>OY365802.1:1253768-6842493 GCA_959347355.1 Napeogenes inachia
AAAAAAGCTAAGAAGAATAGAAAGGAGAGTAATGATAAATGAGATATAAGGAGAGAGAGAGAAAGAGAGACACACAATAGTAACTAACAATATAATTAGACATCCATATTTGGTTTTTATAAATATTTATTTGTAAAGCAATTTAATTTTTCATATTATGTTTATTGTTTGTATTGTAAATACTATTAAAGTCAATTAACTACACACATATTTAAAGTATTTCATTCTTTGATGTTACCTATCCCATCCTCATCTGCAGGTATCCCTCTGGAGGTCCAGGATATAATAAACCTCCCGATGGACGAGTTCAACGAGCGTCTCTCCAAACACGACCTCAGCGAGGCGCAACTGTCGCTCATTAGAGACATACGGAGGAGAGGAAAGAATAAGGTACTCACACAGATTATAACACTTTAATAACTGATCGAGGATTATATAACTTACAAATGGTACATTAACTATAGAAGTATATTTAAGAGTATATTATGTTAGTACATGTATAAATATTATATAATGTACCAGGTGGCGGCACAGAACTGCAGGAAACGTAAACTGGATCAGATAACATCCCTGGCCGATGAAGTGCGTACAGTGAGGGACAGGAAGGCCAGGACGCAGAGAGACAGACACACACTCCTGGCCGAGAGACAGAAACTCAAGGAACGGTTCGCAGCGCTATACAGACACGTTTTTCAGGTATTTATATGTAGCAAATAAAAAATATCAAAATTGATTATTCATTTCGAACATACACTAATCTAAATAAATACTAAAACGAAATATCTTAAATTGATTATATATTTTATTTTATTTAGATAATATATAGAGATGTACACAATAGTGGTTTCACCGGATAACCGAATATGATTCGGTTTACCTTTACCGAACCGAATATTCGGCCGAACTACTCGATTTGCCATTTGTTTGTCATAAACATGTATGATGTTCATTTGTGTTTTAGAAATTTTTTTGAGGCTTAAAAATAAAATCTTTATTAAGTTTCAAAATAAATATTGATTTAAAGCTACATTGTTTTCAATTATTAAGCTCTATTCAACACATCATTTATAAGATTTCTTGGACTTCTAATATTACAAAAATCTTAGTTGTCTTTTAGTTCTTCACCTTGTCGTGTAGCCAAAAAAATAGAAATACTGGAACCGAATAATTCGGCCGAATAGAAATAGTGAAAAAGATGCCAAACATACCAATTACTTACCGAATTTTCGGCGCGTCTCTAATAATATGCATAATGTTTCTGCAAAAAAAATTAAATAACATAACAATATTATTTCGTGTGACTCTTGACCTTTGACTCCCAGAACCTGCGCGACCCCGAGGGGCGGCCCCTGTCCTCGTCGCAGTACTCGCTGCAGCAGGCGGCAGACGGCAGCGTCGTGCTGGTGCCCAGGATAGGTCACTGCTTTATATTATACTCCACACTCCTGGATACATTCTTATTCAATTTATCTAGTGCGCTAAATTATTGTTTCAGGACACTTTTACGTACTTGTTTTTTACTATTTTCGATTTGATATAAAAACTAAAGCCGAAGTCGTCGGCAACGGCTAATACCACGTTTACATTATTTTGTTATGCCATGATAAAGTTTTTTTTTATCCTTGGCTGATATTATCATATTTTATTAATTTGATGTTTTTTTTTATCCAGATCACTCCATGAATAGAACGGACGAAGAAATGGACAGAAAGAAAAATTACGAACAGTAACAAACAAATATACATTTAATAACTGTTTATATTTTTTTATATTAAATGAGATTACATATACGCGTAATATGTGAAGATAAGTTACATTAACTGATTCCATGTTTGGATGGGTGGCCGATTTTTTTTTTACTTTTGCTAACTTACCTCTGTATGATTATATTAAGGAGTAAAAGAAATATATTTAATCCCGGATTTTTAAAGTTCTGTGGTATGGTAACCCTGAATAATACATTACATAGTATTATTAACTAACAATAATTTGTTTTTAGGGATTTCGCGATTGAAACCTCGGAATCCCGCAATTGTAATATTTGTGAGTACAGTAAAATAATTATTATGTAAGATATAAAGTAATTCAGTTCTAAGTTAGATCGCAGGACGATATTTATTAAAGAATGAAAAATAAAATAAAACTCGTCATTTATTTATTTATTTTTTATACATTTTTTGTTTCTTGAAAAAAATACATTTTTGAGAATAGTAAGTGACTATTTCTTTTTTGTAAAAATATTAAAAATTAAAAATGTGATTAAAAAAATTCCATATTTTTATTAGTTGATGCGTCGCTAATAAAATGTTACGATTCGCAATAAGTATGTTTAATTGTAAATTTAGTTAATGTATATAGGTTAGGTTAAAAACATCTTTGAGAGTACAAAATTTATTGAATCAGAGGTTTCCACTGAAACTTAAACTGCCATTAACGAGAACACAGAACTGGCCTCGTCTCTTAAAGAACAATAATTTAAACAAAAAACTATTAGATTTTGTTATAAATTAGAAAGAGATGGCGATATCCTTTTTATAAGAGCGAGAAAGACGAGACGTTATAATGTTGGCAGTATTGTTTTTCGGTTGAAACCACTTTTACAGGTTTCTTTTTGGATTTAAAACATAATATTGTAAGTTGTCATTTATGTCGGCAATGTAAACTCTTTGATGACGTCAGTTGTCGGTGTGGTTGTCTTCTGAGGAGGTGCATCTTAACTTAGGGCTTCGCGAACTAATTGTGTAATATTTATGTAACTAAGGGACTTTTAGGCGACGGGTATTGCATTTCACTAAGATTTCTAAATAAATACTTAGCGTGGCATTTGTGTTTTATTTTTTTACCTTTGTTCCAATTCGGTTTTTCACTGTAAGATTGAATTTATTATTAAAAGTAAGCTAATTAGGGCATTTTTTTATAAATAATTAAGTTACAAATCGACGATATCACGACTATAAAATAATCATAGTACTTTTATACATACAGTAGGGCTCAGGTTAAACCGTGTTCATCAAAAAATAGAGAAATCAAATGTGCTTACTTATCTGTCTCTCTTTCTTTCCTATGTATGGTTAGGCAAAGATTAGAATGGATCTCTCATCTTCCCTCTTTTATTATTTTTAAGTTTTCGAGATTTTCTATTAATCAACGCCCAAGCAACGACTCCAATTAGTACATAATAATATTAATTTTATCCTTTTCAGAGGTCTTGTATGTCGGGTTTCTTTTTTTTAATTATATTTTTAGCGTTATGTTACTGGTTTATATATTATACTAAAAGAACCAGCGAACACACAAATTTTCACTTGTTTAAAATCTGCAACCAATATTGCATAAGAACTTTCACCAGTACCAATAAACTTAAGTTAAGACAGTGTTTTCTGAGGTTTTCACGAGTACAAATACACATTGAAATAAAACTATTTTGACGGATTTAACTCCCGTATAATGAATTAAAACTTAAATTGATATTTTAAATGTAACCCTTTCAAAACGTCGGGTTAGATTTATTGAGATTCCAAATGCCGTCGGTTTTACTCCTGAGACTTCCAGATTTGGATCAGGTCACCCGCGTTCGGCAGCAACGTACCTAGTGAGGCGGCGGATCTCACGACTCTCGGGGCAATCTCCCCAAAGTCGGTCCCGAAATTCCATCTTCCGTCCAGGGTGAGACCCATATATTTACAGACCGGAACCCCATTAAATGTAAGCCGAGAACTTGGAAGAGGTACCCCACAAAGCCCATGGAAAAGTAGGCCCTTGGTCTTAGGAAGGACTACCTCCAGCCCCAAGGCGCGCATACGGCCGACCACAAATGCCGTACTGACCGCGGCCGGCCACATCGAAAGCCGTCGCTATGGTTTGGGTGGCCCTCCCTTTACCTTTCAACGTCCCAGGTTTGCATCTGGGACTGCACATCATGTGCCCGGATGTCCTGCCGGACTCGGCACTTATCGCGCAGAGTGGGCCAACTCTTGAACTGCACTTCCGCATCGGAATTTCCCCCTGTCGGCTGCCGCTGGGCACTGAGGGCGCGTGTGGCCCAGCACCATGCATTTATAGCAGCAAATGACAACGGAACTGGTGCCGCCAAAGCTGGGGCGCCAGCCTTCACTATCCCGAGGAGGTGTCGTCATTCCACCAGTGGCAGAAGTGACGGTGCCAGTAGCACCTGTAGCTGCCTCGGCCGTAGTTCAGTGAAACCGCGCCGCAGCGCCTTCACCTTCGCCTTGATCGATACGACCTCGAGCTTGAGTTGACGATTTTTGGTCCTCAGCCATACTCCTCCATAAGGGCATCAACCACCTCAATCTGGGTCGCAGTTGAAGAAGGAAGAATGGGGAGGAATTTCTATGGTAAGGTTATCCTCAGAGCTAAGAGAACGTTTATGTGACGAACCAAAAAAAATTAAACATTCTTTGAGGTAAGACCCCTTCAGCGGGAATGAACAGAATGGAATAAAGTGTTAAGGATTTGAGCATTCCTGCGAAGTCGAATCGGGAGCCACTTGAGTTTAGCACAAAAATGGCAAACATGGTCATATTTGCCCAGACCAAATATCAAACGAATACAGAAGTTCTGTAGGCTCTCAGTTTGTCTATAAGCTCCTCACTTATGTCAAGGTAGCATATGTCGGCATTGTAAGAAAGTTGCGCAATCTACGCAACGACGCTGCAGAGGCAGAAAAAAATCCTGCCGACCTCGGTTATATGAGAACCCCATCGAAGATGCCGGTCCAATTTGTAACACCCAAGCTTACAACGGAATTGCTGTATGGAATACTGACATTGTTGAATACTAAATCTGGCAATTTAAAATGATCGATCTTATTTAACAACTCGGAACTACCAATAATTATTGCTTGGGTTTTAGATGGATTAATATTCAGACTACGATTTTTACACCACCTGGCTATGATCTGCAGATCTGAATTAATCCGAGAGATAGCAAGTAGAAGTTCTTCAACACTAACACTACACTGTTGACCTTAGCGGTTGGCACCTCTTCGGTCTCTGTGTCTGATCAAAACCGGCCACGCACGAAAAACAAAGAGGAAGGCCGCTTGCGTGTCCCTTCCATCGCGTTATAGAGCGCAACGTCAGCATCTGACTCCTCTGAATGGCCCTGAGAAGGGGCTTTGTTAAAGCTATCTACGTCGAAGTTCATGTCAGTTTCGACGTAGCAGTCGTCAGCGTTTGTTTGACCATGAGAAGGGCCTTGTGGTTGAGCTCGAGAAGAGCCTTGTGGTTGACCCTGAGAAGGGCCTTTTGGTTGGCCCTGTGAAGGGCCTTTGGTGAATCTTCACAGAATCAAAACAACTCAGAAAACGCAACTCACCTAAGTTTAGTTTACAGGATTTGGTCACCCGCCTGCCACCTGTTCAGGGTAGACGACGTGGACCTACACTGTAAACACGTTAGGCCTCCGCAAATCGAGAAACTTAACTCAACTGCAGCTAAGAACTATCTTAACGGACCAGGCTTTCGATTAAAAAAAATCCACTCCTTTGGCTCCTACGACGCTACAGACAGACACACAGATACAAATACACAGGTTAAAAATGAATATCTTAGAAAATGCAGAGACTAATAAAGCGGAGCACATCGTAAATATTGTATACAAAAACATCCTGTAGAATAAACTCAATCCAATCTTCACTGCTCCATATTAGTATCTACATTGCACCCGTGCGAAGCCGGGGCAGATCGCTAGTATTTAATTAAATCTGAGAACTCTGATAAGACGATGTTGTAGTTTATCAAACACATCAAATGCGATGCGATTTCGGTGATTTCTCCTCTTTCGTTCCTATTGCTTTGGATGGAATGCTGTTCCCAGTCGGCTCCGACTTTCTCTATCTTGGTTCCGTCATATAAAGCGATGGTAAAATTTCAGGTCATCAAAAGGGGAAAATCTATAAAACCATCATTAGGCCTGTCATTATGTATGGACCTTAGTGCTGGGCGTTGAAAGCGATGGATGAAAAGCGTATGCATGCAAAGGAGAGGCGAATATTGAGATGGATGTGTGCGGTAACAAGAGAGGTTAGGATAAGAAATGAATATATAAGGGGAAGCTTAGAAGTAGCACCAGTGGCAGAAAAATTAGAGGAAGTCGTCTGGTATGGTATGCGCATATTACGAGAAGGGATGAAAGGTGATAAAGACGTCTTTAGAAGAGTGTTAGATATGGAAGTGGGAGATGCAAAAGAACAGGACGGCCGAAAGAAAGGTGAAACGGTGATATGTAACAGCAGAGAGTGTCTACAGTGACGAGTGACCTGGAAGAATGGAAGGAATAACACCGACTCCAAAATTAGGATAAGGACAGGGAGCTGATAATGAAAATATTTTAATAATGGAAGGTATTTAACTTTGGTGTTACTCTACAAATTTGGTTAGTAAGTCTTTAAATAAATAAGTTACTCTAATATTAAATAAGTGGCACGTAGACATGTAAGTTACTACAAATTAGACACTGTTTTGATTTTTTTAATGTAACCTTCGTAATTAACGCGTCTTTTGTAGAAAAAAAACACCCTTTTATTAAAAAAATGTTCAGTATAAAAAAAAAACAACAAAAGGTTATTGTATTAATTTATAAAAAATAACAAAACTCTAAAATATAATTCAGGCTTTACTTCATTTAAAAAACAAAATACATAAAAATACGCATTAGGCAAGTTTTCACAACAAATGGTTTAGTTCGACCAAAAGCAATCTCTTTATTTCTATTCTATATCAAATTATTAAACTATACATATTTTGTTAACTGAATATAATGAGTATTCTTGAAATTTTAAAAACAATATTAAGATATGAACTAGCTAAACAATTTTAAATAAATCCAATTCATTTTTTTAAATAAAAAAAGCTTATCTTATAAACCAAAAATATTAACTAGAAAATAAAAAAAAACTAGCCAAAACTAATTCTATATTTAAAAAAAAAAACTTATAAATATATGAAGCGTAGACGTCTTGTAGCTATTGTAAAAAATATTTTTATAAAAAATCTGTCGTTTAATTTTTATTATTCAAGACCTAAATATAAATTTAGAAAAAATATACATATATTCTACATCTGTTGCCTAAACATTGCAGTTATTTCTTCCACAGTCTTGTTTTTAGTTTCAGGAACTTTGAAGATAATGAATAAAATGAAGAGGAACTGGAGTATTGCGAATATAACGAACGTGTTCGAGCCGAGCACCGTCTGGAAAATAATACGTCTTATAAACGAACAATACTCGCATTAATAACTTTTCTACATCAATCCTAACAACATTTGTTCTACGACTTTTAACAAATCTTGATAAACAGCACAAAATAACGAAACAAAAACATGTTTGCACCCTCGGTTACTTATTACTCTGTATTTTGTAAGAAGTACTTAAAAGTTCAACGACCGGGCACCAAACCTACGCTCAGAGTTAATGCCAGTTCAGAGGCAATATATAATATTGTATGAGAAACCTAAATCTTTTAAACTATTATTTTAAAAGTCTTAGAACAAATATTTTAAATTGTACTCAAGCATATAAAGCTCGTACTCTGAGAAGTATACAACTTGTAAATACGTTTTTATAATAGTAATAGTAGTATCGTGCAACACTCACAGTGAGCGGCAGGAAGCTGAGGCCGACGATGAAGTTGGCCGTCCAGTTGACAGTCACAGCCACCGACGACGCGGCCGGCCGCGACGACTGGTTGAACAACTCTGCGAATAACAACATTGTAGCATTTTATATTAATATAATAATATACAAAAATCACGCCACATTGAGCTACTTATTTAAGCTTCTGCCAGCTCTCGTTGCCGTCTCTCTGGACGTCTCGAGGGCATTTGACAGGGTCTGGCATGCGAGCCTTATAAGCAAGCTTTCAGCGTACGGTATATCTCCGGGTCTGATCGGCTGGGTAACGGACTTTCTGAGCCACAGATCTCTCCGAGTAGTTGTCGACGGATGTTCCTCGGAACCCTTGACAATAAATGCCGGAGTGCCTCAGGGGTCCGTTCTTTCTGCAACTCTGTTTCTGCTGCACATTAATGATCTGTTGAAGCCCGGTATCTGTGGGTATGCAGACGACAGCACAGTTGTAGAAAGATATCTGCCGAGTACTCGGACTAGTCGAGCTCAAGTACAGTCTGAAAGAGTAGCCATGGTGCAACGTTTGAATGACAAACTTCAGGCAGTCTCCGCATGGAGCAATGCCAATCTTGTCAAGTTCAACGCCACCAAAACGCAGACGTGTCTATTCACCGCCAAAAGGAGCCCTTTCACCTTGGCTCCTACTTTCCAGAATGTATCCTTGGAATACAATGACCGGCTTCAGTTGTTAGGCTTAGAGATTTCCTCGAACCTCAACTTTGGTCGGTTCATTGAGTCCAGAGCAAGAGCAGGAGCAGCAAAGCTTGCCGTTCTTGCGAAGGTTCGGCAGTACTTTACACCGGGACAGCTTCTTGTTTTATACAAAGCACAGATCCAGTCGTGTGTAGAGTACTGTGGTCACATATTTGCTGGTGCCGCAAAGTCTCATCTTGCGGTTCTGGACTCAATTGAGAGGCGAGCAAAAAGGCTTATAGGCGATCCCGAATTGGTCGGAGCCGACCTCCAAAGCCTTGAACACAGGCGTAGAATTGCGCAAGTGAGTGTGCGCAGGAATTACACGACTTAATTCCCCCGTTCCATCACCGGACGTCCCGACGCACGGCAGGTTTTCATCCTTTTGTTGTGGACATTCCACCTGTCCGAACGAAGCGCTTTTGCTTCCTCATTTTTACTGCGTACAGCAAAGGATTGGAACAGCTTGCCTGCGTCTGTATTTCCGACCGAATACAATGTGGTCACATTCAAGAGAAGAGTGAATAGGTTGCTAGGGCAATGCGCTTTACCACCTAAGACTACAGTCCACTTACCATCAGGTGGAATGTAGTCAAGCATTGCCCTAGATCATATAAAAAAAAAAAAAAAGCTTTAATAACTTTAAAAACAAAAGATGTAATTATAACTTAAGCGATATAAGAATAAGAATCGACGACTCACCCGTGACCAGGAACCACGGAATCGAACCCGGACCCACCGCGAACATCACCACGAACAGAATCACGAGCGCGATGCACAAGTACGACACCCAAATGTGGCTCGTCTGAAAAAATATAACAAGTTACTACTAAATATAAATTAGCACACGGCTCATTAATGCAATGTATTTCTGTCTGAAATAATGATTTACTTGAATATTCTAAAACAACACGGAAACAAGTTCTATAGGATAAATATTTATCAACTAAATACTAAAATAATTCTTCCGATTTTCGGACAACTTCTTTATAATTTTCAAAATGGTCTCAACCAAAACCCGCTTAATTTAAACAGCATAGTAACTGAAGTCCATATTGGAGTACATAATTAATATTTATGGATAATTTTTACGAAGGTTACTTTCTTCATACAACGTTCAAAGTTCATCTCCCTGATGGATGGCGAGGTCTGTCCCATCTAGTCATTCAAAAGTTTAGAACATAATAAACCGCCAACAATACTTACATACAAGTTGGCCACACATAGGCCAACAGTGCACACCAGCATTCCACTGAAGCCGGCCAACAGCAAGGTCCTCCTCCCGGCCGCCTCCACCATCAGCAGGGACACTACTGTCATTACCACGTTCATACCACCCATACCTGCCACACGGGGTCACCACTTAAGATTCATGTAGTTAGTGTAGTAGTAGTAGCAGTAGTATATGCTCACTTGATATAAAAAGTAGTGAATGTTACTCTGACTGACGAGTAGTTGCTATATATATAAGATGTAAGATCCGATGTTAAAGTCAGTCGGATGCGACAACGACGCTAGTACCTAAGTATATTGATGACGTAATCTAAGTACGGAGTGTACGGACTCACCGAGTGTGGCGTACTGGCTCTGTGTGTCGTTCAGCTTGGCGTCTTCAAATATCTTGGTGGAGAAGAAGATGACGGCGTTGATCCCGGACAGCTGTTGGGCCAACATGGCCGCAGTCGCTATGACCAGCGGCTGGCGCAGTTGGCGGTTGGAACACAACTCGCGGAGAGTCACCTTCTTGCTTACTTTGTTCTTTTCTGCTTCCTGAGTAATATTTGTTCAGTAGCACTATACTATAGTTTTGTATGTTTTTATTATCGTTGGCAAATAAAGCGAGTCACTTTTGACTCTGCGTCTGTTTGTAATCAGCGTCTAAATTGAGTTATTAAATGTCGTATAATCTATGAGTGACTTAACGTGCTTTGACTACGTGACGTCACTTATAGATTAGTGACGTAACCTATAAGTTACGACAGTTTTTATTTAAACTGTCTAGAAATTTCTCAACCTGTATAAAAAATATTTTTCGATAAGAGGTTGTAAAAAGTACTATTACTATATTTAAATACTAACTTGGTGCATTTCTTCCATTTCTCCGTGTACCGCGACGTCGCCCCGAAGCCACGTCAAAGCTGATATAAAAAACAATTAATATTATATTAACATCCTATACATATAATAAAATTGTCATTGAACGAAGACTGTACATGGAAAATATTTAAAAAATCCATGATGGGAGCAAGAGAACCCTAAACAATGGTTTTTCATTTTGTCTGTAAGTCTGTATGTCTGTATGTCTGTATGTCTGTATGTTTGTGCACGCTAATCTCAGAAACAGCTTAACCAATTTGAATGCAATTTTCAGTGATATATTATCCCAGTCTTTACTTAACATTTAATGTTTACTTCATCTAAATCGATTAAGAAATAAAAAAGTTATGTCAAACTCTAGTCAATCACGTAATAGGTACCATGCAAATCTTGTTCTATACATACTATAATAAATCTGTACAAAGACTACTCCAATCTTTGTACATTGAAAATATTAAAAAAATATATATATCAGGATGTGAAGTTATAACAGAATCGTTTTCAGCATTTTAATTTTTTTTGTCTGTTTATCTGTTTGTCTTTTAGTTGTGCACGCAACACCAAAAAATATATGGCTAATGTAAATAACTTTTATGCATAGAAATTGTGAGTCACTCTGAGTAACATTTAGTTTTAACTTTCATTCCACACTCTTCACTCTATCAAAAGATGTATTTAAAGTGCTCCAGAGATCTATCTTTATACATATAATAAAATTGTAACTGATCGAAAACTGTACATGGAAAATATTTTAAATAATCATAATGCCTCCATTAGGAATTCTTATAAGCAAGAGAACCTAAAACAATGTTTTTTCATTTTGTCTGTTCGTCTTTATGTCTGTATATGTTTGTACGTTAGTGCACGCTAATCTCAGAACTAATCGATTTAGATGCAGTTTTCGGGAATATATTGTCATGGGATCCACTTTACATTGTTTTTTTTTAACAATAGGTTAACAAATAAAGAAGTTGATAATCTCTATTTTTCGTACGATTGTTGCTTACCAGTGATTAAACATAAAAAATATACATAAATAAACAAGAAATACTCCTACACGCTAAAACTACTTGATAGAGTTTGATGAAACTTTGAAGGTGTATAGTTTTTACATACGTTGGTAAGTACAATTGGAATGTTTTATCAAAAATCTAAATTTGCGCGTACGAAGTCACAGGCACATCTAGTATATAATATAGTTGGTACTGTGTGATTAAAATGATTTGGTTGATGGATTGTTAATTGATATTAATTATAAAATATATTTTTAACATGATCTCTCAAATCTCATTTATTTTTTAACTAAGTCCGTCGGTAATTCAATAGAGGTTTTTATTCGTGTGTGTGTGTGTGTGTGCGTGTGTGTGTGTCGTGTGCTGACTGACCTCGCTGCGCGTGTAGTTCGGCGCCCTTATTCAGTAACAAGTATTTGGGTGACTCCGGGCACAGGGGGAGAGTACAGCACTGGATGACGGCCGGGATGAGGGTCACCGCCAGCAGCCAGGGCCACCTGGAGTTACCGAGAACAGACTGCAGACCCAGCACTTGGGACAACAGGATGGATATGGTGATCATGAGCTGGTACACCGTACCGATCTGCAGGAGAAAAGATTTGTTAACTTGTGCTCTTAGAACACAGATAGTAATTTAATAATGTTATTACACATATTGATACATATTATGAAGAAGATATTAACAGAAGGTATTTTAACAGCTTGCTGAATTATGTTAATTATAACATGACTTCTTTTCTACTTAAACTTACCGATCCACGCAAAGACACCGGTGATATTTCCGCCAGGTACAGCGGCGCCAGGCCGGCGTTCAGTCCGTTGTTGACTCCTATCACCAACCTGTGGATATTTCATTTACAACATGGAGCGGTGGTGAGCCTGACTGTAGTCAATCAAATGTAACTCGTGTAAGTAGTGGCTCGACCTGGGTGGTACCGACTACCAACCCCTGCCAGATTATCAACATGAAGTCGCTATCATAACTATGTATGTTTCGTAAGGTGAGTGTTAGAAACGGTTTCCTAAACCTGTTCCCTTCCTCTCCCTGTGTCGTGGTCTCCTGTGTGTTCCCTAATCCACAAGTTTAGATAAACATTAGCTATGCAGCATAGTTATCTAATTCACCGCCTACAATCAGATGGACCATCTCGTTCGTTAAATTACAAATATATTAATTTCACTACCGTTTACTAAAGTCCATAGGATTCTAAGCTGGTATTTTTTTTCAATTAAATCTAATAATAACAAAAAAATAAGAAAAATATTATTACCTCCCAATTATCAACATTTCAGCTGAACTAGCTAACTTCGAGAACGCTTCCAGCGCTGCAGCGATGAATACTAGCACATTATTGGCGAGAAGACCGCCTTTTCTTCCCAATCTAAAAATGGGTTATGAGTTTTGTACATTAATAAAATATTAATGAAGATTTTTAAAAGTGACAGTCAAGTGATGATAATTCCAAAAATGTAATAAATCTTTAAGGAATGGGCTATATCATAATATTCATTATGTTGAATTGTATTTGAAATTTGAATATAATATAAAGTTATCCACCTATCAGCCACCACCCCCGTCAGCACCCCCCCTATCATTCCCCCCACACAGTAGATAGACACAGTAACAGCCCATACTGTTGTCACTCGGGGCTCATCCTTGGCCTCCAGCGTCTGGTTCGTATCTGATAAGGCCTCGCTGTGAAGCCATTTTGTCATCACCTGGAAATTATTTTGAAATAAAACTATTTTTACGGATTTAACTCGCGTATAGTGAATTAAATTTAAAATTTAATAAAAATACTTCAATTTCAATGTGTAGTACTCGTGAAAGCCTTTGAAAACACTATGGAAAATATTTTGTTATTACAATACAGTTAAATAACAAACCTGTGCTTATAACAAGTCTAATTTGCAATAAAAATATAACTTCTATCTATCTATCTATCTATCTATTACCCATCTATATATCAGTCAGTCACAACTTGTCTTTTAAATTATATTTAATTATATTTAACATTGTGTTAAATGCGACAGTGCAAACAAAACTGACGGCACAAATACTAGTTAAGTGTAGTGTTGTCATAGATCAATATTGATATTGATCGAGTCAGTTAATGACTTAAAGAGTTTATATATAATGAGTGAAGTATCAGATGTATTGTATGTTTAGTTTAATGTATGTCACATATGTCTCACGTCATGAGGTGTGTTCAGCACGCCGGTGTTGTATCCGTGCTGGAAGGCGGACCAGCAGGCTGAGGACACTATCGCAAACGCCAGACGAACATTCATTCGCTGAAAGAAAACAATAATACTAATTATTACGTACAAATTGTCCATGTAGTTTTGCAAAAAAAAACTTTTTAATTTTTCGCGTCCTGAACCATAAACTGAGCAACCAGAGGGTAGCGACCCCCAAAAGTCTATTAAAAAAAAGTAACTGAAGTAAGTAAAGTAACTAAGTAAATAAAGTGTTGGGGTGGTCCCATAGGCCCTTCGATCTTTATTCGAGTTCATAAATATTATATACCCATATATAAATTATCCAAACTTTTTAGTCTAGTTCCGAAGTAATAGGCGTCGCTGGTCGGCAGTTAACGACATTAATTTATGATAACGATTACGAAATTTTTTTTTAACTTTAACATCAACAGCTTATTATTTCATTAATAATGATATATATTTGTCTTCTTCTTCAGTTGGTTGAAATTAAGATGAAATAACAATCAACCCAATTTTTTTGGAGTTGAATAAAATGTTTATTACTATTTAGAATTAATATTTATTACATAGCACAATAGAATCAGTAATTTAATTGCGAGTCCTGAGTTGTTATAAAAAGTATAAAGCTCATTGCAAAGAAAATAATCGTTTTAAAGTAAATCAATATAATATATATCGGCGCGATGACTTTATAAGACAAAATCATAATCGTCGAAAGAGGAACATTGGATTATAATTTATTAGATTTACTAGTTATTGCTTGTAACAGAATCAATTTATAGTAAGAAGTGATCAAAATACATTGTTAATACAACAATTATGATGTCACTAGACTTGTTTATGTCAGTCGTCATTTTAGTATAAATACGGGCGATCGACAGTCCGAGAGTTAGTCTTGCTCAAGTCGTTGGACTGTACGGATCTCTATAAGGATACTGTTACGCTGTCCGTTGAATAAACGAACCTATAATTATTTGTGTAGTTTTATTTTGGAATCGTCATTATGAACCACCATCACGACGACTACAATACAGTGACGGCAGCAATGCTGACGTCACACCTTTTAAAAACACTTATGGAGGTCTTCACTCCGTTATCAGAAGTGGGATGGAACTTAATGCCATAATTGGCATCGGATTAGAGAGCGGTAAACCAAAATTTGAAGGTTTCACCCACAAACCTGGCTGGGTACTGATCACATGCATGGATCAGGCCTCAACAGACTGGGTTCTGAAGGCAATCCCTAAGCTCTCGCCTTGGGATGGGGCACAACTCTCAATGATAACCGAGAGTGAGCTGCCCAAACCAACCACCGCGGTGACCTTTCTGTCCACTAGTGAAGTGGGAAATGTGGACCAGGCTCTGCTAATCCTGCCCAAGCAGAACACGGGTCTGAATGTCGAGCTATGGATGGATTCTGCACAGTAGGGCAGTGGAGAATGGACAGCGTGTGACGTTCGCCATGGATGAGCCCTCTGTGGAGGCACTCCGCAACCGAAACTTCGTGGCAGCTCTTGGTTTTAAAAGCATCACCTTTAAGGTCAAGTGGTCAGGAATCAACCCACTGGGGACCGAGCCACACCCCACAGGGGAGCGAAATGTACGCCCCCACGCTGGCAGCACGAAGCTGGCCAGTGAGACGTACACCCAGACTTATCCGGTGCGACTGACTCTTGGCTTTGGCAGAATGCCAAAACATGCCGGTAGGGGTGCCCACAGGGGAATCCATGCGGCACGGGGCAGATGTAAGGCTGCCTGTCGACCGATGGGTCTACAGCAAAAGCCCAATCCAAAGCCTACCGGCGTCAACCGTCAACCAAAGTCATCAATGCGAATAAAACGGTGATTGTTCCATTTACAAATAAGAGGCGTCTGGATGGTCTGAGATGCCCAATCCTCAATGGGAAAGTGATCCCATTCTCCCGTGTGGTCAAAAAGTTGTGCGTAACTTTAGACCAAAGACTAAAATGGAACACTCACATTGATAACACCATAACCAAGACTAAGATGGCCTTGGGAGTATGTGGTAGGATGGGGTAGGTGCGGCCTTCAGCCCAAGATGATGCTGTGGCTCTATACGCCAAACTGATCCCGGGGATGACTTGCCCATCTGTGGTATGGTGGAGCAAGTGCCAACAGGTTTAGGTGAGAGACAGGCTGAACAGCCTCCGAGGAACTACCTGTCGTATGATGACAGGTGCCATGTGCAGTTGCCCAGGAGCGACTCTGAATGTCTTACTGGATTACCCACCTCTCGACTTAGATGTCAAGAGGGTGGCTAAGGGGCAGTATTCTCAGAGTATCAGCCCAGGGCAGTACAAACTGGATGTCGCGCAGGCTGAGAATCTTTAAGGTTTCGGTCATGAGCGACAACGTATTGGCGATGATTGGCGACAGCATGGTTCTACACTGCAATTTTGTGCAGAACTATTCTTTGGAAATACCAACAAAGAAGGAATGGCCGACCGGCCTCCTCTGGAGGAACGGTTGCTTTGTATGGTATACCGATGAATCAAAAATGGAAAGCTTAAGCCTGGGTAAATACGCCTCCATTTTGCAGGCAGAGGTGTACGCCATAATTGCCTGTGCAACCCCGAACCTGCAGTGCAACGACACGAATAGGACCATTTACATCTACTCGATAGTCAGGCGGCACTAAAGGCTCTAAAGTCGAATACTATCACGTCGAGACTGGTGCTGGTTTTCCTGATGAAATTGAACTCTGGGCTGCAAAAACAGAGTGGTTCTAATATGGGTCCCGGATCATGAGGGCCATATCGGAAACGAGAGAGCTGACGAGCTGGCCCGTGCAGGAGCTGCGAGCGATACATGCGGTCCAGAACCAATATGTGGTGTTTCGAGCAGCCTGGCTCGTATGACCCTGAATAACCTCACTAGGTGTGGGACTGTAGGGCGTTGGGAGGAGATTCCTGGCCTCAAGCATTCCGGGGTCTTCATCAAGCCCTTTATTGCGAAAGCAGCAAAGAGCGCATTCGGCTGAGCAGGAATAATTTGCGCGTCATGGCTGGAATGCTTGCACGGCGCTGTTGTCTGAATAAGCGCCTAGCGACCCTCAAATTAGAGGATGGAAGAGTGTGCGGGTATGCCACGAGGCGGATGAGGCCCCGATCCATCTGCTGTGCGGGTGCAGTCCGCTGATGCGTGGACGCAATGACACCCTGGGCAGACATGTCCTAGACGCAGTGGAGGTCCACACACCTCACTGCAAAGGAAATTCTGCAATGCCTCAGAGTGGCAGACCTATGCAGTGAACTGTTGGCAATGGCGATCACAATAGATCTTTTAGGTCGCAGTGATACTTGGCTCTCGTAGCCCTGTGCCGTGGTTTCAAATAATAATTTCGTCAATCTGCGAAGTCTGGACCAGCTGTACCCGTGTGTTATATGCTTTGACTAGCATATAGCATCATCTTTCGTAACATAACAAGACAGTATGCAAGTATATTACTGATTTTATTGAAGGATTGCTTTACATAACTTAATAATACTGTTTCAGAACTGCAACGATCAAGGCTTTGTGAAATCTTCATAGCAACTTACAATTCTCAAGGCGATGTAAGTGCTAGACTGGTTCGACTGGTCGACCACGTAAATGTAAGCAAGGTACAACGCCAGAGGTATTGGCAGTATGAGTTGCGTCCGTTGTGTAACGAGACAATATTTGACGCCGACATAAGGTATCTTAAGGGATATTAAAACTAGAAATGAAAGAATCTTCAAATAATCTACGAGGATCTCGAGTATAATCTACAGTTATAAATATCTAGAGAGTGATATCTTTTGTATGTGCATTACCATTGAGCTAAACACGAATCCTAGATGTTACCTTAAGAGAGTCATGAGGTGCCATTGGGATGCCCTGAGCAACCGTGATTAGTCACTTTTTCAAGTGTTTAAAAGATAATAAATAACTTGTGGTACCTCTGAGTTACTCATGTGTTACCCTTGTGCTAACCACGGATCCTTGATGTATCCTTTTGAGAACCATGAGATACCGTTGGGACCCCTTGTGGAACTGTGAGTAGACACGTACACACAACAGTTTTAAGATAATAAATATCTAGTTGTACCTCTGAGTTACTCATGTGTTACCCTTGAGCTAACCACGGATCCATGATGTATCCTTTTGAGAACCATGAGATACCGTTGGGACCCCTTGTGGAACTGTGAGTAGACACGTACACACAACAAATTTGAGATAATAAATAACTAGAGGTTCCTTTGATCTAAACATGTGTTGCTCAGGTGCTAACCATGGATTTTTCATGTATCTTTAGGAGGACCATGAGATACCGTGTCGATGCCTTGTGTAACGTACATACTATAGATAATTATGTGAGAAGTTAAAATTTTATTTTTATAAATAACATCTTGGTGAACAGATGACCGTATCGGCGGAAAACGAACCACCTTCTCTATGAGATCGTGAATCGGCACCATCAGCTTCAGGAGAAGAAGTGGAACTACAGTCGACCAATCGACAGAGTAACGATAAAACATGTGATTAAACGTAAGTAACTCTCCTAAATACTTCTACAATCTTTGAGAACACTCCGAGACCCTACGAGACCCTCCGAGACCCAACGAGAACCTCCGAGACCCTACGAGAACCTCCGAGAATCTCCGAGACTCTACGATAACCTCCGAGACCCTACGAGAACCTCCGAGAGCCTCCGAGACCCTACGAGAACCTCCGAGACCCTACGAGAACCTCCGAGACCCTACGAGAACCTCCGAGACCCTACGAGAACCTCCGAGACCCTACGAGAATCTCCGAGACCCTTCGAGAATCGCCGAGACCCTACGATTTCTTAATAATAAAAAACCTACTGTTTTGCTGAATACAATAACAGACAATAATTTGACTATAAGCAACGCTGGTTGCTTACAGATGCCAAACTAAAAGAAAAATATTTTCATTATTACAGAACTTATCAGGCTGGTGCAGAGCGCGCACCGCCTATCAGAATGGCCGTATCGGCGCGATGACTTTATAAGACAAAATCATAATCGTCGAAAGAGGAACATTGGATTATAATTTATTAGATTTACTAGTTATTGCTTGTAACAGAATCAATTTATAGTAAGAAGTGATCAAAATACATTGTTAATACAACAATTATGATGTCACTAGACTTGTTTATGTCAGTCGTCATTTTAGTATAAATACGGGCGATCGACAGTCCGAGAGTTAGTCTTGCTCAAGTCGTTGGACTGTACGGATCTCTATAAGGATACTGTTACGCTGTCCGTTGAATAAACGAACCTATAATTATTTGTGTAGTTTTATTTTGGAATCGTCATTATGAACCACCATCACGACGACTACAATACAGTGACGGCAGCAATGCTGACGTCACACCTTTTAAAAACACTTATGGAGGTCTTCACTCCGTTATATATATTGATTTACTTCACAGATTGGTTGGTACTACCAACTGTCTGTATCACAGTTTTATTTAAAAAAAAATTAATTCATTAATTATAAAATCAAAAATGGCTATTTAGATATTTTTATTTAGGCGAGTTTTAGGCAATTTAATGAAGAAGCGAAATATTTAACATTTGTCAATTGACTTATAAGATGTTGACTACCCCTGCCCCTTTAGGGACCCTACCTGACAATATCTCTTGGGGTTAGTAAAATATCTTTAAGAGATAACAAGATACATTTTTTTAAATTATATAAAGAAAGACGCCGATAAAAGATAGTATATTATATATTTATTTAACTTGTAAAAACACAACCAAATAAATTATTCATGACATTATTATTTAAATTTGTAAAATGTCAAATGTCTTTCATGTTTAGTAATAGAACTGTAAAATAAATGTCAATTGTGTATTCCATACAGACGAAATTGATAAGTATGTAAAATAGTTTTTATCTATTTAAATAGTGGCCTGGACTGACATAATGTAAAGGCGTGCGAAGAAACTCGAAATGTTGACTATAGATTCATTTAATGACATTTAATGACTAAGTCAGAATTTTTAAGTTCCATCCCTAGAAAATAAAGTTCTTTACGAAATAGAAAAAGTGCTATTTGAAAGTTATATTATCCGAACTAAACGATAAACATGTATAAACTTACCGTTACTCGTAGTTACTTTCTGTTTTTATATGTACTATAATATAAGTAGGTATTTGTTACACTATTCTTTCTGAGGGAATCGAACTAAAAGGTCACTGAGTTGCTAAATATATAACGACTAAACAACATGTGCCACCATCTATTTGATATATAACTGTTTTGTTCAAGATGGTATCTCCGAGTTAAAGCAAATATTTTTATAAGAAATACTAAATATGGAGACACAAGGCCAGAAGACGACGCCACGTTTTGATGACACACACAGATGCATGATATAAATGTATATATAACTTTTCTATGTGTTTTTCTACCGAAGTCCGAACTGAATCGGCTAGACAAATTTACAAATCTTTTTGGTCTGTTTGTGTGTTTGGGGAATATTGAGAATATAACAAAACTGCCGGATGGTTTCTAAAAAAATCAGGTTAGGTGATTATTCTTACTTACTTCTCACTGTGGGCAATTATTACTGCTTATAGGAAAACAGAAAATCGTGGATGTGTATTAAGGATTACAATATAACTAAAAAGTTAAAAGTAAAGATGACTTAATTTGAAGGGAGAGAGGAGCGGGGGAGGGCGAGGAGATACGAAGTCGTTGTTCAGCAGCAGTACAGCAATACATAGTGCATTCAAGTATAGAAAATATTTTCTAGCTGTACTTTATAGTTGTCAGTTGTCACCACCAAATATACCTACAACGACCCATATACACTTCAAATGGACGCCATGTATGTTTGTATGATCATATTTTAAAACATGGAAAAATACATTTTTTTGTCAGACCATACTTTAAGTCGGGTTCGGTTTTACCAATTTGAATGATAATTTTTAACGTGACATTCAGATTGGATGAGGTGTGAAGGAATCTATCTATCTAGTTGAGATATATCCTAGATATATCGTAGATACCTATAATCTTTTTAATTATATTTTTAACATGAAAAACTAATTTAAAGCTTCATATATCTTTGAGAAATTCAAAAAGTGTCAGACATAGTCATGAGCCGTTTAATTGTTAAAATAACCTATTATTTGTATACTGGTCATTATTATCTCTTATAATATTTAAACAATAATCTGAATGACGTGTCTCGTATAATGAAGTTCTCTCTTATCTAATCCAGGTACATTATATAAATGGCGCGTATCTTTTGACATTGATAGTTTTTTTTACAACAAGGATAACATTTACTATGTTTACATTTACATTTGCTATGTTATGTTTTTTTTACGAAAATAAACTAAATAATGTAGACATTAAAATATACAATTAATTAAATATATTTGTTGGTAATTATATAGATATGAAAATGTAAATTAGTAATATTTTATATGCACGTAATAACCCTTGCTAATCATAATAACATAATAAACGAATAATAATAAAGAAATATATTAAATAGACACGTCACCACACTACTCCATAGTGTGTAATCGTTTTTATACCTTACATGATGTAAATGTTAGTTTTGTTTAAAAATATCTATAAACATGTATAGCCATGCTAAGCTTACTTAAATTTATATAAATAGAATGAAAAATAAACCGATACCGAACCTAACCGAACCGGCAGGGATTCGAACCCGCGACTACTGGGAAACCGTCCCGTCGCTCTACCAACTGAGCTATGGTATCGGTTTATTTTTCATTCTATATTTATATAAATTTAATTTTAGTTTTTTTAATTATTCTAAACAAATGAAACCTTATTGAATAATAATAATAAAAAATGTATTGTTGTTGAAGGTTTTATTTGTTTTAGTAGTAACAATTGCATAAATACATAATAAAGCAATTATTGAACAAACAAATATGTTAATGAAGCATGTTGTAACACGCCTCCTTTATAGTTATTTGGAGCGTAACTTTACTCTAACGGAAATTCTTTTTTTAATATTGACACTACATTGTGCATAATTTTCTAATTTAATATGTGCAAACTTGTATTCTTAAACAAAAATTACGCAGTGCATAATTATATCTACGAATAAAAAAAAACTGTTTAAATAAAAACAATTAATAATAGAGCCTAAAAGGTCTGATTTCGCTTTTGAAACTTTATAAAAGTTTCTATTAAACTACCTATAGGTATATTTTTTTAATTAAACCTTTTAGAACACTCGACCTCCTTCCTTGGTCTGTTTTTTTTTTATTATCTCCAAAAGTACATTATGATATAAGACCTCCATGGTCAAAGATCTCTCGTAAACGGGTTATAGAGAATACGAACAGTAATACGAACGGTTAGTGGTTTCTCGGAAGGATCGCGTGTTCTGTAACAGACTTGCCTGTTCTTATCTCTTTTGTATTCTCATTATTGCGTGATAAATAACAGTTTTTATAAGAAATAATAAACACGCTGTCTGATATTTTTTGTTGTTTCTCGTTTAAAACCAATAATTATTTTATAATTATAAAAATATAATTAAAACTATTTTTGTGTTATAATTTCTTAATTATGATTTATATATATTTTATTATATATATTTATTGAATGGTTAATTATATTATTATAGTCTTAGATACCGAAAGAAACCAGTAAAAATAAATAAAATTATTACCGCCATCGTAGTTTTATTTTGAAATCCAAACTAAGTTCTTAAACTTCACTTTATTAATAGTTTTATTGTAAAACTCAACACGGCGTGGTCTCTGTCATTTTATTTTTAATTCTACACACAACCAGTACTTTCCACAGCGTGCGGGCAAAAATGATTCGAATTTCAAATGAAGCGAGTGTGACCAGTGACGTCACAGAAACCGGTTGAAGATTTTTTTTTGTATGCGGAGAGCATTCTCAGTGTCTTACACGAATCTGCTCTCTATTTTTATCACATAAAGTATATATTTCCTTAAATTACCTTACATACACATTGTTAAGTTTCCGGTATCTAGAGACGGTGTAGCGCTAGAGCGCTGAAAGCGTTATGTTCTTAAGCTTAGGTACTTATACCATAATAAAAATACATAAACATATGTATTAGCTTTTTTAAAAAAATATATATTTATTCTTGCGTCAACTTTAAAAATAAAATATTTCATTTTATGTAAAGATTTTGATAAGTTCAAAGATTCGCGAATACAGGAATAAGACTGAGTATCTAGATTTAAGTAAACCGCGTCGCGTGGTACGTGGACTCCATTATAAAGAGCAGGAAAAAAAAATCAATAAAATTAATTCGTTTTTTGTTATTGTTCTATTTGAGTTATATTGTTTCATTATTATTATCTTGTTTTTTCTTCATTATAATTTGGTACAAATCTAGACGGTATAAAGTGTAATGATGTTAAACCGTGACCATTGGTTACTAAACTGGCTTTTTATCCATTCTTGCTTAAAATATATTCAAAATATAAATAAAATGTAGAAATAACAGAATATTTAAAATACATAGCATTTTATTTATGTATGGTTGAATAAATTTTAGCAACCTAAATGTAAACCAAAGGACATTTATTTATATTAATTCTAATAACCAATTAAAATAATATTGCTTATAAATTAAAAATGAACTCCGTCGAACGCTTGCTGCGCTTTATTATTCAAATTAGAGGTGTGGCGGAGGCCTGGCACTGACGTCAAACTAACCAAAATAACACGAACTATATTTGAAGCATTTGATTAAATAAAAGAAAAAAATTGTTTTTATACAACGGTTGTGATAACGGTTAATTAATTCTTCTTTATTATACAAGTTTTTAAATAAAGCCTTGACCTTTGATTTCGTTAAGTATAGAATCTAGTTTTTATTTTTTTATTTTCTCAGACACATTCATTCTCATGCTCATTATTGCTTGTTTTTTATTACAATATTTGTTAGTGCCGCCGTGTCCTGTCTTAAAGACGGAACTTCTAAGCATTTGTATGGAGAAGGTGACTTGAGACCCCCTTTAAAATGCTAATTCACGTTCTCTACCAAAACATATTTCATTCAGATGTACTACTGCCTTTAAAATACTATCCTGAAATGAGCTGCTGATCATTTTTGAAAGACTTTAAGCAGATTACAAAGAGATGTCGCTGTTATACCTACTCTTGGTTGGTTTGTCAGTTCATAATAGATATTTGTTTATCTTCTTGTTTACGTTAAAAAAGTGATCTTTGTTTGCACTGGAGCAAGATGCTGTAAGGTTCTTGTAGAAGAATTTGTTTATGTAATCTCTGAAACTACCAGTTCGATTTAAAAAACGTATGTTTGTATCGGATTGAAAATTCTTGTTTGGGATTTAATAACAATATAACTTAAACATTTTGGTTACTTATAATATTTTGAATAGTGACTTAGGTATATAATTAATCGGGGGCGGGTAGAGAGCAGACGATGTCACTGGCAACAGCTATTATCACTATTATATCAGTATACTATGAGTAATGACCCTTAGAAAGCTTTAGAAAGTGCCTTTTAAAAATATATAGAAAATATGTTTATATAATGCTATTTGATAATCAGTAGTCTTCACTGTCTTCCTCGCTTTTGTACTTTTCATGAACGGAGTCGCAGTAAAAAGCTAGTGTACCTATATAAATGTAATGTAAATGATCGCTCAACAGGCGATGTTCAGAATACCAACAGAAAACTCCAAGACAGCCACAAAAATTAGCTTCAGGATAGCCGAAGCCATTGCCAAGCGATGCAAACACCTATCAGACGGAGAATTTGTCTAGAAATGCTTGAAGATGTTTGCATCGGTAGCGTGTCTGGAGTAAATACCAAAAGTTAAAAGTATAAGCTTGTCGCATCAAACCATAGCAAGTAGAATTGATGACATGACCAAAGATATTGAATCGTCTTTAAAAACGCAATTGTAGAAATGTGTTTTTTACAGTTTCGCACTTGACGAAAGTGCTGATGTATCAGATACCGCACAGTTGGCAGTTTTTGTAAGAGGGGTAACAGAAGACTATACCGTGATCGAGGAATTGCTTGATTTGCGTTCAATGAAAGATACAACCACCGGAAAAGATATCTACGAAGAAGTAAAGAGTTGCATAGAATAATATGAACTACGAATCGAAAATCTCTGCGGATGGACTACAGACGGTGCACCAGCAATGACAGGAAGAACAAGTGATTTTGAGGCTTTAATGCGCAAGAACGACACACATACAATCATACAGCATCATTGTATTATTCATCAAGAATAGCTGTGTGCAAAAGTACTTGAATTGAAACACGTGATGGATAAAGTAGTGCAGACATTCAATTTTATACGTGCAAGAGGACTGAATCACAGAGAGTTCCAGGTTTTTCTGTCTGATGTCGGTTCAGATCACGAAGACATCGTGTACTTCAGTCGCGTTCGCTGGCTCAGTAGAGCATCCACACTTAACGTTGCTCGACGAAGTAAAGATTTTTCTTGAAAACAAGAGTCAAGAAATTGATTTCCTAACTGATGAGCAGTGGTTGGCTGATCTGACCTTCCTGGTTGACATTACTAAGTACCTCTCTGATCTTAACTTAAAACTGCAAGGAAAAGATCAATTATGCACGCAGTTATATAGTTTTCACAAAGAAGCTCATATTGTTAGAAAAACAACTGGAACAAAAACAGTTGGTTCATTGGGAGACTCTTTCTGACAGAAATCAAGAAATGTTGGACTTGGCTTGGCCAACTACGTGTCATTGTTGCGAAGATTGAGGAATAAGTTTGAAGAGAGATTCGTAGACTTCAAATTACAAATTCCTAACATGAAAGTGTTCCAAAATCCGTTTGAAGTTGAAATTGATGGTGCTGTGTTGAATTTACAGATGGAATTGATTGAACTGCAAAGTGACTCTCTTCTAAAAACAGCATATTAAGGTTGCCTTCCGAGCGGATTAATTGAGTTTTATAAAAAATATATTAATCGGAACCAATACCCAAACCTTACCAAATTAGCTCTTCAACAATTTTCTTTAATTGGTAGTACATATATTTGCGAGCAGCTTTTTTTCTCGAGAACGAGATCTTCTTTATCAGACTATCATCTGACAGGCATTCTGCGTATAGCTACTTCTAAAATACCAACTGACATAGATACACTGTGCAAACAGAAAAAATGTCCAACATCTCATTAGTAACAAGGTTTTTAGGTGATGAGTAAAACTAAGGCTTTCTTCCTTAACAATAACAATTTATATTCAAATTGTCGTTTTATTTATATTTAATTTTACTTTGAATTTGACTTGGCCCGCTACAGATACAAAATGACAAATCCGGCCCTTCACAAAGTTATGTTGGACATGCCTGTTTTAAAGAATATTCGCTCTTTAATTGATTTTAGAAAGGAGAGCAACCAAGTGTGAAGTAAATTAATGCCGAGTCAAGTTGTTTTTCAAGTTCTGTAACTTTTTATTATGTCAGTGTCATTTTCTATACAATTCTCTTGAATAGTAGGTATTTTTTCCTTTATACAAAAAAATAATAATGATTGTACCAGTACTCTGATACTGGGGAAGGCATGGAGAGCTACGGTTCAGTTTGTTGTTTCAAGTGTTACTTGGAGGTTTGTGACACGGTTGTTAGTATTTTTATAGGACAGGGGTTCTTTAAAAATAACATAGCTTTCAATAACTGCCGCCTATCGGTGTTAATCATACGGATATTTTTTTCTCAACCTGTGGTCCTTCATTACTGAAGATAGTGATCCTGGTTGATACTAACCATTTATAACATACTACTTCCAAAGACTTCTTTCATTTGCATTTGTAATATTTGTGTAAAATTTGTTTAAATTAAAGTGCTTTAGCTGCTATGAACTTATTATTAATTCGCAGCTTCTCAAATATTTGTCTTGTTTTTCCTATAGCTAGGCCACCACTTCCTCTTCACACGGTGTGCTCAAAAAAATATGAGAACAACCTTTGAAATATCTAAGCGTCTTCAACCGCAAATCTCAAACGTTTCTATTTTTTGCTTCTCTCTCACCCTAGGGATCAATTTTTTTACTTTAGACGATTTACCTCCGTACTCTTGTCTTAGTGCTACTTGCCCTCACGATGTGTCTTTATCTCGGGCACACAACTTCCATTGTTGCCTATTTGGAAGCCGAAATAGGAGCCTACATATTTACGATATCAACAGATGGAATAAATACTTAACAAACGCATATTTCGAATTTTACACAAGGTTGCGAATAATACTCATTACATGTTTTGGCCGCACCCAAATATTCAAGTAGTTACTGTCCATAGTTTGTGACATACTATGCAATCAAAGGCTTTGGTACACTCTACTAAACTGAGTACAACAAGGTTATTGAACTCGTGTGGTCTAACGGACATTTTTTAATAAATCCTGTCTGCTCTTCGTGAATCTTACTAAGTTTTATGACACTTATTGATAACTGAGTATTTCTTCCTCTCCGTCGTTCTTATATAGAGTAGAACAATATTGCCTCCCGTATCTAAAATACTACTTTCACACTACATAGAAATTTTATTTTTTTTATTCACTTTAAACAGGAATATTAACTGTACGAATTTTCATTAGGTATTTTAATGTTTAGAAAAGATTTTTACTATTTATTTATCAAATTGTATCAAAATCATTTAGACGTAATTAGACGTAACGTAACGTTATTTTAGCATTTATAATATTAATTAAGTGCTGTTTGTTCCTGAGTGAGGAGTCGGGAGGGAAGCCTAGTGTTTTATTCATAAGTAAATAATAACATATATATATTATAATATTTATTCTGATAACTCTTCTGTCTTGTGAATACAACGGATGTGTTTTCTTAAGTTCGAGTTACTGGAGAAGCTCTGTAACAAAAATATGAAACATCATATTTGATGCCACAATAGTGGTGACTGTATTGTAGACATGGAGGAAAGTATCTTTATATACTAGTGTGACTCTAATTGAATATATTTTTTAAGTTTTAATTGTTACTAATATTTAAATATATATTTTACCTCAATCAAATATTTTTATGATACTCTTATATCAGATAAGTTAATATCGTAAAAAAAAATGTTCAAAATATAGTTTTGTATTATTCTCAATATATAATATATAACTCATACTTATACTGTGCAATATCTATATTGTGATAGACATTGAAATCTTTATAATATTTATTCTTGTATTTTTAATATGAACTAGACATCTGGTAATAAAAAAAACGGGTCAAACTAGAGTCATTATGCCATACTTTGTCATTATATGTGACAACTACTCCCGTACACGGAATACTAGTTTATGATTACTGATTCTAAGAATGAATGATATCTAATAATGAAATTAATGAAAGAACGACTTGAATGATACCTTATTGCACATGTGACAGGTATACTTGGTGAAGTGCTTCACTCTCTGGTGGGAATTGAGGGTCGTTTCAGATGGAAAAGTCTTATTACAATGTGAACAAGAAAACCTAGAATAAAAATTATAAGGAAACTTTAATATAATTGTAACATTCAGCTATAACATTACTTCACTATCATTAAGTAAATTTAATTATTAAATTGATTTAAACTGAGCTATCGTGTTGTAAGAAGCAGGTTCGAGTTCTAAACGTCCTAATGATTGTTTCTATATTTATTTTCAAATGTATTTAATGTATTATATTATCATATATTATAACAGTACCCTGTCGGTCTGTCCCGCGCATGCTTCATAGATTCAGACAAATGTTTCTTCAGGCCCCGGTCAGTCTTATAAGCAGTGTTGCATTCAACACAATAATGGTTTTTTAAACGGCTGTGCACATTTTGATGAGACTTTAAGTTGGATTTTGTTGTGAATTTCTTACCACAGTCACATATAAATGGTTTAAAACCTGTGTGTAATCTGAAATAGATATTACAAACAGATGTTATGCTAAAAATATTTAGTAATTGGAAGAGCCTATCCATAGGTACAGGACTGGACACGTTAAGAAAAGTATTTTTCAAGAAAAAGTAACATATTTTGTATAATTACATCCACTTATATTGGAATGAATATATTATGATAAAACCAATATTCTTTTACAAAACCAGGATGCAAAAGAAATTAATGGTATTCACTATAAGTGGTTACAATCTCTAAAAACATATATAACTAGCATCGACCTATTTGGATAACAACATGTCTAGAAGATAGAGACCCTAATTCCTCTATTTTTTGCAGTTCTCAATATACATATGTCGGTGACCAAGCAAGTCACTTACCGTCAGATTTGATTTTTTTTAATACCATCAGGAGTCAGGACCACTGGCTTTTTTCACATCTAAACGACACAATGCTCTCCTTACCTCTCTTTTCGTGATGCGGATTTCAGGCTTGGAAAATCAGCAGTGAGGAAGATGTCCTGGAGAAGCAGTGCCAGTGTCTAGATGCGAATTCTAAGCAAACAGAGAAACAAATACATATTCGCTTTCTCTGTTGCTGTGTGGGCCAGAGATCCATCCGGCTTCAGCAGAGCAGGTAGTGAGGGTTGGCAGAAGTTCGACTCGATCACTTTGGGCAAGAGACCAGAAAGCTCGACTGCCAGTTAGTCTGACAGAGAGCTTTTCGCCATTCTTAGCGATTCGATCGAGGCGAGCCTTACTCAATGACTTTTTATAGGACTTGGTAGCTTGGTTAAAAGCTCTCTTCTTTAAACTTACATCCAGAGTTTTGCAGCTTCGAGGTTCAGCCCAAATGAGGTATGCCGAAGGTTTTTGGTCTTCACTACGACTACATTCGGCATTAAACCATGGGCGAATTTTGCCACCGATGGGTACGTCAGCAAAAGGAATAAAATACTCCATTGCTTAATGCACCGCATCAGTTATAGCATCCGCGCAACTCGACGGATCCAAAGAAGAGAAGCAGATCTGCCGTCAAGGATGAGACGCAAATAAGTGACGCATCTCATTCCAATTTTTTGACTTGTATTTCCATACTCGCCTAACACCATGTGCTTTGGGAGCTGATGGGGAATATGTAAACACAGATTTCACCAGACAGTGATCGGAGGTTCCCAAGGGGGAGGTGACCTCTACACGATACCTGTCTGGATCAGTTGTCAGTAGAAGGACCAGACAATTGGCTGTATGGCCTGGCTGGTATCCTGGTCACTTGCCTCACCAGCCGAAAGAGGTCCAAGGACAACTCAAAATACCGCGCTTTCCCTCCAGCATGGTCGGTTTTCTGGTAGGGAAACAGCCAGTCCTGATGGCAGGCATTAAAGTCCCCCAGAAAGACGATCTGCGCTGAAGAGTAAAGATGTAGAGCACTTACAGCAGCCTCACTGAAATACACAAATAATCAAGTTGGCTCCTGGTCACCGCTGTGCGAACGGTAGACACAGGAATACAGGATTTTTTCGTTTCCTGTGTCCATTGAAACCCATAGGGAAGAAAAAAAGTGGGGTCTTCAAGGTGACGAAGACGCTGGAAACAAAGGTCGTGCCGCGCGTACACACAGATTCCAGCCCGTTAGCGAAAGTTGTGCTCTAACGAGTAACCGGTATAATTTAAGTGCGCTGCGCTCAAAGGATATTATATCTGCGTCAGCGTAAAAAAGAGGCAAGTGATCTGTCTCAAGGTGGTGGTGGACAGGTAAGAGATTAGAGTGCAAGCCCCCGATATTAGCAAGGTGCACTTTGAGTGAGGAGGAGAGCATATATGTATAAACTCGTTCTTTTTGTAGTACTTTTTCATAAAAAAAAAAAATATAAAAGTGAATAGGATGGGAAATTGCAGTTGAACGATGCGATACGTTTCGAACCCGACGTCGAGTTTGGTGATGTCATGCCACTGGGAAGCTAGTCTGGAGACTGCGGGGACGCCCGAACCCCCAGAGATCGCCATCGGGCCTCCTCATCTGGTCGCCAACCAGCACGATGGAGCCACCCTGGGACTTAACACAGCTGACAGAGCAGCCTTTCGTGGCTGACCCACTAATTAGGTCCTCAAATATCTGCGGGCGGCCAACGGATAGCCGTCGCTTCGGATCCCGCTATCCTCCGCGACTAGACACCCGACAGAACAAACACCAACTCGACGCCAAACCGGTTCGCCAACGCAACACAGCTGTTAAGACCCATTTCCCATATACGGCTTCATCGAGCAACGTGCCGCCGGAACACGACTAGGTCGCTTTGCGGCATGACTTTGCCCGATGGGTGGTAACCTTGCCGGCGACCCGATGTTATGGTCTACACATCAATTACATTTCAATCGTGACTGTGTGTGTGTGTGTGTTTTATTTACCTGGTATGAACTCTCAGTCGTTGTTTGGTAACAAACTTTCTTTTGCATTCCGTGCATTCATATTTATTCTCTTTTGTGTGACCCTTTATGTGTACTTCTAAAGAATGTCTATTCCTAAAATAAAGAATATTAAAAAAAACTTTATTACAATAAAAAGGCTAAATAGAAGTATTTAATGCTAAGTATATTTACTCATAAATAACTCTAAAAATATTTATTTAAACAAATTAAATACTCCTACTTTTTCATTGGCGATCGGTAGAAATAAAGAAAGCTGCGTATGTAAGAAAAAAATATATACTAATGAATACATAGTGACCAAGAAAATCTTTAAAAAATATAAACAAATTTATTTTTATTAAATAAAGATAAAAAAATAAGAAAACTAGACATTCATTCATTCACTACTCACCCAAACACCTTTCCACAATACACACACGCAGTGACACACACAGAGCCACATTTGTGCCTGTGTGTGACAGCGTGCGACCATTTCTTTATTTGTATTCCACATAAACTACATACGAACAGTCTGGAGTGAAGTAACATGTGTTGAGATAAAACTGCCTTTGATTTAAATCTCAGCGAACATATTTTACAAATGTATTTACCAGACTCCTAGAATTTTTTTTTCATATAAGTCAAACACAGCTTTAAAAACAAACGAGGCGTAAAATTGCTAGTTCAGGCGTAAAATTGCTAGCCTCTCAGTATTCTATAGGATACATTTTGGTGAGTGTGCGCAGGAATTACACGAGTTAATTCCCCCGTCCCCCTTCCATCACCGGACGTCCCGACGCACGGCAGGTATCCATCCTTTTGTTGTGGACATTCCACCTGTCCGAACGAAGCGCTTTGCTTCCTCATTTTTAGTGCGTACAGCAAAGGACTGGAACAATTTGCCTGCGTCGGTATTTCCGGCCAAATATAATGTGGGTGTCTTCAAGAGAAGAGTGAATAGGTTGCTAGGGCAATGCGACTTACCATCTAAGACTACATTCCACTTACCATCAGGTGGAATGTAGTCAAGCATTGCCTTAGGTCATATAAAAAAAAAAAAAAAAAAAAAAAAAAAAAGACAGTAGACACATAACAATTTATAGAAACGCGGATACAGGTTTAGACAAGGGGGTCATTTTTAATGTGATTTTAAATATTTATTAGTTCTATAGTTTAAAAACTGTACTAAAATCAAATCGTAACCGGATCAATCACTAATAATTATAATTATTCCTTACAGCTGCGATGCGAAGTTAAACGTTCTAAATATTCGATTCATTTCAAGACAGTTCACGATGTAATTTTTGTGATTTATTTCAAGTATTTATAAATCGGGTAATAAACCAAGCCATTTATTGTAATAGAAAGAAAGGAGTTTACTGGAATCATCTCGGAAAAAAGATATAGAAATTGAAGGGGCGAATGCACTTTTTATAAAAAATTACAATGTAACGTAAATACGACGAAAAGGCCATCTAGGGAAAGTTTTTAAACATTTAATCAGTAAAAAAAAAATAAGGATTATAGGGATTAAAAGAATCTGAGTTGTAACTAACCTTGTACCAAATTACATCCAATCCGTCCGATTAAGGAACAAACGTATAAACTTTCACATTACAATATTTCAAAGAGCAGTTTCAATTTTAACCTTATCTTCCTATTGTCTTAAATACAATAAAAATAATTACGTTAAAAAAACGACTTTAAAACTAAAAAGTAATAAATAATGAAGATTTTATATTTATTATATACTACCTAATATTACTATTAGGTTTGAAGTCGGTGCCAAGCCATTTAGTATTAGAAATCGGTTGAATACATTTTCGTATTTTTTTTTTTGTTTTTCATCGTATCGATTCAAGCTAGTAATAATGTTAAGATTTAAATGTTCTTTTTATCTTTATTTAGGTATCTTAATTTTTGAAATTGGCATTTCATAAATTACATGTCCATTTAGTTTAAGAATTCTGTTGAATACATTTTCATAATTTTGGTTTGTTTTTCACTATCCTTCGTATTTATTGAGCTGCTTATAATAACAACATTAAATTGCTATTTATTATGTTTATTTACGTATCTTAATCATTAAAGTAGGCATTTCATTGTATTTATTTGCTCGTATTCATTTAAGTGGTTAAATATAATTATTTGTTTAAGGCTTGGCACCGACTTCAAACCTAATAGTAAATAGGACATATAAATAATAGGTAGTATATAATAAATATTAAATCTTCATTATTTATTACTTTTTAGTTTTAAAGTCGGTTTTTTAACGTAGTTATTTTTTTTTAATACTTTTTAGTTTATTGCTACATTATCAATTAACCATGGGTAGACCTACAAAAAGTGCTGTGTGCCTTTAAAAATACAGATCTTAAGAAAAGGCAACGGATAAAAGTAGTCTGCTCCGTAAAAAATGTCTTCGAAACACAATTTCACGTTGTTGTGAGACTATTAAAAACTTTACATATCCAAAACAACAGACGTCATCAGTTACAGCACGTTTTTGGATTTCCTTCCGGAGGAGCTTGTTCAGAACTTGGACAAAAATGCTCATAAAATAAAAACTGATGGGCCTACCTGAATCAAATTTTTATGGGACCAATTCGAAACTATTCCGCATCAAACAAAAAAAGAATTACGTAAATCGTTTCAAAAACCTCGGAGAAATTGGTGTACATACATAAGAAAAAAAAATTAAAAAAAATACCGACCGAATTGAGAACCGGTTTATGAAGAACACGGTTAATAAAAAAAAGAGCCTCTCTTTTTTAACTTTGGGTCATCGGAGGCTGGCATTACAAGAAATACCAGTTTTTTAGAAAAAAGTGGGAGCTTTTACAATGTCATGGCGATCTAGAAAGAACTCCACAGAGTCCACTATTTTAAAGCTGAAACAACAAACCATCATATGTCTTTTTCTGTGATCATCAAACACATCACTAGTCAAGAACCCCAGACCACACTCCTCGCATTTGTACAGTCTTTCTTTATATTTAGTTGATATTTTTCTTCTTTCAATGTCCTGCCTCTGCCTCTCTAGAGACAAGAACTCAACTTTGAACTTCATGGTGCTGTGTATTGATAGTTTTTTGCTTTTTCTACAACAAAATTAATTTTATTTTGACGTGACAACGTCTTAAATTAGGTTAAGCTGGGAGTCACTTATGAAAAAGTGTAACGCCCGGTAACGTAACGATGAGTCACACACACATAGAATGCCTTGCGTCTCTCTCCCACTCAAACATGATCGGTCCGCCGAGCAATGTTTTGATTTTCAAATTGATTCTTTAAAATTACAAATATTTAGAAAAAGTGGCAGATATAAGAAAACTTGATTTAAAATGTGTTGAGCAAGAATTTTAACATCTTATTTAAGTAAATGTTTTAATTTTCAACTTCATTATTTACAATTACAAATTTTAATTAATTTCAAATTTATTTAGCAAAAATTTGAACCTTCGATCTGAATAAGTGTTTTGATTTTCAAATTAATTCTTTAAAATTAAAAATATTAAAATATATAAAATCAGAAGTGACGTCAAATAACATTATCTGTACTTATTATTATTTAATATGTAGGCCAGTACATGTGACCATACTTGGTAGACACAATTGGAAATAGTATTTTTTTATAACTGAAAAAAATATATATATAAAATACTGGTAGCAAACAATAACTTCAATGATCGATATCTCCGCAACTAATTGATGTATCGAAAAAGTCTGTAAATAAATTTTGTAAAAAATAATAACATCAATAATATAATATAAAATAAATAATATATAAAATGATTTTACGTGACAACGTCTTCATCGTCCTATCCTCAACAAAATCACTCAAATTATTAAAATATTGTGCAATTTAATAATTATTATTATTTATTATTTAATTATTTATTTATTTAATACTTTATTGCACACAAAACATAAAAAAAAAGAAAAAAAAAAAAGAAACAGATAAAAATGCACAAAAGGTGAGCTTATCTCTAGGTACAGAGATTTCTTCCAGCCAACCCAAAAAATATGATGTGATAAAATATTGGAAGGCATCGTGTACAATTTATAATTAAAATATAAAAAAAAAAAATATTCATATCAATAAATATTCTACCGAGAAAAAGACGTGGTCACGTAAATCTTCGCCCGTAAAACCGACTTATTCATCCAGTCTTTTATTAAAATAAACATCCGATCCATCCGATCCAGTTTTTTATTAAAATAAACATCCGTTATTTCAATATATTTTAACCAAATTCTGATTGATTTTCAGTAATTTAGGAAAAAAAAATATGTGGTGCAAATATAGCCTCAAATTACTAATGACGTTTCTAGTATCCATACAAAAATGACAAATATGTTCATTAATTTAGGAACCAAAAAATATTTTTCTTTTTCAAAAATAAACCCATTCTGCAGCTTTTTTGATATTTACAAATGAGGCAGCGAGTAGTTCTTCCTTACTTACAGTACACTCAGCACTGGACAATAAACAACATTTAAATTATTGCGGTTTTTTAGTGGTTTACTTTTTTGTAAGTTAAAGTTAGTATGAGAAATGTATATTTCTTGCAATACTCTTTACAATTTTCATTTATTTATTTATTCAACAACATAAAATTTTTATTATATTCACCTGTTAAACACCTTTTTCTTCTCATTAACAGATATATTTTTTCTACCATCTGAAGCTTCATTATAAAAAAGTTCATTATTAACTTCTTTAACATATACTTCACTAAAAGGTTGTATGTGTATTGGATCATTGATACATATTGAGAGGTTGTGGTGTCCATAATCTTGAACCTTGAACAATATAGAACTGATGTAGAGTAGCTAGCAGTGACTATACCACTTAAAACTTATATAGATAAATAATGACATACCCTACTAACTTGTTGATTATATACAGTTTTCTGAGATTCCAGGATTAATGACAAAAACTTTGATATTTTTTTCAAAGTATTGACACACCAAACACACAGATATTTTAACTGTATGTGCTGGAAGAGAATATTTTTTTTTTTACCATAGGAATTACTTTTTAGTTATTAAGTACTTTATTTAGTACATAAGAAAATTAAATTTGATCATTATATTAGTTCGTATATATAATTCTTCCTTATTTTATTCAAACAAATGCCATTTAATTTTCTACAAAGGAATGAGTTCTCATTTTTTTAACGATACACTATGTATAATATGTCGTTACACAGATATGTAACTATTAGAACCTTTAACACAGGAATTTCAGATAATATTTCATCTTCATAAGTTTTTAAAAGAGTATCAGACTTTTTAAGGCATATAGTGCATATGGTGTCTTTAAACGAACTCATTATATTTATGACAAAGTATTGTAATTGAAATATACATTTAGTTAACAAGTTTTGTGTTTGCTTGTAAACAAATGAATGTCAAAAAAATATTCGCTCTTTATTGACAGGTTTGAGTGGCAAAGATCCGTATCCATACAACATTCTAATGATTGATAAAGGCATAGATAGTATTCACATTACCCTTCTATATTTCGTTACATTAATTTTTTGTTCATTTCATGTATAATAAAGAATAACCATAGAATGTATAATAACTCTATGGGAATAACACATCAATCTTATATCATTATATATCAAACGTGTTAATATCTCTGTCTATATGTGTGTAATATCTGTGTATGTTAATATATTTTATATCAAATCAAATATGTTAATATCTGTTAAGCTGTGAAGAACAATTGCACCAAGCTAAACAACAAAATGTGATTTATTTATTATTTTATTTATTTATATCTTTTCACTTTTCCACTTTGAATCATTATCAACGATCACTTGTGCACTAAATAATAAATAATAATGATAGTATGCATATGATAGAATAATGAATAAGAATGGATTAATAAGATTTCATTTGTATCTTAGAATCAATATACTGGTAGCCAATGATTTAAAAAATAAATGTAACTGTCAAATGTGACTTCTTAATTTTTTTATCAGAATTCATCGTACCATCTACAATTTTGAAAGATATTTGATTCTTATAGAAAAATAATTGAATGTTCTTGAACTAATGTTTTTCTATGTTAAAATGAATTATTGGTACTAATAATGGATGCTGTAAAAACTGAAAGAAGCAATATAATTTGCCGCGGATGTTTGAGCGTGGATCGCCTGCTTTTGCCGATAAAAAGAAATATGGATCTTTTTTTAACATTATTGGGCAATTATCAACTTAGTTCTAACGTAAGTTAGTTTACATTCTACACAATATATGATACTAACAAAATATTATTCTAAGTACAAATACTTCCAAGAAAAGATATAATTATATGTAATAAATTTTGAATTCTTTTTCTGGTTAATATTTTTATTATCACTCCAAATATTTATAACAGACCTAAATCTTGTTATTAGAAAATCTCAAATTAGAATTTAGATCCAGTTTTTTAGTAATAAATGAACCTTAAGGTTAATCTTAAACCTTAAACTATGTTTATTTTTTTTTAAATTGAAAACGTAACTACACTTTAATTTGTTTAATTATGGTAAGTGATCCTCTGGCCTTAAGTTTAATTAAAATCATATGCTTTATAGGATATAAAAGATCACATCTACTTATGTTTTGAATGCAATTCATTATTACGTAAAGTTGCCATGTTCCGCTGTAGAATACAAACGGCACAGGATGTGCTCACTAAAATGTTGACGTTGAACTGGGTACGTAATATATTACCTTCCACTTTGAACATTAATTACTTAGTTTCTAATATTAGTCTTATTACAATGATGTTGATGTATTTTTTAAAAAAGTCTGTTTCATTTTTCTTATTTAACCTTTTTTTTATTGTTTTTATTTTTCCTTTTTTTTATTATTGTTTTTAAAATAATATATTTTATTAGTGACTCCTTAACTAGTACTTGTTACTTAAGATAACATTATTATATGCATATTATCTTTTATTTATATTTAAAATATGAGAATTGTGTTACATTATCTAGTAAGTAGTAACATATTTGATTCAAATCCATGTCAATGAGTTTTAAAAAAATATATATTTGTAATAACTTTATAAATGAAGAATAAATAAGTTGATAATCAATAAAATAATGATAAATATATAAAGTTTGTTACTTTATAAAGGACTAGCTTTGCCTGCAACTTCGTACACATAGATTTCAATTTTGATAAAACGTAGGGTAACCTTTGTACTTACCAATGTATGTAAAAACTATAAACCTTCAAACTGGTAAGCAGCAATGGTACGACAATAAGAGATTATTCATTTCTCTATTTGTTAACTGATTGTTAAAGAATCCTATGATAATATATTCCCGAAAACTGCATCTAAATCAATTTATTTGTTTCTGAGATAAGCATGTACAAACATACAGACATACAGAAGAACCGACAAAATGAAAAAACATTGTTTTGGGTTCTCTTGCTATTATAAAGGCCCCCTTGTATGAACTTTTGAAAATAGTTTTTTTTCGTGTTGTGTGCACAACTATGTAACAAACAGATAAACAGACAAAAATTTTAAAAATGCTGAAAATGGATTTTGTTAGTTATCACTTCACATCCTGGTATATATTTTTTTTTTGTCTAAATTTTAATTTTACAAGCTAAAATATTAATTCCAAAATTGTTAACACAAAAAAGAAGTGCAGTTACTTAGTACTCTTGTTTTTTGAATTCAGATTTCTTGATACACCTTCAGTAAAACACAAAACTCTGATAACAAAATGGTTTTACAATTTCACAGACACCAAAGCAATCATTATCACAACTAACGATAAATAAAAAAGATGAGTTTAATTTTATAACCATAAAGGAACCCGATGAAATTAAAACTGAGTTTAACAGTTCAATGACAACGGATTCCAACGACTGTCTCAACACCGATGTGAAAGAAGAAATTGATGACATATTTGAAACAAGTTTTGATCAAAATCTAGAATTGAATGTTGGCATCGTTAAAAGGGAATCTAAAAAAATGACGAATGTAAAGAAAAAATGTAAAATTTCAAATGTAACATTCAGTGATGAGGAAAAAGAGTGTTTTGTTGTACCGGTTGTGATGAAACTCAACGATCTCTTGATGATGCCCAAAAAGATAAAGGGGGTTCATTACAAAAACATGGTTAGCTCATGCAGTCGGCTTATAAGTAAGTTAGCTGATTTAAAGAAATGTGATCTTAAGAAGAAGGATAAGGTGATTTTATACTATTTTCCGTGTTTTGAGTGGTAGAGCCTAGGTTTAGTCATTTGACTGTAGCTCGTGGTGGTACCACCGTCCCATGTAAGATCAACGTTAAGTATCTACTATAGCTGCGTTTCGGTCGGTGAGTAACAGAGGCGGAGACTAATTCCCTCCCTTTCCTTACCGGTGTCCTGCTTCCCTTAATTCCTCAAATCCTGTTTCTTTATATGCAAATCAGATAGACCATCTGCTCGTTTGTCATCCCATTACATAAAATAATACTTTTTGATCTTATCTTAATACATTTGTTGTGCCACTGAAAACAAAATATCAAATTTCATTTATCATTTTATTATGAGGCACCTCTAAATATATACAAAAACAAAAATGGCAAATTCGATGCAACCCTTAAAGAATAAAAAGGCCATCATTCATAGGACATCCAGAGAGGAAGGGAGGTAGTGTGTCATCCGTCGACCGTCTTGATATAATACTAGTTATCATACATATTTTACGCGGATCTTCTGTGAGAGGGTGGCACTTCCCGTTCAAACAGTCACATTGTAACAATGGTTCCATATCTTCTACATCAAAAGGAGCCTAAGGTTTTCGAAGTGCCTTTGGCCAATTAAAAAAAAATGTCTAACCTTGACTTCACAAATTTTTAGAATAGAATCATTCCATTTTTTTTTTATTTTCAGTCGGAAGGCCTGGAATGCACCCACTGCAAAACAGCCATAACCGATCACAATGATATGAAACAGCACTGGGACAACCACACCGTTGAACTGTTTCAATGTACCCTCTGTAATATATATTCAAGACAGAGACATGAAATAATACATCACATAACGGACTGGCACACCAAGGTTTACCAGTGCCATGAGTGCGGGTTTAAATGCTGGTAATCTAACATTATTTCTTTTTATTGTTAGTTGCTAGGTTGTTTATATATAATAAGAAACAAGTTTTGCAACCCGGCAAACTGACTTGCTTGCTACAAAAATATAAAAAGAAACTTCCAGAAATTGGCAACCATGCAGTCAGTTCTCTGGTGACGAATAGCGGGTGATGGTTGTTTTCACGGCAACTTCATAATTTTCTCGGGGAAGAAATACCAACCAACCTTACCAAAGTCGTAGTTTATTTGTATTCAAAATGAGAGACGGACAAACTTAGAAACGAAAAAAAAATCCTCTCTTGACCGAAACAAAAAACTATCACTTAACAAAATTTCGTAAATCTTTTAATAGTAATTATGTATTTAGTATTATGTATTTAGTAGTAATAATGTATTATTATTTAAACGTATTATTTATTTAAAGATATTTTCAGGAAAATGCCTGAATTCAACAATCACTACAAACATTTTCACAAATACTTCATCTGTGATCACTGTAACAGAAAATTTTACAGTAAATCTAGTATTGAGCGACATATGAGGTAAACAATTTAAATATTCAGACTACTTTCAAAAACTATTGAACCGATTTAGATGTTTGTAAGAATCCTCAGGGATGATGTACACTAGCTGTGTTCCGTAATTACTAAAAACGGATTTATAAGCTCAAATTATCAACTCCACATTATTTTTAATTGAAATTGAGATACTTTTTTATATTTATCAAAACGATACGATATCTTAATTGAAATATTAGCTAGATTCAGTTAAATACAAGATTTCTAAAAATGAATCAACTATTTTTAAACAGAACATATAATTAATTATTCAGAAGGAAGCACCTGCCTCTCATCTGCCACATCTGCTTCAAACACTACAAGCACTCGAGCCACCTTCGAGAACACCTCTCCAGTCACGAGCTGGCCCCGACCGAGCTCACGTACTGCGTGGAGTGTGACCTGCAGTTTGTGAGCCAGTACGGATACAAGAGACACCTGAGGACTTCTGTGGCTCATCGACCTAGGAAGATATTGAAGTAACTACATACTTACACCAGTAAAAGACTGGTGTACGAGCAAAATGTTACCAAAAGCGCAATATATTACTATTACATATTATTTACTCTCTAATATAGCTGGCTAGTTTTGATTTCACTTAAATTGGAATCATAAATATATATATATATATAATATGTATTGAAAACATGTATTATTGAATGTAAAAAAGTATATATACTTATATAATAATAAAGATGTTTAATGAATTATTCTGTACCGTAACAAATGTTGGTACCTCCAACAATATATATTTATAATAGTAGTTACCAAATGTAATAATAATTGTCAGAGTCCCGTGCCCGGACTGTGGTAAGGTGTTCACTCGTAAGGTGTACATGAACAACCACTACAGGCAGGTCCATGTGAGGAAGTCCCCGCACTACTGCGAGCTGTGCGATAAGGTATTTAATATTTATATATTTAACATAGTGTTCAAACATATTCTTACAATGTCTTTTTTATTTTAAAATACTCTCCAACGCACATTTCTAATCTTATTGACATTGGGTCTATAATTAGTTTGTTTTTGTTTTTTACTTAGATCCTATATGTTCATTCAGACTTAAGTAAAGTCCACTTACCAAATTAATATTAAAATGTATCTTCTAGAACAAACATACACTAATAATTAAATTAAATACTTGAACTATTTATTTTAAATTCAAATTAATAAAATATTATCAGTTATATTATTATATAAGATCTATAAGTTATTTATTATATATATTTTTTTCAGTACTTCATAAATGGTTACGCAATACGTACTCATAAAAAGTTTGTACACGAAAAGAACGAAAAGCCAAAAAATAAAATTTGTGACATTTGTAATAGAGGATTCCATGTAAGTAATAATAATTATTAAATAAACTACAAATTTTAACGGAACCTTTTCCTTAAAAATTGTATTAAGCGTAGCTAACATGTTTAACATGGTTGACATGTTTATAAACAATGTCATAAGTTGATTTCATTGTGGTCATTTTATTGTATACTACAATCTTCAGACCATTAGGTACAATTTTTAATTATGATGAATTAAAAAGTTAAGTCATGGTCATACGTAATTTAGATTGTAGATACTATTGACTAGACTAGACTGACCCTTATTATTCTTTACTTTTCATAATCAATCAATACTCAAATATAATTTATTGTATATTTAGTGTATTACGGCCCAACAATAATATATCATTCTCTAGTCCAAGAATTGAATTAATATTTAATAATAAAACAATTACAGACAAACAGGGTTTTAATAAACCACAAACGGACACACACAGGAGAGAGACCATTCTCTTGCAATTATTGTTCTGCTGCCTTCGCTCAGCTCCAAGCGAGGAAGACACACGAGAGAACACAACATAAGAATGTGTTTCTTTTAAACAGTTGAAATATATTTGTAAATTATAATAATGACTTTTATTTTTGGTTTTTGTAATATGATTTGATAATTCTCTGTTAAAATATTTATTTTATGTATCTCATTATTTATAGTTTGAAAAAAAATGTTAAGAAATTATTCATTTTTACCCTTTCACAATTACTTTACAAATTTAATATTAGTGAAGTTTTCTTTATTAATATTAAATTGATATTATATTTATACATATTCAAAAGAAAGTAAGGCTTCATTCTTGTGATAATATATTAAAAATTACATCAGTCCAGACTCCCAATGTCAATACAAAATTGAGTTTAGTCCTATTGGAGAGTCCCGAGACAATGGAAACTTAATTAGGGGACATTGAAAATTACAGGTAGTCCTCAGAAATCATTACCAATATGTTAATGACACATTACCTCAGATATTTTGAGTTAGAATTCGTCCAAAGCAATCAAATAAATATATAAATTAAACAATATATATTATATTTAAAAGTTTGTTTTAATTCTTTTAAAATGTTACAATATTCAGCCTTATATACCTATAATACTAATCTATCATTAATATAATGATTTCTTACATATTTAAAACAAACTTGGATTGTTTCAATAAAATATGGAACATGTATATTGCATGATATTTTTGTCACATGAATTGAAGTACTCAGCTTCAAACACAGATTAAAAATAATATGATTAAATAAGTTTCACATTTAAATTCAATATTAACAGAATATGTACATTATTATAATAAAATTATATTAATCCTTATGGCATTTTTATTCCAAATATGTTTAGATATTTATAGAACAATGACACTTATATAAAAAAAGACTTTCCATTCCTCAATTTAGTTTCACTTCATAACTTATATCACAAACAAAACAAGTCTTTTCTGCTTATAAATGTTTTCTTTTAAAACCAAGTGCTTATAGATTAAATGTGATAGATAACAATCTAGGCCAAAAATAAGTCATATTTTCCATATTCCTAAATTGATCTCCATCTACTATGTACAAAAAACTATTTATACTCCCCAAGTGTGTTCTACCTGTTAATATGATACGGGTGGTACTTGTGGCATCATATTGCTGTATATACACTGGTTTTCAGGCTTCATTTGTTGCATTGGCAGATGTGACATTACATTCTGCATAGGCTGAATAGGTGGAGGTTGGTTTTGCTCCGGAGGTTTTTTATTTTTCTTTTCGCATTTCTTAAATTTAATACCTAGTTTGTTTAATAATATTAACCTTAAAGATTCTTTACCTCCCCGGTAGTTTAGTTCGTGTTTAGCTGCTGTTAGTATTTTGCCTAACGTTGGTACTTCTTTCCTCATGGAGTAACTATTGACAATACCCCGAAGTGCACATAGTTGAAAATAATCTAGCTGCACTTTCGTTTTTCTAACTCTTTTCTTCTTTGGACCTGCCATTTTCGTATGTGTGGCCTCTGCTCGGATTCCTTCTCGTTTTATTCGTTTTATCGTGCTTTCTGACAAACCAGTTGCCGCGCAAGCTCGTTTTACAACATTTTCAACTGGAAACGCATATCCTCTGTTCTGTTTTTCACTTTCAAAGAATTTGATCACTTTATAAATAATCTCGCGAGCTTGGCCGTCGATTGCTTCTTTCTTCTTTTTTTCGATTCGCGGTTTTATTAATGCCTCTGATTCAGTTTCTACATTATTCTGGGAGATATTTACCTGGTCCTGATGCTGCATTTGGGTATTTTGAGATAAAGGAATTTGAGTTATATGTGTTACAGGCACTTCATGGACATGACCGTCCATTTTAATGTTGTGTGTGATAGGAACTTCGTGTAAATCCATTTTAACATTATGTCCACCTCCGTCATGCATGTCCATCTTAATATTATGTGAAACAGCCTCATGCATTAGATGTGAATCCATTTTTATATGGGAAACTTGAACTTCATGTAAGTGAGGATCTATTTTAACATTATGCACTATATTTACATCATGCATGTGGTTCTCCATAACCACATAAATTCGAATTTTGTAACAGAAATAACACTATAAAAATGTATGAATTCAATATAAAATTTGTTTATATTTACGATTACAAATATTAGCTTGGTAAGCAGTATCCGCCATTTTGAAATATTAATTAATGTTGCCATCATTCTGGTAATAAATTTACTTATATAACTGCAATGAATTAGATAATGTATGTATTGAATTTGCAACAATGTTTATTTCTTTCATTTAAATAATAATAAAATGATACTGTAACTTCTCTCCCAAAAGACAAAGTTGCCTCAGAGCTCGAGTCACGGCTTCAATTCCATAACAAAATGATGATAGGTGCTCAAACGAATAAAGTAGGGCTAGGATCAAGTAGGAAAGTTCAAGACATAACAAAATCTTTTCTATTCCAAGGTGAACATTACCTTCAGATTGATGGTGTCGCAATGGGAAGTCCTGTAGCCCCCGTACTTGCCAACATCTGGATGGATGAAACACTTTGAAGAAAAGGCGCTAAGTTTCGGCCCGAAAATCATAAGACTTTAGGAATATATTTAGTAGGAATAGTTTAGTAGATATTTTTAGTATTGTTAAAGGAAATAGACAGGAATTAGAACAATATATACTACACCTAAACTCTATTCATTCCAAGATACGGTTCACTTATGAAATGGAGACGGAGAGGTCCTTGTCGTTCCTAGATGTTAAAGTATCGGTGAGATCAGACGGGTCCTTGTCACACTGTGTGTACCGCAAACCTACTCATACAGATGGGTACCCACACGCCACGTATCATCACCATCCCCGACACCTGCAGTCCGTCGTAACCTCTGTCAAGAATAGAGCTTACGATCTGTGTGACCCTGAACATCTAGAGCGGGAGTTGGACTATGTTCAGGAGGTACTCAAAAATAACGGATATTAGGTGAGGGAACGATTGAAACAGTCAACCAAAAGACGTAAGCATCCAGAGGTGAACAGACAGCCAGTCTATATACCTTATGTCAAAGAAGTAAAGGATAAGATCGACTCCATCTTAAAGAAATACTCCATCCCGATCTTTTATAAACCGGGCATAAAGGTTCATAACATCGTAGGCACACCAAAGGATGTATTACCGCTACAAACCCAAGGTGTTTATAAAATAAACTGTAGCTGCGGTAGTGCATACATAGGCCAAACAAAGCGCTCTATTTCGGAAAGAGTCAAAGAACATATTGCTGCTATAAAGAACCGACAGACGAACAAATCAACGATCGCAGAACATGCATTGGAAGCGGGAATCAATCACTGGATTGAATTTCCTCTCCACAGAACGACACTTTTATGCTCGAGTTGTACGTGAAGCGATTGAAATTAAGAAAAACAGGCCTTTCAATTGTGAAGATGGATGTAAGTTATCGGCATCGTGGAACCCAGTGATAAACACCATAACACCTCGCTTTTTTGCGCATTTGGTTAAACACCTGGATAGGGATACTGTGAGTGTAGTTTGTGGCGGTACGTGGCGGACAGACAATGTTAATAATAACGAAGATGTGCGGGTGGATGAAGATATTTCTTCCCCACGGAGAGCCTGCACTGCTAAGACAGCCTGTGACCACGGGCCGCGCAACCTGGTCCAAACGTCAGGCAAATAAAAGGTATGTGATATCTATTCCGGACGCGTTAATTCCCGATTTCTTAAATAATAGCATTAGTTCTTATCTAATTAAGTACCTTAAATACATTTTACATTTAATATGGAACAATATAACCCATTACAGCATATCATTTAAATGAAAATTTTCGAAGATATTACAGATTTAAAATATAGGGACATCGTGTTTGCGGCGCGGCGGTACGGTCGGCCGGCGCATTATGGTATGGAACCGTGCAAACCGTCTCAAAAATGGCTTTTGTGAATGTAAGGTATTGAAATTGTTGTTACATATATACATATACATATAGCTTACTGAATATCTAATACATATAATTAAGCATTTAATTTTTTTTTAATGAAACCAGACCAGCAAATTGATGGTCGAAATAACGTCGATTGTGTAAGCTCCATCACGCTGAACCCCACCTTAAAAAAAAACCTTACTTTTTTTCGCTGATATTTAACTTAGATTGGTGTTAAAAGTTCGATATTATAATGTATATCCAAAAACTGTCAAATCTTGGGCTTCAATTTGATTCTACACTCAGCCGAGATATTCCAGCTAAGTCGTATGGTTTTTGGTGAGCTCAGTATTATATCCGATATATAATGATTGGAAATCTCGTAAAATAACATATTCGTTATGTTATGTTCACTTCACCTTCACTAATACTTTTTAACTATTCGAACAAAGACTCTGTTGGTGCAGTCTCTCTTCTTACTACTCATTTTAACTATGTTGATGAATGTTATACTAACATATCCGAATCTCATAACGAAAATGTACGAGTTTTTTGTTTGGCCTTGTTTTTGTTAAGTGTTTTAGCTACATTAGGACAGGACTCAAGTCCGCGTCCTCTGTGCTCGTCGCTTTAGTATTGGAAGGCCTGGATTAGGTTATAATTCTCTACTGTATCGGATATTCTTCTACAATGCGAGCTTCTGATATCAGGGAAAGCGGACTTCTAAATAATAACAAAAGGACATACAGATAAGAGGTCAGTTGCAGATACGAAGTACACCCAGAACTAAATGAAATTTTTTGTAATAGTTTAATATATTAATATTCGTTAGCCTGTATGGCAAAAAAGTGAAACCTCACATTTTTTTATGGGTACTTCCACTTTTAAACTTTATTTTATTATTCGAAGTTTTAAAGGAAATTTAAATATTTAAATATTAAGTGTCTATTACGATTTACGGGTCAAAATACAGCGATGTTATAGACGGACGGACTCACAGTAACCTTAGGAGTTAGGACAGATTTTCTTCTCGTAGAATATGTGTCACCATATAAGAAACAAATAGAGAGTATGCATGGAGTTCCTTGGCCTTTCTTCTCCTTGGTATTATGAATAAAAAAATAATTGTGTTTAGTGTTTGCTAAGCCCCTTGTCCTCTTTTTCATTAGTAAATTGGGATCTTTCAAATAAAAGCCAGTGATAGTTATTAAAAGTACAAAAACTCATAGACAGGTAAAATATTTTAGGAATATAACATTTATTTCTTCCGATGCAGTAGTTTGTTGTGTGTGTAGAGCGCGGCGTTGTGTGCGAAGGTCGCTCCACACACGGCGCAGCGGTGAGGTCGTTCACCTGTGTGCGTGTGGATGTGGGACCGCAGGATCTGTAGGGTCTGCGCGTACACGACACTTTACATTACTTATTTCAAATTTAGGTATTTAGGTACGTGTTATTATAGAACGTTACTAAGTTAAATTAATTTATAATTTGATTTAGTTATCGTTAGTAATATAAATCGAAGCAGTAGTATACAGTACGCACTGTGAAGGCCCTGCCGCAGTGGTCACATATTTTGTTCCTAGGAGGTCTTTTCTTCTCGTGTACGTATTGGAGATGCTTTTTGAGACTGGTCTTCGTTTTAAATACCTGCGAATATAATTTACATTGTTGTCAGTCGAATCGCCAACATATTATTTTTAATAAAACGAAGCAATTATATAAATTTTTACGTGGTCAAAATAAGGTTTCAAACATAAGACATTTAATCAATTAATTAGATCATTTAATTACCTTGGAGCAGGAGTCGCACTCGTATTTGGTGTCGTTCAGATGAACCCAGTCCACGTGTTCTCGGAGAGACTTATTGGTTAAGAACTTCGCATCGCATTCCTTGCACGTAAATCTGTAAACATTTTTTACTTGGAGGTTTTTAACTGGCCAAACTTCTTGCCCAAACTCTTATGCCAACTTACTAATACGAGTTACTAATAATCCCAAATTAATTAGTCAGATCCGCTGTAAGACTTATTTCATGATATATTAGTTGGTCAAACTCTAAAAGACAAATAAATATTTGGTAATAACAACATACTTGTCCGAAACAATATCTGACACTCAGAGGTCAAGGTAATCACGAGATATTATCAATATACAGACCTCTTATCACAGTCGGTCACGTGTCTGGAGTGCGTTTTCAAGTGGTGCTTCAGTCCCTGCGCGGTCCGGAAGTGTGTCCGGCAGTCCGGACAGTAGGCGCCGGACGACGCGTGCGTGGTGACGTGCGCGTTCAGACCGGACTTGGTTCGGTACACCTTGTCGCACTTTTCACAACTATACGCGCGGGTTGATTGACCGTGGAGGGTTCTAGAAGCAGGGTTGTCTCGCTAATGATATTATGTTGCTGCATTTATGCATAAATAATATAATGTAACAATAGTATAGAATAAGACTAGGTCACTGGACGCATGCAATATTTTAATACATTACAAAAAAAGACTATGTTTAATGTTATGGTATCTTCCAGAGGCCGCACGAGGGAGTCCTGTCCCTAGTGGTCAATTGTTAATTGTATACCGGGTTATTTTTAATTAATTGGCCAGCTCTTGCAGGCAGCCTCCCTACATCAATCCTAACAACATTTGTTCTACGACTTTTTACAAATATCGATAAACAACACAAAAAAACGAAACAAAGAAATTTTTGCTCCCTCTTTTCTTTATTACTCTGTAATTTGTATTTTGTAACGAGTTCTTAAAAGATTAAAAAGTTTGGGAAAACTTAATTTAAAAAACTATTATTATTTAAAAAATTGTATAACAAATGTCGGCCAATTAATTACAATCAACCCTGTATATAGTTAACTATTTAAACAAGCTTTCAGTAGGCGTAAATTACGTGAGGTGTTTCTTTTATTTTTCTATACCTACCTCCCCCCCTCGGGGAGATGTCGTGAGATTTTTTTAAACCCCTTCCCCCGTCCCCCAATCTCACGTGAGATTTTTCAAAATTTGGGTTTCTTAAATATGGAAACGCGTTGGATGGTTATTGAAAAGAGGAGAAAATAAAATGCTTTGTGCTTTTATTTACGACTAGTTAAGTACCACTTACTAGTAATTATTATTGCTGAGAGTTATAAGTGCAATAAAAAGCTATTAACTATATGTTGGAACAATTAAATTTTCGACTGTTCGTCCCATTATCACTTTATTAAGATAAATAATTAGCAGAGAAATTTTTGCCTGACACATTTTCGAAAAGCAATTTTTGTAATGAGAAATTATTTCATGAGAAATTATTGACGTGAAATTTTTGTCGGATTATATATTGTAGGATTAAAATACCTAAGTCGGTCACCTAAATTCAGTACAGATAATTTGATGTAAAACAAATATAGTGATTTCACAGTCAGTAGTAATGTATAACGTCGAAGTATGTTGACCCCCTCTCCCCCTCAAACATCTCACATAATTTGTGGAATTTGATTTAATAATATAATAATGAAATCTCACAACAGATGTCTCTTCAGGCCGTGGTCGTTAGCAAACGTCTTGCTACACAATTTACACTCCGCTTTTCCTTTTCGATGTTTTTCTAGATGATAGCGTAATCCTCTGTATTTGCTTAAAAAATATAAAATTAAACATATTATTATATTATATTAACATATAACTTATAAATTTCGCAATTATAGGTATATGAAAGTCTGAAAAAACTTACTCTGTGGTAAATTCACAAAATTTACACGAGAATTGTATTTCGATCCTCCCGTGATAGTCGTTATAGTGTTTTAATAACGGGTATAAGTTGTTAGTACGTTTGCCGCACTCTATACATTCATACCTAAAATGTACAATATTACATGATAATTAAATATAACGAAATTAATATTTGTTGATCGACGTGTCTTACAAAGATGTATTAAAAACGCTAGGCTAACTTTATTATATATAATAATATTTTAACAGAATATACTTTAAACTTTTTTTAGTAAAAAGCGCGCGAACATTTCCTCAAATATTAAGGATTAGTTTCAGCGCCATCTTGTGTCATAAAAATATTGCTGTTATTATTTCTCTCACCGTCTAAAATGGCGCTTCATGTGCTCGTCGTAGGACAACTTTGTTGATAAATTAGACTTACATATGTTGCATTCGTATTTGCCAGTTTTCTATAAAAAGTAATTTTCTTACAATCGTAATACATACTTTTTACATGATTTATTGGTGCTAGCACAAATATTTTAATATGACAGTGAATGGTTTAATAATAATCACAACAAATAATAATGTATATATATATATCGTGTGTTCGAAAAATATAACTACATAGGTGCTAACTGCTAACGTACGCTTTTAGGTAAAAATGGAACGAATGGCGGGGAGTCAACATTTAAAATTAGAGGTTTGCACCGGAGCGAAATTTTCGCCACCGATTGAATTCACCGGTGAATGAGGCAATCTCCGGTGTTTCACCGGTGATCACGAGAATTATGCCATTAATATTTTTTATAAATGAGAACTAATAATATTATTTTCTAATCTAAGGTGTAAACTCATTTAAATTTATACTTAAATACCTATATTAGTAACGAAAAAATTATAAAAGAAAAATAAATAATAAATTGATATTTATAATTTATTATATTTTTGACCAAATAAAAACAACTCAAAGCGCAAGCCCATAAGAGAATATACCAAGACATCAAATAGTTTTTATTGATTAATCATTTTATTAAAAACTTACAAAATTACAAAGATATAAATGCTCATTTTCATTTTAAAAACGTAACAAGTCGCACACACAATACTTTTGTAACAATTTTTTTTTATTTATTTTTATCAGTAGGTAATGTAATAATTACCAAAAAGTCGTATTGTGTTAGTTTAAAGTAATATTATAAAAAAACATTGCCTACCTATAGTTTGTATTGTATCTAAGATATATGAGGCGTAAACAAACTTAACAAAAACAAACAAAATAAAAGAGTTAAAAAAACAACAAAAAAAAATTAATAGCGATAACAATTGAGTACTCAAGTGAACATTAGAAGGGAGCGGGACTTGGTATTGGTGCAGGGGATACAACGCAACTAATCAGCCAATCAGCGCTACGTACGCCCGCCCTTCATCCCTCTCAGACCCCTCATAAATTGAGGTATAATTTAGACTTTGCACAGTCAAGCCCATCAGCGATGATTCGTGCTGCTAGTTTTACTTCTTCTATAGTTGAGTGTGTGACCTATCATGGAAAATACTCTCTCCGAAATTACAGAAGTTGCAGGCACAACTAGATATTTGAAAGCTATTTCGTTTAAAGGTTTTAAATAAATAAAAAAAAATTACCACATAAAAAATATTCAATTTTACTACAATCACCGGTGTTATTTATTAACCGATTGATTCAATCTTTTATTTTCACCGGTACTGTGGTACATCACCGGTTTTCTCCGGTTCTCACTGCTCTGGTGCAAACCTCTATTTGAAATTATATATAATTTAATTAATTATATTTAAGGCCGGAAAGAACTATGATCGGTAACAGTGGTCAGTAACAATCGAGGAGAGAGTGATTTTAAGTTGTAAAGTTTACGAGGATTTGGAACAACGCTTTTAAGCATATTATGGCCGTGTTCCGAAATACAAACCAGTATACTGGCCAGTGCTGATGACGTCAAAAATCGACGCCAATCGACACCGACACCAGTGTAATATGGCGTGGGTGTTATGAGGTCATTAGCCCTGGCCAGTATGTTGGTTTGTATTTCGGAACACGGCCTATGTATGGTTTGCGTTTTTAATCTATTACGTCAGGGGACAGTCACTTTGAAAATATTTTACATCAAACTCATATAACATCACTGACAAGTATGTACGTCAATAATGAAGAAGTGTGTGTGATGTTTAACAATGTAGTGTGCGTAATATTTTTTCTTTTCAATTTTATGTATTAAAAATGCATAATTATATAAAAATATTTTCCTTCTCCTAGTTCGCCCATATTTCTTAAAAAAGTGAATTAAGATTTTATTTCACATATTATTTAATATAATAAAAAACATTCAAAAAAGAAAATACTCACTTTATTATGTCGAGTTTCAATATGACTTTTCAAAGTCATCTCATGATCAAAAGCTGTGTAACAAAGTTCACATTTAAACGGTAATCTCAAATAACTTGGCTGTTTTATATGTATTTGTCTCTCCTCCAACATTTCCTCCATGGTCAGTGCAATGATCCTTATCTTACCTTCATAATGTTTTTGTAATTCAGATACATTCTTTTTGAGAGTTTTCTTTTTTTTAATCTGTTCTAATGGGATGTGTTCCGAATTTGAACTATCATATTCTTCTTTAATATTTGTTAGTGTTTCGGTTGGCAGGTTCTGATTGTTTGTTTGTATTTCTAATGCTGCTTGGTGATTGAATATGGTATACATTTCAATGTTTGAAAAACCAAGGGGGGGTTTTTTCTCATCATTTCTTTTTATTTTAGACTGAAATTATAATAAAACTTATATAGTAAAACTATTTATATTAATAAAATATATAAGAGTTAAAGAACTTAAGAACATGTTTTCTATTTTATTTAATAAAAAAAAAAAAAACTATCTTTGGTGTTTGATTAAAGAAATAGAAAATCTATACTGTATCTTTAAAATTTTAATTTCAAAGTCAAATATAGGACTTTTTTATAGGATTTCAAATGTAATGACTGTGACCTATTTAATTGAACATTTTTGTTGAATTACAAAATTCTCCCAATCATTTTTCCATGTTACTGGTGTAAATTGTAGAATACTATTTAAATTAAATTATTAGTTTAATAATATTTATTAACACTTTTTTGTTCAATACCTTATATATATATATATATATATATATATATATATATATATATATATATATATATGTATATATATAAGGTATTGAACAAATACACATCTATAAGGTATTAGTATTATATAAGGTAAGTATTGAACAAAAAAGTGTTAATAAATATTATTAAACTAATAATTTAATTTAAATAGTATTCTACAATTTACACCAGTAACATGGAAAAACGATATACGATAATGATTTATATAAATTAAAATAAAAACTAAGAAAAACAAATAAATAATAACATTATTAAATCCGTGTTGAAGTTTAATCTACACACCTCTTTATGAAGTACAGCCAAACTCTCTATTATTTGTATTCTAAATGATTCTATTTTCTTGAGAGTGTTGTGGCATGTGTAACAAATTACACTGTTTTTCAAGTCTACCTGTAATTAAAATATAGGTATGTTTATGATATGTAATGTTATGAATTATTACTTATTTCAATAAATTAAAATTAATCTAAAGTAAATATAAGAGCTTATTTTATAGTAAGTATAATAATAATAGTATCACATGACAAATTACACAAATTGATCTAACCCCTATGAAAGCAAATTATTTACTTATGTTACGGGTGTATAACAATAAAAATACATAGAAATACACATTATAAACCCAGAAATACAGACATCTATGCTCATCACATACATGCCTGTTCCTGTTAGGAATCGAACCTGAACCCCATTGCATCGCTATATGTTAGGCATCTACGCTAACCACTCGACCAACGGGTCGGTTAACGGGGAGTATGTAATTTTTTATTTTCGTTTATTTTCAAAAAATATCCGCCATCTTAAATTTATTACTAATTTGAACGACACTTATATAGTAATGTCGAAATTATAACTTAAAAATTATATATTTTAAGATTTTGAAATAATCAGTTTCTAAATAAATTTGTATTGTTTATTTACCTTAAATTCTAATAAATATTCAAATACATTTGCGTGTTTACAGCTAGATAAATCGACGAAACGGACATTTTGAATAAGACAGCTAACACAGGATTTTGTTTGAGATATCTTTTCTTTTGGTGGATATTCTTGTAAGATTAACTCCACAAAATGTGCCATTTTATAATACTATGTAGTAACTTTTAATTAGATAATAACAATTCGGTATGTTTATGTCAATCCAATTGACGTCAAATTTACGTTGTTGATTTACCATTTGACATTTCTATATATATTATATTCCTTTTTAGAAAGAGTACTTTACACTTTGATTATATATATATATATATATATATACATATATATACATTTATGAAATCACAAAATAGCAACAAAATTTATTAAGTATGTCTTTACTCTCTTTTTATCACAAAATCACTGGACAGTGGACGATGGACTTTGAAGTAACATTTTTATTTGAACAAATGCGTAAAAAGAATTGTTAAACAGCGTTTAGTTTTCAAACTTAAAAGGTCAAGATTATATACGTAACTTAGTACAATATTACCTAATATCAAAAGGTTTTATTATGATAAGGTATTATATATATATTTTAATTGTATCTACAAAAATAATAACCTCTTTGAGTTATTTATTCTACAAAGTAATGAAAACATATTTATTCAAAGAATTAATATATCTATATATTTATTACAATTAAATTAAACGCCGCTGTCAAAATGTCATTGTAGCTTGTAGGCTTCTTTTATAATCTGTTTTTTATGTATTTTACTAATAAAACAATGTTTTGACTTTTGAGAGTTTTCAGTAGTGGCCTATTTGTTGTGGTTCTTTTTATTTATCAATTAAAATTACATTAAATAAATTGAAATATGAGTTCTATATGTAGTGGATGTCTCAATAGTGGCCGTAAAATGATTGAAATCCAAGAACATGGAGCTAAAAACTGTTTAAAACAAATAATTAGTGAAATACCGGTAATATTATATCTATTTCTCTCATTTATAGATTATAGCTTATTCAAAATAACAAGCCATAATTTGTCTTATATATATCTGGATTTTATTGAAACTTATATTATAGTAAAAGCTTACAAATAGTAATTATAGTAAGTAAAATGCTTGTGTGTAATTTGTCCTGTGATATTATATTATTATTATATTGATGTATATTTTGCAGATGGCATATCAAGAAAAAATACGGCTTTGCTACGAGTGTACAGCATTACTAGTTAAATTTTCCGATTTTAAGCATCAAGTCATGAGATCCTACACAGCCTACAATGATTTTATTACTGTAAGATACACACTTATTTTCATTATTTTTAATAGGGAATATTAGCAAAACAGACTGACATTAAGTTGTGCCATCATCCATGGACATCTGTAAATATGCAAAGTTACAAATTTATTAGCAGCCTTGAGCTTTGAGAAAGGATGACAACACTAAAAAATTAGGCCATTTTGGTATGTCTCTCTCTCTCTTATGGTGCCAATTTAGCTATAATAGCTACTATATACCAATTTACTGTGGTTCCACTCCTCTAGAGCCATTTCTTATTCAAGCAGTCAAATGACTACAGGTAGATGTCACCACCTATATTAAAATTTATTCTTCTTAACAGAACTGTTTCGTTTTATACTTTAAAAGTATTATAAATTTGTATTAAGAGTATGCTAAATGCTAAAAAACTTTCAGAAACCAATAAATGCAATTCAACCATTAACACGATTACAAACTAAACATCTTCAACAAATCTCATATACAGAAGAACACTTAGAATTTTTTTACACTGACAATGAAACATGCAAACTTAAATTAGAAAAAATTGATGTAAAAACAGAAAATGATGTAGATAGTACTCCAAATGAGGAATCAATAAAAAAGAGGAAGAAGGAAGAGATTAGAGAGTATATCAGAGTGGAGTTGAATGGTGATGACATTGAAAAAGAGAGAAAAATGTTAGAATCAAGAGAAGATTACATTAATGCTATGTTTCGTTGTGATAAGTGTATTGTGTCATTTCCAAATGAAGAGGATTTGGAAGATCATGAGAAGGATAAACATCAATTGGTAAGAATCTATCATAAAACTGTTGGTGGCTCCATCTTTGTGTACAAAAAAAAAGTAGTGTATGGCCTAGGTTTTTCTCTAAATTAAATGTAAATAAAAATAAGTTTTTATAATCATACAAGGAAAGCATTTGCTTGTATTCATGCAAAATAAGTAATTATAAAATTCTTTTATTGCAACATTTTTTCTGACCGATATATATTTGTTACTATCTTGCAGAACTCCACAAGCTATAAATGTTCAATATGCACATGCACATTTGCAACAGAGGTCTCCTACAACTATCACACAAACAAACACACAATTCGATACCAGTGTGTTGTGTGTTCCCAGCGGTCTGGTAACAAGCGGGAGGCGGTTAGACATTATAATATGGTGCATTGTGTGGGGTGAGTCCATTTACACAGAATTCCACTGCTGCTACTGATCCGGGGGGAAAACAATAAGTGCAATTGCCCCCCATGAAGTAAAGAATAATTAAAGGCCATAGAAATACATATTGGTAAAAATATATTTTAGTTTTATGAAAGTAACTTTATTTGCATCTGAATTTTCACACAATTATTGTTTTGCCTTAGTGAAGATGTAAATTGTTTTTCGTGTACCTCGTAATGGCCGCGCCGGCCTGTAGCTGTGTCGCCACTGTCTTAACTGAGCTATCGTGTCACTACTGTTTTAAATTATTTTGCATTATTTTTACAGAACAGGAATGGATTTAGAAATAGAATATAATCACGATCGGAATGTTGAAGATAATAATGATACGAGGTAATAAATCTAGATATAATAATATTAATTTTTGTATAAAAGCAGCATGTTGGTACTTGGTACCTCATTAGTAAAATTCCTAGTTTTTATTTAAATAAGGCATACATTACAGCAGATATAAAACGTCAGAATCAAGGTAGAAAAATGGAGAAGAACTGCAAAAAACCTCTTGGATAGTATTTTGGCATATTTGTTAATTTTTATTTTTTGCTATTATTGACTATTGAATTTTAATTAATAATAATGACAGCAACTTGAAATGTGAAAAGAGCACTAGAATAATTAACTCTGACTTATACTAGGAGTATGATGTTTTCATTTTTTATATACAAGGGCTTAAACTATAAACTCTACTAAATAATACAATACCATTTGACCGCGTACAACGGAGAGCCGTTCGGATTGTCGGGGGCCCGGTGCTCTGCGAACGGCTGGACTCCTTGGCATTGCGTAGAGACGTGGCTTCTTTGTGCGTCTTCTACCGCATTTACAACGGGGAATGTTCCGAAGAACTATTCGATCTGATGCCTGCCGCCGAATTTCATCACCGCACAGCGCGCCATCGCCTCCAATATCATCCTTACCACCTGGATGCGTGGCGATCCTCTACTGTGCGGTTTTCAAGGTCATTTTTCCTACGTTCCACTCGCTTGTGGAACGAACTCCCTTCGGTGGTATTTCCAGATCGGTACGACATGGATACCTTCAAAAAAGGCGTCTACTCCTACCTACATGGCCGGCAACACTCTTGTAAATCCTCGGATGTTGCAAGAGTTCATGGGCGGCGGTGATCACGAGTCATCTGTGACCCGCCAGCTCGTTTCACCTCCTCTTACATAAAAAAAAAAAAAAAACAATACATTTGTTTCGTTGACGTTACATGTCTATAGAATACTATAGATGGCGCATTCGTCAAGTATGAAATCAAATATATATTGTTCAAAGAAATATAATGTAATATCAAGTCAATTCGTAAATAGTAATATAATCACTGATAATATATTTCAGTACACAGGAGCAGGTACAATATCCCTGTGAATATTGCACTAAGACATTTAAATGGAAGACATCTTTGAGAAAACATCTTGAGACCCATCGCATAGAGACGGGACAGAAGAGGAGGCCGTACTGTGCTCCCTGCAGGTACGATATGTCGTGTCGTTGTGTGTTCAGTCGTGTCGGGAATCCGAATATAATACCCATAAGATCATAAAAATTTTATTAATGTATTTTTTTTTGCAGAATGTCATTTACATCAACTACAAATCTACAAAAACATGTACGAACTAGCTCAAAACACCAAGTACAATTAAAATTGAGGTAAATATCATAACAATTGATTAACTTGAATTGTGTGAATAAAAGGTACCGCGATTAACATTGCTTAAACTCATTGACAGTGATGAACTCCAATTATCATAGATCAATTTGAATTAATATTAAATTTCAGGAAGCTAAAAGAGCTGAGCGGCTGTCCTGAAAAACAGAACAATATAAAGGAACAAATGAACGAGATAAAGACGACCGTCAACAACTCCCGTCACCAGTTCCCTTGTAACCAGTGCGACAAGAGGTTCCTCTGGAGAGGGAACCTGCTGAGACACCTGCAGAGCCACGTCGCTAAGTTAGTGGAGGGTTTATTATTTTATTTATATTCATATATCTAATTAAATAGTGTTTGTTGTTTATATGTATATATATGTTGTGTATGTGTTAAAAAAAGACGATTTATTATTTTACTATTAGATTTACGATTTTTTATTAATTGTAACTACGATCGTCCGAACGTAACTATATATAGTTTTTATTAAGATTTTCATTATATGTATATGTATTTGAAAATATTTATAAAAATTTAAAGCCATGTTAAGCTTACTTAAAGTTATATAAATATAGAATGAAAAATAAACCGATACGGGCAGGGATTCGAACCCGCGACTACTGAAAAACCGTCCCGTCGCTCTACCAACTGAGCTACCGTATCGCTGTCGGTCTCGGTGAATTAAGCATTCTATATGTGATAGTCAAAGACATATATATCAAGTTACATAAAATATATATATGTAATATTTTATGTAACTTGATAAAAATATATAAAAATACTAATTAAATTTGATGCCGTTTACTGTAAAGTGTATATATTAAAAGGGCAAAGGGCGACCTGGTGTGTGCTCCCTGTAACAGAACCTTCTCCTCAATAGCCACGTACCAGCAACATATGAAGATCAGCAAGAAACACGCCACGGAGAATGATTTCAAGTAAGTGAACTATATTATTATAATTTCATATAGTTTGTATGTCGCTAGGAGATAATAAAATTCAAAATATCTTCGATACTATCAATTTGACTGCATTATTATTTTACCCATAATTATATAAATTACCATCTGGGTGTACTGAGGCGGTCTGCTGTCTGTATCATCTTTTCAATATAGAGTTTTCGTGGCAATGAGTGCTGTTACAGACGCTGGCCTCAGTGGTCCTCACGGAGATGAGGTCAGCTGGTTTAATACACAAATATAATCGTTGTGTTTGTCCATCATCTGGTTCTTATCATCCTCTAGTGGCTAAACTTTAGATAGCGATGTTTACAGATACAAACCAAGCTGTTTAAATAAAATAATATTTGTAACCCAGGGATAGAATTATTAATAGATGCGACCTTAGACCTTAGGGTTACGTACTCGTACTCCAGGATTGCTGATATTCACATTCCCTCCGTGTGAATAAAAAGTGTATTGTGTCATCGCGACGGAATGCATACTTGCATTTTAATTTTAATATGACCCTTAAATATTAATATAATTTCTGGATACTGTTTGTACTTACATCGAGTAGCTCATACATTCTTATATTAGTTAATAAGTACATAATTGTAATTCTTTTAATTAAAAAACAAAACTGATTTAAACTATCAGTTTTGTTTTTTTTCAACAATGAATTTCAATTTAGATAACATTTATAAAATCCTTAGGATCGTGCCCGAATTAGTCGGGCACCCTAATTACTACACCTACTTACTAGATTTATTAATATTTGTGACCAAATTGTAATGCAATATTTAAATAACTAGTCCAGTAGTGAGTTAAGTAATTTGTGTCTATTAAACGGTATTTCAAAATAATAACCTAACCTGCCGCTGCTACCATCAACTTTAACGGTATTCCAGATAGTTGGTTAAGTATTAGAACATGGTTAATCAAAAAAATCGGATCAACGTGAAGAAACAGCCTAATACAAATACCTAGCCTCATACCTTAATGATTGGACATGTCTGGCGTAAACCTGGTAATCCACCGCCAAGACATTAATTGAAATCAGACCATTCGATTCTGCTTAGACTTCATCCATCTTTGCTATACCGAAAAGTTCGACGCTTTAGGTAAGCAAACATGGCTTTTAGTAGTTGATAATCGTAAATACCCAATTCCCAACATTAATGATGTATTGACATTTTTAACGCTCTACTGTCCGGTTGCTCGTTTCCGGCCCAGTGGAAAGAGGCCTTAGTGATAGGGTTCCATAAGCCGGGCAAACCTCGGCATCTGCCTAGTAGTTACCGTCCCATTAGTCTTCTTAGTTCCTTAGGGAAAGTATATGAGAGAATCATCCTCTGTAGACTTAGATCGGAAGTCGAGAGATTCAAAATCATCCTAAATGAGCAGTTCGGCTTTAGAGCCAACCATTCATGTTCCCATCAGGTGCAACGCCTCACGGAGCACATACTGATAGGGGCCACTGTGAGGGCCAAGAAGCATAGGACAGGAGCGCTCTTCCTCGATGTAGCTAAGGCGTTCGACAGGGTCTGGCACAATGGACTGGTGTACAAGTTATACCAGTTCAAGGTGTCGGACAGACTCGTACTCATCATACGGGACTACCTGTCGAATCGCTCCTTTCGCTACAGAGTGGAAGGCGTTTTGTCAACCCCCCGCCCCATCAGGGCGGGTGTCCCCCAGGGTTCAGTTCTCTCGCCTATCCTCTATTCCATCTACGCTAGCGATATTCCTAGGCCGCGATCTAAAGTGCACCTTGCCATGTACGCGGACGATACCGCGCTTTACACGTCCTCTAAGGATCACTGGGAGATATACCAACGTCTCCAATCCGCAGTCGACTCCCTTGAGAGTTGGCTGCGGAAATGGCGGATCGAGGTAAACCCTGAGAAGAGCGTTTCGGTGCTCTTCGAACGGGGCCCCCCAAGGATCCTCCCGCGAATCAAACTCTTTGATAAACCGATACCTTAGTTTTCACTGCGCATATTAGGACCGTTCGTAGCAGAGCTGTTAGGCAAGCGGAGTAAAATGTCCCTTCGCAATAAGGTGACACTTTACAAAGCTTGCATACGTTCCGTCATGTCCTATGCGAGTCCCGCTTTTGCGCACGCTAATCTGAAACCCCTTCAGGTGATTCAGAACAGGTTTACACGGATTGCAACCGGGGCGCCGTGGTTCGTACGCAACATCGATCTCCATAGAGACTTAGACCTTCCGACCATCGCTCAGTACTTCAAGGGGCTTTCCCAAAAGTACTTTGAACGTGCTGAGCGACACCCGAACCCACTGGTGGCTGACGCCGCAGAGTATAGACCACTTTAGTTTAAGACTACTTTAGTCAGAAAAAGAAGACCCAAGTCGGTACTCGTTGACCCCGACGAAGCGTTCACAGTAGGTAATAACGTGTACGCGTAGGCATAATGACACCACACAACATACAGACACACACCGTCTATATCGGTATAGACGAGGTCCCAACTGAGTAAGAGCTCCGTTGCTCCGGCGTTCTGCCGTCGGAGGACGCTAGTGTCCAAATTTCCTTAGCTTCCCTCCTGACTTACGACGCCCCGAGCCGAGGTCCGTGTCTCAATCTGAGACGCCCTCGGGACGTCGTTCCCCATGGGGGCCCAACTGGCCCCCCCTTTTAAGGGAGGGTCTCCTGACCCACCCGCTCCCCCGGTGACGCTGTAATAGCCAACAGGGCTAACAGCATAGAAAGACAAAAAAAAAAAAAAAAAAATTAAAATATTTAGAACCAAATCGTTTTAAAAAAGTTCTTGTAGATGGTTTTGGTTTCGTTATCAAAAGTATAACAGGATTATAAGGACGCATAAAAATATAATAATGCAATAAAGATGTTAAAAGTGTTATGTTAAAAATAAAATAAAAATATATACCTATGCTTTTGCTGAGTTTAACAATTTTATAAGTTTAATTAAAGAATGAATGTCGAAACAAAGTTAAGTAATTAGTCCTTTAGTTCGGAACCAAGTTTAAATTAATAACACTTTACAAATCATTCTAAATTAATTTGCGAACAAGGATTTTTTAAAAACACAAAATTTGCCCATCTTTTAGTGACAATAAGAGATAATATTGAAGATGTAATGGCTGAATTAATTAGGATCGAAGATATATTAGCTTTTATCCAGACATCAAGTACGCAACAAACTAAAGAAGCAATGGAAAAACCAGAAGCAACATTATGTATTATCTTTTCATCATTTCACAAAAATACAACTAGCTTGTGAAAGAGAAGAATTTACATCACTTCAGGGTAGCTTTTTAATAATCATCAATGCGAATAAAAATGCTGCATACAAACCGTCGAATTCATATCATATCGAAATCCTTACTCATCTCAATTTAAACTCAATAAATTTGCAAGAACTGTACGATATTCAAGATAAAATAATCAAAGAAAAACCTTTACAACTAGAGAAGAATAACCTAGATACACTTTACCATACTATACCTTTCTACGCCTTTATGTGAAGTGCATGTGCACTTATTATTGTGCTTGGATATCATCGTTACAAATTACGGAACAACAGGAAAGTTAAGCAAGCTATCGCTTCACCAATTGTCTTATCTACTTCAAATGATAACAAAGATGAACAACTGGGAGAAGAATGGACCTCAGCACCCCGTAAGAAGAGGCCAGTAACATTTTATCTATGTTCTAAAATAGTGGCTGAGGATGGAGGAGTTACGGACACATATTCCAGGATTGTGTGTATTGTGTCATCGCGACGGCATGCATAGCAATTTAATTATAATATAAGTTTTAATTATGAATATAATTTTGGCATTATTGTTTGAACTTACATCGAGTAGGTCAGAATCTTGTATTAGTTAATAAGTACATAATTGTAATTCTTTTAATTAAAATTAGTTTAAATCAGTTTTGGTTTTTTCAACTTTCCGTCTATAGCTAATGTAATTGACCTGTAAATACATATCAACTGTTTTGTTTTTGTTCCCACTTTATTCTTAATATTTTCTTTCCAATTATCCACCCATCCATTCAAGCATCCTCATACCCAACCATCCATATTTTGTTTGAAAATATCTATAAACATGTATAGCCATGTTAAGCTTATTTATATTTATATAAATATCCATATTTTATCTATCATATCTATATAAACGACTGTCTGTATAGATTCATGTGTAGTGACTGCGGCAAGCGCTTCCCGACCAAGTCCCGTCTCAGAGATCACATAAACTGGGAACACCTTAAGAACTTTGTCTACACTTGTGATGAGTGTCAGAAGGTAAATAACCATTTAACAACCCCTCATTCACTAGAAAACTTATATTAATTTACATAAATATTATATTTTTCAAAGGTATTTAAAACCAGTAACTCCGTGTATTTGCACAAGCAAGCCGTGCACAGGAAGGACATCGTGGAACACCTCTGTGACCACTGCGGGAAACCATTCCCGGTAACTATAGTACTATATATACTTGTCTCTTAGATTAGATTATTACCCGCCATGCTGCTATAACACTACGTGGTAAAAATTATAATAATGCAAGGTATCCTATTATTTTTCACTTGCACGAATTCAGGATTTTTCAGGTTTTATTGATTAATAGCAAACATTTTTTTTTGTATAGTTTCAGCTTTTAGAAGTTTAATACACAAATATAAAACATTTATAAAAGTATAAAAAGCTTATTTGAAGTGGTGTCCATTGGCTGCAATACAGTCCTTTAAACGTTGAGGCCAGTTATCAATAGAAGCACGCGCTCTTTTCATGGGGAAACTCTTCACTGCCAATCGTATGGCTTGTTTTAGGGACTCCAAATTATCGCGGCGTTTAGAAAAAGCTGTACTCTTTAAAATTTACCATAAATTACAATCCAGGGGATTAAGGTCGGGACTAGACGACGGGCAGTCTTCAGCTCTGATGAAGTCCGAGACGTTCGCTTTTAACCAAGACTGTGTAGACCCAGCTTTATGACCCGGCGCCGAGTCTTGCTAGAAGAACCGTACTTTGTTATTGAACATGGTGTTATTAGGTGGCTTAACTACCTCAAGAATGGTATCTAAAGACACTTTACAAAAATTACAGATTCCAAATTCAAATGTATTTTTTTTATTTTCAATTGTAACAGTATTGATGGCCAGACTAGGTAGATATATCTGTACTATAGCTCGCACTACACTCGACAGTCGTTCTATCATCAAAGTAGTATTACACACGCAGTAGTACAGTAGTACCTACTGTCCGTGTGGCTCAACGTACCAGTGTGACGTCACTCCATACAGAACGGCGCCAAGCTGCGCGCGCACATCCTCGGCGCGCACGGCGTGTCTGCGCACGCGTGCGAGCGCTGCGGGGCGAGCTTCGCGTGGCACTCGTGTCTGTCGCGACACGTGAGACAGAAACACCGCGGACTGACACGAGTCAACGACGATTAACATTTAACGTCTATATCAATATTGAGGGAGATGATCGTGAAGAATTTCAATTATTGTTGAAGGATCTTAATTAACTTTTGTTAGGGTTGTGTAAAATAAATATTATATTAATGTAAAACGATTAATAATGATGTGAAGTAACTTGAATGACTGCCGTTCGATTTATATATTCGAATGAATTAGTTTTGATTGTGGTTTTAATAGATTTAAATGTAACAAATCTTTTATAAAAATATGTAATAAATAACCCTCTCTATTTTTACAGAGTGGTTCCGTATCTAGATCGATAGAGTTTTATCGATTCCATGACATAAAAACGATCTCATTATTTGTAAAATAATAAATACTTTTATACTTCATTTACGTTTTATTTGTGTCTGTGACTTATTGTCTATACCCGATACATGTTTATCTGGTACATTTTTTATGAACATATAGTTAATAGTAACTTACCTAGCTGTATATTACCTCTAAATTTTTTTATATAATAAATGTTTAGTTTCTTCTTAAATTTAGTGAAACTATTGTCTATTTCTTGAATTGTTTTTGTCTATTTTTATTCGTAAAATTAATTATATCACTCTTGACGGCTAAATATAATTTCTTTATACTTTATATAACCCACATCTTTTATCAAAAATAAGATGTAATGACGCAACTGTACAGGCAAATGAAGATATAAATACTATCAATTAAAAAGTGTTTTTTTAAGAATGTATTTAAATAAAACAATATATCGGCTATAATAATATAATATACATTTTCTTATTAATATTCTTACAACCATTTAGCAGCGACGCAATACACAATTCCATGCTATGATATAAGTGGCTCTTAAATTTAACGTCCGTTCCGAGTATTATCCCAAGTGTGGGTGAGCTTGTCTCAATTTGATCAAACCTTGTCCAACTAGTAAACAACTTGGTGACAATTCGATCAAATTTCGTCCAACTTGTTGGCAAGTCAACTAATTCTTGACAAATGTATATACAATGCCAGAATGACAAATAGGCAGTGAAAAATATTAAACATAAGTCGCGTCAAAAAAATGCTCCAAATTGAAATATTTGTGACTATTTCGAGACAAGGTGATTTAAACAATAACTCAATTAGATTGATTAGATATATATTTAGTTTATTTGTGTTGTCTGAGTGTGTCGGCGATGTTGCGTACGTCGAGGTTTACTTTGGGTTTGTTTTGGGGCGGGTCGAAGTAGAAATCAAAGCGCTTGAAGGATTCTATCTCTCGTTCCGACGCGTCCAGACTTGACAGGTTGGTGATGGAACGGTCTGGAAGAAACACGCTGGATTCTGGAAATTAAACACTATTTTAATGATTAACTATTTACAGTGAATGTTTAATTAATATCCTCTGATCCTATAATTTGGATTTATTGTTTGATTATTATAGTTATTTCTGTAATTGGTACTTATTGTTTGAGTATTATAGTTATTTCTGTAATCGGTACTTATTGTTTGAGTATTATAGTTATTTCTGTAATTGGTGCTTATTGTTTGATTATTATAGTTATTTCTGTAATTGGTACTTATTGTTTGAGTATTATAGTTATTTCTGTAATTGGTACTTATAGTTTGATTATTATAGTTATTTCTGTAATTGGTACTTATTGTTTGAGTATTATAGTTATTTCTGTAATTAGAACTTATTGTTTGAGTATTATAGTTATTCCTTATCGTTAGAATATTATCTTTGTATTTGTTATGCGGAATTTCCAAATATAAAGTTTTTTAAACTTGAATTTAAATTAAAGAAAGAAATATTTTGATGTAATAATTACAATAATGTATAATACATATTAGTGTGTTACTAGTTACCTTGTCTGTGTGTGTGCGTGTCGTCGGCGACTCCGTCACAAGCGCTCATTGACGGTTGTGCACCTGACAAACAAACATACGTAAATTATAACATTTTTTCAATGTATATACATTATAATAGACAAAAATATAAATAAAATGTTAATTTAAGGTTTGTATAAAATACAAATTTTGATACACACACATATATATATGATCAGGTTTGCCACAAACACACTATCGTCCTTTCATTTATCTGTAAATAGTCTAGTATAGAAGCGAAAGACGAAGTGATAGAGAGAGGGGGTTCGAGTCCCAATAGTGTTAATAATCGGGTTATTGTATATTTAAAAAACAATAGACTATTATGAAGTAGTTGTCTAATACGAGTCGCTATACTCACAGTTGTCGGGCCAGCGAGAGAACAACGACTCACCGCGCTCCTGAGTCTCCTGTGACATATAAAAACATTCATATTTTAGTTATTTCAACTGCTTTTTGGAGCTTGCTTTATTGTCTGTGTGTTTCTAGAGTTGGATTGTAGTCCACGTTTATTTTATTAAGTAAATTCAGAATCAATAGACTAATATGTAAATACTCCTAATATGAAAATATATAAAATGATAAGTTACCTGTCCCTTGTAAAACTTTGAGTCGGTTACATAATGAATGGTTACTTCATTATTTAATTTAGATCCAGCCCTCAGTCTCTGGAAGTATGGCAGTTCTCCGTTCAGATATGTATCGTCGGTTTTGTTTTCAGTTCTTTCATTGAAAAGTGCGTTTCTGAAGACGTTCCTGTCTTCCTGGCCGAAGGGAGTGTATAACCCTCGGTAGGGTTTCTCGTCGTCTCTCTTGAGGGGCGGTCCTATGGGCTCCGGGTGAGAGCTAAACAGAGAGTCTTCGTAACCTCGGTTGTGATCCGGTCTGGTGCCGATCGGATTCGGGGAAACCACCTTGGGCGACTCGAAGTACTCCGGGCTCAGAAAACTCTTCTGCTGGTTATCCTCGCTGGTTTTGAAGAGCGAGTAACCCTCGTCGTTCTTCTGAGTGAAGGACGCCAGATTCATGATGCGGTTCTGGAAATCGTTTTCCGGCATCTTGGGGGGGTTGTCGTATGAGGGGTAATTGGGGTTGACGTAGTTGTAGTGGGGCTGGAAGGCCATCTGCGGGGTCTGCGCGTGTTGCTGGTGCATCATGGACATGAGCGGGTTCCTGATGGTGTACATGCCGTTGGCGGCGGGCGTGATGGTGGCGTGGCAGGGCGGTGGCGGCGGCGGCGGCGGCATGGGGATGGGCTCCGGGAGGCGGACCTCCGGCTTCTGCGGCTGAGTGATCTGTACGGACGGCAGGTTGGGATGGAACATGGGATTCCGGAGAGTCACCATCCTCGCCTCCGGTTTCGGTTCGCTCTCCGCCGCCTTTTTCGCCTTCTTCTTCGCTTTTTTCGATTTTCCGGTCGGCTGGGCTTCCGGAATTATCTTTGGTGGATCTGAAATTGTTTTGCAATATTCAGCAATTAGAAATGGAATATCCGCATTATATTTCTAAAATATTAATCGACTAACGTAAAAATAATATCTCTGAATTTTAAAAGAACCTTAAAAATACTTTTACCTTGCACTTTACTTCATTGTAGATTGTACAGGATTATTTTTAATTAGTTAACCACCTCTTGCAGGCAGCCTCTCTGCTTCAATCCTAACAACATTTGTTTTATGACTTTTTAAAATCAATAGTTTTTAAAATTTAAAGTTTCCCATATAACTTTTATTTGTTGTCTCTGAATTGAATTGAAAATTAATCTCTTGCATTAACTCTCTCTTGGCTCCCGAGCGTTGACCTTTTAAGCACTTCTTATAAAATACAGAGTAATAAGTAAAAGAGGGAGCAAACATTTTTTTGTTTTGTGTTTATTGTGTTGTTTATCAAGATTTATAAAAAGTCATAGAACAAATATTGTTGGGATTGATGTAGAGAGGCTGCCTGCAAGAGGTGGTGAACTAATTAAAAATAATCCTGTATATATTAGGCATTATAATATATTTGACATGTTTAATTTTTAATTTCGAGTTGAGAATAGTGGTTTCACCATAACCAAATACTGTTTGGTTTAACTTTTAACGAACTGAATATTCGGCTGAATTATTCTGTTTACCAATTCATTGTCTGTTTTTCATAAACAGGTTCTAACAAGTATGTAACATATGGCTTCTTGCTAGATGAATAAATATATTGATTTCTAGTTAAAAAAAATAATGAGGTTTAAAAATAAATGCTGATTTAAGGTTCAAAATAAATGATTGTACTAAATACTAATTGTAGGTTAGGAATAATAAAATAAATATGTGACCTGATATTTTTCGATATAAATGATGATTTAAAGCTTAATTGCTTAATATTTTTAAGTTTTATTCAACACATTATTTATAGGATTTCTTTGACTTATAATATGACATAAATCTAAGTTTTGTCTTTTAGTTGTTTACCGTGTCGTATAGCCAAGAAAATAGAAATACTCGAACCGAATATATTCGGCACCAAAACCGAATAACTCGGCCGAATACAAATAGTGAAAAGATGCCGAATTTGCCGAATACTTACCGAATATTCGGTTCATCTCTAAATTTAATGAATTGGAAATTGGATAGCTAATAGGTTTATTCTCACCGGGCGGAAGGACTCGAGCGCGACGGCCGGCCTGAGGACAGACAGATATTCATGTATACAATAAACAAATGTACCTTACAACTCACGAGTATAATTCATAGTAAATTAATTATAATTAACTTTGTTTTGTCGCGTATTCTCTTGATAAGATATTGTTTTTAATAAAAGTAGTTATTTATAATATTTTGTAATACTCACCACAGTTTTAAGTGGTGGAGGTTCCTTCTTCTCGCTGGGCTGAACTCTTGTGAGTGTTATCCCGGGAGGAAGTTTTAAATCAGCCACCTGATTATGAAATTATGATATTGTATTATAATATAGTTTGTTTTATTATCGAGTTTGGGCCATGTTATTTAACCCGCTTTTTTACGACAGAAGTTAGTTAGTACTTCCCCAAAATGTCAAAATTCAATCAAATCGTTCCGGCAGTGTCACAGTGAAGGTGTAACAAACAGACAAATAGAGTAAAACTCAGTTTGTACCTGAACACCGCTACTAAGTTGTTCCATGATGCTGCAAGATGGCTTCTCCGGCTCATTGGTAGGCATGGTCTGGTAAATAAATATTTATTAATTTACAAATCGTAAAAGGCAACGATTCCTGTTTATATTCCAAGAACTTTAAAAATTTTATTTTCAAAATTGAAGGCATGATGTGGTTTATGTATATACTACAAAATTTGTTTTAAAAATCATATGATTAATTCAATCCCAGTATTTATTTGTGAGATGAGTACGTCTTCTACTTAACATTTCTATTAATTTTTTCGTTCAATGTAAAGCCGTGTTTAAAAAAAATACATATACATATTTATAATTTTTAAATACATTATATATTTGTAAATTCATTTTCTCAAGTAGGAATTCTGAACATTCATGAATTACAGACCTGAAAAAAATACATACCTTCTTACTAAGTACTTCTATAGTTGTATCCGGTGTAATGTTAATGACTTGGGGCTTGTTGGTCTGTGAGTGACTTACTAGTTGACTCACTGGTTGATTGATTGACTGATTCTTCTTTTCTTTCTTGATTTGAGACTTTGTTTTAGGCGGTACTAAACAGTAATATTAATTTGATAAATTATCTTTTTTTATAGTAAACTAGCAGACCCGGCCACGCTTTGCTGTGGTTGCTAAGGTTTTGGATTTACCTATTAAGGTATATCCAATACACAGCAATGTAATACATTGTAGTAAGCTATTTAAGAAGTCACGGTATTAGAACAAATAAAATAAAAATTAAAAAAACCCCCGACCGCTAAGTAAAGGAAAAATTCAAAATGCAAGTAAATTTATCAAGGACAATAACGAAATAACAATATTTTGATATCATCGTATAGTCAAAGACCTCATTCATTAGCTCCGAAAATTTTGTAAAATAGACACTCATCAACGTACGTACAAAGGTCCCCTGATGTAACGACTTCAATAACTACATAATAATATTATTATACTTTTTAGACGTCATCTAGTATCGGGGTTTATATCATTATTTTTTTTCTGTTTTTTAAATTATTTCACTTTATTCTATGTTGTACTAAATGAACCTACGAATACACTAATTTCCCCTCTTTAGGTTTTTACTATCAATATTGTATAAAAACCTTTTGCCAGCACCAATAAAATTTTGGGGTCGACTGCTTCTATTTCGACTAAACATAGCTAAGAAACATCTCGACAAACCAAGACTTCGATTAAAAAAAAAACGCATTCAAATCCGTTTACGTATTTGGCCGCTACGTATCCACAGACAGACACACAGATACAAAAATCTACAGGTCAAACTTATAATACCCCTCTTTTTGGGTCGGGGCTTAAAAATAATGATGTGGACCGCTATGTTTTTTTACATAGATGCAATTTGTAAAGAAGATGGCGACCTCTATGACTGATTTTCTACTACCATTACCTAACCCTTGATACAGTAATATAATAAATATTAGTGATGAGCCGAATATTTGGTAAGTATTCGGTATTCGGTGTATTTGTCTTTTTTTTCGCAATTCGTATTCGGCCAAACTATTCGGTTTTGATGCCGAAAATATTCAGTTCGAGAATTTCTATTTTTTGGCTACATCACGCTATACTATACGACACTATACCGCTACACGTTAGGCGTCTGCGCTTCACTACTTGACCAACAGGGTGGTTGCAACAATGAAATTATTATTTACCAAAGAAGACGAAAACGTTAAAGTCGGTCTAAAAATTCACCGGATTGGGATTTTAAGGAGGTCTTTGAACACGATTGATCAAAATTATCGTACAGTTGAGGTATTTAATTTTAAATTTAATTATTATTATTTTATTTAAGATGGTAACAAATGAGTACGCTACAAATTTATAAATAAGGTATGTAGGGCAGATAGTTTTAAATTTTTGAAAATAATATTTGTTATTTTAAATTATTAATAATTTAATTTTAAATTTAATTTTGCACTAATCGGTGCACAATATTTTTGGTAGATCCGTCTCACATAAATAGATTCAACGAAGAAGCAGGTATAATTTGACTGTATTATATTCATTAAAATATGAGTTTATATATACTTCAGTCTAAGTAATACGTGGCGGGCTATATTAACACTAAAAAATAACGCATAATTTATTCTGATCATCGCGTGTTGGTTATGATGTTAAATTGAATATGAAACATTTGTACTTTTGACATTGCGCCATCTGTTAAACACTAACTCAATCCAGTCAACACATACAACGCCATCTGTTAAACTGGTTTGAATTTACAGATAATTGTAAAGAAATAATTTGCATTTAAATAATATTGCGACTTAAAATTAAGATGTAAGTTATCCTATGTTTCAAGTTGGATCAAACTACACACGGTGTGCAAATTTGATTAAAATCGGTTAAGTAGTTTAGGAGTCCATCGCGGACAAACAACGTGACACGTAATTTATATATATTAAGATAAAGGATGATTATTTTTTAAGATAACTTACAAATTTTCTCCTGCTTGTTTTCTTTTCCTTTTTTATCGTCTTTCTTTTTTTCTTTCTTTTCCTCTTTCCTTTCTTCTTTCTTTTCTTTTTTATCTTTTTTAGCGTTTTCTACTTTTAAAGGTTCCGTCTTTTCTTTTTTGCTTCTTGCTTCTAGCTGCTTTTTTCTTTCTTCTTCTTCTTCTGCCTTAAAATACGTACAATACTTATTAATATACAACAAATCCGAATACATATAAATTATATTATATACCATTTATATGAATTTTCTAAGATGTTGAATTTGTAAGTCTGTATGAGTATTTGTAAACTACTACTACCCAATTATAAATTATTTTACTATCGTCTATAACATACTTTCAAAGTGAACTTTGCAAGTATGTTATCTCTTTAAGTGTGTGTTTCCTAGTGTTTTGTAAAGTAACTTGACCGAAGCACATGGTTTAGTGAAGGAGTTTATTACGAACATTGCCTTCTGCAGTCAACGTGGTAATATACAGGGTTTTTTGTAATAAGTTAACCATCTCTTGCAGGCAGCCTCTATACATCAATCCTAACAACATTTGTTCTACGATCTTTTAAAATTAATAGTTTTTAAAATTTTAGTTTTCTCTTACAAAATTTATTTGTTGTCTCTGAACTGGCATTAACTCTGAGCGTCGGTATGACGCCTAAGCACTGACTTTTAATTACTTCTTACAAAATAAAGAGTAATAAGTAAAAGAGGGAGCAAATTTTTTTTTGTTTCGTGTTTATTGTGTTGTTTATTAAGATGTTTGAAAAAGTCATATATATATATATATATATATATATATCTCAGTTAGCTACCTGTTGCTTTGCTAGTAACTTCCTTTGCTTCTTGGATAGCGGGGGATCTGGCTCTGCTGGCTTCTGCTTCTCTTTTTGCTTCACTTCTTGGTTTTTAGCTTGAAGCTCTTTTTGTTTCTTCTGGAAATTTAAGAACATAGAAGCTTTTGTCATTTATGTATGTTTGTTTCTGTGTAACAATACTATAAAAAAAAACAAATGCATATACCTTTATGTAGATAACTTTAAATAACTGTCTAAAAGTATCAGACTCGGAACAAGACTGTGGTTTATACTAGCATTCTCATAGTGTCACAAACACGAGTCCAAATTAGCCTTGTTAAAAGTACGACTTACAAAGGGTTCATGATCACACGTGTATACCCCGCGATGTATACCCATGACCCCGACTCATGATATTATGGTGTGACCCACACGGGATTATTATCATCATGATACTACTACTCCTATGAGTAGTAGTATCGCAGTGTCGTGGTGACCCACCTTATCCCTGGCGGCTCCTCGGGCGAGTTGGTTGATGTGCGCTATTGCCTGCTCCCAGGTCTTCTTGCCGTCTGGAGCTGCGGCTATACAATATTTTTTTTATATAATTGATCACAAACCTACTACATGCCCTTGCGTCTGATTATATATAGACTTTTTTAAATTAATGAAATACATTTTTAATTTTTAAATTTATAATTTTGGTTAGCATCATATTAAAAATATTTTAGAAGTAAATGACATAATTATAAATAAATATTAAGTTGAGTAGATAATGAATTACCCACCATTCTGTGTTACCGGTGCGACGGTCGCTTGCACGGTGGTGACCCGCGCCGTCTCGGCCGCTGAAATAAATATCATATTTAATGTTATATTTACTAGTTTTAATCTAATCCCTGGAGTCCAACTCATCGTCGATACGAGGATAATAGTTAACACGGTGCTGCAGTGTCGCTTGGGATCTAACATTGAACTAGATAGTCCCGTGATGTCAGGGTATTTTTTTCTTTTTATAAATATTATTATAAAGAATCTATGGGTTAAGGATTATTACGAGAGTTGTAGTGTAGTTTAAAAGTCTGTTGTTGAGGTCGTCACATCAGCTATCGTCTCAAAAGAAGAAAAAAAAAATACTAGAAGACGCCCGCTTGAAGAAAAAACAGTTATTTGCATTAGTTGGAGCATCAGATACCATTTAGCAGCCCAAGAGGTCAGTGCCAGAGGAGGGCACCGAGCATGCTCACGCCGCTTTAGAAACACCAGCGCGTCAATGCGTCTAAACAACTGTCGGAGTCATGTGGAGACGAACTTGCACTGTTTTTGGAGCGGATTGTTACCGAAGACGAAACATGAGATCATCGAGCCCGAGTCCAAACAAGAGTTCATGCCATGACATAAAAAGGGGACACTACCACCAAAGTAATTCAAAGCGTCGGAGACGGCTGCAAAGATGATGATTACTGTTTTTTGGGATGTGGGGAGACAATACTGACTGATTACAAAGAAAAGGGCAGTACCATAACCGGAGAATACTAACCAACGATATTGGGAAAAGTATAGGAGGAGAAGGGTGTGTTGTTCTCGCTAACACACAACAAACACGACGCGCCGGGTCTTAACAACAGAGCCTTGGCTCATTTTGAAGCAAAAGATAAAACATATTTTTACGATGGTTTAGAAAAAATATTTCGTAGATCTAATAAATGTAGATATTAAGATTAAGGGTAATTATAGTGAACAGGAAAAATACATTTGTTTATTTAAAACTCTCTCATTCCACGAACTCGTGGACTCCCCCCGTGTATCTATATACATATATTATTAACTTACCAGTAACTTGCTTTCGTTTCTCCATTTCTAAATACCTCTGATGTTCAAAGTGTTGATTTTTGATTATAGTCGCCTCCACCTAAGACAGAGAGATAACTTCATTAAAGATGTATTTTACTTATTTACTTGTAAATATCCGCGGTCGTCTCGAAGTTACACTTAACTTTAAAAACAGAATATTCATGTATTTCACATCCCGATGTATTTAAGAGTTAATCTCTAATGTTCATAAAATTAATTGGAAAACCCCTGCTTTCAACAGTCGCCTAAAATGTTAAAATGTACACTTTGTGCTCCTCTCTGAGGTACTTCATGGTACTCCTGGCCTACCTCCTCCTGGTGAGGTGTTCCTCCCTCCTTCCCCTGCAGGTGTCGCGCGTCCCCCAGCTCCCTCTCGCAGTCCCGGAGTCTCCTCGTGAGTTCATCGACGCGTCTCTCCCCCGCCTGTAGCTCCTGACCAACAGACGGACTACAATAGTATGTTTGTTATATACAGTATCACTTTCAGTAGTTATAGTCAAATTTAGTTCTTTTTCCAGAACTAAAAAAGGCCGATAAACTATAATATCACCAATTTCATTGATATTCCAGAAGTAGTTTTAGAGGTGACGACATTTATTAAATAAAACTGTAACCAATATTGGTAAGTTTTATATTTAACCCCCGACTAAAATATGGGGTGTTATAAGTTTAACCTATCAATCTGTATATCTGTGTGTCTGTCTGTGGCAATGCAGCGGCCACACGCTTAGACAGATTTGAATGCGGTTTTTTTTAATCGAAAGCTATGTTCGTCGAGATGGTTCTTATCTATGATTGGTTGAAATAGATCAGAGGGATAATGTAGGATTCTAAAGGTAAAATATTTTATTAAATCGATCCTGTCGTTTCGGAGCCTATTCAATTCAAACAAACAAATCTTTCTTCTTTATAATATTGGGATAGATTAATAGAAATATTTAAACAACTGAAAATTTCGGTGTCTGTAGGTTCATTTAGTACAATTAAGAAATCAGTAACATAAATTTAAAAAGCACAAAAAAAAAACCCCAAAACAAAAAGACCTCTAAATAGAATAAAAATAATATTACTATGTACTTATTGAATGCGTTGCGTCGGGGGACCATTTAAAAAAATGAAGAAATTAAAATGCATATGAAATAAAATTACAATATGGAATCGTATAGTCTAAGTCCTCAATGATTAACTTCGTAAAATAGACACCATCGTCAACGTACGTACAACGGTCCCCCGACGCAACGACTTCCATAAGTATATAATAATATTATTTTTATTCTTTTTAGGTCTTTTTGGTTCGAAGATTTTTTAAATTTAACATTTTTATTTTATAAATTTGTTAGCACTTTGGTTATTTTTATGTTATTACATGTTTCGGGTTCCCGAGCCCATATTCATTAATAAAATGAGAAGCGTGGTTACATTTATATGATGTATATAATATGCTAATTATAAGATGTCTCTATCTCAAATGTTTTTTTTCTGTGTTATCTTATTTGGCTGCAAACGGAGATCAATAGTTTTAAAGTATTTTTGTACGAAGTTTTGGGTCGAACGTTGGGCCACCATAGGTTTTTGATTTGTTTATTCTACTAGTTTATATGTTAATGTTAAAGCTATATCTCTTTGCTGAAAAATATTAGTCGGTCTAACCTTAGCGGTACTGTTAACCAGCGCCGTGTATTCGTTCATCTGTTCCAACATCTCCTGCGTCTTGGCCTGCTGGGCGGGATTCATTTTTTGTTTTTTACCTGCAATATAATAGGGTAGCCATTAAATTAATTTGTAATAACACAAGTCTGAAGGCACTAATTTTTCTCAGAATTCCTCGACCATTATGATTTTCTGTCCATTCGCTACGATAAAAAAAATAAAGAAGAAGTCGTGATTCGCTCCTCAAATATATACTATCCAGTTACGAGAAGTATACTTTTATAATTGTTACGTATGTTTATGTTCTTTATGTCCATAGCTGGCTCATTTCTGCTACTCTTCTACTTTCGAAAATGGTATGTATCTATTAACAGATGAATATCTTAGGAACTCTCTGACCCCTCCTGTGCTTGTGGTTGTTGTTGGCGGCCCTGGCGTGCGCGAGGTCCCTGGCGGCGGCGGCGTGCTTGCGCTGCAGCGCCGCGGCGGCCGCGCGCGAGGCTGCCACCTCGCCCCGCAGCTGCTGCAGCTGGCTCTGCAGGCGGGACTCCATCTGTAGGACGTACTATTATGTTATCTGCGCTGTGGACGCTCGGCTGTGGTTATTTCTTCGATTCGTTTTGGTCGGTGTCTTGCGAGTGCGCCGTGACCCACACGGTCTACGATGGCGACACCCGATACGTTCTAGTACGCTGCGTACCCTCTTGCCCCTCTGCCGTTGTTTCTTTGCCCTCTTCTTGGCGCGGTCCACGAGGCGCGCGGGTCCCTCTATGTACTGCAGTAGCGCGTCCAGGTCGCGCGGGTCCTCGCGCCGCCCGCCGCGCCAGCACGAGCCACTGCGAGTTACGCACTTATTTACACGTCGGATATGTAATGTATGTATGTATACGTTTCTTTGTTTAAAAACCCTTAAAAGAAAACAGTTTAACTATATTTATTACCTATACTGATTGTATTAAAACATAATAGCGACATACCCGGAACAACCGCTCGACGTCGAAAACACGCTCGTATCGCGACTCGAAAGCGATACCGTGTTCTGTTGGCGACTTCTCATCTGCTGTAATTGCTGCTGCTGCATCTGTTGCTGTTGTAACTGCTGCTGCTGTTGAAGCTGTTGTATCTGTTGCTGTTGTTGCATATGTTGCTGTTGTTTCATCTGTTGCTGATGTTGCATCTGTTGCTGTTGTTGCATCTGTTGCTGTTGTTGCATCTGTTGCTGTTGTTGCATCTGTTGCTGTTGCTGCATCTGTTGCTGTTGCTGCATTTGTTGTTGTTGTATCTGTTGTTGCTGTATCTGCTGTTGTTGCATTTGTTGTTGCTGAATCTGCATCTGTTGACGGATTAATGCTTCTTGTCGCTGTTGCTGTAGAAAAAAAATAGATATTGTGCTTAAAACTTTTCTCAACGTTTGATATTTATTGACATTATTATTTATATGTTCATTCATATTAATAATGTGACTTCTAAGGACTATTTCAAAGTATACTATATGATATAATAGACTGAAGATTGACTTTAAAAATTAGTTTCTTTTGCAGGTTTTGAGTGTACTTATATTTATATCAATAAAATTGTTTCTTCATGATGACTATCAACACATCCATAATATTTGTAGAATTATTAAATTTGGATTATAGGTTTAATATGTAAATAACATAAATATACACTAAGAGTTAGCAAAGATTACATCCATAACTAAAAGTTATAAGTAATAATTCTTATTATTTATTTTTTTATACAATAGATAGGCAAATTAACTAAATAATGTAGTCATAAATCAATAGCTCCGTAGTCTATTCATAGGTAGGTATTTAAGGATGCGTGAAAAAATCACAAACTAATAATATTTATAAAACATAACAGTAGGGAAGCTATAGTAGGAACATACATTTTTGTTAACAGAAATCGAAGACGAGAATAAATAAACATGATTTCAATACAACAAACCTGTTGTTGTCGTATTTGTTGTTGTTGTTGAGGTGTTAGTGTTGGCTTGTTATGTATCGGCAAGTCGTAGATTGGTTCCGGTTTTTTTTGTTGGTGCTGTTGCTGCTGCTGTTTCTGTTGCATTTGTATTTGCTGCTGCTGTTTGATTTGCTGTTATAACGATTATATCAACATATTAGTATGTAAAAGATTATAAAAAAAATAATCTTTTGATTTTATGAAAGTTCTTCGCTTTCTTTATGAGCGTGGGTTGCGAAGAGAATCAGATATGAGATAACCTGGACATTCGATATCCGGCACTATTCTCGAGAATAGTCTCCGATGCCGAGGTTCCCATCGGTTCAAAAAACCCAGAAGATGTAATAACAATACTTGTCAACGTCTGTGCCTAGCGCTCTACTACAGATACGGACGATGCATATCCAGTACTGTTTGCCGTTGCACTAATTAAATCATATTAAATTGTTTGTTTTTTTTTATAATTGACTGCTTACTTTCTATGTAAATGTAACAGTAATTGTAGTAAATTAAATATTCGAAGTAAGAAATACACAATTTTACATATAGATGTTTTTTGGAATTTAGTTACCCGTTAAAAATAATAGCCACAAGTGCCATAAAGAGAACATTATTTTAAATTAGCTCGTGGAAATCTATTATAAACTAGTAAGAAATGTAAATTTATGAAAGCGGTTTTAATTAAAAAAAAGTGTAACTCCAGAAATACTGCACTTTTATGAAAAATGAAGATAAACAAAGACATCTTCATATGTCTATATGTGTAATATTATATTATATTGTCACCTGTAATCGTATCTGTTCCATGGCTGTGACGTTGACCTGGCCCTCAGTCTTCACGGGAGGAGGCACCGTCGGAGCCTTCACTGGTTGAGCCTGTTAATAAACATCATATACATGCTAAAACAAACTACTAAATATTAAAGACTTCGAATTTATCTTTTGTTTTTCTTTGATTACTACTAAATATTAATAAATAATATAAAGATACAAAGCACGGCTACTAGATAATTAATCAACTAAGATAATTTTAATTTAGAACAACAGCTTTCTCAGCTTAATATAATTGAAAAATGTAATGAAATAATAATTAAAAAAAAAAACTAATCAATTTCAGTAAGAACTATTATTGGGAATGTCGGTACTTGGCTCGTGTCATCTGTGACGGCAAGTTCGGCCATTTTGTCTGCGAGCTGTCTTTGTTCCATGGCTTGGCGCTTCTGTTGTGCTTGGGTCGTCAGATCCGGGGGCAAAGTCTTTGGTAAAGCCTGAAAATATTTATAGCAAACAAATACACTTTTAACATCATAATATGACCTTACAAGTAATACTAAAAAGTGTATTTTAAGAAATAAGTGATTAACAACAGTTGTTTCCTTCTTAAGTAAGACCGGTAGTTCAGTCCCAAACGTAAAACTTCATGATTTATAAAATATAAAATATTTATAAATATGTACAGCTATGTTAAACTTATTTAAAATTTAAATAAATATAGTACGAAAAATACAATGAATGAAAAATACTGCCAACCGTCCCGTCCAACCGCTCTACCAATTGAGCTACCGTGTCGGTATCCACTTCGGTGAATTAAGCATTCCAAATTTAGTAGTCGCTATCAGGACTGCTGTTACATTCATGAGGCTTCTTTAGAAAATCCTAACCAATGTTTTTAACTCTGCAGCATAGATAAACATTGAAAAGCCACCATCGAAATTAATATTTTGAAAATATCTATAACCATGTATAACCATGTTACGCTTATTATAATATAACAACAGCAGAACTCACTGGAGGCACCAGCTGCAGCGGCGATCGCTCCACCGGCGACTCGGTCTCGCCCTGAAATAGTTACAAATACAATATAGAATATATATATAATATTTCACTATCGGAGCACAGACAATACTGAGTCTAGAAGGACTTAATTTGATTAACATATTACGTACTTTTCTAAAAATGCACGGGGCATGGATGTTGTGAATGTCTGACCTGCGCGAGAATGTTTATGCAACAGTTTTTTTTACATTACATTGATAATCTATGACGCTCCCCCACAGATGAAAGATATACATTATTGAACATTTTTTTTCTTTTAATCATCTAAGCTTCGCAACCCAATAGGACTCTATGACGCTCGAGTAAATCCCCATTTAGCAGAGGTGCTATAACGCAAAAACTGCTGTATACTTTAAGTAATTTTGTAACTTATTGACTGAATTAACTTGTAAAATACTTTTCACTTTGGGAGTTTTTGGTACAATTAAACCTATTATTACAATCAAATTACAAACATACGAAGTTTATATTATAATAGATAAATAATTTTATATTACCGAAAGTTGTTGGTTTGAACGATAACTATAATAGTACATACGTTTGTTTTGCATTTCTGTTTCTTCTTGTTAAGTATCGATCTTAGTCGTTCCCTCGTCTCGTTGAAGTTTCTAGGCACCGGAGTCGTTAGCGGCGGCTGAGGAAATATATCACTAATGTACTAGCATACTGCTCCAATACGGGTTATTTATATTATTATTATATTGGTAAAGGGAACAATAAGGTTAGCAGTCAATAAATGGAGTCGATCAGTCGATATACATATAAACATATCTAATCGAGTCAAACTATTTTACCAACTACTTTACCAAATGTTAAAAATGTTAGAACCAATGTACAAGTATGAAACAATTACTTTTTTGGGCATTACCTTAGATAAAAAATTGCAATGGGGTCCTCATATAATATTTGATTTGTTTACTTTACTAAAGTGCTCGATTAGTTTACTTTTGTTAGTTTCATAGTATAATGTCATACGGTATACTCTATTGGGGTAATCGGCCGACAATGATATCATATTCACAGAAGAGGGCTGTTCGAGCGAGCAGTCTATGATATGAGACCGAGAGAATCTTTAAGAAACAAATTCAAAGAATTTAAAATTATATTCAACATATTTATGAAAATATTTCAAAATTCAAGAAAAAATGTGATTCACATAAAATTAATACAAGAAATAAAAATAAACTCGGTATGTCCAACACCTTTTAAAGGTGATTTATACGTTTTTATAATAAGGTTTCATTTGGAGCCTTAAGTTTATCACTAAATAAATTTTATTTAGTGTACAGGATTACATCAAAACGGTATGGTCTGGGAATTAATTGTATTGTATTGCGAATAACACAATAAAAATATATCCGGCTGAGTTTATTGTGTGGTTCTTCACAGACCAGGACGCGTTTGGAACCCTCATAGCTTTAACACTAAGATGGAAAGTGCTCTTACAGAACAACTTATTACGATAAATCTGGTATCAAAATGGCCCTCCTGATACTTCCATTTTGAAGTACACGACTGATATTGATTCAAAGTGGAAAAGATATAAATAAATAGATAAATATATTGCTCAATTTTTCTTATCACCTGTCAAGCCAATCAATGAATCAATCAATTTACCCAAAGTTCGTACGATCAACCCATCAATCGATATAGAGATCGATCGGAGCATAGCAGAGTGTCGTGAGCAGTATCGTGAGTAGTGTCGTGAGCAGTATCGTGTGTAGTGTCGTGAGCAGTATCGTGTGTAGTGTCGTGAGTAGTGTCGTGAGCAGTATCGTGTGTAGTGTCGTGAGTAGTGTCGTGAGCAGTATCGTGTGTAGTGTCGTGAGTAGTGTCGTGAGCAGTATCGTGTGTAGTGTCGTGAGCAGTATCGTGTGTAGTGTCGTGAGTAGTGTCGTGTGTAGTGTCGTGAGCAGTGTCGTGTGTAGTGTCATGAGCAGTATCGTGTGTAGTTTTGTGTGTAGTGTCGTATCCTCACCGCGTGTCCGAACACAGTGCAGTAGCAGCAGTTGCAGGGCGCGTCCGGGCCGCCCTCGCCCGAGCACGAGCCGTGACCTGCTGATGTATAGTTGGATGTGTTATTATTCACACTGGGATTATTACAAACATATTTTTACTTTTACAAATTAAAAATTTATAAGGAAAAACGAGTCCTTTTCTAATTCTGTTGGTAGTTCTGAACGTTCGGTTACGAGCTCGCGATTCTCTCCCGGACAGATATCATCCCGTGCGATAGATATCGGCTTAAAAATGTATTATATATTCTTGGATGATTTTATATTATACATTTACGTGACCGGCATCGACTCATCACATATAAAACAGAAACATCAGCTATTTAATAAATCTATTAAAATCACGCCACCGACTAACCTTTGCAGACGTGTTGCTGATGATTAACATTCTCGCACTTGAGCGTCTTCTTGGGCGTCTTCTTCTTCCTGTCACCGTCGTCCTTGCAGGCATCGCAGCCGCAGTCGTTGGTCCAGTTGCAGGTGTTCCTGGGAGTGTCGCAGGCGTCGGCATCCTTGGCCTGTCCGCTCCAGACCACGTTGCGGAACACCACCTCGTTGAGAGTCTGCTTGGCGTTGCGGAGCGCCTCGGCCGTAGACTTGGCGAGTTGCGCCGGGTTTTCGTATCCTATCATGTAGGGCTCCGGGGGTTCGTCGTCGTCCTTCAGGGCCTCCTCGATGTCCAGCAGCTTGGACTCGATGTTGGAGCATATCGACATGACGTGGTTCTTGTACGTCTCCGGAACCGGTAGGCCTCTGTTTACGTACGACTTGATGGTGTTGACGCTGTCCTTCAGGTTGTATTCGTTTCTGGAGGCCATCATCGCCTCGCACTTCGCCAGCATTCTTTCGAACATGGCCTTTTCGGCTTCGCTCGAAAGCCCCTCCTGCTCCGGCTTTCGCTCCGGTTCCTGCTCAAGCTTCCGCTCCGGCTCCGGTTCCTTTTCGACTTTGGGTTGATTGTCCGGTTTCTTGACGATCTTGACGTTCGTTTTTCCTATTATTTTGCTGAGTCCCCTGGCCGCCAGTATCTCAGCCTCGCTAGCGCTCTGCGTCTGGACCGCCTTGGTGGGTTGAGGGACTTTTGAAAATGCTTCCTTGAGTTTATCTTCCAGCTGCTCAATTCTATACAATATCACTAGCCACTCTTCTCCAGTCAGACCTTTTTTGGGTAAATTTTCCATATACTGTCGATTCATTTCGTGCAATCTATTTAAAAAATATTCTTGTTTTCTTTCGTTACCTAGATTAGAAAAATTAGGAGCGTTATCTAACTTCCTGACTTCCAGACCCGTCAGCTCCTGTATGACTGTGGTCGCTATTTCGGGATCTAGAAGTATCCAGCTCACTAGCTGCTGAGACTCCGAGCAGCGCCGAATGACATCCATATATTTAAACTTTAAACTCTTAACTGTAGTTTTTTTTTCATTGGACATATTTGACAACTTCATTATTAATAAATCGAAAGTATTTCCGGCGAAGGTGTTTAGTAATTTCGTAATCTGTTTCAACGTTTCTTTTGACGCGGGGCAACTTTCGCTATCGGAGCTGTAACTGTCGTCGTTTTTACGTAGTTCCTCAATTTTTTCTATTATTTTATCACTTTCATTGCTACACTGTTTGGACGCAGACTCCTGTATGTATGAATAGAACCTTTCAATCATTACTTCTATTTCGTTATCTAACAACTCGATAGGTATGCTTTTAAACTTAGCCGCTACGTACTTCTTCCAGGAATTGAAGCGAGATTTTACAAGTTCTCTGAGATCGTCCATACTCATCGCTTCCTTGAACGAGTTATCGAACAAGGTCGACATTTTAGAATATATCTCAAAGTTGATTGTGTTAGTGGGTATTGAGAACAAATTCTTTTCCTCCTCCAAACACTTAGCCAGCTCCGGACTTTTGTTTTCTTTTACATTCTCAAACACTTTGTTCACGAACACTTGAGCCGAAAACGAATATACCAAATCTTTAAGATCGTCCTTATTACTTTTATTTTTCATTAAATTCTGGAATTCCTTTTCGTCTTTTATTAAATCGGTCAAATCACCTTCGAATTCAAAAACTTCATCGTTTTTGATACGTCGATTTATTTTACGTTTCGTTGTATTTTTCGTTACTTTAACGGCATCTCGCTTGAACATTTTTATTTCTCGTATCTGTTTTATTGTCTCCGGAGTCAAGTGAGCTTCATTTGTATCCGCATTGTTAATTATTGAAGCAAATTCCGGTAATTCTATGCTAGACGACGCAAACTCTGATAACTTTGTCGCTATTTCAGGCATATTAGCCAAATTTTGAGGCATATTGTCAACTAATTCGGATAATTTCGACATAGCAACATTCATATCTACAGAGTCGTCGATTGCGTCTTCGGCAACCATTCTTTCAAGAATTTCAGCTGAATCTTTATCTAACGTCATCATTACTTCTATTATTTGTTCCAGAGAGGGAGGATCTTCTATCTCCCTCTTGTCGTCTCTGCCACTGTTATAAGTATTAATTATATTTTGACATTCCTCCATTGCTTTTTTAATTTTTAAACCAAAAGTAACGTATTTATAAATATCTGGATCATTTTTATCATCTTTCAATGGAACCCTAGCGTTCAAGGGTACATTGATATCTGGTATCTGACAATTAAAATCAACTTTATCATCTTTAAATATCTTATTTGTCAAAATCCTAGATTTCTGATTAAAAACCGGCGGCTCAGACGAAGGAGACATCTCTTGTAACGGAGGGCTCACCGATTCTGGATACTTTTCTTTTTCTGGTACATCTTTGTCCTTGAGCGCGAAATTAGCAAACTTAACTAGACACTCCTTCATCTCTTTGCACAATTCTTCCTTATCCCCTACTATTGTCTCTGTTTCACTTAAATCCTTATCTAATGGAAACGCTTCCGGTGGCTCGACTTCCGCTTTGATGTCATCAATCTCTTTATAAGGCGATATATCTTGATTAGTTCTATTCTTGAGCATTTGAAGTATTTTGTGAGGCCTGCTTATATTTTGCATAGGTTTCAGTTTTCGTTTGGGTGCTGACGTCATTTTCGGTAGTTTTGGACTTAGATTTCTTCGTTTCCGTCTTGGTAGATGATCTACTAGTGTCACGTTGCATTCCGGATGACTGAAACAATAACGTATTGAATTAAATGGAATATTATTTGTAACAAAAAGTCTGACATCTCAAGCATCTAGAGATAAAAGATCAGATTTATCAATGAGAATATTTAAAATAAGTAACACATTTTTTTTGCGGTAAATTATTGTAAAAATAGGACTATCCCGGTCGAGTATCGAACTCGGTAATACTGACTTTTGTCTCTCTTGTCGCAGTTGGTCCTCCAGCCACATTCTCAGTCGATGGTAGTACAGCTGCTGATCCCTCATATGCATAACTTTACGACGAACCTACAAACATTCAATTAAATAGTGAATTATAACGCACGATCAGGACTCGAACCTACGCCTTCTCTAAGCCCATCACTCTCACACTGAGCTATCGTGTCGGTACTTGGCTAACATATTAAAAGACTAGTTCAAATACTCAAATAAATATACTTGGTACTTTAGTAAGTTATTGAGTATTTTCAATATTATATGTGTTTGAAAATATCTATAAATATGTATAGCCACGTAAAGCTTATATATAGCTATATATATTACAAGTATATTAAAAGATAGAGTTGCATTTTGTGTATACTAATATATCTATGTATCAGTGTTTGTACCTCCTTGAACCGCTGCAGATGGTACTCCGGGCACAGCGGGCGGCAGGGCGCGTGCGCGGGCGCGGGGGGCGGCGACCCCGGCGGGGGCGGGGGAGGAGCCACGCCGCCCACCAACTGAGTACACACCTGGGGGGGTCAGTCATGATGATGAGTGATACATGAGGGAGTAGGTTGAGGCATCCGACTCTTCCGTTCTACGTACGAGACGTAGCCGTAGCCCCATCACTGCCGCAGACCGCCGCCGTTAAGCCGGCTTCTAAGCGAGCTGTAGTAAGACTATACCACCATGATTTGTTTTATTTCTTATTTTTATGTTATGTTTGTTGGATCTAAAACGGTATACTCACGGTAGAAAGTCTCTTTTGTTTCCTATATAGTTGTAGCTGTCGTCTGTGAACGTCCGGTAGACGTCGATACATCGCCATCAACTTCCGGTCCACTTCAGACAGACCGACGTCTACGCGTTTCCTGTTAAAAATCCATAAATCACCTGTTACCCGAGTTGGGAAATGATGGACGATAGATAACAATAAGAATATGATAACAAGTAGTAAGCGATATATATTATAAATTCAAAACAACATGAAACGATTTTATTTATATCTGGACCTACTTAACCACTGCGTATTGATATCGACTACTGCACCATAGGTCGTAGGTTTGATCCGCGCGATTATATCCGTTACATGTAAAAGTATATTTAATGTAACTTTTAATATTTTTGTAAATGACGTATTACTAAATAAAAAATGCATGAACTGTACTAAACATAAATACTTTTCAAATAATGAAGAATTATAGATATCAATAATAACAACGTTAAGTCACTTTAATAATATTTGTCATTATGCGACCGTCACGTGGTACAAGGTGTGAGAGCCGTCGTTCGTCCTGACCTGGCTTCGTGGTCGGTCCACTGGTCGCAGTGTTGCAGCACGCGGTCCATGAGGCGCTCGATGGAGGCTATGGACCTCATGAGCTGCCTGACGGTCCTGCATAAGCGGCCTCCCCCGGCGCCCCCGGAGCCTCCGCCGCCGCCGCCGGAGCCCGAGGAGCCCGACTCGACCGCCGCAGCCGCCGCCAGCAGCAGCTCGGACGCGGAGTCCAGGGACGAGGCCGACAGACCCAGGGAGTCCGCCGACGAGTCCGACACTGCCGATGGAGTGCGTTAGTTATTTTGGAACTGCTGTTGTATGGGACTTCAATTTATGTCGATTCAATTGAGAACGATTTATACAAAGCCAGCATTTTTTAATATTAATGTGATGTAGTTCTATTTTTTGTATGTTTTTTCATGCAAGTACGATAATTTTAAAGAAAGAAATGAGTGAATGCAGCCAATAGACCAATAACTTAAAATTTAATCAAAATCTGCTCAACTATTTCATCACAATATCGAAATAAAACCCTTGCAAACATTACAAAAAAGCTATAACACTAAAATAACTTCGTTTAAAAACATTTAATGTAGTTTCTGTAAATGTTATATTCAGAAATAATGCTAGATGTTTATATAATGGCAGATATACATACAATCATCAAGATCTACAGTCACGTTAGAATCGCTAAGGTCCAGAGAATTTCTATCGTCATCTGCATCTGGAGGTCTGAAATAATAATTCTTATTAATATAGTATAATGCTAAAAAGAATATATGTTTATATTTAAATGTAAAGAACAAGCTTTGTACCCCTTTTGGAGAATAATGATTAAACGGAGAAGTGTGAAATTTAGTTTATTCAAAGTTTACATTGTAGGAGGCTGGAGGAGTAATGAAGGAGTACAAAAAACTAATATGTGTAATAAGTATTACAAAAACAAACAAAATGTTTATCCAAGCCATCATACACGTTCTTCACACTTTTAGTTACAGAGGAATTGTAATACATATATAGAACAGAAAATGAGGATTTAGTTATGAGTGACATATAATTAAATCTATGTGTGTTTATGTTACCATAGCTCAAAAACGAATAGACCGAAATTGTTATATCTTAGTTAAATGTTAAATTACAGGCCTGACGTCAACTCTCCTAGGGGCATTCTAGTGTTGGCAGGACTACCCTCTTCTTTAGGGATTATAATATTAGTATTGAGGTCAGACATAAACAACTTACTTTGCCCCTGTTCCATCCCCATGCTGTAGTTCTCTATTAGATTTTGGTTTAACATCTGATGGTGGCTGAAACAATTATAGTAAAAATATTCATATATAAATACATCTATAAAATTTGGTCCCGAAGGCTCGAAAAATATCATTTGTAACCAGTTTATAAGTCTCGTGTTTCGATAAAACTACTCATTATTTATTAATTATGAAACTAGTTTCGGCTGGCATTCAGGACACTCTGCTTCGGTAGCTTGAATTATATTTGAGAGACCGAAGTCAAACCGTTATATATAGGGTTATATGTAATTAATTGGCCACCTCTAGCTCTAGCAACCTCTCTACATCAATCCCAACATTTGTTTTACGACTTTTTATAAATATTTTTTAACAACACAATAAAACGAAACAATCGCTTTTTTACTTATTACTCTGTATTTTGTAAGAAGTAATTAAAAAGGTCAAGGCCCGGGCCATGGGAAAACTTAAATTTTAAAAAGTCGTAGAACAAATGTTGTTGGGATTGATGTAGAGAGGCTGCCTGCAAGAGGTGGTGAACTAATTACAAATACGGTATTAATTATCATATTACCTTCTCAGAGTTCTTCGTGCCATTGAATTCATTCACCGCCTGCATCATACCGAAGAATGAGATCCTGGTGAAATGATTTGAAAAAAGATTAATTAATAAAATAACATTTACCAAATATAACATTCAAATAAAACAGTCATTAACATTATTAAAGATAATTAAATAGGAGGTCAGTTTCAAATTAAACATCAGCATTTTGCGTTCGCGTAAACGAAGTAGATACCGAGGAATCGAAATATCCGATTAAGAGATCAAGCAGTGGATAGATCGGCGACACGGGACTCTGACGTTCCGCCTTGTGCAGATAATCTCGGGGCACAGATGCTTCGCGGGGTATCTGCACAAGGTGGCCAGGAGGAGACCCCCCGCCCTCACCACTGTGACTGTCCCTGGAGGACTGTGCGTGGTGGGATCAAATCGTGCCATTTCAAATGCTCGACAGCGAGGATGGTTGGGTGGCCATGGCCTCCTTCTGCGAGCAAGTCATTGCCGCGAAGGAGGCCGCGGAGCGGTTCCTCGCAGAGGAACGGGGCAGGAAGCTAGCATGTATCGCCGACCCACTCCGTAGCGATAGGCTTTGAAGAAGGAGGCGGGTGTATGTCCGGCTCTTCCTTCAGCCGTAGTGCCTGGGTGGGAGGGGAGGGGGACAAATCTTACCTACCATAGGCCTACGTTTTAGTGGGCAGCCTTGAAAATGGCAGCGTCCTCTATGCTGCCGGGTAGTCCCAATTAATCCCCCGGTTATCACCTTCTTGGCTGGTGGGTATCCGTAACGTAATTGCCAACGCAAAAAAAAAAGGTAAGGTAAGGCTCGGTTCGTCACCTCAGTAGTTGCTTCCTCTGCTGCGCGCACAGCGTCCGCGGCGTGAGGCAGTCGCAGCGGTGTGTGTAGCCCGACCACGCACTCACTGCAAGGACAGTACACACTTATTAATGGCTTCTGTACCAGTATGTGTGTGTGTACACGGTTGGCGTATCGGAGCGGTACCCTCTCACCTAACTAGAGTCTGACGTTTCATAAGTGTAAAGTAAACATATAGTGGCGCGATGTGTGTACTGACAGACGTGTGGTGCGGTGTGTGTGTTTATGTGTACTGACACAAGTGTGGCGCGGTGTGTGCCTTTATGTGTACTGAGAGACGTGTGGTGCAGTGTGTGTGTTTATGTGTACTGAAAGACGTGTGGTGCGGTGTGTGTGTGTGTTGATGTGTACTGACAGACGTGTGGCGCGGTGTGTGTGTTTATGTGTACAGACAGACTTGTGGCGCGGTGTGTGTTGATGTGTACTGACAGACGTGTGGCGCGGTGTGCGCCGCCATGTGCCTCAGTCTTTCAGCGGTGGCTCGTCGCTGGTGGGGCGCCAATCGTCTGGCGAGTCGCTCCTGTGCCTCTCGCCACGTAGATGAGCGCCCATCATCCGTGACTCCCGCCACCATTTCCACCTTTTGGCGGGGTAGATTTTAGATGGTTTTTATAAGGAGCGGTTATATTTTATCTTAATGATACAAGTCGGCTTTAAACAAGTAAAGTTTCAAGTTCGAAGTCGTTTCGAAGTCCAATGTATGTACATTTAAAAAAAAATACTTAGACTGAAACTTTTGAGGTGACCGAGATTATTTATTTAATATATATTATATTTAAAAAAACCCTATAAACATGTTCGCCATGTTACGTTTACTTAAACTATTACTTATAATGTTAAATTCAATAAGGGAAGCACCGACAAGATAACTCAGTGTAAGAGCTACGGACGAACTCGCAGAGGACGCGGTATTAGAATCATGATGAATTATAACTTAACTGATTAAAGTATAATGGAGTGTACCTTAAAGGTGATACTGGATGCCATTTTGAAGTTATCTAGAAGCTTGCAGAATCTCTCCATTGCATATCTACGACACATCGAAACATTTAAGTGTAGGATAGTGTAAACTCACCGTATTCATAAGAACGTACTTTAGAATGTATATTATAAGCTCACCGTTTTTCAAACGGCCGATCGTACACCCGACAGAGACATATTTGATTCACTATTTGTTCCGTAACTTCATTCTCTCGAGCCAAATCGATGAGATGATTTTGTACTATGGACATACCTGCAATCAAATTGTACATATATAATCCTAATAATTTAATTAGCTCTACGGGCAGACGTATCTTTAGCATAAGAGGCACGCCGAAACTTAACGTATGCCGATTAAAACACTTCTCCATAACGGATTTCGTACATATGCCCTCTCTACATATAAAGATATATTCGTCGTCCCGTCGGTCGTGTTATGTATGTATATGTTATATGAGCCCGTGAGTACCGTGTCCGTCCAGGTCCAGCGCCTGCAGCGGCGGCAGGTCCCAGAGGGCGGGGTCAGTGTCACCGGGCGGCGCCAGTCGCAGCGCGCGGGCCAGCGCCGCGCCCAGCGGGGCCGTGGCGGCGCCTGTCACACACACACCACTTATCAACCAATGAGAAAAACAATATCATAATTATGATATTTTGGTAGTCCTTGTTTCAGTAGTTTTTCGCGGTGCATTGTCCATGTTTATATATAATTACAAAAAAGTAAATTAGAAAAAAAAAACACTAATTCGCGTTTGATCTCGAGGTTACAAGCGCGATATAAAATAAACGAGCAAATCGGTCGAGCCGTCCTCTAGAGATGACCGTGCGTACGAGGCGAGTTCAATGACGACACATACCATGGGCGAGGTCGGCCAGCAGCTTGAACAACCAGGCGTGTAGGGCGCCGGAGTTGTTAGCGAGAGTCAGACACAGCTTGCAGTGACACCCGAACCGAGCTCGGTAAGACCAGTCGGACTTCACCATCTCCGCACTCCTGTGAAACGAGGACACCATAGGAGTCGCTGGCACCATATCTAGTATGATAGGGGGTCGATGACTTTGAAGGGTGTTCCGACTTACATAGATCGGTTGCAAGTATGAGAGTATATTTGGAGGGAGCGTATGATATGAGGAATATATTAAATGACCCAAAATAAATTGACCATTGTCTGGTGAGTAAATGAAGAGTGAGTACAGTTAGTATTAGAATCGTCAATAAAATGGTTCAATATCTGGAGACTATAAATACTTAGGATTGAAATCGTCCAATGTGCCCTCGTCGAAAACGAGAATACACACGATAAAACAGCTCAGCTAACATTGGACTTGTAGTTGAAAGGTCTAATATACATCAAACCTTATCTATTACGAGAATGTATAGTAAAGAGAGGTCTTACATGTTGGTCCCGATAAGCGTGTACATGAGTGCACTGATCTCACACCACGAATGGTAGACCCCCAGCAGCCATTCCTCCACTGGCTTGAAGGGTTTAGGAGGGGGTGGTTCAGCTATAAAGATAAAAGATTTATTTATTTATATAAATTGCCAACGTCAGATACACTTAACATATATTATAGTTTCTTCTCAAGTATGTTTTATTTCTCATTGACTAGAATCAAAGCCAATACTAATATATTACATAAACTGAAATATCAAACTTTTGACACACGCTACGAATTCCGTGGCACAGCCTGTATGTCGTACGGAAACGAACACATATCTCGATGGCACGTATGCCCCGGTGAATTCCCGGTCCGGTCCCGATAAAGACGATCACATATAGAATGCTTAATTCACCGAGGCTGACAGCGATTCGGTAGCTCAGTTGGTAGAGCGACGGGACGGTTTTCCAGTAGTCGCGGGTTCGAATCCCTGCCCGTATCGGTTTATTTTTCATTTAATATTTACATTCATAAAGTATTTTTGACAATAAAGTTACATCGCTCTGTGAATTTAATTCGGCGATTTTTTTATATTTGTTTGGGACTAATACTTAATAAAACTACATTATAAAGAAGGTAGAAAATAAAACTTTTACTGATCATCTGAGACTGAAAGCGCCGGAAGCGAAAAGGTTAAGAAATAAAATTATATACTGACCACAGACATAATTTAGCAAAGCCGCTTCATCCTCAGGAGTCACTATCGGCTCACTCTTATATATATCTGCTACACTGTAACATACGAAGGGAATTTTATTATATATGTATACATAAGTAAAAACAGTTCCCGTATCTATCTGTGTATGTAAGATGTATTATTTTCAATTCCAATTGAATTATGAACACAAATATTAAACAATGCGTATTCTGTGAGTCTGTCTGTTGATCTCACTAAGTTATCATGTCCGAATTCGCCCTGAACTTGTAATTTTCTAGCTAATAATTTTTATTATTACATATATATATATTTATCTTACACGTCCGGCGCAGAATCTAATCCTGTATCATCTCCAACTGGTATGTCTTCTCGGACGCTATCCTCTGCGGATGCAAGAAGCTGAAACCAAATAGTTAATTACATTTACAAACAATTTTAGTAGTACACGGTAGCTTTCATTTTAGTCATGAAATAATTATACATGCAAAATAGTACATATTACAAAATCAATCTAGGTGTCCAAAAGGTAAATATATTAGTTAAATATAAAACTTATAAAATAAAAAAATATTTGTTAACTAATATAAACAAAAAAATAAATAAATAAATAATGTAGTTCTCGTGGTCACCCTCGACCCCCACCTGAAGTATGTCCTCGTGTCTGATGAGGAAGTGTTCGTTGTCGGTAGCCGAAGAGTCTGCGCTCAGCAACGGCAACAAGAACTGACCCATCGCAGGAGGCTCCACCTGCTGGAATTTGTATAAGAAGAAAAGATCTTTGACTTTTACATAGTTTGTGAGCAATACTAACTTTAGGTCATAATGTTTAACATAGATGAAAATAGATCTTTACATACTTCACGAGCAATTTTGATGTAACAAATATGAACTATAACTAATACATATTAAATATAATTCATGTTTAAAAATATTTTTTTATGTTGATTAATATGTAGGTTAAAATATTTTTGTAACATATTTTCCTCTCGAATATACCGGAGGTGCGATAGTTTCATTTGTCGAAAAACATCTAAATCTCATAAACCACTGTATCGGATCCTAAAAGCTGCATGATAATTTGTTCAGTAATTTTATTTTACATATCCGCGATATAAGCCTTGTTAAAGAACTATAGAATTTGAGAATATTTAAGAATAAATCTCAGCTATGAATTTGTTTTATACTATGGTATTTTCTCACCGATCCCTTATGTTGATAAGATGGACAGACAATATCCAAATTGCCAAGGTCTTTTCCAGATGAACTGTCAGTGCTGCCAGCTGTAACAATATTATGTTGATTATACCCTTTGTTTGTCAAAATAAATTCTTGATTTTGATAATTCAATTATGTATATCAAAGATATCCTTGAACCCATCCACACAACTCAGAACAACAGAAAATTGTATTCTCAATAAGAGAAAGTTCCAAATTCATTTAAAATGTCTTACAATTATCATCCATTTCCGTCCACTGATCATCAGAATCCGAATCAGCGCCAACATCCGACGCGTCCGACACGACTTCGATCCTACGCATCCGCATCGCAACTCTGCGTGCGACCGCGCTCCGACGACGTGATATCTGCGGGTTGATGAAATTAAAGAAGACGGCCGGCAAGCTTGCTAGATGAATCCAATTAAATCGTGAATTGGCTTTGAAATTTCACTTTTAATTTCTAAGCAAATATACATTAACCATTTTTATCATTGAATGTTACACAGCATCAAAATGACTAATCAACTATCAACCCATAACTTGACCTTTGACATTTATCCTACCTCCTTCCCCTTGACGATGGGCCGCCTTCGTGTGGCTCGTTGCCGTGGTGCTCGACGAGTCCGTCCCCGACCGGACCACGATGATGAAGAGGATCCGCTTCCGGACGCTCGGTGACCGATCTGTTGATGATTTGTGATACTTGTAATGACTGTTCTTCATTAAGTCTATCATCAACCAAGCAGTCAGCTAGATGTCCACATGTTGGTTTCCATGGAAGATAACTATTAATTATTTGGCTGATTGTTTAATCAAATATTACAAATACATATGTATATATAAAATATGTGTATCAAAGATTTTTTGTTTAAATAATATTGTTAGGTTTCATATCAGTAACACAATACTTCCGTTTATAGAGTGTGCAGACAATCAAGAGGTTTTTATTATTTATAATTATTCCTTATAAAATTATTCCTTATAGGTAATTTGTGAAGATTTTTTTTTAAATACAATTATAAAATGAGACATGTGTAAGAGGACTGGAGATAGTTATATTTTCCTGAATATTTGATCTCTACTACTAAAAAACTTTGAAAGACTACATTTTAAAACAAAGTAAACCAATATTCAAAAAATAATACTTCAATAATATTACACTATATTATCATTGTAGTCCAAATTTAATATTATTTTTATATAAATATGGACCTAAAACCCATATTACTTAATTTGGATAGATTTTAACTTTCTTACAAAACAGTTCTAATTCACAATGGAATACCAATAGTGAGTTGATCACCTATCTAGCTGTTTTGGTTTAATAACTAAAATGGTATAAAAGTATAATATATATATCTTTAGCAAAAAAAAATTGGCACTATTAAAGTGCCCGATTAGTGAGATTCTACTGTATTCTATATCAATATATATTTTGATATCCTTAAGTCATTATTATATATAGATAAATTGTATTTTCATAATATTCAGTAAAAATTATAATTTATATTGTTTATGATCCAGTACCAGCATTTATTGATTTTTTTTATAATGGTATAGTAATAATAAAAATTTATCATACTATCCTACTAATATTATAAATGCAAAAGTTTGTAAGGATGTGTGTATGTTTGTTACTCTTTCAGGCAAAAACTACTGAATGGATTTTCATGAAACTTTGCAGTAATATAGCTTTGATATCAGAATAACATAATAAGTTAAAATTTATAGGGATTTTTTATAATTGGGTGATAAAATAACGATAACTGTCAAGTTAGTAGGAAAAAAATCAGGCCCTTGAGGGCTATATTGGCATACGCTGCTCTTATTGTTTAAGTTACACAAAGATAATTACTGTAAGATTATTTATCTTAAATAGTTCCAAATAAAAGTCCGCGACAGCATATATCTGTCTTTTATGTGTGAGTCACTATGACCAAAATAGTGAACCAAACATACAATTTAATTGGATATTTTTTAAACACTGCACTGCAAAATTTTGTTAATGCATATAGCTAACTGAATGTTTATCATTTAAAATAAATATTTTTGAATAAAACTAGACCTGCAATTTGATGGTGAAAATAACGTCGATTGTGTAGCTCAGAATACCTCAAGTAAAATAAGTCATATAGAATACAAAAAAAAGGGAAGTGGGAATTGTTTTACTACGAATTTAAGTGGGAATTGTTTTACTGCGAAGCTGCGGGTAAAAGCTAGTAATATATAATTTTAAAAATTATTTAGTTAAAAATGAAAATAAAAAAAAAATCTATTAATTTAAAGTATTATATTTATAACAAAATAGACGTTCACAGACCAAATGTTTCATCCAATCAGATATCAAGATCACAACAGTTGCTGCCCATCTTGATGAATTTAGCATTCTACATATTATAATTTTCTTTTTGGAATAAAAGCAACACATCTGTGAGGTTTTTTATGATCTTATATTATATATTTAGAAGAACTATCAAAATAAGATTTTTTAAGATTTATATTAAAATTTTTGATTAAATCTTATTTGAGGATTTAAAAATTTGATAAAATAATAAAATAACAATTATCTTAATTCATATTTCGTTAATACCATATCCACTGTGATACAAGTAATATAAAGATTATTTTTGTATGTCCATAAAATGGAATAAATTAATGTTAAAAGTCAATTAACATTATAAATCTATCGGAATCTTTAGTTACACTAGCAAAAGAGTTTAACTTCATAATTAACATATGAAAAAATGTAATTGTAAGAAATCATAGGTACAGATGTAAGACACACTTGTCCAGTTTTGATACTTTGAAAAAGTGTAGTCATTTCAGTTAATTATTCAAAAATATATTACACTTTCAAATATTATTAATATAACTAGTAAAAGTTAATAACAACATTATTAAGTATTTTTTTTGTTGGATTATTTCCAAACAAATTAACAAGGTTATATTATATATCTTGAAATGAGTTAGCATATTCTTTTATCAGGTAAGAAATACAAATATAATTAAGAAAGTTAGGATATGTATAAAAATAAAATTGTACATTTACGAAATATTTCGGGTAACAGCTATATCATAATGCTCTCTATAAGTACCTCAGATGTCAACAGAAAGCAAAGGTCAATGACACGGAGACGAAATAAATCAATTAACGATGCCATACTCACAGCTATCTCAAAAAGGGAGGGAAAGTCCTGTTGAGGCTCATCCGCGAGACCAGCTAGGAGACCTAACTCCGCGCTGAGGTCTGCGAGTTCAGCCCCGATCCGATCTGCCCTGTCGGCATCTCCAAGTTCGTCCTTAAGGATGTCACCTATCTCGTCCGAGACAGCCGCGACGGCTGAAGCTACCTCGTCGGAAGGCAGGGTTGGCTTCCCCAAACCTCCGCCGGCCTCCATATCACTCTCTGTCTCACAAAGTTCAGTACATTTCAGCAGAGAAAACATTATTTAACAATGATATTGTGCACTTGACGCAGTGAACGAAACATCTAAAGTCACAGCTCATTCAATTAGATATTACGTACAGTTCTAATAGGCTATGTGTATGGAGAAAAATCATTTTTTCCAACACACCGATAGATCCTGAACTTTTTGACAATACCAATATGGCGACGGTATTTTTAGGAATTTGTGACCAGCCGTGGAAAGAGATATTTATTTTAAGCTAGTAACACATATAATCGTTAATCACGTTTTATATAGTTTCATGTAATCTAAATTTAATTGAAATGTATTTTAAAGACCTTTTATTTAATATAAATAGTTCAAATTACTAACAGCTGTATTTAAAAAAAAAAATATTGAAATATTCATAACTTACAAAGTCTAGGAGAAAGTTATTAATCACTTTAAGTTAGCCGAGTTTTACAGTAATACTATAATACTTTTTCTGTATATTTGGGTAAATAACTTAACTTAAAACAATTAAAGCATCTCAAATAACACAAAAAGGATTGACATTCCATAATTATGACAGAACCAACGAAATCGTTTCTAAACTGCAATTTGTCAGAAGCATTATTTGACTGTTGACAGTGGACACTGACATAATTAAGACTACGGCAGTGTAGCCAACATAGGGATTTTACCCCTAAATTTAGAGGTTTTTTAGAGAATTTCAAATTTCGTTGAATATCGTTGATGTTTTAATGTTTTTAATAGTCCATAAGAATAAAATATCTGGTGGTTAACCAACCTGTTGACCCATTTTGTACCTGTTGACCCATTTTGTAAAAAGTATAAAATTTCTTTCTTTTGTTTTAATATTGAAACAAGTAGTAATGAGAAATCTTAATTGAATATCATTGTTTTTATTGTTATTTAAGGGATTTTCGGGGGTTTTGAAACTACTTTTAGGAGGAAAAATTTTCAGGTGTTGCGACACTGTCGCATAATGTCTTGCGCGACTAGCGAATAGCGTTTGCGACTGCGAAATGTTAACTTCTAATTATAAATTTTGCATGGAAATGTATAATGCAGGTAAAATACCGCAGTGCGATGCACGCTTAAACTTACGCGCCTATATTTAGTTGTAGACAAAACGCCTGCTTAATTCAATTATAGGCTGATTAGGTACTGAATACCAGCGTAAGTTTATATAATGTTTTCGAGACTAGCAAGCTGAAAAAAGTTCCTTTTCAAAGTTTGAAACGCGGGCGAAGTGTCAGAATATTCAAACAAATAAAGGATGGCAGTTCAAAATAAAGTTCTGTATGCGTTTCGAGGCTGGATAGCTTTCGTTGCGTTCATGGATTTGGGAACAGCCGGTCGTTCTTACATTGAACGGCGCTCGTTTTTGAGTAATAATGCGGAAGAAAATATAGATGGTAAGTTGTTACACAATAACTATTCCTTGAAGTTTGTTTTATCCCATCCGACGAAAGAAAATATTAATCATTTCTTTTAACTAAATGCTTAAATATATCTGAATTATTGTATTATTCCTAAAAAGTATTTGAATTATGCTTAACATATATTACAGCATTTAATTTTTTTTCCAATAAAATTATAATAACAAGATTTTATATGTATTATATTATAAAACTGAACAAGGTGATAATAACATTCCAGGCAAGACACATGCAATTTATACAATTTACCACCTTCTAACGTAATACTCAATTTTAGTGTAACTCTAATTTAATATTTCAGGTGACTTCACAATATCTAGAATGCTTGGAATGTACTCAGTGTTGAAAGCATTAGCTCTGATACATTGTACACTGTATATACATTATCGACCGTAAGTATTGCACAATATCTTATTTTATTATTTTAGCTCTAATACCAACTTGTGGTATAAAATAGAATTTAAGAATTGGTTCTTACTAGACTAGTGAGGTTGTGGGTTTGATGTGGTTGGAATACATTCAAAGTATATAATTATAAACATTCTGGGTGAAAACATCATTATCAATTGCATTGACATATTTGTAGAAAGGTGATTTAGAACCTAAGACCAGATTAACAAAGTATTGTATTGTATATATCAAATCAAATAATCACTAGAACACAACTTTTTATTTACCTTTAAAACTAAAAAAATATATATTATCTTTATTCTAGAGAATGCAGTTGTGGATATTTAAAGGAAATTTGTGTTTTAATTTATAATTAAACAGATTTTTTTACTATTAAAAATATTAAAAACAAAAACTAACATTCTTGCTTATAATATCTTTATTAAAATTAAAGTTAGTTATTTCAATTATGCTTTATACTTGAAAATTGAACTATTGTTTTCATATTTTCCTTTATCAATTGTGTTTGTTCTGGTGTCTGTATGTGGTATATTTATTTCAGTGTTGTGTCCATGGGTTACTGGTCACTAGTATTAACAATAGTTCTTTACATCACCGAGGCATTCTATTTTCATTCAACAACACTCAATTTTTATGTTGTATTTCCCTGCATTTTAAACAGTAAGTATGATTTTATATTTTCTCTTTGTTTTATCTATTGATTTCTATCAAAAACCTATATTACATATGCCTTGAGGGCTAACATATAAGTGACACTTGATTTGATTTGTGACCTTGTTATTTCATCCGGAGTTTATTCAATGGCTCTCGACCTGTTTTTGAAAAAATACCCAATTACGTTTGTTATCAGGTAGACGCTATGCGGCTATATGGATAAACATTTGAGTAGATCTTTTTAATGCTCGCATTTTTATCTATTTCTTTATTCCTTCCGTCATCAATTGGGATTATAATTCGAAATAACTGAGAAGATTGTCACTGTCTCAACATTTCCTTAAATGAAGCTGTCGTTTTGCGTTTTATTTTTCAGTTATAACATTACTAGGTCTGGTATATCTACCTTCAAAACTAAAACTTTGGGGTACAATACCTGGAACTTCAGGAATGGAGAGGGATGTTGACGACGAAAACCTGCAGATATTAAGACAAATGGGGAATTTTCGACGACGAAAACCCGGCAATCCTATTAAGAACAAACATGTCTGACTCTTACTACTACTTACACATTGTATTTAATATACATTGCCCGGCTGTATTCATGTAAATAGAGTCGATGTTTGATCCACTAGTTTCGAACCCATTCGGCTTTTCACGAGCTCGAAGCTAAATATAATAATCATCAGTCGCCATGGTTCACGAAAGCTTATATACAAAAAATCATCCGGTTCCTCAATCATGTAAAACACATTATCCATTTAAAAATTTAGTTTTATTTAAATGTGTTTGTGAAAATCAAAGTATATTATTAATATGTATGTGTTTATTTAGCCGTCTTAAGTTCAGTTACATAATATATAGTTGTGTTTTGTCTTATATTCATATTGTAAATAACGGGCGCGGATAACGGGTGGGGAATCAATGGGTGCAATTGTCCGTCCCTGGACCCTGACTCAGAACTACTTGATATATTATTATTACTAGCCACGGTTTTGCTGTTAGAAGTTTAATGACGTTTCATTATATTATCGAGTTTCTATTTTATATAAAATTTTCTGGAGGATATTTAAGAAACCCACTTGGACCAAAAAAGCCTCCTGAACGAAATCCTGTATCCGCGTCTGGTAGGTGATGCTAATCTATACAGAATTATACACGAAAAGCTAACATAGTAAACATTAATACACGACTAAATTATCTATAGTAGACCGACGATTATAGGAAGGATCATGGGTTTTCGTAAAATCGATTTTTTTAGAATAATCGAAATATATTTGTTCAGCCCTTATATTTATCTAATGGTGAATGAAAACCAATTTTAACGATTTGTATTACTAGTCAAAATTAAATTTTATTTATAGGTTATCTTATTTCATATTAATTAAAATAAATAAATTTTAAATAGGTAACGAGTGCTTTGTAGGCAACGAATGCTTTAATGAAAATCTTTTATACACTGCAGTCTGCAACTGAATAGGTCCTTAGTAAAGTGATACAAAAACTCTTTTGCTTTCTAATAATAAGGTAATATCTAGTTTTTTAAATTAATATCTAATATATCTTATTATTCTCTAAATGTACCTAATATTGTAGAGTTAAGTATTAATGTTTTTTCACTTTTAACTAATATTTTTATTACGTTACCTAATGTAAGATAACTTTGAATTTTTCAACAATACCTAGTTTTATTGTGCGGTAGTTTTTTTTTAATGTCAGTTGTATTCATATCAGTCTCGTGCGTTGCCTTTTTATATTAATATGAGTCATTGGTGTTATTTAGCATACTTAGTTAATAATAAGTGACAAAATTGAGCACTTCCTGTCTTTACCTTCTGATTACCTCAATGGTGACAACTTCTACTAATGGTGAACTAAGTTCCTTAACACGTACCAACCGAGACTTCTTTACCATTTAACAATTTTTCTACTAAAATTACAATACATTTTTTTTTAGTTGTCAGTACTTGGAATCCTTTTGTGGATTCAGTTTGTAAGATATAATTTGAAGTAAATTTGAATCTCAGCTTTTTTACCGGTTAATATTTTTGGTCGTTAGTTTGTATATTGTAGGTATTATTACTGGCATTGCGAGTAATAAAATGGAATCAAAGGTATAGTAATCATAGAATCAGTACCTTATGGAAATATATAGGGTTATTTGTAATTAGTTGACCACCTCATGCAGGCCGCCTCTTTACATCAATCCCAACAACATTTGTCTTACGACTTTTTAAAATGAATAGTTTTTAAAATTTAAATTTTCCCATACACAATTTTATTTGTTGTCTCTGAACTGGATTTAACTCTGAGCGTAGGTATGGCGCCCGACCGTTGACCTTTTAAGTACTAATTACAAAATACAGAATAATAAGTAAAAGAGGAAGCAAAACTTTTTTGTTTCGTTTTTTTGTGATGTTTATCAAGATTTGTAAAAAGTTGTAGAACTGTTGTTGGGATTGATGTAGAGAGGCTGCCTTCAAGAGGTAGTCAACTAATTAAAACAAAACCCTGTATAGAGATTTGTTTCATTAATATTCTACGCGGTAACAGTACTTTTACCAGACTTAAACTGTTGACAGAAGATTCATAACTTGGTACACATGGTACGCTTAAAAAGTTATATTTTAAGAAAATAGTCGATGTACCATAAAACTTTCTAAAATTATCGAAACCGATAACGCCGTACTTCTTATGATGTTTCTTGGAATAAGTAGATCAATTAGTTGGTGTTATGGGAATCTCAACCCACATGATTTGTTATTTATTTACACTGGAATATAGTCACTTAAATCTAAAAATAGTTTTTTGTAGACAATCTTTACGGTTATAAGTTTTTATACGAATTGTCACTTAGTCGCGGCCTTTTGTAGTGTTCTTGAGTAGTCTAGATACTTTTAATATTTAAGGCTTAATGTCACAAAAACAGCTATATTTCTATTAATTTTGACGATATTACCTCAATATATGACGTATTTTATAAACATTTTCAGAATATTTCCCTCTCTTCTCTTTCAATCTTTCTCGAGCTAGCTGTAAGCTATGGTGCCAACACAATTATAGATAATATACACAGACACGTAGGTAATCGTTTTATATAATAGTTTTAGAAGGTTTGTTGATGTGTGATGTTTTGAATTTTGTACTGTGTGAACATTCCAATTATCACGAATCAAGATATATTTTTCGATGTTGACTCCTAGACTTTATTTTTGTATTAGAGACTGGGCAGAATTTGCACCTTTATATTGGAGGTCTTACCTAGAGAGTCGACGTAATCGTCCGTTTTCGAAGGCTTCTAAATACACATTAAGGTTACATCTATCTAGCACGACCATAAGTTTATACACATACTTATTTCTCGATCTCAATATATTTTGATAATACATACTTATGAGTAAGTATGTATTATTAAAAACTTACGTTTTTAATAACGGCCATTACTCGATTATGTCTCTAGAATTTAAGATATTTTGTTATTAATCATAGTAAATAATGTTCAGTGTTAGTAATTTATTTGTTTATTATCAATTAATTATACAAAAATCATATTCATTGTCTTCATTTCTTTAGAAATTTCGTGTTAAATTAATGGAAATGTGTGAGGTTACTATGTCAACGGCTATAATGTATGTAACGGCACACACAGACAGAGGCCTCAAAATTTTTGGGTGTTCTTTGAATTATAGTCTAGGAGACGACATACACTTATAATCTTTTAATTAATTAAAATATTACTCATATAATTATAATTTAGAAAATGGACCACATTAGTGCCATATCATGTTACAGGTGATTGTTGATGTTTGAAATAAAAAACCTTTTTAATGAAATATTGTTTTATTTATAAAATATACATATTAGTTTTAAAAATATAATATTAAAATATATTAATTAACTTATATGTATATATATAAAAGAAGTCGAAAATATATTTCTTAGACAGTTAATATTAAATACTTGATCCACAAACCACAGCTATTTATTCTACATATATAAAAGTTAATAATAGTCTGGTACAGGAGCGCAGGCGATTTTAACAAAGTCCTCATAACGCACCGTCCCATTGTTAGAGACATTTGCTTCTCTGAATATATTGTCAATCTGAAATAATAAATATATCAACACATGAGAACGTCTCATAGGAAAGAACTGATAATATTGAAATAGTTGATTTTCTTGAATCATAGCTAAGAAATATTAATGAAGCCATCTTTGAAAAATCTATAACATTCTTTTCTATTGAGGGTTAAGGTTATTCCTTAGTTAATATTTACCATTCATTGCCAATTATATAATCGTATGGTAAAATTGTATAACTTAAAAAAAAACTACCATTCATTTAATATCAACAATTATAGAACTAACCACAAGGACATTAATTTGACATAAAATTATTGTTATACAACAAAAGATGCCAGTGAACCCAATAGAGGTCACCGTGTACAATGCACCCACCTCCCTCACAGACAGTCCCTCCCCCCAGCTCTGTAGTAAGTGTCGCAGTTGCCGCGCCGGGATCACACCTCGTCTGTCATTGTCGCCAGCCTTGAAGGCGTTCACCACCTTCGGATACATTTCAGGACTAGGTACAGTTTGGTTCATTGGAATAAAAATTAATGACATATAACAAGGTTCATTAGAATTATTCATAAATTAGAACAAACTGTATAAAAGGAGCAAGTGTTTCAAATGGACATTGATAAAAGTGACAATAATATATCTAGTTTAGTTTTCAGTCCATACTTCTTGGTCTTGGTCCCTCTTCCTTGTTCTATCAAATCTATTGTTAACTGTCTCTCAGACAAATTTTGTTTTTTTGTTTGTCTCGGAAAAAGATATTGGTAGCAGATACAACTGTCAACAAAATTTAGTAATTTACAGAAGCAAGAATCAATATTAATGTAACCATACCTCATGAGGCAAATTTTCGGCCCTTGAATGTATATGCATGACTTCAAGAAAGTCTGCAAATGACATCTTTCCTCCTTTTCCCTTAAGGTAACCTGAAATAATGTATCTGCTATACATGACTTATTTATTGAACACACAAATAGCCATCCTACAATTTGAACAAACATCTTCATTGCCTCTTGATAAATATTGAATCCCCACCCTTGTTCCCTTAATATCACAGCCAATAAATGTACAAAGACAGCAAAGAAATTAATTGGAACTAAATAGAAATGTTGTTACAATAGATTCAGGTTCAACAAAGCTACATAATGATTATGTTTGTATATGCTTATGTACCAGTTAGTTCCTGTATAGTGGGACTCATTCCCAGAGACCTCATCACAACTGTCAGCTCGTCGAGTGATGTGATCTGACCTGAACGGGCAAACAGGTAGAAGCATTCTCGAAACTCTGCAATGATATATTAATAAATATTATAATGTTATGATATATGAATAAAGTTATAATCTCTCTTCTTAAATATCATGCAAAAAAACATTACAAACATTGTTAAAATTATTTGCAACCAAATATGACATCTGGAATTTTGTAGTTATAATTAATGATTAACATTCCTAGATCGACTACAACTATGGAGTTCTATTTTCTAAATAACATACATAGCCTAGTTAAAGTAGGGCATGAGACGCAACCGTATTCTAAAACAAGTTTAATTAATGCGTAATTGTACAATGTAAAATTGTTTGATAAACAATTAAACGCTTTTAAGATTGTAAATTATAAGTGATATTTAATCTTGATAAATCTTACCGTCAATGTCTTGTTCTTTGAAATAACGAGCCTGAAAACAAGCAATGTTAAGTGTTTTAATTAATACCACATTAACTTATAAAACAGTAATTTATACAAAATTTTACCATAGTAAAAAAAATCAACAAAAGCAAGTATGAAAAGAATTATGTTGTATAATAATTATTTAACGAATATGATTGAACAAATTGAACAACAAATTACGAAACATTAATTTTAATTTTTATCTTCAAGATTGTCATTTGACAATCGTCAATTGTCATTGTCAGATGACTCGGACAGATACTAAGGGTTATAACTTATAAATAATATGAAATACTAAAAGTGTACCGTTTGAGTCATTTAAATAATGGAATGTATTTGGGACAGTCATTTGCATTGCATGTAAATAACAAGTTAATAATATAATTTTTAACATGCTTTATGAGCTTGTTTAAATCGAATGTTACATAAAATACTCTCAAAATATATATATTTTTTTTGGGAGCTTTGTACGTTACCTAAAGACAGACAACATATTTTCGAATGTTACATAAAATACTCTCAAAATATATATATTTTTTGGTAGCTTTGTACGTTACCTAAAGACAGACAACATATTTTCCATCCGTATAAAAAATATAATCTGTAAGTGTTTTTATGATCAAGATCAAGAATAGTGAATATCAATGACCAATACCAATCAGCTGACTGACAGCCACGAAGGTCTTATTTTTCCATGGTGTAATTAATAAAATTAAGTAAATTATTACATAAAACATTTTTAAAAGTTGTGCGAGTTTTGAGTGTAAGGTTATTGATGACCGTGTATTAATTTAAAATGGGTATTGACGATTACAATTGGTGAGTTAAAATATATTAGTAATCATTTTCTTATTTTATTTCTTGTAAATAAGAGTCACTTTTAAAAAGACCTTAAAACGCGATAAGCGAGTCATTGTCACTTCCTGAGTCTTTAAATTAGAATTATGTATGATAGAACGTGATATTAGATAATTGCGCATATAATTAGAGGTTACAAAGTGTTCTTTATAATTTGGTAAATAATTAACACAATTATTCTTCTTCTCTCTAATAACCCAAACATCAATAAATTTTAATTAAAATTAATTCTTAATTTAGGTAATTTTAGTAAATAATTACAACATTAATAGAACAATCTTTAATATACAAAAAAAATAAAGTACTGGAGTACAAACTGGAATTACTATCTTTTTATTCCATAATTACTATGTCTATGCATATTTAAATAAAACATACAACTTATAAGGTAATTAGCAATTTCAATTCATAATATATTACAATATTAATTGTACATAGTGTTTATGGTATCAGGTAAATATAGAACTTGTGATAAAGCAAGAAATTAAAAAAAAATATATTAACTTAAGCTGGAATTAAACTTTGGAGTCTGTCCCCATCACTACTAAAATTTTAACTTATTGTTGTTAGTTATCTTAACTCTTCAGATTATCTAGAAAATATATTAAACATAACCTGGCTGTAAATTTCATAGTGTTTAAAGTATTTCTTTTGTTTATGGAACATATTTGAGATAAGGGTTGCAAGGAAAGTTTCTAGAAAATAAAAAGAGGGTTGCAAGGAAAGTTTCTAGAAAATAAAAATATGAGTAAATTAGCAAGATCAACATTGAAAGTAAATCTTAAAGCAAATTACAAAAGTATTGGCAAAGGGATCCGTTTTCGAAATTTTGTTTTTTATCTATTATTTACCAATGGTTGGTTCTTTAAAACTTTGCAATTAACCCCCATATAGGGGCAACAGATATACATCATCTTGATAAATATCAACTGTCTAGCTATCCCGATCTATGAGATACAGCCTGTAGACAGACAGATGTTACAGACAGACAGACGTTACAGAAAGTCGGACGTTACAGACAGACGGACTGTTACTGACAACGAGGTCTTAGTAATAGGTTTTCGTTTTTACTCTTTGGGTATGGGATCCTAAAATACGGAAAACTTATAGTTTAACTTAAACGATATACCTATTCCTAATAAAAATCTCTACATGGTTACATAAATAATCTTCTTCTTTAATTTGTGTGATAAAATAATATGTTATAATAAATATTTGTAGTTTACAAAGTACAAACATAATTTCTTGTAGTTTGCGCGTATTATTTGCTGCTGGACTTAGGCCTCCGCCAGGGTACGCCATAGGACCCGATTTACAGTCTTCGCCATCCTACCACTGCCAGTTACCCCTCTTCCAAGTCATGTTCTTCTTTAAGCATAGACCTTTCCATAGTTCTCTAGGTGACATGCATTTGATGGGCCAGCTTCATCGGCAGAGTCCATGTCTCGGCTTCATCTTGAGACATTGTGGTAAAGATGACACAAATATGTGACGCAATTTTCCAAATGCTTCCTAGCCAAGATGCACTCTTCTGACGATTTCGCCATCAAAGTTGTCATCAAAACTGCAACTTTTGCCCTAAGTAAACATACTCCTAAAATAAGTTGTCCACTTCGAAGGTTACATTTTCGACAGAAATGGGTTCGGGGATGATGTGTTTTTTGAACATGAACTTGGTCTTGTCCAAGTTCATCCCGAGCCCAATACATCTTGAGGTAGCATTGAGACAAGACAGCATTTCCTATACATATAGGTCTTGCAGAGCTTCTGCCACTATGAATATGCTATTGCCAAAGGGGAGATGCATTGACATTGATGCCCATTTAATCCCACTGCAATTTCCTGAAAACATCCTTCAGTGCATTGGAGAAGAATTTCGAGAATATAATGTCACCCTGTCTTAAACCATTACCTTATTAGGTTTACATGTCTATACAATTATATTTGTATGTATAAGTATTATTTTTTGTCATCATCCATGTTTTAATTATTCTATAGGTCCGATGACTATGTAATAAAAATATATAAATAAATTCGCTTTATGTCTTTATATAATTATATCTGAAGGATTAGATTATACCTAAATAAATTACAATATATAAATAAATTACAAGTCTGGGAGCTAGGTTTATATTAAATGCAATTTTATGAGGACATATCAAGATATTGGGATGGCCATTGGTCTTGTGTTTATTTACTTTCACTAGCTGTTCCCTGTGTCTCCGTCCATGTGTATTACAGAAGAGTGGTACTTATTTGAAACTGCCAATCAAACCATGGCATCTAATAGCATTATTATTGTATTTGCTATATTTTTATAAAAAGCAATTTCCAATACTGAATTTCAGCTAGAAGTTAAAACATATCCAAGGACCTTCTACAAGAAAAAACTTATGAACTATGAAATTCAGAAATATTTTTTAAGTAGTTCCAGACGTGTTTTTTTAAACAAAAGAAATATTCAACTTTTTATTTATTTTTTCATTTCAGTGACAAAGTAGTAATGAAAGATTGATATCATTGTTGTAAAACTTATTTTAAATGTGATAATATAAAGTAATCAAATTAATGTACTATCTAAGTATCTATTTGAGCTGTGTCTGTACAAGTGTTTGTATTATATTTATATGGTATTATAAATGTGTGTGTGATAAATCGTTGTTATCTACATTGTATATATATTATTATAAAGAGAGAGAGACATTCTATGTAGGCTATACACTTAGAATGGACCTTCATCCCATAGGCTGTATTAAAATACATGTAAACGAAAAGAACGAAACGAAAAGATTTTTACCTTAAAATCAAAGGACTTTTCATGTAGACAATTTTTTTTTTTCATTTTTATTTGTTTCTTACGAACGCTAGGTACTTAAAGTTTTCTCGGACGCAGTAACAGGCAATAAAATCTTTGTAGATGAATCTGAATAATTTTATTGTTCCTAATAATAATATTTTGTTTTATTTCTTGGTGAAGATTAACCTCATATCAGTATTTTTTTTAATTTAATTGGTATAACCAAATTTTTATTAACAAAACAATGAACTATTTTACACTAGGCACTTACTATAATAACGCTTCTAATTTTATTGTAATATTGTGTTCTTGTAGAATAAGAAATTTGAGGCAGTGAAATTGTTTCAAAACAACTAAAACCATTTAAACCAAAAACTGGTTATGTAATATTGAATTTGTAGATATATTAACATCAATAAGACTTCTTCTTTATTTTGAAATGGCTTTTGGAACATCAATAAGTATTTGTGAACCCATTTATCTATCGACATTTCGTCAGACTAGTGATCAGTTGATTCAATGATTGTCAAGACTCAAGTGTGACTTTAAAAAATTCTAAAATAAGGTTGGGACCAAGAAAGTTTTATAATTGTGACAGTATACTATCATGTCTATAGAGACTTTGATTTAAATACAGTCAGACTTTCCATCATGAGAACAAGTAAATAATAGGTACTATTTTTCTAATATGGTAATATATTGCATTACATATTATCATTCATTACTCATTTAGTACATAGTATAATAATAAGAAGTAGATACTCAGATATTTTGACACAACGCCATCTATCGTCAAGCTAAGTGAGGATTATAATATAGGTTACAATGGCAAACAAGTTATTTTAATTAATTAAGAACATATTCCAGTTACTACAGTACCTTCCTTGTTTCAGCAACCACACCATCCTGTAACATAAAACATGGAAGAACCTGAGTTTCATATATGTAAAACATATTTGAATAATTTCAAAACTTAACTAGTCTAATATAGAATATTATTTATGAAATATTGTATCAAATACAATGACATATTAAATAAATTATAAAAAATAAATTATTATATAACCAAAGACATAGATGCTTCTAAATATATGGAATACTTGCAATAGTACGGATAGTGATAATTCTAAGATGTCTGCTATGGTAGAGAACCCCCCTCCAGAGCTGATCACCACCATAGAGTGGAGTATGATGGATAAGAGTAAATTTTTTCCATTGTACAGTTTGTGCGGTTTTACAGGTAAGTTTAAAAAACATGTCTATATTTAGTATGTGTTATTTTTCATACAAAAACAAAATCCTTTCCACTCTCTTCTATAGCTACCTTTCTCCCTCCCCATTTCTCAAGGGTGGTCAATATGCAACAATACTTGCGAATGTCCACGGCCGACAGCACCACTTACCACCAGGTGGACCGTCTGTCTGTTTGTCATCCTTATTAACAATGTATTTCTACAAGATATTGAAGGAATATACAATTTAAGCAGTTTTAGTTTTATTTAGTTTAAGCAGTTGTTACTTTAAGGAATAATAAAATATTCTTATCTATAGTGTTTTTTTTGTAAACAGGTAAAAAGTGATATAAGTTTAGATGAATCTTTAATAAACTATTATTAGTAATTTATGAAATAGGTTTAATACAGATGACATATAAAACTACATTTGTTTAGTGGAAATGAAGCCTTAGTCTATATATAAAAAACAATGTTTCTTTGTATGTTTGTGATCTAGTTACTAAAATATTTATCCGATTATAGTAAATCTAGTCTAAGTCGTTTTTTTGATTTGTTTTTTGATTACTGATAGAAAAAAACAAACAAAAAGAAAAAAGTAAAATAAATTTTTAAAATTATAATCTTCTATATATATAAAAGAAAGTCGTGTTAGTTAGACCACTTATAACTCAAGAACGGCTGGACCGATTTAGCTGAAAATTGGCAGGGAGGTAGTTTAGAGCCAGGAGAAGGACATAGGATACTTTTTATCCCGTTCCACAGCATTCCCGTCTGACTTGACATGAGACGTCAGTCACTATAAAACGTGGTATAAAAACAAAAAAGAATCAGACTTGGAATAACAAAAATCAAATCACAGCTATGTAATTGACGTATAATGACAGCTATGTAATGAAGTATGGATGACAATTAGATATTTGTAAGAAATCAATAATAAAACTATTTCTATTAAATGAATTATTAACAATTATAATGTAATGAGAGTGCCAGTATAGTATATAAACAGTGAAGTGAAGTGAAGTGAACTATAAAACTCTGTATGGTTGAAAATTTGAGTTTTTAGGTGAAGTGAAGTTTAATTAATAATGCCGCGACCAAGACGATCGAATCTTTCCCGACAAAGCCGTAATGCAAGAAGAATACGAAATACTGCAAATGAAAAGACTGAAGAAGAACAAGAAATTGCACGTGAACAGTGCCGCGATAGTATGGCTCGACTTCGTGCTTCTCAAACACGAGAGCAAAGTGAAGTAGCCCGTGAAACAGCTCGGTTAGCAATGCAGAATCGTCGAGCGAACAACAGAGGTCAACAAATAGATAATTTGCGACGCAGAACAAGACATTTATCAAGTGCTGATTTAAATCGAGCAGCGTTTCAATACGATTGCAGCATTGATTACAGCTTGCATCCTAGCGTTTGCATTGGGCAAATGGACGTAGTTTGCGAATATTGTGGTACATTAAAGTTTTCCGGAGAAACGCCTGGATTATGCTGCCTTAATGGTAAATTGAAATTGCCATTGTTGACTCCGCCACCTGAGCCATTGTATTCATTGCTTTGTGGCGAAACACAAGAATCACGCCAATTTCTTGCAAATACTCAAAAATACAATGGTTGTTTCCAAATGACGTCATTTGGGGCACATATTATCGAAGAACGAGGATTGAATCCGACATTTAAGGTATTTATTTTTGTACTTATATACAATGTAGTTAAAGAATATCTTACTTTATCTATTGGTACCTATGTAGTATATTGCTAATCCTGAACTCTACTCTCTCACTGAAAAAAGTGTTTATAACCCAGTTAATACTGTCTGGTTTTTATTTTGTAGATACAAGGACAGATTCATCATAAAATTGGATCATTACTACCTTTCGAAGATACACAGAATAAATTTTTACAAATATATTTCATGGGCAACATGGAAGAACAACTTGATCGACGCCTAGAGATCAATTCAGGAATGAAGCGAGCAATTCTTCAAGACTTGCAGTGTCTGCTTCATGAACATCATGCGTTGGTCAGGTTGTTTAAGAGTGCTTTAGAGCGCCTGCCAAGTGATGACTTTAAAGTTGTCATCAAAGCAGATAAACGACCATCTGGAACACACGAAAGGACATTTAATGCTCCAACAGTAGACGAAGTTGCCATCCTGATTGTTGATGAACAATTTGAAAAACGCGATATTGTGCTTACACGTCGCGATACTGGGCAACTGCAACGAATATCTGAAACTCATCGATCATATGATACATTGCATTACCCGCTGATGTTTTGGCAAGGAGAAGATGGATATTATTTTAATATTAAAATGAAAAATCCATTGAATGGTGAGTATCAGTATCATAATTTATTTCATTTATTTGTGAAAGACGCTGATTTAAAATAATGCTTATTAAAAAAATGGTTAATGTCGGTATTGTTTGCCTTTAAAATTTGCCTTTCAAATGGTTAATTATCAAATTTTTCATTTCAGGTGAAGAAACTACAAAGAAAGTTAGCTCAATGAATTATTATGCATATCGCTTGATGATTCGTCAAAATGCTGACAACAATTTGCTGCGGTTTCGTCGATTGTTTCTACAGTATTGCGTTGATATGTATGTAAAAATAGAAACGGAACATTTAACATTCATTAGGTTGAACCAAGCCAAACTGCGTTCTGAGGAGTACATCCATTTACGTGATGCAGTTAGTACTGAAGGAAATGCAGCTAATATTGGTCGATTAACTATTCTGCCGGCGACATACATTGGTAGTCCACGTCATATGCATGAATATGCACAAGATGCAATGACATATGTTCGTCATTACGGTCGGCCCGATCTCTTTATTACTTTTACCTGCAATCCAAAATGGATAGAAATTACTCAATTGCTGCTTCCCGGACAAACATCAAGTGATAGACACGACATCACAGCACGTATATTCAGGCAAAAAATTCGGTCCCTGATGAACTTTATTGTTAAACAACGCGTCTTTGGAGATACTCGATGCTGGATGTATTCAATCGAATGGCAAAAGCGAGGCCTGCCGCACGCACACATTCTTATTTGGTTAGTGGAAAGAATTCAGCCTGACCAAATAGATAATATCATATGTGCCGAGATTCCTGATTATGAAGTCGATCCAGACCTACATGATGTTGTTACTACTAATATGATTCATGGACCGTGTGGTGCTATCAATCCCCAATCACCTTGCATGGTCGATGGAAAGTGCTCTAAACGATATCCACGAAAATTAACGGAGGAGACTGTCACTGGCAATGATGGTTATCCGCTGTATCGGCGTCGATCACCAGATGACAACGGTCGAACTGTCACAACGAAAGTGAAAAGAATGGATTTCGTTGTCGACAACAGTTGGATTGTTCCATATTCGCTACTTATTTCTAAATCGTTCAAGACACATTGCAACGTTGAATACTGCAATTCAGTTAAGTCCATAAAATATATATGCAAATATGTCACGAAAGGCAGTGATATGGCGGTTTTTGGATTGCAATCCTCAAATACAAACGATGAAATTTCACGCTATCAAGTTGGTCGTTATGTGAACTGTAATGAAGCGATTTGGCGTATATTCGCATTTCCCATTCACGAACGTCATCCTACTGTTATGCATTTGGCGGTGCACCTGGAGATTGGTCAACGAGTATATTTCACGGCTTCGAATGCTACGCAACGTGCTGAAACACCTCCAGCAACTACATTGACCAGTTTTTTTGCAATCTGCCAAAGCGATCAGTTTGCACGAACTTTGCTTTACTCGGAGATGCCACGTTATTATACTTGGAATGCTTCATCGAAGAATTTTCAAAGACGGAAGCAAGGCGATGCGGTTCCTGGGTATCCAGATGTGCGTTCTACTGATGCTCTTGGTCGTATGTATACAGTTCATCCAAAGAATAAAGAATGTTTCTATTTGCGGTTGTTGCTGGTAAATGTGCGTGGGCCAACGTCATTTGAGTCACTACGAACTGTTAATGGTGTAATATTCCCAACATATCGTTCTGCATGTGAAGAATTGAAGTTATTAGAAAACGATAGTCATTGGGATACGACAATCGCTGAAGCCATTATCTCTGCATCACCAAGTCAGATACGCACATTATTCGCTATCATAATTTCGACATGTTTTCCATCAAACCCATGTAACCTGTGGCACAAATACAAGGATAATATGTCAGAAGATATTTTACATCAAATTCGTGTCAGTTCCAGAAATCAAGATATTGAGATGAATGAGGAGATACATAATCGTGCTTTACTCTTGATCGAAGATATGTGTTACCTCATGTGCGGTAATTTATTAATCAGGTTAGGAATGCCAGCACCATATCGTGAAATGAATGACGCATTTAATCGAGAATTGGAACGGGAACGTGAATATGATCACCAGGAATTAGATTTAGTTATTCAAACGAATGTACCCCTATTGAATTACCAACAAAAGGAAGTTTATGATACTTTAATGAAGGCAATCGATGATGAAAATGGTGGTTTATATTTCCTAGATGCCCCTGGTGGAACTGGCAAGACATTCCTCATGTCATTAGTTTTAGCAACTGTTCGGGCAAGATCTAACATAGCGGTTGCAGTTGCTTCTTCTGGAATAGCAGCCACATTGTTAGAAGGATGCCGTACGGCTCATTCAGCATTCAAATTACCGTTAAATCTTCAAACTATTGAAGAACCAACATGTAATATTGCAAAGCACTCAGCAATGGCCAAAGTTTTAGCGGTATCGAAAATCATCATCTGGGACGAATGCACAATGGCGCATAAACGTGCATTAGAAGCACTTAACCGAACATTAAAAGATTTAAGCAATGACTCGAGATGTTTTGGAGGAGCAATGATTTTACTCTCTGGCGATTTCCGCCAAATACTGCCAGTAATTCCAAGATCTACGGCTGCCGACGAAATAAACGCTTGCCTCAAATCGTCAAATCTATGGCGCTATGTGAAGAAACTACAACTGACAACAAACATGAGAGTTACATTGGTTAATGATATAACTGCAGAAGATTTCTCGGAGCAATTGCTGACTATCGGTAATGGTCAAGTACCTGTCGATGAATCTAGCGGATTAATATCATTTCCATATAATTTCTGTAATTTTGTCTCATCAAAAGACGAACTTATCAACAATGTGTTTCCAGAAATTATTTCTAACTACAAAAATAATGAATGGTTGAGTGAGCGAGCAATTTTAGCGGCTAAGAATAAAGATGTAGATGACCTAAACTACATAATTCAAAATAAGATCATTGGAACAATGCATTCATTCAAATCTATTGACTGCGTCACAAATGAAGATGAAGCCACCAACTATCCTATTGAATTTTTAAACTCTTTGGACGTGCCTGGCTTACCACCGCACAATTTACGCCTAAAGATTGGCTCCGTAGTAATCATGCTTCGAAACATAAACCAACCAAAACTGTGCAACGGTACGCGTTTGGTGGTTAGAAAATTGATGAACAATGTTATTTACGCTACGATAATGATAGGAAAATTCAAAGGTGAGGAAGTTCTCATTCCGAGGATACCGATGATCCCAACCGATATGCCGTTTGAATTTAAAAGACTTCAATTTCCGATACGTCTTGCATTTGCCATGACCATCAACAAATCACAAGGCCAATCCTTAAAAGTTTGTGGTTTAAATCTAGAACATTCATGTTTTTCCCATGGTCAATTATACGTGGCATGTTCACGGGTCGGAAGACCATCTGCGTTGTTTGTTTTTGCGCCTGATAATAAAACAAAAAATGTCGTGTATCACAAGGTACTTAAATGAAGAGCTACCTATGTACTAAAATAAAGAAATAATTATGAATGATTAATGTAGGTATTTCATTTTTTTGTATTTTTTCCAATTAAAAAATAAATCTGCTTATTTATTGCCATTAAGGCGGAACAAAGTTTGCCGGGTCAGCTAGTATATGTATAATATAAAATCTTAATTCTATCACTTTTTAACATGAAATTGTAACATACTATCCGTATTTAATATACAAAAAATATGAATAATAAGATGGCTGATAAAAGTAATTTGAATGGAATGATAATTAATTTCAGTACGTTGTGCGTTATACCCGCTCACTCTCATAAAGACACAAATACAAGTACAAAGGGGGAAGACAGCATATAAAGGTGTTTCAGACGCTATATCAAAGATATACGCCTATGAAGGTGTGTCTGGCTTGTATCGGGGATTCTGGATGTCGAATGTAAGTATTAGTAGTGTTTAGAACAGTTTCTTTTGTATGCCTGCACATCATCAGACAGTTCCTCTAATGGTAAGTGGTTGTCCTAGGATGTAAATATTGGTCATTGTAGATATCTTTGAAGAATCCGAATTGACTATCCGATTTTCTAATACGACTTACGAGAGATATACCTTTAAATAGTAAGGAGGGTTTTTAAGAGGAAGATAAAACTTTACTTTTCTCTTTCGTTTTACAAAACCTATAACACTTTTTTTTAGTTTACTATTTTTGAGAGAGTGAAGCTCTTAACTTTTAAATTTATAGTCTGCTTGATAAAAATGTTATATTGTTAGACATATTATCTATAGAATATCTGACAGAATATAAAAGTTATCTTTTAATTGACTGTTGACTGTCTGTTGACCAATCGCTTAATGAACATTCTAGTATTATTATTTGAGTGTTTAGTTCCAGATAATCTCCGGAGTGTTGTACATTTCAACTTACGAGGGAGTACGGCATGAGCTCGGGCGGTATGAAATGAGTCCGAGAGTGAAGGTGAACCTCTTTAGTTATGTCAAATAGTTTTTAAGGTTTAGCATTTTAAATAAGCATAATCTTGTTTTTTTTTTTTTCAAATTTATTAGTGGGGCGACTCCTTTTATACTTTTTAACATTTTGAATTGACTTTTTATTGGGTATTTACATAACACGCAAGCATATCCAAGTAATACCATCATACATAAAAAATAAAGTTTGCTCTAGTTTTTAAACGGACTAAGTATCTAAATCAAGACACAACAGTTCTGTTCCGTCGGTCTTATGGGGGTCAACATTGTATCGTCTGCTGGGAGGTTCATGTTGATGCTGAAAGAGCCGTCTCTGACCGTTTTCCACAATTCCCGGAGTATACATAAAACATTAAACAAACTAACTTATGCACTCCTATTATGCAGATAGAATTTGCTTCGTCTTTATACAAAGTTTTCAAAACGTGAAGAAGTTCGAGTCAAAATCAAATCACGAACCTTAGACATCCCAAAAAACATTTTGTTATTTTCAGTAATTACGAAAATCGTTATAATTTTTCTTCATCGTCTGGTGTCTCATCATCATTTTCCAAACTTCCAGTCGTTCATAGCGGGCGGCTGTGCGTCCTTGGTGGGTCAGACGATCGTAGTACCCTTCGACGTGTTGAGTCAGCATCTCATGGTGCTAGGACTCGTGAAGGGTTCCCCTGCTAATATTAAAAATCCGGTGAGTTTGTAAATTCTGATATATTTGTATGTTAATTTAATACTATATAAGTTATTTTTTTTGGTAATATACAGGGCGCGAGCGACAGCGTGTACAATATTATAACTATGGGCTTTAAAATTTCACGTTTAGATCCACGATTTTGGTTTTATTTCTAAAACTCGTTTTTTATCGCACCGTGTGGCAAAATAACAGGCGGTCCGTGTCCTCCGTCTGTCTTCGTTACTTCCCGAAACGTAACCTTAATATACTCTACCCCGAACTACTATCAGAGGTATCGATCTCGTTCACGAGCAGTCAAACAAGCGATTGGACTACCATAGCATACCATTACTACAGTCACGCCTTTTTTTGCTGTAAATTAGGCAAAACGTCCTCACACATCTCTCTCACAGGGAAGCGATCGTTCTATGTGACCACTCGCCACCGGGCGATCCGCGAGCCGTGCCCTCCCTTAAATAAAAACGACCCCTCGCCCCCGCACCCTCAGAAGCTGAACCCGCTGGGTCTGGAGCTGTCCCGGCCGCTGTCCCGCTGGTCGCTGGCGCGCGCGGTGTGGTGCCGCGTGTACCGGCTGCACGGCGCGCGCGGCTACTACCGCGGCTACACGGCCTCGCTGGCCTCCTACGTGCCCAACTCCGCGCTGTGGTGGGCGCTCTACACGGCCTACCAGGGTGAGAGAGCGAGATGACAGGTCATTAACCAGGGTGAGCGAGCGAGATGACAGGTCATTAACCAGGGTGAGCGAGCGAGATGACAGGTCATTAACCAGGGTGAGCGAGCGAGATGACAGGTCATTAACCAGGGTGAGCGAGCGAGATGACAGGTCATTAACCAGGGTGAGCGAGCGAGATGACAGGTCATTAACCAGGGTGAGCGAGCGAGATGACAGGTCATTAACCAGGGTGAGCGAGCGAGATGACAGGTCATTAACCAGGGTGAGTGAGCGAGATGACAGGTCATTAACCAGGGTGAGTGAGCGAGATGACAGGTCATTAGTAGTCCGTCTGACAGCACGACCTCGAAAGATCTCAAATATTAACGATTGAAAGAATGCGTGAAATGCGTGAGAAAACAATGAGCAAAATTATGATTCTTGAAGCTATGGAGCTTTATGTTTAAAATAGTTTTTTCTTGCAAATGTGTCCGTCCGTCGGTATCTAACACGATAAAAGAAATTAGGGAAACGTTACTAAATTATTATTTGTAAAGTTTATCCCGGATCTCAATGTAGGTCCGATTGTTTCTAAGTGGAGGCACTATCACTGTATTCGTATATGATTGTTTATTAATCGGTATCAAAACTAAATAAAATATATGTAGATGTAATGAATGTTCGCAGACGAGCTATTCAAAATAAGTCCATCCTGGATCTCCCACCTGTTCATCCAGTGCGTGGCGGGCACACTCGGCGGCTTCACCACCACCATACTCACCAACCCCTTAGATATAGTGCGAGCTAGATTGCAAGTAAGTACACAATTATATCATGTTGTATAATACAATATTTGAACACAACACAACAAAACTACTTTAGATTCAAAAACCCATTAATATAGTTCAAACCTGGTTTTAACTAAATGCAATAAATAAATCAAACCTTCAGAAGTAAACTTCGAAGAGTATTAGCATTAATTTAAATGAAAATACCCTTAAATATGTTATGCTAAAATAAGTTATGATCAAAATGGCTTTCTTCCATGTAGTTTAGTAGCTACTATACTAGTACCATCAAGTAGTCATACTACGCAACAGACTTCAGTAAGAGAGACGGGGGCAAATAATAAATAGAGCCGGTGAACACTCAGGTAGAAGGCGTCGGTACCATGAAGGAGGTGTTCAAGGAGCTGTGGCGCGAGGAGGGTCTGGTGGGTCTGTACGCCAAGGGTCTGTCGGCTCGCCTGGTGCAGAGCGCCTGCTTCTCCTTCTCCATCATCCTGGGCTACGAGGTGATCAAGAGAGTGTCTCTCAGCGACGAGTACCGCACCAGAGTGCGCTGGTGAATACATTCTTAACAACCGATTGACTTTTATTTACCTTCCTTATTGTAAGGACTTACGACTTAATATGCATGTACAGTCATTCATAAATAAATAACTCAATTATGAGAGACGGAAGATTTAAACATGACGAACATATACTTATTGTTTTATTTTTTTAAGATAACAATACAATAAGATTCCAGTTATTCATATATAATGTTATTTGTAATTAGTTGACCAGCTCTTGCAGGCAGCCTCTCTACATCAATCTCAACAACGTTTGTTTTACGACTTTTTAAAATCTTGATAAACAACACACAAAACAAGAAAAAAAAATTGCTTCCTTTTTTACATATTACTCTGTATTATGTTAGAAGTACTTAAAAGGTCAACGCTCGGGCGCCTAACCGATGCTCAGAGTTAATACCAGTTCAGAGACAACAAATAAATTTTGTATGAGAAAACTCAAATTTTAAATCCTTTTAATTTTAAAAAGTCGTAGAACAAATGTTGTTAGGATTGACGTAGAGAGGCCGCCTGCAAGAGATGGTCAACTAATTACAAATAACCCGGTATAGTAGCGGTCATAACCGATGTGTGAAAATATATTGTAATTGAAGTAGAGCGGTGTACCGACAACAAGACTACAATAACCCACTGTTCACCGCCGGTCATATATATATATATATATATATATATATATATATATATATATATATATATATATATATATTGATCTAACATCACAAGGACTGTTTAATAATTAACACTAAAAGTAAGTTGCTACACGACAGCGACAGAGACAACAAGCCACACAGTATTACATTATAGAATATTATAATATAATACTAAGATGGCTATAAAAGACAGAAACTTTGTTATCGTGGAAACCTTCCTCCTGATGAGTTAAAAAAATAAAAAGAACAGTAGGTGTTACCGATAGTGTCTTAGTAGGAAAACTTTAATCATATAAAAATTAGAAAGTAAACGAATTTATGTATTACGATTTTTAATAATAATAATAACTTGTTACATACTAGCTGTGCCCGCGACTTCGTACGCGTAGATTTCGATTTCGATAAAACGTACCCTTTGTATATGATTGTTAAAACAAAATGTTAAGTGAAACTCATTACATAATATTCCTGAAAACTGCATCCACATCGTTTGATAAGTTCCTGACATTATCGTGCACAAACAAACAGACATATACAAACGATCGGACAAAATGAAAAACCACCATTTGTTTTGGGTTCTCTTGCTTATGTAAAGGGGTCCCCCTCCTTATGAATTTCTGAAAATATTTTCTATGTACAGATAACGATCAATTACAGTTTTTTTGTATTGTATATGGATACATTTCTTAAACACTTTAAATACATATATCTTTTGATGGAGTGAAAAGTACGTGCAATGAAAGTAACAACTAAATGTTATTCAGAGTGACGCTCAATCTATATGTATAAAAGTTATTTAAATTGACTATATATTTTTTACGTGTTGCGTGCTCAACTAAAGGACAAACAGATGAACAGATCTTTTTTAATTTCAGAAATGGATTCTGTTAGTAATCCCTTCACATCCTGGCTATTTATATTGTAATATTTTCAATGTAGTCTCTATACATATACTCCTCTACTGATTTATTACATGTATAGAAAGAATTTGCTTGATACCTATTACGGCAGTCATATAAATTGACATAACTTTTAAGTTATTGCATAGCTTCTATCGCGGGCCTTGAGCGTGGAGACCGAATCAAGAAATTCCGTAACGAAAATAACCTAACACCCTCCGCTTCACCCCATGTAGCTCGGCCGCGTTTTGTGTACATATCATTTAAAAATAGCATAAGCGCACTGTTGATAATATGTATTATTATATATATTATAATATGTATACTTTATTGCTTACTAGTTAAGGTTTAGTTTAGAATAAATGTTTTACTTGTACAAAGATATTTTTTCAACAAGCCTTTCAAAGACCCTATGTATAAGTTCTTAACAAACGTAATTGAACTTTACTCGTGAGATTTAAGGTTGAAAATATTTTTACCTAATGATAATATTCACCTTTTTATGACATTTCATAGCGATATTTCATAGTCATTTGTTCAATAAAAGAAAAAAAATGGTTTTCTTATATAACTTAACTTCAATTAATATAAAAGAAAAACTTGAATTAGCATCGTTAAAAATATATACTGCATAAATAATTATAATTGCATAAGTTGATAAAAAATGCTATGCAATAGCTTTACCGCGGCAGTCCCCGACTGCTGCACGTTTTTTTTTATTTCTTAACCGATTTCAATAAAATAAACACTAAACGTTAAGTGAAGACTGTTCCAATATATTCCTGAAAACTAAATTCAAATTGGTTTAGAAGTTTCTGAGATTAGCGTGCACAAACATACAGACAAACAGACAAAGTGAAAAACCATTGTTTTGGGTTCTCTTGCTCTTATAAGGGCCTATTTTTGGTTGATCGAAATGTTTGTCGAAAAAAGTGTAAAAATTCAATTAATTTTGGTGAGCATTCTAAAATTCATTATCCAGTAAAATAAAAATTTTAATTTCCTGAAGGCAGATGTGCTGATCATGTTTTCCAACGCGGAAACAAAAAAAACGTTGCGTGGTTGTTATGAAAAATTATTCCCATCACTAGTCACTTCACATATTGTTCTATCTCTGGTTGCGGAACGAGATACAATCGATATCTAATTTTTGATTTGTGTTTGTGGCTTATTCTTTATTCTTATGTCATAACCTATCAAAATACAGAACAATAGACTATCTTTGACCCAAGAATTTTTTAAGTATATGTCATTGTTTTTTTTGAAGATATAAATTATTTTCAGAAAAGTACTTTTAGGAGACTGTTTAGGTCTCCAACTCACCCACGGATAAATCAGTTTCGAGATCTTTTAGATCTCTAAAGCACCAGCTGAAAGTTTTTTAAAAATGACGTCGCAGGAACGTGTTAACTTTGACAAATCATTAAGAGTTTATCCGAATTCAAATTAAATTCATATTTCTAATTCACAACTAATTTGTTTTTATTATAAAGTTTCAGAAGTATCGAAGTTCTAATAAAGACGATTATAATAATATATAGAACGTTAAATTCAAATTCATGAAGGTGTGTGCTGTCACGAGACAAACGAACTCGCAGCAGAGACGCTCGATGATACTTGTGTTCAAGTATAAAGTAAATAATTATACAAAAATGTAAGTATATATAATGTTCAAGTGTTTAACATTTTTATAAAACATCCGATGTTAGGACTTCTATTTTATAACTGCCTACCTAAAAATAATGTGTGACGGGGCAAGAACTAGGATGAATTTGAAATTAATATGAGTATGATTGGTAATTGGATATTTAGTAAATTAAAATCGATTATTAAAATATAACATTCCAGTTGATTAGATGTATAAATAATTTTATTCAAATAAAAAACAAATACAAACTTAATTCAAAAGCACACATTTTTTATTTAGAATTCGCGGCCTTCGTCTCGTTCTTCATGTCTTCGTATGATGTTTGATTCTGAAAAAAGGAAATAGCGACGTAAATCAATAAACCTTAGTTTCTTTTAGACACAATTATAGAAAGTCGATTTAAAATCTTAGGCCTTTAGTTATTATTAATAGTAGGCAGGTAGTTGTATGTTAATAAATACTATCTTAATCTAGCACATTATCTATTTTATATTATTTATATTTAACTCTTCTTTTCATATACTTATAACGAGCTCGAAATACAAAACGTTTGAACTTATATAGCATTACCAGAGAGAGAGAGAGAGAGAGAGAGAGAGGTTGAAACTTAAAACCTATGTTCACAAAACTTGGTTCCTGTTAATGTCATTCCTCAAAGATATTTAACAAATGTTATAATCATGTAAGTACCTGCCAGTACTCGGGATCCCAATCCTCAAACAGATTTTTGAAGGCCCCGGGCTCCCCTCCTTGTCGCAGCGTCACTACGATGGCACTACTCATCGTGCGCTCCAGACCATCGTCTTCGATGTATTCCTGACAATTTCAATATAAACTTACTTAATCTTATATTGATATGAGGTTTTCAGTCCTTAAATCTGTAAAATAGCTGTTATATTCACAAGGAAATTCTATAGTAGAACTACCACAATCGACAATAATTACTCAGAAAGTTGTAGGTACTTATAAAATGTAAATGTCTTGTCGAGAGGCAATTGTTTAGGTGTCACTGTTATAAATAACTACTTATATATTTTTTTATTGTTTAAGTCACACGTAGTCCATGTATTTTCCATTGTTTCAAAGACGTTTTTACATAAACTTACAGCAATTATTTTCAGACGGTTCCGTTTTACTCGCTCGGGTATATTCTTTCCGAGCCAAACGTAAAGTTCTTCGCCAGTGTCGAGAATGAACAATCCGTCCTCAGATAGATCCTGTAAATAAGACATATAGGTACATTGTATCAATAAGGCCTTGATCTCGACTAGACCAGATTTCCCCATGTTTATCAGATAAGGTAATTTCAGACTTTGTTGTCAGTTACATATAAGGTGATTGTAAGGACAAGTGCCGGGTTGGTTGATGGTTCATAGTTTTATGATGGACCAGAATCTTACTAGCACCCAACAGATTTATTTTGTTTTTGTTACCACTGTAGCCCGCTTTGACGACAGCTGGAACGATTTTTTCGTCCGGTCTATGGTCCGCCCTGTCTGGCATTCGGTATCATATACTGAAATCTTTACCTCTCGATAAAACTCTGCCGAAAAAGGCAGTTTTCCCTTCTGTTACCTTCTGACTGTAGTCCTCCATCTCTTCGTAGCGAAGGGCCCCTGTAGCGCGCATGGTGACGGCGGTCAGCGTGGGCGGCGCCGTGCGGCGGTGAGCGGACTGCTTCCACGAGGCATCCTTCTCTTCAGGAGCCTCTCCTGTATTCGTATACGTATGTTATTGTTTTTTTTTTGCAAAATATTGTTGTATTGAAGTTGTATTCCTTTGGAGGAGTACGCACCTAAAACTTCCCAAAATACTTCAGGCTCATCTCCCTGGCTCATTTCAGTCACTTTCCTGTCTTCACCTACCAGTATGGTGGCGAAATTCTTAGCAGCTTCCTGTTCTGGTTTAATTGATTCCTGTGATATGAATATTAGAGGTCTTTTGAAGTAGACTTATATTAAAATATATTTCGGATATCGATTAGATTTGTAAAAAGTTATAGAACAAATGTTGGGATTGATGCAGAGAGGCTGCCTGCAAGAGGTGGTCAACTAATTAAAAATAGCCCTGTGTTAATATTTTTGTTTTATTTTCATTCAACGTCCATTGAAGCACCTGGTAGAGAGAGAAATGATCAAACCTTGCCGTTCCATATGTAAACCATGTCTGGAGTTTCCAATATGAAGACATCGTCACATTCCAAAGCGTCCGACTTCTCTTCAACTTGCGTGGCTCTAATGTCCACTCCTAGTTTGGTGCCTTCCACCTGAAAAGTGTGAAATTAAACGAAAATGCATTAAAATAGATGCTGCAGTGCTGGAAAGCCTCTTAGATTTTTGTCTATGATATCTAGGTTCCCTCGTGACGTCCCAGATAAATAAGTAGTATATAATACATATTAGTGTATATGTTATATACTGGGGCTGATGCTCTCATTGGTATGACTACGCAACACCACCATGAAGTTTCATATTTTTTAATTATTAGTTGGACATAATGTCAAGTTTGTTATTAAAAGTTGTTTTATGATGACAAAAAAAATTAAAAATATTGACATGGAGACCATGTTTATGTGTAATATTTTAAATTTATAAGATTTTATATTTATCTATATTTTTTAGTCGTTCTCATCTAGATTGTTTTAATTTAATACATTATACCTTAAACAATCGGATTCCATCATCATCAAAGCTTCCATTGAAGTTCTGACTCTTGTATTCATTTTCCTTGTCACCGCAAAGGATAATTAGATTACCTGAAAACAATAATTAAAACTGAAAAGGAACACTAAAATTATTGACGACAACTCCTTTAACAGTCAATTAGCTACATGAAAGAACCAAACTACCTAACTAATTAGCCTAACTAAAACGAAAATAAAATAGAAAAAGTTCAAAAATCAATATTTCAACATTAACACACCGTCAATCAATGCTGAAATGTTCAACATATTTTAAATTATATTTTTTACTGATTATAATCGTTTTTTATTTTTATAAGTTTGAATAAAACAAAATAATTGATATAAATATAGAATGAAAAATAAACCGATACGGGCAGGGATTCGAACCCGCGACTACTGGGAAACCGTCCCGTCGCTCTACCAACTGAGCTACCGTATCGCTGTCCGTCTCGGTGAATAACTACTTGACGATCACATATAGAATGCTTAATTCTATATTTATATAAATTTAAATGAGCTTAATGTATTCATAATAATACATGTTTAAAGGTATTTTCAAACAAAATAATTGTATCATACCCTTAAATAAACTTAAGAAGTGCTTGGTTTCCTTTCCCTGAGGTAACTTCACGATGGTGATGTTTTCTTCCTCTTCTTCTATGGTAGATAATAGATCAACACCTGCCTTCTTGCTGTTTTCGTTGGCGTCTTTACCCTGAAAAATGACCAGGTTGAATAAAAGGTCATCTACAAAAATAGGTTGACGATCTGACTGATGTCCTGTTCGTGTAATGGTTAGTGACCCTAACTGCTGAACCCAAGGTTGTGGGTTCGATTCCTACATGGGACATTACATATATGATCCACAGATTATTGTTCCGAGTCGGGGTGAACTTAGTGTCCGTTATTTACCTAGGTATATGTTTGTGAAACCCCCAAAAATGTGACTTCTGATATACAATCTATCCACTAAACATGTGAAAATATTGCATATCGTAAATCTTAGGATCCTGGCGCTGTTTTTTTATTTTTCTAATTCTGATCTTATTAACACTCACGATCCACAAGTAGACCACAGTGGCATCAGCGTCGTTATCGTCCTTGTACTGATACTTCACCACGTACACCTCGCTGCTGTACATTTTCGGTACCTCTTGTTCTGTTATGTCTTCTGCTTCTTCAGCCCTGGTAGGAAAAGTTTTATGATATTCTAGACAATCTATATAAGGCTTATTCGTTCGTTCATATATTTAATATTTTCAATGAAATGAAAAATGTTTTCTTTCCGTTTTTATTTTGAATACTTTTTTAAATAATTTTGTTCAATTCATTTGCATACTGTATAATCCCAATTATATGATAAAATATGAGTATAATGACGAAATATTATAAGTAATTGATAAATTTCATTGCAATAGTGGAAATGATTTGATATCTACGTTTTTGCAATATTCGGGAGATAATTTGGAAAAATTACAGTTATATCGTCTATTTGCTATATGATATAATTAAAATTAACATATGTACTAAAATTCACCAAATGTTCTACCACTAGAACTAGTAGACTAGTATCTATACTAATAGAAGATGAAAAAAAAATCTCATTCTAAGAACAGTTTCAGGTGAGTTATAAAGAATAATTTAGCGTGACACTAGGTTACTTACATTGAACAGAGTATTAGAAGTGTTTTCTAAAACATAATAATATTTTCTTCAGAGGTACCTGTAGACGGCGAGAGTCCCGGCGGTGTCGGCCGGCATGTACCCGCGCACGGTAGCACTCTTACCAACGAAGCGCGCTACAGCCTCCGAGTCATCCGCGTCGCCGGAGAAGTAACCCGCCTCTGGAATAATCAGTTTTTTATTTTGTTTCTTTTAAAGGTATTGGCATTTTAAGCCCCTGATGGGTTTTTGGAAAGCTCAGATTATAGTAAGTGTGGGCCACAGTACTATGGAGACGGCTATACGAGTGGCAGTCAAAAGACTACAGCTACCTTTTGCAGTCGTTAGCTTTACTGAACTACACGAGCTTACCACTATCTCTTAAAGCAATAATACAATAATCTTACTTTAGATTTTAGTACCATGAGGATTTAGGATGCTAAAAGTAATATTACTTTATTAATCGATAAGAAGTTTGAATGATTTCATCCTAAATCATTATTCGCTGTTTAACCACATAAAAAAAAATAAAAATATATCTTTGTTCAAGCACCTACAAGCATTCGTTCAAGTACCTACGTCATAAAGCAGGAATAAAACAAATTATTCTAATATTGCAACAAAACTTCTCAAAACTGTGCTATTTGTTAAAAGTTAACCATATCCATAATAAGAATCCATAATAATAATAAAGTCCAGGTAGAATGCCTGGACTTTATTATTATGGATGTATTTATTGACCCAAATACTGAACTGTAGGACTAGAGTATTATAAATTATTTATAGAAGAGAGTGGTAGGTTAAGTTGAGGTTTTCTTTATCCACTAGAAGCGCACTAAGATACAAACCCATGAAGATATTTCATAAAAAAATATCTAACCAATTTCAGCAGCAATGGACCTGGCAGTGCCAGCTGTGGTAATGACCGAGTTCCACCTGTGGAAGTACTGCTTGAACACGCTGCTTTCCACTCCGTCAGAGACCCGCGTTACATTGACCTGCATTAGAAGAAGATTTATTTAGACATATCTCTTAGCAAGTACCTTATGGTAAAAATTAAGTGTGAATAAACACAGCAGCCTTCAGAGTTTAAAATTTTCTTCAAAGCACGTATTAAAGAAAGTTTTAATTTCCATACTTTACTAAATATTTGTTCTTTACCCATGGAGGATATTCCTTCAAGTCTAAATACTGTTGAGCGATATCGTTGTAAGTCTTCTTGACCTCTGAGTCCACGTCCCTACCCAGCCAGATGTAGACACCGGCGTCTGGGGTATCTAAGATGAATATATCCTGAAATATTAAGGTAAATTGTAATTGAAAGAGGAAAGAAAATAAACACACACACAAATATAACACTTGTAAATTAAAAACGTTGTATTACATCACTACTTCATTTAGAAAGTAATATTAACTCGTCTCACCTCAGAAGTCAATTGATTCTGTTTAAACGGTTTGCTCAAATCCACGAGTTCAATTTCATCTCCCAAAAGTACTTTATACAAGAACACAGCGGACACGCTCGTACGTGTATATTTCTGTAATGATCAATGAATTCTTTAACTGCAGGATACAAAGTGGTATAGAAACCTTGTATTGGTAGTAATTTGTTCTTCCGAGTTAACAACATGAATTCAAAATCGGATTCGAATTCTTTTAATTTACGCAAAGTTTCTAGTTCAAGTATTAACTTCTATGTCTATTACTATTTACTATTTTTTTTTGGAATTAAAACATTATTTAACAAGAGAATTAAATATCGTTGAGTTAAGAGAGAAAATTGACCTATAATTATTTCCTATTTTCTCTAACTTTACTCTGCCTTTTTCTACTTTACCTATTAATTTCGGCTATGCTTATGGTCCATGAGTTAGTAACGAAATCTATTGCAATATATTTAACAAAATATTAGAAGAAATAAAAAATTACATTAGAAGATTCGTCAGAAACCAGATCTTCCTTGGATCCACCTCCAAGAGCTTCAAAGAAAAGTGCTAAGTCATCATCGGAGGAGAATTCATCTGTGGAAAATAAGATAGTGATTGCCAGAGTAGAACGGGCTACATAAATAGATAGACGTATAAAATGTCAATAACCAATATATCAATAATGAAAGATTATTAATTATTAAACCTTTTTCTCAGATATGTGTATAGATATGTTTCTATTCTTAGTAAGCCTTTGAAAGGTTAGACTAAGGTTAGCTTTAGACCAAGGTTAAGGTGAAGGAGGTTTTAAAATACTATCATTTAAATATATTTTTACCAATGATTTCTATAGTAGCTCTGCCATTATGGTAATCATCACGCAGTGTGTTCGCGACGCTGATGATTTTTCGTCTTTGTGTCGCTCTCGCCCCCTCCGGCATCAACACGAATATGTCGTGTTCCACTTCCAGAATGAAACAGTGGTCCTGCGTTAATGAAGAAGCTTCTGCTGGCACCTACGGGTATAGAGATAAAGAAGAGATCAATAATAAATATCAAAAAAATATTATAGAACATCACAAATAAAGTTCCGAACAGCGACAATAATTATGACCCAGTGATGCAAAGTCTTTAAGAGCAAATAGGTATAATAGATCTCGTTAGAGGTGAGTGACTACTCACCTCTTCAATTCTCATATTTTCACATCCAGTCAGTTTGAGAAGACGTTTCTCAGCGCCAGCGTTGGTTTCTACTTCATTGAATCCAGATTCGTTACCACCTTCCAAATACCTAATGGCTGAAATATAATTTCATATATTAGAAGATAAATTATGTTCTTTGTTCAGAGCACTTTCAAAACGAATCGAATCTTTAATTTTAATGGAATTTTAAAGCTATGATATGTTATTATATAGATATCAGATATAAATATGAAGTCATAAAGTTAGTAAAGAACATATTTTAAAAAATGCATTGTTTACCAAATAAATAATATAAACACTAAACATATATTTATTTTGCTAACCGGTAATTAAAGTTAATATTTATAAAAATGTTTGCAGTTTAAAATATTCCAGATTCATAATATATTTCTCTGACTCAAAAAAAAAGTTCTACCATAGGATATTTTTAAAATTATTAATAAGCAATTCTAATCGTATTGTATTATCATATTCTAGATGTCACAACTACACATAAAAAACCTTTTGCGGAATATTCCATATTTTGTCTTTTAATTACCTGGCTGGAAATACCGCATGAACTGACTGGTCTCATGACCTTGCACTTCTCTATGATGAACTGCTCGCCCTCCAAGTTTGTCATCCAGGGTTACTGTCAAAATTGCCGCAGAACCCTTCTTATCCTGAGTGGTTTTAGAACCCAGCCAGAAGTGGACATCGTATGAGAGAGTTGAGGTATTGTTGCCTGTTGTCTGGATGAGTGACATGATGTTAATGGCTGACGTATAAGATCCTTATTGTTAAAAAAAAACACTCGAACATATACCTAACACACTAATAACACACATCTTGTTTTATATAACTTTAACTTTATTGTACAGTTATTATTATAAATTGTAAGAGATATAAATTAAAAAAATAATAAACAATTAATGCAATACAATTAACCAAATAAGTAAATCTCAATAAATATATAACATATATACAAATATATTCTATAAATGTATATGCAGATATATATAAATATATATATAGATTGAGGAACAGAACAAATTGTTTGCAGATTACAGAAATAATACATAATTTTCTATCAATTAGTTCTTAAGTAATACTTTACCTTAAGTACGATGTAGGAATCTCCATTATAGAATTTACCATACATCTTCTTCTCAGTTGCAACTGGTTCAAATTTCTGTAAAAATTGAGTTTAGTTCTCATATGATTGAGAATTTGTTAAATCCGAGACTATTTCAAACTGCTTTTGTTAAATACAAGAATCTAGGCGTAACATGTCTATCTTTCACATAATTATTTGTATGTATGTATTGATTAATATATGTATTTATTGACCTAACTAATATTGCTAAAATTCCGTGGATATAAAATAAATGAAGAAAAATAAGGTTTAGTACCTAAAACTATATTCCAGTTTATTATTATCTATATTATTAATTGTACTTAGTTAGAGATATGTAGGTACTACAAAGTATTGTAAGTAGAGTATAATTACTTTAAATCTGTTTTATATGCACTTAAAAGATAAGAGTCAATACTACTGCAACCACAACGCAGCCATGTTTAAAACATGTAGATTTTAAAAGCATTTATACATCATAATATTTTATTTACTTATTTTTATATTATTCTATAATCCATTTTATGTTTATTACTTTATTACTTTTGAACAAATATAGAAAATATATAATTTTTTGTCAAGTTTTTTGTTTAATAAATATTCTTCTTTAAGATTCGAGTTATTTAGCTATTGCGATCATGTTATTATAATATGATTATATATATTATTATATTATATATATTATTAGATTATTCTAATCTTGATATCATATAATTTCATTATGTAGTCAAGTTTATTATCTTTACAATGATATATGTTTTTTTTCGCAATAAGCGTCTTTTTGACTCAAATCAGATTTATATAAAAAAATAATTTCGTTAATAGTAATAGACTGATTAAGCTACATCACTAACTGAATATTTTAGTTTCATAATTATTGTTTAAATAATTTTTTGAGCCGATAATAGTTTTGATTTTTTTAAAGTTACTTTCCGGGAAAGACAACATTTTGAAATCGTAAACCTAGATATTTATAACTGCTCAACAAATAACTATACTTCTTAAACATATTTCAGAACGCCAAAAAAAATCCCAGATAATCTACTGCGATTTTAAATATTAATTTCTTTAAAATACATAAAAAAAATACTTTATGCTATGAAAATACGATTTAACATAATGAACCTTATTAGTCATTTTATACATAATGGCTGTAAAACCATTCGTTGAATTCATTTTGCAATTAAATACAATAATGTGCTCAAACTAAACATTTCTGAGCTACAGGTAACGAAATAACAAACTCACATCGATAATCCATATCTCAAGGCCAGGAACCTGGCCGGCTTCTTCGAAGGCCGGGTGCTCCATTTTTGGGGGAAAAATAAACGACGTGCAGCGATCAAACCTAACTACGTTGTGTCCGAAACGTATCTGTGGAATCAGTATATAGAAGGTGTTTTATTTACAATATATTAGCTTCAGTTGGTATTTATATTTATATAATACAATTACTTATATCTCTTCTTTTTTTCTTCTTCTTCTCTTTTAATTATTATCTTATTCTCTGTTTCCAGGATGAAAGGTCGGTCTAGGTCGAGAGCAAATGAGATCCCGTGACTCTTCTCCAGAGAGGCAACCGTTGGTTTTAGAAACACACAACCACCCTGGCTATCAGGTACCTGCACGTATTCTTTACGAATACCTGTCCTGCATAAACGATATCTTAAATTAAAAAAATAATTATGATTTCAAAGTATGTTTATCAAACTTAACGTTGATTTCAGATGTTACAGGTAGTTTCTTCTTGAACCGGTAAGAAATATATACATATATTATATACACTCTTAATTAACGAATCAATCAAAAGATTGATTCGTTAATTAATTAACGAATCAATCTTTTGATTGATTCGTTAATTAAGAGTGAAGAAAAACAAAACAATATTTGACAATTAAAATACTAACATTTATATTTTAATATTTTAATAAACACGATGTATTACCATTATCAAGCGTTATCTGTTATCAAAAGATAATTCATGACTCATACAATATGCTAGCGATCGATGACAGATAATGATAACATAACCAAATTGGGTAAAATAATTACGAATAGCGATTTATTTTTTATTTCCGAATAAAATGACAAATATATTTATTTGAAATCTATATCTATTAGTAGAATTGATAACTAGCGTTTGTAATTTTGCTACAAACTCTGTTCACACTATTGTAAGTGAAATGATGGAAAATTGAAAATGAGGATGAATGTGGAATAAATAGACTGAGAGATTAAAAGAGCAAGAAAGGATAACCGTAAATTTTTATTTACATCATATAATAAATATATATTAAATATTTTTGAAATTACTACCCCTTGCCTCTTGAACGCGTAGTGGGTATTAAATTAAAATTCATATCAAATACTCAGGTGTATAACATCTTCAAACTACAACAAAATCAAACTTCTACGTGTACGTCATCAAAAGAAACAGCAATTTATTTTCAAACTCGCAACTACTTGCAAGGGAATCAAATGTTACAGAACCCTTCGTGCGCGAGTCCGACTCGCACTTCGCTGATTTTTTTTTTAAGAATTACATTTTCTCGTTCGAACCACCCCTACTAGAGCTGCAGACAATTAACTGCTCTCTCTCTCTCTCACCCTGAACCCTATTAGCTTTCAAACTTGGTAGGTACTCTACAATTCCAATAAACTATTCATTTCACTGTAATTTAATAATCTTTAAACGCTAGAAGAACATATAATTATTTAAAAATCGGGAATTAACGCGTCCGGAAAAAGTATCACACACCTTTTATTTGACTGACGTTTCGACCAGGTTGCACCGGCCGTGGTCACAGTCTGTCTGTCTTAGCAGTATGTGATATCTATTCCGGACGCGTTAATTCCCGATTTTTAAATAATTATATATAATGAAACGTGATAGTTAAAAAGTTAAATAGAAGAACAGTTTCTGCGATTCTGGAATGGATCTCAGATGTAGTCAAACCTTCAGAGTTATTCATTTATAGCGGCGTTTTATGAGTGATAAAGGCGGAAGATCACTGCCCTAAAGCCTAACTTTTTCCTGTAATCCACCGTTACAATCTACGCAATTGCAACAGCTCTGATGTAACAGTCTTCTTTTGCTTCATAATTATATAGATTAAAAAACAAGTCAACATGAGACCACCATATTAAAACAATGCAATTATGTAACTACCGATACTGAGTGAGCTCAATAATTTATCTTTATTCAATCAATATCATATTACATACAATTTATTTAAAATAAATAAAATGAAATAACTCATCGCCCGAGACGCCGTATTTTTAAACATTTTCGGTGATCCGGACAGTCCATCTATTGTCTGCAACAGTTAAAAGACATATTTGTTACTAGATATAAGATCTATGCAGGTAATAGATCACACAAGATGTAAGACTAATCCAGACTCTAGGCTTACAAAATGTAGGTGTATATTGTGATATAAAGAAACTGACCAAAAGCAAGGTAAATGGATTCTGTTTGTAGATTTATTTTTATTATTGTTACTCATTAGTTTGTATACTTTTGAACATCGTCTTTTGAATATATATACTATATATATGGATAAAAAGTCAAACTTTTTCTGAAAAACCTGTATTAAGGTTTGTTTTTGTGAAGGTACCTTGTCAGACAGTAGTACCACGTCGCAGCTTAAATAATTCTGAGCTGTACGGAATCTGGCCACATGATTAGGATCAGTTGAATTTGGACCGAACCAATACCTATAAAAGTTATTTAAGATACTGTATATATATTTTATCAACAACGGGTACTTAAATTATATTTGGAGAAGTTTAAATATACTTGAAAAAAATACAAGTTAATGAATAAATTGAAAAGTCGATTTGTAAAAATATATGTAGTACCTATGCTTGTCAGCGGCTTCTTTTGTTTCCCTTACATGCTTATTTATATTTGTAATCGAAAATTATTTAAAAAATGATAATGACAACAACTTGGTACATAATAAGGAAATAAATTGCTACAATTTATGTTTATAATATAAAATGATGACCGACTCTATCACACATAAAGTATTTGTTCAACTTGTCTTATTATTTAATATTTACCCTCCTTTATTTTTTGATCTGGCCACATTACGTTCTGTGAGGTCCGTTGTATTTATTTCCAATGCTATGGGACTCTCCCATACATAATCTACGAACATTTTTTATTAAAATATATATGATTAAGTCCCCATTTCTTAGATTAAAACAAAAAGTATTTTACTACAAATAAAATATAAACCTAAGTAGTTTTTTGGAGTTTCAAAAACAATAACTTCAATACATTTAACTTTTCAAGGCCTTTTTAAAATATTTCTAAACCTAAGAAACTTACTATAAGAATCCTGGTCCTCAGCCTTTTCAATTCTTATTCTTCTTTGAATCGTCTTTCCATCTTGGCTGCCAGGTTTCTGAACAAAATTTTGCTAATCAACATTATATTTATAACGTATGTATCTAAAGGTCTAAAAGGATAGATGGAAAATGTATATATATTTCTATAGATGTAATAAATAGGTATCGAATCTGTACATCGAATATTTTTCTTAAAATAAATTACATAATTGAATGCAAACGTACTTAAAGTTTTAATTTGTTTGTTTAAAAAATACTAGACGGATTTTGATGAAATATATTGTAGTGATAACTTATTGTTTGAATAAAATAATAGGATAATTTTTAATATTATCCTTACCGCTGTGTTTACGTTTGGTGAAAATCCTTTATTTATCTAGATCTACTGCTCTACCACTTAAAAACAAGGAAGGTTGTTGACCTCACAGGCCAACAATAAAATACAAATGCTCAATTTTCTCAACCTTTATTAAATCATGCGAAGAATTTATTTAAGAAGACATGAAATTAAATAAATGATCATCAAATATGATGTCTCTGTGAATAATCCTCGGCTACCGGATTTTGGCATAATAGTCTGAAACAATGAAAAACATTACTTAACTGTATATATAATAATGTTTTTTTTTAATTGAAACCTTGACAGTTCACTTTAGGCAACATACAAAAAGATTAGAAAGATGATTAATTTACACAAAAAAAATATTTTATGACCCATTTTAAAATCTCCAGGTCATTTAAGTGTGGGATGACGTGTGCATTCTGTCAAATATTCCATAGAGCCTGTCCGAACATCAAACCCATTCCTTGGTTAAATATTATTTATAGATTCAAAAATCGACCCTACCTAAGTTATCTGTTAGATAAATAATTTCGCAGTTTTTACATACATAGCTAAAATATAAATAAGTTTAGAAGAACACGAAACGCACTACTGATCGTTTTACGTTCTATAATTGGGTACTGTAATGTTTGTGTTGTTTTTTTGTCAACGGTACCATTTCCATAAATTATTATACATAGAATAGGGGAGCCATACGCAGGGCTGTCTCTTTTATTATGACAAATAATAAAAGAGACAGACTTTGACTAATCACACATGCAAGAAAGAGAGCCAGATAGGTATCTATTTATTCTAGTTTACTCATTTAATTTCTCTTTTTTTTCGATGAATACTTTTTAGACTGGCTTCCTAACTCTACGTTTATTAACTCTATGACCATTTCACATTACATCGTGGATGCGAGATTATGGTCTATACAATCATGTTTTAAGATATGAAAATCATAATCTAAATCTAAAAAAATAGATATTATTTTATTGTTTGATGGTATATTTACCACTTTAGCCAACTTGCTCCTGTCGCAATTAATATCGTCAACGGAAGTACGGAACCGCGCAATATCTTCTTGCTTATTGGAGTCCGGTTGAAACTGGAAACTGAATAAAATACAACTTGAAATTTATAACACTTATTAAGGCTTCCCTCTTAAAAATTGGTAAAAACAGAAAAGATAATATGTATTTGATTGTTACAAGATATTTTTTATTTATTTATTTATCTCTTTCAAATTAAACACGCCCGTGCTATAGTTATATTTGTGCATATTAATCATTCATAATAATCAGATTCCACTTAAACGACGAAGATACTTTATTGATAATATATTATGTCAGGTTACGGCCGAAATTAACAATAAATCCGAATCTAAATTTTATTACTAATATCGGATTGTCTTGTTAGCAATCCAATGCCATTCATTTTTTGACTTATCTGTGCCACAAATCATCATGTGGATTGTGTTTATAAAAAGACATCAAACTTTCATTTCAAATTGTTTCTGCCGTGAGTGGAAACAAATGAAATCACACAATTCAAACCTTCTGATGGTTTTGCGGTTTAGTCATTAGTTATGATATTTTCTTAGAGAAAGTAATAATTATAACTTACTTAGTTCTAATTCTTGCAATAGGTTTTTCAGCAACTTCTGTTGCATTTTCAGGTGTTACTTCAGCGCTATCTGATTTATAATCTGAAATAAAACATATCTCATAACACTTGTCTATGGCTGACGAAATATTCTTAGACTTTATATCTACATTTCTATTCACGTCATATTAAAATAACTAAAAACTAAATAAACTAGGCTCAGTTTATTTTTTTATAATTAAATTAACATTAAAAGTATTGTTATTAGTTTACTTTTCCTTATCTTTTATTTTCTTACCAATGGAATCTTTGTATATATCAGCGAGTTCCTTTTCAATTTTCGCTTCTTCGTCTTCTTGCTTCTTGCCATCAATTTTATCAACATCCTTTGTTTTCTTTGTGGGATCACTCTAATAAATATATAGTTCTTTTAGAATAACGAGAACAATATATCCAACATGTTATTAAAATCATTGGAACTAAGTGTTTTTTTAGCTACTATTTGTTTGTTTGTTTTACAGTAGTCATAACCTAAACCTCTGAAGCCGCGTTTACGTTTAAAATAAATAGTTATCTATGCCTTTTTGTAGCCACAAAGATAACTAAACTTCTTAATACCAAGATGTTTGATAAAAATAAAAATACTATGAAATAATAGCAAAGTCTACCTTCTTTAATACTTTATCTTTTGGACTCGCAACTTTGACATCAGCAGTAGTAGTTTCACCTTCGTTTTCAGCTGAAGGCTCTTCCTCAATATCTGGCGGCAGTTCTGGATATTGATGAAACTTAAGTTAGGTAAGTTTCTTAAGTTTAGATGTGGAAGGTCTTTAAAGCACTTTTAATGAAGTACTTTACTAAGTTACTAATATTAGGTAAATTTGGTAAATACCTAAAATAATCATTGCAAGAATGAGTTAAATGATGTTGATGACATTATTATAAGGTGAATATAGTAGTGTCGGCCATCTCTTTGTCTTTTTTCTTAAGCAGAATATAAGGACACATTACCTCTAATTGGGGCTCCGATTTCAATGACCTCTTGTCCCAGAGACTCCGTCAGCGCTTTCATATTGATTTTAGCCGAAATACAAGATGCAAAAAATAATAGAATGAAAACTCTCATTTTGATATTCATTTCGAAATCATCAACTGTTTCTGTACCAACTAGATTTTGTAAAGATTGTTTAAAAAACATGTAAGACTTTAGACTTTAAAGGTTTTTTGATTTATACCTTTTTCTTTTGTTTTTGTGGGCGAGTTCGTGTAATTTTTTTTATTGGCGGTTTTAGCTATGGCTGTTATGTTTACAGAAATAAAAAGCCATTAATCACCAAAATAAATATATTTTTTTAGTTTTATTATACACCAAACCCAAATATGTCCTTTTCAATTAAAAGTTAGAGAATTCTCCGAGTTAACAACATCCTATATGTTGATTCAGATATGTAATATCTCATCGCGGTGAGTGCGAAAGCGATCTCGTGGTGTCCCATTATGACGGCGGCGGCAACCGTCAGGTTTATTGAGTAGGAGTCTCACATAACCACCTCCATTATTCCCTGGATGAAGGTGTGTATCCATGAGGATTCCTGACGATAAAAAAAAAAAAAAAAGATATGTAATATCTAACAGAAAAAATAATCAAAATCTTTTCACTAGTTTTTTCGTTATATCGTAATAAAAGTACAAATTGCATCGAAATGAGTCCGGTACATTTTGTGTGATGAGCTAACAAAAAAGGACAACATTTTTATTTCTTAACATTATTTTTTTAAATCCTCGTCCTATCTTTTTACATATACCTACTTATAGTTGGTCAATTTTAATTCGAGAATTTGTATAGATTTTAATAAAATAACTTTAATTTTGTACTTGGACCAGACATTAGAAAATATATGTAACCTTGAGGGAGAAATTAGAGCAGATAAAGAAATGCAGTAGACTTGCCAATACAATGATTAGTTTGTGTCTAACTGTAGTTACTGATAGAGGGATTGAGGGGTAAGTCTTAGTTAATAGAATACCTTAGGATAGAGATACAAGTATTTCTTTGAAACAAGAGTGATATTTTCTTATTCCCTGTAATAACATCTTTTAACAACCAAAACTTGTGCCCAGAAGAAATAATTCATTGAAGAATGGTGTATTTTCTGGTCAGTGAACAAAATGTTGCCATTTACTTTGGGAATCCAGTGTTGGAAGACTTAAAACTTTATCTATTTATTCTAGTTTACTAACAGTAACAATATATGAGGAAAAAAAAAATATGAATTAATTTTTTCTGAAAAGTCTTGGAAAAATGGAAACAAGTTACCTTATTTATAAAACGTATTTTTAATGTTAACCAATGCCTATTATAATTAAATAAATTGACGTTTATTTATATCTTAAATAAACCACATACTTATTGTTTTAAAATTATAATTTGAGCTATCTATGGGATATCGTACCATGAGAAAGAATATTGTGAAAAGTTGATGTATAAAGTAAACCTGGACAAATTAGCTTGTACTTACATCTGTCAATAAAATTGATTATACCTACTTTAAATAAAGCATATAAATTAACTGTCAAAATATTTACATATTTCCTGAAATAAATGTAAAAACCTTATAAAACAAAATTTACGCCTCTTTTTTATAAAATTAAAAAGTAAATAACTTAAACTATAACAACTTATCCGGATTCAAATCACTCAAAATATTAAAAAAAAAACGGAAATCAATAGGATCTCTTGACCTACTAATAATTGCCTGCTTATTGATACTGATTAGAAATAAATAACAAAATGTATTTTTCTGTGCGGTGTGCCAACTATTGGCAGCTACGTGAATAAGGCCACATTAGTTTGAACTCGTGCCAGTCTATTGAATAGTTATATGCATATCTATTTTAGTAGTAATTAATTTACGTGATAATGATCGTGTATTCGGTGTCCATTAAGTTGACTCGGTCATGCTGCTCGCTACTCTGCCAACATATTAGAAACTTGAGTCAACCTTAATCAAATATATTAAAGTTAGATTAAATATATGCCTATATCAATTAAATACAATATGAAAATAAAATTTTGTTAAAGATTTCATAGAATACTGGGTAGCAGAGTCTAGCCAAGCCCGCAGTTTCTCTGAGCCCAATCTCTTTCTCTTCTACCCAGCTTCATCCCTTCCCTTCGAATAATATTTCGCAAGGATGGCACCACTCTTAAATGCCAATGTCCATTGTGTTATTACTCAGCATCAGGTGTTCAGTCTGTTTGTTTATACCTACAGCAGTAGTAAAATAAAACAAATCTGAAATGTAATACCGGAGTGTTTAATTTCACATAAATTGAAGATAATGTGCTGTCAGTTTTCAATAAAAAAAAAAACTCTTTGAACTTTTTTTTTCATTAAATTTTTAGAAATGTCGTCTATATAACCTATTTGACCTATTTGTCTTTAATTAAAAATTAAAACTTAAGAATATTACTTAAATGAACAGTTTCTTGTCATTTACGAATGTTTTGTCTCCACAAAAAAAAGTATAAGAAGTAGCTATCTACGTAACTTCCTCTAACTACTGTAAAAACAGTAAAATTAATGCTTTACCACACTTTAATATTTCTAAAATTATCATACACATTTTATTAATATTAGTTGGATGAAATAACGTCTATTTCATTTTAAATATATATATATATATATATATATATATATATATATATATATATATATATATATATATATATATATATATATATATATATATATATATATATATATATACACATTTCCAAGGAGGTTAATAGGAGATGGAACTAAATAAACCTTATCTGCTTATAGGTTATTTTAAAAAGCTCAAGCTATTTTCTTATTTTTCTTAATTTTTTTATTTCCTCACTTAACAAATTTGTATTTTTTTTATTATATAAATGAATATTATGATTGCGCTTGGGTTGCATTATGCTGCGATTGAAAATGAATGAATAGCTTTTCAGATTTTATAAAAATCTATTAGCATAAAATATTCAGTAGATAAATTGACACTGAAATATTGTTTGTTATCTTTTAGCCAACGTTTTAAATGCAACATTAATATTATGATAAATATGCTGTATGTTAATGTCTTCTTGATTAATAACTTAGCTAACAGCCTTCTTATGAGGTCCTTCTTTGTAAGACCAAAATATCAGTCTGAGTTAAAAGATTCAATAATCCTTATAAATAATAATTTATAACTAAATATAATAATTATAACTATATTATAACTAATTATAACTAAATATAATATAATATATAATAATTTATAACTAAATATAAGTTTTCATATTTCCAAGATTTTTCTAGTAAGGTCTTTATACCCTAGCAAAGCTAATCGCCAAACTTTTCATTGGCCATGTTAGGAACAACTGGCTTTCATAGAAACACTATCGATCGGTTGGCTAAAATCGAAAGACATTTTTTTTATTTGGCACCATAATAAAATTATATTCGAATTTACTGTAAAAAAAAAAACAAGACAATAATAGATTATTTGCATAAAAAATATCTATTTCTGTGTGTAAATTACAATTTTAACCTCGACAACCGAACTCTAGGTACTCTAATTATAGATTAAACCATTTTTTTTACTATCTTGACCAATGAGAGACTAAAAATATTCTATATACCTAGGACTTAAGCAACAAGCTCTAACCATTCCTAAACCAAAACCAAACTTAAACCAGCACTTTACTACCTACATGACGTTTAATTATTTAGTTACAAACTCGTCCTTGTAAAACTATAAATAAATTTTCCGTTACAAGAAAATCATAGCATTAATTAATTATTTAATCTCTTCGCGGCTTATTTTTACTTAATCATAACTACAAATACATTTTCCTGTTTCGTGAAACGTGTATTTATATATAAGTTACAATACTACATGTATAAACTTTTCATTTCAAAGTCAAGTGTCAAGGAACACATTTTCGCACCTTGTTTTATAAATAAATATGTCAATCAGTGATTCAAGAGTCGAATAATGCAGCCAACTTCCTCTCATTGACATGTTAGAATCGTTTTTTGATTGAGGTTCTGTATCTTAAATTATTTACTTACTAACTTCTTAATAACTTCCAAATCTTTAACAGATGAAACCCCCTTTTTTATTATTTTTGTTCATTGTTTGTTCATAAATAAGATTCAGATAAAAACAACTTATTTTTTTAAAATTATTTAATTTTCAAGTATCTATATTCATGATATTTTTATTTTTTTTTATGGACACAACATTTTAAATAATAGAGTTATGAATTTAGTTTTTTTTTAAATATATGATATGATATATGGTTGACTGTCTACGATATATTTCTTAAATATTTATTATTTATATTTTTTATAAAATGATGTATCTTCAAAATATCGCAATAAATTGTTTGTTATTGATTAGATGTTATAAATATATAATATAAATCATCATTTGTAATCTAACTGTCATAGTTAAATTCTGTTCGCGGAATCCTAATTTGTCAAATGCTCTAGATTTATTGTCAATCATCTCGGGACAGCCCACGTTGTTAATACTATTACCATTCACTGTGAGATCTTCCCAAAATGAGGTTCTATCTAACTTACAAAGATCAGTAAGATTTTGTTTAATATATCGTACTATTTTGTGAAAATAATTTTAAATTACGTTAGAGACTTTTTTCAGTGAAGTGCGATTAATTGTGTTTATATAAATTGCATTTAAATTAGTTAATGCCCTGATAAATTATTATTATTTATTTGAAAATAAACTTTGAATTTCAAAATTTATTTTTAATAATATTGTTTTGGTTCTTGGTTTAAATGAACAGAATTCAAATAAACTCTTTACTAATAATAAATAAAACAATAATATACATCATATTATACAATTAAGAATCTGTTAATGTTAATTTCAGTGGCTTTTACGACCCCGTGGTTGATGATACCGAAGTTATTTACATTCCTGTTGACCCTGAGCAGTTAGAAATTGTAAATGTACAATCGAATATCCATGAAAGACAACAAAAAATAGAAACAATCGACTTTAATCAAATTGGAGAACCATCTACATTTGTTCCATATGTAGAAGAATTTCTTACAGATCCTGATATTAAGGAACTTCCTCTTCTTATTAATGTTGATGAGATACCTCAAGGAGGTAAATTTAGACTGCCTATTTCTGAGACTTATGACCCTCATGGAAATCGAGTAAAGTTGGACAAAACTAAAAAGGAGGCAGTGGTAACATTTAACGTTAAAAAAATATTAGATGAAGCAAATGAAGAGAGAATCAGATTACAACAGCAAGCTCAAGATGCAGTTACAGAATATATTAGTGAAAGTAAGATCAACCAAAATCTAGACATTGATGAGTATTCTCTTATAGCGAATAAAGAAACTGATGTGAATTTTATTAAAGATAAAGCTTTAGAGGTTGTGAATGAAAGTATAGACAAGAATATTTTAGTTGTTAAACAATTAAACGAAAACGTTAATACTGAATTAAAAACTTCGGAGAATCAGACGGAAGTAATAACAAACGAGTTATCAAAAAGTTTTGAAGAAAAACTAGAGAACCAGAACATTCGAAAGGAATCTATTAGAAATATAGAGTACGATGTAAATGTTTCTGAGGAAATCCAACAATTTGAAAAGATAGACACTCAAACCACTGAAAGTAATATTGAAGAAAGAAAATTACTTGCAAATCAAGAGATACATGAAGCAATACAATCTGGTACTGTTAGGCGAACTTCAGAGATAATCAATAAAAAGAACATTGAAGTTTCCAAGCCTCATCGAATTGAAATCAATAAAGATTATGGTTCGATCCGCACTGAGAGAGATGAAAGCAGCTCCAATGCTAAGCAACGTGCATTTTCTATTGGTCTTAAAACAATACCACACATACGAGAAAATATAAATCCATTACAAATAGATTATAGATTAAATTTATTGACAACATTCTTCCTACAATTAACTAATATTATGGTAACTCTATCAAGATTTATTGCAATTGAACCAAAGTCATATCTAGCTCAGAATTCTCATACTCAAAGCCAAGACCAACATGGATTTGCACAAAAGAAAGAAAAAACTAAATTCGATAAAAGCAATGTACAAACGTTTGAGAGTTTTGAACAACACGAAGAAGGACAAGGTTTGAGTAAATACAAATATGAACACGTATCTGATGATTCAGGAGAGTTAATAAGAAGGGGGAAATTGTCAGGAGCAAAAATAGCACAGATAGAGGGCAGAAAAACAACCGAGCTAACAGACAAAATGGATATTGTTATATCTGAATTTCATAAAAAAACAGGGTTTGAGGAACAGTCACACGACCAGTCTTTTCAGAGCCATAGTGGATCACGAAGCAAGATGAAAAGTGAAAAGAATAAATTTTATGGCGAGTCACAGAAACAATCACACACCGATAATAGAAAAGCATATGAAGAATTTTCAGAAACAAAAACTCAATCACTAGATATTAGTGAAATGAAGTCGGAAAAACATAGTTTCGAATCTAAAACAACAATAAGCGAGCCAAAACCATATGCGTATGACACAACTAGCACAGATGATAAAAAATTGACTTACGTTGCTATTGTTGAAGCCCACGTTTACACAAACAAGGATGCTATATTTGAAGAACAAATGAAAAGAAACAGAGAAATGAAAACTCAAAATATTGAAAAAACTAAAATAGAAACAAACCAAGACATAGGAAAGTTATCACTTGCAGATACGATAATAATACCTGAAACCGAAGAAATTTCGGTTAATGAGGTAAAAGAGACAGACAATATAATTGAAAGAGCCGTAACTAGTGTAGAACAGTCTACAATAAAAATAGCAGCAAAGAAAATAAGTGAAGTTTTAGAACCTTTAGTAGAATTAACCTCCGGTAGATCACAAACTCAGACAATTGAGGAAGGACATATTACAGGTTTAAGACAGAAAATATATCCTTCATTTGAAAAGCCTTCTAAATCAGTGGTTGAAGTCACAGAAATAATAGCCGAGGAGAATAAAACCCAAGATCTTGATGTGTTAAAATTAATTGTTGCGAAACCAAAATCTATTATAGAAGATGAAAAACCACTAGCCGAAACGATACAAATATCTATAAAAGAAGACGAATTAGCAGTTTTGAATGGGTCGAAACCACATATACAGAAACCCCGGCAAGTTGTGGAAAATATGGTAAAATCTGTCGCTGAAACAACTGAAGTTGTAACAGGATCCAGCATTGATACGCTTATTACCCCGGAAGTCTTTGTTAAAACATCTCGCACAGCAATAGAAGGCGCTTTTAAGGCCACAGCAGAAACATTAACAATATTGCCGGAAGAAAATAAAAGTGATTTTGTGCAAAATTCTAAAATTAAACACGAGTCAGCAAAAGTATTAATAGGTGAAAAAATTTCATCAGAAGTAATTGAAGTATCTTTAATAGAACAGCGAGAAGAATCTCTAGATGAAAAGAAAATAAAAATAGAGCAACCAACATTGTCGGTCGAAGAATCTACATTTAGCGTTGCTCAAAAGTCCTCTATATCTCCGGTAGAACCAAAGAGTGATATTGAGGTATTCACAAAAGTGGAAAAAACGGCTAATATTAAAATTGACGAACTGAAGGCCGTAGAGAGTACAATCATCAACCTGGAGGAACCTGGTATTAATATGTTTGAAACCCCGAAAATTATACAAAAATATCCACTAACTGCAATGGAAGATCCCCATTTAAGAATTGCTCAGGTTTATACAATTTTACCACATGAACCTAAAGATGAACATTTTGAAGTGTCTAAAATAACAGAGTGTAAATCTTCTATGGATATTGTGGAAATAAAAGCCGCAGAAACTATAATAACACGTCCTGAGGAACCGACATATGAACAATTAGATGTTTTATTAATTGAAGAAAAATTTCCTGAAACTAAATTTGAAGGACCCTCTTTGAAACTTGCAGAAACTATATCTATGTCTTGCGAAGAACCAAAAGTTGAATTTTACATTCCAGAATTTAAGAACCAACAAGCAGCAATGCAAATGGTAGAATTTAAAGTTGCTGAAACTACTATTGTAGAAGCTGAGGAATCAAAACAATCAGAATTTAATATCGAACAGCCACAAGAAAAGAGGTCAAAGCAAATTATAGAACCGTCCAGTTTGTCTGTAGCAATAAAAACAACCGAAGTTATAAAAAGTCACGAAGTCGGCAGATCTATATCTCCTACTTCACCAACAACCCCTGTTGTTGAAGAATACCTGTTTGCACTTGAAGCAGAATTAGAACATCCATACGTTGTTGAAGAAGCGGTCTCAGGAGAAGCATCATTAAAAATAAAATCCCAAAAAAAGAAAATTCAGAGTGCTGATACAAGTTTGACTCTAGCTATCGAAAAAATAATTGAAGCAGATTCAGAGACCGTTGAAAAAAATGAAGAAATAGAAAACATACATTTAAGTAAAGAGGTATATGAATCAATGCATGAAGGATATGAAGCTAAAAAGTCAAATATGTCAGCCAATGTAGAAGTAAAGTTACTGGATGAAAATCAATTTATGTCTACACAAGATTACAGTGCACATTCTACCCAAAAAGTCTCTATGAAAAATAAGTCTACGATGGAAGATACAATAGATATTTCAGCATTAGAAACAAATAGCAATGTATCTACTCTAGCAGTCAATCTAGATAGAGAATCAATATCGACTCAAGCAAGCCATGTGTCTCAATCTTCTTTGCATAAATCTAGAAAAGTGAAATCAAATGAATCGCATTATTCTGCTGACCAGGAACTAAAATCATCAGTAAAATCAATGCAATCTGGATCCTTAGTAGCTAAAATTACAGCGGAATCATCGCAATGTGTTGAAGCTTCCAATAAACAAGTATCAATCTCCAAATCCACGGAATCGACATTAATGGAAGGAAATATTGGATTAGAAGCAAATCAACATGTCCTCACAGCTTCTTTAGAAAATGCTTCAAAGTCATTTAACTCAAAATCCTTCGGGAGTATTGAATCAGTATCGCATCTTTCAAGCCAGGTTATAAAAGGCGAATCTAATGCATCTTTAATAGACGAAAAACTTATTTTACAAACGGATTTAAAAAGCACAATTAACAATGACGGTCAAAGTTCTATTTCCCAATCCGTGCCTGCCACTCCACTGACCGATGAATATATGTTTAGACTGCAAACTAAAATGCCTGAAGAATCTCCTTTTATTCCTAGAGATTGTTCTATCTCCCCTGAGAGTATTCATGAGGATGTCATTGTTAACGGTCTTCTTACAAATTATAAAACAAAAGTTGATGAGAGAATACTGTATAGTCCTCCACTCCCAACCCCTCCGACATCCCCTGAAAAATCTAAGCCAGTTTATACTAAACCTGGTTTAAAAGGCGGATCAGAGAGACAAGAACTTACAAAGGTATTTATTTAAACACGGTTAGGTAGGTCTAAATTTGTAATTATAATAAAGATTTTTTGCCCTCAGGTTTACATACCTGCCTAAAATAAAAATTAAAAGTGTCTATCGATATACAAGGTTTTTAATCGTTATCTTTAATAATTAGTATAATATCAATTTAATAAAACTATTCATATTAAACACAAAATCCTTAAATTATTTATTACCAGTTACCAACCAAGCGCTTACAATTAAAAAAATAAAAAAAATACTCAATATTTTACCTTTAATCACTTACTTTTGTGATTAATTTTACCATAGTCTAAATTCATTAATCTGTATTAATTTTAAATTGTCATAACTCGATTACAAACTTTTTTCCCTCACGAGAACCCTCGTAGTTACAATTTCATGAAAACCCGAGTTATTATGTCTTAATAGGTATAAGGGACATTCAAAATTTTAAATTCTCTTCTCTTTGACAGTCTCTCAGAAATTTCTTTGAAAGACAGAACTTTCTCTTAATGTCTAAAATGTCGTAAAGTGTCTTTAGGTAATTATTAATTATTATGTTATCTTAACATTAACAAACTATTTTGAATTTAAAAAAGACATCCTGAAATATAAGAAGTATATATAAGGATTCGATCACTTATATTTTTCTTGATAAAAGAATCATTTTTACACTTAATACAGGAGGAGATCCAAGATTCAACACTTGTATTAGCGATAGACCGAACATTAAAACGAATTGAGGAGTATAAAGCCTCAGTTGGAATAACCACCGAAGAAATGAGTTATCAACAAGAAGACGTAGATAAAGAATTTACTCCAATACAAATAGTGGAAGAATGGATGGATAATGAAGGTCATGATGAAGCAAAAAATGGTGAGGTTGAAGAAGTTGATGCTATCAAAATAACAGTAATCACTGAAGATAATAACGATGGTGAAACAGCTGTCACTGTTACGGCGGAAGGAAATGTGGATGATGATGGTGATGATTTAGAAGTTCAAGAAATATCAAGTAATTTTGATGAGATTTCATTGGAGATAGGACACGATAGAGTATTAAGCGAACAAAGTAATAGCGAAAACAAAGTTGATGTTTTTAAACCTATTCAAATTAAGTCTGATGACAATCTTGAAGCCCATGAAGAGGATTACGTGAGTATTAAAAATAAAAAAGAATGATTCGTTATTTTGTTTTATAATAATTCTACTACCATGGTTTTAGGAATGGGTTGCTGTGCATCCATCTAGTTTAAATAGAACTGGAGCGGATGAAGAGAGAGATTCAACAAACCAATTAGAATCAGAAGTCTTAAGTTAGTATTTAATATAATTCCTAAAGGTTTGTGTCCCATTTCATAGGTTTCCTGGGAACAGCCGATCAAGGTCTTCTCTGTTAAATGGCATTCTACTGATTAATACCTGTCCGTTTACGTTTGTGTATCCATCTGTTTATTTATTCTACTGATGATTTTCAATATACAAGAACTATTGTAATTTAATAATTATATTGTGGTAAAAAGGTGAAGAGATTTTAATTGTATTCTGGTCAAAATATTGTATAGTTGTGAAAATGTTAAGATCTTTGTTTGTTTAAGTTCGATTGTAATTACAATTACAGATGTGAATGCGCAGGAAATACAAACAGCAGTTATGTCACAAACGTTAGAAATTCTACATGACCAACAAATTATAGGGTAAGGGTCAAAATGAGTAATTATAATATTTTAGCGGGTAAAAATACTTATTCATACTCATCTAACACAAAACTTCTATAAAAACATAAATAAAAATATTAACCGATTAAAGGATGTTTTGATATCGTAATTTTTCTTATGCATGTCAATTATATATACTTCGTAAATAATGTCAACACCCTTAGTTTTTCGAACTTATCTCTTATATTAATTTATTTTGTACTAATGAGGCATTTTTCCCTAAACATTACATGAATTTTAATAACAATTTTGAATTATTGTATAAATTAAAAGATTCAACTACATAAATTAAAAGTTATTGTAAAAAATACATACTTTTTATCAGTCCCATTTCGGGCGCCACAGTGTGATAAACGTCATCTTTGGTGACATTATTGTATATTAGGTATATACATAGGCTAGGAAGACCAATATTTTATAATATGTGTTTTATATTGAAAAAACTCTTTTATTCTTACAGAGTCAAGTCCAATACCAGCCAATTAAATAAAATATTGCCTAAGAGCCGCTTTTTACAATTTTGAAATAATAAATATATATGCGTTTAAAATATAATTTTATTTTCAAAGTCCAACTTTAAAAACTAATTATATTTTATAAGTATGTATAAAAAGGGGTGGAAATAAAATAATTCTTTGATTACATTTTCAGTAACTCTACAGTCTCTAAAGAGTAAATTCATTTACAATATAAATATAATTATTTATTTGTAATAAGTATTGAAACCCTATCAGTAAATTTCTAAAATTAAGAACAGAATAATAATATATATAATTATTATATCGATTTTTCACTTGCACCAGTATTCTTATTTACAAATCAAAGCGACATTTCTTTGATAAAAAATAACATATTATATACTTAGTCTGGCCATAAATACTGTTACAATTAAAAATAAAAAAAATTACATTTGTATTTGGAATTTGTCATTTTTATACGATTGTTCATTGTGTTTTCTCATTTTGGCGCCAATACATTGTACAATATTTTGCGATATTAAAATTGAGTGAGGTGATAAAGAGAACTGAATCGCATTACACAAAAAAAATAGGTATGAAGCCAAATGCAATTTTTAAAACTCTCCATACACTTAATATTAGTCAAATTTTTGTGGACCCGGTACACATATTAGTAATAATAGGTAGAATGAGACTTCCTCTGTTTGTGACAGAGAAAGATCTGGCCGTCCACGTAGTGTTCGTACAAAAAAGGTGGTCAAAGCAGTAGATTTTATCTCGGGAAATGAAGATAGCATCTAGAACCGCAAGAAGTGTCGCATATTTTAAGAGATGACTTAGGACTTGCAGCCCATAAGAGATGCACTGGTCATTTCTTAACTAATAAATTAAAAATGAATAGGGTGATAAAATTGAAACAACTACTGAAGCGGTACTCAAAGGGAGGTCACAGAAAAATTTGTTTACGGATGAGAAAATTTTACAATTGAACTATATTTTAACAAACAAAATGACCATATTTATGCTCAAAACTCTAAGGAAGCTTCACAATTATGCACAGAGTGCAACGTGGACATTATCCGACTTCAGTGATGGTTTGATGGGCTGTTGGCTATGAAGGAGTGAACGAGCCATATTTTTGTGAAAAAGGTATCAAAACATCGCAATAAGTGTATCAAGATACCATTCTTGAGAACGTATTTAAGCCACCAAATAACACCATGTTCAATAACAAAGTATGGTCTTTCCAGCAAGAATCGGTGCCGGGTCAAAAGCTCGGTCCACGCAGTCTTGGTTGGAAGCGAACGTCTCGGACTTCATCAGAGCTGAAGAATGCGCGTCGTCGATTTATGATCAGTTTTAGACAGTACAGTTTGCTTTAAACGCCATGATAATTCGGAGTCCCTAAAACAAGCCATAAGATTGGCAGTGAAAAGTTTCCTTATGGAAAAAGCGCGTTCTTCTATTGATAAATGGTCTCAACGTTTAAAGGACTGCATGGCAGCCAATGGACACCCCTTCGAATAAGCTTTTTATATTTGTGTATTAAAATAAAACACTGTAAAAGTAATAAAGGTTATTTCCAATTAAAAATTTTTTTTTTCTTTGTTACAATATTTATGGCAAAACTAGTACCTATACAACCATAATTTAAAAAGACACCAGCAGGCAGGCGACTTATGTATACATGATACATCTATAACGTGACGTAGGTACTGTCCTTTAATTCTGTTGGCCGTCTGATAATTTAATAATTATGCTCATATTATTTCAAAGATATACAACGTGATCTTTGATGAAAAATACACTTAATTTAAAAATATTAATCTTAATACATCGTTAAGTTATAGTAAGGCTTAGCAATTTTTTAATTATAATAGAATATTTTTTAAACCTGAATGATAACAAAGTTAGGGGACAAGACGAATGCCATTTTAGTTTCTTGTTATAATTATTGATTCATACTCATAATTATTGAAATCCCTCAAATTTACGTAGCTTAAAAATTTGAAAGGTGTTTTGTAATGTATGCCTTGTGGTGTAAAAGTAAATGGCTATCAAAGTTAAAAAAGTTATTGATATTGCTATCAACGTGTTATCGTTACTATCAAATGTACTCGTGTCTGAGGTTACTATTAATACCTAATAGATTGTTTATAGTTCTACAATTCAAAAGGATCATGTAACATATCATTTCGATAAGCAAAGTGTACCAACTGTTGCCATTATAGTGAATGTCAGCATTTGACACTTAGGATGATCTTCATTAGTATCACAAACATAAGATAGGCATCTGTCCCTTTTTTTATGATAAAAACAGCGGTATACTCACATAAATTTGATTATATTTTCACCATAAATATAATTAATGTAAAAAAAAAACCATAAAGATACAATATTGACAATGTTACCACCTATAGTCTAGATCGACTAGTTAAATGAAGCTAACCAATATACAAGTATAGTTTTGCCATTATGTAAATGACTGAATGATAATGATTTCACATAGTACACTTACTTGCTGTTACCCTAAAATGATCTTTATAAGAATTTACTCCGGACATAATATTAGTAAAAAACTTGTTCTACGTATAATTTAAGGGAGGCAGCCATCATCCCACCAGTAGACTCGTTAAAAGACTCCGAAGTTATCAAACTCTTGAATGAGGAACGAACTGCGGTTGAGGAGAGAAAATGGACAACATTCTTACAAAAAAAATACACGCCAACACCAAAAACTGAAGTTGTTTATTATGGAGATTTTGACATCAAAACCCAAATTATACCAGTAAGTTAATAAGTATTGGTTATTAAAAATATTAAGGTAAAATGTTATGGGTTGAAGTTACTCAGGTTGTAAAATAAACTTTGAAGGTTATGAAGGTTGTTTTATTGATAATTATAATATTATTTTAGCGTTAGAATTGATAAGATTATTTTTCGAATATAAAGTTATGACATTCTTTTGTAAAGTAAAACTACAAACAGAATATTAAAGGATTGAACAAGTTATTGATTTTGCAAGTCATTATATATTTCATGGATGTGGTTATGTAATATGCGGGCTGGTGTAGTTATATAAAATGTGAAATAAATGCTTGGCGCCTATTCAATGATCATTATATATTGGCAACATCTTAAATAATGTTCAGTTTCTAATCGACTTCTTTTAATGTCGTTGTATTACGCAAGTTACAGTTAATTTCTACCTTTTTCTATACCGGGGTAAAATTTATCATATATATATTGCGGATATGTAGGTATAATGTGTAGTTTTATATTATTTTATATGTTTGTTTGGTGATTTCAGGACGCGTATAAAGTAAAAATTGTAAAGCAACCGAAACCTAAGATTGCTCCGGATTGGAAAGCAATAGTAAGTATTTCTATAAAACTTTCCTTAGAAGGAAATAAAACATTTTCTAAAAAAAAATTATATATTGGTTTTTATATAGCAATTGGAGAAAGAGTCTTCAGCAATTATAGAAATCTCTGAACCCCAAGAAACTGGAAAAACGGAAATTGAAGAGCAGGATATAACTGAACAAGATAACCAATTAATTGAAGAAAAGAATAATATAATAGAAGAAGATAGTAATTTAATTGAACAAGAAGAAAATATATTTGAAGAAGACACTGAAACTAATACAGTTAAAGAAGTTATAGGTAGGTACAATTGAAGTGTTGTTTATGATTCTCTTCAAATGAAGTAATAAAACCTTCTTCTCTTGTGTCCAAACAAATTAAAACCAAAAAATCTGTTGTAATTAATGTATAATAATTTTGTTACATACCTACCATTTCCGTCTGTTGAGAAATAAAAAGATAAAGAAACTGAAGAACTCGACTTGGAAGAGATGGCGCAAAGGAACCTCGCTGAGGAGTTGATCAAAAATGTAGAAAACATGATTGGTAAGCAAATATTGTGGTATTTTTAAATACCAACGAGTAAGGTTTCTGTTCTGGAGAACGCTCTTATGTAATCTTTAATGTTATGGCGTCTATGAGTGGCGGTGAATACTTATCACCAGATGACCTTTTTATACATTGCTCCTCTTAGAATTTGCTTGATAAAAAATGGAATTATGGAAAAATATTTCAATTGCTACTCAAGATAATAGTACTTAATGTCTAGTTTAAGTAGCACTTATAACTTTGATACAACAATCTAAGAATATACTCGCATAAAGAAATATAATTTATCATTAGGAAATATTTAATCAACATTATCAAATTGTATATTTACCTATATATCATGGTATAAATAAGAAAATCATAAAATCATCTAAATTATGTTAGTGCTATTCATAATTATCAGAGGAAAGTCAGGTGAATCTAGTTAATGTATATAAATGTTTTTTCTCGCAGACATAAATGCACCGACAGACCAACAAATAGAACAGATGAAAGATCAACTCGCGGCGCTCGCGCAGCTTCCCTCTGTGATACAACGAACTGTTGAACTAGTCCATAAGAGGATTAATTTGATTAGCCAGAAGGTAAATTTATACTTTCTATTGTGACTAACTGCAGTTGCAGTTTACGAGGCAAAATCTGAACATTCAACATTTATTTATGAAAATAGTTGCTACCTTTGGGGTTGGGTAACTAAGAATTAAAACCATTTTATTAATTGACATCGGTTTGTTTACCACCGCAAAGTTCTCTATTTCTCTATATTTATCACAAGCATCCTTAAATATTTTCAACTGCGATGATACTCCAATCACATATTTCCTCGCTTGTGATCTTATTCTATTCTTATTATAATTCAACAATTATTTTAGGAGCAGCAAAAGAAGGAAGAAGAAGAAGAATACAGAAGACAGGAAGAAGAACATAGAAGACAAGAAGAGGAACACAGAAGACAGGAAGAAGAAAAACGTCCGTTTTATTGCAGCTGTAATTACTTGTCTTATGGCATTGCAACAGATGTTAATAATTAAATTATATATTTTTTATAGGTGAAGAACTTGAAAGAACAAAAAACGCATTGGAATTGAGAGTAAGAAAAACGGAAGAGGAACTTGCGATTTTAATGAAAGCAGAAGGGAAGAGACAGATGATACGGCAAGAGAAAGAGAAAAAGGTGTAACTTTTGTATTTTTATATTAAACTTCCCTTACCCTGCCTGCCCATTACCTTTACCTACACAATTGTTCCGTCAAAAATTTTAACAAAACACTATTGATATATTTTTAGTCATAATTTCAGAATTATTTAAATGTAAAATATATCCACATATTTATCCTGACTACATAAACTATAGGAAAAAGTGGAACTTATGAAAATTGATCAAGAGTCCCGTCAAGTGACTCAGAGATCGTTCCCACGCGTGGGTAAACCAATGTCAATGTTTGGGTCAATGCAAGAACGACCTGTTGTACTTCCGGGCGGTAGAAAATGGAAGACTCCAGAAGATGTTTATGATGATGAATTCATAACTGAATCTTTAGTTGGACAAGCGGAAGTCATTAAGGGAACAGCGATAGGGTATATCTAGAAGTGTCTTTTCCTTAGTTTTCATGTAACATTGTCGGACTATTTAATAAATTGGAGCCAATTCTAAAAGTCATTTACATTTATTGTCTTGTCGATGGTGGCAGATCGCACTCTGGAACCAGTTGTGGCCGTGGAGTGACGAGGAAAATCTTAATAGTAGAAAATTGCACGGGTATGTTAAATTTGACCTTAATGTTATGAGATATGCAAATTTTGATGTCTCCTCCTGGATTTATGTTTAGGATACCCACCCTATTTAGGTTGTACAAAAGTTTAATTAAATTATTATTTACTTATTAACGGATAAATATTTTAACAACACAATTAATAGCCCAATGAACTGCCACCATAAGACATGTCGTCCGTCATGACATGACATTTTGTTATCCGTGGTCATATTTTACCCCAATTATTTATTATACTAACAAAATATTTGCTTTTAATATTATAATATTCGCTTTTATAGTTTGATTATAAGAAATATAAAATGTAAATAGTTTTTATCTGTACATTTGTTTCTCTTTACACCCAACCATTTCTTTTATAAAAATAAATTAAAATAACCACGCAACCAAGCACCTTTAAATAATATATTATAGTCATCTCCATTAAATACGTAAATAAACTTCATAATCTAACGTAAAATAAATTTCCTAGATGAGGTTCCTAGATATTTATTTATATCTTAATTTATTTGTAGTGTAAACTTCATGAAGTTTGACAAGCCGCCGCCTGCACTAGACCACTTGAAGCACTCGGAAGTTTTTAAGGCTATTCATAATATTGAACCGCCGGTGAAGAAGGTTGAACTTCTTGGACCTGTACTCTCAGAGGCTGATTATAAGGAGGTTATTTGCCATTTACTTGGTGTTTGTATGTGTGCGAAAGTGATTTTTTGTGCGTGTTGCAGGATGCGGAGCTTTATGTAGCTTTTGTTGATTTAATGTGCAGTTAGTTTTAAGCATTTTATGGTATTATTCCAGAGAGCTCGTTCGATGTCACCGTGTGTGGAGAAAGTGGCCGAGTTTACTGGTAACAAGCAAATACAATCGTGAAGTTGATAAATTATTATAATTTGAAATATTTTTTATTTTGGAGAGTTTTCTGTAATTTTTATTTACATTGTAGATGTAATACCTACGTTTGGTTATTTATGTTTGTATAATTGTACTTAATGTTTTTATTTAAATTTTGCATAATCGAGTTATAAATATTATTTTTTAGTTATTAATATTTTTTTAATATGTATAATGGTGAATCAATAAAGAGACAATGATTTGTTTTTGTTATTTAGAGACTTTAATTAAACATCACCAACAAAACAGCAACAAAGTCCGTGTCTTAGTTGACAATGAGTATTTGTTCAATATAAAGATTATTTAATATGTATATATATATATATATATATATATATATATATATATATATATATATATATATATATACATTGTTACTGTATATTTATGTATATATATACATTAACAGCACGTTTCTAATATTTTGAAATAATCTCATCAAGTGTTTTCAAAGTTATTTACATTGATGTAAAGGTAAAATAATTGTGATTATTGCCTGCCCTATTATATACTTTATATAATAGGGGAGGTATATATAAACCAATCTTAAAAAAATATATAATTTCAATTAAAATAATTGTAGAGTCAGGTGTGTATTATGTATAAACTTAACCATCGCCTACTCTAGCAAGCGTTACACACAAGATTGCATGCATATGGAGTAAAGGCCATAATGCGAAAAATTGTGATCTTTCAGTAAAGGACTATGAACGGAAATTTGACGACGGAAAATTAGAAATGAATTGTTTTGAAGGTGATAAACTGCCGAAAACGTATGAAGATGTAGTCATAAAACCTGATGTTCTTGAGGATACTTTAGTATTTTTAATTTTCATATTAAGCGAATAATTGAGAAATAATCGTCAGATTATGGGACATCACGTTTAGGACTTCAAGATAAACCATATACCTATATCTTAATCTGTGGCGCTTGAGTATTTCAAAATGGCGATTTTTTTTTCACGTTCTAAAATTGCCGCGAGTTTGCGTTACTTCCAAATCGTCGGATTATTAAATGCGAGAGTATTTTCATATTCACTTAACATGCCCTTAGAAAGTCTGACAGACTTAATTACATATTTTTTCATGTTCAACATTTAAGTACGATCACCCATGCAAAACGATCAGATTAACAGACGTACATTATTAGAAATACGTTGGACATTGATGCTATCAGCATCTGATGTATGTCGTTTTTATATATTTTTTTATCTATAGGTTACTCCCTCCACCGGTGATAAGGTATAACATTATATAACATTATTTTCTTTTTATCACCTAAGCTTCGCAACCCAATAGTTCTAGTTGTGGTATCTGCAAATATAAATAATAAAAGTCAAGTTAAGAAGAAGGTTTATTAATATCGGAATCGTCTTTGTTTTTTTTTATTTTCGGCATCTTCAAATGTACGGTGTTGATGTGAATCTTCAGTGAGTTGGATTGGCTGAAGGTCTTCGTGCAGAGGTGACAGGCGTACGGTCGAGCGCCTGTGTGTACCTATAATGTCATGATTATTATCAAGAATTTCATAGACTTGATAGATATATTTACTTCTTAATCAAGTAAGTTTTAAATTTGTATATTTGAGGGAAGTTTTAAGATCATTTATCAGGGCTAGTGGTCCAAACCAGTCAGGGACTGTTAAGCAATACGAACTACGGAACTTAGAAGGACGACATTTGGCACCACTGGACCACCACCGCCTCGCTGGTCGAGTGGTTAGCGCAGACGCCTAACGTATAGCTATAACTATATAACTCAATGGGGCTCGGGTTCGATTCCCGACAGGGATGTGACGAACATAAATGTCTGTATTTCTGGGTTTGGTCGTTTATTAAATATATTCTCAGTTTTTATAATGTCTATTTCTATATATTTGTATCGTTGTCTAACACCCTTAACACAAACAAATAATTTGCTTACCTAAGTAACAAAGGCAAATTACACACATAGATTAATGTTTGTTATTTGTCCTGTATAAAAAAAAAGTTTTAGTGATTGTACTTGGAAGTAAAATTTCTTAGAATCTCACTGTTGAAGAACGTCACGCATCCAGGTCGCGGGGATAGTATTTAACTCAGGGTACCGTGTAATAGTGGCAGTTGACTGTAGGAATCGGAATTGCAGGGAAGACTCATAAATGAATGATATCAAAAGTCTGGCAATAGTAGTATGGCGAACCTCACCCGGTAGTGCCTGTTGAGTGCGGGCTTCTGCGTGAAGGCGTGTCCGCAGAGGGCGCAGGCGTAGGGCCGCTCGCCGGAGTGGCTGCGGCCGTGCACGCGCAGGTACTCGCGGCAAGAGAACCGCGCGGGGCAGCGGGGGCAAGAGAACGGACGCTCGCCCGTGTGACGCCGCTGGTGCACGCGCAGGGCGGCCGCCGACTGGGGGAGGGGGGACACATCTCATCGTGAACAGATTGGAGAGGCGTAAAAATATTTATATTTCATCTCCTGTCATGTTTGGGATTGATGGAATCGTGTTTATATATTAATCAATTAACATTGACAGATAATGAAATTACGTAATCTATATATATAAAAATGAAACCCGTTTTCCTTGGTCACGGCATCACCCGTGAATGGCTGGACCGATTTCACTAATTCTTTTTTTGTTGTATTTGTTATTATTAGGAAAAGGTTCTTACGGAAAAAAATATTAAGAAAATCTCTCAGAAGTATTGAAAAATGTACATTTAATTTTGCATATTTTAAAAAACGCGAGTAACAAATGTCAATGTCATTCACAGCCATAGATTATATTGATGAAAGAGCGTCGTATTGAGCTTAGTGTTTAAATAAAAATGCAAAGTTGTTCAATAGCGATTTGTAAAAATATTAGTGAAATTATTAAATCCTAAGAAATAAACACTATTATGAAAATATATATTTTGTTTTTTATTTAATTAAAAATTAGTAAAGTCATTTTCAGGAATAGCGAGACCAGGGAATTATGGATTCATTTTTATATGGAGGATTCAGTTCAAATTGAATAGGTACTCATACCTATTATTGATAGGTCAGCTATACAAAATAAAGTAGTGCATCATTGCAACGCTAAGGCGGTACGAAGTTCGCCCGGTCAGCTAGTAAATAATATAAATCTAAAATGTATATATTATATTATTAAAAATGTATTGAGAAGCGACTGTAAGAATACTAATTTCTTTAAAAACATGTCTCATGGAATATCTAGCTTTGAAGTTATAAATAACCGACGGTAAGATCTTTAGTTTTCACTGCGGATAGAGTTTACCCTCATATATCTCATGGAGAGCCATTGAATGCAAACTACCAGGAGTCCATGACCATCCGGACGCGTCTTAGCATTCCTAATATTAAACAATTGACCTGGAAAGTACTTGACCAAAATATAGTGGCCCTGTTAGAGCACCCGGGCTCAAATCAGGTACTCGATGCGCAAGTAGAAACTTAAAAAAACACTATTTACGACTATTTTAATGAATGACACCTACTGAAGATTTTCATACCAACCCACCAACTTTGGAGGAAATCAATAAAATAATTAAAATGAAACCATCTAAGTCAGCATCAGGTCCGGATGGTATCCCTTATATAGTTTACAAAAAATGTCCGTCGCTCCATAAACATCTTTTAAATATATATTCGGTAAAATCTGGTCAAGAAAGCAAATACCGGTATCATTCGGAAAAGCCCTTTTTGTAGCCATTCCGAAAAACGACAATGTCTAAAATCCTAAGGATGCTAGACCCAAAACCCCTTTTTATTTTCTTTTTTTTTTATTTAACGTCAGGAATCCTCATGAATACACACCTCCATCCATGGAATAATGGAGGTGGTTATGTGAGACTCCTACTCACTAAACCTGACGGCTGCCGCCGCCGTCATAATGGGACACCACGGGATCGCTTTCGCACTCACCGCGATGCCCCGACGTGATCCACGGAGAGGGCACCCCGCAACGAGGAGCACCCATCCCTTTTTCGCAGCCTTGAAAGATTGTGGAGGGATCCCCTTCCCTCCACCCAAGCCTGCTGCCTCTGAAGGGGGCCGAGACCCCCTACTGGCCGGACTCGGTCTCAGAGAATCATCATCAACCTTGTCCAGCCCCAGACCGATAGCCCTAACAAATTCAATTTCCAAAGTATTTTTCTCTTTTTTACAAACAAAATGACGCAATTCATGATTAACAATAGATATTTCAGGCTTTATCACCAAAAATCGTTTTTGCTTGGTATTCCTGGATGCCTGGAACATAATACATGAATATAGGAAAGCCTTAAAGATGCTAGAACTAGTGAGAGACAAATTACGGTTTGTTGGATAGACTTAGAGAACGCCTTAGATGATGTTAGCGCTTAAACGGCGCGTATAACTTTACGTAATTCAAAGGCGAACGTATATCAAAGGCGGCTTTTGTATTTTTTTTATTTTTTATTGGTTCACCAATAATTTTCCTCCGTGTGGGTTGACGGAGACAGTGTTCGGTAAAATATTTTTTTCAGTATTGTAAATTTTATTTGTGGGTGGGTGTGGGGGGGATTTTTGTGGAGTATCATGTTTGTTTCATCGTGTGGCAGTAGTTTTGGTTCATTCCTGTTTTAACTTTTATTTTTGCGATTGTAAGGTTGGTCATTATCACAATGCCCTTTCGCAATCATGGAGTGTGCTTTGGTTCTAGGCATTCTGTGTGCAGACACACAGAGCTAGAGCCCAAGTAAAGGCTTGATTGGTTCTATTTATTTATTGTCTATGCTGATTCTGTCTGAAGTCACCCGGTTACCCGGATTGGAGGGTAAGTTTTGATAAAAAGTAAAGATATAAGTTGATGGTAGAACTAAAACATTGTATGAAAAAATGTTTGTATGAAAGTTTAATTGGATATATAAAAAATCGAAATATTGGATACTGACTTGATTAAAAGTAGTGTATATGTAAATCGTCTTCCTGCTAAGAGAAGGCAGTGTGTGATCGAGACACTAAGTAATGTAACAGAACTAGTACCTAAAGGGTAATAATGATAGTTTAGTTTAGTGTGTTTGTGAGCGGTGTCATAAAATGTTGTAAAGAATAGAACGACTGTCATTGGTGATTTTGTTGCAGTAAGAAAGTTCTAATATTCATAAATGTTACAGTGACAGAACACATTATCTCTACAAGTCAGGCTCAATAAGAATAACGATCACCATAATAATGATATTGCATCTTTTTTTTTTTCTTTAACCAAGTGAAGAATCTTAAGCATCCTGACGAAGCGATTCAGGACTTCCTGAATGTATTATTACTTCGGCTATACCTTATATAGATGATGTTGATATTTTGCAAAAGTAGAATGTGAATACTACATACCACACTAGACATCAATTTTACGTAAACAAGATGTCAATTTGAGATATACTTTCTGTGACCCATATATTATATTCGTGTGATGTCAGATTAATTCTTGTGTTTATTAGAATCCGATAATCTTTAATTTGTAGATAAATTGTGTAACGAAAGATTAGTTAATAAATGCAAAAAATAACTAACTAAATATAAATAATTCTACTGAAATAATACATGTATGTTAATATAAACTTATGATACTCACTGTACACTTCTTGCCGCAAGTCTCACAGACAATGTTCTTATTATATTTAATTCCCAGATGAACTCTTTTGATGTGATTTTGTAATTGACTACGACTTGAGAAATTTGCTTCACACTAGAATAAAAACAAAAAAAAACAAACAAATTTGATTACTCAATGAATTATACTACCATAGATAAGTTAAATACTTTTTATAAATATTGTTGTCCTGCTGTCATAATAGCGACAACTATAGCCTGTGTCTAATTGAATAACTTGAAAAATGTTATATTGCTACAGGATACTTAATTTCTAAACTGAGAATTATATAAAAATTTAAAAAAAAAATAATATCTCCCACACAGAATACCTATTGACAAAAATATTTTATAAAAAAAGCACATTAAATAATCGGTGATACCCCTATAGCTAGGGCTACCGCTAATAAGTTATCTTATTAAATGGTGATCATACCTGCTGACAAGCAACCCTAAAATCAGAGACAACCCTGCAGCTAGGGTCACCACTCCGCTTCAACAGACGCGCGTGCATTCTCTCATGAGCGTTCTGATTTGTGGTTTGTGTGTCACACACTATACAATGAGAACTGTAAGAGAAGGAAGAAAAAGAGAAAGTGTAGTCTGTTCGTTTGTATACGATGTGCAATCTTAGAAACATTTAAAGTGAAAATAATTAAAATAATGATGTATCTCTTATTTTTATAATAGAGATAATGCCTGTAGATATATGCCTATGATTGATTGAACAAACTTATACAATCCTCTCCCTTCTGCATAAAAATAACTATTGTATTTTTCTTTCGTCAGTGAGAAGAGGTGTTAATTCCCCTCCACTCCCAACATAGCCTACTTTACCAATATGGCGGTCTATAAGTTAGTAGAATACTGCGTGTGATACATAGACTGTTGCTCCCAACATAATTGCACTATGATAGTAAAGTTATATATCATAGACCCTCGCGACATAGATACATCGTATTATTAATATATATAATACTCACTCATCATCAAAGAGCGAATGTTTGTTAGTTATCAGAAGGTGTCGTGTGAACGCGTCCATGTTGGAGAACTGAATATCGCAGTCCTTACATACACAGTTCGCCGGAGGATTGGGGTTGGGCTGAAAGTTTTACTAAGACATTACAGTTATAACATATGGCATTCCAATATTACCAGAATATACATCGGGACAATTATATTTTAATATTTAATGTAGAGAGTAAAGTAAATTAAAAAAATAAAAAAATATCTTTCTTTTGAAGATAGCAACACGCACCTCGTCCCTCCTGTGCGTCTTGCTGAGATGCATGTCGAGTCCCCTTCGCTTGTAGAAGCTGTCCCCGCACAGTCGGCACACATGCTCGCCGGCGTGCAGCTTGCGCATGTGCGTCAAGTACGTACTGGGCTTGCTGACGACACACGCACACACTCACACACACGACACTCACTGACTGTGTGTGCGTGAGCTTACCACCTCGCTACATATGTGCCTCTAGTTGGTGGTAACCGTGAGACGTGGGATTCGAACCCAGCATCATTAGTTCATGGATTCCTTTATTGATTACTTGGTTTTAATTTAACTATTCTGAGCAAGATCCTTCCAAACATACAAAAATCGTTTGATTTGGGATTCAAAGCTAACATTGGCTATATCTGGCACATTTTAACTACGAGACCCGAAAATAGGTCTACCACTAAAATCATTGTTGATCCTTTATAGCTCACATTGTGTTTTAAGATGTCTAAGTAAACTATAAATCTTTTAGCATATCTGTAATCTAAGCATTGCGAAGTTCTTCTTTATATAACTTGGATGTGTGCTAATCTCAGACTCTTATTACTAACATACCTAAACTTAAGTCCGCACAGTTGACAGGCGTATGTGTGTCCCTTATGCCATTTCTCATGTTCGACGGCTTGATTTCTGAAAAAAAATCATTAATATTTCTCTTATTGATAATTGTGTGTGTGTGCGTATACACTAATCTAGTGCGCACTTGCGTAAGCATTTTTATATGTATAGTGTGTGTAGTCACCTAGTGTGCGCGCGGTGTGGACACACAGCACACTGGTACCTCCTCGCGTGTGTGGCCGCGGAGTGCGCCCTCAGCGACTTGGTCGTAGGATAGCGGAGGTGACATATGTTGCATTTGTATGGACCACTTATCTGTTGAAGAGAGAGGAAGAGAGATACAGTAGAGCTAACATACATAGACTGTGCATGAATTTTATATATGTAGTTGGAAATATTATTTTTAACCATGGTACACCATGCTGAGTGTGATTTTCAAACACAGAGATAATGGCAGCAAATTACTAACCTTATCATGTTTATCGTTATGTTTTTCAAAGGCTACCGGTTCCACGAATCCCTTGTAACACAGGTCACATTTGTATGGAGAGTTCATATAATTTTCAGACTTTGAGCGTACTGTCATTTCCTGTATCTGTTCCTCTGTACTCAGTAATATCTCCTTGGCGTTTATTTTCCTATCTGTTAGGTTTAATATATTTTAATCTATATATAAATGTTTAAATTATTGTTTTCTGAATCTGACTGATACTTCCATCAAATCATAAGCAAGTATGTTTAACATATAGACCAAAGAGTGGTGTTATTTGTTTAATATGTATGTCTATGTGTGTTTAATCTGATTTTACTAGGAGTGTTTTTTAAAAATAAACAAAATAAAATAAAAAAATAAAGTGTTCTTATCAATTAAGAAAAATTTTTCAGCACTTTCAATATCAACAGATGGATGATTTTTTCTATTTAATGAGGTTTTTTTTAATGAATATATACTTTTCTGTCTCCTAACAGTCTTGACTCCAATATCAGATTTTTCCATCATTTTTGTGCTGATGTTCTTCAATGGTATATCATCCTCGGAATCTGTTCTAGATTCTTTGATATTTGACTCATTTTCTTTGATTATGTCCAAATCCAAATCACTTGTGTACATATCTGTACTGATGTCTACAAACATACAATAATTTTATAATTCAAACCACAGCAGCATTTTGTTATTCCTAAATTTAATATTGGTTTGCAAAACTTTAAAAACAATTCACTCAGCAGCATGTTAGTGCAGATTTTCTCTGAAAGGCTGTTGCTGATTTAAAATATAAACCTTCCAGTCTTAGTCTATACTTAAGTCTGAGAGTATTCTGTTTTCTATCTGTTATAAATGTGATATGAATATAGGGGTTAATTAAATAATAAAGAGAAACTTTTTTTAGATAAGCATGACAATAAAACATATATGTGTTTTTATTAAATTAAGTTATACATCATATTTTAACTTATTTTTTTCTTGCAACAAAGTTACCAATTCAAATATGTATGTATATATAGTACTTGAACTTTTCAAGCTTTTATTCTTTTGAACAATAATAGTATTCTAAATCAAAGGAATAAAAATCATAAGACTATCCAACAAACCTTCTGTTTCAATTTTAACATTCTCATTTTTTACTTCTACTTTAGCCAGGTCAGGGTTAATGTTAAGAGTTATTAGATGTGATGTGGTTAGTCTGAATGTGGTCAAAGTTTTAATCTGAAACAAAAAACTAAGGCTAGACTAATGATTTAAAATTATATCCATTGAGTTTAATCAGTTATGCTTCATTTAGTAATGTGCAACTAGAATCTGATGTTTCATGTAAATAAAATAAAAATTCTATTGAAAGCATGTTTTATATAAAACGTTTTAAATCCTTAAATGGGCTGCATGCTATTTTGAAATATGTTACAGCCCAACCTAAGATCGGCTATAGAGGACAATGTCTTACCTCAACATTATTCTCCAAAGCTTCTTTAAGAATTTTGTCTGTTTGTACGGCCTGTTGTTTCAGTTTACGACACTGCTTCAGTCCCATGTAACAGAGGTAACAGACACATTGATATGTGTCTATGGAATGTATCTGCAAAATTATATTATTTATATTAACACTTGTTTGATGGTCTGTCTTTCAGGTAACTTATGATCATAAAAATGGGGGATACATACAATATTTATTAACTGTAGAAGAAAGTATAGAAGAATCACTATATTAGTTATATTTAATGCGGGCTCCGCTTTAATAAAGTTATATGATGAAAACCATTTTCTGCTATAATATATACTTATATATTATATGTTTCATGTTCTTTGCTATATTTTATAATTTATAATAGATGTTACAACCTGCATTATTATCACTTACTTTAATATCTGTAAGTTTTTCATAAACCTCTTGTAAATCTGTATTTGTTATAATAAACGTTTTGATATTTGTAAATAAACAAATTTTGCAAACGTTCGTCATTTTTAATTGGTAGTTGCGTTCGGCGTCCACTATTTTTATTACAAGTACTTAGAGATATAAAGTTACTTATTCAATTATACCATTCCAAAATTATGAATTGATTTTACTACATACTACAATAAATATGTAAAATACACCGGCGTGTAGCTTATATGCATATATAACAATTTGATTTTCTTATGGCGTTTCTAATTATTGTAGTCCTTTAAAATCCTTTTAAAACTAATACTTAATTTAGAGACAAGTTAAGGTTTAACAATATTTAATTCATAACTTTATGAAATCGTAACATTAATTTGTCAAACTGAAATATAATATATAAACAAACAAACAGCATGACTCTATAGACAATTGCAAGAGTACCTAATTACTAATACCTATGCATGGAAAGCTTGTCTATGGACACTAATTAGTTTATATAATGTATATTTATAATTGATGTTTATTTATTTATTTTACTATATAGGTAAAAAATTAAAGCTTAACTTATAATGAAAAATATTAAAAATTATGTGTTAGAGGACATCTCTGGTTGGTTTACTCGTAAGCAGAATTGAAAACAAAACTATTCATTTCATTATATCCTATTCTCATCAACTCTGTTTCACAGTGAACTTCTCTCTTGAAGTCACACTTTTTATATAATAATATATTTAGATATGTAATAATTCTGATTTGCAATACTTTATTTTATATAAATTTAATATGTTACTTTGAACGTTTCCCGAATAGATTTTGCACAAGACATCACTAGTCGATGGTTCTGCGGTCTGCCAGACTGCCAATTGTCATGGAAAGATAAACAAATTGCAAAAAATCAAAACAAATAAAAATATTAAAATTCGTTTCACGATACAATAAATGGATAATGGCTGCGATGGAAACCGATTTATCTTTAAAAGATTTATCATTGGTTTGCCGAGGTTGTCTTGCATCGTCTGGTGAAATGAAAAATATGGTTGAATGGGGTTACGCTGAAGATTTCAGTAAATTTACCAATATTCAGGTTTGTTTTTATTTTTAATTTGCATTTATAAAGTTTCAAGCTTTGAGTTTAAGTGAGCTTGTCCAATTCAAATGTTCTATTTGTTAATTAATTTCGGAAAAATATTATTTATTTATTAGATTTTTCATACCGTAAAATATTTATAGATCAAATTAAATTATAGTTTAATGTGTAAAGACGCTAAACCAGTATTTTAAAATATCTATATTAATACTTGAGCCATATTATGCTCATACATATTTTAAATAAATAGATAAGAAAGATGACACAAGCTTCACTAGAATCAGTGAGCTCTGGGCATAAATCCATTTTGATGTGATTTTCCAAATATATTGAGAAGTTATCATGTGTGATTGCAGCAACTACAGAGATACATAATTTTAATAAAACAAGGAGTCTGTCATATTAAGCAAGTTTGGGCTTACTGCTAAAAGTAAAAAATGTAATTTATTACAGATAAATCATTCTGAAAATTTGTCAGAGCTACTCTGTACAAGTTGTGAGGGAATTGTCGTGAGTTGTAGGAACTTTGTTCATCAGTGCATGCAGTCTGATTTGTTACTAAAAGAAGCAATGGTATGTTGATTATATATTTATATTAATGATAATTGATTTGAAAATAATATAGTATGCAGGTTGGAATAAATAGTTTACTGATTTCTCAATTAATCTCTTTTATGTTATTGCTATTATTATATATATTTTTTTATTTTTGCTTAAATTGAGGCAATCGAGATGGCAAATGATGTTTTTAAGCATAATAATTTAAAAGTTAACTTATAAATTAGTAGTTTGGTTGTTTACTGATATATGATTCCTCCTTATTGCACCTAAGAAACCTATCACTATCATCATTAATCACTGCAAGCTCTCTTCTAGCCTGCTGGGAGATATTCCCCTCATTTCCAGTATTTCCAGAATTTCCAGTATCTTTAACATGACTTTGGCACTCTGTTGCAGTTCTATCCATTTGTTGATAGGGTGAGATTATTGGGCTTATCTCATTCACATACTTTTTGGCTCTATCTTCCTTAATAATGGGAATCCTATTACTAATACTCATCACACTTGCGCGGAATAAAGTTGTTGTAAGTCCAACTTTTTTGCTTTCTGATGTTGCTGTGTATGCTGCTGTAGTTTCTCTTGGTCTTCAGAAAACAATACTATATCATCTGTAAACCTGAAGCGGAGTAGGGCACATACATTATCATTTAATCCATATCATTTCTGATTCAAACTTAAAAAGACTTCTTCCAGGACAGCTGAGATCATTTTCGATCACGCTGTCGTACTTCGCTTTGTATTCTAAATTCTTCAGGTTGGACCTTCGCAAAACTGTTGTTGTATATCTGCTTAATTATAAAAAGGAAGATCCGTTTTACTTCACAAGTGCAACAAGACGTCCAAGCTTCTTAGCATTCCATCGATTCACCGTGCGGGTGCCGGACCCATCGCCATGCATGGATAGGAGTGCAAACAATGCCTGGAACTTGCGACCCAGGTGAAGGTTTAAGGGGCACCTTAACGATGCGCTTAAACGCTCACCGCTACTGTCCACACTCCTCTCCCTACCTAAGCAAATTTTAAAAGGACTTACTAATGCCGCCCTTGAAATACATTCTAGAAATGAACCGATGCTAGTATTAGAAAGGTCTTTAAGTAAGCTTTACAGAGATTTTGATGTTATACCTCTCGTTCCCACTTCTACCGCGTACAGACGTTCGCTGGTCAGTTCATTATACTTGTTAAGCTGAAATTTATGACCCCCCGGGGATGTTTGTTTTCCAGTGAATAGTAAGCTCCACAAGTTTGAATTGCGTTCTTGTTACCGAAAGATTGACAGTTTCCTGTATAGATCCATTATTAGTATGAATTTGATCTATTGTTCGGGTATTATTCCTGTGACAATTATGTTGTTGAAAATATCTGTTACAGGTTGAGGGATTACATCTACTGTAGCTTACACAAATTCGTTGAAGATTTAATCTTCGCTCGGTGTTTTTCCATCACTCGTGAGTTCGTAATTCCTTTCCGTACCTCACGTGATAGTGTTGGCGGGATTTATTTTTCCGCGTTTGTCGTCTAATATTGTTTAGTTTCGTGGTTGTCCAACTCATTTATTTTACGATAATGGTCTGCAGCAGTTTTACTAATGATTGGTTTTTGTGTTGTGGTGTATTCCTTACCTCTCCTATTTTTGCTTTTGACCTCTGATATCCAAGATTTTAGTCTACAAGTGTTTTAAGACTTTTTGATGCAAACATATCGTTCAATTTATCTTCCTATTGTGTTTGTTTATCTTCTAATCTGCTTGTTTCCTTTTTTTTTTCTTAAGGGAATTTAAAATTTGCTTACTCACAGATTAAATTTTTAAATATTATTTTTCTGTTCCCTAGAAAATTAAGAGATTGATTGAAAATTATTATAATTGAGAAGCACTATTCTTTAAATATGCTTTTTTACAATTAAGCTCACGCCATACATATCTTGCTTCTTACCTTTGTAATAGAATAAGTCATCGTATTCTCTGATATCGTCGCACCACACCCTCTTCACTTCATGCCAATATATCCCAATTTATTATTTTTAATGTTCTTTCCAGAAATGTTAGACTTGTTTTTACTTAAAGTACGAGTATTGATCGTGGCTATTTATAGAAGAGTAATGTTTATTCTTGGTATTTTCCTGTTGTTATTTACTATTTGGGCATATTTATATTTGCTTCTGTATGTTCTTTGGGTTGTATATCTTTCGTTGGATCATTACATTTTCTATGTTTGAATTGTGTCTTTCCATTAGGTGGATTGGACGGTGTTGGTTTCATATCCTACTAGAACCAGTTGGCATGGTATATTGTTTATTTGAGGTGGTCCTTGTTCATTTTTTTATGTATTTTTTTCTTGGCGCTTTGCGTTGCCATTTCGAATCCTTGTCAAAATGGCTGATTGAGTTGGTTATACTTTGAAAGTTTGAGAATGTTTTGAGTACCTTACTTGATTCTATGTGTTAGTTGTTTTTAGTGGGACTAGGTTCCAATGATATTGAAGGTGATTTTACCCTCTTTTCTACTTTGTCTTTTATGACTAGCTTATCATAGTTTATGTACTCGATCTTCCAATTCCTTATTACTTCCTGTACAAAATGTTTTAGTTCCTTACCTAGAGTATGGGCACTTTCTTCGGGAAATCTTCAGTAGCATACACGCCTTGAGGGAATTATTTGCTAATATTCCTAACTTACTACTAACACATAGAGATGTGAGTGTGGGCTTGATTAGAATAGGTCTTCTTCTTCTTTCAATTGCACCGATGCGTACAGTTTGGCTCACATTCTAAACGTCCCATCCCTCTATATCAGCTTTTGAACTTATATTTTTAAGAGTTTTCACTAACATTTCTAGTAATTCTTTGTTGTTTTATTCGTTCTTTGTAAATAACCGTCAAGAATAACATTGTTTCTTCTTTCAAAACAAAAAAAAAATCACGTTCATAAAACAAAACAATATCAAGACTCTGTTCTTCAATATTCCTACCACCTTTAAAGCTTGGTTTGCCTCAATAAAGCTTTTTTTTTTCTTTTTTTTCAACTTTTTTTCAACTGAAAATGAAAAAAAAAATGAAAAATAAAAGTTTCTTTCTTTCTTTCTTTCTTTCTTTCAAAATATCTAACTAAAAATCAGAATGACATCAACCTTGTAGTAGTGGTTTGGTTTTTAAATTCTTCCTTAAATATTTTCCACAACAATTGCATCTGTTCCTGCATATTTTTTTCCATCTCGAGATTCTCTATGTAGATGTAAACTATGACGTGTTGTTTATTCTTATCGTAGCCTTGTTTGAAAAAAATGTCTAACATTTCTAAATTCTTAACATGGCAAAGCATTCAAGGTAGATTTTGAGAGACTTGACTGTAAAATCCATGAGAAAACTGTCCATAAAACGCTTTTCTGAACAAGCTCAATAATCCAAAGTCAACATTTTTTTCCTAATTATTTTATGTAAATTTTATGTTTGTGGCTGAAGAACAAAAAAAATCTATATACATATATGTATTAGACTTTGGTTAAACCTTAATATATTTTTTTAAAATCTTATTTTATGTATAATGTCATCTAATAATTTAAATAATATTTTAACTTATTTTTACAGCAAAACACACCCAATTCCAAGGACAATTCAGAAACTCAAGAAAACCTAATAACTAGTGAGCTGAGTGAAAATAAACTAACATTAAAAATAATAGCACCAAATATTGAGTCCAAAATATATCTTCCCTGTCATCAGTGTCACGTGGGATTTGTTAAAAAGAGCGATTTATTTACTCATTTACTGAAAAAACATAAAGTCGAAAAAGATTTTATTATACACTTGCAGTTTTATTGCTCAATTCCAAATTGTGTTTATACATTGAAATCCGAACGCGGAAAATATTTCTCAGGAAGAAAATATCTCAATCAACATATATTTAAAGTTCATAGAGCCAAGCATGTCCCCTGTAATAATTGTAATTTGATTTTTAATAGTGATCAAGAATACAACAGACATCTGAAAACTTGTAACTTTATTTATATTTGCAAAGTCTGCGATAATCAATATAAAACAAATGAAAAATTATTAGTGCATTTACTGAGAAAGCACCCAGAATTACACAAACAATACAAAACAGAAAGAAAGGCAGAGAAACGGAAGTTGAAAATTGTTGACGAATCCAAAAAGTTGAAAACAGAATTCGAAAAGTTTGCTGATTTGATATGTGACAGTCCGAAAAAATCATTTGCAACCCAAACTTCAGATTTAGAAAAACATATAAAGAATGATGTCACTCTACCATCGTGGCAAGCTGAGAAGTTGGATGAGACAAAGAAAGATGAAATTTCAACACAAACAGTTTTCGAAGATTTGTTATCTCTTAAATCTCAGACCAGTGATGACGATTTGGTATTTTCGGAAACGGTTTCGCTATCTGATATTCAAACTCAAACAACACCCTTAGAGTTTGGTTTGAGTCGTATTAACAAAGAGACGATTACATCAGAAACACATTTGAGTATAAAAGAAACTCAAACCTGTGTATGTCTGTATGGAAGTCACAAACTTAATAGATGCTTCGAAAGCATATCGCCAAACACAAATAACAATTTTTGTATGTTAACAAGTGCCGAAACTCAAACATTGGATCAACGGAACTTGGAAAGTCAATCCTTATTGAGCTTTACGTCAACAGAGACTCAAACTTGTTTCGATGATCTAAGCAAGGAGTTATGATATTGGCTTTAAATATTTTTATATCTAGATGATATGCTTGAAAGATTTTCGAAAATACAGTATTTTTTGTTAAGTTTTCCTGTATTATTATATAAGCATATTAAATGCAAACAAGTAATATATTCTGCACAGAAATAAAGATTCCTTCATAATAAGATATATTTATCCTACTTTTAGTCCTAAGATAAGTCAGGGAAAAAAGTGTTTAAAATGTATCTTGTACTATTTACTGTAAACCTTTTGCTATTCATCCCCTTTCTTTTCTATAATTTACTGTTATACTTGTCTTCTGTCTTAGTATTACTCCTAGTTACCTTTCCTTTTTTGACTTTTAGATAATATATATATATATATTATATATATCTTTGATTGTTAAAAACAATACACAATAATAATAAATATACTGTTTTTTTCTTACTTCTCCAACTACGAGATGAAGATGTCTGTCAGTAAGTCAGTAAAGTAAATTAAAGATTTAACTTAAATATTTAGGGACTAGTATGAACTAAAATGTTTACCTACTACATTATACAGAATTTAATATAGGTAGAATACATTATATGTAAAATCAGTGTTTTCAATCCAACAATTTAATTGGATTGTAAGAAAATTATTTATAATATTTAATAAATTAAAAAGATGTATATGACTTTCAATGTAACGTAAGGCTTGATCATTATTATTATTTTTTTTATGGAAGAGGAAGTGAAACGAGCTGGCGGTTCACAGATGACTTGTGATCACCGCCGCCCATGAACTCTTGCAACATCCGAGGATCTACAAGAGTGTTGCCGGCCATGTAGGTAAGAGTAGACGCCTTTTTTAAAGGTATCCATGATATAGACATACGCTTATGCTTGATTGTAGACATTTATATATAATCTTAATTTAATGAAAAATGAATTTTGTTACTGTTATTTTTGACACTGATGAAATAACTGACAAAAGGTGGATTTAATTTTTAGCTTGGTTTTTTTTTTGGTAATCTTAAGTACCTACATTTATTTTATTCGTGTGATGAATGCTCGCTTATCGCGCAAAACCAACTTATACAGTTTGCAAAGTAACTTCTATAAAAATCCAACGGCCTGCAAAATATTTCTTTTTGCAAATGTAAAACAGAAAGAATTTAAATCTTTTGAAGAAACTGCGCAAAACGTGGAACTTCAAAGTGCCGTAACTCCTAAATTTGTACTGACATTTTGATAAGAGTTAGACCTATGTTTTCTAGAACCATTAGTTAATTAAAAATACTCTATAATAAATATTTTAAACATAAATCTTCTATTAAAATAATGGCATAATTTTGTAAATAATTGCGAGATGTTCTGAAAGTTTAGAATCTCTTGCGAGAATTTTAGCGACATATTGATTTAGGTTATAACGCATGCGTATGGTTGCAGTGGCCATTTGTATTTTGCTGTCGGTGTATAACGCTCGTCTCACACCACAGCAACTCAACTACAACAGTGATCTGCGTTGTTCTGCGATGTTCTGCTCTCCATAAATATTAATTTGGAATAGATTTTGTATTGAACTGTGATTTAAAAATAATAACAACGGCTCCCCCAAAGGATTACCACGCAAAACCAATGCATCTGGCGGCGGATGCCGTTCGCGAAAAAAGATTTGTAATAAGACTTGAATCAACGGAATCGGAAGATAATTTTCGCCGTATTTTCTCGTTACCAGCGCCTCCTGACATTGATATTTCACCATGTCGTTACCAAGAGAGTTTATTTTTAATAAGGTAAGTAATATTCACATAACACATTTCCGGAAGTGCACAACTTAAAGCAAAAAAAAAAAACAACTATATTTTTACAATTTAGTGGGTAAGTACTTGAAAAATTATTTTTTTATACGTATAAATATAATTCGTATTTAAAGTAAGTGTGTAAGTATACAATATTATGTTTTACTCATAATAAAGTAGACTGTAGGTTTTGTTTTGTATGTAGTGCGTGTGATAAGATAATTTTTTTAAATATATTAACATCGAAAGATGTTAAACACCCACTCATCGCATTCATTAACTAAATAAAAAAAAACAAGGGTATCACTGACAATCTTAGAGACTACCACGCAATGTAGTCCCACAATAGACATGCGAACTAACAAGGAATTAAGCACAGGATTTTATGTTAATTAACTATAATGTGTATCGAAACGTAAACTTAAAATGCCAATATTCGTGCTAGAGATGCTTTTTCTAAGGCGGATGTAATATCTAAAATAACACAGCTTCCTTTTACGATTTTTATTAATAATATCATCATTAACGACGTAAAAGCTTTTAAAATAAGCGATCATCGTTATATATGTTTTGTTATCAGCGTTAAAAGCATTTGCAATCTGCAGATGCATTTGACCTTGCATGATAGGTCATTATATGACCTGGATTCTAGTATTTTAGGTCAAATTGACACTGCGGTAGTACATTTAAAGAATAATACCACGTCGTCAAAATAGTTAATTGTCATAAATAAACATATTAAACGTAAACTAGTCTAACCCCAGAAAAGGAAGGTAGGACCTGTAGATATTGATATTGTATTACTATATAATGACTACATTTTGGGATAAATTGCACCTTCATACACAATCGACATTGAACAAAATTTTGAACTGCATAGTCGAGAGTGAAAAGATATGTTTTTATTAGCAAATATACAACACTAAAGAAATTGTGAACTTTCTCTCACGATGTATATTACAATATGTTCATTTAATAAAAAAAAAAACAAAGATTCTTATATTATACGAAATATTTCTTTGAGGTCTCATCTAGACTTCTGTAATAGACAATGTTTTCGATGAGACTCACATCTCTGAAACTAATTTGGAGAAAATAGTCATATCGATCCGTGTTTCCGGAGGCAATATATCCAGTTCCGGTCTGGTTCAATATACCTTCGTATAAAATTAATTATCAATATTCAACGTTTAAAGCACAGATAACAAAAAGACGACTCATAAAATATTATAACAGATCCTATAAAACAGATTGTTCTATCAATGAACCATAGGTCATTGTCTGTTTAATTCTATTTAATGGTCCCTTTAATCTACTCTTGAACTTAAATGTTAAGTGTTATGACTTGCCGTTAAATTCGTATAAATTTGAAAATGACATCTTTAAAAAAAGATGTTCTTTTTTAGTTTTTTATATGTTATGTAATATCTTCGCCATTTATGAAATAAGTAAAAAAAAAATATTTGTCGAAATTGTGTTTCATTGCCATTGGACTTTCAATTGCTCAGATACAGCAAGGAATACGTCGAAAACACAAAGTTGGCTTTTATTTAGAGCTACAACCAATGCCTATCCGCACCAATTTCAAAACTCATTTCCTGTATACTTTTTCTTATGTCCGGATCACACATACATATTTCGAAATTGGTATCACTGTTTTTGTATTTATACCTAAATATGCTTAAAATGTTTCAAATATTATTAATGTTGTTTGCTTTATAAACCGCTAGCTATTGTCTGCGACTCAATTTCACTCCACTATAATGAAATTTCAGTAACGTCAAGGGCTACGACTCTGAAATTTAGCTTAGGTATTCATTTTAGGATGACACTCGCTGGGTTGGAATTTTTCAGAATTCATTTGGTAATATAGACCTAATAGTTTTAGTTAAACAAATTACAAATAAAATTCATTTCATTCAAGAAAATATTATTTTATATAGACGGCTAGGTAGTTTGTTCGATGACGTATTTACTTTATATGCATTTAGAAATTACAGTAACAATCTGAAAAGGAATGGTTATATAATAGAAGGAAGACCATTCCGTCGTCTGGCGTCTGTTCCGTGCTCGACCGTTGACCTAAGTCAATCGATATATTGTTGTCTCGACTTTAAAAACCTTACTTTTTTTAGATTATACTCATATCTTCTAGTAGGTATTTAGTTTATAGTGCAGACGAACCAACTCTGGTGTTCTAAGTTTTTGACAGTTGCTAGTTTCTTTGTCGGACTCCTCTGCCTACTCAAATACATACATTTTAGGTTTAATTGTTATGTATCCATTTTCATGATTTCCCCTGATGATGAGGAAACATTGCGAATTGATAAGCATTATCATTATTGAAAAAAATATTGTAAAAAATCCGTCGAAAACAATTTTGCAGTCAAACAAAAAAAAAATTAGTTCGTTACTCAGAGCTTAAGGATTTTTTTTCTTTTAAAAAGTTTTATGAGATATGTCCTAATTTATGTTTTTACTTAGTGTTTTCTAAGGTTTTCACAAGTACTAAACATTGAAATAAAACTATTTTTACGGATTTAACTCGCGTATATTGAATTAAGATTTAAATTTACATTTTAAATCTAACCCGACGTTTCGAATGCTTTGCAGCAATCGTGTTCACGGTACGACGAGATAGAGGTGTCTGTCAGTAAGTCAGTTAATTAGACGTCTACCTACAACGGTTTCTAAGCTTCCGGGCGTACAGTTCAGGATTCACACAAAACGCACTAACAGTATCTTGAGGTCTTACAGTGCGGTCACAGACATGGGATTTTATATTTTTCAAAAGTGGGTCCCAGGTGTTAGATAATCCCCAACCATCTTTTCTATTAAAATTAGGATGTTTTTTAATTTCAATAGCCTCACGAACCATTCTTGGAATGTAACGTTGTTCTTTAGCGAGGATTTTAGGTTTATCAAATCTCATATAATGATTGGGCTTGTCTATGGTATGTTCACACACTGCAGACTTCGATGTACGCCTATGCTTGATATCCGATATGGATTACTTAAGTCTTTTACCGATGCTCCTCTTTAATTGAAGCCACAATCGCAGTCAAGTTTATATACTCCAGCACATTGTAAAGGAATATTACTTTTGATAGGTCTCAAGAATTGGCTCACTTTCCTTTGAGGTTTGTAGATAGTTCTAATAGAAACCTTTTTTTAAGATGTTGCCGATTCTGTCAGTAGGTAACTCCTTTCACATATGGTAGTAAGGCCGATTGACGCTCAACTGTGGGTGGCTTGATTTGGTTTTTGCAACGCTGCGCTGGCGAGGTACGGGCAGGTGGTTGTTGAACAAGGCATGCTTGACATCCTGCAGCTCGTCCTCTAGGTGTTCAGAGTCACAGATGTGTTGTGCTCTCTGAAACAAAGATTTGCCAACGGTAGCTACCTGGCTAGGGTGGTGGTGTGATTTACCATTGAGGTACCTATCCGTATGTGTGGGTTTCCTATAAACAGTGTGTCCCAATGTATTGTCAGGATTCTTGATAATAAGAATATCAAGGAAAGCTAAAGTATTATTTGATTGCAATTCCATTGTAAATTGTATTTTGTTGTTAATGGAATTAAGGTGTTCTAGAAAAGCAGATGTTTGATTCATAGGTAGTATTGTGAAGGTGTCATCTACGTACCGTTTAAAGATGTTCGGTATAGCAGGTGCAGAGGACAGGGCCCTCGACTCGAAGTGCTCCATGTAAATATATCAATTTGTACATAGAATTCATCCTTCCACATCAAATAGCCAGATGTTAAGCAATGCTTCAATAAATCTGCATATTCTACAGGCATGTTGTTATCCTCCAGCTTTCTCTTGACAATTACAATGCGGTCAATCACTGGAAGGCTGGTAAATAGTGACTGTACATCGAAACTAACCATAATGTCGTTGTCATTTAATTTCACTTGTTGAATATCATTAACAAACTGGTAAGAATCCTTGACATAAGTTTGTGTATGTCCCCTGAGAGGTGTCAGTATCCTTGCAACGTGTTTAGCCAGTTTATATGTTGGTGTATCAATATGGCTGACTATGGGACGTAGTGGGACATTCTGTTTATGTATTTTGGGTAACCCATGCAATTTTGGTAGTTTTGCACATGATGGTACGAGTGATTTTTTGTCTAAATTTAATTTAAGACTGTATTTTTGTATTAGATCGGCGGTTTGTTTTAAAACTTTATCGGTAGGATCTTTTTCAACCTTTTTGTAAGTGTTATTGTCCGCGACACCTCCATCTCGTCTTACCGTGAACACGATTGCTGCAAAGCATTTGAAACGTCGGGTTAGATTTAAAATGTAAATTTAAAATTTAATTCAATATACGCGAGTTAAATCCGTAAAAATAGTTTTATTTCTATGTTTTTACTTGTTGTTTTTAAGAACTGGATAAAAATACCAAATATCACTATAGTCACTGTTTTTTTTTTGTAAACAAGTTTTCTTGCAGTTTATTTAATTATTCAGCCAGGAATTCATCGATTGAACCCAGAAATACCTTGAAGGTGAAATCAATTTGTACCATTCTCGAGTTATTGATTTCTTCGGGTTTAAAGCATATTTGTCTTTGAACTTGGGTTATTATTTGTCTAATTTAAAGCCTTTTCGACATTCGAATTGAAACAGAGAATAAGTTTGATATTTTACAAATCTTCTATGGAATATCTGTCAAAATACATAATGTAATAATTATTCCGATGGTAACAGTTAACTGGAAATTGTTATTGTAGTAATTGTAAAATCTGCGTATAATTGAAATTGGAACTGCCTACAGGATGCGAGGTTTGGCTTCGCAGTACCTACAAGGGTTCACGAGAAGACGACGAAGATTGCAAATAAAGATTCTTTAATGATATCCAAACTGTAGTTATTCAGTTTTCTTTAATTATTACTCCGATTTGGAATCCGTATAAACTGTTCGCACTACGGTTTCATTTTAATAATTTGAATTGATTTTATAAACCAGTAAAACAGTTATTATGTTTTGAAAATGTGAACAAACACTGTTATTGCATTATTATTTCGTTTTAGAATGTTACTTTATTCCGTGATCAAAATATAAATATTACTGCAATTTTAAATTAATTACAGAGATATGCCGATATAATACATTATTTACTATTTTAATAATACGGCAACTAAGCAATCAAATAAGCCTCATCGGCTTATCATTACTAACATGCTCATTAATTAAGCTTACAGATAATTAAAGAATATATCTATATCTTATCTGTAATTAATACCTTAAAATATTTTTTCAATCTGTAGCTTTATCGTTTAAATTTTAATTAAACCAGTACATATTGAATGCTTTGGTATTATAGAAACATTATAGGTATTTGTTTTTATATTCTGAAGTAAAGCTTTCTTGATGTCGCCGTGGGTTGCTTATTTATTTCCAGCCTGACATCATGTTGCGATTTCAATAATGTTTTCAAAAAACTTGTCACAAAAAATCATATTTGTTGTATAGGAGCCCTGCACAAAAAATTACCTATTATATATTTTTTTTTGTATTCTTTGTAATGGCGGAAATAAAATACATATTCTATGAAAATTTTAACTATTTAGCTATCATGGTCATGAGGTGAAGCCTGGAGACAGACAGACGAACACACAGACAGTAAAGTCTTAGTAATAGGTTTCCGTTTTACCCTTTGGGTACGGAACCCTAAAAACAAAACTGCGAACAAACATTCATATGGCCCAACTGATGATAAGTGGTTTACGTCTCCCAGAACTATAAAGATGACGGGGATCCGGCATTTTTAAAATCCTAGAATAACTGGGTAAGGCAAGGAGTAGGTATATTATTGGGGACATGGAAGGAGTTAGGCTTTCCCTCTCTTACTCACCACTTATGAATCATTGCTATAATCGAGTGGTATCCTCGTCACGTTGAAGTAAAATAGCTAAAACTCCCAAACAACAGAATTGCATCACATTTACGTAAAATGTATTAACCGTACAACTGAAAATAACATTCGAACACAAGAAACCCGTATAATTCTTTGATGTCATGTGTAATATCTTATTTCTCTGCGTGTATATCCATGTAGCATTCACAAACCCTTTTCCTCATTCGTTTATACGTTATTCCCAAAAACTGCTTTATTTATGTTTGGATGGTTTAGAATTTAGATGAATGAATAGAATGACTCTGGCTGAGTATTAAGAAGGTATTGGTTAGTTACAAAGTTTATTACATATAGATAACGGTAAAGATATCTGCAAATATGGAATCTTGTCGTTGCGACACTTGAGAAGGGATCTAAGATATCAGACCACGGAGAGGAAGGGAGGGAGCGGATTTGAACATAAGATTTTTTCATTCTCTTTATGAAACGTTTTTATTACCTCTGTAGAGCAATCTCGTACGCGAGTACAGCTTAATGACTAAAAAAGCTAAGCTTATTATTATTATTAATTAGCGTTTAAAGTATTAAGTAATTAGTATAAAAAAATAAATAAAAAATTTAAATTTAATTTAAAAAACCCCCGAGACAAAAAGACCTCCAAAAAGAATAAACATAATACGAAGTTAATCATTGAGGACTTGAACTATACGATTCGATATAGTAATTTTTTTATTTGTCTTGCATTTCAATTTCTTCCTTTATTGAACAGTCCCCCGACGCATTGAATTCAATAAGTACATAATAATATTATTATTTTTTTTTTTTGAGACGTCTTTTTGTATCGGGGGTTTTTAAAATTTTCTTTTTTTTCTGCTTTTTAAACTTATGTTAGTGGTTTCTGAATTGTACTAAATGAACATAACGACACAAAATTTTCAATTGTTTAAGTATATATAAATTTTAAATTGTTTAAGTATGTATAAAGATTTGTTTGTTTGTTTGAATTAAATAGACTCCGAAATAACAGGACTGATTTAAAAAACTCTTTTAGCATTAGAATCCTACATTAGATATCCCTGATGAACATTGGCTATATTTTAAAATAATCATCATTATCATCACAAATTTTATAAAGAGGAAAGATTTGTTTGTTTATTTGAATTGAAAAGGCTCCGAAACTACTGGACCGATTTAATAAAACGTTTTACCTTTACAATCCTACATTATCCCTCTGATGTACAAAGGTTATATTTAATACGAGAAATATATATATTAAATTTATTAAAATAAGGATCCGCGTGAAAGTTTCGACAGTGTAATAAATAATAAATGTATTAAGTAACATATTCAAGACTTTTTCATATAGGTAAATACGAATATTAATAAAAATAAACATTTAGAATTATAATTATTTACAATCACTAATAACACTATGATGAAGGGATTTATATTATCACTAGCTGTTGCCCGTGACTCTTTATGACTACGATCATGAGCCAAATAAATATAATTTTTACAGTCTACGTGGACGCAGTCACGGGCAACAGCTATCCCTAATAAAGTACTTTTCCTGAGTAAGAAAGTTTAAAAACCTTCTGGCCTTCATAACATGGTTTTTTTTCTTAAATAGCGCGGGCGAAGCAGCTAATTATTGGATAGGAACCTCTCCCCCGCACGAATAAAACGTCAATATCTTGGAGACGACTGTTTATATTTCGACCAAACATGGATAAGAGCCATCTCGAGGAACATAGCTTTCGATTTAATAAAATCGCATTCAAATCCGTCCACGCGTTTGGCCCCAAATTTGGGACAGACAGACACACCCTTCTTTTTAATCGGGGGTTAAAAAAAAACTTTGTACTTATAAATGCAATAATAGGTTAATTCTTAACAAAAACAACTTTCAACCTACCCACTGTTCTTAAACTTTTTCATCTTATCGAACTATCAGACGGTTTCTCGGAGGTATTTACACACACACACACACACACACACATTCAAAGACATTTCTTGACACTGTCAAATTACAGTGCCATCTATCCAATCTAAGTTAAAAATATAATGATGAATCGGTACTATTGTTTAAAAGTTATCTATCGGTCAAAATAATTGATGATAGATTTCTACAAACCGTTTCGTGGATAGCAAAAACGATGTGTAAATTTAGTTTAGTTAAGTTTAAGATCAATCTCAAATAAAAGATCGGTTGGTAATGTCCATTGTATATAGATAAAAAGATCTGTCCTTAAGGATTGGTCCATTAAAGAGTTGCCTAACCGATTAGAAACCCAGATATTTGGGTGTAAAAAGTCTAACTGTAGATTCTTTTAATGCCTAAGATATATAATATTTATAAATTTCATCCCTGGTTAATAAGTGGATGAATGTAGGTTTGAAATTCCCTAATTATCAAGGTTAAATTTTATATTATTTATTGGAGGGACTACGCCACAACTAACCAAAATCATATATAACGATTAAATTTATTTCAGGAGTTGTCGAAGTTGGATGGCCAGCTGCTCGGGTCGTCAGCGCCGCCCACGTCTACAGCACCGGTGTCGTGTTCCATTGAAATGGGGGCGGATCCCATTGCGGAGGTACAATTATTAAGAAACTGAAATATACACATCGAATTTATTACAACAGAAAATTTAAAGGCCAAAAAATTCGACTATATTAACCAAAAACGACTTAAAGAGTTGAGAGTCCAGCAGTTTCTAGAGTTGTGATTTATTTATTAATCAGCCCTTGAGAAAACGAAAAACATTCGCGAACTTGGCTATCTCACTCCCCAGAGTTTATTCTGACTACGTATCCACGTATAAAACAGTTGCAGAGAAACTAATTACATAACTCATTTCTAACGGGCAACGGCTCCAGGGATTACTGTGATTATTTAAAAATATTATCGGTTAAAAAATACATTTCTCGTAGTAACAACTGAATTGTAATGATTATATGTTTCTCATTTTAATAAAACCAATATACAAAATTATATTTATACAATATAATAGTAAATACAAAAGGCAGGTGATGTTCTCATACATATAACTAAAATATATTAAACCGAGGCGCTTGTTACATAATGTCGGTCTCTAATATCTGTTTCCGTGAAATGTTGAGTCATAAGCGATGAGTCATTCAGCTTTCAAGTTCAATTTACTTAATAGAATGAAACCTTCGAGTTATATTTTGTTTTTGTACTTTATACGTCATATTTTAAACAGTCTCCTATTTGAAATTATTGCTTTACAAATCAATAAAAACTTAAAAGCTGCATTGCTGTATGTACACTTTACTTTATAAAATTTATGAAAATTGAGTTTGATTCCAGATTGTACTAGAGATTCTCTCGCTTTTACAACTAATTCCTTAGAATATATAAAAAGATAAAATCTCAATTTTTTAATTGTTATGTTCTAATAATTACATACATTGCAAAAACAATTTTATGAGTCCGTCTAATTAAAATGTAACGCACGCTAACACGTATAAAATTATTTAAATGTACAGGATGTTACATCGGTACAGACAATACCAGAACCAAAACTTACCTCCCTTACTTATAATACGCAATAGGGATTCAATAGAGCTCTCTATCTCGGTTATTACCTATTAACGAAACGCATTTACTATTAGAGTCACGGTGGTGAATCAGCTGAGTTCGCCCATCTATAAATTAGAAAAGATGTATCTAGTCTTTACAAAAACAAAATTTGATATGCCCAGGTACTATCCCCGGATAAGGCAGGTTCACTCCTATCGATTCAGTCAGCGCCACCGGAGCAAAGCGAGCGCTCGGAACCACGCGAGCGTCCAGCCAGCTTGCTGCTAGAACTGCCCTTGGCTACTGTAAGTAATTACTAAATAAAATCATATTCCATAAAATTTTTCTTTAATATATTGCAAATACCTCTTTTGTCAGTTAATGTTTGAAGGGTTATTATTGATTAACATAGCACAAGTATGCAGTATTTGTTTTTACTGGAAGATGTAATATGTAGGTCAGATTGTCCTATTTCTTTATTATCTATCCTTAACGGTCCTTTAGTATGGTTTAGAAATTCTCTCTTTTAAAATAGGTTTGTTAAATTGTTATGTTTCTCTAAAGTCTAGGTTAAAAAAAATATTATTTGTTAACAATAATAGCAAGTCGGCGCGTATCTGTCAGCGATGTCACCGACGGATCAGGAAGAGGATTCACTGTTGACATTGTCGTCTCTTACCGCGAGGCCGCTGCTGGCTGCGTCCAGAAAACTGAGACCGCACTCTGATTCAACAGAGTGAGTCTTTTAGCATTTCTTCTCCTTATCTTTTCATATTACTCGAGCACATCTGCTTCTCTTTTTTTAATGTCTGGTGACAGTGAATTGCACTACAGTGTACTCTTATTTCGTCTACAAAATGTACAATTTGTGAAGAAAATTCAAAATTAATACTTGTATATTATTTCTTTCGCTTATCCCACCTTGAAGTAAGCCCTGGCTTCGCTTTGGACTCAGATATGGCCTCTTATAACTATAGACTAAACTTAAGCAACTAAGCAAATAAAAAACTTATAGGTACTAATAGCAATTAAGACATTCGATGATAAGATTATTTTTATAATATTTCAGCTTTACCCCTCCAGATGGTGGGTATGGGTGGGTGGTAGTTTTTGGGGCATTCATGGTTCAGTTCTGGGTGGCGGGACTTTTCAAGTCCTATGGGGTCCTCTACGTAGAGATCATGGAGACGTTCCCAGATTCTTCTGAGAGCGTTGCTTCTTGGATACCGGCGGCCTTGTCGACTCTCTGCTTGGCCTTGGGTATGTTTTATATGTATCACTTCAGGCTTTTCATTCATAGGTCAAACAAAGAGGAGCATCGCTAAAAGAGTTAGGGAATTCATCTCGAAAATCAAGCATGAACGTACATTGAAGTCGGCAGTGTGTGAACATATCATAGACAAGCCTAATCATTATATAATATCATAAACCTAAAATCCTCGCTAAGGAACAACGTTAGATTCCAAGAATGGTTCGCGAAGCAAGTGAAATAAAAAAATACATCCTAATTTTAAAAGAGAAGATGGTTGGAGACTTTCATCCACCTGGCATCCACTTATGTACAATGTAAAATCCCATATTTGTGAGACCTCGTGATACTGTTAGTTAATTTTGTGTGCATACTGAACTATACGCACGGAAACTTAGGAACCATTGGATTTATTAACTGACTTACTAACGGACACCTCCATCTCGTCTCACCGTGAACACGATTGCTGCAAGTCATTTGAAACGTCGGGTTGAATTTTAAATGTAAATTTAAAATTTACATTTAAAATTTAATTATACGCAAGTAAATCCGTAAAATATAGTATTATTTTAGTGTGTAATACTCGTGAAAATACTAAGAAAATACAACCTATACCTAGAAAATACTAAGTAGCACTTTGACAATTTCAGTGTGTAGGTAGTACTCGTGAAGATGTTAATACTAAGAATCACTTTAATTAATAAACTGACTTGTGGTACAATCATCCTTTCCGCGCCTTTTTATTTCCGATTACTATATGTCTTGCGTATTTTAGAAGGAATTCCTTTTCAAAGGGTGTTTTCCTTCACCCAAGAGAATTTTCCTTCACGTAATTTGAACCTGGGACCCGACAAAACAAAGACTGGTATCTATAGCGCTAGATCACAAGCTTATCATCTTATGGGACGAAGAACACCGGGTTCATAAAAATAATTCTACACTTCCATCTACGGAAGGATAGAGAACCAAGAGTATGTCCATATAGCCCCGTTGTCGTCTGCGCTGTGTGAGAAATACTCTTGCCGCCTGGTGGTGTTTGCTGGTGGCGTGTGTTGCGCCACTGGTCTCGCCGCCTCATACTTCAGCACCGGTCTACTGCACCTGCTGCTCAGCTTCGGGGTGCTGACGGGTGAGGAGAGAGGGAGGTTGTTGGTGGTACTTGGTCCCTGAACTTCTTTGAGGGATAAGTAGTTATATATTAGAATGGATAGTAGGTAAGATTTAGCCATTGAACTTCTTGGTGAATTAGGGATAAGGGAAAGGATAATAAGGGTACCTACCAAAAAAATTGATTAATAAAGAGTTTTGGGTTAAGGGTTGGCCTACCATGAAATCCTAATTACCAAATAATGATTCACTTAATTTCTTAAGGGATAAGGGAATTGACATTAAAGAGTTTTTGTAGGATTTTGTCAATAAACTTGTTTTGAAATAAATATTGGGAATTTATTACCTAACAATACTATTTAGGACAGCATTAATGTTTGTAATCTGAGATTGTTTCCAGGTATTGGTGGTGGTCTCTCCACCACACCCGGGATTGTTATTGTGTCGCAGTATTTTGATAAGCACAGGTAAGTACTTCATAATGATATGAAAATGTTTACCGAATTACAAACTTACTCAAATATGAAGGTCCTTTTGTGGGCTAAGGTTGCCTTTTAAAGAGGCGCTGACACAGGATTTGGTCTATGGGGTTGAGGAGGGGATAAATTCGTACAGTAATTTAACATATTTTGAATGAATGTACTCTATAATATATGTAAATTTAAATAATACTGTAGCAGTGGCAAATACTAAAACCAATAACTGCTCGGGAACAGAGTTATTCTTGTCATGTTAAAAAATATTTAGATATATTAGTCAAATTCAAATGCTACTTGAATCAGAGAAGAAAAGGGGGATTGGCTACACTACGAATTAACAAAGCATTTTTATGAGTATATAGCAAACAATAAATCAATGGTCTTCATTAGCAAAATAACAATTTCATTTGTCTCTTTCAGAGCACTAGCGAATGGTATATGTGTGAGTGGGACGGCGGTAGGAAGTTTTGTTTTCCCCATGCTGATTGAGAAACTCGTCGGTACTTATGGATTTCACGGCACCGTTTTACTTTTAGGTGAGTTTCGACAGCTTAATAGAACTACCCTACTTTCCCTCCTAGTGTCTTAAACTTCTTCAGCTCTTTTTAGAGGTACTTCACTACGTTGAAAAACTTACCTGCATAGAATATTATGTAAATTCCCCATCATGAAGTGCGGTGGGCTTTGAAATAGAATGATATACCTGGAAAGTGGCTATATACAGGGTTATTTTACATTAGTTGACCACATCTTGTACGCAGCCTCTCTACATCAATCCCAACAACATTTGTTCTACAACCTTTTACAAATCTTGATCTAAACTCAAAAAAAAAAAACAAAACAAAAAAAAAAGGTTTCCTCCCTCTTTTACTTATTACGCTGTATTTTGTAAGAAGTACTTAAAAGGTCAACGCCCGGACGCCATACCGACGCTCAGAGTTAATACCAGTTCAGACACAACAAATAAATTTTGTATGGAAAAATTGAAATTTTACAAACTATTAATTTTAAAAAGACGTAGAACAAATGTTTTTTTCGAACCCCGAATGGGTTCGAAACTAGTTGGGCAATATCCGATTAAATTATAGCCGGGTAAATATATATAATACCAAGGTTAGCAATAGGCATCAACGTATTTTTTACATAAATAAACAAAAAATCCACAAGAAAGTAAGTGGTGCTGACAGGGCAAATATGCAAATATTCTTATGTACAACATTACAGCAAAAGCAAGATATAGAGCTTTTTTTGAATGTATAATCACTGACTACATACCACACTTGCCGTAATATCAAAGAACTTGGCGCGCTCACCTCCATGTGTCTCTTAAAGTATTGAGCAAGACAAAAATAAAACAAGCACACATATCAACTAAGTCTTTAGGTGTATTCTTTAAAAATATATTTCAAAAAACAAATAAATGTCATTAAATAATACTAAGTATTATAATAATAGTAATATCAGGACAAATTATACATATACATTGATCTAACCCTTAAGTAAGCAATTTATTTGCTTGTGATGAGGGTGTTAGACACGATACAAATACATAGAAATACGCATTATAAAAACAGAGAATAGATTTAATAAATGACCAAATAAAACCCAAAAATACAGACATCTATGCTCATCAGATACATGCCTGTACCTGTATGAGATCGAACCCGAGCCCTATTGCGTCGCTATACTTTAGGCGTCTGCGCTAAGCGCTAACCACGACTAACAGGGTGGTTAAGTGTCTATAAAATTCAAAGTAAAACACCGTATAATGAACAAATCATATTAGAAACTTCAACGATTTGTCTATGAGCAAGCAAGTCTAACTTTAAAAGATATCCAAATGATAAAACCCACAGTCTACCAACTCACTGTATTAGTTAGTGTACCACTATTGTCGTATGTGACGTCACAGTCTCGCCCGCAGGCGCCGGCATGCTGCACGTGTGTGTGTCGGCGACGCTGTACCGCGCCCCGCCCGCGCCGCGCGTCGCCAGCCCCACCACCACCACCACTGAGAACACCACGCTACTCACCGACATACAGGAAGGTTAACAATCTATTATATTCAATCACCTCTCTCCTCTTTTTCTCCTCTTTTTATCCTCTCTGGTCGTAGATCAATGCAAACTCATGGCTTAGTCACAACTTTCATCCCACTTCGTTTCATTTCATCACAAATTACATAGCCTCGAACTTCTCTTCTCTTCTCTCATGGTTTCTATCAAATTAACCTTAAATATATGGTAATCATATATGGCGTTCAAAATTATTATTTAGTTTGTTTTCTAAGTCTTACTTTTCTTCTAAGTCCTTAAGAAAATGTCCATAAACCTTTTTATAGTCTTATTAAAAAAAAATGTTACTATATCTATATTTTTCGTAAACTAATTTTCATGTCGCAGGTAAAACTGTTATCCAAAACAAAGATAACAAACTCCAAAATCTATTTCAACCGGAAACGGAAATGACATTTACGTTGAATCAAAAGAACGCGATGCTGAGTGAAGAGAAACGAGCAAATCTGTTCAGCGAGATCATCCACCCTAGCCTCATTGAGGTTTGTAATGTAATAAAGATCACTTATAGCTCTTGGTTTAGTTGTTGTAACGACATCGATGGTGCAGGAGGTCGTGGGTTCGATCCTCACATTGGAAAAATATGTGAGACAAAACGAATATTATCTATTAACTAGGTGTTGATTATATATATTGTGTAAGTTTTGAAAAAAATGTTTATATAACTACACTTGTCTAGTTCTTTTAGTGTTTAAATACTTGAGCTACGCTTAACTTGTCGCTAGATGACGATTTACAAAAAGAATACCTAATTTGTGAATATGTAAAATAGGGGTTTTTATGTGTAACGTACACTCTCGTAGGTAACGAACCGTCCCCTGCAATGTCAAATGTCGGATTCCGAAGATTCTGAGGGAATGGACGTTCTTGGTGTCGTGGGTAAGACTTTAATACCTACAACATAATGTCACATATTTTCATACAAAATAGAAAGGGATAAAATCAATATGTTTATTTTAGAAAAACCTTTCAGTTTTCTTTTTGTATTATATAAAAATACCTACATTTTTCTGTTAAATATATTTCATCTGTTAAATACTGTAATACTGTAGTAATTTTTCTGATTTACCTGTGTCATGACAGTAATCACAACTAGACTGCTATCAAATTAATTTCAATATCATGTGAGAACCAAATTCACTACTAAAATAACTTAACAGACAAGAACTTATTTAAAGACACACATTATTATTAATTGTACTATACATACATACATAGTCCCACTGCACCTATACATATACTTAGGTCTCCCTCGAGATGTCATCAAGCTTCGTCTGCGACCGACGCGGTCTTCTTCTATCCTTCACTCTGTTGAAGATCTATCCACAGACAGCACGTGTGTGTACAAGGCACGAGGGAGGTCCTTGAGCCGGTAATTACGTTATTTAAGTTAAAGAACTTTAGATAAACAATATCAAATATTATTTTTTAAAAATTATAGTATGTTTTTGTTATTGCGGCAAATTTATGAAATAAAATAAATAAATTTTAAATATTTGGATGCAAATACAACGACTAGATATCAGAATAATAACTTAAAAAGAACTTTTCTGTAATTTATTTTGTAAAACATTTCTAGATCCCTTTACATAAAGCCACCTTTGCCAAGTAGAATCATTCAGAGCAAGTTGTCAGAACCAGTCAATAATATAAAGAAGGACGAAGAATTAAAAGAAGATATTGTTGAAGTCAAAAATGAGAAGAGAGGTTGTGTTACGACAATATCCAGGTACTTACAGATTAATTGATTTACTAGGTACTTATTTATGTTATATTTTTGCTTTTAATTTGGTATTATATTATACGATTATACAAAAGACCAGCAAATTATAACATATAGAATAACTAATTCATGACTTCGAGGATTGTCCCGATAGCTCAGTGTGAGCGCGACGGACTAAATAAAAGAGTAGACTGTTTCGTAAATGTAAATTTAACATTCTGTATTTATTAAGTTATTGAAATATCTTTTATTCCTATTCTTATATTAAATTAATGTAATGTTTATTATAAATTAATTGACGATGTAGGTACGAGTACAATACGAGTACTAAAACTACCGAAGCCTTCTTTCGCATATATAATTGTTGAGGATGACCTAGCATGATGATAATAATAAGCGGTATCGTACACGCAGGTACCTGGACGTGTCGCTGCTGAAGTCGTGGCGCTTCGGTCTGCTGTGCGCATCCGTGGCGCTGATGTCGTGCGGGTCGCCGTACGCACTGTACTACCTGCCCGCGTACACAGTGGCCGCCGGACACAGCAAGGCGGCCGCCGGTCAGTCGCACACACGCACACACGCGCACACACACACACACACACGCACACGCATACACACACGCACACACACACAGTTGGACACTCACGGCGAACCGATGACTCTATTTCAAGGTCATAGCGAGGGCGGGCTTGCCTCGTATCGACTTAATAGTGCGTATCGTTGCAGGTCACCTGGTCGCGATCAGCGCCATCCTGGACCTGTGCGGACGACTCGGGCTCGGCTACTTGTGCGACCTGCATCTGTTTTGCCGAAGAAAGGCTTACATTGTCAGGTTAGGAAATAAAAAAATACATTTTAAATGTCTTGATAGAAGCTATCCGTGCAATATTATTGATATAAATTAATTTCTATTTGCAGTATCTTGGTCGCCGGAGCCGCAGTACTTAGTTTACCAAGTTTGACTTCTTGGTGGAGCTTAGCCATAGCGTCCGGTGAGAATCTATTTCAAATTTAGTATATTATTAATGAAATTAGATTTACTATGCCCCGGTAGACAAAAATTAACATAAATTTTGAAGTCTTTTTAAAATGATAAGAACCACCAACCATGTCATGCACACATGCATATATAGGCTGATAATTTATATACTTAAAAAAGATGTTTAGGTAGTACAATATACTTGTATATAATGTAAGTATACTAAACCTCATGCCCCAAGGCGCGTACGGCCTGTGCCTGGGCTGCTGGTTCCTGTTGGTGCCGGTGCTGCTGGCGGACGCCTTCGGGACGGCCCGCATCGCCTCCTCGTACGGACTCGTCAGGATGTTCCAGAGCCTCGCCGCGGTGTCGGTACCACCCACTGCCGGTGGGTACCGAGTATTGAAAAGCCTTTTATTTCATTTATGTTTCAATTCTTATAAGATGTTTTAATTTTCCACATACTGTTTTATTTATTGTCATATTTTTTAATTTGCCCCATTATATTTGTCTGCGTCGACTGTAGGTAATACTTTCTGTGCCTGCGACTTCGTACGCGTAGATTTCGATTTCGATTAAACGTACCCGCTCAAAGTTTCATCAAACTCCGTCTTGTAGTTTTGCTTTTTGGAGTATTTCTAATTTATATTTATATCTTTTTGTAAATTTTCATCATAGGTATTTTTTTTTATTCTAAGGGAATTATTATTCCCTGAGGTGAGAACCACTATTTCAATTTTGGAAAATGTCTCACCGCAATGGTATGAAAATAAGAAATTATCAACTTCTTTATTTGTTAACCGATTTATGTAAAAATACACTATATGTAAAGTGCAGCCTATAACAATATATTCCTGAAAGCTGCATTCAAACCGGTTAATCCGTTTCCGAGATTAGCGTGCACAAAAAAACAGACGTAGGTACATATACAGACATACACACATACAGACATACACACATACAGACATACACACATACAGACATACACACATACAGACATACACACATACAGACATACACACATACAGACATACACACATACAGACATACACACATACTGACATACACAAATACAGACATACACACATACAGACGAATAGACAAAATAAAAAAACATTGTTTTGAGTTCTCTTGTTATGTAAAGGTTTTTAATATTTAAAAAGTACAGAGATTATTCCTCTACAGATTTAATACATGTATAGAAGAAGATTTGCATGGAGCTCATTACGTGATTGACATAAATTGACATAACGTTTTTATTTCTTAACCGATTTAAATAAAACAAATACTAAATATTTAATTATATTTAATAACTTTGAGAGTCTGGCAATTCTACGTCTATCTTCGAGGTTGTGGAAATATGAATCAACCAATTTAGCTCTTAGCACGCCTCTCAATATAATAATAACCTGCGTTCCAAATAAGACCTTCCTTGCAGTACTCTAGGCTCTAGCGTGGATTGAATGTTAAATGTAAGGCTGATCTGCGCTAAGTAAGACGTTTACTGTTTTACAAAGACATATCCTAGAAAGGTGACCTGGCTGCTATTGACAGTAGAGACGCACTTTTGCGTTTTCGTGGCGTTGAATTTATTAAGTTTAGGTATACTGAGACTGCCTAAACTTTGTCACTCAAAAACGGCTTGGATTTCTATCTGTACTTGATTTCTAATGGTCCGAGCTCATCGCAGATATCTTCCAAAAACTATACCGTCGTCTGCTAACTCATAGATACTGAGTTTGAGCAGATCGTTGAAGTGTAGCAGAAATACAGTAGCAGAAAGATCGGACGCCCGAGGAACTCCGGCATTTACATCAAGGGAAGGCCCATCAACATCATCAACTCGAAAAATCTCTGGTTCAACAAAATCTTTATCAACCCATCTGACTATGTCCCTATATATATATATATATATATATATATATATATATACTGTAGGTTAAAAATTTCTTATAAGGATCGCACCGGGCACGCCAAAGTCACTCAAATGCCTTTGAGATGTCTAGATCACCGTCTTGGTGATCGCTTTTCCTCGTATTTTTTATAACTCGTCATACACACCTATGTTAAAAAAAATTTTTTGGATGTAGATTATAAATTAGCGGATATCGTTTTAATTTATTATTTATATGTTTTTGGGACATTTATTTTATATAAAAATTGTTATTTTATATAATAAATAAATAGAAAAACTCTATAGGTATGTTAATAAATTTTCCGCAATTCATTTGCATTTCAATATTATGACTAGCTTTATATGAAATTCCAGGGTTACTTCGCGATGTGACCGGAGGATATTCATGGTGTTTCTATGGCATGGGTTCCTGTATGGTGTTGGGTTCGATTCCAGTGTTAGCCTTCCACCTCAGCACCAAAAATGAAGATGCTGAATCCTCTGTGGATTGAAATTGATATGCTTAACAAAAAATTATATGAGAAATGACATATTCAAATTTTAATCTGATGTACCGTTAAGTGGAGATGGAACACCACTAATATATTATATTTAGAATATTTATTGTGTCTATAATACAGACTTTGGCATTTACGACATACTGTAATATAGACAGAATAAAAGTTTTATGGAAAATATTGTTGGTGTAATAACTCACTTTAAAAGAAAAGAAAACAAAAATGTTTTTGCATTTTTGTAATTTCGGTTCGATTTTAAAATGTTTGATTAAATATGACTAAACTTAATTCTTAAAAAAGCGTGGCAAAAAAACTGACAACTAGACTATTATTGACTATATTAATAAAAAAAAATATTTTATCAAAGATATAATCCCGTTTTCTATTACGGGAAAATATAAATAAACGATTTTGTATGAATATTAAATTAAGACCCAGCAAGCATTTAAATATGTTTTTTATTACACTGCGATATTATTTAATTTGCTTTATTTATAAGGAGTTCGTGCTGTGTTCATACCTACAGGTATTTAGGTACTCAACCAATTGGAAATTATTATGTAAATAGTTTAGTGTTAGATTATTGTATTCTAAAATAATATAAGAGTGAAGTGCGAATGATTTGTGAGTTGTATTTGTCCAGCTTTCTTTATGGTGCAGATTAAAAATCGGTTTAAAACCAAACCAAAATCGATATAATAATTGACGTTAAAACGTCTAAATATTTTTTTAATGGATGCGTGTCACATATTATTAACAAGTAATATCTTTTAAATATGAAAACAACTTGGAACTTTTAATATATGGCTAAAATACTCTAAGTTTTGTTTATCTGTATGTAACTGAATCTAGTCAACCTCTATAGAAAAATATATACATAGTAAGAAGTAATATTTTTTTCATATTTTAATTATATAAAAAATGCCTTGAATTCAAATAAAAAAACAATAGAAAATATTAGTTTTCAATTTCACGTCACATTTTAATATATATATATATATATATATATATATATATATATATATATATATATATATATATATATATATATATATATATATATATATATATATATAATCGCGACCACTTTGTTGACAGTGCATACGTCATAGTGAAGAGTGTGCGATGTTCCTTCAATGAATAGTTTTATTGTAGATAAGCAATTGTATTGATGTAATAAATTGTATAGGAACTGATTGTAGTTTTATTAGATCCTTGACTTCATGTCCCCCTTCCCCTCCCCCCCAATAATTAGTAATCTAGTACCACATAAACTTCATACTATTTTTGTATTACATATTGTAAAGAGTACATTTTTGTGTAGTGTATTGTATAATGTAAAACGGTTATCAATATGAAATGGACAAACTTGGTTCTGTTATAACTAATAACGCTTTTACACAATAAGACAACGCACGGCGTCGCCTTCCGTATGATGTATTGTTATTTATTTTAGTTTTATTTTATTTAATGTTGTTTTTTTATAAACTATATAATACGTTAAGAGATTTTTGCTTTGTTTATTTTATAGTTTTTTTTTTTTGTTGGTTTTTATTTTAGTTGTGTACAACGTCGGAATAAAAGTTTTCTTTTTTTTCTTTCTAGTCCTGTAAAAAAATCCGAAGTAAAAGTAAACCAAATGTTTATACAGAGGAAATAAAGTAGAAAAAAAAAACACAAATATTGTTTATTAATTTGTGTCATGAGTGGTATATTCCAATATGTCGTAGAATCTTTGATTAGGCGATGATGTTTTATATCAAATATATCATATCAGAGTCTTAGAATGTTTTCTGTAATTCTTTCAATTATTTATGAAACACACTCTTGTCTCAACTTTCAACACCGTGGTACATAGACATGTCAGTTAGTAATTATTAGTTATTAATTAGTCATTAGTCCGGTATTGGTATTTTTTTTTTCGATCCGATGACAAATTACAAGGTCGGAACATTGTAATTTACACGTTATTTAGATAACAATTATTTTTAAATATTTAATAAACAGAGCTGGGTTAGAAAAATAAAAAAATACTCTTAGTTTGATGATATTTATTCAGAATTTAAGAATTAAATACAAATAGATTTTGGTAGCCTTTATATACAATGGAGAGATATAAATAAAACAATTTATTTATTGAATAACCGCATAACAATTATTTATTCTATAGCTTGCCCACCAGTAGGAAAACCGCCCCACATACAAAATAAATAGAACATTTGAAGATTATATTTAATAACTTACACCCCAAAGGATGTGACTTACACCTTACAACACTGTTTGACACCATTCTCATCCTTCTGGCAACACTGTCGCCGTCCTTTTCCCGCGAGCGGTCTGTCTCTTTCATCCCAGACGACGACTCCATCGCACGCGCATATTCGTTTAGGATTTTGGAAAACACCAGCTGAGCGAGCGATGATACCACACGCTATGCTACAATTAAAATAATTATGTTCTTCATCTTATAAACTCTATATTACTGTGCTTTCTTCAATAAGTAAGTTATATTTCAGTTTTTAATATTTTTGTACATCATTTTAGCATAATATATATATATATTGTAAAATCTTGCTGCTTTACAGAAAATAATATATAAAATGAGACCATAATGTATACTCACGGTGTACCAGAATCTCCGTTAATTTTAGAAAAAGGACTCGAACCCCGTCCCAGGTCGTCCGACCGCTCAGAGACTGCAATAGATCTGCCCAGTATTTCGTGAATCTGTATTGAATATATTAGTGAAAAGCAAATTATTAGAAGACGGTTCGATATCGAAGGAAAATAAAAGAAGATGGCCTAAAAAAAGGATGGATGGTTTACATGAAATTCGATATGGAGAAGAAGAGAGTGTGTACAAGAAATGAAGGAGAATAGAGAGAATAGAAGGAAGTGAACACAGCGTCGACCCTTAAATTAGGGCAAGGTGATGATGATATTATAAGTTATAAAACTTATTTAGTCACTTGACTGCAGCTCAGTTGGCAGAGTCTGTTCTAAGTACAGTAGGTCTCGTAGCTACTTTTTTACAGTGAGTGAGATACCTCAAGCCACATTTTATTGGTGTCAGTACTCATGGTCATAGGCAAATATGGATGCAAATGCTGTAACACCTTTGAAATTTAGAGAAATGCCGAAGATTAAACCAGATGGAGCAGGAGATGGAGTTTTTTTCAAATGTCAATGCGTTAAGATGAAGATTTACATCTAAATCAATAGCTAGCTATTTGTTTTTATATACTTATATATAGTTATTTGTAATTAATTGGCCACCTCTTGCATCCTAACAACATTTGTTCGACTTTTTACAAATTTTGATAAACAATACAAAAAATTGAAACAAAAACATTTTCGCTCCCTCTTTTACGTATTACCCTGTATTTTGTAAGAAGTACTTAAAAGGTCAACGACCGGGCGCCATATCTACGCTCAGAGTTAATGAGAGTTCAGAGGCAACAAAAGAAATTGTATGAGAAACCTTAAATTTTAAAAACTATATGTACATATTATGTACCTAAAACTAATTATTTCATCACTTGAATTAGAAATAAATATTTTCAACTTAAGACCTCACTTGTAAGACGCTATCCACAATCCTAAACCTCGCTCTGCCGTTTTCGTCTGCATGTATGTTACCAAGGTCACCCGCGTGTCTGTGCCTTGGTGAGTCGGTGGGTGCTCCGTGAGGTGCGGCCAGGGGGTTGTAGTGAGAGCCGATTGAAGAACAACCCTAAGTGACGAGTAACTTATAAACAACATTTATTTTTTACAAACCAAAAGAAAATAATAAAGGTGGAAAAAACTATTATGTTAAACTAAAAACTAACGATTAGATTGCCCTTTTCTAAACATACAAGTACTAGTCCCTGTTCTGCTCACCATACTGAGGTCCCCCGCCTCGTGGACGTGCAGGCCGTGCGCGCCCGGCGCCAGCCCGTCCACACTGCCGTCCGCTACCAGCGCCCCCGCCGTCTGACTGAACCGCACCACGCCCAGCACGCGCGCGGGCGCGGACTGACTTGATATCATCGCCACCGCCGACTGTGTGTCTGTTTGATGGTTTTAATGTAAGATAATAAAAACAAAACAAGTATTAAAACAACTGTTAAGTCTACCTCCGAACCCCTGAAGGACCGCTCTCCTGCCGGACGTCTTGGTCACCATGTCTAGAACTACTGAGCTGGGCAATGTAGTCTCCACCATCACTGCCCCGTCTTTAAATATTGCCTGCGACAGTAGTACATATTACTTTATAGATTATACAATTATATTAATTATAAAAACTGATATTGAAAATATCTATAAACAAGTATAGCCATGTTTAGTTTTTTTTAAATAAATATAAAATTAAAACTAAACCAATAGCATGGCTATAGATACTTGCACCACAAGAAATCTTAGATCTCCGTTTTATTAGCCTTCAATCTAAAATTAAAAGTATATTATTAAACAAATCTTATTATAATATTCAAGAATTTTAGGTTGATCGAAATGTGTGGAACTATGGCCATTGACTTATCTGCAGGGTTGATGTTATAATGTGTAAGTCAAAAATTGTTAAATTTCATTTAAAAAGAGCAACTGTTGAGTTTCTGGTCAGTTCCTTTCAGCAGAACAGCATTCCGAGCTGGTGGTAGCTTACTCGCAGATTGAATATACTGACCAATTTAATGTAATTGACAATTCAAAAGTGCGTGTAAATGCTTACTTGAATAAAGATCTTTTAAATTTGAATTGAAAAACATAAATTTAGGCTGGGGCATGTTTTCAATGTTTATCTATACTGCAAAGTTAGAAACACTAGTGAGGATTTTCGAAACAAGCCTAATAGATGTCACCACCGTCCCGATAAAGACGATCATATATAAAAAGATTAATTATAGATCGACAGCCCAATTGGTAGAACGGCGCGAGTCAGGACAGTTTCTCAGAGTTGGCGGGTTTGACTCCTTGCCTGTTTTAGTTATTTTTTCATTCTATGCTTTTATATACGTACAATATTCTCACAATCATGATATAAATGTTTTAACACCTTCAATGTTGTATATTTATCCACTGTGGGAATCGAACCCAGAATAAACACTGTGTCACATTGCGTTACAACCACTGTGCCAATTGGTGGTCAAGCTCCTACTGTATGCAACAATGTAGCAAAAGTTCCTGTTCTTTTTATTCTTTTTACATCTCTCTCTGTATAATCATTATAACAAGAGGTATAATAAACTATTTAGAATATAATGATACAACAAAAACACGTAGTTTGTGACAATGAACAAGATACGAGCATTTGTTCTGATGGGACAGCTGTTGAAGGATTTTTATTGTATTAGATGTTTCTGAATACCTGTTTCACATGATCCTGAGACTTCAAGTGGTTGAGTGTTCTGTTAAGATCTTGCTGATCCGGAGTTGGGCCGAAATCTACCAGTACCTCGAGCTGTGGGAAAGCATATAAAAGGGAAATTACTAGTAGATATGAAGACTTTCCATGAGTGTCGTTGGAGTAGAAGGGAGGGCGGAGGAGGGGGGAAAAGGGGTTCGAAACCCTATACCTTGACACAATTGATATTGTTAGCAAATAAACATTTTTAGCAATTAAAAACTAAACAGTTATTAAGATATTCTAATTTGAAGTTTACCAAAAATGTAATTTAATGTAAGTAATTAAGACTTCTGTGACGTCTCCGGCGCTTGAAGATGGCCGACCCCTTCACCCTTGCGTAACACTGTACTGAAACCCAAGCTCACCTTCGCCACTTCGGCTTGTTGGTCCAGCCTCAGTAGCTACGGCTCGATTGGGTTTCAACACAGTGTTACGGCGGGTGGGGGCTGCCCTCCTTCCGCGCCTCCGGATTTACAAAAACACTCTAGGCGTAGGACAGACAAGACTACGTTGAGTCGGGGTTGACAGAGTCGGTTTGGACAAAAAAAAGTAATATATATGAATTAAGTATAATTTATTTGATAATCATTTCAATCATTGCAAGTTGCCGCCATTTGACATTCAGGAATTTAAAACAACAAAGTTGTTACGACTTTTATTTTTCTAGTTAAATTAAAATGACATACTAATATAATAATATACATAATTAATACATGTATATTGCATATATGTAATATGTTATTTAAACATTGTGTTTTGTGATAATATTGGTGAAAATACGTTAATGTTTGAAAATATCTATTAACATGAATAGCCATGTTAAGCTTATTTAAATGTATATAAATGTAGAATGAGAAATAAACCAATACGGGCAGGGATGCCAACCCGCGACCTCTGGGAAACCACTGCTCTACCAATTGAGCTACCGTATTGCTGTCCGTCTCAATGAATTAAACATTCTATATGTGATCGTCTTTATCGGGATGTTGGTGACATCTATTAGGTTTGTTTCGAAAAGCTTTACCCAATCATTGAAAAGATGCCACTACCGAAATTAATGTTTGAAAATATCTATAAACATATATAGCCATGTTAAGTTTATTTAAATCTATATATATATATAATAAAGAATGAAAAATAAACCGATGTAAATGAAAATACCTTAAGTTTCTCTTACTAAAAAATATATATAATAAAAAATATGTGTTTGTTCGTTCTAGAAATAGTATTAAAAGAAAGAGGAGACCAACCCTTTTCAAATGAGACTATTTTCAAACCAAAACTCCAATGGCACAAATGGAAATGCCAGCCTTAGATATGATTGTCTTATTTTTTTTAGGGAACCATGGAACATATATTATATACCTATATATAAATAACTAATATATGTTGATTTTATAAGACATCAAGTTATTTAGTTTGGTTTGACATATAGATGAAACAAACTAAATAGATCCCATGATCCCATTTACTCAAAATTTTAAAAATCCGTAATAATTAACAGACCTCCTCTGTGTGTGTAATGTGTTATAGATGCCAGACTAATGCTTGTGTAATTTGTTCCTAGCTGTTATTAAACTTATTTTTATAAAGGGATATGTAAGTGATCAAAAACAGTTTGTTCCATTTTAAACATTTAATATTAGATAGTGGATACTGTTAATTATAACGGAACCAAATTAAAGACTTGAATATAAAAAATTGATTGAAAACTTGATTATAAAAAAATGTAAAAAAAATATTTCTATAAATTGTAATAAATATAAGTAAAATTGTTAATTTTTAAGAAATTATTGTAAATAATATAGGCAATTGCCCTGTTCGATATTCACATAAATCCATAAATTGACCATTGTACCGACCTTGATTTTATAATGATATTACTTACTCAATATTTAAAATTATTAAAAATATTTATATATAAAACTTACCTTAGAAGTTATCATATCTGTATTTATATTTAGTCGTCTCGTAGGATTTTTTGTTACGTACTTTAAATCGGTATTCACAAATTGCGTACCTTCTAGAAATAAAATATAAATTTGTAAACAAATCGGAGTTCAGGTGAGAAAATTCAATATTTATTTGACAATTGACATTTGAAAGTTGAAACTGACTGTTGAAAAAATTGTTAATAGTAGAGGAATTGAGTACAAATTTTGTATTTCAAAACAAGGGGTGGCATCGAACTATAGGCTCCTGTTTACCATAATTCATAAAAGGCTTAATTTAACACGGTAAAAACAAGAAAGGAACATTATTAAAACGTTATAAAGTTTGGATTAATGATAGAATTAATTATTTTGTCTATTATTAACAGTGATTCCATAGAACAAACTTTTCAGGTTATTTACGTCCTTTATTGCTATTCTATGATTATATAATGATTTGTCCTTATTAAAATGTAAGGACTGGTCTTTTGTTATTGTAGAAAAAAAGCAAAAGTGTAGAATTTTCTTTTCATTCCATCCCTCATTTCTGTATCCCCCGAGTATACTATGTCTTCCCTATTCCTCAAGAGATGTAATCTTTTACATTAAATATCAAATCAGTAATAATTACTTATGGCATAAATCAATGCTTACTAAAATTTAAAAAAAACTACCAGAAGCATAGAGTCGAGTCGAGTCATAGAGTACACTATAGAAAAACTGTCATGTGTCAAATAAAACTTCGAAATGTCATTTTCGATCTAATAAAAATACCCAAACGCTTTATTTATTTTTGTTTCATAGATGATTATTGGTGTAAATTACAAATAATGACATCGGCGTAAACAAGACGAGTTCCTACATAACTATCGAAGTTCCACAATACTGAATAGACTATCAAATAACCGTTTAATTCGTCCAAAATTGTGATGTTGTTAGATTTAGATAACAATAACAACAGTTTGAAATGTTACCCGTAGTGATGTTTAATATGGAAGGGAGTTCGAACGCTATTAACACTCCAAATTCAAATTACGGTTCGGCGTACGAGGACAATGTTATCCTAAACTGTGTTAGAAATAGAAAAAAAGTTACGGAATTACCTAATTGCCCGGTCTGCAGTTGTACGATACGACAAGGAGAGTTGGAAACTCACTTATCGTTAGAAGTAGAGCGGTTAAATAAACTTTCAGGCGGTAGTTCTAAACGTAAATTAAGTTCCAATAGTCCTAGCTCTAATCCTATGCCTGGATCTAGTTCTAGTTTAGATAATCATGAGGATGTAGATGTGTCTGGCTGTACAGGCAGTGATGTTTACCAGGTTAGTAAACAAACTTTTTTCAAACTTTTTAAAGGATAACTTTTTTTCGTATTTCATAGTTAAATTAAATTGGTTAAGAAATGAAAACCAAACTGGAATTGGACTAAAATGAATGAAGTATTATTACATAATAGATTATAAAAATTTTGGCAGTGATTTGGTGTTCTATCAGCTTTAGCTTTCAGTCTACTCAGATGAAAATACATTATTAATTATACTTGTATTTATTATTCCTAAAATTATTATTAGATTATATAAACATTTATTTTTACAATTTTTTTACTAATTATTTACTAACGAATACCCATTTTTTGCCCATTTTTCATTTAATAAATACAATTTGAATTCAAAAGCCATAGATAGAGCTCCACCATTATAATTATTAAATTTCAGAAGTTTTGACAATTATTTGTATTGACAGAATATGGCTGGATTCCATCATAACACTTGCTAAAATGATAAACAGTTTGTTTGTTTCATCATACTATTCTCTTAAAAACAAAAGGACCAGTCAGATTTTAAAAATTCTTTCTGCCTTTAATAGCCCAATTATTGAGGAAAGTTATGTAACATATTTGGTATAGATAATATTACACTATTAACCTTTACAATTAGTAGTCTTTAAAAATACATGACAAAATATACTGAAAGCTTTTAAAAATATACAAAAGCTGAAAATTTTACTGTTTACTATGTCAGAACTAATATATTGTATACTATAATATATTCTATGTTGCCCCCATGGATGGTAAAAACCATATTTAATCGGCTTATACCTATATACCTACCTTTGGTCACTGATGCCCCCAAAAAATTCAATGAACCAGACAATTTAAAACAAGAACTCCTTTGGCAATTACATATTCACACTACAACCTACCTAGAAAAAACCACATGCAAAAGTTAGCATTTCTATAGCCTATGTGTTATTCTGGGACATAAGCTACAAAATTAACAAGGTTAATCAAAATCCTTCCTGTACTTTTGGCGTGATTGAGTAACAAACATTCATCCATCCAAACATCGCTAAGTTTCGCATTTATAATATTAGTACAGAGGTGTTTTGTAAACGCCGTTTATAATTTCTCAGCGTATCCATTCAAACCGTCTCAAACGTCTCCGGTCGCGTCGCCGCAGTCCTCCGCCCCAACAGGGCGAGTGTCCGGTGTGCAATGCCATGCTCCCTGTCACGAGGCTTCACCGACATGCCTTAAGATGTCTGAAGAGGACTGGTGCTGTTGTGGATGAGGATGTACCTGACACAAGCTCCGAGGACGGCAGTATTGATGTTGAGGTCAGTGACCTTTCATAAGAATTGGTTATAAAAAAAAAGAATGCCATTTACCCATAAAGAAACTTTCTATAGCTGATATACATATTTAGGTAGGTTCCAAGTCTATCCCATGCATAAACTCAAAACTTTGAATCAAAAACTGTCTTTATAATATGTAATAACTGATCTATACATAAACTAGCTATTACCAAAATAATAACCAATCGATAATCCCATATGCAAATCCACTTCAGATAATTATTGATTATTTATTTATATATTTATACAAAAGGCGGGCTTATTGACAGTTAGACATTCTCTACCAGCCAACCTTAGAATATACAGGAGAGAAGGTTGGTAGGCGTCAAAATATATATCTACCTTGACAACTCATAAACTGCAATTAAATCTTCGAGCCATCTTTAATTTCGGCTGAAATTTCTGTAGAACGATGAACCATCATCCTTCGGCTCTGAGTACCAGTGGTGTGGCGAGTGGCGCGTGCGTGCGGCCGCGCTGCAGGACGGAGACGCTCGCGCCGGTACCAGCGTGCGACGCGCCTCTACTGACCACGCACTGGTTAGTCACGCAACACCATTTTGTATAAGAAAAAGTATTATGTACCTTTTTATTCTTCCTCTGGCTACAGTTATCCGGTCGTTAGGAATCATGATCGTCACGCGTAAACTATCGCCACACAGACTAAACTGCGCAGAAGTCTAAATTAAGATATCTGAGGGGACTGCGAGGGATGAACGTAGCGCTGATTGACTCTCCAGTCGCGAATTTATTGAAATCAAATAAGATAATAATATTAAGGATACTGTACACAATTTATTATTTTTCTCTCCTCTCTCACAATTTATTATTTATGTGTTCTGATATTATTTTAAAGTCATTATACCTAAAGTCCTGTTTCTAAGATGCAGTCAAGATTATACTGTTTTGTTCCATTATTTTTCTGTTTTAATACATGGTAAGCTACATTCTATTATTATAACTAAACAAATTATTCTGTTCCTAAAAAACAAATATTTCCAAAAACTAATAGTTCCTGAGAAAAAAGTGTAAAGAAATACAGTGGACGCCGCTTATTGTGATCGCGGTTAATGTTATCAACCGGCTATTGTTATCGAAAATGGTCGGTCTCAAATTTCTCCTTAAAAATACATTAGAAAAAAGCCGCTTATTGTGATTAAAAGTCGCTTATTGTTATCGATTTAGAAGGGTACAATTGCTATTTATAGAAATATTTATTACTAAGATAATCCTCATCCAAAAATCCTTTTGTTTGAGTTTACAATCTTTACCTATTGTACAAATTCCGACCTTCCGATTAAAAGTTTCTCACTTTTCCCTTTCGTTAATTACCTTTTTGAAAACAATTAAGCGATGGTCCTGCATTTGTCTATAAAAGGCTTGAAAATTCAAATTTCCCTCAGTACTCCGAATCAACTACCGATAGAGTTGAAGTAATCGTATCTGAGACAGTTTTTGAAACATTTTTTGAGTTTCATCGTTCGAAGTGCTTAACTAAAATTAAAGTCATGCGAAAACGCCGAGATTATACGAATGAAGAAAAACAACAAATTCTCGAAAAGTACGATCAATTACCGAAAATAAGTCAACGTGATGCTGCGATTCAACTGGGAATTTCTCAACCACTTACTTAAAAAACAGATCTGAGATCGAAATATACTATAGAGTACTTAAATCAATTCTAAATTATTTCAATTCATATTTTATCATTATGATCATTTATTATGTGCACTAAAATCCCCCAACAAGCATGAAAAAGTACCAACCGCATAATGTTATCATTCGGCTATTGTTATCAAAACGGGCTGGGCTGAAAGTGATCACAATAAGCGGCGTCTACTGTATATCTTAATATAATGCATGAACTATATCTAGGTGGTGGATGGTGATGAAGACACGGAGCTGTACGGACCTCCCCAGTACTCACCCTCCAGGATAGCACAAGAGGTTAGTGAACATTATGGAGTAATTACTAAGTATTTCAATTGAATTAACCAATCATCTTGTAATTAACATTACTTTAGTCTTATATTGTTACCCCAAGATACATTGAACCCGCATTATTATCTCATTTGTTCTCAAATAAATAAACAAAAACTCTTATACAGGATGTTCTTACAGCAAACAGTTACTGTTAAGTTTATATATATTCAAATTCATCTTTACAGGCAGATATACCGGAACTAGAGGAAACAAGTGATAAAGATATAGATGACCTACATATAAAGCCTAATGGTTTAGTAGAAGCCAGTGCAGAGGTAATCATCATTCATATATTTGTTTTTTTTTTCTGTGTTAGGATAGGACTTATTAGATATCCAGTTATACTTTCTATTAAATAATACTTATAATGTATCATTGTTTTTAACATATTAAACACATTATATCTGTTGCCAAATACTTTATACTTATTAATAATTAATATAAAACTATTTTCCCACTATATTATTAAGATGAAATATATATGTTTTACATATCAATATACAAACGTATTTACGTCATAAGAAAGCGGCTTCATTCAATACTGTGTAAAGTAATATATTTTCTTATTACTTATATTTATAATAAACTAGGGGTCGCCCGCGACTCCGTCCGCGGTTTTTAGTGTTTTCTCAGCGCACGCGAGGTAAGCTCTCAAAAAAGAAATCTTTTCCCGTTTTTGCAGCATTTTTCATTGCTGCTCGACTTCTATAAGTCACAGCGAGATGGCATATACCCTATAGCCTTCCTCAATAAACGGACTATTCAACACAAAAAGAATTTTTCAATTCGGGCCAATAGTTCCAGAGATTAGTGCGTTCAAACAAACAAGTTCTTCAGCTTTATAATATTAGTATAGATGTTTAGTTTATTACATAATGTATTGTAATTTTTTTTTCAGACAAGAATTCAAGCTTTGAAGGAAAAAATAAAGGATTTGGAAAAAAAACAAAATTCTTCATTAGAAGTAAGTTTCCAACTATGTATATTTAACATTAAGTTGATCATTAACAAACAATTTTTTCTTATTTGAAATATTAGCTTTTGGACTTCACCTGAATACAACTAACATGAGACTATTATAAAAAGTATTATATAACAGAAGGCATTAATTTGTTTTATTGTTAAATATAATATTTATTTGTCTTGCATAAACTATCCTCAATTTGTATGAGTTATATAATCAGTAATAGACACACTTATAGTTGTATTTTAATGTTTCAGGCGAAGTGTCTGATATGTCTGGGTGGGTACACTTCACCGGCTGTCTCTATCCAGTGTTGGCATGTTTACTGCGAGGTATGTTTGCTTCTAAGGTGTGACTACTATTCCGACAATGTATAATTATCACACATTTTATTTATTTATTTAAATTATTACTATATAGTATACTAGCGAACCCAGCCTGCTTCGCTGGGCTAACCCTTACTTTACCTGGAGGCGAGTTACATCAATGGGGATAGCATATTCGTTTTCTTCGAGGAAAAATACATGGTCATACCAATTTTTATGACAATCGGTTGAACGGGGCGGAAGTCTCTATTTGACAGCGCCGCCTGGTGGCGAGTTACATCAATGGGCATACCATATAAACCTTCTCCGTGGAAAAATACATATACATACCAATTTTCATAATCATCGGTCCAATAGTTTCTGAGTTCATCGATTTCATATATACAAACATCCTTCTATATATATATAGATAAAAGTAATAAATGTATTTTTTGATGTATAAAAAAAAATCTTACAGGTCTGTTGGCTTCAGTCACTCAGAGCTAAGAAAATCTGTCCTCAATGCAATGCTATTACCACAGCTGACCATCTACGAAGAATTTATATGTGAATTAATAAAAACTATCAAAATCAATATAACATTGAAAAGAAAGCTTTAGGAAGCTTTAAAGAAATTTGTATATTTTTTCTTTTATTAAAGAGATTGAACAAATAGAGTGAAAAAAATGGTTGTAAAATATGATTTTTGTTCTTATGTATCTGAGGATTCTTATGTGATTGTATATAAAATGAATACCATTAGTAACACATCGTTTCTGTAAGGATGTATTAAATAATATCGATTGTCAGTTCTCTTATAAGTTATGTTTGTCTGTTATCAGAACTTCACACAACCATCAGATATATATTAACACTGGATTTGAAAACAAAACAGTCATTTTTATATTAATTATCCTTCAGAAAACTGGTTGTAAGTTTATTAACACTAATGGTAAATGAGCATGATACAAACCATACATGGATTTACAAGTATTTTAGGGTTGATTTATGAAAAACGAAGAATTAAGTGTGAAAAGGAAGAGATTCCTGTATTCCTCAATCATACTATCCTGTCATTTTGTTTATCTTTCTATATACATTAAATTAACTCTCGTGTCTGTCACTGAATAAATAGTTAAAGCCATAATTAAATATTTGGCAATAGATATGATAAATGCCTTTAAAAACAATAATTTATGATAAGTTAGGATAAGGTTAGTTTATTTACTATGTAAATAAATATATTTTTTATATTTGTGGTTTTATTTTTATAACAGATTTTTTAATTTAAAAAAGGTATTTTTATATGTTATGATACAAAAAAATCCTTGTTAACTGACTTGCACAAAACATATTTTTTTAGAAATTAGTCGTTAGTCTCCGCACTGACTAATGTTTCAACCGCGTCGCCGCCATCCGGCTGGAATTAAAAACATTTTATTTTTAAAAAGACAATGAAATGAATAAAAGGCAAACTGCAAAGATATGAGAGATAGAATATAATAAATGAAAGGAATTTTAACAGTTACGCTGGTGATAACTAAAAATCTAAGAGCAAATATCCATTCAAATCTAATGAATCAAAAGCAACATGTTTTTGTTTTAAATGACAATAATATCCGTGTAAATATATACGTATATAAGTGCGCGTAGGCGCGTCCTTTTTAAATATTTTAACATTTAATGAACTACTAGGTAGCCTAGACTTTCCTATTAAGTACTAGTATTTTAATTTTTAACATACTTTTTTATTACAAAATAAAAAATTACACATCATGTACATGAATGGCAGGAAAGCGCGCCAGATTTATAAAATAGAGAAGGATCAAGGAATAAAAAGTTTGACCTTAAAAACTTTTTTAATAAAGTATATCCGTTTGGGTCTTCAATAAAGATAATATCTATATAAATAAAGAGTGAAAAATAAACAGATACGGGCAGGAATTCGAACCGGCGACTACTGGGAAACCGTCCCGTCGCTCTACCAACTGAGCTACCGTATCGCTGTCCGTCTCGGTGAATTAAGCATTTTATATGTGATCGTCTTTATCGGGGCGGTGGTGACATCTATTAGGTTTCTTTTGAAAATCCTAACCAATGTTTCTAACTTTGCAGTATAGATAAACATTGAAAAGATGCCACTACCGAAATTAATGTTTGAAAATATCTATAAACATGTATAGCCAAGTTAAGCTTATTTAAATTTATATAAATACAGATTGAAAAATAATGTTTATCTATACTGCAAAGTTAGAGCGACGGGACGGTTTCCCAGTAGTCGCGGGTTCGAATCCCTGCCCGTATCGGTTTATTTTTCATTCTTTGTTTATATAAATTTAAATAAGCTTAACATGGCTATACATGTTTATAGATATTTTCAAACAAAGATAATATCATAAAAAAATATATAACCTCTATATCAGTAACAATTAGTGGAGGTCCGTCATCTCTAAGCACAGTTTCTCCATCGAGTTTTTTCAGACCTGGCAGCCGACGCGCTGCTTCAGACCGCCAGACCTCCAGCTCGCAAGCATCGTATAACGGATTACCCACGAATAATAGATCTTCTAAGTTCTGTAGCTCCTTTTTATATAAAATTAGTTAAATCAATATTGTTCTAATGATTTAATGTAGTTAATGATTAGATGGAATGGAAACTATCCCAAGCTATTTGGAGATTTTTATTGAGACTTTTCACAGAATTGAAGAAGAAGATTGTTATTGGTTGTAATTTATGAATACGAAATACAATTACAGAATTGGCTAAAAAAATATTGATTTTAGCTTTTACTTTTATAAATACCAAGTTCAAATTTTGTATCAATGGTTATTCTATAAATAAGAAGTCGGTTAACAAAAGATTCTGAAAAGAGAAAAACATTACCATGAATAAGATTGTGTTTCTTTGTTTGAAAATTACAAATGATTTAAGTTAATTTAAATATATATACAATAAAAAATATTGATACAAGCAAGATTCGAATCGATCGACGTAATGGAAACCGTCCGGCTGATTGTTAATTGAGCTACCGCTTCGTCCTTAGCTTTGATTAATTTAACATATAGGTACTAAATGTATAACCAGCGGCACGAATCATATGCGATGTCCTTGCTTGCGCGGAAGTCTAAATTAGGGTATCTCAGAAAAGGGAGATAGGATCATATCAGGGATGAAGGGCGGTCGTATGTAGCGCTGATTGGCTCTCCAGTCGCGCGTTACGTCCCCCGCACTGATATGACGCCCCGCTCACTTCCAGTGTACACTCGAGTACCTACTTAATTTATTAATATTGCTATTAATATTTTGTTGTTGTTTTTTGTTACTTCTACTTTTGACTTTTTTGTTTTTGTTAAGTTTGTTTGTGTCTTTGAACAATTATTATGTGTAGGGGGAAACTGTTCTGAGAAGACGGGCACGGAGAGAAGTACATCATGTGCTTTGCTTTTTGAAAAGAGAATTTAATTAAATAATTGTTTATCTAAAAGAAATAAAAAGTGAAATTGGCGAAACTGCGAGTATTTTACTCAGTTATTCAGACAGCACTACCATGACTTTAAGTCAAACAAAACAAACAGCAGGAGTTATTGAGGCGGAGAGTGTGAATTTGAATAAATTTTACAATAGAAATTTTAAATTTGTAAAGCGGTTCCACTCCTACTCATTCAAAGTGCACCTCACTAATATACAGGGGCTTGCACTCTAATGTCCCGCCTGTTCACCACCACCTTGAGACAAAGCAGCCACATTTGCTCTTTTTGATGGAGACGCAGATGCAATATCCTTTGAGCGCTGCGCACTTGGATTATCCCAGTTACTCGTTAGAGCACAACTTTTGCTCACGTGCCCGAGTCTGTGTGTATACGCGGACGACCTCTGTATCCAGCGTCACAAATTGCCTGCCATACAGCCAATTGCCATACAGCCAATTGCCATACAGCCAATTGCCATACAGCCAATTGCGATACAGCCAATTGCCATACAGCCAATTGCCATACAGCCAATTGTCTGGACCGTCGGCTGACAACTGACCCGGACAGGTATCGTGTAGAGATCTCGTCCTCCTTAAGAATCTCCGATCACTTTCTATAATGGTGCATCAGACAATGGAGTATTTCATTCCATTTTCTGACGTACCCATCGGTGAATTCCCCCTTCGGAATTCCCCCGTACCCGTTTCATCACCGGACGTTCCGACGCACGGCAGGTGGACACTACACCTGGCCGAACGAAGTGTTTTGCTTCGTCTTTTTTACGTCGTACAGCGAAGGACTGGAACAGCTTGCCTGAGCCGGTATTTCTGGCCAAATACAATGTAGGTGTCTTCGAGAGAAGAGTGAATAAGTTGGTAGGTCAATGCGCCTTACCACCTATAACTACATTTCCACTCTCCATCAGGTGTAGACAAACATTAACCTAATTTTGTATAAAAAATAGTAATAATTAACACAATACGACTTTTAGGTAAGTATAACAATAACTTCTATTCGAAATACATAAAATAATATTTGTTACTAAAGTTATGTGTGCGCGACAGTACAAATGCGCAGTTATCCTCCAAATTTCGCTCGGTGCTAAACTTATATGCCGCGACTTATAATGAATAACCGTCTTTAATATTAATATTAAATTTCTGATATAAATATATATATATTTTTATATTTTTATGTCATAAAAGATTTTTAAATTTAATTTGAACATATAACATAAAAAACACTTTTTTTGGTTTAATCTTACCTGCAATTTGTTAAACTCGCTCCATTCCTTGACCAAGTTATTACTCATGTACAGAACTCTCAAGTTTCTCAGCACGTTGATACCTTTCAACTTCTCTACCAAGTTATATGAAATCCAGAGCTCTTCAAGCGTTTCTCCGAGACATTCCTACGATTTAGACTTTTCAAGAATATATTTACGAAATATCGAAGGTCGGTAACCTAAAGCATAGTCTTCAATAATAACCACCTTTCCAGAATACACTTCTTTTGGATTGGGTTACCTAACATATTATTTTTGGTAGAAGGAGAATTGTAAATTATAATAATAATAACATAACAAGACTGATTGCATACATTGATAACCTCTAAGTAAGGAAATTATTTGCTTGTGTTAAGGGTTTTAGACAACGATACAAATACATAGATATACACATTATATACACTGAGAATTTATTTATTTAACACGACCAAACCCAGAAACACAGATATCTATACTTATTCCATTCATGCCAGTCCCTGTCGGGAATCGAACCCGAGCCCCATTGAGCCGCTAAACTTACTTTAAATTTATATTTCTCAACCCACTCAAACACATAAAAAAATCAATAATAACAAATTAAAACAGTTTAGGAATCCAGTGACAAACATATGTATGTATTTATAATTATATAAATTATATATAACAATTATATAAATTATATATAACAATCCTTTCAGTTAAGATAAGTTTCATCGTCTTCAAAGTCAAGTAAAGACTTATTGACTTACCATCCCGGCGAACGATTTGATATAATTGCGACCGAGTGACAAAATGCGCAATTTCTTTAAGCTGTTCAAGCCCGTAACTTTTTCGATCAAATTTGTAGACAAACTTAATTTTCTACAATAACAATAATATACATTATAACTTGTTTATTGCATATTGTTCATTATAATTCAAATTTCAATTATCTGTTTGTGACATCATATTCTCTATAGCTCAAAGTATACTTGAAAGAACTTGAAGACAATTATTCTATAGTTAAGGCTGTGTAAAAATCGGTGAATCGAAATCCAGTGTTAATTGTTAGGTACAGTAAGCATCTCCATGGTGTTGTAACAGTTAAAACTGGTGGGTGAAACCACTATCAACCCAAATATATATATATATAATTTCTTTGATATAATTTTACAGAAGAAACTTACTCGCAATTAACAAGAGATGATAAACTATTGTCCATTTTCTCAATTGGAGGACATTGAAAAACTAAACTAACATTCGTCGCTGAGGCTGCAGTTTGACCTGACTTCTCTTCCCATCTTTTAATAGCTTCCTTAATAGTTGTGGCTTTAGTAGCCATAGTTGAGTTAGAAAATATTAGTTCTTTAAATATATATAATGTAATTTTGTTATTACTTTTTTTTAAAGGCTAAAAGGGGTAAAATTGAAATGTTATGATTCTACAACTTTAATGTATTTAGATACCTATATAACAACAACAACCAGTTTCATGTCAACAATATCGATAAAACAATTTAAGCTATCAGAGATAAAGACTGCTAGTTATTTGACTTAATTCCATTCTTAATTGCTTTTCCCGTAACAATTAGAATATAATCATATTAAAAAGTAAATAAAATCAACTAGTTTAGTGAGATGATTATTTATTTTAATTCTTTAATAATTTTAGTACTATAGACAATACTTTTGTCAATGGAAAATGAAAATGGTGTATTGTGACATCTGAAATGTCATTTATGTCTATGTCAAGTATAAGCTATATATTTTCTTGAGAATCACGTAATGGCGGATGAATTTTGTTAAATTAATATATTTCATTGTCTAAGCTTCTTATTTCTATAATTGTGTTTCTTTATCCACCAGTCGGCAGTCACTCATCAAATTTAATACCGGCAAGTATCTGACATTGAACTTTTTGACATATTTGTTTTTTTAAATGACGCCATAGCTCATATTTTGCTTTTTTAATTTCTTTTTTTTTATTAAAAAAAAACAAACGGCAATCTATTCCAATATCAACATTCGAATTGTTTTTCATGATGATTAAAGAATATTAATTCCATAATTTGTTAGTTTTATTGTGTAAAGTGAATGTACTTAATCAAGAAACGATAATACTAGGTTAGATTTTGATTAGTGTTAAATAAATGCAATAATCATTTTTAGATTTGTCACCAAGATTCGTAGCCAGAGCTTTAAAAAAAACTTTGTCTATTTTTATTCCCGCTATTTTATAAACATTTCAAAATTATAAAATAAATTATAATAATACTTTTAATTTTTAAGACATTTTTGCTTCTATTTTATGGCGTTTTTATACACTTTTGGTAGTTATCGTGTGCCAATTTTTCAATATTAATACTTTTTCTATATCTAACAAATTCATATTTAAATCTTATAATTCTAGTCAATAAATAACTTATTTATTAATATTAATTACAGATATTATGTCTCGTCAAGTGAGAGAAGTTAATATAGTTCCCTTAACCAAAATAAAGGTAAACCATCATATCTTGATAAGTATAAAAAATCTATTATATTTTAATGTAATGAAAATAGTCACTAAAAATGACTTCCTTTTAAAAATTATTCTATATATAGCAACTCCACCCTTATAAATTTACATTTAATTTTATTATGATAACTGATTTTTCAAAATTTAATCTTTGATCATTTTAAATCTCACACACATAATCAGATTGAAAAGCTCTCTGAAGATGAAGAAGAAGACACTGTTTCATGCAAGGTGTGTAGTAAGAGCTTTGTATCAGAGTTGGCACTGCAGAACCATGCCAGGATTGAGCATATAGACAGATATTTGCTTGGCGAGGATTTGTGTGTGAAGCATTATGTTAAAACGGTAAGGTGGTCATTATTATGTTTCAGTAATAATTAAGTATTAGTGTATGTATTGGGAGCCAAAACATGGTTGAAACCTGTAAAAAAACCTACAGTCTTCTCTCTCTATGGAATGTATGTAACATTAAACATATTAAAGAGTCGGCCAGTCTGTTTATGTGAGTTTGTTCTTATAGTTTTAAAATATTCTTATTGTTCTTAAAAATATTTTTTATCATTACCAGAAAAGAAAATACAATGAGCAAGAAAAAGAGGCTATGAAGAAGCGAACTGAGGAGTTGATATCCTCGATGGAACCCACCAATCTTATGAGTTTAGCATCCAACGATGTCAGCTATATTATAATCAAGGCTGATGGAGAGCCTCAAGTTAAGAAGTTTAAGAAAGAAAAGTTAAAGGTATCAATTGTATTTTATTTTACATTTATATATAAAAAAAAAATATTAAGTTTGGTAAAGTCTTAATAAAAACATTAGTTTTCTGAAAAAAATATTTTTAAAACTGAACACATTTAGGAAAGAATTCTCAATAAATATTTCTTACTGTATTGGATTATTAGGTTATTAATAAGAGCCTATTACAGGTTGAAAAAGAGAAACCAGTGAGAGAAATCAAACACGTCCGGAAAGAAAAAGAAATTCAAGCTATAAGGTAAGGAAATATATAATACAAATACATACATGTTTAACATTTTTAATTACATTATTAGAGATACAATTTTGACTAAATTCAATTGTACATTTACAGCGGGCCCTTTGAATGTCTTCAACCTTCTACCATAGCAGCATCAGGTTTGTGCCACCAGATGTTCCTGTCTTGCTGCGAGTATTCCTCACACTGGAGGGACGAGCACACGCGCCGCCGCAAGGGGCTGCGGTGCCAGGTTTGCGAAAAGCCTCTTGTGGCCATGCAGCAGCCTTTTATGTGCCAGGTGAGAGAGAGAGATAAACAAACTAGGAAAAGAATTTATGACACTCACATTTACAGTTTTAGTAGCTTAAGACTGATTTTTTTATTGTAGATATTATTATAAAGTTGAATATACAAATATAAGATTGAGTATTGGTTGTATTTGATTAATTGAACAAAATTTTTTAGGTGTGTGGGATGGGCTTTGACGACTCTAAAGAACACGCCCTTCACAGTCAAACAGCTCATATCAAACTAAAACCATTTGAGTGTTCAATATGCCACAAGAGATTTACCCAGCAAGGCGGGGTCCAACAACACATGAGACTGCACACCGGAGACAAACCATTCGCCTGTTCGTATTGTGCAAAAACCTTCACACAGAAGTCTGGTCTGGATCAGCATTTGCGGATTCATACTAAAGTGAAGCCCTATCGCTGTGTTATATGTGGAAAATCCTTCTGTCAGTCCATTCACTTGCAGCAGCATATGAGAACTCATACAAATGTGGCTCCCTTTCAATGTGGTATTTGCCAAAAGAGATTTAAACAGAGCAGTCATCTTAATTACCATCTGAAGTACCACAATCCAGCAAACATGACTATGGAGCAAAAGGCCAAATATAATGAGTTAATGCTCATGATGGGTCGTCACCAAACAGTAGAAGTTAATGTAGAAGAAAATGTACAGGAAGAGAGTTATGTGATGATGGATAATGAGGTTTGGTGTGAGAACGAGTAGGAAATAGTTTAGTGAATTTATTTGTGATTTACAATCTGAGATTGTAGACCTAAGTAGAGAAGGTAGACCTTCAATAGTGTTACTCAGGGTACAAGTTGGTTTTATATACTGATCACTCAGATAATGGGTTATGATTTAAACCTATAGTAGCAAAAACGGTTTTTGTATTATTTATAAATTGCCACATCTATAGTTTACTAAGCAATCCATAGACTTTTTTAAGTAACAAAAGATAGAATAATATTTGTAATGCAATTAAATATTAATTCATTGATAGATTTATAGCCTGCAGTTTCATATCTCAGATAGTCACATACTAAATGTAAATAAATAATATAGTGTTAGTTATTAACAGCATGCAATATAGAAAAAGTATATTTTGATTACATATTTAAACTTTATTTAAATTCCTTAAATTTATGTAATAACTTTTATGGTTGATTCATTACATTTTATGATATGGAAAAAAATATAGATCTCATTTGAGGGAATATTATTTGTAAATACATTGTAATATTTTATTGTATTAAACTTGAAATAATACTATTTTTAATAGATTTAACTTGCATATAAGTAATTAAATTTTAAATTTAACCGACGTTAGTACGACGGTAAGAGGAGATGGTCCACTTCCATCTCGTAGTACCTTGAACACGATTGCGGCAACATATTCAAAACGTGGACTTAAATTTAATTAAATTAATTTTACGCGAGTAATATCCGTAAAAATAGTTTTATTTCAATATGTAGTACTCGTGAAAGTCTTAGAAAATACTATGTATTAAACTTTTTAACATATAGAATGAAATATTCATTAAAACAGAATTTAAATGAACATACTGTATAGTAATAGCATAATATACGCTTATAATTGGGTTAAAATATAAGTTATAAAATGTAAGACGCGGCATTTATGTTTAGCCCTAAGCGAAATTTGGAGGGGATAACTGCACATCTTCACTGTCGAACACGCAATACTTTTGTAACAAATATATTTTTCTTATTATTTTAAATATTATTACATTACCTAAGTAATGTAATAATTACCTAAAAGTCGTATTGTGTTAATTTTAAATTTATATTGTACAAAATTTGTTGATAATAATTTATTATTGCCTACCTATGGTTTACATTGTATCTGAGATATAATTTATTACAGTTTACGAGGATGACATAATATAGTAATAAAGACACAAGCAAGCTTAACAAAAACAACAACAAAATAATATTAATTGCGATAACAATTGAGTACACAAGTGTACACTGGAAGTGAGCGGGGCGTCGTGTCGGTGCGGGGGACTCAACGCGCCTGGAGAACCAATCAGCGCTACGTACGACAACTCTTTATCCCTCTCAGTCCCCTCAGATACCTTAATTTAAACTTTCAAGGTCATCGGAGATAATTCGTACTGCTCGTTACACCAGAGTAAAAAAAACAAAACTAGTTCATTCTAGTTTGTAGTTGTTTATGAAGTTTTTATTTTACACTTTTGCATTTAGATGTTGAGCATAATGTTCAAGTTATTTATCTATTATGATTATAGAATAAATAAAGTTAGTTTAATATATGTTTTATTATTTTTTTTAAATAGAAATTCGTTTAGCCTCCTCAGTGGCTAGGCGAGAGGGTTTTATAAACGATTATTATAGATACATATGTTTTAAGCTTTTACTGATTACTTTCAACATTCTTAATAATGGAGAAATGCAAATATTATATTTATACATAACAATATTATATTTTGAATGTAGTACCTTCGAGGAGGTGGTTAGACAATAGACGCCGGAAATAGTGTCATTCTTTAGTTGATACCTACCACTTACCAGTAAACACGTCGGTTCTGGTTCTGAATCTTTTAATTAAGGATTTATAGTCATTTGACTTTTTTCAGGATAATATTGGATTTTATAAGAATCAATTAAGATGCTATGTATAAAATGATTGTTATTTACAATAAGAAGTAGGAAGTAAAATATATACTATTTTTATTATATACATATTATAATATGTTTATATTTTAATTTTATAATTTTTATCTCTTGTGTTGTGTTCGTGAACGGGTTCTGCTTGCGGTGACTGGTTGTGTGGCAGGCCAAAGATTTTTTATAAATATATATATATATATATATATTTTCGTTACTGTTATTATAATTTTATTTTCGTTGCCTGAAATCATTAGGCTTCATTTCCGATTGATTGCGACGACGGTTCTAGTTGTTCCAAAATTACATTTAAGATTGACGTTTGTGTAACAGTGATCACAATAACAAAAATATATCCGGCCGAGTTTGTTGTGTGGTTTGTGGTTCTTCTCAGACCAGGACGCGTTTGGAACCCTCATAGCTTTAACACTAAGATGGAAAGTGCTTTTACAGAAGGACTTATTACGATAAATCTAGTATCGAAATAGGCCCTCCTGACACTTCCATGTAGACGTACACAAGTGATCACTGATTATGATTCTAAGTGGAAAAGATATAAATTAATAAAATAAATAAATAAATTTTAATGTAGGTTTTAAGTTTTTCTAACTTATCTTTATATTTTTTTTTAATTATATGTTATATTTATTCTTTATTTAGTGGAAACTTCACTGATTTCTGTGTTACATATTTGTTTTATTTTTAAGTGTTATGTAATTGTTTTTTTTAAATAAATAAAAATAATTATTAATATACATACACAAAATAGTCAAAACAAATGGCCTTTCTGATTTCCACAAATTAATAGCATGTGCCTACGGGCCTTTCAGTATTATAAATAATCAGTGCCTAACACCTTTTGTTGTTAATATTTTGTATGTAATATTACTTGAATCAGTGGGTATGTTAAATAAAAAATCAATCTTTATTAAAAGAATGGACGGGCATATCATGGATCGAAAAAAAACTATGTAAAATCAAAATTTAATATGCTTTATTTCTTAAAAATCGATTTGAAGATAATTTTAGTATGTTTTTGTATTCCAAATTTTTGACCGCGGAGTACGACGGCTTGATGTCGAGGTGCATGACACCTGACGATGACAGGTGACGTGTGACGCTCTTGTCTATAGAACGGATCACAAATAAGTGGGAGTCGGAATGCTGTCTTCAAAAAATATATATTCTTCCTCTTATAATACAATGGAGTAGTAAAATTAATATGCTAATAATAATTTACGATATATTGTAATATAAGATATGCAGGGTTCCTCACGGAGTTTTAATTACGTACAAGTCTCGGAATCATTGGATATGAAGGTATTCATCATACAGAAACTTTAGTCGGGTGGAAAATTCACCATTAATATATGCCGGAGCGTGGAACTAAGTTTACGTAAATAAACTTTTATCCAAAAAAATATCTTTTTTGTAATAGAAAGAAATTGGTGTTAATTATGATGGTTATAGCTAGTTGACATTTTCAATTTTAATTTTAAGAAACTTACCTCCTTACTTAATCGAGTATATGAAAGATAGGACAAAATTAATTTACCTTTCTTAATATTTTTTTTGCTGTCTCTAAAGAAATGATTTCTGTTGATTTGAATGTTTTCAGTTTCCGGTTGCTTCTGTGCCATTTTAATATTTGCATTCCTGGAAACATAAATTTAGGAGTTTCATTAAATAGTGTCTTATTACTACAATACAATATCCTTAAAACACATCCGATTGTACTATATCAATTAATAATAACTAAATATATGTACTAAAAATAATTCTTATTATTATAATATTACTATACACAAACCGTCTTTTCCTCGGAAATACACCATACTTGAGATGAGGTGCGTAAGGATTACAACCCTGGGTGATAGGCTTGGGACTAGTCCGGCAACAATGGGGTTGGAAGATCCTCTGTCTGGATTTAATAAACATGTGTAATATGTAAAAAAAATTAGAAGTAAAATACATGCAGTCTATTTAATACAAAGTGGTAATTGACGCCTTTCAAAACAATATAAAAAATTACAACTAGGCTAAAAATTCATATTTTTATCTAAAAAAGAAAGTGAATTGATTTCAGACTATTGAATAATGTGTTTGTAAAATATACAAAAAGAATAATGTACGTTAATGTCGTAATGTGTACATTAATGTAATTGTAATGTCGATTGGTGCAATGAGATAATAATAAAAGAGATAAATGTGAGCCACGCTTAAGATGCAGTAGTTTGCACCAGTAACTTAGTAATGCGTCTCAAGTATGTTATGACCCAGAAACTTACAACAATACATATTTCAAATGCATATTGGATAAATATTTTTAAGCACAGTATGGTGCTCAGTAAGCAACCACACCCACAAAAATATACCTATATGAATTTTTATAAAATAAATAAGGAAAACACCTCTAAGCAGCAAGGGCTTTAACGATTAAGATATAGTTGCATCGTTAGCGCAGTTTTGTTTCATCTAAGATAATAAAACAATTTCCGAAATAGTATATAATAAAAAATAATCAATTATACTTATTTCTTTGGACTGAGGTAGACTTCTTCATCTTACTGGTAACATTCTGTAATGGCTCCATACTTAAAAAGGAATGAGAATACGGCGCCGGATACTTCATCTGACTGGTTGAGAAATGTATTATGTTTAATATTTTAAATACCATTTTTACTAGCTGTTGCCAGCCGCCTCTGCTGTGGACTGCAGAAGAAAGGTTTTGTAGTAAACACACTCATAAAATTGTTTTCTCGTCAAACGATTAACATAACGATTAAAATAAGTTACTAATAGTATTTACGAAAACCTCTTTTTGATAGGGATAATACCTAGGTATATCATATCATAAAGTAGATACTAGTTATTCGTAAAATATTTATTTAATTTGAATGAATAATTCCGAATAAAGCTTCAAACGTACAAACTTTACTTCCTTATATTCGTATTATTGGTATTATTATAAAAATCATTTTGGAGCTATCATTACTAAAAATCTTAAGTTCATACAAAAATTAAAAGTATAGTATAGTAATTTGAATAAGTGAATTCTCAGATTGATCTTATAACGCATTTTTATCTACCCCACCTTTGTAGTTAAGAAATAGCTATATCTTACATATAGTATCTATAACAAAATGTAAATAAAAAATTATGAAATGAACCATAGGCATAATATGAAACACCAAAATATATTATCCGTTTTATTTATACTTTTAGAAACAATATTAGATTAACGCATTAACTTACATTGTTCTTAGTTTTCGTGACTTAGAATTTTCCATTTTATTTTTATTTATATTTTAAAATAATTTTATATCGCAGATTTGGTGTCTAGCATTTTTTGACACTATTTGAGTTTTGTATTTTTTTTTAAAACAAAAATAACTTAGGTGCTTTCCTTACTTTATATTTAATAATGACATAATAAAAATCAAACGTAATTATAAACATATAATTTATTAGCATACGCTACAAGTTTTCCTGCTTGATGATTGATAATATAAATAAATCTTAATATATATAAATTACGTGTCACGTTGTTTGTCCGCGATGGACTCCTAAACTACTTAACCGATTTTAATCAAATTTGCACACCGTGTGCATTTTGATCCAACTTAAAACATAGGATAACTTACATTTTAATTTTAAGTCACAATATTTTTTTATATCAAAATATTGTTATTTCGTTATTGGCCTTGATAAATTTACTTGCATTTTAAATTTTTTTCTTTACTTAGCGGTCGGGGGTTTTTTTTAATTTTAATTTTATTTTTTCTAATACCGTGACTTCTTAAATAGTTTACTACAATGTAATAGGTATATCCAAAACCTTAGCAACCACAGCAACGCGTGGCCGAGTCTGCTAGTATATTATATAAATCAGTTTTAAGTGTTGCCAGAGAGATTATTTTCAGACTCTTTTCTTGGCCATCAGAACCAAGAAGTGCATATTTTATAAATTGGAGTTAAGGGCAACTTACATTGCACGATGAAACGGCAATTAAACTTATCGTAACTTAAACTTGTTGTACTTTCTTAAAGATCTGTTAAGTGTTGACAGGGATAATTTTTTTGTTAAATATTACGAATCATAATACATCTATGAATAAATTTAGTTTAGTGTGATTTTATCTTATAAAAACCGTAAGTAATACTTAAGAAATAAGACCACAACTAATTCTATGCAGTTAATATAAACAAAACAGATTGCCTGTATTCCTTTCGATAGAAATTAACTTTATGATAATGTAATGTTTAATATTTATAGGTCAGCAGAAACGGAACGGAATGATTTTAAACATCAAAGTCAAACACAAAGTTACGGAATAGGAAGTTCGCTAATCGCAATTCGCAGGTTGCTACCTGGACAAGTTAAGTTTTATCTAAGATAAATTGTGTAAATTGTCTTATCGCTTGATTTTCTTTACTAATGCTCAATAATTCTACTCATACAGTATGTAATATTTTTGATTTATCATCCCCTTCTGATAAAGCAAGTAGGTAAATGTTAGTGTTGTTGACACATCTAAAATTAATATTCTGCGCATGTGTTGTGTCTGTGTGCGGGTGTGTCTGTGTGTTGAATGTTGATAATTCTTGGAAACAGCCGCGGCTATTTTATGTCGATGTTCGTTCAATACCACTATACCAGTGAGGTCTTAAATTTTGCCCTGGGCACAGATATTCCCCAGGATACTACTCCTTCCAGGTAAAACATGTAAGTTAAACCGTCTAATTACGCAGTTTGCATAAATTAAATACGCCATCATATTCACGTTATTTGTAATAAACTCGATACGTTTTAACGCCATAATGCTGTAATTAACATAAAAGCCAATATTCTATAAATTATTTTACTTATTTGCTTTCAATTTAAATTTTCAATATTTATACAAGATTCTAATATTATAACAACTTACCTGATATGTAAATAATTATTAAAATTATGCTAACCATGTTTGCTCTGACTATATTATAAAGTCTAGTACAATATTATTTTATATTTAGATTTTTGAATGGAATACAATTTATCAAGGAATTGAATGAAACCTTCATACAAACATTTACAACTTCCAAGAATTTGTGAGTGTTAAATTATCATTCCTTGTGGCTTGAATGATATGTAAACTTAACTTAATATGGCTCATACAAGTGCTTTTTATGAAAAAGAAGTTATGTATGTATGTTAATTAATGTAACTGGCCTATAGTAAAAGAAAAAAATAAAAATGAAATACTCCCCTGTACTTAATATTAAACTATGATGGGGGTTTTTTTGTGGTATATTTCTGTATTGGCAACCACTGTCTGGGTCAAAAACAATATTAAAAAATGATATGAAATTCAAAAGTATGTGCTAATTATATAATAAACTAATTAAATGTATCATCCTGTCTATATTTATATATTACAAACATATATTTTTATTAATGTTAGTAAAGTACACATCGGACTAGACATTACAGTTAAAGGAATTGCTTCAAAAAACATATTTTTTTATTAAATATAAATTTAAACCTTAATTTACATTTATATGTATATATACTTGTGTGATTGTTGTTTGTATTAAAATACTTTCATCCAATACTTGTTTCTATTAAAAATCTATTTACTGAGATAACAAAACTTATCAATGGAAGGTTTTTAATTACAAAAGATAGATAGAACAGTCTGTGAAAAAAAATACAGATATATTAAAAATTTCTGACTAATGTCATATACAAAAGACAAGATTAGATAGCTATCTGTTTTTTATGTGATTCAAAGTAGTCATTTATAACTGTGTATCTGACTTGAATTAAAATATTAAGAAGTATATCCTTTTATAAAAATGTTCTTTTTCGTCCAAACTTAGTTGAAATATAATATTTTTTAACTTGCTGTTGACAACAGGTTAAATAAACCGGCACAAGTGATTTATAATAATTCTGTCTGTCTGTATTATATATATATATATATATATATATACATATTTGTAATTATGATACATTATAAAGATTACATATATATTTAAATTAGTGAATATACATATAATAATAATAATATAACAATACAAATTACACAAATCATCTAACCCCTAAATTAGAAAATTATTTACTTGTGCTAAGGGTGTTAGACAACAATACAAATACATATTATAAATACACCTAACATATTTGATAAACTACCAAACCCAGAAAAACAGACACCTATGCCCACCACATACATCCCTGCCCCTATCGGTAATTGAACCAGGGTCACAATATGTTAGGCGTCTGCTCTACCCACTAGACCAATGGGGCGGTTAAATGTATATTATATAAATATACCTAGGTGTTGTAAGGTGTTGTTAAGAGGTTTAACCACCACTTCTAATACGCTATCTTGATACACTGTGGCTGAAGTTTTCACTCTTTTTTCGCAAATATGTAGTTTCGTAACCCCTTGGTAGGAGACACCCCACCAAACCATGACGTATGCTGGATGATGGCCTCATTGAACTTTAGCCACTACCTCGGAAGCTTCTTTAGAGCTGTGTGCATACACTCGATCATTTTGCTTATTGTAGTGCTAGTCGATTGTAAAAAAAATACATCGGTAAAAAAATTTTCGGTGTTTTTCGCCGTGAATCGAAGTAACAGATGTTTTGATCAGTGCAATTACTGCAATCTTATTCTCTTTAGTGCCCGACCCCGTTCAAAACAAATAATTTCTAAACAAAAAACATACAATAATGGCGGGAAAGAAGTGTATTTTTTTTTATCATAGAAGCTAATGTCCGAAATTTAAATTAATGTTTTTTTGTTAATACATATATGTAAACAGCCAGCAACAGAATTTATGGTAAGACTAGGTACCTCTATGATTCTTAGTATCTGAATTGACTCACTCCTAAAAATAATTGAGTTGTATACAATATTTACAAAGTTTGGTTTTGTATTTGTTGATTTTGTTGATATATTTTTTATAGCTAATTGCTTGCTGAAATGGATAAATGATTAAAATCTAATTTTTACTATTAAAAATTAAAATTATAATCCTTTTCTTGAGTTTACAGTACTAACCTAACAAAACTAGCCATCAAATTGAGTTTGTAGTTAGCCTACAGTTGATTTTATTTACAGACTGTACATATATTGATTATAAACTTTTCTTTGTCTTTTATTTACACAACATATAATATAATTTTTGCCTATTCCAATAATATTATATGTTAAATATTTGATTTTATTAATGTAAAAGTTTATTTTAATAATATTTGCTAATATCTTAACAATAACCACCATATGTTCATTGTAACCACAATGTTCAATTTTATTTAATATAACAGGAAAATTCATAATAATTATTCCTTACAGATTTATAAGTGCAGAAGAGAATTATCAGTACTATATTGAATTAAAAGGTAATAGTTAATTTTATTAAAAATATATATTTTTTTAAAAGGGTTTGGTGTCTTGAATTTAAGCATCAACTTACCATCATAAATCATAAAGACAAAAATATCTAAAGAATACGAAAGTAAAATGAAAGTACTTTAGTCTTAACTACATGAGTGTAAAATAAACTATTTAATCATACATTTGTTTTTATTGTCGTAGATCTGTAAATTATTGTCATCTTTAAAACAATTTACAAACAATGGGTCTTATGAATCATTAAAACACGAATGAACATAAAATAATAATAATGTTAATGTGATTTGCTCGTCGAAGTCTTACAGATATATATTTTTTATTAGAACAGTCATGTCGCTGTGGGCGAGATCACAGCAGCTTCCGCAGGAGAGCCTGCAGAAGGTGGGTTATTAAATACCAATTTTTCTCTTTCACCAATTTAGTTTTTCAGGCCTCAATATTCTTTAAATTTATAAGAAATATAACCTCGGTATTTAAATACAACATTTATCACCTAAGACAATAAGTTATTACTAATACATTTTTTTTGGCAAAGAAATATAAATAATTATATATATTTATAGGTTTGTTTTCGTTTCTATTTTATGATATGTAAGAAACAAAAAGTTAACTTCGAAATTTATTCTTTGTGTTATTTCTTTAGATGACTTTTTTTGTTTAATATTATGTCAAAATATATATACTATATAAAACTTTTTTTTTTATATCATTTTTTATTTTTTGGTATAATTTATCAGGTGCGAGCTATTTACGTCGACCATTTCCCCATAGAAGTGCGTCACTGCCTCGCTACTTGGATAGAGAATCGCATATGGTGAGTTGGTTATTTCTGGTTAGAGTATTTTATTTAATTGTTTAGGGTTGCGTACTCAAAGAGTAAAAACGGAACTATATTACTCAGACTTTGCTGTCCGCCTGTCTGTCTCGTATGTATCTCATGAATCGCGATAGCTAGACAACTGAATTTTTCACAAATGTTATATTTCTATTGTCGCTATAACAACAAATACTGAAAACAAAATAAAATAAATATTTAAGGGAGGCTCCCATACAACAAACAGGAATTTTTGTTCGTTTGTTTTATATGTAATGGTACGGAATCCATTGTACGCGAGATTTTTAAATGTAGTTATTATTTTTAAACTGATTGCATTTGTTTATGTTTTTCTACTACAAATTATTGATAAAATGATGTGGATAAAAATATGTACATATATTACTTGTGTTTTTTCTCAACACCTAATCTTACATAAAGCTGACAAGAACATGAAGCTTTTACATATACATAATATAGACTATAGTAACAAATATTGTGTCAATTTCTTACATAAAAAAGCATAAAAATGACTTGTCTCATCAGGTTTACAATATTAAAAATTATTAACTGTCATGGTCTCTATAATTTTTTTTATTTACAATAAAACACCCATAAATCCTTCCCAAGGACCCAAGAGCCGGAGGAACAGCAGCGCTTCTTCGTGGAGGAGTTGGTGCAAGAGATCCACACCCACACGGAGCTGATGGTGTCTCCGGAGATGTTCGTCACCAAGATGAAGCTTATAGAGGCCGCGAAGCAGTTCCGGATGCACTACAGGTGAGAAAGTTACATTATATTTTATTAACAATGACTTACCCAAAATGTAAGTGAGCTTACCAAAATAAGATATGAATGTTTAAAATTAATTTTAATAATGCCAATTTCCTAAAATGGTCTATACATTTTTTTGTCTATCTGTCTGTTTGTATGATTGAGAACTGGATTTAACTCTTACTATAAATCTAGAGCATGCTATATTAATGAAGAAACCGGTATTATAGTTATTAAGTTCCTCAGATATTATATATTGAATTAATAAATATAATACTTATAAATTATGCATAATGATATAATGTTAATTGTAGTAATTAATCAATACTAGCTCGATTGCAGTAACAAACCTATCTTAGTATCTATAAGGGGCCGTCCATTACCACGCGATTTTTTTTAGCATTTTTAACCCCCTCCCCCACCTTCCCCTCGGTGACACGTGGTGAGGTTTAAGACTACCCCGCCTCCTCCATACCCAAATTCACGTGTATTTTTAGTACCTACAAAGAATCTTAATTTGTTTTTGACTGGCATAAAAATATTATCTAAGGAACAGTGTAATCACCCCGCTTTTCCGTTTAAAAATCGCGCGTTTGACGAAAATATAAATACACGTGATATCTTATAGCACCCCCCTAGCCCCTTGTGATATTTCGTGATTTAGACCGAAAACCCCTCCCCGCCCCCCTCCCCCTTTCGAGTCTCAGTGATTAATGGACCGCCCCTAATAACTAGTGATGGCTGCAATATTAAGTTTTAAAGTTTATTATGAGGTATGGGTCAATTATCTCTGTGCACAAAATATTTTGTTTTCTTATTCTAGTACGTCAGGTGAGAGGTGACTCTTTGCGTCTATTTGACATAAGACTGACATAAACTTCACTTTGACAGTGGCAATGTACACATTGAAATAGTGTGTGTAATGCTCCCATTGTAGTGTGTGTAGAGTTATTTTATTAATTTTAATGTAATAAAAGTGCTTTCTTATAATAATGTTAGCTTTCTGCACTTCATCTTCATATTAAGACGTAACTGTTGAATATTTCATGTTCCTTCGTCTGCGAGTATTTCTTAGAAAGAAGCACAAAATTCTTGCTTTACGTATTAACTTAATAATAACCGAATAATAGCGAAATCTGTACATACAATATTATTAGAATAAACTAATAGTTTCGTGTCTCACAATACAGTTTACTTATAATAGAAAATAATAATAAAAATAATAATTGTTTAATATTCTGACACGATCTCGTTACAATTTAATTGTATGTTTATGTACGTCTATTTCAGTCACACTCCCCATGAACTATATACATACATGCGGCGTTGCTTGGCATTGGAGATGGAAGTAATACAGACAGCTATGGGAACTCCATACGTACAGCCGCAGACCGAGAGGAAATACAGCGAGGTGGGTGCTTTAATGAGGAGTGTTGGGTCACTTAGTATCTAAAAGATGTACTACTACTGGTTGCATTCTTTACTCATAATTGTCATAGTAGCTTATCTAATAAAATAACGAGTTGCAAAAACAAATTATAGAATTATCCTCCAAATATCTAATATTTTAGTACACACACACACGCACGCACGCACGCACACGCACACACACGCGCACACGCACACACACGCGCACACGCACACACGCACACACACGCGCACACGCACACACGCGCGCACACGCACACACGCGCGCGCACACACACACACATTGAAACAAATATAGTAAAGTAGTTTACTCACAATATTATATTATATTTTACAACATTAAACAAATGCTATGATTTATTTAAATTGAATATATCTATCATCTATTAAATAGTAAGTAGGTACTGTCTGTCCATATAATGTAACATTGTTTTTGTTTATTACTTGTATAATGAAATATTTGTTTTTATTTATTATTCAAAACACGTAAATATATAATATCACACGTAATGTATTTGATCTAGAACCTTTGATAGATTATTAAATCATATTTGATATCATCACGTATAATATGTTCATTATCTTTTGGTATAATTTTATTAAAATGGAACGTGTTTTTTTGTATAAAAAAAGTATTAATATATGTATTTATTTTGTTAAAATAATAAATAACAGTGTCATAAATAGGTAAATTATAAAAAAAACTTGTTGGATACATTTTCTTTTCAGTTAATAACAGGTCTGCAAACAGTGCGTCAGAAAGTTAATATGGCGTCTGAAGAAATTAGGAGTCTTCAGGCAAATATTGAATCATTCTCTCTTCAATACCACGAGTGTTTGAAGAATAAAGGTGAGGAGGGCTGGGAGATAATGTATTTTTAAAATTTGGAACGATTTACTATATATGTTAATTATTTTGTAGCTGCAGTGTTCTTAAGACCGAAATTGTTCAATCATAATTTGAGTTGTTTCATTATTGAATAACAAAATCCATCAATTTTCTATACATATTGGATATAATCATTATTGCATGAAGCAATCCATTTCTGGCATAACACGATCCACCGCCGGCAGGTCACATCAACTACCTGCAGCAGAGCGGGCCCATGACCAACGAGCGACGGGAGCTGGAGGCCTGCCTCAGGGTTCAGATCGAGGAGATGGAAAGGAAACTTAACGCTCTGGTGAGGGATTATATATGGGGAGGTGTAGGAGTGTTGAAAACATGCAAAATTATGTTATAAATTGCACTATTATGCTAATAATACAGTCGGAATTTTAATTCGATTCCAGATTTGACATAAGCTACTGTCATTTCGTAAAATAATGATACCATACATAACCTAATAGTGATGGACACAACTATCGATAAACAATCACGATTTTATGTTTATCTAATTGTAATATTGGTGTGCCAATTAAATAATAAATGATCTATTTTCATTAAAATAAATACATTATTATTCATATTAACTATTTAGTAAATATTAACCGTTGCATTATTTTATTAAAAGCTAATATTTTCTTTTAATAATATTAAATACAAAACTTATAATAAAAGAGTCTAGATAAATAGTTTTCTGTATTGGTAACCCGCGCGGGCTTTCTCTCATGTTCCTCCATCATCACATTTTTTTTATAATTTCACACATATTTATCAAAGAAAAATCTCAGATACTTAATTAATCGTCATAACAAAATTAATCGATTCAGAAATATTTAAATTACCGATATACTTAGTTTCGATTAAGTTAGTAGTTGTTTAGATACTACTATAAACGAAATAAATCGATTCAGAAATATATCATTTCCTTAACGATTAATTTCGCATCGTCCCTATTTAGTAGTTGGCATTACCTTGTAACACTGAAATTGTCAAATCTGGAATCGAATTAAAATTCCGACTATAGGAGATCAAATTACACTAAAATACTTTGATAAAACCATTTATTTTTACGTTTAGTTTTTATTATAAATAAGTAAAGATACACTTGTTGAACTGTCCTTATTGTCATTTTTTAAATAACTAATTTTTATTTTTAGTTTCAATTCAAGTATTTTTTGTGTATTGTGTGTCATATAAATTTCAAAGGTTGAACATATATTTTACATTAATCAAAAATTATATAAAAAACATGTATCTCAATCGAGTACCACATTTATTTGTATGCGGCTAATAGTATATTTAAATACCATCAGGTGGCTCAAATCAATCAATCCCAAATGGAGTTGGTCGATCACATGAAGGAGAACATCGCGAACCTGAGACAGCTTCAGAGCCAAGTCCTGGATGAAGAGTTGATCAAGTGAGTCAATACAGTTGTTAGTCAATAATCGAAGTGTCATAGATAAAAGACGCTTTTTTCAATACAACTCGCACTACCGACTCTAACACAAATAATATATGTGACACTCACACAAGTACATGATTCCGTCCCCACTCGTGCAGGTGGAAGCGGGAGCAGCAGCTGTCGGGCAACGGCGTCCCGGTGCAGTCCAACCTGAACGGCATCCAGGAGTGGTGCGAGCTGCTGGCGGAGCTGGTGTGGAGCACGAGGCAGCAGGTCTGCAACGCCGCCAGGATCAACGGGAAGAGCATCGTGGAACTGAGACAACCGCATCTGCAGGAGATGCTGGACGATATGAGCAAGCAGGTGCGAGCGGGGGGAGAAGTCCGGTGGATGGTTTGGGAAGGTCGAGCTGGCGCTGGCGAGGGAAACTCGGCGAGATTCTCATGATATGTTCTCTTATAATCGTCCCTAAAATCCTAAAAAAAATTACAAAGATACATTGTAATTTATTTTTTTAATCAAAACCGGTGCACTTATGAATCATGATTTGCTGGAGCTACTTACAGGGTCACTGACCGTTACACCGACGGGTTACCCTCATTGTTGACTGATAGGTTTGTGGTTAGATTCCCTCACGAGTCAGTTTTTCAGTTGTCTGTTATTAGTACATTTTATAAAGCTGAGCGCAACTTTATATTATAAGTATATTTATATACTTATAATATATGTATATTTGACAGGTGACAAGTCTTCTGTCGACTTTAGTGACCTCTACATTTGTCATAGAGAAGCAGCCGCCTCAAGTAATGAAGACGAACACGCGGTAAAGATTTATATTTATTGTAGAAATATGCAATTAATATTTTTATTTATTTTATTATTTTTATAGCCGAATTGGATAAATTCCAATTTCAAAATTAGTAACAAACATTAGTAAAATTGTATTTGTAGAACATTATTATTTACTATGAATAAAAATTACTGCATACTTTAATGACTACAGGGTTACAATTACAATAAAAGCAAATAAATTATAATATATATGTTAATGTATGTAAATGTTGACTGTGTGTGTGTTTATTGTTCCTGTAATTTTTGAATGGTTGATTGAGGTCAAGTAGTCTGTTTTCTTTTCGTTTTAGGGTAGATAAAGGTGCTGCAATCAAGATTTATTTATGAAACTTACTGCTGTTCCCACTATATATTTTTTTGTGTATGTTTGTTAAGACTAATAATAAAATTTAATAGTCAATGCTGTTTGGAATTAGAATCATACATAATTCTTTATATCTTCACTGAATGTTATTTTTAATAAGAAATACAATTTGTGTTATTTTCTAAAAAAGATTATTATAAAATTATTAGATGATATATTGGTTTTTTAATTCAATATTTCGTTAAATATCTTGTTTACTATAATAACTTGTACAGCAGAAAAAATGTCTTATTTATTGTTTATTACTAACTGTTTTTTAGTTTCACGGCCACAGTACGTCTGTTGGTGGGCGGACAGCTCAACGTGCACATGACGCCGCCACGTGTCACGGTGGGTGATGCACTAATCTTTATATGCATCTCTTAATGATTTCACCGATTATGGTTTCTTTCTTTTGTTTTTTCTATAGGAAAGTTCCGAATATGTTGTTACATACAAAAAGTAACAATACAAAAACAAAATTATAATAAATAAAGTTATAAAGAATTCCCGGATTTTTTTTATATTATTTATTTATACATACAAGCAAATAGTGATGAGATAAAAACCTGTACGACCAAAATAAAAAAAAATGGCTACTATTCCACTACAAATATTTGTTGTTATTCGTCGCGGTCACTCATCCCCGCAATCAACATACTCATTGCTCGGGAAATTATCTACTTGTATAATAGTGTATTGAGTAGTAGTAGCAAGTAGTAGCAAGTAGTAGTAGCAGGTAGTGTAAGTAGTGTGTCGGTGCGTGCAGGTGGTGATAATATCGGAGCAGCAGGCGCAGCTGCTGTTGAAGAGCGACGCGGGCGGCGGGCGCGGCAAGCAGCCCCAGGAGTGCGGGGACATCCTCAACAACAGCGGCTGCATGGAGTACCAACCCAACGGACGACAGCTCAGCGTCAGCTTCCGGTGGGTTGGAGGACCTCGATGGCCTTTTTAGCATTTCAAAGATAAAAGTATATCAGAACATCCGAGCGATTCGAGACCCTTCTTGCGCGTACGGAACGTCCGTTCCGACGTCACGCCCCGAGATCATTCACGTTTCGCTCTAGCCGTAGTTAAATATTAACGTTTGATTTTCAATCGTCACAGTAACATGCAGCTCCGTAAGATAAAGAGAGCCGAGAAGAAGGGGACGGAGAGTGTGATGGATGAAAAGCTGACGTTGCTGTTCCAGTCCGAGTTCAACGTGGGGGGAGGAGAACTAGTGTTTCAGGTGGGTGTGGGCGGGGAGAGGTGAGGTCGGGGGAGGGGAGAGGCCTGGGCGAGGTGAGGGCGGGGAAAGGTGAGGCCAGGGAGCGGTGAGGCCGGGGAGAGGTGAGGGCGGGGAGCTGTAAGGCCAGGGAGCTGTGAGGGCGGAAAGCTGTGAGGCCAGGGAGCTGTGAAGCCGGGGAGAGGTGAGGCCGGTGAGAGGTTACCAAGTCTCCGGAATGTCTCGCCGTAGGACATGAATATTATGGTTATAATTTAAATATTGGATTAGGATTCGTTTGTTTCTTATCGATGGACCTTTAATGATTCCTTCCACACTACACGCAACGAAAAATTAATAGTAATTTATTAATTAAATGATGAATATACATTAAAAAATAAAAAAGTAAGACCAAGAGAATTGAAAAGGAATAATAATTGTTATAATGTGGTTTGATATAACACAATACAAAGCATTTCTTTATTTTTTTATAAATGTAGAATGAAAAATAAATCGATACTTTACCTTGGCGATACGGTAACACAATCGGTAGAGCGACGGGACGGTTTCCCGGAGGTCTCTAGTCGTATCGGTTTATTTTTAATATTTACAACAAAAAAAAAATAAGCTCAACATGACTAAGCTTATAGTTATTTTCAAAAGTAAATCGATTCTTTTATAGACACCGTAATAGAATATAACAAATATAATAATCCTCCCCCAGGTATGGACCCTGTCCCTGCCGGTGGTGGTGATAGTGCACGGCAACCAGGAGCCCCACGGCTGGGCCACCGTGACGTGGGACAACGCCTTCAGCCCCGCCGGGAGGGTGCCCTTCGCCGTGCCGGATAAGGTGTGTAATAATTAATGACACTAGGGACTGGTCGGCGAAAATAAAATACACGATACCCGGCCAGCCGACCACACAGTACACACAGTACAGATACATTAATACACTGAAAAGATAATTCAGACGCACCGACCACGATACTGTCTATTGTATCAGGCGCATGCTGCAACGATAGAACCGTATGTAATTTTTGTTTTTCCACAGAGTTTTTTGTTAATATTTGACGAGCCAACGCTGAAAACTGATCTAAAAACGCTTAAAAATAATAAATTTGAAATGTTTGAATCTGTGTAAATATTGAAGTAATAGATGTTTCATTATTTGAGTAAGAGATTATGATAACATGACAAAGTCTGCTATGGATAGTTTTGTATCCAATCCTTATTTCCAGGTTATCTGGGGTCAACTGGCGGAGACCCTTCGCATAAAGTTCTGTTCAGCGACCGGGGGTGACCTCTCCGAAGATAACCTTAGGTTCTTAGCAGAGAAGATTTTCAGGTACATGTGAAAATAGTATACTGATTATTGTCACATCAACTATCTTATTTTTAACTAATATACTTTTTTTTACATATTTATGAATTACTTAATAATTACTGACTCTGAACATAGTTAAGAAATGAATAAACAATTAATACATAAAATACTTTAAGTATAATAATTATTGTTACAATAAATTACCTCGAATTATTAATTACATTTCTTGTACACATTCAAAGATTTGTAGAAATATATCTAGTACTTATTTACAAGAAAATGTTTATTATACAAAATCAAACATATGATGTAGCCGAAGACATGATAAGAACAGTCAGCGCAGTGATCTTATTATACCTTTGATACTTACATATATTGATGGAGTATTACTATCACATGACAGAGTATATTAATAGTATGATATATATAAATGTGTGAGTAGTTCTCACGTCGACAGAACGAGTCTCCCTCTGTCGGCGCTGGAGCTCAACAACATGAGCGTGAGCTGGACCCAGTTCTGCAAGGACGCGCTGCCCGACAGGAACTTCACCTTCTGGGAGTGGTTCTATATGGTGGTGAAGGTCACCAGGGACTACTTGAGGACTCTGTGGTGCGATCGGTGAGTGGGGATTATCATTTTGTTATTTTTGTTTTAACATTCGTTTGTAATTTTAATATAATATTTTGTAAATTAATATTTTTCCTTTGTTTTAACGTTTATCTCCATAATTAATTACTACTCGATCTAAGCTAAATATGTTAAACTTCCATCCACTCAGGCTGATAATGGGCTTCATTCAGAAGAAGCAAGCTGAAGAGATGCTCTCCAAGTGTCCTCCCGGGACCTTCCTCTTGAGGTTCAGTGACTCTGAATTGGGAGGGATAACTATTGCTTGGACCGGAGGTTAATTTTCATCCATCCATATATTTTTTTATATTTATTAAATCATTACTATTTACATTATTGACGCATTTACAGTTGTGGCGATAGTTATTAAGTTTTCGGTACATATTGCTACAAAATTAAACTTCATGTAATGAAACCAAGACTTGCAACTGATAGGACGATTCTTTTTCTTTAATGCCTTGAGTTTTTTTTTATAAAAAAATCGTTTTTCATATATTTCCACATTCTACGGTATCTTCAAGACTTTCAGCACACTTCTAATATTTTTTCTCCTATTTAAAATATTAAAAACGGATAAGTAGACATACTCAACTAAAAAAGTGTGAAAATACCTACATACTCTTAAATAACATATCCGAAAATATTATAACTAAACTCGGCGTCACAAAAATCGCACCTCTATGTTTTTTTCAGTAAATCGCTCCTAGAATCTAGCACATAAGTACTACGTATGAAAAAAATATATCATTCTAAAGTGCACTTCAATACCTTTATATTAATTACCTGTATCATTAAAAAAACAATTACCATTTCTAACCAGGGATCAATCAAAAAAATGTTTAAAAAAATGCTCACTTAAGGAGCACTACTTGTGCTACCTTATAAGGGTATAAAAGCTCATGTAAAGGTAAAAAATGGGTCAGTCGCTACTCAGACTTCAGAGTGAACACACCGGAACAACATACGCAAGAGAACAGTACCTGAAGATGGATACAACCCCTGATAAAGCCGCTCAAATCATTGCGCTATTGCAATTGCGACAGGTTGACGTTGCGACTCGTTGGTTGAGGAGAGCGATTTGCCCAGGCTTGCATAGAGGAATCCGTCGAATACCGAGGTGGTTCCTGTATGTTCTGGGGTGGCATATCCGTCGAAGGGAAAACGGAGCTTGTGTGCGTCTCTCGGACTGGTGGTGGTCGCGGGCAAGGGTCGCTGAATGCTCGGCGGTACATAACGGAGATCTTACAAGACCAAGTGGTTCCGTATGCTGGTTTTGTTGGCGATGGGTTCATGTTAATGCATGATAACGCCCGTTGCCACACTGCGTTTGCTGTGCGGGACTATTTGGAAGAGGTTGAGATCCCTGTTATGCAGTGGCCAGCACGAAGTCCAGACTTGAACCCGATCGAGCATCTCTGGGACGATGTAAAGAGGCACGTACGAGCACGAGATCCTGCTCCCACCACTCTACAAGACCTCCAGGATGCCGTGAAAGACGAATGGGACAACATACCCCAAGCAAGAGTGGTGACCCTTGTGAGCTCCATGAAGGATCGGCTGTAAGCTACCATCACAGCAAGGGGTGGAAACACTAGATTTTAAGGCCTTATTTGTAATTTTTTATGATGTTATTAATTTTATTTTTTGTCACTTTGTCATGTTTTAAGTTTTTTGTTATTAAAGAATTAAAATGCATACACATGTTTTTTATTTTCTAATAGGCAATTGAATTACCTTTCCAATGATATCCTACAATCATATCCTTACAATTCACAAAGTTTGAGTAAAATTATTTTGAAGTTGCTTTTTTAAAAGGTGCGATTTTTGTGACGCCGAGTGTAGTAATTTTTTTTTACGAATCTTTTGTTAATAACAATTCTTAATGTATTTCATAAAGTTGGCTTTCTTAGTAGATTCTTTATTATAAATACTTTTAAATTTAAATGCAACGTCAGTCGGTTCGAGGCTGTTGTCGAGAGTGGTCAATGCATCGCTTGTAGGCTAAAGTTTTTGTTATAAAAATTGCATATGCACAAATGAAACATATAAAAAAAACAAACTCGATACTGTACAATTTACGCAATATTCTGTATTGTCACAATAAAAGAAACGATAAGACAATAGAAATAAGCACCTACGAAATAATGGCGAGTCCGCTAGTCAAATATACATTTATTTGTTCGTCTCTCAGACGGCAACGAGGTGTTCAGTCTGCAGCCCTTCACGTCCCGCGACCTCATGCTGCGCTCCCTCGCCGACAGGATACTGGACCTGGCACAGCTGCAGTTCCTGTACCCCAACGTAGCCAAGGACGACGTCTTCTCCAAGTATTACACCAAACCAGGTGAGAGGACACACTAGTTAGAAATCAATTAGAATAGTAATCTAGATCTGGAATGAAAAAAGAAACTAGTTTTATACGTTTATTGAAGGAATGATGTACGACAGTTGTCAATATTTAACATTTAAATATGTTATCAAAAAAAAACATTTAGTAAGTAAGGTCAGGATCATCATAATTAAATAAACGAAAATATTCCATTGATGACCAAAATTAGATAAACCAATAAAACGATAACAGCTGTAAAACATGAGGAACAAAACTATGGGACTGATATATATAGACTGATATATACTTTGTAACATACTTCTTCAAATACAGAGAACGAAGTGCTGAAGAACGGATACGTGAAGCCGGTGTTGGTGACGACTTTACCACAGTACATGTCCGCCTCGCCCTCCTACGCGCACTCGCCAGACACACACCGCAACACACCCTCCGTGCACAGCAGGTGAGAACACACGCACGCACGCACACACACACAGGTACACACGCACACACACAAACACACACACACACACACACACACACACACACACATACGCACGCACACACATACACACATACACACACACACACACACACACATGCACGCACGCACACACGCAACACGCTCTCTATGTACACCAACACACACACATGAAATAAACAGCAACACACTACTTGTAGTTGTATAGTTGTATACATATAGAATGTGACGATACATGTGTATACAATTACAACAACTACAAAATAACGCAGCCAGGTACACTTTAATATATTATACTAAAAATATGCTACACCTATCTTTATTTATATTTTATTTTTTTATTAACGTTCTCTATTTATATTTTTGTTCTTAGGTACATGATTGAATTTTGACACAAGAGGAAGACTTTTTTATTTTTTTTAATCAGTTGTATTTTTTTAATCTAATAGTCACATCCAATATTATTTTATGATTTATTTTCCGTTAAAAAGACAATCTCATTATTAATTAATGATAAGAATGATTTACTTTTATTTTTTATATACACTTTATTATTCTTTCTATTAGTTTATAGTTTATAATCGTATAGTTTTATTATGAAATGTCACTGAAATAGAGACATTATGGTGTTGTACGAGGCGTACGTATATAATAAAAAAAATACAAACAAAAAATCATTTTTTATGAAATGTTTAAAAATATGACAATGAAACCGATGACATGTCTACGTACATATAATAAAATGAAGACCTGTACACTGACTCTGGACACTGTAACTCAATGGTTAAATTTATATATATATATATATATATATATATATATATATCATACCACATTATCAAAAGTCACAAGTTCGGTTCTTGTTAGATTTAATAGGATATTTTTATTGATAAATATTAAATCAATTTCTTTTAGCTGCGGAACGACGATGCTTCAGCTGTAAAATGAGGCTCGAAAATTATTATTATTTTTAAATTGTTCAAAATCTTGTTAGTTGTTAAAGTGTTTTAAATTTTGAAAAAAAAAACTGAAAAAAATATTTTGTGACTCGTAGTTGTTAAGAAAAACAGTATTAGGATCGACGTTACTTACTCAAAGTGTTTTTAGACATCATTTTAGGTTTTTTGGTTCAGTATTATAAAGTTACTGGGGATTTTATTAATTAGGTCTTATTGAAAACTCTATTTTTATTAGTTTTAAAAATGTATTTGGTGCAGTATTTTATTAGTAATACTTAGATATTTTGTATATAATATTGGTTTTCTAAAGACATTTAAATGATTATAAAAAAACCATTCCCTAAAAATATTGTATACAAATAAAATATATACAGGGTTATTTACAGTTGACTACCTCTCGCAGGCAGTCTCTACATCAATCCCAAAAACATTCGTTCTACTACTTTTTACAAATCTTGATAAACACAAAAAAAACGAAACGAAAATTTTTTGTTTCCACTTTTACTTATTAATCTGTATTTTGTAAGAAGCACTTGAAAAGTCAACGTCCGGGCGCCATACGTACGCTCAGAGCTATTTTCAGTTTAGAGACCACAAATAAATTTTGCATGGAAAAACTTAAATTTCGAAAACTAATCATTTTAAAAAGTTGTTCAACAAATGTTGTTGGGATTGATCTAGGAAATCTGCCTGCAAGAGGTGGTCAATTTATTACAAATAGCCCTGTATATACTTGTATCTTTCGTCCATTAATTAAATGTCAATTTTAATAATAATAACATATCAACATTATTTTAGTATTATTGATACATAGTTCATTTATAAATTATACTAGTTAAAATAATTATATGGAATTCCACAAATATCTACAAATGACACTCAACGCATTTATATACAAATAAAATATACAATGTTAAATTCATCAACACGATGGCTCAGTAGAAGTCAGCTAACGGGTTCGAACCCGTGTTGGTATATTTATCATTCTATTGACTTGTTGTTTTTAGTAAAAAATGACCAATTTACGATAGATTTGACGAATTTAACCGACACTGAATTAGATAGGAGTTATGTAATTGTAATATTAATATGTATTGTAAATGTTTCAAGTGCGATCTCGTTATAAACAAAAATACAAATGGTTTTTTTGTTCTTATATGTAGTTAAAAAAAATTATAAAATGTTCCATATTATATTTGTCTCGACTTATTATTATTAACTTTTAATGCATAATAAATACTAATAATATGTTTAAAAATCATGACAATTTATTTTAAGGTAAGTTAAACGCAATATTATTATTTCAAAGCACAACGAAAAAATATATGAATCTTATTAAGTGTAATGGATGTGGCTATTAAGATTATCAATGTTGCTATGTGAAGTTATAAACAATCAAGATAGCACTTGACACGCTGTGGTGTCATAATAATAATATACAGGGTTATTTGTAATTAATTGGCCACCTCTTGCAGGCCCTCTACATCAATCCCAACAACATTTGTTGTACATAACAAATCAATCTACAATTTTTGATAAACAACAGAAAAAGAAACGAAACTAAAACTTAAACATGTTTTCTTCCTTTTACGTAATACTCTGTTTTTTGTAAGAAGTATTTAAAAGGTCAACACCCGGGCGCCATACGGACGCTCAAAGTTAATGCCAGTTCAGAGGCAACAAATGAATTTTGTATGGAAACATCTAAATTTAAAAAACTATTAATTTTAAAAAGTCGTAGAACAAATGTTGTTGGGATTGATGTAGAGAGCCTGCAAGAGGTGGCCAATTGATTTGAAATAACCTACATACATAAATAATTAAATTACTTAAGTATTTACTAAACATATGATATTTCAATATCATAAAATAGACGGTTTTATTTGTAAAGAAATATTATTCTGGTATATATGTAATTGGAAATGAATTTGAAAGAGTTCTGACGTCACAGTGTATACAATTATAGATAGTAATGTATGTTGGTATGTGTTTATAATATACGTGAATTCTAAATTATTTATTTTATTGTTTTTGGATTTTTTTATAATAAAGGAAATCCAAATACACAAACCCCTCGCGAAAATGCAACACAGACGGTCGTTTTCTTATAAATATATATATATATTAATTAATAATGAATTATTTTGTAAATTTATTTTTATAGTCTGTGCTGTAATTTGAGCGACGGATTTTCTTTATCTAACGACCGTCTTTAATGTTATTAATGTGTTGCATTTTCTCTTCTTTCCCGATGGATGCTGCGCCGCTGATGAAAAAAACTACCTACAAACATTTTAATGTATATTTCAAAAATAAATTACAAAAACATTTGAAAATTCCTATCTATAAATATAATGTAATTTAAAACTGAATAAAATTATAAAAAATACATAAATGTACATTGTTTGGTGTAAAATATACACCATGTCATTGAACACATAACATTGTGAAAACAAAAAACTAATGGTATTAAATAAATATAAAACTATGAAACAACAAAAAAAAACAAAACAATGCTATAAATATATGAATCGACAACATAAAACATTTTTTAAATGAATACAAATGTTAACAAAACAATAAAAAAATATGAAAATGAAAAAATATGCCACTAAAAAAAAATATGTAATTAAAATAATAAAAAACATAATCTACTTTATATTTATTAAAAAAAAAACTGGTACAAACAAATACTAATGGTACTACAATGATATAATTTTATACAACCGACTAATAATGAAAAAAACATCGTTATTATAATAAAAATCAACTCAAAAAACCATTACTAAAACATCAAAATAATATATTTTCTAAAAATTTAAACCAATGGTGTCATAATAAATACCAATGGTACCAAAATAAAAAAACAATGGTACCAAAAAAAAAACCAAATGGTACCAAAAAAAAAAAAACCACCGATACCACCAGCAGCTACTTCAGCGCGTCCACACCCGCTCAGACGGAGAGTAGCTTCATGGACAGCGACCTCTTCGAGCAGATCCGGGCCTTTGACCACGAGGAGTTCGATGACTTTGACTTCTACGGCGGTAACGCGGCCATGAAGTGAGTTGGTAGTGATGATGGTGACGATGAACTGAGTATGATGATGAGAGATGATGCTAGAGTGAATGATGGAAAATTTCGGGTTGCCAACCGTTTACAGTACAATAAATATCAACCAAAATCAATAACTGATCTCTATAAACAGAACTAACTACTAAAGATAGATAGTACTTATTTGTGTATTGAGTTATCAGTGCTAATTAGTTGTGAAGCCATCTAAGTTTGTTTTTATTCTTACATTTTAGATCTTTTATAAATTTATTATTATTTTTATTAATATAACATACAATATGATATTCTCTTTATTTATTTTATAAAAGTAAGACTACTTTACAATTTTCAGGTAATAATCAGGAAATTACTAATATTGGTGTTCATTCGTCTGCTTCAAGTCAATTATTTTAAAGCTGAGTTTCAGCTAATGTTTTCCGCACCGGCCTACGCACTTATACTCTGTGCCATACAGATAAATATTTAATATTATACAAAAAATAACTATGTATTCAAAATTGCACAAGAACCGTCATTATTATAAAATGAATTATTTCAACACTATTAATTAATTTATATTAAAATATATATTTTATCTATATTACATATTAAATATATTTTTTATGTAAGAAGTTGTTGAAGTCATGAAATACTTTGGAAGGTGGTATATTGTGTTAGTCTTCAAATGATTTTTTAATTGTAGTTAATTAGTTTAGTTTATGGTACAAAATGTAAACAATATTACAAATTACATGCGCTTTTATATATTATAAAACAGTGAAGATGAGATTATAAAATATAAATTTCTAAATCTAAGTGCCATAGTTAGATATTTTTTTTTCATATTTTATTTTTGTATACCTATATGTGTAAAAACTACTTTTTAATTATGTTTTCAAATAAGAGCTAGGTTTTTTTAGTAATACATTAAATATTGCCGACAACGAATAACTTTTGACGTATTTTCTCTTAATTAATCTGTCAAAATTAATTACGATTGAGATTCTGACAGCTTCATAACTTGTCCAGTAAATACGACTCTTTCCCAGTGTGATACTAGAGGCCTTACTCTATTTACCAAATGTTAATATTAGTGTATTAGTAGCAATATATATTATAACTAACTGCATTTGTAATTTTTATTATGATATTATTGTTAAAATGTGTATTTGCTTTTTCTTTACATTTTCGAAAATCGTAAATATACAATGTTAAATCTTTCTAACAATAATTAAATAGTAAATATTGGAATAAATAGGACTATTGACACAACTAAATAACGCTATGGTAATAACGAACAATTTTAAATTAATTCAAAAATTTAAAGAATTGCTTATTACTTGTATGTTATATGAAAATGTTCAAATCTTTTGTAGCTACAATGAACAAAACTTTTGTTTATTGTTCTATTAACGTAAATTATATTATATAAGAAATTATTTTATCTATTTAGTTTTTTTGTAAAGCATGTTTTTTTTAAATGACGATTTATTTGACAAAATGACAGCAATGACATTTTATTTAGTCGGCCATCTTGTGTGACGTAATTGTAAGCAACATGGATTTTTTAAAATATATTTTATTACTTAGTTAATAATTTCAAATGTTTTATTAATGTCCTTATATGTAAGTTCTGTCTGTAGTCGCTTCATCCGTTGTCCATGTGTATGAAATAAATATTGACCGTTATACGTTTTTTTATTATATTCTCATATCGCCAAACGATCTTGTCCTCTCCAACTAGGGTTGCCAACCATACTTTATAATAAAGTATTATACTTTATTTTTGGTTATTATACTTTTGCATACAAATAAAGTATGTGAAGATACTTTATCAGTATTTTTTTTACTTCTTATTGATAGGAGCTTAAATTATATGACAAAATGGTTCGTTTTAGCGAACTTAACGGGCTTTCTATACTTCCTAATATGTTTTTGCGATTAAATTTGAACATTTTGAAATGGTAATAAATTTAATTTGAACCGAATTGTTTATTTATTTAATTTTCAATGTTGATTGTCAAACAATCTTTCAAAATTTTATAAATAGTAAAAAAAAAATAGATTTTGCTAAAAGCACACAAAAGTATGTTTTTAATTTAATATAAGCATAATATTTTAAAAATATTTCTTTTTTTACAAATACTTTTTTTTCTTACTGAAACAATTTTCTACTTTTTTTCGTCAAGTTGGCACCCTAGCTCCAACACTCAGATTTAAATCGCAATCATCACAAAATTTAGGTAAAAGTACAAAAATATTTGGCGCAGTGGAAATCACCCTTTAACTATTGAATGCAAAAAAAACATGAGTTCTCATAATCTGGTTACAAATGATAAATTAATGAACTTTGAACAACAGATCAGATTACTTAAACAATTGCAAATTAGAAACTTGCTGATGATGGAGATGCTGCCCAACGATATCTCAAGAAACAAACGGATTTGAAGAAAATTTCCATCGAAAAGCGTGCCATATTTTTTTAAATTTTCTATCAATAAATATATAAAATAATATATCAAACATCATCTCTTAATTAGGCAAGGTTTGCTTAAATTTGTTTATAATTTTATGAAACCTGCGATTATCGTTCTCCATTATCTTTTATTATTATTACAAAAAGTATAATTTTTGATAGAAAGGAAATAATAGAAAAATAATTAATATTAAAAATTTATATAAATATAGAATGAAAAATAAATCGATACGGGCAGAGATTCGAACCCGCGAGTACTGGAAAACCGTCCCGTTTCGGAAAACTGAGCTACCGTATCGCTGCCCCCTTCGGTGAATTAAGCATTCTATATGTGATCGTCTTTATCGGGACGGTGGTATTAATATAAGAGACAAAGCTTCTTAGCATTCCATGGATTCACCGTGCGGGTGCCGGGCCCATCGCGTTGCAAGGAAAGGAGTGCAAGCAGTGCCTGGGACTTGCGACCCTGGAGTTGGTTTAAGGGGCCCCTTTATTATGCGCAAAAACGATCACCTTCACCCTCCACGCTCCTCTCCCTACCTAACCAAATTTGGAAGGCCAAGGTCTTTAAGTAGGCTGTAGAGAGATTTTGCTGTTATGCCTCTCGCTCCCACTTTTACCGCGTACAAACTAACTATAAATTTATTCTTGATCAGTTCGTTGGTCAGTTCGTAATACTTATTGAGCTTGAATGTGTGATCCCTTGGGATGTTTGTTTCCCAAGGAACAGTAGGCTCCACAAGTATCACGCGCCTCAGATGGTTAGAATACAGGAATAAGTCCGGTCTGGATGACGAAACACCAACATCCCCAGGGATTTTGTAATGCTTTTCATACGTGTCCATCATGAGAGTCCAATCAGGAGCCGCGCCTAATATTGAATAAGCCTTCGCTTTTGATTTTTTGGAGGAGCCTTCTTTTACGAATTCTACAGATCGTTTGGTGGTTGTTATACCCTTCCGCGCTCTTGCTACTGAAAGACTAACCGCTTCCCGTATAATTTCTAATACCTTGTCATGGCACCGCGAGTATTGACCTTTATCTAGAAGTACCCTACACCCTACTAATAGGTGTTTCGCGGTTCCTATTGCCTCCCCACAGATGTTGCAAGACTTTTCGGTGGCTTTGCCCCATCTTACTAAATTACTTTGATCTGGGAGTCATTTGGAATGCATTAAGATTGAATTTTAATAATGTTGGGGACCAATCATAAATTAAGGTGCTCCACTTCAAAGCTAGTGGAATACAAAAATCTCCTATGGTCACCCATTCGTTTTGAATTTCTAGGCTCATCGCGTGGAGTCGGTAATAATCGTTTTCGTCTTGTCGAATAAAAGATTTTGTTATGTCTATGTCTTGAACTTTCCTACTTGATCCTAGCCCTACTATTCGCCCTATTATTCGTTTGAGCTACTATTAGCCCTATTATTCGTTTGAGCACCTATCATAATTTTTTTATGGAATTACCAATCGTAATTACCAATTTAGACGTGATGTTAAAAAATTATCGTAAATCCAAGCTTTTTTGACGTTACTTATTGGTTGGTTGTCTACCTTTTTGAGATCATTTAAAAAGCTATCGACTATTACATCCTACGATGGAGTACGGATTTGGTAATAAATTTTTTTACCTAAAAATTTAAACGGAGCTGCTTCCGTAACCGTACTAACGCACTGACCGCCTATTATAAGACCCGGATCGTAAGAGGTATATTTGGTAATCCGTCTACCCAGACACAGACTAAAACATTTTCTTGGTTTCGTCCTCAATCCACCCGTCCACGTACAGAAATCCTCAACTACATTTAAAAGTACCTGACATTGTTTCGGATTACGTGTCAGTATCGCGAGATCATCTGCAAAAGCTAGTATGGATTCTGTGTATTTGTTGTTGAGCTTAAACCGATAGCCTCACTTTTTTTCATTTCTAATTAATTTGTCTATTAAAATATTAATAAATATATTAAATATAATAGGAGAAATACAACAGCCCTGAAATAAACCAACGTTATAATTAAGTGGTTTTGAATGGTTTTCATTAAAAATTATAGAGAATTTTAATTTTGAATAATATGATGCAATAATGTCGCGAACTACCGTAAGAAAGTTATACCATTTAAGCGCGAACATCATTTGTTCATGTCGTACCGACCCAAAGGCGTTTTCTAAGTCTATCCAACAAACCGTAATTTGTCTCTCGCTAGTTCTAGCATCTTTAAGGCTTTCCGATATTAACGTATTATGTTCCAGGCATCCAGAAATGCCGGGCAAGAACCCTTTCTGGTGATTAGGCCTGAAATATCTATTGTTAATCATGAATTGCGTCATTTTGGTTTGTAAAAAAGAGAAAAATCTTTTAGAAATTGTATTTGTTAGGGCTATCGGTCTAGTATCCTTAGGATTATTGACATTGTCGTTTTTCGGAATGAGGACAAAAAGGGCTTTTCCGAATGATACCGGTATTTGCTTTCTTGACCAGATTTTACCGAATATATTTAAAAGATGTTTATGGAGCGACGGAAATTTTTTGTAAACTAGTCTCAGAGTCTCAGGTTTGTGTTCGTTTGGATCCCCATATAGTCTTTGGTTTTCTGGCACTTCGTATGTGCTTTTATAATGATCGAATATTTGCTCGTTGGCCAAGAGAAGCTTACCTTTTTGATCTTTGAAAATGTTTTTTGAGTATTTAAAAGGATTTTTATCAAAGTCTACTTCATGTTTTGCCTGATCAAAGCTATCACGATTTTTTGTTATTTGATTTGTTATAACTAGGATAAGTTTAAGATTGATCAATGCCCTAGACAGTTGGTGACTAAGTTGATTATCGCCTGAGGCTTTGGCTATACGAAGTTTCTTTATAAGGTCTTTTTCAATTTAATTTAATATAAACATGATTCAGAAATTTATTATTATTATTATTATTATTATCATTTATTTCATTTTAATCTTATTATTTACATTTATACATATAACATTAAAAAAAACAACATTATAAATATAAATATAAAAAACAGTATCCCGCCGACCTGGGCCTTACGACCAGTCCGTCGGTGGTTAGGGCGACAGCGAAAGAAACCTCCTCACAATGCGTGCCGTACCCAAAACTGCTGCTCTTTGCATCCGACCCTTGATCCAGTTTTTTAGTGAGAGCCTCTTGAGATGATGATCGAGACTCTTCGCTATAAGACCATTGACGGAAACTACCATCGGAACAATTATTATTAATGATAATAATAATATTAATAATAATAATAATAATAATATTATTAATGGACTTAGCTCACGAGATTACCGACATGTGGGATGTTGACTCAACAATAATTGTCCCGATGGTAGTTTCCGTCAATGGTCTTATAGCGAAGAGTCTCGATCATCATCTCAAGAGGCTCTCACTAAAAAACTGGATCAAGGGTCGGATGCAAAGAGCAGCAGTTTTGGGTACGGCACGCATTGTGAGGAGGTTTCTTTCGCTGTCGCCCTAACCACCGACGGACTGGTCGTAAGGCCCACGTCGGCGGGATACTGTTTTTTATATTTATATTTATAATGTTGTTGTTTTTTTAAATGTTATATGTATAAATGTAAATAATAAGATTAAAATGAAATAAATGATAATAATAATAATAATAATAATAATAGCCGTGTGGCACCGGCAGAGGAGAATTGTGCCACCCCTTGCTAGCCCGTGGGTGTCGTACGAGGCGACTAAGGGCATTGGGGAGCTACTCACAATCTTTGCTCCCCCCTTTAAGGTAGCTGGCCTTTCACACAGCCTCCTCGAGGGACCTGAGTGGACCCCGAGTGAAGGAATTGCCACTCTTTAACCTTCAAAATGGAGAGACAACAAAAAAATGAACGTTTACTGCCGCTTCCCGGGGATGATCGCCGGGGCACGTCTGGAGCTGACGCTGGACGTTACAGCATGCGAACCGTCAGTGGCTCCCAGCTGAGCAGGCGGGCTGGAGTCGGGGTGGTTGAGAGTAGAGGAACCCCAGATGTTACAGCCGACAATCTTGAGGATGATATTTTGCAGGCCAGGGGAAGATCTCCCATCAGCTACGCCGGTACATCCCATCCGACCACGTTAAGAGAAGATAATACAAGAAGAAAGTGGTCCACAGAAGAACTTCAAGAGCTATTATTTTGCTTTTATAGAGCTAGAGTAAATGGAGCAGGTTATATAAAAAGATTACAATCATTATTCCGAGATAGAAATCCAAATAACCCAAAATCTTTTACATTTACAGGCAATTCATTATCCACACAGGTACGACATACTATAGCACGTAAAGTTTTCACCGAAGATGTATTAAATTCTATTAAATTTAGAGCAGAGCAACCCATACAACTAGTCGTCCCTTCAAATTCATCTTACATTTCAATGTCTAGCGATCAACAAACATACACTGACAACAGGAATACTACTGAACGAATGCTACACACAAATATAAACACAGATATTAACACACAACATCAAGAAATAACTTTATCTACTGAGCCTGCCGCGAGTGACCCAGTAAAATATGACCGAAGGAGGAAATGGAGCAATGATGAATTAGAAGAACTCATGTTCTGTTATTTCAAAGCACGTTCTGTAGGTCCAGGATACATGAAAAGATTACAACAAATATTTAGCGAAAGAAATCCAAACAATTCTAAAATAGATAGGTTTACCGGTTCTTCTTTATCTACACAAGCCCGTTGCATAATAAGGACAAATATGATATCTCAAGAGGTACTGAATCGAATACAACATAGAGCAGAAAACTGTACAGAAGTCACAGAAACTATTGAACTGGTAAATAACGTCAACACTCTAAATACACCTAATGTACAGCAATTCACACAAGCACAACCTCAAATAACAGATCAAATAACACAAAACACAATAAACTCGGTAAATCACGATCCAATACTGCTACAATTTTTAAATACCTTATCCGAAATTAAAGAGACACCAGTTATAGAAAGAAAACTATTACCTAAAGCTAAAATAAATAAACAGTTTATCGATAACTGCCACAAGCTAAATACATTTTTACCCAATATTCTTGAAACTAACACATCACTCAGGGAAATTAACGATATCTTTTACGCCACCGCTAAAACTTTAATAACTGAAAATAATCAAACACCATATGAACCGAAATACACGGCTAACCGAAAAACTAACCCACCTTGGAAAACTAGAATACAAAAGAAGATAAACAAATTTAGAAAAGATATAGGTCAATTGTTAGAGGTAGAAAGGGGAGTTAATTCACGAAAAATGTTAAAAATTAGGGACTACTTATACCGTAAATACAACATACAAAACGAAAACGATCATAACAACACATCAGAAATGTTAAAGCAAAAAGTTAAAGCGCTTGCCGGTAGAATCAAAAGATACGAGGAATCCAATAAAAGAAGGTATCAAAACCAACTGTTTCAAGAAAACGAACACAAATTATATCGTACTTTAGGTAATAATAGCAGTTTTACGGATGTTAAAATACCCAGTAAGCAGAATACAGAACAGTTTTGGAGATCCATTTTATCTAATCCGATTAACTATAACACAGAAGCCAGGTGGATTACAGAAGTAGAACAGTCAGTGAATGAGGTGAACACGGAAGTTTCGGAAGAGATAACAGAAGAACAGATTCAATTTGCAATTAGAAAATTACACAACTGGAATCACCAGGAATAGATAAAATACAAAATTACTACTTAAAATATTTAACTAACACACACAAATATCTAGCTAAATTATACACAAAAATAGTACAAGGGTTAGAATTTTTAGAAGACTGGTTCACTACAGGTCAAGCGATATTGATACCTAAACACTCTGAGACAGAAGATCCTAAAAACTGGAGGCCTATCGCGTGCTTGCCAAGTATGTATAAACTTTTAACTTCAATCTTAGCCAATGTTTTATATAGTCACTGTAGCAACAACAACATCATGGCGGTAGAACAACGGGGATGTCGCCGTGGTGCACGAGGCTGTAAGGATCACCTTATGGTCAATAAAGCCATATTAGAGGATGCACATACGTCACAAAAAAATTTAAGCATGGCGTGGATAGACTATCAGAAAGCCTTCGATAGTGTATCCCACGAATGGCTTCTTAGGACTCTCGATATCTACCACTGCCCATCTATAATCAAAAAGTTTCTCCGAATGACTATGCCGTCTTGGAAAGTCATCATGACAGCACGCGGTACCCACGAATCGATTACTACAGAACCTATTTTTATTAAGCGCGGTATATTTCAGGGTGACTCGCTTTCGCCTTTGCTCTTCTGTTTAGCCATTAACCCACTTTCATTTATTTTAAACAAGTACAATCTGAAGGGATATAAACTCAAAGATAGTTATTTTATAAATCATTTGCTATACATGGATGACTTGAAAATTTATTCCAACAATAGAAGTAATTTAAAGGTATTATTAGATAGTGTAGAAGTTTTCACAGCAGACATAAGAATGAAATTCGGCCTAGACAAATGTAATGTTATACACTTTAATTCAGGTCATAGAACTAGCACAATAGGAGAAGGCCACGTACTGTTAAGCGGAGACACATTTACTGAATTAGGAATAGGTAGCACATATAAGTATTTAGGAGTAAGTGAATCGGGAAAAATAGAACACAGCACGGTTAGGGAACATATTACCAAAGAGTACTTTAAAAGAATCAAAAAACTACTGAACTCACATCTAAACTCACGTAACTTAATTAAAGGGATAAACTCGTATGCAATTCCGGTTCTACTATACTCATTTGGCGTTATTAATTACAAAATTAGTGATCTTAAAAAAATAGATACTAAAACTAGAAAATTATTAGCAATTAAAAAGGCACACCAACAAAAAGCAGACGTCGAAAGGTTATACTTACAGGTTAGGCAAGGCGGGAGAGGTTTATTAAACGTAGAAAATATATACAAAACACAAATAATTAAATATAAACAGTATCTTAGACAAAATCAAGACCATCTCATAGAGACCATAGTACAACATGATGTAAATAAAGATAAATATTCCATTATTAAAGAAGCAGAACAAATAGAAACTAAACTAAACCTAAATATAGATAGCAATAGACATACTGATAAAGAAATCAAAGAAGCAATATTTAAGCAACAGAATGAAAGGTGGCGTGGTAAACAGCTTCACGGACAGTTTGCAAAATCAATTTTAGATCGGGCTAATATAGATACAGTACAATCTTTTAAGTGGATAAATAATCAGCAAGTGTCTTCATCAATAGTGTCGTCCATCTTTGCGATACAGGATCAGGCAGTAATGACGCGACAATATCAGCGTGATATACTCAATGAGCCGGTTGATGGCAAGTGTCGTCTCTGCGCAACGAAAGACGAGACAGCCCAGCACATAATATCCGGTTGTGAAAAACTGGCGGGCACTTATTACGTCAAACGACATAATAACCTCGTCCAGTACATCTACTGGTGTCTCGCCCGCAAGCATAAGATGGACGTAAATAGTTTCTGGTGGAAGGAGACTTTAACACAACCTAAAGTACTAGAGAACGATGAAACAAAAATAATGTGGGAAGTGCCAGTTCAAACTGATGTTACCGTGGCTCACAATAGACCGGATATAATATACGTAGATAAAGCAGAAAATAAAACTTACCTCATTGACGTCACCATACCCACAGACTACAACATAGGAGTAAAAGAATTAGAGAAATTAAGTAAATATCACTTGCTAAGAAAAGAAATAACAAGACTTTGGAAAACTAACACATACATAATTCCAATAGTCATTGGAGCCACGGGGATAGTCGCGAAGAGCCTTCAGCGATACTGCGACCAATTAAATGCGCATATAGATTTACATATACTCCAAAAACAGACCTCAATACACACATCCACAATAATAGCAAAAGTTTTGGGAAACACTACCTTCCTAAAAAACTAATAGAAGGAAAAATAATATTATAAAAAAAAATAAAATAAAAATAAAAAAAAATAAAAAATAAAAAATAAAAAAAACAAATAAAAAAATAAATAAATAATGATCATAAAAAAATAATAATAATAATATATAATATTTACATATATATATATTTTATAGAATGACAACATATATATATGATGACAACATATAGTTACAAATCTGAACCTCCTTTTCCTTGAGGGTTTCAAGGCGGGTGGTCAGCAATAATTACCGGCTAACAGGCTGTGAAGACACCAGTCATCCCAGAAATAATAATAATAATAATAATAATAATAATAATAATAATAAGCCCCCCAAAGTCCAGCCATTCGTCCGAGTCGACCATCTGACTCACGTGGGGGGCGGACACGTGATATTATATTAATAATTTTCTAACACGGCTAACATGGCAATGGCAACCCGTTTTAATTATGGAGAGTACTGACAACGATTTGAGTTTAATGCCGCTACCTGGGGACAATCGCCGGGGCACGTCTGGAACTGGCGCTGGACGTGGCAGCATGCGATCCGCCAGTGGCCGTCTGTTACATCGGCGGGCAACGGTCTCACAAAATGCTACCGCCGAATCCCACGGTAATGACTTACCGACTACCACGACAACAAACTCCTCCAGAAGTGTTTTGCAGGATATGCTACCGGCAACCACCCTGGGGGGCCGCAGTAGACAGCGAATGAAATGGACGAATGAAGTTAATACTCAACTGCTTCGCTGCTACTACATAGTTACCAATTTAGAAAATTCTCTTACGGGATATAGACCCCTATTGCGCGAAAAATTTATTGAATTATATCCAGAATTAAACCACCTTACAGAACAAAGATTAGCTGATCAAATTAGAGTCATACATAAAAACAATAGAATTACTCTTTCTGAAAGAAATATTATTCAAAAGGAAATAGAGCAGTTACTACACTTAGGACAACAAAACCAACCAAGTACAGAAGTAATAGGTAATGTAATTGACAACACTACAATACAGATAATTTCAAAACCGGCAAACATAGTTAACAACATTATCAATAGTGAAAATTCAAGTGGAGAAAACATTAATGACAACAATCTACAAGTACACACTACTACAGCACAAGATAACAATAATAGGAACGAATATCAACCCCAAGATCTTAACAATATACACGAACAATATCAAGAAATATTTATAAAGTATGAAGGTGTGAGCCCAGACGCTCGGCCGTCCATTCCAAAACTAAAAAAACTTAATTTTGTAACATTTAAAACTATAAACAAAGTAAATAATATAATTCAAAATACCTTTGATAAACTCGGAACTACTGAGCCGACATTAGAATATATAATAGACGTCATATATGCAGCAGCAACGACTGTAACCATAATAGTCAATGGTAAACAAAGACCGAAAACAACCAATAGTATCATAAATTTGCAAAAACCACCATGGCAGCGACGGTTGGAAAAACAAATTAGTATTTTAAGAAAAGAAATAGGGCAATTAACACAATTTATTTGCGGAAATTTATCTCAAAATAAACAGAGGAAACTTAATATTACTAATAAAAACATCGATGAGGTTAAAGAGGAATTAGACAAAAAGAAGCAATTATTACAGGCCAAAGCTAAAAGATTAAGCAGATATATAAAATCATACCAACGAAAAATAGACAATTGGAAGTTTAATAATAATCAAAAACAATTTTTCCAAACCCTAAACCAGAAACCGTCAGATATCAAAGAGCCACCAAAAATTAAAGAAGTTGAAGAGTTTTGGGCAAATATATGGGCACACAACACCGAACACAACAATAATGCAGACTGGATCCAAGAAGAAAAGGAGAGAGTGAAGAATATCGAACCCATGGCAGATTTTGTAATTTCATTGGAAGATTTAGAAGTAGCAATTAAAAAAGTAAATAACTGGAAAGCACCAGGATCTGATAAAATACACAACTTTTGGATAAAAAAATTAACAGCAGTCCATTCACACCTTATAAAAATTTACAACAAACTCATTCAAAATCCAACTCAGGTACCAGATCTATTAACACAAGGAATAACATATTTAAAACCAAAAAACTCTGAAACAGAAAATCCCGCTAACTACCGCCCCATCACATGCCTACCTACACTATACAAATTGCTAACATCAATAATCACTGCTAAAATAAACACTCATGTTAGAGTTAATGAAATTATGTCAGAAGAACAAAAGGGATGCTATAAAGGAGGGAGAGGGTGTAAAGAACAGCTAATAATAGACTCAGGCATACACACACAATGTAAACAAAAACACAGAAACCTACACTTTGCTTATATAGATTACCAGAAGGCGTTTGATAGCGTACCCCACAGTTGGCTTCTGCAGGTTTTAGATTTATACAAAGTAAATTACAATTTAATAGCATTTCTGAAGCATATAATGAAGCAATGGTCAACTGTACTAAATATCCGAACAGAAAGGGAAAACTTAACATCTTCAAAAATACACATCTCCAGAGGCATATTTCAAGGGGATTCTCTTAGCCCCTTGTGGTTTTGCTTAGCATTAAATCCACTTTCACATACACTTAACAATAGCCGTTATGGATACAAAATAGATAAACTCAATAAAATTACACACTTATTATATATGGATGACTTAAAAATATTTGCAGCGTCAAGACATGAACTCAACTCTTTACTGAAAATCACAGAAAAATATAGTGCAGACATAAGGATGAAATTTGGTATAAATAAATGTAACATAAGCAGTATAATAAAAGGACATTATCAAAAACAGGAACCTTACAGATTAAACCAACCGAATAACGACATTAAATGTTTAGAAGAAAAAGAACACTACAAATATTTAGGTTTCCATCAAAATCAAGAAATTGTTCACAAAGAAATTAAGGAAGATCTCAAAACAAAGTACAAAAACAGATTAATCTCAATACTCAAGACACAACTTTCCGCAAGAAATAAAGTAAAAGCCATAAACACATATGCTATTCCTGTACTAACATATTCATTTGGAATTTTGAAATGGTCAGACACAGAATTAGATGCGTTAAATATTACGACTAGGACTACCTGTAATAAACATAATATACATCACATACACTCTGCAGTTGAAAGATTTACATTAAAGAGGCAACAAGGAGGAAGGGGCATCATCGACATTAAAAATTTACACCATAGCCAAATACATAATTTACGCGAATACTTTTTTAAACGAAGTAAGAACAGTCCGATACATAAGGCTATAATAACATCAAATGTGTTTGCACAACCATTAAAATTAAATGACCCAGAATTTGATTCTTTAAATGAAATAGTAAAAGACGATACAAAAATAAACAATTGGAAATCAAAAAGCCTTCATGGAAAACATCCCCATCATCTACAACAAAGTCACATCGATCCCGAAGCTTCAAACATGTGGTTAACAAAAGGAAACATTTTTGGCGAAACAGAAGGTTTCATGATAGCGATACAAGATAGAGTTATAAAAACTAGGAACTATGAAAAGTATATAATAAAAAACACAAATTTAACATCAGACGCGTGCCGACTCTGCAATAGATATCAAGAAACAATAGAACATGTAACAGGAGGATGCCCAGTCTTAGCAACAAAACAGTACACACACAGACATAACAATGTAGCCAAACAAATACATGCATTGCTAGCGATAAAATATAAACTTATAGATAATTTAGAGCCTTATTATATTTATACACCTAAAAATGTTTTAGAAAATAACATAGCCAAACTGTACTGGGATAGAGATATTATAACAGACAAAAGCATAAATAACAATAGACCAGACATAACATTAATTAGAAAAGATAAAAAAACTACCTACTTGATAGACATCTCAGTTCCTAATACCGATAATCTTAAATCAAAATACATAGAAAAAATTCAAAAATATCTTCCCCTGGCAGACGAAATACAGCAGATGTGGCATCAAAATAAAGTAAGAGTGATTCCTATCATCTTATCCTCTACAGGCATCGTACCAAATAGTATTCATGATAGTTTAAGCGAATTAGAACTCCACAAATATTCTTACATAGGCATACAAAAATCAGTTATTTTAGACACATGCGCAATAGTACGACGTTTCGTAGGCAACACATTAATAATTGAACATATTCAAAATTAATATTATATTCATTTTTTTTCGTGTACAAATTAATTCATTTTTAATGTAGACTAGGTTCTTTGGCAATACGCCCGTTTCTAGAATACAAAAAAAAAAAATCTACCAGGTTCGACCTGAGCAAAGCAGAATAATAATAATAATAAAAAAACTCCTTGGTAACTGCCACGAGTTGTCACGTTTTTAATTGTCAATTTTTGGTAAAAATATTTTATAACAAAAATCAAGTTTTTACAATATTAAAAATAAATAAATCAGTAATGCAATATGAAAAATAAAAGGAAAAAACCAAACCAAACGAAAATGTCACCAAAAGTAACAACCAAAAATAAGTTATAAATAAGTGAACTGTGACTATTGGCACTCGATGATCCGATGATCACAAGGAGTAAAAACGTCAACGCACGCCAACCACCGCAGCCCGTCGCACCGAGCAGCTCCACGTCATCAGAGGAGGAGTACGCAACTCCTCCTGAGAATGTCGTGTCGAGCAGTGACGACGAGCTGCCGCCTCCAGCGCCGCGCCGAGCACCAGCGCCGCGCCGAGGGAGGCCACCGCTGCCGCGCTTGGGGCCTACTGGGGCATCCGCTCCGCGTTCGGCCCCCGCCGTCGGTGGTGCAGTGCGCCGCATGAAATGGACGCAAAATATAAACGAAAATGTCATGCGAGCGTACTATAGGGCGACAGAGGGTGGAACTAACCTCACTGCGTGGCGAACCCGTTTGTTGTCTTTGTTTCAGGTCCTTGAACCAGAGTTGACTGTTTCGGCCCAACGACTATCGGATCAGGTGCGGTTTATTCAACGTAATCGTGCGTTGGATGACTCCGCACTTGACCGGCTTCGCTCCGAGGTGACAATCTCTGCATCCACCACCGAAAGCATCCATTTGCGAGCCCAGTTATCGTCCGCTCCTTCGGTGGCAGGGTTAGTGGATGGAAATGCTGATGTGGGGGGCGTTGAGATTACAACCGTAAGTACCCAAGATAATGAGCAATTAAGGAGGACTTTGGAGGATGCGATTTTGGAATTTAAAGACATACCAGCCCGCGACAGGCCACGGTTACCGCGTTTTCCCACGCATAGACGTAATATGTCGCTAGTAATGGCTCTAGACTGCATGCTAGACTCTTATCTTCGTTCTAGCAATAGTCTCACTGATACCCATTCAATTCTTTATTGTGCAGCTGTTGCAGCTTGCCGCTCCGCCCGTGTCAGATTTCCTGAGCCTGATAGGGTGGTGCGGTCCACTGAGGACACACCCGCATGGCAGATGAGGATTGAACGGCGTATCAGCGCAGCTAGGGTCATTATTGGCAAGTTAATCTGCTTCAGATCGGGAAACATCCGGCCGAGAGTCATGCGTTATGTTACACAGGCCTTTGCCGGTACTGGCATTAGACCTCAGGATTACATGGCCTATGTAACAGAACGTATAGACTACCTGAAGCAGAAAGTTTGTGCGTGGGCAAATCGTATCCGTCGTTATAAACAACGTGTAAATAGGTATAAGCAGAATCGCATATTCCAAAGTGACCAAAGAAAGGTTTATAGAAGCTGGGAGGAATCTGCTACGAATGTGATTGATGGGCAGTTACCAAATATGGAAGAAATGTTCACATTTTGGACAAATATTTGGTCGGTGCCTATTAATCACAACGATGGTGGCTGGATGCGTGTTGTTGAGCGCGCGTGTGAACACCTGCAGCCAATGGAGGCTATATTTATAAGCTCAGACAATGTCAGGGATGCGATCCGTTCGACCCATAACTGGAAAAGTCCTGGGCCGGACGGATTACATAACTTTTGGCTCAAATGGCTGCGGTCTTCACACGAACGTTTGGCTGGGCAATTCCAGGAAGCCATCGTGTCCGGATCCCTACCATCTTTTATGACAACAGGAATCACCTTTCTGCTCCACAAGTCTGGTAGTATCACGGATCCAAAGAACTTTCGACCTATCACGTGCTTACCAACAATTTATAAGCTTCTTACATCCATTTTGACTTCAAAATTAAACACACATTTGTATGCAAATAGCATTTTAGATCCCGCTCAAAATGGATGTAAGATTGGGTCTCGTGGTACTAAGGAGCTCCTCCTTATTGACATGGCCATTAATGAAAAGGTTCGCCGAGGTAAGAAGGGTCTCTCCGCCGCCTGGATTGATTATAAAAAGGCCTATGATTCGGTGCCTCATACATGGTTAAGACGAGTACTAGAAGTGTATAAGATTGACACAGATCTATGCGCTTTTCTTAATTCATGTATGAGGCAATGGACAACGGTCCTTTGTCTTCCAGGGGGCGGAGGAAGTCTTCTTACTTCCGAACCTGTAAGGATTGAGCGAGGTATTTTCCAGGGTGATAGCTTGAGTCCTTTGTGGTTTTGCCTGGCTTTGAACCCCTTAAGCACGTTGCTTAGGGATTCAAAACTGGGATTTCGCTTTCGCAGAGGGGGTGAGATCATTTCACATCTTTTGTACATGGACGATCTCAAATTATTTGCACCAAATAAAGCAGATCTGGTATCATTACTAAGCGTTACGCAAACGTTTAGTAATGACATTAGGATGGAGTTTGGTGTAGATAAATGTGCGGTTGCACATGTGCAGAATGGCCGAGTTGTAAATAGCGAATATTTACAACTCTCGGAGACAATGTCCCTCAGATCTCTCTCTGAAACCGAAACCTACAAATACCTTGGTATGTCGGAATGCTTAGGCATACTAAGTGGGGACATTAAACAGCTAGTGAAGAAACGCTTCTTTAACCGCTTGACAAAAGTTCTAAAAAGTCTTTTGTCTGATGTATACTTTCGGCATATTAAGGTGGACTCAGACTGAATTAGATGCCCTGGACCGAAAGGCCCGAAAACTATTGACAATGTATCGCATGCATCATCCGCGCTCATCAGTGATGAGATTGTATATTCCACGGAAGTGTGGGGGTCGTGGCTTCCTTAATGCCAAAAACTTACACAACCGTGAGGTATGCAATCTTAGGGAATATTTCCTTCATGCTGAGTGTGGAATGCATCGAGACATTGTTGCAGTAGATAATGGTCTTACACCGCTCTCCTTAGCCAAAGATAACTGGCATAAACCGGTAGTACTTAGCACTGACGACCGTATAAGTATATGGAAGAGTAAGGAGCTTCATGGACGGTTCCACCAGGCACTCTATGGGCCTGATGTAGACCTTCTGGCGTCCGTGGCTTGGCTACGATTCGGTGATCTCTTTGGTGAAACCGAAGGTTTTGCTTGTGCAATTGCTGACGAAGTTGTCAAGACGAACAACTATCGGAAATACATAATAAAGGATGGTACTGTTGACATATGTCGTGCGTGCCACCAACCAGGAGAATCCATCAGACATGTTATTTCCGGTTGTTGTCGTCTTGCCAATGGAGAGTATTTGCACAGGCACAACCAAGTAGCCAAGATTATCCACCAAGAACTTGCTCTTCGATACGGTCTTGTACCTTTTGAAGTGCCATTTTATAAGTACTCACCGGAGCCAGTTTTGGAAAATGGTCATGCTAAGCTCTATTGTAGCCAATAAGCCTGATATCGTGCTGGTAGATCGGTTAGAGCGCCGGGCATTTCTTGTTGATATCAGTGTCCCGTGTGACGCTAATCTTGTGAAAGCTGAGAAGGACAAACTGTCAAAATACTTGGACTTAGCTCACGAGATTACCGACATGTGGGATGTTGACTCAACAATAATTGTCCCGATGGTAGTTTCCGTCAATGGTCTTATAGCGAAGAGTCTCGATCATCATCTCAAGAGGCTCTCACTAAAAAACTGGATCAAGGGTCGGATGCAAAGAGCAGCAGTTTTGGGTACGGCACGCATTGTGAGGAGGTTTCTTTCGCTGTCGCCCTAACCACCGACGGACTGGTCGTAAGGCCCACGTCGGCGGGATACTGTTTTTTATATTTATATTTATAATATTGTTTTTTTTTTAAATGTTATATGTATAAATGTAAATAATAAGATTAAAATGAAATAAATGATAATAATAATAATAATAATAATAATAATAATAATAATAATAATAATAATAATAATAATAATAATAATAATATCAGGACAAATTACACACATTGATCTAACCCCTAAGTAAGCAAATTATTCGCTTGTGTTAAGGGTGTTAGACAACGATACAAATACATAGAAATACACATATAAATACTGAAAATATATTTAATAAACGACCAAACCCAGAAACAGACATTTATGCTCATCACATAAAATGCCTGTCTCCGCCGGGAATCGAACCCGAGCCCCATTGCGCCGTGACACGTTAGGCGTCTGCGCTAACCACTCGACCAACGGGGCGGTTAAATTAATTATTGTTGAGTCAACATCCCACATGTCGGTAATCTCGTGAGCTAAGTCCAAGTATTTTGACAGTTTGTCCTTCTCAGCTTTCACAAGATTAGCGTCACACGGGACACTGATATCAACAAGAAATGCCCGGCGCTCTAACCGATCTACCAGCACGATATCAGGCTTATTGGCTACAATAGAGCTTAGCATGACCATTTTCCAAAACTGGCTCCGGTGAGTACTTATAAAATGGCACTTTAAAAGGTACAAGACCGTATCGAAGAGCAAGTTCTTGGTGGATAATCTTGGCTACTTGGTTGTGCCTGTGCAAATACTCTCCATCGGCAAGACGACAACAAACAGCAAACGCTACAAGAAAAAAGTAGTTTATATCATTGAATATTTTTGTTACATATGAGTTAAGACAGACAAGTGTTTGAGTTCGTATACTCGTACCGGACCGATAGTCTAATTCTTATTACAATTGACTGGAACTATTAGTATAATAAAATTAATACGTCGCTGCTTGTCTTTCGACAAAAGCCGCATCTAAAAATGTCAATTCTGCTCTATCTTTTTGCCATATAAATCCATCTTGAATATTCTCTCTTTTTACCCCCATCTTCCCCTATTCTTCTCTTCTAGCTCTGTCAATAATAATACTTTCAAGATAATTCACAAGTTGCTCAAAGCTTTTATTATTGAATATGTTAATATATTTATGGGAAACTATATTAATTAATTATTATTTTCAAAGTTATCTACAGAACTGTAAACACTCGTTGCTTATGCCGGGTACTTGTCTGGAAAACTATCCAATCAAAATAATCTGTGATTTTCTAAGAATTAGTCAATTGTTGATATTTGTTTGAATCGTTATTGATAAAGATAATATATTTATATCAATGATGACTCAAAACCTTTAGTATAAGTGTTTTTTTAATGTTATTATTGCTACGTGTTACTTTTATGTAGGTATACTACGGATGACACTGATGACGGAAATATTTTTTTTAAATTGATTTCTGTTCGATTTATCTTGCATCACGCAAAAACGACTCAACGGATTCGAGAATTCTTAAGAAAAATACAAAACAGAATTGATCAATAATTATAATATGAAAGAAAAAATATAATAGGAAAGTTAAAATATTTTTTTTCCTATGCATATCATATCATTAAAAAATATTTTTAATAATTTCAAAGTTAAATTTTTAAGTTCAGTTAGCTATATGCATTAACAAATTTTTCCATACTGAACATTTACCAAAGTCATTTTGGAGACGGTTTGCACGGTTCCATACCAGAGTGCGCCGGCCGACCGTACCGCCGCAAACGCGATGTCCATGTCTATATTTTAGATCTGTAATATCTTCGAAAATATTCATTTAAATTACATGCTGTACAGGCCTATATTGTTCCATATTACGAGTAAAATGTATTTAAGGTTATTATTTAGATAAGGAGTAATGCTGTATTGCTTAACATCGCTTCGTAAATAAGCCATTATTTCGTTTAAAAAGTAAAGGATAAAAATTGGCTACTGTGGGTTATCCCTAAGAGATAAACATATACCATTACGGACTTTCTTGTAGAATTCCTTAAGATCTATCTCGTAGAGTTCAGTCAGCGTTTGCAATGTAAGCCCAAAACAATGTGTTTGTTTCCGACTTCGCATTAGAAATCTTGAAATTATCAGTGGTTCTCTAATATATTAAGCATGTTATTATACATATAAACCTACCACTTGAATCACTCTATATATTAAAAAAACTGCATCAAAATCTGTTATGTAGTTTTAAAGATCTAAGCATACATACAGACATAGGGACAGACACGGGAAGCGACCTGGCTTTATACTATGTAATGATACCTAATGTTACTTCTTCCTTATATTTTAGTATTTTTTTAAAATATACTCCAACCCACTTGTGATAGTAAAATATTATTTTTATTTTAAGTCCAAAATCACAAAATAAAAAAAAATATTTTATCAAAAATAAGTTTTTTACAAAACATTTTTTCATTGTCAAAGCCAGTCCAGTTCGGAATAATAATTCCTACAGACCTGAGAAGAGCTGGCGACAGAAACTCAGAGCGATTGACATGTTTTTTTAAAAGTAGTACTTAAATAATATTAAGTAAATAATCTTGAAGTACCCTGGCAGCGATCGCGTCATACCCACTCACTATGGGACCAAACCGTGTGTAGCGTCTCAGATAGCTCTAACTTTTTTATTAATTGAAGTATTTAGCTGAAATTTGGTACGCAGCATGTATAATATATCAGCATGTATAATATATCTGAAGCACGTATCGGGCCTCTAGTACTATAATATTTTTCTTATGTCTATCGCAACGCCAACTGTCAGGGCAGACTATAATTAAAATATGATATTATTTAATATTTGACATTGCCATGGTAACGCAGTCCGTCGGAACCAATGTGAAACATCCCAAAATCACCACCTACTTATACTTACATTACAAATTAATCAAAAAACCATTTTCCAGTGGACCAAATTGTGAATCTAAACAATTCTCAAGTCCCCTTGAACACACACAAAGAATTTCATAAAAATCGGTCCAGTCGTTTAGGAGGAGTTCAGTGACATACACACGCACACAAGAAATATATATATAAGGATATTTTGCTTAAAACATTTGTTTTTATTTTTTAAATTTATAAAATAATAATAATAATAATATCAGGACAAATTACACACATTGATCTAACCCCTAAGTAAGCAAATTATTTGCTTGTGTTAAGGGTGTTGTTAGACAACGATACAATTCATAGAAGTATATATATAAATACTGAGAATATATTTAATAAACGACCAAACCCAGAAACACAGACATCTATGCTCATCACATAAATGCCTGTCTCCGCCGGGAATCGAACCCGAGCCCCATAGCGCCGTAACACGTTAGGCGTCTGTGCTAACCACTCGACCAATGGGGCGGCAAATATAAAAATAATTGTTACAAAAATAAAATGTAGTTTTTTCGTACTAAAATATAGTTTAGATGACTTAATGAACGATAATTATAAAGTTTTATGATATGAAATTATTATTTTCTATTTGCCTTATGTGAAAATTACTTAAGAGTAAACACAAATCTGATCAGCTTCATTTATTTTTTCTTCAGACCGCAATCCTTGGACATATACATTATGTATATACACAAGTCCATATTCTTGATTTAATTCCATATTGCTTATTTTTTTCCGATTTCTCTGAAAGATCTTCGTAAGACTTTGGTTATCGTCCATGTGCTCCAGCTGTAGTAGGTGTCGTATCCATTTGTATTTTTATATAAATATAGAATGAAAAATAATATGATACGGACAGGGATCCGAACCCGCGACTACTGGGATACCGTCCCGTCGCTCTACCAACTGAGCTACCGTATCGCTATACGATAGCTCAGCGATATATCGCGGGTTCGACTCCCTTTTTCAAATATTTCGGTTCGGTATTGAAAAATTTTCAATACCGAACATTCACAAAGGCCATTTTTAAGACGGTTTGCACGGTTTCTCCCACAGTGCCACGGTGCAGTATGCTCTAAGTATTCAGTATTATCTCATTGTAGTATCTTCTGAACACAAAAGTTCCTTAGTTATTCTCTTAAATTTGTTGAATGGTAATACTTGAACGTTTGCTGGGACTTTGTGTAAAACTGTATACTTTGCCCCATGAAAAACTTACACTTTTTTAAGTCGAGTAACAGGGAGCGCAAGCTTGTGTTTGTTCCTCGTATCTATGTGTGTATATCAATGTTCCTAATAAAATATATTACATACGTACCTTTAAAGAGAAGCAAGGGACTGTATATTATAAACTTTAATAAACATAAACCACATCTGATAGTAAGTTAATCCAAAATGGTCGCAGTAGGCTCGTCTGCCGATATCGGTAGCTAAGTGACCCCGTCCTCGGCGGACTTGCCTTAACATATGTATTTTATGTATGTTGCTATGTACATATTTAAGATTTCAAAAATATACTGACTGACGACTGTCAGTACTTTTATATATAGCTCTTATTTGTAAAACGAAATTGGTATTTATATCGGTAACACTACCTCACAGTAAGACACCATTAGACATTATACTATGAAAATAACTATAATAAAATAACTTAGCAGTAATCTCGTTCGTTAGAGATGTTTTTTTTTTTAACAGCGTACGCGGCAGAGCTAAGTTTATCAGCCAACCCAGCTATTTGAGGGCTCTATTGTAACTTAGCCTCAACAGTGATTTCAAGGAAAACTGTGGATTCCACCACTTCCATGACTTCCTCATTTAAAAGAACATCAGTTTGTACCTGTTTAATATTAGAAGTAAAAAATCTAAGAAATTTAGTCTTTTTAAGCAACAGATTGTTAACACTAAACCAATGTACTATTCGAGAGAGAGCCTTGTTTACATCGTCATACATTACCTGATGAAGGCAATACTAACGATATTGCTTGATTTTAAGAGTGGTATTATTTTGCTGTTTCAATGGGTTAGGAAAACTTCCACTAGAAATACAATAATTAAAAATGGTCGCTAAGTAACTAAGTAAGTCCGAACTGATCTTTGATAAGGAAATATTCGCAATACTCAAAAGAAACTTATTTATCAAGAAATTTAAATAAGTTTTAAATCAAAACTATGGTTATCTAATAGATATATTACATTATTATATATAATTTAATAAATGTTTCAGAAATGTGACATATACCCATGTTGAACAGGATATTATTTTGTCTGGTTCTTTTAACTAGTAGAAAATAAGTCCACTTATCTAATTTTATACATATTTTTTTATAACAAGTAAATATCACTTTAAAACATTAACAATTATACGTTTATTATCTTTAGGTGAAATGTGTTTATCTATTTCTTACCTCTTGTATGTTAAGATAAGGAAATAGACCTAATAATATAAAAGCTAGGAACGCTCGTAATTACAGTACCTACAATTATTCTGACTATTTAGTCGTTGTATTACTGTGGTATTACTTCTTTATTTTTCTCTTATACCTTCACAATGCCGGTTATTGCCATTGATTGTGAGATGGTGAAAACCACAGGCGGGGAAAAGTTAGGGAGGGTGTCGATTGTCGATCGGCAGGGGAATACACTTCTTGACGAGTACGTGAAGCCCACTGAGCAGGTAACCGACACTAAAACAGAAGACAGCGGTATTACCAAAGAGGATCTAGATACCAAAGGGAGACCTTTCAATGATGTCAAAAGCAGAGTGTGTAGTTTGATAAGTGGTAATATTCTTGTCGGCTTCAATCTTGCCTCTGACTTGAAAGCTCTAGAATGGTCCTACCCAGAGCATAAACAATGTGACTTAGCTAAAAAATTTATGAAGGTAAGAATTTGGAGTATATTTGTTCCTAATTATATTTTGTAGAATGTTTTTAATAAAGTTGATTCTACATCTAATAATAATTTATTATAAACTACGTTCGGGATATTAATATTAAATTCAAAAATATCCTTTCTTATACAATAAGTAGCAAATACCGTCTTCTATTAAAGTAAAATTATTTAATTCGAATTACATTTGATCAACAGCAGTCGTTAAAGGATCTAGTTAGGATTCATCTCTCCAAGGAGATTCAGAAAAAACCACATGATCCTGTGGAGGATGCCCGGGCAACCATGGAACTTTATAAAAAAATATTTGAAAATTAATTAACAATATTTAAAATCAGTGATTTTATATTATATATTAAATTTTGTTATATATATATATATATATATATTTACAATATAAATATACTACATAATTGATCTTTTAATTTTATCCTTACATGTATCCTTTAACCGCTCCGTCGCGTTGGTCGAGTTGTTAGCGCAGACGCCTAACGTGTCACGACGCAATGGGGCTCGGGTTTGATTCCCGGCGGAGACAGGCATTTATTTATTTATTTATTTATATGTCTGCAATTCTTGTAGTATACAATGGTCTTAATAAGTAATATAACAATTATTTAGATCTAACAAGAACCCTGCAAGGGCACTGCATAACTTTACATCTCAATACAATTACATTTATATAATCACACATTCATATTTTAACATAAGACAACTAACATAAACTGGGGCTCATCAAACGCCTTAGAATAACAATAAATTATAGGTATTAAAAATTTTATGTGATGAGCAAAGATGTCTGTGTTTGTGGGTTTGCTCGTTTATTAAATATATTCTCAGTATTTATATGTGTATTTCTATGTATTCGCATCGTTGTCTAACACCCTCAACACAAGCAAATAATTTGCTTACTTAGGGGTTAGATCAATGTGTGTAATTTGTCCTGATATTATTATTATTATTATTATAGGAAATCACGCCAACGTATTATAAAATACATATTAATATTATATTTTCTTTACGTACAATTCTTCTGTGTGTTTGTCACTGATCTAAATAGCTAAAGGACCTGGCTGTATTTAAATTAGTTTCATAATTAGACCCGGTAGGTGGCGCTACCATTGGGTTCTCAGTGATTATTTTATCTTCAATAAGATTCCTACCATTTTATGGTAACTTCATGGTTGTAAGTCGCTACCACATGGTGTTGCAGTATGTCAACTTCTATTATAACTATCAACATTCCACCTATGAATATAAATATTTATAGGTAATAGAGATATGGATAATTCGCTCGACAGAGAACACTACTATGTCTGATCTTTAACACTACATCATTGCACCTTTTGTCATCCTAAAACTATTATAAAATAAATGTATCTACATTAAAGTAAAAGAATGTGTCACTATGACGATATGTCTTTTTTTTTATTGATTTCTACTTTTATCCGGACACGTCGCCCGTGCACTTTTCGCATTTGGTTTGTATTTTGCATATTAATTGTTAAAATTTTGAGATAACATACTCAAAAAGGATGTGGCGATATGTCGAATTGTACAATGTCAAATTTAAATTTTATATATATACTTGTTTTGTATGTCCGAATCAGATGATGAATAAGGAAATGTACAAATAACAAATTTACAATTATTCTTATTATGTAATTTTAATATTTTTTCTGTATTTTTAATAACTTCAATTTTCCTAACGGACAAACCTTGTCCATACAATATTACTGTTAAGCAGTCAACTTAAAGCTAATCTTATCTAAATTGTGCTGGTAACTGGCTCCAGGAGAGCATATTATGTTGGTCGTGGTCCGAAATACATACCAGTATACTGGTCAGGGCTGATGACGTCACGACACCGTCGCCATATTGCACTGGTGTCGGCCATATTGATATAGGCAAATGAAGATTGAAATGAATGATATATTACAACAGTATTTAGAGTTCCCACCTTTTTTCCTTTTTTTGTTAGTCAAGTAACAGGTAAGAGAAAATTTAATTTACTTCATTATTTTATTTGACATATATATAGACACAGGGTTTTTTATACAAATGTTAATAGGATTGATGAAGAGAGGCTGCCTGCAAGAGGTGGTCAAGTAATTAAAAATAATAATAATAATAATAATATCAGGACAAATTACACACATTGATCTAACCCCTAAGTAAGCAAATTATTTGCTTGTGGTAAGGGTGTTAGTCAACGATACAAATACATAGAAATACACATAAATACTGAAAATATATTTAATAAACGACCAAACCCAGAAACAGACATCTATGCTCATCACATAAATGCCTGTCTCCGCTGGGAATCGAACCCGAGCCCCATTGGGCCGTGACACGTAATAGGCGTCTGCGCTAACCACTCGACCAACGGGGCGGTTGAAAAATAACTCTGTATATTACAAAAAATATATATGTAGTCATAAAATCAATGTATTAAATATTTGACCCAAAATAAACTTTGAAAATACCTATTTTAAAAACTGCGCTGCCAACCTTCTACTACTGCCAAAATAAAAAGTGATGAAAAACAAAGAAAAACGAAAATATTATTAAAATAGGTTCCACTCTATCCATAGGCTAATTGACGATATATAATTATGGATTACTGGGCCAAATTCCTGTTTAATTTATCACATAATGAAATATACGTAGTTATAATTTAACTAAAAAATAAAAAAAAATTCTTAGTTTCTAAATAGAATACAAATAGAAATTCATCATGACTAGCAGCGATGCAATAGCTTGGTTTGCTTACTTGGGTTGGTTGGTTGGTTGGTTGGTTGGTTCCGGGTTATTGAATTTAATCAGAACAACATATTCATGTGTTCATCACTCAATGCGTCGTCAACATCAAAGATCTTGGTTTTGAAATAAACTTCAATTTCTTGTAAAGTTCTTCCTTTAGTTTCTGGTAATCTTAACCAAATAAATAATAGACAGATTGACATTATTACAGAATTCAATAAAAATATACCATAATAACCTATAAAACTCGATAACACCGGAAATAACATTATTGATAATGTCAAAAACGTTGTCAACATGGTGCCGGATAAAAAGAAGCAATACACTTTAATTTCTAACGGATAAATTTCCCCCATTAGAGCTTCCAAAACGGGACATGGACCCGATTCTATAATAATAAAATAAAACGCTAATAAGATCACATTTATCCATCTCAAATACGCTGAACCAACATTGAAATAAAGACACGCACCCAAAATAACCAAAATACTATTCGCTGAATATCCTGTTGAGAATAAAACATTGCGCATGGTCATTTTTTTTATCAAAACACAGGACATGCATCCACCAATCAGAACAAAGCTGTCGATTATCATTGTGTACAACAAAACATTTTGGGTACCAGTTATTTCTTCTAGCATTATCGTGGCCAGTATCGTAAAAGCAACTTTTCCGGACGCAGCGAGATATGCATGCATAAAGAAACTCAGAAGTATCAAATTCCAGAAATATTTTTTTTTTATCGCGTTGTATAATTTTTTCCGAACCGTTTTCAAATTGGTTTGTTCTGCTCGTTTTAGTTTGTTCTTTTCCATCTTAATAAGTAATTGTAGTTCCGATTCCGACTTGACGCTACTGCCGTGAATTTTTCTAAAACTTTCTTCACATTCTTGAAATCTTCCTTTTGAGGCCAGCCAATGCGGACTTTCCACCCAAAAGTATGGTAGAACAATTCCAAAAATAGATGGGAAAATAGCAATTAAAGCTACAGTCCTCCAGTGAAAAATTGAGCCTAAGCAATGGCCCAACCCTGTGCCAATAGCCGGGGCCACTGTTGTTATGATGTTTAGAAAAAACGCTCTTGTCTTAGGCGAAGTATACTCGGACGTTGTCAGAATATTCAAGGAAAATCTTGCTCCAAACGCCGATCCAGCGATGACTCTTGATGAAATAAAAAATAGGATACTCTTTGCATGATATATAATTATCCAATGAATAATGACGGCTATTGAAGATATAATAAAAGGCCAACGTCTTCCAATCTTATCACTGATAGTCGCTAAGGCAAATCCGCAAGATGTCATAAGTGTAACGCCAGAAGCTGGAAAAACAGTATTCTATTAATTAAACAAGATTTTGAAGAAACATAGTCATGCAAATTATAACAATTTATCTTATTTACGGAACATTTACCATGTAGTTTTCTATTATTTAGATATTGCAGCATTGATGTGGCAAGCGACATGATCACTTACTAAACGGCTGCTGGTGAGTATTTAAGACTACTTAAAACTAGGTACTGACAGATAAATATATCTACCCTATGTATTTTTCTCTTGTTTTCATTGTATTTGTCATTAAAAATAACCACTATACGTTACTTGATACTAGCAGTATCGTCGGGTGAATTTATTATTTCCAATTTAAATCAAGAAGAAGGCTTTCAATTGTATTCTTATATTAATTTTCTTATACGAAAATCTGTAGAGCCAGTTGTGCAGCTCCCAACACAAAGGTACATAAATATATATACTTCGATAAAGTTAGGGTAGCATTTCGATATTTGGACATATGATGATCTAAATAACAATGATAAATACAAAGCCAGCCAAAAATATATTTAAAAAAGATAGATTTATCTGTCCGCAATTTTAAACACCTATCCACCATAAGTGCTTTGCTGCAGGATAGGTAAAAAAAAATAATAAAAAAATACATCCGTTGTTTTTAATATCATTACATTTCCCAAACTAGATAATGATCCTTATTATGAGAGACGCATCAAAAATCTGTTGATCGCTAAATAATCATCCCGAGTAGAAATCGAACTTACAATTTTCAGCAGCTACAGTTGATTGCCTTTATACTAAGATTGCATCTTATGTACAATTTCTCGAAACCCTCACCTATAAACAAAAAGTCGCCGTCGCTGAGGCTGATACCTTCGTTCTTCTTAAGTGCATTTATCATACCAGTTGTTTGTCCAAAAATAAGTCCATTAGACAACGCGATGGAACTTAACCCACTGATAACTAACATCTGTAATATAATAAATATTATAAAAAAAAACTTAAAATAAATCGTGTAAAATTAAAGTATAATTAAAAATAAATTAATAATTGAATTTACTATTTAGTAAATAGTAAATCTACTCGTAATTATTTTAGTACCAAATTCTTATCTGGTTCCTAGTCGGCGTTATAAACTTGAGCTTTACTAAAAGTGCTGTATGGAAGGATGGCAGGCATAATTAACATCTAGAGATAATGGAATAAAACATCACTCACAAAACTATATTTTTACAATAAATGAATGACCGTTAAAAAAATAATAAAATATTGAAATACCTTTTGAAATGTAGTTTTCGTCATTTCGGTTACAATAATGAATTAAGCGTTTAAAGTGATACATTTTAAGCAGCAAAGTAATCAAACTCATTATATTCGATAAAAGCGAAAGGTAACTGTGACTATTACTGACCTTTTATAGTTTTAAAATATTTGTTATTTGAATCTGTAAAAGTTTAGTTTATTATCTCCTTATATTAAAAAAATCTACAGGAAATAATAAAAATACTAGCTCTAGCCTCAAACAGACAGACATAGCGAAAAGAAACATATTGTTATAAACATTTATTTTCAGCGAACAAATGAAGCATGCAGGAGATAACACCGTCCGAATGAAACCAGACTTTCATTCTCAAAAATATCTAACTTAGATATTTTCCATTTACTTCCATTTTACTTATCTCATGTTTTTTATATCGTGACACATTCACAACTCCTAATACTAATAAATTCCTAATAAATTATACATTGAGAATTCTGAATTCTCTTAAAAAAATCCATCTGATTGAAAAAAATAGAGTATTTTGGAGGTCTTATAATAAGCTTACTTACTCTCTGTAGCTAATTTGAGACCGAATTGTATTTCAAAGGACAATGCACTCTTAATTAAGCAATGTCTCTACAATATTTAGGGCTTGATAATTAAGTACAAAGTTCCACTTCCGTACTTCATAAATATTTAAAGTACTTATTAACGAATTGAATAGATTTGTAATTATCTATGGGTAACTATTTATTTCTTGTTATCTTTATTATTGAAGGACGTATTTTTGATCATTTCCTTTCGTTTAAACGCGAGGTCAGCAGCTCTAGTTTCCGCGCTAGTTAGCGTGAGGTTAGGGTTGCCAAACATACTTTATAATAAAGTATTCTACTTTATTTTTGGTTATTATACTTCATACTTTTGCATACAAATAAAGTATGTGAAAATACTTTATTGAAAACCTTTATTTCAATGCATAGAATAAAACACTCATTATGATATTAATGAGTAAGTAGGTACTTAAGTATTCAACATATGAGACAATATATAACAGATGTTGGCATCGATTTATAATTTCTGAATGAAATGTATCTAACATTTCATTTAGTCAGTCAGATGTTAATGTGTATCTGTCATCACCCGAATTTTTTGTTAATAGGAGCTATTATATATACTATATATATACTAGATTATTTTTTATTGATAGGAGCTTAAATTACATGACAAAATGGTTTGATTTTAGCGAAGATAATTTTTGAAGAACATGGCTTTCCATACTTACTAACATGTTTTTGAAAAATAATGTAAAATTAAAAAAAAGGAAAAATTATAATTAAAAAGTCTAAATTATCAGAAAGATTGAATATTAAAATGTACCATTTATATTCTGAGTTAATAAAATTTAAATAGATCCAAAGTAATTAATAAAATGTAAATAAAAAAAAAATATTAAGAATTAAACTTTTCTCTGAGAAAAGTACAGTTGATAAATAGCAAAATATATTTTAAAAAGCATGTGACAACTTACCAAATGTAAAAAAAAAACTATTTTTTGAGAAATGAACCTAAAGTGGCGAAAACAAAAAAAGAGAGCGTCAATAAATTTAATAAGACAAAATTAGTTTATTTATTTAAATTTAAATGTTGATCAAACAAGCTTTGATACAAATATAAGTAGTAAAAAAGTGATATCTTGCGCTAAAAACACAAAAAATAAGTTTTAAGACAATATATGTAATAAATACGCAATAAATTTAAAAAAAACTTTTTTTTCTTTCTAATACTTTTTTTCCTATTCATAAAATTTTATACAATTTTTTTGTCAAAAAAGTTGTCAACCCTACGTGGTGCCCGTGTGAGATATTACGTGGACATTTATGTGGTGCCGTGATAGTTATTTACAGAAATCAATGCGACTCGGGCTGTTACTTTATTTTTTATTTTTTTTTACATATCAACAGGAGAGCAAACCGTCTCTTTCAATATAAAGTATGTCATGAACGGCTCGTCGTTGGATGCGGTCAAGTGGTAGTGGTAGAAGCTGATGCTGAGGTGACCCTGACCAGAGCGGTGAACTACAGTCCTTCATGTTAGGTTGGTCCTGAGTTCAATTCGGTAAAGTCGGTTAAATTGAAATGTTAAATTGATATTGAGATATATCTTATCTTTTTGTGTAATATTTTTGCAGTTAGTTTCCATTATAGAAGTCAAATGTAAAAATGTAATTGTGTCAAGAAATCTATTTATCAAAATAAGATTGACTCTAAAACATAACAATAGCATGCATTTCCAAAAATAATTACTCATTGTTATTTGTTAATTTTATTAGTTGCGAAGTTAACATATGAGCAGTTATTTACGTAAATTATAATGTTAAATGCTTTACACAGGAACAGTTGGTATATAAAAGTAGACAGTTGTTCTTTTCAGTACAATAACATACAAGAACCTTTTCGATATAATCATATAACTGGACAAATTACACAAATTATTATTATAATTATATATAATATAATATATATACCGTTGTACGTACGTTGACGATGGTGTCCATTTTACGAAGTTAATCTTTGAGGACTTAGGATTGTATGATTCGATATCGTAATTTCTTTATTTGCCTTGTTAACTTACTTGCATTTCAATTTCTTCCTTTTTTGAACGGTCCCCCCACGCAATGAATTCAACAAGTACATAATAATATTATTTTTATTTTTTTAGAAATCTTTTTGTATCGGGGGTTTTAATTTTTTTTTTCTGCTTTTTAAACTTATGTTACTGGTTTCTGAATTGTACTAAATGGAAATACAGACACAAAATTGTCAATTGTTTAAGTATTTCTATTAAATTATATCCTAATATTATAAAGAGGAAGGATTTGTTTGTTTGTTTGAATTGAATAGGCTCCGAAATTACAGGACTGATTTAAAAAACTCTTTTAACATTAGAATCCTACATTAGATATCCCTGATGAACATTGGCTATATTTTAAAATAATCATTATCATCATCACTAATTTTATAAAGAGGAAAGTTTTGTTTGTTTGTTTGAATTGAATAGGCTCCGAAACTACAGGACCGCTTTAATAAAATATTTTAGAATCCTACATTACCCCCTAATGTACAAAGGTTATATTTTTAATACGAGAAATATATAGGTATATTATATTTAATAAAATAAGGATCCGCGTGAAAGTTTCGACAATGTAATAAATTATAAATGTATTAAGTAACATGATTCAAGACTTTTTCATATAGGTATATACGAACATTAATAAATATAAACATTTAGAGTTATAATGATTTACAATCACTAATAACACTATGATGAAAGAATTTATATTATCACTAGCTGTTGCCTGTGACTCTTTATGACTACGATCGTAAGCCATATAAATATATTTTATAAAGTCTACTTGGACGCAGTCACGGGCAACAGCTATCCCTAATAAAGTATTTTACCTGAGTAAGTAAGTGTAAAAACCTTTTGGCCTTCATAACAAGGCTTTTTTTCTATATGTTTTATTATAGCGCGGGCGAAGCAGCTGGGAACAGTTCCTGTCCCCCGCACGAATAAAACGTCAATATCTTGGAGACGACTATGTCTATTTCGACCAAAAATGGATAAGAACTATCTCGACGAACATAGCTATCAATTAAAAAAAACGCATCCAAATCCGTCCACGCGTTTGGCCGCAAATTTACCACAGACAGATACACAGATCGACAGGTCAAACTTATAACACCTCTATTTTTAGTCAGGGGTTAAAAACTAACAAGAGTCGGGGGAGAGGACATTCCAGGAAAAGTCACAAAAAATAGCTCGTATCAAAAAATATATACATATAAATAAAATATAAGTTATGATAAAACTAGCCTATACTTTAATAAAATTATTATTTTAAAATTGGTATTAGTTTTTTCTTCAATCTGAAAGTTAATGTGGTTACAAGTTCAAAGATGGTTCGTTAAAAGAAACTTACATTACGAAATAAATCATTTATTTCGTAATGTCAGTTTCTTTTAAGTAGATGATCTCGTGACACATATAATAATAATAATAATAATAATAATAATAATAATAATAATAATAATAATAATAATAATAATAATATCAGGACAAATTACACACATTGATCTAACCCCTAAGTAAGCAAATTATTTGCTTGTGTTAAGGGTGTCAGACAACGATACAAATACATAGAAATACACATATAAATACTGAGAATATATTTAATAAACGACCAAACCCAGAAACAGACATATATGCTCATCACATAAATGCTTGTCTCTGCCGGGAATCGAACCCGAGCCCCATTGCGCCGTGACACGTTAGGCGTCTGCGCTAACCACTCGACCAACGGGGCGGTTATACCTATATGCTTTTAAATGTTGTTGCTTAAATGGGCATTAACCGATGATTTTGAAAGATTATTAGTTCCATTCGTCCTGATGTAATAAGTATTCTAGTGCTTACAGGAAGCACTAACCATGTCCTACCATAATATACATTTGAAATTCATTAGCTGTCTGGAACTTTACATAGCGACCTACGACAATGTCGTACAAAAATAACTCGATATTTTAAATTCAAATTTACAAAAGGAAAAAATACCTATAAGCGAATTCGACTTAGGGTTACAACGTGTATTAACTTGTTTTAGATATTTTTTCGTACGTAATATAATAAAACGTAAACGTGCAGATATTTCTGATTAACTTAGAAATTTTTTTAATCTGTTGATTTTGAGAAAAGAAATAATGACTATAAAAAATATTTGCCTGGATAACTGGGGCGGTACTAAACTCGGTTTTACTTTGTTTTTAGTGAATCATGTTTTTTTTGGTAATTATATTTAAATATATATTTAATTACATCCCTATTTTAAGATAAATTGCAGCTGTTTTTATTTCCTAAAAACTCGGAAAAAATTACGTTTTCTGTAAGTCAGTTATCGCCTATAAATAAGGGCGGTGGAGTCGTTTATGAGCAATCCCTTGTATTATTATATTCCATACTTCAAACAATAATTGCTTGAAGTATGCGAAAAACACGTGTAAGTGGTTAGATAATATGAATAGGCAGGACTTATGGTAATCAATTATAAAACACCTAAGCCCTAAGTGAATTAGCTACCTAAGTATATTTCACAGAAACTTAGACTTGAAGAGGTTGAAGTTGTTATTAGGTATTGATGCAATTAGATAAGCATTATTTATTAATTAATAATAATAACTTATTCGAGGCCACGCAATTTTGCAAAAAATACATCTTGAAAATAATCTGCATAACATAAACACTTATTATGTAAGTTTTTCTGAAACAGTCGAGTTCTTAACTTCCACCCTAGGTAAAAAGTTGTGTTGTCTGAGTTAGTCTTCTTTATCCAGTTACATATTTATTATTTATGTAATTGATTAGTTCTTTAATCATATATTTTAACCAGCATTAGTTTTTATTCTTAGGGTCTAATACGAGTTTACCAACTCGTAAAATTAAAACATAGAAATATTATACACTCTATGAATCTATTGATACGTTTAAAAAAATCTGTTAAAAATTATATTTATGTTTAGTTATTTAGGATCATTCTATAAATCATTCTAAATAATATTTGATTCATGGGTAGGTATCCACTGATCACTGGTAGGAGATAGGTCTGTGACATAAATAGTAATATTAAGTAGGTACCAATATAATTTATGTTTCTATTATATCTTAAAATTCACATAAGACAGTCGCTTATAGCTTTACGCCCAAAATTTTTATTTTTTTTATCAATCACTTGTCACCTAATATAATAAAATAAATAAATAAAATAGTAGCGCCACCTACGTAATTAATTATGAAATGTTATTTAGTGTTTACTGTTCAATGTTTTAAGAATTAGAAGCATAAGATATTTTAACATAATGTTTAATCTTTTATTAATTTTTAGAATTTATTATAAGGTATGAATAATACAATCTGTATCTTGATAATGAAATTGTAAATTACCATTACCTTAACATTAAAGTGTTAAAATGTACTTGTAAAGGCTTCTCTCGCCCGTTCTATTACAAGTTGATAGATATTAAACATTGCAGTGCAAGTCCTAACAGTAGGAAGTTAGGTATATAACTAGAGAGCTATTTGAATCTGGGGTTGTATATTTCTGGTTTCTGTACAAATAAAAACATATTTGATTAATATATTTTAATTAACTTTAACTCTAAATAACCTCTCTTCTTCTTGGTATATTATTCTTAAGGGATTCATGTTCCACAAGCAAACAAAAGAAAATAATATTTCGAAGTAAAGTTGGCGAGGATTGAATAATCCACTCTTATAAGGTTCATATCTTGTATATTATATTAAGAAATTCTTGCGAATATACAATTGGTTTTATGACGATTGTTTTAGTTTTCGATAGTGTTGCAGTGACATCTATTATTGAGTAGTTAAATTATCTTTTACTCAACTATAAAGGACACTAAATAATAGAATTCAATCTTTTGAAAATAAATGTTACATCTCTTATTGTACAGTGACATCTTATAAGTGGCCATATTGTATGACACATGATAAAGAATTGGTCTGTTGGGGATAGAGGGATATTTTAAAAGTGAAAGTCTTCCTATTTCTTTATCTTCCCTCTGATCATTTATAGACCAGACGGGTTGATGAGAGAGAGATGAGGTTGAGATACTATATAAATAATCCGTAGGACTGAACGAAACGAGATTAACGGAGCATTTTGTGACTTCTAACATGGACAGATAGATATCTAGACACAAAGAAAGTCGTAGATAATTGTTATTCCTTGAGGATTTATCAAAGTTGTCAGCTACTCGCCAATAGAAGGCGCTGTCACAGTCTGTTGCTTTCGTTAACTATTTGAAATAGTATTAGATAAAACTGACAAACGCAGTCTGAGGTAAAATGTATTTAAGAATATGTATATTTTTTTATATATTTTCACAAACTGAATATTTTTTTTATTGCTTGTGTTTAAGCACTAAATTAATGTTATTTTTCTTTCAGTTGTTATAAAATACTTCTTTTTTTTCATTTCTCAGTAATTATTTAACTTTATTATAAAGTATTTTACTAGTTTCCTTTATATCTTATTAAAATCTATATTGTCGTGATCAAAACTACGTTGGTTTTTGTACTTTAACATAAAGAATGGGGAAAAAACACGAAAAAATTGAGTAATAAATTCATTTACTTCACATACATACATTCATACAACAATAATCCACAAAACGTAATCCAGTCGTTGTCTTAATATATTATTTAATTTAATTTCCAGCATTTCATAACTTAGAACCATTTCATAATAAATTAGTGTTGAGCGACAACCCTAAAAGTGTGTGCAAAAATTAAAACATAATATCTGTTAAACTAATTTAACATACACAAAGACATTTTAAAAATATGTACACTTTTTAGGGCTTTTGTTTATAGTTAGTTGAGTTCATTGTTTTCTTGGCATTAGATAGAAATTGTAAGTGTCCTTCGGTAACGCTACGCATGCTGGTTTTTGTATCAAATCCTCCAAACAGACAGCGCCAATATCAAACTCTTGGACAATATTGGCCATCATCACAAAACTCATAGTGGTGACCAATGTTTGTCCGATACACGTACGTTTACCAATGCTGAACGGCAAGAAGTGTGGGATGTTCTTCTTAACAGAAACGATTTCTTTTTCTATCTCCGTAGCTCTATCTATTGGGCCAGTCCTCTCGCCATCTGATTCCATCCCCGAATCGCACAGTGAGTTCCTTCGTGCTCTGACTTTGGTCCGTTCTAAGAACCTGGATGGATCAAATTTCTCAGGTTCCTCCCAATATTTGGTCGATGTGTTCAATTTGTAGTTGTTTATGAAGACAGTCGTTCCTTTCTCAACGCCGTAGCCAGCGATGTTTGCGTTCTCTGTGGCCACATGAGGCACTATTGGTGATGATGAGTACCTGAGACATTCCAAGATGGTCGCTTCCGTGTATGGTAGAGAAGATCTATCAGTTAAAGTCACTGGTCTTTTTCCTTTTGTCAAACTATCTATTTCTGATTTAATCTTCTTTCCAACTTCTGGGTCTCTGGCAACAGCTGTGAGACACAGCATTACCAGATTTCCAACAGAGGAATGACCACCCAAAAAGTCCTCCAGCATAAATATAATCGTGTTTCTATCCACGGTTGGGTCATCATGAAGAACTCGTAACAGACCATCCAGAAAGTCCTTTTCCGGACCATCAACATCTAAATTTGTTTCCCTCTGTTCAACAATTCTGGACAAAATAAAAGTTCTGATATCCTGGGACCAGTTGGACAACTTCTCCATATGCTTTTTGTAAAACGGCGACAACCAGGGCAAGAAATCGACAGCGTACCCTTGATTAATTTCCCAGAAAATTTCATCGAAATGGTCAACGATTTTTCTAAATTCTAAATCTGTCTCAGCATCGAATCTGACATTGCACATGTAATTCGAAAACATGTTCATAGCAGTCGACATCAAAAGAGGTTTTAAGTTGACACTGTCGGAGGAATTCCTAGTAATGTGCTTCAAAGTTTGGACCAACTCGACTGCTTCAAAAGTAGCAACGGATCCTATTCTAGAGAAGTTGTCAGTGTGTTGTTTCGGGCCACAATGACGACGTGCGAGGTTTCGTCGACGTAGTTGCAAATTCGACCAATCACAGAGCGCAAGAGCTGTGGACAAATAAATCAAAACATAAAGTACAAATTTTATATAATTTGCATGATATAAATGAAAGGATTTAATTCTTGTATATTTTTAACTAATTTCATATGTAACACCGAATGTAATAACTACATCATAATCATACATTACCTAGATTTACCGAAATTCTATTATTTTTACAGTTGGTGACATTAGATTTAAATATGTTTTATGGAGTTCTTGTAATAAGAGTATTAAAACTTTAAACTTTATGGATAACATAAACAATAACAAAGATTTAAATTTGATATATTAATAATTTTAAATAAACATAGAAATAATTACATGAAATATATTATGTTGTTTTTGATTTCTGTTATTGATAATCGAAATATTATTTGATAACGAGGGCAAAACCGACGCCATACTCAATTTCTGTACCGATCACTATGTATGTGCATGCATAACTGATGTTTGACGCACGGTATTTAAATGTGGCCGTGCAAATTACAATGTTTTATATTTCAAACTCCATTTTTAATGTCTACGATTTGATACAAACTATAATCAGCTCACGCTTGACGTTATTTTTAAACTGTATATTCAAATAATTCAGCGACCTTACCTATATTCTATATATTTTTGATCAGCGTTAAAACTATGTCAATTTAATGAAAACAAAAGACTGATATCAAATTTCAAACCAAAGCATCGTGTTACCAAATTTTGGCTCGACATTACAGTTATAAATATATCTATATTGTGTCTAAGTCTATTTACAATATTAGTATTCTTATTAGGCTTGACATGTACAAAAAAACTACTTTTGTCAACTTTAAAAAAAAAAAATAAAAATTAGGATATTAAAAAAAACGGAATATGTTTACAGGGTTGGATTCGGATGAGATGGGTTTATTTTTTATTAACATATGTCTTAAGCATGTGATAAGTTGTTGGGCGTCTTTGGGTATCGTGTGTCGAAATTATATCGTAGGTAATGAAGGCGTATTGTTACAAAGACTGAAGTTATAAGAGCGGAAAGTATAATTATTTAAAAAAAACTATATTTGTTTTCTTTTTGCAGCTTAATGTTTTTAATATTGTAACTAAAACATCTGATTTTTTAATGTTGTTTTATATAAATTAGTTAAGGTACCTTTTCAATGTTTTTTATTTGGTTCTAAAATAATCTTAAATAATGTTATTTTTCCGCTGTATGTTTATAACTCAGAACTATGAACGTTAATGATGAAATCTTAAATTTCTAAGGAGATCCTAAGCATTACTAGTGCTCCTGTTACAGTGTTTAAAGCCTAAATATAATAAAAACAGTTAATTATGTGGTGCGTTAGTTTTGTTGTTTCATATTTATATCAATATTGCATTTCCATCAGTGGATAAATAATCTCTGTATCGCGGAGAAGTTCAAATATAACAATAACAATCATAAAGTGCACCCAGACTTATACACAACAATGTGTGGATCACACAACATATTGTCCCGTCGGGGAATCGAACAAACAACTGTTGGTCAATGTCTAACGACTAAACTAACAAATTATATCAAATTTTATAGTACCTATACATATAATATATGTGTGTGTGTGATTTCAAATGAAGAATAGAAACATAAACTCAATTGCTTATGAAATTATTAACTATTTATTTAATATCTCAAGTTACATATTGCATTGTTTAATTGGCAGTACAAGACCAGTACTGGAACCAACGTTGGACGAAGCTTAAAAAATAGTATACGGAATATTTAAAAACTTTAATCATAACAGTCCGGTGTTTTTTCTATAATATCTTATTTATTACGGACCTGTTTTAGTTCAAAATATTTCATTTATGTTTTGGCCATGTTGGTCAAACTATTGGCAATATTACTACCAATATAATATTTTTATTGAGGCAATTATATCTTTTTAATTGCTAATAGGTTAGACAGAAATATAGGTCAGTTTTAAAACAGACTCTGGGACTTTAAGACGTGTTGTTTTTTTTTGTGTTGGGCTGATGATGTAAGTTTTTGATATTTCATAAAAAATAATAGTTACATAAAACACTTACAATTATTTCGATCGCCAGCGAACAGCTTGTGGAAGCGTAGGAAATCTGGACGGCCGCCGAAAAATTTTCCATTTTGATTCAGGACCTCTCGTATTAATTCTAAATTGTTCACAACCAAACACTCCGATGAGCCCAATTTTATGCTGTATATGTCTCCATAATCTTTTGTCAAGTCAGTGAACGCTTGGAAGGGCGAGGCGTGCTTGCCAAGTAGATGCAAACTCCCAATTACAGGCAAAGGCACAGGTCCCGGAGCCTGTTTCAGTTCAGCTACACTCTGTTCTCCATACTTAGTAACCTTCTTCCACGTGACAGTTCTACGTGAAAATAATTTGTATATAATTAACGCGCAAAACGCGAGAATCAGGAGCGCACTCATTTCTAAAAAGAAATTTTTGAGTGACTTTTGACAGGAGATTTGGCGGGAACTGCCCCGTTCGAGCCGGCACTGCGTCAGCTGGAGACCGGCCGCCATATTTATACGTCGGCCATTAGCATTTTTAAATTAGCATGCTTCTCATCCTATATTATAGTTCTTAATGCCTTGTAACAAGAACTATGTGAATTTCAGTGTTGTTTAGAGCTTCAATGGACACTAACAAAAATATGAATGACATTTAAAAATGAAATACATTTACTAAACGTCTTGATTCGATTATTTTTACTTTTAATATAAATTATATACTTTCAGGCGATTAATAAATTGTACAGAGTTTCAAACAGGTTTTACTTCTTATTTCTGGCGTAATCATTTAATAGATCGGTGACCGCCACTTGTAAGATCATTGCGCCAAGGGATTTTTTTTCAACAAAATCACTTTTCTTATACAACTATATATATATATATATATATATATATATATATCTAGTCTTACCATAAATATTATAACAAAGAAAAAAAAAATTACTGCAAATAACATTTATTACTTTTACAGTGTGTTAGTTTAATACACAAATACAAAACAATTAAAAATATAAAAAGCTTATTCGAAGTGGTGTCCATTGGCTGCAATACAGTCACTTAAACGTTGAAACCATTTATCAATAGAAGAACGCGCTTTTTCCATGGGGAAACTCTTCACTGCCAATCGTATGGATTGTTTTAGGGACTCCCAAATTATCATGGCATTTAGAGGAAACTGTACTCTCTAAAACTGACCATAAATCATAATCCAGCGAATTAAGATCGGGACTAGACAACGGACAGTCTTCAGATCTGATGAAGTCCGAGACGTTCGCTTTCAACCAAGACTGTGTGGACCGAGCTTTAGGTCTCGGCGCCGGGTCTTGCTTAAAGAACCGTACTTGGTTATTGAACATAGTGTTATTAAGGGTATTTTGATACACCCATGCCGATGTTTTGATACCTTTTTCAGAAAAATATGGCCCAGTCACTCCTTCATAGCCAACAGCCCACCAAACCATCACTGAAGTCGGATAATGCCCACGTTGCACTCTGTCGACTAATTGGGAAGCTTCCTTAGAGTTTTGAGCATAAATACGGTCATTTTGTTTGTTAAAACGTAGCTCAATTGTAAAAAAAATCTCATCCGTAAACAAACATTTTCTGTAAGCTCCCTTTGCATACCGCTTAAGTAGTTGTTTGGATTTTGTTACCCTATTCATCTGTAATATATCAGTTAAGAAATGACCAGTGCGTCTCTTATAGGTTGCAAGTCGTCTTTTAAAATACGCGACATGGTTCTAGACGCTATCTTCATTTCCCGAGATAAAATCTTTTGCTTTCTTTCTTTGACCACCTTTTTCGTACGAACACGACGTGGACCAACAGATCTTTCTCTGTCACAAACAGAGGAAGTATCATTGTACCTATTAATATGTGTACCGGGTACACAAATAATTGACTAATACCAAGTGTATGGAGAGATTTAAAAATTGCATTTGGCTCCATACCTACTTTGTGTAATGCATCACAGCCATTCTGTTCTCTTTATCACCCCACTCCATTTTAATATCGCAAAATATTGTACAATGTATAGGCGCCAAAATGAGAAAACACAATGAACAATTGTTTAAAAATGACAGATTCCAAATACAAATGTAATATTTTTTTATTTTTAATTGTAACTGTATTTATGGCCAGACTAAGTATATTATATATTCTTATATATAATATATTAAATTGTAAACTAAGGTTTTCTCAGTTTAGCAGTAGATTTTAGTGTCTTATTAAGAAAAGGTAAGAAAATCCATTGATTATAATAAATATGTATAAGTATATATTTGTTAATTCCCATATTAAGCTTTATTTTTAGACATTATGTTCTCAAAAAATGTAACAATTTGCGTTAATTTGTGTATAACGTCAATTCCCCCATTAACATAGGGCACGTGAAATGTAGTAAAAAAAGATGATTTTAAATTTCAAATCTCCTTTTGACGTAGGTTGGATTCTATTTTGAGCGTTATGTAATGTTAATTTGTTTGTTTGTTAGTGAATACAATTAATTATTTTTTATTATCTGTACTTAGAAAAAAATTTGATGAATAATTAATAACAAGAAATAGTTTCAAGTTCGAACCTACTACTTTTGTAGTAGACTACACTGTAAACTAACAACGAAGCTTATGCCAATGTTTTTATGAATGTATTATTATATATATTGTAATAAAGATATATAAGGACATATCAAATCTATATTCAAATAGTATATGCATTTAAAAAAATATATATATATTTATATATTATTTATCAATCCGTGCAACTTAGGACATATTTTCCCCAGAGGTTGGATATTTATTTTGTTACCAAAATTGTTAACACGTGTAGATGTAACCTATCTAACAACCCCCGCACCAAAAACATCTCCCCTCTCTCTCTCGCTCACATCCCACTAACCGAATCTTCCATCTCGCTCTAACCTTACCTAGTTTCAAAAGTGGCACATTGAATAATTCAAAACTTCATTTCGGGGAAAGATTTCAAACGGATAAAAAACACTTGAAATATTTTCGATTTTTTCCAATAACTGATACATGTATTATATTTGAATACAAGGAAAAGATTAAACAATTAAACAAAATAAAAAAATATACTAAGTAATATTTTTTTTATCAGGCCTCAAGACAGTCAGTATCACACTCTTACGAACGAAATTAATAATTGATCTTCCAACCGGGTTGCAATCAACGTTAGAACCTACTCAAACAGGCAAGTCATGGGCATTAACTAAAAAAATGAATTGTAGTTTTTTTTCTCAATTAGTAAAAATTGTTTATATCGTCGTTATATCGGTTCGTTATCGATAATCGTTTTTATTCTATTTAATTATGAGATTTATATTTTTGTACATACACAAGTTTCCTATTAAATAAAATCTAATTTGGCTGTCATACCTATCATTGTTAAACATTTGCGTGCATAAAAAAACCTATGGCTGTATTGCGATGAAACGTTGAAATACATTCATAGACAATAATAGTTTTGCAATCAGTGATTGTTTTCAATCCTTGAACCAATTTGGTTACCATTGATGCTGGATGCTCTGACGTCAAGCCTTTTGACTTGTCACACGTCCTAAATAACAAAAAAGGAAAATTTACATATAAAAAGCATATAAAAAAAACAGCCATGATAAAAAATATATTTTTTTTATAATATTTAACAATGAAAGGCTGTCAATATACCAAAATTCCGAATTTTTCTATTAAACTAAAAGTACGTTGTATGTGTATGTATGTGCTTTAATTAGCATTTACGAATTATGTAAAATGACATTTCTAATTTTAAGTAATTATAGAACAATCTGTTGAAGCTGTTCCACCGTGGGTTGGCTATAGAGTTATTTTACAAATTCTATGGGATTGGTGTGAATGTATCAGTTGTATCTGTCACTATGACATTTTATTAACATTTCTATTTTTATTATGGTTTAAATAATTATTTATTTTTCCTGGACGTCCATGTAATTAAACTTTCCGTCTTCAGTAAGGTTTTAAGTGATGTGTTGATAATGCTTACACCGGATTTAAAAATCGTTTGCGAAACAGTTTTTCCGCAAAATATTGAAATTATTTTTCTTGATTGAAATAAAACTATTTTTACGGATTTAACTCGCGTTTATTGAATTAAATTTTAAATTTACATTTTAAATCTAACCCGACGTTTCTAATGCTTTGCAGCAATCGTGTTCACGGTAAGACGAGATGGAGGTGTCTGTCAGTAAGTCAGTTAATTAGTCATCTACTTCCAACGGTTTCTAAGCTTCCGAGCATACAGTTCAGGATTCACACAAAACGCACTAACTTTACAGTGCGGTCAAAGACATGGAATTTTATATTTTTTTCAAAAGTGGGTCCCAGGTGTTAGATAATCCCCAACCATCTTCTCTATTAAAATTAGGATGTTTTTTAATTTCAATAGCCTCACGAACCATTCTTGGAATGTAACGTTGTTCTTTAGCGAGGATTTTAGGTTTATCGAATCATATAAAATGATTGGGCTTGTCTATGGTATGTTCACACACTGCATACTTCGATGTACGCCTATGCTTGATATCCGATATGTGTTCCTTAACTCTTTTACCGATGCTCCTCTTTGGTTGACCTATATAGGACTAGGCAATAATATAATAATGCAAAGAATAATACGATATATAATATATATTACATATAATACATATGATATATATAAACACATTATGTGGTCTCCAGATATTATACTTTACTATTTGAGATACAGTTACTTTACTTGTCGTTTGAACGACTCACGACTTGGGGCTTTTCTTATGTGTTCTGGTAATTCGTTCCACAGTCTGACAATGGTTACAGTAAATGAGTTTGACAAGAAACCAGTATGATGAAGACGTGTATGGACTATGGAGTAATAAGTTGCTGAAAGAACGAAGAAATCTTTCAAGCACATCCGCTAAAAATGAGAAATTGCTTATTAAATAAATAGGAATAGAAGGATTAAACAAAATAGAGTAAAGTAAACAAAGAGTTCTTAAGTTTCTACGTTTACGAATGGGCAACCATTTTAGATTTGACCTATAATCAGAGATGTGGTCAACCTTATGTAGTCCGAAAATGAGGCGGATACAGGTATTGGGACATCTTCATTGGTATCGACATAGCACACATGAGCATAGTCAAGTATAGATAGCAGTAACAAGTTAATGAGGCAGGAGTTGATGAGGCAGGAAGTTTTTAAGCCTTAACAAGGGATGAATTTTGGTGAATGTGGGCTAACTGACGATAACTCCCAATGATAATTGCTTGGCACTCACATGGGTTTCCTTCTATACCAGAATCGTTAGACCAATCCAACATTCGTTCAAGAGCAGCCTTTAAGGAATAGCTTGATCAATTAAATTTATTTCAGTCTGCATATAAAGCTGTAAGTCATCGGAAGTTAGAAGTAATAGAGTTAATGAATAGAGAAAATAATAGAGGAAACAAAATTCCGCCTTGGGGGACTCCAGCCAACACTTCACACCAATCAGAGGAGCCCTCATAATTGGGAATGGCCTGCTAGCGCCCTTAAATATATTAGGAGAACCATCAGATAGAAGAAGCCGAGATGTGGTACCTGGACAGCAACGCAAGTAAGTGGTCATTATCAACAGTGCCAAATACGTTACAAGAATGGTAACGCATTTGTTTTCCATACCTTGACGAATGTTTTCGGTAACCCTCAATAGAGCAGTACTTGTGCTGTGTCCAGTGCGGAAACCTGATTGCATCGGATCCAGCAAGTTATACTTTGAAAGGAATAGAGCAAGTTTGGAGTGAACTATGAATTCAATTAGTTATCTTGGATAAAAACGGTAATATCGAAATGGGACGAAAATAAGAACGTAACGAAGGATTGGAGATCTTTGGAAGTGGGACAATGTGAGCTTTACGAATCAATTGCCAGAGGAAAAGTTACGAAGAGGGGCATGTTGAGGGGCATGTTGAGGGTAGGGCTTCCAATCCCGCAGCCTGCATCCAATCTCGGTAGTTGCGGGACTACAAATTTTCAATCCCGCGGGATCTCGGTATTTACGGGATCCCGCATATTAAAAATATTTATACTTATGTAAGGCAAACAAAAAAAATAATTAATCAACTAACTCCATATTTAATTAGGCATTAGGTACTATTAGTTTGATATCAATAATAAATACTGGAAAAACGAAAAAATCTATCTTTTTCACAAAAAACAGAAAAATATTAAAAAATCAAACAAAACCCATTTTTAACTCAAGACCATGATAATTATTTAAAACTTTATAATTATTTAGTTCGGTCATTTGGTCAGCTTTCAATTGAAAATAGTTGGAAAGGAAACACAACATATCTAAAGTGTCGTCTGCCATACTACTGCGTATTTTAGAGACAATATATCCGGCACAAAAAAAAGGCCCTTTCGGTTTCTTCGGGCTTTTCAGTCCCGCAAATCCCGCGCCCGTAACCCCGCATCATGCGGGATTGAAAAATGACGCGGGATCCCGCAATACCGAGATCTCGGTATTCCGGGATTGGAAGCCCTAGACTTGAGGGGCATGTTGAGGGGCATGTTGAGGGGATGTTGAGGGGCATGTTGAGGGGCATGTTGAGGGGCTTGTTGAGGGGCATGTTCAGGGGCATGTTCAGGGGCAGGACGGTCGAACAGTGTTAAAATATTTGTTGATAGTAGTTGTTAAAAAAGGATGACTTATGAGTATCGGTATTCGACCAGATTGAATTGTTCTTAATCTTGACGTTTGGAAATTCAACTTTGGATGAATTATGAATTGCAGCTGTAAAACTCTATTTAGTTCAAATCTAACTTCTTAGTCAGGAAATATAGTAAATTTGAATGGAAACAAAAGCATTGCTAAGAGTTGCATCACAACTTCTCTGGCCTCGTCGTAATCGGTTAAAAACAGGTGAATATTTGTATTTCGTATACATTACCTAGTTTCAGTGAATTTGGATTTCAGTCTAGATATGTCTTTTCATGATTTTTCCATGTTTGGGAAAAAAATCATAATGTTTTTGTTTTCTTTTATTTGGCATCGTAATTTATAATATATATTTAGTATTATTTTAATTTTTAACCTAACCACAGCGACAACACTTTGTTTAAATTTTTGTACATATTACACCATGGTCAACATGAGTGATTTTTGTAATAATAATTATATAAATTAAATAATAAATTAACCCTTGTTTGACGTGAGAGATAATTATGTAAAAAGAATAAAAGCATTCTTCATTTATTAGACACTTTCATCACAATCGGCCCAACGCGGTTGTTGAAGACGTAACAGGAAAACAGACACAGACAGACAGACATTTACGTTATTAGTGCGAGTTCTTGTGTGTTTCTAGAACGATTCATTCAGAGAAGATTTCGAATTGTAACATTTATTTGAATTTCGTTCCATTTTCTCGATACAGATAGCAAACAAAGAACTACCACATTTATGTAGGCTACTAACGATCGAAATTAATACTTTATTTACCATCCCCGGTTAATATTAATTTAATCCATAGATTGGTTATTTGAACGGATTAAAGTATGAAATATAAAAAAGTGGATTTAAATTTAATCTTTATGGCTGGATTATTCAATTTTTTATTCTGATTCAATTTCTATGTGGATCACGAACAATTATAACTTTGATATACTTACATCATATTTTGAATAATAGCAACTTTTAAAGATGGCTGTCTCTGTCAAATCTGTGGTATGATTTTCTTTTAATTTTCTAATAAAAATTTTATAAATTGAAATTGCAATATTCCGCCCGAATAACAAGTAATACATAAAGTAATGTATAATAATACATCAAAAGCGAAAAATTTAAATATATTGTACAACAGTGTTTGAAAAATAGTGTTATACTCTTATATAACTATACCTCCAAATTGTAGAAGTTTTTTTGTTTTTGTCGTTTTACAGATATCTGAAGCATAAGTCCTATTGGACCATTTGTTTTTGGGCAAAACAGATGAAATAAATAAATGTATTCCCAAAGTTTTTATGAAATTGTAATAGCGTGTGCTTTTTTATCAAAATAATGCAGGACGCATAATTTTATTTTTTCGCGCGTCTACTGCGGGAAGGTCATAGCGGTTTTACATATTTTTTATGCTTTAGTTTCCGTGTGGGGGTAGGGTTGGTGAAAAAAGGTTTTATTTAGTTTTAAACAACAAATATTTGACATGTCATATCTCTTGTGATTTAAATTATATTCGGAATTAATATATTAATATGTGAAGTTCTTAGTTCTGTTTAGATACTATTAAACTAATTTTGAAATCTCACATGTGTCTTTTTAATGACAAATAATAAAACAGTAATTCGTTATTGTGTTGACAGCCCTAATATAAGAGATACTTTTAGTAGATTTTTCAGAGCTGAATAAATTGGGTCAAACGGGGTCACGACGAAACATACAACATTATCTTCCGGTGATAAAAACCCAAGTATATAATATGTTAATATTATTTATAAATCAATTTCAATATTTTCAGCGTCTCTTGAAAACATGAATATTTTAATAATTATAATTGTACAGTGAGTATGAGTGTGTGATATCTGTTTGTCAATATTAATACCCAGATATTATTTCATTAGATTCCAAGTTCTTTTTCCTGTCTATATATAGGTAAATGTATAATTTTACTTTCTCTTTGCCGTGGACAAGACAACAACCGTGGCCCAAAGACAAAATTTTTAATTTTTAATGAATTTATAACAGTGCCATCTATCGGACAAAATAAATATATTGGGAACATGATTAGATTTAATAACGAACATTTTTGTTAAACAATTTTTTTAGACAATATATGTTGAAAGTCTGCCCTTTAAAAACACATGACATCTTTTAAAGTTTTAATATTTTTTTATAATCATATAAATTCATAAAGAAAACATTACGTACAACAGCTAGTTAGTAAATATCTTCGTTAGAGAATATTAATAAGTAGTGAAAAGTATCTAGATAACAACTTACGAGTTATTATACATAGAGTAGGGGAGGTATATGCAGGCCTATGAGTGTCAGTGTCTAACAAATAATAAAAGAGGGAAGATGAGAGACCGATACTTATTTTTATCTAATCCCACAAAAAAGAGAGACAGATTTTGCTCTTCGCGCTCTTTTGTACGATTTTTCCCTACTCTATGTATAGTCTTTACCAGTTAACTCGATCTTTTCTCGTTCGCCTACACCCCCTTCACCCTTAGAGCTACTTATTTTAGCTAATTTATTATTTCATTATTATTCTTTCCGATGTGTTGTTGACAGACAACCTTTTTACAGCGATGTCAAAAGATAAAAGATGACGTAAGATATAAGATATTATTGATATTTACGAAAACCGTTGCAGAATTACGAATTCAATTTTGATACCATATTAAAACTATAATAATGAAATATAACCTGTAATAATAATTCACCGACTTATTTTGTTTTTTGTCCTTACTATATTTACCAAAACTTGTTTTATTCTTTTATGTCTTCGTCTTCGTTTTTGCATACATAAATTATAATCCATGAAGTTCCTTGCCGGCCTTTCTCGATGAGCCTCGAAAGCTTGCTTATAATAATGTCTGTATTATAACTATAAAAACAATATTCAACACAAAGACAATCAATAATTTCTATATAAAATCAGTGAACCAAATTCACGGTCATATATTTCGCAAGATGTATGCTATTCAAATAAAATAAATTATAATTACAAATGTCTGACGCAGATGGCTCATGCATCTTGTATTGAGGCAGCCATTATGCTGTTTGGATACTCGGATGGATTTGTATTTATATTTTTAGTAAAGCCCCAAATCTTTCTAATTCACAGGTTTGTTTTTCTATAGACAAATAAAAGAATGTATCTTATAATTTCAGTAAAATATGTTTGTTATTTTGTGTAATGTATTGAGTTGTACATGTATTTTAACAGTTTGTCTAAGCGTCCATTAGAAGACGAGCAAATAAGTTTCATGTAACCTGAAACATTAATTCAGTTTTCAAGACTTTCGAAATGCTCAAAATGGCAGCTTGTCGCTATTACACTTTTGCATAAAAAGTCTGGTTTTTACTGTAAATAGATAGTAATAAATCTTAATGGATAAATATTTAGTATAAAATAAAAGTTTGCGAGGGCAAAGCGAATTGGATCATCTGGTTATTTAATATCTGAGGCATAATATAATATTGCTTGTAATAAATTAGATATAATTATGTCTATCTGTATATATAATTTAATATTGCAGTATAGGCAGAGTATACTCTTAGAAAAGACTTTTCCCAAAAGGTTAATTCTTTATTGCACGTAAGTTTCATAGAAAACATTTTGCATTGTAAATACTATAACTCGAAAAGTTTTTTTGCCACAGACTTGAAAATATAAAACCCAAGAAGTTTCAACATAATCTTACTATTAAAATTTTGACAAAATTCTTATCATTATTTTTATATAATAAAACTGGACTTTTGGCAATCATTAAATAATTAAATATAACGTCACGAGTATCCAAACTCTGTCAAAATGGCGCCGCTGTTGGTAACGGTGAAAAACAAAACAATTCACTATTATACGATAACGCTTCAGAGTTTACAGTTAGTTCTGTATTCATTAATCCTGAAATTTCATTTTCTAAATCCGTTACGGTTTTACATTTATTGTCGATTTCAATAAAAACAATGAAATATAAAAAAAAATCATTTTTTATATAAACTTAAAAGTGAATATTAGTTGAATGTTCGTAATAAAATTAAGCAAAATTTTATTTGTTTGTAGTTTTGTAAAAAGTTATTTATCAAATGGCATTTTTTTAAATTTCTACGTGTTGGTACATTGTCGTTTGTTGGTGTGCAAAACCGAATAGGTGGCCTTTGACTACATTTTGTGTGATTAATGATGATACTCTATTTTCTAGCTTAATATTATATAATTCATTTATCATTTAATAATTCTAATTACAACCAAACAGTGCATTTAAACTAGAAATATACTGATTTTGAACAAATTATTCACCGAAATTGCTTATTACGTAGGTTACCTACATAGCGCAATAGTGCAAAAATGAAATCCTGACGACACCTAGTAAAATATAGAATTAACTATGACAATGCAAATAAAAGCAATTAAATAACATTATTTAAATTATAAGTATGAGTAAATATTTTTTGAGAAAAGCAGAATAGTAAGAACCTTCGTTATGTAAGAGAAGAACAAAAAAGCAAAAACAATAGTGTTGTAGCAATCGAAAATCAGAATAATCTGATTTAACTTATGTCCGTCTTATTCAAAACAGGTTATACAATGATTTTATGTTTCCTCAATGTGGCTTACCTATTTTTTCAACTAAATCATAACACCAATGATTTGTTTTGAAAATATAAGGCAGGAATTTATAAAAAGTATTATAAGTCAAATACAAGAAGTGTAAATGTCAAATATTTTTTAATAAATTATCTTGATTATATTTAGTACTAGCTTTTGCCCGCGGCTTCGCACGCCGTAAATTTGTAGCAAAACAATACAACTTTCCCTTTTTATATGACCTGTTTTAAGTGATACAATCAAAATTATCATATCGGCAGGTATCGCCCACTGTCAAAAATCTATTTAAAGTCTGTAATATCTTCGAAAATATTCATTTAAATTACATGCTGCAAAGGGCTATATTAAATGTAAAATGTATTTAAGGCACTTAATTAGATAAGGATTAATGCTGTATGGCTTAAAATCTCTTCGTAAATAAGCCATTTTTTCGCAAAAAAAGTAAATTATAAAAATTGGCTATTGTTGGTTATCCTTAAGAGATAAACATATACCATCGCGGACTTTCTTGTAGAACTTTTTAAGGTATACAATACTTAGTTATCTATATTGGTCTATCTCGTAAAGTCCAGACAGGGCGCATAAGCGCAAAACAATGTGTTTGTTTACGACTTCGCATTAGAAATCTTGAAATTATCAGTGGTTCTCTAATATATAAAACGTGATATTATACATATAAACCTCACTCTTGAGTCACTTTCTCTATTTAAAAAAACTGCATCAAAATCCGTTGTGTCCATTTAAAGATCTAAGCATACATACAGACATAGGGACAGACGCGGAAAGCGACTTTGCTGTATACTATGATTATGTAAACAAAAATGTATATGACAGTTTTAGCCAAATTAAGGATTCCGTTAGAAGTCAGTTAGTGTGGAAACAACTTAATTTTTTAAATATTTTAACATAATATGACTTAGCATTTGTTTGATTTTGAGGCTTCAACTTTAATCTTTAATTTATTACTGGCTTTTAATTCGAAACTAAAAAAAATCAAACTTTACAAACTTTAAAGTAACTGTACTTTCTGGCCATTAATACTGTTACAATTAAAAATAATAAAATATTACATTTGAATTTGGAATCTGTCATTTTCATACGATTGTTCAGTGTGTTTTCTCATTTTGGCGCCAATACATTGTACAATATTTTGCTCTATTAAAATGGAGTGATTTGATAAAGAGAACAGAATCGCTGTGATTGCATTACACAAAGTAGGTATGGACCCAAATGCAATTTTTAAAACTCTCTATACACTTGATATTAGTCAAATGTTTGTGTATCGCTATTAATAGATAGAGTGAGACTTCCTCTGTTTGTGACAGAGAAAAATCTGGCCGTCCACGTAGTGTTCGTACGAAAAAGGTGGTCAATAAGGGAAAGAATTCGAAGAAATCTTGTTCGAAAGCAAAAGATTTTATCTCGGGGTATGAAGATAGCATCTGGAACCATGTCGCGTATTTTAAGAGATGACTTAGGACTTGCAGCCTATAAAAGACGCACTGGTAATTTCTTAACTGATAAATTAAAGATGAATAGGGTGGTAAAATCGAAAAAATTACTGAAGCGGTATGCAAAGGGAGGTCGAAATGGAACGAAATGACCCTATTTATGCTCAAAACTCTAAGGAAGCTTCCCAATTAGTCGACAGAGTGCAACGTGGACATTATCCGACTTCAGTGATAGTTTGGGGGGGTGTTGGCTATGAAGGAGTGACTGAGACATATTTTTGTGAAAAAGGTATCAAAATATCGGCACAAGTGTATCAAGACACCATTCTTGAGAAGGTAGTTAAGCCTCTTAATAACAATAACACGTCTCGGACTTCATCAGAGCTGAAGACTGTCCGTCGTCTAGTTCCGATCATAATCCGCTGGATTATGATTTATGGTCAGTTTTAGAGAGTACAGTTTGTTCTAAATGCCATGATAATTTGGAGTCCCTAAACCAATCCATACAATTCGCAGTGAAGAGTTTCGCCATAGAAAGAGCGTGTGCTTCTATTGTTAACTGGTCTTAACTTTTAAGTGACTGTATTGCAGCCAATGGACACCACTTCGAATAAGCTTTTTATATTTTTAATTATTTTATATTTGTGTATTAAACTAACACACTGTTAAAGTAATAAATGTTATTTTCAATAAAAACATTTTTTTTTTATGCTACAATATTTTTGGCAAGACTAGGTGTACTAACATAGATAAATATAACATAAATTATTAAATATTTGTATTATTTTGTTACAAATGAAATTTCTCATATGAATGAATAAAGTATACTTAAAAATCTGAAAAATGTCTCAAATATATAATAAGACAGTAAAAATCGAGTGTTTAAGACATTAAGTATTTTTCCAAAAAACTGATAGGCGATTAAAGACGAGTAATAAAAACCAAAAAAACATTTTTTGGAATTTTTGTCTGTCTGTCTGATACGTGATAACGTCAAAACTACTTAAAGAATTTGAAACGAACGACTTAACGAATTGGTTTTAAAGCTTTTAAACATAATTGAATGCGGTTTACATAAAGGTATTTAAGTTAGGTAAAGCTACAATTACTACTTTGTTTTATCTGAGTTTTAATAATAAAATAACATAATAAAGAGCAAGAGAACCCAAAACAATGGTTTTTCAGTTTGTCTGTTTGTTTGTATGTCTGTATGTGCACGCTAATCTCAGAAACGGTTTAATCAATTTGAATGCGGCTTTCAGGAATATGTTATAAGTCTTTACTTAACATTTAGTGTTTATTTCATCTAAATGGGTTAACAAATAAAAAAGTTGTGTCAATTTATCTTAATCACGTAATGGGTACTATGTAAATCTTATTCTATACTAGCTGTGCCTGCGACTTCGTACGCGTAGATTTCGATTTTGATAAAACGTACCCTTTGTACTTACCAATGTATGTAAAAACTATAAACCTTCAAACTGGTAAGCAGCAATGGTGCGACAGTAAGAGATTATTAACTTCATTATTTGTTAACCGTTAGCTAATTTTAAATAAAACAAACATACATACCTACATATTACGGTTGAAATGGTTATATAAAGTCTACTATTATATAAATATAAAATATATTAAAAACAAAAATCTTCTAGTTTTAATAACCATTTTCTTGGAGTAATCAATTTCTATTTTAAGTCATTAAGACAAGCAAAAAATACTTTAATAATTAATGATTCATTCATTAATCAAAGATAATATTGTTATTGTTTAATACTTTTCAGTCGGTTTGTCTGTTTGTGGACAGATATGAGATAAGGGATATTTATTAATAAAATGACAGGTTGATGTACAAACTTAAATTTATATTTAGCAAATAAGAATTCAAACGATTTTTAGTTCATAAAAGAAATTATAGTCAAAGTTAAGTTTCTGTCCGCAGCGTATATGACCGATATTAATAATTGATCTGCAATTTGACATTGCAAGGAACTCACGATGATCCTTGTAAATCTAGAAGTCGCTTATAGACATTCAAAAGTCAAGAAAAAGATTATAATTTCAATCTTGAAAAAAAGATAAATAATAACAAAAAATTTTAAATCAAATGATGATGATATACCTATTCGTTTGTCTGAATATTTGCTTCTTCTTATTCCAAGTAGGTATATACTTGGGGAGGGGTAGGAATATATTTATACATATATTCACACTAGTATTATAAATGTAAAAGTCTGTCTGTTTGTCCGTCTGTTTGTCCGTCTGTAACGCTTTCACGGCTAAACCTCCGGCCCGTTTTGAATGGAAATCGGAATGAAAATAGTTGAAGTCAACATATGCTATTTTTTTTAATAAATCACTGAAGGATTGAAATAAGGGATGAATGTTTGTAAAAAAATCTTATCCACTTGACCGATTTCCATAAATTTTCTTTAGATGATAGCTTATGAGTTATGACGCAAGGTTAGTCATAGACTGCCATTTTTTTCCTAAGTAGACCTTTAAAGGAGTTGAAATATGAAATGAAAATTTGTATTAAAAATCTGAAAAAAAAACTGCTTAATAGTTTGTAGGTAATGAATTTTGGTATACATATAGTGGTTAGGATTATACATAGGGTACTTTTTATATGGTATATATTATCACAAAAAAAATAAAAAAATTACCAAAATACACGTTTGGCTTTAATCGTTTTATATTGTTTTCCAATGCTTATCTACTTTTATATAAAACTAACCGATACTTCAAAGGAGAATATGAGTTTGTTCGTTTGTCACGCTTTTACATCTATCTACTCAACGAATCAATGTGATACTTCGCTCACAGATTGCTAGGAGTACAGAAAATAATAAAGGGTAAAATATTCCCCAAAAAGTACTGTCTAGGGTACATAATAGAAACCTTCCGTCCATCATAACAAGGCTGTTTCTTTTCTATACAGCGCGGGCGAAGCCGCTGGGCAAAAATAGTGTAGAGGTCTCTATAAAACACAACTATACAATACATTTCTAGTTTTGTTGTATTTAAAATCCAAATCCTTAGTTTTTGAAACAAATTAATATATATTGAATTAAACAGCTATTTTATTTTAAATCTATAAAAATCCGTATAGTAGAGCTTGTGAGAATCTTAAACAATACAAAAACATTAACCATTGTTTGTAAATGAAACTATAAACATTAAAAGCATTAAACCATTAAAAACATTATTAAATTAAAACCATTGTTAATAAACTTAAAGCCAAAACCAACAAAAACACAAAAACATTCTTTACAAAATGGCGGCCAATGTTTAACAAGAAGCAATAAATCAAAATAATAAAATATATTAATAATGTATCGTTTAAGCATCGACACTGGTTAAAAATTATTTCTTTTGAAGAATTTATCATATTAGTCTATTAGAAAGTTACCAAATACGTAAAAAATAATGTTATAATAGAAGACGCATATACATATTTTTATGTATATATAAGAAGACACAACAGAAGAATACAGAAACAGTGTTACAAACAAATTGCAAAAATATATGCTTAAATTATAATATCTTTTTTTTTTTTGTCTGTCTATGCTGTTAGCCCTGTTGGCTATTACAGCGTCTGTCTGTGCCAATGTAACAGCCAAACGCGTGCACGGATTTGATTGCGGTTTTTTTAATCGAAAGCCTGGTTCATCGAGATGGTTTTTAGATACGTTTGGTCGAAAGAAAAATAGTCCGCTTCAAGATATTGAGGTTTTATTGGTGCGGGCGAAAGGTTCTTATGCAATATTGATAGAAATACGTTCTTATGCAATTAAAAATTTGTGTATCCGTAGGTTCATTTAGTACAATAATGAAACCAGTAACATAACTGTAAAAAAGAAAAAATATATTGAAAATAAAAAAAAACCCGATAGAAAATGCCTCTAAAAAGAATAAAAATAATAATTTTTAAGTACTTATTTAAGTCGTACCATCGGGAGACCACTTAATAAAGGAAGAAATTAAAATGCAAGTAAGTTACCAAGGCAAATAAAGAAATTACGATGTCGAATCATATCGTCAAGGTACGTACAACAGTCCCGACGCAACGATTGCAATAAGTACATAAAAATATTATTTTTATTCGTTTTAGAGGCTTTTCTGTATCGGGGGTTTTTAATTTTTTTATATTTTTTTTTTTACTTTTAATTCAGTCAGTTGAGTTTTCTGTCGTTATCCGTCATAGTTATATCATACTTTTATATTTTATCTGTTTAAAATATTCAAAATAAGACTATTTAGAATATTTTTTTACTATGTAATAATGATTTGTTTATTGAACAGTCTTCGGTTAGACAGAAATAACTAGAAAAATGTGATAGACCTCGAGAAAAAAAAAATACACAAATCCCCTTTCTTTTTATTTTACGCATAATTATATGCATGCTTAATAATTTTATATACAACTAGCTGTGCCTGCGACTTCGTACGCGTAGATGCTGATTTCGATAAAACGTCCCCTTTGTACATACCAATGTATGCACAAACTATTAACCTACAGTAGTTTTTGCGTACCTGTAGGAATATGTTTAATCACTGATAAGTGACAATGGTAAGAAAATAAGAGATTAATAATTTATTTATTTGTTAACTTTAAGTGAAGCCCATGACAACATACTCCTGAAAAAGGCATCCAAATCATTGAATCTGTTTCTAAAATTAGCGTGCACAAACATACAGACATATACAGACATACACAATGAAAAAATTATATTTCGGGTTCTCTTGCTTATATAACGGCCCCCCCTCCCACCTAAAGATTTTTTGAAAATATTTTCTATGTACAGACAACGATTAGTTACAGTTTTATTGTATGTATATAAATAAACTTCTTAAACACTTTAAATACATATTTTTCTACCTATCTATATAAACATCTATTTTGATAGAGTGGAGAGTATGCAATGAAAGTAAAAAACTAAATGTTATTCAGAGTGACGCTCAATTTTTATGTATTTATATGTATAAAAGCTATATATTTTTTACGTGTTGCGTGCACTACTAATAGACAGACAGATAAACAATGGATACTGTTAATTATCCTTTCACATCGTGTCTATTTATTTTGTAATATTTACAATGTACAGAGACTATTCCTCTACAGATATAGATAGATGTATAGATTTTTTTTTTATTTTATTTTTTTTTTTTTTGTCTGTCTATGCTGTTAGCCCTGTTGGCTATTACAGCGTCACCGGGGGAGAAGATGTATAGATGAAGATTTTCTTGGTACCTATTATGTGATTGACATAAATTGACAGAACTTTTTTATTTCTTAACCGATTTAAAAGAAATAAACATTTAATGTTAAGTGAAGACTGTCACAATGTATTCCTGAAAACTGCATCCAGATTGGTTAAGCCGTTTCTGAGATTAGCGTGCACAAACATACAGACATACATACGTACAGACAAAGAGACAAAATGAAAAACCATTGTTTTGGGTTCTCTTGCTCTTATTTTAGTAAAGTGCAGTGAAGTGAAGCTAAAATACTATATTTGTGTATATAAGCTATTTCTCTAACGCTAGTCTTTTCTTAATCATTATAATCTATGATAAAAATGAAAAATATACCTAATCTTATCAATAGTGAACCTATTGTTAATGTTTTTTCTACCAAATCGGCTTATCATCTCGTTAACGTTATATGTACGTGTTCCCTTGTACAGGCTTAATTAAGCATGGATTATTTCAATAAGGTTTTTTCGTGAAAATAAATGTTTAATTAAAATCCAGATACCACCTCCTCAGTCTCCTGGTCCTCATAAATAAACATATATAATTATATTCCTTAACACCTGGAGTCCCTTTTTTTAAAGATTTTTGTTTACAAAGATCTATTTAAATGAGTTAATATCATAAATAAATTGAGAGAGTATTAAATTTAAAATGGAGTCCTGTTGTAAAGCCGTCAGTTTAGTGTCAGTTGTCAAGCGCGCTGGTGTAGTTAAAATATAAACTATTTGGAAGTCGAAGGAGGTGAGTTTGTTTACACAAGTAAATAACTTACATATCTATTTTTTTAAATATAGTATGATTTAGGAAAAAAAATCTATGTAAATTTATAGACGTTCTTTTAATTTTTTTTTTTTGTAATGCACATTTGGTTATTTTTCACGTTTTCATTCAAATACTCATTTTATAGTTAATTACTTAATATAACTTATAAAAGTAAGAAATTAATAAAAGTTTAAATTTTATTTGAAAACTTAGTCCATTGCATGCGAAACTTTTGAAGCAGCGAAAGCTTTGAGAAAAAATGCAGCTCATGAATTGATTCAAAATTACAAATGCATAAAATTAAATGACTAAAATATTGTACGCATACATTTATGAGTAACCGGAGATAAAATCAGAAAAATATAGATATCACATCTTGATCATGATACTTTGGACTACCTGTATTCAAAATATGGAGTCTTAGCCCTTAAGTAACTCTTAGTCTTAGTCTTAGCCTTCAGGAGTTATGGGCAGTACTGGTACAGACGGACGGACGGACAGACAGATATCCCTGACGATTCTTTAAAGTAGTTTTAGCTACTTAATAAATATATATTTTAATAAATACATATTAGACCAAAAATAATAGATAGACGTAAAATCTTATATTCTCATAGAATGTACATAACACCCATTGCATCAAATTGTGTCTGTGGATCTCTTTCACGGGCGAAATTAATAATAGATCTATAATCCGAGATTGAAATTCATGACATATTATGTCTTCACATAAATTCAATCACTGATCGTATGAGGATCTATCAATAAATATGTTGATGGTTACACGTTGAGAACTACACCAATACGGGCAATAACTAGCATTACATATATTTTATATATACATTATGTTATATCTCGGCCTACCTAAATAAATGGGTTATCAATGTGAAAATATATTTTTGAAATCGGAGTAAGAGAGATTAAACAAACTCTTCAACTTTATTGTATTAGCATTCTTCTTTAGCATCCTTGTTTTGAGCTAAGACTACGCTGTCCGTCTGTCCGTCTGTGACCAGGCTGTACCCTGTATCTCATGAACCGTGATAGCTAGACAATTAAAATTTTCACAGATGATGTATTTCGGTTGCCGCTATAACAACAATTAAGTCGACATAAAAAAAATTAAAATAAATATATAATTCGGGCTACCATACAACAAACGTGATATTTTTGCTCGATATTAGGTAATAACGAAAACATCTACACTTGAAATATTTACAGAATTTAGTTATATATTCATTTAAAAATAAATTAATAAATTGGAATAAAATAAATGGTAAAGAGGAGCTCCCATACAAGGAAGAAACAGATTTTTGTTTTCAATTTTTAATATATAATAATGGTACGGAATTCTTCGTGTACGAGTCCGCCTCGCACTTGGCCGGTTTTTTAAAATACAGTGTTGTTTTTTTTAATTAGTGTTCACAAAAATAGTTCTTTCTTTTTGAAATCATTTCAATTGAAATTATTTGTTCCTAAACGGAATTATATATTTTTTAACTGTATACAATGTAAAATTCAGTTAACGCACAATATCTACAAATGTGTTCTTAACAAACTAATTGGTACATGTCCAGTTCTATACGGGTGAAATTTTCAACTAACATCATCAATCAATCAATCAATTAACCCGATAGATGACCAACTATCTAAATAAAAAATAAATAAAGCATGTTTTATAAATTGGATCATCAGTAGCGGATTTAGGCTTAGGCCCGTGAGGCCCGGGACTAAGGCGGCAAATTTTGAGGGGCGCCAAAATTTTTAAGATGACTAAAATTTAAAATCGATTGGGTTTTCTGTAAACTGCAAGACCAAATTTTAAAGTTTATTTTATTGCGCTCTTACTATCGAAACATAGTACCATTTTGAGGGTAGAATTTCTTTGTTAAAATAATTAATCAGGCAAGTCCTAAAACTTGAAATATCTAACAAAAAGATTTAATTTTTTTTTTTAATGCTAGCATATTATTTATTTACGAATTTAGATTTTTTCCTATTTTTCATTCAAAATTTAGTTATAACATTTGTTTGCGCTTTATTATAAAACGAAACATTATTTCACCATGATAAATTATACAAGTGTCACTTGACTCATGCAATAAATTTTTTATTTTTCAATTTTTCGTAAAAATTTTATAGTTTTACGTAATGTGAAGCCCCTAACGATAAGTTGTTAATAAATGTTTAATTTATACCTGAATTAGATTTCTTATTATAATTGCTATTATTTTAATTATTTTATACACACACACATATATGTACATATATGTTTATATATATACTGTTTGTATATACTGTTACAAAAGATAAAGGGCGCCATATCGTCTCGAGTCTAGGGCGTCCTCAAACCTAAATCCACTACTGTGGATCATAATAAAAAGCCTATTTTTTAATGTTTCATACAGTTGACAAAAAGACTGAGAAGAGAGTTTTTAGCCCAGTATTAATTTATCTAAAGATTAGTATGAACTATACCTAGTCTTGCCATAAATATTGTAACAATAAAAAAAAATATTTAATTGGAAATAACATTTATTACTTTACACTTAAAAATATAAAAAGCTTATTCGAAGTGGTGCTCAGTGGCTGTAATACAGTCCTTTAAACGTTGAGGCCAGTTATCAATAGAAGCACGCGCTCTTTCTATGGGGAAACTTTCACAGCCAATCGTATGGCTTGTTTTAGGGACTCCAAATTACCATGGCGTTTAGAGCAAGCTGTACTCTCTAAAACTGACCATATATCATAATCCAGTGGATCAAGATTTGGACTAGACGACGGGCAGTCTTCAGCTCTGATGAAGTCCGTGATGTGTTATTGTTATTAAGAGGCTTAACTACCTTCTCAAGAATGGTATCTTGATACACTTGTGCCGATGTTTTGATACCTGTTTCACAAAAATATGACTCAGTCACTCCTTCATAGCCAACAGCCCATCAAACCATCACTGAAGTCGGATAATGTCCACGTTGCACTCTGTCGACTAATTGGGAAGCTTCCTTAGAGGTTTGAGCATAAATACGGTCATTTTGTTTGTTAAAATGGTGCTCAATTGTAAAAAAAATATCATCCGTAAACAAAAATTTTCTGTGACCTCCCTTTGCCTACCGCTTCAATAGTTGTTTCGATGGTACCACCATATTCATCCTTAATCCTAAGTCATCACTTAAAATACGCGACATGGTTCTAGGTGCTAGCTTCATTTCCCGAGATAAAATCTTTTGCTTTCGGATAGGATTTCTTCAAATTACTGCTTTGACCACCTTTTTTGTACGAACACGACGTGGACGGCCAGATCCAAATTCAAATGTAATATTTTATTATTTTTAATTGTAACAGTATTTATGGCCAGTAAGTATAGTATGTAAGTCACAAAAACAAAGTTCTCTTGTAAAGAAAGGGTTTCATGTGTAGGGGCATGAGGGGGCAGACATTAAATATCAAATTACAATAAATGAATACAGGAATAGAATTAAAAAAAAGTTTCTAATTGTCTAAATACTATTGTAAAATAAATACTAATTGTAAAATAGACGCCATCGTCAACGTACGTAATTTTTAATGGGGGACTTTTTAAATGATTACTTATTACGTTTATTATAAAAAAAATATGGTTTTGAACTTTTTATTCTTGTCCACAAAAATAATTAACTTGCTATTTTTTTATATTTATATATCAAATTATTATGTATTGTACTTGTATCGTAACTCTACTTATTTTATAAAAATTTAAATGAAATACCTACTTATCAAATGTCATATTACAATAGCTGAATACAGAAAAAGAATAAAAAAATGTTTCTACGCTTGACGCCAATTAATAAAAAGATGACAGGGCGTTATTTATATGATACATTAGGTATATTGTATTATAATTATATTGTATTACTGTCTGGCCGTGTTTTGTGGGATCTTATAATTTCTCAGTGACTTGAAAATTGTCATTTTTTTCAGTAATGTTACGATCCGGTAGATACGTAAATAATAAATACTTTTGTGAATATTCCTACAATACTTTACACCTAAACTATTTTTATTTAGTGTAAACAAACAAAACCATTTTATAGTGCTGTGGTTTAACTATTGGTAATGGTTTGTCAGTAAGCGGAGACACGAGCAAAGCTAGTTTGTTTTATAATAATACAATAATTAAATAAAATGTAAAGACGACACGTGTCATATAATTAGTAACAAGGTCACTGAAGGATGAAATGTGATATTGTAGCGATTCTTAAAAATGACTACACTTTTCTGGGAAATGCATAATTATATCCGTAATGCGAGCTGGTCTTGAAATAACTGCCATATTGGCACAAAATACAAAAACACCTACATTCATATTATGACATTAAGTTAGTAACAAGTATAATTAACTGATACAGCAATGGGTGACATTCATAATTGATGTGCAATCCAGAATCCTAGATTGATATTAAATTTCTTTATTAAGACGATCCGTATCTCAATGTTACTATTTCTTAAATAAGTATAGAATTAAAAATAAACCGATACCGATTAGCCATTATAAATCTCGTTATATATTTATGTTAAGCAAGGAGTTTTAGATATTGGCGTTATTACTAGTACCGTAATGACGAGCGGTGGGCAGGGGGGGGCAGGTGCCCCCCTCTGGACATCGTATACACTATACCTCTCTATTACCTTCTGTTGTCAATTAAAATTTGTTTTTTACGTTACACAAAATCAATCAAGTTTTAAAAACACGCGGTCTCATAAAAAAACAAAATATTTCAATGTTTAAGAAGTATTTTGTAAAAATCTTAGGTTTAGAATAATTTTCTCAGGAAGGTTAATCGGGGACAAGAAAAATGTCTTTTCAGTTGTTATATTAGCGATATTCGGCAAGTTGTTGTCAAATCACATACATGTGCTCTTTCATAGTTACACCATGCTCAGAAAATGAAAATTATAGTTTGAAAATTACAAAAACTATTTAAAAAAAACTGTTTTGCACCTCTCCCCCTCCCCCATGCACAGAATCTGGGTACGCCCATGCCAGTGCTTAATACCTTACCGGTGTACTACCTATCTACCGACATAAGTACACGTCCAACAGTACCTATCGACGTGGTACCGTCGCGTTACCCGGATATGTTGATAGGGTTTACGGCAGGTCTGTTGTCATTTTGTACGATTAAGCTTTAAATATTAAGAAGGGTAGATTGGTACATTTAAAAGCTACAGGCTGGAGTAGGTAGATAAGTAGAACCTAGCTGAAGTTTTTTACTGAAGCTTGTATACTAGCTGTCTCATGGTAGTTCAATCATCACAAAAGATGAGCGTAAGGCTAAAATTTCGGTAAATAAGAGAGACGGATGCACAAACACTCACCATTCCGCTTCGTGAGTCCTTGTGTCCTGCATTTACTTAACCCAAGCCCTGGAAAAGAGTACCACGACCCTTTCATTGTCGTGACCGTACTTTGGGTACGTGTACCTACGGTCAGACATTACTACGTGTACCCGTAGTAATGTCTACCACTGTATATATGGAATGGAAGAAGTTATATAAAAACTGCGGTCTTCTATTACTTATGACGTTTTAATAGTCTCTATATGAGTACAACTCTATTTTCCTTTCAGATAAAATGCGGAGAGATACAAAATGGCGTTTCAAGATATACTAAACTACCTGAGTATTCATTATTTTAACGACATATTTGTGATTGTGAATTTAGTATTTAGTTTGTTTCATACATCAATTGAATTTGGGTTTAAGTACTTTAAGGGGGTCCTGCTGTTCACTGTTGTTTTTATTTTTTGTTATATTTTATACAAATCTTATTGGAGTCCCGTATTGTATAAGAAGGTACGTTATAATTGTATTATTATTACATTATACATATAATATAATTTTAACGAGGTCAAATCTGTTCATTAAATATATTTAACAAGTATTTATTATTTGTTAGAAGATCATGATAATGGGTTTTTATGATTAATTGTCAGTGGCAATGTACGTCTACAGCAAAAACTACAGAAAGGACTTGTAACTTATTGTCCTTCTCAAAATATACAATATTTATTTAAGTTTTGAACAAATATTGAATGATACACTCATCAATACTGGCAGAACTCAAACCATTACAGTGTTGACTTCACCGTAGTTTAGCCTTTATGAATTTAGCATTCTAAATGTAATTGTCTTTATAGAGACGGAGGCGATATCTATTTAACTTTTATTGAACAAAACTAACAATGTCTCTAACTTAGTATACATGCAAAATATGCAAAATATATACTGTCAAGTTATACTTTACTGTAATGATTAGTTTATGATAAAATAATATTTTATTTTATTTTGTATACATATATATATATATTAATTTCAAAACTATAGTAGTCCTTATCGTTTCAGACATATCGTGATGGGTCAGTAGTCAGTACTTAGTTGGAAATTTCTAAGAGATAATATATCAGAGATTTCCACCTATACATGTGTTTCTACCAGTTTAAAACATTTTTCAGGAGTTATCACAAGTTGGGTTCGAGCACCTCCAAAAGGGGGTCGATAGGCCACTTCATATCCTTAGGGCACAAAACACGAGACGATTGGGAGATAAGTTACCCCCGCCTTACCCTAATGGATGGTTCGCTTTAGTTGAGAGTCAGGATTTGAAGATTGGCTCCGTAGTACCTGTAGATGCTTTGGGTAAGGACACGAGGTTATATTATTAGGTACTCATTACCTTTAAGACTTAAAACATGTTGGTCAAGCTTCAGCCTAGGAAAATTGATACAAGATAAATGTAAGAATCCAAACTTTGGTTAAATTTTAAAAATACCAGTCACATATTGGATCACAAAAATAAATCTGTGTATACCGGTAGGGGGCCTGAGAATACAATATACGTATTAGATTTTATCAAACATGTGTTGCGTCCTTTTACATATAGATAAATTTTACTTTTTAATATTAATGGTTTATTTTTTTACGGATTTATAATAAAAGAAGATGAAATATACTTACAAAAATAATCCATCTCATATTTTAATTCAGAGTTGAAATGGATATTGAAATGATTACACCTTAGGTAGATGGACTATAATTTATTAATTCTTTATTTATTATTATCTTTTCTAGGTTTTAACTTCTGTGTCTACAGAGGTGAGGACGGTGTCGCAAGGATTGTAGATGCTTATTGTCCCCACTTGGGGGCCAATTTGGCGATCGGGGGGACAGTGTGCGGCAACTGTATAGAATGCCCCTTCCACCAGTGGAGGTTTAGTGAGAATGGGGATTGTGTTAGCATCCCTAATGTTGAGACAGGTAATTATAAACATTTGGATTATTATTTGTTTTTTTCAAGTTGTTGGTGAAAATTTGCTTAAATCCGTTTATAATTTAAATTAAATTAAATAAACTTTATTTGGATATAATATTCATTATACACAACAAAAAAATACAAAACATTAACTATGCTAAAAATAGTAACTGCGACATCCAAAACTGATGCTGGAATATATGACTCCCGCGTTGGTTTTCAGTGGCCGCTTCGCCATGACGTAACTAACACTAGGAACAGTTAATTAACCTATAATTTAATTAATTTATACATACATTGCCACAAGAAGACACGGGAAATGACCGGTAATATCTGATCAATCATATTACAAAAATACAGATCAAACCAACCCATTCATTTTATACTATCCTGGAATGAAGGCGACAGTCACTCCTTCAGGTTATAACTATTTGTTATAACTATAGATTTAAGTCCTTTTTAAGCTACATATTAATTCCAGTCCCCAAGGGCATATCTATCAAGACCCACCACGCCACGGAGGTGGACGGCGCGGTGTGGGTGTGGCACGACGCGGAGGGACGCGCGCCGCTGTGGGAGGTCGCAGGGGGGGAGGAGGGGTGTTCCGCCTGGGGGTACAGGGGGAGGAATGAATTCATTGTCAACGCGCATTTGCAGGTCGGTAGTTTGGCAACCGATATACCTTTAGGGGACCCAACAGATTTACACCGATTTTTGTTACTTTTCTGTACATATATCGAAATACCCTTTTTTGAAAGTATATTTAAGTTCAAATTACATAATGTTTGAATACGACTGTGCTATTAGTTGTTTTACTTTATTCGACAGTAGATGGTAGTATGTGACAAAAATATGCGGGATAAAATTTCAAATTTACTTCTCTCAATAAAAGAGGGCGCTGCTATAAATAATATACAAGTACTTTTCTAATTAATTTAGAGACTTTAATTCGCATACAATAATATTCTAATGACTCCTCTAAAAGTTTTGAAACAGCTTCGCTGTCAAATTCCTTAGATTTGACAGCAAAAATGCAAGTGATAAAAGTTATTAACATGTTTTCAAATCATTTTTAATTGAATTATTAATCATACTTACAGAAACTATTTAAAATACACATATTCATTATAAAATGTCTGAATTAACCTAAAATGTAATTAACAGGAGATACCAGAGAACGGGGCTGATGTAGCTCATCTGAACGTTGTACACAGTGTGTCGCTGTTGAGTGATGTGGGATACAAATATCCATTTCTTAACCACTTGATAGGTAAATATTAATAATATTAAAACAGTTGGAGTCGGTAAGTATTTATTACATAAAGTTATACGTAGAGTAGGGGGGCCAGCATAAAATGTTTCCATCGCAAGAGTAGGCAAATGAGGCTACCCTCTATGTATAACAACTCTATGATTTATTGTGTAGCTTCCTCAGAACAATAACTAAAGCATAGAAGTAGCCTAAATTTGAAGACTTAATTGTGCGTAGCAGTTGTCCTCTTTTTTCATACGTTATTTTTATGTTTACATAGTAACATAATGACGAAAGAAACAAATATAAAATTGTCAGGACAGCAAATTTATAAGTGTACATTATAAATGACATAATGGTGACCCAAATGGTCATCGCGGTATAGTTTTATTTTTTAATAACATCGATTGTTTTATAAGTAGTTTAGAAAAATATGGCTGTAGTTTTATTAAAATTTATTTGTCATTTCTTTTATAAGAAGTTCTCGAAGTTCTCGAGGATTCTAGAAGTCCCGAATAAGAAATAAAAAAATATGTGTTAACCTGACCATATTTTTTTTTATTTACTTTCAATAAATGTTTTTGATTTTGTTTGTTTAGTTTATTTATCACATCCTTTATTTAAAATACTACCTAAGTCATTTTCTAGAACGAAATACAACTAAACGTTATCGCACGCGGCCAAATCTTCGAAGTGATAGCACTTTTAGATGTATCTCGTTCTATCAGGTGATGGAAAGCACTTAATCAGCTTTTTAAAAACGGTAGGTACCTACTATGATAGATATAAGGGTCACTATCGATATCGCGGATAAGTTTACACAATGTCAAATCGCTAGAAAACATTGTGTTGTCTATGGCAGTGTACGCTTTAAAGATATGAAGCTCCTTCTATGCTTTAATTATTATTCTGTGGTAGTTTCACACTAATGGCAGTTGACACGTGTCAAATAAAAATTTCCTCAATATTTTGATTCTGTATACGTACGTTGTAAAAAATTGACCGATTGGTTTAGTGGCATGTGGTTCGACTCCCGTGCGAAACAATGCTTTAGGTTATCCACAGATAGTCCCAAATAGGCTATAGAATTTGTTGAATATTCAAATAACTTTTTAATAAATAATGCAATTAAACTGTTAGCTTCATATAATAATTATATTTTTATGAAAATAGTTATACTTCAAAAGCGGCATGCGTTGTTTCAATAATTATTTATATATTGAGGCAATAGTTAATCAATAAATATTCAAATTACAACGTACCGACTAGTGTTCTCAGTAAAAAAGGATTTTTTATTTTGAAAAACAAAAAAATAATAATTTTATTTTTATGCAACAAATTCTATTAGACACTCAATAGATGGCAGTGTATGTAGTTCTATATAAACCTTTTCCACCACAGGCCACCATACTTGGAACGCAGAATGGGAGAAGGGAGAAGATCACATTGCAAGGATAAAAATAGCTCATCACTACATTATTATGAAGTTCGATGTGTTCCCCATAGACGTCACTGTCACACAGGTAGCTATTTAGATAACTGCGTATGGAAATCTTACTTCCGTACCTACATATGTTACGTACTTTTAAAATCATTACTAGTATACTTGTTTTTATTAATTTTAATTTAATATAGAAGGAAAAAATACAATTACAAGACAGATACCATATTTAACGCAAAGTCGAAGGTTTGAGTCCCGTCGGTGTCGATGAATTCGTTGACTCATTCAATATTAACATATAAGTACATAGTTAACTACGAAGCTAAATAAATTAATCGTTCGCCGACCAAACTCCGACAGCAAATTTAAGTTTTGATGTTTACGAGGGTTTCTACCGCTCTCTTTTTTCTTTTATTTATGTCTTCTGTGTTGCTAAAAAATTAAATAGTAACAAATGTAAGGGATATGAATACTGATTACTGATATTATAATTTCGTATAAACCGATGTTTCCGTAGCTGGGTCCGGGGCACGTGCGGCTGAAGTTCTGGTGTCCGCTGGGTGGTTTGCTGGTAGTGCAGTCGGTGACGCCGCTGTCGCCGCTGGTGCAGCGCGTGGTGCAGCGCGTATATTCGCCGCCCTACAACGCGCCGCTGGGGGCCGCGCTCGTCGTCATGGAGGCCTACCAGGTACGATATACACGTGCTACTTCCGTTGATGCAGAAGTAGAAGCGCGCGAGGTCTCGAATTAATTGATAATAAGGACTAATACGAAAAAATTGCATTCCTTATTGAACATAGTTAACGACGTGCGCTGTAAATATTATCCACTATTTGGATTTTGGGCTAAGTCGAGTATAAAATATTAATTACCCCGTTTTTATTACATATCGTTAAAAAATTATGTTATATTAAACGTGTAAGTTATCCGATTATAACAAGTATTATTGAACTTGTCTACATTTATTTGTTTCTAACTTTTTAATACTAGGTTATATTTTTTTCGATAATAAATTGGAATTCTCATCACTATTGTAATGTGTCAAAACGGCCACCGGCGAGCAATTCTTGTAGTACATCCATATTTGCAATTTTCTATGAACATATAAAGCGTGTTATGGTTACTTATAACAAAATTTTTACGTATGTGTATATAAACATATTACTATACTAATGATTTGCCCTTTAACGTGAAAGGACTATGTGACATTGTACTTTTTGCTGATGATATCTCGCTTATTTTTAAAGTTGATAGTAATAAAGCTAATTTTGACAAAGTTAAGTGAGCTCTGTCACGTTTTATTAATTGGTACGAAATTAATAATTTGGTATTAAATACTAAGAAAACTAAATGTATGGAATTTACACTTCCTAATCTCAAAAGTCAATATTGTAGTTTACTATAAGTCAAACATTGTTAAATTACATTAAAAAAGAGCAACTTTTGAGTTTCTGGCCAGCTCTTCTCAGCAGAACAGCATTCCGAGCTGGTGGTAGCTTACTCACAGACTGAATATACTGACCAATTTAATGTAATTGACGATTCAAAAGTGCTTGTAAATGCCTACTTGAATAAAGATATTTTAAATTTGAATTTTGAATTATCATTTGATAAACAGAATAAACGTATTCATTGTTTCATTCATCATGCATTGATGGCCGCTAGTGTCGTTCTATCGATACTCGCCTTCATTAATTGTTTGTTTTATTATTATTAATTTGTTTCAGTTCGTTCGAGACGTCATGATATGGAACAACAAGAGGTACGTCGACTCGCCGACTTACGTGAAATCAGATAAAACTATACGCGCGTTCAGAACATGGTTCTCACAGTTTTACAGCAAAAATAGCATATCTTTGAAAGACGCGCTCCGGAATCCATTAGATTGGTAATTATTATAGAAAATTTAAACAAATAAGATTCGAAGAACTATTTCACATATAAAGCAATGAAACATCACAATGTGAGAAAATATTGAAGGAATTATAATGTTTCATAAGTTTTAATGAAAATCTCGATGATATCTTTTATAAAGTTATCTTAAAGTCTCTGAAGTTCCGTTAAAGAATATTTAAGTTAAAAAGAAATTTAAATTAAGGATTATAAGCTAGTGGTTCATTATCGATTTATCTTTTTGTGTCGTTATTGCTTGCTGTTAAATTCAAGTTGATTTATTTTAAGTTAACTATAACTAGTTCGTTTTAACATCATATAAAATAAAGGCGTCTTATTACTAATGTAGTTTTTGTTTTGCCCATGTTGACTAGAAGACTGATCTTGTTTGTTTAGAAAAATACATCTACATAAATGTCACAACTTGACGTCTACAAACAAGATGACGTCTACACTCTACACAGTGACAGATCTGTACTCAAAGTAATCTATAAATCCGTCGTTATTGGCATCTGCCTGCTTCAAGGCTCCCTCGACAATCTCAGCAAGATCGGAGTCTTTGTACTCAATCGGAGTATGTTGCAGGTTACCTTCGTCATCTGAAAATATATACAATACTATCATAAATAATGTAATCGAATTAAAATTAATAACATTATTTGTTACAATATACATAGTTAAACTACTTACGCTTTGTTTTCCGTTACCAATGGGGAAAGTGTTAAATAGAAATAAAAGACATTTTTGTACAAATTATGGATCATCGAAAACATGTGTTTATAGTTTTAAATACTGTATATCCAGAAAAACATATTACTGCTCAAATAACATGCTTAAAAAGCTAAAACTATCAAGGTATAAGTTTTTTAAGTCATTGCCGGTTTCAGCCTATTCTGTTTTGTAATATATCAAACCATATTGCTTAAAAAAACAAGGTCTAAGATATTATTGTTTTGTTTTTTCTTTAATTGTATTTAGTTTGGCTTTCGCTAAATTGATTCTATATTCCAGATAATCGATATAACCATCATGATTTAAATCCGCATGTTTTAGCGCCTCCTCGAGAACTTCTTCTATCTGCCCGTCTGTGTAGGATTCATGGTTCGCATCTATCTGATCTAAAATATAAATATAATTTAATTTGCGTATCTCAATTAAATTTTAAATTTAATAAAATGTATATATTTATACTATATATATATTTAATTTAATGACATTTCTAATACAAGTTACTGAACTGTCTTTTAGTGTATACGTCTGTAATAGTTTAGTTACTGTTAGTTATTATTAATTACTGTTAATATATATATATATATATATATATATATATATATATATATATATATATATATATATATATATATATATATATATATATATATATATATTGGGTTATTTTTCATTAGTTGACCATCTCTTGCACGCAGCCTCTCTACGTCAATCACAACAACATTTGTTCTACGACTTCTTAAAATTAATAGTTTATTTCAGGGCTGTTGTATTTCTCCTATTATATTTAATATAGTTATTAATATTTTAATAGACAAATTAATTAGAAATGAAAAAAAGTGGGGTTATCGGTTTAAGTTCAACAACAAATGCACAGAATCCATACTAGCTTTTGCAGATGATCTCGCGATACTGACATGCAATCCGAAACAATGTCAGGTACTTTTAAATGTAGTTGAGGATTTCTGTACGTGGACCGACCGATTGAGGACAAAACCAAGTAAATGTTTTAGTCTGTGTCTGGGTAGACGGAATACCAAATATACCTCTTACGATCCGGGTCTTATAATAGGCGGTCAGTGCGTTAGTACGGTTACGGAAGCAGCTCCATTTAAATTTTTAGGTAAAAAAATCGATTACCAAGGCCGTACTCCATCGTTGGATGTAATAGTCGATAGCTTTTTAAATGATCTCAAGAAGTAGACAACCAGCCAAAAAGTAACGTCAAAAAAGCTTGGATTTACGATAATTTTTTTAACAACATGTCTAAATTGGCCTTTCCTCGTTTATGATATTAATAAAAAACTTTTGTCAAAGTTAGATGCAAGCGTCATAAAGTCATTGAAGTTATGGCTCGGGTTAGCACACACAGCAGACTCTTCAACCTTATTTAGAGACCGAAACAATTTTGGATTAAAATTAAAGAAACCATCGGAGCTCTACAAACATCTAAGAGGTACCAAAAGACATATCATCGGAAAATCTAAAGATGATACTGTAACTTCTCTCCCAAAAGACAAAGTTGCCTCAGAGCTCGAGTCACGACTTCAATTCCATAAAAAAATTATGATAGGTGCTCAAACGAATAAAGTAGGGCTAGGATCAGGTAGGAAAATTCAAGACATAGACATAACAAAATCTTTTATTCGACAAGACGTAAACGATAATTACCGACTCCACGCGATGAGCCTAGAAATTCAAAACGAATGGGTGACCATAGGAGATTTTTGTATACCACTAGCTTTGAAGTGGCGCACCTTAATTTATGATTGGTCCCCGGCATTATTAAAATTCTATCTTAATGCATTTCAAATGACTCTCCCAGATCAAAGTAATTTAGTAAGATGGGGCAAAGCCACCGAAAAGTCTTGCAACATCTGTGGGGAGGCAATAGGAACTGCGAAACACCTATTAGTAGGGTGTAGGATACTTCTAGATAAAGGTCAATACTCGCGTCGCCACGATAAGGTATTAGAAATTATACGGGAAGCGGTTAGTCTTTCAGTAGCAAGAGCGCGGAAGGGTATAACAACCACCAAACGATCTGTAGAATTCGTAAAAGAAGGCTCCTCCAAAAAATCAAAAGCGAAGCCTTATTCAATATTAGGCGCGGCTCCTGATTGGACTCTCATGATGGACACGTATGAAAGGCATTACAAAATCCCTGGGGATGTTGGCGTTTCGTCATCCAGACCGGACTTATTCCTGTATTCGAAACATCTGAGGCGCCTGATACTTGTGGAGCTTACTGTTCCTTGGGAAACAAACATCCCAAAGGATCACACATTCAAGCTCAATATGTATTACGAACTGACCAACGAACTGATCAGGAATAAATTTATAGTTAGTTTGTACGCGGTAGAAGTGGGAGCGAGAGGTATAACAGCAAAATCTCTCTATAGCCTACTTAAAGACCTGGGCCTTTCTAGAACAAGCATCGGTTCATTTCTAGAACGTATTTCAAAGGCGGCATTAGTAGGTTCTTTCCAAATTTGGTTAGGTAGGGAGAGGAGTGTGGAGGGTGAAGGTGAGCGTTTTTGCGCATAATAAAGGGGCCCCTAAAACCTACTCCTGGGTCGCAAATACCAGGCACTGCTTGCACTCCTCTCCTTGCAACGCGATGGGCCCGGCACCCGCATGGTGAATCCATGGAATGCTAAGAAGCTTCGTCGTCGTCTTATAATTTGAGTTTTCTCATACAAAATTCATTTGTTGCCTCTGAACTGACTTTAACTCTGTGCGTAGGTATGGCGCCCGGGCGTTGACGTTTTAACACTGTTTACAAAATACAGAGTACAGGGGCGTAGCAAACTTAACTCACGCCCGGGCAGAATACCGTTTCAGCGCCCCCATTATAGAAACAATAAAATGTTGAATATATTCACAACTTAATAAATAAATAAAAAAAGTTATAAGCTCAAGCAATGCGTTTTTGTCTTTTTCTAAACGCTGTATTTGTTGTGTGAAGTATCTCTGTTAAACATAGAATTTTTTCGTTTGTTATGTTCCGGATACATTACTTGCTCAGGGATTTTTTACTTGCTTTTTCTGAAACTATATATATATTTTTAACCGACTTCTTCAAAAAGGAAGAGGTTCTTAATTTGGCCGGTATGTTTTTTTTATTTTTTTTTTTATGTATGTACACCGATTTCTCGGAGATTTCTGAACCGATACACGTAATGCTTTTTTTATTTAATGCGGAATGGTTTCGAATTGGTCCCATAAAAATTTGATTGAAGTAGGCCCATAAGTTTTTATTTTATGAGCATTTTAGTCCAAGTTTTGAACCAACTCCTCAGGAAGGAAATCAAAACGTGCTGTGACTAATGACATCTGTTGTTTTGGATATGTGAAGTCTTTAATAGTCTCACAAGAACGTGAAATTGTGTTTCAAAGAGATTTTTTACGGAGAAGACTACTTTTATCCGTTCCCGTTTCTTGAGATCTATATTTTTTAAGGCGCGCAGCACCTTTTGTAGGTCTACCCATGGCTAATTGATAATGTAGAAATAAACTAAAAAGTATTAAATAAAAATAACTACGTTAAAAAAACCGACCTTAAAACTAAAAACTAATAAATAATGAAGATTTAATATTTATTATATACTACCTATTATTTATATGTCCTATTTACTAAAAGGTTTGAATTCGGTGCCAAGCATTAAACAAATAATTATGTTTAACCACTTAAATTAATACTAGCAAATTAATACAATGAAATGCCTACTTTAATGATTAAGATACGTAAATAAACATAATAAATAGCAATTAAACGTTATTATTAAAAGCAGCTCAATCTTCATAATATGATTACTAGCTTGAATCGATACGAAGAAAAACAAAAAAATAAATAATTATGGAAATGTATTCAACCGAATTCTAATACTAAATGGCTTGGCACCGACTTCAAACCTTTTAGTTAATAGGACATATAAATAATAGGTAGTATATAATAAATATTAAATCTTCATTATTTATTACTTTTTAGTTATAAAGTCGTTTTTTTATATAAGAACGAGATGGACTTCATCATGGTGAATAAGAAGCACATATTTAGGGATGTCTTAGTAATGAATAACAGGTATACCGTATTGTACTGGAAGCGATCACCGACTTATAAGGGCACCCTAAATATCAATTTTAAGCTCGAGCGGAACCGCATGATAAGGTCTATTCTCCGTACAACTGTACACCTAAACGGACATGATGCATTCCGGCTGACACGGCGACAACTGTACTTTTTCTTTTGTGCTGTATCTTTCCGAGGAGTTGCCAAGCAAAGTAAAAAGAGGTCCAAGTGTGGAAAAAAATATGGTGTCGCCATTCTTCAGAAGGATTATGGGACAATTGTTTTAGAGGATCAAAGGAAAGGTTACTGCTGAGTGGTGCACTAACTACTGTTTGCCACTTATCTCGAAATAGGTTTGGTAAAAACGATCTAGCAGTAGAATCCTCCTTCACCACGACAAGGCCTCGTCGCACACCGCAGGGCGAATAATCGACTATTTGAAGAAGTTAGACGCAGAATTAATGGGTCATCCGTTTATTAAAACCTTGACCTCGCACCTTGCTATTTTGGTTTATTTCCGAAAATAAAATAAATACTAATATTAAAAGCAATAATTACTATTGGGGGCTCCCATACAAAAAACGTGATTTAAAAATAAGGGCAACAGGTAGGCGCTTGAAATATTCCCCGGATATTCAGTTATATATTCCCTTGTAAATAAAAATACATTTTGAAAGAGACTCTCATACAACAAATATGTTGTCTTTTACGTTTTACGCTACGGAACCCTTCGTGTGCAAGTCCAACTACAAGGACTTGGTCTGATCTTTTCCCTTTTTATTTAAGAATTAAAATATATTGTATTTCACTCACATTAAATTTAAAATATATTTTCAAGAAATTAATTACAATAAAAATAAAAATATATCCATTTTTTTTGTTTTGCGAACTTTTTAGCGCCCCTGTGTGAATAGCTCCCGGGGCATGATGACACCCCTTGCCCCCCCTTCACTACGCCTCTGACAGAGTAATAGATAAAAGAGGGAGCAATCATATTTTTGTTTCGTGTTTATTGTGTTGTTTATCAAGATTTTAAAAAGGATGTAGAACAAATGTTGTTGGGATTGATGCAGAGAGACTGCCTTCAAGATTTGGTCAAATAATTACAAATAACCCAGTATATATATGATAATATGAGAAGTTGTAAGTTCTTTTTTCTTATATTTACTACAAAAATATATACTTAATAGGTAAAACAATCATGGGTACTATATTATATATCAATATTATCTGTAAATGATGACAATTAATGAAGTTAATCTAATGAAGGCACGATATTTCGTTATTATTTTAGGAGCAGTATTAATAATGAAAGAAAACAAAACTTACCCCAGTTCTATAACGGGTCGTCGACACTGTTTCGTGAGTGCTTTTATCCCACTTTTTATGGGGTTTGAAACGTAAGTACAACACAAAAATGTTTTAAATATTTAATAATTACTAAATTATGCTATGAATGATTTATTTGTCTTTATAGTCAACGACAAATTGATGGACCATGGACTATGTATATTGGTAGCGTTTAGTTTTACTGTACAAAATGTTAATGTTTAGTTTAATATCTTTCAGAGGGTATAACAGTGGCAAAGCTATAATGAAACTCTTTTATAGAAAATATATGTTTATAGAGTATTAGTGTATATTATTATTATGAAATATTAAAAGTTTTTTTTTAATTCATTAAATTGTGAATTTAATTCAGTATCAACTATATATATATACTGGTCCTGGTCATAAATTACGCTTTGGATCAATTTGTCCTTAGTTGTAACCAAAATGACCTGAGACTTACAATATTAAACTCTCGTGCCTGCACCTGAAACCTGCTTTATCGTAGACTGATTAATAAAACAAATTACTAATTTGCTGTCTGATACCGACTCTTATGACATACCAAATCTTGTCAAATAATCATTAATATTATAATCATCATATAAATACCGACACACAAAGCATAGATCAGTTTGAAATAATTTACTAACCCCTAACTCAAAAAGAGGAGTGTTATAATGCGTCTGTGTATCTGTGCGTCTGTGCATCTGTGCGTCTGTGTATCTGTGCGTCTGTGTATCTGTGTATCTGTGCGTCTGTGTATCTGTGCATCTGTGTATATGCAATGACTACAATAAGTACATAATAATATTATTTTCGTTCTTTTTAGACAACTTTTTGTACCGGAGGTTTTTGAATTTTTTAATTATTTTTTTACTTAAAAGTACCAATAATCACAAATAAAAACCATATATTTTGTACAAATTTATTCATCAACAATTCAGACAGAGACAACCGAATAAAATACATATAAAAATATAATCCCATGATCAAAACTTATAACGTCATTATATGTTCTTTTTCTAGAACTCAAAAATAGAAAGACATTGTTAACTCCAAAAAGTGTTTACAAGCAGATCCAATTAAGCAAATATTTAATTAATACAATTTCTTATTTAGTCTTTTTTTCCAAATACGAAAGAGATAAAGATAAAAAGTACCAAGGAGAGACCAAGATAACGCTAGTTTAATAAAACCGTTTTAAACATCTTTATGACGTCATAAGTTCCTTCGAGTGAGAATGACATGTTTTTTTAACTGACACAAAACAAACACAAAAATGAGTTTTAACTTAACATTAAACTTTAAATTATAAAGCTCCTTTATAATTAAATAAATATTATGTTAAACACAGATAAAACAATAATAACCAATTTCAAGACGGACGGACAGAATGGTTATGATAATCGCACCGTTTATTCGAAAAAAAAAAAACAAATTCGAGGTCATATTAAAAAAAAACAAACAGATCGATAGAAAATACAATATTCGATGTGAACCTTAAAATGGAAGCACGCTGGCATTAAAAATATATACATCTTTATAATTTGTGCTCGTGTAAAGTAAGGCAACACTGAAATGGAATTTATTCTATTATAAAATAATCTCTGTTAATTTGATGGAGTGTAAGGTGTATCGAATAAATGAAGTATTGAATAAAAAACATTTTTTTGTACATTTCATTAAGTACCTAACAATTATTTTCAATTAATTTATTTAAAAATTGGCGCGATCTTTTACTTTTTATAGTTAATCCGCCATCTTGTCAGATAAATGTCGTAGTGTATAGAATCTCTTACACTCCATATTTCAGTGTCACAACTATTTAAAACTAATTTGATTCTTTGTTAGCGTTTTTCTGCTGCGCTCTAATGAACTCGGGATAATCTATGTAGCCATCTTGATTATGGTCGTCCATTGATAATATTGGGTCTATTAAATTGATTAATTCCTCATCTTTGAATATTTTCTCGCCCACCGGCGGACTTCCCGGCTGTTCCTGTTTGTGTCCTTGTTCTGGGACGGAATTTTGTTTTAATTGGAAATTCTCGTAACAAATATTTCAATAGTTTTCATCTAGTCTCAGGACCATAAAGTTATTGATTTTCATAATAAGTATAATTTGTTTTGACTATCAAGACTTTCAAAGTACCTTTTATAATTGTAATAAAAACAAACAGACAAAAAAAACTTGTTCAGTTACCAGTATTCAATAAATACTAATGTGGGATGAAACAAAGCATATAAAAAGCATCAACATGATTAAGCATTTTAAACAAGTACTCCAAAAAAATATCAAAATTTGTTCTGATATTGAAAAGCCCAAAAATTCCCAAACCATGAACCAAATAAAATTTCTTTATTTGACAAAAACTTCCCAAAAATGCCGAACAGTTACTCAAAAAAAAAAAAAATCTATTTTTTTTAAAGCATAACCAAAACCCTCGTAAGCCTCACCATGCCAGTGTATGAGTGACTTGATCAGCTCGCAGCCGTCCAACTTGTTGTTGTTATCAGCGTCGTGCATCTTGAAGTAGTGGAACTGAAGCTCCTGCTCCGACATCTTGGACACGTCGATCGGCACGTCCATGTGTTCCTGGATGTGTCTGGACAAGATAGGATTTCTTTGTTCAAGTATATATTTCATTTTAATGTTTTTATATTGCATTTTTTAAGGTTATCTGTTAGATTTGACATCAGATTTTTTTCTTTTAAGAATAGAACAGAAATAATAAACATATAAAAGAAATGAAGAGTGTTATAGTTTCCTTTGTTACATAAGAAAAAACAAAATCAATAACAATCTTATTATTTTGATTAAAGTTGTAACAATATGGCAAATGATATAAAAACATTTTTTAAGAAAAAAAAATGAGAGGATATATTATTTACAAATGCTACAGTTCTTACTCTCTCTCGTGCGCGATATTAGCGGCATTCAGTAGTTGAGGATCTGAAACAACACAAAATTCATTTACATTGATATGTAAAAGATATTTAATATATATTTTTTCTATGTTGATTTATATTATAAAGTTTTGATATTGGTATTTTTAAAAATAAATTTCTTTATTATTGTATGTTATTGTTAAATAAAATTATAAAGTTTTATACAACAAGAAACAAAATTCAAATATTTTTTTCCAAAAAGGTTGGTTTCATTAAAATTAGGATTAAATTAAGAATAATAAGAACTCACCATGGCCATGGCCATGTCCTGGGGCTTGTTGACCTGGGGCTTGTTGCACAGGCACTTGTTGTACTGGTACTTGTTGTACCGGCATTTGTTGTACCGGCACTTGCTGCTGGTATTGCTGTTGAGGGGGTTGTTGTTGGTACTGAGGTGGGGGAGGCTGTTGAAACTGTTGTTGCTGGGAAATATGATATAAGAAAATATTAAACTGTTGAATTTTTATTTTATATAGTAATTGTATTTTGATTAAGTCTTTTTTTACCTGCTGATAGTTCTGTTGTGGCGGAGGCGGTGGTGGTGGCTGATAGTTCTACAAATTTAATAAAGAAAACATGTATAGTAATGAATTTTATAAAATATATATATGAGAAATTAGCACACATCAAATAAGTAAATTTTAAATTTCATAAACATTGAGAGTGTACAAAGAATTGTACAAAAGAATTTACAAATAATACTCATTAATAATTAACTTGAAGCTGTATATTTATAATATTGTTAATTGTAGCTTTTAAATTTAATTACGAGCTGTTGTGAAAATCATTATCACATTATTCTAGAGTATTGCTTATGGCAGACTGTATCATAATACATATATTGAAAATTAATACATATGTTTTAAAAAACTCAAATAAGTAGTTGACACATTGTTTATATCATACTTAATTAAATAACAATATTTATAAAAATATGGATAGCATAGCATAAAACAATAAAAAATGTATTATTATAGTTTTTGATTATCCCCAGATTTCCAGTAAATGGTATATGATGTGTCAAGTATGACATCATCTGTGACATAATTTTCTAGTTTTTGTGTAGTTATGGTAATAGGTTATGTTTTTGGGAAAAATATGTTGCATTAGATAGTAAGCTATCACAAAAAGAAATATTTACATATTAATTAGTTTTCCCTCGAACAGAAACAGCCATTAATAAAAAAATATTTAAAAATACAAATAATGCACATTCTTTAGTTATTAATATATACACACAGTCCTTATTATATGTAATTATAAAGAAGGAAGGGATATACAGGGTTATTTGTAATTAATTGGCCACCTCTTGCAGACAGCCCCTCTTCATCAATCCCAAGAACATTAGTTCTACAACTTCTTAATACTAATTCAAAATTTCAATTTTCCCATACAATATTAGATTGTTGCCTTTGAACTGACATTAAATCTAAGCGTAGGTAAGGCACCCGGGCGTTGACATTTTAAGTACTTCTTATAAAATGTGGAGTAATAAGTAAAAGAGGGTGCAAAAATTTCTTTGTTTATTTTTTTTGTGTTGTTAATCAAGAATTGTAAAAAGTCGTAGAAAAAATGTACTTGGGATTGAGGTAAACAGACTGCTTGCAAGAGGTGGCCAATTAATTACAAATTACCCTTATATTATATACATATATATATATATATATATATATATATATATATATCAAAACAGACACAACTGTTGTATTTATAATCAACAGTATAGGCCTTAAGGCTTGAAAGAAAGAAAAAAGTGTTAAAAAAACATCCAAATATATATTTACAATATTCATACTTTAAAACTGTTAAGAAAATGTTTTTAAATGCACACATTAGTGTTATAAATATGACTTGCAAACAAATGTATATGGACCATATGTGATCTATTAAAATCTGCTATTTAATATTTCTAGAACTTCATTGATTATACTGGCACTCCCATTCCTCGTTATTCAGATAACCGTTTTATTAAAATCTAATAATCTTTTAATTAGGAAAATCCCGTAGCTACTTGATAAGACATAACACATTAAATTAGTTGATAAATAAGTTTTAGTATTAAGTAATGGTAGCATATGTCTAACATATGTAAAATAGTTTTTTAAATGATGTATATTATAATAAAATTACAATAACATGTAGTTCTATGGCCATACACCATCATGTATAGAATGACAAACTTTCACTTTTACTTTTATAGTGAGAGTGTACTATATAATATTTTGTTTTTGGTTGAAACTTTAATTATAGAGGTTGAGAACTTAGCATATCATTAAAGTAATTAATTTCAAGTATAATAATTAAGTAATTTCAAATATAATAATTTAGTTAACAAACAAGAATTTTATTTAAACTATACTAAGTTATTTATGTTTTATGCCATGGTTTTTGTGAATAACAATGATATTGAAAATTATTTAATACCATATTTATTTCAATGTGGTTTTACCTGATAATTCTGTGGAGGCACACCAGGCGCTACTTTCTGCTGGTATTGCTGCGATATAGTACATTGAAGCACCGCAGATAATATTAATAAGCGAATCATCTTCACCTCTGAAATTATACTACACTCTTCACCAAATTCACATAGAAAACTAACTTTTTACGAACTTTCCTGTCGCTTCACTCACAATTTTCTTAACACTTACCGTTGCTAAAATTGTTTTAAACCACCGTATCGGCGTGGATAATTAATTAGCTGTCAGTATTAGCGATACGTGGACACACGATAAAATAGCTTATCGAATCGATATTATTGATAAAATTTATTCTATTTTGCGGACGTTTTAAATTATCAGGTTGTGAAACCAGTAACCACATCACACGTCACTTGAATCTGTCATTTGACGTTTGCGCTCCATTTTGAACAAAATAAAATATTTAACTATTTGAGGAATATATCTTTTAATAAGATTTTTTTTTTATTTCATATATAATGCTGATAACTGAATGATATACATGGAATTTTTTGAATAATGGCAAGTATACTTTGTAGTATTAGAATGACAAGAAACCACTATTTTGTTGACAAATTCTTTTTCTTTTCTAGTTGCGGTTGTTATTACAGTACATATAATGGTGTTCGTTGGTTTATCAGACGCAACAACAATTTAAAATCCGACTGCTTATTTTTTTCTTGGACGTTCATTAATCGAGTTGGCCAGCATGCAATTCTCCAAGCGTGCTCCGAACAATTACTATTGGAAGCGGCTATTGAAAATAATGTCGAGGAACTGGCAGTTAGTCGGGTTATTACATTCTCCTTCGGAAAACCTTTGATCGTGTATAACACAAGTTGTTTCTTGTGAATCAATGTTCTTATCTGAATCTGGTTCAGTTTAATCCATAGGAGACAAAAATTTGAACGTTTTCAAAATACCTACTACCTATCTTATTTGTCGTATCAGAGCTCTTTGAGAAGACTCTCCACTGAATGTCCCGACAAATTAGAAAAACTGAGACTAGACAATTTAAATAATTGTCAGTTTTCCGGATCAACGGATCGAGGCACTAAATCACGCCGGACCAAAGCCTCGCGCTGTATAAAGCGCAGGTCCAGTCACTTATTGAGTGCTCTGGTAGTCCTCATATTTGACATCTTGGAACAGGAAGTGAAAGGCATAATCTTTTGGAATTACGTAAGAATATCGTATCTTTTAAGTTTTCTGTTGCATTTATCTCGGAGAACGTTCTTAAGTTTTTTTTTATTTGATTTCTTCCACCAACTTCCATTTTCGCACTATACGTCACCGGCTACAATGTCATTTCCACCATCTTTGCGTTTATGCAGTGTTAGTTATAATAAAATAAGTTCTCAAACACTGAATTCTGTGTTCTACGAAAATATCGAATGAACTTTCGGCTTACTTTCCTTTTTAACAATTCTAAGCTAACTAGCTAGATGTTACTTGCAAATTTTCGCGCATTGATTATTGAAGGCATAACGGTTTTGAAACATTAGTTATCTTAGCAAAAGAAACAATCCAGAATTGCCGAATTATGTTTGAAGACCAAAAGTTACTGAGACCACATAACTAACATTTTTGAAGGGCACTTTCTAGTCCTAATTGTAATCATTACATGTAGCAATAACATTTTTTAAAATACATACTGCTTTTCAAGTTCGAGGCTAGAGGTGATAATCTATACATATAATAAAACTGTAACTGATAGCTATCTGAACATGGAAAATATTTTTAAAAATTCATAAAGCACTTTATATAAGCAAGTAAAAACAATGGTTTTTCATTTTGTCTGTTCGTCGGTATGTTTGTGTCTGTACATCTGTCTGTATGTTTGTGTACGCTAATTTCAGAAACGGATTAACCGGTTTGGTTGTTTTCGGGAATTGTCACGGGTTTCAATTTTCATTTAGTGTTTTTTTATTTAAACAAAATTTCAATAAAGAAGTTAATAATCTCTTATTTTCGTACTATTGCGGAAAGACTTTTTTCAAAATTAGAAAAGGGATCCTCCCCTCAAGAAAGAATAACACCCTTTCCCATAAAAAAAAATATGAAATTGGACTACCTACTCTGTTAAAAATGATTTGTTATTAATACAAAAAAAAAGAAAATAAACTAAAAATACTTCTACACACTACTTAACAGAATCTGATGAAACCTTGAAGGTTTATAGTTTATACATTGGTATGCGCAAAGGGTACGTTTTATTGAAATCTACGCATACGAAGTCGCAGGCACAACTAGTTTAATAATAAAAATAAGCAGCAGTAGTGGTTCTGGTTAAGAATAATTAAAACAATGTAGCTTAAAATTTATAATATATCTTAATGAAATTACATGTTAATATTTTGTATTAATTGTAGGTTCCTATCTAATTCTTAATAATAATATCACAAATAAAACCATCAAGAGAGCAACTTTTTCACAATGGACACATTTTTTCTTTTGCCTACCTCGGTTTCCATGACAACCAGACCTTCAAATTTCGAAGATAAATCTTTAATACATTCGACCTCATCCTTTGTCAATCCTGTTGGTAAATCAAATTTCGCATATTCATTTTTTCCCGCCAAATCTTGACACATGTCACGGACACCATTTTTGAAATCCTCATCAACGCTATAAGTACACTTCTTTTCAACGACAGTTTTAAACGCACTCTGCCATATTTGCTTCTCCTGTTTTGTGGAAACTTTGTTATATTCATCAAGTTTCGCTAAAGCAACACCTATTTCTTTGTTATGGGGCTCCAGTTTTAGCGCTTTTTTGTAATATTTCATGGCTTCTTCTTGCTTATTTAACATTTGGTAAGCTCTACCATAGTAAAATAACACCTTGCAATGTTTGTCCGTATCTGTTAAGAAGTCTAGACTTTCACACATATTTAGAACATAAGTAGGTTTATTTAACTTATAATAACACACTGCAAGATTAACAAAAGCTGTAATTTTCAATTGTTTTACATCATTTTCTTGTTCAATGTTTTTTGTGTCTGATATATTCAAAATAGAAATAGACTGTTGGTAATTTTTTATAGCACTGTCATATTTCTTTTTTTTATGTAGTTCTTTGGCTTGGGAGTGAATGGATTTAACTGTCTCCATTGTGACATCAAACTTTATTTGCTCTTCTGTCGGCAGATTATTAAACCTGAAAGAAAAATTCAATTCATTATTTAAAATGTAATATTGATTTAAAAATATTAATTAGTATATAAGACTTATTATATATTTATAATTTAAATTATCTGGACAGAAACATACAACAGTAGATAAAACTGATTGCAACCTATTTCTGTAAAATTTGGCAGTTAAAACCAAACAAGCAAAGGAGATATATGAAGCCACGAGCACAAGAGCTACAGAGGCTTCCTCAAAAGAAGGCGCGCGTATATGACGCCATAAAATTAAATCAGGAACGCGGTACTTTTGGGTCACATAAGTTTACTTAATACTGAGCGCATGAGCAGTCGGACTGTGCAAACGTAACCTACCTAGCAGGCGCACCGGCGTCTGTAACGTCATACAACTCGATCACGAACAGAGCTCGCTCGGGTCTCACACGTGGTAGCGCCCCTCTCTCCCCCCAAGCCACCCGTGGTGTTAGCATCAGTTGCAAGCGAGCCTTCGGACCATGCACACATGTTAGGCCTATTTCTAGACCGGGAATGAACCGACCAGTTCCAAGTCTCATACGCTGTTGAATTAATAAATGTTTTAAAAACATCACTTAGTAGGAGAGTTATAACATATTACAACATTGTAATACAGATTATTTTTTTATTTATATGTTATACTGTTAAATGCCCCGTTTAAATTTTTAGGTAAAAAAATCGATTACCAAGGCTGTACTCCATCGTTGGATGTAATAGTCGAAAGCTTTTTAAATGATCTCAAAAAGATAGACAACCAGCCAATAAGTAACGTCAAAAAAGCTTGGATTTACGCAAATTTTTCAACATCACGTCTAAATTGGCCTTTCCTCGTTTATGATATTAATAAAACCCTTTTGTCAAAGTTAGATGCAAGCGTCATAAAAACATTGAAGTTATGGCTCGGGTTAGCGCACTCAGCAGACTCTTCAACCTTATTTAGAGACCGAAACAATTTTGGATTAAAATTAAAGAAACCATCGGAGCTCTACAAACACCTAAGAGTTACCAAAAGACATATCATCGGCAAATCTAAAGATGATACTGTAACTTCTCTCCCAAAAGACAAAGTTGCCTCAAAGCTCGAGTCACGACTTCAATTCCATAAAAAAAATATGATAAGTGCTCAAACGAATAAAGTAGGGCTAGGAAGGATCAAGTAGGAAAGTTCAAGCCATATACATAACAAAATATTTTATTCGACAAGACGAAAACGATAATTACCATTTACCGACTCCACGCGATGAGCCTAGAAATTCAAAACGAATGGGTGACCATAGGAGATTTTTGTATTCCACTAGCTTTGAAGTGGCGCACCTTAATTTATGATTGCTCCCCAGCATTATTAAATTAATAATTATTATTATTAAAATTCTATCTTAATGCATTCCAAATGACTCTCCCAGATCAAAGTAATTTAGTAAGATGGGGCAAAGCCACCGAAAAGTCTTGCAACATCTGTCGGGAGGCAATAGGAACCGCGAAACACCTGTTAGTAGGGTGTAGGGTACTTCTAGATAAAGGTCAATACTCGCGTCGCCACGATAAGGTATTAGAAATTATACGGGAAGCGGTTAGTTTTTCAGTAGCAAGAGCGCGGAAGGGTATAACAACCACCAAACGATCTGTAGAATTCGTAAAAGAAGGCTCCTCCAAGAAATCAAAAGCGAAGCCTTATTCAATATAAGGCGCGGCTCCTGATTGGACTCTCATGATGGACAGGTATGAAAAGCATTACAAAATCCATGGGGATGTTGGTGTTTCGTCATCCAGACGAATCATCCAATCTTATTCCTGTATTCGAAACATCTGAGGCGCGTGATACTTGTGGAGCTTACTGTTCCTTGGGAAACAAACATCCCAAGGGATCACACATTCAAGCTCAATAAGTATTACGAACTGATCAACGAACTGATCAGGAATAAATTTATAGTTAGTTTGTACGCGGTAGAAGTGGAAGCGAGAGGTATAACAGCAAAATCTCTCTATAACCTATTTAAAGGCCTTGGCCTTTCTAGAACAAGCATCGGTTCATTTCTAGAACGTATTTCAAAGGCGGCACTAGTAGGTTCTTTCCAAATTGGTCAGGTAGGGAGAGGAGTTTGGAGGGTGAAGGTGAGCGTTTTTGCGCATAATAAAGGGGCCCCTTAAACCTACTCCTGGGTCACAAGTCCGGACACTGCTTGCACTCCTTTCCTTGCAACGCCCGGCACCCGCACAGTGAATCCATGGAATGCTAAGAAGCTTCATCTTATCTCTTATGTTGGTTTTCAAGAAGAGGGTGAAACAAAATGAGGAATAGGTTTATTACCTAAGTATACTTACAATTGGTGATCCATTATTCATAGAGAGGGTAGAATCGAATGGAATTTTAGCTTTTTCAAAATATGCTGCATAGTGCACTGTGATTATTGCATCTGTAGGTACTAAGGGCCCAGTACCTATAAAAATAAAATTATATTGAGAAAACAACAAATATATGAGGGGTTTTACAAACATATATTTTTGGTTGTTTCCATTTTTTTTCTAATTTGTTCTCACAAATCACTTACAATTATATTGTACTGCAAAACATTTTGTAAATAAATATACAAATTAAAAGAAGTTTTTTTCAGGTTCTTTTTCATACAACTACCCTTTGGAAAAATGAAACTAAAGCCTATGTAATGTATTTAATTTGAATGTAGAGATAATTTGATATAAATAGGTAACACAAAGTAAACCGGACTGGGGCAACAGTCTGTGGATCACATAGAGTATTATCCCACATAGGAATTGGAGCCACAACCTTGTGCTTGGTGAGGGCCTTTAACCACTACACTAACAAATCATCTAGTAACATCTAGTATCCAGTGATTGTAATTTATATACATTGTTAATTAACAATAAATATGACTGAATAAATATTAGAATAAATACCTACCTTCTTCCATAATCATCATTTTAACATCCCCACTCGGCACACAGTCAATCATTTTGGAAGCAAGATCATCAAAAGTATGATATTCTGGACAGGATAGGATTATTGCTTCCATTGAATCTTGTATGGTTTTCATAATATCATCTGTGTCACTAAGAGAAAGCTTTTTCATAAAAAGGCACCTAGTTTGGTTTCATAATGAATTAGACTTTACACTTAGTAGGTGAGGTATGAGTGAAAATTATGCTATAGATTTTAACAAGTTGAGTTTATTTTACTAAGCAAACTTAAAAAATCACAACCATAGACAGTTTCAAATATAAAATCACACACTGATCATTTGTGTATATGAATATACTTTTTAACTTTTATATACATGTACTGTTTTATACCTGTCATTTTCATCCATGTCCGGAAAGAGATCATCGTCACAAGAGCCCATTAAACCCATTTGATTCTTCCTGAAGTCTAGATCGATGTGGAATTCAGACTCTCCATTGATGAGATCTCTGCAAAAATATTTAGATGTCGTTATATTCATAGAAAACGAAATCATAAAATCCTATAAGAAATGTGGTTACAATTAAACTAAGTTCTTGCACCAAATAATTTAAATAATTTAAACTATTGTCACAAACACATTAAATGTACTGACTGTAATTTAACTCCTTTAGTAAACTGCACGGGATCCTTAAAGACTTCTTCCATTTTAGGGCTCCTTAATATCAATATTTATTATATATTTATAAAAATATATAATCGTTATTTTTATAAAAAGTGTTAATTCTTAAAAGTCTACAATTGAAATATATCCAGAGGATATATTCAAATATTTTCAATACATTTATTTATTTGTAATTTTTAGTGAACTGTTCAATTCCAAATTTGAATTTGACTTTTAATTATAGAGAGTAGGTGTAGAGATAGGGTACATCAACTTTTATAAGAGACAGAGACAGAGTGAAAAAATGACAATGATAAACTATAAAGTACTAAAAAACAATTCAATAGCTTGATGAAACGAACGAACGTTCGTAAATCGTAACTCTCTTAAAAAGAAAATTAATTCATAAGTAAATGAAACCATCATTCTAAGTTTAGCTAGAAATTATATTTTATAAGAACGGTTCTTGTTTTTAAATAAATATTAATTTAAGAAAGCGAATGCAGTAGTGTCGAAACTAAGCAAAAGCTTTCGAAATTTGAATATGGATATATATTGTTTTGGTAATTATGTACAGAGATCGCTTTCTCAACGAATTTTAATAAAACATTGCGATAATGATAATGGCTGTTAATAACATAACTAGCAACATATTTTTGTATTTGAAACACGGGCAAGTAAACAGTGTGTTAAATAATAAAAATATATATTTGTGAATTACGACCGAGACACATATTTACTATTATATTTCAGAATATATTAGTTTTATATTATATTTCATAAACGCTTATAACAAATTTTATAGTCATAGAAGAAAAATAATTACATTAACAAGTTGTGAGTTGTGACGCTATACTGAGATTCTTCACAGTTGTAGAAATGTAGTTAAGTAAAAATAGATGGCGCTGATGAAAGGTACTTACAAAAAAATGTTACGAGTACATTCGATCACAAAATTTTATTTTATTCTTGATTTTTTATTTTTGATTTCCTCCAAAATAACTGGAGTCTAGGCATGTATATTGATCCTATGATTTTAACTATATGACAGAGCACTATCATAGATTCTATATTTACACGATATCTCAAGAAGTATAATGTGCGTACATAAGTATACACAATAATTGATTTTTAGGAACACGTGTCAATTACCTAGTTTTATAAATATTTTTTTGTCATTAATATTGTAACAAGGAAAATTTTTTTTTTAAATTGCAAATACCATTTATTACTTTTACAGTGTGTTAGTTTAATACACAAATATAAAATAATTAAAAATATAAATATAAACTATCTAACACTAACAACAAATCATAATCCAGCGGATTAAGATCGGAACTAGACGATGCCAATCTTCAGCTCTGATAAAGTCCGAGACGTTCGCTTCTAACCAAGACTGCGAAGACCGAGCTTTATAACCCGGAGCCGAGTCTTGCTGGAAGGACCATACTTGGTTATTGAACATGGTGAAATTAAAGAGCTTAGCTACCTTCTCAAGAATGTTATCTTGATACCTTTTTCACACAAATATGGCTCAGTCACTCCCTCCCATTAAACCATCACTGATGTCGGATAATGCCCACGTTGCACTTTGTCGACTAATTGGGAAGCTTTCTTAAAGCTTGGAGCATAAATACGGTCAGTTTATTTTTTAAAATGTTGCTCAATTAAAAAAAAAATATCATCCGAAATCAACATTTTTCTATGACCTCCCATTACGTACCTTTGCGTACCGCTTCGGTAGTTTCGATTTTACCACCCTATTCACCTTTAATTTATTAGTTAAGAAATGACCAGTGCGTCTCTAACAGGCTGCAAGTCCTAAGTCATCTCTTAAAATACACGACATGATTCTATGTGCTTTCTACATTTTCCAAGATAAAATCTTTTGCTTTCGGACAGGATTTCTTCGAATTATTTCCCTTACTACTTTGACCACCTTTTTCGTACGAACACTACGTGGACGAAAAGACCTTTTTTTGTCACAAACAGAGGACGTCACATTGTGCCTATTAATAGCGGAACACAAACATATGACTAATACCAAATGTATGGAGAGTTTTAAAAATTGTATTTAGCTCCATACCTACTTCGTGTAATGCAATCACAACGATTCAGTTCTCTTTATCACCCCACTGTATTTTAATATCGCAAAATATTGTACAAAGTATTGGCGCCTAAATGAGAAAACAATGAAAAATCGTATAAAAATGACAGATTCCAAATTCAAATGTTTTTTTTGAGCATCTGCAATCAGTCGCAAGACTATAAGCGGATAAGTTGAAAAAGAATGGCTGTAAGGCGACGGAGACCAGTGTTTTGTCTGTCTTTTTAGATTACATCCTTCCTTTTCAGTCTTTTTGTCGTAATTCCTCTCCCCGGGGGTGACATTCTTTCTATAGCATTCCGGAATGATAAGTTTGCTGATTGTTGTAGTAGCAGTTTTAGTTCTTTTGCAGCCTTGTTGAAAGCAGTTTTGTCAGTTGAATGACGGGATTGCTGCCAGGCTCTTTGCAGTCGTATTATTTCAGCAAATTTTGCTTTAACGTCTGCAGATTGGGGAACGGGTTATAGAAGCAGAGTTTATCCACGCACACATTCTGATTAGGTTAGTGAGGGACTCACAGGCATTGTCTACCTCTTCTGAAGTCTTCGTGGGGATATTCAACTGAATGTTTTTATCTAGGAAGCTACGAAACCCTTGCCAGTCGGTTTTTTGATTACACAAGGTATCAGAAGGTTCAGCATATATAACTGAAGTGCTTACAGTAAGGATCACCGGCGTATGATCAGATGTCCCATCAAAGCTATGAAATCATCCACAGAAAAGTAAAGATGGCCGATTTCTTTGGTTACGAAGAAGTCTAGCAAATCTGAGGACCGGGTATTATCTGCTGGCCAGCTTGTCGGTACTCCAGTGGATATTGGAGTAAAATGGTTGGCATCCATACAGTGTTTAAGAGCTCTGCCTTTTGGTAATTTGTTGCCAAGTTGGAAAAAGTAGTTGTCAAACATTTGGTCGGAGATTTTGTGTTTAGGTGGACAGTAAACAGAGGACAACGTAATAGGGCCCGTTCCGTCGTCTAATCTGATAGTAGTCGCTTGAATGTACTGAGTGGCGTAGTTCTCCAATACAGTGTGCAATAAGGGACGATTTTGGAAATAGATTTTTCGAAATAGATTCTGTAGGAATTATATTTGGTTGCATGAGACTCGGAAATCAGCACTACATTAAATTTATTAACCCTAATTACTGCCTCAAGCCCAAGTATTATTATATTATATTATAATATCAGGACAAATTACACACATTGATCTAACCCCTAAGTAAGCAAATTATTTGCTTGTGTTAAGGGTGTTAGACAACGATACAAATACATAGAAATACACATATAAATACTGAGAATATATTTAATAAACGACCAAACCCAGAAACACAGACATCTATACTCATCACATAAATGCCTGTCTCCGCCGGGAATCGAATCCGAGCCCCATTGCGCCGTGACTCGTTAGGCGTCTGCGCTAACCACTCGACCAACGGACCAAGTATGTTTGACGATAATCCGTTCATGTGCCAGATTGCAATACGTATGGGAACTAAGAACGTAGTTTAGTGATTATTGTGGTCAATAGGTTCAGAAGTGTACCTATTTGTTGAATTAGTAGATCTATCTTTTCAGACTGGTTTATTCTTTTTTTTTCAATATTGGGAATTGTTTCCAGATTTTAAGTCAAAGTCAGTTCTCCATCTATCATCATAGTTGCACTTGCCTAGGTGTTGAATGGCGTCAGGTGCAATTAACGTCTTCTTAGGGGGCTGTTAGGATGGTCCTTTTTCTTCCTTGCCGTTCTTGGGTTTATGCTTTTTAGATCGATTCGTCTTTCTGGACGATATTTCCAAGTAGACCTGGCATCCCTTATAGTTTGCTGGGTAGTCATTCACGCACAGAGCACACTTGGCAGGGGTGTTGCGATCCTTTTTAGGACAGTCGGCCGTTACAGTGACCGTATTGTTTACAGCGCTGGCATGGGACTATAGTTTTTGACTTCCGAGGTTGCTCTATAGTAACCGCTGGTGGTAGATGTATTCTATATCTTTAACTGATTTGGTTCAAAGTTGACAAAGAATATTAGAGGTGAGGTGTTGAGTGATGTAACTTTTTATAACTATGCGATATGCCTTTTTTTCTTTTGGCGTGAATGTATGACCTATCAAGCCTTTGGTTCTTATTATTGATATAACATCCTTATAAGTTTCAGATCAAATTAGTAGGACACGTAATAAGTTTTTATTCACTATTCTGATTTTAAACAGGTTGCGATTACATACCGATTCTATAATTTTCGAGAGTGCATTGACGTCGTCTATTCCATACAGGATAATAGGAGGTGGTTTATTCAGTTTTGTTTTATTTTTGTTTTCAACTTGATCTAGTGGCAGGGATGTAAACATATTTGATACTGTCACGGGAATGGAATTAGGTGAAGATTCACTAGTTCTTTTAAGCTTGCTAGCATTTGGAATTCGCTGCCACGGTGGTGGTGATTGTTGGTTGGCGACATTTTCACTAAGGTCTACGATGTCACTTGATTTTGTTTCCAATTGGTTAGATTGAGGTTTAGACATATCGCTTAGAAAAGCTGAGCGTGATCAATTAAACAGTCCTAGATAAAAACTTGTTGACTCAGAGGTCTTTTATTTGTTTTAGTTGAAGTTTTTGGGTATGTTTCATTATTTTTCTTGTTATTTAGTTCATTCATATTAGTCCCACGAGTAGGGTCGATGTAAACTGCCGCTCCTGGGGTGACGCCCATCCTCACGGAGAGGGCAATTATACCACGACAGTTCGCCTAGGCTGTCGAGGTTGGTCGATAGCGGCTGACCACCTGCCAGTCACATATCCTATTGGTGCGCCCCGCACCGTAGGATTAGGGGATTTTTGAAGACGTTACCTTCCTCGTAGTCCAAATGGCGAAACTCAGACTCCCGTTCCTGCAATAACATGACCACAGGTTTACGGTGCTGGGGCAACCCTTTCGGGCTGCACACTGGTTTTTTGTCAGGGTTGTCTCCCTTAGCTAGATTTAACGGTTTTAAGGCGCCAATGGCTCGCCTTTGCTTTCTTAATTTGCTACCAAGGTCTCAAGGTAGTTGTGTTGTGCAAGACTCGTTGATGACCACAACATTGCCCGGGGAGTGGAACGACTCACAATTGTAAGTCCACTGCCAGACAGCGGCGGCAGTATTACAGTGGCGGGGACGTGTAAGATATGACTTTATGAGGCGTGACTGATAGCCTAATCTTGCACACTTAGGCATACCTCCGCTACCGGCTCTAACTCAGCTTTTTCTAGGGACATATCTACTAGCATAGCTATGCACCACCGAGGCCTAACACCATTTTCCCCCAAGTTCAAATTTAATATTTTTTTATTTTTAATTGTAACAGTATTTATGGCCAGACTAAGTATTTTTTTTTTTTTTTATATTATCTAGGGCAATGCTTGACTACATTCCACCTGATGGTAAGTGGAATGTAGTCTTAGGTGGTAAGGCGCATTACCCTAGCAACCTATTCACTCTTCGCTTGAAGACGCCCACATTGTATTCGGTCGGAAATACCGACGCAGGCAAGCTGTTCCAATCCTTTGCTGTACGCAGTAAAAATGAGGAAGCAAAGCGCTTCGTTCGGACAGGTGGAATGTCCACAACAAAAGGATGGATACCTGCCGTGCGTCGGGACGTCCGGTGATGGAAGGGGGACGGGGGAATTAAATTGTGTAATTCTTGCGCACACTCGGATCTGTGCTTTGTATAAAACAAGAAGCTGTAAAGTACTGCCGAACCTTCGCCAGAACGGCAAGCTTTGCTGCTGCTGCTCTTGCTCTGGACTCAATGAACCGACCAAAGTTGAGGTTCGAGGAAATCTCTAAGCCTAACAACTGAAGCCGGTCACTGTATTCCAAGGATACATTCTGGAAAGTAGGAGCCAAGGTGAAAGGGCTCCTTTTGGCGGTGAATAGACACGTCTGCGCTTTGGTGGCGTTGAACTTGACAAGATTGGCATTGCTCCATGCGGAGACTGCCTGAAGTTTGTCATTGAAACGTTGCACCATGGCTTCTCTTTCAGACTGTACTTGATCTCGACTAGCCCGAGTACTCGGCAGATATCTTTCTACAACTGTGCTGTCGTCTGCATACCCATAGATACCGGGCTTCAACAGATCATTAATGTGCAGCAGAAACAGAGTTGCAGAAAGAACGGACCCCTGAGGCACTCCGGCATTTGTTGTCAAGGGTTCCGAGGAACACCCGTCGACAACTACTCGGAGAGATCTGTGGCTCAGAAAGTCCGTTACCCAGCCGATCAGACCAGGAGATATACCGTACGCTGAAAGCTTGCTTATAAGGCTCGCATGCCAGACCCTGTCAAATGCCCTCGAGACGTCCAGAGAGACGGCGACCGCTTCTCCGTTCTTCTCGATGGTCTCGCCTAAAATGTGAGTAGCATACACTAGGAAGTCCCCAGTAGACCTATTACGGCGAAACCCGTACTGTCGGTCACTGAGGAGATCGTTACCTTCTAGGTATGCTAGTAGGCGCGAGTTCAATACACGCTCCATAATCTTGCAGAGTATGGAGGTGATTGAAATCGGTCTGTAATTGACAGGGTTCGGCACGGCTGCCTTTTTTGGGCACGGGTTGCACATTAGCAAGCTTCCAGGATTTCGGCACTATTCCAGCCATGAAAGAGAGACGATACAGACGTGTCAGTACAGGAGACAACTCAGCTGCACATGTCTTGAGCAGAATGGCTGGTATACCATCAGGACCACTGGCTTTATTCACATCTAAACGACACAATGTTCTCCATACCTCTTTGTTAGTGATGCGGATTTCAGGCATCGAAACACCGCAGTGAGGAAGATGTGCTGGAGAAGCATTGCCAGTGTCTAGATGCGAATTATCAGCAAACAGAGAAGCAAGTACATTCGCTTTCTCTGTTGCTGTGTGGGCCAGGGATCCATCCGGCTTCAGCAGAGCAGGCAGTGAGGGTTGGCAGAAATTCGACTCGATCGCTTTCGCAAGAGACCAGAAAGCTCGACTGCCAGTTGGTCTGACAGAGAGCTTTTCGCCATTCTTAGCGATTCGATCGAGACGAGCCTTCCGCAATGCCTTTTTGTAGGACTTGGCAGCTTGGTTAAAGGCTCTCTTCTTTATACTTACATCCGGAGTTTTGCGGCTTCGAGCATCAGCCCAAATGAGGTATGCCGAATGTTTTCGGTCATGTGCATGACGACATTCGGCATTAAACCATGGGCGAGCTTTGCCACCGATGGGTACGTCAGCAAAAGGAATAAAATACTCCATTGCCTGATGCACCACATCGGTTATAGCGTCCGCGCAACTCGACGGATCCAAAGAAGAGAAGCAGACCTGCCGCCAAGGATAAGACGCAAAAAAGTGTCGCATCTCATCCCAATCTGCTGACTTGTATTTCCATACTCGCCTAACACCATGAGGTTCGAAAGCTGGTGGGGAATATGTAAACATAGATTTCACCAGACAGTGATCGGAGGTTCCCAAGGGAGAGGTAACCTCTACCTGTCCGGATCAGTTGTCAGCAGAAGGTCCAGGCAATTGGCTGTATGGCCTACCACATCTGGTACCCTTGTCGCTTGCATCACCAGCTGAAAGAGGTCCAAGGACAACGCAAAGTTCCGCGCTTCTCTTCCAGCATGGTCGGTCTTCTGTCGGTCTGTCGGTCTGTCGGTCGGTCATATACAGGGTCCCTGTTAACTATGTCTCTGATGCACAGCACGACTGGTTTTAAAACATTCAATTAATTTTAGCTTGATGGGACAATAGTGATGTAAATTTAGTGCTATGATATTGGTAATTGGTACTCCTTATCTTTCATAACACGTGATAGTTAATAATTTACTAATAAGGAAATACTGCAGATAAGAATAATAACTTTAACCATGAATAAGGCTATTATTTCAGACGTTTATAATAAACATTTGGATCGGATAAGGACACCGCAGAAGTACTACCTATCTGCTAAGGCAGCATGGGTTTTTACCTTAGGCTGTCTAACCATGTTGGACAAAAAGTAAAAATAAATAAAAAGTGACCGGTGACGTTTGATCGTTGAAAATTTGTTTTACGACGAAGAAATAACAATATTTTATAGTGATTAAAACAGGTATGTGAATAATTTTTTTTTGCTAGTGGCTAAAAATAATGTTGTTTTAATGGTTGTTATTTTATAATTCATATAATTCATTAAGTGGCTATGTTTTGTGGTTATGATTTTAATGTAAAACATAAATAAAAATGAAATTAAAAGTTATCACTGTAGAAAAGTTTCTGCAGATAAGTGATTGTAACTACTTGTGCTTAAATCAATTGCCTACTAATCAGTAAGAATGGTTCTTTTAAATTTCCAATTTATATTCATTATTTGTAATGTTGCTAACTATTGTTAACTATATATTTATTTATTAAATAATACCTTCACATAATATTAAATAAATCGCGGGTAAGTGTTGTTCTAATTTGTATACTGTAGTGGGTAAACTTGTAAATCTTCTGTTATTAATATTAATTTGCTATTTTTGAAATAACCAATCAGCTGCTCCCTACCAGTCAGAGCCCTAACCATGGCCTGCCCCAAAATTACAGAGCCCTGCATAATATGATCTAACCTCTATATCTTAAATTAATAATTTCAATTAATCATTTAATTATTTAAATCTTTAACCTTGAATGGCAGATATGAGTAATTTTGAATTAATTTTCAAAACAAAATGTTTCCAAGACCTTATTTGCCTTATTTGCCACTTGACCTTAATACCTGCACTTATTAACATAAATAAGTGTTTACATGTTGTGTCTTTGAAATCGTTTAAAACAGATAAGTTAGTTGGGTCATTTGTTTCTTTCACCATCTAGAGAGAGATGGGGTTTTCCAGTAGTATAATTAAATTTTTAGTTTTATTTATAATTTTGGATATTTGATTTTGTCTTAGTCTTTCTGTTTATCTACTACATAAAATGCATTAAACTCTCTCATAAGTTCAATGAAAAAGTAAATAAATAAAATATGCACCTTAACACATTCTTAATATAAACTCTTCATATTTTTTTTTTACAATATATATTTTTCCTAACATCAAAATTGACTTTACAGTCATGGCAACACCGACACCAAATCAAATGACAACTTGTCCATATAACAAGGCTCATCAAGTTGAGCACTACCGGATGCATATACATTTACAGAAGTGCCGGAAACAACATCCCAAGTGCAATAAAGTAACCTGTCCATTTGATACCACACATGTTGTGAATGATGTTGAATTAGATGTAAGTAACTCATAGTTTGGGAAATTAATAATTGATCCTGTTCAATTTTTTGCTACTAAAGATTAATATAATAATAATAATATCACTGGACAAATTACACAAATTGGTCTTACCCTTAAGTAAGCAAATTATTTGCTTGTGTTAAGGTATTAGATAACGATACAAATATATAATAGGAAATACATATTGTTCATACTGCAAATATATTGAATAAACAATTAAACACAGAAATATTCAAAGAAAAAAAAAATAAAAGATAATAATATTGTTAATATTATAAAATCAAAATTACAATTTGATTTTTGTGATAATGCTTAGGAAGATTTGGTAGGTTGATTTTAGTCAAAATGTTAATAATACAATATTGAAGAGGTGAAGACCTGGCAAAAGATAGTTTACATATAATGTTAATATCTTATTTACAGTATCACATATCAGTGTGTCCAAAACGAGACATGCTAGACTCTCAGTTGTATATAATGGATAATGATTACCGGCCTCAGGTAGAGGTTCAAGGACCTATGGGGAATGTCCACTGCGAAGAGAATTGGGATGATGTGAGTACATATATGTTGTTTTTTACATATAATGTTGGATTTTTATCGTGTTATTTTTTAAGTATCTATTATTTTATATTACTGTTAAAATTCAATGTCTATACTACAGCTAGTTTCTTTTTCTAGCTTAATATAGCTTCATATCAACCAGACTTAGCTAAAAAGAGCCAGCATATTATTACTAAAGTGAGAGGAGCTACTCCCTCCGAGAGACGCAAGGCTCGAATGGAGGGGATCAAGATGTACAAACCACCAGAGTAATAAATGATATTCATATTATATATAACACTATTCTAATATTTGTTATTTTTCTTATTGACTATAAGATTATCTCGGCTACTATTATATAAATAACATTTTATGAACAAGCTCTTATGTTAACAAAAAGATAATTTTATTGACTTGTGGTCTTTTGTGGTTGGTTCTTGCATAGTATTGTACATTGTTATTTTTGTGTAGAAAAACTTAAATACTCATATAAAAAAAATATTACTAATATTCCAACAACAACTTTAACCTTTAATTGGCAGTGTAACATTTATTTTTAGTTTTTTTTCAAAGTCAATGTGTAGCAGACTGATTGTAAGTAAATAAATGATAGTATAGTATAACTAAATAGTAAGTTAACTCAAACTTTATTATATATTATACTTTTTACTGATTAATTTACTTTTAATTTCAAGAGAAATGTTATAAATATACCAAAATATGATGATAGGTATGAAGTCTTAATGACAATATTGGACAAAAAATCACAAAATATATTAAACTACATATTAATTTCATACCTGCCATCTTGTTTTGAATGACTCAATGTGATTGTAAATATATTTTCTTTGAAATTAATGTAATACAGTAGTTTTTATTATTTTCATTCTTTTTTTTTTATTATACACCATTTTTTTTTTAATTTAAAATAAAATACTTTTAAAAAAGTTTAAAAAACACATTAATATTCATACTGTATCAGTTTTAATCAGACAATAACTGAGTAATGATTATAGATTCCCATTTAACATACATGGTAACAGAGTAATTTAAATTTTATTAATTTGAAAATTCTGTTGACATTACCGTGGTGGAAAAAGAAAGCATGGATTTATTTAGTCTCAGCCACTCCATAGACCTGATTGGTTGTTCTAAGGAATAGTGGATTCAAACAAAAATACCCTTCAGCTTTATTATGTTAATATAGAAAAACTGAAGTATATATTATAAATAAATGTCCTTTATTGCACATTGCTAACATATTCTTCATCCATTTTATTAAATTTTTCTTTCATATCTTCTGGAACGTCAACAACTGACAAATCATCGGCACCAACTTCATTTTCTTTCTGTATTAAAATATCAACAACATTCTCACAAGCTAGCAATGCAGTTGGATCCTTCTCCCATTTATGATATTCCCGTAGAATATAGTAAACTCCATTATCACGTAAAATTTCTCTGATGTTACGTTTGGCACATAATTTATTTATTGTTTCAATTATCATCTTACGAATATCTATATCTGGGTCTCGTTGCTTATCTTTGTTTAAGTATTGTAATGAAATTGGTAATTTGTCCATTTCATCATCTGGGTAATCTTCATTGCCCATTAATGGAGATAGAAGGTATGTTAGCAGGTCCAGATCATGGGATAACAGGAATTCATGATAGTTTGTGTCAAATGATATGTTTCTAATAGTACCTATTGCACCACCTCTTCGTATAGTAGAGGCTTCGTAATTACAAAACGGCAGCAATTTTATTAATGGCAAATGAGGATTTTCTTCTGTCAGCCATTTCCTTACTCGTGGGGAACAACTTAAGTTGCTCAACATTGGAGCTAAATAATTTAAATTGGATCCTTTTTGATTATAAGTAATATTTACAAAAACATTCAAAATATCATTTAAATATGGAAAAAATGTGTCCAGACATACTTCAACAGAGTTTTCGGGTCTCGTTAAATTGGAGAGTATCATACAAGCGGCATCTGCATCTCTTTTATTCTGATTAAGGACATAACCTATTAGCAGTTCAATAACATTTTTTTTCGTACTCGGTCTGAATTTTAAGAGTTCTGTCGCTCCTTTTGCATTCGCTGTAACATTCACTAGTAATAACAAAGAGTTTTTGCTGATTTCTGCAACTTTATCGTCGGTTAACTCGATAATACACTGTATTATTTCTTCGTTTTTAAGCAAAGCTTGGATGCCTTCGTCTGTACCGGATAATCCAAGTAAGTGGTCCAGTGATATGTGTTTCAAATCAAGTCTCGATTCAGGTTTTAGAAATTCTAGCAATTCGTTTAATGGATCCTTGGCCATTATTAAAAATTTTCGTAAATATTTTGTTCAAACTTCAAATCATACGAATTACAATTTACAACATCAAAAATGTGTAAATACTGTCAAAACTCAAATGTCACAATGTATGTTTACATGGAAATGTCAACTGTCAAGTCTCAATTGACAACAGTCTAAGACCGAAAACCATGCTGCCTCATCTTGAGTATGACAACCATAGAATAAAAACTTTATGATGACAACAGTCAAGTTTTGTTAAAAAAAATTGTAAGAACCTAGGGAAAAGTTCACAGCCATCTAGCCGGTATGTATACTTTTTTTAAATTATCAGCCACATTTCCTTCCTTAGAATTTTTCTTCTTTTTAAGTTCAATATTTAAAAAATGTTGAATTGTTTTGTATTCAACGTATTAATTATTGCTTAGATGTTACATATATATATGCTTTGATTGATTAAATTTTATGACAATTTTATGATTTTAGCGATAAAAGTGTTCTTTGGAATGCTTAGACAAATTAAGGCTAAGCCTTGTTCTTAGATTTTATAAATTGTCTTTTTTATGAGTAGAGTATGAGTATTTTGTCCTTTATTTAAAAAAATTAACTTATGTTCAGTAGATCATTCGTATATAGTATAGTATGATTAGCTCTAGTTTATCATTTAATAAATAGCAGAGGGCTGACTGAAAAAAAGTAAATAAATTGTCAATGGTAGTAGTCTGTAGTAGTATGATCAGTAAGCAGTCACTGTAAACCTTTGATAACGAATAGGAGTTGCGCGTGGCTAGAAATAGTTCTTACGAAACGTAAAGAATCTTATATCATTTTCCGGGTCTTATAGTCTATCTGTGAGCAAAAATCCACACAATTCCATCTATACTTTTTGCGTCCTTCATGGACAAACGTCTTAAGTTATATATTTATTTATTTGACCTTTTTATATATTACAAAGGGGGTACTTAATGCCTGAGACAACAGAAGTGAGATTCGGCTGGTGCTAATACCATAATAGAAAAGAAACATAATTAACATTGTATTAATTAGAATTATGTGTCTATTCATTAAACAACAAGAGATTATTCACTATCTTACACAATAAAACAATAATAACATTTGTAAATAAATATAATTAGATATAGGTAGTTACGTCGTTCCAAATCGCTGAAACGACACATTCCATTGTTTGTCAGCCAGGTAGGTGGTTCCGCTGAGTTAGCGCTTACCGTTATTTGGAAGGCAATATTTTAACTAACAGAACAATAAGAATAACTCTACTAGATGACCTGCTCCCATCCGTATTAGCTTATAAAATTAATATTAAGTTTAGGCAGTTTAAGGAAGCCTAAGTGGTAACTTGTTAATTAAATGTCATCTTAATTAAAATAAAATCTCTTTTGAAAAATCCATTCGCTGCGTAGAGAACTTGACTAGGTATTAGCAAGTAAAACGTTATACATAATTTCAAATAAAATAATTATCAGGATGAACAAAGTATTATTGTTGAACAAATTACTTGAAAGAGCTTTTCGTTTGTGTGTTTCTGGTTTTTTACAATAGGGTGTTTTAAAGCAGTGAAACTTGAACTATAAAAATAGTAGAAGGATTTAAATGTTAAAAAAAAACATTTGAGTAGACTTGCGTGAGAACATTTATTTAAACATCGAATTAAACTCTATTCTACATTCTCTACACATCTCATACACTAAACAAAGCTTAGAACTACTAAAAGTGAATAGATTACAAAAAAGTTTACGTATCAATATCTAAAGGCTTTGGAATGTGTTCTTTAAAAATAAAATTTATATAAAATGTATAATTATTCACTAAAATGTTTAAATCTATATACAAACATGCATATTGGGAGGCGTCAAAATATTTACATATTTTTTTATTGAAAGAGTTTTTGTTTGTCGTTTATCTTTAAGCGAATAATTTTAAGTCTGACAAGATTCTACATCTATTTAAAAAAATAAGTTTTTTTAACACTGCAATACGTTTTAAGCAAAGATGTTATTTTGGATGCAATAAAATACAAAATATAATTAAATCGTAATCTATGTTAAAAAGTGATAATAATAATGCCGTCCCGTTACCAAACCTTAGTGCATTAAAACGCTATAATATATAAAAAAAATAGGTGCATTTAGTGTTTTTTTTTAATTGACTAATAGTTTTCTGATGCAGGTCATAACAGCGATGGCGATGATTGAAGTTTTGAGAATAGCAGCATCTAAAAATAATAACATCGTCTTAATAAAGATTATCAATAACTCCAATAAGGTCCATGGAGGACGAAACTTAATAGACTTGTTAGAGAGTATTATGATGGTTATCTGTGCTAATGACAAAGTTCTCACCGCTGCAGGTATGTTCTTTCTCCCTGTATCCATTTTCGGTGTCACAGAGACAGATCTTATCTTGCGGCGAGTGGACGCGGAGGTGTGCTGGCGCGGCGCCGGTGATGTTGGGAGTGTTGCAGATCAGGCCGTCGTTGCATTCGTCTGAGTTCGCGCACGCGTGGTACAGCGCTGGAAGAGTAGATGTTGTTTTTATTTGTCTATTAAGTTCAATTGACGTTCGGGTTTAAATTATGTTTTGTTTTTGTATAAATGTGTTTCTTTGTTGGTTGGATGTTGTGAAGTCCAGTAGTTTGTAGACATAAAGCTGTTAGATTTAAAGGTTTTAACACCGTCACAAATCCCTGACGGCTCAAATGTATTTTTGGTCGTTATACCTCTTAGCATATATATCCAGAAAGTTAAATTTAAGGTAGGATCTAATCTATCTAATCTATAACCTGATCTGATATAGCTGATGGTGTGTTCTGATCTATGGTTATTTTCGTCGAAGACTTGTGAGAGTGCTGACAGCTTCTTCTACGCACAACTCATGAAATGAATGATTTATTTCTTCATTCTAAGTTTTGGAATTGTTGGTCATGACAATTTCATCGAGATTTTTAAGTAATCTATAGGAGTCTTTTTTCGGGATTTTGATGTTTTGGGAGGGAAATATTTACAGACTTCAGTCACTGGTGCGTGCAGTTGTTGCAGTGCGTGCAGTTGTTGAATCTAACTGCTTACTTAAAACATAACCTAATCTGCCGATGAACCCAATGCTGATACATGTTATAAAATTCTGTAATGGAAGAAACGTTGAGATTTATTTCTTTATTATTAGGTTGTGTGTAGTATATAGTAGGTGCGTAAGTATATACCTAATGCCTATAAATAATTTTGTGTAAGTCAGAATTTCCGTGCAGACAAACATGAGTTGTAAGAAAATTTAAAGACCTGGTTATAATATAAACAATCATATACGTGAAAAGGATAATACTACCGAGTATTATTTAGAAATTGATAATAGTAATATTTAAAGAGACACATTTTAAATGTAATTTGCCGCGGCTTAGGTTACTAACGTGCCGTAAGAGCCCTGAGTGCTACAAACATTCGAGAATATAATATCATACTTCACCTCATCTCTGAGAGGTGGCGGAATAAGGAGTATTCTGCGGTCGGTCCTAAGAACCTTTCCCGATATATACTAGACACATGCAATAATATTGATTGATAAATGCATGTAGATGTTTTTGAAAAAACAACTCTTTATATTAATGAATCTAAATTCTACGCTTTGTTTAAATAAAAAAGTCCACTTCTGATTAAAAACTGAACAAAACCTTATTTTGTTAGATTGTTAAAACTAGAAGGAAATCGTTATATAATACTCATTAATCATACAAATAAATAATAAGTATATATATTTTCGAAATTGCATGCAATATCCATAAAACAATGCTTAATTAAAACCAACGCCATCTGTTATCGATTTTCCGTAACCTCAAACAAGCTTTCCGTGATTCGCCGCCCTTCAGGTTATAATCAGTAGTAATTAAGTTATTCGTGAGAGATGCTATAACGATAGTGTGCTCGTGTTTCCTGTGGCCTTTTAGTTAAAAGAAATACTTATATATATAATAAATAGTATAAAAAAGTTTTCAATAAAAGTACAACTTGTTCTGACATTTAATTATAAAAATTTATCTCGTTACAGGTTTTAAGAAATAAATAAAATCAAATGAATAGTGTAATTAGGTTTGAAACATTTTTTTTTATTTGAGTTTTATTTTAATGTGAATATCATTATTTTTCTGCTTATCAAGTTAATAATGTACAGGTATTGTATAGTTAACAGCTTTTCTAAAGGTCACTTACTAATTTGACTCCTAGTTGTGGACTTTGTAATTAATATTTAAGATTATAGATTAAACAAATAAAAAAAACTCTATGAAACGTGAGAGATGTGGAAATTATGATTTGAAATTAAATTCACAACTTAAAACTGAATTAAAGAAAGAAAATGCTTTTCATACCTTTAACTAATTTATTGATGTCAGCATAATATGTTCATTACCTACTTACAATCTACTTACAAACATTTCCCAAATCACTTGCTTAGTAAGTGATTTCGAAAGTGTTTGTAAGACCTGCCGTCAGCCTGACGTCACTCAAGGAATACTTGGTTGTGTGATTCCACCACCAGATTAGTAACCACTCAGATTAGTGGTGTAGGATCCACTTGTACTGTTATCCCTATCTAACAGTCACAACATTCTTGGTTAAATTATTATTACGGTTTTTTTTTTCCATCGAAATATGTCATAAACATTGACAGATAACATGTAGCTTTTGTGCTTTTGTATTTGGAAGAACTAAAATAATATAACTCTTTATTTACTGAAGTGCGGGCTTAGGCAGACGCTGGTCGAATAAAACAAATATAATTACTCGTTTGACATAAAGGAGAGGCAAAACATACTGTACCTACTTTACGTACATACATACATACATACATTGGAGTAGAATCGACTGCGAGCGTTTAGACTCTGACTACAGTCTCTGTTTAAGGTTATTTCAGAGGTATTCTAGTAGTAGTGAGAGAACAGTAGGTAACTATAAATAAGCACTTAAGAAAGAGCCTTCTCAAGCAATTTTCTTTACGAATATTATCGCTTTAATTTCTAATCTAAAATCAAACGATCAATCATTTTTTTATTTCCCTTCGCCATAACGAACGGAGCCATTTTGCTATAAAGTATTTACCTCACACACATACAGAACACACACCAGTTATATTATTATACATTTTTTTTTAATTCGAAAATCTATCAATCCTCTTTGCATACCTTTAGTGACAGCTTCACACTGGCCATTCACTGGTGACAGGTTGTCTCCACAGAGGCATCTGGTGACGGGGTCGTAGTGCGTCCTCACGCATGATGAACTGCTGATTCCAGCACACTCGCCTTGGCGGCTGCACGGACGAGCTGCAAGGAAGCTTATTATTTTGTGATGCTCTTTTTGATTGGGCACTTTTTGGTCTGTGGACTTTTCGATCGTATTTCCATTGGTTAAAAAGAAATTAAAAAAATATTTTGTTTTTCTGAATTATGTGTTGGGGTCTAAAGTGCGAAGTTCCTAAACATATCGTCGAATTAGTCTGAGCTGGCGAACACAACATGAGTTGAGGAAGATTACTGCCCTGTCCACTGACTACGACATTGTTATTGATTGGTTAACAATCAACATTAATTATAATCAATGTAATTCGAACTTATAATGGGCCTTTGTAGGTTTTCTACAAACTCTATTAGGTCTGTCCGTACAGATGACTAAAAAAACGATTTCTAGTAATTTCACTCTTTAAATTCAAAAAGTAGGTAAGGGCAGTTTGTTATTTGTTAATTTCAGACATAAAACTCGCAGAACTCTTTATAAAAAAGAAGTGTATACATTTGTCCAGGGACTCTCAGTATGTTGGCTATTTTGAATTCTCGTTACAAAAAAAAGTAAGAATTTTTAGAATTGATCTTCTGAATAAACAGAGTCAGCTTACGACTTTAAATGTTCAGTTTATAATATAAATATAATAATTCAGCAGACGCCAGTTGTATGTGAATAAAGTTATAATTCTTATACCTAAAAGGTTTGCCATTTGACAATTGAGTAATAAGTGAAAGAAATATTAATTTTATATACCAAACTCTTTGATGATGATTGATCAAAATGGGACCCAAATAGGATGTACGAATCTATTTATTTATGTATCTACCAAAAATATATACATTGAAAAAAAAAAGTGTACAAAGGCTTAACTTATCTCTTTAAGACATCTATCCCTGTTATCCTTAGGCGAAAAAGAGTTTTATTAATATACTTGCGGTCTGGTACGTTAATAACATAAGAAAAAATAAACACATCACTACCACCTACAAGACTTATTAATACTGTTTTTTTAGTTGAGACTTTAAAATAATACCTAAAAAGATTTTGCCACCTTAGAAATAGTTTGTGGCCTTAGAGGCTTAGACCATATCCTGGAAAATTTTAATATATTTAGGAAATCAGGTATAATAGCTGGATTCGGGATTAAAAGTATTTTGACACTATATATATTTTTTTTGTATATAAGACAACACCAATAATTAGTGGTTTTTAGTTTCTGAATTTAAATACTAGAATTACTTCCCCCGTATAACTGTACATAATAACTTAACCTACTTGCAAGATGGCGATAGCGTGCGGAAGGAGCGAGATTTACACCCTCCACCGATAGCACTTCCGGTGGTAAGCCGCGGTACCATTATCGCGGTTTTGTTGTATTTATTTGTTATGATAATTCCTTGATACAGCATTTTTTTGGGCAATACAATTACGACGTCAACTTTCTTTAAATGTTTGATTAATAAAGATATAATTTATTTAGAAGAGTAATAATATCAGTAGAAAAATATTCAAATAAAGGGGAACCTTAAAATATTTCAAAATAAAAAACAAAAGGCCTAAAATACAATACTAATATAAAAAAGTGTATCTAATGTGAACGAGCCTTAACTAACCACGAAGGTTCTATATAACTGGGTTACTTCCGTTACAGAGGCCGCCACTGGTATCTATGAAAATGTTATCTGTATCACAAACAAGTTCATTGAAATATCAACCTAAACTCTTCAAGATACAGTCCAAATTCAGTTGACATTTTTATCAGTGAATTTGAAATGTCATTCCATAGTCATACCATACATTTGAATTTGAACCCTATTTGTTACACGGTAGAGTTTTATTTAGAGTAAATATAATAGGAACGATATAAAGCGTTTAATTCTGAAAGTTGCTCTAAGTAATACTTAACAATAACATTTGGTATTTTTTAATAAATCCAAAAATTTATAATTACTTTGAATTGATCGATCTCAAAGCAGTTTTTATGTTTTATTTAATTTATTTTTCTATACACCGAAACAAAGGGATGTTAATCCTACTTTTGGAACTGTAATTTGAAAATACATTACATCTCTTGAGTTATCGGTGATAAGTTCAACCTGTGGCTTGAGTTTCAACGAAGCAATCTAAGGTTGATATTTCAATCTTTGGTTGTAGTTTTATTGCTTTATTTGCTCGTCTGTTTCATAGATTTCTTTTTTTATTTAAACAGTGTAAATGTAATTTTAAGAACTTTAACACTTGTAAATATAAAACGCAGTACCTTTGGCACAACGACGGCTTGGTTTCCCTTGTAAGGGCGGGTCTCCTGACCCACCCGCTCCCCCGGTGACGCTGTAATAGCCAACAGGGCTAACAGCATAGACAGACAAAAAAAAACGGCTTGGTTACGTTGTAGGTCCGTATCCTGCCAGTAATTTATTAAAAGTTCCATAACTATCCCTGATTTTATTTTTAAAATATTTGCTTCCAGACAGTATTAGTACCTATATAAAGGTTTTTTTCTCACTTGTCTCACGTCTATTATTGAAAAACGTAAAACTTCTTAAAAACTCAATCCTCGGATAGGCTATTTGCACTCACTGACAAATCAAGAATAGTATTGTAATAACCTTTATTACTATTTTAGGATAAGGACAAGATAGTTGCCGGTTTCCAATGACATACTATTTATAATATTAATAATGTTTAAGTGTTAATCTAGGAAATTTTATTATTTGGTTTGTCATTTAATGCCAAGACATGATAGTTCAGTTGGTAGAGTGACGGCTTTGTTCACAGGTTCGAGTCATGCTCAGGAGCATATTTAAAACAATCTTTTTAATGATATTCTTAAAACACATCAGGATATGTGTTAATCTTTAAAAATATTAAAACCTTTGATTACCTACCTACATCTATAGTTAAATTTAATTGTCTTGTAGCTAAAAATAGACCGAACTCTATGGTAATGGCGGCCTTAATGCCGGAAGTCAAGAAATATGGTGACTAATATAACGTATTACTGGATTACAACCGAGTGACGTTTGAGAAACGAAATTGAATATTTAATATAAATATTGCTTTTCATAAAGTTGATAAAATCAAAATTGTAATGGTCGGTTAAAAGTTTATTGATATTGAATAAGATCTTTTTGTATTTGACTATTTTAAACTTAGATGTTTTCCCCCTTGTAAGTGGTATAATTATGGTCATTGGATGCTCACGGGTTAGTTAGTGGTAGTACCTACTACTACCGCAGAACAGCGTGAAGTAACTATCACAGGTATGTGTGATGTGATCAGAGACAGATACTCAAATATCCTTTCTTTCTCTCTGTAGCCTAATCCATTCTTACTCTAAAATTATTATCTGGCTTGATATATTTTTTAATTCTTATAATTATTAATTTGTGAACTATTTGTGGACGTGAACTTGTGGACGTCTGTTGGCCTACAATTGTCTACTACACTTGTTGTAATTCTTCATTGTTTGTTGACTTGTAACCAAGCAACCATTGGTAAATTTCGATTGTCAAAAAAATACAATGGTGTCGATGCTTTCAAATTATTAATAACACAGTAACAATAGCGTGATTGTTACATTTTATTTTATAAACTAGTTATTCAAATAATTATTATTATTGTATTTGTTTAGAACAAACAATACAAACAATAAAACAAATTGTATATACAGTTTGACATATTCAATGATGTATTTACTTATAGGCAGTAAAGAAATTAAAAACGATGACGTGCTGGGCTTATATTTTGGCACAATAAACAAATAAACAAATTTGCGAATTATATTAATTTGACAAATTTTATGATTCGCTATCGCAAAAAAATAAAAACTAGATTTTTGTAGACGTTTTGTAACAGACGAAACATAACCTGGAATAGGCGTGTTCCCAAAATTGTATAAGGTTACCGTGGGGGCGAGTGAGCAGTATCCCATCGTCATTAAAAATGCTTCTTCATGTTGATTTAGTTACTCTGATTTTGTAAGTGGTTTTGTCTCTACATTACCTCTATTCGCCTAAGCGAATCGGCAATTAAGAGAAGAAAAATATTTTTTCCGGTGAATAATCCCAAATTCAATGGACGATTTCAAAACAAAAACAATATAAAATGCCGTCACGTCTCTTTGACACAAGCCGTTTAAGCGCTCATCCAACAAAAGTTCTCGACAACTGTCTGGTAAAATCAGTTCTCGAATATGGTAGCGTGGTATGGCGGCCACTTGTGATATATTACGAATAGAAGGTATTCCCACTTCGGCAAGCCTCGCAGTTGAGACGCTCTCTCGTTTATTTCGAAGAACAGTCTTGGGTGCAACTCGTTAATCTCACGACTTGGTGAGCTTTACAATAGTCGATCAGTCAAAAAGTGTAGTCGATCGCTTGATGTACACAGTATGTCTCTGTTTAGATTTATAACAGCTATACCCTACAAGGTGAATTAATTGTTTTTAATTTATTTTTATTACTAGATTGGTATTTAGGACATAATTTAGTTTGTATGATACTTTGCTATAAGTACTTAGTCTGGCCATAAATACTAATAAAAATAAAAAAATATTACATTTGAATTTGGAATCTGTCATTTTTATACGATTGTTCATTGTTTTCTCATTTTAGCGCCAATATATTGGACAATATTTTGCGATATTAAAATGGAGTGGGGTGATAAAGTAAACAGAATCGCTGTGATGCATTACACAAAGTAGGTATGGAGTCAAATGCAATTTTTAAATCTCTCCATACACTTGTTATTAGTCAAATATTTGTGTACCGCTATTAATAGGAACAATGAGACTTCCTCTGTTTGTGACAAAGAAAGATCTGTTGGTCCACGTCGTGTTCGTACGAAAAAGGTGGTCAAAGCAGTAAAGGAAAGAATTCTAAAAATCCGTTCGAGTGCAAAAGATTATATCTCGGGAAATGAAGATAGCATCTGGAACCATGTCGAGTATTTTAAGATATGACTTAGGACGATGCAGCCTGGGGGGCGAATACCGGGTGCCTCCTCGTGGTGCTCCCTGGGCATCAACGGTTAATGAGAATCTTCGGATACCCACCGCGCCGGGTATGCCCGTTGGCTAATACCCGACGCGGTGGGGGTCAGTCATGGGGGTTCGTGCCCGGTCCATGGCTGACAGGGGTGGATAACCTTTCGGGGTGGCCGGACTGCAGGGGCGGAGCTTGGACCTCTTTCTGCCAAGCAGTTACTGGATGCTGCTCAACGGTGAGATGGTCCGGGCGTCGAGGATGGGAGAACGCATGGTATTTTGATACACTTGTGCCGATGTTTTGATACCTTTTTCACAAAATAGGGCTCAGTCACTTCTTCATAGCTAACACCCCACTAAACCATCACTGAAGTCGGATAATGTTTACGTTGCTCTCTGTCGACGAATTGGGAAGTTTCCTTAGAGCTTTGAGTCATTTTACTTGTTAAAATGTTGCTCAATTTTAAAAATGTTCTCAAAAATGTAAACAATTTTTTTCTGTGACCTCCCTTTGCGTACCGCTTCAGTAGTTGTTTCGATTTTACCACGATATTCATCTTTAATTTATCAGTTTTAAAATAGTCAGTACAAATGCTGGTTCATTTTACTTTTGGATTAAATAATTTTGTTATAAATATAGTTTTAATCGATTGACTAATTGTATTCCTGGTTGTCTCTGTACATTTCCTCCTGTAACTATAAAACGGTTTTAACCATTTTGATGAAGATTAGAATACAGTAACAACATGTGATGGTGCAAACGATAAGCTATATATAACATCGGTAAACCTCATATTTATCATAAAAATTAACATCCAGCGACGTGGATCCAGCGAAGTAACTAGTATTAATATAGACACTTCAGTGCTGTTTTCAGTTCGCGACAATGTACATATTTAAAAAAATAATTATTAAAGAGAGCAGCGGCTCAAAACTACTTTATGAAAGGTTACCTTCTCTATCAAGTTTAAGCTTACATTAAAATCAACAACTCCGCTAGCGTGTTGTTTGATTTATACAAAAATGTTTCGTATTTTAAAAGTGCTATAATACTTTAAATAAATTCTAATGGGACCCAGCTGCTACTCGGCTGATTACTTCATAGTGTTTAGATAATATTTTTTGAGAATTTTAATTTACTTTTCTACAACTGTATTTGTAATTTGGGATATCCTTTATACTGAGCAGTTTGAGACTCGCCAGCATAGAGAACCTATTAAAACTAATAGTTGTTCAAATCTCCTAACTGGGCTCATGGGATAAATTTCCCAATGAAACGTGACATCACCAGCTAATGACCTTACAACATTATATTCTTAGGCTCTTTTCGTTACATTATTTGTATGAATGAATCTGTCCCACAGTGTAGGTACGCTGCGTTTTTAATTAAGAACTTTAACTCTTACGCTTTTCAATTATTTAAGGAGTTTTCGATAAATGTTAAAGGTTTTTTTTGATACTAGTAGATGTATTATTAATATTTTTATTGTTTCTTATAACAATTCTCTGAATAGAGAAAAAGTAATCTCTGTGTCGCAGAGGATATCCCAAACATATAACTGACAAATAAAAACCAGACTCGGGACAACACACAACGTATTCTCCCCTGCTGGAATCGACAGTCAGGACTGACTGATTCAAAAATCAGCATTCAAAAACCATTAGACCATTTTGAATCAGCATCGAAGATAAAAACTAGGCCATAGAGCATACTTAAAATGTTGTCTATAATGTGTAGTCTAGGTAGTAGGTAGTAGTATAGGTCAGTTGCCTGAGGCATAGAACGAATAGGCATGGTGTGCCAGGTCATAAGTTTATGGCTATTAATTATAAAATAACACCAAATAATTACATTTTATAATTCTATTGATACAGTCTTTTCTTGTAAACGATGTGTATATCAAGTAAATGGAATATAATTAGTCAATCAATAACTGTCAAATTATAATGTCAATTGTCAAATAAGAAATAATTAATATGAGGCACGCCATGTCAATCAAACGACACGTATAATAGAGAGTGTGTATTGTTTATTGTTTGTTTGTAACAAAAAATAATAGAATAATACTTTATTAATTATTTGGAATATGTTGTTGTAATAATTATTCGCGATATTACTCACTCCCACAATTTAGTATATTTTTTTTAATTTTTTGTCTCTTTGATTTTTCTTGTGTCAAATGGTATTTAGCAGTAGTTAATACAAACATAAAATTAAAACTTTATACGAATATTCGTCTACGATCCTATTATTTTTTATTTACTTTCATCGGTTTTTAGCTGATTCCGAGACAATAATCTTCTATCAATCATCTTAGATATAGGGATAAAAATATTCCTGACTCTGATCACAGATGATAATCTATATTACAACGGTATACAATAGATAATTGTTTTAAGATCTGTGTCATCTACTTACAACTGCATTTCTTTTAAACTTATACAAATTTGTTTGCGTCGTCAGTTAACTAACTCAATTAGTAAAATATACTACTTTCATTGATATAGATGTTTATCAACTAATGACAAAACGCAGATTTTGGAGTTCATTCCAATTTACCGAACGCCTTTTAAGACTTTATTCTAATCGTTTTTATTATTGGGAAAAATCTGTGATAGTGAGGACTATAAACGATTACTTCGACAGTTTTTATGACTTTAGTTCTCTGAAAGACAGGTCCCTAAGGGCCCAGTAAAAGACAGAGTAGGTAAAAGCCCGCGAACAAAAGAAACGCGGCAAGCGAAGAGAACACTAAAGACTTAATCTATTAAATTCTAAAATTATATAACAAAATCAAAATATACTTCGATAGATTTCAGGTTTCAGTTTTTCAGCATTGCGTCGTGCGTACGAATATATTATACTCGCTCGATATAGCTTTATGTAAATTTTAGATTTCACGATAAAAGCTGTAAAAATGAAATGCCACGATACACTTAAATTATGGGTTTTGGTTCTTTATGTCAAGTCAGGTCATAACTTATCTGTTTAGGTTATAACCTATTTTCATTTTATATCTGCATGTTTTAGTTTTTCGGTTCTCTTTTTATGTACGCATTATTGTTTAAGACCCAAAATGTTATGATTTTTATAAGAGACTTTAGACGTTTATATTTCTTTGTTGAATAGAATGAATTCGTGCTGGGCGACACCCGAACCCACTGGTGGCTGACGCCGCAGAGTATAGACCACGTAAGACTACTTAAGTCAGAAAAAGAAAACCCAAGTCGGTACTCTTTGACCCCGACGACGCGTTCACAGTAGGTAATAACGTGTATGCGTAGGCATAAGTGACACCACACAACATACAGACACACACCGTCTATACCGGTATAGACGAAGTCTCAACTGAGTAAGTGCTCCGTTTCTCCGGCGTTCTGCCGTCGGAGGACGCTAGTGTCAGCCATGTCGGAGGACGCTAGTATAGCCAACAGGGCTAACAGTATAGACAAACAAAAAAAAAAACAAAAAAAGGTTTAATTAACCTCTAAGTAAACATTTTTTAAATTCAAATATTGCATTGCAATATAATTAATTTTTTACCGGCTCATGTACCTAATATAGAACATATTAGGTACATGAGCCGGTAAAAAACTCCATGGATAACTTTTTAAGTTATTAATAAATTTACAATTTGAATTTAAACATTTTACTGACTATAGGTCACATTTATCATTCGGTTACACGGACAAAATAAATGTAATACATATAAGGTAAATGTCAGAGTTTATGTTTTGAGCCTGGAAATAGAGCACGATTTAGGCACAATTTATTTCTAATGGCGTATTAACATATTTGGACTGAAGTTTTTACAGCCCTGTTTTATGTATTCACCTTCTTACTTTATCTTACGCTAGATATAATCTACTTCTAGGAGAAAAACGATTCCTACATACATTCCTTCATAAATAATTATTAATTATAAACATAAATAAGTTTAAGAAGGCATTAAATGTTCAAAAAAAAATTGTTTCGACTTAAAGACCTTAAAATATAACATTATATTTATATATTGTGGTTTTTTGAAAATAGCAGGGACAATTGAATACAAAAAGGTCTTATAACTTTAAAAATGCTAAAGTTGAGTCTGTAACTTTCCAACTTGAAGAAACATTTAATAACATTTATTATGGGGATAGTATTAAAATCGCGGATGGTTAATCTGATTGTAAGTAGGGACTTAGGCCATGACTTTGTTCATATATGGAAAGGTTTGCAACCCTAGAGAGAGTAATGGGGATGAAAGATAGTAGAACTCATGAAGTGGAAAAGAGGTCCTTTCAGCATCCGATCATATGCTTAATTCACTGCACGAAATTTAACTGTAATAACTACTTCAAGCTGATTTTCAGTGTTGGTTTACCGGTACATATACGAGCTTCAACACACATACAACTACACTTTGTGATAAAGAAATCTATATAAAGGATAAGGCCTAGTGAAATAAAAAACAAAAGTAACTGAAAAATGATTCTTCTGTATACGATGCATTTTTGCATGAATATATCGAATCAATATTATGTTTTGAAAACTTAAAAGGAGTGTTTTGTAATAATGACGTAGTATAAGACAAATACTATATTTAGAACACTACAGTTGCGTTTTGCGAAATAATATATGGTTCTTTTTATATTAGCTGTTTCATATGCGTGGAACTATTTTATTCAAGCACCAGTGCCAGCCACGGAAAGATACGGACGTATGTATTATTGGAACCTAACTACCGTTACCGATAATCGACCGACTATAAGATATAAGATATATACTTTCTTTGGTATTATACTTTAGAAGCAATTTCAATAACTTTAAAATATAAATGCCATATTGATGAATTCAATAATGGATAACTTGTGGACAAGCCTATTATTTTTTCCTGTAACAATAAGTAGTCCTGTGTTTTATTAAACTAATGCTAATTTGATATTAGTCGAGTTTTTATAATTAGTTTAAATCTGGTACATTTTCTACAATTTTTTTCCCTCCAAATACATTTAGCAACCTTAATCAGCTATCGAGTCTTCGAGTAAAATAAAGTTTTGAGAAATATAAAAACTTTAGATCCAAATTCAAAGGAAATGAAGGAACACACATTATTATGAAAAACACAATTATAAATGATTAAATACACAAATTAAAATCCAGGCTTCCAATGCAGAAGATAAATTAGTCCATGACTCACCTGGTGGCGGCGTGGGTACAACTTCCTTGGGCGGCTGCGTGTTACTTTTCCCGAACGTTGTCAAGGCCTCAGAGGACTCCCCTGTCAGCCAACCAGCCAGCAAGAGTGGCAGAATAGCGGCTGCCGCTTGTCGTCTGCACCACATCTCGACCCGCCAAAACACATTCATTCGCGCGCTTTTAGGTTTGACAGCTCACTCGAATTTCAATTTAATCTAAGCAGGTCCAATTTTGTTCGAAAAGAAAGTGAGGTTCAGACTCAAACAGCTCACTTGATTTTCGTTTGTCCAAGGAGGTTTTGACTGTTTTGTAAGGAAATTCCAATCGTTTAAAACTGAATTTGTCCAATATTTCGAATGTTTTGTTGATTTAAATTTTTGAAAACGTAGTGAGGTGCCAATCTCAACACAATCCAATCCAAAGTCAAGAACGGATCAAGATGTGGCCGTATAAAGCGAGAAAACATAAAATCTTACCCGGTGGCGTTGATGTCGTCGGGGGCTTTGGGGGCTCGGTATTCGCTTTCCCAAACGACGATATCCCGAAACCGTTAATATAGATAACATTCGCCATTATTGTTATAATAATTAGTCTGCACCACATCGTGTTAATGTCTGTGAAGCTAATGGTTGTGTTATGTGCGTGACGGTCAAAGCGCCATTTTGTATGTTTGTTGAGTATTGGACGATGTTATTTGTGTTTGTTGTTTGCTGGTAATTAATTTTATTATTGAAAAAAATATAGATTATACGTAGGCAATTTATACGTATAATAAATTTTTAATATTTACATTTAATATTTTGAAACAAATGAATTTCCACGTGTGTAAGTAATACTTTTTAAAATGGTGGTCTACTTTTCTATTTGTCTGTTTATCTGTTAGTTTAATCGCTTTTCACGAAAAAATATTTAACCAATTTTTATGAAATGTGGTAAAAACAGAACAGACCAAGTCCCGAGCATAAGCTAATATATAATTTGGAATTCAAAAAAGTTACGTAAAATTAAAAAAAAAAAGAATATAATTAGAAGTTTGAATATTTATTTGCTTCAGAAGAACAAAGGAATATGTTTTAATAAGATCTTTGTAAAATACCAATATAACATGATTTAAGTGATTAAAAAACTTAAAAAAATGACAATTTCAAATATTATGTTAATTCAAAGGGAAGTTTATGTAAAAACTTTAAGCTTTATTAAAAATTTTTGGAAACATTACTTTCTGAATTGGAATTACGCCTGTGAAGACTGTATAGGTTGATATTTTTTATTTACTAGAACAATAATATATCAAACTAAAAGGATTATTGACAAAATAGAATTTAATGGGACACCAGATATATGTTTAATGAAAAAATATAATAATTACAAACCCATATATTGTTCTATTAAATAAAACTTACTGACCAGTGTGTATTTAGACTCAACGCTTATAAACATGTAAGACAAACCACATCTTGTCTATGGTTTTTGAATTTGGATTCGGTTTTGCGTTCAAAAAGTTTATTACATCCTATTCCTTTTACTGGAATCTGCACGTTATAAAAAAACCAATTCTGTTTTCTGTTTATGAATTTTGTATTTGGAACTAGTAATTAGGTTATTTATAACGTGCAAATGTTTATTATAATGATACAGTGATGTTGATAACAATTGTATCACAAATATTTCATTTATATAAACTGAATGTTTTCGGTTTTATTTTACACTATGTATTGTTATTAAAATGCAGAATAAAAAATAATCTATGTCTTAATTGTAAATGTAATACAATTCAAAATCATTGTTATAAGATCCGAAATTAATGTGATTCATTAAGAAGTTATGTTAAAATCTGCCTTTATAATGGACTTTTACTTTCTTTTTAACCTAAATTAATAAATATATGTAGCATATTTGAAATAACGTATCTTTAAACATGACTCTATCTATACTCACAGAATTTTCGAAACCCAAATAAATAAACCTTTTACTCCAAGTCACCAAAAACATCAGTTAAATTAAATTACACTATTAATAATTTGACATTTACAAAAACCAACAATGAACATATTCTTGATACTCAAATATTGGAGGTATCAAGAATATTTTATTAAGTTTTATGAGAACTTAATATATGAGATGTAAAATGGTTTGTGCCAAGCTTCTTGTGAGGTGTTTGATGGATAATGTGAAATTTAGATTTCTTTAAAAACAGCAAGTCAATTGCTATTTTAAAAGAAGTTCTCTTATTGTATTGATTGTGAATTTTCTGGGTAAAAGCGAGCTGTGACTAAAAATAAAATCAAAAACACGACTTCAAAAAATACCTAAAAAATAATAACAAGCGTGTCGCGTGTTTTTTAATCTGTCATTTAGAATGCGTTTAACCAGAGACAAACTTTTTTTAAATTATTGTTTTAAATAGTTTTTATTCACAGTGACAGTATTAATTTAGTTACTGTTGTTGTTGCGGCGCTCGACGCGGTACTGACGCGCGAAGGTTCTTACAACACGAGGTTTCTTCAAATACAGGGTGGTTTTTAATGTTTTTAGGAACAAAAGAAAGTTTTTTTGTATTATATAATTTAAAAAGGTCAAGAGGTCAAAAAGTCTGTATTTAATAATTGATTTTAATCTACTGTAAGACGGATATAGGATTATGTTTTGGAGGTATATTTTTTATGCGATTTTGAATATTATCCAGAAAAATAATTGTTAAAAAAACTCCCCTAAAATAAAACTTTAATTGTGATAGCACTAAATAGCTGCAATATAAATAAAGTTGTTCTTAAGAAAAAAAAATGGTCAAACCACGTGTTTCTTGATTAAAAAAAATTACATTTGCCGTTAGGTTTTTTAGATATGATTTAAAGAAATTAAACATTACAACCATTTGATATCCGTATTTAGTCAGTTAATGAAAACGAACTAATAACGATTACTAACAAAAAAAAGTGAAAATCTATAAATTCTGAGCACCCTTTATAATCATATCAAATTAACGCAAGCAGGTCCTGCGGTAAAGTGACTCGCAGGAATCCGGTGAATTGTGTTGTTGTGTTATTAAAATATAACTTAAAATAGAGTAATATTAACGTATTTGATAATAAACTTATCATTTTATAACCGAACAATTTTTATTGCCGTTGACATTTTTGGGTTGACGCCATTACTGTCAATTGAGTTATACAAAAGTCATTTGATATGGAAGTCAATGGAAGATAGCTTTAGGATGGAGCAAACTTCAATGCCTCCTTTTCGTTTGTTTTAGACATGTCCGAGGCAATTATTATTATATATATCAATTGTTTTTTTACCACTGTGGCGTCCTCTTTAACCTCACACCCGGGCCGGTCGCTCTGCTCGCAGTATGGCCGGCCTTAGATGTATGTTCCAATATAAAACAAGGTATAAGATGCTTGAGGCAATCACTATCGCGTGCGGTGTAATTATTATAAGCACGCGAGTTTTTACACTGGCTTATACAACTTATAATATGTTGGAATACGACGTAGAAGTAGGTACAGCTTGTGAACAAACTTTAGGTTTTTTTGTTTTGTTTTATTTAATGTTTAAAGCTATTAAGGTGCACTTTATTCTGGTTTTAAGTAGGTATAAGATTCCAACAGAATTCCAAAAAAGGATTATGATACTTGATTTTCGCTTTTATATAGACATCTTTATTTTTTAAATTCTTTTAAAAACGTTACCTAAATACTAACTAGAATACTACATATTATATTAATATATATATATATATATATTTGATATAAGGTATATTTACAAAAATAAATAAAATAATTAAAATGTAAATAAATTAACACGTTACATAAGAAAGTAATTTAAATATACCATTTACTAGAAGACAACAATTATTTCTAAAACGTTCAAGGTCCTGTTTGTTTAGCAAACAAAATGGCGGACTGACAGCAGTCTTGCTTTAGTCGAAAGAAATTACTGGTGTTGGAGTGATTATTTTCCATTTATAATTCATTTTAAATGTATTAATGCAGTATGATTTAAATTGGTCATCCATTTTGATACATTCGGTACAAAGTCAAAATCTTTGATCGAATTCGAAAAAGTAACATTATTCGCTTTTGTTTTATTGTTGTAAAAGTCGATTTCAATATTTTGATTTATTAAAAATATAAATCAAAATATTGAAATCGACTTCTGAATGTTGTTGGGATTGATGTAGAAAGGCTGCCTGCAAGAGGTGGTCAACTAATTAAAAATAACCCTGTAGGTATATTTAAATCTTATAACAACAAAAATTCTTACCTAAAATCCTTTGTTTTCAGAAGCAATTAAGAAATGATTTAATATCTCTAAAACAAATCTCTGACAGACAAACAAAAACTTTTTTATATTAATAGTCACAACAAATTATTAAACCTTCAACACTATCGATTTATATTGGACAAAAATTGTGGACTTACACACACTTAGGTAGATAGACTGCGTGGACTGTAGAAGAAACTCTTGTGAACACGTTATTTGACTATTTTTAAGTTTATTTATTGCAAAATATTGCTATTATACCGCATATGATTAAAACATTATTAATTATTTGTGTTGATTTAGTAACGGTAGAAGTCTAATGAATTTGTTTAAAGATTTCTTCTTTGATATAAACACAGTATATTTTATTATTATTATTTCCGTCTCGATAACTCTGACCTAACTGATAACCTGAACCGAGTTTAATAAACATATTTCTGGAGATAAAAAGTAATCGATAAATATTTCTTAAAAAATCCTAAAATACATTATCTTGAACAAATGGACCGACAGAGATCTATTTTTTATCTATTAATTAACAGTATTTTGAACATAGAATTATTAAACACATCTCTATGATTTTGAATCGTCCCATTGAAAACACACTTTACACGTCAATTGAAGTGTCACAGACAGAAAATTACGTCACATAGGTATGTTTTTAATATTGATATTTGATATTTTGTAAAGAATACAAAAGAATCGATTAGATTTCTAATATCGTAATTATTCAACTGCAGCTCGTATACGGGCTGGCTCGACCGGCATGAAACCACACTCTTACAGGAGATCTAAGAAATTATTTCTACGTTTCCTAAAATGAGTGAAGTAGATGTCCAACTCTCTCGCTTTCTCTTCATATGTCTTTTTAGTCTTTTTTCCTACTACTTGCAATTGAACATATATTTGCAGATGTCCGTTGAAGATGTATAGACTTATTATACCTAGAGTGAGGGAGTAAGGGTATGAGTTCATCGAAAAGCAAATAAATATATCTGTCTCTCTTTTTAACATGTGTGATTAGACAAAGATATGTATGGGTGTCTCATCTTTCTTCTTTTATTATTTGTTAGACACTGACACTAACAGGTCTGTACAATAATTCTATGGGAGGACGGCACCACTTACCATCAGTAGGACTATCTGGTTATTTGCCACCTAGTCTCATTGGTGTTTATTTGTTTGTCTGTTTGTCCATGGTATATATAGCTATACTTTGTAAGTACCTACCAGGTGTATGTTATAAATAATTTTAATCCGTTCATATGAGTTCAGAGACCTACTTAACCTTAAATAACTCCGCTTTAGTAATAGGTTATTTTATATTTATTTGTCTTTGATATTTTTGTATAATATATTTTAGTTATGATATTTTGCTATTTCCATTGTTAGCATATTTACAGATAGATGCCACTATCTTTTTTTTTTTTAAATAAAGACACTATTCTTTCAATACAATCCAGCTGTTTTTGTAATTGTTAAAAAAGGTTAAAGCTGTCATTAGATTTAGTAAAATATATCCAAGAATACTTACAACATTTCTTAAACTCACTAATTACACGTAACGTGATTATTGATTAAATATAAATTCTTATTTCTAAGGGCATGTTACATGACCCATGGCATTACACGATACCACCATAAGCTTGTTTAAAAAAATATGTTTAATTTAGTACAGCCTAAAATATACTTTATATCTATAAGATAAAACACATTTTTGTCTGCAGATAGATTCTAAATTAAGTCCTTTTAGAATGATTTTTATTTATATAAACGTCAAATGTAAATCTTACTGAAATAATCTCTGTCTAGTAAGATATAGAGTTGAATTTCGAATACAGTTCGTATATGAATTCTGTTCTAGCGAGGAGTTTTAGTTTTTTCGACCTCTTTAAATGCTACATGCGTGTACAGTTTAAGTGTTAATTAAAAAAAAAACGTCAAAAGTATTTATATTTTTATAATTAATGTAAGAAAAATATATTTAATATATTTAAATTTATTACGCAGTTAAGGTCATTTAATAATTTAGTCTAAAAGATTTGAACACAGACTTTAGTCCGTGCTTAGATTTAATTTCTTAGAAATCGTAACTTTTCATATACAATACAATTTTGTTCTTGAACCAAAATCACAAAAAAATAGTTTTTTTAGAAGAATTTGTAAATATTCTTGAATTGGTTCCTTAAGTATAATAATAAAGTTTTGCAAATATAGGATCATTAATTTTTGAGGTCTCGTTATAGAAATAATAAACATCGGTTAAGAAAGAAATGTGCAAGTATGGATAAAGTTTCTACTTTATGTATTTCCTTTTAGATGTAAATTAAGTTCTTCGTTATCAAGAAGACAAACCTCTAATATTTTGTAAGAGATATTTTCTGTGCATTGGGACTCCTGTACAGTCCAATATTAATTTTCATCATGATTTTATCTAAAAAAGGTCTATCTTGTTATGCTTGTGAAGATTTATCACAAGCACTGGATAACGATCAAGTTGATTCTATTTAAACTAACTTAGCTTAGGCGTTTGATGTCGTTGATCACTTTATTTTACTACTTAAACTTAGGAGACACGGTAATTATGAAAATGCAATTAACTGTTTTGAATCGTATTACATGAATGTTGTTTTCGGAGGATATCAGTCACAAACTTTTGTTGCAACATCAGGAGTACCGCAGGGTTTTATTCTTGATCCCGCTTTACTTGCAATATTTATAATTTATATAGTCTATATATCTCCAAGAACAAAGGTTTCATACAATATTACGTTACCTATTAGGAAAGAGATTTCTGAAAATCCTGTTTTAGTGACAATGACATAAAAACATCTACAGTCGAAGATTGAAATCTTAAATTTAAAGACTAAGCTGTAAACCTTCTTTACATATCACAGTGATAATACAGTATTTCATCCGGATTGAAAAGCATTTTATGTGTTGCTCTCGATAATTAGCTAATATCACAACTTCTTGGTATTCAAGGGTTATAAGTAGGTATAATCTCTATGAATAATATCTCTATATTATTCATAGAGAAGGGGAACCAACGTAAAGTGTGTCCATCGAAAAATAGTGAAAGCAAATGATCTGTCTAATTGTTTATCTTTTTAAGATGTGTATAGCGATGATGATGATGATGTAAGATGTGTATTGACAAAGATAAGTTAGGGTCTGTCATCTTCCCTCTTTTGTTATTTGTGAGTCACTCGCACTTTCGCACTACGATACTTTCTGAAGGTCACGTATTTATTTGACTCCGGGTTGTAGAAAAATTAATTAGCATTTAAGATTATAGATTGTAATAAATTAAAAAACTGTATCAAAATAGATTTCATGGAAGGCTGGATCTGTAGTCAAAATGAAAGTAAGAAACTTTCATATCAAATATACAATGCACTTATGATATGTCAAACTCTAGTTGCAAGACAATAACCGCCAAGACTCTCCATGGACACTCTTTTCGCTAATTTAGATATTTTTTTTATAGTATTGTCTATTGAGTTCCTATTTTAAAACCAAGAGGTAAATTATCATTACAATAAAAGTAATGGCGTTTGTAATTACCGTACAATATAAATGAAAAGTAAATTTGTAAATTTCATGTTATAGAGCAGATCATTAAAAAAGTATTAAAGAACATCGCGTGATTAAAATGTATGTTTTTTTTTAAATAAAGCTATTAAGTTGTTTTTTTTGTCAATAATTAGGCTGTTTTAAACAATATCAATATTTAATACAATGGAAAAAACCATCACTAAATTAATAGGTTTAAAAACAAAACATTTGTTACTGACTCTAACGTTGTTAGTCAATGTTGCGATTGCATCAGATGCTGAAAAATACTTATCTAGTAAGGTATCATTTATTTAAGTCAGTATTATTGAGGTTTCTTTGTTTATAAAATGACATTTATTTTAGCCACGTAAATCATGACCTCGGATTTTGTTATGATCTTGTTTCTACTTTCTAGGTTGATTTATACCTACTTAAGATTCTTTGAGTTTCATAAAACTTAAAAGTAGGATTATTACAAGACAGTGGCAAATTAATAATAGAATCTATTTAGTGTAAAGATTTTTGGAACGTATTTATATTATCTATAAAACTTTGCTCAATTGTTTAAGTATAATATATATTATAGTGCTTTTTTTTGTAGGCTAAAAGTAATTTTGAAATACAATGAAGTACTAGTAGGAACTTCGTAGTACCGTCGTAGTACCGTCGTAGTACCGTAGTAGTAGTTCTTAGGTATGACGGTCAGTTTTGGTTTTCACAAAGAAATCAAAAGTTAAGTTAAAACCTGAACCAGGTAGATTCGTCGTCGCCGCATTCGTGTTTTTTTTATAATATTCAAACTTTCATTTCTTGTTCTTTACCTGCCCACCACCACACTGACATATGCTTCACCTCTAATTACTCTTTGCTCATTCATGATTAGTTACTGTGCCCTGTACCGGAGGTTTTTTTACATTATTATGTATATATATGTATTCAAATACTATAATATAATATTTACAAAATTATCCAAGAAGAACAACATTCGAAAATATAAAAAATAAACTTCAACAATCTAAATTAAATATCATTTAATACACATTTTTTTTAAAACTGTAATAATTGTAAATGGTATAATTATAAAAAATAAGTAATATAAACGTGAACATATATTATTATTGATGTAGAAGTGTATGTACCGCCGCACTAATTACTAATAACATGGCAGCTAGCTGAATCGTAGTAGATGACGCTGAAATGATAAACACACAATTAACACACTTAAATTTTTTATTATTCTATAAACAATTAAAATTATAAACCAAGTGTCATACAAATACACATGTGGCTAACTCTATAGCAAAACCTACATTAAAACTGAAACGAAACGAACGAAACGAATTGTGAGTTCGAGTACCGATTTGATACAAAAAATGTGTTAGAAAAATAACTTCTATACGGCCGTCCCACGTAATAAGACTAGCCGTGAGTACCTAACTGTTTTAATACAATACCTAGTAGGGTATTTAACCTAATAGTTAAACTTACAACATGTATTGAGTTCTTCTGAGAAGGGATAGTCGAAGTGGCACTGACAGGCGCTGTTCCTGCAGACAGCTCTCTCCGGATGATCGGACAGGAAGCATTGGCTGCTGCGGGAACACGGCGAGAACAGAGCTAGAGAGAGAATGGGATTCATTAGTTTTACCTCTCACTTACCTGACAGTTACCTGTCGTTTGATGACAGCAATTTACTGACTAATTTTAAAGATAGTTTGTATTTATGTATTGAAAGAAACCATCATTAAATTTAGCAGACATGTTTTTTAACTTAATAAAATATTTGCTTTTGATACTTTTTATATTAAATATAAATGTTCATAGTGTGCTAAGTATCAGTCCCTGTATATCTCACAAGTCACAGTGGGGTACTGCGGACCCAGATTAGGTGACGGGTGGATTAGCTGGGTACACAACATATGAATTCTAAGATATTCAAATTTCTTGTGATGTTTTCTTTAACCGACCAGTCCTATGTGTATCTTTGAGATTGAACAGACTATATGTGGCAGTGGCTTACCAGTTATCGGCCAGCAGTCATCATCTTTGAAGTGGCTATCTCTCTCGCACAGGCAGCGGCCTCCCTCGCACGTACCGGAGTTCAGCGAGCACTGCGCGCTCACTTCACACGACGCGTTGTACCCGGACGACACTTTAAATTGAATTTAATGTATATTTAAATAAAGAGAACAGCTGATTAATATAAAACAGTGATACATTTACAAAAATAATCATCAAGGCGCTCCATACTCGTTAATTTACTATAATAATCTGTATAATATAACTGTCTTTCTGTTGACTGAGTTAATTAATTTTAGACAAAAAATATTTTAACACAGGTTTTTAACAAGGTACCCTAGTTATTAAAAAACAGTATCATTGAAACGAATCATACCGAGTTAGATTTTGTTATTAATAAAGGTGTTTAAGTATCTGGTGTAGTTTTAGTCACACTAAAATATATCAATTTCTGAGATACGAACGATTATTTAATTTGTGTATCAAAATATTCGTTGTGCTTTTTGAGAGTAAAGTCTTTAAAAAAGTAGAGTCAAAAATGACGTTACTTTCTCACTTTAATTTTATATGACACTTAAGTCAACATATTACATCATTTACGTCAACATCATTGACGTCAACATCATTTATTTCAGTTACATCAACGATGTTTTATGTAAAAATTATACAGTCGTAAATTACATGTTTCTAATGCAATGACCTATATGTTACTTACAGCTTATGTAAAATGTTACTTACAGCTTATGTAAAATGTTACTTACAGCTTATGTAAAATGTTACTTACAGCTTATGTAAAATGTTACTTACAGCTTATGTAAAATGTTACTTACAGCTTATGAAAAATTCGGTTGATTAGAGTTTTTACAGTATTTTAACTCTTTTTATATATTATTGTTACATCTATTAATATAACTTAACTAAAGACCACTTACTTGGCCAGCAAATATCTTCGAATTCTACAAAATTGTCTTTGCATTGACATGTAGACGAACTGTTATTAGTCTTACAGAATGTGTTATCAATAACACAGTCACTGTCCAAACTACAGGAACCGCCGATGACTAAAAAAAAAAAAAGTAAACAGTTGAGTAAAGTATTATATTATAAAGATAAGCTATTTTATGACGCACTAACTATACCTTTTTAACTTATATATAACTCATCTGACCGTCTCTTTCATTATTAACAGTCTGGGGCGGTGTTCTATATTAGGTACACCAGACTAGTATTAAAGACTAGTTAGTATAAGAAATAAAAAGATATAATCATATTTTATATTATTAGATGTGCCTCCACCAAGAACACTACACGCGTTAAGCAAATAAAATGTATATAAAATATAAAACGTACTAGGAGCACAGAAAGGTTCATCACCCTCTTCCTGTTTTTGATATCCTTCAGCACACGAACAAACCCCCGCGCTACACTCTGTATTATTTGTGCCCGTACATTCCAAGTTATTTTGACAACTCTCTCCCAGTTCTGGAATTTGAATAACATGTTAAATAAACTAACCAATCTTTACGTTTTAAAAAGGTAAAGAGTTTCTTTTTGAACGAAATAGTCTCTGAAACTAAAAAAAACTATAAAGTATGCCTAAAAAAGACTATAAAATATAACTCAAAAATAAAAAAAGTACTATATAATATAACTCAAAAATAAAAAAATACTATAAAATACAACTCACTCAATCCACTATCCAGACACAGCCCTTCATGCTCCCAAAGTCCTGGAGGGCACACACAGTAGCTGTTCCCATCCTCGTTCTTCACACATTGTATTTCCTGGTCTCCGGCGAGACAGTCGCTGTCCAATTCACACGTCTCACCGATACCTTGAAGGTTTGAAAAACAACTCCAACAATTAAATAACTATATCAAATATGTAAGTCCGCGTGACTGTCAAATAAAGGTTGGTATTGTTTTTAAAAATACTAATACAAATATTGAGAAGCAAAGAAAGATTAAATAAACTGTAATAATATTCAAGATTACGACATCTTAAATTGATCATACGAAACACAAATAAACATCAAAACATTATAATAGTATGAAGCTATTACAATAATCATAGAAAATATTCAAATCCTTATTACATAGACAAAGAGTGCAACATACCGGCAAAGTATCGACAGATGTTCTTCTTCTGGTCCCACACAGAGTCCTCGCAGGCGCAGGTTCGCAGTCCCCAGGGCGCCGCCGCGGGCGCGCAGCGGGACGGACCAAAGGTACCACACATCACGTCAGATACACACGAGTCCGTAATCGTACGGGTTACTGAGGGTTTGAGTTGGATGTTCATTAGCTTTGTTTCATGAGGCCTGGAGCCAGACAGACATATTTTTCAACACACCTTTGACACAATCCCTCATATTGTCATCGAAGAAGAAGTTATTTCTGCAGGTGCATATTCCGTCCACTACCTCAGCCAGGAAGCCTACGCACTGCTGTGGAGTGGAGGGGGAACCTAGCTCTGTGATTATCAACATATACAAATATAATGAACCAGTGTATAGAAATAGATACTTTAGAAACCTCAAGAGGTTGTCCGCTTTTAAAGAAATCAAATACTCGAGTCATAAAAATAAATTGAAAGAATTCCAGTGTTTTGCATTAAAATAATTAAGATTACCAAGATAATCTACGTAGAATAAAATATTTGGTCGGCAGTCTTTTACAGTAGACTCTGGCAATATCACCAATGCTTACGTTATTCTTACTAGTATTATAAATAGAGAAAGTTCGTATGTTTGGACGTCAATCTCTAAAATGTAGTAGTAAATGTAGTTATTATGGAAATTATTGGACTTGGGACTGATTTTAGATTTCTGCGCGATATTGTGTTGTGCTTCTTGAATAATATGATTTTAGACATTATATTTCACAAAAAAAACATACACTAACCATATGGAATTATTTTAAGCCAGAATTAACAACATTCTCACATGAAGGGAGGCGTTTTACTCATAAGGTGATATGTAACACTTACCAGCCAGACAGCTGTTATCAATTTCACTCTCATAATAACCCGATGGACAAATACAGATTCCAAATTTAGAACAGACAAACGGGGTGTTGCAAGGATTTGTTGAATCACAACGAACTTTGGATATTTTATTGTGTGTTGGTTTCTCGAAGTTCAAGAAAGGGCTCTCGCTGCTCTCCGACTCTGGGAAAGATCGTTGATATATGTGGTGATTATAGGTTAGACAACTTCTGACAATTGATTGGTAACTTATTCGTTACTACTTATGATTCAAGATGATTTAAGAGAAATTTGATTTAGTACTTTGAATGATGAATAAATCTTGAAGTTTCAATCTTGCTAATATCATTAGCTGGTAGTTAGTTAGTTGGTAATACTTATACAATTTTTTAGTAAGGCAAGGCATGACTTAATGACACGAATATAATAAAATAAACTGCGTACTTACCGGTGCCGTTAGTGCAGGTAAATGCGTTATTATCACATCTACCGTCCGGGAAGCGACAGTCTTGGTCGATAACACAGCCTTGACCTTCCGCTGAAATAAATAATGAGTGTTTTTGTTTGATGGCATAGATAATTAACACGAAGGTTACACTCGCGGGTAGTTTGAAAGATATTCCTGAATGTGTAAGAAATCATCACGTAAAGAAAATACGTTATGCTATTTTCTCTCTTTCTCGTTTTTAACTTGGAACTTTAAATTATATTTTTTTAATTTCTGAATATCTTAACAGTAACATAGATAAGATCTTGTAGGTTACACCTACGTTGTATAAGTAGGTATATGAAGTAAACAATGTCTGTACGTCACAATAAACTCACTTCATAAATATACAATACCTAAAATCCCGCATACTATAAGGATTCTATTGCTTTCTTATTGATATTTTAAATTTATGATTTCATATTTTAAATATTGCTATTAATATTTAAAATTACATAAAATATGCTTCTTAGATCAAAAAATTCTCGCTAAACTAAATGTTAAACATAATTACCCGTAGCAGCTTTCCTGCATTGACCTTTCTGTGTCTCAAAATAATCATTTGAGCATTTACAGGTGACGTCACACTTCATACTGAAGGGATCCCGGGCTGCTCCCACACACTCTTCATCCCGGGAGCAAGGTTTGCCAAAGTCCACCATCCTCCAACACCTCCCGCGGAAATAGTGGTGACCAGGTTGACACACACAGCTACCGTCTAAAAGAAAGGATTTAAGATAATAAGATTATTATGAATAGGTTTATATTGCAGTCAAAAAAATCCCATAGAGTTAAAAATATATAGAGTTATTCATTATTTATTATAATTTTTACTTTTCAATACCTGTTGAATTGCCACTTTTTCTACAATGGAACCCAGACACCAATCCCTTGCATTGGTAGTCTTCAAAACACGGTGAAGTGTGATATGGTGCCACTGTTTAAAAAATAAGAAAAAAATCTTAGATTTTAATTAATTAGGAAAACCAGATTTAAAGAAATTCAGATATTTTGCGTAGTTTTAGAAGAAATTAATTAGTGTAGGGGTATTTTAGTTGCTAAAAATCTTACCATCGACACATACACTGCCGCCCTGCACTGCTTGCTGCCCCGCCTCACACACACACTCACCGCTCACACACACACTGCCAGAGAGACTTGAACAATCTTCATTGTTGACGCAACTCCATAGTGAGTGTGTCACGTGTGTCTGTGCGAGGAGAGCTGAGGGTTTTTATAGTATTTAATTAGTAAAAAAGGACAAATTCTGGATGAGTTCCCATTAATAAATACGAGATATAATATCAAGATCAAGAACAACACTAAAATTTACAATTCGGATGTATTTTCGTTTTATATATAGTATATATAGTAATTAATATAAGCAATTATTACTTACCAATTACTAATACGGAGAACCCGTCCATTACACTTATCAAAACACCTGCACGACTTTTAATACAATAATGTAAGAATATATTATTACTTATGTTATCAAGCTGATTATTAATACTGATAATTTTGATAATTTGGTAGAGCTTGGTATTTATAGATAGGGACGAGAAATATAAATGAATTATTGTCCAGTTTAATGTTATTTCTATTTGTACATATAAAAACATAATCTACAACTGTACCATATTCTAATAAAATTTGCTGCTTCCAGTGTTCGTGAATATGCAACGAGCAAACTAGAACTTAACTTGAGATCTTTTTATTAAACTTAAATACAACAACTATAAAAGGGTTATTCATGTTTTTTTTTAATAAATAATAATAAAAATTACTAATCTACAACATCGGCCTATACATGGTCAAAGAAGTTTTTAGCAATTACTTAAGAGTACAGAGCAGACCATACGACGTTCTCCAATACAAATAGGTAGGTAACAAATCGTTAAATTGAATAAATATAGCATTTTTTAAATAAAATTGCAATGTTATGTTATTCTATGTTGAAATATTTTGAAAAAAGCCTAACCGGTGTCGCCTCCGTCCCTATATATATATAGGAAAAGAAAATTTAAGAAAATGTAGTGACAAGATAGCTCAGTGGCAATTATATAAAACATTTAGGTATAGAAATATAATTAAAAAAAACCGTAACTTTATTGATATAACAAATAAACATAGTTTGTGTAAAGGTATATATCACAAAATAATACATTTATTTTTACTAACATTAAAATATTGTATTCCTTTGTACACACCAATGTATAAACTATAAACCTTCAAAATTTCATCAAACTCCGTCAAGTAGTTGTTGCGTGTAGGAGTATTTGTAGTTTATTTTTATATATTTGTTTATTTTTAATAACAGATATTTTTTTGCAGAGTAGGTAGTCTAATTTCGTTCTTTTTTATGCCCTGCCAATAAAAAATATACTTTTTTATGCCCTTTAGGGTAGGACCAATACCTTAAATTTTGAAAAAGTCTTACCGCAACAGTACGAAAATAAGAGATTATTAACTCCTTTATTTGTTTAGCGATTTAAATAAAAAACTATATTCATATTTTAGGAAACTTCACCCAAAAAAAGTAATTCGTGTTTGAGATTAGCGTACACAAACATACAGACATAGATATACAGACATACAGACGAATAGACAAAATGAAAAACATTTATTTTGGATTTTCTTGCTTTAACATATAAAGTCCACCCATTATGAATTTTTGAGTACATTGCCATATACAGACAGCGATCAGTTACAATTTTCTTATAGCTATAAGGATATAATATTTACATTAACCATATAATATTTTTGCACAACTAAAAGAGAAACAGATAAAAATTTCATAAAAGTCACAAATTGATTCTGTTAGTTATTCCTTCACATCCTGGCTATATTTTTTTTTTATATTTTTTAATGTACAGAGACTACTTCTCTACAGATTTCCATGTTACATATTACGTGTTTGAAATATTTTTTTTTGTTATTTTTTAACCGATTTAAATGAAATAAACACTAAATGTTAAGTGAAGACTGTGACAATATATTTCTGAAAACTGCATACAAATTGGTTATATGTCGCAGAAATATAACTTGTCCCTGTCTATTCTTCACAACTCTGCACAATATTATCTTCCACACAGGTGTCAGTGCTTGTCTGGCTTAGAAACTCATTAATCTATTCAGAAATCAGAATTATATAGCTAACCTTGAATTATCTTATCGTCTTACTTGACTCTACAAAAATTCTGGAAGAATAAGTAGAAATTCGTAGATCGAAAGACTAGAAGATCAGTACTTTACTTAATCGTTTCCATTAAAATAAACAATAAATTATAAAATATGTATTTTATCTTTTTAACATATATTTTTGGACGCCACGATAATAAATCTTAAGATATTCAGTCCAATTGATTGTTTTGGGGTCGCACGGAAATCGAACCTTATCCTCTTCACTCAATGAAGATATAAGTTTTTGTGAATTATCAGATTTGATTAACCAAGAAGTTAAACAAAATGGTCTGATTACATTTCTTAGAAGCACAGCTCGGCGTTGATTCTCTAAATGCCTGAAAATAACAGATTTCCAAGAAGAAATTTATAATACGTATGATAACTTAAAAGTAACATAAGATTTAATTCGAATAAAAGTTGCGAGAAATAAAGTATTCTAATTAAAAAAAAAATATGTATTCATCCAAAAAAATATGTGTATGTTTTGCATGGAAATTATTTAATATTATGTTCAAGCAATGTCGAAATTACAATGATATTTTTATAGGAATTCGGTGATCATATAACATATAAGAAATAATAAAATCAAATAAACTAATAAAATTGTACTAAAAAGTGCAATGGAGAGACATAAAGTATTTGTATCGGTAAGTAACAAAATACCTTGGTTTTTTTCCGCGTATCCTCAGTACTACATCAGCGATGGCGGCCGGAGCTGTCTGTAGCATGAAGGTTAGCGTATTCACCACCAGCGGAGACCGGGATTGGATTAGTTTAGTTGCTTTAAACTCACCCGGGTCTAAATAGATTGGTTGGTTTTGTTAAAATGTGCTGCTTAGAGTAGAGAAGAGAAACGAGTAAAGTAAGAGTAGAGTAAGAATAGAGTAGAGTAACAACTTTTTATTACGGAATGTCAGACTCATATACCAAAGAGTAAGTCAATGGATAAGTAGCAAGAAACTACATAAATACTTTTTTATTATTAGTAAGTTCAAATTTGTCTTACATCTGGGATTCTTAAGAGTCTCCTCTAAGAACAGATCAGCTCCATGTTTCCACGTTATGGGGTTGGTAGAGCTACTACAGGAGTTGTACACCTCCAGCTGGTTCTTACTAAAATTATAATTATTTTATAAGAATTATTTATTATATTATTATACAGTTAAAGTTTCAATGTTCATTGTAATTATCGAAATAATCAATCTGATAAAAAACAATCTCTCAGTTAACAAAAGTAATTTTTTTTTTCTTTCTGTGTGGCGGTTTCAGAGATTATTAAACATTCTTCATGAAAAAGTATAGGTAGAAATATGTATAATAAAACGTTTAGTTCAAATTTAAAAGTTTGTGTCTTTGTATTCCTAAAAAAGTGGAATTCTTCGCAATACTTACTTTGCTCCTCTAGCCGCTGCAACAATAATGAAATTACAAACATAGTCTACGGGTATTATGTCACACACGACGCTACTATGGCCATAGGCGACGCGAGTGAAGCCACGGGACATGTCACTATACAGCGCCGTGGTGGCGACCCACGAGTCCAACCAGCCTGGTGAGGATTTCAGCGCTGGGGCCACTGAAATATATATTGAATTTTTGACAATTATGACTTACGCTACTTTGGTATTGTGATAGTTCTCTTTTTTTAAACTGTTCGAGGTATATATCTATAATCAAGTATTATAGTTCGTCTATCCGTTCCTGACATCTTCCGGATGAGAACCAACATATTAAAATTATCCCTTTTATTATAATATAAACCATAGATTCAAATTAAGTTTTCTAGTGCCAGTATTTTATACAATGTTTCGATACTTAGGCAACAGAAATGGTAATAAGTATACACAGGGTTATTCGTAATTAATTAGCCACCTCTGGCAGGCAGCCTCTCTACATCAATTCCTACAACTATTGTTTTACGTCTTTTTAAAATTAATACTTTTAAAAAAAATAATTTTCCCGTACAAAATATGTGTTGCCTCTGAACTGGCATTAACTCTAAACGTAGGTATGGCGCCCGGGCGTTGACCTTTTAAGTACTTCTTACAAAACACAGTGTAATAAGTAAGAGAGAGAAAAAAAATGTTTCGTTTTTTGTGTTGTTTACCAAGATTTGTAAAAAGTCGTAAAATAAATATTGATGTAAAGAGGCTGCCTGCAAGCGGTGGCCAAATAATTACAAATAACACTGTATATGTGTTGGTGATAGTACTTAGGACAAATTAATAATATTATTTACCTACAGATGGTCGTACAATAATAGTCTTCATGTCACCCTTCTCTTGTGATACGAGGTTCTCAGACAGAGACTTGGACAGAGTGTAAGTGTTTGGATTGTCACCTGAAATTCACCTTACAGTATGATTTATATATTCTATAATAAATATTTGTGAACAGGCTAACAATACAATTTACAAATCAGTTATTTTCCAAAAATAATCAAATTGAGGTAGTTGTATACCTTCTACAATTTGATTATTTTTTAACTACTGAAATTATACTTATACTTTAAAATATCTATTGAAATAAATAAGTACTGTATTATTTTAGTAGTTGTAGTATTAATAAATAATACAGTACATTAATAAATAATACAGTACTCTTGTCATTTTATTTCGTCATGATAAGATTTAATTATTCGGAAGAGTTGACTTTACATTGATAAGGTGTTAGTCATCGCTATTGTATTATAATAAAAAAAAAGAATACAATTGAAATGTAGGTATTGAGATATTTACATCTATAATTATCAACAAGATATTTTTCCTGTTGATAAACTTTAAAATCTTCGACTTCTTAGTTATTATTTAATAGTATATTTAAATATATACCTACCTAATCATTTCTAATCCAAAATTACGATTTAAAAATGTAACAAATAATGTATACTTGCCCAAAAACTTTTTAATTTCTGTTTCATTGTCACCATGTTTTTTTGCAAAACTAACGACGTCGTCTATTTGTTTTAATGGAGGATACAGCTTCTCTTCTATAACCATCTTGTCACTATTTGAAAATGCTGTGGATACATATACGAAACTCTGGAAATTTACATATAAAACTAAAATGAATATGTAATGAAAAACAAACTGGCGCAAAATCATAATTTTAGAGCTATTGTACAATGTGTGGGGAATTTAGAAGGAAAGGGGATTGATTGCCAGGGCTGAGGGTTGGAAGGTGAAACTAAGATATCAGGGAATAATAATAAAATTTTAGAAGGAAGAGACTTGAAATATTTTTCTAAATCGCGCGCTTTTAGCGCGCGATTCGTCTGTGTTTTACACAGACGAATCTCAGCAGACGACAGAGAGTGACAGAGAACAAAATTTTATGGAGAAATTAAGAAAAAACAAAATAAAATACTTAGGACCTTGAATAGAAACGCTACTTTTTAAAGCGAGGTGCTACCGCTGCAACGGAGTTTAATTATATAATGTTAAATACAAATTAAGCGAAAAACAGTTGTTAATATTTGAGAATACTATGGCAACGTAAAAGTACAAAATTTTATAAGACCTATATAATTATGTGAGAATTAATATTAAAATATATAAAAGGTGGTATGGAGCCTTAACGAATAGCAATGGCTGTAATAGTCGACGTTATTGAGGGTACCAAAAAAAATTGCTAACTATAGTAATTATAAATTATTTATAGTATGTGAGAACAGAAAAAATATATGGTGATGAGGAGAAGAGAGACAAGATTTGAATAAGAATAAGAATATAGTTAGCATACGATGATTTTAAGATTTTAAATGCTTTTTGAGTTAAGATTAAATTAATTAAACACTTAATTAAAACAGTTTTGAGGAGGAATAAAAGGAATATTACAAAATACACAGAATTTAAACAACACTTAAAAAATACAAAACATATAAATTACATCTAAATTCTTTATCTTCTTGGAGAGTTGTAAAACTTTTCTGGTTCCTTCCAAGTTTATATCTAACATATCCTTAAAATTTTCTATGAACCTGACTGTAGCTCCCGAGTGAATGACTACTGATACCTGAAAAAAAAAACAATAATTATTATTATTAACTAGTTCTGTTAAAACCTACCGCTGCTTGCAGCCAGATAATTAAAAAACGCCCTGACGAGGTCTTCTGGTTTCTCGCCTTTTTTACTTCTCGAGCAATTTAGAAGTTTTTCCTTACAAGTGATGTTGATTTCAATGTTATGATAATTACAAATGATAACTATGACTACAAATTAGATAGATGAGATCTATAGATTGAGAGATGGTAAATAGTTTAATGAATAGTCAATGTATTGTTATTTTTTTAATTACGTTAAATTACACTTAATAGTTCAGCAAAGAATATATATGAGCCCGGATTATTAATAAAGTGAAATTAACAAAATTATTTACATATAAACATTAAAAAGATATAGGGAAACTTTAAAAAAAAAATATTCGCTATTAATTTAAACAGACATTTTCGCTATCAATTTAAACTAAATTGCTTTTAATAACAAGGGATAAGTGATTGATTTCTCCAGTTCTTTTGGCTTTGATTTTTTTCTTCTGGACCTAACTAATATTACAGCAGAATTTTTCAGCAGTAACCCTTAGCTTGACCGTTTTGTCTTTTTTTTTGGGTATTTTTATATTTTCAGTTTCAGTTATAGTATAGAACAATTTATATTTAAAAAAAGTTACTGTAAGAATGTCCATGTGTTTTATAATATTGTAATGTTAAACATTTGTATAGTTATTTTAAATCTTCGTTTTTCTTTTTGAGAATTAAATAAGATAATAAAATTTTTAGTTAACTTACTTTTTCAATTATTGTCTGTTCATCTTCTTCTTTGATGTCTAGATTATGTTTTGTGAGGTCTCCTCCTATCGCCACTATTTTATTCAAAACATCTGGCTTTTTATTTTTTAGGTTTTCGAACAGCTGTAAAAAAACTCATGCAAGTTTAGTTTTGCTTATTCTACTTAGAATTCTTTAGAAAAAGAACCTTTCATAAAAATATAAATAAGATATATTAGAGTATAAATAATAAATCAAACCTTTTTAACTATTTCAAACTAATTATATTAAATGAAAAATTAAAATTACATAGTACGAGAGGTTATGAGAGATCAGATCCCTAAGAATGGTTAAAAATTATAATGTTTTGTTGTGAAAGTTTTTAAAATTGCAATACTTACGGGAACTTCCAGAGTGTTCTTCAGTCGTTTGTCAATACATAGCCCCTTCTTCTCCCGAATAAGAACATATATATTTTCAATTTCAGAGCAGTTGTAGAGGAGACGTTCTATTAGGACCTTAAATAAAAATTACGGAAATGTATCACATTCTAACTAAAAATACATCAACGCGATATATCAATTGTTAGATCGACGGTGAAGGACTCCCAGGACTCAGGGTCGAGTCCTATTCATGTTGTTTTTTGCAAATATATTTATTTAAATGATAACGTATATTCTTTTGTAGTGTGTTCTTGTTTTAAGTCAGGTCGCGGGTCTAGACAGTTTAAAACAAAAATATTATTCTATGTTTATTATTTTATTACATGTGTAAATAATAACTGTCACTTATTTCTTACTTTTCCCAAAAATCCAGTTCCTCCCGTAAGAAGAATTGATTTTCCTGCATAAAAATCAGCAACATTTTGTGTTTTTCTTGTGTTCGCGTCTTCATATCTGAAATAATAATATACATTTTTTATTTAAAAATTAAATGAAAGATAATATAATATCTATATTAATGTTATAAAAAAAATAAAGTTTGAATGTCAGACGTAATCTTCAAAACTACTCCTCCTATTTCAAAGAACCTTTCACCAACATCTAGATGTTATTCTGTTTATATAAGGCGGATGTATCCTTGAGACACATTTTTCGAACCAAGTCAGCGGAAAAACAGGTATAAAGTATCCATACTTGTTATTGACTGTTTGTTGCCAAAATAAATTAAAAAAAAAAAATAATATAAATGTTAAGACAAATGTCACATAAACGAAAATAAATATTGAAACTAATTTGAGGTGTAGGAGAGTCATTACTCAGAAGTCAATAGTCAAAAGAGGCTAAGTTTAAATCAAAAGTCAAATATGCTTTATGGTATTTTTAAATATTTGACTTCAAAAAATAAATATTAGTCGTAATATATAACTCCTATGTTTTAACCTGCAGTAGTTTAAATGTTTTTATCGTGTATAGTTATCACGGACTTTTTAGACGAGCAAAGAGTTCTTCATTGTTTTCAAGAAAAAAATAAATGTCATTAAACAAAACAATAATAATATATGTACATTGAATAGAGTTAAAATAAGTTACTCTGTGTTTCTACTCTGTTGCGTTGCTTCAATAGTTAGTAAAATCAGGTCTTACACACCGCTTCTCTTCCAATTCTATAAAGACATCCGATTTTATTTGTTGATTTTTTTGTCGGATGCGGTGTTTAATCGTTTCAAGACTAAAATACAGTTTTTTTTTTATTAAGTTACAGTCATTTTGCTAATGCTTTTATTTTTTTTAATAAATGGCTTTATATTAATGTGATTACTTAACTGTTAGTGAGTTTTGAATAGATATAATGACAATTCATTATATCTATTCAAAACTCACTAACAGTTAAGTAATCGCTAATATATCATAAATATATCATAAATCGCTAATATATCATATTACCTCAAAAGGTAATATGATATATAAATATGTTGTTATTCAAGTTAAAAACGATTATTATATCATATTACCTATTGAGGTAATATGATATATTAATCGTTTTTAACTTGAATAACAACATATTTTATTCAAGTTAAAAACGATACATATTATATGACTTTTGAAAATATCTATAAACATGTTAAGCTTATTTTAATTTATATAAATATAGAATGAAAAATAAACTGATACGGGCAGGGATTCGAACCCGCGAATACTGGGAAATCGTCTGGGAACCACTACGCGACTACAGCGAAACTGGGACGGTTTGCCAGTAGTCGCGGGTTCGAATCCTATTAATTATTTTTCATTCTACATTTATATAAAATTAATTTATATGATAATATCTAAAGTAGTGTAAATGAAGATTTAGTTTCCGAGATTTGATTTGAAATTTTCTATTATAATGAATATAGCGAACTTACAACTTATATTAATTATATAAATTATAAATGGTTTAATTTATTTATTATTCTACAATATGCTTAGATTTTATAGTAGAGATAACTTGTTTTGAACTTAGAGATTTTCAAAACTCGTTTATTCGTTAATTTCTTCCTCAAATATTTTTAGAGCTTGTAATCGAACCCGACAACCATCAACTTTACAAATGATAAATATTAAATTAAGAACGCTATTATTTTTAATAGTATCTACTTATTGGGCGGTAAAATATAATGTCATCATATAAGACTGAATAATGATTGGTCTTACATTTATTAGTGTCACTCAGAATAAAAAAACATTCAAAATAAAAATTTTGGGATATTTTAACGTTGTAATAACATTATATGCACAATGTTATATTGTTGGAATTGATATTAATAAAATGTATGGTACATTTTATCTATATGTTACAGGACGTTTTTTAGTGATGGAGCTAGCTGTCACGTCTGCTGAGCATCAGTTACGATACCCAGTAGGTAAGGCAGAAAACTCCTCTGCTAAAGGAAGCAGAATCTAAAAGATCTATGAAGATACCACGCAAACCAACTCTTAACGAAATTAGACTTAATCGAGAAGGAAAATATTCACATTAATAAAATAAAACGAAGATTTCTGTCTCAGTTAAAAATAACAGTTTAAAACAAGACCACATGTATCTGGGTAAGGCCTTAAATGAACTAAAAGATGGTAGTGGTGGAAGAATATTAGTTTTGTTCAGCGAGTGAGGGGCGAAGCTCTGTGTTATGTCAAATGAATTCTATGTCATTGAACTCGTCAGAAATTACTGAACCGATTTGATTTTTTTTAGTCGACAGTTATAGTTTTGGTGAGCAAGCAAAAAAATGTTTTATAGGCCTGTCCTTGAGGAACAATCTACCAGAAATTATTTTCAATGGTTTGCATTGACTTAAAATGGCGCACGCTTTTTGTTTACATTAGTCGAGTAGTAGGTTCGATTCGAGAGTAAAACTTTTTAAAATTTGTATCGAACATTTTAAAATTAGGCAGTTTCATTTCCGATTTCAGTTGTTAGAAAATCAGTCAAAATGGCTGTCAACCTAGTTTTATAGTTGGCAAGAAACAAAAACTAACAATCCTGTTGTTTTGTTACAGCTCCTTAAGTTTTCTGGCAAATATTTAACTTATTTCAAATATTAAAGGAATCTATAAAATCTAGTTAATATAATAGGTAATATCACTGGACAAATTACGCAAATTGATCTAATCTAGTAAGCTAAGTAACCTAAGTTAGCAACTTATTTGTTTGTGTGACGGGTGATAGACAACAACACAAGTACATAGAAATAAACATTATAAATACTCAGAATATATTTAATAAACAACCAAACTCAGAGATACAGACATATGCTTATCACATAAACATCTGTCGCAGTCGGGAATCAAACCCTAGATCGTTTGCGCCGCAGCACGTTAGACGTTTGCGCTAAGCATTCCGCCGTAGGGCGTAGACTAATACATATTGTAATACGTTAACTTCTTGGATATTTATGCGTTTATATAGTAAGCAGAAGTTAAAGGCTAATTCCATTTTAAGAAGTAAGAGATCTGTTTTAATTAATTGTTGTTAACCTTATAAAACGTTTTTTGTTTGAAATACGATAAAGAGTTAAAGACTGTAACTAATAAAAATATAAAAATAATTTTGATTGAATTGTTATATTCATAATAAAAGTTAAAATGTCATGATAACAGAGTTGTTTTTTACATCCTATTCCACGAACCCTGGAATAAATCATAAATTATTATTTTAACATCACTACCGACAGCAATATTCAAAATTTTGTTTATTTAACAACCACGGAAATAAAGAAAACTCATATTTAATGTAACTGTTTTTTTTTTAATTTACATTTTTTAGTCACCTGCTCTAAAACTTGACAATGACCTAGATGTCAAATATAATAATCATTAACTTAATGAAATAGTCATTAAATATAATATTCTTTGTAATTAATTACTCGTTAAATATTAAATACTCTTTGGTAAGTAATCCTTAAAAATAATATATTATATAATAACAACTTTACACTTTTATTAAATCTGAATAATTTTATAATTAAAAGTTTTTAATTTTTTACCAAATTATTGTAAGATTTTTAACTGACCCGTTTATTAATATCTTTGAAGAGTGAAGACTTCTTGCAATGTGTTTTGAATGAGATGCAGCGCACTTGACAGTTCGAAACATGGCCGCCGACAGCTGACGACAAACTAAACGAAATATTATTGAACCTCCATTATATATAGTAAAGAACTTTTTTAATGTTTAGGTAATATTATTTAATGATGTTGTGGTATTAGAGGGAAACGTTCCTCTGTCTAGCTTTGGTACAATCGGTCATGGTCGTCTGTGACATAAAAATATGAAGCCGATTAAAATAATGTTTAATCTGTTGAGTGTTGGTGAGAAGGTTAGGTCGAGGTTGGCAGGTATCATTCATTTTGCATTTCCCCGATGAAATCCCAGCATCTGAAAGTTTTTTTAAATATGTTTTTAAATGTCAACGCCATTAAAAACTTAGTTATCTATTATAACATTTCTCAAACTTAATATTATTACAGCTACATTACAAAACACAGTAATAAATATTTTTTAATATTTTAACGTAACATTTTTTTTTTTTGTAAATCCTAACCCTAGCTATTAATTTTATTTAATATTAAAATTGAAAGATAACAAAAAACTCACAGACTGACTATACTGACAAATTTAATGTAATTGACGATTCAAAAGTGCGTGTAAAATGCCTACTTGAATAAAAATATTTTAAATTGGTTGAATTGGTAGCCATTTGAGCTTTCTATGAAAGTTAGAAACATGATCATTTTTATTTTTATTTATTTATATCTTTTCCACTTAGAATCATAATCAGTGATCACTTGTGTATGTCTACATGGAAGTGTCAGGAGGGCCTATCACGATACTAGATTTATCGTAATAAGCCCTTCTGAAAAAGCACTTTCCATCTTAATGTTAAAGCTAGAGCTAGAGGGTTCCAAACGCGTCCTGGTCTGAGAAGAACCACACAACAAACTCAGCCGGATATATTTTTTGTTATTGTGATCACTGTTTCACAAACGTCAAACTTAAATGCAAATTTGGAACAACTAGAACCGTCGCAATCAATCGGAAAAGAAGCCTAATGATTTCAGGCAACGAAAATGAAATAATAATAACAGAAAATATATATATATATATATATATATATATATATATATATATATATATATATATATATATATATATATATATATATATATATATATATATATATAAATCTTCGGCCTGCCACACAACCAGTCACCGCAAGCAGCACCCGTTCACGAGCATAACACAAGAGCCAGAGCCATCACCCCCTTCGCCATATTTGGGGGAGGAAGGCAACCCGACTCCCGATAACTTCTTCATAACTTCAAACTTCTTTAATAAAAAGACAGAAAAATCGAGTGTCTGTACATTAAGTATTTTTTTAAAAAAAACTTATAGCGGGCGATTAAAGACGAGTACCAGAAAGCAAAAAACTATTTTTGGAATTTTGTCTGTCTGTCTGGTACCTACTTTATAAAGTTGAATTTTCTTGACGGACTTGAACGCAGTGGATTATACCTATATAATTTGGAGCGTTGTCAAAACTTTATTTCGTCAAAATCGGTTAAGGGAAAACGAAGTTATGATCAACTGAAAATTTACTTTAAGCACTGTTTAAAAACTTTTAAGGAGAATTGAATGCGGTTTACACATAAACGTACTTAATTTAGATGAAGCTAGAATTTCTACTCTGTTTTATCTGAATTTTAATAACATAACAACTGGAAAATGAGCATAATATGCCTATTTTAAATTTAATTACATAAAATCTCAATAGATGGCGCTGCCTTTTTTTTTGAACTCGCTGTAAATACGTTTTCGCATATTAGTCCATTTGGTAGTTTTACCTGGAAAGTTTTTCGGGAGTTTTGAAAATTGGTTATATATAGATTTCGGTATGCTCTTTTCGAATTTATAATTTCGCTAAAACCAGTTTTTTCGAAATATCTCCTTTCCAATGCATTTTTTTTTTAATATTTATGTACAAAATTAAAGTAGAATAAATTTCCTACAATTTATGTATTTATATTTTTTTTCAATATATCAATAGTTTTTGGCGTACGAGCATCACAAAGTATCTTCATCTACACCACCACGTGTCTTTGGTATATTTTTTCTAAAATATTCTACTATTGCCACCGGTATTGAAGAAGCTCTGTGGGTCTTTGCGTTGGGTCCCTTTTTCTCGACTATGGAGACTATAGACATTGTATAGCCTCCATACTCTCGACTTTCAACGAAACATCTGTCGGTAGAAGTTACGAGAAGTATTTAGTTTATATGTCTGTACGTCGTACAGTGTTGTTTGTGTTCTTAGAGCCACGGCTTCTAAGACAGAAAATTGTTTTACTTCATTATTAGAAAATGAAATAGTTGAAGTAAAAGAAAAAGGATTGGAGACTTTTATTTGAGTGTTAAAAAAAAATAATAAAGTAAAACTTTTGGCGGGCCTAAAATCGATAATGGTTCATGATCTGTATCGAAAACGATATAATAATGAGAAGTTAATTGCTACATTATTGCGTAGAGGAAGTGATGCTACGAAACCTCAGCCACTACTGCGATCCTCGCATCCAGCATTCTCTTTAAAATATCATTGTTTTTATGTGCTGATGAGATAACAGCGGAATTTATAGCTAAACAAAAACAGACCGGGCTGTGCAAGCGTAATATAGTATTGTATATAGTATAGTATAGTATATAATATAGTATTGTATATAGTATAGTATTGTATATAGTATAGTATATAGTATAGTATTGTATATAGTATAGTGTGTGGAAATTGTCAATGAAAGACAGTATTTCAAATCGAGTATTTCTGTGAAAGTGAATTGGTAGCCATTTGAGCTTTCTATGAAAGTTAGAAACATGGTCAAACTTCTTTAATCCAAAAATGAATCGGATACATCCAAGTAACAGGTATCTATAAAAATAAATAAATAAATAAAAATAAAAAAGCCTTTTATTTCTCGCTTTTCATAATCACTTGCATGCAGTGCAATTACAATCTTAATAATTAATATGCAATACAATTTTAATTTTTGTATGATTTAATTTAGGAACATTATTACTAGTTCAATTTAATAAATTAGTATTGTAGATATGAAAAGAATAACAATTTAATAGATAATAAAATAATAAATAATAAAATAAATTTGAGACCATAATTAAACAAATCCATATAATTATTTTAGTTGAATTTTTGGTTCCATTCATTAAACACATGTTATTATTAAATTTATAGATTTATTCAAAGGTATATATTTATTAGTTAGCAAGAACCCTCTCCATGAAAGGTAAAGGCCTCCTCCAGAGATGACCAGTGTTCTCTATTCTCTGCTACTCGTGACCATTGTGTACCTGCTACTCTTATGATATCGTCCGCCCAGCGTGCATTTGGTCTTCCTCTTCTTCTCTGTCCTGGTGGGCCTGTCCATTGTGTTGTTTCTTTAGTCCATCGCTTGTCGTTCAACCTCGCTACGTGTCCAGCCCACCGCATTTTAAGTTTTTGTGAGTGGCTGAGAGCGTCTTTGACTTTGGTTTTTTGTCTTATATGGGTATGACGAATCTTTTGGATTTTCTTGATTTTGAGAATACTTCTTTCCATACTTCTTTGGCAGGTTGTTATTTTGGTTTTTACTTTTGTGGTAAATTTCCAAGTTTGACAGGCGTATGTCAACGTGGGTAGTAAGCAGGTGTTCATGACTTTCGTTTTCATTCGTATGGCCATGTCGCCTTTAAGTATCTCTTTGAGACTCCAGAATTTTTTCCATGTCATGTTGACCCTTCTGTCTATTTCTAAAACATTGTTTTGTTGATTGAATGAGACTTGTTTTCCCAGATAGATATAAGCCTTAACATATGTTAAGGGTGATTTTTCCAGATATATTGGTATTTCATTATGGTTCGTCATGATGTTAGTTTTAGATAGGTTGATTTCTAAGCCCGCCTTTCGACTTTCTTCATGTAGAGTGTTTACCATCACTTGCAGTTGGCTAGGGCTTTCTGAAAGCAGAACTATGTCGTCGGCAAATCTTAAGTGACTCAAGCGACGACCATTTATATGTATACCAAATTCTTCCCACTTTAGTTTTTCAAAGATGGCCTCCAGCACCGCAATGAAGATAGTCGGCGAGAGCGGATCTCCCTGCCGTACGCCTCTTCCTAATTTTATGGGTGATCCTGTGGTTTCAAGTTTTACCCTACTTGTACTATTGTTGTAGATTTTTTTAAGGGTTTTTATATAGTCTAGTGGCACTTCCTGTGAGAGTAGAGTTTTCCATATTGCTGAGTGGAACAGAGAGTCAAATGCTTTTTGGTAATCGATAAAGACTATATATATTGGTCGCTTAAACTCTTGGTATTTTTCTATTAACATTTCTAGTGAGTGTATGTGGTCTATTGTTGAGAAGCCTCTTCTGAAACCCGCCTGCTCTATAGGTTGATATTTTTCTCTGTTCGTCGAGGTCCTTTCGAATTTTCCTTAGTTCGTTTAAAATTTCTTCCATTTTTGGGTTTTTAAATTTTTATTTGTTTTTCTGGTATTGGTGGTGCCCTCTCGTGGTGATGTTCCAAATTACTATGTGTGATACAAGGACAAGATCGAAGATGGTTCTAGTTTGTCACCGTAGTGTGGGGTATTAGTAACAGATGTCGCTAGTATCCTCGTACAGGTAAGCTAATTTATGCAAGTCACATTTTGAAAGTGTGGTTATGTTATTTCACTGGGTAATGGAATTGATTAAAACACTTTATTGTCTTTCTATATTAGAGCACTTCGTATTGTTTTTAGTTGTTCTTTCACTTTTTAACTTTCGTTTTTGTCCAGATATATCCGCCGAGATATGAAAATGGTTGTAACACTCCCGATTTATTTTTCGCTGTTATCTTAATTATCACTTGTATTTCGGCCTTGTCTTCAATGTCTGATATTGTTCACATTATTATCTAGTCGCTTTCACTGGTTTTTTGATATAAATGTATTTATTTCCATTTTATTTCCATTTTAAAACTATAACAAATGGAAACAGTAGCGCCCTCCTCCGAGTCTCAAAGACTACTCTACAGGTAACAGGTATCTGCGTAGTCGATAATGGGTTGAATGAGAGTTTGAGTAAGTTTGAGTGAGTTTTAAAGACAACTAGTTTTGTAAACACTTCAGTGAATTAAATGTATAATGCATCTTGCAACTTACCTCATTAACTTGGGAATTCAAAGACAAGGAATAGTTCAAAAGGATTCCGTAGTTATTGACAGAATCAGAGTAATTGAGCAGAGTATTATCAAGAACTAAAGGAGCAAGAGAAAGTAAAGAATTCACTTGATGTCCGAGAATAGTAAAATGACGGTATAGCATAAAGATGAAAACTAGAAGAAATTACTTTAGTAACAGAGTTGATAAAAAATAAAAAGAGTAGCGGGGAAAGGACGCCATCTTGAGGCATACCAGCTGTGAGATGTGCCCAGTTAGAGAAGGATGAGTCCATGCAAACACACTGTTAGGGACCTCGTAGGTAATAATCAAACCAAGAAATTGTAGAAGAAGTAAAATTCATGGATCAAATGATTGAGGAGAATGTCAAAGTCGAAAAAATAGAAAGCTCTGCTGAAATTCAATCGTTCTAAAATAGATACATCCTATTTTAACCGTCTTCAAAAAGGAGGAGGTATTCAATTTGGCCGATATATATATTTTTTATATATGTACATCGATTTTGTCGAGGTATCTGAACCAATTTACGTAATTTTTTTTTATTTTTATTTGGTCCATAACAAAATTAATTTGGCCTTCCCAAGAGTTTTTAATTTATGAGCATTTTTTGTCCAAGTTTTGTACTAGCTCCTCCGAAAGGAAATCAAAAATTGCTGCGACTAATAATGACATCTGTTGTTTTGGATATAATCATTTCTTACAGACTGTACATGGTACTTCAGCATATTGATTTATGGTGGTTATAAAATTACGCTCATTCATTGAACGAAGTCTTTGTGAAGTCTGAGGTGCTGCTTTTTTTTTTTTGTTTATATGTCTATACTGTTAGCCCTGTTGGCTATTACAGCTTCACCGGGGGAGCGGGTGGGTCAAGAGACCCACCCTTAAAAAGGGGGGGCCAGATGGACCCCCATGGGGAACGACGTCCCGAGGGCGTCTCAGATTGAGACACGACGTGCTGCTGCTAGCCAGTTCTCACGTTGAGGAATAGACTCTGTTGTTGTACGGTTTCGTATCACTTCTAATCTATGAGCCCTCTGGTCAGAAGAACCGTTCTCTAAACGCTCATTAATGAGACAAACTCTATGAATCATCTGCTCAGCTGACTAACGGGCCAGACGCTTATTAAAGAGGCCAAGTCTATTAGCTCTCTGCTCAAAAGACTCATTCGTAGTCTCACAAGAACGTGACATTGTGTTTCGAAGAGCATTTTACGAAGACGACTACTTACTTTTATCCGTGCTCGTTTCTTGAGATCTATATTTTTTAAGGCACGTAGCACCTTTAGTAATCCTACCCGAAGCTAATTGACAATACGCCAATAAACTAAAAAGTATTAAATAGAAATAAATACGTTAAAAAAACCGACTTCAAGACTGAAAAGTAAAAAATAATGAAGATTTAATATTAATTATATAATACCTCTTATTTATATGTCCTATTTACTAATAGGTTTGAAGTCGGTGCCAAACCTTAAAAAATATATATATTTAATCACATAAATTAATACGAACAAATTAATACAATGAAATGCCTACTTTAATTATTAAGATACGTGAATAAACATAATGAAGAGCATTTAAATCTTATAAGCAGCTCAATCAATACGAAGAATAATGAAAAAAAAAACAAAATTATGAAAATGTATTTAACAGAATTCTTAAACTAAGTGGTTATGTGAATTATGAAATGCCTATTTCAAAAATTAAGACACCTAAATAAAGCTATAAAAGAACATTTAAATCTTAATATTATCAGCAGCTTGAATCGATACGAAGAAAAACTATAAAAATATATAATTACGAAAATGTATTCAACAAAATTCCTATACTAATTGGGTTGGCACCGACTTTAAACCTGTTACTAAATAGGACATATAAATAATAGGTATTATATAATAAATATTAAATCTTAATTATTTTTTACTTTTTAGTCCTTAAGTCGGTTTTTTTAACGTAGTTAGTTTTATTTCCATAGTCAAGCGTATGTCTTCTGTAACCTTTAAAAAGCTTCAAAAAGTCCCGTACTATGTCCAGGACGAAGACCAGACTGATAAGGGGTTAGAAGAGAATGAGAAAGAACATAAAAATATAGGTGTTTATGCATTATGTGTTCAAAAACTTTAGAGAAAAAAAGTAAAATAGATATTGGTCGAAAATGAGCGATACAAGTCGGGTTCGAAACTTTAGGAAGAGGGATGTCATGTGTCATTTTCCAAGCCGAAGGAAAGGTGGAACAGAAAAAAGAATAGTTAAAAATATGATTTAGAACTGGAAGGGTAATGGGAACAATAGATGTGTGCATTTTGGAGAAAAGGATTTTAATGCCTTCTACATATAAAAGGTATTAATAATACTATGATCATAAACGGCAATTTATATAATACCGTTACTCTATTACCATAATGTAGATAATATTTAAATGTTGTTTTTATTTATCACTCAATATTCTTTAAATAGTTTTTTAATGGATCTTAATAAAAACCTCAGTTGTGAATATTTATAATGTAACGAAGACAAATCAAAAGTCCCGTGTTCGATCAGTGGAAGGTCAAATTGAAATTGAACTTGATTAAATGTATCAGGAATTCGGAGAAATAATTGCAAGGATCGGTAACATTTTTGACACATCACTATTTCATTATGATGGATATAAAGATAAGCGGAAAATAATTATATATGCGGAAATATTATATAATGGATATAAAAATAAGCGGAGAATGAATAATGGGCCAAAATATAATAAAATTATTGTGGAAATTACTTAGTTACGTGGCATTTTTAAAGTCATTGTAGTGATTGAATATTTTCAAAAATGAATTTAAAAAAGACCTCTATTTTTGGAAACGAACATAATTATTAATTTCGAATTAATAGCTTCTTCATGATTTACGGACATTAACAGCTGATTGATATCTACGGTATATTTCTTAGATCGCACACGTACCTACCTAATTCGTTTAATTCTGACTCAAAGAATCTGTTAAAAATTATTAATTCTGGTGATCTTGAAGAGGATAACAAATTAATCTTACCTAGTTATTGTATTGCCAATTGTCTTTTACAATATTCGAATGTTCCAATCAGATCTGACCATCTAAAGTAAGTAAAAATCGAGTTCAATAATGAGACTGGAGATATGTCACAAAGCGCCCCACTCTTTCTTCCACAATAATTAGATTATACTTTGTCTATCATTCTTTCTCATATTACGAATTATTTTTTACTTTTTAGTTCGACTCATTTTTAAGGCGTGTTTTTTAGTTTTCTACAACTATATTAATTATATATAATTTTTTTTAATTGAATAGCAATTTTTTAAGAATGGTTTTTTTTCTCACTTTTACACTTACAACTGATATTAAAATTATTGCGAAGTAGTTCTGAACTACTTGTTCCAGATGTGTCTGCAACTACCAGTATCCTAATAATTCCGCTGCGTATTCGGTATGTAGGTATTCGGGGTAGGTGTAATGCATCCTTTTTGCAATTTATATTCGGATCATAGAAATATTATAAACAATGTGTAGTTATATTAATTATAAAGCAATTAAGCTTAAAATTAACATTTATCTCGAAACATATCAAGTCAACATATTTATTTCATTTTTAAACCTCAAAACAATGTTTGTAAACCACAAATAAACATACCTATTTATTCATCTATCCAGATGCCACACGTAATGAATTATTCGGTTTATAATATCATTGTTTTTTGTTAGTACCAAATAGGTTCTAACAAATAACAATGATATTATAAACCGAATAATTCGGCCGAATATCCGGTTCGGTAAAGGTTAAACCAAATACCTAGTATTCGGTATTCGGTTATTCGGTGAAACCACGATTCAGCGCATCTCTAATAATAATTCTTAAATATCAGCAATGCTGTTTTTTTTAGAAAAACAAACAGACTGAGCTGTTATTTTCATCATGTATTAAAGTCAAAGAACACTTCGTATTACATTTATTAAAATTTAAAGACAGAGTTGTTTTAAATAACAATTGTATTACAGTAGTCACAGATTATTTAATTTTGTAAACAGCGCCCTCTATTACCGTAAAAAGAAAACCGATGCTATGTCGCTGTTTAAGTAAATGTCACTGTTTAAATGTAGATAGCGGTTTTAATGACGTATTGAAACTCAATACATACTTATATTTTTAAAAAATAACCTTATAAAATATAAGCACATTGTGTTTTCCTCCATAATTAATTATTATGGCAGGATTCCGAGCAGCGAAAAAAGTAACAGAATATTTGATTGAAAATATTAAAATTACATTTCTTTTATAAAACTTTAATAACATTAACTTGTGTAATAATATTATCAACTTATTTATATAAATTGATGTGCTATTTTATACCTCTTCTCATCTGGTTCCGTGGTGTAGTGGTTATCACATCTGCTTTACACGCAGAAGGCCGCCAGTTCGATCCTGGCCGGAATCATAATATTTTGTTGTTTTAAATTCAATACATAGTTGTTCATACATTTACATGTTCGTTTTATTTTTATAACTTATTTAAATTTATTAAAATCCTCTTTGTATTGATTCATAATTAATAAATTCCAAAGAACACCACACTAAGTAGAGTTAACTAAAATATTAGTAAAACAGAATACAACTTAATTCCTCAACATTTCGTTGTTATTTACAATTATTGTTCATTTTTTCCTATCAATGCAAAAAACCTTTTTACTATTCTAATACGTAATTACCTATCATGACTCGTCTGTAATTGTGTTGGTAAGTATTTGCAGTCTATTAAAAACTATATAATTGTAGAAAATGTATTTCCTATTTATCTACTTGACAGGAAAAAATATATAATTAAGTTTTATTATTATTAGACTATTATTTTAAAGCAATTTAACTAACTTCACTTATTATATAAATGAAACATACATTAAATGATTGATATTATTTTCGAGAGAGTTTAGCAAAATATGTACAAATAAATAAATTCACTTGTATTTAACATTATTATATTTTCCCATACAACGGACAATTTTGGATCAAGATGTAGAGTTGGAGACGGAGGGCTAGGAGCTTATCTCCTCATGAAATCTACTTGTGAGAGTTTTCTAAAAACTTAAGAATTTTGTTTTTGGCAATAAATGGACAAAATAATCCATGCTAAAGTATGTTTATTATTTTAAACTTACAAAAGAGCAAGTACGCGATAGCCTTGGTAGTTATTACGATACATAATATTATTATATGTTAATATAAGCAAAATCTGCTTTAGTATATATAACTACGGAGCCGGGGGAGTAATCTAGTTAGTTTATCGTTTTAATTATACATAAGAGCGTCATAAAACTAGTTTTCGAACGAGAATCATATGTGTTCGCTGACTTAAGGCTCAAGACGCAGGTAGCGGTTGAAAGTTATCGCTGTGATACATCGCTTGATATCATGGTCTCTTTAATTATTCTGTGCTAATCTACCAAAATATCTTATCTAAATAATTTTATATATTGTGTATTTACGGCTTATAATTATAATATACTTGCTTGATTACTTGTTGCTCATGTCTCCGTCCACATCTATTACTTGGGATTTCAAAATTCCGTAGGAACGAAGAAATTAAAGATATATATATATATATATATATATATATATATATATATATATATATATATATATATATATAGTATGTTTTATAAGATTACTATTTATAAGATTATTATTTTACATAGAAAAACCTAAAAACAGTCACAGAAGATCGTAGTTTTATTGGAAAAATAATAAAAAATAATATATGTGTTAAAATATATAGCAAAATTGTTTATTAATAGTTTGGTTTATAATATATAATAGTTTGGTTATTATAAGTAAGTAACAAATGTAAGTGGTAGTGTCCGCAGTCATCTACGTTCCTTTGACGAAGGCTCTCTTCATCTAACTATTTCATATTCCTCTGTATCCCTGCTCTACCTCTGTCTTCGACCACCTACGGAATACAATATTAGAAACTCTCTCAAGTATATTATAATGTACAATAGTATGGTAATTATTTATTATGACAAATACAACACGCTTACTTTTAAAATAGTTAGCAGGTAAATCTAAATTTAAATATAACTTGAAAATATTATGGTTATATATAGTTTATGTGATTATGATCTGTATTATAACTAAGTAGATTCATTCTTGAGTCTCTAATAAGATAGCATCAACTGTTGGGTCAAACTAAATAATGAATGAAGACACATGTATAATAACTGTGTTTAATATACATACAAGTATTGTTTGCTACAACACTACGACTGTCTGTCTGTATGTCCGTTCTCGTTTAAAAACTGCCGAAGCCCTAAAAAATATATTTGTTGTCAAGCTTCAACTCGAGAGCTAGTAACAGTATATTACAAAAGTATAACTTTATCAAATAACGGAAAACTATTTCTCAGTGGATATATCTATTTAATCAAAAAAAAAATACGACCTAAAGATATATTGTGGGTACATATTTTGTAGGTATCGTTAATCGCTATATTCGTAAATATTAAGTAACTTTTAATGAAGTTACTTTTAGTGATCATTGTAAAACCTAAAACAGTTTGAATGAAACTTATAGACAAATAATTTTTCCAAGTAAAAACTGTTAAAAACTGTTTTTTTATAAAGCGTTATAAGCGATAAAGCTAAAACTTTTATAAGAAAATGCTGACAAGTTTTTTGTTTTTCACTAATCCCCAGAACTACACGTGATTAGAGAGTTAGTTATCTTACAACCTACAAATGATTAGCCGATAGTTTGTAATAGTTATTTTCGAGTTGGATCAGTAATACTAAAAGTTTCCTTGTTGACCTGAAATAGTCCAGGCGGAGTCGCGGCTAACAGCTTGTTATTTTGATATCATTGGCTCTAATAATGATATACGTAATTAAAGAATTGCCAATTATAAAATGTATATAAACAATTTTTAAGCCTATCGGCCATTATTAAGACCCACTGAGTCACAATTTTAATATAATTATAAGCATTTATCCGATACATGTAAGACAAGCCTTAAATAAGGAAAAACACTTAAGCTTACAACCTGTTCATTTTACAATATCACAATATCAAAATGGACGCCTCTTTGTAAACGTCATTGTAAATAACAATTGATTTAATATAGTTTTACGTGTAATTTTGTGTAGTGTTTTATAAAAGGTATGACAAATATCTATTTATTATCATTACTAATAATCTATATATTGTAAATATTTTGTAATTTATATTTATTCAACATATGAGAATATTTGATTGCGTTGTTAAAAAACAAAAAAAACTCGTAAAGCGTGTTAGAAAACTAGTTTTGTTTTTTATCAACTCAATATAATTTAAATACTTCGTACTTTTTAATTACACAAACAATTAAATATATTATCGCAAGATTAATTATTGTAACCCTATTGAAGTTAAATTATAATTAGCAACAAGTCGACATTTATTTACCAGGAAGTGATTTAACCTTTTCTCCTTTGAAATGCCAAATAAGGCTTTTTTTATTTCATAACACACCTCGTAATATGGGGGATATATATAAATATATAAATAGACTTATGTATCATTTATAGAATAATATATATTTATAATTAAGTAGTTCTACAATACTGTTTGTAATATTGCTAACTAATTATTGATTTCAATTATTCTTTTATGCTATAAAATAAGACATAAATGATAATCCCGGCTTCATCTGACAATTTACAATCAATTTTCTTACGAAAATTTAGTGTCAAATGTATGGATTGTAGTTTGAAATAATAAGGTTTTTTTTTTTATTTGGATTACATAGTTTTTTTTTAGATAAACGTAATTGTTTACCCGTTTATCTATCGGGGTACCACAAGGTAGTGTCCTATCACTTCTTCTTTTATTAATTTATATTACTAACGTTATTTAATTTTTTAAATCTTCTTTTCACCTGAAAGAAAGAAAGAAAGAAAAATACTTTTATTTAGACAACACAACTACAAGGGGTTATAAAGTAAAAACGTTAAAAAGAATTAACTAAAAAGTAACTTAACACAAAAAAAAAAATTATACAATATTAAACAAAGAAAAAAAAAACAATAATACCAGTAATAAAAATATCAATATAGAATAAAAATAGTTCAAATATACAAACGATAAAAAAAAAACAAATTTCTAGTTGGTGTCCAAATAAGGATAGCCTCTCAGGATATGTCGAAGGCGTGAACCTTCGACCCTGATTTTCAGAGGATGCCTTAAATGCATCAACGAACGGCTGTGATGCAGTCCACAAATCCACAAAGTGTACATATTTCTTTTTTTTTTCATATACAGATGTGTGTGTAAATACCATAATACTATATACGAAATTACAAAATATATATACTTATTAAAAATAATTAAACAATATATACTGCTGTGTTTTTAAGTTAATTTCAAATAAATTAAAATTACAACATACTAAAATATTTATATATCCAATATAAAATACAATCTATAGGCCGGCAATAAAAAAACGGATGATTCAACCAATCAGATCCCTCCGTTCGGACTTCGGTCACAATGGCGCCCATTAGTGATTAGATGATAGTGTGTACGCCCTGTGTTAAATAAAATACTTTCATATAAGTTTTATATTAGTTAAAATGGATATAAATGTAATAAATGTGGATCTTGATAAAGTTAGGAAAAGAAGTTATATGTAGACGTAGCCCAGCATATCAGAGAGAAATTGAAACATGGTAAGTCAAACTTTATTATTATATTACTAAGACAGCCATATTTTGGATCATTATATATTTTCAAAACGCACGAGTCTAATATTTTAAAAGTTTTTATTATGTAGTATACAGTGTTTTTATTTTTCCTCTCCTATGCCATTAAATTAATTGAAAATTAAACAAAAATTGTTTGCACTTGAAACGGAAAGTTTTTAATGTTTTTAGGTTCTTAAGCGGCGGTGGGAGATCGTTCCAGCATTTGGTTGCAGCGTATCGGAAGCTTCCTTCAAAGGCTGCGGAACGGTGCGGATGTACTAGTAGCAGGGAAGAGGAAGACCTTGTTCTATGTGTAGTGTTCACGTCACCAGCCCAACGCAACTTATTATATAAATAATGTGGAATTTTATTTTTTATAACTCCAAATAATAGTGTAGCGAGATGTAGGTGCCGTCTGTTATCCATCCTCAACATTCCAGCACTATTCAAGTATGGAGATACATGTGCACGGGGAGGAATTTCAAATATGTATCGGGCGCAAGCATTTTGAACCCTTTGAATGAGATTTTTAGAGCGGGCAAGCAGTCTTGGGCCTATTACAAAGTCCATGTAGTTAAACTTTGATAAAATTAAGGAATCACATAATTTTTTTCGTAATTCGGTACTTAAGGCGTTTCTTATGCGGTATAAGATTTTGAGCCTGTAAAAGCAATTCCGAACTGTGCTTATAATATAATTTTCAAAACGGAGGTTTTCATCAATAAGAAGCCCTAAGTTTTTAGTCTCTGTAACCCGTTCGACTTCAGTTCCGTTTATTAAAATCGAAGGTTTTTTGTTGGAAATGTTATATATTTGATGTTTAGTCCCTAATACCATATATTTAGTCTTAGTTAAATTGAACACTAAACTGTTAGACGTTGACCATTCTGCTATAGAGTTTAAATCTTCTTTTAACTTTGCTATAGCCTCATCTGTGTCAGCTGGCTTAAAAGAGATATATATCTGAATATCGTCTGCGTACATGTGGTAGTTACAATATTTAATGGCTGTGATAATATTGGCGCAGTACAGAGAGAAAAGAATAGGTGAGAGTATTGACCCTTGAGGTAATCCTCGGTCAACTGTCGTACAGTCAGACTTATTACGACAGCCGTTTTCGCCTACTACTTCAACTATTTGTTTTCGATGTTTTAAATAGCTTGTAAACCATTCTAATGTATTAGAACTGACACCAAAGAATTTTAACTTTGACAAAAGAAGTTCCCTGTCAATGGTATCAAATGCTCTTGAGAAGTCGAGCAAAATGAGTATTGTCCCTTGACCCATATCTTGTGCTCCCAAAATATTATCTATTACATCGGCCAGGGCGGTCGCTGTGCTACGCCCTTTGCGGAAGCCGGACTGTTTATCTGAAAGAATTTTATTTTTTTCTACATAATCTGTCAGTTGCTCACAAACTACTCTTTCAAGGATTTTAGAAACACATGGTAATAAGCTAACGGGGCGTAAGTCCTTTAAATTATCTATATGGTTTTTCTTAGGTATCGGTATTACTATAGCCGTTTGCCATTCTAGTGGAAAGGTGTTACATGTAATGGAAAGATTTATCATATGTGTGATTAGATTTAGTGTGTGGGATACAGAGGATAGAAGCATATCTAAAGAGATTCCATCTATTCCGACTGCGTTAGAGTTAAGTGACTTCAAGATTTTTAAAACAGATCCCTTATCTGTAAGCCTTAATTTGAATTCCGCTGCACAAAACCTACTTTCGTTGTATTTTTTTATTAAAATATTATTTCTGGTTTTGAGACTAATAGGTAATGTCAAAAAGTGATTATTTATATCAAATGCGTTACATAAATGTTCAGGTAAATTATTTTCCTTATTTTTTTTAATGTGTAGAATGTTTTTAAGATTTTTCCATAGTTTGTGAGATTGTTTTAAATGGCAATTTATATGTGTTTTGAAATATGCAGCCATTTCACAAGAAATAGTTACATTTACGGTTTTTTTAAGATCTTTGTAGTACATTTTATGAGCTTCTAACTGTGACTTACGTGCCTTAATTTGTGCCTGATCGCGGCATTTCATTAGCAATTTGACAGTGTAGGTGACCCAAGGGTAATGATCTTCTCGAATTATTAATGTCCTAATAGGGGCAAGTTGATTATATACTACCAGCAGAGAATTAGTAAATGAAGCTACGAAATCATTTATGTTTTTTACCTGCAATAGTAACTCCCAATTGATTTTATTTAATTCATCATTTAATTTATTTTCATTTATATTTTTAATTGCTCTATAGGAGATTTTAGTACTAGTTCTTTTACATTTTAATAGGGATAGCTCACAAAATACAAAAGAATGGCTGCTAAGATTGGGGATGTGTTCAGTATATATTTTAATATCATCCGTATTCGAACAAATAAGGTCAAGAAGTATTTCCCTACGTTCTAAAATATGTGTTGCTTCATTTACATGTTGAGTTAAACTATTAATACTTAGAAATGAATCTAATTTACTAGTATTAACATCATATTTATTTAAGTAATTTATATTAAAATCTCCCAGTAGGAATACGAGATCGTATTGACTAAAGGAGTTTATGGAGTCTGTTAACGCATCAAGAAAATCATTAACACTAAACCAAGGTGGCCTATAAGCGGTTCCGATAATTATGGTCTTACCACTTACGCTAATTTGAATCCACATCTGTTCCACCTTGGTAGCGTGGGGGTGAGCAAGCGTGCGTGCTGATAAAGAGCGTTTAACATAGAATCCGATCCCACCTCCTCGGCTACGTATCTCTTGTGGTCTAGGAATATGACGCAGACGATATCCAGGTATTATCGGGGACCGCCCTTCTTCACCATCTTTTAGCCAGGTCTCATTAACAGCTAGTACGTCAACATTATTATGTTCCAAGGCCACAACGAACTCCTCGTGGCGGGTATTTAGTGATCCTGGATTTATTAAACCAATAGAAAAATTATTATGTCTTGTCATTTATGATAGTTTCAATCCTAATTAAATAGTGTTGATATGAAAATGATCTATGTTGTGCACTTTTCCTTATTATATATTTAAGATGTATAGTTAATAAAAAATAAATCTGTAAATGTAAAAGAAACGTGTAAATATACATATTATGTGGATGAAAAAACATGAATAAACAATATAAAATTTGTATGATTTGGACATAACTGCTTAGACGAACAGATGTTGGATATTTTTGTTTGATATTAGTCATGTAAGTATGACATATAAATAATATACAATAAGAAAACTTAATATCTAGATTCACAGCGTATAGCATGAGGTATATAAAACTAATTTGAATTTTCAAACCGAGCCAAATCCAAAAATTGACTCTAAATCATTATCATTCCTGATTTTTTGTATAGCCGACTCCGTCGTTTGCCTAGCATATATTCTCCCACCTTTTGTCCATACATACCGCCATCCGCTCTTTCGTCCTACTTCACGAGCCTTGTAAAATAGCTGCCGATTGGTCCTAGTGAGATGTTCATTGTCGAATACTTACAGATTTATGTTACTGTACTTGTACATTATATAAATAGTTCTATACGAAACTTTGTCGATCGAGATTTTCAATTTTGAAAATCGAAACATTATATTTGACTTATGTCGTGTTTAGAAATAAAGACACACGTATTCATTTAATAAAAACACAAAATATATTGTTCTATACCATTTTGAAGAAAAGTAAGGAACTACGTTCCAATAAATATAAAAAATACGATTTCATTTAAAATAGTCTTTTTCCTATCTCTACTGTCTACATTAGTAAATCTCTTTAAACTCTTATAATATATGTTTTAAAAAGCTTTATTTTGCTGTATTAGTTCCTACCCTACTTCCAAACATTAACTATCTCTATACAGTATATGTAAAGTCCATATTTGCGTTTTTTTTTAAGTTTTATCATAACGTGTATATCAGCTGTTGTTGCTGAAGATATTCGTAATACTGTATTTATGGTTTAGCTCAGAATGTATTTCGAGAAACGTATATAGATTTTACTCATAAGGCTCATAGATCTATAATAATTGAGTAGTCGTAGATCTAGATCACTGATTGGGGCTTTCCTTGTCTGAATTATGCGACTGAGATACCTAGAATAAATTCTTCCTCAGAGAACGGTAACACTAACGTTATTCTTTTGGTATTGAAGAACCACTATGGCTGGTACCGGCCGCCCACTAGGGTGGTAATTGTAACTTACCATCCGTCCCGACTGTCTTACCAACTATCCCTCGTATGCTCGCTTGCCATAACATATTATTATGTATATATAGGGAGAGTTTCTAATAAGGTCTGCTCACAGTTCTTTAAAATATTTTTTCAGAAAGTAGAATGACGGAACTATCTTGTTATTTATACCACGATTTTCCTTATTTGTTAATAAATTAAGTATGTAGTGTTTTGTTCTGTTTATTAATAGCTATTAAATTAGATTCATCTGAGTGTATATAATTTATTAGAGTGATAGAAGTGGATAATTGAATAAGTGGACATAATATTTATTATAATAAACCATTATAGATTTACATGTTTTTTTTATTATTTTTTTTTCATTATTTTATAAACATTAATTAGATAGTCTACAGTATCATTATCGCATCTGAATCTATTTAGAAATGTAGAGTTTGTAAGAAGTTTTATTTATATTTTTTTTAGCCTAAAATCAAACGGTGTAGTTATCATTAATTTATAAAAGATAAATTTAGTATGATAAGTTATTCATATTAATAAATGTCAATAATGTTTCTTTCAGACAGTTTCTAAATATTTCTTACCGTTTGATATTTCCAATACGATACGAACTTCATTTAATTAAAACAGAAAAATTGTTAATGATTTACTGTATATTCTTTATAATACAAATATCAAATGACACATTTATTATATGACATTTTAATTTACAAGAGAAGTAGTACGGTTTTTAGTTCATCCTTCAGGATGATAGATGGTGCTTTATAATTCTTCATCGCGGTATTACTTCACAATTTCCAACCCCTATACAGACCTGAACATTGATATTACATTTCCCCCGGGCCCCTCAGGTCCGGGTTTTTCAAAGGGCGGGTCTCAGTACTCGCCCACTCCCCCGGTGACGCTGTAATAGCCACTTGGCTAACAGCATAGTCATTACAAAAAAAAAAAAAAAAAAAAGATATTACATTGATTGAGTTAAACCCACAGAAGACTGCCGCCATGCTCTTCTGTCGCATAAGGGTCGATACGGGGGAGCTAAGGACAATTAGCATCTTTGACCAACCTATTAACTGGCAAAAAGAAGCCAAATACTTAGGAGTAACGCTCTATAGTAAATTATCTTTCGACACTCATATCAGAACGGTTAGGAGCAGAGAGGCCTTCTTTCTAGGCCGACTCTATCCCCTCGTGTGCAAGCGGAGTAAACTGTCCCTTAGAAATAAGGTCACACTTTACAAAGTTTGTATACGTGCGTATCATGTCTTATGCGAGTGTCGCCTTCGCTCACGCCAATCTGAAACCCCTTCAGGTGATTCAGAATAGATTCATGCGCACTGCCACGGGCGCGCCGTGGTATATGCGCAATGCAGATCTCCATGGAGACCTAGGTTTACCTAGGTTTACCTACAATAGCGCATTATTTCAAGGAGCTCTCTCAGAGTTTCTTCGATAGGGCCGAGGTACATCCGAACCCACTGGTGGTTGAAGCGGCCACCTACCAGCCTAGAGTCACCCCGTTAGCTTTTAAAAGAAGACCCAAATCGATTCTTATCGACTCAGATGACAAAATAACGACTGACAACAGACGATTAGCTTACACTGTATCACACACATACACACACCCCCTTCGCCGGCGAAGGGTAGGCCGTAAACGCACGCTGCTTTTTTTTTTTTTTTTTATTTCTCTGAAATTATACACATAATTTTTTTTTTCTTTAACTACAATAAACTACAAACGATTTAGAGTGTATTCCAAAAGTTTTTAGAGCAATATTATTTATATATCTGGTTGAGAACAGCGTTTATTAGGTTTGCCGCGTATTTATTAGTAGGTACTACAAAAAAGTGAACTTTACTACAATCATTAGTATCGTTTGTAGTTTTCGAAAAGGTTTTCTGACTTTTTAAAATTTTTTTTTTGTTATTTTTTTTTTTATTTTTCTCGGTAATTATAAATATAAAAAATGTTCTTTTTCTACTAAAATAAACTACAAACGATTTAAAGTGTACTACAAAAGTTTTTAGTGCAGTATTGTTTATATATCTGGTTGAGAACAGTGTTTATTAGGTTTGCCGCGTAATTATTATTACTACAAAAAAATCAACTTTACTACAATCATTTGTATCGTTTGTAGTTAAATATGAGCGAAAAAAAGTAAGGATTTTTTAAGTCGGGGTCCAGCGTGATGGAGCTGGGTCTCAGTACTCGCCCACTCCCCCGAGGACGGTGTAATAGCCACTTGGCTAACAGCATAGTCATTACAAAAAAAAAATAAAAAAATAAAAATACTAGAACTCATTACTAATTATTAAATATTAACAAACTTCAACTAAACAATAAATAAAAGTTTAATATAATTATTCTAATGATTACTTTATAAATACACTTAAATATTATAAGTTTTAATTGTAATATTTACTGTGTATGTGAATTTTTCATGATTATAGCCTACTTCCGTTCCACTTATAAGCCAATTAAAACGCCGACAATTTCTTTAAATTTTGACGAGAAAACGTAAAAACTAAATTACGTTTTAATTCTGATATAACAAAACACCTGGACTGATAATTCACGTAAAATTACCGAAGTAGGTTCTGACTCTTGTTTTGACTTCTTAATCATTCTTCTCATTTTTCTATTTTGATAACTTCTTTTTTATAACTGTTAGTATGTATCTGTATATCTGGACAATTTTTTTTTCTTACTCAGTAAACTTTTGTTACATTTTTGTTCATTAATATTTGGCAGGTCTCTATTATATACCCCTTGATTTGAATAATTACAGATGAGTACTTTGTTAGGAGCATCTTATTTATATTTAACTAACTTACCTAGCTTTCTATTTACGAGCGAAGAATTTCATTGTTATGTTTTATAAATATTAGTTAACTATGTCGTCATTGTTCTCTGCTCTTATTAATAAATATCACTAAGCTGTAGTATTCCGTACAGTACAGTCAGTACAGTACAGTACAGTACAGTACAGTACAGTACAGTGCAGTCAGTACAGTACAGTACAGTACAGTACAGTCAGTACAGTACAGTAATATATGATATTGTTACAGACAAACAGACGATATAATGTTGCCGCTGCATGTTTATGTTGCGGCTGTACTTCTCTTCACACACCATGGATACTCTCAGAAAGGTAAGTATAATACTACCACGCTGCGAAATTTGCTTTGTCCTAAAACACCATTATGATATATGGTCACCATTATGTATATACCATAAGGATATCCATGAATTGTCCGCCTTGTTCAAAAGATCATCGTAGCTTTTTTCTGTATAACAGTAACATCACCAGCATTTCTTTTGAGGAAAATTATACGAAAACTTAAAAATTCTTAACACGAAGTCCGTGCGGGAAATCACTTGTTCTAAATATTTTCTTCTGTACCGTTTTACCTTATAAGGCATCTGTCTGATTTGAACTTAACTTAACTGTGAAACTTAAAACTCATAAGGTCCAAATGATGTACACTTATCGAAAACTACCATAGTCGCGTTTTTCTTAACTTAACAACAAAGTCACAGTTACAAAACGGAAATTTCAACGCGATTTATTTTACATACAAAGTCAAAGTCAAAAATTCTTTATTCTATGAAAATGTTTTTCATATATTTGGATACGTCAAGATGGTACAAATTAATATATATATATATATATATATATATGTATATATATATATATATATTAATTATATATATATATATATATGTATATATATATATATATTAATTATATATATATATATATATATATATGTATATATAATATTACTCCCGCTCCCCCGGTGACGCTGTAATAGCCAACAGCATACAGACAAAAAAAAAAATATTACATATAAATTTAACAATTTCGACTTGTATAATAAGCCCGTTCAATTAGTTGAGTTCACAGAAGATCCAGGTAAAGAAACTCATGTTACTCTTCTCAACTGCCCATATCATTATTAAAGGGTTTTTATAAGCTGGGTTTATAATAATTCAGTGCCAGGTCTTATTATCATTTATATCGTTAATAATTTAGTAGGCCTTATCTTGCAGTTTCTCCTTTACAAAGAACTTGAATTTTGAAAGTGAAAGTTTTTGAATTTCTTCAAGGACTTTATTATAAGAATGAACATACGTATTTGATTCGTTACTAATATTATAAAAACTATAAGCTTTTGTATATGTCTAGAATAATAAAAACTCTAATAAATAACACTAATTGATTCGATATAATAATTTAAAAAACTAAGCATGTATAAATTATAAATGTATCTGTAATCTATCATAGGTTACTTTTTTTAGTTGGAAATTAATTAAGGAAGACAAAACGGCTGGTACCTAGTAGCTCGTAATTAGTTGAGAGACCTCTGAAATAATTAAAATGATAAATATTAGTCAAAATATTGTAAATATATGACTAACTTGTTATTCAATATTTTGTTAATAATTATATTAGTTTTATCAAAAACCACAAGTTAAGGAAGTGTTTATATAGCAATAACAATAACAAGGTGATAACACTTAATTGTAATTTTCAATGTATTTTAGTCCCAATTATGTTATTATCAAATGTCCTAATGCTTTATGAATGCTATTTGAAATACTAAACATCTACTTGTGTATTATTTAATAAATATTTTTAGTAATCTAGGGTTTTCAAAATTATCTTCTCAGAACTGGACTTGTATTTTATTCTCTACGAGCTGTGCCTGCGACTTCGTACGCGTAGTTTTCGATTTTCATACAACATACCCTTTGTACTAACGTATGTATGTGAAAAGTATAAACCTTCAAACTGGTAAGCAGCAATGGTACGACAATAAGAGATTAGTAACTACTTTATTTGTTAACCGATTGTTACAAAAAAAACAAAATATATAAATGAATCCCATGACAATATCTTATATCACGATTAATCCGTATCTGAATTAAGCGTGCACAAACATACATACGATGTATATATAATATTAATAATTAAATATAAATGTAATTTTCATTAGGGTTGAGTAAAACAAATATTTCTTTTTATTTACCATATTGAGGAAATTAATAACATTGTCAAACAGCAGTGGTGCCAGTCACAATCTAAGAGGTTATAGGGTTGTCGCCTATGGAATATAAATATATATATATTAGATATAGATATAGATAATACATACATATAACAAGTTAATAGATAATTACAGGGGTCATTCACGTCAAGAGAATATACTTTCTGAAATTTGACATGAGATAATTGTAAGCTACAATGTTAATTCTGTAAATCATTAGATATCTCCTTTTTATAACTATCAAAAAATAACCTGTTATAGCCTACGTATAGTTTATCTCACGTATCATATCTCTACAGTGATCTTATATATACAGCGTGAAACAAAAAACGTTACATTCAACTAAATAACAGTACTATTCAGTAGTACTATTCAAATCACTGTAGGTATATTATTCATTCATTTATTTAGGTATTCATTTACTAAATACAGCTTAACATTGGAATCAGAAATAAAAAATCGGTTGTCTCTAAAGTCGGTTTACTGACGATATATGAACGTGACAACGTCATAAGAAAATACAGATGAAATGGTTGCTTTTTTCAAAAGAAAATTTTAATTTTATTTGTTTTAATTGAATTATAAGACGTTGTCACGTCAAACATAAATTAAATTGTAAATAATACACCTTCATAAACATTGATTCATTTCATTGTCTTTAAATTGATCTATTCCCAAAAACATAAAACTTTACCAATATTATATTATCAAGTCAGATTCGACTCTTCATTGGTCTTTATTTTGATGTAACCTCAGTTCAATGGACTATGAGATCATTCGATGAACAAAGTAGGTATTACTATAATTTTTGACTGTTAAATTTGTTACAGAGGGTGAGAGCTGCGTCATAGAACACACGAACACCCTAGGATTTTGTGCTCCAGCGGCAACTTGTCAGTCAACCAGACGAGACTACCAGTACGTACAAAAATTTAACTGTTTAACAAATTCCAAAAATCCAATGTTTGGCTTCAGAAATATGAAATAAAGGCATAAAAATAACGAGTAAATGATATATCCCTGAAAATTCTGTATTAGAAATCCATGAAATTAGAATGATTCACTAACATAATATAAATATTATGAAAACAAACAAACGAGAGTAGGAACAACGATATGTTGAGTGCACCAAAACTTTTCCAGTGTGAGAATCAAACCTACAGCTCGTAGCTCAGCAGTTAGGGTCACTAACAACTGGACCTGCCGGTCGTAATTATGTATATAAAAAAGTAAACGGATTTAACTCGCGTATATTGAATTAAATTTTAAATTTACATTTTAAATCTAACCCGACGTTTCCAATGCTTTGCAGCAATCGTGTTCACGGTAAGATTTAAAAAATGTAATTAAATATGTAAAAATTAAATCCGTAAAAATAGTTTTATTTCAATGTGTAGTAGGTACTCGTGAAAACCTTAGAAGACACTAAGGTAAAGATAAACATAAAAGGTAGAAGAATAAGTTCGCAAACATTTATGACTATTTGTTCATCCTTTACTTCAGTCTCCGTAGACTGAAAGCACTGAAATGACTGCGCATTTATCCATCTATCAATCAATAAAAATCCCTTCTTTCCAGAACCAACCGTATAACTCCGACATTCTGCAACCGCAGCCTCCAAACTGTGATAGTCTGCTGCAGTGATCAGAGCTCCATACTTAACACTGCTCCGAACAAAAATAATGGGAATAACAACAAGTAGGTTTAATTATATCCTCTCTATCTCAAATCCTTCATCTTTATTAAACTAGTAATTTAGCAGACGAAGTCACTGGCAACACCTAGAATTATATAAAAAGACGGACTGAATGATTTTAGTATATATCGACGGTTAGAAACTTTAGATGTTAACAGTTTTATGTAATTTCATTGCTAAGAAACGAATTCCAATCCTCAAATACTTCTTAACTATAGAATTATCATTCAATGTTGTCTGATGTCCTAAAACAAACTGACAAAACCTACAATTGCCGTACATGTTTGAAAATATCTATAGACATCTATAGCCATGTTAACCTTATTTAAATTTATATAAATATAGAACGAAAAATAAACCGATACGGTCAGAGACTCGAACCCACGACCTTTGGGAAACCGTCTAGTCGCTCTACCAATTTAACTATCGTATCGCTGTCCGCCTCGATAAATTAAACATTCACTACAACACAACATTTATCACTAATGTTATTTTTAGTTCGGACCGCAGACAGGCGTGGTCCAACAACCAGCAGACCAACACAGATAACCGGCGATTAAGTGAAAAAAGTAAGAATAATTCAAGAATATTTAAATACAAGTACCATATAGACATCTCTCTGTATTCTTATTTATTTATTCATCTGATTTTGACGAAACTTGTCTAAGGTATTCGTTGTCTGCCCGCAAAGGCTTTAGATAAAAAGACACTGACAAAACTAAAAGAAAATGAATAAAGATAAAATCATTGAAGACTCCATTTTTGCAAATCCTTTCCTTTAAATTCTTTGGTTATGTTAAGTTTCGAATTAGATTTCTGACAAAAACATAAACGCAATGTTATTTTTTTTTTACCCTCTTTATGTGGGAAAAAACTATTTCTTCTTAGTTCTTTTGAAGTAATTCTGGCTTATCTCAAAAGGTCCAGTACAATTAATCTTTTATGTCGAGCTACCACCATGAGATATTTGTTTTTAAATAATATTCTAAGCGTGCTTGTATTCCGACACATTGGGATTCCAATTAATTCCAAGGTGATTACCTAGACCACGCCGTAACTGTTTATTTTAAATACAGTAGAATCAATCTACTCTTACTAGAGTCATTTCGTGCTCATGTAATTTAAAATGAAAGTGTACCTCGGTGTTAAAATATTTATTTCTTATAGAATGCCAAGAATACAGCAAGCGCGTGTACGAGACCGTGGGTTACTTAGCTTTGGTGCCAGATCCCGAAGTTATAACAATTTCTGCCCCAAAGTGTGACTACAACGGAGTAGAATTAATCGTAGGAGGGGAAAATGCTGAAACAGGGGAATTCCCTCATATGGTAATATTCCATTTACTTTAATACATATACGGTATTTTTTATAATTTTGCCGCGTCCTGCTTTATCAATTATTAGAGGTTGTCCTGATGGTAAGTAGAATACAACTACACACCCACATATAGACATGCTCAATTCAAGAGCAAAGAAATTGCCATCCTGTGGGGATAAGAAATGTAGACGAAGACATAGGAAGAGAAATAGAGGTAGTTTGTTCATCCAAATCTTTCACTCATCTTAAGAAATGCACACATTGTAGTATTTTTAAACTGATCTTTTACTGTTACATTCGAGCCAGTTTCTAATTGGTAGATGTATAACCAATATGCCACAGATACACTCTTAAAAGACCTTACTATATATTTCTATATCAATTTGGATCTACTTTGGTCTACTACGGTCTGATACAGTATACGTTTCTTTCTTCTTAGGCTGCCATAGGCTGGGCTAACTTCGAAGGAACATACTCATTCCTCTGTGGCGGAAGTCTGATTAGCACCAAATTTGTCCTAACAGCAGCACATTGTACAAAATACTCCAAGATGAAAGAGCCTATTCCTGTTATTGTAAGACTTGGAGATCAGAACTTAGATCCGACGAAAAATGATGGTGCTAGTCCAATTGAGGTAATAATGACATATATATTCTGTAGGTTAATTGGTTAAAATTATAAATAACTAACATTTTAATTTGATTACATAATGAACTCCACATGCACGAAGTATCGAAACCATTAAAAATAGTAATATCCCACAGGTTCCAATAAAAAACATAAGAAAACATCCAGAATATAAATCACCTGGTAAATACCACGACATAGCCTTACTTGAACTATCATCAGATATTGACTTCGATGCGGCCATTAGACCAGCCTGTTTGTGGAACAAACCTGATTTTCCTGGATATACTAAAGCTGTGGCAACTGGTTGGGGAGTCGTAGATCCACGTAAGTGTTATCTTTGTGTGATTATGCGACAGTGGTCAAATATGGTTTTTGATTTTCGAATAACCACAAAAAAGTATTCACATGAATATAATAAAATAGTCCAAGTGAAGACGAAGTGACCAATTAAAAGGTTATTTTATTTATTTTCTTTAAACTATGGTATAACTATGGATCGGATATATGACATGGTAGGGATGACATGGCAGGAATGACAAGGCTTTATTTAAATGTAATATATACCTCCAAAAAAAAAAACAAACGTTTGTTTTTTTTTTGGTATCTATCTAATGGATGCCAGTGATAACATCTATTCTACTAATATAAAGCACAACTTATTATAACTTAAAATGTGTACAAATCATTCCATTTTTTTATTCATTCTCAATCTACATTTCGAGTTTTTTCTTCGAAGTGACAGAATTATCTAATCGTGCTAACACTTTTATTAAATCCACACACACACACACACACACACACACACACAATAAATATCAACATTCATCTAGAATTTTTGTTCTATATTTTCAAGCTTCCATCAAAAATTTTAAAATATTCCGGTACAATATTGATTATGTCATAGCTATCATCACACACGATTACATCAATTCTGTTTATAACTTTTTACCACAAACAAACAATAAAAAATTAGAAGTAAAATAAAATCGAGTATATGTTTTTAGGCACTCTGCGTACCTCAGACGAACTACAAAAAGTTTCCCTAACTTTGTTAGAAAACGATCATTGCAACTATCTATTAAAAACTTTGAAAAACCGTCTTTGGGCTGAAGGATTTACCGAAAATCAAATGTGCGCAGGAGAACTCAGAGGAGGGAAGGATACGTGCCAGGTAAGAAGTTATAATTAGTTAAGGATACACTTTAAAACATTCGACAAGGACAGAAGATCGAAAACATTTAAGAGAGAAAGAAAAAGAACAGACGACTTTTATCTTAACGTAGAGTCAGAAAAAGAACAGATGATTTTATCTTAACGTAGAGTCGAAGTTATTTAGTTTTTTCCAATTTTCCAAAATATATACAACACAATCTTATATACCTTAAGATAAGGTAAAAATATTTATTTTCCTAATAGTTTAATTCATGCAATTTATTTACCGTATTATTATAATTGTTGCATACAGATGGAAAATTATGGAATATTAGTTGTGTAATTATGAATGAGGATAACATTTAAAATACTTGAATAAACACCCTTATGATAATTAACAGGTCAGGTTACAGAATCATTATGGTATACATATTTTCCTCTATGGTATTGTAAATATTAATAACTTGTACAATTTCAATGGCGGAATTTTTGTTTTATAATGTAAAATTTTATTAAATAGTAAATTAGTCATTGATTTAGTTAAATAGTTAAATGTTAAACAGTTTTTGTCTTTGTCTATTTGTAAATGGATAATATGATCTTTTTTGACAGTTACTTTTTTTCCAGGGTGATTCAGGATCTCCTCTCCAGGTGGTGTCTCGTGAGAACAAATGCGTCTTCCACGTGATTGGTGTGACGTCATTCGGTTATAAATGCGCTCAGTCCGGTAGTCCGGCTGTGTACACACGTGTGTCTTCGTACTTAGATTGGATTGAGTCTGTAGTGTGGCCGGGAGAGTCGTAAAATAAAAGGATATATTTGAAATATTTATTTTATTTTAGTATTTGTTATTTATAACTTAACAACATAAATGTATTTGGTTGTAGTTCAGAGATATAAAGATGAACTGCCCTCTAAAAGGCCTCTCTGCTGGGTGATATTATGGTTTCATGGAGGCTGCTCTAGCGTTGGGTTGTGTGTACTGTGGAAGAACTTGGGAGGGACCCGATATGGTGATAAGGGGTGAAGAGTTTTATATTAGAGGAAGAGCGAAGATGCAAGTCATTGATATTTCCCGGTAATTGAAATTTAAATTTCAAGTAGGTACTGGGGACAAAGTAGATTGTTAAGGATAGTGAACAGTTGACACATATCTGGAGAATCTTTACTCTGGCATAGGAAACCATTTTAGTTTTACACGATAGGGAGATATGTGGTTAAAAACAAAGCGAATGTATCTGTTGAGAAGACGATCTAATTTGTTTAAGTGGCATCCGGAGATGTTAGAGCAGCAGACATCAGCATAGTCAAAAGAGGGATGATTAGTGATTGCACTAACTGAGTTTTAGCCCGAATGGGTCGACAATTTTAAGACAATGTAATATTCGTAGACTACTAGTCTACTAGTTTAGATTTTTCAATGCAGATGTACTAGAAAGTTAATGGGGTGTACATCGACTTATATCAAAAGCGTATAACCTGTTTGACTTGCTAGAAGCTACAGTCTGTTGTTTATTTTGCATACCAATTTAATATATATATATATATTAGCATGCCAAATGGTTATCTATACTAATATTATAAAGAGGAAAGGTTTGATTATTTTTTTGTATGTTTGAAATGAATAGGCTCCGAAACTACTGGACCGATTTCAAAAATTCTTTCACCGTTGGCAAGCTACACTATTCCCGAGTGACATAGGCTATGATTCATTTACAAAAAATTAGGGATGATTACTAAAACTTTAATATTCTAACGCAAGGTGTAAAAAATTTACAAAAACAGAGTGCGCTGCGAAAACGGTGAAAGTTAACAAAAATGATGTTCTATGAAATTGATTCCATAGATTACGCGAAAAGCGACCTACATGCGGGCGGAGCCGCATGCAACAGCTAGTCTTATATATTATAATATTACTATACATTTTAAGATATTTGTTCATTACTTATTTTATGCTGGCGCTTTGTACAATGTTATTGGTAGTTAAGATGGCAGAAACAGAAAACACTTAGTAAGCACAATTACAACTAAATAGAGTCAATTCTTTATTAGTTCAGGTAATTATTTAAATAAATGAAAAATGAAAAATAAAGTGATTTAGAGTAGGGAACTCAGAGGAACCATTCTGTCCCTCCAGAGCGTTATGTAGAGTTATATAAGTCAATGATTAGACAAAAGTTTTGTGTAAGGCACTACCGAGTTGGATCAGTAGTACTAAATATTTTGAAGGTATAACGACTTATTGTAGTCCTTCGCGACTCACAACAATCTATTTTGTTATTTTTCAATTTAATAATTAGGTAATACTTGTAACCATCATCAGCCATTAATAAAACCTACCGAGTCACAATTTTAATACAATTAACATGTACCTAGACAAGCCTTAAATAAGGAAAAATACTTAAACTAATAACCTGTTCGTTTTACAATATCACAATATCAAAATGGACGCCTCTTTGTAAATGTCATTGTAAATAACAATTGATTTAAAGTAAAGTTTTGTTTGTATTTTCTTGTCACTACAAGGTATTTTTGTAAAAGGTATGATAAATATTTATTATTTTCTACCAATAGAGACTATGTATTTCATATACTAATCGAAGCTGAGACGTATTAATGGACTGTTATCTGTCTGGACCGCACATATAGAGAGGGCGCTTAACAATAACGCTAACGGCTTCTGTTTCTAATACAACGAAAGAGCTAATATTCAAATTAGTCTTCAACGCCTTCAGAATCGCCTCCGGAATATTTCCAATAGTTTCTATTTTTGACTACGGTGGCTTCGGTGACTTCGTCCACTCTCGGAAGTCAAGTAAATTACTTATATTAGTACCCAAATAATTTCACATTATTTTACAAACTTTATAAGTCATAATAATGAGAAATATAAAAGTTTTATTTTCGTTTCGCTTCACGCGTTTCATGCATCACATTTCTTTTCTTGTGTAATCTCAAATATTTCCGTACATAATTATAGTCAGATACCTTCTTTAATAAAATCAGCTCGCTTATGGAATCTATTCTACCTTGAACTTTATAACTGTCCTATTATCAACTTAACAACAAATCAACAACAAAACGAGCTTTATCAGGATTTAGTGTATGGTTCTTCTGGTATCTCTCTTTAATAAAATTTACTATTGTATCTCTCTCTTGGCATCTCTCTTTAAAAAATGAATATTTAAAAATTATTTACTTTGCGTTGGGTGTTTTGTAGGTTTGTAGGTTTAGTAACAATTAGATTGTTTGATAATGATGAGTTTTATATTGCTGTATAGTTTGTGAAGGAGAGATAGATAGCACTCTATTATTATCTGTGAGTTGTTTCAGCAATCAGTTTGATACCTGTGATAATAGGCGGCTTTTATCGTTGACTTGATGTGTCTCTCGGATTTATAAGATGGTCCAGTCCTGTCTATGCCATAAGTCGGAGAGAAACTCTTTTACGTAGTTCTGATAAGAACCTTTTTGAAGTGGTTCTAACAAGATCCGTTTGTATTATTCATGAAGCTTTCGGTTTGGCAACAGTTCGTTTAGATTTTGCCCGCGACTCGCGGAAGGGTCTGCTGCTTCCCTCGTAATTATATTATTCATACTAAGTTTAAATATTTAGACTAACCTAAAAAAGACTAACTATTCTACTTTTGTTACGTGTAGCTGATGTATTTAATATACTTTATTGCTTATTTTGTGAAAATATTAAAAAAGTGGCAACTGAGAATTAAACAACTTACCTATATAAAAATAATTAAATAATAACAAAGCAAAATCTATACATTCAATATGTTGTTGCTCAAAACAATAGTTTTTCAAATATTTGTGTATCTTTGTTAATCTAATTGTCTGTTGGTTTATTACCGTCTCACGTGAAATTTCTGAGCTAATGAAATTTAAAGTGAGTAAAGACCATTGAGGCGATTCACATACAGTACTTTAAACATCCGAAAATTATACAGTTTCCAAAGAATAAACTGTAAAACCAAATTGATTTACAATTTAATATTTGTATGCTCTTATTTTAGACTTCTTTTTCAATTTTGTTTTGATTTGTGGATATAACAAAATCGTTCATTTCTTTGTCATGTATTGTATATTTATGCGTCATTATTCGTACGTAGTTAGATTTTTGGTTCTGTTCTTGTCCAATAATATTTTAACTCTCTAGTATACTCCTTGATTGGATGAATTCGCGATGAGTTCCTTATGTGTAATGTAGTGGGTTTCTTTTTCACCATCTACTCATATACCTACTGATTATGTCTTATTATTAACGTACCTACTCTAAATCTAAAGTTCTTATTTTTTACATTGTTTGTCTTTATGTAAAAACTTGCAATATAAAGGTTTCTATATCATCAATCTAAAATACCTACTTCTGTTTTAATTTTTAATAAAATAATGCATTTTTATAAATATTAGTTCACTGTGCTGTCATTACTCCTGTCTCTTACAAATAAATATCACTAAGATAGAGTATGTGAAAAAATATCTTGCAACTAAGTTTCTGGACAAATCTGATTAATCCACTCTGTAATACAGTGATATTGTTACAGACATACAGACGATATAATGTTGCCGCTGCATGTTTATGTTGCGGCTGTACTTCTCTTCACACGCCATGAATACTCTTAGAAACGTACGTATAATACTACCAACTTGCCGCCACTTTGCTTTCTGCTAAAACACCTTCATGACAGTGATATCTGTAACTGACTGCGATGGTCAAAAGATCAGCATAGTTTTATTTCAGTACAACAATAATATTACCTACATTCGTCGTCGAAAACTATCATATGTTTTGTTTTTCTTAAGATATCGAGTAACGTCAACGAGTCTTACTACACATATAGAAGATTAATAAATAAACTGATTTGAATATAATTTTGGTTAATTTTCGTTAAAAGCAATTTCTTACGGACAATAAGGGTATTGAGTAATGAGAATTTGCGAAGTCATGGGATAGTTCACACTACTACAAAAATATGAAATTATACATAAAATGACACAATATAACATTTTTGAAATTTTTGTTTTAAATTTTAGAAATTCGTCTTGGATTACAAGTTCATTTCTTCATACATCTTTTTCTTCTTTCTTTGATGCGAAATGAATACACGATGTTTGTTATTTAAGTTTGATTTATTTTATTATATATGAATCGTTCTGTTCTATAATCTTCCTTTATCTCTTAGAAAGCATCAATACCATGTTTCTATAATTGTGGAGGTTTGCTTTCAAAATATTCATCTAGGTGGCGTCTTTAAATTGCTTATGGATTTAAAAGATTTACCACAGAGAGATTCGTTTAAAGAGAGAAAGAAGTAATAATTTGATGACACAAGGTCTAAGGAGTAAGGAGGGAGATGTAAAAACGTCCGAATTTAACTGTATTTCTGATAATTTCTGTCTTATAACTAACGCAACATACGGACCAGGATAACGCAAGAGCATTGTCCTGGTGGAATACGACACCTCGTCATTTTGCCATTTCTGTCCGTTTTTCTGCTATGGTGACTTTTAGTTGATCCAATTGGTTGCAATTTTTGTCTGTAGTGTTCGTATTACCTTGCGAAAGGAGCTCGTATTACACTACACCCTTCCTGTCCCACCAGGCACAGAAGAACCTTCTTTGGATGAAACTCAGACTTCACAACTGTTGAACTACTCTCTTTAGACCAAATGCGATGCTCAATTTAATATATAATCTAGGTTTCGTCTCCAGTGACAAGATTCTTTAAGAAAGAATATATCGCTGAAGAAGCAAATTACTCGTCGAGACACGTTTCATAAGGCCAATGTCCGTCAGTAGGTATGGAACCCAAACTTCTCTTCGATTCGCATATCCCATCTTCATAAAATGCTTATGTACCGTTGTCTTGGGAACGTTAGTGGCCTCTTCAACTTAGTCTTCAACTTTCAATTTAAAATTGCGAGTTCTAAATTTCATAAACCAATTTCAGACGATCCTAATAGTGGTAGACCGTAGCACCACTTCTTTAAACGATACTAATCTCGTCTGCAATGTCCTTTGCACCATTGCCTTTTTCCAGCAATAAAACCCAACACGCCGCAGATGTTGATTCTTTTGACTCTTCAAATTGAACGGCGAATAAAGAACAATTAAAGAGATTTTGCCACGAATTAAACGTACTTTGAAAGGGCTCTGGGATGACTTAAACCAATGCCATATTTATTATTTTATTTGTCAAAATAAAAAAATATATATAAACAGCCAGTTAGAGTCATACATAGCGTGGAGCGGAAGAAACTTATGGGACAACTTATTATATGAGTTATGACATCAGCGACGGCTTCCAATGTTAATGAAATTATTTTTTTATTTATTCCATCACAACTTATAGCATCGGATTTAACTTAACAAAAATAGGTCTCGTTTTACCATCCTGCCTTTGACCTTTACGATAGCAGCTATTAAATGCATCCTCATTGAGGTCATGCAATTTTAGGTGTTCTGACAAACATTGGAGACTACAGAAGAGACACTTTCTTTTTTTGCTTCAAGAACAACATGGAACATCTACATTTTTCTTCTACTTCTCATCTCCATTTGGTCATGTTGCTTATCCAGCAGTTTGACTTGAAGTTGGAGGCCTGGACTGCTAATAAAATGAAGCTTCGAAAATAAGTAAAACGTCCCAATAAGTTAAGGAAGTGAGACTCGTTGCAGGAGTAGAACTTTGAAGATTTTGTTGAAAATCCATCATTCAAGAGTTGACGTGCTCAGTTAGTTCAGCTATTGATTGTTTGATAGAATCCATTGTGAAATAAAAATGTACAAAAGCGTTGGAAGTATAATTTATTTTGTTTAAAAAATTAAGTCCTTTTTATATAAACATGTGCAAAGAAAACTACGTCGGTAGGTTATTGAATTAATTTAACGATGTCTGCACATATGCAGATATATTTTTAAATAATATTAATATTTCAAACTTAAGAGGTCCGAAAGGACGTTTAACCGTTACCTGGCACTACACACACCTATAAGTTTTTGTTAATTGTTTAAATTTTACTCAGTCGATTAAGATGGATCATATACTTTAACTTATTAGCGGATCACAATCGGTCTAATACTTTTTTACCAATGCTCGAACCTACAAAGACAGACAGACAAGGATTATAAAACCGTTCATTATGAACGACAGCTTTTTCTAAGCAACGTAAACCATACATTTGTACATATCATTTATTACATTAATGAAAAATAAATACCGTTACAGCATTTTGATTTTGATTTTTAAATATTTGACAGAAGGCGACAGCTGCGTCATAGAACATACCAACACCACTGGCTTTTGTGCTTCAGCGGTCAGCTAGGCGAGACTACGAGTGAGTGTAACAAAATCCTAACGTTGAGAAATGTAAAATTTTCTTACAAAAGTAATTTAAATTTATTCATACAGCATTATATATTATTGATTTTGAACGTCGTCAACTGGAATAATAAAAAATATTCTTCATTTTACCAAGATACAAAAAATACAGTCTTTCGTTTATTTTACATATTTTTTTAATTTGTGAAAAAGTAATCGTTATATTTTGAGAGGATTCACTATTATATAAATTATGAACACAAAGTTTTCGCAGAGTAGTAACAAGAATGTTTGGATAACATAAAGAAATTTTCCGTGCGAGAATCATATAACAATGTGATGTGTCTTTGGCTCAGCAGACAGTCACTTACCACTGGACCCATACCTTCATTATTATTTACAAAAAAGATCAAACATTTACTGTTATTTGTCCTCTTAAGTTCAGTTTAGAAGAACTTGAGGCAAAAAGATAGTAATTTTTTAATCAATTAATTAATTAATTTGATCCTTCCATTCCAGGATGAACCTTGTAATTCCTCAATTAAAAACCCTCTGCAACAGAAGTATTCTAACTATGCTTGTCTGCTTTAGCGAAGAGAGCTCCATACTAAAGAAGTCAGTTTAATTAGGTATAAAGACCTCTTCTCTGTAACTTCCAGCATTATATAAAAAGACTTACTGAATGATCTTGTTCTATATATCCAGGATTGGAAATTTTTTATGTAGACTGTGTTATGTAATAATACTAGTCATAAATCATACATTTTCTGTCCAGATTTTGCAACGATTGCAAATTTAACAATTGGTTCAGAAACTTGCCAGTATTAAGATAGCATGTTGTTAGTGACAGGTTGTATAGGAAATATATAAAAGAATATAATTGTTGCTTGGAATCCCAATAGATGTGAAAGCTAGGTAAATATTTCAAATTACAGTTTTTAAAGTTTTATTTGTGCTACTACATTTTATTCAAATGTCGTTATAAAGTTTTTTTTTAAAGCATTAATGTTATTCTTAGGTCTAACCAACAGACAGTCAGAAACAGCTGGCGATTAAATGAAAAAAAAAACACAATTTAACGATATTTATACAAGAACCCGAATAAACACGAATGAATGTACCTAAATCTCTTTGTATTCTCCTTTACATCTTTATCTGATTTTGACGAAATTTGTCCAAGTTGTTCTTCATCTTTAAATTGTTAATAAAAAATATATAGACATAAGACGATGGCAGGCTTTATTTTCGTAGATTTCTTGGTTTATACTACTTTGTTTATGATAAATTTCCAAATACATTTAAGAAAGAAACATAAATTATCCCATAGAATCTAGTTGAAATTATCTTTTATTTCAACGGTTCTGAATTTTGAACATGCGTATGACATTATCAAGCTGAACCGCTGAACAAGAGATGCTGCAATACGTTCATTATAATTTATCGAGATCCAAAAATTGTAACAATGAAAAAGCTGAAACATCATTTCACAAAAATTGTATTACTTTTTTTATAATTATATTTATATGTAGGTAATTGACAGTCACATTTGAGATTTTTTCCTCGGCAGCAAGGAAAACCAAATTTCGATTTAGTGTTTTCCATTGAAAATTATAGAGTATATTCGGTATTTAGGTGCAATACATTGATTGTTTTCATAGCTATCACCGTGTTCACAACTTTTAGAGCAAACAAACAAAAAAATAACAAAACTGAAATAAATCCCAGTATGTACATATATATATTTTTAGGTACTCTACGTACCTCAAACGAGCTGCAAAAGGTTTCACTAACTTTTTTAGAAAATGATTTTTCCAACTATCTATTACGAACTAAGAAAAGCCATCTTTGGGTCGATGGACTCACTGAAAATCGAATGTGTACCGGAGAACTCAGAGGAGGAGGTAGAGAGGAGATAAATCAATATAGGTCCTCCTAACACTTCCAAGTTACATTTGTACATAAGTACTCTCTGGTAATCTCTGGTAATGGTTAATCCATGATTAAGTGCGGAAAATATACTAATAAATACGCTTTAAATCGTTTTTTTAAAGTGAATTTTCTTTCCAGGAACCAGGATCCCCTCTCCAGGTGGTGTTTCGCGATTAAACATGCAATCTTCTCTCCCAATCTGTGTTAAGATAAAATGTAGAGAAATATTCAAAATTATTTAAAAATAATAAATAATAATAAAAATAATAAGTCAGTTTATTTAAACAATAAATAAAAATTACTTGAAATATAATCAATAATGACACCGGAAAATCAAAATCTCACACATCTGAATATTTTGTTGTAAATATTATTGAGTCTCAATCTGAGATTACTTCACCATTCGATGAGTATTTCTTAGATACTGCTTTCCTAATGACTGAATATCTAAATGTCTCGACCTTGTTAGCTGAGGCATTGTTGTAAAATAGGATGGAAGAACATCCCCGTAACTTTAAATTTAAATTTATTAATCATATTGAAGTTATTAAAATCTTTAAAATGAAACAGTAGTATAGACCTCGGGGGACATTTAGTTAGCATAGTTAAATCGATACTCACTATTATTGTTCCCTATTTACTAATAGTATTTAACAGATGTATTCATAGCGGTTGATTCCCTGATCTCGTGAAGTACAGTTATTATTCCTATTCAATATGTAAATAGTTTGGTTTCACAAGGGGTCGTCCAACAACCGACGCTGGTGTTGAGCTATTAAAGTATATTTTTGATGCATAGGAGGATTCAATTGATGCTTTGGGTGTTTTTTGTGATCTTTCCGAAGCCTTTGATTACGTCCAACATGAGAACTAATCAGGATCTCACATCATGTAAGGGATACTGTGCTAAAGTGGATTGTTTCGTACCTAGACAACAGGAAGCTGATAGTGGATGTAAATGGTAAACGAACTGTAAGGGGAACAAAACCCAGTGTACTGTTAGATAGTAAACGGTATTCTTAGGTATTAGCCAAGATGAAAAACTTCAATGAGGTTCACATATAACTATACTAGCGAATAGACTTATCTTTTGTAATTTAAAAAAAACGCCAACTGACAGACTTATTTCAACTACTTCCACAGCGTGATGCCTTTATGGCTTATAATAACAATATATAACCTGTCTAGTAGGAACTCTTTAAGAGAAATAATTATGAACATTCAAAGCGTAACTTGATAGTGTCAATATATACTTAATAAGTAATATGCAAATACAAGAAATAAAGACAAACCCTTTCTAATTCACAATAGGTTGGCAAAGATTCATAAGTCATTTTATGTACAATGGGTCCATTTTTATATTAAAGTTTCTGTTGAAATTCAAAGTCTTTTACTATCAAAATTCAGTTTTAAACTGAAAGATAAGGCTTACTTTACAATAAAGGATTATACAAATGACAATAAGGTCTGTGACAATTGTAAACCCACCCTATCAAAAAACCCCCTAATAATGATATTGGCAGTTCAAAAGAGTGGCCATGATTTTTTTTGCCTGGATCTTTTTGTGAGTTCAACTAATTGAACGGCTTTTTTTATAAGTCAAAGTCTTATATTAAAAACATATTTTAATGACATTTGCAATATTTGTTTCACTTTGACTTATCATGTTTAAAAAAAATTCTATTAATGTTTTGACTTCGACTTATGATCTAAAAACTTTTTCAGACAAAAAAGATATTTAACATTATGAATAACCACAAAGTATATTATTTTTTGAATAGGTTGACCTTTAATTTATGGAAAAAATGAGTAAATACTATACTTATAAAACGACGAGCGTAGCTCTCTGTAGTCAGGATAAACGTATTCTTAGTAACGCTTCTCCTCCGACACTAATGAATCGATTGACAATCGATTTGGTTTTAATCGATGAGTGTCATAGGGTGGATTGTTATAGGCTACACACACCAGGCCACACCAGGCTGGAAGAAATTGATATAGAGAGGCTGCTTGCAAGAGGTGGCCAACTAATTACAAATAACCATGTATGCGATCTAAATTGTAATTTACAATTGAAATCGATCTTATCTATTTTTACAAAATAATCCACAGCTTACATCTTGACACTCAAGATTTTAGCTCAAGAAACGAATTGTAATTTTGAGTTTAGTAGAAAAAAAATAATCAAGTTGAAATAAAACTATTTTTACGGATTTAACTCCCGTATAATTAAATTTTAAAGTTAACCCGACGCGACGTTTCGAATACTTTGCAGTCATCGTATTCACGACGATATGGGTAGACAGACATACACTTACACCTCGTAAGTGCCTGTCAGTAGGTGAGCTAATTCGTCATCAACCTTAGACTATTAAAATTAGCTTGTTTCTTTCAATCGCATCGCGATCCATTCGAGAAATGTAACGTTCTTATCAAATGTTATATCATTGGGCTTGACTAATGTATGTTAATCCACTGCTGATTTTGATATACGCCTATACTTGATGCTTGACACTTGGAGACTATCTATCACCTGGAACCAACTTTTGAAAAGTATAAAATCCCATGTCTGTAACCGCACTGTGAGGCCTCAAGATACTGTTAAGTCGTTCTTTGTGCATCTTGAATTATAGAAACTTAGAACCGTTGGAGGTAGATGACTAGTTAACTGACTTACTGACACACACCTCCAGACCCCTATGACCTATCCGTGAACACGATTACTGCAAATTATTCGAAACGTCAGGTTAAATTTACAATGTAAATTAAAATGTAATTATACGCGCGTTTAATCCGTATAAAATGTTGTATTAAATAAAGATATTTAGAAGATAATACTAAATTTGTCCTGATTTATAGTAAATGTATGTTGAAGGTCCATCGTCATCTCAGTGTATTATTACAGCAGCTTAAATACAATCTCTGAATCAGGTCATGTAAAAGGTTGTAGTTATTTATCTTATTCGTATCTTTCGCTACTACTTTATGTATTCAAATTTCGCAACCACTCTCCAGTAAGTACCAGGTCCAGTAAGTGTCACCGGTCAAGTCACGTTCAGTTTTAATGCAATGTGTAATTTACGAGGCAATTTGACTGTTAATAACTGCAGCGAACCATATATCCGGTTGACAATCTGGCTATAAAATCCATTATCAACTATGTTATTTTATCTTATCTATCTTAAAGCTTATATCTGGTGCTACGTATTTTAAAACGATTTCAAAATAGCCAAAAATATATATATATTTACCATTTTTCTGTTACTTTGCAAATATTAATACTGAATAAAGGTAATGGTTAATGTTATATATAGCAGAGAAAGAAGTAAACGATAAGCAAAATAAACAGGCTAGAAAGTAAAACGCTCCTCTTTGACTTTAATCAGAGTCGCTTTCGCCTTCACGTGTTTAAGTCGTAAGCAACGAAATCAAACTCGACTAGGTGTGATACTTGTGTGTCGCAGAAAACTTACGCGAATGAGAAATGAACTTACGTTACGTTAGATATACATTTTAAAATAAAATAAAAATATACATTTAAAGTCACCCAGTTAAAGTGTAAAATGGTGGACACATCCATTGTTAAGAGAGATAAACCACGGCCCTATACTATGGATTTTGAAAAAGTATTCTGTTGAATTTATTTTTTACCACCGATCATTTATTGTAAGTGTTATTTTATTATTGTAATATTTATTTATACATACTAACATTAAAGTTTCTGTTTGTAATTCCTAATTAACAGATTTTAACCAAAGCGTAGGAAAGTATATACAGAACTTAACTACATACTTTTTCTATGTTTTAAATAAGGGAGGTGTATATAAAAATTCCATCAGACGAAGTCGCGGATAAAAGCTAGTACATAGTATAATAAAATAACCAAATCTGTATTTTTTTTTTAATTAAACTCTGAGTGTACGACAAAAATTGTTTAGTTTTTCTGTTCCTAGATGGCTTATTATTTTAATATGGAGAGGGGGTCAACATAGTATTATTCATATTTTTTTATTAAGTAATGGCGTGTGTTATAGTGACTTTAGGACAGGTTAAAGATCTGTCCCACTGCTATTAATTTAATCTAAAAACAGAATAAAATAAATATTCACATACAACAAACGTGATTATTATACTCGACATTAATAACAGCAACAGATAGATTTGTCAAATATTCAATTTGAAATGAAAAATAAATATAAATTTATAAAAATAAGTAGTAATATTTAAGGGGAATTCCAGTACAACAAATGTGTTTTTTTTGCTGTTAAGGATAATGGTGCGGAACCCTACATTCGCGAGTTCCATTCACGGGTTTAAAGTGATAGAAATATCATAGAGGTGACAGAAATACTGAAAAAATCCACTGTCTAGCTATCACGGTTCATGAGATACAGCCTGGTGACAGACACAGGGACTGGGAAAAAGTAGTTTTAGTAATAGGATTCCGTTTTCGAACAAGAAGATTCTTCAATAATATATTATAATAAATTAAATCATTGTAATTCAAAAATATATTCATTATAAATATTATTTACATGTGTCCTTTTTTGTTGCAAAACACAGTTGGTTGGGAATATTTAATGTGTGCACGTGCTATGAGGAAAATACGGACCGGTTCATTATGTATTTACAACATCAGAAGATGGACGTATTAAAATAATATTAAATACTAATTCAATGTTAGGTGTTTTGTGATATTAAAAGGTAATGTATATTTTATGTAATATTTGATGATTATTACTTCATTGCCAAAATATTATTAAGAATAGATAATAAAAAAAACCACATAGGTACCTATGTATTTCTCATTTATGCAGTTATATAAATATGTTTTACCGTTATTAGTACTCTTAAAAAGAATTCATTATTCCTCAGTGTATATCAGAACCTAAATATTAAAACTAAATTATTATACCTAATTTATATGCTAAATGCTGGTTATTTGGCCAAAGAATCCTGAACGACTGCAATTAATATTAAAAGTTTTATTATTGTTTTATTTCTCTAAACTTTCGAAAACTTCATCGTCCTTGGTTTCGTAACTTGCAATAATTATCTTTAGTTTGTTGCAGGAACACACAAACAAACAAAACAGGATGTTGTGTGTGTTTATTATCCTCCTCTTCATACAGCATGGAATTTCTCAGAAACGTACGTCATATTTCTTAATACTTATGACAGCTATACCTACTTAATTTTATGTATTTTATTAAGATGCGCCGAACAGTGGTTTCACTGAATAACCGAATACTATTCGGTTTAACCTTTACCAAACGGAATATTCGGCCGAATTATTCGGTTTACCATTTCATTCTTTGTTTGTCATGAACATGTTCTAACAACTATGTTACATGTGGTGTCTGGCTTTCTTGTGGTTTTAAAATATTGTTTTGAGGTTTATAAATAAATGCTGATTTAAGTTTCAAAATAAATGTTTACTATAATTATTAATTGTAGGTTAGGAATGATAAAATAATATGTTGAGTTGATATTTTTCGAAATAAATGTTAAGTTAAAGCTTAATGGCTTTATATTATTAAGCTTCATTCACATTAGGTACTTATAGGATTTCTTTGACTTATACCTAATATGAGATAAATCTTGATTATTCGGCGCATCTCTAATTTTTATGAAACATTTTCATTTTATTACTTTAATTTTTTGTCGATTAATTAAAAGAGACTTATTTGAACTTGAAATTAATATTAACTACATACTAACAAAAACTATCTTTATACACTTAAAATTGTATACAATTTCATATATATTTTTTGTTATATCGCAAATATATATTTTGTCATTAAAAAGATAAAACATTTGAAGGGTCAAAATACTTATGTTTTGAGTCAGAAAACCAATTATTACTAAAATATATAAACAAAACAAATAAAAAACCGTATGTTAGATCTGAGTTGTGTGCCTACCTGATAAGAGTCGCTTTATAATTTCAAAAGAGGAAATAATTTAAGATTAGTCTCGTTGATCCTATATAATGTAAATACATAAGTTATTAATCATTAGAAAAAACCCCACGCGTTATGTAATATAAATATTAACTTTTGTATGCGATTACAAACACACCCATCGTCATTTTTTAACGACTAGAATCATTATCATTTTTTCCCACTTACAATTATAATCATAATAGTTCGTCCAATTCTTACGAAAACATAAAAAATTACAGTTAGTACTTTCTGTGTATCTAAAAAATACAAAGAAACTATATGAAGTTCTGATTATCGTCTTCAAATATACAGTCAGAAGCAGGAGGCATTGTTTTGTACTATACAGAGCGAATTTTAAGTGGTCAAACAGCATACCCATAGCGCGTACCCATAAAATTAATATACAATCTCTATGGGTGGACTAGCCGGGGTCTTAGCATCATTCCTTTATAGCATAGCATCTTTTCTTTCTTTTCTCTTTCTCTCACCAAAGTGTAAAATATTTTTAGGGTCAGTTTGTACGGTGAGTGAAAGAGTCGCAACCAAATTCCATACATCCTCATCCACACTCTTTCATCTTCATCTGCTCCTCAAAGTATAAAATCTGCATTTCCACATTTTGAAAATATCCGTGGGCAAAGATTTTTCTTTACCATGAAATAAACCGTTATATTTTAACGTCTGATTTTAATAAGAAATATATTACAGAGGGTGACTTGTGCATTAAAGAACATGACAACAGCCTCGGTGTCTGTGTCCCGGCTGCCCGATGTGAGTCAGTGAAACGTGACTATCTGTGAGTTCCTCCTATGTTATGTAATATTCATTAAATACACTTCAATCAATAGTTCTATACTAATATAATCAACCTGAAGGGTTTGTCTACTGAACCTATCATCAGTCATATCTTAAAAAAAATATGTTACATACGAAGGGATAATTTTAAAGAAAAGTTTTTGTTGTCACCCCAACAATCGATTCGAATCGCTCGAAAAACCTATAATATTTATTATATATTTACTGCAGGTATTCTTATGTATGATTTGTATTTATTAATATGTAATGTTGTTTTTGCACATTAAGTATTTACTGTTTTCTCCAAAGGTTTACTTTTGTAATAAAATCTCCTTTTCCACCTCCTTTACAGACCACTGTCTCTATTTTCTCATTTCTTAACATATGTTCCTCCTTTATATATGCAGAGATTATATATTTTTAAATAACTTTTCATTTATTTACAAAATGAGGAATTATGGGAAATACTGATAAAAAAAATGAAATAACTTTTTAGAACAAATCGGATAATACCAACATTCTGTGAACGTAATCAGCAGACTGTCGTCGTGTGCTGCAGCGATGACAACTCCATACACTTCTCTCCTACAATACAAACTTCACCTAATATTAAGTAAGTAATACATAAAAACGTCACGTCTCCTCAATTGCTTTTTAAACTGCACTTTATTTAGTAATTTAAATTATATCTAATAACTGTAATTCTGATTTATAACGCCTTATTGAGCTTAGCGTAAGCGAAGCGAAGCTCTTAACCCTTCATTTCGCTGTTTTCGGAACCTCTGAACAGATTATCATGATTTGCACCAGGAAGTTAGAACTTTTATTAGAGATGGTTCCTAAAAACAGAACTTAAAAATCTCAACTAGAAAAAAAGTTATAGCAAAAAGAAATTTATCAATGGGAGTTACAATGTTAAATCGTCACGTGCTTGCATCAGTGTTAAATACAAAGTTTTTGCTAAATTTTGTAACATAAAAAGGGCGGTGCCTCAGCTCATCTCCCGCACCGTAAAAGAACGAATCCTAGTTTAACTTGATTTTGTTTTATAATTTGGATCATTTATATAAGTTAGAAAGAGTATTCGTCCTATAACATAGCCCTGTGAAACACCAAAATATGAATCTCACTTATTCACCTCCTGTTATCTTAGATATTTGATAAATTTATTTTAAATAAAATGCATATGTGCAGTAAGCAGATCCATTTCTTTTTCGATATGTATAATTTATAACAAGGCCCCTTCAATGAAATTGTTTATTTCTACATCACTAAAAACCAATTTATAGTCACTTTAAATATACAGAAATCTATAAATATTTAGTATTAGTGTAAACAACATTTCAATAATTTTATACCTTGGCTACATCTACATATAATAAAATGGTAACTAGACAAAGTCCTTAGAACAAAAAATAGTTTGGGCTATAATTACAATAAAACTAAAAATATTTGAATGTGTATAAACTTAATTTAATCGATAATTTATGTTTTGAATCTAAGGGACTGGAGAGCAGAGAAAAACAAGTCACAGGCAACAGCTAGTATAGAAGGTCGTTATTTATAACTGGTCCTTTTGTTATTCTAATAAAGCATATTATTATAAAAGTGTAGGTATATAAGTCATAATCAGTAATTTATCCGCATTTTACTACATATTATGTAATTTCAATATTATAATGATAATTATAATACATTATAAATATACATATCGTTTTATATTTCAGTGGTCGTCCTCAAACACAAGCAAAAGACAATCGTCGAGTGAGCGAGAAGAGTAAGTCATTTATACAGAATGATAATTTAGTAAACATAATTTATACATTTTCTAAATGTCATGTATTGAATTAAGCTCAACGTTGCTCAGATTAAACATAAAATAGAGATTAGACAACATAAATTAACATAGGTTCAAAAAGAAAAGTAAAGATATTGAGACAAGAATGAAGCAATTATCTTCAGTTAAGCAAGGCTAAGTCATTTTAACCGTCAGCAATGTTACAGAGTGCTCCGAATACGGGGAGAGTGTGACAGAAAAAATCGATGGCACAGATGGAGCAACCTTTGCTAATTGTGATTACAATAAAGTACATCTGATCGTTGGTGGGGAAGATGCTGAAAGAGGAGAATTCCCGCATATGGTAAGATAAATAATTAAGTAAAGTGATTTTAAACTTTATCATTACAGATTCGGCGTTCATACTTTGTAAATCATTCTACATACAAAATGGAATCCTCCATTTCCATTTAACTGTAGAGTTACTTTTAGATAATAAATACAATTAAATATAGGAAACTAACTGTTAACTGAATATAAATATTTATCACGTAAGAAAAGTAACTAGTATTGGACAAGTAATTGCTGTGAAACAAACAAGTTCAATCTTTTTCACAAATTATTAACCTTTCCATTACATAAGTTTCTTTCTTAGACAGCCATAGGATGGATAAATCTCCAAGGAACCTATTCTTTCCTTTGCGGAGGAAGTCTGATAAGTTCCAAATTCGTATTGACTGCGGCTCATTGCTCCAAATACGGGAAGATGAGAGATCCTAGGCCTGTCATTGTTCGACTTGGAGACCAGAACTTGAATCCAGAGAAAGATGACGGGGCTAGTCCTATTGATGTAAGAAATTATCTGTTTTGTATTATTATTAGTATTTTAAGGACGGGAATTAACGGGCTAGGAAACAGGTACCATGTACCATTTAATTGACTTAATTCTCTTTTCTTTCTTTCTTTCCATTTCCACACTTTTTTTAGCTTTACGCTCTTCTTCTGCCTCTCAAGACCAAAAGAACGTGCATTAAACACTCCTCATTGCAGATTTTGTTGGGTTATAGCAATTACTATTGTTGTACTAACATGAAATAATACTTCCTGTTTGGTATTTTGACAATCAGACACGTTTCTTAGTTGTTTGTCATTCTTAACTATAGTACATAAATATATATCTTACCTGTAAGACTATATCCTTACTTTAATGCGATGTCCTTCTAATGATCATTCATTTTAGGTAAAAATCAAGAACATAATAAAACATCCGCAGTACAAATCCCCTGGTAAATACCACGACATAGCGTTGCTGGAGTTGGCTTCCAATGTGGAATTCCAGGGTTCCATCCGACCAGCTTGTCTGTGGACCAAACCCGGCTTTTCTAATTACACTCAGGCTGTAGCGACAGGATGGGGGGTCGTTGACCCACGTAAGTGTCGTCTAGATGTTTTTGAAATTACGTAAAATCAAACATTACATATATTCGGTGAATAAATGAAGACAAACGATATTATTGAACCAAACCCATATCAATATTCTAATATATGAAAAGAAAGTTATAAAAGTCTACACTTTTACAACTTTCATAATATAGCAGATTCATTTTTACAGGTACCGAGCGTACCTCAGATGAGTTGAAAAAAGTATCATTAACCCTGATAGAAAATAATTATTGCGATTTTTTATTAAAGAAGAAGAGAAATCGGAACTGGGCTGTTGGATTTACCGATGACCAGCTCTGTGCTGGAGAACTAAGAGGAGGGAAGGACACGTGTCAGGTAAACTGACTGATCTCTGTAGCTTGGAAGGTTTCGATCGTTACAGTTTCTTGAGAATAAATAGGATTTGAAACAGAATAGATAGGGTCTATACCTTGCGTACATTTATTAGATTAGATCCAAATTTCAACCACGAACAGAATGAAATTGCTTCTTATGTAATAGGGCAAAAGTAGGAACATAATATTTTAATTATTTTATTCCAGGGTGATTCAGGGTCCCCGCTCCAGGTGGTGTCTCGTGAGAACAAATGTCTCTTCCACCTAATCGGTATAACGTCATTTGGCGACAAATGCGCACAGTCCGGTAGTCCGGCTGTGTACACACGTGTGTCGTCGTACTTAGACTGGATTGAGTCTGTAGTGTGGCCGGGAGAGTCGTAAAATATATATATATATATATTTCTTATGTATGGCCTATTATCTAGTTAATTTACACTTATGTATAAGTAATAAATAGAGCAATAAAAAGTTTAAAACATATCATTTCTAATTTTAATATACAACCTTTATTAAAAATTTTGAAGTCAACAAACAGTAATTGATACAATTTATATTTATAAATTATAGGTTTAATATATTTCCAGTGTCATGATAAAATATTTTGAATATGCGAGATTTGTTGGTTTGAATTGCTAACAGATTTTTAATTTTTGTCTGGTCTACTGGCACGTTTTCAAAAAAAACGAGTTCGGTAACATCGATATTATAATATATTACTTGACAGGAAGCCTGAGACGATGACCTGCACCTGAACCTGAAACACAGACTAATAGTCCATTACACACCCTAAAATTAAAAATAGCATATATCAACTAAAGTTTATTTAAAAGACGATAAATAATAAATTACCAGAAGTTTATAAGCTTATGAATAAATTAAAATAATTGCTTTGTTAATCTAAAAAGAATAACTGTGCATGTTTCGTTGATTCTTAAAGGTCACATAATTAAAGAATAATTTTTGCATGATACCCATAATCTGGATATTACAATTTTTCTCCAATAAAACAGTTTTAGTTTAGTATTATATGAAATAATAAAAATTGGCCATAAATATATACTTAGTCTGGCCATAAATACTGTTACAATTAACTAGGAACCGCCACAATGCGCTGCGGGAGTTGAGCTGAGCGCCCTTCCCCTTTTTTATGCTACTAAAGTCGGTCCATACCGCACCCAAGGACTTTCAATAAAATTGCTGGTACCGGAAAGGTTAAGAGTAACAATTGGCGAGCGAGCGCAGGTTCCGTTAATCTTAAGTCTATAGGAGATTCAGTTTTTTGACCATATCTTTAAAACGAAACAATATTTTTTATTCTGTTTTTTTTGGAGCAGAAGCCCAAGTCACGTCCTTGACATGCGTGCCAATTTTGGTTAAAATTGGTCAAGTGGTTTTCCTGTGATGTTGCCTCAAAAAATGTATTCTCAAGCTTACGCTCAGCTCAATTAATTCGAAATAGTAATGTATTATAAAGTATAAACTATAAATATTGATATTAAAATTGCGTCAGATGATTTTTATATCGATTTCAGGGCAGAACTGTGCTAGATATTAAGAAGAAATTTTTATATAACAAGCCAATTTACTATGATAACATTTTTGTATGTGATACCGCGATTCAGAATTACGATGGACATGCACAGCAACCTCTGTTGATATCTAGAAACTGTTAGCTTAAACCTATGAGAGATTCAGTTTTTTTGACCATATCTTTAAAACGAAACAATATTTTTTTATTCAGTTTTTGGAGAACAAGCCCAGTCACGTCCTGAACATACGTGCCAATTTTGGTTAAAATTGTTCAAGTGGTTTTCCTGTGATCCTCAAAATGATCCTCAAAAAATTGATTCCCAAACGGTTAAGAGCTTCGCTTACGCTCAGCTCAAAAATAAAAAAAAATAAAAATATTAGCTACATTTGAATTTGGAAATTGTTAATTGGAATCTGTCATTTTTATACGATTGTTGATTGTTCATTGTGCGCCAATGCGCAGAAATGAGACATTGTACAATATTCTGCGATATTAAAATGGAGTAGGGTGAGAAAGAGAACAGAATCGCTGTGGTTGCATTACACAACTAGGTATGGAGCCAAATGCAAATAAGCCAAAAGTTTGTGTACTGGGCTATTAATAGGTACAATGAGACTTCCTCTGTTTGTGACAGAGAATGATCTGGCATAGTGTTCGTACGAAAAATGTGGTCAAAGCAGTAAGGGAAAGAATTCGATGAAATCTTGTCCGAAAACAAAAGATTTTATCTCGGGAAATGAAGAAAGCACCTAGAACCATGTCGCGTATTTTAAGAGATGACTTAGGACTTGCAGCATATAAGAGACACACTGGTCTTTTCTTAACTGATAAATTAAAGATAAATAGGGTGCTAAAATCGAAACTGCTGAAGCGGTTCGCAAAGGGAGGTAACAAAATTTTATTACTGATGAGGAAAAATTTACAATTGAGCACCATTTTAACAAAAACAAAATGACCGTATTTATGCTCAAAGCTCTAAAGAAGCTTCTCAATTGGTCGACAGAGTGCAACGTGGGCATTATCCGACTTCAGTGATGGTTTCAGTGGCTGATCAAGAGTTCTGACCGCCCTAGGCTAATAATCAGGACGCGCCCCCATCATGTGCGTTACGGTCGGCAACAGTAGTATATTACTTACTTTTGTCTTTGTTTGTATAAAAGATAAAATGATTAGTAGTCATAGTACCTATTTAAGTTATCAGATCGATCTGCCAACAAAACTGACGTTGTCTTTTAATCTGCACGCTGACTAGCTGACTGTCCATAAAGTCAAAGCACTTCACGCATTATTTGACCAAAATCATGACACGTGACAGCAGGCTACCTTGTAGAAAACCAAATCACTTTCTATGTACATTAGCGAGAGCGCTGTAAGTTTTTGCTGACGAAGCGTGTAGCGCAAGTAATTTTTTACTCTTTTAAGTGCAGAAAATGACCTTTCGCCGCTGCAGTTGGTAACACTCATTGTCAAAAAAATTCTTAATATTATCTCCACATTCGGGAACATGCATGAAATATTAAAACTTTTTATTAACTGCAACAAACCCTTAGGTGTTCTCGCAGAAGTAGAATGCTCGGCCTCGATGTCAGATTTTAAAAACTGCGCCAAATGGACGCATTCTTCTACAAAAGTTTCTTCTAAATCAGTGGCATATGGTTGTTTTAACTCGTTTGCTTTGCTTCTAATAAATTCACTGTCATCTAGTTCATGCAATTTCCATAAAAAACCAAAGTTTGTGTTTACTGTATTATAAATAATATGCCGGTTTTTTAAGTGCACTTTAAGACTATCAACCGCTGCATAATAATTATCAATGATGAAAGATCGTCTCCCTTCTAACTCAATGTGTCCAGTCTTCAATTCATCAAAATGAAATTTTGGTTTCTTTCTTCTTCTTACATCTTTTTTGTATGTGGTCACTTCGCATCTCTTGATTGCCTCTGATTCAAAATTTTCGAACTCTTTTTCGTCACGCAACGTATCAAGGTAAGCATGTAATGTCTCATAAAGAGTAACAACATTTGATAAATCAACGAAACTTGCTTGTAGCTGTACACTAACGATTTGAAATTTTACGAGCACAGAGTTCCAAAAGCACAACATTATTGTAAATTATAAAGTTTTAATTTTTTATAATATTGCTTTTGCTTCTATTTTGGTCTTTTTACATTGATTCACATCTTCGCAAATAGAGTTAAATGCTTCCAGAACTTGTTTGTATGAACTGTATAAGGCTTTACTTGCATCTGCTCGCGCACTCCAACGAGTTTTTCAGTTCCAAAGTGTTATCAATTGTTGCAAGAACAGCCTTCTCCATGTCTTCACCTTTATGACCGCAATTGGGTAAAAATGTAATAAAGCGTTCAACAGGTTCTCCGTTAGGCAAAATATAACGAATAATAAATGTAACTGATCGGTGTGTGAAATATCTGGAGAGGAATCAATGCTAATCGAAAAATATTTTGCTTTTTTTATTTCTCCTTTAATCGAAAGTAAAACTTCATCAGCGAGAATTAAGATAAATTCATCAGTTATAGAGGATGACAAGTACGATGGAGAACCTCTGCCTTTTTGTCCAAATCTCACCAAATGTTCAGCCATGAAAGGATCAAATTTAGATATAAGCTCAATACAACCAAGAAAATTTCCGTTTAGTGTTGATCCAATAATTTCATTTTGGCCGTGAAATGGAAGCCCACGAGAAGCTAAAAACTTAATTGTTTCTATTACACGTAGTAATACATTTCGCCAATAAGTTATTTCTTCATTATATTGTTTGACTATTTGCGTATCCAATCGTTGTAAAAGTTTTCCCCTACATACATATTGTCCCAAAAATTTACGATGATCCGGAGAATTGTCGTGATCAGTTATTAAGTTAGAATTTTTCCAGTCATTAAATCCACTTTTGGCAAATACGGATGTTCCTCCATATAATTTGCAAGCACCACAAAACACGCGACCTGTGGATTCTGAGTATACTAACCAGCTTCTCTTCACAATTTCGCCATTAACAAGCTTCATCTCAAACATATTTTTAGATAGAAATCTTTTTTGATTTTTATACTGTCTTTCCGATCTAGAAAAATCTAATTCTTCGTTTTGTTGCAATCCTTTATTAACAATATACTCTCGTAATTTATCGTTTACTTGCCACACTGCAGGGTCATTTGACGGAAAAAACGGCTTTTCTTCTATTACAATTTCGTCTTCATTGTAGATCGTTGGCGTCGCTACTATAGGGCTAGTGTTAGACGGAAAAACGGAGAATGAACAAACTGGGACCAGGGCAAGAAAATTTTGGCGATAGTGCAGTATTCGTCACGGTTTCGTTCCTTTCTACAGAGCTCGTAAAAAATGTTTCTAGTTTACGAGTATGTTTTAAAATGTTTTCTATTTTCTTATCCTTTTCTTTTGTTTTTTTTTCTGTATTCTGCTCCACTTGGCTTTTTAACTATCGAACTACTCTCGTTACTACTCATGGTCTTAAAAAAACACAATCACTAAGGAAAGGACAATAAATACAATTAACAAAAACGAGACAAACGACGATTAATAAAAGAGATCACACAAATAAATGAAGGACGGCAACTAAGTATACCTACTATGAACTTTAAAATTTTTGAACTACCGGGGATTCCCCGCGTGTCGTTGATGTGTTTCATCGTGCGCGGCAAGCAGCGCTGTTGCCAGCTCAATCACTCGCCAATGACCGATTCGAGTGACTAGCCAGTAAGTGTAACTATTCGCGCGCCTTTTTAAATTTCAAAATTTATTGTTAAAATCAGGCACTCCCAAGCTTTGACAGTTTACAGCGCATTTAGTTTTAGTTTTTTTTTCTCAGTTTAGTTGAAATATGTAGGGTATTAGGTATATGTAATTAAACTAGATTTATAGTGCCTGCGAAGATACGATTTCATCGCGCCCCCCCAATATTCGCGCCCTAGGCTGCAGCCTAATTAGCCTAAGGGTTAATCAGGCCCTGGATGGTTTAGTGGGGTGTTAGCTATGAAGGAGTGACTAAGCAATATTTTTGTGAAAAAGGTATCAAAACATCGGCACAAGTGTATCAAGGTACCATTCTTGAGAAGGTAGTTAAGCCCCATAATAACACCATGTTCAATAACCAAGTATGATCCTTCCAGCGAGACTCGGCGCCGGGTCATAAAGCTTGGTCCATGCAGTCTTGGTTAGAAGCAAACGTCTCTGACTTCATCAGAGCTGAAGACTGGCTGTCGTCTGGTCCCCAATCTTAATCAACTGGATTATGATTGATGGACAGTTTTAAAGGCTACAGCTTGCTCTAAACGCCATGATAATTTGGAGTCCCTAAATCTATCCATATGATTGGCAGTGAAGAATTTCCCCTTGGAAAGGAATGTGGGCTTCTATTGATAACTGGCCTCAACATTTAAAGGACTGTTTTGCAGCCAAGAGACACCACATTTTATATTTTTAATTGTTATATTTGTGTATTAAACTAACACACTGTAAAAGTAATAATTTTTTTTTTCTTTGCTACAATATTTATGGCAGGACTAGGTATATGGACTTAGAGCTCATCCAAACATGCCTTTCTCAATGCAATTTGACAATTTTTCATGAAAAAACTGGTATCAGATATGATTATTACAAACAAGATAATTGAATCCAGTTTTTTTGTAGTGCATAAAATAAGAATGAAATTATCTCACCACTGGTGGTTTATAATAATAAATTTGACTCATGATGCTCATGAGACACAAGTGTGAGCATTTAATAGGTTATTTACAAATACTCTTATTTGTAATGAAACAAACACATAACTCAATGTTTATATGATGTTAATATTTTTTTCATAACATATTGATTTATAAAAAGGATAAAAGCACTAACAAATATTTTGATATACATTAAAAGCACCTAGATGCGTAATACTTCACATGTATCTTCAATTCTGTGGTATATTGATCAGGGAACAGAATTTCAGACCAGTGGAATGAATTTAAACTATTTCTCTACTTAACAGAGTATATTTTACCAATGGTTTATAATAATGGTAAATGTATGCCAATAAATTAGGTAGTATACAAATGAGTAGAATGTATATATATTTAGTGATAGGTGGTGTGTTTCCAAATGGATACAGCCACAGTCCCCGTCTATTTCCATCTCTAATGTGATGACTTGTAAAAGCTATAACCAACATAAATGACAGAATATATACATTGTTATTCAAAGTACAATGACTATAACTTAAGAGTGCTATAGTGATTAATATCCAGAGAGTTGTACAGTGGAATACACCTCTTTGCTGTACATTTGCAAGGTCCTGTAACAAATAACAAAAGTATAAAAATTATTGGCAACAAAAGACAATGTCTTATGTTTTTAAAATAACGTAGCACAGAAATTACTTTAGACAATCAAATATTTTATCAAAGATTGGCCTTTTCTAGGCGTCTTGTCCTTTGTAAAGTTCACTATAAGGCTGTTGACATAAGATAAAATATTAACTAGTTTTCAAACTTACCGCAAAATTAAAAGATTTAGCTTCAATAAAATGGTCAACATCTATAAGAGATGACACGGCAGTACACAAACATATATTATATACATAAATATCATTTGTTACATTAATTTCATTGCTGAAGAATAACAAAGATGAAAGAAAACCTACAGTACTGTGCACTGAATTATCGGCAAAAGCGCGAATAACCTGGTTATTAGAGTATTTACTTTTAAAAACGATGTAATCACCTAGGTAGGCAGTTAGGAATACTGCTAATGTTAATATAACACTGAGGTATTTCATTGTAGTTTAATACTGTTTTTTATTTTGTTGTTGACTTTTAAAATCATTTTGTCACATTATATACAATACAAGTACTTAAAATATTAATATATTGTACATAATATAAGAAGTACTCTGGTTATCGTACTATACTACTCTAATTTCTAACCCATTTTAATTTATAAAAACTTCATATTACACAATATTATTTAGTATCTACACACATGACAGCGATCACTCATGGCACAATATCGTACGTTCTGAAACAAGAAACGAATAGTAATCAGCAGATATAATATATATATATATATATGTAGTATATATATAATTGAATAGTATATTCAATTAGTTAATTTTCATACATTTAAATATTATCTTATCATAGAAAAATAAGAGTTAAAAGTATTCAGTCCTTATACTTTAATTCAATTGTTCTATAGTCTATGTATTTAAGACAATATGTTGCAGGGTGATTAATAATTATTAGGAACAAAAAGTTATAACTTTTCTATTACAACCACCCTATTTTTTATTAATTCACCATGTTTTCTTGTTAACGCAGTTGCTTAGTAACCTTAAAGCGTTCGGAGAGAGTTACTTGATTACCACAACTCCTATCTTTAGATTTATTTGCCTCTGATACAATTATTAAAAAAATAACTTTAGAATGTTAATATACACATACTTTTTTTGAATTTCAATATTTTAATTCAGGAAAAGGAATTTAAGGTAGGTAAAGATAAAAACGTTATAGTATTTATATATACATTATGGTTTTGTTATATTCCTTTATTACAAAAACTGTCTAAAATTTTTTAGTTATTTACACCGGCAATATAATATTTATGTTTATAAAATATTTATATTACACCACGTCATGAATGTTATAAAAAATAGTAACATATTACAAGACTCATAGAGCTTAAATTAGAATAGAATTTGTGCATAGCAGTCCGCACCTTAAAGTTATTTCTTAGAATTTACTGATTATGATATCCAATATGAATTTAAAATACCCTGATGTTAAACATTTTACATGTTTTCTACGGACCATCTTGTTTCGAACGACTTTGCGATACATCCATTTTTCAAGACCTGTTACAAAAAGCTGTATACAGGCAAACAAAGGTCAACTGAAAACGGACAGATTTAATCTGTCACTATCATTATCAAACATAATTCAGTATTACGATAAGACCGATAAAGTACAGTGTTGTGTCATTAACACAAGCTCTTCATAATTATGTGCATTTAGTACTTTATAAGCCTATTTTGTTATTCTTATACGACTCTCACGTTAAAACACGAGGATATAGTTATATTTCATAATGCGTGAAATAGTACATGTACAAGCAGGTCAGTGCGGAAACCAGATCGGATCCAAGGTAAGCCATTTTATTAGATAACACCAAAAATACATGCCGCTATTATAATATTTATCGAGAAAAATACGTTAATGTCATTTAGATCATTTAAATATAACTTCGCCTAACTAGAATTACTTAAGTAGGTAATAACCTAAAAATTACTAGTCATTTTAAACCAAAGCCTTAAATTTCAAGGATATATAATACTTATGCAGTTCTATTCTAAATAATGTGTTCTTATCAATTCTCAATCAAAGTAATCCCTTTAAATCGTTGTGATAAATGAACTTCGTACGAGTGCGGTTTGCAGCTATAGCACATCAACTTCAGTCTAGTCTATACTCAATATTTATTATTTAGAAATTACTAATTAGAGCAAGCATATTTTTTACATTCTAACAGAATAAAAGTGAACAGTTTGTTTTTATTTCTGGAACTATGTATTAGATAGATTTACCACATTTATTTGCTAAATAACTTCACAAAACTTTACAACTGTTATTAGAAAAGTGCCTGCAAAAAGATAACAAATTTATCACAATACTAGGTATTTGTTGCCCCGATTTTATTAATAGTTTCGAAATTCGAACATGTGGCGACCTTATGTAGTTTATAAGAGCGGAGTGGCCCCAAACTGTTATTCACACGACTGTTGTTGTGAAAAATAACGGGTACAAAGGTGTTAATTATAACCGTTCTCTATGTATTGATAACAGGCTGTTTCCCGCGTCATTGTCATGAGTAATGACAAAAATGAAATAGGCAATGACACTTTTTGCTTATATCGTTATTATAGTAATTCTAGCTGAAATTGTTTTAACATCCTTTATTATAGGGCCTACCATGAACACTTACAACCTATCTTAGTTTTAAGACGTTGTAGCAATATTACAATAATATTACTTTGATTCGTACCATTCGTACCACTTTATAAAAACAATATTGTTTTATTCCTGCTTAGTTTCGTAAATGAACCAAATACCAATGCTTTTGCCTTTCCTATTTCTGCAATAGGATGGAATATGGATTGAGACAAGTTTTACTTCGTATAGCCGCATTTCTTTTACACCATGTTGTTGTGTTTTTTAACACGCACTGATTAAAATAAATATACCTACTACCTATTTGAGAAAAAAAAAAACATTTTTTATATTTTAAGTATGGTAATAGCCTTGTATAAACGAAGCTTACTTGTTTAGTATAAAATTTGATAACTTCTGGTTCCATCTAGAAATCAAACATTACCGTAGTATTTACCTATTAATGTTTATATCACCTGAACGTTCCTTACGTTACGAGTAGCTTGGCAGTTGGTTGCTATGACATTGGAAATCCTAAATAATCAAAATACCTAGGTAGTAGGAATATGGATTACAAAATACATAAAACAAAAATAAAATTATCGGGTTAGAGTTATCGGATTAATTGAATAGGTAATGAATTGTAGTTTTATTCAGGACAATAAGAATGCATGGACATGCTTATGAATCTTATAAAAAAAATCTTACTTGAATATGAGATAATCAAATACAATTTATAATATTTAAATTATAAATTGATTGCCTGAAATAGAAGAAGTAAAAAAGAAAATAAATACGAGTTTTGAGGGAGAAATCGAGCATTAAGTGCCTTAATTGTGCTTGATCTTTACAAGGTCTGCCTTGCTATATTATGAAGTGATAAACAATAACTCAAAACAGCAGGAACAATTATAATAAGGAATTTTTGTTATTAACCAAAAATATCAAGAAAACCAAAGTTATTATTTTTAAAATGGATTGTGTACATTTGTTGAAGCATTAACATTTGTCTGTTTTTGTGCGGTACTTACGTGTTTCTTTTATGAGAATATTATTCGTCACAAACAGTCGTTCACTTCTTACGTTTTAGCCTTTTGATTAATATAAATAAGAAAAGTTATTGTAATTTACTAATAAATAGAGTGCTCTTCACAAAGTTCACAAACTTCTAAAAAAATTTAATTGAAAAGTTATTTAATTTTAAATAGTATTTAATAAATAAACAATCGCTAAAAGATATACGTACTAAAAAAAATAGTGAATTTGATAAAAAAGTAATAAAAATGTATTAATGATAGGTACTGTCTTTGAATTAAAGAGGTGATAAGCTTAATACATAGGTACATAATAAATGAGTTAAGTGTCATGTATTTTTAAATAAAACAATGACATTAAAAACGGTTATAATAATTAAAAAATAATAGTTCATCAATTTAGACTAACTAAAACACACAAATGTTGTTAAATCATTTTTGGAAATGGAAATAGTTCTTATACTGAATTAGGCACTATATTATTTCTATTATTGTTAATACTTAAGGTTATCCCCTTTAAGACCTTGTAATTATAATAGTATCACAGAACTATATGTTTACATACACAGGTTTAGTTAGCTAATCTAGACTTCTTTTGAAGTAGTTTTTTTTTATTGTAGTTGCTGGCAACAGAGTTTTAAATATATTTGTGCAACCACTATTACTAAAACCAAAGAAAATTAAAAGTTTGGTTTAAAATAGTTAAAACATTTTTTGTAACCATACCATTTATTTAGATGTTAACACTATTTTAATATAAAAATAAAGGTACATTTTTGTATCAATATAATGATAGAAAATTGTTCTTAATTTAGGATTATTTCTGGGGCTGCTGATATAATGTTGTTGCTGGGCAGCACTCTCTGGCTCCATAACAGATATAATAATAATTTACTTCATATTTACCACCTGAAATATAAAAACCATTCCTTTTTTACTGAAAGAATATTATAATTATTTAAATCCATTAATTTTTAAATACTTGCAATTATGCCTACTTGTTTTGTTTGCTTTGTCTACATCAAAAGTAAATAATTTAAACATTTATTAATTATCAAGCTGCAATTATGATGAATTCTTCAACGAAACTTATATTGACTGAAATTAAAACGTAAATTATAAAGTAATAATAAGTAAATCTGTCGCGAAAAACTAAACAAACGCGAAAAACTAAACAAAATAATAAAATTGGACATATAAACATTACATTCTAAATAAATTTTGGAAATCTAACGATTTTTAAATGTCAAAATTAGACATAAAAGCAATATTACTTTCATGTTTCTATTGTCAAAAAATAGTTCATGTTTGTTAATAATGTAAATAATGTTTTATTTGGTAATGGTTCAGAATAATAATTAAAGCATAGTTTTTCTATTGATGTGGCATTGTGTAAATTTATCCGCGATATCGATAGTGACCCTTATCTCTATGGTAGCTAACTTTAAAAGGCTGGTTAGATGCTTCCCATCACTTGCTAGAACGAGATACATCGAAAATTGCTATCACCTCGAGGATTACGCCGCGTGCGATAACGTTTAGTTGTATTTCGTTCTAGAAAATGACTTAGGTTGTATTTAAAATAATAAATGCGACAAATAAACTAAAAATACAAGAATCAAAAACATCTATACTTACTAACTTTAAAACAAAAAAATAATTATTAAAAAAAAATCGGGAACTAATGCGTCCGGAATAGGTATCACATATCTTTTATTTGTCTGACGTTTCGACCAGGTTACACCGGCCGTGGTCACAGGCTGACTGTCTTAGCGGTGCAGGCTCTCCGTCGTCGAATCCGTGGGGAAGAAATTTCTTCATCTACCTGCACATCTTCGTTATTATTAATATTGTCTGTCCGCCACGTACCGTCATAAACTACACTCACCGTATACTGATGTGAACAACCGACAGACGAACAAATCAACGATCACAGAACATGCATTGGAAGCGGGAATCAATCACTGGATTGAATTTCATCGTAACCAGGTCCTTTCCACAGAACGACACTTTTATGCTCGAGTTGTACGTGAAGCAATTGAAATCAAGAAAAACAGAACTTTCAATCGGGAAGATGGATTTAAGTTATCGGCATCGTGAAACCCAGTGATAAACACCATAACACCTCGCTTTTTTTCGCAGTCGGTTAAACAAACACATGAATAGGCAAACGTCAGCTTTTTAAACGTTTATTGAAAGTTAAGGTGCTATGACGTGTAATGTTATTTATTCTATAATCTTTATCAATTAAACAAAATCTCTTCGGTTACAAGGAACTGATGTTTTTATAAAACTGACTAAATTCTTTACACTATGTAGTCTATAACCGATGTCCTCTGTATTGTTAATATAAGCAAAAACAATTTGCCTATGAAAACGATAATAAAATTTACAAAAAATTTTACAAAAAATTATAATTATACATATTTTGTATAATTCTGCATGTGAGTAATAATCTCTACTAAAGGAAATTTAAGACAAGAAAATCCGCATTTTTTTGCGTAAATTGCAAAAATACAAGTAAACAAAAAGACAAAAGTAAATTAAAGAAATAAAAGTATATTATGCAATATAAAAAAAACCTTGGTAAGCCGATGTCACTAAACTTGTACCAAAAAATACTGATTTACAAAAAGATCACAGTTGAAATTGTCGTCCACAATAAATATTCTAAAAAGAAAATAAAATTCTTTATTGAACATATTTGATAAAAAAAAATATATTAAAACACTGCACCAAAGGTGTTTACAGTTATTTACTATAGACATAGACCTGGAAAGCGAAAGAGACAGAAACTTATGTTGTGTGAATTGTTTATTATTCACTAGTCTCTAAAAATGTGGGACAATCTTTTTTAATAAGATTTACGTTAGCATTAAGCCTACTAACAGTTAGTTTGGACCTATTTTGGAACTTATAATCTATCAAGTTTAGTATTTTATTATTAAGCAGCAGGTTAATAACACTAAACCAGTGCACTATTCTAGAAAGAGTCCTGTTTACATCATCATACATTACTTGATGCCGTTTTACTTTCCATATTAAAGAAGTATCATCAGTAGACCCGTGTGGTCTTAGGTTCTTACCGGATATGACCACCCCTTGAAGGTGTCATAAGAAGCGGATCAGACTCCAACATGTGAAAGATTCTTGCTGTGGAAAGACACCAGCCATCTTTTATTATACCAAACTATTTATTTTGAAAACAATTATCTTTTATTACTTTTTATCAACTGATTAGTAAATAAAATAGTAAATATCGACATCAATCTAGTTAGAGGGGTCTGAAGAATTATCAGATTAAAAGTGGTATTAACTTGCTATGTGGCACTCTTTCCTGACATAAAGATTTTATCACTGAAACTATTTTATGTAATGTCTAACATTTCCTTCAAAACCTACTTTATTGTAAAGAGGTGGCTACTTTAACAACAGGGCGGGAACGATACTTATAATTTTAATCATCTTCATCTAACGAGAACAATCTCTTTAATCGTGGAATTGAGGGACTTAATTTGGTCTGACGAATTTAAATTAACTAAATATCTAACCCTGTACTAGGATCAGTAGGTACTTCCCTGGCCTTCCTCAGTCCTAATGATTGATTGTCTTAATATAGTCTTAATTCTCGAAACTATAATCTAGATAATAGATAGTGCGATATGTAGTTAAGTAAAAATGCGTTTTATAAATTAAAAAAAAAGTACTTTTAGAATTGTTCAGTTCAATGTCGTAAATTCTCGAGAAATAAGATTTATGAAGATCATGTCAAAATATAATTAATATTTTTTTTTGACTCCTCTTTTAAATAACACAATGATAATCGGTTTCTTGAAGCACATTTTCTAAGAATCTTCAGACCATAGGTTAGTTTACCAAATATAATAGAATTGTGAAATTAAATTCAGAAGGTATAATCTTTTTCGAAACTGAAAAACTGAAAGTCCAACTTGAAGACTTCCAAGAAAATATAAATTTTACCTCATCTTTCATTAAGAGTTCAAAACAATTGTTTTTGCAACTCAGTTACAATATTACGGTTGTCTTATATGTCTAGACATCGGTTATCATTGTAGTGAAGGTTCTATGCTTTTCTCCAAATAATATACTGATAAATACAATTTCTACATCTGAAATAAAACTATAAATCTACTAAAAAGTAAAAAAAAACAAAATACATATTGCTAAAATAAAACTATTCAAAGCTATATAGCTTAATCCCGTTAATAAAAATAATAGTTATAGTTTGTAGTGATCATATGAATTGAAATGTTTAGTTTGTTTAAAATATTAATATTTGTTTCAGTTCTGGGAGGTTATTTCAGATGAGCACGGCATAGACCCCACTGGCCAGTACACCGGAGAAAGCTCCTTACAAGAGGAACGTCTCAATGTATACTACAATGAGGCTGGCGGAGGTAAGACATTTAAATAGTGTATAACATTTTATTTAACGTACCTAGATAACTTCTGAGTTTGAACTTATTTGACCTTCTTCAAGTCAAAAATAAATTGCAAATTAATGAAAATGGAACCTTTTTATTATTAATTAATATTACATTATATTATACCTTATTAATGAAGATGGCTTCTGGTTATATTTATCAATAATCGATACAAATGTCAAAATACGATTACAATATAAACCTAAAGATAATGATTAACTTTAGATGGCATTTGTAAGCAAAAGCATACCTACCTCAGGTTAAAAGCGTAGCTGACAATCTAATAATTACATTTTTAGTGTTTAGTTACTTTTTGAAACAGGATAGACTATTAATATTGGAACCAAGTCGAGTAGCTGATGTTTAGTAGTTAGAGTCCCCTGCTCGTAGGAATGGTTTTATAAAGTAATACCGATGGATTTCAACAGCTGTAGTCATCCAACAATTAGCGACATCAAAATATTGTAAAGATCATTTTATAAAGCCTCAACTATATGACATTCAAATCTTATAAAATATATAGACGAAGAGATAAACATAACATTATGTGAAATAAGTCCTGCGACTAGTATCGATGTCCTATATGTAGTAACATTAATAATGGAATTTAAAAAACCGCTTCTGTTTATAAAATAGTTATGTCTCAATGTTTTAAAGTTTTTTAGTCTTAGAGTGTTTTAAGTGATAACTTAATTACCTATATCTTTATCATTGACGATTTTCTGAAGCGAAAATGATTTTTTTTAACGACCAATAAAATGAGATATCACAGAGCATTTTGAACATATAACTCTAATGATAATTATTAAGTGTATGATGACTGATTGATATGGTTATTTCCTCAATGCAATCCATCTTCCCCAGGTAAATTCGTCCCCCGAGCTGTGCTCGTGGACTTGGAGCCAGGTACCATGGACTCTGTCCGCTCAGGACCTTACGGTCAACTCTTCAGACCAGACAACTTCGTGTTTGGACAGAGTGGCGCTGGTATGTAATATATCATGTCTAAAACCACTGTTTTTACATCATTCCAGTGTTGTTATTATTTTTTTTTGGTTTTATCATCTTTATTTTATCAGATTCTTAACATGCTTTTATTAAATACCGTATTATCTTTTATCAGCGTATGTATCTATGTACTTCAAACAAAGTATAAAGATTATATCAGTGGTGGTATCTACGTCACCGCTAAGTAAAAGTTGTTATTATCTATCAATAATCGCCTACATTTATTATCAAAAATTCTTATCAAGTTATCTTACACTCACTCACTCAGATTCTAAAATAAACATATTTAAAAGAAATTAAATTAATATCTAATAAATTACTATTAAGTAAATGGTATCCATTTTTTTTCTAAATCAGTATTTAATTATTTTTAAAATAGATTAATAACATATTCGTCAATTGTTAATATAAATAATTACATGAAACTAAATCGTAATGTGGTCTAAATATATAAATGTTTATAATTACATTTAAAAACTACATTAAACACTTTCACAATATGACACTTGAATTTTTAAATAAATATAGGTACACAAAAAATTAACTCGAAACTCATCAATGTTAGTCCTACTTGTGATTTTTTAATACTTTACATGCATATAGAAAAGAAATCGTGTGTTGAAATATGTTGTTAACTTTATGAAGAACATCTTCTATCAGGTAATAACTGGGCCAAGGGTCACTACACAGAGGGCGCTGAGCTCGTGGACTCCGTTCTAGATGTGATCAGGAAGGAAGCTGAAGGATGCGATTGCTTACAAGGTATGCTGTTGATGTAATAATAAATTAAATCATATATAATATTACAAATTAAGTGAAGATCGTATCAGAATAAAACAGAGTGACCCTCTTACAAATCAAATCAATAAAGTGTGACAACTGATACCCTTAGATCTCCATTTCTCATTTCCACTCATCTCTTCTTCCTCCTCACAAATCAAACCTAATAAATCCCTTGGTCTCTAAACGACAAAGAATCTTCACCTCTCCTTCTGTTGTAATTATTTCTCAGCCATCCACACTACTAGCATATTTCACAAAAACATAAAAAACTAGGTCATTTACTTATTACATAAGCCCCAAATTAGTATCGCCCACCTATCATCTTAGTCACCCACAGGTTTCCAGCTGACCCACTCTTTGGGAGGTGGTACGGGGTCAGGGATGGGCACGCTGCTGCTCAGCAAGATACGGGAGGAGTTCCCCGACAGGATCATGAACACCTTCAGTGTTGTACCATCACCTAAGGTATGGTATTGTACGCTAAGATATAAAATATATATACATATAAGGAAAAAGTTTTGTAGTGAGTTCTACTGATATAAACGGCAATATATCTGAGGTTTGTAGATTAACAGCAAGGTATATATATATATATATATATATATATATATATTAGTATTTAGTTCATGTGTGTGTTTTCAAATTATTTATTGGTCTGTCTGTCTGTTTAATTAAATGCATAATTTCCAGGTGAGTGAGGTAGTTCTAGAACCTTACAACGCGACTCTGTCAGTGCACCAGCTGGTAGAAAACACAGATATGTCCTTCTGTATCGACAACGAAGCATTGTACAACATATGCTTCAGAACACTACGACTGAGCAGCCCCAGCTATGGAGACCTCAACCATTTAATATCGGTGAGCACATTACAATTAATTAAATATAGAATTTATAATATTATTTCTAGTACATATAGTATGATATAGTCGTAAAATAATATGTATCTTTTTAAAAATTAAATACATGCTGTATATTAGGTATATTAGTATTAAGAGGAGAGCAGTATAAAAGGTGTATTATTTTGTTTTAATTATTGTAATTATTAATTTGTTTGTTCTTTTTAAACTGTTTATATAATTTGTGTAAAAGTAAATATACTTCTACTTTTCATTTATTGTTTGTCGCAACGTGTTTTATATATTTTTTAAAGTAACAACAAATAATTCCTTTTTGTTTAGAATTAGGAAAAGATTCATGTTTTATTTATATTATCCACAATATTCTTTCTGCCTTTCATTTGCTAAAATAATAATTAATATTTGAAAATGCTACTTTCATTAAACGAGTACTGACACAACAGCTCAGTTTTTATTCTTACGGCACAGTTATAAAAAGTCCACAGGTTCGATTTCTGCTCGTCTCGATGACTTTTTCATTCATTATTATCTAAAAATAATAATAAGTTTAACATGGCTATCATGTTCATAGACATATTCAAAGACAAACTTAATTATTATTTACATTTAGTACAAATATATTTCTTAATATAATAATTTATCATCTGATAATATAAGATAAAAATTGATAATTTTGAAATTATCTATATACTAATATTATATTGCTAAGTGGTAAATTATTATTAGTAGAATACTTTGTCGGTTACTTAGTATGGTACAATATTGGAGATTATTTTAGACTTTATTTATAACATGTATGAAAAATAAATATTGGAATAAAATTTGTGTTTAAAAGATTTGAACAAACTATACTGATAGCTATTTTTCTTCTCAAATACGTATATGACTTCATTTTATTATTCGTTGGTCAAAACTTGTTTCCACTTGAAAAACTTATGACAGAACGTTATAAAACAGTTTAGAATAGAGTAGAAGATACAATACAATATAAGTTTTTATTTATTATAATAAAAATAAAAGTTTTATAAAATTGGAACAGGACATTATTTTCTAGTCAATAACATTATTATCTTTTTTAATCAAAAGTAATATTATTATTTCAGCTAACTATGTCCGGTGTGACAACCTGCCTTCGTTTCCCCGGACAACTGAACGCAGACCTGAGGAAGCTGGCAGTCAACATGGTGCCCTTCCCTCGGCTACACTTCTTTATGCCAGGTATTTATTAATTACTTAGCTATAGTTAATCCAGCGTAACTATAATTTTTCTTCTTTGTAATAGTAGGAAAAGTAGCGTTAAGTAAATAGATGATACTGTCCCTTGGCATGCCGTGGCAACTTTTAAATGAAACAACACTCAGCAAAAAAATAATTTTCTTTATTGTAAAACTAAAAATTATGTATGTTTTGTAAGTTGTCCTAAAAAAATAAAAATAAACAGTAGGTACATAAATAGTTTTATAGATACAATAAATTATATTTGCTTAAAATAGGACTATGCTACTTAACAATACTTAATACGTTACAATACTTTGTACATTTATTTTATTTTAATAATTTTTATTTATTACTATTTTTTTTCTTTAAAGCGATTATTTAAAACGTAGACTGCAAATCTAAAGTTGTTAAGACATACATACTGAATTATTATTATTCTTGAAATCTTTTGATAATTATTATTCTACCAGGAGTTGTTGTGTATTCTCAAATATTTATGAATGTATATATTATTTTTACAGGATTCGCTCCTCTCACAGCGAGGAACTCTATCAACTACCGCGCGCAAAACGTTTCAGAACTTATGAGTCAAGTAAGATTATTTCTTAATTGTCATTTGTTCAGAACATCACTATGGTACCAATAAATTATAGTTTATGTTTAGTTTTTAGTTTAGTACCAAAATACTACAAACAAAACTTTACTTTAATCACCCCGTTGGTCGAATGGTTACCGCAGACGCCTAACGTACAGGCGCAAAGGAGCTCGGGTTCAATTCCCGACAGGGACAGGCATGATTGTGATGAGCATAAATTTGTATTTTGGTTTGATCGTTTATTATATATATTCTCAGTTCTTATAATGTGTATTTCTATGTATCGGTATCGTCGTCTAACACACTTAACACAAGGAAATAATTTGCTTAGTTAGAGGTTAGATAATGTTTTGTGTAATGTCAAGTGATAAAAAAAGCAAATACGTAACATTAAATTATCCACAATGAACAATAAGTAGTTATTAACGGTGGGTCGTGTCCCGCAGATGTTCAACCCGGGCAACATGATGACGGCGTGCGACCCGCGCCACGGCCGCTACCTCACCGTGGCCACCGTCTTCAGAGGACACATGTCCATGAGGGAGGTGGACGAGCAGGTGCTGGCCGTGCAGAACAGGAACTCCAGGTCACCCTCACTAATCATTCAAGGACATGTGGATTTCAATGTGCTGGATTTCTGTCGATTGATAGTTCGACTTTGTGTCATTAAATACCTTAAATTTATTACACCGAAAAGAAGAGAATAAATATGTAATATTTAGTTACTGTAAAAGATATTAAGTTTAATTTGAAACGAAAATTTCAGTGCCTATTCCCAGGTCTAACAGCCAATTTCAGTAACCACAGAGTGATATCATTTCCTTCAATGTGTTTGTTATTCCTCATCCAGCTACTTCGTAGAATGGATCCCGAACAATTTGAAGGTAGCCGTGTGCGACGTACCTCCGCGAGGTCTCAAGATGTCGGCCACCTTCATGGGCAACTCCACGGCCATACAGGAGATATTTAAACGTATCTCAGAACAGTTCACCGCCATGTTCAGGAGACGGGTTAGTTTGTATTCACCATGATAATAATATTTTTATAGGGAGTTAGGGATTTAGTAGGGACTATTGAACGATATTACTTAACATGTTGTTCTTGGTAACAGTTTGTTGTACCTTAGTAGTTTTATACTAAATATATGTACGTACATTCGTACAAGCGCACATTATTTTATAATGTCCAGTAGTAGTAAAGTCAGTCCTTCGACAAAATATTTTAAAGTACCTCCATAATGAAGGACAATGTATTTAATAGTAATAAATAACAGGCCTTCCTCCACTGGTACACCGGCGAGGGCATGGACGAAATGGAGTTCACGGAGGCCGCCAGCAACATGGCGGACCTCATCTCAGAGTACCAGCAGTACCAGGTGGGACACCGACAATACCATCACACCGGCCTACGACTCACTTAGACACAACATACATACTTCTATTATATAATATATTGTTTTGTAGTGCAATTTCTTCATTCATAACTTATAACTAGACATTATTTTTTAATTTTATTGCATTCTATATTATTTGAATTTCAGATGTTTTTTTTTTTTATATATATGCCTACCAAAATGACCTCACTCTGCCTGATTTTAAGCAGATAAATAATAAATTAATAATGATGAATTTAGATAAATAATGTTTTGCACGACTTTGAAACATAAAACCTATATAATGGAAAGTTTTGATATTTTGTAAACAAACTTGTTTTACATTATATTATGTTATTATATAATAACATCATAAATATAAAACATATCTACTAATTGTTAAGTACTATCCATTATCACAGGAGGCCCACGTCGATGACGAAGAAGTCGGCTTCGATGAAGAAGAGGAGGAGGAGGACCCCAACTACAACGACACTAAGGAGCCCGTCCATGACGCTCTGTAGGGCTCCGGCCACACTGGCTTTACAATTGTTTTTATACTACTTACAGTGAAGTTTCTACATATCACGTGTCGAAGGACCGCTGTAGCTTTGCATTTACGATAATAATTGTTTGTATACGACTCCTCTACATTATGTTAATATTATGTTTGACTGTGTTCCTTGTTTGTAAATCATGACTATGTTTGTTGACGCATTAATTGTTGATGTTTAAAAATATATTATTTAAGTTTGTAGATGTGACTTGAATGTATTTTTAATAAAAGTGTTGAAATTTAGTATATTTTTATTTACAATCCTGAATAATATTGATGTAGATTGCGGAAGTAGTATATATTGTTTTGTGGTCTTGGTGGCATTCCTAAATTCACCTTGTGTTCTTTTAAGTTTCTTTTCCTCCCTTATAAATTTACTAGTATTATTAGCCATTAGGCCAACTAGTCTGATAGTCTATACTCTACAGAGTAGTATAAAATTAATTTTATTTAAAAAAATGTTTAGTTATTAAAAATATATTATCTTTACTTAAAATTTTATTATTTTGATCTAAATATAATGTTAGGAGTCAACTTCTATTCATCGAGTTCAAGTCGTAAAATCTTATTCAGAACATTCGAGTGGGTGGGAATTCAAAATTAACATTTAGTTTCATTAACCTCAACAAAAATAAGGAATATTTTTTTGAATTATTAGGAATTCAAAAGATAGATATTTACTAAATAATAAAAGCATTATTGAACTTTAACTGTAGTTAGAATATTGGGAATGGCACTTATACTCATCTCATGTATTATGCTACTGTGAAACTAAAAAATACCAAGATATATTATACGCCGTTTTTTATCCTTATGGATTTCTTGGATTAAATGTAAGCTATAGATTGACCCGGTAGATGGTGCTGATGTCGTTATATTGTATTTCAAAAGTTTTTATAATTAAAATCATTAACCTAACATTAACATTAACAGTATCCTAAATTAATAACAGAAACCGTATGGAGTGAATGGAACGACAAAAGACAGAGAATAAATCTTATTAGTATGTATAGTATAGCTAAGAAGATAATATGGGTAAGAACAGTATTTACGTTTCTCCTATTTTAACAAAATAAGAAATATACGGAATTAAATAATGTATTTATTCTTATTATGCCTACATAAATTACTTCTTAATAAATTATTTGAAGGTGCAGTCTACATTTTTTTAAATAATTTTATATCTTAATATTAAAATACTGTTTGTCGATCATGATGTCCATCTTGGGGTCGCACCACGGTATGTCTATCTCGCTCGCACTGGGTACAGTCTGTATGTTCTGTCCTTGTCTCTTGGCTCGCGCTCTCTTCGGCCAGGGTTTCTTGAGGTGTACGTAAGTAATGTGTGCTCTCTTTTCGCTGGCGTGTTTGAAACACTTACCACACATCTCGCATTTAAATGGCTTCAGTCCTGTGTGAATCTGTTATAGATAAATACATTATTATTAGAAAACTATTAGACTTTACTGCAATAATGTAATGTTGGTTTTGCATTTATCAATTTGCATTATTTATATGTACTTGAGAATCTTGCGTGTCTGTCAGTTGCTGTGCTGGTTTGTGTATGTGTGTGTGTGTGTGTGTGTGTGTGTGTGTACATACTATCATGTGTCTCTGTCGGTTACTGTGCTGGTGTGCGTGTGTGTGTACGTACTATCATGTGTCTCTGTCGGTTGCTATGCGTGCTGAACGCCTTCCCGCAGAGCGCGCAGTTGTATCGTCCGGCGGCCGGTCGGTGCACGCGGCGGTGTGCTACTAGTCGCTGTTTCATGCGGAATCGTTTACCGCACGCCTCGCACGGGAACGGCCGCTCGTTGGTGTGCACCCAGCGATGGTCCTCGAGCAGTGCGCGACTCTAGGTATCAGTTGATAACACAACTTTGAACAGTGCGTATTTGCAGTCATAATTTAACAGCCAGATTTTAATAAACAGTGTTGACGGGTCTGTGATGTGAGATGCTTTGCTTCGTAAAGTCAAGACAGCTCTGCGCGGTGCGTAGTTTTGGGACATTAGATGCTTGGTTATAGTACATTGGATAAGAAAATTGATAGCCAGTGCCCGGTTTTGAGATTTAGGTCATTTTAATTTAATTGTGATCAAACGAATAAAGATACAATTTTTCTCAGATTAATTTTTCAGATACTTTGCATTTCTTGGTAACGAAAAATCAGTTTGGTTTATGAGAATGAGACAATTAACAAATCTAAAAATACGATAGTAAATAAAATACAATAACGATAATACGATATCGATAATCGTTAATTTAGGTGTCATTAAAGAAGATCATGTCCATTAAGGAAGGAAAGAAAATGTAAGAATGAATGGTAGAAGAATAAGAAATGAATGCATAAAAGAACGATAGCTTATCAAAGAAAGTAGGATAGAGTATGAGGTAGTGAATGAATAAATACAAATGATACAAACCTGAAACATACGTCCGCAGACCTCGCACATACATGGTGACTTCATGCTGGGGTAGTTGGTTCTGTTCTTGTCTGGATGGTGTCGTCTGAAGTGTGCATGATATGCGCGAGAGTCTTCCAGCTGCATACCACACTGGAATATGGTTGGTAGGTGCAGGTTTAATTTGGGATCCAAATAAAGTATGCAGCCAAGAAATATAAACGAAGGTATGAAAATAACTTTTTTTAATCGTTTTCATTAGTGTTATAATCCAGGTTGCCAGCGAGTTCTTTCCGTTCTAGAAATTGACGATTGTTTTCTAAATAATAGTTGTATGTTGCAGTTTTAAAGTTACTGTGTTAGTATGTTGCTGAATTGACAAATTGATTTACATTTTTTTTTAGAAGTTTTAAATAAGTACGTTACGTATAAGTTTACATTTATAAGTAGTTTTAATTACATATTTTTGGTTTCGTGTACATTTAAAAGATGAATTTTAAAAACATTTAGGAAGGCATATCTCTCCTTATGTAATATCACGTATCTTTATCGTTTCCATCGGACCATTGTAGTCTAAGAAATACAAGTAGACTAGAGAAGTAGGACTTCATCGAAGACCCGCCTCAACTTTGGGCGCGAACTATAGTCCCCACTAAAAATATGCAAGTATAGTACCCGGCAGTAAATATTGCACATCGACCTTTGGAAAGAGACAATCGGCTAATTTCGGCTTCATAGAGCGTTATCACTGTCGCAAGAAATACAATCATTCCTGTATCTATTAGGAGCTGTAAAACAAGAGTATAATTTTTTATTAATTAAAATTAAAATTAAATTCTTTTCTAATTATATTTATTTTATGTATAGAAACATTTTTTTTCTATAAGTGGTTATTTTATTTGGGGAGTAATATAATTTAAAAATTTTACATACTTTTTATTATTTAAAAATTTTATTATTTAGGAAAATTATAACTGCACCGTTTATTTTATTTTACCCTAGCTTAAAGCCATCACTCATAGAAAAAATTGTGGCTTTTATACAAAGAATAAAAATAATGATCAATAGAAGCAAATTATACTTGTTGTAACAGCTCCTTATAGTTACCATACTGTTTCAATTTCGTGCGACAGAGATAATGCTCTACGAAGCCGAAATTAGCCGATTGTCTCTTTCCAAAGGTCGATGTGCAATATTTATTGCCGGGCACTATAAGTAGGTACTTGCTGTAAAAAATAAAACTTCTACCCAAAGAAACACTCTAATACCGACTAAGTCGCGGGTAAAGCTAGTAAATATATATTCACCTGTTCACAAGGTATGGGTCCCTCCGCCTTCCGTACTTGGCTCGGATATATTTTTTTGTCGTTTTGTTCCATCTTATCGATGTCCGTCTCTTGTTCTGTTTCACGAAACTTTCTGCCGCGTTTTGGTTTTGATGAATCTTTTGGGATTCTTAAAGAAAAATCATATTATACAAAAAATGGCACTTGATACACAGTATAGTATAGTTTAGGAAACAGAGCGCAAGTGTAGTTAATTGACTGCAGCTCTCATACGAGACCCGACTAGGGTGGTAGGTGGTACATTCCTGTCACAGAACATCGTCCTAAGGTATCCATGGTGAGTGAGAGAGACGAAGGCCCAATAGGAATGGGAAGGCAGAGTCCATCCCTCGTCATTTTTATAAGTCACCACATTTGCCAATAAAAGTTTTAGCATAGATATTCGCAGGGGACGGTACCACTTATAATGAGGTGGACCGTCTGCTGCTTTTCCCACAAAAAAGAAATAGTAGTTGATATCCAAAATTAGTTTTAGTATATAACAGATAACTAGAGTGTTCTAATAGAGTATGTTGGTGTATGTTCAGTGGAGCAGCAGTACTCACTGGTCGTGGTGCCTGGCGGACACACTGAGGTGTCTCCTGTAGGCCTCCGGGGACACGAAGCGCACGTCACACACAGAACACAGGGGACCGTCCTCTGGCACCTTGGAAAAAATAAATAAATATGAATGAATAATTCACCAACACGGCCGGGACTCGAAGCTGCGACTTATGTAATAACTGCGCTCCGCTACCGTAATCCAATGAATCTATTGTTCTTTATTTATATAATCTTTATCAAGACTGACGATTTTTTTCAAACTTTCATACTATATTTATTAGACATTTAGATAATCTTATCGTAGCCAACCATGTGTTTAAGTAATTTATATCAAGAACTACTAAATATAGTTCGTAATAATGAAAATAGTTGCAACCCTAGGAGATAGGAATAAAATAAATAGAAAGTTCATAATACACGCGCAGCATAAATAAGTTGTTTATACTATGATGTACATTCGGTCATACCAAGAACGCCGGTTCCGACCGGGAATCGAAGCCAGAACCTACGTAGTCGTTGCAACTATAAAGTCCCCTTTTCTATACCCTAAGGTAGTCACTGAGCATCTTTAAAATATGAAATTTCGTCTTTTATATAAACTGCTACTAGACTAATAATTTAAAAAATCACAATAAATAAGTTTAATCTCTTTATTGTATTTAAGACCTTTATCAACTAATTACTATAAAATATTCCTTCCTTCTATAGTAAATATTATAGTATCAGCTACAATATAAATATCATATAAAATAAATGCAGGGGTGACCAACCGGTCGATCGTAGAGCTGTTAGTCGGGTCGATTGACAAGGGACAAAAATGATTTTTTTTTAATTTTAACAAGTATGGAATTCTTAAAAATAAATAAGGTTGATTACACACGGATTCGACTATATAAAGTTGACACAAAATAGCCAGATCTTGTTTCAAATCTCAGATAAATTCATAACACACTAATAAACAGAGTGGAAGAGACAGTTACACATTAGACGTAAACAGATAATATTCAAAAGGTAAACATATATATTATAATACATACGTCATAAAAATACCCTGTACGTATTTCCTTACCTGTCCCACGTGTAATCTATGTTTCAGTTTCTTATGAAGGTCAATGCCCTTCTGACTCACGAAGCAGTACCCGCAGAGCGCGCACACGAAGTCTGAAGGGTGTTTGATCCGGATATGACCCATGTAGGTTGTGAATTTACTGTTGATAAATATTTAAAATATTATTAGAAGTATGGTATTTTATCGAAGATTAATATAAAAAAATAACTATTTCACTGTATATAAGTAATTTGGTCGTGTATGTCATTGATGTGACTCAATTATGACTTGGACTATGAGTACTTACAGAAAAACTTCATTACAATGCGGACATTCATATTTGGTTCCCTTGTGCCATCTCTCGTGCAGTCTGGCCGTCTGTCTGTAAACAATCATTATGTGTAATATTAACTATAGCATTATAACATAGTAGTTTGTTCAATATGTCGGTTTGTCCGTCATCATTCACCTGCCTTTTCTACGAATTGTACTTGTATTTTCTACTAAAAGAGATTTAGTAAAAGTCTATAAGGTCAGCCGCCGGCCTCACGACAACTGTCGTCAGGAATGTGTGTTAATAGGACTTTAGATCATTTACTTTTAATATTTTATATATTTTCCACTATGAATCAATATTAGTGATTACTTGTATATGTACAAGTTAGAACCTATTTTGGTACCAGTATCGAAATAAGACCTAATTATTATGAAAATGTTTTTTTTGTGTGTAAGTGATGTGGGATAGACTTTTACTATTGTCATACATCCAACTCTTACGGCACTCTCGGGAGGAAAGGAGACGGTGCTACTTGAAGCCGTGACTGCTATCCATCCATCCATGTTCGTATGTGTGTGTATGTGTGTATATGTTTGTGTATGTATGTGTATGTGTGTGTATGTGTGTGTACCTGTGGGTGGTGAGGAAGGCGCACCGGTTGCAGTTGAACCTCTGTTTGTGATGCGCCGTGGTGTGTTTCCGGAGCGCGTGGGAGTGCTTGAAGTGGGTCTTGCATATCTCACACGAGTATTCACCGCATTGCTTGAGAATATCATTTATTTATATTAATTATCTTTAATCTCCTTTTTTTTTACAGATAAAGAATTAAAAACCACAACAAGAACAGAACTCGAACCTGCATCCTTAAAAATGAATACCTTTTTATTGGGTGGAAACTTACATTGGTATGTCTAGTCATATGTCCATTATAAGCGCCTTCATCCAAAAACCCTTTGAAACACTCCATACATTTAAACACAGAATTCTTAAAGTTAGAACTCTCTTGTCTCTTCTGTATATCGGCAACTTGCTCTTCAAATGTGAGGTCAGTTATGGTAAAGAGACTCTCATTTAAGTCATCATTAAGGAACGGTTTCCTGCGTCTGTCTATCTTCGGTTCCTTGATTTTCTTTTCACGTTTCTTCTTTACTCTCTTAACCTTAGTCCGTTGAGCCTCCAACGGCAAGCTGTCGTCTGTTGAGTAATTCTTCACAACGAAATTTGTTTCAACATCCTCGTCGATGTACTCCTTCTCCATCTTCACATCATCAAACACTATTTCCTGTATTGGTTTCGTTATTGTGTCCTCTTCAGTTAAGTACAGGTCACAGTGGTCAGGTGTAAATGATTTGTGCATCAAATTTGGTTTTAAATTCACTTGATTTGATTTTATTGCTTCTAATGTAAACTGAAAATTAATAATTATAATACTAAGTTTAACATATTACTATATAAATCTGTAGCGGCTGCCTGTATGTATGTTATGCTTTATTAGCATATGTATAATGGTTTTTCTTGTCCAAGTTTTTCTGGTAATTATTGATTCATGTCATATCATTCATTCATAAACAAATAAAAAAAAAATTGTTTACAAAATATTTATCTTAAATAAATTTTCAACATTTTATTCGGAATTTGATTGTAACTTATAAATAATTAATACAAAAATATTATTAATATAATAATACTTACATTGCCATTTTTAACTAATTCTAACATGATTGAATGTGCCCGCACACTCTTCATTCTGAATGTATTGCAATTTTGAAGTCGCCAAATACATTCCATGCACAGGTTCTGAGGCAGGCAGTCTTTATACAACTGAAAAATATAAATTAATCATATAATAACAATGCTTCAGGTATTGTTTAGAAGTTTGAAGGAAATCTAATAGATCTCATGTAAAAGATGGCATGGCAACAGAGATGGCCACACAGAGGACACAGGTTTGAGACTTGTTTGTGATCTATACATTTGTCTCCCTTAATAAAATGGTAACACTACATCTTTACATAAAATATTTAGATAAAAACAATACCTAAGGGTTTACTAGATGACACAGAACTTATGCATATGCTTCACGTAAACCTACTGAACAGATTTTGATAAATTTTGCCCCTGTTCGTAAGAGACGAACTTCTTAGCATTTCATGGCTTCACTGTGCGTTACATGGAGATGAGTGCAAACAGTGCCTGAGACTTGCGATCCAGGTGTAGGTTTGTTTGGGGCCCTTTGATTATACGCAAATATGCTCGCCTCTACTATCCACACTCCTCTCCCTACATAACTAAATTTGGAAAGTACTACTAATGCCGCCTTTGAAATATGTTCTAGAAATGTAACGGTGCTTGTTCTAGAAAGGCCAAGGTAAAGTTTAAGTAAGTTATAGAGAGATTTTGCTGTTATACCTCTCGCTCCCACTTCTTCTTCTTCATACAAACTAACTATTATTGTTAGCTTTCCTATAATTGGAGTGTAGGTTTTGATAAAAAAAATTAAGATATCAGTTGATGATATAACTAAAACATGTAATGTCTGTATAGAAGTTTAATTGGCTAAATAAATACTGGTAATATTGGATACGGATTTCATTAAAAATAGTGAATATATAAATCGTCTCCCAGCTAAAAGAAGACAGTTTTGTGATTGAAAAACTAAGTTGTCTAACAGAAATAGTATAATAAACTTTAACAGTGATAATAGTAAGTAAGTATCAATAGTAATCAGTTAGTGTATTTGTGAGCAGTGCCTATAAAGTGTTTTAAAGAGTATAACAACTGTCATTGCTGATTCTTTGCAGTAAGAGAGTTCTAATATTATACTAGGGAAAAATTACCAGTTTTTACAGGAAACAAGAAATTTGATTGGATTTGTATAATTATTAAGTGATGATAGATGTCTTGATATTCTAGTAGCTAGAAGCATAATAAAATTATAACAAGTGTTTGTTTGTCTTAAGCAAATCAAACAATAAATAGTTGTTAAATTATAAGGGCTTAACATTGATGTCACTTTTGAAAGATCTACCCACCATCATTCCTGTAAGGAGCTCATATGTTTGCTGAAGATCATTTGACGGTATCGGATAGAGCCTTGTATCTGTTCCCAGGCATATTCTGCAAATCTTGAATAACATAAATTAACGAAATATGTAAATTAGTTAAAATGTTTATTTAATTATTCATTTATTAAATAGTACAATGTTTTAAGATACATATTGCTTATAAATTTGACTAAGTTTTTTTTTTACTTATGTGTAATCAAAATGTTTAAAAAAAAATGTGTGCCTGTTAAAAATTTTAATTAATTGTAATTATTGATTGATGTATGCCACAGCTCAACATTATATTTATAACATACCTGAGGTGCAGTGCTGTTTTCAATTTCATCAACATTTTTATGACGGATATAAAAGGGTAGAACTCCTGGACGTATTTTCTTAACACCACTCTTAGTTTCGCAAATATCATCAGGTTTAAAGTGTTCAGAGCATACAAATGTACGAGGTATCCATTTGTTTATGCCTAATGCTTCAAGCCAAGAATCTTTAAGTTCCGCATCAGAGGGAAAACTGAGATAAACATACAATTTTAGTTTTTTAGGTCTTTAAAAAAATCTTTTGATTTTTGAACATATATTACTTTCTGCTCAGAATACTTACGTGTGGAATGTTATTTCCTCGGACTTGTTATTATTTTTAGAGTTTTTACAAAAAGGAACACAGCAACGCATTTTATTATATTTATGAATGAACTTCGTGTGAATATTATTTACTACACTGTAATACTATAAAATACACGGAACGGTCATGTTGTTTTGCCTCTAAAGCTATTTTATGTACATGCTACTTTTAAGTTATTTTTATTCAAAAGTTTCAGAGATCAGAGAATAACATTTCATTTCTTAATACCACTACACATTCCAATACAATAAACAAAATAGATTTGCACAATAAAATTGTAAATCCTGTTACAAATACCTAATAGTAATATAAGCTTCTTGTTTTTTTAAATCTAATATGACAAAGATAAAAGCATTTTTCACCGTATTTTCTATAACATTCAATTTTTGTAGTATAACAAAGGTTCTATATGCCAATTGCCATTTAACATATTTATATTGATATGAATATCTCTTTCTAATTGGGGTATGATATAACATAAGAGTAACAGGGACGTCACTAGTATCTGAGCTACAAATAACAAATAACAATTCTGTTTCAGTATTGACAGTACTATTAGAGATGTAATTGAAACGTTTGGAATTCATGATAACTCATTAAAAAGAAAAGATTTACAGAAAAAACTAAAAATATATGAACTCGAGTACATCAACATTTTATAATTTATTCCTATTACTTTTTAATAATATATAAGTTGTCTCTAAAAATTATTATAAATCTTGAAAGGGTTGGCGTCCTTGCTCCTTGGACCTTTTGGCAACCTCGAAAAATGTCACTTTTGATGTATGTCAATGATCAGTCCGAATCTTGGAATCGTAAAAAATGGAAATGAAACTGTAAACAAAAATATAATAAATATAATATATGAAAATTAAACCGAATACTATACATATACTGCCATTGTGATTAGTCATTTACGTAATAATCTTTTGCCATAAATTTAATTTAAAATATAATTGAGAGATGTAGTATTTTTTGCTGTTATTTGTTTTTTTATTATAATTAATATAAAAATGAGGTGTTGTGTCCAAAACTGTACAAACGATACTCGAAAAACAACTAAGAGCCATGGAATCACCTTTCATATGTAAGTTTCATTCATCATTTTATATATTATAAACATGACACGGCGACTTCAAAAAACAAAAAAATATACTACCTTTTTTGGAAACGTATACATAACAATATTATTCTTAGTTTTTGGTTAAATATTTTAATAATTTTTATTAATTTAAAAAAATAGCATCGAAACAAGTACTGATAACCTATGGTCCAAAATTTTTATTTTTTTCTTTCAGGTTCCCAAAAGAGACAAATCTCCGTAGTACTTGGATGAATGCTCTTGGTATGATGGAATTTGAGCCCAAAGATCGCAGGTAATTTCTGAGATATATTCATAATAGATAAATGTAAAACTTTTAGACCTATTAGTCTTGCAAACATTTTTAGACTAGATTGTCACATCATTTCGTTAAATAAGAAATGACAATGCAAAGGAAATAAATTGCATTGTAAATGCCTTAATTTCTGTGTATCTTAAAAATAATATAATAGGATAAGTTACAGAAATAATAAATTTATATACAACTCAAATATTTAGAAGTAATTCATATACTAATATTGTTAAGTTCACATATAAACATGCATTATTATTTTTTACAGTACAGTATGTTCGGAGCATTTTCTACAAAGCTCTTTTTATGTCACAAAGTGCGGGCTGAGGAAAATAAAGAGTGGGGCAGTTCCCATACCTGCCATAGTAAGTATTTAAATATCAGTTAAAAATGGCAAGTTACATATTTAATATTCACAAACAAACAAATAGGTAGATCTAAGAATTTAGAGAAAATATTTGTTGACTTCATTCATTTATTTATAGCTCTTAAAGGGGTTAAATACTATAACTAACTAGTTTTTTATAAGATACTGTAATCAATTAATTCCAAATACCTGTTAATTATTTTTTTAATCATTGTTACACCTCATAATGCAATTTTTATAAGGGTAATTTTATATTTTTTTACTTTAAGTGCTTTTATTAAAATAAATATTTAATAATTGTTATACCAAAAAACTTTTACCCTTAACAGTGACAATGGTATATCTCCTCCAATTACCAATTTAACAATTATTAAAACTTAACTTCACCCCATGTAATAGAATAAATTTTTAACACTTTCACATGTAATAGAATAAATATCAGTTTAGGATGTAAACACTATCTTACTTAAAGAGTATTTGGTTATATTTTTTTTATATGTCAAAAATATCTCAAACAAGCTTTTGTAACTAACACTCTCCATTTCTTCTAACAGTTTATTATTTTGGTCAAAAATAGATTCTGAACTTTATGGTAAGTTTTATTAAAATAGGTTTTGGAACAAGTTAGAGAAAACTTATTTAAAGTTTATATTGAAGAGGAGTTCAGAAAGATGAAATATATATGTAAAATCTCAAATATTAAAATATTAATTACTGTAAACATTAACACTAGCAATGACGAATATATATTCATAAAAAGTAAAATGGCCTGTGACATAACAGAATAACATTCAATTGATATATAATACAATGACTGTAGAGGAATACTGTTGTCTTAATCCTCATAAACATACAAATATTGAATTTGAGTAAAATTTTAGTTACACACAAATACCTAATTATCCAGATAATATAATTAGGTAAAGATAGATAGTTTGAAATTAATATATATATTAAATATTTTTTAGGAATCATCAGAAGATTTGGAAGCACCAGCAGCTTTAAGAGTAAGTTGAACCATATTTTATTAGATAATTAGTTTAACATTCATTAACAGAAGCCCCAGCTTCAAATCTTGCTTGTGATGAAAATTAATCATTCATTATTAAAGCCTCTAGGAGTGATATTTCCATATTTTTCTTATTAGGTACTTACTATATAAAATAAATACGTTCTAATCGTTATTGTCGGCTCCTAAGTTATGTCTCTATGTTGATATTCAATTCGGATAATTTATAAATATAGATGATATTTTTTTAATAATATTTACAGGTATGCCGGATATGTCTGTCAATTGATGTAAAGATGTATGACATTACGGAGAACAGGATGAGCCAGATGTTTGAACATGTTACTAACATAACTGTAAGTACTTTTTAATATTAATATAACATATTTTTTTTACTTTTAGGCACTTTTCGTGTCATAGTTATTGTGTTTTATTTTTAAAATGATTTAAAAAAATAGCAATAACTATACTATATTATGTTGACTTAATAGAAAAGTAAATCATCATCACACCAAATTTTATCAAAACCTGTTTAGTAGTTTTTGCGTGATTGTAATAAACGTAATTTTTTTTTTTAAAGTATCAAATAAACTTAACATATTTACTTTCTTAATATTAATTTTATCACCTACCCTATTTTTTGAGTAATCCACAGACTATTTTCTATCCTTTATATACAACCGGGAAAAAACAACGTTATAATTAATTAAACATTGAATTAATTGATAAATACGATTAAATATATTAAGTGTTTTAGTCGAAAAAATATATTGCTTTTTTATCAAAACATGCTGTAGTTTATTAGTAATCCAACATTTTATTTTCAATACAATATACTAGTACTTACGATGGTATTATTTTATTTTAGTTATTGCGAGAATTCATTTTTGTTGTTTCAGTCTTAACTACATATATCTTGTACTGAAATACTTTTCATTAATTATATCATTGCTTTTGCTCTTTATACAGGATCATTTTTAATTAGTTGTTGCTGTTTGCTTTTCCATGCAGCCTCTCTACATCAATCCTAACAGAATTTGTTTTACGACTTTTTAAATTCAATAGTTTTTGAAATTGGAATTTTCCCATACAAAATTTATTTGTTGCCTCTGAACTGACATTAACTCTGAGCGTTGGTATGGCGCCCGGGCGTTGACCTTTAATGCAATTTGTACAAAATACAGAGTAATAAGCAAATGAGGGAGATGTTTTTGTTTCATGTTTTTTGTGTTGTTTATCAAGATTTTTAAAAAATGTCGTAGAACAAATGTTGTTGGGACTTATACAGAGAGGCTGCCTGCAAGAAGTGGTCAAGTAATTATTAAAAACCCTGTATATTTATAACACAGAAATTATAAAAAAATATATCTATCATATATACATACTTATTCTATAACACACAAAAAGTTATCTCAAAACGAATAAAATGTATTTTAGATAAATGAAAACGACAAACTACCACAGCGGATATGTTGGGAATGCGCTACAAGACTGTCCAATGCTAATAGTTTTAAAGACAGAGCACTGAAATGTAACGAGATCATGAGTAAACTAGTGTTTGATGGATTTGTAAGTAAATATTATGTTCCGTGTAAATATTAATAATAATATACTATATCGCTTTAATTAAAGTACAAAACACAAAAAAGGAATTTAGAAAACCAATAAAACTTCTTCAAATAAAAACATGTCAATTTTTTATAATGCTATTAATAGTCTTTGTTCTGTCAATAAGTTTTCGATGTATAAATTTTTAAATATGTATCTATCAACTCAACACATATGTAATGTCAATTTAGAATGAAATATAACTGAAGCAGGATAGTACAGACAGAACAAGTAACCAATAGTTCAGTTGACAGAGCGATTCTAACGTATCACAGATTACACAGGCTCGAGTCCTGTTCTTGAGGATTTTTTTTTTGTGTATTTATTTATATTTCATCGTGTTGTATTATTATTTTTAACAGATAACATTAAAAGATATAAAATCAATAAACAGAACATTTCACGATTTGAAATCTACCCTCGGTCAGAAAGTTTATGATGTTAATGAATACGACTTCATCATAAACGACAGTGATATTATAAAAACCGAAAAAATTACCAATGAGATTAATGATTTAGTTTTTAATGAAATAAATGATTACAATGATAATGATAACGAAAACGACCATGATGTTGTAAATAGTGAGATTAATATGAAAAATGAAAGTGAAATTAAGGATGAGAGCAATAATGAAATATTTTTTGAAGAATATCCAGTTTTGAACGGCAGTGATGATGACAGGACATTGAGTGAAGTGTGTAAAAAAAAGAAAATTAAGAGAAAGAAAGTGAAAGTCGAGAAAAAAATTAAAGAAGTTAAAATTAAGAAGAGAGATGAATTTGACACTCCGTCTATTACTATGGATAAGTATGTTCGTTTATTTCAAAAATAATAAATTAGGGCCAGCACGATAGCGCTCGGTTATCAAAACATCGGTCTACTGAACCACTGTCGAGTTCGCAGCTTCGATTCGAGCCCAAATTGATATAATAAATTTACTATAACTACAAAATGAAAAATCATCCACACGAGCAGTATCAAACCTGCGACCTCTAGGATAATGAACGGTCATTCTAACTAATGAGCTATAATGTCCATACTTTTACAGATACAAAAAGTCTGACGTTAAGCGTCGTAAAACAACAGACGGTCTCGATGAATCCTTGTTCACGATAACAACACTGACCTATGACGAACAGATCGCCGAAATAAATAGCCGTCAAGACTCAGCCTCATACAAACACTCTCCATACAAGTGCGGTGTTTGTTTCAGAGGTTTTCTAATCAAAGACCGCTATGACGCACACGTTGTTAGACATAGCGAGGTATGTATTCGTTTTTTGTTTAATTTATTTTATTTTGTAGTTAACTAGCTTTTGTGGCTTCGTGTATTAACACGAATAAAATTAATGATAATGAATAAAATGTTTATGTTATGTTTTTCTTTCTCTCAACAACAATTAAATTAACTCTATTATGACTTCTCCAAGAAATATGTCATTTGTCATAAAATAAACGTGACAACAATATGTACTTTAAATGTGAAATCTAACTCGCAATAATTATTTTTGTAGACATTCAAAATGTTCAGTTTGTATACTATTTATTTTAATTGTTATATATGTTTTATAAAAAAAGATATTTAGATGTAAGTAATACAAAATAAACTTCTCCTCGTGTACATAGTTTTATCAATTTCGTAACAGCAAAGCGGTGCGTACGAATGCTTCATATGTAAGACGCGTCTAAAGACCGCCCGTGCGTTGAGGAAGCACCTCACCGCGCAACACACTGAGAAGTTTAACTGTAAGGGATGTCCGTTCGTCACGAGGAATAGGTATGTGGTAGGTTCGTCCCAGTAGCGGATTTAGGCTTAGGCCCGTGAGGCCCGGGCCTAGGGCGGCAAATTTTGAGGGGCGCCAAAATTTTTAAGATGACTAAAATTTAAAATCGATTGGGTTTTCTGTAAACTGCAAGACCAAATTTTAAAGTTTATTTTATTGCGCTCTTACTATCGAAACATAGTACCATTTTGAGGGTAGAATTTCTTTGTTAAAATAATTAATCAGGCAAGTCCTAAAAGTTGTTAAAAAAATAAATGTTTAATTTATACCTGAATTAGATTTCTAATTATTATTGTTATTATTTCATACACACGCACATATATGTATATATATGTTTATATATATATACATACATACTGTTACAAAAGATAAAGGGCGCCATATCGTCTCGGGCCTAGGGCGTCCTCAAACCTAAATCCGCTACTGGTTCGTCCAGAATCAACTTCTTACGAGACGACAATACAGACTAGATTTCAATAAACTTGCGTTTTCTAAGAGGTTGTAGTGTATTTATCGTACATGTACGAAAACAAAATATATATTTTACTTAATACCCCTTTTCATAATATTGTAGAATCTGTAGATTTTAGTTGAATTCTATCAAAATCTATTTAGTCCTGTCAAAGTTATGTGGGGGTTTTAAATGTAAGTTATGTGGCTAACATCTAACACCCTTTTTCCGTACACAAGGACGCGGGAAATTAGTTAATGGTACATTTATGCATAACTAACAAAAAGCGAAACGAATAAAAACGAAGCGAGAATATATATATATATATAATATGGTATAACATGTACTATTGTCTTTCTTGTAGGGGGGTGGCTCGTGAACACGAGAAGTGGCACGCTGGTACGAAATACCAATGTCCCCACTGTCCCAGTGAATTTGAGTAAGTAGTGGGTTCGATTATTTTAATTTAGTTTATTATTATTTAGAACTATGTTAGTTTTATTTTTATAAACATAGAATGATGACCCGCTGCCTCTGTGAGTCCATTGGTCGCTCTCACACTGAGCTATCGTGTCTATCGTTTATAATATTGTAAACATATTGGCTGCAGTAGCCGTTCAGTTCAATATTTTTTTATTTATATTTTCATACTTCTGTATGCTGTTGGTTTTTTGTATTAAAACTTCTTCTCCCATCACACTTTTCAAAGTCGGCAAATTACCAGATACATCTATAGGATGTTCTTTTTCAGTAAACTAACCACATATATGGGACACATTCGCATTAAACACGTGTCTGACTTCGTGTGTGAGTTGTGTGGTTTCACGTTCGTCAGCAAGAAAGGCATCGACGTGCATAAAAAGAAGAAACATAGACTAGTTGATAAGAACGTAAGTAACTGCTTTCCTTGTTAAATATACCGGCAAAAACAACTTTACAAATATTTATTTATTTTGTACATAAGAAAACAAAGATATATATCCATCATGTTAGTTACAAGATAACATTTCTTCCATACTAATTATATGTTTTAGCCCATTTCATTATGTAATCTACAGCAAACTATTTGATCTCAAAAATTTGGAAGTAAGAGTGTCCACGAGTAAGTTTGGAAGTAAGAGTGACACGTCAAGAGTGTGTCAGATGGGTTCGCTTTCTCTCTAATAGCTTTTTCACAATGCGATATAATACACTAGTTGACCTAGGGCTTGGTAGATTGGATTATGAAATTATTAACAGCTGGGAGTAAATCGACGTTGGTTTGATAACAACAATCTGAAACAATATTATTTAAGAAATATCAGTTTACTTTCTTTGTTAAAACATAGTTTATATGTTTTTGAAGTGTTATGTTTTGTTTCATATGTAAGTAGAATAATAAAAATATCTTTAATTGCATTGAATGTTCTTTTGGATTCCAATATCATTAAATCTTAATACAAATATATTATACAAATAGCTCAGTTTTACAAATACATTGCCATGTATCGGGTTCGAATCCTTCATAGGTGGAGTTGTCCGGTCCGTACTGTGAAGTGTGTGAAGTGAGGTTCATATCAGAGGAGGCTCATGCACGACACTTGAAGCTATCTTCACGACACAGTAGTGACAGTGACCCGTGAGTATTAGTACTTAAAATATAAAGAATAATCACACTGTTTCAGCCAATCACAGCACGTCATTTTATCCTATAAACCAAATATGATTTCTTTGGTAGGGGTAAAGTTACATCACCCTGTGTTTCTTGATTCTTTCAGCAACCGGATCCGGAACGACTCCCAGAGCATGCACGCAGAACGGAGTGCCGGGAGGAGACGAGACGTACGGGACGCGGGGGGGGCGCCTGTCACATGCGAACAGGTGAGAGGGACAGAGACAGACAGACATACCTACCTCCACAAAGTAGAAAGGCTTGCATTATTTCACTAATGTAGCAAAGGATTTTGGCTCGTATTACCTTCTAGCTAGAAGATTTAGTATAATTTATTAAAATGCTCCGAATCTATGTCTAAGTCTATTCACTTATTATTTGTTAAATCTTTGTCTGAAAATAATATTCCATCTATATGGAAGTCAGCTTTTATAACACCAATATATAAAAAAGGATTAAAAACCGATGTTACAAATTATAGACCTGTTTCAAAATTATATGTTGTAGCCAAAGTTTTCAATAAATAATATATAAACAATTGTATTCATCGCTTAAAAAATCTTTTTCTGATAGTCAGCATGTTTTTTTGAAAGAACGGTACCGGTATAGACGAGGTCGGAACAACAGTATCTAACCTTATTTTGTTAAACGAATTTATAATTAGTGGTATGAACAAGGGAGGACAAGTTGATGTTGTTTATACTGACTACAGCAAATGTTTCGATATTTTTATTTTATTTTATTTATATCTTTTCCACTTAGAATCATAATCAGTGATCACTTGTGTACGTCAACATGAAAATGTCAGGAGGGTCTATTACGATACTAGATTTATCGTAATAAGCCCTTCTGAAAAAGCACTTTCCATCTTAATGTTAAAGCTATGAGGGTTCCAAACGCGTCCTGGTCTGAGAAGAACCACACAACAAACTCAGCCGGATCTATTTTTTGTTATTGTGATCACTGTTTCACAAACGTCAAACTTAAGTGCAATTTTGGAACAACTAGAACCTTCGCAATCAATCCGAAAAGAAGCCTAATGATTTCAGGCAACGAAAATTAAATAATAATAACAGAAAAAATATATATATATAAATCTTCGGCCTGCCACACAACCAGTCACCGCAAGCAGCACCCGTTCACGAGCATAACACAAGAGCCAGCCATCACCCCCTTCGCACATATTTGAGGGAGGGAGGCAACCCGACTCCCGATGCTACCGCAAGTAGTGACTTCTAAGGAATCAGTGTGATGCAGAAGGTCGATAAAGCAAAATTAATTTACAACAAAAAACAAATTGCGGAGATTACTAGCTATTCGCAATACAATACAGAATCATTCCCAGGCCATACCGTCGTCGATGTAATCCTTTACACTATAGTAGGATTTTTTTATTAAATTATTTTTAACATATAATTTAAATTTATTTAATGAGAGGCTTTAGGCTTCATTTGGGAGCTTATTATAAAAACGTATACAATTACCCTTAAAGGATTTACCTATTTTATGGAGCCTAGTGCCGGCATAGCGAGTTTATTTTTTTGTCTTGTATTAATTTTATGTAAATCACAATTTTTCTTGAACTTTGAAATATTTTTATGAACGTAAATTAAGTTTTCATAAATATATTGATTATAAACAGTCTTAATTTTAAATTCTTTAAATTTGTTTCTTAGAGAGTCTCTTGGTCTCATATTATATATTGCGCGAACAGCTCTCTTCTGCAATGTAAATATAGTATCAATGTCAGCCGCATTGCCCCATAAAAGTATACCGTATGACATTAAGCTGTGAAAGTAACTAAAGTAAACTAATCGAGCAGTTTCCATATTTGTTAATAGACGTATTTTTTTAACCGCGTATGCAGCAGAACTTAGTCTGCTTGACAAATCAAATATATGAGGACCCCATTGCAATTTTTCATCTAAAGTAATGCCCAAGAAAGTAGTAGATTTGACCAAGTCCAAATCCTCATTATTTAATTGTACATTGGTTCTAACATTTTTAACATTTGGTAAACTAAATTTGACACATTTCGTCTTTTTTTTATAGAGCAACAAATTATTGGCGTTAAACCATTGTACAACATCTGAGAGAGCATTGTTTACATCGTCAATAACAGATTGCCGTCTATTAACTTTAAAAGTAAGAGAAGTATCATCAGCAAACAACACTATCCCATGTTTTTCCCTCACTAGGTGAGGTAAGTCATTTATGTAAATGAGGAACAAGAAAGGCCCTAAGATAGACCCCCTGTGGCACACCTATTTTTACCAAAGAACCAGGGGAACGTTTACCATTTACATCAACTTTTTGAATTCTATCATTAAGATATGAACTAATCAAATCTAGGGACTTATTTTTAACTCCATAATGTTCTAACTTTTTTATAAGGATTTCATGTTGAACGCAGTCAAACGCCTTAGATAGATCACAGAAAATGCCAAGTGCATCTTGTGATCCTTCCCAGGCTTCAAATATGTTTAGTAATAGCTCAACACCAGCATCTGTTGTAGAGCGACCGGCAGTGAAACCAAACTGGTTTTTGTGTAAGAGATTGTTTTTACTGAAATATGCCACAAGTTGATTAAGAATTATTTTCTCAAAAATCTTACTAAAAGTGGGTAAGACTGAAATAGGTCTATAGTTACTAGGATCTAATGAACAGCCGGATTTGAATAATGGAGTTATTTTACTTTGTTTCATTAGATCAGGAAATATACCATATTCTAAACAATTATTAAATATTAATGCTAAGTCTGGCGCTACAATGTCAATTATAGACTTAAGTATGTCAACAGAAAACCCCCAAAGATCACTAGTCTTTTTAACGCTAATTGATCTAAATACTTTGATTACTTCTTGAGCATTAACTTTTTCAAACTTAAAACTGCTAACACATTGATCTACATTCTCTCTAAGTAAACCCATAGCTGCAGCGGTAGAAGAATTTAAAGATAACGTTGTAGTCACTGGAATATTAGTAAAAAAGGTTTCAAAAGCAGAAAGAATAAAATACACAATCCTACCCTAATCCGTAAAATCGAAAATATTGGAATTAATGGTGATTTACTTAGGTGGTTTGAGTCGTATATTTCCAACAGATCTCAAGCTGTCGTTATAAATATCTATACATATATCTAGTTGGGTTGTTGTTCCCAGCGGAGTACCCCAGGTTTTTCGTTTGGGCCCACTATTGTTTTTGATGTTTGTAAATGATGTTGGATTATGCTTTCGTCACTCTAATTTACTTTGTTTCGCTGATGATATGAAAATCTTTAAGACCATTTCGTCTACAACCGACGTTATTGAACTACAGTCTGATTTATAGCGCCTGGACTCCTATTGCCAATCAAAATAAACAATAGTTTAAAAAACTAAAAAAAACACGCTTTTATTGCTAACCGAACTAAAAACTAGAAAATAATTTTTAATGACAAAGAGTATAAAATTACAGTAGTAGAAGATCGAACAATTAATCATAGTGAATCGCCTTAATATAAAATTATAATAAAATTTAAGTTATTAACAGAATAATTCAATTCTGAGTAAAAATCGTGGGGTGCATTTTACTGTGATTCATAACTATCCTCTCATAGATAGTTGCTAATAGAATGATTGTAATACCTTAAATAACGAGCACCCCACGCTTTTTACTCAGAATTGAATTATTCTGTTACTAACTTAAATTTTATTATAATTTTATATTAAGGCGATTCACTATGATTAATTGTTCGATCTTCTACTACTGTAATTTTATACTCTTTGTCATTAAAAATTATTTTCTAGTTTTTAGTTCGGTTAGCAATAAAAGCGTGTTTTTTTTAGTTTTTTAAACTATTGTTTATTTTTTATTTTTTAGTCTGTGACAAACTCATAAATTGAGAAATCATTTCATTACTTAGATTTTTTTAGAAAGCATCACTCAGTGGTCTCCGTATGATCGATCAACGGGCATTGATCCGAAATCAATCGCCTTCACGGTTCAATGGGACTTACTTTCATCATTGTGGTTAGTTTTACCTCCCAATTAATGGAAAAATCCAGATTGACGTCGCTAAGTTGTCAATAGACCCTTAGTACTTCTACTGTTGAAGTCTCTTAGGAATAAGTCTAATTCATTAATTAGTTTTTTGAAGATTTAGGGTATTAAAATTTTTTACGAATCATTTCGTAATTTAATCATTTCATTTAAAGCTTCACTATTGCACGGGGTTTTTCCTGTTAACTTAGAGCAATCAAGTTCTTCAATCCGAATACCGTCCAAAGATCTTACACGACTAAGTGCTACATAAGCTTGTCCAGCAGCAAACAATCGCGAGCCTAGATAAATAACTGCATGATCAACTGTACAACCTTGCATCTTATGGACGGTTGAAGCCCAACTCAGAATTAACGGTAACATTCGTCTCTCGGCAGTCCCATAGCTGTATTTCGCCGGGAACTGTATCGATATCGGTTTAATCATGTGCACGCCATCTGAACCGGAACATCTGAACCGGAAACAAAAAGAACCAGGCAAATTCCTCTGCTTTCAGTTCATGGCCGACATTTACGATATTATCTTTCGTCTTGCGGGTAATTTCATTAAGGTTTCGTGAGACCTGTATCTCATCTTCCACATTAGGAGGCATTACATCAATCGGTGCCATCATTGATGTCTGCAGTGGGATAGTTTGATCAGTTAAATTCTGTTGGGAAGTAATTATTTGGGATGCTACTGCTACCTTTTCAGGGCTCTGCTGAATTTCTACCTCCTCAGAATCATCATGTATATCCAAGATTTCGACGTTGATGTAATCAAGAGTAAATTGTACATTTTTGCTGCCTGTTGTACGTTTACATATCCTCACAAACTCGTCAAAATTATCGCATTCAATAACGCAAGCTTTTCCATTGTTGTCGTTTGCTTTAGATCCCTTTTGGCCACAAGAATGTGAGTTACTGAAGTAATACTTGTTAACATAATGCATTACTCCAAATGATTGACCATCGGTTATTAGTATTAGGGTGCATTTTACTGTGATTCATAACTATCCTCTCATAGATAGTTGCTAATAGAATGATTGTAATACCTTAAATATCGAGCACCCCACGCTTTTTACACAGAATTGAATTATTCTGTTAATAACTTAAATTTTATTATAATTTTATATTAAGGCGATTCACTATGATTAATTGTTCGATCTTCTACTACTGTAATTTTATACTCTTTGTCATTAAAAAATATTTTCTAGTTTTTAGTTTGGTTAGCAATAAAAGCGTGTTTTTTTAGTTTCTTAAACTATTCTTTATTTTTTTTTTTTTTATTTTTTTTTTTTTATTTTTTTTTTGGGAAACTTTTATCAAATTATTGCATTGTCATCGGTCCTTGATACGTGTGCAAAGTTTCAATTTAATCGGATCGCTGGAACCTGGTGAAAATTAAGCTCGAAGATTCCGTTACATACATACATTGATACATACAACCCAAGCTAATAAAAGCGTATTAAAAAGTAGACCTTAATCCGTCTAAATGTTCATTTGTATCGTTCAGTCGTCGATCAAAGCGCATTCCATCAGAAAATCAATTAAAAAATCACGACTTGCAAAGACTTACGACGGTTTGTGATCTTGTTGTGACGCATGATTCAAGGCTTGTCTTTGAAGAGCATATTCATAAAATGATTAAGAAAGCTTCGAAAGCACTATGATTTGTCATGCGAACCTCAGAAAGTTTTAAGGATATCAAAACTATTAAAATATGGATCAGAGATCTGGGATCCTCATTATATTATAAAAAAAATATATAGAAATGGTCATTGTAGTTAGGTCATGTTTATTAGATCTATATTATTGTCTATATTATTTTTCTTATAAACTCAGCTGATTTTTAATATGGCAAGGAAAAACGATATGAAATATATATTAATTGATGACATACTAAAAATATTGGTAATTGCTAAGAACATAAAAAACATGTTAGCCATGTCATGCTTATTTTAATTTTAAAATAAATATAAAATGACAAATTCATATTCACGAGCAGAACTTGAACCTGCATCCTCCACAGGTCCTCTTTGCTTGAGCCGTCGTGTCGGTATAGTAAAAAAGCAGTGTATATATAATCTTTATATTGAGATGATTAAAAAAAAATATTATTTATAAATAAAAAAAACAAAACCATTGTACAGTGCGGGCTTCAGTTACGCGACCTGCGTCTCTACGCGCAGCACTTTCGTCGATCTCATCCAGACAAGAATAGAACTAAGTACCCGGCCATGAAGACTCCTGCCATGTGCGAACACTGCGGACGGATATTTCAGGTAAAATGAGGACTTTCAGCGTACATATATATTAAAAAAATAATTAAAATAGGACATCATTTATTAAATCTATTATTTTCAATCAGACAACAAATAAATTAACAAATGCAATAAAATATACATAATATAATACTTTTAACTTGTATATTTTTCAATAAAAACAACACGATAAAAATACTCCGTATTAGAATATTTTGTTATCAAAACTACAACCAAAAAAAAACAGCAGCAGATATACCAATAATAAATCTATCCCAGAGTATGGCGCTCTTGAAAGACCACATGTGGGTCCACACAGGCGAAAAGCGATTTAAGTGCGACCGCTGTGATAAAAGCTTCACCCAGAAGACCAACCTGGTGTTCCACCTGAGAGTGCACAGTGCGTCCAGACCCACCTACGAGTGTCCCCTCTGCGGGAAACACTTCGCCTTCTTCAATAACAGACGCCGACACATGTTTGTGAGTCCATAAAGAATTTAAAACTGTTTGTGCAGTGGTATAAATAGATAATTTTTTGAATAAACATTATTTTAGAGGATAAGTAAACTAAAAATAATATTTTTTTTTATTTACTCGAAATTCTACATTTTATTAGATTTTTTTTCTAAGTATCGTATCGTAAATAGATCCACACGGGTCTGAAGCCATTCAAATGCGACACGTGCGGTAAGAGCTTCACGACGTCGGGAGAGCAGCGCGCCCATACCGACCACGTGCACCTCAAGAAGCCCTGGCCCAAGAGAGCCAGGAGCGCGCACTGGAAGTGCGTCGAGGACTAGCGTACGTACACACACACACGCACGCACGCACATACACGCAGCACACGCATTCACACACTCAAGCAGATATAACATGCCTACTTATACCCGCCATCCATAATATCGAGCACTAAGCCTGCAGAGGAAGTGCGATAAAAGTAAAGTTAAAAAGTTGCGTACATTCAAGTAGACTTACACACACACATAGAAACGCAAGTTCATTGATATCGACTTTTCTTTTTCTACCATTTACTTTCTTTATTATCTAAAGATACATCTTAATTGTCTTAATAATAAATATTAAACCCCTGAAAAAATGTAATACCCAGGATTGATTAATTGAAAATTGTTTTATACTTTGTCTATTATGTATTTTTTAAATTCTTTTTTTCAGGTGTAATGAAACTTAAGTCACAAATGAAAGAAGTCAGTATTCAAGTTGATTGCAAACTAAGTAATTTACGTTGGGCAACTTTTGATAAAAGCCATTCTATTCTAAGATTTATATAAGATAGTTCCTGAAATTTATTTTTAATACCGAGTTATTTACAGTGTATAATAATTGACATATATGTAAAATAAATCAAAATGGTAAAACATATTATAAAAGTTAATATTGGCTAGTGAATATATTCTCCAGGAAATACTCTTAGGGTGCGGCCTATTGGTCCTCGATATATTAGATATCTACGGTATTTGCTTCTAGAGGGTATATAATACTAACATGTACAGAACAAGCTAATAAAAGGACAATCGTAAAGAACTTCATAATAATTCAATAAGTCCCCACCATGGCGCTAGTGTCCCACTAGTTTACCACCTTAAGTATTCTGAAAGAAGATAAGGAGATAACATTAATTATTAACTCTTTAACGAACCTTCTCAAGCCTGACCAAATGTAATTAATTATAGTTTGTCAAATGGAATGACACATGTATGTGTATGCCATGAGGCTTCACTGACACAATTGAAAGCCATTAAACCAATCAATCAAGGCTACGATACATACTAACGTTAACGCTCAAATATTTAAGAAAAGCGTTTGCATTTTGACTACCGTACCTTCCACAAATTTATAAAAGTCCTTTTGGTTTTTCATTTTATAAACATATATTTTTTTAGCGCCATTAAATAAGTATTTTTCTATAACTACACATCTTACTGAAAACGAGGGAACCAATGAGGCCGCAGCCTTTTAAAATGATCTCATTTTTGTCCGCATGTACTCGTAAGTAGACTTGATTTGAATCTCGATAAATTTAATAGTTAAGTAATTATTAAATCCTCTTGTATATACATTTGATAGATGTTAGTGTGTGTATTTTTTATTTATTTGGAATTCAATTATTTTAAATATACAAAAATTCATATTAAGTTGATTTTATTTAAAATATCATAATAATAAGACTAAGAAATACGGACCCATTAATTATTACCATGTCCCATTAATATTTTCAAAACGATTGTTTCGAGGTGTGTCGTATTTATTGTTGTATTTTATCACTAACACCGCAGCCTGCAGCTAACTCGGACTTGGTTTGTGATGGATCCGCTTCCACAATAGCCTTCAATTCTTCATTATCAACTTGGGTCTCCAGCCGTCCACGGGGGCTTGTTCTGCAGCTCGAAATTTCCGAAACGAAAACGTTAGAATCAAAAACGAACTTCACTGTTTTCTTTAGCAACACGATCGCCATACACATCATTAACCCTTCAAAGTCGTTTCCGCAGCACTATTGCCACGGTGGAACTCGTACTCGTAAATAATGCGATATTTCAAGTTTTTCATTTTCAAATTGAGTAACGCAAACAGCAAACACAGAAGAAAAAAATGAATAACAGTCAACGAAACAAAAATAGATGTGTAAAAAAAATAGCTGTAAAAATTAGAATTTGGAATTCCTTGCCAAAGAAATTATTAAAAAATACGGAAGACTACAAGATTATACCATACTAATGAAATATATTATTTAGTGAAGAAGTTTTATGGACAAGATAATACTAAAGAATAATTTACTGTAATGAAAATTTCTACCGGATTACTGTCAGATTTTAAAAGAAGTACACATCTGAAAATTATTTAACAATAAACTAAAGACGAGGCAGCATGGTTGTGAACCTTAGCCTGTCCAAAAGGACAAACTAAAAAAATAAAAAAAAAAGTTCATTTGGCGGGAAATAGAAATCGGGATAATCGACTTTTAGTAATAAGGGCTTGATTAAAGTAAAGTTATTAACAATTTATATTTTTTTATTGACAAAGAAATAAACTAGTAGGTAAGTTAGAAGATTAAAATACCAAGAAAGTTAATTATAGATAATAACTTTTGAATATTTATTTATTTGCCAGTTCCTATAATTTTTAACTTCGTTGTAGCTTAAAATGAGTCGACTTAATTTACGAAATAAACCTCGTATCAGTTATTATGAACCAGATGAACCAAATTTAGACGAATATGTGTGTAAGTATTATTTTTTCACATTATATTTCCAGTAGCATTTTTCTAGTTTAATTCAGTTATTACTTTATTTACATTAGTTTAATGTAAGTACCCTTAATGATTTCATTTTGTATATTATTCAAAATGCTGTAGATTAAATAGATAAAGGTGATTTAATTGTTCTATTTTTTTAAATTGTTTTCTTTAGTTTGTAGCCACTGTGGGGACTTTGTGTATGAATATTGTTCTATACATGGGCCATTATTAGTTATTCCGGATGATAAGGTAAAAAAGTACATAAATAAACTTTATATAGCAAGAAATTATTACATTTACATGTCTAATTTTACCACTTACTTAGCCACCTACAATTTCCCCCTTCCCTCCTTGTGTTCCTCGGGCAGCTCTTACCATACCACATGTGTTCTTACATATAGCACCTTCCAAGATCCCAGGTAAAAATAAAATACTAGAGTTTTGAGGTACTTTGTAATCAAATTCCTATAATATTGATATTGTTACTTTTTATTCTTTGAAATATTTAAATATTATATTTAAATATATACATAATATATAAAATTAATTGAAAATCAGTTTAAATATTATTCTTATAAATTAAGGACTTGGTTTCAAGTTACAGTTTTAGGAATATTATGTAGGATTTTCATAAAAATTTAATGATTTTTTGCATAATTTGGTAAATAGTTTTAAGATATTCATAGTATTGGTTATACTATAATATGACTATAGGAGCCGGCTTGGGAGTATTTACTACACTAACCCTCCCTAGTGGGGTTCGTTTTGGACCATATGAAGGCAAGAAAACTGAAGAAATAACTTCTATGTACTGCTGGCAGGTATGCTTATTGTATATTATCATCAGAACTATATATTCTGATATTATGAAGAGGTAATATTAATTCTCTAAGAGATATAATTAATGATTTTTTCTACCTATAGAAAGGTACATTACTGAGTGGTGTGTGCAACAGCAGTTTATAATAATGAGGTTACAGTATGCAATAACAACAATATTTACATTTAGGTACAGTCTGAATAGCACCAGGTTTGTGTGAGGCTTTATCAAAGAGCACTGATAAACTTGTTCCTTGGCAACAGTTAGTTAAGTTAGTTAGTTACCCCAACTCATGGTATATTTTCTCTGAGCTGACGAAATGACACTGGTTTAATTTAATTTTTTATCTTTTATTTATTGTCAAATATAATTGGACAGGCTTAGCTTAATATCATTAGTAAATATACCTTGTGGTACAGCATGTGTTTAATTTTAAATATGATTTTTTTTGGAGTGACCAGTTGGATATAATTGTTTTAATTTAGTGTATGTTTATTAATAACATAATTAGATATTTAAGGATTCTTTTATTTTGACATTGTTTTTTATACTTTGTATATAATTACTAGGTAGTTTTAATTATGGTTTATTGACTTTGGTATCATTTTTTATTCTTTTGTTGTTGAATCGAAACGCAGGCAATGATTTGTTACTCAATAGTGTAAATTTATAATTATTTATACAGATACTCTTTTGTAGATAAACGATTATAATAATAAAGGTACACACATAATAGACGCGGAAGATCCAAACAAATCAAATTGGATGCGGTATGTCAACTGTTCTCGTCATTGGTTCGAACAGAATCTGATCGCCTTTCAATACAGGGGTCGGATTTATTACAGGTTTTATAAATTATATTTTACTTTTGTTAGTTATCGAAGAAAGACGATTTAATATAGAATGCTTAATTCACCGAGACGAGTAGCAATACGTTAGCTCTATTGGCAAAACGACGGGACAGTTTCCCAGAGGTCGCGGGTTCGAATCCCTGCCCGTATCGGTTTATAATTGACTCTATATTTATTGAAAATTTTATTATATTGTATTTAATATTATAACAGGGTTATATTTTGATTTTTTAAACAAAAAAAAATATTTTTAGGACTATAAAAATTATTCCGCGATACACAGAACTAATGGTATTCTATGGAAGCGAGTTCGCACACATGCTTCAGATTAATTTAAAGAAGTATAATGCTCCCACCAGCTACGCTCAAAAGTTTGGTAAGCGAGTCCATAACCTACAGTTGGAATAAAAAATGAACCATAGTTTTCTAAATGCGCTTAGACTCGTAGTAAATGTTAACAATAACCGAATTTAATATTAATTAAACATTATAGGCACTCCTCTACCTAAGTATTCCTCATTAGAAAGAAGTGAAAATATTGAAATTTCGGTCTCAAATAATTATATTAAAGAGAAATCGACAAAGTCTTTGCAAAATATTGAAAACAGTCCAAATCTAACGAGCATACACGATGTACCTGTACCTAAAAAACATTTAGAAAAAAGTGTCCAATCATCTCATAAAAAAGTTAAATTTAACGTACCAAAAAAAATACATGAAAACAAAACTCCTATTATATCAAATGAAAGAAAAAACAATACATTAAATTCAAAAAAATTAACCTTAATAAAAAAAATTGAAACTGCGGAGATTTTGGAGTCTGAAAGAAACAATATTTCTAAATCTTGTGATTTTATCAAGAATGAAAAAGTAAAAACTAAATGTTTAAAACAGATTTCAAAAAAATCTAATAAAAACAATGTTAAAACATCTACTAAAGAAAATAATTCAGAACATGAGAAAAATGTAGAAATAAACATAAACAACACATCATCACAACTAAAAGTGGATGATCCTGTTCTGTCAAAAACATTGGTTCTAAATATTAATTCCTGTGATAAATGTAATTTTAAAACCTGTTTTGAAAAAGTTCTAAAGACTCATCTACTAGCTCATGTTGCTGAGACAAAGTATACTTGTACTTATTGTAATTATATTACTAAGTTTAAAGAACATTTAAATTGTCATATAAGAACACACACTGGAGAAAAACCATATGCTTGTAATCTTTGTGAAAAGAAATTCAATCAAAAAAGTAATTTAAATTGTCATAAAAGAACACACCCTAGTGAAAAACCATATGCTTGTAATCTTTGTGAAAAGAAATTCTATCAAAAAAGTGAATTAAATCGTCATATAAGAACACACACTGGAGAAAAACCATATGCTTGTAATCTTTGTGAAAAGAAATTCTATCAAAAAGGACATTTAAATTGTCATAAAAGAACACACACTGGAGAAAAACCATATGCTTGTAATCTTTGTGAAAAGAAATTCTATCAAAAAAGTGAATTAAATCGTCATATAAGAACACACACTGGAGAAAAACCATATGCTTGTAATCTTTGTGAAAAGAAATTCTATCAAAAAGGACATTTAAATTGTCATATAAGAACACACACTGGAGAAAAACCATATGCTTGTAATCTTTGTGAAAAGAAATTCAATCAAAAAGGTGTTTTAAATTGTCATAAAAGAACACACACTGGAGAAAAACCATATGCTTGTAATTTTTGTGAAAGAAAATTTAATCATAAAAGCTCTTTAAATAGTCATATAAAAACGCATAGTATACAGAACCATTCACAGTGAGTATTAGAAAGTGAAAAACAAATTCAAATATGGAACATAAATAATTCCTAATTAAAAACATTCGTTTCGTTATTGTAATTTACTGTAGGTTAGGTTAATATTAGATTTTAATTCAAGGGTTTATATTTTATAAGTTTTTTTTGTTCAATGCAATAAAAATTGTTATTTATTTCTTTAATACCAGTTGTGATTTCATATTTTTAAAAGCTGTTTTCTTAAATTTACTATATATTATTAAAATTTATGTAGTTTAATTTCCTATAGCTCAAAAAATATACTTAAAAAACATAATTGCATTATAAACATTTGTCTTCTCAACATCGCAATTAAAGTGAATATTATATACTTTATAATTAAATAATTAAACAAAATATACGTGAGCGTAGTAAAACAAATGGTATGTATGTATGGTATGTATGGTTTTCGGAATTATTTCTTTGAATGTACTATAAAAGATTGCTTGATGCCAAATTTCAAGATTCTGGGTCTCCTGGAAATGCCATTTAGGTTTTAATTTCCTTGCGAGTAGTTGCGAATTTAAAAATATGCGCCTTTATTGACTGTTTCTTTTGATTACGTTGACATAAAAGTTTGATTTTATTACAGCTTAAAGATATTATAGACCTGAGTATTTGATATAAATATCAATTTAATACCTCTACGCGTTCATAAGTAGAAGGTAAAGTTTATTAAAAATATTTTTATTATATGATGTAACTAAAAATTTACGGTTTGCGAAATTTTTCATTTGTCGTTTCATTGTCGACGTTGTTAGGTACCAAATTTCAAGATTCTGAGTTTACGGGAAGACCCTGTAGGTACATTTTGATTTCCTTACAAGTTTCTAAAAATTGCGGAAATTTGCGCCATAAACGGCTGTAACTTTTTATTGTGTTGGCTTAGAAGTTTGATTTTGTCACAGGTCCAAGTTTCAGTAGACCTGAGTATTTGATATAAATTTTAGCTTGATACTTCTACTTCGTTTATTTGAAAGTCTTTAATAAGTTGTTTACCCTATTATGATTCGTATTTAAGAACATTTTGTATAATAAAGACATTCTTCCTAATCTAAAATCCTAATTTCTAAACATCCGGGCGCCATATCTACGCTCTGTTAATACAAGTTCAGGGGCAACAAATACATTTTGTATGGTAAAAGTAAAATTTTAAAGAGTCGTAGAAGAAATGTTGGGAATTATGTAGAGAGGCTCCCTGCAAGAGGTGGTGCTTTTTTTTTTGTATGTCTATACTGTTAGCCCTGTTGGCTATTACAGCGTCACCGGGGGAGCGGGTGGGTCAGGAGACCCACCCTTAAACAGGGGGGAGATGATGGGCCCGACGGGCCAGACGGACCTCGGCTCGGGGCGTCGCCCCGCTCGGGGACTCGCATAGGACATGACGGAACGTATGCAAGCTTTGTAAAGTGTCACCTTATTGCGAAGGGACATTTTACTCGACCAAATATGTAGGCCGCTCTGCTACGAACGGTCCTAATATGCGCAGTGAAAACTAACTTTCCATCTAACGTTACTCCTAGGTATTTTGCCTCGTCTTTCCAAGGTATCGGTTTATCAAAGAGTTTGATTCGCGGGAGGATCCTTGGGGGGCCCCGTTCGAAGAGCACCGAAACGCTCTTCTCAGGGTTTACCTCGATCCGCCATTTCCGCAGCCAACTCTCGAGGGAGTCGACTACGGATTGGAGACGTTGGTATATCTCCCAGTGATCCTTAGAGGACGTGTAAAGCGCGGTATCATCCGCGTACATGGCAAGTTGCACTTTAGATCGCGGCCTAAAAATGTCGCTAGCGTAGATGGAGTAGAGGATGGGCGAGAGAACTGAACCCTGGGGGACACCCGCCCTGATGGGGCGGGGGGTTGACAAACGCCTTCCACTCTGTAGCGAAAGGAGCGATGCGACAGCTAGTCCCGTATGATGAATACGAGTCTGTCCTACACCTTGAACTGGTATAACTTGTACATACCGGTCCATTGTGCCAGACCCTGTCGAACGCCTTAGCTACATCGAGGAAGAGCGCTCCTGTCCTATGCTTCTTGGCCCTCACAGTGGCCCCTATCAGTATGTGCTCCGTGAGGCGTTGCACCTGATGGGAACATGAATGGTTGGCTCTAAAGCCGAACTGCTCATTTGGGATGATTTTCAGTCTCTCGACTTCCGATCTAAGTCTACAGAGGATGATTCTCTCATATACTTTCCCTAAGGAACTAAGAAGACTAATGGGACGGTAACTACTAGGTAGATGCCGGGGTTTGCCCGGCTTATGGACCCCTATCACTATGGCCTCTTTCCACTTGGCCAGAAACGAGCAACCGGTCAGTAGAGCGTTAAAAATGGTAACCAATAGGTAAATTACAGGTGGCGGAAGGAGCTTTATCACTTTGTTAGTGATCCTATCTGTGTCGATCTGTGTATCTGTCTGTGGAAAACTTGCGGCCAAACGCGTTTACGGATTTGAATGAGGTTTTTTTTAATCGATAGCTATGTTCGTCTAGATAGTTCTTATCCATGTTCGGTCGAAATAGAAATAGTCGTCTCCAAGATATTGACCTTTTATTCGTGCGGAGGAGAGGTTCTGATGCAATAATTAGCTGTTCCCAGCTGCTTCGCCCGCGCTGTATAAAAAAAATGCCTTGTCATGAAGGCCAAAAGGTTTTTACACTTACTTACTCAGGTAAAATACCTTATTAGGGATAGCTGTTGCCCGTGACTGCGTCCACGTAGACTTTAAAAAATATATTTATATGGCTTATGATCGTAGTCATAAAGAATAACGGGCAAAAGCTAGTGATAATATAAATCCCTTCATTATAGTGTTATTAGAGATTGGAAATCATTTTAATTCTAAATGTTTATATTTATTAATATACGTACATATGAAACCTACCTATCTACCTACCCTATATGAAAAAATCTTGAATCATGTTACTTAATACATTTATAATTTATTACATTGTCGAAACTTTCACGCGGATCCTTATTTTATTAAATATAATATATATATTTCTCGTATTAAAAATATAACCTTTGTACATCAGGGGGTAATGTAGGATTCTAAAGGTAAAATATTTTATTAAATCGGTCCTGTAGATTCGGAGCCTATTCAATTCAAACAAACAATCTAATCTTTTCTCTTTATAATACTAGTGATGATGATGATGATGATTATAAAATATAGCCAATGTTCATCAGGGATAATATAGGATTCTAATGCTTAAAGATTTTTTAAATCGGTCCTATAGTTTCGGAGCCTATTCAATTCAAACAAATCTTTCCTGTTTATAGTATTAGGATAGATTAATAGAAATACATAAACAATTGAAAGTTTTGTACGTCTGTAGGTTCATTTAGTACAATTCAGAAACCAGTAACATAACTTTAAAAAGCAGAAAAAAAATGAAGTAAAAAAAATAAATTTAATACAAATAGACCACTAAAAAGAATAAAAAAATATATTATTATGTACTTATTGAATTCGTTGCGTCGGGGGGCTGTTTAATAAAGGAAGAAATTAAAATGCAAGTAAGTTAACAAGGCAAATAAAGTAATTATGATATCGAATCGTATAGTCTAAGACCTACGTCCTCAATGATTAACTTCGTAAAATAGACACCATTTTCAATGTACGTATAGCGGTCCCCGATCAATAACCTCTTAAGAAAATATACTCCAGATAGTGTTTCTAGACCCTTACAATTAAGTTCGAATCATTCTTCTAACTCTAGCAATAGTTTTATAGTTGATCCATTCACCCTCGATGTGAAGTCTTAAAAAGTCTTAAAATTAATTCAGAAGCCAAATTTTTAGGTGTTATATTTACAAATAATCTTTAATGGAATAAATACGTCAATTGCATATCAGAACGAGCTCTGAGAGCTATAAATGTATTGAGGTGTTTGTCAGGCAGCCAATGGGGTGCTGATCTAAAAATTATTCTTATATTATATTAAGCTTTGGTTCGAAGTCATTTTGACTTTGCCTTCTTTTGTTATTATACTAATGCTAATCTTGTAGATAAATAAGATAAAATTCAAAATATTCATTTAAGGTTAATTTTAGGATCTTTTAAATCTTAACCAATAAATTCAATGCAAGTTGAGTGTAATTTGTGTCCATTACCTATCAGATTTTAATTTCTAAAATATTCTTTCCTTATAAAATTGCTTCGTGTGATTAATAATCCTTTACTTTTGAAGCTGTCTAAGCTTTCTCCTGTACATTTTCTTACTACTGAATTAATTGATAATTTCTAATTCAAAAACAATCTTAATATTTATAGCAATGCTATACTTCCCTGTTATGAGAGTAACTATATAAGTAAATATATTGACATCCACATTGACAAAAAATTGACTAATAAACAAGAAGTTTATAATAAGCTGGGGCAGTTAAAAGTTTACAGAAAATTTACACTGATGGCGCCAAAAAGAAAGAAAAAGTTTCGATGGCGTTTGACGATTCAAGCATCAAGATGGGTCACGGCTATAGATTACCTGGTAATATAAACATTTACACAGAGGAAGCTTTTGCAATATTGGTGGCTTTGAAATGCTTAGAAAATATGGATATAAGCGTGAAGAAGTTTCTTATTGTTTCTGATAGTATGAGTGTCTTGACAGCATTGTCGATTCCCTCGTTTAATGTTCACACAAATTATATTATCCAGAAGATAAGGCAAGTATATTATAGGATGTGGCTGGATCAAAACAGAAAAATAACAAAACAGAAAAATAAGTTTCATGTGGACTTCATCACATATTAACGTCTATGGGAATGAATCAGCTGATAGTCTTGCCAGTATAATAGTTAATATTCCCCATAACATTCCGATAAAAATATTCAATTGCCTGTCTCTGATTGTTTACCAGAAATCAAAAATAAAAACAAGTGGATGTCTCATTGCGAAGAGTCATCTTTTATAAAAGGAAAATGGTATAGATATATCATCACAAATATTCGTCGACCCTGGATCATGACAAAAAAGTACATTCATCGAAAATTTTACTTTACATTAAATCGCATTAGAATAGGACATGGACGTTTCAACAAACATCTACAGAGAATAAAAATGGTCTCTTCTCTACTACATGTGATTACTGTAACTTCGACAACCAGACTTTAAACCACATTTTCTTTGATTGCCCACAATTTAATATACACAGACTAATTTTGATTGATGAACTATTAAGTGTTTACAAAGAAGTCCTGGAAATCCCGCGTTCTATTCAGGATCTTCTTAAGAACAAAGAAACCCATCTTATTATCTACAAATTTATAATTAACACTATGGAAAAACTTTAACTGGATGTGAAGTTAATATAACAATGACATGGTACGACTAAACCGAAAACATATATAAAAAAATTGACGATATAATATTTAATACTTAACGACTGACAAGACTAATGCCTCGCTAATATATCATCTTCATTCAGATGACCCTTATAAGGGTAAATTACAAAGACAAACTATAAAACACTTGGCAGTATGGCTAAAGCCTTAGCCTTTTCCTCGACCAATGGGATAAAAATTACTCAAAAAAAATTGACAAGTGACACATCAATGTGACATTGTTAATTGTTTTCGTTTTCAATGTTTACAATTTCATAACCTTAACAACTAATGCACGTGCGAATCATAAACAAAAATAATGACGCAAATGCATATTGACGAAGTATACCTGAAAAGCACGACATATCCGATGATTGTAAATTTTCAAAATGGTTACACAACAGATAATTTCACTGCTCAAGATTGTGTACTTTTCGAGAATTCTGAAAATGATACAAAGACTCTGGCCACCGAGCTGGAAGGATTAGTGTATTCTGGTGAGGAAGAAAAAGAGGATCTCGGTAAGACGTTGATATTGGCACGAAATAAATCGACTGGAAAAGTGCGTTTGATTGAGTCCAGTGTAGTTGAACTCAAGCCAGTATTAAAATTAGATGTCGATACTTCTAAACTTCTAGAAACTAGCAGCTTAGAGCTCAGCAGAAAGTTTGGATCAAAGAAGCAAAAACAACAAATGGAACAGCGGGAGAAATTAAAAGTTAATGTGGAGACTGTTACTGAACAGATGCAAAATGTAACACAAGATATAACTGAAGATAAAGTTGATTTGTCTTCATACAATAAAAATAATTCTGACGATTTCTACATACCACCTATAAACAGACTAGCAGACAGGGCTGACGATGTTTATGATATTGATAGTATTCTTACTGAAGAACAATATGACAAAATATACTCAGAACTAGAAGGAAAAGACTATGAGGCAGAAATGATACCATTAATAAAAAATGTGGTAAAGAAAACATTAACTCCAAAGCTAACAGTTCTGGCTGTATATGCTAATGCATTACTTAACCTTCACAGTACAATGGTACGGGAAATAACAAAAAAAAGTTATACTATTTGTCCACATTCCGTTACTCTCAACAACTATATTCTTGAGAATTTCTGCCCAACATCAAATGGAAAACGTACACGACCAGCTCCATATAAGGATAAGTCATTATGTTATGCAATTGTATTTATTTTACTAATAAGTAATCTAAGATTTGAGCTTGATGGTCTATGTGAGTCGGTCAAAATAACTCCAAATACGGCTTCATTAAAAGTACGAGTGACTGGTGCTTCCGTATCAACATCTGGAAATAAGAAAGTAGTGCAATTGAAACTACCACTAAATAGTAAATCTAGTTTTAGAAGGAAAAGTGCTAAGTTTTAAATAAATTTATAAACTCAAATTTATATTGTCGGAAATTTACACCTAATATAGGTACTGTTTTATGAAATAAAACTGATATGTATTAAAAGTATATATTAATAAAACTGATTAGTTTTTGTTATTTAAAGAAATGATGATTTAAAAGATGGTTTAAAAGCAATTATTAAAAGAAATGCTATTTATGACAAAGCCAAGTTAATAATGACGCATCTGTTCATTTTAAAATAGGTTTGACAGGTTCTTAGTTGGTAATAAATCATAAATAATGTTATTATATGAAATTAAATACAGTAGGTATTTGATTATATGAAATATAAGATATTATAAAAATTTTATTTATATCAGTCTTAAATATATTGTTTTTTTAAACACGTAAGAAATATATACATTCGATTGAATGTCGACATTCCATGCACTAGAAATAAATCAGTGCCTCTTCTCAAAATAATGATTACAGAATGTTACTTGAAGAATTAAAGTTATAATGATTTGACAACACAAGTCTACATTTGTTGTGCCATTATTCAATCACCAATACATCAACCAATCAAAAGCATAGAGTAGGATAGGCGGCCTAAAGTGTCCATTTAAAAAAAAACTGAAAGCAGTTTAAGCCACTTATCTGTTACTTTCTCTCCTATGCATGGTTAGACAAAGATAAATATGGATCTCTCATCTTCCTTCTTTTATTATTTGTTACTTGTTAGACACCCGTACTCACAGCCTTAATATGGGATTAATACGGGATTTGACAGATACTGAGTATGTTTTTTAAATATTTATTTTAATCAGCCTTCGAGGTACTAGAATTTTATAAAGCCAAGGGTTCCGTCTTAATTTGAATGCACTCGTCATAATCATCTTGAGGTTCCATTTTAACGTCAATGGTTGTGCTCTCTGGTTCTCTAATTTCATTTTCAGAATCATTCTCACTCATTTCAGTAGTGCATAACTCGCTCAAATATAATTTTCCCTGAGATACGTCGTAACTCTGCTTATACCTTTGTATAGCGTATTCCAAACAGTTATACGAATACGAACACGACTCGCATTTAAATATGAAGGAGTCGCTTAAATGTTTCAACTTTGAATACACCATGAAATAAAAATCATCATTGAAATTTTTAATACACTCGCTGCAATCGACATTAAAAACGCGTTTTATTGTCCCATAAGTAGCTAATTCCTCAACATTGAAGTCTTCGTGGAACCTTTTTATGTGACGTTTTAAAGTTTTACGAGTTCTAAAGTCCTTGGCACATATAATACAACGTGGCAGATTCTTATCTTTCCATTCACTACCGTGGTATTTGTCGTTATGCTGATCAAAGCTATCCTGTCCCTTGAAAACTAAATTGCATTGCTCACATTTATAAATCTCATCTTTCGCTTGATGTTTGGTTGAAAGATGGATGTTCAATGCTTCAAGAGAATTAAAGGACACAGAACACAAATCGCAAGGATGGGTGTTCATGTTAAAAGAATGCAGTAGCTTAAGATGTATCTTGCAAGATTTTGCCGATTCGAAACGCTTCTTACATATGTGACATTGAGGGAATGAAGTTGAATCTGGATGCTTAATCCTTACATGTTTTCGTAAACTTCTTTTTTCTTTAAATAGCGTTTCGCATTCGATGCATTTGTATCTTTGCATTCCTAAATGTGTGTACTCTATATGCCTACGGATGTTCCTCTTGGATTTAAATTGCTTATCACAAAAATCGCACTTGGCCCAATAGTCGTTATTGTGAACAATTTTGATATGGGACGCCAGATAATATTTATTATTACACATTTTTCCACAGTACTGGCACTCTACAGCCTCATCTGAACTGTGTTTTAATTTCATGTGGTGTTTCAAAGATCTATCGCTGTAATAAATTCTTTCGCATTGTACGCATTTGTAGGAACCATCTACATCAGTATTTGTCGAGGACACATTGGGATCAGCTATTTGAGCTTGCGGATGAAATATTCGGATATGAAAGTTTAAACTTGATAAATCAGTGAATAGTTTATCACAGTGTCCACAGGAATTCACGTTTTTTGGTGGAATGCATACTTTTTTATGACCGTTCATGGATTCCTTACTAAAGAATTTATTGAAGCAAACATTACAAGTGGAAAGACTGTATTCTTTATCATGGTGAAACTTCATATGATTTTTCAAGTCATACACTGAAGCAAAGGAATTGCTGCAAAATTCGCAATTGAAGCAAGACATCTTCTTACTTTTGATTTTGGGCAACTTCCAAGATCTCAAATTTAAAAGGGACTTCCTGCAGTGATCATAGAAATGTTGGAAACTATGATCTGATTTTATATGATTACGCAGGGTATGCTCATGATCAAAAACAGCATTACATACTTCACATTTAAATATGTATTTGTATTCATCACATTTGTGATGATCATTAATATGACCTTCAAGATTCTCTTGACCTACTATAGTTTTAGGACAAAAAACACAACTATATGGTTTCACACCATGCAGGTTTCTTGCATGACGTTTCAAACTTTGACTGGATAAATAGATTTTGGAGCAAACATTACATTTGTGACCACCTTTATCTTTGTGATGTGTAACAAAATGCTGGGTCAATAGCCTTTTATTTGTGTAAACTTTTTCACAGGTTTCACATTTAACAAGTCCTCCCACATTTTGCTCATGAGCAGTCTGTATATGTTCAATGAGAGCCTGTTTTCTTTTAAAAACTTTATTACAAATATCACAAGTAGGGTACTCAATGGGCGGTTTATGTTTGTGTTTTATATGCCTTTTTAAATTCCTTTCAATATTAAACTTCCGGTGACACAGATCACAAGTAATGTCTTGCTTGCCTGCTTGTAAATGGACAACAATCATGTGAGACACAAGATTATGTTTCCTTGTAAAGATCCGTCCACAAATGTCGCATTCTGGTAGAGCCTTGCCCAGATTATTGTGACCTCTTGACAGATGTACTTGTAGTGATGCCGAGTTTCCAAATGTCCGTTCACAGATATAACAAGAGTTGGTTTGGCAGTTTCCATTTTCAATGTGAATCTTTAAATTACTCTTCCGAGTAAATGAGTGGTTGCAGTAGTTGCATACATAATTGCCCTTTTGTTTCATTTTACCTGAAATTTAAATATTATATTTATATTATCATTAAAAATAGTAGTATGATAGTGATTATATGACTTTGAAGTTGATAACAAGCCTAAGTGACTTAATACATAGTTTTTTAGCTTTACTCTACAATGGAAACAGTTTTATTGGTTATCCAATAATATTTCCACAAAATTGAAACTGAATCTTATATAAAGTGGCTCTGGCAGATGCTCTGCCCATGGACAATAAATTTTATTTTTTTAGAGTTTAAGAGTACAGATTTCTATAATTTAGTTTTTGCATTGTATTAATTGACAAACAATGCAAGCACACATTGATTAAACAGATCATTAGTGCTACTAATTCTTAAATACATGTATAAAAGAATGTGTTTATTGATTATGAATAATGTAATAATTGATAATGCTTTCTAATAAAGACAGAACTATCAAAATCAGTTCTGTAGCTTCTCAGGTCCTTAATCAATCAAATAAACAAACAAATCTTTCTTCATAATATAATTACAAACTTAAAGAAATTGGTCATCCTAGACAACATATTGTCTTTCTCAGTCAGGTTTGTTGTCTTTGTCTTTGCAGTCAGACAACAAACCTCCAATTAAAAGAAGTAATTGGTATACCATCTCCTTTAGAGAATTTACATATCTATCATAATAATATAAAGTTTAAATTTAATTATTACTAAATCTTGCAATTCTGATTGTTAATAGTTTTAAAGATTTTCCTGTGTGCAATATATGTTAAGAAATTATCTCATTGAAATACATTAACTACAAGAATCTTATAAATTAAAGTATTTACTTGTATGCCAATTATCCTTTTCAAGAAATTGCAATTACTTAATTAATGATTTAAAACACGATTAGACGTCGAAAGTCAATAAGCGTTTTAAAAAAAGTGAGTTTTTCTCAACAATGCAAAATATTCTAATATACCTACTGAATACTTACTTCCTTTGATTCAACTCGCATCGGAATGCCAACCAATTTCAAAAGGAAGCCGATAGTTTCAATATATTATTTGTCATATATTCGTTAATAGGGAACATTGAAATGCTTAGTCTACTATACTATTTTCCAGTTATTACTAAATAGTAATAGTAAATACTACTTAGTACCTATTTATCAGGAATTAACATTGATGATTGACTAAATTGACTTGTTTATTTTGTCCCATAAATTGAATCGAATATAGAGGTTTGCACCGGACGGTGTTGCCAACCTGGAAGCATTCGCCGATCGTACCAAGGGCCTTAAAATTATCGTACTTGTCAAAAAATTATTGTACATTTTCAAATATTACGTATAAAAGTATTAGTTATTAATAAAACAGACATTGTCACGAACTTATATTATGCTCGACCACCCATCACGTCCTTATTTTATGATTTCACATAGGTAATTCACATAGATACACCGCATAGAAAATGGCGCGAAAATTTGGGTGATTCAAAAATCGGTCAATTATTACATTTATTAAAAGAAATAATAAGGTCTGTCATGATTGACAGGGTCTCTCCAGTAGTCTGTGCTATTGTTTCTGTTACTCAAACTTCGATCTGCATTTTTTCTTATAACAAAAAGTTATAATCGAAAATTATCGTAAATTTGCGTACGATAATGAATAGATTTAGATAAGGGTCAATACTCGCGTAGCCACGATAAGGTATTAGAAATTATACGGGAGGCGGTTAGTCTTTCAGTAGCAAGAGCGCGGAAGGGTATAACAACCACCAAACGATTTGTAGAATTCGTAAAAGAAGGCTCCTCCAAAAAATCAATACCAAAGCCTTATTCAATTTTAGGCGCGGCTCTTGATTGGGCTCTCATGATGGACACGTATGAAAAACATTACAAAATCTCTGGGGATGTTGGTGTTTCATCATCCAGACCGGACTTATTCCTGTGTTTTAAACATCTGAGGCGCGTGATACTTGTGGAGCTTACTGTTCCCTGGGAAACAAACATTCCCAGGGATCACACATTCAAGCTTAATAAGTATTACGAACTGATCAACGAACTGTCCAGGAAAAAAATTATAGTTAGTTTGTACGCGGTAGAAGTGGGAGCGAGAGGTGTAACAGAAAAATCTCTCTATAACCTACTTAAAGACATTGGCCTTTCTAGAACAAGTATCGGTTCATTTCTAGATAGTATTTCAAAGGCGGCATTGGTAGGTTCTTTCTAAATTTGGTTAGGTAGAGAGAGGGGTGTGGAGGAGGTTAAGGCGAGTATCTTTGCGCATAATAAAGAGGGCCCTTAAACCTACTCCTGGGTCGCAAGTCCCAGGCACTGCTTGCACTCCTCTCGTGCAAATGCGTGAAGCTGAGAAGCTTCGTCTAACAATCGTACATCGTACGTTAGACACAAATTATCGTACATGTACAATAACTATCGTACGGTTGCAAACACTGGCACCGGAGCAGTAAGTACCGGAGAATCACCGGTGATCTACCGGTGAAAATACTAGATCGAATCAATCGGTGAATAACCTGATTGCAGTCGAATTAAATATTTTTTTTATGTGGTGAATTTAAAAATACATTTCAAACCTTTGAACGAAATAGCTATCAAATATGTAACTGCCTGCAACTTCTGTTATGTCGGAGAAAGTATTTTTCACGACAGGTTACACACTCAACTATAAAAGAAGTATTACTGGCGCCATGAATCATTCCTGATAGACCTGTCTGCTCAGACGTCTAAATTAAGGTATGTGAGGGGTCTGAGAGGGTTGAAAGGTACAGGTAAGGGTACATAGCGCTGATTCGCTCTCCAATCGCGTTACGTCCCAAAAACCATCATAAATTAGAAATATCAATTTATTATTTATTTTTCCTATATAATTGTTTCGTTACTAAAATATTAAAAAATAAGTTTAAACGAAGGTATAAAACCTTAGATTAAGGAATAATAATATTTGTAGTTTTAATTTATAACAAATTAATAATGGCTTAACTAACCGGTGATCACTGGTGAAACACTGGAGATTGCCCCATTCCCCGGTGAATTCAATCGGTGACAAAAATTTCGCTCCGGTGCAAACCTCTAAATTTGAATAGTATACAGTAAGCTCTCTTAAGTTAGCGTGGAAAAGTAATTTTTTTGCAATTTTTATTGCTAATTCGATTGTTCGTCGTTTGTTCTTGATTGTTCGATTAAATTTAGCGTTTGTTCGATAATGACTTTTTTTTAAATAATTAAACGTTCAAACAACAAGCCTTATATTATTAGTATAGATAAAATATTTTTTTCAAAAAACAAAAGAACAAAAAGAACAAAAGCAAACGACAAACAATCAAATTAGCAAAAAAAAATGCAAAAATATTACTTTTCCACGCTAACTTAAGAGAAAAATTTTAAATAATTATTTAAAAAAAATCCTTGTCGAACAAACGCTAAATTTAATCGAGCAATCAAGAACAAACGACGAACAATCGAATTAGCAAAAAAAAATTGCAAAAAAATTACTTAACCACGCTGACTTACGAGAGCTGGAGGAATGCTAGTACTGAGTTAATATACCCCGGTGTCATGCACAGATAAGAGAATAATAAATTATACGTTTGCCCAGATCAAATTAATACTAATAAAAATACTTCACGATCATGAATAAACCACACAAAAGTGCATTCAAGGAAGGATAATAAAAAATGCCAACCTAGGTATATATTTATAGTTCCAATTTTAGATTTTCAATGTTTTTCTGCGGGAAAGCCCAAGAGTCAAGAACTGATTTGAGCCAATTCCAATTAAACAAACTACTGAAAGACAGAAAACGACACATCATCTAAAACTACTTGACGATAGCTTATGAAATTTTGTGTTTTAAGAGTTTATTTTTTGTGTTATTGCTTGATTTAGTTAAAAAGGGTGTACCTACTACATTTTTGATCAAAGAATACCACAATGGAGATCTATAGAATGTGCGGTAGTTTTATAAAAAAAATACTGAAAACTCCGTATTGTTTGTTTATTTAAGTTTTAACTCAACTTTTATTACTAATAATTTTATAATTACATTAAGATGTGTTTTAGAACTATTACATATAGAAAAAATAGATCTTTTACATTTTAATAATTTTATTTTATGATTTACATTGAATAACAAAAAAAATATCGTTATGCTTACTGGACAAAAGTATTAACTTTAAATAAAGAAAATCACATCCGTCATTTTGACATAATTTCGGCTTAACTAAATTTACAAGAGTATGATTCTTTCCGAAAGGATAATTTTTAATCCAATATAAATAAAATAGATTAAACATCAAAAAACAGAAACGGTACCGGCATTTAACAACACGAAGTTGGTTTATTGTCGAACTTCATATTCACGAATTTCACAACAGTCGCCATTTACAATTGCATGCCACGGGGCACGGACTGTGGAGTAAGTCGCGGATAATTTTGTGTGAAAGTGTTTTAATAGGTTATAGTGGTATTTAGAAAACCAGTGCAACGAAGTCGCAACAATAATAAAACGACTAAAAGTCTTAGTTGTTGTTAACGCATGAGAAGTGCGTAATATGAGTAAGTGAGTTAATTATTGTTTAACGCTAAACACGTGCTGAGAGCTCTTGTTCATATATTTTGCTTGCGTAGCTGCTACGTCGACTATAAATTCATTTACAACCAAACTGACACGTAAATCTAGTCTATACATATCTCGGTCAATATATTTTTGGGTTTCTATTTTAAGCTATAACCAGAGCTTTACTGTCAAAGAATAAAGTTTTACATTTTTGTATTTAGCTTATCATTTCACAATAACAATAAAGTAAGATGTAAGTTTCTGTCATTCATAGTTTTCTATGTTAGGTATATCAAATGTATGTACACAAAAGTGTAAAACACTTACAATGTAAAAAAATAATATGTTATTTTTTCAGGAAATTCAACAAGAAATGTTTAAAAACGGAACTCTTATTGAAATCCTTGTGAAAATAGTGCCTCAAAAAATAAATTAGAATTAATAAGTTATACACAATATAATTCATTTTGTTAAAATACATAAATTGTTGAGCTGTTTTTAGTTAATGTTGTATTAGAGTTAAATTAAGTGCAAGTATGAAAATTCCTGAAAATCCTTACTATGGAAGTGAAGACAACAGTCAATGGCAGGTATGTATCTACACTAATATATCTCAAAAGTGTTTTTCTCCATTTATATAATCTATATCTAATAATTTTTCTAGTTGTAGCGTAGTAAATGTATTCCCAACACTAGAATAGATAAAATTTGGTTATAAATTAGCTAAATTAAGATCTTCAGACTGTATGTCTATATTTTAAGCATGTCTATACCTTAACAAATAATAATGCTGTATACATACAATGATGCTAAGTCTGCACATTGCATATTATTTAAGAAAGTAATTGCTGTCAAATGTGTAACACAGAGGTTATGAATAGATTTCTTTTCCCAATTACTATGTAGAATAAGTGTATGTGATGATTTTTAAGTATGAATGAAGATAAGCTTAAGAGATAGGGGCAATCAAAATAGATGTAGATGGAGATCATGAAACAGTATAAGGCAAAGAAGCTTCGGCACTGTGATGTGTATGAGAGATACACAGTTCCAAAGACATGGAACAGGCATTTGACACATCAAGCCGATGTCTAATAATATGTAAAATGAAGGTGGATGGTTAATTTTATATTATGCAGAGATGTAAATCTCAGAAACTATGTAGAGATTTGCTTTTGAAAAAGTATAATTTGTATAGTCTAATTACCACCGACTTGAATTATTGAGGATGATAGCTCATGTAGTTAGCTCCAATGCAATCTACTTAATGATATTTCTTCTAAACTACTGATCCTATTGTCATAGTTTTTTTTTAATTTGATAGCAGTATTATCATCTATGACTTAGCAATATAAAAATCAGTGTTGGGTCATGTACTTGAGAAATAATCACCGAAATCCTTAATTTTGCTAAATGTATAAATAAAATCAATGAATCTGCACTCAACCCACAGTTAGAATGGCTGTAAACCTTGTATACTATATAGCTTGATCATCACTATCACTTTGTAATAGTTCTACTGTTTACTTTGTAACTGCTATTTTCTATAATATTAACATCCATTAAAACAATGTAGTTTAATAAGATTTTAAACAGAAATATTATTGTTCTGTTATAAAACTGAGGTTTTTATTTGTTTTTTACTGACGGTGTTTCTAACAATTTAAATAATTCTTTGAATGCTTTCATTCTTTTGAAATATATAATTTAAAAGCAATATTAATTGCAAAAAAAAGCCTGTAAATATAGTTCATTATCTGGCTAAATTCAGTGTGCATGAACTAGGCAATACCATTTTTTATATATATTATATATTTATTATCTCCATCCAGGATAATATTAGGCTTTATGAGCCTATGCTTTATATATCTTCTAAATTAATTATGTACTAATATTTTTAATCAAAAGAAAGCTTATGGGCTCACTAAAGTGTTGATTATAGTGGGCTGTTCTTTAAAATGATTTGTGCATAAAATTTGGATTAGTAATATTTGTATAATGTAAGGACAAGAACTATAATTACAAAATCGTGAACTGTCTTATAATCCGCCCGCAGCCAAACGGAGTGATAATCGACAGTGGCGTGGGTGGCGGGGTGGTGGGCAGTGGGGATGCGGGCGCGCGGCCCGTGTACCCCGTGCATCACATACCGAGGCATATACCCGGTGAGTTATAAAATAATAAAAAATAAAATTTATGACGACAGTTAAAACAATAATTAAAACTGACTTATATACAAATAAGGCAGTTTTATTTTGGTGCTGTTGAAATGAAATCGTCTATAATAGTGCTCAATACAAATTACACATTAAAATATAATATAATATAATGATAATATTAATAATATCGGGACAAATTACACACATTGATCTAACTTCTAAGTAAGCAAATTATTTGCTTGTGTTAAGGGTGTTAGACAACGATACAGATGCATAGAAATACACATATAAATATTTAGAATATATTTAATAAACGACCAAACCCAGAAACACAGACATCTATGCTCATCACCTAAATGCTTGTCCCCGCCGGGAATCGAAACCGAGCCCCATTGCGCCGTGACAAGTTAGGCGTCTGCGCTAACCACTCGACCAACGCGACGGGGCGGTCATTATGTTAGCCACTTGTGAATCCGGCAAAAATGAAAATTTAGAATTAGATATTAATTAGATAACAAATTTATTCAAACAATTGTAATGAAGTAACACAACCGGGAGATTTTAGTAGTACCTTAGGTAACATCTAACCATATTATATTTTTATATGTTTACAGCTGGTTATGTGATGGGTCCGTACTACCCTCAGTATGCAGCTCCTGCGCCCGTACCAGACGACTTCGAAGACTACATGTGGATGGAGAATGAGGAGGAATTTGATAAACAGGTATTTGTTTACTTGCATCTACAAGTTAAAATACACCATGTGCTTCATTTTTAAAACGAAAAACCTTGTCATGTGTTTAAATCTTCTACTAAATATATTATATTTTATGTATGTGTACTAAAAATGTAATTCGAATTAATTTCACCATTCCATCAATCTTAGAAAATATAATTTAAATAATTGTTTTCAGGTGATGCAGCAGTTGGAAGAGGAGGCGTTAATGGAACAGTGCATAGAAGCAATGCTTGAGGATGAACAGCGAGAACGACATAGGACCGTCTCTAATGGACATTGCGCAACGTATGTGTGTTTTGATTATATATATACTATATGTACAGGGTTGTTTCTAATTAATTGGCTACCTCTTGCAGACAGCCTTCCAACTATATTTGTTCTATGACTTTTTAAAAGAATGGTTTTTTTTAAATTTTCCTATACAAAATTTATTTGTTGCCTCTGAACAAGCATTAAAACTCTGTGCATAGGTATTACACCAAGGCGTTGACATTTTAGGTATTTCTTACAAAATACAGAGTAAGAAGTAACAGAGGGAGCAAATTTTTTGTTTCGTTTTTATTGTGCTGTTTATCAAGATTTGTGAAAAGTTGTAGAACAAATGTTGTTGGAATTGATGTGAGAGACTGTCAGAACAGGTGGCCAATTAATGACAAATAACCCTCTTATACTATTACTAGGCTCAGAGTTAATGCCAGTTCAAAGGCTACAAAAAAAAATTGTGTCGGATAACTGAAATTTTTAAAAACTATTAATTTAAAAAAGTCGTAGAACAAATGTTGTTTGGATTGATGTAGAGAGGCTGTCTTCAAGAGGTGGCCATTATAAAATAAATATTATTACTAAGTCAAAGTTATTTTTTAAATAGGCACTGAACTTATGAAACATCAAATTCTAGTTGCATGTAACATAAAAATATTAATATTTTAGTACCAGCACCGGTTCTAGCAACCTATCTCTGGAGGAGACAGTATCGAGATCAACTTTAAACCCACTGGCCGCAGAGTTTGTTCCCAGTAGAATCATTCAACCGCCAGGTATGTTGTTCCCTTACTTAGTTTTTTCAGTATATTAATGATCATAAAATTACATTTGGTTTGTAAATTATGATTTGTATTTTTTTATATATAAGTTAACAATAGGTAATATATTTTTTAATCAAATTATTACTACTATATATATTAAATAAAAGCATATTTAAAAACAAGGATTTTATTTTGCTTATCAAACTTCTAGTACCTGAGATTAGATTGTTACAAATACACAAATTTATTAATTGTATGTGGTTACTGTCAATGTGTTTGAGATATAAATCTCAAAAAATAGATTGTCGTTTGTTGTAACAGAATAACATTCCATTGATATATACAATGACTGTACAGGAGTACTGTTGTTGTTGTCCGAATCCTCATAAACATACAAACATTGAATGACAGTCAAATTTCGGAAAATAACGACCATTCACATATGTATTTATACTGTATATCATTTCCTATATTTTAATTTATTATTACAGAGGAGAAACAAGAATCCCCGCCGGAAGTCAGGACAGACATCAAAGCGGAAGTCGAGAGCGGCAAAGAAAACGATGACGTCTTGGACAACGTTGCCGACAGTACAGAAGGTCAGTAATAAATGTAGATGAATATACTCTTTAGAAATCAGTTCAATAGTTTTGCAGGTTGTCTACCTCTACGGCATTTAATATCACATAAAATATTAATTTGCTACATTTTCTTTCCCAGAACCACCCCCAACCCCACAAGACCAAAGCAAACCGGAAATAAATGAAATAGAAAAGGAAAAGAAAATTGAAACTAAGAAAACAAAACCGGAAGTGAAGGCGAAAACGAAACAGATTGTTAAATCAGATACAAAAATTATTAAAAAGACTGTTAAGAGTGAGAGTGTTGAAGAGAAAATACTTGATGTTAAGGTAATTTTTTAATTTATCATAATATATATATGTGTGTGTGTGTATATATATATATATATATATAATTATATCAATGTTTGACCTGACGAACTGATGGACTATGAATAGCGACAAACCTACCGATTCTGGAACGATAAATACAGTTATATTAGTTGATATAGTTTTAGTTACCATTATATCAATATTAAATATTACTTATTGTATTATATACACATTATGAAATATAATCATTTATTGCAGCCAACAACAGAAGACACCGAATTTAAACCAATAAACTATGCGGCCGCTGCAAAAGCAAACAAACCTAAAAAACCCGACACCGAGAAACCTAAATCTGAAAAACCAGTAGAAAAACCCAAAACCGACAAACCAGTGAAACCGTTAGAAAAGAAACCATTAAAAGAAAAACCTAAAATTAAATCTGACAAACCAATACAGAGGAAGAATTCAACAAAATAGTCGTAAAATAAAACTCACCACCAATACTGTTGTGGTTCTGAAATATCCATATATTTGCCTTTTTCTAGCTGTTCATTTTATACACAAATATATGTATATTTAAGTTTGTCTGTCTGTTTCAATAATCAACCATGAGAGTTTTGTCGAAAATAATGGAACTTTGCACGGAACATAGTTAGGTTGTATGTATATTTGTGTATTATAACATTAATAAAAGCTTTCCAAGCGTGTTTATTGTGATATATATATTGTTTGCATTTTATTGAGTAAAAAAAGTAAAAAAAATATGTAAAAAATTCTATGAAAATAATAATTATATTATAACTATTCATTAGTACGATCTAGATATTACTTTAAAAGGGATATAAGCGTAGGTTTAAAATTAATAATGCTAATGCTAGTTTTATCTGCCCAGTTATATATAATACAAACTACGGCAGACTCACTCTCCAGTTGATCTAGATTGTGATTGGTCGGTTTTATGTATCACGTGATGATGGACCTATCACGGCGCTGTATTGTTACCACACGAATAGTTTGAGAACCCTATTGCCGTTATGTAACGATCGCCTGTATTGATTAATACTCGGTCGTGATTGGTCTGTTTCATTGATCACGTGATGATAGACCAATGAGAGCGCTGTATTCTATATAATAGTCAAGTCTAATATAAAAATGGGCACTAAAGCCGTATTATTTATGTTACATGATGAATGTTGAAATAATAATATTTACAATAATTCATTACAATGATTGATATGATAATGAAATAATACATTTTCGCTTATTATTTGTAGATATTTAATGTACATTGAGTGACAAAAATAAATTGCACGTATCTGAGGGTATTTTAGATTAAGTTAAATTTAAAGTTTGGTTAAATAATGAAACTACCAACATATGGTAGGTTTTGTTGACGGATAGTAGATTTTATCGAAGTTATATTATTAGTAATTATTGGCAATTCTATAATAAATTAGTGACCTAACACTGCCTTTATATTTCGGGAGTAATTAAAATTAAATGTATTATAAAAAAAATATTCTCATATAAATCCTTGCTTTTGGCAGTTTGTAAACACGATATTTAGGAAAAAAAAATATTTGTTTTTAGTTATGATTTTATTTAAAGTTTCACTTTTATGCAACTAAAAAGTTTAAAAAGTCGTGTATATTTCGTATGTTTTCCTCATCGCACGGATTCTGTTAATAATATGCTAACATTTCTTTTAATAAGTCAATTAATTAGATTAGATTAGTGGTGGACTTAGATTAAAGTGTATTAAAATGTATAAATAAATATTGGGATTAAGTAAAATTTAATTTAGATGTAACCGCCATTCGACATGTGTACAAAGTCGCACGTGTGTGAGCACCTTTATTTGTGTCGTTGGCTGATTTCTTTTTTTGTTGGCAGAATGTCTTTACCGTGCGATGTCATTTTATTTTACCGCGTAAATACGAATGTGAGTTAATTGTCACGATATAGCCTTGTTTATAGACAATTTAATATATGTACAATATAACAGACAGTGGTTGTTTTAATTTGTTTCCGGGAATAACAAAAATAATAGACATACTATACTATATATTATTTCATTTATATTCATAAATAAAATTTAAATAGTTTTGTCACAAGACAATATATGTATTTCAAAATGAAACATATTCTGTACCTTTAGAGTTCTTTATTAGTGATTCATTGACCAATAAAACTAATTGCCACGCGACATCCTGTTTTTAATCATTTGGTTAACAGAATCTCACATAATTATGTATTTGTAAAAATCCTTATTACCCGACGACTTTAAAAGGACTCTTATTTTATTCAAATATGTTCCCTGCTATATAAATATATTTTTTCTTTTTAGTTTTAAAGTCGGGTTTTTTTGACGTAGTTATTTTTATTAAATATTTTTTAAAGAACGAGTTGACTTAGCAGAGGGCTCATAGATTAGAAGTGATACGAAACTATACAGCAACCGAGTCTGTTCAGCAATGTGAAAACCGTCTAGCAGCTGCGCGTCAGACTTCGTTCAATGAATGAGCGTAATTTTATAAACACCATAAATCAATATGCTGCAGTACCATGTACAGTCTGTAAGAAATTATAATATCTAAAACAACAGATGTTATTAGTCACAGCACGTGATTTTCTTCCGGAGGAGCTAGTACAAAACTTAGACAAAAATGTAAGTTTTTAAATTATCGCGTTGCCTAATTAAATATTTAAAATAATACGGGGCTTAACGCGTAATTTATAAAGGTCAATACTCGCGTCGCCACGACAAGGTATTAGAAATTATACGGGAAGCGGTTAGTCTTTCAGTAGCAAGAGCGCGGAAGGATATAACAACCACCAAACGATCTATAGAATTCGTAAAAGAAGGCTCCTCCAAAAAATCAAAAGCGAAGCCTTATTCAATATTAGGCGCGGCTCCTGATTGGTTTCTCATGATGGACACGTATGAAAAGCATTACAAAATCCCTGGGGATGTTGGTGTTTCGTCATCCACACCGGACTTATTCCTGTATTCGAAACATCAGGCGCGTGATACTTGTGGAGCTTACTGTTCCTTGGGAAACAAACATCCCAAGGGATCACACATTCAAGCTCAATAAGTATTACGAACTAACCAACGAACTGATCAGGAATAAATTTATAGTTAGTTTGTACGCGGTAGAAGTGGGAGCGAGAAGTATAACAGCAAAATCTCTCTATAGCCTACTTAAAGACCTTGGCCTTTCTAGAACAAGCATCGGTTCATTTCTAGAACGTATTTCAAAGGCGGCATTAGTAGGTTCTTTCAAAATTTGGTTAGGTAGGGAGAGGAGTGTGGAGGGTGAAGGTGAGCGTTTTTGCGCACAATAAAGGGGCCCCTTAAACCTACTCCTGGGTCGCAAGTCCCAGGCACTGCTTGCACTCCTCTTCTTGCCACGCGATGGGCCCGGCACCCGCACGGTGAATCCATGGATTGCTAAGAAGCTTCGTCTTATCTAAATAGACAGCCCGGAGAGAAGGGATGACGCTTTAAAGACAGTTGACGCTGGAACGACAGCTGGCAGCTGGGAAGACAGCAGACTGCTGGAAAGACAGCCGAGGGCGATGGCCTAGCAAGCCAAGCCCGGGAACGTCGATAAACGTTAAAAGTCCAAATAAGAAAAATACCCCTAGGACAGTCCGAGAGGGGGGGATGGAAGAACTGTCCACCGGTTGACAATTACGGCGAAAACGGCGCGATAACGAAACTGAAATCCCCTACGTGCGGGAAAAATTACAAAAGACGAGCCTGGTTTATTAAACATCTAAAAACACACAATGGTGCTGAAGTGCGGCAACCGTCGGTAAGATCTTCAGTTTTCACTGCGGATAGAGTTTACCCTCATATATCTCATGGTGAGCCATTGAATGAAAACTACCAGGAGTCCATGACCATCCGGACGCGTCTTAGCATTCCAAATACTAAACAATCGACCTGGAAAGTACATGACCAAAATATAGCGGCCCTGTTAGAGCACCTGGGCTCAAATCAGGTACTCGATGCGCAAGTAGAGACTTTCCAAAATACTATTTACGACTACTTTAATGAGCACTATCCACCTACGAATCGTTATGCTCACAAAAATAAAGAAAACGGTTTTAAATTGAAAATGAGGAGGAAAAAAAGAGACCTTATAAAGAAACTTCGTATACACACACTGTCTAGGGCATTGCGATCAATTCTTTAACTTATCCAAGGTATAACAAATCAAATAACGAAAAATCGTGATAGCTTTGATCGGGCAAAGAAGGTTGTTTATAGTTTACCAACACTTTCTGTTAAGAAGTTGGCTGTTCCATCATTTGATACACCAAATAAGATTGATATTGTCTTAGGTGTAAGCGTATACTCTCAAATATTATTAGAAGGTATTCTCAAAAGTTCGACGGGGTCTCCTATAGCGCAGAAGACACGATTTCTCGGTTGGATTATATCTGGTGATGTATGTAACCCAAATGGCCATAATTCAGATTCAACTAAAAATATTGTTATGAGTATTCACGTTAGGTTAAGTGATAAAGAAACTTTGAAAAATTCTGGTATTTAGAAGAACTTGTATCTGAAGGTAAAGGACTACTTACAGAAGGGGAAGAAAAATGTGAGAAGCTGTTTTCTTAGACAACTAAAAGAGATGGTTCAGGTCGATATATTGTCAAACTACCGATTACCGACAGACATTTCTTATTTGTACAATCCTCGAGGTTGGATTGCACCTGTGATAATATCAGCCAAGATTTTCATACAAAAGCTTTGGCTGTCAGGTATCGTTTGTGACTATGAATTGCCACAATTCTTATTTCAAGAATGGATGATGTATCGGTAAAATCTCGAAGGTCTCGTTGATTTTAGAATTCCAAGATGGATCAATACAAGTTAAAGTAATGAATTACGCGAACTTCAAGGTTTTTGCGATGCTTCTAATGATGTATATGTCGCTGTTATGTGGTTTATTTAAGATCCGTTGACAGACACATGAAGAGTCATGCGAACCTTATAACTTCAAAAACTAAAGTATCTCCAATTAAACAGGTATCTATCCCTCCTTTGGAGTTGTGTGGTGCTGTTTTATTAGTAATTTTTTTTTAATGAAGCTGCTAATAACCTTAACATTCCTAAGGAAAACGTTCCGCGTGGACAGATTCCACCGTTGTCTTAGCTTGGTTTAGGGGCCATCCTAGCAGGTGGAAGACATTAATTGGCAATAAAATAACCGAAATACTTACAATTATGGATAGCACAAGCACTATTCAGCGCAAGCCACCCAGCAATTGATGGGACAATTGCCTGAAGCTAGGATGACAATAAATAGGCCTTTTTTTACAGCGGGCTTGATTACGCTGGGCCAATTGCTGTCAGGCCACACAAAGGTCGTGGATATCACTCTACGAAAGGACACATTTGCCTGTTTATTTGCATGGAAACTCGCGCTGTTCATCTCGAGGTTCTTTAAATCGATATGACATCACAAAGTTTTATAGCTGCATTTAAACGGTTCACAGCTAGAAGAGGACACTGCGCTAATTTATGGAGCGATAATGACACGGCGTTTGTGGGGGCAAATAAAGAATTAAAATCGTTACTCCTTAAGAAAAAGAACTGAATACCCAGCGGATATTACTGACTGGTTAGAGACGGTGCGAACTGGCTCTTTATTCCACCTCACTCCCCAAACTTTGGAGGGCTATGGGAAGCTGGCTGGCACCAAAACGCATCTCAAAAGATTAGTATAAAATCACACTCTTACATTCGAAGAGTTAGTGACTGTTCTTACACAAATTGAGGCTTGTCTAAATTCCCGGCCCATAATTCCGATTAGCGTCAACCCCGAAGATTCAAATCCGGTAACACCTGGTCACTTTTTGATTGGGGAGCCTATAAAGTAAATACCCGATTGAACTACGAGACGTCGAATATAACGACATTACATATATGGCAACTCACTCAACGCTTGGTTCAAAGTTTTTGACGTAGATGGTCAGATGAATATTTGAAAAGATTTCATCACCGGTACAAATGGAAGTACAAAGTACCCGAACCAAGCATCGGCGATGTAGTTTTGGTGAAGGAAGATGGTCTTCCACCAGCAAATTGGTTATATGGTTTTACCACACACAAACACGTTGGGCCGGATAATATCACGGAGTTGTTTCTTTAAAATGTAAAGGGACGATTACGAAATGACCCACCTCAAAATTAATTATCTTGCAATTACAAATCACACAATAATGTTTATGTGTTACAAATTACGCAATAATGTTTATTTGTACTACTTTAAGTTTTTTTGTTTTACATATTTTTCATCCCTCCTATAAATGTTTTTTTAAGCTATTGCATAGCTTCTATCACACTCTTACATTCGAAGAGTTAGTGACTGTTCTTACACAAATTGAGGCTTGTCTAAATTCCCGGCCCATAATTCCGATTAGCGTCAACCCCGAAGATTCAAATCCGACCGAATCCAGAAATTCCGTGACGAAAATAACCTAACACACCGGTATTGTGTACCTATCATTTAAAAATAGCGTAAGCGCAAAGTTGATAATATGTATTATAAACTTTATTCACAAATGTTTAAGGTTTATTTTAAAATAAACGTTGTACTTGTACAAATGTATTTTTTCAAGAAGCCTTTCCATATTAATGACTTTCTGTTATGGTGTTACAAAAGACCCTGAGAACAATTTAACAATCGTAATTGAATTTTATTCCTGAGAATTAAGGTTGAAAACATTTTTAGCTGTTAATATAATAAACATTTTTATGATATTACATAGCACTGATAATTTATTTTAAATAGGACTATATAGTCCTATATAAAATGAGAAATTATTCTATTCCTATTTAAAATCCTATACTATATAGCAGGGGTGTCCAACCAGTCGACCGCGATCGACCGGTCGATAAAGTTAAAAGTAGTGATGATAATAGGTACTGAAGTAATTATTTGAGCAGACGAAGTCGTAGAAAAACGTATCCTAAATAAACATTACAATAGAATAATAATATATTTTTAGTACGAATAGTAAACTCGAAGAAAACTGTCACCTCTGCTCATTACTCATTCCTTCACACACACGTACATACATAAACAAACACCTCTAAGCTTGATATAAAGTACAAGTACAACACCTCCAGCGGGTCCAGCCCCGCCCAGTTTCCAGGAACTCGTGACTTTGATCAATATATTTTTTAATTGTCATAAAAATAGCTGTATCGGCATCGTAATTAAGATATACCTTTTACAATTGGAGAAGATACGGTTTTATTTTAGTGTACATTTTTTTTTCATTCCGCAACAAAATTTATGAAAGATATATTAAAATGCAAAAAAATATGGTTGCCTGTAATGTCGGTTTTACGGGCGAAGATTTACGTGACCACGTCTTTTTCTCGGTAGAATATTTATTGATATGAATATTATTAAATTGCACAATATTTTAATAATTTGAGTGATTTTGTTGAGGATAGGACGATGAAGACGTTGTCACGTAAAATCATTTTATATATTATTTATTTTATATTATATTATTGATGTTATTATTTTTTACAAAATTTATTTACAGACTTTTTCGATACATCAATTAGTTGCGGAGATATCGATCATTGAAGTTATTGTTTGCTACCAGTATTTTATATACATATTTATTTTTTTCAGTTATAAAAAAATACTATTTCCAATTGTGTCTACCAAGTATGGTCACATGTACTGGCCTACATATTAAATAATAATAAGTACAGATAATGTTATGTGCCGTCACTTCTGATTTTATATATTTTAATATTTTTAATTTTAAAGAATTAATTTGAAAATCAAAACACTTATTCAGATCGAAGGTTCAAATTTTTGCTAAATAAATTTGAAATTAATTAAAATTTGTAATTGTAAATAATGAAGTTGAAAATTAAAACATTTACTTAAATTAGATGTTAAAATTCTTGCTCAACACATTTTAAATCAAGTTTTCTTATATCTGCCACTTTTTCTTAATATTTGTAATTTTAAAGAATCAATTTGAAAATCAAAACATTGCTCGGCGGACCGATCATGTTTGAGTGGGAGAGAGACGCAAGGCATTCGGCGGGCCTCTCTCTCGTTCGGTGACTCATCGTTACGTTACCGGGCGTTACACTTTTTCATAAGTGACTCCCAGCTTAACCTAATTTAAGACGTTGTCACGTCAAAATATTATAATTACCTCCAAGAAGACTTTTATTTATACAATTATAGAACTAATATTATAAATACTGGTATACTACGCAAATAATATACCTTTAAATATGTGTTGTGTTTATCCGTCTAGGTCTTCGCAACCGTCTATGCCCGGTCTCAAAGAAACCGATAGTGGTTTTTACTTGTTATTAAACTCTATCCAACTTTTTAAACATACAATTCTATTTCTAACTTCAAAGAACAAACACTTTCATACAAAATAACATTTTACATTCTAGCTTACATTTGAAATAAAATTACATCCAAAATACAGAAAAGAAAGTGTGTTTTTACAGTCATATATTTTAATAAAGACTGTATAAATAGAATGGTCTAATAAATGACACGAATTAACTTACTGACAAACTAATCGTTTTTCTCTTCTTACATTTATATCAATTTGGATTCAATGCCTCTGTAGGGGAAGTTGGGGTGGAATAAGAGTGTTTTTATTTCTAAAAAGTAAAATGTTTTTTTTTATATAGATACAACATGTTAATACATTAAATAACAAAAACAAATTCTTTTATTTTAATGTCCTCCCTAAAGATTTTTTGAAGATGAATGAATAATTTTGAAGAACACCTCTTATTTACAAGCTCAAGTTTACTTATAGTTTAACTTTTAGATTTCTCTGTATGTAAAATCTCATTCCGGAGAAACAACATCTTAGAAAGAATAGTTTTTAATTATTAAGATAGATTTAACTTATAGTAACAGTTTATTCACGAAAATACACTAAACAAGTTCATTTTCCTCCCTTTCCCTAACCATTATCATAAATTTTCTATCAAGACACATATAAAGGCGATCTCTAAACTACAATCGACATCAGTTCTCCAGATTCAGTGGAACTGAACTGAAAGTAGATATGGGATCCGTTTTTGAATTAACGTTTTCTGCTGTCATATTTCTTTCTGCTATTTATTTAATAACTGCGAACGATGATATGAAGGTAACTGGTATTTATGGTTTGTATATCTTCTATCCTTCTCTCTACATATATCTCTCTCTTTAGGATGATGGCTTGGATCGTGGGGCACACAGTGGTTTGTGGTTCGGACCTCGTCTGGGCAAGCGTTCTCTTCAATTTAGTGATGAAGATAAAAGGTAACTGTCACATCTTTAAAGTATTGATTGGCTTATTGGTGATATTGATGATTGATAGTTGACAGTTGCTGACTACGGTTGGTGGGTTAAATTAAAAAAAAAATAATCATGTACGAAACATTGGTGGGCTTAATGTTTGTTGTGTGTTGTGAATACCTAAAGAACACATCACTTAAATTTTTAATTGCTCTTATTCTGCTATTTTATTTCTAAAGTAAATTCACAAAAATAAGTTATAGGATATGAATGTATTTCAGTGACACATATTCTTTTTATTTTTTTAACATCTGTTTTGTTAATAGTTTATTAGAAATAACCTGTACGAAACAATTATAAATAACTGAAAAATTATGATAACCTCAAATATAAATCCTTTTAGCGGAAATTACTTGAAATTACTGGAGGCAGCCGACGCCCTGAAATACTATTATGACCAATTGCCTTCTGAGACGCAGACCGACGGTTCAGAAATAGGTAATACTAATATGACTTGTGATAGATTGAGATTATTTTGATATATTTTTAGTAGAATATATAATGGTCGTGTTATAATTAATTTCTAAGCGATTTGACCGGTTGATGTCAATCGAAAAAATATATTTGTTGACAATAATAATTTGTATATTACTAAGAAAATATGTGGTAATTAATGTTTAAAATATTTTCAAAATTTGGTCCTCAGATAAGCTTCATAATGTTATTAAGATGTTTTTATCTTTTTTTTGTTAGTTTTAACGTATACCTAACCCATAAAGAAGCCATCTTCTGTGAAATTCAATATCAGATTATTGTTGTTATTAATTAAAAAACATAACTTAAACTTAAAATACACTTTCAGTTACAAAGAAAGAAATAAGCGCACCAAAGTTGTTAGAAGGAGAGAATACGATAAGAAAAATTGACTTCACTCCGAGACTGGGAAGAAGATTGACAGGAAAAATGACAGCAACTCCTTCAGAGGAAGAAATTGTGTAAGAAACTTCTTGACTGAGCTAATTGGCAATCAATAATACTACGATTGATAACAAATTTACAAAAATCTTTTTAATTTCAATCTGTAAACTATAGTTTAAATAAACTGACTTATATCTATTATGGTACCATTTTATATAAATATATTTGATATTTGTTATCTGTATTTTTTACATAAAAATCGTTATAAGGATTTATTATCCATGTTTGCATTTGATGGGCTGATTATCATTGAAGAAGTTAAGGCTACTACACTACTATCTTTATAACCAGTATTTACTTGGTAAAAAGTATGTTTAAAAATATAATAAATAATAGTTCTTTTAATAACAGCACAGTTATTGTTGATAGATGTCGTCTTTAATAAACCTGAAACTCATTTTTTATATTGTTTTTTTCAGCATTCAAGATCCAGTGATTACGTTCCCCAGAAAGAACCATTTCTTCCCAAGATTTGTTCGGAATTATAACTTTTCCCCACGACTGGGAAGGGAACTATACGGTAAATTAATATACCAAAATATTAATCTCGATTTGATATCCCACAACCTAAAAAAATAATGATTATTCGTAATATTGCCATCCAATATATTGAACAAATCATTCACACATGTTAGATTGATTGTAATAAAAAAAATAACATCCTTTTTAGTCTGTGATAAATTTACCGTTTTATTTATATCATTGAGTATTTTTCAGAATTGTATCCGGAACCCCAAATAAGAGTAGCGCGAAGCATTAACAAGACGAAGTCAGAATAAATAAATTCCAGTTAAATAGTTTACCAAAAATCGACAAGAATAATGTTTCGGACAAAGTATTAGTAAGGTGCTAAATAAAAGGTCAATAAAAATATCCCTCTAATAATTGTTTTAATTATAAACAATAAACCTTGGGACCAAATAACCCGAAAGAAATATTTATTCGTTAAAATTTGTTGTTTAAAATAGACTTTTTTAAATTGAATTTAACTGGCTACAGGTTTACAGGTTACTGAGATTAAATTGGCATATTAGAGAGCCGTTGTTTTTAAAAGGTTTTAAAATAATGAATTGGAAATCAGTTTTACGTATTTCAATGTACCTACAGTTTTTCACTCATTATTAATGTATCATGTGTATATACAGGGTTATTTGTAATTAATTAGCCACCTTTTTTTTTTTTTTTTTTTTTTTCGTTGGAAAAATGCGTTTCCGCATCGTCACCCAGGCCAGGAAGGCGATGGCCGGGCGGTATGTGCGGCACCCGGCGACTGCCATTTTTAAGGCACCCCACTAAAAAACCAACCACTGCCCACGACGCTACAATGGGACGCCACGGGATCGCTTTCGCACTCACCGTGGCGCCCCGGCGGAACTCCTCCATATAGGGGTACCCCGGGCAACCAGTGTACCCCTACCTCATAGACCTAGTGCAATGGCGAGAGAGGTCGCCCCCCCCCCCCCCCCCCCCTCTGACCTAGGCCTACGGCTGGGAAGGAATGGGGGCTGAACCCTTTTCCTTCCCAACCTCCAGCGCTGTAAATACAGCAACGGAACCACTCCACAGTCAACTCTGCTATCAGAGAAGTACCAGGAGCGATCCCGCGACCCTACACCACACGCGCTCCAGCGCACTCCTCCCACGACAGCCACGGAATTCCTCCCGGCGATGCTGGATACCTGAGGAGGAATCCATCACTGTTTCCGAACCCCCCGCAACCAAGTGCGCCCCAGCACCGCACCTGGAGCAAGAAGTTCGGCCCACTCTACCCCACACGCCCATCATCAGACAGCCACGGGATACCTCCCGGCGATGCTGGATACCTGAGGAGGCACCCGTGACTGCCCCCGAAACCTCCGCCACCGAATACGCCCCAGCACCGCAAACGGCAACGGAAATCCCAGGCACCGCAAAATGCCCAGACCATCTCCAGGTCCAAGCCTCCCTCTCGCAGACAGACCACCCCGAAAGGCAGCCTGCCCGCCGGCCAGCCATGAACCGGGCACAAACCCCCATGGCCGACCCACCTCGCGCCGAGTATTAGCCAACGGCTAATGCAAACCCGAAGGATTACATTAACCGTTGTTGCCCAGGGAGCACCGGCCCGTACCGCTTCCGATGCCACCGAACGAATCCGAGCAACAAGGGAAACAGACGGGCACACGAGGAGGTTCTCGGCGATGACGCCCCCCTAGCCACCTCTTCCAGGCAGCCTCTTTACATTACAACTTACTACTACTTCCCAACAACATTTGTCCTATGTCTTTTTAAAATTAATAGTTTTAAAATTCAAGTTTTCCGATACAAAATTTATTTGGTGCCTCTGAACCAGTTCAGTCATTAAGTCTGAGCGTATGTATGGCGCCCGGGCGTTGACTTTTAAGTAGTTCTTACAAAAAAGCAAAGTAAGAAGTAAAAGAGAGAGTAAAATTTTTTTTCTGTGTGTGTGTGACTCGTTTTTATGTGTGTTGCTTATCAAGATTTGTAAAAAGTCGTAGAACAAATGATGTTGGGAATGATGTAGAGGCTGCCTGCAAGAGGTGGCCAATTAATTAAAAATAATCCTGTATAATAGAAAACGTGACACATGAGCGTCACGCACGTACAAGTTAAGTGTCATAAAGTTTCAATCATTATCAATCAATCAATCAATCATGAGTCTAACAAATAAATAATAAAAACCTAGTTACCCTAATAAAGGCATTTTATTTATAATCTTCTCTGTATCACGTTGATTTGTCAGAGTCTGGATAATTAATTTCAGTGGCAGTAAAAAAGAAAAACACTAAAATTTTCAATTGTAGCAAAACAAAATGAAATTCTTATCGCATTTACTGCGCCTCGGTGAGTAGCGGATTTTATACTTGACCAAGGTTTATTATTCAATAGAAAACGGAAAAATAATTTGCGAGATTTTTTTATTAATAACAAAATTAAAATAATATTTAAATAAATAAAAAAAAAACATAGGATATGGCATATTTTTGCATTAAATCAATATATAATTTGAAAACGTGATTTTGCAGGACACTTTTTCGTACTAATAGAACTGATAAACAGTTATTTATTGATCGCTGCAAATTTAAATGATTTACGTACAATAGCCGAGAAATTGGTCCCAGAAAACCTCGTAAATAGCCTTTCAAAAGTTGTATCAAATTCAGCATTTGAAAAAGTTTCAGAGATTTCTAACGAAAATAACGATTATGTAGAAACTGATAATCGCTCAAATCTGAAAGTGAATGAAAATAATCGCCCAAATCTGAAAGTGAATGAAAAACCTAAAGTTAGTTTGGACATCAAAGGTACGAAAATTGATTTTGAAGAGCTTGTCGAAAGAGTTAGAAATAGACTAAAGGATGAATTGAAACATAAATTTATTGTCAAGAAACAGAATTATAAAGAAGCTACAACAGAAATGAAAGAAAATGAATATGTAATTGTTACTGATAGTAAATCTGAGAAAATAAAAAATAAAAATTATATTAAATTAACATCTCCACTACCAGAAGAAGTAGAAGAAGTTTATGAACATTTAGATTACGAGGAAGTAGTAACTGAAAAATCAAATGTTCAAGAAGTAATAAAATTGACCACAAAAGATGACAGATATGAGTATGCTGACTCAATGGCAGAATCTGAAGCTGAAAAAGAGAAGCACAAGGATAAAAGAGAAAAGAAAACAGAAAAAACATATGACAATTACGAAACCGTAACACAAAATGACCTGTACCACAAAATAGACATGGTCAAAAACGATAGCTATGAATACTACAACATACCAGAGAAGGAAAATATTTATTATAGCTCCGAAAAAGATAACAGTAAAAGATTTAAAATTGCTAAAAGACCAAAGAGTACAAGAAAAAACGAATACAGTGATAATAAATATGTAAGTCAAGGAACAACATCAGGAGAAATTAGAGGAGTGACAGAAGACTTATTGAATGATTATAATGACACAGATATAATCACTGATGACACAGTAATAGACAAGAAAAGTAAGTCATTCGATAAAAAGTTAGGTACTGTGATACCCAAAAGAGAACTTTATACCATAATTACACCCAATTATCTTAATAAGGTACCAAATGTGGTGGAGAAATACAATTTCAACGAACCAATACCAGTCAGAGATCAGGAGAGAGAGATTACAAAATATTACGGTAATCCACCAGCCAGGGTTAATAAAAAAGTGAGATTATTATAAATTTTGTTTATCTTTACAATGAAAACAATTTAATTGAAACGTTTGTGTAAGGTTTTTACAAAAAAGTCATGATATGATGAAGTTACTAATTCACTACTTAATTTCAGAACTTCTGTTACAAATAAATTATACTTACTGACTTAAAATATATCTCAAAAGCTAAATATCACGGAAATGACTTTCGTGTTACATTTATCTTATCTAATTTTCATATCCTATTCTTAAATACATTAAATATAAGTCACTTTTTTACGTCGACTAAATTCAAAAATTTCCTAGATTACGTAAACGAACCTTAAGTTAATTAAAAAAATTTTGCACGATAAAAAATTAAAGGAACAAACACAATACGCCTTTAACCTTTAGTTCCTTACGTAGCTGGTCAAATTTAATATTCATCTAAAATCGAAACTAAATATGTACATCAATTAAATGTTGCTTAAAATGTTAATAGAACATTCTTATTTCATATTTATTTTAAAGACATAATTACATAACGTAGCTATATTAGAATGGATTTCAGTCGGGTGAGATTTGAGAGTATTAAAAGTATTTAAGTAGAGATTAACACGCACATAAGAATCGAAAATAATTACATTATAAAGGTCAGTATAGTCAGTCCGTGAGTGAGCTGCCATCAGCTCGGATTGCTACTCTACTCGGAAACTAGATAAAAAAATAAAACACAAAATTAGTTTAGGCTATAAGAGCAATAAAACTGGAAATGTACGGATTGGATATAATTTATTTGTTAGTTTAAACAATAAAGTACTATATCTACTATACTATATCAATAAAATAAACTATATTATAATAAGATATTTATATGTGGTTGTATTCAATATGTTTTTAAACAAAAATATATTTCTACTTTTAATCTGTGTGTTTGGTTCCGCCTTTGAACAAGATATTGTAATAAGAATTCCATTACAAATTGATCCCAAGAAACCAATAAATCAATATATTTATACGAATGAAGGAATAAAACCGCTATCTCTGAAAAATGTCATGCAGTATACAGAACTTCCACCAAATTTTGACGTAGGCAGAGATAAGAAAATTATTTTTGATACTCTAGATGAAGGAAGGAAATCATACTTTGAGGGACAATTTATTGGAAGACCTGGAAGGAAACGTGTTGTATAAATGATTCTACTATTACAAAACAAGAATATTTTTTTTAGTGTCATTACATGTGCTTCATAGTTTTTAGAGAAGGTAAATCGAAATCTAAAACTAATTATAATAAAGGGAAAATTTTGCAATTAGTACGTCTGTCAAACAAAGGTTATCGCGTCACTGATTCGCAAAGACATGACAAGTTCATAGAAAAATTATATAAAATCACAAGATAGAAGAAGTATCAACAGAAGACAAAAGTTTCTTTCGGCACTATATGTACGTATGGGCGAACATATAACCTACCTTTACAATTTAGTTGCGCTACTTAAAACAAAACATGTATATTTAAGTCTCATAAAATAAATATATGATATTCTTTAGTATCTTTAATTTTATTCACCTATTTCGGGAATTTTTTTTATGATTTTAAGATATATCATAAATTCATCATATTGGAGTCATAACACTACGAAATTATGTAGATTGTAGACTAATCTTACATAAATATCACACTGCTGATATTAGTTAGATGTAACTTTTCTTTGTCTACAGTTGCTTAATATAATTATTGCTTGTTTAAAATAGTTACTAGACATGTCAACTTTAATAAATATTTTTTGATGGTTTGTAAATCGTTACATTCATTGAACACAAAATATTTTTATATCAATTAAAATTGGGGGGGTGAATTTGCTCGCGTTCGTAGGATTTACCATCTTTTTCTAGACCCACCCTACACGTACCCCATGGGTGGTGCAAAGCGAGCAACAACGCTGAGTGACAGGCGGCGGTCATTAACCTGCCCTCCAGTAGCTGGCAGCCACAAGCCATGAGGAACTAAATACTCCTCTAAAAGTGTGACAATAGTACCTTGGAAAACTACTCTTGAGTCATTCTCCCAACCCCTTTTTAATATGAAAATGTCAGATGAAAGCGATTTTGATTTGTCATGCAACCCCGCTAACCCACAGCGCCCTCCAGTAACTGGCTTGGAAGGTATATGAAATCTGTTACTGAAGACTCCACGAGGATTGATGATACCCAGGCCCCCGTGTCAGTAAATGCTACCGGTCAAAGTAAAAAAAATATGCAGCAAGCCTTTCACCCAAGTCTGTTCACTAGATCATTCTAAAGCAAATTAGTAATGTATCTTGGTTCATTCGAAATAACGAAATTCATGAATTCCTAGACATTCCTACAGTGAAAGAAAAAATTTAAACATTCGCAGGCAAATACAAAGTAAGACTGGACTGCCATCCCAATCAGCTCGCTATTCTGCTAACCTTACCTGATTTTCTAAATCGCCTTAAGCGACGCAAAACATTCAGGTTCACTTAGCAACACTATCTGAGTACTAAGTAAATATAAACATGGATGGATATATGCTCCTGTTGGGGATCATCTCTACACCAATAACCAACTCCAAACACATCTGCTCATAGTCAGAAAGATTGATTGCATGACACAATATACAAAAAAAAACTAATAAAAAAAAGAAAAAAAATGTATAAAATAAAACATTTGATAGTAGGTCCAGATTCATTATGAACAAAAATATTTTTATTCCATTTTATTGTAACATTTTATTTGCAATCATCATCTTCGTCGCAGCTAGTTGTTTGAGATTTCCTTGTATATTTTGAAACTTTAGGAGATTTCGTTGAACCTGGAAAATTCACAAATTTAATATATTTTACCTGTGTTTACCTGATCTTTTGATGGTCTAGTCAAGAAGGGGGTTGATGGTAGTCCAATAGAAACAAAGGTATGATTTTGACATAACTTTAAGCCATACTATTGCTAAAATCTAACCTTTGAATGAAATGAAAAATTCTTTATTCCATGAAAATGTTTTACAATTATTTGGACACCTCAAGATAGACGAGTGTTGGCCGTTTGGCTACAACGATAGATAACTTTTAACAGGGAAACTTTACTTACAAATTACATTAGAATGCTAAACAACTACAGAGAGGTATTGTACATGTTATTTTAGATAAGCTCAAAACTTTTCGCGTGACTGTTTAATTCATCATATTTTTAAATTGATTAAAAAACTCAATCGTCCCTAGTTTTAGAACCAAAATTCTTTGGCTGACTGAAATTACATAAGATATGAAAATGTTTCAAAAATGTATATTAAGTAATAAGCGTATGTCAAACAGAACGGGCAATATCATTACATAGTATAAAGCAAAGTCGTTTCCCGCGTCTGTCCCTATGTCTGTATGTATGTATGCATCTTCAAAACGACACAACGGATTTTTATGCAGTTTTTTTATAGATAAGAATGATTCCAGAGGAAGGTTTATATGTATAATAACATGCTTAATATATTAGAGAACCACTGATAATTTCAAGATTTAAATAAGTCGTAAACAAACACATTCTTTTGCGCTTACATTACAAACGCTGCCTGAACTCTACGAGATAGATCAAAATAATGTACTAAGTATTGTAAACCATCAAGAGGTCTACAAGAAAGTCCGCGATGGTATATGTTTATCTCTTAGGGATAACCCACAATAACCAATTTTTTTATTCTTTACTTTAGAATGGTTATGAATTACTGTCTTAAAAATATTTAAATGGACGTTTAAGTAAAAAACAAGAGAGGTATAAATAAAATACACTATCTAATATTGTATTCTTATTAAAAACTTTTAAAAGATTTTTGACAGTGAGCGATGTATGCCGATGTGGTAATTTTGATTTTATCACTTAAAATAAGTCATATAAAAAAGGGAAAGGGGAATTGGTTTTACTACGAATTTAAGGCGTGCTAAGCCGCGGGCAAAAGCTAGTCATATTATATACCTCCGTAAATTTTGTATTGAAATTTCTACAGACCTTGCATGATTTTTACCTATCATTTATTGCTCGTTCTGTGTTGACATAATGTTTTGGGACCTCCTGTAAAATATCAACTAAAAACAATAAAACAACTACTTACCATCATACTTAGTTATACGAACGCACGGAGGTCTAAATATCCTGGTTTGTTTTAATAAATTTGTTAAGTTCGATATATCCATGCGCCAACTATGAAATATTTCTCGAATACCCGCCTTCAAATAACCAAATGTGTGTCTGTTTTCTGGGACAAAATAACGACTGACATATTTTAACACTTCCATAAATATAATGTAACGGACGTTTTATTATTTTTTTTTTTGTTTTGGTGTCATGCAGTTGAGTTAAAAACGAAAGAGGTTGATGGGTTATTATAATTTTCATTGTATTGTGTACGACCTTCAATATACAACAACAAAACATGGAAATGTAAAATTGTTGTTATTAGGTTTATTTGGTTATACGTAATATAGGTATTTATAAATACATACTACATACATAGAGACAAAACATGAAAATTAAAAGACGTTCAACACTTATGGAAGAGTATCGTATAGTTTATGAAAAAGTTAAGAACAGGAAAAGAGGATATCTGTGGTTGGCCTGAGGGTGCTCCAAGCCAAGAGTGATCTCGTGGTGACTCTTGGCTTGTTACTCGTGAAAATTATTGACTAAATTTAACAAGATGAATCGGTGCAAGCATAACCAACCCACAGGCGGCTAATGGTTGCAGCCACCAACCAAAACATTTTATGAAAAAAGAACCAGGGTCGATGACAATTGTCAGGTTGTATGAATGCATAACATGTATCTTTAATGATTTTTGACAAATACCACATAGAATTCCATGAATTACTAAGATCAACCTTTGCAACAGCTTGCAGAGTCAACAATATCACTGTTTATACAAGTTTGCCTCAGTATTTAAGCCACTGTGATATATAATAATAATATAATAATAATAATATGTGTAGAACAGAAATAGCTTAGGGGATTATCAAGAAGGTTGTGAACGGATAAACTTGAAAAAGCTTTTGAGAAGGAACAGTGGAACTTGATTGGTTCTTATGGCAAAAGATAACTTGTCTAAGGCTATTTATTAGTATAGAATGGGCAGACAAGTCCTTAAAATATATAGATCACTTAGGTTTGACATTTGAGTACGTAAGATAATAGGAGTTCACATTCAACTTGTAGGATGTTGATAGGAAAAGTAAGCATGCTCGCTTTGCCCTGCCCGCTTTGGGCTTTTACGTTGTGGCCACGTTTTCATCAGACCTACCCTAAAATTGGCTTCCAAATTTAGATGCAAGTATGATTAAACAAAAGTGTGAGATACCCGGTACCCAAGATATATCTTTATAATAACGAAGGTTACTCCAAAATAGACAAAACACAAACTGCATTCCTTCCTTTATTTGTATAAAAACTTTAAAATTCTATTTTTTTTCTAAGAGCCTTAAAGTTCGTCCGAATTGTTAGAAACGACTATAGCATAAAGGGGCCTGTGGAGGCTAAAGGCTATGAGATCTGTGAGGCTGTGTAGAGTTTGTTTACCTTGAGTTTTTAGGGGTGCCCGCTTTAGGCAAGTGCCCACTTTGGACACACTTCCCATAAGCACAGCAATGGGCTCAGGCTTAAAAGAGAGCTTGCCAGACCAATCTTGTAGGAAGAATTTGTGATTTAGTTGCTACCAGAATAGTCCTGGATATGAGAAGTTGGCATATGAACAGCGTAAATGTCGGCGGCATACCGGGAAAAGTACTTTATGAATCGGAATATGATATTTTCATGAATCGGGAGGGTTTGTCGATATATCAATCTCCATATATCTTACCACCTACATTAAAAAAAACCCGAGTGATCAGACAAAACATATGGTTAGTTATTTAAATTAATCAAACCTTTTATAATAATATTTAAAAGCATATTAAGAGGCACAACGTCCCAGTGGAACAGCCGCAACTGCAGAGTGCTTATTTGGTACAGAACTGAATAAATATCGTCTCTACCATATGACGTCGTGTTAATTTTTAAAAGTTGTAAAAGTCTGCAACAAAAAAAGAACTGGTTAAAACCAAATAAACACACAAAATAAGAGTTAACTAAACGTAATTTTACTTATAATCTCTATTTATTCTACGACATCAATCTGTTTATAAATGATATAATATTCTCAAAGTCAGTCTTTATTTCCCGGACGATATGTCATGTTTTGACCCATGTCTGATCTTGACAAAAATTAGTATAATATAATAAGAACAAAAGATGGTGCAAATTATAATTAATGAATAGTGAATGATTAGAAATTTATATCATATCGGTAAACCTTGTGAAAGTTCTCACTTGCAAAAGGTCTACAAAATCTAATTCATCAGCACAAGTCCTATAAAAATATATCAATACTAGCTGTTGCCCGTGACTTCCACGTAGACTGTAAAAATTATATTTTTATGTTCCTAACATAAGCTATAAAAATATAAATATTTTTTGGTTATTTTTGACGTATCTACCGATACCTCATACGTCAAAATCCTTTAATCCGTTTAGGCCGTGTTCCGAAATACATACCTGTAAACTGGTCAGTGTCGATAACGTCAAAAATCGACGCCATACTGGGTAACTGGTGAAACGTTCCGGTATATGATGGCCCCGCCGAAAAGTTTGATAGCATAAATTGACACTATTGACAGTACCAGTATTACAAAATACTTTTTATTCTTTGACTACATATTATTATTTCTAATGTTCCTGTTTTAGATAGATATACATTTTATTACAGAAAATAATAAAGTTCAAAAGAGAAGGGCGTCACAAAGCAATTACAACAAAAAGTGGTGTTAATCAAATATTTAATTCTAAAAAAGTACAAACAATATTTAGTAAGACTTTGATTATAATTAATTAATAATAAATGGTGAGACGATAGAAGTGAAATTACTTTAAACCTAATAAGAACGAAAATGAAAAAAGAATTATCTATTTACTTTAAATTTAATTTATTGCATAGATACTGTGCATTTGTGTAATTGTAACTGTGATAATCATTTATAAATCTTACAATTATAAAGAATATGTACTTTTCAAATATAAGAATGAAGAAAAATAAGTTTTCCTTTATTTACTTGACCACTACAATATATATTTTTTCAAAAGCAAAAAACGTGGCAACTCTAGTTACTTCTGTAATATTACTCTGCATTTGCCTATATCTCCACAGATTACTATAAAGTTACCTCACCAGTACAATATGGCCGACACCAGTGCAATATGTCGTCGTTGTCATGACGTCATTAGCTCTGACCAGTACATTGATATGTATTTTGGTACACGGGCTTAGACTTTAGCAGGGAACATAAACATATCATAATTGGCTATATTTCTGTTAACATACTTATATTTAAATACACGCTTCTTTTAAAATCGTCGGGTAAGAAGAAGGATTTTCACAAATAATTATGTAAAATTCAGTGAACCAAACGATTAAAAACAGGATCTCCGTGGCAATTAGTTATCGCACTACAATCTATGTAATGCCACATAAAAAACCACGTGCAAGAGTTAGTATTTCTATAGCCTATGTATTATTTTGGTACATAAGCTACAATATTGCTAAGTTTCATCAAAATCCTGATTGAGTAACAAACATCCATCTATCCAAACATCCAAACAATCGACTTATACATTAATCAGGCATACAATTTTCGATTTACCTTAGAACTGTTGTGTCTTTAGGAGAAAGCCTTTTGGGACTTGTAATATTTTTTTTAACTCCAGTAAGGAATGGTGTTACCATGTCTTGGCAATGAATCCATTCTAAGGGCTGATCAATTAGATCTTGGTTATAATGACGCCTGTAAAATATCTCAATAGGTTTTCGAATACGACTTTTTATAATATTTCGCAACTTTTTACCGGTTTTTGAACGCAAATCCGATGAATTTCGTACATCACGTTGCAGATTTGTGTTATTCTTGACGTAATTGTCAAATTTAACACTAATATTTTGGACCTTAGTATTAAATTTGGCAGATGTAGTTTTTAAACCACGAATTATTTTTTTGTCCCTGATTTCCATAATTGGAGTGATTGGCAATTTTTGAGATTGTACATAATCTTCCTCTTCTTGTGAAGTATCCTCTTGTGCAACAGCGCCAGCCACATTATGAATTTCATTTTTTAATTCCTGTCTTAATATACTAATCCGTTCTTTTTGGCTTAGAGTTGCGGATTTGAAATTTGCTTCTTGTAAAAATGTCACTGTTAAGTTATACGTTTCTTTTGAAAAGTTATTCAAAATTAACCACCATAAATATATTTTGTAAGATAATGTTCTTATAAATATGTTAGTGCTTGAAATATCTATAAAGTTTTGTAACCTGATATAAATAAATACAAATTTTAATTTACCTATAATGAAAAATAAAACCGCAGCCATAATTTACGCACAAAATTCTTGACAAAACGAACATGGGATTAATTCTTCATTCAACCATTTGTAAATAATACATAAACCTTTTTTTTTAATCGATATAAAAAAAAACAATTGAGTAAGATAGATAAGGTGCTTATTGAATTCATTTGCATACTAGTAACTGAAAGCGATTCCGTCTTGTTCCCCGTCTAAAAATATATTGTATTAATACATCAAAAGACAAAAATATATTAAAAAAAAAATATGGTTGCCTGTAATGTCGGTTTTACGGGCGAAGATTTACGTGACCACGTCTTTTTCTCGGTAGAATATTTATTGATATGAATATTATTAAATTGCACAATATTTTAATAATTTGAGTGATTCTGTTGAGGATAGGACGATGAAGACGTTGTCACGTAAAATCATTTTATATATTATTTATTTTATATTATATTATTGATGTTATTATTTTTTACAAAATTTATTTACAGACTTTTTCGATACATCAATTAGTTGCGGAGATATCGATCATTGAAGTTATTGTTTGCTACCAGTATTTTATATATATATTTTTTCAGTTATAAAAAAATACTATTTCCAATTGTGTCTACCAAGTATGGTCACATGTACTGGCCTACATATTAAATAATAATAAGTACAGATAATGTTATTTGACGTCACTTCTGATTTTATATATTTTAATATTTTTAATTTTAAAGAATTAATTTGTAAATCAAAACACTTATCTGAATAAGTGTTTCGTGTATCGAAGGTTCAAATTTTTGCTAAATAAATTTGAAATTAATTAAAATTTGTAATTGTAAATGATGAAGTTGAATATTAAAACATTTACTTAAATTAGATGTTAAAATTCTTGCTCAACAACATTTTAAATCAAGTTTTCTTATATCTGCCACTTTTTCTTAATATTTGTAATTTTAAAGAATCAATTTGAAAATCAAAACATTGCTCGGCGGACCGATCATGTTTGAGTGGGAGAGAGACGCAAGGTATTCTATGTGTGTGTGACTCATCGTTACGTTACCGGGCGTTACACTTTTTCATAAGTGACTCCCAGCTTAACCTAATTTAAGACGTTGTCACGTCAAAAAATAAGAAATATAAATATATATTTATTTAAATTGCTTTTCAAGTAGAAAAAGATATTTATAATAAAATATGATAAGAGTACTATTAAATTGTATCACTGCTATATTAACTCATTAAATTTTTATTACACAAGAAGGTTGAGGATCTGTTTTACCCAAACAGCTTATTATGCTTAGCGTGTTTCATACAATAATGCTTTTCATTCCTTGCTGTCTTGATATTGTAGTGCATCAGCAAAATTCATCGATGCACAAAAATCGGTTTCGATGCACTGGTGAAAGAAGTCTCCCTTTAACAGAGTGAGAGACAATGCCATGCGTCAATTTTTGCAAATCAATACGATAATTAGTGTTTTGTTTCGTTAGACGGATGAGGATTGAGGTCTCTATTACGTAACTTATTCTAGATTAAGTTATAATGTTATTTGTATTTTGGATTTTATTTTTTATGTTAATTTATTTTATTATTGTAATCTAGATAATATATAATTAATTTTATATTATAAGGCTTTGTTGTTTGAAATAATAATCTGATAAAGTATGCAATCATTATTTAATATGTCTACTCAATACAGACAAAATGATAATTGACATCAGTATAGTTGAATATTATTAAAGCGTACACCAAACATAACTGAGAGAACCTAATCATTTTGATAGAGCATGATAAATATAAACATTATCAGACTGCAGCAACAGCTTGGTAAGATTAGGTAAGTCTAATTTTTCTCATTGTTTAGTCTGGAATCATAATTTAAAAATTCGCAATTTATAATACTTCTTTCCCTTTTTTGACAGATTATGTATTTCTGTTGCTACTGTAACAACAAATACTAAAAATAAAATGAAAATTGAAGGGCTTCCTTACTATATTTCTCATACATAATTTTTTTCTTGATTTTAATAACGGGAAAAGATAAGTGCTTGGAATATCCACAGAGTATTTAGTCATATACTCACTTTAAAAATAAATAATTAAATAAAAATAAAATAATAATTTAATTACCTTTACAACCACCGTGATTTTTTACGGTTGACTATGTGTATATGTAATGGTAGGGAACCCTTCGTGCGCGAGTCCGTCTCGCACTTGACAGGTTTTTATTTATACTCCTGAATTTCGTCATGTATTGAACACTTAACAATGGTTTTTCAAAAAATATTTATTTTGAATTAGTTATATATTTTATTACTTTTGATTTATTGATAAGTACTTTTGTATGAAATTATATATTTAGTAAATAAAATTCCATGGGACTTGTGGAAAATACCACTTTAAAGTAGATATTTGTCTGTTTAGGTGTTAAGTATGCCTCGCATTCAGTTAAAACTTTGAACTAGTTGCATTCAGACGTAATTTGACCACAGAACAATAACTAAAGGATGGAAGTAGCCTAAATTTGAAGACGTAATTGTGCGTAACAATTGTCCTCTTTTTTCATACTGTGAAAACATACCGATGAAAGAAACAAATACAAAGTTGTCAGTACGGCAAAATGTACATTTATAAATTTCAATTGGTCACCATTTGGTAATATGAATATTTATTATAATATTTGAGCATTTTAAAGTTTTCTATATATTTTTGCAATAGTGTTGTAAAAAGCACAGTTATTGATAATTTAATCCAGTGTTATTCTAATAAATTCTCCAAAATCTATGTGATATATCCACGGATTATTATTCTAGATTTCTCACGGACGTTAATTGACGACAGATATGGACCGACACGATTGCACTGAATAAATTGGAAATGGACAATTTAGTCCTCAATCTCTATATATATTTCTTGTGTGCGTGTGTATGTCACTAAACTCCTCCTAAGCGATTGGACCGATTTTTATGAAATTCTTTGTGTGAGTTCAAGGGGACTTGAGAATTGTTTAGATTCACAATTTGGTCCACTGGAAAATGGTTTTTTGATTATTTTTTAATGTGTAAGTAGGTGGTGATTTTGGAATGTTTCACATTGGTTCCGACGGACTGCGTTACCATGGAAATGTCAAATATTAAATAATATTATACTTTAATTATAGTCTGCCCTGACAGTTGGGGTTTCGATAGAAATGAGAAAAATATTTTAGTACTAGCGGCCCGATACGTGCTTCGGTAAAAAGTGAAATTTAAAAAAATATATCGGAACATCAAATTCATTTATTTAAACAAAAAAATCTTTATTTACATATTCATACGGTATCAATTGGTCGAATTATGATAAATGTACATGTAATGACGTTAGATATGTGTATATGTGATAACTTTTTAATATATATATTTTTTAAATTAAATTAAATTAAATTAAATTAAATTAAATTAAATTAAATTAAATTAAATTAAATTAAATTAAATTAAATTAAATTAAATTAAATTAAATTAAATTAAATTAAATTAAATTAAATTAAATTAAATTAAATTAAATTAAATTAAATTAAATTAAATTAAATTAAATTAAATTAAATTAAATTAAATTAAATTAAATTAAATTAAATTAAATTAAATTAAATTAAATTAAATTAAATTAAATTAAATTAAATTAAATTAAATTAAATTAAATTAAATTAAATTAAATTAAATTAAATTAAATTAAATTAAATTAAATTAAATTAAATTAAATTAAATTAAATTAAATTAAATTAAATTAAATTAAATTAAATTAAATTAAATTAAATTAAATTAAATTAAATTAAATTAAATTAAATTAAATTAAATTAAATTAAATTAAATTAAATTAAATTAAATTTTTTTTTTAAAGTTTGAATTTTTTAAATAAAGAAGCGTGTACAAGACAACGTCTGTTGGGTCCGCTAGTATTTTAATAAAATCGATTGTTTTATTAGTAGTTTAGAAAAATATGGCTGTAGTTTTATTGTAATGTATTTGCCATTTCTTTTATAAGAGGTTTTCGAAGTGTCGAATTAAAAATTAAAAAATATGTGTTAAATATATTTTTTTTAATTTACTTTCAATAAATGTTTTTCATTTTGTAATTTTAGTTAATTTGCCGCAATTATTATTCTTAAATACTGCCTAAATCATTTTCTAGAACGAAATACAGTAAAACGTACGCGGCGTAACCTCGAGGTGATAGCAATTTTCGATGTACATATCTAACAAGTGATGGGAAGCACCTAACCAGTCCTTTAAAAACGGTAGCTACCATAGAGATAAGGATCACTATCGATAACGCGGATAAATTTACACAATGTCACATCACTAAAAATATGGCAGTGTACGCTTTAAAAATATGAAGCTATCTATGCTTTAGTTATTATTCTGATAATTAATTTGACTGCTTATAGTACAACTTAACGTTATGATTTTAGGGCAGACGAAGTTGTCATTAACAACTCACTCATTAAAAAAAATACATATAAATTAATAGTTTATTAATTGTTGGCAAACATTTAGGTCGATGGCATCATATTCTGTAAAATAATCAAAGGTTAAATTAAAAAAATAATTAAAAACTTTATTCTGTTCAAGAAAATGTACAGGATATTGTAGAAAAAAATATATTTACTTTAATTTTTATGCTAGTTGAAGATATCTGACTTACCTAGTTCTTTTTAAATTTCAAATTATTTTTACGGTAAATACTTATTGTACAACCAAAAGTCAAATATCTTCGTCAATTAAGTTCCTTACTGAATTTTTGAGCTATGAAGCCTTAATAGACTTTTTATTACCTTCCAACATATCTCCTTGACAGTTAGCTATTTTCATAGCACATAAGTTTTTGAACAAAATGAAATGTCCATCAACAACACTGACAGCACAGACGGGCGATATTTCATCCGGACATTCTGAAGGGCATCCCGTACGAGCGAACATCACATATAAAGAACAAAACCTTGTGTCTACTAGATCATATTCTGGAATTAACAAACAAAAATATTTCAAGAACAGTTTTATACCATTTATATTAAACGCATTACTCACTCAAAGTTCCTCGATAATTGGAACACATATTGTTCAGAATGATATGACATATGCTCTGAAACCATCTGAACCTCATAGTCCTTCTGTTCAATCCGCAGGCTATTTTGTGATAATCATTACAATGGTAAGGGTCACAGTAATCCATCCACACTGGGTTGAAAGGTTGACTGTATCGGTTTACCCAGGTTTGGTTCATCATTGGTTTCCATATTTCATCTGAAAAAAAAATGTGTTTATACCAGGTGTAAGGCAGGGTAAGCATGGGCGTACCCAGAAGTGAATTATCTGAGCAATAACTAACTTAATGAAAGAGCTAACGCTGGTGATTTATCAATAAAATACTTTGGTTTTTTATAACACCGCGTGTTTTAAACTTAATGGATTTTATATTGTTAGGTAAAATAGGAATTTTAATTTATGATAGAAGGTAGAAGAGAGATATACGATGTCCAGGGGGAGGGAGTGAGGGGGGGGAGCAGCTGTCCCCTTTGCCCCTCCCTCGGTACGCCTATGCCTTTATGTACGACTTATTCTTGAATTGTGTGATGAAGATGATACAACGATTCAAAAACATATTTATCTGCCATTATTTATGTGTTGTAATCACAACAAGCTTCATTAATCATCGGCCAACAACAGAAAGAAGAAGAAAAACATTTTTATCTAACGTTTGTACAATGTAAAATATAGTACGTTATAAAAATTATTTATAATTTGAAAACAATGTTTACATGTAAAAAATATGTTTAATACTTTACCCAAAAATCTGTCTCGGATGAAATTTGGATTGTCATATTTAGAAGAAGGCCTGTAAAATAACTTTAATTTAAAAAAATTGCAGATCTGTAGAGTGCAGATCTAATTTATTTTTATTTAGTTAAATGAAGTTTCTGTTACAAAGGTTTCACCCACAAAACCCTAACGGTGATCCCGGTGAAGAGGTAGATCCTATCTAAAATGAAGACACTGCATCTTACTGCACTACGGACTATCTACGACTGCCCTGATCTGGCTATCAACACTCTGTCATAGAGCCACAGAAAGTCATCTTAAAGTGGATATTCTAACTGCGTGCGGTAAAATTCAGATTTAAATGCCTTAACCATCTTCTCCGTATGTCTTAGTCTCTTCCAGCATTCCACATTAGTGGTCAGGTCTTTGGAAAATTTTATTTTTGCAAATTACTTGGCACAACTAGACATCAGGTGCACCGTCTATACGTTAAACACCCAATAACATAAAAAAAGTCAACATGATATCCTATCAATTAATATTGTTTGTAAAATAATTATAAATTAATATACATATAAGTGGTTCAAGTTTCGTGTGGACATGTCCACTGACCTTATGTATTGAAACCATACAACTAGAGTCGTCTCTTAATATCTATTTGAAAGTAAAACCTTTAAATATGAAACAGCTTTGGTATGTTAGCGCGACCCCTTGACGGATATTATTTTGGAAAATCGGTAGCTGCACGAAATCATAAGTGTGATAGCAGGAAGCCCTAACTTACTTACCTTTCTTAACCAATGCCCCACCTTTGTCTACTCTTTCTCTCTCTTGCAACAAACATAATATGAAAAGTAGGAATATGTTACTCACCGAAACATATCGATTGGTTTAGCCTTCTTGCAATCTGTAATCATTAAAAATATGTTTATATTATATTCAGAGAACAGTTTTCTAATGTAGGAACTAAACAGAATATTTATCTACATATACCTCGGTACCCTTTTATTTTCGCGTATAACGTTTGACGAAACAATGTTTAAAATGTTAATTATTAGCATAATTTGTATTTTTCTTATAACTATTAATATAACTTGTTTTCCCAAAACACTTACAACTGAAATTAAAACTGTAAAATAGCAGAATTATAAAAAAATACATTTTCATGTTATAAAGTCGACAAAGTAATTAAGGACTAATGGACTATTCTGTTTTAATTACATTCACTAATCATAATCACTAATTAGGTAACCAATTTTATAGTTTTGTTGTTTAATTAAATTACTTAAGAAACATTTAAAAACAAATAACTCATTATGCTTCCATATTGTTCTGTTACATTGTTGTTATGAAATATGAATATAATTCACCTATTACGTAGGACGCAATATGTATTTTTTTTTTTTTTTTTTTTTTTTTTTTGGCTATTACAGCGTCACCGGGGGAGGAGTAGAGCTGTCAGTTTGTATAATGATTGTGACTTTATTGCTGACTTGGGCCACGCTCTCTAAAACTTCAAGTCAGACGGGAGACGTTATTAGATAAACATTCTGAAGCTTTGTTGTTAGGTTAAGTGCAAAAATAAGCCGGTTATTTTCACTGAAGGATGTTATGATGTTTTTTTATATCCATATCTTATTCAGCTATTACATATCAGCTGATTTCTTATTTAGATGTAGACAAAATATGTTAGTTATATTGTACCTTTTTAGCTTTTTTTCCCTAAAACTAAAAGAGTTTATATTTTCTGCATTAGATATTTATAATTAGCTAATTGAACGTTTTATCAAATATATTTTAAAACATGCGAAATATCTTGTTATCTACTATCATATCATAAATATCGATGTTTCTAAGTTATAAAATCGATATATCGTTACATCGATTTTATAGCCCTATTCCTAGAAATGATTCCATTCTTATTTAAAATCCTATCCTACATAAGATAAGATTTTAAATAATAATGTTATAATATCTCATTTTATAATATTTCATGGAGATATACCATAGAAATTATCAGTACTATGCAATATCATAAAAAGGTTAATAATATTAACAGCTAAAAATGTTCTCAACCTTAATTCTCAGGAATAAAGTTTAATTACGATTGTTAAATTCTAGTACTCAGGGTCTTTCGTACCACCTTAACAGAAAGTCATTAAAATGAAAAAGCTTTTTGAAAAAATACATTTGTACGAGTAAGACATTTATTTTAATTTAAACCTTAAACCATGAGCAATAAAGTTCATAATACATATTATCAACTTGGCGCTTACGCTATTTTTAAATGATAGGTACACAATACTGGTGTGTTAGGTTATTTTCATTACGGAATTTCTGGATTCGGTCGGTAAAAGCTTTGCAATAGCTTAATATATAGTTAAAAAACACTTAAACACTGCCATTAAAACTGATGAGAAAACTCTTTTCTGGTTTATTTCATTTGGTATTATTATTTGACTATATATATTTTCATTTGTAATATAGTTCATAGCCCACTTCATTCTTTACAGCTAATAAATGATATGGAAAAATACTCAAATTACAAAATTATAATATGACTGTGTCTGTTTATTGCATCGTGACGCCACGATCTGTCATGGCGGCCTGCTTTTAATTTAACTTAAATCGCGCGTAATAAAATAAAAAATTACTTTACTGAATAAAAATTCAAAAAAACTTTAATGTAAAAGATTCATTACATAGTTATGGTTTACCTTTAAGCTATGAATTTACTTTTTATGGTTTATTTTGATATAGGTCTAATAGCCAATTGTGTTATTTTTTTTAATATATAATAATGTAATAAAACAAAAGAATCTAAAAAACACAATGTACTGTCTTATCTAAGACGCAAACAATAAATGCTAATACGTCGTAATACGTAATCTACACCATAGAGTAAATACTACATTATATATTTTTCAAGGGACACTGAAGCCATAACCAACAAATCCGAAAGAGATAGGAAGAAAGGTGATAGTTTAGAATATACTTGAAAGTATATTTTCCTTTCTATTCTATTCCTGTTATAGCTAGGTATAATTTGATTTCACATATAGAGAGGTTGATAATTTAATAAGTAGTTCTAAATATGTTATATTATACATTTAAAAATAGTACCTACTTTTAAAATTAAAAAAATAATTCTTCTTTTCGAAATTTTAAAAGCAAGTAAATTAATATAATATGTACATATTTTTAAATACAAGGACACCTTTCGTTACGTACAAATCCTAATTATAAAAAAATCACTAGTTATACAAAATAATAATCTCCCTAACCTCACAATTCTATTATCTATAAGACTCTATGTACTAATAATCCCCGGGGTATAAAAATCAGTTAAATAACGATATTTGAAATTTTATTGTCATTAATAAATAATAATATATTTAAAAATATTTGTAGTGTATTGATAATATAAAAAAAAAATGAACATTACAATAATTATTATAAATCGATAGCAATATTGAATATATCATTTGAAGGGCTCTTATAAATAAATTCTTGAAAGTGCTTGATAAGTGATAAAATATAACGAACAAGCTTTATATTGGCAGTTTACTGATATCACAGGTCGCATAATCTAATTATATTTCTTTGAATTGCCATCTCTCTGCTTGTTCGTCGTGAAGAATATATAATTAACACTATCAGTTTTATCCAAGTAAGTAATCTTATACTTTGTACGTAAAATGTATTCGCAATACATATATTCTCCTTAACAAGGAATAAAAAAGTGTGATTTATTTTCACAAGTGTCTTTTATATACAATCGACAAAATAATCTTTAAACCAACGAGGCTTTAGGGACAAACTGACAGACAGATTCTGATACAAATAGCTTATTTAGTATTTGAGGCTGTACTAGAAAGATTTTCTTTGCTAGATCCATACACCCTGAATAAATAGTACTTATTTCATTTTAGTGATTCTAATTTTCTAAGAGCATTCAACCAACATCCCTATTTTCTATTTATAGGTAAGCCAGAAAAGTTAATGTAAGATATATTAAGGTATCTAATGTACAATATCTATTGGTTTTAATATAATAACGCTGCAGAGTTTGTTAGTTGTATTTGTATTTGTAAACATATGTTAGCCAATTATAATTATTTTATATTGTATGATATCATAAATACAACATTACAATACATACTTTATCAAATAATGCTACATACATACATAGTAATATATAGACTCTTGGTTTCCTGAATTTGAGCAGCAGCTTGTCAACTATATTCAGTAGGATCTTCTGTAGTCTAAGATAGAGTTTCTGGAAATACTCAATGCCCATACTTCATGTCCTCTTCTCAAAGGTTGGCTCGAAGAGATTGCTTTTTAACATCAATACCATCTCATATACTTCTTTTGTTTATGATTTCTTTTGTTTTTATATTTGTGTACAATAAATAATATCATATCATAGAAATAAAAGCTTAAATACACAATTTAACTCTCATAACCTTTACACATGATATAAATTTATAGAACAACTTTAGTAAAAAAAGTTAATTTATACCTACATTAATGATTGTAATTTATTTTAATAGAACTATTTCAAAATTTTAACAATTTTATTATTAAAAATAACTTAGTAAAATGTACTTAATCTAAATAAAAAAATATACTTTATATATTTATATTCTCAAATACTTACATAATAAAAAATAAATACAACTACATATATATTTACCTAAATAAATGTAGATTCAGGTCCAAAGTAGATCATGATTTTTTCCATATCGGTTTTTCCCTTGTGATATGTATTTTATGTATGTACCCTCTAGAGCTGCACTCTAGAGGGTACATACATAAATAAATATTGATTTTAACAATAAACAATATTGACACAAAATCTACTAGGAAGAAGGAACTATTATTTGGGGCTGATAGAGCAAGATATCTATCAAGTTCTGTTTAATAAAATATATTGTTATCTTGCATGTATGAAAGATCAATCATAGCTTGAACGTTTAATCGTAACTTGAATGTTGAATCCTTTTGTTTAATCGTAAAAAAGACGCTACAGCCATTCTATTTTGGACCTTTTTATTTGATATGTTGTGTCAGAATTCTAGAAGAGAAAGTAGTTTATTTACTAGATTATATAATTATAGGTCTTGGAGATCATTATTTACTGTTTAAATTAAATATCTGATTAAACATAAACATGGTTATTGTTTTAAAGTATAATAATAAATAAGTAATAACATCCATGAAAAACTACTCTACCTATAATAAATTTTATATGAACAGAGTAACTAAATATATCGAAAAGTTACAATTAAATAAGTACTGTAGAATAAAATATATATTAACTTATAAAATAAATCATGGAATTATTATTTGAATGCATAATTTTTCCCAACAAAAAAGTCATATCGGGATAATTATAATAAAATAGTATTTATAAGCATTGGTCTTTTTTTATGCTTTTAAAGTAATAATCACTCATCTTGTCATTATGAATCAATAAATTTGTAAGTGGATAATATAGTTAGTATTTTTGCGTGTATCACAATGTATAAAAAACAAAGTTTCATTTAATTTTGGTTGTAAGGTAGCCATCCACAAATAGCGTCACACTATTTTCTTGACTTTTTGATCGCGTCTCCCCGTCTTCACCGCTATATTTTATAAATACTTTTTCTTAAATGCCATTTATAAGTTTACTAGCTTTTGCAATTTAAGCGCAAAGCTATGTGTTTGTTTATTTACGACTTCGCATTAGAAATCTTGAAATTATCAGAGGTTCTCTAATATATTAAGCATGTTATTATACATATAAACCTTCCTCTGGAATCACTCTTATCTATTAAATCCGTTGCGTAGTTTTGCATCAAAATCCGTTGTGTAGTTTTGAAGATGCATACATACATACAGACATAGGGACAGCCGCGGGAAGCGACTTTGCATTATACTATGTAATGATAATGAGTAATCTCAGGAACTGTACGATTTGCAAGATTCTTTCAGCATTAAAAAGCATTATGCTTAGGTAATATAGGCTATATTTTATCGTAATGCTCAGGAGCGTTTGAAGATTACCTGTTTTTGATACAAGATGATGTCGGGATATTACTCGTACATTCGAAGTCCGATGAAGCCAATCCGAGTAGTTAGTGAATTTATATTTTAAAATGTGATGTCACTAAATTCAGGAACCCTTACCACCACTTGCTACACAATATCACAAGTCTTCTGGGTAACCCCCTTCCCGCCTTTAACGTGTGACGTAACTTATGGATGGCCTCTGAGGGGTGTTTTGTCGTATTATATACAAAAACTCGTCAGCTGTTATATTAGTATAAAGATTTTTTTTATTTTCAAAAACGTACAAAAACATTACAAAATAAAACTTCGCCAACTTGAGTAGTTTGTGGGTAGATAATTTAGTTTAAGCCATAGAATAAAAAAATACAATTAATGCAGTTTTAGGTTTTCGTCATTTTTGTCTTTATTTTGTTCAGTGTTACGAGTCTAGCCGCAGTGTCTTGAAGGGGTCAAATACCTACCATTGCATCGTTGAAAATTGTGATCTTATATCAAGGTTCCATTTGGGGAGTGAGGAAGAGCCGGTAGCTCAAACCCTATCCCTTCCTCTTCGGCTGTTAGTATCTGTCATGATTTCTCGGTGTTCTTAAAGCAATTGCAAATCTTTATTTTGGCTAATGTCAATAGTCAGCACGACTTAGTAAAGATGCGCCTCAAATTCGGTAAGTATTCGGTATATTCGGGATCATTTTAACTATTCGTATTCGTCCGAATTATTCAATTTTGGTGCCGAATATATTCAGTTCGAGTATTTCTATTTTTTTTTTGCTACGACATGGTAAAGAACTAAAAGACAACTAAGATTTATGTCATATTAGAAGTCTAAGAAATCTTGGAAATAATGTGTTGTATAAAGCTTAATTATATAAAGCAATTAAGCTTCAAATCACTTTTTTTTCGAAACATCAAGTCAACATATTTATTTTATTATTTTTACACTTAGTATTTAGTATAGTCAACATTTATTTTGAAATCAGAATTTATTTTGAAGTTTCAAAACAATATTTTTAAATCACGAATCACCATATTTCTTCATCTAGCCATCAGCCACACGTAACGTACATGCGTACATGTTAGAACCTTTATGACAAACAATCAATGAAATGGTTTAGTAAAGGTTAAACCGGATAGTTTTCGGTGAAACCACTATTCGGCTCATCTCTACTAATTACATTACCATCAATTCTATCTTTCTTCGTCAAAGTCTTTTAAATTGCAAAAGTAATAATATAATATATTATGAAAGTACAAGTAAAACAAGTTATATTATCAGGCGTCAAGCTATCGCATTACCAAATGTCATGTGAATAAGTCTTATTTATAAACTAAAAACACTGAGTTTTTTCGTAAAAAAAAAAATTAAATATCATATGTTTGTAAACTTGGACTATAACCACACATTTCCTATTAAAATCCATCAGCAAATTATTATTATTAACATAGCAAATATTATTCAAAAATTCACTAATAAGTACTGACTATTGTTGTTTGCTTAGTTTTCAGGACAGTGTTCATATACTTTTTTTTTTTCAAGGAATGGAGTCTGTTACATACGTCATATCTTTAGATGCTATAGATCTGAACTTATTATATAACACATACAAACCAAGACACAATATAACACCTCTATGGAGTGTCAATCGCAAAGATCTATGGGAATTTCAAATTCAAATTCGACAGTCGGCTCCAGAGCAACAATGTGTCAAAAGTAGTAAAACCTTATTATTTTATGGTTCACACACCTAACCATTGAATAACCTATAAAATTCTTTAACTGGGGATAAGACAATCAAAAACAAATAACTATTATTAATACTAAATCAAAAACAATTCAGTATGTGTAACACTCAAACAAAATATATTTCACTGTGAATAATGCAGACGCAGGCGCCTAACGTATAGCGGCGCAAAGGGACTCGGGTTCGATTCTCGACAGGGGCAGGCATCACGTATGTGATGAGCATAGATAGGTATCTGTTTTTCTGGGTTTGGCCGTTTATTAAATATATTTGATGTATTTATAGCGTGTATTTCTATGTATTTGTTATTTTTGTCTTACATCCTTAACACAAGCAAATAATTCGCTTACTTAGGGGTTAGATCCATTTTTGTAAATTATCCAGTGATATTACTATTATCATATCTTTGTAAATAACACTTAAACAAAAGCAATGCACATAAACGAATTATTTTAAGGCACCCACAAAATGTATTTTAAGTATTTTTTATTTCAACACAGTATTCTGTATTAATTTTATTATATTTTACATTATTTGAACATATTTATCAATTTTCAGACGAATCAATGAAGCTACACAAAAAAATTGAGAGCATTATTTGTCACACATGTAATACCTATGTGCCCAAGCAGTTCATCAAAGACCATAACATGAGCTCAAAACACAAGATATATATGGAAATAGCCCAGACGGCTTTAAAGCGAATAAGGAAACGTATTCAAGACGATAATAATAATGAAAAAATAGAACTAAATGAATCAGATTATTTCTGTCCACAATGCGTATCTGTAATAGATATTAAGGAAAAGAAAACGCACGAAGGTTCTCTAAATCACAAAAACTCTGTATTCCTTGAGAGGCAATTGTCAGAATTTCTTAATATATATTCAAATGATATTGAGATGTCTGATAATAATAATGAGAATAATACTACTGATATAGTCGACGAAGGATCAAATGAAACGATTATTTCTAACGCAATCTCGAAAAATACCAAGTTTGTAGAAGCGATAACAAGTTTGGATTTAAAAAAATACTTGAACATACTGAAAGATAAATATAACATAACACTAAATGTTCAAATTATTAACAATGGCTGGTTAGAAATTGAGGTTGAGGGTGGTACAGTTGAAGTGGCTGCTAATCATTTCTATGGTTTGAAGGAAAACACCTCTTCCAGTTCAATAATCAAGTGTGTTATTTGTGATGAAAATGTAAATTATGAAGATATAGTGGCTCATATATTGAAGGAAAAGCACGTATATGGAATCAGCAGACCACTGGAAGATATCAATTGCACGAGAGAGGTAAACTTATATTCTATTATATTATATATACAACAATTAATATTCTACAATATCTTAATGTGCTGCATCTATATTTTCGGTTTTTGCAGATTTATGCATTTTGGTATCATTGTGTCTTGTGCAATATTATTATAAGCGATAATAACACGCACACATTATCCGACGTAGACCACAAAAAACGGCTCAAAGAGGCTCTGAAAACTGACGTTGTAAAATCTGTAGACAACTCTACTGTTCCTGCAAAAAATGTTGACCTTGATTCTAAATTGAAAAGTAATAGAACTGACGTCATAACCCAACACTCGGGCTACATGACATCGAAATATAAATATTTATTTAAAATTAAAATGGGTAAGTTATGGTGCATAGTATGCGATGCAGCTGTTAATGAAACTGATAGTTTAGAAACGCACAGATCCTTAGATGGTCACATAAAAAAATATGTACAATTATTAATAACAAATAAATTACAAATACAATATAACAATGACTTATTCTGTAGAGTTTGTAATGAGGTTGTATTAGGTAGCAAAGAGTTGTTACATGTTAATGACAGCTGTCATATGCAACAGTTGCAGGATTTAAAAATTAGCATAAAGCAAACTCACACCTGGAGTTATTATTGCGATGTCTGTGATGTGAATGTACCAAATCATGTAAATCACATACAAATACATAACCGAGGCAAAAATCATTTAAAAAATAAAATCAAAAAGCGTTAGTACGAAGAAATTCTCCTTGAATGAACAAGACAAATCAAGAAAGGAAATAAATCGAACCTAACCTGAATGGAATAAATTGAATCTGATTTTAAAATAAATGAATCGCAGACTACTTTTAATAAAACAAAAATATAACTTTGGTCTTCGAACCTAATTAGAAATCAAAGATTATCAGATTATTGATGGAGGTGGTTGTAAAAATATGCTAATTCAAGGATTTAAAATTTTTATGATACATAATTGATTTTATAAAAAAAACAAGTTTTCAAATCACGTAAACATGTAGGTATTTATTAGGGGAAGTCCATAATTTTCATATCGAGGCGATAAATGATAGCGAGTCTGGGTTTATCATATAATAAAATTGTCACTGATCCTTTTTTGTACATGAAATATATAAAAAAAAAAACATACTGGGGAGCCTTTATATGAGCAAGAGAATCCAAAACAATGGTTTTTCAATTTGTCTGTTTGTCTGTATTTTTGTGCACGCTAATCTCAGAAACGGCTTTACCAATTTGAATGCAATTCGGGAATATATTGTAATATTCTTCACTTAACATTTAGTGTTTCATCTAAATCGGTTAAGAAATAAAAAAAATATGTCAATAACGAAATAGGTACTATGCAAATCTTATTCTATACATGTAACAAATCTATACGAGGAGTAGTCTTTGTACAAAAATATATAACACGATGTGAAGTGATAACTAATAGAATCCATTTTCAACATTTAAAATTTGTTAGTCTTTTTATCTGTTTATCTTTTAGTTGTGCACGCAACACGTAAAAAAATATAGCTAATGTAAACTTTTATACATAGAAATTTAGCGTCACTCTGAGTAACATTTAGTTTTTAACTTTCATTACAGACCCTTCACTTTAACAAAAAATGTATGTATTTAAAGTGCTCCAGAAATCTAGTAACTTATCGCTGTCTGTATATGTTAAATATTAAAAAAAAATCATAATGGGGAATCTTTATATAAGCAAAACAATATTTTTTCATTTTGTCTGTTTTTGCACGTCAATTTCAGTAACGGATTAAACGATTTGGATGCAGTTTTCGGGAATATGTGGTCATGGGCTTCACTTAACATTTTGTTTTTTTCAACAATCGGTTAACACCTAAAAAAGTTAATAATATCTTCTTTAAATATTCTAGAAATACTCCTATAGGTACCCAAAAACTACTTGATTGAGTTCGATGAAACTTTGAAGGTTTATAGTTTTTACATACATTGATATTGGTTTGTAAAAATGGTACGTTTTATCGAAATCAAAATCTACACGTACAAAGTCGCAGGCACAGGTAGTCCCAAAAATAAGAATTATGTTTTGTATCTTATTTAGGGTTAAAAGGTTAAAATAATTTTTAAGGTTTCTGGCTATTTACCTTGAGTTTTTGTATTTTTTTCTGTACAATTTACGTGAGAAGGTTATGTCTTCACAGGATGTTTACTAATTTAATGTTGATTAATTTTTTTTCAGCAAACAAGAGTATTGAATAATTATATGTTATTTTAAGCATTGTGGTTGTTGATTACTGTTACTAGTATATTAAATTTATTTTTATTATTTAAAAAGCTTTAAATGGTCACAAAGACCCGCCCTTTGCTAATACGTCATTTCTGACAGGCTGTCACTGGTCACAGCTTTATGAATTTGAATTTATAGAAAGTAATATCCAATATGGGATCAAAATAAACAGCTGGTAAGTTGTGTCAAGTAGGTATTCTTAGTTAGAAAAAGCTTGTAAAATACCGAGAAGTAGAGATCAAAAATTCTTTATGCAAGGTAAGGTACACAATCGTATTGTGTGAAAATGATTTAAGAGTTGAAGAAAGTTTAATAAACCTGTCAACCCTTTAGGGTAATAGAAGACATTATTCATTGTATTTAGTTTTATATTTAAACGTACAACAATCTGATATTACAATTTAAATATATTAGGAATAAAAACGCACATGTACATTTCTCAAATATATTATGACTTTTATGACTAATTTTTACTAATAATAATAAATTTCCCTGTGTCGAGTTTTAACCCACTACCGTTATATATACGTTATCAAATTATGTACCTACATTATATACAATCCGGAGCATCACGATAAGACCAAATTTTTGCTGGTTTTTTACGCCAAGTACCAGTACTTGGAAAAACATTGTACTCGCACTAGGAATCTGTATTAAAATCGAACCGGGAACCGAACCATTACAGAAAATTACACGGCAGCTTTTAGGCCAAATGCTCTATGTAATTTGTATCTTTTATGTAAAAAACCTACTACATGCCTCACGATAGAAATCATCTAAAATGAAAAAAGTTGGGTGTGCTTAAGACCACACAAGAAGTAATAACTTTTATGACACTATAATATTTCCGCATTAATATTCTTATAAAAATATTTACAAACTAAATGAATTAATTTGTTTATTCTATAAATTAAATATATACAGGATAAATTAAAAAACATCAAATTTACTTCGTATCGTATCGATCGTACTTATAATTCTTTTTTAAGATCTTTACATCTATATCTTTACATCTATATTTTTTCCTTTTTAGATCTATATCAAATTTAGCTGGTTCCTCTTTCCTTTTTTTGCTCGGTAATTTCTAGCCCATTCTGCTTTTCTCTTCTTTCTCTTATCTTCTTTTGACATTGAATTATTCGGAATGACCTCATGTTATTTTTGTTCAATTCATGATCCTGTTCAGGTTCGTTATGGCTATTTTCTCCGTTGTATTCCTATAATTAAATAATAAAAATGAAAGAAAATAATTTTAAAAATAATCTCTATATAATTATATATCTGTGACTATTAATGGTTTCACAATAACGAAATTTTAAAATGTAGGTAAGTTAAATTAATGATAAATTTATTGCTTATTCATAAAAATTATGAATAAATGTCTAAAAATAATCCTACCTTAAGGATTAAATCGATATTACAAAATAATTATAAACAAAAAAATATTACACCATAATCATTTAATTATAAAGAAGTACACTAGATCAACGGTTTTTTGAAAATTTCTCCAAAATTCCAATTATAAACGTTAAAAGTCTATTCCTAAAAATCATATCATTTCTACTAAAAGTACGAAATGCACTAAAAAGATATTATTATTATTAATACTTTCCAACTAAGATATTAAAATTAATAAGTACCTACTTCCTTAATTTCTATAATGAAAGAAAAATCATTCAAAACAGATGATTCACTATGAGTCGCTCGTTAGTTTTTCAGTATCAAGAGCGCGGAAGGGTATAACAACCATCTAACGATCTATAGAATTCGTAAAGAAGATTCCTCCAAAATATCAAAACCGAAACCTTATTCAATTTTAGGCGCGGCTCTTCATTGGACTCTCATGATGAACACTTATGAAAAATATTACAAAATCCCTGGGGATGTTGGTGTTTCGTCATCCAAACCGGACTTATTACTGTATTCTAAACATCTGCGGAGCTTACTGTTCCCTGGGAAACAAACATCCCCAGGGATCACACATTAAAGCTTAATAAGTATTACGAAGTGACCGACGAACCAACGAACAGTCTAGGAATAAATTTATGGTTAGTTTGTACGCGGTAGAAGTGGGAGCGAGAGGTATAACAGCGAAATCTCTCTATAGCCTACCTAAAGACCTTGGCCTTTCTAAAAAAAGCATCGGTTCATTTCTAGAATGTATTTCAAAGGCGGCATTAGTAGGTGCCAGTCACTGTTTGCACTATTCTCCTTGCAACGCAATGGGCCCGGCAACCGCTCGGTGAATCCGTGGAATGTTAAAAACTTCGTCTCGTCTAAAATATAAGTTATAATTTCGAAAACATTTATAGTATTATAATATATTAGTTTAAAACTATGAAACTATTTTAGTTGAAGATATCACAAGATTTTTTTGGTGATTGTTAAATGTTATATTTTATCTTATTGCTTATTTTTTAGGTGTATTTTTCTTTTATTGTGGCCCTCGTTTGTATATTCAGTTTTTCTGTTATTTTTTGTTGGTTGACTGGTAGAGTGCTTTAGCGCCAAGTCCGCCATTTGTATAAATTTCTATGTACAATAAAGATTTAATAAATAAATAAAAAATAATGAACTTTCAACGTGTAGTATAATTATCTAACAAAGGATCTCAAACTTTGACTGAATTTATTGAAACAAATTAACAAAAACCAATGAATAACGTTCTATATAAACCACGTTTTCATTCGGTTATTCCGTTCTGCTGAAATGTCAACTTCGATTTCGGTTTTAATCTCAAAGTAAAAGTGCTTAACGAACCAATAACAATTATCACTTTCAAAAGTCACAAGAGCATATTACAGAGTAGTAAGTAGAGTGTTGAATTTAAGGTTCTTGATGATTGTAATTTTTTAGGAATTTATTTCGTGCGATTCCGGATGCTTTATAGTAACCTTGGTGGCATTTGGCAACACCTGTCAAAAATATCGCCAAGGAGGTAAAATGAATTATTGAAAAATATTAGTTTCGTAATCTAGTAAATTTTGTGAAAAACCTTGGAATAATCTATTATTTTTATTTTTTAAAACAATAGTATATAATGAAACAACAATAACCATAAATAATTTTTTCTATTAACTTTAAGCTATTATGAGAAATAATTTATAAGGCACCGTTTTTATTAAATATAACTTCATGCAAAAATGCATAGGTTCAGTGCCATCATAAAGATAAAAACCATCTGTGCAACAGCAAACATTCACTTTATATACATTCTAATCATATTGCTAACAAAAATATATATTTTACATGTTATCTGATAGAAATATATAATTGAATTAATTAATTAGTCTAATAATTGTCATAGTATTTGTTGTATGTTACATCTTTACCGTCTCACCCTTTTCTTGTGGCAGACATGACGAATAAAGAAATATGATCTCTTGAAAGTTGCATTGCAATTATTGCATTGATGTTTTTTAACTTGGGTGTGCTTTTCTTCATAATGAAGTTTGAAGTCCCGTTTTAACATCCATTTGTGACATATTTCGCATTGCATTTGTTCTCGTGATGTGTATGTCGGGTATATTTCTCGTAGATCAAAGAAATGTTTATTTTTCAGTAAGTTAACTGACTTTTCACTACTATACTTTCGTAATAATAAAACATTGTTACCAGTTTTTTTAATTTCTACAATATTATCGGTGTTTAACACCTCTTCAAACCATATTTGGTTAATTTTTTTACCGTCTCGTAATAATACATTTGCTTGTAAATTAAAATGAACGCTTCTTATGTGGTATTTTAAACGGAAATATTCAGAAAATGTTTTATTGCACACCTCACAGACCATTTTCTCACGTTTACCAGCATTTTTTATACTAAAAAAAATATATTATTCTTTTATATCATCATAGATAAAACATTTACATTTTTAATATGATATTAAAAAATATAATGTAGTAATTAATGTTAACTTATTTTTAATTATGGTAAATGAAATGGTTGTTTTCTTTATTTCCTTGAATTTTTGTAGTAATTCAAACCCAAGTCTGTTAATATTTAACTCACGTACCTATTATCTCCGTGTATATAAAATGCGTGTGTCACTAAGTTTCCTCGATTTTTAAACACCAGTTTACACCATTGGCAGGTTCTGTTGTCTAGGCAGCTATCCAGGTGATTTTTTAGTAAAGACTTCTTTTGAAACTTTTTAGAGCAATGGTTGCATATAAAATACTTGTTTAGACTGCTTGTAAAATTAAATGCTTCAAGGTTCTCATCTTTTTTTATACTTTTCACGAAAGCCATGGTTTTATGTTTAACATCTTGTTTTACCTGTTCTTTGTGTTTTCAATTTAAACATGAAATATAAAAATAATAAGTTTTATGCTATAAATTACTTATTGTTTCCACTTTATTTTGTTTTGTGATATTGTAATATTCCATTTACACAGATTTGACATTTATAAGGCTGGATGTCACAACAAGGAACTTTTATATATTTTGTGTTCCACAGTTATTTCCAACATGTTGTTATTAACAACATATGACATTTTGCTTCAAACTGTACTTTGTAATAAAAATTCTAAAGTAATAATTGCTGTAAGTTCTTGGACACTTCAGACTTCAGTTATCACTTATCGTTATCAGTAATCACCACACTCCACAGAGTACTTTGTTTACAGACTACAGTCACATATGAATATGATCTGTCATATACTAATACTCATAAATATTTTTGGATTTTTTTTCCAAACTTATGTATCGTTTATTTGAGTACAAATCTATCCTTCAACTTATTATATTTAGAGTGCTAGCGCTAATAAACCTTTTGTATATTCTTTGAAAAAATACTTACCTATTTTGACTTATTGTACTATACACTTCATAATTTCTATTAAACCTGTTACCTTCGGAAATCCGTTACTTTAGCTGTTTGCTGAGCTATTTTGTAAAGCGCTGTATCTTAGTTATTGCTGTACCCCTAGAACGAGTCTTGACGCTACGAAAACTATGACAGTTTACCAAATACTAAAATCGAAACATATTTACTAAACACTTTTGGAAACAAGATTTATTGAAATATTTAGGATCATTCATATATTATCTTAAATAATATTTTTTTTTATAGATTTTAATTTTTTTCTAAATATATTTTGATGCAGAGAGTGTTTAATAATTATGTGTTTCGATTTTACTATTTGGTAAAGTTTCATAGATTTCGTAATGTCAAAACTCATATTAGGAGTACAAAGCTATCTTGGTCAGTTATTTTGTATGAGCTCTATTCTTGTATGAATTTGCTTTTATAAACCATTTAAAATATTATGTTTTACCTATTATTTGTGCAGCAGTCAACATTTTGTCCCAGGGAATATTTATAATATGTATACGACATACCATTTTATAAATGTATAAGTTGTAAAAATGTTATTGTTATGTTATTAGATTTTTTTACAGAAAGCCAATGAATGATTCTTAAAAAAAAGAAAAGCGTGTTTCGATTGAATTTGAATAATAAATATTGCTTTTATCTTCTTTGAAGAAAAGGGCTGTATGAATTTAGACCTTTGCTTGCCTATCTAGGATATAGATTACAGAAAACAATCAAATTGCAAATGACATTGAAGTTGTAAAATGTAAATTAAAATGCGAAAACTCTTATTTCTGTAGCTATACAATTTAGTATATATGGTATTTATACTATAAAAGTAATTAGTAGTTGATATGTGAATTAATTAGGGGTTGGTACAAATCGGTTAGAACAATAAAATCAACGAATTACTAATTTCATTATTGTTATTATGGCCAGTTGTTAATATCTCATTAAGATAGATATAAATTTTACAAACCTACTGTATCGAAATGGGTAAGAATAAAATGATAGCAAAAAGCTGCCCGAAATGTGAAATGCAGGTAAAGCCTAAGCAAAGCATGTCAAATTTATTTGTATACGAACCATTTAATAAATAAATAAGCACATTAAAATATCACAGATTATTTCTCATTACAGAAATGGTTCAAAGTCTATATAAATAAATTTGCCTCTCAAATGTAGCCAACTACCCTGAATAATCCTTCCAGGTGGCAGTGGCCTCGAAATCCTGCAAATGCGGCCACACATTTTTTGCAGCTCGTCGAGGAGCTGATTCCTTGCCGGCACTAGAAGACAATAAACGCAGGACTGGCAGAGTGAGACGTTCACAGCCTCAATTCTATGATGCTCAACATTACCAGAAACAAAAAAGAAAGGTATCATATTATAATAATGGTTGACACATAATAGGATCATGTTGTATTTTGGAATGAGTTAAAGAGAAAGCAAACCTACAACGTCCTATATTTAAAAACTGAGGTGTCTTGTAAAAAGAACCTTGGACTATATTTATTGTAACTTAGAGTTTTTTGTTTTTTACTTAAATTAGCCATGTATAAAATATCTTAATTATATCTATTTTAATTTTTAGTCCCCAAAAAAGAGAATAATATCAAAAACATACAGTGATGATGATTACAAGGGCAAAGCAAAAATTGAAAGTGGTGAGTCAAGTTATGTTTTACAAGCTTGTCTTTGCAATTTTTTTTTAAATACTGCAATCAACAATATGCAAGTAGTATTTTAAAATTTGTACACAATGCTAATAGTTTGTAAAAAATTTATTAATATGCTATTTTTTAATAAATCTATAATAAAAGTCATCAATTTGGGCAGAACTTGACCCTGTAATATTTAGAACCGTATCATAGCCAAGTAAGCAGTTTCAGTAAAGAATGAATAACCAAATTGTTGCAAAGGGTCATGTTATGTTAACATATTGTAGATTATCAAATATAACCTATTTTTTCATACTCACCTCATACGTTTAGAGATAGCGTGTTTAAAAAAAAAAGAGATTTTACTAGATATATTAAATATACTAGATATCTACTAGATATATTATTATTCACAAATTCTAAAACTATAAATATATTACAAAATTCACAAGTATAATTTTTAATATATTTAAGACTTTAAAAAAAAATAAGCTAACTAAATAACAAAAGGTAAGAAATTTCTATGATAAAATTAAAGCAACAGCAAGAGCTCGTCGCCGGCGAGCCCTACGTCGAGCCAAGCGCGAGCCTCCAGTCACTGACCGCACTAGAGACCCCACACCACAACTGCGACCTGCACAGCTGGCGAGGTGCAAACTAATTTTGCTGGAGATTAATAGGAAAATGAGAGCTGTCACTTGGCAACCGCCTAGTGATATTTAAATGAAAAACAGATTTATGTTAGTAATTATTTATTACTAAGAGTATTTGATTTACTAAGAGCCCTTGATTCAAGGTTACCTATGGCCATGTTCCGAGATGCATACCTGTATATTGTCCAGTGCTAATCACGTCATAGAACTGACGCCACATTGCACTGGTGTCGACCATATTTCACTGGTGAGCCATTTTTATAGTACTCTGTGGTGACATCAGCAACAGCACAGTAATATTAAAACAGTTTACAGTAAATGAAGTTGCCACCTTTTGCATTTTCTTTTATTAGTCAAGTAACACGTAAGAAAGAAAAAATATAATTGTAGTGGTCAAGTAAATAAAGGACAATTTAATTTTCTTTATTGTTATATTTGAAATACCCAGATAATTCTTTTTTCATATTCGTTCTTATTAGGTCTAAAAATATTATGTTGCTTTCATCTCACCATTTACCATTCAACAAAGTAAACTCTCAATGTGGCGGGATTAGACAGCTCAAACAAGATCACTGTGTGCAAGTTTTAAAAATTATCAGTAGTCTTTTATTTCTGTACAATTAAATACCTGATCAACACCACTTATTGTTGTAATTTCTATGAACTCCATTCTGTTGGAAAACTTTTTATCTTATGTAATGTAAATTTATAACTGTCGAAACACATGTTAGAAACAAATATACAAATAAGTAATTTGTAATACTAGGTTCATGTAGTATATGTAGAATAGTAATAATCTATGCTGTCAAGGTGCTCAGCACTGGCCATCATATTTCGAAACGTTTCTACAGCATTGTGTATTTTTTTTAAGCCAACAGCACTGGCCAGTATACTGGTATGTATATAATGTATTCAGGAACACAACCTATATATGTTCGACAAGTCAATATAAGTTTTATAAGTACTTGGCAGATAACTTTGGTGGAACTAAGTGAGTTCTATTTTTTTAGGTAATTCAGAATTTCTATTCTGACAGACTGACCAATATTATAAATGGTATAGTTAGTTATATTTCTTTTAACTTAGAGTCAATTAAATTAAAATCGTTCCCAAATTATTTTCGTTTCATTGCTATCTTTTTTTGTACATATTTACATATTTGAATGTCATTTTTACTTATTAATTTGTAATAAATAATTTTTTTATATTAAAAAAAAATGATAAGTTAGTTTATAATAAATGATTTGAGTAAAGTTTTTTTGTATAATTATTTACCCAGAAACTTGAGAATTGCATTGCGTTCAATTTGGTGAAACATTTTTAAAATTAAGTAGAGACGAAGCTTCTTAGCATTCCATGGATTCACCGTGCGGGTGCCGGGCCCATCGCGTTCCAAGGAGAGGATTGCAAGCAGTGCCTGGGACCTGCGACCCAGGAGTAGGTGTAAAGGGCCCCTTTATTATGAACAAAAAAGCTCGCCTTCACCCTCCACACTCCTCTCCCTACCTAACCCAATTTGGAAAAAACCTACCAATGCCGCGTTTGAAATATGTTCTAGAAATGAACCGGTGCTTGTTCTAGAAAGTCTTTAAGTGAGAGATTTTATTGTTATACCTCTCGCTCCCACATCTACAGCGTACAAACTAACTATAAATTTATTCCTGGACAGTTCGTAATACTTATTAAGCTTGAATGTGTTGTTTTGTTGTTGATGTTTGTTTCCCAGGGGTTGGGAAGGAGAAGGGCTCAGCCCATTCCTTCCCAGCCGTAGGCCTAGGTGAGAGGGGGGGGCGACCTCTCGTCATTGCACAGGTCTATCAGGTCATCCCGGGGTACCCTTATCAGGGGGGTTCCGCTGAGGCGTCGCGGTGAATGCTTACGCGATCCCGTGGCATCTCATTGTAGTGATGAGGGCAACCGTTAGTTTTTTTAGTTTGGTGCCTTAAAAATGGCAGTTCCCGGGTGCCGCACATACCACCCATCCATCGCCTTCCTGGCTGGTGTGACGATGCGGATTTTTTCCAACGGAAAAAAAGGGTCTTTCCTGATGATATTTGTTTCTCAGGGAGCAGTAAGCTCCACAAGCATAACGAGCCTCAGATGTTTAGATTACAGGAATAAGTCCGGTCTGGATGACGAAACACCAACATCCCCAGGGATTTTGTAATATTTTTCATAAGTGTTCATCATGAGAGTCCAATGAAGAGCCGCGCCGAAATTTTAATAATGCTTCGGTAAATAGTTTTATTGATTTTGCATATAAAACTACAATGTGTACAGTTTTAAGTGTAAATGTCACAATATCTTTTAAAGTTCCAGTGCCTAAAACATTATATTGTTAGCGACTTTAGCTCAAGGAGTTTAACATCTATGCGTTATTATAAATTGTATATCTATGTTAAGAATAAACATAAAAAATACGGATAGAGTCAGAGGATCCCCCTTAGAACCAGATATCCTATATAATACGGTCAAAATCATCTAAATCTCCACATCCAATTAATTCGGAGTTAAATTAAAGAATTATTATAATGGAGTATTTAATTTAATTGGAAATGTTAATATTAATTTTAAATAACCAACTATTTTTACTGCTACTATTGATCAGGATATCAATAAAATGACAAATAACAATAATAATTTGACATTTATCATTTTGGAACTCATGCCAAATCTAATCGAATTTATAAAATAAGACGGAAGAAATTCTCTGGCAATAAAAATAATACACAAGAAAATTCTATCAACACGTAATAATGTTAATAGTAAGTTATTACACCTGGTGCATCAAAATATTAATGGAATGATGGAATAACAAATTGAAATAGCTAAATGAAATTGAGATCGTATATTGATATTTAGTTTTTTCCTTAGCAAGTCTTTGGTATACCTCCCAGTGATCCTTAGAGAACGTGTAAAGCGCGGTATCGTCCGCGTACATGGCAAGGTGCACTTTAGGTCGCGCTAGCGTAGATGGAGTACAGGATGGGCGAGAGAACTGAACCCTGGGGGATACCCGCTCTGATGGGGCGGGGGGTTGACAAAACGCCTTCCACTCTGTAGCGAAAGGAGCGATTCGGCAGGTAGTCCCGTATGATGAGTACGAGTCTGTCCGACACCTTGAACTGGTAGAGCTTGTACACCAGTCCATTGTGCCAGACCCTGTCGAACGCCTTAGCTACATCGAGGACGAGCGCTCCTGTCCTATGCGTCTTGGCCCTCACAGTGGCCCCTATCAGTATGTGCTCCGTGAGGCGTTGCACCTGATGGGAACATGAATGGTTGGCTCTAAAGCCGAACTGCTCATTTGGGATGATTTTGAGTCTCTCGACTTCCGATTTAAGTCTACAGAGGACGATTCGCTCATATATATTTATTGCAAGACTATGTACCTATACAATAAAATGCATAAATAAATAAACGTAAATTGAATGTAATTATTAAACTCACACATTTATTCTTAGATAGGTAAAATTGTATTTTCGACTTATTTTTGTACTATTATTTTTGGATGTTTTTTGGCATGATATACTCCATTATGTTTATTCCATATGTTTATAAATTATAATCAAAGATAAAATCAAACTACTTAATATATGTTATAATATTAGCATGTATATAAATAAAGAAATATATTACTTAGATAAATAAATTTAAATAAATATAAAATGAAAAATAAAGTCTCCTCCCAGAGGTCGCTGGTTCGAATTCCTGCCCGTATCGATTTATTTTTAATTTTTATTTATTTTCAAATACAGTATGAATTTTAAAGATATTTTCAAATGTAACACATCTATTAAAATTATTTGAATATTTTACAATTAAAAAAATCCTTCCTATCATAAATCTCGAACAACAAGTCAATAAAGATACATATCTATTAAATTATAGACATATTTTCAATAACATGGCCATAGGTACATTGTAAAGTAAACAAGACAGATAATGTCTTGTATATAATAAATGACGAATGAATATTCATCACAAATTATTTCATATCGACATGGGGACGCTTCTTAAATTATACGTGGTTTTTGCTTTGGTTCACTTGGGACATCTCGTCTGCTGTGCGTAAGTTCCTTATTTTATTTTTAAACGACTTACTTGCTATAAGACAGGTACAGCTCAAATAAATGTTAATAATTATAAAAAAAAGGAAAAGGTAACATTGCAAAAAAGTATTACAATCCGTCCTGTAAGTTTAGCTTGATGAGCGAGCAAACAAACAGCCAATAATTTCAAAAACTATTTTTGAGTTCTGTAACATACGTTATACAGGGTGGGCCACGGAGGCGTACGAATTTAAAATCGCTGTAGCGTTGGAACGGGGTGAGGGAGCGGAGTGCAGGAGCCAGGAGGTGGGGTTCTGTAGCTCGGTTGACCAGTGTAGCCAACTTAGGGGTTTTCCCCCTAAATTTAAGGGTAAATTAAGCGTTCCAGGGTTTTTTTAGGGGGACAAAATGTTTAGGGGTTTTTAATTTCGATGAATATTTGAAAAAAACCGTATTATCGGTATAATTTTCAAACAAGGTTTGAACTGCCGACCCGCATTTTGTTTATTGACATTTGACTTGTAACATTAAATTAAAAATAATTTTCAAAAACATCATGTTAATTTCAAGAAGAGTGTTATTACTTAAGGTTAATATGTAAAATTTAAATGATAGCAAAGAATCCATATATTTTATTTGTTAAATTTGTAGTTTAGGGGTTTTTTAGAGGTTTTCGAGATTACATTTAGGGGGAAAAAATTTCAGGTGTTGGCTACACTATTCGGTTCTCGGAAAATTAGTGGCGATGGAGCACTTCACGGGTGAACAGCGTGCGTTCTGTGTTAAAAATTATTACAAAAATGCCGATTCGTGCGTTATTGTTCGACGTTTATTTCGCTCTCACTATGGATTGCATGACTTAAAACAGTGTCCGAGTGAAAGTTTGATTAGGGCATGGGTCAGAAAGTTCGAGGCTACCGGTTCGACCCTCAATCAGAAACCTAAGGGGCCCAAAAGGACAACAAGATCCGAGGAAAACATAAACCGAGTCGGAGCTTCCGTACTACGCAATCCTGGGCAATCAACTCGCAAGCGATCAGCAGAGCTCTCTATATCAAGAACGACTTTGCGTCGAATTTTGCAGAAAGATTTAATATTATAATCAATGTTCACATTTTGTTTCGTTGCTATTGCATTTTTTATGTTAAAAAAATATATAAAATTAACCATTTGATGTAATAAAAAATATGTTTAGATTGTTTTATTTTTAATACAAAGTAACTTAAAAAAAAAATTAAAAAACTTTTTATTTATTGGATTTCTTGTAAAAAAAACTTTTAGAGGTATCAAAATCAAGTTTACCCTTTGTTTGTATTACTGTATAGATGTAGCTTTAGAAACGAAAGAAACCTTTTTATTTTTAACTTTAACTAAATTAGTATACATAGAATTCTTCATTTGGACAAAACCCCAGAGCACAGAGTAGCAAAGAACATTTTAATTTGTATTTTTTTGTTATTGTTTTGTTGCAAGTCTTCTAAAACATTAACTATTATTTGAATTAACTTTATTTAACATGAAAATGAATGAATGAAAATTCTCAGCGGTTGATGAAGTTACCGAAAAAAATAACCGCACTAAAAAGTATTGTATATATAAATGTAAGTTAGACAATTCATAATGAACTAAATTTTATAACGAAATATGATAACATAACATATTTATAAACCATACTTCATCATACGTCAGAATCTCATTCGGCTAAGTTAAGCTAGCTGGTTAATGCATTCCGTTTAAGGTTTCCGTATGTTCAAAGTACTCTGTGGTTTAAGGTTATCACTTATCGCGTGACAAATGTCTCGGTCATTAAAATGAATAACAATTAACGTTTAGTACTGATAATTACATAACACAAATTAATATTGTTAAATTCTTTGCATTTAATTGAAGATTCGTAACAAAATACGTCGTGTTTACTTGAAGTGTATATCAGGTTTGTACCATAAATATTAATAAATGGGTGAATACATTTGTTTTATTAATTTATCATACCAAACATGTTGTGGAAATAATATTCTTGGTCATTTTTCTTTCCTGTTTTTATTGATTACTAGCGAATACCTATATTAATATATACAGTACACAGTCTGTGTGTTTCCTTGTTATTATTATTGTGATATGTGAATGTCTAACAACTAAAACATAGAAATTACATGCATTACTTTTTATATTCTTCATTAAAATTGTGTTTTTTCTTTAGTATTGTATTCCATCATAAATTATTTAAGTCAATTTAATAGCTTCTTGTTTACTGATTAATACCTACTTTATTAGTTGAATTTCATAATTATTTATATATTTATAAAATGTACTTTATATTTTAACATTTAAATCTTAAGATTGAAATGTTGCAAGTGATATCAAGTACTTAAGTACTATTTAATAAGCAACTTCTTAGAATCAGGTAAATACTTTATCATTTGTTAAAAGTAATCTTAGCGATTATCATAACGATACTGAAAGATAAATTGCTTCTCTATATAAATCAATGATTTACCATAATCTATTTCGTAAATTCTTTGTTAGCGTCATCAGGTAATTGTATTATGTAATAACATTGTATACCTCATCATTTATTAATTAATTAGATAAATGTAGAACATCTTATAGAAACCTATTTTTTTTCAGTACAATGCCCCAATCGTATGACACTATTATAGTTGGACTGGGTGCAGCTGGAACTACTGCTGCCTCTACATTAGCTAAAGCTGGTAGACGAGTGCTAGCTTTGGAGGCCCAAGACAGAGTTGGAGGAAGAGTCCATACTGTACCATTTGGGGATGGGGTAGTTGAACTTGGAGCAGAATGGTATGTCATTGCAAGTCTATGTGTAATTGAAAATTTAGTTATTTCTTATGTTATGATAAATCTATTTTATTATTTTATACACAGGATTCATGGAACAGGAAGTAGCCGTGTATATGAGACGGCCATACAGAATAATATAACATTGATGCCTCAGGAGTTTGAACCCATGATTTATAGATCAGATGGCACGGCTGGAGACAATGTGTTAGTGAATGATTTAATGAACTTCTGTCTTGAAGTTGCCCATAATCCTGGGGATAGACCAGAGCCCCTTGGAAGGCTTATAACTAGAAGGTATGTGCACTTATTGTATATTATTAGGCAAAATTCTTTGCGGTCTATAGTATTTTTGATTACCTCTTGGTCAAAACTACTTTAATTTACTTTTACTACTTACTTTAACTATGTTGAGTAATTTTGACAGATGTTTTAATTTTCATTAGTAGCAAATCAAAGTGCAACATAAATGTGACATATTCTTTCAGACTTATGGAATACATCAAAGAGAAATACCCAGAATTGATAAAAGATCAAGATTTTATTAATGAATTCCTGGCCATGATGAATCTTATAATAAATAATTATGAGTCTTCTAACGACTGGAATGATGTCAGTACTTTGACTAATTATAGGGAACTAGATGGTCATCAACACATGAGCTGGAATAGAAATGGGTATAAAACCTTTTTTGAGTTATTACTGGTGAGTTTTTTTCTTTATTTATAACAAGGTTTTAGTTCATACTAGACACCATTATTTTTATATTACAGAATACATACAACAATGGTCCAGGCTGGCCAACTTTAGATATCAAGTTGAACAAAGAGGTGACACTAATAAAATGGCCCCAAAATACAACAGGCAGAGTTGAAGTTACTTGTAAAGATGGTGACGTGTATACAGCTGATAATGTTATTGTGACTGTCTCCATTGGAGTCCTGAAAGAAAGGTAGGTTTAATTTATTATTCAAACATTAATTAAATACCTATTTAAAAATTAGTAATTTCCAGATACAAATCATTATTTTCGCCGCCTTTACCCGACTCTCAAATATCATCCATAGACCAAATACCAATAGGAGTGCTTGGTAAAATTATTTTTTCTTTCAACGAAACATGGTGGCCGAGATACGAGAACTTTCTATTTCAGTGGTTGAAAGATAAAGAACAATATACTGAATGGCAAACTAGTTTGATAGGCTTGTCTACTCCTAAAGGATCTGACAATACATTAACATTATGGATCTCTGGGGATCAAGCTAAACTGGTCAGTACATTGGGCGATGATTTAAAATAGTAGGGGTATTTGGTCTCTGTGGAGCGGGTTGCATGTTAGAACTAAATAATCAGTAATGGTGACCAAAATTCTTTATTAATTGTGCACGAAATCATGGTATTAATAAGTATTAGCCATCATATAAAACTGTTATTCTTATAATTAGGGTCATTTCGCCTGTTTGCGTCCATTTAGTGGAGTTGCTGACTTTGAAAGAGAAAATAAAAATGATTTAGCACTAGTTTTGAATAAAAACTTATGTACAGTGTTAATAATATAGTCTTTTTTATATTCATTTAAAGTTTTGGTGGAAAGATATAACGATTTAAATATAAAAGTGATAAATATCAGATTTGGGCGATTTACCCAGTTTGCGTCCATAAAATCTAGATTGCGTCCACTCATGGACCAGTTTGCGTCCACCAACTTATATATAGAATGTGGGGGAGATTTTTATTAATTATTAGTCAGAAAGATAAGATTTTAACAATTTATTGTTTCATGTCTAAATATTTAACTAATTAAATTTTAAAATATTATTAATAACAAATATATCATCTTATACATTTGTCACAGCCAATATTTTCTTCGCCGTCTTCATCTACATCTGATATAAGTATGTCATTACATTCAGCGCACTTTGTACTATCCTTCTTTTTCTTACTGCTTTGTTTTTTTTTCTCCATCTGCTCTTTATGTTCATAATACTTTCTCGATGCAGACGAAGATATGGCCGCTGGAGTTCTTTGATTAAATTTTCTTGCTATGCTAAAAATTTCAGCCAACATCAGGTGGGTTTTAAATGGATCAAAGGTTTCTGAATGTGAAATGCCTTGAATAAATAATGAAGATGATTGTAAACTAGGAGGCTTTTCTATAGGTGAAATAGATGGTGATACAGTTGATGCTAAATGAATAAAAACAGTCGGAGGGGGTTTTGATATTTGTTGCTTAGTTTTCTCAAGACTTGGTGTAGTATGAGTTGCCATATCTTCTAGTGGTAAAATAAGAACTTCATCTGAAGACACTATTGAACTAAGCTAAAGGTAACTGCCAAAAAGGTGTATAGGCAAAATCATTTTTATTCATGTCATGAGTTTCAGAGTTGCACCTTGATACACTGTGATTTCACAATTTCTAATTTGTTCAATCAGGAGCCGTTAATAAATTACGTAATTTTTTTTTATTATAATTACATTAAGATATTATTGATCGTAGGTATATACAATTGTATTAAATTAAAAAAAACCATACATTTTTAATTACTTTTATATATAGATAACAAAAAAACAAAGGTGGACGCAATCTGGTCTGTCCTAAATAATAGGTCGTAAAATTCGCGTCCACTGCGGACGCAAAGTGGAATTTTTTAAATTTGTATGTACTAGTTTGCGTCCACCTTATTTTAACTGTCAACAATTAAAAAACTTAAGTAAATTCATAATTATGTTTTTCCTTTCTTTATTATTAAGGCCTAGAAACATCTATGTATCCTTAACTTCACATAAAACAATGTAAAACTAACCGTGGGTGGTGTTGCTGCTCACTATTTTTTTACTAACATTTAAGACATTCGCAGTCTTTTGTCCCGTGCCTCAGATAAATTATTTTTTTTTAAAGGGAAGGATTGCGCTCAAGGAAATTTTGTTTATGACTGTGTATCTCCTATATATTGAGGTATTGGCAGAAATTACATTTGGTTTTGTTAGAAAGTTCATGAACTTATTTTCGAGTATTTTATGAAAGGCTAGCCGTCGAATGGACGCAAACTGGCGATGGACGCAAACAGGCGAAATGACCCTATATATTGAATGTTCCATGTTGTGTTTGTGGGATATAACTTCCCTATATCTTATAAAGTTGAGTTGATAATGAATTAGGTGATATTTAGTCTGGTTTTATTCGGAGCAATAATCGTACTTTTACTTTACGGTTTTTGGTTCGTTTTTCTAGTCTTATTACAAAATCGATTATAGTATGATCAGCTGCCAATTTTAAAACTCTTTAGTTCTACTTCAAGGAAAGTATTGACGATATTAATAATTTATATCAACTGGATTTTTTCTGACTAACCTACATTTGGATTGGTTGTTTTTTTTCTACCAATATAAACACTCTTTGCAGACATTCATCTTTATTTGTTCCTGCATTACCGTCGGAAAAACGTGAGGCTATCGATAAAGTAGCGATAGGTGTGATGGATAAAATAATCATCAAATTCGACAAACCGTTGTTTCCAACGGGTATATTTTACGGGTTCTTATGGAGGGGGGAAGATAAAGAGAAAGTTAACAAAGAAGATCATTGGATAACTAAGATTTTCGCTTGCAGTACGCCTATGGGCTCGAATAGGGTTGTTACATTTTGGACTAGCGGTGAAACTGGGAAAATGGTTGGTTATTTCTTAATAAACTTAACACAAATAGGGATGTTAATAATGATATAATATTGTTATTATATTTGGTCTATCATGGGGCATGACTTAAGTTAAATGCATGCATTTTTCAATACTGACAGATATTATCTTAGGTAAAATAAAAAATGTACCAGAATCAATTTTTTTTGTTTTTAGTGCCAATCATTTGATAAAATGTCATAAAAATAGGCCCTTAGTATAATTAAATATTATATTGTAGATATTTATTACAAAACACTTTTGCACCTTTAGCACCGGGTCACACTAAGTATTAAACATTAATAGTAAGTATATAATAGATAAAAATGAAAAGTAACTTCATTATTTTAAATTTTTTAGGTAGAAACTCTTCCAGAGGAGGTTGTCAAAAGAAAATGCATGGAACTGTTACGTAAGTTCATGGGTAAGAATATAACAATACCGGATCCCACCGGTATGATCCGGTCCACGTGGTACTCGAATCCGTTCACACGCGGCAGCTACACGTACGATAATTTGCGGATGGATGATTACCCCTGGGCGCGCAGCGCTCTTGCAGCTCCACTGAGGGATCTCTCAGGGACCCCACGCGTACTGTTCGCAGGGGAGGCCACTGACTTCACGCATTTCTCCACCGTACACGGAGCCAGTGACTCCGGGTATAGGGAGGCCATAAGGATATTACCTGCCAGTAAAATCTAAATATACCTATTTAGTGGCGGCGCTGAACTTAATTTGGTATTTCAGTTCAACAGGCCGGTGGACGTTTATTGAAATGACAAACAAATATTTTCAAATGGACTACCATTTCGGTAATTTCTGATTTCTGAAGTAGTTCTTACAAATTTTAGTTTTGAGAAGTTTCGACGTCATCGATGCTCAGGCCTCATCCATATTAGAGGGTTGAAGGAGCACTTGATTTTGTCCAATATTAGTATAGATTTATATTTTATTTTGTCGAATAGAACAACTGTTTCGGAAATATTTAAAAACACGTAACATAAAGCTTTCCCCGCCTGGGGCAAAATTGACCCTCTCTGGACAAAATTCTGTATCGCGCCTGCCGACGCATTAAGCCGCCACTATTCATTATCAATACTTATGAGACCAGCCTAATGTTAGAAAACATCCATATGTTAGGGATCATCAACATGCCATATTAGAACGCCAGTTCCTGACTTGTTAATACAATATGTATCTATACGTTTACAATTATTAAAACAGATTTTTAAAATATATATCTACTAGTCTTTTACCAAAAAAAAAACACGTGCCATCATTTTTCATCCGTATTTCAGATATGAGGTAAAAAAAATGGTACTACAATACGTCAATTTTAATGTGTCGTAATTGTGTTCACTTCAGCATTGTGGTAGAACCTGTCTATTTATTTAATGTTTTTTAAAATATAATTATCTTGTGAAATTTAATAATGTTTTACATGATCTGATGAATTCAACACATTTTGATGTCTTTTTGAAATTCATTATCGAATATGTTTTATTTATAAACGCGTATATATTTTATATTGGTCATTTATCTAGATTATATATTTGGACGTTGTATTTACAATATGTACATTAAGTTAAAATATTCTTAACCTTATTGTTATTAGTAATGTTACATACCTACTTTGTAAAATGTTATTTCGAACATTTTGTACAGCTTTTAATAAATTAATGGAAATTGATTTGTTTTATTTTAACTTCTTACCTGTTTTTATAGAAAATCGAAAATCTATTATCAAAAACACAAGATTGGATATTTAATTGTTTTAACTTTAATTAACCTTTACACGATAAAGTCACTCACGTGATAAATATTTGCATTATTTAGATATCATTGAAAATATACAATTTCCAATATGAATTAATAAACAGCAAACATGTTTTCTATGACTTACATATTTTTGGTTGTTACCGCGGGCAATTTTGTGTCAAATACATATATACCGACCATCAAAGGCAAACTGTCTTTAGATGCTCATTTAAAAATAGAACACGTTCAGAAAGTTTGTTCTAATAGTAATGCCATATGCAAAAGTAATGATTCGAACATTTGTGCAATGAGATCATTTAATGGTACAATGGTCTTTTTGGATTTTGAAAATGCGTGTTTCTTGTTCATTCAAAATATGTGCAAACATTATGGAAAAGGTTAGATTGTTTATTATTTTATATTATCTTTAAATAACAGAACATAGTGTTAATTAAATATACCTTATGCCGTAGAATATTCCATAGTATCAAGTGGTACCTGCTTTCAATATTTCAAGTCAAGAAGAAGCAATAATATAAAAAATAAAATAACTTCTACTACAACAAAATTTAATGGAGCTAAAGGTTGTCTAATTATATAATTTTTAATAGGCTTTCTATGTTATTGTAAAACAACTGTTATAAACTTATTTAAGAGTTGCATACGCTGTTGTGTACCATGTATCATTTTGTCGGTAAATATTTCTGTACGTAAAAAATTAGGTTAAGTGTGTTAAACGTCTATTTTGAAATGGTTTCATTCAAATCCTGTGCAACATTTTTCAGCAACCATTCCCAAACAAATTTTACGTGGAGGGACAAAAAGCACGTTGTATGAAGTTGATACAGCATTTGATTACCACGTCTGTCCGCTATCCTGTCCCAACGTATACAGCCCGATCTGTATCGGAGTTAACAAAGGGCACGGCTTGTATTACAAGTTCTTCACTTTTGTAAACCATTGTGAGGGAGATTTATATTATTGTAAACATTGGAGAGGTGAGTTTATTGTAAAAAACTTCATTTATGATTTTGCCATTATTTTTATTACGATTATGGCGTATGGATGTAAAGAGGACGTCATAAGCCCCAAATTAGTCTTCAAAATGTTTTAAACGCTGTTGGTATAATAATCCTAATGGGTAAGGAACGTTATAACGAACGTTAAATATTGCATATTACAATGGAATTTAAATATTCCTCAATTACAAAAAGATTTGTCTGAGTATTTTCTAAGATTTTCACGAGTAGGTACAATACAACAACATTGAAATAAAACTATTTGTTTTTACGGTTTGTGCGACGCTGGCAAGGTACAGGCAGGCGGTTGTTGAACAAGGCATGCTTGACATGCTGCAACTCGCTCTCTGCAGAGGTTCAGTGTTTAGCTGCAGCATGTCAACCTAACATCCTCCCTAAATAATAACGTTACATTCCAAGAGTTATTCGTGAGGCGATAGAAATTAAAAAAACATCCTAATTTTAGCAGAGAAGATGGTTGAAGGCTATCTAACACCTGGGACCCACTCTTGAAAAAATATAAAATCCCATGTCTGTGACCGCACTGTAAGACCTCAAGATACTGTTAGTGCGTTTTGTGTGAATCCTGAAACTTAGAAACCGTTGGAGGTTGATGACTAAATAACTAACTTACTGACCTCCATCTCGTCTTACCGTGAACACGATTGCTGCAAAGCATTCGAATCGTCCAGTTAAATTTAAAATTTCATTAATTATACGCGGGCTAAATCTGTTTTGAAAATAGTTTTATTTCAAGATTTGTCTGACTTGACTGGTAGTTTTAACATTTAATGCGTTAAAAAAATTAACTCATCAGCAACAAATCTTTTTAAATTACACAGTTCAGTTCAGTACACAGTTCACATATCTATGTTCTGTTCAATATACATAAACGTAGTTTTTAATTTTATTACTGAATTAATATTAAAAATAACAAATTTCATTGTCTGTAGAGTTTAGTCCTCCTCCTGGTGAAGAAGAAATGGTTTCGAGCTCGCCATTAAGTTGGTCATTTTGTGCAGCAAATAGGTATTTTTGGTCATATTTAACAGAAAAATAATCTTTGAGTCCAATGCTATAAACGTGGTGGTGAAAAATTAAGTATGCATATATATTTTTGTGCACATATTTACATCCTCAGATATTATTTAACCTTGGAATAAATATTATGTTTTGATATCGTCTATATTCATATCTGTTAATATCTGTTAAATAGTAAAGATGTAATTATTTTAGATACATCCAATTTGCCAGATTTACAGAGATGACATCTGCGATGGGACACTACGGTTGGTTGGCTGGAGATTTTAGGTATCACTAAGTAAATGTATTGTTTTTGATTTAAAACACCATCATCTCAACTGTAACTGTGCCGTATTTCCATCATAATAAATATAACATGTATTTTCAGACCAACGCATATAATGGAACCACACCAACGAGTTGTTGGATTCGGATGACTTAAAACAGATTTATAAAAATGTTTTTTATTTGTCGCTTACAGATATTTTAAATGGAATTTTAACATTTTAAATATAATTTTTAACATTAAACTCTTGCAAGCAGTCTCTCTTATAACAATTCCGAAAATATTTGTTCTACGACTTAATACAAATCTTGATAAACCACACAAAATAACGACACAATTATTTTTTGTTCCCTCTGTTACTTATGATTCTGTATTTTGTAATCAGTACCCAAACGGCCAACGCACGGGCGCCATGCTTACGCTCAATGTTAACGCCAATTCCATTAAAACTTAAAAGTCGTAGAACAATTATTTTTGAGATTGATGTAGAGAGGCTACCTCCAAAAGGTGACCAATTAATTTAAAATAACCTTGAATAATTATAGTGATCTACTATTTATTATAATTGTTTACAACTACATATATGGATAAGTAGGACATCACTTTTTAACATCTTTTTAAATGGCGTGAAGACTTTAATTTTATTAATTTTAAAACACGTTGATTTTGACACACTACCCATTCGAGGTTCGAAATCTTAGACAGTTGTAAGTACCTAATTTAATAAGAAGCCCAAAAATATGTTTTTATCGCAACTATTTTATAATAGTTGTACTAACGAATAATAGATGACTGGTTGCTTTAGGATTATTCATGTAAAAAATAACGGTTTCTACCTGTTTAATTTAATTAAATATTTAGTTTATAAGTAAGCGTAAGCTATCAGAATGTGAAAACGTATAAATGGTGTACAGCTTTTTATGTAGATATAAACAATGTTATCTCACACTGTATGTTTTCCAGTAAAATAAGTAAATAAATAAAGGTCTGTTAGGTATATAATGAAAGGAAAAGTTGATTTAAAGTTAAAAAAACTATGAAAAATTTAGATTTACAAAAAACACCAAGTTTCAGTTTTGTATGATATATCCATTTTATTTATGCCACAATACAATATTCACTAATATCAGCTACCAATAACATAATTTCTAACATATAGAGTCAGATTATGTTTTCCATTGAATAATGGAATCATCTATATAATACTTATTATGGAATCATAGATGTTTTTGTTAAAAAATCAAGACCAGAGAGAATATCATTTGCTAGAACTTGCACCCGGAAAATTAAAGCGTGAAGTTTGGCAGATAGAAAAGATAGATGAGTGATGACTTATGACAGCCTCATTATTTACCATAGAGATATTATTAATTCTATGTTATTTACCCATTTACTGCAGATTTATGTATTATTGCATATAAATATTGCTATAATTTCGTGGATTAGTTATTATTAATATACTTATTCAACATGAATTAACCAAACTCATAGTTATAACAAAGTAAGGATTATCTTAGAAGAAATTAAATTATTAAGCTAAGGAAACAAACAATCCAGTCGTGAGCCGGTAGAAAACAGCGTAAGTAAAAATTTTAACAATATGCTTATATTTTGACAGATTAGGCTCAAAGCTTACTTTAATTGATTTATAGCTTACATTTTGAGTGTTATGGGATATAATGTAGAGGATTATATATTTTAAAGAATAATTGTATTTTAAGGAATAAAACATATCAACACTTTAATTTTATATGATTTATTTAATCCTAATTCTTTTATCTATCTGTAACATCCGAAATTAGATTTTTTACTATCTCATCAGCCTTTTTTGTACAGAAAGGAGGCTATAAAGGCATGCTGGTCATTGTCTTCCAACACTAGAATAACCGGACATTTTAGGGTTTTTTCTATCTGAAGACAATGGAAGATCTCAATAACCCACTCTTTATAGATGCAGATAACACATTATTTAAAAGGCTTACCCCAGAAATACCACAAGTTATCACCAACAACATAACCAAGCCTGTTGTGAAGTGAGTTAATTTTAGTAATTGGTAAATATATAGGAATGTTTTACTTATTTTTATTAAATTTGGCTGATTGTTATCCAAGAGAAAGTGAATTTAGTAACAATAATAAAGTATTTTATTTTATAGTGAATCAATTAAATTACCAGAAGTAAATGAATTAAAACAAAAAAAAGAAAGAATTAAATGTCCAGAATGCAATCGTTACACAGCAGAAAACCAGGAACAGTTGACAAGACATATCCGCAAACAGCACAGAGGTGAAAACCCATATCAATGCTACATGTGTGAGTATAGCACTTATAATAGTGTGGTGTTTGACGAACATGTACGGATACACAGAGGAATCAAGCCATTTGCTTGCAGTTATTGTTCACACAGTAGTGCTTCTAAACGTAATCTACAGAAACATGAACTCATTCACCGACCAGATAACCCGTTAAAGTGCCATCAGTGTGACTACATTGCAAGACACCAGAAAGGATTGGGTTGGCATATGAGAAAAATTCATGTGGACCAAAAAGATGATGACAAAATATGTCAGTTTTGTAATAAAAGATTTAGTATGAGCAATAGACTTGAGAAACATTTAGCGGTCATCAAGAAATGCGAGGAATGCGAGTTCATCAGCTGTTCCAAGCACCTTGTAGATGTTCATGGAGTGAAGGTCCATGGATGGAAGAAAGTAGAAAAAGAGAAGAAGCCTAACAACTTCCAATGCGCCCTCTGTGTCTGGTCTTCAAATAGTAAACTGAAAATCATGCTACATTTAATTCATCATCCCAATCAGAAGGTAAATGAAGATTATTTGGACATCTCGATTCTACGAAAATATGGCGTAATGACATAATGTATTGTTATTTTAATAAAATAATAATTTTATCGATCTTCTATTATTAAAATATGATTTATTTTGTCCCAATATTTTGTTGTACTACTGTGAATTATTGTGGGTACAAAATTTATGAAACCATTTTTTTTATGGAAAAAGTATATTTGAGATACATTTACGATGCTTATAAAATTAGAAATTAAAAATTTTGTAAATAAAACATTAGGGGAGGCAAGATCGGTAGAGTGAATCACTAAACTGAATAAAGTATAAACTAAGCAAACTTTAAAGCAGCGGCCTCTATGATTGATCCGTTGATACCAGGATAGACTTAAAAATAACTATAAATTATGAAATTACTTTAAACTTACTACTTAAAAATAGGTTTGAGTGTTTTTATTGAGATTTAGAGATGGCGGTTTTTCGGTGTTCGTTAATATGAAATTGCAGCAGTAATATGTATTTAACATGATCGTGTTTTTGTAATACAATACTATAATGAAACAATAATGAAAGAGCTCGTGATATCATTTTCGTATTGAGTTTTGGATTTTTCAGATACTATAGCTTTCATAATTCTTGTTGGCAGGTTGTATTTTGAATGACGGTTTTACTTACATGTACCATAGCTACTCAGACCGTTGTACAGTGCTTGAAGAATTTTATATGGAATTTTTCTTTTAATTATAGTTATTTTTGCCAATATGGTACGTAGCTAATCATATACGTGATTAATATGTTTTAGTTGATCGTCAATTATAAGTTGTTTATTGACTATTTCAATAGGCTTCCAAAAATAATTTTGAAAATTAATATGTATACATTTGTGACTGTGTGTTATTTATTAGTTTTAAATTATTATGCTGTCTCATGTTCTGGGTAGAACTAATGTAGATTAATTTAGTTTTGTCGGCATTTGCACTCCTCTCCATGCAACGCGATGGGTTCGGCACCCGCACGGTAAATCCATGGAATACTAAGAAACTTCGTCTCTTTAAAAAAAAAAAACTTTTTTTTTATTAACTTCTGTTTCGTTTTAATAGTATAAATTTACCTATATTACAATTGGTAACATATAAATGTATAATTAGTACAATCAATTGGAAACCGAATTCACAGTTGGAACCCGAGAACATAGATATTACAAGAATAAGATCTATTTTAATTACCTTTACACTATAGTAAGTGTAAGAAAATGTTTTATTTGTATCTTGACAAAACGTTTTAAAATAATTGAATCCTATGAATGTTAAAAATTTACTTTGGTGGATAAAATTCTCATGGCCTCCCTATACCCGGAGTCGCTGGCTCCATGCACGGTTGAGAAGTGCTCGAGATCAGTGGCTTCTCCTGCAAAAAGAACGCGCGGGCTCCCCGCGAGGTCCAAGAGCGGAGCCCCGAGTGCGGTGCGAGTATCAGGGTACTCCGCTACTAGTAGGTTGTCGAAAGTGTAGGTGCCGCGCGTGAACGGGTTCGAATACCACATGGACCGGATCATACCGGTTGGATCCGGTACTGTCATGTCTTTTCCTAAAAACATTCGCATCACCTCCATACATTTTCTCTTTACCTCATCCTCTGGTAATGATTCTATCTGCAATAATATTACAATTGATATCAGTCTTGACGAATTGAACATTGTACATACAGCATACTAGTCTTTTGCGACGTAAGTAATACTTAGTTTCCTTTAAATTGCTAAACAAACCTTTAAAATTGTAAAAATGTCACAAACTTTTATACCTCTTAAGAGTTAAGATACCGAACAAAAAGAATAGCACCAATTTCCTCCAAATCATGACGTAACATACACAGACTAATATATGAGTACCAATGATTATATAACATGTATTTATTTTTAATGTTTGTGTAATTTCATTTTTCCCAAATACTGACCAGTTTCGTTGATTCCCCGATCGTCCAAAATGTCAACGTATTGCTGGATCCTGTAGGACTGCTTAAATCTTTGAGGTTAACTTGCCATTTATCGTATTTCTCTTTATCAGATTTCAACCATTGGAATACGAAGCCACTGTTTTTCGGCCACCATTGTTCCGCGAATGAGAATATTATTTTACCTACCACACCCATTGATATTTTGTTTATTGCTGTAACTTTAGATTCAGGTAACGGCGGTGAAAATAATGTTTGATATCTGTAACAATATCATTCATGTATTTTTTTTGACGTAAATTAATCATTTACCTCTCTATATCGTAGAAAAAAATATAAATAGGCTTGAAAAGATTCTAGTTTTTTTTTCAAAGTGAAAATTAAAACATTGAGTAAATTTGAGCTGTTCAACCACCGTCATTTTGCGCGCGCTTTGCGTGACGTCAAATGACACGTCCAGTGAATGTTTACTATGAACTTTTTAGTTTAGTTTTAATTGCGTTACAAGCCATGGAAGAAGATAAAAATCATGTTACAAGTATTGCATAGTACAGGAGAGCAAAAATAGTAATAGAAAAAAACCCGACAAAGTGTTTTTTGTATTCCAATAGATGCGAAAATACCTACAAAAACAATGGTGTATGGTAATAATTAAAAGGGATAATATATATCCTAAATCGTGTTTATATTGTTATGAAGATCGTAAGTATACTTTATTTATAATAAGTTTAATCTAATAGTTTAAATTTATAGTAAGTATTGAACATTAGAAAATTTGAGTTTAAAATTAACGTAACCTAGCTTACAAAAGTTCAGTATAACTTTCTATAAAAAACCGTATTCTTTTTTGGTTTTACGAATTTTTTATGGTTGTCCATTTATTTCAGGTTAAGGAAAATACAGCCAATTGTATTGAATATAATATGTATAACGAAACAAGGAGAAAAATGTAATCTAAGTTTGAAAAGAGTTGTGCCTCATATATTTTTGTGGCAAAAACACCAGCTGAGATAGTCAAAAGGCAAAGATTGACATCGGTTAATGAAGTCTTTTCAGAGTTAGCTATCAAAAGTAGTGTTTAAAAAATGGTGACCTTCACAAAGAAGTGATATACTAAGTAAGTCCTAGTACTGCCCATACAAATATCTGTGATATTAATCAGCCAGGACTCAGTACTTCTCCCATTGAATGTGATCATAAGGCAGAGCCTTGCTTTTCGCATATTGAAGATACATTACCAAGTGACTAAGCTATGCAAGTTAATATTAAACCAAAGTATGGACGTAAAGGTGACAATGTAAATATAACTGCTGAAAAATAAACTGTAGCATTGTCACCATTTCCTCATTTAACACACAACATTGTTACACAACAGTTTTAAAAGTAAAACTTTCTGTTTTAAAAAGAAAATTGTTTACTGAAAACACAGCTGATAATACTTCTATAGCATCTTATATTTTCTATATCTGCTGATTATCAACCAAGTTATTTATCTGAGTCAAGTGAAGCGGAAAATGATTCAGAGGAAGAAACATTTTAAAAATGTAATGTGTAGTAGCATGCTAACTGCTATTGAAAAAGAGTTTGTAGGTATTTGTTTTTATTGTTTGTAGGTATTAGAGTTGTTTGAGTATTGAAAAAATGTTTTTAGGATAACCTAAACAATTGTATCATTTAATAAAACCTTTAAGCACGAAAATATAGGCTTAAATTATTTATTTTTCTCAGTAACACTGGTACCACAGTATGAACTTCGACACCGATAATTTTAATGGCGTGTCAAATGACGTCACATTTCCTTTGCACCAATGGTGGCGCGTTTTGGAAGTTTCAATTTCGCTCCCTTAATTTACACTTCATAAATTATTTTATGGCCTTAAATGATTAGTAAATAAAAAAATTTTTTTTATTATAATAAGACGATAATAAGTAATCGAGTAAAAAAATATTTGAGACCATTTTAAATTTTATGCATTTTCCCTATTATTACTGTTTCTCAAGTGCTGTATCTTTATTTATTTTAAATGGGTCCGAAGAAAAAAAAAATGTATTTAGTTAAAACTTATGCATAGTTCATAAATTAATCTACTATTTAGATAGATTACGTATACTTACCCCAAGAATAAGTTATAAAAAATATATATACATAAGTATTTACTCTTTCACAGTACACGCTATTAAGCTCTGGAACAGCCTCCCTGATTGGCTTCAATGTGCTCCAAATAAACCGGTTTTTAAAAAGTTATTTCCGTAACTATCTCCACGAGAAATTAATATAATAATCTATTTTTATTTTTTTTAACCTTGGGTAGTAATATTTTGCATGGGCGTACCGAGGGGAGGGCAGGGGAGGGGGCAGCTGCCTCCCTCTAGACATCGTATACCCCTTTACTACCTTCTATTGTAAATTAAAATTGGTATTTTACATTAAAACATAAAACCAATTAAGTTTTAAAAAATGAAGAAGGTTTAGGAATGCTTTCTAAGGAAGGTTAGTCGGGGACGAGAAAAGTGGTTTTTCAGTTGTTATAGATCTATCTATCCTATTAATACAATGCTCTAGTAAAACTTTTAGCAAACACTTAAAAGTCTAAAATCTTCATTAGAAGCGAGATTCGACAAAGACAAATCACCAGCGTTTGCTCTTTCATTGTTAAATTTAAATCAATCAAAATTACAAAAATATATAAAAGAAATCTGGTTTGCCCAGCCCCCCCCAACCCCCCCCCCCCCCCCCCTAGCACAGAATCTGGGTACGCCCATGGATATTTGTATTATATACATAATTAATTTATTATATTATATTCAAGTAATCGTCATGCCATTTCTCTCTGTATACATATATTTAATAGTTTATATATACAGGGTTATTTTTAATTAGTTGAGCACCTCTTGCAGGCAGCCTCTCTACATCAATCCCAACAACATTTGTTCTACGACTTTTAAAAAATCTTGATAAATAACTCAAAATAAACGAACAAAAAAAATTTTTGCTACCTCGACTATTTATTACTCTGTATTTTGTAAGCAGTTTAAAGTATAGGTCGCGGCAGGCTAGCGAGAGTCAGAAACTGTTAAATGCGCGCACCAGCTTTTTTCGTATAGCTTCATCTCTTTTACACCATGTTGCTATGGAAATACTAAATAATCAAAATGACCATTACCTATAGTACCCGGCAATAAATATTGCACATCGACCTCTGGAAAGAGACAATCGGCTAATTTCGGCTTCATAGAGCGTTATCACTGTCGCAAGAAATACAATCGTTCCTGTATCTATTAGGAGCTGTAAAACAAGTATAATTTTCTTCTTTTCTAATTATATTTATTTTATGTATAAAAACATTTTTTTTCTATAAGTGGTTATTTTAATTGGGGAGTAATATAATTTAATAAACATGGTTTTTATTATTTAAAAATTTTATTATTTAGGAAAATTATAACTGCACATAATAAAAACCATTATACCCATTCTTAAAATGATACGTTGTAATACAGTAGTCGGCAATAAATATTACACATCGTCCTTTTGAAAGACACAATCGGCTGATTTCGACTTCGTAGAGCATTATCTACCACACTACCTATTTCTCAAAATAATAATTAAAGCATAGAAGGAGCTTCATATGTTTAAGGCGTACACTGCCGTAGACAACAATTTTTAATCTAGTGATGTAACATTGTGTAAACTTATCCGCGATATCGATAGTGATCCTTATCTCTATGGTAGTACCTACTGTTTTTGAAAGGCTATTTAAGTGCGTTCCATCACTTGCTAGAACGAGATACATCAAAAGTACTATCACCTAGAGGATTTTGCCGTGTGCGATAACGTTCAGCTATATTCCGTTCTAGAAAATAACTAAGGTAGCATTTAAAAATAATCAATACGACAAATAAACTAGAAAAACAAAATCAAAAACATTTATTGAAAGTAAATTTAAAAAAAAATGGTCAGGTTAACACATATTTTTAATTTTTTATTCGCCACTTTGAGAACGTCTTATAAAAGAAACGACAAATAAATTACAATAAAACTACAGCCTTATTTTCCTAAACTATTAAATATTAGTTATTAAAATATTGCGGACTAAAATGGTTCTATTCCCAATTTTAGTCCGCAAGTAGTTTTCTTTTTATAATTTGTAAACCATTTAAAAAACAAAAATAGTTTATTGTAATGAAGAACAACGTATAAAAAATAAAATGTTGGATCACTTACCGATGGAAGGTTACGTTTTGAACTTAATATTCATTCTGGAAAGAATGGGATTTACAGCCCCTTATAATTTAAGACATTGCTCTTGCTATTAGGTCATATTTTCTTTCAACAAAACGGAGAAAATATGTAAATAACTACATATATGAATTCGTAAATGAAACTAAACAAGAATAAACCACTGACAGCCGACATCAAACATCTGCGCTGAAGAGTGGAAAAAGGTTTGCGATCATGCAATCAAATGTGAAAATGAATATAGAAGCATTCAACACAGTTTAGACAATTACACTGATGGACTAGTGATAAATACAGATGATAGTGACAGTGATATTGACCTCTTTGAGAGCACAGATGGTGTAATGGAAGTAGCTGAGAATTAGAATTATTATTATTACAATGTCTCATTTCAAGAATAGCTATAAAGGTCTTTATTATTTACAGTTATAATTTTCCTAAATAATAAATTACGTGAACATAATGTAAGCATGTTAAGCTATTGCATGGCTTCTATCGCGGGCCTTGAGCGTGGAGATCGAATCCAGAAATTCCGTAACGAAAATAACCTAACACACCAGAATTGTGTACCTATCATTTAACAATAGTGTAAGCGCCAAGTTGATAATATGTGTTATGAACTTTTTTGTCTACAGCTTAAGGTTTAGTTTAAAATAAATGTTTTACTTGTACAAATGTATTTTTTTCAACAAGGATTTTCATTTCAATGACTTCTCATTTAAATAGGACTAAAATAGGAATTTAAATTGAGAAATTATACCATTCTTATTTAAAATTTTATCCTATATAGCATAGGAAAACCCTATAAATGAGTAATTTATTCACTAAAAGAAAAAAAATGTTTTTTTATAGATCACCACGCACACGCAAGTTACACAACTTGAATTAACATCAAAGAATAAAACAACTACATAAATAAATAAATAAATATAATTGCATAAGTTGATAAAAAATGCTATGCAATAGCTTTACCGCGGCAGTCTCCGAGTGCCACACGTCTTTTTTTATTATTTTATTTTACCCCAGCTTAAAGCCACCACTTATAGAAAAATTTGTGGCTTTTATAATTAAAATAATTATCAATAGCACAAATTATACTTGTTTTAACAGCTCCTTGTAGTTACCATACTGTTTAAATTTCGTGCGACAGAGATAATGCTCTACGAAGCCGAAATTAGCCGATTGTCTCTTTCTAAAGGTCGATGTGCAATATTTATTGCCGGGCACTATACGTGGATTACAAAACACAATTTACATTAACCAAAAATAAAATTATCGGATTAGAGTTTTATAATTAAATAATGAAATATAATTACATACTGGACAATACGATTTTATGGACTTGCTATTAAAACTAATAAATAAGTTGAAGATTATAACATGAAGAAGAAATTATGAAATATAATTTATAATATTTTTAAAATACATTGATTGTCTGAAATAGAAGAAGTAAGAATGAGAAATACGAGTTTTGGCTGAGAAATGGAGCATTGGGGGTCCTGATCTTTACAAGGTCTGTTTTGCTATACCTAGAACGAACAACAACTCAAAACAGCAGAAACCATGATGAAGAATAATTTTATTTGTGATATAGTGACGATCCAACATGTTAAGAAGCCTAAAGTTATTATTTTTAAAGTGGATTGTGTACATTTGTCTGTTTTTATGGTACTTATGTGTTTCTTCTATGAAAATATTATACGTCAGAAACAGTCGATTCACTTCTTACGTTTTAATTAAATAATATTAATGAAAATTATGACGTTTTTCTGTTACGCGCCATCTTCAAGCAATTCGTAAGTAACTTATTGTTTTATTGTCATGATATAAATATTAACAAACGAGATAATATGATATGTATAAAGTAAGTTAAAGTGAAGTTATTGTTTTGTGAAAATAATATTTGGTTTCGTTACAGTGCCCTTATTTCATAAACCAAATAAAAATATTGAGACATTCAACTTGTGGACAACTTCTATTGGAGATTTTGTTTTTTCATTTGATTCTTAAACAGTTAGACAATATGTGTTTCGACTATTGTAGAAAATATTTTAATTTATAAAAGTGGAAAACGATGCTATTTTTTATTACACCTTAGAAAATGATCAAGTTCTAACGTGCATAGCCGCCGCTGCGTCACCCCGCCCCCCGCATCCCCGTAGCACTTGGCCTTGGCACATATTTTGACAAGTTGCGTGGCCTCTCTTTGCTCAAGATTAATGCACGTTCAGAGGCAATAAATAATTTTTGTATGGAAAAAACTAAATTTTTAAAACTATTAATTTTAAAAAGTCGTAGAACAAATGTTGTTAGGATTGATGTAGAGGGGCTGCCTGCAAAAGGTGCTCAACTAATTACAAATAATCCTGATATGTTTATGGTTATATATTTATTTATTTTTGATGTATTTTGTGTGTGTGGACCTATAATATTTATAAAGGTATTTTGTTTTCTTTTGTTATAATTTTAGATCGTGTTTAATCTTGTCGTTTTTTTTTTCTTATTATTATTTTTTTATTTCTCTATTGTAGCCCTTATTTGTGTTTTTCTGTTAATTTAATCGGTTAACTGGCAAAGAGTGTTTAGCATTAAGTCCGCCAATTGTATAAATTTCCTTGCACAATGCAATTTTTATAAATAAATATAAATAAATAAATAAATATATTACCTTTCCTTCAAGACTCCAAGGGAAACGGTCACAATAACATTATCAGCTGTATATATGTCGCCATCTTTACAAGTAACTTCAACTCTGCCTGTTGTATTTTGGGGCCATTTTATTAGTGTAACTTCTTTGTTCAACTTGATATCTAATGTTGGCCAGCCTGGGCCATTGTTATATGTATTCTGTAATAAAAAAAACAATAGTGTCTGGTATGAACTTAAATCAGTTATCGGAAAGAAAACACTTACCAGTAATAATTCAAAAAAGGTTTTATATCCGTATCTATGCCAGCTCATTTCCTGATTGCCGCCAAGTAATTTATAATTGCTATTTGAAGTCACATCATTCCAATTATTGGAACCCTCATAGGCGCCGACTTGTTTATCTGCGATATCAAGAAACTCTTCGATGTATTCAGTATCGTTTAACAGATTTGGATATTTTTCATCAACATATTCTCTAAATCTAAAATGATTAAATATTCATAAAATTTTTCTATTTATTGCATTGACAGGCTAAATACTTTTTATTTACGTAAAGTAAAGCCAAGCCAAATCATATACATATATATATTTTTAATGAAAATCTGTCTAGCAGTTTTGTTGAATAGTAAAATTATGTTTGAGGTTCCCGTGCAGACTTATGAATAAAAATATTCTATTTGCCAAGACAGTAACCTATAACATTAAATTTTATAAAAAGTTATGTATACGGCGATACGTTAACAAAAAAAATACAAGAAAGACAAAATATAACCATAGTTTTATGTTCTGTCTTGATTATACACAACATAATATACACAATATAATAGCAAATATTTATTATATAGTACATAACTTTTATGTTACAATGTAAGACAACAAAAAAAAAAAATAAGTAAAATAACTGACATACTTCCTTGTTATAAACACGCCAAGTGGCTCAGATTTCCCTGTAGGGTTCTCCATTACGTTATTGCAGAATGACAGTAAATCCTCCATTAGTTCTTTGTTTCCCAAAGTACCGTCGGATTTGTAAACCTGTATATCGAAGTCTTGGGGCAATATGGTAATACTGTTGTTGATGGCTGTCTCGTAGGTACGACTGTTGACTATTCCGTGTATCCTATAGATATAGGTATTATCTTTATAATATACTAATTATTGTTCATTAATGAAAATTGTATCTAAAATGAAATAGATGTAGACTATCTTATTTCTAATTTTAAAAAAGTGATCTTTGAATAAGAAGTAATAACAGAATTTATGTCTCGGCAAAACAACGCAGTTACTAATAAAAACAATCTACTCTTGCACTAAACTTCCTTCATATGTTTCCAATTTATGATTAATACGAGATTAACTAATTTGCAGTGACAAACAACAACTATGGACAATTTTGTCAAATTATATTAACTTTATTATTATTAACATAACAGAAACCGGTAATTTGTCATACATCTTAAATAATCATACAATACAAATACAATGTTAAGGCTAAGCGTAGACACTTATATATCACCGGTTACATCAAGTATTTTCGTCCTTTGTGTGACCTCTGTTGCAACAATAATATAGGTATCTTATACATCCAGATATTAAAACTAATTAATACAGATCATAAGTGCGTACCATTCTGCCCCAACTTCGACTATACCATCACCAAACGGTACAGTATGGACCCTTCCCCCCACTCGGTCTTGGGCCTCTAAAGCTAGTACTCGTTTGCCAGCTTTAGCCAATGTGGAGGCCGCGGTGGTTCCAGATGAGCCCAGCCCGACGATTATAGTATCGTATTTGGGATTTATGCTGTCAAATTTGGGTAGAATAATTTCATGATTAAAATGTTCAATTTTAAAATAATGTTATAAATAATCTAGCGATTTGAAACGTATTATTTGAAATGATAATAACTCTGACCCTGATCTTTAAATGTTTATAATATAATAAACCTACCACATGACCAAATAAACAACTAACAAGACCTTGAACTCACAATGTCTTTTAGGTGAGTATTACATGATTAGTACATATCTCATTGATTTGATCGTTGGATTTTAATTAAAGGAAAATGAATTGTACTACAAAAATATAAGACTTAATATCGATTGTTTGTTTTATTTTTGTGAAATAATTCTTACATTATTATAGAGTGATCCGCAATAAGAGATTGAAATCAATCTTAGATTGCCTAGCGTACAATCCTAATCAAACTAGGTATATGTTTTCCTAAAAATCATTTTGCATGTTTTTCCGTTAAGATGAGGTCTTTCTGACATGAAAAATATCCAATATAAATATATATTAAATTTCGTCTTAGACAAAACACACACAGACACACACACACACACAGCGTGTTTCTTTACAATCGGTAAAATAAGTTTTGGTGATTACCCGTGAAAAGTATAGATTTTTTAAAGTAAAATATTTATAGAATATGATCTGGGACGATAATCTTTAATGAAGCCGAAGTTTGTTAAAAAATCTGAGCTATGTATCATGTATATATTTTGTTATAGATTGCCTTTCTACTATTTAATTATATACATGGATGCACTGATCTCTACATAAACTATTTAAATATAACAAATAACTTACACGTGGCTAACTGCATGCTCCATAACTCCCAAAAACAACATTAAAACCAATCCCAGCCGCGTCCCCATGATGCTTTGGAATAAATTAAATAAATGATATGCTCTACCTCGTTATATATTATTTTTTATCTAATCACTTGTTTACGAGCTAATAGAAGGTATATATATTTTAATATTCATGTATATTTTGCATTTGTTTTTTTTTTAAGTTTAATTTAATATTCAAGAATCGTGTACACGGTAAGACGAGTTGTCGGTATCTGTCAGTTAATATCTTCTTTCTTATAAACTGTAATAACTTCAACTGTTTTTTCATAATAAGTACCTACTAAGAACGCAGCAGCTTCTCGCAATATCTTGAGAGTTCAAAGTCTTAACTCAAACAGCCTCCTCACATTCCTCATGGATGGCAAAGACATTTCAACGTTGCACAATATGTCTAAGAGCAATTATAACAACTAGTGATCGCCCAACGACCGAAATTCGACCGTAATCTAAAGTGTTAATATTTATGAAAGTTTGGATTAAAACCTCTATGCATTATTATTTTTGATTTTTATTCTAATTTGTCAAGTGACTATCAGCTCTGTGCGACTATTTGACATCAGACAAATATACATTGAACATGTCAACGTTTACGTTACCAACGAAGTAGTGTGTGTAATGTTTTTATAATAAATTTAAAGTATTAAAAGTGCATTTTTATTTGAAAAATTCTGCACTTCTACACAAACTATAAGTATGCTAAATTTCATACTCCTTCGTCTGAACAATTTTCGTAAAAAAAGATCCAAAGTTTTTGCTTCACGTATTTACCTATATATGGATTATTTATCTGCAGTTCGATTGTATCATAAAGCAACATATCTAAAATATCTATATTAAGAAAATAATTATAATAAATGTAATAAAAATGTCTTTGTCTCTGCTCATTTTAACAAGATTATTGTTTGCTAGTTATATAATTTGCTACATGGTTTACATGTGTCAAAGCCGCGATGATCCAAACTCCATTGTAGCCAACCGTTCTTACTTAGCTTTTGTACTAGATACTTAATAAAAAATCCCAAATTAGGCAAGATATTTATTGTTTTTAACCCCCGACTAAAAAGAGGGGTGTTATAAGTTTGACCTGTCGATCTGTGTATCTGTGTCTTTGTGTATCTGTGTATCTGTCTGTGGCAAATTTGCGGCCCAACGCGTGGACGGATTTGCATGCGGTTTTTTTAGTTTAGGGTGGGGTAGCCAACAATGAACCAGGTGGATACAGTGAACCACTATAGTTAGCGACAAAACGAAACGTTGCCAGACTATGTAATTTGCACGATAGAACCCCTCCGCTTACCCCGATCAACTGCTTCCGTCGCTGGTGGGCCTCCATTGTAAGTTTGTGTACGCGGACGTTTTATGTGTTTCAGAGCGGCAAAAGTAAGAAAATTACGAGAGTTTATTTTTTTTATTACTTTTATTCTACTACATGTATCTCATTTTCATTTTTTTCTCAGGGTGGAGTGGCTTATTACGCGTTATTAGCATGAATGTTAATGCTTCTACGTGCTTCTAGTCGTGGCTAACATAACCTATATTAAAAAGTGTATAGGTAGTGCACATTGAACCAGTACCTGAAGGTACACATTGAACCTTGGTTCACTGTGTGCCTTAAAGCAATGAACGATGGTGCTTTGTGTACACATGTTATTAAGAACGAAAAAAGTAAAATTAAACTGAAGGTAACTTTTAAAAATTATATTTGAATTATTGTTGTAGTATGAGGAGGCAAACAGGAGGTAGAGAAGAGCGAAAAAAAGGATCGCAAAGATCATATATGAAAGCTATGACCCCGGTGAACATTTCAAATGCCTTCAGAAAATGTGGTATATTTCCCTTAGACGAAAACATTTTCTCTGAAGTTGACTTTTGCCAAGCCAAGTTACTAATAGACCAGCACCAGCTACTCCCGATATTACGGCAAACGAAATTGTTGAACGTGATAGTTGTGAATCACCTTCCATTTTGACTTGTTCTATTTTAACCGACCAGGACTTACCAATCCTGCCAGAAATAAGACTTATTGTTATTTAAAATTAAAAAGCAAATGGAATCAAACATTTTCTTAACCACTCGAACCTGATACTGCTGGAGTTAGCTTGAAAGAAATAAAATTTAAGAAGGAACGAATAGGCGACAGGCGACATACAATGGAAAAAAAATATGCCAAATAAATATATAAATAATGTTTTGGTTGTATTCTTATGCCATAACAAGTTCTGTAAAGTATAATAGTGTTAATAAGCACATTTCACATATAATAATGTTTAATTTATTTCCCAAATTTTAGGGTATCCAGTCCGTGGTTGATTGTAAACTACAATGGTTCATTGAATACTACCCCCTGGTTCATTGTGCACTATAGAGTGTACACAGTGAACCATTTCCATGTTTTTTTTAATCTGATCATTAAACAAAATTTGTAGGAAATATGCAAAATTATAGTATTAGCGATTAAACTTTAGTAAATTTTCTAACTTATGGTATAATTTAAGCTATAATAATCGCTTTAGGATAAGAGTTATATCTCATCAAACTTTTTGTGGTTCATTGTTGGCACTCCCACCCTACATACTAACGGCACCCAATAAACTACTGTAAAACCAACTAACTTTGTTAAGCAGCTTCTTGTTGTGATATCATGTAAAGAAATGCGATTGTATGATGCCAGACCCATGTTTAATTAGTAATTAATTAGGGAATTTGAGAAGTACCTAACTTACAAATGATTAAGTATGATATTCAATAATAAATTTAGACTCACTGGGGTGAGTAAAGCCGATTTTGCTGAAGACCCATAAGAATATTCACAGAAAATATTTTATTCTAAATAATATTATAAATAAAAAACAAAGTTTTCATTTGTCTGTTTTGTTTATTTAAATATTACAAAGAGACTAGAATAGAAATCTAAATTTAAATTATAGTTTAAAAAACTAGTTGCCATATTTTTTGGTTCAGTTATTATAACATAATTTGATTTGATTTTTTGATTTATCAATATGTTTTTTTATTGAATTAATTTTCAATTAGACTTTGCTGGATGAAAGTATTCTCATAGCCTCCCTATACCCGGAGTCGCTGGCTCCATGTACGGTAGAGAAGTGTGTGAGATCAGTGGCCTCCCCTGCGAAAAGCACGCGCGGGTTCCCCGCGAGGTCCATTAGCGGAGCGCCGAGTGCTGCTCGAGCCCCAGGGTACTCCACCACCAGTAGGTTGTCGAACGAGTAGGTGCCGCGAGTGAACGGGTTGGAGTACCACATAGACCGGATCATACCGGTTGGATCCGGAATTGTCATGTTTTTTCCTAAAAACATTCGCATCACCTCCATACATTTTCTCTTGACTTCTTCCTCTGGTAATGTTTCTACCTACAATATTATTATAGTAATTGTAAAGTACAAATGTACTGTTCCTATATACTAAATATTAATAAACTAAGTAATCCTAATCGTTATCGTATATTTTAATAGCTTTATATTTTCATGACACTGATTTTGAATGACGTTTTTTATACTTTACTTTTAAAATGATTATTGATATTAGTACATTAAGAATTGGATAAATTCCATAAAGTTAGACCAAGATCATAAAATTCTTATTGCTTTACATGTATATATACATTTTGTCAACAAGTGTATCTTATTAGGTAGTTGTACCGATTTCTATAAAAACATAAAGTGCGTTTGCCACGACAAACGTCTTTTTCAAATATTTGTGTTATCTCACTTTGCCCCAAATACTGACCATTTTCGTTGTTTCCCCGATCGTCCAAAATGTTAACGTATTGCTGGATCCTGTAAGAGTGCTTAAATCTTTTAATTTAACTTGCCATTTATCGTATTTCTCTTTATCAGGCTTCAGCCATTGGAATATAAAACTGTCTTTCTCTGACCACCATCGTTCGGCAAATGAGAAAATAATTTTGCCTACTAAACCCATTGAAATTTTGTTTATTGCTGTGGCCTTAGTTTCGGGTAGCGGCGGCGAAAATAATGTTTGATATCTGTAAGAATTATGACTATTTCTCAAGTGCTGTAACGATTTTGACAAAAATAAGTAAAAAAAAATATTAGACAGCTTTTTTTTCAAATTTATGCAGTGACTATGATACCGATATGGTAACATGTATTATTAAGATTCTTTACTTATATTATTTAGAAAATATTATTAAAATTCCTCTTATAATAATATATTTCCTACCTTTCCTTCAACACTCCAAGGGATACGGTCACAATAACATTATCAGCTGTATACATGTCGCCATCTTTACAAGTAACTTCAACACTGCCTGTTGTATTTTGGGGCCATTTTATTAGTGTAACCTCTTTGTTCAACTTTATATCTAAAGTTGGCAAGCCTGGGCCGCTGTTATATGTATTCTGTAATAATAAAACAATAGTGTCTGGTATGAACTTAAATCAGTTATCGAAAAGAAAACACTTACCAGTAATAATTCAAAAAAGGTTTTATATCCGTATCTATGCCAGCTCATTTCCTGATTGCCGCCAAGTAATTTATAATTGCTATTTGAAGTCACATCATTCCAATTGCTGGAACCCACATCGCTGTCGACTTCTATATCCGCGATATCAAGAAACTCTTCGATGTATTCAGTATCGTTTAAAAGATTGGGATACTTTTCTGCGACATATTCTCTAAATCTAAAATTAGTTGGTTTATAATTTAGAGTGTTTTTTCCCAGTTCGTTTGAGATAATTTCTAATTTGTCAGATGACAAGTCAAACTGCTTATAAAACTCAGCTTAGACTTTGTTTCGTCAAGTTGTAATTTAGCTCAAAATATACCTTTAAATATTTAATTACAATTTTTAACATTTTGAGAGATGTCAACGAATGGAACGGACGGCGAAGCTAATAGAAATTATATTTTTTATTTACGAGTATATTCTCTATATTGCAAGAAACTTATTAGGTACAGGACATACTTCCTTGTGATATACATGCCAAGTGGTTCTGGTTTCTCTGGAGAAATTTCCATTAGACTAATACAGAAAGACTTTAAATCATCCATTAGTTCTTTGTTTCCCAAAGTACCGTCGGATTTGTAAATCTTTATATCGAAGTCTTGGGGCAATATGGTAATACTGTTGTTGATGGCTGTTTCGTAGGTACGACTGTTGACTATTCCGGCTATCCTATAAGTATTACTTGTATAATATAGTATTTATTATTATTATTATTGTTGTTTGTTCATTAAGGAAATAAAGTTGTTTTTTTAAATATGAGAGGCAAAAACTGTGTGTTTTGTATAGATGTAGACTATCTTATTTCTAATTTTAAAAAAGTGATTTTTGAATAAGAAGTAATAACAGAATTTATGTCCCGGCAAAACAACGCAGTTACTAATTGAAACAATCTATTCCTGCACTAAATTTCCTTCATATGTTTCCAATTTATGATTAATACGAGATTAACTAATTTGCAGTGACAAACAACTACTACGGACAGTCTTGTCAAATTGTAATAACTTTATTATTATTATAATAACAGAAACCGGTAATTTGTGACATCTTGAATAATCATACAATACAAATACAATGTTAGACACTTGATATAACATGGGTTATATCAAGTATCTTCGTCCTTTGTGTGACCTCTGTTGCAACAATAATATATGTACCTTATACATCCAGATATTAAAACAACTAATTACAGATCATAATTGCGTACCATTCTGCCCCAACTTCGACTATACCATCACCAAACGGTACAGTATGGACCCTTCCCCCCACTCGGTCTTGGGCCTCTAAAGCTAGCACTCGTTTGCCAGCTTTAGCCAATGTGGAGGCCGCGGTGGTTCCAGATGAGCCCAGCCCGACGATTATAGTATCGTATTTCGGATTTATGCTGTCAAATTTGGGTAGAATAATTTCATGATTAAAACAGAAAAACAGATATTTAAGAACTTATATTATAAAGATTATTTGAGATACATTATTTCAAATGATAACCCCGACACGATCCTAATGTTTGTATTTGTTAAACTTATCATTATGAACTTTAAGTCCATGCAATTTACAACATCTTTAGATCATCTTATAGCGTTAGGAACGATTTATTGATATGAAATAAATTGGGTCACATTAATACAAAATTTAATATCAAAAGTCAGATCTGCAATACGACATTGAATTCAATCTTAGATAGCTATCTATAAACTCAAAATAAATAAATAACATTTAAAAAAAACTAATAATGCTTATATAAAAAAAGCATTAAAAATAAAAAAATAAATAAAAGTTAAATAAATAGTAAAAGCAATAATTTGAAAAGTTAGTTAAAAAACGTGGGGTGGACGATATCTTTTTTTTTTATTTAACTTTTATATATTTTTTTTAGTTAATTTCTTTTAATAAAAGCGGGTTTTATTTTTTTTTGTTAAGGAATCTGAGCTATGTATCATGTATATATTTTGTTATCGATTGCCTTGCTACTATTTAATTATATACATCGATGCACTGATCTCTACATAAACTATTTAAATATAACAAATAACTTACACGTGGCTAACTGCATGCTCCAGGACTCCCAAAAACAACATTAAAACCAATCCCAGCCCCGTCCCCATGATGCTTTTGAATAAATTAAATAAATTATATGCTCTACCTCGTTATATATTATTTTTTATCTAATCACTTGTTTACGAGCTAATAGAAGGTATAAATATTTTAATATTCATGTATATTTTGCATTTGTTTTTTTTTAAGTTTAATTTAATATTCAAGAATCGTGTACACGGTAAGACGAGTTATCGGTATCTGTCAGTTAATATCTTCTTTCTTATAAACTGTAATAACTTCAACTGTTTTTTCATAATTAGTACCTACTAAGCACGCAGTAGCTTCTAGCAATATCTTGAGAGTTCAAAGCCTTAACTCAAACAGCCTCCTCACATTCCTCAAGGATGGCAAAAGACATTTCAACATTGCACATATCTAAGATTAATTATACCAACTAGTGATCGTCCAACGGCCAAAATGCGACCGTAGTCTAAAGTGTTAATATTTATGAATGAATCTAAAGTGTTTAGATTAAAACCTCTATGCATAATTATTTTTGATTTTTATTGTAATATGTCAAGTGAATATCAACTCTGTGCGACTATTTGACATCATGAAGTAGTGTGTGTAATGTTTTTATAATTGATGTGTGTGTGTGCGTGTGTTTGTGCGCGCGCCCGCCCATGTGTGTGTGTGTGTGTGTATATGCGTGTGTGTGCGTGTGCCTACGTGCGTGCGTGCGTGCGTGTATGTATTTGTGTTTCAATGAACTGTACCTTTGAGTGTTTTTTTTTTTGACGTGTTGAACAAATCTGTTCCTGAGTAAAACACATTATATGTGTTGACTATACGGCTTAGGACAGAATTACGTGCATAGTTAGTTTTTACTTCAGGAACATAAAACAGTTCTGTGTGACGGGTTCGGCGGTTGGGTACTCTGAAGCATAAAGCGCTGACCAAATCGTTACAATCAATGTTTCCAGCCAATATATCGTGTATCATATATGTATCACATTGGCAACATCTGATTTCTAAAGTGTAAATTTTATAGTATTTACAAATTTCTTTGTAGTCTTTATATTCTCTAGAATCAACAAAGCACAAGAATTTCAAAAAGTTTTTTTGTGTATTTTCTAGTTTATCTATATATTTTGAATAATTTGGTGACTAAATGCTACAGCAGGACTCCAAAACACTTCTAACGTATGAAAAATATAATATTTTTATGGAATCAGTATCGTTAAATGTTTTGCATACACGTTTTATATATCCTAGTTGCTATTCACCGAGACGGACAGCGATACGGTAGCTCAGTTCGTAGAGCGATGGGAAGGTTTCCCAGTAGTCGCGGGTTCGTGTCCCTGCCCGTGTCGGTTTATTTTCATTCTATATATATCTAAATTAAAAAAAAATATTGTTTTGTTTTAAAGATATGATCAAAAAACTGAATCTCCCATAGACTTATGCTCAACTTAACCTGCGCGAGCTCGCCAATTGTTACTCTTAACCTTTCCGCTGCCAGCAACTTCATTGGAAGTCCTTGGGCGCGGTTTGGACCGACTTTAGTAGCAAAAAGAGGGAGGACGCGCAGCTCAACTCCCGCAGCGCATTGTGGCGGATCCTAGTAAAATAACTGAAAAGATTTATTCATTAAGGTAGTCAATTAAAAAAAAAATCTAAAGTATATTAATAATTTATAATAATGATTGAAGTTACGAGTATATTTGGTTTCTTTAATTGAAATATTACGTTGTACAAGAGTGTAGTATAAGGACCTATGATGCAGGAGTATCGTGTATGTGATGTTGGTGTAGGTGAGTGTAATTATGTATAGTTTATTTAAGTTGAGATTCACACTTGAATTCATTATTAATAAAATGTACTTTAAGTTCACAATCCTGTAAATTAATTAAGTAAATTAAGACATAGTAAAAAAGTATCTGCAATCCCTGACGATGTCCAGTCTATTTGATTTTTCTCAAATCCGTTTCTGAGTTTATTGTGAATACAGGGCATTCCTCGTTTTTTCTTAAAAAAAATGTTGCAATTCCGAATCCAAACAAATCGATATGCTTTTTCTGTTGCAAGTGTTTTAGCTTTTCTAAACAATTCTTTATTCATAGGGGTCAGTTGTTCATTAACAAAGAATTTTCGTGGATCTCCGCTAATTTCAATATTTTTAGTGTTGATGCCTCTGCATTTTCTTAACCCTGATAGTATGGAGTCCTTTAAGTAGCAGCTTCTTAGCTTGACAACAAGCGATTTAGGTCTTCCTTTGTTGTTCTGCATTGGTTGTGCTCGGGTAGCAAATTCAATCTCTTCCGCTTTTAAGTTCTCTCCTGCATACTTTTCTATATTTATGACAGTGTGACGAAGTGATTCGCCTTTGGTTTCTGGTAGACCCATTATTTCAAGATTTGCCATTCGAGACCACTTATTTATTCGTCTGGGATTTTTAATCTCAAATTTCGGTCTCAGATTTTAGTACCAATAATTCCAGTTCGATGAATCTTTCTTTCAAACCATTATATTCCATTAGCAGTTTGCTATGGGATTCCTTTAGGTTTTTAATTTCAGAAAATAATTTCTTTTTAATTTCAGCTATTAATGACTCTTCAAGTTCATTAACTATCATCTCCATTGAAAATTTTAAGTGTTTATCTATAACAGATTATTTATGATACATATATAAAAAGTGGTTACTGTGTGTTTGCGGACTCAAAACTCGATAAGATAATTTGTTGATTTGCAATTCTTACACTATTTTTGATTTCGGTAAAAGACTAATTTTATTATCTTTTTAAAATAATAATTTTAAATTTAACACAATTTTAACAATTATATGCGAAAATTGAAAGATGTGACCTCATCAGAAGAAATTTGGGTGAAATACTTTTTATAACTCCCAAAGTCCTAAGAACCCTTCTTCTTCTGTCCGGGCTAATATAAAATAATCTCTAAATGAAAAAAAATAATGACAAAATTTCGTAAATCATGTTAACATTATGTCTAAATGCTTTCTCCTTTTCTAAATCTCCAATTAGGATTGCTTTCTAAATTGCCAATTAATAATAATAATAATACTTTTATTGTACTCCACATTACAGAAAAATAAAATAATACATCGAAAACAATTACAAAAGTACAATAAGGCGGCCTTATCGCTAAGCAGCGATTTCTTACAGACCAGTGACAACCCTATTCGAGTAAAGAAATAAGAAATCGTGAAAAGATAGGGATGGTGCGAAGTACATATTATTATCAATACATAATATATATAATTTTATAATAAACAAACATTAATTCATAATTTATACTGTATACATATTATATAAATATTAAATAACATATTACATATCTACACAAAATATTGAGCTAACTAACCTGATTAAGAAAGAACAGTTTTAAAGACTTTTTAAAGACAAAAATATTTGGGGATTGTCTGATGCTCAGTGGTAAGTCGTTCCACAGAAGGATAGCTCTAACGACAAATGAGTTGTTGTAAAATTGGAACTTTGAGAAGGAATTTTGAGTGTAAGGCTTCGAGATGGCCTTACAGCTCTTGTATCAGTTTCCGTGAAAAGAAAAAGGTCTCTTAAATAGGAAGGGCTAGAAGGATTAAATAATAAATTGTACAAAAGTGAAAGAGTGTGTAGATTCCGGCGAAGTCGGATAGGTAGCCACTTAAGTTGTTTGCGAAATAAAGAAACATGGTCATATTTTCTTAGTCCAAATATGAAGCGGATGCCAATATTTTGGATCCTCTCAAGTTTGTTTAATTGTACTTCAGATAGGTTAAGGTAACTTGCGTCGGCGTAATCAAGTATAGGAAGAAGAAGAGTTTCCGCAAGCATTATTTTGGTCGGAATGGGTAGAAATGAGCTAAGGCGTCTTAAAGAACTAATAGCCGCAAAAGTTTTCTTACTTAGTACCTTAACCTGGTGAGTCCAGGATAACGTATTGTCCAAATAAATGCCAAGGTTTTTAACAGTTTCACTGTATGAAATAATATGACCATTAAATATAGTAGGTGGTAAATTTGGCCAATCAGCTTCTGAAATAAAATGTGAACTACCAAAATTAATAGAATGACTTTTGGACGGGTTAACAGTTAATTAACTAATTATTAATAATTATTAATTTATTGATTGCGGATGTAAATTCTCCAATATATTATACATTTAGTTATGCTAGCAAGTTTGAATAATAAAGAAAATCGCGAATAATTCTACACTCATGGACATATTTAGGGGAACGCAAAAAAAAGGTCGAATAACGGAAAATATTTTCATATTTTCGTACTGGCCACTATACCAATATTATGTATTAAAAAAAAAGATGATTTTAAAAATAATTTTATTTTAAATTTCATTTGTTTTTTTTGTTTATCTGCTAATTTCTGAGACACGTAGTGTATGGAATTTTCGTCGGCTTTTGTTGTTTTTAACAAAAACTTTATTTCTGTTGTTTTTTTGACGAAAAATTGTCATTATTGAGTGAAGTGAACTTAATTCGATAAATTTAGGCGATAATGCCGGATCTCAGCGTTGCTCTGGCTTCTAAAGCTGTAACTTTAATTGAAAATGGTTACACTTACAATGAAGTGGCTCAAACATTACATGTTTCCAAGTCTGTGATTTTCCGCAATGTTAAACGATACCGGCAGACTGGAGAGTATACCAGGCGTAAAGGACAAGGTCGCAAAAGAGTAACAGGAGAGAGAGCCGATAGATTTACTGTCAGCAGTGTTCTCAGAAACCGTACCTTGACTTCTTCTGAGGTACGAAACCAGCTGCAGGAAGTTCGACAAGTGATAATTAGTACCAAAACCGTCAGAAGAAGACTGAAGGCAGCTGGTATAGGGGCGTACTTGCCTGCCAGAGGTCCACAGCTCACCGCAGGTCATCGAGTGGCTCGGGCCAGCTTTGCTCGTTTCCACCTAAATTGTAATAATGACACTTGGGGAAAAGTTCTTTTTAGTGATGAGTCCAGATTTTGTCTCAAACCAGGTGATGGAAGGACCAAAGTATGGCGACGACCCGGAGAAAAATACGCTCAGTGTAACATTATTGGGAGAGAGCCGTATGGTGGAGGGTCAGTAATGGTATGGGGCGGTATTTGCTTAGGAGCACGCACGGAGCTACACATCGTAGAAAACGGCTCCCTGACTGCGGCAAGATACGTAACCGACATTTTAGAGCAGATTGTGATGCCTTTTGCCCCTTTCATTGGAGACAATTTTCTTCTAATGTATGACAACGCTCGACCTCACATTGCGGCATTAGTTTCGGAATATCTTAATGAGGTCGGAATCCAGGTTTTGGGGTGGCCGGCACGCTCGCCAGACCTAAATCCAATAGAACACGTTTGGGACAAACTGGGAAGACAAATTAAACAAAGAAATCCATCACCTGTCAACGAAAGAGACCTCAAAACCGCATTGGTTGAAGAATGGAACTCAATGCCGCAAAGTTTTATTGACAATTTAATACAGAGCATGCCCAGACGCATGCAGGCAGTTTTAACAGCAAGAGGTGGCAACACTAAATACTGATTGTATCACCCATCGCGAAAAAATCAGTCATTTGGACAATATTAACTTTTCTTTAGTTTTCATTGTGTTAGGTCAAAACTCTTCAGAATTAAGTCACTGATCTTATTGTCTTTAATTTCGTTTCTTTCGCTTTAATTTTGTAATTTTTTATGTTCAAAAATGTTAATATAATTAATTCAGAATAATAATCAAATGTATTGTACAACAAAAATGTGTTTTCATATGATCTTGCAGTCTGTTTTTTGCGTTCCGCTAAATATGTCCACCGGTTTAGTTTACATACTAACGGCACCCAAGAAACTACTGTAAAACCAACTAACTTAGGCAGCTTCTTGTTGTGATATAATGTACAGAAATGCGATTGCATTCCGCCAGACCCATGTTTAATTAGTAATTAATTACGTAATTTGAGAACTACGTAACTTACAAATGATTAAGTATGATATTCAATAATAAATTAAGACTCACTGGGGTCAGTAAAGCCGAATTCGCTGCAGACCCATAAGAATATTCAAAGAAAATATTTTATTCTAAATACCTTTAAAGTAAAGTTAATCTATACATGTAATAAAATTGTCACTGATCCATTTCTGTACATGGAAATTATTAAAAAAAAAACATCATAGTTTGTCATCAAAGTTTGTATGTTTGTCTGTATGTCAATCACGTAATACGTACTATGCAAATCTTTTTCTATACATGAAATCAATCTGTAGAGGAGTAGTCTTTGTACATTGAAAAGTATTAAAAAAAATATACATGGAAGTGAATTGATAACTAACAGAATCCATTTTCAGCATTTTTAAAATCTTTGTGTGTTTATCTATTTGTCTTTTAGTTGTGCACACAGCACGAAAAAAAGAAAATTCATACAGGGGGACATATATTGTGATGATTCACTTTATATTTTGTTTTTTTTTTAACAATCGGTTAACAAATAAAGAAGTTAATAATCTTTTATTGTCGTAAAATTGTGGCTTACCAGTTTGAAGGTTTATAGTGTTTACATAAAGTGGTCAGTACAATGGGTACGTTTTATCAAAATCGAAAATTACGCTTACAAAATCGCAGGCACAGCTAGTATTATAAATAAAAAACAAAGTTTTATTTGTTTATTTTGTTTATTTAAATATTGCAAAGAGACTAGAATAGAAATCTAAATTTAAATTATAGTTTAAAAAACTAGTTGCCATATTTTTTGGTTCAGTCATTATAACATAATTTGATTTGATTTTTCAATATGTTTTTTTTATTGAATGGATTTTGAGTTAGACTTTGCTGGATGAAAGTATTCTCATGGCCTCCCTATACCCGGAGTCGCTGGCTCCATGTACCGTAGAGAAGTGTGTGAGATCAGTGGCCTCCCCTGCGAAAAGCACGCGCGGGGTCCCCTCGAGGTCCATTAGCGAAGCGCCGAGTGCTGCTCGAGCCCCAGGGTACTCCGCCACCAGTAGGTTGTCGAAGGAGTAGGTGCCGCGAGTGAATGGGTTGGAGTACCACATAGACCGGATCATATCGGTTGGATCCGGTATTGTCATGTTTTTTCCTAAAAACATTCGCATCACCTCCATACATTTTCTCTTGACTTCTTCCTCTGGTAATGTTTCTACCTACAATATTATTATAATTGTAAAGTACAAATGTACTGTTCCTATATACTAAATATTAATAAACTAAGTAATCCTAATCGTTATCGTATATTTTAATAGCTTTATATTTAGATCATGACACTGATCTTGAATGACGTTTTTTATACTTTACTTTTAAAATGATTATTGATATTAGTACATTAAGAATTGGATAAACTCCATAAAGTTAAACCAATATCATAAAAGTTCTTATTGCTTTACATGTATATAAACATTTTGTCAACAAGTATATCTTATTCAGTAGTTGGACCGATTTCTATAAAAACCTAAAGTGAGTTTGCCATGACAAACGTCGGGAAACGTTACCATAATATGCTATACGTATTTTTCAAATGTTTGTGTTATCTCACTTTGCCCCAATACTGACCATTTTCGTTGTTTCCCCGATCGTCCAAAATGTTAACGTATTGCTGGATCCTGTAGGACTGCTCAAATCTTTTAATTTAATTTGCCATTTATCGTATTTCTCTTTATCAGGCTTCAACCATTGGAATACGAAACTGTCTTTCTCTGACCACCATCGTTCGGCAAATGAGAAAATAATTTTGCCTACTAAACCCATAGATATTTTGTTTATTGCTGTGGCCTTAGTTTCGGGTAGCGGCGGCGAAAATAATGTTTGATATCTGTAAGAATTATGACTATTTCTCAAGTGCTGTAACGATTTTGACAAAAATAAGTAAAAAAAAATTATTAGAAAGCTTTTTTTAAATTTATGCAATGACTATGATACCGATATGGTAACAGATATTATTAAATTTGGTTACTTATACATGCATATAATAAAATTGTTACTCATCCATTCCTGTACATGGAATTAAAAAAAATACATCATATAAGAGCAAGAGAACCCAAAACAATGGTTTTTCAGTTTGTCTGTTTGTCTGTATGTCTGTATATTTGTGCATACTTATCTAAGAAACGGCTTAACCAATTTGAATGCGGTTTTAAGAAATATATTATCACAGTCTTCACTTAACATTTAGTGTTTATTTCATTTAAATCTGTTAAGAAATAAAAAAGCTATGACAATTTATGTCAATGACGTAATAGGAAACATGAAAATCTTATTCTATACATGTATTTTTTTTTTTTTTTTTTTTTTTTTTTTTTTTTTTTTTTTTTTGTCTGTCTATGCTGTTAGCCCTGTTGGCTATTACAGCGTCACCGGGGGAATGGGTGGGTCAGGAGACCCACCCTTAAAAAGGGGGGGGCCAGATGGGCCCCCATGGGGAACGACGTCCCGAGGGCGTCTCAGATTGAGACACGGACCTCGGCTCGGGGCGTCGTTAGTCAGGAGGGAAGCTAAGGAAATTTGGACACTAGCGTCCTCCGACGGCAGAACGCCGGAGCAACGGAGCACTTACTCAGTTGGGACCTCGTCTATACCGGTACAGACGGTGTGTGTCTGTATGTTGTGTGGTGTCAATTATGCCTACGCGTACACGTTATTACCTACTGTGAACGCGTCGTCGGGGTCAACGAGTACCGACTTGGGTCTTCTTTTTCTGACTAAAGTAGTCTTACGTGGTCTATACTCTGCGGCGTCAGCCACCAGTGGGTTCGGGTGTCGCTCAGCACGTTCAAAGTACTTTTGGGAAAGCCCCTTGAAGTACTGAGCGATGGTCGGAAGGTTCAAGTCTCTATGGAGATCGATGTTGCGTACGAACCACGGCGCCCCGGTTGCAATCCGTGTAAACCTGTTCTGAATCACCTGAAGGGGTTTCAGATTAGCGTGCGCAAAAGCGGGACTCGCATAGGACATGACGGAACGTATGCAAGCTTTGTAAAGTGTCACCTTATTGCGAAGGGACATTTTACTCCGCTTGCCTAACAGCGGATATAAACGACCTAATATGTAGGCCGCTCTGCTACGAACGGTCCTAATATGCGCAGTGAAAACTAACTTTCTATCTAACGTTACTCCTAGGTATTTTGCCTCGTCTTTCCAAGGTATCGGTTTATCAAAGAGTTTGATTCGCGGGAGGATCCTTGGGGGGCCCCGTTCGAAGAGCACCGAAACGCTCTTCTCAGGGTTTACCTCGATCCGCCATTTCCGCAGCCAACTCTCAAGGGAGTCGACTGCGGATTGGAGACGTTGGTATATCTCCCAGTGATCCTTAGAGGACGTGTAAAGCGCGGTATCGTCCGCGTACATGGCAAGGTGCACTTTAGATCGCGGTCTAGGAATATCGCTAGCGTAGATGGAATAGAGGATGGGCGAGAGAACTGAACCCTGGGGAACACCCGCCCTGATGGGGCGGGGGGTTGACAAGACGCCTTCCACTCTGTAGCGAAAGGAGCGATTCGTCAGGTAGTCCCGTATGATGAGTACGAGTCTGTCCGACACCTTGAACTGGTATAACTTGTACACCAGTCCATTGTGCCAGACCCTGTCGAACGCCTTAGCTACATCGAGGAAGAGCGCTCCTGTCCTATGCTTCTTGGCCCTCACAGTGGCCCCTATCAGTATGTGCTCCGTGAGGCGTTGCACCTGATGGGAACATGAATGGTTGGCTCTAAAGCCGAACTGCTCATTTGGGATGATTTTGAGTCTCTCGACTTCCGATCTAAGTCTACAGAGGATGATTCTCTCATATACTTTCCCTAAGGAACTAAGAAGACTAATGGGACGGTAACTACTAGGCAGATGCCGGGGTTTGCCCGGCTTATGGAACCCTATCACTATGGCCTCTTTCCACTGGGCCGGAAACGAGCAACCGGCCAGTAGAGCGTTAAAAATGGTAACCAATAGGTAAATTAAAGGAGGCGGAAGAAGCTTTATCACTTTGTTAGTGATCCTATCGGGACCTGGCGATTTCTTGACGTGAAGCGCCCTAACTATGGACGTCACCTCGTCTAGGTTCGTTTCCTCGATTGGCGGACCGGCCGGTGGCTGAGAACACATTATATTGACCGATTTGTCGACTATTTCGACATGATCGCGATCAACGGATTGAGCAGACAGACGGCACTGGCTCTCTAGACTGTCGGCTAAGCACTCAGCTTTGTCAGAGTCGTCAAACGCGATGGCGGAGTTAGGTCCAACCAAGGGAGGCATATCTGAGACAGTGTCCGCCTTCAACGCTCTCTGCAACCGCCAGAATGCCTGGTGTGTTGGAGAGAGCGTCGCAAGCGTCCTATCCCAGCCGCTATCTCTGAAGTCGTCGAGAGCTTGTCTCGACTCCCTCTGAAGACGGCGCAGCCTCCGTCGGTTGTCATCTGTCGGGTATCGGTCATGGGCTCTAATCGCGGCGTTTTTACGGGTGATGAGGAGTCTAATGTCCGGAGGGAGTGCTCGGTAACCCTCGAAGTTCACTCGGACCTCCCTCGAGGACTTTCCTATGCTGTCTACCAAATGTTCTGTGAAGTTAGTCGCGGCTGAGACAGCGTCCTCGACCGATGTAAGCTGGTCAGGAATTTTGTCGAGGTGCGCTGGTACGGGGGAATGGAGTTGCTCTCGAAGCTTCGTCCAGTTAATAATTGTTTTGGTCGCGGGTTCCCTAAGGGGAGGAAGTCCTAGCTGAAATAGGACCGGTCGATGGTCAGAGTCTAGCTCGGATAGCGTCTCGATAGAACGTAACTGGAGTGTCACGCCCTTCAAGAGTACTATGTCGAGCACGTCGGGTCTGTCATGTCGGAAGTCTGTGTCGCAGTATCGCGTGGGACTCAAAGGCGCGGTGATCTCGAAGTCGAGACCAGCCTTGTAACTTAGCCTATCAAGGAGATTTCCTCTACTGTTTGCGACAGTGGAGTTCCAGCGGGGATGTTTGCAATTTAGGTCGCCGGCCAGAATGGTTGCGTTACCTAATTGGAGTAAGGACTTAAGGTCCCTCTCAACTAAGGCTTTATTGGGAGAAAGATAGACGGATGCTAGTACGATCGACTGATGGCCGGTCATACCCACCTGACATAATGACGCTTCTACGTTGACTAGTTGGGGCGGATCGAGCGGAGTGCAATGAAGAGACCTTCTGTAATAGATGATGGTTCCCCCCTTCGCGGTTGCCCTATCGTTCCTAACGAGACGGTAATTTGCGATGCGCGGATCACGATTACACGGCTTCAGAAAGGTCTCTTGTACTAACAGGACGTCTATCTGGTGCGTGACCACGAAGTCGCGCACTAGATCTATCTGCTTAAGTAGCCCGTTCGCGTTGAATGTAGCGACAGTCAGAGAGCGAGGTTTTACCCTTCCACGCGATGTCATCATGTTGACATCGTGTGTTCGTATATCGATTTGATTAGGACGGCGTGCTTGAGGAGCACTTCCATCCTCGCGGGAGGGTTCCGCGCGGAATCCCTCATTTCATTTGAAAAGACTAGGAGCTCTTCAATGTCTATTACACCGAAGAGGCTCGTGACGCACGCGAGCGAACTCGCAACTCCGTCGGTGGAGTTACGAACCGGCGGCGGCGGCAACGACTGGGGGACGGGCTGTGGGATAATCCTCGGAGGCTTCACCCAAGCGTTCGCGATCGCGTTCGCGGGTGCCTGAGGGGCCTGGGATGCCTGAGGGGCCGCGGGCCTCCCAGGGGCTAGAGGAGCCCATGGAGGCTGTGCGAACCGAGGAGGATGCCTTGCCGGCTGTGTCCTGCGCGGCGCTTTGGGGCACCCGCGATAATTCGCAGGATGGCCCTTCTGTCCGCACAGGACGCAGCTGGGAGGATCCTCAGGGACCGGTCCCTTCCGCGAGCAGTCGGCTGTCGCGTGGTCGTCCAGGCACTTGACGCACCTTGGACGCGCGTGACAAAAACGTTGGGAATGCCCATAGAGCTGGCAGCGATGACACTGACCAGGAAAACCGCGACCACGTGGAGGTTCGACCCTAAGGCCGGAGAGTTGGCAGACTGCCTTAACGTTAAAAATTTGCTTTCCTTCCGGGGAAAGCTCGAGATGGACGAGAACAAGATCGAACGGGACCCTAGTGGTCGCTCGGTACATGCGGTGCACCGAGATGACGGGGAAGGATTGGGACTTAAGGTCCTCGAAAATCCGCTCAGTAGTGAGCTCCACGGGGAGCCCTCGGATGACCACCGTTAAGCGGCGTTCATCCTCTAGCGCGTAGGTGTGGTATCCGTAACCACGTTCGCGGAGGAGACGAGTCAGACCACGGTGGTCCGACGAAGACGCGGTTTGAACGCGGATACCGTCGGCGGTATTTCGGGCGGACGTGAAATGGAGCTTGTGCTCCGTCATAAGTGCGGACAGAGTGTCCCACTTAGACTTGTCCCTTATGTAAAGCGGCGGCGGCGCGGGGGACTTCCGTGGCGCTGAAGGCGCAGGCGCTGAAGGTGCCTCCGCGGGCGCTGAAGGCGCGGACGACGGCGACGCGGACGCGGGCGCTTCGGGCGCGATCGGCGCGCGTTCGCGAGTCGGGCCCGGGCCCGAAGAACGGTCGGGCAACGCGGGTTCGCTACTAGCGGGTTTTGAGGCCCGTTTTCGCGGGACGTTCGAGGAGAGCGCTTTCGTCGCCTTCCTCTTGGCCGATTTGGTCTGCACGGTCGTGAAACCGTCGTCCTCGTCAGCGTCCGAGGAAGGGGACGAACTCCCCGACTCGGAATCCGAGGCCGTCTGCTCAGTAGGAGTGGCGGCCTCGACCTCCATGTCGGAGGTGCTCTCGGTCACGATCGCGGCGCGCGAGGTCGAGGGCGGAGACTCGATGCCTAACAAGACAGAGTAGCGCAGGCATAATTGAGGCGCAATTCCGTGGACCCAACCATAGAACTGCGACTTGGACAGATCTTCGGGTTCCGCCGCGGATTTGGGGTCCATGGTGGAGCCCGGAGATATGAGCCGTCCTCCCTGCGTGAGCAGGGAGGCGAGTGCCTAACGTGAACCTTTATATAAGCAAGAGAAAATCCGCGATGGTATATGTTTATCTCTTGGGGATAGCCCACAATAGCAAATTTTTATCTTTTACTTTTTGCGAAAAATAATAGGTTATTTACGAAGCGATTTCAAGAAATACAGCTTTAATCCCTATCTAATTAAGTAACTTAAATACCTTTTACATTTAATATGATACAATATAGCCCTTTACATCATGTAATTTAAATAAATATTTTCGAAGATATTACAAAATTAAAATATAGGGTATTCGCGTTTGCGGCGGTACGGTCGGCCGACGCACTATGGTATGGAACCGTGCAAACCGTCTCAAATGGCTTTTGTGAATGTTCAGTATTGAAAATTTTGTTAATGCATATAGCTAATTGAATTTTTATCACTTAAAATAGATTTTTTTAAATAAAACTAGACCTGCAAGTTGATGGTGAAAATAACGTCGATTGTGTAGCTCAGAATTCCTCAAGTTTATATGGTAATATTTTGATTATGTTCAATGAAAATCTGTAATTGTGATGTATGGTTAGAATGGTTATTAAGTACTCTGTTTAAGAAGTATTTAAATGGACCTTTAAGTAAAAACAAGAGAGGTATAAAAATAATTACAGTACCTGATATTGTATCCTTATTAAAAACTTTAAATATACTTTTGACAGTGAGCCATGTCTGCCGATGTCGTAATTTTGATTGTATCACTTAAAATAAGTCATATAGAAGCCAATACAAAAAAAGGGAAGTGGGAATTGTTTTATTACGAATTTAAGGCGAGCGAAGCCGCGGGCAAAAGCTAGTATCATAATATATTTGCTACCTTTCCTTCAAAACTCCAAGGGATACAGTCACAATAACATTATCAGCTGTATACATGTCGCCATCTTTACAAGTAACTTCAACACTGCCTGTAGTATTTTGGGGCCATTTTATTAGTGTAACCTCTTTGTTCAACTTGATATCTAAAGTTGGCAAGCCTGGGCCGCTGTTATATGTATTCTGTAATAATAAAACAATACTGTCTGGTATGAACTTAAATCAGTTAACGAAAAGAAAACACTTACCAGTAATAATTCAAAAAAGGTTTTATATCCGTATCTATGCCAGCTCATTTCCTGATTGCCGCCAAGTAATTTATAATTGCCATTCGAAGTCACATCATTCCAATTGCTGGAACCCGCATGGGTGTCGACTACTATATCCGCGATATCAAGAAACTCTTCGATGTATTCAGTATCGTTTAAAAGATTTGGATACTTTTCTGCGACATATTCTCTAAATCTAAAAGCAGTTGGTTTATAATTTAAGTGTTTTTTCCCACTTCGTTTGAGATAATTTCTAATTTGTCAGGAGACAAGTCAAACTGCTTATAAAACTCAGCTTAGACTTTGTTTCGTCAAGTTGTAATTTAGCTCAAAATATACCTTTAAATATTTAATTACAATTTTTAACACTTTGAGAGATGTCAACGAATGGAACGGACGGCGAAGCTAATAGAAATTATATTTTTTATTTACGAGTATATTCACTATATTGCAAGAAACTTATTAAGTACAGGACATACTTCCTTGTGATATACATGCCAAGTGGTTCTGGTTTCTCAGGAGAAATTTCCATTAGACTAATACAGAAAGACATTAATTCATCCATTAGTTCTTTGTTTCCCAAAGTACCGTCAGATTTGTAAATCTTTATATCGAAGTCTTGGGGCAATATGGTAATACTGTTGTTGATGGCTGTCTCGTAGGTACGACTGTTGACTATTCCGTGTATCCTATAGATATAATTATTACTTTTATAATATACTAATTATTGTTGATTAATGAAAATTGTATCTACCTAATATGAAATAGATGCATACTATCTTATTTCTAATTTAAAAAAAGTTATGCTTGAATAAGAAGTAATAACAGAATTTATGTCCCGGCAAAACAACGCAGTTACTAATAGAAACAATCTATTCCTGCACTAAATTTCCTTCATATGTTTCCAATTTATGATTAATAATTTGCAGTGACAAACAACAACTACGGACAGTCTTGTCAAATTATATTAGCTTTATTATTATTAAAATAACAAAAACTGGTAATTTGGGACATCTTAAATAATTATGCAATAAGGCCAAGCCTAGACCTTGTTGACCAGTGTTGTTAAAACACTGGTTACATCAAGTATCTTCGTCCTTCGTGTGACCTCTGTTGCAACAATAATATATGTATCTTACATATCCAGATATTAAGACAAATGAATACATATCATAAGTGCGTACCATTCTGCTCCAACTTCGACTATACCATCACCAAACGGTACAGTATGGACCCTTCCCCCCACTCGGTCTTGGGCCTCTAAAGCTAGCACTCGTTTGCCAGCTTTAGCCAATGTGGAGGCCGCGGTGGTTCCCGATGAGCCCAGCCCGACGATTATAGTATCGTATTTCGGTTTTATGCTGTAAAGTGGTTTAGAAAAACTCCAAGATTAAAACGTTCATTAAATTTAAAATAAGTGTAATGTAAAGTGTGTTTTAGAATAAAAATGCAATATTGATTGAAAATACGATAACCCCGACACGATCCTAATGTTTGTATTTGTTAAAGTTATCATTATGAACTCCAGGTCCATGCAAATTACAACATCTTTAGATCATCTTATTGACTATAACGTTAGGAACGATTTATTTATATGAAATAAATTGGGTCACATTAATACAAGATATAATATCGAGTCGAATCTGTAATACAAGATTGAATTCAATCTTAGATAGCTATCTATAAACTCAATTTAAATAAAAAATTGTTAAAAAACTAATAAATATGCTTTTATAAAAAAAATATAAAAATAAAAAATAAATAAAAGTTAAATAAATATTAAAAGCAATAATTAGAAAAGTTATTAAAAAAACGTGGGGTGGATGGTATCGGTTTTTTTTGTTATTTAACTTTTATGTATTTTTTATTTTTTATTTTGTTTCTTTTTATTAAAAGCGGGTTTTTTTATAATATTGCATTGTCATCGGCCCTTGATAGGTATGCAAAAATCCAAATTCATCAGACTATTCAAAGCTGGTCAAAATCACGTTCAATGTTTACGTTACAAAGATTAATAGATAGATAGATAGATAGACAGATAGATTGATAGATAGATAGTTACATCCGAAACTAATGAAAGCGTATTAAAAATGACTTACACGTGGTTTACTGCGTGTTCGAGGACCCCCAAAAACAAAATTAAAAGCAATCCCAACCGCGTCCCCATGATGCTTTGAAATAAATCAAATAAATGACCGTTTGCTCTTCGTTATATATTATTTGTTATCTAATCACTTGTTTACAAAAAGTTTACAATAACATTAAATGTCTTAGAGTTTCTAATATTTTTTGAAGAGTTACAATATATATTTTAATATTTTTCTTATATTTTTCTTATATTTTTTAAACCGTTTAGTTCAATATTCGAAACACGTGTTTACGATAGGTTGAGTTGTGGGTGACTGACAGATCAGTTTGTTATGTACGGTAATGCCTCTAGTGTGTTTTAGGGTCCTGATATACAGCTAAGAACGCTAGCAGTATCTACCTTTTAGCAATATCAGCTTCAAGAATTTTCCAGCTTCAAGCAGTATTCAGCTTCAAGCAGTATCCAGCTTCAAGCAGTTTCCAGCTTCAAGCAGTTTCCAGCTTCAAGCAGTTTCCAGCTTCAAGCAGTTTCCAGCTTCAAGCAGTATCCAGCTTCAAGCAGTATACAGCTTCTACAGTATATAGCTTCTAGCAGTATCCAGCTTCTTGCAATATCTAACTTTTAGCAATATCTTGAGGTTTCACAGTGTGGTCTAAAGTAGTTTGTCCAGGTCTGCTTAGATTAACACAACAAACGTATTTATTTATTGAAAAAAACATTGGTCTCCAAAAAAATACAATAAAAATCAATGCATGTCAAAAATTGCAATTCAACAGTTTTATGGCTAGAATATGACATGACATAAGCTATATAAATATTATATTTACTGTCTGCGTGGACTCAGTCACGAGCAACAGCTAGTCATAATTTAAATTTCATTTTATGAATTAGCTACCTTAATTTTTAGACTTCACAATATGGCGTTCAAAATCCACCATTTTCCTTTTTTTAATATTCCTTGTGACACACATACACATAACATACAAATAACATAAATGGCTGTATTTTTATTTAAATACATATATTTGAATAACATAAAACTAAGGTCATCGGGTAATAAGAAGGATTTTCACCAATACTTATGTAAAATTTTGTGAACCAAACGATTAAAAACAAGATCTCCCGATGGCAATTACGTAATCGCGCTTCAAACTACGTTATGTCACAGACAAAACCACGTGCAAAAATTAGTATTTCTGTAGCCTATGTGTTATTCTGGTTCATAAGCTACATTATTGTAAAGTTTCATTAAAATCCGTTCATTAGTTTTGGTGTGATTGAGTAACAAACATCCATCCATCCAAACATTCGTACTTATATATCAGTAAGATTTTGTGTGGTAACGGTAAATTAGGTAATATTTAATTACCTAATTTTCATTGATGGTTATGTTTAAAATTCCGGCTAGCATTATATACATATACAGAAATGTAATTTTGTTTGTTTCGCTCTCACGTCGTAACTATTTTACCGATTAATGTGAAATATTCAACACATATTAACAAATTATTTAATGATTTCTAAATGTGTATATTATATATTAACTAATAAATGTCTTTGTTGTAACACAATTGTTATCCGGTTTATAAATGAATCTATAGGTAGCTATCATCTAAATTGCTTTATATAACGATCTAATCGTTGACTTCTGGCAAAGGGTTACTTAAATCATATGATATCGTCACATCAAATGATATCGTCTGTGACTCCTTCTGTGTGTTTAAAACTCCTAATAGAACTCCGCCATGAAATAGTATTGTCAGCATTCTTGCTTTTTATAAGGTACTAATTTATACTGATTTTTTATACTAAAGGTGCGTTTTAATTGAAATCGTTGGCAACTTTCAACTCTTCACAAAAACCTACCAACTATTTATTAACACCCGTATGATACCCATACTCCACATTCCCGCCGATGCTCTGAATTCAAGCGCGTCATGGTGCTATGATATGGTGGGTAGTTTCGAGGCAGGTATTTGTTTACCGCTTTTCTTATTTTATTTGCTTTATATAACCCACCACAAATTAATTATTCTTGATAGAATATACAACTTGGATTGGTAGAAAAAAAAAACTGGGAGAAAATAATTCTGCTAATAATATTATCAATATATAATACGTGAACAAAAACCTACCAACTATTTATTAACACCCGTATGATACCCATACTCCACATTCCCGCCGATGCTCTGAATTCAAGCGCGTCATGGTGCTATGATATGGTGGGTAGTTTCGAGGCAGGTATTTGTTTACCGCTTTTCTTATTTTATTTGCTTTATATAACCCACCACAAATTAATTATTCTTGATAGAATATACAACTTGGATTGGTAGAAAAAAAAAAAATGGGAGAAAATAATTCTGCTAATAATATTATCAATATATAATACGTGAACAAAAACTTCTGGCCCCTTTTTACGAGAATTGCGCGGATGAAGGAGTATTAAATTTGGCACAGTTATAGTTTATGTGTACTTAGGAGAAGTGTAGAACGCTAGTATTTGTCAATAATGCACTTTTAATTTTAATTACAGTCCTTTAGATTGCGGTCGAATTACAAAGATCAGATCTGAGGTGACAGGTTCGAATCCTCTGCCTTATGGTTTGCTAATTTGTGTGCGAGTGTAAGAATTCAGATTGTTATTTGGTTCAGATGTTGTTTAAATCAACATAAGTACTTCCATCTATTAAATTATGTATAAATAAAGGCTTAACCCAACAAAGCGATGCTCTGGTTAACTGTTAGGTTAACTGTTTTTTTTAAATTTCATTACTGCAATTTTAAATAATTTTAATTAATACATCTTAAGAAATATTCTTTATTTTTTTTTAATATTACAATGTGTTAAGCGTTTAATGTATCATTTAAATGAAAGAGCTTTTTATGTAGTTTTAGTACAACTCTAGTTTTAAGTGGAGAGACTGATTAATAAAATTGGCCTTGTATGTAGCCCTTTTTTCTTTTTAATTAATAGTGATTACATAAAATAAAAGAATAAAACCCACCTGTTATTTTTTTTTATTTAATCAAAATTTGTAATAACTTTTCTTCCACGTATTTTTATATAACCAATTATGATGTAACGCCACAATACATAGAACAAGACTTTATTATAAATGTTATTTGACAAGTCTATAAAAATGGCGCCATTTGAAAATTAATTGCAAACGTCATTCGTCATTACAATATTAATATTTGCTAATTGTATAAGCTATATCTCAATTACTTCGAAAAGCTTAATAAATTATTATATGTTTGAATACATATTTCCTTATAATTTTGTTCAAACAATATTACTCATTCGTTTATCACTTTCGAGAACATGATAAAATAGAGATCTATAAATACTAATCTAAAACAGAACTAAAAAGGTTCTTATCAACATAGTATACAAACAAATTCTAAGGCAACGTTACATCCGAGCTCTGAATAAGTCCTAGTGATCCAGTTATCTAGGAGCTGGTGCGGGAACTGTGAGGACACTTACCATTACTACGAGTGTTATGAGTAATTAGTTGTTTTTTTTTTTTTTTTAATTATATTTTTTTAGTATTGACATATGTCAAATTAACTAGCCTGCTTAATTTTTATGTTTTACCAAACTATTTGTTTTTTAACTTGTAAAAAAAGTAAAAAACAAATTGCTTGCCTCCGAAAGGATGTTACGTTCATATGTTGTAATTACCAAAGAGTGACCTTTTACACTTAATATAATATAATTAGTGTTATAATTAATAAATAAAAATTGTGCTATGGAAAATTAAAAAAAAGATCAACAAGAAAAGTTGTTTCGTTCGTTCCCCTCGAGTCTGTATGTATCTTCCTAAACTCCTTTGTATATACAAATAATATAGTATACCTAAGATAAATTATGAACGATCGAGAGATATCACTGTATTCTAGAACAAGGGGTAGCATCTCGAATCAACCCTGATTTCGAGGGTTCAACACACTCACAAACAAAACAACCCTGCATACTTACCAACGCTATCTCTTTCTAATCCACTCCACTTGTATACCTGTCTCTGTCTCTACAGTACGCAATGGCCATCGATTTTCCCTGGCACTTTCCTTTCGAACCCTGCACCAGGCGGATGTGGAAATTTAAAAAAACACACAACGTTTTGTGAATTGTGAACTATATTTTAATTTGTGAAATAATTTTGTCGTAAACAGCGCGGATATCTGTAAGTAAGATGATCTAAACAATAAAGAAAATATTTATTTTTTTTAACGTGGCTATGTTTTTTGTTAGTTCGTTTTTTATATATAAATATTTATGTTTAATATTTCTATTTCTATACTTCATTCGATATAATGGAATTGTTTTTTTTATTGATTTTACTGATATCTGAATATTTTTTTACGCTAACATGAATTTATAATTTCAATGTCACGAAGGACGACTGTGTGTGAATGCCTCTGATGGGGTTAAATAGGCTTAATAATAAGTATAATATCTTAATAAATTAACAGACAACATTTACTATACTCCTATCAAGAAAATTTAAATATCTGAGAGATATCAATATTGAATTATTGAATAGTATTTCTGTTATCACCGGTCTTGTGTAGTCTGAATCTGACGAAAGACTAACAAAGCAATAATCTAATCCCAAGAGTAATAATTATGAAAAATGCGCGTCCTTTAAAATATAAATGTCAATGTCAGATAGACTTCATTGCAATTCTCTCGTACAAGTCTCGTCTAGTAATTGGCAATTTCCGTTTCAATGCAGTCAAATGAGTTTGAAATTTGATTTTCGAATGTGATGGAAGGTGTTATGATTACTCTTTTAACTAAGACTTTTTTTACTGCAGTATTGAACTCTGATGTTTGATTATGTATCTTACATTTTTTCCTTTTATATATTAAGTAAATTATATTTTTTTATTAAAGAAGAAATCTTTGATCAGATTTTATACAAAAAGTATTACCATAGCTTACTTTTTATTTAATACAGAACAAGTTACAAATATTTTATTATCATGTTGGCAATTTTGTAGAAGTAATAGAAAATACTAGGTAATAATTAATAAAATAGTATTCATCGTCAAGACAAGCCATATTTTAGTTTTTTTTAATATTTTTCACACATAATTCAAGTGACGCCTGGGCGGGGTACCAAAGTGCCCCTCGTTATCTTAGAACACTTTTAGCGTCTCTCCAAATGCAGTCTTTTAGCTCCTATATCCAGGAGAGTCCATAACATGTTTCATTGTTATCTAAGTCTACAAACCTTGACATGGTTCCACGTGACTTTAAAAATGTAAATAACAAACACTTGTAACAATACCGGGTCTACATCCTACACTCGCTTTCAGGCAAGCGCTGAAAATTACTTCAATGGTCTAATTACACGCGTGAAACTTTGAACTTTTTTATTCCTAGGGTTGAATATTTTAGAATAACGACTGACTCAATATTTATTTTAAACCTGTATCTGAAATTCATTCAACACGATACAAATTTGTCTTATAATATATGTCATAAGGTTTTTATCATAAAAATAATAATGTTCTAATGTTCGGATGTGGCAGCCCTACTATGTATGAATGTCTATTTTCTTCGCCCCTTTCCTTACGGGGGAATGCTCATTTGACGTGCTTTATAAGAGCAAATGCAAGCATTTTACCTCTTAGCGAACACCGCGTTCATTAACTCCTTAGAATGACTGCATCTTTTGACTTCAATAATTAACTTACAGTCGTAATAATATTTTGTTAAATCGTGACATAAAAATGTCTTGGAGTACTGACACGATAGTTCAGTGAAGCGATGGAGACGGATTTATAGGGGTAATAAGTTCGAGTCCTGCTTAATACAAAATTCAGAAAGCATAACAGGACATGGATAGATGTTTTTAAATTTTAATGTGATAGAAAAAATATATTTTGGCGTTATTGTCAGGTATTTCTACATTTTGGTTATTAATTTCTTACAAAAATAAAACTCAATTAAAAAGTCCTCATATATCAACAACTAATTGCTAAACACTAATATATTTGATTTTTACAGGTTTGTTTTTATTCGATACCTACCTAAGTTATATATTTACCAAATGATTCATATTGACGGTTTTAAAAAATAGAGTTATATACAATATACATATTTGGAATCTGGCAAAAAATCGCTAGTTCCGCTAGTTTTATATGTAACTCCTTTTCACAAAAAAAAAGGTGACTAACTTTAAGATTCATTTCAATTATTTCAAATGCTAAATCTCAAACATTACGTATTTTTCCGATAGTTAGGGCTTGTCCACATCTACACGAACGGCGCGACTTACTGTAAATAATACGACACTGACAATATGGTGGCGATGTTGTTGTGTGTGGAAGAGGCGGGTTTAATTTATCGTATTGTGGTCAAACCCTTACTAGTTCTTATTGATAATATTAAATTCTTTCAGTTTTTGTCATGTCGTAAACGTGAAATGGATGGTATACAGATGGAGCCCATTGGCAAGTATAAGGCCGACCGCAACGGATCTGCGAAAGGTTGGTTCTGTTTTAGCCTTCTTAATATGATTGTTTTTATATTTTACTATAATTTAAATGTTTTATTTACTATTGCTATAATATTCTTACTTATAATAATATTATAAAGGTAATATGAGATAAATATCTCTTTTTACTTTAAAATTGATTTGTGCTTTTATTTACAACTAGTTAAGACTAGTAATCAATATTGCTGAGAGTTATAACTTATAAAATGTAACAATAGAATACTTAAATCGTAACTACTGCGATCAAAAAAAAGAATATCTACTCTAATTCAGTCCATGGAGAATCATTCGCGGTCTCAAGAGAGACTATTGGAACCATTATCATACCAAAAAGTTCAATTTAAGTGACGATCTTAGCTTTATCCAATAATATATAATCTGAAAAAAAATTGTCATGAAAGAATTTATCATTATAAATGTATCAGGCAAAAATTTCAATCAGAAAAAAAATTGCGTGATATTTGCCTAGACCCCCCTCTCTCCAACGTAAAATTAGATAAAATTTAACTCGACCCCTCTCCCCCTCTTAAACATCTCACGTAATTTGTGAACCCCCCTAACTATAGAAAAAGTTAATTATCATTATTATTATTTAGCGGCTGCCTGGCGAAATATGGTAGACCAAGATCTCGACGACGTCGCATTTTTAGCTGGTAAGTTAATAAGAAGCTTAAATTATAATAACAATCTAAATGTCTGTCCGTTACCGTGTTTCGTACGGTAATCGTAACCGTATTCGCAAAATAATGTTTGTATGAAATATGAAATAATACGCACTAAGCGTTGGTTACCATGTTACCATGGTTGAGGACATGACACTAGTCGTTTAATATTTATAGTAAACTACTTTCAACCTGTCAATGTTAACAGCTGGATAAAGATCCCCTTTTTTATTTCAAAAGTTATGAAGGTAACCATGCTGTAAATTTGCTTGGTAGATTACAAATCAAATAATTTATTTTAGGATATGCAGGTTTTTCGTTAAAATATTCCTTCATCTTGAGATTCTGTAAACACAAAATAAATGTTTAGTCCCAATACACAAACCACCAGAAAAAATGTTAAAATAAATATACATTATAATTCTTTCAATACTATAATGTTAAGTTATGCTAAGTTGTATATTCTTAGTGCAAAAAAGTAGGAAAATCTTTATCCATACTTATGTACTCCCACGTAGACTGCTTGATTAAAGTGTTCTTGTGTCTCGCCTTGAAATCAAAAAGCACTGTGAAGACTGCCTTTGACATTCATGAAAGATGGCGTCATCGAATGTATCAACTACACCCTTCGTGTTCAATTTTTTTCATTATCAAGCATGGCTTTTTTACTTTTATAATTATAAAAACATCTGTTAAAAAATATAAGTTTATATCACATTTTTATTAGAATGAAATGTTAACAAAATTATTTGATTAACGTACCATACATTATATTGCCTATTGATATTATTAATCAATCTATAATCTATCTACAATCCTAGATCGATGTCCACCTTAGTTTGCGCCTATGAACTCAATCGACATGTTATTGCTACTGTTATCTCAAGGAACGGATGTACCTAATTTAAATTATTTAAAATTGAACCAGGAGGTTATTAATTTCGGTTTCCACTTTATTATATACTAAATAATACTCGTTCATATATATCTAACTGTGAGGTACTGACGGGAATAATAGAAACAAATTAATTATCAAATACGATGACACTCTTTTTGGTTGGTTCAAAGTGCTGATAAAATAATTAAAGTTAAAGTTTCTTACAGAAGGCTGTTGACCAAAAAACACAAGTTACTAGAAGTTGAATTCATTTTAATTTTTGCATTGCATTATGCTACATTCTCAATATTGAGTGCCCTAAAAGTGCATTTTAAAATCTGGTACAGAATATACATATATATATTTATATATGGGTACCTATTATATACCTAAAAGTAATTGAATGTATATATTATAGATACAGACAAGGCAAGGGAAGCTAGAGAGCTAGGTGATGCTCCAGTGGCTGTGTGCTCACAAAGACGGGCTTTATGCCTCGCTGCGTTGGTTCTCTCCGCAATGTTCGCGACCGCGCTCCTCGTTGTGTACGCAACCCCGCAACCAGGTGAGTTATTTGGGTCATTTTTAACTGAGATTCTGACACTTTTGGGTCATTGTGCTGACATACTTGTGGGTCACTTTTGTTATATGTATGGTTCAGTTTAGTATTGATATGGTTTAGTTGAAATTATGGGTAGGTCATGTTATGTTTTTATTACAACATAAAAAAGTTCTTTGAGATATTTCATTCTTTGCTTTATTTCTTAATATTAATTTTTGTAGAAGCACTAACTAATTTTAAAGTAATAAGGTATTGTTATTCTGATTTATAAAAAAGATTTTTTAAAGATTTAAGGTCATAAAGAGTATAAAAAATAAGTACTGGAAATCGATTGATAAGAGTGCATTATTTATCTCGCGTGGTCTTATTGAAGCACTTTAATAATAGTTCTAGTTTCGATTTATTGAAATCAATATCACAACACAATTGGCTATAAAATAAGTGTAGTTTTACTGAAATGATTATTTAGAAAACTAACGCTAAGGTTTTATAAAAATTCATAAATAACTTTTAAAAAAAGCGAAAAATTTATATCTCATCAAATATGGTTTATAAAATTACGTATCGCATTTTTAAATAGTTTGCTTAATATATATTGAGAAATATATATTGAGTTATCTATTTTATTAAACCACAAACACCACTAAAATTACAGGCTTATAAATGTCCTATTTTTATAGTATTTATTCGTTGATTATTTTAGATTGTCCTTGCGCGGGAGAGGTGGAGCTTCTTCCAGGAATTGTTCCGACAGACTCTGAAGAGAATGCTACAACAGCTGCTAAGTATGTTTATTTTGTATTGATAATTATAAAAGCCAGAGCAATACGAACCTCCTTTGATGAAATGTTGTTTCTATCTCTTGCTTGATAAGTATTGCTGAACTAATTGGAATGCATGAAGCACGACAGTACTTCGCGGGGATTGAAACAGCTTGTATGGATGTACATATAGTGTGTAAATACGTTTTTAGGAGCATCTTTAGACTATTGTGTTTTACTGCCTGTATTTAAAAATAACATAAAATGGCAAGCAGGTGTTTATTTTTTAAATACATGACATAATTTCCATATTTTTTTTTTCAGGGAGCGAATAGCAAGCAACGGCATGGTGTTTCCCTGGCGAGGGGCGCGACTGCCCACATTCTTAATACCGAAGCACTATAATCTATGGCTGCACCCGAATTTGACGACGGGAGAACTAAGAGGTAATTACGATTCTTTACCAAATTATCAAGAAGATATCATAAAAGTTTGAAATTGTATAAAACTAAACCATTAGTTGAATTTATTAATATTCGATATCTTTGTTATGATAAAAATGTACCCCAAATTTTTTTATGTAGGTACATACATTTTCTTATGTTTTAATTACTAACATGATACAGATAAAAATAAAGTTACTATAAATGAAACTTACTGTAAAGGTAAATTATTGCATTTTTTTAAGTGAAAAGATCTTTTGCGACGTAGTGCACTTTTTGAGATTAGCGAATATTAAACTCGGGTCAGGTCTCGTGACCTGATCAAAACTTCCTAAGATGGATAGATAAGAAATCGTGCATTCCTAGTATATAAACTGTTTAAAATATGAAAATTGAACAAAGTGCATCTATTAACGAAAAAATAGTTAAAGAATAGAAAAAAAATGTTTTTTCCCACATATATTTTAGTATCTATATACAGCTAATAATTAAAGCAATTCTTGCAAAATAATTTCCTAAGCATTCCAAAATATCAAAAATGCACAATGTTAATATACAAGTTTTAATGTCTGCCGGTATGTACTGTACTCCCAAAATGTAACCTGTTTTTTTTCAGTGCTACGAGTTATTCCATAAGTGAATATACCTGACATTGATTAGTATTATTTTCAATTAAACGTAAAAATGTTTTAAACTATGAAATATATTTTTCAGGGGAAGTATCGATAGATTTCAAAGTGGACAGAGATACTTTATTCGTGGTTCTAAATATAAGAGACATGAATGTGACTGAGCGTGCCTTGTTCAAGGCCGGAGGATCACTTGGACCCAAAGTAGCCAAGAGTCTGGACTATCCACCTGCGGATCAGACGTATATAGAGTTTAAGGTATACCTAGTTGGGTCAGTGTGTATAAAATATATTGTTTTTGAATCTAGTTTAAATTATTGGTGGGTCAGGGCCGGCGTATGTTCCAACGTTGTTATGTTCCAACTCTGTTATGTTCCAACTCTTTTATGTTTCAACACTTTTTTTCAATTTAGTTAATAGAATAGCTGGATCATTGTATTGTATGTGGTCTTATATCTTACAGTATTGTTAGGTCATAATATAATGATGGCCTGAAGCTATTTATTATTAGTGACTTGACTTTTAAACCAAAATTGATGGGTTCGATTCCTACTCGATACAATTCTTTGTATGGTTTACAAATGGTTGTTTCTACTGTGTCCGGTAGTTATTTTTGTGTAATCCTCAAAGGATACTTACTATCTCAGTATACCTACTTCTTCTTTATTATGCGAGTAGGTCTATTACATGTGGTTTATTTTTCAAAATTAAAATTCTTTTCTTATAACCTAGTCTTTAAATTTATATTGTTTTTTTTTAATTATTTTAGGAGAAACTCCGTCGCAAATATAACTACACATTAAGTCTACGTTTTATAACAAAACTGGATCGCAGTGATCATCAACGGGGATTCTTTATAGCGGGAACTCATCGACAGTAAGTTTTTGGTATCTTATTATTACATTTATTCAGATATCTAAGTTTATTTATGCTGTAAGAACGAGCTGATTATATTTATTTAAAAGTTTCAACAAATAAATGAAATGAAATGCATTAAATTTATTCATAATACTAATAAATTAAACCACTGTACTAAAATATAACTAATTTTAACAGAAATAATAGCACTAAAAAGAAGTTACAAAACAATTCATGTATAAAAAGGTTAATAAAACAATATATATTTTAGTCGCTGTGCGATATCAAGGTTCTGGCTGACTCACGCTCGGTCGGCCTTCCCGTGTCTGGACGAACCACACCTCAGAGCGACCTTCAAACTAACTATTGTGAGGGATCGGTGGGTACATGATTTATTATATATTTTGGAAAAGGTTTGTTTATGTTGCATGAACAAATAATCATTTGAGCAGAAACTATTACTTTTAGAGGTCGGTGTCAGATTTATCAAACGTAAAAGTTGACTTTTGTAATAGATACATTATACATTTTCAAATTATATTAAAGCATATTTGTAATTTCAGATTTCATGTCTCTCTCACTAATATGCCAATAGTAGCGACAGAAGAGGCGGGCTTCTATCTAGGACATAGACTGGTACGTATCTGGAAAATTTTGATAAATTATGTATAAATGTGATCCGGGACCATGCCCATTTTTTATGTTTAGAATAGAAATAAATCAGAACTACCACAAATAAATAATAAATATCTAATAATAGCTGCAACTAAGGCTAATGCAATCATCCTTCACCTTTCAGTTACAAGACGAATTCGCGGTGTCTCCTCCGATGTCCCCGCACATGATGTCCCTAGCGGTGTGTCGCCTGCAGCGACGTGCGGCGCCCCCCGCGACCCCCGCCCCTGACCCACACCGACCCCTCCCAACAGCCGACCCACACGGACCCACCGCGACCACTGCGGCCACCGAACCCACAGACACGGAACAAGTCATCCCAGAGATCAGTCTGTACAGCGACCAACAGGTCATACTGGATGAGGCTGGGTCAGTTCTGTTTCATAATGACCTTAGAGTGCATTGTTATTTATAATATTAAGGGCTGATTTAATAATTCCTATCTTAAGGAGACACTATGTTATAATTCTTAATTGACTGTAGCAGATAACTTCGTTCATGTTTAACAAAATAGAAATACCTAAATCTCACTTTGTAATGCTGTGATGCCATTTAATATGAATGAAAAACAATGAAGTTATGTTAATATTTTATTTTCAGACCGTTATTGGAATGGGTTCAAAAAACAATACAGCTGTTCGCATTCGAGCTCAATACCTCTTACCCTCTTCCGAAATTTGGTAAGTTTAGAAATAAATTGAATAATAAATATGTATTTCAAAAACAAATAATAAACCGTCTTCATTAATTAAAAATATATACATATATTCCCAAGCAATAAGCATCCTATATATATGTGTGTTAACTGAAGAAATATGTTATACCCAAACAAAAAAATTATGAAATGTATAAAATACTAGCTGTGCCTGCGACTTCGTACGCATAGATTCCGATTTCGATAAAGATTCGAGAAAGACCTGTTTAATGTTTCATCAAATTCCGGCAAGTAGTTTTTGCGTGTTTTACGTGTAGTTGGAGTTTATTTTTATATATATATTTTAATCACAGATATTTTATTCGTGAGTAGATCTGTTTAAGAACTGATTACTGAGTCGTTCAATTATGTATTTTTTTTATTGAAAAATATATTATTATTCCCTGACGGGAGGACTATGAATATGGACTTTTAATATGTACTATCAATACTTACTATCAATATGTACTATCAATATATACTATCAATATATACTATCAATATATAAGTAATATCAATACGTACTATCAATATGTACTATCAATATATACTATCAATATGTACTATCAATGTATATTATCAATACGTACTATCAATATGTACCATCAATACGTACTATCAATATGTACTATCAATATGTACTATCAATATGTACTATCAATACGTACTATCAATATGTACTATCAATATGTACTATCAATACGTACTATCAATATAAACTATCAATACGTACTATCAATATTTACTATCAATACGTACTATCAATATATACGTACTATCAATATGTACTATCAATGTATACTATCAATACGTACTATCAATACGTACTATATATATGTACTATCAATACGTAACTTCTGTTCTTACCTGAAATAACCGCAATAATAGGAAAATAAGTGATTATTAACTTTATTTGTTAAATGATTGGAATAAAATACAACACAAAATGTACAGTGGATCCCATATATTCCCGAAAACTGCATCCAAATCGATTAATCCGTTTCTGAGATTAGCGTGCATAAACATATAGACATACAGACAAAATGAAAAACCATTGTTTTGGGTTCTCTTGCTCTTATAAAGGCTCACTCCCCATCATGATTTTTTAAATATTTTCCATGTATAGTTTTCGACCAGTGACCATTTTATTATAGGTATATATTAAGTAATATTTGACTCAAATATTTTTTTAATCCATGCCTCTTTTCTAATTTACTTCTATTATAGGTTTCAGATAAACCAACAAGCTAAGTATTTATATTAATTTTGTTAGATAAATTAAAATATTATTAAAGATGTTCATGAAAGTTAGACTATTTGTGTATTTTTAAGCTATTGCATAGCTTCTATAGCAGGCCTTGAGCGTGGAGGCTGAATCCGGAAATTCCGTAACGAAAAAAAACTAACACCCCCCACTCCGCATACTACGAAGCTTGGCCGAGTATTGTGTACATATCATTTCAAAATAGCGTAAGCGCCAAGTTGTTAATATGTATTATGAACTTATTGCTTACTTGTTAAGGTTGAGTTTAGGATAAATGTTTTATTTGTACAGTGGTATTTTTTTCAACAAACAAGTATAGTTGTTTATGCTTATGCACTTCAAAGCTCTTTACAAACTCAGTACTCAGTACCTCTTGATTTAATATTTAATTCAACACGTGGATGAAAATAACACAATAATAAAATATTTGAATCAGTTCTATTGCAACGCAACTGTCAGGGCAGACTATAATTAAAATATAATATTATTTAATATTTGACATTGCCATGGTAACGCAGTCCGTCGGAACCAATGTGAAACATTCCAAAATCACCACCTACTTACACATTAAAAATTAATGAAAAAACCATTTTCTAGTGGACCAAATTGTGAATCTAAACAATTCTCAAGTCCCCTTGAACACACACAAAGAATTTCATAAAAATCGGTCCAGTCGTTTAGGAGGAGTTCAGTGACATACACACGCACACAAGAAATATATATATATATATATATATATATATATATATATATATATATTTTATATAGATAAGATAGCCAATAGGGCTAACAGCAATTGTTATTACAAAAAAAAATCCGTTCAGTACTTTCTCATTATGGACATAACAAACCAAATTCCTAATGTTTTGATTTCCGAGTCATATTTGATAGGATAATATATAATAACTAGGATTTTATTTAATATTGAATATACAGTTTTTTTTTCGTTACTATTTTATTATATATTTATGTATAATGTGACTCCAACAGATATAGTGGTAGTAGAAGGCGGCAGTCAATACTCTGAGGGCTGGGGTCTCATAACTCTGTCACCTTCACTACTGAGCGACACGAAGGTCATAGCGAGGCTGCTCGCTCAACAGGTGACCCACTAGTGTACCAAAAATGACCCATTTGACTTGAACAATACTTTTTATATTCATAAATATTCCGAAGTATATATTATGATAAATTTTAAAAATAAAACAAGAATAAACATATGTATATAAAATTACAAGCTACATTTGAAATATTGGTCATAAATCAACTTATTAATAGACAGCAATATTTTTAATTAGACTCAAAATCACATTACATTGCATTAAATTACATCCAATATTATATTTAATATTTGTTTTATATTCATAAATAAACTCAGAATATTCAAAACTTCAAATAAATATATATGTAAAATAAAAAAATAACTGCCTATATATACACACACACACATACAAAATAGTAATTTGACACTCAGTGGTTCGGGGGTCTGGTGTCCCCCCGCTGGTGGAGCTCCCAGTGGCTGCTGGAGGCCCTCACCTCTGTGTTAGGTGAGAAGGCCCCCTCGCTGGGGGGCGTCGCAGAAAGACAACAGGATGCGTTGTTACTAGATCATGTACTACCGGCTTTAAGGTAAGTTACTTACAAAAAACCTATAAATAAATACTTTAAAGTATTTTCATTCAGGGCGGAAAAAACAATGTTACTTTAAATGAAATGACATATATCACTAATTATACAAAGTCAAATCACTAGTCGATTGAATTTTAATATTTAAATTAAAATCATATTTTGTAACAAATTAAATAAAAACAAATAAAAAAGCACCTAGGTATTAGGAAAAGCATCTCTTGTTCAAGAACTGTCATTGAAAACGCAACTGATCGGTTTCCCTCACTTGTAAATATATATGTATTTAATTTTGAAAAATAATATATTTTAAGACAAAGTATAGAATATATTTGTTAGAGTTTTTGTATATATACTAGAAACGTTACTATAAATTCTAGGTTTCATTTATTGTAACATTGTTTTTTCCATTCTGTATTAAATAATTTACAGGTTAGATTCAAGTAATTCAGTCCGAGCGGTCGCTTCCCCCAGACTGGAGAAGGCGGACATTGAGTCAGCCACTGACGAACTCTCCCTGCACAAAGTAAGTTCATTTAATTATGTACACGGTTAATTGTAATTAATGAGCCACCGCTTGCAAGCAGCCTCTCTACATCAAATTTTTAAAATGTACCTTCCCATTTTTTTTTTGCCTAGAGTCAAAAATAACTGAAGCAGCAAAATTTTTGTTGTTTCTTTTTTTCTGTGATATTTATCGATTTATCGAGATTTGTAACGTTGGTCGAGTGGTTAGCGCAGACGCCGAAAGTATAGCGGCGCGACGGAACTCGGCTTCGATTCTCGACAGGGACAGGCATATATGTGATGAGCATAAATGTCTATATTTCTGGGTTTGGTCGTTTATTAAATATATTCTCAGTATTTATAATGTGTATTTATACTTATTTGTATCGTTGTCTAAAATCCTTAACACAAGCAAATAAATTGGCTCACTTAGCGGTTAGGTCGATTTGTGTAACTTGTCCTGATATTATTATTATTTATGTTGATTCTATATTATAAAAAAACAAAGGTTTACTGTCGGTTACTTTTGTTATTTATTTTTGAAGCAGACTTTTGCTACTATTAATTACTTAGTGATACTGGGACTGAAAGAAATGTAGAATGGTTCTACATTTATTTTTTGTAATCTTAATATTATAAAAATAATGTATTCACTTGTCTAACGGCTTGTGTTTGTATGGTAATTCATCCATTCGCACTACCTACGAGGGGTGGTCAAAAGTTCGCGGTATGAGGGGTATGGAGGGGGAAAAGGCAACTTTTTACTACCTGCACTAGTTGTGACACTCTAGTGCAGTGTGCTGTGCTGTTCAAAGAATGGGCTTCGAAATCTTAGAACATCCTCCCTATAGCCCAGATCTAGGCCCTAGTGATTTTTATTTGTTCCCAAAAATGAAAAAAGAGCTTCGAGGGAAGAAATTTTCCAGTGATGAAGAAGTGAAGAGCGCTATTTCGGCCTATTTTGACGACAAAGAGAAATCATTTTTTTTCTATGGTATTAATAAATTAATTGATAGGTCTAATAAATGTATTAGAGTTAAGGGGGAATACATTGAGAAGGAAAAATAATTTTGTGTTTTATTTCTTACTTTTTACCCTCCATTCCGCGAACTTTTTGACCCACCTGCGTATACCTCGTGTAGTGCAAGTTTGTACATGTCTTAGGGCGCGGCCATAGTGAGTATGGCTATAGAGGCGGCGGGTGCGTCGGCCGGTCGCGCCGCGCTGGCTAGGTTGCTGCGGGAACACCGCGCCGCCAGCGCTGACGCCAAGTAAGGCCCGTCTGCGAGTACTGTGTCGGGTGATATGTTGTATTGCTGTTTGTTTATGGTTAGATTTGGTGTGTTTGGTTAATTATTTAATCATATTTGAACCTGTATTATTCGTTTTCAATTTACTAATCCATTCTAAATGTCTAGTCTACGTTCTAGACTTTGATTCCCAAACCGGACAAGTCTTCATGTCATCTCATGTGTTATAAATCTAAGATGCTCTATGAAAAAAAAAAATAATTTTAATTTTACATCATAGTGAAGATATCCACAATAATGATACAATCATAACCAAACTCACGAACAAAACACTCAGCCACTGTAACCTGACTCGTCAACCGGCACAGTATGTGCCACGGCCACTCTAACCTGACCTTCTACCACGAGTTCGTCGTATGAGTGCAGGGACCTCTGGCGCGCGCTGCAGCACGGCGGCGGCTGGTCGCCCGCCCACGCCTGGGACGGCTGGTGTGAGAGGCCCGGGTACCCGCTGCTGTGCGCCGAGCACAGAGACAAGGACGTAGTGCTGCGACAGGAGAGGTGGGTTATATTAACTATGATCATCCATTCCAAATCTAGCGAGTCCGGCAGATGTTCTCTTCTACCCTCAACAACAATCCTAAAAGTTGATTACCTATTATTATTACACTTACTCGATCCATTTTGAATATAAATCAGTCAGAGAGGCTTACAGAGGAGGAATCGATACTTAACTCCCTCATCCCTCAACGAGCAGTTGGTGTCCAATATACACAATTTTATTAACCATACAAATAAATCTACTTAACTATTTGACAATAACCTATAATTACTCTTTTATAATGGCTCAAGTAAAAATGTTTTGGCTTTTTTTGACGTATTTTGCAATCGACAAAAAATATTTTTTCAATTTGACATTATGATTGTATTAAAAATACAAATATCATTACATAATATTTTTAAGACACGTTAGAAAAAATCACAATACGACTATAATAACCATTACCTATTAGATACGACTATAATAACCATTATTAGACTTTTTAATATTTTCAGGATTTCCATTAATGGTTCTGAACTAATTTTTTGTATTATCTCAAATATATTTTTTGTAGTCAGACATTTTATATTGGATTCATAGACCTGGCAAAAACTTTTTAGTTTCACGATGTTTTATTTTCTATGGAACATCAAAATGTATCAGCGCTTATTTCAAAGGTTTATAATGTCTGCTCCTCCTCCCGACCCGTCTCCGGTGACACTCAGTCATCTCCTCACCCTCGAGCTGAGGATGGAACTTGAGGAGCTGTTCTATGAACCTGGTCAGTAAACCAAAATAGTGGGTTTGATTTATTAATCGAAAAACTTTCACAAATGTCTAGTGACGCTACATTTTTTATAACATATATATTTAATAAATTCAGTTATAAAGCAATTTACAAAAAATATCTTTATTAAATATCTTATTTGAAATACCAGATAATTTCACGGAAATTGTTGAAGAGGATCTTAACGCGACTTCAACAACCCCAGCTCCCACAACCACCACTAAGAAACCAACAACCAAACCCACTAAACCCCCGCCCGCCCCCAAGTGGGTGATCCCAGTGACTTTTTCCGTCGGACCCCTCATCGAGGAAGAAGAACTGGAAAATATCACAAAACTTTGGAAGAATGCCACTGAGAATATACAGAATGGAACTTGGTAAGAATTAAAGTAAATATTCATTCTAAGGAACTCTCCCAGGAAACACATTAGCTTCATCTCTTCCTACGAGACTCAAGTTTAACGCCATACGAAATTTAAATTAATTTCTTTATTTGTACTTACTATTCAATATTGTACTAGGAGGCCACAATTGGTAATCTATAATATATTTCAGGTACGACATAGTCAACGACACTAAGCGGGCTTCAAAGTGGTCTGAAAACGTCACTTACTTGATGTGGATGAACGATACAGAGAGTGAGTCAAAATAAATACCTCTATAAAATACGCCTTGGTAGAATTACTTAAATTAGATAGATATAACAAAACTGTGCTATTATAATAAACAATTTCTTTGAGCACTCTAATCTCTGTAGTAAGTCGATTTCGGAAGATTATTTTTCAGCTTGATAGCGCATTTATTTCTTGAACATACCAGAGTTAAAAATACCTGTTCCTAAGATAACATAGTAAGGTAAGTTTTTATTTTACTAGTGTACTGTCTGTTTGGACAGAGTCCGACTTCACATTAGAGCCATGCTTGTCACTTTGAAACAAAAAACTTCTTGAAATAGTCTTGAAGAGTTCTTTGAAGTAATTATTGGAGAAAACATGGAATTTAATATAATAGTGAACGATTGTGACAAGATAACGCACAGTTTTATGTATTTGAAATTATAAGATGTAGATGTAAAGATGAAAAAAGGTTTTATTTCAATGGTTTTATTCAGTGGTAATACCAGAGCTGGGCAAACACAAGTGGGTGAGATACAATGTCGGGGCGCGCGGGTTGTACAGGGTGGCGCCACAGGACAGACACTCCGACGAGGTAATTAAATATATATATATATATATATATATATATATATATATATATATATATATATATATATATATATATATATATATATATATATATATATATATATATATATATATATATATATATATATATATATATAGGCGAACACAATAGAGTTCAGAGCTCATTTTTGGGTTTGTTGATCTTTTTTTGCGTTTTGATCTTATAAAAAAAAAAAGTTTTTTTTCATTATACTATCGCTTAATTACCACCAACAATTAATGACCGGCGTACTATCCGAGATTGTAATTAACAGTTTAATTATGTATTGTTTTTTTAGTGTAATTTTATGATTAAATTAATCGCGTTACCAGTCCCCTGAGGCGGCGGCGGGGCGCGCGGCGGCGCTGTACTCGAGCGGCGCGCCGGCCGAGCGGGCGCTGCTGCTGGACGACGCCTTCGTACTCACCAGGGCCAGGAGACTACCCGCCAGCAGGGCCGTGGCCGCCGCAGGTGAGGGGGGAGCGGGGGGAAATGTATATAAGTGGTGAGGATTTATAAAATTGATTTTAAGTATACATACTGTTTTATGAACTATTCTTTCCAAAATTACTTTTCTCCAGCGCATCTCTCGACCGAGCGTCACTGGGCGGTGTGGCGCGTGGTGGTGTCACATCTGTCGTGGTGGAAGGAACTGCTCCAAGTATCGGCTTCGGCGCCTCATCTACTGCAGCTGCTCAGTACTCTACCGCCACGACTGCCGTTGTACACGGCACAGGACCTGTTGGATCCCACCATCAGCGAGGACCAGCTGTAAGTAGTGCCATCTAGTGATGGTGATTCATAATTTCAGTTCAGCTTTATTTTTTATTTTTTATATATACCTAGTATCTTTATTACAGTTGATTGAGGATTTTATTTAATTTATTTTATTTTATTTAATCATTTATATTTATTACTAGCTGTGCCTGCGGTTCCGTACGCGTAGAATTCGATTTTGATAAAAAGTAACCCTTGTACTAACCAATGTACCTATGTAAAAACTATAAAAACGAAATATAAAGTGAATGTCATGACATCCAATCGATTAATCCGTTTCTGAGATTAGCGTGCATAAACATACAGACATACAGACAAAATGAAAAACCAATGTTTTGGGTTCTCTTGCTCTTATAAAGGCCCCCCTGTATGAAATTTGAAGTTGAAGATTCTGTTATTTATCACGTTTTAATGCGCCTTACCACCTAAGACTACATTCCACTTACCATCAGGAATGTAGTTTAGCATTAACCAATATTCTTTTAAAAAAAACTTTACATCCTGGTAGATTATTCAAATTATTTTCAATGTGCAAAGACTACTCCTATACAGATTTATTACATGTTTTGGATAAGATTTGCATAGTACCTATTGGATGGAAAAGATAAGATTTGCATAGTACATACGTGACTAACATAACATTTTTATTTCTTAACAGATTTAAATGAGATAAACACTAAATGTTACGTGAAGACTGTTTTAATATATCTCTGAAAACCGCATTTAAATTGGTTAAGCCGTTTCTGACATTAGCGTGCACAAACACACAGACATTCAGACATACGGACAAACAGAAAAAAATGAAAAACCATTGTTTTTATATATGAATTGATTGACGATATGAATCAGTGACAATTTTATTATATGTATAGATAATAAATTTTATATATAGGGTTTATACTCAAGTTAATTAAGTGACTATAATTATTTGAAATTATTTAAGATAATTATTACACATATTCGTCTTTCAACATGTATCCTAGTTTTAAGCAAATTAAGTTTTATTGTATTATACCTCGTACTGCTTTCTTCCGTATATTATCTGCGTGACTGATAATTAAATCCGCTAACTAGGCCTTTACTTAACAACACAATAATGTTCTAATAAATATATGTACATATAGTAATCCCTTGATACACACCGCAGTGGTGTAGCCAAGTTCTGTCTGTGTTTTCATATCTATTAGATGTTTTTGCGTATTAAATGTTGTTTCATACTTTGAAAAAGAAATGACTGCCACTTACTAAGTTCTATACTGACTTTAATCAACTACTTAAAGATTGGAGATTGAGATACGCCCTAAAATAAACTACAGGAAAAAATAGACTTATATTCCCAGTAGTTTAGGTTCAAGGTTGATAAACCAGTCAGTTAAAACCATTATTTTGTGTTATAATTTTGATTTATATTAACATAATTCTAAAAACCGTCTCTTTATCTTTATCTAAAATTTATCTAAATATTTAAAAGCTACATGCATTGAGCTCATGATTAATAATAATATTATCGTGCTTCAAATATGTTTTATTTATTTGTGTATTAAAGTAGCATGCCGTTGACTAAGTACTTCTAATGTTAAAACTAGAGTCTTTTTGAAAATGTTGTACACATGTAAGAAACTATCTCTACCTTTCTTTCTACCACTTTCGTTGGTTTCGAACAGCTTTTACGTCTCCATGTTCATTATTCATCACGTCAGAGCTCACTCTTTAAAAACCACCACATGTAAGTATAACCAAGTTCCATATAGTATAGTAGTATTATAACACGTCAGGTGGTTGAGTGGCGCCCTGCTCACCGCGGGGGTGGAGTGGGGCAGCGAGAACGTCACGGAACAAGCCCTGGCGCTGTTCGACGCCTGGAGCAACGAGAACGAAACCATCCCGGAGATATACCAGGAGGTGAGGACTCACACACAACAACACACACACACAAAATTCACACTTTTGTTTTGTAATTTTAACTAAAACTATAATTAATGTACATCAATTTTATTTGCGTGATGCAAACACCTTTCACTTACAAACACAATAACTCAAACAGCTATTCGTTTGTCAGACTCACTTCTTTAGATCTATCCTTTTAACTTTTACGACAAGATATAATAGAACCTCCGGCAATTTTTAAACCTCGTAATTTTGGCTAATGTCTAATAAGTCGTAAAAACGTCATTAGAGACAAAGTACTTCGCAATCCTAGTTAGGCAAGTGCTCACATCAGCAAAAGCTTTTGGCTAGCACTTGGCAGCGTACCACTCTGTGTTGATGATACTTTGGTTTCTTAACTGATACCAAATAATTTAAATCTATTACATAAGTCTTAGGTTTTAAATTTGGCTTGAAGTCGTTAAAATACGAGTATATTGTACGTAAAAGTTCCCGGCACAGAATAACTACTCTGTCAAAAAATGGGGAAAATATTAATTTATAACCAATTTATGTTTTAGTTTTTATTTTTAAAAAATTTTAGGAATAAATTATAACTCGCTAGCGTTCCATACAAAAAAAAAACCCACGAGACTTTTTGACTGACCGACATGGAAACCATGATTTCTTGTTAAATTTTGAGCAACCCCCAGGCGGCCTTCACGGCGGGTGTCCGCACGCACGGCGCGGCCGCGTGGTCGGCGTGCTGGCGCGCGCTGCTCGCCTCGCACGCGGCGCCGCGCCCGCTGCACTCGCACAAGGCGCTGCTGGCCGCGCTCACCGCCGCCACCGACGACTGGCTCACTTACCGGTCAGTGACACTCACTCACTCACTGAGATCACTAGCTCACCTACCGGTCAGCGACACTCACTTACTCAATCAAACGACTGACTCACCTACCGATCAGTGACACTCACTCACTCACTCACTGAGACTACTAGCTCACTTACCGGTCAGTGACACTCACTCACTCACTGAGACTACTAGCTCACCTACCGGTCAGCGACACTCACTCACTCACTGAAACGACTGACTCACCTACCGGTCAGTGACACTCACTCACTCACTCACTGAGACGACTGGCTCACCTACCGGTCAGTGACGCTCACTCACTCACTGGAACGACTGGCTCATCTACCGGTCAGTGACACTCACTCACTCACTGAAACGACTGACTCACCTACCGGTCAGTGACACTCACTCACTCACTCACTGAGACAACTGGCTCACCTACCGGTCAGTGACGCTCACTCACTCACTGGAACGACTGGCTCATCTACCGGTCAGTGACACTCACTCACTCACTGAGACGATTACCTCACCTACCGGTCAATGACACTCACTGAGACGATTACCTCACCTACCGGTCAGTGACACTCACTGAGACGATTACCTCACCTACCGGTCAGTGACACTCACTGAGACGATTACCTCACCTACCGGTCAGTGACACTCACTGAGACGATTACCTCACCTACCGGTCAGTGACACTCACTCACTCACTGAGACGATTACTTCACCTACCGGTCAATGACACTCACTCACTCACTGGGACGACTGGCTCACCTACCGGTCAGTGACACTCACTCACTCACTCACTGGGACGACTGGCTCACCTACCGGTCAATGACACTCACTGAGACGATTACCTCACCTACCGGTCAGTGACACTCACTGAGACGATTACCTCACCTACCGGTCAGTGACACTCACTGAGACGATTACCTCACCTACCGGTCAGTGACACTCACTGAGACGATTACTTCACCTACCGGTCAATGACACTCACTCACTCACTGGGACGACTGGCTCACCTACCGGTCAGTGACACTCACTCACTCACTCACTGGGACGACTGGCTCACCTACCGGTCAGTGACACTCACTCACTCACTCACTGGGACGACTGGCTCACCTACCGGTCGGTGACACTCACTCACTCACTCACTGGGACGACTGGCTCACCTACCGGTCAGTGACACTCACTCTCTCATCGAGTCGATTGGCTCACCTAAAGGACAGTCCAACGCACTCATTTCAATAGACTACTTGATCTCTTGCCAGTCCATGCAACACATTCATTCCAACAGACTATTTGCTCTCATTCCGGTCCATGACTAGCATTCACTCACTCATTCACTCACAGAGACTTCTTACTTATACCATTTGTCATTCTTACTTACTCCCATCTGTCATTCTTATTTACCCCATCTTTCATTAATTAAATCTAGCTACATATTTCTTTCTAGTATTCCAGTGATATCAAATATACAATATCTGTTATAAAGGTTTGCCTACACGGTGTTGTCGAGTGAGGCACAGCGCGGTCGTGACTGGAACACGTGGGTGACGGTTTTGTGTGAGGGACTCTGTAGGTGCGTATAACAATTAAAACATTGTTTGTGAAAGGAAAATAATTTAATTTAAACAAAAAAATCTGAAGACCAGTTTTTTGTTATTTTTTTAAACTGAAATTTTAATTTTAAAGTGTGATGCGGTATTATATTAGGTGCTAGCAACATTTTAAATTTACAGTTTTAATTAGCGAGTACAAGTTTATCCCGATGAGCATATGACCTTAATTTGACATCATACTATATGTCGTATCTCGGTATAACGTGTAAGATGTAAATGTTACCTTAATGTAAATGGACGTAAAATGTTTGTCATCTTGGTGATGACGTTCAAATTACGTACATTTTATGTACAATTTTTATCTCTATGTGAGTAATACAATGGCACCATTTCTAACTAATAATTAAAATCAAATAAGTACATGATAATAATAAATACTCATTGTTTTTAAGAAAATTTTAACTTGTAAATATGATTATATAATGATATGACATATTATTTCCCCATGTACTAGATGGCGCGGCGCGGCGGGCGTGTGGCGCGCGCTGGCGGCGCCGCTGCCTCCCTCCGCGCTGCGGGCCGCCGCGCGCTGCATGCACCAGCCCGGGGACTACTACAGGGTACGTACTCATTTACTTATTTACTCATTCAGACATTCAAAAATCATCTGATCCAAACCGTTCATTTTTGTCATAATACTTTTTTTATTCCACCGTTAAGCAGGTTTTCATGACGATTAGTATGATACCATAGAGTTATTATACATGGAGCGGTGAAGCCGCCTAAAATGTGTCCATCGAAATTAAAAGAGATAGCAAATGAGGCTACCTATCTGTCTCTGTTTTATTTTACATGAAAATTACTTAGCATAGCTAATTTTTTTGTTGTAACCGTGTTACCTGTGTTACTTTTTATTTAAGAAAGGTTGAGAATTAAGAATAGGAAGTAGAGATGATTCAAAAAATGTTATAACCAAAAGTAGCTACTATAAATATAATCTGAATATTTACAGTAAGAAAATGACAGATATCAAGTTAAGCATTTTTTAAGATTTTTTTGAATTAGAATGTTACTTGGAAGAATTATATTCAATAATTGAATTTCATGTTTAAAATTAGTCACGGTTTAAGCATAACAACATAATAAAGATTGAATTATAATAAGTATGATTACGTTTAATTATATAGCTTGTTTCTTTTTTTTTACATAAAACTTTATAACTATATACTTGGTATATACGTACTTATGACTTATTTTTAAATATATGGACGATTTCAAAGCACTTGACCAACAAAGATATAAAAGATCTCTAAGACAGATTAACAATAACTGCTTTTTTTCTATTTAAAGCGAAGACAGACTTAGTAAAATCCTTGTTCCCAAATCTAATAAAATCCCAGAAAATATTATTTTGCAAGTCAAATCGAGTCCTTAAACAAATATGTTTGTAAAAATTAAAAAAAAAAAAAATCTTTATTCTGTAAAGTTCAAGGAACTGTTCGGAGATCAGAAGGGTGCCTCGTCCGCTCTAGACGTGATAGCTCTCAACACGGCGTGGGTCTCTCAAGCCGATGCCGACCTGCTGGCGTACTTCAACTCCGTCAAACAGAACGAATGATTAGAAGTAAAGATTAGACCGTTGAAATCGATTTTATTCTCACTTTTAAGAGGATTGATGGTGGTACAGATAGCTCTGATGGTGGTTAAGAGTGATTATCAGTTGGTTTTGCGGTACTTTATTCTCTTTTATATGGGATTTCTGATATTTGGTCTTCAAGCTTTCTCGGATGAGTAACAAAGTGGCTTTGGACTGTGATTTGATTTATTTAAAATCGCAACATGTTATAAGATTGTGGACTGTCTATGGCATCGCAAATGAATAAAAAGATTTCATTGTTTTTTATCGTTGGTTAAATAGCAAATACTCTTCGATTCTAGTCTAAAGTATGAATGTAAGCGACAGTATAGCCGTATGTCAATTGTCAGACCTCTACAAATGTCATACGGCCAGAGTTAATACCACTTGTCCTCTAACATCTCCATTTCATATCGTGTGATTTTTTATTAATGTTAGTTGTAATTAGTTTCGTAGCCTTTATTTTTTTATGTAGAAAAATATAAATTAATCGTAATAATTAGTTGAATATTGAAAATCAAACTTGGGGTGGGATTAAATACTGATTTCATGGAGTTTTTCAGATGTCATGAGAACTACGCAATTGCAAATTAAATTCACTTCTGCCTTTATACTACGTTTAAAAATATGCCTTTAAAATATATTAAATATAAAGAAAATAATGTTATTAAAATATATTACATTGCTAGTATTTTTTTATTTAAATTCTATCTATCAAAGTGACTGTGTCAAATCAATCAATTTTATAATTGATTAAGATTATTAATATTCAAATTGTATACTTACCTACTCTGCGACAATAAAATGTATTCCAACAACTAAAATTACTTACACAGAGGATTTTAGAAAATATCTTGACGGGGCGATTCAGAAAACATTTAACCAGATCTAACGAATATGTAGGTATTTTAGTATTTAATCAAAATCTTGATCAAAATAACTGTCTTTTAATATGGCATTGTTTTAAAGTTACTCAGTTTCATATATTTAAAAAACGCTTTGTACTTATTTTGATTTGTAAACTGATGCCTTCGTAGTCTTTAATAAATATAGCCATAGAACAGTGAGAAAGTGAAGCTTACACATAAAATTAAAATAAAAGTACTTAGTACTTTTTATATTTCTACAAAGGGTAGGCTAAAATATTTCGACCATATTCCCCATATGTTTTCTATAGACAACTGACAAACTATTACCGTAGTGACAGTTGACACCTTCTGTCACCAAATTTTGAGTGATGGCTTCATTTTGTCATTTAAACAAATAGTATTTAAAAATCACTCGTTATCTTACATTATTAACCACAGTTATTCATGCACTTATATAAATTATAAATGTTTATATTAGATACATATCAGCCTATTATTGAAAAATCTCTCCAATTATGCAGTTATTGCTAATTTAATAGCTGGTTATATTCTTAGATTTAAGATTTAATTATTACCTACATCCCACGTCTATCGTATTTAAGTATTGTAATTAGTCAAATGTATTCGCTTTCCTTGTACTTTTTACTTTAAGTTTGATTTATTATGTGATAAGGCAATGCGAAATTGTTAACATTATGAATCTTAAACTTTAAATATTTTAATAGGGAATAATCGACAACATTTATTACAGACGTCAGCCATGTTTTAGCTTTGAATATATGTATAAATATTATTCTCAATTTTGTTGTCAATATAAAAACTAAATCATTGATCATTAAATTTGTCGTTAAAACAATGTTTAGCGTGACCAAAGATAAAAAAAATACATTTTGTATATTTTTGTAATATTGAAAGAATTTTTACACGTGGAATTTTCTAAATTAATATTTCGACCAGTAGTTTAAAATTGGTTGTGTCGTATAAATCGGTGTTGCTACATTCGAAGTATATGTGTAGTAGTTTCTATTTTATTTATAAGTTGTAAATTGTAATGATTTATAATAGAGAGCAAATGTGTAGTTTTTGTTTATTAGTTAAGGTAGTCAAAATAAGTCTGTTAAACTCCGTCAAAAGTGTCGTAGATATAGTTTTTTTAGTCTTTTGTGTGTAGCATTAAGTATCTAATAAATATTTTGTATATGCTTTTGTAATAAATTTTCCCTGATGTATATATGTGTTTTATTACCTTTTTAGTATTCTTTGTTGTGCCGGATATATCACTGAAACAATAAAACATCAAAGCGGTCTTATTTATAATTTTCTTAGAGAAAAACTTATTGACTGAAAATGATAAAGTTGTGCACATAAGTATGTGACCTAAAGTCACATACATTATAAACGTAATACACACGAAATTAAATATAAAAAGAACAGAAAATTGGAAACCACTTGAGATTTTTCAAGCTTATAAAGATTGCCCTCAGAAAAAATTGGATAGCTTGCATAGACATAGTCGAAAATAGCAAGAAGTCTTATCATTATTCTATATTATTAAACAACAGATTGTTAACTTTCTGGACTATTCGAGAGAGCCTTGATATATTAATATTAAAGAAGTATCATCAGCAAACACTTCTATCTCATTGTTTGTCTACAAAAATAGACAGCTCTTTCATATAAACGAAGAAGAGTGGGCCTAAGATTGAACCTCGAGAGCTCAGCCGATGTCTTTCCATACAGACTCAATTCTCTGAATTCTATTAGTAAAGTAAGAAATCAAGAGTTTAAGGATCATTATGCATATTGCCGTAGTGTATATTACTTTAAATAGGAGACAACAGATGCGGGAACGCCGTGGTGAGTGCGTAGGTGCTCCCGTGGTATCCCGATTGCGATTAAGATGTAATCCTGGGACTGAATACGAAGTTTTTGCTAAACTTTGCTTCAGCATCAATTCAGAAAGTATAACAGCATCTATGTTACAAGACTATCATTCAGTAACCATAATAGCATCTATGTTACAAGACTATCATTCAGAAACTATAACAGCATTTATGTTACAAGACTATCATTCAGAAACTATAACAGCATCTATGTTACAAAACTATCATTCAGAAACCATAACAGCATCTATGTTACAAGACTATCATTCAGAAACTATAACAGCATTTATGTTACAAGACTATCATTCAGAAACTATAACAGCATCTATGTTACAAGACTATCATTCAGAAACTATAACAACATCTATGTTACAAGACTATCATTAAGAAGCTATAACAGAATCTATGTTACAAGACTTAAATGATGCAAGCATATCAGGATAATGAGTGTACTTCGTGCAATAAAAAATATTGAAAAAAAAAATGTTTTCAGAGAACCAACGAACTAAGAGCATTAAATAGATAGGTTGTACTGTGGAAACTATTATTACTATGGAACGAAGTTTGAATAAAGAATCTTTAAATTGTTACTTTAAATATACTGGCAAGTTCCAGTAATACTGATTATAAATCCAATTATTTCTTAATCAAGTAAGACTAATATAAATGAGTTTTATTCATGCAATTATAGTTTTCTAAATTGCTTTACATATTTTGAATTTTGTTTTGCTCTCAACTTTAAGTAATAATTTATAAGAATATAATCTTGTATAATTGTATATTTTTTATTATAGGTACTTGTACAAACGTATATAGACGTATGTGAAAGCTAATAAAATTTACCAAAATAATTAGTTTAATCATGAAGACAGATTGACGGAAAGAAGATGCATATTTTTTTAATATATTCAATATGTATATACATAAATGGTATATGTTAATGTTATTTATTTATTTAATTATCATCTTGAATGTGTTGTAGAATCATCATGCAATCAATCATGTTGCAATGTTCTTAAGGTCGAGACCTGATATGAACTATGTACTCTGTAAAATATGAAGTTATATACAAAAATATCAAATAACTTGTTTCAGTTGCTGTTCAAGCAAAGCCAAGGATATTTTTGAATGGTATTTACTCAAACGGTAACAAATTACATAAGCATTATGTGAATCCTAAAAATAATATCGAACGTATTAAATTTATCAAAGTCACAAAACAAGATACGATTGATTTCAATGAGTGCATCAAAGAAGAGAATAAAGAAGAATGTTTAAGACGCCACAAACGAACACCAGGAGAAATTATCAGACGTCTGTCCAAACAACCTTTTGTACTCGAAAAAACCTATTCTTGTGACTCATCTGAAGATAAACAAGATTGTATTTATGGATACAATCGTTTTTCTCAAGACTATTTAGACATAAACGACCTTTTGAGATCAGGCGCGGACGGTGTTTTAAAACATCCGTTAAATAAAAAAAAATCTAGGAAATCTCGAATTATCAAAGTCCTTAGACCGAATAAATTTGATAGATTCACATTTGATTTGACGAAATTTAGACGTAATAATAGAAGAAAAAAAAAATCCGAATCTGACGAAAGCGGTTCCAGCACTTCAAGTGAATCACGACAACCAAAACGAATAAAGAAAATAGCTAAGAACAAGAGATTCCAGATAGTTGAAAATTTACAGGATTCTGAATCTGATAGTTCAGAGGAGATTCGAATCGAGAAGAAAAAAACTAATGAAAGAAATAAAGATAATTTATTGTACATGCAATCTCCGTCTAGAGTTTATGAAGGCAGGAGACGCCTTCAGCACTTTCTCCCCAAGAGATACTTTTGGAATAAAGACGATGTTAAAGAGTTGAGTAATTATTGGTTCGGCGGCCCGCAGGGGAAGTATTCGTTAAATAATTAGTCTTTAGTAATTGCAACATTTTTACTGATATATAAATAAAACACATTATAAATTGGAAAAAAATATATATTCACTGGATAAAACAACAAAATTTTCAACAATCTAATTAATTTATCTAAACGCGCATTTATATGTCAAAACAAATATGATGCAATCGTACAGAAAATAGTAATAACTATATCAATAGATGGCAACATTACAGATGGAATACGACAAAAGTTTCGACAATAATACCTAAGAGATTCCATCAAATCCGAATTATTGAGTGGCAACACTGCATTCCTGACATAAAAATTGGCGCCAAAATATTGTTTTTATTTTAAATATGATGTAAGATTAATAACTGTAAAGTAACATTTTTATACAACGTTTTCCAATAGAAATAATAATCCTCTAGACAAATGCAATTTTACTTTGAATAAAACAAATCTCCTACATATTTGTGTATACAATATAAGTTTTTATTTTATCAATATTTTTATCTGAAGTCCATTTTCCAATTCTTGGTAAATTAAATGTATGGCAAATAATAAATTGTATGTACTTTATTATTAATTATGATCTACAAGTTAGTGTCAAATTACAATTAAATAGTTTATAGGTATCTTGTAATCAAGATGTCCGATCAGATTATTGAATTTCCACATGTTTTATTGGTAAGACGTCAGTAATATGATATTATAAATAATTGTAATATTTAATAAATACAACTGCATTTGTACAGAGATTATATATTTTTATTCTATTACACAAAACGTTGTATATTTTTTATTTATGGAATTCAATTAATTAAAATGTCGATTAAACAAACAAAATTTTGAATTAAAATTAACAATATTTTTATATAAAAATATACAGCAACTTCGGATTTTTATACCAAAATGGTAATATTTCAAAAAGTTGAATAATATAAATTATTTTTATATTTATGAAGTTACAATAGTTTAAAACTTATAAGAAATGGCGTCAAAATTAGTTTATCATAAAAACACGTTAGGAATGATTACAAATATATTTAGAACAGCCTGTATTTTGTGTTAAAAAAACTAATTATGAAGCCGTTTATTTAAAATTAAGAAAACATTTTCTTTGGATAGAATATAGGCATTAAATTATACAGTTTTTTACGAATAAACTGTGAAAATCATCCAAAGGCGGTAAAAATGACACGAAATAAATGGCCCTTTGTAATTCGAGAGTCTTTATTTACATTAAACCATTCAAGCTCAGGCTGAATCAAACGTGAACCAAAACCGACCTTACAGCGACATGATAAGGTCGAAAATAGCATTATATAGATTTGTTTATTCGTTACCATGGCAACAAAGCGTATACTCAATTTAAATTTAGTTTACGTGAAGGCTTAGGCAAGAGGTGCAATATTTCTGTCTGTCCCAATCTTATATATAATAAATACAATTCAAATACCTTAAAATAATGTCTTTCATACAATTTTCTACCAAAACAGTAGATTTAACATGCATAATTAAAACCAAATTAAAGTATAGCGATACAAAAATATTTGTTCTTCGAAAAAACAATAAAAAATATAACAAACAAAAAGACAGACAAAACGACCTGTTTATAAAACTATTTTGGTCGATGTATCAAATATAAACTGACAACACTCAGTCTTTGTGGTAGAATATCCAGTTCAACAATGCTTGCAACACCATAGCTAGAACGAAGCCGCCGAACAGGTCCCACGAATGTGAGGACGTAGGACTCCGCCCCACGTTTTGGGGCCTGAAGGCCGCCGCCCTCTGACCCTCGCTAAATGAATCAACTGTCTTCGAGAGTCGCTCGATAGCCACCACTTGGTCTCGAAGAGTCGAATCTATCGCGTATAGAGTCTGTTTAAGAGTACGACTGGAAAACAAATACAGATATACCCTTTACTCAAATATACTTTATTTTAAAATTATCCGATTCATTTTATTACTACTTGTAAATGCTGCTTTTGCTAATAATATTAATAATTAACAAATATTTTACAAATGCTTACTCATAGACGTCATAGACGCAACGACCACACAACATTGAATTAATTATATATAATAAAAATTACTTTCAAAAATCAAAGCGCATTCGATAACAATATTATAAGAATGTACATGTTAGGTGATATAGTAATTTAAAATGTAATAATGCGACTTCCCCACCCCCCCCTCCCCCTACTTACGTGGAAGTCTTGGATCGTCGCGCGAGGTCGTCTCGGCTGTCCGAGTCCGACCGACGAGACTCCCGCAGTCGACTCTCACCGGACGCACGCGCACTACATAGTGTCAAGATGTGTTATGTACATTTTCATACTAATGATTCAAATATTTATAAAAATAATAGTTACAAATCTATTTAATGTATTATGATTATAATCCGATACAAATCATCGATCTAAGATTGTATATTGGAACCGACCTTGGATTATCTTCTACAAATCCGATTCATAGGGTCGATTATTAATTTCTGCCGTTACTTTTACATTCTTTGTTATATTTTAATAATGTCAATCTAGATTTACTTATTAATTGATGAGTATATAAACCGAAAACTTAATGACAGGATAATATATTTAATTTAAAAAATAAACACATGCTGTAGTATTCGACAGATTGAATATAATCAGCAACGTCTATTATACGAATCAATGACGCAATACTTATAAATGGTGTTCTTAATATTTTTAGTAATGTTCGTGTATTTTAAATATTATTCTTATTTAAAAGTATACACCTTATATATTATATTATATACTCACATGGAGGTCTTGGATCGTCTGGTCTCGTCTCTACTATCAGAGTCTGATCTAGCTACATCTCTGAGCCTGCCTTCAGTTCCTCGCGCGGTGTTTCTTAGAGACAGTACAATAAAATCCTCTTCGTATTCTATTAGTTCCTCTGGTTGCCATGAACTGTAATAATGTGTTAATTTAAGTTGTCTGTTTTTCGCATCTTATTTTATATATATGTATAAATACAATACTATATTTTGTATCGTATATATAAAATATATAGGGTTATTTGTAATTAGTTGACCACTCTTGCAGGCAGCCTCTTTACATCAATCGCAACAAAATTTGTTCTACAACTTTGTACAAATGTTGATAAACAACACAAAAAACGAAACAGAAAATTTTTGCTCCCTCTTTTATTAATTACTCTGTATTTTGTAAGTACTTAAAGGGTCAACGCCCGGGCGCCATACCGACGCTTAGAGTTAATGCCAGTTCAGAGACAAGAAATAAATTTTGTATGGGAAAAAATTTAATTTTAAAAACTATTAATTTTAAAAAGTCATAAAACAAATATTGTTAGGATTGATGTAGAGAGGCTGCCTGCAAGAGGCGGTCAACTAATTACAAGTAACCCTGTATATAAATATTTTATTTTTGTTTAGCTTTTATCATTCACAGTGGGAACAGAATGTCTATTGATATTTATCGTTTCGTGTTGGAATATTTTATTAAAATTTCATTTGTAATTTAATATGTAAATTAATGAACAAGGTTTTTAAATTGTGCTTAATTTTATTTATTTTATTTTAACAGAATTGTTGAGTTTGGGCAGAACATATACAGTATATAATTTTCACAAATTTTATAACACTTGAATTGTTTTGATGAGACATTATGACATTATTGAGATATAAACTTTATTGGAAATTAATAACTTCGTATAATTTTTAGAAGGATATAAAACTAAAAAGTCAAATACCAAAACTTGGCAGGACGCGAACCTACAACTGTGAGTTCGTCCGTCGCTGTAGCAACTGAGTTATCGGTCGCTATCGGCTTTGAAGAATTTATCATTCTATATATAATCGTTTCTATTAGTACTTAATTACCTCGTGTTCACGTGAGTGTATTTCCAACCTTGGTCTGTGATACCTGTGAAAAGACATACATATATGTATAAAAAAATAGTAACAAGTCAACGCATAGTTTTTTATTATTGCTACGTGATCTATTCATCATGTACCTTGTTCTTGTCAAATTATTAGTTAATTATAAATTATAATCTAAAATTGTTCTGTGTTTTATTTTTTTTATTATTATTTTTTGATATTTATTAATAATAATAATATCATACTACAGATTATCCTAATACAGTATTGGAACATATGTATTTTAAAAATAATAAATGCCATTCCATACTTAATACTAGTCAACAATATTATACAACTTCCCTCCCCCCCGCGCGCCTCTTTTCTTTCCAGCTGCTCACCTTCAGGTGCTTCAGTGGCGTCTTTTGTAAACAGTCTAGGGCTCCAAGGTGTTGTCAGGTTTCTTGCTCGGGCTCTCTGGGCCTCTTCTATTATTGTCTTCTGTTCTGTCGCCACTACCTGGTTGTAGATTACATTGTTTTTAATTAATAAAAATAAAACAGATTAAACAGCAACTATACAGGGTTATTTGTAATTAATTGGCTAATTCTTGCAGGCAGCCTCTCTACACCAATCCCAACAACATTTGTTCTACAACTTTTTACAAATTTTCCGACTTCAACCACCGCTACATGACCCCGCGCCGCGCTGCACATGACCTTGGCACGGGTTATGCCTACACAAGGCGCGTGGTCTCTGTATGCTCCATATTAATGCCAGTTCAGAGGCAATAAATAAGTTTTGTATGGGAAAAAATACATTTTTAAAACTATTAATTTTAAAAAGTCGCAGAGCAAATGTTGTTGGGATTGGTGTCGAGAGGCTGTCTGCAAGAGATGGCCAACTAATTACAAATAACCCAGTATATAGATATTGATGATTTGAAGAATGACATCTTTTATATAATAATTATTTTTTAGAATATAATATTTATTTCCAATGTTTAAGTACAAATATTTCTATTAACTACCTAAAATCATACAAATTTATCTATCGATTCAACAACACTGGCCAGTTCAACCAACATAGCCAAAATCCACACAACGAGTCCAATAAGATTGGACTATTAAACCAACACCCAACTTTATAAAACGCATACCTGATCCTCACTATTGATAGCCTCTGAAACCTTCAGCCATAGCCTCTGTGACTCCCACTCCTGCTGTCTGTCCAATTTAACTAGATACCTGGCCAGTCTGTGTTCCTTTAGAATAGCAACGTCAAGAAGATTGGTTTCATCCTGTAAAATTATTACATGTATATTCGTTGGTCCAACTGATTATGTCAACTTACTGAAAGCCTATAGATATAAGCAAATTTACGTTGTAGATACCATCCTTGAGGAAACTATGAACAATATAAATTGAGAGTTCCAAATTTTGGAAGATTTACAATAAAAACTAATTGTTCAATTTTTTGCGTAAATTTCATATATTTATTGGTATGGATCATGGCTAGATCACATGGTCACAAAGAGTTGTGTTATTGATGGCCGAAATACAGTAATATACACCTAAATTAACTATATAATAATAGTCCCGTTTTAAAAATAAACAAACAAAAACTTCAACACAGTACTCGAACCTGCGACTTGTTATATCACACCACCGCTCTAATTGAGCCATGTGCTCATACAAGTTGTACACTATAAAGGTCACTCACCCCTGTCTTCTTATCTTTAATATCAATCCTCCCGTCCCAGTATCCATCAACAGACGCTATAGTTTCCTTTCCCTTCTTAATTCTACCGGATATAGAGTTCGTTTGATCTGCACCGCCGAGGAACGACTGACAAGTAATAAATTAATATTATATGTATATTCCTTTAATAACTCTTATATTCTGAGATAACTAAAAGATTAAAGTTACAAAAACTTGAAAAGAAATCAAATATCAAAAAAATACTGGCAATATTATCTTTGGCAATCAAAATCATAATGGATGTACTGATTTTGATGTGAAAGATCGGGTTTGCATTTTGCAATTATCTATATTGAATTACCTCATTACTTAGCAAAGAAATAAAATTAGGTTGAAAAATCCTCATTGTCATAGCAAATATAACATATAAATAACTCACTCGTAATTTGAACTCCACATCCGCTTGGTAGCCGGTGTCTTGACATATAACCTGAATCTGAAATTCATTTAATATTACAGGCATTGAAATCAGCAAACTTATATACTTATATTATATATAACTAACTTTAGACCGCCGGAGTCTATATATATTTTTTGCTCTATAGATAAATTCGATAACAAACACTAGTTTATTGTAAAAATTAATTTAAATAAACAACCCATATATATTAATCTATATTGACTTATATATATTTATTTTATCGTGATGCTATTTTTTTATCGTAATGTCTTTTTTCTTTATTTCTTTATCTCGTTGATATAATCATTACTTCCTCTATCAATAATATACTATACTATAATATACTATTATCAATTAAATATGTTTTTCAATTTAATTATGTTACAATTGGCTTCCAACGAAATAAAAAAAATTAGGAGTAAAAAATAATTATATTTGTTGTATCCCACAATAAACTCTTTTTATACAAATTTGTATCAAAATGAATTCAGTAATTCATACGTGAGGTGAGAACAAACAAACCGAAAAAAATCGTTATGTCTTATATTACAAATAACATTGTTACATTATCAATAATATTATTTGTTAAAGGCTATTGTGGGAATTTGACCTTCTATAGAAGACAATCTATGAGAGCATTTATATTATTATATCTATGATACATGACCAACTATTTGGCCGTCTCTCTCACCGCCTCCGTGGCGCAATTGGCTAGCGCGTTCGGCTGTTAACCGAAAGGTTGGTGGTTCGAGCCCACCCGGGGGCGCACTTTTTGTTGTTTTAATGAACTATGAATATTTTAATAAAATGTATGTGAGTAATTTAAATAATATTTCTGATTTATATTTTAAAAAATGTTTTCGATTGAGTACGAAAGATCAACGAATCGACAATTTAAAGAAAATGGAATGAGTGAAGTAATGATTGAGTGAAGTTGTGAATGAGTGAAGTAATGATTGAGTGAATACCTTGCCTCCTAGTTCCATACTAAGAGTCCCGATGACGATTCCTTTACAATGTGCGTAAGGTGCCGTCGTTATGTACGTCTCTCCCCATTTCAGTAAGTGGATACGAGCACAACCCTCTAATATAGCTGACGTTGAATTACCTTAACATAAGAAAAAATATAGACATTGTAGATATAGTATATAAAAGTTATTGACACTATTATTATAATATTTTAAACTTGTTTTTCTTAGTTTATATAGCCTATGTAATTTAGAAATAGTTCTCTAGTAGTGAAATGTTTTTTATTTTTTTTCCAATATTTATATAATAGAAATAAATATTTTTGTTTTATTTGATGAGTTTTGTGTAGAATAATTACTGAGATAAAGAATTACAAGCTGATAATATATTATTGATATTTTTTTATTATCATAAAAAGTAACAATCTATACAAATAATAAAGATGATGTCGGATTATATATATATATTTTTCAATTGAGGTAACAAATTTATCACGAATATTTAGACTATTCATGGAGAACATCAAATTACTTCCCTAGAACAACGTTAGTCAATGTTAAAAAATGTCAAATACTGAATACAATAAATACTTCATTGTAATTTTATAAATAAGTTACAATAGTATCCACGGTTTAGGTCCTGCAACTAGAATCTGACATTTCATAAGTGCTTTATATGCTTATTTGTTTTTTTTTAAATTGTCCTAGCTTCAAATATGCCTAACATTGGAACAAGTTCTGAAAATGTAACATCTATAGAACGGAGTCGCAGCAAGAGCTAGTATACATCTAAACATGCACATTTACCATAAAATTTAGACCGAGCGAGCAGACTGCCCTCTATTACGAATCCATCCTTTCTATTTGACACGTAGAAGGCAGATATTGGGGGATGGTGGGATACCTGGAACAAAAAAGCGGGGATGGTTTGAGGAAATACTAGTATAGAATGCATATTCGCCTATTAAATATAAAAAAGATATCTGATATTGTTATTGAACATTCAAAACTGGGTCACTCATCTGTCACAATAGTGACAGCGGATTATTAAAAACTTTCTTTCTTATCTGTCGTTCCATGTCGAGCATGTGTTTATCTTTTTATATTATTTTTTTCACTTACAAAATTAATAACTGTGAAATTTTTGTGCACGTAATAAAACATTATAGAAACAATGGAATCCATTTAATGTCAGTGCCCATGACATTTATTTCAATAATGAAAACTTTTAGAATTAAAAATAATAGAGTTTCCTTAGCCCTAAAAGGATCTACGATGCAATAGAAAGGTAAGGAGACTTCAACTTCATTCAAAAGATAAGAACCGTTTTATAAAGTTGGACTCACTTGTTCAGCGATATAATATGTATATGTATCGTTTGTGTGTCGCCAGCAACATCTGAACGTCTCGCCTAGTACTGGGTTGTATGGTTTTTTTAAACCCTTTGGTTTTCTGTACAACCCAGACAAATACCATTTTAGAACACCTTTGAATCTTTCGTATGGATCGTCGTATGACTGCGCCCTGGAAGCAAATGAAGAAATTATTGATTGAGTTGTTATCATTTAAAGTTTTTTTTGTCTTAATGTTCACAGATTTAGATGTGAATTACTTCTGCTACCAACATGTTATCGCTATTGCATCAACATATTTAAGATGTTAAATATGATAATATGTTTGTAGTTCCGGGAACTGAATTAAGGATAAAATAACAAGACTAAATTTTTAAAATTTTTACGGATTGTGCATTTAAATAATACAATTTTACAGATTTAAAGTAGTATTTTTGTAATAGAAAACAATATAAACTTACTGCGATAACAGATCTGCATGATAATAATTATCCGACAGTTTATCCAAAAAGGACCTTGGCTCTAATATAAATGTGGGCAGAACTACTTTGGACAGATCCATTCCAGGTCGCACTTGTTTCAAAAGAAACCATAATAGAGATTTGTTTTCTTCAGCAACTTCTTCAACTAACTCTCCAGCCTAGAAAAAACAGATGTATAATGTTTCGTAATCCTTTCGAATAAAATTTCATATTTAATTTACAATATATTAGTGTTGCAAGAGATTCAAAGATGCACCTGGTGGGAAGAAGTCGCATCAGCCGATGATAATATTTGAGGTTCAGATACGGAGCCACTCTTGTGAAATAGGTACATATGAAGGGTAAAGGCTACTATTAATAGCGAGATATTAATTTGGTTTATAATAAAGTGGTTTCGCTACCGTTAACAGAATGTTATCGACAGTTCCAGGACTATTTGATCTAAGCGAAAAAGAGTCCGCGATTAGCGATATTTTCTTATTCTAAATGTATAGGTATATTTTTTTTTCACGAAAAAATGTTGCTCAGACCAAAGAACTCTGGAATACTCGTCATATAAAAGAAATGTACCCAGACTCCAAATACTCACCACTCCGATCTCCCGGTCCGGGTCCTCGATATAGAAGCTTTCAATCCTCGCTACGATATCCTGCTTCCTCACGACCGGTTCGTCTCTTTTCTTAGTGTCTGGCATGCCAGGATCTTCGCTGTCCGTGTCCGATGCGGCACCAGCTAGCTCTGTGGGTGCGGTTAGCTGCTACAGAACTACTGTCATGTATAGCAAAATGAGTGAATAATTGGACGAGTGAATGATTGGACGAGTGAATGATTGGACGAGTGAATGATTGGACGAGTGAATGATTGGACGAGTGAATGATTGGACGAGTGAATGATTGGACGAGTGAATGATTGGACGAGTGAATGATTGGACGAGTGAATGATTGGACGAGTGAATGATTGGACGAGTGAATGATTGGACGAGTGAATGATTGGACGAGTGAATGATTGGAGGAGTGAACGGTTGGACGGGCGAAAGATTGTATGATCGAATTTGTCGTTAAAGGAAATGTATGGGTGATAATATTTTATTATGAACGAATATCATAGTCGGTAAATATTGAGGATGATCTGATCTGGATTAACTTTTTGTTACATTTCTTTGAGTGATAAGAAGATTACCATTTAGTGTATATTATATATCAGTGGATAAGTAACTAAAGTATATTATTATTTTCCGTAGACATTTTGATGATAAAGCCAGTCATAATATCACGCGTTGATATAATTAATTTGTCTCGTTTCTTCTATTTACTAAGCTTGCCGTTCTTGCGAAGGTTCGGCAGTACTTTACACCGAGACAGCTTCTTGTTTTATACAAAGCACAGATCCGGTCGAGTGTAGAGTACTGTGGTCACATATTTGCTGGTGCCGCAAAGTCTCATCTTGCGGTTCTGGACTCAATTGAGAGGCGAGCAAAGAGGCTTATAGGCGATCCCGAATTGATCGAAGCCTACCTCCAAAGCCTTGAACACAGGCGTAAAATTGCTAGCCTCTCAGTATTCTATAGGATACATTTTGGTGAGTGTGCGCAGGAATTACACGAGTTAATTCCCCCGTCCCCCTTCCATCACCGGACGTTCAGACGTACGGCAGGTATCCATCCTTTTATTGTGGACATTCCACCTGTCCGAACGAAGCGCTTTACTTCCTCATTTTTAGTGCGTACAGTGAAGGACTGGAACAATTTGCCTGCGTCGGTATTTCCGACCAAATATAATGTGGGTGTCTTCAAGAGAAGAGTGAATAGGTTGCTAGGGCAATGCGACTTACCATCTAAGACTACATTCCACTTACCATAAGGTGGAATGTAGTCAAGCATTGCCCTAGATCATATAAAAAAAAAAAAAAAAGGCAACTCATACAGACTGACCTAGTTCTCAAAGTAGTCTGAACTAACCATTTTTTGGTAAACTAAACTAAGTACAACTGACGAAGTGCTACCTCTGTTACAGTCGCTCTCTGTATGCATGTGTATTTCTGTTACGTCGACGACGACGTATAATTTTAATCTCTCGATTAGCTAAGCTACAGATGACGGTAATCTCTAAGGCAGTAAATATTTGGCGATGGATTTAATAAACGGACACTGAAATGTTTGTCTATACTTATAAAGTATTTTGTTCTAACAACAACGCACAGACAAGACTGATTGAATCTAGAAATATGACATTTGGAACACAGGTTTCCTTTTTTATAACGTAAGCATCAAGATTTTTATAAATTTCAGTCTGATAAGTACATTTTCTGGGAGGCTGGCTTTAAAAAAAATATTTATCATTTAAGAAATAATAAAAATACAAATACAGACAATTCGAAAATATCTATATAATTAGATATTTTCAAATTTCTGTAAAAATGTTATGCTTACCTAATTATGTAAATAATATATAACATAAAAAATTATAAACAGGGACCGGACTCGAAGCTGCGACCTCAAGAATACCGTCCCATCCACGGTGACATTCATTGCCACAATCACTGTCATTATTACATATTTTTAATTTACTTGTAATAAAAGAAAATCTATTTGAGGGTGTTTGAAAATTTCACAAAGAAATAAATTAATGAAGTTACCCAAATGAGGCATGCTGCAGTAAATACCCTATTATAGACATGATATAATAAAAATATTATATAATAAATAGTGTTTAAGACGTTTCAACATACACTTATAATGTACAGGCAAATAGCAAATCGTTGTTTAATCTATTTAAATGTATGTAAGCGGTAAAATCAAAGATTTCATTATAACCATATAACCATCCAGTGATCCATGGAGAAAAACCGACATCTCCGTAAGTTACAACATTTTTCCGATAAATATATAATGCAAAATAATTTTCAAGTCCTGATAGTTTAAGAGATAACTTCAAACAAACAAACTCTTCTGAGATGTAGTTATTTGAAGGCATTAAAACATTTAAAATAATTATATAGTATTTACAATGTATGGTAACCAGTAATCATAGATAAGAACGAACACACAGACATGCATATACAAATTATCTGAAGACAAAGTAATCCGCTATTTAGTTAAAACAAATAGTAACTAAATTGTTTATTTAGCATACACAACTGTAGATATTCGCATATTTATAGTCTCTCAAGGTATGTATGGATGTGTTACACAATCGTCTAAACTAGTAATTAAAATATTTTTTTAATGTGAGTAAAACCACAGAAACTTAATATTCAACAATTGTTATTTATAAAATAATTGTAGTCTTTAAAGGTCCAAGAAGTCTTAGGTTCGAATTTAGTATTTTGAAACTAATAATAATAAATTATAAAAGAAAAAAATCGTTATTATGTAGTGAGTCCAAACATAAAATATATACGTGTAGTATAAATAAATTCACGGGAAAATAAACCATAAAAACATCGATGCAGGTACAATATAAATATAGATTTCATTAACAAGTTGGCCCTCACCCCCATCACAGTCTGGCAAAACGAATACATCCCCATTCAGAGTATTATTATTAAACTTCAAGGCCGAATCCACTGAAAACTTTCTAGAAGACTGAACCGGCTCCGAGCACTGCCGAGTTAACTTCTTCTGTCTTTTCAAAAGCGAAAATAAACTGGAACGTCTCCGTCCTTTCACTTTTGAATTCAATATTACTTCCGAATCCTGTTCCATAGTTCAATAATTATATTTAAGACACTGATATTATTGAATAGTTTTACACTGTGACACTGCAGTCCCGTTTTCAATTACACAAATGATATCTTCAAATGCATTTTCATTTATCAAAATGCACAATAATCATATAAGGTAAAACAAAACAATGTGTTTATTGGTGTCAAGTCCTTACCTAACTAACACACTATTATGCTGTAGTGATAAGAATTATGTATGTATGTGTGCGTTTAAGTATGCGTGTGCAAGTGTGTATAGATATGCATGTGTGAGTTACGTTGCGTCACCTGCTATTTGGTAATGTATACTAATATAATAAAGAGGCAAGTTTGTATGTAGGAAGAAATCTTTAAAACTATATTTAAATACCTAAAATTACAAACATTATTTCATTATATATCTCGAACCTTCAGGATGGACGTAGTCTATATTTTATTATGATATTTTCGCTGTGAAATTGCTAAGTAACTAACGCCAAATCCTTTTTTGTGAAGGCAGACAGAGTCTGTAACAGCTAGTTGTATATATTAGTGACATTTACAGTGTTTATCTTATCTTGTATTCAATTAGATATTTTTGATTTATTGTCATTCTTTCTTCTGTAACCCATATAACCAATCTATACTATTATGTAACTTTATTTTTGCATATATGTGTTTTATGTGGTGTTATGTGCATGCATACTGATCTTAATTGTTTTGTCTGTTTATCTATGTGACTTCTTTAACTCCGAAACGGCTTGATTGATGTTGATAAAATTATGTTTTATACTTACTAATAGTATGTGTTGGCGCTAATGATATGCTGTGTGTGTATAATATGTAAATGAACCTTTAACAGTATTATGCGAGCGAAACCGCTAGGAAAAGCTAGTGTGATGATAATAGTAGTTTTGCTCACTTTAAATTATTAATTACTTACTAAGAGATAACTGTTAAACTATTATTAAATAGTTGAAAAGTTAGTTTTAATGTCTAGACATAGTGAACAATTATTGAGCAATATACAATATTGCTCAATTTATATTGTATTTATTTATTTACTATTATAGTATTCATTAAGAGTTCTATCCATAGTTTTAACTAATGTTCAATGAGAATGTCTAAGTGGCATTAAGCATTATTTTGTTTTTGAGCAATAAAGAAATTAATAAATAAATATTATTTGTTGGATTTGTAATAGGTGTGAGACCACCTTCATCGTGACGTCAACATAATAAAAATATATTAAAAAATGAACATTATTAGGATTGAGTTCAACAGTGGAACAACAAGAAGACTCCTGAAGGATATTCTCTCTCCCGTTCTCCTTCCCTTACCCTCTCAGTTTCCTAAAGTGCTACCACAGTAGCTGTTCCCTGTAGCAATCAGCTCATCCCTTCAGACTAACAATCACATGTCTATATTGATAGACGTCTTTAGACACTATGGAGAGGGGACCGCCCTGTTTTTATCCCCTCCTCACCCTTCGGGGGTGAGAGAGACGAAGCAGGAGGCATTGATGTAGTCTATTACGAATGATCAACATAGACTAACAGCTTAAGCTGCAGGAAGTAAAACTATATATAAATAAAACCGTTTGTCCTGACTGAACAACACAAGAGGAAAATATTGGGTTAAAGGTTGGTATTATAAATCAACTACTGAAAGTTTGACTTAGTTATAATATATTAAAATCGATAATTGAGCTATATTATCAAGATTAATAAATATATATAATTGTCTTATAAATGCATTTTGTAACAAAATAATATTTATATAGGCTTTTTTTTTATTACTTAATATTACTTTCTACTTTTATTTATATGTATATTAGACGTAATAGTTGATTTTAGAAACTTTTAGATTAGATTACGAGAGGATTAGGAATAAACAAAAATCGCACAACGCAAAAAGAAATGTTATTTTTCGAAATGGCTGAAATATTTTTTTGTTTTCAATTCTATATCCGCATTTTCATAATCATCATTTCCCCTTAAAAATACACCAACTAAATCAATAAAAAAATAAGAAACTTGTAGATAACAGTCGGTCATCCACCGGACAGCCAAATTGAAATACTTGTCCAGCGCTTGATTTTAATAAATAAATCAGGTATAGTTGTTCTGACGTCAGACAGAAACAAACCTCGACAGCAGCATCAAATCATTATTACTTTAGTTATCTCGTAGAAGCCTCACTATAATATATTAATTACTGATGAAAAAAAAACAACAATGTTTTTTTTGACCAGTTAAAAAACACTCAGTATATCTAGCCATTGTCTAGCGCTACCCTCACCGCGTCTAACAATCTTCCCAGCGAGGTATACGTTATGATTCGTGAGTCTCTGATCTCTCCTCTCTATCTGAGACGCCTCAAAGTTACTTGACGGTAGATTATTGTAGTTAATTAGAGAGAATTTTCGTTCGTGTGTTGGGTTTCTAAAACATGATCGTAGTCATTTTATTATATACGAGAGCACAACACGAAATGAAAAAAAACTGACTATAAATTATTATATTGACTATAATAAAACAACATTGTGGATTTTTAAATTGAAAAATGTAAAAATAATCTTTGGCCATCGAGGCACAGAGTATTAGTCAGTTCAGCACAGTATGACAGAAAATACCATAAAAAATGTATAAAAGGAAATTGTAAGAAAACCGCTTTTCCCAATATTTCTTTTTCTTTTTTTGTTTATCTGTGCTGTTGGCTGTACAGCGTCACCGGGGGAGCGGATGGGTCATGAGACCCGGCCTTAAAAGGGGGGGGCCAGATGGCCCCCATGGGGAACGACGTCCCGAGGGCGTCTCAGATTGAGACACGGACCTCGGCTCGGGGCGTCGTTAGTCAGGAGGGAAGCTAAGGAAATTTGGACACTAGCGTCCTCCGACGGCAGAACGCCGGAGCAACGGAGCACTTATATTTTCCAATATGAGGATCCAAAACAAAGCCATGAAACAAAACTTTTAATCCAACTGTAAATTATTTAAATGCAAAAAAATCATTGAACTTGCAGACGAATCGAACATGTAAAAAAGTTAAGTTATTAGACATATTCCAACTTACCCATAACTACCCTCATCACTGGAGGTAGATATATCAAAACTATGCCCAAACCTCTCAACAGATGGCGCTGTTTTGGTGATTAAGAAATTTTCAGGCGAACTGAACAATACTTCAGACAACTTGTCCTCTCCCGAATCAGTCTTAGACCCGGACTCCCTTAAAGCTTTCACTTGATTGCTCTTAGACATAGATGGCGCTGAGCTTCGACGTTTTAAAAACAATTTCAGACCATCCTCTATCGGCGACTTCTTTTCATATATAATTTTGGGTAATTCAAAGCATTTTAGAATTCTATTCGAGTCTAATTTGAACGGTGATGAAGTTAGACTTTTAGTTTTATCTACGTCGTGTTTTGATTTTGGTTTTTGTCTCTCTGAACGGATGCTACTCGGGGAGTAGTCAGCGACAGATAGTAAGGGTGGGGGTGAATGATTTGGTGACTCGACCATCTTTAAAACTATAAATTTTCGATCGATTATATGAACGAATGAACGACGTAAATTGCATTGAATGAATGAATGAATGAAATACAAATTAGCAATTCAATGAAATTGTAAATACGAGCATAAGTGCATAATTTACAAAAATATTTAAATTTATTAAAATATCCTAAAAACAAACACACCCGCATAAAAATAAAGTATTTTAAAAACGACAGAGAACCGTCAATAATAAACCCACTTGTATATTACAAAAACACATTTTTTCTTGCCTTTACACAATTTCAAACTATATTTGTATAAAGAATACGAAGCATAATATTCAAATTAAATCCAAATAACATTAAACAGGATGAAATAAAATGTTACATTAAATGATAATATAAATAATATTATATTATTAAAACAGTAATATTTTTAAAATCGTAATTTATAATTTGAATTATAAATATCACTTATCATATAACATGTCTTTATTTGAAAATAAGAATATATTATACATATTTATATATATATATATATATATATATATATACAGGGTTATTTTTAACTTATTACTCTGTATTTTGCAAGAAGTACTTAAAAGGTCCGCCCGGTGGTGGCGCCCGGGCGTCATACCGACGACGCTCAGAGTTAATGCCAGTTCAGAGACAACAAATAAATTTTGTATGGGAAAATTTAAATTTTAAGAACTATTAATTTTAAAAAGTAGTAGAACAAATGATGTTTGAATTGATGTAGAGAGGCTGCCTCCAAGAGGTGGTTAACTAATTACAAATAACCTTGTATATATCTATATATATGTGTGTATGACTATACTACTAAATCTATTTTTTGGTATTTCTCTATGTATACTAGAAATGTATGTAACGTTGTTTCTTTCATATTTGTTATAAGGTATTATATAATTGTTATTTAAAATTATTAATTTATTATTTAATTAAATCGCGCGGTTAAAGGAGGTATTTATGTTTCCTAAATGTTTTAATAGAATCTATTAGTTAGTTTATTTTAACATAGTATAATTACCGTGCTCATTGAAGTGCTTCTCCAATTCCTCGTGAGAGATGTTCGTCTGCGCCGGAGTATCCTCAACTGCTTGTTCTGGACGGGAGCGGGAACATCTACAATAAATAGTATTATCATTCACATTGTTAAAAAATATCAATTTTTTAAACTAAGCGTAGAAAGGATATATTTATACACATTCATACACACAGACATATAAAAACACACGTCACACCACACACACAAACATACATACTCATACACAAAGAGAGACACACTGTACAGTACCTCAGCATAGCATTGCTACATCTCAGGGCGAGCTCTAGTCCGTCGAGCCAGCAGTGTCCGGCGGCGGGGGAGGGCGCGCGGAAGATGAGGTGTGCGGTGGGGAGGGGCTGCACCACGGCTCCTGCCACAGACATACACTGTACACACACACTCAACCAGAGACATCGTCAGTTAATCACAGTTATACCTATAGTTTCGTTGTGAGGTCCTCTCGGCGCCCAGATGCTCTGTTCGAGCGGATGGTATAGCTTGAAGCAGAAGCCGTCCTTCTTGCTCGGTCTCTCTATCACCTGACAGGAGGTTAGGAGGACTGTACCCACCCAGTGGCTACGCTGGAGGAGGGATTTAATTATTTATATATGGTATCTGGTAAAAGTTTCATAGATTAATGACTAATTATTAATTTAAAAACAAGGTAGTAGAAGGAGAAGGAGAGAGAGCAGAAAGTAGTAAAATAAATATGTGGTGAACTAGGCTTCTCGCACTCACTCATTATAAACGAGCTGCAATTCATTCTAATTCGTGTTAATTATTTATACATATATTAGAACTGTCACTGATAGATTTCTGTACATGGAAAATATTTGAAGAAAAAAAAAAAACATAATGGGGGCCTTTATAAGGACAACAGAACCCAAAATAATGATTTTTATTTTGTCTTATGTCTGTCTGTTTGTGTGCCTACAGCTAGTTTAATAATACATCAATATTAATAACACTTACTTTGGCCTTCGGACTCTTATAGAGCAGTAGTAGCCCGGGCTTCAGAACACACCATAGCTTCGTCCACGACTTTAAAGATCCTCGGACCTGTACATTGAAATGTGAACTCTAATATATTACGTTAAATACGAATATGATGATTATTAATGAAATGAAATATTGATGATTTATTATTGAAATGAAATATAATAGACTTTATATGTATCGGCATAAGGCAGTTTATTGATTGAACTTTAGGAACTTAAAAAGAAATAAGATATGTCTCTGTAAGAATTGGACTCTAATGTGATAAAAATAAGACTCAATTTTCAAAATCCATATAAATATTCGAATTCAAATAATTCAAAATTCACGTTCAAACATTTCATACAATCTGAATATAAGGAATATTAATCTCCACATTGTTCAAAATAAGGTCTATATTAGATTAATTGAATTGGTGTTCTTTAAACGTGTTTATTCCATATAAAAATTGTTAGCGTTGTGTACATTTCATAATAAACTTTATCTCTATATAAATAAAGTCTATTACCTTGAGCCAGTCCGCAAGCACAACCACAGACGGATCCTCGATAGAGTGTAACAAGGCAGAGGCAGCCCTCTTTTTCTCTTTTCGGTAGTGTTGCCTCTGGGCCTTATAGCTTTCCTTCCGCGATAGAGCTGTGCTCGGGGTCCGGGATACACCCCCCACTGCTGTTTCTGATGACTGGGGGGGAGAGGGTTTAGTTAATATTATTTATCAATTTAAAAAACTGATGCTCTTAATTTCATTTGAAGGTTATTAGAAAATAGAGGATCAATTAACAAATAGTAAGTCAACAGACAGTCAATCTTTTTTAGGATAAAACATATAATTAGTCATAGTCTATCTTTGTGTAAGGTTATTTTTTCTATTCCGCATTTTTTGTTTGATTGACAAGTAGAAATACAAACCTTCACACTTACAAAGGTAGTATTATTTTGTTTCAAGCAACCGTGGTAACGTGAATGTCAGTCAATATAGTTTAATGTTGTGTGTTATATCAATTAATTTCCTTATTATCGAAAGAATCATAGGTGTGACTCATCTTAGAATTTGTTACGATATTTGGTAACATGATATATGGGGATATAGCTCAGTGGTAGAGCATTCGACTGCAGATCGAGAGGTCCCCGGTTCAAACCCGGGTGTCCCCTTAAATACCTTTTTTTTTCTTTCTTAATATTTTTTTAATTTCATTAGATCACAATTTTGGTCACAATATATAGTCGCTGATTGTAAATTTGCAGTAAAGAACTGTATGATAATATAAGTTGGGATAATTAATCTTCTACCTTGTCTTGAGAATTAATTCAAACATAAAGAAAACAAATCAATCTTCCATTTAAGGAAATAATGTAAGTGTGTGCATGCTGGATCTAAGCATGTGTGGGTTATGTATATAGTGAAGTATGGACGTTTGTGCGCTTGTATCGTGCGTGTGTGAGTAGGCATACCTTGTCGGAGGAAGTGCCGTCTGGTGGGTGGGCGCGGTCACCGCAGCCCGGGGTGGGGGTCGCGAGCGGGACGCCCGGGGAGCGCGGCGGGGGGGTGAGGGTCGGCTCGCCTGGAACATATTAAACATATATGAAACCAATGACAGACAATAAGTAATGAACAACATTTACTGCCTATAAGTTATGTGATTTTAAATGACTGAGGCAAGTCACCGTTCGAATTTGGGGCGAATGATTAAATTTGGCGGTATTGCTTAAACCTTTATTTAAATTTATTCCCGATATATGATTTTGGCTCACATGAAATATCTAATACGCACGCAAAATATTATATTATTAAATCAAATTTAAAAGAAAACGACATGCTATCACAATTAATAATCAATGTTGATTCAATAAAGAAGAAAAGATAAATAATATAATTTATTTCTTGAATTATCAGTAACACTATAATAGCCTATAAATAAAATTCTTAAGAAGACATCTTCATATAATTCGATTATCGATTTGGATCGATACACAACCGATATGAAGGTCTAAGAACATTTGTGATATAGGTGACACTATTTCGTCGTCTCTCTCATCGCCTCCGTGGCGCAATTGGCTAGCGCGTTCGGCTGTTAACCGAAAGGTTGGTGGTTCGAGCCCACCCGGGGGCGCACTTTTTGTTGTTTATACAATACAATTTTATTTTTGTTACGACTTCGTTCATCACCTTCGAAAGGAAATCGTGGATGACTACACCTGTACACAGTATTATTAGTAGTATTATATTTAGTACACTATATGATTTTAAATAAAACTTTTTACGGATCTAACTCACGTATAAATATTTTTTACATTATAAGTTTTAAATTTAAACTTATATGTATTTCGAATGGTTTGTAACAATCGTGTTTACGGGAAGACGTGAGTTGTCATTACAATTATACAATCGTCAATATATATTATATTTTTGAATGAATTCGTAAAAAATAAAGAAAATACTATTGACTTCAGCAATACTTAATAATTAACCCATATCTGTTATCATAAAAGAAATAACATCATACGCAATATTGTTTGCATAAAAATACCTCTATAAATTATGAATATTTAAATCATAAAAATATTTATATTTTTATGCGCATGTATATATTTCCTTATTTACTAATGTTATATGAATAGTTTTGTTTACATAATATAGTTAGAGAGTTTAGTTTATGTTTGTTTAAACTGGCTAATCTCTGGTAATAGCACATGGAATAAACTGAAGATTCCAGGGCTATTTAGTCTTGGTGAAATTTTTTGCCGAAATTGAGTTACATACATATGAATCAGCGTTTTTTTCAGGTTGGTGAGTTGCAAGGACTCTGTAAATATTTTTTTACTAACCGTATGTAGGCGGGGTTGGCGGTGCTGTAGATGACAGCACAACACTGAGAGGCTGATGCTGCTTCTGGAAACATACAAACGACATCTATACTTAAAGTACTCCTGACTTTCAAACATATACCCAAAGCTACTGAAAACAGAAATTTTATTTTTTTTAATTTTTAATATTGGTTCAATATAATGTTTCAGTTACATGCGAGCATAAATAAATACATTTAAAAAAATTTCGTTATTAAGAGTCCTGTGAAGTAGGTGGGATCAGCTAAGATCAGTAATATTTAGTATATTTAACTTTTAAGCCGCATTTTTGTTTTCATTCTACTTGTTTATTATTTTGATTGAATTAAATTACGTGACAGTATCACTGGTTAAACAAAATACTATTGTATTATTTGATTTATACTAACTTTAAACTATCTCGTTTCACAGTATATAGGTAAATCTTTTAAAAGAATTAATGCGTATCAAAATAGGTATCACAAAAAAATGTTAATAATACCTACACATAAATTTAAATTAAATTAATACAGGCAATATACAGTTACATGAAACCTATTTCGTATGCGTTATTTCCAGTTTTTAAAAGGTTTATATACTTAATTTATATCTGATAATTGACAATATGTTATAGAAACAAAACGAACACTCAATGAACTAAAATCATCTTACACATATGTTAATAATGATAGTAAGAAAAATAATATTTACCTTCAAATAGTTGGGCGTGGAGGTGTGGAACTGATAGTCCGGTGTTCTGAGGGCGGGGGAGGAGGGGGTTGCGGTGGGAGTGGAGGTCTCTATAGCTGGAGATGAACTCATATTGAGGATTCGTTATATCATTTTGATTGATTTTTAGGGAAAAATTGCAAGATTTTATTGAATCGGAACGAATTGCAAATCGCAAAATCGGGACAAATTGCCAAAATGAGAATAAATCGGAACAGATTGCAAAATGATTATGAATTACAAATTGCAAAGTTGAACAAGACAGAATCCTTTCTAAAAATATTTAATTTATTCACAATCTTATGTATTAATATTCACAAGAGACAAAATTTTAAAACTTATTAATATTATTGCGTGACTTATAAATATTATTGAATTTATTAATATACAAAATTAATTATTATCACTAATAAAGACACTGGTTTTAATGGAATGATAAGATATTATATAATATATTTATATTTGGCAGTGTGTTTGTTTGTTTATGGAATAGTGGGGAGAGGAATGGAAAGGAGACACCTGTAACGTTATAAAAAATATATTATTATATTTAAAAAAAAATATATAAAAAGTTTTCATTACAAACAGACATACAGTGCACTTATTTCGGACCCTACTTGCAACATTACAAGGATCCGTGGAAAAAAAAATAAAGAAGTAAAAGCTCTAACTTATAAAATATTTTTTTTTATGGAACAGACTACTGACTCATATGTACATGGTCGTATCAGAGGTCACAGATTCAAGTCCTGTGTACAATAATACAGCCTAGATAAATTGATAATAATTACTCGTAGGATGTACACGACACTTTATTTCCCACAGTCACTAGTATTATTACCAGTAAAATAGTGAAAACACTATCCATACATATCAGTGACGAGGCCATATTCATTATTGAGACACTGTAACTGAAAATAATTTTTGTTTTAACATTACAATTCTTCAAAGGAAGGAAGTTATAAATATGTATAAATGTATAAAATAGAACATTATTTACAAATTGTTTTATATGAATAGATAATTTTTATTACTACTACTTTTCGAAATACATTCATAATAGATTTTTTTTTTTACATTTATTTTATTTACATACAATTGTTTATTGAATCTTAATTTTTATATAGATATTAAAAATATAAATACAAAAAAATATAACAAGAAATTTTAGGTATTATAAGATAACAAAAATATAATGAAAAACTGAAGAGAAAAAAGTTTTGTACTGTTTTGTCCTTGTATATTTCTATACTTCTATATCTATCTAGGTTTAGAAAAATAGTTATATAAGGTTAGATATTGTATACATATAATATATAATAGTAGCGAGGTCTTCTGTATTACTTTTAGAATGATTGTCATTTTGGTGTATTACTGTTTGTTTGCTTGCACATTACTTAGACGTTAAGTATCATTATCAGTATTATTTTTATTATATAGTATAAAGCAAAGTCGCTTTTCGCGTCTGTCCCCTTGTCTGTATGTATGCTTAGATCTTTAAAACTACACAACGGATTTTGATGCAGTTTTTTTTTAATAGATAGAGTGATTCAAGAAGAAGGTTTATATGTATAATAACGTACTGAATATATTACAATACCACTAATAATTTCACGATTTCTAATAGGAAGTCGTAAACAAACACACTGTTTTGCGCTTACATTGCAAACGCTGGCTGAACTCTACGAGATAGATCAAAATAATGTACTAAGTATCGTATACCTCAAAAAGTTCTACAAGAAAGTCGGCGATGGTATATGTTTATCTCTTAGGTATAAACCCACAATAGCCAATTTTTATCCTTTACTTTCTACGAGAAAAAATCGCTTATTTACGAAGCGATTTTAATCTATACAGCATTAATCCTAATCTAATTAAGTACCTTAAATACATTTTAAATTTAATATGGAAGAACATAATCTTTTACAGCATGTAATTAAAATGAATATTTTCGAAGATATTACAGATTTTAAATATAGGGACATCGCGTTTGAAGCGGTACGGTCGGCCGGCTAACTATGGTATAGAACACTGCAAACCTTCTCAAATATGGCTTTTGTGAATGTTCAATATTGAAAAATTTGTCAATGCATATAGCTAACTGAATGTCTAATACATATTATTTAGCATTTAAAACAGTTTTTTTTAAATAAAACCAGACCTGCAAGTTGATGGTCAAAATAACGTCGATTGTGTAGCTCAGAATTTCTCAAGTTTACATAGTCATATTTTGTTTATGTTGAATGAAAATCTATAAGTTTGTTATATGTTTAGAATGGTTATTAACTACTCTGTTTTTAAGTATTTAAATGGACGTTTAAGTAAAAACAAGATAGGTATAAAAAAATACAGTATCTAATATTGTATCCTTGTTAAAAACTTTAAATAGATTTTTAACAGTGAGCGCAATTGTCTGCCGATGTATCAATTTTGATTGTATGATGTTTCACTTAAAATAAGTCATATAGAAGTCAATACAAAAAAGAGGAAAGGGGAATTGTTTTACTACGAATTTAAGGCGTGCGATGCCGCGGGCAAAAGCTAGTATTACAATAAATACAAGTCTTATAACTTTATTAAATTTATCAAAAATGTAGTAATTTACTTTCGGCAATTATTTAATACATATATCAAAACAACTACTTTAATCAGCCCCGTTATAGTGATGAGAATAAAGTTTAGTTATTTATTCACTATTTTAAAAAGTCAAAACTAAGCTAAAAGACAGGTAAACTGTAGAGACCAACGGTGACTTTTTTAAGAAAATATATATAAATAATAACTAATGAGAACAAACTTCCAGTAAGATTTACTTTATTGATAAACAAACTGACAAGCTAATGCTAATTGCTAATGGGTTATTTAACAATATCTGCCTAATGTCCCAAACACTTGTATCATCAAACTAATACTGAAAACATGGCAGGAATACATGGTTAGAAAGTTATGGTGCCGTGCCCCATGCAAATGGAAACCCTTATAGAGTCGTTACATTGTCCATCTGTCTGTCTGTCTTCATTTTTATAGGAATATTTATACTATCAAGTGGATATCTGCTTCCAAAGCTATTTGACCGATATAAAAAAACGCGATTCCAAGTATATGTAACTTCATTTCTCTATAACATGTTAGGCCAAAAAATAAATTTGGAATGAAGAGCAAATTTTGTATCTCTTTTAACATATTTTAGCGTATGGAAGTGAGATTTGGTATAGTTAAAGATTATATTGCGGAGTGCAGGAAGCTGAAATTTATATATAATACAAATATATTAAATGATTAATTGTTTACATTACCATTATCAATATCAAGTAGTCGCAAAGAGTAAATTGTTGACATGACAGAATAACATTCAAAAGATAAACATTTAATTCAACTATAATAGATGTGTACTTATTGTCCAAGTCCTCATAAACAGACAAACTTTGAAATAATATATATAATAGTTAAATCTACTGTCACACCAAAGAGAAATAAAAATAGCTTTTATAATACGAAACAAAAAAATATTACCATTTCTGCTATATATAAATCGGAACCTATAGGGAATTTCCATGACCTAGAACCATGAAATTTGGCAAGCAGCTAGTGTAATTTGTATTCACACAATGAATATATATTTTTTGCTATTATAAAGTTCCATTTGCGTTTGGGGAACTGACTATGTAGTATATCGATGTATGGAAGAATATTATATCAACTACAAATTTAAGTTTGTAAATATAAGAGACTCCATTCTCGTAGACGAATTTTCTACACACAATTTTGTAAGGAAACAATATAAGAACCATGATTTGAATTAATACGTTAATAGAAGTTAAAAAAGCAAACTAGGTTTATATTAATATACAATTTGACGTCCCGTGATTAGTAAGGTTATCAACCAATATAGAAGCTTTTAATATTATCGAAAATATGTCACATTTCAGATACTCTTTGATAAGATTAGCTTGTCTGGAATACAATAAACAATATGATTGATTCGTTTTAAGAATAGAAGCATTTAGAATTTATCTATTGGGCTTTTCGGCCATATCTCAGCTCGTTAGAGAAGGGATTTTTGAGGATTATCTTAATTCTTAAAATAACTAAAGTTCAGTCCGTCAGAGGTTAAAATCGGAGCTTCTGTTAATATACTTTCTAACAAACTGATTTGTTCACACCAGAAAATTGACAAGAGATCTTAAAGGACTTAAGATAGAAATATCCACAACTCTTGTCAAAAAACTTTGTTTTTTTAAGTTATGGAGATTTCGCAAAAGTTCTTCAAGTGCGCCATTAAACAAAGACTAACATACAATTGACTGGAGAAATAAAGTTTAATAATAAAAAGAAAAAAAAACGTGACAATGTCAAATATGTGTAAACCAATGTAATTATCTAAAGGTCATATTTATTCTTAAAAAATATTATAACTTTATTTATCAAGTTCCGATCCGTCATAAACGTCAGCCACTTTCTTTATGATAGTTTACTAAAACAAGATAAATTTAGACAATGATAAAGGCGTTGCATAAGTCCATATATTCTATGTCAAAAAACTTCTCTGACCCATGAAGATGCTAATTCATAACAAGTTCCGATTGCAATTTAGCACCCAACTTTTTTTTTTCTTGCTTTTAAATTTCTGACGCTAATTTCATTAGTAGAGCCAAAAATAGTTTAAAAAGAGCCATTCTCCTAAATTGCAAAACTAAAATTACAGAGTAATCCTTATTGAGGTTAGTACTGAAATCGTCTTCAAGTGTAGTCGGTCAAACTATACGATAATCACTAATGCTGAAAATGTGCTAATTCTAACGTTTGGAACGCTCCAACTTGGATAAGATTAAAATGACGTCTTTTAATTATGGAAAAATTAAAAGATGTTATTTTGAGCGGACCGAATTCAGAACCATCAGGTTCTGAAACAAAATGAAATGATTACTATCCTGGCGTGGCAATTACTATATTGTAAGCCTAGCTACATTACGTATATCTATACTAAAAAAAAAAGCATCGCGTAAATCGGACTAATATTTTTAGGTACTTCCCTAAATTCCTGTAATTCCCCAATATAAAAGTTATCAAAGCCTGTTCCCCTTTCTGATTGGATGCACAAACACTTCTCTAATCAGTGCTATCAAATCATCTTTACTGTAATCATAATTCCAGAATAAATAAATGGTGCTTTTACTCGCAAGAAATTATTAACTCTAATTAGGTACATTAGAAGTAATTAGCACGCAAGAATTTGACCTAAAATAAACGTATCCGTAATTTATATTTTTTTCAGGAAAACGGTATCAAGTGCGGTATGATTATTGACCTAATTGAATGTATTTTTATGTGTGTTGTTATAATATTAATAATTAGTTGCGTTTTCTGTTTCAGATTCTTCTCAATGGTTACCTTGATGAGTTAGTTGCGGGTTCTTCTCGATACAACTTTAGTTTAAAGATGAATTTGATGACCATAAAATCTAAAAAGTTTTAAAAAAGAAGTCTTTATATTATATATTTTTTTTCTTCTGGTGTATTTAACTCAACCGCAAAATACACTACTTTTATAACGTTCGAAACAGATGAAATCTAATACATATATAAAATTCATTCATCTTTTACTGTAAGTACTGATCGTGTAACTGAAAAACATCTTTTAGATAAAGATCATATTCCCACAATATACTTGACGAGACAGTTCATCTTGAAGTCTTGTGTTATTAATTATCATTATTATTTGCAGACGGCACTGCGAACGGAATATAGTTAATTTATAAACATTAGTGTATCATATTACGAAATTAACTATCATAAAACGTTCAACTTCCAACGAACTTCAAGGCATCTAATTTTAAAACATTTTGCCTGGAAGTGTTTATAAACAGTGTTTGAACATATAATACTAACAGATTCAATAGATTTTATTAACATTTTTTAAGACTCAATTCAAGGATAACACGACTCCATATGAAAAAATGTTTATCAATATAATATATCATAATATGGTAGATGAGCATACAGGATATTTTGTAGTAAGTAATTACCGCCACCTAGAACCTTTTGCAACACCAGGGAAATTACAATAGTATTGCAGGCCGTTGAGGAAGAAGCAAGTTTTTTTAAGGTGGATCTAGAAACATCGCCGTCGGAAGTTCATTGTATATTTTCTTCGTTTTTATCCACCAATAAAATATAGCGAACCACACTATCGATGACCACCATGCATGCAGATGATAGATGTCAAAACTAGGATAGAATTTGGAACGAAATAAAAAAAATCAAAAACATCATTAATTGCAAAGTCACTAGCACGGAAATGGAATTGAGCCATTCTGGAAGTGAAGCAACAGCAATTGGCCAATTCCAAAAACAAATTAATGATACGAATAAAACGACAGATTATTAGCCTAGATATAGGAGTGTGCTGGTCGATTCTCACATACTAGTTCGTGACTTCATCCTCGTGGACTACAAAATGATGTTTCACCTTCAGTACTTCAGTTATATAGACATATATTATTATTATTATGCCAGTTACTTACCGGATATAATACTTATTATTAACACAAACAAACAACAAGGAACTGGCATTATCATCATCGAGATCATCATATTTCTGTAAAAGGCCCAATTTCAATAATTATAGATAACATGAAATGAAAAAGGATTTTTTTAAATTTAATCTAAAAGTGCCAGCGGTTCGCACTTAAATTTATCCTAGGTTTCAATACATTTAAAATCTAAAATTAATTAAAATACAATATTGAAAGCCAGTTATTAAATAAAATCAACATACAACTAGGTTTAAATGTCCTTAAACAGCTTTACAATAATCTAACTGATAAGAACTTTAGTATTAAGTTTATTTGTTTTCAAATTGCACAATGTTGGATATAAAGATAAATCAGCTCACGCTAAATAATAGTGAAAACTATTCATAATGATAATTAAAAAAAAAAACATTATTTCTGAAGTAAAGATACGTACTCAAAGTTTAATATCAAACAAATGCATATTACACGCTGAAATATTTGCTAACGAACATGTAAACTTAATGCATAGAATAGATTATACAAACTGAAAGAACAACATTACAAAATACGTTTGTATAGGCGTGACGTCACCGCTCTATTAACATTTAGAAATGTTTGTATGTTAGTAACATGGCCGCCTAGTGTATTATTATTATTTTTATCCTTTTAACTATGAATTTTGTGTCTTTTTATTATTGTTTTTAACCAAATTTCTATTCTTTCATATTTGTTCTTCTATTTTAACATAAATTGTCACATTTCTAACGATATTATTTACTCAAGTGTCTGTCTGTTTGGTTGAACTTTGTACTTTCTCGAATATTAATTTGCTTCACCAGCAAGCTGTTTAACTGTTGGAATACATATGATAGAATTATTTTTAAGATGTTCTTGTTTACAGAACCCGTGACATAATAATAAAAAGTTAGACTCTTTTAAACCCGTTTATTAGCATCACAGAACTAGTAGTGATAGAACTAGATATAGACCTAAGGTTGGTAATGAAATCAAATCAAAAATAAGTTTTATTCAAAACATTTTTTACTATTAAATTATTCCTACTACCTGAGAAGAGCTAGCGACAGAAACTCAGCAAGAGAACGGGAGTCAGTAATACTAGTCTTCTTTTGGAACCAGACTTTACTTGAATTCTTATTTGCTCTAACATATTCATTATGATAGTGACTCAATAGCCAATACTATAACAAATTGTAAACTTGGTAATAAGTTAAGAGTGTCCATAGTTTCTGGGCAGTTCTTTTTTCAAAGGAGCAACTTTGGGACCCTTCAACTACTCTATCGTACTGTGTCGTAGTGCAATGTATGCCAATTGGAATTAAAAAAACTTATGCCAATTGGAATTAAAAAAACTCTCAATGTATATTAATTGCTTGCGTTTTAGGAACTAGTCCTACATTTAAATAAATATATTAAAATAAATCTTGAATTTAGATGATGCTTAAAAGAATAGTTTAAATATAAAAACATTATATTTTTTTATTTTAAAAGGGCAACCGAGCATGCGGGTCAACAAAAGGGCGAATGATCACGATTGCCCACGGTCTCTTGCAATATCAGAGGATTCAAAAGAATGTTGCCGGCTTATGATAAGAAGTACGAGCTCTTTTTGAACCAAACCCATGTAGAGATCTTGATAAACCACCGATGGTATTGTTGACGGTGGCGTGCATTGCGATAAGGGATATCGGTGGCAAGGAACCGACTCAAATTCAACATAATATCTTTATTCAAGTAGGCATTGACGATTAAAAAGTGCGTGTATTTACACGCACTTTTGATGAAACGTTAAAATAGTCAGTATAGTCAATCCGTAAGTAAGCTACCACCAGCTCAGAATTCTGCTCTGCTGGGAAGAGCTGGCCTGAAACTCAACTCTCAACTTTTTTTAAATGAAATTTAACAATGTTTGACTTACACATTATAACATCAGCCCTGCAAATGAGTCAACAACCCAAGTTCCACATTTCGATCAACCAAAAACTCTTGAATGTTATAATAAGATTTATTTAATAGCATACTTTTAATTGTAGATTTAACACTAGGAAAAGGAAGAATTAAGATATCTTGTATAACTTTATTACATATGCGTACACTCTAGCGGCTAGCCCATGAAAATTTTGTTAACTTTTTTAAACAAGTTACAAGTTTATTTTTCTTTCTTGTGTTTATTGCATGCCTGTCACTGATTTTTATAGAAGTATTTAATTTTTTTCTTATACCTATGTAATACGTTATTAAAAATATATATTGAGAACGGACCGTAAATATACCAATTTCCTTATAAACAATGGAAATCTAATTATGGTTAATCTGGTTATTTACAAAAAAAAAACATTTAAAAAAATCCATCTATCTCCATATTACCTTACTGTATTCGATATTATAAGACTTCGTACTTCAAAACGAATTGTTGTGGGATCCCATTCTTTTTCTGTCGTCGGAACGTCTGAGTGTCGAAACTATTTGAAAGGTTTAAATGAATAACAAATCAGGTCTAAGGTCCGTATATTATGCATAGTGGAATCAGAACTCAAATGGAAGAATCAGCTAAGCATTAGAGGTAGAAGAATACAACTCCTCCTCTTTCACGTCTCAAAAGCTTTTCATCACGTCAATTCAGGGCTCCGCAGTAATACAAAAACACATAACTTTATAGCGATATATTCTTCATATTCGAAGTAGAAAGTAGATGCAATTTAAATTTTGTGTAAATGATAAAAACTGGTGTTCCTCAAGGCTCAGGCTCAATGTTAGGCCCAATATTGTAAACATTATATATAGCTGACCTAGTTGGTATGGAAGGTATTATAATTTTTACATTTGCGCACGTCACTACAGATTGCTCTAAAGACCCCTAAATAGGCCCTAACCCTTAGCACTAGCCTTATTATACAATTGGTTTCATGCACATAGAACACAAATTATCTTGTCAAAATATAACAGGTCAATTAAAATAGCATTGCCTAAAAAGCAATTGCCAGCATGTATCCGGACAACCAAAAGTCTTACAAAAGCGTAAGGTGAAACTAAGACTTAATTTCATTCTATTCAAACTATAACAAAAAGAAACTTATTTACTTTTATAAACCTTATCCAAGATAGAAAGAAATACCAAAACATTCAATGTTACAAACAAACTATTACTTATTGATATAATGTTAATATCATTAAATAAATCAGATTTTTTTTTAACTAACAAAATACAACTGTTAGTAAGATAACGTGATTTCAATTCAAAGAACATCAAACACTTCTACAAGATGTAAGAAAAGTTCCATGGTAGGTAACCAATAAATTTCTCAAGTAATTAAAAATAAGCAGTTAAAGAACAGTTTAGAACAAAAGTCTGTGAATCAACATAATGAATCTTTTAAATGCTATGATTATCAAACATATGATACAAGATCTCAAGAGTATTTGTTATCAATTGCATTAAGCACATCCACTTAAACTTGCCAGTACTTGCCAACTTTGAGTGGATTCCATATAACAAAGTAAAAGAAAAGAAACCACTCACAATTGCTAACCGGCAAAATTTTAATCCCTTCAGTAAATAACAGTACCTTACAAATTAAAAAAACAACATCCAAAATCATGTGAGTAAAAAGTATAAATTTCAATAATATTATCTATCTTATAAAAAGTCTATTAAAATATCTTAATTTTCTTGTTACAATACTAGCTCCTCAATACATTGATTTTAGAATAAGTATGTTATTGACATTGACACAAAATAACTTGACTCAAAAAATTTAAATAAAATCATTAAGTTATTAGCATAAAGCACAAACAAATAAGTGCTGATAATTGTAACTCAGATTTAGTTATTATAATTATACTTATAATGAAGCTTTTACTTGAAAAACATATAAGATTAAACACATAGGGCATCTAGGATCTGTAATTAAAGGGTATAGAGGTGATGACCAGTTACTCTAATAGTTATTAGACCTGACTGTGTCTTGTTGTGAGTTAAATTCCGACAAGTGAGAATTCTAGGTGAGAACTACTAACTGTTTTAAGTCTGTGTGTACATGTTTGTTTGTGAAACCACTCACATACTCACAAGCTTTAGTTATTATGAGTTTAGTTAGTTGTACGCATATATGTACCATAAATATAAAACAATAAATAAAGTTAATTTGACTATCATATCTGGTAGAGTAAAAGCGAATCGCTAAAATCAAAGTTTTGTCAATACTCAACATTAAATTCTATTTAAAATCAAATACCATAAGATAATTGTAACATAAGTCGCTATTGAGTTCTATTATTAAATAACAATTTAATTAAATTTTCACCTATGCTATATACTTGTAGTAGATGGGGAGTCCAAAAAAAAATTTATTCAAATAAATTTATATTTTAAAAACCATCCATATATAGCTAACACTAAGATAAAACTTTGATAAGTGACATAAAACAAGATAGATAATGAAAAGATCATAAACATAGGCTTTAGCACCTGCATATATGTCATGTTATTACCTTTAATAAGATATAATCATACTAAGAATATCAAGGCTTGCAAGTTTAAAAAAAAACATATTTAGAGAACTTGTTGTTTCAGACAAATATGACAAACATTGCAATATAATCATTTAAAAAAGGTCTTTACATTGTTTCATCCTGTATGATACATCCGGTTTTGCATAAAATATAGAAGCAAATTAAATAAAGAATCCAACAATTATTTGCATTCTTATAAGAATCTTTTAAGCCACTTTAGCACATGCTATTTTAAATTTGTGACCTAATACTTTGGCATAATTAGATTATAAATACACGGCATTTACATTACGCGTCGATATATTATAAATAACCTAACACATACATACCAGAATACTTACAGCCCTCGGATTGAATATCGCTCACTAAATCAGTTTCACGAACATTTTACATTTGTAATTTTGGACCGGCGTTGTTCGACGCGAAGTTGAGTAACCAAGAAGGTTGATTTTATTTTTTAATACTATATATCACCACAATTGTCTCAGATAAGTCACAACAACGGCCGACCCTTCTAATTATATTATTAAACACTTATTTTTATGATGCGAATCTAGTCTTTATAACACCATGGCACTTTAGGTCTAAACACACACTGTTTGTAACGGTTTTCAAGAGTTTATTGTCTCCAATTATGCACTTAATCGGTGCATCCAAATAGATGTCGAACTTCAATGTTTTATTAATTTTATGCTTCAAGGCACAAAAATTTTAATTTCTGACGCGCGGCACGACATGAATATGCGGGATGTACTACAAACACAAAATTGAAAATACTACTAAAATTTACAAATGACATTTCATCGAGCAATGTTGTCAATATCGATATAATAATTACGTAATCTGAAAATATATAACCACTCTGAAAATATTTTTTTTACTAATTAAATAGGTTTTTTTGTTCCGCAACATTGCTGTTTAATTTATAAATGGCTAGAGAAGAAGCAATCTCCACATTTTCGGTTATAGAAAAAAAGATTAATTGGTATTCTTTTATAAACAAAGTACCATTTTTATTCTGATTGCTAACATTTAATTGAGAAAACATATTTTTTATTTTAAAGATCCGAAAAGTAGATTGACCAAAAATTTCATTTTACCAAATATCGCATCGCATCCCTAAAGTGACAGCCATAAAGAAATGCAGAATGTAATATTTTAATTGTTTCCTATTGATGATACTTACTGTAAAACTTTTAAATATATCCGTAATTTCTAATACATTAAAATTAGGAATATTGTTTTAAAATTTGATAATTTTTAAAATATAGTGTTGAAGAGTTGGATTCCCAGTTTTGCTTTTCGGATTTCTGAACGTTATTGCAATTAACATGAAAAAAATTCATAGAGATAAAACTCTATTAAAAATTGTTAATATTTTGATTTTTGACATTTTTTGAATTTCTTATTATTTTCTCGATTATAATATATAATTTACAAGCTTTTATACAAATGTTTATAATATTATGATAAAATATCATTTCTTTAAATAATTGTAAAGAAAATCTATAATAAAATTGACATAAGAAACTGAATTGTTTTTTTTTTATAAATAATACAAATTCTTAAAGAAATGTCGAATTTTCTATGTTTTATTTGTCACAGTACCGTTAATGCTGAAATTAATGAAGAAACCCGTGACAAATATCGGGAAGTCGTTGGAATTAACGTATGTATTATAAATATTTAACGATATTATTTGTCTCTTGGATAAATTTAAGTTTTTATGTTTTTACTTGTTAACATACAAAACAACTACCATAATATTAAGCTTATTATATCTTTGAAATAATAATTGGTTATATTTCAGTTATGTCCCGACTCTCAACTCTGTTATATCTGCTGCCACATGCTGAACAAGCTGTCATTATTCAAATCAGTGTGTTTGAAACGGAGTATAGAATATCCGGTTTTATTCAGGTGAATGTTTTTAAGGTGTTTTAATTGTATCTATATAAAAACTAAGATAGACAAAACAGTTTAGTTCCATTCTTATTCTGTTTTTGAATAAATACATATATTTTCCTATTTTATTTTATTAGTGGTGGTGGATGAGTTTATGTTTTAAATAAGAATAATGGTAAACCTTTTTTTATTGTGGTACTAAAAATGTTTCAAATAAACAAATGTAAATGAGTATACCTACATATATAAAATTTAAATATCCCATTTATTTATTTCCTCAAATTTCCCAGGAACACTAATTTGATTGTGAATTGTATTGTTACAGAGAAAAGGGTACATTAAACTTACAGAAGAGTGACACAGACATTTATATGGTGTGTCCAGATGATTGTGAGCTCTTACAACACAATATGAGATCACATCAATATATTTATAGTAATTACAATTATAGCTATGTTTGTGATAATCAGTATAAAAAACTGGAAACCGATGATTTTAATGACTATTTTAATCCATACCAAGTAGAAAATAAAGACATTAATGATTATGAATTTGATAATAATGATAATTTTGTTGATAATGAGTGGGTGGAACCAAATGATGATCGATTACTAAACAAAAGTAAAGAAAATGAAGATTTATTGCAATATGATGTTAAAAATGATTCTGTGGATGGCAATGTTAATGAAATTAATGATAATGTCATACAAAATAATACTCAAGATAAAGATGACATTAATAAAGAATTTTTCAAAAACAATGAAGTTACAATTTCAAAGAAAACAAAAAAAACTAAAAAGAAAGGTTTAAAGAGGATTATACTCTCTTTAGAAGATCAGAAGGCAGAGTTGGAAAGAAAGAGAAAGGAAAAGAAGTATTTGGAAGCTGAATACAAATGTTACAACTGTGCTTTAGGCTTTCTCTTCAAAGATACTTATCAAGCTCACATGATGAGACATGAAGAAGTGAGAAATTATAGTGAAATTACTTTTTAAATTTTTGTAAATTATGCACTGATAGCTCAGTCAGTAACACGAGTTCCCAGGTTCGAGTCCTGGCCTCATTTACGAAAATTATAATTTATGTTTTAAAAACATTTTAAAAAAAGGACCTAAACTGCCCCATTTCAGTCGAACGGTCAATACTCGTGTCCATTATGTACTCTCCGCGTGTCTTCCCTCGCATTACTAAGAGCTCATACAACACGTCATGCGGAGCGGTGCATGTGTTCCCGGTGTGGAGTTCGAGTCACGGGGAGACATCACACTTGTAAACACACGCGCACACGGTCGCTGCCTTGCCATATGTGTGCGAGTCTGTTCACGTGAGTGTGTAATCATATTAAACATGATATGCTACATACTTCCTTCTGTTCTAGTCTTCTGCATCTTTACATATTTGTCAAGAGTGGCACACAATTAAATTTTTAAATATTTTTACACCTCTATGAGTGATGGTACCATCCCAGTAAGAGTTTTTCCAGGTGCTCGTTTGTCACACAACAATAGGAATATTATTTAGTTTTAGTGTAAAACTAAATACATATCTATGTCCTCTTATGGATGCAATCATTAATTCTATATAAATAAAAAAAGTTTTAAATATATTTCTGATGTCAATAAACAAATTATTTCTTTTATATGTACTCCTCTTTTAGTATTTACAATTAGAGGATAATTTATTATAGCGACGCGAGTGGACTCCAACAGCATTTAAAGCGTGTACACACGAGCAAGACTAGCGGAAGGTTGCACACGTGTGGTGTGTGTGGAGAGAGTTATAACACACAGGGTGCGTTAAGGACGCATATGATGTAAGTACTATTGTTATTTGTAAATAGCAAGATGCCCGGCGACGGTTTTTATTTAAAAATCTGCCATTTTATCAAAATGTCATTCATATCTTTCGGGCGAATGAATGCCTTAAAATTGAAAGTTAGTTTTTTGTTGGAATTTTCTTATTTGCATAACAACTAAAAAAAAATCTTATTTAATACCCTATTTATGTAGACGGTTGAAGAATGTTAATAGAATACTACGAACCTATATATATATATATATATAATATAACCAGTATTAGAAAGAATAAAATTGTATCAAATATAATAACACTATTTTTGCCCTGGTTTCGATCAGCTATACCTAACGCTGATGGAGTCGGGAATAGCTAGGTACATTAATAATTATCAGTTTTTTTTTTAATTTCTTAATAAAAATTATAGTTACTTTTTTAATTACTGTAATTTATTTATAATGGCACTATATTTTAAAAAAGAATAATTAATATAATAATTGTTTATAGAAAGCACATAAAACGTAAATTCCCATGCGACCATTGTCCAGCCACTTACAGCAGTCCGTACACGCTGAGCCAACACATCAAAACACACACAAGTGTGATAGAAGCACACTACTGTGATACATGCAAAGCCAGTTTCACTACAAGGAAGAGTTTATTGGCTCACAAACGCAATACTATGAACCACCAGCAGACTCTGTTAGTTATTTCTTTACTATTTTTTATTTAGTAGAATTTATAATGTTTTAGGTATTTTCTCTTATTAAATTAATATTATTATTCAGTGTTAATTGTTTATTTAAACAATGGCTCTTGGTGTTATATTAAGTTAGTTGTCTCAAGGCATCATATTCCAAATTAATCTAAACAATTCCAGATTCGAATGCCCCATATGTACAAGAATGTGCCCCAACCAGCGAACCCTAGCCTCTCACATACAAACAGTACACTCTGCCAGTAAGGAGTACACGTGTACAGTGTGTCCCGCGAGTTACACCAGCCGCAAGTCGCTGGTGAGACACGTCAGGACACACACTAATGTGCCCCGGGTAGTAGAGGCCGTGTGTCACTTATGTGGGAGTCGTTTTAAGGTATGGGGCATATTGGGTCACTTTATATACATATTGGATCATTTTGTATGCGGTTATAATAAAAAGAAAATCCATTTGACAATAAACTCTATTGTATTATCCAAAAATAATGAGGAATTAATCCTTCCTTTTTTCATTTATTTTAGTTCAATTTGTGATCATACCCTTCTGTAAACCTGTTTTCGTATACTGGGGCATATCCGAGTAATTCCGTATGCGATGGGTCACTTTGAAAATTATTTGTCAGAGTACTTATATTAAATATAACAAGTTAAATGTGTGTATCATATAAAATAGATTCTGAATTTCAGGGAAACAACAAATTAAACAGACATCTAAGAGAAGTTTGTGAAAAGGCGAAGCTTGAAGAACAAATGTCCGTTTATTCATAAAATAACAATTTAATATTACCGCTGTAGTACAAAATGTATTTATTTAGGGCTTTTAAGATTAAAATAGAGAGAAATATAATTATTATCAAATTAGTATTTTTTTTTAAGTATATGACATTAAATGTTGTATAAAAAATATATTTTTTTAATTATTTAGTACAAAACAAACCTTAAAATAAAAAGTCATATTTTATCGTTTGTTTGTGTTTTACTCAGAAACTACACGAAGGATTTAAACGAAATATTATTGTTATTAATATTTTTTTCCGAAAAAATTTTTTTTTTAAATTTTGTCACGTTTACGGAAAGTTACCAAAAATATTTAGGCTGTAATAAAATATCATATAAATTATTTTTGTAATATATTATAACACTGTAAAGCCGAAAATGAAACTAAGCTATAACATTCCATAGCTTCGACGGTTATTTTGTTCAGAATTTCTCTACACTTTGTTATAATACATTTCTTTTCGGAACTTTGTACTTCAAACACTTCACTTTTGCTCAAATTCCATTTTTTTCTCCATATTTCTGTCAGTAAACTTTTTTTCAAGACTGTTTCTTGCGATAGTGTTTCTTGGGAACTAACTTGAGATGAACATTTTTCGTATGAAATATTTCTTTTCAATAATATTTCTAATATATGAAGAATATGACATAAATTCTCTGTCTGATCAGTTTGTGTTATCTCTATTATGTTTTGAAATGTCGTTAAAATATTTTCCAATATATTTGTAATCTTTTCGATACTGAACTTTATGATATGTGGCGATCTGTTTAATAAAAAAATTCGATTGATTTTTTCATCAATCTTAAGAATCTGAAATAATTATTCATATTAGTTATTCCAGCTTAAATAAAAGTTTAGTAATAATTAATGTTAATTTATGAATAATTTTATAATTAAAAAAAAATATTACCGAATTATCGTCATCCCTGCCGCAAGTGTAAACATTATTTATAAGATTTTCCACATTCTCGAGAATTTCATCCAAAAACTTTGGATATTTTTCTTCTTCGTGCAATTTGTCAATAAGTTTACCTAGTACCTAAAAATGATTTTATTAATATTAACATTTCGGCTTAACGATCTGGATTCCACTGCGAGATAGAACCAGGGACATGGAATTTTCTATCTCAGTTGTGTGATTTCCTTTAAGGACATTATAAACATATTTCGAACTAATATTTATTAACCTTCAAAATCTGTCAGTTCATAAGATTTATAAAATGTATATACTTATAAGTTATAAGAACATACCTTAGATATTTCTTCAGTTATGTCCATAACACTGACAACTAAAGGACAGTTGGTGAGGAAATTCAACAAACAGTGAGCAGACTCATTCCAGCATGTTCCAGACAAGACTGAAATACAAATAAAAACTTTTTACTGGATTTTTTTTTAAACAATTTGTCTCAATTGAAATTTTTACTTGTTTGCTTTAGCTTCAAATATTTAGAACAGAGCGCACTCAAGCGCTTTTTTAGTTTTTAATTATTATGGTACAGCGCCCTCTATCGGATACTCTATACAGTTATATAATAAATAATTGAGCTTAATATTATTATATATAAATAAGCTATATATAAAAAAAAATAGTTAGATGGAGTTCAAAAAACTCTTCATTATTAATTTGGAAAGGTGGCATATATGCTATATAATATCACACTATGACTCTTAAAGTAAACCCTCCAAATATTATTGCAGTAGTACTTAAAATAATTGTTTTGGTACAGACTTTATTTATTATATAAATCAAATGATATATTGTTTACCATTTTTGTAAGAACCTCTCGTTTGGGAACTTTTATATCCAGAATCTGTATCTGTGTTTTTTCTCTCTCTTTTTATGTAATTCTTAACTTTACTTAATTCTTCTAGAACTTTAAATGATACTATTTGCGCTTGGGATTCTGTTAAATCATCAGAGTTATTGGAATTATTTGATATACATTCTTTCTCATTACTATTGGATATTATTTCATCAATTTTATATATATTATTATTTATTTCTTTATTATTTAATTGAATATTGGAGTTTTGACTGGATTGTGTTGAAAAATATTCAAATTCATCAAGTGATGATATATTTTGTGATATTACTCTTTTAGATAATTCTGTATCTAATAAAATATAGCTTTCTTGACTTTTTTGAAGTACCTCAATATCATTAACTCCAGTATTTGATTTGAGACGTTTGGCTTCAGAAATAGTTTCTTCCTTTGCACTTCTCTTATTATTATCAATCTTTTGTACACAGTCTAAAGAAATAGTAAGGGTTTCTGTATTTTGTCCGTTATTGGATTCAATGTTATTTGAATAGTCTTTATTATTTTCTGTTTTTGTAGATTCATTTTGTTTCTCATTCAAATTAAATATTTTCTCATTTTGATTTTCATTGGCTTTTGCAACCAAATATTTCTTTGAAACAACAAAATTATCTTGACTTTGACTTATATGAGTACTTACATCTGGTAATGTATATAACTCAGTTTGTTCTGGATCATTAATTATTAAGTCAAGATGTGCATTTTCTTTTATTTTATCATTTAACTCTATTTCATTTGGTGACTCACAAAATGTCAAGTCCTCATTAATGATGTTTAAAATGCTGTTCTGTGAGCACTGGGATCCAGAGAGGGAAGTTGTTAGGTTCTGAAACATATAAGGAATTAAAGAAAGGTAACTAAATCTTTTATCTATCTTATTAAATTTTATTATATCCTTTTTTTATTTTATTTTTTTTGTGAGTAAAGGTATAATACCCTGATTGAAAAGTTTGTCTTAACAAAAACATATCCAATATATTTCTTTTTTGAAAGAATAAGCACCAGTAGTTATTTGATAGATATTTGTTAAAACCAATTTATGTATTATGTTGTGAAAACAATCGTTATTTTACCGGTAATTTAATATTTTTAGGAAAAAAGGTGAATATCGTGATGCATACATGCAACAAGTTTATGAATCTGTCACTGACAAACACACACATTTATATTATTTAAATAATTTAACCATTTTAATTAGTCTATACGTACCATAATATTAGGTTCCCAGTCAGTATTTTTAATAAATTCAAAATCATCTAAAAATGATTTACTACCATTCTCCATATTTACTTCATCCAATTGATCTAAATTATTTAAATCAAAATCCTTTAATATTGTTACACTATCATTACTCTCATTGTTAAATTCATTAATTTCACATTCACTATCATTAACATTAAAGTCTTCTTCACATATTTCGTCATAAGAATCCATTTTTGATTTGTTAATTTTGCTTTTTATGTTATTTAAATGTTTTTCGATATCAATATCTTTTGGTTTTGTTTTAATAACTGCTAATGCTACAGCTAGACTATATTTTTGTATCATATATTGAACTGTAATAAAAGTAAAAAAAATATTTATAATACTTTTGGATCCAACATTGTATCCATAAAAAATAATAGGTATATATTTACCGTAGCCATCAAAATTCATTTCGGTAAAGAACTATATTTAGTAAAGTATTTGTATAAATAATACTTTAAAACATCTTATACAAAATATTTATAAATATATAACATAGAAGTCTTATCAATTTAGATTTCGTGTTAAATCACGCAATCATATTTCGATTTTCGCGCCATTGTTTATAAGCCTTATAAGTTATTGTACTCTGTGTTGTAAAGTACTTCCTGTGTACAGAAAAAAAAAAAGTTAATTCAATCACAGAATTAATATACATAGAATAGGTGAGCCATAGGTATTCGTATGAGCGTCAGTGAAAGATAGTTAAAAAAAATAAACAATAGTTTAAAAAACTAAAAACACACGCTTTTATTGCTAACCGAACTAAAAACTAGAAAATAATTGTTAATGACAAAGAGTATAAAATTACAGTAGTAGAAGATCAAAAAATTAATCATAGTGAATCGCCTTAATATAAAATTATAATAAAATTTAAGTTATTAAGAGAAAAATTCAATTCTGAGTAAAAAACGTGGGGTGCATTTTACTGTGATTCATAACTATCCTCTCATAGATAGTTGCTAATAGAATGACCTTAAATATCGAGCACCCCACGCTTTTTACTCAGAATTGAATTATTCTGTTAATAACTTAAATTTTATTATAATTTTATATTAAGGAGATTCACTATGATTAATTGTTCGATCTTCTACTACTGTAATTTTATACTCTTTGTCATTAAAAAATATTTTCTAGTTTTTAGTTCGGTTAGCAATAAAAGCGTGTTTTTATAGTTTTTTAAACTATTGTTTTTTTTTTTATTTTTTTTAAGGATAATGGGAAACTTTTATTAAATTATTGCATTGTCAGCGGTCCTTGATACGTGTGCAAAGTTTCAATTTAATCGGATCGCTGGAACCTGGTGAAAATTAAGCTCGAAGATTCCGTTACATTCATACATATAATACATACATACATACAACCCAAGCTAATAAAAGCGTGTTAAAAAGATGCAAGATGTCAGAATGTTTGTCGTTGTCTAATCACATATGTGCAAAGAAATATTCATGACGCGTTTTTAATTTAAATACTTTGAAATTTTTTTTGGACATCCTCTAAATGTTTGAGTTTTTACTATTTTTTTTAGAATGACTTATAACATTTTGTGTAAAACATTTTTGACATTACATTTTGAAGACTATATTGTGTCAACACGAAAATCCAAATATTAGTTATTCTAGCTTAAAACGAAAGTTATTCATAAAAACATGCAGTATTTTTGATAGCTATTTTATTTTTTCTTATGTATTGTTAATATTATTCTAGATAAAATATCTATAATAATTACTATCTATAGAAATGTTTGAAAATGTGGTTACTTATATCATATTCGAGTATTGCAATTTTAATATATTTTTTATTTTAATTGTTATTTTAACATTATGATGGGTTTCTGTTTTTTAGAAATATTCAGATACAGTTAAATATGCAGAGACTAGCGAGTCTCGGTAAATTTATTGGTAACATCTTGTGATAGCTCTTTGCTTGATCTGTCAATAATCAATTTCTTACTTGTGAAAACTGTCAATTTCTTACTTGTGAAAACTGCTATAGTCGCAGTTTTCGAAAGGAATAGTTTATTTTTTTACACATAGGAAATGAATTTGTCATTTTATAGACTTAATAAATAAACTGTAAATTATAATTCTAGTATAAAATTTTGTATTACTTTTACTCAACACACACAACACGTTAAAAATGACAACTTAGCTTTCAGAATATTAGTAAAAAGACAATTGCTACGAATTACGCCCGGTACGACGACAACGAAGCTCGATATTTCATAAAAAATAGAGATAGATAGGGTTTTTCGATCTACCTATCTCTTTTGAGTTCGATTGTCACATTTTAGGCTGGCTTCCCTACTCTATGTATTATATCTCTATGAATTCAATCAAGAAAATTGAATATTACATTACAGGAACAAAAAAGGTCATAGTTTAACATTGGTATGTAATACTTGTATGATGTATCTGTACACATTGTCATTTGTAATGACATTAATAAAAATATTGGGTTAAAAAATGATCTGAAAGCCATTAAATCAATCTATCTATCTATCTAAAAAAATGAAGTTAAAACAAATTATTAATGGCCCTATACACAATATTATTTGGTATGAGTATATTCATGATAGCGTTAGTAATGGCAATTATAAAGAAAATGTTTTTCCATTGGAAGCAGGAACACATAATTGAAAGAACAACATTTACTACAATTGAAAGACCGAGTAAGATATTTTATAAGTAACAAAAAACATTTCAAACTTCAAAGCTAATTTATAAGAATAATTAAATTTTAAATTGATTAAATAGTTATAAATAAATAAAACAAAATACGGAAGTACAAAGCAGGCAGTCATCTTAGACAGAGATTAATTTCTTGTTTCAGCTGTAAGCATAATGATAAGCACAGATAAATGCCTAATAAGAAAGCGATACTACCCAGAGGATATAACCATTTACGACGTTATCACTAAAAGTGATATGAGTTTAAAACAAACATTTTAATGTGTTATACTTCACTATATAAATACCTTTGATTTTGAGGTATTTTCATTTATTATTATTTTTTACATTTTCGTAACTTCGTCCGCTTTCGCCTCAGCTTATAAACACTTTCCTTAACTTCTTAAGTATATTTGATATTTCTCCTACGATCACGCACATTATTAATTCTTAAAGCTTTAGCAAAACAATTTAGTACGTATTCAATAGAGTCGCTTTTCAATTTTTATTGTAAAATTATGAGTAGTGCCACAATCTAGAACTCTTTGAACAGATCCTGATTTTATTAGCATTTTTATTTATCCAGGTGGTATAACAGGCAGAGGCTGATGAAAGTCATAAAGAATATTGTGTAACCATCCATGATTTTATTATTTTACTTGATATCATTCATTTGCTTACGGTTTGCTATCGTACAATTATCGTTACATCAAAATTACGTAAAACTTTAGTTTTGTCGCTATTTCTAGGAAGAAAATTAATATCTGTTTTGAGGCATTTTTACAACGAGTAACACGTTTTATCGGTTTTCAATGGTATATTTTGGAAAAATAATAAATGTATAGTGTAAAAATATATATAAACTCCACTACTTATATGAACTTTTAATGAATTTCTTTAATCTTATATGTAGGTATTACAAAATAATACATTCATAATTAAAGCACAAATACTATAGTTAAATCACCTAGGAAAATAATATACCAATAATAATGTATTTAGTAATATATAACAATATATCATTACTACTTTAGTAATATATACCAATAATAATGATATATACTTCTAAATACCTCTAAATTCTTAAATCTTACTGTAACAACACAATTTTTTGTCAACGTTTTTATGTAGTTAAATAATTAATAATATATTTAATTTACCTATATACTAAATTACTATTTAATAACAATCTTATATGCAAGCAATATTACAATAATATAACATACTCATAAAAGTATCGATACTTCAAGGTATCGAGTACTTTTCTTTGGTTCTAATGCGCAATAGGGACACAATATATCAGTCTGTGGAAACGTAGCAGCCAAACGCGTGGATGGATTTCAACATTTGTTAAAAATAATAAGAACAAAAATAAAAGTAATAATATTATTATTTCGTTATACGCAACGACTTCAATTAGTACTAATTGAATTCGTTGCGTATAACGAAATAAGGATATCAGATTGATAGTCTAAGCCCTCATAAATAATTCGACTTCACTTATTGAAGCTGTAGGTTTATAATTATATTATTTTTATTATTTTTTGGGGGTTTTTTAAATTTTTGAATTATTCCTTTATTAAGCGGTCTCCTGAATTCAATAAGTATATAATAATATAATTCTTATTCTTTTTAGAGGCCTTTTTATATCGGGGGTTTTTATTTTGAATTCTTCCTTTATTAAGCGGTCCCGCAATGCAACGACTTCAATCAGTTTTTTTATTATTTTTTACTTTTTTATACCACTATGGTAGCAAGAAAGCGCATGGCCTACCTGATGGTAAATGGTTACCGTGGCCTATGAACGCCTGCAACACCCTTTAAAGCCCTATTTACTCCTTTCTTGAAGACCCTCATATTGTAACCCACTGAGAAAACTACGGCAGGGAGTTCGTTCCATAATCAGACGGTCCGTGGGAGGAAGTTCCTCTGAAACCGCTCTCTTTTGATTCCCTGTCGATAGCGAGGATAGAAAAAGGACGTGGATCAAGTCGAACGATTCCTCGGAACACGACCCATTATATAAGCGGTAGAGCACGGACGCAAAATCTCTCCTTGAGCTTGAGCTTTACTTGAGCTACACTTAGTTTCTTGGATGCCAGCTTGGACATGCTTTCCAAATGATTTTGGAACTGGGCATCACTGGATATGTCGCCACTAAGGATACCTATACTCTTGGAGATGGTAATGGCTGTGTCCTGGAATTGCAGGGCTGTAATAAATGGTTTTTTTTAGCGCTGAACGTACAAATTTGTGTCTTGGAGGGGTTGAAGCAGACTAAATTGTCCCCAACCCAATCGAATACTCTGGATAGACTGGTTTCGATTTGAGACACAAGTTGTTCGCGGCTTTCCTCCTTGACGAAACGAGGGATGCTTGCACGGTCTGTGTATAGCGCGTTTCCGGTGCTATCGTCTGCATAGCAATGAATGCCATCAATAGACAGCATATCATTTATATGCAAAAGAAACAGTGTCGGAGAAAGTACAGAGCCTTTCGGGACACCAGCGTTTATATCAAAGATTTTTTCTTTTTTTGGAGATCTTTATGAGGGATCGTGTCGGGGGTTTTTTAAATTATTTTTTTTCTGCTTTCTAAGACATGTTACTGGTTTCATTATTGTACTAAATGAGCCTACGCACATACAAATTTTCACTTGCTTAAGTATTTCTATGAATACCTCCTCTTCTTCTTCTACCAGCCTCTCTACACCAATCCTAACAACATTTGTTCTACGACTTTTTAAAATTAATAGTTTTTAAAATTTAAGTTTTGCCATACAAAAAATATTTGTTGCCTCTGAACTGACATTAACCCTGAGCATAGGTATGGCACCCGGGCGTTGACCGTTTAAGCACTTCTTACAAAGTACAGAGTAATAAGTAAAAGAGGGAGTAATTTATTTTTTGTTTCATATTTTTTGTGTTCTTTATCAAGATTTTTAAAAAGTCGTTGAACAAATGTTGTTGGGATTTATGCAGAGAGGCTGCCTGCAAGAGGTAGTTAACTAATTACAAATAACCCTGTATATTCTAATTTTATAGCATTTTTATGGAAAAAATATAATATAATATTTTTTTATATTATTATAATTTAGAAAACTTTAAAAAATATCTATGAACATATATAGCCTTGTTAAACTTATTTAAATTTTTAATAAATACAGAATGAAAAATACATCGATTCGGACAGGCATGAATTATGATATGAATGTTTGAAATAAAACAAACGCAAAGATTTGGATTATCAATTTATAAAATCATCTATTTTGTTATAAATAAGATTCGTTATTGAAAACTTTCGGTATATCTTATCTTCATACGCCGTTGACTTTGAAAACATTGCACACCATAAATACTGTTTATTTTTATTATATCGAAGTTTGATAGTAACTGCTCTTTCTGGCCTAAAGACTTCATGATAATGCCGTCGGGATCCTAGAATTTTTTTTTAATTTAATTAACGAAATAATAAAAATATTTAATCCGCTGTATTTATGAGAGTACGTTCAGAAATATGAGTTGAATCCATAAAGGTAATTTTATTTTCATACAAAACGTTTTTCACTTGAGATAACCTTATACCCAAATTAAAATTTTGTTTGAAATACAAACCAGAGCAAAAGCTCTTGTGTTATGCTCGTGAACGGGTGCTGCTTGCGGTGACTGGTTGTGTGGCAGGCCGAGGATTTGTGTATGTGTATGTATATATATATATGTTTACTGTTATTATTATTTAATTTTCGTTGCCTGAAATCATTGGGCTTCTTTTCCGATTGATTGCGACGGTTCTAGTTGTTCCAAAATTGCATTTAAGTTTATAAAATAAATAAAATTGACTCATTTGCAGGGTTGATGTTATAATTTATAAGTCAAACATTGTTAAATTTTATTTAAAAAGAGCAACTGTTGAGTTTCTGGCCAGCTCTTCTCAGCAGAACAGCATTCCGAGCTGGTGGTAGCTTACTCACAGACTGACTATACTGACCAATTTAATGTAATTGACGATTCAAAAGTGCGTGTAAATGCCTACTTGAATAAAGATATTTTGATTTTTTGAAAAAACATTTCGTATATATTTTTCGAAATACTAGAAAGGAACCTTAATAACATCACTAATGTTGGACTACAGATTAAAAATGAAAGTGGATTATCGGTTTTATTAAGAGAAAAATATTAATTGAGTCTATACCTGATCTTTATAAGTAGCTACAGTGGATATACCAGTCTTGCCAAGTTTCCGCCAGAACTGCCAGGCCGGGTGCGTGGCACTGGCGTAATCATACGGCAGCGGAAGAGTCGCTTCAGACCGGATTTTTTCGAAGTGGTGAAGTTTATCTGTTAAAGAGTATATTGTCATAGCGTATAAACATTTTTTATTCTAAAACTTTATTTTTACTTAATAATCTATATGTTAACTTATAACTTTCAATGATTTTTTGGGACATAGATTCGTAGTTCGTACTTCGTTCGTCAGAAATTATTACTACGATTGTTATAAAAAGAAAACATGAAAACCCGTTCGGGACTGAGGACCATTTACTGAGCACATGGTTAAAGTAAAGAATTATTTTACAGCACTGTCAAGAGTCTGTCTATCATGATCTTAGCCAATCAGAAAAGTTACAGTTATGATTCGTTATACATTTAAACATACTTTACGTATAGATAATATATTTTAAATATTAACCTGGTCGTATATGTCTATTGTGAATTCGTATATATTTGTCTCGGTCATGTCGTGATACTTCAAAGTAGAAGCCGAGCATAGCCATCACCATCATTGCCGCATGCTGGCGGTGCTGTCCGCCCTCGAACAACTCTAAGCTACCGAAGTTCTAGAAAGATTTAAGTATTAGTGAATTTAGTGAATTAGTGATTACTGTTGTGTTTAACAAGCAGCAAAACTTTGATACTGTCAAATACGTTCAATTTAAAATTTAAATGTATAGAAATCATAGAATTATTATATATAGAATAGGTGAGCTCAGGCAAGCCTATAAGTGTCAGTGTCTCATAGCGTATCATAGACTTATGTCTATGATAAAACATTACAAAAATGCATTCCGACACATGCATTTGACAGCTACAGACGCACATTTTTTTTTTTTTTTTTGTCTGTCTATGCTGTTAGCCCTGTTGGCTATTACAGCGTCACCGGGGGAGCGGGTGGGTCAGGAGACCCACCCTTCACAGACGCACATCACTTAGATTTTAGAGAGACATGAATGGACAATATTACTTACTCCATATTAAGAGCTGTACAGTCGGCCACCAATCACGTTTGTAATTTTAAGGAAAGTAATCACTTGCTTTTTCTTTTTTTAGGTAAATAAATCTATTATCAAGGCCGTACTCCATCGTTGGATATAATAGTCGATAGCTTTTTAAATTATTTTAAAAAGGTAAACCATCAACCGGACATATTTTCACATCACGTCTAAATTAGCCTTTCCTCGTTTATGATATTAATAAAACCCTTTTGTCAAAGTTAAATGCAAAACGTCATAATCAAGGATCAAGTAGTCATGATCGAGACATACAAATAATAAAATCTTTTATTCGACAAGAAAAAAAACAATAACTACCGACTGCAAGCGATGAGCCTAAAAATTTAAAACGGATGGGTGGTCATAGGAGATTTTTGTATTCCACTAGATTTGAGGTGGCGCACCCTGCTTTATGATTGGTCTCCAGTATTATTAAAATTTTTTTATCCTAATGAATTCCAAATGACTCTCCCAGTAAAGTAATTTAGTAAGATGGGGCAAAGCCTCCGAAAAGTCTTGCAACATCTGTGGGAAGGCAGTAAAAACCGCGAAACACTTATTAGTAGGGTGAAGGGTACTTCTAGATAGTGGACAGTACTCGCTTAGGTACGATAAGGTATTAGAAATTATACGGGAAACGGAACGAAAATTAGTCTTACGGTAGCAAGAGCTCGGAAGGGTATAACATCCATAAACGATCTGTAGAGTTTTCCAAAATCTCAAAACCGAAGCCCTATTCAATTTTAGACGCGGCTCCTGAATGAACTCTCATGATGGACCTGTATGAAAAGCATTACAAAACCCTGGGAATTTTGGTGTTTCATCATCCACACCGGATTTAATAATAATAATAATAATAATCTTGGCCTTTCTAGAACAACCACCAGTTCATTTTTCGTACGTATTTCAAAGGCGGCATTAGTGAGTGTGATACTGGAGGTGAGCATGTTTGCGCATCATAAAGGAGCCCCTTAAACCTACACCTATGCTATGAAGCTTCGTCTCATATATAATCTTTTTTGGGAATTTATTTAATCCACAGATTAAAACGTAGTTCTCACCTGCTTCCCGCCAACTTTTCCCGTGACATAATCCCTGCTGGTATCTATAACTAGATAGTCTGTGTCACTCTCAGTCTCTTGACTCTTTATCTCAGGGATTTCTTCAAGACTGACACAGGTTTTTCGCTTCAGTATCTTATTAACTTCCTCCAAACGTGCACGTACTTTGTCTGTGTCGTCTGTTGAAAAGGATTTTAAAATATATTTTACTTAGATAAACAAAAATAAAATAGCACTCTAGATCATTTGTGTGAATAATTTAAGTGAAGTCTGAATGCATAAAACTGACTTTCAGAAAAGATTTTGATTTGTTAAATGCTAACTCAATACCATAAGGTTGTACATATTATTATTATAATCAAAATTCTTCTAATAATTTTTGCGTGAAGTACAGACAAACAATTATTTTTTCTGCCCGAAGATTGCATGTATGTAAGTCCGAATATGGGGGACAAAGTAGTTGATAACAGCTAGTTTTATTATATGTTTAGATAATTGTGCTATATAAAACTAATTGTGAACATATAAAATTAAGTTTTTATTCCTAACTATTACTACAGTTAAGACATAACACTTTATTTTAATAATTCTTAAATAGGACAATGGCCTATCGTTAAAAGTTTTAAGCTTAACTTTAAGAATATGGTTTCTTTTCACTGAATAATTTTAAAATTACTTACATTTCGTATTATCTTCTATGACATATTTTACGACTCCATCGGGCCACATTCTCTCTCTATAATAATCTTTATTTTCTTTTGAAAGCCTTACAATTTGTGGAGATCGAAATCCTAGTCTTTCTTTTCTTATTCTTTTTTTTTTTTGTATTACTCTGTGCATTTAGGATAATTAATTCAAATATCATTCATAAATATTGTTTTCGTGAATACAATGTTTGCATTAATAATCCATAAAAAAGTTAAATATATTTTGTAAAAATCCTATTACTTTTTACTCACCTATACATCAACTTAAAAAAATAGCACCCCAAGTAAACTCGTTTAATATAGTTATTTGTAATATTATGACATTTTAATCAAATACTTACACCATTTATTTAACTTTCTAGAGTACTAAAAACGTACCTTTCTTCCAAATCTTTGTTGTCAGAGTATTCTTTAAATTGTTTATTACTTGATTGGTCATCTTTATGAGTTTCTATTTTAATATTCATTATGTCTTGTTTTGGTCGATGGACCCGGCTTTTTACCCTTTTTTTCTTTCGCTTCTCCTGTGGTTCGTCTGAACCATCTTCAACATCATCATCTCTACTGTTTTAGATAAAAAATACTTTAAGCTGTCTTAGAAAAAAAATAAAATTAGTTTTAAATAATTCAAAATCTATAAATAACCCTATAATGCCGCGATCTATAAGTGGCTCAACAGATTTTTAGCACATAGCTCTATTAAACTAGCTCATTAATTAAAAGTACCACATCAACGTCTGACCATACCTCTAGAAATTACGATGATAATATATTGTATGTTTTGGGTCCCAATAAATAATCTCTTATTATTGTTATTATTATATTCTTTATTGTACACCATCATGAATATACAAACAGAAATATATATAACACTACGCCCAACATGAAGATCTTACCTAACCGCTTTTCTGAAGTGTCTTCTTAGAGGCGCATAATTAACTGTTTTGTCGCTGATAGTTTTTGTGCCCATCCTAAGATTGTCCTTATCTGCTACTGGTTTCATATCCGTTGTAACTTCTATTTCTTTTGTGACAAACTCCACCTTAATTGCATCTAGATCACGTTTCCTTCTTGTTAAATTAGATGGTACCTCGTCATTTTTTTTAGATCTTAAAATATTAATGTACGGACGTTTACCTCTAGATCTATGTTTTGTAGATTGGCCTATTATTGGTCTATGTTGGGTGGAGTATTTGGGAAGACCTGGCCGAGTGGACCTATAATTAACTGGACATCGGCCATCTGGCCTCCCACACCTAACTCTTTGAAACATCTCCATTGTGTGTGAGCTATCGCAGAAAATAGTCAGATTCACTACTGCACTGTGTACCACACTTGTCATGTATTTGTCGACTGTATTGATTATTTCAGTTAAATCTGTTGATTGATCATTATCATCTAACTTTCTATGAGTATCTTTAGTGTTAGTACCGTTAGTTACATTACAGTTTTTTAATTTCGCATTTTCTAGTGCTTTGCCTGTTATTTTATGTATTTGATCAATTAAATCTTGGACTTCGTTTTCGATGCCGAGTTCTTTTAAATTATCTACCGTTTTATCGGTAAGATTCCTTTGATCGTTAACATCTGGTGGTGGAGATATATCTGAATTCACTCTTAAGTTTCCAACAGTTGCAAGATCTATGTCTCTTTTCTTCCTAACAATTGGATAGTTTCTGCAAATGTCGATCTTAGCTTGACGTTCTCGTTTCAAACATTCAGGTCCGTAGACAAGGTCTATCTTACGTAGATCTAATTTCGATAGACCAACCCTGTTCTGTGCTGTTTTTTCATTCTAAAAAAATAATTTAATAATAAAATGATAACATTGTAACAACATGTTTTTTTTTAACCTACCTTAAATATTATAGTTCTGTGGCCATTTTTGCTAAAATCTCTTTCACCAAAATGCAAAACACTGTCTACATCATATGGCAACTCGCGGAGCTCCCTTGGAAGTGTCTTTTCTTTTGTAAATAACGTAATAGAATCTAAAAAAAGATAAATAATACATATATTTCTAAATCAAATGATAAAAACTGTTAATTTTCTGATTATCTAATCTTGAAGTTGACGATGACTTCCAAACTTCGGTTCTGTTATCTTAGTGTATATTCGATTTGTAGCAAAAACTGGAATTAATAATCGACCCTAATAACATTTTTGCCCCTAGATTGAGATGACAATCATTTTTTGGACTTTTCAAATTAATCAATCAATGAATGTAGTTCGGAATCCATATAATTCGTATTTCAAAATGGATTGAATCAAGAATCGTAGATCAATCATAATTTTTTTCCTGCAACGCAGGAAAAAAATTACGCAACTGTGCATGTTGCATGCTTGCTTGCGATTGGTTAGCACAGACGCCTAACGTATAGCGGTGTATGTGATGAGTATACATGTCTGTATTTCTGGGTTTGGTCGTTTATTAAATATATTTTCAGTATTTATAATATGTATTTCTATGTATTTGAATCGTTGTCTAACACCCTTAACACAAGCAAATAATTTGCTTACTTAGGGGTTAGATCAATGTGTGTAATTTGTCCTGATATTATTATTATTATAAGAGACAACACCATGAGTATTGTCTTTAAAACTATTATTATTTATTATTAGGCTCGATGAAAAACGACTATTGTTATAGTTATAAAATTATTACTAATATAAAAAAAATACATATTGAACATCTTAACAATATCATAATTTAATTAATAACATTGATATTGCGTATGTGCATAATTTACTAATAAATGTTAATAGAGAAAAAATATTCAAAAGTTAGACGCTGAAAATTTGGGAGCACAAATCGGTCGAGTCACTTAGGAGAAGAAAATTTGATGATTTTTTTTTATTCGTATGCTTTGTTATCATATGCTATATATTTTCTTTATTTATGTTTACTATTTACGTGATGTACCGTGGCGTTAGTTCTCCCTAATCGTTTCATCGGGAGATAAGTGAAATCTATGAAGTTTCGTTTTGTGCAAAACTTGCTCTTAACTTTGCAGGATGGAATAACATAATAAAAATACCAAAACAAGTTCTGTTTTAAAAAAGAGTTTTTTTTTTGGTTTTTCGTTTGAAAAATCCGTTATGGATACCCCACGGCTCAGAAAGGTATGACCGGGGGATATGTGGGAAGTCCCGGCAGCATAGATGACGCTGCTATTTTTCAACTTTATAAAACCAACGGTTACCCTCAACGCCTTAGTGGGACGGCGCAGGATCGCCATCTCACTCACCGTTACGTCTCGGCGGACTGTTTAAGTAAAGCCTGGCTTTACTTAAACATTAAACAAATAAACATACATTTTTATATGTGGAAGATAATTCCTGACAGATTAGATATTTTGTAGCCCCTTATAAAACATAATCTATTGATAAATTGCAATAGCTGTTAGGTCGATTAAAAACTTTTAACCTTTGAATCTTTCAGAGGTAGGGCAGATTGATTGTTTATAAGAAGAAATCTTTGAGTATGTAACTAGTTTTTAACCGCAGCTCCGCTAGCTTAGGTTGATTATAAAAAATAATAACTAAATAAAAGATAGTGGCAGTGTCCGGGTGTTACTCTTTGACGCACGGTTTCTTATCGGAATCTTCGCGATAACCTACCTTGTTTCTTTTTCGGGAGTACTAAATCTCTTTATGCCTTGCCCTGACCATGATGTACAGTAATCCATCCCACTCTTTTTAAGTGTTTGACGAACAGACATCTAAAGAAATTAGTACGTATCAGTACGATAAAAGAATTATGACGGTAAACCGTTGCAGCCATGCCCGAAAATAGCATTATATTTACGAAATCTAACTTTTTGGTGCAATGGCCGTAGCTTCGAAAGAGATGAGTATTTTACCAATTGTGAAGTACAAACTTTGCTTATATTTGTATATCTATAATATTTGTATATACATATTTATATATTAATAGCTGACTGTAAACCGTCAAGTTAAAAACAATAATTTAAAAACATTATTTGTTATCTCTGCAAAGTAGTTTTTATTGAAGGTGTTCTTTAGTTCGTCTTTAGGCAGAGTAAGTCCTTTAAGGAGGCCAAAGTTATTGTGACAAGTTCCAGTTAAAAAAAATATTTCAAAAAGGCAAGCATTCCACTTTCGAAAAGTAAGACTGTAGTTGTTCGGTTCAAAAAGGTAAGTCCATTGAGTAGAACCCGCAAAAAGCATCATAAAAAACATACTGGATACTCCATGGGTATCAATAATCTAAGTGAAAGTAATCCATAAAATGTAAGTAAGTTAGTTTTACAAGTTAGTTTTGACTTAATATCTTAAAACACTCAAAGATTAAATAAATGATCGAGTTAAAATTCCTTTAAATAAATTCCCTAAAGTCTAAACAATGTGATCAATTTATATGATATTTATTTTTAATTTCAGAATTCACTACATAAAATTTCTACAATCACTGGTATTATCAATAATTCCTATCATATTTGCTTCTGTAATCTATAATTAAATTATTTGTGTAATAAGAACGATAACTTCGGACCAAAGTCAAGTATTTTATTTAAAAATCGCTATAAAACCTACAATAATAACAGTTATAGTATGAATACAATTCAAATATAAACAAAAATAATCCCGTATAAATGTAAAAAAAAAATCTACATAAAACCTATCTAAAAAAAAAAATAGTTTTAAATGATATTTTACAGTAAAACTTTATGTAAGTGGCAGAGAGAGAGTATTGGTGTGGCAGTTGGCTCTGCTGGGGGGCTGCCGGCGGCACCAGCAATATCCAGATGTGTATATTTAATATTTTTATCCTCCAAACCTCCAACCTTAATCAGAAATCCAGCTGCGAGCTGATGGTTGCGACATTTTGCATCCGTGTCGTACTGACAAAGATCATCTCCTTGGCATTTTCCATTATTCACCGACAAGTCTACAGCTCTCACAGTAGACACTTCGAATCCTTCCCCTAGCCTTGAACCACTCAATTGTAATCTGAGAGAATGGTTAGTAGCTCTGGCGCTGTGGTTGTCCATCGCAGCCGTATAATCCCCATAGCAAGCCCTCGCGTGACCAGTCAAAGTTGCAATTGTATAAATATGCGGGTTCAACATCTTTTCCGCCAAATTAGCCATCTTGAATACAGAATCGGCCATAGCTAGTCTACCCTCCGCGTCTGTGTTTGTAACCCTCACCAACTTTCCGCTCCTGGAGGTTAGTAATTCATCTGCCACATATGCATCTGAGCCAATAGAATTACGGCACAAGCATAAGACACCAATGACCTTCAAGTGTGGTGGTTTAAGAATAGAACAGGCTTTCAAGAAGCCAGCAACTGCTGCTGCCCCGCATTTGTCTCGAGACATGCCAGCCATTTTTCCAGAAATCTTAATGTCAGCACCACCGGTGTCATATGTCACACCTTTTCCGACTAACAGTAATGTTTCAGTAACTCGGGTGGGATCCGATGAGTTATATTCCAATTCAACAACCCTTGCTTTGTGTCTGTCCACACGATTGGCTGCTCTTGATACAGCAGCTAACAGAGGATAGTTCTTTGCAATTATTTCATCGTCATCAATCACTTTAACAGATATAGAAGGGTCTTCAACAAATGCCTTCCTCACGTATTCAACTATTCTACCTGGTGCCATTCTTTCGGGATCGCCACCACCTATATCTCTAGCGAATATTCTAGCTCTTTCAAGTGCGATGGCGTTTCTTACAATTCTTTCAAATGATTCCGTTTCTTTTTCCTCGGCGTGAAATCCAATTCTAATATTATTCTTACATTCCTGTCTTTCTCTTATTTGCAAGGGAACGTAAAACGCTTCCAAAGCTCCGAGAATACAGACCAGCTGTGCGTCAGGGAAATCAACAACATTTTCAACGACCAGCAGTGGTTTCGTCATGCCCGCCTCCATTGCTCTTACCATTCCCTTCTTCGCTGCTTCTCTTATTACCTGAACATCATGATATGGAGTAATTTTCCCAGTTGGTGACAAAACCAACCGTCCTCCAGAAACATAATCACAGTTCCATACCGTAGGAGATTTTTGAATGTGCTTGTCTAAATGATATATCTTCTCAATGAAGCTGGAAATATGCTGCGGTAATGCCACATTCATCTCTTGAGGAAACAAAACGAGTATAACACCATCATAATCGGAGGAAAGCAAATTGGTTTCAATAAATATGTTCTCGTAAAGTTTAAATACAGACATTTCGACACGAGCGACCGTACTCATATACTATTAAGAATGGATAAAAGTAATTGTGTCTTTGAGTAATTTACGTTTTTATCTTTAATTTGTTATCTGATAAACGGATACATAATGAGTAGGGGGTATTAGTGTTTTACAAATTATATACTTTACATCTTTACTCGTTTTAAAGTGCATTAATCTTAAGTCTCAATAATGTTATCATTGTTGTTTTCTTGACGAACAAACAACCACATTAAGTATATTTATTTAATTGACCTCGTTTTTCATTATCATACAACATAATATAGGAATACATTTTAATTTGTAATACCATAATCATGTCATATAGATAAAAAAATCGAAACGATAACATAATACAATATGTAATTAATATCCAATTTAAAGCATATTTAATATCGGAAATATACAACTTTAACTAATATATATATAAAATAAATCTGTTTGTTCCGAAATATATATGAGTACCTATACTGGCCGGCTCTCATGCCATATTGCATTGATATCGGCCTAATTGTATTGATGAGACCATTGGACAGATTATTATGAGAACTGCAACTACACCGCTAGACGTGTATAAACTATAGTTTTTTTTTATTATCTGTGTATTATATATCTTGGTTATCTGAAATAATTTCGTTCCTACGTACGAAGTCAGCGATTATTGTCTGCTGTATAAAGCTGATGGAGTCGATTAAAGATACCAAAGCGCTGGACATCATATATCACTGATTAACATATGTCATGAAGTTACATTGGATATATATAGTTGTTACCCGTGACTTCGTTCCCACTGACTACAAAAGAGTAGCTAAAAAAGGTTACACGTTCCTAAGGCCATAATTTATATTATTACATATTTTTCTAAATTGCCTGATAGTCAGAAAAGCCAGACCAAAAATCCACAAATCAAGCTTTATTCGTTTTATATATATATACTTAATAATTCACGTAAATACTTACCAACTTCAATATTTTCGAACTGCACATCGGTGTACACGTCGCGGCTGGCTCTGTTGTGTTCGAAAGGAAATCCCAAAGCCTTCATTATCAGCATGTCAATATGAGGAGTTTTTAGACAATCGTAACCAAGAATGATCCGCTGAATGAAAAAATACAATATTACCCTTGGAGTTGGAAATGTTTGTTTTGTATAATAATAATCAAGTTATGGTAAGGATGGTAGGTATTTTCAACACTTGATCTCCTTTTCCTGAAGAATTGTAACAACCTTTGAGGATAAAGCAGATCAAGTTAGATCTTAAACAAAACTACTTTACTATCTCTGTGGTAGGTAATTACCAATCAGATAGTAAAAGTTAGTTGGCTACAAACCATAAAATAATATTGTTTTTTTTTTACCGACCAGATCAAAAACCCAGAACCTAGGACTATATATATATTTTCATAACTTGTCGTATTTGGTATTGTCAATCTTTTTAAAATACAATATGTCATACTGAAAATTTCTTACATGAGGTTCCTCCCTCGCATGTCCTGCTAACCCTATAACACACTTCCTGATCCCTCCAGGGTTCTCAAATGTTAAGACATGTTGGTTAAGCGGCTCAGCCATCACAGGGTTAAACTGGAGACAGGTCTTGAAGGCGTACACCGCTAGTGTTGACATTATGGCCAATGATTGTTCTTTATCTGTGAAATATATGTACCTATGTTCATGTATGTTTGTAGGTCCTGTTAGAATTTAAATAAACCTGTAACTTATTTCTCGGGTTTACAATAAAAATTATGTACTACATTATTTTATCGTATTTGGTGTGAAATTCTGTTAAAATGTAAGTAATAAGATTTTAGAATAATAATTGTAATGAAACGCGAAATAAAACACGACTACAAGTTATGTAGTCGGGTTTTACTTAAAGATCTTCGTTTATCTGATTTATTTTTTAAAATTATTTGTTTCTTTAATTTTATTTGTGTTTTATATTATTTTATTTGATTGATTGATTTGATATTTTTTACAGGAATTCCGAATTGAGGTACTCGACCCCGTGACCTCTGGGAAACCATCTCGTCGCTATAAAGTTACCGTGTCGTCTGGCCACTTCGTAAATTTACTTTTGCATATAAAAAAAATCTATATTATCTATATATCTAGGTGTATATTCTATAGGTGACTATTAATTAGGCTTTTTTCGTAAGTCCAAACCAATGATTCTAATATCGGTTAAGATACGCTATCTATATTTTATTATTATTTAAAATAAATGTAATGGTTTTAGATGCAGGTAAATGTGTCTACTCAGTATACTTGGTGGTCTTATAATTTTAAATATATGTTCTGATGGTTTGTGCGTTTCAATTTAACTAGTGGTCACCCAGTAGCCGAAGTTAGACTGAAATTTAAAGTATACATTTTTATGAGGTTTTAAAACAACTGCAACACCTTGCGTATGCAGATATATTTATTGTTTTTTATCTTACTACGTCATGCGACCAATCAACTCTGAGAGTGTTTGACATCAGACTAATATATAGGTAGGTACTTGACATTGATAATTTCTACATAATCATTAGATGTCTGTGTGTGTTTAAATTGTAGTGTGTGTAATTATCAAGCATTATTATACAAAATCTCGCTCTCAGCACTTTTTTTCCATAATAATTTTAACTCTGCCTAATTTCTAATTTCTCGTCTTCATTTATTTTGGAATACAGGGTACAAGGTTATTCTTAACGCATTAATATTATATTAATACGTTAAGATGTCTGCAATACTTTATAATGGCAACAGCAAGTTGTTGAATTAAAAGACTGAAGAATTTGATATTATTTTTATCATTATCTACAATAACACAATCATTGGTTAGGTGTGTAGTTCCATTATTTAATGTTATGAGGCGTTTACATATATTTAACCAGAATTATTACAATTTAATTACAAACGATCGTCTTTACATCAGTGTTTTGCTGATCACACCGTGCGCCCGCCATGTTCTGGCCTCATGATTGATCCAAATTAATGATCGAGTATAGCTAGTTAAATATATATATAATAGTACTCAGGAGCCATGAAAGTTAAAATACATTTAAATTTATATAAATGTAGAATGAAAAATAAACCGATACGGGCAGGGATTCGAACCTTCGATCTGTGGGAAACCATCCCGTCACTATACCTAATAAGCATTCTATATGTGATAGTGTAGAATTAAGCATTCTATAATCTATATGTGTTCGTCTTTATCAGGACGATCAGTAGCTAAATTGGTAGACCCACGTGACGGTTTCCCAGAGGTCGCGGATTCGAATCCCTGCCCGTATCGGTTTATAATTCATTATTAATTTATATAAATTTAAATAAGCTTAACATGACTATACACGTTTATAAATATTTTCAAACATTAAAATACATTTATATTATAATTTATTTATTTTATAATTACATACCAAAATGATGTGGATTGATGTAAAACGGAATAGTCGCATTGGGCCAGTATGCAAAGTCGGACACTTTAGTAGCGTCTGAAAAAAAGCACCTTTGGTAATTCTAAGTAACAACATCAAATGAGTTAGTTTTTAGCTACTAGCTTAACTTCTCGTTGTATTCTATTTTTGACGGTATACCTTTGGATAATCCGTGAACATACAGACAAAACGACAATGTAGGTGGAGAGTTGGAATAGTCATTTCACTGCAGCTCGTAATAGGGATGTAACATTGAGTAAAACAAATCGATTATTAAAAATCGATTTTTCTCATTTTAATATAAATCGATTTATCAAGAATAGGTTTTGGAAGAAATAAATAAACGATTTTTGTGAAGAGTCCAATTTTTTTCAAATAAAAAAAAACTACTCTTTTGCTACTACTAATGCTAACAGATAAATGCTAACAATTTATCAGAATAAAAATCAAATAAAATGATGAGTTTAAAAAATAATCAAAATAACAACCATTTTGTTTCAAAATTTTAAATCAAAACAAAGTTCTCTATAAACTTTCGGTTTAAATTATAATAAAACTAAATATAATTATTGCTACGAATTTTTATTATTATCGAAAATTTTATTAGAAATAAAATAAAACAACTTTTTATTAACAATGCAAACTAAAATACAGAGCAAATCTCTTTTTGAGTTTTAATTTTAAACAGCAAAAAAACACGACACAATTGCTTTTATTTTAAATTTTAAGGTTATAAAACATACGATTCTCATGACAGAGATTCTTAAAGTGATTTAACGAATATTGTACATTCGAGTATTTTGTTGTCAAAAGAACAGTAATAACCATTACAAAGTAATAAGTTTAAGAATGCTACTTGGTGAGCCTGTAGGACAGCAGGATGTTTTCGCTCCATATGCTGTTTTATATTTGTAGTATTACTACACTAACAGTTTTACTGTTAGAAGATATTTTTATTATATTTAGACTTCTTCAACAAATAAACATGTAAACGATATGAAACTGTTATATATATATTACAAACAGATAGTGCGGTCTTTGATCAACTTTTTATGTAGTGAATTTTCTTTGAGATCTTTCACACAGATGGCGCTAATTACAACAATCGATTAAAATATGTAATTTACATAATCGATTATGTAAATTGCATCGATTAATATTATTGAGAAAATCGATTATTACAAAAAATAATCGATTAAAATTAAAATCGATTATTTTTTAACATCCCTATCTCTTAAAGGCTGGCTCATAGTAATATTATACTCTTTATACAGTGAGATGGCAAGATGTTTTAGTATATTATCCTGATCCAACAGTACGTATAGATTTAATTTTATAAGTAATGATAAATAAAAGAAAAGTTTCTTACACAAGTCGCCTTTCAATTTCAAAGTCTTCGAATCCTTTTTACATGAAACAAGAAATAATAACGAAGAAAAGTATAATAAAAATATGTACGACGCCATTTTATCGATGGACTGGCGAAAAACTCGGCACATATTTATTGCTATTTTATGTGTTCTGATTAAATTTATTGGAGTATACAATAACAGCTAGATTGAAATATTATGCATGGTAAATATTTTGGGGAAATTTTGATTATTGAGTTGAAATAAGAAACAATCATAAGACAAATACAAAATGCTAAAATAAAATTAACAAAATTTTAAATTTACGGTTAAAAAAAATCTAAACCTCGATGTTTGAAAATATCTAAAATCATGTATAGCCATGTTAAGCTTATTTAAATTTATATAAATATAGAATGAAAAATAATTCTAGTAGTCTAGTAGTCCCAGTAGTCGCGGGTTCGAATCCCTGGCCGTATCGGTTTATTTTTCATTCTATATTTATATAAATCTTAACCTCGATTTTAATTCCAATCACCAAAAATTTTAATCAGTTAAATTTGGACAAAAGGTCGAAAAAAAAAGCAGCATAATAACGAAATGTGTGGAATTTCTAACCTCATCAATCTATTATTCAGTTGCCCAAAGACTTTGTAGGTATTTTATATAAATATTGGATAAGAAATATCAATTGGACTTTTTGTCAAGGGATATCAATGATTCGAACGTTGCAGTACAAAATATGGATATTCGAAAGATAGATGTTGCCTCTGTTCCTATAAATATACCAAACGGAGATGGTAGCTTAATTTGCAGTGACGGGATTGTCTCCGAGAGGTTGCAGGTTCGAATCGTACAGTTATTGATATTTTTTTATGAATTTAACTCATTGTATGAATATATGTGGTCTTAATTATTTTTATCTTATTACAAAATGAAAGTGGAGTATAAGTATATTATTATTATTATAATTTTAATATTTAGATCCAATAAATATAAGGTGCTTGATAATTCGAGCAGACGATCGCTACGTCCTGCCGAAAAAAGTTGTTACGTGGCCAGTTGAATAAACAATGTCTTAAATAGCTGTTAAGTTTTCTTTTTCTTTACATGACGCAGCAGTGCTACTAACGTCATACTTCTTAAAAACAGTAATAAAAGTAACTGTGATATATATTATATAAATAATTTTTAAAAAATAGTCCATAAAAATATTTGCTGTGATGTGCTAAATTTTGCTGAACTGTGTATAACTGAACATTAACTATGCTAAACTGACATGAACAGATAGCTTATTTTATTTGAAAATATTTATAAACATGTATAGCTATGTTTGAAAATATCTTTAAACATGTATAGCCATGTTAAGCTTATATAAATATAGAATCAAAAATGAACCGATACTTGCAGGGATTCGAACCCGCTACAATACTATATACAGGGTTCGAATCGAATCGTGACTGAACATTTTGTTTTACTTAAATTTCTATTTTATTCATTCTTATTTATTACATATGTTTTATAATTATCAATTATCTATTTTCATATCTTATGCTTATATTATATCTCGTATTTTATATAAATAGCATATCTTATCTATATTTATTTCTTAAATACAACATTGTTACTTATTTCTATACAGAATACATATGTCAGAGAAAAACTTCCAGTAATGTTTTTAAAATTTCTAATATCAGCATTGCTGCCGTCATTATCGTAGTCGTCGTGATGGTGGTTTATTATTTCTTCTTCAAAATAAAACAGCTACTGTTGCCCGCGGCTCCGCCCGCGTGTAGGTCGCTTTTCGCGTAATCTGTGGAAACTACAATTATCCAGACCTATAATAGACTTATAGTTAATTCTATAGTATCCTATTTCCGTAGCAATTTTATACTTATAGGCATTATATTGCTATAATATCATTTACTGTAAATAATAACATACATACACATCACACACACACATAGCCAGGACATTATTTAGATATTTATTTATATAATAACATTTTACGTAATAAAGCATATGAATACGAAATATTTTTTACCAAATATTATGTTTTTGAGTAATGTTCAATTAAAGATTTTCAAACTGCTATACCATATGCGAAAACATAATCATAGCGAGGTCTAAGAAAGTCAGCGCCATTTATTGAGATTTTATTTAACTAAATTTAAAATGGGCATATGCTCATATTCAAGTTGTTATTTTATTAAAATTCATATAAAACGAAGTAGAATTTCTAGCTTTTTCTAAATTAAATACGTTTATGTAAACCGCATTCAATTCTGTTTAAAACTTTTGAAACAGTGCTTGAAGTAAATATTCAATTGACCATAAGTTCTTTTTCCCTTACTTGTTGTTGACGAAACAACGCTCCAGATTGTGTAAAATCCACCTGTGAAAACCGCTTTTCAAATCCGTTGAGTAGTTTCGAAGTTATAACGTACCAGACAAACAGACAGAGGAAATTCCAAAAATCAGTTTTTTGGAAATATATTTAAGACAGTCGACTTTAACTGTCTTATTATATACTAGCTTTTTCCCGCGGTTTCACACTCCTTAAATTCGTAGTAAAACAATTCCCCTTTCCCTTTTTTGTATTGGCTTCTATATGACTTATTGTGATAGAATCAAAATTACGACGTCGACGGTAGACATTGCTCACTGTCAAAAATCTATTTAAAGTTTTTAACAAGGATACAATATTAGATACTGTATTTTTTATACCTATCTTGTTTTTACTTAAACGTCCATTTAAATATTTTTAAAACAGAGTAGTTAATAACCATTCTAAACATATAACAAACTTATAGATTTTCATTCAACATAAACAAAATATGACGATGTAAACTTGAGGAGTTCTGAGCTACACAATCGACGTTATTTTGACCATCAACTTGCAGGTCGGGTTTTATTAAAAAAAAAAACTGTTTTAACACGTTCGCTGCGTTACGAGGTCTATTAGATCTCTTGCGGGACTTTCGTATTGTGCGTGGACTGAAATGCTGTTGTTTCACTCCTTGCTCCTCCTCCTCCTCTAACTTGTGAAGTTCTTTATGAGCAAGACAAATATACATATTTGTATCCTACTTGAATGTGAGTTCATAGACATAATAAAAAAAATTAGGAATGGATTAGGTCCCTAACGCACAGTACTATATTTTTTTTCATTACTTGCGTTAGGAGATATTTTATTACTCGTGGAATTATACGTAGGTAGGTGGCGCGGGCGCTGCGTGTCTGGTTTTAGTGTTGTTCAAGTATCGATGTGAGGGGACGCGCTCACGTTTCGAAAATAGCACTCAAAGAAAAAAAAAAGTGTAAAAAGTCAATTAATTTTGGTGAGCATTCTAAGAAAGAAAAATTATCGCCGGTTAATACCGCGGCATTATCCAGTAAAATAAAAAATAATAATTTCCTGAAGGAAGATGTGCTGATCATGTTTTCCAACGTGGAAACAAAAAAAGACGTTGTGTGGGTTGTTATGAAAAATTACGACGCACGTTAAACAGCTTCTAAAAAGCATTTTTTGGTGAGCAGCAAGATCATTATTATTGTGCAGAATATCTTATACTATATTGGCCGCAAACTGTTAAGTGTGTCATATATAATAAATAAAATTAAAAAAAATCATTACGATTTGCTCACAATGCGAAAAGTCGATGTGCTTGTTTTAATGACAAACATTTTCCGTAGTTTATAATAAATAACTACTTTGTAAATTAAACTTTTTCTATAGACAAAAGTACATTTTATTTTATTCCCATCACTAGTCACTTCACATATTGCTCTATCTTTGGTTGCGGAACGAGATACAATCGATGTCTAATTTTTGATTTGTATTTGTGGCTTATTCTTATGTCATAACTGCGTGCGAACCTAGCAGAATATAGAACAGTAGACTATCTTTGACCCACGATTTTTTTAAGTATATGTCATTGTTTTTGTTGAAGATATAAATTATTTTCAGAATTGTACTTTTAGGGGACTGATTAGGTCCCCAACGCACCCGGGGATAAATTAGTTTCGAGATCTTTTAGATTCCTAACGCACCAGCTGAAAGTTTTTTAAATATGATGTCGCAGGTACGTGTTAAATGCTAAATAATATGTATTAGACATTCAGTTAGCTATATGCATTGACAAATTTTTCAATACTGAACATTTACCAAAGTCATTTTTGAGACGGTTTGCACGGTTTCATACCATAGTTAGCCGGCCGACCGTACCGACGCAAACGCGATATCTTCGAAAATATTCATTTTAATTACATGCTGTAAAAGACTATATTGTTCCATATTAAATTTAAAATGTATTTAAGGTATTTAATTAGATTAGGATTAATGCTGTATTGATTAAAATCGCTTCGTAAATACGCCATTATTTCTCGTAGAAAGTAAAGGATAAAAATTGGCTATTGTGGGTTTATCCCTAAGAGATAAACATATACCATCGCGGACTTCTTGTAGAACTTTTTAAGGTATACAATATTTAGTACATTATTTTGATCTATCTTGTAGAGTTCAGCCAGCGTTTGCTTTGTAAGCGCAAAACAATGTGTTTGTTTACGACTTCGCATTAGAAATCTTCAAATTGTTAGTGGTTCTCCAATATTTTAAGCATGTTATTATAAATATAAACCTTCCTCTTGCATCAAACTATCTATTAAAAAAAATGCATCAAAATCCGTCGTGTAGTTTTATCTAAGCATACAGACATAGTGACAGACGCGGAAAGCGACTTTGCTATATGCTGCATAATGATTTGAGATTGAGATTACAGCCTCGTTTATTAAGCGGGCAGCGTTACAATATTTAAGAGACATATTTTTACTGTTCGACTTGAGGAAAATTTATATTGAGCTCTCATTATTACTTCATTATATTCCCTAGAAGAATCTAGGGTTATTCCCTAGAATCTAGAATTAGGGATTCAGAAACTTTTTTGGCGGATCTTCTCCATGGAGTAGCCTTTTGGAACTTGCAACTATTTCGACAGATATTCCAAAAGAGTCTTTCTTAAATGTCCCGCCTGCATCATAGTCATGTGCGCACTTCAATTAATTTGCGCAAAGTTTAGAATCAGGGATCTCTTCCTATGACAATGAGATATTTATATGAAAATAATGACTATATCTTTTTCTTAAATATCCTTAACATTTTTATTTTCTCTATGATGTACTCCACCGTGCTATTCTTCGTCCCCTAAACGTTAAATATTTGTTGATTTTATTATATTTGAGTATTCCGTCCTTATTAGCAATATATTAAAATATATATATAAAAAAAAATATTGTCACCAGTCCCGCATGTAGTTTAGTTGATATATTCAATATTATTTCTAACATTATTTCTGCTGTTCAAGATATAAAATTAACATTATTCTACTATTTTAATATCTTGAGAAAAATTAGAAACGAGAAATATTGTGTAATTTTCTTCGCATCTTCTTAGTTAAATAAGATATTGGCGAAGATTGTTTGGAACGATATCATGAGTGAGAGTCATATTATTTTATATTAGACAATGTTAAATCAATAATATTTTTATTTTATAGACGGAACTCTAAAAATAATTTGAAAATTCTTTTGTTGTAACCTCATTTACTCAGTTGTTACATTAATTTCAAGTAGACATCTACGTATATTGGAAAATGATATTCATATCTTATTATATTTTAATATTTGTGAGTATTGTTATTTAAATATTATTAAGAAGAAAATATAAATTGTATTCTTGTTTAATGTACCTGTGTTTATTTAAATTAAATAAAACATTTCTTAACATTTAGTTTATTGCTACACTGTGAATTAAGTTGATTTTGTTATTAAATGCCGTTTATAAGTATATAATACGGTTTTAACTTTCTGATCTTCGGGTGCTACCTAGCTCTCGAGAATGTAGTTTATGTTTTTTTTTCAGACAAATACGGAGTAATTGAATAATACAATTTTATATTTATATATTGTATATTTTATATTTATTTGTCTCTTATACGATAAAACTTTAATCATACTTTGACTACAGTTTTAATCTAAATGTAAGGATTATAATTTTTTAAAATCGTTTAATAAGTATGTACTTAATAAGTGGACAATTCGTAAATAATTTTGCGGCTCTTTTGTGTTTCTCTGTTTTGAATATTATATATTATAGTTATATAAAAATTAAATACATTTTATAGTTATAAATAACATATTTTCGAATCTTAATTTTAAAATGAATCTTATTTTGTTTGTGCTTCTTGTATACCAAAGTTATTTTGTTTTGCATAGTTTACATATAATATTGTGCTTGAAAGATACATTAGAAGTACCTTTTAATACAAACAATAAAAGTATTATATTAAGTGTCACCTGTACAAATAATTACTGTTTAATTACCATTACTGCTTACATAATAATAACCTCCTTGTATAGTTCACGAGGACGGAGTCGGAGACATAGGGCAACATTTTGAAGACTTAATTCTTAAAAAGTTTGATTGTATTTGACAACAAATAATTGTTTATTGCAGCAATGTCTAGTATAGTTAGATCATAAATAAAATCTGTCATAAATTTTAATAATTGAGACTTTAGATACAACAAATAAAAACATTTTAATATATAATTATATGTAGGTAACCTTTCTTTTAGAAAACAGGTTTTAACAGTCCCTGAAATCTTACAAACAAACAATACAAACCGCAAGTCCTAAAATTATTAATATCACGATTTAATAAGTCCTCTTTGTTTTGCTCTGAAAAATATAGTTTTAAAGTGAAAACGTTTTATAGTGACCCAAATAACAAGGTTATATCGTATTATCAAATAAAATTTTATCAAAATCCTTCTAGAAATTGGCGGGAGTAAAAAGTGTGCTTTAAGTTGACTGGCGCATACTTGTTTAAAATTTTATTCTTGCTAGAATGATATTATGTTTATATAAAAATATTAAAGACTATAAAGAGTGTATGCTAGTACATTTGTTCCGCAATCATGCTAAAAGTTGATAAACTTGTACGTTATTTTGCATATAGATAGACAATGACCTGGCAAAAGACAAAACGGGAAATAAGGCGAATAAATAAGGTATCACAAACCTTTTATTTGCTTGACGTTTCGACTAGGTTGCTCCGCCCGTGGTCACAGGCAGTTATCCTGCGAACATGGCCGTCGGGTAAATAAAAGGTTTGTCATACCTAATTCGTACGCCTCAATTCCCATTTTGAGATAATGAAATAAAGAAACGCGATATTTGAAAAGTTAGACATAAGATATTTTTATTCTGGCAATATATAAGATTTTGTGAAACAAACTCGCAGATATTATTCACCATAAAGGACTGCAGCAGGCATGCCCGGCTATTTATTTTATTTCAGTAATTCGTTTGTTAAATAGTCCTCCGGTCATATTTTCTATTCCACCAGAAAAAAGTAGCATTCAAAAGCTAATTCTAAATATTTATTTCATATTTAAAAACCTTTTGTTTCAGGTTTTTAGTGCTCACGGCCTACCGACAAAACAAGGTATACAGTCAGGTATTTAATACTATTTTAGAAATTAAAATCATTTAATTATTCAATAAAGTTAGCAGAAATTTAAATGTCACTTGTATTTGAGAATTTCATAATTATAATATATCTTTATCTATAAACAATTTTTTCCAGTAAAAGAAGATGTAAATTGTTTGATCATGTCACCTGAAATTCAAGATCAGATCAATGACATCACTAATAAAATAGCAACATTCATAACTGACGTCAGCAAGAAATATGACAATATAGATCTTAGACTTATAAATATTAACATAGACAAACATTCAGCTGTAGAAACCAACAAGACAACTGTATTGAGAGTTAACATAAATGATTGCTTAACCAAACACAGATATAGAAAATATGAAACGAATAACGTAAAGAATGATAATTATAAAACAAAGGACGATCGAAAAGAAATTAACACTAATGTCAAATCAATACAGGAAGATTCTATTGATTTTGATGATCTTGATAATGAAGAAGATTTGAAATCTCAAGTTCCCATAAGTGATGATTATTTATTCGTTGGTGATACCAGATTTGTTTCTGCTGATGAAGATGATCAATATGTCATGAATTACGAAAAGATGAGAAATAATAGTAATGTTACAGATGAAAATAATAATGTACAATTAATATACTATTTCAATTTCAGTGATAATAAAAATAAGAATGTCTCTTGTAAAAAAGTTTTTGAATAAACTTTTAAATAGATTTCATCTTATACTTAAACAAATAGTTTTATTTTATTATATTGATTACTATATCTTCCGGTAGGTGCCGCTAATGTCGGTTAAGGTACAGAATACAAGTGGATCCTTTACCGCTTATCCGCAAGGTGTCTGAAATTCTATCAATAGGTAATCTTAAAGATGTACGTCTTGAACCCAAACCTGGTTCAAGACGTGCAGTAGCACTTGGTTCTTGTGAGGAATAGACGAGGGTTGTCGCTTCACCAAGGGTGGGTGGCACGTAAGGCACAAGCTCAGATAAACGGAGAGCTGCAACTCAGGTGTTCAGGATCCATTGTAGGGACTATGAGTTGAGGAGGTATGGAGCTAGCAGATGTATGAAAGAAAAAAATAATAAATGTGACATGTGTGTAAGACACATAGTGGAATGGACATGAAGTACAAGACAACGTCTGTCGGGTCCGCTAGTAATTTATATATATTAAGAGATATATATATATATATATATATATATATATATATAAATTACGTGTCACGTTGTTTGTCCGAGATGGACTCCGAAACTACTTAACCGATTTTAATCAAATTTGCACACCGTGTGCAGTTTGATCCAACCGTGTGCAGTTTGAAACATAGGATAACTTACATCTTAATTTTTAGTCGCAATATTATTTTATTGCAAATTATTTCTTTACAATTATCTGTGAATCCAAACAAGTTTAACAGATGACGTTTATCTGTTGACTGGATTGAGTTAGTGTTCAACAGATGGCGTAATGTTAAAAGTGCAAATGTTTCATGTACAATTTCACATCATAACCAACACGCGAAGCTGAGAATAAATTATGAGTTAATTTTTAGTGTTAATATAGCCCGCCACGTATTACTTAGACTGAAGTATATATAAACTCATATTATAATGAACATAATACAGTCAAATTATACCTGCTTCTTCGTTGAATCTATTTATGTGAGACGGGTCAACCAAAAATATTGTGCACCGATTAGTGTACAATGAAATTAGAAATTAAATTATTAATAATTTAAAATAACAAATATTATTTTCAAAAATTTAAAACTATAGGCCCTACATAACTTATTTATAAATTTGTAGTGTACTCATTTGTTACCATTTTAAATAAAATAATAATAATTAAATTTAAAATTAAATACTTCAACTGTACGATAATTTTGATCAATCGTGATCAAAGACTTCTTTCAAATCCCAATCCGGTGAATTTTTAGACCGGCTTTAACGTTTTCGTCTTCTTTGGTAAATAATAATTTCATTGTTGCAACCACCCTGTTGGTCAAGTAGTGGAGCGCAGACGCCTAACGTATAGCAGTATAGTGTCATATAGTATAGCGTGGTGTAGCCAAAAAATTTGAAATACTCAAACCGAATATATTCGGCATCAAAACCGAATAGTTCGGCCGAATACTAATTGCGAAAAAGATCGCATCACTAACAATTATTATATTACTGCATCAAGGGTTAGGTAATGGTAGTAGAAATTTAGTCTTAGAGGTCGCCATGTTCTTTACAAATTGCATCTATGTAAAAAAACATAGCGGTCCACATTATTATTTATAACCCCCGACCCAAAAAGGGGGGTATTATAAAATAGACCTGTAGATTTGTGTATTTGTGTGTCTGTCTGTGGATACGTAGCGGCCAAATACGTAAACGGATTTGAATGCGGTTTTTTTAATCGAAAGTTTGGTTTGTCAAGATGGTTCTTAGCTATGTTTGGTCGAAATAGAAGCAGTCGTCCCCAAAATTTTATTGGTGCTGGCGAAAGGTTTTTATACAATATTGATAGTAAAAACCTAAACAGGGGAAATTAGTGTATTCATAGGTTCATTTAGTACAACATAGAAAAAAGTGAAATAATTTAAAAAAACAGAAAAAAAAAACCCCGATACTAGATGACGTCTAAAAAGGATAATAATATTATTCGTTATGTCGGGGGACCGTACGTACAAAACGTACGTTGATGAGTGTCTATTTTACAAAATTTTCGGAGCTAATGAATGAGGTCTTTGACTACACGATAATATCAAAATATTGTTATTTCGTTATTGGCCTTGAAAAATTTACTTGCATTTTTAATTTTTTTTCTACTTAGCGGTCGGGGGTTAACCTTAGCAAACCTTAGCAACGCATGGCCGGGTCTGCTAGTATGTATGTATATATATATATATATATATATATATATATATATATATATATATCTCTTTATCTCTGTCGCACGAAATAGAAAAAGTCCGGTATCTATTAGGAGCTGTTAAAACAAGTATAAAAGTGTTTGCTTTCAAACATAAGTTTACGTATTTTATTATTTAGAAAAATTACAACTGTACATAATAAAGACCATTCTAGCTATTTTCCTAAATAATAAAATTCTTACGTAAACATTATGTAAGCTTTTATTTTTATTTTATTTTACCCCAACTTGAAGCCACCACTTATAGAAAAAAATGTGTTTTTTATACAAAGAATAAAAATAATTTTCAAAAGAAGCAAATTATACTTGTTTTCAGCTCCTAATAGATACAGGACTGTTTGTATTTCGTGCGGCAGAGACAACGCTCTACGAAGCCGAAATTAGCCGATTGTCTCTTTCCTGAGGTCGATGTGCAATATTTATTGCCGGGTATTGTACAACTAAAATAGGATATTTCTGCGGCCTAATCTTAAGATGATTAATTTGAAAATTTGTAAATTAAAAGGTGGGTTCTTTTAACACTACCCTGTCTTGTTTATATGATTCACATGCTCCACTAAAATCTGAAAGTCAATCAAACAAACACCTATCTGCGCCCTGAATTATTGCGTCGATTAAATAAGTTAGGCAAAGATTCGATAGGGCAAAAAATAAATGCAATAACAATCCAAATGATTTAAATATTGCTACTTATAAGAAACTGCAAAATCTCTGTAATAAGATGTGTGAGGAAACTAAGCGATGTCACTTATTTTCTTCTCTCGAGCACTTTTCTCCTTCTCAGAAGTAGAGATTTCTTAAATCAATGGATGTGGGTAAGTCCACTGTTAATATAAATAAACAGACTGATTAAAACTCAACAAATTTTCATTTTCCTCTCCTCTTAAAATTAACAACTCTCTGCAATTTCTTACTCTTCAAAAACTTGCATTACGGAGAATGATGTTAAGAAGGGTATCCTGGCTATTGCAACAAAATCAGTTTGTTATAATAATATTAGCCGGGAAATGCTTTTTTCCATCCTAGAATGCTTCTTTTCATCATTATAACCCAGTTAATTAGCCATAATTTAAATTCTCATTACCAAATTCTATTTTTATACTTGAAATTGGTTCATATTATTCCATTGCCAAAAACATCTTATCCTTCCTCTTTTTCCAAATGCGTCCTATCTCCATTTTACCAATTTTATTCAAACTGGAAGACGGACACAGACGGACGAAGACAAACAATTTACGTGTTTCCTAGCTGCCAATAATCTACTTAATCCTTTCAGATCCGGTTTCCGTTCCTTACGTAGTAACACTTCTGCGTTACTGAAAGTCTAAATACCTATGCCATGGACAAATAAAAAAAAACAATTCTCAAATTGTTAGATTTCTGCAACGCGTTCAATTCCGTTGATTCTGACGTGTTGTATTCGAGGTATATTAAGCTCTCTTAGCTCAGCAGCGTTTGTGTGGATGAGGACTTCTTAGACTGGACCGATATCTCTGCAGGTTTATCACAAGGCGGTTTATTATCTCCTCTTCTCTTCTCACTGTTTATTAACGAAATCTCTAAAGTTATTTTATGTCACTACCATGTCTATGCAGACGATCGCAGCAGCTCGATTGCAGCTTTATCAACACACTACAAATAACGATCTGGATTAGGAAATGAGCTGAGGAATACGGCCTCCTGAATAATACACTCAAGTCACAAGCCTCCATTATAGGTAATAAGTATTTGCGACAAAACATAAATAAGGCTGACTTACCTTTTTTGTCTTATGATTCCATTTTAATAACATTGTCAAACAAACACACGATTTTCGGTATTATTATGGTTTGTGATCTTTCATGGACAACACAACTTGACGAAGCTAGAGGAAAATTCCATTTTTCGCTACACTCACTTAGACGGATGCAGAATCTTCTTCCTCTGAAAACTAAACAATGTTAGCTCAAACTCTTCTCTTACCACTTCTTGATTACGCTGACGTATGCTGCTTAAATGCATCTGAGGAGTTGCAAGAAGGACTTGAACGACCAAAATGGTTGCATCCACTTTATCTACGGATTGCGTAAATTCGACTATGCGTCAATAAGCAATTATCCTTATAATTATAATAAGAATACCTTAAATATTAAGAATACCTATGACTTATTGGGGATATCTGAAATCTGATTGGCTTATTAGGGAAATCTTGCTGCCCCTTACTCAACAACTGGTATTAGGAATTGTATTTCTTGTGAAGTTCCCTAATCTAATGAAATATAGGCAACTTATAAAATTACCAGATATTCTTTGGAATATCTGGTAATTTTTGTAATTCTTCAGTTCTCTCTAACTACAGACCAATCGCCGTCCCCTGGACGTTTCGAAGGCATTTGACAGGGTCTGGCATGCTTTTAAGCAAGCTTTCAGAGTACGGTATATTTGCTGGTCTAATGGGCTGAATCGGCTAATCAGGGAAGCCATGGTGCAACGTTTGAATGACAAATTTCACGCAGTATACAGGGCAATGCTAATCTTGTCAAATTCAACGCCACCAAAATGCAGACGTGTATGTTTACCTCCAAAAAGAGCCCTTTCACCTTGACTCCTATCTTCTAGAATGTATCCTTGAATCAGTTGTAAGGCTTGAAGATTTCCTCGAAATTCAACTTTGGTCGGTACATCGAGGCCAGAGCAAGAGCAGCTGCAGGAAAGCTTGCCGTTCTTGCGAAGGTCCAGCAGTACTTTACACCGGAACAGCTACTTGTATTATACCAAGTACAGTTTCGGTCGTGTGTGAAGTACTGTGGTGACATATTTGTTAGTGCCACAGTCTCATCTTCAATTCTGGACTTAACTTAGAGGCGAACAAAGAGGCTTATAGGCGACCCTGAATTGGTTGAAGCCTACCTCCACAGCCTTGAACACAGGAGTAGAATTCCAGGCATAGGCCTCTTAGTATTCTATAGGATATATTTTGGTCAGTGTGCGCTAGAACAACACGAATTAATTCGCCCATCCCGTTTTCATTACGGAACGTTCAGACGCATGGCAGGTATCCGTTCCTACGTTGTGGACATTCCACCTGTCTGAAGGAAGCGCTATGCTTCCTCTTTATTAATTCTTACAGCGAAGGACTGGAACAGCTTGCCTGCGTCGGTATTTCCGGCCAAATACAATGTGGGTGTCTTCAAGAGAAGAGTGAATAGGTCGCTAGGTTAATACCTATGGCTACATTTCTACATTCCATCAGGTGGAATGAAGTCAACCATTTACCTAGTTTGTATAAAAAATGGGTATCACCTTCAGTTAGTAAAAGATTTGAAAAATCATTCATTGAATTTTTATTAAAATAATTTCTTTCACATAACTGTTTGTTTGCTTTTACAAAATATCTAGGGTCATTTCGCCTGTTTGCGTCCATTTAGTGGAGTTGCTGACTTTGAAAGAGAAAATAAAAATGATTTAGCACTAGTTTTGAATAAAAACTTATGTACAGTGTTAATAATATAGTCTTTTTTATATTCATTTAAAGTTTTGGTGGAAAGATATAACGATTTAAATATAAAAGTGATAAATATCAGATTTGGGCGATTTACCCAGTTTGCGTCTATAAAATCTAAATTGCGTCCACTCATGTCCAGTTTGCGTCCACCAACTTATATATAGAATGTAGGGGAGATTTTTATTAATTATTATTCAGAAAGATTAGATTTTAACAATTTATTGTTTTATGTCTAAGTATTTAACTAATTAAATTTTAAAATATTTTTAATAACAAATATATCATCTTATATATTTGTCACAGCCAATGTTTTCTTCGCCGTCTTCATCTACATCTGATATAAGTATGTCATTACATTCAGCGCACTTTGTACTATCCACGGCTGGTAAATTTTCTTTTCAGAGTATCAGTACCTACTGTGACTTTAACAGGAAGTGTCTTTTTCCTACGTTTTGGAGCAGTTCCTTGAAGTTTTTTTTCTCTATTCGTTCTTAATTTCTTTTTCTTACTGCTTTGTTTTTTTTTCTCCAGACGAAGATATGGCCGCTGGAGTTCTTTGATTAAATTTTCTTGCTATGCTAAAAATTTCAGCCAACATCAGGTGGGTTTTAAATGGATCAAAGGTTTCTGAATGTGAAATGCCTTGAATAAATAATGAAGATGATTGTATACTAGGAGGCTTTTCTATAGGTGAAATAGATGGTGATTGCTAAATGAATAAAAGCAGTCGGAGGGGGTTTTGATATTTGTTGCTTAGTTTTCTCAAGACTTGGTGTAGTATGAGTTGCCATATCTTCTAGTGGTAAAATAAGAACTTCATCTGAAGACAATATTGAACTAAGCTACAGGTAACTGCCAAAAAGGTGTATAGGCAAAATCATTTTTATTCATGTCATGAGTTTCAGAGTTGCACCTTGATACACTGTGATTTCACAATTTCTAATTTGTTCAATCAGCTCGTTAATAAATTACGTTAATTTTTTTATTATAATTACATTAAGATATTATTGATCGTAGGTATATACAATTTTATTAAATTTAAATAAGCTATACATTTTTAATAACTTTTATAAATAGATAACAAGAAAACAGAGGTGGACGCAATCTGGTCTGTCCTAAATAATAGGTCATAAAATTTGCGTCCACTGCAGAGGCAAAGTGGAATTTTTAAAATTTGTATGTACTAGTTTGCGTCCACCTTATTTTAACTGGCAACAATTAAAAAACTTAAGTAAATTCATAATTATGTTTTTCCTTTCTTTATTATTAAGGCCTAGAAACATCTATGTATCCTTAACTTCACATAAAACAATGTAAAACTAACCGTGAGTGGTGTTGCTGCTCACTATTTTTTTACTAACATTTAAGACATTCGCAGTCTTTTGTCCCGTGGCTCAGATAAATTATTTTTTTTTAAAGGGAAGGATTGCGCTCAAGGAAATTTTATTTATGACTGTGTTTCTCCTATATATTGAGGTATTGGCAGAAATTACATTTGGTTTTGTAAGAAAGTTCATGAACTTATTTTCGAGTATTTTATGAAAGGACAGCCGTCGAATGGGCGCAAACTGGCGATGGACGCAAACAGGCGAAATGACCCTATTACTCGACTCTTAGACTTCGACTATTAGATACATTGTCTTTCCTCGTTATTAGAAAAAAAATCGTACTATTAATTATAACATTTGTTGGTTTTAGTTACTCCATGTAATCCATCTTTATAATAAAAGTTGAAAAGATAGTTCAAACCTGTCTCAGCATCAAGAAAGATACCTATTTATTATCTTAAGTATAATTTGGCTTAATGTGGCCATAGTTCAAAGAGTCATTAGTTCTTGTACACTATTTTAAAATTAAAGTGTATAAAATTATCTAAACAAAATAATATCCTTAGAACTGTATTATAAGAAGAACCGGAACATAAGAAACAAAGAACTACGATGAGGAAGGGAAGACTAAATGACTAGAGATGCAATTATATATTTCAAATATAAAGTTATTATAACTACTGATATAAAAACTTATGTAAGGGCGACATCGGATTGAATACATTTATTTTTCTATTAGCACTTTACTTATAATAATTACTTGTATTTAATTGTTCGTCACTGCTATACAGCAGCTTCACTCTCGGATATCGAACTAAACGCAGTTAAATAACTACAATTACAAACTCCCCTCTTCATTTAAATAACGAAAATTTAAATATTACGACAATTTAAATATTAGTTATTTCATATTAAAACGCAATGTAATAATAAATAAATACTGTATTTTAGAAAACGTATTTCTTTTTTCTTATGTATTATTATTTATATTCCAGTAAAGATAATAAAAAAATATTTTATAATGATCACATAACACCTATTGTGTCTCATTGTGTAAGTTACAGACAGCATATTGAAATATTACTAACTTATTGTAATCCATTCCTATTCCATGTTCAGAGTCATTTAATTTATCATTCTCGTTTTTGAAAATATCTTTAAACATGTATAGCCATGTTAAGCTTATTTAAATTTGTATAAATATAGAATGAAAAACAAACCGATACGGGCAGGGATTCGAACCCGCGACTACTGGGAAGACATTGAAAATAAGGCTACTTTTCAGAATTGTAGTCAGATTGACAATCGGTCACTCACGATTACTGGGAATTACGCACTCGCAAAAAAATAGAAATAAATAGGTAATTTCTTGGTCTTTTTATTTCAATCACACATTTTAGTCTGGCTTCCCTATTCTATGTATAATAACTCTATGCACATGACATGACTGACTGACTGTGTCAAAGCGGTGAAAAAAAACACTTGTGCATTTACTTATACTCTCGCTCCGAATTCGTTTCATATGTTATGCTAATGATGCAAGAATCAAATCAGTTAACTTTTTAAATCTAGAATATGATTTTTTTTTAAAACCGTAGATAAGATACCAAAAACAATAGTATCCTTATCTTGCGATATTTTTAGTCTTCAAATATAGGAAAACTTTGGCATATAAGGTGGTTAGAGGAGGAACATTAGAGGAAGCAAAAAAAAGTTCTATATATTACCTCTATGGGACACACTTTGGTGAAAATTCTACAAACTAATATAACAATCGGCTCAATTTACTTTTAGGCAAAGTTTTCGCTTTGTTCATAATCTGTTTTGCCAATACACAAAATAAAATCGAATAAACCAAGGTGCATGTGTGTGAAGGTTTATTATTATATTTATACTTTATCGGGTAGAGTAAAATGAGTAGGTAGGTATACACCTACTCTATTTCAGATCACTCTAGGAGACTGTTGACTGCTGAACCTGAACGATCTTATGTTTCCAGGCGACGAAGATTCTCTTTATTTGTTATATAATATTGCCTTATAAATTCAGCTGTTACAAAATAGCTAATATTACACTCTCAAGATGACTCTTTTAACAAAGAGTTATCCAATTAACACTTTAAAAAAAGGTTGCAAAATTCTACAGTATTCTCATATGTTATGATCATCTGATATCTTACTTTGGTTAAGAAACATTAACAATATATTCTAAAAGATAATATTCAACTTTTTTAAAAAGGTTTTTTTCGTAAGGAAGAATTTTAATAAAAAAAATGGTTTAATTAACATTAAGTGGATTATTTTAATTTAAAACTTTTAAAAACCTCATTATTAATTACTCTACTTCTACGTTTTCCGCAGAAACTAATTAAATACATTTATTATTATATACAGTTTATACCTGAAATTGAAAATCAAACAATAAATTGTAAGCAAAAAGATATTAGTTTTAAACTGAAATTATCGTCACTTGTTTGTTAAATGAAGCGGGATGTGCTTCCCGGAAGTCATGTTACACACTTCCGTCTCTTTTCACAAAATATCTCCACAGATTGAAGGAATGCGAGAGGACAGATGTTACACATGAAAAATCTACTTTTCAATGCGTACAATATTTCCCGTTCCTAAAAATCTACGCTTTCAATATGGCGTAAATATATATTATGTACATTCCAAAACAAATATCCACCGACGTAAATGTTTGTCGATTTAAATAAATGGTAGTCCAAATATGGACAATAGTCGATCCACGGAATTAATACCCAACTGTTCAAATAAATTAATAAAATAATTGTTAATATGCTCTATATTAACTATTATTTTAATTATTTGAGCCATATATTTATATTATATAATGATAATATGAAATGTAAATGGTACCGCCATTTTATAAAAACCTTGAGGAAAATAAACAGACGTGTCACGCTATTTTTCAAATATTATATCTATACATATAATGAAACATTAATAACAGCCAATTGGTATATTTTTTTTATAAGGTATTCTAAACAATATTATTCGACTATTTCATTTAATTTGTTTGTTTTTTCCCGCATTATGCAAAATTTAACATACGGAATACTTTTTAGTTTCCACTGCAGATTTAAAAAATAATTTCAAAAGTATATGATTTATAATTTAAGTATAAGTCTTTGGAGGCAATTAGCATTATCTTTCGCATAGATTGCATACAAAGTCCGTAATTGCTTTACATTTATTGCAATTATAAGACTTAAACCTATATTTGTATTTCTTCTGAAAATGAGAATATTGCGCTAAATATTCGGTATTAAGAGCATACATATACAATGTAGTCTTGTAATTCTTAAAGTATACACTATGTTAATTTTATATTTCTAGGTAACGCTTAAATAAAAGGGGTACAAATGACAATAAGATCATTCTGACTGTAATAAAATAATTACTGTATATATATGTAATGACAACAATTTTGTAGTTTTGTACATAAATCCAAATCAATTTCAATAAAAAATTAATACAGTGTGTTTCCTTTATTCACTTTAACGCACAGTCTTCTAGAATTATGTATACTTACTTATATAAAGCTTAAACATGATTCAATAAGGTAAAAAATGAAATGACTAATTCACTAAAGCTTCAACTATTTAATAAGTGTTTCAACTCCGAGTTGTTTTTTAAGCTGTTTGGCTAGATTTATCGACGACAGACAGTTCTTAAAATCTGTTTATTAATATTTTTCTTTAAAAAACTATTTGCGACTTATTTATTTGTATATAACGTAGTATTTTTGAGCAATAGTTTTTTGTTTAATTACATTCATAGGATACTTTCATTTCAGAATACTCATTTTATTGGAAAACACAAAAAAAGGCTATAATTATAATAAAACAAAAAATATGGATTTGTATAAACTTTAGTTATGATAGATATATAAAGATAAGAGTAGGGAGAGAGTCGCGGATTAGAGTAGGAGAACCACTTATCTTGCCGAGGTTTAGTAAGAGCTGATATGTACCATCCAACATCTCTTACCTGAAATATGGCAGTAATTCAAACGCATCCATCAGGTGGGTGGCTTGTCATACAACTGTTGTTCCGATCCTAAATTATTGAAATTAGGGCCGACGAATAGTAATTGTACGGTTTACGGAATCTGTCGCATGAGAATTAGATTTGCTCTACGCAGATTTTTTTATCTTTCATTAATACGATGGAAATTTTACTTCTAACATTTTCAGACTCATTTTCAACCATTGGCAAGTATCTAGTTGAACTGAATTTTGGTATATTTAAGTAAGTTCAGTGACCAGTTCTTAATGGCTAAAGGAAGGACATTTTGTTTTAGGCTATATTGCTCTTGCTATCTTCGTTGACGTGCGAAGATTGAAACTTGTGGTTATAACTAGAACCTATCGATGTCAGATGAAACAATACCACGTTTTTTAAACAAGAAACAGAAAAAAATTAAATTAGGTAGAAGATTCTAGTCCAGAAAGTAATAAAATAATTTTTTATTGAAAAAGTCTACTCAATCTTCAAATTATTAGCACATAATTATAATCTAAACGCAATTCAACTGTATCTTCTGTCTTACCTAATCTACAAGAGAGTTGAACTGTTTTTTTTTTATTGACAGATTAATGACGTGATCATTTTAAAACCCTAATATGAAGAAGCTAATACTTACTCGCGGTTTAATTTTATTGATAAAAAATTAAATTATGTTATTATATCATATCATCAATATCATAATTTTGTTCTAAGGCAATACATAAGAAGTTTATATTTCCTGGGTCAAATAGTCAACCTGATCGTGTGGGGGGTGGCAGGTTACAGGTACGATCAGGGCATTTGCAGTATAGACACCCCATAGATACAAATGCGTTGACACCCTTAAGGAACGGATATTCATCTAGAAGTATTTATGATACTACAGAGGTAGTGACATCAATATTTTTACACAGCCGACGTAACCCGGAATCTGACAAATATTCGAAAAGGAGAATTGGTACTTAAATTAAATGTTTTTTTTAAATTTATTTTCTATAATGTTTAATTAGCTGCTTTACCTTCTTCGTTATAACGACTAAAATTTTAAACATTAATCTATATTTGTGTTTGTTCAGATGAAAAATATAATTTATTGGCAATAATCAAATTTATTTTATGTATTGTTTTATTTTAATTTATTGTGTTTGCACAATATTCTGCGGGTATAAATACTAAGCGACTTGCAGGTTGAGGCATCAATTCATCGGTCTCTTAAGGGTATTATATCCTAGACCACAATGAAATTGTTGATCGTTTTTGTTCTGGGTGTAAGTATTCTTTTTTTTTAATTTGGTCATAATCGTGCATACTTTGAATCTTTTTTGTTTGAAGAAAATTTTACAAATAGTATTATAATGTATATTTTCTGACTTTTTAAAGCTTAGTTAGCCTCTTTATTTTTTTTTTGCAACAGATATTTCAATGTCTCATTTTTAGTGTTTGGCTTTATTATTTTTATATACCATATATCAATGTGTTGCTTCTTAAAGAATTGTTCACTTTTCTCTAAATCTATTATAAGTTTTAGGGTTTGAACTTTTACGTTGTTTTGTTTCCCAAATAAGAATTAACAAACCATCATCAACCTGTCTTTATCCCAATTATTTGGAGTCGATACATGTCACCCTCTTTCACGCTTTTCTTTAATAGGATATTTCTTGTGCGACTTGCATCATTGTCATATACTGTTTCACTCACTTCATCCATGTTAGAAAAGACACCAAACAAAAACGGTAGAAATAAAACAAAGAAACCTTTTATTCACAGGTACTATGCGTAGTACACGCAGACCCTCACTATGTCAAGCAGAAAAAAGTTGGCAGTAAGTATAAATGCTCACCGCCAGGTCTCTTCAAGTTTTATTGTTTATATACTTCGTAATATAATAAGTGATTTAATGTTAAGTGATTTAATATAACTATAATGTTAGCTGTATAACCCAACAAGTTTGTTCACACACCTCTTGAGTTTCTGTCGCTGGCTCTAATCAGTTCTGAAACAATAACTTCTTCGAGCCGGTATTTTGTAAAGAACTTACTTTTCAATAACTAATAATTTGACATTGACTATATAATACTACGTCAGGATTATATAATATTACGATTAGGCTGGCAGACGTCATGTTCTAGAAGTATTTAAAAAATCTGGTATCTAAACGAAGCGCTCACCTGAACAATTGTGAACCTAAGCCAGCTAGGAACCCCCTCAAACCCACCCAAACTAAAACCACTTAGAATCGTCCAGCCATTTAGGAGGAGTACACAAAAAAAGACACGTCCAGAAGAACTATAAACATAAATATATATATAATAGGCGTTGGTAATTTTGAATGTAACCCCCAACTCAGAATTTAAACTGCGCTACCTCATAAGAGATAATTTAATTTAATATAATTCATCATATCCAGTTGGAACACGCATAGTATATTGGGAAATATTTTTTTCAGATGGTCAGGATTTTGTATTCAGGCTTCCAGGTGAGATAAATTATTTTATGTTAAGGCCGAATTTTACAAGTCATTTTTTTCATAATGATATTTTTATCGATTTTATTTTAATAAAATAACGAGTCTTTTTCGTTTGTAACGACTATGACATAGAAATCGGCCTCCATATCTCATTTGTTATTAAAGCCTATGAAATGAAAGAAAAGTTGTTTTTTAAAAATAGACGTTTCAATGATTGGTACTAGTAAATTTTAAGTTCATTATAAAACCAGGAAGTTTATACTTTAAGAGATAAAATAAGAAATTATATTTGAATTCCTTAGCAACTTGATATTTTCGGAAATGAATTATCGCTTCCAAGTCTCTATTCTATAAATGAATCCAAGCAAGTCCATTTATTATGGCAATACTTGCAGATAATGATTTAAAATACACGTACTTCGAGGAAGAAGAACTGGACAGTAATGGTAAACCAATCATGAAAGTCACTTTCATACCAGAAGGTTAGTAATAGATATGGGGCAGCGCAAAGGTTTTACCTAATAAAATGATGATTTGGGGGTTTCTAAGTCCGCCGGTTAAGTTAATATAAATAATATATCATTTAGGCGACTAATGGCTTGGTTTTTTGTCGTTTCATGTATCCACAAATTCAAAATACAAAGGCAAGCCTTGCGCTGTTCATTCCACTGCCTATGAAGCAATGACCTTTACCCTTCAATAAATTTAAAATATTTTTTTTAGTATATTAATAATGTATGATTGTTTACAGATGACCTTGGCCGTCCAGCAATAGTTAGAACGGAAAACAAGTATGTACATAACTCCGGAGCTTCAAGTAAGGTAAGGGGTCATGCTGCAAGTCGCAACTACCAGGGAGGTCAAGAAAACGATGGTAAAAGACAGAGATATTGGAGATCTGAATCTGAGTCGGATGTTAATACAGAGAGCGAAAGCAGTGTATACAATTCCAATTCTGGTAAGTTAGAAAAAAAGAAAAGAAAAGAAGAAAAAGAACATACATGGTTATTTGTAATTAATTGGCCACCTTTTGCAAGCAGCCTCTTCACTTCAATCCCAACAAAACATTTGTTCAAGAGGTGGCCAATTAATTACAAATACCCCTGTATATATATACATAATATATTATGTATATATTTATTTATTTATTTTTCCTTTACTTATTAGTACTTTAACTAAATTTAAAACATATTTACGATGAACGGGAACCTACATTTTTGTTATTGTTTTTTGTTAAACAGTAACAATATTATGATTCAAATAACAATTACTAAAGAATACATGTTATTACCATTTCAAATGAGCGTGATAATTCTTTTCAGACGTTAATTCAAGTTACATTCCAGGTTCAACTGAAACCACATACGTCACAAGAAAGGATAACCGCGTTCATCCTCATCCAATATTGAGACATCCTCAAAGGCCAATAAAGAGTTTGCCTCCTAAGCGTCTACCAATCCCGGTCGAATACACCGGTGAAAATATCACAGGAGTAAAGAAAGGTACTGATTTTTCTTAGTTTACTTAAAATACTGAACTTAGCAACATATTTATTAAGGCGTTTTTAAAATGGGTATACAAAATGATTTTATACAGTCCTACTATGTAAATAAAATATTAAAAGAACCTAATCCTTTTTATATTACATATACAGGTATAATAATAGATTCTGAAAGTTTAGTTTATTTGTCTGTTTGTTTATTTGAGCAGGGGGCAATGACCTGTGAAATAATTTTGCAATTAAGTATAAAGAATAATAATTTTCAATACGATAATTTAGAATGGGCAATGATATGATTATTGAATCATATCATTGCCCATTCTAAACGTTTCTTACGGAAACAATAAAATCTAACCTAGAGCTATACGGATTAGTTAAACATTATTTTCATTGTTTGCGATCATTATATCATCATTTAATTTCGGGAAGATTTATACCTAAATGTAATACATCGAGGTAAACAGTTAACAGAAATGGATCACGAGGCAGTCTAGCATATATTGTGGCTCAGCTTATGAGTCAAGGTGACCCCAGATATAAGATTCAACCCAATACAAATATGCAAATAAACACCGAAGAAAATTTCAAGTCTGGTAGTTTTTATAATATTATACTTTCACCCAAGAAATAAATGTTTGCATTCTCCTTGTAATTTTATAGTTGGCGTAGTAAAATATGAAAAGGTTTTACTTTTCCATAATATGTGAATTTAATATGAAATACATTTTTGTAGGTAAACAAGGAGGCAACAAACCAAGAGGCCAAAAGAAACCTATCACTGGTAAAAAACCATCTTGTGGTAAAAAACACAAACAAGGAGAGAATCCAAAAAAAACTGTCTCTGGTAGTAATGTTATAGTCCAAGCTGGTAGCACAGCCACTGGAAAAGGAGCAACAACGTCCACTACCATAATCAAGTCAACCGGCGGGGCTACTGCAGTTATAGGTATTAAAACACCTTTAAGTTAAAATAAATAAATATATATATTATATGGTTTAAATATATACTGTTAAACATCTGGTACAGGAATATATATATATATATATATATACATATACCAGATGCTTAACAGTTGTAATACAACAGTAAAAAACAAAAAGGTTAATAACGAATATCAGCCGCCGTAATAAACGTAACAGGTTTTATTATGATCTTTTCTCTCGGTTTAAATGTTATGTAAATTATTGATATCCTACTAAAAACAATTAGTAAAAAATTTTAATTTATTACATTTGGTAAAATCACTCCAAAAGGTAATAAAAAACAGCCAGGAGGCAAAAAAGGAAAATGTGGAAAAAAACCTAAGCATGGAAAAAAACCCAAAGGATGTAAAAAACCTAAAGGTGGAAGGAAACCGAAGGGTGGAAGAAAATCTCCCGAAGATACAACAAGCGAGAGTACCACTACTGTTGTGACTCAAACAGGAAGCAAAGGAACGAATAACGGTCAAACGACATCCACTACCACAACAAAGACTACTACAACGTCTACTGCTACAGCAGGTAAAAAAAATATTTCATTTGAACTAAAAATCGTACTTTAATTTTCAAAATTTCCATCTGTAAGGAACAAAAACAGGGCCATTTGATATATATTAATATTTCAACAGGCAACAACCCACAAGAAGATGACGATGACGAAGACCAACCAATAGGGAAAAAACCAAAAGGAGGAAAGAAACCAAAAAAGGGCAAAAAACCAAAAAGTGGAAAGAAACCTAAGAGTGGCAAAAAACCAAAACCAGTAAGAAAACCTAAAAATGGCAAAAACCCTAAAAATGGAAAAAAACCAAAGGGCAGCAAAAAACCTAAACAAACTACAACAAGCGAAACAACCACCACTGTTGAAACCGATGCTGAAGGCAAAACCACGAATAGAGATACGACTGCAACCACTACAACAAAGACCACCACGACATCAACTGCCACTACAGGTAAAGGATTGTATAATTAATATAAAATAACGAAAGCACTCGTTTATTTAACAATTGCTGTTGAAATGACTGTGAAAGGCTGTATAAATTTTGTAACATAAAACGATTCTATTATCAGGCGAAGACTCCGATGAACCCGAAGATGATGGTGACGACAAGCAACCAGGAGGAAAGAAACCTAAAGGCGGCAAGAAACCGAAAGGTGGAGACAACCCAGATGGTATGATTATTGTAATATCTCAACTCGTATAAAGTTCATTGTAATCATATAAAAGTGCAAAAAATGATAAGATCCATTCTAAGTATTTTAGTATATATCTTTAATTTAAAATAGATGGTGATGAACCCGAAGACAATGATGATGGTAAGCAACCAGGAGGAAAGAAACCTAAAGGTGGCAAGAAACCCAAGGGTGGCAAGAAACCTAAAGGTGGCAAGAAACCAAAAGGTGGAGAGAACCCTGATGGTACGATTATTATACTATTTCAACTCTTAGAGATCTTTTCATAATTCTATAAAAGTGCAATAAAAATAATAAGATCCGTTCTCAGTGTTTTAATATATATATCTATAATTTAATAAAGGTGGAGATGAACCTGAAGAAGATAATGACGGAAAGAAACCAGGAGGAAAGAAACCTAAAGGTAGTGGTAAACCGAAAGGTGGAAAGAAACCAAAAGGAAGCAATAAACCCAAAGAAACTACAACAAGCGAAACTACCACCACTGTGGAAACCGATGCTGAAGGCAAAACCACGAATGAAGAAACGACTGCAACTACTACGACAAAGACTACAACAACATCAACTACCACGACAGGTAAAGAATTGTAAAATTATTATAAAATAACGAAAACACTCTTTTATTAGCAATCGATTGCTGTTAAAAAGACTGTGTAAAGCTATAAAGATTTTTTAACATAAAACGATTCTATCCTTGGACCCAGACTCCGATGAACCCGAAGACGATGATGACGACAAGCAACCAGGAGGAAAGAAACCTAAAGGTGGCAAGAAACCTAAAGGTGGCAAGAAACCGAAAGGTGGAGACAACCCCGACAGTACGATTATTTTATTATCCTACTTCAATGAAACTCTTTCAGATTTAAAAATACAATACATATTAAAACAATTACGTCCATTCTTGGTATTTTCAAATCAATCTGTCAATAGGCCCAGACTCCGATAACCCCGACGGTGATGACGATGGCAAACAACCAGGAGGAAAGAAACCTAAAGGTGGAAAGAAACCTAAAGGTGGCAAGAAACCGAAAGGTGGAGACAACCCTGATGGTACGATTATTATATTATAATCAATGAAACACTTTTTGATTTTAAAAAATCCAATAAATATTTAAATAATTACGTCCATTTTAAGTAATTTCAAATAAATCCGTCAATAGGCCCAGACTCCGATAACCCCGACGGTGATGACGACGGCAAACAACCAGGAGGAAAGAAACCTAAAGGTGGCAAAAAACCGAAAGGTGGAGACAACCCTGATGGTACGATTATTATATTCTCCTACTTAAATGAAACTCTTTTTGTTTTTTTTTAAATACAATAAATATTAAAATAATTACGTCCATTCTTGGTAATTTCAAATCAATCTGTCAATAGGCCCAGACTCCGATAACCCCGACGGTGATGACGATGGCAAACAACCAGGAGGAAAGAAACCTAAAGGTGGCAAGAAACCGAAAGGTGGCAAGAAACCGAAAGGTGGAGACAACCCTGATGGTACGATTATTATATAATAATACTTCAATGAAACACTATTCGTTTTTTTAAAATACAATTAATATTAAAATAATAACGTCCAATCTTGGTAATATCGAATCAATCTGTCTATAGGCCCAGACTCCGATAACCCCGACGGTGATGACGATGGCAAACCACCAGGAGGAAAGAAACCTAAAGGTGGCAAGAAACCGAAAGGTGGTAAAAAACCTAAAGGAACTTCGACAAGTGAAACTACCACTACTGTTGAAACCAATGCTAATGGCAAAACAAATAATGGAGACACAACTTCCACTACTACAACTAAGACCACCACAACATCAACTGCCACGACAGGTAAACAATTATAAAATTATTATTAAATAAATAAAACACTTTTTTTTCCAAATCTATTTCTTTTAAAAATACTATGTACTTCTGGAAATTCATATAAATCTGTCAATAGGCCCAGACTCCGATAACCCCGATGGTGATGACGATGGAAAACAACCAGGAGGCAAGAAACCTAAAGGTGGCAAGAAACCGAAAGGTGGAGACAATCCTGACGGTACGAATATTATATTATCATACTTCAATGAAACTATTCGTTTTTTTTAATTACAATAAATATTAAAATAATTTCGTCCATTCTCGGTGAATTCAAATCAATCTTTCAATAGGCCCAGACTCCGATAACCCCGACGGTGATGACGATGGCAAACAACCAGGAGGAAAGAAACCTAAAGGTGGAAAGAAACCTAAAGGTGGCAAGAAACCGAAAGGTGGAGACAACCCTGACGGTACGATTATTATATTATAATCAATGAAACACTTTTTGATTTTAAAAAATCCAATAAATATTTAAATAATTACGTCCATTTTAAGTAATTTCAAATAAATCCGTCAATAGGCCCAGACTCCGATAACCCCGACGGTGATGACGACGGCAAACAACCAGGAGGAAAGAAACCTAAAGGAGGCAAGAAACCGAAAGGTGGAGACAACCCTGACGGTACGATTATTATATTATAATCAATGAAACACTTTTTGATTTTAAAAAATCCAATAAATATTTAAATAATTACGTCCATTTTAAGTAATTTCAAATAAATCCGTCAATAGGCCCAGACTCCGATAACCCCGACGGTGATGACGACGGCAAACAACCAGGAGGAAAGAAACCTAAAGGTGGCAAAAAACCGAAAGGTGGAGACAACCCTGATGGTACGATTATTATATTCTCCTACTTAAATGAAACTGTTTTTGTTTTTTTTTTAAAACAATAAATATTAAAATAATTACGTCCATTCTTGGTAATTTCAAATCAATCTGTCAATAGGCCCAGACTCCGATAACCCCGACGGTGATGACGATGGCAAACAACCAGGAGGAAAGAAACCTAAAGGTGGCAAGAAACCGAAAGGTGGAGACAACCCCGACAGTACGATTATTTTATTATCCTACTTCAATGAAACTCTTTCAGATTTAAAAAAATACAATACATATTAAACAATTACGTCCATTCTTGGTATTTTCAAATCAAACTGTCAATAGGCCCAGACTCCGATAACCCCGACGGTGATGACGATGGCAAACAACCAGGAGGAAAGAAACCTAAAGGTGGCAAGAAACCGAAAGGTGGAGACAACCCTGATGGTACGATTAATATGTTATAATAATCCAATAAACCTCTATTTGTTTTTAAAAAATCCAATAAATATGAAAATAATTACTTCTATTCTTAGTAATTTCAAATCAATCTGTCAATAGGCCCAGACTCCGATAACCCCGACGGTGATGACAATGGAAAACAACCAGGAGGAAAGAAACCTAAAGGTGGCAAGAAACCGAAAGGTGGAGACAACCCTGATGGTATAATTGATATATTATCATAATCCAACGAAACTCTATTTTTTTTTTAAATCCAATAAATATGAAAATAATTACGTCTATTCTTGGTAATTTCAAATCAATCTATCAATAGGCCCAGACTCCGATAACCCTGACGGTGATGACGATGGCAAACAACCAGGAGGAAAGAAACCTAAAGGTGGCAAGAAACCGAAAGATGGAGACAACCCCGACAGTACGATTATTATATTATCCTACTTCAATGAAACTCTTTCAGATTAAAAAAAAATACAATACATATTAAACAATTACGTCCATTCTTGGTATTTTCAAATCAAACTGTCAATAGGCCCAGACTCCGATAACCCCGACGGTGATGACGATGGCAAACAACCAGGAGGAAAGAAACCTAAAGATGGCAAGAAACCGAAAGGTGGAGACAACCCTGATGGTACGATTAATATATTATCATAATCCAATAAAATTGTATTTGTTTTTAAAAAATCCAATAAATATGAAAATAATTGCTTCTATTCTTAGTAATTTCAAATCAATCTGTCAATAGGCCCAGACTCCGATAACCCCGACGGTGATGACGATGGCAAACAACCAGGAGGAAAGAAACCTAAAGGTGGCAAGAAACCGAAAGGTGGAGACAACCCTGACGGTACGATTAATATATTATCATAATCCAATGAAAATCTATTTGTTTTTTAAAATATAATAAATATTAAAATAATTTTTTTAGCTTCTTGGTGTTTTTAAATCAATTTGTCAATAGGCCCAGACTCCGATAACCCCGACGGTGATGACGATGGCAAACAACCAGGAGGAAAGAAACCTGTAGGTGGCAAGAAACCGAAAGATGGAGACAATCCTGATGGTACGTTTATTATATAAAAATACTTCAATGAAACACTGTTCGTTTTTTTTAAATACAATTCATGTTAAAATAATAACGTCCAATCTTGGTAATATCGAATCAATCTGTCTATAGGCCCAGACTCCGATAACCCCGACGGTGATGACGATGGCAAACCACCAGGAGGAAAGAAACCTAAAGGTGGCAAGAAACCGAAAGGTGGTAAAAAACCTAAAGAAACTTCGACAAGTGAAACTACCACTACTGTTGAAACCAATGCTAATGGCAAAACAAATGATGGAGACACAACTTCCACTACTACAACTAAGACCACCACAACATCAACTGCCACGACCGGTAAACAATTAGAAAATTTATATTAAATAAAGAAAACACGTTTTTTTAAATATCGTTTTCTTTTAAAAATACCATGTACGTCTGTAAATTCAAATCAATCTGTCAATAGGCCCAGACTCCGATAACCCCGACGGTGATGACGACGGCAAACAACCAGGAGGAAAGAAACCTAAAGGTGGCAAGAAACCGAAAGGTGGAGACAACCCTGATGGTACGAATATTATATTATCTTACTTCAATGAAACTTTTTTCGTTTTTTTTTAATACAATAAATATTAAAATAATTTCGTCCATTCTCGGTAAATTCACATCAATCTGTCAATAGGCCCAGACTCCGATAACCCCGATGGTGATGACGATGGCAAACAACCAGGAGGAAAGAAACCTAAAGATGGCAAGAAACCGAAAGGTGGAGACAACCCTGATGGTACGATTAATATATTATCATAATCCAATGAAACTCTATTTGTTTTTAAAAAATCCAATAAATATAAAAATATTTACGTCTATTCTTGGTTATTTCAAATCAATCTGTCAATAGGCCCAGACTCCGATAACCCCGACGGTGATGACGATGGCAAACAACCAGGAGGAAAGAAACCTAAAGATGGCAAGAAACCGAAAGGTGGAGACAACCCTGATGGTACGATTAATATATTATCATAATCCAATGAAACTCTATTTGTTTTTAAAAAATCCAATAAATATGAAAATATTTACGTCTATTCTTGGTTATTTCAAATCAATCTGTCAATAGGCCCAGACTCCGATAACCCCGACGGTGATGACGATGGCAAACAACCAGGAGGAAAGAAACCCAAAGGTGGCAAGAAACCGAAAGGTGGAGACAACCCTGACGGTACGATTATTATATTATCATACTTCAATGATACACTTTTCGATTTAAAAAAATCCAATTCATATTAAAATAATTACGTCTATTCTTAGTAATTTCAAATCAATCTGTCAATAGGCCCAGACTCCGATAACCCCGACGGTGATGACGATGGCAAACAACCAGGAGGAAAGAAACCTAAAGGTGGCAAGAAACCGAAAGGTGGAGACAACCCTGATGGTACGATTAATATATTATCATAATTTAATGAAACTCTTTTCGTTTTTTTTAAATACAATAAATAATAAATTAATTTCGTCCATTCTCGGTAAATTCAAATCAATCTGTCAATAGGCCCAGACTCCGATAACCCCGACGGTGATGACGATGGCAAACAACCAGGAGGAAAGAAACCTAAAGGTGGCAAGAAACCGAAAGGTGGAGACAACCCTGACGGTACGATTGTTATATTATCATACTTCAATGAAACACTTTTCGATTTAAAAAAATCCAATTCATATTAAAATAATTACGTCTATTCTTAGTAATTTCAAATCAATCTGTCAATAGGCCCAGACTCCGATAACCCCGACGGTGATGACGATGGCAAACAACCAGGAGGAAAGAAACCTAAAGGTGGCAAGAAACCGAAAGGTGGAGACAACCCTGATGGTACGATTAATATATTATCATAATTTAATGAAAATCTTTTCGTTTTTTTTTAAATACAATAAATAATAAATTAATTTCGTCCATTCTCGGTAAATTCAAATCAATCTGTCAATAGGCCCAGACTCCGATAACCCCGACGGTGATGACGATGGCAAACAACCAGGAGGAAAGAAACCTAAAGATGGCAAGAAACCGAAAGGTGGAGACAACCCTGATGGTACGAATATTATATTATCATACTTCAATGAAACACTTTTCGATTTAAAAAAATCCAATTCATATTAAAATAATTACGTATATTCTTAGTAATTTCAAATCAATCTGTCAATAGGCCCAGACTCCGATAACCCCGACGGTGATGACGATGGCAAACAACCAGGAGGAAAGAAACCTAAAGGTGGCAAGAAACCGAAAGGTGGAGACAACCCTGATGGTACGATTAATATATTATCATAATTTAATGAAAGTCTTTTCGTTTTTTTTTAAATACAATAAATAATAAATTAATTTCGTCCATTCTCGGTAAATTCAAATCAATCTGTCAATAGGCCCAGACTCCGATAACCCTGACGGTGATGACGATGGCAAACAACCAGGAGGAAAGAAACCTAAAGGTGGCAAGAAACCGAAAGGTGGAGACAACCCTGATGGTACGAATATTATATTATCTTACTTCAATGAAACTCTTTTCGTTTTTTTTTAATACAATAAATATTAAAATAATTTCGTCCATTCTCGGTAAATTCACATCAATCTGTCAATAGGCCCAGACTCCGATAACCCCGATGGTGATGACGATGGCAAACAACCAGGAGGAAAGAAACCTAAAGATGGCAAGAAACCGAAAGGTGGAGACAACCCTGATGGTACGAATATTATATTATCTTACTTCAATGAAACTCTTTTCGTTTTTTTTTAATACAATAAATATTAAAATAATTTCGTCCATTCTCGGTAAATTCACATCAATCTGTCAATAGGCCCAGACTCCGATAACCCCGATGGTGATGACGATGGCAAACAACCAGGAGGAAAGAAACCTAAAGATGGCAAGAAACCGAAAGGTGGAGACAACCCTGATGGTACGATTAATATATTATCATAATCCAATGAATCTCTATTTGTTTTTAAAAAATCCAATAAATATGAAAATATTTACGTCTATTCTTGGTTATTTCAAATCAATCTGTCAATAGGCCCAGACTCCGATAACCCCGACGGTGATGACGATGGCAAACAACCAGGAGGAAAGAAACCTAAAGATGGCAAGAAACCGAAAGGTGGAGACAACCCTGATGGTACGATTAATATATTATCATAATCCAATGAAACTTTATTTGTTTTTAAAAAATCCAATAAATATGAAAATATTTACGTCTATTCTTGGTTATTTCAAATCAATCTGTCAATAGGCCCAGACTCCGATAACCCCGACGGTGATGACGATGGCAAACAACCAGGAGGAAAGAAACCTAAAGATGGCAAGAAACCGAAAGGTGGAGACAACCCTGATGGTACGATTAATATATTATCATAATCCAATGAAACTTTATTTGTTTTTAAAAAATCCAATAAATATGAAAATATTTACGTCTATTCTTGGTTATTTCAAATCAATCTGTCAATAGGCCCAGACTCCGATAACCCCGACGGTGATGACGATGGCAAACAACCAGGAGGAAAGAAACCTAAAGGTGGCAAGAAACCGAAAGGTGGAGACAACCCTGACGGTACGATTATTAGATTATCATACTTCAATGAAACACTTTTCGATTTAAAAAAATCCAATTCATATTAAAATAATTACGTCTATTCTTAGTAATTTTAAATCAATCTGTCAATAGGCCCAGACTCCGATAACCCCGACGGTGATGACGATGGCAAACAACCAGGAGGAAAGAAACCTAAAGATGGCAAGAAACCGAAAGGTGGAGACAACCCTGATGGTACGATTAATATATTATCATAATCCAATGAAACTCTATTTGTTTTTAAAAAATCCAATAAATATGAAAATATTTACGTCTATTCTTGGTTATTTCAAATCAATCTGTCAATAGGCCCAGACTCCGATAACCCCGACGGTGATGACGATGGCAAACAACCAGGAGGAAAGAAACCTAAAGGTGGCAAGAAACCGAAAGGTGGAGACAACCCTGATGGTACGATTAATATATTATCATAATTAAATGAAACTCTTTTCGTTTTTTTTTTAAATACAATAAATATTAAATTAATTTCGTCCATTCTCGGTAAATTCAAATCAATCTGTCAATAGGCCCAGACTCCGATAACCCCGACGGTGATGACGATGGCAAACAACCAGGAGGAAAGAAACCTAAAGGTGGCAAGAAACCGAAAGATGGAGACAACCCTGATGGTACGAATATTATATTATCTTACTTCAATGAAACACTTTTCAATTTTTAATAATCCAATAAATATGAAAATAATTACGTCTTTTCTTGGTTATTTCAAATCAATCTGTCAATAGGCCCAGACTCCGATAACCCCGACGGTGATGACGATGGCAAACAACCAGGAGGAAAGAAACCTAAAGGTGGCAAGAAACCGAAAGGTGGAGACAACCCTGATGGTACGATTATTATATTATCCTAATTCAATGAAATTCTCTTTGTTTTTTTTTAAATACAATAAATATTAAAATAATTACGTCCATTCTTGGTAATTTCAAATCAATCTGTCAATAGGCCCAGACTCCGAAAACCCCGATGGTGATGACGATGGGAAACAACCAGAAGGTAAGAAACCTTAAAGTGACAAGAAACCGAAAGGTGGAGACAACCCCGATAGTACGATTATTTTATTATCATACTTCAATAGAAAACTTTTCGATTTTAAAAAATCCAATAAATATGAAAATAATTACGTCTATTCTTGGTAATTTCAAATCAATCTGTCAATAGGCCCAGACTCCGATAACCCCGACGGTGATGACGATGGCAAACAACCGGGAGGAAAGAAACCTAAAGGTGGCAAGAAACCGAAAGGTGGAGTAAAACCAAAAGGTGGTAAAAAACCTAAAGGAACTACGACAAGTGAAACTACCACTACTGTTGAAACCAATGCTGAAGGCAAAACAAATGATGGAGACACAACTTCCACTACTACAACTAAGACTACCACAACATCAACTGCCTCGACAGGTAAAGGATTATAAAATTGATATTAAATAAAAAAAAAAACACTTTTTTTACAAATCGATTACTTTCAAGAATACCATGTACATCTGTAAATTCACATCAATCTGTCAATAGGCCCAGACTCTGATAACCCCGACGGTGATGACGATGGCAAACAACCAGGAGGAAAGAAACCTAAAGGTGGCAAGAAACCGAAAGGTGGAGACAACCCTGATGGTACGATTAATATATTATCATAATCCAATAAAACTCTAATTTTTTTTTTTAAATCCAATAAATATGAAAATAATTGCTTCTATTCTTAGTAATTTCAAATCAATCTGTCAATAGGCCCAGACTCCGATAACCCCGACGGTGATGACGATGGCAAACAACCAGGAGGAAAGAAACCTAAAGGTGGCAAGAAACCGAAAGGTGGAGACAACCCTGACGGTACGATTATTATATTATCATACTTCAATGAAACACTTTTCAATTTAAAAAAACCCAATTCATATTAAAATAATTACGTCTATTCTTAGTAATTTCAAATCAATCTGTCAATAGGCCCAGACTCCGATAACCCCGACGGTGATGACGATGGCAAACAACCAGGAGGAAAGAAACCTAAAGGTGGCAAGAAACCGAAAGGTGGAGACAACCCTGATGGTACGATTAATATATTATCATTATCCAATAAAACTCTATTTTTTTTTAAAAAATCCAATAAATATGAAAATAATTGCTTCTATTCTTAGTAATTTCAAATCAATCTGTCAATAGGCCCAGACTCCGATAACCCCGACGGTGATGACGATGGCAAACAACCAGGAGGAAAGAAACCTAAAGGTGGCAAGAAACCGAAAGGTGGAGACAACCCTGATGGTACGAATATTATATTATCTTACTTCAATGAAACTTTTTTCGTTTTTTTTTAATACAATAAATATTAAAATAATTTCGTCCCTTCTCGGTAAATTCACATCAATCTGTCAATAGGCCCAGACTCCGATAACCCCGATGGTGATGACGATGGCAAACAACCAGGAGGAAAGAAACCTAAAGATGGCAAGAAACCGAAAGGTGGAGACAACCCTGATGGTACGATTAATATATTATCATAATCCAATGAAACTCTATTTGTTTTTAAAAAATCCAATAAATATGAAAATATTTACGTCTATTCTTGGTTATTTCAAATCAATCTGTCAATAGGCCCAGACTCCGATAACCCCGACGGTGATGACGATGGCAAACAACCAGGAGGAAAGAAACCTAAAGATGGCAAGAAACCGAAAGGTGGAGACAACCCTGATGGTACGATTAATATATTATCATAATCCAATGAAACTCTATTTGTTTTTAAAAAATCCAATAAATATGAAAATATTTACGTCTATTCTTGGTTATTTCAAATCAATCTGTCAATAGGCCCAGACTCCGATAACCCCGACGGTGATGACGATGGCAAACAACCAGGAGGAAAGAAACCTAAAGGTGGCAAGAAACCGAAAGGTGGAGACAACCCTGACGGTACGATTATTATATTATCATACTTCAATGAAACACTTTTCGATTTAAAAAAATCCAATTCAAATTAAAATAATTACGTCTATTCTTAGTAATTTCAAATCAATCTGTCAGTAGGCCCAGACTCCGATAACCCCGACGGTGATGACGATGGCAAACAACCAGGAGGAAAGAAACCTAAAGATGGCAAGAAACCGAAAGGTGGAGACAACCCTGATGGTACGATTAATATATTATCATAATCCAATGAAACTCTATTTGTTTTTAAGAAATCAGATAAATATGAAAATATTTACGTCTATTCTTGGTTATTTCAAATCAATCTGTCAATAGGCCCAGACTCCGATAACCCCGACGGTGATGACGATGGCAAACAACCAGGAGGAAAGAAACCTAAAGGTGGCAAGAAACCGAAAGGTGGAGACAACCCTGACGGTACGATTATTATATTATCATACTTCAATTAAACACTTTTCAATTTAAAAAAATCCAATTTATATTAAAATAATTACGTCTATTCTTAGTAATTTCAAATCAATCTGTCAATAGGCCCAGACTCCGATAACCCCGACGGTGATGACGATGGCAAACAACCAGGAGGAAAGAAACCTAAAGGTGGCAAGAAACCGAAAGGTGGAGACAACCCTGACGGTACGATTATTATATTATCATACTTCAATGAAACACTTTTCGACTTTAAAAAATCCAATAAATATGAAAATAATTACGTCTTTTCTTGGTTATTTCAAATCAATCTGTCAATAGGCCCAGACTCCGATAACCCCGACGGTGATGACGATGGCAAACAACCAGGAGGAAAGAAACCTAAAGGTGGCAAGAAACCGAAAGGTGGAGACAACCCTGACGGTACGATTATTATATTATCATACTTCAATTAAACACTTTTCAATTTAAAAAAATCCAATTTATATTAAAATAATTACGTCTATTCTTAGTAATTTCAAATCAATCTGTCAATAGGCCCAGACTCCGATAACCCCGACGGTGATGACGATGGCAAACAACCAGGAGGAAAGAAACCTAAAGGTGGCAAGAAACCGAAAGGTGGAGACAACCCTGACGGTACGATTATTATATTATCATACTTCAATGAAACACTTTTCGACTTTAAAAAATCCAATAAATATGAAAATAATTACGTCTTTTCTTGGTTATTTCAAATCAATCTGTCAATAGGCCCAGACTCCGATAACCCCGACGGTGATGACGATGGCAAACAACCAGGAGGAAAGAAACCTAAAGGTGGCAAGAAACCGAAAGGTGGAGACAACCCTGACGGTACGATTATTATATTATCATACTTCAATGAAACACTTTTCGACTTTAAAAAATCCAATAAATATGAAAATAATTACGTCTTTTCTTGGTTATTTCAAATCAATCTGTCAATAGGCCCAGACTCCGATAACCCCGACGGTGATGACGATGGCAAACAACCAGGAGGAAAGAAACCTAAAGGTGGCAAGAAACCGAAAGGTGGAGACAACCCTGATGGTACGATTAATATATTATCATAATCCAATGAAACTCTATTTGTTTTTAAAAAATCCAATAAATATGAAAATATTTACGTCTATTCCTGGTTATTTCAAATCAATCTGTCAATAGGCCCAGACTCCGATAACCCCGACGGTGATGACGATGGCAAACAACCAGGAGGAAGGAAACCTAAAGGAGGCAAGAAACCGAAAGGTGGAGACAACCCTGATGGTACGATTATAATATCATCCTACTCCATGAAAAACTTTTCGGTTTTTAAAAATACAATAAATATGAAAATAATTTCTTCTATTCTTGGTAATTTCAAATAAATCTGTCAATAGGCCCAGACTCCGATAACCCCGACGATGATGACGATGGCAGACAACCCGGAGGAAAGAAACCTAAAGGTGGCAAGAAACCGAAGGGTGGAAGGAAGCCTGGTACTATTAAATAATATTTATTATTTACTTATTTTGTCTCTACTACTTTTCCTATTATATGATATCATGACCAACCATCAGATGCCGAAGTTGGTTCACCTAATAATCCAATTGATGAGGATGGCTTTTATCAAGTAGAAGACCTTAGTCCAAGTGATGGTAAAGGACCGTCTTATAAACCAAATCCCGGTATAAAACCAGGTCATAAAGTCATTGGACCCAATAAACCAGTACCAAAGGGAGGCATCAAACCAAGAAATCCAATCATAGTGCGCCCAGGAACTGGTACGGGAGTTATAAGACTGTCATTGCATTGATAAGACTTTTATCAATATTTCCTAACCTTGTTATTTTACTTAAGAGAGAGAGAGACAACATTCCTACTTTCATTCCTTTTCCTATAAATGTTTCCTTTTAGTGTATTGTATATAGAAGAAATAGATTATTTTTGTACTGTAAAACTTTTCAACTGCTTGTAATAATGTTAAATTATTACTTTTCTTTTTACAGGTCGCCCGATTCGACCGGGATACTACCCGAATTATCCAGGCAAAACCCGCATTTGTGTTTGCTTCAACAGTTATAAGGATTTGCCACCGCAGTTAAGATCCCAATTCAGATTTTATTAAGGAAAAAGTTGTTTTATTATATATAATTATGTATATATAAGAATGAGCATTAAAAAAGCCACCTTTCGAGTTGGACCCAAAAATAAATGAATGTGTTGAATATTTTAATTGTTTTATTGTATGATACCTATTCAGTAATTTTTTTATTTAATTCTGAATGCTTTTTTTTACATCAACAATAGATCTTAGTATAACTAAAGACCAACTTAACAACTTGAGAGACTTCAAAACCTTAGTATTCGATTCATATTTGGCTTACGCAAATATGACCATATGTCTGAACTTCGTTCTCGTCTCAAGTGGTTACCTATTCGATTTCGCCGGAATCTACATATTCTTTCTCTTCTGTACTGTGTGTTATTTATCCTATAGTCTCCCCTTTACTTAAAAGACAAATTCGAATTCCTAGGTATTCATAGTAAAGTACAAAGGTCTTATGATAACCTTAGTTTGCGATTACGATGTCATACCACGTCTTTCTTTAAAAATTCATTTAGTGTCCAAGCGGTTTTACTATGGAATGCATTACCGTTAGCTATTCGTCAAGCTCGGTCTTTGACCACCTTCAAGAAGTTGGTTAAAGACCACTATCTACACCAATCACTAAGTTCGGCATAATTATTATAACATTTACTTTATCATTTGTCTATGTATCTTGTTTTATGTAAGTTATCTCTTCTATGTATTGATTAGTCGCCTCTTGAATAATGTTATAACCTTTTTCATATATGTACTTCTCTTTATATTATTTGTATTATACGTTCTTTTTACTGTTGTAATTTATTATAATTAAATGTTTATGTGTATGTATGTATGTATAGTGTGCATATGTATTGCATGTATGTATATTGTACTATGTATTTTATTATGCGTGAATTTAAATTAGTATTATTATATTATGCACCAACCTTCAATATCTCTCATGATCCGATCATACCAGAATAAGGTGGTCTGGAAGAGATCGTCTATCGCCTCACCTAGCGATACGACCGCCTTATTTTTAATTTGTTTTTATTTTTGTTTTTGTTTTTTGGACTGTATTTTCAACTTTGTGGTGTGCAATTCAGTATATTATTATTATTATACTTTTTAGAAAGTTTTTATAAATTATACTATTCGTAAATACAATATTTAAGAATTAGTCGTGCATAAAGTTAGTTAATCTATCAGATATAATGGGTGAAATATTTTTTAAATAATAAAGTATAAGAATTAAAATTATTTTATCCCGGTGTATGACATGGACATATAAAGTATAACTTGTGAAACTAACATTTTTTCCTTATTAATTCCAAAATAGGGATATGCGTTATATATTTTTTTGTAAGTCGTATTATCATCTGAAATAAATAAATAAATTAATTCATGACAAGACCTATAATTCCTAGTTAGTGACTACACAAAATGAAAATATGAAAAAAAAACACATATCTAAGAGATACTAGTCTTAAATATAATAACATAGTAATAAATAATATCTACCCCTGGCAGACGAGAATCAACTGATGCGGCATCAAGATAACTATGTTGAGTTATTCCTACTTTCTACCTTCCTACTATCTTAGGCTCCACCCTATCACTCTTATCCTATCCTACAAAAAAGGTATTTACGGTAGTTTAGCCAAATTATATATCCATAAATATTCTATCTATAGTAGGTACGACGATTTATAGGCAGCGATATTATTATTATTTTTTTTTTTTTTTTTTGCATTTAACTTTTCGTGAACCATAATTACTGTTATACATGTAGATGTATTACTTTCATTAAATCGGTTTATTGATTGTGAGTACTGCCGTACATAAATATAAAATAACACATTAAATACTGAACATCCACAATATTATTTATTTATAGTTAGCTATAGCTATGCATGTTTTCTAGTAACAAAGATTTGTTATTGCCCGTACACAATACATTTCGATATTACGGCTTGAGGTTTACGATTTCTAATGTTATCTAAAGACAAAAAGAAGTATAATTACCAAAAATAAAGTATAATACTTTATTATAAAGTATGGTTGGCAACAATAGTTACACCACATATCCTCGTTAACATTTTCATTATATGTATAAACATTCTTGTCATCCTTCTCTTTCATTGTCCAACTACTATGGCACTTTGGTCCTAAGACCTATACTTAAGAGCCATATCCATCCAACCATCCATACTGCATTCAACACACATATACCAAGATGGTTGATATCAGGCTGATAGTAAAGACTTTGCCAAATTACTAATAATAATTATTATTAATAATAGTTTAATTAATGGTGTAGCGAATGGAAACAGCTTTTCAACAGAGTAGAACTACTTTTTTATTTATTTTACTTCTACTCCACAACAGATGGCGCTACCAGACATATTATTATACAATCTAATATTATAATACAAGCAAAATTCTAAAATAAAACTCAAAAGGCTACAAATATTTGGGGAGCTGGTGAATAAAATAATGTTCATAAATATGTTCAAATAATTATTTAAATACTTATCCTGCACAAAAATTCTTCTTAAAAAGTACAAAGTACTTTTTCCCAACGGTACAAGCCAGCTTCTTGATGATGATGTTTCTTTTTAATTTTAAAAGTGTGTGTATGTAATCAATTTACTAATATCTTTAAGATTCGATTTCAGACCTATCTTTTATTATTTTATCAATTTTTTCTCGTGTGTTCAGCAAATTTCGTCTTAAAACCAACATAACTTCATCCGCCTTGTTCTCTTTTATTGAGGGATATTCATTTTGAATACTTTCTTTGATATAACGAAATGTTGACTCCGGGATTCCATCATCAACACTGTCTTTTATAACCACCGATTCTTCTTGTAAAACCTCTTTTAAATCTTTAGCGAACTGGTGACAGAATTCTTCTAGAATATCCTTTATTTTTTCCATGTCGATTATTGTTAGATTTTGGTATTTCTCTTTAACGTAACCAGCCATCATGTTTTTGAAGTTGTTGACGTAAGCTACATTTTCTAAAACTTTGTTCAACTCGTCAATATTCTCTGGCTGGTCTGCTTTGCTTTTTATATCCAAATCTTCGTCTCCAGTGATGGGGTAGCAGGTGGCGGTTAGCACCAGATATCCCAAGGTTATTATTCGCACTGAAAAATAAATGTCTTACCGAAATCATTCAAAATCACTTTTTATTAATCCTGTATGTAAGTAAAGTAACTGTACGAATATATCATATTAATCCAAACCCTTTTTTTAAGTCAGTTTCAAGAAAATGTGATCTTAAAAACTAAGAGTGTAACATACCTATTTATTAGAATAAAAAAAAATATATTTTAATTTTATCTTTTGTACATATTTTTTATGCATAAAAAATATATTATTAATCGAACTGGTAATAATCGGCAGAATAAAGACTTTTCCGCTAGGGATAGGATAACATAAGAAAGTGAAATAATTATTTTGATTGACGACTTAAATATTCGTACAACTACCAAATGATATTTATGGATAAATTGTGAATGATATTTTTTGGAGTTGGAATAAAGTATAAGCAAAACATATACGATGCTTTTCACATCTCAGAAATAACTTATTGTCACACGAGATACACGGACGGACTATAATCATAATTACAATGACAAAACAACTGGAACACTTTTATAATTGGTATGACTTTGACTTGATATCTAAGTTAACATATAGGTACCTACTTATGAGCCTGAAAAATACACAAATTTTAATGAAGGAACACCAAAAAAATGGAGTTGTAATACCGATACTTAACGGATTTTTGTGCAAAAACATAATCCGTTACATACAATAACATTATGTAGCGAAAGAAGGAACATTTATTAAAAGTTTCGTGACCATAGAAAGACGGACACACAGACTGACACGTTATAAAGGAGCTCTTGCTAGGCCTTCACTTCTTAATAAAATGGTGTAGCTTTCTAAGGTTGTTAGTTTATAAAAAAATCTCACTCCAGTAATGTGTGATTCCTTTATATTTGAGCCGGGAGAAAAAGGCACGACGATACCTTAGGCAACATCTCCCTAGTATTTAATAATCACAATTAAATTGATTATTGCGTCGTATCAATGGAATATTAAGATGACATTAGTGTGATGCATACGTAACGTGAAAGCATTTACGACAGATATATGCATAAGCTTGATGTAATTTACGTAAAAATTCTGTGATCCAACTATGATCTGTGATGTCAAATTAAGATCATATGTTTACTGGGTAATGCAACTTTCAGTGAACATTAAGGAACGAGGTTAGGAAGTTTTAAGTACCTTACTTATTTTTACATAATAAAAAAAAAATATATTAATCATTTAACTTTAACGCTTTGTTCATTTAAATACCCCGTGTTCACAGCGAATTGATATCTACAATTTCATAATATTTTAGTTTCTTTTTGCGGGTAGGTAGTTATAGGCCTAATTAAGTTTTGTGTTTTCCATAAAAAAAGTAAAGAAATTGAGAAAAGCATTCTATATGTTACTATAATAAACCAACATCACACAAAATTTCATAAAACATCCGTCAAAGTAGTTTTGTTATATTATAACTGTAGCCCAAATCCGTTTCTTTTATTCGTTCGTAAGAGAGAAAATATTTACTGAAAAAGATATAACCCAAACATTTACCGGCGCAATAATTTACTGTCATACCAAATTCTTTCAAAATGTGTTATAAAGACAAAAAATCTTGACGGTTTTACTTTGTCATGAACAGTTCAAATATTTATAAGAAAAGTAATAATGTACAGTTTTTGGACGTTACTATTTTACTATATTTAAAGATAAGTTTAAACAAACGACACTGATGATAACCTGTACATGTTTAGATAGATAAGCACTTTATTGCTCAGAGAAATTAACATAAGTACACAAGCTAAGTTTAAGCAACAAAGATAAACAAAGGCGGTCTTATTACTGTGATCAATAAGTAACAGACAGCAGTTAATGTTCAATAATCAATACTATATCAAACATTATTTATATTGTAATATTATATTGACAGATTCAAACATGAAAAACAACAGAAAAAAATACATTTATACTACCATTGTCATAGTAATCCACAGTATTCGATCCGCCGAATCGATTTTATTTAAAAATGGCACCATATCTCTAAAGCATTTAGTGCACAGATTTTGTTATACATATTATTGTACATGCTCAAAGATTATTTTCGTAATAAGTGAATGGTGATCAATGACGATAACATGGTTTCTCTTTAGAAAGTAGTATATTTCTCGGTTTAAATAAAAGGTTGGATAATTAACTATGTTATACATAATATATTACTTTGAAGCCTTAAAACTCGGGGCGAAAACGTAGCTTTATTAAAATTAACGCATCGGTTATTATATACATATTTTCTAATCTATTTAAAATATATATATATATATATATATATATATATATATATATATATATTTATTTATTTTAACCTATTTTATTTCGCATTAATCAGCGAGTGAGGAGCGAAGCTCTGTGTTTTTTGGTTAAATCCATTCTATGTAATTACTGATCCGATTTAAATCATTTTTTATTGCTGTTGTTCTGGTGAGTGCATTGAGTTAAGCTGGCGCGCGCTCTTTGTTTGCATTAGTCGAGCAGTACCCTCGACTCGGGTGTGAAACTGTATATTATACTGTGTTAGTTTGTAAAAATTCAAATTCGAGAATTAAAATTGCTTGAAAATTAAAATTATATTTAAATGTCTAAAACTTTTAGAATCTTTCCTGGAAAATATGTTGTCTAAAACATTTTGGATAACCAAATGTACAGTGATAGAAAAATAAATAAGAGAACAATAATAGCATTACAATAAAACGTTTTAAGAAAAGTAAAAGTTTCAAAAAAAGTTACATAAGTGCTGAAAAGAGAACTGAACTGAAACAATTCTAGTCATTACTGCTAAGTGCCTAATTTTTTGCTTGATTACGAAATCTAAATTAGGATATTTGGGACATAATAAGGAGAATATATGACTGATTATTACCTAGTACATAATAATAATAGTACTTATAATATTAAAGAGGAAGGAACACGAATATATGTTTTTGTTTAGTGTTTAAAATCTCAGAAATAATGATATTATATGGATATTATATATTGCGCACGAAAATAATTAAAATTATAAGTTACAATACGTACACATATTTGACGTGCGATCCTTGGGTACCCTCGTATGCAATGATTTGAAACAGATTATCCTCTTTGTAAGGACGCGTGGTTATGCAAGAGAGAACCAAAACTTTTGTATAAAGCTTATTATTATTAAAGACAATATTCCCTTGACTGATCTTAGGCCAATAATCGCTATAAATTTAATGGAACTATTGCAAAAGTGTAAAAAATACAGCTGGAATTTACGAACTTTCTTTAATATACCTACAACACAGGTGAGAAATCTTAGATTTGTTGATATGATCCAGAAACAATGCTCCAGTCAACAGAATGGCTGCTTCACAACAATCGAGAAACAATATAAAAAAAATATCAGAAGTTATTTCTCCTTAACGGGGAATTTAATATCAACTTCCCTAACAAACGACGTATCATTAATGTTTATAGTAGTGTTGGGTGTTAGGATACACAAGCAAATGAACATGGGATACAATAGGACTTTTCCACAATGACACCCCACTTCGATCTGGGCGAGAGACTGACTGAGAAGTTAAAACTTTGGGGTCATCCGCTTTACAACACTGATTTGATACTGTGTGACTCCATGTTTCGTAAAATTAGAAACGAGCCTATGGGGATAGAGTTTTCATTGCTATTAACTTCGTTGCGCTCGCGCTGCGTTCGAAAAGGTCGTTAAAATACCTGTTGTAAACAACATACATATTAAATAGCATTAGAACAATTGCGCGTTGTTGAATGTGTTCATTCATAATGACTTATTAAATTACGTATATGTTATATAATTTTCAGTTTGTATGAGTATTTGAGAAAGAAATATGATGAAGAAGAGTAGGAGAAGAGGTTAGATAATCTTTATAAATATATTAAATATTTTTAATGTTTTTATGTATTGAACAGAACTGTCGAAGTAAATTATATCGCATAAGTATATTAGACATAAGGTGAATTATTTTATAATAAAATCCCCATGTATTTTTTTATTTCTTAGCATTGTTGAACGCCATCCAACCAATTCTCGCTTACTTTGTCCGTAAATTGCTCATTCAGATTGAGTGAGAAATATTATTTTATTTATCTTGTAATATATTGCATATTCTAATATGCATAACCAACCAAAAATAATAATGTACTATTATTTTGTGTTTTGTTCCTCGTTTTCTCGCATCCACTCAATCAGGAATCTAACATCACTTAAAATGTATACAAAACCATAAAATAAATTTTCATTTTGGTGGTAGACCATAACATCCGGTCGCCGGCAAAGTTACCACCCATCGGGCAGAGTCGTGCCGCAAAGCGACCTAGTCGTGTTCCGGCACGTTGCTCGATGAAGCCGTTTATGGGAAATGGGTCTGAACAGTTGCGGTGCGTTGGCGAACCGGTTTGACGTCGGGTTGGTGTTTGTTTTGTCGGGTGTCTAGTCGAGGAGGGTAGCGGGATCCGAAGCGACGGCTTTCCGCTGGCCGCCCGCAGATAGTTGGGGGCCCAATTAGTGGGTTAGCCACCCACGAAAGGCTGCCCCGCCAGCTGCGAAAAATCCCAGGGTGGCTCCATCGTGCTGGTTGGCGACCAGTCGAGGAGGCCCGATGGCGATCCCTGGGGGGGTTCGGGCGTCCCCGCAGTCTCCAGACTAGTCTCCCAGTGGCAAGACATCAACAATTTCGACGTCGGGTTCGATATGTACCGCCTCGTTCAACTGCCATTTCCCATCCCTATACACTTTTATATTTATTTTTTTATGAAAAAGTTTAAAAAAGAGAACAAGTTAAAGCAGCGGTTGCACTCCTCCTCATATAAAGTGCACCTCACTAATATAAGGGGTTTGCACTCAAATCTTTTAGCTGTCCACCACCACCTGGAGACAGAGCAGCCGCACTTGCTCTTTTTGACGGAGACGCAGATACAATGTCCTTTGAGCGCTGCATACTTGGATTATCCCGGTTACTCGTTAGAGCACAACTTTCGCTCACGGGCCGGAGTCAGTGTGTATGCGCGGAACGACCTCTGTATTCAGCGTCTCCGTCACCTTGAAGACCCCACTTTTTCTTCCCTATGGGTTTTAGTGGACACAGGAAACGAAAAAATCCTGTATTCCTGTGTCTACCGTTCGCACAGCGGTGACCAGGAGACAACTCGTTTATTTGAGTATCTCAGTGAGGCTGCAGATATGGCTCTGTATCAGTACCCTTCGGCGCAGCTCGTCTTTCTGGGGGACTTTAATGCCTGTCATCAGGACTGGCTGTTCCCGTACCAGAAGACCGACCATGCTGGAAGAGAAGCGCGGAACTTTGCGTTGTCCTTGGACCTCTTTCAGCTGGTGAGGCAAGCGACAAGGGTACCAGATTTGGTAGGCCATACAGCCAATTGCCTGGACCTTCTGCTGACAACTGATCCGGACAGGTATCGTGTAGAGGTCACGTCCCCCTTGGGAACCTCCGATCACTGTCTGGTGAAATCTGTATTTACATATTCCCCACCAGCTTTCGAACCACATGGTGTTAGGCGAGTATGGAAATACAAGTCAGCAGATTGGGATGAGATGCGGCACTTTTTTGCGTCTTATCCTTGGCGGCAGGTCTGCTTCTCTTCTTTGGATCCGTCGAGTTGCGCGGATGCTATAACTGATGTGGTGCATCAGGCAATGGAGTATTTTATTCCTTTTGCTGACGTACCCATCGGTGGCAAAGCTCGCCAATGGTTTAATGCCGAATGTCGTCATGCACATGACCGAAAACATTCGGCATACCTTATTTGGGCTGATGCTCGAAGCCGCAAAACTCTGGATGTAAGTATAAAGAAGAGAGCCTTTAACCAAGCTGCCAAGTCCTACAAAAAGGCATTGCGGAAGGCTCGTCTCGATCGAATCGCTAAGAATGGCGAAAAGCTTTCTGCCAGACCAACTGGCAGTCGAGCTTTCTGGTCTCTTGCGAAAGCGATCGAGTCGAATTTCTGCCAACCCTCACTGCCTGCTCTGCTGAAGCCGGATGGTTCCCTGGCCCACACAGCAACAGAGAAAGCAAATGTATTTGCTTCTCTGTTTGCTGATAATTCGCATCTAGACACTGGCACTGCTTCTCCAGCACATCTTCCTCACTGCGGTATTTCGATGCCTGAAATCCGCATCACTAACAAAGAGGTATGGAGAACATTGTGTCGTTTAGATGTGAATAAAGCCAGTGGTCCTGATGGTATACCAGCCATTCTGCTCAAAACATGCGCAGCTGAGTTGTCTCCTGTACTGACACGTTTGTATCGTCTCTCTTTCATGACTGGAATAGTGCCGAAATCCTGGAAGCTTGCTAATGTGCAACCCGCGCCCAAAAAAGGCAGCCGTGCCGACCCTGTCAATTACAGACCGATTTCAATCACCTCCATACTCTGCAAGATTATGGAGCGTGTATTGAACTCGCGCCTACTAGCATACCTAGAAGGTAACGATCTCCTCAGTGACCGACAATACGGGTTTCGCCGTAATAGGTCTACTGGGGACCTCCTAGTGTATGCTACACACATTTTAGGCGAGGCCATCGAGAAGAACGGAGAAGCGGTCGCCGTCTCTCTGGACGTCTCGAGGGCATTTGACAGGGTCTGGCATGGGAGCCTTATCAGCAAGCTTTCAGCGTACGGTATATCTCCTGGTCTGATCGGCTGGGTAACGGACTTTTTGAGCCAGAGATCTCTCCGAGTAGTTGTTGACGGGTGTTCCTCGGAACCCTTGAAAATAAATGCCGGAGTGCCTCAGGGGTCCGTTCTTTCTGCAACTCTTTTTTTGCTGCACATTAATGATCTGTTGAAGCCCGGTATCTATGGGTATGCAGACGACAGCACAGTTGTAGAAAGATATCTGCCGAGTACTCGGGCTAGTCGAGATCAAATACAGTCTGAAAGAGAAGCCATGGTGCAACGTTTGAATGACAAACTTCAGGCAGTCTCCGCATGGAGCAATGCCAATCTTGTCAAGTTCAACGCCACCAAAACGCAGACGTGTCTATTCACCGCCAAAAGGAGCCCTTTCACCTTGGCTCCTACTTTCCAGAATGTATCCTTGGAATACAGTGACCGGCTTCAGTTGTTAGGCTTAGAGATTTCCTCGAACCTCAACTTTGGTCGGTTCATTGAGTCCAGAGCAAGAGCAGCAGCAGCAAAGCTTGCCGTTCTTGCGAAGGTTCGGCAGTACTTTACACCGGGACAGCTTCTTGTTCTATACAAAGCACAGATCCGGTCGTGTGTAGAGTACTGTGGTCACATATTTGCTGGTGCCGCAAAGTCTCATCTTGCGGTTCTGGACTCAATTGAGAGGCGAGCAAAGAGGCTTATCGGCGATCCCGAATTGGTCGAAGCCGACCTCCAAAGCCTTGAACACAGGCGTAAAATTGCTAGCCTCTCAGTATTCTATAGGATACATTTTGGTGAGTGTGCGCAGGAACTACACGACTTAGTTCCCCCGTCCCCCTTCCATCACCGGACGTCCCGACGCACGGCGGGTATCCATCCTTTTGTTGTGGACATTCCACCTGTTCGAACGAAGCGCTTTGCTTCCTCATTTTTAGTGCGTACAGCGAAGGACTGGAACAATTTGCCTGCGTCGGTATTTCCGGCCAAATATAATGTGGGTGTCTTCAAGAGAAGAGTGAATAGGTTGCTAGGGCAATGCGCCTTACCATCTAAGACTACATTCCACTTACCAGCAGGTGGAATGTAGTCAAGCATTGCCCTAGATCGTATAAAAAAAAAAAAAAAATCAAATTATAGACCAAAACATTTTTATTCTAACGGGATAATGAGGAACAAGTGCGGAGTGAAAATTATCCTTTACGATTTACGTTAAAGATCCATAGTTGACAAAATTCAATAAAAATCCCGACTAGTTTTGTTTTATTAATGTAACCCAATGCAGTATGGTGTCAGTATAAAGGACGGTATAATTATAAACATTGATAATTGATATTCCTATATTATGCTGATCGGACAAAGAACCTATAATCCAAACAAATTTAATCAAAATCCACCTTATATATTTTTCGTGCTGCGCAAAGAAGCAATCAGACACAAAAATATCCTAAAATATTATTTAGAATGGTTCCATACACTGAACTTGGGTCATTTTTTTTTATGTAGAAATATTGAATACATGTTTTGCATCGTAACTTTTTTTACACAATTGTCGATATCTACCTATGTCACGGCAATCTCTGTCCAGTTAAAATATACTTTTTTATTTTCTTAAAAAAAATTTATCGGATTTGTATGCGCGACGAAGTTTTGTCTTAAAAATTACTTAGTCCTAAAAATAGATAAATTTGGGTAATTCGGCCAATAACACATATGGCTTTTAGACAATGTTATCAATTATTAAAGCTTTTGTATGTGTTTTTTCTTACTCCTCATTTAGGTTAATTTCCATTTATACATAATACACGTGTAGTTGTTACTTATTATAAATAATTGGTGCCTCCCGCCATCGCTTCCTTTCAGCGGTCTTCTTATTTCTTGTTCTCTAATAACGTATTTATAAAGTTCCGCAATCCAGAACTCCACGAGTCCAGTGATTACTTACAATAAGATGTGTCAAGTACACATTTGCTTTACTAATATATAAATGGAGATAAATAAATAAATTACCGTGCTCATTACTCACTACTATAAAGTATAAATAAGAAATAATATAAACTTTAAAGGAAATCCAACACTTATTGTGACACTGACACTAATTAAGGGATGTCCCGTTTAGCATTGTCTAGCTAATGTTCGCTTTTAAAAAGGATACCTGAAATCGATATTCAGATATAATAAAAGAAAACAAGAACAACAGCTCATTGGACAGAACTGAACAATTAAGAAGCACATTGATTTCTATTTTGACATATCAGTAAGTAAAGAACTATTATTTTATGTAACTAATATAATTGTAATGAGATCAAACACATTATGTCACACAGTCAGTCTGTACAATATATATATATTTACTAAATATGCATACTCTAAGTAATAGTTAGTAGTTATATAATAACTAATAAGTACATGATAGGGACACTTAAACCGTAATATGTAGTTCATTATTTTTTGGTAAATCACACTAAAAATTCTGGACGGTTTTCGATAAAATTTTGTGTGATTATAGTTTACTAGCTTTTACGTGCGACTTTATTTACTGCGTGTGCATTTATTGGTCTTTTCAATTAATTTAAAACTTGAAATTGAAATTGATTTTGCTTAAGAATATTTTTTTATATTTTAACCACGTTTATTGCGGTAAAAGATGTTGTCTTTGTCTGTATATATTGTCTGTTTTGTAGGTATAGCTATTTTTATATATAAAAAAAATAAAAAATACCCAAAAACACGTATTATTATAAATAAAATAGGTTAAGTAAACACTTAAGGAAATTATATCAACGTATCACCTACTATGACGCCTGCGTATGCGTCAGTGATGTACGCTGTTTTCCCTGGGAATGACATATTTTTTCCTTCTCTAAAAAATAGCCTAAGTCCTTTCTCAATGTGTTACCTATATTTATTTCAAAATTTTATCTAAATCAGTGCTGTGTTTTAATGGGGAAAGCGTGACAGACAGACAGAGTTACTTTCGATTTTATAATATTAGTTTGGATAATCTAAATTATTCCATATAATTGACGTCTTACGACGATTATCCATTGACGTCTTTTATTCACAAAACTTTAAATATTGTGCTTTTTACGAATACGAGTTCCACAGAGAAAACAAAGCGCAGAAACACCTTGAATAATGAAATATTTGCATGGAGTAGTTTATGTAAAATAAAGCGCATTATGTTTTTGATTCCAATGTTTCAATTTTATGTAATAAAGATAAAAAGTTATTGTTCATAAAATTTGATAGCAAATTTATTGAGGATGGTTACGCTTTTTAAAATCAAACTAACACTTACAACTAGTTTTAAAGTGCATTTAAATGAAATATTAAAAATATTGGAAATGTCACTTACAAAGATGTCGTAAATGAGGATAAAAAATTATCTTTCTCGTATGCAATTAGAACTTTTGAACAAAGATTCCGAACTTAAAGGCATTGATAGTTTACGCAGATTTTTTTTTTAAATACCAACTTTCGCTAGAAAATCTAAAAAGTTTTGTCTTATTATTAAACCTTATTTTCTTAGCTTTCTTCCTTGAGCTTCATGGATAAGTCATAACAACAATTGACTACTTTTTCATGAATAATATCGTGATATCCCCCATCCTCCATTAATCAAATCAAGTCAAATTATTTTATTTAATTAATTAAAAGTATTTTTTTTATTTATATATAGGATTACTATATTATAACCAATTTAAACACAAATAATTGACAATTATCAAAATTTATCACTAAAAAAAAAAAACATGAGATGCCAACTGTCAGTGTCATTACTGTCATTTGGCAAATGCTTATAATTTCGAATTTGATGCGGGATTGTGATCTGCGTGTTAGCTTATATATTTTTGTCGGTGTTTTAAATTCTCTTATTTCTATCTTTCTACAATAAAGTTAGAGTGACTACTAGCAAATAATGGCTGTAAGTACAAGTGGCTGTTTCGTTACATACCAGAATATCAATTTTACATTTTACCATTAACTTGTTTACCAAAAACTAACCTCTGATGCTAAATATTTTTTATTTTTATTGCGCCATATTTTATAGAATAAGTGATAAATAACAATATACAAATGCTTTTACAGTCTTTAGCGGCAGCTCAAGTGCAGGAGGTTCGTTCTATAACTCGTATAGAACGAATAGGGGCGCATTCACACATACGAGGGCTCGGGTTAGACGATGCTCTGGAACCTCGCGCTATTTCTCAAGGCATGGTCGGCCAGAAGATGGCGAGGAAGGCCGCTGGCGTCATCCTGCAGATGATTCGAGAAGGTAACAGCTAACAAGCAAAGTTGCCTTGGCAACCAAGCATCGGAATTTGTAATTTTTGAACAATTTTTTTTAACTATTATTAGATCTTACAATTATTAAAAGCAGTAAAATTTACTGTTATCAATATACATTCATGTATAAAAAATAATATATTCGATGATTTCTAAACAGCAATAATACTTAAAAAAATATAAAGAAGTCTATATCATATATTAGGTAAAATTGCTGGCCGAGCAGTACTATTAGCAGGACAACCTGGTACTGGCAAGACAGCAATTGCAATGGGCCTTGCACAGGCTCTAGGACCGGATACTCCTTTTACCAGTATGGCCGGTATGTATTTTTATCTGATAATAAATAAAGCAAATAAAACAAATGATATAAATGGGCCAAAAGATTATAAATGGATAATATCTTGTGATGATATTCCGAATTATCACAGTAAAAAGTTTTCCTCAATCTAGACCTCATTAATAAATTCTTAATATACCATAAATTTTACAAATTTGCCCAGTAATTTAATATGATATGTAAAGAAATAACTAGACAAGGAAACCAATTTCAGCAGTTTATCATTCAATAAATCTGTGTGCCTAGTTTAATTTTTTTACCAGTTTGACCACATTCAAGTAAACTTCTAATTGGATGGAATACAAGCAACATCACTTTTCTAATATTTAATACACAGATATGGCCTGTTCCCATTTATATGTACAGATATTTATGGATATATCAGAGGAATAATGTATTTAACAACTCTCTCAGGTTCTGAGATATATTCTCTGGAGATGAGCAAGACAGAGGCCCTGACTCAAGCTATACGAAAATCAATTGGTATAAGAATCAAGTAAGTTAAGTTAATAATATAAGAATCATATGTCACTGAACCTATTTTGATGAAAAATTTTGGACAGTTTTTATATTGTTTAGATACGGTATTAGACCTGGTTGGGGAAACTGTGATCAAGTTCGACTGAATCCTCAAGTATACTGTTTATTATAACAGCTAACAGCCTCTATTTGCATACAATACAAAACTAAAATATGAATTGTTATTTTTGTTCTAACTAATTTAAAATGGCACATCATCCACACACTTTTATTTTTTTTATGCTAAGCTAAGCAAGTAATCCTTGCTGTTGCTTCAATAACATTGCAAAGAAGTCCAAAAGATGTCTCCTTCCCGATAGAGTCAATTATATGTAAAATAAATACATTGATGTGGGATCTGCTGTAGTTCAATTGGTAGAGTAGAAGGTTGGATGGTTTTGATAAACTTTTCATTTTATTTAAATTTGAAATAAGCTTAATATAGCAAATAGCAATATCTTATAAAAGAACTTAACATACAAATGTTATCTATTGTATGTGTAGATATTACAAATACAAATATATTTATATTACAGAGAAGAATCAGAAATCATTGAAGGTGAGGTGGTAGAGTTGGTAGTAGAGCGCGCGGCGGGAGGAGGGGGCGCACGCTCAGGGAGACTCACACTGAAGACGTCAGACATGGAGACCAACTATGACATGGGCGCTAAAATGATTGACTCACTGATTAAAGAAAAGGTTTGTTGTTTAGACTAATATTATTATTACTATTACTAATAAACTATTGGTTGCGATTTGATCCTTCAAATGATATTCTATCATTACATAAAATATAGACAAACCATACATAATACAATTCTGTTCTATGGTATCTTTTATTTTGCTTTTAAAATTAGAGATTTTCTATACTTCTGTAATTTCTTCTTCAGAAATTATTATATTATATATGTATTCTTGAATGGGACCACAAAATTTTACTAAACATCAGATGGAGAAACATATTTTTAAAATTGCTTGTATTTTATGAATTATTAAAAAAAAATTGAACGAATGGGATGATTTGCATTTGAAAGATAGGCATGCACCCTCTTCTATTATATGATTTGTCAATATAACAAACATTTCTACTACAAATATGTACTATTTGAACATTTCTAATTATACTTACATATTATGTAATACTGGCACAGTTACAAACTTTTAACTGATAATTCTGTTGTAAATGTTACTTTGATGTTTTGTTACACAACAACTACTGAATGATCATGATCCAATAAATGTCATAGGATATTTCGTATAAAATACCAATAATTTTCAGGTTCAGGCTGGCGATGTTATAACCATTGACAAAGCTACGGGTAAAATCAACAAACTGGGAAGGAGCTTCGCCCGCGCTCGTGATTATGACGCAACAGGTTGGAAACTTATCATTGATAAACAAATTTATTTTCAAAATTAATAATATTCTGCATATATTTATTAAAAAAAAATACCTTTAATTTTTTATTTATTATGTGTTTGTTAAACTCCATAGAGCGATCATTCTTTTTATTAAAAAAATAATTGTATTTATGGAAATATTACAATGAATAAAGGATTTTTTTATGATTAGTTAAAAATATAAATTATTTCCAGGTCAACAGGCCCGGTTCGTTCAGTGTCCCGAGGGTGAGCTTCAAAAACGCAAGGAGGTCGTTCACACCGTCACCTTGCACGAGGTGGATGTCATCAACTCCAGGACCCACGGGTTCCTTGCACTGTTCTCAGGTGAGTTGTTAGTTATATCGTTTCATTTGTTGGTTTATTCATAATTGCAATATTCATTTCTTTCATTTCATTCATTCAAATGTTTATTATTCTTGTTTTAATATTAAAAATCGAATTATAATATGATCATATTTCTATTAAAGGTGACACTGGTGAAATAAAATCTGAGATAAGAGAACAAATAAACGGCAAGGTGGCGGAGTGGAGGGAGGAGGGGAAGGCTGAGATGATTCCCGGAGTGCTATTTATTGATGAGGTATTGTCTAATATTATTTGGTAATTGTGTATTCATTATATTTGTTGTGGACTACAGAAGGATTTTACACGTCGGCACATTAGTACATGAGAGTTGCTGGAGCGAGAGAAATAACAAGTTTATAATATATAATAATATTTAATATTATAAGATAAATATAAAAAAATAATATAATAACAATTATTGTCATATTACTGTATTTTGTTTTCATAAATTTTAAAATTTTTATTTACTAAGAATCATCTTCCAGGCTCACATGCTAGATATAGAATGTTTCTCGTTCCTCAACCGAGCTCTGGAGTCTGAGACGGCTCCTGTGGTGATAATGGCGACCAACCGTGGGATTACCAGAATAAGAGGAACCAACTACCGCAGTCCGCACGGCATCCCCTTGGACCTTCTGGACCGAATGATCATTGTACCCACCACTCCATACTCGCACCAAGAACTGCGGGAGATATTGAATATACGGTTGGTAATATCTGTCATTGGATTATTAGTGTTAATATCTCGATTTTAATGTTACATATTGGTTTTAAATTAAAATAATAAAATAGTGCTAATTAATAAATAACATAATTCACAAATATAAAAATTTAGACTGAAAACTCAAATATGTACTTTGTACTTATACATATGATATACCTTTCTAATAATAAAAAATAATTGATTGATTAAAATAAGTTTCGTAATTTAGTAGTATATTGAATACACACAAGTAAATCTGGCATTGATGGTCCAGTTTTTTAAATATGCTAGTAATAATTTGTTCCGAGTTCGAATCCCATATTAGATTATTTTTTTAGAAATTAAAATGCTTAGTGTGTGTGTGTGTGTGTGTTCCAGGTGTGAGGAGGAGGACTGTCAGATGTCGTCGGACGCGCTGACGGTGCTGACCCGCGTGGCCACCGAGACCTCTCTGCGGTACGCCATACAACTAGTGACCACGGCCTCGCTCGTGGCGCGCAGGAGGCGGGCCGCAGAGGTTACAACCACCTTTTATAATTATTACAATAAAATACGTACTAGGAAATATTGAATCGACGGACACCAACTACAGCTTAGACTCGAAACGTTAATATCTGAATCGTATAAACTTTTACATGTACAGGCCGTCAAATTTGCTAACGACATGACAAACACACACACATAATATATTGTTTAGAAGTGTGCATCCATAAACTTAAACCTTAGAATTATTATGTATCTGTATATTTAATTTCAAATATTATTTCGTTAGGTTAGTATGGAGGATGTAAAGAAGGTGTACTCTCTGTTCCTGGATGAGCATCGCTCGGAGCAGTTCCTGAAGGAATATCAGGATGAATTTATGTTTAATGAAGGAGCTGGAGGTTAGTGTTACCATACTGCTATTGTTATTTTTTGTTATTAAATTTATTTATTAAGAGGTTTCTTTAACTTCTCAAGAATGTTATCTTGATACACTTGTGCCAATGTTTTGATACGTTCTTCACAAAAATTTGGCTCAGTCACTCTTTCACAGCTAATACCCCACTAAACCATTACTGAAGTCGGATGATGCCCGCGTTGCACTCTGTCGACTAATTGGAAACTTCATTAGAGCTTTGAGCACAAAAACGGTCATATTGTTTGTTAAAATGTTGCTCAATTGTAAATTTTTTCTCATTGGTAAAAATTTTTTATGTGACCTCTTTTTGCGTACCGCTTAGGTAATTGTTTCAATTTTACCACCATATCCATCTTTAATTTATCAGTTAAAAAATTACCAGTGCAAGTCCTAAGTCATCACTTAAAATACGCGACATGGTTCTAGGTGCTATCTTCAATTCCCGAGATAAAGTCTTGCTTTCGGACAGGATATCTTCGAATTCTTGCCCTTACAACAGATCTTTCTCTGTCACAAACAGAGGAAGTCTCATTGTACCTATTAATAGCCCGGTACACTAACATTTGAGCAGTACCAAGTGTATGGAGAGTTTTAAAATTTGCATTTGGCTCCATACCTACTTTGTGTAATGCAATCACAGCGATTCTGTTCTCTTTATCACCCCACTCCATTTTAATATCGCAAAATATTGAACAATGTATTGGCGCCAAAATCAGAACACAATGTACAATCGTATAAAAATGACAGATTCCAAATTCAAATGTAATATTTTTGTTATTTTTAATTGTAACAGTATTTATGGCCAGACTAAGTATATAATATTATACTGTATCAAGTGTTTGAAAAGTAAATTGCCGGGCCATGTTGCCGGGCCCAGAAGTCAGAACTGATTTTCAAATTTCAATAATTGAACAGCGGAATTCAATTCACCACCACTTCACTTGTACCTACTTCTTATAGACTTTACGGTGTTTAAATTTACTGGACAAATATAAGTATATATCATAGTATTAAAATATTCTGTCAATATAAAGTAAAAATTTGTGTTTTCAGACGGACCTCAACAAATGGAAGTCTCACAATAGAATAAGAGATCAGACAAATATTCCAAAATGCTTTATTTTGTGATTTTATTGTATCTTTAAGTTTCCTGGAGAAGAATTTTGTGTTAAGCTTTAATTAAGATGATAACTGAATAAACGAGTACATGTTTGGTTTGCCTATTATTTCTTATGTAATAATGTTCAATAAAACTGCAATTACTGGTATTGGAGTTTTTTATTGTAGGCTGGTAATGATAATCTCAATAAATATCAGCTTTTTAACTTTTCTTGAATTTTATTCCACATTAACTAAATTAAAGTTAACAAAAATAAATAATCTAAAATAAACAAAACATACCTACATAATATGTATTGTTCATATATCTAAATATTACGAAAGGTAGTATGATTTTTGTAACACATATCAATATAGTTGGTAAAACTATATCTACATACATTTAAAAAAATATAAAATCATAAAACATTAATTTCTATGCTCTATATATATAAATATGGTTTATGCCGATATTTTATACGAAACTTTTAATCATCGTAAATATTAAAAGTAAACTGAAGAACACTTTCACGTCGGCTTTACGACATCTGCGTTATATATTTTGCAACACGAATAGTGCCTTACTCGACAGTTGCCGAGATAAAATGAAAAATCTACACGAGTGGGGGTCTTACGAGACGTCTGCTTAAGCCTTAATACTTGTCGTAACTTCATTGCGGCAATACAAAAACTTATATGGTTCTTTCATTCCTCATAAAACTGATTGTTTTCTTTTTTTAATGTTTAGTGTTTATATAAACACAATTCATAATTTTAAAATTTTCTTGAAACATGTTAGTCATGCTTGGCTTCACTATTTTTTTAAAAGATAAAAATTAATAATAATAGTATTTGAAATTGTATTGAAACATGTTAGCCATGGTTGTTTTATTAAGTATATTTTTAATAAATATAGAATGTAAACGATGTATATTTGAGATTTAAGTCACTAAAGAGCTCTCTGAAATATAAAAATCACTACTTAATTTTTATAACTGTGATAGAAAAATTAAAAAAACCCCCCAATACAAAAATATCTCTAAAAAGGATAAAAATAATATTATTATGTACTTATTGAAGTCGTTGCATCGGGGGACCGTTGTACGTACGTTGACGATGGACACTATTTTACGAAGTTATTCATTGAGGACTTAGACTATACGATTCGATATCGTAATTTCTTTATTTGACTTGTTAATTCACTTGAATTTTAATTTCTTCCTTTATTAAACGGACATCCTTTCCATCCATCCATTAAATTAAATCTGTCCATATGGATAAATATATAAAAATAAGTATGTATGTATATTATATATTTTTATGTATTTATTGATATGTAGTATACTTTATTTCTATAGCATTGTTACATGTATTTGTTTGTATTGTCTACGTGTAAGTAAGTAGTTTTATGGATATTCGTTCCATTATTTTAATTGTTTTTTAATTTTTAATATTGTGCTCCCTCATTTTTAGATTTCGGTTTACTATGTCGGTTGACTGGTAGAGAATGCTTTGACATTAAGTCCGCCAATTGTACGTTTTTTGTGTGCAATAAAGATTAAAAAAAATAATAATAATAATAATAGGTATCTTTATTACTGGTCCCCCACAGCACTGATTATGAAAATCCCGTTACTAAAGTGTATTGATTACTATATATTCGTCCTTAAAACCACAAGAGCCCATATTGGGTCACAATCAAAATGACTACAAGAATAATGAAGAGATGTAACTTTTCCTAAAGAGATTGAATACTTTAGTAAGAGTGTATATATATATTAATGTTCCTGTTGAGCAAATAAAAACAACAATTTAAATAATAACTTTACTTAATACATATTTATACTACACATGTTATCTATAACTGGAACTAAACTTAGTTCTTGTCGCGGTAGTGTTTGATGTTAACCAGGACGTAGGCAGGGATGGCCAACCAGCCGACTACCATCAAGCCGGAGAGGAAGATAACTTCCTGGAAATTAAAGATATCTTAGTATGTAGCACAACAGGTAGATCTTTTTAGTAATAAAGGTAAACAAGGTAAAAAAAAAGTTTTTAAGTAAGATCACATCAGTTTCTCCATATTTTGGAAAATCTTAAATATATTCATAAGAATAATGTTAATTTTATTAATATACATATTAGTATCATATAATTATAATAAATACAGGGAACAGGCACAAGCTCCCCACTCAACTTAAATAGTGAGCAAATTTTTTAATTTGGCAATGTACACCCAATTATGATTATAATATAATCCATATATACTGAATAAAATCCAGGGAACAAATTTGTTTTATTATTATTATATGTGAATTAAAGCAAAACATGTAACTAATGTCTGTCAAGACACAATATAATAAAGAATCTTAATACATACTTTTTTAAATAAAATCTAACTAACAAGGGTTTCAAGTAATTGTACTAACAAAATAAAGTAATCGGAAAAGATCTATGCCTGGGTTCACATACTTAATTTAGAAATACATAATAATACAATACAATATATGCAAATTTTCATTACAAATCCTTTAATTTTGATAAATTTATTTTATAATTTAAGCATGGCAGAAGAAACTTTTCATTGTTTTTTATCAAAAAATAAGTAACATTCTTATTGGGTTGGAATTTTAGATATACAGTTATAGTGCATGCTATGTTATAATTAAGATTAAGAATTTATATTGCTATTGACAACAATTGTTACAACAAACTTTTTTTATTAAAATATGTCAATAGATTTAATATAATACCTAATTGTAATTGATTTGAGCTATACATAACTTGAATAGTTTACTTTGAAATAAAAAAATAAAGATAACCTATCATTAATAATTACGTAACAAATTTTATTTGCACTTTTAAAACATATTAAACCTACATAGACAAACTAACTTATTTTAGGTGTCATTATTGACTTTATTATAGCAATAGAATTGTGCATATATGTATACTAAATAGTTTTAATAGAAAAAATACTATGAATACTTACACCCTTTGACACCTTATTTCTGGCTGGAACTGCAATTCCACTCATGTTTCTTTGTACTACGGCATTTTTAATTAATTGTGTGTTGCTCTTAAGAATGCTTCTGATCCCCAGCATTTTGAATTTTTTGGAAATAAACTAACCACAAAAAGCAAATAGTTTTTCAATGAAATTATAAACTTCAAAGTTCAATCAAATGTTACCATAAATACCCTTGTCACAAAGTTAGTCTATGGTAGTACATATATTGATTTAGAAAGGTGCCACAGATAACAGAACTCCACAGAATTATACAGTATAGTATAAGGGTTTCACTTTTCAGTATATAATTATATTAAAATGTACTGTAGTGTACTCGGATGCCACTAGTTTATAATAATAATCACATAATTATCTATTCACGTAACACACTATATGCATAAATATATAAATTCTACCTACTATTTTATTCTATTCTATCAACGGATAGGAGCAATTATCTTAAAATCTCATTTATTAAGATACTGGGTATCGTTCAGAAAACTGCAACCCGCAACTACTCTATTCTGGCAAACCAGTTTCAGTAAGTATTCCAGATGAGTTGCAATACTTTGGATACATCAGATTCATCAGAGTGCAATATGTATTATTACTCTGATGTTGTTCCTTGCTCTCCTTGTTCAGTTTAGATAACTAAAAATAACTACGTAAAAAAAACCGACTTTAAAACTAAAAAGTAAAAAATAATGAAGACTTAATAATTATTATATACTACCTATTATTTATATGTCCTATTTACAGAGCAGAGGGCTCATAGTAGGGCTCATCTCGGTATTGCGGGATCCCGCGTCATTTTTCAATCCCGCATGATGCGGGATTACGGGCGCGGGATCCGCGCGGGATTTGCGGGACTGAAAAACCCGAAGAAACCGAAAGGGCCTTTTCTGGTGCCGGCCATATTGTCTCCAAAATACGCAATAGTATTGCAGTCGACACTTTAGATATATTGTATTACCTTCCCAAATGTTTTCATTTGAAAGCTGACCAAATGACCGAACTAAATATTTATAAAGTTTTAAATAATTATCATGGTCTTGAGTTAAAAATGGGTTTTGTTTGATTTTTTAAATATTTTTTTGTTTTTTTTTCTAAAGGATAGATTTTTTTGTTTTTTCAGTATTTATTATTGATTTTTATTGATCTCATACTAATAGTACCCAATGCCTAATTAAATATGGAGTTATAGCTGATTAATTATTTTTTTATTTGCCTTACATAAGTATAAATATTGTTAATATGCGGGATCCCGTAAATACCGAGATCCCGCGGGATTGAAAATTTGTAGTCCCGCAAATATCGAGATTGGATGCAGGCTGCGGGATTGGAAGCCCTAGCTCATAGATTAGAAGGGATACAAAACCGTACAGCAACCGAGTCTGCTCAGCAACGTGAGAACCGGCTAGCAGCAGCGCGTCAGACTTCACAAAGACTTCGTTCAATGAATGAGCGTAATTTTATAACTACCATAAATCAATATGCTGAAGTACTATGTACAGTCGGTAAGAAATTATAATATCCAAAACAACAGATGTCACAGCACGTTTTGATTTTCTTCCGGAGGAGCTAGTACAAAAGTTAGACAAAAATGCTCATAAATTAAAAAGTAATGGGCCTACATGAATCAAATTTTTATGGGACTAATTCGAAACTATTTCGCATCATACATAAAAAAATAAAAGACGTGTGCACTCGGATGCGGCCGCGGTAAAGCTATATTGCATAGCATTTTTTATCAACGTATGTAATTATAATTGTTTATTTATTTTTGCAGTAATTTTTTTATATTAATTCAAGTTACACTTTTTCAGTGTGGTGACCGGTAAGATTTTTTTTTTTATCGAATAATTGTCTCATTTATAGGTTTTGATATTTAAAAAAATATACATCGATATTTCGATATATCGGCTTTATTTAAAATAATGTTTGAAAATATCTGTTAACATGTATAGCCATGTTAAGCTTATTTAAATTTATATAAATATAGAATGAAAAATAAACCGATACGGGCAGGGATTCGAACCCGCGACTAAGGGCTAGTAATGGTCTAGGCGGGGGTGGATCATCCATATAAAGCCTTGCTTCATCTGTCTACTATTTTGTCGTATACCGGCTCGAACCTTATATTTGCATAATGTAGTTCGTAACTAACAATTTAAATACAACTGAATATTTGTTTTGCAATTACGTCACAGGTGATAAATGGTCAGTGTGGCGCATTTAATACAGCCATATAAAGGAAATTGCAGAAGCATTGACTACCGGCAAGGAAGACTTGTTAGGCTCGATTTAAATGTTATTTCCAGCGAATTTCTGTAAGAGTTTGGGTTTTTCTGGAGGCGTTTTCAATTATCCAATTCCAACTCCTAGTTGATTTAAGTTTTACGATTTTTAACATTTAAAGATTTGACAATTGTGTAGAATATTTATAAGTATTTAAAATTAAATTAGAAATGTGTTAATACTAAAATATAAATATGATAGCACCCTGTCCTTTCTTGTTTAGTAGCGAAAGCTAGTTTATAGAATCGTCAGGGATATCTGTCCGTTCGTCTGTACCTTCCATTACTTCTGAAGTCTAAATTCGAAAAAAAAATGGAAAAATAATTAAGACTCTAAATGTTGTATACAGGTAATCCATAGTCTCATGACCAAGATATGATATATTATTATTTTCTGATATAACTTTCCGTCGGAGCTGTTAATCAATACTAATTTAGATTATTATAATTTATTGTATTAAATATATAATATTAGGTACATACAAACGGTCTTCTGTTCAAATAAAATAAGAAATAAAACAAGAGTGTGTTTACATTATTTATTTAATATTTAATAAACTCTATGAAACTTATTTTAGAACAATTAGAAGTTACTACCTGTCGTATGGTCGATATGTAAAGATTTAAACATTTTTATTGGTGTTCCTCAAGGCAGTATTAAATATCCTTTGCTCTATCTTATATCAATGATTAAAAATTTTAACCATTAATTTGGTTTATTTTTCTATATCCGTATTCTATATATTTTTAATGTGTGATTTATATCCATTAAACTATTTTCAATAAATAATTGATTTTCTTGATGAACATCTAAAATAAAAATGTCATTATTGTTCTATTGTAGAATATTTCATAATGCAAGCAAATACAATAAGTCATTTACCAATTTATAGAAGAGCATTCTTTTTCAAGCCATTTAAAGTCCTCTTTCAGGCCTCGCTCTTTTAAGATTGGTCCCAAAGTATTTAAGACTCTTTGGTGGTACGAGTTTATGAAGCTTAACTGTAATAGAGTCGTTTTTTTATTGTTTAATATTAGAATTAACAACATCCTTTTTCCTTAAAATGTAAAAAAAGTTGTTGTTATTACTAATAAAACATTTTGAATGTCTTGCACGTATATTATTTAGTCATAAAGCTGAGGAACACAGTAAAAGAGAAATCAACTTAACGATGATATTCAATTCTAGTTTTAAGGATTCCTGCTGAAAATTTAGAAGTAAAACACGTGCAAATTATATTTAACTTTCAGTTTGTTTATCCTGAACTAACCTCAAACTCATCCAGTAAGTCAATTTTCATAAACTTCTTCTGATGTGGACAAAGGCTCAGGATGTGGAAACCCAAGACACCACGACCTTCAAAATCACCAAGGAGTTCTGAAGCCTGGGAAATAGGTATAATTATTGAAAATTAATTAAAAATGTACATTATTTTAACATTTTAAATTATATATTTATAATTTAATTACTTCAAAGAATATATGAAGTAATAATGAATATATAAAACAATATGAATTATGAATTTTGAACTTGTTGACTGACCGCAAATAATTTAGTTAAGACTGAAAACAAAATCAATTGCAAAATCAATACTTGTACATGTTACTTACTCTTGGATGCTTGGAGTCCTTGGTAACCAGGGTCGTTTCAACCAGGTCTTCATGACGGATACCGAATTCACCCACTTTGTAGTACGCTGGCTCTAGAAAGTAAGAAAATGATGTGTTATTAAAGAACATAATAATATAATGGAATTGAATTAAAATAGTGTGTGTGTGAACTCACCAATACTCAATATCTGTCCGCTTTTAAGGCCGGGATTCTGAGGGTAGTGCTCACGAGAAATTCCGGAAGGTCCTTCTTTCACGATCAAGAAGTGACCCACGCCGTGACCTGTACCGTGTGGGTAGTCGAGTCCTACATCCCAGAGATACTTGCGGGCTAAAGTATCTAGTACGTCTCCCTGAAATTTATAAGTGACCTTTTAACACCATTAAAAATAGTGGCAAATAAACACTAGATAATATATATTTTTTTTATTTTAAATTACGTGTTGCCTTCCATTTTGTTTTCCAAAACTCCGTCCAGTCGGTTTATTTTAATGCACTTATGGTTCTTATATATTTTATTCCATTTAGTAATTTATGAAAACATTATTCAAAATACTTTATATAATTGTTACTGTTTCTGTACTTTATTTAATGTCTCGTTACTTTTCAAATTAATTACAGTCATGATGAAAACGTCGAAAATTATTTCAACTTTTTAAAATAGTATGTGAAGTTTAGCAAACGTGAAAAAATTGTATATTTTACCGCAATCCCCACAGGGTACAGTGCGGTCCCAACCCCAATAAGACCCTTCAGCACTCTAGTGAAGGCTTCCTTCTGGTAGTCAGTGGGGTCACCCATGTGGCGAGTGCGGGTTATATCGGTTGTACCGTCTCTGAAAAGTAGATTGTCAAAATTCTTTGGTTTTTTATGCATATAGGCAAACATAGAGTAAGGAAATAAGCCTAAAATGTGTCCATCGAAAAAAAGAGAATACAAATAAGACTACTTAACTGTCTCTTTCTTGCATGTGTGATTAGACAAAGATAATTGTCGAACTCTTGCCTCTTTTATTATTTTGATAGTCATAGGCCTGCTATGGCGCCACTATTCTAAGTAGGCGGAAGGACTCATAATACCTAGATTGTCAACTTATATTTATAAAATAAAATTCCGGTATGTTCGGTAAGCAAATAATTTAAGAAAGAAGAATTTTCAATACATCAGAGTTCATAACTACAACCACGTGGAATGGAAAAATAATTGATTAATTATAGTTATTAGAAACAAAGAATATCTGCAATAAAATATGTGTCAAAGTAAAAACGACCGCAAGAGAGACTCATTAAAGAGATTAAAAGAGAGACTTCAGAGATTAAAAGTTATTTATTGACTCCTAACTCCATAAAGAGTAAATAAATATCTTTTAATTAACCTGTACTGTACTTTCACTAACCTGTACTGTCCGCCCGAATCCAGTAGAAAGACATCATCAGCTCGTATCACTCTTGGTGATGATGCTGACGGAATGTGATGTATGATGGCACTATTTTCACCAGCACTGGGTATTGTTTCAAATGAATGGCCCATGAAGTCTTTTTCCTCTCTGTAATTATATTGAAATAAAGAAAAAGTATTTTACTTACCAGTCTAGGAAAATTTACAACTATTTATATATTAATAAGAATAATAATTAAATATATCTCACTTTCGGAACGCCAGTATTTTTTTAGCAGCCATGATTTCAGTGATGTTATTCCCAGCATCTATTTGATCATGGAGCCACTTGAAGAAACGAACAACGGCTATACCGTCTCGTATGTGGCAACGACGGAAACCCTAAAAATATTATACAATAGAATTGAATAATGTTCGTTTAATTGTATAATATATTTTTGTTAGGTAAAATAACTATACGTGTCGAAAGTTTTCTTTAGCAAAGTAATAATAAAAGTCGAAAATCAGTTATTACTTTAGTGGATACAAATTATATAATTAAATAATTAAAAATAGTTAACTGTAAACCCACGTACCTCCAATTCCACATCATTCTTGATCAACTTAGCCAAAGCAACCGGCGATACTTCAGATATTAGAGTGAGAGGTTTCTTTAACACACCCTCCTAAAATATATATGAATGTGTGAGAGAGACAGATATTATGACTATAGATAAGGAACATAACGAAAAACTCAATGTCTGATAAAGAGTGAAAAGTACAGTGCAAGTGAGACAGAACGAAAATATAAAGTGTGTGAGGGAGACAGTTATATGTTCTTACTCCAGATACAGCTCTATGAATTGCCTCGCTAGCTTCATTGGAGAGCCATATTGAATGTTCTCCGTCACCATTATTTGATAAATGTAGCTGTAGATAAAATCATTAATTAAAAATGAGTGCTTGAAGACAGAACATCTATATTTTTAAAATTCACATATATAAGAAATAAGCAATTTGAAAGTAACCAAGAACTTTTTAAAACATGTAATGTATTGATTGTCATAATTTAAAAACTGCAAATAAAATTATATAATACAAAATATATAATTTAAAATTATAATTTACTCTGACAGACAGATCAGTTTTATTTATCTTCATATATTAATAATTACCGCCAAATTCTGTAACACCTCAGTGATTTGAGCATACGGTTTACCCTCAATCTTGACTCCCTCTTCAGATAAATATTTATCAATGCTTTCTGGAATACAACCATCTTTCCAGAACAGAGTAACTGAGTTGGGTGTTATCAAAAGATATGAGAAGAAAACTGGGTTGTATGTTATATCGCTTCCTCGGAGATTGAGAGTGTCTGGAAATTTAATAGAACTATATTAATAATTGTTCCAAAATCTTGAATTGTATAAGAGTAATATTATTTAAAATTTTACTTTAAATAAAATTTTGACCATAGCTAATGAAAAAACCTATCTTAGAAATTATATATTGTAGAGTTTTATCTCCAATTAAGATATCTTAATTAAAATATATCCTCTACCACTAAGTGTCTACGACATAAAAAACCAACAGTATTCAATCTATTTAATCACCCCAGGTGACGCTGTAACAGCCAACAGGGCTAACAGCATATACAGACAAAAAAAAAAAAAATTAAAAAAAAAATTAAAAAAATAATAATAGTCATAATCAATGAGAATACTATGGGTTTTTCATAATGAGAATGTAATGATACATACACGCGACTTCATCCAAAGTAGTAATAACTATGGCCGACGCTTTCTTTTCTTTCATTTTCTCCCTTAATTCTTTTATTTTCTCCCCTGCAGTTTTACCTAAAAATAATAAATATCTTCTTTATTATTCAATAGTAACGCACTAATCACAATTTTCAGTGTTTTTGTTTATACTACCTGTATATTGTAAAGGTAAGTGTATGATATCGTTTTGTGGTCTTTTTGAAGGTGGATCTTTAAGCTTGTGTCTAGCTCGGTCCACTAAGTTATCCTCAACGGCTATGAGTTGCATTTTGGCGTTGGATAAAGCTGTCTAAAGAAACATTTAAAAAAAACGACTATTTCATACATACATAAAAGTTAAAATGCAGAAAAATAATAAAGGTATTTTATTAATCTTACGATAGATCAATTTATATTACACAGAAATTAAACGTATATCAACCCCAACATTCTATATTCTATTTAAAAAGATATATGAAGGAGGGGTTACCTGCAACGGAATCCATTCTTCTTTGGTAATGGTGAAAGGGTCGACCCCCACAACAGAACCCGGCTTAAGATTACTTGTCAACCACTTCTCGATTGAAGGTGTTTCAGGTAGTGCTGAAATAATTGTTAACCTTGTAGTTTAAAAATAATTTATATATATATATATATATATTATTTTTGTGTTCTGTATTGTTACTTACAATACAGAACACAAATCAGACCCAGCCTTCGATCAAAACAAACCCAGTCTATCGATCCAAAAACTGAATTCTTAAAGACTGCATATATTTGATGTAATATATTTTTTTCTTTTAATATTAAAACCATTTTTTTTTTCTTAAATACATTTTAAGCTACTATTTCCCCAATTTTAGATCGATCGTACTTGCAGTAGAATAATAACTATCATATTTATTCTTACATTGTTTCATGAGGGTCCATATTTTTAAATCCGTCTCCTGCTCAAACTGAGTATAATTTAACTCGTCCGTCCAGACCAGAGCTTTGCCAGAAGTAACTAAGGCTGTTCCATCAAAACCGGTGAAGCCAGATAACCACTCTCTACGAGCGTCCGCTGGAGATATGTAATTTGACTGTGAAGGTTGTTATTTGACATTATTTTTTATATCTACATTTTCTGGTGGTTTTCGACTGTTTTTTCGAATGCAAAAACTTATAGAAATAAAAATAAATATAAATTCTATATAAATTAATAATTTAAATTAATAAGAGCGAAACTCTAGACTGGAACTTTTGGATTTGAGTATTACTGTTGTCATTGAATGTAATAAAAATATAACAGTATGATAATATATGTATGTGTGATAAGTACGATAATACGAGTGTGTGAATGTCTGTTTGTTCTTAAATCATAAACGAGCTTACATTATGAGCATCCCTTGTGGGGACAATGTAAGCATCCAGTGATGTTGGCTGACATGACATCAACGCTCGAAGCTCCGTCAATCTTTGAAGAGTCATAGTGCCTGCAAAAATGTAGGTATACTTCTAAAATACTCGCTGTTTAGAGATATTTCATCTTGTGTAATCCAAGTAATGAGCTATTTTAATTTTATATTATTTATATCGAAAAGTTCATCAATACTGACGGCACTCGATCCTGGAAACCCTGGGATATCGTCCTCTTGCTCTATAATTTCATAGGATAGTCATAGAATAAAGTCCAGAACATGTTCCAATGTTTTTTTTATTTTGTAATATAATAAAAATACTTTAATATGGAAGACATGTCTAAAGTAAATGACAAAAACCACAAGTGAAGCCCGAACCAGCCCCAAAAACCTCAAATATGACTCTGAGACTTGGCCATAACAAAAAAGAACATATATTTTTTATAGCTTAATACTTTAGATGTATATACAATTTCTTTGGTTGTGCTTACACAGCCCATAACTTCAACTTTTTAAACGTAGATACATATTAACATTGTATAAAAAAGTTATTGATATTTATAAATGATAGAATTAATTAATAATATTGACATTGTTGTCTGTTCGTATCTGTATCTAGCTAAAAATAAATGACAAATTTTGGTAAAAATTATTTTAGTTTTAGTTTTTTATCCTAGCCTTTAGTTAGCCTTTTTATATTCAAATATTGACATAATTAATGTTTTTTTTTTTGTTTTAATATAATTTAATCAAAATGCTTCAAAGTTATGTTTAATAAACTTCTGACAAATTTATGATTTTGAAAGAACTTATAAATATTATACATAAGCTTCATTGTAAGCTCTTCTGAATTTTCAATTGGTCCAAAGCATGGAAATTGTATTTGGACTTTAAAAAAAGCAACGCTTATAGATGTATGGAAGAAGACAAACTGCGCTGAGAGCAAGTCAGTTGGAATAAATATAGAAGCATGATTAATCAATACAACTTCATCAAATTTATAAAAATAGCCTTGTTATTCATTAAAAAAAAATGTATGGCAAATTAATAAGTAAATAATTGAAAAAGTTTATTGTTTCTTCATTTTATTTTTAATCTAATGAGTTTAGTATGAAAAAAATAGTTGACAGATAAACTGTTAACTCAGATATAAAAGTGGAAACTAATCAAGTTACAATCTATCATATAAAAGAGTTTAATACAAGTTCAGGGAAACACGCATGTTTTCAGATTGTTTCAAATTATTTCGGCAACATGAAACATTGATTTGATAGCTTATTTAGTTTTGATTTGATGATAAATATATAATTAATGCTGATTAACATTATTAATTAAAAACTTTTTTTTTAACCTGATATGTAGTATTTTGCTCACTAAAGAGTTAGAGTTGAGTTCGAGTGGCAGCACTTTTTTTAGGGTAAATTTGATTATTGACACATACTAATACTTTCTTATTTATTCGTTAAAATAAGTTCCCACTAATTTAAATTATAAACACTACTAAAATTATTTTACGATGATTTTTCTGTAATCTATTATATAAAATTCAACTTTAAAACTATGAAAATATGTAGGTAATGACTTACCAGGAAAACAAAAACACCGAGAGTGTAAATGGTAATTTTAGGTAAATGAAGTAAAATTCTTTCTCAATGTCACTCGGTGCAGCTCAAGTAATATACTACTTTCCATCCAGGGTATATACATAATTTATATTAAAACGACATGAAGGATAACTGAATTAAATACTATATTTCAAATGAAAATAGGAAAATTTTGAGCAAAGGACATTGTTTGTAAATAACCACAACAATAGTCAGCGGTTTTTATTATGTATTAATCAATATATTATACTAATGCATTGTAATATTTTTGTATACGGGACAAACGTAAGTTAAAGGTATTGCGTCGGAAAATAATATTACGTCAAAGGGTTATTTTCAACAACGTACCACAATTTTACATATAAAATAATAATAAGGCAAAATGTATACACTGAATATATTCTTAGAAATTTATTTCTTATTTTTAAATTTACGATATAAATTTGTTTTTGTTTGCGCAAATAAGACAAAATAGATGATGATTTTTGAGTAAGTCAGTTTCAACATGTATTGGTTGAAATGTAAATATGAGGATGGAAGAAACTAAAATAATTTTAAAAGCCTCCACCGCAGTCTAGTGATCTTTTTAAAAACTACCGAACCCATCTTCATCATTGATAAAAATCTATTCAGTTTTTGACGATCACGCGATAATTAAAATGTATATGAGATATTTGTATATGTCGTTCAAATTGACAAAGTATGATGATAGTTGTGACGCAGTCTATTGTAATCTATATATACACGCACTTTTACTAGTCGTAACACGTCATTGCTCCTCTATGACGCGCTCGTAAGTTTCATTAAGAGTCCGGTGGTAGTCGTATTGCCAATTCAGTAATATTTTATTCACACATAACATTTACTATACCTAATATTTATCTGCTTTAATATCTGTGTTAATAATTATGCATAACATATATTATGAAACTGTATTCTATTTTATGTGTTTTAGGATTTATTACGTTTAAAATTATTCCCAATAATTTTTATAGGATTTTGTATAGGTTATTAGATTCAGATTTATAAATTGGATTTCAAGTAAGTAATACGTTCCAGAAAAGGAAGCAGATATTTTTTTTTTATTATTATGGCCTCACACTTGTTTATGGAAAGAAAAGACTATGATTTCATATCGTCAGTGGATACCTGAATAATAAAAAGTAAATATTAAATTATAGTAACCTTAAACTTTAATTTTTTTAGTTCATACTATAAAGCTACATCGTTAGCATATCGATAAGAATTGCAGAAGTTTTCGGAAGATAGTTCGGGCCCATAAATGTAAATATTATAAAGAACCGGGCTCAAAACAGATCCTTGAGGAAGACATTTCCAGACCGTTCTTGGCCGTTGATGAAATGAAAAATATTAAATATGTTTGGATCCGGGTAATAAAAAGTTTAGTGTGAATTATATTAACCTCTTCCGAATTTACAGTTGTTATATTTTCTGCCTGCCATTTTTAAGGCACCCCACTAAAAAACCAACGGCTGCCCTCATCGCTGCAATGGGACGCCACGGAATTGCTTTCGCACTCACCTTGACGATTTTATTTTCTGCCTAGGTCAACACGTAACACAAGGAATTCTCGTCTACTAACATCCAGTCGTTATAATCCCTAAGCTATTTATTTGTAGAACCTAAATCTTTTCAAAAACCAATCTGAGTCTAGCAAATAATTTACCAAGTAGGACTTTACTTTGAATTATCAATCGATAAAGGTGTAGAAACTTGAAAGTGTTAAGTGTTGGCTTTACATCGCTTTAAAATAAAAATGATCCGATGGCGTTCTGATATTTGCAGACATTCGAAATAATTCCTATTAAAAAACTTGTTAACAATTTTAAGGTAACATTGGAAACACCGTAATAAGTATTCTTATTTTTTTTAGGAGTAAGAGTAGACTTTTTAAGCCCTGTAAGTAGACATATGGCACTTCTATAAAAGATAAATTTGGAATCCTTATTTTTATTGGTCTCGGCAAGGTTAATCAGATATAAGAATGAGATCTTCCTAAGGAACGAAGTTTTTCTAAGAACGCCCTTCGTTTTCATCAGAAAAAGATTCTGTATTCTGTCTTAGACGTAAAATTGGTTCCAAACTATTAACCACGCGGGAGCGTATTGAGCGTGGTAGTTGTTTCAATATTCGATCTTAAATAATTATAAATATCTTATTATGATTATACCTATTAATTACTTGAGAATAAAAAGGTAAATTACTTTTTAATAATTTAAACGAAATTAAAGTACTAGTTAATTTTTTATAGAGTTATCTGTTAAGGAATAACGTACTATGTTTTAAGCAACTTTGATCAGTAACTAACTTAATACCCACATTTAATAGTGTCTTTAATAATCCATAATTTAATAGCCGTGCAAGCCAAGCTTTAGATTATTGTTTTTGAACAACATTTTATAATCAATTTCGTCTTTTAAAGCTGTTAAGGTTAAGTATTTCTGAGGAAAAAGAATAAAATTAGTTAAGAAATGTGTACCTACCTATATATGAGGTAATTTGAAAGTTGCACCTGATGAAAAGATGAGCAGAGCGAGGTCATCGTGCTATGGGTACTATGGGTGCTTTGAGTGCTATGGGTGTCTAACGAGGAGGGATGAAAGTCATGTGAGTAATAAGTTTAGGCAAGCATATATATGAATGGGGATAGATACGTGAAAGGAGATGGATAGACTATATGAATGATTACATGGGGATGAAAGGAGAAGAATGATACATTTTTCATGTGTTATTCTTCTCCTCCACGTGTACAAAGCACCGTACATCTGAAGTGAGAACAAGAATGAATGTGGGAACAGGAATTAATATGGGAACAGAGAATGATAAATATCTTTAAAGATCACATTATAACTGATATCAAGAAAATAAAACACAATGATTTGAATTATATTTTATTGTTTTATATAATACTGGATACATATGTTCTGCAACTGCAAGCGGAACAAAAAGTAATTTATTTATTTATATTTACAAACGTTCCTTAGCTTAATTCCATCGTGATACAATTTCCTGATTAGTGGTTGCTTTCGTACACAATACTCCATCCCGTGATACCTCACAGGCCTTCAATATATGTTTTATAAGAAAGACAGTAGCGTCACAGGTAGACCGATTTCTTATTAATTCGAACTGTTAATTTTGAAGCATTTTTTTGTTAAAATTATTTTTTTTTTATCAAAAATTATAGGGATTTTTTTTTCAATTTTTTTATTAAATGAAAGTAATACCGATATTTGTCTATAATTATAGAGTTCTCAAACATTACTAGAATTTGCTATGTTTTATATTAGGTCAGGAAAAAGCCCACAATCAATACGTTCAAGTTACCAGCTATGAAAGTTTTCGATAACTAAGAGTATGAAAGTCCTCCTATAAAGCTATTCACTTTTACAGATATACTCCATAAATCATGGGTATTCTTAATATTTAAGGATCAAAAATATTTTCAAATAAATTTTTATTGCACTGTTTGAGATTTAAAATTAATAACATTTTTTAACACTTTTTTGACAACAAGTAATGACTCAGCAAGAGCAGAAAAAGATATTTAAAAAGCAGTTAATTACAGAATATTCCAGGTCATTTTAATTTTGTTTAATAAATTAATAATTATAAATGGGCTTTCGGCAAAATCATTATTTTTAAGCTTTTCTATGCGATTGTCTCATTCTCTGATTAAAATGATATGGAACGGATTCAAATTTATAAGTGAAGTTATTATTGTTATACATAATTTTATTATATTATTAGTCTAGCCAATAGAAGGAGTCAGACATAAAATAATAATAATACTTAATAGCATACATCATACTCTATAGATTTAAATTATAAGAAGTTCAAAAATCAAATCGAAATTATTGTATATTTTTATTTTATGTAATTAATGTCAATTTCAATAATTATAATTTATATAATTTTTATCATTGTACAAGGATTCATTTAATGAAACTCTGTAATATATTTAATAATAATATATTTATCTAACATATCAAAAAGTCTAAATATGTACTTATATGGAAACGAAAAGTTCCATAACTTTGGATTTTTAGAGATTGAGACAGATTTGACATAGCACCCTGAAGAAGGCTTTTCTACATTTCTCTCTTATTTTCAGGCAAATTATATATTAATTGGATATTTCTACGTAATGTTGTTTCATTATCTACATTTGTATATATTATATAACTTGCAATATGGACTTAGAAAACTCAAATTATTCCTTGTTACTTGTAGGGTTCAAGTTCGTGTAGTAAAACAGAAGTGATTTAAGTGAACGTAATTAATTATTTGTGGGAAAGAAAATTACTCTAAGAGAAAGGTAGGTTTAGCAAGTTAATTAGTTTATTTCATTTATATAAAACCATTAAATAAAACATATGAAAATATATAAAAAAAACCAGACCGCACTGACGTAAGTAAAGCTTCTAACATTTAATAGGAGCGCATTCCTTTGCAAGCCATTCATAGTCCTCCTTAAGACCGCGTTCTTTTAAGATTGGTCCTAAAGTATTTAAAACTCTCTGATGGTATGAGTTTAAGAACTTCAACTGAAACAAAAATATAAATATAGTTCATCCTTAATCTTAGTTATTAAATAATATAAGAATACCCAACCTAAAATTATCTTAAAGCATCAAATATACAGGGTTATTTTTAATTGGTTGATCACCTCTTACAGGCAGACAGCCTCTCTACATCAATCCTAACAAAATTGTTCCAGGACTTTTTACAAATCTTGATAAACAACACGAAGTCCACGCAAGTTGTAGAACAAATGTTGTTGGGATAGATGTAGAGAGGCTGCCTGCAAGAGGTGGTCTACTAATTACAAATAACCCTGTATATATTTTTTTACTCCTAAAAGATGGTAAATGCAGCCTAAGCATAGCTAGAAGATGCTCGAATCTCGCTAGATAAATAGAATTAAACATTATATTTAACTTTTAGTTAGGTTAATACTGAACCAACCTCAAACTCATTAAGTAACTCCATTTTCATAAGCTTCTTCTGGTGTGGACAAAGGGTCAGGATATTAAAACCCAAGATCCCACGACCATCAAAATCACCCAGGAGACTGGAAGCCTGATAAATAAGTATAACTGTTTCAAATCAAGTAAAAAATGCATGATTTTAATCTTTTTTTACTCAATATATATCATTCAATTTAAATACAGTTGGCCTCTCCAAGGATAACTTATGATATCCAATAATTACAAAAGATATTTGAATTATCAAATAAACTATATAATAAAATATATTCATCTGAAATTAAAAATATCAAATAACAAGTATAATTAAAGTATTAATACTGTAATATATAAACATAGATTGAAATAAGCGTGTGTAACTTAAAACAAATTCAAGTCTGTTCCTTAACATGCAAATTACCTTTGGATGATTAGAGTCTTTGGTAATCCGGACCGTTTCAACCAGGTCTTCATGACGGATACCAAAGTCTCCTATTTTATAGTACCCTGGCTCTATAAAGTAAAAAATAAATATTTTTGAGGAAAAAATGAAGAAAAAACAAATTCAAACTACTAAAACTACTAGGTACTAATGTTGTTCGTAGGAGCAGCAAGATATTTTTTTTTAATTTAAACTATTGACATACGGAAGTAACTTTTATTTTCTTTAACTCATTTTTCACACTTCTAAAAAAACAAAGTTGGACCTAAGAGAGCTCCCTGGCGGACACCGAAAATTACAACTACTTCGTTATTTGTGTAACCTTCACTCATACCTTTTGTTAACAGTTAATTAAGTAGCTGCTAAATGGACTCAAACAATGGTTTTAATATTAACCTCGCATCTCGCATTTTTATGAGTACAGATAAGGTATCAAAAGCTTATACGAGATCAAACAATACTTTAAAATAGTAAAGTATTTCATTTTATTGTTCAGTTACTTTATAAAGTGCACTGGTATAGATGTGTGCAATGTCCAGGTGTGCGTGTATAATTTTCACCATTACTCAAAATTTTCAGGGTCCCGTTCTCTAGCTGATAATGACTGATCTAGTATGAATGAGTTTGTGTAAGTTTGCACGTGTGTACATAGATGTGTGAGTGCACACTCACCGTTACTTATTACCAGTCCGCTTTGTAGGCCGGGATGATGAGCGAAGAACGACGAGTAGATGCCGGTAGGTCCTTCTTTCACGATCAAGAAGTGTCCCACGCCGTGGCCTGTACCGGTTGAGAAGTCGAGTCCTACATCCCAGAGATACTTGCGTGAAAGTATATCTAGTTGGTTTCCCTGAAATATTTTACATTTTGTGTAATATGTAATTGAATTACGAACAAATGATTACGAGCTAATTTAATGTTATTTCAATTTCAATTTTAATTTAATTTTATTAAAATAAGTCTATTAGTTACGTGCGTGATGTGCGAACCGACAATCAAAAAAATAATTGTAAATCTATAATTTAGGAGTCCCTATCAGTTTCTTCTCAATGCTTCGGTACTATTATTTTAATAACAAGCTTAACAAAAAAGACACGAACTTTTTCTATTTTTAACACAATGTGAGAGCGAGACAGCTATAATTTTACCAAACGTGCAAAAAAGACAACCTATTACCATAACCCCCACAGGGAACAAAGCCGTCGAGATCGCAATCTGACCCTTCAATACTCTAGTAGACGTATCTTTTTGGTAGTCAGTGGGGTTTCCAAAGTGGCGAGTTCGGGTTATATCGGTTGTACCATCCCTGAAAAAATGTATTGTCTTACAGTATTATTTTGCTTCTCATGATAGGCGAACTAGCTCGTGTCTAGTTTGACGACTTATATTTTTAAATAAAACTATTTTTAACGGATATAACTCTTGTATTATGGGGTTACATTTTGAGTTCTAAACCGATATATTGTTTAGTTGATCCTTGAATCAGATACGTCATTGTAATATATCTAAGGGCTGAAGAGTAATCTGATGTTGATAACAAAAAAATACAATGTACTAATACATTGTATTTTTTTGTGATAATTGAATATTTGATGTGTTCGGTTAGGTTATGTAAGTCAACATCATTTGTTTTGTTAAGAACTATACGATGTGTAATGAAAGTAATATATATAGAAAAAATCTGAACGTTAAGATAAAATAAGAGATACGAAAAGTATTACAATAAGAGTGACTACTAGTGCTTGATTTTGAGAAAAAAAAGATGTCAAAAACGTCATTATATTCTTAGGAAAGTAGAGGTCGGGATAAACAAATTATTAATAACAATTTAAAGCTTTTTAATTAGGGATGTCTATTTCACTTACTTGTACTGTGTGCCGGAGTCCATTAGGAAGATATCATTAGCATGTATCTTCCTGCATACAAATTCCGTTGGCTTATAATCTATATTGCCGCTATTTTTGCCCGTACTGGATATTGGTTCAAATGAGGAACACATGAAATCTTTTTCTTTTCTGTAATTATATTTTAATTTAAAATATTTTTAAGAGCTGTTTCATATAAAAACTTAAGTTGAGTTTATAAAATCTAAAAAAAATTTTGGGGTTTTCTACATTACTTGTATTAAATATATACATTTACAAATAGAATATATATATATATATATATATAATAAGGAATAAAAATATATCTCACTTTCGAAATGACACTAATTTTTCAATAGCTGTCATTTCAGTGACGACATTTCCGCAATCTATCTGATCATGGAGCCACTTGTAGAAACGAACGACAGCTATGCCGTCTCGTACGTGGCAACGACGGAAACCCTAAAATATAAGTTATATTATTATATTCTTGTAGCAATATATTTTTTACCAGTGCCATAATATAAAACTTACTAGAGTTTTAATTCACATGTTTTATTATATAAATACCAACATTTAAAAATTATTCAAATTAGTATAACGTTGCAGGCGTTACCTCGACTAGATAGACAAATTAAAAATATTGTATTGTGTTCTCATAGTATAACGAGAATAATATAGGCCTAAATATAGTAACATACAAAATTTTTGAATGATACATACATTATATAACTATTCATCTTACGTACCTCCAATTCAACCTTATTCTTGATCAACTTAGCCAAAGCAACCGGAGATGTTTCAGATATTAGAGTGAGAGGTTTCTTTAACAGACCTTCCTAAAATATATTTCAATGTGTGAGTGAGACAGAAAAAAATTATCAACATGTATGATAAGGCAGTGCTATTTTTATTTGAAAAGGTACGGTAAGGTTAAAGGTAAGGTTTTATTGGAAAAGAAAAAAAATGAAAGAATAGAACAGAACGTGTGACAGAATGAAATGAAAAGTGTTTCTTTATTTCTTTCTTACCCCTGATACAGCTCTATGTATTGCCTCACTAGAAACATTGGAGAGCCATATTGAATGTTCCCCGCCACTTTTATTTGATAATTGTAGCTGTAAATATTAATAAATAATTTTAAATATATATTAATAAATAATGTAAATATTAATAAATAATTTTAAATACTTCTTAAGGGCAGCCCGTTGGCTTGTATCTATTTTATTTGTATATCAGAAAAAAAAAACAAATTTAAGAGCAAAGTAAAGGCAAGAGTTTATTTACGAAAAGATTTATTAATTACATGTATGATTTTGTAAATTAATACAAAAAGATTGATTTAATATAAAATAATTCGTGTACTGTGACAGACAGATTAATTTATTTGTTTATATATAAATATAATCACCGCAAATTTCTGAAGCGCCTCAATGATTTGAGAGTATGGTTTAACCTCAATCTTTACACCCTCTTCAGATACACATTTAACAATATGTTCTGGAATATTACCCTCTCTACAGAACAGAGTAACTGAGTCAGGGGTTATTAAGAGATATGCGAAGAAAACTGGGACGTTTTTTATATCTCTACCTCGGAGATTAAGAGTGTCTAAAATAAAAAAAAAATTAAAGCAATGTATGATTATATTGTTAGTAATATTAACAAATGTATATTATAATTTGATTGTACCAAAATAACGAACTGAAATAGATTAATAACATTAACAAAATGTCTTCCTAAATTGTAATGTTATACTCAAAGCTTAAATGTTCAATGCTAAAACATTATTTATTTAGGCAGTTATATTTATAAGAACGCTATGGGTTCTCTTTTTACAATTATTGACACTTGTATAAGTTTTTCATAATGAGATTGTAATGATACATACACGCGACTTCATCCAAAGTAGTAATAACTAAGGCCGACGCTTTCTTTTCTTTCATTTTCTCCCTTAATTCTTTTATTTTCTCACCTGCAGGTTTACCTGAAATAATAAATTTTTTATTATTCAGTAATAAAGCACCAATTATAATTTTCATTGTTTTTGTTTCATTTACCATTACGAATAAATACCTGAATAATGTAAAGGTAGGTGAATGATATTGCTTTCCATTCTTTTTGGAGGTGGATCGTTAAGCTTGTATCTAGCTTGGTCTACTAAGTTTTTATCAACAGCTTTTAGTTTCATTATGGCTTTTGATAACTCCGTCTAAAAAACAAGCGGAAGATAAAAAAATCCACTATCATTGGCTGGTTTTTAACCATCTAAATTGGGATATGGGATATTTTATATTTTAATTTATATATATTGTATATTTTAATTTTTCAAATCCTTACGATAATTATTTGCATGTTACATACAAATTAAATTTATATCATATTTATTTATATAGCATAGCAATTAAATTTATATCATATTTATTTATATAGCATAGAACCATACAAAAATATATATAAAGGAGGGGTTACCTGTAACGGAATCCATTCTTCTTTGGTAATGGTGAAAGGGTCGACCCCCACAACAGAACCCGGCTTAAGATTACTTGTCAACCACTTCTCGATTGACGGTGTTCCAAGTAGTGCTGAAAATGGCGTTCAATTTTGAAGTTTGTACCTTCAATACAGATTACAAAACAAACCTAGCATTTTGTCTGTCAATCCAAAAGTTTAAATCTTAAAAACGTCTGCATATATATGACGAAATAACGACTCCTATGATTATTGACAGCTACAAACTTTTACTAATGTGATTATTAACACCTACAAACTTTTACTAATATGATTATTAACACCTGCAAACTTGTACGCATATGATTATTAACACCTAAAAAATTTTGCTCATATGATTATTAACACCTACAAACTTTTACTCATATGATTATTAACACCTACAAACTTTTACTCATATGATTATTAACACCTACAAACTTTTACTCATATGATTATTAACATCTACAAACTTTTACTCATATGATTATTAACACCTACAAACTTTTACTCATATGATTATTAACACCTACAAACTTTTACTCATATGATTATTAACACCTATAAACTTGCTCTCATATTATTATTAACTCCTTCAAACACGTTTTAGTTTAGTTGTACGCGTGCTTGTTTACGTTAATAAAGGCAAAGGAAATCTCTCTGACTACAAAATATGTTTTTAAGAAAAAGTTTATTTCGCAAATTCAATAGCAAGTTTTTATTTCAACAGTTTTATAAATTTTGAATAATATTTTACCAAGTATGTTCTTAAAATTTAAAACAATAAATTGCGAATCAATTCGTATATTCAGTTGAAAAATGACTTTCCAAATAACAATTACAATTTTTCATGAGGGTCCATATCTTTGGATCCATCTCCCTCTCAAATCGTTCCCAGTAATTCTCGTCAGTCCAGATCAGTGCTTTGTCAGCAGTGACAACGGCTGTTCCAACAAACCCGGTGAAACCAGATAACCATTCTCTACGAGCGTCCGCTGGGGATATGTACTCTGACTGTGAAGGTAAGACTGTCATTATTTTTTAGTTTTTAATTAATAAAAATATATATATATATATTAATCTGTATAAGTAATTGAAACGAGGAGAACTCAAACCAGGTGTTGAGTGTTACTGCTGTTATGAAATATGATAAAAACTATAATAGTAGATATGATAGTACGAGAGTGTGCGAGTTTGTTTGTATGTACTAAAATGACAAGAAATATAAAATGAGCTTACATTATGCTCATCCCTTGTGGGGACAATGTACGCTGCCAGTGATGTTGGATGACATGACATCAACTCTCGAAGCTCCTTCAATCTTTGAAGAGTCATAGTGCCTGCCAAAATGTACCTATAAAAATATCCTTTTATAAGTACTCGTTGTTTCGAGATATTTTATCTTCCCGACCCCAAATAATAAGCTAAACTTCAACTCGAAACTACAACTCATGGGTTACAGCCCCTGTGCTTAATTAAACAGAAGTAGATGGGTCAAGTCGTACCCATATCGATGAATTTTAAAAATAAAAGTCTATTTTTTATTTGTCTATTTGTAACTCTGTTTGTCTGTCTGTTCCGGCCCAATCTCTGAAACGACAAAGTCGCGGGTCAACAAGTTTAACAATATTATTGCGTCAAACCGAACACAGCTCGCTAACTGTGTTTGATTTAACTTAAACATCAGCATCTCTCATTACATAATTGAATATAAAATACATTTCTGGTTGCATGTAAGAAAAAAGTATTTTGTTTCCGTGTAAAAGAGAAAACATTACTCAATTATTAATGTTATTATATGTGTAGGTTAAATTACAACATCCATATAGTGTTGCTAATCAAAAATTCAACAACAACATTTTTTTTTACCAAATAACTAAAATTTCTTTTGTATACAAAGTAGTAATAATAATTAATCCATATTATATTATATATAAATGCTGGTTAAATTTATTGCTTAAAATTATCCCCATTTTAACTTAAATATTGTATTTTAGCTTACTATATATATTATATAGTACGTTTGATTATAGTATGATATTATAGATTAAGTAAACTAATAGGATTTAATACCCTACGCTATATTTGCTTACACATACCATTACTTTCTTATTTTTCTTTCTAATGGATTTATAAGTAATATTTATATGACTTAAAATTTTTTGAAACTGTTTTAATATTATAATAAAAGATAGTGATATGGTTTTTATTATCTTTTATTTAACTAAATAAAAAAAAGTCAAAAATTACGAAAGGAAATAAAAAGGAAAAAGTTGTTAAATTAAAATTTGCCAGAAGAACATATCAACTGAATCGTTACGTATTTCTCTTGTAATAGTAATATATTACTGTTCAACTGAGATGAATATATGTATGGTTTACATTAAAATAACATAATTGTTTTCTTTTTTGAAATTTAGAATGTAAAAAGGAAAATATGGTATCTAAGAATATAATTTAAATAACTGCAAAAAATATTGGTAGGTAGGTAGGTATAACAAATGTAAGTTGGAACCATTGAGGCAAAATGTGTGATGGAATATATTTTTAGAAACATATTGCATCCTGGTTAACTAACTCATGGTGTTGCGGTTTAACTTCGATAAGTTAAAGACCAATGGAAAAATAATATAACATATTATAATATTATGTTAATAGTATTTCTACTTATAGTAGTTCATTCATTTGAACTTGAAATATAATATTTACTACATTTAATGATTATAATAATAATTAATTTCATGGATGCCTAAACCTACATACAAAACATGAAAATCATACTAATATGTAACCTTTATTGATCTTATGGTAATCAATAACAATATAATTAATAGCTTTAAGAACTGTCATTGTTGACTAATCATTTAAAATTATTTACTAAAAACTGAAAAGACAGAAATATCCGATTCGCCCCAAATAAGGGGGCGAATGGGATCGAATATAACATTTATCTAAATGAACATTATCTTGTTTGAAAATATCTATAAACATGTATAGTTAAGTTGTTGTTATACATGTTTATAGATATTTGCTTTTGTTTTTCATTCTATATTTATATAAATATTATCTTATCAATATTAACTTTAGAATCATAAACAAAATCAAAGTAATTAATAATGAGATCAATATTCATTACTAGCACACTTCGACTCTTATATTAGCACATTTGTTGTCTGGTCAAATGCACAATCGATGTTGTAGTTTCACTAGATTTCCTAATTGTGTCCGACGCCAGTGTCTTGATAGGTATAGAAAAAAATAATAATAACTTCAATAGTGTTGGGTGATGGGGCTGTATAAGATTGTTCTAAGTCAGTATGAATCAGGAACGGTATTCTAACTTTAAATTGTTCTCGCAGCACTGATTAAGTGGGTCCTCGAAGATGGATATTGCATCCTTGCATAAAATAAGTCATTTTAAAATGTTATCCATTTTGCCCCGGACGATGTGATCCGAATAACCCCATATTAAGAACTTTTATGATCAGTATACATAGTAGCCTATATTTATTCAGTGTCATTATAACATTATGCTTCAAAACTTAAATGTTTTCTATAATAGACGTCATCACAATCAATATGAGATATATAATTCGAAATTTGAAGACAAATCCTCAGAATAACAGAAAGAAATAAATATTATTATATCTTAATTTTTTACTTAAGAATCTTTTTAGCGCTATGTAAGGGAAACAGTGATGTTTCCTGAACAGAGATGATAATTCAATTATCCCTACATGTGACCCATTGTTATGTACGTATTATATACATACCTATTATACAAGTTAACAGTTTAACTAGAATACACGTGGAAGCGATAATTTCCGTTAAGCCTTTTGTTTCCGCATTATTCAAAATGAATGTTTATGTTATAGAGGTTGTCGAAACATTTCTTGAAATTACTGAGGGTCCATACTGAACTTATTAACTTAAGTTATAGAGACTGTGTTTAAAAGTATTAGAGGGTTAGTACTGATTTTTTTTCAAATATAGCGATCTCTAAATTATCGAGATTTTAGTTATCCAGATTCTACTATAGTATAGTTTTCAATATTTTGTCCTATTTTTGCTTGCACAAATGAAACAAATGTACTGGTTATATTTTGATAAAAGATTATATTTTATGGATTTCGTGTTGTTGCGCCATTTTTCAAATTTCAAACCAAATTTAATCAAAAACCACGATCCTTTATCATTGATAAAAGTCGGTTCCTCAGTCTCTCATTCTCATATTAGGTAGGTACTTGTAGTTTCCTTTCGAATTTACCAAACTGTAATGACAGTTGTATAGTAAAGCATCATCCCCTGTGACAGAAATTGAACGATTTGAGTCAAAATGTAGAAACTTACTGATTATTTTTTTCTAAATCTGGTTTAAGTTTGGACTACCCTTATTCTGGGACTTAGTGTTGCCATCAATTTCAATCAATATTCGAAAATATGTTATAAAGAATACTGACTCTTTAATGTTATTATGAATATTAATATAAAAAGATGTACCTATTTGGTTCTGATTAAGTAAAAAAACATTTGGATTATAAAAAAAAAACTAAATCCAAATGAACACAGCGTCCAAATGAAGGCTGAGTTAATTTAATTAGTGTAATTAGTTTTAAATGAAAATAATGATTGAAATATATAACTACTCAGATATATTAGAGAGAACTAACCAAATTCTTTGCAGTGGAGAATAGGATCATTGATCTTAGTATGGGCACAAAATGGGGAGTCTACAATACTTTTTTTTTTTTTTTTTTTTTGTTTCCGCGGGGAAAATGCTTTACGCACCGTACCCCTCGCGGGGGAAGCGAGGGGCGTGTGTGGGACTCCCGAAAACGGTGTACCCACTAAAAACCCCGCGGCGCTCCTTCCTCGCCTTATTGGCGGAGTCGTGGGTACGGCTAGCCCTTCATCCACGACCCCGCCGGCGGGAGTCTACAATACTTGCATTTTACCTTGCATCACATATGACTGCGAAACCTTGTCTCTTTTAAAACACAGAGTCCTGCTTCAGTGCTGTTAGAGAGAGATGGATGCATGACAGATAAAGAGAAATATTACAGGAAACGAAATACCTTCAAAAAGACCAACTGAAATACAGTTGGACAGGACACATGTTACGGAGCATTCAGGAAAAGTGACGTAAAATATTGATAGACTGGAGAAGGGTGGCCAGAGATAAAAAAAAACACACCGAGCTTAGTGATCCTCTAAGAAAGAAAAACATATTTTTACAACAATTTAAATTCAGGATAAAGGGCTTATTGATTGATTGATTTATTTATTTAGTTGTCACAATACCTATCTTATCAAACAGTTCAATTCAAGTACAGATAATGTTAAAGACATTCAGATTGATTATAATTATTCTAGAAACAAAAATATATATTTTGGAGTGTAATATAGTTTATATTGAATAATAAATAATTTATTATAAATGAAGATTAACATTGAAATGTAGTGATTTCTCTACTGTATGTAGTCAACATTTACAAAATATACCAATACTTTTGCCCTACCAATACAATACATTTGATAAAAATATATACTATATATACTTACTCATTAGATTTTTTTCTTGTAAATAAACGTCCCATGAAATTATAAATAATAGTTTACCTAAGGTTTATAAAAATAAAAATAAAATAAGTTTCAAAATAAAATAAACTTCTCATTTTCATCATTCATTCATATTAAATCAAAGTGAACTCGAAAATTATGAAAATATGTTTGTAATTAAATAACAACTTACCAGGGCCAGATCGAAAGTGGAGTCGAGAGGTACTTTGGATGTATGTAGTAAGATTCTTTCTCAATGTCACTTGGTGCAGCTCAAGTAATATACTACTTTCCATCCAGGGTATGTGTATGGCTTATATACAAACTAGGTGAAGGATAAATGAATTGCGTCTGTATTTCAGATGCAAACAGGAAAAATGGGTATGCAAGGAAATCGTTTGTAAATAACAATTGTCAGCGGATTACATTATATATTAATTACCGCATTGTGTGGATTTTCCTTTTTTTAATACCTGACAATCGTAAGATATTGCGTGTATGTTCATGTCGTAGCAAAATATTACATTACATTCATTTCCAAGAACTTAACGGAGTATGTAAAAATATAATAATGGTCACCTTTTGACCGAAACTCGGCGGTATATTTAAGTTTTAATATATTATGTGGGGGTTGGAACCAACATTTTTATGCATATGTGTTGTTTATTCTAGTTTAGTGACAATCAACTCTGCTACTTTTTTATATGAGATTTGGCATTGATTGAATTTAATATATTTCTAATGCAGTATTATATAACAATAATAAAATTCTGCAATTTTTCTTAAGAAGATCCTTAGTTGTACCAATTTTTTTACTCTTGCATCTGGAAATATTTTGCAAAAAAGAGTATAAGGTTTTTGCTGCAAATATAAATATAATGATAATGAAATAATAACGAGGCAAAATGTGTACCTACTGTGTAATGTACTCTTATATATTGACCCTGGAAATGTTATGTAATTCTAGTTTTGAATTGTTTGTTTTATTTCTTTTAACGCAAAAGACACAAAAATATGGACCAAAATTGGTAAAATTCTAAATGGTAGCTTATTATCTCAAACACGATATGTCCTTTTATTTCTCACCGAATAACTAAAACTTAAGCAAAGTGATTATCACGAAATGTGTTCAATTATAATGTGGTGATTGACTTATGACATATACGAGGAAAAGTTATAAAAGCCTATACATATTATAAAACACTAATGGGACCAGCATCCGAGTCCAATATTAAGATGGATACACATATATCTACTTATATAATAAATCTAATGTTTTTTTTATGGTTGTGAGCCCTTTTCATCACAGTGAGAACATGACTTAAAAAATGGGTTAAACTCTAAATATGGATGGATAGATTTAAAAACCTCCACTACTATAGGTATATGTATAGTATAATAGACATCTTGGTTCAAGAAAGATTTTATAAGGATATAAATTTTAATATATATTATAATTAATATATTTAATCATAATCAATTATATATATTTTAGTATTATAATAATTCAAATATTGGTGTAGGCAGATATATACGGGCTGTGTACCTACTTCACACGGTGTGTCCCGGAAAAGCAGTGACTAACTATTGTCTCATTTTATCAAATAGTTTAAAAGCCGTTAATGTATTATGTAAACATTAATTACATAATATTCTTTTATATATTTTTCAATCTCAATTTTATTTTAAACTACATAGTTGCAAACGGAATTTCTTTTCATCGTAAAACTTCGAACATTTAAGTCCAAGAAATAAATGATACATTTGAAGTTATCGAAATTATAACCTATCAACTATGTTAAAGATAAGTTATTTTTTTTATTTTACTTACGATGGTTAATTAAATTAATTGATATTATAATATGTTATACTCGTGACATGAATGTGTACAGAAATATTGTGATATAAACAATACAGCGCCATGTCACTTTAAATTAAAATTATATAGTTTTAGTGTACTGAAAAAGACTATTTAAAAATTATTAACTACCTTCAAATACCTAACTTTGAGAGATTTTGAAAAAACATAAGTTGATTCACATATGGTTTGCGTTAACAGTTAAACCTTTTAACTTTTAACATTATTCGTATTGCAAAAACGTAGATTATGATTCTTTTGAAACTATCTTCGAGAACGATTTATTAAAACAGTAACAAAAATATTTTTGTATTTGTGACTGAGTGTGTGTGATTCATCATTAACATACTAATAACTAGATGATTCTGATACCACTATTAAAGCCTGATCGGTGTTTAATAATAAGTCTTTAAACTTATTAACACATGCTGCTAAAATAACTGAATTTACTTCCGGTCACACAATGTACCTACACAAGGGAACCGACGAGGGCTACGAGACGTTCAGGCTACCTCGATGCTTTAGTTGTTTATTCAGTTACACACAGTCGACAAAACAATGACCAGCTAAGAATAGTATTTGACTGACTTATACAGACGAACAAAAATACAAATAGATAAATCATAGTTCAGAAGTTCAGAGTAAAGAGTTATTTTACTTAGGACACGACATTAAGTTTATTTTAATTTCAATTTTCCCAATCCACAACCGTTTCCGGGACTGTGTTTTCCTTATTCTCTGAAGTCATTTCTGAGTCCTCCGAGATTATGAGTGTCGCATATTTTTTTTTTCAAAAATCATAAAAGCATATAGTGTAATAGTTTTTAATTTTTTTCCATGTTCCTTGTAGGATTCAAGTTTGTTTTGTAGAATGAGAAGTAAAGTGAATGAACGTAAAAATTGATCATTTGTGGGAATGAAAATTGCACTGAGAGAAAATTGGTCTTAGTAGGTTAATTAGTTTATTGAAATTACATGAAAATACTTAATTATAATAAATAAATTAAATATAAAAAAACTGACTGCAGCTTTGATAACGTGGTAACCCTTCTACAATTTAATAGGAGCGCATTCCTTTGCAAGCCATTCATAGTCCTCGGTAAGTCCGCGTTCTTTTAAGATTGGTCCCAAAGTATTTAAAACTCTCTGGTGATAGGAGTTTAAGAAATTCAACTGAAAATATAATAACAAAATAGTTTTGTACTGGTTCTTAAATAATAGAAACTAGAACATATATCAATACGCAGTTATCTTAATATAAGATTACAATAAAAGGAATTGAACCATCCATCGTTTTATACGATCCCGTTGAAAAGTTAAAATAAAAACTTATATAAATTACATCAATTAAGTTAATTCTGGACTAACCTCAAACTCATCGAGTAGATCTATCTTCATAAATTTCTTCTGGTATGGACAAAGACTCAGGATGTTGAAACCCAATACCCCAAGACCCTCAAAATCACCGAGAAGATTTGAAGCCTGGGAAATAAATATAATTGATTAAAATCAATGATCTCATCTGGAATGCTTTCCATTCTAATTTTGCTTAAATAAATTTTAAAGATTTAAACTGTCTGTTATAAACGTATTATATAATTTAATTAAAAATAGTTTGTCTCACCAAACAGGTGCAATCACTTCATTGAATTCTACAATTATACTTTTTGACAAAATTGGAAAAAGATTTCTAACTTAAAAATTTAGGGCAATTAGCCTGTACGTTTAACTAACCCTTGGATGTTTGGAGTCCTTGGTTACCAGGACCGTTTCAACCAGGTCTTCATGACGGATACCAAATTCACCCACTTTGTAGTACCCTGGCTCTATAAAGTAAAAATGTATTGTTTCATTGAGAAACAAAATTATTCAAATCGTACTACTACAAAACTGTTATCCTTATAAAACGCCACCAGATATAGATTTGTAAATTAAGTAAAATAATGTAATATAGATCAAAATTTAAATAGTTATTTTATTTGTATGAGCGTTCTTATAATTTAATTTAACTGATTAGCATCACATTTATACTTATGTGTGTGTTAAGGGTCATGTTGGTATATATGATTTTATGTGCCATGCGAGTGAACTTGCATGTATGTGTAGAATGTCCAAGTGCGAGTATGGGAACCTCACCTTTAATTAATACCTGTCCACCCTTTAGCTCTTGCTGTGATACTCACTCACTGACCTGTGTGTGTGTGTCTGCCTGCATTTTGTGTACGTGTGCACGTTTGTAAATAAATGTGTCTGTGTACTAACCATTACTCAATATAATCCCGCTCTGGAGGCCGGGGTGAAGCGGGTAGTCCACTCGGTCGATTGCAGTAGGTCCTTCTTTTACACACAGGAAGTGTCCCACACCATGACCTGTGCCGTGAGCGTAGTCGAGTCCTACATCCCAGAGATACTTGCGGGCTAACGTATCTAGTACGTGTCCCTGAAATTGTTTATTGATCTTATAACGTCATTATAAAATTACGAATGAATTAAAACTAAAGAATTAATTATTATTTTAATTTCAATCCTGTGTGGTCCGGTGTCTTCATTTATGACAATTACACACATTTTTATTTGATATACAATTTTAAATATAACCAGTAATCATGTTAAACAAACACGACTTATTCCAGTCATTAATAAAATGTTGGAAGAGAACAGCAATAATTTAAGCTGACGTGCAATAGAGATAACCTATTACCTTAATCCCCACAGGGAATAAAGCGGTCGAGACTGCAATCTGACCCTTCAGCACCCTAGTGGAGGTGATCTTCTGGTAGTTAGTGGGCTCACCCATGTGGCGAGTACGGGTTATATCGGTTGTACCATCCCTGAAAAATAGATGGTCATCAACTATTATTTGTTTGTGATGATAGGCAAAGAAGCTAATGACTAGTTTGACTACGTAATGTTATTAAAAAAATATATTTTTAACAGATTTAATTTGAGTATGTTATTTGTCTATTTGTCTGCATTTAATCCCGACAATACGAGATGTAGATGGAGGTGGTCAGTAATTCATGTAATTATTTAACCGTCTAAATGGTTTCTTAGAATACCGGCATAGAGTTCAGGATTTACACAAAATGCACTAAAACTAACTTGAAGTCACACAGTGTGGTCACAGACACAGGATTTTACGTTGTTTGTTGTTGTCCGTGCTTTTAATTATAGATTTAAAATTAAGAAAAGGAAGATCAAATATATCTTGTGGAACTTTATTATTTATGCGTATACTCAAGCCCATGAAGGATTTGTTTACTTTTTGAAGACGAAATTTAGGCGTTACAAGCTTTCTTTTATTTCTTGTTTTGACCGTATGTTTGTCACTGTTATTTATATAAGTATTTAAATTTTGGCGCATAAATAATATGTCATTAAATATGTATGAGAAGTAACCGTAAGGATACCAATTTCTTTAAAAACGTCTCTTTGGGTACCTCCAGCTTTTAAGTTATAAATAGCACGCAAAGCTATTTAGCATAAAATACCGTAAGACAAGACACCATGACAATAAGAATATATTACAAAGTGGTAGGCCATAACATCGGGGCGTTGGCAAGGTTACCACCCATCGGGCAAAGTCAGACATTATTTATTTTTTTTACTAATTAAATACAAATATTATAGATATTATTATCCAATTTGAACTCAATTTTAAAAATAATATTATGGTCATTAGTTAGGCTCAAATCTCCATAACATTTATGCGGAAATCATAATATGGAGTATTGTGTAACTTTATTATTATCCATTGTTATTTAAAGTATTCGTACAGTTAAAGCTATAATATACTGCCTTAAAGATTGCGATAGTATTATTAAATCAATTGATTTTTTTTCCGAGATATAACGGTAACACTAAAATATTAAATGACTTAAAAGAATTAAATGACTGTTTAAGGAAGGAAGAGTACGTTATTCATTTATAGATGTTAATTGGCAAGTGCCAAAATTATTAAAAGGAGAAGAGGTTCTATTAAACCTCTTCATAAGTTTCATAAAAAGTAAACTTAGTAGCACGGTGGTAAATGCTATCATGATAATGATATTTATATATGGGGATCAGTGACAGCAACTGGATAGTCATACCAATTGAAGAAGAACTTGTAAGAAGGATGTGTAAGGACTTAACTCTAAAAAAGAAAATAGAAGAAACTCATCTAGTAACCACATAGAAGGATGTAAAATAACCACATGAATTTAGGCTCCACTTTAAGCATATAGAAAACGATATTATAAAAAATACAATTATCACTTCTAAAGAACTTTAAGTTTAAATCTCGGTTGAGTATACGTTGCAGCTGGATAACTTACTGCTGAACAGCATTTGTAACCTGGTTAAACAGGATTTCAAACTGAAAGATTAGAAGGAATTCAATGGCCCTCAAGTCATAGCCACGCTTAGTTAGACAACATTAGTTCTATATGCAATTGAGTTTATTTTAGTCATCTGGAAGCTTTTTCAATATAAAAATGAGCAACCCAAATGTAGGGATCAACAAGGACGATGGGGGAGCCTCCAAAAAGATCTTCCTTCAGGGGAAAGAGTTACCCCGCGAAGAATGAGTAATAATTTAAATTTGATTTGAAGTGAAGATTTCAATATCAACTTCGCAGATAATAGAAATCTACTATTATCCGCGATCTAAATCTACTATATCTCTAAGCCTATTGTTTTTTTTATTTGATTGCATCCTAACAATAAAATCGTTGAATGTATAAAAAGTCTAAGTATTGTTGATTATTATAATTAATAATGTAATAAATAAATTACATTGACTAACTACAAATACTATTCATAAATAATCTCTGATCTCTCGTAGCGGTGTAATGCACAATACTTTAAAAATATATTTTTTTAAATGACTATAAAATATGTTTTTTTAATATGTAAATTATAAAATAATAAGAATTGTAAGGGAAAAAACCCATTTAAAAACTTTAATTTCTTAAAATTTTCCTTTTTGTTTAAATATTCAAATCTTTAAAGAAAAGCTAAGCTAAAAAAATGCTGTGGTAAATACGTTTAAAGGAAATTAACAATATTAAACTTATTGTTTAATTAATAATATGTTTTTGATTATACATATTAGAGACTTTGTAATTGATGCTAAAAGTGAATACCTCGTAGGCAGGTTATAATTAAAAAAAAATCTTATTATTTTTCTTTTGCTATTTAATAGGCGTTTCTGTCACTGACCTGTACTGTGCGCCGGAGTCCATTAGAAAGACATCATCAGCATGTATCTTCCTGCATACAAATTCCGTTGGCTTATAATCTATATCGCCGCTATTTTTGCCCGTACTGGATATAGAATCAAATGATTCACTGATGAAATCTTTTTCTTGTCTGGAATTATGTTTAAGTTTTTAAGTTACAATTCTATATAATATATATTTCTTTCTCTTTCTCTCACTCTCTATAAAAAATAGAGAAATTTTAAAATTCGTAATCCAACTCGTTATTTCTATTAAAAGCTGTTATATCACATTAGCTAGTAATATATATTTTATTTTGTAAAAATTCTTCAGGAATAGAAAAATATATCATTTCGTGGTGGTAGACCATAACATCAGGTCGCCGGCAAAGTTACCACCCATCGGACAAAGTCGTGCCGCAAAGCGACATAGTCGTGTTCCGGCACGTTGCTCGATGAAGCCGTCTATGGGAAATGGGTCTGAACAGCTGCGGTACGTTGGCGAACCGGTTGACGTCGAGTTGGTGTTTGTTTTGTCGGGTGTCTAGTCGAGGAGGGTAGCGGGATCCGAAGCGACGGCTTTCCGCTGGCCGCCCGCAGATAGTTGGGGGCCCAATTAGGGGGCTAGCCACCCACGAAAGGCTGCCCCGCCAGCTGCGAAAAATCCCAGGGTGGCTCCATCGTGCTGGTTGGCGACCAGGCGAGGAGGCCCGATGGCGATCCCTGGGGGGGTTCGGGCGTCCCCACAGTCTCCAGGCTAGCCTCCCAGCGACAAGACATCACCAATTTCGAAGTCGGGTTTGATACGTACCGCCTCGTTCAACTGCCATTTCCCATCCCTATTCACTTTTATTTATTTTTATTATGAAAAAGGTTAAAAAAAGAAAAAGGTTAAAAAAAGAAACAAGTTGTCACAGCGGTTGCACTCCTCCTCATACAAAGTGCACCTCACTAATATAAGGGGTTTGCACTCAAATCTTTTAGCTGTCCACCACCACCTGGAGACAGAGCAGCCGCACTTGCTCTTTTTGACGGAGACGCAGATACAATGTCCTTTGACCGCTACATACTTGGATTATCCCGGTTACTCGTTGGAGCACAACTTTCGCTCACGGGCCGGAGTCAGTATGTACGCGCGGAACGACCTCTGTATTCAGCGTCTCCGTCACCTTGAAGACCCCACATTTTCTTCCCTATGGGTTTTAGTGGACACAGGAAACGAAAAAATCCTGTATTCCTGTGTTTACCGTTCGCACAGCGGTGACCAGGAGACAACTCGTTTATTTGAGTATCTCAGTGAGGCTGCAGATATGGCTCTGTATCAGTACCCTTCGGCGCAGCTCGTCTTTCTGGGGGACTTTAATGCCTGTCATCAGGACTGGCTGTTCCCGTACCAGAAGACCGACCATGCTGGAAGAGAAGCGCGGAAATTTGCGTTGTCCTTGGACCTCTTTCAGCTGGTGAAGCAAGCGACAAGGGTACCAGATGTGGTAGGCCATACAGCCAATTGCCTGGACCTTCTGCTGACAACTGATCCGGACAGGTATCGTGTAGAAGTCACCTCCCCCTTGGGAACCTCCGATCACTGTCTGGTGAAATCTGTGTTTACATATTCCCCACCAGCTTTCGAACCTCATGGTGTTAGGCGAGTATGGAAATACAAGTCGGCAGATTGGGATGAGATGCGACACTTTTTTGCGTCTTATCCTTGGCGGCAGGTCTGCTTCTCTTCCTTGGATCCGTCGAGTTGCGCGGATGCTATAACCGATGTGGTGCATCAGGCAATGGAGTATTTTATTCCTTTTGCTGACGTACCCATCGGTGGCAAAGCTCGCCCATGGTTTAATGCCGAATGTGGTCATGCTCAAGACCGAAAACATTCGGCATATCTCATTTGGGCTGATACTCGAACCCGCAAAACTCCGGATGTAAGTTTGAAGAAGAGAGCCTTTAACCAAGCTGCCAAGTCCTACAAAAAGGCATTGCGGAAGGCTCGTCTCGATCGAATCGCTAAGAATGGCGAAAATCTCTCTGTCAGACCAACTGGCAGTCGAGCTTTCTGGTCTCTTGCGAAAGCGATCGAGTTGAATTTCTGCCAACCCTCACTGCCTGCTCTGCTGAAGCCGGATGGATCCCTGGCCCACACAGCAACAGAGAAAGCGAATGTACTTGCTTCTCTGTTTGCTGATAATTCGCATCTAGACACTGGCAATGCTTCTTCAGCACATCTTCCTCACTGCGGTATTTCGATGCCTGAAATCCGCATCACTAACAAAGAGGTATGGAGAACATTGTGTCGTTTAGATGTGAATAAAGCCAGTGGTCCTGATGGTATACCAGCGATACAGTATTCTGCTCAAGACCTGCGCAGCTGAGTTGTCTCCTGTACTGACACGTCTGTATCGCCTCTCTTTCATGACTGGAATAGTGCCGAAATCCTGGAAGCTTGCTAATGTGCAACCCGTGCCCAAAAAAGGCAGCCGTGCCGACCCTGTCAATTACAGACCGATTTCAATCACCTCCATACTCTGCAAGATTATGGAGCGTGTATTGAACTCGCGCCTACTAGCATACCTAGAAGGTAACGATCTCCTCAGTGACCGATAGTACGGGTTTCGCCGTAATAGGTCTACTGGGGACCTCCTAGTGTATGCTACTCACATTTTAGGCGAGGCCATCGAGAAGAGCGGAGAAGCGGTCGCCGTCTCTCTGGACGTCTCGAAGGCATTTGACAGGGTCTGGCATGCGAGCCTTATAAGCAAGCTTTCAGCGTATGGTATATCTCCTGATCTGATCGGCTGGGTAACGGACTTTCTGAGCCACAGATCTCTCCGAGTAGTTGTCGACGGGTGTTCCTCGGAACCCTTGACAATAAATGCCGGAGTGCCTCAGGGGTCCGTTCTTTCTGCAACTCTGTTTCTGCTGCACATTAATGATCTGTTGAAGCCCGGTATCTATGGGTATGCAGACGACAGCACAGTTGTAGAAAGATATCTGCCGAGTACTCGGGCTAGTCGAGATCAAGTACAGTCTGAAAGAGAAGCCATGGTGCAACGTTTGAATGACAAACTTCAGGCAGTCTCCGAATGGAGCAATGCCAATCTTGTCAAGTTCACCGCCACCAAAACGCAGACGTGTCTATTCACCGCCAAAAGGAGCCCTTTCACCTTGGCTCCTACTTTCCAGAATGTATTCTTGGAATACAGTGACCGGCTTCAGTTGTTAGGCTTAGAGATTTCCTCGAACCTCAACTTTGGTCGGTTCATTGAGTCCAGAGCAAGAGCAGCAGCAGCAAAGCTTGCCGTTCAAGTACTTTACACCGGGACAGCTTCTTGTTTTATACAAAGCACAGATCCGGTCGTGTGTAGAGTACTGTGGTCACATATTTGCTGGTGCCGCAAAGTCTCATCTTGCGGTTCTGGACTCAATTGAGAGGCGAGCAAAGAGGCTTATAGGCGATCCCGAATTGGTCGGAGCCGACCTCCAAAGCCTTGAGCACAGGCGTAGAATTGCTAGCCTCTCAGTATTCTATAGGATACATTTTGGTGAGTGTGCGCAGGAATTACACGAGTTAATTCCCCCGTCCCCCTTCCATCACCGGACGTCCCGACGCACGGCAGGTATCCATCCTTTTGTTGTGGACATTCCACCTGTCCGAACGAAGCGCTTTGCTTCCTCATTTTTAGTGCATACAGCGAAGGACTGGAACAATTTGCCTGCGTCGGTATTTCCGGCCAAATATAATGTGGGTGTCTTCAAGAGAAGAGTGAATAGGTTGCTAGGGCAATGCGACTTACCATCTAAGACTACATTCCACTTACCATCAGGTGGAATGTAGTCAAGCATTGCCCTAGATCATATAAAAAAAAATAAAATAAAAAATAAAATATCATACTTTCGGAATGACACTAATTTTTCAATAGCCGACGTTTCGGTGACGATAATCCCAGCATCTATCTGATCATGGAGCCACTTGTAGAAACGAACGACAGCTACACCGTCTCGTACGTGGCAACGACGGATACCCTTAAAATATAATAAAAATCCTTATAAGTAAAACTGTTAATAGGTTTCTAACTATTTTTAAATGTTTAGAAAAGTGTCAAAGTATTAAACATCCAAGGATTTTCAGCTTAATTTTTTTATACTCAAATTACAATAATATCAACATTATCAGCTTCACGTTTCAATAATTAGCTTTAACAGACAGACAAACTTTAAAATATTGAATTAAACGGAATATAAATATTTTAATAATAAAAAACTAATATTATTAGGCTAAGCATAATAAAATACGATATTAATAAATTATAAATATAAAAAAAATTGTGTTGAGGCCATATACCTCTAACTCAATATCGTTCTTGATCAACTTCGCCAAAGCAACTGGAGACACTTCAGATATTATATTAAGAGGTTTCTTTAATATTCCTTCCTGAAATATACACGAATGTGTGAGAGAGATAGACAAAACATGGCGCCAGAACACAAATTTGGCAGAATAAAAATTGCAGGGTGACAGAATGAAATATAAATTGTTTATTTATTTCTTTCTTACCCCAGATACAGCTCTATGTATTGCCTGGCTAGCTACATTTGAGAGCCATATTGAATGTTCTCCGTCACTTTTATTTGATAAATGTACCTGTAAATATTTATAATTAATTTTAAATATTTTCTTGTAGACAGTGCGTCTATCTGTGTGTTTTTATTTGTAAATATATAGTAAAATATATTAAAAAGAAGCCAAGAGTTTATTTCGGTAGTAAATTTGCATACATAATACAAATAGATTGATATAATATAAAATAATTCATGTACTCCGACAGACAGATTAATTTATTTGTTTATATATAAATATAATCACCGCAAATTTCTGTAACGCCTCAATGATTTGAGAGTATGGTTTACCCTCAATCTTTACCCCCTCTTCAGATACACATTTAAGAATATGTTCTGGAATATTACCCTCTTTCCAGAACAGAGTAACTGAGTCAGGGGTTATTAAGAGATATGAGAAAAACACTGGGTTGTTCCTGATATCGCTACCTCGAAGGTTAAGAGTGTCTGGAAATTGAGCAGTTTATATAGCTTTATAATATACATTTTAAGGCAGTATTATAAAATAAATAAACTAATGTCAATTTTTTTCAATTGTATGGATATTAGGATTATATTAAAAAAATACTACTGGATCTACATCAAAAAATAAATATTACAGTTAATTATTTAAGTTTCCAAAAACAGCTGTTTTTTGCACTTAGTTGTATAAGATCGTACAGGTAGACCTTTCTATTTTAAATAAATGACATTAATATAAGTTTTTCAGAAAAACAAGTAACATACGTACACGCGACTTCATCCAAAGCAGTAACAACTAAAGCAGACGCTTTCTTTTCTGCCATTTGCTTCCTCAACTCCTTTATTTTCTGACCTGCAGATTTACCTGAAATGATACATATTTGGTTTTCTTTTTTATTATACACTAATAATGGACCAATTATAAATATATAGCAATCAAATAATAAATTATTACACATATATTTTATATCCATTATTATATAATAATAAGCAGGAATAATTACCTGTATATTGTAAAGGTAAGTACGTGATATCATTTTGAGGTCTTTTTGGAGGTGGGTCCTGTAGCTTGAATCTAGTTTTGTCCACTAAGTTTTTATCAACAGCTTTCAGCTTCATATTAGCTTTGGATAACGCAGTCTAAAAACACAAGCGAAAAATAATCAAAATGTTCATCTGTTTAATTGATCGACTTTATACTAGCTACAGGCGGTATTACGGGAGTACCATATGGTTACATCTCAATATAACAACACAAAATGGTGACAAAATAAAAAAACAAGCTAAATAAGCAAAATACTTAGCTCATTAATATATTTTATTGATTTTAAATCTTACTATTAACATTGTTAAACTATTAACAGGAATTAAATTTCTGCCTACCCCGAACATAGAACCATTTCAAAGATATATTATGAAGGGGACGAGCTACCTGCAACGAGGTCCATTCTTCGTGGGTCATAGTGTGAGGGTCAGCCCCCACAACAGAACCAGCTTTAAGATTACTTGTCAACCACTTCGCAATCGAAATAATTTCAGGAAGTGCTGAAAATGTTATAGAACTTAAAGCGTGCACTCAATAGAGAATATTAAAAAAAATTTCTTTGGTCTGCCCATTCAAAAACCTGGCTTAAAAAAAGAATATGCATGATGGTATCGGGTTTTTTCTTGTACACATATATTTTCTACAATCTACAAACTCTTTTTATTTTATATTATCTGTCCATCATGTGTGTTCAAGCTAATCTCCGAAAGTTCAAATTTTTTTTTTTTCAGAAACTTACAAATATTTATATTCACAGATTTGCATATTTTATAAGATTATTTAAAGTTCCCCGAAACGTTAACAATGTAAATCGATTAATTTGTATATTCAGTTGAAAAATAATAATTCTTTAATTTACTCTTACATTCTTTCATGAGGGTCCATATCTTCAAATCCACCTCCTTTTCAAACCGAGTGTAATAAATGTCTTCAGTCCAGACCAGTGCTTTACTAGCTGTAACAACAGCAGTTCCAACAAATCCAGTGAACCCAGATAACCATTCTCTACGGGCATCCGCTGGGGATATATAGTCTGACTGTGAAATTAGATTATTGTTAAGTTTTGAAATTTTTGGTAATTTTTAGAGTTAAAGGAATAAATTTAAGAATTCTGTTTTTCTACGACTATTTCATTGCCGCAAAGAGTGAATGATTTCGAATATCGAGCGAATTGAAAGAGAGGGAGAAAGAGAGAGAGTTCTCAAATTCAATACGAAACATAGATAGAAATTAAAATAAATATAAATTATATTTGATAAAAATATAGGAATGTAATAAGTACTAGCTTACATTATGTGCATCCCTCGTTGGAACAATGTACGCAGCCAGTGGTGTTGTTAGGCTGGACATCAGCGCTCGAAGCTCCGTTAATCTTTGAAGACTCATAGCTCCTATAAGAATAAAAGTAATTTTTTTAAATATATTTTGAGATAGTCGTTGTTTCAAAATATGTCATTATATTTTAAAATAGTGTGGTTATAGCTTATTGTTCTAGTTAGCCACTCTGTTAAATTTAACTGATTCGACATATCAATACCTTTTTACTTTTCTACTCAATACAGTTCCCAATTACTGAAATTATGATTTAATTATATTAATATGTTACTTTAAATATTATTAATATTACATGTTTTTTTCTATTATTAAATAAAATTGAAATTGAAAACTGAAAACTGAAAATATGTATTAACAACGTACCAGGAAAACAGATCAACCGTGAAGTTAATGGTTCCTTCTGGATATTTGAAGCAAGATTCCTCTTTCAATGTCACCTGGTATAAGTCAAGTAATTTACTATAATCCAACCAGGCTATGTAAAGGCTTATATTGAAACGGCATAAAGGATAAATTAATTCAACTCCGTATTTTGAATACAAACAGGAAATAATGGTTTCAGGGAATATAGGTTGTAAATACCCAAAAACAATTATAATAATTGATTACTATATACTTATCAATATATTTTACTAATGCATTGTCATTCATTCATTCATTCATATTCAAATTCAAAATATCTTTATGCAAGTAGGCATTTACACGCACTTTTGAATCGTCAATTACATTAAATTGGTCAGTATATCCAGTCTGTGAGTAAGCTACCACCAGCTCGGAATGCTGTTTTGGTGAGAAGAGCTGGCCAGAAACTCAACAGTTGCTCTTTTTAAATGTAATTTTTGGCTTATACATTATAACATCAACCCTGCAAATGAGTCAATGACCCAAGTTCCACACATTTCGATCAAGCAAAAACTCTTGAATGTTAAAGTAAGATTTATTTAATAATATACCTATATTATATATATGCGTATACTTAAGCCCATGAAGTATTTCTTGACTTTTTGAAGTCTAAATTTAGGCGTTACGAGCCTTTTTGATTTCTTGTATTGATCGTATGTCTGTCGGTGTTTTTATTATAGTCATTTAAACTTTGGCGTATATATTGTAAGTTATTAAAAATGTATTGAGAAGCGACCGTAAGAACACCGATTTCTTTAAAACATCTCTTAGGAAGTCTCTAGATTTTAAGTTACAAATAGCCCGTATAGCTCGTTTTTGTAAAATAAATATAGAATTAATTTCGGCAGCGCTGCCCCATAGTAAGATACCGTAAGACAATATAGTGTGAAAATAACTAAAATAAACGTGTCGAGCCGTATTAACGTCTGTTAATTGTCTTACTTTTTTAATTGCAAAGACGGCTGATCTAAGTTTGCTTGCGAGTGTCGAGAGATGGGGGTTCCACTGGAGTTTTCTATCTAAACTTATACCTAAGAAATTTGTCGAGTCAGTCAATTCTCACACTTTATTGTTAAGGAATAAACTACAATTTTGACTTTTTACGTTCGGAAGTGTAAATTCCATGCGTTTAGTTTTCTTAGTATTTAATACCAAATTATTAATTTCAAACCAATGAAAAATACGTGACCGAGCACAGTTAACTTTGTCAAAATTAGATTTATTACGTTCAACTTTAAAAATAAGACAGGTATCATCAGCAAAAAGTACAATGTCACTTAATCCTTTTATGTAAAAGGGCAAATCATTAATATAGAGTAGAAAAAAGAAAGGGCCTAGAATAGATCCTTGTGGAACACCTATTTTTAAGTGAGAAGATCCAACCGATTTACAATTATTTACATCAACCATCTGAACTCTTTGATTCAAGTAAGAGGCAATAAGATTAAGCGCACCACTACGCACACCATAGTTATTATGTTTGCATAGTAATGTTTGATGGTCCACGCAATCAAAGGCTTTAGATAAATCACAAAACACTCCGATTGCATTATGTGACTTTTCCCATTGTCCATTGTCGTAAATGTGGTTAAGAAGCGCGGCACCCGCAAAAACAAATTCGGACATTTTACGATATCTTTTTCGAAGATTTTACTTACTTAAAGTAGGTAAAATAGAGATAGGTCTATAACTTCCGGGTTCTAGTCTATCGCCACTTTTGAAAAATAGTAAAGTAGTTCCACTTTACTATTTTTCATTAAATCTGAAAATATACCGGTTTCAATACATTCGTTAAAAATTAAGAATAATTGTGGAGCAATATCATTTATAATAGTTATTATTTTACTGACATACCCCAAATATCACCGGCTTTTTTTATATTTAGATTTCTAAAAGTTTTGACAGTTACATATGATGTAACAGGTTTAAAAACAAAACATTTATTACTGACTGACTCTTACGTTATTCGTCAAATCGACGATTTTTTTTTATTTTTTTTTTCTTTTCAATATTATCAATTTTTGACTTAATAGGTCCATTGGCAGCCCTAGTTTTTTCAGAAACACTAGATAAAACATTCCAAGTTGCCTTTTTTTATTTTCTGGGTTTAAGATTTTATTTCTTATATAAATCTACTAAGCTTGTATGCAAACGTCCTTATATATTGTAGAAAAATTCCTTACTTTATTCAAGAACACCGGATCTTAATTCCATTGCCTCTAACCATATAAATCATATAACTTATCTCTACTTTTATATATTCCTATGGTAGCCCAATCACTAAATTTAAGTTTTAGGTATTTCGTCATAGTTTTGGGCTTAAAAACTTTATTAATTTCTTGTAACAAAAAATCGAAAACGTTATTATATAAATGATTTGGATTATCATCGGTCATGTCTACTTTACTCACTTTTTGCTGGATGATCATCGGTCATGTCTACTTTACTCACTTTTTGCTGGATTATCATCGGTCATGTCTACTTTACAAACTTTTTGCTCAACAGTATTCTTAAACAAAAATAAAGTAAAACACATACAAGTAGCACAAATAGTACAACAGGCGGCCTTATCGCCTAACTGTGATTTCTCCCAGGCAACCCTGGGTTTTAGAGTATATATAACAGACATTAATTAATATAGGTAGGTGGCGTAGGTACAAAAAAAAACATATAAATAACTACACACTAATACGTAGATTGTAAATAATTAGAAATACTATCTACAATACATAAGCTATAATAGACTAAACCATATATTATATGATAAATACCGGGAGATTGGAAAATAATTGCATTAGTGGCAAAAATGGAGGTATTAAGATTCTCAAGATTTGTATGGCGGTAAATTTTAATATCATCTACATACGTGTGATAGAGATAAGATATATATAGAGTGATAGAATTAATGAAAATTGCGAAAAGTACTTATCGTCCTTCCTAATTCGTTGTCTCCGGCCAATGAGCTAACTCCGAAACCAATCTAACACTGATGGAGATATGCTAAGGGTACGTAACAGACTCAGCAGAATATCAAAGTCAACAGTTTTAAACAAATTACTGAAATCTAATAGTGTCAATACTGTAAGCTGTTTTTTGTCCATCATCGGTGACCTTGACCAGGACGAAATCCGGATTGTAAAGGACATAGCAGCTGATGTTTGTCAATAAATGTGCTCAACTGCTCATAAACTATTTTTTCTAGGATTTTGGAAAGGAAGGGCAAACTAGAGATAGGGAGGAAATCACCAATATTAGTAGGTTTGGATTTTTTTGGGATGGGAATAACGTGGGCATGCTTCCAAGCATCAGGAAATTTACTACAGGATATGGAGTGGTTTAGAATGTGACCTATTATAGGAGAAATTATATCTAGGATATTACGGCTCAAACTGTCAGCACCAACGGCATCCGAAGAAATAGATTGTAGGCCCTTCTTAACATCACATTCAGTGATAGCACAAAAAGTAAAATAGGAAAAATCTGGAGTTGGTAGGGATGAAAGATAATTAATTATGTGATTCTTTTCAACATTGTCAATTATTTTTGAAGAAGCAAAGTGTTTATTAAGAAGTTTAATGTCAAAATTGATAGCAGTATTTGGAGGTTTATCAACTTCAAGCGATTCAAGAAATTACAATGTTTTTGAAGTATTACCATGTTCTAGGGACTTGTGAATGTGACGTCAGTGGACATTTATCCTAATACCTGAGAACCGAAATTAGAAGTTAAATGAATAAATATTACATCAAAAGTTACAGAATATATATTTAAAAATATAACAAAATAGTAACTGTGTAATAGAATAGTAAATTTTAATATGTAATCAATATTATATTGTACACCAATAAACAAAAAATATAGAGGGATAAGAGTAAATAAAAAAAAATAGACTAAAGTCAGTTAAGCGGTCATATTTTGGAGGCAATTATAAAAAAGAAATATTTTGGAGGCACTCAAGCTTATAAAGTTGCTTCTCTTTTAAGTCTAGGTAACAAACAACAGGGTAATCAAAAATAGGAAATGGCTTGCATAAACTTAATTTTAGTGGACATTGGCAGAAAATTACGCAATTAAAAAACATGTATAGACGAAAACGCACAAAACGTTTAAATAGATATTAGCAAAATGATGGTCTTTGTGCTCATATCTGTTGATAAAATATTTATAAAATATTAACTAGCAACACTGTGCATCCTTGCAAGGAGATTAACAAGGAGAATTTTCTCTGGTGCGAAAAAGAAATTCTTCAATTAACTAATGATCTTTGTATCACCAAACTTATAAGTGTTGCTAAAAATGCTTTATCTTACGATCCTGCTCCTGTAAGCACAGAAGACATCGAGATGCAACCCTTGCAATATAACACGTGGATCCTATTCATGAAGAAAATAATAATTATTATTGTATAATAATATATTTCAAGTTCAAACAGTCATATCTACAAAACGACTCTTCTTTTAAGGATAAGTAATATTATCCCTAAGGGGAATTACGTTCTTCAATAACGTCATAGTAATTTAATTAATATAATTGTTTATTTAATATTACAGAGATATTAAATTTATCTACAATATGAATGTGTTGTGTGTTGAAATGTATGTATGTGTATATGTATACATGTCTTTTAAAGAGATTGTGGTGTGTGGCTGTGCAAGTAACTATTGCATATACAGGGTGTCCCGTAAAGAATAGATAATCCTGGAATGCCGAATACCGAATGTATATTAAAAATCTATATTAAAAAAAATATTCATATTGGTACTCAAAATATGAAAATGTGTGTGTGTCTTCCACATATTTTAGGAAAAGAAGCCAACTTGTTAATATTTTTTACAAAGGATTGTGATGTTAGAATAGATCTAGAACTTCCTATTAATAATAGATATTATAAAGTTGGTTAAAAACCATGAATTCTGTTAAAAGATGTTCTAGTGATTTTGGTAGGAGCAGTAAGATTTTTAAAATAATTAAGATTCACGAGGAATGGTAATATAGTCCCACCCAAGAGAACTCTCCGACCTTAAATTGATATAAATGTTTTAATTTATTTTTGCTTTTTGTCGAAAAGTATAAAAGAGGAAGTAGTAATTGAATTAAGGGGAAAAGAAAGAAAATATTTTAATTAATTATTTATTTACCCGGCTATGTTCACGTAAATTTGTCCGACTAGTTCAGAACCCAGTCGGGGTACCTATTCATGAACTCGAAGCATGCCATACTAGCGGCGTGAAAAAGAAAATATTATTTGTAGAAAATATTTATAAGTGGTAAAGTAGATTTATAATGGTAAAGTCGATTTTTTTTATTATTTAAACTGTCGTGATTCATAATGACTATTATATGTAAATATATTTACAATCTGTATTACACGCCAATTACATCGGATTTTTTTGAAAATCGATCGGTCATAAGTCGGTCAAACAGTAACGGTTAACGTGATAACAGCTGGTAAATAATATTAAAAAAATTCTAAACTTTGAATTTTTAAAATAAGTGACACTTTTTATGTTGCTTTAAAGAGCTCAAAATGATTTCGTTGAGTTGGCCAATGGATCCTATTGATATTTGTTTGTAAATTTCTATATAAGATACAATATACACTTTATAAGATACAGTATACACTTAAGAAGGTACAGACATTTCTTAAATTTTTATAAAATTAAATAAATATCATCGAAACCAGGAGTTATGCCATATACTTTAACCGCTCCGTTGGTCGAGTGGTTAGCGCAGACGCCTAACGTGTCACGGCGCAATGGGGCTCGGGTTCGATTCCCGGCGGGAGACAGGCATTTATGTGATGAGCATAGATGTCTGTGTTTCTGGGTTTGGTCGTTTATTAAATATATTTTCAGTATTTATAATATGTATTTCTATGTATTTGTATCGTTGTCTAACACCCTTAACACAAGCATATAATTTGCTTACTTAGGGGTTAGATCAATGTGTGTAATTTGTCCTGATATTATTATTATTATTATTATTATACTTTAGATGGACTTCACATGAACTGAAGATTAAAGGAACATTCATAGTCGGCTTAGATGAACCTCGTGCAGCAAAGATTAGATGTGTGCATAACAGTGTAGCATGTGTTACACACACACACACACAGACTAAATCGCAAAAAAAATCAAGACCAAAAACTTGTTTTTTAGATTTATATGCAAAAGGCGGATAAAGAGATATGTTAACTGCAGATTTAGGGTTTTGAAAAAACGTTAAAGTATAATCTATGTTGGAAAACCATCGGTAGGTAAATACAAATTTATAAAAGCAAGGAAAATACAGAGGCTAACACCTCAAATCCTATGAAGCGAATTAAACTCTCTAATCGTGACTGATAATAACAGTAAAAGTAAGTGTACAGTAATCTGACTTCAGAGATATTTTTTGAAAAGCGTAATAGGTAGATATTAAAAAAAAATTAAAAACAACTTTGAAAACATAAAAGTTATTGAAAAAAAAGAAAACATGCAAATAATATCTTATTATTCACAATTTTATTATTTTTATAAAACTTTACATAATGATAACATATAATTTTGATAGAAGTGGTTCATAGAGGCTACAAACTTTTTTATCTAATAAATATTTAAATAAATATACATCATATTGACTGAAAATGTTTATAAACATGTATAGACATGTTAAGATTATTTAAATTTATATAAATTTGGAATGAAAAATAAAACCGATAAGGGTAGGGATTCGTATCGTAACATACCGTATTGGTTCATTCTATATTTATATAAATTAATACATCCTATTAAAAAAGTAAATGATCTATGCACCAAACCATAGACTAAATATTGTGATTATAAGAATTGGTGAGCTTTTTAACAAAATTCCAGAGCTTCTTTGTATTGGCGCGCATTCTTTTTCCAACCATTGGTAATCTGCTGTTAAATTTCTTTGTAGTAAAATTGGTCCCAAAGTAGCTAAGACCCGAGCGTGGTAGTTGTTTAAATATTTGATCTGTAATAAGTACATAAATGTATTATTTTTATTCAAATGTAGGTACTTTAGCAAGAAAATAAGAAGTAAGATTTCATTTAAAGTTTCACATAATCTTTAATGGTTAGGGGGGAAAAAGGAAAAAGATGATGTCTACAAAAATCTAATAAGCAAAAAATAACCTCATCATCATTCATGATGTTGACATCCAGACAGCTGGTCTGATAAGGCGCTAGAGATATCGTATAGAAAGCGGTCGCCATGCGTCCCGTGAAGTCACCAACCAGACCTTCCGCCTGAAAAATAGATCCTTATGGAATTGTTACCCACATAAAATAATCTTAGTTAAATGTACTATTTTATTCATATTTTAATTTTAAATAAAAGACACGGGTAAAATTAAAAACTGTGACATGCGAAAACATAAAGTCGATCTTCCAGTTTAGTTACTATGTCACTACCGCCTTCGATGAATATAGTGTTTGTATGTCATAACGTATGTATTCTGTATAGAGCCTTTTGTTACGGGACCGAACCGAATATGTATCTATAGATCTAACCTAATATATAAATGTTTGAAATTGTATCTATAAACATGTCTATGAAAGTTATTTAAATTTTAAATAAAGAAAGTAAGAATCGTCAACATGGACAGTGTCTCTGATATTCCGTCCTGTTGACTATGCCTAATTCAAAAAAAACTGTTTACAATATTGGTTAATAAAACATAAAATAAATATTAGTTATATACGTACATAAATGTGGTCGGAAGCATTGGTAAAGTTAATGACCTCGACGAGATCCTCATGACGTATTCCATATTCACCCACCTCATAGTATCCAGGTTCTAAAAGATATAAATAATAATAATAATAATAATAATTCCTTTATTAATAAAAAATAATTACAATAGGCAACAAGGACCCGTTACAGATTGAGAATAAATAAAACTAAAACAATAATACAACCATAAAATAAATAAAAACTAGTTTTCCGCTGGTCAACGAAGAAAACTAGAATAAAATCTGAGCAATTCATTTGACACATTCCTTAGAGCTCCGATTATCAAGTTGCCAGACTCGAATAGTGTTTGTCTAAATCTGGCAACCCGATGCCTGATCAAAGCCTCGAGAGTCGCCACGCGGGCCTCAACGAACATCGTCGATGCACTGGACCAGCGATTTATTCTAAATAAAACTCTAAAGGCATCATTGTATTGGACTTTAAAAATTCGGAAACTTTCTTTTTTATACCTGTACCATAATTGCGGAGTATACAGAGATGTACAATAAGTTTTAAATAGTAGTATTTTAGACTCATGATTACATTTATTAAATTTTCGCGCTATAACACTGGCACGAACAGCCATAGAACGCCTCTCTCTGTCAATGTCTAGGTCATCTCTGAGGTCAGTCGTGACAACATGGCCAAGGTAGCGGAAACTTGAGACGAATTTAAGAGGTTGATTATTGAGACACACAGGTAAATGCAAATCTTTAGCCGTGGAACCGAATAGCATTGCTACTGATTTAGTTTCATTATAAATTAAGTCATGCCTCCCTGCATAGGATTCACAAATTGTCAGAAGTTTTCTCAGTCCGCCAACAGAGGGGCTCAGCAAGACCATGTCGTCCGCATAACTAAGATCATTCATACAGATTTTATCAATATAGCATCCAACACCGGCCTTGCAAAGCTCCTCAATTAGCTGATCTATGTAAAGATTAAACAAGAGTGGCGAGGTCAACCCACCCTGTCTTACCCCACACGAGAGAACATATTCTTTAAAACACGCACCATCCCATCTCACAACATTACCCTGAGAGTTATACCAATTCTTCAACAGAGAAACAATATCAGGTGGCACCCGTGCCAGTTTCAGTTTACGCCACAACAAATCGTAATTAACCCCCTCAAAAGCCCGACTAAGGTCGAGAAAACAGGCATAGATCTTAGTCTGTCGCTTGACGTAGTAGTTTACGATCTGCTTTAAAGAAAATATTGCTAAATCCGTAGAGCTTTGTTTTTTAAAACCGAACTGAGCATTACTTATTACAATATATTCTGATAAAATATTGAAAATAATGGAATCTACTAATTTAGCACTCGATGTGGCAATTGATATCGGGCGATAATTATTGCTAGAGGTAGCACTTGACGTTCTACTTTTAATAACCGGTATAACAATGCATTTTAATAACTCAGGAGGTTGATATCCATGTCTGAGACATGCGTTAATAAATTTTGAGAAAAATGAAGTTACCCCGGTACCCCCGAAACGTAAGTGTTCCACAGTCAAGTCGTCATGACCGCAAGCTTTCCCCAATTGCAGTTTTTTAAGTGCGTCAAATACCATATGCTCATTTATATGTATGGAAGGGAGACACCAAGAACTAAAGGAGCCAGTACCTAAATCATCAAACCGTTCACGTTGCACGTTACGCTGACTAGTACTATTAACTATAAATTTACATTTAAATATGTTTGCAAAATTCTGCTTATTGCTTTCGCCATCGATACAAACTAGAGTTCCAATTTTGGTATTTGTTATGTAAATGAATGAATTAATTCATTAATAGCATTTAAATCACAGAAATTAAACTTTTAAGAGATATCAACACGACTTGTCTCGAACCTACGCCTTCTAAACTATTGCCACAGTGTTTAGTCAATTTAGCTATACTGTCCCTTTCTGTAACCGCTTTCATCTTTATAGGTGACTGCAGCGAACGCGGATAATAGATTTCGTTTAAGAATGTCTGTTCCTAAAGAAGCTGGCCATTTTATTTTAAATATTTTAGATATCTTCAAGAATAATTGTAAGAAATAAAACTATTTTTACGGATTTAACTCGCGTATATTGAATTAAATTTTAAATTTACATTTTAAAATGCTTTGCAGCTTTCTAATGGATGGTTAATTGAATTGGTTATGGTAACGAATATTTGATCTAACACCTGGGACCCACATTTGAAAAATATAAAATCCCATGTCTGTGACCGCACTGTAAGACCCAGGGAACAGTAAGCTCCACAAGTATCACGCCTCAGATGTTTAGAATACAGAAATAGATAGTTAAACCCGTAAAAATAGTTTTATTTCGATAAATTGTAAAAACATAAAAATACGAAATGCTTACTCTAAGCCTTAAATAAAACAATAACTATGTCAAAGGCATATGATGCTGATTGAAATATTTATGACAAATAAAAATATTGAGGCCAATTGCAAACTACCTCATTTTTTAATCATGCTTGGACTACAAATCTAATGTTAAATTAATTTATATTACATTCGTAAATCTCTCTATTACCTAAATTTCTTTTTTAATTCTATTCAATAACTCCAACCTTGCTGGTGTAAGGCAAAATAAGGAACGAAATTAATAACCATATTATAATATTTAACTCACCGTTACTCATGATAATTCCTGGAACGAGTCCGGGGTCGTTTGCCAGATTTCCAATACCTACAGGTCCTTCGTGCACATTGAGGAAGTGTCCCACACCGTGTCCCGTACCGTGGGCATAGTTCAGTCCCACGTCCCACAGATATTTTCTTGCAAGGGTCTCTAAATCTCTTCCCTGCGGAGACATCTTTAAATTTAGCTAAAACTAGTTGTTTGCTTGCGACTTCACATGGACTTCAAATAGAACTGGACTTGAACTTTAGTAAGATGTGTATTTACTCAACCGTTTTTATTTCGTTCCACAAAATTATTCATCGTGTAAGAATTACCTAGGATTACTTTATCCAAATATATAAACTTGAAAACTTTATAATTTATAATATTAGTACAGATAAACGTTATATTACTCACAAAAGTGCCTCTCGGAAATACGGCAGTTCCTAATAATATCTGACCCTTTAAGACTCTAGTGAACGTCAGACGCTGCATGTCCGTCGGTGTGCCCATGTGTCGTGTTCGAGTTATGTCTGTTGTACCATCCCTATATATTTTTAAAATTCTTTAGGGCATTGCACAAAACAAAAAAAAACTACACATCATAAAAAAGGTAAAAAGACATGCAAAGAAGGTTTTATCTTTTTCAGACAACTTGTGACGACAAAATAATAGTGCGATATGGTGTAATAAATGAAAATAATACCTACTAAGAACAAGCTTAAACTATGAATTCTCATGATAATTTTTATACCCATCAACAGAAGTCGATAATACAAATTAAATAATATAAAAATAATAATATGCAATATTATTATTTTTATAAATAAAAATACTTAAGTTTTTTATACATATATTGTCCTCCAGAATCTACTAGCAGCATGTCATTTTGTCCAACTACAGTCTGATTTCCTTCTGGAGATGGCTTATAATGTATGATGGCACCGTTGGCTCCGGCTCCAGCAATTGTGGCGAAAGATGGACCTTTATAGTATTTTTCTTCACTAAAACATAAGTGACAGGTTCTTAACTTCAAAGGAATCCTACATCTCTAATCATTTTTAAGGTAACGCTTTCACCACTCATCTATGCGATTTCTCACTGATACATCAAAAATATTTAACTTGTGGAGATTGATGTCTTTGTTGGTTTATATTTTAGCACAGGCCGTAATATCACTGAAACTTTTCAATGGGCCCAAATGGACTAGTCATGCTGTGCAGCAGCCCTCAAGGTCTTTCCAAAATATCTATCTAGTTACGATTTTTTTACCTAATTAACATATTTAATAAAATGCGACTAACCCTCTTAGTTCATCCAATTTGTCCACAACATTAATTTCAGTAACATTGACTCCAGCGTCTACTTGCTGGTGAACCCAGCGTAGAAACCGCACGACTGCTATGCCGTCTTTTATGTGGGCTGATCTAAAACCCTAGAAAATATTATGGAGAATATAGCATTATGTTGTACAACATACTGTAGTATACGAAAAAAAAACCCTATTGACTCGTGGACAACTCGTGGAGAAATGAAGGGCTACAAGAAAAGAATATTCGTTAAGAACTAGATCTATATATTATTTTGCATAAGGCACTTTTTAACACTTTTCTATATAGGGGGAGGGGAGACAATGGGTACGATTGTGACCCCTCACTCCTCTGACTCAATCAAAGTCTGGTACCGGAGAGTTCAGAGCCTTCAAAAAGAAAGCAAAGTCTTCACCTTTATTATATTAGTATAGATTATATCGCAGGCTTGTACTGGTTGTTAAAACATGAACATTTATTGCTAGGGAAACAGTGTCTAATATCGATATCAAAAACATCGATAGTTTTTATAAGGCTGTTTACAATAATTAAGCACAGAAAACAGATAGGATACCTATCCAAATCAATCTACAAGCAATAAACTATCCATGAATTGCATAACATTTAGCTATTATATATGAATACGTGTTCTTGAATAAATTAAGTCGTTCTAGTAAGAGAAATCATTAAATAAGGTAGGTAAGGGTTAGGCTTAACTCCAAATCTTACCCGTAACTCGACGCTGTTTTTTATATATTTCATCATAGCCACTGGAGATATCGTTGATACTGTTCTAACAGCACTATTCTGTAATAAACAATTAAAAAGAGCCATAAAATTAGATTATTTCAGTACTTTGACCGATAATGAGGATTTTAAGTCATTGAAAAAACGTATAAAATATTGTATGTAATTGAAACTGAATGTAGGTATAGGCCCAGCTCAACCGGTAGTACCCTCACACCCAAGAACCAAGAACACACACTCTCTTACAGAAGATCAATAAAAAGTAGCTATTTTACGTTCACAGCTATGTTTCCGTCGGTGATTGAGACAGCCGGATGTGCAAATCATCTTCCTTCCTCTCTCTCTTTCTCTCTCTCTCTCTCTCTCTCTCTCTCTCTTCCTCTCCTATGTCGCACTTTTCTTCAAAGTACACATATAAACTTTAATTATTTACTAGGGAGACTACATTTACTATATCAGAAGAGCCACCTACTCGTTAACAGCTCATTTTTTTTAAGGAAAAAATCATACCACTTCAGCAGCTAGATGTATCGCTTGGCTGCCATCATTTGATAACCACACTGTACTATCCCGAGGTAATCCAGTCTGAAATTTTATTAGTGGTGGTGGGTTAACTACGAGATCGTTAAAAAATTGACTTTAAAGAGACTAAGAAGTTAATAACGTCGTAATAATATTATAAAAAAAATATATATTCATTGCATAGGTTACTTTTTATTATTGCACCGGTTGAACGTATCTTAATGTACTTAGTCCACCTTTTGCGACGATGCATAAAATACTATTTCAATCTTGATGCACGACTGTCCGGGGAAAGATATGTACATTAATCAAAGTTACCGATGACATTCATATGGGTAGGTATGGGTGGTACAAGTTACAACCCCGACGTAACGGCTTTAATAAGTACATAATAATATTATTTTCATTCTTTTTAGAGGTCTTTTTGTATCGTGGGTTTTTATTTTTTTTTTTTATACTATGTAGCAATAAATTTATTAGTATTATCTTCAAGAAGTTCATCTGCTTCATTGCACACTAATATACGGAAAATATTTTAACATATAATATTATTTGCGAACAGAAAAATTATACTTACCACCATATTTCGCAAATAGTCAAATATCTCTGTGTATGGAAGACATTGTAACTGTGTTCCTTCGGATTGTAAATGATCTGTTATATCACTGGTTAAATTTCCATTGCCCCAGAAGAGAATTACATTTGAATTCACCTATTGAACAAAGTTGAATAAAACAAATAAAACAATAATATAATAACTAGCAATGTGCCAAATAAAAATCTCTGCTGAAAAATACGTATTCGTATGTTTCAAAAAATAAACAATATTTATTGTATTCGAGAGTTTCTTAACTAAAAGCAATATAATATAATTAATGGCAAACCGAATCCGCTTTGATGATTAGATATGAGAAAAAGACTGGGTTGTAAGGTATGTCCGATCCTCGTATGTTTAAAGTGTCTACAAAAAAAAAAACAATAAATGACTACATTATAAAGTACATTAAAGAAATAATGTAAGAATGTAAAAGGTGAAAAGGGTCAGTCTTTGATTTCTTCAATCATTTTCATTAGATATTCTATTCTTTTATTATTCAAAGCATTCGATTGTGTTGAACCACAACTTTATTAAAGTATAATTCAAAGAAGTAAAGGTAAGAGCCATAGGTGTTGTATAAGGACCTAGATAAGGTTCTTTTTTTGTTTCTTGTGCTCGTGGTGATATTAAAACCTATTTTGAATGGAATTAAAAAAGAAAATCTAGGTCGTTTAAAACTGAATTAATTAATGCGTAATAGATAGACATTTTTTTTATGTATATAGAAGAATTGACATATCAAAGCTTTTATGGGACATATTAGGACATTTACCATCGGTTAGTTTTAAACCATTTTCATATTGGATAGATGTTTGAATAATTGAACTTTTATAAATAATTAAAATGAAATAAATTCAAAACTTACACGCAATATCGTCCAAGGCAGTAAGAATCAGAGCGGAAGCGTTTCTCGATCGTATTTGATTAACCAGCTCTGATATTTTATCTCTTGATATTTGGCCTAAAATTAATGACAATTTTATCGGAGATGTTTTTAACCCGGCGTCATTGAGGTTGGGTCAAAATGACCCGGCTTGTTTATAACTTATAATATCTTTGTAAGTATGTGCGTGACGTTGCCGTTTTTTCCAGTAGCTAGAGCTAATACTGTACTCTAAACGTTTTCGATACGAAATTAGTTCGGCGGCGACAGCGCTAGGAGCTACACGTGTGCAATTTCCAAAAAGGTAAATTTGACCCATCCTCACAATTGACGTAACAATTATGCGCCTTTTTTAACTAATGGATTTTTGTTGTTGTTTATTAATATAAACAACAACAAAAATCCATTAATTATAAAAATCATAAAAAAAATGTTTACAATACTCCAAGAATTATCTTGGAGTATTGTAAACATTTTTTTTATGATTTTTGCTTTGAATTTTGTTGTTTTTTTTGTCAATAGGTACTTATTATAAAACAGTATGAATCGAGAAGAGAGAGAAAGACAACGTATTATTGCGGTTTTAGAGAAGTCTGATTCGGAGGACGATTTACCTGATAATGATGATGAAGTAGAAGAAGAGGATCATGTTAGTGTGCACAGTGAACCAAGTGACACAGAGCAAGAATGTTCGGATCACAGTTTGGATACTAGTGACGACGATATCCCGCTCTCCAGAAGAATAACAGAAACGCAATCTACAACAAACCGTGCGCCGTCACCGCAACAAGACCATCCACGATATCTTGGTAAAGATGGCACAGTATGGCTAAAGACACCCTTTCGACAAAATGTAAGAACTAGGTCAGAAAATATAATTACTCAATTGCCAGGTGTAACCCAAGAAGCAAAGTCAGCTACTTCCGAGTTGAAATGCTGGGGCTTGTTTTTCAGTAATGAGATGTTGCAGAACATTTTGAGATACACTAATGTACGTATCAAACGCAAAATCGAATCTTGTAACGACTTGTCGAAACATACCTACATGAAAGAATGCAGCGTGGAGGAATTTAGAGCATTTATTGGTCTTTTATATATTGCTGGTCTTAAACGCTCGGGAAGACAGAATCTCAGTGATTTATGGGTTTCCGATGGCACAGGTGTTGAAATATTTAGGCTAGTCATGTCTGAACAACGTTTCCATTTCATACAGAGCTGTCTGTGCTTTGATGATGACACTACCCGCGAGCAAAGGAAACAGTTAGATAACCTAGCACCAATCAGAAAACTATTTGAAGCTTTCGTTGAAAATTGTAGAACAACTTATTCTCCAGGTGAGTGTCTAACTATTGATGAAATGCTGGTAGCCTTTCGAGGCCGGTGCAAATTTCGACAATATATACCATCGAAACCTGCAAAATATGGCATCAAGATCTTTGCATTAGTAGATTCCACGAATTTCTACATTTCAAATCTTGAAATATATGCCGGAAAACAGCCTGCTGGTCCGTTTGCTGCAAGTAATAAACCTTTTGATGTTGTGAATCGCATTGTGGGACCTATTTCAAAATCAAACCGTAATCTAACGTTTGATAATTGGTTCACCAGTTATGAGCTGGTTCAGCATTTGCTGAATGAACACCAGTTGACGTCGGTTGGAACTCTGCGTAAAAACAAAAAACAAATCCCTCCTGCATTCACAAAAACTCGAGGCGTTGACGTGTTTTCATCTCGATTTGGCTTCCAAAAAGATATTACTCTTGTATCTCATGTACCAAAAAAAAATAAGGTGGTATTGCTGATGTCAAGTCTTCACCATGATAATAAAATTGACGATGCAAGCGGCGAAAAGCGAAAACCCGAAATCAACACCTATTACAATAAAACGAAATGTGGGGTTGATGTCGCTGATGAACTTTGCGCCACATATGATGTGAGTCGTAACTCCAAAAGGTGGCCCCTGACAATTTTTTATGCACTGTTGAACATGTCAGGAATTAATGGACTTATAATACATCGCATAAACAATAACAAACCCAGCGAGAAGCGACGCTTTTTTTTGAAAAACTTAGGTCTTGCTCTAGTCAGTGAGTATTTGAAAATCCGCCAGAATGTGAATCGCTTGCCACGAGAAATGCGCAAAAGAATCAGGGAATTTGTTGCTGAATCATCAGAGGAGCCACCTGCGAAGATACCTAATGCCCGTAAAAGATGTCAAGTGTGTCCTGCAAAAAAAGATCGTAAAACAAAACATACTTGTCAAGCTTGTCATAAATTTATTTGTCCTGAACACATCATATCTTTCTGTAGTGATTGCATTAACAACGAAGATTCTAATTAGCTTTGTTATACTTTTTTTTTTAAGATATTAGAGTTAAGTTTATAAAAGTGCCATATGTAACCGAAAAGACTAGTTATTAGTGTAGTAATGTCATGAAAACTTAAGAGATGTCTATTTTGTTCCTATTTTCGTGAGTTTAAGTAAAAGTTGATTAAATTTAATAAAACGTTACTTAATTATTATTTTTATTTTTTATTATCAAAACCAGAATATCCTTCAACTAAAATAATAACATAGGTTACTAATTTACTTAAAAACTAGGTAAATACCATATATTAAATATATGGGTAATATTGACCCACCTCAACGTCCGTGTAACTGTTATCTACCACAATGACGCCGGGTTAAATTAAACATGATATACCAATTTATGTTGAAGCCATTGAAAACAAAACCTACCTGTAAAATTAGCAGAGAGAGCAAGTAATGGTTTATTAGGTCTAGGGGGGGGTGGATCCCCCATATTACGCCTCGCTTCATCCACTACGTTATTGTACACAGGCTGGAGCTTTATGTTTGCATTTTGTAGAGCAGTCTGATAATTCAAATAAAAGGATTGATCATTTGTTTTAAAATAAATATACCCAAATAGTACGGAGTTGCGAAATGGTCACTATGGCAAATTTATTTAGAAGGTAATTGCTTATGCGTTGACGACTGATGAGGTAAAATTGATAGGTTTAATTAATAATAAAAATAAATAATAAGCAGATATGTATGAAAGTGGGATAGGGTAGAAAAGATAGGAATTAGTAGAAAATAAATTTAACTTCCCAAACTTAAAATATCACTAATAAGAAGATAAGCACAGGAGTAAGTTTTACAAGTGTGTTTACAATTAGTATAATAAAATTTTATGACTTTTAGAGTTTACTACCTCTAATGATCTCCAGGCAGTGCGCGTGTAAGTCGTTGGATCTATTCCGACAACTGAACCAGATGGCATTTCAGATGCTAACCAATCTTGGATTGATAGGTCAGTACCTGTAAGTGCAATAACACGTTAAACTTGCAAAAATATAATCTTAAAAAAAAGAGTATCTTATATCAAATCGAAATCATCTATAACTAGAAAATTATATAAATATTGTATTTAATTATGAAACTTATTTACCCTGCCTCATGAGACTCCACACACTGGTATCAACCTGAATTTCAAATTGAGTGAAATATCTCCCATCAGTCCATACTAAAGCATGGTTGGCTGTCACCAGCGCTGTTCCTGAAGACCCTGAGAGACCGGAAAGCCATTCCCTACGTGCATCCGTGGGAGCTATGTACTGAGACTACCGAAGAGGTAAGCGTAATTTATTAATATTTATTTATCTACAGACAACAGTATTCAATGTTAACTTATATATATAGAGTTACACAAATACTAAGTTAACTTGACTGATTGTCAAGCGAGTTAATTGTTAAGAGAGACTCAGAAATGAAATGGCCTAATTTCAAACTGTTACATAAAAGATTTGAAAAGAGGTTCACTCCGTAATCGATCCTACTTCTCTACTAATGTAAACCAAAAGTTCAATGGAAACCTTTGAAAATAATTTTTGGTTGATTATTCCTCAAGGACCTATTGACCTATGATCGATTTTTTTTTTGTTAAAAACATTCACCATAACGTCATCTAATCTGTTCAGCAATTATGAATGCATTTGACCCAACAACACAGAGCTAAGCTAGTCGTCTCGCTCCTCACCAGCTGACAAATGTAGTTTTGTATAGAAATTTAAATTAATATCTACTTACATTATGAGCATCTGCTGTAGGAACAATGAAAGCATCGATTCCATTTTGTCTCATAACATTTCTGACTGCTGTTACTCTTTCTAAACTTATCGCATTGCTAAGTTTTCTGACAGTTGATTTATCTAAAACGTTATATGCTGGTTGAACAAACATGATTGATTGCTTATAGGTATAAAACAAATCTTATAGTAGCCGTCCTATTTTAAGAGCTTACTTACAGATAAGTAAATAGGTAATTGAAAATACTATATTTTTAAAAGTAAAGAGTTGTCTGAAAATATATATATTAATTACATTTTTCAAACTTACACTTAAAGTAACCGTTCGTAATTTTATTACGCCAGGAAGGATTAACCGTGTTAAGATAAAATATTTACGAGCATATGATACTATATAATACGAGATATTTATATTTTCAATCGATCCATTTTATCATTTATATTTTTTTTCTAAATATTAATGAAAATCTCAGATAACTCACAATATGATTGGGATTCTGGGTAATCATAATAACTGGCTGGTACGAGTCCAAACCCGGTGTGTAGTCCCAAGCTGTAGATAGAATAAATGATTCAGATAATCCTTCAAATAATGCAAGTCAAATATTTTAAGCAAGGAGTCACGGATTTTCAAAACCAAATTCCCACGAAAACTTAAGTTTTCTTAGGATTAAACCTTAAATTAAATTAAACCTTTTTTTTCTATATATAACAGTAATATGGAACTGAAAATCAAATAATAAACATTTATATGTTACCTACCTACCACCTAATTTTAACAAATATTTAATACGTTTTAGAGATAAATAAGGCTTTGAAAGAAGTTATTAACAACCCTAAACAGTCTTTAACAAATTAACATATCGCAATATGTTCTTGTCCTTTTTTATTACATTGTATAATTTGTTGAATTAAAAAGCATAAAGTACTGAACTCCAGTGTCAAAAATTAAAAAAAAATGTTTTAAAAAAATTACTACCTATAGATATTTTAAAATTATATTATAATTGCACTACTGAAAACTGTATAATTCAAATTATTTCATAATCAAACTTTTGAAAACTGTATAATTGATTCTTTTCATAATCACACAACTGAAAATGATATAAGGATATTTAATTAATTATTTTATATAACTTACAATAAAAATAGTAAATCCACACGACCAACCATTTTGATGATAACTCAAACTAATATATTATCAAATTGTTATCAAGATTTATTGTTCTTGATAGCAAGTGATTTAGATTAAAATATTTTGAATAAAATATTTATTATTCAGTATGTGTATTTGTTAAGAATTATTATTAGTTCTAATGCATACCTGTACTATTAAAGTTTTTAAAAACATTTTTTTTTATTCTGAATCATATTATGTTACATATATTTTTATGTTTTATTTCGAATTAGGTTATATTTAGAAAATCCTTCGTATACTACACTACTTCTATAAGCTTTGCGAAATGGTTTTTATTATCAAATTTTAAACTTTTCAGTAGTTTTTACGAGGAAACATTAAAAAAATTAAACAAAACCATAATTGATTATTGATGATCTAGGTTTTTAAACTCCTAAAAAAATGTATGTTCCTTTGGGCGGGAGAAGGGGGGTGACATCTCTCGCTCACCATAGGTCTACACCGTGAGGGAGCCCTAAGTTGATCGGGGCACCCTCATATCGTGGCGTCCAACTAAGGCAATGATGTCAATCGTTGGTTTTTTTATTAGTGGGCAGCCTTAAGAATGGCAGCGTCCTCTATGCTGCCGGGTAGTCACACATAACCTCCGCCTATCACCATCCTGGCTGACGGATCCGAATCCGTAACCAATTTTTTCCAACGAAAAAAAAAAAGGTTTTTATCTTTCTTGGGCACGTTTTCTTTTATTTATAGTAATTGTGTGTCTTTTTTGCACCTAGTTACGACTGTAGGTAAGTCAAACGTCCGATGATTTCTATATTAACATTGTAAACATAGTAATTTATCCAATAGCCCCTTATCTCACATTTGATGATTTTATTACAAGCGTTTATTTTGAATCTATATTGCTGGTTATTTATGATAAGATACATATTTTTTTCTTGGTTTTATTATTTCAATATAATTTTATCAGGCAACTTAAAAATATTTTAACAAGTATGAGCATAGATGTTTGTATTTAATATTCGCTGTATTTATAATCAGTATTTCTATGTATTAGTATCGTTGTCTAGCACCCATAACACCAGCAAATCATTTGTTTACTTAGGGGTTATATTAATTTGTGTAATTTGTCTAGTAGTATTATTATTATTATTTACAAACTTAACTTTAGTGATCATTTTAAAACGAATTCGTCTAGTTGATTTCTTTTGCTTTATTAGTTGATTATTTGTTACAATTATTTGTACAATTGATATACTCACCACCTCTATCTAGGTAATATCTTTGCCACGAACAGAATCGATACTATATTGATATCTAATATTGGTATTTCCATATTTCTAAACTACATGTTCTTTAGAAACTTAGCATTTAATGAAACACAAGTAAATATCTATTAAAAATATATAGTTTTAACTTGTAACAAGCATCATGATATTGTATACTTTTAAAACAAATATTTTTAAAACCCCTGATACAAATACGTCTTAAAAGGATAAAAATAATATTTTTATGTACTTAATGAAATCGTTACGTCGGGGAACCGTTGTAGGTACTTGTTGTTTTCTTCTTGCTTGGTATGACATTCACGCCAAGCCTTGCTTTCTTAATTCTTTTTTAATAATATTGTTTACAACTGGATCGTTCTTGGATTAGTTGTGCTGCTAATATTATTGTTATTGTTTTGTTTTCGGAAACAATGCTAGAATGTTAGAATTTTTTGTCAAACCATTATTTACCTTTGCTATTGCTTCAGGATAAAACACTGGTAACAGACAAATTACATGGAAGCTGGAAGATTGAAGAAGATCATAGCAGAATTACCGATATATCACTACTGTAGATGTAGTTTGTTCTAATAGTCATCTGAAAACGATATTATGAAAACCAGTCTTCGACACTCAGTTATCGACAGTGTCCTTTACTGACACTTCAACATTGAAACTAGATTACTAGATTTAAGTACAGATTATATCAACACAAAGAAAGGAGCAAAAATCTTGCATCAACTCAAAAAATAAAAAATAAATAGCTTTCGTTGTATGTCGAAGACTGGAAAATAGCATCTTGATGGAACTAGTCGTGCACACCGCTTTAACATTTCCTGAAAATGTATAAATCACTGCAACGAAGTGAGATTACCTCATTCCAATATCAAACTCTGAAGTCATGTATGGCCATGTTTACAATTTTTTTCAAACCTTATCCTTGTTTAATCAATATTTGACTTAACTTACATTCAGATATTAAAAGAAAAGAAATGCAAGGTTTTTTATAGCTGAAAATTTGTTGGAGGGATGAAAGTTATGAGACTACACAAGTCATGGATGATTGTAGATGTGAAAGGGACTCTGAAAAAGAGAACGATGAAATCTGTGAATTGAGGAGTGCTTCCAGCTGCGAATGGAAGAGTGAGAAAAGAGCAGGAGAATGATGAACATCTTTAAAGCTACAGATCAAAGTTGGTATTAAGAAAATAAAACACAGCAATTCAAATGATAATTTATTGTATTATATAATACTGGATACATACTGGCAGTCTGCTGTTCGAATAAAACAGCTTAAAATGCATTGAAATAAGGGTGTGTTTACATTATTTATTTTATTTTTAATTTATTTTATAAATTTGATAACAGACCAATAAGAAGTTGCTACCTAGCGTATTGTCAAAAAAGTAAACCTATTATTTAAATGGTGTTCCTCAAGGCAGTGTTGTATAACCTTTGCTCTTTCTAATAAATATCAATGTGACAAATAATTTAATCACTTTTTTTGTTTCGCTTTTGTTCAGTATTCAAATTTTCATGTATATGTTTATATGTTTGAAATGTATACACTACGTATATATTTATCTTCATGTTGCTATTTTTTTTGAACATCTGAAATAAAATAGTCGTTATTGTTATGGAAATTTCATATGCAAAATGTTAAATGTTGCAAATCATATGGTGTGCAAATTCGAAAAGAAATTGATTTACCATTTAATAGGAGCGCATTCTTTTTCCAGCCATTCGAAGTCCTCGTTCAAGCCGCGTTCTTTTAAAATTGGTCCCAAAGTGTTTAAAACTCTCTGGTGGTAGGAATTTGTGAAGTTCAACTGAAATTATATAATAAAAAAATGATGTCACTCTTGAATATTAAAAAGAGGAAAATCAATATTCGTCTAAAAAAAATTAATATATTTTCTATATTTATACTTATAAAACATTTTGACTGCTTTGAATGTATTTTATTCAGTTCATAAACTAAAAAAACTTAGTATATTTTTGTCATTGTTTGTATCTTCTACAAAATTAGAATTGAAACCAATACAAATTGCATTTAAATTTCGGGTAATATTGAACTCACCTCAAACTCATCGAGTAACTCAATCTTTATAAACTTCCTCTGGTTCGGAACAAGGGTCAGGGTGTTGAGACCCAAGACCCCACGACCATCGTAATCACCCAGCAGTTTAGAAGCCTGAGAGATATGTATTATTCTTTCAAATGACATAAAAAATAGCTTCATTTACACGTTATTAATAAGTAAGGTTCACCTCACTGCCGATAACATGTAATAATTCCAATCATTTTAAACCAATACATAAATAAATTTAAAAAAAAAAAATCAATACTACAATTAACACTTGCTGACTAACTGGGAAAAATATGTTAACTTATATAAAATGAGCCAAATAAAGGTACAAAAGGCGGATTTAATGCTAAGAGTATTCTCCAGCAGTCAACCTGAGAATACAGTGAAAGATAACATAAAGAGGCGATATACTAGTTCATATCACTTAAATAATTAAAACAAAATACTAAAAAACTTGGGAATAATTATATGAAACTAAGAACAAATAAAATGTCCGATATATTATTACCAAATTATTTAAAAAGAAAATAAACAAAAATAAATGAATAAAGATATAGAAATAACAAATTATAAAAATATTTATAAGCCTCTATCTAATAAAACATAACATACATATATAATTTCAAAATAACAATTCTTCAAATTTTCAGCGAGGTATTTAAAAACTGATTTTTTAAATCTCTGTGGGCTGAGCGCCTTATGGGTTCGGGTAAACATATAACTTATATACATATATACATATATACATATATAACTTACCCTTATATATGTATATATATATATATATATATAACTTATATACATATATAACTTACCCTTGGATGTTTGGAGTCCTTGGTTACCACGATTGTTTCAACCAGGTCTTCATGACGGATACCAAACTCACCCACTTTGTAGTACCCTGGCTCTATGAAGTAAAAAAATAAAAAACTTTTGAAGGAAACATAAAAAAAGAAATAAATCAAAATACTACAAAAATATAATCTATTAAAATTACTACACTGGGTATAAAGTCGTTTATTTTGTAAAATAATGTAATATAGGTCAAAATTACTATAATATATTTTACGAGATGTTTCTGTTTATTGTTAATAACGTATAGTGTGTGCGTTTGATATAAACTACCTTACAATATACTGAGGGTTACATTATATAAATACCCTGACCTAATATGTGTAAACGTCTGTGTGTTTACGTCTGTCTGTATACTCACAGTATACCTATGTATGCTTGTGTGTATGTTGTATTGTGTGAACTCACCATTACTCAGTATCTGTCCGCTCTTGAGGCCGGGATCATGCGGGTAAGGTCTCCAGGAGATACCCGAGGGTCCTTCATGCACGTTGAGGAAGTGCCCCACGCCGTGACCTGTGCCGTGAGCGTAGTCGAGTCCTACATCCCAGAGATACTTGCGGGCTAACGTATCTAGTACGTTTCCCTAAAATATTTAATTGTTTTTTAAAAAACCATTAAAATTTATCTAATAGCTAAATTGGTCTAATAGTTTTTGAGTAAGGGAACGTACCTAAACTACGTGGCCTATTTATGGGGGGGGGGGGTCTCCTTAAAATATTACGCTGTGTCACAGAAGCGAGGGGGAGGGGTTTAGATTATTGTCACGTAGTCGAATTCTAGAGAAGGCAATTTAAGCTACTAACATTTAATAAAGTCTGCTTTTCAGGGTTCTTTGAAGTCGTGTGATACATTTTTGTGCAATAAATGCCGTCCCAATAGTAACAAAAATTAAACATTATTTTTATTTGTTTCATTTTCTGCGTTTGGGATGATAAAAATTTACCTTTGCTATACTACGTAACATTTGGGACGGGGAGGGGGGGGGGGGGGGGTCTTATCACATACTACGGATGGTCACCGGGGGGGGAGGGTGTCGAAAAATTGAAAAATATAGGTCACGTAGTTTGGGTACGTTCCCTAATACGCTAACAGACACACAGAATGTTATTTAAAAAACTAACATTTAGGGGTCTGTTTCATATAACAGATGCTATTATGCCTCGTTACCATTCAATTTAAATGACAATCACAATAAAAAAGACATTACATTCTCTATTTGTTTTTTAATCAAATGAGAAATCACGACAGCAGTGAAACTTTTATGGAAAGTGCAAAAGATTTATTTTACCTTTACCCCCACAGGGTATAAGGCGGCCCCGATCCCAATCTGACCCTTCAGCACTCTAGTGAATGCGTCCTTCTGGTATTCAGTGGGGTCACCCATGTGGCGAGTGCGGGTTATATCGGTTGTACCGTCCCTGAGATTAAATTATTTTAATTATTATTTATTCATGACGTTTTACGAACCAGCTCATAACTAGTTTTGGCAGTTGATAATTAAATATGTTTTCGGTACATTAGGTAAAAAAACATTTTATCAGAACATAAATATATTATATATAATAAAATATTAAAACTACTACCACTGGGTAAACGACCCGTTAAAAAATATAACAGGTGGGATAAAATTCAAATAAAAATTAAAACTTTAAATTAAAAAATATTTAATATTGGAAGGAACGTGGCTATAAGAATGACTGAATTTAAAATGATTTATTAAATCTCTGATTATCAGCAAGAATACCAATCAATCAGAATAGCTTATGATTTAGATCACATATATTTTAAATTGACTTAACATTTTTATGGATAATTCAAATTGGGTTTATATATATTTTATGTGAGGCCCCTACATCAGATACGTCGTTATAATATAGGGGCCCAAAGAAAAGTGGACTAAGATACTATAATTTAGTACATTGTTTTTTCTTCACATAATTGAATAACATATTAAGTTTATAATACAATTTCATATAAGGAACAAAAACAGTATATAAATAATATAATGTATGTTGAAATCGGACCGTTAAGGTTGACTGAAAGGTGTTACAATAGTGTAAGTGCAAGAAATATAAAAATATTAGAATATTATAAATGAGAAAATGAAGAAACTAAATTATTAATATTGCTTGATGATTTGGAAAAGGAAAATATGTAGAAGAAATATATTAGGCTAATTACGTTCTCAAGAGACTGGAGATCGGAAGATTTGGGATTAAGATGACTCATCTGTCGCGTTTATTTGACTAACCTGTACTGTCCGCCCGAGTCCAATAGAAAGACATCATCAGCTCGTATCACCCTTGGTGATGATGCTGACGGACTGTAATGTATTATGGCACCATTTTCACCAGCACCAGCTATAGTTTGAAATGAGGGACCCATGAAATCTTTTTCCTCTCTGTGAATTATAAATATAATATAAATAAAATAATTCAAATCATCAATAGATGTATTTGAATTATTTTATTAATAAGTCTCTGCAAAGTTAAAAAATATAGTCTTCTTCTATTATTTATACAATTAAACTGAGGTTCATGTTGTGAGAAAGCCTTCATAGTCCGTAATTGTTGATACAATCAGGTGAAAAGAAAACCATGAAGTCCAGTGACAATCAATTAAGTTAAATTAAGAATATTTAATTAAGACTCAGTTGTCGGTTCTATTGTTTCATAGATAAAGCTTAAGCATAAATTTAAAAAAAGCTTGGTAATGAGAGTAAAACCACCTGAGTTATCCGATCAGATTAATACATTTATATTTTTAATTGGACTCGGTAGGGTGCGAAATATTTCGTGGATTCAAGTAAATTTTTATTTTTATTTATAAAATTTCTTATATAAAAAGAAAATCGATGAAATATATCAAATATATCTCACTTTCGGAACTCCAGTAATCTTTCAGCAGCCATTATTTCAGTGATGTTATTCCCAGCATCTATCTGATCATGGAGCCACTTGAAGAAACGAACAACAGCTATACCGTCTCGTATGTGACAACGACGAAAACCCTAAAAATATACCTAAATTCTTAAAAAATGTTTATTTAGTCTAATAAGTTAAAAATGTTGATGATTCTAACTATTCACAGTATCATATCAGTATATGAAAATTACACTATTTAAATTAAAATACATAATATTAACATCTTAAAAATACGATAAACATTACAGAGATCGAACTACTATTACAGAACGACAAACAAAAAAATTATACCGCATTCTGTTTTAATAAAAAAAAAATAATAAAAGTCGAAAATTAGTTATTCCTTTAGTGGATACAAATTATATAATTAAAAATAGTTAACTATAAACCCACGTACCTCCAATTCCACATCATTCTTGATCAACTTAGCCAAAGCAACCGGCGATACTTCAGATATTAGAGTGAGAGGTTTCTTTAACACACCCTCCTAAAATATATATGAATGTGTGAGAGAGACAGATATTATGACTGTATATAAGGAACATAACGAAAAAGTCAATGTCTGATAAAGAGTGAAAAGTACAGTGTAAGTGAGACAGAACGAAAATATAAAGTGTGTGAGGGAGACAGTTATATGTTCTTACTCCAGATACAGCTCTATGTATTGCCTCGCTAGCTTCATTGGAGAGCCATATTGAATGTTCTCCGTCACCATTATTTGATAAATCTTGCTGTAAATAAAAATAATTGCTTGTAAATTGAAGAAAACTAATTTTTTTGATCTTCGTCTGTATATTTTTAACTACTAATAATTGTTATAAGAAACAAGCAATTTAAAATGTCATCAAAAGTTTTTAAATAACGATCAAAGAGGTAGAAAAAAATATATTGTGTTAATTTGCATAATATAATAAACCATATTGCATTCTTCCAAAAGACACATATAAAGTTCATATATTATATATTAATAATTACCGCCAAATTCCGTAACACTTCAGTGATTTGTGTATACGGTTTACCCTCAATCTTGACCCCCTCTTCAGATAAGTACTTATCTATGCTTGCCGGAATAGAACCATCTTGCCAAAATAATATAATTGAGTTAGGGGTTATCAAGAGATATGAGAAGAAAACTGGGTTGTATGCTATATCACTACCTCGAAGGTTGAGAATGTCTGAAAATTTAAATTTTTAAAATTATTATCGATATATCTATAAACTAATACTTCCATAATCTTTAATTATAAAAGGGAGAAACATAACAATTTTTTTTACATTTAAAATTTTTTGGCACCATTAAAAACCATGTGTTTTTACTTTGAAAATTGTCTCCAATTTAAATACCACAATTTAAAAAATGAAGTTATTGAAATCTAAGTCATAAAAAATTCTACAAGCAAATATTCGAGATAAACATCTGCCATTTAGTAATTAAGTTCTTTTTGAACAGCGAGAGTATAGAATAGTAAATAATAATAGACATATTGGATATCAGAATAATAATGAACTGATACATACACGCAACTTCATCTAAGGCAGTAATAACTAACGCTGACGCTTTCTTTTCGACCAATTTCTCCCTCAGCTCTTTTATTTTCTGACCTGCTGATTTCCCTGAAACAATATTTTATTATTTCGTAATAATGTACCATAGTTAGTTTTCAGTTACTTTGTTATATAGTAAATAATAATAATAATACCTGTATATTGTAAAGATAGGTGTATTATCTCGTTTTTGGGTCGTTTCGGAGGTGGGTCGTTAAGCTGGATCCTGGCTTGGTCCACTAAATTAATATCAACGGCTATAAGTCGCATTTTAGCTTTGGATAACGCAGTCTGAAAACAAAAAAAAATCCATCAACCATTCACCATCAAAAAAAGAACCATTTAAAAAGATATACGAAAAAGAAATTACCTGCAAGGGAGTCCACTCTTCTCTGGTCATAGTATGAGGATCAACCCCCACGACAGAGCCAGCTGTAAGATTACTTGTCAACCACTTCTCCATTGAAAGTGTTTCAGGTAAAGCTGAAAATGATTGTTGAAAATAAAGCTTATACCTCCAACACAGAACACAAACCTAGCGTTCTGTCTCTCAGTTCCGAAGTTATCACAAAAAAGATTTTTTGTTTTATCTTATAATTACTAAAACTACAAAATATATTTGTCTGCTTATCATGTTTGTTTAATTCTTACATTGTTTCATGAGGGTCCATATCTTCAAATCCGCCTCCTTCTCAAACTGAGTATAATAACGCCCGTCAGTCCAGACAAGTGCTTTACCAGCTGTAACTACAGCTGTTCCAGCAGAACCGGTGAAACCAGATAACCATTCTCTACGAGCGTCCGCTGGCGATATGTACTCTGACTGTGAAGTTTGTTATTTGGTTACTTTTTTGTTTTGGTATTGTGTTCTTTTTTTTGTTGATGACCTTCGAGTGTTTCTGCTGAAGAATACTAGTTGTAACTATTCAATAGTCAATACTTCAATAGTTGTTTTGATTTGAATACCGAACAAACGAGATAATATAGTATAGAACAGAATATAGAAATTTCAAGTGCCAGAGAGAGAAAAGGAGGATAGAATGAGGGAGAGTTATAAGAACTTGTTCCAAACAAAACATTGATAATGAAGAAAACAAATAAAAAGTAGGATATCTATAAACCATCAGTTTCTTAGCTTTAGGATTACCAGTCAATCAATAACTGGCAACACGGCTTTTGCCAGGGCGTGCAATATTCTAAAAATCCAATGGCCGACGACCATTGAAAGTAAAGCGCCTGGCAGTCAGTCTGGATTGTTTGAATGATCGTTTATGGTCAAGTGCGTCTTTCGAAGCTAACTATGAGCTTCCCGGGAATTTATTCAAGTGGATCTTTATGATTGAAGGATGCATACAAATCGTTCTCGACGGTTTTTGTCCGAACCTCAAGACCGTGAACGTTGGTGTTCCACAAGGTTGCCTGCTATCCCCAACACTATTCCTTCTGCATGTCAATGGTATTAGGTTGTATTGACGTTGATTACTTACAATCAAGTAAAAGTTAAAACCCAGACTCGTTTGTTCTTTTTTTAATATAAAAACAAACCTATATAAAAGACACGAGGAGACTCTGACCAACTACTTTTGGAATAACGTGTTATCGATGTCGTTACACTGGAATATACGATAATAGTGTGAGTTTGTTTATTTGCTCTACAATGATAAATCAAACATACATTATGTGCATCCGCTGTAGGGACAATGTACGCAGCCAGTGATGTTGTATGACTTGACATCAGAGCTCGAAGCGCCGTCAATCTTTGTAGACTCATAGCGCCTGCAAAAACGTAAGTATTAAAAAAAATGCTTGTCTCATCTCCAGATATTTTATCCAAACCCAGCAAAAAATTAAGTTTAAGTAAAAATAATCAGCAGCGTCTATCATCATATCAATTTAAGAAAAATACATTTTTTGTTTAATTTTTTACATATAACTCGAACAAGATTTTTGCGTGAAAAGGGAAATCATTAGACACTTAATTAAAACATAATATATGATAACTCGGTTAAATTTCTATCAAAATGCTTCACGTCTGCTCTAAAACATTGACATCATTCAAAAATCTTCTCTTGTTTTAAAATCGAATTTATTCGATATGCTGCATAGGTACATTAAATCAAAATCTGTTCAGCCAATTTAAGACTCTGGAAAAAGTTTTAAATTTTATAAGTAAATTTAAATCTTACCTGTTATAGGTTTCAATAGAGCACCATTTATGAACGCGGATCTGAAACAAATGTACGATCAGCTTCAAGCCAAAAGAAAAGTATTTTTTTTTCATACAGAGGAATGATGAGAAATCAAAAATCAGAAAGATAATGAATGGCTATAAGAAAAGGGGGACAAAACTTCTTTTTTTTCTATTTTTATTTCATAAAAACAGCTGACAGATGTATGTAAGAAGACAGACTAGTGATTGTGTATTGTTCCAGTGAATTGAAATAAGGGCAAAAGCATGATAAATCTATACACCTATGACATTTTTAAGCGTGATGTAAAATTCATATATATTCGATCCTATTCTGATTTAAACAGAGTACACAGATGACTTTGGAAACCAAACCGGCGTTGACAACCGGTCAAGATATTTCCACCGGTTGCGAAGAGAGGTGCCAGCTACAGAACGGCTGTGGTGAACTCTCGTCGCCGGGCGTCGTGAGCGCAATGATTGACATGACAGGTGACAGTGACAGAGACAGGGGCAGGAGGTTACAAAAACCTCCTTCAGCGAGCCAATGATTGCCGCATACGAGGCCACAGAGCGGAGCAGGGAGACAGCCTCGTCTGCTGACCCGCTCTGGGCTGGGGGCCCAGAATACGCCCACCGCTTATTGAGGTATCATTAAAATAATGATTTGCATGATTAATTCCCGTTTATTTATTTAGCACACATTTTTTACTTATCTCTAAAAAGATATCAGTTACACATACAGTTAAAGGGACTCAATTTACAGATGCAATAGGTACATTATTGTTAAAACACAATGACAAGCATAAGTACCTCAACAACGATAACCAATAAAAATATACAATATTGAAAATAAATATATATGTAAAATAACTTATTAATTAAATGTGATACATTAAAATACACACGTAGAAAATAAAGTTTACTAAAATGCAAATAATGTGGAGTAAGTAAATATACATATAATTACATAGATAATGAGAGATAGTGCTTCTTCAACATATATTTAAAATAATTTAAAGTGGGTGGGTAAGTGGGTGGTAATACCATAGAGAAAGTAATATAAAGCCACTGTAGCTGATGTCGGCCGACTGATATAAAATAGATTTTACGCAGGCAAAAATAAATATTTTAATTCCAAAGACAATCTTATATCCCCTGTACATCATCTACATAGTCAAGAAGAGATAGTTATCTATACTAATAGTATAAAGAGGAAAGATTTGTTTGTTCGTTTAAATTGAATAGGCTCCGAAACTACAGGACCGATTTAAAAAAATATTTTACCATTCGAATCCTACATTACCCCTCTGATGAACATAGGCCATATTTAAATCGAGAAAAAAAATAAGGATCCGCGTGAAAATTTCGACAGTGTTATAAATTATAAATGTATTAAATAACACGATTCAAGACTTTTTCATATAGGTATAGGTATACGAATATTAATAAATATAAACATTTAGAGTTAACATGATTTACAATCACTAATAACACTATGATAAAGGCTTTTATATTATCACTAGCTGTTGCCCGTGACTCTATATAGCTATGATCATAAACCATATAATTATAATTTTTACAGTTTACGTCGACAGAGTCACAGGCAGCAGCTATCCTAAACAAAATACTTTACCTGAGTAAGTGTAAAAATCTTTTGGCCTACATAACAAGGCTTTTTTCCTTATATACAATACGTTAAAACATTTTTTTTATTAATAAGTAAGGTGACGTTGTGAATCCATTTTTGGATTTATCAGACCCAAAAACCGATCTGTGGATTGAGTTTATAAAAAGATAAGGTTTATTTAATTTACGAATTGTAAAACAATTTTGAATTGTAAAACAAAAGTTTCAGCAGTAACTATATGATAATATGACTCTGAAGTCAGTTGCAGTACCAAAAACACGCACACACACAGGATATATTATTTAAATTTAACGAGACCCTATATACCAACTTTGATGCACGGACGCATTAAAAAAAGATATGATATGTAAATATTACCAGAATTGTAACATAAAGGACTGTAATATAGTTTGCGCATTGTTAAAAAGAATATAATTGTTTAAATTACAATTTATAATACTTACGAATATATTAAAATAAAACAAACAACCCACATTTTGAACGTCATGATTGCGACTGTCAAGTGTCAACTGCCGGTTGGTTCGTATCGACGGAACAAGGTTGCTGGACTACATAGGACTGTCAACATTATTACACTAGAAAATAGTATTTTTGGAAAGTGCTTTAAGAACGATGTAGTATAATATTTTAAGCACTATAAAAAAATACAGTTAATACTGAAGACACGTTCGGATACAGAGATATCGAATTAATCGAATAATTAATATGTTATATATAATAAAATCTATAATACCTCGAAAGTAGAGGTAGTAAGGTTGTGACTAAACTTTACACCTTACTGAATCAGTAACTAGACTGGACATTTTTTTTTATTTAACAAATCATGTTTTTCCTCAGCAAAAAATAACTTTATAATATACTTAAAATAAATAATACATTAAGTCCGTAAGGTATAAATACAATTAATGTTTTGTTTCCTCGTATGAATTAAAAATAAAATATACTTATTAATGTATAAAAAATATAATTAAAAAGTTCCTAAAACAAAAAAAATATCTTAAAAAGTAAAAAATAATATTTTTATGTACTTATTGAAGTCGATGCGTCGGGGGACCGCTGTACGTACGTTGACGATGGGGTCTATTTTATGATGTTTTCGAGGTAAGTACAAACAGTAATGACAAAATTATATCAATAAATAAGACTGCAAATGCAAGTAGGTACCTTCCGTCGCGATCGCACAATATTGTTCACGTGAGGGAATGTGTATGTGTACGTAATTACTTCAATAAATACATAATAATATTATTTTTTACTTTTTCAAAGGTCTTTTTGTATCGAGGGTTTCTTCATATTTTTTTTCTGTTTTTTTAAGGTTATTTTATTGGTTTCTATTGGTTAATATTAATATTACCAACCTTACAATAAACGCACCAATAAAAGCTTAATATCATGGAGACGACTGTTTCTATTTCAACCAACCATAGCAAAGCTAGGGCGGATTTGATTAAAACTGCAATCAAGTCCGTCCACTCGTTTGGCTGAAGAGGCCACAGACAGACACACCGACACACAGATACAAAGGTCAAACTTATAACAAACCTCTTTTTGGGTCGCGGATAAAAAAATAAATAAATGCGAATATTACGAAAATAAAAATACATAGTTGGATAGAAACTTCGGTACCAAAACACATTAAATCTTGTGTAATCTTAAGTAATGTTTATTTTGATTGTAATATTTCTTTGACTTACAAACTCGAAAGTACTAAGACATAGATAGTTAGAATTTGTGACTAAATCTAACTAGTTATAAATGAACTGCCTATACCGAAACCTAAATAGGATAGTTAGGTAATTAGTAAACTACTTACCTTAATTCTTACATTAAGAGAAATGTAGTAAGTTAAGACAAAGTAAACATTTTATTTATATATGTGAATCTCTAATTTATTTTCATTTTAAGAGTAACTATTTTCACATCACAGGTTTTAAGTAGGTATTTGGGTTTTGCCAAGTCATGATATCATTTAGTATTCAACGCATTTTTAGAAATCATCTAAACTTACGTTAATAATATCCCTCCTAAAACAAACACTACAAGAGCTACCTCCTAGAGCAAAACTCTCTAGACCAAATCCTGTATTGTCGCCTGGTTACTATCACCTCAACCTCCCCGATGGAAAAAAACAAACTATATAAAATCATATAACCTATGTATATTATCAATGACACTTACAATTATAATGTTTGTCGTAAAATTAAGATAATTGTTTTCATTTAATCAAACAAAATCCACATATTAGTTTCGTAGTATGATAACCAATAAATGTTATCCCCGTGAGAATAGCCGTAATAACACTTAGGTATGATTTATGAACTAAGTCCACTTAAGAATTTGTTACCTACTACATTATTTATGTAATTATTATTAGTTTAAAAAGCATTGTGTACTATTTTATGGATAGATATAAACTATATTTAATGTGGTTTTTCAGAATACGTTTATATAACATACGTATAAAATATGCTAAAGAAGTTAATAATGGTTATAAATAAATGTACTAAAAATACTCGATACTTAAGACATGCTGACATCATTTTTAATATTTACGATTAGTTTTCTGTTTTTGATGATATAAGGACTAGTTTATCCTTGAACTTGATACTTGTATATTAACAGACAGGACAGTTTAATTCCGATCGATACAGTAGTTTTGTAAATTGTGATGCATGCACATACAAACAGATAGACACGCAAGATATATGTATTAAATGTGGACAATTGTTTAGTGTACATTGGGGTGTTTAAAAATAGATTAGAACGTATTTTTAGGTCTTAAAACTTATATTTCTTTGTATTTTAAATGTGGAGAATGAATTAGTTTCATTTTCAGATCTTGTATTTCTTGCTTGTCTATTAGTTTGTATGTGCACGCATCTTTGTATATATACATAACTTAGGCTAGGAAATATGTGGAGAAAACAATGTATTTGTAAAGTCGAATTTGTCTTTCGAGTTGGAGGAAAATATTAACGATATGAACCTTTTCTATTTATGACGATGGTTGATGTTGATGGCTTTAATTAATAATATCTAAGAAAATGTCAATAAAATGTCATGCCATGACGAACTTTGAAACGCATTTAGGCGTAACTTGGACCCAACGGAGCATATTTATATATAACATATTTGAACCAGCGACCCTTGTAACGAATGGTCAAAGTTCTAACTAAGCAATAACGACTAGAACCTCGACAACTCAAATCTCGATCATTTCATAATATCATAGTTTTATAATTTAATTTGTTCTCCTTAGTTTGTCATTGAACATCAAATCTAGTAAGAATATTCAGAAACCGTGAAATTGTTAGAAAAAAAAATCTTACCTTTTTTGTCTTTCTATATAGGTACATCGTACATATTATAATCATTACATAGTACAAAGCACTCACTTCCCGCGGCGGTTCCTATGTCTGTATATACGTATGCTTATATCTTTAAAACTACACAGTGAATTTTGATGCAGTTTTTTTAATAGATAGAGTGATTCAAGAGTAAGGTTTATATGTATAATAACATGCTTAATATATTAGAGGACCACTGATAATTTCAAGATTTCTAGTGCGAAGTCGTAAACAAACACATTTTTAGCGCTTACATTACAAACGCTGGCTGAATTCTACGAGATAGATCTAAATAATGTACTAAGTATCGTATACCTTTAAAAGTTCTACAAGAAAGTCCGTGATCGTATATGTTTATCTTTTAGGGATAACCCACAATAGCCAATTTTTATCCTTTACTTTTTACGAGAACTAATGGCTTATTTACGAAGTGATTTTAAGCAATACAGCATTAATCTGTATCTAATGAAGTATCTTAAATACATCTTACATTTAATATGAAACAATATGGCCCTTTACAGCATATAATATAAATGAATATTTTCGAAGATATTACAGATTTAAAATATAGCGTAAATATAGGTAGGAACCGTGCAATCCATCTCAAAAATGGCTTTTGTGAATGTTCAGTAAAGAAAATTTTGTAAATGCACATAGCTAACTGCATGTCTAATACATGTTATTTCGCATTTAATATAGTTTATTTTTTTGAATAAACCAGACCTGCAAGTTGATAGTCAAATTGACGTCGATTGTGTAGCTCAGAATTCCTCAAATTTACATGGTCATATTTTGATTATTTTGAATAGTTATTAAAAACTCTGTTGACAAAGTATTTAAATAAACGTGAAGGAAAAACGAGAGAGGTAATAAAAAAAAATACATTACCTCATATTGTATCCTTGTTAAAAACTTTAAATAGCCTTTTGACAGTGAGCGATATCTACCGACATCGTAATTTTGATTGTATCACTTAAAACAAGTCAGATAGAAGGCAAAACAAACAAAAATGGTAAGGGGAATTGTATTAGAAGAAATTTAAGGCTAGCAAAGCAGTGGGCAAAAGCTAGTATTAAACAATACTAATTAGTATTAAACAATAAAATTATAGCTAGTATTAAACAATACAAATTACACAAATTGATCTAATACAACAGAACGATACAAAAATAAAGAAATACACGTCATTATAAATACTGAGAATATATTTAATAAACGACCAAACCCAGAAATACAGACTATGCTCATGACATATATGCCTGTCTCTGTCGGGAATCGAACCCGAGCCCCATTGCGCCGCTAAACGTTAGACGCGCTGCGCTAACCACTTGACGCAATAATAATAAAAATCTTCTTACGGATAATAATGTATGTGATATGTATATTAAAATTTCAGTTACAGATCACATAAAAATTAAATAATTAATTACACGCTTGTTGGAAAGAACACTTCATGTGAAGTTAATAGCAGGGCATATATTTAAAGTATATACAAATGTGAAATAATAAAACCAATTACTTAATTAACATTTAATCTATAACAGGTATTAGTAAAAAATATTTTTATCTACAATTTGCTTTTCTTTAAATAAATAAAAAAATGGTTTTAATTGTCACTGACGATACTTGAGTGTTTACTTAAAAAAACTATATCTATGCTATTATTAAGGCACAGCACTAACTTAGCCTAAAACACTTTGTCTATACATAAATTAGTCATTTAAAACATTTACAGTGTGAACTCTAAGACCAAAAACAAAAGAGAACTTACCAGGGAACATCAAAATCTATATATAACATACAAAATATTGCACTGGCTACTTATACATTTTAAACAATATTGAGAATCAAGACAAGGGATTATTATTTGTTGTATTATATATACAAGAGTTATGAGACAGTCTTTTACATTCTTTATCTAAAATGATGTCATTTTTGACACTGTTTCCTAAAGTCTGAACAATTCTATCAAACTTCAGCTGTCAAACTGAATTTATTATGATTGGTGATGACATTGATCACAATCCTTGAAAGTAAAATAACTTTTAATCTAGTCATCCATATAAAATTAGCTGTCAATAGAGAAATTATAATAGTATCTCCAGCTCTTTTACAGATATCATTAAAAAGAGTTCACACTAAACATAATTAAACCTACTTAAACACTTTTGTATGTAGCTATATATACAATTTGCAAATACATTGTCAGCTTAATATAATAACTTTGACCAAACAAACTCTTCTAATCACAAGTCTCAGTTTTAGAGTAACTTAAAATCAAAATCAATTATTAACTTAATCTGCATTCCTTAGCCCAATAAATAAGGAGGATTCAATCATAATTCAGTCTATAAGAATTCATTTAACTCCATAAATATGTTAATACAACCTGAAACAATTATATTACTATTAATAAATGTATCAACACAAGCAAGACAGGAAAATAGCATAGTCAAAGTGAGAGGCAGTAAACCAGAGATTAAATGATCAAATGTCATTGTAATAATTTCTGATTTCATATTCATTAAAACTTTGCAAAGCATTACAATCAACATAATTTTCTGGCATCATGAGACTTTATTTTTTAACTATTTTTCTATGCTTATTACAGTGAATCAACAATCCTTGAAATTGCAAAAGATTTCACTAATAACAATAACAGGTACAAAGAATTTAGAATCACCATGTCATACTAAATTATATGAACAGATTTCACAATGACTAAATAATTAAATAAAAGTGTAGCTCCCATATCATACAAGAATCTTAACATTTATAAGCTAAAGATAAATAAAAAATATTATAATGGTAATTCTTACCTCAACATTCCATAGGCGCTATTGAGTTAGAATTATCACCATACCCACTGAAACTTCCCTGAAATTCCATCCCACTGATTTGGCTGTCAGCATTAAATACATAGGAATCATTACTAGGAGCATGACTTGTCTCCAAATTGCCATCACCCGAATCAGTAGCGACTGCCGCGTCGGGTTCAGCCCAGTTTATCTTAAATCTAGTTACTCTCGGTTCAGATGCAAGTATATTTCTCACTACTTTATCAAATTGGGGTTTGGCTGGAGGATTTTCTCGTAAATCGGGCTCACTTTCAGTGTATTCATTGTTAATGAAATATCCAACTCTAACAAACTCCTGTCCGCGATAAGAGCATGTTAACAGAACAACTGTAACACCCAACGCATCGTTTTCGGGTATTCTAGTGACGTCTGGCGGTGGTGCTTGAAAGACAAACATGTGCCTGCCTTCTGGGATTGGACCCACGTAAATAGTGTCCAAAACTTGATCGTGTTCTTCAGTTTCCGCCGACCCGACGTAAATCATCTTCCATTCGAGGTCTTCTTTCAGTTCTTCGATGCATTCAAAAGTTAATTCGAACTGAAATGGATTTAGAAACGGACTGGGGTTGTCCAGTACGACGACATTGGTTATGTGAACTTTAGCCATTATTGAACGCGTTAGCGGCGAATTTCTTATACGCTTTAATGAGAACGGGTGTTGTTATAAAATATACACTTTTTCAATAATATAACAGGAAAAATGGCGATAAACGTTATTTATATACTAGATATTTGTGAAGTCGGCTAAGAGGTGACATTTATTTTGGCGGTTCGAATGGTCACGTGAGCGTTATAATTTGCGACCACCGCGCCACTTGTGTTGATAACTTGTACTAAAATAAATGTAAATATTTAATGTTATTACAAGTCATGAAACTAGGTTATACTATGATTAATAATGGAATTATACACAATATTACGGCTGAGAAAACCAAAACCATAACACATAAAAGAATAAAAACATGATAAACTCACCTGTTATGTTGATATTTATCTTCTAAGCAGTTATCACTACTTATCACTGACACTCCGAATTCTATATCATATGACAAATCTCAACTTCATTGGCATTTGTCAAAAGGGCTGATCATCAGATGTTTTATAACGTCAGCACTCATGATTTTCAATAATTATTTGTAATAAGATAGTAATGTTATAAAGTTTTTAAATAATACATAACAATTTGAATAATGACACTATTGGTAATTGTAATTAAATGACACGAAAATATTTGAATTATATAAATACCTTGTACTATAAATTATAATTATTGACAACGTGCTAATATGCAATAATAAATAACAAAAAAAATACAAAGGCTGTTCATAGATTTTTAACATCACCGTATGTATATTAAGAAAAACTTATAAAAGTATATATGTAATAATCAAAAAAATAATAACAAATCTTACTATTTTAGATAATTATTAGATACAATTATAATTTATTAGAACTCGTTCCTAAATGGCAACTATTTATCAAACGTCAGAACTCATAAACATTAAACAGTTATGGCCTCCAAGCTCTATTACGTTGTTGTTCTAATGTAGTTTTTAAGTATAATATGGTCCAATATTTTATACTTAGTGTACAAATTAAATAAGTAAAACCTATATCCTGGTAGCTAATTTACAACACTATACACTGTAAACCGCTTTTGTGGTAACTAGAAAAAAAATCCACATATTAAGGTGAGCTTATTTTGTTGTAAATACTGTAATTTTTATCTGACTATACTAATACTTCTTGCGTAAATGTAAGGAAATTCATTTAATAATGCAATTCATTCGAATATATTACTTTTGTTCATTTGACTGTGAAGATACTTTCTCTTTTTCTTTCGGGTGTACAATACAGAATCGCATTCCTTTTTATTGAGTCACAATCCTTTAATTAATGCGAGCATTAAACTGGCACAATAATCAACACGCAACTATAATTTTGCACTACACATACAAATGAATATTACATGTAGTTTCTTCCTTATTTTAAAAACTCAATTTATTTCACATTTAGTTGTTGCCTGCCTGTGTGTGTCGGCCTGCATAACAGATGTGAGAGTAAAAAATGCATTTGCTAGCGGGTTGTTTTTGCAAAATCGGTCTCTACACAAAGTCATTATTAAATGAGAAAATAAACAGCCTATATCTAATCTAAAGGCCTATTAGTAATTCATATATCATAATTTTTAAAATTAATTTGGTAGTTTTGAATATTATGTGTATAAAATAATATTTATAGTAAAAATTATGGTTTCAGATCTTTATGGCATCGTAAAAATGTTTGTTGGGGACAATGAAGGTCCAGTGTTTTATAGAGAAATACAGAAAAATGCATATCTCAAACGTATACCAACGGATGGAAATGGAAAATTACGTTCAGTGGGACAAAAGGTGAGCAGTTGCTTAGTTTAATATAATGTTATCTAGAACAGACCTGTTGGTTCAAGCCCTGCCTGTATAGATGAATCTTTGCATTCTGTATGAGGTACAGTAGAAACTCGATTAACCAGTTTTATAAACCATCCTCACTTGCCCTTGTCACTAGTATCAGTATGGTTGCAGTATGACTTTCCTCAAATTCTTCCCAGTCACATGTCATCCTTATACACACACCTTTCTTCTACATAATGCTGTTCAGACAGTCCATACATCTGTGTTTGCATTAAATGTCGAATGCGTGACCTGTAGTCATTTCTTTCTGCGCTTTAACATTCCGGTCAATATTGCCATAGCTTTGTATTAGAGGACCATGGACGCAAAAGTTGGAGCAGACTGGTAAAGGCACTACATCCAACAATATAAGAACAAAAGAGGAGACCCCCACAGAAATCTTTACTGCAGCAGCAATACTGACGTCAAACCTTTTAAAAACACTATGGAGTTCGTTTTACGTCCGTCCGAAAGAAATTCAAGAAACGAAAAATCAAGAAATGATTTCCTGAATTCCGAAAAAAAACTGGTAACATAAAATAGGCAGTCCGGATAATCGCAAATCCCGATAACTGAGGGCCGGATAGTGATAGTGACGTCAACAAACCCCATTCATCCTCTCAGTTCCTTGTTACTTATCCTATCTATTCGTATCGTGTATGTAATACTCCTCTCCATGGCTCTTTGACTTACTTTTAATCTGTTGCATTGTTTCTTCACTGATGCCAATTATATTCCATTTTATTTTTCCTAGAGCCATTGTTAATTCCAACAGACTATCGTCCGTTCTTAGCGTACGTGCATTGAGGGTGGCTATGTATATATTTTGTTTTTTTTTTTTTTTATTTTGTTGATTGTTCTGGTTTTCTATCTCTGGGGGAGGGGGTTTGGTCTAATTTCCCATGGAGACCAGCCGGCTTGGGGAATAATATTTCATTTGTGTTTTTCTTATTTGTTGGATTCGTGTTGATTTTCTTTTTCCGGTCACCGTAACTTAAATGTTTTTTGTCCTTGCCTCTACTTGTGCACTTTCCTTTACTATTGCCGAAATATCTGTATTGGTTTTCGATATTTTAGCGAGGTGTTGCGTGTGTGTCCTTTTGATTGAGTCCTGATATGCTCTGCTGAATCTAGAGGGGGTGTATTAGGAGATGAAGACAAGACTCTCTTTCTTTTATCTATATTGTAATTTTTTTCAGGTATGATAGAATACATATGGTGTATTTATTATTAGACTTCATTTTAACGGGCATTTAATATATTTTTTCCAATAGAAACCCCTCAAACCAATGTGGACATTACTCTGCGTTCACAACGGTAGAGTACCGTTCCTGGAACAGTATCTGGAACCGGAATCGACAGCCGCTCACCGACCAGCATGGCGAATGTGTCTTCGATTATCCAGGCATGTGACGGCCAGTGTCAAACCTCATACTGGAGAGGAATATGATTTTCTAGTTGATACTGAACATGGGCCTGTACGGATGTTGGCTCCAAATTGGTGAGTTGACCTTTGTAATAAGTCAAACATTAGTTGTTGCATTGATAGATATGTTAATTATTACCTTTACATAGTGTAAAGCAAAGTCGCTCTCTAACCCTATGAATGCTTATATCTTTACAACTACCCAACTGATTTGGATGCGGTTTTCTTTAATAGATAGAGTGATTAAAGAGGAAGATTTATTTGTATAATACATGTATATTTTAGTATAGAAAAACCCGACAATTAAGAGATTTGTAATGTGAGGTTGCAACAAACATATTTTTGTGCTTTTAAATCGCAAAAGATGGCTTAACCTTAGGATATAGCAAATTAATACAACCCCGAAATTGATGTTTTCAAACGTTAATATGAAAGTCCACAATGGTTTATATTTATCTCTAAACGGTAACCCGAAGTAATTTTTTTTTATATATTACAAAACAATGTGTTATTTATCAAGCTTTTTGTACAATACAGTATTATTTCTTATTCAATTAAATGCATAACATATGTAGTACAGTTCATGTTGATCCATAGTACCCTTAACAAAAATAAACCTGCAAATACTATATGTCTTTGCTAAAATGAAGGTTACATACTCTTATCACATTTAATTGATCTAACAATTAATATCCCCAGGGACTCTATGCAAGATTGGGTTACAACCCTCCGTACTAAGTTGTACGAGCTTCGTTCATTGCCCTACTCCGAGAACCTATACTGCGCCCCGCCCGCTCCGCCCCCGCCCCGCGCCGCCGCCCGGGATCCTACCTCGCCCCTGCCGCCCACGCCGCCCATACCACCCGACAGGTAAGCTTCTTTGATTGTGTGGGTAAAAAAGATACTGGCTGTAAAAAATAATTTTAATTTAATCTAAAAGATAAATTTTAAACTAGGTACACGACATTAATTTTAAAGAAATTTCTTTTAGAGTACCAGGCATCGATCTAACATCTATAACACGTTCAATAGACACTCAAAACTCTAACAACGATGCTACAAATAATAATAATAATAATAACGATTCACAATCATCAAACACTCCAAACGATTCCCGAAGTATTATAACAACGACAATAAACGCATACAATGCTTCGTCCAATGCTCCCGTAACGGTGACATCAGCCACATCAACCTTGATGTCTCTAACATCGCTACCCTCAACCGTGACATCCATAACGTCACTGCCCGCAACTGTTACGTCTCTAACGTCGCTACCCGCAACTATTACCTCTCTAACGTCACTACCTTCTACTGTGACGTCTCTAACGTCGCTACCCTCGACTGTAACGTCTCTAACGTCGCTACCCTCGACCGTGACGTCACTGACCTCAAATCTGAATCAAGCGGACATTGACATATCAAATTGGGATACATCGTCCTTACCGAGCACAAGTCGTAATAACGAACCTAAACAGAGTGTAGCTAAAATATGTGGTCAGAATATATGTTTGGATGATTCCGTACTAAAGAGGACTGTAACTGACAGCGATGAGGAATTTTTCGCCGAAATCGACAGAATCCATGATAATTTTGAATTCAAGCAGCGTGTTGTGGTCACTAATGGAACAGCTGATATTACACAGGGGTTAGTACTCGACTATTAAAATTACAATATGTGAATAGTATCATTGGTTTTAAAATTTAATTAGGCACGGAAGATTTGAGTTTTGATATTAATAAAGATCACCTCAGTCTGGTTGTGTTTTTAGTTATAGTAGCTTTTACCAAAATATTTATGTCCGTTGTTATTTTTATTCTAATTGAATCTTCCGCTATCTAGGCACAGATCTATGTTTAATTTTTGTTATTCATGCTTTGCCAGAAGAAAAAATAAACAATATTTAATTTAATAGTATTTGATATCGATAAAAGTATTTCTGGTATAATGGTTATGTCTTATATAATATAACGAGTAAACTAAGATTATCGATTTTTGAATTCAATCCCCGTTGATTGTCTAAAATCCCTATAAATAATCCTAAACTTCTGAATCCTGGTATCTTAATAATCCTCTTTCTAGATTCCAGACTGCGTTTTTATTAAAAATGTTACGTACTTCAGTTTAGGACTAGGACAGTTATGAATACTTACTTATGTTCAACGGCCTCTAAAGTTTAATGTGTAATATTTATTTCAGTAATCCCAAACGAAATAACGTAACTGTAATTGAAGTTTCAAACAAGACTCCAAACACCGCGATACCAATAATGGACTCTGATAATGTATTTGATTTGAATTTTAAACAAAATGTCACCATCAATCCTGAACAAAATGACTTTGTTAACATAGTTAACACCGAGAATCAAAACAGCTATGGTACCGTTTTCGTTGACAACGATTACGGCCATCTAAGCTTGACTACCGTCAGTTTGACAGATGACAGATGTGTCAACATAATAGAAGGACAGTCCAGTTCTAATATATCAGACATGCAGTCCGGTTCCAATATGCCAGAAGGACAGTCCAGTTCCAATGTGACAAAGGGGCAGTTAAGTGTCAAAGTGACAGATGGACAATCAAGTGTCAATTTAACAGGTGTGACAGATGTCAGCGGCATATATGAAAGACTATGCATGGCGTCCACTTCAAATAGGGTTGCCTCTCCACTTTCTGTGCGGAAAGTATTAAGTGAGAATAAAATACGAAAATCCTCGTTACCTAATTTAGAAATATCGGAATCAGCGTACGAGTATTTATATCCGACTAGTCAAAATTCTGATAACTCTAATTTAGAAGGAAATTCCAGAACAGATCTGGGAAATAGATTGGTTGAAAGGACTCAAAGTCATAATGTTGCTAATGAAAGCTCTAATGTGAGGGCTATAAGGTCTAATATAGAGCGGTCTCAAAGCCAGAACGCGTATGACAACACGGTCAGACAAAGATTGCAGAATAGAAGTCCAAAGAGAAATGTGAAACCAGGTAAATAAACATTGTATTTAATATTTATGATTTTTATGAAATTAGACTTGTATAAATGTTTTAAAAAATTATCAATGCCGGACTCGAATCTGTGGCTTTAGTAATCAATGCCTTCGCTTTTCCAACTGAGCTGTCGTGTCGTTGATAAATTTTGCATTTTAGACCTCTTTTTTGTGTCCACTGTCCGGTATTTTAGGATTTAATTTAGCATTAACGTGATCATCTAATTTATTTAATAATTTGTATTTATAGAAGAGCCAAAAATTATATACTTACATAATCTCTAAAGATCAAACACTTAACAAGGATTACTCTAATTTTAATTTAACTATTTCACATTTTATAAAACAGTTATTATAATATAAAATTTATTCACACTTAGAGAGTTATTTTAAGATAGAAGAGTTGATGTATTCATAATTGTAAACATTTTACAAGAAAATCTATATATTTCAGAGAAATCTGAAAACCAACCAAAGCCCATATGGAAAAGAGGTTTGACAGAATTATCATTATTAAGTAGACTACGAGGCATCGGACAAAAGAGACAGGAGAGTCCGACGAGACAAGATGAGCGGTGAGCAAATATATAACATATACAGGATGTTAACAATAATGTTAGATTAAAATAGGTACTAATAATTTGACGTTAAATGTATATAAATATAGAATTAAAAATAAACCGATACGGGCAGGGATTCGAACCTGCGACTAATGAGAAACCGTCCCGTCGCTCTACCAACTGAGCTACCGTATCTCTGTCCGTCTCGGTGAATTAAGCATTCTATATGTGATGGTCTTTATCGAGACGGTGGTAATTTGAAGTTATTTTGTTAGATATGTTGTAACATTGAAAAAAAAATTAAATTAAAGGAAAAAAAATATATAAACATTAAGCTACAGCATGTATTTAATAATGAAAAAATAATATCTTAGTGGTTTTGCCACAAAATAATATTTTTCATTTTCATAATTAAACACATGCTGTATATACAGGGTTATTTGATCTCTCTACATCAATTCAAACAATATTTGTTCTACGGCTTTTTAAAATTAATAGTTTTTAAAATTTAAATTTTTCCATACAAAAAATATTTTTTGTCTCTAAACTGGCATTAACTCTGTGCGTCGGTATGACGCCCGGGCTGTATTTTGTAAGAAGTACTTAAAAGATACCTTTTAAGAACTTCTTAAAAAATACAGAGTAATAAGTATAAGAGGGAGAAAACCTTTTTTGTTTCGTTTTTTTGTGTTGTTTATCAAGATTTGTACAAAGTTGTAGAAAAAATGTTGTTGGGATTGATGTAGAGAGACTGCCTGCCACGTAAACGTAAAGGTTGTAAACTAATTACAAATAACCATGTATATATTTTTCATTTTTGTATGTAATAGAAGAATATAAGAAATGAAAGGTTTAATGTATAGTGTCGTTGTTTTTCTCACCCTCTATATAATCATTCCCTTATACGGCTTAAAAGTTTTATTATTGTTGTTTTGCTCGTAAAATAATAATTTATAAAATAAATTGTTCATTGAAGTATATAGAAAATATATACAACTTTTAAAAAGATTAAATTAAATATTTTTATTTGTTTAATAGAACTTATATAAAATCCAACAAATCCAATATAAATGTTTTTGTTAGCAGAGTGACGTCACCCGTTAAAGTTGTACATCGCTCTAGACCTGAGACGGCAAGAGACAGAGACAGCTATAGGAGGAGAAGTAGCTCTCTGACTAATGGTGAGTGTATTGTTTACATAGTTACAATTAAATGTATGTAATGATACGAATGAAAATGAACGAATCTATAAACCGGCGAAATGAAATTGCTGATGTTATGTAGGTATTTTAAATATCTTCAATTTAGTACGATTATGTTATATGTATGTGAAGTATTAAACTACTTCAAACGCAAGTGTAATGGAATAATTTTTGACGCCAAGTTTGAATGACATGTAAATCAATGTCAAAAAACATCAATTATTTGATGCGGAAATTATATCAAAAAAAAACTTTTCAAGCAATCTTACGAACTTTCTACGTTCATAATAAGGCCGTGTTCCGAAATATATACCAGTATGCTGGCCGGTGCTAATGACGTCATGAGACCGACGCCATATTGCACTGCTGTAGGCCATATTGTACTGGTGAGAATACTTTATAGTACTCTGTGGAAATAGTACACAACATTGTTTAGTACCAATGTACTCTGATTTACTAATAAACTACTTCCAACCTCTATCTGACTGAAGAAGATCTGGTGTCCGTACAGTGAAAAGGATTCTCTTTTAATCAAGCAAACCTGACCTATATCAATCAGTCCATTACGGGTCAAGGTCACCAGACCTACGCTACCGGAACAAATAATGCGAAGTGAGCATTTCTCGCAACAAAAAAATAGCCACCTGTTACCAGTATTGTGCAATTTGATCCACCGCTCCTCGCATTGCGTTAGTTTTGAACTGCACATTGTTTTATTATTTACACGTATGTCGCATTTGTGCTGTATTATTTGAACATTGTACATTGGTATATCATAGCACAACATTTTTCTGAAGATACGTGTATACAAGATTCTATTTCGTTCTCTGTCGATAGGAGAAGTAAATCATTCTGTAGGTTGAAAGCTAAAAATGGAGTCAGGGTTGCCATCACATAGTTATTTACAGGTAAACTGTATACCTGATCAACCTCATACAATTCTTTTTTAACTAATGGTATTCTTACTTCTATAATGAGAAACCTAGTCCCAACCTTAGCATTAATTTTAAGTAATTTATATAATGATTGAATATCGCTCTTATCAACAAGTAAAGATAAGTCGCTAGAAATGTCACCTGATATCTTGTTACATTTTCTTCGAATTGTTTAGGCGGTTAAATATGTCCATATGACCTTACCAAATATCGGTTACAGTATGAATTAAATTTTGTTGAACACTCTTAATATTTGATATCATTATTTGAGCAGATAAAAACGAAGACAAAATATACAATTCATTGCTATTATGAAACTTAATACTATTTAATGTTAATGACATATTTCTAATATAATCCCGAATAACACTATACTTCTTGTTCATAAAGTATTCATTTCTTTGTAAAATATTAGACTGCGCCTCTATGACACTAGTCTGGTTTTTCAACAAAATTTTAAATGATTTAGACCTATTATAAGACATATTATAAAATACAACTAATTTCCATTAGTCATGAATGAAACTCATATCTTTTATTTTATGAAAGTAAATGCTTTGATTGTTATCAAAATTAGAAAAGTTATAAGATCCATGTACAGAAGGTATAGTAAAAAGAATTAGCATTAAAAGTGTTAATATAAAATTTCAAATACGACTTGGTGAAGCCATGATCACTCGACGAGACGCTTTTGGTGATACGACAGTGACGTCACGAGCTACATTTTGGTCGTTAGTTGAAAACGTCATCGTCTTTGTTTCCTCTTTTACCGGTAGAGGGACAAGCTTAATAATTGACCTTTTTATAACGCGGTTATTAGTTTTTACTGAAACGACCCGATCTTCAAATTCATATTTTTGTACAGTCCTTATAAATATGTCATACGAACGTTGCACTTCCGAGGGGGAGGGCACAATTTGCTTTCTCTAATTTTCTGAGCTGTCACAAAACGCATATATATTTAATTTATCGGGGGCCTCCAAAATGCCTTGGTATTTCAAACATTTCAGTATTTTGGAGAGCTCGCTTTAGTTGTTTCCTCTGCTTTTCTAAGTGTGGTGGTAGCTTTTGGTCCCAGGTCATACAATCTTCTGCCCAGGTCTGCTGGAATAAAAGTTTAGCCCTGATGGTCAATGGAGCGAGCCACCCTATAGGGTCTAAAACTTTTGAAATGTTTGATAACAGTTGACGTTTAGTAAGATGTGTGTCATTATTAAGATTGTGAAATATATTTTTAAATGAAAATATATATGTTTGAGTATTCTATCGTTACCCCAACGTTTGTCTAGACTCCGTGCATCGGAAATTTAAGGAGGAGTCGACGTCCTTCGATGATAAATTTTGAATAAGAGCAGGTTCGTTACTACTCCACTTACGTATATTCATTCTGGCTCCCTTTAAAATATGAATCAGCTGTTGCTGAAGTTCCTTAGCCTGTTCAAGTATGTTACATCCTTCTAAAAGATCATCCATATAGAATGAGTTTTTTAATGCGGCAGCCGCTAAGGGGTATTTTTACGCATCATCGTCTGCGAGTTGCCTTAATGCGCACGCATAGCGAGATATGGAGCGGCCTTTATACCGTATGTGACAGTAGTAAGTTGATACTCTGTCAATGGGTCCCCTCGGGATTCCCTCCACACAATACGCTGTAGATGTTGAGCTGACTCATTTACAAGGATCTGACGAAACATCTTCTCAATATTCGCATTACATATTTATGCTGACGCCAAATTAAAATAAGGCTATGCGAGATCCGTTTGCAATTTGGCCCCTGTTCCATCAAATCATTTAGGCTGATACCAGATTACGTTCTTGAAGAAGCGTTAAAAATCGTTCTTAACTTAGTAGTAGATGAGTCAGCTTTTATTACTCCGTAATGGTGAAGGTAACATGAGTAGCAAAAAAAGTAAAGTAAAGTGAGTAGTCCTTGTTGCCAAAAAATGTTATCAACAGGTTTCATATGACCAAGGCTAGAATACTCGTTCATAAATTGTTTATAGCCTTGAGAAAACTGCTTATTACTAGCCAATTTCTTTTCTAAAGTTATAAATTGTGCGATGGCCTTGTTATTTGATTGGACTAAATTTTGTTCAAACCATAGCTTCCAAGGAAGCGCGACTTCGTACCGCTCTCTAATCGTTTAGTTGTATTTTATAAAGCTGTTTACAATATTTTTCGCCTTCCGCTATGTCAGTCCGGAATACGCAAATGAATCATGTAATATGGAATTATGTTTATCGTGACAAATTTTACACAATTTATTAGAATTGCATGCGTTACCATAATGACTGAACAAACAATTTGCGCAGATTTCTAATTTCTTAATGGTTTTATGTTTCGCATCCGGCTCCAATGTCGCAAATTTATTACATTTAAATAAATTATGTTTCTGCTTACAAAATGGACAATTCCAAACACGTGTAGCATTGGTCTGAAATTTTCCATTGCGATTCGATGAACGAAATTGGTTAATATAGTTTGTTTTGTTTGAAGATAATTGATATGAAAAATTTTGTATAGCGTAAATGCATTCCATGCTAGTATCATAGAGACGCTTAATTTCGTAAGCTGTTTGGTTTTGAACTGTATGTTGATTTAAAAAAGTCTTTAAATTTTTTGTAAATAATTGTTGATTATTATTATACCTACGGGTTAACAAATCCCACGCAGTATTATAATTATCCGCAAATATATTGAGATTCTGTACTAACCTCTCCGCTTCCCTCTTCAACTTCCCCTTAAGATGTTGCATTTTTTGACTAAGTGTTAAACAGTTATTATTATGTTAATACATTAAATAGATCAAAGAAAGTAGGCCATTGAATGTAATTTCCTGCAAAAACCGGTATATCGATTTTAGGGGTTGATTGTTGAAGATGGGAAGAGGCTGACAATTTTTGATGTATTAATCTTCTCATATCTTTGTAATTTTTTTCATAAAAGCTAAATTCACCTTCATATTGGAGGTCGGAAAACCCTGAACAATGAAATGTATGAAATGAAAACAAATATCATCGATTTTGAGGTGAAATTTAGCGATGACATCCCAACGCGTCTGCAGATTACGAAGTTCATCTTCCAATCCAAACTTATCTTCTATAACATCTAAATTTATATCCTTTATTTGTCTCGACAAAGCTCTAAACTTTGTTCGTTGTTGTGACAAAAATTCAATAAGCTCCGTATGCGGCACGGATGCGGAAGCTGGGTGTTATTGTGAGTCGCTTAACGCCGACGTGGGCAGCGGGCTGGGCGTCCTGGCGCGACCACCTGCGTTGCCTGGAGTGCCAACTTTTGCCCACCTTGAGATCGGTGATCTGTCTACCGACGACCGGTTTGTGCTCCAGTAGTGTAACAGACTGGTGTGATGATATGATAAAGCGAATCTTATTGTAGTATTCTTTTGCTTGTACATACTGATCCTCTTCGTAGTATGGCGAATCGTCTCTAAAGGCCTCTAGCTTGTGGTCATTTGCATTTAATTCCGACAAGAGCTTCTCGATGGACTCGAGTCTAGCGTTTAAATATTGACGAGTTTTGCGACTGCTAGGGTCTTTTCTAAACTTTACGGTCTAATTGCTTAAAAACGACGAGAATTTCCATCTGACGTAGGAGGATAGGAGTAGGGTTTCAATATTCACAACAATAAAAGAAAGGTCTTACTTGAGTTGTTGAGGCCTTACTTGGTTGGGTCCCTGGCGTCCTCTGAAAAAGTTGTTCCTGGTTCAAAGCTTTACTCTGTTCACAACTCAAACTCTTGTAATCACTTAAATAGGACTAAATGTTCACTGTTCTCTTCTGTTCTGTTTACTAACACAGAGCACAACACACCACACAGAGCAGCCACATTATTGCAACACTTGCGTGTTACAATAATGTGGCTGTTTGTCACGTATAGTGTTCAAAATAAAATTAGTTAAAAAATGTACTGTTTGCACGTACGTGACTATTATAACAAAAATAATAATTTAACCAAAGATAATATTAATATTTTTCGAAGGACCAAATGATGTCTTGTACAGAACTGTTTGTACACATACAATAAATTGTGCGGAGTTAGGTAAGAAAAGATACACTCCGCGAGTGCTGTTTTTACCCTGATTTATTAAATATAACATGTACAAAGTTGTGATTTCCGCTCGATTACTCAGAACATTTTTCTGAAATGGAAGCTAACACATTTTATTTTTCAAAATATATGTTTAAACCATGTTTATCGCTTGTCCAAGTGGACCCAGGTATTTGACATTTTCAGCCAGTGGTATGGTTATGTTATTTATCATTACTTCTAGGTTTCGTAGTATCGCGCCTCAAAGTAACCGTTACGTGAGCTGATTTTGTCTCATTAGCTTTGATTCTCCAGTCTGTTAGCCACTGCGAAATTAAATTTAGGCTTTGTTGCAGTTTTTCAGATACACCGGACGGCGTATTGTCAGTAGCAATAATCGCAGTGTCATCTGCATATGTACCAGTGAAGATGCTTTGTGTGGCAGGAAGATCAGCTGTATGTAAAAGGTACAGAAGAGGACTCAAAATGCTCCCCTGAGAAACTCCAGCTTGGATTTCATGCAGTTTTGTGCAGACATCGACACATTTGATAAAGAAATAACGATCTTCAAGATACGAAGTTATGAACCTTAAATAGTTGTTTGACAATTTCTTTGAAATCTTATAGTAGTAGTATATCCATGGTGCCATACTCGATCGAAAGCTTGGGATATGTCTAGAAAAGATGATGAAACAAACAGCTTCTTTTCAAAGGCGTTGTTAATTAGCTCAACCAATCTATGAACCTGTTCAATAGTACCATGTCCTGGTCTGAATCTAAACTGGTGTTCCGGGATTAATTTGTTAGCTGCAATTACGATTCTGATACGTTTTAAAAATAGTGTTTCCAGCATTTTGTAAGGTATCAGCAAGAAGCTAATGGGCGGTAAAATTTAACATAGCTCAGTTCTTTTCTTGGTTTTGGGAATAGAATTATATGAGATGTGGCATCTAGGTTTCGTAAGTAAGTTGAAATATGGTTGTTGTCTAGGTATGATTCAACTTCAAGAAAGTATTTTGACAAGTCATTGGCATTCCAAATTACAATTTTTAGTTGGTCAAATTTTTACATTTAGTGAATAATAGGTTTGTAAGCAGGTTTGCAGGTTTGTGCAAAGTTGAGTCATGATTTGTTTGAAAATATCCATCATTGTCTTCATGTCGTTTGAGTTTGAGGATGAAGAAGCATTATTAATGGTTGATAAAGTTTTATTTTTGGGTCTATTTTTTAGAATGTTTGCATAGGTCTGTCTTTTCTCTTCAATATAATTTAAAATTGTTGAATCGTTATTTCTAGAATTGAGGAATATGACAATAACACATTTTTATTTTAAATCTTTCGCAATAAAATTCGTTGGTCGTTCAGAAAAATAATAAATAACAAATAGCTTTTCGCAAACTAAAAGTAGTAGCAAGAAAGTCAACCTATCTCGATTCGTATGACTGACCGACACTCTTCTAAAATGAGATCCCCTAATGTAATGATAGTCACCCACTGTTTCATTGTAAATAATGTATGTATCCCTAGCCGAGGTCGTGCCTGGTCTGCAGCCGCTGCGGGCGCGCCAGGCCGCCGCCCTGCGCCTGGAGCAGCGGCGGGGCGCTGTGGCCGCCTCGTGCCGCCGCCGCGACGCGCCCACACTGTGTCTTCACGATAAGAGCGTGTGGTCGGTCTCTATCACACTTTACACCCTCAATTCGAGGAATTGAAAACCTACTCAATCTAAATTACGATCCACCTTCCAGGGTGGCTCGTTGGGGCTCCGAGGGCGGGCGCGTGTCGGGGCGGGCGGGGGACCGCGTGGCCGGTATCGCGGGCTCCACGCCGGTCTCGCTCGCACACGCACGAGATCTCATCGAGAACGCTAACACTCCTTTTGTAAATATCTTATACATTACTTGTTTGATTCTTTAAATCTGAATGACGTCAGAGACCGTTACGTTTGTTTTCAGGTTGACATATTGTTTCACCGGGTGCCGCTCGCCAAGATATACGTTATCAATAAAAAAGACCGGGAAAGTCTGGGTGAGTTGAGCAGATATATTGAAGTGGATATCAAAATACAAATACAAAGTCACGAAGCGTACATTGTTCAGAGTGAATGACAACCGATCGACAAAAATTTACAGTTTGAGTAATATTTGATTTAATATATTATAAAAAAATATTTAATTTTACTGATAACTACAAATTAGAATTCGGTCGCAACCAAGAAATCACACTTTCACAGAAAGATCATCAAAATCGGTTCAACAGTTTATTACAAAAAAAAATCAGTGACAAAATAACGTACAAAAGAATGATATAAAGATAACATTGATTCGATCGCTTGTGTCCCGCAGGTATAAAGCTAGACAACGAGTGTACAATAGTGTCGGTGGAGAGCAACTCCCCGGCCAGTAGGGCTGGCCTGCCGCCGCCTGGCCGCTGGGCCGTCACGGAGGTCAACAACCGACCAATCAACATCGTCAAGGTAACACACTCACTAATAACTGAAGAAGATGCAGTATACATGATGAAGTTAATTTAGCAATATTGTTTTATATGACACCTAAAACGATTACAGGTTCTAAAAAGTCAGATCTAAGTCATAACACATAAAAAAAAGATAGCTACTTATAAAAGGGAAGTATAGCAACTTCTAGAATTTTATATTCTTTAGCAGTATAGAAAAAAAATTGTTAAAGTCATATGGAAAGTCGAAGTAGAAAATTATAATTATACGGCATGTCATGCTATTGACTAATTGGCTACTAACATAATTTTTAAAGCATAATAATTTAGTTAATATCTGTGATCAATATAAATGAATATTATGTTGATTAACAATGACCTATCGGTACTTAATAATGATAAATATATTTTTCAGGGCGGCGAAGAAGACATGAACCGTCTTTCGTTCCGCGGATCAGAAGTGTCGGTCCTCATCCAACCATCCCCTCTGGTCAAGAAGATGAGGTCAGCAATCAAAGGAAAACCTCTGTTGTCCATACGATGATAATACTACATTGGCTACATTTAGGAGCAATTTTAGAGTAAAGAGGAGCAGAAACTCCTATAATTCGTGATATTTTCTAAACAAGAGATCATCATTAAATGTGATTTAAATCAATTTATATTTTAATATGTGTGAACTTCAAACAGATATTTAACAAAAGACAGCTATTGAGAACGGTACCGGCCTGAGGTTAGTTTTAGGTTTTAAATATAATCAAAGAGCATCTTTTTACCTTTTACACATATTTTTGGTCCTAAAAATATTTTTTCTAAGCTCTGTCATTGGGAAGCCTCCTATGACTCAACGCTTGAAGCAGCCTTCTACTTAGAGATATACATATTATTGTATTATATACATCCGGAATTATCTCTTTATTAAATAGTATGAGACAGATTAATTAATTTATTTTTATGTTTAACTTGTGATATATATTAAACACCCTTGGTGTCTACTTTTATATAGATAACATACATGGCAGCTATCAAATAACTATTTATCTATATTAAAGTTTATATTTTTCGAAATTAATTAATTTATTAATTTTCAAAAGAGTAAACTTAACATGAGGCAAATTGCAAAAGTAACTAAAATACATTGCTACTTGGTGATGTTATTAAAAATAAAATAAATAACATGAAGACTTAAAATAATGGTGAATTAAAATTAAAATGTGAAAATAAAATATAAATAATTACATAACAATTAATATAAGTGCTTGTAAAAATACAATAGTTATTATAATTGTTTATAATATGACCAACATTATTAATAACATGAATTACTTGTTACTATATAAATATAAGACTAAGATGTTTGTACAATTTTTGGAGAAAATTTTGATACTTTATAATGTAATAGTTTTAAAGCAATATTAAAAATAATAATATCTTTACCTCAATAAGGTTAGTGTTATAGCAGACTATTTACTTTAATTATGAACACGAAATAAGTTAATAAGTAATAGATTATCAACTTTAGTACACGATACCAGGGGTCAGCAACCTGCGGCTCGCGAGCCACAGACGGCTTTTTTGGATGAGAAGCTACGGATTTTTAGTTCCATACGTACAAATATTAATTGTTTTAAAATATATATTATAGTCGTTCTGAATCTTAATCGACTAAAGAGGATTTAAAAAATTTTAAATTTTCTAAATCAAAAGGTTGCCGACTCCAGCACTATACTATATATACTCGGTAGCTTTCTCGATATTCGGTTTCTAACTCATTCCAATTTAAATTGAAGATCTCTCTCGAAATAAGAAATGTATATTTACTCGTAGCTATAGATTTGTGATTATTTTTAATATATATAACATATCTCAGACTTGTGATGGATTTACATTTAATAAATGTTATAAAAAGTTTTTATTTTGTTTTATTAATCACATTAATTTCATTATATATAAATATGTTCAAGCTTGTTTATTTATGTTTGCTGACTTAGCATTAAAAGTTTTTTAGCAATGAATCCGCCTTGAAATTAACATTCAAGAATTTTCAAAATTATTTTGTTAAAATTAAACAGTAATTACTCTTTAATTTTTTAGATTAACGTTTCTCGTATTGAAAAGATAAAACAAAAAAGTACAGTTTAAAAAGTTTATTATACTTATTTATTACAAAACAGTAATACGAAACATTTATTGTATAAGCATACTCATACATACACTACATTTGTTTAACACCCGTTTTACAAATTGGAGAAATAACTATTATATTGAATTTAATAATTAATGTTAGTAAATAAACAATAAATACAGAATTCGTTTGTTCTCTTGTGATAATACTATTATAATAATATTCTAAACTATAAGTGAGTTAAGCATTCGTTTAAATAAAAAAAAATATAAATGCCACTCCAGACCTAGCTACCTATATCATTTGTTTTTTGACTTAAAAAGAAATAGACTAAAAGTAGCCATCAAACTGAATAATTAGAAATGCCTCTAACTTATCAGCAAATAAAATAATATTGATGTGGTAAGTAATAACTGAGTATTCTTTTAAAACCTTAAAAATATAAATAAAAAACATCGAATAAGTAGTTTAATTAATACATTTTTTTTAAACTAGACTGTCAAATTAATTAAAAAAAAATATTACACTTTTAACGTCGATACCGACTTCAGAAATAGAAATGTAAATACGCGACTACAATTAATATTAATAAGGCAAAGGTTTATTTAAATTGACCTTAAAGCGTATTATATAGGATATATATAGGACCTTGTTCGTGTATATGAATGTACAAACTCAACAAACCGAACACTTGGATGAGAATGCATTTATATTTTCGAATGATCTGGACAAAAAAAAAACCTTATTTCTCTTAATCTGTAACTTTCGAAAATGTAGATTGAATATATACAAAACAAGGTTGTCTATACATATATAAGAAACAGTACATCAACAAGATAATAATAGATGTAAGACAATATTATAATTTCGTAAATTATTGTTTTTTATTCTAAATATGACATTTTCTTTGAAATTATCTTTGCAATCATGAAACTAAATCGACAAATTTATTCATTTTTGATTAAAGTCAATCGGGAAGTTTGTATTTAAGTTTCCTTCGTGTATTTAGTATAATTTTATATCATTTGAAGATAATTGTAATTCACTAATAAATATGGTAGTTACACTGTGCTATTATCACACATCTAGCAGATCGATATCAGATCTTTTATAAAAATATATATTTTATATTATTGTGATGGTAACTATATTTATATTATATTTGAATATTGAGTTTGTGCATCATTGTATATTATAATAATAAGAATTAATTTTAAAAGTAATAAAAGATATAAATATTGTGACCATTTCAAACCCATGCCCGTTTATAAGTTTAAAAATAATTCATTTCTTTTATAACAATAATTACGCTTTATTCTCTAAATGATTTTTAAGAGCTTGAGCTCTTTTCCTGCGTCTGTGAATGAACGGTACAAACAGCCACAGAGATGCGCCAAATATCAAAATAAAGCCGAGTGTAATGAACAATGATTTATAAGACTTGGTATTTTCGAACCAAATACCACATATCGGTGGACCAATCAGCTGTAAGATGCCGTTCATGAACAAACTGATTCCATATGACGACATGAGTCGCTCGGTACCTAACATTTCTGTCATCACCAAAGCTGTCACACCGACATTGATACCGGATGCGATACCAAAAATACAGCAAAAGACGCTAATCGCCGGATATGTTGAGACGAGCGGAATCATCGACAGACTAATTCCGGATAATAATAAGCCTGTGATAAAGAAATATCGTTTGGGTGTCAATACTACATCGGATAGTGCGGAACCGCCTATTCTTCCGACCAGATCCAGCGCTGATATTATCGATAACAAATACGCGCCCCGTGATTTATCGAAACCACACTCTTGGGCGTACGATGGAACGAGTATTATGAAATTAGTATACGATATAGCACAAGTGCAGTTTGATATTAAAATTACGAGATAAATGGGATCCTTTAAGAGGTTTACATCAAAGTATTTGCTCGGTTCTTTCTTGGTGTCTTCATCTTTTGATTTCTTACATCCACAACAATAGGAAATTGGCGCCAAGCTATCTGTGACTGATTTAAGACTGAACTGAGACGCAAATTCGCTTGGCTTCTCAAACGCTGATAGTGTTGATCCGTGGAAAGGAGTGGACATGTATTGAAAACTAGAGGTTGATGGACTACGTTTTGGCGTTTTTGGCACAACTAACTTTTTACCAAACGTCTCCTGAGAATTGACGCGACTTGGCTTTCCCTCTGGCACCGACTCCAGTAATGATGGATTACTGGGTAGATGGTTGGAAATCTTGCTCGATATGTGTTGAAGACCGTGCTTTGAAGGAATTGGAGTCGATATTTTTCTCATCCGACTGTTATCGATATGATTCATTTGCACCGCACTAACGGACCTCACGAAGTCACTTCTGTTTGGTGAGAATTTGTCATCTAAAAATGAATTGGATTGATTTTTCGGCGGCGATCCGTTTTGTGTTTTATCCTCGGTATTATCTGGAGATAACATCAATTTGGGGTTTGAGTTTTCAAAATCGTCCGGTTCTTCTTCAATGAATGTTTCCAACTGAAAATAGCATCAAGAAAAATTAAATATACAATTTTGAAAGAAATTAGACTTATCACATATATAACTGAGATAAGCATTTGTCACGAGATGATTTTCGTAACGAAAATTTTACCGAAACATCGGCAAACAAAAAGTTTTGAATACAACATTGAAGTCGTAATGGAAGTTTGATGGGCCAGTATATTTATCGTCAATACATTCGCTGGCGGTAGTGAAATAAAACAATGTTAAAAATAACATAATTTATTTACAAAATATATTTTTTATTCTATTAATAAATCTAATATAAAAAACATAACAGATATTAACAATTACTATCTTCAAAATGATATGTTTTGCTGAAATATACGGAAGACGGAACTTGTGCTAAAGTTATAATTTAATATATTAAGAGTCATTTAGTAAAAATTACGCTAGTATCGGTTTAAAGAATTTTAACCGTTTTTTTACGAAATGCGAGTGAAGTTATTATTTTAAACATTTATGGAATAAAGAACACAAGGTTATATAGAAATTTAATTAGAATTAAACTTATAAAATAAAATAACCTATCCCACTGCTGGGAAAATAATTTCCTAAGTCCACTATTTAATAGTGGTTTTTAAAATAAAAAAAATATTCTAAATTAATAAATTCGTACGCGAACATTTTCATACATCTAAGTAATATTAAGTCAATTAATAAAAAATATATAACAATTGACGCTCACAAAAATTGTTTCACCAATAATCGTTCTAGGAACTATGTAAGTAAGATATTTGGCCAAATTTTTTGTACTATATCCGATGTTTTGTAAATTATCAGACGTATCAGAAAATATGCTTGATTATATTTAGAAAGACTATTTTTATTAACATTAAAAATATTTTCGAAATATTTGACAAAAAAAATCATTTTGCTATTTTTTTTTGTATTATAAGACCAAAGATTCATTGACATTCATTGATAACCATAGAGTAAGTCTATACTTTTCTATTGGCAATTTCAGTTTCTAGCCTCTTCTTTCTCTTATTTATCATCGGCATAAAAAGCCACAGAGAAGCCCCAGCTATAAATATCATACCAAATGTCACAAACATATGAACAAAATTCTTGTCATGTTCGTACCACAACCCACAGATCGGCGGACCCATCAGCTGTAAGAGTCCATTCACAAAGAGACTTATACCGTACGTGGACATCAATCTATCGACACCCAAAATCTCCGCCATAACCAATGTGGTGACACCGTTATTGATACCGGAGGCGAGACCGAAGAACGCACAAGCAAAACTTATAGCGACATAGGATTCCAAAAACGGTAAAGTTACGAGAGTTATACCGGAAAAAACCAAACCACCAACAAAGAAGAACGACTTCGGTATAAAGTTCAAATCACTCAGCGCCGACCCACCGATACGTCCGACGAGGTCCAACGCCGAGACCGTACTGAGGAGATACGCGCCTCTCGCCTTATCGAAGCCGATAGTTTGCGCGTGGGAGGGGAGTAAGATTATAAAATTCGTACAAGAAATAGCGACAGTGCTGCTCGATAACAATATGACGAGATAAGTTGGATCCGTCAAGAGAGAGACGTCAAAGAACTTATTCCTCTCTGCTTTTTTGCTACGTTTACAACAAAAACAGCAGTACGCGACGTCAGCAACGCTCTCGGTTATAGATTTTAATGAAAATTGAGAAGCAAATTCATTTGGTTTCTCGAAGGCTGACAGAGTGGACCCGTGGAAGGGAGTCGACACGTACGCGAAGCTGGATGTCGACATGTTGCGCTTGACGACACTCAGACGACGCCCGAACGTCTCCTGCGAACCCAACTTCCTTTCTGGAGCGCCATCCAAACCGATGGAGGCCGAACTCAAGGTATGTTTCGTTATCGGTCGCGAGTATGACAACTTTCTTTTAGAATTCATCACTTGACTGTTGTGAATGTAGGCCTGTGATAAATTTCTTTCAGATTCCTTGTCAGTCAGGCCGTTCTTTTCAGTCATGACGAACTCCGCGACAGGCTCCTCCTCCTCAATCAAAATATCATCCTGTAAAAGAAATATCAAGTGTAGATTAAATAGCATCATCCGAAATACAATTTTATTGTTAATAAAAATCTTTCTATCTAAAGCGTTAAGACATCGATATACTTTCTAGAAGCTCATCAAACTATATATATACATATTTATGTATTATTTGCGATGTTATTATTAGAGGCTGACTCCTGACTCCCAAAACAACAACCAACAATCTAATTGGCGGTTAATTATTTTTGCTAATATGTAAACTAAACTAGGCTGATGTAAAACATACAGTGGGGAAAAATAATGTTACATTATATGAACATACAGACAGAACTACTTTCTAAGTTCTTGCAACTCTACTATTCAACCATTTATTTGACATGTTAAATATAAGAAACATTTCAAGTTAAACTTGTATTTATTTGACATATGTTTTTTTTTATAAATAATGATTTAACTAAAGTTATTTAAAAACATCCAAATCCTTTTTCGCGCCAGAACTTAAGCTACATCATATGCTTAATTTTATAATTTTAAAATATTATCTTGAGACTTATATTATGGATAAATATTTAGATTTTCGTATGTGTGGTTTAATTAGTAATTCGAATTTTAATTATTGTAACTTTATTTTTTCTACCCTGTGTAAAGAGTTTGTAAATAAATATTATATAAGATGACGCTGACAATAATCATTTTTAAAGCCTTATATACACATTCATTTTATAAAAAAAACCTTTAGCTGTCAGACATCATTTCATTCTATATGTGGTTCTACACAGCACAAAAATAAAGACAAAAAAAATAAAAATTCAAAACCAAAAAAAAGCAAGTATTCATTTTAATATTTTCCAACACCTATATAAAATACAAATGATAATCACTTTCGTTATAACATGAAGTAGTGCGTTTTCGAAAATGAATCGGTTTATATTATTTTATAAGAAAGTGATTATTGTATGATATTTCTACGTGCAGTGTTAGTTTGTGTTAGATTTTATTTAAATTGGTGTAAAAGTACAATTTTACATATACTTTTACTTAGTAAGAATACGGGAAAGTGAAATGTATATTTTAAATTTAAATACATTTTTTTAAAGCTAATCAAAAAACAAGAATAAACCAGTAAGTGTAGAATATTTATCGTCATGAGATCGAACCTGCGATTGTTGGTACATTATTTGGTGCTCTCTGTCATCTGAGCTATCGTGGCTGTAGAGTGTGTGGTAAACATTTTTGTTTGTATATTTATTTATGATGGATACACAATGACAAAATGTGTCTAGTAAAAAAAATCGGCTTAAAAAACATTTAAAAAAAGTTGTGGTACACCAAATTAAACAAAATAAAAATGTTAAAAAAGTAAAATGGCATGGATATATCAAAAGCATATAAAACAATTTTGAACTGACACACAGATATATGCACATATGTTTTTATTTACAAAAATAACAAGAAAATCGGTTAAAAATTGTTTTAATAAGAAACAACACACAGATGCATACACGGTATATAATATGTATGTAGCTTACTGTCTCTGAGCCAAGTGATCAAACTCGGTTCATTTTCAAAAACACACTGCATTCCATATGGTAAAAAAAACGATTATTTTATCGAATTTACGCTGAAGTACATAAATATCACAAATAGACGAACATTTATAGCTTATAAATGAAATAATCTAGACCATCCTTCCATAATATCATATAAAAATACATTCGAAATCCACACAAATATCTCGCAGCTCGAAATAACACAACAACACACAACTCCTAAAAGTACTGACCTGTGGTCCCTCGTCGTCTTCTTCCACATCCTTATATTTCTTGACCATGTGTTCTTCTACCGGTTGGAACAGCAGCGCGGCCGCCCACACGTTCAACATGATACCACCGAGGATGAGAACCGCGCCCCTGGAAAATAACACATTGTCTTCAAAATCATATTTTTTTTGTGAATCTAAAGATCGATATTTCCTTTTTGTATGTTTTGGAGCTATTACTTAAGGTTTAAGGAAAATCGAAATTACATTATGAACATTCATAACAAAATTGCGGGTTATTAATTTTCAAATTATTATTTTAAGTTTTGTCCAAATGTATTATCGCGGACCAAAAACACTCGTTCGGATTTTGATAAAATTTGATTATATTACAATAAATGTATTTTTAATATTATTTGTAGATAGAAAATTATCTAGTATAAATCTGTCTAGTATTTTAACTTCATCGTACGTTTTAAATCATGGCTCTGTTAGTTTTGAGCTGTGTTTTTTTGGAATACTTGTTACGAGTTTTGGGAAGTGTGTGTTTTTGTGTTATTTGAAATATGTAATCACATACGTGTTTCATAATGTGTCAATGTTAGAAAAGTTATGTGTCCCTAAAACTCACTTATAACCATAGGTCTCCAGCAGGTAGCGCAGTACCGGCGGTAGTATGATACTACCGAAGGCGCTACCGGACATACATATTCCGTTGGCGAGCCCGCGCAGGCGCACGAAGTATGACGTCACTATGTACACTGTGGGCGGGAAGGCCAGCCCGGCGCCCGTACCCACCATGGCGCCGAAACTATACAATATAATTAACTTTCTTTAAAAGTAATATATACTTTTGTAATATTAGTAAATTATGAATATTTATATCAGTCCAGAAACAAATCATTCAGTCTTTAATAGAGTGTTAATGTTGAAGTATTTTTTTTTTGTTTAAATATCTGGAAATTCTAATCCTGCAATAATTCCCGATTTGTTGGGAAGTGTTTTAAGTAATATCCACATAGTTCCTAAAATGATTTAACACCATTGGCTCATTTAAAGGACAGAATCAGAGGCAATATCTTGTCTAAAAACTCACCTAAAATACAAATAGGTGATAGAAAAAGCCCAGCTACTGAATATCATTCCGAACGCCGCGAAGCAGCCACCTATTAAAGTAACTGTCCGGTACGACCACTTCACAGACAGCACTGATGATATTGGACCTTGGGGAGAAAGTATATAAAATAAATATACAAAAAACAATGATATTAATACATGAAGCCTCAAATTACTAATTACTTTTGTACTATATATACTAAATTTAAAATATATATACAGTACAATATATGTAATTTAAGCGATATTTAATATTAAGAGCATTTTCTTCTCTTGTCTGACTTTTCATTTTGTATACATTTAGATTATTCAGATACTGCTTAAAAAATATTTCTGTTATTTTTTTTTAACAAAGTTGTAATATTTTATTTAAATTATACTGGTATTTAATTTGTTTTTTTTTTATTTTGTAATATTATTAATATATTTATTAAATGACTATACTGCGTATTAAATAGTACTATATTTTAAATTTAATGTAACATTATTATTTCCATATAATAATTCATATAGTTATAAATTACATGGTAGAAGTCTCATCTGAGGTGATGTATGGTACAATAGTGTGGACAAGATTTATGCGCATATAAAGTTGCGCTCATAAATCATTTAGATGATTTATAACTAAACGCTTTTTAAATTAAATCGAAAAATACATTGTTTGTCTGGAAATTTATAGCAAAATAAACGTTTTGAAACCTTTTTTTAAATAAAACGAAGTTCAATCTTCAGTAAATCTTATTATAACTTTACCACGTTCTGTTCTCACATGATATAAAGGTATTAGGTATATATATTAATAATTCCAAGTTAAAGATATTGCTTTGCATAGTTTATTTTGTAATTATGAAACGTAAGACTCTAGGTCTAAGGTTTCTAAAATGCGTCTCCATAGAGAAAAAAATCAAGAATCTCCATAATTAACCTAATTATAAATTTTTACTATATTGAATCTCAGCTATAATTGATATTATGAGAAAGAAAATCTGAATTCAAGTTCAAGTACTACACAAAACAAAGAAATATTTAAAATATGGCAAAATAATTTGCCAAAAAATACTGAAATGTCAATGACCTTAGCTGTACTCACCCAAGCTGCTGTAGAGGAAGTAGCACAGGGCTACTATCCCGGAAGAGGCGGACGGACTGGAGTGGAACACGTCATTGAACTCAACCAACAGAACACCGAAAGACTTTATAGTACCCGGGATAAGTATGTTCACTAGTGTCGCCCCTGGAAGACATTTTGTCAATTTTAAATTTGGCGACGAGGAATTTTATGTTTTTTGGATTAAATTTGTTAATTTCAAAATAAGATTAAAATCAATATCAATAATAAAATAGTAAACTATACAAAACATTTGGCCTTCCTTTTCATTGGAAATTAATTTACTAGTCATTTGACAAAGTAATTATAGACTTCAAAATACAATAGTCAATAGACTACTGCCATAAAGCAAATAACAATGAAACTATTAGCTACCTACGTATTGTAAGTAATCTGCAATCTGGAAGCCATTTAGTAGTGGTACCACATCCCAGACCCATCATATACCTGAGAGTACCTAATGTGGCCTACCAGATAGTGATACCACCTCGACCTATACTACCTTCTAGTACTAACACTAAAAACAAAACTAGCACTAATAGTTACCTACGAGCACACACCATCCCCACTTGCCGTCCGGCGGTACCATCTCCCAGTCCCGCTCTGGTGCGGGTCCGATGGTAAACCTGCCTCCCACTGTGCCTTCATCTTCAGGTAGCTTTACTGCAATAATAATTTTTAAAATTTTAAAATTTCATATAAATATATTATGAAAAATAAACACACGGATTCGAACCCGCGACCTCTGGGAAACCGTCCCGTCGCTCTACCAATTGAGCTACCGTATCGCTACGGCGACCGGCGATTTATGTAAATTTAATTAAGATTAACATGGCTATACATGTTTATAGATATTTTCAAACTTTAATTATCTCTTTAATAATAATAAAAATACATATATAAACAATTTGTTCTTCAATGAAATGATCCGAAATTAAAACAATTATGTAAATAATATTTTTTACATAAATTAAAAAACATTTTTTTTTCCAACGGACCCCAAAATGGGATTTTTAATTTCCGTACAATGTGTAAATGAATGAAATAATAATGAAGATAATTAAAAGTTGCCTAATTTATAAAAAATAAATAAATATTATAATAAAATATATATTCACATGATTAATAAGAACACCTTTTAAATAGTCTATAAAAATGTTTATCCAGGTTAGGATTATATCCATTTTATAAGTAAATATAGAAAGAAAAATTAATTGAGACAGCACGCAGAGAACCAGGCCCGTCCAGGGAGTCCTGTCTGGGTCAATGAACTATATATAACTGTACATTATATTTAAAGTACATTTAGTTTACATATTTATTTAAAAGTTAATTAGCCATTATTTTTTTCAAGGATAAAAGTAAAATTGGCTTTTAGAATCACATAAAAAAACTCAGTAACAATAAATTCGAAAACAATATCAAAGATCTTTTATTATTTGGCAAACATCCAGATCTGGAACGCCATGGATTTGATAAATGTTTTATGTATAGCTTCTTGACCTACTTCCATTAAATATTCTTTTATATTGACGGTTCTGGCTCATCATTGAACAATGAAACTTGAACTTTATATATTTGATCATTGTATATCTGAGACCATACACGCGCAGACATACGCTGTTAAATAATAATATATGTATTCAATAAGACTATTACATATACTGTATTATATACATATAGAGTAATATGAATTTATTCAATGAAAACGGGATGTTTTGAGTACTTTATCTGATTACTCTACAGGTAACTTACTATTTTAGCGATTATATTTTTTTGACGCCATTTTGTTTATTTTAATTCGTAAGTTATCATTTTTGAACTATACAAAAATCAAAGATAATTTTGTTGAGAAATAAGTATTAATTAAAAAGATATTAAATTGGGAAACAAAAGTAAAAGAACTCAACTGTTTTATCTTGTTTTTATATACACTAGATGCTTTGGATGTTTCTAAACGTGTAAACAAAAAGGACACATCTTTAATCATTATACCTACATATATTTATTGAATGTTATTTAGTTAAGTCAGACGACAATCTTCTCTGTGTGACAAATTATATTTATGGGCAGTGACAGTGTAAACGTAAACAATTATTTTTTTAAATTTATTTGTATGTGTGTGTGTCAAGTCCTTGGTAAAGTGTAGTGTTTTATTTATTGATTTCTAACACTTTATTATGCATAATTATGTTATGACTTTAACTGTACTAAATTTCATAATGCGTCTAATTCTTGGAAAATACAAAGTTGTCGGTTTTTGTATAATTATATATATGCATATTATATATTGTGGTAATATTAAAAAAAAAATGTGTTATCATAATTTAAATTCAGATCATGTTATGTCAATGAAGAAACATTTAATGTGTCCAAGGTAATCCAAAATGGCGCTCACCCCTTCCCTGTGTTTCATCCGTAACACGCACCATAATTCTAATATATATAACTTTTATCTATGCTATCTTTTTATCTTTTTTATTATAAGATAGATCATCTAAATATTAACATAACAACCACTAGAGAACACCGACACATGATATAATTCCAAGCAAATATCTTTGTTAATAGAACAATGAATTCTTCATCGCGTGTTAAATAAGTAATATCAATTACTGAATAATCAAGGGAATATAGTTCAAATTAAGTATATTATACAAACAGTCGTACCTAATATTATTTATATGAATGTTAGCTTGTTTGTCTGTCACACCTGAACCTTTAATTTCGAAAAAAAGTAATGATTCGGTGATAAAAAATAATATTTTTAGGGCATCCGAAATAACAATTCTCTTCTGTCTATACAACGCGAGAGAAACCGCTGGTAGAGACTAGTATACAAATAAACTAATATTTATTTTAAATATAAAAATAGACCAAACCGAATAACCTACATGAATAACTCGAATATGGTCTCTTCATACTGGACAAACCAAATCAATAAAAATCAGTCAGTCTGAAAGGACCCTTATGTTATATATATAATTAGTGTTCACGTACTAATGTTTAATTGGTACTAATGTTTAATACCTTATGCTAGCAGCAGATAAGACCAAATAATTGCAACCTCTAACTGCTAGATATCGTCAAAACAGTAGTAGGTCAAGACACATTGGTAATAGCACAGGCAGTAAACACGTATTAAACTTTCTAATAGAAATGTTAGGAAACAAAATCAATTTATTTAGAAACTCCTACAAACATTTGCAAGCGGACTGTAAAAACAAATTAGTATTGAAGAACGCGTATAAGTAAGTATAGTAATACTTAGTATATATAAATAATTATAACTTACATCTTTTTATCCTTTTGTATTTATGTTTCATATTAAATTAATTAAGATAATACACTCAGATAGTTTCTAAAAGGATGATAAAGTAAAAATGTTTTGACTACACCATCAAGAGTTCTGATTGGCTGATTATCACGACATCGACCAATCAGAAAGGATTTGACAGTTATTATTTATAAAATTGTAACTTCAATACAAGATCACAGAAAATAATATCACAACTACCCACACTGGAAATAAAAATCATTTATTTAGATGTAAATATAATCAATTTAATAATAAATCGTGGGTATTTTCTAATAAACTTTTTAAATGCTTCACAGGATATAAATAATCAGTCAGTGAAAGTTGTTATCCTGTATTACATATACGTGTTAGATTTATTAAACTGTGGACAGCAGTTTTTTTTTTAAATTATATTACAGTTGGGACATTATAGTTGTTTTCTGTGTACAAATGGAAATTAGCTTTTCACTTCTGAAGGTTTCGATCTAGTATACATTATAATATACTAAACAGTTGTTAGCAAATTTGTCAGCCGTCTTGTGGCCACCCAAATAATAGCAAACTTATAATCTTACTTACTTATTTTTTTATAACCAACCATAACATTTTTGTTTTATTATTTTTATATACATCTTTTTTAATTTAATATTGATAAAGCTAAATAAATATACAATAGACAAACTTTTATACATTACAAAGTGAAGTTATTATGTTCTATTAAAACTCTTCATTACGATAAACGGTAAAAATGTGTGAATGCTCGAGTCGTTTCCAATCCTATTCTATTTGTTCCCTTTAGGGCCTAAACGAATGTTGTACCTATTGTAGATCACATTGTCATTGTAGCTTGTTACTTAGTAGTCTTATTTAAATTACGTAATGTTTAGTATTCTAAATGAATTTTGTCAATTTTAATTTGAATTTCAATAGGTATTAATTTAGTTTTATCACACTATCATACAATTGTATACAATTATGTAACAGATAACAGATGCAAAAGCACTTAAATAATAATGACGCTGCCTCGTTGGTCGAGTGGTTAGCGGACGTCTAACGTATAACGACTAAATGGGACTCGGGTTCGATTCCGGACAGGGACAGGCATATATGTGATGAACATAGATGTCTGTATTTTTGGGTTTGGTCGTTTATTCAATATATTCTCAGTATATATAATGTGTATTTAATATGCACCTGTATTATTGTCTAACACCCTTAACACAAGCAAAATCATTTGCTTACTTAGGGGTTAGATGTTTAAATTTAATTTAAAAAAGACCATGAAAAAATGAACAACAATAAACAAATCAAAATTTATTGATTCAAATCATAACATATTAATATCAAGCATTGTTCAAAATGGTCACTCAGGTATTATTGAGAAAATATTCCAACGCTGAATTTCAGTGATTCAGTTACTTTTGTTTATAATTCGATTTATATATTAACAAAATAACAATATCTAGCCTGTAACTAGAATCTTATAAATTCTATTATATAATAAAATAAGGCTGAAATAATAGTATTTTTTATAGTTTTATGTGAGCAGGAAACAATGATTTTCCCTATTTTCTTCGAGTGTCTACCTCAAATATTATCTATTGCTATGTTTTGACAGTTCAATACCATAGACTATAAGGGTTAGAATCCAAGGAATAACAAAATGATTAAAAAATCATACCTTTTTTTGATGATTTCACGGAAACAAGACCCGTCTCGTCATTCTTATTTGGTACTATAATAACTTCATTTCTTTCTAAAAGTTTCTCTTCGGCTTCGTCAATAATATCCTTTTCAGATCGGACGGTTGGCGGGGACGCCATTTTGTTTTTCATGCAATATGACTGACGCGCATGACGTGTATAAAATTAGCTGTAGTGATTTCTGGAATGAGTATTTATCATTTTTTCTATTCAGTCTTGTGGGGTGGCTTCTGAAAATAAAAAAATATATATATATTTACTCATACATGTAAAAGTATGTCAGACTCATTGTATAGTTCCAAGCAAGTTAAAACTACATGTACAAATGACCTCGCATGATTCCTGAACAGAGCTAACAGAAAGGCAAGATTCCTTTCACCTGTCTAGACCAACAATTCATACACACTCATCGAGGGAATCAAATAGTTTTGTCTATCAGCCTCCCTTTTTATCAGTTACATATATTCAAATTAAATATTTCATTAGTATATTATTTGCTCCGCGCATTCATTTAGCGGACTCATGATTGAGGTGAATGTCCAAAAATATTAATGGTTAAAACAACCTCATCTGACAGCAAGCTTTTAAATTTTAAATTGAGTAAGAAACTATCTATACTATAACTCTCAGTAGTATTCATTGCAGAGGAAATAGTATTCGTGTAATATTTGACGTGTTTACGTTATTTTTCTTAAAATTTTATTCAATTTAAAGGAAGTGAGGTGAGTAAAGCTGTTGATGGCGACGTCAAGTTATATAAAGGTTATTTGTAATAAGTTGACCACCTCTTGCAGGCAGCCTCTCTGCATCAATCAAAAAGACAAAAATGTTGTTGGGATTGATGCAGAAAAATTGCCTGCAAGAGGTAGTCAACTAATTAAAAATAATTCTGTATAACTGTATGTGTGTATAAGCAATTGTATATGGGTATATGGCTGTGTATACATGTGTATATATAGATGCGTATATTTATGTAAACATGTACGTGTAGTGTGTGTGTACGTCTTTATTTATTGTTATTATATATTGTTATGTTGTTAAGAATGTTGTTGTCTTTTTCAAATAATTTTGTGTTGGTGACGTCATGGCACAGCGGCCACTGAACATCAGTGCTGGAGTCATATACTCCAGCAAAAACTGAGTGGGTAACCGTTTTGGAAGTCAAAGTGACGATATTTTTGAATATTTTTTTTATTTAATATCCTTTGATTTCATGTTTTTGTAATTTTTTTTGTTGTATTTTCTTTTATGTGATGTCCAAATAAAGTTTATTTAATTTAAGTTTCCTTTACCACCACTGATTATCAGAACTATGAGGTACAGCAAACGAGTGTATATTACCAAAACATTAAAAATCAAATAATATTATGTATTTTCCAGAGTTATTATTAGTATTAAGTTAATTTTAATCTAATAAAAAACATTAAATCAAAACAATATTCATAATCACCAGTAACAAAAGATACAGACGTATTTTATTATAATAAAATTTAATGTTATTTACTCTAGTCAGTTATTTGGTATATTTGTAATTAGAAAATGTCATGTAACTAAATACATTTCCGACCGGATGTTCGTTCAGCGATAAAAGTCATACACTAATACCAACCAAAGCAAAAAACAATCCTAAATAAAATAAAAATTACAAAGACACTAAAATTTGGTAATAAAGATATTCGTTTCAAATGAAGTCGCTATCTGTTTGCAAGTTCTTCTAAACTGCTCAACTGATTTAGATGCAGTTCTCACAATATATAGCAAGTTCAAAAGGTCTTTCAAATTTAATTTATAATTTGTTCTACAACTCGCTAATACCTGGAACTGTCGGTCGGATTTGGAAATATTCTATCAAAATATATTAATTCAAGAATTACTTACTATATTGGGGCAGGAAACATAGTCGCAAACATTTGCTTGTAATTTATATATAATACATATATGGCTCATAATAGGAACAAAAACTATATTTTAAAATTAATAACCGATCTACAATCCCACATTAAAACTTTAAATGACCATCTAATACATACGTAGTTTGGTTTTTTTTTTTTTTTTTTTAATTTATTATTTTTAAGGACTTTGTTGCTAGGCGACCACATCGTCCCGTTAAGGCTGCAAACGCAACTACTTATTAGCGTAGGAATCACTCAATACAATCAAAACGTATGTCGGCCAATTTTGTCAGTTTATTAGTGTCTGGATGTAAGGGATAGGCCAATATGCTATTCACCATTCCCATATGTGCACATTTATTAGGGAAGCCTATCCTCCGGTAAGATTCATTCCGTTCACATTCCATCAAAACATGTTGATCATTCCATCAAATCATCCAATACACCGCATTGATTACAATTAGGTGAAGGTACTTTTTTCATTAAGTATGCGAACATGTTTGATGGGATGTGTCCGGAACGCAATCTGAGCAAAGTTTTGAGACTACTTCTATTCAAGCCGACTTGGTCTATCCATGGCCTAATGGGTATCTGTGGTTGGATAGTCCTGTACCATATCCCTTTTTCTACAGATCTTTCGTCAAAATATTCTTGCCAAATCTTATGGCATTCAACCTTTACATGTCTTATATGTGAAGAAAAAAGCGGTTCTGGTGTCAATGAAATCCCATCAGTCATTGCTTCTTTGGCTAGCCGGTCAACCTTATCGTTCTCTTTAAGATCAATGTGAGATGGAATCCACTGGAGACAAATCCGTTTCCTAGACGCTACTAATTTAAGAATTGACGCCAAAATCTGGTAGGCTATCGGTGATCCCCTTCCGAAAGAAGTACAACGAGCCAAATGTTGAAGAGAACTTTTTGAGTCTGTCAGAATGACAAAGTGATCTAAATTAATTGATTGATTGACTATTATAATAGAGCCTCAGCTATGGCAATCAATTCAATGTACATAATAGAAATATTAGAATCAATTCTAAATTTTATATTGCATCCAAGAAACGGGTCGAACATTGCCGCGCCACCTGTATTTGCATCTTTAGACCCATCCGTGAATATTTTATACCACTCTCCGTATACATCATTGATATGTTGTATGCACGCCATTTTAAGGAAACGGGTGCTATAAGAGCGCTTGTCCTGATCAATGTGCGGAATGGAATCAAAAATAACTTCCTTCAAATCAATATTACTTACCCATGTATCCAATGAGTACATAGGAAGACGGTCCGTTCTATGTATGGGTAATGATTTTAAATTATTATGTATATCTAAGAGTACCGGGTACTTTTTATTACGCCAGTAACAGAATCTCTTGGTCTCATCTAACCTATTAAGTATATTAATCACACCATTGTTATTAAGCGATGATGATTTCAGCCAAAATTTTCCAGCCAAATATTTTCGGCGAAACTGAAGAGGTGCTAGGCATAATTCAGCCTCCATGACGTGTATTGGAGTGCTCCGTACAAAGCCTCCAAGGACCCGTAAGGCTTGGTTTTGTAAGCGATCCAATTTAGTTAAATTGGTTTTACAGCTGGAATCATATAAGAAAGATCCATAATCGATCCTACTTCTAATAATGGAAATATACAAACGTCTTAAATGCTTTTGGTGAACTCCCCAACCCGGTCCTGACAGAATTTTGAGCAAGTTTATTAGTTTTATATTTTTTTCTATTAATTCATTGATATGTTTACCCCATCTAAGTGAACCATCCAACCACACACCCAAATATTTTACTTCATTAACAATAGGTAAAGGTATATCATTGATATTAAGGTTTACATCCCCAGGATCACGGAGCCGCTTTTTCTTAAAAATACAGACTTTGCTCTTAGTTGGTGATATTGTTAGACCTAAATCATTCAATATATCATGTAAAGCCTGACACGCCAATTGCAGTTCTCGCACTGCAACATCCACAGATTTACTAGACATGTATAAAACGAAATCATCAGCATATTGAGATATTTGAACGTTTTGGATAGTTTTACAAATTTTAAGTGTTGCCGCATTAAAGAGAAGTGGGGATAGAGGATCCCCCTGAGCTAAGCCACGACCTGTAGATCTCACAAAACAATATGGGCCCCCTGATATACACAACTGTCTATTTTTTAAGTATGACCACAAATATGTACAAATTTTGGAGAGTCCAATCAATTATAATTTCTATCGATCGATTATTGACACGATGTAAGATATCAAATACAGAGGAAAATATCATTGCCAACAATTTATTCAGTTCCAATCTAATACAATGTTAATTTTGTAACGTAATTAACTTAGTGACGTTGCGTTCCAAAATAGGCATTTATCATCACGTGACAACATAGAATATTAATGACAATTACATAACATAACTATATAAAACCTTTAACTATTTTGTTATATTGTAATAATAATACTTTAAACAAGGTTATGATAAGCATAAAAATTGCTCAAGCATATTAAAACAAAAATATATATTATAAACATTTATCTTTGAAGTTCTAACAAATCATTTGCTATCATCATCACAAGATCTGGTAAACAGTAATAATAGGAATATTAGCTAATTCTAGTTAATGTTAAGGAAAAACAAATTACACATACAATCTTATTTACAATATGACACGCTCGTAAACTGCGTAACAACTTAAGCTGGGTATCCATTTACGAATCAGCTGCTAGGTAAAGCAGGGTGTTCACAGGAGGATATTGACAACACTCATTGCGTGGCCAATATGAAAGAGTATTGTGGGAGTTACATAATATACTGAAATTTCTCTTAAGATATACAATATCGTCAGGATGTTTGAACATCTGGATAAAACAAAAATTGCAAAAATATGTTGGCACTCATGAGAAATTGTGGGGGATGGTGGACTTTCCGTAGTCAACCCGTATAAAAACTGAGGTTAGCTCAGCTTTTCCACCTCAAGATATATATAGGTTCATTTTATGACAGACACTAAGACTGGAAGAGTAGAAAAGTAATTTAATAGAGCAAGAGTTGGTTGAAACTCAAGTATCTTTTTCAACTAATTGATGAATTCTGGATATTCTACTAGGAACGAATTATTTAAATAGTACAATTAGAATTAGAATGGCACCACTGCAAGAATCTGGCACAATATTATCTATATAATATCTTTTAGCGTTAATGATAAGCGTTTAAGTGTTGAGATCATGTGATAAAAAGTCATTGACATTGCTTTTTTGAGTGTTTACTCAACCTAATTCTAATTATTTGTTAATTAGCTCAGATTTATGAAGGTGCTTTATTCTTCAGTTTTGACCAAAAATTTTTACTAACATCTGCTGACGTCAGCTTAACTATTACCAGTTTTTTATCATTAGAAATAGAAACCAAGGTGACATAACTGAGACGAATTAATTAATTATTGAGGTCAAATTAATAGTTATTATCAAAGTATTGTTTAATTAATCTGACTTTGAAGGAAAAATTCTTTTAATGACAGGAAAATTGTTCAGATTCTTGGTATAAGCAAGACACAGATACATTATCACGTTCTATATTGTCTATAAACATGTTTAGCCACATATGTAAATTAAAAATTCAATATAAATATCGAATAAAAAATCCATCGTCACAAACAAGATTCGAATCTGTGACCTCTGGGAAACCGTCCCAAAATGTTAATAAAACTGCCAGTGCTTTACGGTTTTTTTAATTTGAAGTGAATAAAAATATATCTGTAGGTTTTGATGTGAGTTGAGGAATGTTGCACACAGCTCTAAGGTTATCATTACCAGCAGAATTCCAATTTGTGAAATTGGGCCCACCTTTACAGAGATCAGAGCTGAAAAAAAAATTCGAAACGTTGAATATCATAAATTAAAAATTGAGTCCTCCTTATTAGGTAGAATATCTTTCAACATGGCGATGAGGATAATCTATAAATATAATAAATAAGAGATGAGATATGGAGTTGGGTAAATTGTAGGTCAGCGATAACACGTAACCCACCCGGCTTAGCTAGGGGGGTAAAGGGCACCTTTTACATATAAAACATTTTAAACAATTCTTTTTTTTTGGTTTAGGAACACTTTGATGGCTACCTCCCAGAAAAGGACGGAGGATATGTTCAACTCTTAATCTGAATTCTGGATATTGCTCTAATTTTTACTCGACTTTCAGATATAATGCATTACACTATATTATACGCTATATATAATCTTGAGCGCGACATTTAAGACTTAAAACAGTGACGAAAAATCCAATAGGTCTAGTCTATTTTACATAATTCATTGATTTACAATAAGACAATATTAAAAAAAACTATTGACTTGATTTTTGTGTTTTGTAATACATACCTAGCAATCACTTTTTAAATATTGTACAGATTTTGCATATTTATTATATTATTATTTCCACTTTTGCACACCATCAATATATACACACAGAAATAAATACAAAACAGAAAATGTGATGTTATCGCTTCAAAGCTGTTTCTTCCAGATAACCATAAATAGTGAAGACTGCATGTAGAAATTAGGGACTGGGACTAACTTGTAAGCCTTTGCCCGGGTTAAACATACCTACCTATACCTAGAGGTATATAGGGAAAAAAATCGGTCTTGTTATACCCAAAAGGCGAAAGAAGAATTGTTATTTTTTTTTAATGTCGGGTCTATTCCTTATTTCTGAATGAAAGATATTCCTTCCTTTCCAGTAACTATGACAACGTGGGTTCAATATTTCACGTTGATCAGTAGAGCAGTTAAGAGTTAAAGAATAATAAATAAACTCCTTTTCCACTTCACCAACGAACAAAAGAATTTAACAACTAAATCAACACAGCGTCTACTATTAGTATTCGTTTATTTAATTTATATTTTTACCATAAATATCTGCCACAAGTGAGGCCCATAAAAATATGACATCAATACTACAATATTACATAAACCATTTGCACTTTTAACTCCCTCATATCTCAAAAACCATTTCACATAAACATGTCAAGTTTGTTATAAATAAAATTCAGGACTGGCCATTGAACTTGGCCCCCATTTAGATCTCACTTCTTTTGTCCTTGAAGTCAACAATTATGTTTTTGATGGGTCATAGTTTAGTATACATTTTTAAGCTATGATTATTGGTTTCAAATACAATTTTTCACGACCTATTCTACACTTATTTACAAAATTAGTATGGATTATTAAGGATAAATACTTATAAAATTAATCAGCCACGGCGTAATGAAAACCAGATATTGTGACTTCAAAGAGTAAACATAAAATAATATTGATATGAGCCATTTTGGTCTATAAATATATAATTTGTTAATACTTCGTCCACTGTGCCATCTATGTGGCCATGGATCAGATCTTCATCAAAACAATATGCTGAATAATCATGACCTCAATAACTCCATCATTCAGGTCGTTCAAAATCAAGTCACGACGTTCAGAGTAGATTATGTTTACAAAATTGTCAAACTCTGTATAGGGATACTAGGGACTATTTAGATGTAGCAGATAGATTCGAGCCCATTACAAACAGTAATTGTTAAACGGTCAACAACACAATCATTGTGCGTCCAGTAACGTCACGTCCGGTGACTCAATTCGTGCGCACGCGCATCCATCTCTTCTCCCCGTCTCTTTATGGGTCAATAAACAATAATATCCATATATTGAACTGATTGTATGTCATTTCAATAAAGCAATATATTTGTTTCTGTAATAGTCAGACAGTTATCGATTAGTTTTTCAGTCTTTGTCTAGACGATCGGAGATAAAGCTCTATTGTTACGTGATAATTAATCAAAGAGGTGACCTAACAATGTTACTACCTAAGCTTCCTTTATTTTCGTTTTCTGTTTAATCGTATGAAATCTTCTATAGGAGCCGTCAAACCCAGGGAACGGCAGAGACTATCTAGGAATCACTGACATAGAAAGCCAGGAAACTCGCTAAAAAATCATCGGATACCACGGGTACCACGGGTACCATGGGTACGGACCCAAGGTCATCGCCATGACATGAAATCAAGAATAACCTGAGAGCTATGGTATCTATCGTTACTAAATTTCGCGGAACAATAGATCAGACAATCCTATTCCACTTCAGCAATAAAACTAGTTTTTAACATAACGAAATAAAATTCATTTTCAGTGCTATGGTGACGTACGTCTGTTTTTAGCCCCCGACTCAAAAAGAGGGGTGTTATAAGTTTGACCTGTCGATCTGTGTATCTGTGTGTCTGTCTGTGGCAAGGTAGCAGCTAAACGCGTGGACCGATGTGATTGCGGTTTTTTTTTAATCGAAATTCTGGTTCTTCGAGATGGTTATTAGCTATAGATAGCTATGTTTGGTCGAAAAATAAACAGTCGTCTCCAAGATATTAGAAATACTTAAGCTCGTGAAAATTTATGTGTCCGCAGGTTCAGTGGGCATAATGAAACCAGTAACATAACTTTGAAAGCCAAAAAATACATAAAGACATCTAAAAAGAATAAAAATAATATTATTATGTACTTCTTTGTGAGATGTAGAGTAATAGAATGAAAATATTAGTAGATATAATATTATATACTCAATTGAATCCTTTCGTTCCTCAGATAAATTAACTAGAGAATAAAGTTTAAAAAGTCGAAGATATTCCATGGAATAACTTTTCAATATAAATGTATTCTCAGATCAAAACTCATATGAAAATAAAAATAACATTTCTTATTACAAACAGCGCCATAACATACAGTTTATGTATTTGGTAATATTTATTAGTAACGCTTGATGGAAGGCGAAAATGGGTCATTAATTTTATATGAATCATGTTTTCTGCTAGCTGGTGCCAGCGACGTGAGCTCCCCACTCCCCTATCCATATATTATCACTTAAAATGTTTTAAAATCCAAATATAATCACTTAAAATTTTAGTATTATATTTATTATATGTAAATATTTATAAGAACATTATTAAATTAAAGTTATAACATATATTTTTTGGAAATGTATTTATTGTTCGTTGCTTTATAATCCATTCAGTTGTTGTATTGTAAATATCAAAATCCGTGGAGTCATTTTACAGATAAAAAAGCATTGTTTTAGGATCTGTGTCACGAATGAACGAATACGATATTTTTGAACAGACTACTTCGTTTTTTTATTAAACGTATAAGCTCCATCATGTTCCTGAGATATTGAGGATGGAAGATCCCTTTCCGTTATACTAATACATCTAAAGCAGTAATACAGTATATATACTTGTTGGCTCAACGACAGCAATAATTGCTCTCAATTGAGTCATTTTCCAAACATTACTCATAAGCTGAGTGTTTTGTTTGAGTGCTTCAGATGAGTTATTAAACTTTGTATTAACTATCTTGCTTTTATTTTAGGTTCGATTCCCGACCGTTACTTATGACCATGATGTAGTTTATGTCAGATAATTTTCTAGAAATTAGCAAAACTGGAATTTTCTAAAGTTTTCAAAAATTGGTAAGTATTCAGTTACAGCTTACAGCAATATATATTCTTAATCTACTGTTCTTAATTTATAATCTTTTGATTACGATTAAGATAAACTTTAAAACTGATTTAATTCTGGGAACAAATATTATGTCTACAATGATAAGAATTATTTTTTACTTATATTATTTTTTTATATTTGACTCTATGACGCTGTGGTGCAAATGCTTTAAATACTTGTATATACTTAGATGCTTTGAATTGATGTGTTCTGGGTTCGATTACAGATGGTAAAAGCATTTGTACGATGACTGAAAAATAGCATTCGATGAAGATGAAAATGTAACTATATCATTATTTATTACAACTATCTGTTATTTTACAACCATGAGTCATACATCGAAATTACCACTCCCTTTATTAATCAATCGTCCGACATTTATCAAAACAAAACAGACGTTTTTTGCAAATGTATAAAGATAGCGAGGTAATTTTATCAAACCGTGATACTACACTTATTTCCTGTACGTTGACTTGGCATTTATTTACATACAAGGCTAGGTCAATAACACGAACCAGTTTGGCCAACACACAAAAAAAACACGCTGCTATTAAAACTTTAGTGATTTAATAGGTATATAAAAAATCCTCGTACCAAGAATTGGTAGGTGTGTTACCTCTTTATTTTAATACTAGCTGTTGTCAGCAACTTCCTCTGACTCTGAAATGTTTAATAAACATATTTGCAGATATTTAGCCTTGTATTTTATTATATGTTTGGATTGTTGCGATTACTGAGTAGAAGACCCAATCTGTATCCATATGAGTACAGACCGTGATACGGCACTGCTCTCATAGAAAAGAAGTAAACAAATTTATTTGCATAACTGATTAGTTACGCGAAGAAAATCGATTAAAATATAACAAAACTTTTATCAATATTTATATAACATTTACTTTGACAGTACCTATAGATTTAAGGACCTATATTGTAAGGAACTATAAGTTATAACTTAAACACAAATTATGAAATAAGTAAATCTTTTTTCCTTGGGAAATAATTATTTGAAAAAAAGCAAAATATACGTTAAGTGTTATATAAAATTTAAAAAAAAACACAAGAAGACAGACTTATTTTATATATTTTTAATTCGGACATTTATTAACGTATCATAACGACAAAAAGTACTGTTCCCGAGAAATAGTAATATACCATTCGACTGTCTTCGGAGAGCTAAACGACGGCTACCTATACAGCGCGAGCGAAGCCGCGATCATAAGCTATTATTATATAATTCTAAAGGACTGAGTTTAATAATAAATGGAATATAAGCACAATCCTTCCACGAATAATATATGAAAAGTTCAACGACCTTAAACATCATTAGAAAGTTAATTACCTATAAGCAAGTTTATTTTAATAAATGTTGTTTATATTTTTTACATATTCAAACATGGAAATTAAATTGAATATACACGCACAGGACTCGAACCTGCGACTTCTGGGAGAATTTATAACGCTTTAAACATGTTCATAGACATATAATCAAAAATGAAACTAAAATATTATATAATGTTACTCTTGCACTTGGGTTGTGAATTTTTAAATTAGTAAAAAACTTGTTGAATGAGGTCACTCTTATCGTATGCAATAGTTCTTTATTTTTTTATTCCTTTTTATGTTTTTTTTTAGCATAACATCTACATAAGAACCACATAATAGATAATATTTAATTTTAACTAGATCATGACCTTCACTTTACAAAGATAAATAATCTAGTATTGAACGTATTTCCTTCAATTATATATATATATATTACTTGATAAACCCTATCTGCAAAAAAATATATTTTCTTGTTCTGTTATTTTTAATAGATATACTGTCGGTAACGGCTTTGCCGAAAAAACTATTTTAACGACTGCCGTAACCCCAGCTTGCTTTTTATTTTATTTTATTTTAAACCATTTAAATCTTTTAATTCGTGGATCCTGAGCCGCCACCTGGATCGCTGCTCGCCAAGCGAGGCTCCCCTTGGCAAACAGAGGTCTCACCAGGCTGGGAACACCACCCAGGTGGCCATGACAAACCGAGGGCGTAAGCCACTTCAACACGCGTCTATTTTTACAGGTTGCACCCACAGCAAGATAGCCTCGCTCTGACGCTGTTTCGCCCACCCTCCAGGACGAAAAAGGGAGAGAGTAGTCATTCAGGGATTATCATGTGCAAATAATGAAAAACATCATTAATTAAATAAGCCTGAATATAATACATACAATGCTTTTATTCGCTATTTAATGTTATTCATCCTATAAATTTAATTCTAATCGGTCCAGCATATTGGCTGTTTAAGAAAAACAGACAAAGAGACAGACAGTTAATTTCACATTAACAATATTAGTATGGATAATTGGGGTTAATATTAATATTTTATTAAAATAATATAATATGTATATAATTATACAAACATTATTAAATTTGTAGATTATAAATGATTTATCATGATATTTATCATTGATTATTAATACAGTTGATCCTTGATAAGTTAATCTAACGGAGAAACAAAACATATCAAGATCTAGAGCTTGTAACTTATCACAGGTTTATGTTAGGTGTAAGGTACTGTACTGGTACCTATTTTAGTCATAGTGATTCATTTAAGTACTTTGTGTTGAACTTTTTGCAGATTACATACACCACTGTGTATACAAAAATACTGATAAAATAAGATACACACAGATGTTATTAAAACTGTGTTTAGGTTCTAATCTAGGGAAAAGATTTTTATTTTTATTTTGCTAGACTTAAAATCCCTTAACAAATAGCTTTCAGAGATAAAAAAAATATGTAACACTTCTTTTATTATTTGAAAATATCTTTAAACATGTATAGCCATGTTAAGTTTATTAAAATTCAAATAAATATAGAATGAAAAATAAACTGACAGGTATTTAAACCCCTAGCCTCTGAGAAAATCGTCCCGTCACTCTAACCATTGAGCTTCTTTTGTTTTCATTATTGTTTTCGTTAACAGTGTTACCATGTGTAGGCAAAAAACTGACTCATAACAGACAGCTAATGTAATAGAGGTTGTTGAAACATTAAAGTAACTGAAATATATATTGCAATTGCCCAGGAGTTATGGAGGTTCTTGGGATTGGAGGGATAACTAGTTTATTTTTTGATTTAATGATGTTTTTACATTATCATGGTTTAAATCTACACATACAAGCATTAATCTTTAGCCTTATATAAACTATAACAATTACATCCTAAATACCAAAAAATATCAGTGGTCACATCGACCACTTAAAGATTATACAGATACATAAAATAAATTATTAAGGGTTACTAAAGATAACAGATTTGATATCATTCTAATAATCACATACTATTATAACTAAGTAGCTAATTAGCTAATTAGCTCACCACCATTTATAATCCCATAAAGTACATACAGTTTGTCTTTTAATAAGCTGTAAAATAATGTTAGGCTGTTTATGGTGTGTATTATAATACTGTTAAAAAGACACATAATTTAGTGAGGTACCTATTTTCTTAAGAGTATTGCAAAAACTCATACTGATTAGGAAAGAAAAAATAAAGGTTCAATGTTTAATTTAATATCTTATATAAATAGGTATTGCAAAAAAAATGGCAAAATCGCATAGAGTAAAGGATTCTAACATTTTTTAGTAAAAATAAACTATATCTTAAACCTCTTCATTATAGGTATTTGATTTAAAAAAAATAATATTGAGAGGTCCAGATTTATATGTTAGTAGAATTTTAGTACAAGCCAATACAAATAATTAAAATATGTTTTAATGTAATACAAAATTTGATACTGATAATAACATTCGAGTTATTTTTTTATGCTTAAAAAATACTTCATATTATTTACTCCCTCATTCCTATCACAGGAAATAGACAACCATTCATTCTTTTGGTTCTTTTACATGACTAAGCAGCAATAAAACAATATTGTTTTATAGAATTCATTGTATAAAGCAAAGAATAATATTATAAAACTACTATCAAATTCTTTGTTGTTATATTTTGTTTCATTTTACCACTATTTTGTATTTACTACAGAAAGCTAAATTCTTTCAAAGTACTAGCATGATAGCTCAGTTTGCAGAGCAACAGGTACTTTTCAATTTCGAAATTTCATATGTCCCAGTCCGGCGTAGTTTAGTTTGCTATTCTAATATTTATTTAATATTTAAGTAAGCATGATATGAATAAGATGTTTAAGAATAATTTAGAAACGTATTATGTACATTTGTGTGTAAACTTTACATGCACGTACTTGTCTAATGTCTTGTATTCTTTATTTAAATTATAATATTTTTATAATAAAGAGGTATTTTAAATGTTATATTTAAGTAGCTGTATTAATGTTAATATGAAACCCTTTGTTAACAAACATAACGGCATTTTTAAATATATTTACAAATAACTAATGATAAAGTAAGTAACTACAGTTAATTTAAACATATCAATGTATAGTTTACAATATAAAACAGACGTCAGAATTATTTAAGCCTAAACAGTATTTTAGGAAAAACATTACTTACAGATGTGTTGTGAAGAAAAAAAAGGATGGTTGAAGACGTCACAAATAAAATTAACATAAAAACAACAAACACTAACACATTACACTTAAATATTTAAGCACTTTGGGTATATAAAAACCCTTGTCAAATAATGGTACATGTCCACAGTACACAAACTATCAACAGTGAATGAATTTTTAATGTTTAATTCTTAAATCTTTTCAATTGTATAGTGATGGATACTACTACGACGACGTAAATGTCATTGGTGTTTTGAATTCATTCTTCCATTCATTGTGACATTACGCCTGTTTACACTTTCGACTATTCCTTTACAGTTTTTTGGTCCAATATTAAGTTATTTGTAAAATAATTAAATAATAGTGACTATAGTCAAATAAAATATATTTAATGGATGGCGAAACTATGTACTTCCTCAGAGATAATCTAAATGTCAACCGAATGAGTTTGTGACTTTAACGAATATTGTAAAATTTTTGATTATAGATAATTTTTTTATAAACTTTAAGAACATTCGACATTAACATTGATTAACGTAAAATGTTTTTATATTTTAATTACTCACTAAATAGTTATTAAGATAACTATTTAATTCGTATAAACAAAAAAAAAAACAAAGAACCTACGATAAATGTTTGTAAACACATCGAACACTTTACAATTGTGGAATCTTGCTCTTGAATGTATAAGTAATAAGTAGTGCGTAAAGTTGAAGTAGCAGTAATGATTCTCGAAAATCGTTTTGTTATTTTATTCTTCATTATATGTTTACAAGAAGCAATTCAAGACAACATAAACCGAAACGTAAATAAAAAAAATACAAATAATTTTCAAACATATAGAATTAATATGAAAGTTTTAAATACATTTAATAACACCGTTTACTTTGATAATATTTTGCATAGTATAGACTTTAACAATAATTCATTGGAGATAGAGAAAGCTTTTAAGAATATAATGGCTATGCACGGAGTACAATATATTTACAAAAGAGATTTTTATTGGAGAACATGGCGGTATAGTACCGGGAAGAATAACATCATATTTTTCAAGAGTCAAAGCATTTATTCAAAAGATTGTACAAAATGTCACGCTGGATACTGGGTAAAATATTGCTTTAGTTTGTTAAAAGAGTCATTACATTGTTTAAATTTTGGGGTAATGTAAAAGTTCGGGATAAAACTTTTTATCAATTACATTAGACATAATTAAGATACCACAATGTTTTTATGACTATCTCATTTGCGTTTAATACTATTGTAATAAGAAGAAGGGCCATAATATTAATAATCAAATATAATAGCAATTATTTAGTGAGAACGCTTAGAAAATAATGTTAAGCTAATTTAAATATAAAAGAAAATCATTTCATTAATATAGGTTATTGAAGAAAGTCCACCACTTTGCCAATATGAAATAATAGCTTTGAAAAGGGTCCCAGATATTTGTGTCTTTACTCCAGGAGACTCGGTTACCGATCCTTGTCCTAGAATTATATCTGTAACAGATTTGATTCGCGAATGTGGAAACCCAATAAGAACAAAAATGCGCATTACAAATAAATATGACGTTTCTGAACGGAATGCTGTCATATGCCAAGGGCGCGAATTTTGTGAAATCACAACTTTATATTCTGTAAGGCAATTAAATATAATAATAAATTTCATAATTACGTACATATTTATTGCTGCAGATTAAATTTTCAGATTTATCCTGACTTTGTAGTATTTCAAATAATAAATTCAACAAATCATATTATTTATTCTCGTATTATGAAAGATGCGTACAGAAACTACGTCTACACAAACAACGTTGAATTGAATTCAATAAAAAATAAAAAGGATAAAATAAAAAGGGTTGTTAAGCCCAAAAAGGTAAATACTCAATGTATTAATACCTCCAACAAAAATGATGACACAGAAAAACTATTTCTTTTAAATGGATTACATTATAAAGTATATGATACTAAATCTGATAGTAAAATTCTTCAAATATTTTATGAAACAAGAGACAAACTATCACCTTGTAAGAAGCTACAATTGATGCAAAAGATTAGGGAAGAGAATGAAAATGATTGAAATAAAATTGGATGAAAATTATATTACAACTATGAGTTTCATTTTCAACACTTAATAACTCTTCTTTATTTAAAAAAAATCTGATACATGTTTTATTTACATTTAAGATAAGTAATTATACAAAAACTAAGTTTATATTTATAACCATTTTAAGTCACTAATAGTTGTAACAAAATAAGTCACATTGTATATCATAAGTATAAAGATAACATTTAATATGTGTCTACTTTTGTATAATAGAAACTAGTATAGATAAATTCTTAACTAATATTTAAGTATTACAGGAAGGCTTGTGTGAATCAGTCTTAATATTATAAGATTTAAGGCACATTACATCAATTTCTATGCAAGCAACTTTATAACAATTATAATAGGTAAAGTTTCCACAAACTTCTTGTAAATCTATTGATACTTCTTATTAGATCTCTATGATGGATAGAATTATAAATGTTACAATAATGCAATGTCTTAAAACTATTATTTCTAAAAATGGGTCTAAGGTTAAAAGGCATACAAAATTTTGTGCAACTTACAAATATAATTTATATTGTATAAATAGCCAAACACATATACGTTCAGTACTATTTGCTCCTAAATTTGTCAACCAATTTCTTCAGGTAGCTGTTGAAAAGCTCGTGGTATATATAAATGATTTTTAAAAAACCGGTCTGAACTGTTTCATATGGTAAGTACAAATAAAAGTAGAATTTTAGGTATACAAAGAAATGAACATTAAAATCAAAACATGTAAATTACTTTCTTCTCAAATTTACAATGAGAGAATTTTAGTTATGTAAAAGACAAAATTCTTATAATTATGTATGTTTTTACCCTTTTTTTAAAGGCTATCTTGTAGAGAATGCTTATAATAATGTAATATTAGGCCTGCCTTTGCAAGATGCATGCAAAAATTATACAAGTGATGTCTTTTTAGATCGCCGTCCATCCTGACCACACTTGTGATCCACCAGCTGGTAATGTCTTTTAAAGGATCTTTCACATTCCGAACATTTAAAATTCCTTATATTCAGATGCCGCTCCCGGATATGATTTTTCAAACTCTTCTTAACCATTTCTTTCTTGCAATAATCACACACAGCCATTGAATATTGGTCTATAAATTGTTTACCATAGATATCTTTCTTTTTAGATTTTTTCTTATCTGAGAAGTCTTTGATTTTGGCACATCGTTTAATTGTTATAACATTGTTATTGACTTTTGTCATCTGAACACAAGTATCTGTGCTAATGACTCGTTCGATCCAACTCTCGTTTAAGGATTTATTCAAATGTGATGGCTCGTCACCTATTTCAATATTGAAATGTAATTTACGTATGTGATTGAGTAAAATACGCTTTTCACAGTAACGTATTCCACAAGCCTTGCACAAAAAACCTACATTATCTGGGTTTATTGAGTCATCGTGTATTTTTTTAAGATGTACGATCAAGTTGTACTTATTAACAAATCCTCGGTCACAGTAATCGCAGATATATCTTTCTTTAATAGATGCTTGACCAGAATGACTTTTTTCATGTCTAGCGAAAGTATCATATCGGTAATACGCTTTTGAGCAATACTTACACTTGAAACGAGGTTCGACAGCGTTATGTTTAAACAAATGTGATTTAAATTTGTAGGAACTGCCGATTACTATTTTGTCACAAAATTCGCAATAATTTCGTTTCTGCAGCGCAATTTTATTTTTCTTTGTCATATTTAACACATGAGCTTTTTAATTATCAATTATTTAAAACTACTAAATTAAATAAGGCTACTAATTAACAAACAATAATTATGAATAAAATAAAGTATACATCATGCAAAATCAACCAAAATATGCATTATTTTTCTAGACTGTCAATTTCACTTGAGTCATAATGACATATTATATAGAGGCCGGCCCAAGGCTTTCATTCATACTGCCTAACATATAGACGATATAATGATTTATATATGAATTTATGTAATGAAATAAATGCAATCGCTAAGTTACCATAAATATAATGAATATGTAAATATCACTCTCACTTAATATTTATAGAACCTGTATATATCAAATAAAAAAGTCTGAAAAGTAATGTCTTTTAGGTAACTACTACCAAATAAACTGTAGAAAATACATGAGCCACGACATTACTTTTAACTTAAGTTGTTATAACGGGTTTTAAAACCCATCGTATGACAACTTTAATAATGATACAAGTGCTATAAACTTAAGATTTTTAACTTAGGTTTTTTGCTGTCGGTTTTCTGTTTTAATTAATTATAATTATAATTCCTTCCTTTATTTCGAGACTAGCCCATATGTTGTTAGTAACAATGCTCCTTACAATTAGTGTTAGTAAAATAACAAATTTAAAATAACTACATTCTTATAATAGAATTGCAATTTAAATGACTGGTCATTTCACGTGAAGTCATATCCAATGTCGCAGCATTGGACTCTCCCATCGATCTAGAAATACATACATAGCTTGTCCACTGCACTATAGACTGCACGTGTAAAATGATTGAAAATAATGATATCAGAAGGCTTTAAAAAGAGTTATTTTAATATCTTCTGTACATCGTGCAAATCTGCGAGCCAGTATGTTGCAGTAAACTAACAGCTACCTTCAATCCCTGTCTATATCTTAATTATTTCCGAAGTTCTAAGTTACCCAATGACCCAAGTACTTACAGCTGGTCACGCTAAGTAGCGGCTATCCACAGAGCGATACTTCAGGTATGGTTGTATGACCTTTTGCACCTTGAAAACCATGACTTCGGATTTCTTAGCATTATACTTGAGTACTTGAGCCCGAATCGTCGCAATGCACTAATCGATGGAATCAGCAGCAACATGTCGTCGGCGTTATTATTATTAACATTTACTCCGTCTACATGACACCCTATGTTCCTATTACCGAGATCATCAATCAGATGACTCATATAGAAGTTGAAAAGTCGAGGCGAAGCCAAGCCTCCTTGTCCCACTCCGCATTCCAAACAGTGAACATTTGAAAATGATTCCCCCCATTTTACACTGTTGAGTTAGTTATTGTACCAATAACCAAAGATACTAATTTCATGTGGTAGTGTGGTTTCACGATGAAGCTTCTGCCACAAAATTCCGTAATCAACCAAGTCGAATGGCTTAGACAGGTCTGAGAAACTGGCCAAAACGGGTATTCGTCTGTTAGTTCTCACCTCAATTTCTTTGCCTCTGTACTGTACACGAATGGAAAGAATTGAGAATAATCAACGAAAAACATCATAATTAATCTAAATACCAAAGATCAGTTAACAGAAATTAATTTGTTCCGGTCTTTTATACCTATTGATTTAAAAATCTTCAAGATTGCATACTTAAAGTAATGACAGTTAACATTTATTCTAAATAACTTGAATGGCTGACCTTGATTTTTAAATCTTTTGTTAGAAATGATATAAAAAGGATACCCTAAGAATCAAATTAAATTTTCAAAGATGAAGTTCATACAAGTTCTGCTCGTGATTGTGGTAAGTCCTTTATATTTGGTTAAATATTCCAAAATAATAAATATTAAATGCCTAATGAAATGTAGTGTAACGTATTGCTCTTCGATCATAGGTTTTCTTTTTTAATGTAATACTAGCATCTATTTTCATAAAAAAAATTACGCCAAATAAATATAAATATTTGAATAAAACATTTTAGATTTATATGTATATCAAAATTATTTTTTAGGTTTTTCTTATAAATTATGTGTCATTAAGTCATGGCATTTCGATGTATAAAATTCTATTCTCACATTAACACTCGTTACAATCAGGGAAATAATAATAAGCATTTTTAGAGTTTTCGGAAAAATATCATTATTTGATATGCGTAAAATTCATTTTTTTTTTAATAAAAAATTATATAAAGCATAATGTTAAATTATTATCTTTTGTATAACACAGGCTCTAGTAGCTGTTACTCTGGCTAATCCTTGGATGTTTGGTGATATGATTAGTAAAGGTAATTTAACATTTATAATAAAATATTATTTTATCGAGGATGTTACGGGCTGCTCATATTATTTTCTAAATTTATTTGGACCTCTAATGCTATGTACTTTTAAGTTGGATAAAAAAATAATAAAAAAATTCGATACAATATGTTGGTTTCAAAGAAGTATTAAGGTTCTTTTATGTTAGATAAGTACACTAACGGACACATAAACTGCATCAAAGTTCACAATTACTTTTGAATCAATATTTTTGATAATTATGCAAAATTTGTTAAGAAATTTAAATTGAAATATATAGCTCGGTTCGTTAGTTTTATAAAGCGTATCATACCATATCTTTAAGTGTTTATTTTTGTACTGGAGAGGACCATTATTTTTTTTTTGAATAAAATCGATAAATGTAACAAAAATTGGTTTAATTTAAAAATGCTTTTTATCTAATTTTTTTAATGATAAAAAAGTATCAGCCTGGATGTTTTTAAATTCTGTTTTATTTCCTCCAATAGATCTGTAGTGACATAGTTGCTTTTTATATGTCTAATTTCAGCTTGTAAAATTAATAAATCACACACATAAAACACACGCTCAATTTAAAACTAAGTATAACAATTTGTACGATATATTTGGTTACCAAGACACCGGTTCAGGTTTACACTTACCTACAATTAATAGAAAGGCTTGTTCAAATAAGATTTATTAAATTTATATTTTACTGCTAATTTGAGGTGATTATTTTTATGATTAATTCGCATTTCCTTTTTTTCAGTTGAAGACGGAATTAAGAATGCCACAGAGACCATGATGAAAATGGCTGAAGTACTTAGTTGTTTATTAATATACACTTGAAAGTTTTAAATAATTCGTGTTAATTCTCTTGTCACAGGATATCATATTTTTTTGTATATAAAATAGTAATTTTTTATTGTGCCTAATTAGTTACATATTATACATACTTTTTCTTTTAAAGGAAATTGATATCGAATGTTATTTTTTTTTCTATTTCAGGGCATTGGAGGTAAGAAATCTTGAATCCTGAAATGAAAACGAAATAAAACATTTTCAAATTTATCATTTTTTTTATTATTCGTTAAACCTTATCTTTTTATAATATGTAAGGTAATATGTTATAGGTTAATTAATTAATAAATAAGTAAGATAATTATAGAAACTTCTAACATCAAGTCCACCTCATTTGGAATTAAATAAAAAGTTTTCTTTTAATTTTATTTTTAAGAAATAGACAGAATAATATTTAATATTTAAGACGTCATTTACTAAATTTGAAACTGACATAGGAAAAACTCCAAAAACACAAATAAAACATTATATGTATACATAAAATAATCTTGCGATCTTATGGTCTTAGCTGAAACTTAAAAAAATAAAACAGAGGTAATTTCAAAATGGAAAACATTTACAGTAAGAGAAAAATCTAAATGAAAGAATTCTAACTATTTTTAAATTAAATAATTGTTTATAGGTCGTAATATGATATCTCGTAATATACTTTTATATTTCTTAAATAAAGTATTTTAACTCATTGAAAGATTTATCGATTACTTTTACATGGTTATGTTTTGAAGTTATTAAGATCAAAATTATAACTCACAAAATTATTAAACTAAAACAAAACATAACTATTAATACTAAAACTAATTAACATTTCATCCTTACCTAAATTATTTATACAAAATACAATTTCATTGACATATGTTGGAGTAAAACACTCTAAATTTAATTCAATCTATTTAATATTAAATTATTTGATACTATTTTAAAAATTGAAAAGCATATTAACAATAATATTTTCTAAGATTTTCCCGGGTACTACACAATGAAATACCTCCTTCCTCAACCTCCATCTCGTCTTATCGTGAACACAATTGCTGCAAAGCGCTCGAAACGTCAGGTTAAATTTAAAATGTAAATTAAAATTTTACCCAATTATTTATACGAGTTTAATCACTAAAAATCTATGTTTCATTTCATATATCTTTGTTTCATTATTCTTAAATTGATTTCCCTTAGGATCTAAGGGACATAATTTTACATATTCCTTTATTTGTCGTTTAGGGGTTTTTTTTAATTGTCACTCTTAAGTTCTAAATGTTTTGTTAAAACATTTTATTGTGTCCATGCAAAAGATGACTGACGTAAACCATGTCTTTTTCTCCAACTAATTGGTTGCCTGGAAGAGATTGTTATATCCAAAACAACAGATGTCATTAGCCACAGCACGTTTTGATTTCCTTTGAGAAAAGTGGCTTTTCAGTTGTTATAGATCTATGTATTTTTATTATCTATGTATATTTCTGGTTAAGAACCATATTAATTAGGTTTTCTGAGTAATTATTAGTACTACAAAAAATGTACTTTACTACAACCATTAGTATCGTTTGTACTTTTCTGATTTCCTTCCGGAGGAGCTAGTACTAAATTTGGACAAAACCTGGACATCGTATACCTCTCTACTAACTTCTATTGTAAATTAAGTTTAGTATTTAACATTAAAAAATAAAACCAATTAAGTTTTAAAAATTGAAGAAGGTTTAGAAATGCTTCTTAGAAAGGTCAGTGGGGGCCGAGAAAAATGGTTTTCAGTTGTTATAGATGTATGTATTTTTATTATCTATTTATGTTTCTGGTTAAGAACCATATTAATTAGGTTTTCTGAGTAAGTATTCGTACTACAAAAAATGTACTTTAGTACAACCATTAGTATCGTTTGTACATTTCTGGGTTTTTAAAACTTTGTTCTTTTTTTATTTTTTTTAGACATTACACATAAAATTTTTATTTTTTTTTTTCACTACAATGTGTAATGTCTAAGAAAAATAAAAAAAAGAACAAAGTTTCAATTTATATTTGTAAATGTACAAATATAAATAATACCTACTACTTACATTACATTAGTAATACATACATTTTACATTAGTATCGTTTGTAATTAAATATAAGCGAAAAAATTAAAGGTTCTTTTTTAAAGCGGATTCCAGCGTCATGGAGCTAGGGTGGGACGGGGGTCTCCGAGAACGTGACGCTCGCCGTCCATTAAAATATATTAAATTAATATTTCTTTCGACTATTTTTCTTATTAACATACGTTTAATGAAACCTTACTACATGCATTTAAAAAATTACATCCCAAACGAAAAAGATAAGAGGAAGTAGTAAGTACTTCGGCGAATACAACCAACTCGCATTGCAGCTCGGCGAGCTCTAGAGCTGTTATGCATATTAGGAGATGAAATGAAAATTAGATGAAAACGCTGGTGCGAAGAATGCAGAATGAAAAGATGACGATGAAGTGGATGAGAGTTTTGAAGGTGTAGACGAAGATGCTGCATTACCGATTATAGATATTTCTGCGCATTTACAAAATCCTTGGACTTCTGATTAATAGAAATGTTCTTTATTTGTTATAAAAAATATTTATTGATTTATATAAAATTTTATTATAAAAACTAAATAAATATTTTCAATTCTCAATATTTGTGCACTATTATTTTAAATGTATCATATTCCAGGGGGTCTTAGTTTTTCTGGCATATTTCTATGAGGTCACAGAAAGTGTGACATAGCGTTACAATAGGGGGATGGGAGTCAAAAAAAGCTTATTTTAGCGTGACGTATTTTATTAACGGCCCCTAAAATAAATTAGTAAACATTTCTTTTTTAATTTTAAACAGCGATTTCAAAAAAAATCGTGGTTTGGGTTTTTATTTTTTTTAATTATCTTTCGGTTAAAAACTAAAGATAATAAAAAAAATATTTTTAGTTTTTATTATCTTTAGGTTAAAACCTAAAATATAAACAATTACTATTTAATTAATACTCCACTTAAAACAAGCCTCCATTATTTTTTTTTAATTTGATTTGTATGTACAAGCCATACCTACTTGAATCGGCTAGACTAGTTTATAATCTGTCTTTCATCCAAAACAACAACAACTAAATAATGAACGACGACATTTGTAGAATCATGGTAGTTATTTCAATATTAACTAAAAATAAACGAAAACTAAAAGCAGTAAGAAATCATAAGAAATAAAAATAAATTATCTTAGTGTCAATGTTTCGACTATTCTCTTATTGATATCATTTGGTTTGAGCGAGCTTCTATTCCTAATGTATACTGTTAACTGTGAATTGTGATGTAATAACATCTTTATTAAAATAATTAAAAGTAAATATCTGGCTAAGTTACCGGTATGTTAGCAGGTTGGCAACTTATATCACTTACTTAATATCCGTACAAATACAAAAGAACATTAATTATTATTACATTGACCAGAAAGACTTACAATTTATAAAATTAAATTAATTTGAAATGTAAATTAAAAGATAGGTTAGAATCCTGGTATTTTTTTAATCAGCGCCATCTAGTTACAATGAATTAAAAATTGATACTTCCTTATGTGGCAACACATGAATTAAAGAAATAGAATTTATTAATTTTATTGTAGATTTATCTTAACAGTATATTGAACTTGATACATTTATTGACTACTTCTTTAGAGACATCTGATTTATCTCTCTCTATAATGATAGAGTAAATGTAACTTTAAAAAAAAAGAAGTAATTTATTTTTCTAAATACATATTTTTATTTAATAATGATATAAAAAATGTATATCTCCAAAATATATCTATTACAATCAACTATAAATGTTTTGAAGAATGTCCAACGATGATGATTATTTCGCATATTAAAACAGCACTTTTATTGCGACAAGGTTCTAAATTTGACCCCTTGACACAATCTATTAGTGCTGCCACAACACAAATTAAGATTTAGATTTCCCTTTCATAAGTATAAGTGCGAGTTGTGGGTTCCTCATTGTAGATTTTGGAGAACATTTATAAATACATAAAATTGATTATTGTTTTCTTGAAGTCACAAACATTATACAATAACAAGCACAATACAGGTAAAATGTACTATGTAACACTTACTATTCTTCAATGAATGAATCGAAATATTTGTGAGAAGGTCGTATTCTTCGTCGTATTTTTGTTTCATTCAAGGTATTTATGACTTAAAGATAAATATTTGTGTGAGTACGAACTTAATGATATCAATTTACATTTACAATTTAATTAAATTATTCATAATAATCATGTATAAAGTACACAACAGCACTTACGATCATATTCTTTTTGTTATTGTCGTATAAAATTGTCAACTATGTATTAAATATTTAGGCAAATTTCACAAGATCAAGTTTATCTTATATTGGGAATATATTTTAAAAAAATATGCAAGACACTAGATACGAATGAAATTATGAACTGGTTTTTTGAGTATAAATTAAATAAATCGATTTATATTCGTAAAATCGTGCATATTATGTCCAGAAAATTAAAATGATGTTTATTAACAAATATATTGCTTTGTTTTGGGTGTTAAAGAATCATGTATGTAAAATTTACGTATATTATACTATAGCATTCCTTAAGTTAAAACTATATATTAGGCTATAAATACAAGGCTATAAATACATTGTATAAAAGATATCTTGCTTTCAGACTATTGACAATGTCGTTAATAAACCAGCCAGTAAAACGAACTCCCCGAGCAATGCCAGTTGAAACAATTATTACCCGATTCAAATCGGCACAACAAAGAAAGTTACAAGAGCCGAAACAAAAGAAAGTAAAAAAAGGAACTATAAAAAAAAATAAACCAGACTCCAAAAAGTCTAGTTTGCCTCCAAAACTAAAGGAAAAACACCCAATAGAAGAAATCAAGCAAATTAATGAAAATAATGAATTTTATCCCAATAGACAAAAAAGGAATATTGTTCCAAAAAAAATTGTTCTGATGCCTAAACACTGCTTGAAGATGGTTGGTGGCACTAAGAGTAGCAACAAAAGGAAATTACACCTACCAAGAAAAGGTAGATTTTATTTCTTTGAATCATTGAATCAAGATTTTACATTGTTCAATTTTGTTAGTACAAAAAATCTAGAAACGAAGAGATATTATATTAATTATCTGTAAATTTCAATAATATAATTGAACATCCCAGGCTAGATTCTTCATCAGGATCTAATATTAATATTCATATTTTTATATAGCCCAGGCTATATATATATAGAATGAATATACCAAAACAAGTTTCTTAGTTTTAAATAATTTCTATAATGTATAACCCACCCGCAGTAGAGCAGCAAAGCGGGTTAGCACCTCAGTCATCCCAGACAAGTCTAGATTTATACTATTTATCAATTCACTTACAATAAGATCTTCTTAAATACAGCTGTCAAATTGATTGTCATCTCAAGTTAAAATAATTGTTCTTTTGTAGATTACAACACAAGTAAAATGAAGGTTACAAATGCTAATAAACTTTGGAAATATTTAGGTTAATCTTGATACATATAACATATTTCATAAATTTGTTTGCTAATTTTGTTATAATATAAGATATAATTATACTAAATCAATTTTCCAGATATAAATCAAACAAACACATCATTGAATGATATTTCAAAACCAAGAAATAAAATGGACTTAAAATTAATAAAAGTAACAAAATCTAGGTCATCTAAAACTGGAAAGGATATCAGTTTACCAGATCTTGTAAGGATTATCGAGGAAAGTGGGACGTTGGATGATGAGGACTTTTTGGAAATACTTACATGCCCAAGTCCTGTCTGGTGGGAGGACCCTCCCCATGGATATATAGAAGGTACAAAATAGAGTAATATAAATATATTATTAATTAATACACATAATATATAACATGTGTAATTAATTAAATATTTGATGTTCCATAGATTATGCATTATTAAAAAATACATATCATATAGTACCTAAAACTTTTACTACTTATTATATTAGAATTATTCTTAGAACAATTTCTATGACGTAACCCGCCATACTGGAACGCAGCGTGGCGGGTTGCGTAATAGATTTTCATAATTAATAAAATTATAGTTTATAAAGTAAATATATATTACATCATATTTTTTGTTTTTGAGCAATTGTTTTTTTTTTCATATACTTTCTGTGCTGGCTTTAACTAGCCACATATTTATGATTTAAGCAAATATATAAAAAAAATATATACAATGAAAATTTTAATCATCTCGTCTTCGTCGCTCGTCGTTATTGTCAAGACGTTTCGAAATCTATTAGGTTTCTTTCATTAATAAAAAACAATTATTTTTAACTATTGTATATTTTTTCAGAAGCTATATATACAAGAAAACCTGTAGAACAAAGTTTTAAAAGTCAGGATTCGGAACAAAAAGCTGTTAAGGTAGACTCAAACAAGCTTGATAGTGGAAACTTAGTTAGCAACTTAGTTGTAAATCTAGAAAATAAAAGCAAGACTTTCATAAAAAAACGTGGTAAACTAGAAACTTTACTCAATAATATGAGAGATAAAATAAATAACACTGAAGTAACTGACATTAAAAATACATTCACAAATATTGTAGAAAATAACAAAAATGTTAATATATTCACAAAGGAGGTCATTAACAAGAGGGAAAAGAAAAATTCTGATAGTTTGGAAGAAGATCAGTTAATAGATTTGAGAGACGACGAAGTTTTGAGACATTTAGAAAATATAGACATTCCTATAGAAAGTAATTTGAATGATTTAAATTCAAATGATAATAAATTAAGAAAAGAAAACATTGACTATGATAGTGATAAAAATATGTCCATTGTAGAAGAATATTTAGATATGAGTTATTTTGAAGACGACGATATCAAAGATACTAAAAGTACATCAGTTATATCAATGAGTCAAAAAATTAATGATTCAAATGATCTGTCATCGGAGAGACTTTTTAAAAGATTCGAAAGAGAATCAAATTCAAAGAACGATTTGATTATAAAAGAATCAAATACAGTCAAAGGAATAAATGAACCTGGCACAGAATATGTTGCAATTTATAAAATAATAGAATCAGATGACGATGAAAGAAATCCTGAAATAGTAAATGATTTAAAAAATAGAAACATTAATACATACTATAAACATAAGAAGTTCAAGCCCAATCAAGTGATGACAAAATGTGCTTGTAATTTCAAAAATAAATCAATTAAGGTATCGGATACTGAATCTGTTAAATACTGCCTAATTTGTTCTTCAATATATGACACCGATGATTGCAAATATTGTTTGGAAAAATTGAACGGTAATTGTAAATGCAAAAGTAAATACACATGTGATGTTTGTAATTTAAGAATGGGAAGTAAAAAGGAAATAATAAGACATTTAAAACTCCACAATGTGACTCTTTATACTTAAAAAAACACAAATAATTCCTCAAATGTTAAAATTGATTTGACAGCACTTTTTTGACTGTATTACTGATTAGAAATTGTTTGTCATCAAAATGTATTTTTTTTTATCAACTGTCAAGAAACTTAATTTAATAACCGTCCAGCCAAACTGGATATCAGTTACATTTAAGTTTGTCATTGAAGAGTAGATGAATTTTATCTAAAATGATTGGAAGAACAAGAAGATATCAATTTTATCGTATTGGCTACTTTTTGTCATCTTATAGTTGAAAAAAATACTTATTAATTATCTCAGATGTGTACTTTCATATTAAACTAAATATCATTGTTATGAGATTGGTTTGTGTACATACTGAATGTAATAATGTTGATATTTTAACTATGATCTGGGAAATTATTTGATGGTATAAGAAACGACTGACAATGTTTATCTATTTGTATATATGTCTTAAAATGTAATAATAATAAAAGAACGTAGAAACATCTAATGACTCTTTATTTGATATAAATCAATAGTGTATTTCAATATTATTATAAAAAGACGAATTTAGTTTTATTCAGTTAATACTACCATTTCGGTAGTTCAATTAATAAAGTAGTAGTGTAAATGTAAGTAGTAAAGTAGTAGTAATAAAATAAATAAAGTAGTGTAATTCTCGTACGAGACCAGGTTAAAGGCTTAGGTCATATCAAATGTCAAAAGTTCATAAACACCATTTATGAGAATATGTAAGAATAATCAATAAAATAAATAAGTTAACACGGATGAAGCACTTATTGAAAGTAAAATTAAAAACTTTTTGAAAGTGCAAATAAATAACAACCACGAACTTTATATATTTATTTATACATCAAAAAACCTCTTACGACATTGGTTGTTGTACAAAATATCGATATGTTTAACATCAGATGTACTTAATTCCATGCCGTGTCCCATAGAAATTGTTCGCTGCCAAAGGTAATCCTGTAAATAGTTTTCAAAAGTTGCAACTTACCTGTGGCGTATTAAAAAAATAACAGGTAAGTTACCCAAGTTACAGTTAAAAGGTAATATTATATTATATGTCATGAGACACATTATTAAGGAGATGAAAACTAGATCTTAAAGATAGTATTATGTATATATGTAATTCGCATTTTATACAAAACCTGTATAGGTTGTACAGTCATAGCCCCAAGGTAACAATTACTGCACATGTAATTCGCCGGTGCATGAGTGATGCTGTCAAAATCATACGGAATTTGTGTCACTAGCCAAGCCTCTTCTGGTGCTCGTTCTAAATATTGCTCTTTTCCTGTTGATATGAATAAAATAATATCTTGGAATTATAGGGAACAGCTACATATTAAAATATCTTATTTGGTTAAACCTTTGATTTTAATAAGTCCGACTACTTAATCGAATAAACCAGTAGTTAGTTAACTGTCTTCTAACACGATGGCTACAATTTTGAAACATCAGGATAAAATAGAAGCGTAACCAACAAGTATATGTACCAAAGATAAATCCTATTTAATTGCTTATTATCATCAAACTTTATTTGAAATATAATATATATATATATATATATTTTTTATGTCTGACAGACAATATTAATATTAATATTATAAACCTTTCACTTATTTTACACTCAAGTGACATTTATATTGGATGGCGTTTAGTAGTAACTCACCCTTTTCAACGTTTCTCCAATTGATGGTCACGTAGTTGTCTCGATCATAGCGATTTGACATCATATGTATTCCAAGAATTCTCATCAAGTTATTAAGCACGTGAGCTGAATGTCCCGCCGCTCCGTTGACGATCGAAGACAGCTTTAAATTCTTTAACCAAATTAAAAAAATAACCAATCTTATTATTTACAACGATAAACCGTGACACGTAAATATTAAGGTAAAAGTATAATTGATAAATTGAATGGCCTTTAGAAGAAAAAAGTAACCTACCTGTTTAGTTTCTGTAAAACCAAACGATGGCATTTCGTTTCCATCGTTTCCAAACCATATTTGACTTTTCGGTTCGAGCATACCATCCGATTTAACTTCTTGGAAAACCACGCAAGTGGCCAATTCAATAGTCGTCATGGCGTGTTTGAGTTTTTGGTAATCCAAAGAATCTGCCGATACAATATAATGTAGCTTTCAAATGCCTTTGGAACTTATTTCTATAGAGGACAACCTTAGCTTATACTAAATAAAAGATATTCTTAGGTGGATTTTAGCAATTAAAAAAAAACCACCACACTTTGGGCAAAGTCTATGAGAAAGTTTATGAGAAATGGGTCTGACAAGCTGCGGTGCGTTGACGAGCGTTGGTTTTGTCGGGGGTCTAGTCGAGGAGGGTAGCGGGATCCGAAGCGACGGCTTTCCACTGGCCGCCCCTAGATAGTTGGGGACCCAATTAGTGGGTTACCCAACCACGAAAGGCTGCCCCGCCAGCTGCGAAAAACCCAGGGTGGCTCCGTTGTGCTGGTTGGCGACCAGACAAGAAGGCCCGATGGCGTACGCTGGGGGGGTTCGGGCGTCCCCGCAGTCTCCGGGCTAGCCTCCCAGTGGCATATCTGTGGTATGCAGACGACAGCACAGTTATAGAAAAATATCTGCCAAGTACTCGGTCTAGTAGAGATGAAGTACAATCTGAAAGAAAAGCCATGGTGCAGCGTTTGAATGACAAACTTAAGGCAGTCTCCGCATGGGGCAATGCCAATTTTGTCAAATTCAACGCCACCAAAACACAAACATGTTTGTTCACCGCTAAAAGAAGCCCTTTCACCTTGGCTCCTACTTTCCGGAATGTATCCTTGGAATAGTGGCCGGCTTCAGTTGTTAGGCTTAGAAATTTCCTCGAACCTCAACTTTGGTCGGTACATTGAGTCCAGAGCAAAAGTATCTGCAGGAAAGATTGCCGTTCTTGCGAAGGTCCGACAGTTCTTTACACCGGGACAGCTACTTGTATTATACAAAGTACAGATGCGGTCGTGTGTAGAGTACTATGGTCACATATTTGCTGGTAACGCAAAGACTCATCTTGCGGTTCTGGACTCAATTGAGAGGCGAGCAAAGAGGCTTATTGGCGACCCTAAATTGGTTGACGCCAACCTCCACAGCCTTGATCAAAGGCGTAGAATTGCTAGCCTCTCAGTATTCTATAGGAGGAGGAATTACACGATTTAATTCCCCCGTCCCCGTTCCATCACCGGACGTCCCAACGCACGGCAGGTAGGTATACATCCCTAAGTTATGGACACTCCACTTGTCTGAACGAAGCGCTATACTTCGTCTTTTTTAATGCGTACAGCGAAGGACTTGAACAATTTGCCTCGCCGGGGCGTCACGGTGAGTGCGACAGCGATCTCGTGGCGTCTTACTAAGGCGATGAGGTCAACCTTGGTTTTTTAGTGGGTAGCTTTAAAAATGGCAGCGTCTTCTATGCTGCCGGGTAGTCCCACATACCCCCTCGGCCATCACCTTCCTGGCCGCTGGGATGATGCGTAACGCATTTTTCCAACGATATAAAAAAAAAACTATTTGCCTGCGTAGGTATTTCCGGTCAAATATAATGTGGGTGTCTTCAAGCGAAGAATGAATAGGTTGCTAGGCGCCTTACAACCTATGACTAAATCTCCACGCTTCATCAGGTGGAATGAAGTCAAGCATTAACCTAGTTCTGTATAAAAAAAAAAGGAGTGCGGAGACCAAATCTACTTTGCAGTGGCTCTGAAAATTTAAAAAATAGAAGCCAAACTCACCCAAATCATCTTCTATCCCGTATAAAACTATACCCAATGGCCACAATTTATCATTATAATACTTCAAGTTCGCCGAACTTAATAAATCCGACGTTTCGAATCGACGTTGTACTAAGGTCGGTTTATATGAAGAACCACATTCAGATTTATAATGTGCATTTATGTAATTTCTATCACTCGCGGATAGTATTGAATTTGTTGCAGGATCCTAAGGATAAATACCAACGGACAAAAATCAGACTTTATTTTAATACTTAATATATATTTTTGAAATCGCTTACAGTTATGTATAGTGCCCGGCAATAAATATTGCACATCGACCTTTGGAAAGAGACAATCGGCTAATTTCGGCTTTGTAGAGCATTATCTCTGTGGCACGAAATTGAAACAGTATGGTAACTATAAGGAGCTGTTAAAACAAGTATAATTTGCTTCTATTGATAATTATTTTTATTCTTTGTATAAAAGCCACAAATTTTTCTATAAGTGGTGGCTTTAAGCCGGGGTAAAATAAAATAATAAAAAAAAAGACGTGTGGCACTCGGAGACTGCCGCGGTAAAGCTATTGCATAGCATTTTTATCAACTTATGCAATCATAGTTAATTATTTTATTTATGTAGTTGTATTTTTTCTTTGATGTTAATTCAAGTTGTGAAACTTGCGTGTGCGTGGTGATCTATAAAAAAACATTTTTTTTTCTTTTAGTGAATAAATTACTCATTTATAGGCTTTTCCTACGCTATATAGGATAAAATTTTAAATAAGAATGGTATAATTTCTCAATTTAAATAGGACCATATAGTCTTATTTAAATGAGAAATTATCAGTGCTATGTAATATCATAAAAAGGTTAATAATATTAACAGCTAAAACGTTTTTAACCTTAGGAAATTTCAGGAATAAAGTTCAATTACGATTGTTAAATTCTTGTACTCAGGGTCTTTTGTAACACCATAACAGAAAGTCATTGAAATGAAAATCCTTGTTGAAAAAAATACATTTGTACAAGTAAAACATTTATTTTAAACTAAACCTTAAGCTGAACAATAAAGTTCATAACACATATTAACAACTTAGCACTTATGCTATTGTTGAATGGTAGGTACAAAATACTGGTGTGTTAGGTTATTTTCGTTACGGAATTTCTGGATTCGGTCTCCACGCTCAAGGCCCGCGATAGAAGCCATGCAATAGCTTAACATGCTTACATTATGTTCACGTAATTTATTATTTAGGAAAATTATAACTGTAAATAATAAAGACCATTATAGCTATTCTTGAAAGGAGACATTGTAATAATAATAATTCTAATTCTCAACTACTTCCATTACACCATCTGTGCTCTCAAAGAGGTCAATATCACTGTCACTATCAGCTGTATTTATCACTAGTCCATCTGTAGTGTATTTGTCTAAACTGTGTTGAATGCTTCTATATTCATTTTCACATTTGATTGTATGATCGCAAACATTTTCCACTCTTCAGCGCCGATGTTTGATATCGGCTGTCAGTGGTTTATTCTTGTTTAGTTTCATTTACAAATTCATATAGTTATTTACATATTTTCTCCGTTTTGTTGAAAGAAAATATGACCTAATAGCAAGAGCAATGTCCTACATTAAAGGGGCTGTAAATCCCTATCTTTCCAGAAAGAAAATTAAGTTCAAAACGTAACCTTCCATCGGTAAGTGTTCCAACATGGTATTTTTTTTACGTTGTTCTTCAAGACAATAAACTATTTTTGTTTTTTAAATGGTTTACAAATTATAAAGAAAAAATCATCCTATGACCAAATTATAGGACTGCTATATGCAATATTTATTATGATATTTGAGTATTTTAAAGTATTCTATATTTTTATGCTACAGTGTTGTAAAAAGCACAATTATCGATAATTTAATCCAGTATTATTCTAATGAATTCTGCAACATCTATGTGCTATATCTAGGGATTATTATTCTAGATTTCCCGTGGACGTTAACTGACGACAGATATGGATCGACACGATTGCACAGAAAAATTGGGAATAGAACCATTTTAGTCCGCAATATTTTAATAACTAATATTTAATAGTTTAGAAAAATATGGCTGTAGTTTTATTGTAATTTATTTGTCGTTCCATTTTAAGACGTTCTCAAAGTGGCGAATAAAAAATTAAAATATATATATATATATAAACTGACCATTTTTTTTTTATTTACTTTCAATAAATGTTTTTGATTTTGTTTTTCTAGTTTATTTGTCGTATTGATTATTTTTAAATGCTACCTTAGTTATTTTCTAGAACGGAATATAGCTGAACGTTATCGCACACGGCAAAATCCTCTAGGTGATAGTACTTTTTGATGTATCTCGTTCTAGCAAGTGATGGAAAGCACTTAAACAGCCTTTTAAAAGCAGTAGGTACTACAATAGAGATAAGGATCACTATCGATATCGCGGATGAGTTTACACAATCTTACATCACTAGAAAAAAAATTGTTGTCTACGGCAGTGTACTCTTTAAACATATGAAGCTCCTTCTATGCTTTAATTATTATTTTGAGAAATAGGTAGTGTGGTAGATAATGCTCTACGAAGTCGAAATCAGCCGATTGTCTCTTTCAAAAGGACGATGTGTCATATTTATTGCCGGCTACTGTATTACAACGTCTCATTTTAAGAATGAGTATAATGGTTTTTATTATGTGCAGTTATAATTTTCCTAAATAATAAAATTTTTAAATAATAAAAAGCATGTTTCTTAAATTATATTACTCCCCAATTTAAATAACCACTTATAGAAAAAAAATGTTTTTATACATAAAATAAATATAATTGGAAAAGAAGAAAATTATACTTGTTTTAACAGCTCCTAATAGATACAGGAATGATTGTATTTCTTGCGACAGTGATAACGCTCTGTGAAGCCGAAATTAGCCGATTGTCTCTTTCCAAAGGTCGATGTGCAATATTTATTGCCGGTTACTATATTTAATAGTACCTAGGTAACAATTTATAATTCAAAGTCAGAATTAAAGCTCTGTGTTAGTTTGTTTTATTTTTTTATAGATAATTAAAAAAATCGTTATCATATTTTAATTTTATTCTTATAAGACTTACTTTTTTATTGAATTTCTTAATTAAATCGAAGCTATTTATTGGCGAATCTAAGTAAAAAATATTGATTAGATTGATTTTAAGTATGAAAATGAGTTCAAATTATATAAGTAACTTAACTGTAACTAGCTTAAAATAAGTGCTTACCTTTGGTGTCAATGCTAGTCCTTAACATTTCCACAACTATTGTTGATATGTCTCGAGAATTTATACATTTATAGCCAATAGTCATGTCCTATAAAAAATAAGTAAACTAACGATTTAAAAAGTTTCTGCTATCCGCGGACTCAATTTGCGTGGACTATAACTGAACAATAGTACTCGCGGGGCGGTTTTTTTTTTTTCAACAAAAATTGCAATGACTCGAAAAGCCTTTTATACCTTTTTTTTTGGGCTAAAGTCCATGGCCACGGCGCAGTTAAATTCTAAATGATATAGTTAAATGAAACTTGAATTACATTAATGTATATTGAATGTATTGTTTCATTTATGATATTTTATTACTTAAGGTAAGTTAATTAAGTTAGCATGTACTAATCGTATTTTCACTTACCACAACCGCTTTACTAAAATCATACGTATTCGGTGCACAATTTTTACGCTTATCAGGGTTGTTGATATACAAAATTTTATCAGTAGCCGATGAACTGTTATTGAAGTCACTCTGAAAAAATTTTAGACAAACCTCTTCCATAATATGCGATAAAGTGGTCATTATTACTTCCTGAGAATGAATATCTGAAAACATTTTTAATAAATTATTCCCACATAACGCTACAACCGGCGTCCTTAATCCTTATGCGATCGTGCCTATCGAGTAGATTAAACATTTAGGGATAGAATTGTATAATATCTCTATGCAGTTAGGTAGGTACGTTATTTACAATAATGAGTTCTTTGAGTTTTAATTTCAATTTAATAATTCTTTTCATTTTCAATTTAATAATTCTTTTTTATTTCCATTTTATTCTTTTCTTTAAAATACAATATAAATATGCGCGTTGTATGCACTGATTTAAATTAAAGTAAAATGAATAAAAATTCACTAATCAGGGCAGAATTCGAACCTGCGACCTCTCAGTGGTTCTCAGAGCCAAAGTGTGTGTGTAATTTGATTAATTTAGAATATATATTCGCCCTTATGATGACGTACGACAAAACATTTGTGTTACAGTTATTTAAAAAAATATATAAGCTCGTTAGCTTGAAACCCGTTGGTTTCAACTATATATACCTATGTATGTATATATAGTTCTTACTATTCAAACTTTTAAATCATTTTGAAGCATACCATAATCTTTATTATTGATTGAATAATGTACTATTCCATTCTTCCATAAAAATCCACACACAATTTCTACACAAAACAATAAAAGTAATGTACGCATAGTTGAATAATAAGCTATAAAATGGTTTTATCGAAACCTTATTTATTTAAAGTTTTAGGGTTTCGCCCTAAAATGGTAAAAACCTCTAATACAAAATCTAAGTTATACCTATCCCAAAGTATTTTTATATTTGAATGCACGTTTAACTTATCACGTAATTAAAAAGTAGTTATCATCAAAGATTATAGAAATTATTATTATTATTTTACAGAAAATAATATTAAGTTACTGTATACGTTTTTTTTCTTATATAAAAACTTAAATTTGTTACTGCGTATATTTCAATCTGCTGCCAATCGCAACTAAAACCTGACCACATAATATAAAAAAAAATACTAAGTAGAAAATTGAAACCGAACCAGCAGTTTTATAATATTAAAAATAGGCACTCCAAAAAAATACACACAATTGAGTTGGGGTGGCCTAATTATTTATTAAGAGTCTGTAACTACAGATTAGAAACACAAGTTATTATAAGAAATTGGCCGCGCAGTTGGTCTTACTTGAGGACTTCAATACCTGTCATCAGACTGGATGTTTACGTACCAGAAGTCTGACCACGCTGAATCAGAGTCGCGACATTTTGTCTTGTCACTAGGCCTCTCAGCTAGCCAAGCGACAACGGTGCCTGATGTAGATGGTCACACAGCCATCTGCCAGGACCTTCTGCTGACAACTGATCCGGACGAGTATAGAGTAGGGGGCAGTAGAGATCAAGTAGAGTTAAAAGAGAAACCATGGTGCAGCGTCTGAGTAACATCCTTGTTTTTAAATTCAACGTGACGATTTGACATAACGTAGACGCGTCATCATTTTACCTCCAAAGGAATCATTGTACATACTTTGGTTTCCAACCTTACAGAACGAACTTTGGAATACAACGATGGTTTAGTTTTAGGTATGAACATTCCTTCAAACCTCAACTTTGGACGATTCATTATATTTAAGAACAAAAACAGTTTCCAGAAATCTTGAAGTTCTTGCAAAAAGATCCGACAGTATATCAGATTGGGAGAAGTTCTAACATTATACAAAGTTCATTGTCCTGTGTGAAGAACCAGATGCTCTCATGTGAAGGCTGATGCCGCAAAATGCTTTGGACTTAATTAAGAAACTGGCTACCAAATAATTATTTTCAATTTTTAAGTCAATTCTAATTTTTAGTCTCGAACACAAGATTAAAATTTCCACCCTCTCGGCTATCTATAGGATAAGAATTTCACGAATTATAATTACCTCATCCCCCCCCCTTCCGTTGTTGGCATCCCATCTGTCCGAACGAATCGTTTTGCCTCCTCGATTTTTATAAGCATAGCGGGGATCTCAAACCGATTATCGGCATCCATGTTCCTATTCGAATAATTAAATAGGGTGACCCTGCCAGTAGTTGATATCCCTCCAGTAGTTGATCAAAGTTTTGATATTAGGCGCCTAACTACTACAAAAATGAGTTTTTGTCAGGACATTAGACAAATTATATTTGTTTTAATATTGATACGACTGTATTTATACCAATCTATGTTATCTCTTCCCCAATAATTTCATGCTGAATATTTTTCTATTCGAAAGTGTTTGTTCTGAGTATTCTATTAGTAGCTGTTAAATAAGTAAGTCGTTTTTAAAGTAAAACTTTTTATCTATTTTAATCATTTGTTTTTTAACTGTTATTTTTATCGCAATAACTATTTTACATTGTTCAAGGATGGTAATTTAAGGAACCGCAAGTAGTTTCTGCATTTGTTTACTTTTTAGGGGCTATTTATGGGTGATCAAGTACTGGTCTTATTAAAGAAGCAAATTCCAAAAGTTGATCAATTATCAATTATCAGTGATCAACTATTGGTTTCCACAAATCCAGTAAATGATAGAGGTAACAACAACTGGCTGTCCACATTAGTAGCCAATATTTGATCATAATGCTATGGCCAACTTCTACGCTGCAGGGAAAGTTGTTCTTGGTATGATAGTTTACCCATTGCAGAAGATTTCGCGGGAAATCATCCTAAATGTGCCTGATGACTGGGGCATTGGCAGATCTAAAAAGGGATGGATGAGGGGAAGCACCTATTTCGAATACATAGGTAACGTCTTCTTACCGTGGTTGCGAAAGCACTGTATAAAATTACCAATTTTACTCCTTTTCGACGGCCACAAGAGCCACCTGACTTTGGAAGTCGCGAAGTTATGCGCGGAAAATCAAATCTTGCACTTCGCTCTTTTCCCGAACGCAACACACATCCTTCAGCCCGCTGATGTGGCTGTCTTCAGGCCACTGAAAGTACGCTGGAGGAAAATAGTGTACGAATGGAAAAATAAAATAAAATCCTACTTCAAAAAAGGTTGTGTCAAAGAGTTCAGGAACGTTGTAGGCGAAGAATGGAAGGGTGATCCTGAGGCGCTGGAGCTGTTCCAGTGGTCGATCCTCCATCATCAATGAGTTATCTTTATCTTCCACTGAGTTACCCTTCATGTCAACTGGTCGATCTCCAATCACTAATAAATGAACCATATGCTCCACTGGGTGATCCTACAACTCCGCTGACAGATCTCCCACCACTACGAGCAGATTCCCATCCTCCACTGTGTGATCCTACAACTCTGATGTCAGATCACCATCCTTGACTGGGTGATCCTACAACACCGCTGGTAGATCTCCATGAAACACATGTTAGTCCTGCCTTTGCTGACCATCTTCTTTGGCCCCACGATTCCCCTGAGAAGAAAAGGACAGCAAAAGAGACGGCTGCCATACGCCACCACTTCAAAAGAGTGGATGAAATCTTTTGAAGAAAAGGAAAATGAAAAGAAAGAAAAAGGAAAGAAAAAAATAATAGGAAAAAAATCTGATTCTTAAAAGACATGAAAACAACAGAGACTGACGCAAGAGAACACCAAGAGAAAACAAAAAAAGCGCCAGCTGACCTCATCCTTAAGCTCGGATTCGAGTGCTGAAGTTTCCTCTGGTGATAGTGTATGGGAGTAGTCCAATGAGGATAAGTCCCACAACTGGAAGCCTGTGGAAAAGTTGGAGGGAGAGTACGTCGTCACCAAGTACGACGGGAAGATCTTTTCTGGAGTAATCATAGATGTCGGTGAAGATGGGGCGACGGTTTCGTCGATGATGCTATATGGACGGCTTTGGAAGTGGCCTCAAAAGCAGGACGTACTCTTGTATAAGTGGGAAAATGTTGTCTTCCACATTTCTGAGCCAAAAAAGACTAGTAAAACCAGGGACGTTTTCTCAGTTACTGAATTAGAATTCTTGAAAACGTAGGTATTTTTTGTTAATGTAGGTATTGTATGTATATTTTTGTATTGAATAAAACTAAAAACTTTGTTTAAATTATTGGTCTGAAAAACTGTTTTGGTCGGAGTGATCAACAACTGTAACGACGTTTATCAATCACTGGCTTGACCATATCAACCACTGGGAAAAGCCAAATTTCAAAAATATATATTTAATATTTTCTTGACCATGCATTATTTGGCTGATTTTCTTGCTGCTTATGATAAGATAAGTATTAAGAATTGCGACAAATAATTTTAATTTGTATTAAAAAGGTAAAGAATAGGATACATAAAAGTGGTTAAGCTGTCCTGACTTTATTTGATCAACTACTGGTAGGGTCACTCTAGTTTGGGTGTCTTACCATCCACTACATCTCTACTTACTATCAAGTGGAATTTAACCAAGCAGTAAATTGTACAAAAAAGCACTCTAAAAAATATGGGTATAGTTATAGGGTATTAAATCACTTAACATATAAGGGTACAATTTGTATGGAAACGGTTAAATTTATAACTATCAAGAAATAATAGGTTACGGATTAGTAAATAATTTAAATTTCAAAGCAGACGCAGTCGCTGGCATCAGCTAGTGTGAAAAAACAAATCTATGCAGCACAGATAAGAAATTTGATTTGTTTTATAAAATACCTATACAATTTTACATTTTGTTTACTATCAATATATTTACCGCCTCGTAGGTAGAGTTGTTAGCGCAGACGTCAAACGTATAGCGACACAATGGGGCTCAGGTTTCATTCCCGACAGCGACAGCCCAGGCATGTATGTGATGAACATAGATGTCTGTATTTCTGGGTTGGTCGTTTATTAAACATATTCTCAGTATTTATAAATGTGTATTTCTAAGTATTTGTATCGTTGTCTAACACCCTTAACACAAAGAAATAATTTGCTTACTTAGGGGTTAAATCCAATTTGTCTTGTATTATTATAATTAGTTCCTGTCAGTGATTTCGCCCGCAGTTACTGCGAAATTTATCAATATTATATACAGGCTGTATCAGGCAGGCTATATCATTTAGTAAATCACAAGTATTTAGTTCATTCACCTAGGTCTGTCCGATATGTGTCCTAACAAACAGTTAGTAAAATCAATTACCTAGTCACAAAATTTTGTACTAAGATTCTCTGGCATTAGCCTGGAATCCTGGATTCTGAATGTAGCACCACTTACCGGATTCAATTGGGAATCTAAACCATCCAAGGATGAGGATCCTCAACTCAAATACATGAAATACGGTCCAATCGAGTAGGAGACATTCAGCGGACAAACACATTTACAGAGGAATTAAATGTATAAAGACATTTATTGACATAACTATTAATGTCTGAAAATCGAAAACAAATATTTTGGCAAACCCTTAAACACTCGCACATTGACAAATACGAAAAATAATTAAAGTTTAGGTCCAGATTGCGATTATCAAATTTAATATCTAGTTTGAGTAATTTAGGATAGGTTCTTCATAATTATTGGATGTTAGTTACAATAGATATACAGAAGCATTTTTATACTATATCAAAATAGTATCAATGTAGATGATTTCCAACTTCAGCAAATAAACTTCTTGTTTATATTTTTTTTCACTACTTACTGCTACTTAGTATATAAATATATTATAAACATTTTTATATCAGGTACTCGAGACATACAAATAAATACAAATTAAAAAAAAAAAGAAAAAACTACATTTTGATTACATGCCATGACTATTTAGAATATGTATAAATACGTAATTAATCGTTTTAGTATGATTCATTTTGAATGTCACAAATTGTTAAATAATTTCAATCCTTTGGATTTTATTTGAATTACATTCATTAATACATAGAATATTTTTTAATAAATTAAGTTATATACATTTAATTTACATATAATTAATTATTATTTACATTACTCCATGTCATTTCTAGACATCAATATTTAGCTATACTTTTATAATTTACACAAATGTATTTTTGGTTGATCTTAAATCTAAAACAGTCTTCTTTCTTCAGGTACAAAATAAAACGCATGTTTTGTTTAGTCATATACTTATTTCTATTGAGTCCTTAAAATTAATGGTGTATTTAAAAGTTTATCCAATGATGTCTTAATGATAATTATTATTTTATTCATCATTATCATCTTTTTAGTGTTGTTTTTGGTCTAAAAACATATGCTCAATACACCAGTGACACAAACCACACACTTTACATATACGTAAAATTAAATCTACATAGGCTTTGTGATAATGATGATATGATCGGACCATATCCTTGAGCATTGTCGTACAACTCAAATAATGGTGCTGCAACCAGTTTATAGTTCTTGGGCACTGCAAATAGTGCCCTATCCTGTAATTGGACGAGGAATAAACGTTTGTGTTCCTTTGGTTTTGTTATGTGGGGTGGAATGTAAGGATATTGGGGGGGCTCGAAGTTCGGACGCCACCAGTTGCCTGTAATTTAATAATTATTATTTTTTTAAAGATGATTTAAGTTCAAAATGGTTTGAGATTTTAGGGCTTCACACAAAAGCTTAATTTCCATTACAATCATAAATATCAGTGAGATTTATAACACACTAGATGACCTGTTAGATGTAGACATGGCAAAATCAACTAATAAAATTTTCTATTCATAATACCCTTCAAATTTCAACTATGTATATAAAAAACAGTGAAAAACGTAATGTTGTTCTTAAAACAACTTAAATTATGTTGTGACTAAGATATATAGGGATTAATAATAATATAAATAGGTTTATTATTATTATTAGTGATATTATATCCACTTTTGGTAAATAATTCTGCACAATCTCATTGCATCATACAAATAAACTATTCTCTAACTGATCATGCATTCAACATACCAATGGTATCTTCGATGAGCCACTCTTGCTTTACACCATCCTGTCTGCCAAGAGTTTCAGTAAGAAGTCTTTTTAGACCTTCTATTTCATCCTAATAATAAGAAATATAGACAATTTATAACAAAACAATTGAATAACAAAACTTTTTTAAAGGATTTTAGTTCATTTCATTGAAAACCATTATGGGCTATACAAATAATATAACACCAGAATTCTTAAGTCACTTAGGGTTATAGTGGAATTAGAAAATGGTTTCTAACAAATATTTTCAATGTATGCATTTGTACAAACATATACCATGCTGTGATGTGGTAAGTATACTCACCTCCCCAGGGTTTAATTCACCTCCTGGCAGCTTAAAGAAGGCTGTGCCAAGCTGTAGTAACAGTACATGAGGGAGCCCATGCTCATGGACTAGTAGCACACCTTCAACAGACCTGAATATGAAACCATAATGAATAGATTTATAATTTATTTACAAGAGTAGATGAGATTTACAAATTCCACCAGTTCTCAGTGTACAAAAGTTGTTGTTTCTATAAAATTAGTAATAAAAAAAAATCATATAGTTTACGACTTGATTCAATAACATTTTATTACTTGACTACATAATAGAATATATTGAAACATATCATCTTTCATTTAATAATTTTAATTAACCATTTTGATTTATTAAAAGGTTGTTTATAACTTGAAATGGGATAGTTTTGGGTGTTTAATGTATAAAAAATTATTAGCATAAAAATTCAATAATTTGTGGTATTATAATGGGAAAAAACGATACAAAATGGAAATTTATCACAAGTAATTAAGCGTAAGAAAAATTCTGTACAATTACACATGTAAAAGGAATATCTTTGAGGAATAATCGTAATTTATTTTACCTTCTCATTCCAATCTTCGCGAATTCTTCTCTCATTCTTTGAAATCTTGCAGGAACAGAAGCATCTTTCTCAAATAAAGGCTCCTTCGTTCCGAATGTGTAGTTTGTTAGGGGATAAAGGTTTATTGTTCTGTTTAATGTTATACTCGGACTGTTTTGACTGTTTTGATGCTGTAAGCCAGGCCTTGCAGGCCATTGCTTGTTACCGGGTGCTCCTTGAACTGCCGCCATCGGATATTATAATATTGTAAAGTTTTATTTAAAACTTAACGTCGAATATTGTTCACTACTATATAAAATAGTATGAACTATGATTATAATATTACTTTAGTATTTAGTAAAATTATTTACACTACAAAGAAGAAACGCAAACTTATATCCGCCATTGGCATTTAGCACGCGAGAATCGAGATCTACAATCAGCTACAGATAATATTATACAATTTAAATGTTATGCATTTATATTTTATAAGTAATGACACAAAAAAATATTTGGAGATATTTCGAAAAACTGTAACCCAAATTATATACTTATTAATTTAAATAATGATACTGAATTGATGGTTTGATTTATTTCAAATGTTACCTTTATAGTTCATTTGATTTTGAATGCAATGTTCATAGATTTTGTCTAATAACTCTATGGCTAAGATACCTATGTTGTTATTATGACTTTTGAGTTATGATTTATGACTGACAATGACATTAACAGTTTCAGTTTGCAAATTGGAGTCGGGGTAGAAATTTAATTCCAGACTTTATTATTATAAATATATTATACACAAACTTTTATATCAATTATTGTAATTTTAAGAAAAAAATAAATTATAATTAAAGCCATGTCTCAACAATTAGAGTTATTAACGGAAAATACATCTCAGTGGGTTCCAGTGTCATTTATAACTCCAGAGATACAAATTAAAGAGATCAAACCATTTGTTGTATGTAAGTGTAAATATGTTTAGATCCATAATATCATAATGTAACTAAACGAACAGTGCAGGTTAAATTATGGTATTGTATCTGAATCTATCTAGTTTCAAATATGAGAAAGTTTTATTGTAAATTCGATTTTTTGTTGCTGTTAGTATTAGGTATTTGTTTTGGTTCCTACATTGTAAGATAAGTTGGATAGAATATACTTTACATTGCATCAGATTCCAATACATTTCACTCAATATAATGCTGTAGTCATTCTCCTCACAATTTAACACTAAAATGAGTGTAATTATCAATAAGGCTATTTTTTTGCAGTGGCTCTTAAAGAGTTAGAAGGAAACCCAGACAGCCGAACTTCAAGTTTAATGAATGCGCATAAGTTTGCAGCGGTGAGGTCTGTAGTGAGACATGTATCTAGACTGAGATCAGCCACTAAGGAGCCCTGGGATAAAAATGACTTGCAGAGTTTCTTGGAAGGATTGAGGTATAGTACATAAAGAGTATTAGAATATTACATATAAATTATATTAAAGAAAAATATTTTCTTTTTAATGTGTTGGCATTTCTGCTGATGATCCAACAAGTAGTGGGAAAATGAATATATTATAATATGTATTACTTTTTATAAGTCAAGCAAAGGAGCCAGCTTCTAAGAAATATTGTGGGTGATCATGTGTGTTGATCATGAGTTGTGGTTTTAAAAATAATTAATTTTAAGGTTTTCACCGGAATGTTCTTTAGAATTATCATCATTGTTGTGCTCTGAAAAAATATACGAAAACCTTCCCAAGCACCTGAGAGTTAAACCGGGGGTTGTTAGCTTGCAGTGGAAGATTGATGTGTCTATGAGGTATTTATTATTTTTATTGCTAATAATTTATTACTATATATAGTAATAATTAGTTAATTGTGGCTGGACACAATTTAAAAAAATAATGAAAATAAAGAGTAGTTAGTAGTTCTGTATATTTCCATATGTAAAAAATAAATATCATTTGAAATATTAAACCATATTTCTCTGTTTTATATAATAGTATATATTGTACTGATTCTTTCTAAACTTATGGCAATCTCTCTGATTGGTTCACATTTAAAGTTGTGATGACAAATCATCACAACTTTTTGACAGTGCTGTCAAATCATTATTACTTTAAACCTTTTTTACATAATATACCTATTATAAATTATTGTGGTACTATATTTTTACAATTATGGAAAATATCAAAAAATATGTTACATTTTAAGTGATATAAATATTTTAAACCTATATTTATACTTTTGTGTTTCAGTCAAGCAAACATAGAGTCTGAAAAACCAGATGCTCAGCAGATAAAACAAATCATGTACCGAGATACACAAATAATATTAAATATCAAATTGACAGATGGACACACCTATACATACAGGTTATCTATACCAAAGTTCCATGAATTACGGTATATAATAGCTAGTGCGTTAAAGAGTGTTATAGTTTTGGAGAAACGGAAATGTATGAAAACGGACTGACAGTGTTTTTGATATTAGTTCAGATTGTTAGCTGAAATTGGAATTGTTCCTGTGATCTCTGGTATACTGTGACTGGCTTGACAACTGAGCTACGATGTGTGGAGTATGTCTTTAGAATTTTTTATTGTATATAGAAAGATTTAGAATATTTATGTTAGTTTTTTTTTATTAAGGTATTTTTTAATCACATACATAATTATTTTTAATTTTAAAGGAATCTGCCTAAAATATCATTAAACCTCTCAATTGAAGATTCCTCATTATAAAGCCATTTTTGATTTATGAACTCAACTATGAGCATTATGGTATGATCATATAGTCCTAAAATTAGTAATCAGTTTCTTGTCATCATTTACAATATTCGGCCTGAGGATTGAGTTAATGTCACTGGTGATACACTAGCGCCATTGTCGCAGATAATGAAATTAATATTTAGTTATTTACGACTATTTACTAAAACTTCCTATTACATGCGAAAGATTATTAGTTATAAAAAAATCTAAGGTATTAAAACATTGCTCATGCTAATGTAATAATAAAATATTACAATTGTTATTTATTAAAAAATATTTATCATTGTTATATAACATTTGAAAGCAAATTGTTAATTAATTTATTGTACAAGTTAAAATAAGGAACTTTGTCATTCCATGTTGTTAATATTAATAATATCATGAAATATATTTTTGTATGTAGTTTTTCTTTTATTTTGCTAAAGGGATTAAAGTTAAATTACTTTTATAATTCAAAGCTTTATTGATCCAGTCATTATTATTTCCTGTCTTGGATTCATTAAAAAGTATATTTGCCGCCATTTCATGTAAACTGTGTCGAATTATTTCGTCTGAAAATATTACAATTATTTAATTACACAGGAAAAAAATATTATTTTGGTAGATGTAAGCAACACTTAAAAAAACGACTAACATAGATAAAATTTTCAACGAGGCACTTTATTTACTGAATTAATAACAATATAATTTTGACTGTTGTCAATAACAAGGAATACTTTAACTTCGATAGTAAGAAAAATAAAAAAAATATTACTAGGTAATAAAATGTTTTTACCTTATGTCTGGCTACGACATGTGCTCTCAAACCCGCGGGTTGAGTGAAGGCGGCGCCACACTCACACGTATGAGGCCGCTCGCCTGTGTGTGTGCGCATGTGTACACGAAGTACGTACGCGCGCTGGAAGGTTAGATAGAGGCTTGTGTATATATTTAGAACTATTAATAGGGACTTTTATAGATTTTATTTAGTATAGAATCGGAGAAAGGTACAGGTCATATTCGGTGACCATGATCTGTAGTTATTAATGAATTTGCGTATACATATATTATTCTCGAAACAAATTTAGAATGTATTTATTGTATAAAAGTTAATGTCACAATGAACGAATTACCTATTAATTACATTTGTAATACAAAAATACTAATTATATAAAACCTACTTTACACGAATAAAAGACTGACCAACACAGCGAGACTATTAAAAAACCCGGGACACTAGAAACAGCAAAACTCCTCACTGAGAACATTCTCCCGCACAGCGGGCACGGCAGGCGGGGCTGCGCGGGCGCGTGGCAGCGCCGCACGTGCCACCGCAGCGCCTCCCCGCTGCTGTAGCGCCGCGCGCACACGCCGCACGACTCGCTCTTCGCCGCGCCGTGCGCGTGCGTGCGGTGCGTCGCCAGCGTCGACGGGGATATGAACTTGTCCGGGCATTGCGGGCACGTGTACCTGAGGTTAACCAGCTGTTGCTTGCGCGACCAAAATATTTTGCTTATTTCTTCAGCATACGATGCTCCATGGAATATTATATTCTAGATGTGTTCTACTTTTGTCCTTGGAGGCTTAATTGGTTACATACATATATAACAAACGTGATGATGCATGTGAAACATCCGATTCTGTAATGTTTTGGCGTTGATTGTATAATTTATACCGACTAATGTTTGAACTCATTTAGTTGCGCATCCACAAACTTGGTATACTTAACCATACTCAAAATTTACAGTAATCTATTTTAAAATAAACATTGCTCTTATGTAACCCCAGGCTACAGTTACAACAACAAAACAACAATATAAATAATTAATAAACTTACTTGTATGAAGACGAGTCTCGATGTCGTTTTGCTCTTTGTAAATGTTGTTTTAAATTATCCTAAAACAATGAAAGCTACAGGTTACATAAAACAATATTAACCTGTTGTATTTTTAATATCTCCCATTAATATCTGAATTGTGTCATCAAGGAATCTAAGTTTGTATACATATAATCTGTACGTGTGTTTGTCACTGAACTCTCAAACGGTTGCAGCGAATTTTAATGTTTTTTTTTAAGTGCCATGTATCGCTTAGTCTTGGACTATATACAGGGTACATTAATTGGCCACCTCTTACAGGCAGCCTCTCTATATCAATCCCAACAACATTAGTTCTACGATTTTTTTGATAGTTTTTAAAATTTAAGTTTTCCCATACAAAAATTATTTGATGCTTCTGAACTGGCATTAACTCTGAGCGTAGGTATGGCGCTTGGGAGTTGACCTTTTAGTGCTTCTTACAAAACACAGAGTAATAAGTAAAAGAGAGAGCGAAAAAATTTTTGTTTCGTATTTTTTGTGATGTTTATTAAGATTTTTTTAGTCGCAGTCTAGTAGAACAAATGTTGTTGGGATTTATGTAGAGAAACTGCCTGCAGAGGTGGCCAACTAATTAAAAATAACCCTGTATAGCTTAGATTTAAAATACTGCAACTCACCATAGATTTGAACATAATGTCGCACTCCACGCAATAATATTCATTATTTTCATGAACGGAACGTATATGTTTGCGTAACTGAGTCGCGTACACGAAAGTACTGGTACATAGCTCGCACTGGTGGAGCTTCTTATCATCGTGGCGCCTTTGAAATATATTATTAAATATATTATAGAAATTGTTTTTCCAACCTGCCACTTTGGAATTTATATCGCTGATAAAAATAGAAATAAAATTATAGTATATTGTTTTATTCTAGTTTTCGAACCTGTTTTCTATTCATGGGTTTTAATTTTACGTTCGCAATTTAAATTTAAATATTTTAAGGACAGTCAAAAAAAAAATTTTTAATAATGCGCTCTCCGGACGAAAATTAAATTGTTTCTCGTGATATAAAATATCAATACTTACATAATATGAACTCTAAGCGACTCTTTGCTCTTATACAGTTTGCTGCACAGATCGCACTTCAGCGGTTCGCTGGTTGCGTGTAGTCTGACGTGTCGCTGCATGGCCGTCCGTTTACTAATCACGTACGATTATCATATTATAAATCTTACTAAGTAACGGAATCGGTTAATAAGAACTAGAGGGAATTCTTTTTATTAGTACTTATGATAAATAATATTATAACAATAATTTGAAGAACGGATTTATTATTGGTTATTAATTTCCATTACAAATTACATTTTCAAATATCTAAATTATATTTTTTAATTTTTATTATTAAAAAAATATTTTGATATTGTTCAAGATATTCAATAAACATATTTAACTAGCTGTTATTTAATAAAAAAAATATATAACATATACAGAGTTATTTTAATTAGTTAACCACCTCTTACAGGCAGACTCTTTACATCAATACCAACAAAATTTGTTTTACGACTATTTAAAATTAACAGTTGGTAAATTTAAATTTTCTCATACTAAATTTATTTGTTGTCTCTGAACTGGCATAAAGCCTGAGCGTCGGTAAGGCGCGTTGACCTTTTAAGTACTTCTTACAAAGTACAGAGTAATAAGTTTTTTTTGTGTTATTAATCAAGATTTGTAAAAAGTTGTAGAACAAATGTTGGGATTGATGTAGAGAGGCTGCCTGCAAGAGGTGGTCAACTAATTCAAAATAACCCTGTATATAATTCATATCTTTAGCAGTGAATATGAATGCATGGATTATTATTATTTTACGTTGTTTTGGTAACTGTTATGTTATAAACATTACAAATTCAATTTAATTGTAAGGAGAACTTTTTGTATGAAATACGTTTGGGAAATAATAAGGTGTTATTATTATATTAAATTGAATACTTACTTGGTTGTGTGCTCACACTGTGGACATTTATATAGTGCGGCTGTGTGCGTGTGCTCTAATGAGTAATGCTCCAGTATGTGTTGTCGAGAGAGACGGATGATACCGCATAGCTTGCATTTATACCTACAATTATAATATAACACAAATTTGTGAAAACGAATTAAGCATTCTATATGTGATCGTCTTTATACGGACGATGGTGAAATCTATTAAGCTTCTTTTCAAACTAGCTAGTCGCTAGTTCGAATCCCTGCCCGTATCGGTTTATTTTTCATTCTATATTTAATTTAAATCTACAGCATTTGTTTGATATGAAAAAGTTCAATACTACTTTGCTAATCCACTGGACATATTTCTTTAATTATTTTTTTTTGTATATACTGAAGACCTCATTAGATATTCGGTATTTCATTTATTGTGACATTATATTACACCGTTTCATTTTCCCTATAATTCTTACTTCCCCATGTTGTTTCTTTATTTTTCTTACCTTGTTGAATGCGATTTCAAATGTCCTCTCAGAGAAACTTTTGTTGGACAATATTGAGTGCACAGCTCGCATTGAAACGGTCCGTTATTCTATGAAAAACAAAAGCTTTTATATATTTCTGTTACATTATTAACAAATATCTCTCATCAAAACTTGATGACCTTTATCAATAAACAAACGTAATATATTTTAAACAAAGATTAGTTTTGTTATAGTAGTAATAAAAAAAGATCTTACGATTTTTTAACCCATAGATTGAAGTTTTATCAAATAATATCTGTTGACAAGTGTAAAATTTCATAAAAATCTATAAGGCTGTTAGGCGCTTAAATATTTAATTAATAATTCATAAGGCAACATATTTTTCAAATAACGAATGAGTTATAAATAGGTTAGAGTGTTGTTTTAACTAGTGTTGTCATATATAAAATATTTAAAGACCACAGAATATAACTTGATTTTGCACATCAAGCATATTTTAAGTGCAGCAAGATATTTTTGAAGTCTCGATACTAGGTAGTTTATAGTAATTTATCACACTGGGTAAACATACATATTGACATATACATATGTGATCAATTGACTGATTTTAGTTATGTTTTACTCAATTTAAAACTATTTCTTACTTACAATAGGTACATTTAGTTCATACTAACATTAATCATTTGCAAAAATAATAATTAGTTTTATTAAAATACTTACCAAATTAATGTTAACAATTTATTAGAATATTATTATAAATAACTCACAGAGCTATGCTTCTCCATGTGTTTTTGTAAAACATCTTCGAAATTAAATCCTCGCACACATTTTTCACATTTAAATGGCAACACTTTATATTTTTCAGTTTGTGAATGTTGCTGCATTTCATCCAAAATCTAAAAAAAATATTATATAAAATATATATGTAAAAAAATATTATATAAAATATACATGTATACTTGAAAATTTAGACAAAATAATTTAATGATTATAGATCAAGAATTGAATACAAGTGTAGACCAAATTCAATATTATTAATTTTAATACATATTATACCAAATTTGGTTGTTAGTTATTGTTAGGGTTGCCAACCATACTTTATTCTTAGTAATTATACTTATACTTTTGCATACAAATAAAGTATGTGAAAATACTTTATTTAAAACCTTTACTTCGATGCACAGAACAAAGCATTCATTATGAGATTTATGGGTAAGCACTTAACTATTATTACTGAACGAAATGTAACTTACGTTTTATTCAGTCAGTCAGATGGTAATTTGAATGTGTCTTTACCAGAAATATTTAATAGTTATCATTAATTTTCAATATTTTTAATGATAGGAGCTTAAATTGTATGACAATATGTTTTATTTTAGCCAAGATAACTAATTGGCTTTTCAAACTTCCTAACATGTCTTTGAAAAATTAGGTTAAATTGAAACATTTTGAAATGGTAATAAATTTTATTACAAATGAACTGTTTGTTTATTTAAATTGAAATGTTGATTGTCAAATAAACTTTTAAACTAAAAGCAAAAATAGTTTTTTTTCTTTCAAATATTTTTTTTTCCTATCCAAACCATATTATACTTTTTTTTCGTCAAAAAAAGTTGGCAGCCCTTGTAACTGTTAAGGACACAACTTTTTATTATATACATATATTTGTTATTGTCAGCAGCTTTAAACTAATAACCGAGTTTAAAGAAGAAACAAGAAGTCCACAGCAGCAGCAGCCAACTAAACTCTATAGATATTTTTTTACTTTTAGTTCTTTATAAAAGTTCATTTTTTCGCCGTATTTACTATTGAGATGATTTTAATGATTTCATTTTATGATTTATTTCAAAGATTCTTATAACTACATACATGGTTTATTCAATTACTTGCACTAGGATTTAACCTGTGTGGCAGGTAATTTATGCCGCCCCGGATCATTTTTAACAAACATCTGTTTTAATAAATTTAACAAAAAACAATATTTCCATTTAGAACTACTTAAAATTACTCTGACTTATTGTTAATTAAATATATTGTGTTGTATATTATATAGATTAGATTATATTGTCATTGTACTCGTATGTAATGATTTTGTTATGGCTTATTATAAATATGAAATAGATATATGAATAAAGATTTGAATGAATGATATGAATAATGATTGGAATTAAAAATGTAAATAAATAAAATAAAATATACCTACACTTATATTATTTTTGTATGATAAATAGATCTTCTGTTTCCTGGTAACTCAAAGTCTGTAGCCAGTCATGCAGTACTCTACGACAATCATGTCTGTTGAGTTCGTATATATTAATATGTTTGTTAATTTTATTATAGAGGTAAGGGGATAAAAAGTAAACGTGACGCTTTGCAGATACTGTACTGCATTTTATTAAATCGAATATTCTATGGGATGACCGTTTCGATGTTGTTTTTTTTCGGGGTTGAAATTGTTACAGGTATGCTGTCTGAGAATAATGCTGTGAATATATAGTTGTCTTATTGTTAAGACCTTACATTTGCTATATAGAGACTGCGTAGGATATCGATGTGGACTGAAGATAATTATTTTTAAAAGAGATCTCTGAACACGTTCGAGATTTATTAAATAAGATTTACATGCACCGCCCCAGACAGCTATACAGAATGAAAAAACTGAATGTGCTAATGCTAAGTATGTTTCTCGTAAGACTTTGAGGCTAGCTGCTTGTCTTAGTTTTTCTTGTACGGGCAGCAATAGAATTTATGTGGGATTCCCAACTATGTTTACTGTCAATATTAACTCCTAAATACTTGACGCAATTTGTTCTTGGTATGTATGGACATTCACAGTTATTTCGGTAATGTTGAAGATCGCAAAAGTGGGCTTTCCGCTTACCATGGACTGGGGCATTAGAAAAAGAAAAAGGGACAAAATATGTTTTATTTAAGTTCAGACTAAGAAGATTAGTTTTCAAACATTCCAAAACCATGTGAAATCCCTTTTCCGCATTTTCAAAGACTTCTTGCCAGGTGTTTCCAACAAAAATGAGAGCCGTATCATCTGCATAGGTAGAGATTTTACCAGTATCTAGAGCTCTAAGTTACACAAATCATTTACATAAAGTAAGAAGAGCGTAGGACCTAGGATACTGCCTTGCGGGACTACGGACATAATGGTAGCATCCGAACTGTGGTAATGGTCAATTTTAACTTTTTGTGGTCTGTTTGTTAAAAAATCTTCAAACATGTTAAGTTAGTGAGATAGATTTACTATTGAGTAGATACAGTCATAATTGTAATTTAAAAACTTATATATATTTAGTAGACAAATAGACACACAAACAGCTTCAAAACACAGCAACTAACCTGGTCCTTGCTTAATTTGATAACAATATATTCTTCAGTCTCCGTCACCATCCTGGAAGTGAAACCTTCTTTTATATCTTTCTTTTTCTTTTTGTTCTTTGTGTGACTGTCCTCAAATCCTTCTTTGATTTCTGATTTAATGTCTTCTTCATCCTGAAATATTTGTATTAATTATTATAAAATTATCTTTATTCAAGTAGGCATTTACACGCACTTTTGAATTGTCAATGATTACATTAAAATTAAATAAAAAAATTGAAAACCACGAAACAAAAGACATCTAATAAGAATAAAAATAATATTATTATGTACTTATTGAAGTTGTTGCGTCGGGGAACCGTTGCACGTACGATGACGATGGTGTCTATTTTACGAAGTTAATAATTGAGAACTAGAGTTTAGACAATACGATTCGATATCTTTATTTGCCAAGTAAGTTATACTTGCATTTTAATTCCATCCTTTATTTTAAGTGGTCCCCCAACTGCTATTCCAATAATATTATTATATTCGAATTATATTATTTTTATTATTTTTAGAGGTCTTTTTAGGGTTTTTTGAATTATATATTTTTTTCTACTTTTTAGAGTTATGTTACATAACATAAGATAAAAAAACCGCAATCAAATCCGTCCACACATTTGGCTGATAGAATGCCACAGACCTCTGTCTGATACACAGCTACACAGATCAACGGGTCAAACTTATAACACCCCTGTTTTTGAGTCAGTGGTTAAAAATGTTCAATATAGTCAGTTTGTGAGTAAGCAACCAGCTCGGAACGCCCCTCAGCTGAGAAGAGCTGGCCAGAAACTAAACAGTTGCTCTTTTAAAATGAAATTTAACCATGTTTGACTTAAACATTATAATATCAATACTGCAAATGAGTCAATGACCCAATCTCCACACATTTCAATCAACCAAAAACTCTTGAATGTTATAATAAGTTTTATTTATAAATATACCTTTAATTTTAAATTTAAAACTAAGAACATGAAGATGTAAGATATCTGGTGGAACCTTAAAGGAAGATCTTAGACATCTCGTTAATCTGTCTCAAACAGACACATTAATAAGTACATAGTAGTTCCAATCCCAACAGATTTTGTTGATGAACACAACAGATGAGCCAGATAGTATTTTGAAATAATTTTTTCTTTAAAAAACTATATTCAAAGACAAATAAAGTTAGATTTAAAATGTAAATTTAAAATTAAAATTAATATACGTGAGTTAAATTGATAAAAATATATAGTTTTATTTCAATGTGTAGTACTCTTGTAAATTGTTTTCTTTTTCGTCACTTGTTGTTATAGAAAGTAACTTTTTTAAATATCATTTAGAGTATAATAATTAAATATATTTTAAGGATAATATTTAGTATTACAGATGAAGTCATTACCTCAACATAATTATCTTCATATTCACAGTTTTCACTTAAGAAGACTAAAGGTATGTCATCCTCATCCTCCTTTGTAACATCTTCTTCCTTCACACTGGCTATGATCTCGTCTGGGCCGACATAGTAGTATTTTGTGTCTGAAGTGGAAAGTTGCACTTTGAAAGGTAATTTAACATCCTGTAAATAAAATAAGTTAATAAAAGGTCAAATCAGTTTTTTAATATTTACAGTTAACATTTAAAGAGATCTTCTTTGTGAGGTGTACCTTTTTAGACCGACTCTGTAGCAATTCATTTGCAATTCTGCATTGCTTAACGAAATTTGCAAGTTTTCTTAATATGCATTCACAGTACACACATATACACATGTTTAAGCGATCCTTGTCCTGAAAGATGTATATTCGTTTAATTCTAGGTGTTTTACGTATTAGATGTGTCAATTGCAAAATTTGATCGTAATTTAATTATTTTAACATATAAGTTGCGTACGTATAACGTACCAAAACCAAAACGTACATTTGTAACAAAACAATATTTTTTCACATCTTCAGCGGTCATCGGGTGAACATTGTCTCCGGTTTTTAAACAAGCTTGGCATATTTCCAACATCATTAAAATCTTAACTTATAAAGTTTCATTTATAATTTGAACTAAATAAATTAAAATAAAAAGAACTTAGAATTATGAAATATACAGCCCCAATTAAGTGTCAACTGTCAAATCAATAATCACAAATGCCAACATTAATTAATAATTATACGAAATTGTCCAGATAAATAAACTATATAGCTTTTTGTAGTTGTGTTATCAATAGTATTTTGTATTACCTGAAAATAAGTTAAAGATGTTTATCTATATATTTTTTATTTTTAAATGTTTTTTTTTTTTAATAATTTCTAATTATACAGGAGCTAAAACTCTTTTAACTCGAGGCAAGTTCATTTATTATTATTATTATTTTTTTTTTTAATGTATTTATTTCTGCAATCTGTTTCATGTGAACATTTAGCTTAGGGTCAGACAAATTATATGTTTAACTTGGGGGGCAGACAGCCCAGCGACGTGCGCCCTTTATGCGTAATGGCCCCTATAGATCTCTAGGCGACTTTCGTTTTAGCCTTTTCAGTGTTGGAGTTTTCATTAGGTGAGTTGTCAAAATGTTTGGATGGTTCTTGAGCCTATTTCTATAGGATATCATTGAGTGTTTAATCTCCTCCTGGACAGTTTTGATTTTAAGTTCGTGGTGTAGCTGTTTGTTTGTTATAAACCACGGAGCTTGTGTGATTGTCCTCAGAATTTTGGACTGAAACCTCTGTAATATTTCCAGGTTTGAGTTGGAGGCTGTACCCCAGAGTTGGAGTCCGTAAGACCAAATTGGTTTTAAAATACATTTGTATAGCAGCAGTTTGTTTTCCAGTGACAGCTGTGAATGTTTTCCAAGCATCCAGTACATCTTCCGCAATTGGATCCCCAGGGCTTTGCGTTTTGTAAAAATATGTTTCCTCCAGGTAAGACGACGATCTAAATAAAGGCCAAGGTATCTGGCTTCATTTGCTTGGGGGATCTTTATTCTGTTGAGTGTTACAGGGGGACATGTTTCTCGTCGAGTCGTGAAAGTCACCTGTACTGACTTAGTCTCGTTTGCTTTTATCCGCCAGGTGGTTAGCCATTCCATGATGTTGTCTAGAGAGTGCTGTAGCATGTTACTTGTTTGTGCCGGTTCGTCATGTGTAGTTAAAATTGCTGTGTCATCCGCAAACGTACTAATCACGACACCATCTGTCGTAGGCAGGTCAGAAGTAAAAACCAGATAAAGGATTGGACCAAGAATGCTTCCCTGTGGCACACCTGCATAAGCTTTGTATAATTCTGTAATTTCTTCCCCTGGTTTATTATAAAAGTATCTGTCAGCTAGATATGATTTGAGGAAAATGTAATAATTTGTTGGAAGCTGTTTTTTAATTTTGTATAGTAGACCTTTGTGTAGATTATTTAATTAAAAAATAGTACAATAGTAAAAGTATATATGTAGATATATCATATATGGCTGTGTAAAAGTATATGGGGTAGTTTTAAGTTAAAATGCAAGTTATAAGTTAAAATGCAAGTTATAAGTTAAAATGCAAGTTATAGGATAAAATGCAAGTTCAACGCCGGAGGGCCGCAGGCTCCTTGCCGCCGGTTGTACGCCGGAGTGGTGAGGAGAATGGCCCTGTACGGTGCTCCCATATGGTCGGGGGACTTAGAGTCCCCGTCGGCTGGTCTTGCGACGGTAGGGGCTATTTACCCCCACCTCGATCGTTGGATCGGCCGGCGGCACGGGACTCTAACGTTCCGTCTTGTGCAGGTGCTCACGGGGCATGGGTGCTTCGGTAAGTACCTGCACAAGATAGCACGCAGAGAGGCGGCTCCCTCCTGCCATTACTGTGACGAGCCCGTGGACACGGGTCGTCACACCTTGGCGGAGTGCGCAGCCTGGGACCGTCAGCGTACTGAGTTGACGGCCGTGGTTGGCAGGGATCTCTCTTTGCCGAGCGTTGTTTCCGCGATGCACGACAGCGAGAGATCCTGGGTCGATATGGCCTCCTTCTGCGAGCATGTCATTGCCGCGAAGGAGGCCGCGGAGCGGGACAGAGAGGCAGCCTCCTCTGAACCGCTCCGTCGGGGTAGGCTGGGTCGAATGAGGCGGGATTACGCCCGCAGCCTCCTTCCAGCTGTAGTGCCTGGACGGGAGTGACCTCTCCCACCCATTATAGGCCTATGAGGTGAGGGTGTCCCTAAGTTTATCAGGGCCTCTCGCAGGGGATTCCGCCGGGGAGTCACGGTGAGTGCAAAAGCGATCCCGTGGCGTCCCACTAAGACGATGAGGTCAACCGTTAGTTTTTTAGTGGGTAGCCTTAAAAATGGCAGCGTCCTCTCTGCTGCCGGGTAGTCCCACATACCCCCACAGCCATCACCTTCCTGGCCGCTGGGATGATGCGTAACGCATTTTTCCAACAATAAAAAAAAAAGGTTAAAATGCAAGTAGTAAGTTAAAATGCAAGTAGTAAGTTAAAATGCAAGTAGTAAGTTAAAATGCAAGTAGTAAGTTAAAATGCAAGTAGTAAGTTAAAATGCAAGTAGTAAGTTAAAATGCAAGTAGTAAGTTAAAATGCAAGTAGTAAGTTAAAATGCAAGTAGTAAGTTAAAATGCAAGTAGTAAGTTAAAATGCAAGTAGTAAGTTAAAATGCAAGTAGTAAGTTAAAATGCAAGTAGTAAGTTAAAATGCAAGTAGTAAGTTAAAATGCAAGTAGTAAGTTAAAATGCAAGTAGTAAGTTAAAATGCAAGTAGTAAGTTAAAATGCAAGTAGTAAGTTAAAATGCAAGTAGTAAGTTAAAATGCAAGTAGTAAGTTAAAATGCAAGTAGTAAGTTAAAATGCAAGTAGTAAGTTAAAATGCAAGTAGTAAGTTAAAATGCAAGTAGTAAGTTAAAATGCAAGTAGTAAGTTAAAATGCAAGTAGTAAGTTAAAATGCAAGTAGTAAGTTAAAATGCAAGTAGTAAGTTAAAATGCAAGTAGTAAGTTAAAATGCAAGTAGTAAGTTAAAATGCAAGTAGTAAGTTAAAATGCAAGTAGTAAGTTAAAATGCAAGTAGTAAGTTAAAATGCAAGTAGTAAGTTAAAATGCAAGTAGTAAGTTAAAATGCAAGTAGTAAGTTAAAATGCAAGTAGTAAGTTAAAATGCAAGTAGTAAGTTAAAATGCAAGTAGTAAGTTAAAATGCAAGTAGTAAGTTAAAATGCAAGTAGTAAGTTAAAATGCAAGTAGTAAGTTAAAATGCAAGTAGTAAGTTAAAATGCAAGTTGTAAGTTAAAATGCTTTAAAAATATTGAAATAGTACTTAAGTTACAAATGTCACATATAAGAAAACCATATCATTAAATGTACGTTATATTATTTCATTAAAACACACTTTGTATAAATATCACAGCTACAACTTAATTAAATAAACATATCATAATAACTTATTTTTTTTATTATTAACAGATTCTGCTTCAACATTTCGTTTCTGTGAAACGCGATAATAATTAGGAAATCCAAAAATTTTATTTGGCGATAAATAATTTACAAAATACAATAACTCCGTTCTACTACAGTGCGTCGCGAAACAGACGTCCAGTCGCGTCGCCGTCACTCGATCTACTGAGGAATAATCTGCTTTATAATTAATCCACTTCATAGCAGACAACCTCACAAACAAATATGTTTTAAATTGGTTTGTCAAACATGTGGTATGGTCGGTGTTATCTTTTGTCTTCTTGCACAAATGAATTCTTGTTTCCATTTCATTATTTGTTACGCCAGGTACCAAATGGGGAATAGTACTAAAAAAAAAACAACATCATAATAATATATAACAAATGTACAGACATCAAAACTACTAGAAGATTTAAAAAAAATACATATTTTTAATTTTTCTATTAAAGCAAGAAATTTTCATGATTGGAAAATGTACATAGAAATATTATAATCATTGAGCTTATTTTTAGAAAATATTTTGTTCATTCATTGAAATTTATTTGAACCCTTATTTTAATTTGGAATATATAATATCATTAAAAGGTAGAATGCAGGTTATATGCTAAATAAAATTACCTGTATAATTTCCAACGGTCTGGTGGTACATAAACCTTATGTCCTAACTTCTTAAAAATTTCATTGTATGCAAACTCATAGCCATATTTTGCTGATGAGTGTATAGCTACTGCATTTTGTTTTTCTAAATTCAACCATTTCCTGATTTCATAGCACATTTTCTCAACACTCTCGCTACGTTTAGGGAAATTCTCATATTTATGATTTAAGAATGTGGTATCTACATATAAAGAATCCAACTTTATTGGTTCTTCATCATCATGAAGGGCAGCATATTTCCATAAATCATTACAGTTGATTCTGAAGTCACCGGTGTATAAAACTGTTTTTGTAATTGTTTTAAAAAGAAACATTGTTGACCCGGCACTGTGACTAGCTGGTATTAAGGTTACAGTAACAAATAGTTCCGAAATACCCTTTGCAGGTATACCTGGTAATGTTATCAAAGTTGAACCTGAATACAAAATAGATATTGTTAAATTTATTCAATACAACTACTTTGTTCAAATAACTACATCTCAATAGAATAGATTAGTTACCTATTTTTAAGCTTCGTATGTGATTCGAAAGTCTTTCATTTAAATCATTTTTAATAATTGTTGCAGTCAATTCAGTAGTGTAAATTAATGCTCCTGTTTTTACCAGCGTGGACCATAATTCTGTAGAGTTTAACCCTTGCATGTGGTCTGTATGGCAGTGGCTCAAAAAATAAGCCCTGGCTTCAACTTGAGCAGCATTTACGAAATTATCAACGAGGATTCCCGGTAAATCCACTATTTTACCGTGGAACGCACTTTGCGATCTTTTAGACATTATATTTTAAATATATACTGGTTAAATATCAGTTCTTATTTTTTTAAATTCAAATAAACAAATATTAATTTATTATATAAATATTTACAATATAAATTATTAAGTTTTTTCTATCTAATTTCTTATAAGTTGTCACTTGTCATTTGACACCACAGAGTACTATACTATAAGTGTTTGACACCATGACAATTGACAAGAGAATCGTTCACGAATAACAATAATAATATATATTTTTTAGTTTAAGTTTACTTTTATTTAATTTTTATTTTAGCTTAATAGATTTGAAAATTTTGCACAAAAGTTACAAAAGCCAAAAAAAAATATGCTGTCACGTGCGAGTGCGAAAATGATCCCGTGGCGTCCCACTCAGGCGATGAGTTAGACCGAGGGTTGTTTTAGTGGGTAGCCTTAAAAATGGTAGCGTTCTTTATGCTGCCGGGGATTCCCACATACCTCTCGACCATCACCATCCTGGCCGACGGAAATGCGTAACGCATTTTTTTTTACCCACTACACGTTACTACATCGTTGCTGTGTATTAAGCATTGACGATAGTGGTTTATCTGTTAACGTAACCATATTCCACTATGTCTATGATTTTGATAAACAGCTGCTTATAAGTTAGAACATTATTTATAGTTTATACACAAGTAATTTAATATGTCTTTTGTTTGTTATATCACTGTGCCGGTATTATAATAATTATTCATTTTTAATTATGACATTTGTGATATGAGTAATAATTAATGTTTCTGGATTTTTTTTTAATATATAAGGAATATTGATGTTATAATAATATATTTTGATTCAGTGGCTTTCAACAAATAAACTTTGAGTTATGTTATATATTAGTTAATGAAGTTTATCAAGATATAAGATAAAGGTAAGGTTAACCTCTAGAATAATATTGAAATTATGACAATTTAAATTGTTCTCCTTTACTTTTTTGTTCTTATATTAGGTAGAGTTTCAAAACTACCTGAAAGCTTATAATTTTTATATTTAGTAAAATAAATCTTTTATTATTTTTGTGCAAGTTACAAGCAAAAATAAATAAATAATAAATATTATTAATAAAAGATTATTTATAGAGTATATATATATATTATTTATGGAGTATTTGATTTTAGGTGTATATATAAAATTTTATAAAAGTAGGAGGAGTAAGTAGGTAGGAGTACATATAAAAATTGATTTTAGGTGCTGGATATTATATTTACTAAGATGGCCTCAACATTTAATTACCTTTCTGATTTCTATGAAGAAGAAATTTTAAATGGTATTATCCCAGAATTATACATTGACAATGAAATATTAACTAAAGAAAAAAAATGTTTTAAAGAAAATAATCATAAAGTATATAGAATAAATGGAGATTTGTTTTATGACAATCATAGAAGTCAAAATGATTTACAGGAATTTTGTATAGAATTAAAAAATCAAAATGAAGGTAAGAGACGTCTCTGTACAATTTATTGTTGCTACATTGAAAGTATTTTTTTATATATTATTATAGGTTTAATGCTCAATTTGATACATATTTCATTACATAAAAAATGATATATATATATATATATATATATCATACATCAATATGATATTACACTAAAAAATAGCAACTTACATTTCAACAACCACTCCATACAATCTAATCGTAGATTGATAAGCACTCTGCTGACGATAGGGTTTACATATTCCAAGTAAACTTTCTTTTTGATGCTTTTGGTCTATTTGTTAAATATTGTTTTTGACCTAAAGGTTTTTTTAGGAAAATACCTATATATTGAGCTTAGGAGCACAAACATGACAATAAAAAGAGTTTTGGCACCAACTACCTACACTTAGCTAATCATATTCTGACAAGAAGAATAAACAAGTAAATAGAGTACACCTTCATACACAACAGTATTAAATATTAAATATAATTTATTGAATAGCTAAAATATTATTTTTTTGTTATAGATAATGAGGATTGGAGCTTTGAAATTAAGCAAAATTCATTTGTCGTTATTATCAATTCAATATTATTACTGTCCTGCTATCAATGGAATACAATAACGGATGAATATCCGCCAAAATGCCTTGTTTGCGACTTAATTATACCAGATCCTAGCAGCCATACTAAAAAGGAAGATCATGTGGCTAATTTAGAAAAACACAAGCCATTGAAGAAATTTAATTTGCATATAACTAGACTGGTATGTTATATTGCCAATAATCTTTATTAAACAAAACCTTGTTCATTTCTTTTCCAAAAGTTGAATTAATTTCTAACATAATATTGAATATAGGGTTTGTGTATGGCCGTGGATACAGAATTTGGTTTAGGAGTGGGGGATTTCATTATTTTTGGGTCCATATAATAAAAGTGTTAGGAAATATTTTTGTGACAAAAAAAAATATACAGGGTTATTTTTAATTAGTTGACCACCTCTTGCAGGCAGCCTCTCTACATCAATCCCAACAACATTTGTTCTACAACTTTTTTTAAATCTTGATAAACAACACAAAAAAATTAAACAAAAAAATTTTTCTTCCTCTTTTCATTATTACAACTCTGTATTTTGTAAGAAGTACTTAAAAGGTCAACGCTCGGGCGCCATACCGACGCTCAGAGTTAATGCCAGTTCAGAAACAACAAATAAATTTTGTATGGGAAAATTTAATTTTAAAAAGTTGTAAAACAAATGTTGTTGGGATTGATGTAAAGAGGCTGTCTGCAAGATTTGGTCAACTAATTACAAATAACCCTGTATATTGATCACAATTAAGTGTTCCTTGAGTTATGGGGGAAGTTGGACCTATTAACCCCTTTATCTTCAGTAAACAAAGTCGCATGCAACTAGGAAATGTGATTAGAAATTCGAAGTTTAATTTACTATAACACACTTTTGTTTTAATGTTTTTTAAGTAATTACATTTATAAAATCTAGATTGGTGACCAATATCATTGTGCTGTGTGTAACGAGGTATATGAGAAAAATAATAACACCCATTTAGACACCGAGAGACACCTGGAGAGAATGTTACACGCAACGAACAGTGCGACGATTAGCGTTTATGACTTTGACGTTAATAACGATAACCGTTCTGTAAATAACGATAATGATAGACAAAAAGATACAGTTAGTACAAGTGAAAGCGGTTTTGACAGTGATGGTTTTTATGACTTAAATAATGTTAATAATAATAAAAGTACAATAAGATCGTACGCCACGGCTGTCAAGCCATCGATAACAGAGGCGTCACCTTCGACTGTAGGTAAGTTGTATAGTGTATACTTAATAAAACGCAAAAACAGCTAATTGGGTGTCAAACTTTCTGATTGTTTATTGTTATGATAGGCAACCAGTCACAAAATTTTCTGTTTGGTTCTTTTCATTCACTAATTTTTATAGAGGTTTCAAAAATGTCTACTTTCTTCCAATAACCATTAAACTGACTGACACCTCTAAAACTAGTAGTAGCAGGGGGAGCACAAGCGGGGATTTACTCAAGCGCGTCAAATGAACATACCGGGGATATTATTAAAATATGTATGTTATTATAAGGGATCAGATTAGTAAAAAAAAAATACTTCAGAAATTCTCGAGCGCGTCAGATTAAGAAAAGGGTTAATTACCGTGTCTATTATAATCTGTAAATTTAAGAGTGACATAAAGAAGGTCCCCCTTCTTTATGTCACTCTTTATGGTACAAACTTGTGAAAGAAAAACGTCATCGTAATATTCACGAGCGTGGCTTAATTTATTTTGAAGAAAGAAATTCAAGGATAACGAAAAATATATAATCTAACTATATTTATAAGCCAAAATAACAAAAATTAGTCGACAAACTTTAATAAATGCAGCTGCACTATGTCTACATTCTCCTCTTCTTGTTACTATTCCTCTCACTCTCTATCTATTACTCCCACACTCAGCCCCTACATTTAGGAATTAGGCCCCTATATTTAGGAATTTTTTCCTTTAAATTTAGTGGGAAAATAATCGCTCCGGGGTTTTTAAGAGAATAAACATGTTTAAGGGTTTTAACATTTAGTTAAATATTAAAAAAAAATCTAATCATCAGTATAATTATCTTATAATGCCTCTATTTTAATTTTATGAATACAGACTTCATAAGATTTAGACGTGAAACAATTATTTTTTTTTATTGTATCACTTTTTGCATGGTATTGTCTGACCGTTTCAATTAATAAAGTTGAATGATTTAAAAAAATGAATAAAAAAAATGATTAGATTCAGCGAATGCTTCAAGATAATCGTCAGGTCAGGATGAAGCATATTTATTTTAATCTGATACGCATGAGTATTTCAAAATAGCGAATTTTTTGCACTTTTAATGATGACCACGAGCTTGCATCGAGCGAGCATCCAAATCTTCAGATTATTGAATGAGAGCTTACTTTGAATTCACTTAACATCCCCTTATAAAATTTGAAACGCTCTAATTTTTTTCTCTTTATTTTCAACCCTTACGACCACCCGCACCCGATCACCACTACGCAAACGATCAGAGTACCCACACACTTATTAGAAATACACAAGGGATGGGTGCTATCATTATCTGACTTGTATTGTCTTACGGTATATTACTATGGGGCAGCGCTGCCAAAATTAATTCTATATTTGTTTTACAAAAAAGAGCTATACGGGCTATTTATAACTTTAAACGCAAGAGACTCCCCCTAAGATATGTTTTTAAAGAAATCGGCATTCTTATGGTCGCTTCTTAATACATTTTAATAACTTAGCATTAAATTTTTGAGTTGAAATAAATCTTACTATAACATTCAAGAGTTTTTGGTTGATCTAAATGTGTGGAACTTGGGTCATTGACTCATCTGCAGGGTTTATGCTATAATGTATAAGTCAAACATGGTTAAATTTCATTTAAAAAGAGCAACTGTTGAGTTTATGGTCAGCTCTTCTCAGCAGGGCAGCATTCCGAGCTGGTGGTAGCTTAGTCCCAAACTGACTATATTGACCAATTTTATGTAATTGACGGTTCAAAAGTCCGTGTAAATGCCTATTTGAATGAAGTTATTTTGAATTTGAATTTGACGCGCTGGAGGATGTCTATATAACATTTTTTTCTTTTTATCATCTAAGCTTCACAACCCAATAGGTCTAACCTGTGACGAGTCGAGTAAATCCCCATTCAGCATCGTTGACTCCCTTGCTATAGAGCAGAGATGTGATTTTTCTTAATATTACCAAGTACTAGTCTTGGGTACTAAGAGTGTTTCTGTTCTCTTCTTAAAACAGTCTAAAAAAAGTCCTAATAACAAAATTGTCCAATGCTCCTATTATGAGAATATTGCTTTTTTATGTATAAAAACAACAGTAATAGCAACCTTACCCACCTTTGTTTTAGAACATATAATTGGTAATAAAACCTTTAATATCGAATCCGACATTTACCACATGATATTAAGACAGAGTGGAAAAAATCTTTTCTATTGCATGCTTTGTATACGATTTGATGATTTGAACAACACCTTTGACCACTGCATGTCAGAAGAACATCTGAAGAAATTATTACAATGTGAGATAATGGATATACACGATGACTATTTTATAAGAAAGGTTAGTATTTAAGTTTTATAAAACTTGATAGTTCAAGTAATCTCAATTAAACAATTTGTTTATCTCGACACAATTTAAATTGGGAGATTCTTGGACGATATAAACATTTTTAATATATGTGACTGTATAAATTTTCGTCAGTCTTGAATCAAATTCAGGTTCCTAATTCGAGACTTGATATTTATCTTATTTTTAAGGTCACAAATAAATACTACCATTGCGGCACTTGTAATAATTTACTACTGACTGGAGCAGTTGAATCACATTTAGAACTACACGAAAAGAAACATGAAAATAAAACAAATAAAAATATCAATAAGGGAAATAAACAAGACAATAAATGCCATGAAAATAGCACTGAAGGAAATGTACAAGAAAATAAAATAAGCGAAAATAGAGATAAAGAAAATGTACAAGAAAATAAAACAAATGTAAACAACAAAGCCTTTGAGATCTACGATCAGAGGACTCAAGGGGCGCATTTGAATGTTCATCCCACCGCACCGTTAATAAATAACATAAATCCGACTATTTATAACGATATAATTGTTAATCGTTTCAATTGTAACATCCGGGTGTCATTTATGTCGTATAATATTATTTTACGCCGCGTTGCAGATTTTATTTGTCTTCTATGTAATTTTGTTTCTTCGGACATGACATTGCATTTGAAAGATCCGAGACATATCTTGTGTTTAGAAAATTTTCCATTTCAACCGTACTTTGGAATTAATTTGGTGCGAATTGTGAGTTACCATCATTATTATAATTATGTTATAAGTGTGTTTAAGACTTGGGTTTTTTGTAATAGTAAAAATAATTCATGGTATCATTGAATAACAAACACAGCAAGAGATATCAGTTTTTGTAAGAAATATTGATGCGTAAAACACAAAAGTCTGACCTATCGATTAAGTCTCTTTATTAATAACCGATCCCGTTAAAATTGGCAGTTATGAAACGTAAAAATATTTACTTGCCCAAAATACAATAATATTTCATCATTATTTATCCAGTATTTTTCCTAAAAATAAAAAAAAACGCAACCAAATCAAAATATTAATGTTCATATTTTGTTTTCTGTTCTGATGTGTATGAATATCGTTTTTTTTTCAGTTTCATCAATATGCACATTGCGCTATTTGTAACGTGTTAGTAAACGCGGCCGTAATACACTTGCACACGACAAGCCACCCACATTTATTATTTCTCAACAGAGCTTTGAATCCAAATATCTTAAATGTCGCTATGAATCAGACTACCAATAATTCAATGCAATTAGTGAATACAAAACAACCCACTGACGTAAATGTCCTCAGTTCATCAGAAAATTTACAAGCAATTCCTACAAGTAATGCTAAAATTTCAAACCAAGAAAGTGCAACTGAAGCTACTGTAAATCAGACTATTGATTTAAATCACACGGAATTAGATACAGATAATTTAGAATTTGATAAAGAAGATAATTTGGATATTTTAAAAGAATTTGTTTATTTGAAAATAAAAAAATCACTTGTAAAAGTTTCTTATTGCGCATACAATACGTTGGTTCACACAGGCGATGGTTACAGATACTGCTTTATATGTTCTTACAAAATAACTAATTCATTACGTGGGCATATTAAATCAAAAGCTCATATGAATCGTATGAAAAAATGCAAATTTATTACGAATTATGAAAAAGATTTATTAAGACAGGCAAGTTGTTATATTAATTCAACATTGTTAGAATGATGCATATTTGTTAAAATGATTGACATTTGTCATAATAATTCACATTTGTTAGAATGATTCACATTTGTTAGAATTACTATTAATATGTTTGTTTTGCAGGTAAAATTGACTTATCACTGTTGTATTTGCAATGTATTAGTTCAAAAATCTGAAATTAGAAACCATGTAATATGGCCTGTACATAAAGAAAATTCATATTTTATAAAATTACGAAAACATGCAAATAAAGATAATATAATTAACGCTGAGTTCCAAACCAAAGACATATCTGTCAACGAAAAGGAACCACAGATACAAATAGTTTTTAAATTTATATTCGGAAAAAGGACAAAGGACAATATCGGGGGAATGGTGATAAATATACCTCCAAATAAAGAATATCGCGGGAAAATATTAAATATTTCATGGGATGCGTGGCAAGGGATTACGAGACATGACCATGGCGTCTTCTGCAACATATGTAATGATTTTTTTCGTGACATTGACAGTCATTTAGAAGAAGATATCCATAAAAAATTAGTATCAACACCAATTGAGAAACAATATTTACCCGTTTGTATAAGAAAGGCAAGTATTTTATATAGTTTGGATTGGTGAGGTCCTGATATATGGTTAGGACATAAATATGTTGTACAATTTAAGAAACGTGGAAGACACAGGCAAAGAAAAAGATGAAGTTCGGGCATCCGTCTCTCTCTCATCGAGTTAGTTGCCTATTATAGCGGTGATGTTCTACACCAGGGGTGGCCAACTTAATCAGAATTAAGATCGACTTTTTACCGACGAATCGCTGTAAGATCTACTTCATTTATTTTTAAAAATTACGTACTTCCTGATATTCTAATGGACCTTTAGGGCAGGTAAATCTTAATTTGAACTTAAAATTTTTAAATACTTTTTGCCTAGCCGGAATCGACTCGATTAGCGGCCGCGATCGACCGGTCGATCGCGATCGACTGGTTGGCCACCTCTGTTCTACACTATCGGTCGCGTCAGGCGGTATTCGAGCCTCTAGGAAAATATTATTCTTTACTCTTTAAATTGAATATGTTTTTATTCAGTTAAAATACTGTCAAAAACTTGAGCGTGAATATACAGGGTTAATGTAATTAATTGGCCACCTCTTGCAGGCAGCCTCTCTACATCAATCCCAACATTATTTGTTTTACGACTTTTTAAAATTAATAGTTTTTTAAAATTTAAATTTTCCCATACAAAATTTATTTGTTGTCTCTGAACTGGCATTAACTCTGAGCGTCGGTATGGCGCCCGGGCGTTGATCTTTTAAGTACTTCTTACAAAATACAGAATAATAAGTAAAAGAGGTAGCAAAAATTTTTTGTTGTGTTTTTTTTGTGTTGTGTATGAAGATTTTTAAAAAGTCATAGAACAAATGTTAGGATTGATGTAGAGAGGCTACCTGCAAGAGGTGGCCAATTAGTTATAAATAATCCTGTATAAATGGTCTTGATTAATTACAATTTATTTTCCTTTTTTTTTGACAATGTTTAATGTTTCACAGATTACGGAGGAAACCCTGAATTGCGTTACATGTAACATGGTTTTTCAGAATAAGGAAAGAATCATTTCACAACACATAGCCGGGAAAAAACATCTTGAAAACTATAAAGATATTTTAAAAACCGTATTTACTGATGCTTTATTATCATGAAATTGTTTATCTAATTCTATTTTTGTATACTCTTCTTTCTTATTTTTCAAATATTCTTTGACGACTTTAGTAGGTAATATTGTTTGGAAGGTCGGTGCAAATTTAAATTTTATCTCGTTAATATAAAGATACGTTTATAAATGTGATTTAGTAAGTTAAGATTTTTTACGAATTAAAGAATATATTTTTTTAATATAAAAAAGTTTATAATTAGACTAATATCTGAATTATGATTGGTATTTTATCTTAATTATTTATTTGTTCAAAAAAATCAATATATATTTTTTAATATTTTTTATACAACCTCGATAACTTAAGCCTCGGTAACTTAAAAACCTCTCTAACTTCAAAAATAATCTGTACGCTTCACCCTCAGAGCTAAAGACCTTTATAACTTAAACTAAGCCACCTTGATAAGTTGCCGGCGGGGTCGTGGATGAAGGGCTAGCCGTACCCACGACTCCGCCAATAAGGCGAGGAAGGAGCGCCGCAGGGTTTTTAGTGGGTACACCGTTTTCGGGAGTCCCACACACGCCCCTCGCTTCCCCCGCGAGGGGTACGGACTTTTTCCGGTGAATTCGGGTGCAAATAGCTAATTTTAAGTCACGGCGGTGGAGGGTATTCCTCCACCCCCGGTATAACTAATATAAACCCTTGATAAGTTAAAAACTCCATAACTTAAAATATTTTGTGCTTCCTTTGGATTTTATCAAGATTCTACTAATGATTTTATGTTCATGTTAAAAAACTACAAATTAGGCAAATATATTATTATAACATTTTTGATAAATTTTATTGTTATGTTTATTTCCTTCATTGAATTATTGTTTAAGTATCAACAGATCTGATTTTGCTTAAAGTCTTAATGCATAATTTAAAAAATTCAAACATTTTCTCTATTGCTGTCTTGAAACAAATGACAAGTTTAGAATTTAAAGTAAAATATGTATCTAAGCGATATTTTTTTAGCGAAATGGAGTCGTATAGGTACATATCTATATGGAATGGGCGATTTTTCAGATTGTAACCATCGATTTTACTAGTACTATAAGCGTATGATAGTAGTATCGTGTTTTAACATTATCGTTTCGTTTCGTATCGTTATCGTCATATCGTTTTTAAAGTGACCACATAAAGAGATTTGCTTTCATATTTAACCTAACAACGAAAATTTAAAGAACCCCGGCACAAAAGGACTTCATACATACATAATAGTATTTATATCATATATGTAGGTACCTACCTACCTACTTCACCGCCCCGTTGGTCGAGTGGTTAGCGCAGACGCCTAACGTGTCACGGCGCAATGGGGCTCGGGTTCGATTCCCAGCGGAGACAGGCATTTATGTGATGAGCACAGATGTCTGTGTTTCTGGGTTTGGCCGTTTATTAAATATATTTTCAGTATTTATATGTGTATTTCTATGTATTTATGTCATTTTCTAACACCCTTAACACAAGAAAATAATTTGCTTACTTAGGGGTTAGATCAATGTGTGTAATTTGTCCTGATATTATTATTATTATTACTTATTGAACTCGTTGCGTGTGAACTAAGGGAAGCTAAATAAAGGAAGGAATCGAAATGGAAGTAATTTACCGTAGCAAATTATGAAATAAAAAAAATTAGTCGTATAGTCTTAGTACTCATTCATTAGCTCCGAAAACTTCGTAAAATAGACACCATCATCCACGGGACCCGATATTTTTGTCTTTTTAGAGGTATTTTGTATCGAGGATTTGAAAAAACTGAAATATATATTTTTTGGCTTTTTAAAGCTATGTTACTGGTTTCTATATTGCACTCAATGAACTTACGAACACAATGATTTCCACTTATTTAGGTTTTTACTTTTGCATAAGAACCTTTCACCAGCACCAATCAGAGCTCATTAACATAGAGACGACTGCTTTTATTTTGGCTTAATATAGCTAAGAACCATCTCGACGACAAGGCTGGCGTTTAAAAAACCGCAATCTTATCCATTCACACACGCGAAAAGCATCCTCTATATTGACTTGAAAAATAAGCTTAAACCGCAACCATTTTCATCAAAATTCGCCTAGTCAACATTGCAAGGCAAAAATTATTAAGCGGTAAGGGTATTTAGGGGTTCATAAGTAATTTCTTTTTTACAAACAATTATTGTCTTGTGACTATTTTATTATGTGTAGAAATATAAGTGTTGGAGATAGACTTTTTTAGGCTCGAATTTACTAATAAAAAACCAGTGATCCGTTCATTATAGGTAGGTACATTTTTTATTTATTTTCTACTTTATGGATTAGTGGTGACTGTTGATGTTTTTAGTTCCAAGTACGAGAGTGAAGTGAAAAAACGTTTTTTTTCTTTTTCGGAAAGTTCTAATGCTTTTAGCCCTATTGATTTTGATAGCTTTGAGGGGCAGGGGCTAGTGCGACCTATTATTATGAGGATAGGAAAGTGGGTATATTTGATACTAACGCCGGAGCAGGGTTGGCAAAGCCGTCGATCGCGGCTGTTAATAGAATTGACGCGACATCAATTGACACAAAATTTTGTTAAAAGTGTAAATAAGGATCTACCTGCCTTAAACTACCCTTAAAATTTCACGTATTTAAAAATAATCTCACAGAAATACGTTGGTAAAAAGACAATCTTAGGCCTGCATCATTAGACATTATGTTTCTCTATTTATTCTCATCATCGCTATTACAATCACCTTTGGGAAGAATGGTGTAGGGATTATATTTGTGATTAGTTAACGAACACTACTTCCCGATAGGTATTTTATCCACCTACTATATCTACTGTATTCATCTACTGTATCCATCTGCATGGGCGTACCGAGGGGAGGCGGGCCGGGATGGGGGCAGCTGCCCCTGGACATCGTATCATCGTACCTCTCTATTGTAAATTAAAATTGTATTTTACATTAATAAATAAAACCAATTAAGTTTTAAAAATTAAAGAAGGGTTAGAAATGCTTTTACGCGTTTTACAAACAAATATAAATCTGTACTAAAACTTTTAGCAAACACTTAGTACAAAATCTTCGTTAGAAGTGGGATTCCGGCAGAGACAAATCACCAGCTTTTGCTTTTTCATTGTTAAACTATAGGTACTCAGAAAATTAAAATTACAGCTCCAAAATTACAAAAATCTATTAAAGAAATCTGGTTTGCCCCCCACTAGCACCGAATTTGGGTACGCCCATGTCCATCTAATATATCTACTGTATCCATTTACTATATCTACTATATCCATCCACTATATCCATCCACTATATCCATCCACTATATCCATCCACTATATCCATCCACTATATCCATCCACTATATCCATCCACTATATCCATCCACTATATCCATCCACTATATCCATCCACTATATCCATCCACTATATCCATCCACTATATCCATCCACTATATCCATCCACTATATCCATCCACTATATCCATCCACTATATCCATCCACTATATCCATCCACTATATCAATCCACTATATCCATCCACTATATCCATCCACTATATCCATCCACTATATCCATCCACTATATCCATCCACTATATCCATCCACTATATCCATCCACTATATCCATCCACTATATCCATCCACTATATCCATCCACTATATCCATCCACTATATCCATCCACTATATCCATCTTCTATAAGTACCTATCCTCTGAATTCGTAATACACAAGGAAACCCGCTTTATTTTTCACTCATTAAATCTGACTACGTCATATTTTATTTACACCTAACTGAGTTTTACATGCTAAAACTTTACTAAGAAGAAAGACGGCATTGGATTTTACTTCTTAGTAAAGTGAGGCCAAAGAATAGATAAAGTTACGCTTAGCAATCTATCGCCTCTCTCTTTATACCAAATATGTACAGTTATATTAGGAGTCTCACGCCATTCTTCTATGGTTCTAGTTAATTTCACGAGTTGTCATCTGCGAGTTGCGACGTCTATATTTATGATAGCTTTTACAAACTTAAATAAAACTACAACAAAAATGTATATTTAATTTTTATTTAACTCTTCTTTAAGTGTTCGAAACACCAAAGCGGCTTTTTGTACTAATCTGTCTGCGAATTTTTTAAATGTTTTCGATGTTATCAGATCTTTGATGGTCTTTAAGAGAGACTTTGACTCAACCTCATACACCATCGATGGGTTGCCGTCTCTGAAACGGATCACTTGTGGTTCTGAAATATATAACTCTTTATTGTTTATATCACTCACACTATTTTAAGCACACACACACACTATTATAAGCACACACACACACACACTATTATAAGCACACACACACACACTATTATAAGCACACACACACTATTATAAGCACACACACACACTATTATAAGCACACACACACTATTATAAGCACACACACACTATTATAAGCACACACACACTATTATAAGCACACACACACTATTATAAGCACACACACACTATTATAAGCACACACACACTATTATAAGCACACACACACTATTATAAGCACACACACACTATTATAAGCACACACACACACACTATTATAAGCACACACACACACTATTATAAGCACACACACACACTATTATAAGCACACACACACACACTATTATAAGCACACACACACTATTATAAGCACACACACACTATTATAAGCACACACACACTATTATAAGCACACACACACTATTATAAGCACACACACACTATTATAAGCACACACACACTATTATAAGCACACACACACTATTATAAGCACACACACACTATTATAAGCACACACACACTATTATAAGCACACACACACTATTATAAGCACACACACACTATTATAAGCACACACACACTATTATAAGCACACACACACTATTATAAGCACACACACACTATTATAAGCACACACACACTATTATAAGCACACACACACTATTATAAGCACACACACACTATTATAAGCACACACACACTATTATAAGCACACACACACTATTATAAGCACACACACACTATTATAAGCACACACACACTATTATAAGCACACACACACACACTATTATAAGCACACACACACACACTATTATAAGCACACACACACACACTATTATAAGCACACACACACACTATTATAAGCACACACACACTATTATAAGCACACACACACTATTATAAGCACACACACACACACTATTATAAGCACACACACACACTATTATAAGCACACACACACACACTATTATAAGCACACACACACACTATTATAAGCACACACACACACTATTATAAGCACACACACACACACACACTATTATAAGCACTCATAGATACCTTACTCAATAAATTAGCTAATCATATAAAATAAAAAATATATATCCGACTGATTGTACCAGAAATTAACGCGTTCTAACAAAGAAACAAATTCTTCAACTATATTATACGAGTATTATCACAGATTTAGAATACATAATATAATAGAATTCGTCCAGAAAATATTTTTTCACGGAATAAAATAATAAATAGATAATCTGCAACAAATAACAAAAATAAAAATAGAGCGGTGAAAATATTTACTAATGTTATACTTCTCCATTTTGGATCTCAAATTGGGTGTATTATTATCATCTGGAGGATTGAAAAAATCAACAATCTTCTGCTTCATATTTTCAAACGAAAACAAATCGTCATCTCGGCGGCCATTCTCTCGTACGCCATTCTGTTGTACTCCATTTTGTCTTACGCCATTTTGTCGTACGCTATCTTGGTTCGTTTTTATTGCGAAAACTACACTTTCCAACTCCTTATCATCAACCTTGCTTTTAATTTTGAACTGCTTATAGTTTTTGAACTGTTTTCTTGCTGTGTTGGCTATTTTTTCGAATTGGTGAGGTGGTACCATTTTATGAATCAATGCGTCTACGTTAGATTTGTTGTCGCTTTTACGTACTTGAAGAAGAACGTAACCTTGGGTAGTATGGGCTACGTTCAAACCTTAAAAAAATATATAACCATCCTTAGTCACCACCGACTTCCTCGCTCATGAGAAGGGTCTCGTAAAAACACCCTGCTTCAACAACAGCTGCTTCAGAGAGGGAAATTAAAATTGATGAAGAGATTATCTAAAACATATTATCTATCAATTGAATAGGATGTAACAGATGTTAGACCTGATATAATACTTAAGAAACAGTGAAGTGGAAATGATGGCTACTCACGATACTTTGACATTATCACAAACTTTTTTATAGGATTTTCCACACAATAAAACAACCTACTTATAGAAGTGACAGAAAATAAGATATGATAAATAAACCGAATTCAACTCATTTCAATAAATGTAATATCATTATTTTATAAGCTTACCAATAATTAAAAAATATGTTAAATTCATTGTTAGTTTTCTGTAAATCTAATAATAATTATAGGAGAATAAACTGTTATCGATTTAACGTAATTATATTTTCAGTATTTAATTATTTTTGTGATATTATTATGTTTTGAAGTATCGGTTAATTATGAATCGATTCTGATGCAGAGTGCGTTAGTCGTAATTCAGAAGCTTTATTATTACAAAAATATTAATGTCATTCGTCTTCATTTGCATAGTACAAAATTTTGTTAAAATATGAATATATTTTCGTTCTTCAAAGTCAAGGTACTTGCTTAATGTAATATATAAAATGTAAGATCCATGAGGATTAAAATATTTAAATATTTTAATTTCGATCATTTAGTACGTACCTACCTGCTGGCAAATAATGCCGTCTGCTAAATACATCTGGTAAAAAAGATTTGCAAATGCGTTGCCATCTTAAAAAGAAACACAAGTTAAGAAAAACATATGTTATTAATTTTGCTTAAGAAATCCAGCCCTCCGCTTGTCTTTATGTATTTATCAAATGCTTTTCGTGAGGTACAGTACACTGGTTACAACTTACAACTCACGTTTATTTCATTTACTCGTAGTGACATCACTGTCTAAACATTTCTATTTATCAATTGTGGGAAAGAAATACCTAATTAATTTGAATTTCGTCAGTTATGGAAATGTGGAGGAAAGGAAGTAAAAAGAGCTGACATAAGCCAAGTCAAATAATTTAATTATTTTATTAAAATTTAGATCAAAATAAAAAGACAGAATATAACGTTTCATTGCTGTGCGGTCAGTAGCCATGATGCTTTGCCAACACTCGAACGATCACGCCGTGATGGTGAAGCGTACCTAATTTTATAGTAACTTTTTGATATATACTCGAAAATGACACCTTCGTGGTTTTATAGTTGGCATAAGTCAAATTAACGCAAACAAAACTTATTATCTCATCCGTCTGAAACAAATAAACAGAAATAAACTTTATTATTCTTTATTACGAAAATTAAAATCGCTCTACAATGAATTTAAACAGTCTTAGATTTCAAACCTATAGATATTGCCAAAAATAGTTAAATAATCAATGGTAGTTCCAATATTTAGTAGGTAGGTATTATAAATTGGATCATCAATGTCATATCAATCCTTTGTTTATTCGTTTTCAAAATATTAAGTAGACTAATTAATCATTGTGTAATTAGGTATTTTCATTAACAGGATTTTTACCTGATTTGATATCTTGACAAAAAAAATAATATGTATTAAGTCATATTTATAATATAATTACTATATTAGTCTTTGTCGTGGGGGGAAAAAACAAACTTCATTCGTACTCTAAAAGTGTCTATAATATTAAATTTTCAAATAGAAGCAAGCATACATTTTTAAAGACTGACTTTATTTATTTATATTTTGATAAAGTTTAGATACTTTATATGTTGTATTCATACCTTTAAATGTATTGAGGCTTTTTGAAGTCCAGGTGGAATTAGGTGTTCCTGATCGTAAAACACGGTCGAATAATTCCAACTAGGGTCGCCTTAAACATTGGAATTAGAATTATATTTAAAATAAAAAACCCATACAAAAGACTTCTAAAAAGAATAAAATATTATTATTATGTACTTCTTGAAGTCGTTGCATCTGAGGACCGTTGTACCTCATTGACGATGGTGTCTGATTTACGAAGTTACGAAGGCTATACGATTCGACATCGTAATTTCTTTATTTGCCTTGGTAACTTATACTTGCATTTTAATTTCTTTCTTTATTAAGCGGTCCCCCGACGCAGCGACTTCAATAAGAACATAATAATGTTATTCTTAGAGGTCCTTTTGTGTCGGAGGTTTTTAAATATTTTTTATCTTTCTTTCTTTTTGAAATTGTTACTGGTTTCATTATTGCACTAAATAACCTATGGACACGCAAAATTTCCACATGCTTAAGTATTTTTATCAATAGAATTTTATCATAAGAACCTTTCACCCGCACCCATATCTCAATATTTTGGAGACGACTGCTTCTATTTCGATCAAATATAGCTAAGAACTATCAAATCTTTTAGGTAGCAATAATTGAGAAATTCATTGTTGTTGTTTTGTTGAGACGAATATACAATTTTTAAAAACAATTTTAATATGATGTTTAGGTGTTATTTGAAAAAAGTTTTAAATGTAATTCATATTTAAATACTAGTTTTTGCTAGCGATTTCGTCTGCGCTCTCCCTCAACACAAATCATAAGTTATTATTTAAATTGTTATCAAATACATTCATTTATAGTTGTAATGTAAATTTTTTGGCTATCAAAGTGAATACTGAATTGTTGAGTTTTCCCTTGAAAATTAGAGAAGTTTCCGTGGTTTAAAGAATCTTATAAGTTTATGATAATATGTCTATAATAATTTAAATGAATAGATGAATTTTTGCCACTTAAATGTTCAATAATAATATGTTTAAATTTAGTAGCAAGCACTATCTAAACAACCTCTTAGCCCATGGCGTACCTTAGCGAATTCTGAATTTGAATGGAGGAGACCTATCTTATAGAAATAAAAATAAAATAAACTTACCAAATTTATAATCACAATGAATACTGTTAACACAACCATAATTGTAATCAAAAAACATAGAAATTAACAATGTTGAAAACACTATAAATAGTATCATCGTAATTTCAGAATAAAATCAATTTATTATTAGGGAATAATCCACCAATTCACCAGATTGAGCAACTAACTTAAAAAACCATTTTGCTAGTTACGCTTAAGTGTAAAATCGTATAATTGTGCATAATTATGATGACATTTTTTTTTCTAGTGAAATTAATTGATATGATAGTGACTTCGTCTACTCACCACCCACCTCTTCCTGAACCATTTCGCGAATTACCTAATAAAACCACTTTTACATTTTCAGATTTTTTTGTCATAAATTAAACGGTTTTTAGCTAATATTATAGATCAACGTATTAATTGAGTTTTTCCCTGAAAATGAGAGAACTTATCAAATGAAAATCATAATTTATTTTGAATCATATAATAAGCTAACAAAACACAAAATTTTGTTGTTATGCTAGCGATGTTATTAATATCTAAGTGTTAAAATTATGGCCAATACATATTTGATGTTTGGAAAAAAATAGTCCAAAGACTAGTGTATGTGTAATATTTTTAAAATCAACAAAATTCGATGAAATTAGTTCATTTTCTTTTATTGAAACGGCAGTGTTTCCCAGAATTGTGATCATGGGTACACTTGTTAGTTGAAAAACAATCAAGTTTGGAGAGAATCACTAACAGCATTAGGTACCTATACCATTTTACGAAGATAAAGGCCTTCATTCTATAAATTTGTAAATTAGGAGCCCTGTATAAAAGTAACTATTCCTAAAATGTTAATACTTTTTTGCAAAAGTGGGGAGCATTCCATTAACCATCAGTCATATTTATCCCTAGATCACTGGCCTATCTGCAAGCGGGATAGCCGCTAGCCCAAACCTTAGGTATTCCTTTGTTACTCCTTGTTCCTAATCTGCTGCTTCCTTACACATTCTCAGTAATATTATATAATATCCCTCTAACTAGATTAGATAGTTAATATAATATAATAACCCCTAAGTTTTTTTTTTGTCTATACTGTTAGCCCTGTTGGCTATTACAGCGTCACCGGGGGAGCGGGTGGGTCAGGAGAACCACCCTTAAAAAGGGGGCCTAACCCCTAAGTACATAAATTATTTGCTTGTGATAAGAGTGTTAGACAACGATACAAATACATATAAATTACTTATTGCAATATGGCCGAGACTCCTCAATTTAAATAATGCTTTTCCAGACATAGGGATGTATAATTGATTGGTCATATTATGGTCATTGTTTAATTACTTGGTCTAGCGAATTAAAGAATCGGTCATGGCGAATAATATCTAACGGCCGTTCTTAAAACATCAAAAACACAGTAGGATATTTATCTCTCTTTCTAAATTATTTTGGTAGGTAGTAACTATTTTTGAATGGAGCCCGATACTTATCGGGCTCCATTCAAAAAACATCAAAAACACAGTAGGATATTTATCTCTCTTTCTAAATTATTTTGGTAGGTAGTAACTATTTTTGAATGGAGCCCGATACTTATCGGGTTTCATTCAAAAATAGTTACTACCATAATGAGATAAAACATTTGAGAGATTAACTAATTGGCATTAACATTTTGGCTACGACTGTTCGAGTTATAATTGTGAGTTTTCACTTGAGAACTCACAATTATAACTCGTTAATCTCTCAAATGTTTTATCTCAATACCGAGAGTGCTATTGTCCCTGATGTGTATTTTTTTGTACCACTGTATGATAAGCGGTTGCATGACCTTTGAACCCGTAATATCAAACGCGCGATGCCGACGCTGTCAAAGCCTTTTCACGCTTTCTTGAATAATTGATAACCGCCTTGTTGGTCGAGTGGTTAGCGCAGACGCCTAACATGTCACGGCGCAATGGGGCTCGGGTTCGATTGCCGGCTGAGACAGGCATTTGTGTGATGAGCATAGATGTCTGTATTTCTGGGTAGGATCGTCTGTTAAATATTTTCTCAGTATTTATATGTATTTCTATGTATTTGGATTGTTGTCAAACATCCTTAACACAAGCAAATAATTTGCTTACTTAAGAGTTAGATCAATGTGTGTAATTTGTTCCGTATTATTATTATATTATTATTATGGAAGGATACTTTGCTGTAATTCTGCAGAAAAATCGCAAAGAGGAATTTAATCCACAGTTTAAACGGCTTTTAAAGGACCAGTTTTCACCAGCGCGCATAACCAGCACTTGGCAGTCTTTCGATACGACAAGAGGTGTACTGTGACGGTATATCCCGGCGCATGTCAGGTTTCTCTTTTTAATCACATGGAAAGGTGGTTAGTAAAGGTAAAGGTTACTTAGACAATATAGCATCGTCAGCTAGTGAACAATTTGAGCGATGAAATACTACCATAGGGTATTTGCAAGTAAGCGGTTCATTGGCATTGCGTACCGAAGGTTCCCGGATCCCCTACTGCAGCGTTCGGATCCACTCCGGTCTCCTCCGACAAGACCAGGATTGTTTCGCTGGCTGGCGGTTCAGACTTCCGGAGTGGATATCATAATATTAGGTATGCGATAAGGACAACTATTTAAATAAATTAGATTATTGTGCATATATTTTCTTACATTATATAAAAATCCATAATCCTAGCTCTTAAAGAATCGCTTTACCCTACCTTTGTTAAATTATCGAATCGACTATATCTATTTAAACAAATCTTATTCACAGCACAAGTAGGTACTGTTTTACTAAAAGTGATGACAAATATTCCCGATGAGATGGAAACCAATCGGTCATTTTTTTTTTCATACAACCTGTTTCAATATCTCTTATAGTAATCTCAATAATTTGGATTGCTTTCTTAATAGCTGTTTAGTTTCAATCTTTGTAAGTTCGATTACATATCTCACTACTGTACATATCTGGCTATCCATCCGTACATCTACCGTACACCTACCTATCCGTGTGCGAACATTTTCAAGAGATTTGTGTCAATAGTTTTCTGTTCTAAAGATCCTCATTCTCGTATTTAAAGTGTAAGTATCAATTACTAGATAGTATCATCTCTTGTATCTTTGCTCATCTAATGTCTAACACTTTGTACTTTTCTGGGTTTCTTACAAATTTATTTACAGTATACACAATTAAACGGTAGCGGATTTAGGTTTGAGGACGCCCTAGGCCCGAGACGATATGGCGCCCTTTATCTTTTGTAACAGTATATACATATATAAATATATATATATATATATATATATATATATATATATATATGTGTGTGTGTACATATATGTGTGTGTGTATAAAATATTTAAAATAATAACAATAATAATAAGAAATCTTATTCAGGAATAAATTAAACATTTATTTTTTTAACATAACAATTAAATATAGAATTAATAATAAATTGCTGGTAATGTAATTCTTTTAAATCTTTTTGTTAGATATTTCAAATTTTAGGACTTGCCTTATTAATTATTTTAACAAAGAAATTCTACCCTCAAAATAGTACTATGTTTCGATAGTAAGAGCGCAATAAAATAAACTTTAAAATTTGGTCTTGCAGTTTACAAAAAACCCAATCGATTTTAAATTTTAGTCATCTTAAAAATTTTGGCGCCCCTCAAAATTTGCCGCCCTAGGCCCGGGCCTCACGGGCCTAAGCCTAAATCCGCTACTGCAATTAAACTCTGGAATGTTTTATCAAAACATATTAAGCGATTGCCAAAAATTTCTTATAAAAAATATCTAAAAATATCTTAACATGATTTTTTATTTTTATTATATTATATAAATTAATATGTATGTATATTTTTTTAAATAGTATTTATATGTAGGTATGAATTTATAAACAAAAGGTTTTTATAATAATATTTGTCAGTGTCACAGATTAGTAATTCTTGTTTTATAGTTATACCACCTTATTGTATTTTTTTTTCCTTTTAATTTTACTTTGTAGACTGGTATAGAATGTTCTATAACGTTCAACCATTATGCAATAAATTATTTGGACGATTAAAAAATATTAAATAAATAAATAATAAGCACTCATCCAAAGGTGGAAAAAATTCATTTAAACATTTACTTACATTATTGCTTGTATTTTAAAAGTTTATAATATGTATTATTAGTCATTTATCGGATGACTCACGTCAGTCGGATTAATTGACCAATTTCAGTCTTTTTAGAAGACTATCTTCAGTGCGAGTATAACACACAAGTTGTCTCAAACCTCGCACTCCAAAATATTTTTTTGCGATTTGTTAATCAAAATAATATTTACAAAGAGGATTAAAAAAAATGTTTGATAATTGTGTTTATTCTCGAATGAGGAAAAAAAGAACAATATTGGATAAATAAAATACCTTTTTATTCAAAATATATATTAAAAATCAGTACGACGATCATACTTTAATTTAATAAAAATAAAATATTAAATAAATACCAAATAAAAAGACATCACGAATATTTTAAAATCTGGTTTAAAATTAAACTAAATAAAAGACGGAAAATATTTAAAGCAAAGCTAAGCACCATTTTAATTTACAAAATTAAATTTAAATACAAATAATGGAAAAACATTTTTACAAGAAAAAGTATAATTTAAAGTGTTTTCAATTTTCTGTTTTACAAAATATATATGCTATTTCGAAACTGTTAAAATAAATTTATACGAAAATTAAATTAAGTTTTTTAATACTTAGAAAAAGAATAAATTATAATATGGCATAAGTCAACTTATGTAAGTAACTAACGATATGACTAAACATTAAAAATATTCTTAACTAAAATAATCAATATATCATGAAGATTTTACAAATATATGATACAAAGAGATTTATTTGAAAATGTTCATACAGCTCTAAACGTTAAGATTTTTTATTTAAAAATTAAACCTTAATACGTTTAAATAAGCTCGGATTTTTTAAATCAATAATTTTAATTTTAATTAATTGAAAATAATCTATACAATTTTGAGAAGGAAACTAAATCTCTACTGTCATACAAATAAGGTGTACTTTTAAATGACCGAGGAAACAGGTAAAATTTCACACACCATTCATTCAAACATACATAGCTTAAAAATTGTCGATGGATGGACTTTGTCATTTAAGTAGATCAGTTTTATGAAGAGCCATCTTTCAAACAAATAATAACAAAAAAAAATGTATCTACAAATAAACTTAAGTCATAGCCATTTAAAAATGATTTTTAAATCTTTAGACAAAATACTCTACTTTCAACCCTCGTAGGGATCAAAAACAGCCCTTGTTATTACTAATATAATCACTTTTTCATTTTACCCTATCGACAAAAATTTGGTTATTTCGATCTGATGACAAGTACACATAAAATGGCGGCTATTAACAAAATGGCCGCTCGGTCCGTGTGTCCGCGACACGCCAGAACATCGTTGGGATATAAATTAGGAGGAGGAGCTTCCTCACCTCCCTTGCAATATTCGTGGCGGGACTGAAACAAAAAATACCCTTTCATAGTTTCATTCAGTACCAATATACAACTTTTCTATATGTTTTATATTTAAAAAAATATGTTTTAATTGTATAACAATAATGTAATACTCACAGCAAATTCCGCCCCACATAGCTCCCTGCAGGGCGGGCAGACCACCCCTCCCCTGTGGAGCCAGCCCTTCTGGATTATCTTCACTTGCAACACTTGACCCGCGAAAAAACAGGTGTACGTGTAGTTACCAACCTGGGAGAAAAATAATTATATATAAGTCCTAGGAAACCTAAGTAGCTCAATTTGCTGAGCAACGGTCTCTTAGTCGCGGGTTCGAGTCTTGCCCGTGTTGTTGAGTTTTCAGAAATTTGTTAAGAAAAATAATGGTCGACATGTTTATAGACAATTTCAATATAAAAACTTTGTATTCTTATTTATTTATTTATTGTTTGAAATTGTTCGTCTTTGATAAAGTTTTAAAAAAGTAAATATTATTTTTTAATTTAACTGTTTTTTTTTTAATAAATACTTTACCACAACGTGTATGCGTCCACTTTCACATTTATATTTGTAGCACCCGGAGCCCCAGTGCTGCCACTCTCTTATCTAAAATTATACATTTATTATTTATTTATTAAGTGTATATAAGAAAATTATACGTATGTATGTATAAAACAATAGAAATAAAGCAAAATACTCTTCGGAATAACTAATATATACAAAAAGAAATACTATATGTATGCAATAACAACTTATACATTTATCTTCCTATTCTATTAGCGTAAGCGCCACTTTAGGGCATTATTGAATCTCTTTTTATAACTAGTTTTCCTACTATTACAAATTCGGTCATAAATTTTATGTCATTCGTTCATATCATATCATTCTCATTCCATTTCATTCGTCCATATCATATCATTCTCATTCCATTTCATTCGTTCATATCTCCGACCACACAGTTTTAAATGTACTGACAAAACAACGCAACAGTTTAGTAATTAATATTAAATGTCAGAAATATATCTTTTAATGATAAAGGCATAGTTGCTTGTCAATAGACTTTTATTAAATAAATATATATCTATGAATCTGGCTTGGTTTGTCTTATCCCTGTTTGTATATAACTAAATAATATATCTTCATACTCCACCTGTCTACATGATTTCTGTTCCCAGACCTTCTCGCTGTGATCAAAGCACTTTGAATGGTCTCCATAGTTCTCCAACGCGAAATTCACGTCCATATCTTAAATTAATTATTATTATGAATAATAAGTAATTATTATGAATAATCAAATCTTTCCTCTTTATATAAATATTGATCGAAGAACCCTATTTGTGTGGTTGTGAAGAGCATGTGTAACTTATGACTTTTTAAAATACTTTTGCATCTGTGGAATATTTACCATTTTATTTTTGCCAAATCTGTTCTCTTTTTATTTGACTGTCAATAATAACTTGAATTTGTAAGATATATGGAATAAGAAAATTTGGTTGACATCATTGATAATTGAATGAATGAATGAACGATTGGTTGAATGATTTAAAGAGTGAAATGATGGATACTCACTCGGCGTGTTCTCTTCGTAGGAACACCGGCTGCCTCTTACCAAGACACTCTTATGTTTCCAGGAGAACTCCTGTAAGTAGGGGCAGTAGTCGGCCAGAGACACCGAGCCGCCGTAGTGGGCCTCCTCTCCCGGCGCTATGTTTGGTAATGTGTCAAAATGCTGGAAGTTGGTAGATTTGTTTTTGTTTTAGATGGGGCAGATGTGGTAGGGGAGGTGAAGACTATTCTATGGTATGTGTTAACTGACATTTACGTTGGTAATATTGGACGTAAGAAAACTTCTAGATCTTTGAAAGAAGGTGGTATAACTGGCCGAGTCAGCTCGTATACGAACAGTAAAATGACCACAGCTAGCTAGCTTATCATTACAGTATTTTAATAAAACAATAGGTAATAGAAAAGTCCCAATAATTTTCTGTTAAAAAGATTTAAAACAATAACAAATTCTTGTTTTTATTTCTAAACGAGTAAATCTGTATTTTGGATAATTTCTGCCCCTGATTCCAAAAAATATTCGAACCGTTAAATCATTTCCGTAAACACATGCTTCATAGAGTTGAACCTACTTTGGAATTGAGCAACTAGAATCTGGTTTTAAGCTATATGTGACTAAAAAAACAACAATCTTTCGACGATTTATGCCCCAAATGCATGAAAAAACACAAGAAATTCAAACTGTTTGGGATCTTTTCTTCTAATCCATGAACAATATATTAAAACGAATTATAACAATTGGAATGTTCGTTATTTTACGCCCCTGGATATAAACAATGAAACACATCTGACCTGGTATTGTTTGGGCAGTATGGTGTCATGGCGGACCAAGTTACACAACACCACGGCGTTTCTCCTCGGAGAGCACTCCGTCCTTAACGGGTCTCCTTTGATACGTTCACAAAATGGCGCTGGGTTTTTACGTCTGTAATTTTTTTACATTGTTTCGTACACATTTCCTAATATTATTAAGTGTAAGTTAAAAAACTGATTTTTTGAGAAATAAATTCAATTCATTTACGATTTTTTTTAAATATATTTTTATACAAATATAGAATTTATATTTTCACTTACTCGTCCAACGAGGTCTCGTTTGAAAAGCTTGTAAATTATTTGTTTAAATTAATTAAGTATCGATAAACCAGTTTTTTAAATATAACTTATACCCTCATAACCAAATCAAACAAAAGCAAAAAATGACTATTTAATTAATATTAGATATTTTATAAAGTATTGAATAATTCTTACTCCGTCGCATTATCCATATCGCTGCATGCAATAGACAGAAATATATAAATAAATATTTTATTATATATTAAAGCTGTTCATAATATACACCCTTAAAAATACCCCGACAGTGGTGACAACACGACATTCAATAAAACACAGATGTTTTAATAACCCTTCTAGTACACATTAAAAAAAAACATTCATAAAAAATTAAAAAAACACATGCTGTATCTTAAATAATATGTTCGATGAATGGAGAGAAAATTTTGATTAGTGAATAAAAAGTGATTTTGTTCCGATAAATATTTTATTTCATTTGTTTGATTTTAAATATATTAGTTTTTAATTTATGAGTGTTATAATTTACTTAACTGTGTTTTAATTTAATACCGTGTTGTTTTTCGAATTCAAAATTTTTGTAGAAGACTCAATAAAGTTACAGAGTAAACACATAATATATTAACATACCATCTATAATCCATTTTGTGTTTAAAAAATTCACAAGGACCTTACCTTCTAATATAAATAATATATCACAATACTCTATTTCCCATCTTCGCAATCAATAAATAACCAAATACACCATCAAGTCTTCTTAACAGACTCCAAGCAAAATACCCTCAAAGCCCAATGTTTAAGCATCCATCAGCCACCGACGCTGTTACTCCATTCCGCAGCAATACTTGTGGTTATCAGCTACCCTCATATCGAAAAATACCTGAACCTTTGCGCATTCAGCCACTGCTTGCAGGAGGCCATGGCGAAGGAGCACCCTAGGCCTTTGCCCCAGTCCAGGGGCGTGGCGTGAGTGTAGTCGGCGCGGTACCAGCCCGTATCCTCCATCATGGCAAATGTGATCCGACTGAACACGCTGTTCTGTGTGTGTGTGCCTGTCATCGCCTCGTTCTGGAGATGCGGTATACATTTATGGTATTTTTTTATGATTTACAACATACTAATATTTGAGAATGATAACGAAAATAATATTCAAGTATTGTAAATTATTAGTCAATAAAACTAAAGGGTGTTCAAGAAACGGCTTAAATGTTTAAATGAAATTTTAATTTCTGTCACTAGAATAAATTTGGCTCATTTATAATTACCTCAAATACTCGTTTTTCCCAATGAGTGAGAGCTGTTCCGTCTCCTCCCTGGTCTTCTAGTTCAGCGCCCTCTAGTGAGGAGCAGTTAAAATGCTCCCGGACCTTGAGATACAAACTAGGTAATAATTGGTAATCAATTTAAAAAATATTATTTCGTCGTAACAATTCTTATATGGTATACAAAATTATTTTGCGCTTCAATTATTATTATGAACTTTAAATTACTAAGCTGATTTTGATGAAACATTTACAACAAAGTAATTATTTGAAAAAAAAAATAGCCACTTCTTAAGGATAGAAACTTTTAAGAAAAATATAGAACAAACACACATTAATTTATATAACAAAACCTCTTCTTCCTCACCTCCTTAACGACTCGTGGAGTCACGATCATGTGGAAGGTCCTCGTCATGTAGCCGCCGCGGATCATCCACTTCTTTCTGGTGATGTTTTTGACAACTCTTGGAGACCATTTATGTATTTGTAACCTGTAGTATACATCAAAATATATAGGTCAGTGACCTCACTATAATATTAAATGGAGTCGTTATTAATAATCGTAATTTATCGATAAATCAAGCTAGAAATTGTTTTTTCTCTTGTTCTTCATACATTAAATCAGAAACCAAAAATAGTAACTATTAAACAAATTGGTTATATTTTTCTTTACTTTAAAAACAACTCTGAATGTAAAGAGTTTCTACTATAATTTATTAATATTTTCTTAAGAACAAATCTAGAGAAATTTACTAAAATAGAATTTCTTTATAAAAATATAAAATTTTTATTGGTTTCATAAGATCAAATAATATAAAAACATTTATTATTTTGGGAATCTTACAATAGTTTACCCTCAGGGCTTAGAGTACTCTACCTACTTACTCTTCGTTAAGAGGCGGGTTGCCGGTGTCTGGTCGCCTCGGGGTTAGAGGGTTACCGTTATCATCCCTGAGGAATAAATATATATAAGGAATGGTTGAGGGTAACCATTGTTTTTGAACTCCTTTCTCTTCTACGATATGTTTATTGAAGTTATTAAACTTAAAATCAATAAGAAATAAAACTAAAACTGTTTGTACAAGTAACACAATTTTTTTTAAAGATATTAGATCGAATATTTCAGTTTACTAGAATAGAGTATAAAAATTGATTTTGTTAATATGTCATAAATAATTTGAAATAGATCTTTATCTTATAATTATCTTATATATCTGTGATACGTAATAAAAAGGATTTCTTGATTATTATTTTACTAAGAAAGTGGACGAAAAGACTGGAAAAGTGACTGCGTTTCTCTGCGTGTTCTAACAACAACATGAAATAAAGTGAAAGTGACAAGTATATAATAAACTATGTATATTTATATATACATACACATACCTATAGAACCCAAACAGCGACACACTGAAGCCCAATGCGTGAAGCATTTCGTGTTTAACAGTTGATAAAACTGAGGGTAGATCTCGATACTTGGTGGACAGTTCTCCAGGACAGAAGTTTGCGTGACCGGCGACTGGACTAAAGAATTATATATATGAGTATTATTTATACTGTGACCTGAAAATACACTTCAATGTCTTCTTATCCAGGATATTTTTTAGTTAAGTGTATTTTTTATAAAATAAGAGACATGTACCGAAAGTCTTTTAAGTGTGAAGAAATAACGAAAATAAGATTTTTTTATTCTAACAGATGTTACAACTTTATTTAGTATAGTTATTTTTTTTTAGTTATTTTTTGGACTCCTTACCGATCCAGAGCTGATTCCTGCTGACAGTGTGACGCATACGCTACAGTCAGTCCTCGTCTACATCTTTCAGTTTCTAAAGCACTAACGTATAGTAAAAAGTCGGTTTTTTCAACTCCTATTGGTTCCTCTCCCATTTCCTTTTCCTCGCTGACATTTTCTTTTTCAGATTCTAAAGTCCAAATAAATATAGATTAATGTAAGATCATGTATTTATTTGTTTATTAATATGAATTTAAATATTTTTTACTATTTTCCTTGGACTGTTTATATACAAGTACTTAATTTTATCTTTATACTGATTTATATTTTTTTAATATTATAAGTTTGAATTTTAATAAAAAAAAAATCTTTACAGCAATCCTATACACGAAAACGAGATGAAACTTACATTTGAAAATGACTGCTACTACCTAGCTACTGCCCTACAGTCACTTCCTATCTAGAATAGTTTTGTTTACATCATTATAGTTTAATTAACTCCTACCTTCTCCACCTCCATAGTTCAGAGAATTCCTGGATACCTCAGTAGCTGTGATTTCGTCTTCCAAGTTATTATTTCTTGGCAGCGCCCGACAGCTGTGACCTGTGCTGTTGCAGACATAACAGGGCTGAAAAATAATATTATTATCTCCTAAAGATTAACCCTGTATTTATTTCGCTCAAGGATTACTAAAAACATTGATCTCTTTATATATAAGTAAATTAATAACAGATAAAATAGGTTTTCCATCCATTTGTTGCTACTAAAGATTGAAATTACAATCTCATTCTTAATTTGTCAGTGTCTGAGACCTGTGGGTTGAGGAGGGTTCATTCACGAATTCTAAATCAATTATAAGTTTTGTAAAAACATACTTTTTTGTCCTCCAAAATTATTTTCAACTCATACTAGATTTTCTTTATTAATTTCAAGTTCTCTCTTATGTTATAGATTATATTTTGGATTATATAAGCTTAAATTGATTATAATACTAACATAAAAAACGAACTACCGTACTTAGACTGTGTCAGTTGTATAATTTAAATATATATATATATATATATATATATATATATATATATATATATATATATATATATATATATAATGTCTTCTTTTAACGTCAAATAAACATATAAATATTATAAAATTATGTATAATATCTCTATGATAAATATACACCAAAATGAGGAAGACGTAACAACGTATGTTTGTATGACATAATGAAAGTATTATTCCTTATTATAAAGTCCTTCAAATTATCTAACACAAGTAAGGCTTATTTTGGAGAATTATTTAACTGTAGTCGAATACGGTCCGCAGATATTAATAATTTATATAGCCTTATATATTATATAGTAGTCACTTGTCTGTTGGTTCGTATGAAACACCAAAATCACTGGCATTATGTGATTCGTTTTTTATTATAAAAATAAGTTATTTAAACTTGATTTAGTCAACATTGAACTACGATAGGAATAAATGTATTAAAAGAAGAAGTAATAATTGAAATGGTTACGTAAAAAAAATATAGGAGTTCAATTGTTTAGGGGTTTGAAGTAGTTGAGGTGATTGAGAGGTTCAAGGGTATGTGGAGACAGCAAATATTAATATTACTTGAATAATATAATACCAAAAGCTAGTCAACTACCCACTTTAAATACAAAATGTTTTTGTTATGTTTTACATAATTTGTTACCCAAAATATGAAAACCAAACAATCCACTTAAATATTAACAAGGTCGAATAACAGAGCAAATAACAGCGGTCATAAAAATAACTTATTTCTGCGAAATAAAATAACGCTAAAGAAAAAGATATTGAAATAGAGTTTTCCTCAACAATGCCTTCAAACGGATTGTTTGTTATTGGTAATATATTTTTTCTTTGTTTTATTTGATGAAATATTTATAAAAAATATTTTGAATAAAATTGGTTGTATATCAAGGGTGATATTATTATTAGATTTTAGGAATTACTTTGTTTGTTGTATAATATTAATATTTGCGTATATGTTTTGGTGTTCAATATTTTGAATACGATCGAGAAAATAGCATTTTAATACAAATATGAATTGTGACTGAAAGGAATATTAAATCGATTTTGGTATATTAATGAAATTCTGTAAATTTTATATTAATTTACTCCGATTGAAACGCAATCAAACTTAACGAACTAAATTGTTAATGACTACCATTTACAAGACTAACATTTCAATATGTTGTTTGGTATTTCCTCATTCAGTTATCTTTTAAGATAAGATAATATTATATATTAAATATTTTCTTGAATTTTACGTCTATCACTAATATCTGTTATCTATTTAAATATATTATAACCAGATACTCGTTACAGGTACTAATCTAATAATACTGGCACATGTTAATTCATTTGTTTTGCTGACGGCTAATTTCGATGATGTGAAAAAATTGGCTCAAAAATTCGTTTCCGAATCCATAGCTGAGAGTATCGCAGACTTTGTAGCAAAGGCTAGCGGAAATAAAATAGCTACAAAGACATCAAAAGAAATGAACGTCCAGAAATCAAGAGATCAGTTGGAATCAGATTCTGTAAGCGACGAGGACAAAGAAACAAATATAACAAAGGAATCAATTTCAAAGGAGAATATGATGTATAAGTCAAAAATATTAAACACTAAAAAACATAAAGAAAAATTTCAATCAAAATTTTTGAATGTTTCGGAGAAAAAGACAAATAAAAAGAAAGAGAAGATAAAAAAAAATAAGAAATTTAGTAAGGGATATTCACCAAAAAGTATTAATACCAGTGATTTTTCAGAAGATGGCGTTAATAACAATATTTCTGTGGAGTCTACAGCCGGTTACCAAGATGAAAAGATACCTTATAAAGACCTCACATCAGATCAAGATGAGGAGCCAACCGCAGATTATGCATTTCGTTTGAAGAATGAGTCCACAGAAGATCTAAAGAAATTCAAAATGGATAGATCATTTACCCTAACAACAAGGAAAGTAAAAAATGAATTTGATCAATATGACAACATAAATTACCCCAGGGCAGTGGCGACCAGCGGCAGTGTAACTCTGAAGCGACTTTTGAACTCACGGAAAAGCAGATATTCAGACCAGAATTATAGTGATAAAAATGATAGTAGCTAAATATATAAAATACGAAATTTATATTTAATATAAAATATTTACCAGTATTTAAGGTATTATCTTAAGTTGATATGCATTATAAATAATAATTTAACGATTATTTTGTAAAACAGACGATATTAAACACGCTGTTGCTCTAAGTGACATATACGCAAAAATTTGGGAACGTTAATAACCATTTAGAGAATACAAATAACGTAATTATCTCATTATGTTATTATATTGAATTTTAAAACCTTTTTCCTTTACCTTAACAATAAATGGATCCAGACTATAAATATATATTGATAAATTAAGATTACTTCGGAATTTGGACAGATGCGAATCCTGACGCATTGAGTACTTGACCAAAATATATATATTATTGTTCTAAAAATAAATGTATTCTTAGCGCAGGTATTTAGTAAATAGTACGTACGTTTATTAAAAATTAGTATGGATAGATTTAAATTATTTTACTGTCTTTAGATTTCTGTCTGTCTGTTTTTAATATTGTGATATTATTGGTTGGAAAAACGGTCACAGATTTTGATTGACGCGTAAAAGGTCTACGTAAGGGAGACTAGTTGGCGTAAAAAATATACCAATAACCATCACTAGTGATTGAGCGCTGGTGTTGAAGACACCCATGGCTGGTTACCAGAAATGAACGTATTGTTACTTGGTTTAACACGACCAAAATACTTTCTGTACCTATGAATTTCATAACAATTTGAGGAAATTAAAAAAAATCTGTTTCTACTCACTAAAGAATGGATTGCTCAATAACGTTATTTAGCAAAATCGATTCATTCTAACATTCAAAGAGTAAAGCAAACAATTAATATGCTAGAAAATGTTTTTCAATTAAAAAAAATAATCATGCTAGAATCTATGCTGATGTATAAAATATATGAAATAAATTTCGGTTTTAGAAATTTCCAACCCCATTATGATCACTTTGGTGTTAATCAACATTATTATATTAATAAGTATTCTTAATGCTGAAAAATAATAACTCATTATGGTAAATTAAAATACGCAGTTTTAGTCAGGGTCGCTGACCTACACTACAACGTCATCAAAAGAGCTAGTGGATAAGTTATTTATCTTATCTGTTAATTGTTGAAGAGTGTTGTTGGAACCATCCTACTAGATGTTTGATGTTTTTGAAATCATGGATGATATTATGCAATACTTACATTGAGATGGTGTTCTGGCACTCTGACTTCTCCGCACATGGTGTCTGCGCTGCAAAAGTCGATACAGTGTGATCTGCCTCCGCGGATGAACACTTGGCGAGTTGGACATTTTCTGTAGACAAAAAAATGTTTTAATATTGCGTTATTTGACAGACACAAAGACACTACCAAGTCTCGTCTTTTATCTCTACAATGTGTTTGTTATTTACATCAAGAAGTATTTGGTATACGTATCAAGAAGTATCAAATTTAAAAATATTATTTTTTGCAGTATTTAATTTATGTTCTGTAAATTCTTCTATATAATATATTTCCAAATATTTAAACTATTCCTTAGCTTGGTTATCCAAAAATTAAAATACTTAATATATTTGACTTTTGTATTTGTGAACACACCAAAATATTAAGAGGCCGAAACAAAAATATATGTAATATGTTCTTAATTATAAGGTTGTGTGATTATATGTTTATTACCTAATTAATGATCAAAGCTATAGTATAGAGAAGAAAATCCCCTAGCTGTCTGGAATCTTTCTTATAAAGCCAGCTTTATTAGTTAAATAAAGCTTGAATGTGATTAATTAGTTTTCTAGTTGTTAGGTACATGAAGTCACCTAATTTATCTTCTTATTATCATATCGCTTTAAACTTGTAATTATATTTCGGTTGATCAATTTAGGTTGGTTTAAATTCGTTATTTGATTCAACAGATTCATGTTACAAGAAATTCAGTTTTAACGTAGAGTTTTATATTTTTACAGTAATTATTTCCAGCTTCAAACTCACTTCTCGATTATAAACCACGCTCAAGCATATACACTTAGTAAAGAACATCAATGAATTAAAATTGTAATTTATGCGCTGTCAAACCAACACCGACTTGACGAACAGATACCTTATCAGTGATAAGATAAAGTGTCATAGCTTTCACAAATCGTTTGGAAGTGAACACTAGCGGAATGTGTGATAGTGTAGACAGGATTACCTTAGATTCAAGGTAAGTATTTTTTATAGTTTTTTAAATATTCGTATATGTCGTCCATTTGTGACCGAATTTAATTAAATCAACGTTTTATTGAAGTATTTAATAATCAAGAATTTCTCGACAGTAATGATGAATGTTACAATAAACACAAAGATGAGATTATTGTTTGTGTAGATAATTAAATAGCAATGTTGACGTAGAAATTGTTTTGCAGAAAAGTGATACTGGAGAATATTAATGTTTCGGTGAAATAGTTTGTTTTTTTTGTCATTTTAGCTTAGTTCATTCAATAGGTCAATAAAATATCTCTTGATATTGGAGAATAGACTGTTGTACATTTTAATGAAAAAGGGAAGATAATAGAACAAAACAAAACGATAATATAGATAATATATGTACTGATAATTGATCTAGAGTTTATAATAATTGTAAAATTTATTTTTAACTTATGTTATATAAAAAAATCATTATTATTTACCCTAACGATTTCCGGAAGGATGTTTGAATTCTTAATTATTTGACAGTACTACCAACAAATTGTAATTTTTCGCATTAATTGTAACAAATTGTAATTTGTAATTGTATTTTTGTAAAACAAAATTTTACAAAAATACAACTTTACTTATGCTATACGGAATATTGTCAGTGTTATAAAGATGAAGTAAACTTAAAAGAATAATAATATTCAATTTAGATAATGCACCTTAAATATTCTACTCCACTCTCCTAAAGTGTACACGCAGTTCATTCTAAGTTGTCTGGAAGTCTGCTGTCTACTCTATATTTTTTTGTTTTCTGTATTCCCTTCTGTAACAAATTGTTTTATTGTTTTTTTTCTATTTGTGTATCTTTTTTCCATAGTTTACAATAAATAGTCTTTTAATAATCTATCATTTCAAGAATGACCAGATTGAGGGTTCTGAGGTTCGACAGATTTTAATTTAAACCCCAAACCAAGATTGAAATTAACCTTAGATGACTTATAAACTCAATCTATAAGTCGATTATCAGTAATGATAATTCAAGTGATAGATTAAAATTTAAATAAGTAGCAACAATTGGTTCTGATATTCAATTTCGGCAGGAATTTTGATCATTACAAGGTCATATCGGGTTTTTTAAAGAAACATTTCACTTTATTTACGTATATTGCGACAACTGAGATAATCAATGAATCTTAGATAAGCAAATATTTAGGATAATATTATTTACATTGACGTCATATTAGAGAAAATACTTGACGACATGCCTAGCATTTTGTGTGTTGCATATACACAATATATGTGTGTGTGTGTATGTGTGTCTGTGTGTTGTTGTGTATAGTGTGTGCATGTGTGTCTGTGTGTTGATGTGTGTAAGTTTTTCTTTTTGAGTAAAAATGTTGTTTTTAAAAAGATTTTTTTTTTACGAATTGAATTAACGCTCGTTGTATTTATAAGGTTCGGTTATGATCTGAATGTTTATTGTTAGAACTATAAGACTATGAAAAATGGTTTGTTTGAGGTACATTTTAAATACGGTTATCAAAAAATCTGACAGTTCTTAATTCTTCATTGAATTTTCAAGGCTAATGAATTATTCATTCATTCTACATATGTAAATTAGTTTACAAAAAGCTTTTGTCATTGAACATACCTTTATTTTCTTGAAGAAATAAAAGAAGAAATAAAAAACAACAGGGTTTTTTTTTAGTTCTGTTTTTATTATTTAGGAATAACATTTTTCTTATTCTGGTTATAATTATCTAAAGTTAATAATTAACATTCTCATGTTCTCTAATATCTATATCTTCTTGGGATATTTGTAAAAACATAAGGAACAACAAAAGATCACAAGCCAAATCTATACCTATAAAAGAGAAAGTATGTATATATGTTGCGGATAAATTCCGAAACGGTTTGACCGATTTTAACCGATTTTTTAGAGGATCTTTAGATTGACCCAGCGGGTAATCTTGTAAGGTTTGGTGACGATCGGAGCATTTTTTTTCAGTGACAGTTTTTTTACTACTGATATTGTTTTTTGTATCAAACTATTTAAGGTCAGTTATAACGTCATGACACTATCCATGTACAAGCTAGAGAAACGAGTAGAAGAAAATGAAATTCAGGTTGAATCATAATTATTGTCATGGTGGTTAATCTATACTAATATTATAAAGAGGAAAGGTTTGATTATTTTTTTGTATGTTTGAAATGAATAAGCTCCGAAACTACTGGACCGATTTCAAAAATTCTTTCACCATTGGCAAGCTACACTATTCCCGAGTGACATAGGCTATGTTTCATTTTCAAAAAATTAGGGATGATTACTAAAACTTGAATATTCTGACGCAAGGTGTTTATTATTTTATTAATTATTATCTTTTTAGTCATATGTATGTGTGTATTTAAAACACATGCCATCTTTAATGAAATTAATCACAACTCCAATTCCTTTTAAAATGTAGGTCCTACTAAATATAAATCCCACCAATAAATTTAAACTTTCTCTTCATCTAAGGCCATGACATCATTATCCGGCAACCAAGGTGGCTACCAGGGTTACCCATACAGAAACCCCATAGTAACAGATGTTCAATCAGTGGATCCAGATACTGCTTCAAGATGGTCCAATTTACCTCGAAACCAAATAACAGGAGCAGGAACTAGTCAGAACAGGGTAAAAATATTAAAAGTGAAAATATATGAGAAAACAAGACATTTAATTATTTTTTTTATTTGACATTTGACTTAGTATTTTGATAATGTTTGAAAATATCATTAAACATGTGTGCCATGTTAGGTAATTAAAATGTTAATAAATATGGAATACCGTTGCTCTATCAATTGAGCTACCGTATCGCTCTTGTTAGAGGGACGGGACAGTTTTTCGAGGGTCGCGGGTTCGAATCTCTGCCCGTATCGGTTTATTTTTCATTATAATTAACTACAGTGTAATAACTTAATACAGGGATCGTCAAGACCGGAAAACTTAAACATACCAAAGAATAATAACGCTTACGATGAATTTTCGATGAATGTGCGTGTAGATGTTCCAATAATTACTCCAGAACAGAGAAATCAGAACCGATATGAAACAAGAAGTGTACAAAACAATCCAGGTTACCAGGGTTACCCGTACAGAAACCCTATTGTCACAGATGTCCAATCAGTAGACCGAGAAACAGCATTTAAATGGGCCAATTTACCTCGAAGACCTATTATAGATGGGAGAGAGAATCAAAATAGGGTATGACTTTTGAGATTTTTTTTAACAGATAATATTTTTTTATCAAGTGGTTAAATTCTCATACGTTATTCATAATAAGTTGATAAAATTACAGAGTACTTCAGGATATGGTTGGCCCAAACTAGATCAGAAACCAAATGCCGAGGAACCTCCCATGAATATTTATATAGATTTACCGATAATAGATCCACAAGTGAGAACTGGCAGACGAGATGAAAATAGAAGCGGGGAAACCAACACAGGGTTTGTGGAAGTAAGTAATTATGTAACAATTAAAACAATATTAATGGGAATTATGATCTCATCAATATTCTTTCGCCGGTTTCTCACGCATGAGTATTTTTGTAAAACTTTACCGTTAGACAAAAAAAAACTTGTTACTTAATATTTGTTACAACTTTTTGTTAACTTAGCGTTTTCAAAACAAACTTAGAAGAAGTGTTTTTAATTTGAAAAATATGTCGAATGAAACTTACAAAAGACTTTACTTTTAGAAAATAATAATAATATCAGGAAAAATTACACATATTGATCTATCTGTTAAGGGTGTTAGACAACGATAGAACGTAGATATTCACATTATAAATACTGAGAATACATTTAATAAACGACCAAACCTGGAAATACAGACATCTATGCTCAACCCATACAAGCCTGTCTTGTCGGGAATCGAACACGAGCCCCATTGCGCCGCTAAAATTTAACGATTTTAAAAATCTTCTATTACAATAATTGGAATTCAAATTCAAAAGAAACGGATATATTAGGACTGTCTTTATAACAATGCTAAAAAGATTTCTTAATAAAATAAGATGCCTGTCTCTTAAGATAATTTCTGGCGATAACAGTCAAATTTAATGCTTTCATAATATTGACAAGTTTAAGTAAGGTCAGGTAACTCATCTTCTGTCGATTAAACTTTTAATTGAAGTAATTAACTTATCAAAGGAACATATTATAAGTAACTTCGAAGACCCATTTCGGCACTCTATTAAAATAAGTTATGATAGAAACTCTTGTGAAATTATTGGAATTCACAGAGGTGTTAATGTCTATGTAACCAAACATTTGATTAAGGAATTTAAATTTTCAGGATACAATATTTTACGACCCATTTGAAGACAGGCGGATAAATGTCAGCAGAAACCAAGATTCACCAATAACAGACGCGCCGGGATCTATACCAGGTCCTAGTGGTTCAGACGCAAGAACTCCCATTGCTGGGGGTTCCAGTGGGTCTAATCCAATAGACCAAGGTACCATGTTTGAAAATAGTATCTTACTTTTTAGCTTTTTTTTATCAATGACAGTAAGTTGTTACCAAGGCAAATAACGAAATAAGAAAATCAAATCTTATAGTCTAAGTCCTCCTTCATTAGCTCCGAAAATTGATATCATCGTCTACGTACCAACAACGGCTTACCGACGCAACGACTTCAATAAGTATATAGTAATTTATTTTTTACCCTTTTGAGAGGTCTTTTTGTATGAGGTCATAACCTCACCTTTTTCTCTACAATCGAAACATTTCTACCACAATGACGAAGAATATTTTTTTGTTTTTAATTAAAAATAATGTTCTTTCAGCTGACACCCAGTCTCGAGTGCCGCCACTTATGTCCAAAGAAACGTACATTTACGGATCACGGACACCAGACGACTTCCCTCTATCACCGATCCCAGTATCCGAGTTCCCAGAACCACCTCCCGCGTATTCTGAAGTAGACAGAAGAACAGATTCTGAACCACCAAGGACTGTTGTGGTAGTACCTGGTGAGTTATTTCAATAACATTTAAGATGCTCAATATATCTATTGGTTAAGGCGTTAGTGACCCATATTGATGAACTAAAGGATCAGGGTTTAATTTCTACATGGTACAACCTTTGTGTAATGAACATATTGCTGTTCAGATGATGATGAGTAAATAACTGTGTAAATTAATTGCATATTTTAAAGAGTGTCAGTAGAGTTCATTGTCAAAATTTGATATAAATGGAGTATATTTAATGTATATTGTCATAACCTATGGCCATCAGTTCCAATTGATTGGTTTTTTAAATAAATTATAAGTAATTAATTTATTCAAAAAATATTCGCTCATGGTAATTCGTCAATTACTTAAAATGTTTATTTTGATTTAATTTCAATCTGGTTTGTATTCCAATTACAATGATATTCCATACCGGGCTTGGCACTCATTCAAAATTTGAGAATAGAATATTGCAGTATCTCATTATTGTATTGATTTTGCAGGTCAAGATTTGTTTATATATGTAAATAAATATACAACTTTCCTTTTATATTTGATTAAAGATAGTCAAAAACCAGACTATACAATACGATACATTAGATAAAGTAGCTCAATGGTAGAGCGACATGACGGTTTCCCTAAGGTCGCGGGTTCGAATTCCTGAGGCCTATTTAAAATTTGTAGTCAATCGATCGTTGAAATCGATGTGTAAGTCCTTATATCATTTCTATTGATAATCTCATTTATTTGAACTTGATAATGTTCTGGAGCTGAAGGGAGAGAGAAAGAGTGATATTAAAGACTTTCATACACATTTTCTTCTCTGTTTAATCTAGTAATTTATGTTTTATTATTTCAGATCGTAGCACAGCAGTGGGTATAGCCAGTGACAATAGAAAGTTACTGTTCTGTCCTCACTGCGGTCTTCAAGTCAACACGCTGGCTGTTCAGGAAAATGGAGCTCTCACCCACGTCCTGGCTCTGATATTTTTATTCGTGTAAGTTTGTTTCAACTGAAACAGCTTTTTGTAAGCGACATCATCGGTAAGACACCGATCAGGCTAACAAGAACAAAACATTCTTGTTAGGTCAGATTGTCTAAACGTTATTTTTCTATCCTCGGAAACAACTTTTTTTCGGCATGAAGAGTACCCTTTTCTGTATCCCTGTGCTGGGGTTCATAGTTGAATGATGATCGGTTAAAGACGTAAGGCATAAAAGAGTAAGGGAGAAGAGTCCACTATGTCATCATCATCATCGCATACGACACACCCGGAACCATCATCGAAAACATCATCCTCAGCAATCCCTCTTTAAAAAAAATATTTATGCCATAGTAAACGTCAATTTCTTATAGAAATAATATTCTTTAATGCAAATATTCTATCTGTTTAAATAAATCACTTTCATCTTAACATCGTGGAAGCCACTTAAGAGTAGATTGCACTCATTAGTCTTAGATAAGTTGTAAATTACAAAATTACATACTTGGTATCAACGGTTCCTTATGACTGCGCGGGTTTCTCTAATGGTTATGTTAAATATTAAGAGGACATTCACGTTAGAACTTATAGATACGTTAGGTAAAATATTTGTATTAATATTAAAGAAAAACAACCTTTACATTATTATTTGATAAAAAATTAGTTTGTTAAGTGAATTTTTACCTTTTTGAGTTTATGGTTGCCTGGTAACTGGTGGAAATGATTCTTTATACCAAATATTTAAATGATAGAAAATAACGAAAAATATTTGATACGGGCAAGGATTCGAAACCCTAACCTCGGAGAAATAAACTAGTCCAGAAAAAACGTACCGTCCTTATAAATTAAATTAAATTGACATGTCCATACATGTTCGTAAATATTTAAAAAAAACAAATATTTTAGTACTCTAATTACTCTTTAATTTCAAATCAATTTCATTTAATTTGACATGTTATTTATATTGGTTATTTGTTCTAGATTCGCCCCAATAACACTGCTGATATACTGCACTAACTTCTGCAAGTACAAGAACCACTACTGTCCGAATTGCAACCAGCTGATCGGTTACGAAGTACCCATTCTATGTCAAGATATGGTCTACAATAAGCCTTAATTGGTTTACCTTTCTACACAATGATACAAGAAGGACTTCTCCAACAGAATCCTAGAAGTCAAATTCTTCAATCTAATATTTCGATACTAATATGTATTCTAAATTTCAAAACTTTTTTTAAGATACACGAAGTAATAAATATTCTAATGTTATATTTTTGTTATTTTTATATAAATATAAAACTATTTGATACCCCCGGCCCTACTTGATATATAACGTGTACGCGTAGGCATAATTGACACCACACAACATACAGACACACACCGTCTATACCGGTATAGACGAGGTCCCAACTGAGTAAGTGCTCCGTTGCTCCGGCGTTCTGCCGTCGGAGGACGCTAGTATCCAAATTTCCTTAGCTTCCCTCCTGACTAACGACGCCCCGAGCCGAGGTCCGTGTCTCAATCTGAGACGCCCTCGGGACGTCATTCCCCATGGGGGCCCATCTGGCCCCCCTTTTAAGGGCGGGTCTCATGACCCACCCGCTCCCCCGGTGACGCTGTAATAGCCAACAGGGCTAACAGCATAGACAGACAAAAAAAAAAAATACCTGATATATGTTTTTAATAACTTAACCACAGTATTACAAATCAAGTACGTATTATAATCACAGTATTAGGCTATTCGGAGTTTCGATTGTTTATAAATATGTTTGTACAAGTATGTTAGTACCAGCATCATTCAACTCTGATCAGTAATAAAACAATAGGTCTGGTACTAGAACATTTTCATGCAATAGTTTTCGTAGGCGCCATGCCGTGATAAATTGGAAGCATCTTTATTCGCTGTGCTTACGTCATTACGATAGGAGACGAAGCAAACATTTGTCAATACGATTCAGAAACTAACTGCCAATTAAAAGTATGTTTCTAAACTAAGCAACACGACGATCGAGAAACACAAACATTTGTTAGTTTTTATCCAGTTTTATATATAGCTTATAGATATTGTACTAGTATCATAAATGTAGAGTGCAATACTAAATGCCAGACATTCTGCTACCACGATAACATGGATCTTTACTAGGCATTTAAATTTATCTTTAGGCGAGGGACTTTCTAGACACCATACCTGTAAAACTTTTGACATGTCGTCTTGTGCATGTAACTGCAGAGTGGGAAATGTGTATTCAAGAAAAGATTTACTAAGAAAATATGTGGAGCATTATTTTTTTTACTAAAACACTCCATGTGTCTTAGGACCTATATTGTAAAAATGAAAACACTTTTATTTTATTAGTAGGAAAAAAAAATCTTCAATACAACAAAACGTATAAAAAGAATAAAAATAATATTAGGGAACGTACCCAAACTACGTGACCTATATTTTTCAATTTTTCGACACCCTCACCCCCCCCCGGTGACCATCCGTAGTATGTGATAAGACCCCCCCCCCGTCCCAAATGTTACGTAGTATAGCAAAGGTAAATTTTTATCATCCCAAACGCAGTAAATGAAACAAATAAAAATAATGTTTAATTTTTCTTACTATTGGGACGGCATTTATTGCACAAAAATGTATCACACGACTTCAAAGAACCCTGAAAAGCAGACTTTATTAAATGTTAGTAGCTTAAATTGCCTTCTCTAGAATTCGACTACGTGACAATAATCTAAACCCCCCCCCCCTCGCTTCTGTGACACAGCGTAATATTTTAAGGAACCCCCCCCCCCCCCCCCATAAATAGGCCACGTAGTTTGGGTACGTTCCCTTATTATGTATTTAATTAAGTCGTTGAAGTCGGGACCGTTTAAATACGTTGACGATGGTGTCAATTTCACAATTTTTTAGTAGCTAATAGATAACATTGTTTTTTCATTATATGTCTTGCTAATTTACTTTCATTTAAAATTCTTCTTTTCGATTAAATCTTCACAAGCATTCAAATCACAGATACACAGGTCAAACTTATAATACCCCTCTTTTTGGGTCAGGGATTAAAAACCATCACTTTTTGTTAAAAAAAAAAAAAGATTATATTTATCTTCTTCACTACAGAAATAGTTTAATATACAAACTCCAGCAGCTTTAAATCGTTTAGTCTGTATATATATACAGTCTCGTAGATAAATTAGAGAATACCTCTTTACGACTGGATCTTGATAATACTAAGTATTCTTACGTGTTTATCTCGAAACGACTACGAGATTGCAGTATAACTCAATTTACTTAACTCACAATGTGTCTGGATACCACGTCATCACGTTTTTAATCTTACATTCGTACGTAGGTATATATAGTTTTCATGAAATAAAAGATCCAAAATAAAAAAAAATGCAAAATTAATAATAATAACCAACTTTTGTTTTATAGAAATATCCCAAAATATTTTCAATTTTCATAAAACTCTCCAACCTATCAAAAACCGTTCGAAATTTAAATGGAATCTGTAAAGAAACGATCGAAACCAAAGAACGTATGTATTTAGTACATTGTTTACGACTAATAAATAGCTGCCTAGGTCTTGAAGCATTTGAAGTCTGATTTTGTTTAATAATAAAATATTATTTATATGTAATAATGTTATTTGCGATAAATATTTGGATAAATCGCAAATGGAAGCATTTAGAATTCAGAAGCATTAGATAAATATACAAACCTCAGGATTGTGCTAACCAATAAAAGTTGTTTATTTTCAGTTTCGCAGATGAATAGAACATTCTTGGTACCTACTCCTTGATTGCTCTTTTATATTTAAGTATAGTTGGATTTACATTTTGAATTTAGAAGAATCTCTTTTTAAATCGATGTCATTAATATTTGACAGTTCGCAATAAAATAAATCAAAGTCGTTAAAAAACTAATGTCGTTTTATTATTCGTAACGACTCTGTTTACAAGAAACACAATTACAACACTTAAATTTAATAACATATTTTATATGTAATCTGTATAGGACTGCAGTAATGGTTTAATAATATAAAGATAAGCCCTAAAAGGCACAAGGTTACTATTCCCGGGCCCCTTAAGGGACACCTGGCTACTCACCTATTAAGTTTGATTGGTCCCCCAGTTTTCCTAACTTTAAGGGCTTCCTCCCAGAACTTCACGGCTTCTGGAAGTATTGTGTTCTGGAACAGTTATAAGATAAGTTAATAAATTTTATTATAATCATAAATAAAAGGTTAAAACCTAAATATACTACACTATAGTATGAAAAAATAATGAATGTCAATAAAACATAATTCATTGTGAGATAATAATATTAATAATTAAAGATTCTAAGAGATACATTGACCCCATTGAAACTGTGTTGATATAACGTTTTGAACATTAAAATTATAAAACGTTGCCTTAAAATAACATGTAAAATTTATAATAAATGCTTCGAACCACATTTTTTATAGTTTGAAATAACATTCAAACTTACAAATGAAATGAAAACTTAAATTTAATTTATTTCATTACATCTCAAAAATAACTTGGAATAATTTAATTAAGCGCCGATAAAAGAGAAAACATGTTATTATTTTGATATGAATGAATTATGAATGAAGTCTGTTATTTTGGAGTTTATATTATTTATAAAGGTTTCATTGCTTTCACAGTGTTTTATGTATCATCCAAACACTAAAAACAATAAATAATAAGAGCTATATATATATAATACAATTGGACAATTAAAATAATACATTTATGTAATATATCTTAGACATTTTTTTGTGTCGTTACAAATAGACATTATGAAAATTACCGATTCCATAGTATACCTTAGAAAACATAGCTATAATAGAAACTTTCAGATCTTCCCCTAAGAGGGCGGTACCACCGGTCGAGCCAGCCCGTATTAAAACAGCAGGTCTACCACACTATTACGTACAAATCACAATGTATGTCTATTTAAAAGTTAAGTTACTTATAATAGTTCCGATCAACTGGAGGTGCAGGTTACCCATCTTATTCCTAGATGGAGGCGCCGTTGCTTAATGATACTTATTTATTCAGTAAACTGATTAATATCTTAAATACTAGTAGTTCTCTAGCAGCTCCTGTTAAATATTATACATTGAATAATTACTCAAATCTTTGAAACTTCTGTTTTCAAACGGTAAGATATTAATCAAATGTTCATAACTGTAGAACCATACGTTGTCTATGTTAAAAATATAAATTATATTCAAAAAATAAGTGCATCGCTACAACCGCACCCATTTTCAACTAAAACTAATTACCATAGGCGTACCGAGGGTCAGCTGCCCCCCCCCTGGACATCGTATACCTCTCTACTAGCTTCTGTTATCAATTAAAATTATTATTTTACATTGCAATATAAAATCAATTCAGATTTAAAAATACGCGGTCTCATAAAAACCAAAATATTTCAATGTTTAAGAAGCATTTTGTGATAATTTCAGAAGGTTTAGAAGGATTTTCTCGGGAAGGTTAGTCGGGGACAAGAAGAAATGGTTTTTCAGTTTTTTTTCTAGCGATATTCGGCAAGACAAATCATCGACGTTTGCTCTTTCATAGTAACACTATGTTCAGAAATATTAAATGACAACTCCAAAATTACAAAAATATTAAAAAAAATCTGATTTGACCTAGCACCCCCCACCTCTCCCCACCACAGAATCTAGGTACGCCCATATTAATTACCATACAAGTTCTTCAGTACTAAAAATATAACAAAATCAGTCATGGAACAGGGTAATCAATAGGAACAACAAAATTTCATATATAAGTTAGATAACATCATAAAACAAAAAAAATACTTACATTTATCATGATGAATTTTTCTAGTTCTAACCTGTAAAGAAAATAAATATTAGCTATTATCTCACAATAATAAAAACTTAAAACTAAAGTGTTTATAAAATTAAAGACATTTTTAATTATCGCCAATTTTGATTGTTTAAATATTAATACTGAATTTTAAACTAGTTCAATAAATTTATCTGAAACTTTGACACATTTCTGGCAAATTCAATTTTAATAAATTCAAAATGGCCGCTGCTTCAAGATGGCGCGTTACATATTTTATTACCAAGGAGATCGGTCGTTTATGAATGTGAAATGCAAGAGTTGTGTGACAAGAAAAAAATATAATTCAATGTAATGACAGAAAGTACAGCTAATTCAAAATTGCCACTGCTCCAAGATGGCGGATTACCTTTTTCATTACCTTTGAAATGATAAAGTATTAAATGATTCTGGTAAAATAAAAATCGCTATAAGGTCAACAGTGGTATAGAATATGATTAGTTAATATTATTCAGTATTTAAATAAATACCATATATGCAATGGTATCAAGTATTTTAAGCACGTATTCTAACTTATAATTCCGTACAGTTTGTATGATGCAACTAATAACAGATTCGTGGACCAAGAGAAAGATTTCAAATGACAAACTTACGTCTTTAGTGACTTTAAATCTAGGCAGTAAAGTAAGTTAGTAACAAAGATCTATTCACTGTTTGTTAACTGCTCAGAAGTTTGTTGGGTGATCACTACTTGTTTCTTAGCAAACCTTAGTTTTGTAATCTAGAATGTAAACTTCATGAATGTAAACTACACGAGCAGGACTTAGGTATACAAGAAAGTTTCAGCTAATTTTGTAAACTCTATTTTACTTAACATCTATGTTTTATGGGTTGGTAACTTATTATATGTGGAAGGAAATAAACTACCAACAGGCATATCTCGAACGTGCGTTCTCGGTTACCGTTCCCTTCGCTCTATCGAATGAACTTCCATATCGTTAACCGCTTTTGAGTTTACCATTCTGAATATATACATCTAATATGACGGAGGAAAAATCTCGATTCCTTCTTAAACAACTTTTTTTTTATTTCATATAATGTTTAACTTTTGTGACTTCGAAAATGATTAAACTTTTACAACTTTCATCTTTTCAAGCCCATTAAGATTGGAAATTTGCCGAACATTCGTATTTTTAGGAACATCCATGCAAGTATTTCAGAGCAGTCCTACATTCATAGATCGTAATAAGTCAGTCCTTTTCTATATCATATATATATTGACTGCTGAATAGAATTTATACAATGAAGTAGATTTCCCTGATGTAATGGAGTCACTGAAAAGGATTCCTTTGTGGGATTCTAACTTGATTTAAAAACTGCTCAGACTCTGTCAAAGGTTTCATTTTAGCTCTTTTCTTTAAAAATGAATTTAAAAGTGAAGTAAAATCTCTTTTGAACGTTTTCCTGCAGCTGTGTCTGTTTAAATCAGGTGCAGTACTAGCAAAATACGTTCATGTCTATATAAGCATTAACAATCAATTATTATAATAATAATATAACAGGGCAAATTACACACATTGATCTAACACCTGAGTAATTAATTTATTTGCTTGTGTTAGGGTGTTAGACAACGATACGAACACATAGAAATACACTTTATAAATGCCAGCATTATATAGCAATATATTTAATAAACGGCCAAACCCAGAAATACAGACATCTATACTCGACACATACATGCCTGTCCCTGTCGGGAATCGAACCCCAGCCCCATTGCGCCGCTATGGTAAGTTGTCAAATATTGTTAAATTGCATTTGAAAAGATCAACTGTTGAGTTTCTGGCCAGCTCTTCTCAGTAGGGCAGCATTCCGAGCTGGTGGTATACTGGACTATACTGATCATTTTAATGTAATAATTTTGTAAATGTCTACTTGGATAGAGATATTTTGAATTTGAATTATGATATGTAAATACTCACCTATATACAGAGGGGTCATAAAATATACTTATACGTAAAGGTTGGTCTATACTACGTTTCTTCACTATGTGAGCTGGTTCGATGTGAACACCGCGTATTACCTGAAAAAAGATAAAATATATCAATTTGTTATAATATTGTTAAATATGACAGACACGTTATTAAACCACAAAACAACATTGTTTAGACATTGTGACTATTAGTTGAGCGCAGATTTAATGATTTTATTCGTACATTTTGCGAAATTTAGTAGTTCGGTGATTTCTTAAGTACGTGACCGATCACTGATTTTTTTGTTACTAAACCATCGATTAAATAAAAAAACCTGATAACAATCGGTTCTGTAGTTCAGGAGAAGAAACGTAAGGAGATCGCATCGAAGTCAACTACAGGAGCTTCGCTCAATAACTGGATAAATTTTGGATAAAGATCTATGAACCATTTAAATTTTAACAGTTTTTGAAAAAGAATTCGATATTATTTTATCAACGCCATGGTCTAATACGGTCCGTAGAGAAGAAACACCAAAAAACTCAAATAATAGATACTTTTTTAATTTTAAATATTATTATTAATTCACATATCTTTTTTTTCCAGTATTGACCGACTATTGAGTCACATTCATAACATGTGACAGTATTATGTACCACGCTTTTTTTAAATGTAATTAATTCTACCGTATCAATTCTCAATGCTAGAACATTTTGTAAATCTATACATAATTTAAGAGTCTCCATGCAGTTTTTACCGGTTTCCTCTGAATAGACCTACCCTTTGGAACTAACTCGAGACTTTGTATCCAGATAAAAATGACTCGCACAAACAAATAGATATATTATATATATAACATCCTTCTTTGAAGGTTTATACATAATAAATTTATTTAATGTAAATCTATGTGGTTTACATGTACATAATATAAATGTTTTTGTAACATCCCAAGGAAAATAGTCGGGGTTTGATAGAGTCGTGCGGCAGTTGGTTAATGATGATAAAAGTTGGTTAACATATCACCTATTAGTTAGTTACATACATAATTAGGTAGGAAGACAAAACTTACTGAATTAGTTTAGTTAATTTACTCGAATAATGGAGTTAAAACAATGATAGCGCAATCTATTTTGTATACAAACCATCTATTATATTTAAATACAATTACTTCTCTTAGATTACATTTCTTTATAAATAAATTAAATAGAAATGTTTTCAACTATTAATCATTTGAATATATATTTGTATACATACGGATATATTTACGTGTATATATATTATTAGGTAATCATAATTTCATTGTATCTGCATATCCCAAGTGTGTATAAAGCCTTATAATTTAATTCCCCGGTGAAATCACAAACATATTCTACTTCTGATACATGATTCAGTAGCAAACAATAGTTAACAAGTTTTGAGACAAAATTGTTGGATATTATAAATTAATATGAAATGAGAAAACTGTGTACCAATATAAGCATATTTAATGAATTATATTTGGCATAGTATAACATATACTTTATATTGAGTGCTAAGAACTTTCTATGTTATATGTATTACAAATATATTAATGGTTTTTTATTCAGTTCACTCTGTCGATGTCAAATACATAAAAGTTTGCTGTCAAATTTCTCAAAGATTAGACTGTCGTGTGACGTCACAGAGTAATATTCAATTGTGATATGAGCCGAATAGTTTTTTTTCCGAATACTATACGGTTTAACCTCTACCGAACGGAATATTCGGCCGAACTCTTCGGTTTACCATTTCATTGTTTTTTGGTCATAACTAACATGTAACTATGTTACGTGTTGCTACTGGATAGATGAATATATGTTAATTTCTGGTTTAAAAATATTGTTTTGTGGTTTAAAAACAAATTCTGATTTATGTTAAGCTTTATTCAAGATATTATTTATAAGATTTCTTTGACTTGTAGTATAAATATAAATACATACACTAAGACATTTGATACAGGCAGCAGATTTACTACATGTAGCAAAATTTGTTATATGCCGCACATTTTCGATATTAGGCACATTTGTAGTGTGGGACACATTTTCTATATGCGGCACATTTGCTACATACGGCACATTTACTATATGCGGCACATTTACTATATGAGGCACATTTGCTACATATGGCACATTTTCTATATGCGGCACATTTACTATATGCGGCACATACTATATGCGGCACATACTATATGCGGCACATACTATATGCGGGACATACTATATGCGGCACATATTATATGCGGCACATTTGCTATATGCGGCACATTTACTATATGAGGCACATTTGCTACATATGGCACATTTACTATATGCGGCACATTTACTCTATATGAGGCACACTTGCTACATATGGCACATTTACTATATGCGGCACATTTACTCTATCATATAGAGTGTATATATGTGTATATACACATATGGCACATTTACTACATATATGCGTCACATTTGCATCTCATCTCACTGGTTCCACGTGCTTGTAATAGCAATAAACAAAATAATAAATTCATATACATTATTATGTTCTAGAACTTTATCTGTCCATCTTGAATTACATCATCGTTTAGAGTCAAGTAATTGGTATCATATTACATGTTAAATACGTACGTCTGTTTGTCTGTCATTAAATATTTGATGTATATTTATTTGCTTAACATATTTTTTATTTATATTTCTAATAAAAATGTCAGGGTGGTAAGTAGTCTGTAATATACGAGTTCTGAATGCTTTCATATCCATGAGGATAATTGGCATAACTAGCAAACAGATAAAGGAAAAAGAAATGGAGAAGAACTCGGTAGCTCAATTCTCTTAGGCATAGTCACACGTTCATATCAAAGACTTACACCGCATCTAATAGGAAAGTGTCTTTTTAAAACATTTTCTAATATTTCAATATTTTTATAAGTGTCTCTTTACTCAACTGTAGGATATCTTAACAGTCTTTTTTTAAAAGTTTTACCTACATCTCTTACTTGACTAATTATTTATTATTACAATGAAACATTTATTTATAAAGTGTAAACTGAGAATCTTATTAAAGAAAAAACGATAACAACAGAAAAACCACTTTTTGTAATTTCTATTTCTAAAACCGTTATCTCTTTTTTGTAGTAAAATGGCATTCACTCTTCGTCTACTCTACTCAAAAGTAAATACGCCACACGCATTATTTGATGTGAGACTCATACAAATTGAATTCTATTCGAGGTAATGACATTCCTTTAAGCACTCGTTAGCAATTAGTACTTCAATGTTGTACAATTACTTATAACATTATAAATGTTGCAAAATATTAATTGAGGAAGCGAATTATTCATCAAAAATCGTTACTAACATAATCTTTAGCGTATATTAGAAACTTAAATGTCTAACGGAGATGACGTAGCTGGTTCATAACGTATTGGAATTCTAATCTGCGGTTTATTTGGGAATAAACTTAAGACTTAGGATGTTGAGATGAACTTAAGATGTTTAAGAAACTTACAATATACAATAAGTGATTGGGAGAGATTAAGAGAAATCAAAATCGCAACTTATGGGTCTCTACCAATAATATGATTATACACAATAAAATATTAAAGAGATAATAATAAATAAATAAATGGTAGATTAAAGCATTTTGTTAAGTGTTTTGAACCACATTATTGATTAAAAAAAAATCTATTAATATATCATAATAACTGTAACATAATGTGTCAACAAATTTATACTAGAATAGCTGTTACTTTGTTTGTTTTGTTCTTCAAATCAGACAGACAATTTTCCGAAATATAAATAATTGTACATGTCTTAAATGACAGATAAAAAGCTAACACCAAACTTAAATTAAAGGTAAAGTTAGTTGAGGAAACTTATAATATTATAATTAAATTTAGTTTTTGTATTTTTTACAAAAAAAAAAAAACAACTATCTTCGTTGGTAAAAAGTACCCTACGGGTTAACCATAGAAATAACCTATAATTACACAAGATGTCAATAAAGTCATTCATTATTTCATTTTATTTAATATTAACAATTATTAATTAACAGAAAAACCAATCTTTTTTTATTATCTTTATTTTTTAAAGGGATTTCTTATCCACAAGGACAAGTCAACTCTATCGTCTCTTATAACTAAACATTAAGTAAATAAATTAAGTTACGATATTCAGACTATTTAAGAATCATATTACACAAAGTACTATTATCGTTACTAGGGAACAAAACTTTGTGGCTAATTCTGAAGTAGGATCTGATAATATAGAGGATATAATACCATCATCATATAAATTTCATATAATAAGTTCAACTCTATTTTCAAAAGCTTTCTATCTCTTTCGTTCTTCACACACTCTCCATCAGCAAATGTTGTACATCCTCTATTTTGTTACATACATGTGACAACAATCTTAAAAACCATTATTTAGACGTGTGTCATGTAGAGAAAATGTGTTTACGTTTTTAAAAATTATATAAAATATACATACTGCCTCGTTTGTATTAAAATATTTGTATAATGTCTATTGTTCGTAAAAATAGAATTGTGAATTGAAACACGAGTATTTAATTAACTCGTAGAGAATTTGAGACGAATCGATCAATATAGTACGTATTGTTACCGAAAAGCGGCATTAATTAACAGTGTTGTAGCTTTATTTTATTTGCCGAGGGAGAAAGATAAAAATATACATTTGTTCCTTTCCCTCTTTTCTAGATGGCTGCCCTTTTTAAATCTGATAAGTACCCTCAACCTCAAGAAACCCTCCACAACTTATATTTTGTAATATGTGACTGAGCAAATATCATCATTTTTCCTAACAGCTAATAAAATAATAAAAAAATAATAAACAAAAAAAAACATCCAATAAGTTTAAACGAAATTTCTCAGAGTTCGTTATTAAGAATATAAAACCGACCACGCACGAAGATCATTTGCTCGAAACTACCAGGCACGCAACATACATACAATATTAATTAATAAATATTTTGTTTATTTATTTATTTATGTACCACCTAAACTAACAAAAGAAAATAAAAACATACAAAGAACATACACATGAACCTCCACCTACATAGGATGAAGTTATCTCTTTAACAGATCTCCCCTTTCCTGAGATAATAACATTATAAATATGCGGCGCGTTTCTACATAGAACTAAAGTAATTGTTATATTGATAAATTATTTATATAAAAAAAAACAAATATACATTATATTTGTAGATATGTTGTTTATCAAGATTTGTAAAAAGTTGTAGAACAAAAAACAGCAGGTCCGAGCGGGTTACAGATTGCACAAATCTGGGCTTCTTTGAAAGAGACCTATACCCGCGGAGGGTTTTTTGTAGATAAGAAAGATAGATAATAAATCTATAGACCAGTATAAAATAAGTAATAAAATTAGTAAATGAAGTAAATTTAAAACTGTAACTTTTTCCTACTACAAATTAAAGGCTTTTTAATTTTTATTTTATTTATGTAGTATAAATAATCGTATATTATTACAGAGCATAAAAAGTTAAGTGTTATCTTAAAAGAGTCTAAAGATGGAGTTTTATTAAAAATATTTTTAAAAGAGAATTTCAAAGGACAGAAAAAGAGTTAGAGTGGACTTGGAAATTGAAAACAAAAGTACATAGGAAGGAGAGGAAGTTATGAATATGTACAACATTAGGAGCATAGCCACTTTAATTAACGCCACTATTCGGATACATGATCGAATTTTGGCAACCCGTTGATAAAAGATAAAGAGAGAAACAATAGCATGAGAGGAACAACATTGTATTCTAACACGACGGTTGCTATCAACCAACTCCTATCTCAAAATGCGTTAACGAAATTAAAGTCAAATTAAAAGTGGATTTGTGTATCGTGTAGGCGGATCATTTACGATATCATTGTCGGTCTAATCTTCATACTTCACTTCAGTTTATTAGTTCAGAGGAAGAAGTAATCATTGCTAGTGTGAATCACAAATACAAAATTACGGGTAAACGTCAAGTGTTCCCGTGTGGATGTGGAGGGGATGTAGTTTTAAATTAGAGACAAGAGACTCTATCTGTCTCTTTCTCTCTCCTACCCTGGAACTTAATTTAAGTTTTTTTTTTAGAAAAAAAATCGAATAATTCAATTAATTAAACAAAAAAAATATAATTCCCAGTTACCATAGCCATAATTATTGTTTAGAGGACTGTGTTATGTACTAAAGTAAAAAATATTTTTTCCATAGATATTTAATATACAGATAAAGTCTCCTTAGAAGGCTCCCTTGCCTCCCGTGACTGGTCCAAATACCTGACTATGACTTGATGAGCATTTCAACTCAATTCACATTGCGGTTATTTAGTATAAATATTTGACAGTTACAATTAAATAATAGATTAACATTTTAAAGTACAATACATTTTAATATAATACATATTACAATATGTGGAAATGAACCTCTATACCAAATCCTGTGTCGGTCAGGTCTTGCTACTATTTAGTAATGTGTATTCGTTTTAAATTGGGGCAAAAACGAAAGTATAACTAGGATATAGACACGTGGACGACAGTGACATCACGTAGCTTGACGAAAGAAGACACCATCACCATACGAATACGACAATTTCAACATAGATTACTATTATAAAAACATACAGGTACTTATTGGTTTGAACGTGTTCTTTAGTCAGGAAAGTTTACGAATAATATTATGTAGCGCCTTTGGAAAAAAAATAGCAAAATATTACAAACGTTTTCTTGAAAAATATGACAAATATAATTCTGTCTGTCTTTAACAGGTTAGTTCCCTGCAGTAAATTGTAAAACATAGACGAAGTCACGGGCAGCTATTAGTAGGTATAAAATAGAAGTCGTTATTGGTTCCAGTAATACAAAAATATACATTCAATAAAACAAATGAAATGCTATAAAAAATGTAATAAACATGATATATTATTTCCTCGTGTTATATTTTCTTGCACTTGCCGGTGAGTATATTTCTTTAATTTATTATATATTGTATGATGATGTATGTTTGATGAATCAATATTGTATGATTGATGAATCTAGGCAGGTTACGACATGGTAGCTCGATTGGTGGAGCGATTGGTATCCCAGACTTTCACGTTTGAGTTTTAGTTACAACATTGTTCAAACATTATTAAATTTCATTTCAAATTTCATTTAAAAAGAGCAACTGTTGAGTTTCTGGCCAGCTCTTCTCAGCAGACATCTCTTCTCAACAGCATTCCGAGCTGGTGGTAGCTTACTCACAGACTGACTATACTGACCAATTTAATGTAATTGACGATTCAAAAGTGCGTGTAAATGCCTACTTGAATAAAGATATTTTGAATTTTGAATTTGAATTTAGCTGTGTTCATGATTTTTCAATGTATATTAATATATATTTAAATAAGCTTAACATGGCTATACATGTTTATCGATATTTTCTAACTTTTCAATGCATATCTATTTAAAAAATGTAATACTCACAATATAGCTAATATCTATATTATATATATAGATATGTCAATGTTTATAGACGATTAGATATTTCAAAAAGATTTCAGATTCAAAGATAAAGAAACAAAGAAATATTGAAGAAGAAACAGAAAGGTAACATCTTATAGAGATTTACTGTCTGATAGATGGTTTTATTTCATCTCACAAAATAGAAATGTACATTATTTTTGTAATTTTTGCAAATAATGTTCATATAAAATAAAATATTACAATGTCCAGAAATATATATTGAGTCAAAAAATATCGTAATTCCCATATGAGCTATATTTTTTTAATGAATTCTCTTGTACTGGTTGTAAAAGTCGTATTCAGATGTTTTATAACCTTCCTTATTAACTGGGCTATCAAAAAAATAAAATGCGTTTCAAACAAACAGTAATAACTCTTCATTTTTATTACATTTGTATAAATAAAGAAATATTCAATTTATTGTTAGTTATTCAGAAAATTGTTGCCACTTCACGTAATGATAATAACAATTTCAAAGTTAGGGTAAAAAAACAATAATTTAAACTTCTGAAGTTGTTTTAATAATATTTTATTAATCAAATTGATTGTAAACAATTATGATAACTTCAAACTTAGTTTACTGAAGTCATTGTTTGTTTAATTACATTAAATGAGTAAATACGTAGATGATATTTTCAAATATTATTCTTACATTCAGTACTAACATGAGACCGACTTCAAAACATTTAAAAAATTAACTTCCTTAAGTTCAAACAACTTTATTTAATGACTAAACAAGTGAGAACCAAACGTCATCATTCGTTTTTCGAAAAAAAAAAAGAAAATATCGGTATACTGATTAGTACGACAATGATTTGAAAATAACTACAATAAAAAATAACAATCAATGGATATTATTAAAAATTAGTGTTGTGTTTACTATCTCCATCAACTTGTAGAGTACATTTCATCCAAAAAAACTATTATCAATGAAAAACACCATTAATCATTATGTTATTGGGTTATAAGTAGGCTGAGTGTAAACCAAGCTCTTAACCGTTCATTTCGCTGTTTTACGACCGCGCTAGCTTCGAAACCACAGAACGAATATTCATGATTTTCACCAAGGAGTTAGAACTTTTATTAGAGATGGTTCGTAAATAAACAAAACTTAAAAATGTCAACAAGAATGAAAGTTGTAGCAAAAAACATTTGTCTATGAAAGTTCCCATGTAAAATAGTCACGGCTTGCATCTGTGTTAAATACAAAATATTTGTAAAATTTTGTAACCTAAAAATGGAGGGAGCTCAAAGTTCAGCTCCTAGTTACAATGAAACTGTGTATAATATAGTGATGTTAAATGATTAATACGCTAAAGTGGGGACAGACAAACCCGCTGGTTACAGCTAGTTAATATAATATCAGAAACATCTATTATTGAATAATATCTAGGTTTTCATTAGTATTACTTAACAATAGATAAAGTGATACAATAGACAATGAGTTAAATTAATTGCTCCTCAAAAACAGATGGCTGTTAATAACCATCGTAAAGCGATGGATCGTGGATAAGTATTCCATTTTAACGAGCTTAGTAGGGTAAGGATGCTAGTGATTTGATAGAGGAATCAATTTCATATATGTTGGTTTAGGATTTTTAGTTTGCATATGGAGAGAAACCAAGCTTAAAACATTACGTGAAAAATATGTTACATAAATATTCTATTTTAACGTAAAAGAAGGCGAGCTAAATGCTTTTTTGTTTTTATTATCACTTGCTTTTGAGTTTATAAATACCCTAAGAATATTTGAGCCGTCTGTGAAAATGGCTATAAGGTAGCATTTTAACGATAAAAAAGAACAAACATTCATATTTATAATACTAGTTATATGTCTAGAATATAACTTCTAGAATATGTGTATTATGATTATGGAACTAAATAAATCGATTGAATTATGCATAAGTTTTGTATCTGGCATCGTCCAAAGTTACCACTAGTCTACCTCATATATTAAATTTCCATACAATATAAATGATTCCTCGTCAATCTTGTGATGGATGTAAATTTATTTTCCAGATGTAGCCAATAGCGAACTGATCCTTAAAATAGATATCAACGAGAGTACAGACGAACGAACAACCGCCAATTTTTTACATATAACATTTGTTAACACGACAGACAGTGAACACATGCTAGATGATGGTAAAGAAAATGTTATTTTGATCTTGGCCTTGGATTTTATGATTTGCAGGAACTTTTTTTATTTATCTCATCTAAAACATAATAAAAAGCGTTATTGTACATATCAATTACTTATAGAGCTCAAATTAATCAATAATACGAGTATGTAAACAAAGTAAACAAACTTACTGATAAAGATGTTTTAGCTGTAGACTGTTGTTTCATATATATTAACTTTTATTTTATTTATAATATACATATTAACTTACATTTACAGATAGAAACATCACACAGAATATAAATGAAAATACTAAAGAAAATCTTAATAAGAAAATCAACCTGGGTATAAAAGAAAATGTTAACAGAATTCAATTAGTCAAAAGGAATCCAGAAAACGATCCAATGTCTCTTTCTTTGAATGTTGACACTTTTGACAATAACATTTCACCTCACCCATACATACACATACCCTTAGTACAAGTGAGAGGAGAGAATTCTAAAATCAAGGAGTATATGGATGATTTTAAAATGAGCAAGAAAAGAACTTACGTATCGACACCTAATTATAACTTTCCATTAAAAAAATATTATAAAGTTGATTCTGGTGAAAACTACATATTTAGACGAAAAGATATACCAAATCCAATTTATCAAATGGAAAGAGAAACTGAAGTGTTTGAACTTATATCAAAGCAGAATAAACTTATTGAAAGAATTGCAAATAAGGTATTGGAAAACGAAAAAAGAAAGAAAAGGACAATAGTGCGGACAATTTTCGATGATATCCTAGAATCTGTTGAGGCACGACAAAAACAAATAACAGCAAAGGACAACATTACAACAACAACAGAAACTAGTAAGTTATCAACAGTTCTAACTATTGTTGATGAAACAGAAATACGAGAAGCTTTGAAGAAGGACCCCTTTATTAGTAGGATTTTACGAATGGCCGCAAAAAAAAAATATGAATATGAAGAAAAGAAGCAGACTGCGGCAGATTTCTTAACTTAAATATGATAAAAGTTTGTGACGTCATAATATATTAATTCAATCATATTGTATTTTGAAATTATTTTATAAGTTACAGCTTCCAGCCTAAATACGAAAACCATTTTTTCTCTTTATTTTTATTCGATTTTGTAAATCATAAAAGAAATAAATAAAAAAATACATTTCAATAAATTATTAGCTTTCTTATAATTGGAGGGTAGGTTTTAAAAGTGTAATAGTGATAGTAAAGAGTTCAAATAGTAAACAGCTCAGTGTGTTGGTGAGCAGTGCCGGTAAAGTATTTTAAAGAATAGAACGACTTTCATTGCTGATTCTTTGCAGTAAGATAGTTCTAATAAAATAGAAAATACAAATCTTATTGAGAACTAAAAGCGAACGAAAAACTAAATGGCAGAGACAACTGTAGGCAACGAACTGCAGCCCGTATACGGGCTGGCTCGACCAACACACGGCCAGTGAGAAATGTCTACTGTCTGCCTAATTAATCATAGTTTTCCATACTTTACAAATTTCCGTGGGAAATGTCCAATTTCACAGTATTATTTGCAAGTTAATATTTTCACAATATCCGTTGGTATGTTTGTACACACGAGATACTTAGTATTGTACTTAATTAGAGAAGAGGTTGGGTAAGAACTAGTCTATTTTTTTTTTATCTGTTGGTCTGTCACTATTCGTTATGTTATCTATATAAAATAGTACTTAACTAAGTGTATGTTCAAGTTATGTATTTAACAAAAGTAATTAACATTATTATTATAACTAGTTGTGCCTGCGACTAGGTACGCATAGATTCCGATTTCGATAAAACCTACCCGTTCAAAGTATCATCAAACTCCGGCTAGTAGTTTTTACTTGTACGAGTATATCTAGTTTATTTTAATATTTTATTTTTACTTTTAATCACAAATATTTTTTTACAGAGGAGGTAGTCCAAAAATGTCTTACCACAATGGTACGAAAAAAAAAGATTATTAACTTTATTTGTTAGTGGATTTAAATTAAAAAAAAAAATAAAATGTAAAGTTAAGCCCATGACAATATATTCCCGAAAACTTCATCCAAACCGGTTTATCCGTTTCTGAGATCCGTGCACAAACAAACAGAAACAACTATACAGACGAACAGACAAAATGAAAAAACATTGTTTTGGGTTCTCTGGCTCTTATAAAGGCGATCATGATATTTTTTTTTATATTTTCCATGTAGAGTTTTCGACCAGTGACAATTTTATTATATGTATGTTTGTTATAATACATTTATATAGCCCATGCAGGAGCCACTGTCGGTATAAATAAAATTTAAGTATTACTCTGTGATTTCAAAATAACTATGTTTTCTTGTACATTGTTATTTATATGATGCCACGTCATAAAACTTTTTTTATATATTTTTGTTTGTCTTAAGAAACAATAGTCTGTCTGTTTGTTCGAAGTAATCTTTAGAAGGCATATCTGATTAGATTATTATTAATGGTATATAAAGAAGTTTGTAGGGCTATATTATTTGGGTTTAATCTTCTTGGTAAATAAATTAAAACTTTTTAAACATTCTATTTTTAATAGGCTATGATAACAAGACTTCGTAGGCAGGGTAAACTTTTTTGAACTCTAATTATAAGTTTTCTGTCATTATTTAAAATTAATACAATATCCAGACATATTTAATTTTAATATAAATAAATACTAAAAAAAAAGTTTTCGTGTTTATAATGCAATCCTGAAGCTAATTAAAATGGTTAATTAAAACAATTATAGAAGGCTTCTAAAATGAGCTCTTATCTTAAGAATGTTTATATGTTTTGAATGCTAAATTGACAATGACACACCGACAACTAACAAGACACTTTATCCCCGTGATATTATTATACTTAGGGCTCCAGGATATATTCATAGTCACGTTCACTTAATGTATAAATAATAATAAATATCCACGGTCCCCAGAGGTCATAGGTTCAGTTCGTGTTGATGAATTTTTCATATTATATTTAAAAATAAATGATCACATGATTAACATGTTTTATTCAGAATACTGTTAAGTAGTTCTGTTTGAAGCAGTCCCAGGTTCAATCACCGACCGTGACAAATACTTCGTGAACTATCGAAAATAGAAACGGCTTTGAAACAACAATGAATGATTATACTACTTTTAATGTGAATTACAAAATGTAGTCTTTGTTATTTACAAATATTTTGATCATTTTAGATTTAGGTAATAATATTAAATTGTACTATTATTATTATTAGTTTATTAAAGATCTATTATTTATCAATCTCCAATCTGTGATCGATTTCAGCATTAGATCAGTTATGCTAATAACCAAATAATAATAATTCAAAAACCGATTGAAATTTAACTTAATTTTATTTCCATCTTTTGTAATACATTTTGGATCAGGATCGTTTATTAATATCGGCCGTTATCAAGACATATTTGAGTAATCTAAATTTAAACTTTATAAAATGTAATGTAATTTATAAGTAATTAGATAAAATAAAATTAAATCAATAAAATTAAATTTTCTTGTGTAATGCAAGACAATTGGACTTTGTAATATTTTTGTGATGTGATGTACAGACATGTGATACTAATAATAAATGTATCGTTTTTATTTAATTCACAAAGTTATCTAAGACTAAAAAATAAAAAAAAACCTTTACTGTTATAATATGAGACCACTAGTTTTTTAAATATTTATATTGTATATCACATTTTTGGTCTTATTATTGTATTTATTAAAAACTTTATTGTACAACAAATAATATACAATGGGCGAACCTACAAGTATTGTAATAATATATATAAAAAATATATAAAAAATATCAAATAAAGTTTAAAACTATGACATACAATTAATTAAAATATAATATAAATCTTCCCAAGCAGTGCTAATAAAGTTCAACTATTTATCTTCATCTTTTAAGGTAGTAGGTATGGTTAAGAGTGAGTACTCACTCATGAGCTCTAAGCATGACTGACCCGCGGTGTGGTTTGAGAAGTCTAAAGTATGAATATAGAGAGTTATAAGAGAAGAGAGCAATCGAGGAAGACTGGGATGAGAAGCGTGAAAAATGATATAGTAAAGACGGAAGTCTTCACTAAGATAACGTGGGATAGACGAATATAAGGGATGAACCAAATAATTGGGATAAACAGCAGGATCACCTACATACCTTGAACACGACTGTTGAAAATTAGTCTGTACATATATTATGAAAACCAGACAATTGTGAGTTATATGAATTAGTTTTATTTAACCATAAATAACTCAATAATTTTAAGTCTATTAAGCAGATGTCGTTTGACGCAACTATATGAAATAGAGGCGTGTATTTTGACCTTTGACCTGACCTTAATCTCAACAAAAGTGACAGTGAACAGAGTTGAATTTATATCAAATACTAGTTTACAAACGGTTTCATTTGTTTTCTATTAAGACAAGAAAGTATAGCCGCAGGGTACCATAAAGGAATTTTGAAAGAAGGGTTGAAAAGGGATCGCAAAGATTGTATGATATTTTTATAAGGTCTGTTTTGCCAAAGATACTTGTGACGAGACGTCTCTTATACTGCATTGGTTGGATTTTGAACACACATTGTGTTTTTACTAAACTTTAGCCAAAGGTCACAGGTTCCTGTTCTAGATGATTAGTTTTTCTTTATATTTATTTGAAAATTTAAACGAATATAACATGACTAAAATTTAAAATAGTTTAACATTGTTGTTTAAAATGTAAAATAGTACTTTATTTTGTTCAACGCTACATGCCTTATTGGTCTTAACAGTTTGGTCATTGGTTGGGTATTTACATGACCCTCTTGAAAAAGGGGGCCTGAAGGTTCCTTGAGAAAAACTATAAACCTAATTATTCTTATTAGTTTACTGGATAGGACTGGCGAGTATTGAGATGAACGTGAAAAGAGGGGCCTGCTGGGCCCCCTGAGAGAATATATAAGACTCATGAAGTCTTCGTAAATACTTTTGTTATCCACTCAGGTACAATTATCAAACAATTTAGAAATATCATTTGTCAATTTACGTACTAAAAGAGATGAGTAGTTCTTAATAAGGTGAAAGTACAATCTCTAGTGACCTATGACTGAGTGTTTTATATATTTAGAACATGTTATGTAAATATAACCTTTATCTTGTCTTCTTCGATTAATGGTCACTTTTACGATTTTCACATTTATGTATTATGCATTTTCCGCGTAATAATTTTGTTTAATTAATCAATTAATCGTTATTTTCAGGATAATAATTTTCATCACCTCTTATTGCTGAGTATTTATAAAAGTTGAGTTGTGGAATATCTATAAAAATTTAGCCAGTTCGCTATTATTATAAAAAAAAAACAATTAATAAGTTCTAAGAATACATTTTTTTCATTAAGTAGTTGTTTCATGAACAACTGACCTAGTTTACAATTTTTGTGTCCTTTATCATTCAAAATCTAAAAATCTTTTTTTTTAATGTATATAGTAAATATAATATAATTGTTAAAACAATAGACATTTCAAGTATATCATAACTACATAACTTCTTACAGTTACGAGGGAAACCGCTGGCAAAAGCTAGTTTTGTATAAAAGACCTGAATATTATTGTTGGCATATGACCATGGAACTAGCGAGGAATTAACATCCAATGAAATTAAATATGCGACTTAGAAAATAAATAAAAATACTGACTGATGAACGAGTGAATGATGGAAGTGAAGGTTAGTGCATGATAAACTAATGAATCGAAGATACACCGAATAAAAATTCAGGTAAATTTACAAATACTCAGACAGCCAGGTAAATCGGAATAATATTTATTTTTTCAACCTACAAAAGTCATTAGTCGTTGTGAATGACAGCTGTCATCGCAACAGACGTTAGTGTAATTTTTTTTTTTTCTTTTAATTTGTCCTGTCGGACAGGCTAAGGTTCACAACCATGCTGCCTCGACGTTAGTGTAATAATAAAACTATTTGAATATAACTTGTTCACTAAACACAGATTATATTAGGGTTTTTTTACGAAGGTTGACAGTTACAAAGTTTTGTTACTTATTATAAATTAGTCATATTACCCTATTGGTGATTACTGTTTTTTATGAGGTAATTAATATTATCATTAATTTTGGGTTTTCTATAAAAAAAAAACACTCTTTTTACTTAAATTTATAAAATATAACCTAGCTATAGCTATTATTTAATCCGCCATCTTGACCGCCAGTGACATAAGATTGGACTAACTATAGTAATGAGTGAATGAATGACTGCATGAATGATATTAAATTATACAAGGTTTTATTTGTATTTCCAAAAACACATGTAATTAGAGTTGCCTACATTCTCAGAAATATTTAATTCTAATATATAATAATAGTCGTGGCTGGGAATCACGAATCGTCTATCTGATGATTTGTTTTAGTAATTTAGTAATTTTAGTTATAATTATATTCATATATGTTATTTTAATTGTTTATTAAGTTTAGATGTATAACCAGACGTACAAATAATATACTAAGGTTTTTATTTTGAATAAGAATTATTTTTTTCAACAAGATTTAGTTGAATCCATGTAAAACGAATACTATAGGGTAGAGGTAGTGGGAGATAAGGAGAATGGAAGGAAATTGTGTGGTAACGACTCCTACTATAGCAACATCACGAATTTATGTCATACCTTGAACTAAATATAATAAGTACATATAGTACAAATACAGTAAATATATGTATGCTTTAATAATAACTCATGTAATTAAGACAAACATTTATTTGATGCGCTATAGGTTTAGAAATTACCTTGACTTCTAAGCCAAGGATCATGGGTTCGAATCTTACACAGGAAAATTGTTTGTAGTTATAGATTGTTGTTCAGACTGTATGAGTACTTGAAGTCTATCATGTGTCCGTGATTTGTGTTTATAAAATGACTATATCATTAAAATCCTCGCGACAGAAAGACACGAATATATTTAATCGACTATAAATTATATTTATTTAATTCAATAAAAAAAGGTTAATTAAAAGATGTATACAACTCCATTTCGCTAAATAATTCACTTAGACCAAATACCCCTGACACCGTCGAAATAAATATTATAATGATAGAGTAGTGTATAGTAGTGTCAATGTAAGATGGCCGTCAAGTACGATGGATGTCAAGTAAGGCTAGTTTATGATGAATTAGGTGTATTTTAAATGGTTTCATGCAATTATTAGCAACTACTGCGGTCATATCCGTGTGCACTTCCGGTCGGCCTCTGCGTCAATAACGTAGTGTCTATCGCGAAAATATTATAGATTTCAAATTAACAAGAATAAATATTTTAATAAATAATGACGATAATATAATATATTCTGTTTTCGTATATAGCCCGCCTAATACGTGTAAAAACTTATATCGCAAACCCGAAATGTACAAAACAGTGTTTATGAAAAAGACTTTAAGGAAAAAATTTGAAGAATTGTAACCTACAGAGGTTCTGAGTCTTAATTGAGTTTTAATAATTTATTTAGACTTCTTAGGTACCCTTACTTTGTCATTTATAACTAAAAGTTCATTAAATAGTAAATGTATTTAATTATAATATACTAGCTTTGTCCGCGGTATGTAGTTATAAAACAACTATAAATATTTTTTCTATCATCTACAATAATATTTTTTTAGGATAAATGTAAATGTATTTTCTTTTCTCGACCGACAATTTTTTTTATTTTATCGGTTGAGTGATTAGGCAAATAAAGATACGTTCGCATAAATATATAATATAGGTATCTATAATATTTTTATAATCAATATTCCAATTATTTCTTTTTTATTTTGGGACTTAATTTTATTTACAGCCATGTTCAAAAATACCGCCCTACATTTTGGTCCTTCGAGCCGGATTTGAACTCACCTAGTAATATATGTTTTACTAGCTGATGCCTACGATTCCGTCTACATAGATTGTAAAAATAATATTTATATGGCTTACATACCTGTGACCCGTTACTTTTTTTAAAATGTTTTTGAAGTAAAATTTTGAAATATGTAAATAAAAATTGCGAATTGATCGAAATGTAGGTGAATGATGAGTATGAAATCTGACAAAAATTCTAAACAAAATTATACAACGGCGTAGAGAAGAAAAAAAAAGGGGAAAACAATATGGTGGAATATAATATGTATATTATTAAAAGGTCTAGGGCAAAATGTTGAAATTTTTTCCTAGTTCCTACAGACAAACAAATCAACAGCGTATGTGTTATTTTGGTACATAAGTTACAACATTGGAAAGTTTCATCAAAATTCGTTCAGTATTTTTGGTGTGATTAAGTAGCAAACACCCAAACCTTAGCACATATAATATTAGTATAGAGATACAATCTCCTCTGTCATTGTTAATAATTCATTTCACCGTTGAGCAGTCGACCGGGACACATGTCCCTCTTACCTGCTCCGCCTATTCGCGCCACCTACCTGGGCCGTCACGCTGACCGCCCAGCCACCTGCACCGACCACCTGCACCGACCGTTCGTACACCTGCGCCAGTCAAGATAACGACCTCCATTGTGTGCAAGCCAGCGGTGTGATTGTGTTTGTGTGTGAGTCATCGCCGCAAGCACACCTGCGGGCCTGCGAGCCTGCATAGGGGTCCAACAAGTCCGACGTCGCCCTAGTTAGGGTACGAAACGGAATTCAAAGACTTCGTCGTAATAGCCTGCGTCGTGTAAGTACACAGTCGTTAGGGTATTAGGCACACCTCTGTCACCTACTGATAGAGATTCGATAGGGTTCACGTTAGGCACTCGCCTCCCTGCTCACGCAGGGAGGACGGCTCATATCTCCGGGCTCCACCATGGACCCCAAATCCGCGGCGGAACCCGAAGATCTGTCCAAGTCGCATTTTCATGGTTGGGTCCAAGAAATCACGCCACATTTATGCCTGCGCTACTCTGTCCTGTTAGGCATCGAGTCTCCGCCCTCGACCTCGCGCGCCGCGACCGCGACCGAGAGCACCTCCGACATGGAGGTCGAGGCCGCCACTCCTACGGAGCAGACGGTCTCGGATTCCGAGTCGGGGAGTTTGTCCCCTTCCTCGGACGCTGACGAGGACGACGGTTTCACGACCGTGCAGACCAAATCGGCCAAGAGGAAGGCGACGAAAGCGCTCTCCTCGAACGTCCCGCGAAAACGGGCCTCAAAACCCGCTAGTAGCGAACCCGCGTCGCCCGACCGTTCTTCGGGCCCGGGCCCGACTCGCGAACGCTCGCCGACCGCGCCCGAAGCGCCCGCGTCCGCGTCGCCGTCGTCCGCGCCTTCAGCGCCCGCGGAGGCACCTTCAGCGCCTGCGCCTTCAGCGCCACGGAAGTCCCCCGCGCCGCCGCCGCTTTACATAAGGGACAAGTCTAAGTGGGACACTCTGTCCGCACTTATGACGGAGCACAAGCTCCATTTCACGTCCGCCCGAAATACCGCCGACGGTATCCGCGTTCAAACCGCGTCTTCGTCGGACCACCGTGGTCTGACTCGTCTCCTCCGCGAACGTGGTTACGGATACCACACCTACGCGCTAGAGGATGAACGCCGCTTAACGGTGGTCATCCGAGGGCTCCCCGTGGAGCTCACTACTGAGCGGATTTTCGAGGACCTTAAGTCCCAATCGTTCCCCGTCATCTCGGTGCACCGCATGTACCGAGCGACCACTAGGGTCCCGTTCGATCTCGTTCTCGTCCATCTCGAGCTTTCCCCGGAAGGAAAGCAAATTTTTAACGTCAAGGCAGTCTGCCAACTCACCGGCCTTAGGGTCGAACCTCCACGCGGTCGCGGTTTTCCTGGTCAGTGTCATCGCTGCCAGCTCTATGGGCATTCCCAACGTTTTTGTCACGCGCGTCCAAGGTGCGTCAAGTGCCTGGACGACCACGCGACAGCCGACTGCTCGCGGAAGGGACCGGTCCCTGAGGATCCTCCCAGCTGCGTCCTGTGCGGACAGAAGGGCCATCCCGCGAATTATCGCGGGTGCCCCAAAGCGCCGCGCAGGACACAGCCGGCAAGGCAGCCTCCTCGGTTCGCACAGCCTCCATGGGCTCCTCTAGCCCCTAGGAGGCCCGCGGCCCCTCAGGCATCCCAGGCCCCTCAGGCACCCGCGAACGCTTGGGTGAAGCCTCCGAGGATTATCCCACAGCCCGTCCCCCAGTCGATACCGTCGCCGCCGGTTCGTAACTCCACCGACGGAGTTGCGAGTTCGCTCGCGTGCGTCACGAGCCTCTTCGGTGTAATAGACATCGAAGAGCTCCTAGTCTTTTCAAATGAAATGAGGGATTCCGCGCGGAACCCTCCCGCGAGGATGGAAGTGCTCCTCAAGCACGCCGTCCTAATCAAATCGATATACGAACACACGATGTCAACATGATGACATCGCGTGGAAGGGTAAAACCTCGCTCTCTGACTGTCGCTACATTCAACGCGAACGGGCTACTTAAGCAGATAAATCTAGTACGCGATTTCGTGGTCACATACCAGATAGACGTCCTGTTAGTACAAGAGACCTTTCTAAAGCCGTGTAATCGTGATCCGCGCATCGCGAATTACCGTCTCGTTAGGAACGATAGGGCAACCGCGAAGGGGGGAACCATCATCTACTACAAAAGGTCTCTTCATTGCACTCCGCTCGATCCGCCCCAACTAGTTAACGTAGAAGCGTCATTATGTCAGGTGGGTATGACCGGCCATCAGTCGATCGTACTAGCATCCGTCTATCTTTCTCCCAATAAAGCCTTAGTTGAGAGGGACCTTAAGTCCTTACTCCAATTAGGTAACGCAACCATTCTGGCCGGCGACCTAAATTGCAAACATCCCCGCTGGAACTCTACTGTCGCAAACAGTAGGGGAAATCTCCTTGATAGGCTAAGCTACAAGGCTGGTCTCGACTTCGAGATCACCGCGCCTTTGAGTCCCACGCGATACTGCGACACAGACTTCCGACATGACAGACCCGACGTGCTCGACATAGTACTCTTGAAGGGCGTGACACTCCAGTTACGTTCTATCGAGACGCTATCCGAGCTAGACTCTGACCATCGACCGGTCCTATTTCAGCTAGGACTTCCTCCCCTTAGGGATCCCGCGACAAAAACAATTATAAACTGGACGAAGCTTCGAGAGCAACTCCATTCCCCCGTATCAGCGCACCTCGACAAAATTCCTGACCAGCTTACATCGGTCGAGGACGCTGTCTCAGCCGCGACTAACTTCACAGAACATTTGGTAGATAGCATAGGAAAGTCCTCGAGGGAGGTCCGAGTGAACTTCGAGGGTTACCGAGCACTCACTCCGGACATTAGACTTCTAATCACCCGTAAAAACGCCGCGATTAGAGCCCATGACCGATACCCGACAGATGACAACCGACGGAGGCTGCGCCGTCTCCAGAGGGAGTCGAGACAAGCTCTCGACGACTTCAGAGATAGCGGCTGGGATAGGACGCTTGCGACGCTCTCTCCAACACATCAGGCATTCTGGCGGTTGCAGAGAGCGTTGAAGGCGGACACTGTCTCAGATATGCCTCCCTTGGTTGGACCTAACTCCGCCATCGCGTTTGACGACCCTGACAAAGCTGAGTGCTTAGCCGACAGTCTAGAGAGACAGTGCCGTCTGTCTGCTCAATCGGTTGATCGCGATCATGTACAAATAGTCGACAAATCGGTCAATATAATGTGTTCTCAGCCACCGGTCGGTCCGCCAATCAAGGAAACGAACCTAGACGAGGTGACGTCCATAGTTAGGGCGCTTCACGCCAAGAAATCGCCAGGTCCCGATAGGATCACTAACAATGTGATAAAGCTTCTTCCGCCTCCTTTAATTTACCTATTGGTTACCATTTTTAACGCTCTACTGGCCGGTTGCTCGTTTCCGGCCCAGTGGAAAGAGGCCATAGTGATAGGGTTCCACAAGCCGGGCAAACCCCGGCATCTGCCTAGTAGTTACCGTCCCATTAGTCTTCTTAGTTCCTTAGGGAAAGTATATGAGAGAATCATCCTCTGTAGACTTAGATCGGAAGTCGAGAGACTCAAAATCATCCCAAATGAGCAGTTCGGCTTTAGAGCCAACCATTCATGTTCCCATCAGGTGCAACGCCTCACGGAGCACATACTGATAGGGGCCACTGTGAGGGCCAAGAAGCATAGGACAGGAGCGCTCTTCCTCGATGTAGCTAAGGCGTTCGACAGGGTCTGGCACAATGGACTGGTGTACAAGCTATACCAGTTCAAGGTGTCTGACAGACTCGTACTCATCATACGGGACTACCTGTCGAATCGCTCCTTTCGCTACAGAGTGGAAGGCGTTCTGTCAACTCCCCGCCCCATCAGGGCGGGTGTTCCCCAGGGTTCAGTTCTCTCGCCCATCCTCTACTCCATCTACGCTAGCGATATTCCTAGGCCGCGATCTAAAGTGCACCTTGCCATGTACGCGGACGATACCGCGCTTTACACGTCCTCTAAGGATCACTGGGAGATATACCAACGTCTCCAATCCGCAGTCGACTCCCTTGAGAGTTGGCTGCGGAAATGGCGGATCGAGGTAAACCCTGAGAAGAGCGTTTCGGTGCTCTTCGAACGGGGCCCCCCAAGGATCCTCCCGCGAATCAAACTCTTTGATAAACCGATACCTTGGAAAGACGAGGCAAAATACCTAGGAGTAACGTTAGATAGAAAGTTAGTTTTCACTGCGCATATTAGGACCGTTCGTAGCAGAGCGGCCTACATATTAGGTCGTTTATATCCGCTGTTAGGCAAGCGGAGTAAAATGTCCCTTCGCAATAAGGTGACACTTTACAAAGCTTGCATACGTTCCGTCATGTCCTATGCAAGTCCCGCTTTTGCGCACGCTAATCTGAAACCCCTTCAGGTGATTCAGAACAGGTTTACACGGATTGCAACCGGGGCGCCGTGGTTCGTACGCAACATCGATCTCCATAGAGACTTGAACCTTCCGACCATCGCTCAGTACTTCAAGGGGCTTTCCCAAAAGTACTTTGAACGTGCTGAGCGACACCCGAACCCACTGGTGGCTGACGCCGCAGAGTATAGACCACGTAAGACTACTTTAGTCAGAAAAAGAAGACCCAAGTCGGTACTCGTTGACCCCGACGACGCGTTCACAGTAGGTAATAACGTGTACGCGTAGGCATAAGTGACACCTCACAACATACAGACACACACCGTCTATACCGGTATAGACGAGGTCCCAACTGAGTAAGTGCTCCGTTGCTCCGGCGTTCTGCCGTCGGAGGACGCTAGTGTCCAAATTTCCTTAGCTTCCCTCCTGACTAACGACGCCCCGAGCCGAGGTCCGTGTCTCAATCTGAGACGCCCTCGGGACGTCGTTCCCCGTGGGGGCCCATCTGGCCCCCCCTTTTCAAGGGTGGGTCTCCTGACCCACCCGCTCCCCCGGTGACGCTGTAATAGCCAACAGGGCTAACAGCATAGACAGACAAAAAAAAAAAAAAAAAAAAAAAAAATGTTAATAATTATTCAAGGTTGGTAAAAGAAAACTGGTAAAAGCGATAATCGTAATTTTTTTTTAACTTTTTTGTATACAAATATATAAGTATATTTGCAAGTATGTATACAAAAATTACAATACAAATTACAATAATTAATAATTTATAAATATGATAAAATAACTTATTATTTACAAAAAACAAGTCACTATTAATAATTAACCACTATTTCCTTTCAATCGGTTTTCCCTATTATTAATAAATATTGTTATTACTGATAACTTAATCATATCTTTAATGGAATTGAGTCATTTCTTTTGGAATGGATTTTTTATACCTAATAATATTCATCTGTACTAATTATTTTAACATAATAATCGCTGGAACATCCACTTGGCTTTAGTATACATTTTGATTTTGAAAACCCATTTTTGAAGATTTTTTCAAAATCTATATCGAAGGTAAGTAATAGGTTCTATATAAATCATTTCAATTAAAGCTACCAAAATTATTTATCACATAACTAATAGGAGCTTGAAAAAACACAGACACCTTGTGTTATGTTATTTTTAAAACGAAACATAAAGAATACATTTATATATAATATATTTAAAAATGTTATATAATAAACTAGCAGACTCGGCCACGCGTTGCTGTGGTTGCTAAGGTTTTAGGTATCCACCTATTACATTGTAGTAAACTATTTAAGAAGTCACGGTATTAGAAAAAATAAAATTAAAATTAAGAAAAACCCCGGACCGCTAAGTAAAGGAAAAAATTTAAAATGCAAGTAAATTTATCAAGGCCAATACCGAAATAACAATATTTTGATATAAAATAATATTGTGACTTAAAATTAAGATGTAAGTTATCCTATGTTTCGTGGATGAAGGGCTAGCCGTACCCACGACTCCGCCAATAAGGCGAGGAAGGAGCGCCGCGGGGTTTTTAGTGGGTACACCGTTTTCGGGAGTCCCACACACGCCCCTCGCTTCCCCCGCGAGGGGTACGGTGCGTAAGGCATTTTCCCCGCGGAAACAAAAAAAAAAAAAAAAAAAAAAAAAGTTATCCTATGTTTCAAGTTGGATCAAACTACACACGGTGTGCAAATTTGATTAAAATCGGTTAAGTAGTTTAGGAGTCCATCGCGGACAAACAACGTGACACGTAATTTATATATATTAAGATAAGCTACAATAAAAAAGTGTTTTGTTCAAAATATATATTTTTTATCTGGTATTTTTGAGTTTATATATCAAGATCAGACGGAGTCAAGTTATATTATATATTTGTTAAATGATATATTTGTTAAATGGTTTTTCTATATGTTATAATTGTATAATTATTAGTAATAAAATATTTGGGTTTTTAATGTAATTTGGATAAATTTAATTTCTTGAAACACAGATAAAGTTATCTTGGAGAAGAAAAGTTTTTGATTGGTAACAAAGTAATAACAAAATAAATTGGTAACAAAATAAAATAACAAAGTATTTTTTTTTATAAAAGAAGTAAACCTTATTTTAATAATTGCTTAAGGTTAATTTCAAACATAACAGCCTCGGTCGTTTTTTGGTTGAGGAAAAAATATCTTCTCTTTTCGTATTTTAATAAAATATTTTTTTATGGTTAGTACATGGCTTGGATTCTGGATTTCTATGTTTCTAGCCCTGTTTTCGATTTTAGATAGTAAAACATAGGTTTATGTCGAAGAAAGCGGTATGAAACATAACACAAAATGAAGTAAAAAAAACAAACAAAAATTAGATACTTATTTAAATTGATATACAGATAGACAGACATATATAGATTGCTAACTGTAAGTTGGTAAGTTTGGCAACTAATTATAATAATTATCTACGTATCTTACAATATTTGTATGCAATAAGCAATTACAGCAGGATATTGTAAAAGACTATAATGACGTCTGTTGATACACGGCTACACTCTTTCCAACCGATTATTTTACTTTTGACAGCTAAAGTGATGAAATTGCATTTCTGAATCGATGACAAAAACAATTGATTATATTTACATAGAAGTTTTTATCGATATATAATATTAATTTGCTTTTTTTACACGACGTTTCGCATCGCTTTATAGAAATTAACAAGCTTTCGAAAAATTATATTTATATATTTAAATAGATATTTATCAATACCCTCGTGTGGTTATGTATAGTAATGCTACTGTCAATTGGCCATTTCTCAATGTTGGTAATACTCGACAGGATTAATAAATATCGGTAATATTTAGTAGGTCACGTCCCTATTAAAAAAAGTGTCCATAAAGTATTGTATTTGTTTACTGTGATTTCAAATGTAATAATTACGAAACTTCATATGCGTCTATATGTCAAAAGTAAAATATAATGTGAAAGAATAAAGATAGTTTTATTAATACAAATATTAAAGAAATCCAGCAAGTCTAAACTGAAATACTTTATTGGCCTTTCGTATTTTTGTTATAAAATTAATTAATATTACAATATATAAATATTTCTACTGCCAACTATCTATTAATTATTAATTCAATATGTTATTAATCAGTTTATTCGGTTAATTAATAGAACATAATATATTATAACTAACCTACCTATCCTTCCACTTCATTGACTATTTGATCAATATTTTAATGATAAAGTCAATATTTTAATGAAACTTTTTAATGATAAAAACAAAAGATGAGTAAAGTAATACCCAAAGTAATCAACGATTTTTGCAGTGTATTTTTTAAGTATTTGTTCCTCAGGACTGTCCTCGTAGACTGCAGTAGGATGTTACACATTTCAGGATATTTCAGGATATTCGTCTAAAACTACTGATCTAACCGGGAAAAACACAAGACTATTAAAATCAAGAATATTTTTGTCAAATCTACTCAAAACCAAAAAATGAAAAATATATTTTAACAAAATCAACGTAAAAATTACTTATCCAAATCATTTTAACTGAATCCTCAATATTTATTTTGATTATAATTAAGTATATTTTTAATTTTTTTCACGTCTGTTTGTTCACACAACATCAACACTACGATTTATCTCATAATTTATAGTATACATATATATAATATTAATAGTGTCATTTTCATTGACTTTTTTTTTTTTTTTCGATGGACACATACCAAGCCATCTTCCCTACTCTATGATTATTATACATCCAATATTATATGACTCTTTAGCTCGAAGCAGGTAGGTTCTGACAACAAATAGTAAGTTACATTATAAAGACAAACATTGTAAGTTAGGACGTAATAAATAATCTTAAAAAGATACCTTATACTGAGTATGACATAGCTGTATGTTATCCAGTTAGAGAAGTATTTACGTAAGACATGAAAAAACAATAAAAATAATGCGTTTCTACGAATGTCTTCTGTAATTCACGCGGACGAAGTCGGAGATAGAACTAGTATTAAATATATAACGATATGAATATCTTTAATTCCCAAGGTATTACGTAACAAGCCGTGACAATGATGGAATCTTCGTTCTCACGATAGTTCACTAACTTTATATAACAAAATATATAACATGTTTAGGTACTAACACAGAATCCAGATACCTAAATATTGTTTTTAAAATAATCTTATTAAAGATACATTTTTAATATTGATCTTATTAACTGAATTTTTGATTCCTGAAAACTAGAGTTTATTTTATTAATGAGGTATGTTAACGAAACTAATTGTCCTATTATTAGATATTAAACTAGTTACGAAAAAAATAAACATTTTCAATAGACAGTCATTGTTATGTTCAATGTTAAAATATTTACAAGTGTCTAAAATATTAATGAAATCACCAGACAAAGCCGGGATAATAAGTTAGTATAATCAAATAATTAAATTCTAATAAATTCCCTCACTTGTAGTTCGTATGACGCTCTGATAATTTCACCGCTTGAATTATTTCACAGAAATAATTAACTGGATTTAAATTGTCTTTGGATTAATTTTCTTTCAGCTTTATATATACAAGGTTATTTGTAATTAGTTGACCACCTCTTGCAGGTAGCCTCTTTACATCAATCCCAACAATATTGGTTTTACAACTTTTTAAAATTAATAGTTTTTAAAAAATAAATTTTCCCATACAAAATTTATTTGTAGTCTCTGAACTAACTATTTCAAAAACGAATTCTAACAATGTCTTTTGTAGGGATACCTGGCCTTAACTCTGAGCGTCGGTATGGCGCCCGAGCGTTGACCTTTTAAGTACTTCTTACAAAATACAGGGTAATAAGTAAAAGAGGAAGCAATTTTTTTTGTTCCGTTTTTTTTGTGTTGTTTATCAAGATTTGTAAACAGTTGTAGACAAATGTTGCTGAGATTGATGTAGAGAGGCTGCCTGCAGGAGGTGGTCAACTAATTACAAATAACCCTGTATATATTTATATATATATGACTGATCAAAATCTGTCGGCTTGTATGTTCGCATCATCATGTAACAGCTACTGAACCGATTGCAATCTAGTTTTCTTTGTTAAGGCGTATACTCTCAAGGAAGGTGTATGTATATACGTTTATCGAAAATGTAGCGACACATAAGAACTTACATGAAGGTATTGTGATATACTAGAATATAAAGGTACTGTAAAATGTAGTTTCAGGGTTATAATTACTTCAATGCAAATAAAAAAGGTAAATGCAAACAAAAAAACTAGTTCATACTTTCAACATTACTTATAGTATTATTTTACAGGATACCTTCAGTATTTTTCAATAATGTGATTATGATTCAATTCTATATGACTAATTTATTTATTAAGGTGGGAGTAGCTAATAAATAATCATCAATGTATTGACTATACCAAAACATTAAGTACCTCTTATATTGATTGTTAAATATTTGTAATATGGTTAGAAAAAATATTTTTATATATTTTTTTAAAGAGATAAAAGATCCCTTCAGCAAATGACGGTCATATCTGCTTTTATCCCACTCTCTTGTATCATAAACCATCTCAATGGGGACTTCTTTTTTACCACCTAATTCTTCACGTACTCCATCCATTTCTAAAAACTTCTTCTCTTATAATCATTCTTACTTAAGACTCTACTAGTAACATTATTTTCATCCCTCCGCATTTTATCACAACAAATAATTTTCATCTTTTTCTTCCTTTTTCTTATCAATCTAAAATAATTAAATAAGTTTAAATAATCAAATTCAGGTTGAACTATAATTGAAATTGCTGCGCGAGAAGATATTTCTCTTGCGTCTCAACTTGACAAAGAAAAACAATTTGTCATAAAAATCGGCCAAGTGTGAGTTGGATTCCCCCACGAAGGGTTCGAATATATAAAAACGGCAAAATTTTCATGTTTGTTGTACGGCAGCTTCTAATTATTGTATCATTTGTGAAAATTTCAACTGTTTAGCTATCATGGTTCATGAGATACAGCCAGGAGACAGACAGACAGCGAAGTCTTATTAAAAGGGTTCCATTTTTACCCTTTGGGTACGGAACCATAAAAAAGTAAAAGAAAATAAAATAAACACATTATTTAAAGTAATATTATAAAGAACAGCTGCGCACATGAAATCCTTTCAGATTAGATCTTGGACAATAGAGAACAAGCAGAGCTAATGACCTTACAATTTAAATGTACAGTCGATGGCAAAAGTGTTAAGTATTAGTACTATTATTATTTATTTTGTAATAGGATAAAATAATATACGTCCTAAATATATTAATTAGTTGAATCACAGTAATTGTTTTTATCTTTTGATAAGACAATTAGGTTAATAATATATTTTGATAAATTTAATCTTTATTATATTCTAAACTCTAAAGTATCCACAGTTATTTTTAAAACAAATCTTCAAGTGGATTTAATAAAAATCTATATGTTTTTTTATTAATAGAAGTTTTGTATTTGATAATACATGTACACATTTTCATACATAATTATATTGTAGACTTTACACCTGTATAAATTAAAACTATATTTGTCCACAGTAACGGGATTTAATATGTATAATTTTTTTTAATAAAAACAAAGTCATAAAAAATATTATATTGTATTCTTAAATAAATACTTAATGTGCAACGATCAAAAAAACATGCGAAACATCCCTGGTGGGGATCGAACCCACGACCTTTGGATTAGAAGTCCAACGCGCTATCCTCTGCGCCACAGGGACTGTACAAAGGCAGTCGAAATACTACTTGGGTTTAATTATATTATGTATTCTAAATCACTAGTTATAATTTTTTGTTCCCCTAAATTTTAGAGAAGTTAAAATGTTTAAAATTTAAGTCTAAGAATAATGAAAATGAAAAATAAATCACATAATTATTAATAATAAATATTGCTAATGAAAATCAATAAAAAAGTAATTTTCACATATTGTAACACTTTCTTACATAACATTCAACATTTCAACCGGTTTAAAATTTAAATAACAGTACCAGAATGGTTTGTATGTAATCCGAAGCCACACACTTTGCTACATACATACTCATATTATACAAGTAACTACCTACGATGTTGTCTGTTTATTTGTGTATAACGAAATTTACACACATACACACACATATACATATGCGAACCTCGTATTTAAGGGTAAAAATTTATGATCCTGAAACAGTGTCGTCTTTTATTAAATCTGTTCGTTATTTTATGCCTAATTAAAGAACCTAAGAATTAAAAATCCTATAAGATATAGAGCTAATACAGAAAGGTATAATTTGGGAACTGACTGTAATATATACATTTTTAGTATATTAAGACAATTATTGAGATTTATTGAACTAATGGTCATAGTTTATTGTACCGTTAATGTACCTACTTTTAAAAAACCTCCTCACGATAACTTTTGTCAAAATGGAACAGCCAAGCCATATTATTGTTATTTTTTTAATAATTATATGTAACTAATATAAACTAGACAACCGTTAAAACTGACTAATTTCAGTAACACCTCATTAGTAACCGTGACATTGTTAGTAATTTAAATATTGTATTATATACCGGTATTTGCACGCCTCTTTGATATTTACTAGTTTTTTTATACTACTCGGTTTGTGTAATTGCTGTTAAATCGATTTTAGTGTTAAATATTTCATGACAATATTTCAAATTGCTGGTGTAATGTCGTATTCTTTTTTTTAACTCATTTTTAAAATATTAATATTAAAATTGCCGAATCACGAAAAGACACTGTAACTCAGTTACCAAAGTGACGGGGACGGACGATCACAGGACGCAGGTTGATTATTTCTTTTATATATTTTTTAATATATCAGCCAAGATGGCAGCTACCCAAACATGCGACAAAGTTTTTAGTTAAGAACTTACTAAGTTCTAACTCGTTCTAGTTTGTAACCTAAGTTTTCCAAAATACTTCAGTAAATAGCTCAAAATCTCTATCTATTTTGCACATTAACGCCATCTATTGAGCTACAATAAATCTTTATTCTTTTAAGTAGTATTTTGTTTTCTTTTATCTTATTATAATGTGTAGTTTTGAATTTTATGTATTTAAATAAATGTATAACTGTTTGAAGTTTTTATTTATAAACATATAGATAAACAACATAAAAAAGTTTTTTATATATATATGGGTTGATTATCAATATTAAATATCGTAAATGCACATAAACAAAAGTTAGTTTCATTTTAATATTAATAGATTTCACAACTAAAGGTTAAAGATAAAGAACCTCTGTCTAAATTAAGTAATTTTTGGCTAAAACGATATATTATATTGTAATAAAGATTTATAATTCAATAGAATAATGAATAATATCTTTCAATAATTTCTTAGCTTTAAATAAATCTCTATATAAAATTTTCTTAATAAAACAATGATCTCAATAGAGTTGACAAAATACTATAAAAACTACTATTGAAAGAGCCAACAATAAGATTTAATTGTAATTAATTCTAACTAAAAGAATAAATATTATATATTCCTTCTGTAATTATGGACGAATTATAAACAATACAAAATTATACTATTTTTTCAAGCCTTGATTTCATTTTTAGCTGATAAAGGAAAAAGAGAATTTATTTATTCTTTTCTTATAACAGAAATTAAATAAAAATAAAATGTTCTTTGAAGTAATAATTAAGAACTGGCAATGAATAAAAAAAACTAAATTTTCAATGATTTTTATTTTCCTCTACGTATTTAACGCTTCAGATATCTCAAGGAATGTTACGTTTTCACGTTACGTTACACTTCAGTGACGTAGACACGTCTAAGGGCGTTTACAGACAGCCTCTATGTACTATTTGTAGGTACCCTTACTCTGCATCCGGGTTTTGTAACATCCCTTATTCGTGAAGTCGGATCAGGTGCGGATTGTTCAGCCCCCCTCCTCCCCAAACCCCCAATCCCGGTTGTATTAAAAGTTTGCCTGCTCAGAATGTACTTATATATATTTTATATTAAAATGTATTTCTTTATTTGCATAAAGTAACCAAATTATACTGTCCTCTGCAAGTAAGAATAGTTGCTGATGTTTTACCATTCTTGTACCGAGCACAGAGAGACAGGGAGTTTGATTAATAGGAAAAGGAAAGAGAGAAAGTTTGGGCATCTATCTATCTCGCTCACACTACGAAACGCAACTATTATAGCTTCACGCCATTTGTTGGTACTATCACTAAAAGAAAAATATATACATATAATGAATTGCCGATTAATTCTAGCACCGGTGCTTACAGAGTGACTGGTCCCAAGTTCAATTCCCGGTCTAATTATATTTGATCGTATATACATTTCACATCTTCCTTTGAAAATAATTTCCTTCCATTAGGTAGGTACTATTCTTTTGAAGACAAACTGAGACGTCCAATACAACTTATTTTAATGATTTTTCACTAGCGTCCCCGTCTTTTTCTGGCTTAGATATTAATTTTTTTTCATGGTCTTTCTAATTCAGACCCTTTACAAATTATACATAGAGGTAGACGTTCGTTATGAATCAGCCTACGCATAAATTAAAATTACATGAAAATAAGTACAGCAGTAATTAAATATTCGGCATAATAGCATTAGCTAACTTTGTTTTCCTTTTATATACTACAAGCTCATAACTGCTTACTTTCATATTTTCATGTCTATTCTAAATAAATATAAAAATATATATTACTTAATCATTAAAAATAACCTTATAAGACCATTTATTGATACTATATTGTATAGTATTCTTATAATTAGGTTGTCATTTCATGCGCTTGCGCATCATTCATGAGGTGACAAGAAAACTCTTTCGAGTCGAGCGCATGCCGGTTTTTGAGAAAAAAGAAACAGCGCCAAAGTCACCTGCTGCGTCTAGAAAATATGCCGTCAATCTGTCGAATTATAAATAACTTTCTATATAATCGATTGATCAATCCGCCGATAAATCTGCCAACTGGTTTGATATGTATTACTTGTATTAAATATTGTTGATTTATTCCTTATTGTAGAAATATTTAATAATTTTAGAAATACCTGATTTGATACATATTTATATTAGACTAACCTATGTAGGCGTGAAAAGAGATGCATTACAAATGCATGCATAAAAGTACCTGCTCACGCAAGGACTAGAGTATCCGTTTTGACGAAATTGGATATCCAAGTAAAGTTGTAAAAAAACATCTTATTAGATCAAAATTACAACACAAACAAACACACAATAATTTAAAAATATTAGTCATTTCAGTATCATGTAATAAGTTTTAACTCTTAACAATTACTATTTTTTAAATAACAAAATTAATCATCAACACGAGGAGGACTTGACTCCGTACCGACAAAGATGATTATAAAATATATGCTAATCTAAACGAATAGTGCAGTTGTTAGAGCAGCGGGCACTTGATCCCAGAGGTCGTAGATTCGAATCCTGCCAGTTCGAATGCCTAACGTGTTTTAAATATATATTTTTAATTAGAGTACTTTTAAAAATATGTAATGTATAAAATTGGAATCGTTATTATTCTATTACATTTACGTACATGCGGTTCTTATAAAAAGATATTTCCTCGCGGACATATTCTAACTATCTTTAGGTTATATATCTTATTATACCAGCTCTTCTTAGCGTCTTAATTGCATTATTTCAGAACTATAAATTGAATCCGGAAAGGATACGACAACAGTCGAGACGCATTTCCATTACTTAGAAAAATGTTTATTTATTATGTACAGGGTTATTTGTAATTAATTGGCTATCACTTGCAGGCAGGCTCTCTACATCAATTCCAACAACACTTGTTTTACGTCTTTTTAAAATTGCCAGTTTTAAAAAAAATAAGTTTGTCCATAACAAATTTATTGGTTGTTCCTAAACAACATTGTCATCAACACTGAGCGTAGTGTAGCGCTCGGACGTTGACCTTTTAAGTACTTCTTACAAAACATAGAGTAATAAGAAAAAGAGTAAGCAAAAATGTTTTTGTTCTGTTTTTTTTGTGTTGTTTATCAATATTTGTAAAAAGTCGTAGAACAAATGTTGTTTGGATTGTTGTAGAAAGGTTGCCTGCAAGAGTTGGTCAATTATTTTAAAAATAACCCTGTACAATCCGCCAAAAAAAAGAGCGGTAAAACGAAAAAACGTTTCATTTATATATTATTACAGAATCACGAGGCCTAATAACAAGTTACTCACACAGATAAAGCAATTTTAAAAAACAATAATGTGAACAAATATCTCAATATTTTAAAACTAAATTTCAAAAGTTTTCATATTCAAGGTTATATTTGTAAGACAAATTTCCATAGAAATAAGTCCATAGACACAATACCACAAGGTCGGGGCAGTTCTTCCGCTCGAAATATTAGACCTCTTTCATCATCTTTAAGTTGAAATATCTATTTACTGTGTTATAACATATACTTTATTTATTTGTAATATATCAAAAATACTAAGAGACGAATATCAGAAAATAATTTCGAATTAAAATTTTTCTGTCCGATTTATTGAGTCGTATATAATATTATATATACCATTAGAAAGTGTCGTCTACAATTTGACAAGTGTGAATAATGTTGTTTCATTCAATACTAATATCTTAGTTCTGAACTAATGTTCAGTACTCTTAGTATGAGTTCTGATGTTACGAAAACTTACGATTACTATAAATCATCCTAAATAACTAAAAATAAATATAATCTGAACCGAAATAAATATAATCTGAACCGATTTTTTTAATATGAAAATTGATTAAGATTCGACGATTTTGAAAACTATAATAGTTTTCGTAACGTCAAAAATCGTACTCGGGATTGAGTATCCCAATGATGAGTAGACTATGAGTAGTCTGACCTGTAGTTCACGAAGACTACTTGGACTATCATCCCGTCTTTGGCAATAAAGCTCGTGTTATCTTGATAGGATTATACATAGTATAGAAATAAAACTATATTAAACTTTTGAAGATTTTTCAAAATCGTTACCAAATTTATTCAAAATAACGTCAAAATCTGTTAAGCCCCACTAAATTGTACGCTATACTATGACTTGACCTTGGATTCAAATCCACATTTATAATCATCTTACATCTAGACCCCACAGTGACCCTGAACACTTCTCACCGCCCCATTGTAACATACCATGCCCCAATATACAGAGTTGATATCGTCAAAATTTTGAAATACTTAAACCAAGAGAAATTTTCGACACATCTCAAGATATGCCTATTCGTTAATTGTTAAAAATCTCCCAGAGTATTTTTATTACAAATCGAATATTTTTTTATGACGAAATGACCGTAGTTATAATCACCATTGTTCTTAGTAAAGAGGACGGAATCAGATGATATCTAGATAAGTACCATTTTATATGGAAGTGTTGGCCTTGAAGAGGAGGGCGGGGATGAAGACGAGGTCCTGACAGACGCAGAGGATAGGAAAGCATTCATTTATCCAACTGCAAATATTATAATTACTTCCATGTACTCACCCTACTTTACCTACTCCTAGTATACGAAGGCTAAATCTCAATTACTTAAAAAAATCTCAAGGGATTTTCCTTAACATTCGTACACTCTATATATTATTTTATCCTTGCCTCCTTGCCGTGTATTGTAATGCCTCGGTCCTTATAAGGTCTTTCCTGACAGACAGACTACCAATATACATTTTATTTTTCTATGTATATCTTAAATCACTCGCCCGTTACGGCCTTGTAAGTAATGGATTTTTAAGCCTGGAATCTAATTAAAACAATGCCTTTACTAAAAGCTTTAACTAAGATAAACAATTTGATTATTTTTGCATGAAATAATAACCCTGACATTCCAAGAAATTCGTCAATAGAGTCCTGCCAGTGTCGACAAAATTCTATATTTATTTAAATTTAAGGTAAATATGTCTAAACATGTGTATCGACAATTTTATAATTTAACATATTTAAATTTTTATTCCTGATATGTAAAGTAAATCCCTAAAAAAGTAAGAAAGTACTTATAGTACTATAATACCTTGTCACGACCGGGTATCGAACACAGTACTTCACTACAGCAGTACAGCCTTACATAACCTCACTATCACAGTGAAAGTAGCCGCGTGTGAGATAATAAGAAAGCGAACCGATTTAACATCTAAATTATTATAATATATTCATTATGTTAACATTAAATGCAGACAAAGTCGCGTGTTATAATTTGTTTTAACAATTAAGTTTATTTTTCGGTTTTTGTAAGGAAGATTAAATAATTAAATAATTTGTTTAACATTGTTATCACTGTTACGTCTGTCTGTTTTGACAACACATCCGAATTAATATTGGTTTTGTAAAAAAAAAATATATTAAGCAGTCTTTAAGAAAACAAGTTTTGATATTAACAAAATAGTAGGATTTTTATAATACTTTTTAATAAAAACAGACTACAACAGCTATGAAACGTATCATATAATAAAAAAATAACGACTGTATTTTTGTACCTAATTACCAAAAATACAATCATAAATGACACATATTTCAAATTAATATTATTATTGTAGTTTTATTTGTTTGTTTTTTTATGTTTACTTAAATTTAGTATGTTTAGAGGTTATTCTCTGAATCAAGATATATTTCTTAAATACATATTTAGAGGAAAGAAACACACAAAAACTTGAATGTGTGAATATGTTATACATTTTATTTTAAATTACTAATTTTAACGATTTTAATCGGGAAGGACGAAATCGAAGGTTACAGTTGACTAATATTTATATTCTAAATTTTATTTTAATAAAATCAAGACGGCTGATTTGAATTTGATTAAACTATTCATACATACTTTTTTTTGTAAATTTTTTTTTTAATATATATTTTTTTTACTGTCAACATGATTACATCATGGCATAGTGGTTACTGAAAAGCTCTGGATTAATAAACTCCAGCAACACCTGAAAGCTCAACCTTTGTCTATTTAACTTTCTTTCTCTTCTTTTTTTTCTTTCTTTTCTTTATCTTTGGTTTTTTCTTTGTTAATGTTTTTGTATGTGACATTCAAATAATGTTTTTTGATTTTGTCTTTCGTATTATGTAACGTATGATAGACAGATTGTAGTGTGGTCTGTGGTTCACGTATGTCTATTACGTACTTAGGTACGGTTCGTGTGTGATATAGGAAGAAGTAATTATTTATAATTGAGATGAAACACGGAAATATCATTACAACCGAGCACACTGGTTACATATCATCGGTTTTTGATTAAAAGTTTTATTGCTCAAAAGCCAATTTGGGAATATTTTCATGTTAATTCAGTTACGAATATTTAATTAAATACTTATTTTTTTTTATTATCCATGATAATATTTATATTTTTATGATTTTTGTTGAAATAACAAAACCGGCAATTGAAAATTGAAGCCTTTCACGATTTTTAATAATAAGGATTTTCAAAGGAAAATCGTAATAATATTATTGTAACATGTGCGAATTTATTTGTTTGTTACACTTTCACGTCCTAATTGCTGATAAATAATACATTTTGCATATACCTACAATAGGGATACTGAAAAGGATATGGTGTATCTGCTGTCCCGAAAACAAGACTGTTGGAGAAGGAGAAGCAGAAGAAGAAGGAGTATTAAAATCTAAAGAATTTAAAGTTGTTTTTTTATCTACATAGCGGGTGAAGTCGCTGGTAAAAGTTATTAAATTATAGTTTAAAAATAACATACTAGTCTGTTTTTCTATATTAATTATAAGTTAAAGGAATTTTATAAATAGAAATACTTTCCTAATAGATATGACTCTGAAAGACGTTTGATGAAAACTTCCAAGTAATCTAACCGGAAGGTTTAGAGATTGACCCTAATGTCCAGAGGATCTGACTTTTGACGAACATTCCAGAACGTTGACGTCATTATGAGTTATGACTACAATAATATACAGTGATAAAATTGAGATAGTGGTCAAAAAATCGTGGGGTATATAAAAGTTTTATAATATATTATCAATAAATATTCAACTTGAACCTTGGGAATACGTCTTCGAGTTTTATAAGTTTTCTTTTTATTAACAAATTACAGAGTAATTTTCTAACATCCGGTTACTGTTAAAGTATGGATTATTTGACAGCATTGTCAAGATTTGTCTGTCTAAATTGTTATTTTACATAGTGTAGTGCCTGTAAGTGCGAATTTCTAAGATATAGTAAAAAAAAAGAGAATATGAGAGACCCATACTGCTTTGTCTATAAAACAGAAACATCTGCTTTTTTTTTTTTTGATGGATACATTAAAAGCACCAGCTCTATGTATGATAGCTCTATGCTGTCATCAACATTAACGTCAACCAATCAGAACTAACATAGGATTATTTGATAGCATTTTTTTTATGATTGGAGTGCCTTTAACTATTTGTAGGTTATCTGTTCACAGCCTAAAACAGTAGAATATTAATCAACTCGATCCCCGAAGTTTTATCTATAATTCAAAAACAAACCTGACCTCTGGTTTGTTATTGAAATATTTAGATTTTCAATATGTTACATCCGATAGCAAATACCATAGAGCATATGTTCATATTTTAATTTACAATTAATGCGTAATGAACTTTAGCACAGCGAATAGCAAAAACACAAAATGGTACATTAAAATAATATCAATACAATATTACTAGTGCAATGTAATCGCTAAATCCAGTAAAAACTGACTTGTGATTACGCAAATCATTAATCATTAACTGCAACACTGTTTTATTACAAGTGATATTAACATTAAACATCAAATCATTCATTCGTTCTATTGATATATAATATTGAATGAAGAGTTTTATACCTGGTACAGCACTAACTCCACCAATAGTACTACTATAGATAATTATCAGACAGCTGGTAACTGAACCACCACAATATTTAATATATTTCGGTTTCTTAATAGAAATATATACAATATTTAACGTATCATTGTTTGATGCCCTATTTGTATAAGCCCAATAACATCAACGGGACGTGTGGAGGATTATTGACACCTGAGTGAAAAGGGGCCTTAATGGGTCCCCACGCATTCTGGGCTCTCTTAACTCTGAAATGTTTATAAAATCGATTTACGTAGTATCTGTGTTTTTTATCAATCTAAAAACGATTTCACTTTCTTTTGCAAGAATTCGCTTTTTATAAACTTACCGTTCAGTTTCTCTCATATATATTAAGGTTTTCTAATGTCACTGCGGAAACTATCTTAATACAAAATGACATTGTTTTTTTTTTTTAAGCGTCGCATTCACGTAGAATAATATTAATTATTTAAAAAAATATATATCTTGAAACGAGTAAGAATTTGCTTATCAATATTCCTATGAGTTCTTGAATAGGAAACCTTGACAACTAACAGAGTTTACGTATTACCTAACAATTAATTCTAAAAACCAGTTACTAGGAGGCCTTTTAGTTTGACATTTTGTATAATCTGCAATAACCAGTACAATACAAATATAAGTTTGTTATTGTTTTAAGTATTGGTTGGATTGGATGATCACACATATATGGTATCAAACTATCTTACAATCATAATTAGAAAATGAAAACAAAACATGAAAAAAATATCTTAAAATATAGCTAATGCGTATAAACCTATTATTTTCCTGAGTTCGATAAATTCTATTCTGGACGTTAATTGATTTTTGTAGTCTAAAAGAACAAAGAGGCGGGGAACAGTCAGATAATATATTACTTAATTTATTAGATAGTACCTACTTAATTTCTTGATTTCTTCGCGTAAATACATAATAACTAATGGTATATTTTACATATTTATAACAATAATATTTATAAGATAGGTTTTGGATTATAGTTCACATTTAACGACATAATATTTGCTACTAATCAACCATTTAACAATAGTTTTCTTAAATTTATATAAATATAGAACGAAAATAAACCGATACGGGCAGGGATTCGAACCCGCGACTACTGGGAAACCGTCGAATCCCTGCCCGTATCGGTTTATTTTTCATTCTATATTTATATAAATTAAAATAAGCTTAACATGGCTATACATGTTTATAGATATTTTCAAACAATAGTTTTCTTTAATTGTGTAAAATTAATTAAATTAAATGATGCCTTCAAGATTAATAATCCAACTAATTACTTTTTACACTGAGCCAGTCATTGTGTCAATTAATCATAGTACAGGAACGCGGTAGTATCAGTATAATATATAATATGGATTGAACGAGTTTATTGATTTACGCATAACTAACATTGTTATACCATTAATAGTAATTATTATATTCCCTTGTTTCCATTCATGCCATAAAGGCTCCCTTTTCATAATATCTCTTCACAGGCCCTCTTTTCAAAATATTTTGCAACTTCCAGGCCCTCTTTTCAAAATAACCTTCCTTTTAAAGATGGCGGTGACAAAGTTTTTACGGATACCAATTATCTATTCCGTAGCTTTAATAACATATAAAAACAAATATTAATAAAAGTAATTAAGTTGGCCGTTTTTTTCTATATTTATTGCAGACGTTTCGAACAATTATTTTGAACTGTATTACATTTTATTATTATTATTAATATATTTTTGGATATTAAATGTTACATAGTATATTGTTTCAATCTGGTGTCAGAGCCAAATATGTGAAAAATGTAGGTTTATTTTTAAATGATCACAAGAATGTTAATGCTTTATAAACCTTAAAAATTAAAAAAGCCGTATTTTAATTTTGTTTGAAGATTGGAAGAACTTTTAAAGTCAATTTTATAACTAATTGGATCGAGATAAAAACGAAATAAAATTTACCATTTTTAATTAGACCTCAGCTTACAAATAAAACATATTTGCATCGAACCCATAACTGATATATTACTATATATGTACACACAAATAGAATAGATAGAAAAACAAAGAGTCAACGCATCGTTTAGCATAAATATTTTTGTAGCAGCCATTTTTGTATTAATTGAATTAATTAATTATGTATATCCTTTGTAAGATTTATGCAAATAATTAAGGAATCTCAACAACCTTCACTTAACAGGAAGAGTGTAATAAAATTAGAATTTCCTATTAAAAAAGTAATTTGCAATCAATCTTCAACGGCTCGTCCTTCCGCGAATGTGATTGTTAGAAAAATAATAAGTTAAGTTTAAGTGTTATTTGTACAAGTCACGAATATCTAAGAAAAATACTAGAATATTTTTTATTTATTTGCGTTGGATAATTATCGAGAACTATCTTTGCTTTTTTTATTTAATACACAATTGAAGATGAGTGTATAATTTCAAAAACAACATTGTTTCCAAAAATATATGTACAAAGAACTCTAACAGTTTTTATCGTTCAGAAAAAAGCCAGCATTTTTATCTTGTAAATGATGTAAAAAAAATAAAATGGCTTTATGAAAACAATGGCCGATCCGAAACGAAAAATTAAGCAAAGAAAGGTTATGTTGGAATACAGATAAAGAAAATACTCAAAAAACTTATAATTAAAAAAAATATCTACGTACACATGTACTAAGGCCCTACCTGAATTTTAATGACAACCTTTATTAAAATATCAAATTATTAAGTAGGTACTAACTGAATGATTCGTATTTTAAATATTTAAAAAGAGTATTGTTGTATTTTTAAATTATATCTCATAAATAAATATTTAAATAAAACCTCTTTCAATGAAAATGTTCGTTTTTAATTACATATTATCATTGTTATGTCTAGAGAGCGTTAAGATGGTAGACAACTTAATTACCTACTTATATTCATCTTCTATAGTCTATACATATAATAACATATTAAATAATATATTTAATCTTTATGTTCAAAATAAAGTTACGTTTATATACCTATGACACAGAAGTAAAAAAAAAATATTTTTTTTCGCTTTTTTGTAAAATCGCAAATCTTGTAAAATTACGATTTTTTATAAAATTTTATATGGTTACAAGTGAATATTTACCGAGATGTAGTGTACCTATTTACTTTGAAAAAAATACAATTTTCAATGAAAGCACAAAAAGTAATATATAAGGTATTATTAAAATTAAACTAATACAATACATAATTATTAAATCGGGACATTCAGAAAATAGACGAAGTCGTTGTCAAGTGTTGTAGCTTGTATAAAATAAACAAAATTTTGGAATCATTGCACATAACACTTAAAATTAGTTAACGATGACATTTTAAAATCACTATAAATTATAACGTTTTCTTTTCAAAAAATTAAATTATGTATAATTTTAAATCGAATATATTAAGCCAGAGTGCACTTATTTTTATGCAGTTTTGAATGCTTTTTAGTTCTATCGAATTTATTTAGTCACTTCCATTTATTCGAAATTCAATTCGATTGTCCACATTACACTGCCAGACTAATAAATGTATTTCACTACTTTATGGTAGTTTGTAACATTACGAAGATTTAATTCAATATGACATAGAAAATAGTTCTGATATCTATTAATTCATATAATTAAATTACTTACTTGATCAACTTTAGGGTGTTCATGTGAACACGCAACATGATTACTGCTTGTAACCAATTCGTTCACAAATGTATTTGACAAAACACATTTAATCACACAAAACACACAAACTGTCACTACACAGACGATATTCGGCGACATTTCGATTTTAAGAAACCACTATTGTTTACATTTTAAAAATAAAAACGAAAATAAATACATCTACTCCTCACTAATAAAGCGATAACACTGAGAAATGAGAACTGAGAAGTGAGGTCTGAGTTGTTTTTTTAATCAATGGGACGTTCGCAGTGAAGTTAGTTAACAGCTGATACTCGCGGCCATTTTGTTTCCTATGTTACATCTCTTTCTAGTATTATTGAATTTAAATAGGAGAGAAAGTGTAAATTGATTATGATGACATCAAGATGACATTTGTTATGGGAAATAAGTGATACTTCACAGTTCGCACTGTTTTGATTTATCAATCTGAAATTTCAAGTTAGTATTGTAGATTTAATTATTATGATTTATGACATCATTTTATAAACCTATTTATTCTTTAAATTCGTTAGAGTTCATTTAATTCTGTTTTATTAATATTGTTCCAGTAATCACTCCTTTATTCATCTTCAATAATACATATAGATTTTTGGATATGAATCATGAGAAATCATTCATAAGTACTATGAACACACACCATAATATATCCGCGTGTGGCGGTTACTATACAATACCCTATAGACTATAAAGTATACATAATATGTGTAAAATGTATTTTACTATCGCTTTCGAATGGATGGTTAAAGTTTAATTGCATAATATTTATTATAATTAATGCATTTGTCGAAGATTAATTCGTGAATATGTATAATTTGTAGAAGAATTATTGTGCGTTGTATTTTTTTTGTAAAAAGACATGACATGTGAATATAATAGATCGAAGTTAATGGCTTTGGATTTAAAATTAAGAGTAAATGAGGGGTGAATTATAAATAAGGTGGTTAATATTTATTCTACCTTATGTGTTTTTAAATATATTTTTCTTTGTATACCTAGGTATATTAGTAAGTTAAAGGGAAATATTACAAAACTGGAGAATAAATTAATAGTAGTAGGTAGATGATAAATCTAATGGCAAGTGGCGACCGATCGCCATATATGCTGGTATGACCACTCTTTGGAAACAGAAGACTGAAGTGGAGAAGCAGCAGGGAGAAGAATTACTTATAATTCCGAGATTCCGATTTTTTAAAGATTACTATCAATTTATCTCTTATGATTTTTTAGTTATTTTAAAATATATATCTATATAATATATATTTTTTAAATAACGATAACTACCCAACTTATTTCCAACTTGTAGTAGTTCTTTTTATTCACCTGTTCTTTATAAATGTAGTTTCCTTTACCCCTCGCAATGTTGTGTCTCGTTTTAATTGAAAAGTAATGTACTTCCGTCATCGCTAGCTCAACTAATTCCGTTACTATGGACGACAAACTGAAAAATAAATTAGGGGTAGACCTGATATATTTTTCAATTTGTTGTTATTAAAAAAACAACAGTTGCCCTCATCGTATTAGTGGAATGCCCCGGGATCGATTTGGCACTCACCATGACGCCGTAGCATACCTATTAATTATTATACCTTACTTTCGACCTTACCGAATCTACTTTCCTAAAAATAATAATAATTAAATTTAAAAACAATATTTGTAGATTTTGGATTTTTATATGTATAGATTTTAAATCAAAAGCGATTATTAAACCACCAATGCATATATCTATATGTATATGTATAAAGATAGATATTATATCTCCAAAACTAACGAATCGTTACTCAATTGTAATACCTACTTTCTAATTGACAAGTATGTGTAAAGAATTACATGTAAGTGTGGTTACATCTCATTATAAATATACTAGCTGTACCCCGCGAATTTGTCCCTAATAAACTATGGAACGATTTGGATATTTTTTTTTTTTTTTTTTTTTTTATAATTTCAGGACAAATTACACACATTGATCTAACCCCTAAGTAAGCAAATTATTTGCTTGTGTTAAGGGTGTTAGACAACGATACAAATACATAGAAATACACATATAAATACTGAGAATATATTTAATAAACGACCAAACCCAGAAACACAGACATCTATGCTCATCACATAAATGCCTGTCTCCCGCCGGGAATCGAACCCGAGCCCCATTGCGCCGTGACACGTTAGGCGTCTGCGCTAACCACTCGACCAACGGGGCGGTATATTACTTCAGAACCTAACTTGTAACACAGACATTTTCTTATAGAGTAGTTTTATGTTAGTTGTTACATATATAATTATCCTCAATATACTTTATTAAAAGCAAAATCAAATCCAGCTCCAAAGATAAGTTCGTACAAACAAATATGTCTTCAGTTTAATTAGTATATTGATTACAGTCTAAGAATATTCAATGAACCACGCACCGCGTTGGACACTGTCGTCTTAGATGAGGTTACGCATAAAAGTAATATAATTATCACATCAGTACGAAATAAAAAAAAAAGATTTACACAATAAATAGACTGTTACAGAAGGAATAAAGAGAAAGTCTACATTTGGTGCCATAAATAATAATGGAAATTATATTAAAATCACAAATTATTAAAAAATTACCCAATTAGGTTATGAAGTGACATCTTCCGAACGACTATTATAAATAGTATAAAGTAAAATATGTACCTTAAAACGACAAAATTTTCTTTCAATAAGTTAATTCCAGACAAGCGGTTTCAAAAACCTCATCAAGTAGAACAACTTGGCGGATTTTTATGATTTGATTGATTTGATGTATATTATTATTACCTACCTGACCATAGTCAACATTTAGGATTTTTAGCTTTAGCTGATTATTTGAAAAAATAATAATAATAATACAATAATCGCTTTAAACACATTATTTTCAACAAAATTGCTTGTCTACTCTTTTAAAAAATAAATCAGACGGAAAGGACAGACAGATTCGTTGACAAACGCTGGTTAGGTAGGTTAGTTAGGTATTTCAATTATTAAAAAACATAAAATGGCCATATATTTCTGGACAGGTTTAAATTCAAAATATACTCTTCTTGGGTGTAAATCAGTCAGACTGGTTTAGTCAAATTATTACTATGAATTGGAATCAGATAAAATTGATATATTTCCAAACAAATAAAAATCATTTAAATAAGGAAAATAATACACAATATTTTATATCAAAGTTTAATAAAACAAATGCAGTTCATTACACCTCACTAAATATAAATAACAAATCAGTACCACTATTATTTTATAGAAAATCATACAAATATTATTCACCATTATTTTACAAAATAATCAAATCAAACATTCCTTCCGTTCTAAAAAAATATTTTTACATGATTTCTTAATAAGAAAATAATAAAAAAACTACCCATAAATTAGTAAAAACAATAATATGTATTGTAATTTTTATTTAATAAATATATTTTTTAACATGATAAATCAGTTTCATATTTATAACTACATAGCTTCTTATAAAACTCCTTTGATGACTTACATCTCTGACTTACGCAGTGCGGACACCTGGAAATAATTATAATATATTATATGATTTATCTTCTAATGTAGATTTATATTTTTCGTCACATCTAGTCAATTCAGAGATAAATATTTTTATGTTTATGTATTTCAACTATAAAATTGAATGAGACATTTTAATTTTATCAACTGATAGATAATTCTATTTTCTCTTTACATATCTCTTGTCATAGTATTCACTATGAGGGGATAACGATCGTCTTGATTTAGTTATCAGAAACCATGAGAGATGACATATGATGAACTCATGTTTCGTTAGATTTAATCATAATAATAAAAATATTATTAATATACTAACCTAGATAAAAACTGTCTTGATAAAACATGGCCGCTGTTAATATGTTTGGCGACCACGTCTGCCATGGCCGTTATAAATGTTGGATGGTCGTTAGGAGCTAGTGCTCTCTCTATTTGTATGATACCGGCCTGAAAGAATTTATAATAACATTTCAATAAGTAATTAAATATAATAAAAATGATTTTCCGTATGTTTGTGTTCCTAAAACTTAATAAAGTATTAAATGGAATGAATTAGTTTTTTTCAACAATGCATTTGTATACAAAAATGCTTTTATATGATTTTAATTTCTTAGTTTTATATAATTATTCTATAATGTTATATATAGCCCAAAATTGTGAAAAAAATCTATAACAGATTTGGTACATATAAAATGAAGTCGATTTAAGTTTAATATTTAGTGACAAAAATAATAATTACATAAAGTAGTACATACCTCCTTAGCGACCTCATCGCAGTACTCAATGTCCAGTTCATGTAGAGTCTCAATATGTTCATTAACAAATGCTATTGGTACTAATATCATATGTTTCACGCCTTGTTTTGAATACGCCTGGAAATATATTATTAATAATAATATTGATAAAAACAATGTATCATTAAATGAAAACACAAGTAGTAAAACCAAAATCAATGATATCACTGATATAAAAATATGATGTTCTGTTTTCAAAACAGTGTTAAATTGCTCTTTCTTACTAAATATTGTTTAAACTACAGCATGTTTTTAATTTTAAAAACCAATTACATTATTTTTTAAGTGCATAAATTCCTTTGAGTGTCCATGTATACTAATGTTTTAGTATACATGGACACTCAAAGGAATTTATGCATTTATGCATTTTGCTATATAAGATTTTGGCCTTTCATTGAAAACAATTTAAAATTTTCAAGACCATATTAATGTTGTTTTATTTTTGTTTGTTTCTTGTCTATCCCAAATAATGATATTCATTATTTTAAATTTCCTAATCACTATTTCAATACGATCTGCTCTGATCTGTGTGTTATGTACATTAATTCATACATACTTGATGATGAGGTATGATGTGATGAATAGTGATACCTTAATAGCATCATCAGTGTAAGGCTGCAGCCAGGGTAGGGGTCCAACTTTGCTCTGCCATACCAGTCTGTGAGGGTTGGGTACTGACAAGGCACCCATAGTCGCTGAAACTGAGGCAGCTATTTCATGAGGATAGGTATCTCCTCGGGATACAGCCTGTATGTAGGAAATGTTTTTATTGAATTAAAATAATAAGTTAATCATTTAAAGTGTATAAAATTCTATATAATCTTAAATTTATTGTTATTATTGCCCAAATCACTGTATCCATAATCTGAGATTGAACTCAACCTTAGATAGCCTTCCACATACTCAATCCTCAAGCTATTTAACTCAATAAATGTCCCTATTAACTCAAGTAATTTAAAAATTTCACTGTAAAAAAGATTAGGATCGATTATTAATTTCGAACTTACTTTCAAAGGCAAGCTGTGTGCTGTGAACATAATGAGTACTTGATCTCTTATCTCTCTATCAAATAACTCTAGTTTTTCTTTGATACGTTCAGCAAAAACTTTAGCCAAATATTGGTTCGTCCCCCATCTTTCTATAAGACTGAATTTAATATTTGGTATTTGTCTGAAAAAAATATATAATAACGAGTTTTAACTCACCAATCTGTTTTGTTGTGGGAAATTAATAAATAAACTAATTACATATTAAAGTCCTTTTTTTTTCTTCTGTTTCTTAATATACACAACAACATATTATACAAACTTTTATAAAAATCTAACGATTCGTTTGTAAGTTATAAACACAAAGTCAGAGCGAAAATACAAAAAAAATGGGCAGTGATATTTAATATTTATCAAAAATTTATAGTGAGATTATTAAAACAGTATAGACATTATAATTAATAATGTATTTATTGGCATTATTATTTATATTGTTATATTATTACCTATTTTTATAATAATCAGCGATTGCATTCAGACTAGAGCCGGTGGTGGCGCAGCTGTACTGCGGGTACTGGGAGAATATTACTGCATTTTCAACTCCATCCCTGCAAATATATAATATACAGGGATATTTGTAATTAGTTGACCGCCTCTTGCAGGCAGCCTCTCTACATCAATCCTAACAACATTTGTTTTACGACCTTTTAAAATTAATAGTTTTTAAAATTTGAGTTTTTCCATACAAATTTTATTTTTTGCCTCTGAACCGACATTAACTCTGAGCGTAGGTATGGCGCCCGGGCGTTGACCTTTTAAGCACTTACAATCAGAGTAATAAGTAAAAGAGGGAGCAATTTATTTTTGTTTCGTGTTTTTTGTGTTGTTTTAAATTTAGTTGTGAGTTGTGAAAAAATCAACAGCACGGATAAGATTCGAACTTGCGATCCTTGCGATACTCATATATCGCCATATGCCATAAAAATGAAGATTAGTTCTTTACTTACTTCTCAATCTGTGTAAAAGCGTCCTCAGTGAAGGGTGGTACATATCTGAATGCTATGTAATGTTTGTGAGGGGCGGAGTTAGGAAGCATTTGGTCCAAAACATCAGTTAACAGCTTGCCTGTAATTTATTACTTGGGTTTATTATTAATAGGTGTATAATTAATACTAGCAATAAGATGTAGCAACCATTAATGAAGAAATTAAAGAAACCCGAAAAAAAGATTGAAGGAAGAAAGCAAGTACATTTTTGTATGTTTGTATTCTAGTGATTTGATTAGGTTTTTATTGTTAATTTATCAAATACTTATACAAAGTACGTTGCCATTTCAAAAGCAACTTGGAACAACAACAACACATTGAAGAAAATATTATGCTGAAACTGACTCTTAAAATACCCGACGATATTGAAAACGCTACTAGATACATCACTACACTTATACAAGAAGCATGTTGGTTGCGTACTCCTGTAGTAAATAAAAATAACAAAGAGTCTAACTATTCCCTAGCGATAAAAAAGGCGGTTCTGGAAAAGAGACGCTTGCGGCGAGTAGGGCATCAAAGCAGGCTAAGAGAAGACAAAACACGATTTAATAAATTTGGGACAGAATTCAAACTCTTGATCCAAAAATGGCATGATGATACTTTTCAAGCAAAACTGGAGTCGATTACAGCAACGGAAGCCACTAATTACTCACTGTGAAGGATTACAAAGGATTATAAAAGACCGACTATCGCAATACCTCCAATACGAAGTGAAAATGGCTGGGCTAGGACACCGCAGGAAAAAGCAGGTACATTTGCTGAACACTTAGCTGGGGTATTTACACCTAATCGCTTAGAGGATACGGAGTTTGAAAAACACATTGATGCCGTCCTTAATCTAGATCTGCAGATGGATAAACCACCGAAACCAGCTACCGCTCGTGAAGTATGGAGAGTAGTGTCGGAGCTAAAAGATAAAAAAGCCCCTGGTTTTGACCTCATCACCAAATCAATTTTAAAACAATAGCTACTTTTGCTGACGACACCGCTATCCTAGCAGGTAGTAAAGACCCGTACATAGCAACACAAGTCCTCCAAAAAGGCTTAGATGACACAACAACTTGGCTGCAAAACTGGCGAATTAAAGCCAGAGCCTCAAAATCGACTCATATCACTTTTACACTACGCAAAGGCACCTATCCCCAAGTGAAACTGGAAAACATTGTGCTCTAACAACACGTCAGGGTATGGTATCTTGGACTACACTACTATTATAAAAAAAAGAGTGATGCACTAAATACTCGCTACAAAAGCCTCCATTGGTTGCTGGGGCATAACAGCAAATTATTGGTAGACAACAAACTCCTAGTCTAAAAATCGATTCTTAAACCGGTCGGGATGTATGGCCTCCAGTTATGGAGTAGTGCCTTCGACTTCAACATACTATGCCTGCAAAGAATGCAAAATATTATCCTCAGACATATCAGCGGCGTACCCTGGTTCATAGCAAATGCAGAAATCCACGAATATCTGGAAATGAGCACCATAAAGGAAGAAATCCTAAATATCGGGTTGAGATACAGAGAGAGGCTTGAAAAGCACCCAAACTCACTGGCTCAGTAGCTTACAAGCTGCAGCTATACAAAGCGTGTAGAAAGGAAGGATATCCTATTACAATGAGTAGATGACCTCACTGGACGACACATGAAATAAGTAAAAACATTTAACACATTTGTTAAGAGTGGACACACTGATCGCAAATGACTAAACAGAAAAAAAATAATAATAATAATTTTTTAAAAGAATGTAAATTTAAACAAACCTTGCAAATCAGTCCATTTATAAATAGGTGAGCCACCTCCAATCTCTGCATACTTCTTCTTAACTTCCTCCGTTCTCCGGCTTGCTATCCATGGACCCAGCTTGCTCTGTACTGGAAGCTGGATCATATCTCTATCTGTCATAATACGGAGAAGATAATCACCGACCTGGGAAAATATAAGAAATAGATACATAGTAATAATGACTTATTGCTCAAAAGTCTCATATATATATTTTACCATCATGTATGTTTTCAATTTTGTTTTCAAAAATAGTACAGATAATACTTAAATAATTCAATAAATAGAAGATTTCCAAAAAAATCTATAATTTTTTTTTTTTATGAAATATCAAATAATACATCTCTATAACAATTGTTTCTTAATTGCACTGTCTTTAAAGCAGAGCATTGACATAAAAGAATGTGTGCAATAAAATCTATATTAATATTTACTTTTTTATAAGTAATATACACATATGTTATAAAATATTATATCTAATATTAATCATATATTCTGTTTGTATAAAATTAATTAATTTATTAATTCATGGCTGCAATTTATAAAATCAAATCCAATTATTTTTTATTAAAGATTAAAATGATAATTTAATGCCAATAAGCCAAATTAGAGTGGGAATAACTGACTTGTGCAACTTAATTTGAACTCTCAATATATTCCTAATTTCTTCTATATGTAATATAATACCTGGTCAGTAGTCTTTGGCCCTCCCATATTCAACATTACTATAGCTGTTTTTGGTTTTTGAGCACTTTGACTGACAGATCTTAGAAGAGTCTTCCATTGTGATTGTAATCTGACTTTCTGGACTGGAAATAAAACAAATATGTTAAAAATAAAAGATATCATATCTTAGAAAAAGATCATTATTATTAAAATATTAACAATAATTTTTGTAATGTGCACAAATGAAACATAAGAAAAATATATTAAGACAGAAATAACACTTACAAAATACTACACAATAGATACAAACTTTATTTACAAATAAATTGATAAGTAATATATTCAAATTTATATCCACTACAACATTAATTTGAAAAACCTTAGATTATAAAACATTAATCAAAAAATATTACTTACAATAGATTTATTACAAATTGAGTAATAAATTTCATATTATATTCATTTTTTTATTTTAAACACATTTTATGCACAATATTTATTATCATTCAACGTAGATGTAGAAGGATCTTAATATTTATTTCAAATATTATGGATATTGTGCAATGCATTAGCTAAAAGTTCTAATAAAATTTGAGCAGTTAACTAAAATAAATGCATATAATACTTACAAATGGAAGTTAACATTTTTAACTTTTTTTATCTATTTAGCCCGAAAGTAAATTTAGTCTAATAAAATAAAAGTTTGAATGAGAAGACGTCGGCAGTCACATAAAATTTGTACGATTGTAAATAATGAAACTAATGTTTCCAAAATAACTTATTTAATATATCTTTTGGAATTTTACTGATATTTTTAACATTATCTAAGATAATAAGGTGAAAACCGCTGACTTTCAATTTTATTTAACTAAAGTCAAATGTCAATCACCTGAGTGTCGAAATTATCATTGCATTATTTTGATAACTACAAATCACCTACACATTTCACATTGCACTTTGTGTTTTGAAACTTATCAAATGTTTTAATGCATATTTCTTAGTTTTAATGTCAAATCAAGGGGAAAAAATATACAATTATCATTAATTCTTATATAAAATTTTTTGTAGTAGGTTTTACAAAGTTTAAACAAAAGTTAAACAAACTTTAAAAAAAAAATTCCTATTTAATAATAATAATCTTTTTTAATTACCATTGAATTTACCTTGTTAATAATACTAATAATATAGCAAACTTCTAGTTTCTTTATCTATATTTAATATATATTGTTCTCTGGCAACACTGTAGGTTATTTTATATATTTACATCAATGAATAACGTCAAATAATTATTTGGGTGATTGTAATAATAATTTCCATTTGTTAATTATTAAAGATTACTTTTCAAATTAATCTAAAAGATGTCTTGTCGCAATGCCTCTCATGCGGGAAGTTGGTATACTGAGAATGGTAAGCTAAAACCTTTATATATTTTCTAATACTATGGTATTAAAAGTGAAATTGAAATTTATTTTTGAATTAATAATCATTTTTTTATTATTACAAAACAGACTCACTACCTACTTTGATCTTTTGAATAAAAAGTCAAAGGGTCGATGACTTTAAAGGTCATTGTTCAGTAGAACCATGTATGCAGTTTCGGTCCGACTAAATATCTTGCTGATAATAATAACTATTTAAGTTTGTGATTCTATTATTTTTATATGATCAGTTAAGAAAGTTTTATGTATTCTATCGTCAAAAAATATTTTTGTCATATTATGTTTATATTTAATAACTTATTTTTCAACTTTCATGGGTTCGAAATCATGAAACATACAAGTCTATTTTTCTGCCTGTAATACTTTTATTTACAGCAAATGTTAACTTCATCTTTGTTTAATAATGGCCTTGGCTATGACGTTTACCAGTTACGTTCAGAAACAGATTTAATGCGTATATGTGTCTTTGTATTGAGGAATAATCCTAATATCTAGAAGTGTTCTAGAAGAATGTTTTTTATCTATTATAATAATGGAAATATTTTTGATTAATATATTTTTAACTTAATGTTAAACTAACATATGTTACTGGACGTCAAACTGGAGAATATTTATTGTTGCCATGACACTAGTGCTAGTTTCAAACAACCAAATGTCAACGGATCATAAACGGGAAACAAGTTGCGATTTGCTTAGTTAGATTATTCCCCTTTTTAAATAAATTTGGTAAGAGCACTATCATGGACAGAAATAAAAACATGGCTCCTCCATCCAAAAATATTAGATCCAAACGACCATCAACTGTGTCTACAGCGTCAACATCCCGAAAAGTATTGCCGAGCAAAGATAAAAACGCTGAATTAAGAGCTAGGGTTAACAAAAATTCTACTATTATCGGCGATGGAGATACAACAATCTGTAAAACCGATAATGGAATGCCAGATTTCGATGCTGAATACCGTCAAATCGCTTATGGAAAATTTTTACGCGCGATGTTAGAAGATTGTTTGGTGGAAGAAAAAATTGAAAGAGAAGAAACTCTAATGGATATTCAGATGGCTCAATTAGCTGACAGGTTTCAAAAAACTGTTGATCAACTGGATAAAACCAGTCGGAGGTTAAAGGATATTAATTTTGTAGTAGAACAAACACGGTAAGTACATAATGAAAATAAAACTATGAAGTCTTAATAATAATATTCATGCCTCGCCTGAAATACAAAACTTGTACACTTTTTATTGGATCATATAATGTTTAGTGAAATACACACACATGTAAAGTCATGATGTCATGATGGTTAATAAATTTGTTAAAAACAGTTGCATTATTACCATAAGTTTCCAAATTTTATTCCTTATCCATTATGCATATGTTCAACTAAATAACTGGTGTTATCTTAATCAAAACATGAATTCATTTCCAGGCTTATAGATCTAAAAAGACAAGACAGCAATGCCTTTTACGACATAACAGATAATTCAAATGTAGAAACTGTGTTGGACAATCTAAAACTAACAGAAGAAGCCTGTCTGGACAAACTTGAAACAAGGAATGTCGACTTTGGGTACAACAGTCAGTCGGGACACAAACAACTACTGGATGCTGTTAATGACGCGATCGAGGGCCTGGAACAGATAAAGAAACATTCTAATCTAGATATAAATAAATTTAAAGAATACGAAAAGTCACATAAAAGCCTTGACAAGCTAGAAAAGAATAAATTTGACCTGGAAAGTCTCAAATCGGAATTTGAGGTCAAATTTCCTAAATTCAGTGAGAAATTACTAAAAGATATTTCTGAAAAAATTTCATCGGTTATGGATGATAATGAAAATAATGATGAAGATACTGACTGATGTAATTTATATTGTTATTGTTTCATTCAAAATATTGTTTTATGTTATTCAATAAACCTTTTGATTTTAAATAAAAGTATTTGAAATAATTTTTTGTGCATTTAATAATATTATAAAATGAGTTTGTTTATTTGTTATGCTTTTACGTCCTACTTCTATTACTAATTAACTGACCATGAATAGCACATACACACACACAAATTGCTAGAGGTACAAAAATGCACATTGGGCAAATTTCCTTCCCAAAATAACTTCTAGAGGAAAAAAATAAAAACTTATGGCTGTCTGAGATAATAAGGATGCTTGTTTACTAGAAATCAACGACAATTTGTATTTTTTACTAAATAATAATCAAGTCGACTGTCGACAACTTAAGTTGTTCTTGCATTTCAGCAAAGAATTATGCAATATTTGTAAGACATTTAAAAAAAAACGAAGACTTGTCCAGTGTGTTTTTCATTTCATTTCATCATCTGTTTCTAGGATCAGAGTTATCCAGACAGCTGGACTCATGGCTCTCGAAAGCTGATCTGACCCATGGACCCGCCAGAGCTATTATTGCACCGTAAATATATTTATTTAATTATTATAAATAGGCAAATTGTAATTTTGTACGTAGGAGGTCATCTTTTATTTTTCATCCCGTTTTAAGAATTGTGACACCAATATTTGGATCGAACCTTCAGGATGGACAGACATTAGTTGTTCATATATCAAATAATCTTTTATGGAACATAAATTTACGATAAAAAATCCTTTGTTAGTATGTAGTATCAATTTGTAATTTGATCCTTTTGATTCCTTGAACTACATCCCCGCGATCATGGATTAGATCTATATGCCTGTTGATCAAGTGATAGTGATAAGTGCCTGATAAGACAGGTCGTGGGTTCTATTTAAAGACGAGAAAACTGTTACTATTATCCAGTCTGTTTTTTATTCGTTTTTATTATTTTAAATAGGGATTATTTACTTATCTTTTTTTATATGAATAAAATGACACTTCTTAATAAGTATAAAACTACTTTTATAGACACGCAGGGTATTCCTACTGCGGCGCCTGCGCAGCCTTCGCCTACAGACAAATAAGCCCTTTAGTTGTGTAAGTATCTTATAAAATATTATTCTTAAGTCTATTTTATTTATCTGTTAATTTTATTGTATTTATAAATGAACAATATATATATTTTTATATGTATAACAATATGATTCTTGAAGTGAATTAATTGACGTCCAAACAATCTACACTCACCTAAATATATTCAACATACTATTACAATCTATGTTTTTTCACATACAGACATACAAAGCAATAAATACTCATAGTATTGACAAACCCTTAAAAAATAATCTCACGTTATAAGTGTCAGTATTACCTGTCGAGGTCAGCCTACATTAGGCATCTAATGATGTTTCCAGTAAACGTATCTTCATCTTGGGACCCTCTCACCACGTCCGTCTCCGCGGATGTGCGCTCTCATCACTAGACAAGTACGACACGCCCCTCTACAGCCTCACCATAGACAAGCAGAGTTAGTACCTTCATCTCAAGAACCATAAACCTTTAGTTCAATAAAAAATAGAACCTTATCTATACTGTCATATGTTTAAAAACAAAACAATTTTTATCTTTAGTAAATCTGGCAAAGTTAAGAAAGTTAAGTAATTGTCATTAACAATATTTGTCTTTCAGTATATACAGAATTAGAAGCAACCGGTCAGTTTGAATTCATGGATGTACAGACAGACGAAGAGGAACATTCTATAGAGATGCATTTACCATATATAGCCAAGGTCATGGAAGAGTGAGTACATAACATACAGGCAGATGAAAATAATAATGTTACAATACTATATATACAAAAAATATTAATTAAAAATTATATTTAAAAAAAAAAATCTAATCAATGACAACTTAAAAATTAATAATAATATATTATTGATCTTTTTATTACAGATTTAAAACTGCCTTTACAATAATACCGATACTGGTGGGTTCTCTCTCTCCGGATAGAGAAGCAAAGTAAGTTGAAAAATATTATTTATTAATTATAATTTATAATAAATAGTAGTTTAGTTTTAATGAAAACATTTTTAGAATTATGTAGTGTATGAAATGATGAGACGCAGCGACATTTTCTATGATGATAGGTTTTCAGTAATGTAAAATGTTTAATGGTTATAAATGTTTGTTAATGTAAAATGTTCAAAAGTAATAATTTTTGAAGTATACAAAATTTTATTCCCTAATATAAAATGTTGTATATTTTTCTATAGTATATAATGTCGTGTTCTTACAGTCGAAAATTTTTAACAGTGACAAATGTTCAAATGTAATACTTCAATGGATTTTCTAATGAACCTTACAGGTACGGTTCCCTCTTGGCTCCTTACTTGGCGGATCCTCAGAACCTGTTCATCATCTCCTCAGACTTCTGCCACTGGGGCTCCCGCTTCAGGTACACTTGGAGGGACTCCTCAAGGAATATACATCAAAGCATTGAGTGGCTCGACCATCAGGTGAGACACAAAATGTTACTTGGAAATGTTTACTATTCAAAAGAAAAAATATAAATATAATATACATTATACTTTATATTCAGTTTTCACATATCTGGTTCTACTTCCAAAGTATGGGATAACTCTGCGAGAGTATCTCGCTCCGGTTAAGCGACCATGTTACCCGTCTTGATGAAAATATCATTCTATATATAATCGTTTAGTGAGAAGAGGTTGGAACTGACAATACTAACCCATGTTTTGGTCATTGTTCGTCCTCATCAGTGTTGCCAACCTTGAATGATGCGCCGATCATACCAAGGGGCGTAAAATTGTCGTGACAATAAATGAAAGTACCTGCGAAAAACGTATGAAAGCAGTAGTTATTCATAAAAAATACATTGTCATGAACTTACATTATTATATTTTTTTTATTTTTACATGGGAAATAACGCCGAAATGGCGCGAAAATTTGGGTGATTCAAAAGTTGTAAAAAAAATTCAGACATAAATAAATTATATATAAAACGTTATATTTAATTTAGTAAATAATATTTCTAGGGTATGAATATAATAGAGAAATTGGATCCAAGAGGATTCAACGACTACCTCGAGAAATACGGGAACACTATCTGCGGGAGACATCCCATCGGCGTACTGTTGCAGGTCTATATCTGACTAATATATGTAATAAAACTAAAATTCTCATTATTTTAGTCGACTTTATACATTTTAAGATGTATATATCGCTTAAATATACAAAAACAAAAATATTAGTTTTAGATGATATTTCTCATTCATAAATATGTTTTCAATTATTATGCGTTATGTATTCCAGGCCATAGACAAGTTGAGAAGTCAGTCTGGTGCTCCTCAAATGTCAATGAAGTTTTTAAAATACGCCCAATCATCTCAATGTATGACGATGCAGGACTCCTCAGTGTCTTACGCGAGCGCTTCGTTAGTTATGGAATAAAATAAATATTGTCTATGGTTTATGTAAAAATGCATGCTTTCTTTCAAATGTTATTATATTTGTTACATAAATACGTAAACTAAATTTTTTATTAACTCCGAAGTTTATTTTGTAATATGTTTTAGTTTAAGATTTAATTAGCTACGTTCTATATAGCATTTTTATATTTTTGCTAATTTTAGTTAAGAATATAATATATAATTAAAATAATATTTCGATTTTTGTTTTTTTATTTCTCAATAACAGAAATAACATCTAAGAAGAACGCAGTTTATTTTGTATGATTTCTCAGATTATTTTAATATAATATGTTACACATTGAATACTATTTAAGGATAAAAAAAGACTTCAAAATTGTTTTTCATAAGCTAATGTATATTTTATTTATCATAAAATCATCGAATTGTTTCATGTTCGATGATTATTTGTATGTAATAAGTTTGATCAAAATTGGCTAAGGCAACTAAATGTTAGTTTTAAATATAACGACTGAGCTTTTTAACAAAAAAACTTTGGAAGGGTTGTTTTACATTTAAGCTTAATAAAAACTTAATATTATTTTTTTCTCAATGTAGCATTTATTTTATAAGCTGTCTGAAATAAATTTAAGTTGCTATATTATCTTGTTTTACTTATAAAATTGAAAATTCTAATTATAGAGCAGTACTGTAACCAATTTTTCAATTCTCCGACGTTTGGAACTTAAGTACCTTACATCTGTACATACCTTAAATACAAAAACCTTATTCGTATATCACTTCTAAATCGCGATTATCTAACATTTATTCTATCATTTAAGATCTGTCAGTTTTGTCAGATACCCAGCTATAGTTTACATCAAATTTAAATTTACTGTTTATGGAGGAAAATGAAGACAATAAAGATGCAATAAGTAATAAAATAAAAAATGTAAGCTTTGACAGACACAAGTCATGGTACAAACTAGATATCGACGGTGCCTTTATAACTAAAACACCACAAGACCAGAACAAAAATCATAGAAGGAAATTCATAATGAGACGATCATCAAAGAAAACAACTAAAACCCTAAGTTTTGATAAACTCTCTCATATAAAAAGTGCCCATGAATTGACATTAAATTTGGCGGTAAATTTCTTCATGATATTTTTTTTTATATTGGTTGCATATTACGGCTACGCTTTATTCGGTCAAATGCAAGTCTCTATAGAACCCGTGAGATACAAACGAAGAAATTATTGATTATAATAGAGAATATAACTTTGTCGGGTTCTCCGTCCGACTCAAATAATAAGCGTACCTACTTACTATCTATTATAATATTATGTAAAATTGTAACCATTTGTAATTAAAAACTATTTTCCTAAATATCTTTTGTATAGAAAATCTTATGCGAACACAACAATAAGCCGATTTCAAGTGAAAATTAAGGTTTTTATACGATATAGCAACATCTAACAAGGTTATGACGAATAATTCTACTTGAAAAATATTAAAAACTACTAAGGATTACATAAAATTATACATATCTTCTGAACAATTAAAGATTAATGTAAAATAAAGTCTGAGTCCTTGCAATATGTAGGTACTTCACGTTTCCAATGCGTGTGAACCCCATAAATGCGACAATCTTTTGATAAAATTTGTGTTTATGATTATATAATATTGTAATGTTTGAATGTAATAAACAGGAATAAATAAAAAAAAATATGAATACAGTCCAATTGCTTCTGAAAAACAGATAAACGGAGGAACCTTTCAAAAACTTTATACCTACTAATTTTAATATCTTGATTTATCTAAATTGTTTTCTACGAATACCATTTCTTCATTTTCCATTATCTAGAAATCTTTTTGCAAAGTAATTATTTATCACAATTATAAGTATTACATATAAGAAATAAAATATTTTCTCATATAACTAACTAAATGGATTTTGTTAGTATTTTTGTTGTATACTAAAAGGTAACTTATCTATATATGCAGGGTTATTTGTAATTAATTGGCCACCTCTTGCAGGCAATCTCTCTACATCAATCCCAACAACAATTGTTCTATGACTCATAATAATGATAAAGCATAATGAGCATAATGATAAAAATTGAATAGACCACAAAGTGAAATACACAGTAGAGTTTTGTTATAGAATCCTTTAAAGGAAAAATTCGAATTAAAAACATTTACGTATTCAGCTTCTTAAGCCTTAATTTATTCAATTATTCCAATAAGTACTCGTAAATCCCATAATGAGTGTTTTGTTGAAAATAAAGTATTTTCACATACTTTATTTGTATGCAAAATTATAAAGTATAATTACCTATAATAAAGTATAATACTTTATTATAAAGTATGGTTGGCTGTTGGCAACCCTAGCCACGGTAGGCAAGTTTCCCCCTTTTTAGAGGTCAAATGAAATTTATTCAAAGCCAATATCACTTACACTTAAAAAATGAGCTAATATAGAAGATTAATGACCAATGTTTTGAATGTACACTTTCAATTCAACACTAAGAAGTACATATATATTCCAAATGAGTTAAATTTAAGTCGCTTGGTGAACACGCAATTCCTATGGCAAAAATAAAAGGTATAAAGGTGTTCTGTTAATAACATATTTATTAGGTATAAAATGTGCGGTATATTTACTCAATTTATACGAGCGAAAAAAATGTTTCCTAAAAATAAGGTATAACGTAGTAAAGTAAGTAATATTTCTGAAGCTGTATCTGTATTTTAACTGTATCTGTAGGTAAATAGGTAATAGTAGGTAAATTGGACTATCATAAGCATTTGGGCTTATTTATTATAGCCAATACTTATATAATATATATTAAGATCCCGATTCCCAGGAAAGTAAAGGGCCACCCTACATTTTTACCTAAATGTATATTATATTATTTATTTTTCTAATAATCTTCAGGTTTTTGCGTCTATTTACTTTCCACAAAGCTCTTTGAATGCTCTTTAAATGTTCATGATCCGGTTTCTGAGTTATTTGTTTATAAATAAACCAACCAGAGAACTAGTAATAATATCAGTTTTATTTATATTCAATGATGAGTAACTATTTAATCGATATGTAGAATATTCCATTTTGCAAAAATTGTTCTTTTTAATATTAAAACTTGTGTTGTTGAATGACTTGTTCCCTGCGTATAAAGACTTTAGATCTAATCTGAATAAGGTCTGTTGACTAGTTATGAAATAAGGAATACATAATTAAAACTATAAATAGTAAAATATAAACATTTATTTATTAATGTTAGTATACAATATATTTGTATAAATAAATATACCTACTAAAAACTAAAATAACAATGAAATCAAATGAAACTATAATTGATTATTCTGCCAAATAAATTTAATTTAATTACAATAAGAGAAAAAATAAACTACAACCTTTTTACTCAAACCTCTGTACATACGTACATTTATTGCACTTTTTTTTTACAACCTGATATAATTAACCAAGATTTTTTTATACGTATAATGTGGCTGAATGTTTTTATGGTTTGATTTAGGACTAGAGCGCAAGAGAGACAGAATTATCATTATGTTGGTTTGCGGGTTTTAGTATTATAAATATTGGTTATTTATTAAAACCCACAAAATTAATAATTAATGAAACATTGATTTTTTTTCCTATAGGCGTTGCTCTGGAAACAAATTGCCTTTCCGATATAATGTTTTGAAATAAATTAGTCAGTTTGTACTCTTATACTCAAAAGGTGGTGAAACAAGTTTTATTATATTAGTATTTTGTCTTGTTAATGTAAATCCCTAAAAATTAATATCAAGAAATTACTCGAAATATTTTTTGTTGTTAATAAAATATGTTTTTTAGTTGTCAAGTCACTCGTGCGCTCCAGCCCTTATAGGAAAGACAAAACTTTAACATAACTTTGAAGTTAGCTGAAATAACTTTAAAGAAATTGTCAAGTATGCTAAAGTTTAAAGATTTTACAAAATGGTTATTTCTGTTGAATTCATAAACATGTGTAAGGTAACAGATTTTCTTATTTCCTTATTATTTTATTTTAGTGATAAAGCTCATCAAATAATAGATCAGTATATTAAGATAAATATTTGAAAAAAACAAAGTTTTGTGAAAACATTAAATATTAGATAAAGGAATGCTGCAGAAATAATTAGTTTAATAAATAATATAATTAAATCTACAAGACTTAGCTGTTTTTAGGTAAACAAATTAAAATAAACAAAGAAGAATTGTATTTATATGAAGAAAAAAATAAATATTAAATAAATATGTTTTTTATGGTTTTTAATACGACAGTGTATATTTTATCTAATATATTTTATTTCACTATCTTATTCTCAATAAACTCCAGACTCCGATGTAGTTTTTATAAAAAAAAATGTTTTGTTTGTTATAAACAGATAATAATCAACAAAAATATTACGGGTAAAAATCTGATACTTTTGCATAATACAGAATGCATTAACTTTTTAATAACAGAAGTATTAAAAAAATATAAATTTAAAGATGGACGATATTCAAAATAAATGTATTATATATTAAATAATATTTTTACTGTAATATACATTTTTTTTGGTCGATTATATTTATAATCACGATGTCCCGCGACTTGTTGATGGAAAATCTGAAATAAGGAATATTTTTTTTTATTTTTTTTTTGTATTCTGTTAACTTTCTTCAAATTTAAAGCTGATATGTTATTATAATAATATAACACTTTTAATAATAAAATAATAAAAAAACGTGTACCTCCAGGCGAAGTCGGGTTCTCTGGATCTTCCTGAAAATAATTATATATAAATTAATTATATATAATTATGTTTGTGTGTGTGTGTGCGTGTGATTGCGTGTGTGTGTGCGTGTGTGTGTACAGTCACCAGCAGGCGGCTCCTCTCCAAGGTCATGGTGTGTTGCGGGAGGCTGCAGTCCGGACTGACTCCCAGAGAGTTGTAGATCTCACGCAGCATCACCAACATAGTGTCCTCCGACTCCCTGAGTGACAGATATTTGTATGCATTAATTATTACATATATATAAATCTATATCCTTCGAACGTAATGAAGTTTGTTCGTTGTATTTTGGCAACAGAAAGACTACAACCTTATATAAGAAAATAAGACATAACACACTTATTAAACTGAAAAATATGAGGTATCTGAAGACGGAGTCATTTCCTGGACATTTAAAAAGTCGCCGCGAATCCGTCATCCGTCGAGCTCATGAAGATAGTAATTACAACTTTGAATAATATTTATTGATTTCAAAAAACATGTTTTTTGAAATCAATAAATATTATATATATATATATATATATATATATATATATATATATATATATATATATATATATACATGATAATTACGTTGTCTTTCTTTCTTACAAGGAAATGTGTGTGTGCAATTTATGTGTGTGTACTGTGTACTCACCAGTAGCACACATGGCTGGTCATAGCAAACAGATATTCATTAAATATTTCGAAAGGTGCTTCCTGTAACACGTGGTCGATCCGACGGCCATTATTGAGTCTCCCGAGCGTGTCCGGGGTCGCCTAAAATAAAAAATAATTAAACATTAATATTTATTTGAATCTCTTAATCATAAAACTTACCGGCTCTGTAATAACTAAACTATCATGTCCATGGTTAAAATTTTCATATATTGTGTAATTTCTTATATAACTTATATTATTACCTCATATTGGCTATGTTCTTCCTTGGTATCAGCAGTTAGTTCTTCTTTCTCAATTTCCTCAACCACCTTTAAACATATTAAACATGTTTTAATTATTTTGAAGGCTTATTAAGTATTATATTAACTATAAGGTATGTTATTATATTTAAGCTCGACTACAAATCAAAATTTACCGAAATACGACTCTAAGTACAAAAAAAATAAAAGTGCATATGAATATGCATGGAAATATTGAAATTAATGGTAATATAATAATATTTAAGGATATATGGATTGAAGTAGATGGATGGATGTATTATATTCTGTATTCTGATCTCTTCTCTTACCTTCTCCAGTTGTTGTTCTGGAGGTGGAGATGTCCTCCACATACTAGACCAGGTACTTCTTATAGATTCTATTAACTTCTGTTTGATATCGGCTCCCACGCGGGCCATTGTGTCTTTTAACTCTGAAAAATAAACACAGATTTTATGTTTAAATAAAATAATTTAATAAATATGTTTATTATATTTCTGAGCATTGACACACTCAGACATATAAATGTATAAACATATTATGTATTATTTTTTATTTACCACTTACCAAAAATAAAAACTAAAAACTATATTTTTAGTAGTATCGTCATTATACTCAAACCAGCTATTTATTAGAAATAGGAATTTATCACGTTTCAGTAATTTTAGTTCTTTCAGTTGCAACTATACAAAGAGTTAGCACAACTTTTAATTTTATTAAAATCCATCCAACAGTTTTTGAGATATCCGGGAGCAAACAAACAAACATAGAAGAAACAGTAGTAGGAAGTAGTAGGAATTAAGATGTCTTTATAATGTACTGAACAGCTAGCAATTACTAAAAAAAATCAAAGCACAGATTTTCCTTTTAACTATTTTATTATATAAACTATGAATATTAATACCCAAATGCATGCGTTTTCTTCCCTTATGATGTGGAATCAAAGATGGTTTCACGTCCCGCAATAAAGGATTTATCATTGGCTCTAATCTGTAAGAAATACAATTTAAGGTAAATATTACATATATTACCTTTACCTAATAAAATGTAAGGTATTACTTATGTTACCTTTAATGCAACTTACCTATAAGCAATGGGATCGTAGGGATGGAATATGTTGAAGAAATTCTTGCAGGTTGGTAAACAGAACTCCTGCCCCAATGTCTCAACTCCACGGATGCACTCAAATATAGCTAAAATAATAAAAGTATGCAAAAAAAAAATATATTTTTTTTAAGGAATCAATATTATTCACAATAAAAGTAAAGTACAAAATAATTAACAACATTAGACTAAAAAAGCTATGGACAGAGACATAAAACCATTCCTTCTCTCTCACCTATAGGGCTCCCGAGTGCGTACAGGGCGTCCGGTTGGAACACGAGGCCGGGGTACATCACAGTGGGCTGGCCGGTGCCCGCCGTCCCCGACACGTATTGCTTGGAGGGCGAGGCTAATTTATTACTCTGTGATTACATATAAATGTATTACATGATATCTTTATTATACACATATATAAAAGAAAATATTTTTAAGAGCAAAAAGCGTTGTTTTTAATAAACAGAAATTTCTTCCAGACATTGGTGTAAAGGACTTTTATTATTTGAGAAAGAACTTCTGAATGTTTTGATATTTATAGATACAATATTCAAATTCAAAATATCTTTATTCAAGTAGGCATTTACACGCACTTTTGAATCGTCAATTACATTAAATTGGTCAGTATAGTCAGTCTGTGAGTAAGCTACCACCAGCTCGGAATGCTGTTCTGCTGAGAAGAGCTGGCCAGAAACTCAACAGTTGCTCTTTTTAAATGAAATTAAACAATGTTTGACTTATAAATTATAACATCAACCCTGCAAATGAGTCAATTTTATTTATTTTATAAACTTAAATGCAATTTTGGAACAACTAGAACCGTCGCAATCAATCGGAAAAGAAGCCCAATGATTTCAGGCAACGAAAATTAAATAATAATAACAGTAAATATATATATAAATACTATTCATGTGGTAAATAAAGTCGTCAGGCTCACTAGAGCCATTAGAATCGTATTCTAAATGATCACATAAAAATGTTGAACTTCGACACTCGATTCATATTAGTTTTATTTGTTTTGATACTATATTTGAAACATACAATAAATTACACGAATTATACGAATAATATATTATACGAATTATATAAAATACAAATTGCATCACAGATTAATTACCTCAAGTTTTAGAGAAGACGGTAAGAAAACGTTATGGGAGTGAAATTAATCTTAAAGCTAGTTATTATACTTTAAAAAAAAAAAAAAAAAACCAAATTATTAATTAGAGCTTACCTCTGGCATTTGGTGGCACAGTAAGTCATATAATATGACACTACCCAAGGAATGACCTCCCAGAGACACTCCGCCCTTGAAATCAGGGTTCCTTGTTTTAAACAGATTGTATATTCTGTTCAGTTCCGTGCATACTGTGTTTACTATAGTCTGAAATAATAAAGAGGGATTTGTAGGAAATTTATTTGTATCTTACGAAGTGAGAAGTTATATGTCATTTTGATAGATTTCTAGAAAGTTCTTATCATCACCGAATTTAAGAGTGAAAAATTCTGGACTATGATAATTCTAGTAACATCTAATTATTAATAAATAAAATGTAAATTTATAATTTGCTTATATAAAAATATATATTGACACAATTCTAACTCTACCTAAATATTTAAAGAAAACAATGTTTAAAATAAACAAATACTTTAATTTACTCATGAAAATAAAATATTACCAGTATTACTAAATATTACCAAACTTACCTGACAGTACACAGGGCTGGTATAGAACAGCACATCGAGTATAGTGTCGTTAGTGAAGTTTCGTAATCTCGGTATACTCTCCAAGGTGATAGCCGCCAGCCGTCTGTCCACTCCCGTTTCACCAGAGTGGAGACTGGAGTGCCAGGATATTGGCAGTACCTTGCGATATCATTTAAGAAACAATATAGAAACTATCACGGGTGTTTTACAAACGGATATAAAGTACATTCAGAGTCAGAACGGAACGACAATTTGTATTTTTATCTCTTCAAGGTACAATAAAAAATATCATCTTTACCTCTTTATTTGATGTATACATAGTTGATTTAAAACTGTTTATTTTTATATGAATAATATTTGTAATACAATTACATAGAAACTAATTAAAATCGTCCGAATGTAAATATACTTTTCTTATAATCACCTCAACTCGTCCAATGACGCCACTGTCATATGAGTTCTTGTAATGAGACTGAATTAATTGAAGACTAGTTGTCCTGAAATCATCAACTGAAAGAAAAATATTACATTTAATATAAATAACATGTAATACATTTGAAACCACAGACAGGAATCGAACCTGCAAAATACAGTGATACACAGGACGGTACAGTCTTGTTTTTGTTTACATCGCATCTAGAATATAAAAAAATATTCACATTATAAAAACATTACATTAGAAGCTTTTTTAAATTGTGTTGAAAATAATATTATAGAGACATAACAACATCAAAGCATTCGACTTTTCAATTAATTTCTTTTTTCAAAAGTCAAACTCACCGACTTCCTCCACAGACCGGAAGCGCATATCGCAAGCGGAACCGACGCCATGACACAGCAGCAATAAATGATCTATGCTAGATGGCTCTGTATCCTCTATCTCTGATTCTACGCAACCCCGTCGTACTACACGAGGTCGCATAGTCGACTGCTAAGTAAGGATAGGAAAGACATCGATAAAAGAGTAAGCATATAATAATAGTTAATATGTTTATAGACAATTTCAAATATTCATTTCGGTTTGGCAACTCTACAGCAAAATTTGAATGAAAGAAACCACGTCGCAGTTGGTTAAACCTATTACAATCTGTATACTAAATCCGTCAAGAAGGCTAAAGACACAATAGTTTAGTTCGCGGATGGCGAGGATGAAATTCCCAAGGCAGCAAGTTCGAGTCCTTCTCGTGTTTACATTTCATTTAGTATAAATAATTTTAAAAAATTGGTAACCTGGGTTACACACTGTCTTAATGACATTATTCAAATATGGGAACGTATTATGGAAGGTATATTGAGGAATAATGACAATTAAAGGAAAGTAAGAAGGGAAGGTGGTAGTTTTAGCTCATCCTCATACAAACAAAACTTTATAATAACTACTTTAACACGAATTGAATGAAGATTCACTAATACTACTAGTAAACGAGCAATTGAAGACTACACTAGTTAGTTTTACTAAAAAACTAAAGTTGAACTTGACTATGCAATATTCAGTAGATATGATCGTTACAGTACACTGTTTATTTATGGATAATTGTAAATACGACTAGATTCTGCTTTATAAATACATAAATGTATTTAAGTATCTATTACTAAAAAAATGAAGGAAAATCTACAAATTAAATAACAAATCTCCTCTGTCAATTACTTTTATTATTATTTGTTTTTATTAACTAACAAGTTTTTCCTTCTGGTGTCTGTATTCACCCGCGCCGTGAACTAGCAAGATCAGGTGATCTATTTGGTTAGGTAGGTCGCCAGAAACGTTTATCTTTGGAGGGTTTCTGTACACTCGCTTACCAAAGGTAAATAGCTAGGATGGGAACAGGTAAGTCATGGGAAATTAGGTAAGGTAGGTAATATAGTTCTTTATTCAAATTTAAAATATAATTCAAACAACTTTCTGATATGATGAATTTTATAAATAAATAACTTTTTTAAACTATTTGCTTTTGTAAAATCTGTTTCTTATTATTAGTAAATCAGCTTGATGGACTTATATTGTGTTTTTAAATTTATTAATACTCACCGAAGCTGATCCAAAGCCGTCAGTGGGACTGCTCTGTAAGAAGTGTACCATGACGGCAGGTCCGTGCATCACTACCATCTCATGGTTTGGTAACATCAGACGTCTGTGCCACTCGCCTGTAGTAACTCCATGTCTGTACTCTTCCTGTGATAAAAATATCTGGTTTAAATTATAAGAGTTCCAATATTGATCGCAACAGTTTCATAATGATCTATGTGGAAACAACATAAACAAATTGAACAATTATACAATTTTGGCTAGTTAACCTCAAGTTGCTCAGCGTCAGATTCGGCGTAGGGAACATATCTCGCATCTATATTGCCTTTATAAAACCAGCTGCATCTGTAATAAAAAAATAAACTAAAAGTCAAATATTACATAACTTACCTAAGGTTTGTTATCAAACTTACCTCATTACATTGGACGGTTTGTCGGTCCAGTACACTGGTATTCTAATTCTCCCAACAACATTGACATCAAATCTTCCACCGTCGGTCGCGACTACTGTCGTCTCGTCTAAATCAGCTGTAAATGCGTTTATACATTTTTAGAATATTGTTCACAGTTTCACTTACCTGTTTAAAAAGTATTTTACTTAAATTACCTAAAGTTTTCATTTATCATTTATGTCACTGGTAAGTACAATATTGTACAACATAATGTTATAGAAACAACGTTTTAAGACACTGTGGAGACATGTATAATAATAACTAATTTTCAATATCTTCTAATACTTGCAATGAACTATACAGGGTTATTTGTAATAAGTTGGCCACCTCTTGCAGGCATCGTCTCTTCATCAATCCCAACAACATTTGTTCTACAACTTTTTACAAATCTTGATAAACAACACAAAAAAACAAACAAATAAATCTTTGCTCCCTCTTTCACTTATGACTCTGTATTTTGTAAGAAGTGCTTAAAAGGTCAATGCCCGGGGGCTATACCGTCGCTCAGAGTTAATGCCCGGTTCAGAGACAACAAATAAATTTTGTATGGGAAAATTTTAATTTTAAAAACTATTAATTTAAGAAAGTCGTAGAACAAATGTTGTTGGAATTAATGTAGAGAGGCTGCCTGCAAGAGGTGGTCAACTAATTACAAATAACCCTGTATATGCTCAACTAACTACCTAAATCTCGATACAGTGAAGTAACTTACGACTAATAAAAGCATTTTCTAACGCCCTGGAATCCGCCGCGGAAAAGCCGCGCCATATTGATTTGCCATCATAGTCGACTCGATAGAACCAGTGGTGCTTCACCGGCGCATAATCCGAAGAATTGCGACTCTGAAAGATTATATTGTATTTCATTTGAGAAATTTGGTATATTACGAGAATAATTGTGCTTTCTAATTTATCAGACGATGGTACATATACATGAATATTTAATAAAGTAGGTTTAGTAACGTATGTGTAATAATTTATTTAAATATGTACCTCTGACGTCACAGCAATCTTCTCGATCGTGTTCTCGAAGGTTGAATCATAAAAGTTAACCGTAACTGTCTTTTTAACATTCTCCTGCTTAGCACTCATGTTAGTTTCTCCGTTTTTATGCTCAGTATTGTCCATGCAACTTTTAACTTTATAAGCTGAATCAGCACTTTGTACATCAATTTTTTTTATTGTGTCATAGCAATAACTACATTGTTTTAACAAGTCGTTTATACAAAAATGTGCGTCGTCAATGTCTCCTAATTCGTTTAGTCCGTCAGTATTTTTATCAACGCTTTTTTCAGTTATATCTATGGATGATTTTGGTTCCCCTATATTCCTATTATCAATGTCATATGATACAGTAAAATAATTTACAATTTTTACTATGTCTTCTTTTGGCGCAACTGTTTTATGAGATGCTAAATCACGAACTAAGTTCATACTTGCTAAATAGTTTTGTGGAATGTCTGATGCTTCTGTTTTAGTTAAATCTGAGGAGTCAAAGAAATCTTTGACTTGACTTTGGATAGAATTAAATTGATCTGGTTTATGTCTGTAATGGTTTTGTGATAGGCTTAATTCAAAAAAAGATTTCGAATGCTCTGGTTTGGGTGGTGTTGTGAAATAGCTAGAAAGTCTGCTGAAATTGTTATACACGTCTGAATTTACGTTACTTTCCTCGTTTGATGAAAAAAAGTTGATTGAATCGGACAAGGTATCGTTTACATGTTTAGTTTCCGTTGCTGTATTTTGAACTAACGAAGGCTTATCTTCTTGCTCAACAGTTTCACTTTTTGGTTTAATAATACTTGAAAAAGCTGGCAATCTCTCGGTTTTATTTAAAACAGTCTCTGGTACAAAATTTGTAGTACGTGTACTGATGTCCGTAGTAACAACGTTTGTTGGCATTGTATTACTTGGTTGAGTAAATGTTAAACATACTGTTACCGGAGTTTGAGTTGTGGTATCAGGTATAAAAGGTATATTTTCCACGTTAAGTCCAATTGGTATATCTTTAGAAGATATTCCACTACATTTTCTTTTGTATTCTTCTTCAAACCCTGGTGGAATACTTGTTGAAGAGCTAATATTTACACCGAATGAAACACATGGAGGAGACGTTAATGAATTTTTGTAATGATTCTCAACAGCGTAATTACCGGTATCAAAATATGACGCTATAGTAATTGCAGGACTAGAAGATGTCGCTAAACTTAAAGCGTTAGTGGTCTTTTGCAGTTCATTTACTTCCGGCAGGTCAGTGGATGTTTCCATTTGTTTAAATCTTTCTACTCTATTTGTGAATGTATCTACTTCTTGGGGTGAATCCTCAGAGTATCTTTCCCGTTCTTTAAATTCTATTTTATCATCATCGGTTTCCGATGGTTCAATAACAAATTCTTCGTATATTGGAAAGTCATTTTTGGCATCTTGCTCGATTGAATGCACGTCAAGTCCACTTTCATCCGAATTGCTGTCCTCTTCAGGCGGAGCCGTCGGTATACTCAATTGTCGAGGAAGTACTATGGTATCCTCTTGTGATATTTTATATTCCGCTTTTATTTCGTCACTAGCATTAGTTGGAACATTTTCAAAGAATAAAGATTTATCATCAAAAAATCCAATAACATTTGAATCAGTTTGAAAGTTGTAGTCGTGGTCTGTTGGAGCTTTTGCAGTTTGTGAATCACCAGTTGACCATCCGAAAGTGATGGCGGAGTTAAAATTATCTTCTTTAAGCTCTACAGAAGGTGGTTGCTTCATTGTTTCTATTATGTCTTCCGGAATATAAGATATTTCTGCAAATTGGTTGGAGAAATCAGATATATCGGGGACGGAAGTACTTGCAATAACTGGAAATTCTACTGGATTTGCTAATTGGATTGGTGCCGTAATATTTTCAATTAGCTGAGTAGTCAAATCTGCTTCTTTTTCTTCTGGTTTATTAACCTCTCTGCACGTTTCACAAATATTAAGATCAGAAACTTGATTATCAACATAAATTGTATCATCTTCTACGGGTAAAGTTTTATCAAAGAAACTAGACTTACGTTCGAACTTTATAACATTTTCGGTATTATCATATAAGGTAACATTATCCATCTTAGTTTCTAAGTTTTTAATTTCTGTAGATTCCTTAATAGGAACAGGTAGAGAAATAGCTGATATCTTTGATAGATCGAAAGAAGGTAGAGGTGGTAATAAGCTTGGTTGTTCAAATAATGAAAACAAAGGAGTTTCATTTAAAGTGTTTTTCTCAGCAAATACAGCAGAAGCATTAGACTGTAGATTTTCACTTTTGCTTTGTAATAGAGGACACAGACTATTAAAATCCGTTGGTCCTGAAAGCATTTCTAGCGTCTTGCCAATAGTTGCGTTTTGTGTAGTTGCACTATTTAAAATATTACAGTCCTCCTCATTCCTCGGTAAAGGATTACTTATTGGTGCTTGAAAATCAAAGAAAGTATGTGACGAATCAATGTTTACCGGATGATCAATTATAGATTGTTTGATATTATTATCTGGTATTGCAAAGATTGGTTTTTGATAATCAAAAAATGGTGTAAACGAAGGGTCTATAGCGACGTTTGAAATTATTGGAAAAGGTTCTTGAATGTCTTTTGCCAAAACAGATTCTACGACTATTGGAGATTTACAATCAAAAACATTTTTCAAGGTTGAATCAGCCACCGACTGCAATTGGTGAATTATATCGTTGTTAGGTGTGTCTCGCTCCTTTATATTACTGTGAATGTCAACAGTATTAATTTCTTTAAATAAGATAATTTTTGATTGTATGTCTGTTTTTGAAGGACCATAACATTTTCCAAGAAACGAGTCTGTCATTTTAGTTTCCACAATTTTCTGTTGTTTATCACTATCAGCTATCGGATTTAAAAAATTTAAATCATTTTCATCCCGTTTAGCACCTACCGTCAGCGTGAAATCATCAAACACACTTTCAGTTTTGTTAGTTATTTGTGTTATATTATTTATAGTTTTTGGTTTAACTTCTAAGATACTGGCAGTGTCTGCTTGGGTACATGAACTTGCTACATCAAATCTTTGCTCAACGTTTGTTGATTGGGTCTTTATGTTATCATTTCCACTGCGACTTTCTTCTACAACGTTTGATATATTAGCCCCAGTAACAGGTTTATTTAAGTTTTCGTGGTAACCTGAATAATAATCCTTTGAATAGTTATGTGATTGATTAAAATACTCTTGATTGGGATAATACTGTTGATTTTGATACGTTTGGAGTGTCTGCATTTGGTAATTGTACGGATTTGCTGCCTGGTACCCTGTCTGCTCTACATTAGGAACAAACACTTCTAACGTAGCATCTTCATGTTGTGGAAAATTTTGATAATTTCCGGAAAATGTTTGAAAGTTACTTTCTTTTTCTCTATGGGCATCTGTTTTAGGATCATTGTAAGTAGGATCAAAGAAGGTTGTTACAGTATTTTGAATTTTATTAATATCTATAGAGCTAAATTTAGATTTTAAAGATCCAATAATTCCGAACCCTTTTGATTCTTGTGGTTGAGTCTGTTCATGTCTTTCCGTAGTAGGTCTACTTAAATCAAAGGCTGTATTAAAATCTGTCTGTGTTATTTGCTGCGTAATATATGAATCATTCGTAGACTCTGTGGGTAAATTTATTGGTCTAATTATGTCGAATGGAGCTAGAGATTCTTGTCGATTAGGTGTGTCATAGACAACAGGTAATTTATGTCCTGATTGAATTGGGTCTGGATTAAAAAGGGCACCATGATAAGCATCAGGTTGGACTGGGTTAATAGTGGGTTTTATATTATTGCTTATACTGCCCAGACCTTCTATGGGACCCGAATAATACTGAGGTCTTTTTTTAGTCATTCTATAGTTAAGATTACTCGATACTTTTGGCGGTTCTGGAACTCCTTTTGGAGGTTCTGACGCAAAATCGTTAGTAAAAAATTGGGGTCCTTTTTTTTGACCCGCGAATTGGCTTTGATCATCTGCTATAGAAGCACCAATATTTGATTGCGTTATATTTGCTGGGTTAAAGAAAATTGACGGAGCTATATTTGATTCAAGCATTACTTGGTGAGCTATGTTATTATCTTCTATTTTTGAGGGATATTTATTATTATCATAGGGTGATTGATAAATGTTAGAAATGGGCATACGGTTTTCTTTTTCTTTTTCAGCTTTAGATAAATCTTTTTGTGGACGTGTTATAGATGATAAATCAGTTGTCTTTGACGGTGCAATAATTGATTCATTGAGAATATTTTGTGAAGTTACATTTTGAACAAAGGGGTGAAATCCAGACGTGATTGAACTTGAAGATCCGAAATAGTCTGTCGAACTTATTTTTGTATCACATTCATTTTTATTTGGACTGATGGTAATATTATGCACTGGATTTTGTTGATCATGTTGTTGTAAATTAGTGTTCATTCCACTTGGGCACTGCTCAGGCAAAATATTTGGCGTGAATATATTTTCTTGTATTATTGGGTTAGACGTTGTAAAACTTTTTATGACTGGTTGGTTAGATCCTATACGCCTGGCCACTGACGGCGGAAGTATTGATTTATCTGTTGTTTGGCTGTCTTTCCGTGGCACACTACTAAACATAGGTGGCGGTGGAATGATAGAAGTCGATACTTGGGATATTGGCACAAATTGATTAGAAGAGTGATACAGATCTACTTGTGATTTACCTATAGAAGATGGTATTTCATTATTTCTTACACTACTAAATATACTATCTGGAATATATGCCTCTTCTCTATTTTGATTGGTAGTTGACATATTAGACCGTATTGTTTCTACTTCTGTTTGAGTGATATTTTCATCAACTTTTGTATCTCTAATCTCGCGTTTTATAGTTTCCTGGTAAGATTCATTTACGGGATTTGTTATTTTAAATTCATGATCACCAATCGACTCCGGCTGAGATAATTCATGTCTCGAAAGTTCAGCTGTTTTTTTGTTAAATGCATCAAATGTTTCTTCAGTTCCTTGAATGCTTTTAACTTGTATTCTGTCTAAATCTTGCAACGATTGTGATTGATCTAAGCCAGTATGAAATCCTTCTTGTCTGTTTTCTGGAATCGTTGGCTCTGGTGTAAAATAATATGGTACTTGACCAACGGGTGTCGTATTATAAGTTTGTATTTGATTATCGCCAGAGCTTAAACCAGGAATTTGTGCGTAGACTTTTTTCTTTGTTGTGATACGATAATTTGAAGTATTACCTGTAACAAATAAAAACGTTTTTTATAGTAAATATAAAGAAAATTAAAATAAAACTACAATTTGATCTCTTTACTATATTTTCTCAATAAATGAAATAAGGAGGTATGTAAGAAAATATGAATACATGTAATTATAAATCATAAAAGGTCCGTAAATTATTTCCTTGAATGCAAAAAAGTACCTATATAAATTAATCACTTCTTTGTCACATTGAAGAGCAAACATTAAACTTTGTAACAATTCACGTTAGATTTAATTTAAGTAAGAAATTATTTTTAGTCATCGGTCAAATAATTACGAAACATAAAAAATAAAGTCAATGACCTCTTATAATGTGCCAAAACTTAATAATACCAATCAATAATGTTTGGTTTCGAAATTTAATTCGACCTCCAACTCTGTAAGCCCTTCCGTATTACTTTTAATGGTAATATTTATGACTGTAAATAAAGAAAGGAGTGTAAGTTATATATTAAAAATGATTTTATTCAAAAATATAAATAGGCAAAGAGAAAACACTACATTTCTTTGTGTATACAAAAGTATTATAAAATTCATGTTTTCCTCAAAATGTTCTATAATGATTAAGGTCCAATTTAAACTGCTGAACTAGAACTTTTAGTTAAAATTACCACAAGTGAAATGAAATAGTAGCTAAATAGTGATATAGAAAAAAAACAAGAATTTAGACGAATGTAACATCACCTCGCAACTTAAAATCTTAAGTCTAAAACTTGCCAGAGTATAATACATACATACACACATGAACTCGGAAAACAGACCTTTCCTTCTGACCCAGTCGGATATTTTTTTTTTATAGTGTTACTACCCGATTTGATAGATCATACAGATTTGACTTCAAAAGTATTCATGTTTTTGGTTCAAATGTTATGTGATTTATTTCAGGTCTTTACTAAAATCTTATTACAGACAAACGTACACATATACAAACTTTACTATATACAATATTAGTTTTCCCACGCAAGCTCGCTCTTTGACCTCATGTTCGTAATTATTTTGACCTTAAGCGTAGTGTTTACCAAACGTTAAGTAAGATCAGTGTAATTGGTAAAGAAAAACGAAATAAGTTCATCAATTTAATTAAAACTACAACATAATTTAATTGTTCATCCATTTAATTGCTCATATTTCAAGTTATTTATTACTAGCCGATAAATACTCCGAATTCATGATCGGACTACAGGGCTATATGCCGTGTCCAGATTCTGTGATTTTCTTTTAAAACAATCATACAATTATGACGATTACTGGTATAATATTGACATCGTAAGTAAATCATATATGCATTTTTAAAATATTTTTATTAAACAAATTGAATATTATAATATTTATTACCATAACATTAGTAAGTGACAAAAGTATTAATTTCGACTAAAATTTCAGGACGCCTTAATCGATAAAATTATAATTTTGAAATCACTTTAAAGAACTTGTAAATCAAAAATATTTTAAAAAATAATGCATCACACACGAAACAGTTACCTAGTTCTGTTTCCTTTGACGTGATTCACATATATCGAGTCATTTTGAAATTGAACCTTGTATTTGTTACAATAGATTATATATTTGAAAGATATTATTAAAATCGTTTATGTATATTCTGGGTATTTTGATAACTTATAAACAATTTTCCCCATTATAACATTTTTAGAACAGTTTACTTATCATTTATAAGAAAATTTCTAATTTGAGAGTATAGTATTTCGGAAGAATATTACAAAAATATAAGAAGAAGAAATATAAACACATGAAAAGTAGTTTGAATGCAAAATTTATTTATTTTGTCACCTTCGCCATTTTCCGGGTATAAAACCATTAATTAGATAAAGATTTGACTGAAACGGAATTGTACTGATGTTTTGACAGTGCGTTCATTTACGTCACAATATAAATAGACCAAATCAAATCTAGGGACTAGTAAGTAGATATCATAAAAATATAATCAACTTATCACATGTGTGTATGCTAAACAATCACCTTTTATATATATTCCATATATACATAATTTTAGTTGAAAATACCAAAAAAAAATCAACCTAAGAGCGAAAAGCAGCAATTATTAAAACTTACCAGATATCGGAGGCTCCTTAAGCGGCGGAGGCATAACTACAGCAGGCGGCTCAGGTGCTGCTGAAGGAACAGGCATTTCAGGAAATTGTGCGTGTTGATACATTTTAACTTCATCAGGAGTTTGCTCTCTGCTCTTCAAGTTTAACATATTCGAGAATGAACTAAAAACAGCGCTCGCCACTTGCGGTAGCACACTTGGCAGTTGAGAAAAGTTCTGAGCAATATCAGCAGTCAAACTATTTTGGAAGTCATCTTGATTCTGTTTTTTCTCGGGCTCATTAAGATTGATCTCTTCGAGGTTCTCCTCAGGTGGAAGATTTGCGTTCTGATCCTCTTTCAAATGACTATTCAATGGAGCACTAACATATCTCGTACCTTGTAGTCTAGCAAAATATTCATTAACGTCAAAATCGTCATCAGTTTTTAACGAAGCCTTTGATTTAGTCGTGATAGAATTATCATTATTTTTTATATATTGCGTTTGTTTTTGATTGTCAAGAAGACTTTTAGTTACATGTAGAGGTGATTTAAATTGTGTTTGATATGAAGCCGCGTCGCCAGATGGAAAATTTGTGATGTCATGATCCAAGTGCCTCAGGGTTATATTCTGGGCTTCATTTTGTTGATCTGAAACAATAAAAAAAAACATTAAATTAATTTATTATTGGCGATTGATTTCATTTTATTGTTTTGGTGTAAATATAGTTTATCATTTATTTACTAATTTGCGTTTGTAAAACGTTTTTAAAATATCATGGCCTACATAAAGCCAAACCTTTTCCTTTTTAAGAAACGATTGCTAACGAAGGTAAAGTCTGTTTACTCATTCGTGTCTTCATACACTTATCTAGGTGATATACAGTTCGTGATTCATACAACTCGATCTAAGGTTAGTCACAAGGGCTACAAAAGCTTATATTTGGAATGATATATTACAAAAAAAGTTTCTTTAATATAATTTTGTAACAAATTCGTTAAGTAAATTCACAGATATTTAAGGTAATCATCATCAGTTCATTATTGCTAGAGACACATGTCCACACTAAGTTTTGTAACTTTGTTGAAACATGTTTGTAAATAGACAATTAAGTATAAGTAGGTGTTTATTATGTGATTGGCTACTTTCTATTTGAGTGCTGCAAATTGTATCCTATTAAGATTTTCCTGATTGAGAGAAATGCTCTGGAACTTAACAACTTTTCTCAGAATTTCTTAACGTGTATATTATACAATAAAATAAGATACAACAAAGGTGGAGCAAGATAATGTAATGCTACTGTGTTACTACAAAACTAACTTATATATCCCACGCCACAGTTGGATATGACTTATAGACAATATGCAATGTGTCTGGTTTTTGAATTATTGTGGGAAAGCGGAAATCCCTGAAAAGATTATTTTAATATGTATCTTTATAAACCGTGCCGAATACTCAGTCTATCAACTAGTTGCTCTACCAGTGAGAGTAAAATATATTATTATTTTTTGTCTTACAAAAGTTACTGACAGATGGTGGACTTGTGTCAATTGAGTATTTATATACAAATTCTATGTCTGTGTATGTTTGTATGTCACCATAATGTCATAATATCTTGGTGTTAACTCGTTACTGTTTATTTGAACAGGTAGAAGAAAAATAAAACCAGACTGGAGTTAAGCGACCGTTTTAGATCAGTGCATGTTGTAATATCTGTGTTTGCGAACATTTTAGTAATTGATTATTTGACATTGACATATTTGCATGTCTAGCGTTAACTTGGAAAGACATTTCTAGAGTTGTTGGACATATTTAGTTATCGATATGTATGTAGACATTAATAAAATACGATTATTTCTTAATTGATTCCAATAAGATCAATGACAGCTAGGTAGTATTTCATAAATATGTCAAATTTAACAAACACACTGTAACACAGATAATTGGCACACCAAAGTAAATACAAATGGCTAAGGGTGTACCCATAAGTTATAATGAATGATAAAAAAACCTATAATAAAGTTTTAAGTAGGTAATTAAATTTGTTCTATTTACATTGATTTGCGACATATTAAAAATAGGTTTTATATAAATAGTAATTACTTGTGACCGAGTGGCGAGAACTAGAATACCGTAATGTTGCAATCTTTAGCTGATTTAAAATCGATATAAAAAATATTCATTCTTACTTAAACAGTGTTATATAAGCAAGAATTACAAAACAAGACAAACAGACAGAGTTACCTATAATAATAAACAAGGCAATTCAGACCTTAGGATATATTAGATTCGCACTTGGTCACGGGCGACGACGTTTTCAGGGTTCCGTTGTTAATAAAACGAAAATAAACCTTATAATTGTAAAGACAAATAAATCAATAAATTGGGAAATGAAGAAGAAGATACAGGGAGAAAATAGAGATTGTTAGAATCTCTTTTTTATTAGTAAACGAGCAGACTGTCAATCTGATGGTAGGTATAGCAGCCATTGACAGCAAATACAGTGGGTACCTACCACCAACGAAAAAGAAAAGAGGGGGTTTGGTTTGTTTCCATACTATCGTTAGAAATGCAACTGTAATAGGGACTTTATGATTTTTTAAATATATTTAAAATTGTCATCTCCATATTTAAAATAAACTCTTTGTCATTTTGATTGTAGGCACATTTGACATATATTTGTCAATGGGAAAACGAAATGTAATAGCTTCATCATTTTCATTCATTTTATATTCAAACGATTACATAAAAGACACTCATATGAATTGTTATTGGTACATAATTTTAATCCTTACTTATATTATAAACACGAATGTGTGTTTTCTTGTTGGTTACGCCTAAACTAATAATCTTGAAATTATAAACATGCGTTGTCAAGGATATAAAAATGACAAATTTTCAAAAAACATTCATTTTTTATTACCTAAAAGTAGTGTATATATTTCTTAAACATTTAAAAACTTGTAAAAAAATATGAATTAAAAAACACGGAACCCGTTTTGGACATTTCGCCTCCTAACCAAACCGGTCTCTAAGGCTACGAGCAATTTTACTATTGGATCAAGTTGAACTTGTTAACTGCCATTTGCTATAAACACGCACACACATGCGCACATGCATACAAGTCACACACATGGACAGCTGTACATCCACCCACACACTTGCACACATACCTACAAATCACACACATGGACATCTGTACATACACGCACACACTTGCACACATACATACAAGTCTAACACATGGACAACTGTACATCCACCCACACACTTGCACACATACATACAAGTCACACACATGGACAGCTGTACCTACACGCACACACTTGCATACTTATATATAAGTAAGTACATGGATGAATTGTTTTGATATGTGAAGTTATCGATCATAAACTATTAAATGTATATTAACTGACGTTTCCTAGAAGATTCGCGCCATTATTGTACTGTTTTGATTACGTCACCCCATACATAATAAATTATTATTATCATATTGTAAGATACAAAAACAATACATTCATGTTGTATTTTATATTAATTTATTATTAATTTTGTTTATCACTTGCAGTTATTGTCGTACTGTTCTTCAGTTCAATATATTTATTAATTTTATACTTTTTCTTTTTAATTTTTAAATGTAATTAACAGTCCCTTTATTATTATTATTATTATTTTTTAAGTTTGGGAAATGGTTTATTTTAATATTTTTTTTGTTATGTTTTTTAGTTAAGTCTTTATTTTTTTAGTATAGTAAATATACAGGGTTATTTGAAATTAGTTGACCACCTCTTGCCGGCAGCCTCTCTATATCAATCCCAACAGCATTTGTTCTACGACTTTTTAAAAATAATACTTTTAAAAATTTACGTTTTCCCATACCAAAATTATTTGTTGCCTCTGAAACTGCATTAACTCTGAGCTTAGGTAGGTATAGCGCCCGGGTGTTGACCTTTTAAATACTTCTTACAAAATACAGAGTAATAAGTAAAAGAGGGAGCAAAATTTTGTTGTGTTGTTCATCAAGATTTTGTAAAAAGTTGTAGAACAAATGTTGTTGGGATTGATGTAGACAGGCGGCCTGCAAGAGGTGGCCAATTAATTACAAATAACCCTGTATAAGTAACCATGCAAGCGTCTATCTGTTACCTTTATTAAAATGTAGAAAAAGATATATTCTTAAATTATTATATACTTAAAAAATTTTTTTTTTTTTTTACTAATTGTTGTTATAACGGCAGCAGAAATACATCTTTTGTAAGAAAATCACCTGTCTCGCTATCACGGTTGATAAGATACAGCCTGGAGACACAGATTAACAGCGGAGTCTTAGTAATAGGGTTCTATATTTGGTCGTTTATTATATATATTCCTAGTATTTTTAATGTGTATTTCTATGTATTTTTATCGTTGTCTAACACCCTTAAACACAAGCAAATAAGTTGCTTACTTAGGGGTTAGATCAATGTGTGTAATTTGTGCTGATATTATTATTATTTATTTTTTTTTTTTTACATTTGGGTACGAAACCCTAAAAACGGAAAAAATGTAATGTTTCTAATACTTTTCATAATTGTAGATACTTTCTTATTTCACTTTAGAGGAAATTAGTTTATTTAAAAAAACTGGTTTTTTATATTATTTTCTTTATAAAACAATAGATATAAAAATGTTTTCAAAAATTTTTCGCTTAAAAGAAAAAACCCTCCTAAGATGATATTCTGGTGTCAATTTAATATTTTACCGTTCAATGCCCTTTAGTGAACTTTAGATAATCAAAATATTTCCAAATTAACAATATATATTTAAATAGTTTAAAATCATTTATAATCAACTTGTTCTATATTCATCTCTATTAATTTGTTTAAAACAAAAAGCCTTGGCCGATTTTCTAGTAACCAATATTCATTTTTAACCCCAGACCCAAAAAAAGGTGGTGTTATAAGTTTGACCTGTGTATCTGTGCATCCTTATTTGCCTTAGTTGCATTTATTAACTGACTTGCATTTTGAATCCTTTATTTAGCCGTCCCCCGAGGCAACGAATTCAATAACTAAGTACATAATAATATTATTTTTATTACTTTTTAGAGATCTTTTTGAATCTGGAGTTTTAATTTTTTTTAATTATTTTATTTTTTGCTTTTTAACGTTATTTTACTGCTTTTTTCTAGTATTAAATGACCTACGAACAAACCAATTTTTGCACTTGTTTTATTATTTCTATTACAGGTGCACCGAATATTCGGTAAGTATGCTCCGTATTCGGCATGTTTTTCGCTATTTGTATTCGGCTGAATTATGCAGTTTGAGTATTTCTGTTTTCTTGGCTACACGTTAGAACTAAGATTGATGTCATATTAAAAGTCAAAGAAATTCTATTAATTATGTGTTACATAAAGCTTGAATAATATGAAGCAAGTAAGCTTCATATTTATTTTATTATTCTTAACCTATAATTAGTATTTAGGTCAGTCAACATTTATTTTGAAATTTAAATCGGAATTTGTTCTTAAACCTCGAAACAATAGTTTTCAACCAGAAATGAACACATTTATTCATTCAGCAGCCACACTTCACACATGTTAGAACTTAGAACCTGTTTATGACAAACAATGAGACGGTAAACCGAATAATTCGGCCGAATATTCGTTTCGATAAGAGTTAAACCGAATAGGTTCGGTATTCGGTTATTCGATGAAACTATCTATCTATTCTATCAATACTGCATAAGAACCTTTCACCCGCACTAATAAAACCTCATTCTATTTCGATCAAACATAGCTAAGAACCATATCGACGAACCAGGCTTTCGATTAACAAAACGCAATCAAATCCATCCACGATAGACTGCCACAGACATGAATGGGTGATAGAATGCCACAGACCGACACACAGATACACAGATAGACAGGTCAAACTTATAACACCTCTCTTTTTGAGTCGGGGGTTAAAAAGTACATTAATATAATATTTATATATATTTTTTAAAAATTTATTTTTTAATGTAGTTATTTCCCAATTAACAAATAGGAGATAACAGACAGACGTTTAAATGAACATATAATTACATAAGAGATAAATGAAATAAATTCTACAGAAACATGAGGTAATAAGACGATCACGACACATAATCAACACTATCTCGATGAAATCTTCGTAACTCACGTGGGAGATAAATAATATTAAATTTAAATATACATGTGTTTTAATCAAGCACTAATTTAAATACTTTTTTGTTTAATTCGCAGATCGGATTTTTTTAAAAGAAGTTTTTTTTATCTATATGTATTAAATACTATTTTTTAAAGGTTCAACATATAAAAGTTATTTGATAACATCGTCGTAATAAAAATACAATAAATTGAATAAAATACGAACAATTTTTTTTTGATAATCGGTCCAAAAAATATATTGAAGAATAATAAAAAAACACTAGCAATAGAACAGAATATTCGCATAAAGTCCATGGTATAATTAGCAACTACATAAGTGATTGTTTATATTTCAGTTAGACCTGAATAAATAATCTACCTCCGACTGAGAGCTAGTTGCACTGTATTTAAAAACAAATAGATTTTGTTCATATACAGTAAAATCTCGAAAAGTTAAAACCCAAGGGCTTTTCTAGGGTTTTATAAATCTTTGGACAAAGTATTTTAAGTTATGGAGTTTTTAACTTACCAAGGGTTTATATTAAAGTGATACCGGGGGCGGAATACCCTCCACCGTCGTGACTTAAAACCTTCCTATTTGTACCCGAATGTGCCGGAAGAAGTGGAAAATAATACACACAGTTGTCATAAAAAAAAATTGCTTCATCTACAAAAAACTTGATTCGATTTACAATAGTTAATGAAGATTTTCTCTCACCATTCTTTATGTTGCTATATGTATAGACAAAGATTGTTAAAGACATAATATTTAATTGAGATAAATAGATTTGAACCACGTAAACAAACATTTTTCTAAAATAGAAAATTCAGCAATTTTTTGTGTTTTGCCGAGTAGACTTTCTTTAGATTCTTGTTTTTATATGTTCAAAATAAAAAATCTCGGAATTTATTGCTATGTGATCATCTTTTGTTTCTAAAAAAATCCTTAAATCCTATTCAAAATTTGTGGAATTGGCTGATTGTTTAAGTTATAGACTGAGTCTACATTTTTTTAGTTATAGAGGGCAACACTGAAATTATTTATTTACCTTATCGAGGTTGCGTATATTAGGTTATAGATGTTTTAGGGTCTGAGTGTGAAGGGAATAGATAATTTTTTTAAGTTATCGAGGTTCTACTGTACATAAATATGATTAAAATATATTAATAGTATAGACAATTGACTATGAATGCTAAATTCAAGGTACAATAAGGTACCAAAACATAGCATAGTTTTTAGGTAATGTTTTATATATGTTTTAAATTATTATACTTTTAAACTACACTCGTAAGAACAATAAAGTGTGCCAAAAGTCAGTGATACGATGTGTATCGATTATAATGATACTAAGCTCAACACTTCCAGGCAACCTATTCTACTAATCTGATATAATTAGGAATTCTATAGTTCCAAAGGGTCGCACTTATTAGAAAATCTAATTAAAAATAAAGTAATTAAAATCTCTGAACATTAGAAAAAAGTGAGATTAAGTTTTACTTTATTTTGTAGAAATATACTATAGAGTACAGGTTTTTTTTTTCTGACTCGCTTGCTTTTAAAAAAAAATCTAACACTATTATACACGCAAAGAAATATTCTTTTTTTTATTTTTTTTTTATTTTATTTTTAATGCATATGATGATTAAGAAAAATATATTTCTATTAAATATTGACAACAGTATTTTTATGTAGTATTTACAGATTTTGCTGTACAGCGGACACGAACGGGCTAGTCCCTTGAAGATGTTGTAACAACATAATAGTAATAAAATTTCCCAAAACAAACGAGCCACGTACGCGGTCTGATGGAGACATTGTTTGCTTCTGCTAATTTACAACAAATATACCAGAACTGCTTAAACATAGCTAAGTTAGAGCAAACATCGGTATTGGACGCGTTAGAGCGATTAGTGCATACAAATTATTTCATTGGGACAGTAAAAACCAGATTTGGTCCGCGTTATGCAATGTGGTAATTTAAATGTATAAATAAAATAATATTATACTTATAATGATATTTATTGGTATATAAAAATGACATTTTTTATCTTACTTTATGTGTATTATTAGCAAGAAGCTACAAAAAATATAAATATTCCTGATGGCATCTGTGAAAAACGAAAGAAAAATTTAGGTATTGATAGCAGCATTAAGTTTAAATTCATTTGAGGTAAATTTATCTGTATCATCAAATCCAACTTCAGAGTTAGCCAAAATGTTTTGTTTCCTATTAACAGCAATCTATAAATAGTTTTAATTTTTTTAGTAACAATAGTGTGTATGACAAATAAATTTATTCTATTTTTGGTTATAAGATACGATGGACCATGTCATTCTTGATAAAAGCCAGATTAAAAAAAATCAGAAATAAAAAAAATAAAAAAAAACACACCCTATAGGGATAGTAGTTAAAAATTCGAACTAAAACATTATCTACTAACATGACTAATTTAACTTCAAAGACACCGACATAAAGCTACTCACTTCCTTTTTACTACGAAATTACATCATTTATGATTGCTATATTTGATGATATATTTAATGTATATTTATCATACATGACTATTAAAATTCTTTAAAATTAAATTCCAACACTTACTCATAGAGCCTAGGCCATTAGAGTTAGGCTAAAATTGATAATCAATCTACAAAATCTAGAATGAAATCAGCATTAGATGACAAACCTATTCAAAGGTCTGATGTGGTCAGGGAAAGGGATTGTAATTTTAATATTTAGTATAAACAATATATATCAGGAATAGAGTTTTTATTATTGTTCTTAAAGAACAGTAAAATAGATACATTGGGCTAACGCAATAATTTAAATAGACAATAATATTTTATGAAAATTCCTTGTTTTTCTAAGCTCTGGTAAATTCTATCGACTTATAAAATCGTATGTATATGATTATCAACACACTTAAATCGTAAATTTTATTTGAGTCGTTTGTCTGTTTGAACTCATTCACACCAAAATGTTACGGACAATACATTTTTTTTTAATTTTAAACTTTTAAATGATGACCGGTGTAACAGGTAACTCAATTTGTCCGGAAGTCTTTGTTTTTCGCCGCTTGTAGCAAAAAATGTTATTATATTTGGACTTATGATAAAATTTTCACTACCTAAATATTATTATATGTGAGCAAGCTGATCCGCTGGCGAACAGGTTTTCCAATCTTGGGCAAAATAAAATGTACAGAATATGACTTGGTAAGAGACTACGCTATACACTTTACACAGAGTGTCAAAATCATCAGCGTATTAGTCATTCATAGATACTTCTCTGATACAGAAACACGACCATAGTAGTTAAAAACAAAAATAACGAACAAAGTTAATGATCCAGAAAAAACATTATTTTTTTTAATTATATTTTCGTATTTATAGTTATATATTTAAATATCTCATGTTCTTTAAATATATGTATATAAGTAATTAAAACTAATTAAAACGATTTGGACTCAAACCTTAGACTTCCGTGACACAATGCAATTGCTGTGCTAATTGAGCTATCGTGTCGTTGTGTTGTCGTTATTTTAGCAGTTATAAAATATAAAAAGTAGAGCTAAAAGTTGTATTCATTTGTATCGAAATTTTAAAACCTCCGCGGTTTGAGTAACATCAATCGTACCTACTCACGTAAAATAGCATTTATTTCACAAGCACAAAGATAAAACAATACTTATAACACACCTAAGTTTTCTTACATTCCTACCCCATGATAACAAAGTGGACCGGATAATGATAAAAAAATTACACATACCGCATAACACCATCCGGTAAGACTTGTAAAATACAGGTGCGCTCGCGCAGACTGCCAGTCTAGTGAGCGCCTTCGAAGCACGCGCACGTCACGGTCATACGGTTGTAAGCTTTTTGCGTTTGTGACGAGAGTGTAGTGGTAGTGTAACTTAACAGGATCTTGTATTTATTGGATTATTGATGTGTTGGTTATTTGTACAATATATTATAAGATTTATATATTAGATAATTATAATGGTATTATGTTCTATTGAATTAAATTTCAAATGAAAAAAGTAAATAACAAATAGTTGAATGACTATAAGAGTTTTGAAATGAAAAAAAATCAAGACATCTCAAATTGTATAGGTCTGGCGCAAGACCCTACTGAATAAAACAAAAAACTTTTTTATTTCTTTTTGGTGAGCGCTAAAGATTTTTAATATACTTTTTCAACTACAATTTTAAGATATATATTTTTATTTTTGGGTGGTTTGATTCTTTTTCTCTATTTTGAGGATTGTTTATAGAAAAAAAAGTTTATCTCCACCGCCTGATGATGAATTAATTATTGCAATTAATAAAAATCAATTACATTAATTAAAACAAATAATTTAATTCTACTAGACAAAAAACAAATACAGTATCGAAATTTAATATTCATGAACTTGTATTCAATAAATGTATATTTTTGCATAATTATTCAATAAATTTACACTTTAGTATCAATGTCATTATCACATTATTATATATATTTTTTATAAATACTACTAATATTTGAAAATTGTACAGAAGATAAATAAAGTATCAATCAAGAAATAAAAACAAGTTTAAACACAAATTAAATAAGAATCAGATTATAGAACGAAATAAAACACACGAAACCATTCCTGGTTAAGGAAAAAATGGGCGCCATCTTTAGACATTAAAATGCAGAAGCGAACAATTATGAAATAACAAACGTTAAAATATAAAATTAACAGATCAAAAATTTATCACAGTGTACATATACCGGTGCAATACTTGTAACAAAATGTTTGCTTGATTGCTTGCTTGCTTGAGCCTAGGCATAAGCGACTTTAAACATAACAAAGGATAATCCTACTGAGTTCTATTTTTTCCTCACTGATAAATACTCTTTCGAAGATTTGACAGTAAAGATATGTTTAGTAAGTAGTTTATAGTTACCATCGAAATAAATTGTATAACTTTTTAGTAATTTCTTTTACTAAGTAATAAAATTGAAGTTTCAATATTAAATAGTTATCATGAATTAACAATGCATGCATGCTATTACCATCGTTTTCCTTCTATCATAATAATCATCATTATTATCATCATAGATAAAAATTCAGAATGCTTGGTAATAATAAGTAATAAAGAACTACAAATCAATATTTATTACAAACTGCATAACATATGAATAAAAAATGTAGAGAAACATTATAGAAAATATATATTTTTTTAACGACACAATGACGTTTACAATGAGTTTTAACATAGAGCGGTTTGAATCATACAGCCACAGAATTGTCGGGAAGGAGATCCCACAAACTCGATTGAACGTGTTGGAATTTTAGTAGGTTTTTGGTTTTAAAAACGGGGTATACAACTCTTCTACAATATTTTTTTTGTCAAAATGAACTATAAACTTGTTGGAAATCAATAACTTATCAGAGTGAGACAGAATCAAAATCATCGTTTTTTTACATAAATGGGACCGCAGTATTGTAATGACAATACAAACAACCGCATGTTAAAAAAAATGTACAATAAAAAAAAGTAATAATATATATATTTTTTTTTTCAATAGTAGGACGACGAAATAACACAAAAATGCGTTTCATCCGAGATGTCCTAGAAGTAAACAACCTAATATTATTTGAATTTCTTCATGCATTAGAAACTCTACTTATCATTATAAAGTTAAGCACACACGATGAAATTTACAGTATACCTTATATTCCGATATTTCGAGTCTCGTAGTTTCTGGACAACTCTCTCAGCATTACCAGCTGGTGGTAGCGGTTGGTTGGTACTGTATCTTTTAGGTATCTTTTAATGTAATAATTGACGATTTAAAAGTGCGTGTAAATGCCATGAATAAAGATATTTTGAATTAGAATAGAAGTAGGTATTTTACCTACCCGAGTAATAAAAAATATTTTCTGTACTTTCCTATATAACATTATCATCAGCGAGGGTAAAACCGCCTGCAAAAGCCAGTGAAATAAAAGCAACTATAAAGAACGCTGTTAATCTTAGAAAATAAAATGTATAAAGATAAAACCACTCTGCGTTTATTGGCATCAGCATTCAACTTGACTGCACCCAAGGTTAAACCTCTTTCCGGGATCATTATACGACCTGCTGCATGCGCTGGAACACGGACTGAATTATAATTATTATTTTGTTTGGGAATTCTTTAATATTACTTTGTTTGCTAGTCATTGGGTCGTTCGAAATGAGGCTTACAAAATGTTTACCAAATATTTTTTAAGGATTTTGAAAACAAATTTATAAAATTTGATTGTTAATTGAGAACACTAATATGATAAAAAAAACGGTAAACCGCGTACAAAAATAATAAAATAATTTGTTGACGGAAAGTGTTTAGTAAGTAAGGTCTAATTGAGAAAACTCCTTCTATTTTGAAGTCGGTTCATAAGACATCTAGGATGATACTTTTATCTTCATTGCATACCATATTGCATACCATAAGCAGCAGGTATGCTGCTTTGGAATACCTAATATGTTTAACATAAATAATTTAAAAAAAATATATAAAAAAACAAACATATGTTTTAAAATAATTTTACTAAAACACGTGTCTTCTTACGGTTTTAGCCATATTGTATTATTAAAGTGTTTTTAATTCGATCTGTAATATTTCGACCAAACAACAATATAAATAATAAAGCGTTATTTTTTTAACATAAATATTTGCCGCCATTAAAACTGACACTGACATAAATGTTTTTCATAAATCTTGTTAGATTTTGTTTTGTAATTAGATACGAACAGTCAGACAACAATACAAAATTACTTCTACTTTAATTTCCCATGTCACTATTATATAACCTGTTTAGTGGTTTATGTCCATGAAGGATGCTGCCAAAGCATATGGGTTCGATTCCCACAGGCGACAATATATTATTATACCCGGTCACTCAAAATACTTGAGATATTTTACATTTAGTTACACTGAAAGAAAAAGATAATTTCTATTTACAATCACCTCCTAATTCCATAATGTTTTAATTTTATTTTAACCAACGTTTATAATTCTATTAATAAATAATTATACAATTCGATATACCAATAACCAAATCCCATAACAGCCATAACTACTTGCATAAGCAAAAACAAATTAACACCAATGGTTCGTGTTACATCATATCGGGGTCAGCAAACTTGTTTTTGGGACATATTGTTGTTTACGAACATTTAAAACAATTTGGAACTTTGCCAAATGAAATAAACCTCCAATGAAGAGAGAGTCAGGCAAAATGTTATGAAGTTTAGAAAAAAGTCATTCATAGTACCCACGCATATATTTTTTATGTACATATCTTTTGTGTAATAATTACATTACATTACCTAACGTTCCTAACAAATCTTGTCAAGTGTAAAATGTATTTATTCTCTAGGGTTCTGCAGGCCATATTTAAAATTCTCATTTAAATATCCAATGAAATTTATATACATATCAATAAGAGCAAATGTGAGTTTATCTTAACATGGAATGCAAAAAACTCAAATTTATATATAATATGTATCACAAAAAACATTAATTATTAGTTGAAACTCTGTAATTGTCAAATGTATAATAGTCTGATGTCAAATAGTCTCAAAGAGTAGATTGTCGTCTGACGTCATAGAGTAATATTCAACAATGATAATATACATATAATAATTATATAGATGTACTGTGTGTCCAAACTTTGAATTACGGTTTCATTTAGCCCACATGGCATCCAGTCCAGTTAAGGTTCGGAATTTTCACATAGAAATTTCCAAAATTCCATCTGAACGAAGTCGGGGCGGGTCAGCTAGTATACATGCTTACGAAACTGTATGTATATATGTGTAAAAGGGCCGCGATGATTCACTGATCATTATGTCAGAAACCGGTATCAAAATTCCTTAAATTTGGAGATCATTTGGTTTCTTCATAAAACGTTATAATTTACTTGCATTCACTTCCAACCTATAAAGTATTAACGTAGATTATATACACATTCATAAATCGAAAATATTACTACAAACAATATGCTTCTGTTTATATTAAAAACAAACTCCTTAGTCTAAAACCTATTTATTACCAGATAAACCTTTAGAAAAAAAAATATGTTTTTAAAAATCCAGATATACATAAACAAGCTAGGATATCAATATTCATTATCGACTTAAACATTTCGTAACAACTATTTGATACATGATACACCTACGGAACCTTCAACAATGATACTAAGTATAAGGCACGTGCGACCGCTCCGAGCTGAATTCCACAATTTTTTATCACTTTTTATCACCGCCATGTATTTGGATACATTTGTTATTACAGTCCATGTCTCCGTTTATAACAGGCAATGGCATCTCTAAACTAACTCATAATTAACTGAAGTAGTCACAATGTTTTAGAAAATGGATTTAAGTTTTAATGTTATAAGCCATAAGGGTTTGCACATACAGTACACTATAATTATTAAATATCATTGTTGAATATTACTATATGACGTCATACGATAATCTACTCTTTGAGACTATTTGACATCAGACTATTATATATTTGACATTGACAGTCATAATCAAAAAATCATTATAAGTATCAATGTGTAGAATCAAAGTGTTGTTATGTGTAGTTTTTGTAATTATTTATTATATTTCTAATACATTATTATATCAAAGTACACATCAGGCTTTTGCTCTTCTAAAGATAAACTATAACTGTGGAATGTTTCATATTTGTTTGTATGTTTGTAGGTAAATTTAATAACAAAATGTATAAAGTTTTCTCTGCACATTACAATAAAATGTTTTTTTTCTTTATATGAGTCAAAAGTTTTTGGTCTATTTGGAAAATTACAAATTTCATAGTAGTTTGTTTATATGAGAGGAACATTTAATTAATTGATCTTAGATTTTGAAACTTTGGAAACCATCGAAGGTCATTTCTATAATCGTTTAATAATATATAATAATTAACATCAGTTTTGAGTCTCACAGAATTTATGAATGCACAATTTATTAATCTAGATTAAAATGTACATATGTGTGTGTGTGTGTGTGCACGTTTGCGTGCGTGTGCGTGTGTGTATATGTATTTCAGCGAGATCAGTATTGAGAGAAGATCAGGAGCTCTTATAGATGATCAAATATTTATAAATTTTATTATGTTTCATAAAAAGTGTATGGTGTACACTCAGATTTTGAAATCAGATTTCTTCCAGCACTGTATACACCCCATTATAAGCGTCATATTAAAGATTATAGTTCTTATGATTTACAAATTTTCATCAAGATCGGTCAAGTCATTACTAAATTCCAAAAGGCTATACGATAGACAAACAAACAAACAAAAATAATGAGAAAATTAGGTCAGTGAGTCATAAAACGAAAATAACTTTATAAAATAAAGTAAACAAATATACTGACAGAATCTACAGTTTTATACAAATAATTGAACTGTGAAGACAACTTTACAATGAAGTCGATGCAAGGCAAACCAAATTCAACAAGACTATGTAAATTTCCATTTAAAACCTGTTGGTCTAGTGACTAGTCAGACACAAACAAGTAAACAACAGTAGGTTAGTATTATACTAAATATTAAATACAAATACCACAGTTAAAAACAATTGAAGAAAACTACCATCTCATCATCACTAGACTCATCGGTAGGTACTTCTACATGTAATTGTTAGTGTCATTAGCAAAAAAAAACTAGTATTTCCACTCTGTAATTCTCTGTATTTAAAAATGAATTCAGGAAAACTTTCTAAGCAAACTGCGCGCACTAAGATCTCATACATATTATGCAAAACTATGATAAAAAGTTCAGAAAATTATGAGTTATTTGTAGCTTGTACTGTCACTGTCAATCACATGTGAGTGTAATGTCAAAGAGCAAAGAGGTACAGTTGACTGACGTATAGAATAAAATAAAATATATTACATCGATAATATAATAATATCTGCCGGAAACAATGTAATAACAAAAAATTGTCTACATGCATATTTTGTATTTTGTTTTTTTAAAAACTCTAATCAAATAATCTCTCATACACAACATTTTTGTAAACTTATAATTGTATACTTATTTATAGTTTTCCGTGATAAATTTATATGAATAAAATAATACAATTTGATAGCTCAAAAGTCGTAAAAATTAGCACCACACCAGTGTTGGTTTTTTATTCCATAAATATTTTTATGCCATAGATAGATAAATTAATCAATCCTCTTTTTGTTCAATAGAAGTAAGTGAATACAGTGTTTTAAAAACTACAAAATGGGTTTGAACAAAAAGTGCAAATTAACAATATTAGTTTTAGTGAATTTAGTAATAAAAAACAATTGTGAGAGTGATTTAAATCAAAGAAATGAATCCAAACCAGTTGGGTTATTACGTGATGGAATCATAGATTACAAAGAAGTAGAGAAGAAAGATATAATATCAGATAAAACCAAAGATGAACCAAATAATAACATATATTTAAATAGATTTAACGAAACACAAAGCACTGAAGTAACTCCAACCACGTATGAAGATGAATACGACAAAATTGAAGATGAAATAGTTTTGAAATCAACAACAGATGCAACAACAGAAACATTGTCGTTAGACAATGTTAACATCAGCGACGGAGAAACTTCTAAAAATGATATTATTTCCCAGGTAATGTATTTTTTATAAACATGTCATATCACTTTTGAAACACAAGTAATTTTACTGTAAAAATTGTCTGCATCCTACAAAGATAAATTTAAACAAACAGTTAACAGTTAAAAAAAATCCATTTTTTTTTCAGTATATATATATATACTATTTATTTATAATATTTAAAAGCGCAATTCCTCAACCGACTTTAATTAAAGCTAAAGTAAATATAGAGTAAAATATTATTGATTAATTTTAACCAAATTTAAATAAAAGATTAGATGTTATTGGGATAGTTGGTAATCAATAAACTGTTTGAGATACATTGCTATTTATTACAGTCAGAACCACCGTTACCAACAACGAACAAAGCAATGGACAGCGGGGAAAACATGTCTCCCGTAACAGAAAGCATGGTTCATTACGACAGTTCTGGTCAACGGAATCCGAAAACTGAAGGTGGGGTTTAATTACTGGCTTCATACTATTTAAATTAAAATCTATCGAAAATCTTAATTCATCTACGTTTAAAAATCTTTATTGTAACTGTAAAAATGCTAAAAAAGAAAAAAATAGTTTCTTTTCATAGTTTTGTAATGTATAGTTTTATTGTATTCAAAATATTTACTCAAAATTATAACACAAAAAAAATACGATTTGGAAAAATAACCTGTTAGACCTTTATTGGCACTATAATATCAAATCATCCAGAAAAACAGTTAGAAAGCAAGACTTTCAGTTAAGGGACAAAGTTCACGTCTACTTTCCAAACATCCTCAATAAATCAAACTAAAACGACTTCTTGTGACAAATTACTTAGAAATAACTTTCTATCCTTTTGTAATAAAATGACAAAACATATGAACGATTTATCAATCTATAAATTACAGCAAACTATTTAAATCAAAGTATTATATTTATAAAAATGAATCAATTAATAATTTTCCCCTACAGCTGACCAGACACCGGTTGAAGAACGAACATTTGAAAAAAGTCCTCCGGTACCGTTTATGAGCAAAAGTTCAACCCTAAAATCCTGGTTGGAGGACTCCTGGTTGAGGCCCCCCGCTGGTATTCTGGTGCCGTTGAGGCCCTTAGCTCTCAATAGAGCCTTAGGAGTATGGAATGATCTAGCCAACGAAGGGTTGAACGTTACTGATATCGTTATAGTTGGATACGACTCGAATGGTAAATACATCACTAGCTATAAAAACAATATCAATATATACATTTTAATGGGTAGCAGTTTTTCATAAAACTCTTATAATTTTTCAATATCTTTTTAGTTTTTTTTTCAATAACCTCCACATATTGGTTTAAAAACCTTGTTCAAGATATCAAGTTTCCAGAAGGTACTACAGGTTTGAGTAGCAATCTTTTGAGACTAGCAGTCCCTCCATGACTCTGGTTGATAAACATGTTTTATCAATACCGAGTACTGACTGACCCACAGCCATTTAATATTTCTAATACTGACATATAACTTATAAATAGTAATTGTTACAAATAATAAAGAACAGTCAAAATTATAATCTAATTTCTGTAAAGTCCAACGAAATCAATCAATCAGATGTTGTTCACAAATATAATGAAATAAACAATAAAAATATATATAAAACAGAGAGATGTAAAATACTCAGGAACTGAGACAAATATTAACAAATAGAACATTCTACAATTACAAAATGGCGTAAAATTGTGCATAATTACAATAATTACAAGGATAATACATCAGAATATAATCAATATAATTGAGACTTTAATATGACTATTACTGTTAACGGGTTTCATTCAATGTCAAGTTAGGTAAGTGAGTCTAAGGGTCATTGCACATTAGGACTTGACACAAACTATCAGTAACTAGAGTCAGACTAGCTGATACGCTTAATATCAATAACGAAAAATAGTGCACTAAATGCAATTTGTTGTGCAATTTATTGATACAATTTCAAGCAACTGTTTATCTCGGAATAATTTGAAATATAATTGAAAAGAATTATGTCTGTGAAGGATAGTCAGCAATACTATAAAACAAGCAGACCCAATAAATCTAAATAATTAGACAAATATCTGCCTTTTGTGTATAAATAATAAGATTTAAATTAAAATGCATAAAATTGGTTCGATGATGTCAATAGGTCCAATGTGCGATGATTCTAAGGATTATTTATTCCTTTCACGTCGCAAGCAAACAGATTAATAAAAAAACTTAGTACAAACAACTTTAATCCGGAAAAATACTATATAATTACGAATTAATCGACCTGAGATGGAAAAAACTACCTTACTTTGTAGGTTACATTTTTTATGAGATGACAAACAACCAAACGGTTCAAGTAATAAGTGGTACCGTCTTTGAAAATCTGGGAATATGAAAAGAATGAATTAAAATTATCTACAATATACAAAGAGGAAAGGAGATTTAGGTCCGTACATATAGTGTCAATTTCGATTGTTTTGCTAAAACAGTGACGTAATCTTAATAATACTATCTTTCACACTTTAACACGTTAGAAATCTTGAAATCATACCTTACCATAATAGATGACATTAAAATGTTTTTACCTGAAACAGAATAACAATAATAATTAATAACAGTAATAAATAACAAGAAAATGGTTTCCTATTGTCTAGCAAAAAAGAAACCTCCAAAAAGTTTTTAATTGTAAATAATTTTCTCTCTGTCATTTATGTTCTAGAATCAGTGAAGTTAATTGTCAGTAATTAAGAATCGTGATTGGTTGGCTGTCACATCATCAGCCAATCAGAACATGCAACATGAGAGTGAACTTTTGTTAGGACATGGGAGTAACTTAATATCTTGGTACTCAGCTCTCAAAAAGCCGGGGGTTAAGCTTGACTGACACTCGTAAAAGTTATCCGGACTTAAAGCTTTTAAAACTGGAAATAACATTTCCATGAAAGTTTCAATTTTATCCTTAAGAGGTTGAAAAAATATATACTAATAAGTGAATATAACGAATATACTCTTACTAATGATGTAGAAAACGCTTATCAACATTACTTCCATGAAAACCATCGTTTAATTGAGCTACTTCAACTAAATAAGAAGATTTATAATATCAATCCACCTAAGGAACTACAAATATGTCCGCACGTCACTTTCGCGTAGCCACGAAACTTAACCTTGGCTGGAGAACGGAGTTATGTTACGCTCTATTTGCTAACAAAAAGTTTAATATAAAAACATATCTATTTCAATCAAACGTAACTTAGAAATTATTCATTAAAAACAAACTTAGAGAACAGTAAATAATAGTCTTGTGTAAGCTTAAGATGACTTGCTGCTGGTTCTTTTGTGCATTATATCATCTTAGTATTTCTAACTATTAATTGTTTAATATCAATTAATGGATCAACGGTGAGTTATCCATCTTAAGTGAATGACTTGGCTTCTCTTTGATAAGTGATTGACTTGATCTGACTTTTATAAGTGAATGACTTGATTGGCTATGACAGTGATAGGATAAGATTATTAAATCATCGTTTGCTGAACTCAGATATATAGTATACAACTGTATTTAATACGTATGGAGAAGTTAAGTTTGTTATAGTTGTTTTTATTTCAAAGTTGCAAATGTATAGAACGACATACATCGAGGTATTTACTGTTCAAAATATTTAATAACTTTAATATTTTATATTCTTATAGACCTTATTAACCCTTCTTTATTTACTAGCTAACTATATAACTAATAGAACAATCTAATATCAGGTGTTAACTGGAGATCTCGTCACAATCTTCAATCCAGCGTCGGTAATGGCGAGAGAGCTGTTGGGGATGCTTTATCAAAACTACTCTTAAATTATCAGGTGAGATATATTCCTACTCCTACACGTCATACAGCTTCACTACTTGTAATTGCTGTACAGCTTTAAATCCACATGATAAATACATTTTTTATTCTAATATGATCGGAAGTTCCTCTATAGTCCGGTCAATATAGACATTTGAAATAACAAAAATTGCCGGAAAGCCAAATATTGGTTACAGCCTATAGTTTACCATTACGAATCAAGTTTTAAAAGTCCCCATCGATCCTATGTGTGCTTCAAAAGTTATTCGAGGTCAAAGGTCAAAATTTGAGGTTTTTTGGATTTTGCTTGACAACGGTAAGTTTTATCAAAAAAAACTCTAAACCAAAGTTGTAGATCTTAAAATCATCTACAAAAATGGTATCAATGATTTTTTTCCTAACAGTTACCATTCCTGAGATATCGCGATTCTAAGAGTCTTACTATACATGATATGCACATATAAGCCACGTATATACATATTAGGCACTTAATACAAGTATAAATACTTATTTGTGTCTCTTTTATAGATATTATACTATCCTAAAAACATTTAACATTTAATTTAATTTAATTTAACAAGCTACAAATGATGCAGATGTCCTCATAATTGAAACAGCAATTGAAAAATTTGATGCAATAAACACAACAATTGTAGTAGGTGAAGATGTTGATTTGTTAGTACTACTTACTGCAAGGACTCCAATGGATAAAATTATTTATTTTCTGAAACCTGGAAGGGCTCAACAGCAAACAGAAATATATTCTTCAAAAAGTTTATCTGCTTATCCCAAATGTGAAAACTATATTTTATTTTTACATGCGATAATCGGCTGCGACACTTCGTCAGCAATGTACAGAAGAGGCAAAACGTCAGTATTTAAACTATTCGAAAAAAATGATTTGACTAACTGCGCTAAAGTATTTACAAAAAATGATTCCACACCTCAAACAATAATTACAGAAGGAATTCGCTTACTTCTTACGGTTTATGGAGCTCCAAAAAAAATCACTTGCATTGATAAATATCGATACTTAACTTTTGTAAAAAATACGCGAAACAAGAAACAAGTACAATTATCATGTCTTCCTCCCACATCGGCATCTGCTATTCAACACTTGTATCGAGTATATTATCAAGTTCAAACATGGCTAGGCAATCAACTGAATCCAGAAGACTGGGGTTGGAAATTGATAGATAATACTCTGGAACCGATTAAAACTTTACTCCCACCTGCTCCAGAAAAACTCCTCAACACAATTTTTTGCAATTGCAAAAAAGGCTGTAGTGCCAAATGTGGGTGTAAAAAAGTCGGGTTGCAGTGTTCTCCAGCGTGTGCCAATTGCCAAGGTCAGTCTTGTTCAAATGCCCAGTTGAGTACAATAGAGGAAGATTCCTGTGATTTTGATGAAGAAACCAATGACTCAGCTACATTTGAAGAATTTATGAACATCCAGCAAGAGGAAGAGGAAGAAGCAGAAATCGAAGAAGATATGATTGTTGAAGTAGACTTTCAAGAGTATGATTCGGATTAAAATATGTAAAGAAATAAAAACAATAATGAATCTAATAATCAATAGAAATATAAATAATAATACGGTAATATCTAGAACTTGACGGTTATTACTCCCTTAAATTATCCTAAAATTTTTATGACAGTTAGTGGAATAGGCCTACAGGGGAAACCACGGTAAAAAAAACGCGCCAAGTACACTACCTCACTGGTGGTGTGGAAATGTGTGCATATCATGTATAGTATGACTCTTAGAATCGCGATATCTCAGGAATGGTAACTGTTAGGAAAAAAATCATTGATACCATTTTTGTAGATAATTTTAAGATCTACAACTTTGGTTTAGAGTTTTTTTTGATAAAACTTACCGTTGTCAAGCAAAATCCAAAAAACCTCAAATTTTGACCTTTGACCTCGAATAACTTTTGAAGCACACATAGGATCGATGGGGACTTTTAAAACTTGATTCGTAATGGTAAACTATAGGTCTCCACCAATATTTGGCTTTCCGGCAATTTTTGTTATTTTACCACTTTTTTATGTCTAAATTGACCGGACTACTAGAAGTTACAGATATAGTCCTTTAACTTAAGACTTCTTCATTTTCTCTTTTCTTCTCTATGGGAAATTGAAAAGAGTTCTGATATAAAATAATAAATCATCCATGTAAACGAACCGAACGAATGATATGTTTAGTGTTCGATGCTGACGACCTTACGAGTTATATATTTATAATATATATATACACCGTGAAACATCTTTTGTTTTAATAGTCAAGTCAACCAGACGCTACACTGTAGTGATCAGTCACACCAATAATATTGTTTTAACAATAGTTGCAGAGAATCTACAAACTAAATTGGGTGTTTTTCAGTTGCCAAGGCATCTAATACTCAAAAAATAAAAATACTTTTTATTCTGACAACATAGCCATATCAACATTTATATTAAAAATAAAATTATAAACAATATTAGTATTAATAACATGTTATGCCTATAACTGTCTACGTTAATAAACGGTCTACAATCCAAAATTTAAATCAATCTTAGATTACATTCTACAATACCAATCCATGAGTCAGCTGCACTGATACCTCTAGAAACGGATTAATAACAATCTTTGATAGGAATAATTGTAGAACACCGATTAATTATTTCGGTACGTATATAGGTACCTACTGCCTGATATTAGACTATGTTTAAAAACATGGGATATAAATCAAAAGCTCCATAGATATTAAATGGAAACATTTCGGAATTGGTTTTTAACTACAATTGGTTTACAAAGTTAATCAAAATGAACCAAAGTATGGATAAACCTATAAATTCCAAGATCTAGAAAAAACCACCGCATTCATGTGAAAAAACCCCTCGTTTTAATTTGCGCGGTAAATTTGTCTCGCGATTATTTTATTAAATTCATAAAAACCACATGACATCATAAAAAGAGTAAACGTTATTTTTAAATAAATTATGTTTGTACCCAGGATGTATACACAGACACCACAAACGATGGGACAATGCGAGCGCTCGCTTCCGCAGCAAAACTAGTGCCTTACGATAGTGCCCTATTCTTGGTAACTGATAAAGGTGCTGGAGATCCTCAAAGACTGCCTCTAGCGTTAAGGGCATTAGTGGAAAAAAGATTGAAGGTAATTACTATAAAAAATTATGATAGGTATGGTTATTTGAGGAAAAATAGTCAAGGCCAGAAAAATATTGAAGCTATAACTAAGTGTTTATGTAAAATTAATCAAAGGGCCAATAATTATTTCAGGTTTATACAATCTGGACAGATCCCAACCATCCCTCAGTTGAATCAGAATTGGCTCTGCAAGACTTGAGGAACATTTCATCCCACACTGAGGGTGAAGTCCTGCCGTATTCCCTTCAAATTATGGTAATAAAAGTCTATGAATGTTATGCAAACTATAAAAACATACACATATCAAAACTTTAAACAAAATCTATTTTACAGGATGAGGATCATTCTAGCAACCTTGCCTCAGAAGTGGAACTGCAGCAATGGGAACCTACCGCTAACCAAGCAAGAAAAGCCAGAATAAACAATCATCCCAATTTAGTTAGACTTGATGTATGTATTAATAATATACTGCTTTAAGAATCAGATCCACATTCTTGAACTATTACCATATCTTGATAAAACCTTGTTCTTCCCCAGACACTACTAGTGAGACGAGCTAGAGCTGAAGCCTTGACCTTGGGAGTGCCAGTGGAGACAGGGGTCACAGCATTACGAATAATAATTGAGGGCGCGGTAGAGCATGCCGTTTTATATCCACCTAATGACGGTAACGATCCATAATATTTTTGACGCGCAGTTATCACAATAGACGGACAGACATGACAAATTGTTATCATTATCACAAATTACTAGATACAAGGCTGGTTGTAAGCGATTTAGAATTGCAAACAAAACAACGAGATTGTCATTTTCCGTTAGTTAATTAAATTATAATACTGGTAACATTGGATTTATTTATTTAATAATTAAAATGCGATCTTTTTAATCATTTTGATTTATTAGGCTACTAATATATACATATTTATTTTTTAAAATACAGTAATTTAAAATCTTGTATACTTTAATTCAAACCCGCCGTTATTAAGATTTGTTTTATTTTATCTAATGTCCCACGAGCTTCTTAGATATACACGACAATATACGTTAAAAATACCTCTTGTGAAATAGATCTGGGAACAATAAAAGCTCTTAAGATATTATTGTTCCATCATCAAAATTCTTTATCATCAGGTGCTCAAATCGACTTGTACAATGATACATCTATCAAGATGTTCTCGCCAGCATCATTTACAGAAAACATTTCACCACGTGAGGTGTTCATTGTATTCCCCGGTTATGCTTTCGAAATTGACATGTGAGTATTGACTAAACTAAACGTAAATGCGTTTTATAAAAAAAAAACTAAAACTACAACCATTTTTATGCACAGGTTGTCAGTACTCCCGGTGATGTCCATGGGGGAAGACGTCACTGCTATGGTTGGGACCTGGCATCTCAGCGTGCGATGTGATACTTGCGACTACAGACTAACTGTTAGCGCCAGAACGCATTTACATTTCAACGTGGCGATTGATCCGAAAGGTAATTAACCCAAAAACCCTTCACCCTCTTCTCCATTTTTCTCTTGTTAATCTTTTTGTTACCCTTAAATCTCTACTAATTGAGTATGGAACATGGAAGAACTTAAATCATTATCAAACACCTCATTTTAAAATAGTATTTTCAATTAAGAAAATATGGAAATAAATAGGTGCTCTTATAATATTTTATCAATACTGGAATTGAAACATATGTTGAGAACTCAAAAAAATATATTTCGGTTGGAGTCCGAAATACACACAAAATTAAATGACATGCTTTATTCATAGAAACGAGCACAGACACGATAGCTTAGTTTGAACAATGACGGTATCACAAAAGTTACAAGTTCGAGTCATATTTTTTTTTTATTGAAATAATATAATATAATCATAATTAATAATATAAAATGTAAGACAGATATTTATTATTTTATAATGTTGATAACTTTCAATGGCAAAAAAAACATATATTAAAAAACTTCAACGAACTCATTGGCAAAAAGTTGGAGTTCATTACTCTTTTGAGTCTGTACAATCAATTTCGAACCTTATACCGTATACATAAGATTGAATCCTATTAAATTTCAAGTGTTATGTATGGGCATGTTGATGAATGGTCTTCATGATCACTTCAAAATGCTTGTCAAAAGACCCTTCTCTCATCTATAATCAACATCTAGTTGTAGTCTAAGAAAAATTTTACTGTTAAGCCACTAAGGCGATAAGTGGCGTAATTACATATTAAGATAACTGTAAAGCTTTAGATAATATTGTCATTATTTTTGAAATTTTCAAACTCTTTCAATCGAGGTTTTAGTGTAAATAGAGTGCCAGTTCTAAAAGTAATAAGGAATTTCACAAAAGCAACCTCTTATAATATTTACTAGTCACACATTTTTGATAATATCGAATTTCGCAAATATTTAATATCTCAAAATTAACGCAAACAAAAGGCAGATCTTGATTTATTTTGTTTATCCAAAGAATACTTTATCATTTATTTTATAGTTATAATGAATTGACGTTAAAACGTCAATATTTGTATACATACATATTACCTAATATTTAAAAGGTTTTAACTTCAAAACAATCTTTTGTCATCTCATTACTGAGCCAATCCTTAAAAAGAAAAACGACGCATGACGTAACCACCTCTATTAATAAAACCATAGGTGTCAAATTACCTCACAAGTGCATGTACTTGAAATAATTAGTAAGCCAAGGTCAAAAGCTAAAGCCCGTTTACTTTATTATAAGAACACGATAGATCAAGTGATTATAGCCTTCGGTAGTTCCTCTTAAACTGGTATACAAAAGGATGTTAGATAAAATCACAGTTTAAAAAAACATTTAGCCATATTAATAAGAATTAGAAAACGTTCGAGTGTTTAAAATAAACGGTTATAATTTAAAAAAAAACAGCCATGTAAAATAAAAAAATATATATACAACCTTATTGACATCTTGACAGGCCGCCATCTTTCCAAAAAGAATACGTACTCAGGTCAGGGACACATTGCACTAAGTTCAAAAGTTTTATGTCGTACGCTTTCACGTGACATCACAGAGAATAATATTTTATATTATAAGCCATTTTGAGGTCACGCATACGACCTAGTTGCTATTAATAGACTAGATTTTTTCATTTAGTTTAGATATTTTGCCAAATAAAGAAACCAATGCAGTTGATAAAATTCAGAAACAAAGGTAACTATCCCTACCCAAACCAGTTTTATAAATGTTTCAAAAATAACAAAAATATTTAATAAAAAAGGTCCTATTATACTAACTTAAAGTTAAATTTATCCAAAAAAAAATCATCCAAAACAAGAAAATTAATATATTGCTATAACACAACAACGTAAATAAATAAATACATACTTCAAATAAATGATCACATCACGATGTCTAATAACAAACTAAACGGAATACTTTGATAGTATTATCATAATTATATGAACTGTATAAGGTTTGATCGTCTGTTCGTGTATCAATATTATTAGCTAAGCTGTTAGGAAATTACTGGACCAGTTAGATAGCGACAATATTTTCTATATTGGTTTAACCTTAGAAATTGACGAATGGGTTTTGATCCAACATTTTAAAAACCCTTTCAAAAACATGCTTTAAAAATAATGTCCAACCAGAGTCGACAGTACAGCATAGTATTGCGTTATCAAACCGTACAATAGTTTATCAATTAAAATAGGTCTGAGAACTGATGATAACAAATAAACATATTTTTCATTGATCATTATTGATGTAAGAAAGAATACACTATTACATTTCGTTTGATTCCTGCTCCATTAAGTGTTATTTTGGAACTACAACTTAAATTAAATCTGTACAACAAGGAAGTAAAGCCAGAGGTTATCTCATGATACGATATATCACAAATAAACATGAACTTTTGTATATAAAAAAATATACACGGGTTTAAAAGAGACTGATACGCAATAACAGGACCAATAAATTCGAATATGATGATAAAGCTCTAACTCGGCCAAAACTGTCAGTTTGATGACGAACTTAAATATATGTTATCTTTACAGATATGTTGAATGTTCAAGTCACTGGACCAATAGCGAGTATCAGAGATTCGTCAATAGTAGATGAATTTGGAACAATGCTCGCTAAGCTACCGTTTAGGTGAGTTACATTACTGTAAACTAAAAATGGATTTTGTGAGCTTTTGCTGAGGACAAAAAAATATTAAAAGCACGTCAGCACTAATTATAGATTTAGCAAAACCAGGAACCATTAGACTAGTCTTACATCAAGTTTTCTATCCACAGCTATCAACCGGCAACAGACAATCATAACGATCAAGAGAGTCCCATGGCGGACATCTTCACTAACATTCCATTGCCAAATGTCTCCGCTTCTAGAGTTTATGTCAAAATAGCAGGCAGAGACTTTAAAGGTATGTAGGGTTCATCGAATTTTTGTCAATAATTCTCTTAAGATGGAACTATATCTGTTTTTGTTACTGGCGAAATTAATTTGCGATTGAGTTTGTGTAAAGCACTTTAGATTTGCACAGTTTTGTTATTTCTTCTGTAACAATATTTTATTCTGGCTCAATTATCATTACAAAGTCACTTCTACATTTTTTAGGGGAAACGTTTGCTCGCTTCGCTGGACCAATTACCGAAGAGTCTGAGATTCGCATGGGAAGATCTGCAGCTATCAAGTTTCCAGAGAGCATAAATGATTTAGAAATAGCTGAAGAATCAAACCTTAGAAGATTTAACGAAAATCTACAGGATGAGAGCGAAATAACGCCTTGGGCAAGATCAAATGAGCAGGTACTTTAATTCTAATAATATTTACAGGAAAATAAATTTTAAATACATTATTACAATACTAACAGGGAATTCGTTTTTTAAGGTGTTTAATTCAGCCGGCACTGCCATGATTTCTGTACAAATTGGTTTAAGCTCAAGACTGTACGGAGTTCCTGGAGATAGACTACAGGTAATAAAATAATATTTAAACTAATACATATACTACACTCAGTTGAAGACACATACACATTCAAACGTATTTGTAAACACGAAATTTTATCTAGAGTATGTTCTATATTTAAAAAGAATTCACGCAAAATTCTCACAATTTTTTTTTATGTAAAAAATGGCTTAGTAATATGTATTTATTACGTCTGATTACAGAAGTTCCTTATTTTTGGGTAAAGAAATAAATATAACGCCCGATTAAAATAAGAAATATACTTCAGTGAAATATTAAATAATTAGTAGTACATACTCATATTATAGAAAATTCGAATTTTATTATTAGAAAAATATTTTTATACGAATAAACAAAATCGAAGTGCCTTTTACAAAAATATAGCAAATACGCATAATGGCTCTTAAACTCGTGTTCGATTAAATTTCCGAAGTGATGTTCGAAATATGTAAAGTACTTCTGTAGTCGACGGAATCGGAGGAAATATGTCATAAAACAGTATAATAAATTAAAACATTTCAGCTACATTTCGAAGTCACAAATTTAAGAGACACAGCTGTACAATTTCGTTTCGGCGCTGAAGGACAACTTAGATTCTTGACAGGCATTGATCCAGAAAGGTAAGTCAATGATACTTTTATAAAATTTAACAATTTAAAGGAAAGGTATAAATTTATTAAATATCAAAACCATTTAATTACAGACAATCAATACCAGCGGGTCAAACAGTCAACGTGATTGTCAGTTTGTTGATAAACGTCAACGCGCAGGCCGGCACCAGAGACCTTATTACATTTACGGCCTATGGCAAGTATTCGATTAATTAGAAACACATTTTCATACGATATTTAAAGACTACGTTTAGGTGGTGCTTTTTCTTCAAGCACAGCTACAGGCAACAGATTTGATGCTAGGACAGTTCTTCTAGAGTAGTGTTTTTCAAACTGTGGGTCGCGACCCCCTAGGGGGTTGTGAAACTCTTCTCGGGTGGTCACCGGTAATAGAAAAAATCATGGTTTACAATTACAATCAAATAAAATACAATACAATTACAACGAGAAGGATGGATTTGTTTATCTTTCATAACATGTTCAAAACGTTCTGCTATTTTTGAAATGATGACTATCAAATCATTTTCTAATTTCAGTTTATTATTTTTTTTGTCTTAATGTAGTCCTACCATTGTAGAGAACGTCAGTTCGTAAAAATATGAAGTGTCGAATGGTTCTAGACGGTTCACAATAGAAATACAATTTTAATATGAACCATACTAGTAAACTTAAAGCTTCTCTTGCTAGCTTGGGATATTCTTCTTTTCTTTTCACATTTTGTGAATGAAATTCTAATTTAGAAATATCTTCAGCAGCTAAGTCTATGAGATTTATTGAAGTAAGATCGACAGATTCTAGTAAATCCTAGAAAGGGTCAAGAATCCATTTACGCCCATTGTCAGCTTCTTAGTCCAAGTCTGGAAAGTATGATAATAATGAGGAGACTCTACCAACACTATTTTAATACCCACATCCTAGTATTTTGCTGCTGTCTAAGAGTTTTTAACATTCGTGCAAAGAACTCGAACGGTCAACGGTTTATCAGCTTCTTTTTGATACTTGATTGTGAGATGTCACATGAATTTTGACGGTTTCATACTCTCACGAGACAAAACATCGCCACAAATTACACATTGAGGTTTATTATTTACAATGTAAACCCATATTACAATTGAAGGTTAAGTTGAACACGTTAATTGAGAAATTTATACATTTTTAATTCGAACAGGTCAATCAGCAGAAATATCAAGATCAGCATACGTGTACGTAATGAACCCTGGTGAAGAAATTAGGGATTCAACGGCTCCTGATGTGAGACACAACTTTCAGGGGTCATGCATCGGGAGACAAGGGAACGATTGTTCTGAATATATCTGGTCTGCTACAGTAATTGCTCGCGATTCGGTTGGAGGTAAATATTTATTTACATAACTATTATAAAAGATGGTCCACCCTGGGGTACGGGGTAACTGATGGGCTACCCTGGGTTCCAATATTGGCAGATAGACATGTGCAAATATTGGAATTTTCTTTCCATTATCTAGTCCATGATTATATCGGGAAAGGATATATGTAAGTAAATAAAATATTTGTTGATGTTTATGATAGGTAATGCTAACGCGTGGGTGATAAATAATTCTCTTCAATAGGGAACATTCACGTATTTTTTTTTTTACGTAAATTAATCATTTACCTCTCTATATCGTAGAAAAAAATATAAATAGGCTTGAAAAGATTCTAGTTTTTCTTCAAATTAAAAATTAAAACTTGTAATAAATTTGAGCCGTTCAAACGCCGTCATTTTGCGCGCGCTTTGCGTGACGTCAAATGACACATCCAGTGAATGTTTACTATGAACTTTTTAGTTACTTCATACATATTTTAAGTTTTAATTGCTTTACAAGTCATGGGTGAAGATAAAAATCATCTTACGAGTATTGTATAGTACCGGAGTGCAAAAATAGTATTAGAAAAACACCCGCCAAGTGTTTTTTGTATTCCAAGAGATGCGAAAATACAAAAACAATGGTGTATGGTAATTAAAAGGGATAATATATGTCCTAAATCGTATTTATATGGTTGTGAAGATCAATTTAACGTAAGTATACTTTATTTATAATAAGTTTAATCTAATAGTTTAAATTTATAGTAAGTATTAAACATTAGAAAATTTGAGTTTAAAATTAACCTAACCTATCTTACAAATTTCAGTATAACTTTCTATAAAAACCGTAATCTTTTTTTGTTTAACGCAATTTTTATGGTCTGTCGATTTATTTCAGGTTAAGGAAGATACAGCAAATTGTATTGAATATAATATGTGTAACTAAACAACAAGGAGAAAGATGTAATCTAAGTTTGAAGAAAGGAGTTGTTCCTTATATATTTTTGTGGCAAAAACACCAGCTGATAGAATGAGAATGTGCATAGTCAAAAGGCAAAGATTGACCTCGGTTAATGAAGCCTCTTAAGAGTTAGCTAACAAAAGTAGTGTTTAAAAAAATTTGTGACCTTTACGAAGAAGTGATATAGGTAGTAAGTCCTAGTACTGCCCATACAAATGTCTGTGATATTAATCAGCCAAGTCTCAGTACTTCTCCTATTGAATGTGATGATCATAAGGCAGAGCCTTGTTTTTCTCATATTGAAGATAAATTACCAAGTGACTAAGCTGCGCAAGTTAATATTAAACCGAAGTATGGTAGTAAAGGTGTCAATGTAAATATACCTGCTGAAAAACAAAATGTAGCATTGTCACCATTTCCTCATTTAACACACAACATTGTTACACAACAGTTTTAAAAGTAAAACTATCTGTTTTAAAAAGAAAATTGTTTACTGTTAACACAGCTGATAATACTTCTATAGCATCTTATATCTTCTATATCTGCTGATTATCAACAAAGTTATTTATCTGAGTCAAGTGAAGTGAAAAATGATTCAGAGCCAGAAACATTTTAAAATTGTATTGTGTAGTAGCATGCTAAATGCTATTCAAAAAGAGTTTGTAGGTATTTGTTTTGTTAGAGTTGTTTGAGTATTTAGAAAATGTTTTTAAGATTACCTAAAAATTGTATCATTTAATAAAACCTTTAAGCACGAAAATATAGGTTTAAATTATTTATTTTTCTCAGTCAGACTGATACCACAGTATGAACTTAAACGCTGATATATTGAATGGCGTGTCAAATGACGTCACATTTCCCTTCGACCAATCGTGGCGCGTTTTGGAATTTTGAATTTCGCTCCCTAAATTTACACTTTTCATAAATTATTTTATGGCCTTAAATGATTAGTAAATTAAAAAAAAATGTTTTTACTATAATAAGATGATAAAAAGTAATCGAAAAAAAAATATTTGAGACCATTTAATTTTTTTTGCATGTTCCCTATTGACTATACTATTATACTTTAGGACTGCTACGTATATCATCGTCACCGCTTGGTATATCTTACGACCCAAGCTTTATATCCGGGTTCAGAGGTGACGTCATCGCCACATACAGAAGTACGTGCTGCTCGCCAAGAGTCATCGTGAACGCTGTGGACGCGCTCGGCAACACGAATACTTATACTATTGATATATCTGGTGAGATATCTATTTTTTTTCAATTATTATTCTCTATCCGTCTTCTTCTCTCCAAGAGCCATCCAAATGTGGGCTCATTTATATATAATACTATGAACCATTAACCTTTAGTAAGTATTTAACACGCTTTTATTAGCTATTAGCATTAGTTTAATCTTAGTATGCGCCTATGTAATGGAAACTGACTATGATTTCGACTTACTTTAAAACGTCGGATTTTTTTTTTCATGATGAGTTTTTTAAATTACTTATATTTATGTTACTATTCATCATTTACACGCCTCTTTGAATAATTATTTGAATTCGTGTAATATGTCAAAATTAACATTGTTTGGTAAAAGATTTTTTATCGATAGCCGGACGTCACTACTCCTAGCAATCCTAGCAAAACTGCGAATCTCTCAGTTCTTTAATTTGTTATTGAATAATAGTATTAAAACAAATCTAAATTTAGTTTCATGACAATAAAATATAACCTAACTGTTATTTATTGCAGGTTATATAAACGCAGCTGGCGTCGCGGCCATAACTTTAGGAGTAATATTAGTGATTGTTTTGATAATTGTAATAATATTTTTAATATATTGGTGTGTTAAGCGAAGAAAGGAATCAAGGGAATTACCAACTTACTCAACTACGAGGTCTTCAAGAGCTGGATAGTTGTCATGGTTTCAAGAAAAACTTAAAAGAATTTCCATTATTTCTAATTTGATTATTTTTTGAATATTTTCTCAAATCTAGATATATCAAATCTAGATATATTATATTCAAAATTCGGAGCGATAGTTCAGTTTTTAGAGCGTTGAAACTAATCCCAGTAGCAGGTTCGAGTCTAACTTTATGTATTGAGAAATAAATAACGCTTGACTTACACGAAAAATCTAAACGAAATTATTAATAAATATATTATTTTGCTGCTTTAATTTTTAATATCTAAAATTTTGAATTTTGTAACAACATTTTGCATATTTTATTCATAAAGTCGTTTGAATGAAAATTAATTTAGTTTTTAATTTATTTTTCTAGACTAACTTAACCTTTAAGTATTGTTGAGCAAGTATTCATAATTAGGCAATTAAATTAGGATATAATAACTATTATTATAGAAACGTAATGTTACTTTTAGTACAAAAATAATTAAAATGAATAATTGATTTCATAAAACAGAAAACCTAATTCTGTATTTTTTTATTAATAATTTAATTGCCTCTAAACTCTTAAGTTTCTTTATTAATATAAAACATGGAAAGAGATAAAATAACATAATTAAAAATATTTAAGCTTGTCCCTATATATAATTAATATACAACATACACTAACAGACAGATATACAGATAAATATTTAATATGTACATTTTTGATCATTTATAATTATCTACTCAAAACCGATGTAACATTTTTTTTAATCAAATACATATTATAAGAGATTTACAATTGTACTTAATTTTAATATTTAGTAAATAGTTTTTTTTTTACATTCCAATATGTTTAAAACGATAAAAATAAAATATGTATTATTTTTCTACCCTCCATATATTTTACATATCACTTTTTTTTGTTTTAAATTATAGACTAAAAATATAAGTTACCTTAATAATAAGATTAATTGTATAAAATATTTGTTTTTTAAAATTGCACAGTGGACTCGAGAATATCTAAAATATTAATAAAAACAACAGTTATAAATTAAAAACAATGAAACAAACAAAAATTCAAAATGAAATGTAATATTATAAGATTCCCACTGATTTATATAACTTCACCCAAAAAAAAAAATTTGTTTTTTTATAATTTTAAGAACAATCACTGATACGGGTAGTACAATTGATAAAATAAGTTTTAGTTGGTAAGTATTGCCATACTTGACTAATTATTTTTTTAATAAATAATATATTATTATATTGGTGATATTTTTTATAATAATCCTACATTACTTCTATGGTTTCAATAAATACTATTTGCGAAAATTATTAACACAGACACTCCTAACCATTCCAATCACTGTCGTCCATTACTTTTCCAACCTTCGTACAATGTTGTGAACATCTTGAAGAATTTTGCTTTAAACTACAAAAGCCTTTTTCAATGTATAGGAAAGTTTCCTACAAAAAGCCTAACCACTGTTTCTAAGTTTGTAGTATAATATAAAATTTAAAAGATAACATATACATATTTTCCATTTTATAGTTAATTAAAGTTTTAATCAAACATAACCATACTTTTGTTACATGCTTCTAAAAGTGTAGCTTTGTTAAAAATTATAGTAATATAATTTGGCAAAACAAGCTTTCTTGAAAAGTATTAAAATGTTTGCATCCTCTTTTACTTATTACTCTGTATTTTGTAAGAAGTACCTGAAAGGCTCAACGCTCGGGCTCCATACCTACACTCAGACTTAATCGAATTCAGAAGCAACAAATAAATTTTGTTTTGGAAAACTAAAATTTTAAAAACTAATAATTTTAAAAAGTCGTAGAACGAATGTTGTTGGGATTGATGTAGGGAGGGAGGCTGTTTGCAAGAGGTGGTCAACTAATTACGAATAACCCTGTATGTATATTAACGACTAACTATACTTATAATCCAAGAAATATGTAGCCTTGTGCTTTAGAAAATAGAAGAATTAAAATCCTATTAATTTGATTAATAAAATAAATATAATATCATAGACATACACCTCGAAGTCCCAACATGTTTCAGTACATAATAATTTTCTTATAAACACCATTACACATATAATAAGCCAAAAAATATTATAACAGGATATGCACACAACACAGGACTCAGAAGTGTAGTACTTTATGTCTTTGTCTGTTTGCCTGCGTGTTTATTTCTTAGTGTGTGCATCAAACAAAAATGTTCAATGCATTTTAATGGCTATTGATTATTGCTCTGATCAACAAATTTATACTATTTACTAAAGATTTTTTTTATGAAAGTGACAACACTTTCATTGAAAATAAAATCTTTTTCTTCAACAGGAAATATTGTCATTACTTTTGAATAAAGAACACGCGAAGTATCATATTTACGTAGACTGAAAAACTAAAATCACGGTTCTTTGAATTTGGAACGAAGAGCGCGCCGGCAATGTTGTATGAAACGGTGTGTTGTTTGAATTTAAAACTCGTTCATCGATCGTACACATTGCGTTCTCTTGGCTGTATAGCCACAGACGCGTTTACTTTTCCGCAAAACTAAAAAAAAATAATGGTAAAGCGAAATTCGTTGTTATTTTGTTAATTTAATTTAATTTAAAATGAGTTCCGATGTATCTGAAAGTGAAAATGAAATGAACGTTGACTGCATTCCACCAGATTTAAGATCGGAAGCTAAATTAGCGATGGAAAACCTGCTTCCAGCAAAATCAAAAGAAAAATATATGAAAGTGTATGAAAATTTCATATTCTGGAAAAACAAGAGAAATGCAAAACTGTTCTCGGAAACAGTGTTTTTGACGTATTTCAGTGAAATAGCTAAAACTAAAAAGCCGACTACATTATGGGCAATTTATTCTATGCTGAAATGTACAGTTCATATTAAAAACGGTATTGACTTGAAGAACTACGGAAATTTAATAACTTTTCTAAAACGACAATCATCTGGGTTTAAGAGCAAAAAATCGAAGATTTTGACTGGTGAAAACATAAAGCAGTTTCTACTCGAAGCCCCAGATGATTTATATTTAGCGACAAAGGTAAATGTAATTCTATTATACATACTAATATTAAGAATGTGGAAGTTTGTTTGAGACACAATTACGTACGCTAAAGCGGCTAAACTTATTTAGTTTAGTTGGTTGAGTGTTGGTAGAGTTGGTGTCGTTTTTAATATTATATTGCTCGTAAAAGCCGTAGCTTGATATTTATTTTTTGTTTCTTACAGGTTGCTCTGATTTTGGGCGTTAACGGAGGATGCCGAAGTGTCGAACTCTATAATATTACTACAAGAGACATAGAATGTAATGATAACACAGCAATAATAACCTTGCGCGATAATAAAACAAAGATTCACCGGATATTTGTCGTCCGAGGAGAGTTCATTATCATTGTAAAAAAATATCAAAAACTTCGTCCAGTGGACACAAAATCGAATAGATTTTTTTTGAACTTTCAGAAAGGAAAGTGTACGAAGCAAATCATCGGAAGACACAAAATAGCTAAAATGCCTAAAGAAATAGCAACTTATTTAAACTTGACAAATCCTGAATATTACACTGGACATTGTTTCCGCAGATCTTCAGCCACTTTTCTTGCTGATTCGGGAGCGAATTTAACAACTCTAAAAAGACACGAAGACTTGAAGTCCGATAAAATGGCTCAAGGTTACATTGAAGACTCTGTTGAAAATAAAACTGCGATAACCAATAAAATTAGCCAAAACATCAAATTGGTACCTGTTAATGATTCGGAAACAACATCTTACCCACTCACCTCTTGCCAATTATCAAGTCCACAGTCATCCACTTCTAAACAACAATTAAGTTTACAGACACCTAGCATTCATCTAGTATCAAATACTCAGCTGCAAACGTCAGAAATACAACAAGTGAACATAAATTTGCCTGGAAAATCGATAACATTTTCACTCAATATTTGTCCTAACATTAGCAATATAACTTTTAATATTAATTAAATATATTATGTAAAAGGTCCTCTTTTATTTCCTTGCATTTTTTTAAGAAAAACACTATACATGGCCAAAATGGCAATTGCCTGTCTTGTATCATGGAAGTGCTCGTCTACGGCTCAGCTTCCGATCTCATACTCGACCTGCAATTGCCTATTTTGCTGCCTTTGCAATAATGTCCTATTATTACTATATAAAAAAAATTAACAATCACTTTCAAAAATACACCTACTGTTATTAAATAACATAAGTACACAACAGTAGATTGTTGATACACATCAGGTACCATGTTAAAGATGTTATATATATTTTTTATAATTTTATCGTAGTTATAATACAAATTTGCTCAGTAACATTACAACAAATTTAATATGGACATTATAAATTGTAACCCCAAAGCTTTTCTGTAGTTACAAAACAAAACTAAATCATTTGACAAGCAAAGGACAAAACCACTGAACTATGACTATTACCTATTTTAAATATAAATACTCTTAAACTAACAATTTCATGTCATCACTAGAAACTAAACCATTGTGACAAAATTATTAATGCATTGGCTCTACAAGGTAGACTAGATGTTTAATTAAATCAAATCAACTATTGGGTAATTTTATGATCAAGACATAATATAATGACAACACAATTAAACTCACTGTTTTTAAATGTTTCCCGAAATTCTTATATGAGTAGGTTGAGTAACGCAGCTCAGGCACGAATCCACTGACTAAATAAGTTTGTCTATAAGTTTTATAAAGAAACGACATCACAGAAAGATGTGCACAAATTAATCTCACTTATATTCAAACTTGACGGATATATCGAGCTATTCTATGCTAATATATTTTACAGTACATAAATGTGAATATATTATGAGAGAACATGCGAAATCACGCATGACTGTAACACAAACTGACAGGAGATCTGCAAAAATGTACACACAACGTCAAACTCATTTTTACACCAAGGCCGCCTGAAATTACGTATTTTAACGCCTTTCAGGGATAAAAATAACACTAACCTTGTATTGTAATCAGTTCCTGGCTAGGCACCGCTGGCAGTAGAACTGCATTGTGCGTCAAATCCTCAATAGAGAGGCCAGTCACGGCGGTGGAGAGAAGCGGGTTTTTAACCACATTCCGATTAGTACAGTCACCAAAACTTTTATCGGACATGATGTCGCGATGTAAATTATCGGTACATATAAAATTATTGGCGAATTTTTCACATTTGGAGGTCACAAAAATCTAATTTAATTATATGAAGTTACGTGTCACTAAATATTTTGATTTGACGTTGACAAATTTTGTTCCGTTCTGTAATAACAATGACATTCTTTTACAAAATAAAAGTAAACAGAAACCATTTATAGACAAGAAATTATGTCAATTTTTGAACAGATAATAATAATGCAACTTAGACTATGGACGGAGACACTTATTATATTTTAGCTTTTACACTTTTTGGAGAATGGAAAAGTTTGCTGTCATTGACAAAGTATAACTTAAGTATTAACGATCTATTTTCATGAAATGAACATTTTTTTTGTCAAATCTCAATAAATTTAATTAACTTATTTTTTTAACACTTATTCAATAAGTAAATAGGAATATCTTTAAGTTTACGATGTGATTATTTCAAATATGCATTTATAGTCAAATATTACTATAATTCTCATTAAATATTTTAATTCTAATAAAAAATAGATTACAATACTTCGAATCGTACATATACATATTTTTGTGATGTAATTACGTATATATATGTATTTTTAGATAGTTATTAATTTTGTAAATTCCTATATTATATGCGATTTTGTCCATATTTAAGTATACATATAATTTGTTTATTAAAATAATTTATAATCGACAAAATATTTATTTCTTCTTGACATAGAAGTGACCATTTTCGAACTTTCTCATTAAGTCAAATGATATGTCAAGTGTCGTTTCCAATTTCATAATATTACAAAATACAAATTACAATGCTTATATATGTACTCAAAACAAAACAAGTGTTATAACTTTTAAATTACTCAATGGTATATCGTACACAATAGATTATTTATCATATACTTAATAAAACAAGTAAATAAAATGGCAGATCCACCAATAAAGCGATATAGACGAAATGAAAAATCTTCAGAGTCGGAAGAAGATGTGTCTAACTACGAACCATATATACCTGTGAAAGAACGAAAGAAGCAGAAATTGTTAAAGTTAGGACGTTTAGGTCAAGTGGCTGCTGAGGCTGCAGCTGAGACTAAGAGCTCTAGTGATAACGATCCAGATGATGACGGTCAGTGGATACAAATAATATATCAATAATTGTCATTTTTCTGTTTTTCTTTAAAAATCGTGAATAATTTATTTATTTATCAAAAGGAACAGTTACAGAGTACAGATGCAATATAAGTATTAAATATAAGTATGAAAATATCTTTAAACATGTATGTCCATGTTAAGCATATTTAAATTTTAATAAATATAGAATTGAAAATAAACCAATATGGGCAGGGCTATACATGTTCAAAGATCTTTTCTAACATTCATTACAACTGTGTCTTTTTTTGTTTTCTTCTTTTCCTTTTCTTTTCAATGTTTATCTATGCCACATGATGTTTTCTTCTTCCAGTCAATCTTGTCATTCATCAGCACTGCCTCAACCCCTAGTCTTTCCAACCGTATTAGATGATAAACATATATTCTCAATGGCACTCTTACTAAATTATTATTTAAGGTTTTTGAATTGTAAGCACGTTAGTTACTAGATGACATTGCTACTTTTTTTAATTTCTTACATTATAGAGTAGTATTTGTCCAGCCAATAATTAAAAAGATAAGAAATGTTATGGACTTCACAGGATCCCAAGAGGAATGGGGCCGTCGCTACAATGTCTCACTTCTTGATCAGCACAGTGAACTCAAAAGACTTGCAGAGGCTCGAGCATTATCGGCAGCTGAGAGACAGGCTAAAGAAGAAGAACACATATTGGATAGTGTCGCACAGAGTAAAGCTTTGATGGGTGTGGCTGAGTTGGCTAAAGGTGAGTATGTTATTGCTGATGGGAGAACCTCAATCTTTACTGACTTTCTGTCTTTGGTTTTTCTTTTTTGTATTGTTTTTTTTTTTAATACGAGTCACCTCATAATCCAGGCATCCAGTACTCCGATCCCATCAAGACATCCTGGCGTCCCCCGGCCTGCATCCTCTCGCTACCACCGGAACGACACGAACGCGTACGACAAGAACTTCGTATCCAGGTGGAAGGCGAACGAGTACCACCTCCTATACGAACCTTCAAGCACATGAAGTTTCCCAAGGGTAGGAAGCAGAATTTTCGTTGTCTAAGATTTCGACATGCTAAAAATGTTCTAGTCTATATTAGTTTAGAACTAGCAAATTTAAACTCACTTTGATTTTTTCATTATAGCCTATGTGTCTCTAATGTTACTAAATCCAATCTGTTTAGAATGACAAAGTAATATTTATCAATCTAGTCTCATACATATACATTTTTTTGCAAAGATAAATTGGTAGACATATTGAATACAAGCCAAATTTAAAATACTATCCAGGTATCCTGCAAGGACTTGAAGCAAAAGGCATTAAGAAGCCCACCCCCATCCAGGTCCAAGGCATCCCAGCAGTTCTAAGCGGTAGAGACATGATCGGCATCGCCTTCACCGGCTCCGGGAAGACCCTGGTCTTCACGCTACCCATCATCATGATGTGTCTGGAACAGGAGATTGAAATGCCATTTATAAGGTTGGTAGACTTTTTGATATAACTTCAATGTATATTAATTAAATGTTTTTAATAAATGTGGTTATTAATAGTGTTTTTTTTTAAATCTCATTCACTATGATTATTTTGATGTTTTTTTTTTTCATATTCAATTTATTATTTTATTTACAAAAAAGAATAAAAAATTGGATTAATATTCTTCTTATAGAAGCTGGATTGTAGGTTTTTTTTTATATCAAATATTTTAAAAAAGCTTAGATTAATATGAATATAATTGTTCCAGAAACGAAGGTCCGTACGGCCTCATAATATGTCCGTCTCGCGAGTTAGCAAAACAAACCCACGACATCATCGTGCATTTTGTAAAACATCTCAAGATGGCGGGACATCCGGAAATAAGGAGTTGTCTGGCGATTGGAGGTAACTTTTACATTATACTAGCTGTGGCTTTCAACTCTCGTGTGAACATTTGAGCTATACTTTAGGGTTCCGTACCCAAACGTTAAAATTGGAACCCTATTACTAATACTTAACTGTCTGTCTGCCACCAGGGTTTATCTCATGAATCATGATAGACATAGACATTTGAAATGATGTTTACAGACAAATAATGAAAACAGAGTGAAATAAATGTTTAAGAGAGGTTCATACAACAAACGTGATGTTGCTGTTTTTTAACAGTGACAGTGGTATGGAACACCTCGTGCGCGATTCGAGATATTTGAACGGATTTTATTATTTTTTTTCCTGCTATTAATTAATCACAATTATTCATCACAATAGTAAGAGAAACAATGACTTACTGATAATGTAATACCTTATTGTTAAAAGCTGATAGTATTTTATGAGGCTTATAATCTTCCTTAACTCTTAATTATAAATGCGGTATTTATTTATATCTGACTGGTATTTGTAATGTTAATTGTTACGATATAAAATATGTCTATTTGTCAAGGGGTGGCTGTGTCTGAATGTATGGAGGTGGTTCAGCGAGGTGTTCACATCATGGTGGCCACTCCCGGGAGACTCATGGATATGTTGGATAAGAAAATGGTAACTATTTACAAACGATATAACACTAAATAAAAATATCTATAGTACTTTTTTTTGTTAATAATAATATAAAGACTAATTACACAAAATGATCTAACCCCTAAGTTGTCTGTCTTTGTAAAGGGTGTTAGACAACGATACAAATACATAGAAATACACATTATAAATATTGCGAATATATTTAATAAACGAACAAACCAGGAAATGCAGACATTTATGTTCATCACACAGGCCTGTCCCTGTCGGGAATTGAACCCGAGCCTCATTGCCCGGTATACGTTAGGCGTCTGCGCTAACCACTCGACCAACAGGGCGGTACTTTCAGAAGCATTGATTTAGAACAATGTTGTCTATTTTAAATTAATATAAGTAGGCAACTCGGCCTTCATACAAGATAGTTTTTTCTATGAAAGATAGATTGAAGTACACAATGTTTTAATATAACTAGGTAAGGTTGAACGTGTGTCGCTACCTGTGTATGGACGAAGCGGACAGAATGATAGACATGGGCTTCGAGGAGGATGTTCGGACGATCTTCTCCTACTTCGCTGGTCAGAGACAGACCTTACTTTTCAGTGCGACCATGCCCAGGAAGATACAGAATTTTGCCAGGTACGTAAGTATTATTATTACGTACAAGAAAGTCAGAAAAATGTACAAGTTAGTGTAGATTATAGGAATTATATTTATTTTAAACTACCCATTCCTACCCATTCAATAGAATTTAGGAAATTATACGACAGAGCCCCAAAAGTTATGTCATGGAAATGATTCTATTTTAAGGACACCCAACTTATGTTTCCAGGTCAGCCCTAGTGCACCCTGTGACCCTCAACGTGGGTCGTGCCGGAGCCGCCGCCCTGGCCGTGCGCCAAGAACTGGAGCCCGTGAAGGCGGAGGCGCGAACGGTGCATCTGCTGCAGTGCCTCCAGAAGACGCCGCCACCCGTGCTGGTGTTCGCAGAAAGAAAGCAGCATGTGGATGCCATACATGAGTATCTGCTGCTGAAGGGAGTGGAAGCTGTCGCCATCCACGGAGGAAAGGATCAGGAAGAGAGGTCCCGGGCCGTGGAAGCCTTCAGGCGAGGGGAGAAGGACGTGCTGGTGGCTACCGATGTGGCCAGTAAAGGTAATTTACATATAGTCCATTGGAATCCATTATCCAATAATCATTGACATTATAAGTTATCTAATTAATTCAGATGACATCATGTTTCATTGTTTCCATGAGATATCTTTACGTGCCACTTACTTTAGATTATTTTACTTGCATTTATTACACTATACATAACTCACACTAAATCTAATATCGTGTATTGAATAAGATCTCGTCTGATTAAGTTACTACTGCCACGGCATTCGCATAACAACTTATAAAAAAATGACATCATTTAGTACCTTGAAGATTTTAGTGAAAATAAAACATGTTATAAATACGGAAAAAATGCATAAGATTATAGAGGGTGCGACAATTATGTTAACAATTAATTTTAATAATCGTAACGCCGTCAATAACACCCGTATATAACGTCAGTGTCAATAAACACTCATATATGATAAACGACATATAGCGGGTGAACGTACTCTCAAAAATTTTTGTTTCACGCACGCAGGTCTAGACTTCGCGAACATCCAGCACGTAATAAACTACGACATGCCGGAGGACATCGAGAACTACGTGCACCGCATCGGGCGCACCGGGCGCGCCGGCACGCAGGGCGTCGCCAGCACGCTGCTGGGCCGCGCCGCCGACTGCAGCGTGCTGCGGGACCTAGCGCACCTGCTGGCGGAGGCCGGCCAGGAGGCGCCCGCCTTCCTCCTCGACATGATCGGGGAGGACGGGCCTCCCGCCGGCGGCGCGGGCTGCGCCTACTGCGGGGGCCTCGGACACAGGATCACGGAGTGCCCCAAGCTGGAGGCCGCGCAGAGCAAGCAGGCCTCCGGCATCGGACGACGGGACTGCCTCGCCGACACCGCCGCGGACTACTAGTGACTTCTTGTATACAGCGATCGAATATTGTATTAAGTTTAGTTCGTATAGTAAGATTAATTAATAGATCATTTATAACAGTACTAAGATTTATCAATACTTCCCCCGTCTCTCTTATCTTGTCCGTTGAGATTGATCGTTTATCAAAATATTTCTCGATTGCATCAAATAAGTGTTTAAAAAGAGAACACCATTCTAGTTATCTTTATTTGAAACCTATTTTGGGAAACTTATTTGTTCGTACGTAATATCCTTACTGATATTAGTGAAATTCCTCTAGCCATGGATAAAAACATGGAACTTCTTCTAAATAAACTCGACGAGAAATTTAAAAACCAAACCGATCTCATAACACACGCCGTAACTAAGAGCGTCATGGAAGCTTTAGACGAGAAAATGAAAACCACCATGGAGGAAAATACTAAACTCAAGGAAAAAATTTCAGAACTTGAATTTAAACTTAAAAGAGTAGATATAGAAAAAAGAAAAAACAACCTTGTCTTTTTTGGAATTAATGAAAATATCAAAATCGAAACGGAATTAGTGGATTCTATTAAAGAAATAATTGTGAGTATGGGTGTTCATATGGATAGCCAAGAAATTAGCAAAGTATATAGAGTTGGACAGAAAACTGAAAATAAAACCCGTCCAGTGGTAACCACCATCACAACCCAATGGAAAAAACACCTTATACTAAAAAATAAGCCTAACCTTCCACAAGACATCAACATAAAAGAGGATTACCCTAAAGAAATCCTAGATAAACGCAAACAATTACAGCCGCAAGTAGAAGAAGAAATAAAGAAAGGAAATATCGCCTATATAAGATACGACAAGCTCATTGTAAAGAAGTCAAAAGAAAATAGAGAGAAGAGGAAAAGAGAAACCTCCGACTCACCAAGGGCACCATCAGAAAAGAAAACCAACAAGAAAGTAACACTAAACAACCCACCACCCATACTACTCAAAACACATACTAGAGAAATCATAAGACCCAACATACTAAACTATGTAGAAAGAGCAAGCTTTGATCCACAATTTTTTTTACTCTATATTAATGATTTGCCCTTTTACGTAAAAGGACTATGTGACATTGTACTTTTTGCTGATGATACCTCACTTATTTTTAAAGTTGATCGTAATAAACCTAATTTTGACAAAGTTAACTGTGCTCTGTCACGTGTTCTTCATTGGTTTGAAATTAATAATTTGGTATTAAATACTAAGAAAACTAAATGCATGGAATTTACACTTCCTAATGTAAAAAGTCGGGATTGTAGTTTATTCCTTAACAATGAAGTGTTAGAACTGACTGACTCGACAACTTTCTTAGGTATAACTTTAGATAAAAAGCTCCAGTGGAACCCCCATCTCTCGACACTCGCAAGCAAACTTAGCTCAGCCGTCTTTGCAATTAAAAAAGTAAGACAATTAACAGACGCTAATACGGCTCGACTCGTTTATTTTAGTTATTTTCACAGTATATTGTCTTACGGTATCTTACTATGGGGCAGCGCTGCCGAAATTAATTCTATATTTATTTTACAAAAACGAGCTATACGGGCTATTTGTAACTTAAAAGCTAGAGACTCCCTAAGAGAAGTTTTTAAAGAAATCGGTATTCTTACGGTAGCTTCTCAATACATTTTTAATAACTTACTATATATACGCCAAAATTTAAATGACTATAAAAAAAACAGCGACAGACATACTATCAATACAAGAAATAAAAATAGGCTTGTAACGCCTAAATTTAGACTTCAAAAAGTTAAGAAATCCTTCATGGGCTTGAGTATACGCATATATAATAAGGTTCCACAAGATATCTTAGATCTTCCTTTTCTTGGTTTCAAATCTAAAATTAAAAGTATATTATTAAATAAATCTTACTATAACATTCAAGAGTTTTTGGTTGATCGAAATGTGTGGAACTTGGGTGATTGTATCATAAATCTTGGGTCGTAAATCTGTATTGTATTGCGAATAGCTAGTAATCTCCGCAATTTGTTTTTTGTTGTAAATTAATTTTTGCTTTATCGACCTTCTGCATCACACCGATTCCTTAGAAGTCACTACTTGCGGTAGCATCGGGAGTCGGGTTGCCTCCCTCCCTCAAATATGTGCGAAGGGGGTGATGGCTGGCTCTTGTGTTATGCTCGTGAACGGGTGCTGCTTGCGGTGACTGGTTGTGTGGCAGGCCGAAGATTTGTGTATATATATGTATATATATGTATATTTACTGTTATTATTATTTCATTTTCGTTGCCTGAAATCATTGGGCTTCTTTTCCGATTGATTGCGACGGTTCTAGTTGTTCCAAAATTGCATTTAAGTTTATAAAATAAATAAAATTGACTCATTTGCAGGGTTGATGTTATAATTTATAAGTCAAACATTGTTAAATTTTATTTAAACAGGAGAACGTATTGAAGAGCACCAGAACTTTGTATTATTCAACAAAGGAAACATCGAAGGCCAAGGAGGGGTCGGATTCATAGTTAAAAAACACTTAAAAGAACAAATAATAGAATTTATTGGAATTAATGACCGAACGGCCATACTCAACATCAAATTACCTAGCATCAAAAAAACATGGACAATTATCCAAGCCTATGCTCCGACGGAGCAAGCAGAGGAATTTAAACATGAATCATTTTACAAGGACCTATCCCAAGCTATTGTAAGTAATTACTCAAAAAATATAATTATACTAATGGGGGATTTCAATGCCCAAGTAGGAACAAAACAATGTAAAGAAGAATATGTGTTAGGAAACTTTGGCTATGGCAAAAGAAGCAAAAATGGGCAAAGATTGGTTGAATTCCTATTAGAACACAATCTAACCCTCCTAAATAGTACTTTTAAGAAAAACAAAAACAACAAGTGGACCTGGATCTCTCCACGCGGGAACCATAGAAACGAAATAGATTATATTATAAGCAGCCACCCAAATCTATTTGCAAACACATCAGTTATATCAAAATTAAACTTCAATACCGACCACCGCATGGTAAGGGCGTCACTCAAGACTATACCACCCAAGAGATCAAGAAAATTTGCTATGCATGACACACTCCCGACCTGCAGCACAGAACCTAACAAAACAATGAAGAATTCCTTGTCAACACTCAGCAGAGAACTATTAGAAACCGGTGAAATAGATGTAAAAACATGTTACAACAAACTACAAAATAAAATTACATCCAAAAAATAACTGACTTAAGCAAAAAGATCAAAGAAAGCATTAAAAAAGATAGGAAAATCAAAAGATTACAAACTCTAGAAAAACATATAGCGAGGACTGGAGGAACTAGAAAAGCTCTAAAGGAACTCCGGGAATCAATCCAATGGATCCCGAAATTGAAAAACACCAAAAAAAACATAACAGGCCGAAAAAATATAAATAAAATGGCTACAAAATTCTATCGCAATCTATATTCCAACCAAGACACCACTACACATGTGACTCAAGAAACCCTAAATTATAATCAGCTCTTAGCGAACCCAGAACCAGACATATTAGCAAGTGAAACTCGAAATGAAATACTTAGTCAAAAATTAGACAAAGCACCAGGTCCTGATAAAATTACAAACGAGCTACTAAGAGGAACCGTAGAAGAACTGGTCCCCATTTTAACTCAAATCTTCAACAGCATCCTGAGAACGGGACAGGTTCCAGAACAATGGGAGACATCTCACATCATCCTCATACATAAGAAAGGACAAAAAGACGATATAGGGAACTACAGACCAATAAGTCTGATGTCCAACATATATAAAATTTTCTCCAAAATTATTTTAAACCGAATAAGCAACACACTCGATGAAAACTAACCAAGGGAACAGGCTGGCTTTAGGAAAAACTTCTCCACGATAGATCACATTCACACAGTCAAGCAAATTATGGAAAAATACAACGAGTATAACAAACCGCTATATATGGCTTTTATCGATTATTCTAAGGCATTCGACAGCATTAGCCACAAAGTCATATGGGAAAGCTTACGAAATCAGGGAATTCCGACAGTGTACATAAACACCATTAAAAACATTTATTCCAACAGTAAGGCAAGAGTTCAACTGGAAACCCTAGGTGAGACATTCCAAGTGAAAAGAGGTGTTAGACAGGGCGACCCGATGTCTCCAAAGCTGTTCTTGGCGGTGCTGGAAAACATATTTCGAAAGCTAATCTGGGACCAACATGGGTTAAACATTGATGGGCAAAAATTAAATCATCTTAGATTCGCTGACGATATCGTTTTGTTTGAAGAACTACCAGGGACCTTAGAAAAAATGTTACAAGATCTAAACAAAGAGAGCGAGAAGGTAGGCTTATCTATGAATATAAACAAAACGAAGCTATTGACGAATTCAAACAAATACGAAATAAAAATTAACAACCAACTCGTTGAATATGTAGATGAATATATTTATTTAGGACAAATTGTCTCACATACAGACCCATCAACAAAAGAAATCAAAAGACGTATAGCTAATGGGTGGAAAAGATATTGGTCACTGAAAGAGATTATGAAATCCACAGATCTTAGTATCAGTATCAAAAAGAAGGTCTTCAATACCTGCGTTCTCCCATGTATTACATATGGGTGTGAAACCTGGGCTCTTACGAAACATCATAGAAACATGTTGGAACACTGCCAAAGAGCTATGGAACGAAGTATGATAGGTATTAAGAAACAAGATAAGATACGAAACACCATCATAAGAAGCAAGACAAAAGTCTCAGACATACTTACTAGAATAGACAGTTTAAAGTGGAGATGGACTGGGCACATGCTGCGCGCACAAGAGAAGTGGAGCAACATCATAACAGACTGGTACCCAAGAGATGGGAAAAGAAACAGAGGAAGACAAATCAAGAGATGGGAAGATGAACTAAAACTGACGGCAGGCCCAAAGTGGAAAAGGGTTGCTAGAGACAGGGTACAATGGAAATTGTTAGAGGAGGCCTTTGCCAAGAGGCACACTGAACTCAGAGATATTTTATAACCAAAGAAATAATCATAATACAAAGAAAGAAGAAGACATATCTGTGTAGTTCAGGATAAGAGGCTTATTATTATTATTAATATCTTTACTATAGTATGACTTAAAGTCTGTACTTTTGACTCAGTACAACTCCTAAACATAACGTGCGAGGTATATAAGTGTGTAACTATTCGAATGTGTAGCTCACGAACACAAACTTAAGACATATTTTGTGACTCTATACTCTTTCTTGACGAGAAAAAAAAATATAATCAAAAAACAAATTTTAATCTATTGCCTCTGGAGTTTTTACAATTATCTTCCAAAAGTACTTTCATACATTTAATATCCTATTTATAAGTTATACAGGCGAGTTGTTTTGAAAAAACAATAAGTTACAAAACTTAGTTGTGACATTGAGCTTGGTTGTTAAAACAGTTACCTATTGCATTATATTGACAGACAGACGAAGCTTCTTAGCAATCCATGGATTCACCGTGCGGGTGCCGGGCCCATCGCGTTGCAAGGAGAGGAGTGCAAGCAGTGCCTGGGACTTGCGACCCAGGAGTAGATTTAAGGGGCCCCTTTATTATGCGCAAAAACGCTCACCTTCACCCTCCACACTCCTCTCCCTACCTAACCAAATTTGGAAAGAACCTACTAATGCCGCCTTTGAAGTACGTTCTAGAAATGAACCGATGCTTGTTCTAGAAAGGCCAAGATCTTTAAGTAGGTTATAGAGAGATTTTGCTGTTATACCTCTCGCTCCCACTTCTACCGCGTACAAACTAACTATAAATTTATTCCTGATCAGTTCGTTGGTTAGTTCGTAATACTTATTGAGCTTGAATGTGTGATCCCTTGGGATGTTTGTTTCCCAAGGAACAGTAAGCTCCACAAGTATCACGCGCCTCAGATGTTTCGAATACAGGAATAAGTCCGGTCTGGATGACGAAACACCAACATCCCCAGGGATTTTGTAATGCTTTTCATACGTGTCCATCATGAGAATCCAATCAGGAGCCGCGCCTAATATTGAATAAGGCTTCGCTTTTGATTTTTTTTTGGAGGAGCCTTCTTTTACGAATTCTATAGATCGTTCGGTGGTTGTTATACCCTTCCGCGCTCTTGCTACTGAAAGACTAACCGCTTCCCGTATAATTTCTAATACCTTGTCGTGGCGACGCGAGTATTGACCTTTATCTAGAAGTACCCTACACCCTACTAATAGGTGTTTCGCGGTTCCTATTGCCTCCCCACAGACGTTGCAAGACTTTTCGGTGGCTTTGCCCCATCTTACTAAATTACTTTGATCTGGGAGAGTCATTTGGAATGCATTAAGATAGAATTTTAATAATGCTGGGGACCAATCATAAATTAAGGTGCGCCACTTCAAAGCTAGTGGAATACAAAAATCTCCTATGGTCACCCATTCGTTTTGAATTTCTAGGCTCATCGCGTGGAGTCGGTAATTATCGTTTTCGTCTTGTCGAATAAAAGATTTTGTTATGTCTATGTCTTGAACTTTCCTACTTGATCCTAGCCCTACTTTATTTGTTTGAGCACCTATCATAAACTTTTTATGGAATTGAAGTCGTGACTCGAGCTCTGAGGCAACTTTGTCTTTTGGGAGAGAAGTTACAGTATCATCTTTAGATTTTCCGATGATATGTCTTTTGGTAACTCTTAGATGTTTGTAGAGCTCCGATGGTTTCTTTAATTTTAATCCAAAGTTGTTACGGTCTCTAAATAAGGTTGAAGAGTCCGCTGAGTGCGCTAACCCGAGCCATAACTTCAATGTCTTTATGACGCTTGCATCTAACTTTGACAAAAGGGTTTTATTTATATCATACACGAGGAAAGGCCAATTTAGACGTGATGTTAAATAATTATCGTAAATCCAAGCTTTTTTGACGTTACTTATTGGTTGGTTGTCTACCTTTTTGAGATCGTTTAAAAAGCTATCGACTATTACATCCAACGATGGAGTACGGCCTTGGTAATCGATTTTTTTACCTAAAAATTTAAACGGAGCTGCTTCCGTAACCGTACTAACGCACTGACCGCCTATTATAAGACCCGGATCGTAAGAGGTATATTTGGTATTCCGTCTACCCAGACACAGACTAAAACATTTACTTGGTTTTGTCCTCAATCCGCCCGTCCACGTACAGAAATATCCTCAACTACATTTAAAAGTACCTGACATTGTTTCGGATTACGTGTCAGTATCGCGACATCATCTGCAAAAGCTAGTATGGATTCTGTGTATTTGTTGTTGAACTTAAACCGATAGCCCCACTTTTTTTCATTTCTAATTAATTTGTCTATTAAAATATTAATAACTATATTAAATATAATAGGAGAAATACAACAGCCCTGAAATAAACCAACGTTATAATTAAGTGGTTTTGAATGGTTTTCATTAAAAATTATTGAGAATTTTAATTTTGAATAATATGATGCAATAATGTCGCGAACTACCATAGGAAAGTTATACCATTTAAGCGCGAACATCATTAGTTCATGTCGTACCGACCCAAAGGCGTTTTCTAAGTCTATCCAACAAACCGTAATTTGTCTCTCGCTAGTTCTAGCATCTTTAAGGTTTTCCGATATTAACGTATTATGTTCCAGGCATCCAGAAATTCCGGGCAAAAACCCTTTCTGGTGATTAGGCCTGAAATATCTATTGTTAATCATGAATTGCGTCATTTTAGTTTGTAAAAAAGAGAAAAATATTTTGGAAATTGTATTTGTTAGGGCTATCGGTCTAGTATCCTTGGGATTATTGACATTGTCGTTTTTCGGAATGAGGACAAAAAGGGCTTTTCCGAATGATACCGGTATTTGCTTTCTTGACCAGATTTTACCGAATATATTTAAAAGATGTTTATGGAGCGACGGACATTTTTTGTAAACTATATAAGGGATACCATCCGGACCTGGTGCTGACTTAGATGGTTTCATTTTAATTATTTTATTGATTTCCTCCAAAGTTGGTGGGTTGGCTTGAAAATCTTCAGTAGGAGTCTCAGGTTTGTGTTCGTTTGGATCCCCATATAGTCTTTGGTTTTCTGGCACTTCGTATGTGCTTTTATAATGGTCGAAAATTTGCTCGTTGGTCAAGAGAAGCTTACCTTTTTGATCTTTGAAAATGTTTTTTGAGTATTTAAAAGGATTTTTATCAAAGTCTACTTCATGTTTTGCCCGATCAAAGCTATCACGATTTTTCGTTATTTGATTTGTTATACCTTGGATAAGTTTAAGAATTGATCGCAATGCCCTAGACAGTTGGTGACTAAGTTGATTATCGCCTAAGGCTTTGGCTATACGAAGTTTCTTTATAAGATCTCTTTTTTTCCTCCTCATTTTCAATTTAAAACCGTTTTCTTTATTTTTGTGAGCATAACGATTCGTAGGTGGATAGTGCTCATTAAAGTAGTCGTAAATAGTATTTTGGAAAGTCTCTACTTGCGCATCTAGTACCTGATTTGAGCCCGGGTGCTCTAACAGGGCCGCTATATTTTGGTCATGTACTTTCCAGGTCGATTGTTTAGTATTTGGAATGCTAAGACGCGTCCGGATGGTCATGGACTCCTGGTAGTTTTCATTCAATGGCTCACCATGAGATATATGAGGGTAAACTCTATCCGCAGTGAAAACTGAAGATCTTACCGACGGTTGCCGCACTTCAGCACCATTGTGTGTTTTAAGATGTTTAATAAACCAGGCTCGTCTTTTGTAATTTTTCCCGCACGTAGGGCATTTCAGTTCCGTTATCGCGCCGTTTTCGCCGTAATTGTCAACCGGTGGACAGTTCTTCCATCCCCCCCTCTCGGACTGTCCTAGGGGTATTTTTCTTATTTGGACTTTTAGCGTTTATCGACGTTCCCGGGCTTGGCTTGCTAGGCCATCGCCCTCGGCTGTCTTTCCAGCAGTCTGCTGTCTTCCCAGCTGCCAGCTGTCTTCCCAGCTGCCAGCTGTCTTCCCAGCTGCCAGCTGTCTTCCCAGCTGCCAGCTGTCTTCCCAGCTGCCAGCTGTCTTTCCAGCGTCATCCCGTCTCTCCGGGCTGTCAATTTAGATAAGACGAAGCATCTTAGCAATCCATGGATTCACCGTGCGGGTGCCGGGCCCATCGCGTTGCAAGGAGAGGAGTGCAAGCAGTGCCTGGGACTTGCGACCCAGGAGTAGGTTTAAGGGGCCCCTTTATTATGCGCAAAAACGCTCACCTTCACCCTCCACACTCCTCTCCCTACCTAACCAAATTTGGAAAGAACCTACTAATGCCGCCTTTGAAGTACGTTCTAGAAATGAACCGATGCTTGTTCTAGAAAGGCCAAGATCTTTAAGTAGGTTATAGAGAGATTTTGCTGTTATACCTCTCGCTCCCACTTCTACCGCGTACAAACTAACTATAAATTTATTCCTGATCAGTTCGTTGGTTAGTTCGTAATACTTATTGAGCTTGAATGTGTGATCCCTTGGGATGTTTGTTTCCCAAGGAACAGTAAGCTCCACAAGTATCACGCGCCTCAGATGTTTCGAATACAGGAATAAGTCCGGTCTGGATGACGAAACACCAACATCCCCTGGGATTTTGTAATGCTTTTCATACGTGTCCATCATGAGAATCCAATCAGGAGCCGCGCCTAATATTGAATAAGGCTTCGCTTTTGATTTTTTTTTGGAGGAGCCTTCTTTTACGAATTCTATAGATCGTTCGGTGGTTGTTATACCCTTCCGCGCTCTTGCTACTGAAAGACTAACCGCTTCCCGTATAATTTCTAATACCTTGTCGTGGCGACGACAAAATTATGTATTTAACCAATCCGTAACCGGTAAGGTTTAACATTACGAGATGTATTTTAACAAGCATAAATTTTCCATAGCAAACATTCCTAGCAATGTATTTAAATATATGCATAGTTTTTCTTAGGATAAAAATAAAATACAGCAATTATTTGAAACATATTTATTGACCGGTAGACAGGCATTCGATTAACACTTCATATAGCCGCGAGCATGATTCAACCCATGTCTAAAACTGCCCAAATATAGAAAAAAATAGTGAAATGGATCTTAAAGTAATAACAGTCTATGTCTAAGGCATAGAAATCACGCGACAATATATATCTAATAAAAAAAAACTGATTATATTCTGTTAAAATCAATTATGTGACAAAGTCATAACCTAAATATTTTTTATTTTTTCGTCTAACCCTCGCCGCTTTCTTGTCGTCGTAATCGTCGGAAGTGTCTTGATCGTAGACGCTGTTGTCTATGACCCAATCTTCCTCTATCTCTGATTTTATTTCAGTTTTTATCTGTTTAATCTGTTCTCTCACCGAGGGAGAGGCTGTAATTTTTTTTTTCCTCTTCCTGGTCGGATCTGACTCTCTGGGTCTCTTTCTGGGTCTCTCTTCCAGTACTAAATGAGGGTACTCTTCAACTATAAAGTTCTCGGGCTCATAGCTGGTTGTAATTTCCACACCAACAGACGGATCAACATCGGGCAATATATAATAGTTCTCGAAGTCCCCTTGTAGTGTTATCTCGTTCATTTCAGCTGTGAAATGACGTTTCTTCTTGCCGGTATTGCAATGTTTGATATACGCGTACTTGGGTTTAGTTTCCTCGGGTATAATATTGACCATCCATTCTCTGTTCTCAGTGATCGGTATCTCCTTAACTTCCTCCATAGTTATTTCCTGTTCCTCTGCAATTTCGTATATGAAGTTGTCAGATATGTTCCCATCTTCCATTATATGAAGCACCTCGTGTTGGGGCTCCGCAGTGGACGTCTGCGGAACGATCTGGAAAATAAAATTATTTTTAATATCTAAGCAGATATTTAGCTTTAATTGTTCCGTGATTTAAATCCAACCCAAATAAAAAGTTTGAATGTTACAGTTCATATAATAAAAAAATGAGACATGCTTTTAGTAAAAAAAAATATACAGTAGTATATATACAGTATGTTCATTTTCTACATTTGGACATCAAAACTAAATCGACAGATTGTTTGGATGAGTTTTTCATACAAAAATACCATCAAACACAGTTGTCGAATTTTATTCAAAACACGCCTTGACAATGAAAAAACATTCAAAACAAGTAATTCTCAAATTATGATCTTATTAAAATATTAGCATTTGTCAATTTAAAAAAAATCGGTGCGTAGTCTTAAAAGTCTTTTTACTATTCCTCGGGAACAGTACTTGTCTGTACGATAAGTACAACAGTATGTATGTATGTATGTATGTATGCAAATTATGGTCGAGTGCTCCAGGTATGATAATTTAACAAATTTAGTAAGTACCTCTATGATCTGTTTGGGGTCCGGCATCTTGGCTATGACCTGTTCAGATTGAGCAATGGAGGCCTCGGCCTTATCTGTCTCTACCTTTACCACCCACAGCTGCTTCTTCTGCAAATTCTTTAGAGACCTGGAAATTATGAAATAAGATTGTATTATTGTTATAGTACTAGTTACGTTTTTATTTTAGATTATTTATGTATTGATATAAAATATGTTTAAGGATCCATTTTTCTTAAATATTGAATAAACCTAAAATAGAATTGATAATTAATTTTAAATAAATAATACAAAACATTGTTTCTTTCTGATTTATCATTGTTGTACAGTTTTATAAATTAATTTATACTAAAAGTACACAATTAATATAATATGAATGGCTGAATAAATTTTAAAAATTAAAATTTAAAAAAACCGTTACAAAAAGATATCTGAAAAGAAAAAAAAAATACTTATTGAAGTCGTTGCGTCGAGTATAGAACCTTTCACCCGCACAAATAAAACCTCAATATCTTGGAGACGACTGTTTCTATTTCGACCAAACCAAGCTAAGAACCATCTAGAGTAGACGAACATAGCTTTCGATAAAAAAACCTCATTCAAATTCGTCCACGCGTTTGTTACATTGCCACATACAGACACACATACATACAGATCGAAAGGTCAAACTTATAACACCCCTCTTTTTATTCGGGGGTTAAAAATATAATAAAGTAATAAAAAGATTTGGTATGCATAAAAATATTGATGCCAAGTCTAGCAAGCTACATGATAAATGCATACATGATTTTATAATAAAAAAAACAGATTATTTTGATTAAATAGTTATTATTATGAGGTTATTCATAGGATTAAAGATAGCAGTAACAACATAAACTTTACTTATTAGTAATGGAAATATGACTCATTATATAATCATTTAGGATTGATCAAGTTTGTCTTCAATCATGGTGTCAAACCAACCTAAAATTCTTTAAAAAGACATGTATATTTGTTTATGACGTTTTTAGTATTTTTAAAGGAAATAGACAGGAAGTGGAACGATATACATGTAGACGGTCAATAAATATTGATCTGATAGATTGATAAATCTCCTGATTATCAATGTTACTTACAAGTAGCCCAAGGTGTCAACCAGTTGCCGCACGTTCAGTCTGGACACATTCTCGTGTGTCTCCTTCACCGGCTCGACGCTGTAGTTGTGTTCCACGCGGATGATATCAGCAACTGAGGATGAGAGGTTACATATACAGGATGATCAAAATAATATTACTTTGAACTAAACATGTTTTTCATATTGCGCTTTTAAGACGTATTAGTAAGCAAATGGGTTTTTTTCGTATACGAAAACATCCTGTAGCTTAGACGTTATATTCTATTAAGATATAGGAGTAATATTACGCCACTGTAAAGATGTAGGGATACATCAATGGTTATAGTTATTAAACAGCTCGAAGAAATAAGACATCTAACTTTAAAAAAAAACCGTAAGTTTTCAGTTTTAATTAAATTGAATTGATAAACATCATATTTTAATTTTGACATAGACATTAAAATAGTACCGCATAAAACTTAATCAACATCCGTTAAGCAGTTTTTGCGTGATGCACCAACAAACAAACTGATAAATAGAACAAGATTCGAAAGCTTATATTCAAGGTTGGGAGGGGGGGTCTTGCTGAGTGTGACAAGATGTGACATGGGTGACGGGGGGTCACCTAGAACGTATCGTTCGCTGTTCATTAAAATATATTAAATTAATATTTCTTTCGACTATTTTTCTTATTAACTCACGTCTAATAAAATCTTACTACATGCATTTCAAAATTTACATCCCAAACGAAAAAGATAAGATGAAGTACTTCGGCGATAAAACCAACTCGCATTGCAGCTCGGCGAGCTCTAGAGCTGTTATGCATATTAGGAGATGAAATGAAAATTAGATGAAAACGCTGGTACGCAGAATACAGAATGGATAGATGACGATGAAGTGGATGGTAGTTTTGAAGATGTAGACCATGTATGGGCAACCTTTGACAAGTTGCGGGCCAAACTTTAGTGTGCAAATACATTCGCGGGCCGCGTTTAAAAGTAGTTCATTTTAAAGTAGTGTTCATAATTTTTTGCACTATTGCTAATATCTATATATCAGACATGAAATAATATGACAATATTATTATGATGATCGCCGCCACTCGGCTTGCTCGCTCACTTGATTCCGTAAGTATGAGTAAATAGTGTAGTATATATTTTTTTAATTATGTTTTACAAAATGTCTTGCGGGCCGGATCAAATCATACAGCGGGCCGGATCCGGCCCGCGGGCCGGTTGTTGCCCACATATGATGTAGACGAAGATGCTGCAATACCGATTATAGATATTTCGGTGGATTTACAAAATCCTTGGACTTCTGATTAACAGAAATATTCTTTATTTGATCGTTATGAAAATATTTATTGATTTATTTAAATTCACAGAAAGTGTGACACATCATGACAATGGGAGGAAAGGTGAGTCAAAAAAAGTTTATTTTAGCGTGACGTATTTTTTTAACGACCCCAGAAGAAACATTATTGAAGCGTATAGTCTTCTATACTATATTGGGAAGAAATGCAGAGTAATGTCATTTATATATAATATGTATTATATACATATTAAATGAGTAATGTTTAGTTAACTTGTCGAGGTCTAATATATAAGTCTGATGTCAAATAGTCTCTAAGGGTAGATTGCTGTGTGACGTCACAGAATGACACAAAAATTATATGTAACTAGCTGTGCCTGCGACTTCGTACGTGTAGATTTCGATTTTGATAAAACGTACACTTTGTACTTACCACTGTATGTAAAAACTATAAACTTTCAAGCTAAGCAGCAAGGGTACGACGAAAAGAGATTATTAACTTGTTTATTTGTTAATCGATTATTAAAAAAAATGTAAAGTGAATCCCATGACAATATATTCCCGAAACCTGCATCCACATCGATTAATTCGTTTCTGAGATTAGCGGACACAAACATACAGACAAACTAAAAAACCATTGTTTTGGGTTCTCTTGCTCTTATAAAGCCCCCTATGATGTTTTTTTATATCTTTTTCCATGTATAGATATGGATCAGTGACAATTTTATTATATGTATAGACTATAGATGATAACAGAGGTGTCGGTTATTTTGTCCAAACCATCGCACACATTAAAACTCAAAGTTTTAATGTGTGCGATGGTTTGGACAAAATATAAGTTATAATAACGTCCTACTAAATGCATATTAATTATCAAATACAATATAACACGAGTTATTCAAATTAAATATTAAATGAAAATATTAAATAATGACTATTAATATATGTCAATTTTGTCACCCAGATTTATATACATATTTACCTATTTGTTGTTATTAGTTCACTCTGAATAAAATAAGCGATTAAAGTTTGTATGATTTTATTATTGGTAGAAATATAATGATATATTACTTAGTGAAGAAATTTTGCACAGAGGTAAAATAGATGAAAATTAGCGTCAAGTTAAGATTGGCTCTAAGATATAGCCAAATGGCAAACGTTCCTTGTCTATTCCATTTAAATGTATGTACGCAAACGATACTAAGGCGTTGTCTTATGTTAAACACACATTTATCATTCTATTCGACTAGCGTCTATGCCACGTGTTTCGGGTTTCTATTGGTTAATCGATGTAGACCCTAAGATTAAATTTGGTCAAAATAACTGCCTAATTGCGATTTGGTTTTGTTTGTTCTTATGAAGTGTAAAACTACATTCAATACTATATTTTAAAACAGCGCCATCTATCGGGAGGTAATGATAAATACCTTTGTGCCGCCCCGTGGCCGCGAACCTTTCAAATCTATCTTGGAACGTGTCTCGGGCCGCGCCTGAAAATCAGACCGGCCCTTAATATTTTTTTTATTGTTATATTTGATTTTTTGCCCTAAATTTTTTATTTGTACTCCACTAACCGTAAGTCTTTACAGTTTTCGGGACCATTTAACCTAAGCGATGTCATGTTTAAAAATTCTTTAATATTTTTGTCATGAGTCTTTTATGTCTTCCAAAGTATACATTTCAGTTCTTGTTGTCAAAGTACCTTGCTATAGTACTTACAATCAGCACGCACGCTTAGTAACCTATGAATAATGGAAATGATTATCTGTTTTTTTGTATTCAATAATAGATCTTCTAAAGGTGTTATTTGTAATAAATTAATTATAAAAAGTACATCATAAACCTGAAATTTTATGGTCGATAATAACACGACCTATATAAATTAATCATTTACCCAACTATCAAATTAAAAGCTAGTTAAGTTTTAACAAAACTTAAAATAATTCTATAGATCCTCAACAATTAGAAAACATACGAACCGATTTCAAAACTATCAGAACCAAACGACGTATGTCTGTATGTGTGTGCATCACGCAACATTATAGCACGAAAAGAAACGAAACTATAATAATTATATTATTTTTGGTTGTAAATATAAATATACGAATGACCTGAGCTTTCTCAACCTAGATGGTACAGATAAACTAAACATTTTATAATTGTAGTCTTAATCACTTTCTTTTTATCAAAGTAAATAGAGAAGCAAAAAAATCTTCAACATCAAATCTAACCCTGAACTTAGTCAGTATCTGTCTTTATAACTAATTATAATTTATTTCATATAATAATTTACTTTGGATTTAGTCCAAAACCCTAATCTTATACCCAATTTAAAATTTGGTGCAGAAATGATGAGAATATGAATATCCATATATTTCTATATCTAATTGTTTTTTGAATACATACCTTTTTTGTCAGCAGCAGTCTGCTGTATTGGAGCAACAGTCTCTTGAGGAGTCAAGAGTTCAGGAAGCATTGGAGAGTCTATCCATAGACCCTGGGCGTCCAACTCAAAATGGTACCTGTCAAATGGTAGTGTGGTAAAGACACTGACTGTCTATAGACTATGGAACCTTAACAATACTTAATGTTGATAAAATGCTCTTTTATAGAGGAGTATTGAAATGGTTATGATATACAAAATATATCAAGAATCTAAAAAACTAACTATGTGTAGAAATTACAAAGATTGTTTTATTGTGGCCACACATAAGGGCCACAATATGAGACTGTAGTCACACCAATTATCCAGGTATTCATTTAGATCCAAGAAGAACCCGTCAGAATTTTCATGAACAACTATTATTATTCTGAATACATTATATTGATAAAATGAAATACATTACATTCATAAAATTATCACGCACACTTCCACACATATATCATGTAGATATTTATTTAAATTGTTTATGTAATATATATTAATCATCAAGGAAAAAGTTAAGTATGTATATTGATTGTATAATCAAATAAATTTAAAAATGCAGCAGATACTTCGAAAACTAAATTTATGTACATATATTAAAATATTTTTGGCATAATTCAGTTTAATTTAATTATCTAAATAGTTAAATATTGGTCTACTTAATAGTTATTTATTTTGTAATAACAACTCATATTGGTAATGAAGTTTGGGACACAATAGAGGAATTCTAAATTTAAATATTTTAATAAAGTATTGTTTTTAATTAATGATTGCTGAAATTGTTGTTACTGACTAATTTCCTAAAGACCACATAAAAAAAATACATTGATACATTAAAAAATACAAAAAGAACTTGTACCTGTATCTTTGACAAAGTAATTCATTTCCTTACCCTGATTAAAGAAATACATATAAATATATTCACCAAAATGAACTATAATTTTAAAAACAAAAGCACACTCACCCGCACAGTTGCAGGCTGACATGTCTCCAGAGGCACTCGCTCTCTTCCTGCATGGCTCCCTCAATCCAATCCTGTCTTTTATCATCTGTGGATGCTGATGTGTTGACACTGGAACAATACAAAGGTGCAATTATAAAACATCATTTACTTCTAATCTCTCCAAAGAGCGTAGTTGAAATGCATAGTTTGTAAGCACTATAATAACAATGATTTATAACATATAATAGGGTGAGCCTATTGCCAGACACAATTCTTATCAAGAACAAGTAATTTTTTTATAACCAATAATTATACAAAGACATGGTTTGACCTAGAACCAATGCCAGGTTGTCTTCCTTACAATGGCTAATTTCGCCCACTTGAATATGAAGCAATTAATTTTTGTATCTGTGAGAACTGACAGGATAGGTATAAATGTCTCCGTTCTATCAAGAAAAACATAACTAATTTCCAATAAAAAAAATTATGATATACATTTGCTCTCTCATTTTAAAAAATATATATATTTGTGCTATGATTAATTAAGTAGTTAATTATGAAGTGAAAGTTATCAAGGGCATCAATATTTTTAGCTTAGATTAATAGTTTCAACAAAAAATATTAAAACAAATAAGGTTCTATTTGTAAAATTAGTGTATTTACAATTTCCAATAAATTCATACATGCACTACAATTACTGTCTTATGTGTATGTATCTGTCTTTGTTGTGATATGGATTCTAATGGGATTTGGTTTCATGATTAAGAATTAAAAGAGAATCTTGGACAAATCTAGACAATCCTTATTAGATCAGCTAAAAATAAGTATTTACTCCCAGATGAATGACAACCTCTAAATTGCCTAAAATTTAAGTATGTTGTTAGATTTTTTTTTTCTATTTATAACATGGCTTTATGTTTGTCATTAAATACTATTGTGTTTTGATTATTTATTTATTGCAGAGAAATCCAGATAATAAGTATTAATTATCTGCAAAATGTAATCTTTAAATATTATTTGTGATTTTTAGTGAATGTAACAATCATATCCATTGCAAGGGCACTAAATAATGGGTTTATGTCTTTATTTGAGTTTTATATATTAATATTTGATGTTAGACACTTAAGAGCCGGCAGTGCAAGCAGCAAGGGAGCCCATGATGTTTTGATTAACAAAATAAATAAACATATGTACGCTTATATAATACTGCCGGGTAATAATATATAATGCATATAACATTTATTCAACGTAAAAGATCCTAATAATATTGAAGGGATTATATAAAGAATGCATTGTTAATTTGAATCCTATCATCATAATAAACAATTCTCGTAAAGCTTCAGAGTGAATTATACAAACGTCATTATAATGTCATTAAATTGTCATGTCATGTGTCATATTGATTTTTAATTGTAATTTACGGCAGAAAAGCGTAAGTTGTAACAAAGTTTCTATTTAGGAAGTGCTATGTTTAAGCCACTGTGAATTTTGATTACATAACCAAATACCGTGACAAAAGTGTATTTATAAATGTTTATTAAAATACACAAAAGTCGATTCCATATGTATTTCAGATTACGACGTAATCGTAAGAAAGGTTCTCGCGGTATAATAGTATTAAAGCTAGGTATGTATTCATTTTAGGATCTGTATACACTACTAACAGGGCATGTGTGAAAGAATGGTGCATGTGTGACAGCAATATCATGAACTGTGATTGTCTGTCTTCACATCAACCATCAGAAGTGTTGACATTGAATGTGACAGTCATTTAGTTATTTTATATACTGATCAGAGTTTTTATTATATTATAAATATTATTTTTCTAACTAGGAGATGGCATTTGTTTATGTTAGAATTGTAATTGCATTTATATACTCATTGAATACCGAGGGGAATGAAATGACCCTCAATATTAAACCATTTAGCTTATTTTGTCCATCAGATTTCATAGCAATGTTATGTAGATATTGGAAAGGTATGTATGACAAATAGTATTTACAAAATCACTTGTAATAATTTCATCTAGGTATATAAAAATAAAAAATAAAAAAATATTAATATAAGATATCCAAAAGTAGTAACCAAAAAATTTATTTAATAATATGTAATGTGATCCAAGATTTTTTGGAATTTCAATTAAAGCTAATGAAAGTTTGGATATATATCATGTTAACATCAAGACTTGTGGCTTTAGTTTAGACTTATGAATACATCTTGTCTTATTGATGGATTTTTCAATAACTTTATTGGTAAATAGACACAATTTAATAACTTTAACTCATTAAGAAGTAACATACTGATAGCAATTATAACAAACATGAGACATCAACATAAAAACTAGATACTTTCTTGGAATAAAAATAACTTAATATATTTTTGTACTTTAAGGAATGTTGTTATATTGACTTATATTTAATTAAAATGAGTTAATATTTAATTTGAGTGAATAACAACTATTATAGTGGTTGGTGATTTAAATTTCAATGTGAAATAGAAACTTACTAATTTAATACATTGTTTCTATGTAGCATATAACTTTTAAATTCATATAATCTTGGAAAATAGTTAAGATGAAATCTCAATTTACATAATGACTTTCTATTGAATTAGTGATAATATTGAGAAAAAGATACCTGAGTAGTATTAAATTTTATTATTTTTGTTTACACCTACTGTGTTTGTTTATTTTTCATATTTTAAATAATATGATGTTTAGATACATTGAATTATTGTCTATATAAAATTCTAAAATATATCCTTACTCTACTATGCCCAATTGATTATTTTGATAAGAATCGTCATTAAGCCCGCCAATTTATCGACAACTATAATTTATATTAGACAATATTACATGATATATTCAAATTATTGCTGCAATCGATTTAATATGTGAAAATATGCAAATTTAATTATTAGTACAAGACGTAAACATCCAATAAGAGTAAATCATTTCTTGTACTATCGACAATGAAAACCATTATGCGTCAGGGTCACGGGGCGTCATAGGCGATGTCTGCAAGGGTTTTAACATTATTAACTTTCTAATAAATATAAAGCGGGAAAACTACTTACTTGTAAAAGGAAAAGCTGCAAACCACATCATATTCTAAATTGCAGCCCTCCACTACACACTTTAGTGAACTCATAATGGGGACCGAAGCCACGGCATCCAAATATGGAATCCAATAACTCACATCCTTGTATCCATGTAATATTTACAAAATATATTCATTTAGCGCCTAAACTAACTTTCAAACAAACTAATTTGATGGATCTTTAGAAAATTATCAATCAAATGTCGAAAATGACATGCTGTCACGAAAAGTCGAAGTCCTAAATGCGTGCCATGAAATGGTCAAATGGTGATGTAATGTCGCCCGTGAAAATAATATGGTAACACTAAATTTATTAATTGATGTAGATCTATTTAAAAAATCGATTCCATTTGAAATACATTTTATTCTACGCTTTCCATATATGCTTCTGAAGTACCTTCTTGTGTGTCTCAAATAATTATTTTAAAGTTTTTTTTTAAATTCTGATTAATACCCGAAATAATAAAATAAATAGTATTTTATACAATTTTTACTACATATATCAGTTACATTAATACATACGTTAACAACTATACTAAGCTAACCAGAAATAAAGCCTAATTTGTAGATAAATATGAAATTTAAGTAATCGTACGAATGATTTTTTTATAATCGATTATCGCTATGGGTATTACCATACTACAAATTTCTATCCATAGACATTTAAATAATTTATTATCTTATGACGCTTGTTTTTGTATTGAAACAGCCAGCTAGTTAGATGTAGAATAAATCACATATTTCAAGTTAATGTCCGATTGTGGAATAACAATTCGTTTTATATATATTTAGAGACTTTTCGAAGCATATTTAAAAAAATATAGTAATAAGGTCAACCATAGACAACCATGCAAAACAGCATATCGATCGCATTCATTTACGTTACTTCCGGTTACTTGTAGTTATTTTAGGAATAACCTAACAGCATTACCCCATTGTTTTATTATAATTTATATACAAGAACGATATCTCAATCACCCCGTACTTAACTTTAAATTGTCATTGTCACTATTTCTGACAAAATTTGTCAAAATACTGATGTCAGCATTGTCATTATGTTAAATGATATTGATGTCACTATTTCCTAAGTACTTAAGCTTCGATTCTATTGCAGATAATTTTACATGCCACTACGCTCGATTGTAAAGATTCATGATATTAATTACTTCAACAGTCTAGACACTATTGCCTGATATTACATAATACACAAATAATTATACCATTTATCATAATACTTATTTGTTGAACTCGATGTCGTTATGTTCAAGTAAAATAGAATAACAAAAGCAATGGCAGATTACACCTACTTTTAACTGAAGTCATCCGTCATTTATTTAATATATATCATCATCTACATATTATATTAACATCTAACATATATTAACATATTATATATATCATTTAACTTAAACATGTTATCTGTTCAATTTATTAAACATAAATTCCATAATAAAGAGCATCAATATATTGATAAATATGGTAAACGTTAATCGCAGAGCATTATGGCGAAATTTGCATATTTATACATCTTACATGGCATATTCGTTTAATTAACGGAATAGCATATCTAAATGTAGTTATTATATATTTTTCTTGCACCTACAGATATAGGTACCCAAAAGGTATCTCAAGGTGTCTCAAATACTCATCCAAACAAGATCAAAGATCTTGTACATTATCTTTTTGCATCACAAGCTCAAGGAATACATATGCTGTGCATTTTATTAATACTTCGATTAAATGCAAGCGGTAGACGCCGAGACTATTTTTGATAACGCGTGGTCACGTGTTGTTTTTGCGCGGCAAACCGAGGCGTCGATTTATAGTATGTAGATGGTAGCGTCATCTGGTTTAAACTAGTTTAAATGCTTGGTATAGTTATTTTGCTTTCGTTCCGTAGTATACATAACGGTAGAGGATTTTAATTTATGTTCGTACTGTGTATCGTTAGAAATGTTTCTTGCTAATTAATAGTATTGACGACCGTTACTTCAGCTTTAAAAACTTGTATCTGAGTAGAAAACATTGTCGTTAACTTAAGAAACATAATATAATACTGTTATTATAAAACAGTTTTTAAAAACTGTTATTATAAAAAAGTTTTATTTTTTTCTAAAATGTCAAGCAAAAAAAAGATTTATATATCACATTGAAAATTTTAAAGTCTAAATATATTCATAATATTCAAATACATAATTGAGTATTAGTAGACTTAGTTCCAAACTCTTCATGCTGGGTGCACGAACAAGATGTGCGGATCAAATAAAATCCACATTGTTTTTTATTATTAATTTATTTATCAATATAATAATATGTATATAATGTATAACTTACAGCCTTAAACAGCGTCAATCGGGCAGACAATACACAGTCCTAAGTATTGTGAAAATTTAAGAAAAAAAATACACCAAGACATGACACGCCGACCGACGCCACCAAGCATCCTTAAAAAAACATTTTTTTTTCTTATGTTATGAACTAATTTACTGACTATGATGAATTACCGCCTATATTACAACAACCAATTTTTATTTTTTTTGTTTTATTAAAACCAAAAAGTAAGTCAACAAAACCAGACACTGGAACAGCGTTTGATAAATTATCAATTTTTACACTTATTAATAATAGCAAGAATTAATTATTTTTTTTGTATCATTTTTAATTTATACAATAATTCTACCCTATCAATATTTTCTTCCATGTTTTAGCACATTATCGTCTCCTTTGGCGTTCTTACGAAAAAAATTGCAACTGACAAAATTTAATGAAAAAAAAAAACTTAAAACAACAATAGTCACACGCGTCCTCGAACCTCTGAACATATTCAAACACAGACCAAATACAGCATGTTATATAAATTAATTTAAACACAATATCTAATATTATGAGAATATATGTGCGTTTTATACATTGTTAAATAAGATCAGAGAGTCGAAGCAGAACTGGTAATCGCTTCTTTAAACCATCCACATTTAACTAAATTAATTACGAGGACGGCTAGAGGAGACCATTTCAGACGAAAATATTTATGTTTGAATGTATTTTTGTGATTTATATTGAATCGGAATTTACTGTTTGTATGACTTCATCCAAAATGCCCTCTCGTGGTATAATTTTTACGACACAGCAATCGCTAAGATGATATTATAAAGAATTTGTTCTAAAATGTTTGAATTAAAATTTATCTAGATTCCATATACGCTTGAAAACTACAATTCCTGTGTCAGTGAAATTAATAATAATAAAATTATTAGGAACTATACTTTATCATCGAGAAGCGACCCAAGCGAAGTGCACGTTTATTAAAATTTATCTTAAATTTACCAAAAAAAAAATATCTATATAAGGAACGCGTTCGGCTGAAAAAATATCGTCTATAGCTAGTTTTATTAAGCTTTAAAAAAAGGATAGTCCATTGTCTACGCCAACGCGAACCATCAAAAAAGCATACTTAAAACTAGAGAAAAAAATAATCATAAAAATAAGAAACACACCTTAATATTTTAATTAGTGCAATTTACATGCTTCCGCGAATAAAATTATCTAAACCAAATATGATAAAACTAATTCATTTCGATAATTTCACCGACTCGTCATTAATTACCGCATTGAGCAAGTTAGTTAACAAAAAATAAATGCGTGTTCAAATTTAGAATGTAATTAAAAACTGTCTGACCATAGACAGTCCCCTTGACAGACTAAATCCGAACACGCAACTAATCTACAATCAAATGCCGGATTTGTGAATACATCTTAAAAATACAGACAAAAAATGACCTACCGATATGATATCTACATAAATAAAACCTTCATGGGAAATAAAAATTTAATGTCTTAAAAATAAAGCCCAGAATCCCACGAACAATAATTTTAACACAGACAGCAATTAATTTATCTATCTATAAATTTATCAATGCACTATTGGTCTAAATTCGTTTTTGTTTTGTTATTAACTCGAGAATCGAACTCCGGACTCATTTTATTTCATTTAGTACATATCATATCGGTTTTTATATTAAAATTATATATTTGTGTTTTATTGGCAGTTGTAAGATATTACTAGAGCCAGTCTTACCAACATTACAAAACAAATAATATCATGTCTATGGTCTGTACAATAATGTTGCCGGTTGCCATGCGAGCGTTATAAACAATTTTCACCTTGTATAATCTTTGGACTGATTTTAAAATACTTTTTATTAAGTAATATATTATCAATTATGTAGTGAATTGGTCACTTAGATCACGAAGGTAAATTAAATTTTACATAAAAATTATATAACAGAAGTCAACAAAATCACATTTTCAAATCAGTCCAATAACACTATAATCTAACATAGAATGATATCCAACGGGAATTGTACCCGCGACTCCATCCCGTGCCGGCGTCCCGCCCACTGAGCCGTCGCGACTCACTCTAGTATATAGCATGTTAGGATATATAGGGCATTAAACTATTGCGGCTACTGCATAGCTTGCTTATTGTCGATGCGTTCAAGCTGAAAAAAAGGGTAATTAAAATCACATTACTGTTAAAAAAAAAACAGTACATTTAAAAAAATGCTAATCGGGAATTTCTTTTCATATTTTATTTATTACAAAAATATACAGGGTTATTATATAATGTTGTTGGTATTGGTGTAGAGAGGCTGCCTTCAAGAGGTGACCAACTAATTATAAATGACCCTGAATATATATTTATATTATTTAATATAAAATAAGAAAAAGTCACTAAGTGCAAATATTTGCTACATATTTAGGAGTTACAACTGTATACAGACACACAATGAAATAAACCCTCACCTAGGCTCAACAACCTGACCGCCCCGCAATCACGTCTCACTCTCACTAATAATTATATAATTAATTTTTTGCTTTTCTTTTTTTGTTTTGTATTTATATATATAAAATGCACTTGAACGTCTGTCTATTTACACTTATTGCTTGGCTGCTACCTGCTTCGGCTCTTCGACTTTCGATTTATTTTTTGCTGTGGACAAAATGTATTTCTTATCAATCTATTATATTTTAAGTATGTGTAAAATATATACTTTTTTTCTATTATAATTTCTCTTTGACTAATTATTGTCGTCCGTAGATAGAACAACATATTTTTATAAGAACTAGGTCATAGATACTAGATAGAAATTGACCAAAAGCTAAGTATTATAAGTTAAATAATGAAGAATTCTTCAACATGGGCGGGACACGAACTAGACAGGTTTTATTAATTAAAAATAATAAACATTCAAAACATGTCGATAAGCTATTTTATTCAGTAGTTAGGTAAGTAATGAAATAAGTTCCTAAGTAAGAATACTTACTCCTCCTGTCGACGGTGACGGCGCCCTGCGCGCCGCACGAGCCCGCACGTCCGCGATTAGTAGTGACGGGAGTACGACTGAGGACGATATATGTATTATGATTCATTGAATAATGGATTATGAACATCAATTGCTTATAATGTACATAATCAATACATGGGTTAATAATAATAATATACATTGATTTTTGGAACGGTTATTAAAGTAATCAATCACAATTTAGTGTCTACCTAGTCTAGTCATAAGTTCTGTTACAAAGAAAATATCCGATAATTTCTATAAAAAATATATTATTTTAAACTTTTGTATGTGATTATTTACAGTAAAATAGATATGTTAACGTATTAAACTAGTTATTCAAAGTGTCCACTCTTAGCTTCATCGCACGCGTTTAAACGGTAGGGCCATTCGTGGATGGATTTACGAACGGAACGGGACCATTAACAACTTGGTCACTGCTGCTTCCAAAGATTTCTTGAGTGATTCAATATTTGCCATGCCCTCTAGCACATAAAACGATTTATAGTGGTTAAAAAACCTTTGGTTTAAGTCCGAACTAGCCGAAGGCCAATCATCATGGCTGAAGTTCTCATTCCTTTTTCGTAAAAATGGTGTTTCGCAACCCCTTGGTAGAAGACACCCCACCAAACCATTAACGGCCTAGTATGTACAAATAGACCGCGGTCGGCCAGACCTCTCTCGGACATCAACAGACATGGTTTCAATGTTACTTTTGGATGATACGATACACAAACATTCGGCTAATCCCTAGCTTTTTCAATGTATCAAAAACGTCCTTACCTACTTTGTACAGTCCAATTACTGTAATCCTATTTTCTTTAGTGCACCACTCCATTTTCAAAAGAAATAATTCCTAAACCAAAAACATACAATAATGGCGGGAAAGAAGTTTTTTTTTTATCTTAGAAGTTAATGTTCGAAATTCTAATTAATGTTTTTTTAAATGTATGTAAACATTCAGTAACAGAATTTACGGCTTGACTAGTTATTATGACATCAAACAAACAAGTATTTTTGTATGCTTAGTTGTTATAATAGAATGTGACGGATGGGATCTTTTAAAACTTTTAATTATTCTTCTTTGATATCTTATTTGTATTTTATTCAAAATATTTGTCCTGAAAAGACAAATATAACTCTTACTTATTTTAAAATTAGGAAAAGCGATACTAACAGTATAGTTATATATTGTACAACCAGTCCAACATACAAAGTGTTAGATTAGAAATTTGAAAGATATATTAATCACAAAGAACAAATGTTATTTTATTAATTAAATATGTAAATAGTAATATTCAGTATATATAGAAAACTATAATCATAAAGGTACACAACTCATCTAGAACCTGTTAAACCCTAGACCTGTGATAGAAATAAAGGCAAGTTTTATCTATTTCAAATTGAAGGATATCTAATATGCTCATTATGTAATATTCAATAATAACCTGAAGCTAGTCCGGCAAGCCTTGGTCCGTTCGCTCTCAGACACCGATCTGTGTCTCTCGTAGGGCCGCGCGTGAGGACGACCCGCGCCCGCCGACGCACCCGACGATAACAACTCGTTCAACTGAGGCTGCACCATGTATGGGGTTATTATTAGATATAGACAGCGGAGTAATGTGTTGCTCACAACAACTTTAGACGTTCCTTAATTAAAAAAAAACATATACACTTATAAAATATACATACATATACACACACACACACACACACACACACACACACACACACACACACACACACACACACACACACACACACACACACACACACACACACACACACACACACACACACACACACACACACACACACCCATACACCCATACACCCATACACCCATACACCCATACACACTAACACACAAATTCAAAATATCTTTGTTCAAGTAGGCATTTATTTACACACACTTTTTAATCGTCAATGATTACATTAAATTGGTCAGTATAGTCAGTCTGTGAGTAAGCTACCACCAGCTCGGAATGCTGTTCTGCTGAGAAGAGCTGGCCAGAAACTCAACAATTGCCCTTTTAAAATAAAATTTATTAAATAAAATACTTTTAAATTTACTTAAAAATTAAGGATAATTGTGGAGCAATTTAAGATAGTGATAATTAATTTAAGTGACAAAGATCACCGGTTTTTTCAAATCTAAGTTTCTAATCGTTTTAACAATTTCATATGATTAAACAGGTTTAAAAACAAAACATTTGTCACCGACTAGATTTGCATCAAATGGTGAAGAATTTAAATTACGCACGACTGTTATAGGAATTTCGTTAAAAAAAAAGTCTCAATAATAGCCGCCATATTTGAATCTGTATTTATCTCAATGTTAACAATAGTTAACTTAATAGGTCCATTAGCAGCCCTAGTTTTCCCAGAACACTAGATAAAACATCCCAAGTTGCCTTTATTTTATTTTCTCTTCTCAAGTTCAAAATTTTATTTCTAATATAAAACGACTTAGCATGTACACATTTAATATTTTAGAGAAATTCCTAACTTTATTCAAGAACACCGGATCATTATTTCATTGCCTCTCACCATATAAATTATATAATGTTTCTCTACTTTTATATATTCCCACGGTAGCCCAATCACAAATTTAAGTTATAGTTTTTGGCTTAAATATATTATTAAATAAGTGTAACAAAAAATCGAAACACCAACCCACCTCCAGTACGCGGAAGTCCTCGACGGTGTTGAAGGCGGCGAGGTGCGCCGCCAGCGCGGGCTCCACGTGCAGCGCGCCCGCGTGCTTGTAGTACTTCAGGAACGCCCAGAACTTCTCCAGCCCGTACAGCTGACCTGAGACACGCGTGCATACATGTTATACATACTAATATTATTAATGACTGCTCTTGTAGTAAGAATAGAAAAATTAAAGTGAGAAGGATATGATTTTTTTTTACGCAAAACTAATCAAAAATCAATAAAGTAGGTCAAGAGCAGGTAATCTTAACAATTCACAACAACTTCTATTAAATATATCCGGGTGTGGTATAGAACTGAAAATAAAATGAACCAATAAAATCGATTGCAGCGTTCACCTGATCGGGTGCATCCAAACCATAATGTACGTAATAATAAAATCCCTTTAAGTAGTATTACTAAATTCTAACCTTTCTCGTAATCAGCGAGCGTCTCTATCTGGAAGTGTTGGTAGAGCTCCGGTCTGAACTTGCGCTCTAGACCGTACGAGTAGAATCTGAAGAGACATTCCAATCCGTAACGGAAGCCGGCAGATGCGTCTTCATTCGCTAAAGTTCTGAGGAAATATTAGTTATGATTAGCTATCAATAAAGTGTTCTTGTAGCTACACGCTACAGCTTTCGATAAAGACTTCGTCGACTCCCTGCCAGATACAACTATTTATCTATAATGATTTTTGTCATTATAAAATTTATATAAATGTTATTTTGTGGTAATTATAACCCAATCCAGTTTTGGTTTTACCGTGAAAATCTAAATATAATCTTTATCCTTACACCAAATATCAACAAATTCCATCTATATATTGTCATGTTAAAAAAAATTAATTAGTATAAATGATTTCTTTAAGAATGAAAAATCTAGGAAATTACAAAATTAAAATAAGCTCAAATAGCTAACAAGAGTTTTATGGCAATTAACAAATTGGGGAACAAGAGAATTTTAATAATTAATATTTGACATTTGGATAAGAACCATGTGCATAAATTATTCTGATTGATATAGAAAAAAAAAAGTGAATCCTCCACCATCCATCCACCTTCGGTTGCCGGTTTATATAATGTAAAATCTCTAAGTTAAAGATTTTACAATCACCTAATATTTAATTAACAATTTATAGTATTAAACATATATTTACCTGAATTCATTGTACATAGTTCTGTTGAAGTGGTCGCGGAGGAAGAAAGACCAGAATCTGAACAATGTGTTCATCTCCTGAGACTGACCGATACCAAGCTTCTTGCGTTCTGATAACAATACATTATAATTAATAAGTTATATTTGAATCGAAATCTAGTTTCGTTTCAGTTAAGTGTATGCTTTTAAAGTCTGACATCTATTGATAAGTATCAAATTTAACCGTGTAATCAACATATTAATTACATTTACGAGTTTTAACATTCTTAATAACGAAAATCATAAATCTATGGTAACAGCAAACGGGCTTCGACACAATCCTCTCTCTACCTTTGAACACAATAATGATACATGTAAGTCTTAGTGTACCTTTGAGGCACCGCGAGTGGTACTTGTGGTAGGCCTGCTGCGTGAAGTGGTTCTCCCTCAGCAGTCCGTGGCTGGGATGGTGGAAGGCGGGCAGCGACTGCGGCACCGACCCGCACGACGAACCCAGCGTGGGAGACGTACCCAGCGACGAACTGAACATACAATATAGCTGTATACTACTAGATACATCTAAAGATCTGTCATTTATCTGTATTTATTTAGGATTTAAAGTCACTAATATATACTCTAAAAGTGGTCCTTTTAATAAAATAAAAAGGTCTTATAAAACAACAAGGTCGTCGTAGACCGAGTAGTTGCTAGATCAAGTAGGCCGGTCACTCACCCTGCACTGTCTCTGTGGTGCCTCCTGTGCTCGCGCACATCCATGATCCATCCGACATGGTGCTCGACTGGCGGGTTTAGGCTGTGGCGCGTCTTGTGCTTTCTGCTGCTTCTGTTAACATAATAAACGTAAATATTTTAATAAGGGTACAGTATTGGTTCATTAAAAATATCTAAGAATACAATGACTACAACATGATATTAAAAAACCCAATAAATAACTAAGATATAGTTAAAATATAAATAAAAGACAATATTATCATTTTTAATAATTAAATACATAGTACAGAACATTGAAAATTACAAATATAGAAAGATAAAACATTACACTTGAGGAATGAAAAAGAAACATAGAAGTGTATCCTCTATCCTTTAGGTGCCAGAGAGCGAGGGAGCGAAGAACATTATAATAAATATTTTTCAAATATAATCATCATAATATTATATCGAGAATACAGATATTAAATATTAGTATTTAATATCCCATATCTGACAATATGTATGTATGTCTGTTTATTTGTACGTACATAACGTCTGTGGCGTGTGGGTCCTTGCTGGCGGCGTAGAAGCGTGCAGTGCGACGCCTGGCGGCCTTACCGCCGTCAGACTTCTGATCAAGTTGCTGGGGAATTTACAAGAACATTAATTCAGATGTAATTTATATCAATATTATATATTCCTAATGACAAAAAAACTAGATAAAACGAAACCAAAGAGAGTAAAATAAATTCTGTTAAATTACCTGTCTGTTGAATGTATGAATGAGATATGATTGAGAAATCTTTTAAGTAAAGCAATTATATACTTATCATATGCGTCTGTACGGTGTGTGTGTCTGTATGTGTGTGTGCTCACCGCTGTGGGTCGTGGTGGTGGTGGCGGCGGTGTGGCTGGGTTCTTGTGCGTGGCGGGAGGCGCCGCCGCCTCGAACTGCTCGCGGGAGATCAGAGACACCGTCCGGTACTGGGGCGTGCTGTGAGACTGTGAGCGACAACACGTGGTTAATACCACCCCGTACATAAGGTAGAGAAAACATTCAGTATATAAATTTAAAATATAACCTTATTCAAATAAAGTTATTAATATATACTAAGAATATATTGAATAAACGACCAAACCCGGGCATCGAACCCTAGCCTCATTGAGCCGCTTCATACGTCAGACGTCTGCGCTAACCATTCGACCAACGGGGCGACCAAAATAGCACCGAAGGGCTCGTTAATAGAAAAACAGTCTGTCTAGTCAGAGGAGAAAAAGCTACATAACTATTTTGTTTTTCTTCTTTATATATTCTTATATTTTCTTATTTATAGCTGTAATTCAAACAAATAACTTACCGATGAAAATTCACTCCAGAGATCCTCTTCGTAGCGTCTGAGACCGTCGGTTATAACCTTCAAAAATATATACTTTTTATAAAATATAATTATTTGAATATGATATTAATTAAAAATAAAAAGGTTTATGTATGCATTTGCACTTTTGACACTTATATTTATAATTTAAAAAAATACTTAAAACATGTTTTGTGATCGGATCAGAGCAGATCATCATCACCCACCTGCTCAAGGTCCTGTGTGATCTTGGTCCTGGTGGCCCAGTCTCCTTGGCGGTCGTGTCCGTCGTGCTTGGGCGCGCGGGTGGTTGTCTGTGTAACTATTAGCAACCTTCCGATATCGCGATCTGATAGCTCCAGATCGGATTCCTCGTCAGACCTACATTTATAGATGTATGTTAGTGACAAAAAATAAAGTTTGACAAGGAATTGATTATATTTTAGGTACAAGATCAGGCCAGTCCCGTGTGTCTCACCAGGCGTCGGTGAAGGTGTTGTTCCTGGGCGGCGGCAGGTCCAGTTCCTCGTCGAGCTGGAAGTGCAGTTCCTCTCGTGTCTCGTCTGGATCGTCCCGGGGCGCGCGCTCGCGAGAACCCGCCTTCGTACGACGCTTCACCTGGAGACGTCCCGGTATTAGTGATCGAACATCACCATTTAAAATAAATTTATAATAAATAATGAATCAAGAACTGATAAATTAACAACTTGATAAGTTTTCGACTCCTAGTCATATTTTAATTTACTCAGATAAGGTTTTCCTTTTTGTTTGTGCTAACAGAGAGATCGTAAAGGATCGTGTTTTTAACATACGACCTATCTTAGATCCCCTAATATGGGGTTAGGCCAATTATATAGTAGACATGTCATAATCAACTCTCTACAATTATAGAATTACGGCTATTTGAACCAAAATATATATTTATATAAATATATAAATATACATTTTGTCCGTCCCGTCGCTCTACCAACTGAGCTACCATATCGTATAATTCACCGAGACGGACTGCGATACGGTAGCTCAGTTGGTAGAGCGACGGGACGGTTTCCCAGTAGTCGCGGGTTCGAATCCCTGCCCGTGTCGGTTTATTTTTCATTCTATATTTATATAAATTTAAATAAGCTTAACATGGCTATACATGTTTATAGATATTTTCAAACAAAATGTATATGTTTATATTATTACACAGATTAATTTGATTGATTAATAGCTCCTTCGCGCCTATCTGTGGCAAGGTGGTACTATCCTAGTGGAGCTATCTACCTCCTATAATATATAATATTTGTTTGATATGTAGTGACAATCTTGCACCCGTACCACTCACTGGAGCGCTCCGGAACGCCATACCGTCTCGTCACTGTAGCACCGCTTCGCAGTAACACACAATGCTATCACAACATCGCATGTGGACATTTGGTGCATACATTACTAGTATAATAAATAAGATTTTGAAATTTTCCATAGACTTGTTAGACAAGCTATCATTACAAAAGTTCATATTAAAGCCATTTAGTCTCATAATAATTTAGTGATATTTTAGATTAACAGTTATACCGCCTTATTATATATATTTATTATTCTTATTTTTCCTTCCTATTGACTGGTGGATTGTGTTGTTACTAGTAGCAATTAGTCCATTTTCCCCTTTTTTTATGATTTTCAAGATTACAATGTACAGTACCAAGTTTAGGTAATAAAGATATCTATATGGATATGTATATAGCAAATATTTATATGAAAACTGTTGATTCGATTATCAAAACCATTTTCCCAAAATTCAGAGATATTAATAATCTAAAAGTTCTTTCGAGTCATCAGTGTAAGTAACACACCCCTGGGAGGGACTTTACAGGAAGCAATCCAATATCAGAGGATGTAGGTTTGTTTTCCACATTGGACTTTTTGATGTGTGATCCGCATATTATTTGCCTGGTCATTTTTTTATCCGATGTTGAGAGAGTCACTTATAAGAATATCTAAAAATATATTCAAATCAGCAATCCAAGTAAGATTTACCAATATGTACTTATGTATTTTTCGACGGTTGATTAAGAAAAAAATTCGATACGAAATCGTATTGTCTTTCTGATTGATTATTGTCTTGATAAACATACAATCACAATTCTTACAAAAAAGTCCAAACTATTTAAACTATATAATGAAAGATTCTTATCCAAACTATACTGACCTCGGTCCATACATCTGAATCGGTCTTTTCGGTTGGACTAGCGCTATCGTTCTCCTTCTCCGTTGAATCCGCGGATTCTTCTATAAATAAAAATATTATTCTTCTTTATATAAATATTTTGGATTAGGGGCCGTTCAAGTATTACGTAATCAGATTTATTACAATTCTTTACCCCCCCATCCCCCTTGTCAGCAAAAGTAAGCAAAGCTCTTACCCCCTCCCCCCATGCTTACATAAACATTTTTCAATTAATGTATTGTTTTTTTTAATATTATAATTATAATGTTATAATTATAATTTTAAAAATAAGAAAATAGATTTAGGATAGACATTAGATTTTACTGAGACAATACACTGACAGAGGAAATTTAAGACAAGTGAATAGCGCCCGGTAATTCACCTACTCGGTTCTAAAGCGAGTGTCTAAACGTATGCATTATATCCCCGAAAAGCGTTTCAAGCAAAGACAATGTGACGGTTGCCATTCGTGTAAAAAAGTAAATAACTACCGATGACGTAATCATCATCTAGACTCCCCTACCCCCCCATGTCATCCAAAATAAGCAGAGCAAAGACCCCCCCGCCACCCCATAGTGCTCACGTAATACTTGAAAAGTTTCTTATATATTATTAAATCTCCTCCAAGCGTACCGTTCCGTCTGGCTTGAGGCACGAACTCCGGCACGTCTGGGTTGAGATGATCAGACAGGGGAGAGGCGCCCGGACGACTGCGGAACATCCTGCACACCATACAGGGTTGGAAATTGTATTAATATGTTAATTACATTGTTCATTGACAATAAAATGTTCGATATTAAATTATCTATAATTTATATGTCATAACATACATTTTATTGCTTTTTTTTATAACAATTAAGTATTTACACTGGCTAGGGCATCGTTAGGACGATTTTATGAGAGACAATTCTTTATATTTACAACAGAGTTTTGTTACGAGTATGTAGGAATACTTTGAATTGCACATAAATGACACATACAAATTTGACATTCATGATTGAAATGGTTTTTTTTTTTAATAAATAATAGTATCTTGACCAAGACACGTCTGTAGTGTGTGTATGTACCTGGGTAGCGGCGGCGGCGGCACGGCTCTCAGTAGACTGGACACGGGCGCCACCAGCGGGCCGCCCATCGTGGCCAGCGGAAAGATACCCACCATATGCTTCTTACGCCTGGAAAGTATTATTATTAACTTGTAGTTTCTTGCGATTTATCGTCATCACAAAAATCCGGTATGTATTGGTACCGGTAAATGAAAGAAAAATGTTATAAATATACAAAATAACACCTAAATAAGTCCATTGGATATTACCGTGATGCGCAAATAAACAAACAATTAAAACAAGACTGTGTGTACCATAGAGTTAAAACAAAATACTACTATTACTAACCTGTGGATAAAATTTTATCACAGCATACTAAGATCAAATAAATTAAATAATAGTAATTGAGTTTAAAGAAGTTGACTTCAATCTCGGATAGTAAATCTTTATTTAATTTCAGTTATTAAACTTAAGTTAAGGAAATTTAAAGGTAATAAATATTTCTCTAATATCATTGAAGATGATTTTAATACTACTACTAAGAAGTAGAAAAAGTATACATATGAGAATTTAGAAAGTGATATAAGATAACAAACGCTAACCGTTTCTCTCCTGGCTTTTCTTGTTCCGGCTGCAGAGGAGGGTCGTTGTTGATATCGTTTTTTTCATCGGTATTGTTTTTTTGAACCGTATCTGTTGTAGGCTCCTGTTGTGGTTCCACTGTCACTTCTGGTTCCGATTTGAGTTCCAGTTCTAGTTCCGATTTAAGTTCCGGTTTAGTTTCTGGTTCGGGTACAACTACCGGAGACGGTAGTGGTGGTTCTTCTTTTGTCTGTGGTGTTGGCTCCAGAATTGGCTGCAATAATTATAATAATCTTAAATCTCTAAATACAAACTTCATATATATACAATATATTATTTTAATTAAGAACATATTAACTTACCTCATTGTCTATACTTGGTACGGTTTCAACTTTCTTCTCGACATCAATCACAGCCTTATATTCAATGTTTGCCTTTTCAACAATATTTTCATCAACTTTTGCATCAATTTTTTCATCAATACTTTCGACTTGTTCTATTTTACCTTCAATCTGTATTCTCTCAGCGTCAATCTCATTATCTTTAATCATTATATCGGTGTGTTCGTAATTGTCGTGTCTCTCTGACTTTTCCCCTTCATCCGAATTTGAGGGTAGATCCAGAATCGGCCATTTAGTAGGTTCAAAGGCTGTTCGGACCTGTGAAGATATCATTACTGTTATTACAGAATTCAACAATGAATAGAGAAACAAATATGTGTGTATGATCATATGTATTTATAAATGTATTGTCTGTGGCATGTCTGTGTGCGTGTCTCCATGTCCTGTTCTGTCTATATTTGAGTGTGTGTTTAACCTTAAATCCGTTGATGAGCTGCAGTCGTTCCGAGTCCATGATGGCGTCCAGTATGAGCTGCACGTCTGCGGTGAGCGCCCTCACGCGGTGGAAGGACGCTATCAGGGTCACGGGGATGGTACCGTCCGGTGCCATCTTGCGTCGGAGGAAGAAGTCCCTGGCTAGGTTGTCCGGACTGAAGTAGTATTCTCTGAAATTGTAACATTATTTAAATCTAGTTTCAAACGAAATTCCTAAATCTCATAAATGGTATTTTCATAATTTTAATTGATCTATTAGTATATTTCTGACACTTAGACTGACTCAATAAATATTTAACATTTTGATGAGTGGTGGTACTGGCAGATACTCACATCTGTTTTTTTATCAGATCCTTCAACGTAGCCTGGTCGAGTCCGACAGCGTATGGCGCGTTCCCGTAGTAGAAGGCCTGCGCGATGGGAGGCGCTAGCGGCAGGGCTCCGAGTCCGTACCGGAGCACCACCTGCGGTATGGCCGGCTGAGCCACGCGCAGCTGGGAGGGGAATGATGATGTGGTACTTCGGTTTAGTGGTAGATGGCAATCATTTTTATAAAAACTTAACTAGTTTTGAATTGCTAATCCTCACAAACCTCCATACTTCATGAGATGATCAAGTATTGTTAGTAATATATATTTAATACTATTTTTGTTTTGTAATTATTAGTTTATTATGAACCTTATACTACAGCAAATTACAAAATAGAATATGTAGTTCAACGTCTTATAATTATTAAGTGTTGTTGTCGTACTTTGATAATGTGAATTGAAAACAACATGATAAAATAGTGAATTCTAAGAAATAAAATTATAATTCTCCATTTCATAGTATTTATATTAAGTTTAATATCAACGATAGACTATACAAGGTATTTATTTTATTATATTAATAATGTATATATAAATATTACAGACATAAAATATATAATATATACAGTAGGGGTGTGCGAATTTTGTTCGATTCGAATAGAATGTAATTAGATTCGAATTTAGAAGAATTCGTAAGTTTGAATTATTCGCACACACCTAATATACAGTATAACCCATGACGCCAAAAGATATTTTTATTAAAAAATATATATATTTATATGAAAAAAACCGCAATGAAACCAATGAATTCCCGAGGAGGGGAGGGAGGGGAGGTGGGAGATATGATCTTAAACCACTAATGTAACGAAAGTTTGTATTGTATTCGAGTTTTTATAAACGCAATATATAATATAACAGAGGTCAATCCAATGTTCTTAGCAAATCACGTAGATCCTTGGCAAATAAAAGATTTGTAGACATTTACAATAAATAAAGAATGACCAAGCTAGCAGGACTCCAAACTACGACTTGGCAAGACGGGACGCTTTTTAATCATATATTTATTTAAAATTTCTAAAGTGTTTTGATTTGAGTCCAGTGACGTCACTGCTTTTGTTATAACCGAATGGAAAACTAGTAGTTTGTTCTTAGATAATTCCTAACATATTTGTTTAATACTATAACTCAAATTTCAAACCAATATTTAAAATAATGTTTTAATAGTTATAGGGCTGTTGTTTCATGATTGTTAACGTATGATTACTTGAATGGGATGTCTGATTTTAAGAAGTAATCATGTAGTTTTTTGGAGGAAGTACAGAATCTACCACATTTATCTCAAATTATTTTTATTATCTTGAATTGGGGAAAACCGGTTTTTTTTTACTTAGTAATATTTATTGTAAGACTTTTCCTTCAAATTGTTTATGAGGTTACATTTACAGTTACAATAATAACAATTTACATTAACTAACTACATAGTTTGATCTACATTTTATTAACATTGCGCCTGATTGGAGTATGCTTTTTATTACTTAGTTTATTTTGGAACACTATTGGATCTATTGCCTCGTTATATCAGTAGTACTTCAAAGAGTTGAATGACCTCAATTTTCCAATCAATACATTCTTTTCATTACATAAATAGTACTAAGTATTCATACCAAGAACTGGAACACAATCAGCCAGTGTGTTCGAGTCCTTCTTAAAATAAAACACGAAACACAAAAGTAAAAAAAGACATTCAAGTATGTACAATACTTTTTAATATAAATAATTTATTGACGAGCTTCTGCTGCTTTATTACTATATATTTTAATTTAACTATCTCCTTAAGAAAAAATAAATAAAATAGGTTTCGGAAAAGAAGAAAACTTTAGCCTGCCATAGAGAAGAGAATAGAAGACAGCCTCCCTCACCTGCGGCAGGTCGTGGTGTATGTCGGGGTGGTAGAGGTGCGGGTGCAGCGAGGCGGCGCGCGGCGCTCCGCGGCGGGCCCCGCGCGCTCGCAGTGCACCTCGCCCGCGGGAGGCGCCGCGCCCGCGAGACTCGTCGCCGTTCAGGGACACCGTATCTGGTCGAGGTTCGATTTTCATACAGGTACGAAACTAATATTACCCTTCGCATGTTTATAAGTTGCGCGTTAGGTGGTCGTAAGCAAAGTGCATTTTCAAATTTAGTTAATAAAATAAGCTTAAAACATTTAAAAAATAATTATATAAAATTTGTGTTAACTCGCCTTTTTATATTAAGTCCGCGTATGTAGTGATTCGAAACCGAAGTTTTTAATATCCTTATGATGGTTTCAAGAGACATTTGCTTTTACCCGTATTGCGTAACCCAGTACCTCTAAGGTGTAGAGGAACGGGCCTTAATTACGGGTTTTAAAATTCGAACGGCAAACTAATATTATAAAAACTAAAAATATCCTAGGCTAGGTTCCCATATATACACTTCCATGGACGATGGTTAACCCTTGGCGAATATGAGAAAGAAACTTCTAATCGTCACCCGCTTAGAAAATAAAAGATAACTTTCACTGTTTTCCCCAAACCCCAACCAATCAATAATATCTTCAATCAGTGTTACCCTCATATTCGTAGTCGGTAACGCCGCTGTTTTATTGTAACTACCATCCATGATACATACCATGATCCTGTCTTGGAGCGTGCTGGGGTCCATGCTTGGATGGTCTTCCAGCCTTCACGTCTATATCCAGCGGCACCCACTTGTGCTTGCCAGATTTATTGCCACCTTTACCAGCTGAAAAAATATTTGGATTTGTAAATACAAATTATGTAATTGCGTATTAAAAAAAAATAAAAAAAAAGCAATAATGTTTGAAAATATTTATAATCATGTTAAGCTTATTAAAATTTATATAAATATAGAGTGAAAAATAAACCGACCCGACCTCTGGGAAACCGTTCCAACCGGGACGTCAGACAGGGCCCGCGGGTTCGAATCCCTGTCCGTATCGGTTTATTTTTCATTCTATATTTATATAAATTAAAAAAGCATCAGCAAGAAAGAATCCAGTCATATTTTTTGAACTACTGATTACAAATTAAAATATAAATTCCTTCTTCAGACATTTGACATATCCAAAATATTAAATATATAATAAATAACTATAATTAATATTAGAAATTATGTCATATGATATTGATCTTGTTCTGTTCAAGTACCACTTACAGATAACATTACAGCCACTGTCTTCAAACCCATAACAAATGATATAATGCTTATTATATAATATATTAATGTATTAAACTGGAAGTTTATAGATATATTTTATAAATACCCTCAACTCCTTCCAGTTAATTTTCTTTACCCGTATTGCGTAACCAAACGTCTCTATAGGGAAGAGATTTTAGGCCTAAATTACGGGAAACTAAATATGTTTTGTCTCTTTCTAGCTACTTACATATAAATTATATATTTCCTATTTTAATAACAGGCACGAGACTCAAACGTGCGCTACCGGTTATGTTGCCGGTATTCAGTCATTTGAGGCAATGTTTGATTTATTTGATTGATTTATATTGATTGAAGTGTTGTAGTCACTTACCCGCAGCTTTGCTCTTATCGTAAACATGCTTGTCATAGTTGCTATGGTGGTTGGGCATTGGATCCACCTTTTCCACCTTCATGGGTTGTTCCTCTAGAGGTTTTCGTTCTTGGTCCTAGAATTAGAAATTATCCAAATTTATTAAATGATTTCATTAGGTTTGTATACAATTCGAATATTTTAGAGGAACAGTTTATAATAAAGGGACCTTTCTTTTATTTTAAGCAGCAGTTAATGAATCTAAAACTATGTTCACTTGGGTTGCTACCGAGACCTTCCCTCTCATCTCGTTGCTTTATTGTATCAATCAATCATGTTCCACAAAGGCACCACAAATTGTATTTACGTTGGAAGATGTCTGGACGTATGGACCACTTACCACCATCTGAGGCCTAATTGTCATATGTTCATAATATCGATTCAACAAGTATGGTTATTATCAAGTTTAAATCAGAATAACATTCTGACATTAAAATTGTATCGGAATTATATTCAAACATATTATATAACGATAAGCGGTCAATTGTTGTTATCAATCATCTCATCTGTTGCTATGCTAGTGTCATCCTACAAATGTAATAATCTCAATCCTCACCGCGTTTCCATTATGATGTACGGAGTCCTCCTGAGGAGGTGGTGTGGAGTGACAGCGGGCTCCAGCGACCGCCGCTCCTAGCGTCGGCCAGTCGCCTATGTCAGTGAAATCTGACGCCTGGTGACAAAACATATGATTGTAATATGATTTTTGGTGATATTTTATTTGATCCCAATGTGCGCGTTGGTTTAATTTATTTTATTATAGAGATAAAATCCTTAATTGCAGTTTAATCAATGTTTTGTTTGCTATATAGGTAGATGGAACAAATATTCATTTCTTGTAACAGAGCTTTAACATAGAAAAACATAAAACTATCTACATATTTTTTTAAGCCTTCGAATGTTTTGAAGGAAAAACGAGCTTGCGGATATCTGGTGGTAAGTGATCACCGCTCAGGGCCTCTTGCATTTGTTTTTAATAAGTAATGTTAAAAACTTCTGCATGATCCAAACCTGTCCATCCTGGTCAATTCTGGCCCAACTCTTCCTGGACCTGTTCTTTCGTCTTGTAGCCACCCCAGCGGTCATAATCACACAAGTATTGACAATACCCTTATAGCGACATTATAACTGGGATTACAATTAAAATTCACTTTGCTATCACTCTAACAAATGTATTGTTAATTGCTAGCTTCTCACCGACATTTCTGTTTTAATAAAAAAATATAAATATTTCAACCTAAAAGCATTTTACATTTCAGTAAACAATCATACAACCCATTCACGTTCACTCTTCATACAATAATAATCAGTTCACAAACCATTCATTAAATCAACATTCAAATAAAATATAACTTAAAAAGAAATATATATTTTACATGTTTTTATATAAAAATAGACTGACATATAAATTGATGAGAATATTATGTTAATCGAGGTGACATTTCCAACAAGGAAGCCATTTGCAGATCTGGTAAGATTTAATTTCATTAACACACGATAGTGTTGCCATAAATTATTAATTACTGGACCGGTAATGATAGCATTTCAAGTTAACAAATACTGATTTAATAAAACTAGAGTCTGTTATTTTCATTGTTTGTTTTAAATCGCGAATCTCTGGAAATAAAGTCGGATTTTAAAGAATCTTTACAATTCGAGGAAAAGACTACAAAAATAAACAAATGCTCTACTATTTAACTATTTTAATTCTCAATAATTTTCAATCATCATGTTAAGTATTTAAGAGATAACTAAATTATCATAACGCTTTTAAAAGTAAAGGAAATAATGATAATTAACAATAGTACTTAAAATATTAATATATTACGAAATAATTAAAATATTCATGAAAATAAAGATAATGAATATCGTCGAGGACACGTTTATCAAATAATAAATAAGTTATAAAAATGCAAATACTGGTAAAAGCCAAAGTGTTCACAAACGATAATATTAAACATTTTAATAAGAAAATCAATCAAATAGATAATTATACTTATTTATAGGATTAAGTTATGTTGACCACATTAAAAATAGTTTATAGGAGCTATATAAGGTACATTTTAAACGAGTATTGTAGATCGATTATTAATTTCCACGCTGAATCCTTGGATCTCGAAATCTAAAATTGACATAAATTACATACTGTGTTATGAGAGCCTCTTAGAATTAGCAATGGTGTGGTTAATTATACTTTTTTATTCTATTCAGGTAAAGCTTCGGCAGCTTTACTTGAATTTTAGTGTCACATATCAATTATGACTGATACATCAATACTGTGTAAAACTGTAAATTATAAACAAGTTAGTATCCATGTAGTTTCTTGTCGGTTGTTTGTAAGTGCAAAGTATGTCTATTTGAAATAACATTGTCATTGTCTTATATAGAAGAGTGTATAGACTTTTTTATATTAATCATACAGACAAGCAGTCAGTAATGTACAGATTTTTTTTTATTAACGCGAGCGGAGCCACCGAAGGTCAACTAGTGTTATATAATCATTCTTTATTTTGCATTTAAAATTAAGTTTATATTAAGTAGAAAAAAATCATCGGTGCTGCTAAAAAACCTCTACATGCACATACAAACACAAGTACAGTGTTAATACTAACACAATGATAATTTATTTAACCAAAAAAAACGAGAATAAAAATCTACTTAAAAATCTATGAAATAAATTTTCAATGACCTCGAATTTATTAAAATCTTATCAACCACGTGTTGCAATCTATCACGAATATTACGGTATATTACTGTAACTAATAGAAAGAGAAAATAAAATTACTTACATTAAAATTAACATTCTAAAGACCAACATTTTATATATACTTAGAAATGTTTAAAAAAAAAAAATACTAAACGAGACGACAAATAAGCTAGACTTTTCCATTGATACTCTTTATTTAGACAGCAACTTGTCGCGTATAATATAACCTAAAAGCGAGCCACGCGGGCCGCGGCGCACACGTTGCGCCCGCGCATCCAAGGTCGATCGTTTATCACCTTTCACTGCAATTATGTCACAGATATGAAAGGTTACCTCGGGTTACTAACGTCTGTTCTACTTAAAAATATACAATAATTGATATTACAGATTATATTATTAAAAAAAAAAACTTCCGGTTATTAACCTCGTCAACAAATATAACAACTTTAACAAGAACATAATACCATTGTATGTATGTTTTAAAAACCAATTAAGCTCAATCCAATCGCCAAAATATTGAATACCACTCAGAGAAAGGTATATCAACAGTGAGGTAATAAATTTAATGTGTTTATTTAATTGCGATAATAGATTATTATTATTAAAAGTAGTGTGATATAAAAACCATATATTTTTAATTGCCCTACATTCTGAACAAGTCGTGTTGTAGGTAACTTTCTACCCCGTTACTTTGACCTTAGTTTTTATTAAGACTGTAAGAATTAAACATTACAGTTAGTTTCAGTACGTTTTTTTTGTGAAAATATGATTGAACATATTCTATTTCTACGATAACTGATAAAAATATGAACTTCCTCAAAAACTTGGTTTTGGTTCTATTTTAAACCTTATGAAAACACCAACTCTGTCATCAAGAGCCACGTGGACGTAACCTAAAAGCACCACGTGTGAACATTTAATTAATGTAATAAAATATTCATTGTTAAAAAACAGTTTTAAGTCTAATATAAAATATAAATGATAAATTAATAACTATATTTCGTAAAAGAGGTTTTACTTGAAATAAAATATGTATGTATGTTCATAATCTATAACAGCAAACGATAAACTTTATATATTGTATAAAGAATTATTTTTTAGTACTTTATTCGACTTATTTGTTTTTTTGTGAGTTCATTTAAGTTCAATGGTTTAAAAACAGTTAAGGTAGTATGACTTAACAACGACATGTGGTTAAAAGCAGAACCCCACTTTGTTCAAATCGATAAAATACACGAACACATTACATAATACATATCTATTGATTTACAAAACCAGACTATCTCGAGCCGAAATATCAACGTGTTGCGTAACACCTCAAGGTCATGTTGGATTTGTTTTACGACTCAATTTGTAGATGTAACATTTAATTTGTTAAACAATATTTAGATATTAAAAACAGTATTATTCTGTTAGCAATTTGAGACGTAATATGATTATTTCTTATTAGAAACAGGATAGGTCTTGAAACACTAATTGTCTTACATCCGGTCTGTAAGTACAGGCGATATATTAAATGAATAATGCAGTTAGAATTCTTTAATTTCTTTACGTTTACATATAAATATATTAATTCACAGCTGGTTAAGATTACTATCCGAGATGTAGATATGAGATAGGATGTGTGTTAAGAAATATTGTGGTCTAGATCAAATTCCATTTCTAGATTGGATACACTGCACACATATACACGGGCACGCACACATTTACATCACTAAATGCACGACACATTAGTTTACAATAACTCCGGATAAATTGTGAATTCCACGGTCGTTAGTGTGCCGGGGTGATATGTGATTTTATATCCTATTTCTATCACATTAAAGGTCACATTGTTACATGTTTTAAACAATGTATGCCAGTAACAAACATATGACGATAAACATTTTAAACAGGTGATTATAATTCAATAGCTCCAGTCTATTTGGAACGAGACTGGGTAAAGTAATAAAATGTTGAAAGTTAATTATCTATTAATTTGCTAAAAATAAAGAATATATTATAAGAATGTAATCGCGTAGAGGGGGGCGGGAGAAGGCAGCTGCCCTCCCCTGGACATCGTATTACTACCTCTCTACTACTTTATATTGTAAATTTAAATTGGTATTTTATATTAACAAAATAAAACCAATTAAGTTTTAATAAATTGAAGAGGGTTTAGAAATTCTTTCTCAGGAAGGTTAGTCGGGGACGAGAAAAGTTTCTTTTCATTTGTTATAGATCTATTTATTAGAAACAAATACAATACTTAAGTAAAACTTTTAGCAAACGTTTTAAAATCTAAAATATTCATTAGGAGCGAGATTCGGTAAAGCCAAATCACCAGCGTTTGTTCTTTCATTGTTAAACCATGCTCAGAAAAATTAAATTACAATTCCAAAATTACAAAAATATATCAATGAAATCTGGTGTTTATAACATCATGACACTATCCATGTACAAGCTAGAGAAACGAGTAGAAGAAAATGAAATTCAGGTTGAATCATAATTATTGTCATGGTGGTTAATTGTATATAAGTTAATCCTTAAATTTAATATATTTTTATTGTGTATTTTGATTTAATACATCTTTAAATTAAGCCCGGCGAAGCGGGCTGGATATGCTAGTACAAAATAAAATTGAGAATTTCAAATTAATATCTTAACAGGCTTTCGCGAGCATAATTCCTGAGTTAGAATAAGATATATAATATATTTTAAACATCTGATGTAAGACTTGAACAGAGTAGCGAATCAAGACTTATTCTAATAGTTATTATTAAATACCAAAAAAGCAGTTATGAATTTATGACAGTAAAGACAAAAGACTCTCTATTATTTGATGAACATTTCACTTTTTATTTACCTTCGCACCGGAAGTGAACGCAAGTGAGTACGTACAAATGCAAGCAATACTATGGTACCCCGCCTACACTTATTAATTATTAGTGTCCAAATAAAAGACGATTATCATTATTTAGAAATTAACATTTCTTTTAAAAATATTATCATTACGACGGTCTTAGAAATGAGAATTGTCTTCACCTACATTTCTGAATCAAAGATGTCAATCTCACCGGCGCATTCAATTCTTCTACACACACACACACACACGGAAACCCCACATAAAACAAACAATGAACTGCACAGCGACCTCGTCTTACTACATCGTCTTATGAATCCATATTAGCATTAAATGAATAACTATCTATATTCACTTCTCACGCATTTAATACTAAACACACCAATGTATACTTATTTTCATACGTGTACTGACGTCAAGTCGATATCGCAAGTAAAGAACCGGAATATATTAAAACCACTGTAAAGACAAAAATATTTAAAAAACATGTAAATTTAATGCTTTTGAATTATCTGGTCGCTAAGGCATAAAGGAAGTTCGTTTTATGTATAATAGTTGTATTTTATTGAGACAGGTGCAGGCAGGTAATGCAAAAATCGTTGTATACAGTGAATGTTGCTAAGTTGGTATTATTAACATTTTTATATAATTTCGATTAAGGTCAAATATATAATTAAATAATATATCTCAAGTTCTCAGACTGTGTTTTAAATCCTGAACGTAATATATTTCAAACTTGTAGCAATACTAAATTCGGAGTCCCTCAAGGTGAACATCTAGAACCGCTACTTTTTAAAATGTGCACGAGTGATAAATTTCCCAACACATAAAAAATGTGGTTAAGTACGAGTTAATTTTAGTGGTTTGTGCTTATATATGCAGACTATTAAGACAACATTTAGCTAGGCACTATTCTTGCACTGCCATGATAAAATTATTATCATGGCAGTGCAAGAAATGTATGGTTGAATCTAGTTATTAAGTAAGATCTAGAACTAAAATATGAGTGACGTATACAATATTAATATGATCTATCTCTGTTTTGGTTAAAAAGTTTGAAAGCTACTTTTTGATTGATAAGATTAAATTTCGAAACTGCACCCACAGAAATCTCCACAAAACCTTCACTTAAAATTTTGATTAATACGAAATTGATATTTTTATAGATATCAGTTTTAAAAAGAATGATACTTCAAGACATTATAAACGTTTTTTTTTAAATAACAAGTTCGTACTTGTTAAACTCTCTACAAATAACATAGCCAAAATCGGTCATATTATTAAGATATATTATCCATGGGGATATAATATAATAGAAGAAAACCATGTGAGATTTTAAAAATATATAAAAACTAAACCTATCCTACAATTAAATCATTTGATTTGCTAAAAAATTTTAGTATTTTAGCATTTTGATATTTTTATTGTAAATTTTATTTAAAAAAAATTGAAATAAGTATTTTTTATTTTTTTACTTTGAAAACGAAACGATAATTCTTATTAACTTCTGATTTATGTGTCGTTCCTTGGACCACCTTTTCTTATAATAGATGTTAGTACAATAATGCTTTCATACCTCAGTATTCTATTCTTATTAAAACTTCATATTAGAGTCTAGATTGAATCGTTCAGGCCCAACGATAATGAATCCCTCGATTCATTATCATTAGATTGTCGCTAGTATATTAAGATAAATCATTAATTAGTCACAGATAATATTGATTGACCTAGATGAGTCCACTAACGGTTTTAGCATCATTAAAAACCAATCACATAAGTACATTTATATTATTGATCACTTTGAATATTTTCAAGATCTCAATGTATGTATTTTAATTTATTTAGCATTTATTTTGAATTTCAGAATAATTTTAGGATTAGAATTGCTTTATTTCTATCAATCTTTAATACGACTAAAAAAAAATATTGACTGACTTGATGGCAACATTTAATATAATTAAAATTTTCCAACAAATTATAAAACGAGGTCTTACCCTGTTTGTGTGATTATAACACTGTTACAGGGACAGACATGAAACTAAATGAAATATAGAAAATATTATATCATGTTTTAATACCTAAGGGCGTTTATTTGATTCGAGTTACCGTAGTACTCGTAATACTATTATTACTACGGCTCACGCACTGCGTCTTAGTTTTGTAATCTACCCCCCGTGCGAATTTTGACTTTACGAAAACAATGACAGTTTACCAAATCGTAAATTCAAAGCATAGAATTTTGTACCAGAGTAATTTTCGATGTTTCGACGATCGAAAGAGTTATGTAAGCGCCCTATAAACAACAACTTAATCTGTTTGAGAGCTACTCAATTACCTATTATATAATTTACAATTAATAGATACTTATTCAATTAAATTATATTATGTAGGAAATAACTGGTTTATTAAATGAGGTATAAAAAAATCTAAACAAGATACAGGTAGGTTACAAATATTAAATTATTTTTCTAGTATGAATTCCATTATTCTTACAGGATCATCAGACATTAGCTTAAACCTAGTTACCATATCAAGTTTATTAGCTAAAATGAAACTGGTTTAGTTGGCATTTGATAAAATGTTACCTAATACTGATTTTTAGTAACGTGTTGGTAAAACTCAAATAGTTATATAAAATATGTAGTTAAAAAAATTAACTACATTGTCCAGACCAACCTAAACAATATACAGATGTCAAAGCAAAATAATACTAATAAATGAAACGTATATGTAATGATATATATTTTGAACTATGAGAAGCAAACCTCAAGCCACTGATCCAAGAGGTAGACAGTAATAAACATTAAGAAATAAATATTACAAAATCATTGCGCAAATAATACCAACGCTGTTGCGCTCTAAATCTGATTGAGAAGCTGATAGTACATGTACCTACCAGCTCATTTTTCTCGACATTTCTTTAATATTTCATACTTATTTTAAATGAATTTTATATTGGAAAACGGAATGCTTTCTCGACATTCTCGTAAGTCGAGTCGTGTTTTCAAGTACGAGTTAAGAAACAATAAATCGAAATTAGACTTATGTATAATCAAAAGGTTATCATTATTATTATTTGTACGTCTGTTTAACACTTCATCTAATAAAACTGAAGACTAATAATTAAATCTCTAAAGATGTACGTTATTCAAATAGCTAAATTTATAATGAGTTCCTGTTTGCCAAGAAAAATTATGAAACTTACATTAAAAAAAAGTATAATTCGTAACAAATATCGTACAGTAAAAATATTAAATGTTCATGTAGAAATAATTTTACATGACTTGTTTGTTATTAGTATAAAGTCGTGTCACGTGTAATCAATATTTCGAAATTTTATTTTCGCGCTCTCCTTAGCATAATAAAAAAATACTTTTATCATTTTTTTAATATATATTAGAACGATTACCAAACATTTCAGCGTGAAGAAGAAAAATAAAGAACATCATTGAAATAATATAGTATTAAACAGAAACCGAATGTTTGATCCGATATCGGAACGCGTTGACAAACAAAAACTGACAAAAGCTAAACCGAAAAAAGCCGCCAAAACCAGAATGTTTATAATTTACATAATATTCAATTACTCTATGTAGGTATATAGTTTACCTTTAAATTAATCGAAGGCAAGTGGGAGACCGAAATCAATATTATAAAACATATCAAGGGTCTAAATTAATAAATTATTCACATAATAATTATTGAAATTAGAACAAAATAAATCATTAATTTCAATAGATTTTGTAAAACAAATTATTCTACCGCCATCTTATCTTAAATGTCATGGCAAGTTATTAATAATATTTTATATTTACACACCTGAATTACTGTAAAATTTATATACACTCTATATAAAATTATTATTTATAAACAACATGTTTTTGTAAAATGTTCATATTGCCACATCACACACATAAAAATTATTATTTTCATGATTTACTTCATCCTATTGTTGTAATTGTATTGAGATCGTGAATTATGTACTTATAAACAAATTAGAATGTGTTAAAATAAATATTTTTTTATATAGGTAATTGCGATCAAAATAATGAAAAACAAAAACAATAAAAATACTTCTAACTTAAAATTAATACCTAGTAAAAACAGTAACTTTTACATTAGTAATCTATTTAGTAATAAAATTCTATTTATGAGACGATCATTACGAGAAAGTTTCTCCGATGTTTTTTTGGTACATAAAACTAAAAAATCTAAATGGAAACATATTCTTAGATAAAACGCTAATAAAAGCAAATTCCCCTTCTGCATAATAATGCATCATCAAATGGCGGTCTTGTTGCTCAAGGTCATCAATCAAATACATCGCGTATTGAATGCAATAAATTACTATAACAAAAAAAAAATATTTTTTAGTGTATATTAAATCTTTACACACTACAGCCATACTATAAATAGACCTCTTTCAAATTGATAACAGTAATTAACGATATCTAAGATATTAAAATCCAATCTGTACATTATAAGGAACGTAACATTCAAACCATATAACTGCATTCCAAATCACCAGAACAAATCTGCCAGTAAACACATTTATAACACTTTTTTTTCTACCACAATTCAAACACACTCGACGCGACCTTTTATAAACGTTCCGAATATAAAATATTTTTTTATTTCAAATTCCAGAATAAATATAACAAATAACACAATTATTACAAAAAATAATCGGCAGTGACGAATGAGTTTTAAATTATTATTCCAAATTTAAAACTGTATTCTAAATTCGAACGAGAAACGCGGCAATCCAGCGCGCCGGCGAGCGTCCGACTGGCATAGTGATGGAAAATGCGAGTGCATGCGATGAATATTAATTAATTTAATATATTTCTAGCCTAGTGACATAAATGTTTTTTACTGTTCCCGGGATCTATTACTGGACGTGTAAATATTAGCACGTCATCTGTGTTAAGGCGCTAATTATTTTGCATAAGGACATTATCAAGTACCACTTGTAAACAAACGTGAATATGTAACAGAATAAAAATATGTTAGGTTTAACAGGAATCAAGAATGTACCAAGATAAAAGTACTTAATTTAAATGTCAGAGAGATACGAAATACTCAAAACAGATTATTAAACCAAACAGTTTTAACTGTAACGTATATTTTAATCGAATCTAATAATCAAATGACTGTATAAAACTAACATAATTGTATAATTTTTCAAAATGTTAAGGATTATTTAAAATATGTATATATAATTTATTATGTGCATAAAACATTATTAGCACACAAAAACATCAATAATACTAATAATAATGAGTATAACATAATGTAGTCAAAGTATATAAATATCGTATTTATATAAGAAATCGATACATCGGGCACATCACTGGTGTCGCGGTTGCGCGGTTTCATTACACTGTGACCATCTTTTAACAAAAGAAGGATTTTTTCTATAAAATATCTTTAATAAGCTCATTATTAAATATTTATTGCATAGTGTCACTTATTTCCTAAATAATTATATAAAAACAGTAATAATATACATAATATCCTTCATACATGGTCATCTTACTACAATGGTGCAAACAAAACAAGACCCCATTCCTATTCAGATAAAGTCTACAATATCTGGACATACAACAACATCAAACAATAATACTTGTAATGAAATCTGCATAACACACACAGAGACTACAAAATCTTGTTTACTGTTAACGTCCATTCTTCACACACACATAGACAATAAAATATTAGTTAGTGTGCGCTTAAGTTTATCTTTCATACAAAAAAATCATTACAAAGATTCAACGAGTTTTTCTAATTCTTTTTTAGAATCGATTATTTCTTAGAAGTTTTATACCAAAATAACTTTTTTGTGAAATAAAATCGATGTTTTTTGAGGACTAAGCTGGGAGGGAGGAGACGAGGGGAATATTGGTCAAAACTTACCTTTTGATTTATCTTAGCGTTTTTAGGAGCCTTGACTACAGTTGGTTTCGGAGGTACGGGCACCGGTACAGGTTCTGTTGACAATATTCAAACATTATTATTTTAAATATAGATAAGTAAGCACTTATCTGTTGGTACTTCAATATCTGTTTGAGATAAATAATGACTTTCATCTATCCCTGAATATGTCACTCGCCACAGATACAGTCATCTGTCTATATCTAGTTATTCAGTGGAGTGAACAGTGGATAAATAAGAATTTAATATGATAAGTAGGTACTCTATTTAGAGTTAGACATAATGAGAAAAAAAAACAGTCAACAACAAATGCTCTTAGCTCGCAGTAGTCAATAATATAACATAAAGTTGGTTTTTTGTGTTTAGCAACTAGTCATATTTTTTTATGTGTTAATACATTTAATAAAGATGGTTAAAGACTATATTATATAGTCTAGCAAAGTATTTGAAATTCGTTCTTCGAAAATATAATTAGGTTTGTATTTCTAAAGTTCGTTCGTATGAAGTTCTTATGCAGTCCATGGACGGACAGACGGACAGAGTTGCGGGAAACAGCTAGTATATATAAATGAGCCAAAACTTTATGACTGTCAGATGTGTTGATGAAGTTAAATAATTTATAACTGGACTACTAAACAATGAGTCAAAAGATCAGAACCCATTTATCAAACCGATATAAAATTTCCAAATTAATTCTGTACTTCATCTATTACGTACTGTTTCTGGGTATTACATCGCTAATTTTTATATTATTAAGCAATAGGAAAAACCCAATATAAAAGGTTCACTAAAATCTAAATAATAATCTATACCAATATGATAAAGCTACAGTTTTTAATTCTTATCTGAAACTACAAATCCAATTAGATTCCCAATGCTTGGGTTTGTTACAACATTGATAATATTAGAACAGTACGACACAAAAATAACAAAATATTAGAGTTAATTCTATAAATAATGTCAAATGGGGATGATGTAGTTTCTTTATTAGGATCGAACAGCGTCATTGAGGAACAATACATGGCTTCATACTGACAGAGTACCTGCCAGAGAAGAGCTGGTATACTGTATATCTTACCTGGAGGTAGCTGAGCTCTGCCCTGCTGCTGGGGTTGCAAGGGCGACCTCTTCTCTTGCTCCAAGATGGCGGGAGGCGCGGGGGGCGGAGCGCCGGTACTACCACCTCGCACCTAGAATGAACAAATAATTTTAAACGATATGCTAATAAGGTGTTTGTACAAATGTAGATCAAACTGTGGTCTTCCGTGAATACAAATTTCTGCATTCAAATTGACGATAAATACCGTTAATATTGTTGTATTCGAATGAGAAATATTTAACTATAGAATATACTAAGACTTTAATTCAATTTAATAAACTAAAATAAAATATCCTGACAGTGACAGTTCGGTCCGTTTTTGTATCAAGTTTTATCCGAAATCTGCTTCAAAGATCAAAAACGATTCACAAAACATAAGATAAAGCGATTATTTACGATAATTTATTTAAAGTTTCAAGATTTACATTGTTTACAACTACACATACTAAGTTTTTATGCAAGTATATTTGAACTTGTTGAATATCTATGAAAAGCATATATTTATATATTGCCAATGTTTAACTCCACGTATCTGATCTATCTCTTATTTTAACTGAAAAAAACGATAACTAGATATAAATATAAAGTAATCCATGGATAGATCAGAAGCTTGTATATAGTTTATATATATCCAAGATGTCTGTCATGTGCTACCTACTGTAACTGAAAATAGGTGATGGTTTACTAAAGACATTGCTGAAAATATTGGAGAGTGAAGGATAGAGAAATAATTAAGAATTATATCGACATTAATAATGTAAATCTTATTAAAGTTATCCTCGCTTTTAGACAGTGACCAACTGTAAATTGATTTTTTTTTAAACGAACTTAATGTAAAAAAAAATCTTTAATTAGATACAGCTTTCTATTTCTTTACAAAGAAAAGTCGAATGGTTTATTGGTTTACAAGGAAACAAGAAAATACAATTTGAATGAAAATTAAAAAAGTAAAAGTACTTTATTGGGATAATATAATTTCGTCGTGGTAACGACGGCGTGATGCGATATCAACAGTTTATCTACAAAATAAAAAAAATACATTTGTAGAATTTAAGGTAGAATATATAATTTAAACCTAACATAACATAACAATTAGTTTAAAAAGAAACAACCAAATTGAGAACTTTTTTGGTGTAAGCAAAAACATTATCTAACAACTATATTTAAGGCAGTGAATTGCTATTTTATAATGGAATATAGATAGGTCTTTAGTTCACTCACTTATCTCTTATAACTTGTACCACACTCGCCCTTTGCCAATGTATCACTTTGTAATCTACATACAAAAGTGTACCCAATACCAAAGTAATAAGATCTAAATCTGTCATCATCATCATAATGATATTCGTGCAAAAAATGTCAAGCTACAGACGGTAGTTTTGTAATTATATAAGTTACTTTACATTCTGTGCCACTTTCAAATTTAATAAATATTAATATATTTTTTTCATAAAAATTATATCTGAGGGAAACTATGTTATTTATTATATTTACAACTTCATCAAAGCTTATGCTAAACCTACTTACGTATATCTGGTAATTCCCACCTTATTTATTGGATTATTATATAATATATTTTAAAAAAAACTACGTTAAAAAAATATTATCTTATTATGTCCATATTTCCCCAAACATATATTTTGTAAGCGTAAGTAAACAACATACATAATATATCGAATATGTAATGAAAAATAATGAAACAACTTAAATAATAAATTTCAATAAATAAGAAAAAGCCATTGATATATTAGCTATAATAAAGCCATACATAAAAAAGATAACAAAAAAAATATATATATAAAGAAAAATCAATATAATAAGCTATAGTGAATACAATAACCGGCGACGTCACAGATCGATTCTTATCAGTTATCAATTCAAGGTTCGGTTAATGAGACTTTCTATATATACAAACATATGTACATATATATATTACGTTATATTTCATAAATTAGATTGACTTCAAGGCTTTATTATGAACCATGTTATATCACCGTTTTTTAATATATAAAAGGATAAGGTTGTATGTGAATATTTTTGAAATAAAAAAATAACGAGTAACGTTACGTTAACGGTTCTATGGACTTTAAGACAATTCAATTACACATCTCATTCTGTATTGGAATGATGCCAGAGTAACGCACTGCGTCTGCTATTTTGTCTCTTCATTCCTACGAGAATAATCGTAAAAAAGAGGGCTATACGAGTGAATTTAAAAAATAAAATAAATATATAATATTGTTAAAATATTCTAATATTGACGAAGGGAATAATAGTAAGTAGTAATAGTAAGCTCTTATTAGTTTAAAAACCGCTTGTGTGATCTTGCCAAGCCGCATGGCTATTAGCTCTTATTCTAGTACTTTATAAAAATAACAATCTATCTATTTCTGGAACACCAAAGATTTAATATAATATAAAGCCTAATTTTGGAATCCATAAAAAATACATTTGAGTATTTGTTTCATTTTATTTCACAATCCTAGTGTTTGTTTCGTTTTATTTCACAATCCTAGTATTTGTTTAATGTTCACGAAGTTATTACGATCTAGTAAAGAAGACCTTGACTGAGAAGATAGTGACACACACCACTCGTATACATTAGATATTAAATATGTTCATAAATAACATTGTTGTGGCAGAACTCATACAATAGATGGCTCACTATTCACGTGTGGCCGACCTGAGCTGGCAATTGTGGATCGTTGGATCATTGTTGACCTATCCACGTATATGAAACTAACTCTTATTTCCTCACAAATATAGAAATTATATTAGAAACTAGCGGTGTAAAATACTAAGGACGAAGACATTATTCTCTTTCACTTAAAAGTATATTTTTTGGAATTTTCATGAAATAGTACCAATCATATAAGCACATTTTCCTAGACACTTCTTCGACACATACAAAAATACAAACATATAGAAATCCAATGCATTTTCCTAATGATCGATATTTCATACATGAACATCGGTTTATCTATTGACAAGTCCGTTACACGTATTACGATCCAGACCATTTCTTATATTAAGAAGCGAATTCGAATTTCAAATTAAGAAGCCGTGGCATTCAATTAAAATTTTCACGAGCCACCCTCTTCTCGGAACCCTCGCGATGCAGCTGTGTGCACGCGTCCTTGGCATTAGCGAAAGGGGAATTTGTCCCCTAGCAAAATGATACTATTGCCTATAGCAGCGTCAACAATTGCTCATAGTCCTTCATTTGACGTCGAGAGGTAGCGAAATATGTTTGATATTAAATAATAAATATCATTGCACTTTTTGTGAATTTCACTTATAATCTTTATGTTTTTTTACCATAATGATTATTTAATATATATTTACAAGGATATGATCACGTTACTTAATAGGAATTTTAGCCCGACTAGTTTCGAACCTATAAGTTCGCCGTGAGTCCGCCATGCTTCGAGCTCATGAATAGGGGAACCCCGAACGGATTCGAGTCTCTTCGGGCAAAATTCGGATTAATTTACTTGAACATAGCCGGGAAAATATAAATTTTACATAAAAGCTTTACGTTTTAATCTAAGACCTTTAGACCAGAGGGTATCTCTATTTTAAAAGTCCCAGACACAGCAAATCGCTACGCACAAATAAAAACAAAATAAACAGTTAAATATAATTTGTAGATTGCGTGATAATTATACAAAAATAAACATTGGACCAAGTCCAATATTAGTTGGTCTCAGCTGATCAGCTTCTATGATGAAATACTAAACAATCATAAATTATTTCTAACACGTCTATGGTCAAAGTTAATATATTATATTGTCTTACATAAAAGAAATAAATCATTGGAGTTATTAAAGATTACATAAGCCGAAGCTGAAATTGTATGTTATTACGGATAACATAGAAATAACCTAAATTGAGATGATGATAAATAAATCTAAAACCAGTATAATTAAAACTTATAATATTTACCAATAACGTGACTACAACCTTCGATAAATACCATTCGTTAAGGTTGCTTACAAACGTACTTGTCTCAGTTACAAACTCAGAAACGAATAAATTCAAATATTTAAAAAGAACAAATAATCTAGTAGATAAAATATAAAGAACCTTTCAGTTTTGAAATGAAATTAAATTTCATCATTACATATAAAATTTACCTTTACACTCAAACGGGATACTGATAAAAAATTTAAACACAGACATACAACAACTAATTATGTAGATACATTATAATTATAAAGTCATTTTACATATGTAACATAGTTAATTAGGACATTGATGACGTCATAAATGGTAAAATATTGTATGAAATAGTAAAATGATAAATTTAATAATGCAACCATTAACATTCTTGGCAGGTCTCCTAATCATGGTACAGGAGGAGTAACACAATGGTCAACATATTAAATGATTCGAACTTCAAACGAGTTGTGACGAAACCATCTGTCAATGTTTTAATTGACTCCAAAAGCCTGGTCTGGAAGAATTCTTTGAATTAACTGTAGACTATTGTTTCTAGTTCGGGTCTATTAAATTTTGGCTTGTTGAATGCCTTTTTCACTTTTTTTTACGCGATCTCCATTTTTGATAATTTTTGACCAAGATTTTAAAATAAAACTATTATTTCCCAATAATATATCTAATGTATTCAAAGCTGGTTCGATACTGTGAAATTTTACCAAAATCGCTAACCCAACGCTTAGTTTACAAATGTCCTTAATATATTATTATCTATTATACATCAGATTATTTGTTGCCAGTTACTCACTTCCATTGAAACATATATATATATAGCCCACACACATTTTTATGATATCCCGTGAATATGTAAAAAAATCCAGATTAAAAAATATCCAAAATTTTGGCACACACGCAAAATTTTATCAAAAACCATATATAATTTGTATTTCCGTGGTGCACAAACAAACAGACATTGAAAAATGTAATTGATTTAAGTTGTGTGTAATGAACTGTAAATGTAAAGATTCTTTCTAAAGTTACTACATATTTTATTATATACATATCAGAGCATAACTGGCGAAGGTCCAGACTACGTCACGCTGTCAACGTCTGCGTGACGCGGAGCAACCTTGGTAACGGGAATTTAGTGATAATGGATTGTTTTCTCACTGATATTAGATACAGACTATTACTATGAAAACATTTCGATTATATTAAAGAGGAGGATGTTTTATAACTAATTTTAAAATACATGTTAGAAAAAACATTAGTTCTCTAGTTAGGCCTCTGTTCGTTTGGGACCCGATCAATAGATCGATAAATACGAGAAACCTCTCAAAGTTAGACTTCACACTTTGATATTCAGTTTTTAATATGGTCGTATAACATTTGACTATAAGGTCATTATTTATTTTCCGGTTTATAATTTAATACGTCTTAATTCTGCCAGTATCTAAAAGTATACATTATTCATATAATAATGTAATAATCTGTTTAGTGATGTAGATAAGGCGAAGTTTTGTCATTTAATACATAATCAATCTTAGATAAATCCCAGCGATTAAGTATAACGTAACTGTTATTTTAATATTGATAGTCATTAGTAGAATTTTTAATTATCTCTTTTTTTAATAAGTAATTAAATAGAAACTCTATTCGAGACCGGAAATAAAACAATACCGGTATAGCAATATCAATAAATTTACGAATGAATTCAAGAACAAATTATATTTTCACTGACGCATGTTAAAAATATATTATAAAATAAAATGTACTATAAATGATTATAGGTCATTTAATTAATAATAGTCAAATATTTTATATATTCTAAAATAAATGAATAATAATTATTTAAATGTTATACATTTTTTTATATAACAACACTCATTATTACGGCAACCCTGACCACGACAGACCACGTGTTCTTTGAGGTTAGTTATCACTGAGTGATAAGACCAACCACGAATTGATATGGAATCACTTTTGTAATTTATGTTCTAAACTAACTTTTACCCGCATCTTCGTTCGCTTTATACAATTTCAAAGATCTGAGTAACGTATTCTTACATTAGATTTTTTTTAAAGCAACTACCAGGACTATAAATAATCCATGTGGTTTTATAAACATAGTATCCTCATAAAAACACCTATACTTGGCATAACAATCTGTGGATCACACAAAGAATATCCGTGTAGAAATCGAACCCACAACATTTTAACTGAGCACTCAGACCTTTACAGGAACAAGACGTCAAATTCAAACAGTAATTCTAAAACTGTTTTGGAACATTTATCCACATTAACGTATTTACCTGTACCATCACTACCATTTTACTAAGCGTATGAACCATCAGAATACACATCAAATTATACCTATGATAATAAATAAATTGATTCATCTATGACCAAAACAGTCATTAGATAGAAAGAACTAAACAATTAATAGACCTTTATATGGAATACTCCCACCATTGAAATAGTAAAAAAATACATCATCTAAAACCTTTTATTACTTTAACAAGAGTGTTAATGAAATTAATTTATAAAATATATAAATAGATTACATTATAAAAGTTTAATAACGTCCTAACAATCGCAACTATTTAATTAAAACAAATTGTAAACAATAGATAATAAATAAGAATATATTACGTTATTAAATTCTCATCGTCCACTTATCTGCTGCTCTAGTGATCTTTGAAGCAAGACTCGGGCTATTACAGGTAATCCCAAGGTCATCTTTGTAGGCCAAGTTTAAATCAATAGGGGATGTTCCCGTGTCAGGGTTGTTTTTATATAGACCCGTCCCAGATATAGTAAATACTTACTTTTTAACCACAGAATGTTTTATATCAATTATGTATCGTATGCCATTTTATTGACTTATCAAATTTAACTCAAGGATTACTATTGTCTTTACAGAATATTATTTATCTAAATATGAATACGTTGGATGTTTCAAGGCCGGCATCGATCAAGTTTTGATCGATACAATGTAGGAGTCTGTGACACATTGAAACAAAGAAAATTACTGGTTCAGTTACGACAATACTTGTTTCATCTCTCACTAACATATTTGGAGTTTTTTTGTGAATAAGATTTGAATTATAATAGACAAAATATTTTGAGATAATTTTTAGTGTGTATTATGAAATCTAGTACTACTACGGAATCTTTATTTATAGATTTGAATTCGAAAAATTTACAATATAATTTGTTATATTGTTATTTATTTTTATAAATTCAAACGGAATATAAAAATTAAGATCATAAAAGGTATGTATTTTAAATATACTACGTAACTGATTTGTGAAAAGGCACAAGTTATTACAACAAAAGGTGAAGGTAAATTATTGTATAACAGAGCACGGTAACAATGAAAACAATACTAAATATACAGTATATGGGATACGAAATTGAAATAATGTATAATTTTTATTATACATCGTAATTAAGAAATAAGGGGACTATAATAGTCGAACTAATCAGGAGATTAAACTCTTTACTACAAAAAGAAGTTAATCATAGCGTAATAGTTACTGTACTCTTAAGACTTCATCCGCGTGGGATACCGTACCCCTATATATTTATATTTAGTTATTTAGGATCATTCTATAAATCATCCTAAATAATATAATTTTTAACAGATTTTTTAAAATATTTCTAAAGATTTTGATATAGATTCATAGAGTATGTTTTGAATAATAATTCTATGTATGATTTTATGGTTTGGTAAACTTTCATAGTTTTCATAACGTCAAAACGTACTAAGTACAAAAGAATACTCATGTATAAGAAACTAATTCACTGGATAAATTTGGTATCTATGAAAAGAACTAAATAATAACAAATTGACAGTCAGCTGGTTTAGTGAGTGGCCCTGACTGCTGAACTGAAATGAACCAAAGTTTCGATTCCCACACGAAGTGGTGAGAACCCACCATTGCTTGAATGAACCATAGATTGTTAAGAATTTAAGTGTACTTTGACAGTTAATTATATCTTTGTGCAATCACGCGACATGGACTACTTATTTTTATTTAATAAAGTGACAGTCTGAGGTAGCTCTTATATAATGAATGTAGGTGGACAATGTCACTGTAAACTGGTAGTCAATAAAGGAAGACATAAAAATACCCACAAAATCACCCAGAAGTTCTAAATTCAAAAACAACTATTATAATAAATAATAAAGCACACATAGCCAGCTGTTAATTCATTTAATTCTGTAATGTATATATACTCTTTTTATAAACACCATGAAATTGATTCCTACGCTATAAGCATCCTGCAGCTACATTAATTTAAAATTACATACTAAATGACCCTGACCGTAGTATTATATATTGAGAGAAGAAAAACATTTGATTAGATATATAATAACTTAATAATTAACGTTCATGAATATATTAGATCAACAATGCCCCCTACCAGGGTGACACTTCTTCCCAAATGAAATAAATGTCAGGGAGAATAATTGTTTAAAAAAAAACACATATATTAAAAATAATGATTGATAAAATACTTTTATTGATCATCACTACTTATAACCAAATTTAAATTAGTTTATTTAAAAAAAAAATGTATTTTTAAAGCAAGGTGAATAAAAGGTCAATGGAAGGATAAAAAAGACTTGCATCATTTGCATAATATCTGGTAAAGTAAAAATCAATCAATCAATCAAAGATTCAGTAGTTTTGTAAGTGCGTCAGTCAAGACAAACAATTTTAAAAGGATATATTTATACAGAGCATTCCCAATATTTAAACAGAATATCTACTCAGGTAATGGTTGCATCATGCATCATGTAATATTATGCATTTTACACACAACACAATTATAGCATGAATTTCAGAAATAATATATTATTTACACCTGCAGTGAAACATTATGAACATATTTTTTTTATAGAAAAAAAAAAAAAAGAAACCTCAAGGTCACACATATGTAAGAGTTCAAAGTACTTTTATATCTGAGTAACCTATATTTTCGTATATGATAAATAATGGCGTCATCTTACTCAATTTGTTTATCAAATATACTAGTCTTAGAGAAAATATTACCTAACGATAGAATTTAATGTCAATTTGCCTCTTGGTGGAGTGGCTGAAACGCGATATTTAGAATCCAGAGGACCTGGGTTCGAATCCCTGACCTTTGTATGATTCTATGAATCTCGGGTTTTTAAAATGACTTATCTAGGACAGTGGAATGGTATGGCGATATCATCACCCCCCATCATAATATTGTCCCCATGTATCTTCTTGATGATCATCTATTTTAATGATAACTTTATATGTATAATTAACATTAGATTATATCATAAAAATAGCTGAATATTCTGAACTCATTTTTGTAACCATCTTTTAGGTATCAATTATAAATACATTTTGTATTGTCAAAACCTCATCATTAAGTAAATCTTAATTGACCATGTTCATAGTGACATTAATATATATAAAAATAATATATATATATAAATAATAACCGTCCCGTTGGTCGAGTGGTTAGCGCAGACGCCTAATAAATGGTACATAACATAACATAAGGGCTGCTGGGGTCTTGCAACCCATAAACTTATAAAAATATTGTATTTTTAGTTTGATTGTTTTTCTAAATCAAAACAAGTTAGTAACCCATACTTAAGACTGTTCGACCTTATAGAAGAAAATCTATTTCACTGTACTATACTATTATTAAAAGTGGAAAAGTGTATTTTTATTTTAATATGACATGGTGCTGGAGAAGTCACAATTTAATAAAAAAGAAACAGTTATAATGTGTTCTTAGGGCAGACTTCATCTAACCTAAATTACTGATTCTATCTTAAAGGGTTTCCGAGGCACAAGGGCTTCTTACAAATGAAAAAAAATAATTAAAAATTGCAATACCAAAGGCCCTAAGATAGCCAATAATTTTCACAAGGTTTCAAAAATATTTTATAAGCAAATAAAAAATATATATATACATACAATATGTCTCCAATTGTTTTGCACCTTCTCATCATTTCACTTACATAAAAGGGTTTAAAATATACATATATATATATATCAGTGTTAATAATTAAAAATATTGTATCATTATGTTCGGCTTCATAAATATTTGAGTTTATAATTTGTGTTTTTAAAATAGTTGATTGTGACTTACTGTGGCTTAGCAAGAAATATATCAAAATGGTCCAAGATCATGTACATTTTGGGTCATAAGTATGACAAAAGGCCCTATATTTTGTTATCAAACTATATTTAAAATATTCTTATATCCGAAAACTTATATATATATTCAATAACATACAATATATTTTAAATTTCACATACAACTATTTGTTTCCTGATTACAGATATATTGATATAGTATGTATGATTCTATTTGGATTTACATGAAATTCAAATTGATGGAATTAACTAATGGTAAATTAGTTCTGGTAATCAAATCGGTAAATTTTAACTGAAAGTAGAACATGTAAGTTAAGTGTATTTTTTTAAAAATTATGGCATTACATTATTGTGGAGTTTTCTTTTTAAAATATGTTGTAAAAAACTATAATTTGAATTGCTTTCACTATTAAATATATTATACACTGGAATTCTTATTTCTTTCAGAAACTTTCTCGTGACTATAAATCATTATGTTCTACACAATCAACTAAATAATATTTGAATGCACCACTATTTTTTATTATATAACTTATTCTTCTATATAATTCACAACACAAAGATTTATTTACATATAAATATATAAAAAAGAGCCTGAACTAAAAGTTTTTTATAATAAATTATTTTTTTTATATATGTTTTATATTAGAATTTAAACACAGTATACGTAAATCAAATTTACTATGTCATAAAATAATGTGGATAAGTCTTATTATTTTCTCCATTTCTATAGATATACATATATACAACTAATTCCGAGTCACATTATGAGTTTTATATAATAGAATAAATTATACTAGACTCAGTTTAAAGATAAATTAATATTTAATATATGTAAATATGAAGTTGATGATATGTAAAAAACTGATTGAGTTTGAAGTGCTAGTAGTAAAACTGAATAAATATAATTTATTGAGACATCTTACTCAATATTTACTATATTGATATTATGCAACAACAGTATCAAGTAATCCATAATGATTGTTTCATAATGTGCCACAATCAAACAGTAGCTTAATCAAATTGGAAGTGTGTCAACAGAAATTCTCTTACCTGCCAAGGATTTACTTTAGGTATTGGAGCCTCCACAAACTTCTTAGGTTGAGCGTCTGATGCCTGCTCTTGATCAGCAGAAGGTTGCGGTTCCGTGTGAGGCTTAGGTTCCTTCTGCGGTCGAGGCGCAGTCCTGCGCTCTCGCTCCCTGCGGCTTTTAGCCGGTCTTCGTGCATGGGAGATGACAGGCACGAAACCTTCCTCCTCCTCGTCATCTTGGCGAGGTGGCGTATGAGCCACCTCTTCCGTAGCCTCTATGTTTTCTTTATTGCTGTCACTCACTCTGAAGTTGAGCACTGACGCGTACGAGGGTCCAGCGCCCTCGACAGACACTCGCGCGGCCATGCCGTCGCAATCCACGTTATGTAAGCCCGGGCGCGCGCTTCGCGCCGACCTAGGATCACGAGCGCGGCGCCATGCCCCTTAACACGACGGCATGCTTTGGGTCGGACCCACGAAGTGCAGAACTTTCGCGAAAATACGAAGGTCAAACAAGACGTCTTTGTAAACAGAGCGCAGCAATAGATTATCAGCAAGAAATATACTCTAAGTTCGAAATGCACACCAGACTGACCCTCGATCGACCGTATTTACATCGAAAAAATTCACTTCCGTCGACTTGTTCCAACTATTTAACGACACACAACGTTCTGGACAGACCGTATCTGTCGATAACGTCTACGAACTGCACTGAAAATGGCGTTTTTAACCTGAAAATAACTAATGAACCATATTTTGTTCACAATTCACACATGTGGTCGGACGCCCAAAAAGGGTATTTTCCGCAACACACGGAACTCGCGGAAGGCTGACTTCTAATTTTAAAGAGAGACAATTTTTCACCAGATGGCACTAAAGGACCACTGACAGAGGAAATGTTCAAGATAATAGTCCACAAATTTAGTATTTACCATAGAATACCAAAGAAAATTTCGATCGTGTATGGTACAAGTTGTTACAAATTACATTTTCTAACTTCAATGAAATTTAAGTCATATTTAAAATTAAAAAAAAATATTTGCCATAATTATTTTCAAACACTTCTGAACGCAGCCCTTATAAAAATCACATTTCATTCGAATTTATTCGCGACCTTGTGAGATAGGACAATGTAACCTATTTCATAAATTAACTTTGACTAAAAAGACCTATATAGAAGTTCTATTGGTTTTTAACTCATCATTAGCTACACAAAAACAATAAAATTAAATTAGAACATAATAACAATAAATAAATTGTTATTCCGTTTTTATCCATTAAATATTTCACATAGCAACATTTTTTTTTCGTTTAGAAATTTTAATGTAAAACCAGCGACACTTTAATTAAAACAACACGTTGTAAATTAATACACATGTTATTTTCTAACGAAAAGATTTTCCGGGAAAAAATTACATTTCAGTCTTTTAAGCATAGGCAATATCTGGATTGGTGGGACAATACATTCCAAGATAGCTGCGACAATTCCTACAGTAATGATATACATTCTTGCATGATCTAAGCACATAGGGTAAGGGAGCACATATCCAGCAACATAATAAACATAATGAAATAGCACACAAATGAGTACATATCGTTATTCTACTTGCCACCACTGTAATCCCTGTATGTCCACACTGAGGACAAACTATAGGCATTGGCGTAAATCCGAAATTGTAAATTCTAGTTGGAGGAGCTGGAATTGGACTATCCACATAAATATCGAATGCCGTAGTGTAATTTGGAGGTGGTGTGTGCTGGATAAAAGATGGAGATTGAATGAAAGTTCCCATTAATCTAGGTCTTCTTCTTGTCATCATCTGTCGTATGACAAATGAATAAGAAGGCGGAGCACTTGTCAAAGAATCTGGGGGAGATAATTCTTTGTTATGAGACTCATTCGTGTCAAACAGAAAAGAATTATCGTTCTTAGCGACGGCCAAACTCAAGGTGCTCATATTTAATTTAGATAAAGCTTGTAAAAATAAAGACTGAGGTTGTGATGAAGATGGTAACATTAGAGACATTGGTGATGGCAAGTTTGAAAATATGCGAACGGGTTGGTTAGTTACTGGTACAGATGAAATCCCTTTATTTATTCTTGTAAAGCTGTTTGTATTTTCTTCGTTGGGTAGTCTCTGTAGTGGAAGACTATTGTTATTGCCGTCTTCGAGATTATTCGGGTTAATGTCTAGACTGTACGTTATGATCTCTTTTGAAGTTATTGATATATCATCGCTTTCTAGATCTGTTTGAGTTGATTGTTGGATTTCATGACACATTATTGTTGTGATTATATTGTCGGGTGGTACTTCGTTTTGTTGATCCATCATAAGTTAATCCTCGACATATAATGATTATTTTGTTATTTAGTCTAGGGTAATAAATAACGTACTATTTGGAGAAAACAATAAAATATAGTTTAATTATATGACGGTTAGACATAGTTGCTGTCTAGTTGTTCGTGACATGTCTGTTGACTGTTGTGAGTTCAAGAGTTGTCACTTAATCAAAGATAATTTATTGAAATATTAATATATTTATGGTGACAACCATTAAGTTATAGAATACTACTTATATAAACAATGACATGACCAACTGCTGTGTGAAAAACTACGTATGAAACAGAATGTTTATGGAAGTTTTTACCTTTTAAATAAAAATACCTTCTAATACTATTTACTTATAAATATAAATAATTCTTAAAAATGAACATACAAATGAAATTCATTTAAATGTTTTTATCTGGATATCGTAAGGTGAAGGATAGTGTTGTTTGAGCAATCCCCTTCCCCTCCATTTCTTCTCTCCTTATTTCTCATAGTAATGTTAATATTTGCAATTATTATTCTGCAACAGAAAAAGATGTATTCTTTTTATAATTTAAAACATATATAAATCATTAAATGTTGTCATTTATGGCACATTAAAGAACAAAGATACTGATAAAAAAAAATTGTGCATTTTCTCAGTATGTGCCTTTGATACTAAAAAAAAAAACATGTTACTGGCGGTATATATGGCGATAATTATTTACTCAGAAACTTCATCTATTCATTTGATTCCATTTGTAACAAACATACAATTTCGATGATTCTCGATGACATTCCATTCTCGTTTCATTTTGAAGCGTTGTGCCTTATTTTTGCCAGGTTTGGCTAAATTGTAGCTACTTTTCTCAACTTACTGGCAATAAAGAAAACTCTTGTCCTTACAGATGAAGTGAATACGCTTTTATTTATTACAAGTATTTACTCGCGACTTCGTCTGCATTAAATAGATTCTGTAGATAGCACTTTTATTTTTTACGTCAAGTACATAAGTAAGTAATTTATTTTTGTGTGTGAAATGTGAACAGTGTGTTTTAATAGGTCTTAACAGGAGAATTTGTTTGAAGAAGGACTATTTTATTGGTATATTAAAATTATTACGATTTAAGAATATTTGTTTATTTTTTACGTGGTTAAAAGCACGTTTATTGCGATAAAAGATAGTCCATGTCTGTTTTGTAGGTTTAGCATAGCCAGATCTAGGTTAACGTAGTCATATCATTAGTGGGGATTACAGTTATGTCTCGCGTTAAGTCGCGTGATGCGCAAAGGCTATATATATTTGCATATCTATATACGCTTACCGAGGGGGGGCAGGGGGTTAGGGGCAGCTGCCCCCCCTGGACGTTGTATATCTCTCTACTATCTTCTATTGTAAATTAAAATTGGTATTTTACATTAAGAAATAAAACCAATTAAGTTTTAAAAAGTGGTTATAGATCTATATATTACAAACAGATATAATTCTCTTGTAAAACTTTTAGTAAACACTTTAAATTCTAAAATCTTCATTAGATGCGAGAGACAAATCACCAGCGTTTGCTCTTTCATCGTTAAACTATACTCAGAAAATTAAAGTTACATCTTAAAAATTACAAAAAAATATATTAAAGAAATCTGCTTTGACAAGTGAAAGCTTAACAGACAGAGTTATTTTAGAATTTATAATATTAGTATGGAAAATGGAAGCATGGATTGATAATAATAGATAACGATTGATGGTATCAAAATGCACTGCTAGTGACACAAATGGTTTCCAAGTAATTTTGTTATCGTTAAAAATGAGACAGCAAAGCCACGTAATATGGATAAATTGGCTCGCTCAGAAAAAACCTTGACTATCTAATGAAACATTTAATTTTGAATTTGAATTAAAATGACAGGGTTTTCTTAATGATTTCGTTATAGTATTGAAATAAATCCAATAATTTTCATTTTTACTGTGGATACGTACATGAACCTAAATGGTTGTAACTGTTTTTATTCGACCGGATGAAGGGTTTAATATTTATTTTTTGTTATAGCAACTATAAATTACATATGTCAAAAAATCCAATTCTTCCGGTCTTTTACTCCTCCGTGGCATGGCGGATGGTCTTTCCGCCGCAGTTAGTGTTAAATCGGAGGAATAACTTCGCTGATAAAGCGATATGGTAAGTTTCTTCTTTTTCAAGGTGGTTATGATTTACCTATTAAGTTCTAGATGTGAAAGTTATGAAGTGATTGAGTGTAATAAGAAATGTATAAACTTCAGTGTTCCCCACGTGTTTTGTTAAGATACTCATAAATATAGACAATAAAAGGAGTATCTGTAAGTTTTGTGTTGTTTGAATATCAACAGGAATAATTATTTAGTTTTATTTGCTTTAATTCATTACTTTATGGTCGTATTAAAATATATTATTTTTATAACCCCAACTGTTAGAATGTGTAAAGCTTGTGACGCATGGTATTCTATTTAGTGGTTCGGTATTATAAAGTATATATTATCCTTATCTTTTATAACTCAACACGCGTTTAATTATTATTCTAATTTAAAAAGTATATTGCGGTGGGGTGACGATACAAAAATGGTTTCTGAATTCTGATGAAATATGAAATTTTGCATTGTGTAAGCCATGCACGTTTATTACAATCGAAAGTTAATTTTATTTTAGGTATTTTACTTGTTTATCTGCTACTGAACAACAGGTTATTAATAACTAAAGCTATTTTAGAGCTGCAGCATGTTGTATGTTTTTTTTTGTTGAAGGTAGATGAATTCTTTGTAAATTTGAGGCTAGGTTGATTATAAATTATAATTATTAATTATGGATATTGAATTTGTTAAATATCTAAAAAAGATTAATATATTAGGTATTAAACCAATGATTTAGGATTGCAAATACAATTCAAATTACATTTACATTCCTTATCTATACTAACTGAGATCTTCATTTGTTACATGAATATGTCAGCATACAATTAAAACATTATGAATGGATGTATTGTTGTTATTGTAAACAATTTTACCACAAACCTATGATTTTTTCATATGGTATCTACTTAAATTCTTGATTATCCCCAAACTCTTCCTGGTTGACGATACTTTATCCTCCAGGTACATTATAGGGGTATATTGAAGTTCTTGTAGGAAACATTGCAGAGCACTCTAGCAGCAGTGTGTCGACATATAGAATACAGTCTTAATATACTTTTATCTGATTAAATAATTTTAAATTATATATTTGATAATAAATTCCAAATATAAAAATGTTATATTTTTCAAATCAACAGAGTCTATCAGTAGCCCGACCGCTTGTGTCGGTGTACACAGAAAAGAGTGAGAAGGTGGCTGATGCTACCATCCCACTACCATTCGTATTCAAGGCGCCCATCCGACCTGACCTTGTTAACGATGTTCATGTTTCAATTTCCAAGAACTCGAGACAGCCCTATTGTGTCAGCAAAGAGGCCGGTATGTTTCAATATTTTTAATAACTTGTATTTTAGTAACCTATGCACCAAATGTCCACATGCGATGTTGTGATAGCATTGTGTGTTACTGCGAAGCGGTGCTACAGTGACGAGACGGTATGGCGTTCCGGAGCGCTCCAGTGAGTGGTACGGGTGCAAGATTGTCACTACATTAACGTATTAATTCTCAATTTCACTAATATATCTGTCCTTAACTTTTCATTAGGTTTATATTTTTTTGATCCTCTACAGGTCATCAAACCAGTGCAGAGTCATGGGGTACGGGTCGCGCCGTAGCGCGTATCCCACGTGTCCGTGGTGGTGGTACCCACAGGTAAGACCTTTGAAACTTTCATAAACAGTATCTTTAATCTCCCCCATATTGACACTTACTTAATCTTCAGACTTAATCTTACACAGATCTGGACAGGGTGCATTCGGTAATATGTGTCGCGGCGGACGCATGTTCGCTCCCACGAAGCCATGGCGTCGTTGGCACAGACGCGTCAACCTACGTCAGCGTCGGGCAGCCGCCGCAGCTGCCGTTGCCGCCGCTGGTGTACCAGCACTTGTGCAGGCTAGAGGTGAGAAAAGGCCAAAAAAGAAAATTCCACCCAAATTAACCATGATTGATACATTATTAGTGTATAACTCACCCATACATATACCAAGGTTTAAAAAAATTACACTGGAGATTCCCCTCTCAAATTAAAAATACAATCTCTCTCTAACATGCCACAAAATACTGATAAGTGTGTCTTACTTGAAACACGACGGTAAACAACACAGTGGCGCCCTTTCTTAACATTTGTTTAACCACGAATCCTTTCTCCAGGTCACATCATTGACAAAGTCCCGGAATTCCCGTTAGTAGTGTCGGACACCGTCCAGGGAATCGACAAGACCAAGCAAGCTGTCATCTTCCTTAGAAGAGTAAAGGCCTGGTCTGACGTGCTCAAGGTGACGTCACAACCTGATAGGTTCACTTCACACCAAATCACTAGCTTCCTAACATATTTTAAAAATTTTTTCAAGATGTCCCTGTTCTATACGGCAATGTTACTCATGACTTTGTTTTATTCCATTGGGGACGACACAGAGTTCCTAAAACAACAAGCCACTGAGAACTGTTTTCATTTGGTCATAGACTTTAGGATACAGGCTGCCATCATAGATAATACTAGATTTAGGAAGAAACAATTAAGAAATCCTATGTCAATGTAATGTCTGTCCGTGCAGGTGTACAAGTCACAGCGCCTACGCGCCGGCAAGGGCAAGATGCGCAACCGTCGCAAGGTGCAGAGGAAGGGACCACTCATTGTATACCACAAGGACCAGGTTTGTGGCACAGACTAACTATCAAAAATCGCACAAACCCTCCACAGCCTTACTCCTTGCGTGCGATACGCTCTGAGTTACGATCAGGGAGGGTAGAGTAGAGCAGCCCTTAGGAAACATCGATCGAGATGCTCTCGAGCGTTGTGTCGACTTGTGGCTTACACTCTTTTGCTAACACTAAACTTGTTGGTCTAGTCTCACCCGTCTGTAAAATCTAGGGGCTGACACGTGCTTTCCGCAACATCCCCGGCGTGGATGCTCTCAGCGTCAACAAACTTAACTTGCTGAAGCTGGCGCCGGGCGGCCACGTGGGCAGATTCGTGATCTGGACCAAAAGTGCTTTCGAGAGGCTCGGTGAGTTGCCGAAAACGCCCAAGTGTGGAAAGTTCGATTAAAATTCTAGATAACTAACCCTCTGACATTGCAGACGCTCTATTCGGTTCTTGGAAGACGCCATCTAAGCTGAAGAGGAACTTCAATCTGCCGCAACCCAAGATGGCCAACACCGACCTTTCACGTCTGCTCAAGTGCGACGAGATCAGGAAGGTTCTTCGCGCACCCAGGTGAGTGTCCGTCTGCTTCCGTGTCCGCATCCAAACTCACCACCGGCCTAACTAACCTAACCGTTCCTCCGTTCACAGCAAGCGTGTGGTCCGAGCGCCACGCAAGTTGAACCCGCTCAGCAACACGCGCGCCATGCTGCGGCTCAACCCGTACGCCGCTGTACTCAAGCGCAAGGCCGTGCTGGAGCAGGCGCGTCGCAGCAGTGCGCGCGCTGGAGCTCTGGCGGAACGACGAGGGGTGAGTGACCTCCATGCTGTACTTGGGACACACTACATACTTTAGCCACTAACTTTTCACTGACGGGGCACAGCTCGACAGTACACATTGCATGCTTGTAATATACGGCTGTGTAAAACGACACATTGCCGAACATAACATAGAAAAACATTACAAAACGCGCTTCTCGATGATGATTCTCTATCAGAGCATTGGGTTATGACCTCTGTGATTACTCACGTTGACACTTTCTGATTCCATTTTTAATTTTTGCCTCCGTGACGTGCTTCCTGCCGTGGTCTGAACCCTGTCGCTTACAGCTCGTGCCGCCCACGTCGGAGGCTGCGCTGAGGGCCCAGAAACTCCGCGCTAGGAGGGCGCGCTCCCTCAAGGCGGTGGCCTCCAAGAAGCCCAAGACCCAGGCAGCCAAGAAGACTGCTCCTCCCCCCAAGAAGAAGACGGATAAGAAGCAGCCCAAGAAACAGGAGAAGAAGTGAAAGGGAAATATAATTTGTGACTAATTAGCGCCCTTTTATTTACTGCCCCGAACTTGTAACAAAATAAGTATTATATTATAAAAAAATAAAACAATATTATAAAAAACATAACATTATTGTCGTTAAGATAATTCGTATTAAATAAATAACTATTAATTTATTATTATCTAAATAAAAAAAAAGGAAAAAAAAATATGGTTGCCTGTAAAGTCGGTTTTACGGGCGAAGATTTACGTGACCACGTCTTTTTCTCGGTAGAATATTTATTGATATGAATATTATTAAATTGCACAATATTTTAATAATTTGAGTGATTTTGTTGAGGATAGGACGATGAAGACGTTGTCACGTAAAATCATTTTATATATTATTTATTTTATATTATATTATTGATGTTATTATTTTTTACAAAATTTATTTACAGACTTTTTCGATACATCAATTAGTTGCGGAGATATCGATCATTGAAGTTATTGTTTGCTACCAGTATTTTATATATATATTTTTTTCAGTTATAAAAAAATACTATTTCCAATTGTGTCTACCAAGTATGGTCACATGTACTGGCCTACATATTAAATAATAATAAGTACAGATAATGTTATTTGACGTCACTTCTGATTTTATATATTTTAATATTTTTAATTTTAAAGAATTAATTTGAAAATCAAAACACTTATTTAGATCGAAGGTTCAAATTTTTGCTAAATAAATTTGAAATTAATTAAAATTTGTAATTGTAAATAATGAAGTTGAAAATTAAAACATTTACTTAAATTAGATGTTAAAATTCTTGCTCAACACATTTTAAATCAAGTTTTCTTATATCTGCCACTTTTTCTTAATATTTGTAATTTTAAAGAATCAATTTGAAAATCAAAACATTGCTCGGCGGACCGATCATGTTTGAGTGGGAGAGAGACGCAAGGCATTCGGCGGGCCTCTCTCTCGTTCGGTGACTCATCGTTACGTTACCGGGCGTTACACTTTTTCATAAGTGACTCCCAGCTTAACCTAATTTAAGACGTTGTCACGTCAAAAGGTTATAAATTAAGCATTTAGATTCGTAATAAAAAAAATAAATATTCAAAAAGGCCTCTAAAAAGGATGAAAATAATATTATGTACTTAATGAAGTCGTTACGTCGGGGGACCGTTGTACGTACGTTGATGATGGTGTCTAATTTAAGAAGTTTTCAGAGGACTCATGAATGAGGTCTTCACCATACGATGACTACCTGACTACTTAACAATATCTACCTGAAGTAAGATTTCATCCTTTATTTATGGTAAATAGAAACCACGATTTCAGTAGGTATAGATACAGTACAGTAAGATTTCAATATTTGATGATCTGTTGATGTGGAGGTTAGTAATTCTGACTGCTACAACAAATGTGGGTTCGATTCCCACACGGGACAATTCTTTGTATGATCCACAGATTGTTGTGCCGATTCTGGGTGTACTTTGAACGCTCCTCGTGACACGGATGATAATTTCATACACAGATGCACACGTCAAACGTATCACACCCCTCTTTTTGTGGGTCGGGGGTTAAAAAAGATTAAATCCGTAGAAAATACCTATATATGTAATACAAATATGGGTACCTGACCCTGTAGGTCACAGGATCGAGGCCGGCTGGGGTTGATGATAACTTCATTCCATATGAATATACATATATTTATACGATATATTACGGCGAAGTAGTTTTATTTTTACATGTTCAGTTCAAAAGTCTTCCAACATTTTAATCGGAAGTATTTTAATGGTTAAAACGACATGATGGATACGTATGAAAAACATTACAAAATCCCTGGGGATATTGGTGTTTCGTCATCCAGACCGGACTTATTCCTGTATTCTAAACATCTGAGGCGCATGATACTTGTAGAGCTCACTGTGCCCTGGGAAACAAACATCCTCAGGGATCACACGTTCAATCTTAATAAGTATTACGAACTGACCCACGAACTGTCCAGGAATAAATCTACAGTTAGTTTGTATACGGTAGAAGTGGGAGCGAGAGTTATAACAGCAAAATCTCTCTATAGCCTACTTAAAGACCTTGGCCTTTCTAGAACAAGCACCGGTTCATTTCTAGAACGTATTTCAAAGGCTCCATTGGTAGGTTTTTTTCAAATTTGGTTAGGTAGAGAGAGGAGTGTAGAGGGTGAAGGCGAGCGTTTTTGCGCATAATAAAGGGGCCCCTTAAACCTACTCCTGGGTCGCAAGTACCAGGCACTGCTTATACTCTTCTCCTTGCAACGCGATGGGCCCGGCACTCGCTAGGTTTACATTACCTTACATTACATTACCTACATACATTATGATGTTTATATATTGTTATTATGATAAATAAACATCATAATGTAGGTATGTATTTATACATTGTGATGTTTATTTAGAGTAGCGACTGGAGATTTTTTTAGAATTAAAAAAAAAGAAAATCAAATTCTAGAAATATTTTTTAAGTTATTAGGTAGGTATATTTTTTTAAGTGCGTAGTCTTTTATTGCTTGTTACTGTTTCTGCCGCGTAAAGAAAGACTAGGAATACCATGGCCGTGTTCCGAAATACAAACCAGTGTACTGGCCAGTGCTGATGACGTCAAAAATCGACACCAATCGACACCGACACCAGTGCAATATGGCGTGGGTGTTATGACGTCATTGGCCCTGGCCAGTATGTTGGTTTGTATTTCGGAACACGGCCTATGGGTGTTCGCATGAGTCTGACTTTGGCGGCTTTTGTGATGTTGTGATACATCTACAATAAAAAAAAATCCACGGCCATACGAATCTTTTCTTCATCTACGCAACCACCTTTGTTTGAGATTAAGGCCCCAAGATGAGCGTAGGCTTGTATCACGCAAACACTTCGCAATCTGTGTAACTTCTAGCGAGTTGTCATTGACACAGTTCACGGTCAAGATCGGTCTATCTACAATCCAAACGTCCAAAGCCGTCATGTCTGCGATACTCGCAAACAAGGTAGTTTCATCTTCTTACCACAGATTCGCAATCATTTTCGCAATTCGTATCCACCAATTACAACACCATCGGACCAGGAGTGATTTGCATTATAACTTCAGTCTAAATGTTAAAGAGCAAAGGTGAAATTATACATTTTTTTCGTACACCCGCCTTTGGGTGGTAATTATCAGAAAAGAGGCCTTTTGTCCGCACTCATACCAGTACCATGCTGTATCTACTCATGCCAAACCAGTAATACATTAATAATTATTCGAAATACTGCGTATTTAGGGTTTCAGCAGTATAGCATTTTTTTTAATTACCCAGGATTACGACTTATAATTATATAACATAGTAGACCAAGTCGCTAACTGTTGCTAGTCCATTATAAAAATAGCGTGTTGATTGCTAAGATGTTGAAAATATTTTTAATTAGCATTTCTAGTAATTCGTAGCAGGTATATAAATACCAAAATTATAAGCAATACAACATTATACAAAAAACTCGATAATTTAATAATTTTCTTAGCTTTTGAATATGTACCTACATTTTTATTCGCGGTTACGCAGAATTTACTAGACTGACTTTGATGAAATTTGTTATAACTACAGCTTATTGTTGTACGGTTGGAGTTGTCTTACTATAGCACTTTTTACTTCTATTTTTTTCACGATGAAAACAAATATTTAAGATATACCTAAGTAAATCTAATCTAATTAGACTAGTATGTACGGCTTTCAAAATAAACATACAAACTTTATTAATATTATATCATATTTTCATTGTAGTATTTATAAAATAATTCCCAAAAAGCCATTCTATTGTGGCTCGGTTTAGTTCTACATTTTATATCAGTGTTTATGTTTAAATAGTACATTTCATCTTCTGTCACAGGTAGCCATTTTCTTGGTAATAATTGAGTTGGTTTTGGCGTCGGGTTCCTGGAATAATTATTTTAATTAAATGATGTAACTGTTTGATTATAAAAGGTTTTGACGATTGATTTATTAGAATCATTACCTACCCATATTTTGCAAAATTAGCCCACATTTCAGTCATTTGATCAATAATTAATTGATCACCAATACTTGTTTCCGCTTCAAAAGACAAATCGAAGAGGAATGCTATGTCATCCGCATGAGAGGCGCCACCATGAACCATTTTATTCTTCTTTTTAATAAAATTTCTTTGACCATTATATGAAAATACATAATAATATACATCTAACCCTTGCTCTGCGAACGAAGTAACTGTTTTCTGTACTGGAAAAACGAAATTAAAATCTGAATAGAATTGGGTTAAATTCAACATAACCCTTTCATCTATTTTTTCATCTCCAACATAAAATTGCCGGACTATCCTTTCTGCTGTATTTAGTTCTTCTTCATTGAATTTAAAAGCAGTATTTAAAGTTTTTCTAAATACATCTAATGCGTTCAATTCTTCGTCAGTCTTGTGATAAAATAATAGTATGGATTCAGCGCTACAGTTCCCAATCATTATTTTAATTTTCTTGTTAACGTTTTTATTATCGTCGATGACAATTTGTTCTATGTCACGGAATTTCTTTTCTACTGTTGGACGGAATCTGATACCTGAATCTATATGTGCCTTCACAACTAAATGTGGATCGCATTTGGTCAAAAAATGAAGAGCATCTTCACTGTCGTTGGTCCGGAAACCTAACTTCGCTGCCATGGTTATAGGTTGTGTTTTATCACAAGGTTTGATAGAACCTGGTCTTGTAATCGTGCCGCTCATCAAAATTGCTTTATCGAAGAGCCCTTCGTTCAATTTTATCAGAAATTCGACAATGAATGCACCAGCGCTGTGACCGCTGACTGTGATATTGTCGCTTCCACCAAAATATTTAATATTCTTTTTGATCCATCTCAGAGCCATCAAGGCGTCTCGAATACCCTGGTTTCCGGGGACCTTTGGCGTGTCTAAACACATGAAGCCATAAGGCCCAAGTCTGTAATTTATTGTCACCATTATAACTTCTTGCTTCATAAAGTATTTGGGGCCATGAATGAATCTGGAGCCAGAACCGATTTCAAACCGCCCACCGTGAATCCAAACGAAAACTGCTAAATCTTTTCCCTCTTTTGGGACATAAATATTAAGTCGCAGGCAGTCAAGGGAACCACATATTTTGTTATTAAATTCTTCAATTTGTGGACTTATCTTAGAATCGTCATTCGCGTCAAAAATAGTTTCAAACTTTGGGTGAGGGATGGACAGCTGTAATTTAGATGTGCTTATCTATTTATAACATTAAAAATGTGACTTGACAATGAAAATCTACACTATAGTCTATAATAAAATATACTGTGATAAATGCTTCTACTTAAAACATTCTCCTCCACTTTATTTTATTTCGCTCCTGATAGGGAATCAAAAATAAGTACAACCTTCTAAAATCAAGCCCGTGTTGGATCTTTGGAGGCTGGCCATCGACACATGTAATAATGTAGTAACGAATTTTCCATAGATATTGAATTTAAAATTCCTTAAGCGCTAAGAAGTCTAAACTATTATCTAAAACCTACATATTTATTAATATATATTATAGGTACTGGTATCTATTATCTACGTGTTCTAAGTAAATGAAATATTTATGACCGTTGAACACATTTTTAGCTGGTGAACACATTCTTATTGAAAGTTAGGTACTATTAGGTAATAGTATTATTTTTGTACCCCAAATGGATTTTCCTTCACGACGGTTCCATATGGAACTCCCAAAAACATTTTATAACTTCTATCTTCTGAATACAATCCTCGAAGTGAACCAACCTCCGTCTCTACTACTGGTAAATTATTAACTGTTTCCACTGAAAATATAATGAAAGCTTGTCTTTAGTTAAATATATTAAAGTATAACCAACATTACATTAACTCTATTACTAAAATCACTATAAAAGTCCGCTAGAAACGGTGGGATTTCCAAATAACATCTTCACTGTAAATTAAAAAAAATAGATTACAAAAACAAGAACAAAACAATACAAAAAGTAACATTAGGTACAAAATTGTTATAAGTAAAATCTAAAACATTCTAAATATAATTATTAACCTAGAAAACAGGGCTGAATTTCTTAAGCTAATGGTAATTAATCCAGAAACGGCAAATAGCAGGTAAACGATGTACATATTTGCGAAACTTAATCTCTTGACTTAAACAGACTTACTAGTTTTTTGTAATATTTTCTTGATGTATTATTATCCTTGACTATATTTTAATTATTACTATGATTTCGAATACCATGTGCTAAAACAAAAACCTGTTTTCAAATAGGTAATACCTAGGTGTTATTATCTTCTTTATTTTATTTTATTAGGAAATCGTGAACATAATATAAAATGTTATGTCCCATTGTTGATGGTTTTGATTACAATAAAATAAGAACGAGGCTAAAACCTATATATTATATTATATATTTTTTAAAGAATAAAATATATGTTACTAAAAATATCTGTAATTGAAGAAATTATTGTAATAAAAAAAAAAAAAAAATTACGTTCCAAGAAATCCAAAACTGTAGGTAACTGTCAGCAATTTCTGCTAACCAACAACAAAATATCCTTACTATAGTATACGTAATGACTTTAGATCTGTAACTTTGACCCAAGTACAATGCCTAAATATAACGTGTGAGGTATTTAAGTGTGTTACCATTCGAATGTGTAGCTCACGAACACAAACATAAGACATTTTTTGTGATTTTGACCCTTTAACATCTGCTTAAGAAAGTTTTTGGTTTCAAAATATATATATAAATTTCTTATACCGGGATAATACTAGTCGTGCTGTGCATCACTAACTGATAGGGCTGGTGCATATAATTGACATAGAAGTCCCGTTAGCAGCGACTTACAACCTCATCCGACAGCCACATATATAAGCACGCGACCCTTTTAATTAATAAATTTAAGATAAAAAAGATGCTTAATTTTATGGACAAAAAAAAGTGTTTTTATCAATGTGGGGCTGTCGGGGGTCGCCAATATATAGGGTTATTTGTAATTGGCCACCTCTCTACATCAATCCCGACAACATTTGTTCTACGACTTTTGAAATTAATAGTTTTAAAAGTTAAAATTTTCTATGGGAAACCTTTAACTTTTAAAACTATTAATTTCAAGACGTAGAAAAATGTTGTTGGGATTGATGAAGAGAGACTGCCTGCAAGAGGCGACCAACGAGTTACAAATAACCCTGTATAATATTTATTGCTTAGTTTTGCTGCTCTTGGGAAAAAAGGAACAAATAATGTGAGCATTAAATGTTTTTTTGTCCTTAAAAGATTTCAATATATATATTTTTTATTTTAAAATTATTTAAGGGGTGTTTGATAGTAAAAAGTAATCATAGTAAAAAACTATTTAATTCAGACAACATGGAGTAAACTAATTCATTTACAATTAACATGAAAATCACAATGTTTATTTAATATATTGAGTACAATAACATGCAAGGTCAATAAAATAAGACAAAAAAAATATGAACAATAACGTTGAAATATTTTTCGAGAATAATAAATACGGTTTTAATAGTTACCACGAAATTAAAAAAAAAAATTTTACGCTTGAAACGGCTCTAAAACATTGTCCTATATAAATTATTAATTTTGGTACATCGTTTAATTTTTTTTTAATATTACGTTGGCAAATAAAAATTAATAATTATATTACTGTTATTACAAACAAATGTACATATACAAACAAATGTACATTACAAACACACAGACAGATAAGTCCCAACATCCTTAATAACTCATTTAAAAACATGATACCATTCAACACAGCATTCCACTTTCATTTAATTGATAATATAAACTCCTTGTAACAAACCTCCTAACGATTCAAACTTCCTATAACGGAAACAATTTCATTTATTTTACATTTAATATATGATTTATTTTCTACAATACATAACTTGAGAAAAAACTCCAATTTATTTATAATAAAATAATATAATTAATTTCTTTATTCACATACAATAACCTCTTCATTCTTGTTTATCTTGACGTATGTCGGTTTGTAAACGTACTTGCTGTCGTGTACTGTCTTGATGTGCATCTTCACGTCCTGGTACTTCCTGAAGGACTTCTTGCAGATCGGACAATCAGCCAAATATTTTCTCTCCTTGTGTTCCTGAATTATGTTTATTATATAGTTAAAAGTAAAATATAGTGTTAAAATAAAAAATATAACAAATACACAATTATTTTGCGTAACATAAAAAAATATATATATCCCTTTGTAGAAGTAAAGATACTGTATACGTTGATGGGCTTGTTCCGACCGCGTGGTATTATGCATCTACTGGTATCGCTCTTTGGGAAGTTTATAAACTTTAAGGGAACATACTATGACTAGTGTATTTTAAAAGTGGCCGGGGTCTGCAGGTAGTGTGAGACGCAGATATATATATAAGACAGTACAAACCAGCCACATGTGGTCCCACTTCTCCTTGAGCGAGTAGAAGGTGAGTATGCAGACGGGGCACTTGAACCTGTAGCGGCCGTTGCGGTGCTTGCGGTAGAGGGAGGGGGAGTGGAACACGCGCCGGCAACACTCGCACACTATCGGCGTCATCTTGTCGTGCATCTGCGGATGAGAAGGTTACTGGGTACTGACTGGTGTTGAGAGAATATGGGAGGTTTTATTACTGTGTATATGATGTTATGGGCTTTTGTTACTGTATATAGAGCTTTTTTAACTATAATTAGTCTAGCCATAAATTCCCTTCTACGATAAAAAAAACGAACGACGAAAAGTCTTCCACGATAAAAAAAAACTTCTTTTCCACCATTATTGTATGTTTTTTGTTCAGAAATAGTTTTTTGAAATTGATTGGGGCACCAAAAAGAATACGACTTCAGTAATTGCTTTGTACAAAGTAGGTAAGGAGCCAGCCGACACTTTTGATACAAAGGAACATTGAAATCATGTCTGTTGATGTCCGAGAGAGGTCTGGCCGACTACGGTCTATTGGTACATACTAGGCCGTTAATGCAGTAAAAGCCAGAAATCGTGGAAATCTCATAAGGAAGCAGAAAATCCTTTCCAGAAAAATGGGAATCCCACCGAGGACACTTTTTGGGATTACCAGACAAGACTTAGGTCTAGGGTCTTACCGGAGGTACACAGGACGTACTTTAAATGAAGCAATAAAACAGAAGAGAGCCGAAAGATCATAACTGCTGTTACATCGAGACGCGGACGGAAAACAGAAAAAACTCTTTTTACCCCCGGGTCATAAGGCGCGCACTACCCAAATTTGGCTAGAGTAAAATGTTCCAGACTTCATAAAGGCTGATGAGTGTCCTTCGGCTTGTCCGGACTTCAACCTTTGTGCTATAAATTATGTTCTGTGCTAGAGGACATGGCTTGCTCTAATGCTCTACTTCGTCACCCAAATATTGAATTGCTCAAGAAATCTTTGGAGGCAGCAGTGACCAAGTAGTCAATGGAAACCGTTCGTAAGTCCATCGACGAATGGCCCCACCGTTTAAACGCGTGCGTTGAAGCTAAGAGTCAGTAGCGGATTTAGGCTTAGGCCCGTGAGGTCCGGGCCTAGGGCGGCAAATTTTGAGGGGCGCCAAAATTTTTAAGATGACTAAAATTTAAAATCGATTGGGTTTTCTGTAAACTGCAAGACCAAATTTTAAAGTTTATTTTATTGCGCTCCTACTATCGAAACATAGTACCATTTTGAGGGTAGAATTTCTTTGTTAAAATAATTAATTAGGCAAGTCCTAAAATTTGAAATATGTAACAAACAGATTAAAAAAAAAAATTTTAATGTTATTTATTTACGAATTTAGATTTTCTCATATTTTTCATTCAAAATTTAGTTATAACATTTGTTTGCGCTATATTATAAAACGAAACATTATTTCACCATGATAAATTATACAAGTGTCAGTAAACTCATGCCATAAATTTTTTATTTTTCAATTTTTCGTAAAAATTTTATAGTTTTACGTAATGTGTAATTTATACCTGAATTAGATTTCTTATTATTATTGTTATTATTTTAATTATTTTATACACACTTACAAAAGATAAAGGGCGCCATATCGTCTCGGGCCTAGGGCGTCCTCAAACCTAAATCCTCTACTGCTAAGAGTGGACAGTTTGAATAATTCAAAGTGTCCACCGAAAGAGATATGTTAACGTTCTAAACTAGTTAGTTAACATATCTTTTTCACTCTACATAATCACATACAAAACTTAGAAACTCAGAAATTATCGGATATTTTCTTTGTAACGGAATTTGTTACTGTATATGGAGCTTTTATTACTGTGTAAATGATGCCATAGCATCATACACACTTAAAGACAATATGAGATTTGTAATATGAACATACAGAGTGAATAAATAATTCTTGCACAGATATTGGACATAATATAATAATGATCCTTACCTCCATATGTTTAATCAAAAATGCTTTACATGTAAACTTCTTTTTACATTTATCACATATCAGGACGGAGAGGTTGTGTACTTTTTTATGTTTTGAGAAATTACTTGAGTCACTGAATGTTTTATCACATATCTCACATTTGTACAGAGGGAGGGACCCGTGGTCTCTCATGTGACGTTTGTAACTGAAATAAAAATATATAATTAAAATTGGAATTATTTTATTTCTTAAAAAATGCTATTATAACGCTATCAATATTTACCAGATTAAGTAATTTAACCGGGTATGACGTTCGTTTAAGAATGATATTATTTGTTAAGCAAATTTTTAATATAAAGGATTGTGTATTATTTTTTATTAAAACTTTGATATTAATATACAGAGAAGATAATTAAATATTTTTGATAACCATTGTTTTAAAGGAAAAAAAAAATTAAAAGAAATTGAAAAATAGATCTTTTTTAGTTACAAGAAATTTTTTTTCATAATTAAACTCATCTGTAGCTAGGAATAGTTTCTTTAATTATTCTCATATTTATTTTGATTAAACAGTAATAACGGATTGCTTTAGTAGTGAAAATGCAGGCTATTGTAACATTTTTCGCTCTCTTGTTATTTAATTTGTCAATACTAAAAAATCTCATCAAAATCAGTACAGCCAATACTCACATATCAATTTTATTGAACCCGACACTACATATCTGACACTTCAGACACTCGTACTTGTCTCTATGGACATACGCGTCTTTCAAAAGGTGCTCTATTAAATGTCGTTTCAGATCGTTCTTTCTTGAAAAATTCTTAAAACACATCAGACATTGCTTTGTTTGCAGTTCTCTTGATATTTCTGGGTTTTCGTCTTGGAGCATAGCTACAATCATAACTTACATATACTCAAAGTAAAACAATAACCTTTATAAAACCCCCTTCGATAGAAAAACGCTGATAATATTTTTAATAGCTATGAACATCCTCAATGAGTCAACCGTCATCAAATTAAATTCATCAGTTTGGGAGCTATAATACCAAAAACACACATAGTAGGTACTTAATATACTTTTTTGAGGTAACTAAGATCTTACCAATAACATCCAGCAATATTGGATTTTTCTCCATTAAATCGGTTGTTTTTGATCTCGTTACCAGATTCTTTATCTCGATATGAGACTCCCAATGCATAAAGAAATCACTAGACACCACCTTAACACGACACTGTCTGCACTGGTAGCAGTTATTAAAAGCTTTATCTTTAATATAACGCACACCCACAAAGTTATTTTTTATATGTTGGTACACATGTGTTGTTAATTTCCCCATCACTGGTACTTGCTTCAAGCACTTAGGACATGTATGCGGAACATAATTGTGTTGCTGGAAATGACACAAGTAATCCTTCAAGGACGTATGATTTGAGTTACATTTAGTGCAGGTGTAAAAGGAGTTCCGACACCTCCCCTTCATGTGTTCCTTGTAGTGTTTGTGAGTACCTTTGTAGGGACATTTCTTGCAGCTGTAGATTCTGTAATGTTAAAAACCAATTTTATTTTGGTTTTTACGTACTCTTATTTAGGGAGTACGCTGGTAAACGCGAGTCGAGAGCATTACGAAGTCATTAGTTCGCCTGCGAGTTGGCTAGCGTTAAATTCAATTATTGAACAATTTTATAAATTTATATTTTGTCCCATACAATAATTATATACTAAACTAATAAAATTGTAAATTCATTGAAGCACACTCGTATTTCTTATAAATATTAAAAATTAACTAATATGTAGATTCAGCATTACCAGTAATTGGCGATATCATGATTGAACTAAATGGAAGTTGATGATGAAAATATGACTTTAGTTCATGTACAAAAACCGGGAGAAATTATTGGAGTTATGTAAATTACATTACATTCGCAAAAAACAACATTAATAATATAAAGTTTGTATACAAAACACTTGTGATTTACGGTCAAGTGGGCTCTGAAGAATTAGGAGAAAAGTTATTGTGATTAGTTTTAGCACAAAATTTCGATGTTAATTTCGTCCGAAAATGAACAACTCGTGGTAATCTTTCTACAAGATAAATTACAACTACGAATGGGTAATAACTGAAATGTGTAAAACATGAAGCAAGAATCGATGCTAGTTTTCTCTAGATATTTTTTTTATATTCATAAAAATATACACATCTCCATATATATGTTTATACATGTATGACATATATCTACATATATACATTTTTATACACATTTCCGCTGTTGGCGGTTTACGCGGACTCTGCCCCTGGTGAAACCATGGTTTACAAGTGGCATGGCCTTTTCAAACAAGAAAGAGAGTCGATTGAAGACGATCCCCGCCCTGGACGGCCAATTGAAACCACTACTCCGGAAATCGTCGAAAAAGTAGAAAAACTTGCAAAAAGAAGAAGCAGCTTGCAGTAATGATTAGAGTATCCGAAACAAGTATTTTGAATATTCTACATCATCGTCTTGGCATGACCAAGGTGAGTGCAAAATAGGTTCCGAGAATGCTCACGCAACTTCAAGAACGTGAGCGTGTCGAGTGTTTTTGTCAGTTTTTGGAACTCTGTGGAGAGAGAAAGGAAGAAGTTATGGTCCGAATCGCTACTGGTGATGAAACTTGGGTTCATCACTATGAACCTGAGTCGAAGCAAGAGTCGATGCAGTGACTAAAAAAGGCACACCTCCTCTAACGAAGTTCAAAGTGACACAATCGGTTGGCAAGATCATGGCCACTGTCTTTTCGGATACAGAAGGCATTTTACTGATCGATTACAAAGAACATGGTGTGACTATAACGGGACAGTACTACGTTACTTCAATGGAAAGATTGAAATTAGCCATCAAAGAAAAAAAAAGAGGAGAGTTGTCAAAAGGTGTCCTCCTTCTGCACGTCAACGCATCCGTTCACACGTGCTATTTTGCGACGGCTGCTATTTACCGATGCGACTTCGAACAATTGAACCACCTACCCTATAGTCCAGACTATTTATTTCCAATAATGAAGAAAGAGCTGCGTGGAAAAAAAATTGACAACGATGAAGAAGTGAAATCTGTATTTTCAGCCTATTTTGACACCAAAGAGATTTTTTTTTTTTCGATGTTATAAATAAGTTATTTCAGAGATCTGAAAAATGTATTAGGATTAAGGATGGATATACAGAAAAGGAAAAATAGTTTGGTGTTTAATTTCAACCTCCCTCCCTCTCATTCCGCGAACTTTTTGACCTCCTCTCGTAGACAATAGGCCTGCAGTCCCTTAGATATTCGAAACGTTATTAACGTAACTATGAGAGAAAGAGAGAGAGACAAAATGTGTGGTTGAAATGTGCTCTCTCTCTCTCTCTCGCCTAGTACAGTAATATACGAAACCTTATCTCCCTTTCAACTTCCGTCTCGCCTGATAACAATTTTCGTAACATCCTCGTCACGCATTCACCAGCTTACTAACCAAACGTGCGTAAGAAATTTACTTCAAAAAAGAAATAAAAATAATAAAATAATAATATTAAATATACGTACTTTGAAGTATATATTAACTTAAAGTCTTCATCATTCTTATCATCATTTTCATAATCGTTATCGTTTATCAAATTATAATCAATGTCATCAAAAGGTTCATCTTTAACCTCAACTTTTATATCACTATTTAAATCACATACTTTCACAACATGTTCTACGACTTCTTCCTTAACAACCATATCATTTATATTACCTTTATTATAATAATTTATATTAAATTCTATCTCCATAGGTTCCTGCTTTAAAATTATTTCGTTTGAATAATCATTATCGTCATTAAATATTTCTTCAATATCTGGTTTTTCTTTTTTTATTTTTATATTTATTGGTTCAAAATTATTTATTTCTATGTCAATATTGGGTGATGCTTCTTCAATATTTGCTGCACCGTCATCAATATTTGTTTCGACGTCATCAATATTTGTTGCAACTACATCAATATTTGTTGATAACGCTTTAATCTTAGCTGTAGCTTTGTCCATATTTATGTTTGTTTCACCTTTTTTTGATTTCGTCATATTTTCACAAGCAGTATAATTCTTAAAGTCACATTCATTAAAATCTGAAATTAAATAGCAATTGACAACTCCAATATTCAAATAAAAACAAAAACATCAAGAAAATTTTATTTATGATTTTATTAAGAATTCATTAAAACTGAAAACTTTGCATATTATTAAGTTTGTATGTTTGTTATTCACGCAAAAATATATGAACAAATTGGGATGATAAATGGTACAAGGATAATTCACTATCCAGAGTAACACATAGGAGACTTTTTATCCCAATAATTTTGGTTAATTCCCTTTTATCTCATTAATGCTTCCTAGATAGCATTGGCGTCGATTTATAAAAATGAATTCATTGCTATGTATAAAACTGTACACTTCTTCTATAAAATATAGATGTTTTATGAAAATGTAAATATAGATTATCGAGATGATCCCATTAAATTGCGCTTTATATTCCGATTATTACTTTTTTCCTTTTAGACGGCTACCTGACATAAGAAGGGTAATTTTTTAACTTAAACAGCACGGGCTTTGCCGATGGAAAAGCCAAGTATTTGAATAAAAATCAAAATATAAATGTAACTTAGATATGTCCTTATTTTTAATTAAAAATATCTTCATTCAAGTAGGCATATACATTTTGAACAGTCAATCATTACATTAAAAAGACCAGTATAATCAGTCCACAAGTAAGCTACCGCCGGTTCGGTTTACTTCTCTGCTGAGAAGAGCTGGTCAGAAACTGAACAATTTCTCTTTTTAACACGCTTTTATTAATTTCACGTGTATGTTTGCTTGTGACCGCCATTATCAAATGCGATTTTGTCACATTTACCATGTACCCATTTTGATCAAACTTTGTACACATATCGAGGACCAATAGTAAATTAATAATTCAATGAGGTTATCTTATTATCCTGATTAGGATCTCTAGGATTAATAATTATCTTAAGCTAATTTGGCGTGTTTTTTATTATTTTTTTAAAATATATTTTTAGATTGTTATATATAAAACTATAACTTAAAAACTGGAGCCCTTCACAAATGATAATCATTTATGTATGTATGTTTATTTACATAGGTATAAAACAAATAACACATACCAAGAAGTCCCTTTTCCAAACCTTCACTCACTTCATTAGTATTATCTTGAACCTGCTGATCAATAATATTACTTTTTAATTTTATTTTAGGTAGATATGTCTTTAACGGTGTATTTTTCAGGAGAGTTTTGGGTACCACTATCTGTAAAAAATATTTTATACAATGTTAAGGCTTTTTTTATTGTTTCCAGCAAAATAATAATAGGTTATGAATATTTAATAACAGTTTGAATGACATTTGTATAAATAAAAATAAAGGGAATACTCTGAACAAATTTCGTGCTTTACTGGCACAATTGAAAGCCATTAAATCAATCTATCTATCTGAACAATTTTTTTTTCATACAAAGAATTGTGGAACCTACAATATTTACCGAAGCAGGCAAAATCACTAGTATAAAACACTTAATGGTTTGTTATGTTTTATATTATATAAGTGGATAGTATGATAATTAAATGGAGTCATTAGTATGAATAAAACTAAGGACAATAAACACAATACCATTGAATAAAAACCATATACTGTATAATACTGTACCATTTCAGAAAAATAATTGTTGACATCAATATTGTGTTCTTTGTGACATGCAAGTTTGTGTTTCTTCATCATAAACTCACGTACAAAGTACACAAAGTCTGGACAGAGTGTACATTTGTAAACCATGGAGTAGGCAGTGCTGTGTGAAAATAGATGTTTCAACTCCATACACTCAGCCAATAACATCTTACCACATATAGTACATTTGTGATATTTCTTAACAACATTTTCATGAATTTGAAGATCAGTAGATTTATGGAAAATTCTTTTACAAAATTTACAGCTTTTTTTGAATAATACTTTGTCACATTCATGTGAATACCCATCAATGAATTGTTGGTTGCAAGTAGGACAATTCTTGACATTAATAACCACTGGTATGTCTGATCTTACCGAGTGCCTCGTTTTTAAATGTTTCTCTAATTCTATATGCGAAAAATATTTTACAGGACAGAGTATACATGAAAATACTTCATTTGTTTCTACACCGCCTGCGTCTAATGTTCTCTTGAAGAATTGACAATTCCCCAAATGCTCATTTAACAGCATACATGTAATGAATCTATCTAAACATCCGCTACATCTATAAATCTTGTTGCCTTTTTTAGCAATTTGGTGAGATGAAAAGTCTTGACCGCACCGCCAACAAGTATCATCTAAGGGTATATCATAATCTGGTTGTTCATTTTGATAAGCGATAACGTTACACTCGTGGCCACAAGATTCTATTTCTAATTCAGCTACATCATGAGTGTGGAAATGTTGACGGAAATCATAATAATGCCACCAGGCCTTTGAACATATATAACATTTGTATGACAAAGGTATATCTCGGTGTTTGGGGTTTGTTTTGTGCCAATTTTTCCACTTCCCAATAACGGTTTGCAATTGCAATTCCTTATCATCTATCTCTATTTCCTGAGAATATTTCCCATCCCAGTTTAATATATGAATTTCTATAAGTTTATCTGCTTTACTTGTTGTTTGTTTAGACACTCTATTAAATTCTTCTTTTATCATTCTTTCTTTCAGTATTGCTGCCGGGGAGGTTGTTTTTTCATGAAGGCACTTGATTTTAGTATTTTTATCAGTGTTTGGTTCCTTTAAACTTACTACAGAGTCTATTGATATATTCAATTCTCCCTCTGTTTCTTCTTGTTTAATTTGATTATTTATTGGTTCATCCACTTCTTCAACTTCTACCTTAATTGAAAATTTCAAAGGTTCTTCTGTGTGTCGGTTTAATTTTTTGAGAATTGAATTTGAGGTCATCCTGGCTATAGTTTGTTCAATTTCATTCTGAAATGTTAATATAATGTTAGATTATTAGGAATAGCTACAATTATTATTTTCAGTAAATATATGAAGGAATATAATTCTTGAATAACAAATTAAAGTATATAAATTTAACACAATATACATAAAGAACAAAACATTTGAAAAAAATACCAGTTATTAATGAAACAGAAGTAATACAGGTTTCTAAAATAAATTCATCATTAAAATTGTCTGAAGCTTAGTATAATAACTTTGTAAATCATGGTTAAATTAATCAAAATTTATTATATTAAAAAAAAATATAAAATAATGAGCTAAAATTAATATAAACGTATCCATTGCATTGGCTCACTTAGTTTTTGTTGTTATTGTACTACCATAGATTTAAATTTTTAGGGACCGAAAATCAAATCTACCCACACAGGAATATAAATACAAAACTTGCTATAATATGTTAAAACAAATACAAAACATACTCATATGACTTAAGATATAATTATTCATATTCATGGTTTAAATAGGCATAAACAATTTTAGTATTCGTAAATCCTTATTCTTCAAAATGGTCGCCTACCTGCATATATGCTATGTTTTCGTCATCCGAATCCAAGCATTGCCGCGGCACTAATTTAGACTTTCGAGTTCTCTTTTTACTACTTTTCATTTTAATAAATTAATTACATACAAACACGAAAACAAATAAAATACAATACTTTAATTAACTTAAAATTAATTTTCATAAAATACGCTAATACTAAAACTTGAATTCTACGAACAATCAACTTTGCGAATTACAATGCGATTAAATCTAAATAATCTCAACTAATTTTTTTTTAAGCTTTTATCTTGTTCTAACATATGGAAAAGGAGTAAGCAAAGTAGGTTTTTTAACGTATCTTTACGCTACAATTCAAGTTGGTTAGGTTATTTTTACATCAGACGGGTAGTTCGTGAGTAGGTAAGATTCGTTCAGGAAATATAAGTATCAATCGTTACATAATTTTTTTAAATTGATGTTATTTTACATAATATTTTTTCAATATAAATCTGATTTTTTTTAATTACTACTTATAATTCTAAAATGTATGTACAGTATAAAAGCCATTTATATAAATAATACATTCAGTTTATTAAATATTTATTATACAACAAAATTCATCTACTGTGAACTATTCTCTTTTCTATAGACATAAACTGTCACATTTTTTTATTATTGACATTTGTCATGTAATTTACAACTTAACCTCTAAACAGAATCAGTCTTCTATTTCCTAAATAAATAACCAAAAATTGAAAATAATGTCCAAAAATTAATAGAAATAAAACTTCATAATTTAAAAATAAAATGAGTTTATTTATCCGTCATTACAAACCAAGAACGATATATAACGCTCAAATATGGCGTTTTCACTCAAATACCGTAGAAAAGGCGACAAAAATAGAGGAAGAAGAAGAATTTAGAGTTCTTGATATTGTAAAGACTAGAACTAGGTTACAGAAGAAAGGACTTCGTAGAGCAGACATACAGCCGGATAGATCAGAAAAGATGCGTACTGATCAGGTAAATACTACGAAATGAGATATGTATACATAAATAAAACAGTTGCTATCATACAACCAAATATTTATTAAAAACAAAATACATTCAAAAGCTTTATATTTATGACTCATAATAACTATTTCTAATAGTGAATCACTCATTAACAAATAAGTTAATAACAAAAAGGACAAAATTTTATGCTTGATATTATGTTCATTTAAATTAGTAAACTTAACCTTATATGAGGAGAATCTTATAAGTCATTTATCCCCAATGGAGGATATTGACCATATTGAATATATTCATAGGAAACTGAATATTATGTAACTTGCTGAGGTAAATTTATTATTAATAGCCATAATACATTCACACTTTTGAGAAGCATAAAAAACTAATACCCATAGTTTTAAAACTTAGTATATATATGGAGTACTCCCTGTATGTACTAAGTTCCTACTTCAAATATTATATATTCAATATAAATTAATACAACATTTCTTATTTATTTAGTTAAGTTTAGAAAACACATTAAATAGTGAGACTTAATGACATGATGTGATTGTAATACAAATGAAATTGTTGTTTTGCCCCATAAGAGTTTGTTTTTTTTTCTGTTGCAAGAAGTGATCAAAATTTTGAAAAAAAATGGTTATCTGTTGGAGCAAGGTCCGGTGTATGTCTCAGACATTCTAATTGAAGTGCTTCTAATTTGGTAGTCATCTGTTGTGCAGTGTGTGGTCTAGCATTATTGTGAAGCAAAGTGGTATGGAGCAATTGACCAACCCAGGTTGCTTAGCAGCTAGTTTTCCATCATGGTTTGCAATTGCTAACAAAAGACTTCTCTCATAATAGTCTGGCCCAATTTGAGAAAACTGTAATCAACAATACCAACACTAGTCCACCAATTGGTTTACAACTATTTTTTTATTTAGTCTATTTTCGCTTGGGGTATAATTTGGCTAGCTGACCAGGATCCAACCATTGCGATGAGCGCCGCCGATTATCATAAAGAATCCATTTTTCATCACAGGTAATGATTCGATTTAAAATCCCTTTATTTTTGTGCCGGTACAGTAACGTAGCGCAGCGGTCGACGCGCGTTTGCCGGTTTGCTTCAGTCAATTCATGAGGTACCCACCTTTCAAGCTTTTTAATGTTCCCAATTTCCTTCAAGTGAATTAAAACAGTTTTATCACTAACACCGCAGCCTGTAGCTAACTCGAACGTGGTTTGCGATGGATCCGTTTCCACAATAGCCTTCAATTCTTCATTATTGACTTTTGTTTCGGGTCACGCGGCTTGTTCTGCACGTCGAACTTTGTTTTCCTATGCAACACGACAGCCATATTCGTCATTAACCCTTCGAGTCGTCTCCGCAGCACTTGTACCACGATGGAACTCGTAATCGTAAATAATAGTAAAAAGTTTTCCAATTTGTAACCTGAATAACGCAAACAGAAAAAACAGATGAAAACAAAACAAAAGCTGTAAACATTTGAATTTGGAATTCCTTACCAAAGAGGAGAAATTTGTGATTAAAGACAGTACAAAAAACGCAATTTCATATGTAAGGACCTAATATTAATGTTTCTCACAGTAACATTACTTTTTTCACAGTATACTAATATGTGTAATGATTATACATGTAGAAATACTATTTACCATATGGACCTACAACATAATAGTATAACACAAAAGAATATAACCATTGTTTGAAAGGCAGAGCAAAAATGTTTAAATTTATTCAAAATAGGATGACAATCCTTACTACTACTACTACTTACCTGTAACTTTACGGGCGATACCGACAAGGAAATATTCCGGGAAGACGGAGTAGCTTCTGAGCTCCTTTATCTGGAGGGAAACCAGCCCTTGCTGAGTTCAAAAGGTTATTCAACTCGGTGATAACCAATGGGACTACCCCAAAGTCGTGCCATAGGTTGTAGGGCGCATTAACCTAGCAACCTATTCACTCTTCTCTTGAAGACACCCACATTGTATGCCGCCGGAAATACCGACGCATGCAAGCTGTTCCAGTCCTTTGCTGTACTTAGTAAAAAAGACGAAGCAAAGCGCTTCGTTTGGACAGGGGGAAGGTCCACAATAAAAGGATGGATACCTGCCATGCGACAGAACCACAAGATGAGACTTTGCGACACCAGCAAATATGTGAACACAGTAATCCTCTACACACACCTTCAATCATACACACACTACAGTACGACCGGATCTGTGCCTTTATAATACAAGTAACTGTCCCGGTGCAAAGTACTGCGGACATTCGCCAGAACATTAAGCTTTCCTGCTTGCGCTGCTTTTTCTCTGGACTCAATGAATCGACCAAAGTTGAGGTTCGATAAAATCTCTAAGTCTAACAAACTTTAGCCGGTCATTGTATTCCAAAGATATAATCTGGAAAGTAGGAGCAAAGGTGAATGGGCTCCTGTTAGCAGTGAACAGACAAGTCTGCGTTTTGGAGGCGTTGAATTTGACAAGATTGGCATTGCTCCATGCGGAGACTGCCTGAAGTTTGTCACTCAAACGTTGCACCATGGCTTCTCTTTCAGACTGTATTTGATGTCTACTATCCTGAGTACTCGGCAGATATCTTTCTACAACGATGCTGTCGTCTGCATACCCATACCGGGCTTCAACAGATCGTTAATGTGCACCAGAATAAGAGTTGCAAAAAGAACGGACCGCTAAGGCACTCCGGCATTTATTGTCAAGGGTTCCGAGGAATATCCTTCGAAAACTACAACGACAACGGCACTGGTTGCACGGCTTTTGTGAACCAGAAATAAGCTTTCGGAAACGGAAGAAATTTGGGCTGTCCTGGAGTCTTTGCAGCACTGTCAAGTCGACTAGCGATACGTGGAGGTGCTAAGAAATCTTTACCAAATGGCCATGATGTCCGTCTTAGTACAGAATTACCAAGCAAGTCCCATCTAGCAACCTCCGAGGTGGAAGGCAGGGAGACCTCGAAACTCTTCACCAACACTAGACCACCAACTAGAGGATGTTTTCAAGACATTATTAATGGTGTATATCTCACGCATCTCCGCTTTGCCGATGACATAATCATAAGAGTAGATCCGCTGCAAGACCTGCAGGAAATGATGTCTAGTGTCAATGCATGAATGAATCAAGACGTCTTGGGCGCGGGATGAACTTGTACTTGTCCAAGTTCATGGTTAATAAAAACATCATCCCCGAACCCATTTCGAAGTTGTCACGGAGTACGTTTACCTGGTGGTCTCCTCTCGGGGAGACTATCGCGGCGGGGCTGGACAAGGTCGATGATGGTCGAGTCGGGTTATCCACCTGATTCCCTGAGACTGAGTCCGGCCAGAAAGGGGTCTCGGTCCCCTTCAAACATAGCAGGCTTAGGAGGGGACAAGGGGATCCCTCCACAATCTATTAAGTCTGCGAAAAAGAGATGGGTGCTTCTCGCTGCGGGATGCCTTTTCTGTGGATCACGTCGGGGCATCGCAGTGAGTGCGAAAGCGATCCCATGGTGTCCCATTATGATGGCGGTGGCAACCGTCAGGAGAACGTTAAAAGTTGCGGTTGGATAGAGACAATTTTAAGGGTGAAATCACCAGAACAGTGCAGTTTGCCTGGGCAGCATTAGGGAAGTTGCATCACATATTCGAGTCGTCTTTACTACAATATCAGACATATAACAATGAAATATCGACCTTTACTTATAAATCAATATGTATTAATATCTCATGGATTGCGAGCAATAATATTTATTAATATAAATCCATCCAATTTTAACTGCTTCTGATAACTCAAAAGCTATTTAGCAATTCCATCATCCTGCTCAACATCATATTTGTTTCATAGTTTAAAGATCTGTATAAGGGTGCTCTAAAACAAACCATTCATGTTTTTTCTGCCGTAACACCAATGCACTGAAACACGTGCATGTATATGTTTATTATAATAAAATAAACTGAATTATTGGCATATTTTGTTACAGTTGTAGTTGGTTTTGTAGTTACACACAACATTATACTTTTCAATAAAACGGTTTGGACTTGTAGGTAAATGAAAATAATCTATTCCATGTTTTTCTTCAAAACGTTAAAGATACAAGATATGACTGTTTAGAATTTAGATTAAGCATAGATTAAATTCTGTTTCAAAAGTTTAACTTATTGGTGCTATAACTCACATCTTGGATAGTATAAGCAATAATCTTTTTATTTTTTTTAGAACTGGGGGAATGTGTGGCCGGGACCGAGATCGTTTCACCCGTCATCAGTACCACTGCCGGTGAGACAGGGTTATGTACCCAAAGGCCAAGCACCACCCGGTAAAAAAGCCAATGCTGAATTAATGAAAGTACCCAACTTTCTTCATCTAACACCTCCGGTTATAAAAATGCAGTGCGAAGCAATAAAAAAATTCTGCACTCCTTGGCCTGAACTATTAAACACTGAAGCGGCAGTTGAAAAGCATTATCCAATGGAAATTATTACCTCAGACTACTGCCATGCCAGTCCCACTATCAGGAACCCCTTGGCCCGCATAGTGACTTTGAGGGTGAAATTATCTGATTTAAACCTCGATAAGCATGCACGGGATAAGTTCTTAAGATTAGTCGGTGATAAATATAATGAAGATAAAGATTTGGTCACATTAACTGCAGATAGATGTCCGGTTAGAAAACAGAACCAGGATTACGTAAATTATCTTTTAACTGCCTGTTATTATGAAAGTTGGAATGTTGAAGATTGGGAAAAGGATAAAACTCTTGAGGACATGGAGTATTATGATTTTGATAAAAATCCATCAAAAAGAACCTTGGTGTCTTGGTTTTTAAGAGTAGCTAATGAAAATAATAATTTAAGCGAAGAGGAAATACAGTGTTATGATGTTAATAAAATACCGAATGGCCAAAAATATAAGGAGTCAGTGTCAAATTTGTTTAATAATGATGAAAGTACAGATACTTTGCAGGAATATGATACAGCGGTCAGGAAGCTACTGGGGTTACCGGAGAAGAAAATAGTAACATGATTGTATTACATGTATAGCTGTAGAATGTTTTTTAATTTCAAATTCAACCCTTAATTAATATACAGATTGTTCTTAAGATCGTAGATGACAGAAATGTATCCTAGCAGAATATGGCTATTTGAAACGAAATAAACAGAGTGCCGTAAGTACATATTTTTAACCCAATTATGTTGTTAATGTTCACACAATTCTAAATGTTAACAACACAATTCTAATGTACTTTAAATATTAATGTTTGAAAATATCTATTAACATGTATAGCCATGTTAAGCTTATTTAAATTTATATATAGAATGAATAATAAACCGATACGGGTAGGGATTCGAACCCGCGACTACTGGGAAACCGTCTCGTCGCTCTACCAACTGAGCTACCGTCGCTGTCCGCCTCGGTGAATTAAGCATTCTATATGTGATCGTCTTTATCGGGACGTCGATTGTCATTTTTGAAACATCAAAATAAAAACGCATTTTATACACCTGGAATAAACTATTCGTATCTAAAATAATGAATACATATATATTATTTGATAGGATATCAGTAAAGATATAAATAACCAATAATAATAATTTTTGGAACCTTCAAATGTACTATTTTGTATTTTAATTGTTTTTTTGGTCTATAAAGCATGCTCTTATAAACGATCCTTTTATAACATGGCCATATAAACGCATCTTCTTATTTCGAAAGACGTGTGTGAAGTCGAAATAGGTTCAGAATAGCTTTGACATCTTTGTTTCGTTCGTACGGTGTTGTGGCCCAATTTCGTATCTACGTTTATTCAGCATAGGCCCCCTTGTCTAGTTTCCTTAGGAGCAATATGCATACCGGAAGAAAATCACAAAATCCTTTGTATTTAGTCAGTAGAGGTAATAATCTAAACACGTTTAAGAAATGTAAATTGTGAGACTGTGATTTTATTTTACTTAATCGTCAAGAAAGTAAGTCATTTATAATAGACTAGCTGTTATCATCGACTCCTTCTGCTTGCGATCACCTATTAATCAACAACAAGAAATATTCGTACCCATATTTTCCAAAAATAGAGTTTAATAGGGTACTTGTGATATTCATGTTATTGATATACACAAATCGATAACTATAATAGGAAAATGGATGGTGTCAGAAAATCTTTTAAAAAAGCATATTTAATATTTATACCAAAACTATAGATAAATTTGGAGATAACATAAAAAAATTATCTTATATTTCAATTTCATACTACATTTATGAGTAGTGTTATAAACATACTAATATAAAATAACCGAATGTTTGAAGTGAGGTGCTGAATTTTTGTTATTTTTTTAGACCAATCCTAAAGGTATTGCAATAAAAATTTTATATTGGTTTTTGCACATAAAATATTTATTCATTATCAAATATTTACAAAAAATTATAAAAAATAATAATTCGCATTCAGTTAAATTCAAATCAATTAAATTAACCATTTAATAATTCATGGGACAATTCATATAAGATGTTTATAATCTATCTCTGTCACACTTAAAAATATATGAGTGTGCGAAAGAGATTGATAATATATTTTTTTATAAAATAATAAATTGACTAAAATTTTAAGTTTTGATATTGGTTGTGACATCTTTAAATGTTTTATGTATTGCCAAAATGCTAATAGACGTCGCGTTCGTCTCGATAGAGACGATAATATATAAATGCGAAATTCATCAATCCAAGTATTGACATAATAGCTCGGTTATCAGAGCGTTGGAACGATACCAAGATGCCGTAGGTTTGAGTGCTGCTCTTGTTGACAATTTTATCATTCTATATTTTTATAAAAAAAAGATATATTGTCTAATTACACTTAATTAGATATGAAATTACAGTACAAAATACGGTGCTGAGTACAGTACGAAATAAATTCCCCAGTACAGTACTAAGTAAAGTACAGTATGTAAAGCTTCGGATTCACATTCTACACAATCAGTCGGTTGTATCCATGAACTCCACAACTCTCTTTGTCGGGAACACTTTATGAACTCTCTTCTTGTGGGTGTAGAGAGATGCTTTTTGTTTGAAGGTCTGTTGGCATATTTCACAAGACAGAGGTCGTTCACCCGAATGGATTACTTCATGCTGAGTTAAAGCTTTCTTGTCCTAAAAATAAATAATTTCTTTAAGTTGCATTTCATCAATTACCATAAACATTAAATTCTAAAACTATTGTATTAGTTATTTCATCATTAGAAAAAATATTCCAGATTTCTTTAAAAGTTGTTTAATTATTTATTAATCAGAAACACAATAAATGGAAACATTTTACATAAAGTAGTATTACAAGTTGTTTGATTAAGCTTGGCTGCAGTTATTTCACGGAGGTAGCTTTAAATATATTTCATATGAGAGATGGATGCACAGGGTCTCTACCTTCTCTATCATAGTGTTTTCTGTGTTTTTACGTAATATATGCTAGTTGTTGCCCGCGAGTCCTTTGGCATCATAAGAAGTACATTAATTTGACAGTTTTTAATATATATTTTTTTGCTAAAATGATCTAAACTAAAACCCGTTTTATTTTAACAGTAATAGTCAGCCTATTTTCTACAGATATAAATATTAGTAACACAATTATTGAAATGAATAGATTGTCTTCAATATTCTTTATAATACTAGTGTATAATAATAAATAATAATTCTTACTGTAAATCCCTTCCCGCAGAGCTGACAGACATGCTTCCTTGGTTTTGATTTCTTCTCTCCATGGACCCTCATCATGTGCTTCTCAACATTTGCTTTAGATGCTATTGGCTAAAATACACATTTTTATTCTAATTATAATTAATAATTCATGTATGTATATATAATTAATATAATCTTTATCAAATACAATTGAAATTCATCTGGTAGTTTAAACTTAATTGTTAAAATATGCTAATATAAAAAAAGGATAAATTAATATATTTTTTGTGAAACTAGTACTTTTCTAGTACCCGCGATGTTATGAACTGCTTAACGACCACTAAGCTTATTTGTAGTGTAATACACACCTTACTACAAACAGGACACTTGTGTGTTGTTTTATTTAAATGTTGGTAGTTAAAATGGTCCTGCATGGCTTGCTTCGTGGGATAGCCCTTATTACACATGGGACAGGGGAATCTGAAAATATAATAGAAATTTAGTTCCTTGATAGTGAACATGTTATTGAAATACCATATATTCATTAAATACTCCTCGTTCAATGGGAAAGGCAATAATAAAAAATAAATATAAAATGTCTTTACACACTTATCTGATATTTAACTTTCTTAAAAATAGAATTACATAGAAATCTCGTCCAATCTATCTTCATATGAAAATTTCATCACAATCGGTTCAATGGGTTAGCCGTAAAGGCGCAACAGACAAGCAGACAAACTTAGTTTGTCAATTTATAATAGTATCTATATGAGAATCATTCCAAACCAATAGAAAACTTACTTGAAGACCTGGTCGGAGGCATGTGCCCGGGAGAACTTCAAATGTGCCTGGTAGGTGGCCAGGTGAGAGAACACCTTGTCGCAGTCCCTGCACTCGTAGCGCGTCGTACTCTGGTGTCTCTGGATGTGGTACTTGATCTGTATGGTCCGGACCATCTTGTGACAGACCGGACACTCCTCCCTCGGGAGAGGACCTTCGTGTAACCTGCAATTTATAATTACTAATTATATTTTTATTAATATTAAACTATTCTTATATATAGTGTTCTACAACATCGGTTTCTAAATGTTATTTACTTTAACTTTTAATATTTATAGTTCTATGAAATCCTAAAAACCTAATAAATATTACAAAAGATTTATTTGAATGTTTTTAAAAAAAATGATTTTATTTATAGTAACATTGCTCTTTCCACTGAGTATAAAAACATAAATTCTTAATTAAAATAAAGAGCGATTATTGATAATAAAATAAAAATATAAAAAATGAGAAACATTCAAAAACCTGCGATCACGGGGAGTACAATAACATTGATAATGTGCCTTAACTAAATGATTATAGAACCTATATTACCGTAGATGTGTAGCCAGCGTCGTTCTGTTAACAAATCTCTTCTTACAGTGGTCGCACTGCAGGCCCTCTCTGTGAAATCTATCGACGTGGTTTTTACGAGCTCTTGAGTTTCTGTAATTAAATCAATATATGTAGGGTTTTCTATCCTTGTATGGAGGCGTTTAATTATTACGTAACGCTACTCTTGAAGATATTAGACTCTTCCGCTCCTGTTTTTCTGTATCCTAGACGTTACTAACACCCAAGTAACGTACTGTTTACGCAAAGTAAAACATACACGAAAATGGTTGCCAAATTGAAAAAAAATACTTAGTTTTATTTAATTATATAAAAAAATAATTACTTTTGCATTTACATTATTAGTAAGATTTTTTTTGTTTATATAATTAGTATGAATAAAGTACTTACTTAAAAAACATATCACATTCGAGACATTTGTATCCAACTATAGTTGTTTTTGAAAGTAGTTTTCGTAAATCTCCAGGTTTCGGTGGTGTTTTTTCTTCTTCTAATATTTTGCCTTTCTTTTTTCTAGACTGTAAAAAAAAGATTTTAAAAGTTTTGCCTTGTTGATGAGTTATTCAATCTATATTTATGTAGATTAGTATCTATAGATTTCGTCTACCAAACTTACAAAATAAGCCATCTATACAGTTCTAAAAAATAATTATGTAATATTGTATAACATATAACAAACAAAAAAAAAAACAAATCTGAAGGTTCAACCAAAAACACAATTATTATATAAGTATGGAATTATTTATTATTATTGCATTACAAAGAAACATTTAGAAATACAGCATGTTACTTTTATAATTTTATACATAAAAAAAGTTGTCTGTTTGTATATAAATAATTCTAATTGATTTCTAATTAGTATCGTAAATTGACACCAAGACACATGAAATATGTGTGTAGAAGGGCTTATTTTGATAAGTATGGTGTTAAAAGAGGCCCTCCTAACACTACCCTTTGACATACATATGTATATAATAATCCATACCATAGAGACCTGTCTATGGTATAGATTATTGACATGGTATGAGTGTTGACATACAATTAATTAAACAAACCTTCTTTTCAACATCTATTGGTATGAGTGCTCTTGATGTTTTATTCTCGTGTGCTCTCAGATGAACTAACATTAGTTTCTGACTGTTCTCATACTTGTTACATAATTTACAAACATATCTACTGTAGTGTGTGTCCGTGTGTTCAGTCATTTTTGCTTCCAGTGCATATATATAACATACTTTGCATGGAACGTAGCCTGGTTTCTGAAAAAATAATATTAAATCTATAAGAATGCATAAGAATGCATTGTTTTTAAAATAAATTAAGGAAATATTTGATATAAATTAACTTTTTTGAAATCTGGGTGTTTAAGATTATCAAAGATTCATTAAATATTTCAATAATTGATTAAACCCTCATCTTTTGGTAATTAATTTCTCATTCAATTATTATTTGAAAATTGAAATATTGCATTTATAAACAAATTATTGATTACATAACCAACCTATTTTTTGCTGTCATATAAGCCGATACATACATGACAAGGATTATATATTAGATATTAATCACGGATCTTTATTTTATTTGAATAATATAAAGCCTATATACCTCCATCTATTCTAAATTACTAATATTTATTGAATCTGACAAATATTTTGAGAATTACGACACACATTATAAAAATAATATTTTAATATTAGTATAAATTATACAGTTCTTTATAGTTTTATAAATACAATAATGAATACAACAAACCTCTCTATGCATAGCTACAAAATGATCTTCCACCTGTTGTTGTGTATAAAAACCAATTATACACAGCTCACATTTGTACACAGAACTGACATATTGAACCTTTTGTTTGGCTTCTTCTCTGAAAAAAAAAATAAAGAAAAAAAAAAGAATAAGTCAATAAGAATAAAAAATATATTTTTAAAACAACACCTACTATCAGAGCAGATATTCAAACCTAAAGAGATTTTTTTTTTAATTAGTGAGAACTTTTGATCAAGTTGGCTTTGAAACATAATCAAAATTGATTAATTTCTTTAGAAGATATAATACAACGGACATTAATAAATAATGATAATAATAATTCAACAACATTTCAGGTGGACAAAATTGTCAGTTAAAAAAATCTTTAAAAATATTGAGATTTTGTAATAAAAACCTTTTTAGGTAAAAACAAAAAGTAATTGTTGGCCAGAAGCAATATAGTTTTCTAAGGGAAGAAAAATGTTAAAATTGTTTCAGTGATTTAAGAACTTACAGAATATAAATAAACAAATCATGTTATGTTTACAATATAAGTAGTGTTGAATTGAGTAGTGGTCAATATTTGAAGAAAGTATTTTTAATATTTTCAGGTCCAAAATTTAAACAAGTGATTGTTAAAATTATCTTAGACTAGTGTTAATGTGATGATAGTTAAGATTAAATTATAGTATAGACTGATTCTCACCTCAGAGCCATCATTTCCTCTTCCGTCATATATTCCTTTGTGTATTTGCTTTTTAGATCTGGTTTTTCTTTTTTGGGGCTGTTTCTTGGATTTTGACTTATTATTACTGTGTCGGGTTTTAAAGTTGGGCTAAAATAATTTTATTTATGAGAACATTTTCACTATGCATTAAACATGAAATGAAATGGTAAAGTTAACAAAAATAATAAATTAACTAACTTTTTTAATTTATTTTTATTAAACCTGCTAATTAATCATATTCATTAATCTGAAACTCAGAAAATTATGACGGTTTCAGACGAAAATCATCAAAATCAATACTTAAAAAAACTAGTTAAATTACTTACTCTATGGTTAATTCAGGCATTTCTCTTTTAACACTTTGAAAATCAGTAACCAAAGAACCAGAGTTGACTACTATGTGAGACATCAATCCTGTAACTGGGTTCTCCAGGACAAGTTCTGGCACTAAAAATAATGATATATAATGGAGTCCTTATTGACGTGAGGAGTTATCTACTTAATGTTATAACAATTTAATAAACAAAATGATTTAACTGTTATGACAAGTATAGCATAACAAACCAAATACTAGACTTTGTAGGGCATGAAAATACATATTTTTTTTAATTTTATGATGAAAAATATACTACTACTACAAAAAAAAAAGCATTGGTTGATTTATAAAAAGTTGTTGCTGAATGTGTCCCTGGAATACACAGGGATCTAAAACCTTTGGAACTTGAATTAAGTACTTTTAATCTAGATTTTTTTCAGAAACTGTTTCAACAATTTTAGGGATTAATCCCCCAATCTACTAAACATTAACTTAAAGTAATAAGCTACAATATTACCTCCCATAACATTGACCTGGTCGTCTATACTCAATGTAATATGATCCCTCAGCGCCTGAGCAACATCATAACCCTCATTTTTGACATTCTCCTCGGTACTGATAGATATATAATGTGGCCACTCCTTGTCTTGCATTGTATAATCCACTAGTATCTGATCAAAATCTGTTTTCATAACTGATTCAAGGGATGAGAGAGATTGCGACATGTATGTATGATCCATAGTCTGGAAAATTAATGTTTGTTAGAGCAATAATCAAACAAACAATATTTATTTATATGTAATTAAGTATGTAATTTAGTTACATTATTTATTTGATTAAATTTAAAATTTTGCTGTCAGGTAAAACTTTATTTATAACAATATTTCTATCATCTTCTAATATTGTTTGTCATAAAAATAATTACTAAGTCATCGGTCTACAGACATCTCAGCTCCTAAGCAACTTCAATTATATTTATTTATAACATAGAATTAAAACATTTAATATTTATTACATGTATATATATAATTATCATCTTGCAGTTCAGAATAGAGTTATATCATTATTATTATTTATTTAATAATAATATACAGCAGTCGTAACAACTGATACACAGTTAGTAGTATTATAAACAGGCTTAGTATTTGTTAACCATATGCCATGATAGTATATAAAGCCAAGGAAACCACAGGTAAGAGTATCATCATAATATTTTTTGAGCAGAAAATACTGCTAAGAAATCTGCGTATCTTAAAAGCTTGATGTAGTAAGCCCTACATAATTAATATAATTAAAATGTTACCAAGCAATAAATTTTTATAACTAAGTATCCAATCCACATTCCAATATGTATTTAATTTTAACATTGTGACACAAACCTCTTGAGTGTGGCTCATAGCCAGTACTCTCAAGTGTTCCTGCGCGCTGTGCACCTGTCGCTTAAAACGCGCCAACTTCTTCATCAAAGCTAGGCATTCCCAACAAACTAACTGATCTAGCTCAATTAAAGAGTCTCCGAACTGGAAACATATTGTAAAATAATATACTTTTTACATAATAATAATGAATGATTTAAAATATTTTAGAACTTTTTTATTTATTATTTATTTAGTCTGGGGTCATTAAACTGTAAGCCGTTTATTATAAGAATATATTTTCATGTATTTTTATTTATTTAAGTTCTAGTTATTTGGCAATTAGTATAAAAACTTTTGAAACTTACCCTATCACCCGCGTAATCGTACATTATTAATCTAAACATTTGATATACTTGTGTAAGGCCATTTATAGAAATTACATTACGATCTGAACTTAGACAAGTGCAGCATAACGTTCTGTACCCTGTATCCACATCTTGTTCCATTTTAAAATAAATAAAAAATTACAATACTTCAAATAATCTTGAAAACTTATCAATCACAACAAAAAGCAATACTCCCATGTAAAATAGACGAAATTGGGTGAAGAATATATAATGCCACAACGACACCACAAAATGGCTGCTTTACCCGGACTTGCTATGAAGGATTATATTAGTAAATATTTTTTGTGCTAACAACATTAATAGAGACGTCATTTTTGTAGCCTCAGAACAATAACTAAAGCTAGGTATTAGTTATTTTTCTGATTAAATAGCTATACTTATCAACATGTAATACTAGCTTTTATCTAAACTTATTATTTATCTATAGTAAGCTTTTAGTAACAGTTTCGCTTATGAGTAAAAAGTATCTTGTAATATATACGGTAAATTTGATTACATTAATGTTATTTGTATGAATTTTAAATGAGCAGTGACCTTGAAATTACACATCATCTCACCCTACTATAATGAATGGTGCCAATAATTTATTAACTTAATAATAAAAGAAAAGAAAGAAAAGTAAAGAAGTTAATATAACATTTATTTTTTATTTTCTTTTTTCAGTTCTAGGAAAACTTTCCATTACGCCTTATTTTATTTTTCGGAACATATTGTCTGGGATAAGAATAGAGTTATTATCAAATTCTATGGGGATAGGTTCATAGAGATATGATAAAAATTCTATGGATAGGTTGCAATAGTATAATTTAAAAAAAATACGTTTTGAAACTCAATAATTTACACACCAATCGTTTACGAAATAATTGGATAAAATGAAGCTCATATTCAAGAATTTTCACGCATGGAATATTTTTTTTAAACAATTTTCGAATTTGATCGCTTTTATATTGTTTCTAATAAATTAATTATAGCATTTTCTTTTTATTATTTTAAAGTAATTTATTTTCTTCACTGTTAACATTTTCTGATTAAAAAAAATACTGTCAAATTTTTAAAAACAAAAATAATAACGGCTTACGAGTTACGACTTTATAATTTATGTGATTTACGTTATACGTTAATAGCATTTGTGTTTAGTTTAGTAAATTAATGAATTCTCCAAAAGGTTATCTACACATTATAAGACTACGAAAGACGACCACGACCTTACATTATAAGTTAAATCACTATAACACTTTAACAAAATGCAGTCGACATCTAAAAGCAGTGAGTATTTAATTAAATCATTTCAAACTGTAGTACAATACAAATTACTGATTTACAATCTTATATCTACAGGAATATCGGAACTGCAAATAATAATAAGCAAAATGCCGCTGGAAGTGTGCTGTGGGGCCGTGCTACCAGAGTTTGGAGTACGTTGGCGAGAGGTATTCCGTGCAGTTCGTAATGCAAGGCTGCCGATGGCCCCTACAAGTGTGGCGCGAGTTTTGTGCAGACATGTAGCAAAATCTTTGCCAAATGAAGAAATTGCCGAGATTGTTGCTAGACTACGACTTAAATGTAAGTATCTGAAGGCAACACAATAGACAGTTGGTTGAAGATGGTTCTTAAAAGAATTATGTTATAATTCAAAATTTTTAGTAAGTAAAAATTTAATTAAACACAAGTGTTTAGATTGTTGTATTTGTAATATATTAAAGATCCTTTTTTGGTCTTATAGCTACAATCTGACATGATAAATAAAATTATTTTCAAACTATTTAACCCAGTCTGACAGAGCAAGATGTAAAATTTTGACCAATTCGTGTATGATTAATGCTTTTTATACATAACCATAAATGATGTTGAAAAATAGAAAACTTAATACAATACATAAAGACAAGCACTGATTTAAATGCTTATTTAGCTGAAGGAAACACTCAGAATTTTCTGTTTCAAGTCCTACTTTTATTTAGAATCTTAACATTTTTTGTTTATGTTTCATACTTGTGTACAAATGTGATTAAACAATTGTCAATTCCAAATTGGGGGTGTTTCTTTAAAAAACAATTTCATCTGATGAAACTTTTATGAAGTGAGCCTGTTATCTGTGTATGTTATATGTTATGTTATTTGCCATAAAATTAAAGTTTTTATGGAAAACATTCATTTTGGAAGTAAAATGACATGACATTTTATACATTTTGCCTAAGGGGCAAGCTAGTTTAAGCAGTTGAAGTTTAATAAGTTTCTGTTAAGTGTTTTAAAAAACATCACTTCCAGGTAAAATCAATAATAAGACTGTATCTAATTATCTATGCCATATTACAATATCTGAGGAAGAAATAGTACGAAGTAATATAAAATTAGATTAAAATAAAGGTGCTGGCCCCAATGAGATCCCTCCTGTGTTTGTTAAGTGTTGTGGTCCATGTCTCACTTTACAACTTTATTTAATTTAATTTGTAATAGAACTCTTAGTAATGGTGTCTTTCTTATTAAATATTTAAAAAAGGGGATATTCATGATAAAAAAAATATCAACCAATTTCCATAATGTCTTGCTTTTCTAATCTCTTTGAAATCCTTGTAAGTCCAGTAATTACCCATCATGTGGACTTTGTTTTTTATCCAAACATCATCATAGATTTAAAAGTGGGAAGTCTGTCCAAACAAATTTAGTATCATTTTTATCCTATGTTTCAAGTGAATTTGACAAAGGCCAACAAGTTGACGCCATGTATACGGACTTTTCTAGCGCTTTTGATAGGATTGTTAAACAAGTTAGAGAAAATATATGGAATAGGAAATTCCTTACTAGATTGGGTTAACTCATATTTGTCAAAAAGACTTCTTGTAGTCAATAGGTATAAGTCATATGAATACTTTGCCGAATCTGAGGTTCCAGAAGGTTCTCAGTTGGGACCATTATTGTTTTCTGCCTCCATCAATGATGTAACTTCAATCCTAAACATCATTAAATACTCACTTTTTGCTGATGATCTAAAAATATACAAGGAATTAGAAGCCGCAAGTGATTACGAACTAATTCAAAACAATCTTTAACGAATCAACTTATGTGTACAGAAAATGTAATGGATATGAATCCAAAGAAATGTTTCCATATTAAATATACGCAGAAACGTAACATTTATGATTCTTCGTATTATTTGAAGGGAGATCGTCTTGAGGAGATAAATGAGATGCGTGATCTAGTCTTGGACGCTAGTCTGTAGTCTTGGACGCTAAACTGCTGTAGTAAAAAAATCTTCGAGAATGTTGGGGTATATATTAACAGAAATAGCAAAGAATTTTACTCTTCACATACAAACACCGCACTCTACAACGGCCTAGTTCGCAGTGAGCTAGAATTCTCGTCTGTGGCTTAATATCTTCAGTATGCTACTCTCTCGCAACGAATCGGAAGTATACAACGCTCTTTCACGAGGCACCTAGCATTTTATTCCTTTGGAATATCGCACAAAGCTCCATGTTATGTCCATCTCCCCCGGTGACGCTGTAATAGCCAACAGGGCTAACAGCATAGACAGACAAAAAAAAAAAAAAAAAAAAATGTTATGTCCAACTTTGGACTGGAGTCACTTTATAACCGTCGAAAACCTTGTAACCGATTATTTAGACTGCAGCGATTTACTCAGTAAAGTTTAATTTAGTTTTAAAAACACATCCACGTAATACCATAACAAAAGTATTTTATATCCCCACATGTATAATGTATACTCTCAGACATTCTCCAATTCCTTGAACATGCATTTGTATAATTTTCTGTGCTCTAAAGTAATAGGTATCGACGTATTTAATGATTCGTCTACTTTTTTGAAAAAAATAATGCAACTTTTTAGTAAATGATTTTAGAAAGGAACCTTTTATACATATTGTAAAAAAAAGATAATAAAGTGATTTTTACAAAATCAGTTTAAACACGTGAAAGTAATAATTTGAAACAAAGTTTGTTTTATAATGATAATGTTATACAGGTTGTCCAAACATTCCATGATATGTTTTGGAAGCTCCTCAATAGCTATCTTTATATCCTCTTTGTCTGTAGATGTATTTAGATTTTTTGCACAATTTTAAAACTGCGGTCTTGTTTTGGCTGATATTTTTACTGTATATAGCTGTACAATTCTGTATATTTATTCACATCTTTATAGATATTCTTTATTGGTTGATGATTCGCTGATTTCTTTTCATTTTACCTCTGTCGTCGTAATACCTTAATCTCATACTCTCTTTTTGCTTCTTTAGTGATTTCAGTAAGTGTATTCTTGACTTCTGTCGTCTTTGTTCGAGTCCTGTGAAGTTATTGGATGTTTTATGTTGGTGCTACTGGTGTTGCAAGCTAGTAATTAAGGTTTATTTTTTTTTTGGTTGCCTTTTTCTTGTCTGGAGTAGATCTTTGCTTTTTGTCATAATGCACTTCTGTGAAAAACTGTTCTTCAGATTCTTTCAGTTGTCTTATCTGCATATGCTATATTCTCTTGGTTAGTTGTTCGTCTAAATTACCTTGTTTTTCGCGGATTTGTAAAGATTTTATTGTGGAAAAGTTGTTGGGTTATAGTTATATCAAACTTTTGTTTGTTTTGAGGGTTTTAATTGTTCATGCTATTCCCATAAGTAGGGTCGATTTAAAAGAGGGGTAACGCCATTTCCTCTAGAGGACAATATACAACGGCGTTTGTCAGTTCCCCCGAGCTTGGTGCTTAGAACTTGCCTTCTGTAAGATATTCATCTCCTGGCCACGTAGTCAATAAGGATTAAGGTAACTTTTTAAAGATATATTTTACCGCGTGGTCTGGGTGTCTAAGCCGAAAGCCCTCGATTCTGTGAATGCAGAGTTGCAAGTTGTGGGGGTCATTTCCTACCTCCAACAAATTCTGGCTTATCAGGCCAGGATTTTTTGGTAGCCTATAGCTTGACGTTCAACGTTCATTGATCTTCACTCAGCCAACCCTCCTCTTCATATAGGCTTGGGAACTTCCAAGGCAGAGTTGTTATTATTTTAAGTGATAAACATAGTACTGCAATATAAATTACTAAATTACATAGAGTTATTTTGAGAGTTATTTATAATTCCTTGGTTTTTAAGTTGTTTAAACAAAACATGTAAAATATTATTAAAAAAAAATTCAGTACCTACCTACCTACTGCAAATTGAATGGCCACGTTAGCTATAATCTTACATATATAATAAAAATTGTCTACTAATTCCAGTGATTGCAACTCAACGTCGCACATGGCATGTAATCAAACTCTCGGAACAGTTAACAGATGAGCCAGTCAACATATTAACAAGAGTGCTGCCCTCTCGTGTCCTACACGCACTGCGAGGAGCCAAGGGCGGTACTAACATGACACCAGAGGTAGATAATGGTTAATCATATATCACTTACAATGTTGAAAATACCTATAAACGTGTATATCCCTGTTAAGCTTATTAAAGTTTTAATTAAATATAGAATGCAAAATAAACCGATATGGGCAGGGATTCGAACCTGCGACCTCTTGGAAACCGTCCCGTCGTCTACCAATTGAGCTACCGTATTGCTATTATTACCGTATTTAAAATGTATCAATTACAAGTTTTTTCATTTCTCTTCATTCTGCATTTGATATGGTGTAGTAAAATATTGCAACTTTGTCTGGCTTTTGAAGGTTTTATTAAACTAGCTTCGTTGATAAAAAACCTAACATATCCTACATATTTATAAGTAGTTTCAAATTGAAACCTGTTTCAAAACATGTAAGAATACAAAAATAATGTTATTATTGTTACAGATACAATCAGTCAAACTAGGTGACCTCCTTTATATAAGTGTACAAATGGTATCTAGTGTTAAGAATGGCGCTGTATTATATGTCGCAACTCCACCTGGTGAGCCTGTAGCTCTAGTCAGCTCGTTGCACAATTCATTACTCCGAGCCTGTGTTCAAGGTATTCTAAATTTACACTTTTTCGCAGATTGTTTGAACACAAATTTGCTGTCAATTGCTAAAATTTTGATGTTATGTAATATTTAAATAGAGAGGGTTATTTGTAATTAATTGGTCACCTCTTGCAGGCGGCCTGTCTACTTCAATCATAACAATATTAATTTTTCTACGACTTTTAAAAATCTCAATAAAAAACACAAAAAATCGAATTAAATAAAATTTTTGCTCCTTATTAAACTGTATTTTGTAAGAAATACTTAAAAGGTCAATCTTCAACGCCTGGTAGTGCCTTAACTACCTACGTTAAGAGTTAATGCCAGTTCAGAGAAAACAAAAAAATTTTGTATGGGAAAACTTACTTTTTAAAAACAATTAATTTTAAATAGTAGTAGAGAAAATGTTGTTGGGATTGATGTAGAGAGGCTGTCTGCAAGAGGTGGCCCATTAACTACAAATAAATAAGCTATTTCAAAGTATTATTGTAATTTAATAAAATTGAATTGTTATTTGAAAACAATAGTTTTATAAGAAGCAATATCTAGACCATTTTTTTGCAAAATCCGTCTACAAGAAAAGTAATTTTATTTAAATGATACCTTACCATAATGAGCTTTGAAGATTCATTCAAATGAATTCGTTTGAATATTTTCAAATATGACACACATCCCTCATACGAACGTTATAAAATTGTGCACGGGCGACTTGTCCGTGGATAAAAGTAAAAATTAAAAAAAAAATCCTTATAAAATCACAGTAAAATGTTCCCAGGTCTCGGATACAAGAAGTTTGAAGACGTCAGTTTGAACGGACATGACATATATTCTCTTCTGCGGATATTCAACACAAATCATACTGAAAATGCAGATTTCCTGGCTCACCTTCCAGAATATTCCATAGCACCATGTTTAACAAGGTCCGGTATAGACTTCACAGGTCGCAAGACAGACGAGCGATATGCCAGTGAGCTGCTCGGACCGGACCCACCTCATCTAGATAAATTGACCATCGCAGCTGAGAGGGAATGCTTTGACCCGGAAAGGTAATTTAATTTAACATTGATTGATGTTTTTCTTATACAAAAACAATATTTTAATGTTATCATGGCATTGTGCCAAAAATATATTAATGTCTTACACTAACAAATTCAAATATTTTTAAGATACTTTAATTTTATGCTTTATTTAAACATACTATAATATAAACTATCTATTCCCAGCTCTGCTCTAGTTATAGAATTTTAAATTCTATATTTGTTTAAAATAAAAAACGCGGAAACATGTTTATAGACAATAAATATTAATATATTTTGTAGATTAAATAAGAAAATGAAGATAACAATACAATTGAAGAGTGAAGACATCGCGAAGACGTTACAATGCTGGGCGATGAAGGGAGCCATATCACCATCATCAGAAATCATTACTATATTCTATAAAATAAAATCAAATAAAATACATATTGATGGGGATGAAGATTGATACTATATAAATTTCCGATCAGTTTTTCTTTTAATAAATATGAATTTGAAATTATTATTTTCTTTCATAATTTTATAGATATATTTATATCTTTGAAACTTTTAGAAACTGAGACCTTGTGTATGTTTGTATTAATGTAGCTTGTGGCAGTATAGCTCCGAACGGTATCAATAATTACATAGAATATTTCACTAAAAAATATTCGAAAAAAATGTATAGATTACTTTTAACTCTGAAAGATTAAATATTTTCCACACTAAAGCTATAACTTCAAATGTAGGGATTTTGTTTAAATTATGTCGCAAATCACGATAATTCTTACTTATAATAAATCTGTTATTGTTTTTCTTGGTTGACTGGCAGATAATGTTTTTAGCATAAAGTCCGCCTTTTGTACCATTTTTTTTGCCCATCAAGGTTTATTTTATCTATAATATAATAAATAAAAAATAAATAATTTCACGATAATTAGTAACTCAATTGATTTCAGTAGGGTGTAAACATCGTGACGTAACGAGTCACGTGATCGGAATCGTTTTGAGGGACACCGGAGACATTTTAAATATTCGGGAGCATTAAGTCGAGGAGAAATTGATTAGTGAGAGCTTTACAGCTCGGACCCCCCAACGGGACCGGTGGATCACGCAACTCTGATAATTGTATACCTAAGTAATTTGTGATAACGATTACTACCTACATTTAATACAGGAATTGTTATATTGTGTCTGTGTGGTTTAATTGCTTGAGACCTACGTCTCGGATCCTGTACCAGAAGACTCCATTAAGAACGAGCAAACCGCTAAAATGCCTCTCTCCGGAATACATATTAATTGGAGTGAGGACAGGTACACAGAATAAATAATAAAACAAATAAGAAATAACGTTTATTAACCAGCACACTTCATAAACAGCAATGAACATAATTTAGACTAGAATTACATCAAAATAATGCCATTTACGAAACACAAACATTACAAGATGCACAAATGTTTGGTTAACTTCGTATTATTATTATAGAAAAAAACTTTAAAAACCTGAAAGCACATTTACAAATCCGCCGCTGATTTTAAAACCATCTAGTTTCATTTAAAAATATTGCAAGTTTTGTGACAATTAAAAACAATTAAAGACTAGGAAATGGCTAAAAATCTAACACTAATATAAAATATAATATTTACGGAAGTGATTTTTCCAACATCTCTCTTTTTCACTAACTACTTCAAATGTACAGGGTTATTTGTAATTAGTTGGCCACCTCTTGCAGGCAGCCTCTCTACATCAAACTCAAAAAATGTATTTTCCCTCTTTTATTTATTACTCTGTAATTTGTAAGTACTTAAAAGGTCAACGCCTCGGCGACAAATTAAATTTAAAAAACTATTATGTAATTTTAAAGTCTTAGAATAAATGTTATTGGGATTGATGTAGAGAGGCTGTCTGCAAGAGGTAGCCAATTAATTACAAATAACTCTGTATATGAAGTAGTTCTATCTCTTTTCATCTTAGTGTAGTTTAGGAGGAGTATTTATGTGTACAAAATGTTTAGCTGGGATGTAACAAGAGGGTACCAGTTATGGTACTTATTAAGTTTAGTTTCTCGTGGTATGGTCACAATGAGGGATGAAAGGGTGTAACATAACTCTTAAGAGAGTAGGGCGACAGGAGAAGACATGAATGGTGTCTGTGAAAAATGACATGGTAAAGAAACAAATCTCCATTTAAATAATGTATGATGTAAGAGAAGTAACTAACTCGTTGCGCTAACCTCAATAATTGATTGGAAAAGAGCAGGTACATGGCGATAAGAAAATTAGTATTAATGTTTTATTAGTACCCTCTATTTACAATCTCAGTTATTTTATATATTAAGTAGATAGTTTACTGAATGAGACCGATTTGTAATACTCCACCTTAACTCCAGCCCTATTCTACCTTTTTCTCATACCAAAGAAGTCACACTTCATAAAGTATAAAGAAAATATAATTAAACATTAACATTACATTCTAAGAAAACAAACACCATGTTATTTATCAGTTATCTATTAAAAAAAAAATTAAATAACTTATTATATTATGGGCGTGCTAAATTAACAACAATTTGATATTAAAATAAATCATATGTTACAAGGAAGTAGCTTAAAATAATAAAATTTTAATAATAACAAAAGAAATGTAATTCCTAATAAAATTAAATAGTTATTCTTAATATGGCAACACCCATTGCACCAAGTAATGACACTACAGAGATCACGAACTCAACAGACAAGCACAATAACATTATATGTCTTACTATAAGAGAATGAATGTTTGATTATTTTATTTAAATAAAATTATGGATTCAGTTTACTTCCTCGTTTTAACATTCACATATTCGTTCACTCGTTCATTCGAACGAACGAACTATCCTCATCTTAGTTCAGTTGAGCCTACAAAGGGGTAAAGCGAGATACATCTATCTAAACTTTAGAAGAAATAAAATGTAGCAAATAGGACAAATTTAAATTCACACTTTAGTTAAGGGAAGTATTATTATATAAATTAGATGTAAGTCGGTGACCTTCCATCCATCTCAACCATATTTTGGAACCCTGCAAGAGTTTGGCTTTTGGCAAGTTTATCGCTTTTATATATCACAATTTATCTCATAAAAGAAATTTAACTTTTTTCTTTGACTCTTGTAAATTTCCTTATATTTACATGAAAACACATTTGTTTCACTATATATACAATAAGTTGCATTGTATACATACATATTAAGTGATTATATTAAAAGCCTTTTTTAATTGTCGAGGTGTAGTTTAAAGATTTAAACAAAATTATCAAACACTCATAAATATTTTGAAATAATATATTATTGCGTTTTTTTATTTGATATGTACTAATTTACGTATCCATCGATGTTCGAAAATTTATGAAAAAAATAGTTTTTTTTTTTATAAAAAATACGAATATCAATATCACCAAATGGAAATAAATAGCGAGCCCTACGGACTGATTTTAATAATTATATAATATTTACAACAAGTAATTATATTTAGCACCTCATTAAAAAATAAAAGCAAGGGATTTAAAATACTTAAAATTGAAAATGTTTTAACTATTTGCAAAATTAAAAAAAAAACCAAAAAGGTTAACATATTTTTTTGCAAATATATTATTAAAAAAAATCTTACATCACTGTTATATCTACGAAGACTTGTCTTATTTAACCTATTTATACCAAAGACTACGTTCTTAAAATTTTGTACTGAAAATTTTTCATCTTATTTTCTTTTTGCTTTATTAAGGATTTATTGTTTTCGTTTTTTTATTTAAAAAAAATGTTATCTACTTATCAGGAAGCAGCATCAATATTTTCAATTAAATGATTTTGTAAAATCAACCTTACCCAAAATCTAATCTTGATTCAAATAAATGATAATTCGACCAAAAAATTGTTTTTCTTTGACTTAAACTATCTGGTATCAATGTTTTTTTTTTAATTTAAATAGAACAAAAATTGAAAACAGTAAATCCAATGAAGCGACCATATCCTACAATCACATTTCCAAACGATCACAGCTTTAGACCCTGCCCTCGCGGCGGTGAAGTTATCATGATAAGATTTAAAACAAACAAATATGTAAATAACAAAAAAAATATTTTTGTTGTTAAATATTGAGAAATTAAAACATAGTAAAATAAAATATTTGACATTATTTATGAAAAATTAAGTATTTAAAATAATGTAATATTTTTTTATTACTTAACATATTTTTTGTTATCTGTAACCTCTAAATCACACCATGATAACTGAACCACGCACACATACCCAATTTCAATTTCTTTCCAAATTATCCTATCTATAAAGTACTACCTAACAAATACTATATATTAGTTCAAAGTTGAACAATCAAATCTAAATAGATACAATGATTTTTTTTTTATCAACACTATGGGTAAGTTGTTAAGCCGCCGACAAATAACATCAGATGTCGCGGGTTTATAGACATAGTTTTTCATTGCATATATTTAAATTTTCAGTTTCAAAAGTTTTGTAAAGCCTTATATTAAAAGAAGATTTTTAATATGGCTCAGATTAGATAGAAATTTACTGAAAATCGGATTTCAATCATGTAAGTATTTCATAGAGACTTCAACACAATTCCTGCTTCGTCATTAATATGTGAATCAACCAAATTGTATAATTATATAATACCTAACATATTGGAAATATAATAAAGCTTCCTGCAATTTTTTAAGCTATTTCAGAAATAAAAACATCTCTTAATGAACAAATGATACAGAAATGTCGAAAATTTCAGTTACTTTTAGTAACATTAATCAATTTCGTTAAAAAACTACAGGTTTAAAAATTAAAAAAAATACCTTCAAGAAGTCACTTTACCTCTTCTATATGAGACATTGTCATGTGACGCCTGAAAAAAAAACACAATGGAAATGTACGTAAAAAAAAAACGAACCAAAGATTTTTTTATAAAACTTAATTGACCACAGGTAATTGTGATTAATATTTTTGTCGACCTGTGGCCGAAATTTGAACCTAATATAATATATTAGTATAAATAAGAGAAGAAAAAAAAAAGATTTTAAAATATTTTTTTAATTTGCGTGTTAGGTCAGGTAACAATCTATTGGACATACAGGGTAATTTGTTTTTAATTGGCCATCTCCAGCAGGCAGCCTCTCTACATCAATTCCAACAACATTTGATCTACGGCTTTTTAAAATTAATAGTTTTAAAATTTTTAGTTTTCCCATAAAATTTCAATTCAAATTCCCATTTCCCACATTTGTTGCCTCTGAAATGGCATTAACTCTGAGAGTAGGTATGACGCCCGAGCGTTGACTTTTAAGTACTTCTTACAAAATACAGAGTAATAAGTAAAAGAGGGAGCATTTATTTTTCTTTTTTTTGTGTTGTTTATCGAGATTTGTAAAAAGTCGTAGAAAAAATCTTGTACGGGTTGAGGTAGAGAGGCGAACTGCAAAAGGTGGCCAATTATTACAAATAACCCTGTATATATTTGATTAAGATAATTTCTATTCACCTATTATTATATTTAAAAGAAATTCAGTAGTTTCAGAGATTATCTCCTAACAATAATAATAAATGAAAATATAAAATACATTACCAAGAAAATAATAATAATTATTAAAAAATAATAATAATATAGATAATTACCTCAATCCCCTCTCCCCGCGGAACGACAGACTACACAGGGTGCATTGCCACTCCGGACTCTTAACTTTATCAATGTCATTTATCTTATCATTGTCTATGGTTGTGTCTATGGATGGAGTATCTATGTCCTTGCTGGTCTCAATTTTTGTTATTTTCTTCTCTGGTGAAGGTAATTTGAATTTCTTTAGGTCTGTAAACAATTATTATAATGATTTTAATACATAGGATGAGATGTTAGGATGGTTTCGTACTTAAAATTATTTTTAAAAAAACCTACTCCACCTACAAAACATGATTTTTATTTAAACAGATCTAGACAACTAGTATATGTATACAAAGTTACCAATTGGTGTTATGACAATGCTGGGTACACCCATGACGGTATGGCAGGGGGAAGGCGGCGCCCTCTCCCTGTAGTCAACGGCCACGCGGCTCAAGGGCAGGGCCTCATCGCTTGAACCATCAGACTCCTGCTTTAAAGGTTGTTTCTTGACTCGTTTCCTAAATCTGTCAAATTAATTGACAAATTATCACAATCTTATTTATAAATATGTATGTTAAGTATGGCTCTAAACCTTTGCCTACCTTTTATAAAAAATTTAAACAAATAAATTATTTTTGGTCTATGTTTACAAATACAGTACAAACTTGTTAAAAAAAAAACAGATAATAATTTTAAAACTTTAATATAAGTTTTTGTATTAAAAAACTAGCATGGCATTTAATAGCTCATTAAAAAGTTCAAATAAAACAAAATATAAATTGTTAATAAGTACAAGAATTATAATCGTATAAATTACAAGTTTAATATAATATAATTCTTTAACCATATGTTATAATGATAGTGTAATTAATTTATATACTTTACAAGTTTCTATCAATGGCGTAAAAACGTAAAAAAATGTTGCTCGACCATATTACATAATTAGTAGATAATATTTATAATTTAAAACGCACGTTCCTATTGAAGAACGCAAATTTGTTAAAATTTTTAAAATTGAATGATATTTTATGAGCCAACAAATGACAAACTGGTCACCATAGTGTGCCTCTACAATGAATTTAATATTTTTTTTCACTATGAAAATAAATAATTCAACAACCAACAATCTCATCCATTTCATAAATAAATAAGATAAGCAGTATTTTTATATAATGAGATAAGCAATATTTTAAATTTAAAATCATGACAGTCACCTTTTCTTTGGTCTTTTATACACAATTCTCTTTTTCTCTTCGTTGTTATTATTATTGATGTATTTCTCGCAGGCCGCACTCCCGTGTTCCAAGGCCTCTAGCTCTGTGGAGCTTGATATTGAACTTTTATCACAAGCAAATAGGTCAGTTTCATTGCTAAGTTCGTTGCTGTCTATTTGATCACTAAAATATATATATATCTTTTTAGTTACCTCCTATTGAATAGTGTAAAACAAACAATTGAGGAATCAAAGTACAATCAAACTTGGTAAATAATTTGTGGATGATTCAAATTGATTTCAATCTTGAACTTTGCCTCTGCAGCCAGGGCTACTATTACCTACAATAACAAACTATCCTATTGGATATTTTTTTTTAAGCAGCACAATGTCAGGATTCTAAACAAGTCAATGTCTTTGCTAAATTTGTTACTTGATTTATGAAATTAATAATATAAATACTAACAGCCATCTACAGACTCTAAATAAACCTTTAACAATGCCGTAATCATTCTTTTATAAATAATAAATAAAACATCAGGCAGATATTGAAGAAAACTGGTTTGTATAAACATTGAGGAAAAGGCAAAAAAATATATTAAATTATTTATAACTGAATTAAAATAATGTGGGTTTGGTTGTCTAGTGGCTAGTAAACCTGACTGGTGATTTAAAGGTCATGATTTTTATTCCATATACAGTTGTTCGAGTGATCCTTAGATTGTTATTATTGGCCTGGGAGTACTTTGTATATACATTTGTAAATCCCTCCCCAAAAAATAAAGATTTTCTTATAAATATAGAATGAAAAAAAATAACAGATACGGGCAGAGATACAAACCCGCAACTTTTGGGAAACCGCACCAGTGCTTTACTGATTGAGCTACCATTTCGGTGAATTGAGCATTCTTTTTGTGATCATTGTCTTTATTGGAAGGTGGTGACATTTATTAGGCTTCTTTCAAAAGTCCTAACCAATGTTTCTAACTTTGCAGTATAGACAAATGTTAAAAAGATGCTACTTTAATATTTAAAAAATATCTATAAACATGTTAAGCCTATTTAAATATATAATGAAAGATTAACCTATATGGACAGGGACTCAAACCTGCAACCTCTGGAAAACCATCTCCTCACTCTAGTAATTTAGCTACCATATTGCTGTTTGTCTTGGTTAATTAAGTGTTCTTTATGTGATCAGAAGCTTAATATGGCTATATATGTTTATAGATATTTTCAAACAAAGATTTTTGCTAATAATTTTTTATTATATAAAAAAAAGTCTTTTCCTCATTAAACAAGACTTCACAGTATATGTCTTGTGATTGCAATGTCTGTGTCCATTCTTTTTATCATGTATGACATAGTAAATCCTTACCTCACTAGATTTATTTATTTCTCTTCTAATATACTCTTCATAAAATGTCAATACAAAGTTCATTATAACACAGCATCTACATGATCACTATGTTCATATGATATAGATTTGTTAAGGTGAAAAATTATAAGTGAAAATGCTATTCAGTTCTTTAGGTAATTAATTGTTTTTGTAAATGTAAAAATTGCTCTGTATTTTTAGTATAATTCACTCACCTCTCTTCTGACAAGTCACTTTGGGCTCCAGTTTCCAATTTTTTTATTTGAAATGTAATATTGATTCTTTTGTATATCTCCTCAGTAATATTTCGACATTTTTCATATTTCGAGTCTAAGGGCTCATTAGAAATTTGAGGCCATGGATTTTGGAAAGTAGACATTTTGGATGATTTGTTGTCACTCATTAACAACATATTGCAGGTTGGCCAATTTTCCAATTATTGGGAAATTCCATTTTTGTCTTAGTTACGAAATAAAAATATGTAAAAAAATGGCGGGATTTCTCTAAAGTACGGCAATCTTCGCATTTATCGCAGTATATTTTAATAGAACTTATCTGGAAATAGTTTTTCAGGCGATTACTCCTTATTTGTTTTTTATAAAGCACCAAAATTCGCTGTTTTCACAACAAAGGGACATCGATCATCACTATTATGGCACACTAAACTAATCATGACTCTTAGTTTCCCCGAAAAATGAAATAAATATGCCTAAGACTAGATATATTAACACCTATAACACTCTTTCAGAGTTAAATTACAACAATAATTAAACACAAACAACTTTAAAAACTAAAATAAAACTACAACAGTCGCCTTGCGGCTTTTTTTAGATTTTTTTGACGTTTTATATTTAGTGTTGCTTGACACTAATTGCTCATAATTTTTAATGAAAAATCATTTTTTGGCATAGACAACATACCTATTAAGATCTTGACATCGCTTTTCCCGAGAATTTTCATGATCTGCTTATCTAATACCACTTTTAAACTTTCCAGTACGTAAATTATGATATTTAGGTTTATTATAGCTCTAACAAAGGCTCTATGGGTTCGCTGAAAGAAATTCTATGCGAATGACTTACCTCCATTTTAATTTCTAAAAAATGTAGCCATAGACTTACTAATAATAAGAAATAAGATATTAAAAAAACAATATTAGTAAAATAAATAATTATCTTAGTTATAATTAAAATAAGTTAACTGTTTTTATAATACGATTTACAACAATTTTGCCCTTACATTTTATATTAACTGTTTCAGAACGGTACTAAAGTTAAAACCTCTATTTCCCGCCAAACGCTAGCCATTTTTGTTATGACATAAATTCTTAGGTCTTAACTTTTATCATTTTAATTTGGGAAAAATGTAGACGTTAAATAAGTATTTATTTGCATCAAACCAATTCATTTCGAATCTATTAAGTGTATCCCATTCAAAGAACTCTAACATGGCATTCAGAAAGAGAAGTTCACTGAGAAAACATTTATTGGCTCAAATATCTGAAAAAAGTGCTCCTTGTGCTTTCTGTCGGCAAGAAGTTGACGAGGAAGCTATTTACGGCAAATTATACAGCATTGGAGATATCCACTGTCATTATTTTTGTGTAGTAAGTTATTACATCGCATATTATTTCGTTATAAACTACTAAGCCATAAAAGTCTATTTTCAAAATCAAGTAATAATAATTATATTAAATAAAATATACACTAACTACCATATAAACTGACAGGTCTAAAATTGCTGTTTATATAATTATTTTTGTTGTTGCTTGTTTTTATAAATATTTTCTAAACTAAATAAACTTTCTGTTTATGTATATAAATAAAATTTACTTGTCTTTCAATCAAATGGGACCTAAGTTTACAATTAGGCATATAATATAGATATTTTTTATTACTTAATTTATGCTAATTATAAATATTTGTTTATGTAAATATTTTAGGCTATAGGAATTGAAGATCCTAGTAAAATCAGTAGATTAATTTAAGCTATTAAAACTAGAGGTTTCCTTACTAATTTTAAAAAGTATTTCCACTTATATTTGTTAATTAAATATTAATTTTAAGAATTGTGTGACCAAAAAAATGTAGATAGTAGTACCTGAGATTAATATTTTTTTATTCCACTGCATAATGAACATCTTGTATAGAAATATCTATGAAATTATAATTATGGTACTGGTTTGCAATATTGTGGATGACAAATTTACTTAAGCTGTCTATAATTCTGCAGCTACTCTCCTGCTGCCTAATACAAAAAGGTAAAGACAATGAGGGACTTTTTGGTTTTCTGTACCCAGATATATTGAATGAGATTGAGAGGAGCAAGAAACATGTAAGTATACTTTCAAATTAAAATGCTCTTTATGGTTTCTATTAGGTTTATATTGATCAGCCATTACAAATATTGAAGTCAATCTTAACCTTCTTGCTACCTGTTGACCTTAAATATAGAATTTGCTTTTAATTTTGTCTATAAACTACACCAAACTCATACTTTCTGTGTTGATTGTCTAAAATTATTTATTTATATATTTAATATCAACATATTAGTAAATAAACTATTTCAGTACTAAAACACATCCTCTATTTTATTCTAATTGATATAAATAACTTGGACAATATTCTTTTTTTTGTTTTGGTATTTACTTTTGTATGCATGTTATGTTAAGATTATAGTTTTGTAATAGTGATCATTCTATTAAATTTATGTTTATCTTAAGTTCACTTTGATTATAAGTGTTATTTACCTTCTTAGTCTACCTGGAAAGACCTATAAGGGCTACACAAACATATTAATAGTATGTAAACTGCCTTATATGTAACTGTTGGTCTTTTAAATAAATAAATAAATAAATAAACACATGCTTTGGAAGGTAACAATAAAACCTTTTTTAAATCTGAAATTGTCTTACTTGTTAGTTGTTTTGAGCTTACTTTTTTTTTAATAAATATTAAATGAAAACTTTAGCAACAAGATACAAGTTTAATCTGAAACTTCTTTGAGACTGAACAATGGTTAGGTTTTTGAAAGATGCCTAATAGTTATCTCTTCCTGATAAAGATAATTATATATAGAATAATCATTTTATTAAGACGGGCACCAACACAGAAGCTCTGTTACCCCTGCTCATGTTGTTAAATTTTATATACTGTATTTGAAACTAAAACCTTTTTGAAGTATGAATTTTTTGAATACAGAAATGCTCCTATTGTAATAAAGAAGGTGCAACATTAGGATGCAGTGTAACCCAATGTAGGAAGCAGTTCCACCTCCCATGTGGCAAACGGAAGAATGGAGTTTCATTGTTCTATGGAAATTTTAAGTAAGTGTAATTTAAAGTAATTGGGCCTTTATATGTGCTAGTGGTGTAATGTCTGCAACTCTTTATATTGCACATATTCATCAGTTACCAGTAGGTGGAGTTTCTGTTCATTTACCAGATAAATAGAGAAATTATATTTTCAAAAAGGTACTTTCTAATACTGGTAGTAAAGGTTGTGTCATGTTATACCTTCTTTATCTGAAATGAAAATCTATTAGTACAGTAAAAGTAAAAAAAACACTTTGTTAGAAGACAGACAACCATAATTATATTTATTAAAACCTGCTAATAACCAATTATTATTTTTTTATCAGATCATTCTGTCAAAACCATGCGCCAAAACAGAAGATACCAGATGAAATAATGATCAAAGCAAGAGCTAGGAAATATAGACTAAGGAAGATTAAAGAAGGGAAGTCAGTAGAGACTGGTAATAAAATTTATATCATTTATTTAGTTTTATGGATTTTAGTGTGCATAGCGCCATACCCGATCTGAAACTGATAAAACAATTGACGACTACGATCGCAGTTTTTAACGCCATCCTTTCTAAAATGAAATGTTAGGTATTATTTTTTTATAACTTAAATCCACACAAGGCTAAAATATCAGTGTAGTTTTTATACACAAACAATTTTCACATAATACACATAGAATAACGATCTAGAACTTCAAGGAGTTCGACTTGGGAATCGAATCAATGATTTCGCGTTATCACCAATCAACGTCGTTATTTTTTTCAGGATTATATTCAGGGTTATTTCTAATTAGTTGACCACCTTTTGCAGGCAGTCTCTACATAAATCCCAACAACATTTGTTCTACGACTTTTTAAAAATCTTGGTAAACAACACAATAAAAAACACGAAACAAAAAAATATTTGCTCCCTCTTTTACTTATTACTCTGTATTTTCTAGGAAATGCTTAAAAGGTCAACGCCCGGTCGCTAACCGACGCGACGCTGAGAGTTATGTCAGTTCAGAGAGAACAAATAGAAGTTGTATGGGAAAATTAAAATTTTAAAAATTATTAGTTTTAAAAAGTCGTAGAACAAATGTTGTTGGAATTGATGTAGAGAGGCTGCCTGCAAGAGGTGGTCAACTAATTACAAGCAACCCTACTTCGAAAGAGCCAACGTCATTAAATTTACATAACTATAACGCAGAAACAGTCAATGCTATTAATTATTAAATTTACTTACGACTTTACCTCTGCAATAGTCAATGTCATAAAATTAACCACAACTATGCCTCAGCAATAGTCAATGTGATTAAATTTACACACGACTATACTTCAGCTACAGTCAATGTCATTGAATTTATTCACGACTGTACGTCAGTAACAGTCGATGTCATTAAATTTATTACCAACTATTCCTCATCAGCAGTCGTTGTAATTAAATTTACTCACAACTATGTCTCAGCAGCATTCAATGTCATTAAATTTACTTTCAACTGTGTCTCAGCAACAGTCGATGTCATTAAATTTACTCACAACTATGCCTCAGCAGCAGTCAATGTCATTAAATTTACTTTCAACTGTGTCTCAGCAACAGTCAATGTCATTAAATTTACTCACAACTATGCCTCAGCAGCAGTCAATGTCATTTAGTTTACTCTCAACTGTGACTTAGCAACAGTTGATGTCATTAAATTTACTCACAACTATGCCTCAGCAGCAGTCAATGTCGTTAAATTTACTTTCAACTGTGTCTCAGCAGCATTCAATGTCATTAAATTTACTCACAACTATGCCTCAGCAGCAGTCAATGTCGTTAAATTTACTTTCAACTGTGTCTCAGCAGCAGTCAATGTCATTAAATTTTCTCACAACTGTGCCTTAGCAACAGTCGTTGTCATTAAATTTACTTACAACTATGCCTCAGCAGCAGTCAATGTCGTTAAATTTACTTTCAACTGTGTCTCAGCAGCAGTCAATGTCATTAAATTTACTCACAACTATGCCTCAGCAGCAGTCAATGTCGTTAAATTTACTTTCAACTGTGTCTCAGCAGCAGTCCATGTCATTAAATTTTCTCACAACTGTGCCTTAGCAACAGTCGTTGTCATTAAATTTACTTACAACTATGCCTCAGCAGCAGTCAATGTCGTTAAATTTACTTTCAACTGTGTCTCAGCAGCAGTCAATGTCATTAAATTTACTCACAACTATGCCTCAGCAGCAGTCAATGTCGTTAAATTTACTTTCAACTGTGTCTCAGCAGCAGTCCATGTCATTAAATTTTCTCACAACTGTGCCTTAGCAACAGTCGTTGTCATTAAATTTACTTACAACTATGCCTCAGCAGCAGTCAATGTCGTTAAATTTACTTTCAACTGTGTCTCAGCAGCAGTCCATGTCATTAAATTTTCTCACAACTGTGCCTTAGCAACAGTCGTTGTCATTAAATTTACTTACAACTATGCCTCAGCAGCAGTCAATGTCATTTAATTTTGCTCAAAACTATTATTGCATGATTAAAGATGATTGTTTCTGTTGTCAGATCCATCTCCCGAGCCTGTATGTGTGATATGCTATGAGACGGTGGAGGGCTTCCCCAGTACTCAGACGTTCTGGCCGCCGTGCTGTGGCAGCGACGCCTGGTTCCACAGACAATGTATACAGGTGGATATTATTGTATTCTAATTTATTTTAGTCTGTTTATATTTTATAAGTTTTTATAGGATTTTTTATTATTCTATATTTACGTGACTTTTTTTTGTGTTGATTTGATATATGTTTTTATCTTTAAATAAAAATGGCTTAATATAGTTACGTGTAGAAGAAGTTTAAATAAAATTTTAAATGGTTGCCTATTTATTGTAAATTTTTTAGTTTGTCAATATTTAGTACAGTATTGGAATTGTTAAGAGAAATAATTAAATTAAAAATAAAAAAAGCCCCAGATACAAAAAATACCTCTAAATAGAATAAAAATAATAATATTATGTACTTATGGAAGTCGTTACGTCGGGGGACCGTTGTACGTACGTTGACGATGGTTTCTGTTTTACGAAGTTAATCATTGAGGACTTAAACTATGCGATTCGATATCGTAATATATTTATTTGTACCCCGACGCAATGACTTCAATAAGTTCATAATAAAATAATTTTTGTTCTTTTTAGATGTCTTTTTTTATTTTATTTTATTTTTATTTATTTATTTTTTTTTTCTTTTTAAAACTTACTCTGATCACTTAATTGTACTAAATGAACATACAAATTTTCAGTTGTTTAAGTATTTCTATTAATCTATCCTAATATTATAAAGAGGAAAGATTTTATTGTTTGTTTGTTTGAATTGAATAGGCTCCGAAACTACTGTACCCATCTAATAATATATTTTACTTTTAGAATCCCACATTATCTCTCTGATGAACATAGGTTATTTTTAATACGAGAAAAAATAAGGATCCGCGTAAAAAATTTCGACATGTCATCTATCTATATCTAACAGACACACAGATAAACGGATAGACAGGTCAAACTTATAACACTTTAGTCGGGGGTTAAAAATAGCCAGACGTATAATAAAAACAAAATATATATACTTAATTTTTTTCATCGATACATTTTATTTCAGCGTATGTCTCTAAGTGCCGGTATCCACTACCTGAAGTGTCCACTCTGCAATGATAAGGAGACATTCTATCAAGCTGTCTTGAGCCAGGGATACTATGTGCCCGACAGGTAAATAAACATATATACATATAACTTGTAATAAAATAATTAATATTCGTTTATAATTAAATAGTCTCCGATTTTGTTAAGTTTGTATAAAGAGGTAACAGCATTCGTGAGAAAATGCATTAACATGGCCGTTTTTCGTCAACTTCCAAAAATGGTGTGCATAAAAATCTTTCAATGTTTTTTTTCAATATTAACATGATATAATGCGGCTCCTAATCATTCTGCAAGTGCATTATAAATATTAGTAACAGGATTTTTGTAATCAAATAAATGGTTTCGAAAGTTACACATACATTCAAATTTTACATTAAATGAATAATACAATCCATGTATACACATATATTAATTAATTAATATGTATGTAAAGAAATATATATTTTTATAAACATTTTATATTATATACTTATAGCTGATGCGCGGGGCGACTCCGTTCACGTGGAATGTAAAAATAATGTTTATTTATTTACACATTGCTGAATAATATTTATAATTAATATTATAAATATTTTGAAGAGACAGATGAAACCACGTGCAAAAGTTAATATTTCTATAACTTATGTGTTATTCTGGTATATAAGCATTGCCAAGTTTCATCAAAATCTGTTTAGTAGTTTTGGCGTGATTGAGTAACAAACATCCATCCATCCAAACATTTGCATTTGATAGGAAAGAGAAAGAGAGTTGTAATATATCTATCTCACTCATATGTCTGTCACAGCGCAAAAAATGTATTCATCATTCCGTTGGTGACAAATGTGACGTTGTTAATAATGTATTGTTAATAAATTAAATATTTCCAGAGACGCAGCCTGGGAGTTGGAACAGAACGCTTTTTCTGAAATTTACGAGCGTCATATATCGTGTACTGTAGAGAAGTGCGTCTGTCCTCAGGGGAGGGAACACGACGAAGAGACAGGGTGAGTGGGTTCGGTTCCCGTTCATACATACATAATATGTACCTACTACCGATCAGACGGTCTATAGACTCGGCAATGCCAACGTTGTCGGCAAACTCTCCATATCGGTCGTTAGTTTGTTCTTTGGAAAAGAAGTTGTGTTATAAAAAGAAAATGTTTTCTGTCAAATTGTTTAAATAAAACAAATGTATATGAGTATATATATATTTATATCTTAACCACTTTGTTACATACCCTTATGTAAAAAGATTTCCCTATAAAAAATTAAACAAGGGTTTCCAGTAGAGCTGTGACAAACCGTATGTATTCGGTACTCAGTAACGGGCGCGCCATCTAGTACCGAGTAACGAAACATTACTCACGAATCCACTTCGTTACTCGTATCTTTCGTACTATCTTTACTGAGTACTTATACTGTTTCAGTTCATGCGAGTATCGTTGATGCGTGTAATCAAACGTTGGCTGATCGTATGTTTTACGAATGAGGGATTTACGAATTTCGTCGTATAATAATTTATAAATGGATTATTTGTCGCCAAAGTTTTTATAATTAAAGATATTATGCGTAAAATATTGAATCCGAAGTTAATGGATAAAATAGAAGAAAGATTAGTATTTAGTTCGTTTAAAGTACGTTTTATTTTATCATTATGCTCAATCTAATTCTACCAAAAAAAATCATAATAGTACTTAAATCCATTGCGAATTTAGTTGATTTCGTCATCACTTACGTATAACTACAAGTTTACTATTACGTTAACTATTAAATCAAACTAATTTTATAATAACTTATACATAAATCTGGCTCACAGTTCAAATGTCAAACCGTACAAATGCGACTAATCGAATTGTACGACGCGATTCGTTATTTCAATAAACATGGCTTGTTATAAGGTATCACTTATGAGAAGTAACGAGTACTAATCGTTAAAGTACTTCGTTACTTTTACACCTCTAGTTTCAAGCGCGGCCTGCTCTAAAACGAACCACGCAGCAGACTTGCCGGGTATTATTTTTATTGCAATAACTTTCACAAACAACAATATTTTGCAAGCAATTAACGAACAAGAACGAACCATCGCAATCAATTTGATGTTTGATTGAGACTTATTATTGATAGTGTTTCAAGTATTAAAAAATAATCAACATTAAAAAATGTAATAAAATATATTTATAAAAAACCATTTGTCCTTTCACCAGCTTTGTTTAGTTTTAGGACAAGATCGTGTAGTTTGGAATTACCCGACCATTTTAAAAATTATATGTTTTTATTCTCACCGACACAGTTGTCGGGGGCTAGTTGGATTTCTCGTGCTGCAAAAGGTCGAAATCACCAGCTCGAGGTGAAGGGCCGGCGGCCTTCCACTCCTAGGTTTGGAAGATCCCACGAACAGAGGCTCTGTCCCTTTGGAGGCCCCAGTGGTTCGGGTGACCTTCTTAGAGGTTTCACCTCACCTCACTGGACTCCAGTGTCGGCATGCAGACCGACTGCGTGTCGCGAAATGGAAGTCAACTTTAATACTCGACAGCGGCACTACCTTTATAACCAGATACCCACCTGATGTAGACGAGAGGCTACATAATAATAATAATAATAATAGATCATGTCGTTTGATAATCAGTGTATATTGTCGTCAGTGTGTGGGTGGTGCAGCCGTGTGTGTTGTGTGGCTGGTGTGGCGCGCACGCGGGCTGTGGCGGCGCGCTGTGGCTGTGTGGCGTGTGCAAGCCGGCCGCGCCCGACGCTACCAGGCTGGAGGGGATACAGAGACGTGAGTTCACACATACTCACGGAGGGAAGGAGAAATGAAGCCAGTGTAGGGGTCAATAATAATTTGTGTCCTTATTGCGGGGCAAGACCCAGTGACGGTCGTGAGTACTCAGGTGTTGTTGGTCGCTGCGAAGACATACGGGTAGATGACATTAAAAAAAAATAACAAATCTTTCTTATGTAGCCCGGGGACAAATTTCATTAATCTGTCGGTATCTTCATGTATCGGGTTATTAATTCTAAGTATGATTGTCTCCTCCAGAATCTCTTCCGACTTCAAACCGGGCACCTCGTCCCCTCAGAGGACCGAGAATTCCGACTCGCATGTCCCTCCGACGCACCAAACAACGCATTAATAATATGTAAGAGAATAAACTAAATAATACACTAATATAGTAACTAATATAACCTGGGATGTGATGTTTTTATGATATATTTATGAGGTACTAATATTATTAAAAAAATTGTTTATGATTTTTTTAATGTCCCAGTTCTAAACATTATATCTATCATCATATATATACCTATCATATCTATAAATTTATTTGAAAATCCTTATGCCATCTATAAAATCATATATTCACTTAAGTTGCATTACACTACAACCCTTATAAATAGTATTACAAATTGCGTTTAAAAAATATGTATGAAACTTGCAGCTAATGTTTTTTTTTTGTTTTATTTATAATCTCAACTTAAAACATTTTCTTTGTTTTCAGGCCATCTAGTTCTTCAAATACTGCAATAGTAAAAGTCGAGGCCGATGAATGTGAGTATGAAATTTGAAATGATTTTTTTTTTAAATATTACCCGTAAACAAATAATTTTCAATTATTTACAGCAACCACTTCGTTAACCGAGGAAAGTCGTCTAGAATTAAATCTAAAAACCCCTAAAAAGAGGAGACTCATAGAACCATCCCTACTGAAGAATATAGAAAACACTCTTATTTCTCCAATAAAGTTATTAGAGGAGAGTTTATGTGACATGCCTGATTTAAATATAACATTAGATAACAATGTATTAAATGTCATGAGAGACAAGTTTAAACGACCAAAACCTTTGAAGGTTAAGAAGGAAATTGTTAAGTACGTATTTTTATTATTTGTGTAATTATTAGTTGTTGTTGTTAATATTTAGAAAAGTAAGTGTTAATATAATTTACATACAAATGCTTAAAAATGTTGGTTTGTATATTTTAAAAACAAAAAGAATGTTTAAATAACTTAAAATATTGTGTCAAAATATTTTTTTATTACAGTAATATTCTGGATCAACTTTTGAAGAATTTAGAAATATGTAAAGATCCTAAAAAGAAGGAACCGATCAAAGAAAGTATTTCACCAAAAAAAACTAACATTCAGGAGAGTGTAAGTTCATGTATATTTTTTAAGTAAACGAAACTTTGATTTGGCTCGGAAGTGTTATTAAATGTCACCATCAATATATAGTAATATTTCTTAAACAGTTATGAGATAAATAAATATATATATGTATATTAAAGTTTAAATAAATGCATGTACTAAACGTGACACAGATCTATAAATATTAGTATCTTTTAATTTTTGTTTTTGTTTATTTGCTTTCGCATCACGGAAAAAATATGTTTGCCTGAATCAACGTAATTCTTTACTTTATACTTAATACATACCGACTTATTAAATCTCATATTGCGATAAACAAATAAGCTGGTTTTGAGTTAAAAAAAAAAATATTGATTTGGGAGAACATAAAGAAACTTGCAATAACTAATTTCGAATAAATTGTATTAATGTAAAATTCCCATCGTCAAAACAAATAATTTAATATCATAAATGTAACCTTTGTAATATTTATTATTATTTTTTTTTCTTCTTTTTAGTGTAATGAAAAAGAGTTTGATATAAATTTGAAACTAAAATGTGAACCTGAAAATGACCATCAAGAGATAAAAGATATATCAAATATAATTAAGGTTGAAAAACCAGAAGAAATCAACATACCAGAACACCTCACTAAAATAGACACTCCAAAATTAACAACAGTCAATATAGAAGAGGATGTAATGGAAATATCTGAAAATAATCAAATTATTATTATTGATTTAACAAAAGTAGAATCTGAAACCTCTCCTGTCATAGAAAAGTGTGCTCTAAAATTCAGTTCCACCGATAAAGAGAAGCTTGAAAATCATCAAGTCGACATTGATATGGAAAGCTTTAAAAGTCAATATCTGTCTGAGGTCGGACAATTTAATAAAATTAAACCTAAAATAGAGAATACTCAAACAAAATATACTAAAGATTATTCTGAAAAAAATAATAGTAAAATAGCCTCAAAATCTAAAAGACGTAAATTGAAAAAGAAAACTGATCACACAGAATTATCAATAAGTAACAAGAATATTAATTTTAAAATAAAATTCAAAAACGATGATTTGAATTTAAAAATAAAAAAGAAAAAGAAACGCAGAGAGTCTGTACGTCTTCAATGTGTTATCAAAATAGATGAGAGTCCAAAAACTTTAAAACAGTACGTCATAAATCAATCGTCTAATATTATTGCTAGGCCGGAAACTGATGTAACTCCGATAAAGAAAAAGCGTATCAAATTGGAAAAATCGCCAGATAACTTAAAGCAGACCTCTATTTCAAGCTTTTTCACAGTTAAAAATAACTAACACTATGATTTAACCTTTTCTTCTTTCAGGTCAAAATTGAGAGAATGATTTTTTCGTTTTAGAGTAAAAATATTTTTATTACTTTTTAAATTCTAAGGAAGAATCTTTACCAGTTTCCAAAATAAATCATGATTTAGTCATAGAATGATTTTATATAGAAAATTTAGATAAGCAAAATGTGCTTCTTTTAAATTATCTAGCCTGAAAATTCATACAAAATATCAAATTATTTTGATTTTAAGAAAATTAACACATAAATTAAATATTTTTGTATTTAAGAAATATTTTCTTATGGTCTTAGTATTTATTTGACGTTATTTGATTTTAAAATAATTTAAATTTTAAAAGTCCCGCCAATTCGTATAAAATTAAGAAAACAGCTGTTATTCTGCTCCAATAACATACAGTGTTGCCAAAATACTACAAAACACTATTTCAGTAAGGTTATAAAAGTTTTAGTAATTTCGTACTAATGTATTAGATTAGAACTAATTTATGTCTTATTATAATAAACGTGTATTTTAATAAAAATATATATTAAAGTATATTTATTTTATTTTTACATAAATTCTTTGCAATCTATTTTAAGTTGTATGTCCTTAATAAAATCTATTTTAAGTTTTTTCTTATTTAGCTATATAAATTTCCAATTGTGTTAAATGAATCTATTGTTTTAAATGTGATACAAGGTAAAAAACAGCTAATTGGTATTGAGCCGTCATGTATACAATCGATGCGGTAGCTCAATTGATAGACGGGACGGTTCCTCAGTGGTCGCAGGTTTCAATCCCTGCCGAAATCGGTTAATTTTTCATTCTATATTTATTAAAAAAAATCGTGAAGTATTAAACAAATTTACTATTACATAGATGTAACTGCAAAAAAATATGTGCACATGTATGCTGCTATATGAGCTATTCTTTTAAGTCAGTCGTGTTGTTTCAAACAGAAAAACAAAATAATACCTCATGGTAACTTAAAAATGTGATAATTGATTTCAAATTATGCTTAAAGCATTTTTGGCAAAAGCAAAAATACAATGCTTGCATTAAAGAATAATTTATTCTCGCGTTGCGTGATATTTCACAAACGTAATATACTGAACACAAAGTTCACATAGACTCAAAACAAAATTCTGTGAATCATACAAAGCGTTCGGGATTTCGGATTCAAGATTTTGGATTCGAACTAACTTCCTTTTCAAGACCAACAGAAGGTCAAATTGACTTGATTAACAAGTAATACATATAAATAATATAATCAAGCCAAGAGTATTAAATATTTGATAGAAAAATGTGTATAATTAAACTGAAGTTAGTATTATATCATTTAAATAGGTTATGGTAGAAACATTGGTAGTAATTAAAACAAAAATAATTTTAGGGCAACACTCAAACTCATTTGTTTACTATACTCCGCTTTGGGCTTTGATCGTTACACCAAAACAAGTTTACATTAGTAATTAGTCAGTTGCGTTATTCATTCAGTAAAGAAGCGTTTGGGAATCATTATAGTTAGAAAAAATAGTTCTCTGATTAACTAAGTTCCACTTTGTTTACAATTAAGTCGTATTCGTACATTTATAGGAGGTAATTTTCAAAATTACATTGGTCCCTTTGTTCATTTTGTGAAAAGTTAGCGACGTTGCCGCTCTGACTGGCCTAAACTTGTTGTTATTATAAATTCTTAATAATTTTCAAGTATACATTATTATATTCTATTAGGTACTGATGTTATAGTTCAAAATTAAACGTTTAGTTATATTACAGTGTCTTGAAATGTGTGGCTCGGAACAATATTCGCTTACTGACGCAATAACGGTTTGGCAACAGCGCACTCAATCGGACTAAATATTCACATCCTGATGTATTAGAAAAAACTCATCAACCCACTTAAATAACATATTTAATCAGATTTTATGAGGTAAGTTCTATATGATCTTATGACATATTCATTGCAAAGGAATATAAGTGACGCGTATGAGTAATTTGAGTTTCCCGCGTTGTGACGTAATTCAAGTTTTTAGTGTCCTCCATCTTTTCCCGTACATGACGAACATTTTTAATGTGTACAAGGTTTCGTTAGAAGAAGGTGAATTAACATTTTTACATTCATTGGGAGTTTTTACCCCAAAATCCACCACGGAAGCATCCGGGTAAGCTTTTATTTCTCATACACGTTATGAATTATTCGCCGAAGCGTAATTTTCATCGTAATATTTTCGTAATTTATTTCGTATGTCATAACCTAGATTGCCTTTTTGAGTTTTTGGGTCAACCAGTATCTTCTTCAATTAATTTATGCGTATATTGTATATTTGAAACTACGACATTTTAAATTATCTACAAAAATAACTAGTTATGAATTTTCTTGTTTCGTTTCTCATCTAAATTAAAGCATAAACTATAACCTATTATTAACATATATATATAAACCAATTTATAATATCTTCTATTTTACCTAATTAATTTGATTTTTTTAAGTCGCGTAACGAAGTATTTCATAAGAATAAGTTCTAGAAAGTTTCAGGATTTAACTTGTCGAAACTTGTTGCTATACTCGATCACGACTGACTATTTTTAACTTCGATTTATAATGGAATGAAATATTTTAAAAAGATCTATTCTCATGTGGTCTCATCTCATCATCAAATCAGGACTGTAATATATTTATATAGAAAGATACATAATGTAATTTAGTTAAACTAAATAGTAAATTTATCACAAGTAACTTTTATAATCAAAAATATTCTTTTACATTCTCAAGTAATTCTTTGGTTATTAATAGATAAGATAACCTCACTTGTTTTAAGCTAATATATCTTTCTACATATGTGGGTAGTTTTAAACTATTTGTATCAAGTACTTTAAGTTGTCATGAAGGTTGTTAAGTTTTATTATCTTGACCATGGCTATCACATTGCAAAGATCAAATGTACTGAAATAATACATCATAGGTATGTTACTATATACAGTCACTTGCCAGTTACAATTACGATGCAATACATTTAGATATCTATTTTTCAAAGACATCTTTCCGATCATTTAACAAATAATTGATATATTTAGATCAATTTATATATATTTAAATTGACTGTGACCTTTAACTTATTAGTTAAGATAAATTGAGACATTATTTTATATTAAAATCATTACATCTAAGATTTCATTGACATTCGAGTCTTTATATATTTCTGAATGAAAGATTGCCCAGGGTTATAAATCATCTCCGTCAGGCTACTTATATTGTAATAGAATTTATAGCATATAGGAAATGTATATATATAAATATATATATATAAATATATATATATATATATATATAGGGAACCCTGCTGACTTTCTGTTACTGACGTCTCATGTCTGTGTAATATATTTTTTTTGTACAAAAATTGCATTAGAAATAAACATATTTTAAACACTTGTCTTATACTAAGTAGAAATTCTTATCTTGCATATAAGAAAATAATGTTTACCTTATTGAGGGCATTGATAGAAGTAGGTTATTGCATTGCCAAATCAATTGATAAGGGGCATAGGTGTGTATTGTAACTGAATTTAATGAAAAAATATACATTCAAAGCTATATTTCATTCTGGGCGGAAATAATGAAATTTGTTGTGAGTTATTTGTACAGTTGAGTCCTATATTGATGTAAATTGATAATTGTAATAATAAATTTTATCATATCTAAACTGAGTTAGTTATTGAAGCGTTTTTTATGATTTTTTTCACTTTGAGATTTTTATGGAATTTTGAGAATTTTAAGTTCTTTCAGATTTCTATTTGTTTATTATTCATTGCAGGTTGAATCGATTTAAATTTTATTCAAAATTTAGTCATTAAACAAAAGTCTTCCTTAACATCCTATATAACAAAGTACTAAAAAAATATTAATTTTTAACTTTGTTTAAAATCTAACTCAGCCTGCGGTTTTCCTAGCGTGATCTCTTTGGTGATAAATGCTGACACAATTTTCCTCTTATTTCAGCAGGATAAATAGCCCATTAAATTTTCTATCTTACATTATCTGCAAAATTAAATGCCTAATTGACTGACAGACAAACAGAAACTATAACATAAGTTATGTAGTAGGATATGACATTGATTCATAATTTCAAATTGTTCATGTTACCCTGAATCATTGAGCCTGAACATAGCAAAACAGTGATACAGCGTTAACGTCGACATCCTAAATTAGATAAATTTAACGCGTTATCCAATTCGATTCGTACGATTCTCGATACTGATTAATCTTTTTTGTTTTTAATAAATGTTTCAATATGTATTTCCTGTTCTTCCGTTACAAGTTTCGGTGGTCAAAGTACGTAAACGTAGTTATCCAAGGTCATAATTAAATTTATTCGATGCGATAACTTATCAGGACGAGGACCCTTTTAACTCAGCAACATTGATTTCATGGTGATATAAAGATGTCAGAGATAATAAAAAAATATTCCCAAATTTTACTAGGTCTTTCAAAAGTAAGTCAAGCTATCGTAAGGCAGGTTTAATATTTTCAAAATGAATTAACTCTTCATTTAAATAACTTCATAACATTTTTTTTGCTTTTGAATAGAGCTTCAGTTTTGATCGCTAAGTCTGAAGGGCATGTCAAAGCATTCTCTATCTGGCCTCTGGGTTGCCTTGTAGTTTTTTTGCCGTTGTGGGTTCTTAAATTTTAACGTATTAAAAACATGTTAATTTTTTTTTATGTTTTGAAACAATTTTCATTTAGTTTTCTTAGAACTCTTCACCATGCACCTATCGTAGTTTATATTATATTATATGGTAGGAACGCCATTTAGATAACTCCATTTTATTTGAGTTTTTTCTAATCTTTTTCTATTAATATTTTAAAAAGTTATTTATGTTGATGGCGTCCTCATTGTTGTTTTGTTGATCTTGATCAAAGCAAAGGTTGTCATATATTTTCGACATTGTTCTATTCCCAGCTGTGATTTTATCATAAAAAAATATGGAATTCGTAAATTTGTACATATAAAAAATAATTTTTAGTTGATTTTATAAGTATTTGATACAGATGATAAAATATTCCTATTGTATTTCACGTATACATAGAATTATTTATTGAATTTTAAAAAGATACTTTATAACATATTTGTCATATTTATTAGAAGATATATTCTAATATTGGTCGTGTAGAGTTCTTAGTATTATATTAGCTATGACCTTGGTTTAAATTGGCTATCAAATGCAAATTATTATTTCTAATCCGACTGGTAATTCAAAGATAAGCGTTCCTACAATAACAAACTACCTTCATTATGTATATGTAACTTAAATGTAATACATACATATATATCATCAAGGAGTATCTATCTATGGAGTTTCTCGCCGGCAGTTTTGTGTGAACCTACTTTGAAAGAATCTAGAAGGTTTTATGATTGCTGTATGAATTTTGATCCAATGTTAGATTTATCACAAATACGTTGAGACTCAAATTGTAGCACGAATATGAGCAATATTATTTTATTAAGAGTACAAATACGGTTGTGTCGTTTTTTTGTTTGTTTTTTTGTCATAATTAGAAACTCGATTTCTGTTATGTCAGTTGAAGGTCTCGGAAGGAGTTTGCATTACTTATTAATTCATAATTAATATAGGTATATATTGTCAGTATTTAAGTGTAATGAATATAGTTTTGTCTTGTACCTCTACTAAGACTTTTGACGTTACGAAAACTATTACAGTTTTCGAATTCTCGAATCAAAATCTGTTGACAATTAAAAAAAATATTTTTTATTAACGTCAAAACTCGCACTAAGGGTACTGTTTCAAAACGGTTTTACAATGACCTAAATCAAACATGGCCGACGCAAAATGGCGGGTTTAATATTTACATAACTGTTGATATCTATTTGAAATTTTGTCTAACGCGCCGTACAATAAGATGACGTCATCTTAAGGCAAAATAGCGCTTAGACGCTTAGAATTAAAAAAACGCTTTCATATAATTATAATTTTATAGCGTTAATAAAATATGTTTTTCTTTGACACAATGTTCATAACTTTCTATAAAACGCGGGAATCGTCACGTACGCAATAAGTAACGTACGCACTTATACGGTCGCAACTCATGCCCCTTTTTATTCTTATTTGTCTTTTTATAATTTTATCTTTTAGTCTATATTTTTTGAAATCTTTTGATATATTTGTTGCTTATTTTTAAAGTTAAACTATTAAACTAATCGTTACATTTTTTCTGGACGTTTTTAAAAAATAATGTCATTTAAATATACCATTTTGTTTCTTTACAAGTCCATCGAGCCGTTCTTTAGAGACGCGATGTTTTATACGTGCGACAATTATTTATATATTTTTATAAGTAATGTTTTAATAACGTTTCATAAAACTAAGTACAAATAAATGCCATAATATTCAATTGTCCTGCCAACGTCAAACCAGTATCACTAAGGAGTCATGAACTCGTTTCAACACAAGGTGACGCTGATGTCATTGTCACAGCGAGAAAAATGAGGACAGGGAAACCTCGGATGTTTATTTCAAGTTATATTGAAAATATTTTTCCTGAAATTATTTATTATTGAAATTATATTTATTATTACAGTTGAATAAATAATGAATTCAACGACAGTCATTCATTAAGAATTTACGAAAATATTTTCGAAATTATTAGACGATTGATACCAACTCAATTCACAGATCGTTTATTGGCTCTAATAGCTTAAAAACTGATTGTTAGGTATAAAAATGGATCAGTTATTAATTTTGTCATTTTTAATATATATAAATGTGGAGGGTTACTTATTGTGTTCGTGTATTGTATTGCATTCCTTTTTCCTGGAACATTATTTTCATAGAGTTGTTTGTGAACAGTATGATTTGCACTAGCAGATTTTAACACCGAGTTTCGAGTATTGAAATGACATTTTTTCTAAGTAAGCCATGTTACGCTTACTTCTATTTTAAATAAGCTGAACTTGAACCTGTGACCACTGGGAGTCCATTCCCGACGCTCTCACAACTGAACTATCGTGTCGTTACTCAGCCATACTCGTGACAGACAATAATTGGTTAATGATCCTTCTAGAACGTTGGGCGCTTGGCACGATTGTATCAAGTTCAATTTGTTGTTTAAAATAAAACGCCTTGGCACTAATGATGACGTCAAAATATTTTTTATTATTTAGTATCCTCCCATTTGTTACAGACAAGTTAAATAATTAACACAGCTTGCTTACGTAAGTTTTTACGTACGCCGTACTCATCAGTTATCTAAGTATTTACGTATGATTAACGTAATACTTGAATACACCTATTTGGTTTCGATTATTGATATAAATGTTTTATTTCAGAACGTATATAAGAAATAAATAAGATATTTCTTTCTTTTTCTATTTTCCTTATCTTGTTTTTTTTTTTTAGAGAAAACATACGTTTAAGTTTGTCCCTGAAACTAATGATTACAATAACTGTACGTAATTTTCACTAATTTCCAGTTTACGTATGTATTTATATTATTTTTTCCTCAAAATTGGCAAACATTAATTTGGCCGATCGCCCGTTGAGATGTAAACTATTATTTAAAAGTTAATAATAACCTTGATACATTTTTATTTTATTTACATAGTTTTAGAATATTTCACATACTTTTTAAAACATTAAAGACAATATCAAAATCAATTATAATATACAAACGATAGTACATTGATATCCTACGTAAGTAATAGATAGGTACCAAAAAGTTGTTAATTTTTTTATATTAAAAAAAATATTGTAGAGATGGATTTCGTTATTATACTCAATCTAAATTAATGACTGACGATTTTCCTAAGGAATTAAAATTAAAGTGTTAATAAAAGTTTTTTCGAATGTCAATACCCTTCCTTGTTTTTAAACTGATTAATTAATATATGTAATTTTTTGTTAATTTGTTACATTATTAAATTTGTTGAATCAGGTAATTCTTTGTAACACACAAAATAGAAGATTAGTATTAACTCGTTTTATATTATACACATATATGTTTAATATTATGGTGGGATGCTCGTAAAATATTATACTTAAAAGGAGATATAACACGCCACTTTACCGTTATTAAAACATTTATAGAAATAGAATGAAATTAGGACATAGTTATTAGCGATTTTAAATTGATACAGACAGACCAACGCGTGGATATAATAAACGACAACGGTTGTTGGAATTTAATACATTACAATTTTAATTAAAAAAATTGACACAAATACTTGTGTTGTTTTGTATGTCGTTAACCCAAAATTTAAATTATGAATCTTCACATTGAAATCATCTTTAGATTAGTTTTTACAAACTCAATACACACTTCCTTTATTGCAGTATAATTCTCATAAAATATTGTCTTTTCAATTGTAAGAAGTGTATCAAGATTAATTATCAATTTTGATACTTAACTAGCCATCAGCTCATCAATGATTCAGTTTGAAAGCCGACAGTCTAATACAAATATACGTAGCCACCACATGCCATATTCAGTCGTTTAAAAACATGTTTATACCCAATTTTGGGGCTTCACGTCAGCTGTTACTAACATCTGCTGGAGATACTGTTACTTGAACATCTTAACGTAATTTTGATAAATAATACAATAAGAAAGAAAGCTTTGGCTTTAATAATAATGTGTTTTTCGTTCATGTCAGTGTTGTGATTTTCACACGCTTTTATTCATTAATAAAGAGAAAGAACGGGTTTATTTTTTATTTTTATAAGTCTTTTAAAAGGTGAATGATCGCACCTACAACAATAGTATTGTTTTCACCAAAACGTCGCGAAAACAACTTAGTTATCGATGTTTACAACTGTAATGTTTTATCAGCTGTTATTAATATACCAAACAAGTATTGTATAAACCGCCATTTTGAACATCTGCGTATGTGATAACGTCACAGATATGTGATATCTTTTGATATTTATTTCAAAGATTAACAAGTATAAATCTTGACCGCGCCTAAAGCCTTTATAGGCCCTTTTGACAAGCAATCTTATTTCCCTTTAATATTTTAAGGATCAGGTCTAAAGTTATGTTACGTTAATGACGTCTTATAAATCGAAAACATAGGTCGGTTGACAACACCACATACGGATTGTAATTTGTAATATTAATATCTAGCTAAAAAGTAGATTAGGATAGACTATTGATTTTGACTCTTAGCCATAATCAATTTCTATGGTATCCGGATAGAAAAGCTTAAAGACCTTATCATGTAGTGTTTAAGTAAATATTAAATACTGAAGTAAATAAAACATTGCTCAGTAAGTAGTAGTAATCGTAACTTCAACACTTTCACTCTGTAACGCACGCTCTTAACTTTCTTGTTGAAATTCTCATATTATTATTACGTCTGCTTCGGCTCGGTTCGCTTATCATAGCTCAGGAATTTTAAAATTATTTTCTTTCATAAATAATGCTAAATGTTTGATAATATAGCCTTAGTCTTAATTCTTTATTATAATATGTTTTTAAATACATATTATTTTTTTAAAGGTATTATCTCAAATAACATTATTTCGACTAAGTCCTTGTCACCAAACTTTGTTAACCCACACAGTTAACTCTATAATAGTAATTTATCTATTTCAACGTTGGTTTCAAGTCGTGACGTCATGACACGGAATGTTATCGAGGTCTCATTCTCAGGAAACATCGAAGGTTTGTTGTCTAACAACAGAACAGACAAGGACATATATATGTATAAATGAGACTTGTTTTATATTGATACTAGAAATTAATTAATACTAGTACCTACTAAATAGGTATAATACATAGCTTAATAACTGTATATAAAAATCTATATTTCGTCATCCTATGTCAATAACATCATAGTACAGTTGACAAAGTGGTGGGAAGATACATCGAGGTGGTAGGTTCAAGTCTTTTAGATTTTTTTAAATATATTTATCGTTATAGGTTATATTAGTGTTTAAAATCGATAGATATTTACAATGTACTAAAATAAAATGTTATTTAAAAATATAATAATGTTATCAATTCAATTTATTTAGTGCCCGTGCGTGATATAAGTGTGAATGATGTTATCACAGCGTGATGAGTGATGGCGTGATGTAGAGTGTGATGACCGATATCACGGACTATTTAAAAATATCACAGTGAAATTGACAAATAATCTCACACACACACACATACATTTGTTATTTTCGAGCTATTGGATCATATTGGATCAAGTTTTCTTATATTATTATTTTGGCACTCGAAATGTTAGTTACGAGGCAAATTAGTAATCAGTTTCTTGAGTTACCTACCTGTCAAGAGTACGTAAGGAGCTATTTAAAGTTGTATTTCAATATTGGATCATAGAATAGAAGTTATTTTAATGTATGAATATAATACTTATTTGAAAAATTATTTTATGGTTTTGATTAATTTCGAACCATCATATAGAAATAATATATATATATGTATTATAAAGTGTTCTTAATTAGTTTATTAGTAAGTAGATATTAGTATATTAAATACAATTTTCTCTCGTTTTGATTAGAACATCTTGATTCCTGTCTTAGATAAAAATGTGCGACAATCTATTTCTTATATAATAGACAAAACAGAAAATATCTATATAAAATACTACACTTTTGTGTGTTACCCGACTCTTTTAAAAGAGTAATAATATAACTAATAAATAAAGCAACAGACAGTTATTGTGATATCTTTAATTTTGACGAATATATTACGAATAGACAAAATGTATGCATTATTAAACATAAATTCATTCAGTACTTTTTGTTTGACGTCAAAACATATGTATACTTTCACATGATAATATTATTAATATTTACACCTTGAATCTGTAAACAGCAGCTAGGCCTTGACTTTGTACGCGACCCTCACAGATCTAGAAATAGCTTTACAGCGTTCAAAACAACATTTACGTAAAATAGCTAAAACTATTTTTAAAATAACGTATAATTTATGTTGCTCTTTTGTACACATCTCCAAATATTGCCATTTATATAGGATTCTGTTTTAATTATTGATTTGTTAAATTTCGATGGCTGGTAACACAAACCTGAATGGAACTTTTTTTTTCTTTTTTTTTTAAAACGCAAGGAATCTTTGGATTCATCGTCGGATTTGGAAAAAATACCGATAATTATTATTTAATATTTACATTATATGATAAAGTATAGACAATGTATGTTATAAAATAGAGTATAGCAATTATGCGAACAATTCTATTTGCTGCCTAGTTTTTTGAAAACATTCGAAAGTGTTCTGTAATAGCGGACAGTCGTGAACATCTTGTATTTTATAATCTAGTCTTATCTCGACCGTTATCTCGCACTATTTGTATCTCGTAGTTCTATTTGATAGGTATGATTTACAATAATACTGAATATATCTAAAGAACGCTTAGATTACAATGTAATAAAAATATATATTATTGTCTAGTTAGAGATGATTTTTTATTTAACTGTTTCTACTTAGTCAAAATGTTTATTTCATATTTTAAGCACGACTTACCGTTGGTTTCGCAATAATCATATCTGATGCACTATGAAGTGGAACAGACAGTTGTTTTATGTTTATGAAACTACATATATAAATATATTTATATATATAAATGAGCTATATGGTTAATCCTTTTATCGTAGTTTATTGATTTCGAATCATTATTTGTTATTCCGTCGTGTAAAAAATAATTTAAATCAGTGCAATACTAGAATACCCTTTATAAACACCTTAGCGTAGATAAGTTCGTGCAAAACGATTTACAGAATGTTGCGTAAGTACTTCAAAGGTCGAAAACATTACACGAGGTCGAAGTACAGATATAAGAAGTGGCATTTGTGAAATTTAACTGAATTTGGAAATATCAGCGCGATACTAGATTGTTATTTTTATAAAATATACATGTTTCTGTTATTTGTTTGTTGGTCCATCTTTTTAAATATTTCTCTTATTACTACTATATAACGTTTGAAACATGCTTTCGTATTGCTTATTAAATATTGTACAAAACCGGTATATTTTTCGAAGAATGATAAAAAGTAGGTTATTGTATTTTCAAAAAGGTATTGGTTGATTTCAAACTCATATTCATTTTAATCAAATCATTATTACAGGTATCAGAAATTTAAGATTATTTTGTAAGCCCTGTCAAGAGACCCTTCGCTTGCTGCGAGGAACTTTCGATAGTTCAGTAAAAATAGTATTAAGGGCTCAAACCCAGTGTATACTATAGGGTCAAGGGTGGACCGAGGCGTTGTTTTTATTTACATAAACATACAGTCTTTCCGTTCGTTCTGAGCTGATCGTACTGGTCCTACATCAGTGCTCAACCACTGTTGTATGTATCTGACTTAACGAGAGCAAAGTAGCGAGGCAATTGTCTTTCAACAAGACATTGATCCCCGTAACTTTGAGGTGTCCTGTGAGATCCCGAATTCCTCAATAGATCTGAATTTTTCGAATCTTAATCCATCTCAAAAAATATTCCAACCCACAAACCACCAAATTTCTTTTAACCCCGAGATATCAAACATCCAACCCCCAACCTACCAACCATCCAACCCCCAACCTACCAACCATCCAAACCTCCAAACGCTGTTAGCGTTGAACCAAACTCTCTCGTCAGGTACTAGGGCCGCCGCGCCCGGTCGCGGACAGTCGGGACTCTACGAGCCTTGGGGGGATCGGCGCGGGCTACCATTTACTGCTTGCTCTTGCGCACGCTTAAGTAAGTATATTTTTATATTAACTATTATTACATATTTACTATTATACATATACTTATTTTGGTATTTATTAAATATGAACATTTAGTATTACGAGACACCACCTAAATAAATATAGGACAAGGTCAAAATTTACGAAAATTACAAATTAAAGAAATGTAGCTAGTTTTAAAATGAGGTACGTAGCTGCAGCCCCCATTTAAACAAAAAGTGGTTATCTCAACCCTTCTTAACCCAAATCATGTCAATAAATAAATAGCCTGTAAGCAGTAAACCATTGCTTGATTAATTTTAAATCAACTGATATAAGATAAATACCTTTTGAGGATAATAATAATATATGTTTTTTAACTTTCACTATGATTATGTTCTCAGTAAGAATGTCTAATAATGATTGTAAACGGCTGTTAAATATTAAGACTGAATACAGTAGTAACCATGTATTGATTGATATATAAGGTCACGATACACTGTACTAGATATCAGTCGTTAATAATAAAGGACAAATCAATGTGTAGGTACGAGTGTGGAGCTAAATGACGTGTGTTAGAACTAAATGTTAATTCAAATTTTGTTAAAAATATATTTTTACAAAAATACAGAGTATTGTTAAAATAAAAGCTAAAAAAGATATTTATCCATCGATACTCGGGTTCGATGAACCTTGCCGTATGTTTATTATCAGGATGCCCACATATTTGGGACATGAAGCAGTTAACGGAAATACGTTAGGATTTGTATTTATATGGCTTAATTTGAAACGGTTTTTCATAAATTTATTTTAATAAACAACAATGCAGTTCTGCACCTAATTATGATAATATTGATAAAAATAATTATAGTAATATCGGTAAAATGATAAATAATGCCAAAGTGGCTTTTTTAATTAACATAATGAAAATTAAACTATCAACAAAAGTAGCTAAATTCAATAATTAACAGCGTGTCAACACAATAGGTGCCGATTCACCCTCCGCTCGCAGCCAGCCCCGACGATGTCGAGAGCGGGCGCGGGTCCCCCGGATGCTGACGGCGACGTGGCGCAGCTGCACGCCAGCCTCAACGAGTACCTGATGATGGAGGGCAAGTTCCAGCCGCGGCTGTGCCTGCCCGATGATAGCGAGGTGGGCTGGGTTACATTTGTTTTACTTAACAAAGACTTTATTCTAAATAATGGTTATTTTTTTATTTTTGTCTGTGTGTTTTTTCGGACATGTCAAATATGCTGGTCGGATAATGAGAAAGTTAAATTGAATGACTCCATTGTTTTTATTTTTGTTTTTTTTTTAATATTTTTTCTTGTCAATTGTAGTTTAATTCAATAGGTCCATAATATATGTACTTGATAAGCTTCTAAAATGAAAATATTTATATTGTACAAATACAAGCATTTAACATTGACTTCAACCTTGATTATAAAAAATATATATATTGTAATTTGTAAGTCTCCTTCAAGGTAATTTAAAATATTGAATATTTACTTAATCTGTGTTAAGATTTAGCAAAAATTTTAAAATTATTCTAGGGTCTAACATATTTTCTTAACAAGAATAAAGAGCATAGATTTAAATCAAGTATATTTTACATAAATGGTGTACACATACGGAAAATAACTTTCACGAAGCCTAGCGCCACCGTCATTGCGATATAGCCTTCGGACTATGCAAATTGATGATACGAGGTCACTGAGGCAACTTGTATTCGCATATTGTGTATATAAAGACGATTTAAAAAAATATATGTCCTTATCTTATATACTAGTTAGTTACTATTATGAGGTATAAAAAACAGTCTAAAAAAGAAATTGGATCAATGATTCGAATATTGTGCCAAAAAGAAAGGCCTATAGAAGAAAGATATAAAACATCTAACAGTTTTTAAATAAATATATAAATAAATAAATCTTTATTTTAGAACACGCAGACAGATATTAAAATTTTATTTATATGTAAAGATTTTATTAAGCGTTACATCCTTATATAGTCAGAAGAAAAATGAAACACTACATAAAAGGCGAAGGCAATTAATGTCACTATATTCTCATAACATTGTTTGTTCTTAACGGTTACATCATTAAAATGGTTTTTATTTTAACTAGATATTGTTTAAAGGAATGCTATTTTGAGCTTTATTTAAGATTAAATAAGTATTTAAGAACATCTATCACAGTCCTCTTAAAAAAGAAAAGCTTTTATTAATTAGAAAAGATATAAAATTAAAATCAAACAAAGGTTTTCTTACCGTAATCTGTATCTAGATTTCTAAACAAAATTTATTTATACAAATCACTAGCTTAAAAAAACACTTTTTCTCGAGTCGAAAGGTTACCTTTTTTTGTAATCGGACGTGAGTCTTCGTGTATGAAATATGAATATCGTGAAGAATGGTTGTAGATAAGGTCTGAAAGCGTAACAAACTTAAACACTCATATATAATATAAAATAGTTATTATTTTCTTTAGGATGACTAATCCACAAGAAATAAATAGATTTTTGTAATGAATGCAGTAAGGATGTAGCAATATACAATTTGTATATAATTTTTTTTATTAATATGAAGGTGCCGCTAAATTGAGAGAGCTAAGGAATTTATTAAATACCCAAACTAACTGACTAACTAAGGGTCAATACCCTTTAGGTTTACCTGTGTGTGTGTTCAGAATATAATTTACAATTATATTTCATTATTACAAACTCATTAATAAACAAAAAGATTTTGTTTATTAGTGGGTGTCTTGTCTAAATAGTACATTATATCTAGATATATTTTTATAAAAGTAATGTAAATATTAATTTCAGAGTGGTGAAGTAACAACGGGTGCTAGGGATGGAGCCGCCCACGTGCTGCGCTGTCTGAAGGTGTGGTTCGATCTACCCGCGGAGGTGCTCATTAGTGCTATCAACCTATTTGACCGGTGAGTGAGGAGGATGGGAACCAGTATGGTCAAAGACCTCAGTTTGAAATCTAGAAAAAAAAAGTCTAAAGACTAAACTGTACACTAGGAAAAATCAAATGCTCTAAATTTTATATTTTACAAGAAAATGTGTGTAGTAATGTGGCATTTTTTTTAACTCGTCCCAAAGTAAAAATAAAATTCTCTATAAATTTCATAATAAAAGATGTTATGGAAAGACTTAAGCGCTCATCCTTTGTGGATAAGAAAATAGTACAAATAAAAGTTTATGGTCAGTCAAACAATGAAAGAATAAATACAATGTTAAAATGGATTACTCTGAATTTCTGAACTTTGATTAGTAGACGAACAGTAGTTAAAATAAATGTGTGTTATATTAATTACAGTTTCCTAACAAAAATGAAAGTTCGTCCGTGCCATGTGCCCTGCATCACCGTGGCGTGTATGAACTTAGCCATCGACGAGTACGCGGACATCTCCAAACAACCCCGCAACGTCACCGTCGAGGAACTAGGTAAATAATACATCTACTTATACAGATTCTTAATAAGGATTGAAAAGCTAATCGATAATTATATTTACACTTCATGCATGTTACTTTAGAAAAGTCTTCAGTTCATGATCGTCTATACGCACAGTGCGTACTGTAATGTAATTAATACTAATGTGGTGTTATATATGAATATATACCCTTCATATAAAACTATAACAAATGGTTTAAACATTTTATGAATTTATTTATAAATGATCGATATTCAGACTTTAATGACATATCAATATTGATAACGATAGATCGTTATTAATGAGTCCGTATGTCCAGTGGCGGTGTCTCAGTCGGCGTGCACGGCCCGGGACGTGGCGCGCATGTCCCTGGTGGTGAGCGACAAGCTGGCGGCGGCGGGGCGGCGACCCGTCACGGCGCTGCACTGGGCGCGCCTCATGCGGGCGCTGCTGCTGGCCGCCGCCACGGAACTGGCGCTGCCCGCCTGCGTGCTGCCGGTACACTCACTACTACACCGCACCACACAGACATAGTATTCAATATAATACGATACCATTTACTTACTATTCACTCCATTACAGGAGACCGAGCTCATCAATCTCCTGGAGATCGCCGTGTGCGACGCGGGCTGCGTCAACGCACGCACTAGCGAGCTGGCGCTGGTGCTCGTCTACCACAAGCTAGGTGAGTGAGACTTCCCGCTCTACCTTTACTATATATATCCTACCTATGTTTGAAGCAATTTAATCACATCAAGGTTATTTATTATTAATATTTCATTTACGACACAGAGCAAGAGCTGGTGGCGTGGAGTCGTCGGGCCGCCGAGGGCGGAGCGCCCGTGCCCGAGGACGCGTACTGTCTGTACGAGTTCGCGGCTCAGCTGCAGCGACACTGCCAGGTGAGTGTCTCCATGTGTCCGTACGTCTACATAAGTGTGCGATGTTCTTCTGTCATTATACGTATGTCGTGTCGCGTCAGATGTCGGACGCGTCCCTGGCGAGCGTGCGACGGCTGGTGCGCGACGTGGCGGCTCGCTACGAGGCGCGACAGGCGGCGCCACAGCGACAGCGCCTCGTGTGGAGACTGTCCGAGCGCACGCTCAAGGTATTGCGCCCCACCGACCGACTGACGTCACTGCTGCCCACCATCGAGGAACAACACCTGGGGGCGGACTGCACGCCCAAGCGAGCCAGGTGAGCGACCTACACGTTAACAATTACATACATATACATACGCACAAACACGCGACTTCATGACGCGCGGCTTCCAGGGTCGGCAGCGAGAGCGAGGACACGTCGGACTGGCCGCGGAGCCCCGTGCTGCCCGTCTACTGCGACAACTGACCGGACACGCGCCGCCGGCAGCCCGACCAAACTGGCCGATCATAAAACGATGTCAAACGTGTCATGGCATTATTTTGCATTTCATTCACAGAGAAATTTTAAATTTAAACGTCATTGTCACCCTTGCGAATGAACGGTAGCTAGACGAACGTGTTTCACGCGAAAATTTACGTAATAATTAGGTAATGGTCGATATACGGTTTTATTAATTTAATAAATAATTCACAGTAACTTGTAAGTTTTATTCGAACTCCACTCGTCCGTTATCGCGTTATCTAATTATTACTAGTCTTACTTAGTTTTAGTCGCCGTTAACTTTGTCGAGATCCCACTTTTGAATGAGTCAAAATCACGTGATCCACAAAACGATGCACGTCTGCACACTTTAGTGCTTTTCTTTAAATAATTAAAAAACTAAAACTTAGTACAAAAGAGAAACAGCGATGAGGAAACGTCGCTGTGAGTTGTTGATTCTAAAATGAACCGGTGTAATTGTGTTGTAAGTTGATAGCGGTGTTTGTTTGTGCATGCGAGAGAGATGTGGCGCTGATAGTAACTGGTTCTATGAGGTGTGGTGAGCGAGGGCGGGCTGCGGCTGTATCAGTACTCAGAGCTTTAAATGTAAATGTTACTTAGAGATATCAGTGAGGCCCTCGCTGTGGTTAATATTCCATTTTATTAAATATTAAGTCACATAGGATTATTGAGAAAAAAAAAATGAAAAAATAATAAAAATCCACCGAATATTTTGTTGTAATGTACATTCATTATTAATATTAGTATTATTGACTAACTCTACGAGTTTCGTTTTAAATTATTCAAAATTATTTTCTATATCTATGTATTTGAAATTATCGCTTAGTTATAGTAATATTGTAATTTTGTCTAGATATAAATGAATAAACTAAAAAAAAAATACAAATTAAAAAAATCATAAAAAAATTGATCTCAGGTATTTTTTTGAGTGTGTATGTTGTAATAATATTAGTTGATGTCGAAGTTATATCTGGTCGAGAAGTAAGAATCCTCCTTAACGAGTCGGTTCAATGCACTCTGTGATACACTTCTCGTAGACATCGGTCGATGGTTTTGTAAGGTTTTGTAACACCGAGAACTTTATATATTACGAGCTCAAACTTATTTAATATATTCAAATAGTCTAATAGATAATATTATATGCTGCCGTCGAAGCGAGACGCCTCGACGGTTTGTCGAGCATTTAATGTGAGAAGCGAGTGATGTCTCGAATATGAGGAAAATAAAATTGCGACTCGATTTATGTGTTTTATTTAAAATAACATCCCCCATATTACGCATTTGAGCTAAATATTAATATAATACTTTTATTTATAGATCTCACAAGCTATGAAGTGGTTATACTATGAAAAGGGTTAAATTATGTAGTTGTTATCTTTGGAGTTGCTATTTATTTTTGCAACCCTTCAATATTCATAATATTTAAATAAGTCGAACTAAGCCTTTACATTCATTTGATAAGAAATATTTATTAAATCTGCAGTAAAAACTATCCTGATGATGGTAGATGGCTTCTTGGGAAGGGAGTTGCTCGCAACTGCCTAAGAAATAATTTGTATACACTTAATAAAATAAACGTACCAAATAATGTGTATAATAAAAATATTTGGTATTTGTTTTGTGACAAACCTTAAAACAAGTAGTCAGAGCATCTAGTTAATAAAATAAATAGTGATTAAATAACGAGTAAATAGTAGCAGGACTTTTTGTCTTAGTGGTTGATAAAAATACAGTCGTTGATTAAATTTGAATCATATTGGGCGTTAGTAAAATATTTAAATAAATTGAGACACAATTCACTATTTTTAACAAAATATTTATAATTAATTATTAACTTAATCACACGATCTGTTTTTAAATTATTTGTTTGACCTAGAACATGAAATAGCAGGGAAGAAGCGATGGAGTTTTGTTATTGTATTTGTGAAGTAATAACTTCTATTGAAACTATGTCAAATGATAAAAATCAGAGCATAACAAGAAATGGAACTAAAATCGATGCTATTTGCTTTTTTAGCTATCAAAAGACAATTATACATTTCAAAGCTGATACTTGGGAGGGAAGTGAAACATAGTTGATAATGTAGCAGATAACATGTTAATATGACTATGACTATTGAGGATGCTACTAATAATGATTAAAAATATTAAATAATGTATTTATATTCTCAAAGAAATTTGATGTCCTTAATCATGTATATTTTTAATTTAAATAACATAAAAAATAATATTTTTAATTTGTAAGACGGAATAATTAATTGGTTATAAAAGTTGTCACTTAAAAACTAGGTTAATGCTTGACTACATTCCACCTGATAGAGAGTGGAGATGTAGTCTTAGGTGGTAAGGCGCATTAACCTAGCAACCTATTCAATCTTCTCTTGAAGACACCCACATTATATTTGACCGGAATTACCGACGCAGGCAAATTGTTCCAGTCCTTCGCTGTACGCACTAAAAAAGAGGAGGCATAGCGCTTTGTTCGGACAGGTGGAATGTCCACAACAAAAGGATGGATACCTGCCGTGCGTCGGGACGTCCGGTGATGGAAGGGGGACGGGGGAATTAACTCGTGTAATTCCTGCGCACACTCACCAAAATGTATCCTATAGAATACTGAGAGGCTAGCAATTCTACGCCTGTGTTCAAGGCTGTGAAGGTTGGCATCAACTAATTCAGGGTCGCCAATAAGTAGGAGTATTGACGTGACGATATTTATTTGAAAATAATTAACATTTACGGAATAATAGAATGTTGGGGTATTAGTACAAAAAAAAACAAAACTGATAACAAATAAATGTATTAAACAATTGATATAAAAAAATACATGATTGTGTTACAGAATAACTCATTTACCCGGCGTTCGTTTTAAAATTAATGTGATAAAGTAATTTACTTAAAAAACAAGAATAAAAGTACGGTAAACAATAAAGTATTGACCATGTCACTTAATTCGTTTGCTTAAAATATAATTCTTATCGTAGATATGTCGTTTATATATTTTAAACTTATTGAATTTATTTTTATCTTTAATGTATTTGTTTAAAATGCGTAATTATTAAAATTACTCGACTCATACAAATACTCTGTCATTTTGTATTTATTCCAATCTCTTACAGATATTAAGATTAAAGCTATAACAGGTAATTTTATTATATAAAGATTTTTTGATGTTAGTATTTAATATACATATCACATGAGTATATATATATATATATACATATTAGTATTTAAATTTCTAGCCAGCTAGCGAAAGTAAATGTCATTCTGATTACAATTCTATTATTTTAATCTATCCTATTGTTGTAAAAGAGGAGCAAATAACAGGTGAAATATTTGAAATTACTTCCATCATATATACATATAATAAAATAATATGTAAAATGTATAACCATTTTAAAACTATGACTAAGAACAACCGTTTTCGTAACTAAAACTAACATTATCGAGAAAAACTAAATTCCCATTAATAACTATTATTACAAACTAATTTAAAAAATAATTTCTTACTGTATCACTGTATAGAAATATATTTTAAAATTAAGTTACGTATAAATGTAATTCAATCATAACAAACGGCGGCCATTTTGTCACGCCAGCCGCCATTTTCATTTAAACGCCACAATCTTTTAAAAATCAACAAACGACGGAATCACATAAAAATCAACTTTTACGTTATTTAAATTCTTTAACGACATTTCTTGAGGAACTCCAACACCTCAGCTGGGTAGTTCTGCCGCGACTTGAACGCCGACCTCGCGTATTCTAACGGCGTATTAGAGCTGGAAGACGTTCAAAGGTTTTATTATTTACAGTTAAATAAACTAATACTTTTTAAAGTTTTCTCAAAATATATTTAGATAAATACAAATTATACTAAATAAGTACTTAAATATATGCCCTTTTTTAAATCATTGGACCGTGTTCCTATCATAGTTTTTAGTATTGTCGTGTTTTTTGGTGGATATTGTATTTAGTGATGTTGTTTTATTATTAAAGTCAACATATAAGATGATTTTGTACTTCGGAAATTCTCTATAATTAGAGGAAAAACCCGATTATTTGTGTATACTTTTCTAATAATAACAATCAGACTAAACTGTTATCAATTTGTATAATTTTAAAGTAATGAGAGATAGATGGGTTTTTTATATAAGTACTCTTAACCTTCACCTGGAGATAAGCAAAAATATATAAGTAAGTTTGTACTAAGTAACGATATGTATCATATTTAGTTTTAAACCAAACTCTTTTCAGAACCTCTCATAATATAAATAATACCTTCTATTAGGGACGTGAGCCAGGCGCTTCCTGTCCTTATTATCGATGTGCTGGAACAGCACCATCACTATCCTGAGATCGCAGTTGGCGGAGTTCACGGCCAGGTGGAGGGGGGTGTCACCTCCCTTGATGTCCTGAATTAATTTTTAAATAATTTGAATCAACACTTACTACTCACCCGTAGACTAATAGGCCTTCAGGTCTAAACAAGCGTTGTTCGCTTGTCGAATGAAAAATGTATTAATTTGATACAGATCCATGCTGTTATAAGTTTAAGTTAAACATTTGGTAGAATCGACGAGCGTTTGCAGTTTGTGAATGTCGCTTGTCGTATAATATGACAATTGTGTATAGATAGTATAGAGTATAGACCTTATGTGAAAAGGACCAATCAAATAGGCCTATAGTATTGTTTATATCTATACATAACAGTAGAATAGCCTACGATGATCTTATCGTGTGTGTGTGTGTGTGTACTCACCCCCCTCCACAGGTCGGCGGCTCCGTGTTTGAGCAGCACGTGCAGTGTGTGTGCGTGGCTCAGTGAGCAGCACACGTGCAGCGCGCCCTGACCTGTATATAATACATATATACTTACATTAATTACTTGAGTACGATTCATTTTATAATGATCATATTTATCTAATGATATTAAATAATTAGATTAATTATCGAGGTAGTATTTACACACGTTTTGAATAAGAATGATAATGATCGCTTGAATGCCTTATTAGTGTTACGGGTATGTATGGTATGTATGGTATGTGTGAGTGTGTGTGTGTGTTACCATTAATGTTGGCGTGGTGTACGTCGAACAGCGGTGCGTGTCCCGCGTCGTCCGCCCGCAGTAGTTCTGCGAGTGTGTCGGCGCACTGGTCGCCCGCACGGACGCACTGCAGCACTAGAGTGTCACCTTGATCGTTCACCTGATAACAAACTCTGATTTTGAGAATTTATATTCACGGTGTCAAGTCAACTATTTTGTCATCACTATTTTTATCTATTTATTTGCATATCTAATCTTTATCATGACTTCGGCGACATCTTTAAGATTTTATTTATATCTTTGATATTTACCGAGATTGAACCAATGAAACTGGATCAAAAATATTCACCAGTGTACTAATATAAAAAACATTATTAATAAACTTACTTTAGTAAAAACGTATTTCTTTGTGGGTTTGTAGGCATCATTCTGAGTCACAGTACGGATACACTGCACCAAGTACCTCGTCAGTATTGGAAGCTTATAGCATTTCAATACTGCTGATGACAGGATACTGAGACCTGGAAATAATATTCATTATTTAAATAATATTCATTATTTAAACACGTTTACGAACCTAATTGAATGAGTATCGTATTTCGGTACTAATCAAGAGTTCTGTAATGTTTGTATTTTATTTCCAATTCCATACAAAAACGTGATTTTTTGACGTTCTTTATATACGGAACCCTACATGTGCGAGTCAGACTCGTATTTGTTCGATTGTTTGTATCGATGTTTAAGACTGCTTTTGAATTTAGAATAAAAATACATATCTTTGAAAATAAAATATAAGATGAGTATCTAGAATTTTTTGTGTTTTACGTTTTACAGATTTGTAATCTAAAACGTTTTTATTTTTAAATGTTAGTATATATCTAACAAATTTATTGTGACAACCAGAAGTGGTAAGGTGATAACGCGATTATATTTAGTGATTACATAGTTATCGATAAATTTCTCAAGATTTTCTATCGCTAAATGAATCACGGTACTAAGAAACTGCAATTACTTTCTTGTCGATATTGCTTCATCCTGTGTCAAGTCATACACTGACTTCATATATCCGATCTGTAACGAGCATTCTACCATGTTGTTCCTAGCAGAATAGAATTCTATATATAAACGGGACGTATTTGGACGGAGGATTTAAATCTATAGACGCAAAATTGGATTAGGATTGATTATTAATTTCGGCGATACATATTTTCAGATTAATGAGCTTAATAAATTCAAATACAATACATTACCACTCTAATCTTTTTGTAAGTTAGCAGAACTTGTTTATCTATGTAACCAACTCTCAAGGTCTTCTTAGAGTATAATAAAAATATTAAGGTTAAAAGCACAAAATAATACTAAAATCTTACCATAGTTATCAATAAACATTTCAGGCTTCAATGCGAGCACCTTCTCACAAATCAGGCTGAACAGAGCCAGTTGGAAAGGGTCTTCGTGGTTCGCAAGGTGGGCCAAAATGTGGTACAGGACACTGGAACCAATGTTTATAAGTATTATTACTCGCAATAAACATGACAAAAATGCTGGCCAACGTTGGCCAATGCTATGTAGCCCTAATTCCTATATGCCAATATTTTTTAGAACTCGACGTTAGGATAATGTAGAAAAAGTAATAAAAATAAGAAAAAGTATTGTTTATTACATAGACAGTACTAGTAATTATCATTGTTTTATTTTATCGTTATTTCCTTTAAAATGTATATAAATAAGTATATGTTTCTGTCGTTTGTGTAGTTATAACTTGAATGATATGTAGTCGTGATATAGTAACAGGGTCTAAGTATAGTAAATAATTGTAAATTGTTGTTAAATCTTTAAATACAGTAGCATTTTCTATACCTATTAATATATTGTTTGTTTTTTAATACATATATATCTTATTATATGTGTTAAATGCTAATGTTAAAAAAAAAATCAATCTATTCAGTAAAATAATTCACTGAAATTATTGAATTTTAATTATTAACGTAACTTGTATGCTAATAGTAATGAATTGTCAATATCTATCTAATATTTTATAATTGAGGTAAAATATTTCTGTGCGTATATAAATCTCCTTCCGCTATCCTTCTATTATCGGCCTGTGGTTGTTATACGAAAATGAGAGTAGTTAAATATAAATGTATATTATATATGAATATAACACACATTCAAACTTATAATGGTTTGTACTTACAGTACATCTTTATAATTATTATATATCATTGTTGGATGTTACTCCGTGACGTCACACAAGCTACTCTTTGAGACTTTTTGACATCAAACTATTATGTATTTGACTAATTCTATTCATTTGCGATTTTTTACTGAGGCGTTATGAAACCGAACCGATTGGTGATAAAAAGTGGATGACATATGATAAGAACGTGCGAAAAAGATCGTGGTAAGAAACGGTCAGACTTCGTTAAAAGGTGAAATAATTAATTTTCTTTTATAAATAATATAAGGAAGTAAGAAACCTAAAAAAAGCTTGGATATACGACAATTTTTTACCATCACTCGTGTATGATATTAATAAAACCCTTTTGCCAAGTTAGATGCAAGCGTCATAAAAACATTGAAGTTATGGCTCGGGCTAGCGCACTCACCAGAGTCTTCAACCTTATTTAGAGACCGAAACAATTTTGGGTTAAAATTAAAGAAATCATCGGAGCTCTATAAACATCAGAGTTACCGAAAAGCATATTATCTGAAAATCTAAAAATGATATTTCTCTCCCAAAAGATAAAGTTACTTCAGAGCAGTCACGACTTTAATTCCATAAAAAAATATATGATAGGTTCTCAAACGTATAAAGTAGTGATAGGATCAAGTATGAAAGTTCAAGACAAGTTCGACAAGACGAAAACATTAACTACCGACTGCATGCAATGTGCCTTGAAAATCAAAACAAAGGGGTTGGTCATAGAAGATTTTTGTATTCCACTAGCTTTGAAGTGACGAACCCTGCTTTATGATTGGTCTTCAACATTACTAAAATTTTTCCTTAATGCATTCCAAATGACTCTCCTAGATCGAAAGTAATTTAGTAAGATGGTGCAAAGCCATCGAAAAGTCTTGCGACATCTGTGGGGAGGCAGTAGGAACCGCGAAACACTTATTAGTAGTGTAGGGTACTTCTTGATAGAGGTCAATACTCAAGTCGCCACGATACGGTAAAAGAAATCATACGGGAAGCGTTTATTCCTTCAGTAGCAAGAGCGCGGAAAGGTATAAATAAAATAAAAATAAAAAAGCCATTTATTTCCTACTAATTTCGACATGTACATTTACATACTTAACTCTATATTTATTTAATTAATTAAGCTAACTTATATAATATATTTGAACCTATTTTGTTTGAATAATCAGTTTATATACATATTTATTTTATTTCTTTGTGATATATATACATTTCTATGCTTAGTTGTTGTTAGCTTAGCACAGTTTGTAGGAACCCCATTATTGGGTAAAGGCCTCCTCCAAAGCTGCCCAATTATCTCTATCCTGTGCAATCTACTTCCAGTTGGGGCCGGCCGTCTTTATGATCTCATCTTCCCAGTGTGTCAATGGTCTTCCTCTACTTCTTTTACCAGGAGGTCCTTTCCAAAAAGTTACTTTTTTGGTCCATCTCTGGTCTTTAAGCCTAGCGACATGGCCAGCCCACTTCCACTTTAGTTTTTGTGCGTAGTATAGTGCATTTGTTGCTTTAGTCATTTCCCTTATTTTTGTATGTCGAATCTTGTCTATTTTCTTTATTTTCAGCATGCTGCGCTCTAGTCCTCTTTGACACGTAGTGATAAGGTGTTTTATTTTTGAAGTGAACTTCCATGTCTGGCACCCATACGTCAGACTTGGTAGGAGATTAGAATTCATAACTTTTGTTTTTAGGGATATAGAAAGGTTACTTTTAAAAATTTCCTTTAAACTCCAATATTTGTTCCAAGTATTTTGTATTCTTCTTTTTACTTCCAGTTCGTTATTTTTTCTATCAAAGCTTATTCTCTTCCCTAAATAGATGTATGAGTCTGCGTAGTCGAGTGGTAATCCATTTATTGTGATTTGTCTTCTCCATCTATTTGTCATTGTCATGGTCTTTGAGAGATTAATTTCCAAGCCTACTTTGGCACTTGTTTGTTGTAAGGTTTCCATCATTTGTTGTAGCTGGGTGCTGGATTCAGAAAACAAGACTAAGTCGTCTGCGAATCTCAAGTGACTTAGGTATTCGCCATTTATATATAGGCCTGACTTACTCCAATCTATCTTGCTGAGGATATTTTCTAGAATGGCTATAAATAGTTTTGGAGATAGGGGGTCGCCCTGTCTTACGCCTCTCTCGGAAAGGTATAACAACCATTAAAGTTCGTGAAAGAAGAAGAAGAAGTTCGTTAGAGTTCGTAAAAGAAGGCTCCTCCAAAAAATCAAATCTTATTCAATTTTAGACACGGCTCCTGATTGGCCTCTCATGATGGACACGTACGAAAAGCATTACAAAATCCCTGGGGATATTGTTGTTTCTTTATCCAGATCGGACTTATTCCTGTATTCTAAACATCTAAGGTGCGTGATACCTACTTGTGGAGTTACTGTTCCCTGGGAAACAAACATCCCCAGGGATCACACATTTTAGCTTAATAAGTATTCTGTCCAGGAATCAATTTCTAGTTAGCTTGTACGTGGTAGAAGAGGAAGCGAGAGGTATAACAGCAAAATCTCTCTATAACCTACTTAAAAAACCTTGGCCTTTATAGACCAAGCATCGGTTATTTCTAGAACTTATTTTAAAGGTAGCACTAGTGGGTTTCTTCCAAATTTGGTTAGGTAGGGAGAGGAGTGTGGATAGTGGAGATGAGCGTGTTTGCGCATCATATAGGGGCTTCTTAAATCTACACCGGGGTCGCCAGTCCCAGCATTGTTTGCACTCCTCTCCATGCAACGCGTTGGGCCGGCACCTGTACGATGAATCCAGGGAATGCTAAGAAGCTTCGTCTCTGTAAATAAGGTGATGATGTGTGTATTGTGGAGCTGAAAGAGCAGAAGCTGTTCATTTTGAGCTTTTATCGCCAGACAGCACCATCCATTCAGATATTTACTGCCAACAGCTGATGAGATTAAAACAAGAACTTGAAAAGAAAGCGGCCGTCATTGATCAATAGAAAGGGTGTGGTCTTTCATCGCGACACCGCTAGACCACACACAACTTTAGCCTCTCAGCAAAAATTAAGACATTTTGGCTGAGAGGTATTATTGCAACTGCCGTATAGCCCTAACTTGCACATCCAGATTTCTACCTGTTTCAGTCCCTACAGAATTCTTTAGGCTCTGTCAGGTTACCATCAAGAGAGGACTGCCAAAACTACTTGTCTCGTTTTTTTGATCTGAGCTCCCAAAATTTCTATAGCAACTGTATTATGTCACTACCAACAAGATGGCAAAAAATTATCGAAGTATCGAATAAATGTGAATACATATGAAAAAAAAAGTCTTGATTTTTCATATAAAATGCGAAAAAAAAAAATCCCCTACCTATTATATATTTTGATGATGCATGAAATATGTTTTAGTAAGTAACAGAAAATAAACGTACGAAGATTTTTATAATTCCTAATTAATAGTTTTGTTTATGGAATTAAATTATTTATTTTAATCCATGATAAACATTATCATAATGCGCGTCATGCGATACTCTTTTAAACATACCGATATACAGATTTAAAGACAATACAATTTCAAGTATAAGCCGATTACAGTTTTTAAAAGATATTTAATATAAATATACTAGTTTTTATCTAAAAACTATAGATTGTAAATGTATTATGTATTTATTTTTACTTGTGCTATGCTATGCTTGTGCTTAATAAAGGAAGAAATTAAAATGCAAGTAAGTTACCAAGATAAATAAAGAAATTACGATATCGAATCCTCTAGTCTTACTCCTCAATGATTAACTTCGTAAAATAGAAACCATCGTCAACGTACGTACAACGGTCCCCCGACGCAATGACTTCAATAAGTACATAATAATATTATTTTTATTTTTTTTAGAGGTCTTTTCGTACCGGGGATTTAAAAATTTTTTTTTTTTTTGTAAGAACTACTTATAAAATAAACGCGCGGGCGCTATACCTACGCTCCGAGTTAATGCCACTTCAGAGCAACAAATAAATTTTATATGGAATACAAAAAAAAATTTTAACTTTTAATTTTAAAAATTCGTAGAACAAATACATTCATTACATCTAAAAAAGTTCTACTTGAAAAACTAATACATATCAATTTAATTAATAAGTGAATATCTGCTTTTTTTAGTATCAATCTGTATATTAATAGTATTATGGTTTTAATATAAGGATGTTTGACTTACTCATAAGCTTCTTCCAGCTTCAAATACGCGACTTTATAGCACAAGTATTTTCTCTCTTCCATCTGTAATTTTTCCATGTACTCTTGAAAGATGTCCTTGGTTGATTTTCTGTTTACTTGACAGCACATTTTTTTCGAGAATGCATGTGCTATGTCTTTCTGCAAGTCCTTATACTGCTTCATTGTTTTGGAAGATGAGTTGCTTTTTGTCTTTTCTTCTTTCTTCTTCTCTTCCGTCGGGGAAGAGAGGAAGGGAAGATATGTGGATGTAATATCTTGAAATTTCTCATTGTCACTGTTATACATCGAAGATGTTGAAGGGGAGATTGAGGTTCTGATGTATTTTGATTTTTCGTCTGGTGTTTTTTCGTAATTTTGGGGGGTGGTACAACTTATTTGATAAGACTCATTATCGGCGTTGTAAATTGGGGAAGATGTTGAAGGGGAAAGGGAGGATGAGATATTTTCGAAGCTAGTAAGGAAGGAGGGAGAACCATGTATATCTTGAAATTTCTCGTAATCTCCGTTATACATCGGGGATGATGTTGCAGGGGAGGAGATATGATGTTGCAGAGGGGAAGAGATGTTGGGAATTATATTATAATCCAGGTTATTATCAAAACTATTATAAGGAAGAGAAGGGGAGAGGTTGCTGGGGAATGTGTTAGATTCTGCATTAAAGATATGTGTGAAAGAATCTGATAAAGGACTTGGTACATTTTCGGATCGTGGTGGCGTAGGGAAGATGTTTAACCGGCTGTCAGTGAATGAGTCTTGCACAGCATTTGAATGAGTTATGTGTGAGGATTTTTCTATAATGAAGTCCATAGCTGCTTCGAAGTCAGCTTCTTGTTCCTGTTTGCTATTTTGTTGGAACACGTTAATGGTTTTGTCCACTTGGGTTAGAGCTACTGATAGCTCTGGACACGTATCTAATGCCGCAGTTTGGTTAACCCTCACCTGACCGCCGGATAATGTCTGGGGGTTAATTTGGCTGAACTAGAAAATAATAAAAGGAAAAACGTTTATATTTAGTTTTATATTAAATAAAGTTAAATAACCTTAAATACTCTAAGCGATTTGTGTAAAAAACGATTATTCGCCATGTTGTATAGTTCTTATAGAATATTACGTTTTTTGTTGTTGTCTACTCATTGAAATTGTAAAGAAAAATTTAACAAAAAAACGACTATGTTTAAAAATTTTTAGTCAAAATCTTAATAGTTTTCAAATATTAATTACTATGGATTCTGGATTTAAAAACGAATCTGCATTTTTTGTTTAATTTATATTTTTAGAAAATGTATTTTTTTACGTGTGATTTATATTACTAAATAAAAATGTTATATTTATAATTATTTATACTTACATGTCTATAGTTACTATTCGTTTCTATGTATGGGTGCGTTGATGGGACGTAATTAGAACTCTTCTTATCTGGCCCTCGAGTAATTACAACATTCGACACTATCTTCTTTTTTTTGTCATCTGTTATCTTCTCTGTATTTTTGTCATCTACTTTCAATTTTTTTAGAGACTCCACTAAGTTTTTATCAACTTTATCATCTACATTGGAATTAAGTAGAGACTCTACTACACTTGTATTAACTCGTAAGTTTTCTTTTTTGTCATCTACTTTCAAATTCTGTAGAGATTCAATCACCTTATTATCTTTGGATTGTTCTTTTCCGTCTTCATTCTCATCATCAGACTTGTTAGAGAACGTTTCGTCAAATCCACTCTCAGTGGACACAAGTGAATGGATTACGGCATCATTATTCTTTTCTTCAATAACACTATAAGAAAAGTTCTTGAATTCATCATCGTCTTTTTCTTCGTCATTTTCTTTTCTTTCTACTTTAAGTTTTTCAAAGTTTTGTATTAACACTGTAACCGGTGTTACTTGAATTTCATTTCTTAGTGCAGTCTCAACTTTCACATCTTTGTTATGTTTTGGATCTTTACTTTTATCTTTCTTATGTTTGCTTTTTTGGAAGAGAGCTTGGACGGTCCTTTCAAATATTTTCAAAAAAGATTTCTTTTCTTCCATTTTTGTATCAGGCGTTGCTATTACTTTGGGACTACACATCACGGCGGTGATCTATCTAGCATGTTGTTGTTCTTGCATCTGTAAATAAATAAGTTTTATTGAAAAACTAATTGACATTTGAAATAGATTTGCGGGATCAAAGTTTTTATCGAGGCGATCGATCTAGTTGACGTAATCACGTAGTCACGGGTTTAATGACCTCTGCATAGTCATCTCTTACTATTTCAAATAATCAACGTACAAACAGCTCAATTACTGTTTGTTTTATTTTTAATTACGAAGTTATTGTGAGGTAATTTTTAGCGAAATATTGTTATTCATACCATTTGTTCATAAATAAAGTAAGGTTTGAAAAATATTTATAAACATGTCTAACCACGTTAATCTTATTTAAATTTAAAATAATTATACAGTGAAAAATAAACCGATACGGGCACGGATTCGAACTCGCGACCTCTGGGAAACTGTCCAGTCGCTCATCAAATTCAGCGATACCGTAGCTTATTAATTATTATCGTACCGTATCTTTTTTTATTTTTGATTCCATAGTTAGGGTAACGTAAGGTTATACTCTAACAATCATTTCATTATATACAGATATTTAAGTAAAAATATATAATTTGTCTTATCGGTACATAATTGTAACTTAAATACTTCATTGGTTTTATTTTTTAATGTAAAATACAATTTTAATTTACAATAGACAGATATACTATGTGGAGGGGGGGGGAGGTGTATCTGCCCCCCCCCCCCCTCGCCCCCCTCCCTCGATACGCCCATGACTCTATAGTTTATAGAGGCGCCATACTTCAACGAGTGTGACCAACTATAACCACAGGAAAATCAAGACGTTACATACAATATGTATAATATTCATATTGTACATTATTTGACAAATTAGTAGATAGCACGATGCAAATCTATACCCTTTTGACTTCGTGGTAGTCGGATGATATAAAAGACGAAATATGGCACTTTGTAAAATTACGTAAATCTAAAAAAAAATACTTAAAAGTTTTATATCAACCTATATTATATGTATTACTAGTGAGATGGCATTTAAGGGATTTGTTGGATAACATATTCCTCTATAAATATAGTTTCCTTCCTTTCAGTAATCGTAAATCTTAAAATAATTATCCAACCCGGGATAAATCAAGATTTACTCCCATGTGTAAGAAATCAAGATAGAGATAGATACATTTGAAAGTAAAAAAAACGAAAAATTACCATAATTGCAACTTATACACGTAATTAAAATTTCTGCAACAAACTGTTCAAGAGATTTAAAACAGATTACTATAATAATAAAAAACAATTTTTTTAAATAAAATTAATAATACCAGAAAAAAGTACCGAAACGCCTCCCGATTTCATAGAATATGTAAAGAAGTGATGGAAAATCGTTTTGTTGTATTAAAAACTATGATAGCACTTTTCTTTTTCAGAAGAAACTAAAGGTATCCAAAATTTTTATGTGTTACAATTATTGGTTTCATTACAATAATTTTGATGTTGTAGCAATATGTACCTAAAAATTTATAATTTCGGGTATAACCGGAAAGGCGTCCTTAACAGAATCAAAAGCAACCGAACATTAATTGCTGCACTGGTCATTGTTAATTCATATAGTTTATGATTTAATAGGTACCATACAAGGTGACATGTACTTATTGTAATATCATGTACTTATTGAAAAAAATAAGGCTAGATATAAATAATTTTATTTATTATAGCTTAGTGAAGCGGGGTCGGATGGCTAGTTAAGTATTGTGATGAAATATTAATCCATAGATCTCTTCCCTATAGTTAACTACATTGAAATACCCACGTAATAATAAATTAAAAGCAATGACGTTCGAGAATATTAATATTAACAAGCTGTCCTTGTTTGAGACACTAGCTATAACCCGCCACTCTGTCCGTGGATAGAGGTCCTTTAGTGAACTACTGAGGAGCCGAGTGGCAAATAGTTATTTACATTTTACAGACACTTTCTTTTACTTGTTGTAAGTATAGTAGTGTAATGTTATATAGCCTATCCATCCATCTAGAATAGTAGACCTTTCAAATGGTTGAAGAATTTTTCCAATATCACCATAGGTTTCAGAGATTACCCATCAAATTTCTATGTTTATAGTATTAGTTTATTTTTTTCAGATTATCTTTATCTATTAATAGTTAAAGAAAACTTTACGTCTACAAGGTCATCGTATACTGATTATATAGTTATATGATATTAAATATCTGGGTATATACTAGTACCTAATCATTAAGTAGTGATGCTTAATTATATTTATAGCATTCGAATTAATTGTATTTGGATTATTTCCAAGATTCATTTATTATTTACCAAGTCACCATTAATATGCAAGATTTGTTTCAATGATTGTAGTGAAAAGCAGTAATTAAAATAATGTATATTTTTAATTGTCGGAAAACATTAACAATTAAACTATATACTAAAAGGTTTGAAGTCGGTACCAAGCCATTTAGTATAGCAATTCGGTTGAATACATTTCCTTATTTTTTTTTTCGTATCTCTTCAAGCTAGTAATAATATTAGGATTTAATTGCTCTTTATTAGCTGTATTTACAAAGCTTAATTTTTGAAGTAGGCATTTCATAATTCACATGTCCATTAAGTTTAGGAATTCTGTTGAATACATTTTCATATTTTTTTTTTCACTATTCTTGTTATTGTTTGAGCTGTTTATAATATTAAGATTTAATTGCTTTTTATTATGTTTATTTACGTATCTTAATCATTAAAGTAGGCATTTCATTTTATTAATTTGCTCGTATTCATTTAAGTTGTGAAATATAATTATTTGTTTATGCTCGGCACCGAATTCAAACCTATTAGTAAATAGGACATATAAATAATAGGTAGTATACAATAAATATTAAATCTTCATTATTTTTTTTTACTTTTTAGTTTTAAGGTCGGTTTTTTTAACTACTATATATTATTTTTATTTAATACTTTTTAGTTTATTGCTACATTATCAATTAGCCATGGGTAGACCTACAAAAGGTACTGCGCGCCTTCAAAAATACAGATCTCAAGAAACGGGAACGGACAAAAGTAGTCGTCTCCGTAAAAATGCTCTTCGAAACCCAATTTCACGTTCTTGTGATACTATTAAAGATTATGAAAAACTTTGGTTGGCCATGAGGGTATATGAAAAAACAATTACGTCAAGAAACTCTTGACCAGCATAATTCTAGACTTGTTAAGATCCAAGAGTGTCTTGTGATGAGTATTTTGAGCAGAGAGCTAATAGACTTGGCCTTTTTAATGAGCGTTTAAAGAATGAATCGACTGAGCAGAGGACTCATAGATTAGAAGTGATACAGAACCGGACAGCTACCGAGTCGGTTCAGCAACGTGAGAACCGGCTAGCAGCAGCGCGTCAGAATTCACATATCCAACACAATCAGATGTCATTTGTTACAGCACGTTTTGATTTCCTTCCAGAGGAGCTAGTACAAAACTTGGACAAAAATGCTCATAAAATAAAAACTAATGGGGCCACCTGAATCATTTTTTTATGGGACCAATTGGAAACTATTCAAACAAAAAAAGAATTAAGTAAATGGGTTCAGAAACCTCGGAGAAATCGGTGTACATACATAAAAAAAAATAACTGCCGAATTGAGAACCTCCTCCTTTATGAAGAAGTCGATTAAAAAGATTTGAATCTCTATTTATTTGTTTAATATATATCAAGTAATATTTTAACTAATATTTCTACAAGCAAATAAACGTAGCGAAATAGTTAAACCTATTATCATCATTATCAGTTTTACAGATAATAATGTTTTTGTTTTATATTTATTGTTTTTTTTAATTGCACTATCTTTGTAAATCTTATGTTTATCCTGTTCTTTGTTACGTAGGAAATTAAAGCAGTTACAAGTTGTTACTGTTGACACAGTTATAATTAGAGGTGTGCCAAATAAATAGAGCTATTTAAATATTTTTCCAAGTACTGCTATTTATTTTATATGTAAGCAACACATTATAGGATAGCCATCCTATAATATGTTGCTCACATGTTATCCTCCTGGTCTTATCCCACTCTAGATCGTCCTGTCTTCATACATTGTTGTACATGTTTTCTCTTCCACCCACTTCTTTCTCCTTTTTTACAAAATAAATCCATCTTTTGGGCTCTCCTACTCACTTATTCATCTACATTCTTTATCTTTCATCAAATCATCTTCGCAACTCGCTTAATCTATTTTATTTCATAACTAATCTCGCTAGACGGAATGTTATAAAATAGTTACTAATGTAACCTAACTGTAGTTAGCATCTAGCAACTAAATGATTATCTATAGATTATCTATAGGGTGATTGAGAATAGTGCAGGAAGGGAAAGAACATTTTTTCCTTCCTGCACTATTCTATTCTATTATTTATATATATTCTATTTGTAAAAATTTTAGCTTTTAGAGATGGATTTCGGTGACAGGTTTCGAAAGAGATTAATGTATATTGGTTCTGATATTATTAATCAGACATCTGTTTATTTGTTTCAACTTCTGTTTTTGTTATTATACGTTTTATTAAATTGAACTGTAATTAACTTAATTAAAATAATCAGAGTTTCTGAACCCGCTATAATTTATGCAAGATTATTAAATCGAGAAGTTAACAATAAAATTTTAAATATTTTAATTTTAGATGTGATTTATATATATATTTTTAATATTACATGAAATATTTGAATATAATTTAATAACAACTTTCTGACAGACACACACATGGATTTAAATATGTTCGTTGACTATACATGTACTAATTATGCCAAGAAATCCTATAAGTATGCACTTTATACGACAACAGTTTCAAGGTTGATTTATAAGACGTGTAGTTTAGACGTAGGGTTGCCATCAGTGTATAATAAACATTACTATGATATATCAGTAATAATAGCGATCGTTTTTTTTTTTTCTGAACCACATTGTAGCTTGTTTTTGGACAACCCTATATACAATTGTATTCTTGACAAGTAATGTAAGCTGATTTATGTTAATGACCTCTATTATGAGAAATGACATCACAAATTATAATAAAATACTAATTTAAAACTATATTTATATATAGCTAATTCGTTTGTATGTTAGAATGCAACAATTGAAATATACAGGGTTATTTTTAATTAATTGACCACCCCTGGCTGGCAGCCTCTCTACATCAATCCCAACAACATTTCTTCTACAATAGTTTACAAATCTTGATAAACAACACAAAAAAAGTAACAAAAAAATGTTTACTCCCACTTTTACCTATCATTGTATTTTGTAAGAAGTACCTAAAAGGTCAACGCTTCGGCGCCATACCGACGCTCAGTGTTAATGCCAGTTCAGAGACAAGAAATAATTTTTGTATGGGAAAATTTAAATTTTTAAAACTATTATTTTTAAAAAGTCGTAGAACAAATGTTGTTGGGATTAATATAAAGAGGCTGCCTGCAAGAGGTGGTCAACTAATTACGAATAACCCTGTATATTAGAGATGCGCCGAGTAGTGGATTCACCGAATAACCGAATACTAATAGTATTCGGTTATTATATTTTAAAACACACCACTATATAGTTAGCTATAGTTAGCCAGTGATTATATTTATAGATAGACACCGATACAATAGTATCGTATTATAAACTAATTATAGATTTCTTGAAATACAATAATACTAATAGTAGTAGTCGGCAGCTTTCTTATAAAAATAATTTATGAAGTAATATATGTAGTTTTAATATGTATTCTAAGTCGTTGGTTCAACCGTAGCAGCTAAAAGGTCGTAGTAGGCGCTTATGTCACCATCTAATTTATAACGCACTAGCCATTACTTGACCTCAAAAACCCAATTAGATGGTAACACTTGCTCACTAACAGATTTTTCACAACGTCATATTAGTATTCTAATTGACCTGGCGCTCGGTAAATTAGATAATGTATGACTTCTCAGCTTCTATTCTTTCGGACAACTCTAAGCAACAATTCAACACAAACTAAGTAAAAATTCAACACGACAACAACAAGCCTAAGGCATTATATAAACATCAACAATAACTTCTAACTAACTAACTAACTAACTTACCACCGTTAAAAAAAAGACACGCAGGTTTGAAGGCTAATAATGAACTAACAAAAATATGTAATTGGATAATTTCTATTGGGCCAACGTTGGACCCAAACATGACGTCATTAATTAGCGATAAGAAGTGCTCTTATAACTAATTAATTTAGAATAACATAAATATTTTGACTGTAGTTTCGTTCGTTCGGTCGTGGATCACGGTATATCATTCAGGGCGAGGTTTCGAAAGGCAATTATTGTATCTTACTACCTATTCAATTATATGAATATATAAATCTGTAGTCTTTTGTAGTTATTTTTAGTAAAAAAAAATGTTTTTTTTTAGGACTGATAATTTAATTTATGTCTGTCTCCATTTCCTTCTATAACTCTGAAATTATAAATAAAAAGAACATTCAATGAGAGGTTGAATGAATGTTTTGTGATTAACATAAGGTTATATTAGTAATGAGCGAGTGAACCTGTTGTCAAAATAGAGTATGTATATAAAAAAAGCCCTGTCTGATTAATATCGTACCTTCTTGTCTAAACCAGCTCGAAACTGGAATTAATAATTGTAAGTTCCTTTTATAACGAAGTGACTTTTACACAGAACTTTTAAGTTACACATTTTGTACGACAGTACCCTTAAGTACGAGTTTTGACATTAGGAAAACTATGACAGTTTACCAAATTATTATACACTTATGAATCTTCCGAAATATTTAAAATAATCTGTTAAAAATATATTTATCTTTAGTTATTTAGGTTTAATCTATAAATCATCCTAAATAATATACGTAAAATTTTAATAATTACTTATTTCAAATTATACCAATTATTCATTATGTTACAATTTTTGACATATATATGAAGAAAATAATATTATTTACTGTGTAATAACGCCTGTCATGCTTTATGGAAAAAATATTTAATAACAAATACCTACATTTAATTAACCGCAAAAATGACGTCTTTTTAGGCAATATTGTTTACTTATTATTATAATACCCATGTATTATCTTGAATGATAAATATTAAGAATAACAAAAGTAGTTATATTAAGTTTATTGAATAGGTTTGATCTAGAGTTAATTATTTTAACTTTTAGCTTGAGTTTTGAGGTTAGGTTGGGTTTTATTTAGATCGTTATCATGCAAGGTTGTATACAATTTTGATGAGAAATGCGAACACTATTCTAGTACATATAAACAAATAGGAAAAGTTTTTTCTCCTAGTTACGAAACAATAACCTTCGCTCTCTAATTCAATAAAACAGTGACGAGATTACATCTACATTAAATATTTTAAAATATGTTGCTACATGCGCAAAACTTAACACGGATTAAAATATATTATTGTTAGTCTATTTGTCTGTTTGCTCGTTTCGCATCTCGGGAATAACTACTGAACGAATATTAATTATATATTATATTATATTACATTATTATAGGTGATTAGTCCGATCAACATATATTATTCAACAGGAAGTCATTTTTATATCGCACATGGGGCCCATTTTATCAGTCACCTAACCAAAAAGATTATCGTAGTGTTTGGTGCAACATTTTTCATATTTATTTATTAATACTTCATTGTACAAAATAAAATACGATGGGAGGATTTAATGCTAGAGTTTTTACAACCAGTCAACCAACTTAAAACATTGTCAAACTTTGAGTATCAAAATTTGTACAATAATTAATTTAAAACCATTTGTAATTACTTTGAACATTTAAAAGGATAAAATAAAGTTACACTCATTGGGGTTTTAAACGGAATGTGTTTAGTTTGTCATTATCCTAACGTAACATGATTCAGCGACATTTGCAGGTTACAATTGAGTATTAAATCGTCCTGACCTAAAAGTCTATCTATTAAAGTTCATTGAACGTTGACTAAAGAGGGTTATAAACTAATGTTATGTTGGTGCTAGGGTTATTAATATGAATTATAAACGGCAAATAGTATTTACTTTACGCAAACCATGTATTAGCAGCATCTGCCATTAATTTCCAAAATATTTTTAGTTTCTTTACGAACACATCTCAGTCGTTTCTTGCATTGCTCTCCATAAATTTTACCCTTAGTGTTCGTGACTACGGTCTTGTAACCTCATATCTTTCGAATAGACAAAGAGCTTTTTGTATAAACGTGTGTTCTTCGAAAAATAGAATTGGGAGTTTCGAAAGGGTCAATATTTGGTACCTTGTTATTCTTAGCTCATATTAACTGTTTTTATTTCCTATTTATTTTCTTACATGTTTTTATCATTACAATAAATTCCGCATTGAATAATTCATAAAATTTTGCTGGAAAGTATTGATTTATTTTTAATTCCCTTGTGTGATATGTGATATGTAATAAAACTAACATACTTAATATTTTGTTAAAGGCGCTTTTCATTTCTTTTTAAGTAAATTGACAACTCCGAAGCCGAGGAAGGTCGGTGAGATTCATTTATATAGAGTAATTTTCCATATGTTAATATATATACAAAACGCAAAGATAGTCATTAGTTTAATTGAAATTATTGACCAAAAAAAAATTTCCCATACAGACGAAGTGGCGGGAAACAACTAGTAAATAATATATAATGCTATTTATCACAACATTTAACGTAATCAATACTTTCACTACGAATATTCCTTTCACTGTCATGACAAACCAAACCAAAATGCAAGACTTTTTTATATTTGCAACGCATCTTAGATAACAAAGAGTTACATATTATATACAATACTATTTGGATATGATTCTGTGTGTCTGTGTATGTGTGTGCGTAAACTATGTTCATAGTCCTTTGTTTATAGAAAATAGTAATTATAGAAAATTATTTGTTACCTTGTACATCACACAACACTATTAACGCTTTGTTAGGAAAATGAATACATAAATTACCTTCTCGTCTTTATGAAGCCACAGTTATAAATAACATTTTATCGTAACACAACAACTTCTGACGTCTGTGGCACTCAGTTCCAGAATAAATCCTGAATATAAAGTGGACCATTAAAAGAACATTCCTTTTCACTTACAATGTTTTTTTTTAAACTATAAGTATATTGGGTAATTGCATAATTTTCTGACCTTGTCTGATTAATCAATTGACTACAGATCATAAAGGGTTTTGACAATAGTGCCCTCTTACAGAAGACGGTGTATGATATGGATGTGATACTTTGTTACACTCGTATATGATATTAGAATTCCTTATTTAAAAAAATGTTCATTGTCATTGCATAGTATAAAGCAAAGTCGCTTCCCGCGTCTGTCCCTATGTAGGTATGTATGCTTAGATCTTTATCACTACACAACGGATTTTGATGCAATTTTTTTTTAATAGATCGAATACTTCAAGAGGAAGGTTTATATGTACAATAACATGCTTAATATATTAGAGAACCACTCATAATTTCAAGATTTCTAATGCGAAGTCATAAACAAATATATTGTTTTGCACTTACATTGCAAACGTTGGCGTTCAGCCAACGTTTGCAATGAATCCACGAGATAGATCAAAATAATGTTCTAAGTATTGTATATCTTAAAAAGTTCTACAAGAAAGTCCGCGATGGTATATGTTTATCTCTTAGGGATAGCCAAATTTTATCCTTTACTTTTTACGAGAAATAATGATTTATTTACGAAGCGATTTTAAGCAATACAGCATTAATCCTTATCTAATTAGGTACGTTAAATACATTTTACATTTAATATGGAACAATATAGCCCTTCACAGAATGTAATTTAAATGAATATTTTGAAGATATTACAGATTTAAAATATAGGGACATCGTGTTTGCGTCGCGTTCGGTACGGTCGGACGGCGCACTATAGTATGGAACCGTGCAAACCGTCTCAAAAATGGCTTTGTGAATGTTCAGTATTGAAAATATAGCTAACTGAATGTCTAATACAAATTATTTAGGCATTAAAATAGTTTTTTTTTATAAAAAAAACCAGACCTGCAAGTTGATATGGTCATAATAACGTCGATTGTGTAGCTCAGAATTTCTCAACTTTACATAGTCATATTTTGATTATGTTTAATGAAAATCTATAAGTGATATATGGTTAGAATGGTTATTAAGTACTCTATTTAAAAAAGTATTTAAATGGACGTTGAAGTAAAAACAAAAGTATAAAAAAATTACAGAATTTATATTGTATCCTTATTAAAAACTTTAAATACATTTTTGACATTGAGCGATGTCTGCCGATGTCGTAATTTTGATTGTATCACTTAAAACAAGTCATATAGAAGCCAATACAAAAAAAAGCGAATAATAATAATAATAATATCAGGACAAATTACACACATTGATCTAACCCCTAAATAAGCAAATTATTTGCTTGTGTTAAGGGTGTTAGACAACGATACAGATACATAGAAATACATATATAAATACTGAGAATATATTTAATAAACGACCAAACCCAGAAACACAGATATCTATGCTCATCACATAAATGCCTGTCTCCCGCCGGGAATCGAACCCAAGCGAAAAGGGAATTGTTTTTCTACGAAGTTAACTCGTGCGAAGCCGCGGGCAAAAGCTAGTTTTTTATAAACAGAATGAATAGCAACATGAAGCTAGTAGCAGGAGTTTATTCTTTAAAAATATGAAGAGGTATATGATCTGAGTGGGAATGTGAGAAAGGGTTAGGGCTCGGCCACTAATAGAATGTACAGTTACAATATGTATAGTAATGTCTGTTCATCTTTAATACGGATCAGCCAAATAGATGGGCCTTAGAAGATGTCTGGATCTAGAATATCTAGATAATGTTTTAACTGTAGGTCAGCATTATTTCGATATGTCCATTCTAAAAGTTCCCAACCTCTAATACTAGTTTTTTTTTTTTATTATTTTTATCAAGGATGCAAAGTTCAATTTATTCAGCCATTTTCATGTCTAGGTCTAGTTCAAAGGAAGTTTCCTTTACAGATTCGAACAGTCAACTAGGTAGGTAAATCGATAAATAAAAACCTAGTACATATTCTATAGTAATTTAAAACTAGTGCTCTTTAAATATAATTGCATAGTAGCATTTTGTTCGACAGTTTAATATGTAGTATGAAACGATACCTCGTGGTGGGATTTTCCATAGGTAACAAACATGTCAGGCAAATAAAGAGAGAAAAACTAAATTTATAACCTTTTTTGTTCATATCTTCTTTTACAAAATTTAAGCAATGCTTTCCTTAGTAACAAATCTTTATAATACTCAATAAATATGTCCTTTAACCTAGGGTTTCTGGTAGAGATCTCTTGTAAGAGATAAGTCATCCTTTGTGACAACTGTCTATACTATGTTTCTGTTAATATTTTATGGTGCAAGAATAAATAAATAAATAAAATAAATAATAAATATTTCATATTATTTTTCAACATGTAGGTCCAATTCAAAATTCAAAAAATTCAAAATATCTTTATTCAAGTAGGCATTTACACGCACTTTTGAATCGTCAATTACATTAAATGGTTAACCTTTGAATTAATTATCTATTTACAATCCGAGATGTAAATATAATAGAGATAAGATTAATATAATCAAGATAAGAAACTAGAATAACAATTACGATAAACTTTTGAATATAAATAGACTTCATAAAAGATTATCGTTGGTTTTCCCATACCCGCTCGAGTAATAATCTATCTAGAGATGTGGACATACATGCTCTAGAATTGTCTGTAATTAATATCTGTCATTAGTCCGTTACTTATTCTATTTCTGTATATGCATTCATACGGCTTGTCCAAAAATATGTTTTTTTCTTCCTGACCTATCGCCAATTTTAAAGGATTGTCTATCATGCCCCGTGTTACGTGTATCAACAGAGTAACTGCACTGCTTGTTATTTGTAAGGTTAACCCACTACCTTACAAATAACATTTTAAATAATCTTAGAGATACTTTAACACATATTTTAATTAGTTATTACACAATCCCTTACCTATATAAAGTTTATTCATAACTATAATTATATTTAAATAGTTCAGTAGCTATGACGTAAAGGATAAACATATTATAGGGTAAATACTAAGATACAGAATTGTTTTCCTGCATGCATGGTAGAATGACGCCAACGCATATTTTTGTTGTGTTATATAAATGTATAATAACTAGCTTAGTTTGCTACTTCATCCATTTATTTTTCTAATGTGTTGCTATATCAAAAAATAATCCGACAAATAGCTTTCGCGATAGAAATGTATTTAAAACACCCATACACATACACACGCCTTCCATGAAATGTAAAGAGCAGCCGACTGGTGTATTATTTTGTTTATATTAAAATGATGTTAAATTTCATTTCTGTAATAATTTCAATATTTTTATTCACATATTCAAAATTGGTATTATTTCTGTCGTTCATAAAATTTAACGATATAAGGTTGATTAAAATATGTAAATGTAAATACAAATAAAAAGACTTCATTAAATAGTCTGTGCCAATTTCGCGATATTCTTTTTTTATATTTATCTCATGACCATGAATAAAAAGCCATTCGTCTTGTAAAGTTCTTAAAATTGAATGTTACCAGCTTTACGTCAATCCAAGTTCCTTAAAAATGTTAAATGTTTTTTTTTGTTAATATTAAGGATTTAATTAATTTATTAATTATTACATTGGTACACTATTGCTGAGATTATTGAATAGCTGTCAGTTTTTCAGAAGTATAGATCACTTCACTTTATCAATATAAAATTAGTTTATTACACTAGTTCTTTTAAAAAGAAAAGTTTATCATTTAAAAATTATATTAACGAAGAAGTACTGAAGAGATGTCGAAGTGAAACCAACATCTGATTTGTTCACTCCTAATTTTAATTGCTAATCTAAGTGAATATATTTAATATTATTGTTTAATAAAAAATAAACACATTTAAGTAATGAATTCAGTATAATTAGTGGTTTTAATGATGAAGTAAGTCAAATTAATAACAAAAACAATAGTTATAGAACCTATCCAGTAACTTTTTTAAATAAATAAAAATAGTATATAGAAAATGAAGTATTGAATTAGGAAATTTAAACACTGTAATCTAGAATAAACTATGAAATTTGCAGACAGGAGAAGAATATTATGATCCATGGAGTGAAAGAAAAATAAGCTCACATCATGTAGCTCAGAAACATGGTCTTAGAATTATTGAACGAAAGTATTGTTGGGATACAAACAAATATGAACCAATGGAAAAGTAGAGATTTTACCAAATCGGAAAGAAAACCAGAGCAGAAATAAGCAAAACCAATAAAGAAGGAAATTAGAAGGGATATTACTAAGCACAGAATGACACTATTGGAAGAACATATTAAAGAACAAGAGGAGTTAAGGAAGCGAATACAATCAACACAAAAGAGAGAATCTTAAAATTTAAAACAATGACCGGCATACAAAAAAAAATGACATCTATGCAGCCACTAAATACCACAGGGAACTCTTGTCCAGGCAAAACATCAACGTGTATGACTATCGCCCTAGTCATGGCAACCACACATTAATATCATACATCTTACAATATAAGTACACTTAGGCTACAAGTACTCTAAAGAAAGACCAAGCTCTAGGAATGGACAATGTAGCAAAAGATTTAATAATAAAATCAAAATCTATTCTATGAACAAGGTTTTCAATTAAGACTTAAAAACAGTCCACCATCAAACCAGTCCAATGGGCTACATAAAAAAAAATTACTTATACATAAGAATGGGATAAGAGTGACGTCACTAGCTACATACCCATTAGTCGCATCCCCAATATTACATATTTATATTACAAAGATTAGCTGACGTCCTTCTCAACCAAATGACTATAGTATTGGATGTATATTAATCCAAAGAGCAGGTGGGGTTCAGAATCGGTTATTCACTGGTAGATTATATGTATACACACAGACAAATATATACGAAAAATACGAAGTATACAATCTGCCATTCTACTGCTGCTTTGTAGAGTATTGCAAACCTTGACACTCCTACTCTTTGACGCTATGTGAATGGGAATGGAGGAGGCCTATATTGAAATACACACAGAAAACGGAATCTATTTAACAAATAATTTAGCAACTAATGTCAATTTTTAATGAAGTCTAATTAAAAAAATATATAAGATATCACCTTTAGTTCTGTTTGTGTGTGTTAAAATATGGATCATTTATTTATATATTATTTATTTGATGTTGTGACCTATTGATCTTTCACTTCTATACTATGTCACAACAGCAACTGAACAATTTCCTAATATGGTTCTAAAAAAATAGATATTATAGATAAGTTTTGTTTTATAATAAATAAATTTAATTATTTCTTTGAAGTAGCCAAAGAAGGGTAACAATATACATAAACATAAATTAATTATAGTTCTACTAAAACTGATAAAAGGTTTAATAATATGTTTATAAATATACAAACAAATGTAACTTCTATATGGACACACTTCAATAATTATGAAAGATAACTTTTACACAAACAATATTGATAAAAGTAATTTAATATGTAACAATAAATATGTTTTTACTTACAAATAAACTATTAGAGAAAATCTGTTTAAATAATTACGATAAATAAAAGAAAATATTTTTTATTTTTCTCTACAAAGCAAATATCTTCATAGTTATAAAATACAAAATAAATATAATTTAATTATGACAACTGCTTGGCGCAGTTGATATAACTCTATCTATTTTGTTGGTGGATTGAGTTTGATTGAAAAATAGAAATAGTATGTTTGTGTATATTTATCATCATAATACCCATTGTCCAGGCTTTGGCTTTGGCTTTTAGGGGTTAGGTTTTATTGTTTGTAAGTCTGATTATTTCTTTAAAAATCTTAGCCTTTTTTTTTTTGTTTTGCGTTGGAAAAATGCATTCCATATCATCACAGCGGCCAGGAAGGTGATGGCCGTGGGGGTATGTGGGAGTACCCGGCAGCATAGAGGTTGCTGCCATTTTTAAGGCTACCCACTAAAAAACCAACGGTTGACCTCATCGGTTGACCAAATCTTAGCCCAGATTTACCTATATTTATTATTAATATCTTTTGTTTCACCGTGATTCAATTCAATCTCATGTATTAACATTTTAAAATATGTCATGTAATATGGTTGTCTGTTTTAGAAGACATAAAATTGTACAATGAATTGTTAATGTTATAAACAAGGGAAATTACATTCTTAGTTGAAATATTGCACACACATATTTATCATAAATTATTAATTAAACTGGCTTCAAACATAATAAAGAAGGATTGTTTAACAGCACATTGATTAGTTCTGTAGAGAATAAAGATATATATCAGAATCTGTTTTCACATGATGATTTATATAGTGGTTGTTTAAAATATGCATAAGAATATTGAATAGTCTTAAACTTGTTAGAGGCGCAGTTGAACTGACTCCTGCATCTGTGGTAAATGCCATTTCTATTTTGTACTTGAAAATAACATACTAACTTGTGATGAAATTTGATTCATAAATGATTTGCACCACTGGTTCAAATTACATGTTTTGTCAATGCTTTAATTAGATTAATTTTTATTTCTTAGTAAGTAAATAGTGTTTATTAATTTATGATTATGATTATTAATAATTATATTCTTAGTGATAATAATTATATTAAATATAACATTTTTTAATATTGTTGTAATTTTTGTAACTGAATTCTTTTCCTCATATGATTTACTGTAAAAAACAAAATTGATAGGTTTTTAGACCTGAATTCAAATAATCTTAAGATTATGGTATATTTAGGTTTAATTATATATTTTTTATTTGTATGTTTATGTTGTATATACATTTCATATATATATAGAAAACATTTAACGTATCTAAGTTAAAATTTACAGTAATAATACTATATAAGTAAGGTGTTATAACTTTTGTACACTTGTTATAATCACCATGTTATACATGTATAGTGCAAGGAAAACTAAAATATTCAATAAATTGGGTCGCGTACCTCGTAAAACGTATTTTAAGCACAATTTTCAAGTACAGCAAAGGATAAAAACTCACATCTGTTTAAAACTGGATTATGTTAAAAGTCACTGCAATCCAAAAACATTCACCATAACACTACCACAACTATTTCTGAGAATATAAACGAGATTATTTTTATTTTATTTTTGACGTTATATCTGCGCACGAGTCTAACAAATGTCCCCACAGACAAACTCAGATACCCATTCTACATGCCACTCGTACTCGTTCTCCCTTCCTTTCCCTCCAAGTTTGGACCATAGACTAAAAGTACTTCGAGGACCGTTTATACATTAATATTATAATTGATGCTTTTGTAAAAGTATTATCGCTGTTCTTTAAATGGAAATTAGCATTATATTTTTAAATTGTTAAAAAAAAAGAATAAATCTCGAATAAACAACTATTAGTAGCATGATCGTTCTTGTTTATTTACTCGTGTAAATACGTATTATGTTGTCACTTGTGATTAATAACTTAATGTGATTAATTTGTGTAATCCAATACTTTAAAACTTAATTACGCTAAAAATAAAAATAATTAACTATTGCTAATATGTTTAAATGGAGAAGAAAAAATGTTCATATCTTTTATCTTTTTTTTCTTGTTTAATGTTAGTTGTTTCTCAGAACTTGTCAATTCTCGATATATGTATTATAATGTAGACAGATAATATTCTTTGTCTACGTATTGGTGATTTTTAATACGATTGTTGCAAAATAAAATTTTAAGCTATTTAATTTATTGCATACATACTATGTATTAATTCCGATGATATAAACGGTCCGTCAGATATGTATTACTAGCAATGCGTCATAGTTAATAAAAATGCGTTTCTTGGAACTAAACTTTTTGTGTCTTAAGCTGATACTGTTGGCAGCCAGTATTTAATAAGATAGTAAGAATATATTATACACATTCACTAAACATACGATCAAATTATGTCCGTTGTATAGAGTACATATTTTTTTGTTTTAGACATTACTTTTAATGAAGAGAAAACTTGGATAAACTTTAAAAAAAAATGAAAAAAAGCGTTGATTCACTACGCGTAAGAAGCCCCACGCCATAAAGTCTTCGGGCATTGATAAGATATTTATAATTGAATTACCTATACCTATGCCTAGAATTTATTGATTCTGATTATAAAAAATAGGTCGGAGCCACCGTTTTTTTTTTTTTTTTTTTTTTTGTTTCCGCGGGGAAAATGCCTTACGCACCGTACCCCTCGCGGGGGAAGCGAGGGGCGTGTGTGGGACTCCCGAAAACGGTGTACCCACTAAAAACCCCGCGGCGCTCCTTCCTCGCCTTATTGGCGGAGTCGTGGGTACGGCTAGCCCTTCATCCACGACCCCGCCGGCTCGGAGCCACCGTTTATGCGAGAGATTTAAATTTTTAAATATGTATATATTATATATTTATAGTATATTTTGGTAGGTTTTATTTTTAATTTTCTAAGCATAAAATTGCAAAACACTGGTATTTTTTTAATAAGTTCTGATTTTGCTTTACAGCAGCCGGAACTGTATTCCAGTTTTAATAATATGAAGTAAACTTTGTTTGTTAGCACTTAGCTCCAATTAAAAAATAGATCGAAGAAAGTTACGTCTGACTTATTGTTTATGATATTCACAATAAAGTAAAAGTAATAAAGTAAAGTAAAAATTTATATAAATATAGAATGAAAAATAAACCGATATGGGCTGGGATTTGAACCCGCGACTACTGGGAAACCGTCCCGTCGCTCTACCAACTGAGCTAACGTATCAAAAATAAACCGATACGGGCAGGGATACGGTAGCTCAGTTGGTAGAGCGACGGGATGGTTTCCCAGTAGTCGCGGGTTCGAATCCCTGCCCGTATCGGTTTATTTTTCATTCTATGTTTATATAAATTTTAATAAGCTTAACATGGCTATATGTATATGTTTATAGATATTTTCAAACATGAAAGTAAAAAATTATGAAAACTGGGAAGACTTAAAAAATATAAAAAAAAAAATAAAAAAATCTTATTTGTTTGTTTACGTAAAAAAATTCAAATGAATTTTCAAATTTACCCTTGAAAGGAAATCATACGGTTTGGATAAAGTCCTATGTATTATTCCTACATACATTTTATGTATTATTCGATGATGTATAACTGTTGCCGTTATACGAGGGTTAATTGGAAAGTTTCAAGAACCGACCACTGGTAAAAAGTATTTAAAAAAATAAGTTTAAATTTGGAAAACGGAACTTTTTGCCAATACTTGTGTCATTTGCTTTAAGATTTGCTTTCGATGTCGTTTAAGTCGACAAGAAAGTTATGATAGACTTGGATTGGCCTTCCATGATGAAATCCCCATCTTGTGCCACTATTTACAACTTGTTTAAGGATTTTGAACGTGGTCATACTAATCTTACCGATTACCGCGAGGGACGGCCTTCTACGGCGACGACTGAAATTAACATCAGGATTGTGCGGTGTATGATAAACGCTGGCAAAAGAGTGACCCATCAGTAGTGATCAAGCTACGACTAGAGCTAAATATGGGTCAAGTGCACAAAATACTCCATAACTATTTAGCGGTCAGAAAGCTTTATACCCGCTGGATAAATCATAATTTCACCGAAGCTTAAGAATCCCGTCATGTTAACATGTGCAGTACAATGTGCCAAAGACTTAATGGAGGTGACTCAAATACCGTGGTTCCGAAAATAAAAAAGAAACGTTTTATGGACGCCGAAGAAGCAGTGGTTGCGTTTCAAAATTCCGTCGAAGAGACTCCTAACGACGGGTGTAGGTACATAGTGTTTTTCTCAGGTTCCATCGGATGTAGCGATGTATTGATGTGAATGGACACTACGTATTTTAAAAATTAAAAATAACTTAATCACTTTCTAATTTGCTCAGTTTTTTATTTTCTAGCTATTTTCATTGCGACCCTCGTTATATCAAAGATATTCTAAAAAAACTAAATTAAAATCAAATAAATATTTAAGGGGGTAAAATATATAAACCTAGGAACCCTTCATGTACGAGCCCGGCTTCCAACACTTGGCCTGTTCTTTTTCCCTTTTTATTTACGTATTAACATTTATTGTATTGTACTGGTACCAGATCTAAAATATATTTTAAAGAAATTTATTATAATATAAATTAAAAAACATCTAAATTTTTTTTATTTGCGATCCTTTGGCGCCCCCTTTTTGAGTTGCGCCCGAGGTATGATGACACCCCTTGATAACCCCACCCCTCCCCCTCCCTCCCTGCGCCTCTGTACATACTTACAATAAGAAAAGTATATTTTAAAAACATTATTACCAGTACGGACAGTTCTGAATGTTAACTGTAAAGTATTGTAGGACTATTGAACACTACATAATATTATTTTATATTCTTCATTTGGAAAATATATAAATTACAAGCAAGTTTAATATCTCCAACCAATCACGGCTAGTTTCTGTGTCGTGATGCGGGCGGAGCCAATCGTGTTGTCGGATAAATTTAATGTTGCCTTGGCCTTTGATGTTCCGTTTTTTTAACTTTTGCCAGTTGCGTGAATGGCTCATCACGATCGTCTAGAATCTAGATGCTATCCTACGTCGCGAAATTACAAATTTATCCTCCATTCTACTGTTCTTAGAGAAAATTATCCTATGGGCTATTTTTATCTCAATGTGCAATAGTGAGAACATTGATTAATATTGTATCTATTTTTTTTTATACGTCTGAACCAAATTCCAACCAAGTCCTTTTTATAGTCGTTTTCCCTCATATACAATAAAATGTAAATGAAATAGTCTACAACATAAATGTTATTTATACATCCATTTAAAAATTCTATTTTAAATTTAGTAATAAATTACTTAATATTTTAATAATGTGGTACAAGGTTACCGACGTGTCCTATTCGGTAGAATGTACTAAATTAAATAATTGCTTCAAAAATTAATTAACTGCCACTTTGGACATTCGGAAAATTCAATCGTAGCAAGAAGGTACATGTAGGTATTTATATATGTAGATCTGGGTTTTATAAAAAACTGCTTATTTGCCTAATAAGTTGGCAAAACGAAGCCACGGGAGGGGGGAGGAGGTCTAGTTTCAAATATGTATTAATAAATGTTGATAGAAAACTGGTTAACTTAATATTGAATTTAAATTCCATTTAATATATCTTTAAGATTAGTTATTGAAAATTGTATTAGTGACGTGAAAAATATATTAATTTTATAAAACTATTAGCTTTCATGCAGTGACTGACCACTTTCATTCACTTTGATTAAAATTACTTTCTATTCGGTACTGACTGTCTGATTATTAATTTTCAATGAAAAAACACAAAATTAAGATATACTTTCCATTTCTTTCTTCTTTTTCTTCTTGAAGTTAAAATGTAAAAAATCCTGTTTATTTTAAACAACAGAAAAGTTATCAAAACACCATGACATAGCGTATCCAGCCTCTTTGATATTTTAGAAAGAAAGGAAAATAAAAAAAAAGTAAATGGGAAAATCATTATAGTTACACTATTTTATATTATATGTTTCAGAGAAAAATGACACAAACACAAATTCAAACATAATATTAGTCAGAATACAACGATATTCTTTTGCTGTAAATTAAAAAAAAAAATATTACATATAAAATAAATAAAATATATTCTACCAACATTAAGTAAATATTTTTAACCAAGAATTATTTGCAACTGGCAATTAAGTCAATACGGTTTTAATTTTGCCGTTAAGCAATACATAAACAGGTTATTTTGCTGTTCTAGTACTTAAAAGGAAACCTAATACGTACCTGTTTTATTCATTTATTTATTAAAAGTTTCTTACGCTCTCATTCGACAAACTTGTTTTGTAATTTTTTATTCTGTAACAACGTCATCTGTTGAATGAAATTGTATTTTTCAGGGGTCGAAACCGTAACCCTAACCGTAACCGTAATCCCTTAATAACAGGTTTTTTTTTCGTTACCGTAATCATAACCGTAATCTAAACGATGATTTTTTTCTAACCGGAATCAATAACCGTAACCGATAACTCTGTAACCCTTATTAATAGGTTACAAATGGGTTATCTTAGTTCTTGAAATATTTGAAATTTTTGAATAGAAACTTACTTCTTGGAAGGTCTAATCTCATTAATGGTCTAAAGAAAAACAAAGCCATAAAAACTACAAAAGGATTATTGTACATCTGGACATTAACTCCAGAGATATCGATGAACGTCCCTCCCCCCACCCCCTCTCTCCTTCACTAGGTATCCATACTCCAAAATGCAATAAAACAATTACAGCCAATCACAGACACTCTTGAAATCTATTTGTTTTGCCATTGCCATCCAGTGCCAATGTTCTTGAATATTGGAACGCAGAAGAAATCAACCAACCCATTTTGTGTCAGTTGGCGAAAGTTGTTCTCGGTGTCCCGGCAACACAAGTCAGTGTTGAACGATTGTTTTCTGGCTTGAAATTTACTGTCAGCAATCTTCGAGCGAAATTAGATAGTGCACTTGTTGACGCTATCACCTTAATTCGAGCGAATTCTCTTTTTGGTTTAAAAGTTTGACAGCGGTGGTTCGAGTAGTTTTAGTTTAGGATTTCCGAATTTAATTTTTAAAAGCGCCAAAAAATGTTTATAGACTTTTACTTATTAGAATTCAATGTATAATTAAATTTTTTATGCAAGTGAAAATGATTGTATTGTTTAATGGCATTTTCCCTGCTAACCCTAGTGTATAACAGGTTTCGTAACCAGTTACAAAAAATTAACCGTAACCATTAACAAATTCATAACCCTAACCCTAACCATAACCCGAATGAGTAAATATTTTGTAACCGTAACCGTAATCGTAACCTTTATTCGTTTCGGTTTCAACCCCTGGTATTTTTCTTTGCCGTTGTCATTGAGCTGTTGTCTTTTTGCTTCTTATTAAATTTATCCCTAAATACCTATCTTATATTTTTTTAGATATCGATCAAATTTTCAAAGAAATTTAATAGATTATGCCTCAAACCGAAATACGATTATATAATATAGAATCCTAGATTAATCGAAGAGACGGTGTCCCAAAGGCTTCAGATTCGAGTACCTATTTAAAAACCATTCAACTCAACATGGCTTAACACGTTTATAGATGACTACACATTCCCAGCGGCTTTCCATCAGCGGCGTAAAAAAAGTTAAAGTTATGTTTTTCAGCAAAGCTTGCCGTTCTTGCGAAGGTTCGGCAGTACTTTACACCGGGACAGCTTCTTGTTTTGTACAAAGCACAGATCCGGTCGTGTCTAGAGTACTGTGGTCACATATTTGCTGGTGCCGCAAAGTCTCATCTTGCGGTTCTGGACTCAATTGAGAGGCGAGCAAAGAGGCTTATAGGCGATCCCGAATTGGTCGAAGCTGACCTCCAAAGCCTTGAGCACAGTCGTAGAATTGCTAGCCTCTCAGTATTCTATAGGATACATTTTGGTGAGTGTGCGCAGGAATTACATAATTTAATTCCCCCATCCCCCTTCCATCACCGGACGTCCCGACGCACGGCAGGTATCCATCCTTTTGCTGTGGACATTCCACCTGTCCGAACGAAGCGTTTTGCTTCCTCATTTTTACTGCGTACAGCAAAGGATTGGAACAGCGTGCCTGCGTCGGTATTTCCGACCGAATACAATGTGTACAATGCACTGCAATAATATAGCAGGTTCCAATTTGGCCGGTATAGATTATTCTTTCATCATACTTTTAAAAAACTAGAAAGGGTTCAAATAAAAAAATTCTAAATAAATGCAATTAATGTAAAATTAATATTTTTATTATTAAATTAAAATACTATTTACAAAACAACAGTCCAACTGCTTACATATCATATGCTTTCTAAAAGCAACTACACGAGTCTTAATAACTAGCAGATAAAACTTTCTGTATACATGTTTGGTCTCATTACGAAAATAACCAATACTGAGGTTAATTTTTAGATAGCAGTGTAGATATATTTATTAATATTATCACACAAAATCTACAAAATTTAGTTCTAAGCTCCGGGCTCTAGGTTTAACTTATACTGGTATTATATTAATACGATCGAAGTCAGTACACATTTTTATAGTCTCTTTTCTATAAAAAACGTAAATTTTGGTAATCTTTAGAATAATATTAATCCATTAAAAACGATATAAAAATAAGGGTCAATATTTTTGTTCAATCTCTAAGAAACCTTATCCTCTTTTTATATAATATAATTATATAAATAAACATAAAACAATATTTTTATAATACAGTCCATTCACTATAACTCACAGTACCTATATGTACTCACGTCCACCAGACGTTCCCATCACTATACGGTAAGTCCTGGCTCGGGTAGTAATGCTGAGGCCTAAATGTCGTATACTCCGTCCTTCTATGTCGTCCGTCTGTATTCTCTATGTATGTGGGGTTATTGTAATTGTTATTCCATCCGTCGTGCTGATTTTGATTCCTTCTAGGGGTGGTTGTTGTTCGTTTGTTCCATTGACTTTGTTGGTTATTGCTATTGCTACTGTGGTTGTATTCGTTTTGTTGGTTATTGCTATTTTGTCGGTTGTAGTCATTTCCTCGGCTATTGCTGTTTTGTTGGTTGTAGTCATTTTCCCGATTATTGCTGTTCGGTCGGTTAGAGTAATTTTCTCGATTGTTGCTATTTTGTCGGTTGTTATTATTTTCTCGGTTGCTGCTTTTTTCTCGATCGTAGTCATTTTCGCGGTTATTGTTGTTTTGCTGGTTGTTGTTATTTTCTCGGTTATTGGTACTTGGTCGGTTGTAGTCATTTTCACGGTTATTGCTACTTGGTCGATTGTAGTCATTTTCTCGGTTACTAGTACTTGGTCGGTTGTAGTCATTTTCACGGTTATTGCTACTTGGTCGGTTGTAGTCATTTTCACGATTATTGCTACTTGGTCGGTTGTAGTCATTTTCACGATTATTGCTACTTGGTCGATTGTAGTCATTATCACGGTTATGGCTACTTGGTCGGTTGTAGTCATTTTCACGGTTATTGCTACTTGGTCGGTTGTAGTCATTTTTTCGGTTATTGCTACTTGGTCGGGTGTAGTCATTTTCTCCGTTATTGCTATTGTGATGGTCGTAGTCATTTGGTCGCCTACTGCTATTGGTACTTTGAATGTTATTGCTATTTGGTTTCTCATCATGATCAAGTCGTCCATAAGCCACCTTTGCCACAAAAGCCAGTGGTATGTTGGCGTACAGTGCGGGCGTGCCGGGCGCGCCGCACGAACGACCCGCTGAAGTTACCGCCAGCACGCGCCACGAACAGCGCGATGACACCTGCGCCGGGCCACCCGAGTCACCCTGATGACATACGGTTGAGATAAATGATTACAAATAAGGACCAAAAAATAAATATGGTAGCTACTAAAAAAAACAATATAATCGTAAATCAGCGTTCACTATAACATTTTTGATTTATTCATATTTTCTGCCTATTGACCTTCTATTATTGACATTATTCCTTGTGACAAGACACAAAATGCCTGACATTATGTACACCAACTTCCTAATACAAATCTCCATTCACCCAACACTTGAACCCATCGAATGTGTCTCTCCATCCCGTGTGCCTACCTGGCAGGTGTCTTTCCCCCCGTCCCTCTCTCCAGCGCATGTCTGGCTTCCGTCAGGTCCTCGTGGTAGTTTGCGCGTGCTCTCGAGAGCGGCGGCGCAGTCGGCCCGCGACCACACAGTCAGCGACACGCCGCGCAGCTGAGAAGACTGCTCGCCGCCTACGCCGCGATTATATAATTACTAGCTATTGATTACGACTAACTCTTTCCCCATCTCCTAATCAAATATATCAATATTTTATTAATTGCAAAAAAGGAAGTTTGGATAATCTAGTGATAAATGATCAGTGCAAAGGGTGCTATTGCCACATCAGAGAATGGACGAGAGCGTTGCGGTCCTCAATGCACAGGCAATTTTTGTAAAAGTAACCCCGTATCTTAAACTTTATCTTACTACTTGATGATCCTTAGAAGAATGCTCTTTGAGAACTGTACTTTTGAATTCAAATGGGAGGATGTCCGTATCCAGGTAGTAGGGATGATACTATAGCGTACAGTTCGATAACGGAAATCGATGGTAAGTATCCGATTATTATCTTTTCGGAACACTCCCATACATCTTAGATGCAATAGAAAACAAAGAGATGTGACGGTATTAATCACCGTAAATGGACACGACATTTTAGAAAGGAATGGGTCTGCGACAATATGAATGGCTCACCAATTTGCCACGTGTTCACGATTGGCCTTGCTTTTTAAAAGACCAAATAGCTGACAATCGCAAAACGTTCAGCCCCAGCGCTTCTATACTGTGCGAAGAACATAGAGAAGCGGTTTCGAAGAGCGATGAAACGACGAACGGGTTCCAGTAGTAAAAACGTTAACTTATGTCTCCTAGGGATTAAACTAAACAATATTTACATTTCCAATTCGGATTTTTTTCTAAAGAAGTTTCGATAGAAGTCACGAGTTTCTTTTAAAAGTTTAAAAAAAAAAAAAAATAAAATAAAATAAAAATTAAAGATGAAGATGAAAGAATCGAGGAAGAAGGATGGAAAGAAACCTTGGGGATTTAGCGTATAAAATATGGTTTGAGCGGAACCCGTCGAGAGCGGCTATTATGCTCCCCTGTGATAAAACTGGTAAGGTCAACTGTCCAATGGAACCAGTATATGCCACACACGATCTCTGCCTTTTACAATATGTAGATTTACCGCTAGACATTTTTTTTTATTCTTCATGGTATGTTAGGTATATTGGAATATCGCCAGCCTATCAATCATGGACAAAGCCATATTACTGATGATTGTACGTCAACGTCGACGTTGTACGACGTAGGCGGTTTGAGGGCACTAGATACCGTAGCAAATACGACAGTTTCCCGGAAATTCTCGGAATTTGTAGTCAGCAGAAGATCCATCCTTATAGCTGTCCACATCCGGGACACAAGTAAATGTCTCAACCAATTGAGAATGACCATTCGCTGTCACAGAGTCAAAAAAAAATCTATCAGTGTAGTAAATAGCGTGCTGGCCAATCGGTGTGGTGAATGTGAATAATTCCTAGGAATAATGATTATGACTAACTCTTAAATTACATAACTAACACGATCATCCAAGTCTACACTCACCAGGGGATTGACCCTCAATATTCAGGATTTAGGATTCAGGATGCTTGACGAACATTTTCAAACATCTACTTGTCAATCTTGATAAAAAAATATCACCACATAAAAAAAATATTCTGCGACATGTTTAAATAAGCTTACCAAACTCAGTCTTCCCCCAGCCGGTGGCTATGAAGTGGTCTCCGGGCGCGGGCGGCGCTCCTATACACGCGGGACGGATGGCAGACGAGAATCTGTGGTTTTAATTGTTTATTTTTTGTTTTAATGGTATTTGGTTCCCGAGTTATTATATTTCAATAAAGGTCATACTAAAGATATTGTTCCATTTTGGGGAATAATTATTGAAGAGTGAAATAAAACACGTCGTTTTATCTATGTATAATTCATTATTTGTACAAAAAAATAATAATCCCTCGGTAACCGTTAATATTACAGCATGATTGTAATAATCAATAATCTTAGCACCTTCCTTAACGCAGTTATTTGAGGTCGGTGCAATAAATCTCAATTCCTTCTACTCTCATCTGTCATACGTCATCTTAGTGCATACTTGCTTTTTACCTTATAATTTTCACTCATTTCATCCATGTCTTCTTCGGTGACCCTCTTCCGAAATCCGTCACGTCCTAATCATCCACATTTATTCTTCTTGTTCCATCCCTTTCATTCCTCCTCACATCACGTGTCCACGACAAACGATTACTTCTAATATCTTCCCTTTACGGGGGCTACCTAATACTTTCATATACCTTTAAGGGGAAACTAACAATGACTTTCCTTGTCTCTTTTCCAGTCGGCTCTGGGCTTTTAACTTTAGTATAGTTTTTACTGATAATTGATCCTTTTTATGTAGTCTTCATTTGAAATATTTTATCTATAATATTTTTAAACATATACTTAAATACTATTTGAGACTTGAATTTGTCTGTGGTCTGTATTTTTTCGAAAATATTGACCGCTTCTGAAAGTGTTCGTGTTTTTTTAAACCAAGGATTTATTAAGGCTGGATCAAATACTAGAACAGTTTGTAGCATTCACCGTTAGTATCACAAAACCGTATCATCTATTTAAATGCACTCACATCATTCGTTCTTCTTTCAATGCCCATTCATTGCATTGCATTTCACATGCAATGCAATTCATTCATTCATTGCATTGCATTTCACACGTGCATGGCCAACCAAACAAATTAAACAAATTAAACAACCAAACACATATACATAGCGAAAATTAAAATCTTCTTAATCACAAGCGAATGTACAAAAAAACTCAATATCAACTCACGTGACAGCTCTGGTCATGGTGACGACCGCGATGTCGTGATAGGACTGCGGCGGCCGGTACTTGGGGTGCCTCGTCACGGACGACACGCGCTGTACTATGGCGCCCGGGTCATCCAGCTCAGAGGAGCCCAGCTGCACCGCGCGGGGGGGACCGCTGGGAGGGACAGAGACAGATGTATCAGAGATATGTATTTAGTGGTTGAGGAGTTGCAGTGTGAGAGAGATGGAGCGCGGTAAGTGGAATCTTAAACCGAGATCGTTGGTGAGTTAAGTGTGAATGTTTTAGTAGAGAGACAGTTACAGCTTCAGCTACAGTGACAGCTACTGTTTCAGGTACTTCACCAGTTAGATAGAATCATTATTCTTCGTAAGGTAGATTTTTTATATGAGTAATAAAAAATAAACATTTAACACAGAATATGTGTACACCAAAGCTCATAAACGATATTATAGAATTCAAGAATGTATGAAGACAAAATATATTATAATTGCTGATGTTTGTGCGAAATGGTTAATATATAGTACTGTGGGAAAGAGATAGGTGATATAAAACGATAAAATAGTCGAAAACTGTTCTTCCTAACAGTTGTTAACGAACTAACTTACTAAAATACACCAATAAGACTCTACTCACATGATGACGGTGTCGTCTCTCTCCTGGTAGGCGCAGTGCGCTGCCGTCAGTACGTGACGCTCGCTCACCAACGACCCACCGCACTTCCACGAGTAGCCGCCAGACTGGAAATAAAATAAGAAGACTATTAACATTAGATGAAACTCCTGATATAGCTTTTATTAGGTTATCTGGTGGATTGAGGCATAGCTCTTCTTGGATTGTTGATATGTTGCTAATGTCTCCTAATGCAAGTTTCACAAGCAGATACATTAACTCTAGAGGAATACTGATGGGGGGAGCATGACATTGTTGAAAAAAAGTTAGTTGCAGGCCTAGTAATAGAAGACCGGCTTAAAATATGTTAAATAGTTACAAAGAAAGGATTAATAATAAGAAAGAAAGGATTACCTGCACTCTGGCCCATCCCAGCAGCGCCATGTGTGGGAACTGCTGTATGGTGACCGTGTTACCACCCACCACGAGTGGTACAGACCACGCGCACGTCGACACATTCACCACCACAGGACTTGGTGATGGTACCAGAGGGATAGCCTCCACCCGCACCGTGTTCAAGGACATGTACTGTTCGCATTCTGGTAGGAAGTTGACTTTTTTTTATCATTTTCTAAAACCTATTCTAAAATCTTTTTACGAAACGTTTGCATCACAAAAAGAAAAATACTGATTGTCACGGACAAAAAAGTGTTAAGTGAAAAAAAAACAAATATGGCTCATATACGGACAAATAGCTGAAAAATGTATGTATGATTTTTTTTTATTACGATCGATTTATTAAATTAAATAATAATTAAAACCGACTTATCAACTTTAGGTGTTTTTTTTTTATATATATTGTAAAAAAAAATGTTAGTCTAACTGCGTAATACAAAGCCTTTACATGTATTCAATAAGATATAATTGATTATAAATTACTATTTAATTCATGTTTGAAATGTTTTTGCATTAATTTGCATGCGAGTAATAACTGTGTACACCATAGATTATAAATATGATAAAAAAAGATATCGTGTTGACAATACTGGAATAACATTGATTTTTGCTATTTTTAAAATCCATTTTGCTTTTAAGGTTGGCAAATGTAGCTGTAGAAATAAAGAATTATAAATATTTGACTTATTTAATATTTTTTTCGAAGTAGTGCTTAACAATTACTTGTTACGTAAAAAAAAATAATTTTCGCTTACTTTTTTCAGCCATATCAATATAACGCTGCCTCTCCACAGACGACATGTAATCTTCGTCGGGGCCTATAATAAGTTCAGGGGTCACTGAACTATCATCATTTTGGCCTAGACCAGCTATCGGTCTGGGAATATACGGCTTTGGCGGCGGCTTATTTGTTATAGGCGGACCATTAACTACCGCGGGTTTGACTCCCGGTCGAGCAAACGGGTTTTCTGTGTAAGTCTTTAACCGCGGGTTGTCGTAATTAATGGTATTCCGACCATCGTCAATAATATTGTCAATTTTGCTTTTTTTGTTGGATTGTTTGCTTGTTTTTGTTGTTTTTCTTATATATTTTGTCGTGTGTTCCACAGCTTTTATTCTCCCATTTTCTTGATATCTTTCTGTTGTGGCGTACGTTCTTATACGCGGTGACTTGGTAGGTTCAAATATGGGACGTAAAGTTGGCGGTTTGAATGCGGAGAAGAAATCTGTAAGTTATATCAAGAAAAAGATTTAAGATATTGAGGTTGCATTAGTCTTTGTAGCGTTGTCTAGAATGTGAATAAAACCACATTCATCTACGATTAGACCTCCATTGGTCCATAAGTCTACTATGAAGATACAAAAGAAAATGTGGTAAGTTTGAACCCCTATCGTATCTTTTCAGTATTTTATCATGTATTATACTTTTAATTATATTTCTCATGTTAAACCGAATGTTATTAGATGTCTTACCGAAGAACTGTGCGTCTATGTCCACTGCTACAGCGAGGATGAGCAGAATGTGGGCAAAATTAACCATCTTGATAGGATGTGGACCTGCGAATATAAAATATCATCTGTAGCATCATTGAGAGTGGACCCACACTGGCGGAATATATATAGAATTTAATTTAGAAACGTTGGAGGTAGATGCTTCATTCAAAGATCTACTTTGTTTCGACGCCGAAACGTAGGTCATTTATAACATATATTTTATTGTTTTTGTAGATACAATTTTTTAATTAATTTTAACAAGTGTGTATTTTTTTCTAATTATTTGACTAACTGAAAAACAAATCTGCTGTTGAGAACAAGATTTTTAAAGCTGAAGTTAACTATATTAGATAATATTCATTAAAATTGGTACACGCAAACTGACATCATAATAACTGTACAAATCCATAATCAATTAATTCAAACATCAAAGTCAGTTTAAAGTCACGATTCATCCAGTTTAGATCACAAGCAGGTCATTATAGCGTTTCAATCTAATATTACTTATACTTAGACTACGTACCTACTCTAGGTTATTTGTAAATGTCAAATCGTTCGTTATGTATATATATATATAAACTGTTCTGTTATTATTATAACCGGGAAATATTAAGTATCTGAGTTTTTTAAACATTGCGGACATAGCCGTGGGTAGACGCATATATTTTCGTACTATGGTAACTTTGAATCTGTGAATGCTCAAGATTCACTTACACTCATCTTTCGTTTTGAACATGTAGAAAATTAATTTTTGAAATTGTTTTTGCAATAATATGTATTAATTTTGGGGATGTAACACCTATGTCCTCTCGTGTGCTTCTGAAAACGTCTATGTAAGATTTATGATGAACAATTGAATAGTTAAAGATTGAAAGCGTAAAATCAAATTAAGATATTCAGTCATATTTTTTATTGTTATTGTACAGTTATAATCATATATCTATAAAAATGAGATTTTTTTCTTAAACTCACAAAATAAACTATTAATAAGTTTTATCACAATCAGTCCAGTAACATTCGTTTCATTACGTTTAAATATAGAACATTTTCAAAAACTAGTGTTTCTATTCGAAACAGTAATTAGTTTAAAATGATATCGGTGTTAAGATTTTAGCTCGTTATTTTATATTCACCACAACGGACTGATGTTTTATCTTAGTTACTTTAACAGTTGTCACTAACTTCCTATTAGATATTAATATGATACAGGATGTTTGATAAAAATATATATTTTGATTGTACTGTATTGTTCACTGTTTTGCAACCGTTTTTATTTCATGGCGTAAACTTTTTTTTTTTAAATATATGCAAAGGTTTTTTTTAAGTATATACGTTTATGGGTAAATCTAAATTATTTATAAACAAATTTAGAAATGATTAAGAATTATTTTCTTTGTATAATATATATATTTCAATCTTATTACATTAAAATTTCCCTATTTAACATAATTTTATAGTTATTTTAAATGATGTTTGTAAGAAACAAATTTGAGGTATACAAACGGTCATTAACCTATAATAAATATTATTGGCCTGCAAACATTTCTTTCCGTTATCTGTTCTTGTTTTTTTTCCGTTAAAATAAAAACTTTTAAAATATTAACAAAATTTCAAAGTAAAGTGTTTATTAATAAAAATACATCACTTAAGTACATTATAGCGAAACCAAAATATATGTAGAAATTAGGTTTCTATAGTTTTACATTCAAAGTCTAGACTTCAAGAAATCCATCCAGACCATTTTTTTTTTGTTTGAAGAAACTATTCCCTGGAACTATCAGACGTACTTATTCTTAAATAGTCTATTTATTGTGGAATCATCGGCACAGGGTTCTTTGCCCCAGGATTAAGGAGACCTTTTTTGTCCAATACAGTTTAAATCGTCATAAAAATATCTTTTAATTTGATTCGAGTCATACCTAAACTAATGTTTTGATTCATATTTTCATTGTCTGTATTTTTTTTTTCGAAAATATTTTTTATTATTTAAAAGACCTTTCCCTGGTCCAAAATCGACTCTCCCATCCAATCCTGAATCAGGCTGTATCAAAATACAAATCTTACAACCAGTAGTACTTAGAACTATCTAATACTACTATACCGTCTCAATTATGCGTAGTGTCTTCTGTCAAAAATACGGATAACGCTATTTTTTCTCGGATTTCATCAGATGTTCCGAACTTGTAATTCCCTGTTGTAATACACGGACATTATATTCCATATATACATACATATAACAGCTATTTATAAGATAATAATGTCATACTGACATAATAAAATAATGAAATCAGGTTAAAATAAAAATACATAAAATACCATAATTTACGTTCACTGAATATTTTTATTAAAGTAAAACTCAAATTCTTCAAGTAGGCATTTACACGCACTTTTGAATCGTCAATGATTACAATAAAATGGTCAGTATAGTTAGTTCGTGAGTAAGCTACCACCAGCTCGGAATGCTGCCCTGCTGAGAAGAGCTGGCCAGAAACTCAACAGTTGCTCTTTTGAAATTAAATTTAACCATGTTTGACTTATACATTATAACATCAACCCTGCAGATGAGTCAATGACCGAAGTGCCACACATTGACACAAAAAACTCTTGAATGGTATAATAATATTTATTTCATAATATACCTTTAATTTAAGATTGAAACTAAGAAAAGGAAGATCTAAGATATCTTGTAGAACTATATTATATATACGTATACTCAAGTCTGTGAAGGATTTTTTTTATAGGTAGATACTATTTGAAGTCAAAATTTAGGCGTTGAGAGTTTATTGTTATTTCTTGTATTTATCGTATGTCTGGCACTATATGCTGTCGTATACAGGGTTATTTGTAATTAATTGGCCACCTCTTGCAGGCAGCCTCTCTACATCAATCCCAACAACATTTGTTCTTGTAAGTCTTGTCGTCCCAACAACATTTGTAAGTGTCATGGAAATGGATGAATGGAGGAAGCACCACTAGCTTCCATAATATTTATAAAAATCAACTCGATAGAAAACCTGTAGTAGGCTAGTAGTATAAAACAACAAATTGTAGGTTTCAAAGTAGGACCCAAAGAACTCGTAGGAAAACCATTGCTAATTTACATCTTTAATTTATTGACTATTGAGTCACAAATAAAATAATATTGGAGATACCCTTGATACCAGGTTGGGTTTTAATAATTCTCATGTATTATAATACGTGTTACGTAACATTTAACAGCCAACATTGTAATTATTATAATTAGTATAATATCGATGTTATTTATAAGGAATTTCTTATATAACGAGTTGGGTATTAACATGTTAACAATTTGTAATCATTTAATAAATAACATTATTGTTATTTTATCCTCTTTTTTTCTAAAGACAGGAAACAGGAAGTTTTCAATTTAATATATAAGGAATTTAAAAAACCGATACGTGATTTGAACCCGCGACCAATATTGCTTTCGTTAGGTATATCTGGTGAAATTTATTAAACTTCTATAGAAATTCCTAACCAGTGCAGTGTTTCAAACTTTGCAGTTAACATTGAATAGGTGCCACAATCGAAATTAATGTTTGAAAATATCTTAAAACATATATCACATATAGCCATGTCAAGTTTATTTAAATTTTAAATAAATAAAGAATGACAAATAATAGATAAAGAATGACAGTTTTCAATTTTTGAGTTATGCTTCAAGCTTATGATTAGGGACCTTGAATAGGTTCTTAACTAGTCATGGAATAAGAAACACAAAAGTCTAAAAATAAAAAAAAAAAACAATAATTTGTCTGTTAATTTAAATATTTTAATCTCAAAAACTTTCGGATTTAATCTTTTTCTTAGTATTAGAATTAACTATCTGATTATTTTGTACAATAAATTTAAAATAATTAACAAAAATTCAGTACTAACTGTTAGGAAGACATTTTTGTAAATACCAAGTAGAGTAGGTGTATTTATGAATCATTGTTTTATTTATCTCATAAACGACAATCAGACACATCGACCTTGCGGTTGCGGTCTGTAATTACATTATTACGAGAAATTGACAAATACACGAACTTATGTATATATAATGAGTATTTTTATATTTAAGTCAATCAATATATATTTTATATATATATAATGTATTTTACAATTTAAAGATAATTTAATTATTATTATTGTTTTATTTTATATGTGCCATGATTACTATTTACTAAGTGTGGGTGGGTAATGATTTATATTTTTTTCTGATCTAAGTGCTTGTTTAGTTTTTTATTGTTTGTTTACTATTAACTACCTGACAGATTGATTAAGTTGAGCGAGGTAAAATTCTCTTATTTTCTTATGAAATCATAAAACACAGAATGGTTCTGAAAAACTAGAAATATATCAATATTGTACAAATTTTAATTTGATGATTAAATACATACAAGTACTTATTATTGGAAAATTTAACTAGACTGAGCAGAAAAGTCGCAACAGTATTAGAATAATAAACAGATTACGAATACGAGTTAAAATAAATAAAATTAGTATATATGTATGTTCTTAAAAACTATCAATGAACATATGCAAGTTATTTAAACTAAACTCTCAGCGTCGCGTCGGTATATACAATCAGATGTGTTTTATAGTACTGTGTTATTCATTTTATTACAATAAAGTATTTTACGGAAGGAATATATGGGACGAAAAATGTATTGATACGGGCAAGTATCGAACCCGCAACTTCTGGAAAACCGTCCCGTCGCTCTATTTATTGAGCTATCGTATCGGGTCCATTCGAAGAATTTAACATTCTATATGAGGTTGTTATTGCGACTGGGACGATATCCTAACCTTCTTTAGAAAATCCTAACCAATATTTCTAATTTTAACTAACATAGATGCTACAACCGAAATAATTGGTTGAATTATATTTACATATAATAACTATAATTATATTTACATATAATATTTACAACAATTGTTACAAATTTAAATAAGCTTAACATTGCATACTATATGTTTATAAACAATTACCAATAATTATTTTAATTTTATTAATTTATTCCACAGATTTTTATAAGTTTTAATCACATAATGCACACACACTTTGAATGCGCGTAACTTTTCGGTTGTTAAATTCTTTTTAGAATTTGACAGATTATTTATTAAAAAGGTTATTGTCTACAAACATTATCATTCATATAAGTCACGAACTGTAAAAGTATAACTAATGTGTATAATACGATGTAATCTAGTTTTTAGGGTTCCTTAAAAGGAAAAAAGGAACCCTGATAGGATCGCTTTCTTATCCGTGATAGCGTGAAGGTAGGTATTAAGCTGAAAGTTACTCAGGTCTACTATCCCTTGGACCTATAAATAATCAAACTTTTAAGCCAACGCAATCAAAAGATACAGACGTTTGTTCCATTTTTAAAAAACTCGCATAGGAATCAAAGACAGTTTCCTCCTGTTATCACGGCTGGGGGGAGAAGAGTATTAATAGTAATGAATGTTTTATAATAATAATAAATAACTAATATATGACCGATCTTAAAATATTTTATCACAGAACAGGTTAGCGAAGCAATTAATGTTTAACATGATAAGGTCAGGTAAACAGGACTGACGAGTTTAATATATCTATTTCACATATTTTAATAGCAGAATAATATTTTCTTAGTTGATGTCAATTAGTCTCATAGAATAGATTGTCGTCTGACGGAACAGAAAGCGTTCAAAAATGATAACCAAAGTGATTATATGTAAATGTTAAACTAAATTGCGGTCACTTTGACCACTAGATGTTATAATCTAATAATCTAATCTAAGCCATGACTTGTAATTATTTTATTTATATTGAGGAACTTTTATTTCAATGGTTTTATACATAAAGCAATAAGTGACCATCCTTAAATATAGTTTATTTTTCCTATTTTGTCTGTTTTGTTTTGTAATTTTGTAAAATTATATGCTAGTTTTTAAAATATCTCATATAAAGGTTGGCTCGAGACACCCTCTCAAAATCAAAGAAGCAATTACAGTTACCTATATTAATTCTTCCGTCTTTTTGTTTTAACACTACAATCTCCATTATTAATAAACAGGTTTTTATGCGGTTTTTACTAATCGATAGAGTGATTCACGAGGAAAGTTTAACATATACATAATTTTTGTAAGTTTTATTAAGTATTTTTTAAATTGTTATGATAATTGTGTTTTTTATTTGATGTCTGGATTGGTATTGGATGTTTGGTTACAGAAGGTTGTTCCGAGTCTGGGTTTATTGAGTCCGTTATTTACGTTCGTAAAACCTCCTGCAAAACAAGGATTAGGTACTTAATCTGTAGTGCAGGAGTTAATTAAAAAAAAACACTCAAAAATATAATTAATTGTAATAGGATAAAGCCAGGTGAATGGAGAGTTAATAATAACCACAAAATACAAACAACAAGATATAAAAACTATACGATACTTCTAGAAGATGAACTAATATAATAAAGCTAATTTTTTGTTATCTTTTTTGTTTCAACTAATCTTCCAGTGTAATTTAAATAAATAGTTATACATTTGATAGCCTAATTATTGAGGAAGTTTGTAGGGTTATTTATATTAACACTCATTGTGTTATACATAAACACATTTGAGGTTAGTTCAGTAAAACTGAGTCAAACCCGAATAATATTTTTTTCTAAATATGTAATGAAAAAAACCGATACGGACAGATTTGAGCCCGCGACCTCCGGAAAACCGTCCCGTCACTCTACTAATTGAGCTACCGTATCGTTACCCATCTCGGTGAATAAAACATTCTATATATGATCGTCTTTATCGGGATGGTGGTGACATCTATTAGGCTTCTTTCGAAAATCTTCGTTAATGTTTGTAACTTTACAGTATAGAGAAGCACAACGGTAATAATATCTATAAATATGTATAGGTACTTATGTTAAGGTACTTATGTTACCCGGACCCTGTAGTCGAGATATATTCGTCACAATGGGCCATGTAACATCCTTTTGTGTTGCACAGACAGATTCGCGGTCATAGCAAGTTATATATTTTGACTCATATCTACTCTCTGTTAGGAAAAAATATTTTACAAGTTGTTTTGTTTTGAATGTTTTTTTTATTAACTGTGTCTTAAAAACTTTCCGTGTAAACTTACACAATTAAGTGGCTAACCGCAAAGATTTATTAATGAGACATTGTTATTAAGAGACCTTAAACCGAGATAGCATCATCGTTCCCTTTTCCCTTTTACCAAGGACGCCGGCTTTTATAAAACCTCTTTGGTGTTTTTTTTTTTTTGCTGTTTGTTTGCATTTTTTAGCCATTGAGGCTGTAAGAGTATTGGATAGGTATTGGGTTTTTTCAGACAATCATCGTTTTACTGATATGTGCCAAAATAGGGTACATGATACATTGGCACCTATGTTGTGGCTGATCTGCAACCCTTTATCTACTTCTCATGGATGCTTCATCTTCGACACAACCACAGATTTAGCATCCCAGATCGAAATAACTTTTCCTCTTCCGATAACTCGTTTTATGACTTACTCATTTTTACTCACTTAACTCTGCCTATACTCTTCATACATTCACGTCATTCACATAATCCATCCATTTCTAAACGACTAATTAAAATAATTAGGGTAATTAAATTATTTTTTGTGACACATTTGGTACATACTTTTTTAAATGAACACAAGTTTTAGATGGACATTATATTAGACAATCATATAATAACCGAATAGTTTGTATATCATTATCATAATTAAACCATGTTTAAAGGTTGAATCGTTCAACGCGGAAGAAATTGTGTTCCGGCTTGACGCAATGGTTTGTGGAGAAATTGTTGTACTTGAAAACCTTTTGCAGATAAGAATAGGGTACCGAGTTGTCTTTGCATTCTATTAATTTATTTTATTTTATTTTGACAAGCAAAAACAAAATTACGTGCACAAACGGTCGTACATCTTAGAGCATCTCGTACAAGACAACTATTGATGATGATAAACAATTATTAATAAAACATCGAACTGATCAAACATGTTATAAAAGTAAAAGTATGGATGTTCAATTACGAAAAAAGTACTAAATGGATTTCTATGAAATTTTGAACACTGGTAAAGCGTGGAACGAACTTATTGGTTTATTACTAAGGAACACAAATACCACCATGGAACACAACTTAGAAAAGCGAAAATTAATTTTAATTTTAATTCTGGAAAATAAGTTTTCTATGGGAAGAGCTACAGATATCATTAGCCACTAGAGGAAGCGAGAGCGCTGCCACTGACATGAACTTAAATTATACAGTATTTTAAATATATCTGTCCCTTATCCTCACAAGCGATCAAAGCCGGAACCAAAGCTACGTCATAATAGTCAATCTAAATAAAATCTGTAAAACTTATTATACTAAAAAGGCGAGATTTATATGTTGCTTCCCATTTTAGCGTCATCATATAAGTATTTAAATTTAATTAATTAAACTAAAAGGAAATGATTATAAAATCATTATCTGGTATTTCGTACGAAACTGTATAAAATAATCGTTTTGACATTTATTAAAAAGACACTAGTTTGACTTTACAATCCAAACTTGACAAATAAAGATGTTCGAAATAAGTTTTTTTTATTATCTATAATATACATTGGGTGGTTGCGTTTAGAAAAATAAGATCATTTGACAATAAAAAACATTTTCATAAAACTATTTTTGTAAGTTTATTAATTTATATACCTATTTTTTTTATTAGTATTGTATGCTGTTTCTCCGATTTAATCATAGTTTCAGATAAATCTCAAAAACATATATTTTAAACGTAGGTTGAAATGAGTTTGTGTGTTTATCTGTATATTTAAGTGTCTGTGGCATCATATGTCTGAAGCAGAAAAATAGATTTGGGTTTTTTAATCGAAAGCTTTTTTTTCGAAATGGTTTTAGTATCTATGTTTGGTGGATGTAAAAACAGTCGTTTCCAAGATATTCAGCTCTATTAGTTCACAAGATATTTTCACGATGGTTTTTTAATGTGAAATCATTATAAACACTAAGCCTAAATTATACAACAATAAAAAATCCTCTTTTTTCAATTATCCACCTTTGTTTTTGTTTATTTCCGAAAGTAAAGTAAACCTAGATGTTAAATGTGGAAAATTAATCTACGATTATTTAATAATGTCTTAACTTTTTACATTATTCACTACACTAAGATTTTGTCATTAATGAATGCTACTTTTTTTTTAAATAAATGGAATATAAAGAAATGGATAATTTTATATTACAGTTATCCATTCATGACGTATTTGACAAACTCCCGGTTTCTTGAAGCATAATTAATGTAGGAAACTAATTTGTCAAAATTTCCATGTTAATCTCATAGAGTTATTATACAAACTCTATGGTTATAATTTCTGATTCGTCGTATACAAGTCTTCAAGCCAATCACAAGACTTGACAGTGCGTTTAAAATCACGATTTGATGGATGGGTGTATATTGTTCAGTGACGTCAGAAATGGGGGAGATGCGTCACTAACCTTGGGGAAAGGGGCTTGAGCTACCAATTCTTATTTTATGGTTTTATGTCAGCAACGAAGAGTCTGCGGAGTAAGTATAGTCGTCGCTTTGCATATTTGCACATACGAGTACAGACTTTCCAAGACTGAAGAAAACAAGGACAAGGAAACTAATTGAGCAAGTTTGGGGATCCGGCTCTCTCACTTTAGAATATGAAAGTTTTATAGTGACCTAATAGGTATTCTAAGAGGTCCCTACTTCAGCAAGAGGAGAAGAGGGGAATAATAGCCAGACTCGAGAATTGAAATGTAAATCTTTGATCCAATCTCCATTAAATAAGATGAAGATGAAATGAATGATGTTACTGAGCTAGTAGAAAGCCTACATATTAAAATATAGTTGACTATCAACTACTTTAGTATTATTATATTAATACTCGTAATTTTTGGTAGATACTGAAAATGGAGTGAGGCTATTAAGGTAGTTTCACGGAACCTAAAATAAACCTACATGATGTTTACTGAAAAACAATTCTATTGCAATGCAGGAAAGTTGAATTGTTATTAAATTAAACATCACAATAAAATATTTATAAAATACTTACAAACTTCAATTTTTGAAGAAATCACATAAATTCACATGGAATTGGTCAGGTGCGAGTGGGTTGTTATTCAAAAGATTCCTATGTATAGTTTTAAGTAATATATGTTAATAATAATGTACTGGACATATTTGATTAAATTTGGTACGATATACTTAAGAATTATGATAACATATTACAAAAAAACCCAGGGAAAAAAGTGTCGTGATTGTTATAACAATATGTATAGATTTTGCATAATTCTATGCAATCTCTTAGTGGCTCATTACTTGAGTAAGAACCAAATGAATTCAGAAGTCTAGTCTGTAAGATGTCATTGCAATTCCTAAGTATAGTTTTATGTGATTTTCAGTTTTGATAGCATCCTGTAAGTACTCTTAGTACGAGTTTTGATGTTATGAAAACTTTGAATTAATTAAAACATAATTATTATACACTCTATATTTATAATAACATATTTCAAATAATGTTATAAAAAGTATTTATCATAAGTTATCTAATCCTTACATAAATCATAATAAATAATAAATATATAATTATTTTTTTTAAATATGTGTACAGATTTTGATTCATAGAATGAAAAATAATTATATGTTAGGTACATTGGAGGATTTCTAAAACTGACATAGTTTATATACTTGCTAGAGTGTTTTAAATTTCCATATATATACTTAACGACCTCATATTATCTCACATGTATTCATAAATAAGAACCAGTATTGAAAATTATAGATAATTATTGTTGTTATATTTATAATTTCATTATATTACTAAGAATTATCAAATACAGAGATAAATTTCTTAAATAAACCTTTAAGGTTCCGTAAGACTTGATAGTATTATAAAATTGATAATGTGTTTTTGTTTGTTTGTTACTTTTTCACGCCTTGATCTGCTCAATCGATCATCATGATATTAGTCACACACATAGGCAAGGCGTACAAAAGGTCACAGGGTAAATCAACGAAAAAAAAAGTTTTTTTTTCGATGAAAAGACAATGACATTCAGACATCACTCTGACATAACAAGACTGATTTTTAGCTATATTTTTTGATAGGATATTGATTATGAATGGTAATAATATAGTTATTAATATTTAGTAAATAAATGGATGCATATGACTCAAATTATATAATTAAATATAAAATAAAAATGATCTTAATCTCTAAATAATAGTACATATTTCAAATATTTGTTTGTTGTTTATCACTTAACAGTTACTGGGCTGATTTTGAAATTTAAATAATTCCAAGAATCCAAGAGAGCATTTTTGTAAGAGATAATATAAAAACTGGTTGGAATTATAAAAAAAAATAAAAATTTAATTAAACAGATTTTAAAAATAACTTCTTTTATATAGCGGTTCCTCCAAAGATTGCGTGTAGAAGACACTTCACAGATCACTGTATAAAATAATGATTCAAGAGTATAAAAAAATAACGTCTGGGATAAATCGAGTTATCTAATAATAATTATTTCTGAAAACATTTTATTGAGTCGCGAATAAAAACTACTTATAATAATAGAATATCTTTTAAATATATAAATCTTACCAAAAGTGGTTGTATTCAAATCACTTACACTTGTTTTGTTTCACACACGGACACTATCAGATTTTTTATTAAATTCACACAACCGCGTTTGTCGCTGTCCAAGCACATACTAAGTACTAACTGCAACTCATTAAGTTATCAGAGAACAAGGAAGTAGGGTTGGCAACTGTAAGTTATTAAAAATATAGATTATTGTATTTTTTTCACTTTGATGTCTATAATTATACCGCCTGATCGCATTTGATAGAAACATGTATTTTCTCATTCACTCATTAATTTGTTCAATATTTATTGTTTTGATTTTTTTCTGATTTAGATATGACATTTTCAAAAAGTAATTATTAGTACGATATAAACAAAATCCTTAGTGCCAGTCTCGTTGATGAGACTATACAGCCTTTGTATAAACATAATTTTATAGTACTACAGTTTTCATAATACGTATAGTGATTTTTTTATATATTAATTAGTTATTCTAAAAAGTGGCAGCCCTATCAAATTGGGCGCCATTAACGAGCGACGTCTTATGACAAGTATTGAAGAGACGGTAGGAGAGAAGAAAAAATATTATTATTATGTGGATTTTCGACCAAAAAATTTCTTAATTTATTAGTTGTTTTATCTTACGTTCTATACCTATATATATTTATGTATAATGCAAGGATTGTCGATCTTAAAGATTAAAAATATGGAATCTGATTGATAGGTAATTTTAATTAATAAGCTTAAATATAAATCTTATGGAAAAATTATACAACATAAATAATGTATTCAATATACTAAAAAAGATACAAGTTAATACTATTTTATACAATTCCCAAAAACTCATTACTAAACTATTCTATTAAAATTTATAAAACAATTATAAATTACACATCAAATATCTTCGGTTAAAAGGTTTTTCCCTTTTAATAATAATTCGGTGAACTTTGCGTCCTTTGGTATAATCAAAGTATTTTCAACATTATTTCAATTAGAGAAAGTCTAATTTAGTTTAATGGTATATATAAATTCCTCAGTATTGATAGGTTTCCTTGAAACTTACAGACTGGTTTGTCGTCTAAAGTTTCAATTAAAAACTTTATAAAGGTTTTTCTTATTTCCTTTTTTTGTTTTATTTTGTATACATGACGTTATTATTATGAATATATCTTTTTTTGAAAACCTCGTTGGTCGAGTGGTTAGCGCAGACGCCTAACGTATAGCGACGCAATGGAGCTCGGGTTCGATCCCCGACAGGGACAGGCATGAATGTAATGAACATAGATGTCGGTATTTCTGAGTTCGGTGGTTTATCTATACTAATATTATAAAGCTGAAGAGTTTGTTTGTTTGAACGCACTAATCTCTGGAACTACTGGCCCGAATTGAAAAATTCTTTTTGTGTTGAATAGTCCGTTTATTGAGGAAGGCTATAGGGTATATGTCATCTCGCTGTGACTAATACATGACATTACGTCTTTGTACGTAGTGGTGTACTAGGAAAGGATTTTTAAATTCCACCCTTAGATATATAGATAGATGGATTTTGCGATTTTGTATGAAACTCGGCGGCAACACTAAAAACCGCGCGGACGAAGTCGCAGGCGACCTCTAGTTAAATATATTCTCAGTATTTATAATGTTTATTTCTATGTATTTGTATCGTTGTCTAATACCCTTAACACAAGCAAATAATTTGCTTACTTGGGGGTTAGATCAATGTGTGTAATTTGTCTTGTATTATTATTATTTGTACCAAAGCCGTTAATGTTTTTTTCGTTTTTTTGTACAATAAATGCCGGTTTCGATCTCGATATAATAGTTTTATAGATGTGTTTCTAATTTCTTATACATATATTTTTATTTATACATTCTTTCTTTTCTTTGTATACATGTATTTTTTATTAGTATAGGAATTTTTGCTTTTGTAAGTTTTTGATTATACATGTATATTGCAAAAAAATATTGAAAATCTGCATATTCAGATAAATTCTATGAAATGGCACAACTCGCAGTGGAGTAGAGTGGTAAAACTTTTTTCAGTATGGAATACTTCTGAGTCGCAATTTTTTGCTACAATCATCATGTTTTAACGATTTTTTTGTTTTATAAGATTTTTAAGATTTATATAAAACTCTTTTATAGATATAACTCAAATATATTGGATTTCTTTTTAACCGTTTAGTTACGGTAAGCCAGGCGCAAATATTGGACGCGGTAGTAGATGCTGCCTCCGTTAACTCAAGGAAACTTGATTTGGTTTTAATATAATAAAAAATAGATATATTTGTTTTTTCCAGTATTTGTTATTCATTTTTTTTTTTATTAAACTGTAATTTTATTGATCTCATGCTAATAGTACCTATTGCTTAATCTAATATGGAGTTGGTTAATTATTTCATTTTTTATATGCCTTACATAAACATGAATATTTTTAATATCGAGTAGTATCGAGATTGAATAAGTAGCTGCTGCGGGATTGGAAGCCCTTGTATATACTTAGTCTGACCATAAATATTGTCACAATTAAAAATAAAAAATATTATATTTGAATTTGGGATCTTATATTTTTATACGATTGTTCATACTGTTTTCTCATTTTGGCGCTAACACATTGTACAATATTTTGCGATATTAAAATGGAGTGAGGTGATAAAGAGATCAGAATCGCTTTGATTGCATTACACAAAGTAGGTATAGAGCCAAATGCAATTTTTAAAACTCTCCATACACTTGGTAGTAGTCAAATGTTTGTGTACCGGGCTATTAATAGGTAGGTACAATGAGACTTCTTCTGTGACAGAGAAAGATCTAGCCGTCTACGTATTGTTCGTACGAAAAAGGTGGTCAAAGCAGTAAGGGAAAGAATTAGAAGAAATCTTGTCCGAAAGCAAAACATTTTATCTCGGGAAATGAAGATAGCACCTAGCACCGCCTAGCACATAGCACCTAGGACCGTGTCGCGTATTTTAAGAGATGATTTAGGACTTGCAGCCTATAAGACACGCATTGGTCATTTCTTAACTGATAAATTAAAGATGAATAAGGTGGTAAAATCGAAACAACTACTGAAGCGGTAGCGGTACGCAAAGGGAGGTCACAGAAAAAATTGTTTACGAATGAAAAAAAATTTTGCAATTCAGCAACATTTTAACTAACAGAATGACCGTATTTATGCTCAAAGCTCTATGGAAGCTTCCCAATTAGTCGACAGAGTGCAACGTTGATAACTGACCTCAACGTTTAAAGGACTGTATTGCAGCCAATATGGACACCACTTCGAATAAGCTTTTTATATTTATGTATTAAAGTAACACACTGTAACAGTAATAAATGTTATTTGCAATTAAAAAATTTTTTTTTTCTTTGTTACAATATTTATGGCAAGACTAGGTATACCTACCTATGTCGAAGTTTCTGGAACCTACTAGTGTTAAGATACGTTAAAATTAACTTACAAATCTCTTTTTAATATTAAATCAATGACTTTATTAGGCTTGTTTTGTTTTATTTTCACGCAAACACAAACAAAATTGAGTGTAATTACGATATCAATAAACTATTATCAAAGGAAAAATACGAACTAAATGTCGGTCGGTCTTTATGTTAAATTTTAGATAGTAATATAATATAATTTAAATAAATGTAGATACTAATATCAAGAGTTTTTGATTCGATAATTTATTGAGGAAGTTTATAAGTTGGTTGTAAAAATCAAACCAAGATCTTTAGAACTAGTATTAGATTTTTTAAACAAAATGGCAAGGTAATGCGAATAATACTATTATTCTCTTTTCGAGTTATATCAGTAGTAGAACGTATAACCTTCTTTAGTCAGACAGACCGAATCGCTGCAAACCTAATTGTAAAATAATAATTAATACAACTCATCGATTCAACGCATAAAACTAAATGATTCATACGCCCATTCCTACCGGTATTTAGTAATCGGTACTTTACCTAGAAAAACATCTACTTTACATGAATAAACAGTTATGCAACAAATATATATTTATTTTTGTCTTCTAGTTTGTCAAACAATAATCTTCTGGTACCCACTTTCTACCGTTTACATTATTTGCCAAATCAAAGTAAAGCATTTAGTATAGGTAGTCACAGCTGGCAAAAGTCACGTACGAGCTTAAATAATGACGTCATAAAATTACAATCTTACCTTAATGGCAGATCAATGCAAATATAAACCACTCGATACTTACTAATAACTCAATAACTGACTAATAATTTAATTACCTACTATTTTCACATCAATTTTAATAATGGCGCCATTTCCATGGACGACGTCTGACCACAGTTTTGATACAGATTACAGTTAGTCAACTTTTTTTTAATTAACGGTTTTTATCTTAACATTAAAAAAAAATATGTTATATATTTTTAACTATTTAATTATAATAATTTTAACTGGTTTAACTAAAGTATATTTACATTATTTAAAGTGGTAAATGATTTCTATGAAATCAATCAATAAATCTTATTACGCCATTAGTGACATTGAGATGTTGATGTATGATGTATCATGTATAGGTATATATAATGTTCATCAATTACCATTTTTCTTAAAATAAGATATTGTAAATATTGACTTTTTGTTTTTTTTTTTTTCTAATAAAGTTCTGAATTTAATTTAAGCGGCAATTAAAATAATAACACTTTTTTAAGAACTTCGTCCATTTGTATATTTCTCAATTGGACTTCTTACTCCCTTCCTACCATTGACTCTGGATGTAGCTCTGCTAATCAGAAATTAGGAACAATACTTTAAGTCTGGGTGTTCACGTATGAGTGAATTAACTTTATTAGGTATTTTGTTCAATCATCTTTGCTTATAAACCTATTAATCACTTCCCCTGCAAAATATTTCAAAATCCGCGAGGCTGAAAAAAAGCCGCAAATAAGTTTTTAAAAAAGTATTGTTGAAATGAACATATTGTTTTTATATCAATTGTTATATATTGGTATAGTGGTTAGAACTTTGTTATATTTTGTGTCCGTTACTTATGTTTGTGAAAGCCCCTGCAACATAGGGATAATAAAATGTTTGTTTTACTAGAAACAAAAAAAAAAATGGTTTCGTCTAACCTATTGGACGTAAAATCAATTAATTATATTTACATTGTCTCCACGCAATGTATAGCATTCACTTAAGTACTTAAGTTATTAGATATTTATTAAATTAAAAACATTACTTCTAAGTGAATGCAACTAATACTTCATCCTAGCTAAATCAATTTAGTTTTAACTTAGTAGAGCTTAGTTTTAAAATAAAACCATGAAATCAAAAATAAGCCTTTATTTGATATATTTTTTGAATATTCATCATTACTTATAAGAATACTCACACATACTTACGCATAATACATTTATTGTCAATGTATGTATGTTATTAAAACCTTCTTTGTTCATATTTTACATTACATATAAAAGATCTAAGCTGCCAGTTGCCATTAGCGACATTACAAAAAAAAGAGTTTTTATTAAGCAATAGTTTAACACTATTTATCACAAATGTTTATTCAAGAATAAAATTCTGAATAACTGAGTTTTAAAAGCAATTGAACTTAAACTAAATATTTAAATTGATTGCATCACAGTTTTCATACCAACTATATGTACATTTTTATATATATAACCATACAAATATGTAGAAATATGATAAGTATAAAATCACTTCAAGCATTTTCTATGTACCATAGACAAAAAAGACATAAACAATTTATCATATTGTGACAGTTGACAATAACGTCCTTTCCTCCTTAACATTACACTGAGTATTATTTTAGTAACTTAAAAACCATTTGTAATGCCAACATATTTAATAAAAAAAATAATAAGTTACATTGCTAAGTAGTATGTTTTAAATTTATCCACACTTTATAGATATAATTATAACAGCAATGTTTTCATTTGTTTGCTTTTTTTTTGTTTGTTGTTTTATGCAATGTTATCGTTTTAGTTATTGTTAAGTTTTGATTGTATAATTTTAGAGCCTGATATAAATTAATTATTTTACTGTTTTTCTCGGTTGACTGGCAGAGAATGTTTTTTAGCATTAAGTCCGCCTTTTGTACCATTTTTTTTGGGCCAATAAAGATTAAATAAATAAATAAGTATAATGTTAACAAGTTATTATGGAAAAAAAAACAAAGAAGAACCAATAGTTCCATGCTATCTTTTATAATTTCAAATTTACCCAATACTGTATAAAAAAGTATGTACCTATGTAATTATAAAAAAAAATATACATATAAAGAAACACTCTGTATAAAACCAGCCCATAAACATCAACACAGACAGTACCGTTTTGTATCAACATTCTGTTCCTTCTGTAACCTGACCCTGGCCTCCTCCACATGTCTCATCAGCTCACGATCTGACATGCAGTCGTCTACTATCTTCTGGAATAGTTCCTCTGAAAATTATATAGTTTAATATATCATTATATGAACTGGCCTCATCACAATAATTATCAAGTAACCATAATATGAAGCTATCTAAAGCCACTATTTATAAACCTCCCCACAATCTTTAAATTCTCTCCTTCTAAATACATGCTCCCTACTATAAATGTACCTACAAACCCACTTCTAATAAACCTACCCACATTCTCCCCATTCTTGCTAGAGGTGAGATAGTGTGCCTTCAGTCCTTGTGAGTAAGTCGCTATAATGTCTTCTGGTACCTGTCTCTCGGCGCCACTGTCCAGAATATCCTTCTTTGTACCGCAGAGGTATACTTTACAATCCTGGAATAATATTTGAAAATGTCTACAAGCATGTAAGCTTATTTAAATAGAATAATACCGATATGGTCGGGGATACGAACCCGCGATCTCTGAGAAACCGTTCTGTCCTTGTACCAATTGAGAATTTGTAATTTTGTATAAAACTCAGATTAAAAATGTTGTTTATGTCCTAATTACGTATTCTTTATAAAACATGCTTTTAAGATGGATGGTAAAAACAAAAAATAGTTAACACAACTAGGCCTCTAATAACATGTTTCTGATTGGTTGATGTTGTGATGTCAGCAGATAGCCAATCACAACGTTAAACAGTGTTGTCATATCAATATTACAATATCATTAACAACATCCGTATACAACATGTTTCTGGAAGGTTGATTCATTATAGAAACCTACTGATTCTCGACCAGTAAAATAATCATATTATCACAGTTTTCAAATCTGTAATATTAAAATTATATAAAGGAAATTCTAATGTAAGAGTAATATATATGTAAATAAATTATATTAATACATTTGTAATTTTATCCTGAAATTTCTTATACATATATTGTTACTTTATTATGCTATACAATTCTTTGGTAAACGTGAAGAGCATGTCCTGGAGTAGGTGTTTCTGTATGTCTTGTACATTTACACCTCATAATATAATATAATATAATATACCCAATACTTTAAGCAACCCATAAATTAAAAGCCCATAAATAAACAAAGTGGGTTATAACTAACCCTCAACCCCCACCTCTTCAACAGTCCGCAACTCAGCGAGCCAGTGCCTCAGGCGCGTCCAGGACTCAGCAGAACACGGGTCGTAACAGATGATAGCAGCGTGAGCCCCACGGTAATACATACGTGTCATAGCCTCGTAACTGTAATATTTTTTAATCATTTATAAATGATTGAACAAGCAGCGTCCAATTTATAAGTTTGCTAGCCAATTGCTCTTATATTTATATCCAGCAAGGGCAGCAAGGTAAGGGTATGTTAGCTTTCTATTATTATATACTTAATTTTATTGTGTACTGAGGCAAGCTAAAAATATAATAAAACAGTTGTCCTGTGGACCAGAGAGGAGCAGCCCTGACACAAAACCATGTAAGTCGAAGTACATTAAGAGCCACAAAAAAGTATATTAAGTTTTTTTAGGGTTTGACATTATCGAGTTACAATTTTTTCAAACTTCTTTCTTAAGTTGGAGTTGTTCCATTTCTCCATTTCAAAGCAATTACTTTGGCTTTGCTCAATCAATGTGTCTTTTTTGTAATGTAAACCTTTAAACCAATAAAAAAATAGATTTTGAGTTTCAAAAAGTTTTTAATTATTATTATTAATAAAAATAAAATATCTAATTATTTTAAGTATTATTTAATAATACAATTATAAAGTATGTCTCATAATTAACTAAACAATGTAGGGAATGTTGTGTGATTTATTTTATTATTGTCACCGTTCACTCCCTGCTGTGTCCCAAATGCCGATGTTGCAGTCCTTGCCATTGGATTGCATAGCTTTAGCACAGAATGCTGCACCAATGGTCTGAAATAGTAATAAATTAATATGAACATAACAATACTAGCTCTTGAGGCGACTACGCCCATACTGTATTGTATGAGGTTTACTAATATTTTTTTGGGTCTATCATTCAATATCTGTCATGTCCTTTTTGTCCTTATATAAATAAGGGCAGCCAAGACACTATAAAATAGTATTAACAATAAATTATGATTCATATAAAGTATATGTTACAAAAAAAATGTGTAAACACAAAAGAAGATAAGAAATAAGAATTTGCTTATGACATATGAATCGTCATGGCGTAGTTGGAAATAATTGTGATAATATTAGAACTTATTTCTAATGCTTATTGCAACCTTTTAAAACTTTTAAGTGACATTACGAGAATCAGTGGCAAAAAATATGACTTTCCATATGAATAATTTAATTTTACTATAATTTAATCTTAGTTTCAAGTATCCTAGGCTTACCCTAGTGAGTGTTGTAACGAATTTAAAGATTTTAACAAAATGAGTTTATGAAATTTTCTTTAGCGTTACAGATACAAAAGTTTCTGTGTGTACTATAGGAATACAACTCCTATTAGCAATAAATAATAATCATAAATATATGAGCATATATATGATCACTTACATTTTGATATACTCTGCCAGAGTTAAAACTACAATTCACGAATCTTAGCACTAAACTTGTCTTCCCAACATGCTCACTGCCAAGCAACACTATTTTAAAGTCGCATCTGCTCATTTTAAGAAAGCTAGTTTAAGCAATTTATATATTTTTTTTCATTCTTACAAAGGTATGATTTTTCACTTCTATACACTAAGCATTTGGAAAAGTTCACTTTTAATATTATAATTAGACTAATTATAAGACAAGATTCATCACTCAATGTTTATTGTTTTCGTTAGTATTCTTTTTTCAGAGAAGTTAAACTGTCAAAAAATAAATTTATTTGTCAAGTGTCAACTAAGTACTGTCTACAGTACTTTGTGGGCTACAACTTTATAGTGCTCTGTGCTTTCAATATGTTCAAAGTTCTCTGTGAGTAGGACTGTTGATAAAATATCTATATATCGAAATATCGATATTACTACTTAGAAATTTCGATATTTATTACTAATACTTTTTTGAACGATATATCGATAGTTCGATACTGAATTTCAGATATCGTGGTCGATATTTATTTGAAACAAATTTTTATTTTATTATATTTTTGTAAAGTAATTAATCTATACAATGATCGTAAATTTGGTATACTGTATTTTATAATATAATTAATAGTAAGTTTTTTCTGTATTCCTAGTTTACTTCTTATCTTAAAGTAATATTGTAAGGATATACCTCTAAAGAGTAAGGTATTAAAATTATGAGATGGAGTACCTTCTTTATAGGAGTGGGATATATCGTCTTTGTCGCGTATCGAATTGAAATTATATATTGATATTTGATATCAGTTATCATTGTTAACATTGAGCAAAGTTAAAAAAAAGGTTATGAAAATTTACTGTTTTATTGTAGCGGTAAAAGCAAGTACATTGATATGAAGATAATGATTTAATTGAATATCTAGTTTCATAGACACATTTTAAATCCAAAATATGTCTTCTTCAACCAATTCTTCCATTGTATGGACGTATTTAAATTAATTTAAAAGTTGATACAAGAAGTATTTTCTACAACTTATGCGGGAAAAAATATAACAGCAGGGGAAATGCAACTAATTTTGCAACTCACTTAACAATTAATCACCATCGTGTATATACCCAATTTTTTATAAAATATACAGGACTATAAATTGTATAGATAATAATTTTCTTGCTGACTTACAATAATTATTTGATTTGATATAACCGTACGCAGATTTTGCCATGTTATATTTTGGTCATCTTATATGTATACAGGGTTATTTTTAATTAATTAGCCTCTTGCAGGCAGTCTCTCTACATCAATCCCAAAAGCATTTGTTCTATGACTTTTTACAAATCTTGAGAAACAACACAAAAAAAACGAAAAAAAAATGTTTGATCCCTCTTTTACTTATTTCTCTGTATTTTATAAGAAGCACTTAAAAGGTCAATGCCCGTGCGCCATAAATACACTCCTAGTTAATCTCAGTCAGGGGAGGAACAGTTACCTAGTACAAGGATTTCTCCAAAAATAAGCGGCATCTATGCCTAAAATCCAGAAACATTACGATTTTAGTTATTGTTTTTACTGGATAGATGTCGCTACCTGAACAAAACTTAATATTTTACGCAACGGTTAAAAAAAATTGTGGCTACTCTCCATATACTTTACTATTCTTTGATGCCAGTTTAGAGGCAAAAAAAAATTGTATGAGAAAACTTAAATATTTGAGACTATTAATTTTAAAAAGTCGTAGAATAAATGTTGTTGGGATTGATGTAGAGAGGCTGCCTGCAAGAGGTGGCTAATTAATTACAAATAACGCTGTATTTCTTACAAGTACAGGGAATTCCTAAGAAAACATTAACATCTGGAGGGAGACATTTACTTAGTACAAGAATTTTTGACGTGACAACGTCCTATAATGCGATGTAGCCAGCTGCATGGCGCACGTCCGTGTCTCAATCTGAGACGCCCTCGTTACGTCGTTCCCCATGGGGGCCCATCTGCCCCCCCCCCTTTTTAAGGGTGTGTCTCCTGACCCACCTGCTCTCCCGGTGACGCTGTAATAGCCAACAGGGCTAACAGTATAGACATACAAAAAAAAATGCGTGGCGCACGCACAAAAAACATGTCGTATGCCTTGGTCATGGCCTTGGGCTTGATCATGGCCTTGGGCTTGGCCACCTTGCTCTGAGGCGTTCCATTTAATCAGGGGGGAGACAGTTACCTAGTACAAGAAATTCTTCAAATGAGTGTCGCTATCTGTACCGGAAATCTAGAAACATTACAAATGTAATTCTTGCTATTACTCGACAGATGGCGGCTGACTTAATATCACAGCAATTCTAGATCTTTCTATTTCTTCATTTCTATCATAGAGTATTATAAGTATAAGGATATAGAGAGCCCTCTTCGGCGACTTTTATGCGGAAATTTTGAAGGAGCGACCTCTGAAAATTAAATCCGAACTAATCCATTAAATCCTATAAATTTACTTGAAAATATTGTTATTTTCTTCATTTATTTAAAAGAAAAAACTTTTTGCAATAAGAAAACAAAAAATAAAAATACTAAACAAACGACATTTAAATAAGTATTTAAAATGAAAAACATCATGTTTTATCAAGCTTTTATTTAGTAATTATTATAATACATATATGTGTGCTGCAATTTATATAGTTAATATTCTTAGTCAGATGTCTAATCCAGTTATCCACCAAAAAGACAGACCCAAGCCATTGTTCGCTTAAGAAACTAGGATTTTTAAAAAGATGCGTAGAAATACCTGAAAACAATACCTATTGAAAATGTCATTTTTATATTAAATTCATTCAAATTATAATATTCTGTTAATTGGTCGTAATGTCGTGAAAATAGTATTATACTAGTAATATTTAGATCTAAGTATAAGTAAGGTAGAGTTAAAAATAATGCACTTACGTCTTATAGTACCTACTCTGCGTCTTACTATTAGGCGAACACGGAACATCCAAATAAGCACAACTTATACGTATTCCAGTAGACACTTTTTTTACTTATAAACAACACAAAAACTATGTCTTTTCATTATATTGTAATACACCAGCTCGAATATAGTAAAGAGGAGAAGCAAAAGTACCTCGACTCGACAAATCACAATAGAAAATAGAAATGAAAAAATGGAAAGATCTAGAATTGTTGTGATGTTTAGTCAGCCGCCATCTGTCGATAAATAGCAAAAACTAAAATCGTAATGTTTCTGGATTTTGGGCACAGATGCCGCTTATTTTGGGAGAAATCCTTGTACTAGGTAACTGTCCCCCCCCTGATTTCTATTGTGGCTATGAATTATGAAACTTAGCAAGCAAGGGTTCGAGTCGAGTTTCTTTTGCTTCTCCTCTTTACTATATTCGAGCTGGTGTATTACAATATAATAAAAAGACATAGGTTTTGTGTTGGTTATAAGTAAAAAAAGTACTTCTACTGGAATATGTCTAAGTTGTGCTCATTTTGGTGTTCGCCTGGTAGTAAGACGCAGAGTACTGTAAGACGTAAGTGCATTATTTTTAACTCTACCTTACTTATACTTAGATCACACTATTGCTCGTATAATTCAATTTTCACGACATTACAACGAATGAACAAAATATTATAATTTGAATGAATTTAATATAAAAATGACATTTTCAATATTATTTTCAGGTGTCCCTACGCATCTTTTTAAAAATTCTAAAGTTTCTTAAGCGAAAAATGGCTTGGGTCTGTCTTGTTGGTGGATAACTGTATTAGACATCTGACTAAGAATATTAACTATATAAATTGCAGCACACGTATACTAATTACTATGAAAATAAAAGCTAGATTAAACATAATGTTTCTCATTTTAAATACTTATTCAAATTTCGTTTGTTTAGTAGTGGTTTTCAGTATTTTTATTGTTTTCTTTTTGAATATAGGTTTTTTTTTAAATAAATGAAGAAAATAACAATATTTTCAAGTAAATTTATATGATTTAATGGATTAGTTCGGATTTAATTTACAGAGGTCGCTACTTAAAAATTTCCGCATAAAATGAGGGCTCTCTATATCTTTATATTTATAATACTCTATGCATTTAATGCAAGCGAGTGCAAGCGAGAGCGCGGAACGAGCGACAAAGAGTGCGTTCGGCAGCGTTCGACATCTGTCTAAAATATCTATCAAAATATTTATCAATCGAATAAATTAAAAATTTTCTTAAAATCAGTATTTCCCAAATTAATTCTATGGTATTTTCTTATAACGTTGTCACGTTCAACTATTGGCAGTACACCGATTTTATAAACAACCGATTTTTTTTTAAATGAGTGTCGCTTACTGAACTTAAAATCTAGAAACATTAAGATTGTAATGTTTGCTATTACTCGACAGATGTCGGCTGACTAAACATCACAAGAGAATTCTATTGTGCCTGTGAAACTTTGAATAAATAAAACCGCATTTAAATCCGTCCATGCGTTTGGCCGCTACATTGCCACAGATAGACACACAGATACACAGATCGACAGGTCAAGCTTATAACACCCCTCTTTTTAGTCGGGGGTTGAAAAGAAAGAAAAAAGCCTCTGGACTTGGATATCACCTGATGGGTGTTATAAAAACGAAATCGATTACATTCTCACCAAACAAAGTATATTATTTGATGGTTGTAGTGTGGTCAAAGGATAGAACTGTAAACACGAACCACCGTATGGTCCGAGCCATATTAAGAATAAAAACACAGAAACAGACAGAGAGGACACCAACTTATTGTTGATCAGCTAGACAAAGAACTGACTAACATACAACAAGATTTATCGGAACAAAATATATTTTAAATTTATGACGGACTGACAAACATCATAAGCAAATGCAAAAAAAAAATATGTAAGAAAGGCAAGGACATACTATCAGAAGCAACTAAACAACTAATCCATAACATCCATAACAAACCCAAAACAACAGAATTAAGGCAAGACATAACACAAATAAACAAAACATTAAAAAAAAACATCAGAAAGGATAGGCAAATGCATAGCCAACAATTACTAAAGAACCTAATAGAAAAAACTGGAGCAACTAAAAATGCAAAAAAAATGCTGTAAGAAAACAATTGAAAAAAGTGATAAAAATAATGCATTTTAATTTCTTCCTTTATTAAGGGGTTTACGCAACGACTTCAATAAGTACATAATAATATTATTTTTATTCTTTTTAGAGGTCTTTTCGTATCGAAGATTTTTTTAATTTTATTTTTTTTTGTCTGCAGATTAGACGCAAAACGCTGACAAAGTTCTTAGTACCTACTACCATTGGCGATTTTATGATGTTTACTTATATACAAGAGGACGCTGTTAATGATAATGTTAATTAAATATATTATAGCTTCTATATGTCTTGTTTGATTTAAATTACTTCTTAACAAAACAGTTAGAATGTACTATTGTCCTATGGAATTCCAAAACTTTACAATTTAGTTTACGTGTCACTAAACCAAGTCGTGACTTAATAAGAATATAATAAATAAAATAATTACATATACTATTTTATATTTTTTTACCATTATTGATAAGCGATAAGCATTCGCAACACCTTCATTGTACGATAGCTATAATTAAAACATCGATATAAATAGTCTTGATTATTATACAAAACAGTCTGAAGAGTAAATAATACAAACCTTGTATTAAAGGAAAACATTAACATTTTTCATTTATTATTGTTATAGTTTTGTCAAATAGTTGCTTAACATTGTTTTTTGTTTTATTCTTGTGTGATATTGTTTTTTTTTTGAATATACATTATTTGAAAAACGAATGCGTAAAAACGTCTATCCACAAATGAAGCTACATTTGAATATAGAACATAGTTCTTGAAGACAAAGCTCGTCTAAGTACCTTTATCGACCCACCCCTCCCTGTTTGAATATTGATCGACTAAAGTAGTTCATACTGATTATTCGATTCTAGTTCGTATATTTATTTCAATAAAGTTCAAATTTTCGCAATTTTAGTATTATCGATTTTTACAGATAAAAAATTGTTATTGTGGAACTGATTGTGCTGCAGTTGTTTATATTGAAGTTTAATTATTGATTTTTTGTATTGACGTTTGCCAATTCCCTAATCGATGTTGACACGAAGGAGCTATAATTTTGGTACTCTTTTAAATAAAGCTTTTTTTGATCGGTTATATGTTTAAACCAAAATATATGCAGAAAATTAAAATTTTGTGTTGAAGGTCATGACCCAAATGGATCTAACTCAACCCAAAGAGTTCAAACTATATCTTACTACTGTACCAAAGTTTTTATATATATAAATTGTGGTAAAAACGTTGTGTATTTACAAATTACAATTATGTTAATACATTTTAAATACTAAGTACTTAATTATTGACTCTACATCGTACCATAGTTAATATAATTAAAACGCGACACAAAAATATATATTCCTAATTATTTTTAAAATAAGTATGATAAATTAGATATTCATTAAATATTTAATTGACATACAATGGGTCTATTACGTCATACATTAGTTAATTGGTGAGTATCTTAATTGGTATGGAGAATTAATTTGTAGTCTGAACAAAAATAACAAGCTTATAAATATTAAAAAAAAACTAATAAGTCATTTTAAATGTATATTCACTTATAAGAATCCGTTTGTATGCCTTTAATAACATTTTAAATGTTGATTATTTTACCTTCACCCGATTAGGCACGGTTATGACGATCGTAATATATTACGAAATAAGGATGGATGCACTCAAATAATAAAGCAATAAGTTTTAAATATTTTGTTAAGTAGAAAACCTTTAAAACCCTTTCTTTTATCACGATCACTCTTAGTCTAAACGTCTGCCAAATATGCTGAAATATATTTCAAAATATTCAGTAGGTCGGTTTTTATTATAAATACCTACGTTCAGAAACAAGTTGTTTATAATGAACGAGTTTATGTAAAGTAAAGCAAGCCAACAACAATATACCAAGGTAAAGCCATACAAAAGTGTTCACGGCGCCGATAACACGCACAGGCTTATCAAGTTGAAGTAATACAATGCCAAGTGCCAACTCAGCAGTCGACCTACCTATATCTATCATTTTTCCACACTGTTTCCTCCGTCTACGTACTTAACCCACACCCAATGAATGTTGCCGGTTGATATACAAAAGTATCGTTTAACTGATTATTTAATAAATTTAAGTTTTAAGGAATATGAATTGTAAAAAAAGATCTATTATTTTAAAAATATTGTTTTTAATTTTAATGGTTTCTTGTAAGTTTTTGGAGTTTTTATTGTAATACGACTAAATTCTAGAGTTCATAAAGAACAACACTCCCATTTTTGTACATATTGTTGTCGAAATAAATATTTTAATAAATTTGATTTCTAACTACGTACATATAGAGTTTACAATTATCTGCCAAGTTACTATATACTTGTATTCTTTATGGATTATGTAATTCCGCTTGATGTTTTCATCGTAAAATGATAGCTAAATAGACGATGTTGTCACAACAAAAATAATTTTGTCTTTTTCACTCCTCTCGCAGGCAGTAGCATCACCTTCTTGCTGAAGCAATGGACGTTGAGTCAGTTTTTAGGTTTTGCAAATTTTGTTTATATCTACGATAATCGCGCTCGTAAACTTTTGTAACCACTTTAAAAATCAATTTTGTCGCACAATAATGTAGTGCGTGCTATTATAAATGATCAGAATCGTGCGTTTTACTTTATTTCGTTTGGCTTTACACCTCCATTAGCCAGTATCAAGTTTACAATTGATTAAGTCGTTCTAAGCTGTGTAATATTTTCAGTCGTATATGGTTTTTAATCGCACCTGTTGTTATAAATTAAGTTTAAATGACATTATAGCTGTATTATAGTTGTGTTTGTGCAAGTTTTATAGTTTTATTCGTGTTTTTTCGTGATAATTTTAGTACACACAAAATGGTTTCTGGCTAGGTAAGTTGAGAAATAATGACATTTTTTACTGCTTAACGTAGTTTCGATAAGAATTATAATTACAAACCAAGTTACAAGGCATGTGATAACCGTATTGGAGTAACTGTAATGAGAATCTTGTACCACTGGGGTGGTCTTATGTCCTATCTTTCATAATTGCATCTCAAAATAAACAAATATATATATTTCTATGACAAAATACTTTCTTTCTTATATGAATAAGTTATTAAACATTAAATAACAGTGAGATTTAGATACTAATTACATTTTCAATCATTGACTGTCTTGCTATAGCAGAAACTTATTACAAAATAGTCATATGTATGGAAAATAAGGATTCCAGTTTAAATATTTTATTTATCTTCAAGTTATTGCCACATAATTCTAACTTTTGTTTCTAATATAAAGTACATTTGAAATGAATTTCACTGTAATCTTAAGTTATGTCGCCTCAAATTCTTGAATCATACAAAATAAAAACACTCATAATTCATAATTCTTATAATTCTTAATATCTTTAAATATATTTATTTTTAAAGTCTATTATTAAAATATTGATTTATTTTTGCTTCCAAATTAATATATAACTCAAATTTCATTAACATGTTGCTGAGACCAAATAGCCCTATAGCTCTGGAACTGTCAATATTATATTTATTTATTATTCTGGAGCAAAGTAAATTTTATTGAATGTACCTATTATATTTCTCTGGTTGTATAATAAAAATTAAATAAAATAAAAGTATATATTAACAAATATTTATTTATTCATGAAAATGGTCTTTAGAAACGAGACTGATAAATGATATAAATTCTAAACAGTAGATATGTCAAATGTGACAATTTTTCCAAAGACTACATCTAGTTAATAGTAGTTAATAAAAAATCCTTGATAACTTTTTCATAAATAATATTGGAATTCATTACATTATAATGCATTGTGAAGGTAGGTTAATTCTTTAGGTATCTCATAATTTTTATTTCTCATATAATTGGTATATTAATTTATACAAACAAATGCAAAAATGTATTAATAAGCAAGAAAATAAAAAAATACATTATTGAACATTATGAACATTTCAAAGTTAATAGAATGTATTTTTACAAAGTTATGGAGTAGAACCAATCACATTTCAGTGTTACTATATCAAAGCATGGCACTTTGCGAGGGTCAGCTAGACACTGTGCTGCACATCAACGGGGAGAACTCGCAGATTGACAAGAAGATGGAAGCCAATGGTGATATATACGGGTTGGACAATGGTTAGTATAAACTGTGTTTTCACATTAATGAGTTTAATTTCATTGAAGTTAATGTTAATTATCAGTCAATATTAATAATCAATCCCGACTATATTGATACTAAAAATTTAAATTACTATCTATTTATTGAGTTGTAAATGCAAAAAAGCAAATTTTTGGATCTTATGTTAATTTCAATCTAGGATTGTAGATTGATTATAAATATTGGGCATTTATCTGTGCTACTAAAGATTTAAATTACTATCTATTTATTGAGTTATAAATGCAAAAAAGCAAATGTTTGGATCTTATGTTAATTTCAGTCTAGGATTGTAGATTGATTATAAATATAGGGCATTTTTCTGTACTCCCTTAGTGTAGTGAGAACAATATGCTTTTGAATTTGACATACAATGTTAAGTCAATAAAATGAATGTTTATTATATTATCATGATTATCTGTTAGGGCCAAGGGTAATAATAACAAAAAATCGAATTATTTAGATAGTTAACCAATTATTTAGATGAATAATTTAATTTCATGTCCTATAACATCATAACCAAAGGAATCTATAGAGGACACACCACCTATAGAAGAACAGTGTTGTGTTAAGTTCCACTCTGTAATTGTGTTTGATCTACATCAGTCAGTAGTGATATATATAATTACAGATTACTTACTATTTAATTATTAAACTTACCTATATGATTTTTGAGAAACCAACTTTGGTAATATAAATTTTATAAATGTTTTGTCTAAGAACTTTGATGTTCTTGGAATGAATTAGAAAATAAATAAATATTTTTTTAATATTCTACACATTTGACATATAATAAATACAACTACATATCAATATAAGTAAAATAATCTATTATAAATGTTGATAATTTGCATGTACACTTCAAAATGTTTTGTACACGTTTGAGTAAAATACATTTGTAAGCAAATTATTAAAAAAAAAATTACATGTTTGAGTAAAATACATTTGTAAGCAAATTATTAAAAAAAAATACACGTTTGAGTAAAATTACATTGTTACATAAATTATTTCAGTGCCGCCTCACCCGCTCAGTGTGGACTACCGATCGCCCGTGTCCCATTTCGTACCACCCGGGGTGGAGTTGTACGCGAACAGACATAAGCCTGAAATACACGTTGGTGAGTGATACCAAAAGTTTTTTTTTATAGGACATGCCATTTTGGAGAGGGTTTTCAGAAAGGTTGATGATTTTAAGATTGTAATTTTTTTCGGTGTTGGTTGTTAATGTTGTATACGGATTATTTTTCATGTATCTTTATTTTTTAATTTAGCCAATTTTATCATTGTTGAGTATACATGGTAAATAAATTGTAAATAACATTAAGTATTGTAGTTTCTGTGTACGTATAGCTTAAAATACTATAAATTTGTTATGTTGTTAATTTTTTTTTGCATTTGCATGTTTTTTTTAGTTTTTCGTTTATTTATTTTATTAGCTTCTTCAGCGAACGAGACGACGCCGCCCAAGCGCAAGCGAGGGAGACCAAGAGTTGATAAAACTAGCCCAGAATATTTGGCCAACTTGGCGGCAAGGAAACAGGCCAGGGAAATGGGTATTTAGTTTATTTTTTGAGTTTATTTATATATTTTTTATAATATATTTAGTTAATCACTCATTATTAGGTTTGTAATGACTGATGTTATGTGATTGTATGGTAGAAAAAAAACAAATATATTTTTATTTTAGAGGTCAGGTTGCTTTTTAATAAGTTTGTTTATTTGTTAATATTATTAACATTTATAGTACCAAAATATTAGTGGTTATGAAATTTTTGGTTAGACTAATTATTAATGATTATTATTATTGACTTCTAGTTTAGGTTTTACTTATTTGTACAAAAAATGTGTGATTTATCAAAATATTTTATCAATTATTATTATTACTAAATAATATGTAAAAATTCAAAACACTTCTATTTAAAAGGATTGTATGAAAGTTATGTCAATTTCGTATGAAATATATGAAGGATATATTTAATTTTAAGGTGCCCCTCATGTTGTTTTCTGTTATTTATTCAAAAATTATTAATCATAGTATTTTATATTTTTGGACTTTAAACATGCGTATGGTCATTATTATTTACAAGACAATTGTATTATAAAAAGTCGTAGAACAATTGTTTATGGGATTGCAGTAGAGAATCTGCCTGCAAGAAGTAATGCGTTAATTACAATTAAACCTCTATAATTTCAGTACATTTCTTACTGGTTTATTTATGAAGATGTTTTTAAGTAAAAACCTGCTCTTGCAAAGTAACTTCACAATTTTCTTTTAAATAACCCTGTATATAAAATTATAATAAGTATATCTTCGTCCAATACTAGTACTTTGAGGCCGCACCTCTATCAACTAATGGACCTGTGAGTGTATACATTAACTCGCTCGTATGTGTGTACCGTTTGAGTGTGTATGTATGATTCAAACCGATATATCGTTTGTATGTATCGTTTGTATGTGCTCGTAAATGGATAGGTTCGTGTATGTGTATGTGTGTGTGTAAAACTCGGGATGGGTAAAACAGGTGAATGTGTGCACAATACGTTCGAATATTACAATCTTATCCAAAACAATACACTGGTGTTAGTATGCATACGTACGTGAACAGGTTCGTGTATGTGTACGGTGTGTGAGTGTGCGTGCATACATGGACCGGGTCGTGTATGTATACGGTGTGCGTGTGTGCGAGCGTGCATACATGGACCGGCTCGTGTATGTATACGGTGTGTGTGTGTGCGTAGCGGCTGTCATGGGCGATGCGGGTGAAAAGCGCAAGCGTGGACGGCCGCGGGTGGACAAGACCGCGCCTGAGTACCTCGCCAGGAAGAGGGCCCGGGAGATCGGTGAGGAAGGGTTTATTGTTTTTATTTAACTGGTACGATTTGGATAGGGTTAGTTTATTTTTATATATTTGTTACTTTGACCTTATTTTTCTTGTTTTCTTGTTTTTTTGCATCCAATGTAAGGAGATAAGAATTGAAGTGTCTGTTTTACTGTCAAGATTAATTAGCAACTTTGTCGCCAGAAGCGTTGGAGAAGAAGGCAAAGAGAGAATACAGACGACGTACCACTGGGGGTATGTAACTATATGTTATTATCACTGCATATTTAAGATTTCACGAACTTTGGTATATTGTTCAATTTACAACATTTAAAGTTCATCCGTGGATTTTCTTGGAATCTGTACAACTAGAGTGACGTTTCATAAGTTCAAATAAAACATGAATTACTTTAATTTAACTTGAACCTGGGATTTTCGATATTCAATATTATCTGGACTGATACTTAAGAATTAAGTATCTTTTTTCCTATCAGCGAAAATATTGAAACCAAATACAGGGACGCGAGTTAAAACAATGCCGTCAAATAAAATCAGCATGAGAAAGATGGCGTCAAAAATGGCTTCCAAGATGGCGGTTCGGAAGGTTGATAAAAAGATTGTTATACGTCGGAAATCGAAATTTTTAAAACGTAAAGGTAACTTTAGAGTGCATGAAGATAAGTTCTAGGTGATGGAGCTTTGCCGCATGAGAGTCGTTTAGAGTCGATTAGAGATTATTAGAGTCGTTTAGAGTTTTTGTTAATGCTTTGGTGTCGCCATGAAGTAGAGACAGTTTGATTATAAGTCCTTTAGTGTTGTGAAAAATATAATAATTCCTTATTTTAGGCATTTAGTTTACACTGATAAAATATTTTCTTTCATGAAAGTATTGGGTATTAGATATCCATTATGAATCATTTAATTATAATGAACTATGTTTGTTCGTTTATGTACTTAAACTGGACTTAATTTATAATCAAATTATAATCAGAGGTCTTAAAAATGTAATAACATGTACTATAATCCTTAATGGAAGAAACTGCCATAGAAACTTTTCATTCCCATTTAGGTTTCCGGGTGGTATCTACATCCTATACAAACACTTAAAACAATAAATTTGAAAGTCTTAGTCTTAGGATTTTCTGAGGTTTTATGATACGAAAGAAAACAAGCAGGATATTTTTTAACGAATATAGCGTTATATATAAAAGACATTATTGTCTGTTTTAAATTATACTTTTATTAGAAATGTTGGTAAGCATGGTAGTTGAGGATAGTGGATGAATGTCTGTTGTATATCGAATATTTTAAAATATATTTCATTTATTAATATTTTCTATATTTTTTTAATTCGGTGGAACTTTCTTGGACACGTTTAAGTAAAAATCAAGGTTATTGTGTAAATAAAACTATTTAAAGTTGTGGATGTATTTTACATTACAAATTTTGGATGTATTTTGCTATAAAAGCAACATTTTGAACTTATTATGACATGACATAATTTAATGTTACTTTTAATAACCTTACAAATTATACGAATAGTGTTGTCTGTGCACTTAACAGTATGTAATAGGACACGAAGGAGAAAATTTCAAAAAAGTTTCACTTTGACGTGTATTTGTGATTATTATATATTTTCGATGTATTTTTACAATTTATGGTTTGAAATTTGAAAGTTATTTGCTTAAAAAATGTATAAAAATGTTATTTAGATCGAATGTTTTTAAATTTTGTATGTTTGTATTATAATATAAAAACCTTTATTATATTATTGGTTACTGTTATTTGTCAGATACTTTAGATTTAAATTATATATGATTAGTTAGAAATGAAAAAAATCTCAAAATATAAGAAATCTTATTCAAACGAGGATAACTACATAAAGAAAAATATTACTTAGATACAAACCTAATTATTTCACTTTGTGACCCTTTTACAGGGTTATTTTTTTTTAGTTGACCTCCTTTTGCAGGCAGCCTCCCTACACCAATCCCAACAACATTTGTTCTACAACTTCGTACAAATCTTGATAAACAACACAAAAAAAAACGAAACAAAAAATTGTTTGCTGCCTCTTTTACATATTACTCTGTATTTTGTAAGAAGTTCTTAAAAGGTCAACGCTCAGGCGCCATCCCTACGTTCAGAATTAATACCAGTTCAGAGGCAACAAATAAATTTTGTATGGGAAAATTTAAATTTTAATAACTATTAATTTAAAAAAGGCTCAGAACAAATGTTGTTGGGATGGTTGTAGAGAGGCTGCCTGTGAGAGGTGGTCAACTAATTAAAAATATTCCTGTATAGTAACATCTTTAAATAGCACCCTAAAGTAAGAATATTAAAAATATATCAGATATTCTTTAGGACATTTATAAACAGTCTGTATTTAGAAACAATTATCCATACTATAAAGTAATCAATACATAGATTCTGCGGCTTCATCGTCAGCTGGAGAATCAACGCCACGGGTCAAACGCAAATACACCAAAAGAGCTCCAAGCACTAAGAAAGATTCGGTAAGTTGGTTATTAACTATCTTGATAAGATATCTATAATATCAATTACTTTTCATTGATCTAATAATTGCAAAACTCTTTCCGGTCAAAATTACTTTTGACCAAAATGTTTATCTTACTACAACATTATATTAACAGTGAAAAGTATTTTAGATAGTAGAAAGATTGCAAAGAAAAAATGCTAAAATCACCTAGACACGATGGCTTAGATTGTAGGGATGTGTTACAATACTATTTGTATTGTATTTTGTTTGAAATGTTTTTAATGGGGGTTATTTTTATCGTATAGTCGGGCAATCCTGAACGGGTGAAAGGCAAGCGCGGACGACCTCGGAAGAATGATCCCAAACAACAAGGAAGTGAGTTATCATATATTTACAATACATTTGAAGTGAAATGGCAGACCAGAGGTCAATATATGTAATAACGGAATAGGGAACTTTTAGCACTTTACTGTTCAAATTAAAAAAAAACTATTTTTAATTGACTAATTGAAAAGAATATTCACATATAGAAATAGCAAAATAAATATATGTGGTTCGATCTCTATAAGTATACATATCACCACAACTTTTAACGTTATTAATCTTATTTAACATATATGTACAGGTTTACTCAAAATACCACGGTCTACTCATAAGACCGTTGTCTTTTCGATGAGACCTTATACTATATTTTATTTGACAGAGATACGAGTTCGCAGTAACCTGATGCCTTCAAACGAACCCATCACACTGGATAGTGACGACGAGCCAGATTTGGGTGAGTTTAAGATTTATAAATATTATTAATGACAACTATTATAATTTATGTTAAGTATCAAAATATAATATGATATTTTATTTATGTCAGGATCTCCGAGTCAAACTTCCGATTCATTAAGTTTGGACGAAAATTTGAAAGCGTTGCGACACATACATGAGAAATATGCTAATATTGATAAGGTATTTATTTTATTTGTTTTTCCTACTTTTGTATTTATTTTATCCATTTGTATCTATGGCTATATTCCGATATTTTATTATAACATGAGATGATATATATTTTTTCGTGGTCTACTGGAAAGACCACGGTCTATCGGATAGACCAAAGTAAATCCTAAAGGTCTCTGGATCTCAAACAGTAATCCGAATATAAAGGACCATTATTTTCTTGAAAGACCTTCCAACACTTAAAATATTCCAGGACGAGCTGTACGAGGCCCACCTGCTAGCCGCTAACTTCAAGCAGCCTGACGCGAGACGTGAAGACGATGTACTGTCGGTCGCCAGCTCGGAGGGTAAGATTGATTATTTAGATTATTCGATCAACCATATTTTCGGAAACTAGACAAAAATAGTCTCGTCAAAATATCTTTACTTTATCTTGATAAACTGCTGCCTATGTACTGAAGCTCCACTCTAAATATTGATGAAATTTCTTTTTAATCCATGTTTAATCCATATTATTATTCCAGATTCTGTGATTTATATAATTTGGATTTTATATTATAAGCATGATATATTTTACATATTCCGTTGTAATGAATGTAATATTTCATTATAGGGGGCACCTCTGTTAAAGAATTAGGTACAAGAGTAGAAAAATTGGAAGATAGTTCGAATTCAGGATCCGGTAGCAGTAGTTCTGAATCAGGTAAGCAAATTGAGATCTACTAGAAAGACCGCAGTCTATCAATACGCATAAAATGGTCTGTGATTTTGAGATTTATTCTTTTCTCTGTTTTTTGAAATTATTATTTTTTGTATAAGATATATAAATCATTAATTAATGATGTAATATCAACAGGTAGTTCAAGTTCGTCGTCGTCGTCGTCATCGGATAGTTCCCGCTCGTCGGATTCAGAATCGGAATCCGACGAGGAAGCCAAGCCCGCCAACAGTGCTGATGATGACAGGTGAGTTGTAACAAATATAATTATAAGTATTTTAATACATTTTCTTTGTTCAATTACAAGTGAGATTTGATGACGATAAAAAAAATGATTCTGCAAATTACTTGATAATACGACTCGAACACGTTACAATTGCTTAACGACATTGTATAATTGCAAATGATTTAAAATGTTTTCATCAGATTCTCATCGACTTTACTTTAAGGTGGAACTTTTTCTGAAAGTTCGAAATTTTTATATATTTAAATGAAGAACATGCAACTGCAAACATGCAATTGTAAGCAAATCTTTTCCCATGACCGTTATATGATCTTCAAATGACCTACAGATCGTTCGGCGCGTGGTCCCACACGCCGGACTCCGACTCTGACCCGGAGCGCGCGGCGCCCGTCCCGCGCACTGACGACGACATCAGCGAGTCCGACAACGAGTCCGCCGACAAGAGCTTCCACTGCCGCGTCTGTGGGAAGTGGTACTCCACCAGAGTCACGCTCAAGTTAGTACATTATTATCAACCAGCTGCTGGCAACGGCTTGGAATGGGGAAATCATTAGTCAAAAATCTTATCTATAATTCAGGATCCATGGTCGCACCCATCAGAACAAGGGTGGCGGTGGGTCTCGGTCGCGGGCTCGTTCCTCCGACCGGTACGAGTGCGACTGCTGCAGCGAGACCTTCAGCCGCCGGGAGAAGCTGTGGGAGCACAAGTGAGTGCCGCTTGATGTTATAGGATATCACGGACCGACTACTTAAAAACTACTTTTTTGGAAAATATATATTTTCCTATGTTGTTAAATATAGTACATAAATATAAATATTATATAATATATATTATCTCCAGGGCGCAGGCTCACCGCGGTGCCATGACCGTCCGGTGCGAGGTGTGTCGGCGCTGCTTCGAGGACGACGCCGAGCTGGCGGCGCATACAGCGACACACACCAGTGACGACAGGATAGGTACGAGGGTTACGGTGTAGTGGTTTATAGTCTGTGTGTATGTGACCCAGTGGGTCGAGTTACACCGGTGAATATCAAAGGGAGAATGGTTGCATTTCCAAAGTTACAATGCTTCTCAGTTGTAATTCTTTCTATAATATTTTTTATCTATTGAATGATGCGATCGGCTGTATTTATTCCAAAGTTACAGAAAGAAAATAATTACCACGTAACTGTATAATAATACTAGACAGTATGGTGTAAAGTTTAGCCTGCTCCGTGGGTAAGAACATGAAAGTAAAAGCAAACCGACGCCATTGATGACGTCACTCTGTCGCAGGGCGCTGCGCGGACTGCGGCTGCACGTTCGCGCGCTACGACCAGCTGCGGCGGCACCGCGCCAGCGCGCACGGCGCCGCGCCCGCCCGTCTGCCGCACGCCTGCCACCTGTGCGGGAAGCGCTTCTCGCACGCACACTCGCTCACGCGCCACGCACACAACCACGCCAAGCAGCTGTACAGATGCGTCGTGTGCAAGGTGCGTGTCGGATGAGGACGCCCATAATTATGATTTAATACTGTATTATTATTATACTGGTCTGTCGTGTTCCAGGCGTCGTTCGCGCGCGCAGACCAGCTCGCCCAGCATCTGAACAGCCACCTCGCCACCTACAAGCGTCTGAAGCAGTGAGAGCGAGATATTATATTATATTAATATAGACTTTTATTTACCGAAGACTTTTATTCACTTTCTAGAAGAGATCCTTTTGAAGAATAATCAATAAATAGTGCAATCGATTTAATTAGTGTGTAAGCGTTAATATTAGTGACTTTATCGAAATGAGTTTGTATAGGCAGGCTGTACGACTTCCTGCAAAATTAATAAAATTCCGAATTTATTTTATACTTTGTATTATTATTTATTGTTTATGTAATGCAGAATAAATGCTTTTTTATTGAATTTATTTAACTATCTGATAGCGGCGAGGCTGCCTCGTAACCCAGGCTATATTAATTAGCCGGTTTTTAAACATGAGCTTGAAATGCTTAATTTTTGATGATTCAAATAAAATACTTAAGAACATTTAGATACACTTTTGAGGTTGTATTTCAATATTAACTTTTATTTGAATTAGCTTTTCTAAATGTATGTAAATTAATGGGAACCTTCTTTGTACCTTGAAACCTTTTCCCCTCATCCTCACCTGTTTTCATTTTGGGAAAATACTTAATGTTAATTATATAAATCATTTAAATGGAACTAATGAGAATTTCATAATGCTAATAATGGTATAAGTAACTATTTGATGTTGCTTTTGACTAAGTTGTTTTTACAGCCAATTTTGTTATTAACGTCAAGACTAAATATTCTTAAAAATTTTATTATTTTAATTAGGAACTCCTTCATTAAATTTTCCGTTGTCGGAGTGAATAGATTTTTTATTACGAAACAGGTTAAATTTGTCTAATCTTTATGTTAGAAGCGAACATAGATAAAGCTATTAGATATCTGTTTTCTTTAATTTTCCACAAACATAATGTAATTTAATACTGAGGTTAAATAACAGATAACACGAAAAATGTTTGTGTTGACAAATCTCAAATATAATCAGAAATGCTTTAAAAGAAATAGTTTTTAGCTGTTGCTCAACTCCATAAAAAAATATAGTACAAGTAAACAAAGTCTGGTATAATGTAAACAGGTGGAGTCAAGGCCTCGCACCTACGACCTCTGTGAAACAGTTCCGTCGCTCTACCAATTGAGCTACCGTAACGATACGGTTCGATTTCCGTATATATAGATACCTAATAGGCAATTACCTAAAAAGTCCCTGAATGTGTTCCTGAAGTTATGAACGAATAAAGTGATTTAGTTTATTATGTTTGAGAGTGATTTAAGACAATCTTTTATATTTTATTACAATTACCAAATCTTCGTTCCTAAGCACCTCAAATTTCCTAAATGTTCAACTTCAACGTCCATAGTGAATTTTTTGTAGCATTTGTTTTGATGACTTCGGGGGCGTTCAAGTACTACGTAATGCAATTCAGGAGGGGGGAGGGGGGGGTTGTAAAATGTTATGATGCGTTACATAGGCGGGAGGGGGGATCCAACAACGTTTTACATACTTTTGTTTTTTATTACTAAAACTAGGGAATGCAAATCTCCTAAGTAGGAAAAATGGCAACCTTTTTTCACTTATATCGGGGGATTCCGTCCATATAATTTTTATTTTGTTCTCCGATGTGGCAACCATTTTCATTTATTTTTTGGGGAATTCTGCGAATTTATTTGCCCTAATTATTTGTGACTTTTAGGTCAAAATGGTTATTTCGGTGTAGGTACACGGTATCAAATAAAAAGTATCGATACTGTACTCATGAGTAGTATCGAAAAAAAAGTATCGTACTCATAAAAGTATCGCAACAAAAGTATTGATACTTCAAGGTATCGAGTACTTTTTTAAGGTTTAATGGGAGTTATAATAATAATTATATGTCTATTGAGCACATAGAGACGCGGTATCGATTAATAAGTATCTATACTCAAGATTAATTTAAAAAGAAAGTATCGTACTTATAAAAGTATCTAAACAAATATCCAAGTAAACATATACTTCAAAGTATACTTTACTTTGAAGTGTAAAGAGTACTTTGAAGTTTAGAATTTTTTGTCTTAAGGCTTAATGCCCATACGTCAAGCCGCCAGCTTAGATTCAATGGGACAGTAGTACAGAATATGATAAAAACTATGATAAATTTCAAAATTGTATTTGCAGGCCTAACGGTAGAATATTTATGAATACTTAAATGTGAATAATACCTATTTTGTATACCTACATTCAGAGCAAATAAATCATTATTATTATTATAAACTCTTGATATTAGTATAAAAAAAGAATAATAAAAAAAGACAACTGCCGACCACTGCACTGGTGAAAATATTGTTAGTATTAACTCAATGTTATGATTTAGAAGGTTGAGTATATTGTGCTAGATAGCGTGCGTAGCCTTGTATGATTTATTGGATAGGATACCTGACAAAAAATACTCATTGAGTATAAGTATTGAATACAAAGTATCGTGTACAAAAGTATCGGTATCGAAACGTAAAATACTCGATACCACAAAGTATCGATACTTTTTTCGTGTCCCTGTTTGGATGTTGCAAAAAATCTTACGGCGCGTTACATGAAAAGGGGGGAGGTCAACAATCTTAAAAAATTGTGTTGGGCAATACTTGAACACCTCCTTCATTAGATGGACGGATGACTTGAAGAGGGTAACTGGATGGCGAAGACTGGAGATCGGGTCTTATGGCGTACTTTAGGGAAGGCCTACTTCCAGCAGTGGACGTCATCATGACGTTGGATAAATATGTGGCATTGGGATTCAGAGTGGCTGAGTTATATAATTTAAGTTTTACTTATTAACGCCATCTAGTAAGCTCCAATAGAACTAAACTCTCGTAGATGCTACGCCGTAGACTGTATTTTGTAGTCCTTTTGCTTTCAATTACATGAATATGTTGCAACAGAAATATGTTTTATGTTCATTGCTCAACTTCTATGTGTGGGAATTTATTATTTCGAAACACAATTTGATTCAAAATGTTTCAGAAGAACTGTTTCAGTAGTTTTTTCGTAATGAGTACATAATGAACATACAGACAGACTAGAAACAACGGCGAGAAAGGGTATATTGATCAACAGTTTTTTCTTAGACCTTTTATTATATTATGCCTTGATAGTTAATCCTTCTTTTAAAAATATGCTTTTAATTACCTTATCTACCTTGCGACGTTAAATCCTTCTCCAAGTAAAAAAAATAAGCCATCCATCGATATTTTATTGTAATTACAGCAGAACAAGTTTTTGTGTTTAAAACAAAAATAGAAAAGTACCTACTCTTTGTAGACTCAAATAATAAGCTTTATCCACACCAAATTTCTGAAAAATATATTTGGTCTAATCTAGTCTAAGTACCTATCACGTAATTACTTATCACTTCTAATACTTTATCACCAGTTCACTACATTACTCTATACTTTTTTCATAATATAGGTACTTCATATAATATTAGAAAGTATTAAAAGCGAAATTTTTACTCTTCTAAGAGCTCGCCACGATGTAAATTATGACAATGTTGGTAACAAAATAAGGCTTTCTAAATTATAGCATTTTTTCCAAATGATCAAAGGGTTGGGAATTGTGAAATAAAACGCATTGATATATTTATTCTTGTTATCGCATCTTATAATTCTTACCCTATGTATATTACCTAATTTATTCTATAGGTAGGTACGGAGTATTATATATTATTTCTAAGTATATTCACTTCTATAAGAACAGTTAAATCAACTCAACAGATGTTTTTTGCGTTTGGAAAATAATATTTTTTATATTCTTATTTATGGTCTAAGTTAAAAAAGTTTTGATATTGTTTGAGTGGTCTACAAAATAAGAGATACCAAAAATATTGTTTTCCAAAGCATAACATTATAACAGAATTGTTTTCAAAAAACATAACCGGAAATTGAAAATAACAAGCGAAGACTTACTATTAATTTAGCTCACTATTTCATTTAACAACTAATTTTACTAATTAAATGCGATCTCAAACAAATGAAAATAAATAAAAATACAAATAAAAGGGGATTTAATAAAGTTTTCATCATTTATTAAGCCGCTGTGTCAATAGACCCCTCTCTCCTCGCTAACTATGACATCGGCCGGCCAGAACCTATATCTTTAAACGTCTTAATTATATGATATATGTAAAAGTCGCGTAAGGATAGATTTTTTTAATAAAAATACAAAAAGGGAAAACATGTAAATCACTAACACTTTATGGTCGTTTGAGTAAGTTCGCAAGATCACATTTTTCAAAAAAAGCTCGGGTAAACTGAAATTATAATGTGCGAAGATAAAATAAAAACTGCAAACGAAACTAATTCTACAACACTCATGGACGGTAGAAAAAAGGAGGGGATAAATAAAGTGCCACAAAATCTATATTAATAAAAATAAAATGATATAATTTTACCGTTAACATCAAACTAGCGGTACGTGAAATAAAAAATCTACAACACCTATTGCATTATTATTGCTGTGTTTCATACGACATTTAAAATAATAATCGACGTTCATTTAAATGCAGAATTTTTATGTTTCATTTATTATTATTGTTATTAAATGCAACATTTGTTTGAATCTTCCGACAGCGGCCCTCTGTTAATATTTTCGCAGTAACTCGTATTTATTTTATTCATTCATAGATTAATTTATGTTTGTGCGTTGAAGTGCGTGTTATTAGAAGAAGTATCTTTTAATCAAAAAAATACTTAGTCGTTACTCATTGCAGCTGCTGCGAAATATTGTATGAGATACTTAAAGTAGACCGCCGATTATTATTTTAAATATCCGTACAGTATACCTTTAAAGATATTGTTAAATAATAAAGTACGTTCCCGTGACATCATTTATTAATGGCAGACAATTTTTATCGTCCAATTAAGACCAACAATTTGAATGTTTATTAACGAATTATATTCTGAATAACTTGTGATAAGAGATATTTATTATTGTGTATTTAAATACGGTCTCCATCGGTCTAAATTTACAAGCAGTATGCTGTGGTTGCTCTGCCATTAATATGTCATGCCACAACCAGCTTCAAAGTCGAGCGATCGACCTCCACATCACATTTGCCACAGATCGAACAAAAACATCTACAAGACACCGAATGGATTAGAATCCATTATTACATATATCAAAAAATATTTTTATTCTTGTGTTTTAAAACAATAGTCCTCAAGCACGCGAACTTTGGGATTATATTCTACAAAACATCAAAAGTCTAGCTCCTTCTAAAAACAAAGGTAAAAGTCTACTAGATTTTAAGAACAGAAAACATTGAGTACAATTACGACTACTTCTACTTCCCCACAGCCTCGAATAATTTGCAAGATGAAACAAGTTGATTTTTTTGTTATCGTTTATTTTTATAAGTACTGAAAATTTAAATTTTATGAATACGTTCGTGACTGAAGGTCATCTACGTCAAAGAGAATTACAAATTAATGTCGATTGATTTAAATTATTCAAGCCTGTGAGAATTCAATTTAGAATCGCTCTTAGAGGATTATTTGCTAAGTCTGATAATTAATTGGTGTTATATTTTATCGGAAAGACGGTACTTATAGAAAAGAAATATCCATAACAAAATATTTTGGCACATTGTGTGTTCAAAATGGTATTTTCAATGTCGTACAGTCTTAGTCGTCATTTAAATCGATAATTATTAAAATATTGTAATTTTTTAGATTTATGTGTATAGAAATATAACTTTTACATAATGAAAAGGCAATGAACTCTAAAGGTAATGTCCTGGTAAATGTAAAAACTAAAATTTGAAGATACCATTTCGAACACAATGCTACGTAAAAATCAATATACAAAGAAGATTAGAGACATTTATATAGATAAGGCATTTAAGTTTTCATTTAACATGAGAATGGATTACATTTCCCAACTCTACATTTAACATTTACTTCAAGGATTATAAAATATTTGGTGTTATTTGGGACTTAAAATTATATACTTTATCTTAATTTCAATGGAATGGACACAAAATAAATGAAACAAAATTATACATTTAAATGAAACTACACTTAAAATTTCATAGCCTATCTAAACGATATATGTTATTATTTTGCACAATAATTTTGTATATATATAATCCTTCGATAAATCTTGCATTTTACCTAGCTAACGTATCAATAGTCCATATTATAATGGATACTTCCATCGATATATACCTTAGCCGTAACGTCTATCGGAAACATATAAGCCGTACCTATGATTTATCTTAACAATAGCATATAACTATATATATTAGAAGGAAGTATATAGCAACAAGAAAAAGGCAACGACTCGTCCAAGCGACGGTCGGCGATGTCTAAAATTATTCATTACTTACTTACTCTATGGATATATATGTATCGCTTACTATAAATTCTACTCAAGCAATTATAGGCAAAAATGAATTCATTTTTTCATATAATCATATAAACCTAGAATTATATGTCGACTACGGCTAAATTTGACTATCTAACGCTCTGTTACTGTTGATACAATAGAAGTCGACCGTCCGTGGTGTGAATACATCGTTGTGCTTTGCATTTTTTATTTTATTGACAGATCTGTCATCCTTTGGAAGAAATGTATTTTTACCACGGCCCAGATCCTTCCCGATTGACTGATTGAAGGAAATTGACTCAACAATTCGATCCTTAGCAGAAATTATACGTAATTTTAATATAATGTATTCTTATAATAGTTTTTCTAGCGATATGTCTCACAAGTTTTTACTACATGCTCAAATAATGACGCTAAATAGAAAAGAAACTACGAAGATAAAGAATAACATCGTCAATATACTTAATATATAAAATACATCATTTACAAAATATCATATGATAGGCGTGTCATAGATTCGCCATTTTAAAAAGTTTCAAAAAAGACAGTAGTTTATACGACTACTTTTAATGTTGCCATTAAAACACTATCACCTCATCGAGGTACAATCACGAAAGAAAATCAGTAAACACAAAAACAGCAAAATTTTTTTTCAACATAAATTATAGACGCATTTGTCCCACACATTCCATTACGATCTAACTACAGTAAACGATTAAATATCCTTATGTACTAAGCAATAAATATTTTTTCTTTTCTTAATCGATAAATAAATCTAATATTTTGTTTACGTTTCGGTATTTTCAATGATCTCCAAGTCAATTTTACATTTAGACACAACCTTTTGTTATAGTAATTAGTCGCGATTATCGTACAGGTTTGTTTGGCATTGTCTCATCCGGAAAAAGAATCCACTAAAACCCTTTGTATAGCTTCCGTATCGTATATTAAATATATCTTAATCACCCCAGTATTCTCGGCGGATATAAAATTTCTTATAAAACATCTCACTCGCATTCTGTTGCCTACATTTTTCTAGGTTTTTTTTCTATTAAACATTGTTCCAAAAATCTACATTTTCCACTAATCTTATCCTAGACTTGTGCTCAGATGTTTTGGTACCATCTTTGGTTTCCACAAAAAAAAAAATCACACTAATTTCGCAACCGATTTTGGCCCGCGTGTGTCAGATATAGTCTTACAGCTACCTTACCTAATAATAACTATATATCTTTTAAAAATTACCTTATTACAATTAAACGCATTCATAAGCAGCAGTAGAAATAAATATTCGTTAGAGTGACTCACATTTTATCCATTTCGTTTAATATCTCTCGCATTAAGGGTCTCGCCTACTCTCGCTCCCTGCTAGTTCCCGAGCAAAAAAACCTATCGGACAAACCATCGAAATGGAAAATAAACAAAAACAAGTCAAAGAGTCTTGTAGAGAAGTATTTCGATGGATTGTCCAAATTCCATAAAGCTATAACAATAACAAAACGAACGCTTTTACCTAACAACAATTGACTAGACCAACAGAAAGACTAGAGAGAACTGAATAGAACTTAAGGGGACAAACACAGCGGAGGGTAACGGGTTCACATCCAATCGTGACAGGAGCAGGGGTCGCGGGTTCGATGACCTCACACCAGCAGGCTGGGCGCCAGCCACTCGTCTTCACCGATCTGTTCACAATTAGATCAACTATTTAAGCATTATATCAGGTACATACAAAAAACGACCATTTTAAAAAATAATTACTGAAAAGAATAATTTTAAATTCAGAATTGAAAAAAAAACAAAAGGTGACCATTAAAGATAATAAATACCTAATATTGTTGAGAAGGAGTTGACTTTATTAGATAGTTAGCCAACACTAGATCAATCTATACTAACTGGCTGAACTTGAAAATGCTGTACGGGGTAGTGCAGCACTTGCGGCGGCTGTGACATGGCCGCCACACCACCCACACCGCCAACGCCACCCACACCGCCCACTCCGCCCACGCCGCCCACGCCTCCTCCCAGCGCCCATGGCAATTGCACGCCACCCATGCTGCAATGTATTATTAAACTACAGTTTCAGCATGTAGTACGCTGGAGTTTTCAGTGGGACATATCAGCATTCAGGTCCAGCAGTGGCAAGGCTTTATCCGTATATGGGATATATCTGTATATGGGATATATACCCTTGGACAATGGATATTGCCTTTTTTTTAAATAATCTAAAGAGTATAGAGCTCATCGTACAGTTCTGCTGGACAGCTAGTTTTCAGATCACAGGTCCTAAATTATTTAAGATCCCAGGCAAAAAGATCCTATAATAAAATAAAGGTTTATATTAAACGAATCTAACTCACCCCATGTATTGTTGTTGGTATCCTGCGAACTGTCCCGCATAGGAGTACCCTTGTACCCCTTGAACTCCTTGCAGGAAGCCACCGAGCTGCTGCGGGTAAGTATTGTACCAGTATGAGGGTGGCACACCACCCGGGTACGCACCGAATGGACTGTAGGCGGTACCGCCCAACTGGAGATAATATTCAAATTATCAGAACGTACTTCGTCGTTATATCTGCTAAAATTCGGTAAGAATTTATAGGCCATTAATTAAATAAATTATTATTCAATTAAAGCTCAAAAGATTACTAGAATATTAATGTGCTAATTTAATTTGACTTCAAAGACTTGAAATAAAAACACGACTTAATTACAATCTTATAGAATTCATAAGTAATTAACGTTAATTTACTCGTCACACTGAGCTCTGTTTGATGTAAATTCCTGTAATGGATCAGACGTGAAATGTCTTGAATTAATAAACAGTGCTCCAATAAGTAACACTGACTAGTTCATTTATTTTTTTTATATTTTTATACAAACAATAGTATTTCCTGATGTACTAAAGTATAGCTTCTAATATAAATAAAACTTTAATTAGTTTTCTTTTAGTTATAAGTGTTTTAATGGCTCAATTGGCTATTTGTTTCATTTGCAAAGAATTTCATTTCATTTTCATTTCTGGAGTAAAACTACAGTGCAAGAAAATGTTGATGATAATGGAATTGTGTTTAGTAGGAAAGCATTAATTGTATTGTCATTAAAGTAAGTCACTAAAAAGTTAATATTGTATATTTAGTTTTTTTACTCACATTTCAATTCAAAAATATTTGCTTTTAATATGAAGAACACATGACATATGAAGATTGAGGAATCAAGGAAATTGGAAAATTGACCAATGGTCATATAGGACAAGCGTTTTAGCGTTTCATAGCGTTTTTAGCGTTGTCATATAATTAATGAATTGAGACAACATTTTATAACATTTGACGTATAAGTTATAGGCGAAACAAAAATAAAAGCAGGGCTAGTCCCTTTTAATCATATAAATAATTAAGCAGCAAATATTGACACGTACCCTTTTAGGGGAATTCAAACAAATGGGTCTGTTTGCGAAGGTCGATACGATCTTTGTGTAAAATTTCATATTTAGTCGGATCAAACTGTCAATACTGGGATTACTCGGGACTGAAAATTTAGCTATTTGCGTTTTAATCCCGTAGCACACGAAATATATGTAAATAATAAATACTAGATGTATTTATTTGTTAACAAATTGGGATCTTCTGGATATATTTTTTTATTTTGAGGTTAAATTTGTTTAGAGAGGAATTATTTCCCTTGTGACGTCACCGACGTCATTAGGCATAATGGCATTAGGTAAAAAAATATATACAAAATAAAACAGCAATATAAAACGAAACAAAAGAAATGAGTAATTATATATTGTCGTACACAGAAGTTCCTTCTTTCTGGAAGTCACTTTTGTTCCTACAACCTTTTTATCAGGCATAGTTTACACTTATGGGACGTCAGACTCAGACTCTGATTGGTCTGTGCCTAAACTCACCTGTGTGCCCTGCGCGTTGTTGGGATCGCCTGACTCTTTGCCCCACGAGCACTTAACAGGCGCACCGTTGACATCTGCGTTGTGCACAGCGACGATAGCATGTGTTGCGCTCTCCTTGGTCGAGAATCTGTGTATATTTTGTTATTACAATCAATCATTCATATTCATGTATTGTGCTAAAAAAACGTGACTCAATCAAAGCCCTTACCCCTAGTATCAGTTTCTAAATAGAAAAATCGTCATGTAACTTTATGGGTTTTCGGATATATTTCACTCGATTCACAGTTTTCTCTATTGTTCTTATTATTATGCCCATATTTATGGAGATAAATGAAGATTTTGTCTGGAGAAAATATGCAACCAAAAACTATCTATACATTTATTTTACTTATACTGCTTACTAATGTAAGCACTGTTATTTTACTAATTATATATAGTTCGGCTTAAATTTTCAGAAGTGTATGTACCTAATAAAAGCGTATCCTTTATCCTTGAAGACGCGTATCTCCTGGATGGTGCCGAAGGGTTGGAAGGTCTTCTGCATGAGCTCCTCAGAGAGACCAGCGGTGAGACCGCCGCAGTACACCGTACAGTTGGTGGGTGAACTTTGGTTGTAGACCTCGTCGAAGGTCAGCGGCTTGGAGTTCACTGTAAAGAAATTGTAAGAGTTAAAAGTGATTAAAATCATTTCCTTTACTTCTTGATGTAATGATAAATGAGGGTTGGAAAAAATGATAACGCATTACAGCTATGGCTACATATATCCTTTTTTAAGGAACACCTACTTGTGTGTAATTTTTAAACCTTTAAAATACTATTATTAAATTACAAGATAAACTTTATTCATTATAGAGCCAGAGATAACGTATTAATAAACGTATAAATGTGTAAGTTTGTGTTTTTTTTTGTTTGTACATCAATCACGCAAAAAGTACTGAATAAAATTTGCATGAATTGTTGCACATGACCTGGAAAGCTACAAAGTTCCCGCGGGAAAAATGCTCATCACAATTCGTAACCAGACCGTTAGCATTGTCTGGTAATGTAGTTATTAGTTATGTTTATACACAAAAAAAATATGAAAATAAATATATGTACTTTGTCTGAATAATATTAGGTAGATAATAGTTTAGACTAACTTTTCATAAAGAATAAACATGATAAACTGTGTTGAGATCAATTCGGAACAAAACATAACTTCATATATATTACAATGACAAATACCAACAAATAACGTCAGATATAACAAACAATAACTTCAAATATATCATAGTAACAAATGATAATTTCAAACATATAAAAGACCGGACACATTTTAACCATTTATGAGAGTTCTCAAAGTGCTAACAATTTAAGTAAACACGATCTAAGTGAGTACTTTAGAGGCCTTTCTCAGTCTCACGCTCTGAAGCATCAAAGATGCGATGAATGACAGGATTAAATAAGCATTCGGATTCATTTTATTGTATTTTTAGATTATTTATTCTTGTATTTATGTATTTCATTCATATATTATTTATTTAATACCTCACTGTACAAGATAAAGTACAATTGGCGGACTTAATGCATTTATTATCTCCTTAATTTTTAAAAGCAACTTTTGTATGGGAAAATGACTAATCCTTATGAGGCTAGGGTTTTATAAATATAAATAACGCTCATACATATACAGACCTACAATCTGTTGTATCGCACGAAGAGTTGTGATGGAATCGAACCTACAACCTTTTGCTCAGCAGTCACTAACTACCAGATCATAATACACTATAACAAACCACTAGACCAAATACTACTATCACAAACCACTAGACCAAACAGCACTTTCAAACAAATCTTTCTTGAATTTAGTCTTATATTTTCTGTTATTGTCAACTTACTAATGTAGTCAATAACTTCTCCATATCACAAAAGTTAACAAGGACTAGCAATATAGTGTAATGTTATTTACAGAAATCAGAATGCTATTGAAGGTTAAATATTAAGGGATATTATTCGGGAAAAGCGATATTTGGTGCTGTATTCAGGAAAATCCGCCCAAATTCAATTTCAACACACCATGGCTTGATATTATCTCATAAGTTAAATTGTTAAATGATTTACATTTATTACACGTAATCGATTTGAGACTGTAACGGTTTTGATCAAATTCACAGATTATACGATTTATTAAATAAATTATGATTTATTTATAAAATAGTATTTTTAATTTGGATTTATTGAAAGTGGAGCAAAATCGGCCATTTTAATATTATTTTGATATTTAAAAACTTCAGATCTGCTTTTGTATTGTTAGGGATATAATTTCAAACTGGATTAGGTTTTTCAAATATCAAATAGGCTTGGTCAATTGTTACTTTTTAAAAATACATTAAATAAACTTTTTTCGTTTTTTCTCTAATTCTATGTATTAGTGGTTGTCGTGATTGCTTAAAAATAATTTGACTAGAGACTAATATAATAGAATAGTTTCAAATAATATTTCACAACTAATACACATTAAAAAAAAAACCTTTGTAACTAGAATTTAATGAATAACTAAAATACAACTACATCTTGTCTTCTTAAACGGGATTACTGAAAAACTTTTAAAACTATGAATCAAAATATAAATAAAGTCAGTTATAAACATACCTAAGCATTTTTTTTTAGAACTTTAAGACGGCTGTCAAAACTAGATTAAGGACACATTTGTAGTTTCGATTATAAAAAAATAATAAAAATTTAACGAAAGCGCGCTGGATAACGAACAGGAAGTCGGCCGACACCGGAAGGCATTAGCTTCGTCCGGAAATTACTTTGATTTGTATAGACTTGTTAGTTTGTGTAATGTGGCTTTTATATTTCGTTCTTTAAATTTGATTTTTTCATACACCAAAAAATATATATTTAAATATTTAAAAGTATTTGCAAACATATATGATACATCCAAGTTAAGCTTATATAATTTTTGTAAATAAATATATAATGCAAAATAAATCGATACGAGTAGGGATTCAAACCCGCCACCCTTGGGAAACCTGTCGTTGTTGAGCTATTTTTGACTATTTTTATATTAAAAGTTATTATTCATTCTATATTTATTTAGGAATTGAAATAACACATCTGTCAAAATAATAGTTATACGAGTATTAATTTATGTTGTGGGAAACTTTAATATAATTTCTTGGAAATACTTCTTATACACATTTCATATGAATTCTTTATTTCTGAGCATTAGTTGGTTTAATTTTTTAGGTTGTAAGAAACACAAATTATTATACAGTTTGCTAAATATTTTCTACGAAGTAGATAGGTATAAATTTGGCCTCAACAATTATTATATGACATAAGGACTTTTAATTAAAATTTTCTACTATTTTTTTTTTAAATACAACAATCCTAGTAACATAGAAAGAATTGTTCCGTGCTGGAATCGAACCCACGGTCTTGGAATCTTGTATTCAGGAATAAGGCTTACTAATCACTAACAATTCTAACAAACCACCTAATACGTAAAATTTAAGCAATTCCTCATGAAAATGGTCGATTATATTAAATTATGAATAAATAATCTAACCATTTACCTCACGTAACGAAATTGATTATACCCCAGTCATCATTCAAAATATATCAGACGATTCTAGCCTCAATCTCACACGATATTATAGAAAGAAGGCCTATAATTGCTTGGATATATTTCACGTTCTAATAAAGGTTTATAAATCTACCGCAAACGACTGAGCATCAGATCCCCCGAGTTCGTTTTTTATGAAGTCTTTTAAGAATATTCTGTTATAAACATTTTTCAGAGGAAATACTCGGTTTAAATGAAACTCTTCGCATTTTTTTTAAGTTGAACGTCTTCTTGGTTACTAGTGATGGGAAATATGAGTTTTGAGAACCATTTAAAGGTTATTTGAAATTTTAGCCCAAATTTTGCGTACGTTTTTTACAATTAGTTAAGATTTATTAAATTCATTTTAAAATTTAAATTATATAAAATTGTTACATAATAAAAAAATATTAAATAATTTGATATTATTTTCATATTTTTTTGTTTTCTTCAAATAAAAGTTTTTCTTGACATCAATCATTCGTTCATTAGTTCTTTGCTCATTTTAACATGTAAATTTGATTGGATTAACGTTACATTTAAGCGAAAAAAGATGAGAAAAATCCTGTAGACATATCATTGTTGGTAAACAGCCTCGATTTCGAAGATTAATGTTCCTTAAGAGCGAGAAAAGATGCTTGAATATTTAGATTATTCACTTTTTATTCTGCTCTAAGGTTATTAATATATCATATTTTAATTTAGTTTGTACTCGCTTTTGAAATGTTAAAAAATACGATACATTTTTCGAAAAATGAGCTTCTAAATTGTAACACACGAAAAAGCGCTGGAAGCGCTTCTCAAATAATTACAAGATTATAATTATAAAAACAACCGCAAGGGCTCAATTAAAATTAAGCGGCCTCGAATAAGAAAATTAAAAATAAATTGTCTATTAATCTTTAAATGTGCTTGGAAATTATGAGTTTGAATTATTTATTCAACAAATTGTTATATACATGAATTCAACACCAAATTCATTAATTATATCTCATTTTTGTGTGAAGCATCACAGGAGGGATGAATATTTAATACATACAATTAATGCAGTAGTGAATAAATGGTCAAACACTGTTGGATAGTCAGCTATGTTGACATGTGACAGCTGACGCAGCTGAAAGTTGACACAGCTTATGATACATGACAGTTGACACCTGACAACTGATATCTGACAGATGACATTACAAGCCTAATAAGCAAACCAGGGATACCACATAATAATGATAAAAGAATAAACCTTACCATCAAATAATGGTACTGAAGTTTTCACGAAAACATAACATCGGGATGATTAACAAGATTGAAATTATCAAAGAGAATTCTAATAAAGGCTTCTCGAAGATGAAGGCTTTGTATTTATTTGAGAAGAATCAACAATTGGTGCTTAATTATCCGCTTTGAAAGGTTTGAAATAAAATTAACTTATAACCATGATATTTCATTATAAAATTCTTAGTATAAGTCGTCAATTTTTAATTGAATAACCTGAATATAAACATTGAAAAGGCTCTGTATCGAGTTTGAGTGTAGAGTTGAAAGAACGCAATTCAAAAATACCTTATATTTGCTTATAGGAATCCCGCAACTTCAAAACGCTTTTACTTATCGTCTTGTTAGGTTCAACACGAAGGAAAAGAAGAAAGAAAGAATGAAAAGAGAGGAAAGAAAGAAAAGAAAAGCAAGGCATTATACTCACATTCGTTCTTGGGCGCGGGAGGTTTTCTCGTAGCCCAATTCGTGCGTATGGAGCGGGAGCCGAGCCACTGTCCGTTCATTGCAGTAATGGCTGACTCTGCTTCCTAAAAAGTAAAGTACACTATCAGCCTATAACCATCTCACCGCTGGCCGCGAACCTGGAATGGACACAGATCTTGTTTCTAGTTCGAAAAGAGTGAGACCTAATTTACGATTTTTGAAATAGTGATACCCTTTTTTTTAAGTGAGGAAGGATTCAGATCAGTTTTCTATTTGTGAAAAGGGTTCAGAGCTCGACGTTTTATATATCATATAACTTAATATTAATTTTATATTCTAAAATAATATGAGCGTTAATATAAAAGTATTTTATCACAAAAACTCTTGGTAATTATTAAACAATAAAAAATTAATTCCTACTTGAAAGTGTTTTTTTTTATCGTTTTTCCATTGTCTGAGCTATCCACAAGGAAAGATATCTGCCACAAACTTGAGACGAGCTGATGACAGAAACATATACGATTCTATTGCTGTACATTATTTTAATAGTTAAAATAAAAGTATGAGTATGAAGAAACGTCAATTATACACACATAGGCATAACTATATACAGACAGATTGAAATACTTATAACACAAACGATAATATCTGCAAGTAGTAAAATTCGCATTATAAAACGTTTATGTCGATCGATGTTTCAAACCACACGCTGTTTCTCACGAGTCGTTGAATAAATAACGATACAAATGAGTATTTCAATGCGTTTTCCCGTTTCGAAGAATGTTATAATTTTATTTGCAATTTAACATTCTTTGAGAGCCAGTGGCCGTATAAAGCTAAGGAGTTCCTTGCAAGAAGTTTCGTTAGACAAGTCAAACAAAAATTTACCCAATTACAGACAGTTAAAAAGAGTTTTCTAAAAACCAAACTGTTTGAGTTTAGAACATTAAAAGTAATAAAAGTACTACTATCACTACTGGCTACAAAGAAAATATAAAATGTACAAAGAGATAAACAAAGGAAGTATAAGAAGAGGAATATAAGAAAATACTTACAGATTTTTTGAGGAAAGACACAAATCCATAGCCTTTGGATTTAAGTGTCTGGGGGTCTCGCACCACCCGGCAGTCGCTGGAACAAAAAACTCATATTAAATTCATTGTGCGGGCTGCTCTTTTCATTTTTAAAATTCCAAAGAGAGCAGTTCTAAGTTTAACTTGTCTGTTTGTGTCTGTCATCGATATACCTCCCTAACATATTTTATTTAATGTTTTTGTTTAATGACTTGATAATTTAACTTCTGTTCCAGAAGAAGTAAATTCTGCTCGTTTGAAGATCAGCTTTTTATTGGAAATATTTAGAAATATTTAATTTAATAACCAGGTAGATAACTAAAAAGTCTATTTGGTCTTTGGGCTATACTTTAAAACACTTAATCGCGCTCAATTTTAGTGACGTAGGTACTTAATTATATAAAAAGTACACACATAGTCTGACTATATAAGCCCTGCCCATGTTTCGTTCATAAATCAAGTCTCACTAATTGGTAGACAATCTCTAAACTACGGTTCCAAAGTAATCTTTAATTACTAGACCATCAAGATATCGTATCTCTTATTACACCCTCCCTCTCTTTCCAATTAATGCTGTCCCGCTCACCCTAATGGCTGCGGTAAACGAGTTTTAGAAGTTTGATAAAATTAGGTCAATATTTTGAATTTTCTGAAAAGTTAAGTCTGTTATGCGATATCTAGTAGCTTCCCCATTGAGTATCACCGACAAAGAGTGCCTTGTTTTGTTGATTAATCTAGAAATTACCAAATAATTTGGAGAGCACTCCCTTTGTGGATCTCATTTCCCTAAGCGTTTTAAATAGTTATTTACTGAACAAATTAATTATTAAAACAAAGTGTTTTATACAGTGTGGCTGAGTGAAGTGTGGCCGAAATTTGAGATATTAAAGTAACCTATTTTGGAAATAATGTGACAGTGGTTCGACAAAATAAAAATGTCTGCAAACCACAGATAGAAATAAAAAGCATCCATCTAGTAATTGCCATTCCATTTTTATTCATTATTCCTTTATTAAACCCAAGATTATATCATGTTTTATTACAGGAAATATATATTCCCGCGAATACAATAACCTGCGCCTACAATTTGTCATGACCGCCATATTTCAAAATTAAATACGTGACCTGTCAAAAACATTTTATTAAAGTATATATCTGTTGTCTCAGATATTTTATTCATTTGTGAGTACGTGATCAAAATTGCAAGAAATGTAACATTTGGTTATATATAATAATCTTACAAATAATCGAAATGAAATTGCTGGAAAAGTCAACTTTCTACTGCAATGATTTAATCTGTTGAAGTGCGCATCAAAAATGAATTGCCTAGAAGACTTCTTCTTCATTCAAAGTTTTCTATTTCCTTGCACTCATGAGTAGGTCCATGGAGACGAACCAGCCAAAAACTTTAAAGATACCCTTTTAACTTATATATATGCTACATAATATTATATATACTATATAATATTATATATACTACATAATATTATATGTACTACATAATATTATATCATAATTTAAAAATTGGTACTAAGTTTGTAAATATGAATATGGTCACCGTTATAGTTCGATTTTGTAAAATAAAATGTAATTAATAATGGTGTTTTTTGACACACGTTCCTACTTCATTATTATTTATACATATTATATATTATTAATATTGTTATAATTAAAGAAAATGTTAAAAATAATTACATGTAAAAAATAAGTACATAGATGATTAAATATGTAAATCCATAAAAGAGACATAAAGAAACTATAAACGAAAGGAAAAAAGAAAGATAAAAAAATTACAATTAAGATAAAAACTTATGTGCTTTTTAATAGTTTTGTTTTAGTGCGTAATTTGATTTAAAAATAGATGTGTATTGTTCATTGTTTTGCGTAAAATAATTAAATTATAACAAACTATTGAAGGTTTTTTAATTGTGTGGCGGTTAATATTATATATTCTGTGTATGTGTGGTGTGAAATTATATATCATGCAATGATGATTATATTTCTGTATCATTATAAATTAAATAGGTTTTGCTGTATGGGTTTTTTATGAAAAAGTTAACAGTTTTACTTTTTATATGGATTTTTCCTTTCTCATCATGTTAGAGATTAAAAACTTCGAAAAACAAGGAAAGAAACTCTGTGAAAGATAAAAAAACATTTCTTTGGTCTTTTTAACTCGGCCATGAAACTTTCTTCAAATGTTTAATCCACGATTCTATTAACTTAGTGCGAGTTGTTTTAGTGTTAGAATTATATTAATATTATTAATAAAATTAAGAACAAATATATAACTCCAGTGTATAATAATTACTTAAATAAAATCCTCATTTTTTTAACCTAGTTCAATATTAAAACAGACAGACAAGCAGTCAAGTAAGCAGTGCTCTAGAACTAGAACTTGGCTCTGTAGCTGCAGAAATATCAAGATTAGTTCAGTCGAATATCTTTTCTTACTCCAGACATAAAGTCTGAGTGACATCTCACTTGTGCAAAGACTTGGCAGACAACTTTGTGTAAGGGTGTGGTCTGAATAGTAGGGATTATTTAATAGGTTTCGTACGTGATGAGAACTACATCTTAGGTTGTTAGGTTACAATATGTATACATGTATATGTGTTTAATAAATTTAAGTTATACTAATTGAACATGTTACTAATAAATGTATGACGTCATAAGGCTATAAAGAAACTTCTACGAGGATTTGAATAATTCTAAAATAAACATGATTTTAGATTTTAAAAAAATATTGGAAGTTACGTACGGTGAAAATAATCATAAGCGTAAGCGATTTAAAAACGCTTACATTAACACCACATAGTATTGGCAGAATTCCAGCTGTCAATTCGTTCGTTTGTTTATAATCTGGCAATATTTTTATATGTATTCATGTTTATTGCACAGAAAAGTTTCTGCTCCGTTTTCCTCTATCATGGACGAGATTTTATTTATGTTTAACTTTAACTGGACTCAATAAACAAGATATGGTAATGTAAATTTAAACAAATATAAAAAAAACCGTATAAACAGTTAAATAATACCTTTTTGGAGCATTTCAGATTAGGAGGTAGATTGAATATTGTGTTCTCTTACTCGACAAGATGATACAATAACGTAAAAAAATAAAGGAATTGACATTTATTGACAAGTCTTAAAAATATTAAGGAGTTGACATTTATATATATATATTTATAGTACTCACGATATTTCCCCAAATGCAGCAAATGCGTCTCGTAGATTCTGTGTTTCTATCTCCGGGCTGAGGTCCCCTACGAAGATGTGATAGTGTTCTGGAACAAACAGATATACATATTAATTTTGTGTTGTACGAACCGAACGAATATATGCAACGGTACCAAAGTTTTTATAATACCCCTAATAATTTTTTATAACGACTTTTTTATGACGAGCTAAACGAATATACAAATGTACTCAAAGTACACTCATATGTATACAATTGTACGGGTCGTTGACCAATAGAAGATAAAGTCAACATTTTTATTTCACACTAGTTAAATCAATTATTGTTTACTATTTCATTGATTTCAATTTTATATTTGCTAAAAAGTATATTTTTGTATAAAATAGAAGTTGCCTAAATTAATCCTTATAAGATCTGCTATCAATCAGTGAAAGTCCAGTTAAAATCTGTCCAGACGTAGAGAATTATCGAAACAAACAGATAGACAGACAAAAATTACAAAATGTACCATATATACTTCCACATGTTATAGTAAAAAGATTTGGTATTACAAACAGACAGCTTAATTTTATTTATAAATATAGATAGACATACATACACTTATGAAACGCCAAATTTAAGTTACACGGTTCCCATGTAGGATCATGGAATGTAAAAAACTATTTTATTTAGTATTGACTGTTGATTCGCAGTCTTTATTAATATGTGAGAATAAATAAGAATTCAAATACAGAGTGGAACTAAAATAAAATTAGTATAACTAACCGCTGCTAGTACTTTGATGCTCTCACGATGTCTTAAAAGATTTTAAGTTTTAACATTAAAATTAATAGCAATTACGTAATCTTAGAACTTAAAATAGCTATCTTAGAAGTAGCTACAGTGAAGTACTTACACATGATGTTAATAATTAAGTGTTTTGCAAAGACCTAATTCAGTTATTTTATTAATTTAATGATTTATACCGTAAAATTTTAAATTATCATTTTAAATTTAATAGTATAAATTAAAGGTAAAATATATAAATAAACAAGCTTTTATTAAAAACTTGAACTTGAAGTAAAAAATAAGGCGTATAAAAATATAGTAAATATTAATTTAAAAATCTAAAGCGGATAGCGCTTGAAGTTTTTAAATAGCAAGTTAAATAGAAGTTTGTCAAAATGTTTATATAATTTTAAATATAAAAATTTCATTATTTTTTAAGGAATATAAAGCTATAATACCTAAAGTTTATTATATAAAAGAACATCCTCTACATTACAATAAATTATATTACTATATTATATTAAATTGGAAATTAATTTAATTTGATTTTATTGTTAATAAGCTGGATTTACGTAATAAAACCAAAAGATATTTTCTTTATATATTAAAGAAAATATAAATTATACATGCTATTATTTTCAGATAAAAAGGTATTATGACACCAAAATTTAATAAACTTGAGTTGTTTGCGTAATGCGCTAACAAATAAAAATAATACTAATATAATATTAATATTATTTGAGACGCATTAGACTTGAAACCTCGCAATGATATAAAAAGTACTATAATATGTACTAATAGATTTGTTACTTTCAATAGCATTTTTATGTTTATTATCTATTAGATGTATCCTTAGAATATGACCAAGTTGATTACAGAAAGCTGCGTTCACAAGAAACGCATTCGTAACTTTAACATTTTTTTTTCACATTTTTTTTCATTTAAAAAAAAAAAACTTTACCTCGTTATAATAGAAGTTTGGATACAGATTGACTGTTTTTAAATCTTTTCAATATAAGAGAAAACCGCTTAAATCATCGAGTATAGTGGAGACGTGTCTTATCATTCATCTCACCAAATAAGATGCATGATAACACTCTCGTTCTCTATAATTAGATTTTAAATATGTTTTTCAACTGAGAGATTAAATATTATAATTTGAAAATAAATTGCAGATAGAAAATTCTATGATTGTATTATCTTTAGTAGAAATGGCACAGATTATTATTTTGAAATATGTCTGTTTCGTTATTTGTTTTTTATTTTCCACTTTAATTGGGATTAATCCCAAAGACATTCTTCTACGAAGTTGAATAATTTGTAAAAGATAATTGTTTCCAGACCTAGATATAGAATTTAAGGGGAGGCAATTTTGGTCTTAAGGTACGATTTTTAGGTGAATTTAATTTTAACGAATCATTTTGCTGTAGACTCAAATACAATAAAATAAAACAGTAGTTGTGTTAAATAACTATAACTCTACGATTGTTTTTAATTGTGATTGTTTAGATTTTAACTAAAGATATATTTTTTTCAAATCGATGTTTATATTCTAGGTCTAGGTTTTAAATATTTAGGTTAGGATTAAGCCATCTAAGCTTATTAAGCTGACTCAGCTAATTTTAAATACTATGAGATTAGAATATAAAAAGAGTGCGCTATCAAACTCTACCTCAAGCACTTAGTTATAACTTCCAAATATCTCAGCTAATGGGATGTCTTCGTTCACTTTTATTTAGTTATTAAACCTTAAATAACCGAGACGGCTAATTATACCTCAGTAAGTTAGTAAGTAGAATAAGTAAATTAGTAAGTATACCTACTAACTAAATGTATTACTTAAAACAATCATCATTATACTTAAATGTGGTAAGATAACAGATTTCTATTCTACAAAAAGAATTATGTAAATTTGATCAGTGGTTTTCAACTTATTACCGCACCAAGGGATAGACAGACAGACGTTGAGTCTTATAATAATAATAGTTCCTCTCCACCAGCACCGCCTGCCTTAATAAAGATAATGCATTCTATACAGTACTGTCTGTCTGACAATTTTTTGTTTTTGTAAATAATTTAAAATCAAAAAATTAAAAGAATAAGCTTTTCGCTTACGAATAAAACCTTTAATAATAAGCATTGAATAAACTATATTTCAAAAGCTTGTCTGACAATTTTTTATTTAATTAAAAAAAAACAAAAAATATAACCTTGAGAAGACATTTACGAACATGGAGGTATAGTATATAGGAATATGTAAATAAGTGTCCATTTGTATATATTAGTATAATCTATTATGACATACATATAATCGTACATTCGTGTAGCGATATTTCACAATATTTCAATTTCACCTTTGGCGTGAGGAGGGCTGATATAAAATATATTTGTAACTCGGATGGAGTGGGAATTGGTTTTCTTTCATCAATATAAGTGAATTTGATCGGTTTATGGAATAACTTATTTTCACGGCAAGAAATGTGTTATTAATCTAAGTGAGGTTAACTATTTTACTATAGTAAAAATTTAAAATGTATTTATGTCAGGATTCGAACCTACGTTCTGGAGGAGTTTGGGTCCGTCACTCTGAAAACAGAGCTATCGTGTCGCTACCCTCCTTGATGTATTTAGTATTCTATATCATAGTCTGTGTCAGACGGAAATAATTAAATAAGCACAACCACTTACATGTGTAAAGACATTTTCAAATATGACTTTCACGAAATAAAAAAAAAAAAGTTTATGTTATGCTTAAATACCATCAGTTAACAAACCGAAATTCAATAAAAACTCTTTTTATTTACAGTTAGAAACTAAAAAAAAGAATATTGCCAAATAAATATGACCAGTTCTATTTTTGTGACGCTAGAACAGACACAAATTGGAATAGTTTTTTTATTATTTTGATCGAATTGAAGAAAAACATTTTTAAATTTAATTCGTAGAACTAAATTATATTATAATTAATATTCTGTTATTAAAACCAATATTTTCGTACAATTTACATATGATGTCATCACAACAACTTTTTATCTATTGTACAATCTATGTAAAAAATTTTTTTTAATTGTTAAGTTATTTTGTCTGAAATAATTACATATAATCCAAAGCTGAGAATAAACACAATAAAATAATGATATGTTACTAAATAAAAGTTTATTCGCTAAATAATAATTAAAGTAAAAAAATAGGCACTTAGGAAATTCCAGGGCCTCATTGCAAGCTTCCAAAATAGGTTCAAAGAAATGAAACACCAAGAAATTCAATGCGAGGGAAATAAGACCTCTTTTAAACGTTTAGGAGATATTTTTAAATACTGAAATACTTTTTTTATTATTGGTATAATAGCTACAGAGATGCCTAAATATATCTGTCAGTATAATATTAACAAATATATTCCTTCAACATATATTTTTCATAAAAAAACAAAACCATTTATACAATCTCAAAAACAAAACATTTTATTAAATGAAATCTTGAATATTATTTCGTTTCTACAATTATAAAATAAAATAATATTGCTGTAAAATTAAACACATGCTGTAGTTGAAATAATATTAAATAGCGAGGGCGGAAGTAATTCATCGATACTAAAACGACAGTGCAATGAACCCATAAAAGTTGCTCATTTTGTTTCAATTATTGTGCTATTTTATTTGTTTGAATGATATTTTTTATTTCAGTGTTAGGCTTTATTATTTCAAATTGTTCTGTCTGTTTTAATATAACATCGCTACCAGGATATTAGTAATTATATTAGATTTAATTTTAATTATACATCGATATTAAAATATATATAAAACGATACAGCTGGAGCAAATATTATGTAAGGAAAAGAGAAATAAAAAAAAAAGTTTAAACACGATTTCTTGAATGCTGATTAATTAAATAACTACCCACTACTTTGTAACCAGGTCCTGTTTTAAACTGATTGGTTCGATTGGTTTATGTCGTGATAATTAACCAATCACAACTCTTGACAGTGTCGAACCATTAAAACTTTAATAATTATTCCAGAAGTTTTCCCGTTAATTAAGTTTTATCTATTAAAATTCAGCTCAAAATCTCCTACTATTATAATAAGAAACACTCCAGTGTGTAGGTTTGTAGGTCGCGACGTGGGTATCCATTATTCACACGAATTTACATGCTTTTGTGATACCTGTGTTATTCTGAGACTTAATTCAAAGGTATTATGTTCTAGAGATAAGATACTTGTGGTAGGTTTTGTTTGTAGCAACATTAAATTAAAACATTTAAAACAATTTAATGCTGGATAAAGCAGATGAGATTTAATCAATATCTGAGCTGCGTTATGAAATCATATTGATATAAAATATGTGCCTAATATTTGATTTTAATGACTGTGACATGCATTTTTGTATTTATTAACCGAGTAGGTAAATTATGTCATGGCTGGCAGTTAATAATTAAAATGAAAACCACAAGATCCGTTTTAAGAGTTTTTGATTAAATTTAAATTTAGATTCCGTCTTATGTTTCAAAATTTCTTGATTGATTTTAGAGTTGAATCTTAAACCTTATCGTATAATTAGATTCTATGGATTCAGATAACTGCGAAGTTTGATAAAGTTTGCTTAAAAAAACAAACAGTAAAAATAAAACTTTGAGTTTGGTGAATTCACCCCCGGCATCTGTTGCTGCTCAAATTCGTATACAAAAATAAAAGAAGAAAAATATTTGTTATACTAAATTTAGAAATTTCTATACAGAAAGACAAAGAGTTTTATTCTTCTAGTCTTTGGAAAACCCCTCGTGGAAAAAACGTCGTCCAGATACTATACAAACTTTACTTCTATTTAACACCCTTAGGTATAAAATTGCAAGGAGTCTGGCACTGAGTGCTTATGTCACATAAGAATTTAATTAGGAACCCAAGTTTAAATGTTATCTGTGCACTTATAGAACTGTCAGTGATCACCTGGGGTGGTCGTAATATGTCAATTTCCACGTTCTATCATACGTCATCTCAGTGCACCCTTGTTTCCTTGGCATATCATTTTTCATTTACTCCATTCATGTCCTCTTCCGTCGCTCTCTTCTCTTATAACAATCACACATTCATACTTAATAGATCCGTTTGTCAGAATAATATATAAACGTTGAACAATATGTTATTTCAATATAAGGCTCTTTTGTGTTATTATAATATGACTTAAACATTAATTAAGACCATAAAATTCCAAGAAGATCGCCAAGTTACCAAAGTTTGCGTTAATTCTGAATAGTTGTGAATTGTAAACAATTTTCGGAAGGGTCTCAACAATCCCGGAGCGTTTCAAAATCCCGCGCTAGAATATTAATCCCGGGACAGTCCTTTTGGGTAATAAAATTGTTTACTCAACAGTTTTATGGCTGACGGCGGATACAATTATAAGTTGGCTTTCAACTAATAAAATACTGCTTTAATATTAACGTAATGGTAATTAAATTATTACTTAAGGAACATATTGAGAAGAGGTACAACAAAACCGTATATACATTTGTATGTCAAAGTCTCAGGTACATGGTATTCAGATTCATCAACCAACCGGCACAATGGAAGTCTCTATCCATCCATTCTTTTAAATCATTCAGGAGCACTACCAGAAAGATAAAAGACCATTAACTAAAAGAACAGTAAAATCATCAACTCACATACACAAAATTTAAACTATAAGAAGAAAACAAAATCATGAAATACAAGCCTCGACCTATTTAGTAAGAAACAGGCAGTATAATAAAAAAAACTACTCCCAACTTCAAATCTGTCTATCCACTATAACCTGTGCGCTGTCAGTCACTGTTAGAGTTTTTTTACAAAGACGTTCAATATTTTTTATTACAAACCGAAAAAGTTGGATGGACCTTGTTGCTTTATAATGGTATTGTTTTTAAAAAAAGAACAAAGCGTAGCGTAGCGTTCTTTCTATTTTCCTGTCAAATATTGAGACGATTTTGAAAAAGTTTCGATATTATAGTAAAAACTATTAAAAAACCAATTCAAACATTATTTCCTAGGTGAGAGACAGCTATAAATAAAGAAGCATCTTGGATAAATAGAAAATAAGCAGATGTGCAAATGCTATTTTCCATTATTTGGCATACATTTTAAAATTTATGCCAATAACGAAAATCTACCACAAATTCAAAATTCTAAAGAAATATTATATAAAAGATAAATCTATACAAGTTCCAAAATATGCTGTTCTATACAAAACTATACTATACTGTCCAAGCAAATTGAACTTTTGAAGTATGATTGTATAATAAAAAATGTTTTACAGAATTATGAAATTATAAGGATTTATTCTAATAATTTAGTACCCTATCATTATAATTATTTAGCATGTATTTATGTACAAATAACAAAAATACCTTGATATAAAAAAATATATGTTTCTGTCTTTCTTTGCGTTCAAAATCTATTAATTCTTTAAGAAAGTAATTACCAGGACTTACCTCGGCAGCTTAGAGGAATCTACCAATTTAGAACAACCCACAAAAATGGTTAGCCTCTTCACACTAGACCGCAAAATCCATTGCACGATGCAAAAACCATTAGATTAGAAACTTGAAATCTTATCGATAAGTATCTTTTCGTATACTTACTCACTAAGACAGGGTTTAACATAATACCATCCCTAAGGAGATGAAATAGGGTTTGGAAGTCCGTAACTCTCGATGTCACGACAATTTAGACGATCGGTTAACAGAACGAAATAATAAACAACAATTGTAGATTATAAAATATGCCAGAATTCATCGTAAGAAAATTAACGTTGTATAAATTAAGGGGCCGGCATTAACTTGGAACTAAAAAGTCCGGACCATTACAGTAATCCGGTTTATCTCCGGAAATTTGTCTGTCGCATTAGTACGGTCTTATTTCAGTACTAAGTGCGTTTGGAATTATAACTTCGCGAAAATATCTTTTAAATAATAAGTTTAACAAAATTCTGAAAGGAGAGATGAGTGTTTATTTTAATTAAAAATATATTTGGATAAAACTATAACTTTAATTTTAGCGATTAATTAAACATAGTTGTTTAAATTAAAAATAAGCATTTCACTTATGAAACGTCAGACGTCAAGTAGCACGGTTTCAAAGGTCTATAGAGAAAAACCGGTAAGAAACCCCATGGAGAGTGTTCATAAGTTTTAACTTATTTATATAATATGTATGTTTTATAGAATTGGCTATGGAGTCACAATCAAAACTAGACGTGAGAATAAATTTGAATTCAAGTTAAGTTCCGCCTCGTTGGTCGATTGGTTAGCGCAGACGCCTAACGTATAGCGACGCAATGGGGCTCGGGTTCGATTCCCGACAGATTAAGATGTCTGTATTTCCAGGTTTGATGATGGTTTGATTTCTAGTTATTTGTATCGTTGTGTAACACCCTTGACACAAGCAATTAATTTGCTTACTTAGGGGTTAGATCAATGTGAGTAATTTGTCCTGTATTGTTATTATTAGAGATGGAACTCAAAATAAAATAAGAACTACTACCACGGCACTATTAGTTCTCAGATGCTCTCACAGTTACAAGGACTTAGAGGATACTACTTTATACATTCAAACTAATAGCAATTATATAATGGAATAAGATAATTCTATCGAACAAACTTGTACTAGAGAACAAATGACAAAAAAAGCGTACATCAAAATCATCGTTAGATCAAAACAGTGACCAAACTTAATATTAAAATGTTGAAAGAACCACATGTCGTATATGCTTAAATATAATACTAGAATGGTTGGTAAAGCTAATTGATTGATTGAATGAAGATACATTCGTTAAAATACGTTTAGATTAAATTATTTAAACGTATTCGAATGTAGCAATTACATTGATAGTAGTAATTATAGTAGTAGTAATTAAACTATTGATAATTCAAAATCAGTCAGAAATGAATCAGCCAAATAGCCAGTATTTAAAATATGACAATATTTTGTTTTGTTTTGAATTTTGCAACATTTATTCCGAAAGTTTCTTTATGTTACATAACTTCAAAAACAATCTTCTGGTTTTAAAACATATTCTTGTCGATATTTCACCTCCCGAGAATTCTTCATTTTGCGAAGTAAAAAATCCCATGAATTTCATTTAACTCTACAAGTTTGAAGTTTGAGTTTACTTTTACTTGTTTTAACTTTTTCTAGGTTGAGATTTTTTATCCACTATTTATTTTAAGCGGCTTTAGTTATAAGTTCTTTTGTTCGGTTTTAACAGACGTATATATTTTGTCTTTTTATTTTGAAAAGGATTTTTCTAATAGTGAAAATGTCACCCCTATGATAGTTTAAAAATGCATCAAACATACTTTTATAAAAATAACTTAAGCACAAAATAAATAATATATAAAGCGTTATCGGATAAAAGGATAGACTAGTATGCTATTATGGAACCCTAAACTAAAAATAGAATCTCCAAAAAAGTTACGTCTTTGAGTCTACTCAATTTGCCAATATCTGATGTACGTCGTCTGTGACTCCACATGCAGTACAATTAAGGGAAAAGGGGATTGAAGTTTTTCCATCATAGGCCCAAAACTGTTGGGACAACCCCCTGTTCCTTCATCCTTCTCTTATTCATCCAAAACGAACGAGAGGGAGATGGCCGAATAACCTTTGAATACCTTTATACCTTTGGTCAATATCTTTTATCAAAATATTCTGACCAAAATTCTACACATTTTTTTGCTGACGTAATGAGCTCGGTATACCACGGTAGACAATTTACAAGTACACCATCAGACCCTCGTACCTCATTAACCTGTACTTCAATATTAGAAGGAATTCATGGCAGTACAATAACTTTACGTGTGGTAATAATTTAAAAAATAATTTGTCAACGGAGACTCGCAAAAATCATGTATAACATATTATCTAACATGACTATTGAAATGTTAAGTAAATATATCATGAAACAATGATCAATGAATCTGGGACCTCTGGGAATTAATCCCCGTCTACCTTTGAAGAAACCTATATAAATGGCCCTTACAATGGGGTCTTAAACATGTTTACTTAAGACTAGTTTTTGCCCGTGACCCTGACCGCATGAACTCGTGGACTACAGAAGAACGTTTTTAAAAGACAACAAGTCTGTACATACATTAGTAGATACTTTAATAATTTCACATATTTACATTATATTATTACATATATTTTTGTACCAGATTTTGCTTAATTATAAGAAGATACTTTATTATAGTGATTATAGCATTGTAATAGTATGATGTTATATATCTTATAAACCTAAGGCCAGTACATGCTACAAAATGTATAATGTTTTTTAAAACAACTATTATTAAGATTCTACTTAATTATATATAATGTAGATACATAACGCTGAAGTGAAGGAGAGAATCCTGAAAGTTCAGAATGATAAGCCACAAAGCTACATACCCAATATTGTTATACACACATATGTATCATCTGCACATACACACACATATGTATTTGTATTTAATGCCTCAGTATTAATATGCAAATTCTGGCAACAAATTAGTGTAAACTACGAAATTAGATAATATATTGATAGTACTAATATTGTTTCCAGGATTTGTGTAACATTATATGAACCAGGAGTTCGCGACTCAAAGCTATTACATACAGCAATGGAACTGTTATTGATGGAAAAAAATACATAATATTTATAAGTCGAAGTCATTAGCACGGTCGCTAAACGAAACGCGGCACAAATTACGTGACATGTTAATTGACTAACTTCGTGCTACGACAGAGTCTAGATCATGGCGGGGCTGAGACGACAGATACTTATCCTGTGGCAGTTGTAAGATTCGGTCTCCTAGTTAGAAACTGTAATTCGATTCGTTAAAGTTCAGTAGTGTATTTCAGTGTTTTGTGTTGACATTACCTAATAGGTACCTACAATACCCGGCAATAAATATTGCACATCGACCTTTGGAAAGAGACAATCGGCTAATTTCGGCTTTGTAGAGCGTTATCACTGTCGCACGAAATACAAACAGTCCGGTATCTATTAGGAGCTGTTAAAACAAGTATAATTAATTGTAATTGTGATTCTACTGTATTCGCTGTTACTCTTCTGTTCGATTACCCTATCTAGCGTGCCATTCTGTCAACCCGACCTATATTTATAATACCAGGTTTCTGTCGGTTCGTTTAAAGTAACCACACCTATGATATAACCGACGTGTTTGATAGATTACTTATTGACATTGACAATTATTACTTCAAGGTCCATCGCATTCACTTAAATAAAATTAGTTAGCAAATAAAGTAGTGCTTTGATAAACACGAAGTCATTTATATCATTGTTAAATTCAAATTGAAATTAAAATACTTTTAGTTTCCAAAAAATATAACATAAATTAATGAAGTTATATAATTGAAGGAATTAAGTTGAGGGTAACAGTTATAAAGGTAGATATCAAACAGAGGGCTAATTTCGGTTCTCCCTACTTTGTGTCGCTTCGAAGGATATTTCAATTATTTCTATCCGGTTTCCTTGGAGGAATTCGGAATTCTTTTATTAGGTTTGTGGATCGAGTTGTGAGAAGTGCGCGGTTGAAATTACTCGCGAATCAAATATACGAAAGAATAGTAATCATAATATCCGTATATAGATAATAAAAGTTTCGCAACCGAATTAAGATGATATTTTTGTTTTTTAAAGCTCATCTATTGGAGATTACATCACTCTAACTACAACCAGTATAGCAAGAAACCTGTTAAAATATAGTTAATATACGGATATGCTAATAATGCCCGGGTTTGATAATGTTATAATCACTTATATTCTATAAGCTGTAGCGAGCTTCCATAAACCATACGTACGAGTACCATTCTATTCTGTTTGACTAGAACATCTAATATTTTATTTGATTTCAAAATCGCTCGAAGCCCATCGCTCTCACCAAACATAACGAGACATTCCGTTCGAAGTCATTGTTTTTTTTTCTGTCCCCTATTTGTTTTTAATGCCTCCATCCAAATCTGTCCTTTCGAGGGTATACAGATATTTGTTGTATAAGCTCCATCCTTCGTTTACGTAAAGTATAAATTGTTGAACGGTTTCATTTCTTATTATATTTATACATTTAAATCCAATAACGTATTTTGGGAGTAATGTACCGCCATTTGCACAGATTAATTCTAGAAACATCATTTTTGGAGCGAAGTTTCTTTACATGGTTAACAGGATGAGTTGATTGGTTGAAATCTTTACGTAAGGAAAAGTTTTATCTCTTTTTAGCTCGTTTTAAAATGATATGTGTGCTTGAGACGATCATCGTGTGTGGTTAGTTGTGTAACCACAATACTGAGCTTGGAGGTTCGTTCGTGGCGGGATTTTCAAACCTCGTCTGTTTTATTTCAATTAGACATACGTGTATAAAAGTTGTAAATAAGGTGACCATCTGTTGAAAAAAATGTATTAATAACAGCTGATAATAAACTTTAAATTTAAAATTATATAAATTGTTGTTTTTTTTTATATATAATCTAGGGCAATGCTTGACTACATTCCACCTGATGGTAAGTGGAATGTCTTAGGTGGTAAGGCGCATTACCCTAGCAACCTATTCACTCTTCTCGTGTTCTCGTTTTTTCTTCTTAAATAAGGGATTATGAATATCACCATCACTATCAGTTCAACTAAATCCTGAATTATTGAAAAAAGTACAAGCATAAATCAATTATGACATATCTTTGTATAAATATATAATGTTTCTTTTGAAATGGTGATTTCGATGATATCATCGACTGCTTATTTAGTATATTTACATTGTTCACCCGACCGTTGTCAAAATTTTGTATATTTATATTTGTATATTTTTATTCAAACTCACACACATACACATATTTAAAGGATATTTCCTTATTATCTAATTTGCTGCTCTTACTAAAAGACGCTGCGTGTATCGACTAATACATCGTTTAATAACTATGAATACTGAATACAACACTACGTTTAGTAGAATATAAAGGTACATAAAGTACAAAAATACATTAATATAGTACAAAAGTACATGAATACAGTACAAAAGTACGTGGATGGTTCTCCTCTGAGCTGAAGTATAAGTTTGAATGCATAATGCAAGCAGTTCGTATTGTCGTAGATAGGAATTGGAAAGTCTCTAAAGAGATATTGAGCCACGTTATACACAGAGATACAGCATCCAAATCCAACTGATACTGAGAATTCGACACTATATTGCCAACTTTAATCATGTTTCAGAACTGACAGTTGTCAGCACGAAAAAAAAATATCTTTAGTCCATTATTAAATTTAAAACAAAGCTATTTTAATTATAAGATTATTATTAAAATAAAAGACATAACGTTCACTTGAGTTAAATAGTAATTGAACTTATTATTTCGACAGTTATATTCACGTCTTTACGGTCAGTATAAATTCGTTCTCTGTAACGACCAGACAGACCCTTTATCGGAAAATGGGTTTCTAAAATATAAATGTTTTGATAGCACTGTCAAGAGTTAATTGTCCGTCACATCAACCAATCAAAATTAACATGGTATTTGACAACAGATTTGTTATTTTATAATAATTTTGAGCAATCGACTGTGAAATGGGATAATAAAAAGGAATGAATTTTATAAATAAGTGCAAGGAATTTCTGTGGATTTTTTTGTCGGTTTTCCTCCTTAGACGTACTCTTTGGAATCGTGCAACTTCGGTCTGACTAAACGGACAAACAAACAACAATCTCGAAAACATAATTTTGTCTCATGAAACTTAAATATAGGAAATGTTTTTTTAGATTATAAAATTATAGTTATTTGCAATTATTAAAACCTTTAGCTTTGTTCATTTTCTATTGACTGTACTCGGCTTATCTCCAACTAACGTAAGTTGAACGGATTTCAAGAGACTTTCATTCATATATTCAGCACATTTCAGTGAGCAATACTCGACTATTTCACTTTATAATAATGTATTGCATCTGGAAAGAAGTCGAGGTAATCTCTAGTTAAAAAGAAACGATCTTTATAAGTGCTTTAACAAAATATACCCAAATAGTATAGTGTTTAAGGACAGACATTTTATTCTATCGTTAAAGGAATCTCTTCCGTTTTCTTAAGACGGTTGTCTCAATAAAATTTAATGGACCTCAAGTCGAACCAATTGGCGTATTTTTTCCTTTACTTTAACCGATTGAAGTGTTTTATTTTGTGAACTGAGTACGGACATTATTCAGGAAGTAGACTGTCAGTTGGTTTGTAAAATATTTTCCTTGCTTATAATGTTCAATACTCAATCAAAATTCAAATGTACGTAACATTTGAGTTTTGATTGAGTATAATTCAAATATTTTTTTATTCTTCCTCTTTAATAACGTTGTAAAAACCAAAAATCTCATGTTTTTTCATAAAATAAACATATGTTAAATATCTTATCTTTCTGTGCCCAGGTTGTTTTCTTTTCTTTTGATAGACAGTGAGTTTATAACATGCAGATATTTTCTGATATCTATTCAATGATCCAGATTATATGTATTCTTTACATAATTGTATTGGGATGTATTTTTAATCATATTTATTTAAATATAAATTATTACAATATTTATTAAATATAGAATCTAACAAAACCAGGCTACATATCCGACTTAATTATTACTTCTAAAGCGAGAACTGGTTAAAATATTAAAAGATTTATAAACACATAACCCTCTTTAAAATGGTTAGATAACAAGAATTTCTCTGTAAAGTATACTCTAGTCTAGAAATCAATGAAAATTCCACTTTGACTCTCAAGATTACGGTTCAAATTCCATTGCGTAATCTCTCGAAGATTTAATGGAATTCGTACTTTAAATATTGTGTATAAAATTCTATACAGTGTAAGAGTGATTGAAATACTTTTAAAGAAACATCGTCTTTAACTTAAATAAAATAAAGTCGATTTTCGTCTCCAAGGGTTTGGCTTATAGTGAGGGTATTAGACCCGTGAAAAGGAAATTCAATTTTAATAGTTTAGCATAAGGCAGAGTTTCGTATAAAAAAGTTTCGCAATTTCTACTAAGCCGAAGTACAGGGTGCTTTGAATTTTTTATTTTATTGTTAAACTTTTTCGTATTTACTTTGCCTATGTTTTTATAGGTGCGGGTTCGAATCCCGTGGGTTTTTAAGTTTAATTTAGATTTGTAGGGAATATTATAACGGCAAATAAATCTCAATAAAAGTATTGGGTCAAAGTTTGTTCGTATTTGTTCGGGCTGTATGAATATAAGAACTTTATATTAGTTGATTGTACAAATGTAATTTCAAATAACAAGTTACAACTCAATATAAAAAGAAATACTTGGTTTAAGATTAATTATACATAACTACGTATATTTATTACATGAGGGACACATTCATAGAGAATCAACAATGAGACAAACTTATCGTATGATTTTTATAATAAAATAATATTACAACCTAGATCTAGGTTAGATTAGATAGTTACGAGTAGATCAAGTAAAATAAATATCTATCTCACTAATATAATTCAATGATTATTATGAAATTATATTCTTTTGTATTGATTTGTATGTATGTATGTAAGCATATTAACGTATTTTGTTTTATTAATCTTAAGACTCTAGGATTACGTTCCTCAGGGATGGAATGCCAGATGTCTCAGGTGCTTGTTCTACTTGTAATGTATTTTTCATTATATATTTATTTAACATTTAAGTAGACTTACATATTTGGTTCAAGATAATTGTAAATAACTTCTTGTTATTTCCTCATTATTCAGTACTAACAACTTTTATTCTTGATGAATGCTGATCTAGTGGTTAGTGTCCCAGACTGTTGAACTGAAAGTATTAGGTTCGATTATACAGTACAATATTTTGTATAATCTACGTATTCTTGAGTTGAGCCTGGACATACTTGGTGTCAGTTATTTGTATTACATATTTTTAAATAAAAAGAATAAAGAAAGGATGTCGTTCTAGAGTTATAACGGTAAAAAGGGATGACAGACAGATTCCTACATTTTATAATATATTATATTTAAAAAAACACACAAGTTTTAATTCATAAAAAAATAATCTCTTAAGAATAATTAATATCAATTTCTTTAAAAAATAAAACACATTCCATAACTAGCGAAACAGAAATCGTGCCTGCGGAAGTGTAAAAATCAATACACGCTGTATGTAAATTATATATATACATCCCTCGCGTCGGTTCGTTAATCGATGCATTGTCTGAAGCACGAGAGATAGCGTACTATATATCATTAGTAGTAAATATCTTTAATATTCAAAATATATAATAGAAATGTTAAGTATATCTTAAATAAAAATTAGAAAAACTGTCCGTTTGTCTATTTGTCTCATTATGTAAAAATAGTAATGCAAATATAGTAATGCTTCAATTTTCATTAAATTTAATGTGGTTAAAACTCATTATTCTGGGGACTTTTTTTATTACGTAACATTGTACATTTATAAACATAAAACTGTTCGATTACAATAACGATAAATCATACCTTCTAAACAGATTTTTATGTTTTATTTTGTTTGAATTAATTTACCAGATAATAGCTTACATTTATTATTAGCTTTAAATAGTAGATTAACGTACATTGCCATACACCATTACATTAAACATATTACAATTATAATAGGAAAGTATGTTTAATAATAGATATGTGGTTTTTATCTCCTGTGATTCATTAAAAGTTCAAATGAAATGTACCGAACGTGTAACTCCTTTGTGTAGTCGAGTCACGGATAACATTTTATAATATTATATATTAAGCTCTATCATATTTTAAATTATAAGACTATTAATTTGTAAATAAATATAAAATTAAAAAATAGTTGATACTGGCCGAATTTGAAATTGCGACCTCTAAGAAATTCTCCCGTCGCTCTGCCAATTGAGCTATCGTGTGCTTTGACGAGTGTCGAATATTATAATCCTTCTACTCTTGGTTTATAAAACCTTATAGATCGCCGTTCTGAAACCGGTATCAATTTTTCATTTAATATTTAGAATAAATAATAATACGGATAGCCATATTAATAGATTTTCATTCTAAATTTATATAATCTAAGTATGCATACGGACAATTTTCTAATATATTAGTGACGGATAATGCCATGTAATGTGATAGACTTCTGGATTTTAGGAGAAAGTGAGAAATGAGAAACGACGAACAATGTGTACCTTTTTAAGCCCCGACGCAAAAAGAGGGGTGTTATAAGTTTGACCTATCAATCTGTGTATCTGTGTGTCTGTCTGTGGCAATGTAGCAGCCAAACCCGTGGACGGATTTGATTGCGGTTTTTTTAATCGAAAGCTGGTATGTCGTGGTTCTTAGTTACATTTGGTCGAAATAAAAGCAGTCGTCTTCAAGATATTAAGCGTTACTGGTGATGATGAAAGTTTCTTATGCAATATTGATAGTAAATATCTAAATAAGTGAAAATCAGCGTGTTTGTTGGTTCATTTAGTACAATATAGAAACCAGTGACAACTTTAAAGCAGAAAAAACAATAAATAAAAACCCCCTATACAAAAAGACCTCTAAAAAGAATAAAAATAATATTATTATGTACCTATTGAAGTCGTTGAGTCGGGGAAACGCTTAATATAGGAAGAAATTTAAATTTAAGTAAGTTACCAAGGCAAATAAACAAATTGCGATATCGAATGGTATAGTTTAAGCCATAGTAACTTCGTAAACTAGACACCATCGTGAACGTACCTACAACGGTCCCCCGACGCAACGACTTCAATAAGTACATAACAATATTAATTTTATTCTTTATAGAGGTCTTTTTGTATCGAAGGTTTTTCAAATTTTTTATTTAATTTTCATTACTTCCAAGGAATGCAAACTATCAATTGAATCCACGATACTTTCCCAGAGATTTTGCAGATTCTATTCCTGCTTATATATAATTTAATTATAATTAAAACCTTACAAATGTAACATAATAATTTGCTTAAATATCCTCTATATATTTCTTCAGCGAACTCAAGGTAAGTTTTTATTTCAGTAATTTAACAGCAACATTAACTCGAAACGGTCGTCTTTCTTATCCGTATATCACTTTTGGACATTTCAAATGGTTTCACGGCGCTATACAGAAGTTTCATACACAAAAGCTAAGGTAAAACCACATCTGAACATTTATCACGTTCGCTCGAATTCGCCTACGAACTCGGCGTTATTACAGCACGGTGTTGCAAATTGTCATCAAACGAATATATACCCTAGTTATGTATAATAGAGATGAAAATACGATGAAAACGAAATTGAATACTGTAGACGTTATTTTAATATAAACTAAGTTATTTGGATAGATATTGTTATATGCATAGATATTCAATGCGATTAAGATAACATTTAGGTGTGTCGAATTATAACAGATGGCGTGTTTACAATAATTAGTGTTTTTGCGATTAAACACTTTTTTATATTAAAGAATCGTTGAAACATTTGTCAGATAACAGCTATTCCATTAGAAAATGTAAATTAATATTTAATAAATTTCTGAACTCTTCGCCTCTAAAATCTTTGAGTCCAACCAGTCTTACTAACAAAAGTTGATATTAAATATTCAATGAAAATCCAAAGATACGATATTCATGCATGCTAAAACAATAACTAAATAGGTATCTCATAACTCTCACCAAAGCGCTTACAAGATACCAATAACATCTGTAATAGGTGCCATCTTGATATCCAATTACACAGCAATGATAAATAATCAGCCATTTTATATCATTCTATGAAGTTGCCACGTTGTTTTTAAGAGGCTATCTTAAAAGGTCGTTCCTAAGGCGTTGTTGATAGGAGTCGTTAGGCTTCCTCGCAGAAGATATTTTCAATAGGTTACATTGTAAGATTCCATTAAGAAATGGTAATGACTGATAATGTTAGAGGAGATAACGTCATGTATTACTTATAAGTGGGATGTTGCGAGCTTTGTCTTAGAGTTCTTAGAAGGCATTCTAGCATATGAAATGACATGACTTGTACATATTAAATTACTAGCTTTTACCAGCGGTATTATCACAGTATAGATAAAAACAGACATTTACTCGTAACATTAAATATTTGACAATCTCTCCGGTCAAACTGGATTTACATTTAGAAATAGCTACGAAAGACCACTAATGGCAGCAACCACAATTTCCAATAAAGAAATACTGTGAGAATTACGTAGCACTAAACCTACAAAATAGCAAATTGGTTGAAAGTTTTTAGAATAGTTTACGAAATAGCGCGCGACAATCTACTTAACATACTAACGCCATCTAGTTAGCTACAATAGAACTACATTATCGTAGACCTCATTTTGTCGTGAGTCCAATTACTCGAATATGTCGCTTCACAGTGACCGTTGCGCTTTATTTTACTCCGATAGAAATAGTTTTTGCAACTTCTACTCGTTAAATGTTCGATTGGTTCAGTAGTTGTAAGCTTAGAAACAGATAACATTTGTAGCAAATGTATATATATTCTGTTCACTGGTTTTTACAAGGCACCCTAGTTTTATTAATATTAATTTTTAAATAGTAACTGAATTATTAAGAAATGACGTGTAATTGTTATTTATCGTGCATTTTTTAAAGATTTTGTTCATATCTGTTGTACTGAAGTTATTGTATATAGGTTCAGTAGGTCACGTGGTTGAGACAATAAAAACAGCCAACTAAAACTAATATTAAAATTAACCCAGTTATATAATTTAATTTATTAATGCATACACATGCGTGTTATATTTGTATAAAAACATAATTAATAACCCTATAAAGTCTTAAAATTATTTTAACATTACCAGGCCGCACCCGGCCGCCATTTTAATTTGGACGATCCATATTAATTACAATTTTACACTTCAATAAATCTGTTTTAACAATTTTCGTATGGGGTTTTAATAATTTACATTGGATCGAGGGTAACTTTTTTTAACCGACTGCAAAAAATAAGGTTTGAATCATACGTTAGTATTTTGAAAATATATATATTTCAAGCTACTAGGTTAAGTTAGTTAGTTTAAAACGTGATACGTTTGTCCTCTCATATATCTGAAACTATCGTATCAATTATAAAGACATTAGATAAGGTATCTTAAAACATAATTTACAAAAAGTTTAATCAAAATCGGTGCATTAAAGTGAAGTGATATGAAGTCAGTATAGCCATTGTTTAACACGTTCACTGCGTTACGAGGTCTATAAGATGTCTTGCGGGACTTTCGCATTGTGCGGGGACTGAAATGCTGTTGTTTCACTCCTTGCGGGGGGCGCTAACTTGCTAAGTTCTTTATGTATGAGCAAGACAAATATACACATTTGTATCCTACTTGAAGGTGAGTTTATAGACATAATAAAAAAAATTAGGGATGGATTAGGTCCCTAACGCACAGTACTATAATTTTTTCATTACTTGCGTTAGGGGATATTTTAATACTCGTGGAATTATAGGCCTCGTAGACGCAAGAGCGGGTGGGGGGGCGGCGCGGGCGCTGCGTGTCTCGTTTTAGTGTTGTTCAAGTATCGATGTGAGGGGACGCGTGCATGCTTTGAAAATAACTTCGCGTAAATAAATCAACGTGTTTATATTTTCTAATTGTTTTGTTTTGATAAAAGTGTTAAAAGTCAATCGATTTTTATGATCAAATTTTTATTGTGCGCAAATCGTAATGAATGTAAAAATTCAATGTGCTTACCATGTTTTAATGATAAACATTTTTTATAGTTTACAATAAATAATGAATTCGTAAAAAAACTTTTTCTATCGACAAATGACATTTTATTTAATTCCCATCACTAGTCACTTCACATATTGCTCTATCTCTGGTTGCGGAACGAGATACAATCGATGTCTAATTTTTGATTTGGATTTGTGGCTTATTCTTATATCATAACTGCGTGCGAACCTAGCAAAATATAGAACAGTAGACTATCTTTGACCCACGAAATTTTTAAGTATATGTCATTGTTTTTGTTGAAGATATAAATTATTTTCAGAATTGTACTTTTAGGGGACTGATTAGGTCCCCAACGCACCCGGGGATAAACTAGTTTCGAGATCCTTTAGATCCCTAACGCACCAGCTGAAAGTTTTTTAATTATGATGTCGCAGTGAACGTGTTAATTAAAAGAATTACCGTATTTTATACAATTTTAGAATTGCAAAACAAACTATGAGGTAATCCGCAGAGTGCAAAAAACAATAATTTAGTAATAGTTATTTTGTTTGAATAAAAATATTTTGTTATTTGCGGAGTACTTACAGTACCAAAAACAATATTGGTTTTATATTTATTTGTCTGTTTACTTGTGTGATTGATTTTGATTGATAGAGTAAAAACATAGAAAAATAAACAAAATAGTAAATAGATTTCGGTTTATTTGCAGATTGACCTCAAACCTATCAAGTTTATAATTCCACGTTATCAAAAATCTAGTTTATAAAATGTAACACAAAAAAATAACCGCATATTTCAAGCTAGTAAAATTGTCACCATGTTACGTATTTTCCCTAATTTAAATATAAACTAGCAGAATGTAAGTAGGGCAGGTTGTAATTAGTCATGCGTCCCCGAGGTAGCGGGTTCATTTTTAATTTATTAGCCTTTTACCCTACTTCTATAGGTATAACTGTTTAAACCCTTTAAATATGTTTATTTTAGGGATCAAATATAGATACGATAATCATCCTGTCATTGTAATTATGGAGGTCTGTTTATTTAGATATTTGTTTAACAATAACGCTCAAATTAGTAGATTTTTTTGTGATATTTTGCATACGGACAAATAAGACAAGGTAAAGATAGGTTACTATTATTTGGAGAAAATACAAGTTTTCTGTGATAATAATCCACACATCATTTTTCTCTCTATATTTAAGGACCTTAGTTATTCATTTGTTTTTGCAGCACTCTGCTTCCTTCAGGTCATAAGCTAGTAATCCTTATAGATCAAATTTAAATCAAGCTCCATTAGCCGTTTCCAATTACTACAGATTGCAAATAGCTGTATAGATAAGCAGTATCTTTCAATCTGTTCATTTTCATCTCGCAGGTATTTAGCGTTATTAACTAAAGATAGTTTATTTAAATTTACAAATTCGTCTACGGTAAATTTTGTCATTCTAGTAAGGTCAAAATATGAATATATAAAGCTTTTATTAACGAAAACTCCAATATAAAATATTGTGTTCTTTACGATGTACCTTGTTCTTTACGATGTACCGATGTTGACCTTGACTTTTAATTAAATTCTAAACAAAAGCCTAAATATAATATTTCCTAATTCTAACTTCAAAGAAGACGTTCACGTAAAGTTAATCCTACCATTTATTGCCCTTCAAATTTGAAAAAAAAAACTTGCGGAATTTTGCGTAATAAATCTATACTTCAAACTCTCAATGTTATAGACTCAGTAGTTTATATACAATACTACTGCTATTGTCTGTACGTGGATAAGCAATGAGGAGAAGCAAATTTTATAAATATATATTTAACATCCAATAATATTGTTTAGCTAATAGCATCCTATAATAAAACTGCCCATACATACAAGTTTAATTTATAAATATGTTTTTCTTATAAACAAAGTTATATCTTAATCTGTTTAGCCGTTCGTAACAAAAATCCAAACTGACACAGGGATAATTTTAATGATAAAGCATAAAATGATATTTTTTATCTTAAGGTTCACTTCATTTTATATTATAAAATAATATAACTAGGTACAAAATTGTTGCAGAAAATGAGAATCTAACGAATTTAGGTTTAAATTATGACTTAAATTAAACTATACAATCTGATAAATTTGTGTTTTATAAATTGCACTGAATTTAATCTTGACTTCGGAGTTAATTGCAAAACAAAGTAATAGTCTCTTTATTAGTATAATAAATTGTTCAGTGCATTTACAATTCAATTGAAACAGCAAAATTGTAAGAGACAAGCTAAGTTTAGTTTGTTATTCAAAAGTTTACCCGGTTATATAAAATATTATACACAGAATATATATAATATAGCCAGGAACCAGCTCAAAAATATTATTTACACCGGACTTTACAACGCTTGTTAGCGCAGTCGCTTCAAGCTCTATTTATTTCATCGATACGTTACAGTATATATACAGTATATAAATAACTCTACCTCACACCTAATAATTACTAATATATTATAATTTGGATAAATTTACAAAAAATGTCTACAAAAAACATGATAGAATGGACATTATCAGATTAATTAATCAAAGAAAAACTTAATTTAAATTACGAAAAAAGGTATATTTTTTTTTTCCTGGCTTGATTTTTATATTAATAATGTGATTAAATACTTCTTACGTTACACTGGCCGCCATACCTACCTACATATATTTATCGGTAATTTTGAGCTAATAATCCAGATAATTATGTATTCTTAGAAATAACATTCTCCCAAGCACATAACGTAATCATTGTAAATTTATAATTCTAATCATTTTAAAAAAGGGTGTAATCATTAATATTTTAAATGTATATTGTACCTCTACCATCCATTTACTTAATGTTTTAAGAATATAAAATAAAAATAATGATAAATTAATCAGTATTTTGTTAATCGCAAGTTCAAATCGCTCTTGTCGGTTTTTGTTTCAGTACCTTTGAATTTGTTGCGAAAAATATGATAAATGATGTTCTCGACGTCTCTTCATCAAACGGTTATCCTTTTACAGAAATTTCCATTTTCCCATGCGCATATTAACATCACTCATGGCTTATCGGCTGCGGCCATCGTGTTTAAACAAAACAAACTCGGCGTGTTACACACACCAGTGTTTTTGGTATACATTTGTTTATAATTTTCGTATATGTTGTAGCTTATTTAAGGTACAGCCCAGTTATAAAATTTTGTATCGAACCTCTTTTATGATGGTTAACTAATAATAAATTAACCAGGTCGACAAAAAGTAACACCTCATTCCAAATAATTTTCTAGGTGTTTTCAAAGTTAGACTTCGTTTCATCACCGTTTTTCAAAAGTATACATAGATTACAACTTGTTCGGACCATATTACGATAACGACATATCATTTTAATACCATTTCTGTGTTTATAAAACTATAAAAAAGGCTACAGATTCGATTTCGGTGCCAAGCTTTTTTACATAAATGTTAATTTAAAGTAAACACGAGGTTAATTCAGAATCATTTTATATTAATGTTTGCTCATGTTAACTGTTTCAGAATGTGTAATTATATTCTATATTAGATGTAAAGTTAAGTAAGCATTACGTTCGCCGGAGATTGTTTAATAAAGAAAATATTCTTATTCCATTCGATTCAAAATATGAGTTATTTTGTATTTTCATTTTGGTAATAACATGTTAATTTTTGATGTTAAAGATTCAAACTTATTTTTGATTACTTATTAAAAATAAATAAAAAATATATATAAAATGTAAGGAACCCTATATCATTCTTCATTCTAAGGTACGATAAGTTTTCGACAATACGAGGATTTGTCTTTATAATAAACTCGTAAACACGCTCATAAAATATGAAAAATCTGTGCCTTATTATGGTGCATTGAGGCGTTATTTACCTGGGATATTACGTGGCTAATAAAATTATAAGGGACCTTTATATGACCTTATCTGGTTTAAGGTTTTATATTTTGTGCAAAATTATTGCTTTTTAAGGACCTTTTTCGGCTGACGGTACACAAATATTGGAAATACATACTACAAATAAAATATTTTATGTTAATAATATATAATATAATATTGTTCATATAGTAGAGTACGTTTAGAGACCCGGTATATACTCGTATGTTGTTAACGCAGATTGACACTGCTCCATGGCGAAAATAAAACTAATATAAGTTATGAAATCACTTACCAAGTTTATTATTATTCCCGTGGGGATGCTGGTGATGGTGTTGCTGTTGCTGTTGAATCTGGGGCATCAGAGCTGGATGCGGCAGCTGCAGCAGCTTGGGCTCCAACTTAGTTGCAGCAGCTACAGGTATTGGTCCAGCGTTCGTCATCGTCGTCATAGTCGCGGCCGGCATCATTAAAGTCGACATTGTTAACATTTTGCTTACAATCACACGTTATTAAATTTTAAATTGTCGCCATCTTCTAAATATCAGAACACAATTTTGGGGACAATTACTTGGGCTTTGTGTCACTTGGATGTTTGTAAATATAGTCTATCACATAATATACTTTAAGCACTAGATCACTTTTGTTATCTTATAGATTATTTAAAATATAATTTTGTTTTTTTCTTTATCTAAGTTATATCAATCTAAACTATAGCGCCTGCAATTTGAAATACTGTTTTATTGATCACATGTTGGTTATTTTATAGAATGGTTGTAGCAATTCATTTTTTGAAACAACAATTAAAGCATTATAAAAAGAAAACTCGCTGATCCGTGGTCAAGATAGAAATTGTTAGAATGGAACACATTTCTCATTCAGGCTTAAGCCTCAGTCCTCCGTCACCTTTTGTGAGGTCACAAGTGTGGAAGCGACCTTTATAAAGCTCCTGAACAAAATAATCAATAGATAAGAGTATTCTTATCTTGAAAATACAGAGAAAAAAACTACAATGAGTATTGACACCAGCTCAAAACTAATTATAAACAACAAATCGTATTTGTAATGACGACTATTATTTATTTTAATAAATTTTCTAGAGTATATCTTATTAAAAAATCATTTCTGCAACAGTGCAAGTTGACAGCACATTATAATATATATTTTTTTATATGATATGTTTTATAATTTCTGCAATCTTGTAAATTAATTATACAATAAGAAAGAATGTTGGTATTTGTTTCAAATACATATTTGTCTAAGATAAATAAACTCAAATAATTCACTATTTCTGGTGATAAAACAGATATTTTTATTAAATTATACACTTTCATGTTAACTTTAACATGTTTTTATAATAAATGTATCGGGAAGTGAATGTTCAGTAATATTACAAAATGACGTCGTCTCTGTACAAAATCCTGACTTGAATGAGCGTACAACTAAAATTTTTATACAAAAAATTGCTACAACCATGTCTGAAATAACGAAAAAAATATAATTGTTTTGAACTTTTATTCTTTTTAACAGCTGTGGTCTTGTTAAAATACGAATTTCAGTGTTCTCATTTGTGTGGAAATTTAATTAGACTCATTGTTATCTTTGTACTTTTGATTTTTATAACATGATACGCATTGTATTATTTTAAGAATATTGTAGAAATGTAGTAGTTATAATTATTATTTTTATGTAAATATAAGATCTTATTCTGTTATTATTCTTAAAATGTAATTCTCGGTGAACTTGTCTCTAACACCGCCGTGTGTCCAGAAAAAGTGACAGTACCAGGTAAGGTTTTAATTAAATTTTCTTTATTTAAACCGTCTTTCAATCAATGTAATTAAGAAAACGATGTAAGTTTTTAATTAAATTCTTTGGTTTGAAGTAAACAGTCAAGTTTGGTGGTTAATAATTAAAAATCTTAGATATCTTTTTTCTTCTTTTAGACTTTTTAAACAATTTTCGGTCTACTTTCTTCGGCCTTCTTTTATCTCGACTAAATAAATACTCATATTTGTATATTATATACCTCCCAATTTTTTTTTATGTACCAATTTTACAAACCATTATACAGCGAGACAGTGAGGTGCCAATAAATTTTAAGAAATGTTCTAGAATAGAACAAGAAATCTTCTACAAATCTTGGCGAATGTATTTATGAGAATTATTATTATTATCCAAACACAAAGAATAGAAATTATCTGAGATTGATAAGTATTATCAAATGATAATCTTATTGTCTAGTGGCTAATGCTGATGTCTTCTGAGCCAAAGAACGTAGGTTTGATTAATACGTGAGACAATTCTTTGTTCGGTCTAGGGATTGTTGTTTTAAATGTGGATATCTATTTTAAATATTTACTTTCTTAATCCTTAATCCGCTACAAATAGAAACAAAAATAAAATTATTCTTCTGATACTAACTAATATTTCACAATTGGTTATTGGTAGCAGTACATCAACTTAAAACGCAATATCGTTTCTAATTGAAATTATTAAATGTCATTACATAACAAAAATATTATGCTTTTTATATCTCTGCAATTCATAACAGATTAACAAATGACATAAGACTTGGTAACAATTTGGAAATAGAAAATATGAAAAGTTTATTCGGTGAGCGTGACATTTGTAACAGTGATGAATGTTGTTAAACTAATAAAAATCTAATAAATAGTAATAACAAGATAAAGATAAGATAATAAAAATAATACTTTGGAAAATAGTGTATTTCTTATTGTGCTGCATAATTTTGTTTGTTTTTAATTACTTTGACATAAATAATCAACGAGAGAATAGAAAGGTAAAGAAAGAAAACCATTAGCTTTTGTAGCAAAATAAACTAAACCTTTAAAGAGATGTATGAACTAGTTCCAGTATAATATGAAACAGTGGGGGATTCTATTAGTAAAAGTGCGTTTCTTTGTTAGAGTGAAATTAATTATATATGTACGTAACAGCAGGAGACTTTAGAACCGCGTTGGGTAATATACGAAATATAAAACTACTACAACTACACTACTATATCTATTTGTCTTTCATTTCAATGGATTAAAATGTTAAATAAAGATAGAACGAAAAATTCATGGACACGAGCAGGACTCGAACCTGCAGCCTTTGAAAAATCGTTGCACAACTCTGTCAATTAAGCTGTTGGGATTGACGTACTACCTGCGACGCTATAAAAAAAAATAGCCTACATTATTAGTGAATTTTGTACGCATCTTGAATTTCATGTCCTGAAACTAAAAAAACATTGAAAATAGATGACATTTTAACTGACTCACTGACAGACATCTACATCTATTCTTTTGACTAGAATGGCTACAAAGCATTTAAATTGTCTGGTTTGAATGAAACCGTAATCAAACATATGTGTGTTAAATCCATAGAATAGTTTTATTCCAACAATTTAATCTTTTTTTTGTTTCTATAACTTTTAACAAGAACGGCTTTTAAAATTTTTGTGAATTATTCTACATTTCTTTCTAAAAATGATAAGATGTATAAAATATAGGAGTCAAAAAAAAAATGTAAAAGTTAGTTTAACGTTAACACACAATCCTTATAATACGTAAAATGAGTATATAACATGTATGTCTGTCAATCACTCAGATTAAATGTAATTGAGTTTGAGAAGGTACGAATATCAAATATGTTATCTGTCTTGACTATGATACAAATTTTACGTATATGGGTGCTACCGGAGGCTGGAATTGGAAGTAGAATTATTTATACGTTTTTACATAATAAAGTTTCACTCTCTGTCTGTCCGTGTGTGTGACTAGTCTGGTTTACATGATTCTTATTATAAACATGCTCTTTCCTGCGACTTCGCCTGCGTGGATTATAAAAGGAATTCTTTAGAAATGCATTCTTTTTACTATTTTTTTGGCTACTTACTTTCTTAACTAATTTTGAATGCGGATTCTGAATCGGTCAGTTACTGATATTACCTTCTAAATACCAACTCACACATTATACCTCTTCATATATTAACTGATACAGAAAAAATATATGTCACAAGGTTTTATATAACAGTAAAGAATGATGATCCAATTTTTGCAATAAATGTTTTTTGCACACATCAATAGCGATCAATTTTTTTTTGCTAACGCGAGTGAAGGCGCGAGGAAAAACGTTTTTTTTTCAACATGTGTATCGTATACTTGTCATTTTTTTTTCTCTCACACACACATACACAAATAGAAACAAATACATACATTATCTTAGTAGGTTAAAAACTATATATAAATTATATTAAATTCTTACAAACCGTACACTTCATGCAAGCTTATACGCGGAAAGAGTCTTAAAGCTTAATGTAGTGGAAAAAGGGCCGGCGTTGACCTGGTGCTTATAAATAAAAGTGAAGAGAATATTGCTTATAAATGAGGACATGTCTATGTAAAATTTAACAAGTAAAAAATAGTTAACTAATAAGGTATGCTTTCTGATTGGTTGTCGACTGATAAATCTGTCACATAATTTTTCTTTTAATCATTCTTCCAGTAATCGTTCTTATGTAACAACTTTGTCTTGCTCTTTTCCCATTCTAGGTCCATTCTGTCTTCTATCTTTCATCCTTATGTCATTGTTCACATACATCCATTCATCTATCTTTTTTTCAGCCTTCCATTAATCACATACATTAGACATGTCATAGATATGAATGTGTGTAGATTGTCACACGTTTCTCTTTACACTTAATTATTTGTCAATACCAAGATATTCGTTCTTCACCTCTTCTGTTATTTACCACTCTTCCCCTCATATACTCGTCTCTTATTTTATCAATTCTTGCTACATCATACAGTCACCTTAACAGTCTCTTCTTTATGGCCCAATACTCAAACCCACTTCTTCTTCTACTTCTTGAGACCTCCCTCCACTTCATTTATACTGCATTCATCTGATCCTCACTTCTTCACTAGGTACAACTCCTAACAGAGTTGTACCAAGGCATCGTAAATCAGAGCCCATTGACTATCCCACTGATTGACTGAATTATCCAAATTAAGGGAATAAAAGAAATTGAATCAACCCTAAAAGTTTCATAATATGTGCTCGCTTTTAGAGATGCTGTTTTTCAGTCAAACTATCTAATATTATTTATCTTTATCTATCTTCGCTCACTGTTAATTTTCATATCTTACATCTTATTCCTATAACTTTCAGTATTTGAAAATAATTAAAAAAACATTTATTTATTTATTTATAACCCTTTATTGTACAAAAATAGTTAAGTATAAAACAAAACCAACAAATAAGTGGCTAAATCAAAAACATTTGGTACCAAAGGCGACCTTATCACTAAAAATGATCTCTCACAGACCACCCATGAGTAAAAGGACAATATTGTTATATCAAGCAGTAGTTAGTGCATAAAATAATCAAACAAAACATATTACTTACATAAATTTTAGAGGCTTATAAGTTTCGAATGAAAAAATATATAATGTTTCATAATTTAGTTATAGGTTAATATGGCTTCATATTAATTATTATTTTAAAATTAAAATTAACCTACAGCTATAAAATAAGTTATTTGCAACTTTTTTCGTTGTTAATGTATCTTGAAACGAAATATATACTCGTAAATCGCGATATCAAAATGGACGATTATCGCGTCGTGAACAAACACGATTAATTAGTTGGCAAAGAGCTGGATATAAATAGAAAGTAATTCACCGGACGTAAGTCACAAGATTACTTTGACTGGTTTTATTGATATTACTTCTTTTAATTTATATTAGATCCTTACGTTCGAAATTGGCCTTTTTGGAAATTCGTACTAGCCACCTTAATCATAAATTTCTCCTCTTTGGTAAAGAATTCCAAATTCAATTTTTTATAGCCATCTACACTGATATTTTTGTTTCATTGACCGTCATTCATTTGTTTTTTCTTCTATTTTTTCTGTTTGCGTGATTCAGTTTACAAAATGGAAATTTTAAAATATCGAATTAGTTACGAGTAAGAGTACCACCCTGGTACCAGTGCTGCGGAAACCATTTTAAGGGTTAATTATGTGTATGGCGGTCGTGTTGCAAAAGAAAACACAGTTTGTTTTTGGTTCCAACGTTTTCGTTCTGGAAATTTCGACCTCCAGAACAAATCCCAGACCCAAGTAGATAATGAAGGATTGAAGAATATTGTTGAAGCTGATTCATCGCAAACCACGTGCAAGTTAGATAAAGGCTGAGGTATTAGTGATAAAACTATTTTAGTCTACTTAAAGCAAATTGGGAAGATTAAAAAGCTTTAGAGGCGGATACCTCATGAATTGATTGAAGCAAATCGGCAAACGCGCGTCGATAGCTATGCGTTACGTTACTGAACCGGCACAATAATGAAGAGATTTAAATCGAATCATTACCTGTGATGAAATATGGATTCTCTACGATAATCGGAAGCGCTCATCGTAATTGGATCCTGGTTAGCCAGCCAAATCCCGCCCCAGCAAAAATTGACCCAAAGAAAATTATTTGTAAGCGTTTGATGGACTTATGCCGGTATTCTGGATTACAGTTTTCTGGCCAGACTATTACGGCACATGTCTATTGTAGCAATTGCAAATTATGATTGAAAAGCTAATTGCTAAACAACCAGGGATGGCTAATCACTCCACAACACTGCTGCTTCACGACAACGCTAGACCATACACTGCACAACAGACGGCTGCCAAATTAGAAGAGCTTCAATTAAAATATCTAAGACCTTATTCTAATGCCTTTCTCTAACAGATTACCATTTTTTTCGAAATTTGGATAACTTCTTGCATAGGAAATTATTAACTCCGATAGGCCAGTCCAAATTGCCTTCAAAGATTTTATTGAATTCCGTCCGCCTGGTTTTTTTAGTAAAAGGGGATCCATGAACCTATAAGATGGAAAAAGTACATAGAAAACAATGGTAGAAGATAGATAACTTAATAACAGTAAAACGGGTTATGTTTTTATCAAAAGCTTTTATGAATAATTTTTACAAATGTGTATTTATAAATCATACATACTCTGAGGTCACACATCTTTCTGATGTAAATTACTTCAGTGGACAAACGCTGTGTCGTGTATAATCTCGATATTATCATTTTCTTTTAGTGTCATTAGACTCTAGACAGTCCTTGACTGTCTGAGGGTTCAGCTTGAACGGGATAAGCTTCTTATCGCTCGGTAAGTATATTGTTAAAAAGTGTTTATCTCGTTTTGTGGTCATTTTCCCTGTTATTAATATTAATTTACTACAAATATGTTTTTATTTATAAATATTGATTGAAAATTTTATAGCGAAACAGGAACCTGAGACCTCTGGGAGACAATCTCCGTTGATTCGATAACTGAGCTATCGTGTCGTTACTCACTCTGATTTAGTATTCTAAATATAATCGATTAACAAATATGTTGTTCTCTAAGCGAAACGTAAGTTTGAGTCCTGGTGTTGTTCATATATTTTTTTTCTATATTACAGTGTAACATTTACTTTTATAACTCATTTTGTTTTTTTTTTGTTAAATCTACAACAATATTTTAGAAATTAAGAGCATGTAATCGGCTTAGAGGTAGATGGAATTAAATAGTCTTTTTTTTAAACACTAATTAAGGTCTTAAACAATGGGTGTTTAAATAAATAGGTTATGCAAATGTAAATACATAACTATTTTAACGGAACCTTACTTCTATAATATTGAAGTTATATAATTATCAATGACTTCAATAGAGTGAGGCTCTGATCTATAAAAAATATTAATTTAAATAAAATGTCTTAAGAAACAGGTTTGATCATTGCAGAAATTAGAACGGATGAACAGATAGGTATAAAATATGTTTGAAAAAGCTTCAGATACCTATTATTTATTAATTATTTATTATAATAGTTCAAATCTTATTATGGGTATAACAAAAAAAATCTAAATGTAAGCAATTCTATTTATTGTACGAGTTAATACTCGATAACAGGAACAAAACACACGCACACAAAAACAAAAGCATGTATGTGTTAATCATATCAATAATTCCTGAACAAATATTATAACATTGTATTTTAATATTGAATATGTAATTAATTGATGAATTGGTTCTTGATTTATTAGTATTTTCATTACACATTGCTTGTTTAGAAATTAATTAAATCATATGATATAGCTATAAATTAATTTCAGAGACATTTATTAAAATGAATATTATTTCTGTATTCAATGTTGTCTGTTAATTGAGAGTGAACATTCGTTTCTAAATTGCGTCATTTTTATAATGTTAGTTTAATTATATATTTTTTATTTTACACTACATAATTCTTATAACATCTATATAAGTATAAATTCTGATTAATATATAAGTTTGTACGTTGTAATTTGTGTCTATCTATCATGCAAAAACTATTGGAGGGATTTATATGTAATTTTATAACAGATAGTTTAAGACATAGTGAAGGATCGGCGTCACGAAAGGATAAGTGTACCCTTCTGCCTTTATACTGGAGTTCTTCCTGTGACTCTTCTAATCGAGTGAAAAAGCAGAAAGAAGCTTGGTCATCATTAAGTTAAGAATTTAAGATTTTTTAATAATATGCAGAATATACCCGTCTCAGTTTTGTTAACCATCGTAACATTGGTTTTAATTTCAAAATTACATATTATATATCTTTTTGAAACTTGATAAAGAGTATAAATTTAAACAATGATTGTTATTTCATTTTAACAATACGTAGGTTACAACCCTCCGAATAACCATAACACAGTTATTACCGAATTAAACTAATATTCACTAAGGTATAACAATTTCAATAACATCATTATTAGTATTCAAATTGACCTTTATATTGTAATTGAATAATACACTAAACAAACTCTCATTCACAATATTGGGCAATTTGGTTATCCAGCTCTGGTCATTGACCGATATTGATATTACTTTATTAGGTTCTAAAGGATTTCCAGATTGTCTTACTTATAATACGATGATAGAGACAAAGTAGGTAAAAAGTATCAATTGGACTTCTTTTACCACCACCATTTTGAAATTTCTATCTATTTTCAAACCACTACCATTTTGAAAAAAGGAACTATGTCTGACATTTCATAAGTGTCAGACTTGTGTTTGACTTAAAAAGATCTTATAGACGTCATGAATTAAAATTGTATTAATCTTACATTATTATACATAAAATATGGGAGCCATAGACAGTCCTATGAGTTTTGACAGGCCTATGAGTCTGACAAATTATAAAGGAGGCAAGATGAGAGATACATATATTTATTTAATCAACCATTTCATTTCTCTTTTTTTTCGTAGAAAATAACTAAAACTCTATGGTTAATCTCATAACATTAAAAATTACCATGGTTTATATATTTTGTGTAATGAAAAAAAAATAGTTTGGCCAATGGAAGAGAACGTTTTGTACATAAATATAAACAAAGAAATTTTAAGATTGTTTGACCTTTTTTACTTTGATGACATATTTGATGTCGAAGTTTTAAGCATAATAGATATTATATTAACTAACGTAAGTGAAATAAATAAGCTTAAGAATAGTTAAAGTCGTAAATCCGTTATTTTTTAAACAAATACACTAGTTTTTTGTAAAATCTCGTGTTAACATTTTTGATTGGTTGGTGACGTACGTCGTGATGCGTAGCCAATTAAAGGTCCTGACAGTACTGTCAAAGTATTTTACTTTACTTTTACACCATGATTTCATAAACTGGCTATCAAGTTTTTACCGATGTCAATATAATTTAATACAAAAAAATAAACCTAATAAAAATGTATAGAAATACGTAACAAAAAATTGGTACGTCAATTTTCTACAGAATCTCTATCATTTACTCAGAAATGGCTTCGTTTTGTGGAGAAAATAAACAAACACCTAACCAACATGTCAACGAGAATATTGATGTCCCAAAAAGAAGACGTTAGGAAAATATGGGACATAATATTTCAAAGCACCAACCCGGAGTGTATGAGCGGTGCAGTGACCTCTATATTTGGAAAGTCTGTTTTGACGCTTTTTGTTGGTATATTTTTACTGCTATCTTTATAAAAATTGATATTCTAAAAACCAGAATATTCGGAAATCAAAAAATGTCTTCACGCCTGATATAAAATATAAAAATATATAGGATCCTAAAAAAACTTAAAAAATTATTTATTCTGTATAAACATCAGATGGGATGTCACGCGAGAGGGCAAATACCCCTAACTAAGGGTTGTGAGTTTTACTCACCCTTAGGGTATAAGGGTGTAAACAGTATGTGTAGGCAGAGTGACCTAATTCTCGAGTAAAAATTGTATAAAAAAATGTTTTATAATTTTTGATATGCAAGATTCAATTTACATATAATTAAAGATAGAATACATAAATACAATCGTAGCTGTAAAGGTAATTTTAAAAAGTATCATTTTATAACAAACAATAATAAAAAAACAACGTCGCGAGTCACAGTCACTGTGCTTTGAGCTCATACAGGAACCTCGAATGGGTTCGAAACTAGTTTGACAAAATTTCGATTAATTTACGGGTTAAAGTTGGCTAAATATATAATAATCATCATAGTACACGGGAGTTTAATTGCAAAAAAAAAAACAACTATTGCAAACAACTTGAACATATAACATATTATTTATATTTTTTGTAATTTGTTATTGATACTCAATTATAAATAAAACTACGCTAAAACCTCTCTAAACATACAAAAATCTTTTTAAACACTATTTTGCAACCGTAAAGATAACCGACTAAACTCACTTCTGTATTATTATTATTACTTTTATTTATTTACTTTTTATTTTTTTTGTATTAATTATCTAGAAATATATTAAAATTATTCAACAATATATATTTACATATGTATTATTGAATGTATTCCATCATTGAAAAATAATATTACACTTATAGAATGCGAACAATACTAGCTCCGCCTGCTCATATAAAATAATATTTCTATACATTTCTTATATTAAAACTTGGAAAATATATTAAAACCTATTAATGTAATATTTCATATTTTTTTATTGTTAACGATATTAAAACCTGTGAAGTGGAATGACTCCAAATACCATCGTAGAGGAATGCAAGTAAGTACATTCTACTAGCCTCTACGAAAAATTACAAAAGCGTAGCGTACAGCGTAGCTGTTGTAGCTTCTGAGATTGTTTGGTTGGTCTGTAAGTGGTATTTTATAAATATGTGTTATCCCATATAATTAATAATAAATAAAATTAATTATTTACATTTACAGTATTTGTTACAAAAAAAAAGTTTTCAAAATTTATTATGAAATTGAGACGTGTTCGCCTTATAAGAAGCAAATTATTTTGTTAATTGGTGTTAATAATTATTTCTCTTCGTTTCTAACAATAATTATTTATTACAAAATACCCTGAGCTTCCGTAACTTTATACTGGTGACATTACCAATTTATTTATTGATAAATAATTTAAAATTACACTGTAAAATAATTTGTTATTTAATGCTTTGGCATAAACGACTTGTAATTATGAGTTGTGACAATTTATTTAAATTTCTTAAATTTTCAAAAGGCGCCATGTTTTTAATTATCATTGATTAATAATATTCGATGTTTTGACGAAATTTTAAAGGTGATAAATAAAATTATTCGTTTACAATTTATTCAAGTTATTTTATTACAGAGTTTGCGTTATCTTTTATCAGGAATACGAGTGTAGATCGTACGAGTGATCTAATTATCTCTAAAAGTATATTTTTTTATTATAATATAAGAGGAATATAGCGATTAAATCAATAACCCTTTTTACATATTATTTAAGTAGTCGCAATCCATTTTAATAAAAATAAAAGCATAAATTCTATTAAAAACTTTGTCATTTATAACTTTATACTATTCCACCAAAAAATCTCTGGGATTCAGAACATTGATATGTCATGACTTCTTGTAATAGGTATGTCTATCAAGATCATTAAAAATTCAATAATCAGCGGTTTTAAATAATTAAGATATGAATACAGAGCAGATTTTTTCCAGTTAACCCGAACACACAAACATACATAAAAATGAGTTCTGAATAGACACTTAGCTTTTATTTTCACTGCAAGCCCTGCCAAAGGAACAAACGGAATGGTTGAGGCTTTTTAGTTTTTTGTTTATTTGTAATGAATACCAGCCTTTTAAAAGAATTGAATAGCATAAAGAATTATCTCTTTGTTTGTTTGAATGTTTTTTGATATTGTTTGTTAAGTATATCTATAATATATTATATAAGAAGGTAAGACTAACTAAGATTAACTAAGAATTGACAGAGTAAGTATGGGTTATATACTGATTATTTTGCAAGACAGACGGAAAATGTGTTTCAAAACACTGCTGTGTTCCACGCAGGAAAAGTCGAGGGTAAACTAATGTTTAAGTAAAGGAGAATAGAACTATTTCAATGGTGTTATATTTTTCTAAACAAATACCTTTAAATACTTTATACTTTATGAGTATGTTATAAATAATAAATTATTTTACTTATTTATGAAATTCTACTTTTTGAATGGGTTCCAGTCAGTTCTTTTAGTTTTTATTGTTAATCTTTTTTGCGCAGTCAATGAATATTAATATTGGATAAAAGTTTATTCTCAAGCATACTGTGTTTAAAATTTAATCTCGACTATTTTTGTGAATAATGTTCTGGCATTAAATGAAACAGAAATAAATTGAGAAGTTATAAAATTATAAAATGTTGTTCAAGAAAGCTTATCTTAGTAAATGTCGTTTCTTCCAGATTTATAAAACATTTATTTGAATTTAATCGGTTAATATCTAAAATCAAAGAAAGTACTAATAAGATATAAAAAAATGAAGTCAGTCAAGAACAGATTTAAGGATTTTTTTTAGTAACCTTAGATATCCTTTGAAAAACTCATTTTATTCACAAAAAAATGTGTACCAATATATAACAGTAAAAAACACTTTTAAAACAGTAACTTTTTAATACTGATACTTAATAGTAATGTGTATAGAGTTATTCTTATGGCAATTAAAAAGAATATCAAAATCGAGTTATTCTTAAATGTATATTCTTACTTTCACCACATATGCCTATGTATATATGCCTATGTATATATGCCTATGTATATACTTGTAGGACATTATATCACGGAATATTTTATACGGATTCACTTAAAATATATATCAGTTTTGTCAAAGGAAGTTAACATATTATTTCACGTAAGTAAAATAAACTGTTTTTATATTATTCACATATTATTCCTTTGTTCGATTCTGCGTTCCTTTTGTACAAATAAAATTATACGTATGGTAACTCAAGTGTAATTTAAGGTTTTTTCAATGTTGTTTTTACCAACCTTCTTTAATGTAAGATAAATATGGTTTTGTATAATATTTATGATTTTGTGTTTTTTACTGGTTCCAAAATCGTACGTTTAATGTCAGTTTTTTTGTATTATTATAAATATTTATTTCTATATATTGTGTAAATAAAACGTAAATTTAATGGAAAATCTGAATACAAATTCATGTATCTGCTAATGGTATTACATTTAATACAGGAAAATACGTGCTTTCATTGTATTTTTGATATATTAATACTAAAACGATCTTTGTGACGTCATTAACCTTGTTAGAGGTTTTTTTTAATTACCCGTTTGATAACATAATTTCTTTTATGACGTGTGTTATACTTTTGTAATCATTTATATTAAATATAACGTTCTCAGACCTGGGCATTCTTTGGTCCGCGCACTGTTGTAACAAGTATCTGGAACAAGAAAAAAAAATATTAATTTGTCACTAGCAAACTCTATATCAATATATGTTATATTAGAAAGTAAATAGAACACATTTCGGGTAATATGTAGAATATTTAGTTCTTGTTTTGAATTTTAAAAGTTTCTCTAATTTCCAATGTTTTTCTAGTGTGTGTAGTAATAATATCGTTGTGTGTGATGATTGATACAGAGATAGAACCAGGAGTTTGACCTCCTTGAACTTGTCTCAATGGGTGTCATAAGACTTCAGCGGGGAGATAAGATCGATTTCGATCTACAATTCAAGATTGATATCACCCTGAGATGATTTGCAAACTTAACCAACAGGTTGGTCATTTGATGACTTTGGAAACAAATTGTAGTTTTGATCTTTAAAATTCGATCAGGATAGCTTTTTAATTTCGGTCATTAATCAACAAACTAATAACGAGCTTTGAACTTCCAATAAAACTTGCATATTGTATCTATTCAATAAATTATTATTAAATAACATAACATAATAGATTTTTTATATCCATGAAATAAGACTATTTTAATACATACATTTAGATAAAATAAGAGCAAACCGTTTTAATTCTCAGATAAGACTAAACCAGCGAATAAATTTTATGTTCTAAAATTCATTCCATAAATTTTTTTTAAGTTATCCCCTAGTTAAATGTTATCTGAGGATAAAATATATTTTTTGGGAAATTTGCTAACAACAAATTCGATTGTCGCTTTGTCTATCTGTTTAATAATTATCAAGACGTTAGCTTTAATTGGAATAGGGTAAAATAACCCTTGCAGTATCAGTAAAATTGGGTAAAATTGGGCCGTAAAGAAATCGATACACAGATGAAGTCAGACCCTTAGTTTAAATTAACGTACAAAATCTAGTTTAAGTGAAAATAACAATACTAATAACAGTACAAATTTATGGCTATGCCTGTTTTACTCGCACTCGCATTCTTGTATGTAGTTCGACCGGTCATCTGTCTCTTTCTGTGCGCGCCTGCGCGGTGATAGTTTCTTTGTTTCGCATCGTATAATATACCTACATATTAAACGTATTGCTTAATTATCGTTATGTGTGTTTGTTACAAAATTATGTATAGAAAAAGGAGGTAAAGAAACGATGTGGAACAACTGGTGTAAAAAAAATGTGATTATTTTCGTTTATTTGTAGATTTTGTTTGTTTGTAGATATTTTTTGTACGGGAGGAATGGCTGATTCATAGAATAAAGAAAAAACAACATCATATATTGTGGATTATGTTATTTTAGTAGTTTGTACGCAATGCTTATTACAATTTATCTTATACGTGGTTGAACATTTTTTTATATACAAAAGCGTAATACAGCCAAGACCTTCCAGACATTTGGCGGTGTAAGAGCCAAGTTCCTCCGTTACAACCGCATCATTAGTCAATACAACACTCTTCTAAAAAAAGATAAGCATGTTATGAAACATTTGCTATTATATTTTACGTGAAACAATTTATACTATTATCGCGTATATTTTTCATTTCTGTAATCGTCGAGTTCACGGTAAGATGTATTATTATTAAACTTGACTTTGCTAACATATAATTTAATGGACTGTTTCTCTTGAAATCTCGTAAAATAACAAGCATTTCGTAGTAATGTAAAATTATTAAAATATTTAATCTTAACCAAGAATATTTTTGTTACTCTCAAGGAAATCAAGTCCACATTATAATATTAATTGGGCAATTTATAATCAAAATAAATTTGTGCTTATATAAAGTATGTTCAATATTTAACATAACAACCAAAGAGATCTAATTAATCCTCTAATTATAATTTGAGCAAAGAAACCCAAATTACATAGTCTACGTCAATAACATTTTGTGGCCCAATATTTACACTGTTGGGCCAATACCTTACACGAAGAAAATACTATCAAAATTCATATTTTTATCGCAAAATTGTCTATAGTTAAAGTATATAATAATGTATTTTTTTGGGGTAAATATAATCAGATCAAAAACATTCCCTACGAGTAGGGTAAGATATTTCAATTCATCTTTTAATATAACTGTGGTCAAGTAATTAATAATAATAATTTGTCTGAGTCTCGACAAAAGGGTTATTTTCATATTACCTGTGTGTTGATAAGCACGCGATACATTTCTCAGTAACCTAATATAATAAAGCGATGACACGCTACTATAAGGGTTGACAATAATTACGGTTTTTCATTTTGTTACCAGGCCAAAAATATTGTTTTTATCAATACATTATTGGCCAACAAAGGAACTTGTACAGACGGCTTATTTGACTTTAAAAAAACTATTTTGTATTAATAAAAGCCTTAATATTATATTAAAAGTGTAACGATTAATAGTAAAACGTTTAATTAAATTGTTATAAGCAACATATGCGATGATTGGTTCAATGTACTAAATAGCAAAGGTTTGAATCAAAGCGACCCTAATCACATAAACATTGACGGGGCTACGTCACGGAAGTATTTTTTTCATGTAAGGTATATCTGTAATGGTTGCATGGGGTGCTAAGGTATTAAATGAAACCATTTCCGTGTTGTGACGTCACATTAGAAATTCCATTTGAATAAATATTTGACAATTTATTTGTTGGGGTTGTTTTTTTTTATATCCAAAAATATGGAGGCAATTGATATTATGTTTATTTTGTTAAAGTTCTTTCCGTGACAATATGAAGTAATTTATTGTTCGTATTTGATAAATTTATTGAACGTTTATATAAAACTAGGGGTCGCTCGCGACTTCGTCCGCGTGGTTTTAGTGTTGCCGCCGAGTTCCATACAAAATTCATATTTAAAACCCTTAAGGGTGGGATTTAAAAATCTTTTCTTAGTACACCACAACGTAGAAAAACAAATGTATCCTCCAATTTTACTATCTCTGCGATCTGCGGTTTAGACTGTATGTTATAACTAAGTCAGTCAGAACCTATTAGATTATATTAAATTTTGCAGCATTTTTCATTGCTGCTCAACTTCTATTAGTCACAGCGAGATGATATATACCCTATAGCCTTCCTCAATAAACGGACTATTCAACACAAAAAGATTTTTACAATTCGGGCCAGTAGTCCCAGAGATTAGTGCGTTCAGACAAACAAAGTCTTTAGCTTTATAATATTAGTATAGATGTAATTATTTATTATGTTGATATATTATCATTTATTTAAAAGGTAGGATTAAGAAAAATATATGCTTAAATATTTAAGTAATTTGCTTCCTTTACAAACATAATATTAATAATATGATTGTATAATATGCACGAACCATTGTCGCAACAATGGCCAACATTTGTCCATTCCTCACCAAGTCGCGCCAATTCAAACGTCCTTCGCAAACTAGTATGTCTTCTTAATGAAGGACTTAAGCTATCAGAGTAATGGCACGCTTGATATAATTAATGATACATTCGTTCTCAAGCTTTGCTCCACTTGAATTAACATTTAATCTACATACATGTAAAAAACCTTCCGTGTCTGTTTGACAGACAACGCGCTGTCAGAACACTGACACTGATAAAAAATACCTCGCCTATTTAAAGCAGGGAATGTTTTATATATTATGGGTAAAACCGTAGTATATAACTACCATTAGTATGTTAAGCAAATAAAGAAGGTTCTGGGATGACACACTTGAAAAGCGCTTTGTCAAAGCCAAGTGGCATTTGTAATCAATAGTTCGGTGGTTTGATTACTAGTGTCGTCTGTTACGGCGATTTCAAGTCTGTATGAGAATGGCTCCTTCAGCAATTGTCATGCCATTAGATCGTGACTTGAATCAGAACCCAAGACTTCATTCTAACTGGCTAACAAAATTTAAATTCTAAGTCAACAACTATAGAAGATTTGAGTTTTAATCTGAATATATGTTATAATTACTGTAAAATGTATTAAATTATAGAACGATATCGTAATATTGTTGTAATAAAACGATATCTTTTTCAGGATAATTCGTACAAAATAAGTTTAAAAAATCTAAAAAGATGATTCTAAATGGCTGACAAAATTCAAATTCGAAGTCACAACTACAGAAGATTTGAGTGTTACTCTGAATATATATTATAATTGTAAAATGTATTTTATCGTAGAGTGATGTCGTGATATTGTTTGTATTGACAACGGTATAATATGAGATAGTAGCAATTTCAATTTAAGAAAACTTAAAAGTTTTAAAAGTAGTATCTTTTAAATCTTCTCGTATATGTAGTATATATAAAGTCGCTAAATAAATATTATATCATAAAATGACAAAAAACTTCTCAAATATCAAAACAATCATTTAACAAAATCATGTTTATAATTTTCGTAATCGCTAAACTTTAAGCATATTTAAGTTCTATGTAATAGTTAATTACTGAATATATTATTTTTTATTTTAACAACCAATAAATGTTTTTTATACAAGTCCAAAGTTCGTAATACATTTTGAGGAACAAATTATCTTTTAATCATTTTTGTGTTCGTGAAACTTAGTTGGATTTTGTCATAAAAATTCCAAACATCAAAATAAATCAGGGACACGTTAAAATGTTTTTTAGTAGAATTCGAAGTTCTAACGAATGCTTTGATTCTAGAAAGATACAAATTAAAATCATAAACTGTCAAAGAGACGCAGTTTGTTCTTTTTTGCTCCAGATCGCTAACATTGCTAAAAGCTAAAAGCCCCCTAGTCTATGGTTGCGAATTTTGAAAAGGTTACTAATGCATGAGGTTTTTTTAAATGCCAGTAAATTAAATGATTACAAAATGCTTGTGTTTTTATTATATAATGAACTAAAATATGTATGTATGTTTATACGGATATTAACTTTGAAATATTATTTTAAAAATGTTAGATTATAGATAAAAAAATCATTTGTAAATTATTCATCGCCATTTCTAAATATATACTCGTTAAATATTTTTTTTAAACTTAAGGCAATAACTAGGTTTTTGAGAACCGAAAGCAGCTTATACATTTGTTAAAGTCTATAGATTTATAGTGCAAACATTCAACTTCTTGTGTTTATCAAAAGAAGGCGCTAATGAAAAATAACACATAATACAGAATTAAAAATATATATATATGTGTGTGTGTGTATTAGTGTACACATATAAGAAGTGAAACTTCTTTATGACATAATTTTTTGAAAAATGATTCACTAATTACAACTTTACAGGAATGGCTAATTAAGTTAAATTAGATAAAGTTTAAGCAAAAATAAAGATGGCGCGTAACAGAAAAACGTTACAATTTTTTGACATTGCTATAAAATTTCTCCCATCCGTCGATAAAAAAGTTTCATTTCAAATATGGCGCGTAACGGAAAAATGTGACTTAGAAATAAAGATGGCGCGTAACAGAAAAACGTCATAATTTTCATTAATATTAATTAATTAAAACGTAAGAAGTACATCGACTGTTTCTGACGTATAATATTCTCATAAAAGAAACACATAAGTACCATAAAAAAACAGACAAATGTACACAATTCACTTTAAAAATAATAACTTTAGACTTCTTAACATGTTGGATCGTCACTATATCACAAATAAAATTATTCTTCATAATTGTTTCTGCTGTTTCGAGTTTTTGTTCGTCCTAGGTATAGCAAAACAGACCTTGTAAGGATCAGGACCCCAATGCTCCATTTCTCAGCCAAAACTCTTATTTCTTTTCATTCTTACTTCTTCTATTTCAGACAATCAATGTATTTTAAAAATATTATAAATTACATTTCATAATTTCTTCTTCATGTTATAATCTTGAATTTATTTATTAGTTTTAATAGCAAGTCCATAAAATCGTATTGTCCAGTATGTAATTACAATTCATTATTTAATTATAAAACTCTAATCCGATAATTTTATTTTTGGTTAATGTAAATTGTGTTTTGTAATCCACATACTTGTCATTTTGATTATTTAGTATTTCCATAGCAACATGGTGTAAAAGAGATAAAGCTATACGAAAAAAGCTGGCGCGTAACGGAAAAATGTCACCGTAACGAAAAAATTTTAACACAATTTTTTTTTCCAACTCCGATAAAGAAGTTTCACTTCAAAAATTATGACAATGTAAAATCAATATAAATACACAAACAAAACCCAATACACAGATACTGCTTTATTTCAAATTAAGAATAATCACATCTATTTACAAATTAAGTGGTTTGTACTAAATTGTAATGAATTTCAAAAATGCTGCATTGGAGGCGTCAGGGAAAATGTTGCTGGGACTTTCCGCTCGTTTAAATAATAAAACAACACTAGACTAACCCTCTAACTACACACAGCATCATGTTTCACAAACATTATTAGAACACATCGAGGATCTGAACCCACTAGAAAAAACATTCCAACAAATACAGTAGAATATGTGACAACGATATTACTACAATTATCATATTGTTATGTCACTGGTTATATAAATATTAAAGAATAACTATTCTTTTAGTGCATATATATATTTTTTAAATTAATAGTATATCATATGTTGATGCAGATGATAAGCCAACACATCACCAAATTACATTTAAGTTGTAATTTTCTAGTACTGTAATTATAAATTAAATCAGAGTTTCCTTAAAAATATTGTTTGACATCTTCAAAGTACTCGATTAAAGTCTGTTTAGACTGTTTGTAGATGTTTAGACTTGATTTTACCCGCGGCTTCGTCGACATTAGATAGGTTCTTTGGACAGTAGTTTTGTTTTTTACATCAAGTACCTACCTACTTAATATTAGTGGGGACTACAGTTGGCCCAAAGATGATTCTTAAACTATGCATCTAAACAACATACGTTGAAAGAAAATTTTGCCGTCTTACAATGGTCTGATGTAAATTATAAATATACGTGATATTTCGTAGCGATATAGATATGCCTTGCTAATTGAAAATACATATTTTTTAAATGTACACAAAACCAAACATATATAAATAAGAGTAATTATTAACACATATCTTCGGAACACATACAAATACCTAACATATTCCTATATAACATATACAAATCAAAATCCAAATAGATGGGAAGGGTACCCACTCACCTATTTGGATTATAAATCTATTAATATTGAATTAAAGTACTAAAACTTTTGTACAAAATTATAAAATTGAACTTAGGTAACTACGTAATCTTAATCTATAATAATACTTAATCTATACGAATCAAAAACTACTTTCACTAATAAAGGTATTTTTTATTTTATAATTTTTTTTATTATATAAATAAAAAGCACCCAAAAACACATATTGTTATAAAAAAAACCCAAAAGTTAAGAAAACATTTAAGAAGAACATTGTATCACTACTATGGCGCCAGTGTATACGCCAGGGATTTTCGTTGTTTCCCGAAGGAATGAGATATTTTTCCACGAGAAAAAGTAGCCTATGTCCTTTCTCAACGTTTCATCTATATTCATATCAAGTTTCATCAAAATCGATGCATTGGTTTAAGCATGAAAGTGTAACAGACAGACAGGCTGACAGAGTTAATTGCGAATTTATAATATAAGTATGGATAAACTATTGCCTAGCCCTGACTTTTCTCGTATTATATTTAATATGGAAGTTACTCTTTTTAATAAAACCATGTGACTAATAGAATCGTCATACTGAATATAGCATTACAGTGTTGAAATAAAAAAAATATCATACAATAAATCTCTCATACAAACTTATTACGAACAGAAGAAAAAAACCGAAACCGATGAAGCCGTTCTCAAGTGACTATCTTTCACACACGCCGCCATAGATCTTTATTTATATAGATTCTTCAACGTGAACAGATTCAAGTCAAACTTTTAGAATAAGGAAAACTCTCTGAAGGCCTTGAAGGGGATGAAATTAAAAACTTTCTCACTTATCTGATCCATCAAAATGCGTCTAAACTCAACAAAGTTGTGTAAATACTAAATGTTTCAGAACTACAGTGTTTGATCTAGTACAAAATAAATTAAGCATTTATGTTATATTTTTAGAAATCAGATTTGCAATAAGGAAAATCTTTATAGCAATTTCATTCAAAATGCAGTTCCAATCAAGTATGGTGATTTGAAAATGTAGATTCAGTTTTTAGTTTAAGGAATTCAATTTTATTCTAGAAACATTTTAAAATACTTTCAAACATTAATTTAACATATTTATTGTTATTTCGAATAACAATATTTAGGCATTTGTAGCTTAATAAATATTGAATTAAATACAGATATATGAATCTTCGGCCTCTAGGAGATCATTTCCGTCCCCATTAAAACTGAGTTATCGTGTCCTTTAAATATAAAGTGATAGTATTTATAAGCATAAAATTATACAGAATTTCTTATATCTGTCTCTATAATATGTCGTTATTGTTAGCACCTCATGGGCCATTTTGTGTTTTCATATGTTTCTATTATAGTAATTACAATGACAGATGAACAATGATTACAATAATTAAACCAATTAGTAATACTACAATCACATTTAGGTCAGGAGCATGACTTAGACATAAACAATAGTGTCACTCGCGCTGTCAGGAGTTACCGTCACGTTGTAAATTGTCCCGTTCTTCGCTCGATTAAACGTCAGATTAGTATGGAGTAAACACGTTAGTGTGTGGTTTGTGTTTTGACTACTTTCTTTTTAAATTACTATATTTAGGGTTGCAAAGTACAAAGTAAAAATATGGTTATTATATAGTTTATTTATATTTATTCTACTTCTATTTTTATAATAAATAACTCTCGCAGTAAAAAATCTTAGTTTTTGGAGAGGTTTACAAATAACGGGCACAAAGTACACTCAGACTCGAAACAAAAATCTGTGCATCAAATAAAATTGAATCCACATACGTTATCTTTATAGTCAGGTTTGAAAATATCTATTAACATGTATAGCCATGTTAAGCTTATTTAAATTTTAATAAATATAGAATGAAAAATAAACCGATACGGGCAAGGATTCAAACCTGCGACCTCTGGGAAACCATCCCGTCGCCGTATACCAATTGAGTTATCGTATCGCTTTACTAATCATTAGATCAACAAACAAGAACATTGCTGACTACAATATGCTAACATAAATAACAGAACAAAACATGCCAGAAAAACGTAATCAAATCCGAGAACTATTACACACATAGTTTCGCTTTGTCACGGTACGTGAATAATAACACAAGCGAATGCAAACTGCATGTCACTCATCCTGTCCCGCTGTCAGTCATTTGTCTAAGGGGATAGCGATCGAGTGTTTGACGTAAACTTTTGGACGTCACGTCACTATTTGTTACTTATAACAACAGCTGGTCATGGAGTTAATTAAAAGTCAAACTAATGTATTGCTTTCGTTGCGGTTATGAAAAAAATGCCACAATAATAAAACCTACTTAACTATATTAATGCTAATTTGTGAAATGTACTCCGACTTTATATTTGTTCTTATATTAATAATAGAAAACTTGTAACAGTTCATAATTTATGCACTGTATATACTATAGAAGATAATATTATCTATTTTAATAGAAAACATAAGTTAAACGTATCTGCAGACTCTAATAAAAATACCTATGTTTTAAATCACATGCAGGATAACTAATACATATCAAGATATATGTATATTATACTAGCTGTGCCTGCGACTTCGGACACGTAGATTACGATTTTGATAAAAAGTACCTTTTGTATACCTTTTGATAAAAGTACCAATGTATGTAAAAACTATAAACCTTCAAAATAAGACAATACGAGATTATTAACTTCTTTATTTGTTAACCGATTGTTAAAAAAACACAAAATATAAAGTGAATCACATGACTATATATTCCCGAAAACTGTATCTAAATCGATTAATCCGTTTCTGAAACATACAGACACACTGACGAACAGACAAAATGAAAAAAACATTCTTTTTGGTTCTCTTGCTCTTATAAAGGCTCCCTATGATGTTTATTTTTTAAATATTTTGCATATACAGAAATGGATCAGTGACAATTTTATTATATGTATAGATTTAATTAGTAAACCAATATACTATGAAATATTTATAATGTTAGAGTTAAATATAAAAATCTTTCTTAGAATTTACAGTATTTACTATTATCATTTATTATATTAAGTAAAGACTAGTGCATTTGTTTGTATATCTTTGTATGTGAGAGTAATTTATGTAAATAGCAATATGTTAAAAGTCTCTTAATAGGTTTAATTTACTTTCTTGGAAGTAATATATTTTTATATTCAAATGATTATTATTATCAACCAGGATTATTTATAATTCTTGTAAAGCTTTGAACAACTCAACAAACAACTTGGCAAGTCGAGCAGCGTGTCAGATCTCCTGTCAGGGAGCGTGTCAGTTCTAATGTCACACTTTCAGTTATTAGTACTCGAGTTCATCTGACCAATCATCTACTCAAAGCTTGTCTTTTATCAAGAAGCTTCGCTATTATCTATGACATTATGGTTATAGAGGATGTGTTTTTCATAAATGGAATACATATTTATTATATTTATTTAAATTTCTGTTATAAACATTTCTTAATAATATGAAAGAAATATCTATATTTGATATTATTATTCGCCCAAATATTTTTGCTTTATTCAATATAGGCTATGAATAAATACGACCTAATTACACAGATACAATAAAATATAAGCTACGAATAAATACGACATTTTAAAGTTGTATCTATAAATCCAAACAACATACATTACTTTGTATAATTTGTGTAATTCAAATGATAATATTTTGTTCAAACTTCAAGGGAAAAGAGTTAATTTTCATTTACAATTTTCTTCAACAGAACAATTCAAATGTTGTCATGAAATTGCGTAGGTCTGCTGGGTCATATTTGGTTGATATTGGTTGGATGGTTTGTCCCTGTTGAGCTATTTGTAATTTAAATTTCTTTCTGTATGGAATTTTGGTTGTTGAAATAAAAGTTGGAATTTTATTTTAAACATATAAGCATACATTTACAGGCTTGTGTTAAACATTCTGTGTTGAAAAGCTTCTAATGTAATACATTTTATCGGTAAAAGACAAAATTATTATATTTTTGCGATGTATAATTTATGATTATTAAATAATTTTTGAATTAATAGCAGATTCAAAAGGGTATGCAAAAGTACCTCCCTAAAATAAAAACTTAACTAATAATTGGCTGAAGGTTATTGACGTATATATGTTCACTTATCAAGTTCAAAACTCTCCAAGCATTATACTACGATTTAACGATATCTTAAAGATAAATTTAATGGCATGGTGAAATAAAAAAAAAATATTTCTTACTTCCGTCAATCCAAAACAAAAACGGGGTTAAATTCGAGCCTTCATACAAACTGTTCTACTTCAAAGAGTCACAAGACGAGGGAAGAAAATGGTCCAAGTGATGAGATTTATTTTGATTAGATACTTCTTCAGACTCATTTGTCAGCCTATAATATGATTATCGTGCATTGTCGGACGATAGTGTACAGAAAACTATCAAACTTTAAATATTATTAACATAGAACTCCGATACATTTACTAAAATAATTAAAAAATATTATTATTTTTTAGTTTGTATCAAAAACTTAAATATTAGACGTACCTTAAAATTTAATTTATCCCTGAAGAGCGTCAAAGTCCGTGGGTGGCCATAACCACTTACTCTCGCTGACTTATTTGGCTTTCTATAACCGCTACCGCTTGTGATTAGAATACAATGACAGGGTACGTTTAAGCATCGTATTATTCACGTCGTACCCTTTGTTGTCAGCGTTTCACTAATTACCAACAGTTTATTGAAAAACCTAAACCTTCCTTCATAGTGACATCATGCTAGTTAAATGGATTACAAAATGGCGTCTTTAATTAAGAAAAATAAAAATTCAACCCTAGTTTTGTTCATTAACAAGTTTAACATACATTTATAACATCAAAAGACAAGTTATGAAGATAAAAGTTTTTAAATCAATGATGGAAAGTAAAAAGTTTAAATATACCGTTATTCCTCTTTAAAAATATTTAACAATAGCAAATTTTTAAGTACTTTCTCGCAGATTTAAAGATCAAAAGAACAAGGGGCGGCGCCGTCAAAGCCACTGATATTTTGTAGGACATTAAAATCTGACCGGCTTTGTTTGAAACTTTTGCCTTTGATATTTTTTATGCAATTTATATGCAATTTTAATTGCAAACTATTTAATGATTCTTTTGTTGTTTTGTACTAAAAAATAGAAGAGATTTTGAGCGAAGCTATTTCAAATTGTTTACAAAATAGATACTTTTAATAGTAATATTAAACATATGAATATGTGTAGGTACATGGTAGAGCCCTCACTATAGTTATTTGATTGCAGCTGGTTAGAATCATCTCATAGAAGAACAGTTTGAAGTGAACATATAATTACATTTCATACTGTAAGCAAGAGATCTGGTTTTTAAAACATCCTCTCCGTCTATGTCTTAGACTGCTTCATGACTCCCTACTTCCAAGGGTGGTAAAGCATTTGCCACTATTTTTATTTAGCAACTATCTACATTTGGAATTGTCTACCTATAAGTGTTCATGGATTCACAATCTGTAGATCACTCATAGCGCTAATACGTTTGAGAATTTAAATAAAGTTCGTTAAATTTAGTGATATTTATATTAAAATCCTTAACATACGTTATAATACTGTAAATATCTTGTACTATACAGCAGCGACAAACATAATTGAAGAAGGCAAATAGAGAATAAAAATATATAACTCTTTAAAAATGTTTACAGCTATTAAACGTAAAACCTACAGCTGGATTAAAAAAAAATGCAAAACCACCGGAGGATACAAAGAGAGAAAAGATTCACTTCACGGCACAGGATATGAATAATTACCTCGTCTACATGTAACTTGGATTTAAAAGCAAAACAAACCTGACAGAGTACATGGAGAACTTTCATTGGATTGTAAACAAAACTACATTGAGTTGAACATGAAAAGATTTTAGAGGTTGTCCTTTTTAGATAATAATTAATCTGACAGTACTTGTAATACTGTAGTACTTAAACTAGGCTCTCCCACATTTTTGAGTTTCTTTTTCGACCTCAGCAGCGAACCGATTTTTTTTAAAGATTTGTTGATAAATTTTGATTATTAGTAGATACAAATAAAGCCAAGTTTTATTAGAAGCAATGCAAAAAAGAGTTATGAATTCTGTACATTATCTGTGTTTAAGTATTTCAAGTAAATAAATATTTTGAGCCAAGTTGAATATAAGCTTTTATATGCGTATTTGGTACACTTCTGCTGGGGAACCAATTCAGATCATCGTCACCGTAACCGTTGTTATCCTTCCATTAGTTCAGTTGCGTTATTGTTTCTCTCACACACACACACACATACATAAATATATCCTTGGGAGTAGAAATACCTGTGTATTAAAAGGTTATATATATTGGTATTATGACTTGAAAACTTTTGTATAACACATATAGCAGATTGGTGGGTAGGGCCTTGCAGTTTTTCTAAGGGAGGAAATGTCTTTCGAGATGAGAGATATGTGCAAATAAGTCAAAGACCTAACACCACGGTTTTTTTGCTTCCTCTGGTAACAAGATGGCTATTCATTTTATGCAAATAGTACAATTATTGCTACTGTAAAAAAAAAAGTAACGATCATTTGCTAACTATTAAATACGCTATAATTTATGGCAATATTTTACATTTAATGTTGTTAATTTACATATCTTTGTGTAATAAATCTTAAATGTTGAATAAAATATTCAAAGATATCTCTTACATCCAAGGAATTAAGGATCATATTGTTACCATTATTTGCTTAAATTATTATATTTAAAAGAAAAATACTTATACATCACAGAAACCTATATTTAATTAGCACAGTTATTTTTAATTTATTCATAAGATAATTCAAACATGAAGGTTATTAAAATTCTGATTGAGAACATTCACATACTGACTTCTTAATGCTAAAGGCTTACATATGAACTAATGTACACATGTTTCCTTGTGCGTGTGTGTATATTTGAATTAGTTTACACATGCTACCTTGCATGTGTGTGTAAATTTGCATTAGTTTACACACGTTACCTAGCATGTGAGTGTAAATTTGCATTAAAAATATAGGCAAAAGCTGTTGGTTCGCGTCGTGACGTCGCTGCAGCGTTTCTTGTTTGTTATGGAAATTGTTTTATGTTTTTATTTTACGTAGTATATTGAAAACCGTATGTTAGTATAAAATGTATTTATATTACTAAAATAATAAACAACAAAGTTTAATAGCACAAGAGATTTTTTAAATTATAATAGATTTTTTTTTTTGGTAGTTATTTGTTGTACAACTATTCATCGTTTTATACATAACAATTGTTTACAAATGTTACATTACAAGTGTCTTATGCATTAAATATAATAAGTACATGAAAATTGGTAAAGCATGCATAATATATTTTCCAATTAGTTGTGTGATTTATTTAACTCCCGTTTCGTCAACAACATCAGTAAGTAACAATAAACAGTGAAGTAAGACGTATTTGTTAATAGGATCATGTAATTGGCGAAAATGTATTTAAAGCAATTCATTATATTCTATTAATTATTCTGTGTATTCTTAAATATCTAATGAATGAAATTGTAATGGATGTTTTCTGAAGGATTATTAAAGTATTCATGATTATACAGAAGTGTCAAAAGTTGTGATAGATTATTATTATGAGGCCAGTCAGAAAGGTTACAATATTTGACAGAAAATTAATAATCTTTATAATTTATAAAGAAATGGGGTGTAAGATTCATAGAGATATTATACAAATTCTAAGGTAAAATTGTCTGTCACATAATAAACATTTTAAGCTGGGACTACAAATTCGAAATTTGAACGATTTTGTATATTTTTTTTTCTTTCAGTACATTAAAAAATATTCGAAATTCTAATATTTTAAAATAAAAATCAAAATCATAAAATATTTTTAAACACACCGCTAGATAACTTTAATCAATAAAGCGTTATACGTTAAATAAAAACTTAAAAAAAAAAACAATATTATGCAAGTGAAACTAAAATAATAACGCCATCAAAATCTTATTTTCAGTTACAAAAGCTCGCTTATTTGACTACCCCTGCCTATTCGTACCATCCCTTCGTATTGAGGGCAGGTGGCTGGCTCGCATCCAAGGCAGGTAGGGCTCATCTAGGTTAGCTTTCGAGGTATTAATATTTACTTTCTCATTCGTATTTTTGGAGATGTTTGTTGAGAAAAGTTGAGCATTTCTTTTGTGACCTTAGAATAATATAAAGATAAAGGTGTGGTTTATTACATGGTGTTGAGATGCATTTACAAATCATTTTATATGTTTTTAGACATAAAAATGAAATATTATTTAAAATTTCAATAATTTTATGGTTTGTGCTAAATAATATAAAAATGTTTGTATTATTCAATACTTTTTATTATAGTAATATGTTTTAAGCGTTTCGTTACGTTTGTTTATGCAGACCAAAACTTTATCTAGAATATAATATAAAGCTATATATTTATTATACAAAGTTATAAAATATATTTTTGAAATCGACAACCATTAAACAGAAAACTTTGTTTAAAACTGTAATAAGTTTTTTTATTGGCGCTTTGTAACTCATTTCTACGTTACGTAGCACTGCTACAAATGTAGGATTGGTCTACGATTTCTCGAATGCTACGCTACGTCCAGTAAAACGATCAATTTTATACTGACCGAACCAAATAGTTTCATTTCGTAGAAAATATAAATGCTGCCTTAAAATATTTTTGTAATATAATTCTTCTAAAATCAAAGAAAGCCTTTACGCTATGGATATAAAGACTATAATCGAACGAAACATGTAACAACTGCACCGATTTCAGAGTTGATTAAACTATTGTAAAACTAGCTGTTGACCGCGGCTTCATCGACGCACTGATCCCAGTAATAGGTCACACAATATTATATATTAATAAAATAACGTCCGCGGTATCATTGTAAGCTTTCACTAAATATGTGTTTGTGTTTTGTTTTAGTTTTATTTTATTTATTGTATATTAATAAAGTTAACAAAAAGATGTAAATATTAGTATTTTTTACATATATTATGTCATGGATATTTTATTATATACGGCATTCGGATAAAAAATTATTTTAATACAATTCTTTAACTTAAAAAATATACTTCTTTTGATATTATGCTTCCAGAACTAAACTAACTCGACTAGTGAATCCATACGATCGATTAAACAAAAAAACAAACTTCAGCTTTATAACATGAGTATAGACAATCATATAAGTTACTATTCTCTCTGTGAAGTCGAAATAAATAGAGGATGTCAAGATCTAACCAGTTATGCATCTTCAAACAAAGGCCCGTAGTTCAAGTTGGATTTCTTTGTATTAATAGTCGCTGTACAAGAAATGCTGTATCCACTATTTATTTAACAAAGAAGAATAAAAAGAATCGTCTTTGTGTATTGTTTGTTTCCGATGAATTGTATTCGTTTTACTTTTTAGACTGACGTTGAAATAATGACGAACATTTTAAAGTTTTTCAAATGTCAACTATATTATTGTGGACACGTTGTTTTAAATACGATGTATCATTGGAATAACATTATATAGTAAATGATAAAAATATATAGAAAGCATAATGTTTAGTATTTTTATTAAAAACGTGAAAATTGCATTTTCCGTCAACGGTGATTAAGCGTCAGCGGAAGTACGGTATTTTTATATTAAACAGGAATAGAATACAATGGTTGACAGAATTAGGATTACAAAACACTGTATGTAGACAATGATTTAGTTAAAATGTTATATTTACAAGTTCTTTGAATAACCAAACCATTATATTGTAACCTTGTCTTAAGATAAAGTTATGACCCATTGTCCTGTTGAGATATAGGAAAAGAACAAAAAGTAGCCTATATTTATTACGAAAGTTCAAATGCTAATTACGTCAAAATCTATTCAGAACTTTAGCCGTTAAGATACAACAAACAAAAAGACAGACAACCAGGAACACTTTCAAATTTTTGAATTAATAAAATAACCATTTTAGTCATATCTCTTAGAAAAATCACTTTCTCAATATCCAATATCATTTTTTTTCAATAGAACAATCCAAGATAAATGGTTTCACTTTGTCTTTATAACCTCGATAAATATCAGATGTCTGATAAGATGTAATGCGAGAGAGACTTGAGTTTCCATACATTTCAGTCGCAAAGGGTTCCTGAAATATATATTTTACACGTTATTTAATATTAGCTATGCCAGCGGCTTCGTCTACATCAAAATACGTCATAGGTGTTTTTACTTCAGATGGTCTAAAAGTAAATTTTTGTTTCAAGAACAGTATTTTTTTCGAAATGTAAGGATACCTTATATCGTTTTCTGTACAGACAACGTGTGTGTATAAATATATAATGATCAGTTGCGTAGTTAAGTCGTGAAAGCATACAATTAACTCTTATTTTATTAATAAACTAGCCCGCGGCTTCGCCCGCGTGTAGGTCGGTTTTCACGTAATCTGTGGAAACTACAATTATCCAGACCTTTAATAGACTTATAGTTAATTCTATAGCATCCTATTACTGTGGCAATTTTACATACAAATAACATACGTACACGTCACACACACTTATACAGCCAGGACATTATTCAGATATACGTATATATAATAAAACATATAAATACGAAATTATTTTTAGCAAATAATATGTTTTCGAGTAATATTCAATTAAAAATATTTTTTGAAGAATTTTAAACTGCTATAACATATGCGAAAACATAATCATAGCGTGTTCTAAAAAAGTCAGCGCCATCTATTGGCTAAGTGAGCGTTATCTATATCAAAATGGGCATATGCTCATATTCAATTTGTTATTTTATTAAAATTCAGATAAAATAAAGTAGAAATTCTAGCTTTATCTAAATTAAATACGTTTATGTAAACCGCATTCAATTCTGTTAAAAAGTTTTGAAACAGTGCTTGAAGTAAATTTTCAATTGACCATAACTTCTTTTTTCCTTAACCGATTTTGACGAAACAATTTTTAACAACGCTCCAGATTATATATAATCCACCTGTGAAATTTGCGTTCAAATTCGTTGAGTAGTTTCGACGTTATAACTTACCAGACAGACAGAGAGACTGACAAAAAAATCCAAAAATTGTTTTTTTGGTTTCTGTTACTCGTCTTTAATCGCCCCCCCTATCAGTTTTTTTGGAAAAATATTTAATGTCTTATTATATATTTGAGATAACCTATCAATCTTATAGGAACTTCAAATCAATTTCTACCGAATATCACAACGAGAGTTCAGATTAGGTATATGTTCATATGTGGATGGTAATCTCAAGAACCAAGAACCACTGCACAAATTTAACAAAAATCCATTTGAAAGATATATAGCCCAGATAGGCTATATATAAGTGGAAACTAATTTGGCGGAACATTCAGATCGTTCAATATCATCTGAGTATTTTTTTACCAATATGGAGCAAGCGACTCCTCTAGCTATAGGTAGTATATATAATTCAGTGCTCCAATACCTCTAGGGGTATTTGTCGTAGATAAAATAATATCCAGTTCCGCTGAAACTCGCCTGGCAATGAATCAATAGCATATTTCAATTTCCAAACCGAAGTCTTTGTCATTTCGAAATAATAAGAATGGAAAATATTATGGCTTACTTATAGTTTTTGATTGCAAAGTTATTGAAGTGACCTTGGTTTGTTAGGTAATAAATACTGGTTATCAATATTGGTAATCAAGGTATAGAAATAAATAGGAATAATATCTCCTTTTAAAGTTATCATTATAAAGGATTGCTTAAAATATGTTATTTCCTGTACTTGTTCGTTAAAGAAATCAGACAAATATTGTAAACACAAGAAAAGTTAGCTACGATAAAAATATATCAATCAAATTCAAAAAAGCAATATTATATTTAAATAAAAAGATAAGTTAAGAATTGTTCAAAATTATTATGTATTTATAATATTATTTATTGGATTTGCTGAATATATAATTGTATTCGTGGCTTTTCACTAAATATGCTTCCGAAAGTTTACATCATTATCGATAAACGCAACCCATTCAATGTGTTAATACAGTATCGAAAAGTTTGTTTATTAATAGCTAAAATTGGTTTGTATATTCAAATATTTCGATTATAATTAATGTTCAAGCAAATCATTTTGATATCATTTTACCACTTCTCACAGAGACGACATTAAATATGTAAAAAAAAAACAATTATATTTTATTATATCTATAGTTGAATGATTTAAACTTGTAATTAAATTCCATTCCAACTTGTGTTTCTAACTTCAAAGAACAAATACTTTTATTCAAAGGGTAACTCCTTCAGTTTCCCTCCTTAATTTAGAACAAAGACAAGGTGGTTTTGTCTGTATATTAAACTATCTACCTGAATCACTCAGGTCCGGACAGTTAAATTGATAATCAGTCAGAACTGTTTTATAAGTACAGATATAAAGTGTATAGATGTAATGTGAATACTGATAATTGCGTACAGATTTATATTATTTATGTATATGTAATGCACATTTATTTTAAAAGGATTTGATAGTTGTTAAGTACTTGATATCAATTAACAAAAAGTGTAATTTATTGTCGGTGTGTCTGTTTGTTGACCGGGCATCACGCCAAAACTACTTGACGGATTATAATCAATTTTGTAACAACATATAGGATACTTATAATAGCACAATGTTGCTCGAAACTAGTCAATAATAATAATTAAAGGTTGGATTTAAACTTGTACGAGTGAAGCTTTCCACTGTTAAACTCTTAACCATATGCAACAAAAGATTTAATTAATAATCAACCAATCAAAGTGAAATGAAGTGAATCCGTCACGAGTGCAATTGACGGTATAATTATTTTCAATATAAAAGAATGACCCAATTGCAGAGATTTATTACACTCGTGACTTTATGAGAGTTCGAAATATGAGTTTGCAATTGTATTATTCAGCGTATGTTCTCATTGAATTCGTATATATAACTTAATGTATGTATGTATGTATGTTTGTGTATGCGTGTGTATGTGTGAGTATGTATATGTGTGTCGGTGTAAATGCATTATGTATACTCACCCATTAGTTACATTGAAATGTTATTCGTAGAGCGCTTCAAATAATATTTTATTAAACGGTAGGTTATGTAAATAATGCGAAGCCGAAACCGAATCATGAAAGTGTATTAATTTTATTACAATTAAATTGTGAACGGAACTCAATTGGATTCAATTTTTTTATGATAACAGTAATATGTAATTTTCTTATAACAATATAATTTGTCGTCTGATTGGTTTGTAGTTAAGGAGATTTCAATCTCTTCCTTATTATTTATTTACGATGATGGGGTTTCAGAATATTTGTTATAATTCCTAATGATAAATGTGTTTTAAACTTGCATGCTCCAGCTTGATTTATAATGGACAAAAAAGTATTTGTATATATATATTATATCATAAATATTAGTTTGGAGATACTAATCGAACCTGAGAAACAAAGGCTATATTAGTTATATTTTAATAAAATGCTCTATTTCATGAAGAGCAGTTTTGAGATTAGAATATATTAAAAGTTGGACATTATGATGATTGAGATGTTTACATTTATGTTTTTTTTTATTACTTCATTTTATTCTTTCTTCCTATTAAACACATTCAATATAACGCAACATTATAATGGAAACGAAGTATTTGGAAGTCCATGTCAAGTCCATGGATCTCCATGAAGTTTCTTGTCGGTTATGGAACTACTTTGAAACCGTGTAACTCGAATCTGACGTTTCATAAATGCAATGTATTGTAATTTTAAATAATAGGTCCTTACATATGGAATTGGCGTTTTTCGTATTGGCCACTTTAATCACAAATTTCTCCTCTTTAGTTAGGAATTCCAAATTCAAATTTTTACAGCTATTTGCACAAGTATTTTTGTTTTGTTAACTGTCATTCATTTGTTTTTTTTCTTCTGTTTTTTCTGTTTTACGTTACTCAGTTTACAAAATGGAAAACTTGACATATCGCATTATTTACGAGTACGAGTTTGATCGGTCATGTTGTAAAAAAAAACACAGTTTGTTTTTGGTTCCAACGTTTTCGATCTGGAAATTTCGACCTGCAGAACAAGCCCCGTGGATGGCCGAAAACCCAAGTTGATAATGAAGATTTGAAGGTTCGTTCGAGTTAGCTACAAGCTGCGGTGTTAGTGTTAAAACTGTTTTAATCCACTTGAAGCAAATTGGGAACATTAAAAAACCTTGAAAGGTACGTTTAGAAAAATGTGGTAAAAAGGTAAAAAAATGGATTCTCTACGATAATCGGAAGCGCTCATTGCAATGGTTGGATCCTGGTCAGCCAGCCGTATTCGGCCGGGAGCGAAAATTGACCCAAAGAAAATTACTTGTAAGCGTTTGGTGGACTAGTGCCGGTATTGTTAATTAAAGTTTTCTCAATCTGGCCAGACTATTACAAAAGATGTTTGAAAATATCTATAAACATATATAGCCATGTTAAACTTATTTAAACTTATATAAATATAGAATGAAAAATAAACCGACACGGGCAGGGATTCAGGACCACCGTCCTGATAAAAACGATCACATATAGAATGCTTAATTCACCGAGGCGGACAGCGATATGGTAGCACAGTTGGTAGAACGACGGGACGGTTTTCCAATAGTCGCGGATTCGAATCCCTGCCCTTGTCGGTTTATTTTTCATTCTATATTTATATAAATTTATTACAAAAGATGTCTATTGTCAGCAGTTGCAAACAATGATGGAAAAGCTAATTGCCAAATAAACTAAGCTGGTCAATCGCTCCACATTGCTGTGTCACGACAACGCTAGACCACACATTGCACAATAGACGACTACCAAATGAGAGGTGCTTTGGATAACTTCGTGCAAAGGAAAAAATGCAACTCAGGTGGGTCCAAAGCGCCTTCAAAGATTTTTTGATACCCGTGTGACTGGTTTTATTAGTAAAGGGGTCAACGAACTACATATAAGATGGCAAAAGTGCATAGAAAACAATGGATCATACTTTGATTAATTAAATACATAATATTAAAAAATAATCGACTTGTTGGTCCTCCCATACAAAACGCCAATTTCATATTATGTAAGGACCTGATAATAACTTTGATTTTGCCACTGACAATGATTTTGTGTTGACGGGTCCTAGGTTGTACCTAAAGGTGAGAGAAACTGTTTACATTATAAATGTCTGATGTCTAACGTGAGTTAAAGAAACCACAGATAGAATAAGGTTTTTAATACTTTGGACATCGGACTTTCCTAAAAAATACAAGTTACTCATCTTAGCACCACCTACCGGGACAAATTGTAACTATAAACCATGCAGGTGCCCAAGAGTTGACAAAAAAAGCAAATTTAGTTCAGGTGCAAGAGTTCGGTATATACATATAATACACATGTGCGTATTATGCATGTATGTGTATATATGATATAAGACACACATATATATATATACATAATGCTACAGGGAACAAGGATAAAACCTCTTGGACATTTACATGTATTTATGTCTGTGTGTAATGTCTGAAAAAGTCTTATGAAAATCAGATGTAATAAAAACTTATTGCAATACTGATTTAGTATACATATGTGTTAATATTAAATATCACTGATATTTAATATTAAATAAAACTCCTTTGTCATATCACGTTGAAAATATTTTAATGATGGTATAAATATATTAATATTTATTTCTAATATACGTAAATAAATTATTCATTAACTGATTTTGTATACATTAAGCTTCGCTTGGGTTTTTTTATAAACTTTTACAGAACAAACAAATTTGCATAAAATATTTTTCATATAAAATAGAGTTCTTCATTGTGAATGAATGTAATTACTGTTTTTTTTTTTAATATAATATAAAAGTTATTATTTTAATTATCATGTTAATATTATATTATAAGTAACTTACTAAGAGTTTGAAAATATCTTTAAACATGTATAGCCATGTTAAGCTTATTTAAATTTATATAAATGTAGAATGAAAAATAAACCGATACGTCGCTCTACCAACTGAGCGTATCGCGATACGGTGGCTCAGTTGGTAGAGCGACGGGACGGTTTCCCAGTAGTAGCGGGTTCGATCCCTGCTCGTATCGGTTTTTTTTTCATTCTATATTTATTTAAATTTAACTTACTAAGAATTTCTTTATAATCGTCTAGTTCAAAAATAAATAAAGAGAGCGGAATAATATTTATGTTATATAAGTTCTTTGTTCCATAAAGCTAACATTGAAGTGAAAGTAAAAATTACAAAAATATAAAGAGTTAAAAATTGATATTCTTTTTTTTTTAAGTAAGTTATTTTTGTTATATTATTAGAAATAGTAAATATATAAGTGTATATGACATAGAAGTACTATTAGGAACTATATCTATAAATATATATTAATTTATTATAAATATATAAATCATTTTTGTTTCAATACTTAGGATTAATATAAAACCAAGAGATACGTCACGTTTCTATAAGCTGTAGTCTGATCCGAACTTTCTAAGGCTTGTTACAAACAGTATTTTTTAATATTTTTTCTACACCTGTCTTTTCGGGACCATTGATAAAGAAGATGATATAGCATGATCCCCATTTGTCTTAGCTTTGTAGAACATACTTTTAGTGTAATATGTATATACTCATATATCGTCAGTCTGAAATCTTCCTTAATTCGTGAACTTTATACAAGATGTTTGCATATTAGACTGGTAGTTTTGGTAATTAGTGCATTAAAATAAATGTTTTTTTCAGATTCTGTATATGTAATTATGCTATCAAAAAAACAATAGAAAAAACATTAAACCAAAAATATTATTTAAAAATCCTTGCTTGGAATTAAATTCCTTAAAATTTTATAAAAAAAAATGTGAGGAGTTTGTTAAATATTCTTTTAAAATTATATTCCTGACCCGATAACAAATAGGTCACGACCTGGAAACCCTAGAACCTAGGTGTTCTAGCATAGACTAGATTTGCCGGTAGATGACGCTACTATCAAACGATTTCTTTACCCAACAACAACCCTTGAAAAAACACATATTTTCACTGATAGAATTATTTCGATCGAATGAAGGAAGGGTATCAATGAAGCTGGTACGATTCCCGCTTGTGTTGTAATTTTTATTAAAAAGTATTCTATGGTTAAATAAATTAATAATTTATGTTTTATTTAATATATCCAATAAAATTATGGACAGATCTAAAAGTGTTTTTTAATATATCTCATATTATTTAAAAATAAAATTTTTACATTTTGTTGTTTAGATTAGTTACTTTTTAATGCCGTTAATTGAATTAATTAATTTTTACTTAAAAGAATAAGTTCATAGAAAATAGCAATATTTTTTTAAGCTGAAAAGAAAAATACAATTTATAGAGATATTCTCTATCCTTCTCACTCTTCTTTAAAAAATATCATTTCGGAGATGAAAGAAACCTAATTCATTCTAATTTTTAATCATTACGTATTATTTCAATTCTTATACGAAGCCTTGAAAAAATATTTATGTTAAATGTATTCAGCGGGCGGCGAGAAATACAATTATTTTTAGGGATCCCTATTACAATGGAAAAACGTTTAATTAGATGATTTAGAAATAATTATCTTCTTTTGTATGAAATATTAATTTATCTTTTTCATCATATACTTTAAGTGGCCTACCACTACTTGTTATGGTTAATTAATTTTACAAGTGTTTTAATAATCATATTTTTAGAATTACAGTTTCTTTCATATTTTTGACAAAGTATTTTTACAACCAAAGCTTACTTATTATAGCTTACTATACTTTATATTCCCTGTTTTTTCTGTCGCAGCGTACAATCCTTGCAAATTATATCTAAAATAAAGAAATTAAAAACAACAACATGTAGTTTCCAATAGATTTCAAAATTCGGAGGCTGAAAAATACAAATTATTATATTGTTTAATTATAAATATTCTTTAATAAATTACATCTAATTCTATTAAACTTTATGACAAGAAGATTAAGGTACAACAGTCCAGATTATAGTTTTGATATTGGTATTTCGCAAACAAATAATTTTGCATGGCATATTCTCAAAATCGATGATAATTTAAACATATTTAATTTTTTTTTAATAATCTAAACGATATATATATTAGTTAGTAGTTTAGATTGTAGTAGTTATTATGTAGTTGTATGGTTTTGATTTTTTATATTTAATAAAATTTTAAAATTACCCGAATAATTTTATTTTTTATATAAATCATGATAATGAGCAAAACCATAATTTTTTACAATATTAAATATAAAATTCAATGAAAAATAAAGTAAATCATTAATTAATAAAAATGATCCTGTTAATTGAATACATCCACCGTATAATCTGTGGGTTAAAAGTAAAAATAAAGATGGCGCTCTAAGCGTTACCTCTTTCCATTGCGCAGTTGTACTACAGTGCATTGAACAAAGAAACCGAGCACAGCCTGATAGTGTACATATAAAATATATTATTTACCGGATTATTAACACTTCAACTACCAAGACACTGCTTTTTTAAATTAATTTATTAAAAAACACAAATTATTCCAACTCTAGAAGACCACAGCTGTAAAAATGGCGTTCGATATTCCAAATTTAAATTATTTGACCGGTTGAAAAACTCTTTTGTGTATTTTCTTTGTTATTTTTTTATTTCGGAAACATGGACGTACCGTCTCCGTACAGAGTACGCGTATAACTGAAGCCTCTGCAGAAAGGCTATATGCATTGATTAGGCGTAGCTCTCTCTGTCTGCTCGTCTCTTTCTAACGTATGTATCTTTTGTCCCTCTCGCTCTTTGGGCCAGTGGCTAAATGGACGAATTTTGGCTTCGCGAAATCTCAATGGTTCTCAAAATTTTACGAATTTCGTATGTTTTCTGTTTTTTTAACAGAGTCGCTGTAATTTAACAAGTTGTTTCAATTTACTTAACTTGACTTGGGGCGGTTAAAATTTTGATGACATTTATATAATAATGGCGTTGAATTCAATTATAAAAAATATGTGACGAAAAGTTAAGTTAACATTTATTGATAACTTTACTTTGCCTGATAAAAAGTTTTGTTAACTGTCTCTAAAAAAAGGTTAGTTTTCTATTTGTACCTTTATTAAAACAACTGGATACAATATCTTTTGTTTGTTTTTGTCATATAATAATAAAACAAAATAATATTACTCTGACATATGTAATAATGTTGAGAGTTCATATATTTTGTTACTTACTTTCTTCAAAAAAGGTAACTTTATTCTATAACATCTCTTATGTTTTCGTGAATGTTGTTGATAATATCAATTAATTTTTATTTTAATAACAAGTTTCATTATTTTTATTAATGATAAAAATTATTTAGATTTCAAGTATTGATATTTTTTTTCAAATAAATTTAACAACTTATTTCGGTCATATATATGATTATAATAAATATATTTATTTATACTAGCTTGCTTGCTACCAAAAAGGTTATATTCAAAAACTTAATTTTAATAAATAATTATTACTTATCAATCTCAGGAATATAAGTTTAGATTTTCATAAACACTTTATTAATACAAAATAAATTAATATATTTATACTTTTAAGATTTGGAACCCTACCGTTCAATGAAATAATGTAAAATTAAAAGAAGTTTTAAAATAATAATAAATAACATATAGAACTAATTTCACATTAGATATTATAAGGACTATAAAAACGTCAAACTTTGGGAACTTGTGTACTGATCATAGAATATTTGAATGGTAGCGGATGTAGGCTAGATCGATTGTGATGCGACTCTAGTAATTATAAATGATACAATTAGAATTCGTTCTATGCTAAATCGATTTTGGTAACATATTTAAATAGAAAGGTAATAAATAACCTTATTCTTAAGTGGTTAATAGTTTTTGGATTGTTCCAACAAAATATATAAGGTTTTTAAATTTTAATGTCAAATAAATGTTTATATTATACAACAATAAAAAATATTACAATATTATTTGTGTCCGCATACCAGTATCCATATAATTTTATCAAGTATAATTTATGGAAAGATATGTTTTTTTTTTTAACTTTCATATTATAAAAGAAAGCAAACCCTGTACTAATTTCAAGTATTTCAAATTCAATGTTGACTTTGTAAGTATTACCTTAAAGTTCATTGTTATAACTGTATAAAGTATTAAACAAACCTCGTGTTTAATATCTATAGTAATCTGAGGTAAAGTTTGTAAGTAAGTTTGTATGTAGGAGTTAATGGACGAAACTAACCATTCTATTTTAACAATTAGTTCTTCAACATATGGAATAATCCGATCTGGTTTCTCCTCGCTCTAGTTAAAAAAGTTTTCATGGAGTCCAGTTAATAAGGCCTTCTGTAGACATCGCGGGTGAAGCTGCCAGCAATAGCTAAATCTAATAATATTAAAACAGGAAGATGTTCGTTTATTGTATCGAGTAAAAAGTTTCAAATTTCATTATACTGTTTAATGATACAAAGAAAAACGTTATAAAAATGGAGTTATCTACATGTAATGTAAAATAAAAATAAGATTTACCAAGATACACAGAGCAATGTAATTACCTTATATTGTATGTTAAATAATAAATAAAGTAATTTATTTTATGTTAAACCAGTAATACAAAAAAAAAAAAAATTCATTATGAACAAATTTACAAAGCATCTACGAAATGCTACGAGAATCTTATAGAGTGCTACGACCTGCTACGTAACCTCACTGTTTGAGAATAATAATTATTTAATATTTATATTATTATTTCTTCCACCTTATTACTTTTTTGACAATAAAAGACTAGTACGTATTTACCTAGTAGTTGATATTTCATTGACCATGCAGGGTTCTTTAATCTTTTTTAAAATAAATGACAACTCTAACAAATTTGTATATCAACATAAATTATTAAAAAAGTCTAAAAAGTATATTCGAAAACAAAAATGTTATTAATATTTCATGCCTTGTTTTTCTTTTGTCGTAAGCAGAATTTACTAGATATCATAAATAATGCCAAGAAGGGTTCTGTATAGATTTCGATGGAATCGTGCACAAGGTTTGAATACATCAGAATGTTTTGTTATTCAACAATAATATTAAAAATACCTAGCTTTTTCTAGCAAAGGGCTTGAGTGACTCTATTTTAGAGTTTATACATACTATCACTTTTGATATATTTCTTGGTAGGCATTTAGAACGTTGAGCTATTTCTATAATATGTCTTTTTCATTTATCAAGGTAAGTAACTATACTTCAGTTTGCAGATTGTCAGCATGGATTGCCAGAGGTCGAAAGTTTGATTTCTGTCCTTGTTGAGAAATTTATCACTCTATATTTATTTAAGAGAGCATCACTGGGCCATGTTAGTAGTATTTTATGTGACATATTTTCGACATCTTTAAAGAAATGGTTAATCCAGATGACCTACATAACTTTGGTAAGTTGAAACTTATTTGCTCTTGTAATTTTTAAACATGGGTTACAATGGGCTAAGTTTTTGGCTAATAGTCCTTGTTCACTTTGACAGTAAAGTGAGCATCAGCTGTACCTAAAAGCATATAGAAAGGACCTGTTATATAAAAGTATTTGTCCAAACGCATATATGAACTAAATGTTTCCTGCGAATGCGTTCACATTAACTGCAACAGGTTTTTTGGAACATTCGTGTAAAATAACTACTGATCATATAATGATATATATTATATAACAAATATATTATATATTATATATCCTTCTTCATTATGTGAGCTGTTAATTCCTGGCGCTTTCAGAGATTAGAGTATTCTAACAAAGTAAATCTTGAGTTATACGATATTAGTACATTATTAATGAACGAGTTATTAACAGAGACATACATAGATTAAACTTACACGTATATTAAAATTAAGTTATTGAATTAGTTTCAATCTGTTCTAGATGTATGATATCAGAGAAACGTTCTTTGATTTTCTATATAACATTTTTCTTGTTTTATTTCTTTTGAACTTTCCTTTTATAGCTGGTCCAAGTTGTTACATCATATATTTAAAAAAATATATAATTTAATCATGTAACATTTTTATTTAAAGATGTTTTTTTGTTGGAAGTGATTTGATTGATGGAGATCAATGCTGACGTCATAATTCACTATACTTACTAAAAATAGTCTCCACGAAAAGCTAAGTTCATTTTAAATATTAGAGAAAGAGTTTTTGAAATCGGATGAATAGTTTCTTAAATTTATTTCTACATACAAAACAAAATTTACATACTGTTTCTTTTTTGTAACATACATATTCAATATTACTACAATAACGACGGTAATAGGTCAAAGAAGCTCTTCAAAACATATAGTAAATGTATGAAATTAGTTTATTTATAGGTTCGTCTGAGAAATCGCTCTACTGGACTTTACTAGAGTCTTTATAAACTAACTAGAATTATTCTCTGCTATAGTTACCGTCGCTTAGTTTAAATAATTAAAACCAAAACTAAATAAGCCCTTTTATAATGAAACTAAGCAAGGATTTTACTTCTCTACTTATAGACTAGTCTATAGTTTAGTAGGTTAAAAGGGAATAACTTTAAAACTTTAGATAATTTAATTAAAACTATATAATCTTATTTAATTTTAAGAATATTAAAACAACAATGATTTGGATTTTTTAATGTATTAAATACATTTTTGTAATTTCTGAATGCAAATAAACAAATACTAAACTTATTTAAAAGTAAAGACAACTATACGTCCATTTCCCACCATGTTCTGCTCGCATCAAAGATGGCCGCGCTCAGGTGAGGTCATTGACACTGCCGACAGATATTTCTGTTTGAGATGTATGTTGATTTGTCGCAATAAATTCCATAATATATTACTTGATGTTTAGATTAAAATCATAGGAATATTAATAATATAGAGTATGACGTCATCATTACGTATCCTTACGATAATAATCATAATAAGTCCTAATATTTATCATATGAAGGTTAAATACCTCAAGAATCTTTAAGATAAGTAAACAATAGACGTACTTTTGGTGTTCTGTGAAGTGTGAGGAAATAATTTTTCATGGTTCTGTCTGTAGGAATTATTTACGAAGAAAAAATAGTATCTGACTTCGCAAACCCTTTCCACTCCCTTGGCCGCTCTTTGGATATCATCGTATCTTACCACCACGCCCGCGCAATGAACATAATTGTCACTATTGCTACCCAGCAACTAGGTAACCCAGCATTATAAAACATAGACCTAATAACAAATGTTAAAGAATTATATAGTATTTAAGAGTCTTAAAAGATTACATATAAATGTTTCAATATAACAATTACGTAAATTCAATGGAATTAATAACACTGTAATTTTTTTCGATATTTTTGCACGGAATCCTAATATTTGATGCCTTATACCTTTAAGATTAGGGGCTAGATTGTGAGACGGGTGGAATGGAATGTATTTAATAATAGATAAACATTGTCACTAGGGGAGAGTACGGAGAGCAGCAAAATCGTTTAATAATACTATATCCGTCATTTACATGTTATTGTAAGTAAATGAATAGGAGGAAATAGATATCACATATTATAACTAAAATCTGAGTACGATATGCTCTTTTGATTATTTTTTTTAAGATTTGAAGAACAATTTTATAATGTTACTAAATAGTGATATTTCTAATCTAAGTAATCTAATAGTAGATATGAACGGAAGTTTTCAACCAATTTTCAGTCTTTTAGGTTTTAAACCAAACTAATACTATTGTAGGATACAAAAGAAATATGTTTCTGACTTTGGCATTGAAAATCTTAAAACTTAATATTCAATAATAAATATATATACAAACCAATATTTATTAAAGAAATAATATATTTTTGCTATCTGTACACTGTAATATGGCCTTTATTTATGACTGTTTTGGGAGTTGTCCGGGTATTGTTGACTTCCCATCGCTGCGGTGCGAGATACTTGTACATGCCTTGGACCAGACTTCTTTAGATGAAAAAATGCTATTCGAATGAGTACACTTCACAGAAACTAGGAACTTATTTTGTAATATTTTTGTTGGATTCATTACTTAACAGAAATAAGGATCTTATTTTTATTATATAAATACTTTATACCAATACTCTTAGTGTTATTATGCGTTTTGTAGATCACGTAACACGTGGTCTTGGTCTAGATTTCAGTATCTGTAAACTTGGCCATGATACCTAAACCGAACAATAACGATGCTAGTTCAATAAAGCAATGGTTCCAATGTCCTAACAAGCTCCTTTCCTATTCATTATCACTTTTTATTATCTCTGTACCACCTGCAGCATATATTTTCTAAATACATGTGGCCCGTCGTTTGAATTATAATAAAAATAAACAAATCCATTGTTGTGTAAAGATTGCGGTCCAAGTACATGTATACGTGGCCTACGAGAGTTAAACCGTAGACATACATAATTAATGATGCGCTTGTTAGGAACTGTGTTATTGAATGAACAGATTGATTACGGTCATTCATACAATATATATGTATTGTTCAGTTAGTTCATAGCTGAGCTACGATGTGTGAGTGAGTGATGCTACGGTGTTAGATTTTGGATCACAAAGACTTATGTTATAACCGCTTGATGATAAACACAAAACTTTGATCGGTTAAGTTCCGCAATAGGCCAAAATATCTATTGTGATCTCTACGAATATAGTCGCGAGGAAAAAGTAATACGAAATTTGAAGCTAAAGATTTCTAATAAGTATATAACTGATATATTTACCTACAGGTATATTATGTACTTTATTCAAAGCGTGGCTAAAGGGCACAGTTGGCAGTGGCAGAAAGATAGCATTTTAAATAGATAAACAATTAGTATTATTCAGAAATTTGCGCATCTGTTAGTAATTGTATAAATTATGAACAACTTAATTAACTGAGTTACGTCATACTATAATATATTAATATATTTAAACTGTCGAGACCATACATCACAGATCAAAGGGCAGATAAAAAGCTGTAGTCTTCTAATGAAAAAAATAAGTTATACAAATATATAAAGATTCTTATTATCATTATCCTACTTCGCATGGCTTTTTGTGTCTTTTATTTCTTTTATTAACTGAGGTTAAAGAGTTACTTGATCTATATGTTTGCTAGGAAAATTATTTTTATTTTTAGCGGCTCAATAAGAATGAATAACAAAATAAAGTATAAACTTGAAAAATACAATTTAAAAAAGTAGAACCTTAAATATTAAATAAAAAACGAGCCAAGCAGGGCCAGCGTTGTAGTTCATTATATGAAGGCTAAAAATTATTTTTTTTGTCTAGCTAACGTACATGGAAAAAATAACGATTTTTCTGCTTAATTAATTTTTGTGTTCCTTCAAACAATATTTTATAACGAACAAAGGTACAATCTTTTGATGTTTTAATATATTTCATGTTAAATTTCTTTTCGCTTTTATTATTCACCTGCTTTTTAAATTACATTGTAATAGACCTTTCCAAACCAGATCAGGATGAAAACTAACATGGTTGGTTATAAGCATCTTTATGACAAAGTACATTATAAAGGTAAACGTTAAAACATGTAAAAGTTACATAGAATGCTTTCTAAAAATGTTTTATTAAAAAACAAATATTGTTAAAAATATACTTAGTTATAATTCACCAAAACTTTGAAACAAAACGGACCTATTGCTTTAGTTTCTACCATGCTACGTGAAACGTAGCAGGTGCTACGAAACGCAGGTGCTACGATAAGTAGACAATGGAATTGAAAAGCCGTTTAAAGATTTTTATATTGACATTATTATTTCAATCCAAACCTTGAACACTCACGTATTAAATACATTATTTGATTTAGGTCTTTAACACCAAGGAAAAATATAAATAAGAGGTCGTATACGGGTTGGCTCGACCGTTGGTATCTCCCTCACGACGTAAAATACACATTATCGACTTATGTTTTATAGTCAGTGAGTCTGGTGGTTAAACTAAAAATCATTACTTTGTTTACAACCCCATTTTTTGTGAAATATTTGATTAACTGATTGATATTCCGAATTCAAGTTTACTTTATGTTTGTTATTTCAGGTAGAGTTACCTGACAAAGGGGTTATTCTCTAGCCCGGAAATCGTATTTTGATCAAAATACTGGCTTGAGAAATGTAAATAGAGTTTTCTTTCGATATCAAAACTCAAACTACATTATATAATACAAATATATATCTAAGACACAATAAAAGCTACATATACTACTTAAAAAAAATTATTCACAAATTCCTTCTTTCTTTATTCGATTATACAATGTTATATGTTACACACAAGCTATATCATCAAAATATTTATCATATCATAATTTATCAACATCACTAATTATCAATTAAATTTATTATAAGTATATTTAAATAAATGAAAAAGGTAACAATCTATAATTCTATTATTAGCATCTTAGAAATTAATTATAAATTTAATATTGTTAAACTAAATACCTGCGTAACGCGGGAATGAGCACCATTTCATAATAATCCACTTCACTCTTACACGTGAAGGTATGAAAGACTTATGCGAGAGCGAAGCATTTGATATTAATTTAAATTTATTTGGGATTTGTTGAGCAAAGATATTGAAAATTGTATTTAAACAGAAGTCAGAATATAATAAATTGACGTCAAACGGTCTGAATATCAAAGAGTCTTGGTGGATGATAGACTTTAAAAATTTAACATTAATAGTTCTACATTAAATTTATAAGTAAATACTTTCAGCATAAAACTTTATAGATAATGTAGGCTATATTTTATTTTATTTTTTATTTTTGGTTCATGTATTGTCTAAATTTGTCATTTCATTGGCTATTTAAAATACGTAAGCATTCTTATTTGATACCATAAAAGATTGCAATAAATATCTAATTACATGTTGGATATTCAAATGGTAAGTAATTGTATTCTGTTATTACAATGTCACGGTGCGTGTGTGCGGAAATTTACATATTAATTGTTAATAAAGGCTCTCGCATAATACCGTCCAACTAAACTTTAGCCGTGTGCAATTCATTTGGGAAATCAAGGTGTGTTTACATATATAGCACACACACATAGACATGACGTATGCTTATGCCCTTTGTTTGGTGCAAATTGATAAAATCAAGCGATAAACTTATTCTTATTTTAAATGCGTTAATTCATTTAATTTACCTATTCAGTTAAGTAAACCATAGGTCAGTAAGACAAAAGAAATCATTGGAAATTTTACGGCAATTGGAATACTCCGTGAACTGTCGTCAACGCTAAAATAAGTATAATATTTTAAAAGTCGAATATAATTAAATGCTCATTAATATGTACGGGTTACTATTCGGGGTTAAAATGCCGCACCAGCTAAAATCAAAACCGGTGTGGTGTACCTTTGAAACATTACCTTTACAGCGTCTAAGTGCTCTAATATAACTCCATTTTTCATTGCATCTGTGTTTTATCGTGAACTTTATATCGTCTTAATTATAATTTATCCTACTAATATTATAAATGCGAATGTAAGTTTGTTTGTTACGCTTTCACGTGAAAACTACTCTATCATTATAAAACTTTATACACATACTTTTGGAGGTGTAAGAAGTAACATAGGTTATTTTTTATTAACTATTTTATTAAATATATATATATTAGCTGGAAGTTAAAAAAAATAGGAAGATAAAAACATTGTTTGTCTACAAACATATAGCCGGAGTCGCGAGCAACAGCTATCACATCTACAGTTATGCCTTGTAACAAATCAGTAAATAAATCTTCACTCTCGTTAATAAATTCTCAAGGACCGGATTATAGTTTAAACGCTTCAGTCTATCACTTGTACCACACGACCGCGGTTGATAATTCATGAAAGCAGCGAGAGTTACGTCTTTGTAACGCAGATCAATGGTTTCAGGATCAACAAGTTACTCTATTAGATGGTTTATTTCATTAAATACTAGCTGTTGCTCGTGTGTTTGTCTACAATGTTGTTGTTTAATGATACTTTAACAACAGATATTACAATGTCTAAACAAGAGGACAATATTAAACATTTTAATAGAATTTTTTAAGCGTCCCGTTGTTCGAGTAATTAGCGCAGACGCCTAAAGCTTAGCGGCGCAAAGGGTCTCGGGTTGGATTCCCGACAGGGACGGGCATGTATGTGATGAAAATAAATATCTGTATTTCTGGATTTGGTTGTTTATTAAATATATTCCCAGTTTTTATAATGTGTATTTCTATATATTTGTATCGTTGTCTTAACACCCTTAACACAAGCCAATCATTTTCTTACTTAGGTGCTAGATCAATTTATATTGTTACTATTATTTTTTTATCTTGTATACATATACGTATATTTTCAGTCTTGTTATAACAAAGTTTTCCAAGTATTTTAAATGATGATGATTGGAAATCCCTATCGTAAGCAATTGTGTCATCTTTTTGGGATCCCGTACCAAACAGAACGAAGATAAGGTATATCTGTCAAGACCCTTCTCTCACGCGGATCTAAGCAAAGGGCGCTATTTCCTCCTGACGTAATGAGCACTTGATTTTGACCTCCATGTTTATATTTATCGTTTTAAGCTGTTGGTATTAAATATGAATATTTATAACTCATATATTTATAGAATTCCGGTAATTCATTTATTTAGATTTATATTTTTATCAACAAAATGATGTATCTGGAAAATATTAAAAACATAAGAAATGCCTGCACTCGACCAAATTCCTTATCCGTTTGTGCCTATATTGATCATCTCCAAGTTAAGTTTTATTAAAAATCGTTGAGACTTGATCGGTAATGTAATGAGAGATACAAGATCGTGAGTAAGTTTCTCCTCAAGTTCGCAATTTTATTTTGATATAATAGTACAAACCAATTACGAATCCATGAAGAATAAAAACCTTTCATTCTTTCTTGCTTTCTAATAAATGATTCGTTAATCTAAAATGCAACAATATGATTTTAGTTAAATCGATCAGTAGTAAAAGAAACATATATTAATTATAATTTCTCTAAATTAAAGCCAGGAAGAACAAAACAAAGTTATTCAGTTAAATATATTTTCCAGTTTAATCCAAGGAAAGACGGTGGTAAACTTACACTGAAACTCCTACGATAACGAAGAAAACTTTACACAGGAAACTTTGTTGTCTTTATACTACTTAGAAAGTCGCGTGACAAAGCAATGGAACTTCAAACACATTTGGCTATAGTTAAAGAGTTTCAGGGGTTTGGGTTCATACGCTGAAAGTTACAACTCATTTGGAAATAGTTATTTTTTATTATGAAACAATTGAAACAACGTTGGAGAATACTGATATCAACCAATCAATACACTGTTTAAAATATGTATCTGTATGTCTGTTGTTTCGGGCTTTTTGCTGTGAATTGTCTTATAGGAAATTTTACTACAGCTGGTTATTTTTCTATTATAGCTGGCTACATCTTGTGGCAGGCACCTTCTTATAACGATTGCTAGGATTTTAGTATTATAATAATCTGACAATAACCAATCAATATGATATACTAATGTTATATTAAAAAATAGGGTCGTTAGACAAATGACCAAAAACAACATTATTATAATATCGTAATATCAGACTGTCTATATGTCACAGGCCTAATATTCCACCATTTATGTACTTTGGATATAAACATATCTTATACAAACAGCCATTATTTATTTAATTTACTAAAGCTAAGAATATACTTCGAATAAGATATGAGCTATTAAGTAAAACAATCACTGTTTATAATTTATGTTAAACGAGAATTCTCATAATCACCAGTTTAACAAAATGATTTTTCTTTTATGTAAAAACGTATACAGCGATAAAAGCTTTAGCTGCCTTTATTTGGGGCTCTTTTAAGATTAATTTAAATAATGAAGATTTCATTATTTATCATCCCGTGTATGAATTGTTTTATGTTAAGCTTTCATACAACGAACCGCGCCCATTTACTGAGCTCAATATACAGTAGCTACTTTAGTCCCCCCTCCACCCCCCAAGAATGGGTTAGGGTGCCAAATAATGTGGCATCTATCACCATATATAAACTGCACAGTTCTAGATTTATTGCAATTAAAACCCAAAACTTCTTGTATTTTTCAGTGAGAAATATTTTATTTTTCCGCAGTGTATACCTACTGTAGAGAGTGGTGGTTCAATGGTTAGTGGTGATGGTTGTTAGACGGCTGAACCAAAGGTTCGATTCCCACACGGGACAATTGTGTAATCCATATTGTTGTTCTGCGTCTTATTATTGTTCCGAGTAGCTACCTACTTGTGTCCGTTGTAAATGTGTCTATGAAACGTCTCTCGACACAGGATTACTTCTCTAAACCAGTTAAAAAATTAGGCTTCGTCACCATAATACATAGATATAGCGTATAGGTAAGCAATGTGGCTCGGGTTTCCCATTAGGGACAGGCGTGTATGTGATGAGAATTGATATCTTTCTATGTATTTGTATCGTTCTCTAAAATCCTTAACACAATCAAATAATTTGCTTACTTATGGGTTAGAATTTAGATCAATGTGTGTAATTTGTTCTGATATTATTATTATATAGGAAATAAATTAAAATATGACGGCAGCCTGAAATAAGCGTCAGCAGGGCTATTTGCTAACTTTGACTTTTTTAATGACCATCAGCTGTGACGTCATGGCAGTTTGTTACTATAGTTACATAATACGAAATTAGTTGTTTGACAACCATTATGTCCGCACTTACTGATAGTGATTTTCATTTTAGCTGTCAAAAAAGATACGCAATATCCCTGCAGGAGCTTTATTTCAGGACGAATATTTGAATAATACAAGATATTTGAAACCCATTATCTCCTCTTCAAATTGGATGTGTATTCCCAAAATCACAACACCCTTTGAACCCTTACCTGAAGATACACGGGAACTAATTGCCATATCAAATATGCATGCAAGTTCTTGCTATACTAATTAATACTCCATTCAGATTGATTTTGAACCTTTGTCCATTGACTTATAGTCGATTTTACCTTGCTAAGTAGACTGTTATCCTTGTGAAGTATTTTTTATATGTAGTTTTCGTATATTATATCATATATAGAAATAATTTGACATAGATTAGTTATTAACATGTATAACTCAATTATCTGATGTTGGTCTAAATTCATCAAGACAAGTATCAATACGATAGCTCAGTTGATGGAGCGACGGAAGCGATAAGGATGGATTTATAAGGGTCACAGATTCTCGGTTTTTTCATTTATAAAGATTAGGTAACTAAGCATAATGTGACATGTCAGAGACAACAACAACAACAACAACAGACAAAGTCGAGAGAAAAACAAATAAAGTTTAGAAACGTAGCTAATATTTAAAAAAAATCTCCAGAACTACTTTTACTTTACTTCGCTGTTATTTTATTATATGCCTACATTAATTATAACATAACAGACAATATATAAAAAAAACAAAGACTGGACTAGAGATAATGAAATGTAAATAGCGTTAACAAAACATTGGCGTCCGAGCGCGATTACACAACTTTATGTTTATTATTTATTACTGCCCCATAATACCAACCTTACCAATAAAAAAAGAATACCAACCTTACCAATGCACAAAAGAAAAATGCCAACCTAAATTTACACATTAGTGTTCTTGAGTAATAAGTTTGTGTTGAGTTATAGTTCTATAGTGAAGATCGGTTGGTATTTTTATTAATATTATTTTTTTACTTTTCCATCTCTACCCTGAGATCCTATAATATGACTACTTCAATAAGAATTGTCATTTGGTTTAAAATTAATCGTAAATAAAGTATCTGTAATTACAGTATCATATAAAAATATATTATGTGGTAATTATATTATCCAGGAGTTAATATCAGTCTAGAAATGATATTTAGGTATGTAGATGATTAGTTTAGTTTAGATACAGCTCTTGTTGGAGTTAGTTTTACTATCACGGTGTGAACAACGACCTAGTGAAATCCGACTAAGGCTATGAGGGTAGTATTTCAGAGGATATCCTGGTATTCTCTATGCCAATTTTATAGCCTGTATATTTTATTTTCTATGTTTTGGATCTAGTGGTACTACTACATATATATTAATAATTTGATGATTTGTACTAGTGGGACAAAATAATTAAACTGACGTTCGTAACATAGCTATATGTAGTAAGTACGTTTTATACAGTAAGTAATGCACATATATTCTTCTTTACCTTCGCAAAAAAAGTATATTTTGATTATTTCCGATGTGCGTAGCTTCTTTTGTCTTGATTATAGTAGTAGAAAGTAATTCTAAACATATTAAGTAAGATCCATTAAAACCCCATAGAAGTCACCTATTTGTCTTAATAGAGACAATTATAAATAAAAGACGGGTAACGACACGGTAGCTCTGTTTGTAGTGCCACGGAGATGAAACCAAAGAGTTCTCAGGTTCGAGTTTGAATTTTTCTTTTATAATTTTAAAATATTAGGCCAGTTTCATTGATAAAAGAGCCTCAAAAATATTGCATACAAAGTAAAAAACGGGTCACTGGAACATATATTATACAAATTCCTTTCCACATGTATAATGCTGATTTGAACGAATTTCAATGTGAATTAATATAAATAGAACTGGGTGCTGGGTGCTGGGTTTGGAAGTTTAGCTAATGATGGGAATAACTTTTTTTTATCGATAAATGTATTAAATATCTTTTTTAATTGGCTTTCCGCAGCGCTGAGTATTTATTTTAATGTTTATAACAGTATGGATTTTGTTTATTGCCAATAACGTTTTCTTACTATTGTTAGCTTTCTTATAATTGGAGGGTAGGTTTTGATAAAAAAATAAAGATATTAGTTGGTGGTATGACTAAAACATGTAATGTTTATATAGAAGTTTAATTGACTAAATAAAATAATTGTAATATTTGGTACTGATTTGATTATAAGTAGTGTATATATAAATCGTCTCCCAGCTAAGAGAAGGCAGTGTGTGATTGAGAGACTAAGTTGTGTAACAGAACTAGTATAATAAAGTGTAACAGTGACAGTAAAAAGTTTAAATATTAAAAAGTTTAGTGTGTTTGTGAGCAGTGCCAATAAAATGTTTTAAAGAATAGAACGACTGTCATTGCTGATACCTTGCAGTAAGAGAGTTCTAATACTATATGCTAAATATCATTAAAAAAAGTAAATGTTTATCAAAAAAATTGCCAAAAGAATAAAATAGGTACAGACAGAAATAAGATTGACACATATTGGTGTAGATAAAAAATGGACTTTATTACTCCCACATTATTCGTATCTCAACAGTAACCTTAATAAATCATAAAATATTTTCTATATTTTTCAGTAATATTAAATTTAAAAATATAGAGAAAAAAATATTAATAAATTCAGATCACAAGATATCCTATCTTATGTCTGTATCAAACTTTATTTTGTTTATTATGTCATTTAAAAATAATGAAATACTATTTTTATCATTTTCATAATAAAGAAACTGTAAAAATCAGTTTATCGATATCGATATTTAGCAACCTAATTCCCATCACTATCTTATTTCAACTCCGCGTTAACTATCTCTTTAGTCCGTACATCACTTAGCGTACCAACGATGAAGTGACAAACAAATTTGAACCTTATCACTGTCATTTAAAGCACAAAATAAATAAATTATTAAATATACCTGGGTTTAATGAATTATATTCAATTCTAAATACACAGAAGTTTGAGCTCTATGAGTCTTTCATAAAGGCGGTTTTCCTCTACATAATAAAGCACTCCTCTTCTAATACACTTATACTATGCAGCGTCCTGACTTTGCGTTTATTGAAGATACAACCCATTCATTCGTTCTTCGAAATACATGGTTTATAAAGAATGAATGAATGTTGTCAACTGTAATTAAATAATTTAAATTATGTGTTAAAGTTTTATTATAATTAATGATACTTTTGAGTGAAGACAGAATGAACTATAAGTAGTCCAAATATATTTGAATACTAATTGATTGACCGGCAAAAAAAAAGAGGAATGTCACTCAAGTAATTTGTTTCTGTTTCTGTAATTTTCTAACGCTTATAATAATTATATAATAATATATTATTTCATGTATAATTACAGTTAGTTTAAAATATATGTTTTAAGTTTTACGACATTTCGTGATAAGTATACGTCAGTAAAAGTTAACCTTGACTTAAAATACGTATTATTTATCTGAACAACTTCACAATAATGTACACAAATATAAATATTATATACCTGCTTCTTTTTCTAAAATAATATATAAAAAATCATATTCATCATCATCACATCAATTCATAAATAAAAAAAATCGACAAAAATACTAAGCCAAGCAGTTTTTTTAACAGGGTTAGCAAAAAATCTTCCATTTTTTTTTTATTTTGTCGTAAGTCACGGGATAATAAAAAAAATCTAACAACAGTTGGTTTGTACAGACCGGTTATAGTCGATGTTAATTAAATCGAAATCTAAGCAAAACCGCAGTTCTCAACGAGCACAATAATCGCATTTTTAAAACTCGATGAATGTTATTGAGTTCAGAAATCCAACTTGTTTTCAGCCTGACCCGCTTCCACAGTTTGGTTAACTTTTAAAAAGATCTAGTGTTTGCGTTTAATAAAATTGTAGTCATTTTAGAGTTACTTTGTTTAAATCTTAAAAATCCATGTTTTTAATCTGTGTGTTTTTTAAATTATAGCTATTTTTGGTTCTTTGCTAAATACAAAAAAAAATACACTTCAAAATTTGTGGTTTTAATAATATTCTACACTAATTTAAGAGTTAAGTTGCTCAAAAGTTTTTTTAATTTCTGACTATATTTATTTAATAATAGTCTATCTTTAACAAAGAGATAGGTCTGTGAGGAGACAACAGAAAAATATATACAATTATCTAAAAAAGTCGTACTTTAATCAATCAATAAATGTAATGATAATTAAATTATTTATGAAAAATAACAAACTGAACGAGTAGGTTATTATAATTATATTCGAATAGAAAACACATATAATTATCAAGTCAAATCTTTAAAAAAAAAATTAATTAATTTTTTTTTGGTATCTATTATACTAAGTTAATGCTTGACTACATTCCACCTGATGGAAAGTCAAAATGTATACATAAGTGGTAAAGCGCATTTACTTTACGTATTGTAATATTCCTGGTCATATTTATTATCTGTTCCTTTCACTCTTGACCTTTTTTACATTTTAACGAGACTTAAAAAGTTCAGAATATGAATGCCAACTGACAAATAAGTCTTTTATAAACTTCAAAAAGAATCTATATTTTTTTTAAACCTTACCTTTAGCCGACACTGAAGATGTACACTTCATTCCGCATGAGGTAATCTGGAAAGAATAAAAATAATGTTAGCCTCTGTAAGAATAAAATATTTGCATTTTATTAATTGTTTCTCTTTTATTGTATTTTCCATTATTAATCTTTTTTATTTCTTAATTGTTTTTTGTGTCCTCTTTCTCCCTTTTTTTCAAAGAGGTGACACATTTGCAATTTTGTTGGGCAATTTATTTATCAACAAATTAACAAAAACATTATTTTAGACAGCATTATTAGTTAACACCTTAAAAATATTGAATTACTCCGAAATTACATTTATCTCCAAGGAGCCGCTTTAATTTTTTTAATTACATTAAGATTAAAGTAATAACAACAAAAATCTTGATAAATTTATTTTAACATTATAAAAACGCCTATATATAATAATAATAAAAAATTACTGTTTGAAATCATTACGTAAAAAATTTAAACAGTTTTAAAAATTCTTATTTTTTTTTTCTCTAAAACATTGACTGGATAATAATGGAGACGCTCCTTTGGGAAATTTTCAGTATTGATTTTACTAATATCTCCCTAACGGATAACTGTTTTAAAGAGTTAAATCGTAAATATACGCAAAAAAAAGGTTACATTTGAAATACAATTTTTAGCTTTAAGAGTATTTTTAAATAATTAATAACGTTTGGTTTCTTTTCCATTATCATGATTGAAAATGTTAAATGAAGATTTTTTTTCCGCCTCTTTATCAACACATTATTTAGTAACCTCCGAAAAATCGATTTAATTATTAATTATACCATTTTTGAACGTAAATTCACAAAGTAAAATCGCGAGTCAGACTTGATACTGGTACAGATAATATGAGTGAGTAATGAGTTATTATACATCTGACGCTGAGATGTTTCTTTCGAAAAAAAAGAATTAAAAATGAGACTATCTATCTGTCTCTCTTTCTTGCATGAGTGATTAGACAAGTATGGGTCTTCCATCTTCCATGTTTTTTTTATTTATTAGACACTGACACTTCTGGGTCTGCCAATAGCTCCTCTATACTTAGTATAATAATTATATGCAATATCCCACTTTACAAAAAAAAATAATTGTAGCTAAATTGATTTATATAAGTGTTCATAAATAATATTTTAATTAAACACATACATTTTTTGTGAGATAGAATTATATACGTATAAAAATTAAAAACAAACAACTAATTCTTTTGATTCTAAATATGTATCTATACTTACAACTCTATTTCGCAAAAAATGTCGCTTAGACGTAATAGTCCTGGAAGGAACCCTTGATATAATCATTATTATTAATATCTTTTATAAACTTATATATAATTTAAAAGAAGCAAGAACATCTATATATATATTTATATATATATTTAAGAAAAACCATCTAAATATAACTTTAACAATATTATATTATTATTATGTGAAATGTATTAAGTAAGTCAAATAACTGAAACACGAGCCGTAATCGGACGTTGGCCAGTAAATGTTCAGGCTGTTGTACCTGAAACAATGCGGCTTATAACATGTACGCCTGAAGGCATACGTTTCCACTGTTTCACGATATATATTCGAAATATTTTAACAGTGGAAAAATTATACATATTAGCAAATTTGAACCTGTAGCTATTGTGAGTCTGTTCTCGTCGCTTTGTTAAATGAGCTTTCGTGTCAATATTTATATTCTAAAATAAATCATCTATTTCGTATGTGTATAACACAAGGTTCCTCAGCCGGTCTCTCATATTAAGGACTTATTTTAGTTCAGAAGTGTATAATCAGGTTTTAGAATACGTTGGGTTACAATAAGTACCTCATCGCAAAAAGGAATATATTATCATGAGAATAAATTGAAATATTAAAAAAAAATGTAAATAATTTTTGAAGAGGATCAGTGCAACGGTGTGGTCAGTAAAAGTGAACTTTAAATTTTTACATATTTTTTTTCATACAAAGTGTCATCCAAATTTGCAATTCTGTAATGGATTTTTCCAATACGAAGTCGAGAACAATAAACTTTGTCCTCACAACACAACCAAAAACAACCAAATGTGTAGATCAGTTCTAATGTGATCGTTCATACATGTTTCATACATTTTTATTTCTATTTATATTTTAATATTGATCGTGCCGTCCAACAATGGAAACGCGTCAGTAACAGCACAGTATACCTTAATGCTAATTAGTAACTTGTACCCCTTGAGCTATGTTCGTACAACGTTAGTATTAGATCTTTTATAACTCGGAATTACTCTCTTACTATTACTGAGGTACTAAAACTGCACATCATTTCACCTTCAACAGGTTATAAGATGAAATTTAATATGATGTTTTAATTTGAGAAGCAAAATTTTAATTAAAATGCTCGTAAATGGACTATTCAGCATAATACCAGGTTCTCGCTGATTATCTGAGAGAAGTAAAGTTGTTCTATACAGGGTTACTTATAATTAGTTAACCACCTCGTGCAGGCAGCCTCTACGACTTTTTAAAATAATAGTTTATAAAATTTAAATTTTCCTATAAAAAAATTATTTGTTGTCTCTGAACTGGCATTAACTCTGATCGTCGGTATACAACGACTTAGACTGAGAGAAAGAGTGGGAACTCCTAATATGATTCTTTCCTGTGCTCCCTTCCACTCCTCTTGGTTCTCATTATTTCTAAATCCTTTTTCGTATTAGTTTCAATTTATCCAAAACTCCCCCATGTACCAGATGACATTTTACTACTTTAGAGGTGGGGCTTGAACAATAAGGTTTCACACATATCAATAGTTATGTCTATTATCTATATGACTGTCATATCTAATTCAAAAGCATAAGCTTTAAAAAAACACTTCCAACACTTTGTTCTTTAAAGTACAGTACAAGTCACAGTATTTATTTTATCTAATGCTTTATATCCTAAAACATATTCTATCTTGTAGATGTCACTAGAAACTCTTAAATTTTAGAGTGATAAGAAGTTTTGAGAATGTTAACATCATAATTGATATCAACGCCACCTATTAGAAAATTGACACAACGAGGATTTTTGAAAAATAGATAGGTATCAAGCGACGACGTTCACGTAAAATTCAATAGATGGCGCTATAATCACATAAGAAGGATGTCTTTTTTCACCTTTTTAGTATTGAGTTTATATATGTATGCCAAGAGATGGCGTATATTTCTGCCTTAATAAAATGCCTTATATTTCCATAGTTAAGCTTTTAAACCCCCCGAATACTGTTAAAACCAACGAAGTAGGAAACAAAATAAAAAAATAATAAACTTTACTAGAGTAATACAATTTAAGCATACATTTTTTAATTTTAATACCGATAGATAATTGGGTGTCTTTAGACGGACATCATCGGTAAAGTTAAGATTACTGTTTAAAGTTACCTATCTAGTCTATGTAACAAAGGATTGAAATTTTAGGAAACTTATACGAGTGTGGCCGATACCTACCTAATTCTTGATACTTTTATTTCCTATAACTTTTGATACAAACATTAATTTAAACATTTAAAAATCCGTTTTCAATAAGACCTAGTGATATTCTAACACCTGAATAGATTTTTTAAGATAATAGTTAAAAACGCAAGCCTTAAAGCTACAAATAGAACCTGAATCGAGATTAGATTTTCGTTTCGGAATTACGTTGCCACAGATACACATGTTAAACTTATACTTCTTTACGTCTAACAACAATGTCAGGAGATTTCAATTTTTCCTGTTATTTTTGTAATAGGTTAAGGTTGAATACTTAAATAAACCATTAAAGTTACAAAATAGAGCAAAAGATATGAATAATATTTACCTTACTTTAAAACAAATATATTAATAATGATATTTTTCTAAAGGTACACATCATAATACTTCCGGTTAGTCATTCTAATTGGATTTTCCGAAATAAAACTTTGGGGTAATTATCAAAGTTGGGATTTAATAAAAGTACTGGAGACTCAAGTTTAAGCGTTAACTGCTGAAAAATGTAAAATATAAAATCTCTCGTCATGCGACAGCTATAACAATCTTCTTGCTAATTAGAGTTTGCTCGTTGGATTTTATCTTTTTATCGCAACATTGGTGTTTAAGTCATAACCTTTTGGTCCACTTTTTTAATATCCCACTTTTGGGACTCGGGAAGAGGAAATGTTGGATAAGGAGAGATAAAAGTCACGTGACTGGTGAAGTAGTAAATATAAATAAGGATGACATTTTGAGAAATAACCAGAATATTTATGTATATTTATGGCCTCGTTATTTTTTTAAAGTATAGTTATTGCTGGATAATTTATTTCATTTTTTCTAAATAATAATGGTATCTATTACGACATAAAATTATTATAAATCATTGGTAAACTTATTGTAATTTATATTATAAGTCATATAAAACATTCAAATATTGTCGTTTTAATATAGATTGATCTTTGATAATATACCTAACTCGCTCATGACTTGGACCAATCTTTAAAAGGAAAAGTTTCGTCAAGTGTCCGGGGTCCTTAATAAGCATACAAATGGGGTATTCCTACTCTAATCACTGTTTTCTTAAACGACCCATTCTTAAAAGATTTCAAGTTACACAATATGTATCTTTTGTTAGGATGTATAACTAAGTTTTCGTGGAAGTTTGGTCTAATTTAAATACATTTTATATACACAATACTTTATTCTTACATTATATGTTGGTTTAAATTTTAAATAAATATCAAGTGATAAATTTATCAACACGAGCACGACTCAAACCTACGTCCTCTGGTTCGTTTCTGTTGTTCTGATAATTGAGCTATCCGGTTTTTTTTTTATTAATAGAGGTTGATAATACAATTAGTTTCTTTAGTTATTACTGCCAATAGCCAATCTATGTATTAAGACGAAAGCCTGTTTGGGTTTATTTGTTAGAATTATTAATATCGGACGGTAGAGAAACAAACAATAAAGACGTTTAAATTTAAATGTTTTCGTATAGCAGCTGCTGGAAAAAATAAGTCTAACAAAAGTTACTCTACTCCGAAACAATATAAAAAAGGATTTATTAAATTATCTTTCAAGTTATATATATATATGTATGTATATATAAAATTGTATTGCTTGTATATTTCTTGTAAATGTATCGTTTTTTAATTATTTTATTTTATTAGTGATTAATTATACGCGAGTTATATGTGTAAAAATAGTTTTATTGCAATGTGTAGTACCTACTTGTGATAATCTAAGACAATTCTAGGGTTTCTATTTCAAGTGAATATTTTTGATCCTGAACACATTAAGTACATATAAAAGAATTGGTAAAATCGAACTCAGCATAAATAACTGTGGCGGTACAATACGAACAATTTCAAGCATCGAGTAATGCACATCTTAATATGGACATCACAATAACATAAATATTATATTTAATTATGAATTAATAAAACTATTTATCTTAATGTATACAATTTAAAAACAATTACAATTTATAAGTAAAATAAAGCTGTCAGTTCCCTTCGTCAATTTGATTGGTTGAATTGTTAAATGTCGTGATAGCCAACCAATCACAACTGTCAATTGTTATAAACCATTACACTTTATTGAAACCGGCCCTCAATGATCAATCCATCAAACTTATGTATGAATTGACAATGTGCTTTGGTTAAAAAATATATTTTAGCATATAATTGTTTATTAATTTATGAAAATATTACAATTGCGATGTGCGTTTGGTGCAGAGACCTATAAACGCGATGTTTTAATGCTAATACAAAAATAAAGAAAATGTATTAGTAATAAATAATTGCAAACAAACATAAATTGTTGTCTTAATATAGATATTGACAAATAATTATAAATGTGTGATCCACAATAAGATATCATCAAAATAATTGTGAAAAGAAATGTCTCACTCCCTCGACGTAAATTAGTTTAAATAAAACATTGTTTAAAGACGCCGCTTCATACGCGACAGCGCACGCATTTAAATACGAAATAAACGCCATGAATTTCAATGATCTGCCTTTTTATCTTCTGGTATAATTCTAGCAATTTCAGCTCAACATTTCTTTCCTTTTTCTATCTCTGTCTCTCTCCCTCCCCACTTTTTAGGACGAACCTTGTCATAGATGTCCAAAAACTACCACTTATTTTACCTTAAACACATAAACCATAAAAATAACGGAGATTTTTTTTTTTCAAAGAATACTGTACTTAGCCGAATTTGTCAAACAACGTTGCACGCATTTTATGTAACGTCAAAATTAATCGACAACTCTTTAGGTCCCCAGTAAGTCTAGACTTCTCCATTTTCCTAAAAGGTTAAATCCTAAAAGTGACACGCTTTTAAGAACGCTCTTGAACATTAATATATTATAAAACCAATATTTTTTCTATTTACAGAAAAATAAAACTTTCGTAATAATATTTTATCTTTTCGGACACAAACGTTAAAAAGCGTATTGTCTAACTTCCCCCGACTTTTATAAGGATTTTTTTGTCTTAAAAAAGAATATTCATGAAGGTATAAATATTCATCGGTTTAAAAATTCTGTTATCTTTTTACAAGGCGAAAAGCGGTTTAGGAAATACAGCGCTTCAGTTGTTTTAGTACTGTGCTAATACAACATATTATATTTAAGTATAGTAATAATAAAAATAATAATATAAAATCAATATCCCGCAGACATCAAACGCCTCTTATATATTATAATTGCTTGCATGAGACACTAATGTACTCTGAATTTACGAGTTCCCGCGGACTTAATTTATGTTCCGGAACCCTTGAGTGCCTTCATGCTTTTTGAAAAGGAAATTCATCGGCTTATTCGATAACGACACATTTATGTTATATTGATTATAATTCACAAAGGATTATTATAAAAATAAATACATTACATTTAAGAACATCAGATTTATTGTAGTGTTTCAAAGGAAGATTCCAAGGAGAAGATAAACTAATGAGAAAATTCTTAAATATCTTTAAAACTAATCATCGAGCCATAATACGAGATTAAAATTCATATTTAATTTGTTTATTAAGATTTCTACGTAAATTTAGACGAAATATTATGTTTGATATATATTATACGAAGTTCAAATTTCAATATGGCTTCCGTATTTAACAACAGCTGATATTTTAATCTTAATTGACATTTGCTTCTCATTTCGCGGCAAAATTAATATTGACGTTGCTTGATATTAGCAGTTAGACTAGATTGATATTTTGACATATAACCCAACTCAAATTAATAGATACACAGTACACATAACGTAGTATGAAGAATATTATCAATTTTATTTCGACGGCATAGACATTCGTTCATTTGTAGAGACTACATCAAAGAGTTAATGAATGAGAAAATAATGATTTCACATAAATTAAAAAAAAACATTACTAAAGTTATAATAAATATTAATATAAGACGCGTAAAAAAAAGTTTTATAAAATAAAAGTTTAAATTAAATACAACTCTCTATAATAGTCAATTTATTAATGCTGGTGTAACAGCTACTAGTGTTGTTTCTCTCGTGTCGTCTGAAGCGTGTAATGGGCGAGAATTCCGCTCTAGTGATTTTCAATCCCTCGACTAATTTGTTATTTTTTATTTTACATTAATTACAAGATTGGTAATAATAAAAATATGATTAATCGTTAGTGGTTTTAATTATCATCCTAACTGACGATTATCGGAGTTTTGCAAAATGTAGTAATTGTCAATTGTAGGAATATTTTCTTGAGTATATCTACGGTTACTGAATAACAAAAGTTTAGTATAATTTTCTCCTCTGTCATCCGTATTTTTGGCGGTTATTTTCGTGATTAAGTTTTATCGATTTTTTTCTTATTGTTATGTGAAAAAATTTTAGGCATTTTTTTGGGATGGGAAAAAGCACAGAACTCCTGTGCAGATACACTTACACACAGATATATAAATTTTTGTGTGTATATATTTAAACAACTTTTCATCATCAGATTTATGTATAGGTTTATCTATATTTTATTAATATAATAATAGAATCAAAAGATTGAAAACAAAACAATATACATGTTATGTCATTGTGGGTCCATTACGTTATGTAACTTTCAATACTATATGAACAATAAGACAAGTGCTACTTTAGTATTGATATCACAAGTCGTTATCTGGTCGAGGCACGGATGACTTCAGAAGGCGATGTCTTCAACCCTTCAAGTTTTAATTAAATATTAAAATTCATACTACAAGCCGAGATAAGGATGCTGCGGTCGTATCATCTTGATACTTTAACAAAGTTTAACAAAGTAGGTACTTTACTATATATATATATATATATATTTAGGGGTGCTATTGTTACATATTTTGAGATACTTAACAAATCCCTTAATATTATAAATGTGACAATTTGTTTGTTTCTATGTCTGTCCGTTAATCACGCAAAAAGTAATAGATATATTTATATGAAATTTTTGCTCTTATAACATAGCCTGGAAAGAGACAGGTTGCTATTTATTCTCGAAAGACAAATGGTTCCGAGAAAAAAACGCAGCGCCACCATTCCGTCATCATAGAGCTAAAAATAAATATCTATAAAAAAGTATCAAAATTTTCAATCGAACTATTTCCCGTTTCTCGTCTTCAGTTTATCTGGGGGTAATTTGCAGCAAAATGATCTTGATTAAAAATAATAGTATAGCTATATATAGTAATTACAGTTTTATGATTCTACATTAATATAATATTATATGAAACTACTAATACAGTTTGAGTTTTTGGTCACATGTAGGTAATATAAAATAGTAATCAAATATAAATTATTGGTAAACTTTATATTTCTTAAATGTAAATTGCGTTTATTAAATAAATATCGTGAAACTTGAATGAACTTTCAGTACTTCAATGTATGTCTTCGAAAAACTGTTCAGAAAATAATTTTCTGAACAGTTAGTGACAGTAGTCTAGTACAATTATTTGTATTTTGTTCTAAACATTTAAAAAAATCTTATCAATAAAAACATTTAATATTGCAGACAAACACAAACCTTTCAAAAATAATAAAAGCTTTTCAGGTTTTTCTTAATTTAGTTTATTACTGCATATTTATAATGAAAAATACAAGCACAATCAATGCTAAACTATAAGCAACTTCATTCTTTTATAATTATTTGGTTTCTAGAAAGCTGATTAATATTAAATTTGCTGTCAAATGCTAACCCTTCTGATTGGTTGATGTCTGATGTCTTCATAGATGGCCAATGAGTCTTTGCCAATGACACTTCTTGACAGTGTTGTCAAATCAATTAAATTTTTAATTCCTCCAAAAACCGGCCAGGATAAATAAGATTTCAGTTATTTTTTTCTAGGTTAAATAACAAAACCGTTATTTTAAATTCATTCTGGTAACTACGCCATTTATAAACCCTCAAGATTATTATAAATGTTTTGTATCCTGACGTAATCTAACATTCGACTGTACCAGAAAATGACCCTTCCCCAAACACGCTCACCAACCCCTTTGACGCTGAATTAATATTTAAACAAGACGCTAGTGATGTGACAGTGGAAATACTATGGATAAAAGTTTTTTATTTTGATTAGTACAATTGTTTTTCAGCGATCTACTGTTTAAGATATTATTTTGGTATTGACAGTCATTCCGTAATCATGTGTTCTTAGTATATATACATGTATTAAGAATAGTCAAGCTTATTTTGTGCTACATACATACAGAGAGTAAAAAAAAGTGTAATGTGTTTTTGGCTCAGTATGTTAAACAAAAAGTGTAAATACAGAACCAGAATAAGCAGTATACATAGTATTTTATCGAGCTGGTAAGTATATCAGATTTTCTCTAATTATATACAACATAATGAAATCTTATATACAAAAATCATTATTTCATTTAGATGTACAAATACTGTACATGATCAATGGTGGCCATCAATAAACCATTTTTTAAATTTATATTAAGTAATCCCATATGACAGGGGGTATAAATATTTTCGATGACAACTATTTCTCATTCTATTATTATATCGATAATTCCACCCATCCCTATCTATCCGCGGGCGACGACGCGTTCCAATTAGCCTGCACAAACAGACCTACCACGTGATAATATTTTTACTAGACGTTTGATCTCGTTGAGGCTTACACCTGCGGTTATTATTTATACTATTGGGTATGTTTTTATACAATAAACAAATAGTATTGAGTTTACTGACCCCTAATATATATTCGTTTTAGAATTTAATATTTTTGTTTGACTCCAAAGAAATTCAGCAAATTAAAACTATTCCAACAGGTTTTGGTTACATTATCATAATCTTTTATTGATTATATTCAATTCCATTTAAAACTTAATTAAATATTTAGTTATTACAAAAGGAACAATGAACTATGCATTAAATAGTGTAAGAAATGTAAAGCATAGTTCAGTTCACTATTTATATTTTTTACAGCAGTAAATGAAAAAATATATCACGTTTAGACATTTAAATGTAAATGAATATTTAAAATGAACAAAAAACTTTTGAGAAATAATGAATGAATGAATAAAAACGAATAATTTTAGTTCATTCTTTTATAACAAAGTGAAGCGTAATGAATTCTAAATGAGTTTTAAATTAAAACCAAACAACGAAGATTCAACAATCTTTCAAAGTTTTTCTTTTTTCTCCGCCTGTTCCCAGAGGTAATAGATTCATATGATACCATCATGTAGGGTTTTTTTGTAATTTAACTCTTTCTTTTTTGTATATCTATTTACTATATGTTATTATTGCTATTTTATATATGTATATAATAAACTCATCTTTGTGATTAACTGGTATGGCTTCATTAATTTTGTTAATAAAATATGTTATTAGGCCGGTGAATGTAAGTCGGTGGAATAAGTAATAAGAATAAGCAATAATAATTTTAGTTAATTTAGTACGAAAAGTCTTACTAGGGTCTACGACGCCAGTTTATTGGCATCATTCGTTGTTTAGGATGTTATACAATTCTTGGTGATCTTCATTTATGTACTTATTACAGAAAAACGACTTGTTGGGACACATTAAATTAAATTAAATTAAATTAAATTAAATTAAATTAAATTAAATTAAATTAAATTAAATTAAATTAAATTAAATTAAATTAAATTAAATTAAATTAAATTAAATTAAATTAAATTAAATTAAATTAAATTAAATTAAATTAAATTAAATTAAATTAAATTAAATTAAATTAAATTAAATTAAATTAAATTAAATTAAATTAAATTAAATTAAATTAAATTAAATTAAATTAAATTAAATTAAATTAAATTAAATTAAATTAAATTAAATTAAATTAAATTAAATTAAATTAAATTAAATTAAATTAAATTAAATTAAATTAAATTAAATTAAATTAAATTAAATTAAATTAAATTAAATTAAATTAAATTAAATTAAATTAAATTAAATTAAATTAAATTAAATTAAATTAAATTAAATTAAATTAAATTAAATTAAATTAAATTAAATTAAATTAAATTAAATTAAATTAAATTAAATTAAATTAAATTAAATTAAATTAAATTAAATTAAATTAAATTAAATTAAATTAAATTAAATTAAATTAAATTAAATTAAATTAAATTAAATTAAATTAAATTAAATTAAATTAAATTAAATTAAATTAAATTAAATTAAATTAAATTAAATTAAATTAAATTAAATTAAATTAAATTAAATTAAATTAAATTAAATTAAATTAAAAAAAACTTTATTAAATAAATTAATAAATAAATAATTAAAAAAAATATAATATTTGGCTATTAATTCTTATCGACTTCTAAGTTAAACTGACAGGTCAACAAATATTTAAAAAATGGTACAGAAAAGAATACAATAATCAAAACTTCAGCATAATCCAAACCATAATAATATCTTAATTATATATTATTAAATGGCCAGTTTATCAAGATCTCCCATATATATATAGATATATTTTATAAAAAAATATCACTTTTCGTGCAACAATCTGTACAATTATAAAATCAGTAAACCCCTGTTCAGATTCCTCCCTCTGACAGTAACGCATTCATTTGAAGCACGCAAATTGCGCGCCAAAGGGTTAATTACTTTAATTGACATTCAACAACTGACAGATAAAAAGAAGGAGCCATTCTGGATTTCTATTTTAGAAATTACTGGATGAAATATGTTTATTTTAACAATTTAAACAGTCGGTCTCGACTTAAACCTGCTACTTTTGTAGGTATATGGGCGTTACAAGTAACGACCTAGCTATCGTGTCGTTGCACGCTTTGATGAATTTAGTTTCATTTTACACATTTATAATTAAATAAAATTAAACATTACTTCGCTAAAGTTTTTAGGGCAAATGTTATGTAGGTACCTATTATTTATTATTTTTACAATGGTTATAAAAAATTTAAATGCGCTAATAGTAAAACAGTAACAAGAAAAATGTTTTTTTTATAAAAAACAGACCCTAAAATTCATTTACTAAGCAGTTTTATGTCTAGTAAATTCTAATCAAAACAAAACTAGTAAAATATGAAAATAGTATTATTTTTAATCTCTTTACTTTTCAAATATAGTTAAATATAAGACTTGGCTTATATATATATATGTATATATACATACACATATTTTATAAATACATATAGGTTCTTCTTTTACACAGACGTAATGTCATCATTTTTTCTCACACACCAGACTTCACTAATTGACACCAGACGAGAGACAGATGGCCGTGGGGTCGTGTTTTATTAAAATTACAGGCTTAGGGGACATTCGCTTTATATAAACATAAATTTGTGCATGAAAATTGATAAAAATTGTGCAATAATTGACCACAGTCTAAGAATAATAAGCAGCAGGGCCAAACTGATCATGATTCATGGAATAAATTTCCATTTTATAAAAAAAAACTATTCGACCAACCATTTGTTTAAATAATAATCTACTCTACAATACAGAATACTAACAAATAGATATATGTATAACGTGTTTTAATAATTTTACCATTACCCTAGTATTCTCACACAATATATAATTTATGTATTTATAATGTAATAAAGCTAAAATGTTGTAACTGGAATCAACAGTCGATTAACGGGCAAGTTCATTGGAAATTATTATTTATTTTATAACGATTTATAGAAATTGCTGTCAACGGCGGTCTCAGTCCAAACGCACCAAGAAATAATCATAACTTAAACAATAATGAAAATCAACAACACGGAAGTTCCAATTGTTTTATTATGAACTGTATAACATTTTCCTTTGCATAATTGACAGCTACCATCTTTTTTATAAACAAAAAGTATCAAAGGAAGGACTATTAATATTTTTTTGTAATGAAACTTTCGTGAACCATATGATTATTAAATATATTATAATTACTCGGCTATGATCATTTAAATTAGTCGGTATTTTGGATGACTAGTTTTGTAGTGAACGTAGCCGAGTAAAAACTGTCCGTTTTTGTGTATAGGTTCTTAAAATGCTATAATAATATGCATACGTGATACCATTATTAATAGCTACCTTTTTTATAGACAAGTAGAAGAAGTAAAAACTTGTTTTTTTAATTATTTTATCAGCATGGAAATGACAATAGATATTTTTCCTTTTTTTATAAAAATCTTTGACCGCATAGACATTTCGGTAAAAATAATATAAAAACATAAGTAATAAAACCAAATGTGTGTATATTGCGGACATGAAAACATAAACCACTTATATAATAACAGAAAGGTATGAAAGAAAAAGATATTAAAGAGAACATATGTGTCCAAATGTAATATTCAGAATGAGATAATATATTGTTACTGAGTGGAGGTGAATGTACTGTGTGTGTGTGTGTGTGTGTGTGTGTGTCGTGTGCTACACACACATACCTACATACTATGTGTATATTATTTATTGCTCCAATATACTGTCCATGAGTATATATCGTACTTACTGTCAGTTTCAGTTTTGTCTTTTGTCTCGTAAATAAATATCAATATTTTTACATTATACCAAAAATATAAACATAGAATTACTATACTCTATAGTCTATAAGTCACTAAATATTGACAATTACATAATAATATTTATAAATCAATAGAGTTTTAAATATTATCTGTAGAGAATATTATGAATTGTAAAACAGAATACTTTTCAATCGGAAAATTCTATAATTATCATGGAAAACTAAAAACTTGCTTTGAGTCATAATACTGTAAAACTTAAAATATATAACAAATAAGTTGAACCGGAAGATGGGAATAAGATTATCTTTCAGTAAACGCTTTAAACTTATAAAGCTTAATTCGTAATGGAGGAAAAATCTGCGCGCAAACTGTAATTAGTAAGACAGGATTATGTACTTTACATAATATTACAGTGTGGTTGGACCTTTGCTTTGGTTATAATTAGTAAGCCTTTAACCTAAACGATATCTATCGTCTGTCCGTCCAAAAAATATTAAGAGGAGATATTCATTTTGTAATAATTTTTGGTTATAGTGCTTAATTTAACTAAACGATTGAATATAAGTATATGTTAAGGTATTGTTTATTATTTATACCATAATAATAATAATAATGATAATAAGAATATACATAAAAAATTATGTATTAATTGTTTTTAATATTTTACAGACTCTAAGCCATTGTAATGGCTTGTAAACGTTGTAACGTTGTCGATTTTAGATATAATTTATATATTGTTTTATTGTTCACTATTTATATTCTCAATATATATTTAATCTCATATATTTAAGAGTATTTTCATAGAATGTACATATAATATGGCATTATCAATGGAACCATGGTATTCAATTAATCATATTTTATTGTTAGACACTGATTTCTATATACAATTTTCTTTATAATTTTGAACTTTTCACAGAGATATCCATAGAACTACAATTTTGGAAATATATTTAATGTATTTAATGTAACTAGAATTTAAAGTTACATTTTTATATCTAAAATAAAAAAAAATGTTTATGTCAGTGAATCTGCTACTTGGATGTAAAAAGAGCCAACTCTATTTATCGATACGTTCGTCAAATCCCGATTCAATTATAAAAAAGTACATTTACACATTTCTCTCAGTGCCTATGTCTAGTCGGAGAAACTTACATGATATGTATTCATTTATATCTTGTTATATTTCCTAAACTTTTTTAATTGTACAAATATATAGAGCTTTTTTTACTTTTGAACTCTACACCACAGCTAACATAGCCTGGATGTATTTTGGAATACTTACTCACCTCCTAAGTATTATCTGAAGTGACTTTTAAGCGGGAAAAGTCAAAATAATACGTGTCATAGTTGTCACAAAATCCTTTTATAGCGAGTACGTGAGTTAACTGTTCATATAGAATATATGATTTAATACACTAGGGGTGGGCAGTATACTTTGAGATTTTATTCAAAGTGTACCTTTGCCGCTTTTTTTATTTTTTATATCGATGTCTGCGTTTTAGGATTGTATTTTTTGTAAGGAGTTCTTCAAATGTAATTAATTTGATTTTGATATCAAAGTTTGTGTGCAAATAAAAAATGATTTTAATATTAAAAAATCAGAAATCCGGACGTCTTAATCAAACATTTTTTTTATTGCTTCCTTTATTCTTGTTGAAGGTTTACGAACTAATTCAAAATATTTTCCCATAATTTGTAGAGCGGTCTAAGCACTGCTCGCCTTAAGAAAAATGATCGTAGATTAAAGAAATATAAAACGCAGGAGCTATTTACAGAAAAGTCAGCCCTTATTTTTTTATAAAAGTTCTTACTTTTTAAAGATTGCTTAAAATCCGCAGCGCTCTTGTCTATGTCTCATGAGGCTGTAAGTTCTCTGACCACTAAAAGTATCATCCAATGAAGAAACTGTAAACAGTTTGTTTATACAGTATCTATGGTAACAACTATCAACAAGGATATTTGAAGTTGATAAGATCTTAGGGATTATTTTACCTAGTCTTGCCATAAATATTGTAACAAAGAAAAAAATAATAATTGCAAATAACATTTATTACTCTTACAGTGTATTAGTTTAATGAACAAATATAAAATATTTGAAAATATAAAAAGCTTTTTCGAAGTGGTGTCTATATTGGCTGCAATACAGTCCTTTAAACGTTGAGGCCAGTTATCAATAGAAGCACGCGCTCTTTCCAAGGGGAAATGCTTCACTGCCAATCGTAGAGATTGTTTTAGGAACTCCAAATTATCATGGCGTTTAGAGCAAACTGTAGTCTCTAAAACTGATTATAAATCATAATCCAGCGGATTAAAATCGGTAATAGACGACGGCCAGTCTTCAGATCTGATGAAGTCCGAGGCGTTCGCTTCCAACCAAGACTGTGTGGACCGCGCTTTATGACCCGGCGCCGAGTCTAGCTGGATAGATCATACTTGATTATTGAACATGGTGCTATTAAAGGGGCTTAACTACCTACTCAAGAATGGTATCTTGATACACTTGTGCCGATGTTTTGATACCTTTTTCATCATAGCTAATACACCACAAAACCATCACTGAAGTCGAATAATGGCCACGTTGCACTCTGAACACAATGAACAATCATATAAAAATGACAGATTCCAAATTCAAATGTAATATTTTTTTTATTTTTAATTGTAACAGTATTTATGGCCAGACTATGTATATAGAGTAGGGAAGCCTGCCAGCCAGCTAAAATGTGTCTTCGACGGTGGATATTAATAATATATCTACAATCCCAGATAACATCAAACGTAAATATTAAAGATCTTATTATCTATATCTTTGAAATTATCTATAAACATGTATAGCCATGTTCAGCTTATTTAAATTTATATAAATATAAAATGAAATCAATTAGTAGAACAACGGGACGGTTTCCCAGAGGTCGTGGCTTCAAATCGCTGCCCGTATCGTTTTATTTTTCATTCTAAACTTGTATAAATTTATTTAATATAATTATGTCAATTACTGCTTTATTATTGCATTCATATGTATTTTAATTATGTTTTAGTATGTTTTTTTTTATGATTTAGGAGGATTTTTAAAACAAAACCTGTATATGAATGTAACTCTAATATAGACCCGATAATAAATCTGTCGAGACGCGAAAGCTGCGAAAGCTTTCGGGAAGTGAAGGACTTTATTGCGATGAGTTTGAATTGTTCAAGAACATATAGAATTATAAAAATAGAGATATATATAATTTAATAAAATTATTAACTTATTTATTTAACATATATTATGTAATTTAACGATACGTTTTATTTTATTACAATAACTATTTTATTATAATTATATGTTTATTAAATACTGTAACCAATTATATTGTTACCTAATAAATGTGAATTCATCCAGTGGGGAAATTTTTTTATGATATATTTCTTTTTTGTTGTACGTGTTCTTTACTAATTTTTCTCTTTTACTTTACTCATTTTTCTTTACTAATTTCTAAGTCAACATAAAAAACTTAATTTTGCATATTAGTATATGACGTTTATAAGTTCAAAATATAATTCTATAAAATGAAAAACATACATAAAATACATCATCTGTGAATTTTTCAACTATCGAACTATCACGGTTTATACAAAGGTTCATTCATCAGATAAGTAAACAGATGGTGACATGGCCTGGTGACAGACAAACAAACAGATGCGTCTTAGTAATCCGGGTTCCGATTGTTTCCGTTGGGTACGGAATTCTAAAAATAGTAAGTGTATTTCTTATGTTGTAACATTCAAGTTGCAGCTAGTTAAGGACAAATTGAAACCCTAGAAAGGAATCTAATGCGTCTCTACATAGAGCTGTAAATAATATTATTTCATTGTATTTATTACTCGAATGAAATGAATTACGCCTTTGTATTTAAAAAGTTTGTAAGACTAATATTTACTATTATATAATTATAATGTTTAATATTTACTATTATACTAATACACTACCACGCATTGAATTCCAATTAGTATTGTATAAAGTATTATTTCATAAAAATCTAATAAATATATTTTTTACTAAGGAACTTTTAGTTACAACTTGTTATATTTTATTGGCTCCTCGTTATTAATAATTCAATACTTTAATAAATCCTCAAAAATTTATTATCCAGATATTTTCTTTGTGAATTTATTTAAACTAAATCTGTTTTTAATTTAATTATAAATGAACCCTCTTTTATTCAATATCTATTGCAAATGCTCAAAATTTACAGTTTTAGAAAATAATTGAATATCTAAACATATATAATTCATTGAAAATATAATGTTTTAAGGGAATAAAATAACAGATTACGGGGTTATAGATTGGATCTGATTTTCACCAAGAATTAACAGGTAAATGATAAAACCATCAGTACTGAAAACCTAAACAAAATAGCTCCAGAATTTCAGAATTAAAATACACATTTGATATATTTAGACAGAAAATAATCCTTAATCTTATTATCTTTCACACTTGGTTAGTTTTTGGTGACAAATGCCGTATTTAATAAAGCAACAGCATCTGCTACAGGAAGAGGGGAGACGAGCGTCTGTGACAATTAGCAGACTTGACTGTTAGCAAGCTACAGATATACTAGCTTGATATACACACTCCGTGTTTTTAATATACTATATACTTAACATTATTGAAACGACACGGACAGGAATTCAAACCCGCGACCTCTCGAAATTCAACCATGCGGGTAACGATACTGTAGCTCAATTGGTTGAGCAACAGTATAGCTACGATGGCGGACGGTTTCTTTATAATCTATGTACTGTATATTGTATATTTGATTCTATGTATAAACCACCTTCAAATAATTACTTCAAGTCTAAAGGTATAAGGCTATAGAAACTAACAAAACAACTATCTTGGCGCATTCAGCTCATTTCGTTTAGGAGATCCAGTAGTAGCTACCGAAGCGTACACTAGCTAACTCCACCAGATCCGAAAGTCAATTCTCTTTATAACGGACACAAGGGCATAAACTCGGATGACCTAACTTTTTCCTCTAACTTCTAGAACATCAAGTAGCAGCCACCAAAGTAGGCAATTTCAGGTCACAGTATAAACAATCTTATATCATCCTTACTATAATATAATGACTTAAGATAAGTACCTTTGGCCCAAGTAAAATTATTATTTTTATAATACACTAGCAGATCGTTAATCTAATGCGTGCATATCACGGCACTCGTCTGTATTCACTGTTTTTGCACTAATTACGGTTCCTGGTAATAAATATATAAATATTCCACATGAACATCGATTGGTGTCCATATGGAACATTTTAACAAATCGATTGATTTGTTAAAAAGTGTTTTCTAGGGTTACTAGCAGACGGAGATATAGCAAGTTTCATTGAATGTGCTCTTAAGTTGGTGTTTTTATTTATAATGTAGAGATTTGTTATGTGTCAAATATTAATGTTCCATTAATATTTAAAAAGTTTCTATTAGGTTACCTTGTTGTCTACGTTATTGTTGTTAGTCAAGTTAAGGTAAAATGTTAGTAGGTAGTAAAATGCCTGAACATAACTTTCGAGTTATATACTTGTAAGTGTATTCGAATGTGTAGCTTACGGACAAAGACTTAAGATACATTTCGTGACTCTAGACCCTTTCTTGACCTATTCATCAATGAATTAAAAACTTCAAATAAGAAAAGGCATTTTAGCAAGCATATGTATTTTACTTGCTTTATTTGTGTGCAGGGTCAAGACAGATGCGGAAATTTCCTCATATTGTATTAATACATATATATATATAATGTATAAATGTACATAGCTATACAAAAATAATAGAAGTTGTTAAATATATAAAATGTGGAAAAAAATCATATGTATCACTAGAAGAAGGGAGTTCCCTATAAGTTTTCTAGATTAATGATTAGCCAAATACACAAAGAGTTTACTGTTGCTTCCACATATTATTCAATAAATGCATAAACATTTTTGATTTTTCAAATAAAAATTAAAAAAGAATAAAAAAAAATATTCAAAGAATGCTAATGTCTGATTCATCAAGGTGGCTAGGGAGACGGTAGATCAGTTCATATAAGGACAGAACGGATTGTCAGATCGAATACTGCCTGTTTTGATAACGTTTCCATTCTATGTTCAAGTAGGTTTTTTTTTTTTAAAAAGACGACATTTCAATATCCTATTTCGTAATTAAATTCTTTACATTTCAATTTTACAATGTGAAGTGTTCCTACGAAAATGTCAGTTCACTAAATGAAAATTGAACTTTGAAAGTCTGTGGTTCAGGAATTTAGGGATTAATTTAAGGTCCCTTTTTATAAATTAACCATAAATTGGATATAAAATATTTGTAAAATTTCTAAAATGTTTATTAAGTTAGGTTTCGGGAAGAAATATTTCTAAAATGTTTTTAAAAAGTTTAGTTTGAATTATATTTATAATCAGGCATGCTGTATACTAGAGGCTGAACAAGCAAGGAGGGTGAGCGACCCTCAAAGTTCTCCAAACTTTTTAGACAAAAAATGCGATAAATATTAAGAACTAAAAAGTATTTTAGGTTCAGCCCTTAAGAATTTTAGGTTGATCTAGACTTTGTCGTACGAACGTAGTCAATTAACATGTCCGTGATTCGTGCCGCATTTTGTTTAGCATCCATATTAATGACTGTCTCCGATATATTTATCGATACGTTCATATACCAACACTACAAATTATATCAAAGCTTTTTCGTTTAGTTTCAAAGCAAAGCCTTCACTCGCTAAATAAATTACCTATTATGTATTTTTTTTTGTAATTTATGGCCAAATTATTAACCGAGATGGACACACGGAAATTAAAGTCAACTTTACGAGACAAAACAAAATCGGTTATTTGCACTTATGACCCAAGAAACAGATTGTAATTTCGATACATAATAGCAAAAATTGAATGAGGATCAAAAATATTTTTTGTCTTTAACACGTTCACTGCGTTACGAGGTCTATAAGATGTCTTGCGTGACTTTCGTATTGTACGGGGACTGAAATGCTGTTGTTTCACTCCTTGCGGGGGGCTCTAACTTGCAAAGTTCTTTATGTATGAGCAAGACAAATATACACATTTGTATCCTACTTGAAGGTGAGTTTATAGACATAATAAAAAAAATTAGGATGGATTAGGTCCCTAACGCACAGTACTATAATTTTTTCATTACTTGCGTTAGGGGATATTTTAATACTCGTGGAATTATAGGCCGAGGCCTAGACGCAGGAGCGGGTGGGGGGGCAGCGCGGGCGCTGCGTGTCTCGTTTTAGTGTTGTTCAAGTATCGATGTGAGGGGACGCGTGCACGCTTTAAAAATAACTTCGCGTAAATAAATCAACGTGTTTATATTTTCTAATTGTTTTGTTTTGATAAACAATGAGTTACCTTAAAACGAAAAAGTGTAAAAAGTCAATCGATTTTTATGATCAAATTTTTATTGTCGAATGTAAAAAGTCAATGTGCTTACCATGTTTTAATGATAAACATTTTTTATAGTTCACAATAAATAATTAATTCGTAAAAAAACTTTTTCTATCGACAAATGACATTTTATTTAATTCCCATCACTAGTCACTTTACATATTGCTCTATCTCTGGTTGCGGAACGAGATACAATCGATGTCTAATTTTTGATTTGGATTTGTGGCTTATTCTTATGTCATAACTGCGTGCGAACCTAGCAAAATATAGAACAGTAGACTATCTTTGACCCACGAAATTTTTCAGTATATGTCATTGTTTTTGTTGAAGATATAAATTATTTTCAGAATTGTACTTTTAGGGGACTGATTAGGTCCCCAACGCACCCGGGGATAAATTAGTTTCGAGATCTTTTAGATCCCTAACGCACCAGCTGAAAGTTTTTTAATTATGATGTCGCAGTGAACGTGTTAATTTACATGACACAAGTATAAAATTAACGCATTTGTTCTTTTCAGCGCAGTTTTAATATTTCTTGCCCGTCCTTTATTAATAGAAAATGAATATCTGAAAGCGCTGAGCAATCAATTGTTTTTTTATTATCCTTCCTTCCTCATCTTATCTTTTAATTAACTAAGAGCATATATGATTAAAAGCTATAATAATTTATCATCTTATCTTTGCTTGTGACCTGAGCTTTATGCATCTTTGAATAGAAAAGGTCATCAGGGAATAGGAAACCTTAAAGACTCCTTAAAAATTCATAAAGTATTCGACCCCATTTATTTGCTTCAAACTCATTAGTTATTAATTATTTCAAACCCAAAACTTCAAATCTACATTACATCACCACTAACTCAGCTTGAATACAAATAATATTTCAACAGTAACTATGTTTAAGTTGAACTTAATCCCAAAATCATGAGTTTGTAAGATCAGCTAATTTCATGATGTTACTATCAAGTTTTCCTGCAAACCTGATATTATTAAGTCATAATAACCGCAGGTGTGAGCCTCAACGAGATCAAACGTCTAGTGAAAATATTATCACGTGGTAGGTCTGTTTGTGCAGGCTAATTGGAACGCGTCGTCGCCCGCGGATAGATAGGGATGGGTGGAATTATCGATAATGTATTACTTCATTTGAAACTATTAATAAAACAGACTCACTTTAAAATGTATCTATTTCTCATTCTATTAAGACTCCTTCTCCAACTGTTCCTATTTCTTCTTCTAGTTTTTTCAGTTCCCACATTATTCTAGTAATAAAAAGAATTCAATGTATTTCTTTTACAATATATATATAAGTAGAAGTCTATTTATTTAAATAATATTACATCTATTTCTAAGTTCTTTATTTGCACATCGCCAAACTCGTCTAGCATTTTGGCAGATCATCTGAAGATCTCTATGTCTTACTTTTTTGTCTAGTTTTCTGCTTCTGTAAGTTTACAATATTCTATATCTATTCATCTTCTACTCTTATTTCTAGAATAGAGCATAAAACTAATGATAAATTTAAAACTATCTATCTAAAATTAATGACCTTTTATAAATTATCAAGAATGCATTTGTCTCTACATACTATAGGTTTTATGTTTTTGGTGTCGCCTATTGCAGCCTTATTTTAAGGTTTATAATAAATAATTTAATTAATTAGTATTATATGTAAATACATTATTTATTACAACTATTAAGTATTTTAGAAGGCCGATACCAGATTTATATAAATATTTTTAGATTGCTATTATTATATTTATTTTTATTTCAATATCGATAGCTTGATATCGATAAAGTATATTTGTGGGCAGCCCTCGTGTCTTGTTTAAATATTAATTCGGTGACAAAGGGTTCGGTGAGCGCTCTGTTTCCTTTGTGTTTAAAAGGAGGGAGAGACGGAAAGGGGGGGAATGGGTATACTCTCTTACCTTTTAGCTTATATGAAAATGAGCGGTTTTTATGTAGAGTCAGTTGCCACGTAGAAAAATGTTTGGTTTTATAATCTGACATTTTGTTAGATTTTTTTCTTGCGTTGCAAGGCAGGCATCTTTTGTGGGCCTTTGCGGATACAAAAAAACAACTTAGCAAGAATAAGTCTCTTACGCCAGGCTTCATAGAAAGTTCAAAAATATATCAATTAAATAGAAATATAATGAAATTTGATGTCTGGATCCTTAATTAAAATAAACAAATTATTCGCTTTAAGCTCCGTGCTATTTTTTCAGATTGGTTGTTGGCAACTAACGTGATATTGTTAATAAATATACAATGAAAAATAAACCGATTCGGGCAGGGATTCTAACCAGCAACCTCTGGGAAACCTTCCCGTGGCTCTACTAATTGAGCTACCGTATCGCTCGCTACCCATCTTAGTGAATGAAACATTTTATATATGATCGTCTTTATCGGGACAGTGGTGACATCTATTAGGCTTCTTTCCAAACTCCTAAAGAATTTTTCTAAAGATAGACCTTGAAAAGATGTCACAACCGAAATTAAGTTTTGAAAATATCTTTGAAAATGTATAGCCATGATAAGCTTAATTACATTTTTAACAAATATGTTAAATGAAGCATGCATATGTGATCGTCCTTTATCAGGACCGTGGTAACATCTATTATTTTTCATTCTATATTTATATACATACATATTTCAAGATATTTTCAAACATTTACTTGTTATTGTCTGTCGTTCCCGAAACTGGTCATTATATAATTAAATAAATTAGTAAGAAGTCTTAGGACTAAAACAAGAAAATAAAAACTAAAGCAAAAAAAGAAAAAAGATAACCCTGTGTTAAATCATTTGAAAGAAAAAAGATAACTATTTGAAAGATTTGATACGTCAATTATACTGCGATAAGCAATTTGGATAAAACGCTGTTTTTCTAAAACATAAATTTAAATACAACATAATTAAATAGAAGTAAATTTTATTTATTTTAATTTAAACTCTTCCTTGTCTGAATCTTTGTCTGTCTTTATATTTTCCCTCGGATAAAAATAGTAGTCCCTCGGATAATAATTATAAGCGTAAAAACCAAATGAAGTGTAATTTTGAAGACAACGACTTTGTATTTTAGTTAACTAGATGGCGTTGGTGTGCTAAGTATCGTCTCTCTCTATTTTCTAAAGGATGTTAAAAACCTACAATTTTGTAAATATAGATTTAAACAATAATATTTAATATATTGTAAATTTCAATTCCTGTAGTGCATGTGGTTTTTTTATTAACATTTGTACAAGGAAATCGATTTTGAGGAGACTACTATATATTTTTTTTCTTTCCTTGTCACCGCACAGGCAAAGTCGTTGGCTTGTAAAGGCTGGTTCTAACATTAAAGTACACGAAGATATTCAAAAGTATCAAGAAGACACGACCGCAGCATCCTTATCTCGGCTTGTAGCATGAATTTTAATATTTAATTAAAACTTGAAGGGTTGAAGATATCGCCTTCTCGGTTCGTTTGGTGTTTCGCGTCAATACAATGACATTACTATGCTCTAGGATTACATTAAAATGTTAAAAACTTTAAAAAGTGTTTTCGTCTTGGCAAAACTTGACTTGTCAAAACAGTTGAATAACAACCAGTTATAAAATAAAAATTTTAAGAATATCTTCTCTTCTGACGTCTTAATAATATTCATACATTAATCTGTATATAATGTGGAGTTCGTACAAAACTACCCCGAGACTAACCCCGCAATGTTCGGGGATAGCCTTCCACTTCAGGTTAATTACAGGTTTGATATTAAATTCATGATACAGGTATCACATTCGTTATCATGATTATATAACAATACTAGCTGTGCCTGCGACTGAAAAATAAACCGATACGGGCAGGGATTTGAACCCGCGACTACTGGGAAAGCGTCCCATCGCTCTACCAACTGAGCTACCGTATCGCTGTCTATCTTGGTGAATTAAGCATTCTAAATGTGATCGTCTTTATCGGGACGGTTTTATATATTTTTTTAGTTTCAACCACAGATATTTTTTTGTGGGTAGGTAGAACAATTATGTTTTTAAAGTGAAACTTTTATTACATCGTCTCAAACTTTTTCGTCTGTGTGTTGCATGTCGCGTGACGGTCGGCCGATTTCTTATAAGTAGAATGAAATACTTCTTTATTATAATAATTTTTTTTTTTTACACATTATATATTACCAACATATTTTTTATATGTATATAACAATTATAAAAACAGTATAATTTTATAAATATAAATTTCTTACTTATGAAAGCTTCGACTATTGTCGAAAGGAATAGGTTCTTTTTTACACAGAATACACGTTTTTGTCATTTTATTGACTCAAAAAATATACTTTAAATTAAACAGTATATAATTTTGTATAATTTGTAATCCAATTTTATCTTAGGTTGAAATATTAGATTAGCATTTCAGTAAAAATGACAATTGGTCAGTCAATTTACGATTACGAATTACGCGCGAGACGACGACGACGAAGCACGATACGAGGACGATGAAGCACGATACGACGCCGACGAAGTACGATACGACGCCGACGAAGCACGATACGAGGACGATGAAGCACGATACGACGCCGACGAAGTACGATACGACGGCGACGAAGCACGATACGAGGACGATGAAGCACGATACGACGCCGACGAAGCACGATACGACGCCGACCAAGCACGATACGAGGACGATGAAGCACGATACGACGACGATGAAGCACGATACGACGCCGACCAAGCACGATACGACGCCGACGAAGCACGATACGAGGACGATGAAGCACGATACGACGCCGACGAAGTACGATACGACGCCGACCAAGCACGATACGACGCCGACCAAGTTGTCATTAGTTTTTACTGACTGTTTCTTTGTGCTTTCACTGCTTTTTCACGCTGTTCTCTTTTTCTTTTCAGAAATTAGAATTTCATTCAACATGGCTCCCAATAAAAAAAGTGTTGTTTGGAACTATTACGAAAAAAATGACGACAAAACTGCCAGATGCAAGCTATGTCAAAAAAATGTTAAAACGGCTGGCAATACCTCCAATGCAATGGCACATATTAAAAATATTCATAAAGCTGTCTACTTGGAAGTTTTCCAAAATACTAAAAATACTGCTGCTGCTACAAAAGATTCATATTCAGATTTGTCAAATCCTATCCCTAGTACTTCAAAACAAGATCATGCCACGATATCGAAACTTACCGTAAACGAATATCAACTGTCGCCTTCAATTTCAATGTTGTCGTCCTCGCCAATGGATACTAACGAGATAAGTACTAACGATTCTCAAACTGATCACAAGATTGATTATGATAGGCAATTACCTTTTAAACGCCAGAGGTCAATTGAAAGTAGCTTTGGAGAAATTTACGCGTATACCTCTACTGGTGACAAAACTAAAAGAATTAATAATGCAATAATGTTCATGATCAGTAAAGACAATCAACCTTTTTCATTAGTCGAAAATGAAGGTTTCAAGCATCTTTTGAAAGTTACAGCACCTCATTACAAGATTCCTAGCAGAACCACTGTGACACGCTGGTTAGACGAGAAGTATGATATATTAGCAACAGTCATGAAAAATAAATTATGCAATGTAGAAAATCTTACCTTAACAAGTGACATTTGGTCAGACCTACAAATGAGAAGTTACCTAGGAATAACTGCTCATTTTGGCATCCAAATAGAATTTCACTCTGTAACTTTAGGAGTGTACCACTTAGATGAAAGACATACTTCCGAATATATTGCACAAATGCTTACTAAAACAGGTAAAGAGTGGGGATTCAATACTGATAAAGTCACGGCAGTGATAATCGATAATGCAGCAAACATGGTGAAGGCTGTTGAAATTGCATTTGGGAAAAGAAAGCATATCCCATGCTTTGCGCATACACTAAATTTAGTCGCTCAACATATTTTGGGAATTCCAGAATTACAGCTAATATTAACGAAAGTAAAAAATGTTGTTACTTTTTTTAAACAAAGTTGTGTGGCAAGTGACGAGTTGCGTAAATCAGTTAAAGCTGAAACAAAACTGATTCAGGACGTCCCTACACGTTGGAATAGCACGTAATTTATGATCATACGTTTTCTTGATTTAAAAAATGCTGTAAGCGAAATTTTGATTCGTCATAAAACAGCACCGCCGATGTTAACGGGTATGGAGTTGACAATGTTAATATCGCTTCTTAACATATTACGCCCACTGGAAGCAGCGACTAAGGAAATATCTGGCGATAAATATTGCTCTAGCAGCAAGGTCATTCCTTTAGTGCACTGCATGGTATCAAAACTGAAAAATGTTATTATTGAAGAACCTTTAATCAAGGAGGTACATAAACGCGCTCTTGCCGAGATTAACAAACGAATGGGCGCCATCGAACAGGTATCAGCATTAGCTATTGCCACAATATTGGACCCAAGATTCAAAAAACTTCATTTTGAAGATCCGTTGGCCTGCGGAAATGTCGTAAGTAAAATTGAAGATATGATGAAAAAAAATCAGCAGGATGAATTATGTACTGCAACGGAATCGGACTCGGACAATTCCGATAAAATTAGCCTGTCGGATTATAGCCTCTGGAGTGATTGTAATGTCGCAGTATTTTATTAAGGTAACCTGGCTCGTCAACACACACACACACTACACAGCATCAACCGACACGTACGTCACGCTTGCCGGTCGGTGTCATCTGTCAACTCACTCACTATATCGCGGCGTGTGCGCTCGAGACTAGGTTCATACACTACATCCCTTTCTTGTTTTATTTTAAATGTATGGATTATCCATGTAAAACATGTAAGTGAAATAAAAACAAACATACTCATATTTATTCAGGAATCATAATCCAATATGTGTTTTCTTCTTGATTTACAGATACATACTTACAAAATCCTTTATTTATTTATTTATTTTGTTACTGAAATTTCTGAATTACTTTCACTATTTAATTTATCTCCTTCTTCCTCGTCTGTTGGCAAAACTTTCCATTCTCCTTCAACTTTCTTTAAATGTACTATATTTCTTCTAAGTTTCTGCCCTGTTTCATCGTTCCGGATCTCGATATCTCCAGCCGAGCTTTTCTCGATAGTATGTGTAGTCTCATCAAAATTCAATCTCAGTTTGTTGTCCCTAGTCATATTCTTCACATATACTTTGTCTCCTGGTTCCAAGCTGTGTTCTTTTGCTTTCCTCTTTTTATCTGCATATCTCTTTCCTTTTTCTTTCATTTCCTGGTCTCTGTCTCTTACATCAGTAACTTGATCCCTCTGTTGCTCAACGTCCACTATCATTGGGATTTTGTCCCTAAATTTCCTGTTGAAAAATAACTCTGATGGCGTCTTACCTGTAACGCTATGTGGTGTACTATTATACATAATCATGTATTCCTGTAGACTTTCTCGCCAATTCTTTTTTTCAGCTTGAGAGATCTTTAGTCGCTTTAGGATATCACGATTTTGACGTTCAACTTCTCCGTTTTGTTGCGGCCAGTATGGAACAGTGTTAAATAAGGTAATGTTTCTTTCGACACAGAATGATTTAAACAATTCGCTACAAAATTGCTTCCCATTATCCGCAGTTATTGATGCTGGATAACCCAAGCGGCAGAAAATTTCACTCAAAAGTGATATCATATCCGCACTTGTAATCTTGCGGCAAATTTTGATGTCTTTATATCTACTGAAGTAATCCACCACCACCAGTAGATGATCACCACTTGAAAGTGGGCCCATCAAATCTATAGCTATATCAACCCACGGTTCTTGTGGCAAATCTCTACGCTTCAAAGGATTAGGTGGGTTCGGAGCTGAGACTAAAGTGCAACCTTTACAAGATTTCACTAATTTTTCAGCGTCTCTGTCATATTTCGGCCACCACACCTTTGTTCTTAGTCTGCCTTTCATCGCCACAATTCCCGGGTGACCCTCATGTGCCGCATTTAATACACGAGACCTGAGCTTTGTAGGAATAACAATTCTTCTACCTCTTAATAATATTTCCTCGTAAAAACAAAGCTCACTCTGAAAAATTTTGTACAAATTAACATCTTCATGCCATTTGTTATGGTATAAGCCTTCTTTTACTTTTTGTATTTCAGTGTCTTCTAATGAACTCTCAGTGATTTCTTTTAACGATACTGCGACTGGCCGAGTATACTCCACAATATTATGTATATAGTCATCTTTAACTGAAGGAAGATCTTTGGGAATTTTGCATAACCTTGATAATGGATCTGCTATATTATTTTTTCCAGGTTGGTAAACGACTTTATATTTATATGATTGTAAGCGCAAGATCCATCTTTCAATACGTGCACACGGTTTAGATTTTGGTCCAAAGATTACTTCAAGTGGCTTATGGTCGGTTACAAGCTCGAATTCCTTGCCATACAAGAATACGTGGAAGTGCTCTACTGCCCAAACAAGAGCTAGTGCCTCCTTTTCTGTCTGGCAGTATCTACGCTCGCAACTTGTTAAGGTTTTGTGTCCATATGCAATAACTCTTGGACCTTTATCATTTATCTGGATAAGAACACCTCCTAGACCTACTGAACTTGCGTCAGCGATCACAACAGTCCTATCCTTTATGTCATAATAGCCTAAAGTTGTAATATTTGTCAGACTTTCTTTCAAAGAGTCAAAGGCTGTTTGTTGTTTCGAGCCCCACAGACTACTAATATTAGAACCCTCGCCTTTGTGACTCCGTATTATTTCTCTGAGAGGGTCAGTCTGTGTTGCAAGGTCTGGAATCCATTTGCTCAAAAAATTTACTAATCCCAAAAAACTTTGAAGCTCTCCCAATGTCGTTGGAGGTCTAAACTGTTGTATAGTTGAAACATATTTTGGCAGTGGCCTTACGCCATGCTCCGAAAGTACATGTCCTAGAAAATTAATCGTCTTGGTTCTGAAAATGCACTTCTCTTCTTTCAAAACTACGTCATATTTCTTTAATACGTTCATTACTTTGTCCAGGCGTTCGTTGTGGTGTTCTAGGTCTTTTCCGTATATTAAAATGTCATCAATGTAGTTAATTACTCCTTCGCAACCTAACAACATCCGTTCCAACGTCTTCTGAAAGATTTCAGGCGCGCACGAAATTCCGAACATTAGTCTTTTGAATCGGAATAACCCCCTGTGCGTAATAAAGGTAGTAATATGTCTAGAACTTGGGTGTATTTCAATTTGATGAAATGCGTCTTTAATATCGAGCTTTGTAAAATATTTAGCATCACGAACCTTGGGTAATAACTTATCCATAGTAGGCAATGGATGATTTTCACGTACTATAGCCTTGTTTGCACGTCGCATATCTACACAAAGTCGCATCTCTCCATTATCCTTAATAGCAGGGACCATAGGCGATACCCATCTAGAAGAACCTTTGACCTCCTCAATTATGTCTCTTTTGAGTAACTCTTCGATTTTAGTGTTAATTTTCTCTTCCAGGGGTATAGGAATTCTCCTAAAAGTAACAAAACGCTTAATTTGTCAGGATAGTTATTTATTGAATACAAAAAGATCATAATTCTAAAGCAAAAATATTAGATAAAGATGAATGTACAAGAATGTCTAATATCATCGTTAATCCGCAATGTTTGTCTGTAATAAATTATGTTTAATAATTTGTAAGTACTCATACATAATTTAGATAGAAGATATATAGGAATGTAATCATCGTATAATAATTAATTAATTAATTAATTAATACCTGTAAGGCTGTGATACCGGTGGAACAGAATCATCAATAGGCAAATCAATCATGATGTTTTTAAATTTGGGGAACTCGCCTGAGTTAATGTGGTTTATTTGCAAATTTAGTCCTATTTTAAGAATCCCCAGTGCCATAGCAGACACTTTTCCTAGCAAGTTTCTTGTACCATTCGTTATTACAAAGAAAGTTGTGTCTTCGGACTTGTCTCCTACTTGTAAACGTGCTTGAAAAGAGCCTTTCACCTTTAGAGGAGTATTACTTCCATAACCCATAAAGTTCACGTTAGGATTTGCAATTTGATTAAAAACTTTCACTCTTTTGGTTTTCATCCTCTCCCACGTCTCTTCAGTGATCAGGTTCTTTTTACACCCCGAATCGACTAAAACCTTTGTTTTCACTCCCCCGATAGTGCAGTCAAATTCTACATCTTCATCGATGTGAAAAACGTAATGAGTATCTTCGTCTTTGTTCGGCTCTTCTACATCTTCAATTTGATTGATAGTCTCATTTCTAGCCTTCTTTACGTTGGTCACTACATTGAAATTCTTCTGCTCAGATTTCCTTTTGAAATTTTGCTTTGTTCTACAAAATTGTCGAAAATGTCCCTTAAGTCCACATTTCAGACACTCTTTGTCTCTGGCAGGACAGGCTAGGTCATTTGACTTGTGTCTCCGATTGCCGCATCTGCTGCATGCTAACTCGAAAACCCTTGGTTCCCTATATTTCATTCTAATTTTTGACTCAATTTTATTAATTGTTTCTTCCTTATTTTCAGTGTCGAATTGATTCAGTTGGTTATTTATCACCTCTAAAGTATTCGCTTCAAATATTATTTGATCCAAAGTGATGCTGTCTCCGATTTTTAGGATTTTTTTCCTTAGTTCAGTGCATTTGCCTTTTTCGGCAATCTGGTCGATTATATGTTCGTCTTTGTCAGTGAATTTACATTTATCGGCTTGGTTGCGTAACCTTACTAAAAATTTATCGAATTTCTCGTCGGGTTCTTGTTTAAGAAGCCGAAAGATATGCCGCTCATATACTTTGCTCTGTTTTGGTGCAAAGTATTCGTCCAGTTTTGCTATAGCCACAGTGAACACATCAATTTCATTAGATGGGATCACGTTAGCTCCTGGAATATTATAAAAGATCTCTTGCAATTCCAATCCGCCAAAATGTAATAAACTTGCTCTTCTCTTAACATCCTTATCGATGTTGGAAGCTTCCAGATATATTAGTAAAGCCCTTTTCCACCGTTCCCAGCGCACACCCACTGAGGTGGGGTCACCTTGGCAATCAAATTTGTCCAACGTCAAAAACGTTGAAGAAGACATACTTAATTATTTTTTCCCTTGTTTTGTTTATTTTTCGTCCTGTAAGATACAATTTAATGAATCAGATTGAACATAACAATCTGCTTATCAATTTAATGATCAGATTTTTCTGCCATGATATTATCAAAACAATTTAATGATTCAGATTAAACATAATAATCTGCTTATCAGTTTAATTATCACATTTTTCTGCAAAAATAAATAACTAAAACAATTTAATGATTCAGATTGAAAATAATAATCTGCTTATCAATTTAATGATCAGACTTTTCTGCAGTGAAATAACCAAAACAATTTAATGAATCAGATTAAACATAATAATCTGCTTATCAATTTAATTATCAGATTTTTCTGCTAGTCAATATAAAAAGTAATTCAATTTAGTAACTCAGGTTGATCACACTTATGTGCGTACTCGTACTAATGTAATGATCAAGTATTAATTTAATGATCAGCATAACTGCTGAACATCATTATATATTTTATTAACTTAACTAAAAATGTTCTACCTTCTCATTTTATGTTTATATCTAAACAAAACAAAAAACACATAACGAATGGTCATAGTTACAATCGTAAGGTATGTGTTTACGTATCTTGTATTTTAGTTACGTGTTATAATTTATTTTAACTCAAGAATGACAATCAATTTCGTTGTATAATAATGAATATTATGTTTAAGTTTTGTAACCTCGTAACAGCTGGTAAACAATAAGTTTTCTGTCTACCTACAAAGTTATTTGTTTTATTTTGTATATTTCTTATTTTTCCCAACTGAATAAAAAAATGTACTTACTTTAACCTTCGTCGCCACATGTAATGTCGCAGTATTTTATTAAGGTAACCTGGCTCGTCAACACACACACACACTACACAGCATCAACCGACACGTACGTCACGCTTGCCGGTCGGTGTCATCTGTCAACTCACTCACTATATCGCGGCGTGTGCGCTCGAGACTAGGTTCATACACTACAGTGATCACCATAAACTAGTCCAGCGGAATTGGAAAACGAATAAAACAGACGAAACTCTATCAGATGAGTTGTCGCTTTATTTGAGGGCTCCAGTTAGTAGATTGAATGAAAATCCATTAGAAGTGTGGGCAGATTACAAAATACAGTTCCCAAAATTATATAACATAGCATTTAAATATTTAACTATGGTGGCTAGCTCTGTTCCCTCTGAAAGACTTTTTTCAAAAGCCGCACAGGTCCTATCTCAACAGAGAAGCAGACTTCAAGCCAAAAGAGTGAACAAAATTTTGTTTTTGCAAGGTCTAGAGAAAAAATATTGGGATTTATAAATAAAGTAAAGTAAAAAAGTATGTAGTTGAGTATAGAGTTTTATTTTTAATAAATAAAGTTGATTCGTTTCTTAATCCTAGAAGTTTTTACTTATATTAACCTGAAACCTATCTAATATTGTAAGAATAGTTAAATAAAAACAAATTACTTACGACATATCGAAAATATCGATATAGTTGGACAATATATCGCAAAGTATCGATAGAACACTACGATATATTATATCGAAAAAAATATCGATATTTTTTTTGTATGAACATCTCTAGTAGGGATAAAGTGAAAGGCGCTCGTATCGATGCGGTTTTTACTAGATACATTGAAAAAATCGAATGTAAGTCACTGTTTACGTATTTTAGTTACCATAAAATATTGGTTACATTTATAAACTGTGAAATTCATGATGAAGATGGAATTGATAATAGAATGATTGAAAATAATTGAAAAACGGATCAAAATGACTCAACGATTATAAAATATTGTTTTCAGTGTTTTAATATGTGTATATCATCTAAATAATTGTTAAGTATTATGTATGTCGTACTCTAAGACACAGAGTTCAATAAAAATATTAGTTGGAGACCTAGTCTACTTTTATCATTTCCCATTTTCTAAGTATAAAATTAAGATTGATGAAGCAATTTTTATACCCATATTTTATAATGGAATATTATTCCGAAAATTTTTAGTTAAATGTCTATAATGTGAAAAAAAGTTTCACTTTTACGGTGGTTTCATAAAACCACACAAGTTTTTAAAGTGAAACTTTTATTACATCGTCTCAAACTTTTTCGTCTGTGTGTTGCATGTCGCGTGACGGTCGGCCGCGGAGTCATAGAGATATTATACATAGAGTGGGGAAGCCAGCCTAAAATGTGTCCATCGAACTTAAAAGAGATAGGTAGATCGAAAAACCCTATCCATCTCTATTTTTTACGAAATTTCGTGCTTCGTCGGCGTCGTATCGTACTTCGTCGGCGTCGTATCGTGCTTCATCGTCGTCGTATCGTGCTTCGTCGGCGTCGTATCGTGCTTGGTCGGCGTCGTATCGTGCTTCATCGTCGTCGTATCGTGCTTCGTCGTCGTCGTTTCGTGCGTAATTCGTAATCGTAAATTGACTGACCAATTGTCATTTTTACTGAAATGCTAATCTAATATTTCAACGTAAGATAAAATTGGATTACAAATTATACAAAATTATATACTATTTAATTTAAAGTATATTTTTTGAGTCAATAAAATGACAATAACGTGTATTCTGTGTAAAAAAGAACCTATTCCTTTCGACAATATTCGAAGTTTTCATAAGTAAGAAATTTATATTTATAAAATTATACTGTTTTTATAATTGTCATATACATATAAAAAATATTTTGGTATTTTCCGTACCTACACATAGGTGTATGTAATAATAAAAATATGAATGCTCCTTCCAAACATGTTTTATTACACTTCACGTAAATAAATGTCCGCCTAATAGGTAAGTAGGCGGTAGTAGTAGGTAGATAATAGATATATTGCTGAATTCTTATTAATGCATCTGATTTAAACTGCAGTGATTAAATGTTGATTCAATTTAAATTTTATTTCATGCAATTTAACTAAGTATTTAACGCCAATTATTTTGATACGCTCCTCAATGGGTTTGGTTGTTAGCATAAAACACAAATACTTATGTAACATTCAGTGAATCAAACGATTAAAAACAGGAGCTCCCGTGGCAACTACCTAATCGCGATATAAGTTATATCACAGACAAAACAGCACGCAAAGCTTAGTATTTCTATGGTCTTTGTGTTATTCTGGTACATAAGCTACAATATTGCAAAGCATCAAAATCCATTCAGTAGTTTTGGCGTGATTGAGTAATAAGCACCCAAACAACATTCGCACTTCTTATATATCATGACAATAAAACAATAAGTTACTTACGAATTTCTTGAAGATGGCGCGTCACAGAAAAACGTCATAATTTTCATTAATATTATTTAATTAAAACGTAAGAAGTGAATCGACTGTTTCTGACGTTTAATATTCTCATAGAAGACACATAAGTACCATAGAAACAGACAAATGTACACAATCCACTTTAAAAATAATAACTTTCGGCTTCTTAACATGTTGGATCGTCACTATATCACAAATAAAATTATTCTTCATCATGGTTTCTGCTGTTTCGAGTTGTTGTTCGTTCTAGGTATAGCAAAACAGACCTTGCAAAGATCAGGACCCCTATGCTCCATTTCTCAGCCAAAACTCTTATTTCTTTTCATTCTTACTTCTTTTATTTCGGACAATCAATGTATTTTAAAAATATTATAAATTACATTTCATAATTTCTTCTTCATGTATGTATAATCTTGAATTTATTTATTAGTTTTAACAGCAAGTCCATAAAATCGTATTGTCCAGTATGTAATTACAATTCATTATTTAATTATAAAACTCTAATCCGATAATTTTATTTTTGGTTAATGTAAATTGTGTTTTGTAATCCACATACTTGTCATTTTGATTATTTAGTATTTCCATAGCAACATGGTGTAAAAGAGATGAAGCTATACGAAAAAAGCTGGCGCGCGCGTTTAACAGTTTCTGACTTTCGCTAGCCTTCCGCGACCTATACTTTAGACTGCTTACAAAATACAGAGTAATAAATAATCGAGGGAGCAAAAATTTTTTTTGTTCGTTTATTCTGAGTTATTTATCAAGATTTTTTAAAAGTCGTAGAACAAATGTTGTTGGGATTGATGTAGAGAGGCTGCCTGCAAAAGGTGCTCAACTAATTAAAAATAACCCTGTATATATTTATATAGATACATACATATATGTGTGTGTGTATAAAATAATTAAATATGATTGCAGTTTACAGAAAACCTAATCTATTTTAAATTTTAGTTTTCCTAAAAATTTTGGCGCCCCTCAAAATTTGCCGCCCTAGGCCCGGGCCTCACGGGCCTAAGCCTAAATCCACTACTGCGCGGAGTAGGGATAAAGTGAAAGGCGCTCGTCAGAGCAGCCAAGGCCAATTAAGGGATGATCGATGTTAGAAAAACATCGATGTTGACATCGATGTCATTATCGGAAGCCCAACATCGATGTTCGATATTTATCGGAAACTGAACATCGATGTTGGATATCATCGATGATTTTTGCATTATTTTGTGACAAAGATATAAAATACAGTGAAATCGTTAGAAATCTATTAAGAAACAGCATATTTTTATATATTCTAATATTTTTTATCTACTGACTGAAGAAAAAGGAATTTTGATAAAGAGTAGAAGTCTTTGTTGATTAGGAGTAGAACCAGCTTTAGAAAATAGTCTTTCGGTTGGCGTTGATGTAGCTATAATAGCTATTATAGTCGTCTATTAAATATAATATATATGTTTTTGTATCGTTGTCTAATACAAGCAAATAATTTGTAAAATGTCTGTAATTTCTCCTGTGATATTAATATGGTTGTGTGTGAACCGTGAGACCGTGAGTTAACATCGTTGACGATTTTGTTAACATCGATGTTACGATATTTTTAGTAAACCAACATCGATGTTAAAACATTGATGTTTTTGTACGTTTAAATTCATGATGAAGATGGAATTGATAATAGAATGATTGAAAATAATTGAAAAACGGATCAAATTGACTCAACGATTATAAAATATTGTTTTCAGTGTTTTAATATGTGTATATCATCTAAATAATTGTTAAGTATCATGTATGTCGTAGTCTAAGACACAGAGTTCAATAAAAATATTAGTTGGAGACCTAGTCTACTTTTATCATTTCCCATTATCATTCCCATTTTCTAAGTATAAAATTAAGATTGATGAAGCAATTTTTATACCCTTAATGGAATATTATTCCGAAAATTTTTAGTTAAATGTCTATAATGTGAAAAAAAGTTTCACTTTTACGGTGGTTTCATAAAACCACACAATAATTTTTTTTTATTGGAAAGTTTATTATTATTCGTTGACGGGAGAACTGTCAATATATACTATCAATATGAGCTATCAATAATTACTATCAATACGTACCATCAATATGTACTATCAATATGTGCCATCAATATGTACCATCATTATGTACTATCAATATATACCATCATTATGTACTATCCAAATGTACTATCAATATATACAATCAGTATTTACTATAATATGTACCCTCAATACATACTATCAATATGTACTATCAATATATACCATTAATACATACTATCAATATGTACTATCAATACGTACTATCAATACGTACTAACAATATGTACGATCAATATATACCATCAATATATGTATACTATCAATATGTACTATCAATACATACTATCAATATGTACTATCAATACGTACTATCAATATGAACTATCAATACGTACTATCAATACATACTATCAATATATACTATCTATACGTACTATCAATATGTACGATCGATATATACCATCAATACGTACTATCAATACGTATTATCAATATGTATGATCGGTATATACCATCAATACGTACTATCAATATGTACGATCGATATATACCATCAATATTTACTATCAATATGTACTATCAATACGTACTATCAATACATACTATCAATATATACTATCAATACGTACTATCAATACATACTATCAATATGTACTGACACAAAAGAGTATGACACTGATCCCGACACCAAAGATGTGAAAATTCTATTTGTTTATATGTTGGCCTGTTTGTTTGTTCGGTTTGATTTTTATCTATCAAAGTTTCTGATTTTCATCTCCAAAAAAATATTTTATACAAAGCTTGTCAGATAACTATGAACATAACAAAAAATATCTTAAATCCTCAAGTGTCATCACTTAAAAGCTCATGCTTTCATACATATTTGCAATTGATAAGTTTATTAAAAACTCCTATTTTGACTATTTGATATTTGCTGTATATTTATTAATAGCTAATTTTCTAATATCAGAATCGGCTTACCTTCACAACTTTACCTAATACGAACAATAGCGACTTGCAAGTGATGTTAAGAAGGGGTATTGAGGGTTGCAACCCCTTACACTAAACTTAAATTTTCTCCTACCCTTCAATATGTAATAACCGTAGACCTGTCTGACCGCATGTTGAACAACTCTGGACTAGCTTTTAGAATCCCTACAGTGTATATGAGAAAGTTACGCTGCTTTTGCCTACAATGCTGTCAAAATCAGTAGGGCAATACGCTGCGACAGTTTGATTAAAAACCTGTACTTATTTGCATAGCATTTTTCTTGGATTGGATTTCGGTGCTAAATAACCATGTTATATTCAATGTAGAGACAGTTAATATTATATAAACGGTCGAAATCAAAACCAAAAAAGAAAACACAATCAAAATCATCCAGTTAATGACATTCTGATACTTACAATCGTCAATTTATTTGTTTTGTATATGTAGTTTTGTTTTATGAGAACATGTTGATAAATGATTTTAAATAACGTAACAAAGACTCCAAAACTTTATAAAGAAAACCGAGTCTACAATAAACTCAATTAAATAAAATATATTCCTTTACCAAATAAATACTAACTGTAGTATATAAAAGTTAACTAGAAACAATTTAAACATCTTGTAACAAATAAACCACCTTTTATAAGGTGACTGAGCTATAATAATTGTGGCTACGGATCTATTTTGTTCCAAGAAATCAATTGTTTTACCTACAGCATGTGTTTATTATTTAAGAAACAAAAACGTTATCTTGTGACTAAACCACTTAACAGAGTTATTTGAATTATGTACAACTAAGAATTAAATTTAAAATTCGGGTTTTTGTAGAACCTTTTCTTAGAACTTAATTTTAAAAGCCTTTAAAATATTTTATTTAAATTATAACTTATATATTTCTTTAAAATTGTTAATAATGAATGATGCCAGAAACACATTGAACTCCCCCATCTCTTCTATAGTTAAACTTCAAAGAAGGCGCGGGTCTGCCACTATTAGATAAGACCTCTTTGTGGGACGCTACGAATGATAGCAAACCTGAGGCGGACTGTCAATGTCAAAAGTGTTATCTGAATACGGAAATAATAACAATTTCTACAAAATAGTGAAGTAATAATTAACTAGCAACTCTACCCAAAGTGTACTTTAAATTTTGTTCAACGAATAAACACCGATTTTCTTGGAGTATTTAGAACAATACAATTTATTTAGATGAATTAGCAAGAGCCTTAGAGATAGATTAGAGATTGATATATATTTAGAAATATATTTAACAAAATAAATTCATGTTACAAATGTTATATTCCTAAACTTGTTAGGTTTATCTGTGTGTCAGTCAGGACTTATAGTTTTATATATACATTACAGAGGTTTAACCCATTTTCATTGAAAACACCTGTTTTTTTTTTAAGTTTTGGGTACATACTTAAAATGAACATTAAAGCTTAAAATAGATGGTATAGTTTTGTATAATATATTTTATTACTTCCTAATTATAACAAAATATTAATATTAAATGTTAAATTGAAATACAACACTTTTCCTCACGACTGTTACAGTTGTTATGTTAGGACTGACCGCTGAAACAAAGTGAAAGAAATCACTTGAGAGCTTAAGTTTTTGATGTATTAACTTAGTGGTTAGACTGAAAATAATTGCTTGATTTTAGTGGGATCTAATCCTTGACCCTGTTATTGTAAAACACATTTGTTACACAAATTATAAATTATTCTAAAAAAATTATATAACACAAATTTTGAATACAGACTCACTATACCGTAACTAAAATGTTAGTATCTAATATTATGAATCACCAATAGTTATCAAAATACTAGAACATAACCAAATAACATATCTCCACACTAAGCAAACAATCCCGAAAATTGTATTAGTGGTTCTTGGACGTACAAACAGACAGAGAGAGGGTTATTTTTATACCATGTAAGAACGCTCATATATATTGAACACAACGACGATGTTAAATCTACTGTATGAAGGTGTAATAACACTGTAGTACACTGTGGTATTTGTTGTGTCTGAGTATAATAACATAACAGAAACAGACACTAATAGCTGTTGCTTACTACTGTGTGGACTACAGAATTACATATTTAGAACATTAGTTCGAATATACAGAACCTTTGATGATAAAATATTATATTACTGTAAAAACCTCTTCGACTCAAGTTGATCGAGTGTTAAGCGCAGACTTATAGCAGTGCAACCGGGCTCAGGTTCGATTCCAGACAGGGATAGGCATGTATGTGATAAGCATAGATGTCTGTACTCCTGAGTTTGCTTGTTTATTAAATTTATCTCAGTATTTATAATGTGTATTTCCATGTGTTAGTACCGTTGTCTAACACCCTTAATACCAGCCGATAATTTGCTTACTTAAGGACTAGATCAATTTTGTGGTGAAATAAGTAATAAAAATTTAATACATAATAAAATATATATGTAGCTAACAGCTTGCAATAAATGTGAAAATGCTAATAGTGCTAACAGTTTCGGAGTTTAGAACGTTCGAACAGGCTCAAGATCTTTAGTATTAAAATATTAGTATAAATATATATAATAAACATAGACCGATATATATTCTGTGATTCTTCCGAGATATCTTGAGTGAGGTATTCCCCTCGTAAATCTGTCAAGTCAAGGAAGCGACTACTGAGTGACTTTATCTCGAACAGCCTTTGAGAGGTAGAACTAAGAAGTAACATTTACAGAAATAATGCTACTTATTGCTACTAGAGACTACTATTATTATAAGTAATTTGATAATTAATTTAAGCTCTTATTACATTAAATATAATATTACATTTAGTAGTTTATTATTTTTTCTTTTCCTAATTATTTTTTTATGTATTGTGTATTATTATATTAATAAAAATGTTATAAATGTATGTAATATATTTTGTATTTTTGTAAAAATGTTTAGTTTTCAAAATAGGAATTTGAAATATCGCTCTATTCATTAGAGTTACTTTTTATTGAAGATGGTAATTTTACGTTTACTAAAATATATATAAATCTTAATATATATACGTAAAATACCATATATTATATATTAACGTATAGTATAAGCTAATAGAGGTAAATGGTTTTTATCGGACCTTGAAATATTTACAATCAGTAGATTATATAGAGTAGACTCTAGAGTATATAGATTATATAGAGTAGAGTAGACATAGAGTAGACTCTGATACAAAAATCTACGGTTTAATAAGAGATAAAAGTTAGTAAACATGTCTATCCCATTCGATATAAATAATATTGTTATATTTCGAGCGGGTGATTGGGGGAGCTATTAATTATTATATTAATGTTAATTTGCTCATAATATCTTTATTTAATCTAACTCACGTTAATAATGCAAATATATAACAATTTAAAATATAAAAATTGTTTGTTACCTTTTCAATGACTACATATCTAATCATCAATGCACACATTGTCGGAGGTACAGAAAAAGATAGTGCATCTTTTATCGTAAGGATTCTAAAGGAAAGGAAAAGTAACATTGAGATTGTGCGGGATAACATTTTTTTTACTTCCACAGCTCGGACGAATCCGTTGGAACGAGCTAGTTAACTCTGAGTTTCATTCAACATTCATGATAATAAACAGACCTAATTAAACAAAATATATTTACCTCATAAAAAGAACTATCTGATGTAATAAAGATAATCATGATAATATATGAATGAATGAATGCATAAACAAATTCATGTGTTTTCGAAGTAGAAATCATTTTATACGATTTTGTTACTTAGCAGCTTATGAAATATATGAAAACTATACCATATGAAATATCTGAAATATATATTTTTTTGGTCGAAATATAAAATAATTGGTTTGGGCTTTAGCTACAAGACACCAAGAAATGTATGGATACAGATTATATATGTGACAATGGATGTTTTACGGTCAACTGTCTAGTTGTGCCCCACAAACTGCAATCATTAAAATGATTATCATTCCTTTCTCTTACACCACTAAAATAACTTAACTCAAACTACGCCACAAGAACAACGCAATACTATAGTCCATTATTTTAACTAACTCAATACAAAACACTAACCTTTTCAGACGCTTGCAGTCCTGGTTTGACGACGTATGGCGTCCCGGCCACTGAGAACATTGGTGGCATCATCGTTGAGGCGAGCAGAACCCTCACAGACTGATTGTGGCAACAAGATTGTGGCACTTGATTTGCCACAGTGTCACGACAGCAACAATGACGACACACTGCCACAGCTGAACACTCAGATTCCACAGTTTGAATAGACGTATCTCTCATTTCAGTGATATCATTTGAAATATCACAAGTTTGATTAGATTCTTCGATCACTTCTTTTGTGTATAACTTTGGTTTTTTATTCAAATCTTTTGGTATTTCCAGCAAAGGTGTTTTCCTTTTTAAATTCGATGGCGTTTCTAATAAATATTTGTTTGGTTTTTCATTTTCCTTCGCGTCGCTAAACGGATGTACCAGCAAGGTTTTCGTATTCTTGTCTCTATGTTTTCCGACCCCGAAGGGCTGGTTTATTATTTTTGAATCCAATTTGAATGATTAACAAAACTTCTTTTAAACCAATTATTATATAACACTTTATAAAATAAATGTATATTACCAATAATTGTCAAAAACAATAAGAATTAACTCCACATTTTCTTTATACTGTAATCAGTTTAGTTATTTTGTTTGTTCCTAAAACACAAACACTGTCAAAACAAATATAACCTTGAACTTCCCAGAGTTGTTTGTAAACAAACCAACAGAAGGTAAACAACACCTTATCCTTTATTTTTCTTTAAAATGTTTCCAACACACACAATTACAACTTTTAATACATAGTAACACACACTACAGTCCTCTAAAATTATATTTGAATGACAAAAAAGTCTATTTAATGAGGTTTTCCTTCCAGAATTATAATCTAAGCAACAAGACGTCTAGTCGGTTTGATGTCTGGATGAAAACTGAATGCAAATTGATATAAGGCGGAGTTTAAGGACTTCTCTGAGGAGGGTCTTGTGTAGACACGCCTACACGAATTCTAAATTACTCTATTCTCGATATTGTAGTTTAGACAAAAATGGCCGATTTTTCAAGTTTTCTTTATATTCCCAACTAAACTTTGAATTGAATAAGATTTTATAAGATCAGTCTGTGAATATGTTTTCATTTCACTTTACAAATTTCACAAATAGACTATAGCTCTAATATTAAGTATCTTGGTGTGTGGCTTGACTGTACTCTTTCTTGGAAGTCACACATCAAATGTACGGTTTCCAGAGTTAGAAAACTGATTGTTGCTTTTAAGTCTCTAAGAAATTCTGCTGACTTTCAATGTCTCAAGTCTGTTTATTATGCACTCGCGCAGTCAGTTCTCTCATATTGCATCACATCATGGGGTGGTGCTGTTAAAACCCATATACTAAGTCTAGAAAGAGCTCAACGTGCAGTTTTGAAAGTTATGACACATAAAACCATTCTTTTTTCAACGAAAACCCTTTTTTCACAGTGCCAAGTTTTGACAGTCAGGCAGCTTTTTATTTTGGCGACCATAATGCGGAAACACTCACAACTTCCCTATGATCCTGAGCTATCGGAACGTCGAACAAATAGAATATGTGACATAGAGCAACGACGTACTGTTTTAGCAAGTCGTCATTTCTTCCATCTGAGCTCTTCACTCTATAATAAAATAAATAAAACATTAGAAATTTATCCCCTAACCAAATATAAATGTAAATCCAAGTGTACCTCATGGCTATTAAGTCTATCTTATGAAGAAACCGAGACTTTGATTTTGAATTTCTCTAAATAACCTGGACACACACACACACACACACACACACATACACACACACACACACACACACACACACGTTGTTTTTGTGTTATATAATTTTGGAGCAATATTACACATCATGAAGTGGGCGTTGGCGCTGCGCCGCAGTTTTTAACTTTTGCAGTTGTCAACATGCATCTTGTTAATGTGATACTTGTATTTTGTTTCAAATTAAATAAATAAATAAATAAATAAAAAAAAAAAAAAAATGTAAAAATTCAGAATTTTGGTCAACTATTAACTACTTATTTTTATTTATTTCATCGAAATAATATAAACACGTTACAAAATAAAAACTCTGCCAAACAACACAAAACAACAAAAAAAATGGAATATATTATAAAATAAACAAAAACACTTATTTAACATTTTTTTCATGGATCCATATGCCCATTTAATAATTTATCTTTTTATACTTTTGATTGGCCAGACAACTTTTTGTTTTTTTTTTTTAATATATATATATAAACATTTATTTTTTAATATTATATATATTTTATTTAATAAATTTATTTATTTAATTACTTAATTTAATTAATTAATTTAATTAATAACGTTACTTTAGTTGCATCTGCCCTTTAATTAAAGAGTAAGCTACATATTTTGTATATCTCCTTTTTTTATATTTTTTCAAGTGTTACTATATAGATACTTACATGAATTATGATCCCTACTTATATATTTTAACCTAATGTATTAGAGAAAAAATATTTTAAATAATTATGGGATGAAATATAAAACGATGCAGGATTCGACTCGCGGACTTTGGGAACAAACCCCGTCGCTCTACCAATTAAGCTACAGGATCGCTACCCGTCTCGGTGAAAGAAGCTATTCTAAGCAGTCAGTATATAATCGTTTTCATAGGGACGGTTTATTTTTATTCTATATTTATTTAAAATTTAAATAAGCTTAACATGGATATACATATTATATTAATATTAGATAAATAATAATATTAGATAAGATTAATATTTAATATTAATATTAGGTATTTTCAATCAAAAAAAAATTATAAAGTCAATAAATAACATAACAATGCCATTAAATGAATTGTTATTTACTTGGAACAAAATTAAATAAATTCTAAAGGTATTGTTGAAAAACTATATTGAAATAAAACAACAAGCCAGTTTATTTTGTTTATAATTTTAATAAAACAGTTATATAATATATAATTAAGTTACTATATAACTATATTACTATATAATTAAGTTTTTTTGTCTCCGATTAAACCAGATATAAAGGTTGTAGCACACCTTCGTCTGAAAACAAATAAACAAATTAGTATAAGTTACTAGTTATATATGTATATTCCGGTCCCAACAACCTCCTTTTACTTAATTATAATTAGTTGAACAAAATTAAAGTAAAAAGTAAAAAATTAAAAATTAAAGTAAAAAGAAGACATTTTAATTTCCAATTCTATTTACAATTAGTAGTAGATAAAGCCAAGTTCTCAAAACTGAGCAATTTACTTAAACCAGCTTCTCTGTATATTTTGATGCAAAGTTAATGGCACGAAAGAATCATCAAAATCGATCCAGTATGTTTTAAAGTTCAATGGATATTTTATGATAATTTTTTTTTAGAGGCAAGTAAGTCCTCAAGAAAGTTTCATACGTTTAGGTAATTGATTGCAATTGCTTAAAGTTGGCTGAGCCGTTTAAATTTTAGCCATCCTATTAACACATAAACATTTTAACACACAGAAACATTGCTACACTCCTACATTCCCCTCAACTCAGTAACAATATATTATCCCATTCTGAATATTACATTTGGACACATATGTTCTCTTTAATATCTTTTTTCTCTCGTCTCTGCTCAGTTATTTGATAAAGATGACTTTTCTCATGCACGTATCTTTCCCCAAATATACATTCTGTAACCAATATATACATATATATATATATATATATATATACGTGTATATATATATATATATATATATATATATATATATATATATATATATATATACACGTCTGTCTGTGATAATGTACCTACTGAATAACTAGATTACAAAATTAATTCGTTTTGTCCTACACTATTTATACGTAAAGATTGAATTATACTACTAATAACATTATTAATTCACTAATTAATTATTTCAATTACTCATTCATTCATTCTTTTTTACCGATAGAAAACTTGACAAAGTTATATTATATATATCCATTACTATTATGTATTTCATCTAATTACTGTGACAGTTTTAATAAAACCCAACCCCCGGCCATCTGTTTTATAAACGAGAAAAAAGTAAGCATTCGTCTGGCGATAGTCAATTACTGATGTCTGCTGTGAGGGAACACTCTAGCCGAACTGCGATCGGTCGTCGTCTATTCTACTCGAATATGTAAAATAATAGTATATCGTCTCTTTATATCAAATAGACATATTGGTCATTCTACTCGACAAGCGTAGATGCCACTTGTCAATACTATTATGTCTATACAGAACTATAAAATACATATGTTTTTTATTTATGATATTTTTGATTTCAACGAAGTCATATATGTAACTTACCTCGAATCGTAAAAAATCTTTTCATATTTTATAACTCATTAAAAAAGTCAGTGTTACAATAGGTTGGCAAATATAGTTATTTCGCTATATCTCTTTCTAATAGAATCAGTAGTTCTAAACTAACGTTCCGTACATGTAATTCAGTACTTCACGAGGGCACAGTCGTAGGCAGAAACCAGTCTGAATTAAAATATTAAAATTTAGTATATATTTTCCTATAACTCAGTTTTAAATTTCATTTCAATATTAAAAATTGTTCCATTCATAACAAAACTCAAACTCTTTGTTCTAGCAGTGGTGGGTTTTTTTTTATTAAGTGAGCAGCCTTTTGGAAATGTCAATTATCCCTTCTATTTAACAATTTGTATTGTTCAAATTCTTTCTGATGCTGCGTTGATGGAATGCTAACGAAAATTTAATATATAAAAGACTAGGGATTACCCACGACTTTGTTTGTGTTATATAAAATAATATAATCTTATTATACGATACACAGACAAATCAAAATTGGTGTTTGTTATATTGGGAACAAACTTAAACAAATAATGGCTTTTTACTATGTCCTAATAAAGATGATATATCAAGTCAGATGATCATATGTCAAGTAAGGACACGATAGCTCAGTTGCTAGAGTGATCACTAGAGGTTGCAGGTTGGAGTACCGATCATAGTGATGAACATTCATATTTTTTTCACATATTTATATATGAGAATTAAAAATATATTCATACTAACTAAACATAAAAAAAATAGGTTATTTCTAAATAAATTCAGAAACAATTGCAACAATCATATATTAATAACAATATGTTTCATTTAATAAAAATATGATAGAATATTACAACCAAAATTATTTTATTGTATAGAAAATACCATAAAATCCTTATTAATGCTTATATCTGTAACTGAATTGGGAAACCGCTGACATGTCCGTTTGATTCAAACACTTTTTACTGACCCCTGGTTACAATTAACTTTGATCGTAGCTTCATTGTCCACTGATTTTTTATTTTCTTTCATTCTTTTCATTATCAATAATATTCTAGTACTAACAGATATATGATTTAAGTTATAATTATAATTATTCAATTAACTTATTGGATACTTATTTATATATATGTACTTATTTATAAAAATTGAAATAAGCTTAACATAAATAAAAATGTATTATTTATTTATAATCTGTACCTACTGTTCCAACAAGATCTTACAATGGGTGGACTTATTTCGCAGCAGCATTCCCTAATAAAATTTAATTAAAAATACATTTTTATCATTGAATCTATACTTATCACAAAATACGAAGGAGACATCGTCTGGACATAAACCTACCCTTTGTACGTACCAATGTATGTAAAAACTTAAACCTACAAACTGGTAAGCAGCAATGCTAAGACACCAATGCTACGACAACGATTGATAAAAAATAACAAAATATAAAGTGAATTCCGTGACAATATATTCCCGAAAACTGCATCCAAATCGATTAATCTTTTTCTGAGATTAGCGTGCACAAACATACAGACATACAGACGTACAGACAAAATGAAAAAAAAATATTTTGCTTATATAAAGGACCCCCTGTATGAATAACTAAAAGACAAACAGATAAACAGACAAAGATTCTTAAAATGCTAAAATGGATGGTCCGCATCCCTAAACAAAATGTTAACATTTATAATTCAAGCTGAAAGCTGGATTGGAAAGCTTGGAATTCAACACAAAAATTAGTCTTAAAACTCAACATTTAGATAAAACCAACGCGTGAACCGGGAATTATAGTCGACTGAACAATTTGATACTTGACTTGTTCTTATACTTCGCTGAGAGCGGTTTGATATTTGATTCTATATTTTTAATTAACTTCATAAATGAAATTGTATGCAAGTTTGTATGCGTTATTATTAGAAGACAGTGTTGAGGGCAAATTTGTTTGATTTATGCTGTTGTGACTTACATTATAATTTAGAATTTTTGAAACATCTTAAAACGGTATTGAGAAATTTGAAAGCAAAAATAATCTATGTATTACTCTGGAAATATTTTTTTTAATGAAAATTAATAAAAAGAACTAATGGCTTTTTGAATTCTAAAGTATCAAAACTATTTGATCTCAGTATCCTTATCTCGGCCTGTAGCATGAATTTTAATATTTAATTAAAACTTGAAGGGTTGAAGACGGAGTCGTGGCTTGTTCGTGCTACTAGAGAACCGTTTTTTATTTTGTTATAAAATATCTAACATCATATATGAACTATACTTTTAATCAGAATTATCGTCATGGTACAAAATTATAATACTAGCCACTTGGCATGACTTTGACATGTCGGTTCAGATAGCAAGATTACTCAAAATTTATTGCCACCTATCACACAACCTAAAAATAACTTCTAAAATAGAAAAAAAATTAAAGTCGCCGAAAATTCAAACATCCACTCATCTCCCTTCTTTCCTACTCCCCTCCATCCCATCTCATTTCTCGAGGATGGCAGCACGTTCACATCTATTCAGCATTTTCTTACATCCATGTCAACGGCATCACTTGGCATCATGTGGAGATCTTTCTTTTTTACCACGCTAAAAAAAAAAAAAGATTAATATACTGTAGTAATAGATTATCGTTTTAGACAGACATAGTCAGCGAGTTGTTTAATAACATGTAATATTAAAATAGTATGTGTAATTTAATAAAAATATTATCGAGGATGTCTTCACAAAAAACTCTGTAAAAATATAATTACAATTTACATAACAGAGCCCTGTAATTAGGGTTTAATTAAAAAATAACAAATTTGTCGAGGGATTGAAAATCACTAGAGCGGAACTCTCGCCCATTACACGCTTCAGACAACACGAGAGAAACAACACTAGCTGTTATACCCGGCGACAGTTTCAATTAATTGATAATTATTGAGAGTTTTATATAATTTAAATCTTTTTATTCCATAAAATAATTATATCAGAATTCTTATAAAAACATTTTTTATACTTTTATGTTCCATCATATAAAATATAAATATAATTTCTCGTTTGTTAACTCTCTGATGTAATCTATCTGAACTAATGCATGTAAATATAAGTCACCTAAATAAAATTGCTAACATCGTTCATACTACGTTATGTGTACTGTGTATCTGTTAATTTGAAAAGGGTTATATGTCAAAATATCAAACTAATATCAAGTAATGTCAATATTAATTTTGCCGCGAAATGTGAATCAAATGCCAATCATATACGGAAGCCATATTGAAATTTGAACTAACATTTTATATCACTATCACATATAACATTATATTTCGACAAAATGTACGTAGTAATAAACCTAAACAAAAAAATTAAACAACAATTTTAGTCTTTGGTAAGCTTTAATGATTAGTTTTAAAGATATTTAAGATTTTGCTCAATAGTTTATCTTCTACTGGTATCTTTCTTTGAAACGCTGCAATAAATTTGACGTTCTTAAATATAATGTATTTATTTTTATAATAATCCTTTGTGAGTTATAATCAATATAACATTAACGTGTCGTTATCGAATGAGCCGATGAATTTCCTTTTCAAAAAGCATGAAGGCACTCAAGGGTTCCGGAACATAAATTAAGTCCGCGGTAACTCGTAAATTCAGAGTACATTAGTGTCTCATGCAAGCAATTATAATATATTAGAGGCGTTTGATGTCTGTGGGACATTGATTTTATATTATCTATAGGTACATATAATAAAATTTTCACTGATCCATTTCTGTACATGGAAAATATTAAAAAAAAAACATCATAGGGGGCCTTTATAAGAGCAAGAAAACGAAAAACAAAGGTTTTTCAGTTTGTATGTACGTCTGTATGTCTGTATGTCTGTATATCTGTATGTTTGTATGTCTGTATGTCTGTGAACGCTAATCTCAGAAAAGGATTAATCGATTTGGATGCAGTTTTCGGGAATATTTTGTCATGGAATTCACTTTATATATTATTTTTGTTTAACAATCGGTCAACAAATAAAGAAGTTAATAATCTCTTATTGTCGTAGCATTGCTGCTTACCAGTTTGAAGGTTTATAGTTTTTACATACATTGATAAGTACAAAGGGTACGTTTTATCAAAATTGAAATCTACCCGTACGAAGTCGCAAGCACATCTAGTTAATATACTTATATCTAATATGTTCCATTTACACAAATAAAGCGCTGTATCTTCTAAACCGCTTTTCGCTTCGTAATAAGATAACAGAGTTTTAAAACCGATGAATATTTATACCTTCATGAATATTCTCTTTTAAGACAAAAAAATCCTTATAAAAGTCGGGGGAAGTTAGACAATACGCTTTTTAACGTTTTCTATAATTTTGTCCTGAAAAACTAATTCCAATCGTTAATTTCATGATTCTATGAAAGAACGTAAACAATGTAGATAGTTATGTTCAACTAACTGTTGCCCGTGACTTCATACATGAAGACTGTAAAAATAATATTTTTTATGGTTATAATATATAAGCCATATAAATATTATTTTCGATTATTTTTGTTGTATCTAGGCCAATACATACATATTTGGTTAAATGAATTTTGACGTATATGCCTCATACGTCAAAATCTTTTAAACCGTTTAGACTATAGCAGGGACATGGGCGCCGGCAGCAGGGTGCAAGGGGGTGCAGTTGCACCCCCCTGTCCAGAAAGAAAGTACATAGATTTTTTTTTTAATTTTTACCAGACTGAACTAGCGGAAGAGTAATGCTTTTCGAGTATGATAATATGTATTTTTGTGTTCGTACGTATATATGTATTTTTGTATGTATGTATGTATATATGACCATTTCAATGACAGTAAGCGCTACAGCCCAAACGGCATTGACTGTTAGATTCCGTGAAGTCCGTAGTTCCGTGAAGAGAAGACCGTGTGAGTGACATAGGTTAAATAATGTTCATGAGAAATCAACAAAGTCATTTACTTTTATATGGCAAAAATATTATTATTTTTTTTTTTTTTTGTATGTCTATACTGTTAGCCCTGTTGGCTATTACAGCGTCACCGGGGGAGCGGGTGGGTCAGAAGACCCCCCTTAAAAGGGGGGCCAGATGGGCCCCCATGGGGAACGACGTCCCGAGGGTGTCTCAGATTGAGACACGGACCTCGGCTCGGGGCGTCGTTAGTTAGGAGGGAAGCTAAGGAAATTTGGACACTAGCGTCCGCCGACGGCAGAACGCCGGAGCAACGGAGCATTTACTCAGTTGGGACCTCGTCTATAGCGGTATAGACGGTGTGTGTCTGTATGTTGTGTGGTGTCACTTATGCCTACGCGTACACGTTATTACCTACTGTGAACGCGTCGTCGGGGTCAACGAGTACCGACTTGGGTCTTCTTTTTCTGACTAAAGTAGTCTTACGTGGTCTATACTCTGCGGCGTCAGCCACCAGTGGGTTCGGGTGTCGCTCAGCACGTTCAAAGTACTTTTGGGAAAGCCCTTGAAGTACTGAGCGATGGTCGGAAGGTCTAAGTCTCTATGGAGATCGATGTTGCGTACGAACCACGGCGCCCCGGTTGCAATCCGTGTAAACCTGTTCTGAATCACCTGAAGGGGTTTCAGATTAGCGCGCGCAAAAGCGGGACTCGCATAGGACATGACGGAACGTATGCAAGCTTTGTAAAGTGTCACCTTATTGCGAAGGGACATTTTACTCCGCTTGCCTAACAGCGGATATAAACGACCTAATATGTAGGCCGCTCTGCTACGAACGGTCCTAATACGCGCAGTGAAAACTAACTTTCTATCTAACGTTACTCCTAGGTATTTTGCCTCGTCTTTCCAAGGTATCGGTTTATCAAAGAGTTTGATTCGCGGGAGGATCCTTGGGGGGCCCCGTTCAAAGAGCACCGAAACGCTTTTCTCAGGGTTTACCTCGATCCGCCATTTCCGCAGCCAACTCTCGAGGGAGTCGACTGCGGATTGGAGACGTTGGTATATCTCTAGTGATCCTTAGAGGACGTGTAAAGCGCGGTATCGTCCGCGTACATGGCAAGGTGCACTTTAGATCGCGGCCTAGGAATATCGCTAGCGTAGATGGAATAGAGGATAGGCGAGAGAACTGAACCCTGGGGGACACCCGCCCTGATGGGGCGGGGGGTTGACAAAACGCCTTCCACTCTGTAGCGAAAGGAGCGATTCGACAGGTAGTCCCGTATGATGAGTACGAGTCTGTCCGAACTGGTATAACTTGTACACCAGTCCATTGTGCCACACCCTGTCGAACGCCTTAGCTACATCGAGGAAGAGCGCTCCTGTTCTATGCTTCTTGGCCCTCACAGTGGCCCCTATCAGTATGTGCTCCGTGAGGCGTTGTACCTGATGGGACCATGAATGGTTGGCTCTAAAGCCAAACTGCTCATTTGGGATGATTTTGAGTCTCTCGACTTCCGATCTAAGTCTACAGAGGATGATTCTCTCATACACTTTCCTTAAGGAACTAAGAAGACTAATGGGACGGTAACTACTAGGCAGATGCCGGGGTTTGCCCGGCTTATGGAACCCTATCACTATGGCCTCTTTCCACTGGGCCGGTGGCTGAGAACACATTATATTGACCGATTTGTCGACTATTTCGACATGATCGCGATCAACCGATTGAGCAGACAGACGGCACTGGCTCTCTAGACTGTCGGCTAAGCACTCAGCTTTGTCAGGGTCGTCAGACGCGATGGCGGAGTTAGGTCCAACCAAGGGAGGCATATCTAAGACAGTGTCCGCCTTCAACGCTCTCTGCAGCCGCCAGAATGCCTGGTGTGTTGGAGAGAGCGTCGCAAGCGTCCTATCTCAGCCGCTATCTCTGAAGTCGTCGAGAGCTTGTCTCGACTCCCTCTGGAGACGGCGCAGCTTCCGTCGGTTGTCATCTAAAAAGCAAAAATATTAGAAATTTATTGACGTTATGAGTTATAATTTAAATAATAACCGAAGACGTCTAGGTTGCTGTCCAGATTTTAAACACCTTATCAATAAACTCAATATCCTCCTCAACTCTTTTCCTGTGAACACTAAGCATGCACAGGCCGCTTATCCTCGCATCTCCTATCGTAGCCAAATTCCAAACTAAGTTATTGTTCGTCCTACTTACTACTACTACTTACTAGACTGCTGTCTAAAAAGTACTTTATACAATTCTATTATCCATATGCTATACCTGTTCATTTCTATATTTAATATTGACAAATAGTATGTATTGATGGAGGTGCACCTCCCTGAAAATAATCCTGGCGGCGCCCATGAGCAGGGAACATACAAATAGCATAACTTCGCACTAAGGTATATATTAATGAAGGCGTTCATTCTCTCCTTATCCCAGTAACATCAAACGTCTTTTTTTTAGCCATAAATTGGATTTACGAATTATCATACTGTACCATCCTGATATTCGACGAATAGTTTTTATTAAAAAACTTCAGACTATACTATGAAACTTATAATAACCTTGATAATAAACGATTATAAATTATTTATTTGTTTCTATTCTATTCCTTAAAAATATTAGTGAGACCAATATTGGAATAAAAATCATAAAATCTTACTACAAATTTGTTAAAGCAAAACTTAAACAACTTTTATGTTATAACCCTTCGCCGGGCGCAACATGTATGTGATAGATAGATGTCTGTATGTCTGGGTTTGGTCGTTTATTAAATATATTCGCAGTATTTATAATGTGTATTTCTATGTATTTGTATAATTTGTCTAACACCCTTAACACCAGCAAATAATTAAGTTACTTAGGAGTTAGATCTATGTATGTAAATTGTCCTGAAAAAAAAAACCTTTTAAAAATAAATCGTAATTTTCAGTCCTCTTTTACAAATTTTTGTTGTTGCATGATTATATTATTTAGTTGTTTTTTTCTTTATTTTTTTTAGTAAAACTGAAAGCTTCAATATTCATTTAATTTGTATTATTCTTAAGAATACTATTTTTTATACACTTCATTGTAATTCAGATCATTTTTCCGTATTTAAATACGTTCGTTCCAGCGTATGACGAAGAATCGTCCCTTCAACAATGTTTTATTTAAACTAATTTGCATCGAGGGAGTGAGACATTTCTTTTCTCAATTATTTTCTTTAGTGATATCTGAATATGGATAAGACTTTTAAAATATTAAGGACAACCAGTTTTGGGGTTTCAAGTTAAATTAAGTTTAAAGGAAGGGGGTAGAAAATACAGTCTCACTTTCCTTGCCTATATAACGCCTTTCTTTACCCCTTTCTACTAACCCCCTCTCTCTGTCTCCTTGTTTCTCTCTCGCCTTTCCTTATTTCTATCCCTCTCTCTTTCACTGTCTCTCCTTATCTATTTTTTTCCCCTCTAAATCTCCTTCAGTCTCTATCATACCCTCTTTCTTCCTTGTTTTGTTCTCGTTTAAGATATGAACGATAAATATTGTCTAGTAAAATGTATTCTAATTTTTATCACTATCAAACAATTTTGTTAAAATGTAATTGTACAAATATTTCATCGCATCCACTTTAACATCAACCATCAGTGACTCGGCTCGTGAAATTGAAATCGTTGTTGCGTTACAGTCGCGTATTTACGTAACGTTAGGATCTCGCTTTATTTTTAAAACGTTCAGGAAAAAAAATTAACTATCAGCGTCTTTTAATATAATAAGGGTTTGGAAATACATTACGTAGTTCTAATCAATTAATTCCTGTTTGGAACAGTCATGTTAAGTTTATTTAAAATTTAAATAAATATAGAATTCAAAAGTCATCAACAATGACAGAACCCGAACGCGCGATCTCTTGGATATCATAGTGGTATCGGACAGTATGCTGGAACAATAAGATTAAAATGTTATATAAAAGCAGTGCAGCAGTTATTTTGGATTAGTTTTTTAACATTGTTGACTTTAATCCACTTTATCTCGTATATAGATTAGCTGAAAAAGAACAGAACATGTATATTTTCTTCTGCATACTTATCGTGAGGTGATCTATTTGATTATAACTTATATATCGTATTTAAATTATACATTAGTCACCACGACGATGAAATACAAAAATACCTCAAGTTCGAATGTTTAAGGGTTTGGAAAAATCATTGCATATCATTTTGAATGTTACCTTGTGACGTCACACGACAATCTAGTCTTTGAGACTATTTGACATCAGACTATAATTGACATTGACAGATCTAACTAAACAATTAATAATAATATATTTGTAATATAAACTTTACTTTGCCACATATCATATTTATTATCGCAATATGCTTCAAAAAGAAAAGTTTTTGTTTACTTATCAATATTATATTATATTAAGTACCTTTCTATAGAGTTAACCTTCTGTCATTTGCAATTTCTATTTTATAACCAACACTAAGTGAAGTCCATAAGATAAACTCACATTGTGACGTCTGCGGTCGAAGATAACACTTCCCCGGTCAAGATGTACTGTCACGAAGAAAAGTGTAACACAATTTTTTCTTTATGGTTTCAGAAAATATCTTTTATCTTTTTTGCCATTATTTATATACATCTACACACATGTATGTATAAACATGATGTTAATCTTATTATTTTAATAATTATAAAATAAATCTATTTTCCAAAGTTAAAACATTGTTTACGAGATTTAAAAGAAAGAGTTGTAAATAGCGCTACTGTTCCGAAAAAGACAATTATAAATAGAATTCTTAACTGTTCGAAGCCGGATACGGTAGTTTAATTGATAGAGCGATGGAACAGTTTCAAAGGAGTCGCGGGTTCGAATCCTTGCCCGTATCGACTAATTTTTCTTAGAATATTTATTTTAAATGTATATCTATCACCTCTACGATTATGTGTAAGTCAGTGGGTATTGGTAAATAAAATTGTGCCAAAATAAATTCAATGTACTATAAAAGAATATAGTAAGCTGTACGCGACTATACATAAGTATGTTATGTTAGGACTGACCGCTGTAACAAAGTGAAAGAAATCCCTTGACGGATTAGGACGATATAAAAATACCAACCGTTCAAACTCTGGTATCTTTTTATAGTATATAGTTCTTCATGTCTCTAAACCTAGTTGTTGCCCCCGACTCCGACTGCGTAGAATCTGTAAGGGAATAACGTAGTACTGTTCTACGTTAGAGCCACTACGATTATAAAATCGCAGTTCTAAGAATCGTAGCTCGGTTGTAAGAATTATGGCTCATTATTTTCCCCTGTAAATGATATTAGATGTAAAAATATTATTCCAAAAATAAACACAGTTAAGTTCGTTTAATAAAAAAGCGATTAATTCTTATATGTAATATTAAGTAAAACCATTTTGAAAATATCTCCAATATTCGATATTTTTAATGCATATTCTGACACAGAAGGCAATTCTTTGTTCAAGTTCATGCGAGGCACTACATTGTTTTGATAACTTTATATAGGTAGAGCGCATGAAGAGTTTGTCAAAAACTAGTTATGAAATATAGACATTTTACTATTTTATCCCATTCTTATAAACTTTTAACTAACTAACTTGTAGTTTTAATACTTGCAAGTATTTTCAAAATAGGATGTAAATATTCATTTACAAATAATATTTTTTATTGCAATATATATGTGCAGTATAATATATTATTGTATATTTTAGTCATATCTTATAACTGTAAATCCCTAATAAATAAGTTTATTTAATCAAATGTATTACTATACTATAAAAACTATGATTGGGCCAAATATATTATAAATTATATTGATAATATAATAATATTAATGAGCAGATTACACACATTGATCTAATCTAACCTTAAGTAAGCAAATTATTTACTTGTGTTAGGGGTTAGACAACGATGGGGGGGCCGTCGCCGGGAACCTCCTCGTGTGCCCGTCTGTTTCCCTTGTTGCTCGGATTCGTCCGGTGGCATCGGAAGCGGTACGGGCCGGTGCTCCCTGGGCAACAACGGTTAATGTGATCCTTCGGGTTTGCATTAGCCGTTGGCTAATACTCGGCGCGGGGTGGGTCGGCCATGGGGGTTTGTGCCCGGTTCATGGCTGGCTGGCGGGCAGGCTGCCTTTCGGGGTGGTCTGTCTGCGGGGGGGCTCGGGCCTCTTTCCATCGTTTGATCACGTTGGAAAGTTGGCCTGGGCGTTGAGGGTGGGAGGGCGCAGGCCCTCTTTGCCGGGGTCGGCTGCGGAATTACTCCTGGTAGTTCTCTGATAGCAGAGTGGACTGTGGAGTGGTTCCGCGGCTGTGTGAGGGGGGTCCGCGGCGGTCGCTTTCTTGCTGAGGGAGAGGCTGCCTGCGGCGGTTAGGGTCTGGACCTCTTTCCACCAAGCACTTTAGAGAGGGTGCTTGGTGGGGAGACGGTCCGAGACGTTGCCTGGGTTAATCGTTGCCGAGCGCGACGCCACGGTTGCGCTTGGTGATGGTTGGTCTGGGCGTGGTGGGTTCCTGACTTATGCCTTTTTCTTGCTGGTCTCGGCTGATCACCGTGGCCGGCGGTAAAGGCCTGTCGGGTTCGACGTTGGGCCCCCTACGTGAGCGGACTCACGTTCGACTCCAGTGTGTTGCAGTGAGGCTGTCTGCGCATCACTGGGTCTTATGGGAGTGTGCTCTTCCGGGGGGTCTGACCGGTGGTCTCCTCTCGGGGAGATAACCGGCGGCGGAGCTGGACACGGTCAATGGTCGAGTCGGTCTGTCCAACTGGTTCGATTCTGAGACTGAGTCCAGCTAGAAGGGGGTCTCGGCCCCCTTCAGAGACAGCAGGCTTGGGTGGGGGGAAGGGGATCCCTCCACGATCTATCAAGCCTTCGAAAAAGGGATGGGTGCTCCTCGTTGCGGGGTGCCCTCTCCGTGGATCACGTCGGGGCATCGCGGTGAGTGCGAAAGCGATCCCGTGGTGTCCCATTATGACGGCGGCGGCAACCGTCAGGTTTAGTGAGTAGGAGTCTCACATAACCACCTCCATCATCCCCTTGATGGAGCTGTGTATCCATGAGGATTCCTGACGTTAAAAATAAAAAAAAAAAAAAAAAGGGGTTAGACAACGATAGTAATAGATACATTATAAATGCTGAGAATATATTTAATAAACGACCAAACCCACAAATACAGACATCTATGCTCATCACATACATGCCTTTCTCTGTCGGGAATCGAATCCAAAGATGATTGCGTCGCTATACGTCAGGCGTCTCGAACTCGACCAACGAGGCGGTTCTATAAATAGTTTCTCTAGATATTCTAAGAGAAATACAATAATATGGCGAACATTTCTGTTTTTAAGTAGATACTTATGATTAAAATACGTCTTAACGTGTATTATATGTATATAACTTTGACGTTCAAATAGACAGAGTCGAAGTCAACAAATAATTTTAAAGTTAGTTCATCGACTTCCTTATATTTAATCTTGACCGTCGATCGTTTAAAAACTTAGTAATATCAATTCTTCATTGATTTTATTTTTAAAGTGTATAATCAAATTTCACTATTTTCAAGCAAACTTATTTTAGAAAGATGAAACTTTCTCCTGAATTATGTCTAAGTTCTTAAGAACTTTTTAAAGCTCTACAAACCGTGTTCACTTGACTCCCTAACATACTAAAATACCACAGCCCTACAATAAAGTTCTAAGCTTTTATAGCGACTACGTGAGGTGAGAGAGTTAAGTACGAACATAATATATACAGGGGGAGTAAGGTTTTATGTCTTACATTCAGTTTATTATATTTACAATATTAACCTCTTAACAAAATTAAATGTTAGGAATGAATGAAGGCATTGAATGAATGAACTATTTTATTGATTTTTATTGTGTGGAATGTGTTTTTGAAATTCGATTTCATATACTATGCGTAAATTTAACGTATATACATAAACATAAAGTACACACACGTACCCACGTACACAAATACGTGTTACGTGTGTGTACCCTATGTGTGTGTGTACTCTATGTGTGTGTACATATAGAGGTTTAAGAAGAGGCTTGAGTGCAGAAAGACCACCATTGGCGTTAAAGTATAGATTAACTATTGTATAGTTTAAGTAACGGATTTTGGGGAAAAATATAAAATGACTTAAATGACGTAGATCATTTTTTTTAATCTATATATATAGATAAAGTCTATAATAATCATCTTCAGGACCATTCAATGACGTAAAAGTTGATATAACGTAGCGTCATCTAGTGAAATAGACAGCAAAATGTTTAATATATATTTTTAATTCTATAATTACAGCATACATAGATATAATAATTAATATCTTTAATGATATTCATACAACAATATAAATAAGCTTTTTCTTAGGTTTTTCAACTCTCAGGCATCAGCTTAGTAACCAATTTTACCTCTTCTTAAATCTTCAATAATTATAAAATACCTTAACATGGCTAAAATGTTTATAAACCTGACTATATTCTTATAATTTTGAATACAACAAAAGAAATGAGCAATTTCAGTTAAGATTTTCTCAGTGATGTTGTTTCATACATACATTATAAAATTTTATATCTTCGTATGTGTGCGTAATTGCATTTGTGTGTATCTTAATAATATTGAAATATTTAAAATAGAAAGAAAGAAAAGGTAAAGCGGCTATGAATAAAATTGTACTTTATTTAAATTTATTGCTCGCGTGAAACGAATGTCGGCCATTTCCATTTTATTTACATTTTGTTGCATCGAAGCTCACCCTATTTTCTTTTTTCCGACTACGAATGTTACTTGTATTTCTTGAAGTTATTTTAAAATTTATAGTATATATATACTTTATTAGAGTTATTTTAAAATTTATATTTTTCTTATAAGTTTTGTTTTCTCCTCTTTTTGTTTTATTTGATTTACAATGGTATGCTAACGAAATAAATTACCTCTGTATAATCAACACATCCTATAGGCACTACTACTGCTACTCTTAGTTTTTTAAATTTCAAATACATCTTGAGAGTGTCTTTAATTGTTTTTCTTTTATCAAACAACTTATGGGATTTAAAAGCAATTTTTGGATTTGATAACCACCATTTGTTTTAGAAGGTTATGTTAGTAGCGACCCTTAAAATCAGTATATATTTAAATCAACCATTTAACAGCTATATATCTAAATGAATGAGGGATAATGAATGAGTGAATGGCTGAATGGAGCTGTTTGTTTTCCGGGTTTGTCAAAATTTTCTGAACTAATGGTCCAAAAGTTAACGCTCGTCTGTAGTCTATGCGGATGAAGTCAGTGAACACTTAGTTTTAAATAACACTCAAAGTATCTTTACACGATAGCTCACTATTAAGGGCGGTGGGATTTAGTCCAAGAGGTTTCTAGTTCTGCTTTTGCTCCTGTCATCGTGAGCACTTCTATTTTATTAAAAAAAAAATATGTAAGCTTATATTCAGATATATGCTTATTTGGCTTATATTTTATTAAAGATATTAAAATATTAATACCTTTCAAACCATATTACATACCCATTATTTCAGTAATCAGTCTCTATAAGGTTCGCTTATTTTACTTAGGTCCACATTGACCTCCTTTTTACTTATTACATAGATAAAAAAACTTAGATACCTGTCATTTTGACAACAATTTTAGAAATCAAATTCCATTGTGAAATGTTTAACACCACACCCGACGACCCGTTATTGTTATTGTATATTGAAGGGTTAACTTTAATCTAACTTTATTGTGTAATGTCAACATCCTTTTACTTCCCGCGTGATTTTAATACGTCAAAGTCATATATACCTATTTTTTTCAAAACATCTTTAAACGTATATAAGCCATGTTAAGCTTATTTAAATTTTTAAGCTCAATTTATAGAGCGACGGGACACTTTACCTGAGATCGAGAATTCAAATCCTTACTGGTTTTGTTTTTTTTTTATTTCGTTTTTATGTAAAATTTATATTTTTATATCAAGGCATAAATTGTACATCTAAAACGTCAAATAGTTCTATGAATAATGAATGGTGTTATAGAGAAAAGATGTTACGATACTTTTTATTTTTATTTTGAAAGCACAGATAAAAACTCTACATACATAGTTAAAGAAAAAAAAAGTGTATAAAAAAAGGTTTTTTTTTTTTAGTAAACTTTATAATTAAGAAGTAATTGTTAAGTAAATAATATAATTCTTTGCAGGAGACATAATTCGCTATGAATTTATGAGTTCTCGTGAACTTAATTTATGTTCTTGAACCCTTGAGTGCTTTTATGGTTTTTCAAAAGGAAATTTATTGACCCGACCTCGCAGGAGGTTTTATGTCCCTTCAAGGATATAGGCTGATATCATATTCGTGGTTTATTTTTAATTGAAAATTTGAAGTAATAGTTTTTTTATAAATATTTTAACGTTTTGTAAATCAGGTGTTGTCAATGTTAGGACGACTTTCTGAAGTAAAATATCTTTATATAAGTTTGAACGTCCATATTGTGATCTAATCTACATATTTTTATTTATTATGAAGAATTTGTACCAAATGTTTAATTTTTATATAGATGTCTCTAATACTAAATAAATCTGTAGGTTATCTTTAGGTAGGTATTTAACATTTTAATCATACTAATATATTTTTATATAAGTTTAATTTTCTCCAAGATAAAATTGTAATATTTGCTTCTTCCCAGGTCAGCATTTGTTTGTGTGTGTGTAACTTAAGAATAAATTTTACTTTTAAAATGTAACGTAAAAGCTAGTATATAACATAAAGCAAAATTAACCTCAAAAACCTCTCGAATACGTTACTCCCCAAGTGGAAGGGCTTAGAAACCGTGAGACTGTTTTACGTTAAAATATGGATATATGACTGTAATTCGAACGAGTATTTCGTGATAATGACCCACGACTAGATGTGGATGGACCAATAGACCTCACCTCGATCATTCTTTCAGTTCAATAGAGGATTAAAAACCATTCCTTCATTCTTTCAGTTATTAAAAAAAATAAAAAAACTTCATTCTAAATGGCAATAATGACATTCTGAAAATTTGCTTGAATTCCCTAGTATATAATATTATAGCAAAATGACTAAAATTAACAATGTTTTTTTTTTTGCTAAAAATATGTTATTTTAAATTATCTTCAGACTATTAGAGAGTTTCGTACATGAATACGACGAGAGAACAAAGCAAATATTACCGAATTTATTTATGCAAATCCCAAATTGAATTTAGTCCTTGTGGAGGAATAATATATATATATATATATATATATATATATATAATTAGGTATACAATCATTTTCCAACACCATGGTCGAGAAGTTTCTTAATTTTTATTAATTTTAAAATGAACCAAACAACCTGCTAACTACTGCACCATATTTTCGCGTATTTTCCACGTTAAGCCTTAATCGCAAAACGACTGCGCCTTTTTTTTTTATATTTATAAACTTTTGATAATTTAATAAATATCTTAATCGTGATCCACCTAACATACTAACGCCATCTAGTTAACCTCAATACAACCGCAGTATCTCAATTTGCTGTAATATCAATTTCTTTAATATGCCGTAACCTATCATTTTAGGTACAGCAAAAATAATTGTTGAATGTTCTGTATACCATAGCTCTAGTTTTTGAAATTTTTAATAATGCGAACCAAATTTCAAACGAATTTGTACTTGTTAATAATGCGCGAACACACAAACAGACAAATTTTAAAATATAATCAATTCTTTCAATCAAAGGGGTGTAGACATTATTTTTTTATTTTTGTGTATAGATATTTTATGCAAATAATATAATTTTTTCGTGTATGCTTTTCGTGTATTACAGTGATGCAAATTATTATAATTTATAACATATTCTTGTACAATAATTCTTTAGTAAAAATCGTATATCGATATTTAAGCCCATCCCTATCTATCCGCGGGCGACGACGCGTTCCAATTAGCCTGCACAAACAGACCTACCACGTGATAATATTTTCACTAGACGTTTGATCTCGTTGAGGCTCACACCTACGGTTATTATGACTTAATATATTAAAAAAATATAATGCAGTTATAAAATATATTATAGTTACTATAGTTATATATTAAATTAGAGATTTTATTACATTGTGGATATTGTTATTGTACTCCTTATAACAATAAAATAAAACAAGAGTAATAACAACAATGAATGTAACAGTAACTTAATAAAAATATTAACGTAATAGTAATTTATTAAAAAGATTACTGTTAATAATAATAAAACAGGAAAAGTTACACACATTGATCTAACCCCTAAGTAAGCAAATTATTTGGTTGTGTTAAGGGTGTTACACAACGATACAAATACATAGAAATACATATTATAAATACTGAGAATATATTTAATTAACGACCAAACCCATATCTATGTTCATCACATGCATGCCTGTCCCTGTCGGGAATCGAACCCGAGCCCCATTAGGTACTAGTGTACTAGTAGTACAGAAAATAAAATAGAAATAAAAATCGAAACAATGACTAATGATCTAAAATATATAATACATACATATTCAAACTAAAATATCATAAGTTAACATATACTTAAACATATACCATACATACAATATAGTAAATATATTATTTAAGATTATCTTTAATTATTATATATATTATCTAAGATTATCACAAATTAAAAACACTTGTTTTAATATAAACTAAATACTAAATAATAATAATAAAGAATAGTATTGGATACTTCATCTGCTGTCCTAACTAATCCTAACATCAAAGTTATGTTTTTTAAGGTCAAACCGGCCTTTGCCATAACTTTTACAATTATTGACACCCTTCTTTATATTGAAATTATTATGATTGGGAATTGGTACCGTTATAACAGAGTGACCTATTAAAGTCAAATATTTTTTTTTATTAATAGGATTCTCATTGATTTTTTTTTATTTTGTCTACGTTTTTAACCTGGCTTTGACCTTTATAGGTAATAACTTCAACAGACAACTGACCTTATCCGATATCATCGTCATTGTCACGACAGCTAGCTGAAGTCATTCATTTCAGTTCTTTCATTCTTCTATACTGACACATTTTTTCCACTTTCTTCCTTTCTTGCATTGAGTTTTGTTAGGTTACGTCGTAGTTATATTCGTACATTTGTCAATATTTTTTTCTAAATAGTTTTTATGTCGTGTTTTATATATATTTTTTAATTGACTGTTTTGCAGTATCGTTTGCAAGTGGATAAAAATACCAAATCATATTATGTTACATCCTTTTCATTCATTAATTTATAACAATAAATCACATGCCTCATCTTTTGTATGATATTAAAAATATATTTATTTAATATTTATTTACAGATGTAATAAATTTGTATTAATAGTACCTATTTCATTGAACACACACGAGTAAAATTAACCTTGAGCTGAATGACCTTGTCGGATTGTTTATAAACAAACAAACAGTCTATTATTATTGACAGCTACAACAGTATGCACCAAATACAGTATTTGATTAAATCCTTTATTTATATTATTGCCAATCTAAAATACGTTCGTGCGGTTTGAAATTTTGATGGAAACTGAGAGAATTATTTTAAAAGGAGGTGGTCCAGACTTGACTCTGAGGAGGGACGAGTTGAGACACGCCTACACGCTCCAGATTCTGAATTATTTGATCTGTACCCAATAGTCTAGACAAAGATGGCCGAATTGTAGATTTTATTTCTCTATGTAGTGTCAGATTATCCTCAAGTTTAATTCATCGTAATAATCTTAGCTTGGATATAATTAACTTTGTTAGGTGAAATTAACTTTGTTAATTGAAATTATACTTACCTATATTATAATAGAAGAACAATATTAAACCATCTACCAAATTTTTGAGTATTTTTTTCAACGCGAATTGGTCAGACATGTAGTTATTTTTAGGGTCTTAGGAAAATAAAGAGAGTTTTTGTACATCTGTATTTCTCACCTACTTTACGAAAAGTTCTTTTGGGTATTATATTTTTTTTCTGGTGTTTTTTGTTTAAGTTTTGATTGCCATAAAGTAGGTATCTTACTATTTTTTTTCTTCCCAAATACGATAAACTTAACCCATCAAAAGGGTTTCAATCCGTTCCGGTCCATTTGATATGACCGCAGGGTGGGAATGACCCCAGACATGGTTATTGCATATTACTTGAGGGGTTGTTGTAAATCTAAAGTTATTAGGGTTGCAGGTACTCCGGCTTCAACCCTTAAATCCTATTGTATGTCCTATTTGGCTTAAGACACATTTAACTTAAAATGCTTCTAAGCCCCATTTTAGACTTTCATTATCCACAAATGTTACGTCACTAAATAGTAAATACATTTGATATTTTTTTATAATCAAAATGCGTCGTAATTCGTAATCATTATATTGCACCGCAGAATAATAGTTTCTGCAATAGTTTTTATTAAATTTCGTTTGGTGGTTATTGTCTAATGGAACATGTACCTAGTTAAAAATGCAAACATATAGCTAGGTAAAATATAGGTCCTCCTATTATTTGTATAAAGGTTTTTAACCTTCATGTCCCAGTGGCCGCCCTAAAAGTAAAAACTTGGGATACTTCTTATAAATATAACTTTTATTCCAAATCTTTTTTCTTACAAGTAGCGTGGTTATGGAATGTCCTTCCTAGCCAGGTTACAAGAACTGAAGCATTATTATTTGTTACACCAAGTATGTATTTGTATATATTTTAATTATATGTAATTTTATATATGCACTTAATTAAGTGCGTATAGTAAATATATACACTTACTTAAGTGTATATATTTATTTTCATTATGAATATGTACAATTTTATGGAAATATCTACGTACCTATTTCTACCTTCTATGGTAACTGGCAAAGATCTCTTGGAGCTCATTGTTGTACTTGAAATAAATAAATATAACTAAAGACAACATATAAGTACTTTTAATTGAAGTAAATTTTTGTAATAGTTATGGGGAAACTTAAAAACCGTTTCATCTGTAGTTAAGTTTTATTGGTATTAAACCAATAAAACTTAAATTTAAAAAAGTCGTAGAACTAATCTTGTTGAGATTGATGTAGAGATGCTGCCAGCGAGAGGTGGACAATTAATCACAAATAACCCTGTAGATGCTGTTAAGTTGGTGCCAAGTTCAAAAACCCTCCGCCATTTTGGAAGTCAGTTAAAAATTAGGTTCGTCCAAGTCAGACTACAGAAAGGAACGTTCGTAAGAAACTCATTTGTTAATTCTTAAATTCCTTAACAATATTAGTTTCTAAGAAAAATTATAACAATGATTATAATCTATACCCATTTTAAAAATCTAGTCTAAATTTGGGTGTTTTTGATATCATCCTTCAATACAAACTCACAAGCTTTACCTTCTTACAACATTAGTATTTTGAATATAACAATAAAACACAAATATGTTAATAATAATTTATTCATTAGCCAACGCCGCAAACTTGTTAGCTATAGCTGTATGTTCGTCTTCATCCGTATCTCCAGAATCGTCGGTAGCTTCAGACTCGGATTCCGTCTCAGAGACCGACGCGGACTGAGAGTCCGACTGAGAGCTTGCTTGAACCCATTTAATATACTTTAATTCTTCACAGGTTTTTATTTTTTCTGAAATATTAATAAAATCATAATAATAAGCATTAATACTAACTGATCCTACACATACAAATATATAAAATTTAACAAAATATGGTAAAGGAATGAACCACTGAAAACGTTAAATTTTTCTTAGTTTTTACATACATCATCTATAGGAGAAATGCATTTTTTTATCCTAATTCTATCAGAGGAAATAGTGGTACCATAACAATTAAGAAACCCCTTACCGAATCCCTCCGGAGCAAGTCTCGGTCGCACCCACAGACACAGCTTCCCGTCCAACGCCATACGAAGAAGACTATTGGCAGCGCGGTATGTATCCAATCTAGAAAGATTGTTTTATTAAACTATTTTTTGACAACTACTTCATAGAAACTAAAAGAAGCTTCAGAATATAAACATAAAGTATTTATTACATATATTTTTTTAACAGCCTACCTGGCAGCCTTAGCGGTGAGGTAACCTCTCTGCTTGGCCCAGCCGTCGCAGATGTCTCTAGGCGACCAGGTGTCATCGTTATCTGGATGCTGTATTCTTAATAATGAAGGCAGGTCCAGACGCTCGCCGAGATATCTATATTGTGTATATATGTACTATATAATATTTATACATATATGAATTATACAATATTAATATTAAGTAATTATTTCATATATTTCATTTAACAACTATTATATATAATATATAAAATAGTATATAATAATAGCAAATGTTATAAATTTATATAAATAGTACTTATGTTTAAAAAACATGAAGGGTATGATAGGGTGACGTATATAAAAAATATTTGAATACAAAATATATATAAATATGTATAAAGAAAGACTATAATAAAGTATTACCTGATGGTGGTATAAGGCTCCCTTAGTTGCGCGATGGGGTAAGACCCCATGAGCACTTGTATCGCTCGAGGTACTAGCGACGGGAACACCAGCCCAGGACAATCACACAGACGGACCTGGGGACAATGGTAGTATATTACACTTCACTTAGAAGTATATTTATAACATATAAGAAGTTCGGAACATAAGCTTCTAGCTATTGATCAATCCCTTAAAGAAATTAATATGTTTTCTAAAATGCTCTTAAAACTTTGATTATTTTACACTTTCTTATGAGGCTTGTAGTTATAATATTATCTTGTATAATTAAAAACTTTTCTAATTACAAGTGCTTATACCACCGAACAAAAACTACCTTGTTATAAATTTATAAGAAAAAATTCATTAACACGACCACGACTCGAACCTGCGACACTGTATACTTCGCCATCGTTCTGGCAACTGAGCTATCGTGTTGTTACTCACCGTAATCAATTTAGAATTCTATAATCGTTTTCATGATTTTTTTTTAATTTACATAACATGGCTAACATATTTAAAAGCAGTTTCAAATATGAATTACCTGATTAGTCAAATATATAGTCTGGAAGTGTTTAGTGTGTCCCGGGGTACGAGAGACGGATACCACCTTCTTCCCCATGATGGAGTTCATGAGGGATGACTTACCCACGTTGGGGGTACCGACACACCCCACCGTCAACACACCATTCTTATATTTAACATGACTGTAGTATGACGTGTCGGGTTTTTCGATTATTGTTTCGCCTGAAATTAATCATCTGTTTTTTACCAAAATCAATAAATATCCGTAATCATGGCGACATTACTTATATATATATCCCATTGTATTCTCGTCAATTATATTAGAATTTTGTGCGACTGAAAGACGCCGCAAGTCATGCCATGAAGAAGAACTCCGTAAGTGATGGAAATTATTGGGGCAATATGCCGATATAATTTAGAAGAATGATGTCTTGTAAAAATATAAACAGGGATATTATTTGTACTGATAAGAGAAAATTCTAACATCGATCTTTAGTTCTTTGGTAACATAAAATTAATCGAATATTAATTTCAGTCCTAAACGAATTATAAGTATAATAATTACAATTAAACAAACAAATAAATTGCAAGACTAATTTAAATTACACATAGTTTCAAATATTTTAATACATATTAATTTGAAAATGAAAAATAAGAGAGAATATCTCACCGACTTCAGCCTCTTCAAACTCCAACTCGCTTTCATCTCGTATTTTCTTCTCCCACGCGCTGAGGTCTACTTGTCCGTTAACAAGATCTTTACATGCTTCTAGCAATTTAGTGGACCCCTCAGTACACATACGCTGACGACCTTTCCGCCTACGTACTTGGAGACCTTAACGTTGAGGAATTAAATAACTATTAATTATATTGTCAAAAAAAAACAAAACGGTCTACTCAGTAGACCATTAAAAGACCGAGTAGACTAATTCAATAAACGGCCAAAAACAATTTACCAGCCTTATCCGTGCTTGCCCCGACCAAGTTATACCCGGGACACGAGGTAAAATACACAACCTTCAGCCCGGGGTACCTTTCAGTGAGGTAGTGCTGCCATGAAGCCACTACTACTGGTGGTACCAAATCTATTTTATTAAGAACTAGCACCATATCCTTGTTTACTTTTCTTATGTACTCGTATAGAGAGGGAGGGAACATCATGCCCTGGAACAAAAACCAAAAATAAATGTTTCTGGTTTCCAAGGTACTGTTGGTAGTCAATTGTTAGACGATATATATAAGACGAGGTTGGTAAAAGATGAGTTTAAATTAGGTGATTTTTTTTATTATGTTGGTAAACATTTCTTATAAATATATGTCTATAAATGTTAAATTTTTCTTATAATGCATAAATTTGTTGATTATAATAGGTAATTAACATCACTGGAGGAATTGTGCTTGCGACCTCTGAGTCCGCCCGTCCGCTTTAATAACTGAGCTGTCGTGATTTTACTTGCCCCAATGACTATAGTATTGTATTAATCTTATAGGGGACGTATTTTGCAAATATTGTGATCTTAGAGCAAATTATTTATCGATTTAATTTGTATGTATATGTTTGTGTGATTGTCTGTATGTGTGTGTACTCACAGCGTATCTAACATCAACAATAAGCAGCAGTATGTCGCACATCTCCAAAACTCTCCATAACTGCCTCCAGGTCTCGAGGTTAAGTTCGAAGTAAGAAATATCCTTCCAGTGTTCTGATTTTTGTAGAGTCTGAACATATTCCTATTAAAATAATTGAAACGATTAGTTAATAATATTAGTTAATTAAAAATAGGTAAGTAGACCGTAGCTGTAGTCATTTGACTGCAAGGTGTATAAACGGACTGGATTGGTAGTACAACTTTCACATAATTTTTTCCTGAATTTGTAACACTATTGAAGATTTGCAAAAATATTTAGTATTGTGCACAGTATCAAAAAAATTACCCTAAAAATATATTACCCCGTTTAGGGAAACATACCCTAAAATATTTCTGTTCCTGTGCATCCAGTTGAGCCGGTGTCATGTTGAAGTCCCATTGCGGACGCTGGGGGAAAGACAACTCTGAAGGGAAGAAATCCTTGGGATCAACCTCCAACTCAGCTTGTGACACTGGTTGAAGAGCTTTTCTAAAATTATTAAACAACATGACAAAGAAAGCCATATGTAATACAAATTATATGTGACTAAAGGGATTTTATTCAATTTAAAGTACGTTTTAATAACAGGATGTTTGTTTTTTTTTTCATATTTATAAGTTTCCTATTTTTATTACAAAAGTTTTTTGTAGTTTTTATGACATCAATTTAAATTTCCAGAAGACATTATACAGACAGCAACAAATAATAAATACTTCACTCTTAGAAGAAATAATTTAAGCTACAGCATGTGCTTAATGAAAATATATTTTTATATATTCTTAAAATTACTGGATATATTTGTTTCTAACTATCTACTGGTAACTTTATAAAAAAAGTTTAATTTTTATTTAATATTATAATATATCACCATCTACTTTAAAAACTAACTAATCTATGGATTTACATACAATGCTTCCACTTTCTTCAACCTGAGCTCCTCATCACTTTCTCGGTAGAACTTCAGGGCATACCGGTTGCTTTGGCCTCGTTTATTCCCCTGGTAATTTACAGACACCACATCATAGCTGGTGTTGCCGGATGTTGCTAAATTAATATTTAATAAATGTTGAAATGACCGAATTTATATACTAATATAATCAAGTTAAAGAATTTGTTGTCTCTGGAACTACCAGTTACATTTGAACAACTCTTTTTGCATTCATAATTAGTTTAAGAATGTCATAGAATATACTTGATAGCCAGTTTATTGGAAACAGTATATCATTACACTTCTTTAATCACAAAAAATATAAGAAATATTATATACAAGGTTATTATTAATTAGTTGACCACCTCTTGCAGGCAGCCTTTCTACATGAATCCTAACAACATTTTTTTAAATTTATATAAATATAGAATGAAAAATAAACCGATACGGGCAGGGATTCGAACCCGCGACTACTGGGAAACCGTCCCGTCGCACTACCAACTGAGCTACCGTATCGCTGTCCGTCTCGGTGAATTAAGCATTCTATATGTAATCGTCTTTATCGGGACATGTCTATATCTACAATATCTTTAAACTTGGCTATACATGTTTAAAGATATTTCCTAAATACATTTGTTCTATAATTTTTAGCAAATATTGATAAACTACACAAAAAAGACGAAACAAAAAATGTTTGCTCCCTCTTTTACTTATTGCTCTGTATTTTGTAAGAAGCACTTAAAAGGTCAACGCTCGGGCGCCATACCGACGCTCAGTGTTCATGCAAGTTCAGAGACAAGAAATATATTTTGTAAATTACTATTAATTTTAAAAAGTTGTAGAACAAATGTTGAGATTGATGTAAAGAGGCTGCCTGCAACTGTTGGTCAACTAATTGCAAATAACCCTGTATATGCAGTGAAAAGGAAAGTGAGTTAAATGTAGTAACATTTAAAATCTTATAGCACTGCTTTTTTCCCAGTTTCCTTCAATAGTTTTGAATGAATGGTGAGATAATATACCATTGTTTTGCAATGACTAACATGTTACTATGGGGACGACAAAATTATAATGATATTAATTGAAAATTTTGACAAAATATTTTTTTTACAAAAATGTTTCTTACATTAATTTTATTTCTTACAAAATTTATTTCTTAAAAAATTATCAATGTTTATGTTATACATATGGAGAAATACTGCAAATTACTTTTTAATACCACATAAGTCTAATAATAAGTAATTGAAATACTATTCCAACTATGCCGGCTAATTATTTCTAAAATAGACTCTTACTGGGCATAAGAAGAGTCTTATTTTGTTTCTTGGACTGAAGCTGCTGCTTCTTTGCTTTCCCGCTGAAGGGTGTCTTTCGCCGAGCTTGCGGCATGTTTGAATAACTGTAATAAACAAAAAAATATATATGAACATAAGTTTTAGAAGTCCAATAAAAACAATTATAAGTAGATTCACATAACTATATGGTAGCTAATTTGTCACAGGAATGTGGACGAACCGAGGCCACAGGTCTGATACCTGGCTGTATTGATATTATTGTAATTCTATATTTTTTACAGAAGTATAGATATTTCAATTCCTATTATTCAATGAAATAAATTTATTATATACTAAAAAATATTATTAGGAAAAGTATGTGCTTTTAATTTGAATAATTATAATTAATATGTTATTTAGTAATTAATTGTCTGTTAAAATAAATTAAAGACCTTTATAACGCCAAGTTTAACAATTGTCTACTATACAATTTTACAAAATTAATAAAAAAAAATTACTTTCATGTTTTCATCAACACATTTTTACACCAGTTAACCTACCTATTATGTTTACGATAATAATTACTCAGAGCGAATGACAATGTTTTCAGTAATAAGATAACGAAACGATGTTTCTCAATAAGTAATGAGACCAACCTAGTCTGTAAGGCTATTTGAGCTTAATTAATCAGTAGAGTTTAATTGTAAAAGCAAACAAATTGTACTTTTATTTAAAAATACCACCTACCAGCGATATTTATTTGAAATGTGTGACTTGTGAGTAATCCTGATGGCGAGTATAAAATTATATTGTAGTTAGTATCTTGGGTAAATACTTATTGATTTATAATTACCTTATCCTTTTTTATAAAAACGTGGTTGACTTTCAATAGTGGTAAGAAAACTTTCAGTTTTTTATTTGCTTTCTGTTTTACATTCCGGCTTGTGAAAAATGAAAAGACAACAAATAAACGTCAACTTTCAAGTCCCTGTAGAAAACTTTGAAGTTAATTGTCAAAAACATATGAGCATTCTAAATTCTAAGACTCGATTAGACTGTTTTGTAGTAGGTATATCAAAATAATATCCTGTTAAGAGACCGAGATTTACCACACCACAACTAATGAGGATAATATTAAAAATAATAATAGATTAATAATTTCAGTAATAACATTAATGTTTGTTATCGATAATAATTATGAAATAGTTCAAATTAAATATTACAAATATAAAAAATGCAAAATGCAATAAATATTATATCATTTACAGCATTGCTATGATTTTCTTTTTTTTGGACTGTGCTGATAAAAATTAAAGCAGGAAGCTCTAGTTGTAGCGTTTCTAAAAAAGCTATTAAGTGTAATGCGTTTGCCTTATTTCCACCAACAGTCATTGTACATTGATACATGTAACAATTTTTGATGAATTGGGCTAGATACTAGAGCAAGAGTAATTTAAAAAAATACTAATTGACAACTGACAACTAAACTTAAGATTTTTCAAACATAACCTCCAATGCGTGACAGTTTACACTAATAGTAAATAAATAACTACTTCAAAACGCTTTCTTTTATATTAATCATAAATTAATTATTTAAAAATGTTGCCGCTGTCGCTGTTACGGACAGCCCAGAACCATCCAATGCTTGTAGAACTTAAAAACGGCGAAACCTACAACGGACACTTAGTTAGTTGTGATAATTGGATGAATATCAACTTACGAGAAGTAATTTGCACATCCAGAGACGGTGACAAGTTCTGGCGTATGCCGGAATGCTATATCCGAGGGAGTACAATTAAATATCTTCGAATACCTGACGAAGTTATCGACATGGTCAAAGAAGAGACGCAAGTAAAAGCCAGAGGTCGCGGAGAGGTTTCTAAAGGCAGAGGAGGTCAAAACATGAGATCTGGACGTGGTGGCAGTCGAGGTGCATTCGGAAACCGCGGCAGACCAGCGCCATTGGCGCGTGGTGGCGGGAACACAGGAAGACCACAAAATAAAAATAAAAAATAGTTTATATAGGATCTTTTGCTGTAAATTAAATTATTTTTAAGTATCATCTTGTTTTTTATTGAAAGAATTAAGATTGTCAAAAAATCTATATTATGGACAAAATTTTTTATTCAAATTGCTGTAACAATATATTATTGTTGGTGTGTGTAAACTGCATCTAACACTATTTAAAATTTACTGTACATTATGTTAGACTCTTTGGAACAGATTTATTTGTAGAAGACACTTGCAGTTTAAATTAAGTTAAAAACTCTCCAAATAACTTGTTAATGATTCATAATTTGAAATGATTAATAACTATGAAGTTCATATTGCTGTACACAACTATTTCTGATTATGTTTAACATAAGCATCTCTAACAAATTTTAATTTATATTTTATTTAATATTTAGAAAGTATTAATTAATTTTAATTATTGAATTGACTTTTCACTGTACTATAACTATAATTAGTTGGCGTGTTATAGTTTTTTATCAATTCTTTCCCAGAACATACCCTAATAAACCATGCAATGAATGTGGGCATGTATGAAATTTCAAATATAAAACTTTGACTTGACTTTATAAATAAAACAATCTCATAGTTTGTTATCTTTATTTTGAGTACATTACTAACAGCTTATTAAAAAATACAAAAGATAATTATTCTTATACATCAGAGCAGAGTGTATATTACTATAATATATTGATAATGGCTTCTTTTAAAATGACAATTTAATATCTAAGATTTCTTAAGCTATAAATTCTTCATAGTATTTTGAATATCAAAATCAGTTACATATTTTAGAATTTCTTTAACTGACTACTTAAGACATAATGTTTGACTTATTTACATCAAGTTATTACTATTTTAGTAGGAAAGAAATGTACAAGTTTTTGAATTATTATATTAATTAGTTGAGTATAATTTTGAAAAATATCCAGACATACATTTATATTAAAAATATATCAAGATTTAGGGTAGTACAAATATTACAAATTAGATACAAAAATAAAAGAGCTTTGATTTTAAAATAAATACCTCTATTTGTATATTTGCATAATTAATTATTTGTTTAATATAATATGAACAACTTTTTAGAACTGAACATATCTTAAAGAACACACTGCTTTCGAGAACTCATATTTTCGCGCTCCTGTTAAAAATTTCTATAAAAGTTTACCAATTATAGCATGTATGCAAATTTTATATATACATACTGCTTCATCTTGTTCCCAGGAATATGAATTGAGATTATTATTATTTGAAAAACAAAATATTATTTTCAAAATTGACTTGTATGATATTTTTTTAAATAAGAGTTGAAGAAATTATTAAGAAAAATTATAAAATCCTATATAAAGACAAAAATATACAGATACATATCTGCATAATCAACTTAAAAAATATGCTTCAAACAGTAAAGTATTAGAATATTTGGACGATGCTGTTATTATTGTTTGTATAAATGGTAGAAAGTTATTTTGTAAAGATTACAGGAAAATAAAATATAATTTATTTATAATGTGGCCTTGATTAGAGAAAATAAAACATCTTTTGGTGTTACCTTATACAATATATAATACACTCTTTAATACAATACTTATAGAGAATGATGCATCTTACTTATAGAGTACAATTGAGACATTTAATAAAAACAATTCGGTACCATAGAACTTAAATATTTTAAACAAAAAATAAAAAAAAATATAATCTAAAAAAAATATAATCTAAAAAAAATATAAATAAATAATAATAATGTAAGGTAATATAAATAGTGTATGGTTTCGTGTTCATTTTATCTCAAGGAACGAAGGCAATCTAAAATCGCCTTTAACCCGACCGATACGGTTTCACAGACCAAGAAGCATATAAAACGGCTCCAGACTTCGGTCTTACACACCTTGTATTTACATTCACAGTCTATAAGACCTAAATCATTTAATCAGCCGCAACTCCGATCACCTCGGCCTCAGAGAGCGCAGGTGCCTGAGGGCGCATCTCGCGGCTGTGCCCTTAGCGATGCGGTAGTTCCGACCCACGCCCTTGAACGACCCGCGACCGAACACCTCCACGCACACACGCACGCGACGCCCGTCCGCTAGACGCTCCGGTTTACTGAACAATTAAATATTTAAGGTTATTGTGTGCATGTACCATATCAATCCCTAAAAAAATAATATAAAAGTTATATCTGTTTTGGTTTGATAATCATCTCGTTACCAAGACTATAGTAATGTCGGCCAAATATTGGAAAACATCAATTGTACCAATTATAACCATGATCAGTTTTCAAGCAGTCATAGCAGGGACGGTACAATACTCACCCAAACTTAGCGGTATCAGGTTCAGCTTCAAGTAGTTCTCTGACGGGTGACTTGGGAGCCGCCGCGCTGAAGGCGTCCAGCTCCGCCCGCAGCAGACCACCCACTGCGCGCCACACTGCCGCCAGCGACATCCCTATACACACACACACACACACACGCATTATGTAACAAGGAGGCACATACACACACAAACACATTGTTGCCATTATATGTATGCAGCACACACACACACATATACTTCGATGCATCCGAAAAATTCACACTATTGCACAACACAACGTCTTTAACAACGAAAATGATATTCTTATTTCTGAGATTCTCTCCATCAAAGCAAGAGATTCAAATCTCTTATTCTTTATTAATCCGTATTATAACATATTTATCCTTCATAAATTCGAGTTCCATAGGAATTGTAAAATTGACATCTTACACACAAATCTGATTGTACTGAATCTCATTTGAATCTGATGCACACACGCATATACAAAAAAATAAATTAGAACGTATGTAACTAACCGGAATCCAAGAAAATAGCCCCAGCGACGGATTCGAACAAATCACCGAGTGCTTTGGGCACCTCCACGTCCTCAGCTTGCTCCATTTCATCCTCTTGTATTAAGTAGTGCTTGAAAATATTATTCATTAAAGTAGTTTTAAACACATAAAAAAAAATACCCCTTTAATAAAAAAATCATCAGTTCAGAAACCTTCACAACCAAGTGGACGGTTTTTGTAGTGTTAGTTATTTACGGGAATTGGTTTGTATTAAAACAATTATTGCTTGTGAAATGTCTGAAGTCTGGTAGTCTTACATACATTACTTATTAATTGGGTGTTTCAGTTTGACAGATCAGCTGACTACAACATTCAAGCGATTGTCACGAGAATTGTATTAAATTGTTTTATTGATATTTGCAGTGTTTTGATAATAAAAATGTGTCTTTAATAATGTAAATTCAATTTATTTAAAATTGCTCACAGAACATAAAAATATATATATCTATATTATTTATTTAGATTATACAACACAAAATTGGTATTTGGTTTCACTAAATTAATATAAGCTGTGTCTGCTAGAATACTATGCCAGCGCATTGATATTTAAACTGCATCGTGTCAATAGACTAATTTACATAATTATTTAAAAATTACACTAGGAAAGAACATTCGGAACATTTCAGGAATATTATTTCAAAACCAATAATCGATCCTGGGAAAAACAACATTAACAATTTTGCAATAGATCTTTATAGTTGACTTTTAAATACTGGTAAAAGACAAATGGACTAGAAACGACCGATTATTATTTTTACCCTACCAAAAGGTTCCAGAGAATTGCGAGTTAAAACAAACAAACGTACAGTTTGATTATATTTGTATAGAGATTCCAAAAGATACAACTCACCTCTTCACTAATGGAATGTCCATTCTCCTCTTGTATTTTAACATATTTAGTGAGCACTTCGTTCAGACCAGGAGACATATGACGGAAATATCTAAAGGAAACACATTTAAGTTATCGAAGAGTCAATACTTGTAACTTAAAATACTTAAAATAAAATTTTCGATCAGTATATTAATGTTATCGATGAAAAAAAAATATTTGGAATAATTCAAAGTTTTAACAAAGTATGACATTTGCAACACGAACAAGATTCGAACTTCAAATTCTACAAGACAGTCTCCGTCACTCTTACAACTGAGCTGTCGTATGATATTTAATTGAACACTATATTTAATTCTGATAAAAGCATACGATTAAAACATTTAGGCACTGAAATAGTTAAGAGTAAATAAATCACTTACTTGTGAAAGCCATGTCGCGCCGCCAGTGTTGCAAAGATGGTGTTGTTGACGAGAGCTGAACGAAGATCAGTTAAAGCACCCGGGGAGTGACGACGAGGGTCCTCGTAGAGGTGACGAGTGATGAGGTAGTCTAGTCAACATGACCGTATATTGAATGAGAAGAATAGTGACAAGTATTGAACCTTGAGGTACTCTCGAGATTTTGTATGTACTAGCGTAATAGTAATAAGCGATTGCCGATTGGTATGAGCTATGAAAACATGAATTGAAAATGAAAAATCATTTTTATAATACTCAGATCGTCATGGTTACCAATAGTCACTAGTAATTTGTGTTATGATCGAATTAAAAGGGAAAAAATAGAGTAAGATGGAAATATAATCTATCTCATTCACTTACCCAATATAGCGTCTCCAAGGAACTCTAGTCGTTGGTAGCAGTCTGTCAGCGTGTTGTTGTGACAGGAGGCGTGTGTGAGAGCCGTCAGTAGTAAGGAGCGGTCCCGGAAACGATATTGTAAGGTGCGTTCTAATGCATCGTAGCCTGGTGGGAGTAGACTTCATTTATTATAAGATTCTTTTCTTATAGAGAGTATTTTTAAATTTTATTTTATATATTTTTTATTCAGGGTGTGTATTAATATATAAAAATATTTAAGGATTTTTTTTAAACATTTTCTGTTTTAATATTAACGATAATTTTGTGGATTATAAACATTAATAGGAATTTATAACATCTTAAGGTTAAAAGATTTACCTGATAACATCCGCTCCAGCTCCCCTTCGGGGTCATCTATATATCGCAAAAGAGGGGAGGGAGGAGCCTTCAAGGCGCCGTAGATCGTCTGATATAGAAGAAAAGTAGATAAGTAAAAAAACCATGTATAATCTTGAAAGTGGTATGAAATATTTATTGCCAAGTATAATCAAAGTTTTTGGAATGAAACGAATACGGAACAGAAGACAAAAATGATAAAAGAATCACCCACAACACCACCTACCTGCACCCACCGTCCCTCGCTGTCTTTGTACGGTTTTAAACTCCCCGGAGGTCGCCCCTCCCAACACCAAGAGTCATCCCCATCATCCTGTTTGTTTTCTACGTCTTTCTTAGCCGCGCTCTAAAATAAGTATTCGAGGTTGACAAACTAGAACCTAAATATCAAAGGTTTACTTATAAAAAAATATTACCACCATAATCATAGACGTTAATATTCAATGTTATGTCATTCATTTACCTGTCCCTCATTTCTTATATCCGTTTCTTACCTCTTATCTATACTATCTATACTAATCCGCTTTACTTTTATTTTCCCACTATCCACTATAATCTCTCGATTTTTCTCTTTCCCCTACCCTATTAAAGTCGTTTTTATTTTCCGACCCTCCTCACCTGTTCCTCTTTCCTCACGTACGGGTGTCCGTGGTCCAGTGGTACAGTATGTGCGGGCAGTACGCTGATGCCCAGCCACGACATAAACAGCAGCGCCCCCCGCGGCCCGCACTCCAACAAGTATGCTCCTATCAGCGCCTCCACACAGTCAGCTATCGACTTGTCTGGGATACCCGAAACAATTAAGGTCAACAAACACTGTGGTAATCTCATTTATGGTTTTGTATTGGGTCGAAGTCATGTCTTGTAGTTGTTAATGTCGTTGGAATTTCTTGCCTGTATCTGATTGATTTAATAAATACTAGCTAGAAATCTTTTCAACAGAATAAATATTCTGTATTTATTTTAAGAAGTTACACTATTGCAATAATTTTAAAACCTTTCCAAAATATAACAACTCACCAGGTATGCTGTGCTGAGTGATGAGGTTGTATGGAATAAAACAACCGCTGCTATCAACTTGCTTTTCTGCCTTATCGTCTCTGATGTCACCCTAATTTATCGTTTATTTTATTAATAAATTTAACACAATCCGACTACCTCCACAATTTATGGTTAATGGAAACTCAAACACGATAATGTGCTAAAATATTTAATTATCGATATAATTTCAAGTTTTCATTCCTTACTTTTGTAATAAGCCACCATAAAAGTTTTTTCTTAATTAGTTTATAAACCACAAAACTATCAAAAATCTTTTGTATTTATGTGATTAAACCTAAAGCAAGCGAGCAAGAGCGAGCTTAACTATTTGAAAACAATATTTTATCCTAAACTCACTTGACTGTGTAGCGTAGGCGGTGGTTGATGACAGGGTGGCAGCCAGTTGTCATGAGGTTCGAACTTGGACGCTATCATTCTTTCTCCCAAACGCTTGTTGCGACCCAGACGATAAAGGTTTAGGTTTGATACCTGGATGTGAAATAGATGTTGCCATGGTTGCAGTACCAACAACGGATCTATATGTCATAATACTGATTTGGAAAAACTTCGTCTTAGATATTTGATTAGACCGAAACTAAATTATATTAGTAATAAAGATATTCTATTTAAAGATTGTCTATTGACATATATATTAATAATATAAATATAGGCACAACGTAAAATTCACCAACACTGAGATCGAACCTACTACCAATGTGATATCGCTATCTAAGCTTGTCAAATACACAATATGTCAAATACATAATACACAATATTTATTAAATTAATTAAATTTTTACTGTCGATAAAAAGACACACTGAGACAACTTAATGTTAAAATGATGAATTTAGCATTCTGTACATTATCTGTTAACTTTCCTTCGAAATCAAAAGAATGTAGAGTATCATTGTAAAGATGTTATGTTTTTCGTATCTTACCTGTTTACTGCGCATGTGCGACAGCTTGCCTTCATGGACGGCTGGTAGCGCGCAGTACAAATATGCAGTGATAGCGAACTTGAGGAAACTGTCCCCAATAGTCTCTAACCGCTCCAAATTGATACCGTCGTTCGCGTTCGACATCGTGAGCGCCTAAAGGGACTTTGGTTAGGCGTTTGATACCGTCTACTTATAAATCTTAACTAATATGATAAATTATAAAATTTTCAAAATAAATAGATTTTTTATGCAAAAAATATTTTTATTATAGTGATGTTAATTATGCTTAGTATTTAATTGATGATATATCAATATAAGTACTAATTCTACAGTTGGTGTACCTCAAGGTGCCTCAACTTTGAACCTATACGAGTAAAAGAAACTTAAAACTTACCTGTAGAATAACACTGGGACTAGGTCCCGGGTGTCCCTCCAAATCTGGTTGATAATCAAAATCAAACTCTTTTCCATTTAAACCATTATTGTCCAGATAATAAGGTTTTGAATCCTTTTCACCCCAACTATTAACTCTGTCTGCATACTTATTTTTGGAATCGAAGCCGACGTTAACTATTTTCTCGTTTACGTAATCTGGAGAGTCAATATCTATGTCTTTCATGGAGAAACAGTGCATTTTCTTAATATCTTCGTCTGATAGACTATTTTTTATTTCAGTTAACAAAACTCTTTTGTTTCGTTCAATAGATTCAAGAGTAATTTGTCCATTTTGCACTTCTAAAAAATCTCCGTATGGGAAAATCTCATCTATGATATCTGTAATATTTCTTTCTTTATCCATAGTAGCTGTCACTTTTTGTGGAATGCTATTGTTACTTTCATTTTTACTTAAAGCATTAATTTCATTACATAAACTAGAATCATTTTTGGCAGGGCATAGGCTATTTATAAACTTTATAGATTCATTTTTGTCTACTTCTTTAGTAGCTTCAGGAAGCAGCTCTACTATAGATTTATCTTTATCTATTAAACGTCCTTTTTCTTTTATATCTGTTTCATGTCGTAAAACAGCTTCTTTAAACTTTTGAATATACTGCAAGTTAATTAAAAACGAATTATAATATCATCAATGTAGAATATTTTATTAAAAATGTGTAAATTAAAAACCGCTTTTATAACCAGTAACCGTTTTTATAATCAATAACCACTTCTACTAAAAAATCACTATTCATTAATACTGACATTAAAGCCAAAACAAAACTTTAATTAGGCATCTGAGTTAGCATCAGAAACTGTTACTCAGCTTTATATAAATCGAAAATATTTATTCCTTTATATATTTATTTCATATTACGATAAATATTATAAAAGTCGCTAATAATGCATGCCTCAAAAATTATACAACTTCACACTGTTTAAATAATTAAATAGTATGTTACACATATACGATTTAAATGACCTACCTCTTCTGGTGCCACTCCCTCCCTTAAAACTTGCCCCCACTCCTGTACATCTCGTGCATCGTCAAGTGCATCTGGTTGCGGCGCGGGCGCGATGGGTCGCCGACGCTCTATATCCACTGCTTCCGCCTCGTGAGCTGTTTTGTATTCTATGCGGACTCCCATTGCCGCTATGTACGAGAACATAAAATATTAAGAGCTGGATTTGAACCTCCTTAGATAACTTTATAAATGCATACATCCTAATGATAACTGATGATAATATATACAGGGTGAAAATAACAATGTAAGAATTAATGAACGTTTCTATATAATTATGTAAACTTATTTATCCAGTGATGTTTTATTCTGTTGAAATTTTTGTTTATAATGGTTTTTAAATAAACATTATCAGTCATTTCATTTGTCCCATATTTCCAAAGAAGCATACATACCATTGGCGTTCTTACTGCTACAGAATCCGCTTATATCAGTATCGTCGTCACTACCATCGGTCAAATCCGAGTCATCCGTATCGAAATCACTGTAAGGTTTTAAAATTTGGTTTATTATTTCTCAAGAATATCGCGATTATACCAAACAATCAGATATTCGATTCTCGTAATAATATGTGATGGCAAATCTCCATGTCATGTATTTTGTAGTTGAAGATGCCGTGGGCCTTCAATTTAAGGACTCCATACCTTGATAAATAGGAACAATCGCTGTCCGCCATAGAGAAAGCTCTTGAGGGGTGGAACTCGCTCTTCGGTTTGTCAATAGGATCCGACCAATTTGCACCTCCTGTTATGTACAGGAGAACATTAACATGGTACATTTAAATGCTGATTCCACAGAATATTATAATAATACCTGAATTCAGTTAAATGTTCATTTTCATTTCATTCATTCATCAATATTTTTTTATAAAGAACTTAAGTACGTACAAAAAATAAATACAAGAAAATTCACTGAAAGAAGAAAACTCACCTGAACTAGATGTACAGAATGTCACATTGGGTGGCAGTGGTTCCATCAAGTCATCCAGGGGTATTGAGGACGCCATATCGTTACTCCATGTTCCTATTTCGAAGGCCTGATAAACAAGTCACTATTAGTTCTAAACATCTAAATTTGAAAAAATATTTACAAAAATTTAAAGACTAAGGCTATTCTTGTGATGTATTTAAATCAATCAATCGTCAATCAGTCAATCAATCAATCAATAAATATTTAAATAAGCTATAGTAGAAACTCACGCTCTCAGCATTTTCTTTCTCATGCAAGATATCATTTATCGTCTTCTCTTTCACCTCTTTCTTCTCTTCTGTATCTGCATCTTCTTTCAGCACATCTTTCTCTTTTCTGCGTCAATAAATAATTAGTATAATGCATTTAAATTTAAATATAATTATAAATAAGACAATAAATATTACCCGAAATCTTTCTCCTTTCCCTCATTGTCATCTTCATCTGTGTTCTTCTCTCCTCTCTCTGGGTCTGTACTTAGAACCTAAATTTAAATATTTTTTTGTTAATTTAATTTTATATAAGCTTAACATTAATAAATAGGTTTATAGACTATTTCCAAATTTTTTCATTTATTATAGTTCAAATAATCTCAAATATTTGATATTGAGTGAGTACAAATACACTCATACTCTCTTGAAAAAAGGCAATGAAACATATTTATGTGTGAATGTAACTATCATTTTGTGCTGACGTAACATTTGAGTTAATTGTTAAAATCATGTATCGAAAAAGGTGATACTTTACAACTTGTATTAGAGCGAGGAAAAATTTACATATTTCAAGGGGATAATAATTTAGTATTGGCACAGATAACCTAATACATATTTTCACATTTGTAATGATAACTTTAAATTGAACCAATCAAATAAAAAGTGGATAAATATCAAAATATTTCAATTTCGAATGTTTGTATAATACAAACGGGGTGTATGTATTAATTACGTTTTAATTGTATCCTTTATTTATTGTTCCAAAATTTTGACATTTGTATTTATTATTGAACTAACTTCATTTTGATAACATTACAAGTAATAATACCAAAAAAGAACAAGATAAAACTAATATAAAACAATAATTGATATGATAAAAGTTTTCTGTCTGTTGTTACATACTTCAGCGAGACTCCACCCGAAGTCCAGCGGCGGCCAGGCGATGTCGTCTCTAGGCTGTCCCACTCCCACGTCACGAGACACGGCGCGACGGACCTCGTCCGCCAGCAACAGCGCGTTTATACTACGGATGGTATCCATGTTAGTACAACTTTACCATAGATTTACAAAAGTACAAACTGTATAAATTATAGAATAGACTGTGAAGGTTACGATTTGAACCTCAACGACAGATAAAACCCACTAGAGTCTAAACTACGACCCTCTTAGGTATATAAAATTTGTAACAAGTATGTCATATTAAAAAATATATAGAAAATTTTAATTAACAACATCAGTCCTGAAGTTACTGATATTATATAATTATAGATAAAAGCAACATTACATATAACAAAAGTAAAAATACTAATAAAAATGTACAAAAACGAAGTGATCTGTAGAAAACAATAAAAAATCTAATTGACACATATCACAAATGGCAGAACAATAAAACCTATTGCCTCTCCTCCCCCTTCCCCCACGGCTCCACTCACCGGTACAGCGCGCAGGGCAGCGCGACGGCGGCGCACCACAGCGGCGCCGCAAACGGGTGACGCACGCACAGTTCCGCCACCAGGATCTGCTTCTGGTCCAGCCGGTCGCGCTTGGCTCGTCGAGTGCGCTCAGACGACACCGGCAGCGCCACGCCCTTGCGGTTCACGTATCTATTGGGGGGTTTCGAATTTTTATTATTTTTATAACTGGCTGAGAAGTAATAATATAAATACACTCAATAATATTAATAGCTATAGTTAATTTTCCTATAATTAGAGGGTTTTAATAAAAAAATGAAGATTGATGGTATGACTAAAACATGTAATGTTTATATAGAAGTTTAATTGACTAAATAAATAATTGTAATATTGAGTACTGATTTGATTAAAAGTAGTGTATATATAAATCGTCTCCCAGCTAAGAGAAGGCAGTGTGTGATCGAGAGACTAAGTTGTGTAACAGAAATAGTATAATAAAGTGTAACAGTGATAGTAAAGAGTTTAAATAGTAAACAGTTTAGTGTGTTTGTGAGCAGTGCCTATAAAGTGTCTTAAAGAATAGAAAGACGTTCATTGATGATCCTTTGCAGTAAGAAAGTTTCTAATAGTATAGGCACTTTAAGAACTTTTACTTCAAAATTTTATTCTTGTTTATCACTCTTTACAGTACTCGTGTTTATGTACAGTTATTAAAAGATATAGTTATGGTGACCTATAAGTAAGTCTCTCAGTATGACAATAAAAATACCGATTTATAGACTACAACCAAATAATTTAAAATTCTATTTCTATTTTATACATAAAAATGAAGAATTTAGGACTTTTCTGAAAAGGCTCACCAGTAAAAGAATGAACTGTATGCATGAGTTAAATAAAAAAAAATCATTTGTAAAATTTGTTCATTTTAACATTTAATAGGGTATCACAGGGTTACATTTTAGGTAATTTTCCATTCCCAGTATATAAGATTAAATAACAATAATTATAATAGTAATTGTATAATATCTTAACTCACCGAGGCGTCAACAGGTTCAATCTAGCGCTAGTATGGTCCACGTCCAGTAATGGCTGATCGCTCTGAGTGAGCTCCGCCCCGTACTTACTACGGTAGTAGGAACGGAAGCTAGCGTGTTGTGTTGAAGGAAACGAAGAGTCCGGAGTTAGATTCCAACAGATCTCTGCCACTAGGAAGAACTGGGGGATTTTAGAAATACAGACTTAGAAAGATTTTTGTTTGGGTATTTCATTGTAATAATGATTTTTTAATTGTCAAAATTATACAAAATACTACAAAAAACGGCCTTCGCAACGTTTACATTGGGATTTCGCAATACCACGAGTAGAGCAGTATTTTTCCTTACATATACATAAACTTAGGTAATTTAACAGGTTTAGAGTTAATTTTAAACAAAGAACAATTTATTTGTAATTAAATAGCATTTTTTCTTACCTGAGGTTGGTCTTGATTCCTGTACCATGGGGTGACTACAGCCTCTTTGTACTTTTCCGCGTCAAACACAAACACTTCTCCCGGCTTCAACAGTGGATTCTCCATCTTTTTCCCTCTCTTGTCCTCTTTCTTCTTCTCCTCCTCCCAGAGCATCGGTTTCTCTATCTCTAGACACTTCTTTTCCTCTGTGTGTTGGTATATCAAGTCTAGGAATGGCCAGTCTATGTCTATCCAGGTTTTACCGTCCGCTCTTGTTTCTTAACAAAAATCATTAATAAAATATAAGTAACTTATACAGAAATTAATATATAACTAACTACTGCAGAGTAGTAAGTAAAAAGAGTATTTTACAACTGTTTATTTGATTTTTTTACATTTTTTACATAGTTTTTGAAAAGATAAGCAAACGTTAATAGCACAATTAAGCAACACTATTTCTTCGATATGATTTTCAAATATCGAATTTATATATTGAAACTTGTTTTTATAATGAAAAATATTAATAAAGAAAACTCCCAAAACTACTGATTTTGTCAATTCTTTCACTGTTGGAAAGGTATCCCTGACCTTTCTAACAGTGAAAGAATTGACAAAATCAGTAGTTTTGGGAGTTTTCTTTCACAAATTACTTAAATTGTAGATTCGGCATCACTACTATCACTTACTCTTAACAGTGGGCACTACATAATAGTTATTATGAGAAGTATCCGCTAGCCTCATACCACGACGTCGCACGCGCAACACATCCGAGAACACGAACTCCATGAACCTGTAGAAAGTTAATCAAATTAATCTATCTACAACCCGAGATAAAAATAAACTTTTAGTGGCTTCAAATGACAGTTATTGAAACTTATCTTAACTTAGATCTGTGAGATCAAGGAATATCATGAATGAAGGAATGGTGGTGTTGAACATGTCTTAAAATAGAACGATTTATATTTTAAATAGCTGATCACCATCATGATAAAATGTCAATGACCATGTCAACGTAAGGCTGGATCAAACTAAAATGTGCGATAAATAAAGAGATGGTATCATCAGGTAACCATGTAACAAAGATGTTTGAGATGTTGTGACACCTGTATGTGTGTGTGTTACCTATGTAGAGGTGTGTATACAGACCGCGTAACTCGCTGCACCCTGGTGTGCGTGAGTCTGACGTCAGCGCACGGAGCGGCGCGCACGCGCACGCGTACTTCGCCCGAACGAGTGTAGATAGGAAACGCAGGGATTTGTAGCCTGCATGAGGTTAATGGATTTTGTATTATTATTTATGGCAGACAATACTACACAAATAAACCATTGAAATGAAAACATATTTATTTTTACATTTTAGAGTTATTTATCTATAGCAAAAAGTTATGCAAATATACAGATATAAACAGTTGGATGGTTGTAATCGACCGTTCATCCTAATGCTCATGTTCTTTATACAATTATCCATCCCTCCATCCCATCTCCCCACCTCGTATCGGTCATGAGTATCCCTATAGCCTGGCTGGCGTGTTGTGGCGCGTGCAGTCTCCTCCCGCGTGTGTTGTATCTCTCTGGCAGCGCGCAACACAGACGAGACTCTATGGCATATAATCTATTTTTCGATTCTGGGGAAGTTAAAAGCGAGTTACTGAATAAGCTACAGGTCTCAGAGGTTACAACATAATAATATAAGAATTTAATGTTGATGAAGAATATAGTATAAGAAATAATTATATTCACATTTATTTTTTTTTATACACCCTGCATGTGTGTATTATTATAAATACTTACCTATAACCCCACCTTCTATATTGGGATGTTTTTCTATATCAGCTTCTGTATATTCCGCGACTGGTTTGCAATTTGTGAACGCGCCGGCCGTCTGTAAAAAACACCTGTATATATTGGAATGTGGTGACAGACGATATCGACAACCCTAATAATATAGAGTATTAAATAAATTTTAAAATGATAATATATTTATTTTTGATGTATTTTCTATATCTGACAACAAATATGATGACTCACAACTATGAATATCGTACGTAATAATACGGGTATTGTGGGAGGTCGGGACAGTGGATGCTATTACTCCCCTGTGATTGCAGGACCACTTAATTCTGATCTAATTGTTTTTATTTTCTATGTCATAACCATAGCAGCTATCAAGTATTAGTATTTTTTTGTCTATTGAACAAGTTTTGTAGAAAATCACATAAAAATATGTCCCCACAACCAATAGCACGATCAACTGTCTTCCCTTAAACCAAACCTGTATGTTCTCCTGAATGTTTATTACCAATCGAGTCTAACTAACAGATGTTTCAATTATATCATAATTAATGTGTCTATGGATAAATGTTGTTACTATCAAAGTAACCTATGACTAGATAAGATAGTAATCAGAGATCAACTCACCCGTTTATAATAATACTGCCTCCTCTTGGTGGTTCCCGGACGAGCATTTTCTCCAGTTTCTTCAAAGTTTATATTTTCTAATTCCGCAGCCTTAAAGTTTTCTTTTCCTGTGTTAGATTAGTTTGTTTCAGGGCATTTGTTTTCCAAAACTTTATACAGGGTGTACATTATTGTAAGGTTAGGTTATATTGTAAAGACCAACAGAAAACCAAACTCTCACACTCGAACAAATTTAAGCACACCAAAGTTCGTGAATATTCGATCCTAGTTAGTATCGAATGTTCATGACCTTGTCTAACTATAGTTAGTAAGATCTAGTGTTACATAGATACTTACTACATATACAACCGCTACCTAGAAATGTGGCAGAGTTCGCAAGCATGATTAACTGACCTGGTAGACTCTATTGACACTACCGCTACCCACAACCTACTGTCTGTAGTACCGCTACCTACCGATGGGCAGCAGCTGGTCGTCTAGTTCCCCGGCGCGGTGCAGCGCGCGACTCGCCAGCAGCGCCGCCACGCGCCGGGCCAGCGACCGCGTCGGCATCGGGTGACCCTGATATAGTAATGACAACCCTGGTATTAAGGGCCAATACAAACTTAATATGTGACAACCCTAATTATAACAGTTTGAGTGATTTCAAATGTTAATATTGAAATTTAAAGCCCTGAATAATTTTTAATATTAATTTGGAATAATACGCTTGTAAAGTGCATTATGTACTGAACAGTACAGTTGCCTCTCTACTGTGTGTGCCTCTGTACTGTATACTTATTTTAACCTCTTTTATTTTTATTTATTATTTATCAGTAAACCCTTTTTTATTTCTAAAACGCCCATTCAAAAAGAAAAACAAGAAACCTAAAAGGGGGTCAATATACCAATCAATATTTATTACATATAATATAATGAATTACTCACAACTATATTATATTTGACGGGACAGTTGAGTGGCATGCGGAGGGTACACACGTGCGCGTCACGGACAACCCCGCGCCGGTCCGTCAGACGCACGCGCTCAGTGCGCCACTGAGGAGTGAGGCGAGTGAACGTGTCGGAGGGGAGCTTGCCACAGTACCTAAATATAATAGGTTGACCAATTTAAATATTTGTTTATTGGATGGCAACTAGAAATGGAATATATTTTATTTGTTAATTTTCGTATACATCGAACACTAACATGAAAAAAATAAAAAAAAATAAGGAAATAAATAAAAAAAAACAAAAAATCATGGAAGTACATATGTCCAATGTCCATTGTGAAACATAAAAAAATGCGTACGTGTGAGTTTGTGTGTCTGAGTATGCATGTTTGTATGTGTGTGCGTGTTTGTAAGACTGTGTGTATATTTGTGTGTGTGTATGTACAATCTATAAAATTGTCTCACCTATTTATTAACGCTATAGCTGTATTCAAATCCACGCTCGCTACAGTGTCGTCGCCTCCATTTTTAACTTTATATTCGTATTTTATATTTCCGTACATTTTTTCATTTATTTCACGAAAATCTAATGTTTTATTTACATCAGAGTTATGATTAATTTCCATGTTTGCTATTCCTTTTGTTATGATGTCAATATGTGTTTCAGTTTTGGGTTGAATATCTGAATTTCTGGGAATATTTGGTTCAAGTTCAACATTATTATTTTCTATGATTTTTACATAATTTTCATTAATAATGTTAGATTGTATTGAGTTCTGGGTTTCTCTATTATTATCTTTGGTGTCTTTATTATCTGCTATATGTTCATTATTAATATTTAATTCTATATCTCCAATATCATTACAGTCTTCTATACTCGGACTTTCAGTGTCTCCTAAATCATCATTCAAATCAATTTCTACGTTCTCAAGTATTTTACTTTTGTTTTCCATTGGAGTGTATGGTTTGATTACAAAAGCTACTGAATCCGAATAATTTTCTTCTTCTTGGGGAGGTTCGAATTGAATTCCACAACCACACTTCCTTGTTATTATCTGTAATTTAAAACAATTGAAAAAGATGATAAATACGTTAGATAAGAAAAATTAAAGACGTGCTCTGAGTCGAAGAGAATAACGAAAGAGAAAAAATGAGCAAATAACGAACCAATGTACAATACGATTATAAATGGTTGAACATTATACATAATAGCTCAATATATCAATATTTAAATCAGAAATTGCATATAAGACTGTCAGTCATGTTATGCTTATTTAAATTCTCACGTCCCAAGAAATGTACGTAAATAGAATGCTAAATTGATCAACGAGAGTGCCACACGATTGATCAGTCCCGTTGGTAAAGCAGAAATCAAACCTAGAACCCACGGTTTCTAATAATAAAAGCCATAATCAAGTCATATGGAAATATCATCTTATCATATGGAGCTCATAAATTGAATTTAATATACATGTAAAGATCAACTCTGTAATCAGACTAATATGGGCAAAGCCTGACGTGTGTTATTATGGTAGGGATAGCTCCTCACCTGATCCAGTTCCCTATAAATAGCGAGGTGGTGCAGCAGCTTGTCAGTGTTCATCTCGGCTCGCGAGAGTAATGTGACGGTCGCGCGACTCGCACGAGCGCGACCACGGCACAGAGCGTGCGATCGGTACCTAATATATTTTACATAACTGATTACGGTATCTATATCTTAATTTCGTTTTATTGATATATCCTATAGACAAATAGTATTTCGAAAGTCGAACAGAATTATAAGTGGATTTGACATGAAGATAGGTTTGAGTAGCAAAAAAACTGGATATTTTATGAATACATAATTTCAAACGCATATTATATTAAGAACATCATCTAGACATAGTACTCACGAAGTCGGCATGTCCCATCTCACGACGAGGTTACACCTCGGGAGATCGATGCCCTCCTCCAACACCGACGTCGCTATCAATAGATTACATTCGTGCATACGGAACCTGAAGCGAAGAGAAAAAATAGTTATACCATCAAACCTTCACTAAATTCTATGACACAGATTGGATTGAAATTAACATTTGTAGTTACCGACAAAATAAATAACCGACTCCAGAAATGCGAATTTAAATTCAATCTTTAATATTAAAAAAAATATCAAGTGTGTGTCACCATATAAATAACAAACAAAATTAAAGTTACACAACTTAATTAATCTGAGAAAACAAAAAATGTAGATAATATTGCTTACTAGAACCATAAACAGATACTACATAATTGTCGGTTACCCCTACCATCACCTCTACTCACTTCTTAAGCACCTCCTCGTGTCGTCTATGCTCCTTGGCGTCCCCGTCCGCGGTACAGTACTGAGCGCACAGGTGCGACAGCGTGGTACGGGAACGGGACATATCCTTTAACAAACACAAATGTTTTCATTCAAAATTCTAATTTATAACCAAGTTAAGCAATAGAAAATGTCTGATGTTTTTATTTTCGATGTGTCCAGAGGAAGGAGATACGGGTAAAAGCTTACTTTCTAATAAGAATACCATATTATTACGTCATTGGATATTGGTTGAAAAAAATCAAACAAATAATTTGAGTTCAAGGGGTAATTGATGACATGCTTTATACAAATCCAAGATATCACTTGTACTAAGAAGCGCCTGTTTTTTATATAATAGGGAATTATTAAGAAGAACTTCTGATATGACGATCTTCTTGGTAGTTGCAGTTGAGGAACTTGGAGAAATTAAGGTGGGTATTGGAGAGGAGAGGGAAGAGACTAACAATCGACACTTAATAATAACATTAAAATCTCATTAGGAATTGTAAAACAAAAACTTACCACAATCAACATAAACAGTATTTTTGCCATCAAAGGTTCCTTTACGAATACGATACCACAGAGAGCGTCCGGGTTTGTTTGCATTTGAACTTTATTGACCCTTGACACTCGACCTCGACCCCGTGATCTATGACCCTGTCGTTTGAACTTGGACGAATCACTGAATTTATCACAATCATTTTTAACATTCTCATCAATTTTGATATCACTTTCACTAACTTTATTTTCATTATCCATATTATTAATTGTAATGTTATCATCTTCTTGATTATTTTCATCCAAATCTTTAAGATTCGCTTCGTATATGTTAACTCGGTCTTCGATTTTATTACTAAGAGTGACGAAATCACATTTATCTATTTCATTTAAGAGATCGTTTGTTTTTGATATTTGTTCGTCATTAGTGCTTTCAGTATTTATAATATCATTAATACCTTTATTATCTACAATATCATTTTTTTCATCAACATTTTCAAAAGTTTTGAAATTTCTATCATTATTTTTATCAACAGGTTCGTTTTGGTGAAATTGCTCTAGAATTTCAGCTAATCTCATCATTTTCGGCGTCAAGAAGGTAGTTAGTTTCTCCCAATCATTATCATATTTTGACAAAACTGTCTCAGTGTAACATCTGACTTTAATCAACACAGACGTACAAAGACATAAAAGTAGAAAATGTCTCTCGTATGGCACCTTGATTTTAAGTTTTTCTAACTTTATTAATAATGAAAAAGCTGCCTTATCCGCTGCATACGGACCTAGAAACAAGTCAATGTCAAATGTAAATAGAACATTGAACGGATGAACCGATTTTGATGAAATTTAAAATAGGAATAGTTTTCATTCTGGATATAAAACTTACCCAATTGATCAAGTACATATAGAAATTGATTAAATATAGTCTTAGGTTCAAGGGTCGGGTCGGGAATGCTTTTGAACTCTTCATACATATCCTCGCCGTAGATTTCTGTGGGATCGTACCTGGAAACATGAAAAAAAAATATCTCTATTGAAAACTTTATCACCTGTTTCTCCCTTTATAAGTTTACTTTTGAAACAAAAGTAGCATTTGTCCTTGTCAGGTGTCTAAACTATGTCTATATTAAATTTAATCACAATGGGCTCTGCAGTTAATATATGAAAACATAACAAACAGACAAACAATTACGCATATATAATATTAGTATTGTCTTCAAATATCAAACCTATGTTCTTCAACAAATTCGAGTGCTTGTTTCACAGTGTCCCTCATGTAGTCCTCCAGATGTATATAGTCTGTCGGCAGCTCTGAGGAACTCATACGAGGACTGTACTCTATTATAAGCTCCTTGGGTTTAACTAGCGAAGATGAGAGTCTGAAAAATATATAATGTATATAAATATTTGTTTCTAAAAAGAAACTTGCACTCTGAAACTATCTAGAATAATATTCTTTTCAATTATCTCTTTTCGTATAAAAGACTTTAAAAAAAAAACTTGTTAATTATGTACTGTAATCTATATTAAAATTGTTAAAAATACAATAATGATCATATAATTACCGTTTCCCACTGTCAATATCTTCCGCCAAATCCATTTTACAATTCAAAATATTCTCCAACTCTTCTATCTTCCACTCCAATTTTTCATACATATGAAAATCATCTATATTATCATTATCATTGATTTGTTTCTTATCATATTTTTCATCTTGTTTTTTATTTTGATCATTATCTTCATCTTGGTTTTCATCATTATCATCATCTTTGTTATTGTGAGTATCTTCATCTTTTTTCTTATTGTGATCATTATTCTCAACTATTATATGATTATCAGTGGCTTGTCTATTATCATTATCACATTTAATTTCATCATTACATTCACTAATAGAATCATTATCATTAACTTCTTTATCTTTAGGTGATGTAAATAGTGGATATGTTAGTGCTAAAATTCGTGGCCTTTCTAATTCCTCTGATTCTTTGTAACATTTCATTACCTACAATAAAACACCATGTTTGTTTAATTAATTGTCATAGATCTGCATTTGATTAGTGAAAATAGTGAAAGAAATCATAGATCCTAAATTACCATCTCAATGGAGTAAAGGATTGGTTAAGCATAATTTATCTTTAAAAAAATGTAGAGAACTTTACTTACATATTGCAAATCTTGATCTTTAAATATCCTATGGCAGCTGTCAATTATCAAGACATTTAGTTGATGTATAGTAAGAATTTTCTCATTTAGGATATGTTTGATAACTTTTGACGTGCAAACTAAAACCTGTAATTATAAGTTTTAGTAATTAGACAGATTATTGATAAGTAATATTGATTGTAAGTTTTATAATTAAGACTATATGGTCTTAATTATAATTAATAATAATAATAATAATAATAATTATATCAGGACAAATTACACACATTGATCTAACCCCTAAGTAAGCAAATTATTTGCTTGTGTTAAGGGTGTTAGACAACGATACAAATACATAGAAATACACATATAAATACTGAGAATATATATAATAAACGACCAAACCCAGAAACACAGACATCTATGCTCATCACATAAATGCCTGTCTCCGCCGGGAATCGAACCCGAGCCCCATTACGCCGTGACACGTTAGGCGTCTGCGCTAACCACTCGACCAACGGGGCGGTTATTTAAATTAAGGCTGAAATTCATACTTTTTTTACCATGGTAACCTCTTTAAGTACAGATGATATTCCAAGGATTAATACAGATTGGCTTTAAAACCATGAGTATGGTATGCTCCAAACTATCCCCAATCTCGATAAGCATCTCTATTGGATTCGAAATTATTCAAGCAGATTCGAATTTGTGAGTAAGGCCAGGTAAAAATACATAACACTAAAAAAGTGTATAGACAACATAATAACCTCTGTCACCTTGTACCAAAAAATAAAACATTAATGATGATATCCAACTCACCTCTTTACTCTCAACCTCCTTGCTCCAATCCTCTATGTCTGTAACTTCGTCCGCTCTGCTCACACTAAGATCAGTCAGTATTGAGAGCTCGTGGGCTGTGCATCGTGTGCGTGATGCACGGGTTATGTAGATAGAGCGTTTACAATGAGAGCTTAGTGGGCTGGAAGGAAGGAAAATGAATGTTCTACAACACGTGGAACCAGTCTTATTAGCTATTAAATAATATTCAGTAAAATATTTATTGGGGCAAATTATAGCCTATATAATATGTTCATTTAATATATCAATGATATTTAGACATATAGGAACATATCACAAACTTCACAAAAATATTAAAAATCATTTATGTATAATTATAATAATAATTATATTAAATTTGATTTTGTTTGATTTACAAATAAAACAATATCAGACTGAATATATTATTATATTCAAAAATATAAAAATCAGTTGGATATAATATAGCTCTATTATGATGAAAGAAATATTTGAATGAGTTCAGTAGTTTCAACAAACAAACAAATGTATCTTCTTTGTGATATATGACTTACCCTCGTATTAAATAAGCATGTTCTAGGAGCACACTAGTAGCTACAAATGCAGTGTGCTCAGTGACAAGAATATTCTGTGAGCCAGCACTAGCAGCCAGACGAGCTCCACCCTCTGCTGCCGTAAAACGTATGCTGCTTGACTCCATCTGTAAAATGTATTATTTTATTTTTTGCATAAGATAATAAAATTTTAAGCAAGCTTATTTCTTAAAATGTAACCTCCTGCAGCTAACCTTTAGAATTTGCTTTTGTGTGGTATGTACCGTTAGATTTTTTTTATACTAATATCTATCACGATGTAAGTATAAATAAAAAAAAATTATATTTATACAATGTAATACATATCATATGTATCTAGTAGTTTCTAGATCACAACATTGGTTAAACCTATCTTGATATATCCAATACAGTATTGTGAGGGCAAAGCCACAAAGGCATAAGTTAGTATATACTTAAATACAATACAATTGAAAACTCTTGACTAAGTTACAGACAGACTGTATGGTCTAAAATAACTTTTTATTATTGATATTAAAAGCATTTGATGCAACTAAATTATAACAATAATAAAAAATAAAAAAATTAACCTACAAAGCTGTGAACAAAGTTATATCTAATCTTTTTATTATGCTAAGCTGAATTTCTAAAATCATATTTTTTTATGTGCCAGCTTGAATTACAATATTAATCATAACTTCTCAAACTTCAATATTGCATGAAATACATAAAATATAAGTGATTAATATTTTTTATAGATCATGTTTTAGCTTTAACCAACTTTAAAATTTAAACTTTAGAGTCGTTATTAGGCAAAAAATATTGTACAGCTATTGGAGACTAATAAAACTTTATTCAATATAACATATAGCAATCATAGCGCATAGTGTGAAAAAAGCAAATATTATTTCTTATTGACAATCTTATTTTTTTATATCGCAACGATGTTTTAATTCAATTTATTATTAACATATAGACAAATAAAACATTAAACATATTAAAATAATAAAAATAAAGTTTTGTAAACAAAATGAAAACAATTAGAAATAGGTTATTAAAAAATAAATACTTACATTCTTTATATGTTATTGTACACTATATTGTAAACAAATATTTTACATAGTCAAAAACAATTTTATTAATTTGTGATGATACAAATCGAAAAAAATAACTTTTATAGACGACACAGTTTTCACCTATAATACGATTCTTATAAACATGGAGATATCTTCACACGTTATTTAAGTAATAATTGTTGTAATATACATTGATTTAACTATTTAAAGTAATCAATGTAAATAATATCACATAAAATACGAAATCAATTAAATAGAAGACTGCGATTCCAATTTCCGATCGCCAAACGCAGTTCAATGACATTGAAAGCGTTTTGTTGTTCCAATAGGAATCCACCGCATACCGTACATAAACTAATGATTACTATGCACTTAAATAAGTTTTTCTTATGCATTGATATTTTTATAATGTGTATATAGTCTCATTCAAAATGTTAACATGAAGTATTTTTCGAATATGTAATTTTTTATTTTCAAGAGTAATAAAAATAAAATAGATTTTGTCATTTGTCAAAAAATCATTGTTAATAATCAGGTAATAAAACGTAAGTAAGGGGATTAACTTATTTATAAACAGGAACACTTATCATTAAAAGTAATAATAATAAGTTAACAGTGGTATAAAATCTAAATATCAAATTAAACTAATAAACTAAGTTGATTTGACGTTTAAATATCGATTGAAAAAACTTGTGTGGAGTAAATAATAAATTTAAAGTTCTATATTATTTTATGGTTTTCATTCTCATACCATAACGACTTTATTTCCAAGTGTTATTAATGTATTATATTATTAATTAAATATAATTGAAATTTAAACTAAATTTTAAAATTTGATATTGTTAATTTATTTATGGACAATTTCAATCCTATTGAGTGCTTTTAACACATTTTTAAATTATGAATAAATGTAAATAAATATCGGAAATAAATATAATATAATTCAATTTCAAAGATAATAAATCACTGTCAAATGATATTTGTTTTGATGTTAACAACAAAACGGAAAATGTCAAATGACAATTGTTTGAAGTCAGAAATCGGAACAGAGGTTATGTTATGATTGGTATTTCGTAAAAAAATATTATTTATTTGACTTATTTTATATTTAAGTAATTAATATGGATCGTTTAAAAGAGTTAGAACAAGAAATATTTGAATTAAAAGAAACGTTAAAAATCAAAGAAAAGGAATTGTGTGAAGTTAAACAAAACATTAACTCCGTAAGTATAAGAAATGACTTACTTTACATTTAAGTAATTAATATGGATCGTTACAAAGAGTTTTACCTGTAACGTTTATTAAATTTAAAGATTTACTATTTATTCATTATTTTATATCTAATTTATGTATTTGTAAGAATTTTAAATAAACTGTTTATTACAGGCTCTAAGTTTAAGTATTATTTCACTTATGAAATAAAACTATTTTTACGAATTTAACTCGCGTATATTGAATTAAATTTTAAATTTAAAGAGTTAGTTTAAAATTTAAATTTATAATTTAATTCAATATACGCGAGTTGAATTCCTAAAAATAGTTTTACTTCAATATGTAGCACTTGTAAAAGCCTTAGAAAACACTATATTATTTCACTATTTAATTCTCCTCAACTGCACAGTCCCGTATTCTCCTCTACTTAAGTTCTTTCACCCGAAGGTTGTCTGTCAGAGATTGCTCTTAGCAATAAGACCGCCTTTGCATACTATTTTTAAATGTTAGAAGTCCGCTACATGTTGTAATTTTTTTTTATGTGTGTGCAATAAAGTGCTTTTCTATCTAACTATCTATCTAAATGATCTCTAACTCTTCAATATTTATTTGATAATAATAAATATATCTAATAATGATGTAATCTGCTTTAATAAATCAGTTGTTGAAAGTATTTGTGCCTACTTAAAATGAAGTAGGTTAAATTGTTATGATATTATAACATTTATAATATATTTAAAAATTTAACATCTATTTATTTGTGTCCAAAAACCAAAAACAGTATTACAAAAAATACAATTCAAGAAATAGGTAATGGATTAAACTCATTTCATTATGTAAACCATTGTGTTATGGTATAATTCGTCATAAAAGTTAACTGAAATAAATGTAGAATATAAACATTCATATGGACATAATAGTACTAAAATCTTTATAGTACTTGTTGACTACATTATTTTATTTATTAAATGCATGCCATATTATTTGTATGTTTAGAGTTTATATATCTTATTTAATTTCTAATCCACTTTAAAAAAATATCAGTAATAATAAAGTAGGTCAAATGAAAGTTTCAGACAAACCCATTTTATACATACTTATTGAAAGAAGACTCTGTAAAGACACACTCCAAAAATTTCATTTAACATAAGTTATGTGGAAAATTACAGAATGATTAGAAATGGGTTTAGGTGATGGGTGCCATGCTTTATGTCATATTAGTCCATCTTTGATATTACCTCACATTGTTGTTCCTGAAGAACAAGAATATGGGTTCTTTCTCCTTTGCTAATGTCCAGAACTGAGGTTAGCTGAGTTCAACCAGAACAATTTTTTTTATTTAATACCCATAAAAAATTAAATAGCAGTAAAATCTGCTTGTAATGTTGCACATCTAAAGAATAGGGAACATTCATGTAATTTTTTTTTGACGTAAATTAATCATTTACCTCTATATATCGTAGAAAAAAATATAAATAGGTTTGAAAAGATTCTAGTTTTTCTTCAAATTAAAAATTAAAACTTGTAATAAATTTGAGCCGTTCAAACGCCGTCATTTTGCGCGCGCTTTGCGTGACGTCAAATGACACATCCAGTGAATGTTTACTATGCACTTTTTAGTTACTTCATACATATTTTAAGTTTTAATTGCTTTACAAGTCATGAAAGAAGATAAAAATCATCTTACGAGTATTGTATAGTACCGGAGTGCAAAAATAGTATTAGAAAAACACCCGACAAAGTGTTTTTTGTATTCCAAGAGATGCGAAAATACAAAAACAATGGTGTATGGTAATTAAAAGGGATAATATATGTCCTAAATCGTGTTTATATGGTTGTGAAGATCAATTTAACGTAAGTATACTTTATTTATAATAAGTTCAATCTAATAGTTTAAATTTATAGTACCTAAGTATTAAATATTAGAAAATTTGAGTTTAAAATTAACCTAACCTATCTTACAAATTTCAGTATAACTTTCTATAAAAACCGTAATCTTTTTTTGTTTTACGCAATTTTTATGGTCTGTCAATTTATTTCAGGTTAAGGAAGATACAGCAAATTGTATTGAATATAATATGTGTAACGAAACAATAAGGAGAAAGATGTAATCTAAGTTTGAAGAAAGGAGTTGTTCCTTATAGGTATATTTTTGTGGCAAAAACAAAAGCTGATAGAATGAGAATGTGCATAGTCAAAAGGCAAAGATTGACATTGGTTAATGAAGCCTTTTAAGAGTTAGCTGTCAAAAGTAGTGTTTAAAAAAATTGGTGACCTTTACGAAAAAGTGATATATGTAGTAAGTCCTAGTACTGCCCATACAAATGTCTGTGATATTAATCAGCCAAGACTGAGTACTTCTCCTATTGAATGTGATGATCATAAGGCAAAGCCTTGCTTTTCGCATATTAAAGATAAATTACCAAGTGACTAAGCTGTGCAAGTTAATATTAAACCGAAGTATGGAAGCAAAGGTGTCAATGTAAATATACCTGCTGAAAAACAAAATGTAGCATTGTCACCATTTCCTCATTTAACACACAACATTGGTACACAACAGTTTTAAAAGTAAAACTATCTGTTTTAAAAAGAAAATTGTTTACTGAAAACACAGCTGATAATACTTGTATAGCATCTTATATCTTCTATATCTGCTGATTATCAACCAAGTTATTTATCTGAGTCAAGTGAAGTGAAAAATAATTCAGAGGCAGAAACATTTTAAAAATGTATTGTGTATTCAAAAAGAGTTTGTAGGTATTTGTTTTGTTAGAGTTGTTTGAGTATTTAGAAAATGTTTTTAAGATTACCTAAACAATTGTATCATTTAATAAAACCTTTAAGCAAGAAAATATAGGTTTAAATTATTTATTTTTCTCAGTCACACTGATACCACAGTATGAACTTAAACGCCGATATATTGAATGGTGTGTCAAATGACGTCACATTTCCTTTCGACCAATGGTGGCGCGTTTTGGAATTTTGAATTTCGCTCCCTAAATTTACACTTTTCATAAATTATTTTATGGCCTTAAATGATTAGTAAATTAAAAAAAAAATGATTTTATTATAATAAGATGATAAAAAGTTATCGAAAAAAAAATATTTGAGACCATTTAAATTTTTTTGCATGTTCCCTATTGCAACAATGTAATTTCTATTTGTTTTAAAAAATATATATGTATTTATATATCTATACTGTAAACCTAAAAACATTGATTAGGAGTTTCTTCCACCACCGTCCATTCACTCTATATTTGTTTAAAGTATAGAATGCTAGAATTCACCAAGAAATAGCGATACGGTAGATTAATTAGTAGAGCGACGAGACGGTTTCCCAGGCGTCGCGGGTTCATATGCCAACCCGTAACATTTTTCATTCTATATTTATTTAAAATTAAGCTAAGCTTAACATGGCTGTATATAGATATTCTCAAACATTAATTTAAAATAATTCATTGGGCGCTTTTGTATTTGTAATTTAACCAAATAACCTTAATTAAATTAAAGTAAATTCCCGAGATTTTAAAGTTTTTCATTTTGAGGGCAAACTTTTAACTCTATAAACAATTAGACTTTTTCATTAGTGGCATTAGCAATTCATCCTGAAATACGTTACCAATAAATCAGTAAAAATAATTCAAATAAAACAATATCCATGCAGTATTTAGACAGGACAGTGAGTATCCGACGATAGATGGCGCGATTAAAAAATGGACGAATTGCATCACGCTAGTGGAATCATTTTTCAAATCATCAGGACCCATTAACGGTATCTAATGATTCCTCTCCCCCGGTGACGCTGTAATAGCCACTTGGCGAACAGCATAGTCATTACAAAAAAAAAATTAATAATGCCAGTAATGATTTTTATAAATAGGTTGAATCTATATAAATATAGAATGAAAAATAAACCGATACGGGCAGGGATTCGAACCCGCGACTACTGGGAAACCGTCCCGTCGCTCTACCTAATGAGCTACTGTATCGCTGTCCGCCTTGGTGAATTAAGCATTCTGTATGTGATCGTCTTTATCGGGACGGTGGTGACATCTATTAGGTTTCTTTCGATAGTCCTAACCAATGTTTCTAACTTTGCAGTATAGATAAACACTGAAAAGATGCCACAACCGAAATTAAGTTTGAAAATATCTATAAACATGTATAGCCATAGCCAAGTATAGCCGAATCCCTGCCCGTATCGGTTTATTTTTTCATTCTATATTAAATAAATAAATAGAAAATTAGTAATTTTAATAATGTATCTAAGCAAGTAAGCAAGAAGAAAAAGAAATTCAACATCCATTGCGTAGTTTAAAATAAAGCACACAAAGAGTTAGTTTATAAAGAATCAAGAATAATAGTAATAATAATAATTTTCAGAAAGTATCTTTAAGCAACAAGAATGTTATAAATGATGAGACTACTAAAGTCAATATTGGTACACTACCAAAATGGGCGATAGAAAGGTACGCAATATTTTTGTATTACATAAGAAACAAACATTCATCGTTTATTTTTAGTAATACTAGACCGATTTGGATAAAATTTGGTATTGTAATAGCTTAAGGTCTGTGTCAACATAAAGGTATACTTCATTTCGGAAAATTATGTTATTACCATGTCAACCAAAATGGTATAGTTTTAGGTAAAAAAAAAAAGTTGTATTTCCACTCTCGGAACAAGTGTGGAAATACTTAATATCCGCTATTTCTATGGATTATATACCTAATATCCGCTATTTCTATGGATTATTTTTATATAATAAAAATAATTTGTATAAAGGACCTTTACAAACTTTTAGATACAGTCGTCAAATCCTGTTACCCGATATCGGTGTGGAAGGCCAGGCGAGGTTGATGTCCGCTCGTGTGTTGGTAGTGGGCGCGGGGGGGCTTGGCTGTCCCGCGGCTGTGTACCTAGCTGGGGCTGGAGTGGGTATGAAATTATTTATATTAATAAAAAAAACACACTACCTAAATCCTCATTCCCATGTCATTTTCCCCCTATATTGAACCGGAATGGTATAAATGTTACATCTATTACTTTCTCAGACTTCCTCTAATTGCATATCCATCCTCATTGACGACTCAACTTTTCACGTGAATTTCATCCCTCCTCTTTTATATGTCCAATCTTAAATCTACATCCCAAAAATTAAGAATGCGAGGTTCACTTCCTACTGTTTTAGATAAATTTTGTCATTCTCTTTTTATATAAAATAATTAATAAATGTTATTACAATTGTTATTAGGTGACGACAAAATTTTATTAAAAGTGAAACTTAATACGTTACATTCAGTTCTCAAATAACTCTGAAATTATTATTTTTTTGTTTAGGTGAAATAGGTATAGTAGACTATGATGCGGTGGACGTGACAAACATACACAGACAGATCCTACACAGCGAAAGCGACCAGGACCTCAGTAAGGCTGAGTCGGCAGCTAACAGTTTAAGAAGGTATGTGTGTATTTAATTATTATTATTTTTAATTAGTTGACCACCTCTTGCAGGCAGCCTCTATACATTAATCCTAACAACATTTGACTACGACTTTTTGAAATTAATAGTTTTTTAAATTTCAGTTTTCCCATACCAAATTTATCGTTGCCTCTGAACTGACATTAACTCTGAGCGTAGGTATGGCGCCCGAGCGTTAACCTTTTAAGCACTTCTTACAAAATACAGAGTAATAAGTAAAAGAGGCAGCAAATTTTTTTGTTTTGTGTTTTTTGTGTTGTTTATCAAGATTTTTAAAAGTAAACAGGATGGAAAAAACAATGTTCCTATAAATGCCACCTCGAATTCCTGCTTGCGTTTGTAATATATAGTATATACCTAATATTTCTAATTTATTTATACAGGGGGTTAGTCAATGAAACAATGCTTTTGATGGTGTATTGAATTATCTTAATTATGGCGATAGTAATTCGTTTTTATTTCATTGTTATGATTAAATATACATTGTATTGAATATCTGTCTGTCTCTTTTAAATGTATAATATTATTTATTTCATCCTTTATAAAATGATTTAATATGTCTATTATTTTTTAGTATTAACTCCAAAATCAAAATAACCGCATACAACACAGAGCTCTCTCCGGACAATGCTGTGAGAATTGCTTCTAACTACGATGTGATTTTGGATTGCACAGACAATGTACCCACTAGATATATGTTAAATGACTTGAGCATATTGACAAAGGTAAAAATTAATAATTTGCTACAGATATCTATATATTAATAAATGAAGAGAAAACTGTGTGTTTTCTTTCTAATATTGTGTGGAGGAATAAGACATTTGATATATTTATAGTTTGTATTTAATAGAAATGTAGAGAACATAATTTGATATATAACATGTATTAAAGATAAATACAATGATTAATTGCTTGGCTGCTGTCATGTCTAATATTTATTATATATTTGAAAAGTTGAATGTATCTTGTGTTATATTTAAAGTCTTATGTAATTGCTTTTAGATCCCATTAATATCTGGTAGCGCATTAAAAATGGAAGGACAATTAACTATATACGGGTACAGAGAAAAGAAGAATGAGAAGGTAAATATAATTAGTATCATGAGTAAAATGACATACTAAAGATTTTTGTTTACTTCGAAAATAACGAAACACTTAAAAATCACCCCTGTAAAAAGTACGATTTCAAAATAAAACGTTTTTAGCTAGTAAAGATTCCAGACTTCTTTCCTCAGATATTTGTATATGTTATATAATAATTTTATATAATAATTTACCTGATGTTATTAAGAATTGTAACAATATTAGGCAGTTTAAGAATAGTCTCAGATTATACATTAGAGATAATATTTAAGAAAACAGATAAAGTATTGTATAGTTTTATATTTTATATATATTTTAGATAAGTTCCTTAATGGTTAAATTCGTTATTATTGTCCTTATTGTGTTTTAGTTGAATTAGTTAATAGGTTTAGTTACATTTAAATAAGTTTAAAATAAGATTGTAATTGTGTATACATGCATGCACCTGCAAGCTTTCATAGATGCACGTTTGTATATGTGTGTTTGTATGTCTATGCATGTATAAACATAACGGTGGAATAAATGTAATGCATGCGTCAACAAGTTTGCTTAATTGTATTTACTTAATCTCTGTATAAGTGAACAGTGTGTTCTTCATGAGAAATAAATATCTTTAAACATATATAACACATACACTCATACACTCACAGACTGCAGGTCCTTGTTACCGCTGTGTGTTCCCGCGCCCGCCCCCCGCCGCCGCCGTCGGCAGCTGCTCGGCGCAGGGCGTCGCTGGACCAGTGCCGGGGACTATAGGTATACACACACAAACACACGTACACACAGCTCAACACACACACACACACACACTGACACACGCACGCATACACACTATCAAAATTGGCTTTATACATTTAAATTTTATTTTTATTTTATTTTTTTAAATTTTACTTCGTTAATAAGTAGTACTGCCATATAAGATGTACAACTTTTTGATAAAACTCGACACACATGTAACACACTTCCATTAGTAACACAATATAATATATTTAAAAATACTTAAATGGATTATGTAATTCATTCATAAATTAGTAACATTTTAAATATAAAGTATTTAATTATTTTAGGGTCGTTGCAAGCTCTGGAAGCTATAAAACTAATAGTAGGTAAACGATATGAAGAACTCCTCGTTGGAAGAATGTTGATATTTGATGGAGAAGATATGACCTTTAGAACTGGTTTGTTTCATTAACTAATTTAAGAATCAATTTTTAAATAACCATTTTTTATATATTTTATATGTAATTTATTATCTGGCTCTTGTCACTTTTCATATTAGTGCCATCTATGTGTCAGCCACAAATGTGTGTGTGAATATAATAACTATATTTATTTTTGTAAATAAATATATTTTTTAAACTAAATATAATTAAATTTCAGTCAAATTACGACCGAAAAATTCTAAGTGTGAGATGTGTTCTGAAGTAGCGACTATCAAGGAACTAACCAATTACGAAGTACTCTGCAAGATGCAATCTAAAGAGAAGGTAGATTGGTTTTGACAATATCTGTATAAAAGTATATGTAGTACAGTCCAAGTAAAAATATTTTTATTATCATTAGGCATAAGAAATCGTTTTAATTGTTTCCTCTTGTACTATAATAATTATTATGTTTTCGTCAAAAACAATATAAAACAGCGTCATCTCTTTGTCAGTTGTTAAACCTTTCTGTATTTACAGGACCTAGATCTCCAAATTCTGCCCCAATCTCACCGGATATCCGCTATGGAATTGTCAAGTTCATATTTAAATAAGCGCCATCTATTGATAGATGTTCGGAGTGACGCTGAGTACACCATGTGTCATATAGACGACTCCATAAATTTTCCCTTGGATCAGCTTCATGGAGACAGATTTAGGGAACTTCTCGACATTATAAGCAAATGTTCTAATGATGGTATTTTTTTATTGTTTCTTTGTACTTTTTATGTCAATAGTTTAAGCCAGTTACATTTTTTTTTCAGTGGCTCAAACTAAATTAATTGATTAGCTTAAAATATTTGAATCATATTATGATATATATTCCAGTAATATTCATATGTAGAAGAGGCAATGATTCTCAAGTGGCGGCTCAGATGGTGTTGAACGAACTGAATAAAGTTGTTAAAGATGTCTCCGGCGGCCTCCACGCGTGGGCGAGAGACGTTGACAGGGAGTTCCCCGTGTACTAGTGTTGAGATCAGACATGTACTAAAATTTTAGTTTAAGGCAATAAAGACGTTATTTTACAATTGTTAAAACTAGAAAATTTTAATATCCTCATGAAGAATATTTCGCTGATTAACTAAAACCTCGTAGTAACGAGCGATGAACGCGACACAATATAACATTATAAAATATAATATTAGAAACAGAAACTTTGCTATCCTGGAAACCTTGCTCGTGATGAGTGAAAAAATAAAAAGAACAGTAGTTGACTTACTAGTAAAACATTGATTACATAAAAATAAAAAAGTAAATGAATTTATGTGTTATAATGTTGTGTTTCATAATAAAAATCCCCTCGAACCCCCCCTTTTTGGTGGGGGGATTCGAGCGTCTCTGCAGTCTTCACACTAGGCTTCCAGTGGCATGACATCACTAATTTTGTAGTCGGGTTTAAGTACCGCCTCCTTCAAGAGCCATTTCCTATCCTATTCACTTATTCTCTTTTATTTATTTCTTTTAATGAAATAAAACAAGAAAACCTGTCCACCACCACCTTGAGACAGAGCAGCCGCACTTGTTCTTTTCGACGGAGGACGGAGGACGCTGTACTACACCGGGTACTCGTTAGAGCACAACTTTCGCTCACGCGCCGGAGTATGTGTGAACGCGAGGAATCTCTGTATCCAGCTTCTCCGTCACCTTGAAGACCCCACTTTTTTTTCCCTATGGTTTTTAGTGGACACAGGAAACGAAAAAATCCTGTATTCCTGTGTCTACCGTTCGCACAGCGGTGACCAGGAGACAACTCGATTATTTGAGGATCTCAGTGAGGCTGCTAATATGGCTCTGTATCAATACCCTTCAGCGCAGCACGTCTTTCTGGAGGACTTTAATGCCTATCATCAAGACTGACTGTTCCCGTACCAGAAGACCGACCATGCTGGAAGAGCGCATAGTTTGCGTCGTCCTTGGACCTCTTTCAGCTGTGCGAGGCAAGCGACGAGGGTACCAGATGTTAGGTCATACAGTAACATGTGACGGTGTTAGGCCATACAGCTAATTGCCTGGACCTTCTGCTGACAACTGAACCGGACAGGTATCGTATAGTGGTCACCTCCCTCTTGGGAACCTTCGATCGGTCTGGTAAAATCTGGGTTTTCATATTCCGCACCAGCTCTCGAACCAAACGTATTTCCATACTCGTCTAACAGTATGGAAATACAAGTCAGCTGATTGGGATGAGATGAGACACTTTTTTTTTATTCCTGCGCCACCCGCAAAAGAGAAAGCGAATGTATTTGCTTCTCTGTTCGCTAAACACTGGCAATTCTTCTCCGGTACATCTTCACTACGGAAATTCCATGCCTGAAATCCGCATCAGAAGGTATAGATAGCATTCTGTCGTTTAGATGTGAATAAAGCCAATGGTCTTGATGGTATACCAGCCATTCTGCTCAAGACATGCGCAGCTGAGTTATCTCCTGTATTAACACTTCTGTATCGCCTCTCCTTCAAGACTGGAATAGTGCCGAATTTCGGAAGCTTGCCAAAGTGCAACCAGTGCTTAAAAAAGGCAGCCGTGCCCATCCTGCTAATTATAGGCTGACTTCAATCACCTCTATACTCTGCAAGATTATGGGGCGTGTGTTGAACTCGCGCTTTTTAGCGTACCTAGAAGGTAACGATCTCCTCCGTGACCGACAGTACGGGTTTCGCCAAAATAGGTCCACTGAGGACCTTCTAATGTACGATTTACACATTTTAAGTGAGGCATCGAGAGGAACGGAGAAGCGGTCGCCGTCTCTCTGGACGTCTCGAAGGCATTTGACAGGGTCTGGCAAGCGAGCCTTCTAACCAAGCTTTCTGATCTGATTCTGGCCTGATCGGTTGGGTAACGGACTTTCTTAGCCAGAGATCTCTTCGAGTAGTTGTCGGCAGGTGTTCCTCGGAACCCTTGGACAATAAATGCCGGAGTGCCTCGGGGTTCCGTTCTTTCTGCAACCCTTTTTCTGCTGCAGTTTAACGATCTGTTGAAGCCCGGTATCTATGGGCTCGCAGACGACAGCACCGTTGTAGAAAAATATATGCCGAGTTATCGGGCTAGTAGAGATCAAGTACAATATGAAAGGGAAACCACGGTGCAACGTTTGAAATACAATGCGGGTATCTTTAAGATAACAGTTAATAGTTTACTTAGTTAATGCAGCTTACCATCTATGACTACATTCCCACTTTACATCAGGTGCAATGTAGTCAAGCATTAACTTTAGTAGTATAAAAAAAAATAAACGAAACGGGTGGACCGATTTTAACGAAATTTTCAGAGCCTTTAGATTGACCCGGGTAAACCTGTTAAGTTTGCTGGCAATAGAAGCATTTTTAATTGAACTGTCAATGAGAGTTTTTTACTCCCGATATGATATTATTTTTTACAATACATACATTTACATTAAATTCAGGATGACTCTTAATTATTATTGCGGTGGTTTTATTCTTATATTTAATGTATTTCTTATTACGTATTTTTTATTAAAATATCTTTAGAATTTAAATTAAACCCTGCGAAGTTGACCTGGGTATATATAAATGAAGAATTCAATATGTTAAGTAAAAATCTTTGAAACTTAAACCCAATGATTTCATAGTCATCAAACATAACGTGGTAATAGGGAGCGGCCTAGTGATGAATGAATGACATTTGATCTGGTGAAGGAAAATAAAGATCATTTCTTGTCTGTAGATATAAGTATTATTATTGTCAGTGCTTTTTGTTTTTGGTTTGTTCTTGGGATTAGAAAAATCTTACTGGCCTTAAAGACTAAGGACGCTTGGTAGAGTCAACACAAATGTAAATTAGCTTCTGCTTAGAAAGAGTGACGAAATAATTAAATAAATTAGAAGAAATAATGTAACAATAATACAACACAAACTTAAATCTCAATTAAGTACCTTAACTATAAAAAAGTTGATGGTGAAAAACACCTAAGAGTATGTTACAACTATAATATAATAATTTAATAGAATAGGTATGGATAGTAACAAAGTAAACATAAAATTAGTAAAAAAAAATATATATAGACGAAATTTTAAATTAAAATATTTTTACTCTTGTAAGCCATTCCAAATAAACAACAAAATCAAAGCAATGAGTCACGCATTTCACTTTATTATGGTCTAATACACAACTCATTTCACCCTGAAAATTGAAGTCTATTTACAAAACATACGATTCTCAATCTTAATGCAAGGTGTTAAAGTAGATAACAAATGTGTTAAATGGAGCTAATAACTGCGATGTTTCCTATCCCTAATCCGACAAAGGTTGTGATTGGTTGATTTTTGCAATGCGCGCGCAAAACCAAATATAATGACGCTTTCTAAACAATAAGTATACATTACTGGCTTACTTAGCAAATACATTCAGAATTTCTTAGACAAAACCGCAATAGAACGATAAGTAGTGAGTGTGTTGAGTTGTGTCTATGGCGTTATAAAAACTTTTTTTGTAATTCCTTAATAGAGTTTCGGGAAGAGTCAACCCGTGCAGTCGGGGTTGTGTTTAAAACTGTCGATATTTAAATATATTTTATTCTTTATTATAAACAATATAAGAACTAAAAATGTGCCTTAATACGTGTCTTATTTTATTTATTAGAAGTTTCATTAAATAAATTATTACCATCAAATTAAAAATAGATAATGAACTGTTACAAGAAATATCTAATTGCATATCATTAAAGTTTCAATATAAAAAATATAGTTTAATGTGAGTTTTCATTTTTGACGTCGTTTCTAAAACGAAATTAATTTATAATTAGGTAAATTCAGTAGAAAATCTAAAATAAAAAATTTATAACCATGATCAATAAATTACTATAAAATAAAGAGGAAAGAGAAATATTTAATACCGGAAATAATCTTTAACAACAATCTTAGATACTTAACTGTAAAACTAAATAAATTATTAACAAATATATCCTATAAAGATAATAAATACCAACAATGGCAAAAATTATCTAACAAGCGCATAAATAAAAAAGTTTGAATATCGCTGACATAACCAGCATGGCCAACATTGGCAAAGTGTTGGCCACCATTAAGGCCGTTATAACTCGATTGGTGTTCGCGTGTCACGGGATCATCGCGATATGGCAAGTCACCGTCTTCAAGAACAGCCTGGAATATTGGTACTTGGCCTCACCAATATTACTGTTAATTTTTGAAGGAGTTTTCACTTTGACTATAAAAGATAACCAAGAATGGAAGTGGTAAGTATATTTATGTATTTTACTATTTAAATGTATCGCAAAAAATATGTTAATAAAACTTGTTTTCGAAATAATTAAGTACTAGATCCTTCTTGATGCACAGTTACTTTCTATATTATATGAAATAACTTAATAAATAGTAGTTTATAGCATACCTCAAAACATTAACAATTTAAAGTACTAACTCTAAAATTACAAGTGTGTTATAAATAAATAAATAGTTTCATTTCATTTATTTATAACGGAAAGTATGCTATATGTATAAGTACATAACATTACAAAACCAACCTTTATAAATATATATTATATATTAGAATATCCTTTGTCTCCTAGTGTCAATCTAATCGAATATTTCGTTTTCACCCCAAACCTCCTGAAATCTATTAGAGTAGAGTCACTGGATACAGATAATAAAAAATAAATTATATTCGCCAAGTTAACCCGAAGGTAAATAAGTGAACAAAATATAACGTATTTATGTTACTTAACGCGTTCAATAAGGCTTTACAACAACAACATAACAACAATTAAGAATAACTTAGGACAATCCTTAAGAGTTGCTGTCGCCAGCAATTCTCAGAACTGTGGCAGTTATTTTTCCGAGCTGGTGGTTATTTGACTTTCAATAAAGATTTTGAGTTTGAGTAAATCTCTCATTAAAAATGTTCATATGCAAAGGACTCGATATAATAAAACCAAAAGAAAATAGATGAATATCCAATTTAACACTCGTTTCTACTAAATACTTTAGTATTTACTCTGTTTTGCCTAAATTAGTGAGCAGGGCGCGGACTTGACGCGTTCCGGAACTGCCATTAGCCAGCATAATATGCCATCAGTAGCTTTGTAAGTAAATAAAAAATAACTGTGATCTTAAAACACTGGTCCCGTAACTCATATTTTATACCTATTTTTTTTTATAGATAATAATTTTTTTTTATAATTTGATCTTAAATCTCCGAAAAAAATGTATAATAAGTAATTGATTATTCCAAATATGTATAAATTATATGGAACTAAATGTTGGGTAATTTTGACAAAATATCAGAAAAAAAAGACAGCAATATAGTAAGAAGTTAAGTTTAGAAACCATTATGTACCCACAGTGACCAAACAATATTCTTAAACTGATTACAAAAATCAAATGTTTTTAAAATGTTATAAGAATGTGGTTGTAAAATATTCAACAAATACAGTTAATAACACCAAGCCCAAATGCCAAGAGAATAAAAAGAGATGTCAAGAGAATAAAAAGAGATTGATACTCGGTAGCTTTGATTAGACACTACGACTGTCTATTGTCTATGGACGACCTTCAAATTAAGTTACAATTGTGAATAAACGGTTGATTCGAATAACTTTGTAACAGACATTTTGATTGATATGTTTAAACGTATTATATAAATTATAATAAGTATCCTTATTTAGTATTACGTATATTTGTTTATTTGCGAAGTTTTCTTCTATCTTTAATGTTCTTTATTGCGTTCCCAGTAACGTCCTTTTCTGTATATGTATTCTACATTTAAATCGTAGAGAATCGTATTTTCTATGTTTTGCAAAAAGATTTTTACTGCGGATTATATAAGGACCACGTCCCGTCGAATTGAATGATTTCTCTGATTTTACTATTATCACATCGCTACTTACTTTAAGTATATGAAAATAACAAATACTCGACGTTATAATTCTAAATATCATTACGAAGTTAATAAAACAATGATTTAAATAATTAGGCCTTATTAGTTCTTTTTATTTAAGTTAAATCAATAATTCATTAATTTATATGAATCAATACAGTGACCATAAAAATTTTGAAACAAATCAAAACATTACGAATTATTTTAAATGTTAAATTATTTAACAATAATGTAACTCTGTATATCAATATAATAAGTAATATCTAATCGAAGTAAGAGTAATGTAAAAATAATAATAGTTAATTAATAATGTTCAAATAAAACCATTAAATCACTATTTCATATAAGGCATTTATACCAGCATAATAAATAACATTTAGCTGAATGTGATCATCCGTGACCTCGACACCGAGAAGGCTAGTCGCCTGACATTCTAGTGTTTTGTAAAAGAGAAGTCGAGCAGAACGAGCTGGTTGACTTCAGTGACACTGAAGGGTTTTTTGTCTATGGAAATTCGTTGGATTTGAAATAAAACATTACTTTGTAAAAATGAACCTTTCTCGTATGTTTATAAACATTTTTTTGGTTGACTGTGATCGATTTATATATTATACTCTAATAATATTTTTTATTGTTTTTGTTGTTTGCCGTAACGAGTCTTGAAATTGAAAATATTTAAAGACGTCTTTTTGCTACGTTATTCTTTTCCTGTTTTTATTTTGCTCAAGATCAAAATTCAAAATTCAAAATATCTTTATTCAAGTAGGCATTTACACGCACTTTTGAATAGTCAATTACATTAAATTGGTCAGTATAGTCAGTCTGTGAGTAAGCTACCACCAGCTCGGAATGCTGTTCTGATGAGAAGAGCTGGCCAGAAACTCAACAGTTGCTCTTTTTAAATAAAATTTAACAATGTTTGACTTATAAATTATAACATGAACCCTGCAAATGAGTCAATTTTATTTATTTTATAAACTTAAATGCAATTTTGGAACAACTAGAACCGTCGCAATCAATCGGAAAAGAAGCCCAATGATTTCAGGCAACGAAAATTAAATAATAATAACAGTAAATATATATATATATATATATATATACATACATACATACATACATACATACATACACACATACACACATATAAATCTTCGGCCTGCCACACAACCAGTCACCGCAAGCAGCACCCGTTCACGAGCATAACACAAGAGCCAGCCATCACCCCCTTCGCACATATTTGAGGGAGGGAGGCAACCCGACTCCCGATGCTACCGCAAGTAGTGACTTCTAAGGAATCGGTGTGATGCAGAAGGTCGATAAAGCAAAATTAATTTACAACAAAAAACAAATTGCGGAGATTACTAGCTATTCGCAATACAATACAGATTTATGACCCAAGATTTATGATACAATGACCCAAGTTCCACACATTTCGATCAACCAAAAACTCTTGAATGTTATAGTAAGATTTATTTAATAATATACCTTTAATTTTAGATTTGAAACCAAGAAAAGGAAGATCTAAGATATCTTGTGGAACCTTATTATATATGCGTATACTCAAGCCCATGAAGGATTTCTGAACTTTTTGAAGTCTAAATTTAGGCGTTACAAGCCTATTTTTATTTCTTGTATTGATAGTATGTCTGTCGCTGTTTTTTTTATAGTCATTTAAATTTTGGCGTATATATAGTAAGTTATTAAAAATGTATTGAGAAGCGACCGTAAGAATACCGATTTCTTTAAAAACTTCTCTTAGGGAGTCTCTAGCTTTTAAGTTACAAATAGCCCGTATAGCTCGTTTTTGTAAAATAAATATAGAATTAATTTCGGCAGCGCTGCCCCATAGTAAGATACCGTAAGACAATATACTGTGAAAATAACTAAAATAAACGAGTCGAGCCGTATTAGCGTCTGTTAATTGTCTTACTTTTTTAATTGCAAAGACGGCTGAGCTAAGTTTGCTTGCGAGTGTCGAGAGATGGGGGTTCCACTGGAGCTTTTTATCTAAAGTTATACCTAAGAAAGTTGTCGAGTCAGTCAGTTCTAACACTTCATTGTTAAGGCGTAAACTACAATTTTGACTTTTGACATTAGGAAGTGCAAATTCCATGCATTTAGTTTTTTTAGTATTTAAGACCAAATTATTAATTTCGAACCAATGAAGAATACGTGACAGAGCACTGTTTACTTCGTCATAATTAGCTTTATTACGATCAACATTGAAAATAAGCGAGGTATCATCAGCAAAAAGTACAATGTCACATAGTCCTTTTACATAAAAGGGCAAATCATTAATATATAGTTAAAATAAAAAGGGGCCAAGAATAGATCCTTGTGGAACACCCATCTTTAGGTGAGAACCAGCCGATTTACAATTATTTACATCAAGCGTCTGAACTCTTTGATTTAGGTAAGAGGCAATAAGATCAAGCGCAGCACTACGCACACCATAGTGGTTAAGTTTGCATAGTAATGTTTGATGGTCTACGCAATCAAAGGCTTTAGATAAATCACAAAATACCCCGATTGCATTCTGTGACTTCTCCCATGCGTCGTAAATGTGCTTAAGAAGCGTGGCACCCGCATCAGTTGTTGACTAGCCTTTGGTGAAACCAAATTGTTTACTATGCATGATTTTATTGCTGTAAACGAATTCTGTCAGTTGAGAATAATTTTTTCGAAGATTTTACTTAAGGTAGGCAAAATAGATATTGGCCTATAATTTCCCGGTTCAAGTCTATCGCCGCTTTTAAACAAAGGAACTATTTTACTATTTTTCATTAAATCTGGGAATGTACCGGTTTCAATACATTTGTTAAAAATTAAGGATAATTGGGGCGCAATGTCATTTATAACAGTGGTAAGTAATTTAACTGACATACCCCAGAGATCCCCTGTTTTTTTCATATTTAGGTTTCTAAACGTTTTAACAATTTCATTTGATGAAACAGGTTTAAAAACAAAACATTTGTCACTGACTCTTACGTTATTCGTCAGTTCCGCAATTGCATCAAATGGTGAAGAATTTAGATTCCGCGTGACTGTTACAGGAATTTCTTTAAAAAAAGTCTCAAAAGTAGCCGCAACATTTGAATCTGTATTTATTTCAATATTATCAATTTTTAGCTTAATAGGTCCATGAACAGCCCTAGTTTTCCCAGAAACACTAGATATAACATCCCACGTTGCTTTTATCTTATCATCAGAGTTTAAAATTTTATTTCTAATATAAATCGACTTGGCATGTACGCAAACGTTTTTAAATATTTTAGAGAAATTTCTAACTTTATTAAAGAACACGGGATCATGATTCCATTGCCTCTCACCATACAAATCATATAATTTTTCTCTACTTTTGTATATTCCCGGGGTAGCCCAATCACTAAATTTAAGTTTTAGGTATTTAGTTATAGTTTTTGGTTTAAAAATATTATTGAATTCTTGTAACAAAAAATCGAAAACTTTATTATATAAATTATTGGGATTGCCATCGCTCACGTCTACTTTATGCAGTTTTTGCGCAACAATATTCTTAAAAGTATTAGTTCGGTTTTTTGTTATCGGTCTGCAAGTAAATTTTTGGGGCTTTTCATTTTCACGATTGATTAATATAGAAAATTTTTGACCACAGTGGTCTGAACTTAAATTTGTCATTATCGTCTCTTCATAAATGTTACAGCGACAGAACACATTATCAATGCAAGTCGAGGAAACACTAGTAATGCGAGTAGGTTCAAAAAATACGTTCAATAAGTTAAAAGATTTAAACAAATTTAATAAACGTACACTAGACGAAGTTACTTGTAATATATCTACATTAAACACCGCACACAATCACGGACTTGTTTTTATGACAAAGTTTAGTTAAAATATCCTCCATTTTGTTTTCAAATTCATCAAAATCACCAGAGGGAGGTCGGTACACGCATAAAATAATATGTTCATTGAGCTCAATGCAGGATAGTTCAATAATTCGCTCGACAGAGAGCGTATTACTCCTAAATAAATAACAATTTATCGTTGTTTTTCAAATAATTCACTTATTAAGTATTTCATGTAAAAAAATCTTTGTAGGAAGGAATACCTATAAGAAAGTCAAGGAAAAATATTTTCGTTGGTTAGGTATCTGCAACGAATAAGTTTCAAGTGGTATAACTACTTATTAGATGACTTCTGATTCATTCGAGTTCGAGTTCGAGTTTTTTCAACGCAACATACACCAAGACACATTCACAAATCATTGTTTCATAGTCAATGTTCTTCAACAATCTTGCTAAGCTATGGTAGGTTTAAAAATACGACCGACTCTCCCAAATTACTTAGAATTACCATTTAGTAACATGTTAAGATATTCTTGCCAGTCCGGATTATTGTAATAAATAAAAAACATTAGTATCTCTTACAATATCAATGAATCTGATCGAACATTTTCGAACATAATTACGTATTCAAAAATAAATAATATTTCGCGGCGTTAGTTACCAGATAGAACCTAGAAAATAAAAGTTTTTTAATTGAAATAACACCAGTTACCACCAGTCGGTAGAGTAAAGAAGTGACCTAAAAAACTTTCGATTCCCTCCGATTGCGAACAGCCATAGTTGACAGTAACTATGACCACTGGTTAACTATAAATATATAAATCAGTTGAATTATCATTATATTGTTAGTATTTAGCATAAAATCTTACTACTTCTCTCGCTATCAGGTTCTGCCCATCAGTATTTATCTATCTTGGCCTGGTCGTGCCAGCAATATGGCTACTGGAGTTACACAAAGTGGACCTTCGTCTACAGAAGAAATCAAACCTCACTATAACAGAGGTAACACTAACAACCTTAATTGGTTTACATACCAAAATATGAAGAGGTTTTCTATTAGTTAATATTTTCACTAGACGGAGATCCCAATCCCAGGGGCTACAAAAATTCCCACGGACATGTGGGTGACTCTCATCGAGCAGTTCCTGATGCTCACTCTGATAGTGGGCCGATGGTTGCTGCCCAAGGGAGATCTGACCAGGGACCAGCTCAGTCAACTACTGCTGGTGTATATTGGTAAGTGGTTGGTTCTAATGCAGAACAATAAAAATATGACGATTTAAAAAAAAGCACTCTTTATTATAAGGTTTCACATATTGTGGGTTAAAACTTCAGATTATAAATTTCCACTCAAATTTTTGAGTATTATATTTAGAGTAAATATAAAAATAAGGTTCTGTTAGAAAACGTGGTATCAAACAACCAATGTTGTCAATACAAAACTGTGAATAAAGTAATCTATCTCTAGGTACAGCTGCAGATATAATCGAGTTCTTCGATTCCTTCAAAGATGAGAAAGTTGCCACTGAGAAGGTGTTAGTGCTCCTGACTCTTGCGATCTGGTCGTGGTCGCTGGTGCAGTTCACAGTTGTGCTGACTGCTACTAAGTCCCGGAAGTCTAGAGGAACTGCAAATAGGTCCGACATGTACGTACGCTTACCGCACAAGGGAGTCTGCGTTTGTTTTACTCATAAAAATAAATGTTTTAGACGAAAAATAAACTGACTTTAAAATGTTTTATTAGTAAAAAAGTGGTATTAAAATATATTTACTCTATTTCTTTTCGCTTAATGGTAAATATATGGATGTTTTGTAAATGTGTATAGAAACACCAAATATACCACAATTTAAAATCTTTGAAAAATGCTTTTGAAGTCGGTTCAAAATTAGGTTCATTAAAACAAAGCAAAATTAAATAATACACATTTTTACATGGATGTATAATAAATGCATACTCCCAGCATGCCTGCTGATTATACCACACAGACACCCATCGAAATAATTGTTATTATATAAAAAAAGTAATTTGGTTGTCTATAAATACACCTCATACATTTCGCGCTTGTGTTATGTATGTTATGTGATTATTTTTAATAAATAGAAATTACAATGCTTTGTAAAAATTGCAATAACATCGTAATGACATATTCAAGATAATGGCTGATTTATTTTTCATGATAAAAATAATTCAAGACAAAACAGATTAATACTAGAAGCCTTTTTTTGCAACTGCCAAAAAAGACTTTAATTTGAAATTGGTATTGGTAAAATGTATTCGTTTTTCTTACTTTTAAAATCCGCCGACGCGACGGTCGATTGGTTGATAAAACACCAATGAATTTTAAATATAGTATTGCCTTAATATGTATATGTATTCTTTTTCTGCCATGACAAATGTATTCTTCCAAATTCGAAATTCAAATGTGAGTCGTCGACCGCTACCTACCCTCAGTGGTACATCCCGTGCGTGTTGCTGTTCCATCGAGGTGTGCGCCATCATCATGAACATCGCGCTGCAGGATGCGCCCTTCCTTGCGTTCCGTCTCTTGATCATCGCGCATTACAAGATCATCAACTACATGAACATATTCTTCACATGTAAGAATACTTTGGTAAGTTGTTATTTTGTATACATGCAGTATGCTATGTAATGTCATAAAATATACGAATACTCGAAGTCGTCTACTGGACATAATGAAATCAATATTTCCCGTTGTTTTAAATGAAGATGTTAATGCTATAATAAAAACCGAGTCCTTAAATAAATAACTTCAATGTTGATAATTAAAGTCTAATATGTATTAGTCTTCGTTGATTTGTAGGAAAATTATTTTAATTAAAGAAAAGCTTGCTCGGGATCTTTTCTTGCAGCGATCAAAGAAATTTTTTCATGAGAGTACATTACAGGTGATACTTCTGCAAATATACCGGCTGTATGTTCTACACCTGGAGACTGTCGAGGACACCGGCTCCGTTTATATTAAGAAACGAAAACACAAATCCGATAAGAAGGATAGAAGCAAGAAATCAAGGTGATATTTATTTTTTGTACCTATTAATGGATTTAAAAATAAATTATATTTTTAACCAAGGTTTAAAAGAAATAATGTATATATTTTTTAATTATAGCAATTTAAGGTTTTTAAAACTTGTGTATAGTTTTAATGTTATTGAATAAGTCATTTTCATTTTAATTTTCTGTCTGAAATTGTTAGAGAACACAGAGAACATAAAGACCACAAAGCAAAGAAGGCAAAGAGAAGAACAGAAATAGAAGAAACTTCTATAGCAGTGATAAGTGACCCTCGGAAACAGGAGAGGGTTCCCGGGGGACAGATTAGGTAAGTAAAGTATAACCTTTTTATAACGATTCAATTCAAATACTCCTTGGAGAGGTGACGTTTAAAAAAATATTAATGAAGTTTCTATAAAATACAAAAATATTTGATGTTTCATTAAATATTTAAAGAATCTTCTTTTATTTTTCTATAACAAAATAGGATATTACTAAAATATTCAAATTAGAATTGAAGATGGATTTGCCTGCAATAACTGTCGTGTATTATCCACATTTGTAAATAAACTATTATGCCATCTCGATTAAATCGTGACTCAATCACCTAACAAAATAGCGAGTGACGTCAGAGGGCAAGAACAGTCAATATTAAAGTAACGTTAATCTATACAATGCCCTCCCATTGTGACTCGCCCTTTAGTAGGGATGGAATAATATTATATCGATAGTTTATATATAATTTGTAAACTTATTTTATAAATACGTACCTATGAAAAATAATATGTTATAAAAGAAAGAAGTGAAAAGAACTTTAAAGACGATAATAAATTGACATACATACAATTTATTAATGTCTTAAGGCAAAATTAAGAATCGAGTCGAATATTTGTTACAAAATATAAAAAAAAAATCCTCTTTATTAGTGCAAATATAGAATTTGTAGTGAAATAAATCTCCGGTCATAATTTAACAATTCCTATTTTTATATTTAATTAGGAGGAATAGTGCTACCTTTGAAGCATATAAATAAATAAACAAAATTTTGTTTATATCGACACTAGAACAACACTAGTTCCGGTGATTTGCCTCGTGTCAAGGTGACCTCAACCCTCTTTACGATAGTCAATACAACCATATATATTATACGAGTGACTTATCTAATGTATTACTATACTGTAGCATTGCATCAGATCCATTTTTAAGTTCGGATAAAACAAATGAATACACATTCTAAATAAGAATATTATATCAAATTTACGTGACCTTTTCGGTTTGCGATTTACGAATGATAGGAGTGAAATGAGGAAATGAATGAATAACGAAAATTAATGAGCATTTTTTTAATGTAAATAAATGTAATATAGGTAGATTAATATTTATTGATTTGATGAGTTTAAAAATAAATAGACTGTAGAAACATTCTACTCGTATGTTTATAGACAATACGTAATAGATAACAACAAACAGCATTTTTGATTTGATGTTTTTTTCGGCCGGCTGTTTGCCTGACGCCAACCCTCCTTGAGAATGCTTATGTTGGTAATACCGGTACCCGACGATTGAGAATAATGATAGGTTGAGATAGTAACCAGGTAAAAAGATTTTATTGAATCGAAATAGCTACACACCATGCTACTGAAGAGGTAGGTAGTATGACTAGAAAAAAATAGAGGAAGTCTTTCATGATATGGTCATATTATGAGGAAGGGTAACAGTTAGTTATTAGAAGAGTGTAAGATATGAAAGTGGAGGAAATAAGGTGCAAAGGAAGAGGACGAACGAAGAAAAGATGGATGGATTGCATGAAAGGCGATATAAAGCCGAAGAGGTTGTCTACAGAAATAACGAGTCACAGAGAAGAAAGGAAGGATAAAACATACTGAGCCGACCCCAAAATTGGGGTAAGGGCAGGGAGACAATGATGACGTAATGGATAATAATTATTGTAGTAACGGTCAATGCCCGAATTTATTATTTTTTATTCTGTATGTATAAAAGAAATCAACATGGCTACACATGTTTATAGACATTTTCAAATATATTTATTTATTTTATAATAAAATTTCAAACATAAGATTTCTAAGTTTTATCCCCTAATTTCTTCCTTCAATCTTATTCTTTGAAACTTACGTACCTACCTACTTATTCTTATTTATAACATTAATATAGATTATCTGTGATAAGTGCATAACCTACTTTAAAATGTGATTTGTTCCAGAGCCATCATTCTGACCAATTCAGATGAAATCAAAGAACTAGAATTAACAAAATTCTTCAAGGACCAAGTTACCGTTGACAACGAAAAGAAAAAAACGTAAGTACAATCCCCGACCACTTTTATATTAAAGTACTATACTTCTTTATTTCTCATTTATTCAAAGGAATATTATAATATTCTATAAGGTTAAAGGCAAAGTGTATCGCGTATTGTTATCACCCAAAAAATATCTCCCAAAATATATGACATGATATTGAACAACCATACATTAAAAAAATTATGAAGCTATAAAACTCGCTTAAGACTCGCTATGAAAGAGCAATTAAAATTTTATTTCTAATAATATAAGTTATTGTTCTACCTACCTAGAATGTACCTAACTAAGAGCCTTAAAATTTTACCCTTTAGTACCAGCAGCGCTATCTTCATATCATATATTTTGAGGAAAGTTGTTTACAAAGATACTTCTTCATATAAGGCCATAGTATTATCGTTTTAAAAAATAACAGGTCAAAACGAAAGCAAAAGCGACCGTCTTCCGAGGAGTCCCCCAACAAGCATACCACCGATGACTCGGGTATTTGACATCACCGCGTGCGGGACAGCCCGCGCAAGACCAGAGACAAGCACAAGAAGAGTAAACGTCGCTCTAACAGCACTGACACTGATAGCTCTGACAGCTCCAGCTGAACGTGTTCTGTGATTGGATAAAATACTAAACGTCAATCATGTCTTTAGACGACGGTTTCATAAAGTCTGCATGGAGAATTACAAATTTAAAATCGTCTCTTTTGGCATATTTAAAGTGTTACTAAAATGTAATTTTATGTACAAATAATTAATTTCAGAAATGATGTTGATTAATTAATATGTGTATACAAAATTAACAACATTTGAATAATAAATATATTTCATATTTAGAATATTATTGCACAAATCTTAACAATTTCTTTTTACCGTGTTTTTATTAACAAACCTTTCACATGTCTGTAAAAAAGTGAATAGTAAATATTTATAAATTTTCGGCCTTGCGAAGATGTATTTTTATATGATATCTAATAAAAATAATAATACATTATATTATAGTAAATTATATTTTAATATATAACACTAATTTAGCTATTGTTGTAATTTTTCTGTACAATGTTTGGTTGTGTATTGTTGAAACATTTTTATAAACTGCGGTAAATATTTAAATATAATAGAATATATTTTTCATTTAGTGCCTTGATTGAGATAGTGTCTTTATATATAATATTGTATAAAACTGTAGATCAGCAATTATTGATGTTATTGTAGTTATGTAGTGTTAATAATTCTTTCCATTTTTAAAGACACGATAACTTGCTACCTATATAATAATGTATTTATTTCAACTCAAAACTATAGAAAAGTGATTCTTAATACTGACAGGATTGAAATCTATCACAGGTTATGTATACGTGATCAAATTCCAATGATTTTATTAGAAGAGCATGTAGAAAAAAAACTATTTTGATTACGGCACATAAGGGTAATTATTGAAAGCACAACGAAAACATAGTTCTATTGTAGTTTACTAGATGGCGTCAGTATGTCAAGTAGATCATGCAACGGCATTGTGAAGCGCTGTTTTATTCAGGATAATTTATAAAATGTTGTACGTTGCTGTACTAGTGCTACACTGCTACTAAAACTAGCAACAAATATCTATGGAAATGGTGGATGTTGAATTCGTGAATATTTCGATTTTGATAGGACTTTTATAGTCCATGACAGATTAAAACTTAAAAGTTTAAGTAAATATTGATATTTGTATGCAGATATAGCCACGGCTGTAACCTTCAATTATTTATCGTTCAGAAAAAACCCGAGTCCATTTATTGTATTGATGTAGTAAATTGCTATTTAAAAATTTTAGGCGTAATACTTTTTAAATAATCTATGTATGTACCTAAGTTAGATTTTTTAAATAAAATTGCGATATGTAATGTGGTGTCTAATTTAAATGTGTCTGACTTTTCTTTATAATTACAGCATTGCGTCCTAAAATATTCTATAAATTATTAGATATCCTAAATATTACTAATTTATTAATAATAAAATGGTATATTGGCTTTATAAGAAACTAGGATGAACCGTGGTTAACACAAAATTTATAACCATATTATAATCTTTTAATTATTAAAAAAATAAATTATGATACTTAAAATACGCAATTCAATCCCGCTGAATGTCAGCGCCATATTTGTAATAGAAATGGCGCCAGAAGTAAGCTCTCTCCGGTGTTAATGCCGCCACGTATTGTGGTTCGAGGTCTATAGCGAGCTGGTAGGGATAGGGCAACCATTCACCGTTACTTGGATCCGGCGTCGGCGACCTGCACATTTGACAATTATAAAATAATTATGGTTTGTAAAATTAAATCACTTTAACCATGTTTAAATTAGAGTGTAAGAGAATTGTTTGACTTTTGAGCAATAATATATCTACGAATAACTCACCCAAATTTAGCAAAGTTCGTCCACATCATGGTCATAAATGTTACAATTCTCGCATCATTTTCATCCATTGGTAACGGAAGTCTTTCCAATTCGAATATATAGTATAATTCATCGCGATTTGCCGTCGCCGGGAGGCTACTATTAGTTAGTAGCCTACCAAGATTCCTGTTACCTATGTAGCTGAAGATATACTCATACAAGGGATCATCGGTATTATTGGAATACATTTCAGTAAATAATGACATTGGACCGACGTAGGAAAAGTCTGTATTTAGATTAATAATTTCTCCAACTAAAGATTCCTCAGACGTTATATTTGTGAAATAGGTTTCTTGAAGTATTTCTCTAAGTTCGACTTTTTCCTCTTTTGGGACGATCAAACTTCTCTGGTCTAGGGCTGAAAAATCTTCGTTCTTGATTCTATCAATTTGACTTGTTATCGTGTAATAATCAAGCGTGCTTGACAACCCTTCCACAGTGTTCATGCCCACAATCATTGGTACGGGGTTGAATGATCTGTGTTGTTTTCCCAAAGTCAAAATTTTATACGGTGTGTCCACTAAAAACGCTTCTTCATCGTCGAAGATTTCTTCAACAGATGGAAGAAAAACTGAGCGTGCATTCATTTGTTTGCTAATAGCTTCTTCAATTTCCTCGACAGGAGTCTCTGAGTATAGTTTGAACAGCTCTTCGGGACTATCACTTATAACGCTTAAGGATTTTGCAACATGGCTAGCAGTATTTAATGGCTTTGCGTCAAACGACTGCGGGGCGAAAGGTGTGCCGCTTTGTGATATGACCCTATGGAAAAGTCCTTTCGTAGTGTTAGTCATAGTTAAATAAATAGCCGCCAAACCCCCACTGCCTTGTCCAAACACAGTCACATTGTCTGGATCTCCGTTGAAATTCGCGATATTATCTTGGATCCATCTCAGCGCTGCCCTTATATCCTTCAAGCCCGCGTTTCCTGGCGCATCTGATGTTCCCAAATTAAGAAATCCGTAAGCATTTAACCTATAGTTCAATGTAACGACTATAACTCCATGGCTAATTAAGTATTGAGCACCATAAAAACTGGAAGAGCCGGAACCAATGCCAAAGTCACCTCCGTGGAGATATACCATAACTGGAAAAGTGGTGTTTAGAAATGCGGGGACGTAAATATTAAGAGTAAGACAGTCTTCGTTAGTGCTAGGAGCCGCTAATGGGTCATGGGTTGGAAATTGGGGACAGAGAACGTTAGGATTATTAGCTTGATATACGTCTGAGAACTTCGGTGGTGGGATAGGAGCCTGAAAGACAATACTTTGTTAGATAAAAATAAAAAATATTATTAAACTTTTAGTCAAAACATTTTTGAATGTTGACTTACCCGAAATTTAACTGGAACGCCATATCTTATACCAAGGTATTTATAATACAGGCTACTTGAATCCAAAGCACCTTCTATTTTCCCTTCCTTTGTTTTTACAATCTGTGAATTTTCTAAAGTAAATACTGCGCCAAGAATGGCCGTCAAAATTATAACTCGGCTTGCACTCATCCCTTAGAGCTGAACTTAGGATTGCATATATTTTTAACCACTCAAGCCTTTTTTATATACCAAAATGATTTAACCAAGTTTTATTTACAGGTAAAATATTTATGCTACGCAATTTTGGACCTTATGAACTGATCAGAACTCTAGTAGAATGAAATAAATGGTTAATCAACTACATTCAAATACGTGTTTTATTGTTTTGTAAATGATACGTGATTATTTCATTATCAGATAAATCTTGATTACAGATTTTAAACAAGAGAATTTTGTAATTTATCTTACGAAATATTATTGTACATTTGTCAACCTTTTATGAATGATTATGTTATAAGTTGTAGATTTAATTTTATATAGAAATTATTTTGTAGCTTTATTTTTTAAATAACTAAACAAAGTAATACTAATTTTGTAAGCACGATACATTTCCTTTTTAATATGTAGTTTCGATTTTTATAGTAAATACTTATCCTTTTTAACCCACGACTAAAAAGAGGGATATTATAAGTTTGACCTGTCGATCTATCTATTTGTGTATCTGTCTGTGGCAAATTTGCGGCTAAACGCGTGGACGGATTTGAATGCAGTTTGTTTTTAATCGAAAGCTATGTTCGTCGAGATGGTTCTTATCCATGTTTGGTCGAAATAGAAATAGTCGTCTCCAAGATATTGACGTTTTATTCGTGCGGTGGAGAGGTTTTTATGCAATAATTAGCTGTTCCCAGCGGTTTCGCCCGCGCTATATAGGAAAAAAAGCCTTGCTATGAAGGCCAAAAGGTTTTTACACTTACTTACTCAGGTAAAATACATTATTATGGATAGCTGTTGCTCGTGACTGTGTCCACGTCGACTATTAAAAATATATTTATATGGCTTATGATCGTAGTCATAAAGAATCACGGGCAACAGCTAGTGATAATATAAGACCCTTCATCATAGTGTTATTAGTGATTGTAAATCATTTTAACTCTAAATATTTATATTTAGTAATATTCGTATATATGAAACCTACCTATCTACCTACCCTATGAAAAAGTCTTGAATCATGTTACTTAATATATTTATAATTTATTACATTGTTGAAACTTTCACGCGGATTCTTATTTTATTAAATATAATATATATTTCTCGTATTAAATATAACCTTTGTATATCAGAGGGATAATGTAGGATTCTAAAGGTAAAATATTTTATTAAATCCTATTAAATTCAAGAAAAACAATCAAATCTTTCCTCTTTATAATATTAGTGATGAAGATGATGATGATGATGATGATTATAAAATATAGCCAATGTTCATCAGGAATAATGTAGGACTCTAATGCTAAAGATTTTTTTAAATCGGTCCTGTAGTTTCGGAGCCTATTCAATTCAAACAAACAAACAAATCTTTCCTGTTTATAATATTAGGATAGATTAATAGAAATACTTAAACAATTGATATTTTTTTCTGTAGGTTCATTAAGTACAATTCAGAAATCGTTAACATAACTTTAAAAAGCAAAAAAAAAATAGAAAAATTTAAAAAACCCCCGATACTTAAAAAAGAACAAAATTAATATTATTATGTACTTATTGAATTCGTTGCGTTAGGGGAACGTTTAATAAAGGAAGACATTAAAATGCAAATAAGTTAACAAGCCAAATAAAGAAATTATGGTATCGAATCGTATAGTCAAGTCCCAATGATCAACTTCGTAAAATAGACAGCGTCGTTAACGTACATACAACGGTCCCCCGACGCAACGACTTCAATATGTACATAATAATATTCTTTTTAGAGGTCATTTTGTATCAATTGTTTTTTAATTTTTTATCTTTTCTCTTGAATGAACAAATGTTGTTAGAGAAAGGACAAAGTTTTAGTAATATATTTACTTAAGAGTTGTGAATTTCTTATTACATTATGTATGTTAGATTATAAAAGCAAATATATATTAAACTTCTTGTAAAATTTCACTATTTACCAGAATATTTAAACCATCTATTTTTATATAAAATAATAAGGAATTTATATTTTTTAACATAATTCATATATAAGATATATTTAGTCCATATTAAACATAGAAACGCAAAGTGAAAGTGCTGTCTCGTGTGTTTCGGAACGCACTTTGCTAAACTTTAGTTTTTGACGTTTCTCATAGTAATTCAATACGAATTTCTAAATATTTTGATAATAAAACTCTAATTTCTTCCTATTTTATAAAGTTATTGATATTTTGAAATATAAAAAGCATTTGTAATATAATAAACTACATTTCAAATTATAAATCTAACTGCATACGTGTATATCCTAAAATGAAATCAAATTAAGTTGCGAGTGAAAATCAAGGCTTAGTTATGAATAAAAAACCGGCCAGAACTGGTCCAAGGATACGAATAACCAGACCCGCTAATCGACTTAAAAAAGACGAACCTATATTAAGGGTTGATGAAAAAAAATATATTTACACTTGTCAGTATTGCAGAGTAAAATTTACTCTAAGTTCCCAATACTTTCGCCACATGTCGTCTAATCATAAATTAGAGCAACAGGAAGCAACATTCGAGTGTAACGAGTGTCAAATTGTGTTTAGTAAGAAATATAATTTGGATATACACTGTCAAACCCATCATCAAAGCAGGAGGAAGTCGAAGTGCGATTCCTGCGCTATTACATTTAAATCGCGATATTGTTTACGTCGGCATATGAAGCTTAAGCAAATCCTGGCTGAGAATTCGTGTTTGAAGTGTCAAAAAAAGTTCACAAGTAAGGATCATTTGGCAAAACATGTAACAAGTAAACATACATACAAAAATGTAACATTTGAGTGTGATTACTGCTTGTTGAAGTTCAAAGCTAAGCAGTCCTTGTTGACACATTTAACTCGTATACATAAGAGATTATGATCACTTACATTATTATAATTCTGTTTGTATTTGGCTCATTAGTTGTATATGAACTACTACTTAATTCTTACAGTACAAACATCTGCTCCTGATGTCTCAATGTATATTTCAAGTCTTTATTTAAACATATTTTTACTTATGAAAAAAAGCATAATATCATAACAATTTTTGTAAAGATTGTAAAGAAAAGTTATATTAGTAAAATCTTTTCTGTAAGTGATAAAATTTAATTAAATTACTACGTAGTATTAATTAATAATAAAATTTCCCCATTTATTTTTATGTATGGGAAAGTGAATATTTGCATATAAATGTATTTTGAGTACATTTTAAAATAGTTTTTAAGAGTAAGCAATAATGAGCATAATTTCTTTTACAATATTTTTTAATACAGAGATGTCAATTCTAATACTCTCATCCTAGAAGTGCCTACATATTAAAATATATACATATATACAAACCATAAACATTTCCAAATATCAGGGTAATTGAGAGAATAATTTCTTAATAACTGATCTGCAACCTTATTTTTTCTGAAAATCAAATTCTGTAAGAATTTAGTAAGACATTTGTGTTTCCTGTCTTAAAATACTAACCATTTATTTTCAAGCTCTCTGTTTGGAAGATTTTATTACTAATGTGTATATCAAATATATTATATTATGTAGATGTTTTTTGTTTATAAATGTAATAATCATTGTGATTATAAAAAGATTATCAATGAATTGAAAAAAGAATATCACTGAAAGAAGTTGTGAATTTGTCATCACAAACCAATCAGAAGGGTTATCAGAACTGGTAGGAAATTAGCAATTAATTTACCATGCTACCTTATTTACAAAATGGTGACATGTCAATATTAATAGGCCCAAGTTTAAATTAATGATGCAATTGTAATGGTTGTGAAATTGTAAAATTCCCGTCTTTATACAATTTAAGTTATTGCATTCTTGTAGTATAACTTATTTATAAAATTATTATAAGATAACACATCATGTAGTTCTCTCTTTTGTAATAATTTAATGTATTTTATTAATAAATATTTAAGGATGAAAGTATATTCTTTTTCACAAACTTAACCTGTAATAAAAGTCCAGAAATAAATTATAAATTAAAGCATCAAGGCATATATTTATTCAGATCTGTTTAGCTCATTATAAAATATATTTTATATAGTTTTGTTATATTGATAAAATCAATAATATTTTTATACAATTAAAATTTATTTGCTTCAAAAGATTTTTCAATCCCCATAAACTCTAATTATTAATACAAAAAAAAACACTATTAACTTGCTAAGTTCATCTGAGGATTGAATGTGTAATTATAAAAGTAACTTACTTTTTAAAAGTAACAACTATGTACATTTTTAAATAGTTCCAAAGCAGCTCTTAATTACCAGAATGTAACCAATAAAACCCTTAAATTATTTTATTGTACTTTCAATTCATGTTGTGTTTTTCTCGTATGTGTCTTGAAAGATGGTCTTTCCGTTTAAATCTTTGTTTGCATAGTGGACATTCTATGCACTCATTTGAATGTTGTGTTTTTACATGCCTTAACATATGATCACGTCGTTTAAAGGGCATCTTACAAGTCTTACAGAAATGCCAATCAGATAAAAGGTGAATGCTCTTGTGAGCTTCTAAGTTATCCAATGAAGTACATTCAACACCACATTCACTACAATAGAATACTCTAGGTCTATCCAAATGTTTGGCTTTCATGTGATCCTTTAAAGAATCCTTTTGGTAACAGTTTTCGGAGCACACAGGACAAGAATAGTAATTTACATTTGAGTGAAGACTCAACATGTGTCTTTTTAAATGATCGCGTCTTTTAAAGCTGACACTACATTTAGTACAAGAGAACTTTTTTGAACATTGCTTTTCGTGGTTGTGTTTGTCAAAATCAGCTTTGTTTATAAAATTGTTCTCACAGCTATTACAATATATAGGATCTTGTGATAATTCATTATTCATATTTTCAACTACATTTTCTTCTGCTCGCATACTGACTGCCATGGCTGTTTTTCGCACTGCACATGAATTTCATTTAACTAACTATGCATTCTTCTTTTTGTTTGTAATAACAGAATATGGAAAACCATTCAATATCGATTTCGGATATTAAGACGGTTGTTATTTTATAACGTTGTCTTCCATTGTTATGAAGTGATGTAAAATTATTGGAAAAATATTTAATATCTGATACCATAGAATTGATAAATAGAAATAAATTAATAATATTTTTGGGTACAAATAGTTGTTTACAATAGTTTTTATTTTGTATTTAAATATCAATGACTGAAACGTCTGTCAATTGTCAAGTGTCAAAAGGAACAGAGGTCTATACTCTATGTATAGACTATAGCTATTTATTAGTATGTGTCATAGAATTAATATACATATCTCAATGATTCTGACAGCCGGCTTTAGTATATTAGTTTACCGTTGGATGCAATGTAACCATAGAGATATTATACATAGAGTGGGGAAGCCAGCCTAAAATGTGGCCATCGAACTTAAAAGAGATAGGTAGATCGAAAAACCCTATCCGTCTCTATTATTTACGAAATTTCGTGCTTCGTCGGCGTCGTATCGTGCTTCGTCGGCGTCGTATCGTACCTCGTCGGCGTCGTATCGTGCTTCATCGTCGTCGTATCGTGCTTCGTCGTCGTCGTATCGTGCTTCGTCGGCGTCGTATCGTGATTGGTCGGCGTCGTATCGTGCTTCATCGTCGTCGAATCGTGCTCCGTCGTCGTCGTTTCGCGCGTAATTCGTAATCGTAAATTGACTGACCAATTGTCATTTTTATTGAAATGCTAATCTAATATTTCAACGTAAGATAAAATTGGATTACAAATTATACAAAATTATATACTGTTTAATTTAAAGTATATTTTTTGAGTCAATAAAATGACAATAACGTGTATTCTGTGTAAAAAAGAACCTATTCCTTTCGACAATAGTCGAAGTTTTCATAAGTAAGAAATTTATATTTATAAAATTATACTGTTTTTATAATTGTCATATACATATAAATAATATGTTGGTAATATATAATGTGTAAAAAAATATATTTATAATAAAGAAGTATTTCATTCTATTTAAAAGAAATATTTTCTTTTAGATTTCCTAAAGATAATGATGACTTAAAAATAAAATGGATGAATGCTATTGGAAAATATTCCATAAAAAAAAAGTTCTACAATTTGTAGTGATCACTTTGATGCTGGATCATATCATAATACTGATGGAAGTAGAACTTTACGAAGATTACTATCAAATGCTGTACCTTGCAAAATACAAAGCAAAGAAATATTAAGGCTCCCATTATGTTTTTTTATTATATATATTTATATTTTATATTTTCTGTACCTATACATAGGTGTAAGTAATAATAAAAATTATTATTTCATGCAATTTAACTAAGTATTTAACGCCAATTATCTTGATACGCTCCTCAATGGGTTTGGTTGTTATCATAAAACACAAATACTTATGTAACATTCAGTGAATCAAACGATTAAAAACAGGAGCTCCCGTGGCAACTACCTAATCGCGATATAAGCTATGTTATATCACAGACAAAACAGCACGCAAAGCTTAGTATTTGTATGGTCTTTGTGTTATTCTGGTACATAAGCTACAATATTGCAAAGTTTCATCAAAATCCATTCAGTAGTTTTGGCGGAATTGAGTAATAAGCACCCAAACAACATTCGCACTTCTTTATTAGTTCGCTCTTATACATATATTAGTATAGAAGTATAGATTTCGTTTTAAGCTAGAATATTTGAATTTTTGTGTTGACTCAATGTAGTCTTTCTAAAAATTTTTATCAACCAAACTCTTTCGAAATAAAATAGTCAAAAAACTCAAACATTTAAAGATGTCCTCAAATGTCAAAGTATTTAAATGACTAACGCGTCATGAATATTTCTTTGCGCATGTCTGATTAGACAAAGACAAACAGTGTGACGTCTTGCATCTTTTTTTAACTATCTGTCACTGACGCTCATACGAATACCTATGGCTCACCTATTCTATGTATATTAATTCTATGAATGTAACGCTATCAAGTTGGTAAAAAAGAAAGACAATATACAATTTTTTTAATAACAAAAATTAAATAAAACGAATTTTTAATAACAAAAATTAAAAACAAAGTAGAGGAGCCACAGCCAGGTCTGTGAGTGCGAGTGTCTAATAAATTATATCACAGGGAAGATACGTATCATTGTCTAATCTCACAAAAAAAGAGAGAGATAGATAGCCCCATTTATTTTCTCTTTTTTCGATGAATTAGTGAGACGGAAATAAAGATTGCAAGTAATATTATATTTGCATTATATCCGTACAACACCAATAATGCATAGATATATCAGTAACGTAGTTCGAGTTTGATTTTTTAAAATAAACGATTTACATACACTTTTTTATATTTTTGCCTTCTAATTTATTTTTTTACCATCCATAATTTTATATTTATCTGGTTAAAATTATTACATACTAACAAACTAACTAAAACAATTTTTCAATTCATTAATAATGTCTTGGTGGATAGCGAATAGACAATCGGCTTATGTGTGGTCGATTGTTTATGGGAGGTTACTTTTAGTCTTAGAACAATCACTAAAGCATAAAATTTAGAAGTAGCCTAAATTTGAAGACTTAATTGTGCCTAACAGTTGTCCTCTTTTTTTATCATACTGTGAAAACATAACGATGAAAGAAACAAATATAAAGTTGTCAGAACGGCAAAATGTCAAAACCGTTAGCACAATAGGCATTCTTAAAAGAAAATCATTTTGAATTTAATTAGATAGCCATAAAAACAGATATAAAAAGAAAGTTCCGACCATCGTGGAGAGCAATTAATAAAATCGTAATTATAGTAATTATATTTTTACGTGCATTTGAGCTTATCTCAACCTATTATCTCACCTACTTCTATCACAGCTAACAGGTTATTGAAATTAAGTTTTTTTTGAAATATAAAATAGTTTGAAATGAAAAAACTATGGAGCCATCCTCATACAGCACTAGATTGTAGTTGGACTTAGACCAACCTTTTGTTTTTTGTTAACTTTCGTTCCATTTCCATTGTATATATAACTAATTAGGGTAAAAATAAAACAAGCATATAAAGATTTAATATTGGACTAATATTTAGTAAAATACCATATTATAATAATAAAATTCATATAAAAATCCAAGTTTTTCAGTTTTTAAACGATACCCTACCAACTCGACGGCCAATTTAAAACATGTTGATATTTTTTAACCAAATCGTCAAAATAAAAAAATCCACTACAAATACATTTTACATCCAATATAATGCCGTCCACAAATAAATAATAATCCAGCAAAATAACGTGAATTGATAAATGACTACCAAATACCAACATGCGAGGATACGGCGTCGAGTCCATACCGCTAATTTTATAAAAAAAAACAAACTACTTCCTACAGCGTGACAAATATAAATATATAAAAAGGTATTGCATCCTCACTTTATAGACTTTCAAATTATACAATAATACCAAGCTCCGTAAGTTCCAAACTACTTTTTAATATCGTCGAAAAACAGTTTTTACATTTGCTATTATATCTTAATTTACGGCCAATGTGCACTATCGGCGAAGCTTACTCTATAATGCATTTAAATACTATCAAATACTGAAAGAAAAACAATTAAATCTAAATAAACTATAGTCTAATGAATAACGTTATAAAAAAAAGATACAAAAATCAGTAAAAAATAAATAAATAAATAAATAGGAATAACTTCAAAATACATAAAAAAGCGGGATTTATTCAAACCATCTAAAAAAAATCTTAAAAAATCATAGCGACATTTCACCGGAGTTAGGAATCGCGATGGCAGTGCCATTCGCTGTCTTTTTGGTAAAATCGTCTTTGGTCAATGAAAAAAATTCAAAAAATGTACTTACAAAAATATCGTGTGACAACACAAATTCGGTTATAAAATAATAAAACGGCGCCAATTCAAAATAGCGGCTTCACTGACATTACCATAGATAGCCGCCATGTTTTTAAACGGTCGCAAGATTGCACTATCCCAAAACAAACTACAATATAAAACTCAGGAGGAAGGTTTCAAATTCATTTTAATATTTTCACAATAGTCTAAAATTAATTGCACTTCAAATAAACGGGGGCTAATCGTCACAAAAGCAAACTCATTGTAACACATATCATACAAAATACAATTTGTGTAAAACAGTAGAAACAATTAATGTAACATCGCTCGCTCCAGCCTCGTGTTCGATACATTTATTACCTTACCAAAAGTTATATAATATTAAAAATTGAATATCGTTCCGTCCACTAGTGACGTCACAAACACCGTCCAAACACGAGGCAGCGCTTCAATACTTTTTCACTCGCACAAAGATTAATACAACTAGAAAAAAGTCTGGTGAATTCCAAAGCGTGATGAGTCAAACGATTACAACCAATAAAACAGTTCATTCGACAAATTATCTTTCAGCTAAGCTTCTAATGTGACGTTCCGAAGCACCATTACACAGAAGTCGCGCAACTAATTGCGCCACCAGCCGTATAGACAAATAAACGAAACGTCACATTTCAAGCGATTCAACAAAATTGATTGTAGGTATATAACAATAGAAATAACTGTCTATAAAAATATATAAATCTAATTTGAAATTATAGTCAGCCGACTAAGTTAAATCAACTGCACCCAAATCAACCAGTGGCCGACCGTCTGCGGCCGGCTTTAGAGTCGAAATATAAATTTTATTAAAAAAATATCCTCTCATGCACTATAATAATATCCCGGCCCCAATGTGTTCGCGGAATACAAAAATATTGAAAACAGTGCGGAAAAATTCAAAGCAATATTGTCCGGTAAGGTATTAGGTACTATCATATAACTAGATTAGGTAATCAATTCATCTACTCTTCGCTATTTTATATTTATGTAATAATTTCACTAAAATTTCTAGTTAAGAAAATTTACAGCCCGCGAGTTCAGGCGACCCCCGAACTTGAACTGCGACCGCACTCTAAACTATAATAATATAACAATGTCAAAAATTTAGATTTTAAAGTCAAATACAACCTTCCAATTGCGTTATAATTATGTTACATGTCATCGAAAAACGATCGCAGTACAAACTCGGTCGAGAAAAATTGTCTAACATCGGTCCGCCGCCGACGAGTCAATAAAAATATAGCGGATTTTAAAATCTCTAAACAATATCCCTATATGCATGCAAGTGCGAAAAAATCACCCAAACGAGGGACAAAATCGAATAACAATCATCAAAATGTTTACCCAAAAACGCAGAAATGCCCCCCGCAGTGATGTGATATGCAAAATTACTATCTAAAAAACGAAAATATTTCAAACGTCTAATATAAACCGACAACGAGAACAATGGCCGAGCGGCCGTAAACAATTCAAGCAAAACAATCTACAAACAAACAAACAGCCGACAGCACACCGGCCGTCTCCTTTAAGAAAGTGTTCGCCGCAAAAACATTCAAATAACGATCCTAAACAAATCCGAGCAGCGAACACCAGAGTACACCCCGCTATGCTAAGCCGACTGCTCCCTATAAACTAAAGAACCAAAATAAACCTCAAAGCGCCCCACGGCAACAAACTAAACACTCAAAACTAAACAAAATGCAAACATTTCACAAACTAATAAAGATCAAAACAGTGGAGCAACGCTAGACGTCAAGATAACGTCCTAAGAATTTACTAAACCCAGGGAGAAATAGAAACTTCCTCCGTCCCATTCAGAAACCGACCAATCAACAAACATCTCCGTTGGCAGCACAACTCCCCTGGCAGGGCTGCCATCAGAGTTGCCAGCTGAAGTAACAAGGCCCTACGAGCCAGTAATGGCGAATTGCCATTCCATCCAAGCATCAAGGTATAGTGCAAACTAACAGACCGCATATCCCAAACAACTCGGTTTTTTTTCAAACACCAATTGCGTATTCGCGGTCGGATTTAGATTTAAGTTGTTAAGGTTTCTCATTTCGTTACTCGATGACTTCTCTGGTCGACATGCAGCAACATTGTCATGTTGGTAAAACAGCTTTCGGGAACGGATAACCGGATCAGTCGGTCATCGAGTTTCCAAACGAGCCGACCGGACGTCGCGCGTAAAGTAAAAAATCACGTCCGAATTCACATTTTTTATAAAAATACAAAAATACAAAACGGGACAACAATCTCGCACACTAGGGGGCATCAAACGAGTTCTAAACGTTGAGTTGAGCAACTTAACACACACCGACGCTGGATCAATGTCCTTCAATCCAATGATTATTATTATGCGCTGTTATTGCCTATTTCGGAAAAGATGTACATATTTTATTTTTGTTATACTTTGGAGAAAATAGTTAAGACTCGGTGGAAAGCCGTCATTGGATTGACCTTAAAGTGGCAACACCATCAACAGTTCTATCTCTATTGCAAAAAATGCAGAATAAATTTTCAAAGTGAGTATGATCGGGATACAACGTGAAACTACAGAGGAAACCACATTAGCTAAACCATTATCCTAGCGCACTCGTGTGCATATATACTATATCTAAGAAAAATATACATATATATATTTCATCTAATCGGGAACGTCCGTGTGGCGAAGATTCTAATCTAAAATTGTCTACTTAACGCTTAAACCGTTTCCACCCCGTTGGGTTAAACAAATGCAGAACTAACGGTGGGAGGAAAACGGACCAATTGCTCGAGTTTATGCAAAAATTCTATGTCTCTTTCAAATAGCAATATTTTAAAGTGTGTGACAGAGACAACAACACTCCCAAATGCCCGAAAGAACTACAGAATATGATATCCACATCGCATAAACCCATCAGAGCCCAAGTGAAAGTTCGGCTAAAAGATTATAATATCAAATACTCCGTTTGAATAGAATTTTGAATGTTATATCAACCGTTATGTCAATCTGTAATTATTTTTAAATAAGCGTCTCATAGCCCACAAACAATCCACATTCAAAACCCCACTCAATACGGGGAGGGGTCACAAGGCACTTGCCTCAACACCGAAATTACAACACGAAAAAAATCTCTACAAAAAACACCAAAAAATCATCAAAAATGTTACGCGCTAGCACAGTCTGTCCGTGGTCGTCGGGATACACACAGTATCCGTTAAGTACACCCCGAGCTTCAACATTACACTCCAAGGGGCCCGGAGACAATTCCTCCATGTCAATGACGTCATGATGACATCACAGTGACGGTGTTTTGACTCCATTTCAAAGGGTTGGGTATTATCAAATTGCTACCGAACCCCACGCTCACATCATACAAAACCCAAGAAACAGGTCCAAGTTTATCGAGACAGCCAATCGAAGGCATATGTATAATTTATACATAACACACTATTACTAAACTACCCTCTATTGCACTACCCCGGCCTTCTCATATATATTTATACTAAAATAAATCTACAGCCAAGACTGGTAACGTTTGTACTGAACAAGTACCGCCTCCCGGTTGTTAGGAACAAAACCTCAAACAAAGCGAACCAATCGGGAATCCCGAATGCAATCCCCGACGGCGACCGAACGTCGCTCTCGCGACCGACGTCCCATCGTTCCAAATTCAAATTCTTAATCGAAATTCGAGACAACAATATCCAAGACCAAAAACGAAAACGGAAAAATAGGAAATTCACGCTAGCTAACAGGTACAATATTGAGAAATGTGATTCACTTACGTCTTAATAATATCTTACGTTAAGCGCGCGACAAGACGGTCTGCGACAGTCTAGTCGCAGCGTCACGGACTTACGACAACTACCTAAGTTTTGAATACACATTTGCTTAAATCGAATCGCCCGACCCACCTCTGAACCTCACCCGACCCCCACAAACCCCGGGCGACCCCAGAGGCGACTCGAGCCGCGCTCTTGTACTTGAACTCTATATATTCTTCTTAACATTACATTGGATAATGTTGTGTTCCATTTCCCGTCCTGATGTGACGGCTTTAAGACGACGCGACGACACCGCCGTCGCGTCACGCTACATCACGCCACGTCACGTCACGTCATGCCGCGTCACGTCACGTCACGTCGTCGCCCCCCTTCCTCCCCCTTCCTCACTAACACCAGCGGAAGGGCACGGCGCGCGGTCTGTCGGCGCCCTCCTTCACCAGCGGCTTGTGGAACTCGCGGCCGGGACGAGAGTGTATGGTCGCCCAGCAGTGTTCGCAGTAATACTGAGATGTGTATAGACGCATTACTTATATGAACATATATATTTATGTAATGAATGAATTGTAGGTTGGGATTATGAGTGTCAACACACGAGGTGTGGCTGGGAATGTGTCGGTAGCATTGAACTATACAATCAATTCAACTTTCGTTTGTGTTTAACGAGTTACAGATACGTGTCATGTGTAGCATGTGTTTGTGTCTAACAGTGTATGAATATGCGTGAACGTGTCAGTGTGTGTGTACCTGCAGACACGTGACATTGGCGCAGAAGAATGGCGCGAACTTGGACCCGCATCGTGCGCCAGCGCACTCGTCGCACATCTGATCGTCCAACACATACGGCTTCACCTGCAGGAGATAAGTTTAAGGCTTAAGAGACAATTAACAATATCGACACAAAATTAATATCGTTGAAACCTTTTTTTTTAATGTTGACCCTACACCTTCAGTGAACATCGATCCCTCCTCATCATAAGGCCGTCCCCACACAAACGTACCTCAACGCGCTTGTCGATGTCTCCGTGCTGTAGCTGTACGAAGCGCGCCGAGATGGCCGCGATGTAGGACTGCTGGTTGGAGAACGCCACGCGGCCGGCGCCCTGACACGTACAGACACACACGCGTTACAAACGATTGATAGTATGATTACTTGATCATATCATAGTTTGTATTAGCGAGTTACTTAAGTTTTTTCGTGTAAACCTTACAATTAATCCGTGGGTAACCACTTCTTCGTAAGATACACGGTAAAATATAATGTCTGGGGGTTTCCCCCGTAGCCTGATGCAAAAAATAAAAAAAAATTTAAACGTTATCGCAAACCATACATCGTCAGAGTGATAGTAGGTGTAGTGTACGTACTTTGGGGTACTTTAGTTCAGGGTCGGTGTCGATGCCGGCGTAACACACGCCGCCGTACAGTCGGTCCATTATCATAGCCAGTTCAACTGAAAGTACATTCATATCACATTATAATACCTACTAACAATAACCTTACTATACGTCTTTTAAATCTGTGTACACTGTTATAACGCTAATGTTATTAGCGAAGTAAAGATGGCTGTTTAATGAAAATACTTAATTTTTATTCTTATTACTAAATGATTATTTAACAAGAGTAATTATATAATCAATAAAATTCAACAAAACATTAAAAAAACTAATTTAAACAAGAACAGCCAACATTTTCCTCATAAAACATAAAACGTTAATGTACTTGCGTCCAGATCTTACTTAGGCTAAGTATACTTTTTAAATACATTCAACGGACAGGTCGTTAGCTCCTCAACAGACAGTCGCAGTCGTGAGTCAGACAGTCGTACTCACCAGCCTTTAGCGGCCTGGGCACGCCTCCCACGAACACAGTCTTCCTGGGGTCGAGCGGCATGCTGGCGTCCAGCACGAAGTCGGCGTCTGCGAGCCGCCACGGACGGATCTGCACGGGCTTGTCGCGGATGGTGGGCGACGACACGCACAGGTACAGCTTGTCCTCGTCCGTGATGCACGCCTCCATCAGACCAGCCACGGAGCTCTCGTCCTGCAAGAGGACACGACTCTTACAAACAGTTGCAGGATGCCTGCTCTTATTGTACCAACATTTGTGGAGTTAACGACTTCGATCAATGATAATCCTGTACAAGGATATATTTTATTATAGAAAAATAAGAGAGATTCTCGTGAGAAAACGCGCAGCAACCATTCGTGATTAGCGAACACGAGGACGTCGTCACTGTCTGTTACTAACCTACTTCAAAAAGGGAGTTTCTCATTTCGCTTGAATTATTTTTATTTTACTCAATTTACGCGTCGATTTAGAAAAAAAAAATCTTTTGTCAAACACAAAAGAAAAAATATTTATTTTTGAAGCTATACTTCACTGAATTTTCATAAAATATAAGATAATATATGTATATATATTTTCATACATTCCTCCTATTATCTTTATCTTTCCAACAACGTCAACATCATCAAAATCACGGGCAATATCTATGTGTGAATGTTTGTTAATTTTCGTCGTGCTAAAGTTAAATAAATCAACACTTATGCAGTAAACCACAAACCTGAAACAGCAGGAAGGCATATCCCTTGGGAGGAAAGTAGCTCTTGCTCTCCGCCTTGTGAGGCCAGTCCACCACCAACGGACCGAAGCGACGGAACGATGATGTTATCTCATCTGTAATATCATCAGATGGACTTAAGTTCGAGATCTATAAACCAGTCATTATTATTTGCTGTATGAGCAGAGCCAGTTAATAATATTCGGATCAACCTAGTATACTCAACTAATATTATCTATTTACGATTGCTTGTTTTAAACTTTCATGGCGTAACTGCTCAGACGTTGAAATGAATGAAATGTATACCAACGTTGCCAGGTATACAGAAAAGAACAGTTTCCTTACCGTACCATACATATCACCCCGAAAGAAAGTTCGCTACCCGAGGAATACAAAAATAAATTTTAAACAGTCATCTGACATAACAAAGAGGGTTTTTTTCCATACAAATACGATTCCAGCCACTGAATAAACTTGGTATTTAATATTGTCCAGACGCAAGAGATACCTAACTACGTGAAGTATTGCTCGCATGTGGATAATATTATAATCAAACAATAAGGCGAGAGTCAAGAATTCCTAAAGCGAGATCATATCCGCAGGATCACCGATATATGTCTAAAATCAATATTATTACATTTCTACTTCAAAACTTTATCCCATGACTATGTAGTTATTGAAGACATTATATATCTTTAATATAAACTCTTTACATAAAGACTTTTCTTTCGTCACAAAATATTTTTCATCGGATAAGATTTGGCCAGAGAATAAGATGATTTGAAGATAGAACATTAGCAGAATATAACGATTACTTAGTTAAGTATGAAAAACGGTCAGTAGATTAAAAAGATAGATCTAGATAACATTTTTATAAACATTAGAAAGGACGTGTTTTTAAACTATGATCTTTTAGAAAAGACTTAAGACGAAACTTTAAAATGAAATAAACATATACCTACCGTACATAGGTAATATTCAATATTTTTTTTAACAAAACGAGCCTAAGTTTAAAAATATCTCAGCGAAATCAGTATAAAGATCTAGATTATAAAATCTGTCGCATCTAACGAACTAGGTCGCTAGGTATTGTTGGGTGACCTACATGGGCTATTGACTGCCCCGAGTTTTACAATATCTAGACCGCCAGTGGTGTATAGCTTTCAGGCTATTGTTTAGTTCCCCATGTAATCTATTCTGTATGTACATGTCAAGACCATGATTATTCTAAATGTTTTACAGGATAAAATAAATAACAAAAATTATCCACAAAATAAAACCTGCAGACTTGTTATTGTAGGTACTAAAGAAAAGCTCGATATTTCAAGATAAAAACAAGAAGTCGCGGTTTCGTATCCTGCCAGGCCTATTGAAGTTATGTTATTAAAAAGTATTATTAAGTAAGACTATAGTATAACTATCTAGACTATCTATATTTAGACTTGGACCTAGTTATAACATAACACTAAACCTTACGGTATGTAAATAATATTAAAAACAAACGAGTATTTCTTACCTATAGTCTGAATTAACGGAATAGCCTAAACATCTAAACATGTATGGATTTTGGAAAACTTTACAGTCTAAGCTATCGCTTACGGCTTACAAACGTTTGCTCTCTATAGTTTATTTACTCTTTAGTCTGTTATCGCTTGAGTTTGCTATTTGGTAACAGGCTCTACAAACATCACATCGATATCCGCAACCAATGTCAGCGAGACCCAAAGTAATCTTTAAGATCAGGCTAATTATTATTAGGACGTGAATAAGTTCGACAAGTCATTTTATAGCAAATTTTCTATATCATCAATCAATCAGTCATCAATATAAACAGGATTACCTTATTATAATAAATGATTTAAGGTTTATAATCAAAAAGAACAAAATCTTCAAAACGTGACAACATACACGCCATATAAGTAAACAATCTCCATAAATCACCCACTCACCCTCATCGATGTCTGGTGGCAGACCCCCCACGAACACTTTGCGGCTGAACCGCTCGCCGTGCTCCGAGCCGGCAGACACCGGTGACGACCGCGCCGGCGACCCCAGGGCGGACACGCACATAGATAGACCTGGAACGGAATGGAACTGTTACGGGCCTATCATCAGACGTTATAAACGTTACTCAAACGATAGCTCGGATAGCTTTTCACTGAAAAGATTACCGTATATTTACCGGTGAACATATGTCCGTAATTCGGCTTACGAGCAGATCATATATTAGTCACAGAACTTTATTATTATGATATCATTCTGACGTAACAAGTCTTATGACGATGATTTATGGGTAGGAGTTTCATTTTACATATGAAAATACGTAATTCAACATTTACATCCTAATTTTACGTAATAATAAAGTAACTACGTTTCAGTCAACTTCGGTATACTAAGGATGTCCCTTACATCACTTCAAATGATTTTTATATTATTTATTAGGTACAGTGAAGAACTTATAGCAAAATAATCTGGGCAAGTTTCGGTATTTTTTTTCACCTTCTATTTCAGCCGCCACCACTTACCAGCCGCGCTTAGACGGGAGACGACATCCTGAGCCTGGTCTCCAGGGCCCGAGGGCGAGCCTGCCGCCGCGCTCGCCACACCAGCTTCCTCCACCCCGGGGAAGAATGGGGACTTGCCTGGAATTAACTTGGCATTACTATTGGCTATATATTGGTTAGATAACTCTAACCTAACGTTTATATGTACCATAGGAGCATAATTGAAATAAATTGGATTTTTTAAGATTAACATATGTGCAGCTCGTGGTGGTCACAGAAAACCAGAATCAACATCACTGTTTTAATAAAAGCGGAGTGGTCCACCAAATTGGACAATCATTTTTTAACGGTTATTGTGTCATGTTTCGCGAATTTTATTCTAACAATGGTGTGTTGGCAAAATGTATTTTATCGATTTGATGAAGGACACAAAGTTGGACCAAGGGTAAATATGTATGTTGGTGTATATTGGTTACAAATACATGAGTTAGTGGACGAGCATCCACTACAGATAGATTAGTTTAAGAAATACTGAATATCGTTCAGCGTCGAGCATTTACAAATAACATTAAATACTTTAGTACAAACAAATCTGTTCTTTGCATACGAGTCCATCCAATCTATCCAGTGGTCCAATATTTTTTGCTAATCGGTCACTAAAATTGATATTAAAGATTGTTTTAAGTAACATGTCTGCTATAAATAAGTAAAATTGTTGACAAAATGTAAATATGTTTATTTAGAGAACTTAATCATAACTTTTAACAAAATCAAACATTTGTTAAATTATGTAACTTTAACAATCTTGTTTATTCATAATAAATATACATAGAAAATGTTATGGTTCAACTCTGTACGGTTTCGAACCCGCGACCTCGGTTAGATCGATCTAGTCACCTCATCAGATTATATAAATAGGATTACACGTATCTAAGGAAAGTGACGCAAACAGATATTAAGTAGAGGTGAAGATAAAGTTTAATAAATGTGTAGTGATGTTGGTTAGTTTGATGGGCCAAACAACGTCCGGCTTGGCCCAGCAATCTGTGTTGGATCAACCGGTACACTACTGGTAGTAATATGCGTGAACTATCTATTAACTGCTGTACTATAACGACAGTTTTGAAATTAGTGTTTTAGAAGCGAATTTTAAACTAATATATTAAAGCCGAAGTGTGTCTGTTTTTGAGTTTGAATATAGAATCTCTAGAACTATGAATGGCACTTAATTAAGGCCTACTATATATTTACAACTAGTAAAGAATTAAATATATAGCAAATATTTACTCTCTTTCTGCAGATAACCTTTTGCTGTTTAGAGTTCAGTTCTTATTTCTATTGAAATTGTTCAGTTTTAAATAGAAATACTATGATATACTGCAATACTAATGTAATGCAGACATGTATTTAGTTTAAAACAGAATTGTTTATGGTATATATTATCTAACACAAAATAAAGAATTTTCTCTAGCTGTCCTATTTACAGTACGCATTGGCGGACATCCAAGAGTCCTTGACTTTTAACAATTAATAGGCTAGGGGGATCTTTTATATACAAAACATTACTTCTTCAAGGATATGTTTAATGAAAATTATTTATTTAATACAATAATAATAATTGGAATTACATTCAACAATTCTAATACGTTTCGTTTCGTTTCGTTTTGTTTCGTTTCGTTATGTGAAATAAATGCAGACACCAGATATTAGACCCATAACGTTTTATGCGGGCAAAGCCGCGAGCGAATTTCGTCTGAAGCCTGACCTTAGCTTAGGGTCAAATGCCAACGATACCAAAGTTCATTTGCAACTTGTTTTATTTTAATCTATTCAATGTTTCCAGTACTTTGATCTGTTTATTTTTTTTAAGTTATTATAGTGCAATGTTACCAACTGTGTTTGTGTTACCAAAACTACTGAAATTTAAGCATTATGACAATGTTCAATGTTTTCAGTACTTTGATCTGTTTATTTTTTTTAAGTTATTATAGTGCAATGTTACCAACTGTGTTTGTGTTACCAAAACTACTGAAATTTAAGCATTATGACAATGTTATTGTGTCTGTCTGTCACATAAGTTTAAAGTAGTACCGAATTAATTATATTTTAAACATGACAAATTCAAAAAACACAGAACAAAGTAGGTAAAGTAACCCCGTCCAAAATATTTAGATACACCATTTAACTAAATCGTACGTACTTAAGGGGTCACCTACGGATAGTTTTACTTTTACAAGGGGTTAATAACCGACAACGGGTTGGTCACGCAACTAATTAACTAAAAAAATGTTTTTGCTCATTTATTATTTTAAATACCTTTTTATCTTGGCAATAAAAAGTTATTTATGACGAATACCGAAGATTTTTTTTCTTATTTAATATACATTTTAGTTATAAGGAATTAAAATATTTGTGTGTACTTACTCTTTCTGTACGGGAATCTGGGACCTCTGATGAAAGGTGTGATCAGGGGAATCGTATGCACCGACATATTATAACAAAAATGTATCACAAATATCGTAATTTTATACAAATATATCACGAACGAGCGCGACGCTCTCCGTTTGTCGAATGAAAAAAAATTACGATCGTGTTCGAAAATAAAAAAATATTTTTTAATTTTTCATTCAGCCAGTATAAGTTAAGATATATATGAAAACTTTTTGGTTATTTTTCTAAGATGTTTCCTCTTCAGAAACTAGCGGGTGACTAAACTAAACCAAAATAACTATTGTCTCTTGTTTAAGCGATAGTGTTATTTACGTCTGAATACTTTTTCGTTACCTCTTTCATCACTAGACACCAACGTAGCTGTTTTATGAGGTTTAAAACATGGCCAGTGTTGTAATATAAGTTATTTATAGGAAAACCATTGACTAATAGTGATGCTATTAATTATTTATATCCGATATTAATATTCAATCTACAATCCGACATTAAAATCAACTTGAAATTGTTTCCTACAAACTCAATAGTCAATACTCTGTCGGTCATTTGAACTGATAACTCAAGACTGTAATTTCAATCATTAACAGCAAAAATTGGATCAGAATCGAGAGTAGTTACGTAAAAAAAATAAATGATCGTTTTACTACAGGTACTTAAGCAAGGCCAAATGCCTAGAATCTAGATAATTGATTTAGTACTGGATGCAGCGTTGTAACGAACTATTTCCTCTCTAGTGCACTGCCACAGCACACCGTCACAGCACTATTAAAAGAAAAATAATGATGTAATAAATCTTTCTAAGTTATATAAAATTTAAAATAGTTACCTAGTCAAGAAATTCAAAATGATCTTTACTGAAATGACAGTTAAAAGATTTTTTTTAATTTTTACAGGCATGAGAACTGATATATTGACACATTTCACACGTTCTTATAAAATGTATCGGTTTGTTGGTACTTAGATGTTTAATTATTTTATCCCTTTATATATATATGTATATGTACTATTAAAAATGTTTTTTAGAGTACTATTAAAAATGTTTTTTAGAGATAGAATATAATAAAAAATATTTAAATCAAATTAATAATTTCATATAAATTACTTGACAGTTGGTACATCTATCAATATATAATAATAGATATTACTGTTAATATAGTCAATATTACGTAATCGTTACCTTGTTTGGAGACAAGTCATACACAGATATTTAATATTATATATTAAAAATAAATACTGAGTTTTTGACTCTACATTAGCTCTCAAAGATCAAATATATATATTTTTTATTATTTTATTGTAATACTTCCGTTAACAATAACATTATGAGTGTTTGTTTGTTACACCGCGCTAATCTCTAGTACTCTGATTTGGATATTTTTAAATTGCACAGGAAATAGATAGATTAAGATCTCTATTAAAATATATCAGTGATATTACACTAGGAACTTACAGTCTGATCTTGAAACAATATATAAAACTAGTCCATTGTTTTCTAACGAGATACATAACACGAAGCCTCACATCAGCCAGGAGTATTGATTCGTTTGACCGACATATGGGATATATGAAGTCTGATCACGTAGTTTTTTATTTACAACAATATAATCACTGACATCAAGAAGGCTGGTTATTATATAGAGTAAAAATTCCACAGAGTCATTAGTTAGTAATTATACATAGAGCAGGAAAGCCAGCCTAAAATGTGTCCATCAAAAATAAAGAGGAAACAAATGAGGCTACCTATCTGTCTCTCTTTCTTCCATGTGTGATTAGACAATAGAGCCTTACTTATCTGGTCTCTCGTTTTTCATCATTTATTATTTGTTGTCAGGTCGGCCTATGAATTCCCTACTCTATATATAATACCTCTATGAAGAATTCTGTCTGAATTGTGTATTGCAATGCTTTTTAAAAAAAATGCATTTATCATTTGACATAAGATGATTTATTTTAGCGTAATGAGGTAAGTTATTTTTTTAACAAAATGAACAAATACGTAATACCTATTGCTAACTAATGCTGACTTCAGAGGTATGAGTCTTTTATGAGATTATATCTCTCTCTTTCTTTCCCACTTTTTCTTTCTCTCTCTTTTTAAGATACGCATACTTGTAAACTAAGCCACAAAAGCATCTTAAAATTACAGTAACTCTTCTGCGTGTTCAGAGAAAACTAAACTATTTAGACGTGGATAAGTGAGTTCAAAAAAAGAACAATATTATTGTAACTTTAAACTTCTTTTAATAAAATAATGTCATAAATTATTGTTTATTATTAGTAGGTAGACCATAACATATGAAGTAATAATGATTTTCATTGATTTTAATGATATACACGTTGACACAACACAACGTCATCTACTGAGAGTCAGATAATGGCTTGTATTAATATATTCTACATCTTCAAGTACATATATATGCAAGTTATCATATCTACTTTATGGATAATCAATTTTTATATTAAGATGTTAATATAAGGATACCAGTTAAATTTTTCATGAATTTTCCAAAATAAATATTACGTACCTTGTCTACACAATTATGAACATAATTGTTAATATTTATAATGATGTACAGCTATGTTAAGCTTATTGAAATTTTAAATACATATCCCGGGACGGTTGCCCAGAGGTTACGAGTTTGAATCTCTCCCCGTATCATTTTATGATTCATTCACGATATATATAACAAATAAACAGCCAAATCGGACGACTCGTTCTCAAGTGATAATCTTTCATACGTGTGGAAATATATTATTTATATAAATTTGAATATATATAATGTAAAAGGACTTCGAACAAAACGTACTTTCTACGCTGGATCTCCTCACCATGCATACCGCCATTTAGTCAACTGAGTTATAGTGTCTGGTTTTAAATTATATTCATTTTCCTAGTGAGTTTGTTTGTAAACGTTCTTGTCTTTACTGAAGGGATAATCATGAAATATTAAAGGACCATATCCTTTCTGAATTATAGCGTACGACATTTCATCCTGATAAAACACTTACCGAGGGAAGACAAAAATACTTATAGACATCTAAAATGACACGATTGTTTTTTATACATACATTGACACCGCTTAAAGCTATTACGTATATAATGTACCATTCAAAATCATTGTAAGAGCTGAAAAAAAAACTGAAATTCAGTATCTTCTCAATGTCTAATCTCAGATCATTTTGTCATTTCATCCCGCCAATGTAGACGTCTTGACGACGGGCTTGAAAATAAATAGACGCTTACGAAAAGAGGAGCTCAACTTATATTGGTTGGTTTAGCTTGATACTCAGTTGTAATAAATAGACGCTTACGAGAGAGATCAAATTATACTGGTCGTGTTTACTCGGGCACGTGGTTATTAAAATGGGATTATTTGAATGAACTATTTTTTCTCGCTACCAGAAATGTAATAATAACTAGAAGTATTTATATTATATGTTCTATTTATGTTACGGAATTAGTATTTATGTTTGTATTAATATTAAAGCTGATTTAAATAATACACATATTTATTTGTTATAATATTTGTAGATAATATATTTATAATATTTGGATTATTTCTGTTACTCTTTGCCCACTTACTCTCTTTCGACTTGACGCATGCGCAGTGGATGGTCTTTGAGAAAAGTACCTTTAGTCAAGAACATTGTTATTTATTTTTTATTGAGTTTTTGAACCAATATATATAATGTGTTTTATTTTATGCCTTTAAACATAAACTCTCGAAAAAAATATAAATGGTTTCTTAAAAACGTATTTTAATATATTTTGGTCTAACAACAAACCACTAGACTAACATGCAGAATTTTCATTGCAATATGATCATGCAATATAATATAATACAATTATACTGTTACAGCGAGACTCATCAAGACCGACAGATAATAGTAGAAGAATAATCAGAACAAGAGTTCGAAAAAAATATTGACTAGACCTTCCTGGTTGACATAGAGTCCATCTATGGATATAAACATTCATAGAGACCTCATTTCCAAAGTCGTCCGTCTGTCACCGCAGACGAAGTCACACGCAACAACTAGCATTAACAAAATACAATTTCGTAAAGGATGTAACTTCCATGGAATAAACATGGGAATTGAATACGGAAACAAAGTGGGGGAGCGCTGTCAGTTGCCTAATTCCTTCCGGCGCAATGTACGACAAATATGATATGATTTATTATTTTATATCACTTTTTAATAAGTGGCAAGAGCTTGACGATTTTTTACATATTTAAATAAGTTTTTATTTATATTTCAGAACTATTTTACCACCTAAGTCACTGTATCTTTATACTTTTATTCGTTCTACCAACTTAAGGAAAAATAAAATGAAGGTTGATGACAATGTAACTGACAGCTTGCATTTTTTTTAATGTCAAGCATTTGAGACGTTGGCTTATATTGATTATTAAATTTTTATATTAAATAATTTTACTTGAAAATATTATCACGTCTATACATATAACAAAATTGTCACTGATCGATTTCTGTACATGGAACATATTAAAAAAAAACATTATGGGGGGGCTTTTATAAGATCTAGAGAACCCAAAACAATGGTTTTTCATTTTGTCTGTTTGTCTGTATGTCTGTACGTTTGTGCACGCTAATCTCACTAATATATTGTGACAGTCTTCACTTAACATTAATTTTTATTTCATTTAAATCGGTTAAGATATAAAAAAGTTATTTAAATTTACGTTATTCACATAATAGGTACCAAGAAAATCTTCTTCTATACATGTAATATATCTGTAGAGGAGTAGTAGGTACTCTGTACATGAAAATATTACAAAATAAATAGCCAGGATGTGAAGGGATAACTAACAGTGTCCATTTCTAACATTTTAATTGTTTTTCTGTTTATCTGTTTATCTGTTTGTCTTTTAGTTTTCACGCAACACGTAAAAATATATAGCCAAATTAAATAACTTTTATACATGAAAATTGAGCGTCACTCTAAATAATATTTAGTTTTTTTTTACTTTCATTGCACACTCTTCACTCTCCCAAAATATATATATGTATTTAAAGTGTTCAAGAAGTTTATTTATATACATATAAAACTGTAACTGATCGCTGTCTGAACCTACATAAGAAAATATTTTCAAAATTCATAATGTTTCGGGGGGGCTTTATATAAGCAAGAGATCCCAAAACTTTTTTTTCATTTCAACGCTAATCTCAGATACGAATTAAACGATGTGGATGCAGTTTTCGGTAATATGTTGTCATGGGTTTTACTTAAAGTTAACAAATAAAGAAGTTAATAATCTCCTATTTTCGTACCATTGCTATTTACCAGTGATTAAACATACTCCTATAGGTACGCAAAAACTACTTGATTGATTTCGATGTAACTCGGAAGGTTAATAGTTTTGTACATAGGTACATTGGTAAGTACAAAGGGTACGTTTTATAGAAACAAAATCTACGCGTACGAAGTCGCAGGCACAGCTAGTATAAAATATAATAAATATAATATTATACAATACCTCATATTTTTTTATGTTTTCTCAAACTAATTGATAGTTTTTTTCGATCTGTCAACTTTCCATTGTTATCCAGATTTTCCTTATAATAAAAACAAGTATAGTTATAAAAATTATATTAAAATATAAAACTGTAGACTTAAACTTAATAGTTTTTATCTGTCCGTCGGTATATCTAAAACTCAATAATCTAAATAATTAGCATACTGTAAGAATATGCAATAAAGATTTTTAAGCTGTATATTATATCTATATCTATCTGTGTATAGATGCAGGCAAAACCTAGTTTTTATTTAAAATACTAGGTTTACCCTATCTAATAGATGATGAAAGTTTGTTTTCAACAGCTATGCTTTTGTATCATTTTCCGATGCACCTCACATAATTTGATATTGGGACCTAGTTCCTTCAAAATTATGTATTATATTATTATTAATATTATTATGATATACAACATACTAGTTCCCGACTCTGTCCTGAACTAGAGAAAGGAGTACACCGTACGGTATATGAGAACTAAAGATTGAATTGGGAAGACAATATTAACATGAAGTACTTTTAATAATTTGTAAATAAGTATATAGATAATGAAGGAACTTTGGTTTTCCCTATTCTTAATAAATAGTCTGGTTACAAAGGATATTGCGTTTAAACAAACAAACTCTTGAGCTTTATAATAGATTTATTCATACTTGAAGCATGATATATTTCCAATATGACGTCATCGTTACTTCAAGGCTTGTATACTATATAAATTAATCTCATTCATATAATAGCCGAAATTAATAATAGATCCTGATCCAAATTTTGATACTAAAGATTTAAAAGTTTTTAAATTTATAAAACATATTCTAGCGTTGATGTAAATTTTCGATAGTAGATCAATTAATAATTTTAAAATCAAATAAAAATATATTTATTATGATAGCTCAGAAAATTAATACTTTTAAATGGTGATTTTTATTTTATCTTCGTTTTTTTAATTATGTCATTCATGAATCTTTTATGGTGATGCATCTTAGTTGTAATCTATATCTACTTTAATCTAATTGTATTTAAACAAAACTATATAAACAAACAAACAGACAAATTGAATATTTTTCGCCAGTTCTTATGTTACTCTTAAGTACAATTTAATTTCAAAACGAATAATATATTTACAAAAGCAATATATTTGGAATAAATATATTTGGAATAACAAATCACTGCTATTAAACGAAATATCAAATGTATTTTCAGAAACAAATAATTGAATAGATAATTAAAAAATCATTTTGTCCCATTAATTCTAGATAATAGATCTCGAAACATATGATATCTTCCATCCCTTTCACATATACTCTTATCAATTCTTATCACCACGCCTAGCGGTGATACGCATGCGCGTTTCCATGACAACCGCAACATGGCCGCCGTTGCCGTGACAACGGTATGTGGGTCAAACCTGGCTAACCTAGTTTCTGATGTTTGAAGGGTGGCAATCTGTCCCTTTTACCGACAACCAAGATGAAAATGTGAGTTATGTTCAACCTTTTCGGTTTAAGTCAGTGTTCTTGCGAAACAAATGTCTTTATATATTATTTTTCCCCAAAATATCATCCACTTACCGTAGTACGCCATGTTTGCGACAATCTCGTTCATCATTTTGTAATCACTTCTAGCACATCTCACTTAGAATATCACTATATAAATTGATTCTATATAATAAGAGAATATACATAAATTAGTAAATACACTATACGGAGGTTGCTCTAATGTATGTATGGGTTTGTGTGCACTGTGCACACACAGACAAACACTATACAGCGTTTGTGTGTGTATGAATAGATACAAGAAGATGGGTAGATACTTTCGGACATTCATGAACAATACTTAATTGTGGTCAGAAAATAGAACATTTAAGTGAACATTTAACATTAATGACTTCAAATATAAAATCATTTGATATAAATAAAATATTTGATATCAATCTACGTTTTTATTTTATGTTTATTAAATGATTTTTTTTTATATTTTCAAACATAAAATAAATAATAAAACTATAAATTTGATGACACTAGTATAAGTACTAGTGTCATCAAATTTACAGTCTAGTCTAGTCTTTATTTCTTATAAATCAATTGACATTAAAAACACTGTTTTGACTCAACTTAAATTCGTTCAAATTTTTTTTTGACTCAACTTCTAACTCAATTTTTTTTTTTAAATTAAAAAAGACACTGTTTTGGCTCAACTTAACTGTCAAAGTATTTATTATTAATTATGATTTGTACAAATATATTTGAATCACGAGCGCATCTTATGATTGCCAATGATTATTACACAACTTTAAATAAGTCAGGGTCATAGTACGTGGCGTACGTGATAAGAACGTAAACATATCAATAAATATTATTATAGTACAATATTTACAACTGAACTGATTTTGATTAAACATTTCGATTGTATGAAAAAAAAAACAAAATAAATATAACTGCCCTGTTTGTAATCAACGACTCTTCATTTACGTATTTAATATATTATTCCTAATGTTCTCTAACGTTTATTTATTTGTATTTAAATTCATATAATTCAATTAGCTTGTGACCTTTGCATGATTAGGCGTTAATAAAATGTGTCATATATTACATATATGTATTAGTATATAAATCTGTAGGTCTGTATTGGTTTTTTTTGTACTAAACATTCCGTTATGACTGACCCAAAAATAATAATAATAATAATTGTTTGCCTGTACGTTCTTCTATAACTCTAAAACGGCTTGACAAAATTTAAAATTCGTGAATAGTAAGGACAAGTAATCAAACAATTAATGCTAATAACGCTAGCTAAGGCTAGTTACATATAAAATGAAACCAATTGATGTATCAAGTCTATTAAATAGAGTTTTAAGGGTACAGAACCAACAAATATTAAGAGACAGATCTCTACACAGGTAAGACACGACCTCAGCTGTCGCTTAGAACACGAGGTCATATTAATAGACTACACTGCGTCCATTATCGTCTCGTGAAAAAAATAAAACCATAGACTATTACACAAATCTAGACAATGTCAAAAGTATGTTGGATGGGTTTGAATGTCTATGATATTAATATAATTACAGGAAGCAGCTAATTTATACGCGACACAGGGAATTATAACTGGCATTTGTTTTCGGCTTCGTCTGTAATATGTATGTGTATGTGTGAATGCATGTGTATCTGTGTATGTGTACTAAAAAAAAGAGTGAATTTTGTTGGTTTATATGTGAAGGGTAATCTTATGTACCATTTCATCTTATTGAAAAATTCCTTTACCTTTTCTAAGGTACATACCAGGTGTATATTACGATCCTTACTAACAGTTAAGTGTCTCTTCTGTACTCGTAACAACGAGGATGTACGTGAAAGGTGAATATAATTATTCTAATATATACCTGTACCATAAGATCTACATTAAAATATAAATAATTTGGATGACATTATTTCTATAGACTATTTATTGTTGTTTTTTTGTGTATAAGTAAAACTGTAAATTGAGATGTGCAGTTTTTTTTATGTAATACAATTAGAATAAATAATTGTTTACTCGTTTACTAAAGAAGTCGAATATATAATGGTCTGATGTTAAAATGTAGAGATGTCGATGATATATTGCAACAAAATATAATGTATATAATGTAAAGAAGCGATAGAAGTTTTTCAAAGATTTTTTTTTAAATTAGGGCAAATTCCGGTCGTCCGAAAACATCTTGTACATATAAACTAAATCGGTACCCGAAATGGTTTGAGAGCCATTTCTTCTGAGAATTTGGTGAAAAGAAATACCATTTGACTAAAACAAAATAATAATTCCAATATTATGTAGGCATATCGAATTAATTAAAATCTGTCACTGCTTACATTATTATTATTTTTAGTATTGTTTCAAATTTTCTGGTATCTAGAGTGTTATGTGATAATAAATATTAAATTACAATCCGTTTTTTTTTTAGTTTGGGTTGATTTTATAGGAAGTAATCTAAGATTTATTTCAATCTCAAGTTTTGTATTAATTACTAACATCAGTTTCTGTTCATGGTTGCTCTAAACTTAATCGTGTCAGGCGTGTCGAAATGTATTATTTTTATATTACAAAGGTACCTAACAATTATTACGTATACATATTTGTTTGGTTGAGCTTATAAATATATATAATATATGTATATTTGTCTGTTTGGCTGTAAATTACGGAAAAAAATCTCAAAGAATTTTCATGAAATTTTCCACAACAAGATCGTAGCCTGTAAAATGTCATAGACTACTTTTTATGAAAAAAAAAAACAATATTCCTGAGAAAATAAACACTGGACTACTGGTCCGGTACTACTGTATGTTCTTTTATATTAATATATTTTATTCTTCTTCTCCATACCCTGTTTCCCAACCAGCAAAGCCGCGGGAAAATCAATTATAATAAAACAACACCGCGGTCAGCGGCTAGTCATCGCGTAACAATGAAACTATGAAGCAATTCTACCTTGACACAATCACCAAGGCCTTTAGTTGACATTGCAGAAATTGTGAAAAACATCAGATTTGAATTTAGAATGATTTGTTTTAAACTGCCGATGTGTAAAAAGGTGTGTTTGAAGGTTGTTGTTTTTTAAAGTTTGTTTGCTTTGGCTGCATGTATGTTTAAATTGGTTTTTATTATATTATAAGAAGTTTCAAAGTACATCAAGTCTTAGCAAATATTTTAAATCGTAAATACGTTACTGCTATACATTAATGTTTCTGTTGCTGTGTATACTATAACGTCCACCTTCACAAGAGCTATTAGATCTACTAACCGGATTAATTGTACAGAGGTCTTACTTAAGTGGTAGGTGTGAACTAATAAAAAAATCTATTCTACATAAGTAAAAGGATTAATTTTAAAATGGGTTCACAAAAGTTTATACCTCCTAATTATTGTTATTTAAAAAAATATATATGTTTATTTATATTAGTATTTTTGGAGATGAGATTAAAATCTTTGATAGATAAAATGTAGATAAAATTAAAATATATATACATATTCGTAGCGCATTAGTTTTACCAATTTATGTATATCCTTTTTAATCATTCGTTTTAAAAACACAAGGTTCACTGCACTTTCGAACTGGCACTATTTTTTTATAAATAGAATGCGATCCGGCTTCGGTCTAATTTTGTTTTGTAATTTAAAAAGTTGTGCACGCATGCGCCGTGCTCGCGCGCCGTTTCCAACTGACAGCTGACTTGTATCGATATCGCGATTAACCGACCCAAAAGTAGCGTCACATCTCGATATTACAAACCCAACGATAAACTACCATTTTAATTTACACGAATAATTTTTCACATGTAACCCGTGCAAATTGAAACGTCACTGAATATTAATTTAACAGGTGTTTGTGCTGGCGATTCAAAATGGCGGTATTGTATGAAAATTTAGTTTGCAGTCACGAGGTATGTACCGCCTGCTCTATGATTTGCTATTTTTAACAGCTCTGTTGCAAGCCAAGCTGAAAATGTCAAAGTTGATGCGTTGTTTTGGATTCGTTTGTTTTTATTCAGGAAATAGATGTTAGGCAAAGAGCTACTGCTGGAAATAAATAATACTATAATATTTGAAGACATTTGTAATACCGCATAAGTATAAAATCTTTAAATGAATAATCCAGGGTTGAAGATATCTATTCAGTAGGATCAGATATATAGATCTTTTTTTTTTAAAGTCATAGCTTTGTGTATGTAACCAATAGTAATAACACTAATTTTAACATTTAATATATTAAAATAATCAATTTTATAAGATTTTTAATATAAATTGGACAAGGCCGAGCGTTACAAGCGAAGTAAATATCATATTCATTTTATATCGAAAAAAAAACAACCAGAATAAGTTATTTAAGGTGAGTTTTATTATTTATTAATATAAATGAAACATCAAAATATATTGAATACTTATAGTAAACTAATATATAATGAAATGCAAGTAGACTAAGTTGTCTCTCAAGGTCGCTACACAAAAGGTTTACGTAACACTGCAGATGTAGAGCCAATGGTAGTTTAGTTGAAGGTATTTTGTGGACATTTTTATAATAATCTGTTAGGAATATTCTTTTTGGATTTTTTTTTTAATTTTATGTAAAACCGATGTAAGAGTTAAACATTTTAAAATATTATTATGTATAATGTCATAAGAAAAACATTTTTTTTAATAAATAATAAATATATATAATTAAATAAATAATATCCGATCAGCACTCGACTGGGTCCATGGTTACGATTATCTAGACCAAGCCACATCTAGAACGTGGATCTTATTTTCCGGTGCTTAAGTGACGTAGCAACTAATAATGTAAGTTTGTAACCCAATAGCTTTACAGTTAGAGTACCGTACTAATACGTAAAAAGGGGGGCTATTAAAGTGGGGGTACTAAAAAGTGGTATGATCATTTTGTTGATCATAATTAGTTTTGTAGATATTAGTTCTGATCTGGTAAGTGGTGTTACAATAGATATTTTTCCAACATCGGTATTAGAACCGGCGACCTTCGGCTCATCTACACAATTCTAACCACTAGACCAATAGGTTTTCTATTGTATGATCCAGAACTATGTGTATATTTAAATTTTGTTGAAGAATTACCTCTAACAAGAGCGCCACGACTAATTAACACTTATCTCCAAAATTATTTAAAGTATACTCTATTGTGTTAATATAAAGTAGGATTTTCTTCAATAATCTTTAAATAGTGATAATTTAGTAAATTTGAATATATTACCTATAATATACGTAACTTCAAGTTGCATTGCGGATTGTGAATACGAATATCTTAATTGGGAAGTCGATTCCCAGCAGTGGGAAATTTGTTATTGACTAATCACGGAATAAGGTCACGCATCGATAATAAACTCATAAGATTGAGGATTTCTGCCATGGTTTTCTACAGATATATATTTTATAAAAAAAAATATTATTGTAAAATACTCTTTTATAGCACAGTATTAGCGTCTTGTCAATACTGTGCATAGTTAATAAATGTTAAATATTATACATAGTTTAGGACGTATAGGAAGCCATAGACAAGCCTGTACGTGCGAGTTTCTAACAAATAACACAAGAGGGAAGATGAGAGACCCATACTTATCTTTGTCTTATCACACATATAAGAGACAGATAATTAGCATCACTTGCTTTCTCTTTTATTTCGATAGACACATTATAGACCTGCTCGGTCACTCTATATATAATAACTCTATGCGTCTTGTACTAAAATATGACAAATAAGGATAATGCTTGTTTCTTTCTTATGTTTTTTTACCGGGTTTATTTATAAATGAATGTTTTGAAGAGGTTAATATTAAACTTCTTCTTATAGCGTCAGTTGTTTAAAAAGAGATATATGTATTGAAGATATGTATCATTTATTTTAGATAGCATAAATATTTTAAAACTTCCCAATAAAATTATTGCTTACTGAGAATTTGGTTCCATCACGAATTTATCTAACAAAGATTCAGACATATGGATACCTAGTTTTATCGATATTTATCAAAAAGCGATAAGATCTTATTCACTACATATTATCATATCAATATATATGGACTACAGCAACCCAACTCTTCCTTACATGTAGTCTACGTACGTCAGAACCGAAGTTAGAATCTTTTATGAATTAATTTACGTTCCAAAATTAAATATATAATATTCGAATAAATATCCACGCCCCTACGAGTAACTTTCCTTACTTACTTAACTGAAAACGCTATATATTTTAATAGTTTTATTTTATTTTTAAATAGGTTGATTTTTATTTTAAAATAAATACCTTTATCACAGCCTATACATAAATTGGGTTACGTAGAATTTACTATCAAGTTATATATCTGTGAAGTTATGTGATTTACCTGTGCAGTTATATCTTGTAAGTAATAATTACCTTTTAAATGGTCGGATGTGTCTGCCCTCATTATATCTGTGAGATAGTGTTCCAGGGACCTCATGTTATCCAGACCTCCTCGATCCTGAAATAAAAATACATCAAGTTAATATATGCAAACTATTTAAGAGTATCGAAAATTACCCTGAAATGTTTTTTGCTTACATGTATGTTTTTTTTTTATTAAGGTGAACTTTGTAATACTGTTGGAATATCTCAAGAAAAGTATATAATAAAATGTATTTATTATTCTTATTAAAGTATGTGTATTTTATAACATGTCTATCACGTTTATTTAGTCTGTCAAAAATTAACATCCAAATTTTTTAAAATTCAAATTACTAACATTAATAAATCTTTCACAGAAACCTGGTTTCCGACAAACACAGTCGAGTTCTACTCAGACAATGCTTCATTCATGCGACAATTTTTATTTAAATAAAGACCAATATATAAAAAAACCTACTTAAATTTTAAAGTATATTTAAATACAAACACTGCTATTGTTAAATCAATCAATCAAATTATTACAATATAACCTCGTTATGGTGTCGAAATATTTAATTATAAAGAAAAGAAATAAACCAATTAGATTACATAATATTGTAATAACTAATAATAGTCCCATAATAATTGATTCCCAATATACAGAAAATAATGAAAAGATATTCGATAATAAATGATTGCCGCCATATTTGAATAAGTGACAGTAATGACGCTATAAAACACCCAATCATCTTAAGCCCAAAAAGTATTGACATGAAAAGTACCCGCCAAATTTTACTTAGCTCCTGACATCGTGATACGAATACCAACTGGCGGGTCAAGTTAATCTGGCTACCTAGTGACCCATTTTCACTTACGCAGTGTGACGTCACTACAGCATTGCGCTATGAGCCCCTGCGAAGTGAATCGCGTCTTAAAACCATATAATAGAGCTCAAAGTTAATTGGAAAGTTAATGGCAATAAAAACCAGCCTAGTTGCAGTGCATTAGAGTCGACTTTAGAGCAAAAATGATTAAGACGAAGGAAAAAGAAGGGTGAAATAAAATAGCATTTGTTTTTAGGACAATAAAGTTGAAATCTGTTCGCGTTTTTGTGTTAACTGAAAGGTCACGAGGTCAGCCTGCAGTGCGATTTTAACTTGTTTACGCTAGAGGCCGCTGCTGACCTTCCGTTTCCTGAACATTCATTTGAATTAAGACTATTTGGTAACCAAAAACTCTGTATTCTAGGTAATTTATTACAGATAAAATATTTAGGTACCGTATTCTGAGTATAATAATATACCTATACATGTATATTTAGTGCGAATTTGAAGTAATTGAAATGCAGAGTTTTATATAAAAGATAGTTATAACACATCTTCTTTTCTACTTTATTTATATAAATATAAAGAGACGATACTTCTTAAACTTAACACTTAGAAGGTTGCTTGTGACATGTTTGTATGTAACGTATTCATAGAGTTTAATTCCATGGACCTACTTAGAACATCTAACTTCAATTGTTTCATAAGTGCAATGTGCCTAAAGATAAATAATTATAATGTAATGTAGTCCATTAAATGTTAAATGAATAGTAATTTCAGTAATATATTATGCCAATGTTGTCCAACCTGAAATGTTTAAGAACTCAATTCATTTTCGTCCTCTCCGCGTGTTCGATTAAAAAAATACTTATGTCATTTGACTAAATAGTAAAAAAAAAAGAAATGGTACTAACATTTAATCGGCTTTTAGAATATTAAACAAGATTTGGTCTTTCTTAATGAATATAATATTAGATCTTTATTTAAAACCTAAAACAAACCGCTAAGAATTAAACAGTATTCTATTCAGAGAGACAGATTAAATTTTCTCCATTTAATATTCTGACTTTACAAATTTACGAGAAGTTTTTAAGCCATTAAAATGATATTAAAACTTACCTATATATGACTCTGTTATAGATAATTGACCTCTTTGTAGAGCAATTAAGTAATTTCCTTTAGAGAAAAATACGACCGAAATTGATAATAGATCTCCGATCCGAGATTGAAATGAATATTAGATTAGCATTGATAACTCAAGAAACTGATTGTGAATTCAATCTTTAGAAGCAAAATTGGATCAGGATCGATTATTAAATTTGTCCGTATCTAAGGGTGTTTGTAATCAACCGTTTTGACAAACGAGAAATGCGTTTAAAAATAAAATATTTTTATTTTTCAGTTCATATGTATTTAAATAAAGACCGAAAGTTTGCTGAAGTGGTATTTCATATGTAATTGAATTATTATTTTTTGCCTAAAAATCCTTGTAATTGTATTTATTTTAATCCGTCTTCTTAATTCGTATTTATTTTAGTGATATATTGTAAAAATATATAGTACATTGTATTTGTTGTGCACGTTTTTAATTTCATATATTTATTCCAATTTTTTTATTTTAATTATTTAATTGATTTAAACTTGTATATCGTCTCTTTGTGTTATCTTGTACTGTATTCTCAGGTTCACTGGTAGAGAATGCTCTTATCATTAAGTCTGCCTTTTGTACCTTTATTTGGCTCAATAAGGATTAAATAAATATATTTTAATAAGCATAGTATAGGTCATGGACACACTAGGTAAAGAGCATCGCAATTAAATTATATATTTTTAATTCTTACAATATTTCTTGCACATTCTAATCATGGCCGCGAGGTGGCGTCAGATTCAAATCGTCATATTATTGAATGAGAGCTTTATTTTGGGATAATTTAACATGTAGATATTTAGAAAATCTGACGAGCACGATTATTTTTTTTTCATTTTCAACTCCACGACCAATCCCTATGCAAACAATCAAATTAACAGACGTACATTATCAAAATATATGGGACATGGATGCTATCAGTATCAAATGCTCTTGAGTATATCCATGCAACAGGTTTTTTATAATTTTATACACTGATCAAAATGTATATATTATAAAACGTTTTTTCTTTTTAACCCTCGACTCCATTAGAGGGGTGTTATAAGTTTGACCTGTCGATTTGTGTATCTGGGTGTCTGTCTGTGGCATTCTAGCAGCCAAACGCATGAACGGAATTGGATGCGGTTTTTTAAACGAAAGCCTGGTTCGTCGAGATGGTTCTTAGCTATGTTTGGTCGAAATAGAAACAGTCCTCTCCAAGATTTTGAGGTTTTATTGGTGCGAGTGAAAGGTTCTCATGCCATATTGATAGAAATACTTAAACAAGTGAAAATTTGTAAAATAGTACAAAAATGTAACCAGTAACATACCTTTAAAAAGCAGAAATAAAATATATAATTTTTTTTAAAACCCCGATACAAAAAGAAAAAAAATATTATTATGTACTTATTAAAGTCGTTGCGTCTTGGGGATCGCTCAGTAAAATAAGAAATTAAAATGCAAGTAAGTTATCAAAGCAAATAAAGAAATTACGATATCGAATCGTATAGTCTAAGTCCTGAATGATTAACTTCGTAAAATAGACACCATCGTCAACGTATGTACAACGGTCCCCCGACGCAACGTCAACAGCAAACTATCAAAAAGATCACAAATTTGAAACTGGCACGTGTTTTAAATTTCCCATGTTTTATTATCATAAAAATAAAATCGTTAATAGGGGCGTATGTGTATCGAATTACGTTATAACAGCAGACCATAACTTAATTGTATAAACTAAAGATAACGTGAGAGTTACTGAAAGTTTAATTTTAGTAATCAGTTTTGACTAATAATCATATTTTTAGTATTTTCTTCACACTACAACTATCTTAGTTAGCCATTATAAAAGATAACATTATGAAATATATTTTATTAATCTCTGGGTAATTCCTCACAAGTTTGTTTCCAGAGAAAAGAATCCAGAAGAATATGTAAAATCATTAACTCATATTGATAAAAAAGAGTAATTAGCTATCAAATCTTATTAATCTGATTGGTTGGGTCATGATGACTGACAATTACAATTCTTTACAACTCTCAAATCATTATTAATTTTACCATCCATCCAGAAACCAGCCGTAATGTCTGAGATGTGACGTCACAGTGGTTTTATCAAACGATGATAACGTGTGTCAGTAAACTCTGTTAAAAATGTGTATTTGTTAGAAGTGTGTATTTAATTACAATATTGTAGCGGACTTCCCTACCATAGGAATCAGATGCCTCATCAGGAAGAGAGATAGACGGAAGAAGAGACTGAGAAGAGATACTTATTTACTTTTTTTATTAATGTTACGATTTTGTCACTCTGCTTAGATTGAACCTATAAGAATCGAGAAATCCCTTCTTAGGGCATGATGGAATAATTATTCACATTAATGTTTCCAGGTTTCTAGATCAACGTTAATACAAATAAGTATTGTTTATATAATGTGCGAAGGATACCGAAATAATAATTTATTATATTAATACAGTGCATGTAGGAGATCAATGTCCGTTTTGTTAACATGTATCAGAGTTAATATTTATTTACTCAGGTAACTAGTGGTAAGTCAGGAAACCTGTAGTAACTCAGGTAACTATGGTAACTATGGCAACAGTGGATATAAGTCAAGTATTTAATCGAAAATTTTTATTTGGTTAACGTTACAAAATCTTTACTAGCTTTCTATTACGTGTAAGTTTGAGAGCTAGATATTGTCTGATAAGTGCTGTTTACTCAGCTGATAACATAATTATGTAGTCCAATGTTTTCTTTACGAAATTCTGAGATACAGGTGAAATTAATCTAACAAATTAGTTACCTCTTATTTACTGAAATACGTATGATTTTTATCATGTAGGTATTTCAGTTTTATTGACTGTCAATGACTCACTACTTAGTACTACTAAAACGCTTGATAAGATTAATAAATGAAGTTTGAGGAACCTAAATTTTTTCAAACGAACATTCTGACATGTGCTATATCAATTGACATCTGCAAAAATGGGAAGTTACAAATTCCTTAAGATATAGTGAGAAAAACAGGAGATTTGGACACGTGGCAATAAGAGTGCGCTAGGTCATCCGTCTCTTTCACTCTTACGAAACTTAGTTTTAACAGCTTATATATACTTCACTAGTTTTCTGTAAGAATATAGTATGGTAGAGTCAGTCAGTTATATCCCAAGTGTATATAAATTATTAGTATATCTTATGTGTCATAAAACTAATCTAATCTCAACACATCAATCATGATATTTAGTTTTCTTTGTTCCTCTCATCTATACGATAAACGTGTTGATATGAGGTTCTCATTTTTAGGATATTATTGCAATATTTCTTTATTAAAGCAATAGTTTCTATCAAGAATTGTGATTGGCTTATCACGACATCAACCATTCAGAAAGGTTAGACATTTGACAAAAAGTTAGTTATATTTTCTAAGTTTTTTTTTTGAGTAGTAACCTATTTGATGGGTACAGTAAAGTAGAGTTCAAATAAATATTAATTAAAATGTTAATTAACAGAGCAAAGCTTGAACCTGTGACCTGTAAGAGTCCTTATCCGTCGCCAAATGAGCTATCGTGTCAGTACTCACCTGAAGGAATTTAGAGTTTTGCTTACACGTATTTTTCGGATGTAGGTATATTAGTATTGATATATTTATTTAAAAATTAAGTGAACACAAATAAACACTCGAGTTAGGTTATTTGTGAGTTATCAAACTTATATTTGGCAATTATTACCGCAGTCCAATTCTATAATCAGGTAAACTAATTATAACATAAGTAGTATATAAAATTATCGCTAAATATGATGGCCGAAAACCACTGATTTTCGTGTTGCAACCATATCCTCTATCTACCACAAACCAACAAACATTTCCCTACATTACTGGTCATTATTTGCTAAAATTAATAATTGATAATAATAATTAATAATTGGTCCTGACCCATTTTATGGTAAAAAATATAAAAATTTTAAATGTTTTCTAGATTGATGATAACCTATATGTGGATAAAGTTTAATTTTGGATCGCTTGTAGATTTTAGCCGTTAAATAATATCTCTCCGATGTTATATTTAATATGATTTTTTATTTGTCCGGGTGTTTAGCTGAATATACACAACTGATGGTCAAACCTATATCTAATACCTATAATCTATATCTTAAAAGAAGTGGTATGTTATTAAACTTGAAGGAAAATTTGAACATTGTGTATGTTTAATCAAACAACCCTTAAATAAACTATAAATATATAAATACACAAAACTAAGTTCTCGGTTAAAATAAAACTGAAAATGTATTTTTTCTTATCACTTACTTTCAAGGCCGGCCGCTTAATGAAAACTACCGTCTATCTGTCTCTCTCGCACCGATACGAGAGAGTGAGACGGCCTCTATATATTGATTTGCCGACCTGTTGTATATATATTGGTCGCTTTAGATTAAATGATATTATATTTGAAAGAAATTAAGGTATACCTATCTATGCTAACATAAAGGTAAGTTTGTGACTTTGTATGTAGAGGGTAATCTTAAAAACTATTTTTACTATTTCAAAAGTCTTCTTTTATATTATTGAAAGAGATGCTTCACTGTGGATAAAAATAAAGGCTTCCAAGGAGATCATGTTTAAAGTAATTTGATGACTGTCTTGAAGATGTTTTCTGTGATCCATGCGAGGAGAGTCCCGAGTAATAATAATATAATAAACAAAAAGACGTCTAACAATTATAAAAATAATATTATTATGTACATATTAAAGTCGTTGCGACGATAGGGTATATTATATTGTACAATATATATATGTATATATATTTTACAACATTTTCGAAACTAATGAATGAGGACTTGACTTTACGATTTGATATTGTTATTTCGTTATTTGCCTTAGTGACTTACCTGCAGTTTGAATTCTTCCTTTATTCAGCGGTTCCCCGACAATATATAATAACATTATTTTTATCCTTTCTAGACGTCTTTTTATATCAGGGGATATTTTTTTTTGCTTATTATTTTGCTTTATTATTACTTGTTTAGGTTTTAACTATCAATATTGTATGAACCTTTCACCAGCACCAATAAAAGTTCCATATATTAAAGACGACTGTTTCTATTTTGACCAAACATAGAACCAAACAAGAACCTTCTCGAAGAACCAAGCTTTCGAATAAAAAAACCGCATCCAAATCCGTCTACGCGTTTGGCTGCTACGTTGCCGAAGACAGACACACAGATACACAGATACACAGGTCAAACTTATAACACCCCTCTTTTTGAGTCGGAGGTTAAAAATAATTTTGCCTAAAAATACATTACTAAATTATTTTTCTATTTAGGCACTACGCACTCTGCAACTATCAAAATTAAATCAAATAATGAAAAATATAACTGTACAGAAAGTTTTAAAACATTTTTTTTACAAGTTGTTTAAGTACTAAAATAAATAATAAATAAAAAAAAATCTGCAGAGAAAAGTACAAACAAGCACTAAAGAAATATGTATTTAGTTCAAATTAGCTTTTGTTACTGTCTCTACTCACTTGACAGTTAACTGCCAATTACGATTACATTACCAATGTACTGATAACTATAATAGGTTTTCTGTAACCAAATGTACACTAAAACCGGTCTAGATAACGTACTAACATACTAAAAAATGAATTATGTAAACCAGACTCTTCAATTATGAGAACCGAAATAAACAGACAGATACATGATTTATATTGTATATGGATTAGAATTATTGATATTGCTAAGTTGGTACACTTATTTTGTCAAGTGTAGGTCAAACGTCAAATTGGGTATTTTTTATTCATCCAAGAAATTAAAGAGTAGATGTAGGAAATAATTGTTTGCTTGTTGTAGAAAATAATAATTAAATAGAGTAATTCTATTGATTTTGCTACGCGAACCGCATTATATTATACATTGATCACAATTTTTGATATTTCTAGGTTGGTAGATACACTTATCTTGATAAGTGAACGTCAAAAGTACGAAATTAAACTAGGTCATATTTTTTCTAGTTATCCAAAAAAGGAATGAGTATTCCTTTTTTATGAATGTAGGAAATAATTGTTTGATTATTGTAGAAAATCTTTTTACTTTCATATTAGCTACATGAACAATTAAACATATTTATCATTAAATGTTTTTATTAATTAAAAAAGTTTTTATACCGATGTTTCTTTAATGTGATAGTGGATAAAATAACAATAAACGTGGTAGTATGGTATGGTAGACAGTATGGTCGTATTATTTAACGTTTATTAATCTGCTAGAGGAGACACGATCAAAAACTGGTATAAAAATATAAAAAAATAATAAAAAAAAATATGTTATCAAATAAATCAGTTTGATTCAATAATTGGAGTGATAACAGTTATTAGGTTAATGAACTCTTATCAATTTGGTTTGTTGTGAGAAATTTAAAATCGTCACATATGTTGACAACAGCTTAATATTGTATCATAACTAAACATTATTTTAATTTATATGTTCAATTATGTTTATTCGTTTTACTCCCTTAGTTAAAGTAAGGAAAAAGTTGTCAAAGGGTCCTCCAAAAAAGACACTCGGTTACTCGCAGCATAAATAAAAAAAAATATTTTTTTTTTCTGAGAAATTTCTTATTGGTTGATGTCATTATCACAGGTAATCACAACTTTTGACGGTGCTGTCAAATCATTATTAATTCATCATGCTCACAGAAAACCGTTTTTAATTAAAATTACATTAGTAAGCATTAATTATATTATTAGGTATCTTTTTATTAAATTTCTATTTAAAATTTATTTTTAAGAAAGTAATAAAATATGGATGTAATACAACTATTTAACAAATTATATCAAATAATATTTCTTATTGTAATCCTAATTATCACTGGCCGATAACAATAAAAACCGTTTGAATATAATGATTCCAAGTGTAATTATTATAAATTCCAAACTTCCTAAGTCGAAAGCGATGATGCTAATTTACCAACCTAAAACACAAACACAAAAATGTTGCCAACATAAAAAATTCAAAACATTCCCACACGCGCCAATCACGGCGCCGCAGTGCGCATCGAGCGGGGGAAGTAGGTCACGTGCTGCGGCCCGGACGTTGCGGGCAACCGGCTTTGACAGATAACTTTTTTTTAATATAATCTTAGTTTGTGACAGGTCGAAACCTCCTTGGTTTCCTGAAACGAGAACTAAATCTCTTTGGTTGTTTAGAATAAAAGTGAAACTTGTATACAAATGACAGATTTAAAAAAATATATATTTTAATGTAATCTTGCGGAGTATTAAATAAAAAATATATTTATTTAGCTTTAAAAGTTATACCTACTAACATGATACATATAACTTATATATTATATTTAATTGACAAAATTGTGTATAGATTTTGGATTCAGATAATCGTGCCGTGTTAGATACCTACATACCAAAACTAGTTTGGGATATTTATTTATTCTTCTATTTATAAAAATGTGCACAGAATTCTCAAGATAAGTCTGATAACAGATACGCTGATAACAGTTAGTAAGATTAAATCTACGACAAAGCAATAGATTGTAAAAGATCGAGTTCATATGATTCTAAAGCTATAAAATAATTTTAACGTTACTAGGTATATAAATAGAAGTATTTGTAAAATGCCATTTGGAATGTGAAAATGAAAGTATTACATAAAGATTAAATACTTAGTACTAATAGACTGTTACTGTATTATAATAATTGTATTCTTCACTAAGCAGACGGATATAATATTATTTTGACAATAAAAATTATAATGTTTGTCAAAATCAATTAACTACTCTAGGAATCACGGGGGGAAGGCAATTGCTCCCTGTACCCATATTGATATTGACCAGTTAAACCAATTTTGAACAATTTAAAAAAAAAAATTATGACTTGCTAACATTGTTTTTAATAATATTCGTATAAAACAATATATCCTTAAACTGTGTTGTACTTAATCTTATGAAAAATTACGTTTTTTCTAGTAATTGGTTTAATCAGTTTAGCACATTTCTTTTATTATTCGCCTAGGTATATGTAACTTCAACCATTAACTGAAAAATAAATAAATAAGTATCCTGAACATATATAACCTCAACCTTGTCACATTAAAAAACATACGAACTCATTACAAAGAACCTAAAGTACGTCGACAGATTAAAAATAACTTAAAACAATTCAAAAAATACAATTACATAACTTCCTCTGCAACCACAAACAATCATTGTGCTCGCATGTTTGTGTTACACGGTGGAACAATTAGATGTTTCAATCAATCAAATCTATGGAGTTTTTACTTATTATTTGTATTTATATATGTTTGTTTTTATACATTACCTTTAAAAAGAGTCAACCTTTTTGGTCTTTATATAGAATATAAAAATCAATTTGTTTTTTAATTTAAGGTATGTGATAAAATTATTGTTTATTTTTTAACAATTGTTGTATCTGCTATTTTCTGCTTTATTCCAGCGAATTAATAATCAATTTGATGAAAATATAAAAAAAAATAATTGTTTTATCTCTCTTTAAAATGATTTTCATTAGTATAATTAATTCTGATGAGGAATATTATTTTGTATCTATTATAAAAAGATAAAGCATTATTCCCTTTTTGAGAATACGAATAATGATTCCACAATAACAGAATTATTACTGTCATTTATAATAAATATTGGGCTTATCTACCAAAGCCGAAATTAATAATCGATCTACAATCCAACAGTGAAATAAATCTTCTACAGTTTCTTACTCAGATGGGGTTTGCACGAATAACTCAAGAAACTAATTGAAATTTTAATTAATAACAAAATTGGATCAGGATCGATTATAGATTTGGACAAATAAAACATATTGAATGAAACCAATTTCTATTGTTAACTAATTACAAATAAGTATTATATGTATAGTTGTATAGAAAATGTATCTTCAATAAGTTGAATGTTAAGCGACCTAGTTTATAACATCGATTGTGTTTCCAATGTTGAATTATTAACGGAACATCCGACCTTCGAGGGACCTTCGAATATAATATTGTTAAAAACTCATAATAATCTCAAAAATTACTGCGTTTTATGTATAAGCATTGATTTTAAGGGAGGCGTCAATCGTCTAAAATATAATATTTAAAGATTAGTTAAAAATAATTGAAATCAATACGAAGAGAAGACAATCTGCTGTAATGGATATGTAATAGTTATGAGACCTGGAAGAGAGAGTAGGACAGGAAAACGAGAGTAGGACACTAGGGAAGGGGAGTTTGGGCTATTATACGCATTTAATTCCACGAACGTGTAAAAATACATACAGACAAAAAGATATTGTTTATTTATATTACAATTTAATTTATTTTGTGGTGAATTCAATTAAATGAAGTACAAAGCACCCTCTCAAGTTATGATTTTAAAAATTAATTACTCTGACACAATTCAAAATGAGGTCTATTCATAATGTTTTGTAATAATCTAAATATTTTGATGATATTACAATTTTCGTAAAATAATCTTTTTTATATCAAATTACATCAAAACCGGTAAAGCTTTAGTTATATTATAAATAATTAAAGGTGCAACTAAGGAATATGATAGAGTCAGCCTTATTATTTAATTTCCTGAAACTATTTTATTGAAAAGTAACGATTGATATATTTTTGAATAAGATGTCACATTAATTTTACTCTATAGATTAATTATACTCTAGATTTTATCTATGTATGTTCGTCACACGTAATATCAAGAACTTTACAAAAATGCATACTCTCATTCTACTTTTATGTATTTAAATAAATATCTTCTTATATAAAATGAAATGTACTTACTACTTGTCTTACTAGGTAAAGGTCTGTTTAAAATAGTAAATGATATTATTCCGTTCACGGTGATATGCGGCTGAAAACACATTATCTATCTATGAAATTTTAGGTTCATGGTGTATAGGTACTAACGACATTTCAGTCTCACGGAATAAACATAAAATTACATGTAATTTAGAATCTAATACGAGCTGTGGTCTCAAACTACAGTTTCAAGTATTTCAGGAGTCTACGGTCTGGAACGCCCATATTTCTTTATAAATAGAGTAAAAAATCCTAAAACACGCTTACCATAAACCACAATACATTTAATTTACGACTTCATGAACGAAATACAATTAAAAAGCAATTTTCCGTAGTGTTTGTGTGGCACTAATGTTAGTACACGTCAGTTTAAAACATATGTTTGAACCAACCTGATAGGGTTCATCGGGCTTGCCAGGGTAGGAGGCACTGCGTCTGTAATCTGGTGGCCGGGGAGGCGCGGGGGCCCGCCTCCAGGGGGCGAAGGCCGAGGGCTGCGGCGGCTGAGGCGCGGGCCATCTGTACTGCGGCGCGCGGCGGAACGGAGCCCTATACTGACGGTCATCGTCGACGCTGGGAGCGCCGGGATATTGTAACTCGCCCATACCATACGTCCGACCTTAGCGGCGGTCGGACGACGACTGCCGATAACAGATATCGGGTCGATGTGTATGCGCGCGCAGGCTGTTCTGTTTAAAGTTTGAATTTGGAATGGCAACACCGGAATGGTAACATTACCTGCAGTGAGGTTGCCCGATAGGGCGGGAGGGTAGTATGGATTATTTGAAATTTTCTTGCGTCTTTAATGCGGCAAAGTGTTTAATAATCAGCCGGACATTATTATGAAGAGAAATAGTTTTTATATTATTAATTTATATAAACAGGTGTTCTTGTTACAAGCCATAATTTAATTCAATTATTACCATAACATGTGACAAAATCGTTGAAAGAGTAGTTTTAACAATTGTAATGTGATGTCTACGACGTAGCCGGACACGTAGAGGTTGTTACCGTCATCTAGCGACATTTACTAAAAGCTTTATTTATTACAATAGCTAGTGAATTACATTTCATTATGTACTAGAGTTTAGGATAATATGACATTTAAATAACAATACTTACTTATTTTACCATCAAATACTTGTTAAGAGAGTTAAGAAAACAAACATAATATATGAATTTTTATTAAATACTTTGTAGTAAAAATAGGCAATGTACTACAATGTGTATGTACGTTCTATAGTGTGCACATATGCATGTGTGTGTGTGTGTGTGTGTGTCTGTGTGTTATATACAACAACACATATAAGATAAAATAAGATATGCTTGCGTCATCAATGTCCGCAGTAGAATACTGCGCTGTTGCATAGGTTGTGTAACGGTTTGGTACTGACAGATAATCTATTTAATTTAAAATATTTATTTTATGACCCTATAACCCTTTAGTATTTTTTCCACCACCTTAGATCTATGCCTTCGTTATCATAGAGTAATTATATGCTTTAAAAATAAAAAATTGTGAACAAACCGTAGTTTTAATTGCCATCAGTGCCATCAAAATTTCTTGTTATCTCAACTGTTTCCATACAAATCTGTTCGCTGTCATTCCAATATCCTCTTTCAATCACTTCATCGCTTCTTAGGTCTCTCTCTACTCTTATAGGTTTTGATTAATTATAAAACAATTCCAATAAACAGATCTTTAAAAAGTTACACGTTTACTAATTGACGGCCCATTGCGATATTATTATAATATACCATTGGGAGTTCCATGTTTATAAACATTAGTTCAGAACTAGTAATCGAACCTGGGAAAGAAACAATATCTTCCTCATTTCCACATGTACTTATTTTTTTTTCTTTTTGGATTTAAGGACCTTTTGATCTATTTGAGATCATTTCATTTCCATAGTAACCAAATAACAATATCCTCTTAATCAGTGTTATTAAAGTAACAATATAACAAACAAATAAAAAAAATATTATGTTATTGAATCATTTAGATCTTTTAAGCATTTAGGAAATTAAAAAAAATATTGTTTTTGAGCCAAAAGTGGCTGTGGAGACACTTTGAAAATATTACTACTGTATAGGTACATAATATGTATATAGTAGTAATATTATTATAAAAAGTAACTAATAACTATCGTAGTTTGGTGCTATCCCGTAACCTTCCAGACTAAATTTGTTATGAAGTGAGAGTTTTTTAATTCCAGTGTTAGTTTAAATTACCGCATTCAAATAAAAATAATCAGCAACTTATATAATTATATAGATACGAGTGCTACAAATTATATATATACAGAAAAGCCGCCTGAAATATACACTGAAATGTCCTGAATGTATCAATAAAAGTCCCGTAAACATCATGTACGTGTGTCGGAATAGTCATTAATGTTTATTAATTAATCAAGATATGAAAAAATCATACGAGTATGTGAAAAAGTATTTATGTCCAATTCACAGAAATAGACAAAAATAATTATAGTTTACTTATATTTTAATGTAGAGATTAACTAGATCAAGTAACTATATTATACTATTGCAGCATTGATGAAAGTATTTCTTTTTGTACCAAAATACATATTTTTTCATACTAGAAACATTTTAACACAATTGCAGCTCGTCATACTTTCTAACCACATTTCAATAACTCTCATTGTTCAAAGATTATTATAATATTATATGTATTTATACCGCAATATGAACTCTTGTAAAGAAAATGTTGTTATTTTGAGAAAATTCCGATAGATGGCACTAGGCATTTGCCACCTATTGACAAAATGTATAAACAAAAATGTTTCTATTGTGCGACAGATGGCGGTGATTTGTAATAAGTATAATAAAATAAAAAAAAATCACAAAATATATAAATAAATAGATATTATTCACACAAAACCTTATTAGTACTAAAGCAATTTTTATATTCAAGACACATTTTGTTTTTCATTTTCATAATATAAATCGTATTCATATTTAATAATTCATAAACTTACCCATTAAATAACATGTAAGTAATTGAGATCAATTTCTCAATCCTCAGATAAGTTTTATAGGTACCTATACTGACTACTGAATAACTATTTTCTTTTGGCAGATGTTCCGTAGAAAACCGACCTAGTGTGAGTTGGACAATATGTACGTGTTACAATATGTACCACGGTCCGTACCATATTGACCATTTAATACATATTTTTAATTTTTAATAGTTTAATAATTTACCAGCTAAGGTCAAGGCAAGCTTGGCGTGCGACGTTTTATGTACGTCATACATAAACAATTAACCTCAAATCCTCCAGAACATTTGTTTCTTATTTATTGTCTAATTTATGCCTAATTTCACCAAAATATAATGATTATTAATCGAGTCTACATTAGTTGCCAATTTATTATCAATCAAATAATTAAGTAGAGTAAAAATTATTAAAATATTGTATAAACGGAGTTAAACGGTATGGCAGATGCACAGTCATACAGAAAGTGGAGCCTTAGCAACGCTTTGTGTGAGAAATTTGAAAATATCATATAAATAACATATTCCTGGGTTAGATCTTATCTAAAGATAAAATGTCGACCGTTTAATAATTCAAATTGTTTTATTAGTTTGATATCTTCTTATACAGTCGATATCCAAAACAAACTCAGAGGAGAGAATTATATATCAGAGGCTTCCAATATAATGATAACAGAATATATACTTTTAAATTTATTTTTATTTTTCGTGTTCTCTGTACTTTTCTTGCTCTGTGACGATATCATTAATGCCTGTTATCTACATTTACATTCTGCCTACAACAAACGGAGAGCTAGTGATGTGTTTCAGTTTAATCGACATAATTATATGTCGATAATAGTTAGATAGATAGATAGATAGATAAGCACTTTATTGCACACAAAATAAAAATTACAATGATCAGCGGAGTTATAACATTTAAAAATAGTATGCAAAGGCGGTCTTATTGCTAAGAGCAATCTCTGACAGACAACCTTCAGGTGAAAGAACTTAAGTAGAGGAGAATACGGGATTGTGCGATCGAGGAGAAATAAATAGTGAAATAATACTTAAACTTAAAGCCTGTTAGTTAGTTAGTTTAGTCAGTAGATAATAGTTTGTGTAGACATAATTAGTTTAGTCAGCAAGTACTGACTAAACTAATTAAGTTCTCAAGTAATTTCGTTATCAAGGAAAGTAGGGAATCATTTGTATTATATAGATATATAAATATTTTAAACAATTATAAATATCAACAAATAGTGTTTTGTTCTCAGAATAGAAGAACAGGTCATAACGGCATTTAATTGAGTTTGATATAATGTGTTATCAACGAGTCAATTCTTACGTAAATTAATGTTCTTCATCAGTATGTAACAATTCGATACGTTAATGATTACTGAATAGAACTTGACCGTCACACTAAGATTCTTGCGACTAGTATTATAAAGTTTTTTCTGAAAATTATATTGAAACATTTCTACGCGACATTCTATCAAAATATTTGATATGAAAATATAGTTCCCATCAGTATTGTTCCCATCACCATCACCTAAATCTAATCTTCCAAAACAAAAAACGAGATTCTGTAGCTCGTAGGGGCGAGATCTCGCAAGAGGTACTTTTTCAACATAGAACCACTTGATTTAGTGAATTTGCTATTTTAACTAAATAACTTTGCCAACTTGTACATGTTCTTATTAGATGAGAAAAAATATTGCTCATAATATAAAAAAAATACTACAACTATTATTATCAATTTATATTAATAGCCTTAATCTCTTAAAGTAATAAAAATGTATTATCGATATAGGTAATAAAATGTATAATACGTCACTAATCAGTCTCCAGTTGCCAGTCACCAGTCACTCGTCAGTAGTTAGTAAGTCAGACTCAGGGTAGTGACTTGTGTTGTCTGAACGTAAGAAAGGTTATTTATATTTACAATATGTTCGACGCTACCGGTAAGTTAATATATTAAATACGCTGTCAAAGTATATTATTATAACATTATAAGTGTAAGTGACGGAATGCTAGTGTCGTTACGAATTTAAGGAAAAGTATGTATTTTGTTTAATATAAAACTATATTTAGTGCTGCGTATCACATTTTTAATTTATGTTGTTATTGTTAATACAAAAGATAGGTCTTATCATATAGTATTGTATATTTTAGACAAACGTGTAATACTTTAGCTTATTTCATATAAATGAACACAAGCATGAATTGATTATTTCGTTTTCTTAATGTCTAGACTCTAGAGTCTAGAGGGTAAAAGAGATATTAAATAAAGATTAACAGTTAAAGAGAAATTCATTTATTTGGGTCTAGTTGAATTCAATATTATTAAATTTGTCTTCTCAAAAACAAAATAATTATTATAATCTTATTGTGGATAATATCGCAATGTAATTGTCTATAACCGTTTAAATTTACGTAGAGGTTAGATTTTTAAATTCAAATAACGACATCTATTAAAAGAGATAGTAAACCTGATTTCAAGTTGACAAATTATGAATTTATAATTCGCTCCGATACACTTGAATATATGTTAGTTCTTCATACTTTGATGTATGAAGTTGATTTTATAAGTGAATATAAAAAAATACTTCATGGAAACATTATTTCATAAACCGATAACCTTGGTAACCTTCGTTACATGATTAGTTGATTACCTATTATCAATCATGTTACTAAAGAAAATAACTATTTAGACTTGATCACACACAAGAACTGTAGATTAGTAACACATTATTCCAACTATATTTTTTATGTGTGAAACCACGAAATGTTATCAATAATCTATATTATATTTGCGTAAGACACATTCTCTTAAATAGATTATTTATTAAAATTATACCAATAGTTTGATTAATAGCAATATATAGCGTTAATAGCAATAAGCAGAATTCGGCTTATTTTATCAGAATGCAATAGCAATAGGACTCATGTTTTATTTCCATTTAAAAATAGTTGTTAATAATGTCTGGTTGGTTTTCATCGGACATACCTACAAAACTAGGCCTGAAAAATTAGGTTTTAACTTGGGTTTGTTGTGTAACCGAACAATACGCAAAGAAATAAAAAAAAAAAATCCCCGCAAAGGAGGATGGCAAGGGATAACTTTATACTAAAGTCTTTATTCCTTAAAGAGACATGAAATTTTAAATTATTATAAATAAGCAGGCAGATCCGCTGATAATAATTTGTCTATGAATATTAATTTAAATAAATTAAATCCAGAACACCAACATATCCGGTTCAACCCGCTGAAGGATGAGTGGGTGCTTGTGTCCCCGCACCGCTGCAAGCGACCCTGGAGCGGTCAGACGGAACCAGAATTGAACCAACCTCAGGACCCCAACAATCCTTTGAAAGCTGGGGCAGTACGAGCTAGTGGACAGGTCTTGTTGATATATCCATATTTGAATATCAAATATCTTTACCTTAATAGACATACATATAGACATACTCCCTTATTTACCGCCCCGTTGGTCGAGTGGTTAGCGCAGACGCCTAACGTGTCACGGCGCAATGGGGCTCGGGTTCGATTCCCGGCGGAGACAAGCATTTGTGTGATGAGCATAGATGTCTGTCTCTGGGTTTGGTCGTTTATTAAATATATTTTCAGTATTTATATGTGTATTTCTAAGTATTTGTATCGTTGTCTAACACCCTTAACACAAGCAAATAATTTGCTTACTTAGGGGTTAGATCAATGTGTGTAATTTGTCCTGATATTATTATTATTATTATTATTATTCTGCTGGATCTTGATTCATAATTCTTAATTTTGCGAAAATGTTGGTATTTCTATTGTATTACTATTAAAATTAATAATCAATCCTGATCCAAAAAAATCCTTGACAAGATTTCAATTATAATTCGTTTGTTTTGTTATCAATCCAATGGCTTGTAGTATGTAGGAATAAACTCAGGTCTATTTCAATTTAATTATGGATTATTGTTTTCGGTCGGTAATCAATAATATTGTAGTTTTTATGAAACTATTTTAAATAAAGTTTACAAAAAGTGGAGATAAAAAAGTTGACAGTAATCACGCCATTTTCAGAAAAACCCTAACTACACTTCAACATACGTGTTTCCGAACGATTTCCCGGCGCTGTTGGAAAGAGTTCCAGCACCACCTGCTTCTGACCACCCGTTGTTCCAATCAGCGCAGGCGAAAGGTACTTGCAGGTGAGTTTAGATATCTTTCTCTCTTTGTTATAGGAGAAGTGGGTTGGGTTATATATGTGAGTAATAGTTTAGCTCTCTCTCTATATGTGTTGAGGTGATCATCCCCTCTCTTTCTTAAAGATGGAAAAGAATGGATCGAATTTGTTATTTGTGTTAATATTTTGGAGGTTTCTTTATTTTAGAGAATTTAATATACATATTTAAAAATGTTACAGGGTAATGTGTTTTCATCCAGACTCTTCAATGACGATTTCTCTCATGTCTATTGACGAAATATTGGCAGTAATTGAAGAGTAAGTACTTATTCTGTCTATGTTGATATAATATTTCAATAGAGTTCATAATGATTTTGCTATTAATTTTGAATATTAAATGTATATCTTTAGTTTATTGCTTGTTAATTTTTTTTCATTTTAAAATTGCTTTATTTAACTTTTTAAATATTTTTGTATTGTATAAAATGAGGATGTTCTTTCTTCTTTATTATAAAAACAACAATAACAAACATCAAAATACTAAAATAAACGTTATCATTATAATGGATATTTCTCACAATATTTTATTTAAATGAGTGCCTTGAGAGATGTTTATTCATTTAGTTTCTTGGTGGGACTTCTCCATGAAGCTACTTTTATCCGAGTCTGACGCTTAATGTTATTTGACATAAATAGCTTTGAAATAAATAAGTGAAAGACCTAGTGGCGCCATCTATCCTATTCCAGGTGGGTGAACCAGTCCCGCGAGCTGTGCAGGCGTTACACCTGGGTGCAGGTGTTCGAGAACAAGGGCTCCGTCATGGGATGTTCCAACCCGCACCCTCATTGCCAGATCTGGGCCTCCAGCTTCTTACCCAACGAACCCAGGATTAAGGACCGGTAGGACCTCATTTATATTAGAAATCAACAGCAGATGGTTGTTCTTGTGGTTAGATTGTGGCCGTTGTAAAAGGAATTGCGTTGCGTTCAAATCTAATTAATTAATTGATAAAACTTATAAATTATATATATTTAACTTAATATTTTTTTTCCACGTACACAAATTTTCGGGTTCGCAGTTGTCAAAAGGATTTTTACACAAAGAACGGTAAGCCTCTACTTATGGAATATTTGGAACAGGAACTTAAAAAGAAGGTAAGATAGGAGAAATCGTCATGTGTTGTATTTGTTTTATTTTGTTTTTCACAATAAATAATTAATATATAAGCTCCAATAAAAAACAAAACTTCGACATCTAGTCAATGCTCTATCAATTTCCATTCAATTGCCTGACGTTAATATATCATACAATATTAGCCCTGAAATACAGTTCAAAATGTCAACCAGACGATAACATAAGTAGTTCATAAAAATATCTGTGAGAATTCCTTATTTTTATAGTATATAATCTAACTTTCTAGTAGCTATTATTAGTGTCAGTACTTACAAAACCTAAATCTAAAGATTATATTTAAATTAACCTCATAATTCCAGGAACGTATAGTCCTTCAAAACTCATCGTGGGCGGTTATAGTACCGTACTGGGCGGCGTGGCCGTTCGAAACACTACTACTACCAAAGACACACATACAAAGAATGACAGACATGAACGACTTACAGAAGAGAGATTTGGCGGAAATTATGAAGAACTTAAATATTAAATACGATAATTTATTCCAATGCAATTTTCCGTATAGCATGGGGTGGCATGGTAAGTTGGTGGCTCAATCAGTTTCAGATATAGCGATTGCGGTGCAATCATTTGAATTAGCCATTTATCACTAAAATATTCATATAATGCATTGTTGGTGGGTAATTAAAATAAATGCTTTGTTTTGAGACATTGAGATTTATAACTCAGAAAATTCTACTTCATGAAGCAAAAAACAAATTTAAAAAGTCGTTGACTAAATAAGGTATCTTAATTCATTTTAGAGTTTATGCTCCAAGTACAACAAAATACAAATTTAATACTACCAAGTTACAATTCCTATAGGTGCTCCGACGGGTCCATCAGCTCAAGAAAATGATTCCCCTCATTGGGTGTTCCACGGAGTATATCTTCCACCACTACTGAGATCGGCTAGCGTTAAAAAATTCATGGTAGGCTTCGAACTACTGGCCCAGCCGCAAAGAGATCTCACTCCTGAACAAGCGGCAGAAAGATTGAGAGAATGCAGTCTAGTACACTATAAGACTAAATAGTGCGAAGTTGTATTAATATTATTTTTCGTTAACTATATTTCAACGTTAAATATTTAAAATTCAAAGTTGGAATAACAATGTTTTTTTAATATAAATGTGTTTTTGCGATTAAAAAAAAATATATATGATGTTTGTTGTTATTCAAATAAAGAACGTTATCTTAATAATTTATGGTAAAAAATATTTGATTATATCATTCCTAAAGTGAGGTGTAAACCTGTTGGTCAATTTTGTACTGGTTAATGAACTTAATGTTAGAAACTTTATAGCCATTGTTAAAATGGCTTAATTCTAGAAAAAGAATGTACGTTATTAATAAAAAGGATCATCCATCCTTCCCGATTTCTTTTAGGTAGAAATATTGAAATTTCTCCATTATTCAAATTTCTAGACAACCCCAAATACGTATATTAATTATCAAATATCAATTCTCGAGGATAAAAATAAAACAAAATAATAAAGTTTCGTAAAACTTTCATGCTCTTTCTAATCTTCTTTGAGTAGAATTTAAAAAAAACTTTACGTCCGTGTACAAACAATTAATTTAATAATTGAATTGGAAATTTACTGCCTTATTGTTGATAATACTATACAGGTACTATATTTTTAATTAGATGACCACCTATTTTTAAGTAGTTAACAACATGTGTTTTACGATCTTTTTAAAATTATTAGTTTTTAAAATTAAAATTTTCCCATACAAGGTTTATTTGTTGTCTCTGAAATAGCATTAACTCTGAGCATCAATATGGCACCCGGGCATTGACATTTTAAGTACAGAATACAGAGTAATAAGTAAAAGAGGGAGCAATATTTTTTTTTGGAACGTAGTTCCTTATCGCCCGTTGTGAAAGGGGGCTAGACAGTAAAAATTTTTACCAAAAGTTAGCACGACATGTTTTGCTATCTCTCTCTCTCTTATAAAAGCAAGCGAGATATTTTCATTAATATCATTATTCTTTTTTGTATTATATTAAATTGCTTAGTAGTTCTTTATTATTTATTTATATTGGAGTTTGTTGCTATTTGTAACAATTATTACTGAAATTTAGCCTACCGATTAAGTTTTTAAGTTTATAATTAATAATAAAAAATATATATATTATTATTACTTTAAAAAAAATTACAATTCCTTCAATAATTAATCGAAAGGAACTTCGTTCCATCCGGGTGTCCCTTGACACCTCTTAGTTTTTTGTGTTTTGTGTGTTGTTTATCAAGATTTTTAAACAGTCGTAGAACAAATGCAAGTTGGTTAACTTATTAAAAATAACCCCGTTTAGTATGTAATATTAATGTTAATGTTTTGAACCAATTTTTATATATATATCGATTATTATATAGTACATAAAAAAAGTTTTTCTCACTGTGGATTTTATATCCTCGAATCATATGCGATATGCATATTTATAAGTTAGACTTTTAACAAAATTCACAAATAATAATCGTTTATAATTCTACGGATAATCACAATGTAGTTTATGATCATTTATGTTATAATTTAATTTCTTTATTACTCTAACTACTAAAAAACTGTACTCGCAAAACTTGAAACTAACGTTAAATTTTAATTTTGGTATCGTGGTATGAAGGGCACCAGCTGTCAAACAAAGACTCAAAATGGCTGAAAGAAAGCCATGAAGCTTCCTTCGTTGCTAAAGTTTTATTTTATTATAATAATTTTGTAATCAAAAATGAAAGAAATTGATATAAATGTGGAAGGTTACAATGTGAACGGTATTTGTGTGGGTTGTTTGAATTATAACCGCAAGATGTATTATCAGGAAGATGTAAAAGAATGTTATAAAATACTGGCAGACATAGATGTAAGTTCGTATATTTTGATTTTATTCACTGTTAGCTATGAAACTATGTTTAATTGTGAAAGTTATAACTACTTGTGTATTTTTTTTCATCAGTTTCAGTCATTATATAGTATTTCAGGCGATTGTTCAGAACAAAAATGCTTGGATCCGCCATTAATCTTTGATACTTTATAAATATCTTCGACCTGTTCTTAGCAATTGTAAACAAGAAAAATATGTCTACAAATAGACATAGTTAATATCACAATAATAACTTGGTAAAAAATAGTACCATATTGAATCCACCACCTTTCATATTAACAATAATTAAAAAAATAACAGAAATTCAAGATGAACTATATTTTATATAATCGTTTTAGTATTTTTTTTTTAATTGAAAAGGTATAAGTATTTGTCTGCTATATAAATTATTATAAAATCATTAGAAACAAATGATGCATTTTAATTGATATTTTTATATAAGTTACATGAGATAAGTTAATGTGAAACAAATTATATACAACACAAATTACGTACAATTCATATTAATAACTGATTTGTCTGTTTCAGGTTCCCATTGGAATCTCCATTAAAATGTGTTATGAGTGTATTGCTTTAGTCCAAAAGGTGTTGGAATTCAGGTTACAAATTCTCTCTTCCTTTGCTGTACTCAGTAATTACTCTCAAAAGGTGGTTATTATTTTTGAATTTAATAGTAATTGTAAACAATCTATGAGTGTCACAATACATATTAAAAGATGAATAAAAATAGTTTTATCATTATGAACAAAAAACTGAGTGACAACAAAAGATTTATTTATTCAGAAAAGACTTTTAGAAAGTTAATCTATATAAAATGATAATAAGCCTAATATATCATAAATGTAAAAATAATAATAGACCATGATAAGAATTAATGAATGTTCTCAATATGTTTTTGTTTCTTAGTCAAATAAATGTAAGTTATATTACTTTATTTCACTTAGTTATATTTATAATGCTTAATATGCACTTTGTACATTAAATTTATTTTGTTTCTTCTAGTATTTGACTAATACACTATTAAAATTACATATTTATATTGCTTGCAGCACCCAATACTGAATTCGCCAAAAGACTTCACAGCGCATGCAATACAACGTCTATCTATACATGCTGTGAAGGAAGTTGAGCTAGTACCTAAAGATGAGATTACTGTGGACATTGTGAAGACTGAAGATATATTTGATGAATTTTGTAAGTTTATAATAATTTTGTTGTTAGTAATCTAACTTGGAGGAAGATTCGCTAATAGAAATCATATGTAAATTAAACATTTTATCTGTTGTGTTATTGTTAAGTACTAATTAGATAACCTTAGTTTGTTTTATACTTTTATATATTTGATATCATGAGGATTGTAAAAGACAAAAATAATTGAAAATAATTATCAATACAATATACATTTCAGCACGATTTGATGAACCAGAACTTAAATCAGAAATAGAAGATATTTATATACAAGAAGATAACTTTGGAAATGAACGAGTGACTTCAGACGATGATGTCACTCTTTCAGCTCTCAAAAAAGAGAAAAAGAAGAAAAAGAAGAAAGGAAAGGACAAGAAAGTGAGAAAAAAAAATTATAAGATCATAAATATTTAATGAAATCTCGATATTTGAGTGTGGCTGCCGCAATTTAGTAGCATATATCTGTTATTTGAGAAATACTATTCTTTAAATGCTTTTTTACTATGTAGTCTTGCTTCTCTCGTATTAAATAGAACATTTAGTTGTAGCAGATACTGCTGATACTTAACATTTTTCGTCATAGGTTTGGATTTGAACAACATTTATGCATTTTGGTCCTCCATGATTTTTTACCATCTCAAGTTTATTTTTATTGTTATGTAGGTTTTGCTAAGCAATACTGGAAACTAGATATTTATTTTCAGAATGCGATTTTCTTTAGTCTGTGGTTGAATCTCAATCATTAATGACACTAAAAACTAATGACTTGAGAAAACAACTTGAAAATTACAAAAACCTATGATTACATTAAGACCTTTACAAACAGTACTAAAAGATGTGTTTTACAGAAACCAGAAAAAGTACCACGCAAACTTAAAAATCTCCCCTCTTTTGTTGAATTGTATACAATGACCGAGACAGAGATGTGGTGTGTGAGGGAGAAGGATATATCCAGCGAGGAGTTCTCTAAACTCAAATATAAGTGCGACGGCTGCGTAATAGCTTTCAACACTAAACGACTTATGGAGATGCATCAAAGTGGGAAGCACACTCCGGTGAGATATGTGTGAGCAAGACGGAGATATGTAAATGAGTGTGTGCAAAGTAATTGTGATATGATATTGATATACACAGAATTATTACAATTAGGCTGAAGTTGTCTTACATTATGTTAATAATATTAGCTGATATTATTTAGTTTTTATGGAATAAAGTTTTGAAGTTAGGACTTTCGTGCTTCATATAAACAGCCTTATATTGACATCATTTTAAATGATAAGAAATATTAGTTGCTGTCAGTGATCATACAATCTGTATGTTCCTGTTCTAAAATATGATTAATATTATTTAAAACTTTAGTGGGCAATATTTTTAAAGTTTCTGTTATGATAGTAAAGTAAATATTTTTTGTAATAATAGAGATTTATGGCGTGTTAATATTTTTTCTGTGCAATGACATTTCAAAATAACATCATTCGATGGAAATGTTGTTCCACTTCTATTTTATAATTCAGTACTTCTAGAAATGTTTGGTAGATTGGTAGAATTAAGAGATCTTGATAGTGTTTTTTGTATGTATGTTTGTATTATTTATATATTTATTGGCAGAAGAGCGAGACCGCCCAGCAATGTGACGTGTGTACTGCGTATTTCCTGACCGGGGAGAACCTCTCAGTGCACAGAAGCCTGCACATGAATGCATACAAGTGAGTGCGTTGTTAAAAAATAACTATAGAAACTAAATAAAGTAAGTGAGTCACATGATCACCAGTGTTATGTGTGCTGTTTCGTGCTTGATGACGACTGTTGTGTATGTAAGTGCGTGATGACGCATGTTGTGTGTGTGCAGGTGTGTGATGACGCGTGTTATGTGTGCAGGTGTGTGATGACGCGTGTTGTGTGTGTGCAGGTGGGTGATGGCGCGCTGTCTTGTCTACAGGTATGTGATGAGTTATGTTGTGTATGTGTGTGCAGGTGTAGCAAGTGTGGGTTGGTGTCGTCCATGAAGCGCGTGATGTCGGCCCACGAGTGCGCGCGTCGCCTCGAGCGCTATAGCTGTACGGACTGCGACATGACGTTTAGGTATGTGTTTTAAAAACAGTTTTATGGAGTTCTTATATATTTTAGTTCGTGTATGTTTATAGAGATATAAAATAAATATATGTTTTGAAGTCACTAAAAATTAGATGCCGCATCATGAAATCGATCGTGTAACACAAAAAATTATATATCTATAATTAGATCAGTAAAGATTTCAACTAAGTCATTGCTTTTTATAAAAGCAAAAGCATAAAAAAGAATGTTTTTTTTGTGTTAATTTTTTATTTTTTGTAATTTTTATTGTCGTGAAAATCCTTGTCTTTCTTTAAAAAGGAATAAAATTAGTATTGATAGATACCTATGGTAATTTTATACTGTATGCCTTACGCACATTATTCTATAACTGTATTGACATTAGAACTTACACAAAAATACTGTAAAATGTTTCCTCCCACTCTGTCTGTGTGGCGTACAGAAAAAAAAAATAGTATAGATTCATGACATCTGCCGAAATGATTATTTATTTATTTATTTATTTATTTATTTATTCATTGATACATACAAGTTTACAGAGGCTTGCTCCAAACACAAGTAAGTCATACAAACATCTAAACATCTAAATCATTCAGAAACATTAAAACATATAATATCCTTAGAATTAAAAAAAAAAACAAATAGTCAAAATTAAAAATATACAATAAATTTGTCAGAATTAAATTATACAATAATAGTAAAATCAAAATACAATCAATAAAATAAAAATAAACATTCATGTCAAAAATAATAATAATAATAATAATTATACATAATAATAATTATGCTTCACACATAATGTGTAAGGCCTCTTATAAAACCTGTCGTAGCGCTCGGTCGCGCCTCGCCTACCACCGCGCCGCCAGCCACGGCGAGCGGCCACAGTGCGACTGCTGCGGGAAGATATTCGCCAACAAAATGACCCTCAAGTATCATCTCAAGTGAGTAATGTATGAATTTCTGTTTTAAAATTGCCTGTTTTAGATATAGTCATAGATGCCCTACGAAATTTCTTGTCTTAACTACAGCAGAGCTTTGCCACTAACTAGTAGAGTAGAGCCTTGTCACTATATCCTGTTACTACAATGTGATTTTTTTTCATTTTATATTTATTTTAAAGTTGGACATGATAAATATGTTTACCGACAATTTTTAATCTCTCAATTCTTTTTATAGAGTAATACCACAAAATAAAAATGGGACAACCAAGGAGTCTGTGCCAATACCGTGCAAAGGTTGCGACAAAGTGTTTCAATCAAAGAAGAGCTACCGTGCGCATGTGTGAGTGTACACATATTAAGAACTTGTTTATTATTAGGTAATATACCGAATACATGTTTATGCGATACAAGCACTGCTCGTCCGTAGCGTGATCCACGACAACCGTTCGTACCCGTGTCCGACGTGCGGCAAGCTGTTCCAGTGGAAGCGCAACCTGGCCCGCCACGCGCGCAACCACCGCGAGCGCGCCGCCGGCACCACGCACGCTTGCCGCGCCTGCGGGAAGACCTTCGCCTCGCGGGACTGCTACAACAACCACATGAGGCTCAGCAAGAGACACGTGCCGGAGAGCCAGTACACGTACGTGGGCCGTGGGTTCTTTTTACTTTTTGAAGGTTTTGAGTTTTGTTTGATTGGTTGGGGGATTTTTTTGTCTTTGTTTATAGTCAGCTAAGATGTCTCTACGGTTTTGCGTTTAGTTTTTTCTTCTTTGTTTTCAGTTTGCGTATTCTATTTGATTCAATTTGCTATTTTATTTTAACAATATGTAATTTAGTTTTCTTTGGTTTTATAAATAAGAAAATAATTTAATAAATAACATACAATTGTATTCCGTTTATTAGAATTATTACAATAATTCAATATTTTCAGGCATGCGTGTAGCTACTGTAGCAAGAAATTTGCAACGAAATGGTGTCTGGTAGACCACGTGGATTGGGAACATCTCAAGCGAATTAAGTACCAATGCAATGTATGCTTTAAGGTACAAAGTTGAATATCACATACAATTTATTATATTCTTTATCCATCCTTGCATTTTTTATGTATTGCGATTTTATCTAATATTATTAACTTATACCAAGTTTGTATGTTTTTATCATGAAGAAAATCTTCAATTAAATTAACATATTATATAAGTGCTTCAAGGGAGGTGGGTGGTATATAGCCTATATGTTGTATCAAAATAATTTTGTTTCAAACTTTTCTTGAAAATTAATTATGCAAAATCGCCGAAAAACTTGTCTTGTCAATAGTTTCAATAGTTTCTTAAGAACCCTTCTTCCTCTTGTGTAGAATTTTGTTCAGGCATAGTGCCCGGGGCAACCGCCAATATATATAATATTAAAAGAGTATCTCTATTTGAAACAAAAAAAAAACTAACTGAATGATATATATCGCAAGGCGTTCAAAACAGCGAAGATCATGTACGCTCATATCAGCAACCTTCACGCCGGCAAGAGGGTCGCTCTTGGAGAACATTTGTGCCACGTCTGTGGGAAATCATATAAGGTAATTATATTTAGATTTTATTTGGTACTATCTGTTGCCCGCGACTCCGTCCACGTGTTTGTTGACAATGTTTTATCTTTCATTTTTTTTTAACTTCCCGCTAATAAAAAAAATATTCTTTTTAATAAAAAGTATCTTATGTTACTTCTAAAGGTATCAAAAATATGTGTATAAAGTTTTATAATGATCGATTGAGTAGTTTTCGCGTGAAAGCGGAGCAAACAAATTCGCTTTTATAACGTTAGTAGAATTGGATAATAAACTAGTAATTTTGTATTGGACTTATACTAGTAGTACTAATTAGATGATTTGCAGACAGATCATTCAATCTAAAATATTATTTTTTTTAAATAAAACGTTCTCAGGTTATAGACTAGATAATGTCATAGATTTGTAACATTTTTCTATTTAACAGACAGTTAAACGTCTCAAGAGCCACGTGTGGGCGATGCACACGAACAGGACACAGGAGAAGAGCTTCAAGTGTCCCTCGTGTCCCGCCGCCTTCAGCTGGCACACCTCCGTCTACAAACACCTCAAACTCATGCACCCCAAGAGAAACAAGGTACACGCACACACGTATGAGCACGTTAATAGACATTTACACACACACACTGAATATTAGAAAGAAAGATAGAGCCCACAAACATCACTTAGTTATATTCGGAATTAGACTCGGAACAATAATCTATGGATCACAAATAGTATTGTCTCGTGTGGGATTCAAACTCACGACGTTTGGTTCAGCTGTCAAGGTCACTGACCACTGCACCAACAGTTCATAAAATAAATGTTTTATGATATTTATAAATTCATTAACTGTTGAGAGAACAAAAGCTAAATTAAAATACAGGTAAATTAAAAAATAAAGTAACTAATCAAATCCAGTTGGATACACGACAATATGCATACAATATGATAACTAGACGTTTAATTACAAAATACTCACATACCTGTTTAAAGAAACACATGCACAGTCTGAAATGCTCATACGCAATTATACGGAAAATCATACAGACGTACACACACACATACATTAGTCAATACACACTTGCATCGATCTTGCTTTCATGTAATATATTTATAAATAGTTTATAGCTTGAATATTATAAATCTAGATTAATGGCTTTAATGTTTAGGATTAAACTACTAACTAAATTATTTTCAGTGACTATACCTCCGTCATCGAAGGTAGTCGGTTCGATTCCGGTGTCTGTAGTTCCTATTGTTTTGTTTCAGCCGATGCGTGTCGTGGGCGGTAGAGAACTATTTCCAGAACAATCGGTGCCTCAATAAACTATTTAAAGATGTGTTGTTTATCATTTTATACCTTAATTTTGAGGTTATCCCCGTTTTAATTTTTTGTCTGACTGTTCTTTGTGACTCATTATGTATTATTTTTAGTGTTTTCCATTATTTTCATCATTCAATTAACAATTTTTCTGGAATGTTTAGCAGCAATTCTTTGAGGTCGAATCTGCGCAATGTTCAATACTTCTTGTTGAAATCGTTTTTATTGAATTTTCCGAAATGGTTGTTTGAACATTGATCTCGAACTAATTTTTAATCGCTGACTCTGTGGGCAAGGCATCTTTTATTTTTACTTTACTTTTATTTAGGTTTCTTTATACCATATAGTGGAAACATTTGAGGCCTTATTTTGAATTTTGAAAAATGAAACCTATTCCACATTGACGTCTCAGCCTCGTCTAAATTAAAATTAATCTTACGAAGAACTCTCCATTCTCTAACTAATTCTGTTATATTTGGATAAATACTTAGGAAATAACATAATAGTTCAGAAATTTAACTTATTGCCCAAATCATGACCTAAAATCGCTTGTGGGTACAACATCGGTCAATATTTTAACGCCTGATTTTATGGCAGAAGAATTATTTTGATTTAGTCCGCTGAAACATCTTATGATTTGGGCCACTGCCTCAATATAAAACTACATTTCTTGTACAAATTCGACAGTTTATCATCGTTCGTCTCTTGAGTCTATATTCAATGGAATTCAATATGGTACCATCCCTTCAATATGTTACCAATAACGGCAAATGGATCCGCACGACATTAACATCAACAACATTTTTTGTTCTTTGGCATTTAAGATATCTTTGGCTTTGTCTATCTCTTCTGTCCATTTTAAATAAACCGGTTATATAAAACATTTAAAAATTCTCACAAATGCTGTGTAGATCTGATCATACAGTAAGAACAATCAAATCGTAGGTATTCCAACTATAATTCGGTTGTCGTTTGCATGGCTTTTGTTAAAATACTTTTGGCAAAAAGAAGACGATCGGCTAGCTCTGCTGGTACGAAATATCATTCTTTAGCTGGAAGTTGTTCTAACAATCTATTAACGACATCGTTCGACGATAGAAGTCTGGTTTGTACAGAGTGCAATATTTTATGTGGGTTGAATTGTACTTGTGATTGAAAACTTCGCAGCAAAGCGCAAATAAATACAATTTTATCGATCATTATCGATAGGTATTGTGTGGCCACATCTTAGTGCATGTTTTCTTTGACACATTTTACTTATAACATTTATCTTTGTAGGAATGTCATAACATATGAAAAGTGAGAAACTACAAATTCGTAGGTAGTTATTTCCTTTTCTATAGAATGGGATTCACTGACCAACCAAGAATGAAGAAAGGGAATTTTTAGGGACATATTGCAGCCCATTTGTTGGAACTTTTGCAGAAGATTGTTCACAAGCTCGTGGTAATCACATCTTCTATTGGTCAAAAAACCATAAACCACTGCTCTAAAAGATTCTTATAACTCTTTTTCTGTGCTGTGTAAAATCGAATAAAAGTTTTAGTTCTTAAGAATCTCTCGAATTTGAGGTCCGACACAAATTCCCTCATTTATTTTTGCTTCACTTACATGTGAAAATTGACTTCGCTAGTATTTGAAGGCTGGTCTATCTTTTTTTTATACTGTGAACGGAGTTAATCGCATGCTATTTTAATCGAAGTATTTTAATCTTTTTAGAGAGCCTTAACAAAGTTATCATTAATCCCAATTTATATGCAATGGAGGTAGACGGATTTTATGAGAGTCATCTTGAGGAGTCGTCTTGAAGAAGTAGATTCTAAACGTTATGTTAATGGGTATCTTTGACTACTGAAGTTCACATTGCCATATGGAGAACAATCGTCAGCACTGTACAAACTTTATAAGACACATTGAACAACATTTACGCGGTTGGGTATTCGTAGTGGGTACACTAAATTATTTGAAATATCATAATATAAAGTGACATCTACCAAGTTGCCCGGTATTATCTTAAATATAGCATAAATAAGGGCCAACTGTTTATTTTAAGTTCTTTATTGTTCCTTATTAGATTAAAGGGGTCAAATAGTAAGGATATAGTGCAGTATCTTCTTTATTTCTTGTTTTATATTTTCTTGCAGTTTCCTTATTTAAAATATGTTTGTTATATTGTGCTAGGATCTGTTCTTCAGAGGGGTTGACTTTGTTGGAAAATGCGTGGCACTTCTCGCACAATTCTTTTTCGGGATAATAATTTACAATGTTTCGATATTGTCTTTTGGTCTCAGCCTTATTATTATACTTAGATATTTCTGACCAAACATTGTACATTAAAAACATCTTACTAACACTCAAACAAAGGTGTAGTGGGATTCTACGGGTTGAAAAGAGTTAACGTGATCACAAACACTTCGTATTATCTCGTCGTCTATCTTTTTTTGAGTGATTCTCATTTTTCCCTCTATTGTCACTGCTAGTAATGCAACAAACATCTAATTTGCTGTGTACTGTTCTAATTGTTTGATCCGTAATACCAAGAGTACCACAAAACATCTTCATACAAACTTGCTGAGTCTCGTAGGTGGAATTATTGATAGCAAAGGGATTTTCGTCTAGAGGGATTTTCGGTTGTCATTCTTTTTTTATCAAATCTATTGGTAAATTTATTAATAAGCTCCCACTGCTTAGTGTGATTGGATAATTTCCAGAACTCATCAAAAATATTTTGTCGAGAATCTTGTGTAAAATATCTAGTGCATTGCAGCTTATAAATTTGAGGGCATGCTGGTTTTATGGTTTTAGCTTAACGGTCTTACCCCTTTTGGAGATATATTGTTGCCCGGAGTTGGTCAATATTTTTCCACTAACATCAACCCACTCTTTGACGTGAAGTTTCCGTTTACGACCAGGATCAGTCTTGTATGTTTGTTTCTGCTTGCGTGAAGTAGATGAAGTAGGAGTAAGACAAAAATCATTATCGGATGTCGAAATCAGTGAGCTTATAATTGAAAGGTTCACAGATTCTTCAGTAGCACTTGGCATTGTTTCAATGGAAAGGTTTTGTCCGGGGGAAATCAGCTGATCCGCCGCTGTTCTTTCTCTGAGGCCGTTTTCCTAAGTAGTCTACTTGGACTGTTCTCTCGTCCAGAAAATCCTCCTCGTCCTCCGTGCTGTGTTGTGGTGGCCTTAGGGGCGCGGGTTTAGCCTGGGGAGGAGGTGCCGTCGGAGGGACCTTACCATTTCTTCTCTTGGATCTTCCCTAGCACTGAGAGAAGTCCGATAGGTCTATATGCTTTCGCCTCATTATAATTTGTTTTTCCCGGTTTCCTAAGTATTATCACTTCTCTCCATCTCTAAGCATTTGTTCAGGATTCCCATGTAAACGGTGGGGGAACTTTGTATTGCTTCCAGGCAGATGTCTGCCGTTAGGCCATCTGCTCCTGGTGCTTTTTTGGGACTGAATAATGAAGATATTCACGTCACGTAGATTTCTTCCTCTGTTAGTGGTAGGTCATCCTGTTTCGTGGGTGTCATACTTTTGGCTATTGGCTGCGCGCTCAAAGCCTGGTTTGCCTTTGTTAGGGGGAGATCTTCCCCTCTCTTATATGTGTTCCTAAGCACTCGGTATATGGAGTCCCACATAGTTTCCCCTTTCTTGCCGGGTGAAAAGTTCCACCCAGCTCTTAGTTCGCGCTTCTCGTGCGGCCGCAGTGTACACCTCCCTACTAGCTATGTATTCGTTCACTATATACTCCCGTCTACACTGCGCCGCGTTTCTGATCCTTTTTTATCGTTTTTTATCGTTTAATTCCCTAGTTTTGTGAGTTGGTCGTTCCTCCATGGGTTTTGGCATATGTTAGTGTTGGAGCCGGTTCGGTTTGCTCCTTTTTTATGTAGTCTAGATCTTTTGATAGGCTAAATTGGTTATTTGTTTATGGATGTGATTTTTCATGACGCATCGTCATTAGCTTAAAACACACCGCCTCCAAGCTTTTTTTAATTCTTCCAAGTTGGTGATGGTTTGTCTTGTATTGCTATTTTATTTTTTTATTTATTAAGTAGGAAGTCAACGTTTATACAATCTTTATTTTCTTATTTTTTGTAACACAAACCATTAAATTGCTTAACATATTAACATTGTATAACCACTTAAAGGCTTACTCAGCATTCATAAAAAAATCATCATAGTAATCTGTTTCAATTTCGTTACTTATGCACATCACATTGCCTCCACCACATTCCACCACATCAAATGCAAGTTTTAAAATATTACGTCTATTAAAACTCAATCAAACTGATTCCGACTTCAAACAGATATTAATTGTTTACCTCTAAAACTGTTTTGTAAGGAGTCAAAGTAGGGGAAGATCGGGTAGCCCCGGACAATTGAATGAATTGCAAATAAGAAATAAATTAACGAAATTATTGACTTTAATTTGTACTTAAAAGAAAATTAGGAACTTCTTTAATCATATTAATTAAACATTAGTAATCAAATTACATTTTGTAACGAAATAGAGTAAGAGTTATTCGGTGTTATTTTTATCGGACATAATACTTAATGGTGGCCCAATCGTTTTTTAGCCTTACAAACGTCACAACTATAATAAGAATTTCATGCATCTATATAAACGCAATCTTCATGGGCCCAGTCTTTGCATTCCTGGCACTGAATCCAGTCTTCTTCAAAAGTTTCGCCGCATATGATACATTCGGTCTTTTTTTCTCGGTCTTGAGAAAGACTTTGAATGAAAGAAAAATCATTGTTTTCAACGTCTTTTTAGCGCCTTTACTTTGGTTATCAGTTTTTTTTATTGCCTTTCTTCATCTGTTTTTTTTCTATTTCTTTTTTATATGTGCGAAGATGTTATAATCTCGCTAACAACCGTTTTTTTGATGCATCAGGAAATGGTGACAGCTGTTTCAATAAATCTGTTGAACTGGTGGACGGTACAGGATCACTTGCAGGCAATCCATGACTAGTAGAGGGCACTGGTGATGATAGGGCTGCTGAAGGTTCATTGGAAATATCTTCACTGGAAGCTTCTTGCGCAACATCTGTCATCATGGATGGTAAAAAATCAATTTCAGTAAAGATTTCACGGTTGAAAGGAGAAATGCCTATGCATCTGAACCCATTTTGTGCTATGTCCAACCTTGCCTCTCTGCCAAATGCTTCATCAACTAGTCCAGCAATCTCATAGTCATTTATTCTAGCCGCAGGATTTCGTCACATCCACGCTGAACTTGCAGTGGCAAACGCAGCCTTAAAAGGTTTAAAAAATGTCCTATCAAGAGGCTGTAATTTATGAGTTGTATGCGGCGGTGTGCTCAGCATATGAATGTTATATTTACGTGCATATTCTATAACTGTCAGCTCCTTATGACTAGCATGGCCATCTAAGATTCATAGGACAGGATTTTCGTCTGTTGGCTGAGCATGCTGTTTAAAATGCTGCAACCCTTGCAAGAACACTTCACCGTTCATCCATCCGCTCTTACCGTGCTTATTTCACCTATTAACCTCACGTAACGTAGCAGGTGAGCCTCTAAAACTTCTGTTTTACACCTTTGTGCCGTCAAACCTACTCTTCGACCACTTTGACGGACCATATCAATCAACACAAGTTCTGTTCGCTCGAACATCGAAATGTCATCCCACACCATACACGAACCGCCTCCAAAACGAACACGCTCCTCAATGCAACTTTGAGCATATGTCTCCCCACGTTGACGGTAGACTCTTCTGCGACCATCTGCACCATTTAAACATTTCGTACACTCGTCGGTGAACAATACGGAGCCCCATTGCTCTTTCGTCCAAGATGTTCACGGGCAAACCCTAAACGGGTTCAGCTCCGTTTTGATGTTTACTGACGTAAGGAAACGATTACGTAGGGAAGATGAAATAATAAATCGGTCGTCACGATGGGTGGTTAGTCTTGTTCTGCTAGTACCGGATCTCGTTTTGTGAGAACCTGTCTCTACAAATCTTCGGTATACTCTAAATTTAAATTTCTGGCCATCTTTCCTTATGACAGATCTTCCCGCACCAATGCCGACGAAGGGTCCAAATTTATGGTAACAAAACTTTTATTCAGTTAAAAAGACTAATAATCGATACTATTGGTAATAGTATTTTAAATCGCAAATGGAAAAAAAAACAAAAAAAAAATATTTCCAACTTTACTCTAATAACGCACAAATTTGAGACTATGCATAAAATTATATTTTCGCGGCTATAACTTTGATGCAGTTTATGTGTCCGTCAGTGTAGTATGTAACTACAGTTTCTGTAGTTAAGTATTTATTATGTGACTGCGTGTCTTCTAAGGCCCATTTGTCCTCGTGGTTATTTTCAGACTCAAAATTATGAAGTGGATCATAGTCACTTTATTCTTTTGTTTATAAGCGCGTCTAATATTCCAAGTTGTAACCTATGGGCATAGCAAAGTTATTGAAATGCTAGAATCAAATTACCGGCTTTAACCATAACAGAGGCTCCGTCAGTTGTTATTACAACAATATATTTGACGAAATTAAGGTGAAATTCCATCATTCTCTCTTTTAAGGTTTCTACGCAAACTGTAGCTGGCATACTTTTAAAAATCCGAGTAAGTACTAAATTCCAAAACAAAGCACGACTATTTGCGCAAGTAAGGACGTTGATGTTAAGATACCGCCTATTACCTCTAGAGGTCCACTCGTCAAAAGTGAGCGAGAAACAGTGCTCACTTTGTTTCAATTGTAACAATTCATGTAGAACTTTCATACGAACATTCGTTGAGTAGTTCATAATGATAATTGTAATAGATATTGAAGATCGAGGACGGAGGTAGCCTTTTGATTGAAATCAATCAAATCTTCAGAAGTTACAAATACACTGCAGGTAAGCAGTTTTTTGAAGTTACATGTGCAACTCTTTCTTCCCTTGAATTCGCGCTGTTTTGATGTGAAGAATGATCTTTGTTCGCTTTGACGTCGCTTTAGGCTGTGATTCTGGAGATGAAACACCGGAGGATGTAAAGGTACATTATCAACAGACTGCATTATCCGGTCTTGTTTTGCTTAAATTCTCTATATTATGATGCTTAGACTTCAAATACCCTTGTAATACTTTGGTGAATCTTGCAGTGTTTTTAAGCAATTTAATAATAATAATACTTATATTGTACTTCACTTACAGTCAAAAAAATATGTAATAGTACATAGAAAGCGATGTATACAAATACAACAAGCGTCCTTGTCCATAAGTAGCGAATTCTTGCAGACTATTTTTTACAAATAAAGAAATAAGAAATGGTAAAAAATATATTATTGTTAATATTGTGTATAGTATTATAATATACATGTTACGGGTAATGCTAGAAGATAGAGTAAACCTTTTTTTTTTTTTTTGTTGGAAAATCCTCATGGAGACCCCCGCTCTTGGGGAAGGGCGAGGGTACTGTCAGACTCTTACTGACTAAAAACCAACCGTGTCCTTCTCGTACCCATGTGTCGGGGGGCGGGTATCACCGAAGCATTCGTCACACCCGCCCGACGGGTATTGGCCCTCCAAAACGATAGGAGGGCCCCGTCACGGCCCGCCGATTCATGGCGGGCCACGTCACCCACTGCGGCCGACACCCCGGCCGCAGGACTCCACTTCGAGGGGCGCGCGTAAGGACACGACGCCGCCGCCTCGAGGCCTGCTGCTGGTCGGACGACAAGACGCCCCGAGTCTGTCGTCCGCAGGCCGCGCCCTACGGTGGCCGAAAGTCGGCCACCCTACGACGCCCAGTGCGTCTGCTGCGGGAGGGTAGAGAGGAGGCGACCTCTCTCTCCCTTTCCGCCGCCTCCTTAGCGGACATTACTGCCTCGCAAAAGGCGGCGACGGCACTCCACCCCGACTCGCTCCCGACCATCGTAGAGACAACAGCCGGAAGCGAGAGGGTTCCCGCAGCACCTACGGCCGCGACCAAGTCACGGCGCTGCTCAGCCCAAGCTGGGCATTCCGCCAAGGTATGCAGCGCCGTATCGTCGCGGCAATCATCACAATGATGGCACTGGGACGTCTGCTCCCGGCCTATGCGACACAGGTACTTCCCGAAACATCCGTGTCCGGTCAGCACCTGCGTCAGCCGGAAGCTGAGGGCGCCGTGGCTCCTCTTGAGCCACTCCTCCAATATGGGCCTTACCGCCGCTACAGCGGCGTGCCCCGCCGTGGGTTGCGCTAAGCGCGTCTGCCACTCCGCCACTAGGACCTGGCGGAGATCTGCCCTGCGTGCCTCAATCTGTCGAGGCACCAGGCGCTCGCCCCGCTCGACCGCCTCCGCGCGCCACCAATAGAGCGACGCGAGGAGCCTTGCGTCGAGATCCCAGGGCGCTGATCCGGCTAGGAGGCCCGCCGCCTCAAAGGAGATCGTACGGTACCCCCTTATGGCCCTGACGGCCATTGCGCGCTGCGGCCTCCGCAGCGCGGCGATATTACGGGCCGTCAGGGCGTCCGCCCAGACTGGCGCGGCGTATAACGCCATCGACCGTACGACCCCCATGTAGAGCCTCCGGCAGGAGGAGCCAGGTCCCCCGAGGTTGGGCAGCAAGCGCGAAAGCGCAGAAGCGGCGCCCAACAACCGGGGGGCGAGCCGCGTAAAGTGCGGCCCGAAGTTCCACCGACTGTCGAGGACGAGTCCGAGATACTTCATCGTCGGCTCGACAGCGATGGAGGCCCCTCCCACTATGATTGCTGAACCCGGAGGCGGCTTCATCCTCGGCCCATGAAAACATAGGGCCTCGGACTTGTGCAATGCCACCTCCAAGCCCAGCCGCCGGATCCTATGCACGACGTGCGCGACACCAGCAGTCGCGCGTATAGCCGCCTGCCGGTACGACTTCCCACGTGCTGTGACGAGCGTGTCGTCGGCGTAACAAATGACGCCGACGCCGTGCACAAGCGCACCGCGCAGAGCCCAGTCGTATCCGATGTTCCACAGCAGCGGTCCCAGGACCGAGCCCTGTGGAACACCGCACGACGTCTCCCGCCGACCCCATCCTTCTCGACCCGGGTATACGACAGCTCTCTCGGAGAGATAGGCCCCGACAATGCGTTGGAGGTAGCGCGGCACCCCGTGGTAGCGGAGTGCCTCCCTGATAGTGCTCCAGGGCAAGGTGTTGAAGGCGTTGGCGATGTCGAGCGACACCGCCAAGACCACCTCACCCCGGGTGACTGCCTCCTCCGCAAGGACCCTCACGCGCATGATGGCGTCCACCGTGGAGCGCCCCTGGCGGAAACCAAACTGGTTGTCCGCCAAATCCGGACCCACCCCAGACATGTGCCGGACGAGGCGATCGGCGATTACTCGCTCGAAGATCTTGCACACCTCGTCCAGCAACACGATGGGGCGGTACGCAGACGGCGAGTCTGCGGGGCGCCCCTCCTTCTTCAGCAAGACCAGCTTCCCGGTCTTCCACCGGCTTGGAAACTGGCCCCGCTCCAAACATGCGCTTAAGAGCCCCTCTAGTCGGGGCCCGAGAGCCCTCATGGCCAGGAACCATGCGCGGCCTGGAATGCCGTCGGGCCCTGGGGCGGTGTTCCTTATGCGAGCCACCGCCACTCTCAACTCTACCCGGGTCACTTCGGGCACGTCGTCGTCAATGTCGTCTTCCGCGTCGGGCACATTGCGAGGCGGAACCATAGCCGGTGGCGTGTGCTCCGGCCTCGCCGGAAACAAGGCACACACCACCTCTTCCAGCAGCTGTGGCTGGAGACTCCGGGACAGCGGGGGAGCCCACTGGCGCAGCTTGCCCCGTACCATGAGGTAGGGGCGTCCCCACGGGTCTCGGTCCAGAGTCTCCAGCATCTCCTCATTGGCCTGGGCCTTAGCCCGAACGATGGCCAGCTGGAGGTCGCTCTTCGCTTGTTTGTAGCGTTCATACAGTTCCGCCTCTTCCTGCTCGTCCGCCGCTGTAAAGGGGCGGCGGACACTCCTTCTTCGTCGGCACCTGGCGTACTGGCGCCGCACCTCCACACACGCGATGCGCAGCTGCGCAATCGTCTGCGACCACCAGTACACCTGGCGCCTAGCAAGTAGCGGCCGGACTCGGGGCATGCCAGCATCACAGATGTGCGACATGCTCTCCCGGAAGCACTCCGCCTCCTCGTCGATGTCGGACGGCCTGACTGGAGAGTCCAGCCAGGCCTTGACGATGGAGGCCTCCAGGAGAGCCTCCCTGTCCAGCCGCTTCAGTGCCCAACGCGGGCCGTCACCAACGCCCACCGGGGCCGCTTGGACCGGCCCAACCGAGGTCTGGGCGGAGACGCTAAATCGGATGTACCGATGATCGGACAGCGTCTCCACCTCCTCCAGAACGTGCCAGTCCTGGACAGTGCGCGCGAGAGCGGGACTCGCGAACGACAGGTCCACTATGGACCCGCCCCGCTGCCGCACGCACGTCTGCACGGAACCCCGGTTCAGGAGAAGCAGGCCCTGCTCGACCGCCCACTCCTCCACCAACTCGCCCCGCACGTTCGTGGCCGGGGAACCCCAAGCCGTGGATTTGGCATTGAAGTCCCCGAAGACGATCGCGGGACGAGGACGGCTACGACTGACGACCGTGCCCAACTCCAAAATAATGTCCTCCAGGTCGGCGAGAGAAAGGCTGGGGGGAAAGTACACCCCCACGACCATGAGATTGCCCCACACTGCCGCGACATAGCCCCGCCCTCGGGTGACGTTCTCGAAGGGAAGGGTGTCGGCGCCAGACCTCACAATAAGTGCCACCGAGCGGCCCATGTCGCACACCCAGTCATCTCTGGGTGGCACAAAGTACGGCTCGGCGGCAACAGCCAGATCGATCGACCACTGCGCCATGCTCTGGAGCAAGAGATCCTGAGCCCTGGCGCAGTGGTTTACGTTGGCTTGGAGGAGACGACGTAGAGCCATTACTAGGTGTCCATGGCCGTCGCCCCCTCCCCAGCCCTCGGCAGTTGTTCTGCCGTAACCGGCGGGTGTACCGGTTGCGAGGAGCTGGTTGCCGTGATCGTAGTCGGCTGTCTCCTCGCATGCTTCTGCGGCGTTTTGGGCCTGGCGCAGGCCTTTGACCCGGTCTGGTGGTCGGCTGGCTTGCCAGCTGCCGCACAGATGACGCAGTGCGGCGCGGCAGTGCAGGGGCCAGCATTGTGACCAGGCTGACCGCAGCGGAAGCATAGATTGCTGCGGTCTACCCCAGCGGTGCACCGTGCCCCTGCGTGTCCTCCTTCCAGGCAGCGGTAGCACCGGAAGGGCTTTGGCGCTAGGAACGCGACCTGCGCCGAGACCCATCCAACCAGGAGTCTTTTGCCCTCCAATTGTTTTGCCGCCGCAACGGGACACCTGACCAGGATTGTCCCTTGACCGGAGACACCCCGGCGTATCGTGCCCGCCTTTATTTGATCCGGCGGGCATCCTCCGGTCGTTGCGACGGCAGCGGCGACCTCCTCCAGCGTCACGGAGTCGTCCAGGCCTGAAATGCGCAGATCTGCGCACTTAGTTGGCCTGGACACTCGGACATCTTCCGGGTCCAGCGACGCTTTGAGCCTATCAGCGAGGGCGTCAGCCTGGGGACCACTGGTGCTGCCGGGGATCTCCAGGAGACGACCCCCGGTGGCAGTAGTCTTGCACCTTAGACCCGTTATGCCAAGATCGCTGAGCGAAATCTCGGCTTTCGCCTTCGCCAGGATCCTGGCATACGTGGAGCCACGCTCTTCCGCCCCCGGCTGCAAGGTCAGCACCACAGCTGTGGAGCGGGGGGTGGTGAGCCTCACGGCCTTGCGTTTGGCCGCCGACCGCTCCTCTTTGGCCTTCTTTCTGGCCCGCTGGCGCGCCTTCCTCGATTGTTTGGCGGCGCCAACAACCGTCCACTCCGCTTCCGGTTGAGTGGCGGGTCTTAACGGTGCAGAAGCCCGTGCAGGCGGAGCAGTGGTCGCACCTGCCTTTTTAGCAGCCCTCCTGTGTCCCGCTTGTGCCGGTTGGGCGGCACGGGGCGCTTGTGCCGGTTGGGCGGCACGGGGCGCTTGTGCCGGTTGGACGGCACGGGGCGCTGCGGCTTGGGCCGCGTATGTCGGCGCCGGTGTTCTGCGCCGATCTGTAGCGAGGGGGGGACGCAGAATTTTCCCCTCCAGCACAGAGAAGCGAGCGTTAAAGCTCGCCATTTCCTGACGGATCAGACGAACTACGTCCGCTTCCTGTGACTTCTGCGGTGACCGCGGTTGCGACTGCGGTTGCGGCTCTACATGCGGAAGGCCCACCTCCCGCCTGAGGTGCTCGCGGCGGAAATTGACCATCTCCGCCTTAAGCTCTTCGTGCTCCTTACGGAGCTCCGTCATTTGGGCCGCGAGCTTCTTATTCTGGGCCCGCAGCAAAGCCGTTTCCTCCGTAGTACTTCGGGTCAAAAGGGCCTCAGCACTGTCCACTATCGAGGCCGTGGCCTCTTTCAGCGCCTTCTGGCAGCGGCCGCTAAGGCCTTTAGAGACCCGGCCGACCCTTCTAATGGCCGCAATCGCATCGGCCATCCTTTCCTTAAGAACGCAGGCAGGGAGTTCCCCTGCCTCGACCTCTGCCTCAGGGACGGCAGACGACGACTCCGACGAGCGAGTGACTTTCCTGAGCGTCACCCTCTCCGTCAGAGCCGCAATCTGCCGCTCATCCTCCGCCAGTTTGTCGGCGGCTGCTGCGGCCTTCACTGCAGCCGCAGCTTCACGCCTGGATACGCCGACTCCGACATATTGGCCGGTAGAAGCGGGCCTAACCCTTCTTCCTTTTTTGGCGCCGACTTTGGCTGCCGGCACCGCTGTGTCGCTCAGGTCTCCCGAGCCCTCCCTCAAGTGGCGTTTGCGCGTGTTTCTGGCGTTATCGCTCGCCGCGCTCTCCACAGTCATAAAACTGCACACGCTGTCGGAATCCGACAGCGCGTTCGTCCTTTCCTCTTCCTCTCCTCTCCTCTCCCTCACTTCAGCTTTTTGAGTTTTATTGGTATCCATATAAATCCCACGAGTAGTGAAGAAATAAATGTCCACCTGGGCAGAGCTTCGTACCCAAGTAAGCCTAAATACTGCTGGGGGCGGCAGGTACCAGCAGGGGGGGGAGCGCTAACGACCGTACTCCCAACGGCCATCCATTCCCTCGCCGCGCTCCAAAACTTGGAATTGGGTGGTTTTTTATCTTAGAGGTGTCCTGCCTCTGGGGCCGGGCACTTAAGCCAAGCCCCCCGACGGCGGCATTAGACATGCCTCCGTCCGCTGTCCGGCCAACCCGACTCAGCGAACCCGCCGGAAATTCTCTCCTCGCGAGGAGAGAATCCTCGCCACTAAGGTGCGCCTGCACCTTAGCGACGGAGGTAGCCGCTCCTTCGTCGGTCGACCGAACAGGAGCGACCCCTTGGTGTCTCTCTTAGTCTAGCCTCTCACTTCGAGCCTTTCCGGCATGAGAAACTCTACCGGCAGAGCCTCGAAGATCACAGAGGCACGCAAGCCCCACCACGACGGCAACGTGGAGACACCTTTCGGTGGGGAAGATAGAGTAAACCTAGGTTTACCCGAGTTAACTTAGTATTACCCAAGCTTCTCGGGTAAAGTCCGATTAACAAGTAAAATAAATTTTAATTCGGGGTTTATCCATACTCATCTAGGTCTACCCAACTCTGGCTGGGTAATGTTAAAAATTTGTCTAATTAATTAGTGAAATGAAAATCCAAGGACATTTTAAACATTTATTATTTAAAAAACATACAAAGGCGAACGTAATCACTTGAATAGCATAAACTTATAGCGGTCGTTGTTATTAAAATTGAAATTATTTATTTGAGCAAGATAAACTACTGTGACATTTTGAATTGCAAAATTTTCCTGCAGCTTTGCATGAACACTTCTTTGTAGCACATTTTGTTTTGCAATTACATCTTTTATAACCCTGGCCTCCTGAAAGCGACTGTTCATTTGCAAGCTCTCGTAAGCTTTTTTTTTCTGGTGATATATTTTCGATATCAATCAGTTTATCATGACACACAGAAAACTGATTCCTTGAGAACATTTCCTCAATAGTACCACGTTCGTTTCCTAGCCTATACAGATCATCAGCTTTTTCTATAACTGCCATAAGCACGTTCCGAAACTCGCCTCTTCCTCTATCGACATCTGGTATTTGGACTCTTACCGTATCTCCAACAGAACATGGAGGAAATTTTAAATTAGATAAGGCTTTCATTTTTTTAGCTTGATTTTCTAAGCTCAATCCGGCAAATAATCTATGTTCATTTATATTTTGTTGAGTAGTACAAATTTCACACAAGTTTATTTCTTGTGTACTTGTGCCTAACCCAGGCACAAGTATACATACATACATCTACAACACTCCATTTCGTATTTCTTTTTGGCCGTTTCTTCTGAATTTATTTCTAGTAAAACTTCCCTTTCACCTTCTTTTGTATTTAAAACTTCTGTTTCGATTTCGTTCCTCATCTCCTTGTTCTGTAAGTGGTAATTCTGTGATTCCAGCTCTACATTATGTAAATATTCTTGAGATTCTTGTCTAGATTCCGGTCTCTCTTCTTGGGATTCTGCACTAGATTCTGCTCCGGTAGTAAATTCCGTCATCATTTTCTCGAGCTCTTCCTCAGTGTGAATACTGGCAATAACTTCTTTTGGAAGAGAAGACGACGCTAAACCCACCTTGACATCACTACCGAACATGGCGGTATAAGGAGCTCGTTTTATTCCATCGTGGAATGCCCTATTTTTCATTAATTGTACGAACTTCAAACCTTCTGACCAACGCTTACAATTTTCGTCGTTCATCCACGTCATAAGCATATTTTGTACGTCTTGATTTGCTCTTTTCACACTACCTTGAGACTGACTATGGCGAGGTTTGCCATGAACTATTTTCAGGCCGCTTCACATCGAGCACAACTCTTCTATTACGTGATTTGCAAACTCACGACCATTGTCTGATTGAAGAATTGAAGGTGCGCCAAAAATACAAAATATGTCCAAAAGCTTATAAGCGACTTCTACGGCTCGTTTAGATGTTAACGCGCGCAGCTGTACAAACTTTGTCAAATGATCTTGATAGACCATTATGAATTTGAAGTCGCCGTCAGGGTTAGACTGCATGTCAATTAAATCTACTTGACAGCGACTATTCATTTCTGTTGACAGCAATGGTTTGACAACAATTCCTTTTTTGGCAGACTTTAACTTTTTTTGACATGGTTCGCATAGTCGTAAATATAATTTTATTACTTCTTGAGTAACATTTTTATATTTTTTCTTACATTCTTTTTCCATCCGATGTTTTCCTCCATGTCCAACAGCCAAATGAGTTTCATGCAAAATATCGAACATTTCATCGTTGGTCACGTAACATTTAATTGTTGTCTCACTTGAAGATAGAGGAGCAATCAGTTTCTTGACGCCATTTACCGAGCATAAATCAAAACGCTTCAATCGCCGGTATTGTAAAGTAGTTTTCGATTTAGCTTCTTTTGCACTTTTCACCGAATTAATTATTTCCAAATACTGTTCGTTACTGAAGTAAAAAGAATTTAACCCTTTCGCTGAGAATAACTCTTGAAATTTTGTATCAAAACGCTCTCGAAAAGTACGTGCACTCTGGTCGGTCGCCATTTTGTCACTAAGCAAGCGGCGTGGCCGCGTGGGAGGGGAAACGCGGGCAGGCGCAAGTAGCGCGGGGGAACGCCCGGGGCCCCCGTGATTTACGCCACGGGCTCAAAAAATTACGCAACACCTAACATTACCCAGCCGAAGTTTTTTTTTTTTTTTTTTTTTTCTTTTCCTATCATCAGTGTACCTCCGTATGTGGGGACGGAGTCAATATTAGGGATAAATAAGTTTTTCAGATTGTTTAATTTATTCATCAATGTAGTGAGTTATAAATTATGTTGTAAACTCCTAAAAGTGTTTAGAAATGTGTAATGATGTTTAGTGTAACTTTTATTATTAAAAAAAAACCTTAAAGATTACAATATCTTGGATTACATATTATCTTATAAAACGAAAAATTCATCAAATAATTAAACTAACGTATAACTAACTAATTATGCACAAAAATTATAATAAACTGGTATTGTTATTAAAAAAAAAAACGTTAAAAACCAAATACTATTTATATTTTTTTTTTTTTTTTTTTTTTTTTAAAAGAAACATAAAAAGTAACAAATAAGATGAGATATCATTAAACATAAAAAAAAAATTCTCTCATAAACATAAAAAAAATAAAAAATATTCTGAGAAAAGAAAATAAGAGAAAAATAAGAAAGAAATAAATATTCTTTTTCTTTGTTTTCCTAAAAATTAAAAAGAAAAAATATTAATATAAACTTTAAAGATTAAAGATCTTTGAATTATATGTCATCTAGAATAACGAAAGGAAAAGTGATAATATTATTTGTAAAAAGAGTCACTTTCAATATTGTTTATATACAAAAAAAAAACTTAAAATGCTAACAGTTATATTCCAAAAACACTATAGTTAATACTTTTTTTTTTTTAATATAACAGTATCATATAACATGGGTTATCATTAAAAATAAGAATATCCATTTTTTTTTAAATAAATTAAATAAAGAGATAATAATAATAAATTAATAAAATTAAATCTAAGAAAAAATTAGAGATAATATAAAGTAAAGTACTTTAAAACATTTAAAGTAGAGTAGTTTAAGATTCTGTCATAAAACTTAAGATTAATAAATTTTTTTTTTTTTTTTTACAATAAAAAATAAGCTATACTACAACTTAAACTAAAATCTTCAATATCAATGGGTAGGCTCGCTGATGATCAGGTACCAGGTGGTGAAACACGAAGTTAATTCTTGGTTTACTTAATTTTTCTTAAATTTATATAAATATAGAATGTAAAAAACCGATACGGGCAGGGATTCGAACCCGCGACTACTGGGAAACCGTCCCGTCGCTCTACCAACTGAGCTACCGTATCGCTGTCCGTCTCGGTGAATTAAGCATTCTATATGTGATCGTCTTTATCGGGACGGTGGTGACACCTATTAGGTTTCTTTCGAAAATCCTAACCAATGTTTCTAACTTTGCAGTATAGATAAACATTGAAAAGATGCCACTACCGAAATCATCTTCTGAAAATATCTTAAAACATGTATAGCCATGTTAAGCTTATTTAAATTTATATAAATATAGAATGTAAAAATAGATATAGAATGTATGTTCCCAGTAGTCGCGGGTACGAATCCCTGCCCATATCGGTTTTTTACATTCTATATTTATATAAATTTAAATAAGCTTAACATGGCTATACATGTTTTAAGATATTTTCAAAAGTTAATTTTTCTTCTCATTAATTACTTTGTTTGCAATTTCTATACAATAATCCATAAATTCTTCTAACATATCCTTATTTTCCATTATTTTCGAGATGTTTTCTTTATTAATTTTGATGTCTAATTTGTTTTCTAATTCAAGTCTTTTTAATCCGAATCTTGGACAATCAGTTAATAAATGTATAATATTTTCATTAATTGTAGAACTACATTTGCAGAAAGGTTTGTCAATTATCTTGTATTTGTGCAGGTAATACGAAAAACCCCCATGACCCGTTAAAATCTGTGCTGTTATAGAGTTTAAATCAATATTAGCCATAATTTTTTGAGCACTAATAACATTTGGTAGAAAAACTTTAGTAGTAGAAGCAGTTTCCCCAGACATATATCTATTTTGCCAAATCACCATAGATTCAGCCCTGAGTTTTCTTTTAGCAAAAGATAGTGGAAAGTCACTAAAATCTATCTTCCTTTTAGTATTTATTGCTGCTTCCTTAGCTAACTTATCAGCTCTCTCGTTCCCCATAATGCCAATGTGTGCTTTAATCCATATCAGTTTTATATTATGACCTTTACTTTTTATTTAATCCAGATTTGAAGTGATTTTTAAAGCAAGGGGGTGTTTAAGGGGATCAGTATTTAGTGCATCTAATGAAGACCTTGAATCGGTCAAAATATTTGAGTTAATCCAATTTCTATTTAATATTATTTCTGTTCTTTTAAAAATTGCAAACAGTTCTGCTTGAAAAACGGAGCAATGGTCAGCTAGATGTAACTTTCTTATTAAGATTTCTCTTCCATTTTCCCAAATAGATAGAGCAGCGCCAACCTTATCTTGTAATTTACTGCCATCAGAAAAAATAAATTTACCTTTTAAGTTGTTTTGGCAGATAATTTATTGTGAAAAATCATTTAAACAAAGATATTCAAAATTTTGTTTCAATGCCGGGTGGGTTAAGTCTGAAAAGCTGACTTTTTGTTCAAGACTGAAATCATCACTCAAGTATTTAAACGGTATTCCTCTTTTAATTTCATATATGTGTGCAAGCTCTTTAATATGTAAGTCAAGGGGTATAAGACTTGCAATTAATATAGCTGCGTTTTCCGATACAGTTTTGTAAGTCCTGCCAATTTTTTGCGCAAAACTCCTTTGTACGACTGATAATTGTTTTTTAATATAGATCTTATCAATTTCTTTTGCCCAGATTGCAGCGCCATAAGAGATTATTGGGACTATAATAACATTATAAATATTTTTATTTATTGATGAGTTTAATCCCCACGTTGCCTTAGATGCACGTGTTAGATATTATAAGATTCTACAATTAAAAACCACTAAAATAATATACTATAAAGTATTTAATCAGGATCTGCCCACTATATGTATGATAATATTATCTGGATAAGTTTTAAAGAAAAGAAAGAACTAAACAAATATATCATTTAATATAACAAAATGACTCCCGGTACATGAATATAATAAATACAGTAATATAGTTATTACGGTGTAATTATTAAGACACAATTATCAATAACTTAATACAGTGAAATACCCACAATAGTTATTACACATATTATAAACAATATAAGTATAAGAATCACTTATCTTGCCAGTTGTCCAATACAGATTACCTTTAATAGAGGCTAACAGCCATATTTATAACATAATAACATCGACTAAGCACCAACAGCAGCTTCTGGAGATTGGTCATATTCACAACTCTAAACATCATTAATTATCTCATAATAACAATATAATAGTACATAACCATTTTAAATGTCTAGAATATTTATAACAATCTTATATCTTTCACACATTTAAGGCTTACCTAATAAGATATGTAAATACAATATATTTAATATCTTCAGGCTACTTCCGATAGTTCGTCAAATCAATATCTTTTACTACTTTAATAATGTACTAGTAATAACAATGATATATAGTTCTAAATAAGTCTAAACTCTTAAATCTATTGCTACATCAATATTTCGCATATTTATTGTCAACGGTATTATGTAGTTTCATAAATAATAATATCTTTATTTTACCTACATACAGAATTACAATATAATAACAATATTATATGTATCAATATTACATATATCTCTCACACGTGATAGTTGTTTGTAAATGTTAATAGCTTTTCCGGTTATAAAAGAAATATGTTTATCAAAAATTTGTTTGTTATCTATAATAATGCCTAAAATTTTTATTTCACTTGAAATTTCTAAACGAGCTTCACCCATATAGATAACTGGATTGTTATATTTGATTTTCCTCGTTATCAACATTAGCTTCGTTTTTTGCGGGGCAAAACGGAGCTTGTTAGCATTTCCCCATTTGTTCACCGCTAATAATGCCTCATTTGCTTTATTTTGAATTTTAATAATATCTTGTCCTGAAAAAACCATAATAATATCATCTGCAAAAGCTTGAATATGAATCCCCATTCCTTCTATTAGATTTAAAAGTGGGTTAATTAAAATATTCCAGAAAAAGGGTCCGCTAACTGATCCCTGTATACATCCTTTGGTAGTATCCTTTTTTGCTTTTTTATTAAGATAATTTACATATACTGATCTGTCATTTAAATAGTCCACTACTAATTTCCATAATTTTTTTGGGCAACCGAGTCTGGCCAGCTCGATTTTTATTAATGGCCACCAAGCATTATCAAAAGCTCCTTCTATGTCGAGAGATATTATTAGTACTATTTCTTTTTGTTTTCTTTTTTCTTTAATTAAGTTAACGAGGTCGTAAAGGCCATCAATTGTACTTTTTTGGGGAGTGAAACCATATTGATTTTTATTCATTTTATGAAGGATGTGGTATCTTAGACGTTTAATTATGATTTTTTCAAAAATTTTCCTTAAAATTGATAAAAGTCCAATAGGTCTGTATGATTTAGCTTCAGTGTAATTATCCTTTCCTGATTTTCTTAAAATGATAACTTCCGCTTCCTTCCACACTTTTGGAAATTTAGATAGAATTAAACATTTATTTAAAATTTTCAAAAATATATATGGTGCTTTAAAAATGGCTGCCTTGCAAATATCAGCAGTCAGTCCATCCGAACCTGGTGCTTTTTTAATATTAAATGATTCAATTGATTTTTTAATCTCTTCCATTGTTATTAGTGGATCGTTTTTTTGATAAGGTAAAATTTTGTTTGCAACTAATCTTGTTATTTTATGTTCGTCATTATCTATTTTCTCATCATCACTTGGATAAAAAGTTTCTGCCAATAATTTTACAGAGTCTTCATCACTTAGATTAACTCCTTTAGAAACTAAGGGTAAATCTTCATTACTTTTTCCTGTTGCTTTGAATACTCTATAAATAGTGTCCCACATTGTTTCTTTTTCTTGTTTTGTACAAAAATCTATCCAGCTTTTTGTTTGTGCTTCCTTCGCTGCTTTCTCATAAATTACTTTTGATTCTAAAAAATCATTAATGACAAATTTTTCCCAGCCGGAGTTGGGTAGACCTAGATGAGTATGGATAAACCCCGAATTAAAATTTATTTTACTTGTTAATCGGACTTTACCCGAGAAGCTTGGGTAATACTAAGTTAACTCGGGTAAACCTAGGTTTACTCCATCTTCTAGCATTACCCGTAACATACATACATATTAATACATAATTTAAACTGTATACATATTATGCAAGTATTACATCAAAATTATATTTACCTAAAAAAAAGCTAAAAAGCATCGTGTGTAACGATGCTTTTTAGCATTCTATGGATGCTCAATTCAGGAATAAGTCCGGTCTGGATGTCCGAAACACCAACATCCCCAGGGATTTCGTAATGTTTTTCATACGTGTCCATCATGAGAGTCCAATCAGGAGCTGCGTCTAAAATAGAATAAGGCTTCGGTTTTGAATTTTTGTGAGCAGCCTTCTTTTACGAACTCCACTGATCTTTTGGTGGTTGTTATACCCTTCCGCTCTCTTGCTACTGAAAGACTAACTGCTTCCCGTACGATTTCTAATACGTGGCGACGCGAGTATTGACCGCTATCAAGAAGTACCCTAACCATAGTAATAAGTGTTTCGCGGTTCCTACTGCCTCCCCACAGATGTTGCAAGACTTCGGTGGCTTTGCCCCATCTTACTAAATTATTTTGATCTGGAAGAGTCATTCGGAATGCATTTAGATAAAATTTGAATAATGCTGGGGACCAATCATAAAGCAGGGTGCGCCAGCGCAAAGCTAGTGGAATACAAAGATCTCCTATGGTCGACGAATGGGTATTCATTTTGGATTTCTAGGCTCATCGCGTGCAGACGGTAGTTATCGTTTTCGTCTTGTCTAATAAAGGATATTGTTATGTCTATGTCTCAATCTTTCTTACCTGATCCTAGCCCTACTTTATTCGTTTGAGCACCTATCATAAATTTTAAGGTAATTTGATTAACCTGATTAAATATTAAGTTAATGAACTTGATTGAAAAAGTGCAATTTTAAAGATAAAAATAGCTAAAAATAGCGTACTAAGCCATTTTTAATTTGTTCGATACGTTCTACAGTCACTGGTATAAAACTTATTTTCTGTTTTGATTTTTCTCTCTTGCTACAACTGAATTTAATAAATTGGCCATAGTGGTCAGAATCTAATGTATTGAATAAACATTTGAAATTTGGAATAACACTTGTAAAAATGTTATCAATACAAGTGGCACTAGTGGTTGTTACTCTAGTAGGCTCCATAAACATGTGTAAAAGATTATAAGATTTGAACAAATTTAAAAACTTTATACTTATTGAATTTTTGTTCAAGAATATTAATATTGAAGTCTCCACAAATGATTAGCATATTCTAAACAATTATTAAATATTAATGCTAAGTCTGGCGCTACAATGTCAATTATGGACTTAAGTATGTCAGCAGAAAACCCCCAAAGATCAACAACAAACAACTTGGAAAATAATTAATGTAAATAGTAAAAATACTAGAATGAGATAGTTTAAACAATACCTCATCCATAATCTTTTCAAAATGTTCAAAGTTAGATGACGGTGGCCTATAAACATTTATAATTATGAACTCTTCTAATTCAACTGAAGCCAGTTCAGTTCTCCGCTCAACAGAGTAGCTCACTATGTCCTTGCGTTCTTTGAATTTTATCTGTTTATTTAAAATAATTAAAGAGCCACCACGTATGGAATTAACTCTGTTGAACGAACTACCAACCTGGTGGTTATTGAAATAAATATTAATTCATCATTCTTAAGCCAATGCTCAGTGACACAAAAAATATTAATATTAAAAGTATTTAAAAACAATTCAATTTCTAATTCCTTATTTCTAATACACTGAATGTTCTGATGCACCAGGTTGATACAGTTTATATTATGATTTTTTTATTTATTTTAACAATGTTTGTATTTCTATAATGATCATTAATATCATTATTTGATATCTTAATTATTTGGCTAGAGGATATCTCTACTGTCTTAATGTCTAGTTTAAACTACTACTAATACTACTATTACTAGTTGGATTTATTTCCAAAAGCTGTTTTTACTTATACAAGTATCTGAAGGCTGTTCAATAGAAACATTTGTAGCTAAATTATTGGCTGTCATAGTAAAATAATATAATAGCGATGAAGCTACCTGTCTTTTAATATATGGAGATAGGTAATACCTACCATTAGTCAAATTATAAAAGTTACTAACATTAGTGTTAGTGTCAATCACATGAAATTTGTCATTATACAAACATAAATTATATATCAGTAAGTTTATCTTAAATCTAATTTTATTTTCGCCCTGTGGCAAACCTTGATTATAGGGTAATGAAAACCAGACAATTTTATTGACATCTAAGTTACTTATAGTTTCAAAACATTTTTTAAATTCCAAGTGATTTACATTATCTCTATTTCCTATAAAAAATATTATATTTGTTGACTTAGTAAAATGTTTACTTGAATTCTTAATTTGTCTAGTAATATTCATTAAATTATTGTCAGGTGAGCAGCTGTTGAATACATTTTGTTTTTCAAAATAAGAATTTAGTATAGATCCCATTCCTTTTCCAATATTATCGCTAAACATATAAGTGTCATATACAGGAGTTAATTTGAGGGAGCCACTATTATTAGAAACAGGGATATCAACCTTGGGATGTCCTTGGAATGTTTTTGGGATCGAGTTCGATTTGGAGAAATCCCGAGGCAAGATCTAATGTAGTGAAATAAATTGAATGACCAACAACAACTTATCTAGGATGTCGATAATATTAGGTAGAGGGTAACTGTCTCCTATTATAACGTCGTAAAGTTTACGATAGTCGATTACTACGCGCCATTTCTGTTTGCCTGATGCGTCTTGTTTTTTAGGTACTACCCAAATGGGGCTGCTCCAAGGTGATGTACTAGGTTGAATGGTTTTTTTCATTTAACTTGCGAAAGTTAACCACTAGACGCCACTTTTACTTACCCGAGGCATCCGCTTTCTTGGGAACAATTCAAATAGGTGAGGTCCATGCGGATTCGGATGGGCGTATAATGCCTTGGGTCAGCATTTTATCAATTTGTTCGCTAACCACCTGTCGATGAACAAAAAGGTAGCGATAGTCCTTGTGTAAACCGGGACTTCGTCGGTTATGCAAATACGATGCTTTACTTGGTTGTTAAAAGTTAAATCTTCACTTCAGATAAAAAACGTCAGCATACTTCGAACAAAGAGTCATTAAGTTAGCTTTTTCCTCTTCGTTACGATGTTAGGTACGTAGTCCGGACACGACATTTTTTACTCGCGCTGACGACCCGACAGTTCGAGTGTACTCAATATTAAATAGCTTCGCGTGTGCAGGACGGTCTAACGAGAAAACCACGTCGTTTTCGTTCGGATTTTCGATCTCTAAATATCCTCTATTCTGAACTACGCTAGTAACGCATTAATGAATAATATAGTTACACAATATTTGGTCAGGTATATAAGCGTCACCGTCCGCCGCATTAATAGGTATCATTTATAGGCTAGTTTTGTGGTTTTTCCCGGGATAATATCTTCGTAAAACTTGACATGTCGTGAGATGTATGACAAGATAGAGTTTACGGCAAATTTGGTGTTTAAAAGCAACTCCTTCGGATCGATTTTTGCCTCCCATTTGGTTAGTAAATCGAGGCCAATCAGTCGTCAAAATAGTGGTGAAATTTGTATACAAAAAGTTTGATAGGTTCGCTGTCATTAACTTCGCTAAAACATGGTCGAATACTCATTTTGTCTTACTGCATGAACGTTCGTGACTTCAAACGGATCGAAATCTAACTGCACGTGTGGATAATAATATTCTACAGCATCCGGGCTTAAGAAAAATTGGTTCGTACCGGTGTCTATAAGAAGTTTTAAAGGCGGATTTGAAGTCTGAATAAATGGCAGTTGCCTTTGAGTCTGTAAGTTTAATTCTATCTTGGCCTTTCTGACACTAAAGCTATGGTTCAGTGGCTATGTCGTTAAAGTCATGTACCTGAGCTGTTTCAGTAGTGTAACTCTCGGGGTCAATGTAACAGTCATAGTTGGGTGCATTTACATAAATCAGGCACTCATAACAGTCAAAATAGGAACTAAGGTCAGGGTCGTAGCAATAGTCTAATATGTAGTCTACATAGTCCCGGCGCGTGGTTCGCGGTTTTACCAGAGCCGCTGAACCCGCTGGGTCGTATCGGGATTCTGCTCTTCTAGGGGGCCTGACCGGGGGCCTCCTCTCGACGAGACTACCGCGGTGGGGCTGGACAAGGTCGATGATGGTCGAGTCGGGTTTTACACCTGATTTTCTAAGACCGAGTCCGGCCAGAAGGAGGTTTCAGCCCCCTTCAGAGGCAACAGGCTTGGGTGGGGAGAAGGGAATCCCTCCACAATCTTTCAAGCCTGCGAAAAAGAGATGGGTGTTGGGTTGGGAGGTGCCCTCTCCGTGAATCACGGATCACGTCGGGGCATAGCGGTGAGTGCGAAAGCTATCCCGTGGTGTCCCACTATGACGACGGCGGCAACCGTCAGGTTTAGTGAGTAGGAGTCTCACATAACCACCTTAATCATCCCCTGGATGGAGGTGTGTATCCATGAGGATTCCTGACGTTAAAAAAAAAGGGGGTTAAAATTTTGTGGATGATTTGGTTGTGTCATGCGAAAAACGTTACTTCGCGGATTATAATTCGGTGGTTGCGCAGCGAACATTTGCTGTGTGCGTGTAGGCATACGATATGGGTTAGTATTCTGAGTATCTAGTATCTTCCCGTATTATATCTAGGTTGGTTCTGTGGTTAAGCAAATTTGAATGGTTGAGACGCCTGGGCTGGCATAAATAACGGTCTTTGAGTAACAGGTGGTAACATCATATGTGGTGAAGGCTGGTGGAAAGCCTGCTTGGTTGGAGGAGGCATTTGAATTGAAGTATGGCCTTTTACAAGTGGCTGAGCTGTATGCACTTCATTATTGCGCTGCTGTAAATATAATGTATTATGCTCTTCCTGTACAAATTCCAATGCCTGCTCTAAAGTGGATGGTCTCATACATCTAATTCGTGAGCCAAGAGGCTCTTGCAAACCGCGCACAAAGTCTTGTTTAGTAAGTTTTTTATGAGGCATGCCTTTTGACTCTATAGTTGTTGGAATAGTTTCATGCAAAGAAACATTAGTCATTATTGTGCTGAATTATGTCTGACAATGGTCATAAAATCCCTGTGGTGTCTTATGACATTGTGTGGCTAAAAAAAGATCGTTATACAATGCAGTTTCGTTCCTCTGGTCAGCGAAATTATTTATAATAATAATAATAATAATAATCATTTATTGAAGATAACCAGGATCCAGTTGTTAGTTACAATTATAATTTCTATAAAACTATATTAGTAAATGCATAATTATTCTTTTAAATAAATAAATAGGAAATAAATTCTCATTCGATTAAACCAAATAAAACTCGAACAACATAAAATTAATTTACAACAATCTTGAATTATTATAAATTATACAAATGAAATCAAATTTGTAAATTTAAAATAAATAAAATAAAATAACAATCTCAATCACTACAAGAATAAACATCATAAATCAATTTTAACACAAATTAAAAATTTAAAATATCTGAGCTTTAATATTTAGTTCTAACATTTAAATAATAAAGTAAAATAAAATGGTCATAACATTTAAATAATAAAATAAATTAAAATGGGCATAATCACATAAGTCAAATCAAGTCAAATAAAAAAATAAAATAAAAATAAATTAAATCAAATCGTAATATGAATCCAATTTCATTTTTAAAATATCAAGACTTTAACAAAATGATTCATAATCTCAGAATCAGCCTTTTCATCAAACATTTTTAGGATATTGTTTTTACTAGAACGAAGCCTTTTCAACAGGGATGACGTTCTATTTCTCAAAATTGCATAAAAATCGTTTGTTCGCTCTTGAGCAAATATGAGTGAAATAAAACTATTTTTACGGATTTAACTCGCGTATATTGAATTAAATTTTAAATTTACATTTTAAATCTAACCCGACGTTTCGAATGCTTTGCAGCAATCGTGTTCACGGAAAGACGAGATGGAGGTGTCTCTCAGTAAGTCAGTTAATTAGTCATCTACCTCCAACGGTTTCTAAGCTTCCGGGCATACAGTTCAGGATTCACACAAAACGCACTAACAGTATCTTGAGGTCTTACAGTGCGGTCACAGACATGGGATTTTATATTTTTCAAAAGTGGGTCCCAGGTGTTAGATAATCCCCAACCATCTTCTCTATTAAAATTAGGATGTTTTTTAATTTCAATAGCCTCACGAACCATTCTTGGAATATAACGTTGTTCTTTAGCGAGGATTTTAGGTATATCAAATCTTATATAATGATTGGGCTTGTCTATGGTATGTTCACACACTGCAGACTTCGATGTACGCCTATGCTTGATATCCGATATATGTTCCTTAACTCTTTTACCGATGCTCCTCTTTGTTTGACCTATGTATGACAAGCCACAATCACAGTCAAGTTTATATACTCCAGCACATTGTAAAGGAATATTACTTTTGATAGGTCTCAAAAATTGGCTCACTTTCCTTTGAGGTTTGTAGATAGTTTTAATAGAAACCTTTTTTAAGATGTTGCCGATTCTGTCAGTAACTCCTTTCACATATGGTAGTAGGGCCGGTTGACGCTCAACTGTGGGTGGCTTGATGTGGTTTCTGCGACGCTGGCGAGGTACGGGCAGGTGGTTGTTGAACAAGGCATGCTTGACATGCTGCAGCTCGTCCTCTAGGTGTTCAGCGTCACAGATGTGTTGTGCTCTCTGAAACAAAGATTTGTTTTGAAGTCTGCAGTGTGTGAACATACCATAGACAAGCCCAATCATTATATAAGATTTGATATACCTAAAATCCTCGCTAAAGAACAACGTTATATTCCAAGAATGGTTCGTGAGGCTATTGAAATTAAAAAACATCCTAATTTTAATAGAGAAGATGGTTGGGGATTATCTAACACCTGGGACCCACTTTTGAAAAATATAAAATCCCATGTCTGTGACCGCACTGTAAGACCTCAAGATACTGTTAGTGCGTTTTGTGTGAATCCTGAACTGTATGCCCGGAAGCTTAGAAACCGTTGGAGGTAGATGACTAATTAACTGACTTACTGAGAGACACCTCCATCTCGTCTTTCCGTGAACACGATTGCTGCAAAGCATTCGAAACGTCGGGTTAGATTTAAAATGTAAATTTAAAATTTAATTCAATATACGCGAGTTAAATCCGTAAAAATAGTTTTATTTCAATGTGTAGTACTCGTGAAAACCTTAGAAAATACAAATATGAGTGAATTAGAACAAAAACGGGGTAATCCCAACAGCATCCTAAATCCATTATTATATTGAACCCTAATAGTGTCCAATGCCCTTTGTGTGCAGTTTTTTGCAGTGCAGCAAGGCACTCGTGTAGAAGGTTTGAGAGGGAAATTTATGAGGGAATCGCAAATTCCTAACCAATTATCAGGGATGCCATTAGAGTTGATAATTGTGGCGGCGCGCCCCGTTATCTTATTTAATATACCATTCAACAAGAATAACTTAGGTAACTCACTACTGGGAACATTACTCATATACGTCGTAACAATTTGGTCACGTATTTTAATAAATCTAGTAAATATATCCGAATTCCCGTTGAAATCCGGAACTGGGCGTAAGACCTTCTAAATTACGTCTGGGTCGTAAGGCATTTTTATTTCAGTATTAAATGGTGAATTTAAATCTTTTACTTCTTTCTATCTGCCTATTACTATTTAACTCTCTATTACGGCAAGAATGGCGCGATGCAGTCTCGCTAGCACCCTTAGTTGTAGGATGAAAAATCTTGAACAATTAAGGATAAGAACTAGGAAGGAATCAACACAAAAATAAAGTTTTGCGTACTAACATTTGCATTCTTGTTTCCGCCGCGTATCAATGGTCGGATACTCGTCCCCGGTGTTCTGCCCACGTAGATTCGGATGAAGTGACATGATTGCTTCAAGCCATTGTCCGTTTCCACGCTCCCAACAATGTGTTGCAATCCCGCGCTTCCAACAATGTGCCGCAATCCCACTGACTGGGTGGCTCGCTTCCAGCTACCTCAACGGTTTACACGGTTGATGCAGCTGCCTCATGTCGAAAGGGCTAACCATTGTTCCAGTTTTCGTAGAATATCAGTTGTCGTAATTATGCAATATTTAATCGGGGAGTAAATACAGTGATTACTGTTGCTATACAATAACAACGACTTAGCCTAAATGGATACACGGATGGAAAATTAGTAATTAACTCTTAATTATTATATAACCATTTATAAACTTTTTTAGTCTCGTAAAACTTGAAGAAGCTTGTACGACCATAGACATTAGACCATTATATTTTTGGCGTCAAAAACCTTTTGTCAGTGTTGCCACTCCACCCCACGGAGAAAGTTAGGTTTTTAAAAAATCAGTGATTTTTTAAGTTTACTTGTCTGCCAGATCTAATGGTGTAAGGCAGATTACTCGATTTAGTGGTATCTATTAAGGAAGGGGGCGGAGGAACGAAAGTATTGGGGACGGGTAAAGGTGCTACAGCAGTAGTAGATGCAGTAGGTGACGCTACAGGTGTAGAACAAGGTGGAGTATAAGCACTATCAATATACGCAGGTTTTACTCTATCTACACTCACTTTTTGAGTGTCAAAAGATGGGGGTCTACTGGAGCTTTCTATCTAAAGAAATACCTAAGAAAGTTGCTGAGTCCAGTCAGTTCTAACACTTCATTGTTAACCCTTGAAGGATAACGTTATTTTATTGTACGGAAAAGATAAACATGCACCTTAGAGGCTTACAGTTTTAATTACCGAATTATGTACAAATTAAAATGAAAATGTGCTTTTTTATAATTTCAACTGAGTTTTACATTATTAATAAATAAATAAAACACAAATGTATATTTTCATTTACCTATTTACGAAAGTTACATTAAAATTTGCAAAAAGTAACAAAATCGTTAAGACGAAGCTTCTTAGCAATCCATGGATTCACCGTGCGGGTGCCGGGCCCATCGCGTTGCAAGGAGAGGAGTGCAAGCAGTGCCTGGGACTTGCGACCCAGGAGTAGGTTTAAGGGGCCCCTTTATTATGCGCAAAAACGCTCACCTTCACCCTCCACACTCCTCTCCCTACCTAACCAAATTTGGAAAGAACCTACTAATGCCGCCTTTGAAGTACGTTCTAGAAATGAACCGATGCTTGTTCTAGAAAGGCCAAGATCTTTAAGTAGGCTATAGAGAGATTTTGCTGTTATACCTCTCGCTCCCACTTCTACCGCGTACAAACTAACTATAAATTTATTCCTGATCAGTTCGTTGGTTAGTTCGTAATACTTATTGAGCTTGAATGTGTGATCCCTTGGGATGTTTGTTTCCCAAGGAACAGTAAGCTCCACAAGTATCACGCGCCTCAGATGTTTCGAATACAGGAATAAGTCCGGTCTGGATGACGAAACACCAACATCCCCAGGGATTTTGTAATGCTTTTCATACGTGTCCATCATGAGAATCCAATCAGGAGCCGCACCTAATATTGAATAAGGCTTCGCTTTTGATTTTTTGGAGGAGCCTTCTTTTACGAATTCTATAGATCGTTCGGTGGTTGTTATACCCTTCCGCGCTCTTGCTACTGAAAGACTAACCGCTTCCCGTATAATTTCTAATACCTTGTCGTGGCGACGCGAGTATTGACCTTTATCTAGAAGTACCCTACACCCTACTAATAGGTGTTTCGCGGTTCCTATTGCCTCCCCACAGATGTTGCAAGACTTTTCGGTGGCTTTGCCCCATCTTACTAAATTACTTTGATCTGGGAGAGTCATTTGGAATGCATTAAGATAGAACTTCAATAATGCTGGGGACCAATCATAAATTAAGGTGCGCCACTTCAAAGCTAGTGGAATACAAAAATCTCCTATGGTCACCCATTCGTTTTGAATTTCTAGGCTCATCGCGTGGAGTCGGTAATTATCGTTTTCGTCTTGTCGAATAAAAGATTTTGTTATGTCTATGTCTTGAACTTTCCTACTTGATCCTAGCCCTACTTTATTTGTTTGAGCACCTATCATAAACTTTTTATGGAATTGAAGTCGTGACTCGAGCTCTGAGGCAACTTTGTCTTTTGGGAGAGAAGTTACAGTATCATCTTTAGATTTTCCGATGATATGTCTTTTGGTAACTCTTAGATGTTTGTAGAGCTCCGATGGTTTCTTTAATTTTAATCCAAAGTTGTTACGGTCTCTAAATAAGGTTGAAGAGTCCGCTGAGTGCGCTAACCCGAGCCATAACTTCAATGTCTTTATGACGCTTGCATCTAACTTTGACAAAAGGGTTTTATTTATATCATACACGAGGAAAGGCCAATTTAGACGTGATGTTAAATAATTATCGTAAATCCAAGCTTTTTTGACGTTACTTATTGGTTGGTTGTCTACCTTTTTGAGATCGTTTAAAAAGCTATCGACTATTACATCCAACGATGGAGTACGGCCTTGGTAATCGATTTTTTTACCTAAAAATTTAAACGGAGCTGCTTCCGTAACCGTACTAACGCACTGACCGCCTATTATAAGACCCGGATCGTAAGAGGTATATTTGGTATTCCGTCTACCCAGACACAGACTAAAACATTTACTTGGTTTTGTCCTCAATCCGCCCGTCCACGTACAGAAATCCTCAACTACATTTAAAAGTACCTGACATTGTTTCGGATTACGTGTCAGTATCGCGAGATCATCTGCAAAAGCTAGTATGGATTCTGTGTATTTGTTGTTGAACTTAAACCGATAGCCCCACTTTTTTTCATTTCTAATTAATTTGTCTATTAAAATATTAATAACTATATTAAATATAATAGGAGAAATACAACAGCCCTGAAATAAACCAACGTTATAATTAAGTGGTTTTGAATGGTTTTCATTAAAAATTATTGAGAATTTTAATTTTGAATAATATGATGCAATAATGTCGCGAACTACCATAGGAAAGTTATACCATTTAAGCGCGAACATCATTAGTTCATGTCGTACCGACCCAAAGGCGTTTTCTAAGTCTATCCAACAAACCGTAATTTGTCTCTCGCTAGTTCTAGCATCTTTAAGGCTTTCCGATATTAACGTATTATGTTCCAGGCATCCAGAAATTCCGGGAAAAACCCTTTCTGGTGATTAGGCCTGAAATATCTATTGTTAATCATGAATTGCGTCATTTTAGTTTGTAAAAAAGAGAAAAATATTTTGGAAATTGTATTTGTTAGGGCTATCGGTCTAGTATCCTTGGGATTATTGACATTGTCGTTTTTCGGAATGAGGACAAAAAGGGCTTTTCCGAACGATACCGGTATTTGCTTTCTTGACCAGATTTTACCGAATATATTTAAAAGATGTTTATGGAGCGACGGACATTTTTTGTAAACTATATAAGGGATACCATCCGGACCTGGTGCTGACTTAGATGGTTTCATTTTAATTATTTTATTGATTTCCTCCAAAGTTGGTGGGTTGGCTTGAAAATCTTCAGTAGGAGTCTCAGGTTTGTGTTCGTTTGGATCCCCATATAGTCTTTGGTTTTCTGGCACTTCGTATGTGCTTTTATAATGGTCGAAAATTTGCTCGTTGGTCAAGAGAAGCTTACCTTTTTGATCTTTGAACATGTTTTTTGAGTATTTAAAAGGATTTTTATCAAAGTCTACTTCATGTTTTGCCCGATCAAAGCTATCACGATTTTTCGTTATTTGATTTGTTATACCTTGGATAAGTTTAAGAATTGATCGCAATGCCCTAGACAGTTGGTGACTAAGTTGATTATCGCCTAAGGCTTTGGCTATACGAAGTTTCTTTATAAGATCTCTTTTTTTCCTCCTCATTTTCAATTTAAAACCGTTTTCTTTATTTTTGTGAGCATAACGATTCATAGGAGGATAGTGCTCATTAAAGTAGTCGTAAATAGTATTTTGGAAAGTCTCTACTTGCGCATCGAGTACCTGATTTGAGCCCGGGTGCTCTAACAGGGCCGCTATATTTTGGTCATGTACTTTCCAGGTCGATTGTTTAGTATTTGGAATGCTAAGACGCGTCCGGATGGTCATGGACTCCTGGTAGTTTTCATTCAATGGCTCACCATGAGATATATGAGGGTAAACTCTATCCGCAGTGAAAACTGAAGATCTTACCGACGGTTGCCGCACTTCAGCACCATTGTGTGTTTTAAGATGTTTAATAAACCAGGCTCGTCTTTTGTAATTTTTCCCGCACGTAGGGCATTTCAGTTCCGTTATCGCGCCGTTTTCGCCGTAATTGTCAACCGGCCGTAATTGTCAACCGGCCGTAATTGTCAACCGGTCAATTTAGAGTAGGAACAAAATCGTTAAATATTTAGAGGAGTATAATTAGGCATATTTAAAAAAAAACAGTAACATTTCTAATGTTTTGCTTTACTAAATAATACGTTACATTGTAATCAATCTCAAAATTCGAAAAATTCTAACAAAGGTACTTTGTATACGTTATAAAGTCCGCAGAAATTGTCCAAATTCGGAGATGTTGGGTTTGTTTTGCAGGGCTTGTCAAGGGCTACAAAACTACTTTTTCCGAATTCACGTCACGCACACACACACGGTTTTAGACGAAACACACTTTTTAGTTTTTACTTAATGACTAATTGTTCTGAAGTTCTAAAAATCTAAACTATATCTCTAAAGAAGCGTCTTTTTAGGACCTATCTAATGGTCCACTAAAATGTACAGGTCACCGATCTTTTTCTGAAAGCGTTCACCTTTAAAGTTTTAATTTTTTTACACTTTACACTAAAACACTAATAACTATTAAATTAAATGTGTCCGGAAGGTGTGGTTTGCACCGTCACCTTGTGGGCGTCGAGCTCAATCGAACAACGCAAAAAACACAAAAATTCGAACACTTTGGCAAAACTGGTGAATTTTTCCAACTTAAAACACTGCGGAGCGACTTTACACACCGAAATACGTGACCGTACGCTAGCTTAGCTCAACGCGAACCACTGGACACTCTTTTGAAATGGCCAAGTGATGGCCGGAGCAGTTGATACATGTTCGTTCTTCTTTATTACATTCCTTAAACAGATATCGACCTGTGCACTGTTATCCTAATTTATAGAAGTGTCTTTTTAAAAAAAAGATTTTTTTAATTCAACACGGATAATAGGAATATAATAATTAATAATTAAAGATTGATTTCGGTAAATGTCTTGCGCGGATTATGATTGGAGACCGGCTGACTTAATTATGGACACTATGAGATAGCTCAAAATATGCAATAGCTGATCAAGCATTTGGTTAGTGTAGGGTGTGCATTAACCCTAGCATTTAAGAGATATAACAGCACGAAGAGCACGTCTGTGTTCCTCGGAATGATTTGGTAGAGTGGTTAAACTTCAAACACTTGAAGCGATGTAAAACTGGAGGAATATATATACATGAACCGGGTATATGAATAGTTGGAGGTATATGTATTGTGGCGAATGTGACACCCACGGCCCTAATGGTGTGAATTCCCCGTTAACTCTTATCAAAAACCTCTTGATAGAGACAACTGCATAGCACAGTAGATATGTTATATAGATCTCCTCTTTATCCAACGAATCTTTTGGGTACAAATCTAATGACGCCTGTCGTTTCGATCAGATAAGGCAGGTATGAATGCCTTTAGTTTATGTTTATTCAAAAAGTGCATTTAATACGACCTTCTAGTATTGTAACTGGTACGAAGCTATCAATACATGAAGCGATGGAAACGAAACAAATCGCAAGCTTAAAAATTCATGTTGAGACTTGAGAGTGATTGGACGCTTACGTGATGTGCCGCATGCATGTGTGAATCTTAATCTTGTCAAAGTACTAGATGATGTTATTACCATAGACTGTGGATTGATTGCCTTGCAAGATTCTTTAATTAAAAATAAATAACCTACTCATCTAATCTAACCTACCACGTATGACCTACTCTTTATATATCTTTATTATCTAAACACGTACATACTTACCTACATTATGTTTAAATTAGTTATGTGATATTGAAGCAGATAAATGAAAGAGAATACATCTACTACTTTGACGAAATGTTTTTATTAAATCTACAAAGTACCACTGTGTTGCCAACTTACAATAAAAAATAGAAAGGTGTGGTTACATTGTACCAATTCTACATCCCCACTCAATGTAACTTCACCACAAGTAAACAAAAAAAAAACCTTTCTAGTTATGTACTAATACCACATATTTCTGAGAAATATTTTAACAATTCTTTATTTAGGAACTCGAGATCATTATCACTTCTGAATATTTTAATTTTATGACCAGTAACATTCTCAGCTGTGTTGATAAAGTTTTCAATAGCATTCTTAACCTCAAACTTATTCTTTACAAAGTAAATTGTTCTGTAATTTGAGTATTCATCTTTTAGAAGCACAAAATAACGTGATCCGTCAACTGACGTAACTTCCATCGGTCCACAAGTGTCTGCATGGATTAATTCACATGTCCTGGTAGAAATAGTTTCACTTTTTTCAAAAGGCAGCCGATGTATTTTCCCTTTCAAGCAACTTTCACATTTAGAAACAGAAGATTCTTTCACGTCGATGTTATGTTTATGCAGGAATTTTCTTACATGGTCAAAGTTCTGATGACCTAATCTTTCATGCCATTCTTGCAATGTATTATTAATCACTTTAGCCACATTAGCCACTTTGTTTAGATATCGTAACTCCAAGTAATACGAGTTTCCAATTCGTTTAGCGATAGCACAAACTCGATTGTTTTTATAAAATTTACAAGCGTTCACATCTATAAACATGACATATCCTCTGTCTGACACACGATTCACAGAGAATAAATGTTGTTGTTGTTTTTAGCTCTGGAACGAATAGAACTTTGTCTATGGTCGTTTGAATCCAATCATTCCCGTCATAAACTTCTACTGCCATCTGTCCGTGACCTAAAACACTAATGGCTGCACCGTTACCGACTATCACAGATTCCCGATCTGTTTTAGTAAATGTTGAAAATAATGCTCGATTACAGCACATATGTTCGCTGGCTTCCGTATCCACTAACCACTGAGTTTGACAGTATTTTTTTACCGGGTTACTCACTACGAATGCGTTACTTTTCTTTTGTTCTTTGTTCTTTCTAAACCAACACTGTGACTTAGTATGTCCACCCTTACCGCAATAAAAACACTTGTTATTTTGTCCTTCACTTTTGCTATAGTTATTTTTACACTCACTAAGAAAGTGTCCAACCTTGTTACACTTAAAGCATTTTATGTTTTTCTTGTCCTTAACTACAAATGCAGATGAGCTCGGAGCTGAAAGCTTATCGCTCTTTTCTTTCACTCTTTCTTCTTCCACTAATAATCTTGCAACCAAGTTGTCCATAGTTTGTTTATTGTCTGGGGCCGATTCCCAGGCCGAAATAAAATGTTTATACTCTTCCGGTAATGACATCAATATCTTAGTTATGACGAACTTATCGGTTACTTCTTCGCCCATCTGTTTGAGTTGATTTTGTAGCTCCTGAATTTTCGATAAGAATGTAGACATTTCAATTCCCGTTTCGAATTTGAACTGAAAAAAACGCTGTTGAATAATGTGGGTGTTAGTTTCCGTTTTCTGTTCATAAACGCTTTGCAATTTTCGCCACATTTCAGCTGCAGTTGAACATGTGATAATGTGTAACATTACATTGTCAGTCATTCTTGTAACTAATAGTGCTTGTGCCTCTGCATCTTTATTTTCCCAAGCGGCTTGTTCAATGGAATCTTCAGGTTTCAAGGTTCTTCCTTCAACTACATCCAACCATCCTTGGCCACGTAGTAACACCGTAGTCTGGAACTTCCACAAGTTCCAGTTATTAGCTCCTTCCAGCTTCAGAAAGCCGTTGTTGGTATTCAGATTTACTTCCATTTCGCTGTCCTGCCTTGTTTTCTACTCCAAACAAGTTATATTTCTATCTACACGTTGCCACGCCAATCCTAACCTAACTTTGTTAAACTGCACTTCTTACTTCTAAACTTGCAACTTTTACTTCTGTATTACTTTCACTAAGTTACGAGTCTGGGCCCATAACTTGAAGCAGATAAATGAAAGATAATACATCTACTACTTTGACGAAATGTTTTTATTGAATCTACAAAGTACAACTGTGTTGCCAACAACAAAAATAGAAAGGTGTGGTTACATTGTACCAATTCTACAGATATACATACAATGTTTAATATGTTATTTCTTTTGTTATAATCATTACGGCTGTAAAACTAACATTGCCTATTACTTGTAAACTGCTCGCTAGAAACCATTGCTAGCTCTGTATTACTATTTCAAGTAAAATAGATCTAAGCAAATGTAGATGAATATTAAAATGTATATTGTATTTTAAGTATATAATAATGTGACCACAGATGAGGTTGTTCCTAAAAAATAGAGCAAATATTTAATCTTCAAATGACAAACTTGCTTTTTTATTTATTTACACTTTTTACAATACTCGTAATGTATATACATTACCTTTCCACAAAGGAATCTGATACATATTTTTCATCATTCATAATGTTCATTATATCTACTTCCTTATTGGCACTGTAGTTGCAATCACCCACAGAGTACTTTGAACATACTGAAATAGAGACTTATCTCAGCGCTACTTTTTGATAATGATATTTAAAGCGCCATCTGTTAGCCAAGGTAACGAAGTAACATTCAATTCAAATGAGCGGGACCCCTTACTTAGGAGATAAATATTAGTTTTTGTCTAGAGAGACGGAGGTTGTACAATATCAAATCATATTTGTTTGATATTTGACTACCAGGGCATATTGATATTTCCACTAATATGATATGATAATTACAACCTTTTAGAAATATAAACACAAAAATTCAATGAAGTCATTTATTTTTCTTAAAAAAATTTTCACTGTATATTTTCGCTTTGATTTGTACCAGGTCCTCCTCGTCATCTTTACTTCTTTTCAACGAAATTATACTATTTATATTTTTACAATAATTGTAAATAAAAAATCTACATGCAATCTTTATTAAATGGTCGATTAGAGCGTCTTTATGTTTATCACATTTTATAAAATTAAAATCAACTGTTTGGCTGAATAGTTGGGTTGCATATTTTACCTTCATTTTGCAGATCTTTGAATGGACTACATGGTTGTCAGTGAGTTTGGATATTATCCTGATACCTTGGTATGCAGGATTTTCTTTATACAAATACATCTACATGTGACCACTTCGCAATCCTCAGGCCTTCTGAGCTCTTAAATTGTAAGTTTTTGGTCATTAAGTTATTGCGAACACATTTTATCAAATGGGGTGGGTCATAATATAGTGGTACTACCTCCATACTGTCTACCAAAATTAAATTGGGTTTTGGATCAATCCCTACTCTTAACCATGTAGTCCTTGAATCCTCAATGAGGTGCTTAATGGCAAGCCTGTTTCCAGAACCTTGGTCGCAAACTGTTGCAACCACTATAAGTCCAGCTTTCATTATTTCACAAATAAATATTTTGATTTGTCTAGCGAGTTCCCGACCTTTTGTAGGCCCTGCAGAAAATGTATACCCTACAGGCTGTTTATAATTTCTCACCAGGCCTCTTATCATGAATACCTGGGCATGATCTGCAAATTCTTTCACAGTTTGTTCACCATTTGTTACAAATCCAATTACTTTATCAGTCCTCTCATTGTAATTGATACCAGCCTTTAAGGCCATCTCATCATAAATAAAAATGCACAATTTGTCAATTGCAGTCATGGTTTCTGCTTGTTTTTTTAATTGGGAAAATATATTGGTATTTATACCAGGCTGAATGTTGGCACTGTTTATTAATTTCATTAGTGTTTGGGGTGCGGGTAGAATAAGAATTTTTCTCAATATACGATAGCCTTTAGGGCTTTGCTTGAACAAACTCAAAGCTACTATTTTATCTTCAGTTGAAAATCGCCTTTGTTCTTCTTTTTATTTTCCCGTAATTGCATATTTATCAGAAGCCTAGTGCTTTTTGGTAAATCTTCAAGAACTTTCAACAAATATTTATCAGAAAAAAGTTTTTTAGCTGACTTGATGGCCACTGACTGTTTTTAATTCAATGACTTGTACAGGCTTACTTTTACTCTTGAAGCCAATAGCTTCGTATACAAAGCCCGTTCTGCTTCAGTAGTAGCTTTAAGTTTCAAAGACGTCTTGTTTCTTTTTTGACAGGTTGTTCCTGAAAATGTTTTAATATTTAATTAATATCAAATTCAAATTAACTTTTTGTTTCTTTATGTACTAATTGCGATAATTTCTCTTTGAGTAGATAACGTAATTGTTTAGGGTGCCAAAGCAGTCCATTATTCAAAAGACACTACTGCCTGTCTGTCTATCCATATGTTTTTGTCACAGGGCCTCATGGCAGAAAAGTGCAAAAATTCTTATAGACTGATGTATTTGGAACCTTGAAATAAGTTGATTATGCTAACCATAGAAAAAAAAGGAGGGTACAGTTACAACAAAATGTTTTTTTCTATTGCAATAATGGTGACAGCTACAGCAATTAAATATTTTAACTTTTTCTAAGACACTATGGGTTGTAATATGGCATCAAGAGTTATGATCAAGGAAGGTAATAGGTATTTTTGAAACTTTTTTATAAAAAAAAAACTGAAACCTACCTACATTTTTGCCCTGCTAGACAATTTTTTTAAGTCTTAATTTAGGTATGCATTTTCGTATTACTTGGTGATTCAATTTAGCTGACAGGTCTTCTATGTAAAGACCAAATATTATTTATTAGATTTTTAAAAAGGCATATTATATTAGGTACATTACCTTTTGAGCTTGAATGTAAAGTATGTAAGATATTCTCTATTGACCTCAATGGTTTTTGATGCAAGCTTAAACCTGAAAGAAATAATAAAATTTTATTCTTACTTCAACATACATAATTAATTGGATTTCAATATTAATAAGCTATACCAATGTGGAGAATGAAACCTATTGAATGGGTAGGTTGTAATATATGGAATGGGTCCTGTCAGCACAATTTATTATGATTTAGATAGGAATTAAATGAACAGATCAATGTACATCAAGTTGTCAGTAACATACACCCACCAACTTATCCGTGGAGTAAAAACTCATACAAATTACATAGTACAAAATAGCCAAAACACCACAACATCCTAACTAGATCTTAAAATGCTCATTGTATACATCATTGCCCCCAAGTCCTTGCAATAAAGATAATGCAGTGAAAATTGAATGTAGTGGAATAAAACTTAAAGTCAGTATTTGTTACCATTTTGGATGGGTTTGTTTATAGAATTCAAAACTGGTCTTAAGGTAAAGTACTATGATCAGGTTTTCAAACAATTTCAATCTAGAACACTCAGTGCTACTTTTCAACATTGTGGAATTGTAATGTTCAAACAGAATTACTTTATAAATTATCTACAGTGTATACAAAATACATGGCTACTTCCTCAAAGGAGACATAAAAAAAAGATCATGCCAATTATGCAAGACTCAACAGTTACCTTGTGAAGTTGATGGTGATGTCAGTAAATTTTCATTGTGTGTTTCTACAACATCCATTATATTATCTCTCTCCATGACAGATAGTACACTCTGAGACTCTGTAAATAATTTATATAATATTATTTCCCATTGTTTGAATATCAATTAATTAATATATTAAATAGATTTTTTTTAAATATAGTCTATATCTTAAAATTTTACCACAGAAAAATCAATAACCTATTTATATTTGTCAGATCACACAATATAATTATTAATTACCTTGAGGTACTTGTGATATTGGTTGAACATTTTCATTGATTGATTCTGACACATCTATTCCTGTTTCATTCGTGGAAAGATCTGAAAATTCAATTTCACATATATAAACTATAAGATTATATTTTTTTATATATATAATTATATTATATTATAACTATAAGATTTAGGTTCACATATTCATTGATTCATGGATATTCCTATCTACCCTTGTTTTAATTAATGTGGAAGGTAAAAAACATGTGGATTTTATATTAATATCCAGCCACTTTAAGTGCTTAAATTGTGTTGTGTAAAGGGGCAGAGGGTTGCCAACCATACTTCATAATAAAGTATTATACTTTATTTTTGGTAATTATTCTTTATACTTTTCCATAAAAATATAGGTAGTATGTGAAAATACTTTATTTTCAACCTCCACTGTGACTCTTAGAACAAAACACTCACTATGGGATTTATGGGTAAATACTTAACTATTTAACATATAAGTTAGAATAGATGATGGAAACGATTTATAATAACTGAAAAAAATATATCTAACATTTCTAGTCAGTAGCAGTAACATGTTAATATGAATGTGTTAACCTGAAATGTTTAATAAAATTATCAGTATTTTATCACTTACAAACAAACAAAGGATCTTAAATTGTATGGCAAAATGGTTTGATTTTAGACAGTATAGCAGAGAAATAGCAGTTTACTAAGTTTCTGACTACAGTATATATAGTAAACATTGTAATAATACATTTAGTAAACATTGTAATACTACATTAAATTAACTAAGCTATAAATTAAATTTTTTAGTCATTCTTACCAGGTAGATTCATAGTCGGAATGGCTATATTGGACAGACGATTGTTTCGACACCAAAACTTTTGTTTAAAATGTTTACGACAGACACGTCTGAATTGGTATATCTGCTCAGTAGATAATGTTAGGATGTCTCCACGGATTGAAGTTACCCAAGTTTGGAACCGCTCAGGATAGACAACAGGGTTAGGAAACGCGTGAAGAACAGAGCGCGAAGCTGAAAGTTGATAAATCATAATGAATAACGTGCATTGTTAAGAATATATGTAAATTATCGTAAACCACTGTTGCTTACATCTGGCTCCCAAGCAACCAGGAACACAGCACTTTTTGTCGGAAACCATCGTCACAGTTCACAGGAGTCAATTTCTCAAAAACAGTCAAATATCACTTCACTTTTACACAGCACTGCCAGACCAGAGGAGACTAAAGCCTCATTTACACCGTACAAGTTTCTTGCCCGTTGCATTCAATAATGTTGAAGCAATAAGTGACTTGCATCGTATAAACAACATGTCACATTTTTGCTATTTTAGGCAAGTTTCCATTCAAAACTGTTCTTGGTCTAAACAGCACATTCAATAATTTCTAATGCAATTCTTGTATTCAATTTAAATTCTCTCTCATTTGCAACCATGAGTGCAGTGAGTGAAGGTGTGTTGATCGTTGCTGTCCTTCTGAGGCAAGAAATATTAAAAAAATATCGTAAAAAAAGGTGTTGGGTTAAAAAATGGATAGCAAGAAGAGAAGATCTCGGAGCATCAAATAATCTTTGTTTGGAGTTACGAACAGAAAATGAAGATGACTTTAAGAATAGGTTTCGTGTGAACAGAACCCAGTTTATTTATTTGTTACATAAAATTGGTTCTTCTATACAAAGGCAAAATACAACAATGCGAAATGCTATTCCTGCTCGAACGAAACTAGAAATAGTATTAAAATATTTGGCCACTGGAGATTCATTAGGTACTTTATTACAATTATTTAGAGTACCTAAGTGTACAATAAGTACTTTCTTCGTTGAAGTACTTGAAGCTATCTACTCAGCATTAGAAGATTTTATAAAGGTAGGTACGAAAGGAAACAGTTTTTAGATTTTAGATATATAGTATAATCAAAATACAAAAAAATTACAAGTTCAACCACGTGTCTTCGCTGTCTTGTTTCGAGTTTGGCGATTCTGGCATAGGAGTCGAGTTTTGTCCTTCTTGTTCTTTAAGATCCAGCAGTTTATATTTCGATAATATGGCTTGTATTTCATCCTGAGCATGAATACTATTTACGGTGTTTAATATTCGTAATGAAGACGCAACATATTGTCCAAAATTGTCCAAATCATCGTCTTTTTTCTCCAGTCTCGCTCGTTTTTCAATGTTATCCAATTTATTTAAAGCTGATTCTATGTAACCAGGTGATTTTTTGGATGTTTTTTTGCGCATTGGAGATGGAGACAAATCATCGATGATTTTTATGGTTGAATTTGTAAAATTATCAATACTTTCCGCATTTTCAATATATTCAAAAACAATGTCTTGTGATGCAAGGGAAGTGTCATTCTGAAAATATATCATTATTTTATTATTAAACAGGTACCAAGATCTGAAGAGGACTGGAATGAAATAAGAAGAGGTTTTTTAATGAGATGGAATTTTCCCAATTGCATTGGTGCCATTGATGGGAAACACATAAATGTAAAATGTCCTCCTGGTACAGGATCGGACTTTTTTAATTATTAAAGTACATTTAGTATTGTGTTACTAGCTTGTGTTGATCACGATTATTGTTTCACATACATCGATGTGGGGGCAAAGGGTAGAAACTCGGATGGTGGAATATTTAATAACTGTACTTTAAAGAAGGCTATTGAAGAGAACACCATACATATGCCTAGTAATTCAGTATTTGTCGGTGATGAAGCGTTTCCCTTAAAACCTTATTTGATGAAACCATATCCTCGCCGTAACGATTTAACAAGAGAACAAAAGATTTATAATTATAGATTATGTAGATGTAGAAGAATCGTAGAAAATGCTTTCGGAGTTTTAACAGCCCGATTTAGAGTTTTCGAAAAACCAATTACTACAAGTATAGACAAAGTAAACGTAATAGTGAAAGCATCGACCGCTTTGCATAACTGGCTGAGGAAAACTTCACCTGCTTCATACACGCCACCAGGTTTTATAGACGAAGAATGTCCAAGAAGTGATCTTCGTCTTGGTACTTGGAGAGAAAATATTTCAGGTGGAGCTTTCGAAAATATAACTTCACGGAATAGGAATAGTACCAGAGAAGCTATAAAAATCCGTGACAATTATTGTCATTACTTTATTAATGATGGCGCGGTACCTTGGCAAGACAACGCAATTTTTTAATGATACTATAATCCTAAAAATATTTTTAAAAAATAGGCAGGAACGGCAAAAATGCATATTAATTCCCCTTGCTGTACTTAGAAAGTTAATATGAATACATTCTATATTATTATATAATTCATTGTAAAAAAAAAATATTTTAGAAATAAAGACAAATTATTATATTATTACATACCATATTTGATGTTGTCTCCCTGTGTTCAAAAGATTTCCTTATAAACGAATCCATTAAATTGAACCAACAAAGTTTACATAACAACAAAGAACAACGCATTGAATTTTTTAATTTTTTCTTTTCCCCCTGATATTGGGTCCTTAATTTTTTTATTTTGTTGGTTATCTCCTTCGCTCCAAAACCTGGAACTCCAAATTCCTGTTCAAATGCTGCTAGTGCAGCATTACGTGCATCACGATTTTTGTAATTCACATTTTCAGTGTCCCATAAACACTCATGGCTGCGATAAATTTCGATGAATTTAATTAAATCAGCAGAACCGAATTTCAACACTGTCTGACTCATTATTATAATTATAATTTTTTTTTTTTTTTTAGTTTTTATTAATATTTAATTATTATTTTAAAAGAACTGTTTTCAATAACGTTCAACACTTGAATGATAAATTTGCCAACCCAAATACGCGCAATACTGGAAGCAACACGTCATTAAATAGTACAGGCATGTAGGGGAGAGTGGGGTAATTGCGCACACCTAAGGAATAACTAAAATAAAACGAAAACTGTTTCAGTAATCAATGCTTTTTAGTAATCAGTCTTTAGTTCAAGTAATTAACCTGGTCTTTAAATATTCAACAGTGGTATATTTTTCAAAATAAACAAGTAATAATAAAAAAACAAAACGTCTGGTGTCCGGGATTACCCCACGTGGTAGCGGGTAATGGCGAATACCGAGTGGGGTAAAAACGGACACTATCTAATCAGATTTGGGATCAGACCATTTGGGATTTTCGTCAAAATTGTGCTTTAAATGGTTGACTTTGGCAAATGTGAAGGCTATTTTTGGGACCTTCTCAATGGTTAAACCATAAAGAATTTGACAGCAAATTAAAATATGATCTCCCAGTTCACTTTCTGTTTTTCGGAAAATATGGCCTTCCTTCCAGTTCTTGGAGTTTTAATTGTGTCTTTTTTGAGGTAGACGTGTATAGTACTGTTTGGTACAGAATAAGTAGTAGTAGTAGTCATTTTTGAGGTAGTCATGTATAGTACTGATTGGTACAGAATAAGTAGTAGTAGTAGTCATTTTTGAGGTAGTCATGTATAGTACTATTTGGTACAGAATAAGTAGTAGTAGTAGTAGTCATTTTTGAGGTAGTCATGTATAGTACTATTTGGTACAGAATAAGTAGTAGTAGTAGTAATCATTTTGAGGTAGTCAAGAGAAAGTGTCTTAGTTTTGACAGCTTCAACGGCTTTTTCCAAATCCACTAACTTAAATTTTGTCTCAGTATTTCTTTGATAATTTCTTGGCATCTGAAATTATTGTTTATTCATAATTAACAACGAAAATCATAAAAAAATAACGTTTAAGGGTAACTACGGACGTTCGTAATTACCCGACTTAAGTCGTCCGCCATTAGCCGACTTGCCCAGAAATGGATATTACATTATTTTTTTTAGGTTAGAACTCTGTGGTGCACGATACAAGTGCCTTAAATCGTTGTTCAAATATAAGTTTTATCAGAAAAAAAATAGCATCCTGCTACGTTTTTCGTACAGTAATATACACACATTATATTTTTGCACAAAAATAAGATCAAATAATAGAAAAATCTTTAAGTTTACTTACTTTAAATTGAGAGCGCCCTCTCATCTTAGCAGTTGATGTTTAGCACTAAGTTCAGAGTCGACTTACAAATGCGTCATTCAAAATATCTCCTATTATGTTCTAACATAGTTAAACCTATGCGTCCGAAATTACCCACCATCCGTGATTACCCCACCCTCCCCTACAAGTCTGTGTTTAGACAAGTAAATACTTGAAAGCAATAATCTCCTTAACATAATTGTACAGATGTAAACATAAGACAGTTGCAATTATTTCTTGTCAATATTTGCATTCAATAATTGCATTCAATTTTATAATTAATATCCGCGTGTAAACAGTTGCATACAATTCTTGAAAGTCAATTATTGCGCTTCAATTATTGCATTCAATTATTGTTCTTACATATACAAGAAACTTGCACCGTGTAAATGAGCCTTAACTCAACTCAATGGACGGTTATTAACATATGGAAAACCAGTGTTGCCGTCAGGGGTTAGCTCACATTCCCACAAGCAAAGATAAAATTCCCCACATTCCCCACTAGTAATTTAAAAAATCCCCATTCATTCCCCAATCTCTATAATAGCGAAATTTAATCATGCTAAAAATAAATTTGTATTATATTTGTAATTCATAGAGAATAATATTTAAGGTGACTTCATTTTCGTGCTTTGCCATTTAATGCCATTTGAAGACGAATTAGAAATTTCTAACGGGAACAATGAAGAGGAAATAGAAGGAGTCAAAAATGAAGATATTTTAATTACCGACGAAAGATTGGCGTGGCAAGATGAGCGGGAAGAATGATTGTACTTGAATAAGGAAATAATTTTTTTTTTTATCGAATTTAATCTCATATATATTTAAAATGTTATAATTTAATGAATTTAACAAATTCTTTTAGAAATAATAATGAAACTCCCTCAATTCCCCACAATTCCCCAAAAATTTTATTCCCCATTTTATACCCGCATAAGTATAAAATTCCCCACGTTTTGGGGAATAGGGAATATTCACGTTTTTTTTTTTTGACGTAAATTAATCATTTACCTCTCTATATCGTAGAAAAAAATATAAATAGGCTTGAAAAGATTCTAGTTTTTTTTCAAAGAGAAAATTAAAACATTGAATAAATTTCACCCGTTTAAACACCGCCATTTTGCGCGCGTTTTGCGCGACGTCAAATGATACGTCCAGTGAATGTTTACTATGAACTTTTTAGTTATTTCATAGATATTTTAAGTTTTAATTGCTTTACAAGTCATGGAAGAAGATAAAAATCATCTTACGAGTATTGTATAGTACCGGAGTGCAAAAATAGTATAAGAAAAACACCCGACAAAGTGTTTTTTGTATTCCAAGAGATGCGAAAATACAAAAACAATAGTGTATGGTAATTAAAAGGGATAATATATGTCCTAAATCGTGTTTATATGGTTTTGAAGATCAATTTAACGTAAGTATACTTTATTTATAATAAGTTTAATCTAATAGTTTAAATTTATAGTAAGTATTAAACATTAGAAAATTTGAGTTTAAAATTAACCTAACCTATCTTACAAATTTCAGTATAACTTTTTATAAAAACCGTAATCTTTTTTTGTTTTACGCAATTTTTATGGTCTGTCGATTTATTTCAGGTTAAGGAAGATACAGCAAATTGTATTGAATATAATATGTGTAACGAAACAACAAGGAGAAAGATGTAATCTAAGTTTGAAGAAAGGAGTTGTTCCTTATATATTTTTGTGGCAAAAACACCAGCTGATAGAATGAGTATGTGTATAGTCAAAAGGCAAAGATTGACATCGGTTAATGAAGCCTTTTAAGAGTTAGCTATCAAAAGTAGTGTTTAAAAAAATTGGTGACCTTTACGAAGAAGTGATATAGGTAGTAGTCCTAGTACTGCCCATACTAATGTCTGTGATATTAATCAGCCAAGACTCAGTACTTCTCCTATTGAATGTGATGATCATAAGGCACCATTTCCTCATTTAACACACAACATTGTTACACAACAGTTTTAAAAGTAAAACTATCTGTTTTAAAAAGAAAATTGTTTACTGAAAACACAGCTGATAATACTTCTATAGCATCTTATATCTTCTATATCTGCTGATTATCAACCAAGTTATTTATCTGAGTCAAGTGAAGTGAAAAATGATTCAGAGGCAGAAACATTTTAAAAATGTATTGTGTAGTAGCATGCTAACTGCTATTCAAAAAGAGTTTGTAGGTATTTGTTTTGTTAGAGTTGTTTGAGTATTTAGAAAATGTTTTTAAAATTACCTAAACAATTGTATCATTTAATAAAACCTTTAAGCACGAAAATATAGGTTTAAATTATTTATTTTTCTCAGTCACACTGATACCACAGTATGAACTTAAACGCCGATATATAGAATGGTGTGTCAAATGACGTCACATTTCCTTTCGACCAATGGTGGCGCGTTTTGGAATTTTGAATTTCGCTCCCTAAAGTTACACTTTTCATAAATTATTTTATGGCCTTAAATGATTAGTAAATTAAAAAAAAATGATTTTATTACAATAAGATGATAAAAAGTAATCGAAAAAAAATTATTTGAGACCATTTAATTTTTTTTGCATGTTCCCTATTCCCCACGGATCGGCAACACTGTGGAAAACAAACTAGCGTTTTCAAGTGAAACAATTCAAATTCAATTGAAACAATTTCACCAATCACCGTTCACGAAAGAAAGAGTCTTAAGAGCGACATCTAGTAGCAATTAGACTAGACTATAATGTAAGATGACATCTCTTATACGAAGTAAGTAAACTTGCTAAATAATGCGATAAAATTAAAATTTCCCGTAAAAGGAACAGCAATCAAAGACAACTCAGCTTTTTAAATTGGGATCATTTTCAGCAAACTATTGCTAGATTTTAGTTCAAAGTTTAACGCCCCTGCAATCACCTAAACAGCAGTAGCCTTTTTCAGTAACATTTGAAGTTGCATTTGCACATAAAACTTCTGGGTTGGTTTCCCATTATTTAATTCGCCATTCCTTAATTTGACCAAAACCTGCTTTTATGTTGCTCCCTTGTTTCGTCTTCTACATTGTTGATGTCAGCATCAAACAATATCAGTCTTCCCAAAAATGTATCACAATATGTTTCGTTATATTTTACTACTAAATTGGGACAATCTTTACTTAAGTGGATAAGATAAGGGCGGTGGCAACTTTATACATAACAGTTTACAGAACAAAAGGTGATTTTTTGAGATATACCGATTTGAAGTTTCGCAAAAACGAACCTAAAATGTAAGTAAGTTAGTTAGAGGATTTGTTGCGCTTATTAGCAAATCTATTACTTTGGTGCTTTTTGAATTATCCCAAATCATAGTGGGTGCAATCTTCTTTGCAAACTGTGCATGAAAGTCTCCTGCACTCTAAGGTTTGTTAAAAAAACGAACTGGCGTATTTTTTGTGTTCCCCGGAATGTAGGAATGGTCTGGGACTGTTTTATGAGAACATCCGTCAAGGAAATATCTACTGTGGTGACTTCAAATAATAAAATCGAAGGACATCTAAATTGAAGGATAGGTTTCAAAGAATTTATATCTACGATATCATGGCCTTCTGCTACGACTTTATCAGCCGTCCGTTTCAGGGTTCCATCGACACCATCAGGCGCTCCCTTACCGTGCCCGGGTTCAGAATAATGCCATGAAAAGTGTGTGATTTCTGAATAATGTCTTTTAGATGGCAACAAACCATTTCAAACATGAATGTGTTTTTATATTGATTAACAGGCCCGTCACTCAACATATGTAATCGGGAAATAGGTAGATGTTGAGCTTTAATCCAGTCAAAAATGGGCTTTAAATGTCCCCAAACAGTCATTGTGTCATGTCTGTTGTCGCTAGACATAGAACAAAAAGATACGGGTTTGATTTATTTAGTATAGTTATTATTGCGCAAGTAAAGTACTTCTGTAACATCGTTATCTGCTGCCTTCCTCCACCAAAGTGAACAGCTTGTATTTCCTCATTATTTTCACTGTAATCTACATGAATCAGAATATCATTTACTGTCAAATTGTTCTATAGTGCCAACATGTGTATAAAAAAACGGTAATGCTGCTTCCAGAGGTTGAACCAGTTGTTTCAATTTGAACTTATACTCTGTTTTCGCGGGTTTACGAACGGATTTTTTTTTCCGTCCTTTTCAAATGAACTGACTTCATAAATCCATTGTCGATAAGTAACCAACTGATTAGGCATTGGTAAGTAGTATTCTAAGGAACGTCCCTTGCAGATTGATCATTTTCTGAAAAGACATTTTGTGGAATGCACATTGCAGGTTATATTCGCTAAAGCTGCATTTAAGCTACAAAATTTCAAAGCTTTGACTTCATGCAATTTTGATATCATCAGTTGAATATTGGCATACTGTATGCATTGGCAAGTATTTCGTTCATTAACATTTTGCTAAGTAATCCAAAACGGTCTGAATCTCCAAAGGTTGATAAACTTATCTTATAATTAACGGTGCTTAAAAACTTTTGGTGTCAACTATACAGTGTATCATATAATACACGCTTTTGTTGTGTTTTAGCTTCGTTGGATTTTAAAAAGTCTTTTTTACCCGGGCACATTTTCACCTTTCTACAAAAAATTAACTACATCGTCTTTGACACTCAGCATTTTAGTGCTAATTTTGCGAGGATTTTGTCTTTTGGAAGTATCATTTTTGAAAAAAGTTTTGATTCATGAAGTAATATGTACTTCTGCAGTGAATTGAATTTCAAAATTTCGTAACACTTTCTTTTTTTCATGTTTCTTTTCAAAACCATGGTAACTTGTGTCTAAGTCTCTTGTTAACGCTTCACAGAAAAGTAATTTCTTCTTCACAATCTCAAGAACTTTTATTTTATTTAGGAGCAAATTCACTTTAGTTTTAGACATTTTGGGTCATTTTTTATTGTTTTCAGTCTCAATTACCTTTTCTTGTATTTTTCAGATAATTTCACTGCATTCTTGATCTTTTTTTGCCAAATTTTTAATTTTTGCATATAAAATAGCTCGGCGCCTTCTCATCTGTTGTCTATTTCGAACCGCTACATCTTCTCTATTTTGCTGCATATCTGTTGCTGGACTTTGTGGGGGTGTATTATCAAGTACTCTTTGTAAATTATTGCATATTATAGCTTTTTTATTTCTATACACTTTACTATTTTCTTTCATTTGTTTTCGTTTTTGTCTAAGTTCTCTAGCATTCATATGTATAACTGATTTTACCTGACCATTATCTTTTTTCTTTAAATACTTTAATCTTTTCTTTTCCCGCAGTTTTTCCAAGGTTTCGGTATTATTTTTAATTTTTCTCGCCTTTTTCTATCATAATCTTTTTTTTTTTTCTCTAGCACTCAAATTCACTGGCCGTATTATTTTGCTCCCATATACTTGTACCTGTTTTTAATTAAATACCGTATAATACCAGTTGCTAAAAATAAATAAAAAATTTAAAAGAAATATAGAATACTTTATAAATCATTCCCTCACCCAACCGTCATTACCTCACTCCTAAATGTAGTCAGGGAATGACCATGAGGGAATTTTAACTAAATCTCTAATAATGCCGGTGCATAACGACAATTTGTTGATTACATTTCGATTATGCATATTTCTAATGTAACTTTTAACTATTTTGAACTTAATATTTTATTGCACTAACTCATCTACAGTTGAGAAGAAATAACCATTTTGAAACATTTGAGAGTGTTGCCAGGTACTAATTTCATAGGGTTACGTATAAAAATATCATTCGATACGATCAGAGATTGAATTTTCGTTATACGGTGAGGGAATGATTTTATTTGGCGGGACATATTTAATATCGAATTTTCTTTTTTATTAATTCGTCGTTGTACAATTAAAGTTTTGACATAGAGTCACACACATCTCTCTAATTTATTTGCAATACTTCATTCATAGGAAATTTTGATTTATTTCAGGTGTACAGGCCTTTTAATAATACTTTTGTTCTAAGGAACAAGGTGAGGGAATAACTTTCACTGTAACAAAATGGCCATATCTTTTTTTTTCTTAAATGGTAATGTTGTCTTTTTTTTTTTTGTTTAAATTAGTATTAGACAGCATGAATTAAATGAAAAAAGATTTGCGTAGTTAATGCACATGATTCGGCACCTTGTATGTCCATACTGTTAGCCCTGTTGGCTATTACAGCGTCCTGGGACCTCGTCTATAACTGTATAGACGGTGTGTGTCTGTATGTTGTGTGTTGTCACTTATGCCTACGCGTACACGTTATTACCTACTGTGAACGCGTCGTCGGGGTCAACGAGTACCGACTTGGATCTTTTTTTTCTGACTAAAGTAGTCTTACGTGGTCTTTACTCTGCGGCGTCAGCCACCAGTGGGTTCGGGTGTCGCTCAGCACGTTCAAAGTACTTTTGAGAAAGCCCCTTGAAGTACTGAGCGATGGTCGGAAGGTCTAAATCTCTGTGGAGATCGATGTTGCGTACGAACCACGGCGCCCCGGTTGCAATCCGTGTAAACCTGTTCTGAATAAGAACAACAGTCTATTAGTGTAGAACACACCATCAATGTAATGATTTAAAAATAGTTCTTAAAGCGTTCACTAGATGGCGTCTCCATATGTCTCCATGTTTCTACATGACACGAAGGATTGCCGCCTTACTTATATGTAATGAGTTATGTATGAGAAGTAAAATATTTTTTGTGAAGTAAAGGAATAAATAAGAATCTAGTACAGTGCCTTGTGTTATTTAAGAATCCTTTACAAACTTGAGAGACCACAGCCTACGCGTTCAACATTTGGTCCTTCGATTCGGATGGTTTTAAAGACGCGTCCCAAGGCGTCATTTTAGTAACCACGAGGCGAGGCGTTGTGTTGTGCCTCATCAAGTGTATTAAAGTGAAGAAGAACAGTGAAATATAAGTGAATTAAGTCGTTTGGACCCAGTGAACTCGGACAGTGCAGTAAACCCCTAAAATTTGTAACAAAAAGAACTTGAGACTTAAAATAATTTCGTGCTAATTGACTTAAAAAAAAAGGTTTTGGGTTTGAGATGTTTAAATGACTGGTATAGAACTATGAAATATTAAAAGAAAAACTTAAAGAATCACAGTGAACTGTTGTAAACTTTGAACTATAAACCACATTATTAAATAAATAAATGAACATTTGCAAATAGTGAAACAGTGATTAAAAATAATAAACATGGCTAAAGTAATTCTGAAACATCAAGCTGTATTAAAGGAACAATTAGAAAAATCTCTTACAAATTTCAAGAAGACTCCTAAATCTAGATTAACTAAAACTTACATAGAAACTAAGCTTACCTTACTGGAAAACTTGTGGAACACCTTTGTGAGCAACCATGAAGTTGTAATTAAAGGGGAAGATGTTGATGATACTGAATATATTATGAAGGATCAGTATTTCATTGTTGAGGAACATTACACTATTACAAAATGTGAAATGTTAGATACATTAGAGTAACTTACCCCATGTTACAACAGCAAGTGTAGTAAATTCAAAAATGTTATCAAAACCAGTGCAATCAGACATAAAATTACCACGTATAAATTTGCCCACCTTCTCTGGTAGATATACAGAGTGGATATCATATCACGATCTGTTCGTTTCGCTCATTCACAGCAACAAGTCACTACAGAATGTGCAAAAGTTACATTATCTGAAATCAAGCTTGAGTGGCGAAGCAGAATCCTTGTTGACACACATACCAGTAACTGAAGCTAGTTATGAGGATGCGTGGAGTACTCTAAAGAAGAGATATAATAATAAGAGAATTATTGTAAATTCCATACTGAAAAAATTGATAACCCAAAGAAGTGTTACAAATGAATCATCAAGCAGCATAAAATACATTTTAGATACAACAAATGAATGCCTCAGTGCTTTGAAGAATTTGGGCATTGATTCATCTACTTGGGACCCCATACTAATATACATGATTGTGTCTAAATTGAACAGTGAATCCATCCGTCTATGGGAACAGAGTATTAATAACCCAGATTGCGACCAAGAACTACCAACATATAAACAATTGGGTTTCTTCCTTGAAACACGATTCAGAACACTAGAAGCACTAGACTCTCAATCAAAACCACAAGTAAGACCACGCACAAACCAAAACTCTTTTCATGTTGCACTAGGTGGGACAGCTTGTAAGTACTGCAAAACCGACCACATGATACAGAACTGCAAAGATTTTATACTCTTACACTATGACGAGAAGAAACTATTTATAGAAAAAAATGGGCTATGTTTTAATTGTTTGATACCAGATCACGTAGTATATAGATGCAAACAGAGAACGTCCTGTCGTATATGTGGAAAGAAACACCATTCTTTAATACATCCTGAAAACAAGGCACATACAGTAGAGAAAACTGATACACGAGATACACAACGAGAAGTAACTACCGATAAGACGCCAGTACACAATGTCAGAACCCACTACGCTGATAAAGAGCTGAATAATGATGTTCTAATTGCCACAGCCATAGTAAAGGTACAGGGACAAAACGGGGCGACACATTATTTGAGAGCATTGATAGATCCAGGATCCCAAGGTTCTTTTATCACAGAAGCTGCGGCGCAGTTCCTTGGTTATAAGAAAATACCTATCAATTGCAAAATTAATGGACTGGGCGATAACGAGAGTAGTCTCACATCAAAACACATGGTTATCTTTAATTTACATTCGAGATACGATTTACAGTTTGAGACGCCTGTAAGGGCTTACGTATTGAAATCTTTGACTCGAGTGCTTCCTGAGAGAGAGATAACCAGAAGAGACTGGCCACACCTGCATCAACTACAACTTGCTGACCCCAATTACAACAATCCAAATAAGATTGATATTTTGATTGGTGCAGAGGTGTACGGAGAGATAATCACAGACGGATTGAAGTAGGGTCTTCAAGGGACACCTGTAGCTCAAAAGACACATCTTGGATGGATAATCTCTGGCCAGTTACACAATAACACAACATTAAAAAAAAGTTACTCAATTACAACGAGCTTGTATACATGCATCGAAGGAGGCGATATCCTCAAACGATTTTGGGAAATCGAATCAGATGTGTCTCATAAGAAAATACTGACGGAAGAGGAGAGTCGTTGCGAACAACATTTCAAGGAGACACATCGACGTAATGAAGACGGGCGCTATTCTGTCAGCCTACCATTCAAAGATAAAGATCCATCTTGTCAGTATGGTTCATCGAAACAGATAGCTGAAAGAAGGTTACTACAGATAGAAAGAAAACTTGAGAAGGATAAAGAGTTGAAAAAGGAGTACGAAAAGGTAATGAATGATTATCTGAAACAAGATCACATGGAAGAAATAGTTGATGAGGCGGAAAAATTAAAGAGTACTGCGGTTTATCTCCCTCATCATGCCGTTGTTCGAAAAGATAAGACAACCACTAAAGTAAGAATAGTCTATGATGCATCTTGCCGGTATAAAAACAACGTCTCATTAACTGAGAATTTGATGATTGGTCCACGATTGCAACAAGATTTGAGACATATAATAATGCGCTGGCGACAACACAAGATCTGCATGGTCGCAGATATCGTACAAATGTATCGACAGATCAAAATTAACGAACCAGACTATCAAGAATATTGTGGAGAGAAAATCGACAAGCAGACATGAAGGACTATCGTATCACACGAGTCACGTTCGGCACAGCAAGCGCCCCATACCTAGCTACAAAGGTCTTACAGCAGCTAGCTCTTGACGAATCGGGACGATTTCTGGTAGCCTCAGAAATAACACTAAAGGATTTCTATATGGATGATCTGTTGACTGGGGGAGATACTTACGAAGATGCAATGTTAATCTACAATCAGATGACGAAGTTGCTACGATGTGGACAATTCGAATTACAAAAATGGAACACCAATGATCCTGATCTTCTTCGATATATGTCTGGTCACGACGATTCTGAAAAAGAACTTAACTTAGATATGACGATAAAAACGCTGGGGATTGTCTGGAATAATAAAAAAGATGAGTTTAGATATTCTGTAAACTTACCTGAGACGACAACATCGGTAACGAAGCGATCTGTAGCAAGTGACGTGTCAAGAAGGCTCTTTGACCCGATGGGTTGGTTGGCTCCTACAATACTAATTGGAAAGGTCTTCTTACAAAAACTGTGGCTTACTGGAATAAACTGGGACCAAGAAGTACCTAAAGATTTGAAGAATGACTGGATACGATACAGATCGGAATTACCTACCTTAGCTGAGATAATCGTACCACGATGGATGCACACCTGTAAAAAGGACAAAAGATTGGAATTATATGGGTTTGCAGATGCCTCGACGGTTGCCTACGGAGGTGTTGTTTACTCACGTATTGTTGATGATGACGACAATGTCCATATTAGTCTTATTACAGCCAAGACCAGAGTTGCACCTGTGAAAACGGTTTCGGTGCCCCGACTTGAATTATGTGGTGCTGCGTTACTTACAAATCTGCTTGATGAAGTCGCTGAACACTTGAAAGTTTCCAAAGAAAATATTTATGCTTACACAGATTCAAAGGTGGTTCTTGCATGGCTGCAGAGTCATCCAAGCAAATGGAAAACATTTATTGCAAATCGGACATCTGAAATAATAAATAAACTACCTGCTAGACACTGGAATTATGTTAAGTCCAGTGAGAACCCCGCGGACGTTGCTTCCCGAGGTATTTATCCATCAGCGCTGAAAGACACGACATTGTGGTGGAAGGGCCCGACTTGGCTTTATAACAAAGGGATACCACATGAAACTACTACTGATTTAGCTGATGAAAAAAGAGTTAATTTTGTTAATACAAATATTGAAGTAAATTTCACAGACATATTTGAGAGATATTCTACTTTGGAGAAAATGATAAGAGTTATTGCAACTTGCAAAAGGTTAAACGTTAAAAGAAAAGAAAATTTACCAACTTACCTGACCTCTGATGAGCTAGAATCTGCACTGACAGTGTGTATTCAGCTTTGCCAACAGGAGACCTTCAAGGAAGATATCGCTCGTTTAAAGGAAAATAAGCTCCTGAAAACTACTAGTAAAATTCGATCACTCAATCCATTTATAGATGAAAAGTCAATGCTGAGAGTTGGAGGTAGATTGCGCAATGCTCAACTACCTGAAGACACAAAACACCAGATTCTGTTGCCTGATCACAACCACTTATCCAAATTAATAATTAGACAGGCTCATAAGAAAACAATACATGGAGGGCCAATGCTCATGCTTAATTATATAAGACAAAGATTTTGGATTCTTGGAGCGAAGAACATGATAAAGAAGGAGGTTCATGGATGTGTTGTTTGTGTGAGACATAGAGCTGCTACTAGAAAGCAATTGATGGCAGACCTTCCGTCACAAAGAGTGACTCCAACCAGGCCTTTTTTCTCTTCATGCGTTGATTTCGCTGGACCTATAGATTTAAGGATGTCAAAAGGACGTGGCAACAAAACACATAAGGGTTATTTGTGTATATTTGTATGCATGTCAACAAGAGCGATGCACATTGAAATTGTTAGTGGTTTAGATTGCAACAGTTTTGTTGCAGCATTCAAAAGATTCACTGCAAGACGCGGCCACTGTAGCAACATCTGGAGTGACAATGGCTCAAATTTTATTGCCGGAAACAAGCAGCTGAAAGCAATGCTTAAAGAACACACAGAGTGTATAGAGAAAGAAATCCAAGAACAGCTTGCTAGAGATGGAACAACATGGCATAATATTCCGCCAGGAGCGCCACACTTCGGAGGTCTCTGGGGGGCCGGAGTTTGTTCTGTAAAGCATCACCTAAAGAGAACCTTGGGCAACACTACGTTGACCTATGAAGAGATGTGTACAATAACAGCTCAAATTGAAGCCTGCTTGAATTCTCGCCCAATGTCTGCAATAAGTGATAACGTCGATGATTTATTGCCCTTGACCCCTGGTCATTTTTTGATAGGAGAACCGACATTTATCATTCCAGAAAAATCTTATTTAGATAGCAGTATTAACAAACTTAATCGATGGCAGTTAACTCAAGAATTAGTACAACATTTTTGGCAGAGATGGAGTCAGGAATATTTAAGCAGACTTCAACAGAGACCTAAATGGGTTAAACGTGTCAAGGATGACATAAAGATTAATATGTTAGTTTTAGTAAAGGATGAAAATCTTCCACCGGCAAAGTGGTCATTGACTAGAATTATTGATATGCATCCCGGTTCTGATGGTTTGACAAGAGTTGTAACACTTAAATGTAAGAATTCTGTTTTCAAACGACCTATTACAAAGATATGTGTTTTGCCTGTGGTGGATTAGATACTGAATTTTTAAATTTGTTATTTTGTTTCAGTAAGGTTACTATTATATTTTGTTTTTTTTTTGGGATACATCCTAGAATTGGCAGCCTCAGGGTGGGAGACTAATTGCTGAATATGTAGTTACAAACTGTATTTGGGAGGCTGTAGTTTTAAGTGTGTAGGTTTATATAGCTCAATTTCATTTGTTAACTCTATAGTCCATCATGATTGTACCTTAAATTTCCATTAATTGCATTCTTTAGATGGTTTTTTTTTGGTAATTTTGAAGAACATTTTCAAACTAAATGTCCTTGGTGGGTGGAAATGTAGAACACACCATCAATGTAATGATTTAAAAATAGTTCTTAAAGCGTTCACTAGATGGCGTCTCCATATGTCTCCATGTTTCTACATGACACGAAGGATTGCCGCCTTACTTATATGTAATGAGTTATGTATGAGAAGTAAAATATTTTTTGTGAAGTAAAGGAATAAATAAGAATCTAGTACAGTGCCTTGTGTTATTCAAGAATCCTTTACGAACTTGAGAGACCACAGCCTACGCGTTCAACAATTAGGAACTTGGGATTGTGCTGAAATTTTGATAATGTGTTGTGGGACTGTTAGTGTACCGAGTGTATTTCTATGTTTGTAAGTGTATGAGGGTGGGAAGGGTAGACAAAGGATCTAGGATGCCTCATTGAAATTTAAAAAAAAACGATTTTGATGCAATTTGCAACCTGATTACATGATATTATGTTAAAGATGTTAAAAAAGTTTAAAATTAATAGAGATAGTAGCTATAGTCCTGTCCTGTCGGTCCTGGACGAGCGGGAGTAGTATCTGATTTGCCTCCACAACACTTAACTAATTTTGTTGAAATTTTGCATTTATTCGTCAATTTCTGTATGATATTCAAGCCAACAGCACCCTACACAGAGAAAGACTTTACATTTGCCACAAATTATATATGTTTCAGTTCGTTTACGTTTTTTAAGGCAGGTTACACAGCGTCCGCGTTTGTAGCGGACCTGGCTTCCACGACTGCGAGTTCCACCATCCTGATGGTCTGGATTATGGTGTATGTTATTTGTCCTTGTAAGGTATTCCGAATTTGTTGACTTTTGCTTAGATAAAACTTCCGCTAAGGAAAAACGGAATTCTCGATGACTTAACGTGTAAGTGGAGCTATTCGCTTGGTATATCATAAATGCGTTTAGAATTCTGTTGTTTAACAGTCTTCTAAAGACTTTTATATACCACTTGAGTCCACGCTTACGCTCTAACAAATACATAGACAATTTTTGATCTTTCATATCTACTCCGCCCATGTATTTGTTATAGCTGTGAACAACAATTGGCTTTATACATTCTGCACCTGCACAAATTCCAGGTGCTGTATCGGCATTATGATATGTGGAAATCATTGTCACCAACCTAACATCTTTCCACGACAAAACAGATAGATACATTGCCGCAGTTTCGAGCTACTATAGCCCCTTTTTCAGTTAATCTTTCATTTAATACCTTTATATCATGGGGTGTACCGAGTCTTCGTCTGTTTAATGACCCTATTACATCAGTATCCTGGTTTTTTTAAGAATTGAGCTAATGGAACACTATTATAAAAATTGTCTATCACTAAGCAATGGCCTTTATTTAAAAATTTGCCCATTAATTTAAGAACTATTTTCGATGTGGCTACAATGAAACCATTTATACATTCCGAAAAACTAGATCCTTTGCCACAATTTATGGTCATTCTTAACAAATAACCGGTCTCAGCCTCACATAGCTCGTAGGTTTTGATACCAAATCGCGCGGCTTTGGATCGAATAAATTGAACCCAGCTCAATCTACCTTTCCAAAGCAGCAACGACTCATCGAGACTTATGTGACGCCGAGGTGTGTGCAACTGATTAAATTTCTTATTGCAGTACTGGACAATTGGGTCTATTTTTGCGGTTTTGCGACTGTGTCCGTGTAGATTTGAACTTAGCTGATAATTGTCGACAAAATGCAAAAACCGTAAAATTAAAAAGAATCTGTTTTTGCTCATTACTTTTCGGAATTCTATCATTCCCAAAGCTCCAGTTGTCCAGTACTCGTCAATACGACTGCGGTAGCATAAACCCATATATATAAAAATTAAAAAAAAAACTATACAATTCTCTAACAGTAACTTCCTTCCACTCGTGAAGGCGTGACTTAGAACCTATCCCCTCCTCACTTTCATTTTCCTCGATGATGGCCTGCCATGCATACTGATTGGTTTGAGAAACTATTTCAGTCATAATGTCTATATCCCATATTTGGGTAAATATAAAAAATGGATCGGTTTATTGTACTTTAGAGCCGAATTTTTCTTTATAAGTCTCTTCCTTGTTAATAAAAGAAGTATAGTCCTCAGACCACATACAGCCAGTCGATTCAACGGGAATGGGTTCCTCAGTATCATCTCCTTGGTTACTGTTCTCTAAAATATTTCGGATAGTTTTTTCCGATAATCTTCTTCTTATAAAAATAAATAAAATCTTCTTCAATATCGTAACTATCGCTACGAGAATCGACAGCTAGAGCGTTGCGCAATTCTATGGAAAAAATGTCCAAGTCTTCCTCTCTTATAAAACTCATCTACAAAAATTTAAAAAAAGGGTTTGCAATTATATTCATATATGACAACTGTTTTATGAACTGTATTTTAATCAAGACAAAAATACTAATACTTGATCTCTAAAACCTTTCTTTCCTACTCTATCAATATAATATTATCTATCAATACAATACAATATTCCTACTCTATCAATAAAATATTAATTATAATATCCCAGATATTAATTATTAAATTGACAATAAAAACAGCAGATTAAAGAAACTATCTGGACAATTTTGGATTCAAATACAGCTTTTATGGACTGTTTAATCTTTCAAATATAGGTATATAAATTAATATTCAAAAGAACACATTACTAAATTTAAATATATATTTATGATATATCGATATTTAATCCGCCATCTTGTTTTGAGCGCCATATTGGATTTTCAATAAAATATTTTTTGCAATTATCGTGTTCTTCTCGTTAAACCATTTATATGATACCCATGTCAAAAAATCTGTCGCCATATTGGATTTTCAATAAAATATTTTTTGCACTTATCGTGTTCTTCGTAAACCATTTTAATTGATACCCATGTAAAAAAATCTGTCGTCATCTTGTTTTGTCCGCCATATTGGATTTTGAATGGGGTTGTCGAGCAATTCAATAAGAACTAAATATGTATGTAGAGTTTCAGTTCAAACGGGTTACGGGCTCTTGATATAATTGAATTGTTGAATTTCACACATCACATTCACACTCTACTACATATATACACAAAACATATTTATATTCCAATATTTAAAAAAAAATATATTAAATGATATAAATTCGCAAAACTTAAACAACCTGTATATGAATTATTATTTTGTATAGAGCGCAGATCTGCGCTCCCGGCTTCCGACGGAGTCAAATTTTGAGCGCAGATCTACGCTCTCGGCATACGAAGCATTAAATTATTGTCAAATGAACAGCTGTTGAATACATTTTGTTTTTCAAAATAAGAATTTAGTACAGATTCCATTCCTTTTCCAATATTATCGCTAAACATATAAGTGTCATATACAGGAGTTAATTTGAGGGAGAAACTATTATTAGAAACAGGGATAACAACCTTGTCACACAATATTTTAGCGGGGGAGGAAAAAGTTGGTTTCACAGAAAATAACTTATTATTACACTCACATGAACAACTGTTAGTCTGCGAGTTCATACATTCCAAACCTTTTGTGATTTTTTTAATAGTTCATCTACTTTTGACTTTTGTTCGCTTAGCATGTTTTGTGTGTTTTCATATTTTTTTGTAACACTTCTTAAAGTAGTCTGCAAACGAGCTAAATGTGTTTCTAATAATTGTGTGTCAGATTCATCTCCTATTTCTATTTTCTAATTCTATATTACAAAAGTTTTTTTTAACAATATATTTTTATTAATAATTGATTTTGTAAAAACACCGAAGAGGCTCGTGACGCACGCGAGCGAACTCGCAACTCCGTCGGTGAAGTTACGAACCGGCGGCGGCGACAACGACTGGGGGACGGGCTGTGGGATAATCCTCGGAGGCTTCACCCAAGTGATCGCGTTCGCGGGTGCCTGAGGGGCCTGGGATGCCTGAGGGGCCGCGAGCCTCCTAAGGGCTAGAGGAGCCCATGGAGGCTGGGCGAACCGAAGAGGATGCCTTGCCGGCTGTGTCCTGCGCGGCGCTTTGGGGCACCCGCGATAATTCGCGGGATGGCTCTTCTGTCCGCACAGGACGCAGCTGGGAGGATCCTCAGGGACCGGTCCCTTCCGCGAACAGTCGGCTGTCGCGTGGTCGTCCAGGCACTTGACGCACCTTGGACGCGCGTGACAAAAACGTTGGGAATGCCCATAGATCTGGCAGCGATGACACTGACCAGGAAAACCGCGACTGTGTGGAGGTTCGACCCTAAGACCCTAAGGATAGTTTTCTGTTGGTATTCTGAACATCGCCTGTTGACCGATCATATTTTTTTTCAACGAATTTAGTCGATCGATTCTAATTTAGACCACGGAGGCCACACCCGTATTTACGCGTGCCTATACAGGTCTCATAGCGGTGACGGGAAAACTAAACGACTTTTCGAGCACCTGCAATTGACGACAGATAGAGTTCTTGAGCAACTCCCCTCTGCGGAGTTGGTAATCTTAGGAGACTTTAATGCCCACCATACTGAGTGGCTCAGTTCTCGGTCTACCGACTACGCCGGGCGATGTGCTCACGAATTTGCTCTGGCCTATGGTTACTCACAGCTGGTACATTCTCCAACAAGAATACCAGATATTGAGGACCATACAAGCTCTATCTTGGACCTTCTGCTGACCACACGTCCGGATAAATATACACTATCAGTGGATGCACCACTCGGCTCGTCCGACCACTGTCTTATCCGGACCGTAGTACCATGCGCACGGCCTGATCCACCTCGGCCCACTAGCTCGCGGCGCGTGTGGCAGTATAAGTCAGCAGACTGGGATGGATTGCGAGGATACTACGCATCGTACCCGTGGAGACAGCTTTGCTTCACATCAGATGATCCCGACGCCTGCGCAGCTGCGGTCACTGAGACGATACTGGTGGGTATGGAATACTTTATTCCAAACTCGCTAGTAGCTGCGGGGGCAAAGAAACGACCGTGGTTTAATCGGCCCTGTAGAGAAGCTAGGCTTCTTAAACAAGCCGCATACAGGGCTTGGATCACGGCTCGAGCCAATCGGGACCCTAATTTGCCTGATGTGAAACGCAAGCTAAACGCTGTTTCGAGGTCCAGTAAAAGAACAATTGCTAGAGCTAAGTTCGACTTCATCGGCAGAATTGGCGAGAAACTGGCTGGCTACCCCTCTGGGAGTCGTGCCTTCTGGTCGCTTGCTAAGGCTGCCGAGGGGAATTTCTGTCAGTCGTCCTTACCACCACTGCAGAATGCCGAAGGTAATTTAGCCCACAGTGCAAAAGAGAAAGCCGATCTCCTGGGTAATCTCTTTGCCTCTAACTCGACTATGGCCGATGACGAAAGCAACGTGCCGCCTAATATCTCATGTTGCGGCCACTCCATGCCGGAAGTAAACATTTCGCAGAGAGATGTTCGGCGGGAGCTGCTCGGTCTGGATGTCCATAAGTCGAGTGGGCCCGACGGCATACCAGCAGTGGTGCTCAAACAGTGTGCTCCTGAGTTGTGCCCCGTGCTAACGCGACTTTTCGCACTTTCTTACCACTCTAGGCTAGTTCCGTCTTCGTGGAAGACCGCCCATGTGTACCCGGTGCCCAAAAAGGGCGATAGATCACACCCGTCGAATTACAGGCCTATCGCTATAACTTCCCTTCTCTCGAAGGTGATGGAACGTGTTATTAACACGAAGCTCCTAAGATACCTAGAAGAACACGATTTGATCAACGACCGGCAATACGGTTTTCGCCACGATCGCTCGACTGGTGATCTTCTAGTGTATCTCACACACCGTTGGGCTTCAGCCATCGAGAGTCAAGGTGAGGCATTGGCAGTTAGCCTGGACATAGCGAAGGCGTTCGATAGGGTTTGGCACCGCGGTCTTCTAACGAAGCTACCAACATACGGACTGCCCGAGGGGTTGTGCAAATGGGTCGCCAGCTTTCTATCCGACCGATGCATAAGAGTCGTCGTAGACGGTAGCTGCTCTGATAAATTGGATATAAACGCTGGCGTCCCGCAAGGTTCTGTACTTTCTCCGACGCTGTTTCTTCTGCATATCAATGATATGTTGTCTATTGATGGCATTCATTGTTATGCGGACGACAGCGCCGGAGACGCATTTTATACAGGCCGTGCGAATATCCCTCGTTCCATTGTGGAAGAAAGTCGCGAACAACTTGTGTCGGAAATCGAGAGTACCTTAGCCAAGGTCTCCGATTGGGGTAGGGACAATTTGGTCCGGTTTAACCCCTCTAAGACACAAGTTTGTGCGTTCACCGCAAAGAAAACCCCATTCGCTGTGGCTCCACAATTCCAGGACACAACACTCACCATCTCTAAGAGTATTGGGATCCTTGGTGTTGACATATCCAGTGACGTCCAGTTCCGAAGTCACTTAGAGGACAAGGTCAAGCTGGCATCCAAAAAACTGGGTGTGCTTAATAAAGCGAAGCGGTACTTCACACCGGGGCAAAGACTGCTATTATATAAATCGCAAGTTCGCCCCCATATGGAGTACTGTTCTTTGGGCGGGAGCACCTGGATACCAGCTTGGACCACTCAACTCGGTCCAAAGACGAGCTGTGAGAATAGTCGACGATCCCAATCTCACAAACGGTATTGAACCCTTAAACCTAAGGAGAGATTTTGCCTCTTTATGCGTGTTCTACCGTTTGTACAACGGGTTGTGTTCCGAGGAATTGTTTGACATGATGCCCACGGCTACTTTTTACCACCGCACCGCTCGCCATCGACAGGGAATTCATCCTCACACATTGGAGTCTAAGTGGTCCCGTACAGTCAGGTACCAGAGGAATTTCCTCCCACGGACACTTCAGCTGTGGAATGAACTCCCTGCCGAGGTTTTCCCTGAGGGTTACAGTATGGGGCTCTTCAAAAGGGGAGTAAATAGGTTATTAAAGGGTCGGCAGCGCGCGTGTGATGCCCCTGGTGTTGCAGGCGTCCATAGGCCACGGTGACCGCTTACCATCAGGCGGGCCGTGAGCTTGTTGCCACCATCGTAGTATAAAAAAAAAAAAAAAATTGACCTTGGTATTCATCGTATTTAGAAGCGTGTTTTGTGAAATAATGCCGCTTTATATTGTACTCCTAACAAACTGTAATTTTTTATGACATATGAGGCACAGTATGTTACCATTTTGTTCTATGCCAAAAAAGGTGTCAGTCCAACTGTTTTTTAATATTCGACATTCTGTGTCAACTTTACGTTTTTTTCTGATGACACCATGTTCTGCAACAAACACAAATCAACACTGCAACACAAATTAACCAAATCGCCAAAAGAATCTTAACTAAGTCCCTTATAATCGCTTGTATCGCCCTTAAGTATTCGTTGATCTTCGCTTTGTTTCCGAACTGGAACTGTATCTGTGCGCGTTTACCATTAGCCGTATTTATACGCGCCAGTTATCAATCATGGACTTTCTTGAAACGTATCGAACACACACCTAGAATAGTCGACTCAAGGTCACACATACGCAATCGTGTCTTGTTTTTGCTTATCGAATTTCAACTCTATGTCGCACGTAAAGAAGGCGAGTTTTCAATGCGATGCGGATCTGTGTGAGTAGTCGCGCGGTCCTAATCCACATACACGCGCGCATCTCACTTGCTTCGCCGGCCGAATGACAATTGGATGGATGGATGTGCGTGCGCTCTGTGGCTCTGCGTGGGTGTGGGTTCGGTGAGAAGGGATGGTAGCTCGCGGGCCGGATGAAAGGCCTACGCGGGCCGCATTGTAGCCCGGGGGCCGTATGTTGGACAGGCCTGATCTAAAGGATGCAAGTAACCTTCCTTTTTTCCTCTTTAGTGTGATATCAGTAGTATTCTACGCAATTATCTAATACTTTCTTATTTTTTCTCTTCAGGTCTTCAATAAAATATTCCCGGTTTATTAATACCTCAGTCTTATTTATGCAAAATTGTCCTTTTTGTGATTTTTTCTGATGATTTCATATTGCATCTTCTTTGATACTACAATGAGCTTTTTTCCGTCTTTCTGCAGTATGTCCCGTCAATCAAAAGAAAATCTTCGTATAGTTCTTTTTCTAGGATTCGTTTTATTATGTCCAGCTGTATGTCTTGGTCTTGAGCATGAGGTTTATTAATACGTGTAGAGGTTTCGGTAAGAAGAAGACAAATCGGATTTCTACTCAATGCGCCTGCGTGTTTCATGTTCAAGCCTGGTCTGTGTTCCACTTTGTAATCATATTCTTCAAAGATAGAAGAAGTAGAAGAGCCCAACGAGCAACGCGTGGCGGTAATTTCTTCTTTTGTAAAATCATAGTCAATGCAGTCACAATCGGTCACGATTTTAAAATGGATTCCGAGCGAGTACACTCTGAATATCTTCACGGCTTCTGCGATATCTAAGATTTCAAGGTAAAAGCTTTTAAAATGAGTTGGATGCGTCTGGCTGTCTTCAGGATCTCTTTGAAGCAGCACAGCTCCAAAACCTTTTGTGCTCGCATCTGTATGTAGCTCCGTCTCATATTTGGGATTGTAGATGCGAAGAAGCGATGAACTACATAATAAACTTTTCATTTTATAAAAATCTTCTTCACATCTTTCATCGAAACAAAATTGATTATTCTTTTTAAGTAGATCTGTAAAAGGTCTAGCGATTATTGCTTAATTTTAAACAAATTTTCTTCATAAAGTGACATTTTTTCTATTAAACTGTAATCCAAATTCTTTAGCTATTTTTAACACTTCTTTTAGTTTTGTTATCCATTTTCATCTTGCAGTGGTAAAATAAGATCATCAAGATAAGCCAGAATGATACTTTGAGATATTAGATCTTGGAAAATATTATTGACAAATCTTTGAAATACTGAAGGTGCTGAGCAAAGTCCAAAGTGCATCTTCAAGAATTCATACTGATCTCGAGGTGTTATAACTGATGTGTATTTTTGACCTTTATGGACATTGACGTAAAGGAACCCGTCTTTTAAATCCAGAAACGTAAACAGTTTAGTTTCTTTCAATTGATCCACTTGGTCTTCTATGAGTGGTAACGGAAATCTCTCTTTTATAAATTTCTTATTTAATCTTCTGTAATCAATACAAAGCCTATATTGATCATTCTTCTTCTTAGCTAGTACGATCAGACTTGCAAAATCTGATTTACTAAGTTAAATAAATCTTCTGTTGGATCCAATTATCTATCTGCGGATCAACACTTTTTTCCAGTGGAGATAGTCGGCGAGGACTTTGGTAAACAGGATTTTCATCGGAAAGTATGATTTTTAGTTGAATATGTATTACTTCTCTTGTTACCTTCAGTGGGCTTGTACTCTTTTATTATTGTCTCTATGCTTTCAATAAACTTTTTTTTTCTATATCTGGATCGTCGTGGCTTCTTCTCTTCTGTAAGCAACTTGAGGTGGGTTATTTTTTCTATGGTTATGCCATCTGATTCAAAGTTAATATTAATATCAGTCAGACATATTTTAGTATTTTTATCGTATTGCAGTTTTTCTTCTTGGAATTGTGTCAATACATTTATTTTTATCAGATTCACATCACTTTCAGTGTCTATAAATGCCATCATGTCAATTCCGTCCACCTTAATCTTCTTATAAAGAATGTTCATTTTTCTTTTCAAAGTGTAAATGTTTAAAGAATTCTTAAATTGGATAGGACAGTCAGACCCCTTATGACCAAATTCATTAGATCGAAAACAATTCATACCTTTTGTACAAGCTTAAGCTATATGCTCAGTGTCATCACAATTATAACATCTTTTTCTTACAGGTTTTCCATATTTTTCGTCCCAATCTGCAGGGCTATTGCGTATCTTTTTTGACAGCTAAAATGAAAATCACTATCAGTAAGTGCGGACATAATGGTTGTCAAACAACTAATTTCGTATTATATAACTATAATCACAAACTGCCATGACGTCACAGCTGATGGTCATGAGAAAAGTCAAAGTTAGCAAATAGCCCTGCAGAGCCTCTCTTCGTCTTCTTTATCTTCTTTATCCTTCTTTGGCGGCATATTACAAAGCTGAACCACTAAATAAAGAAAGATTGGCCTTTGAAAAACATCATAGTACGAAAACAAAATATTATTAACCCACTTTTAGTTTCTAGATATAATATTATTTTGCCTCCATTCCACATCAAATAGGGACTTGTGGTTCTTTTGGTTTTTAATAAATTAATTAAATGGTTTTTTTTTTAATATATTTACTCTTGCGAAGTCTCGAAAGTTACATGTAGAATAAAAAAGTAAGTATCAATTTTTTATTAGAGTACCGAATGAACTTTGAATCAGTTTTACTTTTATCGGCACGAATATCATGGTAGACCTTTATTATATGTCACTAAGAAAATTATGAGATCAAGAGTTAGAGACACTCTTTCAGTTGCTTTTAAGTTCGCTACAGAAGACACTAATATAATTCGTCAACAAATAGAATCGGAAGATTACATAAATAATTGCATAGAAGTAATCATGCATTTCTAAAGTGTATTAATTTCAAATTCTGTTTAGTATTGCGAATTAGAAAAAAACGGTAAACCTACAGTTTTTATGACTTTGAGTGGAAATGAGATTGGCTATTAGTGATTACAGAAGTTTACCAGTTATAACATTTATTTTTCATCATATATCCCTCTTTTGCCAACAAACGGAATTGAAGTACGACCATAAGAATGAACATCTTTATTCATGTTGTCATTCTTAGGTCTCTTATAACTAGACTTTATATTATATTCAGATTCTTTCGGGGTTTTTTTTTTCTTATACCTTATGGGGTAATCTTTTGTGGTAATCCTATCCCAGTTTTCAGTTTCAATTTCAAATTTATTTTTTTTAGGGGAGGGCTGATTTCGATATTCATTTTTTATCGTTCTGCCTTCCTCAACATTATTAGAATTTTCGTGTCTTTCATCCCATTTACTTTTTTCTCGCCTAAAATCATTATCTGATCGTAAATTATTATGTACTTTAGTATTATGCAATTCTAATGTGTCTATTATTTCTGGATATTCAGCAAATATAACTTCGGCCTCTTTTTTCTTTTGTATTTTTTTAATTGAATTATATGGTTGTACTTGGATACCGTTTTTAACCTTTCGTTCCTTCTTTTCTTCTTTTTTATCAATGTCATCACTATATGATTCACTTGATCCTGAAACATGTTTAACTTTAATTGGTTAACCTATCTCGATCTGCATTCTACTTAAACAAAATACTACAATTAATAACAAAAATTAACAAAATTGAACTTTTTTGTTGCTTTGGAATTTTATGCCTTTTGTCGCTGATCAATTTAAAGGCACTGATTTCAAATCTACCCTATTTTTTTCTGCAGCAGCTTTAGTTTTAGAGATACAGCTATCAAACATTAATTCATTAAGAAAAGGTTTTTTTTGTTTAACAATATTCACCGCGAGTAAAATCTGTAAAAACGATCCCAACTGTTTTGGTAACATATGTAATGAACATACATTAAAATTGTAGACTAAATGTGTCGGAATTTATAAATCAGGTGTATTGTGATAACTTTGGATTCCCTTTAGACACCCAAGTACTGAATGTTCCGAAGTACTGAATTTGGCATGTAAAACACGTGTTAAGTTTCTTTATAAGTCTTAAAGATATTAACCACCAATGTAGTAGCATGCCACTTCTTTCAAGGTGATTGATATTTTTGTGCAGTTGATATAGAGAGGGTTAATAAAAGAAACCGGTTGAAATGGTTTTACCCTCTCTGGTTATCTGTGACTACCATTTCGATATTGCGTCGACCTCCCACCATTCTAAGCTTCTTAATCTGCAGAAATCACGAGTTTGAAGAAAAAGCTCTTCTTCAAGTGATAAAAGTGGGATGATTTTTACCTTTTAACTGATTTTTACCAAGATAATTTGTTGATTTGGCGATTATAGATTTTCGATTAAAGCAAATTAATCTTTTAACCCAGAAACAAAAAAATTCATACCACCCGCAACCGAGAGAAGGGATTGCTTTCACTCATTTAAAAAAAAAATAATTTTGTTTTGATGTTCCTGGTTTATTAAAATCAATACAGTGAGTACAGAACTATAACCCAAATGAGTGGCGTATATTTATTGATTCCTCTTATATTTATTGATGCTAAACGTAACTTTAAATGTGTACCACTGCATAACAAAAGGTTGGGTTCGTTATCGATTGCACATTAAACCACTGTTAAATAAGAATATGCTACTGCAACTGCTGTTATGGATAGAACCAAGTACAAAGAATGTGGCAAATACGTGTATATCTAAAAATAGAGCAGTTTCTTCTAGGACAAAAAAAAGGCTATACAAAATATCCTTGTTCTATCTCTTTGTGCGATAGCAAAGCTAAGTCTGAGCATTAGCAAAGAAATAAATTAATTAGTTTGAACTGCACAAATTTTATGGGAATCACAAAAATGAAAACTTTGCAGAACACATTACACTGATGTTGACACACTACTAGCATCTTGGTTGTAATATAAGCATCAAGGTACACTTCCTCCACAGCCAGTTGAACCGTTTTCCTAAAGTTCTTAGTGATCTGAATGAAGAAAAAAGAGAACGGTCCCATCAAGATATTCGGAGGAACGGTACTACTGTTGGAACTTAAAAAAACTGCCCTTTTAATTATATCTCGAAAACTAAAGTTGGTACAATCTCACTTCCAGGCTAAAATTAGGAATCCGAGTACGTATAATATTAGTCATAATATTTCCTGCAACAAAAATATGCTGTTTCCTAGAGTAATATTTTCATAGTAGGTTACTAAGATTTTATTTATTCGTAAAAACATATGATAAGCTGAAAGTGACGTACCTACTCTAAATGTAGCATCTCTTCTCATATTTCTTAGTTTATTTTTTAAATTGTTTTGTTGGTCAATATATTTTGTTAAGTTGGTTTTAGAAAATCTGTAAATATATATGTTATATGGAATAAAAATAAATTACAACATTTTAAATAAAAATAGAATGAAAAATAAACCCATATGAGCAGGAATTCGAACCGGCAACCACTGGAAAACCTTTCCGCTTTACCAATTGAGCTACCGCATCGCTACCCGTCTCGGTTAAATAAGCATTGTATGTATGGTCGTCTTGATCGGGACGGTAGTATTTTTCATTCCATGTTTGTTTTTCATTTAAATGAGCTTAACATATTATTATATACATATGTTTATACATGCTTATAATAGGTAGGAGAAAAAATCTTTTCTCACATAATATGTATGAAATTGTAATTAAAAATCATTGGCTATACTTTTTGTGTCTGGCCGGTTTTAATGACGTTAAAACTTTTAAATTTTCAAAAAGGAAACAATTCATTGTTTCCATTCATTGGTTTTTCTGTTGGCAAAATGAATTAATCTAATAAGGAAATTTGACACATTTTGGATACGATATTTGGATGTCAAACCGTGTACTCGTTTGCGATTCTTTACTGAGACGTAATGAAACCAAGCCGTTTTTGAAGACATTGGTGACTGGTAATGAAAGTGCGTAACATTCGATAAGAAGTGCGAATAAGGTCGTGGTAAAAGGTCGGTCAGACTTCACAGACTATGACAAAACTTGGGTTAACTCACACTAAGATTATGTTGTGTGTGTACGTTGGGTGGAGCTGGAAGAGCACTGTTCTTTAAAGGCTTTTACAGCCAGTAAGAACCATCAATTCGGATCTGTACTGCCTACAACTGATGAGATTAAAGCAAGAACTTAAAAGAAAGCGGCAAGAATTGATCAAAAGACAACATTCACACAGATCTTTAGCCACTCAGCGAAAATTAAGAAAGTTTTGCTGCGAGGTAATAATGCATCCGCCGTATAACCCTGACCTTGCACCTTGAGATCTTTTACAGTTTCGGTCTCTACAGAATTCTTTAAGCTTAACATCAAGAGAGGTTTGTCAAAACTAATAGTCTCGTCAATATTTTATAAATCTACTAGCAGACTCGGCCACGCGTTGCTGTGGTTGCTAAGGTTTTGGATATACCTATTACATTGTAGTAAACTATTTAAGAAGTCACGGTATTAGAAAAAATTAAATTAAAATTAAAAAAAACCCCGACCGCTAAGTAAAGGAAAAAATTAAAAATGCAAGTAAATTTATCAAGGCCAATAACGAAATTTTGATATAAAATAATATTGTGACTTAAAATTAAGATGTAAGTTATCCTATGTTTCAAGTTGGATCAAACTACACACGGTGTGCAAATTTGATTAAAATCGGTTAAGTAGTTTAGGAGTCCATCGCGGACAAACAACGTGACACGTAATTTATATATATTAAGATTAGGGTCTATCAAGTTTAGCTCGGGGTCTAAATATTTTATATTAAAATATTTGACTATTTTACAGTGTAGTTATATAATATAGAAATGTTCATTCTAACTAAATAATTACGACTTGATTGTTAATGTTAGGGACTACAACACCAATGACTTATAAAACTTTCTAAGTGAATTAAAAGTATGATAATCTATTTTTATGGTCACCAAAGATTAAAGATTTAACATATGGAAAAGAAAGATTGCCGTCTAACACTTATTAGCAGCAGGCGGTTTTGACAAAGAAGGGGACAAAAAGAATGCATTTACAATCCAATCCATATATACTGCATCTATATATCGTATCCTAGTACTAGCCTTATTTCGTCCATACATACCTTATTATATATAAGGTAATCTTAGAAAATACTAGACACTTTAATTATTTGTGTTTAGGAAATTTTATTCTGGAAGTCATATTAAATAAATAAAAACAAAATAAGACATAACATCTTACATAACACAATATTACACATTACACTATACAATAATACAGTATTTAACTTACCGTCTAATTTTATTCAAGTGATTTTTATACTCCTCCAAAACTAAAGGATTGTTAATGAAATGCAGTCGGGACGCTGAATGGAATCGATTGTTGTGTAAATAGTCAAAATGTTTCTGAGCGTTATAATTCTTTTTTAGTAACCAGAGTATATTTTGCAACTTTTTTTCTTTTTCCTCGTCATTGAGGTCGGTGTCTCAAAATTGATAGAAAAAATAATGAATTCATGTAATTTTTGACATTTATAATAATATATACCTACTTACATAGGTTGTTACCTGATTTATCAATATTGTTGAGTTGATTTTGATGATGTTTCAGAGATTTTATAATATTTATCAATTCTTCTCTATTTTTCGCTACAGCATATTTGGTATGAATGATTTTAGGTAAATGGTGTGTTTCGGTTACTTTTATAAAATAACAGGTGACTGAAATTTTATCCGTAAATAAGTTATTATGAATTTACATAACACGTAAAAAAACTATAGAATCAATAAGGTAAACATCAGAAGTATAATTAAATTTATCATATGTACAAAAGCTAATAATGCCTACCCTAACAAAGATATCTAAAATTAATCATATATTAAATGCTACACTTAAATATAGGAAGATATATATAACTTAAATGTTTTTTATCTTACAATAATATTTTACTAAACTCACCAAAAACAAACGGTAAGTATAATAACATAATTTAAGATGCAAGAAATTTATGTTTTATCGTGTTATATTTTGGTGTTATAAAGATATATAAGCGTCGTGGAGAGTAAAGGTTCCGTCAGACAAAACCTTTTTATTTTATCAAACCGGCCGATATTATGATTGCAAATTTTAATCGTTTTTAGAGAACAAAATGGCCTAAAAATTTTATAATTATTTGAATTTTTTAAATTTCTATTTTGTTTAGAATTGATTTCCCTCTTAAATTTCCGTTTACTATTTAGATTTGTGGAACCTTAAATAACAACGTAGAAGAAATTTATTTATATAATAAGATGAGAATATGTTAACTAGTTAAAACCGCATCTTTTACGGAATTGTTACAGTGTGTTGTCAATGTTGTTAATTTTCAAACTAAAATAATATCGTTTTGAAGTCTAACTAAATAGTTCCAAGTGGAATTAATTTTCTTTTAAATTATTTAATTAGGATTTTATACGTCAAATCTATTATAATTTGAAAACTACATACAGACAGATTATTTGTCAAAAATGCAGTTTACATATTTATTAACATTGTGATTTAGAATTTGACGGTGGACGCAATTTCTTTGACTGTGTCGTAAAACAATACCACCTGCTTATCAATCATGTTGCAAAATTTACTGAGTTATTTATGTTGGATCATAATAGGTAAATATGACTATATTTTGTTGATGTTTTAGAACTATTTAAGGACACTAATGGTTTTTTTTTCTTTTAGTTTATTTGCAAACTTCACAATGCCGACGATATGATATCGAACAAGAAGCTCAAAACCTTTATAGTACTGATTTAAAGTCCGTAATAGAAAGGTTTAGACGTACTCCAGACTACTTAAAAATTTTAAACGACCAAGTAGGTGACATGTCATTTATAGTTAAGATACACATACAATAAAAAGTAACGATTTATAGACTGCTAAATATTAAATTAGATAGTATTAATTGGTAAAGCTTAAGCAGTAATGATCACCAGTTTTGTCACCAGCAATTGCATACTTATAAGATAATTGTAAGGTTTAATGTTGGTTCCTGAAAGAAAAAGTCCCTGTTAAGTATTTATGTAGAGTTGATAAGTGCACGGATAATGCACGCTTAGTCTAATACCCATGAAAAACGGATTTCGGATATATCAACAGTTTTAGTGTCTCATGATCGGCCTTATGCCCTTACCTCTTCCTGCTTATAATGGAAGCCTCAACATGGCACGTACGTGAGGAAAAATCCTGGTCTAGTTCCAGTTTGTCAAAACCATTGTGTTTGACTTGAGGGTTTAAGTCCCAAAACAGACTGGAAAAAAGAGGCAACTTTAATTTACGGATGGCTTGAAAATCAACACCATAAAAGCTTTACGTCGAACCTATGTTCAGCGATATCGGCGGTAGCTGAAGTTAATGCCAACAGCGCCTGACAAGGTTATTTTAGCAGTTTCTGCCGTTTTTTGGTAGCCTATCGCAGTCGTTCAAGATGAAGACGAAATATATCTAGCCGTCAAACATAAAATGAAAGATTTTTTTAGCGTGGACTACGTAGACGTATGTTACGTGTTCTATCTAGCTCCTGAACTAATTTTACAGAAAATTAATAATTTTTAATGTGTTTATTAATTATTTACATGGATTAGCATTTTTAATAACTACCAGCTGTTTTGCACCATATACCACCATCACTGAGTAAGAAAATAAAACTACTCGTTTAATATTATGTCGTTATAAAACACATACATACTGGCAAATTTAAATATGGACCCAATCTGCGAATTGCAGCAAAACATGAATTCTTTAACTGAGATGTTTGCTTCTAAAATGACTTCATTTGAAGAATCCATTTCCACTCCAAAGACTGATGTCTCTTTTTTAGCATGTGAGTTCAACATTTTTAAAACTCTGATTTGGAAAACTGTCTCTTACTTAAAAAGCCAACTTGATATTAGTCTCAAATGCTTTAGAAATAAAGTCTAAGACAAACATTTTGCTATTACACGGTGAGCCTAAGACAGAAAATGAAAATGTTATTGAGCGATCAGTAAATATATGTCAATAGCCTCGGCCAATTTTACTTCGCTTTTGCTGATTATCAAAGCCGTGTTCAAGTTTGGTCTAACAAAAGAAAATTTAAGGACAGTGGTTTCACTCTTTCTGAATTCCTTACAAGTCCACGTCGTCTGGTTTTCATTGAGGTGCGTAAACTGTTTGGTGTCAAGAACTGTAGGGCCAGAGATGGCAAGGTAGTCATAATATGTCCCGATGGTTAACGTTGGAAAAAAAATCCCAATGTACGAACTTCGCGCATTTACACCAAAGTCATCTGTGCAAATTTAGAACCTCAATCAAAATTTTTGTTAGGTTCCTTAAAGAATTTAATAAAAAAAAAAACAAATTTTATAAAAAAAAATATTTAAAAAACTATTTTATTTCAAAATCGTATTCTTTATCGTTAGGTCCATATTGGTTCATCAGTTTTGTTGTTAAATTAATTATTTTATTTGTTCTGTTGATAATTATAAAATAATTAAATGCGCACATCATGCATAAATGGCGCGAGATTTAAGTTAGCCCTGTTTTTTCGCAATCTAAAATTTATACAAGCTAACCTAAAGGGTAGTAAGCTGGCTACAACTGAATTAATAAGACTAGCCAAGTACAGGGGTATAGCCTCTTAAGACCGTCGGTACACATATGTGCACCTTTAATTTATTCAAGTTTAGACAAGTAGTGACATCTTTTGACAGCTGCGAGTACTATAATGAGTTATTATAGCATGTATAGTTTCGACTAATACCAATAGATGACTTCGCGAAAAAAGTTTGTCAAATATTTTATCATTTTGAATTTCGTCTGTTTGTTTTTTTCAAGTGACAGCTACGTGCAAATTTTTAATTTTGGATAAAAATACAATTGATCAGTTTAGTTACGATATTTTTATTGATTCTTGTTCCTGAATAATTGGACTAACGTATGAAAGGTAAGTGCTGTGTTCGTTTATATTGGTACACATATCGGTACCTCAGGGCTAAAGTTAGTTTAGTTTGATGTATGACCGCTTTTCAGCTTGAATATGGACGACTTGGAGATAGAAGAAATCCTGAATGACAGCGACTTGGAGTTTTCTGGCGACGACGATGATGAAGAGTACTTTCCGCCAGATGTCTTAAGAGCTCTTCAAGAGCCTGAAGAGCCGGAAAATAGTGAGGAAGGTGAAGATGGAGAGACACGTGAAGCAGCGAGACAAGATGACGAAAATACTGAAGAAGTAAGTCAAAGTACATCACGTTCTATGTGGCGGAAGAATGTAATGCCTACCCGTGGATCTACTATTGCGGACGACGTGCTAATTTCACAGGGAAGTGCAGACATGAATGTCTTGTATTGTTTTTTTGAGTATTTGGGGCTAGACTTTTGGGAATTACTAACAGAACAGAGCAACCTGTATTCAGCTCAAAAAAGGAATCTGAAATCAATAAATACAAATGCTATTGAAATGATACACTTTGCTGGCGTACAACTGATGATGGGCACCCTCAAATATCCACAAGGAAAGTTATATTGGAGTAGAGATCTTTGCGTACCTATAGTTAGGGAAACTATCACACGCGATCGTTTTTTCGAGCTCCGGAACTATCTGCACTTGGCAGACGTAAACCAGCCAAATGCTAATGACAAGCTTTGGAAAGTCCAGCAGATACCTGCCGACGCTGGTGTAAGAAAGAAAAGCAGAAAATTAACGTCGCCAGGCCAGCAGTAGTTAGAAATTACAACACATGCATGGGTGGAATAGACTTATGCGACAGACTAATTGCCTGTTACCGAAGTACAATGCGAACAAAAAAGTGGACAGTAAGAGTTTTTTGCCATTTTCTTGATTTAGTTGTGGTCAATTGTTGGATCATGTACACCCGCTGTTGCGTCGAAGAAAACGTCGAACGCAAAGACAAGTTAGGCTTACTTCAATACAGATTGTATTTGGCCAAAGCAATGATGAAGTATAGCGGCGGAAGGGTTGAAACCAACTTCGCGCTTTCTGGTTCTACATCTCGTCCCAGCTCCTCGACAAGACCCAGCTTGCGTTCCTCAAGTGATGTACCACCCACAAAAAAACATCGGGCAGTTGTACCACAACCACAACCTGAAATAAGGCTTGACAATGTTGGTCATCTCCCGAGATTTATAGACAGCAAATCCGCCTCAAAATGTCGTCATCTTATGTGCTCCTCCCGCTGCCGCACTATGTGTACAAAATGTAATGTGTACTTATGTATACTCAAAAATAATTGTTTTGAAAATTACCATTCATACAAGAATTTTGGCTCATGAACGGACAGATGAACTAGCTAAGGAAGCGGCTCTGAACACAAAAAGGAAAAAAGATTTATGTTTCCTTCGTTATTAAATATTTACTTTCCAATATCACATGCCAAGCGTGTATTACATGATGAAACTGTGGAGTAATGGCAGAAGAGATATATTTCGGGAGAAACAGCAGCGATTACAAAAAAAATCTTACCAAATGTAAAACGTGCAGCAAAAATAATGGCTGGAATTGACATCGATTCTATGATTACTCAAATTCTTACTGGACACGGAGGTTTTGCGGCATATCTCCAAAGGTTTAAATTGATTGATCAGCCTTTTGTAAATGTAATGATACAAAAATAGCAAAACATATATTTCGGCAACAATGAATAATGAAAAAATTATAGATAAATTTATTGAATTCCATGTACATGTGGGGGGTATAATTATAAAGGAAAAAAAGAACCAAGACTAGTTATATAACAGAATTAAGAATTATAACAGGGTATTGTAAATAACATAACAACTACAGGGATACATCACCCAACTGGGCATGCACCGGCGAGGATATCATTACCACAAGACAAAGTAGTTTTTTTAAAGTAGTTTAAGTTGTTTTTACTTTTAAAAAAGAGATAACAAAGAGATGAAAAAGAGACAACGTCTTAAATTAGGTTAAGCTGGGAGTCACTTATGAAAAAGTGTAACGCCCGGTAACGTTACGATGAGTCACCGAACGAGAGAGAGGCCCGCCGAATGCCTTGCGTCTCTCTCCCACTCAAACATGATCGGTCCGCCGAGCAATGTTTTGATTTTCAAATTGATTCTTTAAAATTACAAATATTAAGAAAAAGTGGCAGATATAAGAAAACTTGATTTAAAATGTGTTGAGCAAGAATTTTAACATCTAATTTAAGTAAATGTTTTAATTTTCAACTTCATTATTTACAATTACAAATTTTAATTAATTTCAAATTTATTTAGCAAAAATTTGAACCTTCGATCTGAATAAGTGTTTTGATTTTCAAATTATTTCTTTAAAATTAAAAATATTAAAATATATAAAATCAGAAGTGACGTCACATAACATTATCTGCACTTATTATTATTTAATATGTAGGCCAGTACATGTGACCATACTTGGTAGACACAATTGGAAATAGTATTTTTTTATAACTGAAAAAAATAAATATATAAAATACTGGTAGCAAACAATAACTTCAATGATCGATATCTCCGCAACTAATTGATGTATCGAAAAAGTCTGTAAATAAATTTTGTAAAAAATAATAACATCAATAATATAATATAAAATAAATAATATATAAAATGATTTTACGTGACAACGTCTTCATCGTCCTATCCTCAACAAAATCACTCAAATTATAAAATATTGTGCAATTTAATAATATTCATATCAATAAATATTCTACCGAGAAAAAGACGTGGTCACGTAAATCTTCGCCCGTAAAACCGACTTTACAGGCAACCATATTTTTAGTTATACTTTAATACTTTAATTGTATATAGCAGGGGTGGCCAACCGGTCGATCGCGACAATTAGTCCAGTCGATCGTGGCAAGGCAAAAAATATAAATAAATAGACCAGACTGCGCAACGTAACTACCAACCACTACAGAATCATCTTGTATCATTTTCAAACGCTCTTCCGTCACGGTATTTGTTCTCTATTCTACGCAGTAAATCTTTTGTTTTCAGCGCGCGATGTCCAATAAGCGGGAAGCGTATGAGATGCGGGGGAGGGGCGTGTGTCAATCCGTCATGTGGTGACCACATGTCTTAATCAGTCAGTTGACGATAGAGACTAGGTACTGAAATTATGACGTTTCGACGATTACCGATGTAAATCACTATTAGACTTTGTATCACGCAAGCCTCATAGTTGTTTAAGTACGTTATGGATAAGTGGTTGAAAAGAAACGCTGAAAGAACATCAAAAAAGGAAATAAATGCTTCATCAAAAAAAGTTAGTTAATATTTTTGATATTGTTACTATTGAAAACGGACCGCTCAATATTCCTACCTATACTACAAGAATCACGTAATTTACATTAAAAATAAGCAATTACAAATAAAACCGATCGTTGCCGAGCACTGTATAATACCTACGTGCCGCGCTAATATCATTGACCACCGAAGCGCTTCACAAAGTTTTCGCGCCCATATTACATCGAACTATGTGTTAATAGTGCATGCTGCTTAATTTTTTGAAGTGTGTTACAACAATTATTATTTTAAATACTCGGTGGATCAAACGAATTATCCACCTAAGAAGAAATAATAAGTAAAAACTCAAACGAACAACTACAAAAAGATATCGTCCTCTGCGTTGCTTTTTCGCTGCAATTTGACGAGTCAACAGATATCATTGATACTGCACAATTACTTGTATTTATTCGGATGGTTTTCGAAGATTTCTCGACCAAAGAAGAACTGTTATGTATGATTTCCTTAAAAGGAAAAACTCGTGGCCTTGATATATTCACGGAATTCAAAGCTTATATTTGCCAGATTAAGCTACCCTTGTATAAACTCGTATCAATGACAACTGATGGAGCTCCTGCAATGACAGGTATTCATAATGGTTTTATTGGTCTTTGTGACAAAGACGAAGATTTTCCAGACTTTATTAGCTACAACTGCATAATTCATCTACAAGTACTGGCTAGTAAGAGATTAAACACGAAACATGTAATGGATATTTCTTTCAAAATTGTAAATTCCATAAAGGGAAAAGCTCTCCAAAGGCGGCTCTTTAGACAGCAGTTAGATGAGAAGGAACCAGAATTGGCATTGCACACGGACGTAAGGTGAATGAGTCGAAGCAAGCTTTTGCAAAGATTTCGAGATCTATTTGACGAAATTATAAAATTTCTTGAAGAAATGTGATGTGATGTGATGGGTGATGATTATCGGCAATTGCATGATTTGGACTGGCAATGTGATTTAGCTTTCTTGGCTGATTTTACTGGAAAACTGAGTACATTAATTCTGAATCTACAAGGCAAGAATAAAACAATAACAGAAATGATGAGTTCTATTGCAGCATTACAAAGTGAAACAACGTCTATGATAGTAGACATAGAGAAAAAAAAATAACAATTTGTAAACATCAAGGATCATATGGAAAAACTTCCTACCTACAATTTCATTTCTGAGAAGTACGCGACAGAAATTAGGCCAGTAATAGCAGACTTCGAAATTCGCTTTAGTGATTTCAAAAATATTGAGAAATTGGTTCAATTCATCAGTTATCCGTTTAATGATTCCATTGACCATAGTGATATCTATGAATTAGGTACAAAATTCGCAGATATATTAAATGGAGCACATAATGTTACAAAACGAAATTATTACTCTGCGCTGCGACATATTTCTTATAGCAAGGTCATCCTCAGGTCAAGATTTCTAGGCATTGGTATCAAACGAAAAATATCCAAATTTAAAGAAATGTGTTGAACAACATTACTCGTGTTTTGGTTCAACATATTTATGTGAGTCAGCATTTTCCTACTTAAAACAAACAAAAAATAAACATCGTTCGCGCTTGACAGACGCTCACACATTGGATTCTTTAAGGTTGGCAATTTCCAACTACAAACCATATTATGCTAAACTATTGGAAAATACTGCGACGCAATGCTCACACTAATATATAGATAGGGCCTACTATAAATGTTGATTAAACATCACCAAGACCTTAAACATTCCAAAGTATTAAGTAAATTTAAGGAAACAATCTCATTATTGATACGAAAAGGAACTCCTAAGACTGTTCAATAAAAAATATTTTATAATTGTGTACTAAACACTATGCTGTTTCATTTAAGATTTTAAGACGTATGTAAGTTGGTAGATCGCACAGAGTTTCATTAGTAAACAGAAGATCTTATGTCTAATCAAGTCGGCCACCCCTGGTATATAGACTCCAGTGGTATACTGTGAATATTAAAAAGTATTACATATGATTGTATTGATGATAATGATTTTTATGTTGTTCTTGCAGTTGTTGCTATAACTGATAGAATAAAAATCACTTTTATTTTAAATTACAATTATTGTATTTTTATTTTTATCTACTATCTTATTTATGTTATTATAAGTCATTTCTTTTATTTCGCCTTGTCTTTTGTTTGCATATTATGCTGAAGACTTTATTCACAAAAATATTTGGCTAGAGCTTATGCATTTCCGTTATGGAACATCTTCATGTTTTCCTGACGAAGTTAATTATGCAACAACTAGGTACGTTAAACAATTCCACGGAGATAAAAAAGACAGGAGCTTAATGAAATGGAACAGCTTAGTGCCTGCAGATGTTTTTTTTAAACAAGAGTATGAAGAATATACTGGAAGTGCTGCGGAGTTACAATCGAATTTGATTACTGAAAATGAACGCGAGGATTTGGAAAGGAAAAAAAACAAGATGAAAATAAACTGAATAAAATTTCAGATTTGGAAAAGAAAAGAAAACAAGATGAGAATAAACTGAATAAAACTTTAGATAATAGTAAACAGCAGAAAAAATATGATCCCACTGATAACTTCAAACAAAATAACATTGATCAAATACTTAAAAAAGGAAAAATAGTTAAAAATAATACTACTGTTATTATAAATGACTCCGAAGAAAACATTGCAATTACTTCTACAACTGAAAAAAAATTTACATCGATTTAAATCAACACATAGATTATTGTTTAAAATGATTCTAATAATTTAAAAAGTATGTATGGACTTTCTCAAAATTATAGCAGAATTCTTTAAAATATGTGGAACAAGCGATGACTGATGATTGTAATTCCGAATTGGGCAATACGACTTGTGGAATACTTTTGAGCAGTATAATCTTTGAAGATGTAACTAACGAGAAGATATCTTCTCGTTAGTTACATCTTCAAAAATGAGATTGAATGTGAGATATAGTCCACTAAAAAATAATTAATGATATTTATAAAAATAAAAAAAAAAAAATATTGGATGACCTTCAATTATTTATTAACTTGCACAGCAGCACAACAGCAAGTGCAACATTTAAATTTTATGTTTACGTAGTTTTAAAAATGATGTCAGGCAGATGGCGTCCATTATTCTCAATGCACTGGATTAATCGCTTTTTGAAATTTTGTTCAATTTTCTCCAACACATCGACAAAAATGTTGGTGAATCTATATGAACCTAACGTAGACCTATCGATTAAGGCCATTTGCATTTTGCAAATTCTTAGATGAGGTGTTAAATTTGCACAGATACCGAAGTCATCTCCATATCATTAAAGCACGAAGGGTATTTTAGACAGAAATAAGCAATGAATCCATAAGTGTTTGATAATTGTTGTCAGGTAGTCGCCATCGTTTAGAGCAAGCTGTACTCTCTAAAACTGACCATAAATCATAATCCAGCGGATTAAGATCGGGACTGTCTTCAGCTCTGATGAAGTCCGAAACGTTCGCTTCCAACCAAGACTACGTGGACCGAGCTTTATGACCCGGAGCCGGTCTTGCTGGAAGCACCATACATGGTTATTGAACATGGTGTTATGGGACTTAACTACCATCTCATATTTTCATACCTTTTTCACAAAAATATGACTTAGTCACTCCTTAATAGCTAAGACCCCCCAAACCATCACTGAATTGGGAAGCTTCCTTAGAGCTTTGAGCATAAATACGGTCATTTTGTTAGTTAAAATGTTGCTCAATTGTAAATTTTTTCTCATCCGTAAACAATTTTTTTCTGTGACCTCCCTTTTCGTACCGCTTCAGTAGTTGTTTTGATGTTACCACCCTATTCATCTTTAATTTACCAGTTAAAAAATGACCAGTGCGTTTCTTATAGGCTGCAAGTCCTAAGTCATCTCTTAAAATACGCGACATGGTTCTAGGTGCTATCTTCATTTCCCGAGATAAAATCTTTTGCTTTCGGACAGGAATTTTTCGAATTCTTTTCGTTACGGCTCTGACCACTTTTTTTGTGCAAACACAACAGATCTTTCTCTGTCACAAACAGAGAAGGTCTCATTGTACCTATTAATTGCATTTGACTCCATACTTTGCGTAATGCAATCACAGCGATTCTGTTTCCTTTATCACCCTACTCCATTTTAAAATTAAAATGAGAAAACACAATGAACAATCGTATAAAAATTACAGATTCTAAATTCAAACGTAATATTTTTTGATTTTTTTATTGTAACACTATTTATGGCCTGATTTGTTTGTTTTTTATTTATTTTTTATGTGAGGACTAAAAATTACATTATTTTAATAAACCCACTACATACATGATTATAAATTAAATATAGGTCGTATGAAGATTTACTTATCTTGTATAGAATTAACTCCTTAAGTAAAATTCTTTTTTGGTTTAAGATAGAGGTCATAAGAAGGAATACTGATGCAATAATTGACAGCACCATTTATTACTACAGTAATAAACTGGAGGAGAAAATATCAGAATTTTTTGGAGGAAATGTAACACAAAACTTAAGAACTATTCGACATCTTCAATTGAAGTAAGCAACAATTTTAGGAAACATATTTGAGATAATATAAAAGAAAACATCTTTGCTACTTAATTGGGTCAAAAAAAATAACTTTAAAGTTTTTTTTTTTCTGTAAAAAATATAACACTTTCAGTAAGATGTTACGGAGATCGCGACAAAAACTCAGGAACAATAGAAAGAATCAAGAGGACGATAAAGGTCTAGACGATTATAAGAAATTCCATTCCACTCTTTCTTTAGAACAGAAGAATCACATGAAAGAATTAGGCTTTGAATTTGCTGGGTAAGAAAAAGGATATTTTTTAATTATTATTTTTTTGATCGATAGAAAGTTTTTTTTCCAGGTAGTTGAAATATATTTATTTTCACACTTTAACAATAAAAACAAAACTTAGTATGTACTTGTTATATTAATATGATTATATAAATCTTCAATTAATATTAATATGGAAATTCGAGGTAGAAGAGATTCGATAAGCGCGATGACAAATTATTGTTTATTAGGAATATTCTAGTAGAATAATTAAACAAAACGCCCTGGATGAATTGGGGATGGTGTATTCAGAGTTATGATTTATTTTGACAAATAAATTGTTTAAAATAAAAAAAATATATAGATTCCAGATTTAATTCTTATACTCTTATTTCGAGCATTATGAAACTAACGTGAGTCATAGACAATCAAAGTTCGTCGCAAACATTTTCAAGTGCTTTATGATCTAATAAAATAGATTTCGAAATACAAAGAATGTTCCTGATATTAACTGTCAAAATGGGAAGGAAGTTAATTTTGTAACAGTTATATCATAATTTTATGTATTGTTAATTTTCTTACCTAAGTTTGCTTTCATGTTGATTTTATAGATGATGTTGATCTTGTAAATACTGGGTTATTTGTAATTAATCGGCCACCTCTTGCAGGCAGTCTGCCTACATTAACCCCAACAACATTTATACTACGATTTTTTAAAATTAATATCTAATAAAACTTAAGTTTTCCATACAAAATTTATCTGTTGCCTCTGAACTGACACTAATTGAGCGTAGGTATGGCGTTCCCTGGGTGTTGACCTTTTAAGTATTTCTTACAACATACAGAGTAATAAGTAAAATAGGGAGCTGAAATTTTTTTGTTTAGTTTTTTTGTGTTGTTTAGCAAGATTTGTAAAAGTACACACATAAATTATGACTATGACTTAATAGTCAATACTAAAAATGATTTTCTAAAAATAAAAGTATTCACAAAGTTTTTTTTTTTGAGGTTTCTTCGCCGATAGGTTGTCCATTTCATACGTGTTTGTGTTTGAGGTTTTATAAATGCAATATAACATCAAAACTTTTGCAAATGTATTGAACAATTGCATTCATGTTGTATTCAACATATTTATATTAGTTACAATTTTAAGGAATAAAAAAATCGTTCACCGTTTATGAAAAGATAGATAGACAGGTAGGTTTGCTTAGCTTGGAGCTAAATTGCGCAGTATGGAAATTACCAAATAATTAATAATTATTTATAATTATATATATTACTTATTTTTAAACCGTTCTTCTTAGACGTGCAATTCACGCAATGATCAGTTCCATATTACCTGACGCTGCACTCCCTATGTCTACGTTACTCCCTGACGGTGGAGACTCCCCTGGTACAACCAGCAGCACTATTCATCATCATGATCACGAGGTATAATAACTAATCAAATACTTTCAATGGAGTCGTAGTTGTTCATATTGTAATAAAGAAGTTTTTTCTGTTTAACGCACCCAAGATTATTTTATATGTAAAACATCAAACGTTTACTTTTAGAAGTATGATATTTGATGACACAAGATTTGAAATGTTGTTACAACATCATGAAATACGATTATTCAGAACATGCAGTTGGTATGATTCAAACCGGTCCCATTTTTTTTTATTTAGTTTAATTTACACGATTATGAATTATACCTTAGAGCATTTTGCACTGTTACAGAACAGTCAATACCAAGATTCAGCCTCACTTTGAAAAAATAAAAACATTTAATTTAAAAAAAATGTGTGATGATTTTTCAGGTCACACAGCATACGAGTACTTCGCCGGATACAGAAACCACTGAAGCAACGAGTATTTATGAGACGCAAACTACAAACGATATAAGCTAAAGTCTCGAATCAAAGTTTTACAATTACACATTTTTATTTTATATATTTTTTTTTATCGACTTTTTTACTTATGAAAATTTCATAATATAAATTTGACAGAATTGATTAAATTGATATGGCCAAGCAGCAATGACGGTTTTATATTTTTTTACAAATTACGGTCCGCAAGACATAAAGATTAGACAAAGCTATAACACTTGTATTTGGATACGTATGCAGCTTACATGGCTGTCTTAGTTGTTTTGAAATTGAATCACAGATTTTAATCCTATATATATTTGTATAAAATGACATTTCATTAATTCAAATTTGCCGCACTCCGCGCGTGCATAAGGTGTCTGTGCGCACATAGAGCGGATTGACGCGTGTTTTAACGGCGGATGATGTTCAGATTCTTTTGTGCAGTTTATTGTTATAAAACTTATAGAATAAACTGAAGGATACAATTGAGGTGTCATTAGTGAACTTAAAACTTTGTATTTTCAGGTGAGATACAACTGTAATTGTCATTATTTAACGATAATTATTGTAATATTGTTAAGGCTTGTTGAATAAATAAAACTTTGTATTTTGAGAAAAACAATTTGTGGTTTACTTTGAAAATCCTCAATAATGTATCTTATAAAACGTCGTTTTCGTTAATTAAAAGAAGATGAATCGGCTGCAATTTCAGTTTTCGATGATAGCCTCAAATGATGGCAAATGTGTTAGCCATAATCTCAATATCTACACAAGAAGGAAAATGTTATGTTTTACCCGATCAGCTGAAGCCATATATATACATACACATGTTCATCATACATATATTGTCAAAGTGAACACTGTCTCAATAAAAAAATAGTATAAAGAATTAAGATATCACAGTAGAAAAATATGGATGAAATTTGATGAAGATCAAAAGAAATCATATGTCATGAATGTAGTATGCAATTTTTGGATCAAAACTTGGAAGAAAAGAGCTCAAAGGAAGGTACGACTACAGAGAAATTCACACCTAAGAATACTAATGCAATGCAATAGATAGAAAATTTTGAAAAAGTGTGAGCGCTTTAAAATATAAGAAAAATTATGTTTGGATTGGTATAGCTTGATGGTTATAAAACTAACAGTAAAATCTGAATAAAAAGACAAACTTTTAAAAACTTTTGAAAACCAAGTATAGAACATGATCACATATGCTTTCGCATTCAAAAAATAAGTTTAAACTAGATGTAAACAAATCGATAGACTAGTTACATACACATACTCCAGGAGGATTGCGGATATTCACATTCCCTCCGTGTAAATAAAATGTATATTGTCATCGCGACGGAATGCATAGTTGCAGTTTAATTATAATATAAGTCTTAAATTATTAATATAATTTTGTCATTATTATTTGTACTTACATCGAGTAGGTCAGATTCTTGTATTAGTTAATAAGTACGTAATTGTAATTCTTTTAATTCCGTCTGTAGCTAACGTAATTGGCGCAGTCAGTAGCATACTAGAATAGGGACTGTTAGGTCATCGCTAGTATCCTGAATCTACGGACCAGCTGCAGCACCGGGAGACGAATCCTAACTTTGATTCACGGGAAGAAACCAGAAATGAAACTTATGTGAGTACATTTGAACCATTCTCGTGTTGCTCTTTTCCCAGTTATAATTCCTTTCCAAAATTTATTGTCCTACAGTTTATAGTCATCGGGAATCTGCATCGTAGCAGGCTCGTAAGCGTAGTTAAGATATTAATAGGAATTTAGATAATAATAATATATTATCTAATTCAAGTAGTAGTAGTAGTATATATTTAAATATGGCTCCAGATCCAGATAACATTTATAAAATCCTTAGGATCGTGCCCGAATCCCTCACCGTGTCTAACAATCTTCCCAGCGAGGTATACGTTATGATTCGTGAGTCTCTGATCTCTCCTCTCTATCTGAGACGCCTCAAAGTTACTTGACGGTAGATTATTGTAGTTAATTAGAGAAAATTTTCGTTCGTGTGTTGGGTTTCTAAAACATGATCATAGTCTTTTTATTATATACGAGAGCACAACACGAAATGAAAAAAAAAGACTAGAAATTACTATATTGACTATAATAAAACAATATTGTGGATTTTTAAATTGAAAAATGTAAAAATATTCTTTGGCCATCAAGGCACAGAGGAAGCTGAAGATGTCATACAATTAGGCAAGTATTAGTCAGTTCAGCACAGTATTACAGAAAATACCATAAAAAATGTATAGAAGGAAATTGCAAGAAAACTGCTTTCCCAATATTTCTTTTTTTTTTTTATCTGTCTATTACAGCGTCACCGGGGGAGCGGGTGGGTCAGGAGACCCGCCCTTAAAAGGGGGGGCCAGATGGGCCCCATGGGGAACGACGTCCCGGGGGCGTCTCAGATTGAGACACGGACCTCGGCTCGGGGCGTCGTTAGGAGGGAAGCTAAGGAAATTTGGACACTAGCATCCTCCGACGGCAGAACGCCGGAGCAACGGAGCACTTATATTTTCCAATATGAGGATTCAAAACAAAGCCATGAAACAAAATTTTCGAACGAATCGAACATGTAAAAAGAGTTAAGTTATTAGACATATTCCAACTTACCCATAACTACCCTCATCGCTGGAGGTAGATATATCAAAACTATGCCCAAACCTCTCAACAGATGGCGCTGTTTTGGTGATTAAGAAATTTTCAGGCGAACTGAACAATACTTCAGATAACTTGTCCTCTCCCGAATCAGTCTTAGACCCGGACTCCCTTAAAGCTTTCACTTGATTGCTCTTAGACATAGATGGCGCTGAACTTCGACGTTTTAAAAACAATTTCAGACCATCCTCTATCGGGGACTTCTTTTCATATATAATTTTGGGTAATTCAAAGCATTTTAGAATTCTATTCGAGTCTAATTTGAACGGTGATGAAGTTAGACTTTTAGTTTTATCTACGTCGTGTTTTGATTTTGGTTTTTGTCTCTCTGAACGGATGCTACTCGGGGAGTAGTCAGCGACAGATAGTAAGGGTGGGGGTGAATGATTTGGTGACTCGACCATCTTTAAAACTATAAATTTTCGATCGATTATATGAACGAATGAACGACGTAAATTGCATTGAATGAATGAATGAATGAAATACAATTTAGCAATTCAATGAAATTGTAAATACGAGCGTAAGTGCATAATTTACAAAAATATTTAAATTTATTAAAATATCCTAAAAACAAACACACCCGCATAAAAATAAAGTATTTTAAAAACGACTACTAAGCAGGCATTTGTACGAGGCTTAAAGGAGCCCTTCGGGTCACGAATCCGGTGTATGCGCCCGGATACTATTGAAAAAGCCCTTGAATACGTTCAAGAGGAACTAAATGTTACATACTTACAGCAACGTACAGATGGACTGAAACAATCATCTTCTAACAAGCACATGGTACATCCCCTAACATTTACTAACCCTCGACCTCATAGTTTTCAATCCTCAACCCCTAATCGGCCAGCCCCTGTAGCACAACGGCCAATACAACCATCACAGCCTTTTAAATGTAATTTTAACCATAATCAACCTTATTACAGTATGCATTCTAGAACACGACAGATGTTTAGCGCACCCCCACCGAACTATAACCCGCGTAGAAATATTTTCCGCTTACCACTTAGAAATAATTTTAATCAAAATCCTGTACCAAAGCCTATGAGTGGAATTCAAAGTTTTAATCCTAAACCCATGCCTCATACCTTAATGACTGGCGTAAATCGGGTAATCCGCCGCCAACAAATTATTTTAAAGCTCGCGAAATGAACATGAATTAATGTTTATCATATGACGATATGTACATATAGTTACCCAGAATACTATTACGAACCAGACTACAATATTTATAGAAAAAAAAAAAACTATACCGAACAAGAGGACTATGACAGTAATTACAATTTTTGTAATAATAATACTATTACTTATTATGAAACGGACAATGACCAGTTAAGTAAGGAAAATGAACCTCAATCGGATTCTAGTTGCTTAGTTCCAAACCAGGATTTTGGACTAGACCAGAAATCACCCAGACCAAAATAGAGTTAAATTTACAAACACAAAGACAACTCCCATATATTCAAATTAAAAATCCCCCACATAAACTTTTAATAGATACCGGAGCAAACCAATCCTTTATTAGTCCTATCGCGGTTAAGAAATATTTCTCTAATTTTCCCTTAAATTATGACCCTTTTGAAGTTACCAATGTATACAGGGTTATTTGTAATTAGTTGACCACCTTTTGCAGGCATCTCCTCTACATCAATCAATCAACATTTGTTCTACGACTTTTCAGAAATCTTGATAAATAACTCAGAACAAACGAAACAAAAAAATTTTTGCTCCCTCGGTTATTTATTACTCTGTATTTTGTAAGAAGTCTAAAGTATAGGTCGCGGCAGTCTAGCGCTGCACGTAATTTGTAACGTACCACGTACCTAATACTATTATAACTTTTTCTTTGTTTTATTTCGAATAGTATTGTAATAATATTATGTATTAAAATTTTAAAGTTATGATGTAAAAAAATAATAATAATTAATTCCTACTTGAGGTTTATATTTACTTACAATATCCAAAGATGTACCTTTACCAAACTTTTATTGTTTAATGCAGGCGTATTTAAAAAGTGGAATAAGCTAATAATTTACAATAATCTAATCGTTTACAATAATACAGTGTCTCATTTACAGTTATTTAGGTAATAGAAAAAAATAATTACAAATTACCTCTTAGATAAAATCACGCACAAACCGTTCAAAGTCTTGGCATCCAACACAAAAACCACACCTAAAAATGGCAGGCTTTGCGCACATTGTCACTACACCTTTTTTTTTTTTTTTTTTTTTTTTGTGTTGGAAAAATGCGTTACGCATCATCCCTGCGGCCAGGAAGGTGATGACCGAGGGGGTAAGTGGGACTACCCGGCAGCATAGAAGACGCTGCCATTTTTAAGGCTACCCACTAAAAAACCAACGGTTGACCTCATCGCCTTAGTGGGGCGCCACGGGCGGGATCGTTATCGCACTCACCGTGACGCCCCAATCAACGTAGGGACACCCTCACCTCGTGGGCCTATAACGGGCGGGAGAGGGGGGTGACCTCTCCCGAACGTCCAGGCACTACAGCTGGGGAAGGAGGCTGCGGGCGTAATCCCGCCTCCTTCGACCCAGCCTACCCCTACGGAGCGGCTCAGAGGAGGCTGCCTCTCTGTCCCGCTCCGCGGCCTCCTTCGCGGCAATGACTTGCTCGCAGAAGGAGGCCATAGCGACCCAGGACCTCTCGTCATCGAGCATCGCGGACACAACGCTCGGCAACGAGAGTCGCTGCCAACCACGGCCGTCAGCTCAGTACGCTGACGGTCCCAGGCTGCGCACTCCGCCAAGGTGTGACGAGCCGTGTCCACGGGCTCGTCACAGTGGTGGCAGGAGGGGGCCGCCTCTCTGCGCGCGATCTTGTGCAGGTACTCACCGAAGCACCCATGCCCCGTGAGCACCTGCACAAGACGGAACGTTAGAGTCCCGTGCCGCCGGCCGATCCAACGATCGAGATAGGGGGAAATAGCCCCCACCTTCGCAAGACCGGCCGACGGGGACTCTAAGTCCCTACTCCACTGTCGGATCAGGGCTCTAGCTCACCGAGAGCTAGAGCCCTGCTCCGATCCGCCTCGAGCCTAACTCGCCCGACCCTGGCTTCCACCCGGTGCCAATACACTCCGGCGAGGACCCGCGCCTGTAGCTCCCAGGGCGGATCGCTCGCCAGGAGTGTGGCCGCAGTGTATGACACCGTACGGTACCCCCTGATCACCCTCACCGCTAGGACCCTTTGCGTGCGACGCAAAAGGGCCCTGGAATCCGCGGTGAGGGCTCCCGACCATATGGGAGCACCGTACAGGGCCATGCTCCTCACTACTCCGGCGTATAACCAGCGGCAAGGAGCCTGCGGCCCTCCGGCGTTGGGTAGAAGCCCACTCAAGGCGATTGCAGTGGATATTACCTTCGGGGCCAGCAGAGAGAAGTGAGCCCCGAAGTTCCATCTTCCGTCGAGGGTGAGGCCCAGATACTTCATCTGGGCCTTCACCGCCACCCGCGCACCCTGGACGGAGATGTACGCCCGACGAGGGGGACCCCGGCGAGGGCCGTGGAACAGGATGGCCTCCGTCTTGGAAACAGAGACCTCCAGTCCCAACAGCCCTATGCGGTCCGCTACTAACGTAGCGCCGACCGTGGCAAGACGGGCTGCCTCCGCAAAGCTCCCTCCGCGCGCCGTGACGATGGTATCATCTGCGTAACACAGCACCCTCGTCCGGGGGAGGAGCGGACAGCGAAGCAGCCAGTCGTAGCCCAGGTTCCACAAGACCGGTCCCAACACGGACCCTTGTGTAACCCCTTGGCTCACGCCACGTCGGTAGACCCGCCGGTCGCCGCACTCCCACAGGACCTCTCTATACTGCAGGTACGCCCTCAACAGCCTGCGGAGATAGGGAGGCACTCCATAGAACCGGAGTGCCTTAACCGAAGTCTCGAACGGCAGGCTGTTGAAAGCGTTGGCGACGTCCAGCGAAACCGCCAGGACGACATCCCCCTCGGAAACAGCCTCTTCGGTCAGGTCTCTCAGAGCTCTCAGGGCGTCGATCAATGAACGACCCGCCCTGAAGCCGAACTGAGCGTCTGAGAGACCCGGACCTATCTCCTGGAGGTGCTGGATGAGACGGGCAGAGAGGACTCTCTCGAAGAGCTTGTTCCCGAAGCCTGCCTCCCAGGTATTCCAGGGCGATGACCAACACTCGCCCTGGAATACCGTCCGGCCCCGGCGCAGTGTTGCGGGCTCGCAGGCGATTCAGCGCGACCTCCAGTTCGGCCTCCGTGATGACTGGGATAGAACCAGCTCCCCCCTTTTGAGAGGGGGGAGCCATCACGGGAGGAGAGTGGCCGGTGGAATCCGGGAAAAGTTCCCCCACCAGCCGCTCGAGGAAATCCGGCTGAAGGGACTCCATGACCAGGGCGGTCGCGGCGCGGATTTTATTCCGCGCAACGCGATACGGTCGCTCCCATGGATCCCTATCGAAACCGGCCAGGATTTCCTCCCGAGCCAGGTCCTTCGCCTTCCGAATCGCGAGCTGCAGGGTCGACTTCGCTTGGCGATACTGACCCTGCAGCTGGGCCTCCATCTCCGGGTCCAAGCCGCGTCTGCGGCGACACCGGAGGATTGTCACTACACCTAGCTAACACTCGCACCATCTCGGTGTACTCGATACTTGTATAAGTATACGGCATCGCAATACTATTATCCGTAGGTACACACTAATCGTAATTATCAAATAACAAAGATAAAAATATCAAATTACAATAATTTTGGAGAATTAGTGTTACCATTAATTCAAATCTTCATTAATCAAATCTCCTCCTCAGATCTGCAGGGCTATTCGCTAACTTTGACTTTTCTAATGACCATCTGCTGTGACGTCATGGCTGTTTGTTACTATAGTTACATAATACAAAATTAGTTGTTTGACAACCATTATGTCCGCACTTACTGATAGTGATTTTCATTTTAGCTGTCAAAAAAGATACGCAATAGCCCTGCTGGTAGTGTGTGGACGTGTTACAGTCAATTTGAAATTAATTTTGCACAATAAATTAAATATAATAAATTACTTGGATTTTGTGGTGTGCGGACGTGTTGAATTGAAATTATTATATATATATATATATATATATATATATATATATATATATATATATATATATATATATATATATAAAAACAAAACAAAAAAAAAAGAAGTTAAAATGCAATAATATTAGTGACTGTATACCAGGAACCTATAATCAACGAAGAGTCAGCAGCGCGTGAGTAAGACAACCTATTGACGTATTGAGAGACACGTATATGTTCAGTAGCTGTGCCTACTACACACGCCCCGCCTCTCTTTGCAAAGACAGTGCACAACAAGTTTTGATGAGTCATAACTACACCTGTACTGGAGTAATTAACTGACTTATCTATCTCAAAGTGCCAACGGAACAAAGTATTTAGGCCTACAACACATAAAACTTAATCACAATGTCAACTCAACGCACTCCCCCAAATTCATTAACAACAAAAACTAATCTAATAACAACAGGAACTAATTCTGGAGGATCTGACACACAGTTAAATATTACAACTAAACAAAATACACGGGAACCTAACACTCGCAGAGCAAAACGGAAATTTGAAACAGATTACGAAGAAATTGTAGCAGCCATTATGCCTCACATAACATCGTTATTCCAAAACTTTGAAATCGCCGCGAAGCCGCGAAATTCGGCGAAAAAGTAGGTTCTTTCCAAATTTGGTTAGGTAGGGAGAGGAGTGTGGAGGGTGAAGGTGAGCGTTTTTGCGCATAATAAAGGGGCCCCTTAAACCTACTCCTGGGTCGCAAGTCCCAGGCACTGCTTGCACTCCTCTCCTTGCAACGCGATGGGCCCGGCACCCGCACGGTGAATCCATGGATTGCTAAGAAGCTTCGTCGTCTATTCTGTCTTGGTACGTATAATAAAAAATATATCTATTTTTGTTGTTGTACGTATATACAGGGTTATTTGTAATTAGTTGAGCACCTTTTGCAGGCAGCCCCTGGGGGCCGTTTTGGGGGGCCGTCGCCGAGAACCTCCTCGTGTGCCTGTCTGTTTCCCTTGTTGCTCGGATTCGTCCAGTGGCATCGGAAGCGGTAAGGGCCGGTGCTCCCTGGGCAACAACGGTTAATGTGATCCTTCGGGTTTGCATTAGCCGTTGGCTAATACTCGGCGCGGGGTGGGTCAGCCATGGGGGTTTGTGCCCGGTTCATGGCTGGCTGGCGGGCAGGTTGCCTTTCGGGGTGGTCTGTCTGCGGGGTGGGCTCGGGCCTTTTGGCCTGGGCACTGAGGGTGGGAGGGCGCAGGCCCTCTCTACCGGGGACAGCAGCGGGGTCGCCTCTGGTACTTCTCTGTGCGCAGAGTGGACTGTGGGGCGGTCCCGTGGTTGTGTGGGGGGTACGTGGCGGTCTCTTCCTTGCTGAGGGGGAGGCCGTTGCGCTGATAGGGTGATGGCCCGGAATAGTCATCGTCAGGTACAATAGCGCTTGACGATGATTAGTCCAGGCGAGGTGGCGGCGGAGCTCTTCCTAGGGAGGGCTTCGTTGGCGGGGTGGCGGGACGGTCGAGGTCGCATATTCTGCGTCGTCTGCAGGTGGCAGTTTAAATTGCGGCGCAGATGTGTTTACCTCTTCCGGCCCCGTGTGTCGGGGAGATCTTCTTCGGAGGGTCGCCGGCGATGCACACCAGCCGCTGGTGGCGGCTTCGGGTTCGGACCACGACCGTTTTCGGACGGGGTCCGGCCCCGGGAGGTTGAGTCGGATCGGGACACCTTCTTCGTTGAGGGAGTCCTGATTTGGCTCGGCCAGCTTGGGTGGAGGGCAGGGGAGCCCTTCGCGATTCAACAAGCCGGCCACCGGAGTGGGACGCGCTCAAGTCAACCGGGCGCGTCACTCCATGGAGGTGGTGGTCGCTCACGCGGCCTTCCGTGGGGCAACGCGGATGTGTGCGCAAGCGTTCTCGTGGCGCTCCATTATGACGGAGAGGTGTTGACCGTCTGGTTTAGTGAGTAAGAGTCTCACATAACCGCTTCCATCTTCCCCTGGATGGAGGTGTGTATCCATGAGGATTCCAGACGTTAAAAAAAAAAAAAAGGGAACAAATATTAAAAGCTGGTAATAATAATAAAAAAATATGGGAGACAATAAAAAATATTAACAATTGTGATAAGTCCAAAACACACCCTAAAGAGTTGTTAACACTAAATACCAATAAACCACGTTAATAAGTATTTTTTGAATGTTGGGAAAAAAATTGCAGAGGATCTACAAAATGAAATAAAGGACTCAAATTATACAAGAACGGCAGTGGAAAATAAAACAATTCTAAATTCGTTTGTCCTGCTTGAAACAAATGAAATCGAAATAAAATCTATAATTAACGGTTTAAAAATGAATGTTCTGTGGGCTGGGACAAAATATCAAACAAAATATTGAAAGACACGAAAACATTTTTAACCCCACCACTAACACATATTTTTAATGCTTGCTTAAAACGTGGATTTTTTCCGACAGTCTTAAAAAAGTCATTGATTATACCCATACATAAAGGTGGAGAGAGAGATGATCTCAGTAATTATAGGCCTATATCTCTTTTACCAGCTTTCTCAAAGATATTAGAAAAAATAATTAATACTAGATTAATAAATTACTTGGAATAAAAAACTATATTATCAAAGCAGCCATTTGGCTTTAGGCGAGGCAAATCGACATCAGACGCCTTTCTAGCTTTCACAGAATTTAATACAAAGAATATGGATGAGGGCAAAATATGTCTTACATTATTTCTTGACCTTGCAAAGGCCTTTGATACAGTATCAGTTCGGAAGTTGTTAAAAAAGTTAGAAAATATAGGAATACGAGACATGCAACTGCGTTTATTTGAGAGTTACCTTACTGAACGCACCCAGCGTGTCGTTATAGGTCCATATGCTAGCTCTGATTTACTAGTCACCTGTGGTGTACTGCAAGGAAGTATCTTGGGCCTTACTTTGTTTCTTGTGTACATAAACGACATATGTTTAACCTCAATTAATCAGGGCATATTACTATCATACGCTGATGACACAGCTTTGGTTTTTGCAGCTGATACCTGCTGATAAAATGGATTTAATAAAGTCACGTCTCTACTTTCTAACAACTGTCTATCATTAAATATCAAGAAAACTAAATACATCTGTTTCTCCATTAAAAAAAATAAAATAAATAAAGCGACGAATAGTAATAATAATAAACTAAAGGTACACAAATGTAGTATGACTGACAGAAACTGTGATTGCCCGCTCCTCGAGCAGACCACACATATTAAGTATCTTGGTGTTATGATAGATGGTAACCTCAGCTTTAAGGTTCATATCTTAAATCATAGCAATAGATTACGAAAACTTGTTGCCATTTTTAGAAATCTACGTCACGTTCTAGAGTCTAAATTGTTGAAAACAACCTACTTTGCGCTATGTCAATCGATATGTTCTTACTGTATACTAGTTTGGGGAGGTTCTCCGAAAACTAGAATGAAGCCTGTAGAAATAGCTCAGAGAGCAATCCTAAAAGTTGCACTTTTCCGGCCTTTTATATATCCAACTACACAGTTATACAGGGAATGTGAAGTTTTAACCATTCGTCAATTATTTATTCTCTATACAATTCTTAAACAACACGAAAATATGCATTATGAACCGTCACTAATGATAAAACGCAAATCGTATAACATTTGTAAACATACACACACGTATCATATAAATTTCGGACACAGATTTTTTGGGTTTTTAGGTCCATTCTTATATAATATAACGAATAAAAAAGAATATATTTATTCAAACACTAAGAATGAATGTAAAAAGAAAATAACAAACTGGTTACTTACATTATCGTATGACGAAACGGAGAAATTAATTGAAGTATTAAAATAAGGTAAATAACATAATAGGTAGTATAGGTTATAATAATTTACAAAATAATTACATACCACTCATTTATAGATTGTACAACATGTTTTATTATGTTACATAATGAAACTAATTAACACTATTATCTTAATTGATAGACGAAATTAAATAGTTGCTATAACAGAATATCATAACTTAGATATATAAAAATACAAAGTGCTGTTTATGCCATATATATGTATATGTATGTGTGTATATATTATATACTAGGTAATTGTAGTGATGTTTGTATATACATATATGAAAAAATATAAGTATAGGTATAATATTAATATAAAATTTTAGACACATTTTTCACACGCTACACGCACCACACCCACACACACACACACACACAAAAACAAATACACACGCACACACACACAAAAACAAATGCACACGCACACACACACACACACACGCACAAACACACACAGGTACTTATATTTTTCTATTAATTAAAAACTATGTAACGTGAACTTAACTTGTATTACAATATCTAAGAGAGCCTGGAGTTCTGTAATACAGGTCCCAATCTAGTTCAGACTCCAGACACTCACAAGAATAGGATCAATAGATCATATGTAAGAATATTACCATAGCAAACAGTATTATGTAAACCTTGTGAAATGTGAATAAATGATTATTATTATTGTTGGGAGAAACGCAGACTTAGGTTGCGCCTAGTGGAGGTGAATAGCAATGACGCACTAATGCGTGCATGCGCATTGACGTTAAGTGGGAGTAATCATCCTTTTTTTTCATATATAATCTCGGAGTGTTCACTACTACAGTTGTTAATAGTCGTTAAATAAATACCTTTCTATAGACAAACGTCTTACTCTTTATTTAATTCATCAGGTTATGGGCCCAGTACCTGCCTGTTTAATATAATACAGTGGATTTTTAAAGTAAATTAGTTGATTTTGATCAGAAATAGGCATAACCTAAAAATTTGCCACGCGGTTGCGAAGTTTCTGTATTTCAGATATATTTTTTTGATAAAATGACATCAAACGGATCTCTAATACAAATTGAAAAACTTACTGGCCGAGACAATTGGACTAGCTGGAGCTTCGCAGTGCAAGCATACCTGGAACTTGATGACTTGTGGGAATGTGTCCAAGGTACAAACACTGATCCAAAGAAAGAAAAAAAGGCAAAATCAAAACTAATACTATTAGTCGATCCGATAAATTTTATAAATATACAGGATGCGAAGACCTCCAAACATTTATTAAAAAATGAAACAAAATCACCGATATCCACAATCAAAATTGCAGATAATAAAACTTTACGTGTCGAAAGCTGTGGTGATGTGATACTGCATATAACTAATAAAGATGGCTACAACAGTGAAATATTAGTGAAGAATGTTTTATTTGTGCCAAAGTTGTCCACAAACTTATTATCAGTAAGTAAAATAATAAAATCTGGCTGTAAAGTTCAATTTGATAAAACTGGCTGCTCAGTATACAATTTAAATAATCAAAAAGTAGCCACAGCAGATCTAATCAATGATACATATAGACTTAACATAAATTACAGTAAAATATTTGCCATGTCAGCAAAAACAGAATCAAATGCACATCTATGGCACCAACGTTTGGGCCATTTAAACTATAGAGATGTGTACAAGTTACCTAACTGCACAACTGGTGTACAATTATCTTCAAAAAAAGAAAAGTATGTCTGTATAAGCTGTCTAGAGGGTAAGCAGATAAGGCAATCATTTCCTAGCACCGGCTCCAGGGCAAATGGGTTGCTAGAACTAGTGCACACAGATGTATGTGGTCCGATACAAGTAGCTTCGATTGGCGGACCAGGTACTTTGCAACATTTATGGATGATTTTTCAAGAAAAGTCTATGTATACATACTTAAAAACAAAACAGAAGTGTTTGAAAAATATTCTGAATACAAAAACAGAGTAGAAAATGAGTTAAATAAAAAAAATTAAATTCTACGCAGTGATAATGGATTAGAGTATGTTAATAAGAACTTCGCTAATTACTTACAGAAAAATGGAATATTGCATCAGACTTCGAATTCGTACACGCCGCAACAGAACGGTCTGAGTGAGAGAATGAACCGGACATTAGTTGAACGAGCAAAATGTATGATGATTAATGCTGAGTTATCAAAAAATTTTTGGGCTGAAGCTGTAACGTCTACTGCGTACATAACCGCTCACCCACACATGCTCTATCAGACATTACACCTCATGAAGTATGGAGTGGACAAAGGCCAGACTTAAGTAATATGAAAATATTTGGTTGCCCTGCTATGGTTCATATACCCAAAGAAAAGCGAAGAAAACTTGATGTAAAATCTCGACAACTAATCTTTGTTGGGTACAGTGAATGCACAAAAGGCTACCGTTTTATAGACCCGAAAAACAATAAAGTAGTGATCAGTCGGGATGTACATTTTCTGGAAGATAACATTAAAAGTAAAATAGTAGAATCATCTTCTTTTTCAGCACTTGAAACAAATATAACTAATATGAATGAGGAAGTACATGAAATGCAAAAAACAACAGAAAAAGATAAAAACAACAGTGACAAGAGTAATAATGATAAACAAATATACTTACCATTAAACAAACTAAAATCTGAATTAATTACACTAGATGATGAGAATGCAGGTAAGAAAGAGCAGTCTTCTTCAAATAATCTGAATAATAGTTTCACAGATACTTCGAGTAATGCAGATTATGACAAACTATAGTCCAGTCATTTGGTAGTTTCACCTGGAAAGTATTCCGGGAGTTTTGAAAATTGGTGATTTTATGGATTTCGGTACGCTCTTTTCGAATTTTAACTTTGGCGCCTCGTACCCCGCCGCTCGCGCCGCCATTTTGAAAAAATGGCGCCTAAAAACAGTTTTTCGGGAATATCTCCTTTCCGAAGCATTTTACGAAAAAAACATTTATATTCTAAATTAAACTAGAAGAAATTTCCTACAATTCATATTTTAATACTTTTTTTCATAGAATCAACAGTTTTTGTGTACAAGCGCCGCAAAATATTCATCTGCACCACCACGTGTTTTTCGTATATTTTTCAAAAATTTTCTATTATTGCCGCCAGTATTAAGTAGTTTTGTTATAAATGTCGGTGAAACATCAGACTCGAAATCAGATATTTCTGAAACGAGTGATAAACGATTTTCTTTTCTCAATATAGATAAATAAAACTTTTTCACGTATTTCATTTATGTTTATAGTTACCCCCATTATAAAAGGCTGATATTATCGTATATTACCTAATAATCACTATTAATAAAATATCCATACCTAAAAATAAAAAAAATACGTAGCCCTTTCCTTTAAGTCGGGTAAAAAATATAAAATTGAAGAAGAGCATCTTTCACTGTGACCATGACGCTCTCTCCTGATTAGTCTATTTATTGTGGTGTGCGTGTGCACTCATAGGTAATTAGTGTGTACCGATAACTCTCAACATTGACAAAACATATCACACATATACTATAAACCTCCTCATCACCTCCTTATTTATACGAACGTTTCCATCTATCCTTACCTAATAATCGCCCCAAACGCTCCTGCATCAAAGTAAAAACTTTTGATATCCCCTCTTTCAATACTACCTTTTTCTCCAAATCCTTTACTGTAAATGCTGCGAGGTTATGGAATTCACTTGCTAGCGACATTACAAGTAGCCGATCTGTCCTAACTTTTAAAAGAAAACTAAAGCAACACTATCTATCACTGTAATAATTTTTATGTTTATGTATGTTTATGTATTGTAAGCGATCTATATTCTTTAATTATGTATATATTATAGTTATTATATTTGTCATTATATATTTTACTGAATATTTATTTATAGATAGGTGTATGTATTGTATATATTATTAAAATATATGTGTACCTATTTCCGCCCTCACAAATGTTCTTTTCCAACTCTCAAGGGTAGCTGGAAGAGATCTCTTTATAGAGATAAGCCAATCCTATGTGTATTTTTATGTCAATTTTTTTTGTTGTTACATGAAATAAATAAATAAAAATAAAAATAAATAAACGGTTAGGAGGAATAGTGGGGCGCGTCTTCGTGAATTGCACAAATTATATAAGGGTAATGTGTCGCCTTTGTGTTGGGTCTCTTTCTATCTATATATGGATCTCTTTCTATCTTGACCTTCAATAAAACATCAGTCGGTAGAAGTACGAAAAGAATCAGTGCAGACAACTTAGGGGTTTTCCCCATAAATTTAATTTCGTTTTTTTTAGGGAGACAAAATGCTTAGGTGTTTCGTTTAGGGGTTGTTGTTATCGGTATAATTTTCAAACAAGGTTGTAACTAACTGCTAACCCGTATTTTGTTTATGGACATTTGACAAGTAACATAAAATTAAAATTTAAATCACAAAAACATTATGTTAATTTCAAGAAGAATGTTATAAGTTAAGGTTATGTAATATGTAAAATTTAAATGATATTAAAGAATCCACATATTTTATTTGTTAAATTTGAAGTTTAAGTTATTTTTAGGGGTTTTCGAGATTACATTTAGGGGGAAAAATTCAGGCAACACTGAAAAGAAATTTAGTTTAGGCTGAGTCATCAGTATACGTTTGTCGTTGTATAGTGTTGAATGTGTTTTGAGAGTCATGGCTTCTAATATAGAAAACTGTTTTATATGTGACAATTCATTATTACAAAATGAAACAATTGAAGTGAAAGAAAAAGGATATGAGACTTTTCGTAAGACAAGTGGTAAAAGAAATGATAATAAAGTTAAACTTTTGGCGGGACTAAAATTGTGGGTGATTACCGTCCCCATATAAAAACAGTAAAAGCGCAACTTCTCAAAAAATACGGTGACGATATTTTAATTGCCATCACTGCCAATAAAACTCCGGTCGTTTGTTTTCGAAATACGAGATTCAAGTTATTAACTGCAGCCTGGTATCATCAAAAAAGTGATGACAGTGCGGAAGAACGTCGGCGTATTGTAAAGACAGCAGCAGAAATCGTTGTACAGGACATTCGCTCTACACTCTATAAAACAAAACATTATCCTCCATCAGATATTTGTTTTCGAAACTCTGAGTCTGATATACCTGAAACGTTACGCATATTCCTAGATGGCGTAATTTAAAGAAACAAGCGAGCATCCCTTGAAAAATGGAAGAAGAAAAGTATTGCTCTTGCCCATTCTCTAATAGCAGCAGCAAGGCCAAAATCTTTTATGTCATCCGTGCAGATTGGACAAGCTACATTTTTGTTTCAGAAGTATGGGTCTCGGCGATTAATAGATGTATTATCATCTCTTGGATTTTGCTCTTCATACACCGAAGCAATGCTGTTTGAAGTTTCAGCCATTATGCGTTCACCGTTGAATATCGATGATAACGCATTTTCTTAATTTGTTTTTGACAACGCTGATTTCAATACGCAGACATTAGATGGTAATAACACTTTTAAGGCCATGGGCGGTATCCATTGTGTAACACCTAAAACTGCTAACGCTCCTGATCAAATTATTCCACGATTAAAGCAAATACCGTCTGCAGCAGTCGTTGGTAGTTTCGGTAACATTGCATTAAAAACATTTGTGAAAAAAAAAGATACGGGGTTAAAAACCATAAAGATTCAAACTTCAGTAGCATTCGTGAGGCTTTGGAGGTAGTGATGCCATCTGTTTCAGATTTATTGTGGCTATATGGAAAATAGGCCGACCTTCCTAACATCCCTGGATGGAGTGGATTCATGGAACAAGTGACAGCGGAACTCCACTTCCAAAAATCATTTGTGGGATGCTTGCCCTTCATTAATGCTCCACCAAGTGATTACGAGACAATTGCGTGACTGCTCTCTTATCTGCTTCTAAAAAATGCGAGTTATTACGCCAGCATACTTGTTTGGTTACATTTGACCAGCCCCTGTATTTTAAAGCGCGGGATATTATTTTTGCGTCGTAAGACTCGGTGGATTTTATTTGTTAATGTCATTCTTGGGATCAATTGGATACATAATGACTGGAAGTGGATTGAAAGAGCTTTTTAACACCATTTACACACTAACGGAATTATGGACGGAATGCATAGTTGCAGTTTTATTATAATATAAATCTTAATTATTAATATAATTTTGTCATTATGTTGAAATGTATAACAAAATGACTTATACCTACTAGCGCCATCTGCTAGACTATGTTTTAATATTATTTTTGAATAAAGTTCTCAGTTGTTACCCGACCTCTGTGCGTATCATTTACAGGTTATGGGCTATCACGTGAATTAAAAAAATATTTATTTTTGGTTGAAATATAGTGCAAACATGTCTACAAACCTTATTGCTAGTATTGCAGAGTTAAGGGGCAGCGAAAATTACGAAGATTGGGCATTTGCTGTGGAAAACTATCTCGTATTGGAAGGTGTGCAACAGTGTATTACGACCAAAAATAATCCAATTGACGCGAAAGCGAAAGCAAAAATAGTGTTAACTATAGATCCCAGTTTATTCGTGCATATAAAAAGTGAATCAACTGCAATGGGACTATGGCAGAAGCTAAAAAAAGCTATTGGATAATGGCTTCACGCGACGCATCGGACTACTTCGTAACCTCATATCAATTCGTCGTGAAAATTGTGATTCTATGGCATAATATGTGACTTCATTATTAGAAACAAGCCAGCGATTGAATAATACAGGATTCAGAATTAGTGACGAGTGGATCGGGTCTCTGTTGTTAGCAGGATTACCAGAAAAATTTGAGCCAATGATAATGGCGGTAGAGCATTCAGGTATTGAGTTAACAGACGGCACCATTAAGTGCGGAAGAAAGTAGAATAAGTAAGAAGCGGAAAGAAGCGTAAAAAGAAAGATGAGAAAGAGGAGGGGGAATATTATGAGGGTAGCGGTTCTGAAAACTCGAGTTCTGAGGATGAGGCTGATCGTTATAGAGAATTTCGGCTGCCGGATTATACTTGGTTTAGCACAAAAAATATAATTGCGGTAAGATGATTCATGAAAAGGGTAAAACTTGATGATAAATTCTTCTTGCAGTCAACAAAGACTGTTTCCCTGACCTTTTCCTGTCCCGTCTTTCCTGATAGCGTCGACCTCAACAGCTGGCGCTTTGCAGTGAGGCCGTACATCCCACCGGTAAAACAGTGTCTGAAATGTTTAAGGTATGAACACATAGCTAAATTTTAATAAGAATGCAGATCGCTGTTCAATTTGTGGAGACAACCATAATTACAAAGTATGCTCTTCACCAGTAAAAGATGCCACATGCTGCCATTGTAAGGGCAATCACATATCGATATCTAATGATTGTCCGGTAAAACAGGAAAAAATTAATGAGAATAAGAAAAGATTTATTCCCAAAACTTATGCAGAGAAATTGTCTGAGAAATCATTTCCTTCCCTAGGAAAAACTAAGTCCAGTCCTTCTGAACAATTTTTGTCACTGTTAAACTCTGATCAAATTTTAAATGCATTACTAAATACCACTGTTAAAGTTATAACTGAAAACAAAACAAATGAAAAAAAAATATGGTTGCTTGTAAAGTCGGTTTTACGGACGAAGATTTACGTGACCACGTCTTTTTCTCAGTAGAATATTTATTGATATGAATATTATTAAATTGCACAATATTTTAATAATTTGAGTGATTTTGTTGAGGATAGGACGATGAAGACGTTGTCACGTATAATCTAATATAATTTTATATATTATTTATTTTATATTATATTATTGATGTTATTATTTTTTACAAAATTTATTTACAGACTTTTTCGATACATCAATTAGTTGCGGAGATATCGATCATTGAAGTTATTGTTTGCTACCAGTATTTTATGTATTTATTTTTTTCAGTTATAAAAAAATACTATTTCCAATTGTGTCTACCAAGTATGGTCACATGTACTGGCCTAAATATTAAATAATAATAAGTACAGATAATGTTATGTGACGTCACTTCTGATTTTATATATTTTAATATTTTTAATTTTAAAGAATTAATTTGAAAATCAAAACACTTATTCAGATCGAAGGTTCAAATTTTTGCTAAATAAATTTGAAATTAATTAAAATCTGTAATTGTAAATAATGAAGTTGAAAATTAAAACATTTACTTAAATTAGATGTTAAAATTCTTGCTCAACACATTTTAAATCAAGTTTTCTTATATCTGCCACTTTTTCTTAATATTTGTAATTTTAAAGAATCAATTTGAAAATCAAAACATTGCTCGGCGGACCGATCATGTTTGAGTGGGAGAGAGACGCAAGGCATTCGGCGGGCCTCTCTCTCGTTCGGTGACTCATCGTAACGTTACCGGGCGTTACACTTTTTCATAAGTGACTCCCAGCTTAACCTAATTTAAGACGTTGTCACGTCAAAACTATTTGTACTGAAAACATTAAAGCTATATTATTAGATACTTTCACTAATAACAATAATAAATTAACTTAACTATCAGCTAAACATTGCACAATGGAATGCACAGAGCATTAGAAGTAATCGGAATAATTTTACATATTTTTTATTTGATAATAATATAGTATATACATATAGCTATTTTATGTGAAACATGGCTTAAGCCATCTCATACATTTAATATTAAAGGATATACTACAGTTAGATTAGACTCAGGTAATGATCATAATGGGGTTGCAATTTTAGTTCGTAACACTTTACAATTTAGACAAATTAATACAGTATTTGATGACTCTATTCAAAATATAGCTATTAGAATACAATATGGTAAAAATAAAGAAATGACCATAGTTAGTTTCTATAGTCCTGGAAATTGTGTTCCACCCTTCAGTAAAGTAAAATTAGAGAATTTTACGCAATCATTAATAGATTAAGATTGGGACATTGCTCAGTTAATGCGCACTAGGCTAGAATGAACATTATATTGTCACCTGAGTGTACAGACTGCCATTCGGGTTTGGATCAGACTATACACCATCTATTCTTTGATTGCCCAAAGTATACTTTGCAACGGATTGTGCTAATTAATGAATTATTGGAAATATATGAAAAGCCTGAATTCGTGCTGCGCGATATTCAGCAGATCTTAAAGAATATTGGAACGTATGATGCACTTTATGGATTCGTTACGTCAACGGTTCAAAGGCTTTGAAAACTAATGGAAGAAGAATTAACTTGGACTTGGATTTAATGTAACATGAAACTACATACTTGACTTTGGCCTTTATATATTTAAAAAAAAAAAACTTCAGACTTGGCTTCGGCCTTTTTTTTTTAAAACTACAGACTTGGCTTTGGCCTTTGAAGTTTTTTGACTCTGATTAGACTATTCTTGACTTGGCTGTATGGGTTATCCCTTTGCCTATCCCGCTCAAGATGGATGAATTAAAAAAAAAAATGTCGGCAAGTCAAATGTCAGTGTCAAATGCTTTAAATGTTAACAATTCGGACATTTCATTAACAAATGCAAATTAAACACTAATAACACGGAATCTAATGCATTTAGTGCAATATTTCTCAGCGGTAATTTTAATCAATCGGTACATTGATAGTGGCGCCAGTTGTCATTTAACGTCAAACAAACATTGGCTGTTGAATTTAAAAAATCAACACCAAGTGAGAGACATTATTATCGCTGATAAGACAAAAATTCCTGTTGGAGGCTGTGGTGATATCCAAATAACTACTTTTGTTGGAGATATTGAACACGAGAATACAGTTATGGGAGTGTTATGTGTAGCAAACTTGGCTACGAACTTATTATCCGGTAGCCAGTTAGTGAGCAAAGGAAACAATGTGATATTTGATGAAAAGCACTGTTATTTTTATTACCAAAATAATAAAGTTGTAGCAATCGCAGATGTAGTCGGAGGTGTTTATAAATTAAGAATCAAACAAGTGGATTGTTTGTTGACTTCGGTGTCTGGAAATGTATGGCATAGAAGATTTGGTCATCTAAACAGCAAAGATCTTAATGTGATGCGCTGTAAAAGGTATGTCATACTTGGACAAGACTCAGGTTAGTAAGACTAGCTGCATTGTTTGTTGTGAGGGGAAGCAGTCCAGGCTGCCTTTCAGTCATGTCGGCACCAGAGGACAGGAACTCCTCGAGATAGTGCACTGTGGACCTATGGAAGTCAGATCAATTGGTGGAATGAAATATTTTTTGTTGTTCGTCGATGACTTTAGCCGGATGGCATTTGTTTATTTCTTGAAGACCAAAGATGAAGTATTTTCTTTATTCAAAGCATTTAAGACATTAGTAGAAAATCAGACAAGCAGAAAGTTGACAGTGTTGAGGTCAGATAATGGTACAGAATTCTGCGGTAAGGAATTTGAAAAATTCATGCAATTGGCCGGAATAATAATAATAATAAAGCTTTATTTCATCCCATACAACATGCATATTAACTAAATTTAAAACAATAAATAATAATATTTGATCTCATAACTAATTGTGAATTTATGTCATTTTTAATAAATATTTTTTTAATTTTGTGAGGGTTGTATGGACCCCCTTCGGGTAAAAGCCTCCTCCAAGGACTTCCATCTTTCTTTGTCTGTAGCCAAAGTCAGCCAATTTTCTTTTGCTACTTGTTTTAGTTCGTCTGTCCACCTGGAATATGGGCGACCTCTAGCTCTTTGGTCTCTAGTTCCTCGCCATTTCGCTACTCTGATGATCCACTTGTTGTCAGCATATCGAGCCACTTGACCTGCCCATCTCCATTTCATTTGCAGTGATAATGTTAGTGCGTCGATTAATTTAGTTTTTTTGCGAATGTGTTTGTTTTTAATCTTGTCTTTTAATTTTAAACCTAATAAGCTTCTTTCCATTCTTCTTTGTGTTGTTTGAATGTTATGTTTTGTTTTAAAATCAAATGTCCACCTTTGACATTCGTAAGTAAGACATGGTAAGATCTCTGAATCCATAGTTATTTTCTTGAATGATATTGCGAGTTGTGATTTAAGTATTTCTTTTTGAGCCCAATATTTTTTCCAGGCTTTTGATATTCTTCGGTCTATTTATTCAATATTTCTATTTTTTCTAAAAGAAAGTTGTTTACCCAAATATATGTAGCTATCTACAAACTCTAGAGGGAAGTTATTTACCAAGATGGGTGAGGTTCGGTTGTTAGTCATTACTTTTGTCTTATCAAGATTCATTTCGAGACCGACTATGATGCTGGCTCCGCGTAGGTCGCTAAGCATATCATTTAGTTGTGTAGTACTCTCTGATTGCAGCACTATGTCGTCAGCGAAGCATAGATGGCTTAGGTATTCTCCGTTTATGTTTATTCCTTTCTTTTACCATGGTAAGCTTTTCATTACATGTCGTAAAACGGTTATAAATATTTTTGGTGAAAGTGGATCGCCCTGTCTCATTCCTCTACTTATATCGATTTTTGAGCCCGTTCGGTCTAACTTTATTCTACTTGTACTTTTCGAATACAAATTTCTCAAGATGTTCACGTACTTATATTTTACATTTATTGTTGCTAAGGCTTCCCAGATACTATCGTGTGAAATATTGGCCGGAATAGTACAAAAAAACCTGTGCATACACACCGGAACAAAATGGTCTCTGCGAAAGGTACAATCGTACAATTGTAGAAAAAACAAGATGTTATTCGATGCAGGATTGAAAAAATCTTTTTGGGCAGAAGCAGTGAATACTGCAGTTTATCTGCGTAACAGGTCAATCGCATCAGGATTGGATAACAAGACGCCTATAGAGATATAGACCGGTACTAAGCCAGATGTCAGTAATCTACGTGTTATTGGAAGTAAGGTTATGGTACACATACCAAAAGAAAAAAGGTTAAAATTGGACAGAAAAGCAAGGAGTGTATTCTTGTTGGTTACTCAGACAACATAAAAAGATACCGAGTTTACAATCCCAAAAATAACAAAATAACAATAGCAAGAGATATTGTTGTGATTGGGGAGGGGATTGACCAGAAAAAAGAAGTTTTACACATTAATATTAGTGAGGGCACTAATGATATCTTTCCTATCCCTTTTTTTTGGTCTGTGGCAACACTGAGGTCAACAGCTGATTTGAATTGTTCCTAATAGTTTTATTAAGTAAAACTATTTTTAGTGTATAATTTTAGCTAAATTCCCAATCAATTATTCAATTAAAGTGTATTGATACTAGTGTAATAAGAATTATAGTGTTTAAGTTATTCTTCAGTATTGTAAATCTCTAAGAAAGTGAAAAGTGACAGTTGATTGGTAACGTACAAACTTTAAATTTTCTAAAATAGATATATATTCTAGTTTTTAAGTGTTTTTAGTTCTTCTTTATTATATAACAACTGTCTCATTCAATTTCATATTAGTTTTGTTTCTGCAAATCTCAGTTTCTTTGTTTTGTCTCATTTATTGCGGAAACAAAGCAATATAGGCCCTTTGTTTGGTTGCACATTGGTACCTTATTTAATATTAAAATGATGACTCGTTCACGTGCCCTTTCACGCCAAGAGGAGAACAAACTCCAACTGGCATTACAAGAATTAAAAGTGAGTAAGGACTTGTGTGCCCAGCTAAACAATGAAAGAGATGCTAATGAGAGGGAACTATTAGATGTTTTAAAGAATAATGACAAATTAAAAATAGAACTTTCTAAGTTACATGTTAAATATAATGATGTTGAAGAGGAGCGTAACAGGCTACAGTTATTAGTGGCTAGGTTTGATGAGTGTGGTCTTGAGTATGAGCAGGCCCTTCGGCGTACCGACACCCTGGAGCTTGAGCTGAGAGATGCCCACCAACAAATCTTGGAACTGGAGGAGGCCGCTCAAAACTCAACTAACATTCACACTCACAGCTTGTATGAAGAGTTAATTGGCAGCTCTTCTCAGTTAGTCAACTCCCCAACTACTGCAACTAAAAACCCCTGTGTCACTATAGATTTAACAAATGACACATTGAACTCACAAAGGCTAGGTAGCTGTAGCAATAAGAAATTAAAAAAATATATTAGAATTAACAGATATATTAAGAAAATCCAAAAATTAACTAAAAAGAACAAGTTTTTTACAAAATCAATTATTAATAAAAATATATTGTTAAAAAAAATTAACTTTTGTAATATAGAATTAGAAAATAGAAATAGGAGATATGAATCTGACACACAATTATTAGAAACACATTTAGCCCGTTTGCAGACTACTTTAAGAAGTGTTACAAAAAAATATGAAAACACACAAAACTTGCTAAGTGAACAAAAGTCAAAGGTGGATGAACTTTTGAAAAAATCACAAGATAGTTTGGAATGTATGAACTCACAGACTAACGGTTGTTCATGTGAGTGTAATAATAAGTTATTTTCTGTAAAACCAACATTGTCCTCCCCCGCTAAAATATTGTGTGACAAGGTTGATATCCCTGTTTCTAATAATAGTGGCTCCCTCAAATTAACTCCTGTATATGACACTTATATGTTTAGCGATAATATTGGAAAAGGAATGGGATCTGTACTAAATTCTTATTTTGTAAAACAAAAAGTATTCAACAGCTGTTCACCTGACAATAATTTAATGAATATTACTAGACAAATAAAAAATTCAAGTAAACAATTTACTAAGTCAACAAATATAATAATTTTTGTAGGAAATAGAGATAATGTAAATCATTTGGAATTTAAAAAATGTTTTGAAACTATAAGTAACTTAGATGTCAATAAAATTGTCTGGTTTTCATGACCCTATAATCAAGGTTTGCCACAGGCCGAAAATAAAATTATATATAAGATAAATTTACTTATATATAATTTATGTTTGTATAATGACAAATTTCATGTGATTGACACTAACACTAATGTTAGTAACTTTTATAACTTGACTAATGGTAGGTATTACCTATCTCCATATATTAAAAGACAGGTAGCTTCATCGCTATTATTTTATTTTAATATGACAGCCAATAATTTGGCTAAAATTGTTTCTATTGAACAGCATTCAGTTACTTGTATAAGTAAAAACAGCTTGGAAATAAATCCAACTAGTAATAGTAGTATTAGTAGTAGTTTAAACTAGACATTAAGACAGTAGAGATATCCTCTAGCCAAATAATTAAGATATCAAATAATGATATTAATGATCATTATAGAAATACAAAAATTGTTAAAATAAATAATAAAAAACATAATATAAACTGTATCAACCTGGTGCATCAGAACATTCAGTGTATTAGAAATAAGGAATTAGAAATTGAATTGTTTTTAAATACTTTTAATATTAGTGTTTTTTGTGTCACTGAGCATTGGCTTAAGAATGATGAATTCATATTTAATTTCAATAACCACCAGGTTGGTAGTTCGTTCAACAGAGTTAATTCCATACATGGTGGCTCCTTAATTATTTTAAATAAACAGATAAAATTCAAAGAACGCAAGGACATAGTGAGCCACTCTGTTGAGCGGACAACTGAACTTGCTTCAGTTGAATTAGAAGAGTTCATAATTGTAAATGTTTATAGGCCACCGTCATCTAACTTTGAACATTTTGAAAAGATTATGGATGAGGTATTGTATAAACTATCACATTCTAGTAAAAAGGTAATCATTTGTGGAGACTTCAATATTAATATTCTTGAACAAAATTCAATAAGTATAAAGTTTTTAAATTTGTTCAAATCTTATAATCTTTTACACATGTTTATGGAGCCTACTAGAGTCACAACCACTAGTGCCACTTGTATTGATAACATTTTTACAAGTGTTATTCCAAATTTTAAATGTTTATTCAATACATTAGATTCTGACCACTATGGCCAATTTATTAAATTCAGTTGTAGCAGAGAAAAATCAAAACAGAAAATAAGTTTTATACCAGTGACTGTAGAACGTATCGAACAAATTAAAAATGGGTTAGTACGCTATTTGCCTTTGATGAAAAATTCAAACCCCAATATTATGTATAATGACTTTTTTAGTACTTTCACTAAATTATTTAACTATATATTTACTCCTAAAACAGTGGTTGTTAATGATAAATTAGTGTTTAGTGATTGGGCATCTGCTGAGTTACACAAAAATAGAGAAAAATTATATAATATGTATGCGGAATTGATGTTTAATACTAGTAATGAGTTTAGGGATGAGGTAAAATTATTTTCCAAATCTTTTAAAAAACAATGTAAAATAGCAAAAAATCAACATATTCAAAATAAAATAGGAAATAGCATTAATAAAATAAAAACAACTTGGAAAATAATTAATGAGGAAACTGGAAGAGCTAAATCCCAGAGGATCGACTTTAAATTAAATATAGATAATAAATATGTCACGTCTGACCTCGAGGTTGCTACTGCTTTTGAAACCTTTTTTACTAATATTCCAGGGACTACAACGTTATCTTTAAATTCTTCTACCGCTGCAGCTATGGGTTTACTTAGAGAGAATGTAGATCAATGTGTTAGTAGTTTTAAGTTTGAAAAAGTTAATGCTCAAGAAGTAATCAAAGTATTTAGATCAATTTGCGTTAAAAAGACTAGTGATCTTTGGGGGTTTTCTGTTGACATACTTAAGTCCATAATTGACATTGTAGGGCCAGACTTAGCATTAATATTTAATAATTGTTTAGAATATGGTATATTTCCTGATCTAATGAAACAAAGTAAAATAACTCCATTATTCAAATCCGGCTGTTCGTTAGATCCTAGTAACTATAGACCTATTTCAGTCTTACCCACTTTTAGTAAGATTTTTGAGAAAATAATTCTTAATCAACTTGTGGCATATTTCAGTAAAAACAATCTCTTACACAAAAACCAGTTTGGTTTCACTGCCGGTCGCTCTACAACAGATGCTTGTGTTGAGCTATTACTAAACATATTTGAAGCCTGGGAAGGATCACAGGATGCACTTGGCATTTTCTGGAATCTATCTAAGGCGTTTGACTGCGTTCAACATGAAATCCTTGTGAAAAAGTTAGAACATTATGGAGTTAAAAAGAAAGTCCCTAGATTTAATTAGTTCATATCTTAATGATAGAATTCAAAAAGTTGATGTAAATGGAAAACGTTCCCCTGGTTCTTTGGTAAAAATAGGTGTGCCACAGGGCTCTATCTTAGGGCCTTTCTTGTTCCTCATTTACATAAATGACTTACCTCACCTAGTGAGGGAAAAACATGGGATAGTGTTGTTTGCTGATGATACTTCTCTTACTTTTAAAGTTAATAGACGGCAATCTGTTATTGACGATGTAAACAATGCTCTCTCAGATGTTGTACAATGGTTTAACGCCAATAATTTGTTGCTTAATAAAAAAAAGACAAAATGTGTCAAATTTAGTTTAGCAAATGTTAAAAATGTTAGAACCAATGTACAATTAAATAATGAGGATTTGGACTTTGTCAAATCTACTACTTTCTTGGGCATTACTTTAGATGAAAAATTGCAATGGGGTCCTCATATATTTGATTTGTCAAGCAGACTAAGTTCTGCTGTATACGTCGATTAACAAATATGGAAACTGCTCGATTAGTATACTTTAGTTACTTTCATAGCTTAATGTCATACGGTATACTCTTATGGGGCAATGCGACTGACATTGATACCATATTTACATTGCAGAAGAGGGCTGTTCGCGCAATATATAATATGAGACCAAGAGACTCTTTAAGAAACAAATTTAAAGAATTTAAAATTATGACTGTTTACAATCAATATATTTATGAAAATTTAATTTACGTTCATAAAAATATTTCAAAATTCAAGAAAAATTGTGATTTACATAAAATTAATACAAGACAAAAAAATAAACTCGCTATGCCCGGCACTAGGCTCCATAAAATAGGTAAATCCTTTAAGTGTAATTGTATACGTTTTTATAATAAGCTCCCAAATGAAGCCTTAAGCTTATCATTAAATAAATTTAAATTATATGTTAAAAATAATTTAATAAAAAAATCCTACTATAGTGTAAAGGATTACATCGACGACGGTAAGGCCTGGGAATGAATCTGTATTGTATTGCGAATAGCTAGTAATCTCCGCAATTTGTTTTTTGTTGTAAATTATTTTGCTTTATCGACCTTCTGCATCACACCGATTCCTTAGAAGTCACTACTTGCGGTAGCATCGGGAGTCGGGTTGCCTCCCTCCCTCAAATATGTGCGAAGGGGGTGATGGCTGGCTCTTGTGTTATGCTCGTGAACGGGTGCTGCTTGCGGTGACTGGTTGTGTGGCAGGCCGAAGATTTATATATATATGTTTTTTCTGTTATTATTATTTAATTTTCGTTGCCTGAAATCATTAGGCTTCTTTTCCTATTGATTGCGACGGTTCTAGTTGTTCCAAATTTGCATTTAAGTTTGACGTTTGTGAAACAGTGATCACAATAACAAAAAATATATCCGGCTGAGTTTGTTGTGTGGTTCTTCTCAGACCAGGACGCGTTTGGAACCCTCATAGCTTTAACATTAAGATGGAAAGTGCTTTCTCAGAAGGGCTTATTACGATAAATCTAGTATCGTAATAGGCCCTCCTGACACTTCCATGTTGACGTACACAAGTGATCACTGATTATGATTCTAAGTGGAAAAGATATAAATAAAAAAAAAAAAAATATCAAAGAAGAAAGGGAAGAATGTACCCAAGAAGTGGGGAACATGATGCACACAAAAACAGAGAAAGATCAGGAGCAGAAAGAGGTATTGAGCCCCAAACAAAGCTGCGACACTGATGAAGGTGGCTTTGAGGACCCCGAAGACGTACTAGCAGCTGAACCTGCGGAGCCTGTGCTAGCCAGGCCACAGCTTCCTTCTCAGCCAAGGTACTCTCCTGTGTTGCCGGTGCCTAAATGCCTGCTAAGCGCCTACGCAAGCAGACTGATCGTTACGTTTTTGGTGTTGTGTGTGAAGGTCAAACCAGTGAAACAAATGCTAGTGAAATATCTCTAAATGAAGTGTTGAATGGACCAGAAAGAGAACAGTGGAAATTGATAATGATAATGTCAGGTATAGAGCCAGGCTAGTTGCTAAGGGCTTCACCCAAAAGCCGGGCATTGATTTCGATGAATGTTTTTCACCCGTAGTTAGACATTCTAGTTTAAGATTGTTATTTGCTTTAGCAGTTCAGCTTCAGTTGTATATTTGTCACTTGGATGTAGATACAGCATTTTTAAATGGTTTTCTTAATGAAAATGTGTATATGATGAAACCTCCATGTTTTCATGTTAGTGATGATAATGTGAACAAGGTATTGCGTTTATAACGTGCTATATATGGCATGACATGGTATAAAAGAGTTGATGATTTGCTGCAATCCTTAGGTTTTAAAAAAGTAAACTAGAACCATGTTTGTTTATAAAAATGGATAAAAATGTAAAAAATATTATTGCATTGTATGTTGATGATTTCTTTGTATTTTCAAATAATCAAAAGGAAACGTATTTGTTAAAAGAAAGTTTGTCATCTAAGTTCAAAATTAAAGATTTGGGTTGTATTAAAAATTGTTTAAGTATGGATGTAGCGATGGATAAAGAGAATGGTACTATAACCTTAAGTCAAGAAAGGTATATTGATGAATTACTTTTAAAGTTTAATATTTCTAATTGTAAGTTTGCAGATACACCTATTGAACCTAAATTAAATTTAACTAAAAGTGAGATTGTGTTAAAAAGTTACCTTATCAGAAACTAATTGGTTCGCTTATGTATATAGCTGTCCTCACACGTCCTGATATTGTATTTTCTGTAAATTTCCTAAGCCAATTTAACAATTGTTACACAAAAGAGCATTGAGCCCATGCAAAGAGGGTTCTAAAGTACTTAAAGAAAACTAAATCTATGTGTTTAAATTTTTCAGCTAGTGGTAATAAACAGTTAGAAGCTTTTGTAGATGCAGATTGGGCAAGTAATGTAATTGATAGGAGATCTTATACAGGATATTTCTTTAGGCTGTCAAATTGTGCAATATCTTGGGAAAGTAAGAAGCAGGTTACCGTAGCACTGCCAAGTACGGCGGCTGAATATATGGGCATTTCAGAATGTTGTAAAGAGGCTGTGTATCTACGAAATTTGTTATTTGAATTAACTGGAGTAACTTATCCTATACCAATATTTAATGATAACACAGTCAGTCCATAAGTTGTCAGCAAATCCTGTCCACCATAAAAGGTCAAAACATATAGATATGCGGTACCATTTTTGTAGAGAAAAAGTCGCTAATGAAATTGTAAAAATTAAATACTTGTCAACTTCAGAGATGCCCGCAGATCTTCTTACTAAGGGTTTATGTAAAATGAAACATTATAATTTTTTAGGAATGTTTGGTTTATTTGGTAAAAAATAATTTGTTATGAATATAGGTATTGTTGTGTTTGCATCTTTTATTTTGTTAAGTGGGGATGTTGAAATGTATAACAAAATGACTTATACCTACTAGCGCCATCTGCTAGACTATATTTTAGTATTATTTTTGAATAAAATTCTCAATTGTTACCCGACCTCTGTGCGTATCATTTACACATTATTATTTGTACTTACATCAACTAGGTCAGATTCTTGTATTAGTCAATAAGTACATAATTGTAATTCTTTTAATTAAAATTAGTTTAAATCAGTTTTGTTTTTTTTTTCTACTCTCCGTCTGTAGCTAACGTAGTTGACTCTAAAACAATGATAGATAAATAATAACAATAATAAATAGGGATGAACTCAATGATACTACTTATTTGTTCAACGAGATAAGAAGATATGATGTACAGGGAGAGGTCAACTTTAGTAAAGTGGTACACTTCTTCATAAAACTAAATCTAATGAAAAGAAGCCAATACGCCTCACTTGACACCCCTCTAATTTCACACTCACACAAACAAAAGTACGCGGCGCTGCTTACGCGCATCCTGTACCGTTATAATATTTTCTGGTTTTTGGTGGTTTAACAATTTGTGGCAGGAGTCAAACAAATTTGTATAAGTAATATATTCTATTTATCATGTTAGTTTTAACTACATACTATTAAAATAGATAAAATCACCTTCTTTTTTCGGAATGGTCGACCGTTATAAACTGGAAGTGGTTGCTAGAAGCGCAGTGGAGCGTATTATTTATAAATCCATTTTTCTAAAAAAACCACACATGTGTTTACAAAATGCCCCACATATGGAACATAATTCAATTAATTATTAATTACTGTTTTAATTTAATTATTAATTAATTACTGTTCATATGTTTTTGCATAAAATGCCTTGAAAGTATGAGAGGACGACCTTACGTGTATCATGGACAACATGCAGATGAAGATTTAAAAAAGGCTATGCATTTTGTAAATAGTAAGACAATGGGAGTTGATGAATCGTCAAAGACCTTTAATATACCATCCAGGACTTTAAGAAGACATTTTCAATGTGGAAAATCAAAGGATCCTTGGACGTAAGCCTGTTTTTTGTAACGAGGATGAAAAAAGTTTGTTAAACACATGAAAAAGTTAGAAGAGGTAGGGTTTGTTTCCGATCGAAAGGATGTAAATAAAGGAAATGGTATCTAGGCTAGTAAATAAAATAATTATCAAAAATCCATTCTCAGAAAAATCTGAATCAGCTGGAAATACGTGGTTTACTGGTTTTTGAAAATGATTTTGCAAACTTACTTTGCCTTCCACGTCACACCGTGCATGCTCTTCAACCTCTTGACGGAGCCTTTTTTAGACCTTTAAAACTATATTTCAATCAGGAAGCAAAATCTTGGATGGTGCGAAATAAATACAAAAAGTTGACATGATGTCTCAAAACTGATGGTAACGCATGGGGCCAAGCTGCCACAGTATCCAACGGAGTGTCAGCTTTAAAATCTCGTGGTATTTTCCCCTTTGACCCGAACGCAATACCTGACCATTACTTTTTCTTGTCTGATTCGTTGCAGGAACAACAATTAATAGAAACTCGAAATAAAGATGACGAGACTCCAATACCATCTTGTTGACACCAAAATCAAAGTTGAATAAACTGTGCAAAGAATTTCTCAAGAAAATGTTGTAGAGGCCTCGACGCCAACCGAAACTGAATCACAGCCTTCATCGGAACAAATGGAACGTCATGTAACCAAACTACAATCAGGATCTTCGAGATTAGGTGTTTGTCAAAAGAAAACTGTAAATTTGTTTATAATTACACCTCAAAAGAAAGATACACCTTCAGATAATACAAAATCACAGGAAACTTATACGAAAATTTTAACGGACATACACCCAGTTCCTAAGCTTCCTATCATATCAAAGAGGGAAAAAAAGCAGTTATTCTTAATTCTCTTCACAATATCCAGAAAAGGCAACATATTGCTGATAGAAAGAAAGGAAAAGAATTTATTAAAAATAAAATATCAACTGTAATTCCTTGTAATAGAAAGAAAACTATGGAGAAGTAAGAAAAAAGACAAGAAAGATAGCCTGTAAGAACAAAATTAAAAGTAACAATGATGATAAACAAAGAGTACAAAATTAAAAATAACAAATATCAGTGGAAAAAATCCGACAAAATCAAATAAGAAACAATAATATATATCCCCATCAACATCTGAAAGCAGCTCTGAACAAATTAAGATTAAACAGATTATTATAAAATCCAATCTTCTGAAGACTGGATTCAGTATCCATGGTGTTCGAATTGACTACATGAATTACAATATATAACTATGTGCAATCGCTGAGGAAGAAAAGCAAAGAGAGCTGCTATCATTAGTACCTAATACGAATTGTTAAGATTAATACTTTTTTAATTTTATAGACTGTGAAGATCTCAAACTTGATTATTTTTATTTGATTTTTGTTTATTTATTAAACTAAACCTATTTTGATGTTGATTACTACAAAGTTTAATAATTAGTTGGTTAAAAACTTTGGTTACAGAACTTTTTAAAGTGACGGATAATTCAACTACTCAATGTGTAATTTATGTAAAGAAAAAAAAAGACCGATTTACCTCATAGTTAAGTTAATTATTTTTATTCGTGAGTAAAAGTCACTGATTATTATTTTGTTGTTTAAAAAATGTTTTGTTTGAGTTACTGCTTCAAAATGTTGATTTTTGTGATGGGGCATTTTGTAAAAAGCATAAGGCATATTACCCAACAGTCGTTAGGCAAAACCCCCCACTCCGATTTAAAAAAATTATAAAAAAATTAGACTTCTTGTATTATTACAAGACTTTCCATGTGCCATTTTGTTCTTAAACTAACAAACTTGGTCCTAAATGAAAGTTATTTTTGATTATTGAATAGGGAATATGCATAAAATTTAAAATGGTCTCAAATATTTTTTTATCGGATAGTTATTTTAATCTTATTATAATAAAAAAATATATATAGTTACTATATATTTAAGGCCCTAAAATAATTTGTGCCCCTGATTCCTCTATTGGAAGTGGGGAAAACACGGGATCTACTGCAAGCGCTGCTGACTTGGAAATATAGCAGTACCTAAATAATAAAGATTAGAGCTTAAATTCTTACCCTCCTATAAAAAAAATCTTTTTGAAATATAACACCTGTTTTTTTTTATGTAAGAGGAGGGCAAACGAGCTGGCGGGTCACAGATGACTTGTGATCACCGCCGCCCATGAACTCTTGCAACATCCGAGGATTTACAAGAGTGTTGCCGGCCATGTAGGTAGGAGTAAACGCCTTTTTTGAAGGTAACCATGTCGTACCGATTTGGAAATACCACCGAAGGGAGTTCGTTCCACAAGCGAGTGGAACGTGGGAAAAATGTCCTTGAAAACCGCACAGTAGAGGATCGCCACGCATCCAGGTGGTAAGGATGATATTGGAGGCGATGGCGCGCTGTGCGGTGATGAAATTCGGCGGCAGGCATCAGATCGAATAGTTCTTCGGAACATTCCCCGTTGTAAATGCGGTAGAAGACGCACAAAGAAGCCACGTCTCTACGCAATGCCAAAGAGTCCAGCCGTTCGCAGAGCACCGGGTCCACGACAATCCGAACGGCTCTCCGTTGTACGCGGTCAAATGGTAGAAGCTGATATTGGGGTGATCCTGACCAGAGATGAGAACAGTACTCCATGTGTGGTCGGACCTGCGCCTTATAGAGCGCAAGTCTTTGGCCAGGTTTGAAATACTGCCTCGCTCTATTAATCACTCCCAATTTCTTCGAGGCCAACTTGGCCTTGCTCTCCAGATGACCACGAAACTGACAATCGCTCGAAATGTCGAGACCCAGTATTCTGATACTTGGCGAGGCAATGAGGGGAGTGCTCTCGAAGAGCGGTGATACGACGAATGGGGTTTTCTTAGTGGTAAACGCGCAAACTTGTGTCTTCAGGGGATTGAACTGTACGTGGTTCAGTTCACCCCACTCAAAGATCAGCCCCAAGGAAGTCTCTATAGAAGACACAAGTTTCTTTCGGCACTCGTCGACGTTTTCCCGAGAGAGACCTGCACGGCCGGAATATACCGCATCCCCAGGGCTGTCATCCGCATAACAATGTATGTTGGAGATATCCAGCATATAATTGATGTGCAGGAGGAACAGAGTTGGGGATAGCACGCAGCCTTGGGGTACACCAGCGTTCACGGGCTTAGGGTCCGAGCAAAAACCATCTATAACGACCTGTATGCTCCGCCCAGTGAGGAAGCTGGTGATCCACTTGCATAAACTCTCGGGAAGCCCATAGGAAGGTAGCTTCGAAAGAAGCCCCCTGTGCCATACACGATCGAAGGCTTTCGCCATATCCAGACTAACTGCCAGACCTTCTCCCTTGCTTTCAATAACAGCTCCCCAACGGTGTGTAAGATACAACAGAAGATCACCAGCCGATCGACCATGGCGAAAGCCATATTGCCGGTCATTGACCAACTGGTGATCCTCGAGGTAGGTTAGGAGCTGTTTATTGATGATGCTCTCCATTACTTTAGAGAGAAGAGAGGTAATGGCGATAGGTCTGTAGTTAGCTGGGTCCGAGCTATCGCCTTTTTTAGGGATCGGATGGACAAGGGCACGCTTCCATGAGACCGGGACTGCGCCTTTTAAGTAAGAGTACATGTTCGTAGCACAACTGGAGAGATACCATCTGGCCCACTCGACTTATGAACTTCCAAGGAAAGGAGGGTTTTTCGGATGAGTTTTTGCCGAAAAACTATTTCCGGCATAAAGCTCGGACACCGCGGGATGATAGGCGGTGCCCTCCTCTGGTCGTCCAAAGTCGAGTTTGAGGCAAAAAGAGTGCCCAAGAGATCGGCTTTCTCTTTTGCCGTGTGGGCCAAAGAGTCGTTCCCAGTGTGCAATGGCGGCAGGGACGGGCGACAGAAGTTTCCCAGACTGGCTTTGGAAAGCGCCCAGAACTTGCACGTGCCAGGTGGGTACTTTGCCAACTGATCCCCGATTTTGACGACATGCTTGAACTTTGCTCTAGCGATTTTCCGTTTGAAGAATCTGGAGGCACGATTATATTTCCTCTTCACAACTTTAGAGTTCGGATCCTTAGTGACTAACGCATTAGCCCAAGCCCGATAAGCCTGCCGTTTGTCAGCTGCTGCAGCCCTGACAGACGCATCAAACCAAGGCCGCGATCTGCCACCAAGTGGTACCACAGAGCTTGGTACAAATAGTTCCATGCCCTGAAGTATCACATCAGCTACAGCCGCAGCGCAGTCACCAGAATCATTGGAAGGGAATCAAATCGGCCCCCATGGGTAGGGTGCAAAAAAGGATCGCATTCCATCCCAATCCGCTGACTTGTCATGACAGGTCATGTGCGAGCTGGGCGTTCCATGGGCACTACACTCCGTACCAAGCAATGATCAGAGGACCCTAAGGGAGCCTCGACAGTGACTTGGTACTTTTCGGGATGTGTAGTCAGCAGAAGATCCAACAAAGAGGGTATATGGCTGTCCACGTCCGGTAGACGAGTGTGCGTCTTTACCAATTGGGACAGACCATTTGCCAGAGCAAAGTCAAACACAGATCTCCCCGCGTAGTCGGTGGCACGTGACCCTAGCCAATCGGTATGGTGCGCATTGAAGTCCCCGAGGACTACGACTTCGGCGGAGGGAGTCTGTGAAAGCAGATCGTCAATCTTCGCCTGAATATGGCCTAAGAGTTGATCCGTTTCTGCATTACCACTATGGGACCTGTAGAGGCACGCGTAGACTCTGACATGGTCGTCCATGTCCACGCGCAGCCAGAGTACAGACCGGTCCCGACCTTCAAAAACCTGAAGGCGACGGTAGCAGATATCGTCCCTTACGAACACAGATACCCCGGCGTGTGGTATAAAATGATGTACTAGTTTATACCCGGGGTATGATAGGTACGCTGTGTCGCTAGGTTGATATATCTGCGTCTCCGTCAGAAACAACAAGGCCGGCTGCGCTGTCTCTAGATGATGGTGGACGGCTTTCAAGTTGGAATGAAGTCCCCGGATGTTGCAAAAGTCCACAGTTAAAGTGGGTCGGGGTTCCGCTGCGTTGACTCGTCGTTTGCCCTCAAAAAACACAAAAGGCGATACTTTGCCCGCCCCAGATACGACGGGCAGCCCGAGCAAAATCCGAGAATCATTTCCCCGATTTTGCTCGGGGAGGGGGTCCCCGGCTTCATCAAAGCCGGTACCCTCCTGGGGTATTTTTCTTTTTAGCATCGCTTTCATGTTTGGCGTGGGGGGAGGGGGGGGGGGTGTGGTTCTTCCGGATTCTCTCACTCACCGACGAAACATAACCAAATGAATTTGGTTACTACACGTCGGTCTTCTGTGAGAGGGTGGTCCTTCCCCGGGCGAGCCAGCCCAATACGAGCTACAGCCAGATAACTACAGCTAGGCTCTACCACCAAAGCTAAGCCGAGCTAAGCCCCTGTGGAGCGACCGTTTTCCTTTGGTGGAATGATTATGAGTCCTCATCGAAGAAAAATGAGTGAGAAAATATTTGAAGAATTAGTTTTACTTAAGTGTTTTATTTAATTAATATATAATTTAATATTAAGGGGTATATATAATAAAGAAACTTAATTTCATTTCAATGTTGTTTTATTACAAAAGTATTTTATCTTTAAGAAGTATTTTAATTTTGTATTTAGTATTTCAGATACCAATCTCGAATTATTTTGTATTTGGTATCTGAAATACTTAATTAAAAAGTATCTAAAAGTAGTAGTAGTAGTACTTTGTACAGGGTATTTTGTACATCACTGAAAACCAGGAAGACTATAGAGTGTAGAAGACAAAGAGGATTTTAACCAGATCTCTGACACCAATATGCCATCGACTAGGACGTCGCTAAAAGATGCGAGAAGGTCAGGAAAGTGTGCCGGAATGCTTTGTGCATTTATTTGTATAAGGATAAGAGAATGTTCGTTATTTTAAAATACAGATTGAAATATATAATCAAGGGGAGACAAAGAATCGTCGTCTGGAGATAAGGTACTATCAGCGCTATGGAAATCATCAGAAGAGGAACAAGAGAAATAATCATCATTCAAGTTTAAAATAGATTGATTTGACATATACAACTATAAATATGTAAATAATATAAAATAAATAAATATTTCGGAGATAGACTCATATTAGTGGCTTGCTTGTTCTTGATGGAGTCTTATGGTACAGGATCCGAGGCGTCTCACACCCCAATATTACTATGAAATCAATTGAGTTACTCATTTTCGTTAACTTATGGTGATCTGCGATAAATATATATATATCTATATATATAAGCTACGTTAAACTATTTAACTAAAACTATTACAATTTTCTTAAATGATACTGTTAGAGTCGAGGGTATTTCTAAATAATTAGTAGGCATCAACTCCTATAAATTAGTAAGCAAGTGTTAGGTTTATTAAGTATCGTGTCATCGTTTGAGAGCGGAAGCTCTGCAGGTGTGAATAGTGATTGTCGATGTGATCTTTGAGTAGCTTATCTTGCGTTTTATTACTGTGGTAGATTTATGTCATAGTTTTATTACTAAATTAGTTATAAAGTCGTAATCTGGCTTTCGTAGTATTAAATAGCGTGAAATACGTGAATTTGACAATTACTTTGAATTCTTATTATTTTTTTAATTAAATTTCTACATGAATCCTTAGAATACAATATAATTAATCTACATAACCTGGCGTAATTATGTGAAGAATATCATCCAATAATTATTATTTAAAAAACATAAGTTCTTTTCAACAGAATGCAGTAGTGTTCAATTCGTGGTTAAATTTGTGAATTGTTACATGTTTTAGGCTAGGTCGTGACAATTTTAATTCCGTTGTGCGACATAGTGATACGAAATTGTGAGACGTGTCACAACGGAAATATCTAAAGGTATGTTTACATCGTTAACATCGCCAGATTATTTAGTATTTTATTTTTAGTACTTATTATTATTACGTCCTTAAATTACGTTACGCTCTGAGGGGGGGAGGGGATCTAAGCTCGCGTTCCGAGGCGTTACAGAGAGGTCGGGTGTTGTTTGAAACGTTACGTAACGCAATACTTTAACTTTTATGTTTCAAAATACTCTGAGAACACAAAATTCAAAGGCATTGAATTCAAGTATCGTTATTTATTTTTAACTATCAATTATCATGTTCGAATGTTCATTGTTTTTGTAAAACGAATCAGATGTTCAAAGCTAAAAAAAGACAGATTAGTGAAAACTAAACTTGTAAGTACAAATTAAATGAAGGACCCTTAACTCACACGCTTTGTATTCGAGTATCTATTATGAACCATTATCACATTGCAGATTTTATTTTTTGAAAAATAATCAGAAAAATAAGCGATAAGGAAGCGCTTTACCTCGAGTTAATAAAGTGCTATCAAAGTGCATATCCCAGCAAATCTAAACAAAAAGTTCAAGGAGATGTCACCGAAATATGGAGATCTATGAAAGAGGAAAAAAAATACGCTGCTCTGGCAGCAGAGAAGCTCGCAGAACTAAAAAGAAACAGTTAAAAAAAAGGCAATCTCATATCGTTTCAGTTTAATGTAAGTTTTCTTTTTGAAGTTGTTTGTGTTCTAAAAAATTAAAATTACTGTTTTTTTACTCACTTTATGGTTTTTTAGTTGCCACGAAATAGGTTCAACAGCAAAAAATCTCGAGATTCGACAGCAAAAAATCTCGAGATTGCGATGATGATGATTCTTCTGACAAGGAAAATTTGACGAAACAACCAAGTTGCAGCCACTCACCTTCAACATCGCAGCCGGTACGTGAAAGAAACTCTGACGAGGGCTTAAAATCTAAATCCGAACCGACGAAGGCTATCGTATCGCGCAAAACAAGTTGGAAAATGAGATTTTAATTCTCAAGAGTGATCTGCTCAGTTTGCAGACCAAAAAATCACTCAATTACTTGACAGATAATGAATATGATTTACTGAAAAAAAAAGAAAATATCTGAGAACATTATAGTACAATCAGCAACGTCAATAGAAGTTCCGTCAAAAGCGAAAAAAGAGATGAAGTCTCTCTTTGAAGAAAACCCGGCATTAAGAGCTGAAATTCCATCTCTTCATGAAAAACGAAGACGGCCAAGGTTAGACCATAATAGATGAATTAATTTTCAATTAACGCTGATTGAAATATCGTTTATGTTTATAATAATACAAAAACATTGCTTATGTTTACAGATTAGAGGAAGATCAGCCGGAACTGATGAAAACCATCACAGACATTGCCATGTACGGATCTGCTGCAGAAGAAAGACGGAGAAACGAATCGATCAGAAGCATCAAAACATTGGAGCAAATGGTACCGGAATTGAAGAACCGGATTCTATATATCGCGTAATGGTCTTTATATTCGATTGTTGCCAAAAAAAAGCGGTACTGTTGAAGGAAGAAGACACCTCGTCACAGTTCCCGTAAAGTAGATGCGTGCCAGCAACGATAAACACAATATACACAATACAAAGAATCAATAGATAATTTACATGATAACGAAGTGGTTTTTCACTGCGACTTTTCAGACAATTACGTGTGCAAAATGGCAGAAAAAATACAAGCCATGCACTTTGGATCTTCAAAGACGCAAGTTACGTTGCATACAGGCTTATTATATTTTAAAAATGGAAATCCTTTATGTTTTTGCACCATTTCTCTTTCACTCAAACATGGTCCCGAAGCAATATGTGCCCATTTAAAACCAATAATATACTTCATCAAAGAAAAGAAGCCCATAGTTAATTCGAATCCATATTTAGTCTAATGGACCCATTACTCAATATCGTCAAAAATATTTTTTTTTTCCTATTTGCAACATTTTAAGCAACCTAGTAATTTTTTGAGGCGTCCACGGCAGAGATGCAGCCGATGGCATTGGAGGTGTGGTGAAGAGAACCTTAGACACAAAAGTAGCTTACTGAGAGGATGTTTTCGATGCTAAGTCTGTGTTTGAAATTTTATTAAAATCAGAAATATATGTCAAGTTATTTAATATTTCTGAAAAAGATATAGAAAATATAAAAATATATAATCTAGAGAAAGTTCTACCAATACCACCAACTATGAAAATTCATCAAGTAATTGATAATAGCGATATAACTCCTCCCCCTTTAAGAGAGAGGCGTGACGTCGGTTGCTGCAACTGATGAGGATGTTCTTCATCTTTCAGTTGCGGAATCGGGAAACGTTTCGTTCTAGGCAGCCACTAAAACTTGTATATGGCTGCTCCAAATCCAATCAGGATAATTATAGTGAAAATACTTATTGCAGGCCAACTTGTTGTATTCGGAATTGATGTCATGAAGCTTGTGGGTACTTCGATGTTTCCATTTTTTTTAATAATATCTTTTATTTCATCAATTTCTACTCTACATCTTCAAATTTAATTGTGAGGGGTGTAGGTTTAGGTGTCGGATGAGCACGTGGTTGCGGGATGGTCTCTTTGATGTGAATATATTTTTTATGTGTTGTAAGTATTCTATTGCCAATTTGTGTTTTACAATTGTTGTCAATAGTTATCAATATCGCTCCTTTACAACGTTGGTATTGTACATCGTTGCCACAGCTGGTCTTTATGACTTCTTCTTCTTTAAGAATGATTATGCAGTTATTTTCTTCTATTTGTCTTGTAATATTATTTTCATAACACGCTGTCGCATAGGTGCAGTTGTGTGATTCTTGGTGTTGTATCAGTTAAGCTATGCAGTCTTCAAAGTGAAGTAGGGGTTGCCAATCTAGGTCTTTGCAGATGACTTTATCTTCTTCGATCTCCAGGCAGGGTTCATGAGGGTACGCAAATTCTTTATTTTCCAAGACAAGGAGAGGGTTTTTAGGGATAAGTACTGTATTATTTTTATTAGGGATGGAATAGAGGTGTAACAAATTATAGGGCTGTTTTGCGACTTCTAATATGAACGTGTTTCATTAGTGCTGTATGCTTTGACTCCTAATGTCTTTTCCCAAAGATGAATGTTCTGAAGGTTCGGGGAAAATGCCAAGTACAAGCTTATCTCGTTCTGTAGAAGGTTTAATTCCTCGATGAGGTAGATGGGTCTATGATACTAGGGTGCATTTTGCCTAGGTGCGAAAACGTTATAGCATTTTCTAATGTTTGAAGTTTATCGTAGAGTTGTTGTAATGACCTTTCTATTTCGTTAAGAATGTTATTTGTCTCTACTTCGTTTTTCAAGATGTTATGCTGTGATGCAAGTTCGCCTATTGTTTTGCTGATTTTATCTTGATTTTTTGTTATATGGATTAAGTTTTTCTCATAATTATTCATAAAATTAGTCATAATGTTAATTGTTTTCTTTAAATTATATGCGTTATTATTAATGGAAGATTTTAACTGGTTGATCTCTTTTTCAAATTTTACTGCGTCGTTTTGGTCTAAATTGCCTGTGATTGATTTTATGATCATGCCCAATCAATCTACTAGACCGCGTTTTTGTCTGTAATTTGATTTAAAACCTATGGTTTTTAAACCTAAATACATCAGTTTGCTCTCTATTGTATCAAGCATGTATTCGATTTGTTTGAATGCTGTTGAGTATGAATTTGTATTTTGTAGGGTTAATCTGAGTGTGAAATAATTACTTCCTATTTCCTTGAATATGTCTCCAATTTTAGTCATGTTGTAAATTATGGCTAGATGATAGGTGTCTATCTGATGTTGGGCTTTAGCTTCCGTTAATACTAAGATTCCGTTATGGCTGTCTATCGGTTGTATAAATGCTGTGCCTGCGATGCACCGGAGCACTGCGATGACAGTGATGGCAGTTCTGAAACATTTTCAGGACGCCTCAGTAATTTGAAATGTACTCTGACTAATTTTTGGCATTCGGTTTATGGTGTTATTGGGACCTATTTCCGTAATGGTTCCTAATATTTCATCGTAATCGAATACATTTTCCTCTTGTGTGCTGGTATTTTGAGAGGGTGTGTTTTCTCCTACGTGTGTGTCAATTTGTTCGTTTGTGTTGGGTGTCGTTGGAATATCTAATAGTGTCCGTATATCTATGTCCTCTAAGTCTATGTTAGCGTGTGATGTGCTAGGTTCTGAATTGTTAGTATTGTGATTTATGTTTGAAATTTTTATTTTGGAGAAAGCGTCTGCATTAGTATTTATTTTTCCATTTTTGTAATGAACGTCGAAAATTGTATTCTGCTAGTCTTAAACTTTGGGTCTTTGATTGACATTATCCATGTCAGGGGTCTGTGATCTGTATAAATTATAAATTTTCTGCCGTATAAGTAAGGTCGAAAGTATTTGATAGCCCAAACTATGCTAAGTAATTTCTTCTCAATAGTTGAGTATTGTTATAGCCAATAGTTTCATTATAGCCATTATTTTTTGCAATTATTATAATATTGTTCAATTCGGTTTTATAGTCTTCCCTGGTCATTGGTATATTTAACATTCTATGAATTAATGAATGAAAGACTGCATGTTTATGTGTACTGGGGTGTCTTGAGGAAGAATGTATTATATTATCGCTATAAGTTGCTTTTCTATAAATTTTATACTGCGGTTTGCCTGAAGAAATATCTATTGTGATGTCTAGAAAGTTTATGAGATTGTTGCCTATTTCCATAGTAAAATTTATATATTTGTTTATAGAGTTTATGTATATATTATTAGCAGTATTTATAACCTAGAATTTGTATACAATTAACTATTTATTCTTTATTGACATTATTGTAATTTTTTAAACTTTGACATTATTCTCAATACTAATTATTATGAATTTGTTATTATAAATTTTAAAATAATATTTTAAAAATTGATTGTAAATTAATAACTTGCATTGATGTTGTAAATTTAGTGGGTAGTAAGTTAAAATTATTTTATGTAAATTACCCATCAATGAACACAATTATTATACTATTCCTGACAATGATGTTCGAAACCGGTCGCATAGCATAAATATAAAATCATTAAATAGTGGAACTTAGTACAAGCATATTTATTTCATTTAAAAACATTTTTTCTTTATTTAAGTTTATTTTACTGCCTTTTTTTAAAGCTTTTTGTTAATGGTTTTGTTAGTTTAGCGAAGTCTTTAATAAATTTTCTATAAAACCCTACTAATCCTAAGAAGGATTTTATTTCTTTCGGTGTCGTTGGTGTCGGAAATTTTTTTACTGCTAAAATTTTATCTGTGTCTGGCTGAAAGCCTTGGTTAGTGTTACATAGATTCATTATAATTAATTGGCAACACTTGCTTCCGAATGGCGTCTCTCGGTTGTAAGACATGATTTGTACTCTCTGCTTTAATAAATATATCTTGCGAATATACAGTCCTAGACATTTCATGGTGTCAGAAGAAAAGTGAACACTACAAAAAAAAAAGCAAAGAATAATATGCAGCCAGAAAGTAATTCCTAAATAGAAATTAGTCGAAATATTCAACAACTACAAAATGGCGGAACGAAAGCCAACGACGCAAAATTCTCAAAATCTGGGATCAACGTCAAATGTAAGTCCATTAGACTTAAAAAGCAGCAATATGCCGCTCACTTGGAAAAATTGGTATACACTATTCCAAATATATCTACGTGCCAACAACTTAGAGGAAATCGACGATAAAAGAAAAGTCGCAATTTTATTACATTTAATGGGTCCTGACAGTCTCAGTATTTTTTATTCATTCAACGAAGATATTGATACTGTTACATATAAACAGCTGATCCAAAAATTTAACGCATATTTCCTACCTAAAATAAATATTACTATGGAACGATACAAAATGTTTAACCGTCGCCAAGGAACCGATGAGTCGATCGACGACTACGTAACCGACTTGAAAAACATTGCCAGACAATGCGCATTCGAAAGCCTTGAGGATAGTTTAGTGAGAGATATTTTCAGCCTAAATCTATCAAGCGCTAATCACTATATCAAGGAGAAGATCCTGGCAGAGAAGCCTCACACACTGGAGGATGCTATTCAACTAGCTAAAGGTATTGAGATGACCAAAAAACAAGTCCGGGAGCTTGAGTCCAGTAGCACAATAGCAGCAGTCGCTAGACGTGAACATATACAAAAAACTCAGCGGATGTCACGGTCAAAGACAAACGAAACAAACAGTCAAGAGCAGTTCGAAGGTCACCGTCTCAATCTACCACTACCTGCAGAAGATGCGGACAAATCCACAGGAAAAAATGTCCAGCCCTGGGTATCCAATGTAAGATTTGTAGAAAATATAACCATTTTGCATCAGTGTGCTTTCATAATAGAAATAATGTAAAAAATATTCGTAATATAGATAGTAATCATAATAACAATTTATTTTTAGGTTCTATATAGTGTCTTGCTTCCAGCAGCAATTCACAAAAATGGAAAACATATTTAACCTTAAATAATGTAGATATCAATTTTTTGCTGGATACAGGAGCAGACACAAACATCATTACATTAAATACTTTTAACACACTTGACATACCTTCACAGACATTACAAAAAAGTCAGTATAAGTTATCAACATTTAGCGGTGAAATCATTCCCACCATAGGGCAGTGCAGCATACAAGTGACACATAACAACAAAATACACAATGAAAATTTTCATGTCGTTGATCTTAATTGTCAAAATATTTTAGGCCGTGAAACATGCAAAACTCTTAACCTTATAAAAAAAGTAAACAAAGTCACATTTCAATTAGGCAGTCATAGTGTTGGTGGAACCACACTATTTGAACAATATGAAGATTTATTTGAAGGACTAGGTTGTGTTACAGACTACATATGTAATTTCACTCTCAAGCCAGATGCCAGTCCATTTATAGATGCCTGTAGAAGAGTACCATTTGGTCTTAAAGATGCACTCAAAGAGGAACTAGCCGAATTGGAGAAATTAGGTATTATATGCAAAGTTGAAGAACCAACAGAATGGGTAAGTGCTATAGTCTTAACTTCAAAGAAAAACGGTAAAATTAGGTTATGTATAGATCCTCGTAGGTTAAATCAGGCAATTATGAGACCACATTATCAATTCCCCACCCTTGATGAAATAAAATCTGACTTATCAGGTGCAAAATACTTCACCACCCTAGACGCAAACAAAGGTTTTTGGATGTTGAAGCTAAGTGAAGCATCATCAAAGCTCTGTACATTCATAACCCCTTATGGCAGATACCGATTCACTCGTTTACCCTTTGGTATCAATGCAGCACCTGAAATTTTTCACAGGGAAATGATCAAACGTTTTGGTGACATAGAAGGAGTTAAGATAATGATGGATGATTTTCTAGTATATGGCAAGACGTTAGATGAACACAATGAACGATTACAGAAAGTCTTGGATCGTGCACGTCAAATCAATCTTAAATTTAACAAAGAAAAGTCAGTGTTCTGTCAGTCTTCAGTAAAATACTTAGGTGACATTTTTGATCATAACGGATCAGTCAAAAGTTGGAGATATAAAAAAAATTGCCACCACCTGTATCAGTCACAGAACTACAAAGGTTCATGGGTATGGTTAATTATTTAAGTCCCTTTATACACAATCTTTCACAAAAGTCCAGTCACTTGAGAAGTCTATTGTCAAAAAATACAGCATGGTTATGGTCAGATCAGCATCAGTCAGAATATGAGGAAATAAAAAATTTAATTAGTACAGCACCAGTTCTTACATATTATGATCCAAATAAAGAGATTACACTCTCGGTCGATGCATCCAAAGATGCTATGGGCGCTGTAATATCACATGACAAACAGCCAATAGCCTATGCATCTGCATCCTTAACAAAATGTCAGCAAAATTATTCTCAAATTGAAAAAGAGTTACTTGCAGTCTTATTTGGTTGTACTAAATACCATCAATATGTCTATGGTAAATGTATACTTGTAGAGACAGATCATAAACCACTCATTACATTGTTTAAAAAAGCACTTTTTGATATACCTGCTCGTCTTCAACGCATAATGTTACGTTTACAGCCATATGATCTCAAAGTCACATACAAACCTGGTAGATATTTATACATAGCAGACACACTTTCTCGTGCAGCTTTACCAGAACAGTCATTAACAGATCTCGAACAAGATATTGATTTACATGTCAACTTGATCATGAATAGCCTATCAGCCAGTCCAAAAATAATTACAACAAATTCAAGAGTCAACATTACAAGATAAAACTTTATGTCAAATTATTAATTATTGTCAAAATGGTTGGCCTGAGCATAAAAAGACAGTATGCCAGTCAATACAGCCATACTATAACATTAAAGATCAATTACATGTCCTAAATAACATAGTTTTCATGTCCAACAGTATAGTCATACCAGATTCCATGAGAGAAGATACCTTAATAACCATACATAATACTAGTCATCAAAGTATTAACAGTTGCGTTCAACTTGCAAAAGGCACAGTCTATTGGCCTCATATGAACTCTGATATAGAAAAATACATAAATAAATGTTCAATTTGTCTGACATATAGAAAAAATAATATCAAACAACCTATTATGCATCATGAATACAAACTTTTACCATGGCATAAAGTGGGTATAGACATATTTGATTACAACAATAAAAAATATCTTATAGTCATAGATTACTTCTCTAAATATATAGAAATTGCATTATTGAACTCGGGATTTTCATCACAAATAGTTATAACACATCTGAAGTCGATTTTTGCTAGACATGGCATACCTAGTATATTAATATCAGACAATGGTCCCCCTTTTAACAGTAAAGAATTTGAATCATTCATAGAGTCCTGGAACATTATACATAACACATCGAGTCCATACTTGAGTCGGTCGAATGGCATGGTTGAAAGAGCCGTTGCCACAGTAAAGAACACACTCAAAAAATGTGATGCAAATAAAAGTGACCCCTACCTAGCTTTATTACAGCTCAGGAATACACCTAAAAAGTCAGGTTATTCACCATCTCAGTTGGCCATGTCAAGAAAACTAAGAACCACTTTACCAATTTCAGATAATCAATTACTGCCTAAATTAGTTAATTTAGATGAACTGGGTAAATTCATAGAAAAACAAAAGGAAAACTCAACACTTTATTATAACATGCATAGTAAAACACTCTCAACACTTTCACCGGGAGATCAAATCTATTTTAAACACAAGCCAAATAGTATATGGGTTCCAGGGATTGTCAATAGTGTAGGTCCTCAACCTCGCAGTTACATGGTACAATTTCCACAAGGTTTATTCCGTAGAAATAGAGAGCATATCTTGAAGCCTGCTGTCCCTATTGACACACCAATACAGCCGTCAGCATCTGAAAACCAAGAGAACACAGTTAATGACACATTACAAAATAACAACACATATGATTCACAAGGAGCAATCACTACACGTAGTGGTCGTATTATTAAAAAAACAATAAGGTATAGATAAATGTGAATTTAAGCCATAAGATGTATACTTATCTTTGTCCAATGTTATTTTATAATTTTTGTCATTTCGTAGTTATTCTTTCATGTCTTTATATTATATTGTTTTATGTGTAAGCTCATCTTATTCTTAAGGTAATACTTTGATTATTATTATATAACTTGTAGTCTTGTTTAATTTAGGTTATAAACATTGTAATTATTTATTTGACAGTTCAGTTGTCATTGTAAAAGTTTTTACGACCCTGGCAAAGAACATTAAACATACAGCCATCTAATAAAACTTGATATACGTTCTTAAACTTAAGGTCTTGCAAACTTACTTTAAAAAAAAAAGAACATGTTACATAGTATTCATTATAATTAATTGGCAACACTTGCTTCCGAATGGCGTCTCTCGGTTGTAAGACATGATTTGTACTCTCTGCTTTAATAAATATATCTTGCGAATATACAGTCCTAGACATTTCAGTTAGTAAGTGTGTCCTAATAATTTTACTTGTTTCTGTAAAAATTCGGATTTGTTGAGTTGTATTTTTAAGTTGTGCTTTCTAAATTTATCGAATACTTGGTTAAATTTGTCTAGATGTTCCTGAAGGGATGTTGAAAATATGATTACGTCATCTAGATAAGTCAGTACGTTAGTAATTCCTCTGAGTACTGAGTCCATAAGTCGTTAGAATGTACTCGTACTCGTTGCGTTTTTCAGGCCGAAGGGCATACGAAGGAATTCGTAATGTCGTCGTTCTATGGAGAATGCTGTCTTTTGCACATCGTCAGGGTGCATTTCTACTTGATGGTAACCTGAGGCTAAATCCAAAGTCGTAAAGTATTGTGCACGGCCTAATCTATCGAGAATATCGTCTATGTTGTATTTGTCATCAATCGTTTTGTCGTTTAATTTCCTATAATCCATCACGAGTCTGTACTTTTGATCTCCAGATGCGTCAGCTTTCTTCGGTACTAGATGAACTGGGCATGACCACGGGGAGTTGCTTTCTCTAATGATATTTTGTTGTAATAATTTATTTATCTGGTTTTTATATTCTTCTTTTTGTTTAGAGGCTTGCCTGTAGTTTCTTACGTAAATTGGTTTATTATCGGTTAATTTTAATTGGTGTTTTATTTCATGTGTAATAAATAGTTAAAGGAATATCTTCACAGTGGAAGATGTCTCTATAATTAAAGCAAAAGTTTTTCTATTGCTCTTTTTTCTTCCGCGTTCATGTGGTCCGTGCGAAGTTTGTTTAAATTTTTTTTAAGGAGATCCTCTGTGTTTTTATTTCTTTTTATATTGTTAATTTTATGGGTGTTATTCTTTATTTTAATTTTGTTTAATTTTAATCTGCAACTTTTTTTTATTGTTATTTCGTTGTCTGAGTAATTCATGACTGTTGTTATTAGGTTTCCGTTTTTTAATGAGACTATAGCTGCTGGGAATAGTAGACCGTCCTTAGTCGATGCTGACCTTAGGTAATAGTCCCCTTCTTCCTTGTTACATAAAAGATTCACTACCTGCTCGCATTTGGGTTTGATTTTGTTTAGGGATTTTATGTCGTCTTTTATTGAGATGTTTATTTTGTCTGTACACAGTAATTTATTTTTCATGTCTATTTTGCAATTTAGAGGGGTTAAAAAGTCTAATCCTAGTAGTCCTACAAGATCAGGGTTTTCTTTCAACAAAACGGAGAAAATATGTAAATAACTATATGAATTCGTAAATGAAACTAAACAAGAATAAACCACTGACAGCCGACATCAAACATCGGCGCTGAAGAGTGGAAAAAGGTTTGCGATCATGCAATCAAATGTGAAAATGAATATAGAAGCATTCAACACAGTTTAGACAATTACACTGATGGACTAGTGATAAATACAGCTGATAGTGACAGTGATATTGACCTCTTTGAGAGCACAGATGGTTAGAATTATTATTATTACAATGTCTCATTTCAAGAATAGCTATAATGGTCTTTATTATTTACAGTTATAATTTTCCTAAATAATAAATTACGTGAACATAATGTAAGCATGTCAAGCTATTCCATGGCTTTTATCGCCTTGTGCGTGGAGACCGAATCCAGAAATTCCGTAACGAAAATAACCTAACACACCAGTATTGTGTACCTATCATTTAACAATAGCGTAAGCGCCAAGTTGATAATATGTGTTATGAACTTTATTGTCTACAGCTTAAGATTTAGTTTAAAATAAATGTTTTACTTGTACAAATGTATTTTTTTCAACAAGGATTTTCATTTCAATGACTTTCTGTTATAGTGTTACAAAAAAAACCCTGAGTACAAGAATTTAACAATCGTAATTGAACTTTATTCCTGAGATTTAAGGTTGAAAACGTTTTATCTGTTAATATTATTAACCTTTTTATGATATTACATAGCACTGATAATTTCTTATTTAAATAGAACTATATGTCCTATTTAAATTGAGAAATTATACCATTCTTATTTAAAATTTTAACCTATAAATAAATGAGTAATCTATTCACTAAAAGAAAAAAAAATGTTTTTTTATACATCACCGCAAGCACGTTACACAACTTGAATTAACATCAAAAAAAAAAACAACTACATAAATAAATAAATAACTATAATTGCATAAGCTGATAAAAAATGCTATACAATAGCTTTACCGCGGCAGTCTCCGAGTGCCACACGTCTTTTTTTTATTATTTTATTTTACCCCAGCTTAAAGCCACCACTTATAGAAAAATTTGTGGCTTTTATACAAAGAATAAAAATAATTATCAATAGAAGCAAATTATACTTGTTTTAACAGCTCCTAATAGTTACCATACTGTTTCAATTCCGTGCGACAGAGATAACGCTCTACGAAATTAGCCGATTGTCTCTTTCCAAAGGTCGATGATTTTTTTTTTTTATATGATCTAGGGCAATGCTGACTACATTCCACCTGATGGTAAGCGAAATATAGTCTTAGATGGTAAGGCGCATTACCCTAGCAACCTATTCACTCATCTCTTGAAGACACCCACATTATATTTGGCCGGCAATACCGACGCAGGCAAATTGTTCCAGTCCTTCGCTGTACGTACAAAAAATGAGGTAGCAAAGCGATTCGTTCGGACAGGTGGAATGTCCACAACAAAAGGATGAAAACCTGCCGTGCGTCGGGACGTCCGGTGATGGAAGGGGGACGGCGGAATTAAATTGTGTAATTCCTGCGCACACTCACCAAAATGTATCCTGTAGAATACTGAGATGCTAGCAATTCTACGCCTGTGCTCAAGGCTTTGGAGGTCGGCTTCGACCAATTCGGGATCGCCTATAAGTCTCTTTGCTCGCCTCTCAATTGAGTCCAGAACCAAAAGATGAGACTTAGCGGCACCAGCAAATGTGTCCACAGTACTCTACACACGACCGGATCTGTGCTTTGTATAAAACAAGAAGCTGTCCCGGTGCAAAGTACTGTCGAACCTTCGCAAGAACGGCAAGCTTTGCTGCTGCTGCTCTAGCTCTGAACTCAATGAACCGACCAAAGTTGAGGTTCGAGGAAATCTCTAAGCCTAACAACTGAAGCCGGTCACTGTATTCCAAGGATACATTCTGGAAAGTAGGAGCCAAGGTGGAAAGGCTCCTTTTGGCGGTAAATAGACACGTATTACGGCGAAACCCGTATTGTCGGTCACTGAGGAGATAGTTACCTTCTAGGTATGCTAGTAGGCACGAGTTCAATACACTATCCATAATCTTGCAAAGTATGGAGGTGATTGAGATCGGTCTGTAATTGACAGGGTCGGTATGTGCAATATTTATTGCCGGGCACTATATAGATACATATATATATATAAACTCGGCGTCACAAAAATCGCACCTCTATGTTTTTTTCAGTAAATCGCTCCTAGAATCTAGCACATAAGTACTACGTATGAAAAAAATATATCATTCAAAAGTGCACTTCAATACCTTTATATTAATTACCTGTATCATTAAAAAAACAATTACCATTTCTAACCAGGGGCCAATCAAAAAAATGTTTAAAAAAATGCTTACTTAAGGAGCACTACTTGTGCTACCTTATAATAGTCCGGTCAAATTAGACCAAAAAATCAGTAAACCCACGACAAATTCAGGGGAAGCTGAAAATTCTTAAAATTGTTTAAATTATAATTATAAACATTGTCTTAAAAGTCCCAACCGATCCCATGTAAGGAAAAAATTTTAGCGGGGTAATAAGGTCCAAAAAATGAGTTTTTCGCGATTTTCTTGAAAACGGTAAGTTTTATCGCAAAATTACCCCAGACATAATTTGTAGATCAGGGAATTTCCTATAAAAAAGGTATCAATAATTTTTTCCCTAAAAGCCACCGCTTCTGAGATATAACGATGCAAAAAATTGCGAGCGTCATAATATGCCTAAGTACCTCACCCATATACTTTCTGTAGCTGTAATGTAAGTAAGAATATGTTTCTGTCAGTGATTTTAAGTTACATTTAAAATATAAAATACTCATGAGTATTATTCTGAGAATATCAGGTATAATGAAACTCGATCCCTTAATATATACAATAGTGTAACCTTGAGGCAACATCTGTCTCTCTGTTCAGTTGTGTGCGTGGCTACGGTCGTATACCTGTTTTGTCTAAATACTCAATACATAAAATAATGTTAGTCTTGAGCGTCACTCGACTTTTCGACAAGTGTCGAAATCACATACTATTTTTACACGCCATAAGTGGCTGTGATACGACATCTGCATTTTACAGAAGGGGTAAAACAACTGTATTCAAAATGTTTGAAAAGCAAGACTTACTTGCAACGGCTGAAGTTTTTAAAAAATGTAATTCAACTCCAGAAGAAGTTATTACCAACGGAATTCACTTTCTTCTTCGTATGTACGGAGCTCCTAAAAAAACTACCTGCTTAGACAAGTTTCGATATGCATCTTTTGTCAAAAATACTCGAAATAAGAAACAAGTACAATTAGCTTGTCTTCCTCCAACCTCAGTCTCTGCTCATCAACATCTTCTTCGGGTATACTACCAAGTTCAAGTGTGGCTTGGTTATCAACTAAACCCAACAGATTGGGGTTGGAAGTTGGTCGATAATATATTAGAACCAATTCAGACTTTGCTTCCACCTGCGCCGGAAAAATTGCTCAACACTATCTTTTGTAACTGTAAAAAAGGATGCAATGCTAAATGTGGTTGCAAAAAAGTTGGGCTGTTTTGTTCTCTGGCTTGTACGAATTGTCAAGGCCAGTCTTGTTCTAATGTAGAATCACCAAACACAGAGGATTCATTTAATACTGACGAAGAAACATGTGATGCTTCACTTTTAACACAATTCACCTATAGTCAGGATGAAGAAGAAGAAGAAGAAGAAGAAGAAGAAGAGGAAGAAGAAGAAGTGATTGACGATTCCGAATCCGACGAATAAACTATTAATTTCTAAATCTAATCACAACAGACCCGTGGAATAGGCCTATTGGGGAAACCACGTTAAAAAAAACGCGCTAAGTACACTACCTCAGAGGTGGCGTGGAAACGTGTGCGTTTATGACGCTTGCAATTTTTTGCATCGTTATATCTCAGAAGCGGTGGCTTTTAGGGAAAAAATTATTGATACCTTTTTTATAGGAAATTCCCTGATCTACAAATTATGTCTGGGGTAATTTTGCGATAAAACTTACCGTTTTCAAGAATATCGCGAAAAACTCATTTTTTGGACCTTATTACCCCGCTAAAATTTTTTCCTTACATGGGATCGGTTGGGACTTTTAAGACAATGTTTATAATTATAATTTAAACAATTTTAAGAATTTTCAGCTTCCCCTGAATTTGTCGTGGGTCAAATGTCTAAATTGACCGGACTATAAGGGTATAAAAGCTCATGTAAAGGTAAAAAATCGGTCAGTTGCTACTCAGACTTCAGAGTGAACACCCCGGAACAACATACGCAAGAGAACAGTACCTGAAAATGGATACAACCCCTGATAAAGCCGCTCAAATCATTGCGCTATTGCAATCAGGACTGCGACAGGTTGACGTTGCTCGACAGTTGAACCTTAGCCGATTCTCAGTTCGACGAATATACCAACGGTTTCTTGAGACTGGTGGCTATACTCGAAGACGTGGATCCGGAAGAAAACGCTGCACGTCAGAAAGAGACGACCGCTTCGTTGTTTCCACATCCTTGCGGCACCGCTTCAGCAATGCTGTTGAGTTGCAACAAGAACTCCGATCAGCTTGCAGAACGTCTGTGAGTGTTTCTACGATTAGAAGAAGACTGAAAGAAAAGGAATTGAGAGCTCACAGACCTGCTAGGGGCCCAAAATTGACCGTGCAGCATCGAAGAGAGCGGTTACGATTTGCCCAGGAGCATGTCAACTGGACGAGTGAACAGTGGAAAGCCGTTCTCTTCACCGATGAGACACGAGTATGTCTTTTCTACAACGACAGACGCAGAAGAGTATACCGAAGACGAGGAGAGCGATTTGCCCAGGCTTGCATAGAGGAGTCCGTCGAATACCGAGGTGGTTCCTGTATGTTCTGGGGTGGCATATCCGTCGAAGGGAAAACGGAGCTTGTGTGCGTCTCTCGGACTGGTGGTGGTCGCGGGCAAGGGTCGCTGAATGCTCGGCGGTACATAACGGTGATCTTACAAGACCATGTGGTTCCGTATGCTGGTTTTGTTGGCGATGGGTTCATGTTAATGCATGATAACGCCAGTTGCCACACTGCGTTTGCTGTGCGGGACTATTTGGAAGAGGTTGAGATCCCTGTTATGCAGTGGCCAGCACGAAGTCCAGACCTGAACCCGATCGAGCATCTCTGGGACGATGTAAAGAGGCACGTACGAGCACGAGATCCTGCTCCCACCACTCTACAAGAGCTCCAGGATGCCGTGAAAGACGAATGGGACAACATACCCCAAGCTAGAGTGGTGACCCTCGTGAGCTCCATGAAGGATCGGCTGGAAGCTACCATCACAGCAAGGGGTGGAAACACTAGATTTTAAGGCCTTATTTGTAATTTTTTATGGTGTTATTAATTTTATTTTTTGTCACTTTGTCATGTTTTAAGTTTTTTGTTATTAAAGAATTAAAATGCATACATATGTTTTTTATTTTCTAATAGGCAATTGAATTACCTTTCCAATGATATCCTACAATCATATCCTTACAATTCACAAAGTTTGAGTAAAATTATTTTGAAGTTACTTTTTTAAAAGGTGCGATTTTTGTGACGCCGAGTGTATATATATACATATATATATATATATATATATATGTGTATATATATACATATATATATATATATATATATATATATATATATATATATATATATATAGAGACGAGAGACGAAGCTTCTTAGCAATCCATGGATTCACCGTGCGGGTGCCGGGCCCATCGCGTTGCAAGGAGAGGAGTGCAAGCAGTGCCTGGGACTTGCGACCCAGGAGTAGGTTTAAGGGGCCCCTTTATTATGCGCAAAAACGCTCACCTTCACCCTCCACACTCCTCTCCCTACCTAACCAAATTTGGAAAGAACCTACTAATGCCGCCTTTGAAGTACGTTCTAGAAATGAACCGATGCTTGTTCTAGAAAGGCCAAGATCTTTAAGTAGGTTATAGAGAGATTTTGCTGTTATACCTCTCGCTCCCACTTCTACCGCGTACAAACTAACTATAAATTTATTCCTGATCAGTTCGTTGGTTAGTTCGTAATACTTATTGAGCTTGAATGTGTGATCCCTTGGGATGTTTGTTTCCCAAGGAACAGTAAGCTCCACAAGTATCACGCGCCTCAGATGTTTCGAATACAGGAATAAGTCCGGTCTGGATGACGAAACACCAACATCCCCAGGGATTTTGTAATGCTTTTCATACGTGTCCATCATGAGAATCCAATCAGGAGCCGCGCCTAATATTGAATAAGGCTTCGCTTTTGATTTTTTTTTGGAGGAGCCTTCTTTTACGAATTCTATAGATCGTTCGGTGGTTGTTATACCCTTCCGCGCTCTTGCTACTGAAAGACTAACCGCTTCCCGTATAATTTCTAATACCTTGTCGTGGCGACGCGAGTATTGACCTTTATCTAGAAGTACCCTACACCCTACTAATAGGTGTTTCGCGGTTCCTATTGCCTCCCCACAGACGTTGCAGACTTTTCGGTGGCTTTGCCCCATCTTACTAAATTACTTTGATCTGGGAGAGTCATTTGGAATGCATTAAGATAGAATTTTAATAATGCTGGGGACCAATCATAAATTAAGGTGCGCCACTTCAAAGCTAGTGGAATACAAAAATCTCCTATGGTCACCCATTCGTTTTGAATTTCTAGGCTCATCGCGTGGAGTCGGTAATTATCGTTTTCGTCTTGTCGAATAAAAGATTTTGTTATGTCTATGTCTTGAACTTTCCTACTTGATCCTAGCCCTACTTTATTTGTTTGAGCACCTATCATAAACTTTTTATGGAATTGAAGTCGTGACTCGAGCTCTGAGGCAACTTTGTCTTTTGGGAGAGAAGTTACAGTATCATCTTTAGATTTTCCGATGATATGTCTTTTGGTAACTCTTAGATGTTTGTAGAGCTCCGATGGTTTCTTTAATTTTAATCCAAAGTTGTTACGGTCTCTAAATAAGGTTGAAGAGTCCGCTGAGTGCGCTAACCCGAGCCATAACTTCAATGTCTTTATGACGCTTGCATCTAACTTTGACAAAAGGGTTTTATTTATATCATACACGAGGAAAGGTCAATTTAGACGTGATGTTAAATAATTATCGTAAATCCAAGCTTTTTTGACGTTACTTATTGGTTGGTTGTCTACCTTTTTGAGATCGTTTAAAAAGCTATCGACTATTACATCCAACGATGGAGTACGGCCTTGGTAATCGATTTTTTTACCTAAAAATTTAAACGGAGCTGCTTCCGTAACCGTACTAACGCACTGACCGCCTATTATAAGACCCGGATCGTAAGAGGTATATTTGGTATTCCGTCTACCCAGACACAGACTAAAACATTTACTTGGTTTTGTCCTCAATCCGCCCGTCCACGTACAGAAATCCTCAACTACATTTAAAAGTACCTGACATTGTTTCGGATTACGTGTCAGTATCGCGAGATCATCTGCAAAAGCTAGTATGGATTCTGTGTATTTGTTATTGAACTTAAACCGATAGCCCCACTTTTTTTCATTTCTAATTAATTTGTCTATTAAAATATTAATAACTATATTAAATATAATAGGAGAAATACACAACAGCCCTGAAATAAACCAACGTTATAATTAAGTGGTTTTGAATGGTTTTCATTAAAAATTATTGAGAATTTTAATTTTGAATAATATGATGCAATAATGTCGCGAACTACCATAGGAAAGTTATACCATTTAAGCGCGAACATCATTAGTTCATGTCGTACCGTACCGTATCTTTATATATATATATATATATATATATATATATATATATATATATATATATATATATATATATATATATATATATATATATATATATATATATATGTAAAGAAATTAGATTTCTTTATGCTATCTGTCTGTGGATAAAACAGTTCCTGTTTTACCTTCATTATCATTAGATGGCGTTACTGTCTATACGAGTGTCATGGCGGTACTGTGGATAAAGCAGAGGTAGGGTTTTTGGGAATATGTCGATTGTGAGGCTGAGTGAACGTAAACAATAAATTATTATACTTTAGTGGAAGAGGAATCGACAAGTGAAATAATAAACTTTTAATGTCGTTTCTTTGTTTTTTCAGGTAGGATTGTAAACCTGATTTCTATTGTTTTAGTGGTTAAAAAAGTGTTAACTTACGTTAAAATAAAACTTTGTTTTTTCAGAGCAACACCACGTTTATTTTCTTGAAGATTCCCTTTATAATTGTCTTATAAAACGACATTACTTGTTTAAAACAATGGAGAAATTGAGATTTACTTTCGCGGTATTAGCCGCAAGTGATGCAAAAACAAATTTGATTTGCATAACCTCAATCGAAACACCCGATGGATGTGAATACGATATACCCGATGAATTTAAAAATGCAAATAAACATACTAGTATAACTAAGTTAGAAATTTACGTGAAAATCAAGAATTCGCTTAAAAAAAGACACCAGACACGGAAATTATGGATCCCACTAACTGACGAGCTACGGAAAATCTACCTGGATGCAGGCGAAAACGTACAGTTCGGTGATCAATATCTAGATGAAAATGCAGTGGAAATAAAACCTTCTAATAATAATAGCATCAACAGCACCGAATCTAAGTATAAAAATCGAATAAAAACAGCTGAGAAGTTTGTGTTAGACAAGTTTTCGGGAAGAACATCAAATGTGAATCAATGGATAAGCGAGTTTGAAGCTGAATGTGAAAGGTTTGAAATAATACAGGATGCCAGGAAAATTGAAATTTTAAAACACCTTCTTGAGAAACAGTGCTTAGATTGGTACACAAGTATGATAATAAAATTCACCATTAAGGCAGAATGGAGTGTATGGAAAAACATTTTTTGTGAAACTTATGGTAATAAGGGATGGTCTCAGGTAAAATATGCATATACATTTAGATACCAAACAGGCTCCTTGCTAGAATATGCCACAAAAAAAGATCGCCTTTTATTGGAAGTAAACAAAGATATTGACACTCAAACGCTGACAAATCTTATTGCGATAGGTTTACCAGATTATGTCATGGACAAAATTGATAGAGCACTAGTAACATCCACTGCAAGCTTATGCAATGAAATTGGCAAACAAGAGTATGCAATGAACAAAAAGAATTTTGCCAAAATCAAGAAAAATATGCCTGACATTAAATCCAAATTTGAGAAAAACCCTTTATGCAGAACCTGTAAAAAATTAAACAAAGGTATACGCTACCATCCTGAGGAAAAATGTTGGTTTAAACAAACTGATGACTTTGAAAATAGGAAAAGACATAACAAGAATGTGAACAATACTTATTTGGATATTGAATTAAATGACGATGACCAAAAAAACGAGTGATTACACCATTAATTAGAGTCAAGCTAACATTAAATGAGAGTATGGAAATATTTGGTATATATGACTCCGGCTCTAACGTTTCACTGATAAATTCCAAACTGTTAAATATAAAACAGGGAAAAAGAGATGATCACAAAAATGCAAATCTAGTAACAATTAATGGTGTAAAAAGGACTCAAGGCTTGACAACAATAAAGATAAAGATTTTAGATATAGAGAAAAGTGTAGATATCTACATAGTGGATGGCAACGAATTTCAATATGATTTCCTAGTTGGACTTGATATGATAAAAGAATTTTATTTGGTTCAGGCGTTAGCGACCTTAGCGTTTAAAAAAGAAGATCAGAGGAAGACCAGGTTGTGTATTGATTTTAGAGAACTAAACAGGATAGTGTTACCACAAGCTCAACCGTTTCCGTTGATTGATGACCTGGTGATGAAAACGCGAAACTGCAGATATTTCTCAACCCTAGATATAAATTTGGCGTTTTGGTCCATCCCACTAAGGATTGAAGACAGAAAAAAAACAGCCTTCGTAACTCAAGAAGGACATTTCCAGTGGACTTGTTTACCATTCGGACTCAAAACAGCTCCTGCAATATTTCAAAGAATATTATGTAATATACTAAGAAAACATAAACTAACCAAATTTACAGTTAATTATATAGATGATATACTGGTATTCTCTGAAACTTACAGTGAACACATTAATCACTTGAAGCAATTGTTAGAAGCTATAAGTAATGAAGGATTCAGATTAAAGTTCACAAAATGTTCATTTGCTGCAAGTTCAGTAAAATACCTTGCACATATTATAGAAAACAATACAGTTCGACCTCTGAGAGACAACTTAATCTCCATACAAGAGTTCCCAATACCCACACAGAAAAACATAAGACAATTTTTAGGGAAGATAAATTTTTATCATGAATACATACCAAAATGTGCAATAACTCTAAAACCACTACATAATTTACTGAAAAAAAAACAAAAATTCGTTTGGTCTGCAGAGTGTCAAAATTCATTTGATGAAATAAAAAAACTACTGTGTTCACAACCAATCTTAGAAATATATGACCAAGACTTGCCAATAAATGTCTATACAGATGCATCACTAGAAGGCATTGGAGCAATATTAAAGCAAATACAGCCAAATGGAGTAGAAAAGCCGGTAGCATACTTTTCGAAAAAGTTAAATGAGACACAGAAGAAAAAAAAGGCTATTTATTTAGAATGCCTAGCCATTAAAGAAGCTGTTCAATATTGGTAGTATTGGCTGATAGGAAAATTTTTCACGGTATACTCAGACCACAAACCGTTGGAAAGTATGAACATTAAATCAAGGACGGATGAAGAAAAAGGAGACCTAACATACTATCTCTCTCAGTATGATTTCAAAATAAAATATGCACCTGGGAAAGACAATTTAGAAGCTGACTGCTTAAGCAGGAACCCGGTATTGGAAGCAAAAGAAGATATAGAGGAACAATTAAAAATAGTAAATTTTGTACAGTTACAGGATATTGTAATGGATCAAAAATATAATGAAGATTTACAGGCTAATAAAAATAAATTAATACATAGACACAACATATACTATAAAAAATGTAATAAACAAGAAAAAATTGTATTATCAGAAAAATTCAGTATAAAGCTTATAAAAGAAATACATAACAGTATGTGCCATATAGGAATAAAACAAATACAAAATAAAATTGGAAAAATATATACAGCAAAAAATTTAACAAAAAATATAAATAACCTGTGCAAGAGATGCGACATATGCATAAAAAATAAAACAAGAGTACATGTGAAGTATGGGTTAGTGTCACACTTGGGGCCAGCTTCAAAACCATATGAGATTGTATCCATAAACACGATTGGAGGCTTTGGAGGCTCACGGTCAACGAAAAAATATCTCCATCTGCTAGTGGACCATTACACTCGATATGCACATATAGTTACATAAAAGACACAAAGTGCCAAGGATTTTATTAAACTGGTCAGTAATATAATCAATCACAATGAAATTGGCATGATTCTAAGCGACCAATATCCAGGAATAAATTCTAAGGAATTTAAATCTTTTCTGAGTGAAAAGTCCATTCCACTGATATTTACCGCAGTAAACGCACCATTTTCAAATGGATTAAATGAGAGGCTGAATCAAACGCTGGTGAATAAAATATGATGTAAAATAAATGAAGAGAGTAATAAAACGGCATGGACAACAATAGCCCACACCTGTGTTGATAAGTATAACGATACTTATGATGATTTAAATAGATTAAATAACTATTGTACATCAAATGAAATATATCTTAATGTAGAAAAATGCCATACAATTACATTTTCTAGAAAAAAGGAAATATTGTATTTTGATTATTGTTTTTCTAATTCAAAAATAAAAAGAGTAACTGAGGTGAGAGATCTTGGGGTACTCTTGGATAGTCAAATTATCTTTGATAAGCATATCGATAAAATTACAAAAGATGCTTATCGAATGCTCGGTTTTGTTCTTAGACAAGGATCCGATTTCAGAAACATTAAATCTTTAATAATTCTTTATAAAGCATTTGTGAGACCAATCCTAGAATACGCCTCAATTATTTGGAATCCTTGTTACGCTAAATATAAAGATCTAATTGAGAAAATACAGAATAAATTTTTAAAAATACTAAAATATAGATTTTCTACATCTTTACCATTTGTATCGCTGGAACAACGCAGAGAACTTAAAGACCAATTTTTTCTTTTTAAAATTTTACATAATATTATTGATTCTCCATATCTTTTTAGTAAAATTTCACTTAAATGTCCTCGCTTAGGTGCTCGTTCTCAGGCTATATTTCACATTCCCGTGTGTAGAACAAATTACTTAAAAAACAATTATATATTTAGATCTTGTGATAATCATAATAGAAAATATCACCATATTGACTTGTTTAATAATAATTTAGAAAAATTTGTATCTTTGCTCAAGAGTTTGTAGATTAGTTTTAGTTTTAAGATTTTTTTTTTTTATTTTTAACCACTTTTTTGTTTTTGTTTTTGTTCGACAAGAGTAGCTTTAATTTTTACTTCCATTATGTAAATTTCTTAAGTGGATGCTTTACTGGCATGTCCGTAATATTTTGTATTTTGTTGTTATATTTTTGTAAATTGATGCTGTTTGTTGTCCCAATAAAATAAAATAAAAAAATAAAATACTGAGCATACTGTCACTGGATTCACCCCAAGATATCTTCTTGATGGCACGGAGGTTTCATTACTGCCAAAAGAGCTAAAAAAACTTAAAACAACAGAGGACTGGATTAGAGATAGAAAATTAGCATTTCAAAATACGGTAAAGTTGCACAATTACAACAAAAAGTTAATAGACAAAAATAGGACTCAGCATAATTTCAAAACAAGAGATATGATATATGTTGTCAATGGGCATAAGTTGAACAGAAGAAAATTGGAGGAGCTAAAGATAGGTCCTTTTAGAATTGAAGAGAAAATATCGAATACTATATATAAAATAAACACAGGCCATAGGAAATTAGAATCCAACTTATTTTACATCACAAAACTTATTCCAGTTCCTGAATGAATAAGGATCTTCTGTGGAGAAAATTTTAGGGAAATTTTCTGCCCTGCCAGGGGAGATGTAAAGAAATTAGATTTCTTTATGCTATCTGTCTGTGGATAAAACAGTTCCTGTTTTACCTTCATTATCATTAGATGGTGTTACTGTCTATACGAGTGTCATGGCGGTACTGTGAATAAAGCAGAGGTAGGGTTTTTGGGAATATGTCGATTGTGAGGCTGAGTGAACGTAAACAATAAATTATTATACTTTAGTGGAAGAGGAATCGACAAGTGAAATAATAAACTTTTAATGTCGTTTCTTTGTTTTTTCAGGTAGGATTGTAAACATGATTTCTATTGTTTTAGTGGTTAAAAAAGTGTTAACTTACGTAAAAATAAAACTTTGTTTTTTCAGAGCAACACCACGTTTATTTTCTTGAAGATTCCCTTTATAATTGTCTTATATATATATATACTGTCGTGGTCAACTAATTAAGGACACTCTTTGGTTAAACCGAATTGTGAATTTATTTTTTATTTTCCAACGAGTCTAAACCATATTCCATATCTCTTACATGTAAGTATAATTAGTCATTTATGTGCCCGATTATACAAACAATAACAACTTCTTAAACATTAAACCTCTTTACAGTATAGCTAATAGATTATCGTAGTGCTATTTGTTCAAATAATGCTGGCTGGCCATTTAATTAGGGCACTGAGATATTGCGTTCTATTTTCAAAATTTGAATCTCAATACTTTTTTACTTCTTCTCTTATTGTTTCGTGGTAGTTTTGGCGGCAATCCCGATATTTATTTTAAGTTTTGAAAATTATTTTGAAGAAAAATGGGTAAAAATAAAAGTTGCGATCCAACACTACGAAAAATTATCATGAAGTTTGTTGTCGAGCATGGTTGGCCATACCGAAGGATAGCAGAACATTTAAATAGTTCAAAAACTTTGGTATACAATGCAGTGCAACATGTCAGACGCAATAACACAGATTTAAATGTGCCCAGAACAAAAAGATCGAGAAAAACAACTCCGCAAGAAGATAGAATGATAACCAGGTTAGCTAAGAAAGATCCGTTTCTAGGCTCTATTTTAATTAAACACGAAGTGTTTGGGACAGACGAAAGAGCTGGTGTCTCAGCGAGGACCGTTCGACGACGTCTGGTAGAAGCAGGGTTGTTCGGAAGAGTGGCTCGCAAAGTACCGTTGTTGAAGAAAGAACATAGAAATGCTCGTTTGGCGTTTGCACGTAAATATGGACATTGGACCTACGCCCAATGGCAACATGTATTATTCTCTGACGAGACCAAGGTTAATTTGATTTCTTCAGATGGAAGGCAATACGTTCGGCGTCCAGTAAAAGCGGAAATGAATCCAAGATTCACAAAAAAGCAGGTGAAATATGGCGGTGGAAACATTAAAATGTGGGGTTCATTTTCTGGACGTGGAGTGGGACCTGTGAGGAAAGTTCAGGGTAACTTAGACCAACATCAATACAAGGCAATATTGGAGGAAACGATGCTTCCCTATGTTGAGGAGCATCTCCCTATTATATGGACGTTTCAGCATGATAACGACCCGAAACATACCGCCCGTTCAGTCAAGTCGTTTCTTACCAGTCAGTCAGTATCGGTGCTAGATTGGCCAGCAAATAGCCCGGACCTTAACCCAATCGAGCACCTTTGGCACGAAATCAAGAAAAAAGTAGCCACTTATCGTACCACAACTTTAGATGAACTTAATGAAGCTTTTTGTGAGGCATGGGCAAACATTCCTGTCGAAACATGCCAGAAACTGATAATGTCTATGCCACATCGGTGTCAGGCGGAAATTACTAACAAAGGTTTTGCTACTGGGTACTGATTTTACACGTAATAAAATGGAGCTGTTAAAGATATTATAATACTGCAGATTATTAGTTTTGTTTACCTCTATTTTTCATTATAGTTTACTGTCCTTAATTAAATGTCCAGCTACAGAATTATACCTTAAAATTGAATACATGTTCAACCTTTGATATTAAATACTTTTTTCTATTTATTTATTCTTTTATTTACAGCCATTTAAAGCATAATAATCGGACCAAATTATGCAAATAATAGTTACTGAGAAATCAATAGGGTTTTATATTTGTATGTACATAACCGGTTATTGTTCTTCACTATCTTGCATGTCCCTAATTAGTTGACCACGACTGTATATATATATATATTTCTTTGTCTCTGCGATACGTATCGTGGCACACTTTTGACGGTTTTTAAATACGTGTGCATTTATTTTAAGCTTTTGAAAATCTAATGTCCTTTGAGAACGCTAGATTTTCAATTTTCAATCTTGTTTTTGCATTTCTTCAATTAGATTTAACTAGAAATCACGAAAATACTATATTGCATATATCGATGGGTCCTATGTATATGGGCCAAACTAACAATTTGGCAATTTTTACTTTTTTATGGTAAACGCATCTTATTGATATAATTACATAGTAAGCTGTTAAAAAAAAAGATTTCTGCAAAGAAACACGACTTTTTATTATACTATAAAGGCATATGTAACATGAATTTAAAAGTGCAAGGTCCTAAGAGTAGTTAAAGACTTATTTGCGGGGAGTTCCCGGCGTTTGTTTAAAGTTGAGACCAATCAGTTGATTGGACATTTATACGTTGTAAGGAGCAACGGCCGCAATGTTATGAATACAAAAATAATTCTTGTGTTTTGAGTTACAAAATTTGTTCTATAAGACAAAATGGCATCCAATTATTGCGATAAGTTGTGTAGAGGTCGGCAATTAGTAAATTGGGCACTGGGAAATATAAATAACAGTACACAATTAAACGATGTGGATTAAGGAAACGACGTTTATATAGAAAATAGCGGTGATCACATATGTTTTTACAGACTAGTCAATCCTTAAATTTTGATTTATTATTATTTTAAAAACAAATTATTTATCACGACTTTTTAGAATGAACGGCCAATGTGCCACATTGTCCGTTATACATGATTTGTTTTCAAAAAGAACACTTACGTCCTAAGGTATTTTTTAACTTTTTATCTTATTAATGTCGATTGGAAGGGGTTGAAATATAATTTTAAGTACTATTATCGTTAGTTACGTATTTAACAACTTTATTTACAAAATTACGGTATAATCCTACATTGATTTATTCTGTCTGCAGCTCCTTTGCCATTTAGAGCAGATGAAATTTTCGAAAATTGCAGTTTAAGTCTGCTTTAAGATATATGTTTTGATAATGATTCACCGCAACGAGAGAAACACAGAGATATGGGCGTTGTCGCTAATGCGACCCCAATGCCATCTGTCAGTACATACTTATTCTTAATATGTTATATACCAAATATATTATATACCAAATACCAATTATATACAAAAACGTAACTTATATACTTATATACATAACTTATATTTCTAATATAAATTTACGTTTTTCGTCAAGACTACGCGACGACATATTATGTTACATATTATTATAGACTCTATTCTTACACTTTGTCAAATGACTTTTCAATTGTAGCTGCACTATTGCTGATACACTCTCTCTCTTAGGCGGTCACTGAAAATCAGCGTTGGATCTCGGTGGACATTAAGCGTCCTTCGGTTTCAACATAGGCTGAGTGATCTACCTTTCTGTGTCGGTACACTGCTGTGAAAAATGTTATTGTTATAAATTGTGTATTGTATTTTATGTTTTTTTTTTTATATTGTTTTATTATTATTGTTATTTTGTTTTTTTTTATTGTGTTCCTTTTTTTACCATGTACATAAGCAGTGTCTGGCATAAATAAAGTTTTTGAATTTGAATTTGAATTAGTTATAGTTCTTTTGGTAAGGAAGAGACGATTTTTTCAGTGCCATCATTTTTATCAGATCCAATTTTATCATCGCCTGTTTCACAGTATTACTCTTCAAGTGATGTTTCAACTCCTAAACGGCCCAGGAAAAGAAAATTTAATAAAGGAAAAGATTGTGGAAGATTGTGAGAAAATTTCTGTTATAAATGGATAGATATGAAGAAAAAGTCTTAAAAATACTGGGAAAGCGTATTATAGTAGAAATGGTAAATTAAGGAATGGAAAAAATAGGTGAACCATGTCAGAGTACATGTACATTAAAGTGTTTCGATAAGCTTGATGGAGATGCAAGGTGTGCTATATTTCATCAATTTTAGATGATTGAAGACCATTCTAAACAATATGATTTTATAGTTAACTATGTAGTAAGAATAAATAACAAAAGAATAGTTATCAGGGTACTTCACGAGGATCATACACATATGGGTATCATTTTGCCTATTACTCAAATAAACAAAAAACTAAACTAGTGGTATGCAAGACTATGTTTTAAACACCATTCGTTGTGGGCCAAAAATGATAAGAACTACAATGAGTGAATGTTCTGATAAAAGTTTCATTATAATTGATAATAGAGGTCGACATAACCACCATAGAACCTCTTTTGAAGCAGAAATTATCAAAAGTGTGCTAGACCACGTTAATTTCCTAGAACCGGTTGACTCATTATTGTCGCAAGGATAATAATAAACTTTATTTAGATGGCTCTTTAAGTTTTTACGAATTTTTAGTTTATACAAAGAATGGTATGACCCATCTGAGTAAAGTAATAAATGTGAGGCATTGAGGCAATACAGGGATATAGTAAACAAAAATATTAATTTATCATTTCACCAGTCAAAATAAGACCAATGTCATACTTGTCATTCTTGAAAATAAAATATTGTTTGAGAAGATCTGATAAACACTACCGTAAAGTGGTCCTACTTTGCTCTTGCAGTGGTAATTTTTCTCCAATTTCAAAAAAAGATTTACTATCTTCTGTCTCTAATTCATTTTAAGTTATTTGTAAATTTCAAAAGGAATCGGTAGAAATATGTTATATTGGCAACACTAATATCTTTTTTTTTTTTGCCCCGCCATTTTTTTAATCTGTTAGAGGTTGATGTTACGTGACGCAGTGTAATTTGAAAAATAAAAGTTTGGGTAAATCCATGTCCATCGTTTATTTGAACCAGAGAATTGAGGTAAGAAAGGTTTAATATAGTTGTACATCTAATTATTTATGTGTAATCGATACTATTTCATCGTTTTACACACTAATATTAAAACCTAACCTCTTCTACGTGCAAGGTCCTACTATGCACCGCAGGTTGGGGTAATTTTGCTCCGGAGCAAAGATACCCCTACATATTATTACATATTACTATACGAAAATTATTTTCATATTATTTCGACAGTTAACGCTTTTTTCATTTAGTTTATTGAGTTGTGTTTTTTTTGTTAGATAACATCATGCCAAGAAATTACAAAAGAAAAGTAGGTACAAGAAATTATAAAGACTATACAGAAGAAACTTTGAGACAATGTTTAGCTTAAATAGAAAACCGTGATTTAACCCAAAGAAAACCCAGCGAACAATATGGCATTCCACGCAGGACTATCATCAACCACTTAAAACTTTTACGATCTAAAAAAACAGCTAGTAGTGCAGGCGCTAAAGGATATTGAGTATACAAAATGTGAGGACCGGCAACTATGTTCAAATTCTTTTACCTGAAACCCTATTAAAAAAAAAACCATGTTGCCGGCAGCTGTGATGGTCCCTTTCCCCTTCCCCCGCCCTTCTCCTTCGCCAAGCGTCGATGCGCCATAGCGCTCGTAATAGTCAGTAGAAAATATTTCATGGTGCATAACGGTCTATTTTGTCGTATTCACGTAATTATTTTACTAACGTTTTTTTGTAGTTCAGTGTTTTATTAGTGTTTTGTTTAAACAAAAATGTGAACAATGTCTTTACAAGTAGTAAATGTGCAGAAACAAAAACAAAACGAAATTTCGTGTTTGTTTTGTGATGAAACGGGTAATTTAGTAAAGAATCCAAAACCACAAAAAATGAAATATTTAAATATTTTAATAACTACTGTGAAATGGTAGAAATTTTGTTAAATTCTGTCATGGCTGATAGAAGTAATAATTACGAACTACATTTGTTAACTACTAGGCAAATGTTACCTTACTTTTTCTCTATGAATCACACAAATTACATTCGCGGAGTGACACTTTATTTACAAGATATGATACAACTACCTTCAGAAGTTGTACATGATATGAAGAGAGGAATGCTGTCAGTCAAACGAACGGAAGGTAAATTTAATGCAGTAAGCCCTGACTTAGCACTAGAACAGACTCAGAACCGATCTTCAGCAGTCACTGGAGGCTTGATTGGCATTACTAAAAATGAAGATGCAATGCAGAGATGGGTGCTCCTTTATCCTTTTAAAAACAGTATTCACGAGGCTCTTTCTTCATATCTCGAAATCCAAGCAGACTCTACAAGTGACATCAATTATCATAATGAATGGACGCAACCCAGGATCAATAAAGACGAAAAAGATATTCAAAATATCATAAAGTATTTCAATGCTTGTAATCTTTACAATGACATCGAGAACCGTGCGCTTCGAAATATCTACACCGGTCAACTTGCTGACGAATCATCTTCGCAATGTTTATTAAATATTGTAAATGGAGAGACTATGTTAAGTACGTATGAAAATAAACGATTTGATCAGAAAAATAAAAAGTTATCCGATCCTATTAAAAAAACTAAATTTGACAACTTTGTAACTGCTTCTGAAAAAGGAAGTAAAAAAACTTCTAATAAAAAATTGCAAGATGCAACAGATATAAGTCTCTTTCAAAAAACATTTATGTTGGCTAATCAACGAGGATTTGACACAAAAATTTTAGCATCTTACGAAATTTTGGAGTACTGCAAGTATCTTTTTGAGGCAGAAGGATTTTACAGAAAATCTCCAAAATCAGAACTTGTTCATGAGATTGAAAGTAATTACAAATGTGGTACAAACACGCGGCAGGACGTTTTAAATTTACAAACGCCAAAAATTTATATTGTTGATGGTATGGCACTTATTCATCGAATCCAATTAAAAAATTTCAACACCTTTGGTGATTTTGCTGACGCATTCTACAGTAAAATCCATGATTTTTTCTTGCAACCAAATGTTAAACGAGTAGATATATGTATTCGACAGGTATGATGATATTTCAATAAAATATTTGGAATCAACTTTTCGGAGTAAAGGTCAAAATATTAAACATTTTATAATTTCGAACGATCATACTAAAGTTCCAACTAATTGTAATAATTTCTTTCAAGCACTGAAAATAAGTTACAGCTCGTTCGATTTCTCTGTACTGCTGCTCCTAAATATGCACGAGTAATAGAAGATTGCGAATTATATGTTTGTGGAGGATTTGATGAGCCAACAAACTGTTTTAAATTACAAAACTCTTTATTTTTTGAAGTACCTGACTTAAATTCAAATCATTTAGAAGCAGATTCAAGGATGTTTTGTCACATATTTCACGCAGTAAAACAGCATTCTGCAGATGTCATAATTCTTAGCGCTGATACAGATGTTTTTATTCTCGGAATTTATTTTTGGAATAATCTAGAACTTCTAGGTTGTTTAGGTCTATGGTTTGAAGGTTCTTATAAGAAGAGATACATTTCAGAGTGTCATTTGGCTGCTCAATCCCTTGGCGAAAAGATTTCTCGTGTTTTGCCAGCATTACACTCTATAAGTGGTTGCGATTCGACTAGCAGATTAGGCTCAAAAAAAATAGCTTAAAAGCTGCATCGTTGGATTTTGTGCAAAATGCTTTAAGGCATTTAGGAAATCCATATCTAACAGTCGAACAATTAACAGAATTAGAACCCATTTGCACCTATCTTTTTTAAAAAAAAAAATTAACTGCTGATGAACTTTGGTATAAATTAATTTGTCAAAATATCGGCTTCGGTTTAAATTTATTAAAAGTAATTTGCACATCAGATGCTCTACATTTACATTTGTTAAGAGCTTCAGCACAAACATATATATGGATAAATGCTAATCAAACATTACTACAGCCTATAGATTACACCTTCTTAGGCTATGAAATAAAAGATAGTAAATTGTATCCACGACAACTCACAAAGCGACCATTACCAGAATTGTTGATTCAGCCCTGTAAATGTACATCTAATTGTCAAACAAAGGCTTGTTCGTGCAAAAAATTACAACTAAATTATATTTCGTTGTGCAAATGTATTAATAATGACTGCCAAAATAAAAACAATTGATTATTTGTATTTTTTTTGTACGACCTATGTTAAAATGTTCTTTTACTCATTAAATATTTTTTTTTTATAAAAATTCGTATTTTTATTTTTTACTTTTTTTAATTGACTATCTATAAATATCTTTAATCATAAGAAATAATTGAATATTATCACTAAAACAATCATTGAAACAGTATCAAAGCATTTGTTCAGTCCATTTCTTTGAGATCTAAGGGGGTGGGGTAAAAAAAATAAATGGACCAACAAATGTCCCGGCAACATCCAGAATCATAATCTGCAAGCTTTTCTGAGTTCAAAACAGTTTATAGAATGCGGTCCTCACATTTTGCACACTCAACTCCATACAGCGCCCGCTCTATAGGCCACCAGGTGCTCCAACCACGTTTACTCCCGAAGAAGAAGCGTTATTCGTATCTTGTATCCAAAAATTAAGCGAATATGGTTTCTCGTTGACGACCACCGATCTTCGTATTGTAATAAAATCATACTTGGATAAAATCGGTCGCAAAGTGATCCAGGAGTCGAATGGGTTCAATTTTTTAAAAAGAAATGATGGTTTATCACAACGATTTGCTGCTAATATAAAACGGAGTAGAGCTGCTGTTGATCGAAATACACTCACAGAATATATCCAGAATTTGAAAGAGGTTGTCAAAGATATACCACCCGAAAATCTATGGAATTTTGATGAAACGAACCTTTCGGATGATCAGGTCAAAAAAAAATGTTGACTAAGCGGGGCACGAAATATCCTGAACAAATAAGAAACACCTCAAAAAGCTCTACTTCTATAATGTTCGCAGGAAATGCTGCTGGAGAGTTATTACCACTTTACGTGGTTTATAAAGCAAAGCAACTATGGAATACATGGACGGAAAGTGGACCGAAAGGGACCAGATATAATTGTAGCCTTTCCGGTTGGTTCGATATGAACATTTTCAATGATTGGTTTTTCACCTCTATTCTACCAAGACTCAAAAAACTAGACGGTACGAAGGTTATCATTGGCGACAATTTATCTTCCCATATTTCTGTTAGTGTATGACAGGCATGTCATGAAAATGACATTAGATTTGTTTGTCTCCCTCCAAACAGCACACACATAACGCAACCTCTTGACGTTGCCTTTTTTAGACCAGTCAAAATAGCATGGCGAAACATTCTTGCTAACTGGAAAGCCAGCACACAAGGCAGTCGCGAAAAAGTTGTTCAGAAAAGTAGTTTCCCTGTTTTGCTGACTAAACTTCTTGCCGATTTAGAAGAAAATAGCGAAAAAAATTTAAAAGCCGGTTTCAAAAAATGTGGGATCTATCCCATCGACGTTATGCCGTTGTTGGAGAGATTACCACATCCTGTTAACAAAGATGCGGTACAAGATTGCTTTGGAAACACTCGAACCAAAGAGAGTAGAATGGACGAAAGGAGTTAATACGAGGAAACGCCGTACCAAACTTAACATGGTACCCGGAAAAAGTGTAACAGAAGAGATTCATAATCTAGAAAATAAAGAAAATGAGGATTTAGTTCAGCCATCTTCTTCAAAACGTCCTCACTCGCGTCGTCGCGGCGATAGTGAGAGTACTTATGCAGGAAGTGATACCTTCTCTGTTCACAATTCCTCCGATGATGGCACTCTCGCAGATTTATTAGAGGAAGTTAATGAGGATAAATATGTGTTTTAAAGTGAAACGTCTCTATACAGTTTTACTCATAACAAATTTGGAGCAAATTTTGGGGCAAAGTAGGACCACTTTACGGTACACTGGAGTCAAGTTTTTTTTTTTCTCTTTTTTTTTTTTTTATGTCTATCTATGCTGTTAGCCCCGTTGGCTATTACAGCGTCACCGGGGGAGCGGGTGGGTCAGGAGACCCGCTTGGAGTCAAGTAATAGTGTTAAATACTATGTAAGTAAAATAATGAACACTGCTCACAAATTGCGAAACATAGGATTTGACGTCAATGATGAGTGGCTTGGCACTTTGATGTTGGCTCGCTTACCAGAGGAATACGGACCTATGATTATGGTCTTAGAGAGTTCTGGTATCAAAATTGATTTTGATTCAGTAAAAACCAAACTCATACAAGAGATTAACACATCAAAGTCAACTGCTTTCTACACGAACACAAAGAAAGCAGGAAATTATGTGCAGTCAGTGAAACCAAAAGAAAAGAAACAATCAGCAAGCAAAGGAGAGAGCTCCAGTTTTGTAGTAGCTTTTTCAGCAACCTTCAAAGAAAACATTAAATATGATAAATGGTTTCTAGACTCTGGTGCATCCATGCACTTATCTGTGGCACCTACGAATGGACTATTTGAATATTCCAGATGTGAAGAAGTTGCCCAGTTGTACTGATCGTGTGACTCTGACTCAGGAAAAATGTAATGTAACATGTATTCCTTATTGTATGGAAGGTAAGCAAGCAAGGACGTCATTAAAAATTTTTGGTTAAATTTATACATTCTGACTTGTGTGGCCCCATGGAAAATTTATCATTTGGAGGTATTAAATACTTTAATACTTAAATTGATGACTACACACGAATGGTCCATGTATATTTTTGAAAGATAAATTAAACATTTTGGAAACATTTAAAGATTTCAAGTTTAAAGTAGAGAATGAATTGAATCATAAGATAACAAAAGATACGCACAGATAATGGTAGAGAATACTGTAATCATAACTTTGAAAAGTTCTTATCTGATCATGGTATAATTCATCAGACTTCTACTCCGTACAAACAACTACTCCTTAACAAAACGGCATGGCCAAGTGAATGAACTGGACTTTAGTGGAACGAGCATGATGCATGTTGTTCTATGCTACCCTGGAGAAAAACTACTGGGCTTAAGCTGTGGCAACCGCTGCATATGTTATAAATCATTCCCCGACAAAGTCATTACAAGGTGAAACTCCATATGAAATGTGGAAAGTTAAGAAACTTAATTTATTCCACATGAAAGTATTTTGCTCCGAAGCTATGGTTTATGTACCAAAAGAAAAACGCTAAAAGTGGGATAGAAAATCCGTAAAAATGATACTTGTGGGCTATTGTGAAAAAACAAAGATTTATCGTTTTATGGACCCTAAAACACACAAAGTTGTCAAAAGTAGAGATGTTTGTTTTATTGACAATTATATTGAGGATGTCAGTGTACCTACCTGTTAGGTTCTAAGATCCAACATACTGATATGTTTCCGAACGCATCGACCGTAGACTACCATAGAGAATATAAGTAGAATGATTAGCATATATACGAAACGGTTCCACAAGACTACACCCATGGTACTGTACAGTTTCCTAATTATATAGTAATAGATTGTATTCATACTACTACAATAAAGAGTGCATATAATTAAAATACAAGCAGTTATTCATCTCCGTTATTCATAACCCGCACATACACAACAGATTGGCGACGAGGACGGGGGATTGCGGAGATAATTTCGGAAAAAGAAAAAAAAATACAAGTGAGATATAGCATACGGTGGAAAAATATCCAAATTGTTCCTATACCCTAAAGTCCTTTATTCCATGGGTTCTATACTGCTGGTGATGATAACCCGCTTCACACCTCCTTTTTCATTACACGCATAAATTACGTACACAAAAATGGAACAACAATTGGGGCAAGTGTTGGCTCAAATGATGGAAACCATGCGAGGCATGCAACTACAACAAGTTGAATTACAAAAAGCGTTACATACAAAGGAAAAAACAGTGAGTGGCATTGCATTACAACCTTACGACGAGGACAATGAATCATTTTCATCTTATTTACAAAGAATTGAAAATTTCATTACATTAAAAGGTGTCCTAGTGAAAGTACAAATATTTCTCAATTGCATTGGACCTAAATACTACCAAGTGGTGAAAAACATTACAGCACCAGATTCCCCAGAGGCTAAATCATATGATGAGCTTGTAAATTTATTAAGAAATCATATTGCACCAGAACCCGGTGAGGTAGCCCAACTACATAAATTCTGTCTACGCCAGTAGCATGAATGCGATAGCATCGCTAATTATGTAGCTGGATTGAAGGAAATAGGTGGCAAATGTAACTTTATATGTAATAATTGCCATTTTGATACACATTTGCGAGTACAATTTATACGGGGTCTGCGTAACTCCGAAATCAAAGAGAGGTTATTACAAGAAACATCTACGAAATTTGATGATTTAATTAAGATAGCTCTAGCCATTGAAGCATCCAAAGCTGTAATAAAAGAAATGGGTTCAGAGATACAATCTAATATAAATAAAATATCAATGAATACAAAGAATCAGCAAAATAAATATATATACAATAAAAGTAATAATACAAAAATACTCAAGGAGCCTACTTACAATACATATACTAAAAATGGAAGAAAAATAAAGTGTTTCCGGTGTGGAAAAGATAACCATACAGCGGCTCATTGCAGACGTAAAGATACATTATATTGCAAGAAATGCAAAACAAAAGGTCATTTACAATTAGTGTGTTTCAGAGAACAGAAACAACTAGAATTAGTAGATGATGAACATTCTATAGATGAGGAAATATATGAAATTCATAGCATATTTAACAAAAGTAGCATACAAAATAATGATTAATTTATTATTACTTTACAACTAAATGGAAAACCATGTACATTTGAGTTGGATACAGGAGCAGCGGTAACCTCCTGTTCTACAGATTATTATAATACTAACTTCAGAAACCTGAAACTGGGAAGTACACCAGTGAAGCTGAAAACCTATACAGGGGAAATTATACACCCACAAGGTACCTGTAACATAAATGTCAAATACAAAAATACAGAAATTCAAGGAAGAATCTTCGTGTTTAATAGAAAAGTAGATCCAGTATTGGGAAGAGAGTGAATAAGGAAATTAAACTTAATAGTCGAAATAAACTCGCTACAAAAACAAGAAAATGATATTACAGAAAAACTATATACAGAAAAAATACAAAATTTAATTGAAGAATATGGAGAATTATTCTCAGAACAAATAGGAGAAATAAAAGATTATCAAGCAGTATTCAAATTAAAGGAAGATGCAGTACCAGTATTTTTAAAGCCACGACCCCAGTATTGGGAAGAGAGTGGATAAGGAAATTTAACTTAATAGCCGAAATAAACTCGCTACAAAAACAAGAAAATGATATTACAGAAAAACTATATACAGAAAAAATACAAAATTTAATTGAAGAATATGGAGAATTATTCTCAGAACAAATAGGAGAAACAAAAGATTATCAAGCAGTATTCAAATTAAAGGAAGATACAGTACCAGTATTTTTAAAGCCACGACCAGTACCATTTGCACTTAGATCTCAAGTAGAAGCTGAAATTGACAGATTAGAAAAAGAAAGAATATTAGAGAAAGTTACATACTCACCATGGGGTACACCATTGTCCCTGTTATGAAACAAAATGGTAAAATTCGCTTGTGTGCTGACTATAGAGCAACCTTAAACAAGAATCTGGAAAATGATCACTACCCCATACCTAGACTCGAAGAAATATTTGCAAAACTTAGCGGTGGAAAATATTTTTGTACATTAGATATTAATCAAGCATATTTACACATGAAAACAGGGAAAGAGACAGCAGAAATGCAAGCTATAAGCACCTGTAAAGGTACATACAAGGTAAAGAAATTAATGTTTGGGGTGAAAATAGCACCAAATGTGTGGCAGAGATACATGGACCAAACACTTCAAGGAATGGAAAGAACAGCTTGTTTTTTTGATGATATTGCCATACAAGGACATACATACATACAATTACTACAAAGAATCAGAAAAGTATTCGACAAACTAAAAGAATGTGGGTTACATTTAAATAGGAAGAAATGCCAGTTTTTCCAGAAATCTGTCACTTATCTGGGACATACCATAAATGAGAAAGGATTACACCCTACAGAAGAAAAGATAAAAGATATAACAAATAGCCCCCGTCCTACAGACATTACATCTCTACGTTTCATTTTCATTTCATTTTTAGGACTGATAAACTATTATCAACAATTCATTACGAACTTAGCATCAAAATTAAATCCTTTATACAGATTATTACAAAAAGATTTGAAATTTACATTGCCCACTGAATGTGAGCAGATTTTTAAAGATTTGAAAATGGAAATATGTGGAGAAAAAGTACTAAATACCATACCATGGAAACTTACCTGTTACACTAGCAACTGATGCATCACCAACTGGAATGGGAGCAGTATTGTCACACATCATGCCAGATAAATCTGAACGACCTATAGCATTTGCATCAAAGTCACTCACAAAAGCAGAAAAAGGATACAGCCAACTCGATAAAGAAGCTGCGGCACTAATATGGGTATTGAAAAAGTTTTTTCAATTCTGCTATGGCAGAAAAATAAGCCTTGTTGTGGACAATCAACCACTGGCCAGGATTCTACATCCTGTGAAAGCAGCACTGGCAGCTACCACAGCCATACGACTGGTACATTACGCTAACTTTTTAGCAGGATTTGATTATGAAATAAGATTAAGAAAATCTACTGAACATGCTAATGCTGATTATTTTTCAAGAATACAACATATTAATAAAAATGGTAGAAGCATACACACTTACAGATGATGAAGTTATATACACACTTACAGATGATGAAGTTTTTTATCTAAATCAAATTGCAGAAATGCCGGTGTCATTACAAGAAATACAGAAAGCTACAGCTACTGATCCTGAACTACAAAAATTATACATAAACATACAGTCAGGAATAGAAGATACTGGAAGACTACATGAATTTTCATTACAGAATAATTGCATATTTTATGGCATTCGAATTGTTATTCACAAGAAACTACAGAGTAAAATTTTAGAAGAACTACATACAGCACATACAGGGATTAAGTCCAAGTGAAATGATGTTTAAGAGAATATATAGAACTAGAATTGACATAGTAAAAAGAGCACAAGAAAACATAAGAAATTACAGTAATGATGGAATAGTAGTATACAAACAGTTTAAAAAAGGAGATAGAGTTCAAATAAGAATGTACGACAGCAATAAATGGAAATTTGGAAAATATTAGACAGGAAAGGAAAACTACATTACGAGGTGGAAGTAGATGGAAGAGTACATCAAAGACATGCTGATCAAATAATACAAACCTCATGTTTGAGCGAGAACATGAAGATGCTAGATACTTACATGATCAGACCAAGTCAACTAACAAGCAAGAAAATAGGTTTACACCAAAGTCACCTGAAAAAGTTCAAAGCAATCCTACAGAAAGGGAATCTACACCACCCATTCCGGGTCCTGAAATGGATACTGTAGAAAATAAAGTTCCAGAGATGGTACCGACAGCAGTCACGGTTTCACCTACACCAGCCAGTGGACCTACACGTCGAAGTACTAGAATCAGAAGACCACCAAGCCGTTTGAACCTTTGAAATACAACGAGGGGGAGTGTTAGGTTCTAAGATCCAACATACTGATATGTTTCCGAACGAATCGACCGTAGACTACCATAGAGAATATAAGTAGAATGATTAGCATAGATACGAACCGGTTCCACAAGACTACACCCATTGTACTGTACAGCTTCCTAATTATATAGTAATAGATTTTATTCATACTACTACAATGGAATATGAAATTTCATATTATAGACCCATAAGCCTTAAGTCCAATCTCTATAAGATATTTTCGAAAATAATACTCGGTCGAATCACTAAAGTCCTGGATGAGAATCAACCAAATGAGCAGGCAGGTTTCCGTAGCGGGTTTTTCACGATAGATCACATATTCACAATCAAACAGATTACGGAAAAATATAAGGAATACAGGTTACCCTATTACCTAGCCTTTGTTGACTATCACAAAGCATTCGATTCACTAAAACACGACAAAATCTGGGAAGCCCTGACACCCCAAGGAGTACTCACAAAGTATGTTCGTCTTATAACTAAAATTTACGAAAACATGACTGGTAAAATAAAAACTGAAAGACTTGGAGAAACATTCGCCATTAAGAAAGGCGTAAGGCAGGGAGATCCACTATCTCCGAAATTATTTTCAGCAACTTTAGAACACGTCTTCCGAAAACTTGAATGGTCAAACTATGGCATAAGAATAAATGGCGAAATGCTAAATCACCTTCGATTTGCGGACGACCTCATACTAATATCCGACAACCCAGACCAACTACAAACTATGCTCAACCAACTAGTAAAGGAAAGCCGAGAAGTAGGCCTGAAAATGAATCTGACAAAAACCAAGCTGTTGACAAACCGTGCAAGAATACCCATACTAGTCAACAATGATCCAATCGAATACGTAGACGAATATACATATCTTGGACAGACAATATCTCCATCAAAAGACACATCAAAAGAAATACAAAATAGAATAAACGTAGCTTGGAAACGACATTGCGCTCTAAAGGAAATAACAAAAAACCAATCAATACCAATGAAGATAAAATGCAAAGTATTTAACTCGTGCATACCCATTCCTACTATGACTTACGGCTGCCAGACATGGGCCGCAACGCTACAAAATATAAAGAGACTACAAACATGTCAACACGGCATGGAAAGGAGTATGCTCAATATCAAGAGAAGAGGCAAAATCAATTTAAAAGTTATCCGTCAAAAAACTAAAACTATAGAAGTATCTTACACCGTCAAGAGGCTTAAATTGAAATGGGCGGGCCATTTAATCAGAGACAAAACAAACAAATGGGCAAAACAAGTAGCCGAATGGTACCCTAGAGAGGGAAAGAGAAAGAGAGGAAGACCAACAAAAAGATGGGATGAAGACTTAAGAGCGGCCTCAGGTACAATGTGGAAGAGGAAAACCTACGATCGAGACTTATGGGAAGACTTGGGGAGGCCTATGCTAAGGCAAAACAATCATTACCGGTGTCATAATTGAAAACTCTGTATACAATATTTATGTTAGATTGTTAATAAAGGCTATTATTATTATTATTATTATTATACTACTACAATAAAGAGTGCATATAATTAAAATACAAGCAGTTATTCATCTCCGTTATTCATAACCCGCACATACACAACAGTACCAATTCATTGTGAAACTTAGCAACACAGCCAAATAGCCACTGCAAGTTCCGGTTCATTAGAAAATACACTCAGGCATTGAGAGAAAGAAAATACACACTCAGGAGTTCTCATCCTCATCTGCACCCATTACATCCAGCAGAGACTCAGATACTATAGTTGTCAGGTACACGACTATCCGCTATCTTTTTGCCTTAGCAGCCAGGTATGGATTGGAAATACATCAAATGGACGCTGTACCTGCTTTTCTGCAAGGAGAGATCTACAGAGTAATTTACATGCAATAGCCTGAAGAGTATAAACTTGGATCTCAGGTATGCATGCTACATAAATCTATATATGGGCTCAAGCAGGCCAGCAGACTCTGGAACTTAAAACTAAATTCTGTCCTGCACGCGTTAGGTATGACACAATCAACAGATCCTTGTATCTATTATAATAAAGAGAAGAATACTTTTATAGCCCTCTGGGTGGGTGTTTTAATTTTATCCACTACTGAAGAAAATACAAAAATGGTTTTTATTGAATGTAAGAGCAATTGACCAATCTTCCATGCCATTATTATAAGGTATATTTTAGTCTATGTCTTTTGGCACACTAAGGAAATGGAGAAATTGTAATGGTTGTGTAATTTTAAAAACTCAAAATTCAGTTTATTAAAACAGATTGTTAGCAGAAGAAGAAAAAGGAAATCATCAAACAATTTAATAGACAATATACAGCTTAGCAGTGCATTTGCAAGCTTTAAGTGTCGGAAACAAGGACACAAGAAGTATCAGTGTAATATGAGAGGAAATTCACAATGAGGTACATTTAGAGGTAATGGACAAGCTTAAGATTATGGAAGTTTAAGTCGCCAGTAAAGAAATATTAATCAGAACTATGGACATTATAGAGGTCAAGGAAATTATTTTAGAGGTCAAGGAAATTATCATCAAGGTCAATCAATCAATCAATTATCATCAAGGTCAAGGTCATCAAGATGATCCGGAATAGTAATAGTTCATTGTATACAATTAAAATATGGCCTGATCAGTCAGAATGCAATTATTTATTTATTTCATGTACCAGAAATTTCATAAACAACAAAAAAAAAATTGACATAAAAGTACACATAGGATTAGCTTATCACTATAAAGAGGTCTCTTCCAGCTACCCATGAGAGTTGGAAAAGAATATTTGTGAGGGCAGAAATAGGTACACATAAATTTTAACAATATATACAATACATACACTTACTCATAAATAAACATTCAGTAAAATATATAATGACAAATATAATAACTATAATACATATATAATTAAAGAATATAGATCGCTTACATAAACTTACATAAACATAAAACTTAAGACAGTGACAGATAGTGTTGCTTTAATTTTTTTTTGAAAGTAAGGACAGATCGGCTACTTGTAATTTCGTTAGGAAGTGAATTCCATAACCTCGCAGCATTTACGGTAAAGGATTTGGAGAAAAAAGTAGTATTATAAGAGGGGATATCAAAAGTTTTTACTTTGATGCAGGAGCGTTTGGGGCCAATAATTTTCAATTATGGCATAGACGGTTATGCTACCTTTCCGTACAAAATATTGAATGATTTTGGTTTATGTGAACACTTATGTGAACCGTGTTTATTGAGTAAGATGACAAGACAACCTTTTAATCGACCTGGACGTAGGGCGACCAGACCACTTGAACTTGTTCATAACGATGTGTGTGGACCTACACCTGTAGGGAGAAATGGAAATCAATATATAGTTACTTTTATAATGACTATACTCATTTCACGATTACTTATTTGCTAAGAAATAAGTCTGAGGTTTTTAGTAAATTTAAACAATATTATTTTAATGCGACTAGACACTTTAACATGAACTTATTGAAAATTAGATCAGATAATGGTAGAGAATACATATCCAAAGAGTATCAACAGTTTTGCATAGACCATGCAATAACCATACAATATACTGTACCGTATAATCAGTTATGAACGGAATTGCAGAGAGAATGAACCGGACTATAATAGAAAAAGCGAGGTCAATCCTAATAGACTCTAATGTAGGAAAGGAATTTTGGGAAGATGCAGTAATGTATGCTATTTATATAACTAACCGATGTCCAACATTAGGTAAAAAAGTAACCTCTAGTGAGTTGTGGGAAGGAAGAAAACCAGAAATATCCCATTTAAGAGTTTTTGGAAGCGTAGCATACAACCATGTACCAAATGTCTTAAGAAAGAAGTTAGACAATACAGGCAAGAAGATGATTATGGTAGGTTATTCTCCAAACGGGTACAGATTAGATGATGATGAGACCAAACAAACAGTACATGGACGAAATGTGATATTTGATGAAAGGCCTAAGAAAGAGAAAACTGTATACTTACCTATCATACATAGAAATTAACATTCTGAATAACCTAAAATATGAATAACGATATTATTGTAACATATATAAGTACCTATTTATTATTTAAAATTTGGTTTTATTGGAGTCGAAGCTAGCCGAGGTAGACAACTAAATCCTGTTTTATTTCAAGAAACTTTCGAACATCCCGGAGGAAGGGCGGCACGTGTATCTGGACGCTGATAGCGGGGGGACCAGCTACTGAAGTGAGCTACCCGAACGCAGGCAGACGCGTGAGGGCAAACGTCGGTGATGGTTGTGTCTAAATGCATAAAAATTTTGATTCGCTACTTTGCAACAATCAGCATTCTCTCTGTGTATGTTATATGTTATGTCTATTTCGTGTTCATGTTATTGTTATATGTATATATATTGACAGATATTCAATATTTGTTAAGTTTTTTTTTAGCTTTGGCTGGCACCGACTCCAAATATAACGGATGTTAAATAGTAAATAGGTATTTATATGTACGTTTATATGTATGCTTTTATTAAAACTTTATATTGAAGTCATAAAAATATTATTATCAATTTTTTAGTGTTAGTTTAAACTTGTACATTAGGTATATGAGGTAGATATAGTTTTGAAGTGGTAGATATAGTTTTGAAGTCGGTTTTTATTTTTTTTAAATAACTTTATTTTCTAGTTTTTAGTTTGTTCATAATTATATATAGGTTGGAAGGTATTTTTTCTTCAATTTCTATTAAAAAGTAAGTTAATTTCATTTTATATGGGGAGACCAGCTAAACGGGCTTCTCAGATGAGACAGCGGCGCTTGGAAGAAAGTAGGGACGAAAAGGTAGAATGTTTAAAGAAAAATAAGGAAAGACATTCTAGAAACATTTCAAATGAGAGTGATGAGCGACGAGCGTATAGACTTTCGCGAAAGAGAGCAAACACGAACTCATCAAGGCTTAATGAAAGTCAAGAAAGTCATGCTCAGCGGCTCAGTTTGACTCGTGAACGTTCGTCTAACGAGACCGAGGCGCAACGTAACCGTCGCCTACACATGCAACACGAGCGTTTATCCAACGAATCTGCCGAATCCAGAGCGACTCAATTAGATATTTTGCGACAAGCTAGTCGCAATCCCAGGGAGGTATCATCAACTAATTCTTTTGAACATGGTATTAACATTTTTGCAGACGTACCATGTGCCCCCTGTTATAAGGCTCTGTATCCACCACAACGTTGTAATGTTATGTACATTACTATGCTATGTACAGTGCGTTATTACCCAAAGAATTGGTTTTTCTGGGTAAAATCATAACATGCTCTCGCTATAAAATAACATTAGGAAACGAAAATGCCGCCAGCAGCTTACTGGAACAAAATGACAGTAACGACTGTACCTCTGGAGCTAGCTAATTTGACGAAACTTGAAGAACGATTTTCATGCCGTGTTGTGCCGTTTTTTAAAATAATGAAGCTACAAAAACGTTTCTCTCAAGATTGGTGCAAGGCTAGCCTCCACTCGGTGTATGCCAATGAAAGAAGGAAGAAGGGCAAGGTCTATAGTGGATAACCACTATCAATGCTCATAACTGAAGATTTCTCTCGATTTTCCTGGGATCCCATCATCAGATTCTGGTGGTATTGGGACCATCTCGCAAGTTTAGGCTTTCAAATAAAAGAAAAAGAATATTGATCCGTCCACAAACACCGGAGTATTAACGTGGAAAACCACTATCAATGCCCATAAATGAAGGTTTCTCTCGATTTACCTGGAATTCCATCATCAGATGCTGACTTGGTGGTAATGAGAGCACCACGGAAGTATAGGCTTTCAAATAAAAAAAAATATTTGTAATTCCGTCCACAAAGGCCGGAGTAATCGCGTAACATACACACAAGCAACATACAGCCACAACAAGGCATAATGTTCCGCCAGGAGAGCCGTACTTCGGAGGTCTCTGGGAGGCCGGCGTTCGTTCGGTTAAGCATCACTTAAAGAAAACCTTGGGCAACACTACGTTGACCTATGAAGACATGTGTACAATAACAGCTTAAATTGAAGCCTGCTTGAATTCTCACCCAGTGTCTGCGAAAAACGATAACGTTGATGATTTATTGCCTTTGACCCTTGGTAATTTTTTGATAGGAGAAGCGACGCTTTTGATTCCAGAAAAATCTTATTTAGACAGCAATATTAACCGACTTAATCGATGGCAATTAACTCAAAAATTAGTACAACATTTTTGGCAGGAATATTTAATCAAACTTCAACAGAGACTAAATGGATTAAATGTGTCAAGGACATTAATATGTTAGTTTTAATTAAGGATGAAAATTTTCTACAAGCAAAATGGTCATTGGCTAGAATTATTGATATACATCCCGGTTCTGAAGGTTTGACAAGAGTTGTGACGCTTAAATGTAAGAATTCTGATTATATAAGTTTATATCGTTCAATTTGATTTGTTTAACTCTATAGTCTATCACGATTGTACTTCTAAATGCATTGTCTAAGATGGTCCTCTTTGTCTATTTTGAAGAACATTTTAAAACTAAATATCCTTGGTGGGTGGAAATGTGGAACACGCCACCAAATGGTATAATAATGATTTCGATTTTTTTTCTATAAACTTTACCCAGATGGCGCTCACTGCACATTTCTACATGACACTATGGTTTTCACCAAATTCTTATGTAAGGAGAAGTGAAATATTGTTTGACAGTTTAAAAAAAGATTTTGCAATTTGTCAACTGGAGCTATAAAGCAACGGTTTATTGGGTTTATTGAAGTCGCAAAAACAACAGGAGAGTATTTAACATTATTTTAATTGTATATTGATTTTGTTAAATAATAATCAATATTACAAGAACTGGAAAGAAATGATCTAGAAATCCAAAACTATCGAGGACAGGGAGTGTAGTAGTCTCCTTATCGCGCGTTGTGACGGTAAAAATTCTTAAGAAAATTTGGCAGGACATGTTTTGCTATCTCTCTCTCTCTCTTATAGAAAGCAAGCGAGATATTTAAGTAGTATTATTTATTTGATATTGGAGTTTGTTACTTTTTATGCTGACTTCCCTATTCTATGCATAATAACTTTATGGTGTATCACATGTATATTTTTTCTCTTTTTTGTATCTATGTACCAATTTTTGTAATTTGGAATGTTAAAAAATAATAAAAATAAAAAAAACTAACATTTTTTTATTTACATAATGGGTAAATCAAACATTTATAATATATATTCGTAAGTAGGAACAAGGGGTTTGTTGTAATAGAATTAAGAATTAACAATGCTTCTTCAATAGGAATTTTAACTTTATTAACGTATTTCTTTGACTCCAATCTTATCGTTATTAAACACAGCGCCACGACACTGATTTTGAATAGTGTCCCAGCAGGTAGCGTAGTGGAAGGGTGTGCACGTGTTTCATTGTCGGCAGGTAAGTGGGTAGATAGGTAGGATTGGTGTTGCTGTTCAGAAGAGTTTGCTAAACTTAGTTATTGCCAAACTAGAACCACTAGAGCGACATTTACATCTTGCTATAGCAACAATTTTAGACCCTCGCTTTAAGCGTATTCATTTTAATTCAGCACTAGCTGTTTCCACTGCAATAATTGCATTGTCAAAAGAAATACGTTTAGAACATAGACGTAGAGGACAACTTTCGCCTGAACTCAGACCCACAACCACTACCATAATTCCAAATTCAGAAAATTCTTCGCCGTCGTTGTGGTCCGGACATGAAAAAATTATGATAGATATTGCTGCAACAACCTCCAGTTTACATTCAACCTGTGATGGTATGCCTAGCGAATTAAAGCAATATCTAGATCAGCATATAATACCCAGAAAAGAGAATCCTACAAAATTCTGGTTTGATTGTCGTCATTTTACTCCAGTCCTTTCCGACATAGCTCTAAAGTATTTGATATCGCCTGCGTCCTCGGTTTCCTCAGAGAGAGTGGCATCTGCTGTAAATCTCGCAGTACCCAATAACAGAAGTCGGCTTACAGCCGAGCATGTAAATCAAAGAGTTTTTTTCTAATGTCTGTATCAGATAAATATTGGTTTGATTAATAAATAATTAATATTTTTTGTTGTCCTAGATTTAAAAAAATTAAAAATGATGTCTATTGATTAGTATTTATCTAGTAATGTAAGATGATTGAAGTAGATTAGGCCAAATATATTTTTTTTTCCTATCACACCGATATATCGATATATCGATATTTTTAAATAAAAATATCAATATCGATATTGATATATTCAAAAATTATCGATACAATATATATCGATACTTTATTGCATTTCCGACATCCCTAGTCATTGCCATTTTACTCTTGGCTAATTAGCTATTACTTACATGAATAATTGTAGGAATTTCATTCAATTTTTAATTTACAAAGCTCCAAGTTCCTTAAGGTATAAAGTAAGTCATGGATGAGTTTGAAACTTGTTGAGTAAATAAAAAAAAATCAAGTTCAATATTTGGATTGAGTTTAATTTTGTTTCAATATTATATAAAGATCAAAAATAAGAATTCTCCAGGGCAAAAACAATAAAAAATTAAAATTGCTTGTGATATAAGGCCACAATTGATTAGACGTTTAATGACTACCAATTTTTTTTTCAGTCAGGTTATATTGGTTACAATCACATTACATTATTATATTTATAAAGCAATAATTAGTACTACGTGTTGTTTCACGACACCTTAACATAAAAATTGACATTTTATAATTTTGTACAAATTAAAATAAAAACATTAAGAATCCTACAATTGGAGAGTATAATGAAAGATATAAGATCAATTACGTTTTATTTTCCCGGAATTGGTCATCAGCCATCTTGTTGATCTGAAACAATATGTTATTTATAGAACCCTGTTTTATTAACATACAGTCATAGCTGCTCCCGGTAAGCGTTGCAATGTTATATCGAAAAATGAAATGGTTATCCCATGTTTTCTTCAACTAAACATCTTTACTTTGCATAGCAGTGCATTCATTTTTATAATAATATATTTTATATAAGATATATTACTTTATTAAAATTAGTTTTTAGTTTCTTAACTTGTTAACGTATTGAGTTTAAAAATGTCTGAGGCTATTTTAGTGCTTAGGTTATACACTACCAATGGCACTGGCAAAAAGTTTTCTAATGACTTTTAGTTATTTTTTTTGGTTTACATTTAGTTATTTTTTTATTGAAACGGATGTGTTAAAAATCTAAAATCTAGTAATAAAATAAAAATAAAACATACATACCCAATAATACATGATCCTCTCCTTTCAATTTAAAGGTATGATGTTTGAACAGCACCTTATTAGTAAAGCTTTCTCCGCAGATACAAATGTATACATTTTTGGGTACTTTGAATTTAGTGTGTTCTACTAATATGTGATGTTTCATATCTGCCATGGTTGTGCATATTTCCCTACATAGTATACATATACGAACGTAGTCACGCAGATGTAAACCTTTCAAGGCGGAGGTGCTCTGCGTTTTTCGATTCCAGTGATCTGCTTGAGGTATAAAATACTTTTTGTACTTACCCTCTTTAGTTTCTGTTGCGTCACTCTTGTGTAAAGTTATTATATGTTGTTTGAATAAGGCAAGCTTTTTTGCCATATATCCACACATTTCACATTTATAAAAAGGCAGATGTGTTCTGATGTGTTCTTTTAGGTGTTTTCTATTTTTACATTTATCTAAACATATTTTACAAGACGATACACTTTGAATATTGTGACGTTCATAGTGAAACCACATTGATTTCACTCGTACATTTTTAAAACAACGCGGACAATTAGCAACACCCCTTTCTTTATCAACATGTGTATACACTATATGAACAGCTAGTTGTTGTTTGTTGAAGAATATTTGCGAACAGTAATTACACGTAAAAATTTCACGCTCTACTCTGTAAGCTTCTTCTGAGCTTAGAAGATGAACTGTTTTTATATGCTTTATTAATTCCTCTTCGTTTGGATGCGGTGTGACACAAATCTGAAACGTAACAAATAGCTGTTTGGATAAGTCATAACAAAATGAAATATTAAGTTAAAAACTTAGAAAAATAATTAGAGTTATATAATGACAACAAAGAATTGTAAAATCTGGATAATAAAAAAAAAGTTAGTTGGCTCCGTGTTTTGTTTTTTTTTGGTTTTGGTTTGTTTTCCCGCTTGTTCTTATTTCTAGTATTTGGAATTTATTTAAAATTTTATCAAGATGTATAATGAAGACAATGAACACCGGGTTTATGAATTGTTAGAAAACTATTCAAGTGCAAGATCTTTTTGCGACTTTTTGAGCGAAGAAGAAATTGACAACATTTCTAACAGAGAAAGTGATTCGGAGCAAGAGAGTATTGTGCGTTACTTAGAAGCGCTGGAATCTGAAAGCTGGAAGATGGAATGGAGTGAAGGCTTTTATAGGACTCTTGTATACAGGGTTATTTGTAATTAGTTGACCACCTCTTGCAGGCAGCCTCTCTACATCAATCCCAACAACATTTGTTCTACGACTTTTTAAAATTAATAGTTTTAAAAATTTAGTTTTGCCCATACAAAATTTATTTACTGCCTCTGAACGTGCATTTAACAATCTCGCAACCTTGATCAAAGAGAGGCCACGCACCTTGCTTAGGTAAAATACGTGCCAAGGACACGTGCAGCGGGACGCGGGGTGGCGGGTGGCGGGGTGATGCAGCGGCGGCGATGCACGTTTGAACTTGATCCAGTCGTTTGTCACGGTCAATTAGATAAGCGTGTGCCGCTTTGTTCTGAGTTATTTATCAAGATTTCTGAAAAGTCGTAGAACAAATGTTGTTAGGATTGATGTAGAGAGGCTGCCTGCAAGAGGCCTGCCTGTCTAATTACAAGTAACCCTGTATAGCTGGTTAAATTATCTTAAATAGACAAAACCTGAATGGTTTATGGCGTACCGATGGTACAGTAGTTGAAAACTTTCAAGCATTTTTAGAGGGGCACACAACCGCTCTAAGATGTCCAAAAAGAAAAGAAGACGATTAATCATATCCTATTAAGGTGGTAAGGAGGGTTTTGTAGATGAAGTTTTAATGATTTACAAATCTAAAAAGACTAACGATGATTATCACCGAGAATTGAGATCCAAGCATTTGGAAGAGTGCTTAAAGAATATGTTACCGAAATAGAAAAGAAACTCTGTAGTATATTATACTTTTAGATAATGCTTCCTACTAGACTCGAAAAATAGAACAGACTCGTACAACTGAAAAGGAACTGAGTAAAGCTTAGTTTTTAAAAATAGTTAAAAAAGGAAAAGGTTAGAAAAACTACCATCATGGCCCTTGATAAAATAGCTGCTGAACGCCGGGTCTCTGTGCTGCGACTCTCTCCTTACCACCGTGATTTAAATATCATAGAGTAAGTATAGGTGCAAGTTAAAGTGCACGTCACTATAATAACTTTAAACGATGACCCTAATAAAAAGAAGGAAAAGGTGGAATCTTATTATATGTTTGTTGAGGACTCTGATTCCTCAACAGACAGTGATAACGTAGATACTACAACAGACTTGGAAACACTACAATATTTAAAATATGAAGACAATATATTAGAATCCTTGAACAAATATCCCAATGTAAAAAACTCTTTCTTAAATATAATAGCTGTTTTCAGAGTTCTGCTCCCGTTGAACGACTATTTTTATTCAGTGGTGTTAATCTTATAACAAAATTTACTTATATAATCTATGTAATTACTACTAGAGCCATCTGTGTCACATTAAAGTCATTTATAGACAAATAAATCAGTCTCTTCTAAAACGTCACAGTGTGTATTTATTATCAGGTTATGGGCAAATGCGATAAAAGTGTTTAGAAGAAGTTTTAACGAATAATAGTTTTTTTTTCGTGTTAAAAATGTCATCGACGAACTATATCGCTTATATAGATAAGTTAAAAGGTCGTGAGAACTATGGGGAACGGTGTTTTGCCGTGTAAAATTTGTTTGTGTTAGGCATCCGCCATTACGGCACGTTTACCGGCTCAGGCTACAGCTGTTCAAACAACAGAAGACGCTAAAGTAAATGCTAAACTAGTGCTTACAATCGACCCATCGCTTTATATGTATCAAATACGCAACTACTACATATGAATTATGGAGCAAGTTGAATAATATGTTAGATGATATCGGCTATACAAGAAAAATTTGTTTGTTACGCAAGCTCATAAACATTCGACTTGGGAATTGTGACTGACAACGATTGGTACATAGACAGCGGGGCAAGTCAACATTCTGAATCGATCACAAAAACACGAAAGAAAAGAAGTAATTGTCGCGAACCAAACGTGTGTTCCAGTGCTGTGTTCTGGCGATGTAAACATCATTACAATTGTGAATGGTGTGGAGTATGACATCAGTTTCAGATGTATTGTGCATTCTAAATTTGACAACCAACTTACTTGCCGTGAGTCAGCTGATAAAGAAAGGCATCAGTGTGGTTTTTAAAGAAAACTCCTGCTATATCTACAATCGACAGAAAGAACTCGTTGGAAAGGCAGATATAATACACGCAGATGTTTGTGGACCGATGGAGTCGACTTCCATTGGAGGTATTTTCTCATTTTTGTGGACGACTACAGTCGCACCGTATGAAATCTGGACAGGCAAGATACCAAACGTAAGAATTTTTGGAAGTAAAGTAATGACATATATCCCAAAAGAAAAACGTTTGAAATGGGATAAGAAAGCTAAAGAATTAGTTTTAGTTGGCTATGCCGAGAATGTAAAGGGTAATAGGCTTTACGACCCAGAAAATAAGACGATTATGACTAGCAGAGATGTCATCATAGTGGAAAAATACTCAACTATTAACAATACAGTAGATATTCCAGTTGAGTGTAAGTCTTCAGCGGAGGAACACAAAAAAGAGTATATAGTTTCAGATGACACAAACTCTGAAGGTGAATTTGAAGATAGTGACCATACCTATGTTCCAGATGATACTTCTTGTGTCACCTCCGATGAAAGTTTTTTTGACGTAGTACCTGATCAAGAGATTACAACAGCGTGCTTAAACAGTGAGGAAGCTACACATAAGAGAAACAGAAAAGCACCAGAACGTTTTGGTTATAACCAATTGTGTATTGCTGAGTCTATAGATCATGATGAAAAGGATATTACACTCCAAGAGGCTTTAAAAGGACCAGAAAGTCACTTTTGGAAGGCAAGCATGAAAGAGGAATTGGAGTCATTTAAGAAAAACGATGTATGAGAACTTGTTGATCGACCTGCAGAAGCCACAGTAGTGTAGTGCAAGTGGGTGTTCAAGAAGAAATATGATAGTACCGGAAAAGTCAGATACCGTGCAAGGTTAGTGGCCAAAGGTTTCTTACAAAAACCAGATCTATCATGAAACTTTTTCACCAGTGTTACGATATTCCACATAATAATAATAATAACAATATCAGGACAAATTACACACATTGATCTAACCGCTGAGTAAGCAAATTATTTGCTTGTGTTAAGGGTCTTAGACAACGATACAAATACATAGAAATACACATTTAAATACTGAAAAGATATTTAATAAACGACCAAACCCAGAAACACAGACATCTACGCTCATCACATAAATGCCTGTCTCCGCCGGGGATTGAACCCGAGCCCCAATGCGCCGTGACACGTTAGGCGTCTGCGCTAACCACTCGACCAACGGGGCGGTTGGGCGGTTACAGTAAGGTTATTATTTTCTATAGCAGCAAAACTTAGTTAAGATATACGTCATCTCGATGTTACCACATCATCATCACATTTTTTTGAATGGTTATTTGATGGAAACTGTGAATATGTAAAAACCTATAAGTTACGAAGCAAGGAGTGAAAATGACCAAGTGTTAAAATTAAAACGGTTTATATATGGCCTTAAGCAATCATCTCGTGCTTGGTATCAGAGAATAAATGATTATTTGATAAGTTTAGGCTATAAAAAATCAAAGTACGAACCTTGTCATTTTATAAAATCTGTTAAAAATGTTAAAGTCATTGTAGCATTATTTGTTGACGATTTCTTTTATTTTCTCTAGCTCTGATATTACAACTAATAGTAGAGGAGCCCATGAGGGGATTTCGGGAGTTACTAAAGCGCGGCAGATTAATATACAGGGGGATACCTTGTAACCAGTTAAGTACTTCCACCCGTTACGAGCCTTATATATATGGCCGCCCGTCAAGGATAAAGGATCAGATTAGTAAAAAAAAATTGGTCATTAGAAAATTTCGAGCGCGTCAGATTAAGGTAGGGTGAGTTAGTTACATGTTAGAACGTGTATATTTCACTAATCTGACCATTTGAGAGTGACGTAAAGAAGGGGCAGGGCTACGAAGCTGTAAAAAAAAACGTCATCTCGACATTTTCGAGCGTGACAATTTTTTTTTTTATTTTGAAGGAAATGATTCAAGGATTACGAAAAATATATAATCTGACGATTTCCACAAGCCGAAGTAACAAAAATTCATCGATAAAGTTTAATAAGTGCAGCAACGTGATGCCTGTATTCCCCTTTCCGCGTTTCTATTCCTCTCTCACTCTTTCTCTATATATTACTCTTTCACTCCGTCCCCACTCTGGTGTCTGTTGCCATGACGCCATGACAGCTGATCACACAGACTTGTTCGAGGCGTGATATTAGTTACAACGTATTTCCAACGTTTTTGTTTATTTTGTGAGTTCAATTAAAATTATGTGAATTAAAGTTTATAAATATTCACTATGAGTGACATTAATATAAAGTGTGTATTTTGTCGTGAAATTACTTTGCTAAAAACAATTTACATTAGAAACATTACAAAAATGTATAAATATTTTAGAATATCGTCGGAGCAAACCGGATCTCCGAAAATCCCGGACAACATACGATAATCTTGAACTTTCGATAGAATCTTCATTAAATGAAGTATATCACGCACAGTGCTATAAATTATTTACATCAATAAAATTACCACGAGATTTTGAGTATTCAGTACAACAGCAACGTGTAGTGGAATATGACAATGCATTGGAAGTTGCCGGAAGTAGCTCCGAATCACATGCTCCTGTTTCTAAAGAGTGCTCCGAATCACATGCTAATGTTAATTCCACGTGTCCAGAGACTGTTGGTACATCAACGAACGAGTAAGTATTAATATTACTTCATATAATAAATATTAATGCTATTTGAAGCTATGAAATAATATATGTATTACTAATATTTAAATTTTATGTTATTATCATCAATTTTTTTACATTATTGTTAAAAAAATTTGCAGAGCGGGAGAGCATAGCAACATTCAAGAAGAGTTGGAAGATTTCAATGATTCATTCAACACAGATAATCTTGTCGCTCATAACGATTCAGCAACACAAGCGTGCTTTATTTGCGAAAAACAACGTAAACGGTATCATGGTCGTGAAGTTCGCTTAGCTGTCAATAGATTAAAAACTATAGAGAAATTAAAAAATGCGGCCACGGAACAAAATTATGTATTGATGTTGGAAAAACTTAGTTCGTTCTCCGATGATTCCGAAATTACTTATCATAAATGTTGTAAGGATCAATACTTACGAGAAATGTATAAGGATGACAATAACGAATTTCTAAAAAAAAAAAAAAAAAAAAAAAAAAAAAAAAAAAAAAAAAAAAAAAAAAAAGTTCACAATACTGATATTATAGTATACTATTCTTTGTGATATGCTAGAAGAAAAAGTGGTTCAAATAAGGAATGTTTGTTTTTTGACTTTATAAAAAAAGAATACCAAAAATTGTTAGAACAGCAATTTAGTTTATTGTCTAATTCTATTTCTGTTTCTTCGTTCTCCGACCATCGTTTGGAAAGAAAATTAATGGAAACTTTTGATAAAAAGATTAAGATTATTTACGCTGAGAAAAAAAAATTTTTGCTCCATTTTCTGCCACGCTTTTGACCTACAAGGATTTATTTAAAACGATGGCAGCAAAAGAAACTGTTCGTTCAGTAGCAACACAACTACGCGAAGAAATCCTCGAGCTAACCAAAAGAGAATTGCCTGAAAATTGTACGGCTGAAGATTTGATGATGGGAGAATGCGATTATGTGCCAGAGCTCCTTACTGGTTTCTTGGAATCATTCATTTGGGGCAATGTTTCTCATATCTCCAAAGAAAAACGTGAAATTAGAAAAAAACAAAAACGAACTTTCTATTTTTTCAATTGGACAAGATCTGATTTACGCCGCTTTAGGCCACAAAATTAAAACATCTAAGCACATTACCCTAGGTCTAACAGTAAAGAGCTTATGTAACAGTAAGAAAGTTATAAACATACTGTCAAAATATGGACACTGTTGCTCTTACAGAACTCTAGAAGAGCTAAAGACTGAGCTGATATTTTCAACGGTAAATAGCACTCACGTATGTCCTGAAGACATTCTACGTCGCCCGGACTTGAATACTGGTGTCGCATTTGATAATTTCGACCGGTTTATAGAAACCCTAAACGACAAAGATACGTTGCATGATACGGTTGGGATAATTTTTCAGGATATCGTGCAAAATCCGGATCCGGTGTCTGTGGAATCTTTTAGTCTTAGTGTACAGGAAAACTCAACGGATGAAATTGTGCGTGGTAGTTTTTCTGAATTACCTGTTACCAGCACAAAAACAAAAAACCGAAAACCCAGGGCTTTCGAAGAAGTCAGTTTTGAAATGCATCCATTCACCAAGAAATTAAAAATTACCACCTGGAGCCAGCTTGAAATCTCAGAGCTTAATAAAGCTCCAGACAATTTGATTATGGCGAAACAGCTGGATGTTACGTGGATGTTATTACATAAGTATAAAATATCGGATGTTCCAATGTGGGTTGGCTTTCACAACCAGATTTTGGTAGACGATTCACGAGTACAAAAAGTTTCATATCTTACTCCCATAAATGAATCTCCCACCAACAATTCAACTGTTTTGAAAACGCTAGAATTGAGTCAAGATATTGCAAATGAATGTCAAGCTCCCTATATCCCGATCACGTATGATCTAGCTATTGCTCGCACTAGTTATTGTATTCAAGCTCAGGAATCTCCAAAATTTGACAATATTTTCATTCATTTAGGGGCCTTTCATATTGAAATGGCTTTCTTCAAGGCAATTGGCACTTTTACTGAAGATTGTGGACTGAGTAATATCATGACTGAATGTGAATTGATTGCTAATGGTTCAGTTGCTGGTTTTATTAGTGGAAAAAATGACAACAGATGTAAACGGTTACATCCCCTCGTGGCATTGGCATGCAACAATTACAATTACACTTCGAAGCATTTTTGGAAAACAAACAATTGTCAGTTGGGGAATCAGTGTTAGAATATCTCACCTCATTTTTGGCTCATAAAGACGTGTCTCCAGAAGTTCAGCATGCAGATACACAACGTCTCATTCAATCTTATGAGGAATATACAGAAGAGACATTAGACGGCAAGCACGGAAAAACAGCGCAATTTTTCGCAATGTACATCGATTTTGTAAATCTTTATCACTTATTCATTAAAAGTATTAGAGTTGGGGATCTAGATTTATACATATAGCATTGCGAAAGTCGTCAGCTTATTCTTCTATTATAATCAACCCAAATATAGTCGATGGCTAGTGTATTACATTAATTTACTACAGCACGTGGATAATACACATCCGGGCCTCCGAACGGAATTAGCTAAGGGTTCCTTTGGAATTAGAAGAACCATAAAACCTTTTTCACGAATTCCTGTAGATTTAACGTTAGAGCAGACGATAAATGGTGATGCTGCTCGTCGTCTTACAAGAATTGTTAACCTCACAAATTCAATTGCTGCTAGGCAACGTTGGGCGAAGAATCATGGGGCACGAACAAGAATTATATCTCATGTACTGGCTCGTGCAGGACTTGATAGAACGTACCATGATGTTGCTGCTGATCTACACCCAGACAGAATGAAAAAACAGCACATCCAAATTGAAGCTTTTTCATTTTTCAAACAATGTTCTGCAGACCATTAACCCATTCTCTCTTTCAGTTGACAAGGATCAGTTATTTAACATTTCAACAGGGCAAGCTGCTCCTCTGGAAATTACAAATTGTTTGCTGAAGACAATGTCGGGAGGAACATTTTTGCGAGATCAATTCATAATGGAATGCAATTTAAATTCTAACAGGTTTCATCAGGCATTAAAAAAAAATACTGTGCTGACTTTTGCAAGCCTCAAGAGGAAAAAAAAATGACAATAGGTGGGAAAGTGCACGAAGTAAAAATGCAACGGGATTTATTTGGACGCTTATTAGCTCTATCGCTGGACACGAGTATAGACCTAGAAAAAGTGCTTTGTTATCCAATAACTCCTGTGCCATTATCACTGTGCCATATAGATGGCTCTTCAAACAAGACTGACAAGTCTGTACTTATTCATGAGTTAGTGAAACAAATCGAAGATATGGAGCAACCGCCATCCCAATTAGACCTTGTGTTGGTAGATGGCTTCTTTTTTTAAATACTTTTAAAGAAATGCCCCGTAGCTTTGGAGGTGTGTCAAAGAAGATACTGCAATGCCTTATGAATAACGCTGCTAGTAGAGTTGCCATTGTATTTGATCGCTACTTCACACCCTCAATCAAAGATTATGAGCATTCCCTTCGAGGCAGTGTGGACGACAAGGAATTCCATATTTCCGGTCCTCAGCAAATCAGAACAGCAGATTTTACTAAAGACTTGAAAAATATAAAGTTTAAGGAAGCTATTGTCAAATTTTTCATCGATCATTGGGCTGATCAGGAGATGGCAGCGATTATCGGTAATAAGGTAATTTACATAATACATGATTTGTGTTATGAATATTCTGTCAGTAACAGTAAAGTAACACGCATCATTAATTATGAGCTGTCATGTCCCGATCACGAAGAAGAAATAGCATTTCTTGTTTGCCAGCAAAAAGAAGATTCTACTATTGTTATCCGAAGTTCTGATACTGATATTCTAGTTATCATGTTGGCGAATATGGAATACCTGCAAGCAACAGTAGAAATCTGGATGGATCTTGGAGTTGGCAATGCACGCCGAAACATCGACAACCAAACCTTTACAATTTCTGCTGAGTTCAGAAATTTTCCAAAAAGCTTTTCTGGATTTGGGATCAAAGGATCATGATGTGCAGGATTCTTTTGACATCATGCAGTCTTTTACTTGTCACTTGTATGGGCTGAAAAATTTAAACGATGTCAATAAAGCCAGGATTGTCATCTTCAATAAAACGTACAAGGTAAAAGACAAATCACAACCCTCCTTTTTCCAATAGTTAAAATACACATTTTTAATAAAAGAAATATTATTAAATATTTAAATGATTTCTTGTTACAGATACGGAATCTGAGGATGAAATCGAGCCAGAGGAAGATGATTCTACCGATGAAGAAGATATTTAAAAAAAAAAAAATTCTCAAAACGTTTAATTTTTTATAATTATTTTCTTATAAATACAATTACTTTACTTAAAAAATATACTCTATTTTATTTGCATGCTATTTCTTAAGCTATTAAATCAATTTAATTCAATAATTTAAAAAAAGTAAAAAAATTTTTTTTTAATTGTCAGATTAGGCGATTCCCTCCAGAAAATCGTCAGATTATGAAATATCATGTCTACGGCATCAAGATGAACCATATATATCTTAATCTAACGCGCTTGAGTATTTCAAAATGGCGAATTTTTTTTGCACATTCTAAAAATAGCCGCGAGTTTTCGTCACATTCAAATCGTCAGATTATTATACTAGAGCTTTCTTTTAGGTTCATTTGACACTCCCTTAAAAAATCTGACACGCTCGAAAAGTTTTTTTTGTTCCATTTTCAACGCTTCCATACAACCACCCCTATCATGGAAACCATCAGATTGACATACGTAGTTTTTTTAAAATACGTTTGACATCTATGATATCAATATCTGATAAGCTCGAGTATGTCCATGCCACAATTTTTTTTTTACATTTTTGAAAATTTATAGCCGCTCCCCCCACCAATGAAAAGGTATATATGTATTATATGACATTTTTTTATTTTTATTGTCTAAGCTTCGCAACCCAATAGGCCTCTACGACGCTCTAGTAAATCCCGATTTAGCATCCTGGGCTCCCCTACTATAAAGATTTGATAAATAAGTTAAGTTGTAAATTTGAAATAAAAGATTTAGGCCAGATAAAACAATGTTTAGGTTTAAGAGTTAATTTTAATAATAATGTAATGACAGTTGATCAAGAGCAATATGTAGAAAATCTATTAAAAAAAATTACTTATATAATCTATATAATTACTACTAGAGCCATCTGTGTCACATTAAAGTCATTTATAGACAAATAAATCAGTCTCTTCTAAAACGTCACAGTGTGTATTTATTATCAACTGGAATGATTATGAGACCCCTAGACGTAACATGAAATATGAACTCTTAGAACAAATACTAGTATTAAAATCAGTTAACTAAGAAATAAAGTATTTTATATGAAAAACCTATTTTATAAATACTTATATCGCATTTTGTATTTAAATACAATTATTCAAAACTATTTCATATTATTTTTTAAATAATAGTAACAATACATTTGCATTTTTATTCAAATACTTTTACTAAACACTTTTTTCACACCTCTATAAAAGCCACACATGGTTGAATTTTATAACCAAAGAAAAGCCGGGGTAGATAGGTTTGATCAAATGTATGGCTAACATATCTTGTAGTAATAATACGAATCGATGGCCTATATTTGTTTTATGGGAAATTAAATATGACTTGTATAAACATTTATGTAATCCATTGTGAAAATATTTTTTATGCTAAAAACCAATGAACCGTAAACAGGTTATAAAGGATTTGCAGAAATCGCTTATGAATACGTATTCGGAAAGACATCTCCCTGTGCCAACGTTGAAAAAATGTTGTGGCTTAATATTGAAGACTAGGTTGCCTGGTAGTTCAGGAGGAAGCCCTGATCAATCGAATGACCTGAACCAAAAAAAAAAAGATTTGCAGCCAGTGTTGCTACATAAAAACCCCGTATGACTGAACTCAGGTTTTAAGAGTGCCACAAAAATATATGTGGTGAACATGTTGAAATGTGTTAACTGTATCAAAAATATTAATATTTTTGTTTCAACATCCTGGAATAGTGCCTTATTACAATTAAGGTTAAAAAGGAAAGTTTTTTGGTATTTTTTGGGTATCGTACCTAAAAAGTAAAAACAGAACTATATTACTAAGGCTTCGCTGTCCATCTACCATGTCCATATACTCTGTGTCCGTGATAGTAAGGTACTTGAAATTTTAACAGATGATGTATTTATTATACATTGTGTGATTTAAAATGACGTCAAGAATTGTAGAAATGAATTCTAAAGAAAACGACATTTATTAAGTAGGTAGACTGTGTGCGGTTGTGACAGTCGCAATATCAGCGAAAACTAAATTAAGAACAGAATGGAATAATAATTCAGCGATTGCACACTTAACTTAAATAATAACCATTGGGTTTTATATTTTGTTGGTTTGGACAACGACAATGTTTATGATTTTGATTCTCAAAAAGTCAGCGATTTTGAAAAAGGTGAAGCAATACTCACTAACTTTCGTTTTTTTATAAAAAGTTTTACTACAAACTAAAAAAAAGGGAAAGGTTATGACCAGTGTTTTCTGGGACTCAAAAGGTGTGATCTACATCGATAATGGTAAAACAATCACGGGACTCTACTATTCCGGCTTATTGGGCCCATTCGATGCCGAATTGAAAAAAAAAACGGCTCCATTTGGCACAGAAAAAAAGTGTTGTTCCACCACGACAACGCGCCGGCTCACACCTCCGCCGTCTTATGGCCAAATTGGCTTAATAATAAAACTGTGACTATGCACTTTAATAATTGCACAAATATAAATATTAACATTTATTTTTTTTCTAATAACCTGTTCTTATTAATAGCTTGCATTTTACTTGTTTCCTCATAGATGTGATAAAAAGCAGATTGAATATATAAATAATATCTTTCAAAAATAATCGATAAATTTACTTGTGATTTGACGTGTTTTTTTTTTATACAAAAAGATGCTCTACTAGAATCTGGATAATAATATACCAACATTTATAAATATATAAATAGTAATAGTGGAATCAAGAAACTATACCACAAAATGTTTCTCCGTCATTCATATAACGATAGTTAGAGATGCGCCGAATATTGGTTTCACCGAAAAACTGAATATAATTGCATAAAATACGTATAATTATGTATTATGTGATTGTGTGAAAAGGAAATTGTTTCTTACCTGTCCACTTTTTCCGGTGGTTATTAAAAATTTGTGATACTTCCACATAATTTCGTTTTTCAGGAAAAAATATTTAAGATTATTTTTTGTGGAAAGATATTAGATGCTTCCTTAACCTTAGAAGCCTAATCTACATCTAGGAGGCGTACACGCATTCGAATATCGTTTGTCTCATTCTAACGGTTGAAGCTAGCGCGTCGTGCTCTTCTGTCTGTTACCTCAGTGGCGGACGGGAGCTAGAGGACGGTGCCCGTATCATTAAGGTAAGTCCCGCCAATGATTGATTAATTTATCGAAGTGTTGCACCTGCGAGACGTATGTTTAGGCTTTGTGTAACTTTTAACTAAGATTGAGTGAGTTTTACTTTTGTTTGTTTTTCGTATATTTTATATCTATTTTCGGCGTTGTTTCAGATATAAATATGTCACGGTCTTATATATGAGACGAAGACTAAATTTTTGCAATCTTGAACGAGGAAGACAACCCTTCTCATGAAGATTCAGATTCCGACGTTGAGGACGACCAGATTATCGACGGCGTTCAAAGCGAGGACGAAAATAATGAAAAGTCTGAGTATGTTGCGTCTTTACAACAAACTGGACCCTCTGACGAAACCGACACAAACCTTTGTTGCAGAACCTGGTCCATTATCTGGCGCTGGCCGTGTTAACGTGGTAACTTGAAACGGATTTATCATGTTCGTGGTCGTACTCTCCGAGGTAAGAATTATAGTTGGTCAACTGATAAATCTCAACCATCTCACAGAACTACAACTATAAACATACTCGCATGTGCAAAAATGTTTTGAACCGGCACAATTTTTTTATTGATTTATAACTGATTCAATTTTATCTAAAATTGTAAAATGGACTAATGTTGAAATGATTTCAAAACGCCAAAAGGCAGCAAAAATTACAGTGACTCATAGAGATGTCACAGACGTAGAAATTCGTGCATTCATTGGGATATTGACTTCGACTACAGTCATGAAGGATAATTATCTTTCAACAGATGAGCATTTTGATCCCTCGTTTACTGGTACACGATACATATCAGTTAAGAGCAAAGAAAGATTTGTTCATAGTCAGATGCCTTAGGATGGATGATAAGACTTTAAGATCAACTCTTTAAACAAAAGATGCTTTTGTACCAGTTAGAAATGTTTGGGAATTGTTTATAAAGCAATGCCAAATTAATTATATTCTTGGATCTGAGGTGATAGTCAATGAACAGTTACTTGGCTTTAGAAGTGGATGTCCATTACTGATTTACATGCCTAACAAACCTAATAAAGTTTTCGATGATGCAACTTCTAAATACATGATCGACGCTGATCCTTACACAGGCAGAAGTACTAATACGGAAGGGACACTTGGCGAATTTTATATAAAGAAATTGTCATAAAATATTCATAGACGAAACATAATCATAACCTATGACAATTGGATTAGTCTTTTCTTAAAGCATTATTCAATTTATCATTTCGAATTCGCTATGTATGTTTTTATTATTGCTGTTAATGCGCGTAAGCACAATTTTCCATCTTGCACGGTTAGTCTTGGTTTGGCTAAAATTAGAAGTTGGTCTTCCGAAAATGCAAGAACAAGACGAAGACTGCAAGACCAAGACCGATTTTGGGCATCACTAGTGTCATACGTCATTTAAAGTTGAAACATAAAGAACAATTGCAAAAACCCGCGTCTATTTTTGTAAATTGTTCTGAACATAGCTCAGACATTTTAAATTCAACTTCGAGTGTAAGTTCCAATATGGACCGGTCGAAGGTACACAACAAACTTTAGAAGAGGCTTTATTAAAAATGGAACATAACAGATTCTCGACCAATTGAAATTTACAACACCATCCCTGAAATGATAGCAATTGACAATCAGCCTATTTCAATTCTAGAAAACAAAGACTTTAATAGATTATTTCATTTAGTAGTGATTCCGACAATTTATGAGAGAGTGAAAAAATTGGTCAAAGATGAAATCTTAAAAGTCACGGCTTTCTTGATTACATCAGATATGTGGACTTGCGTGAATAACATACTGAGCTTTCTAAGCTTCACTGTACACTGACTTGATGAGGACTTTGTTCTACAACATAAGAGTTCTACAAACAATGAAACATTTCGCTGGGTCTCATTCTGGGGATCACATACGTGCGAGTTAGCAGTTTAATTGGGACATAGTTTCATCGATCCACCGAATTATGAGAGATAATGAACCCAATATAGTCAAAGCTATAAATGAAAGCGAATTTGTAGGCAAGGGATGTTTTATACTGTTACATAGAAATTTCATTTCTGTAGATAATTAAATATTTATAATTTTAATATTATCGATTTCTTATTATCTGTCAAATTCATAGACAAGGTAAATTATTTATCTAATCTGCTAATTACAATTTCTTAATTAGTCTGCGACATTTCTCTCTGTTTAAAATATTGAATATTGCCAGCTTAAGCGAACTTTATAGTCCCCAAAATGTTATTGAAAATATAAACATTTTATTTATAATTAGTAATTTGAATTTCATTTATTAATCATTATTAAGGTTATCATATCACTATTTGAAATCTCAGACTAGACCAATACCGTCGACGTCTAAAGAAGCTGATGAGTCTAAGGGATAAGACAATCTTTTAGATGTTGAAGATCTCCAATCACCAAATATTGTATTGAAGAAACTAAACTGTTATTAAGTAATTTGAAAAAGCAACTGATCTGTTAACTTTTAAGTTACTAAAATATTGTTGATTATTTTTACCTATAAATTTTATTATTGTTTTGTTATTGTTAACTAAAGTTGAAAAGAGTTCATCTTTCATAATCACATTTACACAAGACTGTTTTCTTTATTTTGATGTATATGTATTATGTTGAATTAATTTGTTTTATTTTCTATTTGTCTGACGTAGATAATCTTGCTTTGTACCAAATATCGTAGGTATATTCAGTATTGAATAAAAATATGTTTATCTTATTTTAACCATTGCACCTCAGTTCACCTCTGTCATTCATGTTAATGACTCGGATGTCATCCAGTGCCTTTATTAGTCTGTACGTTCACAAGAGAAAAATGAAAATATGTTATATATCAATATCTATGAGGAGCAGGATAATGCAAATACTATCAAAATTTTGATAAAGTGTTGTATATCAAATAATTGCCAACAGCCATAATTCAAGGAAAAAAAATTATTGATAAAAAACACGTTGAGAACAGAAACTAGTTAGGATCCACCAATTTGCAGGCATACATACTTTGTTTAATTGCTATTTGATTGCTTTTTTTCACTCTATATTTCAAGTTCATATAACATGTTGATATTTTCTATTTTCGCATTACTGCTAATTACAGACTCATTAATTTTCCATATCACAAACAGTCTGTTCAATATAGATATCAATAAGCATTGACTAACTCAACTGACTGAAGATGGATCAAAGCTCCACCCTTTTAGAATATTGATTGGACTTATAAATTTATTGTAGTCCAGAAAATTGATGTGGTACAGACATCACAAATAGCCTAATATTAAGCAAATAATAAAATAGATGAAAAAATAGCTACTGAAGACGGTAATCATTTATTTTGTTACTCCAATGAAACATTACACAAGGCTAAATCGGAATCTCTTCGTAAAAATGATCGACATGTTAACGACATTCAAGACATATAATTAATAAGGGTAGCTAAATGTAATTTTAAGCATCCCTATATTAAGATGTACAAGACTGAATTTACAGTTTATTTAGGAATAAATCAAGAAATTGAACTTTTAAAAAAAAAAACTAATAAATTGATACTACATTTCACAATACTACTGGTTCAATTATTCGGAAGCCGTTTGCTGCGTCGAAAAGGGTATATTATTTTAGTATAGTAAGAATTGTCAATACTGACCATAAAATTAATCCTATTTTAGAAATGATTATTAATTGCCATACATCAGTATCGATTGCAGAATTTTTGACATATTTTATAAATGATTGTACTGATGAAACCGTTAAATGGCCAGCTTTTAGTGGTGTAGTTACTGAATGGTCTTGGGCGTCTATAAATGCCATTATGCAAGCTTGGAATGGTTTCAATGAATATCTCAGAGAATCGTATGATTACATAAACACTCCGAATTCGAAATTTAAAAATTCCTGTCTATACATGTTATCCACACCTAATTAAAATATCACGAATATTAAAATTGAACATTATTAAAAAACAAGTTGCTTCGATAATTTTAGAATCTTTTTCTGTTCTGGTACATTGTAAAGACATTATAATTTAAATGCAACTTGTAGAATCTTTATTAATAATATTCATATTCCCACGACAGTGTGAAAAGTTTACAGTAGCGTTAAAACATTCAATGAATCGAAATAGATTTAAAATCGAAGTAGCTGAGAAGAAAAAAAATGAAATTTCAAATTTACAGTGTGATAATAAAAATGTAAATATATTTGAGTTTTTTTTTTATCAGGATGTGATAGTGATTCTCAAAAAGGTTGAAGCAACGGCATAAAATTGCAGCATATCTGCAACAATAAATGACTTGCTCTCTTTGCAAGTCATTGATTATTTTATAAAAAAAAATATTTCCATTTATACCATTTTGGTCCATGATAATGACTCCCGAACAAAAACATTTAACTAATAGTTCAGTAGAGATTTTTTTGAAACATCGCAAATCAATAATTAAAGATCATACTAAAGCAGGCCGTATTACTGACGCATGTTATTCTGCAATTACTGCAGACTATAAACGTTTACCACTAATACCACCTAAGGTTCAAACTCGAAAGCGAAACCCAGTTTTTGATAAATTAAATATAGCTTTTCAATCACGGGCTCCCCAAATCCATGTATTAAGACCACTGCTTTTGGAATTCTTTAGAGATTTTATCTAAATTTGTTAAAGTTAGTATTATTAAGCAGGATTGTGATATGTTAACCATTAATTATCATAGTACACGTAACCAGCGAGAGGATGCAGATTTGCCTATTGGAGAAAAAGCAAACAGTGCTGTTCGAACGTTAGCAGATAAGGAAAAAACCCAGTTTTTCACACATATTAGAAAATTTTATGTAACTGTGTGTGATTATATGGTTCACAAATTTCCATTTAAAAGTGAAACTTTGAAAAATGCTGAGATATGCAACAAAAAGAATATTGAGAATGCTTCGTTCTCTGGAGTAAAGTACTTTGTAAAAAAAAACCCTATTTTGTTGAACAGTAAAAATATTAGTGAAGAAACTGACATTCTTCAATCTGAATTTTCAAAGCATCAGGTAATGGAAATTCCTGAACATATTTTAAATAAAGATAGAATTGATTCTATATGGATCTCAATTGGACAGATAGAAAATGAATGTTTTACTAAACAATTCAAAAATATTGCTGACTTAATGTTAGGAATTCTTTCTCTTCCTCATAGTAACACTGAATGCTGAAAATTCGCTTGGAATTTTTAGCAAGATAAAAAAAACCGTACTGAATTTCGTTCTATGCTTTCTGATGAAAATCTTGAAAGTTTGTTGTTGATGAAAGATAATTTTAAGGGTAATTGTTATGACCAACGTTTTGAAAAAGATTTCTTAGCTAAAGCAAAATCTGCTGCTTCAGCTTCTGTACATAAAATGTAAAGTTTATTTAAGAATTTCAACTGTTTCTTTATAACTTTATAACTTTTAGGCCTGTATAAGTTTAATTGTAGCTAAAACAGTTAAAGAATAGACTAATAATCCTGAAAATGTCGCGAAGTAACCCAAAAAGAAGTCGCTAAAAAATCAACATTATTATTACTATAAAGACGCTCGTCGACAATACTTTGTTGGATTAGTTAAGGATGTAAATGACGACAGTAAACTCATCTATTTGTACGGCGAAAATTATGTACGCTTGTACCATGAATGGCTATATAATTTTACCATCAATTACCTACTGTGCCAATTTTTTAATTTTTAATTCACCATTTAAAAAAACTTTGCTTATACACCATGTGAAGTAAGCACAAAATTACTTCTAGAGGCTAACGATGATCAAGAATATGATTTTATTGCTAAATTTAGAAGAGAATGGAAAAATAAGTCAGCAATAGTTATGCCTCTTAATCTAAATAATAACCATTGGGTTTTAATTTTTGTTGACTCTGGCAACGTAAATGTTTATTATTTTGATTCTCAAAAAGTCAGCGATTTTGAAAAAAGGTGATTCATTACTTACTAATTTTAGTTTTTTTTTTTTTAAATAAAGTTTTTCCAAAGGACAAACAAGAATGGATAGTGAAAATAGTGCAATATCCTCTTCAAAAAGATGGTAACAATTGTGGAATCTTTGTAATTCATTTTTTGAAGGAAATTTTGAGAGGTAATTTAATTAAAATCAATGAACTTAATCCTGATGAATTGAGAAAGAAATTACAAGTTGAGTGTTTGAAAAATTCTTTAATTGTTTTTGAACTGTGCACTGTGTGTGGACAGGGAAACAATAAAAAAAAAAGGTGGTTGCGTGCGGAGTATGTAAAAAATGGACTCATTTTACATGTTTAAAACATTTAAATAATACAGTTAAAGACATGAAAAACTACTTTTATAAATTTGACATGTCAAAACTGGATTAAACAATTCTCTAAATTTTTTTAATGATTCTTTGTTAATTTATTTCTTATTCTGATGAAAAAAAAAAATTACAATGTTCAAAGTCCATAATATGATAGATACATTTAGGAAGATTTAAAGTATTTAAACACATTTTAAAATAATCTGAAATAAATGGTTTTCTTCAGTCAGGGTAAATTAGTTATTAATGTAGCGTTTATAAAAAATAAAGAAAAAAAAGTTAATTATATATAGTATTAAGGTAACTATGTAATTTTTAAAGATTTCGTTAATGAAATTGTCATATCAAAAAAAACACTCAGTAATTAAAAAAAAATAAACGGTCATTTTTACTTTACTATATAAAGTAAGTGTGAAACATATATTTTTTTAAATAAAGTAATTATTTGAAGTTATATGATATGTTAAAGAAACAAAATAATACATTTTTTTTATTATTCCAAAAATATTTGATAAATTAAAAAAAAAAACAATCAAAAGAAAATAATAAATAATTAAGCAGCGGAAAAATGCTTTTTGAAATAAAAAGAAAAAGTATATTTTTATGAGAGATATGACTTGTTAAACTTTTTTTAAAAATTGAAAATAAAAGACATGGGCACCACTAGATAATAGTGCAATTAAGAAAAGTATACCACAAAATTGATAACAATCATATGGCCAAAAATAATTTTGTGTAGGGTGGGGTAGTCAACAATGAACCAGGTGGATACAGTGAACCACTATAGTTAGCGACAAAACGAAACGTTGCTAGATTATGCAATTTGCACAATAGAACCCCCCCGCTTACCCCGATCAACTGCTTCAATCGCTGGTGGGCCTCCATTGTAAGTTTGTGTACGCCGACGTTTTATGTGTTTCAGAGCGGCAAAAGTAAGAAAATTACGTGAGTTTTTTTTTTTTTATTACTTTTTTTCTACTACATGTATCTCATTTTCAATTATATCTCAGGGTGGAGTGGCTTATTACGCGTTTTTAGCATGAATGTTAATGCTTCTACGTGCTTCTAGTCGTGGCTAACATAACCTATATTAAAAAGTGCTTAGGTAGTACACATTTTTTATCAAAATTGTTTGAAAAATTGTTTCTTAAACGCTTGAAGCCTATCATAGAAGAGCAAAGCCTAATTCCAAATCATCAGTTCGGTTTTAGAGAAAAACACTCTACTATCGATCAAGTACATAGAATCACAAATATCATAGAAAAAGCATTAGAAGAAAAGAAAGTCTGTTCTACGATATTTCTAGACGTGGCACAGGCTTTCGATAAAGTCTGGCATTCAGGTTTAATTTACAAAGTTAGAAAAACACTTCCGAAACAGTTTGCAGATTTAATAGAATCGTATATCTCTAAAAGAATGTTCAGAATCAGACAAGACAATGCTTACTCAGATCTGAAGCCAATCAATGCTGGTGTACCCCAAGGTAGTGTATTAGGTCCGGTCCTGTACCTAATATATACCTACGATATACCTTTTTTAGAAAATAACACCATTGCTACGTTTGCTGATGACACTGCCATAATGGCTACAGGAAAATCTCATGCTGAAGCAGTGGAAAAAGTTCAAACAGCTGTTAACGTAATATACGAGTGGACGAAAAAGTGGAAGTTAAAATTAAATGAGACGAAATCTGTTCATATAGATTTCACAAACAAAACCCTCAATTACCATCCTGTGTATCTAAACAACAGTGTGATACCGTACGAGAACTCTGCCAAATATTTAGGCATGACCTTAGATGCGAAGCTTCGCTGGAAGGCTCACGTCAAAATAAAACGCAAAGAATTAGAGATTAGATACAAGAAAATGTACTGGCTGCTTGGGAAATATTCTTCGCTGTCCGTACATAATAAATTGTTACTCTATAAGCAAGTCCTAATGCCCGTTTGGACTTATGGCATCCAGCTTTGGGGCTGTACTAAGCCAAGTAATATCAAAATAATCCAAAGGTTCCAAAATAAAGTACTCAGAGGTATAGTGAACGCGCCCTGGTACATAAGAAATGACGACCTCCACAGGGACCTTAAAGTGGATCTCGTCACCAAAGTCATTCAAAAGTACGCAGAAGCTCATGACAAGAGACTTCATCATCATGTGAATGTCGAGGCTATCCAGATCCTTGACAACACGGACTTAGTGAGAAGATTAAAAAGAACTAAACCCTTCGAACTAGTATAGTGAAGTGATAGTGTAATGTAGTGTAAGTGCTACCTATAAAGAACACGCGAACAAAGTGTCTTCCCCTTAATAGAGACAATAAGAAACGTGTTATTGGACACTATTCTTATTATACATAAATCTATTTAGCAAGTTAAGTTAGATTTAAATTACTCATTAGTCTTTAGGCTAGATTGTAATTGCAATAATGTACTTATGTATTTTAAGAACATTATTAATTAAAAAAAAAAAAAAAAAAAAAAAAAAAGGTAGTACACATTGAACCAGTACCTGAAGGTACACAATGAACCTTGGTTCACTGTGTGCCTTAAAGCAATGAACGATGGTGCTTTGAAAATGTGGTACATTTCCCTTAGACGATAACATTTTCTCTGAAGTGGACTTTTTGCCAAGCGAAGTTACTAATAGACCAGCACCAGCTACCGATATTACGGCAAACGAAATTGTTGAACGTGATAGTTGTGAATCACCTTCCATTTTGACTTGTTCTATTTTAACCGACCAGGACTTACCAATCCTGACAGAAATAAGACATAGTATTCCAGAGCATAGCAAACTAGAAGATTGCCAGCCTAGTACGTCTATTTGTAAAGATCTAACTGCTGCTGCTGGTACCAATTCCGTGGTAAGACAAGTTCCAAGTCAATTCGTTTCACCCAAAGTCTTTCGACCGCCTTTGAAAGCAGGTCCTCGTAAATACAACCGACAAAGGCGTGCTGGAAAAAGTATGCTAGCGACCGACACCCCAGAAAAAGATGCGTTAGCCGAATTCAAGCAAAAGAAGATAAAGGTTGTAGATACTGTGAAAACTGTGGACGAAACAAATATTAGATGATAACTTTCTTCCACTATCACGAAAACCTTATTTAGATGATTAAGTCATTATTAGGTTTAAATTCAAAAAATCTAATATTTACTATGTTGACAAAGTTATTGAGGAGTTGAAGGATGAAGACCTTGATTATGTTGTTTCTTATTTAAAATTAAAAAGCAAATGGAATCAAACATTCTCTGAACCACTCGAACCTGATACTGCCGGAGTTAGCTTGAAAGAAATAAAATTTATTCTTCCTTCTCCTAAAATAGAAGGAACGAATAGGCGACAGGTGACATACAATGGAAAAAAAATATGCCAAATAAATATATAAATAATGTTTTGGTTGTATTCTTATGCCATAACAAGTTCTGTAAAGTATAATAGTGTTAATAAGCACATTTCACATATAATAATGATTAATTTATTTCCCAAATTTTAGGGTATCCAGCCCGTGGTTGATTGTAAACTACAATGGTTCATTGAATACTACCCCCTGGTTCATTGTGCACTATAGGGTGTACACAGTGAACCATTTCCATGTTTTTTTTTAATCTGATCATTAAACAAAATTTGTAGGAAATATGCAAAGTTATAGTATTAGCGATTAAACTTTAGTAAATTTTCTAACTTTTGGTATAATTTAATCTATAATAATCGCTTTAGGATAAGAGTTATATCTCATCAAACTTTTTGTGGTTCATTGTTGGCACTCCCACCCTATAAGTTGTAAATTGTGAGTTGAAAAAAATATATATTTGCAGGCATACTTACTTTGTTTCATTACCATTTCATTGCTTTTGAAATTTTTTTGATCGTTCTATGTTTCAAGTTTATATAACATGTTGAAAAATTTTACTTTGGGATTCCTGCTAACTTCAGAGTCATAAAAAACCCTATATAAAATTCTGGCACTAGAACTAAATTACTTACCTTGCATGTGTATTTGGTAACATCTCTTAAAAGCGCGTTCAATGTTTTTTTATGCTTGGTCTTTCTATGTATTTCTACTTCAGTTTCACTACACCAGCCGCCTTCAGAACACAAATCGCAACCGTAAACCTCGTTAGGGTCGTAAGATGGATCTACAGACTGCATAGGGGTTCGACTCGTCAATTCGTATGTCGTTCGAAACATATTGATAATTGTTTATTTCTACACTCACATAATATAAAAATTGAACGAAATTGTAAATACTGTTCAATAACATCAGTTAAATTAAAAAGCATAAGTAATTGAAATTGTCATTGTCATAGCGTCGCTACTAGACACAACGTTGAGTCGCCACTTTATATTACTCTGTGGTCGCCACTTGCCGCTGTTAGTGTTGCCAGTTGCCACTAACCATAGCCAATGTTTCTTCTAGATTACGCTTTAAAACTTAGCTTTTGAAATAAATATAAAGGTAATGTTGTTAAAAAGTAATTTATATAATAAGTAATCTCTTATAGCTGGAAAAGAAATATTTAAGAAACGATATCTAAGAACAAGGATGGCACTCGTGATAAGCCTCCAGCAAGTCTTTGAAACTCTTGAAATAAATGCCACTAAATAAATGGATTAACCAGCCTATTTAAGAATAACTACTTACTACAAATGTGTCATATTATTGTGTGAAAAAAACGTGGATAGCATATTTTTTTCACTTACTAGTTCCCTAATATAAATTCAAAAAAAATACTGAAAATCTGTACAAAATCGTTAAGGCAAATTAAGGAAGGGTGTGAAAGAAAACATATTAACGAAGGAATTGCCTAAAATATTAATAGGGCAAGATACATTTTATTTCGTTCACATAAAAACTTTACCGTAAAAAAACTTATACATTTTAAAATAGAACCATTAATTATTTTTTATAAGTATCAGCATTAAGTTACGAAATGCTAAGGTTGCATTAGTAAGTATAAAAAACAACAAGTAATATATACATTAAATGTCTAATATTTGGTTCAACTTCTTAAATATTTAATATGATCTTACGAGTTACAAAATACATAAAATAAATAAAACAAAAAGGCTTTAATCATCTATACACAAACCTACCGTATTTAAACTGATAAATACATTATTTAACTGTAATATATTCTTGATATATGAAAACCAAGGAAATAATCAATATATATATTTTACGTCTAAAAAGTTAACTATGTATATAAGTACCAATAAGTAAATACATAGTTACAAAAAGTGTCCTTTTTTAATATATTAATTTGTGACTAAATTATATAAGTATATAAAACTATCCCTATATGTGTATATAAGGACAGCAACTGCTGACAAATTTAGAAATATTGCATTATATTCCAAGATATCTTAGATATTCCAAAAATAAGGGTATGTATTATAATTAATTAATGAGGAAAATATAAGATATTTCTGTAACTGAAATTTTTTACAGAGAAATCTCACTCTAGTTTGAATTAACTAATTAATGTTATTATATTTTATACAATTTTAGAACAAAATAAAAACATAATTTAAAACAATTGCAACTTGACTCTTTTATAAAAAATCACAGCCTATATATTCTAATTCTTTGTTTTATATAACTATTAATACCCATTATTTTAACTTATAAAAGGAAATATAACTATGGCAACAAAGCGGTAGCCAGATCAGCTTTGCTGACAAAGCTACCGAAAAATCATATATTAATAGTAACATAACATGTGCACTAATTCTGAGGTCAACAATATTTTTAGTATATACTTAATTACGAAAACTTCTACACCATATTATCTAACAACATTGAGCTGCCAGCAGCCCAATCAGTCACCTTAACCAAAAACACATCCCTCCGGGACCTGCGCATCCTCCTTCCCTCTATACTTGTCCCGATTCTGGATGTACTGGTGATAGCCACCAGTTAGGATACCTAGTAATATAATGAGACCTACCATCGAATTTGATTTGAACTTATTAGCGCAATCTTCAGGGTTGTCAGGATTTAGTGTGTAGATCTGCGAAAATAAAAATATATTAAAAGGATCGCAATTTTTTATTATAAGTTTTATTTTTATAGTTAAATAATATTTAACTATAAAAATAAATTAGTTTTCTAATAAAACTGTCACTGATCGATTTCTGTACATATTAAAAAAAATCATGATATAAGAGCAAGAGAACCCAAACCATGGTTTTTTATTTTGTCTGTTTGTCTCTATGTTTGTGCACCGCAATCTCAGAAACGGCTGAACCAATTTGAATGCAGTTTTCGAGAATATATTGGAATATTCTTCACTTAACATTTAATGCTTCGGTTTATTTATTAATCGGTTTAGAAATAAAAAAAGTTATGTCAATTTATGTCAATCACGTAATACGTGCCTTGCAAATCTTATTATATAGATGTAATAAATCTGTAAGGAGTCTTTGTACTTGAAAATATAAAAAAAATATATACTAGGATGTGAAGTGATAACTATGTTTTTGTTTCTTTTACATTTTATCTATTCATCTGAATGTTTGTATGTCTGTATGTTTGTACATGCTAATCTCAGAAACGGATTAACCGGTTTGGATGTATTTTTCGTGAATATATTGTCATAAACTTCACTTAACATTTAGTGTTTTTTTTTATTTAAATCGGTTAATAAATATAGAAGTTAATAACCTCTTATTTCCATAGAATTGCGGTAACACATTTTTTCAAAATTTAAATAATAGTTCTCCCCTCAGGGAATAATACATAGTATCATTCCCAAAAAAAAAATACAAAATTTGACTACCTCCTCTGTAAAAAAAATCGGTAATTAAAAATAAAAAAGTATACACATATAAATTTAAAAAATCTTCACAGAGAATGAAAAAAAATACTCATGGTAATGAGGTAAACACAGCCAAAAGATTATCTTTCAAAGAAACACCTTACACCAAACATGTAGACTAAAAAAAAATAATGTTAAACCATCACCAACCTGTCGGCCGGCGTGCATGGCGTACACGACCAATGCTCCATAGTACGGAGTGCCCAGCCCAGCCGCTTGTCCACACACAGCCAACCCCGAAAGACTGATGGCCAATGATGCTGACAGCGCTGACTTCGTGTGAGATCCAAATGTTAGGGCTGTTGACTTGATACCTAGACGCGCGTCGTCTTGTTTGTCCTTCAAATATTGTTTTATTTTATTGATGAGTGTTTTAGCATTTTGGTGTATTAGTAGGTACATATTGTTCATATTTGTGAAATTTTAACTCTAAGCAATGAATTTCCTAGAAAATAATACACCCTTAATTTTGTTATATTTACAAGCTGATATAGAAAAATTCAAAAGGCCAATAAATAAAAATATATAATGTTATAAATATGTAAATTAACTCACCTGATGGGCGTATATGGTATCGTAAAGAACAGTCCAAGCCATGGCGGAGAGGTACAGGGGAACACAGACAGACGGTTCAATATAACCACATATGGCTGAATAGCCAAGCAATGCTCCCCAATTAAAAGTTGCTCCGAGAACTAGTTGAGGGTAGTTTGTAAAACGCTTTGCTAGAGGATAGGTTATGACTAGAACTGAAAAAAAGAGTTTTATTTATTATCAATTTTCTTTGAAATGATAATTTAGGTTTACAATTTACAAGTGTAATATACATGTAAAATTTGGAGGAACATTGGCATATAAAAGTCATAAACCTTAATCATACACAAAACTACTCCTTTCTTTCTTAAAATTATTTCTTCTTTATTATACTTTCTTTCATATATTTATCCAATCCATATTTTATATAATGCTAGCCTTGCAAGGTCGAAATGTTTACTATGGGTAGCGTTACATATATCATTAGAAATAATAATATTTTTATAATTCCTTTGTAAAAATAGATTATATATGTCTTGATATTTTTATTTCTTTTTGTTATTAAAATTTGAGTTTTTTTTACGTTAAACTAAAAAAATCGGGTGCGGCCATCTTGAGGTTTTAGGCGATAATGAGAGCGTGACTCTTACCCTGAAGATGGCCTTCGAAAGGAGCTAAAACTAGTAGTTTTAGCTCTGGCAATTGAGACTTTTTTACATGTCACCAAATTTCTTCATCAATATCAGTCATCTCATGTTAATGGTAATATAGTAATTAAAATATCATTACTACTCACCCATACTACTAGCCCCAAGTACAACACTGTAACAGTTCAACTGAAGTAAAATTCCGAGAGCCAGACTCAGCTGAAGAGCAAGGAAACCAACCGCTTGTTTCTGAGATATCACACCAGACACCAATGGCCTGTCTTTTGTCCTTTCCACCTTAAATAATAGATTAAATTGTTAAAAATTATAGGTATTAATAGTTTAAATTTTTATACCATGTGAACTTTGAACTTCCTTGTTTTTTTTATAGATTTAGATAAGAAGCAATAGTAGTGAAAATAATTTTAATTATTTATTTTAAAAAAAATGCACACATCCTGCAGAGGCAAGCATAATGCCACAAGCAATTTCTTCCAACAAGCCCTCAAATAAACAGTAAATACAAGGTGCATAACAAACCCAAAATAAAATAGTAATTATAAAGAAATAAAGAAGAAAGAAAAGAAAGAAGAAAAAAACAAGAAAAAAAAACTACTATTCTAGTAACAAAAAATTCTAAGGAATAAAAGGATAGAACAAACATATTATTAAACAAGAAATTAGTTTTTTTGTAAATTATGTTAGTGCTTAAAAAAATAACAACCAAAAATTACATCCTAGATGTTCCTATGGAAAATAATATACATATATAATGTTTTGGTTACAGTTCGTAATCAAAAACGAATAAAACATAACAGCCTCAAAATAGCAGGTGGCGACCTACTATTTTGAGTCTGTTGTTTTTTTTTTGGGTTATGCCTTGTAAACATCAGAACTGATGTTATTATTAGAGATGCGTCGAATATTCGGTCGGTATGCGGTATTCGGCATCTTTTTCGATATTTGTATTTGGTCGAATTTTTCGATTTTGGTGCCGAATATATTCGATTCGAGTATTTTTTTGTTTTAGAACTAAGATAAGAAAATAATATATTATAAGTCAAAGAAATCTTATAAATAATAATTAATTGAATCTAGCCTAATATAAAGCAATTAAGCTTCAAATTAACATTTATTTTGAAACATATCAAGTCAACATATTTATTTTATTATTGCTAACCTACAATTAGTAATTAGTATAGTCAACATTTATTTTGAATCTTAAATTTAGTTTTTAAACCACAAAAAATATTTTTAAACCACAAACCAACATATTTATTCATCTAGCCAGCAACCACACATACACATTAGAACCTGATTATGATAAACAAACAATGAAGTGGTAAAGCCAATATTCAGCCGAATATCTAGTTTGATAAAGGTTAAACCGAATAGTATTCGGTATTTAGTTATTATGATGCACATAAGCTTTTTCTTTGTCTTTAAAACAAACCTTTATAACTCTGCATAGCATGGCTGGTGGACTATTAACAAATTTTCCAATATTTAACAACTAACCTGGGCATCTACATCCCTATCCCACAGATCGTTGATGGTACACCCGGCGCCTCGCATCAAACCCGCACCTGCTAGGAACAGCGCGGCCGTGTGTATACTGGTGGAGAGGGGTACACTGCCAGTCAGTGAGGCCAGCGAGATGGACCACGTACATGGTAGGTACAGGAGGTATAACCCTGGGAAATTTAAAAAACAGGTGTTATTACTGTTAACTATGATTTGTGAAAGGAGCTATATTTGGAAGTTTAATTTAGAACTACTACTATGTTTTGATATTTTATTATGAACATAATTTTTTGATGTTGTTTATTTTGATCTCAACAATATTCTATATGAACATAGTTTCTTTCAAACGGTTTGAGTAGTTTTTAGTGGACAAATAAATAGACAGGGAAAACTTTTCATTTAAATTTTTTACATAAATATACAGATCTGGTAATTGTACTATTTTATAGCATGTTTACATTTTGTAATAAATACTGGTACTCAAAAGTTGGAAACAGCAATTTCATTGCATATTGTAGGGTAGAATTTCAGTATCTCATTGTATAAGTTTTTATTCTGATATAAGTTTTAATTTTGGTAAGTGTTTCTGAATAATGACATAATTGGAATAAGGAAAAAAAATATATCTCACCTGTTGGTCGATCCCATCTTGCCAATCGTAAATATGGATGTACCTTCTCCTGCCAGATCACACCCAAACCTGACTCAATCTTTTCTTCCGGCAATACTTTCTCTATTTTTATCTTATCCAGAACTATCTTCGGTGTGGATGTCTCTATAACTACTTTCTGTCGTCGTTGATCACTCTGTGTAGAGTGTACTCTAACATTACTTAGTAATTGGTTTCCATATTTTTGGTTCCTATAGTATGTCTGTCCACAAAGACATGATGTGATGTTTATTGGACGGCTAGTTAATTGTTTAGCTTGAGCAATCAGAACTGATTTGATATTTATATATTTGTAACCTCTTAGACTTGTACTGAACATTTTAAGTTTATGAGATCTGAAAAATAGAATGTTAAATTGTGAAAAGATCATATAAGAATCATGACTTATTAGTCATGATTCTTATATGATCTTTTGGCAATAATAGTATTTATAGGTTGATTATAAAGGTAACATACGTTATTAATATAACTTTTTTCTTTGCACTACAACTTTCTTTATTAATTTACAATTCTTAAAATATTAACTATAGATAATAATTTAGGAAATAAAAATTGCAATTTGATTAAAATATTTCAATATAGTGAAGTGTACTACGAAGATATTTTAGACATTTATAGATTATTATTCGACAATCGTGTTACGACATAACAATAACCTTAAAAATGAGAACATTCATAAAAAATTAAGGAACTACAACACACATTTACCTTGATATATATTACCATAAAACTTTATAAACTAGTAATTATAAAAACGTGTACAATTATTTTTTTATATTCTACAAGGTTATTCGAACAGTCACCAATTATCTCAAGAACTACTAACTATATGCAATTTGTTAGGAAATATTGCTGTTCGACTAACGGATACGATAAGTTAGGTGATTAATATATAAATTTATTTTTAAAAATATTAATAAAATCGAATATACCGCGTACAAAAAGTACTACAGAAAACATGACCAATAGTGACAACTGACAACTGACATCTGAGTTTGACAGTTACTGAATTGAAATGATATTGTTTAATGTTTTCGCACATATTCACAAAGTTTACTGCATTATACATTTTGAATACAAGTATTTAATCCAGGTTATATAAATGTAATTAAAACAATTATAATATAATTTTCAAAAACATCTTTATTACACCATCTTTTCTTGGTTACAAAAATTCACTAAAGTTTAACAAAAAAAAATAAGTTTTTTTCGGAATTTATACTACCTATAATATTTTGTTGGAATATGTCAAATCCCAAGATTTTTTTCAATTAGGTTTCATATTATTAGAACCAAGATCTTAGTAGACTTTCATCAAAACATGTTAGATAGTACTTTAATATCGTGTCAGAAAATAATAATATTATTTGCGGTGCACCGGAAACTAAGCGAACGGAACTTCAAGACATTTGTTTGTTTCCAACTTATAATTATTTTTTTATTTTATTACATTTATATTACATAATAATTTTTATTTTTTTAAAAATCATAGAAAAATATCGGAAACTATGTTTTAGTCCGAAGACAATTCTAATTTGGAGTGTAGTTACTTAAAAATTTATGAAAGTTCTCTCCATTGTCAAATAATCCTTCGCTTAATATGTTCAAATAAAAATGCTGTCACAAAGAGTGGTTAATGATACGGCTGCAACATTATTAAGTTAAGTTAAAACTTCCATAGCATAAGAACATGGATTCACTGTTGAAAAAATCAATATTAATGATTAAGTTGCGTACACGAACACAGACAACATATGTACCCTGAACAAAAAAAAGAGATTTTAAAAGAAAAAATATGAATATTCTCCTTTTAAATGATAAACAGTAATTAAACAAGAGATGCAATTAAATCAGTGATTTATTTACGGATTTTACTTAAAGTTCCAGAACACACACGGAAAGATAGGCAGCTTACTTAATGCTTAGCGGCTGACACATTTTTTCACTTTGATTGTCACTAAACGACAAGCTAAACGCTAAGCGTCAGCGCAGCCGTTCGCATACTTTTTAGAAAGTAAATTATACAAAGCTATACTAGCTAGGCTGTTCGTTTGGCTTCAAGCGCTATACAAGTTATACAAAGCTACTAGCTAGGTTGTTCGTTTGGCTTCAAGCGCTAAGCATGCCGATGCCAACTGACTGTGCGGACGTAGCCTGATAATTAAAAAATGCAATACGGAAAAAAAAATCATATCACATATTTAAGATATCATGTTTTCCTTTTCCTATTTTGGTAATTTTAACTCTATATAATTAGGTATTATTATTATTATTTAAATAAAATTGTTGGTTCTTTATGTTCATCAACCGGACGTGGCTTAAGAAATAGAAATCTATTAAAAAGAAAATTGGAGTTGTCATTTGTCAATATACTTTATGACAACTGACAGTTGTACGGTATTTTACTAAAACATTTATTTATTAAAATTACCTTCTAAGAAATGTTTAATTAGTAAAAACATTAATAATAACGTACTCAAATAAATGTAAAAACATCTTAGAGGTAAGTCTGTATGTTTAAAAGATATTTTATGTGAATAATCGAAAGCTTTCTATTGCGTTGATCCTGAACCATAACTCTACGAAACTCATTTAATATTATATTCAATGCATAGGAAATAATTAAATAGAATATTTTTTTTTAAACGAAGAATTCGTTGTGCAACTACCAATTATAGAATAATTAGTTTTAAAGTTAATAATTGGTGTTTCTCAAGGATCGATATTCGGACCATTTCTATTTTTGGCTTATATTAATGACATGCCTTCCATTAGAAGCTATTTTTGAAAGTGTATTTGTTTTATATTTCTAATAAATGCAATTCGTTTATATTGTTATCTTTTTATAGCTGATATACTATTGTGGTATTTTTTGCCCTGAGGGATAACCCACAACAATACTCAGTATCTATACGAATATATTCATTAAAAATCATAATTTAATTGATGTTAAAGCGTTATAGATAATCATTTCACTAAGTTTTAAAAAATAACTGACATAATTTAATATAATATATCTATTATAATAATTGATTATAAATTCAAAATTACAAATAATTTATAGAAAAAAAATATCAGATAAGAGATAGATGAGAATAAATGTTATGTTATGTTGAATAAACATTTGATTTTAGTTAAACTATAAAATTAAAGTTATCCTATTGTTTAGAGTTATATGAAGTTTTTAAAAAGCTTTTAATAAAATTACCATGTGTATGTCTATACTATAGTTATTCATACCAGAAGTAACACTTAATTTTATAATTAACTCTAACACTGTTAATATATATTGTATTTGCAGATTTCATTTTAAATTGAAGTCCACTGAAATGGCTAAAACAAAAAAGATAAGTAAAACAACTAAGCACAGAACCTTTGATGATTTTAAATGTAAATTTTGTTCTAAGGTTTGTATATTTCTATCTATACTAATACATATAATAAAGGTGGAGAGTTTGTTTTTTGTTGGAAATAATATCTGGAATGAGATTAAAAAAATATTATAGCATATGATAGCCTAGTTCATGAGGAAGTTTGTGGACTATGTAACATTGCACTATGAATTTAACAGCCAGTCTTGAAATGTTCTTTAAAAAGTTCTTACCAGTAGATCTTATCAAATATTCCAAATGAATCACAAGTAACAACTAGCTTATATATTTTTTATATATTTTAGCTTTCTTGTACATATTAAATTATAAAAGCTTATGGAGTATACTGTTTGTTAAACTTACTTGTAAAGTAGTTGTAACAGTAGTATGTTGGATACAAGTTAATTCACATTTAACTATACTAATATATTTGAAAAATCATATGTCTGATTGTAAAAGTTACAACCAATTAAAAATGTAAGAAAACTAATTAATTAATAATTATTTGTTTTTCCAGAGGTTCAATGAAAAAGCAGGTCTCAATCACCACTTACAACTACATACAACGGATCGTCCATACACATGTCCCCACTGCACGCACACAAGCAAGACCAAGAAGTACTTAAGTCGTCACATCAAGACAGTTCATAATACTGGGGCAGAAGAGTGTGAAGTGTGCGGGAAGAAATTCCATTTCAAATGTCTTTTGGAACGGCACATGTTAATACATACAGGTAAATTTAAAGTGTTATTGTTTTAAGTACTATGTTCAAATACATACATTTTACACGACCTCTGTAAGTAGTGTCGAAAAATATAAAAACTTAAAGCCACTTTATTACATTCTCTACGTATTTTTGTTTCTTTTAATAATTATATTTTTGTGTTTTTAAACATGTGTTTCTATATTCATATTATATTAACAAAATCTTAAATATCTGTAGTAAATATTGTATGTGTAGGTATAGATTGCATTTATGACTCGTCACTATTGTTCGACGGTTCCACGGAGAAGAACTACATTAATATTCTTTTAAATCCTTTGGTAGTGCGTGCGTAGTATACGTATGTGGTTTCGTACGTGTCTGCGTATACTAGTGTCTCTTTTTTAGTTCTGACATGATATATACAGAGTTATTAGTAATTAGTTTGCCATCTCTTGCAGGCAGTCTCTCTACATCAATACCAACAACATTTGTTCACCACGGTTTACAAATCTTTATAAACAACAAAAAAAAACGAAGTAAAAAAAAATTTTTGCTACCTCTGCTACTTATTACTCTGTATTTTGTAAGAAATAACAAAAAGGTCAGAGTTAATGCCAGTTCAGACCCATTAAACAAATTTTGTATGGGAAAACTAGAATTTTAAAACTATTAATTTTATAAAGTCTTAGAACACATATTTTTGGGATTGATGTAGAGAGGATGCCTGCAAGAGATGGTCAATTATTTACAAATAACCCTGTATATTTAAAATCGCTTAATTAACTTTGTAAGATGGTTTCTTTAATTCTAAAATACATATAATGTAAAAGTATATATTTTTTTCAGATACGAGGCCTTTTAAATGTGATGTCTGTGGGAAAGGATTTAATTCACCGTATTCTTTATCAACCCACAAGTTGATACATGCTGGTGAGTTCAATAATTTATATTTACTATCTCTTTCCTGTCTGCATCACTAGACATTTATTTTAATATTAACGATACATTTATTCTTCAAATAGGTTTATTTTTTAAAATTAACATAATCTTTACTAATATTATATACATATTGTCTTCCATGTAAGCATTTATAAGTTCTTACAAAATATAATTTTCATCACGATCGGTCCAGCCATTCTTGATATACAAAAAAACAGGACATATTATATCAAAACTAAATTTTAAGTAATCTTCTGGAACTTTCTTTTTATTTTCTTAATTAAAAAGAATATATATTCCAACATCAACTACTCAAAGCACTATAATTCTTGCCAAATATTGGTTATATTCCTTTGGAACGCAGTCAGACGGATGCACGCACTGTCCCTCACTTTCTACATATCTGTAACAAATTAGATTATTTTTCCAATAGTACAGCCGTATAGTAAACATTATATTATTTATTTATCTGTACAGAAATAGCAATGTCTTCTAAACTGAAGCGCCTGTTATTTTGTAGTTCAATAAGACTTGTGATTCCTCAGATATTGTTAAAGCATCACCAAATAAAAAATACTTTTGTTGCATCTTGGATATATGACAGCCAATTAGTAATTATTTAATAGATGTAGATAAAACAATTCGGTAAGTATTAAGGACTCTGAACGAAATGTTTCAAACTAAATATTTTGGTTAGGGTCTAAGTTTCACCGAAAAACACAACTGACCCAGGCTTACAAAAACACCCCGGCATATATAAAGTGTGGCATCGTTTTGATTCTAACGTGACAACGTTCCCATGAGAATGATTATTGTGCAGATCGACGGATTTACGTAAATATTTCAATAGTTTGTTAACGTCTAGTATGTTATTACGGAGATCTGTGTTGGTGCCAAAGATACTTTCTAAAAGAATCTGAAATAACATAAGATTTAGGAGAATTTTATTTACAGTCCAACTAAGAAAATGAGAGCAACTCTTTTTAGTGGCCTTAAAAATTACGGCATTGTCTGTTACGGCGCGTAGTCCCACATAATCGAGCTGGTCATCATCTTCTTGATCGGTATTAAAAACATTAAAAAGGTTACTTGAGTTTATAGACAGTTTGACAATATGAGATTCATATTACCGAATCACATTTTAATTTAATTGTTATAATATTTCTCAAACTAATAAAGGACAACTTATACACTACCAACCTCGGTCATTTCGACAGTGAATTTAAATAATGAGTCGGCATATTTATTTAATATATTTGTCATGATTTGTACGAATTTGAGATCAAAACTCGATTTTCTTGTGCATGGTCTGTATCCGATTCTTACCAACAATGTTTTTTTTATAAATTCCCCCATATACCAACATTTTCCTGCCATTTTGTTTATTATATTTAATTTAGAATCATTGCCATTATTGCTTCTACGTAGAATACCTTTCACGTTTTGGATTTTTTTTAAAATAGCAGTATATTGATTCAAATTCTTATTGGGTTGAAATGTAGTCCCATCGTTTGTTCCTAAATTCTTATATTCTGTATTTGTTTCGAACCGCTTTTTAAAAAGTTCTTTATCATATTCAGTTTCTATTTTAGCGGTTTTATTGAATGTAGAAACGTTATTTTTTCTCAAAACCTTGTGATATTTGTGCTTCAAAAATATACCATCTGGATTATCAGCTTCATCCAATTCTTTTTTGTTTATTTTTTGTCGACCTCCAAACTGGTTACTTATAGTGTTTTTGTAGTCCGACATCATTAGACTGTTAACATATTTTTTTATTATACTTTTTTACAATTACATTTCAATTATTAAAAAATATATATTGTTTATACCTGTCTATAGCATTACGTATGCTTGCACAGACTACTGGACATGTTATGCCCAAAGGGACCCAGGGTCTAGCGTTAGAATCTTGACAATAAACTCTGGCTTCTGTAAAATTAAATAATTTGTCAGCTTCTTACTTATGAAATGTATCTCCTGTTTCAAGTTTAAAAGAAGCTGTGAGGGAACTAAATTATTACAACAAAGTTGTAGTAATAATAATAATTTAAAACTACATGTTACTTACCAATAAATCTTATACCTACAATCGCTAAAACTACAAATAAATATATGCTCCTGCACATGATGCTTAACAGAATTTCGATGAAATCAACTATTTAATACTACTATTACCCATACACAAATCTTATGTCTGTCAGTCATAGTGTTCCTTATTCCTGTTCAACAAAATATAACTGCGTTATTTGCGTAAAAAGCATGTATTAATTTAAGCACATAATCTGATTTGTATTTTTTTTTGTTTTTGTGAAAGACATTAAAAAATTGCATCAAAGCCGGAAAAAGATTTGTATGTAGAATGTTGAGTCGTAGTCTTAACTTAGTTTTGGTAATAAAGATTAATTAACCGTAAAGGTTTAAGCACTAATGTTCAATTTAGTGACGATTTAAGTAATCTTAAATATGAAAGGAAAATTAAAGTTCATTTAAGTTTATATAAAAATAGAATGAAAAATAAACTGACACGTGCAGGGGTTCGAACCCGCGACTACTGGGAAACAATGTTTATAATATTATATTATAAAATTAAAGTTCGTTATATATTTAACATGGGTCTAGTACAATCAAATTTTTAGTTGTCTGAAAGTTGCCAAGTTGTTACAACTGCACTGTTGCCGAGTTGCTACAACTGTACTCTACATTTCTTTTTTTAATACGCTTTTATTAGCTTGGGTTGTATGTATGTATGTATGTATGTATGTATGTATGTATGTATGTATGTATGAATGTAACGGAATCTTCGAGCTTAATTTTCACCAGGTTCCAGCGATCCGATTAAATTGAAACTTTGCACACGTATCAAGGACCGATGACAATGCAATAATTTGATAAAAGTTTCCAAAAAAAAAATTAAAAAAAAAAAAAAATAAACAATAGTTTAAAAAACTAAAAAAAACACGCTTTTATTACTAACCGAACTAAAAACTAGAAAATAATTTTTAATGACAAAGAGTATAAAATTACAGTAGTAGAAGATTGAACAATTAATCATAGTGAATCGCCTTAATATAAAATTATAATAAAATTTAAGTTATTAACAGAATAATTCAATTCTGAGTAAAAAGCGTGGGGTGCTCGATATTTAAGGTATTACAATCATTCTATTAGCAACTATCTATGAGAGGATAGTTATGAATCACAGTAAAATGCACCCCACATATATATAATACAGTAGACGCCGCTTATTGTGATCGCGGTTAATGTTGTCAGCCGGCTATTGTTATCGAAAATGGTCGGTCCCAAATTTCTCCTTAGCAATACATTTCAAAAAGCCGCTTATTGTGATCAAAAATCGCATATTGTTATCGATTTAGAAGGGTACAATTTTAAATTCTCAAGTTTAAGGATTAAAAAATACTATTTTTGTTCGACGACGACGACGATACGACGTGGTGTTCAACACCGAGCAACAAACTTCGAAAAATTATATGATTTTGAGAATTATATTCATATGATTATGAATGAAAACAAGTGTCAAACAACAATAGATCGATATTTCAAATGAATCTTATGTTGGAATATTTTTAATAGTGTAAATAAATAGAAAATTTGAGCAAACAACAGATTTTCTTATTATGAAACTTAATATGTACTTAAATCAATTCTAAATTATTACAATTCATATTTTATCAGTGTGATCATTTATTATGTGCACTAAAATCCCCTAACAAGCATGAAAAAGTACCATCCGCATAATGTTATCATTCGGTTATTGTTATCAAAACTGACTGAAAGTGATCACAATAAGCGGCGTCTACTGTATATATAAAATCGAATCTTTATTTGATTACCATCCTTAAAATATTTTTGTGTAAAAATCTAAGAAACATCTCGAGGAATATTGTTCACAGATTTAAAACCGTACAAATGTTCGTTCTGCGACTACGCATGCAGAGATAACTCAACTCTGCGCAAACATGAGGAACGACACATGGGTATTAAGAAGCGCTATGAATGCAGAATGTGCAATAGAAGGTAGGTGGTAGGTCTTCAACAAGCTGGTGACTTTTGGAATAGATATGCAGTTATGTATTATAACCAATTTATTTAAAACCTCTAGAGATTTGTTTTTGTCTTGTAACGTTCTTACCGTGAAAACAACGAAAAAATTGGTTACAGCACACACACACGCACACACACTCGCAATCGCATATATACACAAACCTGCGCTTACAATACACTCACAAATGCACGCACACACACACAGAAGAACAGAACTTAAAAGTTAAGGCTCGCAAAAGTTTTATAAGATATGGATTATATTTTTACATTAAATTTTATAGCTATCCCTGATTTTCGATTTATATATGATACATGATTTTTAGAATCGATATTCATTTAAAATCAATAAGATATTTACAAAGTTGCGCAACTTTTCAGTTATAAAACCAAAAGCGTACTCAAAATACACGTGGCTGAAGTCCACATGGACATTGATGTCAAGAATTCTCCTTGCACGATCTGCGAGAAGATGTTCAAGTCTGTGTCGAGGCTCAACAGCCACATTGTGAGTGTAAACATCTTATACTTAATATTATTGGACCATTTTATTATGTTATTCTTCTAACTTACCCTTTTGCCAATATAGACTTGTGGTATGTTTTTGTATTTTATTACTATCGCTTTTAAATCCACCACTAAATTTGTTTTGTTTTGAAACCTTTAGGGTTCTTATACAATATTAACTATAATCCAAGGTATGACAGACGTAGTAAATATTTGTTCTGATATTTAGATATATGTCGTCACATTTATAGTCTTGTATAAAAAACTTTTTATTTTTAGAAAATTGTCCACAAACGCATATATTCATGTAAATGCGATATTTGTGGAATGGTATTAAGTAATAGATACAACATGGCGTCTCATCTCACAAAACACGCAAAATATAAACCATTTGTATGCAGTTTTGAAAAGTGCGGGAAAAGATTTAAGGATAAGGTAAGGTTGTATATATTTATATTTTTAAAGTAAATGTTTTTTATACACCTGAATTCTAATGTATGTCATGTAACATATACGAGAGTAGAAAGTAGAACTTAATTAATCTATGTATATATATATATTTAAAACTCTTAAATTCCAGGGCGGTCTCAAGAAGCACACAATAATCCACTATCCAGATCAACAACACCCTTGTCTTATTTGCGGTAAACGTTTCGCGCGACTTCACAGACTACAGACACACGCGCTGCAGCACAGAGAGAAGACCAAGAGTGTGTTCTGTGACTACTGTGGGAAGGGGTGAGTTGATGGAAGGACAAAACTGTAGCTATTCGAAGTTTTATCTAGGCTGGTTTATGTGCTTTTAAATATCTTCAAGATTCATTGTATATATGTATAAAAACGTCTACAATAAATTATAGGTAATTATTAGTACACAACAACAATTTTAATAATGTTACTCTTATGAAGATTAAAAAATATATTCATTAAAATCAACTGCTTTTTTTAATTGAGTAGAAGTGCTATTTTTTTTCTCAATGGTCTTCTTTTTGGAAATGCATTTTAGTTCATTCTTTTAATTATTATTACTTATTAGAATTTATATACTTTTAGTACGTGTTAGTTTTTCTATTATAAAAAATTGTTGCTGAACGCTTTTCAGGTAAAAACATCTTATTTATAGACATTTCCCGCTTTGGGCAATTTATTTTAGAAACTATTTTAGACGAAAAACAGAAGCTTATATAAGATTACTATTAAATAAATAATTGTTTAATATTTTTTTTATTGAACAGTTTCTACAACAAGAACTATTTAGTGACGCATATAACGAGGAAGCACTATATAAAGCAGCAGTACATATGTGATATTTGTGGACTTTTGACGTACAACAAACCAAGTATAGTGATGCATTTGAAATATGGACACTTGAACGAGAATGTGAGTACACTCACACATACGTCCAAAAATAAAACTATACAAAAATTAATAAGTAGTTTAATAAAAAATATCTTATTATTGGACCTTTGGTTATTTAGAAAATATAAATTTCAGGATCGCAAATGCAAGATATGTAAGAAGATATACAAAAAACATCAATACTTAAAAATGCATTACTGGAACACGCATTGCGTTAAATATAAAGTTATGAATAGGAGGTAGGAAGTCAAATAAAAATATTTTTTTCTGTAAATTATCAAAAAGTTTAAAAACTTCTGTATATTGGTTTATAATATTTCATACATTTTTAGGCCACCAAAAAGACGTATTGTAATAAAAGAAGAACCAAAAGACTATAAAGAAATTGAACTTTTGCACGAAGTCAAAGTAGAACATTTGAGCGGTGAGTAATATTGGTATTAATTGTGTCTTACAGTAATTTTGTGTTTAAATTTGACAGTCTAATAAAAAATCTCAGTCGACAGTAATATTATTAAAAGAAGCAGTATTAACATCCGTTTACAGTACTATTTAAACATTTTCAAACGTTTTTTTTATTATTATTTTTTTAATGAATAACATATCTACCACAAAGTTTTGGCCAAGTCACAATAAAATCTTTTTATACAAGTGGGTCTAGAAATATATATAAAAAACAACAGTGCTAAAAATAAACGGTGGTGTTATCTAATTGACCAACCACGATTAACTATTATTATTTTTTATTTATTATTAGTATTATCTAATTAACCACGATTGAAATAAAACTATTATTACGGATGTAACTCGCGTATAAATAAATTTTAAATTTAGCCCGTTACGAATGCTTTGCAGCAATCGTGTTCACGGTAAGACGAGATGGTAAGAGAGTGCGACACCTTCATTTCGTTAATTAAACGTTAATTAAATCCGTAAAAATAGTTTTATTTGAATGTGTAGTACCTACTCGTGAAAATATTAGAAAATAGCTATTCAAAGATGTAATAGTAATAGTATATCCGAACGTCATACATTGTAGGGTAGTCCGTTTTTTTTACATTTAACCTTTGAACCAGATTCCGAAGAGAAATCAAACGAATACTCCAAGGGTGTGCTCTCTGAGGACGTATCAAGAGCTTTATTATCCAAAGATCAGTCCCCTCTTCAACACATGGATGACTTCTTTATAGAACACATTATAAAATCAACGGAGCCTGTACAAGGTAACTTATGTGAGACTCACACTATATGGTATTTACAATTTTTGAATGATGGTATCTTTAAAATATTATTATTTATCATCTGAGGACGTTTTATAGTTTAACTGCTGGGGATTTAATATTTGTAGCATTTTTTTTTGATGTACATATTAAAATGACGTTAAAAAAAATGATGTTGATAATCTTGATCTACTTTCTAGAAGTACCTAAAAACATTGAAATCGACAAGAAGAGTCAAAGGAAAGCTAAAAAGCACATAAACAAATTGCTGGTTAGAGCAAGACGAAAGAAAGAGCTGAAGGAATTAGAGAGAGCGAGACGGGTGTATAATGACAGAATAAGAAAGGCTTCGGGAGTGCCATTAGGTCTGTGAAATATATGTATTAAGCACTATTTAATATGCAATTTAATATCGAAAAAATGGACTTAATGTTTCTCTTAGCAGATATTTTAAGGCAGAGCTTACATTTCAATTCTTTTACAGATACCACTAAAATTGAGTATTTAAAAATAAGGGAGGAAAAACAAATTGAAAACAAAAAAGAAGGGCAAAAGGAATTTACTAAAAATGATTTAAATAGCAATGAACAGGACAAAAAAAATAAAACTATTAATGTTGAAAAAATTGACATAAATACTCAAGAAGTTTTAAAAAATAATGATGAAGATATGTCAGTGGATAATAGTGAAATGAACGATCCAAATGATTCAGATTTCATTCCCGATATTGAAGTTAGTGTTACGGACAAAAACAAAACAAATAAATTTGTCATAAACACTCATCAGTGTTACATTTGCTTTAAGGTAAGTTTGACAGATCTGTACTTTATATGTCTATATAATTGTACCATAAATAGGTTTTTTTTTTCTTCGACAACTCTTAACTATGAAATAATTTTATTTAAATTCATATTATTTACGCTGGTTACAGTCCCATTGCATATTTTTTTCATACTTTATATATAAAAGATACGGCCCAAAATATTTTTTTTATATGTTTTAGTTATACGAAACAAAAGAGAAACTGCTGGAACATTGTCAAGAACATTTCGATGTTTGTAATTCCACAATTTTAAAAAAATGCCCTCTCTGCGACTACGTAACTAAATTAAATATTGTGAGACATTTGAAAAACGTTCACAAAATTAACATCAAAATGCAATATAACATTAAGGATAGAAAGAATAACAATGACGGGTCAAGATTCTATTATGCTATTGATAATGATAAAGTTGACAAAATAGAAGTTATACCAAGTGTTAAGAATTTGAACAAGCAAGCCTATTTAAGAATGGATAAGAGAAAGCGAGATTTAAATAACAAGAGAATACAGAAAACAAAGCTAGTTAAAAAAAACGGAGAATGGATAGTTGAGAAGTTAAATGTTAAAGTCAATGATTATATAATACCCAAAATAGATGATGTTTTGAATGTTGGTAGCAATGATTATTTCGGTAGATTGAAAAGGTTGAGTGTTATCGCTAAAAAGGATGGAAAGAAAATAATGTATCCGTGTGAAAAGTGCGAGAAGATTTGTCAAACTCTGAGTGCATTGAAATTGCATTCAAGGAAGCATGAGGATAATCCAAAACCGTTCAAACCTAAAGTCTGGAAGCATAAGTCAAATCAAATGCTAACTGAAACAAATGCTGAACCAAAACCGATAAAAACAACGATTCCATCACAAAGTAGATACGAAAAACCGAAACCGATCGTCAATAATCACAAATGTGATCCGAAATTGCGGGACTTTTATGAAAATAACATAAAGGGTGGAGATATAGAGTTTTGGCATTTTTTGAAAATTTTCAATAAAATGTCGAGAGAAAATATCAACGATTTCGAAGATTTGGAGAATCGTAGCGATTTTGGTATACATTATAAGGAAAAGATTGTTGAAGAAAAACCAATTACCCCTCAAGGCGCGAATGATATTCAAAAACGAAATCCTCGTAAAGCAGCATTTATAAGAACTATAATGATAAGCAGAAAAGAATATAATAAAAGAAAGTTTTTGAAGGAAAAATTGAGAGAAAAACTAATTCCAACAACTTTGAAATAAATTAATTGTTAAATTTACAAAAAATATGTTAGACAAAAATTTATAGAAATGTTATAGTGTAGCAAATATTAATAGAGCAAATATAATGTAACATTTTGTCTTTTCTCTAACTACCATAATAAATAATTGTGCAATTTTCATACTTAATGTTATAAATATAGAAACTAAAGTTCCTTGTAGGTATTTAATGTGCAATAATTATCACAAATGTATGTTCATAGATTTAATTAAACTGCAAATTTTGGGTAAAATATATTTGAAATTCCATCATTCATAACATTCAATCTTTACATTTATAAAATAGTTACAATTAGTTGCCATGTATCTGAAAAGAAGTTTTTTATGTTAGTGTTCTGTTTTAGGTCAATAAAATTTTATTTAAAAATAATTATAATGTATACTTATTACCAAAATTAATTATTAATCTCAATATCGATATAACTAATATTAAATTATTTTTTTGTGGTATCAGTGCCAATAAGTAATCTGTGAATTGAGTTTATAAGAACTCATAATTAATAATTAATCTACCATTTCAGAAATTGAACCATATAATATGCATTATTTGCACTAATAACTCCAGACTTTTCTCATTGTAATTATAATTTCAATCCTAAATAAACTAGGATCAGGATTCATTATTAATTTTGTCATTGATAGCTCATACTCACTGCTTCAGCGATGTCAAGCCAGTCCATAGCTCTCACCAAGTTATCGTTTTTAGATGGTTTTTTATCCCAATTCCAATATGTTATCTCTTTAAACCCTCCAGCTACCTGCAAATGTATCAATAAATATAATATGAAAATAGATTCAGTTTCATACAGTATTTATTAATATATAGAAGAAACTGTGAATCATGAAGTTAAATACCACTATGTATTTACTTGAAATTTCCTCTCAGCATCTTCCGCTAACGGTCTCTTAGTTTCTGTAACAAGTACGGCTCTATAGCCGTCAGGTAAGGTCATCTTTACACCATCGAGAGGATGCCCTCGGAATGTCGCTGATAGGTCTATAAAAAAATTATTATTTTACAGAAAGATTGATTATTCAAATTCTTACTGTTGTGACTACATAACATTATTTCATAATTTGTTTACTAAAATCTCCGTAATCTAAATGTTACCTCCGTCGCAGTTATCGACGTACGGCTCAAAATATTTTTTTACGTTGGCTGTTCCATCTTCTTCGATTTTGCAAGGAATATAATGGGTTTGTTGATTAAATAGTTCCTCATTTTCATGTTTTTTCAGATTATTCTCTACTTGAATAGACATAATAATATTGTCATGTAAAATCTAATAATAAAATTAAATAAGGTTAAATAATATAGATGAAATAATAACAAGCGTTAAAGCGCCAAATCAAAATATTTTCAAATTTGACATTTTAAGTGACATTTGACAAAGATGTAATGAATTTGACATAGAGTTATTACATATAGAACATCCCTACTCTATGTATAATTTAACTCTATGATTAATTGAGTCAGCCTGAAATGTGTCCATCGAAAAAAAGAAAAACAATGAGGCTATCTCTCTTTCTTGCATGTGTGATTAGACAATGATAAACATGGGTCTCACATCTTTGTTCGCACTCACGGTCATAGCTCCCCATCTTTATGTATAATAACTCTACAAAATGTATACTTTATGTTTCAATTAGGTTCAGAGTGCTATTTTTTATCAATCTTCTTGATTAAGGGGTTACAATTATTAAACATAATTTTTTAGAAGTTTTTTTTTAATCTTATAAAAAGTGATATGAAATATAATTTTGTTTATTAGCGAAATTATAAGGATAATTATTGGTTAGGAGCTTGACATAATATATTCTAACAATTAACATAACACATTCAAATTATAAAATGCATATTACATATTCATAATATCTAGTAACTAGTGCTATAAATTTCAACGTACAAACATATAAGAAATTTATTGAATAATGATATATTAAAGTTTTGTTTCTTCAACAACTTTATAATTGAATGAATGGTTTATTATTTGATTAATATTATATGAGTAATACCTCTTTGATCAATTATAAAACATATCAATTTATTTTAATTTTAAAAATTACTAGCATCAAAATATAGTGGTCCAGTGTTGTCACTCTACAATATATTGATTCAAATTTCAAATTACAATAAGTGAGAGTAAAGTGAAATGTCAAAATATTTCATCAGATAGTGGGTATTTCAAATGGATTTCATAATAAATGATCACATCAGTTACAAAATTAAGCCATACTAACACAATAATTCATTAAAGTCAGTCTATGCCTTGTGGCTAAATTAAAATAAGCGTAACATTACAAACCTTGTAAGTTGTAACTGAGCGTATACTATTGTTTGATCAGTTGCAAATATTTTGTTGATATTACGTCATTGTAAATAAATTGGCAGTGTTCTTGTTGTGTGCTTTGTTTATTCACACTTGTTTGAATCGTGCTGGCTAGTGCATCTGACGTGACCTTGAACCCGGGAAAACAGCTGTTCTATTTGTCCGTAAGTACCTTATCTATTTTTAGAAAATACTTTTACTGTATTCTGTAAGACGTAATGCTATGATTAGTATTTAGGATTTGCCATATTTATATAATTTGCTACGGACCGGACCAAATATGTAATAAAATGATATTTATATATATATTTAATAATGTGCTACATTTTATTCAAACCTTATCACATTAAACGAATTTCACAAAAAGAGGTTTTTTTTTTAAACAAATTGATAAGCCTAAAGTACACCAACTTAACTTGAAATTTATAGTTTTCATAATATTTTTTTATTATTGCCATTTCTTTTGCACCAATAATTATAGATACTCCTTTGTTTTTTTAATAACACGAATTTAAAAATATGCTTCCATTATGTCAAAATTTTAGTTAAAATACAATTATTAAATAATAATTGTTGATTGTTACAATTCTTATAGGAGTATGATTTATTTTATTATGATAAAGAAACTCTTTAAGTTAATAATGATGGTATATTAATAAATTAACAAGATATACATATATTTATTTATTTTCTCCCTCGGGACGTCGTGCCCTCGGGACGTCGTTTCCCATGGGGGCCCATCTGGCCCCCCCTTGTAAGGGCGGGTCTTCTGACCCACCCGCTCCCCCGGTGACGCTGTAATCGCCAACAGGGCTAACAGCATAGACAGACATTAAAAAAAAATACATTTATTTTACCAGTTATAATATGTTTTTGTAACACAATCAGTATGTTTTTGATATCTCAAATCATATTAAATTAGTCACTGATAGTAGTTTTTATCTAGAATTTTCGTTTTTTTATTGACAAGGCTTCTAAGGATGAATCATTGCCTAATACTTACCAGCAAATTAATAATAAAAAATAAATACAAATTACATATGTACTTTTTTTACAAATTACTTTTTACTTACTTTAATACAAATTACTTTTTTTTTGCGGGTAGATGTAAGTACATTAACAGCTAAAAATTTTTGCTCCATCTCTATTTTATTATTAAAAATCATATATCATTAATTTACATTCTTTTAATGATTTATTATTGAATATTGATATTGTTCTACACTACCTGGCAATATAAAACTTAATTTTTCAAATAACATCTTTATTATATAATCAATATGGATCTACATAGTCAAGTCACTAAGAACATGGATGATATTATTAAAATGTTTGAGTCCAGAATGGATAGCTTTGACAAAGCTCTCACACAAACACTTGACACTAATAAACCACAGCCACAAATAAACACTTTGAATGATATTTCCGGACTGGCTCAAGATTATGCCATCTTCAAAGACCTGGTGTGGAAGACACTATCCATGTTACAAAACCAATTGCAATTGCTCTCTGTTGGTTTTGATAGGCATGAGGTTTTCTCGCGGCGGAAGGTTCTCCTATTTCATGGTATTGCCGAAACCACTAATGAGAATGCTGAGATGGCAGTCAGTAATGTCATTAAAAAACTTAATTTGAGCTGGTTTAAGATATCTCACATTGATATATGTCATCGTCTGGGAGTAAAAAAAGATAAACCCAGACCCATTCTGGTACGGTTCACATCGTTAAAGCAGAGATCTGAAGTCTGGAATACTAAAGCTTCTCTAAAGGGATCTGGTGTTACCATCTCAGAGTTTTTAACAAAGCCCAGGCAAGAGATCTTTGCAGAAGCTAGACGCCACTTCGGGATCAAAAACTCATGGACTGCTGACGGTATCATTATTGTTTCCCTGTCTGACAAGAGCCGTAAGAAGATACAAACTATGAAGGAGCTGCGTTCTTTAATGGCTACGTTTTCTTCACCTCAGAATGTTCAGGAGCAAAATACGAGATCTCGACGTGTGCCCAAAAAAGTAGTTAAGTAGTGTTTTGTTGTATTTTTCTATGTCGTTTATTTTTCTTTGGTGATTATTTTTCTTTATGTTCTTAAAATTTTTTAAAAATGCTGGCCGGTAAACGTTATTTAATATTCCTTAATTTATTTCTAATTTCACTTTTTATTATTCAGTTGGGTAGTGTTTTATTAATTGTCTTTTTAAATTTTACTTATGCTTGTTATATACATCAATGACATTCTGTTTGACAACTCAATATTTAGACTTGACAGCTAAGTATTTTTGTCCTGTCACTTGTTTAGAAACCGGTCCAGTTTTACGATTTTTGTTAATCTTTAGTACAAATTATATATATATTTTTATCTTGTTATATTATGTAAAAGTTTTTTAAAATTTTTATTGTAAAGATGTTTTCTTACTATGCCAGTGAGTGTGGGACGATAATAGTTATTATCGTTTTTTTTTTTTTTTTTTCTCTAGTTAATATTTAAGTGATAATATTATATTTATTGTAGTTATTTAAATATATATTTATACTTGTTATGTCTAGCACGATAGAAGATTTTAATAATATTTGTCTGTCGTTATCTTCCTCTGATGAATTTTTAAGTGCCTCCAGCCATGCCTCATCAGATGTTGATTTCATACCTTTAGATTCCAAACTTCAGTCTATACTCTCTAGCGGAAGTAATAGCTTTAATATTGTTCATATTAACGCTCAAAGCATACCGGCTCATTACTCTGATTTCCTTGCAACATTTAGTAACGTCGAAGTCGATTGTATCTTTGTATCTGAATCCTGGCTAAAACCTTCTCTCTCATCCTCTCTTTACAGTTTACCTAATTATACTATGGTGCGTAATGATCGCCTTGAAAAACGGGGTGGCGGCGTTTGTTTATATTTAAAAAGTCATATTTCCTTTAAAATTATTGCCACATCAACTTCTTCAGATATCCCTCACTTAGAATACCTTTTTATTGAAGTAGTCCTTAATCATTCTAAATTACTTCTTGGTCTCATGTATAGCCCCTCTCCTACTATCGACTACTTCAATAACTTCGATTTACTGTTGGATTCTCTTTCTCCTTCTTATCAACATGTTATCATCATGGGTGATCTAAATACTTGCCTTGCAAAAAACAATTATAGATCAGAGAAACTAAAATCTTTAGTTGCCTCTTATAATCTCTCTATTCTTCCCCTTTCTGAAACCCATTTTTCACCTCACTCTGAACCTTCTCTTATTGATTTAATGCTGGTTCTTAACTCCGATAACGTTATTACGCACGGGCAGCTTACTGCTCCTTTTTCCTACCACGATCTTGTATATCTTCGCTATAATCTTTCGACTCCCTAAAGCAAGGGTAAGATAATTCTGCGACGTAATTTCAAAAATATAAATTGGGATAAACTAGTCTCTGATGCTACAAATATTGACTGGTCCAATGTATATAATGCCACGTCAATAGACTCAAAAGTGGATATATTTAACTCTCTCATCACTTCTTTATATGATTCCCATGCACCTATCAAACGATTCAAGGTAAAACATTATCCTGCACCGTGGCTTACTTCCGATATTAAGAGCGTTATGAACAAACGAAACAAAGCCAAGTCACGGTACAAGAAAGTCCCCACCGATGAAAATTTCGCTGTCTATAAGAAATTACGCAATAGTTGCAATCGGATGTGTAGGGATGCTAAACGCCGTTATATCTTTTCATGTGTCAGTAACTATACTCCTCCTCAATTGTGGAGGTTTTTTCAGTCACTAGGTGTGGGTAAATCTCTGCCTTCGATAAACAATTTCCTAAATTTAAGTTCAATTAACAATTACTTCTCGACTTCGCCTCTTATCACAGACTATTCAAAAAAACTCTCAGTTATAAATAAATTAAATAATACCACTCCACCTATCTGTGACAGTTTTTCTTTCGCAGAAATTACGGAGTGTGATGTTAAGACAGCTATAGTTAATATCAGTTCCAGAGCAGTGGGTAGCGACAATATTAGCCGTGACATGTTGATTCCCCTCCTTGACATTATATTGGATGTTATAACTCACATTTTTAACTTTTCCCTAACAACCAATTCCTTTCCATCTCCTTGGAAATCTGCACATGTCATTCCTTTGCCTAAAATCATTAATCCGAGTTCTCCCTGCCACTTTCGTCCGATATCTATACTCACATTTCTATCCAAAGCCCTAGAAAGCATTGTATCCAAACAATTGACAAATTTCCTAAATCTAAACAACCTCCTTAGTCCTCACCAATCCGGTTTCCGTACAGCGCATAGCACATCCTCTGCTTTGCTTAAGGTTACTGAAGATATCAGGTATGCTACGGACAACAAAAATCTTACTATCCTCGTCCTATTAGATTTTAGTAATGCCTTCAACACAGTGGATTTTGATATTTTGCTAGCTATTATGAGCAGTCTTAACATATCTCCACCCGTAATTTCCTGGTTCCATACTTACCTGTTTGGACGTCGACAGATTACTTGTTCTGATGATTCATTCTCTGAATGGGCAGAACTTTCTGCTGGCGTCCCACAGGGCGGCGTTCTATCTCCTTTACTTTTCTCCATTTTTATTAATGAAATCACTAAAATCTTTTCTTGCCACTACCATCTCTACGCTGACGATTTGCAACTGTATAGGCATTCATCATTCCAAAATCTTAATAGCACTGTGAATCTTATAAACGATGACTTAAGATTACTAAAAGAGTGGGCTGAGTCGTTTGGGCTTTTAGTAAATCCCAAAAAATCACAGGCTATTATAATTGGTAGCAGACACTTTCGAAATAGAATTATTATTAATCAACTTAGCAATATAGTATACGACAAATCTATTATTCAATTTTCGGATGAAGTTAGAATTCTAGGATTGACATTTGACAAATATTTATCTTGGTCGGCGCAAATTAATGATGTTAGCAAGCGCATTCATATGTCAGTCCACTCCCTTAAACGTTTGCAGAATTTCTTACCCTTGCGGACTAAAATCTTGCTAGCACAATCTCTTTTATTACCCCTTCTCGACTACGCCGACGTGTGCTACTTGGATGCATCTGAGGAACTACTTAATAAGTTAGATCGCCTACAAAACTTGTGTATCCGATTTGTTTTCGGATTACGCAAATTTGACCACATTACAGAATTCCGTCGTCAACTTAAGTGGCTCCCTATCCGCTTACGCCGGAATATGCACATCCTTACCTTGCTATATAACGTCTTTTCTCATTTAGCCCCTTCTTATTTGCATGAGCGTTTCCAAATTTCATTACCTAGTAGCCGCCTTAAACGTTCCTGCGTCTTAGCAAAAACTTTCGACATTCCTTCCTACAAATCTAGCTTTTATTTCAAATCATTTTCTGTACAAGCAGCGAAGTTATGGAATTCCCTACCTAGCCATATTATTTCCAGTCCTTCCGTCATGATATTTAAGCGTAGACTGAAAAATTATTATATGTCACAAACATAAGTTATATTTATTATAATTATGTATGTAAGTACATGTATTCTTATATATTGTAATTATATGTATTTTTGTATTTATGTTGATATATATGTAAGTATTTTATTTACCATTTGTATTACTATGTTTATAAATTATAATGTCAATGTACCTTTCTCTGCCCTCTATAACTACGTCTCCAACACTCTTGGGTAGCTGGAAGAGATCTCTTTAAAGAGATAAGTTCATCCTATGTGTACGTCTTTGTTATTGCTCTTTTGTAACTGATTATGGTACATGAATAAATAAATAAATAAATAAATAAATATATGAATAAGTTTATGGAAATTGATAGATTCTATATTTATTTGATATTATTGTATTTCTAACATTGAGGTCAACAAGAGGAAGTACTAAGACATACACTGAAACAAAGATAATATGATTATATTTGGTGTTACTGATTGTAGGGAGAGATGTGTACGAAAGAAATTCACTTGTGATCTAAAAAAATTGCTATAAGAGTGAGGAGATTTGTTTTGTACTCCCAAAAATTTTTTTTTATACATTATGTAATTATAAATAACATTATGTAACTAAAAATAACTAGCAACTTTTTGAAATATTTTATCTAAAACTTAATACATTATTTATTTTATATTAAAAAAAATAAAATAGTTGAAAAATGCGTATAATGCAAAGCATACTCCCCAACTACTATATTTTAGTATGTAGTATTATCTGCTTCTATATTAAAGTTGTTACAACTGTTGTTAAACTGTTACATCATCTTTTTTCTTTTTACAAATAAGTGGAGCTATACATTTTAATCCTCCTATACCTTTTTTAAAACAATTCATAGTGAGTTTTATTAAATGAGACAAAGCTTCTTAGCATTCCATAGACACACAGTGTGGGTACCCGGCCCAACGGTGCATAGAGAGGAGTGCAAAGTGCCTGGGACTTGCCACCCAGATGTAGGTTTATAACATGCTAATATTGTTACACAAAGTACAAATATTTTTGTAGTATTAATACATCTTATTGAGCCAACAAATCCTATTGGCTATAAAATTGTATGTGGAATAACTTGGCAAATGTTCTCTTAAAAAAAACGAAAGCAAATGCCAAATAATTGTTGTTTACTTTGCATAAAATCTACATAAATAACAACTCAAATACAACTGATACTTAAAATAGCCTAATAAGAGATAAGATCAAAATAGAGTTTGTGTCATTGGCTTTTCACATGCAGTACTGTATTGAAACAGTTAAATGATTTAAAATATGTTTTATGATTAACATTAGATTTACCAACATTATTTGTAGCATATAATTTGCGATTTCTCATATTTTTACTATCTATTAATTTTCAACAATATTGGGGAAGCCATTTTAGATAATTAACCAAATTGAGTAAGTAAAAAATTGGGTGAATTTGACCAAAAACACACAAATGCTTGTAAAAAAGTAAAAAAGTGCATAATACTACTTGTAAAAAAGTGCATAATATGCACTTTTAAATATGTTTATGTTTTTAATTTTTATAGATAAATTGACAGTAATATTTATGAATATTAATAGCTCAAATGATGCTGTAAATTACAACATAAGTAAACTTTTTACCTAAAATTTATTATTATAATACCAAGATTGTATTGATTGGTGATTTGGATAAATATTGACTGATTCATAACCAAACTATTAGGGATATAATTTTAAAAGGTTTAATAATTCAATTTAACTATGAAGGTAGGTAATTGTCAAGTATGTAAGCCAAATTTCTAGCATCTATGCCGGTAAGGACATACAAAGTAACTTAGGGTTGCTAGTTGAAATAATAATGTTGGAATTGAGTTACATTTTGTTGTTTTCACTCTTATCTGCAGAATTTAAAGTAATTAATTACGATTATATATAAGGTGAATGGCCAAGACTTATTATTAGTAATCTGGTATTTCTGGCCTTAGTTGTGCGTCATGGATATTTATTATAGGTATAGCTAGATTTATTAAAACCATCAGGTTATTGCATGGCACAATCGAGTTTCATGCTCTGATGAACATGCTACTTCATTAGTTTAAAATTTTTAGTTTAGAGTTTAGATTAGTTAGATAGAGATCACTATTAAAATGGAAAATGGAACTTTCTAGAAGTTTTATGCTAGTTGTTCCAGTCCAGGGTGTTCAAATAATCAAAATACTTAATTGTCGTTTCGTAATAAAACTTATTAAAATAATGTGATATACACATTGTCCCTTTACTTACTATTATTTCTCGAGTTTTGGTTCGAGGTATTAAACTAGATTACACCTAGACTTGCACAATTTATTTCCTTTTAAAGGCATATAAAATAGGTGTAAATAATTGTTATACGGAAATAAGTACAACGTTGTACTTATGCTTATGTTATAATTATTAATCACAGTTTTTTCTTCATGTCAGATATAATGGATTCCTTCTTCGGTCTCTTCGACCCATCAGAGGGCAACGCAAACAAACAAAACAATAAGAAGAGACATAAAAACGAACAAGATAATGTCAGAAAAAATCCAGATGCTCCGAAAGGTAGGGAATGATATTTCTAAGATCTATGAAGGTCTAACCTTTAATCAATCCCATAATTTAATATATCCCGAAAAAGTAGTTTTTATATAAAATGCTTCAGTCGAGTAATGGCGCTGTAGCTCAGTTTCGATATCGACAGGGACTAATTAACAAAAGTCTCAGCTTTTGACTTAGCAAAAATTTAATGTTAAGCATAACATATCTTTGGTTGTGTTATACAGAAGTGGAATTAACTTTTAATTAGTAACCTGCTAGATAAGATAACTAAAGTTTGTCTATTCAGAAATACACGACTGACCTACTGACTTAAATGTCAGCTCAGTTAACGTTAAATATGGAACGAGTTTTAAGAAATTATATCGTTTTGGATAAGAATGCATACATTTTTTAAGTTTGTTTAAAAATAACTTAAAATTCGTGAGCAAAAAAAAAATAAAAAATATTAGAATTTAATCATTAAAAGATAGACAATTACTAATTCGTAAACTGTTTGAACTCAATTTCCGTTTCAGACTAAAAATATACAGATATTTTTGAAGCCTGATAAAATATAAAACTAATTTTCTTCATATCTCTTGCTATTACTGATTGGTTGATGTCGTGATAGACAGCCAATCACAATTCGTGACAGTGCTGTCAAATAAATTTTACTGTAATCATAAATCCGGTCAATCATAGTCTTTTATTTCCTTCGCCTGAATATAACTTGAATAATTCTTCAATTCTTTTGAAAAGCATAACAGTAAAAAATAATACTTAAGGTCGCAGAAGAGGTCGTCGGTCTCACAAGAACGAGACCCTTCCAGAGGAATCATCGTTTTTGTGCGAACCTGATCTCAGTACTGAAATACTTGTAAAGGACTGCACCTACATTGAGAATTACTTCGAGGTGAACAAGCCGGATGAAGGTAAGAACAATATTCGTTATATTAGTGATGGAATAGATCATCTTTTAACGAAGGATCAATATTGTACAGGGTGTTAATATGCGTTGCTACTATAAGGTTTTTAATTTTAAACAATTTCATTAAACTAATAAATATAATAAAAATAAACTTTATTTAAAATTTAAAAATTAACTCATAATAGAAATATCTAAATAGAATAATTAATATGTTACAAATTTATAAAATAATAAATAATTTGTATTATATGGTTTTGGTTTCACCAAGTTGAACCAATTCAAAAAAGTAAATGTTTTTATCTCAATTAGACATAGAAATTCAAATAACTTTATTGAAAATAGTACTAAATATAGAAAAGTTTTATACAAAAATTTTTTTTCATTTTCAAAACTACCACCAGCACGAAACAATAATTCCCACAGTCATACAAAGATCTGGCGACAGAAACTCGGCAAGATTATCATGTTCTTTTTTTTAAAACTAAGTCGTAAATTATATAAATACATTACAATAATATGTAAATACCTTGGAAACACTTTGACCAATTTTACTCTGTACCAAAAATTTTACTCTGTATTTATACGACGTTAGATTTTTTGCGCTCCAACTTGGAAGTATAAATATCTATAAAATCGTTACAGATAATAAATTAGACGATAAGAAGCCGAGAAGACGAAACTCAGGACGAAAGAATAGAAGAAAAAACAAAATATCACCTCCCAAAGATCATCCAAACTCAGCCTGGGACAGCGAGGCTTCAGAACCGCTTAACAACTTGACAAATATACAAAAGAATTGTGACGACAATATTGGCAAGAATGTCAATGACCTTAAAACAGATTATAAAGAGAATAAACGGAAAAGCAACGACGGATCGTTCGCGGATAGAGTTTATAATGTTATCGATAAATTGGAGAAAATCAGTATTAAAGATAATATGTATCTAGCTGGTGATTTGAATGCAGAGGACTTAGAAAGTGATTTTCTATACAGTTCTGATGATATGGATGACTTTTTTGATGACACGTAAGTATTTTTTTAGGAGACATTTCGCATTGACTGTAAAAGTTAATAAATACTGATATAATAGAATGAAGTAGTAAACAAAACCCGCTAATGTGGAATAGGTAAATGTGGAATGGATTATCGATATAAAATCCGAGTTTCGATGAATCTCAGATTTTTTACAAATTTAATCCACAAGTTAATTATTATAGATAAGTGGAGGAACGGATTGTATTTTTTTTTTATTTTCATAAAATGTTAGCAGGATTTGTTTATTTCCATCATAAATTATCGTGTTTCATAATTAAAATACTTTAAAATCCAAACCGTCGTAAGTATCTTTCTTCGAATTCGAGTTCCGTGGTCCGTCTGAGTGTCTCCAGGCTGTATCTTATGAACCGTGATGAGCTGACAGTTAAAACTATCACAGATTATGGTATTTCGTTGCCGCTATATTAGTAAATACTAAAAACAGAATAAAATTAATATTTCTGAGGCTCCCATACAACAAAAGTGATTTTTTAGATCTATAATAATATGTGCTACAGCTATCTGTATCTGTACGCTTGAAATATTCACAAAATATAATAATGTATATATGTATTCACTTTAAAAATACGTATTAAAAAAAAATAGTTCCAGTTTTAAATAGATATAGAATGTAAAAAACCGATACGGGCAGGGATTCGAACCCGCGACTACTGGGAAACCGTCCCGTCGCTCTACCAACTGAGCTACCGTATCGCTGTCCGTCTCGGTGAATTAAGCATTCTATATGTGATCGTCTTTATCGGGACGGTGGTGACATCTATTAGGTTTCTTTCGAAAATCCTAACCAATGCTTCTAACTTTGCAGTATAGATGTACATTGAAAAGATGCCACTACCGAAATCAATTTTTGAAAATATCTTTAAACATGTATAGCCATGTTAAGCTTATTTAATTTTAAATAGATATAGAATGTAAAAAACCGATACGGGCAGGGATTCGAACCCACCGTCCCGATAAAGACGATCACATATAGAATGCTTAATTCACCGAGACGGACAGCGATACGGTAGCTCAGTTGGTAGAGCGACGGGACGGTTTCCCAGTAGTCGCGGGTTCGAATCCCTGCCCGTATCGGTTTTTTACATTCTATATCTATTTAAAATTAAATAAGCTTAACATGGCTATACATGTTTAAAGATATTTTCAAAAATTGATTTCGGTAGTGGCATCTTTTCAATGTACATCTATACTGCAAAGTTAGAAGCATTGGTTAGGATTTTCGAAAGAAACCTAATAGATGTCACCACCGTCCCGATAAAGACGATCACATATAGAATGCTTAATTCACCGAGACGGACAGCGATACGGTAGCTCAGTTGGTAGAGCGACGGGACGGTTTCCCAGTAGTCGCGGGTTCGAATCCCTGCCCGTATCGGTTTTTTACATTCTATATCTATTTAAAATTAAATAAGCTTAACATGGCTATACATGTTTAAAGATATTTTCAAAAATTGATTTCGGTAGTGGCATCTTTTCAATGTACATCTATACTGCAAAGTTAGAAGCATTGGTTAGGATTTTCGAAAGAAACCTAATAGATGTCACCACCGTCCCGATAAAGACGATCACATATAGAATGCTTAATTCACCGAGACGGACAGCGATACGGTAGCTCAGTTGGTAGAGCGACGGGACGGTTTCCCAGTAGTCGCGGGTTCGAATCCCTGCCCGTATCGGTTTTTTACATTCTATATCTATTTAAAATTAAATAAGCTTAACATGGCTATACATGTTTAAAGATATTTTCAAAAATTGATTTCGGTAGTGGCATCTTTTCAATGTACATCTATACTGCAAAGTTAGAAGCATTGGTTAGGATTTTCGAAAGAAACCTAATAGATGTCACCACCGTCCCGATAAAGACGATCACATATAGAATGCTTAATTCACCGAGACGGACAGCGATACGGTAGCTCAGTTGGTAGAGCGACGGGACGGTTTCCCAGTAGTCGCGGGTTCGAATCCCTGCCCGTATCGGTTTTTTTTACATTCTATATCTATTTAAAATTAAATAAGCTTAACATGGCTATACATGTTTAAAGATATTTTCAAAAATAGTTCCAGTTCCAAAAACCAAACGTGATTTTTCTGCTGTTTTTTATAGAAATGCATTTGGCCGTTTTTCTTTATTTTTGATGAATACCATAATTTAAACAGTGCATCAGAAGCTTCCGACTCCGGCGAGGAGTGCTACGGCAGTCTCCCGCCGGAACCACGCTTCGGTAACGTAGAGTACAAGCTGCAATTAGTATCACCATGTGAAAGAAGGTTCCAACACCTGGTGACGCAGGTAGGTGATCTTATATTAATACTGATTTTATAACTCGTAAGAGGAATGTTTTACTTAGATTGGGATAGATTTTTTTTGGGAAACCTTTTGATTAGCATTTTTATCTTTGTTCTCTAATAATAGTTTAAGATTCAAAAAGTTTTTAATTCTGTTTAAAATTTTAAATGCTGCTTAGTAATTACGAAATTGTGAATTAGAATGTATCACCCGATTTATTTGGTTTAGATATAAATTAAACAACAAAATCGGCGTCACTATTCAGTGCACAAAATATTTATCCACCAAACAAAATGTAAAATCAAGTGTAACGGTAACCAGCTGAAGTGGCGTCTCCGGTCGGGCGGGGGCAGCGCGGTGTACGTGGTGGGTGTCCGCGACTGCGGCGCGCTGGTCGGGCTGCGGGCGGGCGCGCTGCGGCGCTCACTGTGCGCGCTCAGAGGGATGGCGCGCGCGCTGGGCGCCGTGCTCGTCAGCGCACGGGTCAGAAGGGTGGGGGGAGGACGGGCGGTCGCTGAGGTCTACATACGGAAGGTGGGTGACCTAGCTTTGACATTGGAATGACGTTAGTATGACTATTGTTTGTATCTTTTGGTGTAATCATAGATTATATCCAGAGGTGTATGTATCGAAGGTGACTTAAGTGTGATCTTGAAAAATCATTGGCATGACTTTGTAATATTCATAATATGACGGAATTTGTAATTGTAATTTGGGGGCCATGTTCGATTACAGCTTTTGAAGTTGTAGTGATTGAAATGTGACTTGTAAAAGTGATATTTATCTATATACTTTAAATAATATATATAGAAAAATAATAGTACCTTTAACTATAAAAATATTTCTATGTGTATATGAATTTTCCTGACAAGTATCGAGATCATTAAAATAAACATGGACAAAAATAAAACTAAAGTAAACTCGTACATTAGAGTATATATATATATATATATATATATATATATATATATATATATATATATTAAATGTAGCATGTGTCTAAATTGAGTTTGTGAAAGAGAGAATTATATAATTTAAAACTTGTGAATTGACATTATTTATTTTGGATAATACAGTTGTGGCTATTAATTACTTCAAACGAACATGTTCATGTAACATTGAACAACTTATGTGGTAATATTTTAAATAAAGATTCTGTTCTAGTAATTAAATCTGTTTCAATATTTGTTTTAAACTAACTTCAATGTCAAAGTTACCGGCCTTTATTAAAATTATATAATAATTTAGGATTTTCAAAGAACTCTATTTAGAATGCTGGATGGCAATTTAATTTTGAATATTTAAAATTTAGAGAATTGGGTCCTTGACCTCTGCGAACTTTACACTGATATATTTTTTTGGGGTGACTACTAGTTATATTATGCCCAAATAGCAAAGCATTTAGCAAACGTTTTGTAGATTTGATTAACAGGTGACGGTGGTATCCATATTCAGGTTCACACATCATAAGCATGTCATTCTTTTATTTTGTTATATAATAATAATATCAGGACAAATTACACACATTGATCTAACCCTTAAGTAAGCAAATTATTTGCTTGTGTTAAGGGTGTTAGACAACGATACAAATACATAGAAATACATATTATAAATACTGAGAATATATTTAATAAACGACCAAACCCAGAAACACAGACATCTATGCTCATCACATAAATGCCTATCTCCCGCCGGGAATCGAACCCGAGCCCCATTGCGCCGTAACACGTTAGGCGTCTGCGCTAACCACTCGACCAACGGGGCGGTATCTGTCTCTTTCTCACACATCTTTCTAAATTATAGGGATGATAATTTATTTTGTATTTATTTTCAAAGCTAGCGGATACAAACCAAAGCGTTGAACTGAGGGTGGCGGTGATGGGCGCCATAGAAGCAGGGAAGTCGACTTTGATAGGAGTGCTTACACAGGGTGGGTTTTATTAAATCAATAAATGTTCATAAAATATTAAAACACAACACGCTGTAGCTCTTGTGAAATATACTATTAAGAGCCGTACTTACGTGACGCTGTATATTTAACTAATAACTTATAAAATGGATTATTTTATGTTATAATTCCTTTACTTTGCTACTAACGTTTTATCAATCAAGTCAATAGCAAGGGAACAAACAAACAAAAACATTTTATAAAAGCAGAGGTCAACTTATTTTACATTTGAAAAGTAATAATGAATTGTTTCGGCGCGTAATTAAGTTATAAGTATTTTTTAATTATCGTTTAAATAAATACATTTAAATGCAGGTGAACTCGACAACGGGCGGGGAAGTGCGAGACTGAACATGTTCAGACATCTACACGAAGTGAGGAGCGGACGGACCTCGTCCCTGAGCCACGAGATACTCGGGTTCGATGCCCAGGTGAGGAACCATATTACACAGTGGATAATACAATAGGATAGAATTCAAATCCAGATTTGATATTATCCTCAAAAGTCAAATCCAGATATGGTAATTGATTAACAAAAATTCAAAGCTAGTTTTACAAATCCCAGGGTAACGTGGTGAACTACGGCTGCTCTGAGCTGATGACGGCGGAGCGCATCGGCGAGAGGAGCGCCAAGCTGGTGTCGTTCCTGGACCTCGCGGGACACAGCAAGTACCAGCGGACCACTGTGTACGGACTCACCGGCTACTCGCCGCAGTACGCTATGATCGTTGTGAGTGTTGTTCTAGGACCACATTGTTATATCTATCTCGCTGAATATTGTCAAAAAATAAGACGTGTATTATTACTTCAAATTTATTTTTTTTGACGAATTTATGATTTATTTTGATTATTGGTGAAATAATTTTTCGTTTGTTCATATGAAAATGGTGCACTTTTTCGAGGTAATAGCATGTTATGTGTTGACTGGGACAATATGTTATAGCTGTACCAAGCGCCATCAAAATCCATTCAGTGGATTTTGCTTAGTGATACTTTCTGCTGTCATAGTAATGTTATATAACTACTTGAAATATTGAACTCTGTAATACAAAATGTAATCATCAAAGATTTAAAACGCTATTCTATATACATTTAAATAAAAAAAACTGCAATCATTTATGGTACTGATACCAAAATTAAGAAAGCTTTATCAAAAAAAATGACTTACCTAAAAATAATATTTAATTGTTTTTTTCATTTTATAATAATAATAATATACATTAAAATATAATATAAAATAAAATATACAAGAACAGAAGTTATGTGTATTCAATATGCGGTCTTATTGCTATGTAGTGATCTCTGAAACACAAACTTATACTGGTGTGATATAGTTTATTAGATATAGTGATATAGTTTATGATTAGTAATATGTTTACATATTTTATTTTTCAGATTTCCTCAACCGCTGGTATAACTCGTATCACTGAAGAACACATTGGTCTGTTACTGGCTCTGGAGTTACCGTTCTTTGCCGTTATCAATAAGTGCGAACTAGTCAACAATACTAACGCACTAGTCAACGAATTGGCTACAATACTGAAGCCCGCTAATAAGGTAGGTTTTAATATCATATTATGAGTGTCAGTGTGAAAGTAACTTTAAGTACTTAAAAGGAAAGAAAGTAAAGTTAAAAAACATTTAATTACTAAATTGGTCACAATACTGAAACCCTCTTACAAAGAATGTTTAAATTCAAATAAAAGTGTTCTCTGCTTTTGATTTAATATGTAAGCTTGATACTGGCCCTAGTGATGACAAAATTGCTTGTAAATGTATGTAAAGGACTGTTTCATATAAAACATTATAATAATAAATTTATTATTATATAGAACATCCTTACTATAATATAATTACTTAAGATCTGTACCTTTGACCCAAGTAAAATGCTTGTACATAGCGTTCGGGATATATAAGTGTAACCGTTTGCATGTGTAGCTCACGGACACAAATTTAAGACATATTTTGTGACTCTAGATTCTTTCTTGACCTTTAATTTATCAATTAGAAATTCCGAATAAGTAAAGGCATTACAGCATGCTTACGTATTTTACTTAAGTGTTTTATTTGTGTGCAGGATCCAGAAAGGTCTTAGCGGGTACAAAATTTTTCCTCGTATTATAATTATATAGAATACATTATTATATAAGAATGTGCGCTATATACAGTTGTTATCAATCGGTTGTATGTTGACATGTTACTAGTAATAAAGCTGTTTGAATTTTTTTGTTATATTTCACAGAAACCTCTTCTAATAACGGAGGAGAATTTAGAGTGTGTCGCACCTTCCTTCTTGGACTCGATTGATAAAGAGAAAACTAAAGAGTGAGTATTATTAAACATTATACAACTGTATTGAGACAAATCGGTAATTTTATTGAAGACTAATTTGTTGAGTTTATTTTTTATGTGTAATAATAATTGTTTCGCTTAACGCATAAATGTTGTACGGAATTTTCTATATCATTTTTCTAATTTTCATAATTTGGGGAACAGGAAGCTATTCTTGTCAGTAAACATATATGATACTTTTGATTGGGAATGTGCGTTATTTTCACAAGATACAAACTGAATTAGGCTGTAGTTAGTTACAACAAAATTTAAAAGGTTCAAATTTCATGTTATTAACGGTAACGTAAATATACTAGTACCACGTTAAGTAGTACCATTTTTCATTTCATTTAATGTAACATTATTTGTAGATATATATTATATAATGTATTCCAGACACGCTAGCTTCATCCCCGTGTTCCCGGTGAGCTGCGTCCGTGGCGCCGGACTCAACGCACTGCACGCCTACCTGCTGGCGCTACAGCCGCCCGCCGCCGACACACGGACAGAGGACGTACGTACACACGCATATTTACACACAAACACACCCACATTCACACACACACATAAACACTTGCATACTGAGCGCGTCGTATGAGTCATACTTTGTGTCAGATATTACTACCTAATTATACGTATGTTATATTTTCTTCTTTTTAATAAAAACATGTATTTCATTAATTAAAATCATTTTTTTGTTTGTCCCCAGGAAACGTGTGAGTTTCAAATCGACGAGATCTTCCACGTGGGAACCGAGGCCCCCGTGGTGGGGGGACTCATGGCTAGAGGAAGACTCACCGAAGGGGACAGACTTCTTGTAGGTGAGTACTGTACTTACATAAAAATTTCTGAGCACTGGAAACGGAGTTTCAACCGTTTAATGCTTATGTGTAAGAATATAAACTGTAAAAAGTGTAAAATTCTTTTATATATAATTATAAATTAAAACGAAAACATTCAACGAACGCTCCCAGGCCCTCTCCACACGGGCGAGTTCGTGCACACGACGGTGAAGTCCATATACCGCAACCGCGTCCCGTGCGCGTCGGTCCGCGGCGGTCAGTCGGCGTCGTTGGGTCTGGCGGGCGCGCCGCCGCTGCGACCCGGCATGGTGCTGCTGGCCGTGCCCGAGCGGTACCCCGGGGACAGACCCGCGTTCGGCGGCTGCCCGCCGGGACAGTGCAGCGGCAGGAAGGTCTGAGACGGTTTTGACATTTATGACGGCTTTGTCGTTTTACGCTTATATTTTTTTGAAATATCAAGTAGGTTAACTTTTATTCTAGTTCTATTATTTGAAAACGGGTTAAATATCGGTTTACTCTTAGTCTCGAGCCAGATTTTTTATTATTAGTTATGTGCTTCAATGTTTTTGTGTGTTGCTTGTCTAAATTTCTTTATGTACATATATATATCTTAATCACAATGCTAAAATTGTTCCGAAATATGCAAAATATCATAAATATCCTGTAAAAAATCGTAATGAATGTAACTTGATTCGATTTATAGTTTTATAAATATATTTGCCTGTTAACTTAGCATGACAACTACAACTATCATATAATCGAATGTAATTCAAATTTTGTATACGAATAAATTTTTCTTTCCCTTATCACTGAAAAACACGATTCCAAACTAAATAAGAAATATACGAATTATACAAATCATACGTGTCGTATAAATTGCAATAGTTAATAATAATATTTCTTACAGCTAATGAAGCACGCAAAATCACAAATGGAAAAGAACCACAAGAACGCGATATTAAACAACAACAACATACAGGAGGTGGCGACGGACGCGCCCGCAGACTGCGTGTGCAGCGACCGCGTGCCGCTGGAGGACCCGGACGACCCACGGGGATGTATATACTTCCAGGTTAGATAGACACAGGAGGGTCGTTTTGATAGAGTTAATATTATAGGAGAGAATATTTTTCTTCAACATTTTTAATCCATACGATCTTTTTGTATCGTAATCGTGCAAAATGTCTAAATTTCTATAAAAAAAAAAAACTTGCGACGTAATGTAGAGTGAGACAGAAGCACAATATCTCTCCCTTTCCAACACTATAAAATAATCTTCGTTCCTTAGAATTAATGTCTGCCAATACCTTAGATCATCAAGCTATAAACAACCTCAATGGCATCAATGACATCAAGCTATAAACAATAACTCTTTCTATTAATCAAATTGTACATTTTCAGTTTTGTTATATTGTTTCAGGCTAATGTCCACCTCCTACGTCACTCTACTACCATCTCGCCCGGGTTTCAGTGCTCCGTGCATGTAGGAAATGTACGACAGACAGCCATAATAGAGGTATTAAAAACAATTTGTAAATAAATATATAATGTCAAATTCATCAACACACGATTCAAATTTCGACCTATGAGATATTGGGCAGTCGCTTTAACACCAAAACCATCTTACTAGCTATATTTATTTAAAACGAAGTAAACCTAAAAAAGTTAGGAATATGAACACCCATTCCAACCTCCTTTCAACCTTCCATAGGGTATTCTATCTTCTCGGTCGGAGCTCCGCTGTGGCGAGAACGCGTGCGTGTTGTTCCGGTTCGCGCGCACGCCGGAACACCTGCGGCGGGGAAGGAGACTACTGCTCACCGCCGGCCTCGGGACACGGTGAGACACAACATACGACACGAAAAGACTACGCAAAACAGACAAGACATTACGACAAGACACTATCACAATAGAGGCTAGATAAAACAGCAACGATCCGTTTAATTGTTTGCCCCCTCCCTTTAACCTGTTTTATCATTTTTAGTCTATTTGTGTTGAGGACTAATATTCAACATCCGTTTATTTGTGGCCACAAATTATAATGTAAATTATATTTATACAACGTTAGACTTTTATAAATGTTTTAACAATTTTTATTCTGAAGTGGCAAGTCAATTCCAAGTATAAGATGCAGACGAAGTCGCAGGCAAAAACGAGTACAAATCTAAAATCCTTTACTTTTAATATTAATTATTATTTTCTTCTTTCAGAGCAATCGGAGTCGTCACACAAACGTTTCCTTACATACCGAAAAAATTTAATTAATTAATAATTAAATAAAATATATAAACTGACTACTAACTTAATGTTAGTTAATTTTATTTAATATTTTTCAATATTAAATTGTTCCCTTATATATTAAGGTGATGATTGAATAATATGTATACTTAGACAATATTTATTTATCACATGTCATCGGCAACCAATCAGTATTTGATTTTATTAGTAGATAAAAAAATCTAAATTACTAAATTTGTATTTTGAAAAAAGTAAAAAAAAATGCTCTAATTTCATTATTAGAAGTATCTCGAAATATCTTTCACAATCTTTCGTTATTTTTTCTCTTTCTTATCTCGCTTTTTTATTAATATTCTATGATTTCTTCATCTATAAATAATAGTTTATATTTACTATAAGTAGAAAAAAAATTAACAAAAATGTATGACAGGATACTAACATTTAAAATGTCGTGAATATTATGACATTATTAATCAAGCATCAACTTATTTTTGTTAATAAAAACTATTAAAAAAATATTTAATAAAGTTTTTTATATAAATAGTAAAATTGAGAACCGCCTAAATGTTTGTGATTTTTTTTTGCAAATAATAATTACGTTGTGTATTGTTTTTTTGTGTTTTATAATTAACTAAAATAATCCTGTTGTTTAGAAAAGAGATTTGTGTCTTGATTAAAATTGTACTTAGCAAAAATTTTTTGTATAATAAAAATATTTATTGTTGTAAAGAATTTTGGATAGAATAATAATGAAATTTTTATTGCACATTTGTAAATGAAATAAAGTACCTACAATAGACAATGTTGTTGTATTTCTCCAATTTAAATTAAAAGTAGTTTAGGTTCAATAAATGTGCTTTTTACTATAGGGAAATGTGCAATAGGTAAGCTATTTTTAATTTATAAAGGTGCCACTGTACAAAATAGTGAGTTCGAAAGATTCCTTCAGTCTTAGTCCCTGTTTTGGTAGAAGAAGTGGTTCATTCTCGTAATAGATCCAGTCGTTAGGAACCTTTTCTGTATGCCATGCCATGCATATTTCGGACAACAAAAAACCATATTGTTGTAAACGTTACTAATATAGTATTTGCAAAATAAGCGTCATGCAATTTAGATGAAATTTGTCCAAGAATACCTTTTGGGGGAATGCTATTTTTAGGTTATTTTAATATTGGCCAGAAAACTCGTACTGTACGCTAAAATACGAGTTTTAAAGATACAAAAACTATGACAGTTTTCGAAATCGTCGAATAAAAATCTAGTGACATTAAAAAATCAGTTAAAAATTATGTTTATCTTTTGTAATTAATAATAATGATTACTATAAATCACCCTATATAACTAAAGATAAATATAATTAAAAAAATATACCTATTTATTATTTATTTTAAAAAAATTATACACATCCTGCAAAGGCATAATGCCACAAGCATTCTCTTCCAGCAAGCCCTCAAATGAACAATAACATCAAGGTGCATAACAAACCCAAAATAAAATAGTAATTATAAAAAATGAGAAATAAGAAAAAAATATTACTATTCCAATAATAAAAATTTCTAAGGAATAAAAGGATAAAACAAAATATTTTTTTTAATAAATTTTTACATAAATATTTTTTTAACAATCGTTATAAATTATTGAATTTTACCAATTTGTTATATTTAAAAGGGAAGGGTATAGAACGACAACATTTTCAATACATTGAATAATTTGCTTAGATAGTACCCGTGTGTATACTTAGATTTCTTTGATAACATCATGATAGCATTATCTTTACATCTTTTTGCATCCACTTAATAATTGGAAATTGAAACACATAAATCACTCGAATGGTGGTCGTATGAGTTCATCGACCTTGTCACGTTAAAGTAGTATTGTCCTCTAAGCATTCTTATTTCTTTATAGTACTCTGTGCCTCTAGGTATTTTGACGTGCGGTACAATATATCTATCTATTAACAGTAAATATAACTAACTCTTAAATGTAAACTTAAAAATGGTAAATAAAGCTAAAAAAAATGTTAAAAATGAGTAACTTTTTACAAATCTTGATAAATAACACAAAAAATGCTGCTCCCTCTGTTACTTATTACTCTGTGTTTTGTAAGCACTACCTTAAAGGTCAACGCCGTGCATAAGCTCAGAGTTAATGCCAGTTCAGAGGCCACAATTTAATTTTGTATAGGCAAACTGTTTTTTTTTTAATTATTATTTTTTAAAAGTCGTAGAACAAATGTTGTTGAGATTGAAGTAGAAAGCGGCTGCCAGCAAGAGGTGACTAATTAATTACAAATAACTCTGTATACTTTTCCAAAAACTACTAGCTTAGGTGTGTAATTATGTACCATAACTAGGATCCGCCGTACAATGCGCTGCGGGAGTTGAGCTGAGCACCCTCCCCCTATTTTATGCTACTAAAGTCGGTCCAAACCGTGCTCAAGGACTTGCAATGAAATTGAAGGTTAAGAGTAACGATTGGTGACAAGCGCAGGTTCAGTTAAGCTTAAGTCTATGGGAGATTCAGTTTTTTGACCATATCTTTAAAATGAAACAATATTTTTTTATTCTGTTTTTTGGAGTACAAGCCCAGTCACGGCCTTGACATCCGTGCCAATTTTGGTTAAAATTGGTCAAGTGATTTTCCTGTGATGTTGCCTCAAAAAATTGATTCCCAAACTGTTAAGAGCTTCGCTTACGCTCGGCTCAATAAGGTATTAGTATTGTCATAAAAAATAATTTTATTGGCCAAACAAATTATAAGCTGTCAGAAATCAACATATGCGCTAACGCCTGTGCTCTGTGGCTATCGCTAAGGGAGTTTTGCTGTATATAATGTTATAAAGTTTTTAGCTGCGAATTAAAAGAAAAAGGAATGAATTTGTTATTCTATCATCTATCCTATTGTCATTCATTGTCGTTTGATATATTAACCAAAAATCAATTAAGTATTTTCTTATTATTTAATTTTAAGAGTGACAACTGCTTTTTATACATTTAATTTTGTAATGCAGAATTGAGGGAAAAGAAGAGGCTGAATAGATTCGGATATGCGCCGAATACAAATTTATTTGACTTTTGAATCTTGTTGAGTCTTGACTCTTGAGGTTAAAATGTCGAAAAAAAAGTGTTTTAAAATAGGTAAAGAAGTATCTATATAACCGTTATTTTGGTTGATTTCCTATTTTTTTTCATTGCCCCTTTAAATGATTAATAAACATTCATACGGCATAACAATATCCTGGAAATATAACTTAATTCTTGTAAAACAATAGTTATAAGTTTAATTTTTATAGCGGTAGGCGATGATTATATTTACTAAATAGTATAGTTCAAAAGTGATTCGTATAAATTTAAGAAAACAGTAACGCTGCATATACGCTGGCCTTGCGTTTGAATGTATAATTTGATTATATATATTTGAAGAAAGCGAATGAACACGTAAGTACTTTGCAATACTTTATAATCCCTACTAACTATTTTGAAGGTCAGACCTGATAAAAATATTGCAAAATAGATGCATGTGCCCTATAGAAATGCAAAATATATCACCATTTCCATATTGCTATAAAATTACAGATATTTTGTTTTCATCATTATAATTTAAGAATATTGCATTTACGATAAAAACTACGAAATATGTTGCATTTCAAATCATCATGAATTCATTAATTTGTTTTGAAACATTTTTGTGAGGTATTTAAACAATTCCTAATGGTCCCAAAATATCTAAATACATCATAAAATCAGTTTAACTGTAGTCAGATTGCATATTGTTGAATTGCAGATGTAGGTATTAATACTTCAATATGTAAAATATTACTTAATATTTTATATAATATTAAGTAATATAGGCAGATTGCACATTGTTGAATTGCAGACGTAGGTATTAATACTTCAATATGTAAAATATTACTTAATATTTTATATATTGGAGTATTAATTTGGCCTGCAATTTAAATGAAGTACAATAATAAAAGTGATCAAATTTTCTGCATTTTATTCGTATTTCTTTAAATAAACAGGACTAATCAAATAATTTATTAAATAAATAGCAACCAATTACTATAAATTTTAACCTTATGAATTGTTAATATGTTCTTTAATGTTTTATATGTATATATTTTCCATAATATTATAATTAATTAAAAAAAAAACAAATCAACTCACAGTTTTATTATTCAATGACAGACTCTAAGTTAGCTAATTAAATCTCTCTAACTAAACTCTATCAGACTCTTAACTAAAAGTGATTGCTATCAGAGCAACTTTTAGAGATGCCACTGTTGTGGTATTGAGTGCGGTAGAGTATCTGTTAGGTAATATTGAAAGACTGGAATGTAAGATTGTCCTTCACCAGAAGCTTGCCTGTTCTATGAATCCCAGAAAGCACCCTTTTAGAAGCTTTCTATTTCATTTAGAGTATTGTGGTGAAGTTGCACTTCAACCTAGTTTTTTTTGGAAAGTACTTGGCACTTGCATGTAATGATTTTCTATGGGGCCTAAATTCTTTAGATCTGCGTTGACCCTGTAGTCTCTGAAGCCCAAAATTGAATGACATAATGTTTGTAATCCTCATTAATACCTGGATGCACTCCAATTAAGGAAGAGGTGTTAAATACCATTTCACTTATTTTGAGTTTAGATCTAGTAAGCCTGTGTAGTTAGGGTTGCCAACCATACTTTATTTTTGGTAAAGTATGATACTTTATACTTTTGCATACAAATAAAGTATGTGAAAATACTTTATTTTCAACCTTCACTGCGATTCATAGAACAAAACACTCATTATGGGATTTATGGGTAAATACTTAACTATTTAACATATAAGTTAGAACAGATGATGGAAACAATTTATAATTACCGAACGAAATATATCTAACATTTATACAATCAGCAACATGTTCATGTGAATGTGTTAACCCGAAATATTTAATAAATTTATCAGTATTTTCTATCAGTATATACATATAATAAATAGTTTATGCGGCTCTCATTACGGTAACTACTCTGTCCACCGTAACAGATAAGCTCGGCACCGAATGTGTAGACACTATTTCGGCTGGAATTGGCCGAACGATTAGACGCGGCGAATATTAAACTGGAAACAATTCTTTTCCTCAAATCCTATTGACGTACATACTATATTATTTTGCGCTAACTTATGCGTCGTGTCCCGATCTCGTCCATAATCCACGGCAATCTTCTATTCCAGATTCCATGATGGCTGATGACATAGATATAGTTGAGCACGACTTACTTGATGATCCTAAGATCAAGGATATTTTTCCAGACATCAGCAGTATCAAGACCGAGGTGATTGACCAAGATGATGAAGGTAATAATTCCTTATTTCTAATATTGTTTGCTTGTTATTTAAATAGTTTTTATTTATTTTTTTGTAAGTATGGTAACAAACATCATACTTATATCTCTTTCTTTTTATATATTTTAAATATAGCTTTTGTCAGACTCTCTCGAAAACAAATTATAACTTATAAATCATCATTTTAAATTTATACAAGTCCAAATATTTTTCGTTTTACTGTCGTTTTAGTACTATTTTATCTGTTCTCCCGAGTAAATAACAGAATTTTTCGTGGTGTATAAACTTGACCTACTTGACCTACCACAATAAATTTCCTATAAATCCGTCCAGTCATTTTAGTAGTGCGCGAGCAGACAAAACTTACTAAATATATTTTTATCTATTGTTTTGAGTGTTTAACATGTTATTCAATTCCTTAAAATGTATTTAAAAAGGTAGTTAATCATGTACAGATTTTCCTAGTTTCCATGATATTGTATAATATTATCAATTTAAAATTAATAAATAATCACTTCGTAAGTGTTCTTTTATCTCGTTACCATATTAGTAAGTATATATTTGTGTATTATTAACAATTTAAAATAAATAAATCAGCACGTAAGTATTAAATTATTAAAAATGTAATGAATGAATGAATGTCTACAAATAGTATTATTTTATTGCGTTGCATTTTGGAGTTGTATTAATTTATACAGTAGACGTCCTTGAAATCGAGCGACAATTTGATGACTTTTAGGTGCAATGTACCTATGCACGATTTAAATAAACAACACCGTGACCTCGAATCAGATCGTTTGATGTAGTTTTTAAAATATACGCATTATCATTTCCATGTCGACAAGTCTATCCACTTAGATTTTTGACTTCACTTCACTTATTGCATTAAGGGTAACTTTAACCGTTGATGGTACAGAACAACATTTTTAAAAGACTTATCCTGTTTTTTTACTGCACTTGATCTGAATAATAGGATTGGAAATAATAACACTGATCCAAGCAACTCTTTTGGATCACCTTTGCCTGACTTTCAAACCTATTTGTGGTTCTTAATCATGAGGTCGAAGCACTGCGGATTCACCGCGTGACTAACAAATTCTAAGACAATATATTTGAGTGCGATCTAATAAATATATATATATATATATATAATAGACATTATGGATGAAGACACTATAAACAGGAAAAAACGTTAGACGGACATTTTACAAAGAAATAAGAGTTGTACTAACTTATATATATCAATCTTTTATAGAATCTTAAAAAGATGGTTTGTTCAAGAAAAATATGGTATAAAATTCAATGACACAAGACGTCAATATAGTTATTTTACTAGTTTACTGGTAGGAGCACATTCCAAGATATCAATAAAAGTCGCTGAAAAAATGGGTGTGTCTCTCTCACCCGTTATCAACAGGGTCGTATAGTTCAAGCATTACATTCCAAAGATAATATTCGCTGATTGACTTTTTGCAGATTATTATAGAAGAAATAAATTTGGATAATTGTATATTTTCTCGGCTATAATCATGTAATGTAATTAGATCACGCCGCGAGTCCGCCATGATTCGGGCTGATGAATAGGAACCCCGAATGGATTCGAAACTAGTCGGATAAAACGAAACTAGTTTTTGAAAGAAATTTCTCCAAAAAATGCATTTGGAGGATGCTATCTAGACATTTCTCATGTCGGTTAATGGTCTGGAGAATATCCTCTCAGATGTCTTGAAAGTCAATATGAGGATCTTTTTTAATGATGTAGTATAATAAGTAAATACGTAAGTTTGTGACCCCTGGACTGTAGGCAATAACAACATCAGTTTAGACTGTTTGTTTATATTCTGGTAATGATTATAATTTTATTTAATGTTAAGTAGGTCTCATTCTTTAATCTTAGAACTTTAACCTGTACTCGTAATGGTTAAGATACCTGTCAATCTGAAAAATATATCCGGAATAGTATCCATAGCTTTAAAATATTAATATCAGAAATAAATAATAAAAACAGGTAAAATACATAAAAAAACATCTTCTATTAGATTGTGACTTTTTTTTAAGTATATCTATCTGCCGTCTATTGGTTGGATTGGTTTTTTTTCATGATTCAACATCCTTGATCTATCTTAAATGAAATTTATTACAAATTTGATAAGTAGCTCAGGTTCTTTTTATATGTTCCAGAAATTCAACAAGATTACGAAGATGAAGCCCCTGTAGAAACCGATGAGGCTAGTTTATACCATAATAAGATAATCCTGGGCAGTAAGCCATGCTCCTCAGCATCTGAAACAAACACGCCTGAACCTCATATACAAGAAACTTCCATAGTTGTAAAAGAAAGTGGATTACATTTGCATGGTAATCCATGTTACTGCGAAGATTGCAAAATACTCTTTCCAACTGAGAATGCTTTCGATTTACACAAAGCGACATTTCATTCATTTCTTGTAAGAAGAAATAAAGCAGTTAAAAGCACCACAAAAGGGCCATTGCTTCGAAAAATTAAAACAGAACCAGAAGCAATTAATAATGAAAGTGTCACATGCAACCATTGTGATGAAGATTTTCCAAACGATATCGCATTTCTCAAACACTCGTATGGACTCTTACCGCGTTGCTTTAAATGTGACTTGTGTGATATGGAATTTGAGAATGATTCAGACTTTAAAAATCATCAAACAATCCATACATTGGGTCATAAGTATCTGTGCTGCCCAATTTGTACCTGCCGTTTTAGAAATAAGGACAAATTGGCCGGTCATATGCGTATGTTTCACGAGATTGTTGAAGATGTTGTGTCTCCCAGTACATCCTTTGATTTCAGCTGCGAAAATTGCGATAGTGTGCTACAAGACTGCAAGCGTTATAACCAACACATACATCTCAAACATACCGAACTTTATTATAAAGTTGATGATGAAGACAGTGATAAATACAAGTGCCTTCCCTGTAATTTGACGTTTCCATCTGCTTATTCGGAGAAAATTCACAAAACAGCACAACATGCAAAGCCTAATGAAAAAATACTTTTAAACAAAAGAGAGATAGAAGAGTCTGAACCAACTCCATCCACAAGTGCCGTTACTGAATCTCAAACTTATTTCCTTCCCATGCCAATATCAACTCTATTTAAGTGTACTAAGTGTCAAATTAACTTTCTATCGATCACAACAGCTGTTGAGCATTTTAAAACTTGTGAATATAGAAAAGGGGATTTTAAGTGTAAAATATGTCGGCGATTCCTTCAAAGATCTGATCAAGTTTATCATTTAAAACAACATGAACTGGCTCTTAGATTAAAAAGTATAAAAGTTCGAGATGTGAATATTCTAAATAAAATTATGTGTGTTTGTAAAAAGTGTCAAGTGTGTTATGACGAGGAAGGTTTTCAAAGATGCCATGCAGAAGATTGTATGCCGAAAAAAAATGCTGAATGTTCTTTATGCGGTCTGATAATAGATGAGGACTATATGGTTCAACATTCAAACGCACACGCAACAGGAGTCAAAAGCATCGACTTTATTGCAGCCGAGTACATGACTTTTAAAACTATTAAGTCTAATTCATGTGTGGTACCAGTACCAGTACCACATATGGATCGTACCGCGCGTCCCAAACATCAATTTTACTGTCCTTCTTGTAATTGCTTCCTGAAAATAAACAGGACAACGCATGGCCATAGTGATGGAACATGCAATAAAAATAACGCATCATCCCTCTGTAAGTTATGCGGTCTAAGATTTACCACTAAAGGAATGAACACTCACAAACGCGAACACAATAAGTATCCAAATCTCAAATTGCGTGATATGAAATTTACTAATACACAAACCGGAGCAAGAATAGATCCGCCGTACCCTGTATTCAAGAAATGCAGAAATTGCAATGTTCATTTCTTTAGCGATGGAGCGAGAAGAGGTCACTTCTGTCATTCTGAGGTGTTTAAAACTTGTAATTACTGCGACGAGAAATTTAGTGATGTTGCATTCAAATTACATGTTCCGTTTCATAAATATTGTCAGCAAGATAAGAAAATCGTTGAAAAAACACCTGATATTCCGGATATACTAATAACATACGAATCTTTACAAACTATTTGGAATATCCTATACCTATGTGAGACTTGTGACACTATAATCGATACTTACGATACCGTCGTAGAACACTGTCAAGACCATTTTTGTAACATGGAGAGTTATAATGCGACCATAAACAGTTGTAATATATGCAAACTAAAATTCGTCGGTAATTCTTTCGACAGGCACAAAGAGTTGCACTCAGAAAATGACATCAATAAAGATGCCTTTATAATTTTAAAATTTAATTACGAAAGATTACTCACCAAAGAGTGGTTCAGTACATTTGATTCATTAGCAAAAGAACAAGTCTCACAGATATTGTCGAAAAGTGTTTACCAATTTGCTAGGAATATTAGAATGGAAATTGCAGTTGACGGTCCATCACATTTGACAATGTATAAGTGCGGAGTCTGCAACACTGTTGTAAAATCAACCTCGGTTGTCGAACATGCCCAAAACAATAACTGCGGCCAAAACAGCAATAGGTATAGTTGCTTGAAATGCAATATCGGTTTCTCTGGAAGAAATATGAAATCTGAACACGATAAGCTTCACGAAACGAGAAAATTGAACAGTAATTCGTACAGAATTATTGTGTTTAATTCGAAGAAGGATAGCTTCATTAATGACGTGTTAAGATCCAAATTGCGTCCTGCAGGACTTCATTTCAAGAGATGTCAACAATGCGGCAAGCTCATCAAGAAAGAGAAATTCCACAAGCACTACTTGCACCACATATACTATCAAAAAGTTAAAATGAAGAAGTTTCAACTTAAAACTATGGTACGAACGAACTTTGGTAGGAAGCTGCACACCTTTTATACCTGTAGACGATGTAAAATAAGTGTTCTGTTGCAACATACCGTCAAAATACACTATTGCAATGACAAATTAAAACTGACAAAGTGCAACAAATGTTCGCTAATGATAAGATCATCGAGCATGCAGAGGCACTTAAATTATCACGCTAAATATCCAAACATGACTCGATCTGATATAAATATTGTATATTTTCAAAACAAAAGTAAAACTAATACAAATATGGCAATATTGGATAGAACAGAAAATAATGAATTAGTTTTCTATCAATGCGTACATTGCTCTATGGCTGTACAAAGAGAAAACAACATAAAACGCCATAACTGTTCATCAAAATTGAATAGAAGAAACTGTAGTTTATGTGAAATGCCTTTTCACTCGGCACATTTCGCATATCATAGAAGATTACACGAACAAATAAGCTTTAGTAAAGCCCAGATTGTAATCATTAAATTTAAAGATGGAGTTATCTTAAACAATGTATCCAAAATTGATACCAAATTGAACCAAATTAAATCTGAACAAACCGTGCTGAAGCATAAGAAAATCTATAATCAATATCAAACACGGTCTCCAGCTCGTCGAAAGGGTTATCAAGTGAATCATGAACTTTCTGACCGAGAATTTTATCGTTTATTGGCTTATAGGTTGTTCAAATGCGCCATTTGCAAGTTGCTTTTTATAACCGGTTCAGCGTTGGTGGAACATCAAAAGATATGTAGCACAGACAGCGACGGGGTCGAGTGCAAGGATTGCGGTTTAATCTTCCATTCGTCAATGATAAAATATCATATAAACTTGCAAAAATGCAATTTTAAGGCCAGTATATACATAGTTTCTTTAGAAGTGAACGATAACACTTATTACAATAAAAACGTTGTATATTTGTGTCGAGAATGTAATGTGTATAATATTTCACTCCGAGGTATGAAGTACCATTTGGACGCAAATCACAGAATTGGTAAGAAAACAATGTTATGCACGATCTGCGATATAACGTTCTCTTCAGTTAGCTATGGAATACATAAGAAGATTCATCATTATAAGAAGAATAATACTTTATCAGATCTGGTTGTTGCCACAGTTGAAATAATGTCATTGCAAAATGCTCTGAAATATCTGCCAGATAAAAATGAAATAAGGTTATTAAATCTTGAAGATTTGTCAGAAGTAGATCCTGTTGACAATGAAAGAGTGTTGTTGAAAAGAAAACTTTCGATACCTGACGAAGACGAAGACAGTAAACAATCCAAAATTGACGAGAGCTGCATGACTCCTTTAACAACAATAAAACCAATAATAGCTCTCGACAAAAGCAGTCTTTTTAATTGTCATATTTGTGATCTAAATTTCTTACATCCTAAAACTTTGAAACGACACATGGACATAGGTCGCCACGATGAAGAGAGGTACAATTGTACAATATGCGATTTAATGTTCACAAAAATATCTTATACCCGCCATATGTATTGCCATGATAGACTTGATGAGAGTGAAGACTACCGACCTAGATACAAAAACGAGTCTAAATCTAGAAAAAGTCGAGATAATTCAATTGGAGTAGAAGATAGTTTACAAAGCACTAGTAGAGATAGGCCAAGAGTTGTTGAAGACAGTCCAAGTAACTCAGTACAAAGATATCATGAGGTTGCGAATAGAGAGAGAGTAGAGAGATTTGAACAGACTGAAACAAAAGTAGAATTATTCAAATGTAGTGCTTGTGATGTATATTTCTTAACAAATGACGTTTGCCAAGACCACATCACGAATCACATTCCGCTAGACCCCACAGAATACATTGCGTGCAAGATTTGTGATTTGCAATTCCTTTGTGAATATTTGGGATCGCACATGAGAACACATCGAGACAAATCGTTTAACATCGATAAATTAATCGTCGCCGAATACCAAATTTACAATCGAATTGAAATTAAGGTCGACACTTACTCAGCAGCTGATAGATTAAAATCGAAATTAGTTAGCACGACGACACATTTCGATACAGAGGACGAGAAAAATGCGATAGATTCTACAACAGATCTCGTGGATCGATTGGATGTTTCAAGTTTAAATTCCAACCAATCAGGAATGAGATCGAATTCACAAATGAATTCTCCTATGAATGTTGACAGTTGAATAATAATTTTCGTAATTGATATTCTGTTGTTCTAGTAAAAACTAAAATTTAAATACCTCATAAAGAATATACGCGGAAAATTTAAAAAACACGAATTTCATAGAGATATTAACTAATTTTTACGATTTTTTTAATCAAAGAATATATGACGTATGTGCCCTGTTATATAAAAACAATTATACTTAATTATGGTTATTAGTAGACTTATGCATAATTTTAATATACTTTATTTCAAGTTTGTGTATTTTAAATCCAAACTGTTTTACATGACCGAATAATTCTTAATTACTGTCGTGCTATAATGGCTTTTTTTATATTAACACGCTGACAGGAATTAAAATATTGTAAATTTGGCTTGCCTATAGACAAGTGTTCTATTTTTTAGATATGACTGAAAACTTTTTAGATACGAGAATAGCATAGATTACGCTTTGTATGAACTTTTAATTTGTAAATGGATTTAATTTTTTTTTTACTATCGTAAATTGTTTATGATATTTGTGTAATCAAAGTTGTATAAGAAAGTTTAATTGTCGTCTGTGAAATATTAATTTTCAATAAAAAAAAGGTTAATTATATATGTTTTGTTTATCAATACCATAATTCCTCTTATTAATGTTTTTGTAATTTAAGGATAAATAATTTTTGAATTTTTATTCTAAATATATATGGAGAAAAGCAAATTTCGGTCATAAGGCTTATTATGTATAAAGTGTATTGTCCGATATTGGCAAAATCCAAAAAGTATTGTGTTTTAACATAAAAAATATTAAATTTCCTAATATTTTTATTAATATAATACTATTATTATGTGTTTTCTAATTATATATTTCTGTATTTACCTTCCGTTTGATTTCACACTAAAATAATATTTATTACTAGATGATTTTATGTTTTTGAACTAATAATACCATAGCATGCAATGTAATAAAACGAACTCCAGAACAAACTGCTGTAATTTGAATAGTCACAAATCTTCATAGAAAGGAAATATAAATTCTTCATAGGAAGTCAGTAATCTTCAGAGAAAAATATCGATACAGGGCAATAACAAGCAATGTCCAAATGGTACAGAAAAAAATTAGAATAGTCCATGGTTGGTTGTATATCATTTGATTTATTATCATAAAACCAAAATGTTAATTTATAAATTTTAAAAATTCCAAATTTTGAGATTCTAAAAGAATTCTAGATGATTCTAGATAAAAGGAGTCTCAAAATAAGTTTCATACAGAAAATTACTTAGATCAGACGAAATTTGTGGACAAACCGCAACTTCATAAGCCAGTCACTGCTTCTGCATATATTGCTTTATAATATGGAATAACAAGCCAAGGCAATACAAAAAAAAAAATACTTACAATAGGTAAACCTCAACCGAAATGCAAGATAAACATAGAATTCACAAAAAATGAGTTTACCTGGTTTACATTCAGAAATAATAATAAAAGTTAATATTTTTCCCGTCAAAAAATTATATTCTTACGGAGTAAAACGTAATTATAAATTATTTTAATATATGCAACATATGTTTTGACTAGTGTAAAGAGAGAAAAAATAGTTAAAAAGAGATTAGATGTCAATATAATTATTTGTATTTTTAGATAATTTTTATTGTTGTTGATAAAAAATATTACGGATATTTTTATGCAAAATAATAACACGTTTGCCGGTAATAAATATGTGTGACATTTGTGATTTGACACTCATCTGATATTTGTCAACGAATAGTTCGCGCTAATATAATATGAAATAAACAAACTTTAGTTTTTACTTGAATAAAGAAATACAAATAATTTTTTGGTGTAGTTTATTGTGTAACAATTTCGACTTAAATAAATAATAAATAACTTCTTAAAATGGCTAGAACTAAGGCATCAGTGGGAGCAAAAAGTAAGTACAATTATTTTGTAACAAATATTTTGAAATATTGATTAGATCTACAAAATACAATTAGTTTATTATTATATTAGTACTAATTACTCTAATTGAGTGTTTTTTGAAACTATAATCTCCGTTTTATCTGAAGTTACAAATAAACATTACATTTCAGTATCTTCTGGTAAAAGCAGCAAGGCTAGATGCAGTGCCGCGCCGCCTCCAAGTTCCTCAAGTGCTGCAGGTATATAATTTAATGATACATTCATCATTCAATCATCATTCAATCATTATTAACTCATTCATTCATTTCATTCAATCATTACTATATTTTCCCTACATCTGTTTTGACTACAGTAGCCAGTATGTTCAAAACTAATTAAACCTGGGATGGATATAAATGGCATGATCTACACATAATCTGCTAAATTTAAAAAGCCATTCTAGGGATTGTATTATGTTATATAGCCTATAATTTCTTCTGATAGGCGAGCTATCACATGCAATTGATATTTCAAGTCCAACTGATAGTTCCAAAGATTAGTATGCTTAAAATATGAAATTAAAACTTTTTTTATAGAAGATATTTAAGTCGGAACATTTTAGGATTTTACTCTTATATCATTTTATAAATTTTCATTTCTTATTATAAAAACCACTCAATCTCAAACATTTCAAATATGGTAACAAAATTGATGATATCAATCATGAAAGCCGTAACCTGTTAAATTATTGTGCTGAAATGCTAAATTATTAAAATTTCAGGTAGCAGTGATAAATCTCGTAATACTGGTGGTGGCAATCCAGTCTGTCCGAGAGAGACTCCCAAATGGCAGAAACCTATCACCAATTTCTTTATTAATAAGAATCATAGTGAAGATGTTACTGGTTTGTAATTTTTTTTTAATACTTAATTATTGTTTTTGTTATTTTTGGCTCCTTTGAACTTCAACATAAAATTGTTTATTCCAGCTGGCAGTTCAAAATCTAAACCAAAGAGAAATATTATACACTCAGATGAGGAGGACACAGACAAACCAATAAACAGAGAGTTGGATGAGACCATAGAGTTAGAGCCTCTCAGCGGAGAGAATAGTCATAAAATAGAGGAATATTATGCAAATAATAAAATAAAAGGAAAAGGATCCGGAAAGAAAAGTAATAAAGAAAATATAGACAGAAATAAAAGAAGCTTAGATTTAAGTGATGATGAACGTTCCTGCAAGAAAATAAAAGTTATGTAGTACAGAAATAATAATATTGAATTTGTTTAGAGGTAATGTTATTTAAGTAAATATATTGTTTGTTAAAGAATAGTTTGTAATTTGTTCAGTCAGTATAGTACTTTCTAATGTTTATATTAAGTTATTTAATTTAACTTAGAAAATAAAACCTTATGAAATTACTGTATTTTATTCACTTTTGATTGCAGTTCATAAGTATTGAGACTAAGTTTGAATATTTTTTTTTTTATAAAAGTACTTACATTAATTAGTGATAATGTAGTTTAATAATGTTAAAAATTCAGTAGTTTTACAGTTTTTTGAGAAGTTTTTAAACAATAGTAAAATTAAATACCTACATGCTGTACCTTAAAGTATTTACAACCACATTTAGAATTTGTCTTCGTTATTACCTACTAAAACGTCGAAAAGTCGAGTCAACAAACAGACAAACAGTAAAAAATGTAATCTGTTTGTTGGCTCTACACTACTGAACACTTATGAAGTATGGGATGGTTATTGCCTAAAAGATATAATAGTCCGGTCAAATTAGACCAAAAAATTAGGGTGAGATTACATATTTTTTAAGATTTTCAGCAAAACGGTAAGTTTTATCAGAAAAATACCTTAGACTAAAATTGTAGATCATTAAATTATCTATAAAAAGTATATCAATACTTTTTTTCTTACGAGACACCGTTTCGGAGATATCGCAGTGTAAAAAGTTGTAACAGTTGCAATTGTCATAACATGCATGAGTACGTCACGTATATTCATCCCTAGAGTTGTAATATTATCTAGTATAGGTTAAAATATTTTTATCTTCTTTTGCAAAGAGTCAAAATCACATACTATTTCTGCATGCAATAACTGGCTGTGATACGACATCTGCATTTTATAGGAAGGGTAAAATGACAGTTTTCAAAATGTTTGAAAAACAAAATTTAGTTGAATGTGCTGAAGTTTTTCAAAACTGTAATTCAACTCAACATGAGATCATCACAAGTGGCATTCGCTTTCTTCTTTCGATGTACGGGGCTCCTAAAAAAACTATATGCTTAGATAAACATCGGTATGCATGTTTCGTCAAAAACACCAAAAGCAAAAAACAGGTACAGTTAGCTTGTCTTCCTCCAACGTCGGCTGCTGCTCATCAACATATTCTTCGGGTATATTACCAAGTTCAGGTGTGGCTTGGTTGTCAGAAAGACCCAACAGACTGGGGTTGGAAGTTTGTAAATAATGAATTGGAACCAGTTCCAACTTTGCTTCCACCTGCGCCGGATAAATTGCTAAACGCAATTTTTTGCAACTGCAAAAAGGGATGCAGCGCTAAATGTGGTTGCAAAAAAGTGGGTCTATTCTGTTCTATGGCGTGTACAAGTTGCCAAGGCAAGTCGTGCTCTAATGTTTAATCACCAACAATTAATGATACATTCGACGTCAACGAGCGGACTTGCGATATATCGTTATTGGCTGAATTTACTTGCACCCAAGACGAGGATGAACCAGAAGAAAATGAACAAGGAGAAAATCTAGAAGAAGAAGAACAAGGAGAAAATCGAGAAGAATTCGAAAATTACGACTCCGACTAATAAATGTCTGTACTTTTTTTTTATCAACATCGCTTTTTTTCTGGCTAATATCAATTATTTACGATAGTTTCAATTAAACTGGATAATTACTGACTTGTGGAGTAGGCCTACTGGGGAAACCACGATAAAAAAAACGCGCTAAGTACACTACCTCATAGGTGGCGTGGAAACGTGTGCATTTTATGACAATTGCAACTGTTACAACTTTTTACACTGCGATATCTCCGAAACGGTGTCTCGTAAGAAAAAAAGTATTGATATACTTTTTATAGATAATTTAATGTACTACAATTTTAGTCTAAGGTATTTTTCTGATAAAACTTACCGTTTTGCTGAAAATCGCGAAAAACTCATTTTTTTGACATTTGACCTTGAATAAAAAATTTTGCACACACGGGAATGATGGGGAACGTTCAGCTATTGTTTATAATCGTGTTTTGAACAATTGTACAAAAATTCAGCTTGTTGCGAATTTATGTAGCCCCGAATGTCTAATTTGACCGGACTATAACTAAATTCCAACATGACGTTTCCTGTCAGAAGTTCTGTTCCGTACGTTTGTTGGGTTCATTTATAGGAATGCTCAGCTTGCGTAGTAGAAGTCCCTCGACGAAATATGGTTTCCTCATACTATGTGTATATGTTATACATACATAATAATGCTCGAAACAACCATCTGAAGATCACACAAAAAACTATCCTAAGGGCTATCGTAGGTAATAGTGGTTGCAGTTAGATAGATGAGAAGTCTCCTCGATGTCATGACTTGCAGAAAAACTGATATAAAGGAAGAGAATAGAAGTTTCGAAAAGTATCTAAGAAAGAGAGTACTGCTTCAATTTCTTTAAAAACAAGAATAAAAAGAAAGTAATTTATTTATGAATTGGTTATAAATGAACAAACAGTTAAGTTTTACAATTATTAAAAGCATATGTTTGACTCCTTGATGGGCCCACGAAGAGTGCAAAATAAAAAACGGTAGATTTTTGTTACTGAAATAAATATTGGTGAATTCTAACAAGTATTTGTTTTTTTTTATTATTTTGGTTCCAGTAATAAAAGTAAGTAGCCTTAAAATTAATTGCTACCTTAACAATGAAACTTCTTAATATTTTTTTGTGATGACGTATGTGAGTGTTTTTATAGCACTTGTTTTGCATTTATTTTATATTTAAACATTATCTATCTAGTAACTAGACATCGATGTAGCAATAAAGGTTATACCTTCCAAGTTCCAATATAAAAAAGTAGTAAAAGTAACTGCATTACCGATAACTTTGTAATTGACAAGTAAGAAAACTGTTGGTCTGTTTATAAACTTTATTGCTGGCATTCATAAAAATAAAAAAATAGCCTAAAACTGTATAAATATGTAGTAGCAAGTGGAAATAAAATGTAAAACTATTCGCAGGTATCATGGGATGCGATAGTTATAGCTAATAAATAAAGGTTTAAAATTCTACTAATTACCTAATCGTAAAGTTTTTATTACATATAACAATTTACCTTACCTTCTGTATCCGTTACTGTTTTAGTAGATACCACCGCGTCCCTATTTTAGATTAGAAAAAAACTATTTGTTAGAAATGTAAAAAAATTACCTAAGTTTATTATTATTAGGTCTTTATATATGAAATTAGCCTTTTATATGAAATAAGTTATCCAAAATAAAATATTATTAAGATTAATACAATTATGTTTCATAAATTAAGGTATGTAGCATTTATTATCTACATTTTATAGGCCGGTTCGTCATTTTTGAGATAGATTATTGATTTCATTGTCGAAAAAAATGTACGAAAAAAATTTGGTAGTTCATTAGCTTCTACTACGGCGGTTGTGTTCTTTTAAAGTATCAAAGCAATAATAGACCAGTCTCGGTTGTTAAAAGACTCGTTTTTTCATTATGGTTTGTAACTGTTGATAATACGCCCCTACTGTACCTAATCTTCTGACCAGATCTTAGGAAGTTTTAGTGTATGACATCTGCGTTAGACTACCAAAACTTGGCCTTTTTCGGGATCAGATATCAATCAAAGATCAAATTCAATGACTGTGATGAGCGTTTAGGATTATCGGTAATAACGATAATGTTTAAAATTGTGAAGTGTTCATCGTGATTGTGAAGGTTGAGTACTGTAAAGCAGCACTCAATGCGTTTTTTGTTAGTTTAGGTATACCTACAACTCAATTCATGTGGTAGGTACAAATTTTATGAACTTAATCACGAAATAAAAAAATTAATTTGAAATAAATTTCAATCATAGATAATCTCATTATAATATATTAAAGATCAAAATCGAAAGTCCATTAAAACGCTAATTTCATATGTAAGGACCTTATTCTAGTTAAGATCAAAACAGTTTGACGCGGTAAGTAAAACTTTTACAAAAAAAAACCTCATTACATTAATTATTACTTAGTAAGACTAGTAAAATGAGTGCCAAGTTCCATCTCAGTCTAATATGCATTGTCCATGTTCTTGCGGAAGTGAGGCTGGAACTTTTCGTACAAACCAAATCAGGTATGGTTAAAGGTCGGGATGCTGAAGATGGGAGTTACTCTATGTTTCTCGGGATACCATATGCGAAGGTCAATGAAAATAATCCGTTTGGGGTAAGAATTGGTGTTTTTTTTATTTGTTAACCTACTAAAATATTGCTCATAGGCAAATGTTTGCAATAAAAGCGGGAATAACAAAACTTTTATGACTATTGTTAATTAAGAAACAATATTTATTTACGGATTTTTTTTAGCTAGCACAACCAATTTCAGAATTCAATGGTACATTCTACGCAATAAATGAATCACCCGTGTGTCCACAAGTTGACCCAACTTTTAAAATAACAATAGGTTCATTAGACTGTCTCCATTTAAACATTTATGTGCCAAAAACAACTAAATCATATGAAAAGGTTCCTGTAATGGTTTGGATACACGGAGGGTCATTCCTTTACGGCTCCGGTGGACGGTTTATATATGGTCCAAAGTATTTAGTAAGACATGGTGTAATTCTGGTGACTATAAATTATAGACTTGGGCTTTATGGATTTTTGTGTCTTGGCACACCTGAAGTTCCTGGAAATCAGGGTATAAAAGACCAGGTTATAGCATTAAGATGGATAAAAGAAAACATAGATGCCTTTGGTGGTGATATGAATAAAATAACTTTAAGTGGAGAAAGCTCAGGAGGAGCGTCTGTTGAAATGCATCTAATATCTCAACAAGAAAAGTTCTTTGATAAAGCTATCTTGCAAAGTGGTTCGAATCTTAAACCCGGTGGATTATTGCAAGTAGATACGACTCCTTCTCTGAAGGTAGCTGAAAATTTAGGTTTTAAAACAGATAACGTTACAGAAGCAATGCATTTTCTTAAAAGCACGCACCCACATTCAGTTGTTAGAGCGACAAATAATTTAAATATAGAGTTAAGAGTTTGCATTGAAAATAAATTGGATAATGTCGAACCCATTATAACTAAACACCTTTTAAATATTGAAATGCCAAAATTAAAGAATACACCGATACTGGGAGGATTTAATTCTAGAGAGGGATTAAAAATGGATGATGATAAGAAAAGAGATTACTTTAAAAACTGTCATTATTTCAACGACACCTTAAAATTAGCCTTTAATTATGACGAAGGTTTTAAGGATATGGTAGATATTGTTCGTCATTTCTACACGGGCGATGAGGAGCTTACAGAAGCTGTCAGAGAGAATATTATTGATTTTGTAGGAGATTATCAATACGGTTTTCCAGTTCAGTGGAGTCTAAGGATATACCTTGAACGCGGAGCTGCTCGTGTATATCAATATCTTTTTTCTTATGAGGGTAAAAGAAACTTAATTAAAGATACACAATTTATCACTCACCCCGGAGCATCACATGCGGATGAACTTGGTTATTTGTTTGATGTTTTTTTTTATTTAAAACCAACACACAATGACCAACTTATTATAGATCGGTTGACTAAAATGTGGACTAACTTTGTGAAATTCGGGTATGTATCTAAATAGGTATTTGTTTTTTTTTAAGGTGATATTTATACAACATAGAGATTATATGAATTAACTTTATGAGACTTATTTTTTTTTCTGACGTTATTATTGTTCTTTACAGGGACCCTACTCCTCAAGTAACCAAACTACTTCCCGTCAAATGGAAGCCTATCAGCTCATCTCAATTAACTTACTTGAACATAGATCGTAAGTTTACTATCAGAAGAAGACCATTCCAGGAGAGACTGTCCTTTTGGGAACTTTTCTACAAAGTTAATATGCAAAGTCTAAAAGGATATAAGGGACATTAATGTAAAACTGAAAGGTTCGATATTCAAAATTCGATATTCAAAATTACGAGTAATTCTGATCCATTTTGTGCTATTAAATATTTTAAAATATGGTTTTTTTATCAGTGGCCTGCACAAATCACCCACCTGTGACTCGGGAGCAGATCCAGATGGGAGTTCAATTATCCCCCATAGACTATAATTGCTTCTCCACTTCCTTAAATCAAATCCTTTGTCTATTGTAAATTGAGTTTGTAGGAAGCCATCTAAGGTTCATTATCAATTTTGGATTGTAGATTGGATTGATTAATTTCAGCTGTTAAATATATTTTTATATACCTATCTATTATACTGTAATTATAAACCATTGTACTTACCTAATTGGTAACTTTTCTTTTCCATTTCAATGTTATAAAATGCAATTTTATCTAATCATAAGTTCAAACGTTTAAAAGTCGGGTTTTTCTTTATTTAAGCAATCTAAATTATTAAAATAATAGACTACGTAAATGTCGATTTCTGAGTTAGTCAAGTCTTTATTTACATTTAACCACAAACTATGCCTATTGAAATTCAGTAGATGTCCGATTGCAGCAGTGTCACGGACCTACTTCTTCTTTTATACATATAATAAAATTGCAACTGATCGATTTCTATACATGGAAAAGAATAAAAATAAACATGGGGTGCTTTTATAAGAGCAAGAGAACCCAAAACAATGTTTTTTCATTTTGTCTGTATGTCTGTACTCGCTAATCTCAGAAACGGCTAAATCATTTTGAACGCGTTTTAGAGTTCAAGCGTGCGTTCAAGAATATATTGTAATAGTCTTTACTGAACGTTTAGTGTTTATTTTATCTAAATCGGTTAAGAAATACAATAGTTATGTCAATTTTTGTCAATCACGTAATAGGTACCATGCAAATCTTATTCTATACATATAATAAATATGTAGAGGAGTAATCTTTGTACATTGAAAATATTTAAAAAAATATACCAGGATGTGAAGTGATAACTAATAGAATACATTTTCAGCACTTTTAAAATCTTTGTCTGTTTATCTGTTTGTCTTTTAGTTGTGCACACAACATAAAAAAAAATATTTTCAAAAAGTCATACAGGGGGATCTATATATCTTGTGTATAAGCAAGAGAACCTAAAACAATGTATTTTTCATTTTGTCTGTATGTCTGTATATGTCTATATGTTTGTACACGCTAATCTCAAAATGGATTAATCGATTTTGATTGCGGTTTTCGGGAGTATATTTTTATGGGATTTACTTTATATTTTGTTTTTTTTTAACAATTGGTTAACAAATAAAAAAATAATAATCTCTTATTGTCGTCCCGTTGCTGCTTACCAGTTTGAAGGTTTATAGTTTTTACATACATTGGTAAATACAAAGGGTACGTTTTATCAAAATCGAAATCTACGCGTACGATGTGGCAGGCACAGCTAGTACATATAATAAAACTGTAACTGATGGATGTCTGTTCATGGTTTTTTTTTTTAAATTGGTAATGGTGGACCTTTTTGAAATTGCTTATATAGCAAGAGAAAAGAATGTTTTTTCATTTTGTCTGTTCGTCTGTATGTTTGTATGTCTGTATGTTCGTGCACGCTAATCTCAGAAACAGACTAACTGGTTTGAATCAATTTTTCGGGAATATATTGTCATGAACTTCACTTTATATATTTTTTTATGTAAGTCGGTTAACAAATAAAGTTAATAATCTCTTATTTTCGTACCGTTGCGGTAAGACATTTTTTCAAATCTATTTATTTTTTAATTTCAGGTAAGAACAGGTTTCATACTTAGTAGTTTTATACTTCACTAGCTGTTGCCCGCGGCTCCGCCCGCGTATAGGTCGCTTTTCGCGTAATCTGTGGAAACTACAATTATCCAGACCTATAATAGACTATATTATATTATATAATAGACGATATTATTTTAGAACTAAGACGTTAGAATATTCAAGTTTTTGTAATCATCCCTAATTTTTTGAAAATGAAACATAGCCCATGTCACTCGGGAATAGTGTAGCTTGCCAACGGTGAAAGAATTTTTAAAATCGGTCCAGTAGTTTCGGAGCCTATTCATTTCAAACATACAAAAAAATAATCAAACCTTTCCTCTTTATAATATTAGTATAGATGATGGGGGTATAATATATTTTAGATGTATAGCTTCATAAGTAGGATATTAATTTATAATGTATTTTATTTAATATATATGGATTGATAGTACGTATTGGTGGTACATATTCATAATATATATTGTTAAAATATATTGATGGTACATATTGATAGTATATAATGATACTACATATTGATAGTTCATATTCATAGTATATAATGGAAGTACATATTGATAGTACTTATTGATGGTAAATATTGATAGTATATAATGATAGAACATATTGTTAGAACATATTGTTAGAACATATTTATAGTACATATTGATAGTATATATTGATAATCCTGCCGTCAGGGAATAATTATAAACTTTCCAATTAAAAAAAATCCATAATTGGTCTATCTACTCATTAAAAAAATATCTGTGATAAAAAACAAATATTAAAATGAACTAGAAATGCTCCTACACGCAACAACTACTTACCGAAGTTTGATGAAACTTTGAACGGGTACGTTTTATCGAAATCGAAATATATGCGTACGAAGTCGCAGGCACAGTTCTTGGTTAATATTTTCCCTAATCAAACAATATCATTACCACTAATAAGTTGTACGAAACGTCGAAACACAAACATAAGCCCTAGTTTTCCGTGTCAGTAGGCTACCTTGTCAGTAGAATAGTGTATCTGGCTGTTATAGGTTTCAAAGGCCAATTCTGTTTCTATAAATATTAGCACGTCCATATCTAATTATGGGGAAATGGGATTTGTTTGACGAAGCTGTGTCAAAAGATTTTGATTTTTAAGCGCCTGCAGCGACGTCGTTGTTAATTTACAGTTCTGCTAGATTATTTTCGTTCAAGTTAAAGCTATAGATTAGACAAGATATAATTTTTAACCCTCGACCAAAAAAGTTCCTATTCTTATTTTGTCATAAGTTTGACGTTTGTATCTGTCTGTGGCATTGTAGCAGTCAAACGAGTAGACCGATTTAATTATGTTTTTTTTAAATCGAAAGCCTGGTCCGTCGAGATGGGTCTTAGCTATATTTTGTCAAAATAAAAACAGCATTGATAGTTGATATCTGAACAAGTAACCACTCCAGATATGACAGGCGTAAACCCCTTAACTGCAACCGCTTGGGACCGATCACGTAAATAAGAGATTAGCTACCTTAAAAGATTACCATGTATTCCGATTGCCTCAATTTGGAATCCTTGTTTTCTTGGTGTTTGGAATATTTGTTTCTGTAGAACACCTCTTTATGAAACCATGTTGAGAAGAAGACAATAGTGGTTTTACCGCAGGGAATAGTTTGTCGTATATACCTAATCCTTTCGAAAAGTTTAGGAAAGAGAGATAGTTTAGAAATACCACGATAACTACGAATATTATGTTTGTCACTACTTTTATGAATTGGAACTATGATCGATCTTTTCAAAATTTTAAGTAAGTTATCTGAATTAAGAGATTTCTGACAAAAAGAATCTTTAGAAAAGTAGCTAGATTCTTAAAACATTTCTTCAAAAATAAACGGTGTAAGCCTTCGGGACCACTGCCCTTCGTTGTGTCTATAGCTTGTCAGGATTTTTCAACAATTTCTAAAGTTATATGAACATGTAACTATAACAGTCACCTGGGAATCCTCAATTTCAATATTGTTTATAGTTCTGCAACTTTTTTAAAAACTGAATTAAAAAAAAATCTATTTAAAGAGTTGAGCTATTTGATGTCCACCGTGTACATTTTCGTCATCTAAAAATAAACTGTCTGGAATGGTATTAGAATGATATTTTTAATGAATAAATGACCAAACAAATTTGGAGCTTAAATTTGAGACATTAGCTTCTGTATGTGAAATAAATGATATTTAACAAGATGCTTTAGTTTTTTAAACTCTTGTTTTAAGTCTGCAAACCAATTGTAGTAGATTGTATTCCCAAAAATCTTCAATCTTTTATGAATTTTATTTTTTTTATTTATTAGTCTAATTAATGGACCGAAATACCATTTAGGAAATCTAGAGTTGTAAATATCAAGCTTAAATGATACGAATTGTTGATTATTAAGTTAATTATTGAATAAAATTTATTAACAGCATCTTCAATGCTTTTATTTCCTATTTCCTCTAGCCAGTCAATTTTGGATACTTCACCGTTAATTATTGTATAATCAGCTGTATGATAATGACGAATAAGATGTGGGGCCGGTCGAAGGCAAGGTAAATTTAAATGGAATTCAACGTTAATATTTTATTTACGTTAATATTACTATTTATATTTTACATTATAATACATTAATATTTTTTTAATATTAAGAGCTGGAAGATGACTGTCCTTTGGTACTGCTTCTGGTACAGCTCGAGATACTGTACATTGTGAACTACTATACATAACAAGGTTCAAATGTCTAGCATTGCCATTACTTACAGAATTAAATTGCATCCATCCCGTAAAACACAGAAAGGCAAAAAGTTGAGAAGTTAGAGGATGAACGGATTAATTTAGTCCAAACTCAAAACTCCAGATTCTTTACCATTTTCTTTCTGCTCTTTTACTGAATTTTATGTTAAAATAAACGTACTATCCATTTCATGGAATGCTGTTGGAGCTGATAGCGTTAGCCCGAATACGATCGTACCCATCCTAGATGTCATCTCTCAATTTTTAACCCATATCTTAAACCATTCCATTACCACTAGTAATTTTTATGATATTTGGAAACAAGCCCAAATTATTTCTATACCTTAAAAGGCCAAACCCTTAAACTTCTGTCATTTTCGTCCTACCTTTATTATAAACTTCCTTTCAAAAATATTTCAGAAATTGGTACTTGAACGGCTGAGTCTTTTTCTTAATGAAAATCACCTTTTAAATCCCTGGCAGTCTGGATTTCACACCGGTCATAGCACGGCTACAGCGTTAGTCAAAGTCACTGATGTTATTCGGTTGGCAATGTACAATATACAGCTTTCAATTTTAACACTTCTTGATTTCAGTCATGCATTTAATATTGTCGATTATGATATTTTACTTACCTTATTAGGGTCTATAAAAATATATCCATCAGTAACAGATTTGTTTTGGAGTAATATCACAGGTCATCGTCAGCGCATTCAGAACGATAAGCCCTTATAGTCCTGGTGCAGCGTCTCGGCAGGAGTACCTCAAGGTGGCCTGTTATCTCCTTTATTATTTTCAATTTTCATAAATTCTGTTATTAAATATATATATATCTTCTTTCTATCAAATGTATGCAGACGACTTACAAATTTACAGACATTCCAAAATTATGTCAGCACACTCTCTTTTTCTTTCTGTTCTCGATTATGTCGATGCAGGCTATCTTAATTTAACTCAGGACCAACTTAACAAACTTGAGCGACTCCAAAATATTGCTATAAGGTTCACATTTGGCTTAAGAAAATATGACCACGTTTCTGAATTTTGTAAAAATCAGAATGGCTTCAAATTCGCCGTCGCCGGAATCTATACGTTCTCTCTCTTCTGTACTGTGTAATATTTCACCTGGAATCACTCTCATACCTGAGGGAGAGATTTTAATTGTACGACCATCAAATGTTTTTTACGAATGCCAGCTCATAACTCAACATTTTTCAAACACTTTTTCACGGTCTATGCGACAAAATTATGGAATGCGCTTCCTTTTTTTTATTAGAAAATCTAAATATTTGCCAATGTTTAAAAAATCCGTAAAGAATCTTATTTATCAGGAAAAAACTAAGATTACTTATTATTATTTAATGAAGGTGTTACTAATATTACTTATTTTTATTTTTTCAGGTGTTAGATAATCCCCAACCATCTTCTCCATTAAAATTAGGATGTTTTTTACCTACATCTCGTCTTAACGTGAACACGATTGCTGTAAAGCATTTGAAACGTCGGGCTAGATTTAAAATTTCAGTTTAAAATTTAATTCAATATACGCGAGCTAAATCCGTAAAAATAGTTTTATTTCAATGTGTAGTACTCGTGAAAGCCTTAGAAAACACTATGTTATCATTAAGTTTATTACTTAAGTCTATAATTAATTCTTTACTATGTATAAGCACTGTATGAATTTTAATTTGTATTTTTTAGTTTATTAATTAATATGTTTTGTATATAATTATTTCGTATTTATGTTTAGGTATTAATGTGTATTTATTTTTGTATATGTTTACAATGTTTAAAACTTTTAGCCAATCATCTATGTGAATATGTATATATGTACTAGTTTATATGTAATATATATGTGTATATGTACTAACTTTAAAATCCTATCAATTTGGTTGTCTAGAAGAAATCGCCAAGAAAAGACCGCCTTTTGAATTTTCTGTATGTAGTGCGAAACGTAGAATATTAAGATTTACACGGCACTATACCAGCTATTAGACTCACTTTATTCATTAGTACAGCACGACGTCTCTTCTTGTAAAACAATATAATAAAAGTCAATGATACGTGCGTTTTTACAAAAACAAGAACCATGAGGATAATACTGTTTCGTTCGCTAGATGTCCCTAGTTTTGTTACATATGTTACCTAGTTATGTTAAATATTTTTTTAACATATTCTGAAACAAAAAAAAACATTTTATTTTTTATTTTTATTTATATCTTTTCCACTTAGAATCATAATCAGTGATCACTTGTGTACGTCAACATGGAAGTGTCAGGACGGCCTATTACGATACTAGATTTATCGTAATAAGCCCTTCTGAGAAAGCACTTTCCATCTTAATGTTACAGCTATGAGGGTTCCAAACGCGTCCTGGTCTGAGAAGAACCACACAACAAACTCAGCCGGATATATTTTTTGTTATTGTGATCACTGTTTCACAAACGTCAAACTTAAATGCAAATTTGGAACAACTAGAACCGTCGCAATCAATAGGAAAAGAAGCCTAATGATTTCAGGCAACGAAAATTAAATAATAATAACAGAAAAAACATATATATATAAATCTTCGGCCTGCCACACAACCAGTCACCGCAAGCAGCACCCGTTCACGAGCATAACACAAGAGCCAGCCATCACCCCCTTCGCACATATTTGAGGGAGGGAGGCAACCCGACTCCCGATGCTACCGCAAGTAGTGACTTCTAAGGAATCGGTGTGATGCAGAAGGTCGATAAAGCAAAATAATTTACAACAAAAAACAAATTGCGGAGATTACTAGCTATTCGCAATACAATACAGATTCATTCCCAGGCCATACCGTCGTCGATGTAATCCTTTACACTATAGTAGGATTTTTTTATTAAATTATTTTTAACATATAATTTAAATTTATTTAATGATAGGCTTAAGGCTTCATTTGGGAGCTTATTATAAAAACGTATACAATTACCCTTAAAGGATTTACCTATTTTATGGAGCCTAGTGCCGGGCATAGCGAGTTTATTTTTTTGTCTTGTATTAATTTTATGTAAATCACAATTTTTCTTGAATTTTGAAATATTTTTATGAACGTAAATTAAATTTTCATAAATATATTGATTGTAAACAGTCATAATTTTAAATTCTTTAAATTTGTTTCTTAAAGAGTCTCTTGGTCTCATATTATATATTGCGCGAACAGCCCTCTTCTGCAATGTAAATATGGTATCAATGTCAGTCGCATTGCCCCATAAGAGTATACCGTATGACATTAAACTATGAAAGTAACTAAAGTATACTAATCGTAATCGTAGTACATTAAATCAATAAAATGCAAATCAATAGTACGAATTGATATAACAATCAATAAGTTAAACAGAGGTTTTGGAATAGTTGTTATCTCACAATAACAATAAAAATATCAACTGTAAACAAACAAATTTTTCTAAACTATTAAGATATTTAAGTACCTACTAATTCTCTGATATTCTGATAAGTACACTCGTAACTATTCTATTGGATAAAAATTTACATTCGGAAATAACTCAGGAACATTTTATGTATAACGAAAACTATAAAACATCTTGCATTATGAGAACACCGATAGTTTTTTTTTGTCAACTATTTTTGTTTTATTTTAGCTTGTTTGAAAATATCTATCTATATCTATGTTACATGTTAAGCTTATATACATTTATATAAATATAGAATGAAAAATAAACCAATACCATTTTATCTTTTTTGATTGGATGATGTTATGATAAATAGAAAAAACTCTAGATATTGCTTTTATTTTAAACTTTAGTCAATATTCGATAACGCGGCCGTTAGCCCAGATCTCAATACTCTTCAATTAGTATGACAATTATATGACAATTATAAGTTATAATAAATTTATTCCAATATAATAAAAAATATATTAACGACAAATAATTTAAATATGCACTCAGATAAAATGTACTGTATTTTATATTATGTTTATTTTAATTAGTTATATATGGTAATACCAAAACAACATTATTAAGCTAAATGCACACATAATGAATTGTAAATAATACATTTTTAATAAATATAGAATGGAAACTTTAAGTTTTTTTTTTGGAAGCAGTTCTTAAAACTTTTCTTGACCTCCAATGCTGCGATGTTTATAATTAAAATAATCTAAATAAATAGATAAATTAATAAATTGCATGTAAATCATGTAATTACATGACAGCGACATTACTTTAGTATAATTTTTTAAAATGTGTATTGAAAAGAATTTTGAAAATGTTGAAAGTTTTATAACTAAACATCCACTAGATGTGAATAGACCTAAGATAAAGAATACACCTATACTGGCAGGATTCAACAACAAAGAAATGCTTATGTCCTATGAACTTAAACCGTCTCACCAATTTAAGGATTTTGGTGTATTTAGCAACGCTTTAAAAGGATATTTTATTTACGATGATGAATCTTTCGATATGGTTGATATCGCACGACGTTTCTTTATCGGAGATGAAGATATGAGCGAAGCGTTGCGATGGAACTTAATGGAATTTGTATAGATTAAAATTTTCCTGTTCAATGGAGTCTAGACAATTACGTTGAGAAGGGTGCGACTAATATTTATCAATATTTATTTTTCTATAGCGGTGGAAGGTATTTTCTCAAAAATAAAATGAACTTAAAAGAAAAGGGAGCCACACATCCTGATGAAATTGGCTATTTGTTGGATATGTCTTACAAGAGATACCTAGACATACCTTCGGAAGAAGACCAAAGAATGGTTGACCAAATTACTACTATTTGGACCAATGTCGTAAAATACGAGTGATCTAGTGGTCTATAGATATGCATATTACTAAAAATCTCAATTAGTTGGAGGTCTTAATCTGTAAGAAGAGTCGTGATCGTGTTCATGAATTTATTTTTGTTGAAGTTGTAGTTATCACAGAAATAAGCAATGGCCAAAATTTATATAGTTATTTCAAATAATTTTAATTACATTTCTGATTTATTTTTTTAGAAAACGAATGCCGAAGACATCCGAGCTACTTCCAGTTAAGTGATTTCCAATAATCCCTATTTTGTGCTTTTCGTATCCAAGTGAGTCCACCAGTCTTATTTATCTCGAAAACTTCAGTTGCTTTAGTTAGTTGTCTAATTATGGAGTGTTTTATTTTTGAAGTGAAACTTCTTTATCGACATATGAGAAATTTTAAACCAATGTAAAAATTTTTTAACGTTTTTCTATTACGTTAGTATCTTTATTTCTATGTCACATTTTTCCGTTACGAGCCATATTTATTTACTTTCAATTGCCTAAGAGTTCATTTAGATGACCTGGATGAATCAATTGTGAAAATTTCAAATGTTTTAGTTCTATCTGAAACATGACTGAACAATGAAAATGGATCAAACATTATTGACTTCAAATACATCGCAAAATTTAAACAGTCGAACGCGAGAGCAGGAGGTGTAGGAATATATCATAATTTTGATGATGTTGCTAATATTGTAACTTTATCTATAGATTTATCTGCTTTCTCTTCTGACTTTCATGGATCACTATTATCAGTAGTACGTGATTTATGTATTCCATTTTCCATTGCCAAACGGAAAATGAAATGAAAATTTTGATTGTTGCATTATATACATCTCCTAATCAAAAGTTATATGATAAATATTTAAAGCTAGTTGAATTTCTGAAAGATAAATTGAATTTATTGATGTAAAACCGTCGTCAAACACCAACAACAAGATCCGGCACTACAATTGATGGAGTTTTTTCTAGGTTCTACACTAGATTTTAGGTTCTACACTAGATTATAGGTTTTACACTAGAATCCGTGGAATGTAAACCATATACATATTTCATATTTTAGTTACCACATGCCAATAATTACATAAATATATAATAATAATAACAATGACAATAAAAATTCTATCATAATTAATGAAATACTATAATAATTGTAATAGTTATAATCAGGTGAAATAATTATATTATTTGTATGCATGTCTATGATAATATAACAGTGTTAATTTTTTAGTTACTGAGTCATTTTTCGAAAAATTAAGTCTTAAAGAAGTTTCACTTTTTTCGTGTATACACTAATACACACATACATTTTTTCGTATTTTTCTTATGTTGAGTGTTAAGATACCTTAATATACGGTCGGTCTCGACCCAGCATAACGAGTCAGTTGTCTTCCGTCTATCGATACACGCGCACGAGTTTATACCACCATTCTGTATAGTGTCTTTTAGAAAATAAGATATTATAGTATATACAGTGCACTGCGTATTAATTCCCGCAACGTCACCGCGAGAATTCCGCAAAATTGAGCATTCTGCGTCCCATACCTCATTGGCATGTAGATAATTATTTTTTTATTTTGCTAGTATACTTCCAAGTTTGGCAGCCATAAGTTAAGCATGGTAAGATACATTACGACAATATTTTTGTTTTTATATTTACAGAAATACTGCTTTTAAATTTTTCTTGAAAATTTAAAAAAAATATTGAAAGCTAGTTGTACACGTCGTTCTACTTCTTGTTTATTTTTTTTTTCTGATAAAGCTAATTTCTTTACCTAAGTAAGTATACGTATTTTTCTATATAATTAATTTACTGTCAACTGAAATTCTCCACTTCTCTTTGCAGTTTGTTATTAACATCGTTTTGGTTAGGTTAATTTTTTAGACCTACTATATATGTTTGGAGATTGTATCTTATGATACAATCTGCAATCTGCAAAACGTAGTCGTCTGCAAACGATGGCTTAGGTAATTCCCGTCAATAATAATAATAATAATAATAATAATAAGCCCCCTAAACAACCACACGTCCCGATCGACCAACTGATCACGTGGGGGGCGGACACACGATAAAGAAATTACTGGCGTGGCTAACGTGGCTCTGGAAACCCATTCAAAATGGAGACACGTTCAAAAAGATTACGTATAGGACCGCTGCCCGGGGGTGATCGCCGGGGCACACCTGGAGCTGACGCTGGGTGTCTCAGCATGCGAACCGTCGGCGGTGAGGAGTTGAACAGGCGGGCTCCCACCGACAAAGATACTACAGCCGAAACAAATGACGATGGTGAAAGACAGACTGACAGGACAAATACACCAATAGAACCTTATAGCCCAAGCACAATATCATACACACCCTCTAGACCATCATCACCATCTATACCATCGTCACCTATCAATAAAATTTTAAATATAGGTAAACCTAATCCAGCCTTGGCTGTTGCGCAGGGGGTGAATACCTTTTTACCTGTGTCCACTAAGGCTGGGAAGCCAAGAAAGCGCATGAGTTGGAGCAAAGATGTAAATACGTTTATCATGCGCTCCTATTACTACATCACGAAATTAGAAACAGACATGACCACATACAGAACACAATTGCATGAACTTTTCTCACGAAACTATCCAGGAATTAAAGTTACCGAACAGCGCGTTTCTGACCAGAGGCGAACAATAGTAAGAAACAAACTTTTAACAGCAGAAGAACTGAAAAACTTAAGAGAAGAAGTAAAGGTTCAGTTACAGGAACATTCATATAAAAGCATAGAAACAAACCCCTCTATCTCATCTAAAAATCAAATTGCAGACGAAGTACAATCACATTCACCACATCACACTCACTCACAGTTACAACCTTATACACAAATATCACACATATCCACTCAAACAGAGCTCATAACATTAACATTAGAAAACGACATTGAAATATTAGCTGGCTGTAACCCTATAGAAGAAGTACATAGTCATGAATTGTTAGAAAAATTTAGAACAGCTATAGCATTATACTCAGGAATGGATCCAGCTGCACGATCTAAACTGCCTAAACTGCAGTATAGTCCTAGACTTTTTCAATTAACAAATATGTTCAATCAAACTATATTAAAACAATTCCTCACCAACGATACACAACTTACTGATATACATACTCTTACATACTGTACTGCTGTGGTTATATCCGAAGAACTTAAGTATAAAATAATAGACAATATAGGTAGAAGAAGAATAAAAAATAATAAACCATCATGGGAAGTAAGATTAGAAAAAGATATAGAAAAACTTAGGGCTGAATGTGGTAGAATTACACAGTATATTAATAACAATAGGTCGAATAAAGTAGTACAGAAAGTTGAAGAAATATTTAGAAGAAGAACAATCCATACCAAACATGAAAATATCAATAGAAAACCTGAGGAATTTTTAGACACATTAAAACAAAAGCTAGCGCTAAAAGTTCATAGATTAAGAAGATATAAAAAAGCACAAGAAAGGAAAAATAATAACATCTTGTTTGCATCTAATGAAAAAATATTTTATAGGAAACTTCACAAACCACGAGAAGAGTCGGACACAGCAAGAAACACAGAAATACCCACCCAAATACAACTTGAGACATTTTGGTCAGGTATATGGGAAGACCAAGTACACCATAATCAGAATGCCGACTGGATTGCAGAGGAAGTAAACAAATGGAGGACCATAGTTTTTTTTTTTTTTTTTTTTTTTGTTTGTCTATGCTGTTAGCCCTGTTGGCTATTACAGCGTCACCGGGGGAATGGGTGGGTCAGGAGACCCGCCCTTAAAAAAGGGGGGGGCCAGATGGGCCCCCATGGGGAACGACGTCCCGAGGGCGTCTCAGATTGAGACACGGACCTCGGCTCGGGGCGTCGTTTGTCAGGAGGGAAGCTAAGGAAATTTGGACACTAGCGTCCTCCGACGGCAGAACGCCGGAGCAACGGAGCACTTACTCAGTTGGGACCTCGTCTATACCGGTACAGACGGTGTGTGTCTGTATGTTGTGTGGTGTCAATTATGCCTACGCGTACACGTTATTACCTACTGTGAACGCGTCGTCGGGGTCAACGAGTACCGACTTGGGTCTTCTTTTTCTGACTAAAGTAGTCTTACGTGGTCTATACTCTGCGGCGTCAGCCACCAGTGGGTTCGGGTGTCGCTCAGCACGTTCAAAGTACTTTTGGGAAAGCCCCTTGAAGTACTGAGCGATGGTCGGAAGGTTCAAGTCTCTATGGAGATCGATGTTGCGTACGAACCACGGCGCCCCGGTTGCAATCCGTGTAAACCTGTTCTGAATCACCTGAAGGGGTTTCAGATTAGCGTGCGCAAAAGCGGGACTCGCATAGGACATGACGGAACGTATGCAAGCTTTGTAAAGTGTCACCTTATTGCGAAGGGACATTTTACTCCGCTTGCCTAACAGCGGATATAAACGACCTAATATGTAGGCCGCTCTGCTACGAACGGTCCTAATATGCGCAGTGAAAACTAACTTTCTATCTAACGTTACTCCTAGGTATTTTGCCTCGTCTTTCCAAGGTATCGGTTTATCAAAGAGTTTGATTCGCGGGAGGATCCTTGGGGGGCCCCGTTCGAAGAGCACCGAAACGCTCTTCTCAGGGTTTACCTCGATCCGCCATTTCCGCAGCCAACTCTCAAGGGAGTCGACTGCGGATTGGAGACGTTGGTATATCTCCCAGTGATCCTTAGAGGACGTGTAAAGCGCGGTATCGTCCGCGTACATGGCAAGGTGCACTTTAGATCGCGGTCTAGGAATATCGCTAGCGTAGATAGAATAGAGGATGGGCGAGAGAACTGAACCCTGGGGAACACCCGCCCTGATGGGGCGGGGGGTTGACAAGACGCCTTCCACTCTGTAGCGAAAGGAGCGATTCGTCAGGTAGTCCCGTATGATGAGTACGAGTCTGTCCGACACCTTGAACTGGTATAACTTGTACACCAGTCCATTGTGCCAGACCCTGTCGAACGCCTTAGCTACATCGAGGAAGAGCGCTCCTGTCCTATGCTTCTTGGCCCTCACAGTGGCCCCTATCAGTATGTGCTCCGTGAGGCGTTGCACCTGATGGGAACATGAATGGTTGGCTCTAAAGCCGAACTGCTCATTTGGGATGATTTTGAGTCTCTCGACTTCCGATCTAAGTCTACAGAGGATGATTCTCTCATATACTTTCCCTAAGGAACTAAGAAGACTAATGGGACGGTAACTACTAGGCAGATGCCGGGGTTTGCCCGGCTTATGGAACCCTATCACTATGGCCTCTTTCCACTGGGCCGGAAACGAGCAACCGGCCAGTAGAGCGTTAAAAATGGTAACCAATAGGTAAATTAAAGGAGGCGGAAGAAGCTTTATCACTTTGTTAGTGATCCTATCGGGACCTGGCGATTTCTTGACGTGAAGCGCCCTAACTATGGACGTCACCTCGTCTAGGTTCGTTTCCTCGATTGGCGGACCGGCCGGTGGCTGAGAACACATTATATTGACCGATTTGTCGACTATTTCGACATGATCGCGATCAACGGATTGAGCAGACAGACGGCACTGGCTCTCTAGACTGTCGGCTAAGCACTCAGCTTTGTCAGAGTCGTCAAACGCGATGGCGGAGTTAGGTCCAACCAAGGGAGGCATATCTGAGACAGTGTCCGCCTTCAACGCTCTCTGCAACCGCCAGAATGCCTGGTGTGTTGGAGAGAGCGTCGCAAGCGTCCTATCCCAGCCGCTATCTCTGAAGTCGTCGAGAGCTTGTCTCGACTCCCTCTGAAGACGGCGCAGCCTCCGTCGGTTGTCATCTGTCGGGTATCGGTCATGGGCTCTAATCGCGGCGTTTTTACGTGTGATGAGGAGTCTAATGTCCGGAGGGAGTGCTCGGTAACCCTCGAAGTTCACTCGGACCTCCCTCGAGGACTTTCCTATGCTGTCTACCAAATGTTCTGTGAAGTTAGTCGCGGCTGAGACAGCGTCCTCGACCGATGTAAGCTGGTCAGGAATTTTGTCGAGGTGCGCTGGTACGGGGGAATGGAGTTGCTCTCGAAGCTTCGTCCAGTTAATAATTGTTTTGGTCGCGGGTTCCCTAAGGGGAGGAAGTCCTAGCTGAAATAGGACCGGTCGATGGTCAGAGTCTAGCTCGGATAGCGTCTCGATAGAACGTAACTGGAGTGTCACGCCCTTCAAGAGTACTATGTCGAGCACGTCGGGTCTGTCATGTCGGAAGTCTGTGTCGCAGTATCGCGTGGGACTCAAAGGCGCGGTGATCTCGAAGTCGAGACCAGCCTTGTAGCTTAGCCTATCAAGGAGATTTCCTCTACTGTTTGCGACAGTAGAGTTCCAGCGGGGATGTTTGCAATTTAGGTCGCCGGCCAGAATGGTTGCGTTACCTAATTGGAGTAAGGACTTAAGGTCCCTCTCAACTAAGGCTTTATTGGGAGAAAGATAGACGGATGCTAGTACGATCGACTGATGGCCGGTCATACCCACCTGACATAATGACGCTTCTACGTTGACTAGTTGGGGCGGATCGAGCGGAGTGCAATGAAGAGACCTTCTGTAATAGATGATGGTTCCCCCCTTCGCGGTTGCCCTATCGTTCCTAACGAGACGGTAATTTGCGATGCGCGGATCACGATTACACGGCTTCAGAAAGGTCTCTTGTACTAACAGGACGTCTATCTGGTGCGTGACCACGAAGTCGCGCACTAGATCTATCTGCTTAAGTAGCCCGTTCGCGTTGAATGTAGCGACAGTCAGAGAGCGAGGTTTTACCCTTCCACGCGATGTCATCATGTTGACATCGTGTGTTCGTATATCGATTTGATTAGGACGGCGTGCTTGAGGAGCACTTCCATCCTCGCGGGAGGGTTCCGCGCGGAATCCCTCATTTCATTTGAAAAGACTAGGAGCTCTTCGATGTCTATTACACCGAAGAGACTCGTAACGCACGCGAGCGAACTCGCAACTCCGTCGGTGGAGTTACGAACCGGCGGCGGCGGCAACGACTGGGGGACGGGCTGTGGGATAATCCTCGGAGGCTTCACCCAAGCGTTCGCGATCGCGTTCGCGGGTGCCTGAGGGGCCTGGGATGCCTGAGGGGCCGCGGGCCTCCCAGGGGCTAGAGGAGCCCATGGAGGCTGTGCGAACCGAGGAGGATGCCTTGCCGGCTGTGTCCTGCGCGGCGCTTTGGGGCACCCGCGATAATTCGCAGGATGGCCCTTCTGTCCGCACAGGACGCAGCTGGGAGGATCCTCAGGGACCGGTCCCTTCCGCGAGCAGTCGGCTGTCGCGTGGTCGTCCAGGCACTTGACACACCTTGGACGCGCGTGACAAAAACGTTGGGAATGCCCATAGAGCTGGCAGCGATGACACTGACCAGGAAAACCGCGACCGCGTGGAGGTTCGACCCTAAGGCCGGAGAGTTGGCAGACTGCCTTAACGTTGAAAATTTGCTTTCCTTCCGGGGAAAGCTCGAGATGAACGAGTACGAGATCGAACGGGACCCTAGTGGTCGCTCGGTACATGCGGTGCACCGAGATGACGGGGAAGGATTGGGACTTAAGGTCCTCGAAAATCCGCTCAGTAGTGAGCTCCACGGGGAGCCCTCGGATGACCACCGTTAAGCGGCGTTCATCCTCTAGCGCGTAGGTGTGGTATCCGTAACCACGTTCGCGGAGGAGACGAGTCAGACCACGGTGGTCCGACGAAGACGCGGTTTGAACGCGGATACCGTCGGCGGTATTTCGGGCGGACGTGAAATGGAGCTTGTGCTCCGTCATAAGTGCGGACAGAGTGTCCCACTTAGACTTGTCCCTTATGTAAAGCGGCGGCGGCGCGGGGGACTTCCGTGGCGCTGAAGGCGCAGGCGCTGAAGGTGCCTCCGCGGGCGCTGAAGGCGCGGACGACGGCGACGCGGACGACGGCGACGCGGACGCGGGCGCTTCGGGCGCGATCGGCGCGCGTTCGCGAGTCGGGCCCGGGCTCGAAGAACGGTCGGGCGACGCGGGTTCGCTACTAGCGGGTTTTGAGGCCCGTTTTCGCGGGACGTTCGAGGAGAGCGCTTTCGTCGCCTTCCTCTTGGCTGATTTGGTCTGCACGGTCGTGAAACCGTCGTCCTCGTCAGCGTCCGAGGAAGGTGACGAACTCCCCGACTCGGAATCCGAGGCCGTCTGCTCCGTAGGAGTGGCGGCCTCGACCTCCATGTCGAAGGTGCTCTCGGTCACGATCGCGGCGCGCGAGGTCGAGGGCGGAGACTCGATGCCTAACAAGACAGAGTAGCGCAGGCATAATTGAGGCGCAATTCCGTGGACCCAACCATAGAACTGCGACTTGGACAGATCTTCGGGTTCCGCCGCGGATTTGGGGTCCATGGTGGAGCCCGGAGATATGAGCCGTCCTCCCTGCGTGAGCAGGGAGGCGAGTGCCTAACGTGAACCCTATCGAATCTCTGTCAGTAGGTGACAGAGGTGTGCCTAATACCCTAACGACTGTGTACTTACACGACGCAGGCTATTACGACGAAGTCTTTGAATTGCGTTTCGTACCCTAACTAGGGTGACGTCGGACTTGTTGGACCCCTATGCAGGCTCGCCGGCCCGCAGGTGTGCTTGCGGCGATGACTCACACACAAACACAATCACACCGCTGGCTTGCACACAATGGAGGTCGTTATCTTGACTGGCGCAGGTGTACGAACGGTCGGTGCAGGTGGTCGGTGCAGGTGGCTGGGCGGTCAGCGTGACGGCCCAGGTAGGTGGCGCGGATAGGCGGAGCAGGTAAGAGGGACATGTGTCCCGGTCGACTGCTCAACGGTGAATGGAGGACCATAGAGGAGATGGAATTTGATCAGATTACAGAATTGGATATAACTAAAATTACCACAAAACTACATAATTGGAAATCACCAGGAATAGACAAAATACATAACTTTTGGTACAAAAAATTAACAATACTACATAAACACATAGCTAAAAATTTTACTGATATAATACTAGAGAAACAACATATACCCGAGTTCATTGCTACCGGAATAACTTATATGCTACCTAAAAGTCAATACTCAGCATTGCCTTCTCAATACAGGCCGATTACTTGTCTACCCACAATATACAAAATACTTACATCTACCATAACCAGAAAAATCAACACACATATTGAACACAATAACATAATAGCAGAGGAGCAGAAAGGATGCAGGCGGGGCCACATGGGATGTAAGGAACAGTTAGTAATAGACTCAACAATACATAAACATGCCACCACTAAAAATAGAAATCTACACTGCACATATATTGACTATAAAAAAGCCTTTGATAGTATCCCACACTCTTGGTTAATACAGATATTACAAATTTATAAAATAAATCCAATAATAACCAATTTTCTCAGTAATATTATGCGCTTTTGGAAAACGTCCTTTCAACTAAACAGTTCAGATAATATAATTACTACTCGAGAGATCTCTATCAGAAAGGGTATTTATCAAGGAGATTCCTTAAGTCCCCTGTGGTTCTGTCTCGCCTTGAATCCCTTATCACACCTCTTGCATAACTGTCGAGCTGGATACAAATTCAAAAACACACTAACACATACAACAGTCTCACATCTCATTTATATGGATGATATTAAATTATACGCAAAAACAGATAGCGAAATGAAAAAACTAGTGGACACAACTACAGCATTTAGCAAAGACATAAATATGGAATTTGGTTTAGAGAAGTGCAAAACATTACATATAATAAAAGGCAAGATACGACCCGGCAACTATACGATAGATGAGACTAATGATATAACAGCGATGGAAGCAACTGATTTTTATAAGTATTTAGGATATAGACAATTAAAAGGATTAGATCACGGAACAATAAAAGAGACACTGACTAAAGAATACAAAAACCGAATTAATTCCATCTGCAAAGCCCAACTTTCAGGAAAAAATCTTACAAAAGCAATTAATACTTACGCCATTCCGATTTTAACTTATTCATTTGGTATAATAAAATGGACTAAAACTGATATAGAACAAATAGAAAGAACAACACGCACTACATTAACTAAACACAATAATCTACACCCTAAATCTGCAATAGAAAGACTCACTATAAAAAGACAGTACGGAGGCCGAGGAATTATTGATTTACAGCATCTTTGGCAAAAACAAATTTGCAGCCTGAAGACATTTTTTCACATGAAATGTCAAACCAGCAACATACATAAAGCCATAACTGAAAATGATCACAATTACACTCCACTTAACTTAAATGAACCCCTAAACACGCAAAACCCTAATAGTGAGGATCCACAAGTACTCAAAATAGAAAACTGGAAGAAGAAAACACTTCATGGACGACACCCACATGATCTAGAGCAAACCCACATAGACTCAATAGCTTCAAATAAATGGCTTAAGATAGGTAACTTATTTCCAGAAACAGAAGGATTCATAATAGCCATACAAGACCAAGTAATAAATACAAAGAACTACCGAAAATACATAATTAAGGACCCCTCAGTTACAAATGATAAATGCCGCAAATGCCACACACAATCAGAGACCATACAACATATAACCGGAGCATGTACAACACTCACACAGACAGACTATACACACAGACATAATCAAATAGCCAACATCATACACCAATGTTTAGCACATAAACACAATCTCATAGAAAACAGTAACACCCCATATTACAACTATAAGCCACAAACCGTTTTAGAGAATGACTCACATAAATTATACTACGATCGAGCTATACTCACCGATAGGACCATCCACTATAACAGACCAGACATTACGTTGCATGACAAAATAAATAAAACCACGTACCTGATAGATATTGCAGTCCCCAATACCCACAATTTACAGAAGACCATAACCGAAAAAGTAAATAAGTATACAGATTTGAAAGACGAAGTAATACGAATTTGGAGACAGGAAAAAGTATACATAGTGCCGATTGTCGTATCCACTACTGGAGTTATTCCGAAACATCTTCATCATAGCATCAAACTAATAGATCTGAGAGACAATATATACATCAACATTCAAAAAGCTGCCATATTAAACACATGCAGAATTGTGAGAAAGTTCCTACAAATAGAAGAAACTGAAACCCTGAATACACCTACACAACACGTACACAACCACACACCATAATAATACACAATATGTCTACATTTACTTGGTTTACGCCCGTAAATGCAGTTAAAACCAGCCAAAGAGCTGAGAAAAAGAAAATAATAATAATAATAATAATAATAATAATAATAATAATAACCCAAGATAATGAGCAATTAAGGAGGACTTTGGAGGATGCGATTTTGGAATTTAAAGACATACCAGCCCGCGACAGGCCACGGTTACCCCGTTTTCCCACGCATAGACGTAATATGTCGCTAGTAATGTCGCTAGCTCTTATCTTCGTTCTAGCAATAGTCTCACTGATACCCATTCAATTCTTTATTGTGCAGCTGTTGCAGCGTGCCGCTCCGCCCGTGTCAGATTTCCTGAGCCTGATAGGGTGGTGCGGTCCACTGAGGACACACCCGCATGGCAGATGAGGATTGAACGGCGTATCAGCGCAGCTAGGGTCATTATTGGCAAGTTAATCTGCTTCAGATCGGGAAACATCCGGCCGAGAGTCTTGCGTTATGTTACACAGGCCTTTGCCAGTACTGGCATTAGACCTCAGGATTACATGGCCTATGTAACAGAACGTATAGACTACCTGAAGCAGAAAGTTTGTGCGTGGGCAAATCGTATCCGTCGTTATAAACAACGTGTAAATAGGTATAAGCAGAATCGCATATTCCAAAGTGACCAAAGAAAGGTTTATAGAAGCTGGGAGGAATCTGCTACGAATGTGATTGATGGGCAGTTACCAAATATGGAAGAAATGTTCACATTTTGGAAAAATATTTGGTCGGTGCCTATTAATCACAACGATGGTGGCTGGATGCGTGTTGTTGAGCGCGCGTGTGAACACCTGCAGCCAATGGAGGCTATATTTATAAGCTCAGACAATGTCAGGGATGCGATCCGTTCGACCCATAACTGGAAAAGTCCTGGGCCGGACGGATTACATAACTTTTGGCTCAAATGGCTGCGGTCTTCACACGAACGTTTGGCTGGGCAATTCCAGGAAGCCATCGTGTCCGGATCCCTACCATCTTTTATGACAACAGGAATCACCTTTCTGCTCCACAAGTCTGGTAGTATCACGGATCCAAAGAACTTTCGACCTATCACGTGCTTACCAACAATTTATAAGCTTCTTACATCCATTTTGACTTCAAAATTAAACACACATTTGTATGCAAATAGCATTTTAGATCCCGCTCAAAATGGATGTAAGATTGGGTCTCGTGGTACTAAGGAGCTCCTCCTTATTGACATGGCCATTAATGAAAAGGTTCGCCGAGGTAAGAAGGGTCTCTCCGCCGCCTGGATTGATTATAAAAAGGCCTATGATTCGGTGCCTCATACATGGTTAAGACGAGTACTAGAAGTGTATAAGATTGACACAGATCTATGCGCTTTTCTTAATTCATGTATGAGGCAATGGACAACGGTCCTTTGTCTTCCAGGGGGCGGAGGAAGTCTTCTTACTTCCGAACCTGTAAGGATTGAGCGAGGTATTTTCCAGGGTGATAGCTTGAGTCCTTTGTGGTTTTGCCTGGCTTTGAACCCCTTAAGCACGTTGCTTAGGGATTCAAAACTGGGATTTCGCTTTCGCAGAGGGGGTGAGATCATTTCACATCTTTTGTACATGGACGATCTCAAATTATTTGCACCAAATAAAGCAGATCTGGTATCATTACTAAACGTTACGCAAACGTTTAGTAATGACATTAGGATGGAGTTTGGTGTAGATAAATGTGCGGTTGCACATGTGCAGAATGGCCGAGTTGTAAATAGCGAATATTTACAACTCTCGGAGACAATGTCCCTCAGATCTCTCTCTGAAACCGAAACCTACAAATACCTTGGTATGTCGGAATGCTTAGGCATACTAAGTGGGGACATTAAACAGCTGGTGAAGGAACGCTTCTTTAACCGCTTGACAAAAGTTCTAAAAAGTCTTTTGTCAGGAGGTAACAAAGTGCGTGCATTCAACAGTTGGGTAATGCCCCTGCTGATGTATACTTTCGGCATATTAAGGTGGACTCAGACCGAATTAGATGCCCTGGACCGAAAGGCCCGAAAACTATTGACAATGTATCGCATGCATCATCCGCGCTCATCAGTGATGAGATTGTATATTCCACGGAAGTGTGGGGGTCGCGGCTTCCTTAATGCCAAAAACTTACACAACCGTGAGGTATGCATTCTTAGGGAATATTTCCTTCATGCTGAGTGTGGAATGCATCGGGACATTGTTGCAGTAGATAATGGTCTTACACCGCTCTCCTTAGCCAAAGATAACTGGCATAAACCGGTAGTACTTAGCACTGACGACCGTATAAGTATATGGAAGAGTAAGGAGCTTCATGGACGGTTCCACCAGGCACTCTATGGGCCTGATGTAGACCTTCTGGCGTCCGTGGCTTGGCTACGATTCGGTGATCTCTTTGGTGAAACCGAAGGTTTTGCTTGTGCAATTGCTGACGAAGTTGTCAAGACGAACAACTATCGGAAATACATAATAAAGGATGGCACTGTTGACATATGTCGTGCGTGCCACCAACCAGGAGAATCCATCAGACATGTTATTTCCGGTTGTTGTCGTCTTGCCAATGGAGAGTATTTGCACAGGCACAACCAAGTAGCCAAGATTATCCACCAAGAACTTGCTCTTCGATACGGTCTTGTACCTTTTGAAGTGCCATTTTATAAGTACTCACCGGAGCCAGTTTTGGAAAATGGTCATGCTAAGCTCTATTGGGACCGATCTATCATAACGGACAGGACTATTGTAGCCAATAAGCCTGATATCGTGCTGGTAGATCGGTTAGAGCGCCGGGCATTTCTTGTTGATATCAGTGTCCCGTGTGACGCTAATCTTGTGAAAGCTGAGAAGGACAAACTGTCAAAATACTTGGACTTAGCTCACGAGATTACCGACATGTGGGATGTTGACTCAACAATAATTGTCCCGATGGTAGTTTCCGTCAATGGTCTTATAGCGAAGAGTCTCGATCACCATCTCAAGAGGCTCTCACTAAAAAACTGGATCAAGGGTCGGATGCAAAGAGCAGCAGTTTTGGGTACGGCACGCATTGTGAGGAGGTTTCTTTCGCTGTCGCCCTAACCACCGACGGACTGGTCGTAAGGCCCACGTCGGCGGGATACTGTTTTTTATATTTATATTTATAATGTTGTTTTTTTTTTAAATGTTATATGTATAAATGTAAATAATAAGATTCAAATGAAATAAATGATAATAATAATAATAATAATAATAATAATAATTTATTGTTTACATTAACAAACATCAATAAAGGATTATATGAATAAAATACAAAGATCCGATTCTTCGATACAGATGGATGTGCATTGGTACCCAAACTAGGAGACCTGTGATATGGCATACCAATACCCTTCGCCAGATAATAAGTTACTATAATGATCTACATGAAAATAAAGCTTAATAATACAACACTTTTACTTTAAACTACTGTAACTAATAACATTACACTAATAACATTGCACTAACAACATAATAAACATTTGTAGCAACTTTATTCAAATTGAAATAAATAATAAAATATAAAAATAAAAATTTAAAAATTGAAATTTAATTTAAAAAAAACCAATAGTTAAGTAAAATAGGTAAAATATTAAAATTTGTAAAGCACACAACATTATAAATAGGTTCAAATACCATAAATATGCATATAGGTACACACACATACACACACATATATGTACATTCCAAAAAAAAAAAACAAATTAATAAATAAATAAACACGAACACATATAACATACATATACATACTCATTTAAGTATTATTGTCTAACAGTGATCATTGCTTCAACTGATTCGTAATCTTGTTTAAGAAGAAACTTTTTTACTGTCTCTTTGCACGAGTGTCGTGACTTTGAATAGATATTTAAGAGTTTATGAAGATTATTGTAAATATATGCTTTAAGAAAGTAGGGTTGTCGCCTAGCAAATGTTGTAGAACATTTCTGAATTCTATAAATACTCTTTTTAGATCGAGCAGACACGTTATTGGGGTCAAAACATTGGGTCTTGTGAAATAATATTATAAGATTTAAAATGAACAACTGGCGGACAGACAACAATTGGCATTCCTGTAATAAATTATGGGTTGAGTATTGAAATGGCTTTGACATCATAACTTTCAGCACTGACCTTTGGGCCCTTTCAAGTATGATGAGTTTAGTTTTGGATGCTCCACCCCATACTGGGACACAATAGGCGAGAACTGATTGGCATATGGCGTAATAGACCGATTTAAGTAAAGGCATTGGTAGCACATTCCGCAAGTTTTTGAAAATCCAGATACATTTTCTAATACGCTTAGCTATAAAATTGATATGTTCCATCCATGAAAGCTTTTCATCTATAAGGATACCGAGGTATTTGATTGAGCCTGTTTGGTCTAAGGAATTGCAGCTACAGACATTTGATAGATAATTTTGACATGTATGTGCTTGAATTTGTAGTTTGTAATTTACTGGCAAACTATTTCTCCCAATACCAAACGTCATGAATTTGCTTTTGCTGAAGTTAATGGTTAAAAGGTTCTGTTGCAGCCATGATAGGACGTCACACAGTCCTTGCTCAGCATGTCTTCTAGTTTCCTCCCAAGTTTCCCCTTGAAAGACCATCGCGGTGTCGTCAGCAAATGCAATCAATTTGCCTTTTGGAAGTTGATAATTACACAAATCATTAATATATATCAGGAACAGAGTTGGTCCAAAAATTGAACCTTGTGGCACCCCGTAAGAAACTAATTCATCGTTACTAAGTATATTATTAATAATGACACGTTGTTTTCTCTCAGTAAGATAATCCTGAAAAAGTTTGAGTGAAGTGCCTCGTATTCCTACGCATTCCAATTTTTTTATTAATAGTGAAGTCGAGACAGTATCAAAAGCCTTGGTCATATCTAAAAAAATCCCAATACATTTATTTTTATTGTCTAGACCGCCAGTTATAAATTCAGTTAGTTGAGAAATTGCCTCTTCTGTTGATTTTCCAGCCCTGAACCCACATTGCGATGGAGAAAGGAGGCTTTTTCTTTCTAAATAACTCATAAGTCTATTGTTCATAATTTTTTCCATCACTTTGGATAACGCTGAAAGTATTGAAATTGATCTATAATTGTTGACGTCATCTCTGGCTCCAGTCTTATGTATCGGATGTATAATCGATATTTTGAAAGGTTTAGGAAAAGTACCTGTCGTAAAACACAAATTAATGACATGTGTTAAGGCTGGCACGATAAAGTCTGACGCAAGTTTCAACATAGAAGATGAAATTCCATCCCATCCTATAGCACAGTTATTTCTAAGGCCCTGTATCACTCTCCTAACTTCTGTTTCATCAGTTTCGAGTAAAACAAAAGAGTCAGGATTAGAACTGGAAATGATAGGGGAGGTTGAACTATTGCAGCCTAATCGAGGTTGGCTAGATATATTCTCAGATAGGCACCTACCAATATTTGCAAAATATAAATTAACTTTATTAACTGCCCGATTGGGATCAGGTTCTGTCTTTAACAATTCAATTGGCGGTGCTTTATTTTGTGTTGTATAAGTTATCCTTTTAATTATTCTCCAGGTTTGCTTGGGATCACTACCAGCGTTTTGAATTTCAGACCTTTCGTATTCAATTTTAAGTTTTCTTAGTAAGTTGTTGCAGAAGTTTCGGTAGCGTCGATAACTTTTTAAAAGAATTAAATTTGTTGGATATTTTCTGACTTTAAGGTGCATGCTGTCTCTGTGTCGAATGCATCGCAAAAGACCTTTTGTAATCCAGGGTTTAGATATTCTCTGTTTACAAGAAATTGTTTTATATATTGTACAGTGTTGTACAGCATCCATTAGAATCCTAACCACAGATGTAGCAGCCTCATTAGCATCGTTCATACTAAGTATGTTCGGCAGGTTACTGTATTTTAAAAACTTAATTATACCTGAATAGTTTGTCTTTGTAATATTGGATGATTCAGAACTATTTTGTAATTGTCTTGTAGGTAGGCACATAAGAACAGGTAGATGGTCCGTCAAGGCAGTTTGTAGGACAAAAGATAATGCTTTGTATTTAGATTTGGATCTAAGTAGAACATGGTCCAAGCAATTAGCATGTCTCGTAGGAAGCGTATGCGTTGGTAATAATCCAAATTCAGCGGCAAGATTTAGATAGTCTGGACTCCTTAAATTAATACTGTCTGGTTTGATGTCAATGTTAATGTCACCAATTAAGATGACATGGTTAAATGAATTAACCGATATTAAAACTTTCTCCAATGACTCTAAAAATGCATCCATATTTCGAAATGATGGTGGACGATAAATCGCTATAATTGCCGTATGTACTCCTATTTTTAAGATTATACAATTAGCACCAACAAACTCAGGTTCCTCTGTAACGCAGGCAATGCAGCTTTTATTATATATAACGATGCCGTCATTTTGATTGAGTGATCGTTTGGTATATGTAATATCGTAGGTAGGAAGGTGTGGTAATTGCTTGTCCGAACTCAACCAACACTCTGTTAGGATCAAAAAATCACAGTTAAATTTGAGAGACGTTAACATCACATGCATACTATCGATATTTTTTAATATGCTTCTGATATTTTGTGTTAGGATTTTTAAATAGTTATTTGGATCAGAAATCAAATTGTTACATTCATAGACATTACAAGAATATGAATCAGCTATGCTGTCAATATTTCTAAACAGGTATTTTTGATTGTAATCCATTATTAAATATTGAGAGAATAACAATTTTGGATGTTTGGGGATATAGTGGGATTGAGCATGGAGAGAGCATTACAGATAATAATTTGTCTGTCCGATTCATATATAACATGTAAGAAAAAGCAACTCAATTTGGTTGCATGTTTAAAAGCAATGAAAATGTATAAAATGCATGTCATATGGCGCAGAAGTATTTTAGACACAGATTCAAAAATGTATAATATTGTGTACTTAGAGACAGTATAAGCAAAAGTAATATAAAAGCATGAAATTAAAATAAAATAATCAAAATAAAGCATTATTAGTCAATCGTTACATAATTTTAACGCTGTGATTTGTTCTTCGCTTTTAATTAGGATGAGAGGTACGCCGTCCGCTTTTCTTACAAAAATCTTGCCATTTGATGTCCAGCAGTATTTAAACTGACCCGACTTAGTTAGCTCTCTAGCCAGGAAATACAATCGGTTAGCCTTACTTGTAAGGTGCTCAGTTAGGTAGACAGGTGAGGTTTTTCCTTGTATTCTAAGGTGAGAGGTACTCAATTTTGCGGTCCGGTTTAGTGTATTGTGAATCTTTACAGCTTTAATCGGTTTATTCTTTTGGATGGTAGATGTCAGGTCAGCTATAATAGGCTTATTAGAAGCAGATTTGCCAGGAATTCTAAAAATATCTTTAACTTCACTTGCAGATATTTTGCACTGGACTGCTTCACTCATTTGCAAAAGATAGTTGGTAAGAACTTCTCGTGTTTCATTTTCGGTATGCGGCACGTTTCTCATTTCAATAGATGAACTACGGGAACTACGAATAAGATCTTCGATTTGATCCTCTAAACACAAAATATGATTTCTACTTTCCTTGTAATCCTTTTCCAAAATTGTAATCTTAAGTTTCATATCTTCGTGCTCGGAAGCCATAAATTCTACAGATTTTTCAATTTCACTTTTAATTTCTGTAAGTCTAGTGTCAAATTTATTGAACTTGATATCCATGTCGGATTTCCAGGATGAAAGCATAGTTGTGATTTTATTTTCTAGCCCCTTTAATTTCTCATCTACAGTTGTTTCCGGCGATCGCCTATGCTTTGACCTTGTTGTAATTTTGTGGGCTCGTATCAGCTGATCATTCTGATCTTTCAAAATATCTGAGTCTGACTCAGCTTTTTCTGGTGTGCGAACCATGGTAAGTATAAGTTAGTTTTGAGATGCAATCAATCAACAATTATCCGAATATATAATTATAAGTTATAACAATTTTAAGCGCCTCACAAAATAACGGTAGCAATGTAAATCTAGTGCAGCATTGCAATTGCAAAACAACAAGATGCGGGTATGACTACGAAAACAATCACAACAGTCAAAAAAATAATGTTAGTTGACTCACTTATAAATGAATTCAGTTTTTAAATCCCTTCAAATTCAAGCACTGTCACTCACTGTTACTCACCTTTTGAAATGAAGATTAATAAGTTTATGATAAATACTCGAATAATATCAATTAATTAAGCTACAAATAAACAGTTTAAAGTATTGTGCGCGTTATTGCTAGTTGGTACATTGGTGCACGTCAACTCGTCACCGAGGTCCGGGCGGAAGGATATAAGCCGTATTACATTCCAATTTAGTTTAGAATCTGTAGTAGAATCAGTAGTAATTTTTCTTACTACTGATTCTACTACAGCAATAAACAATGATGGTGATATTGGGACCCCTGTCGCACGCCCCTATTTATGGAAAAAATTGGCCCGATTTTTCCAACTTGTATCTTCCAGAGCTATTGCTATACATATATTTAATCATCTGTATATATTTATCGTTTACTCCTTATTCTTCTAGCGTGATTTAAATACTAGAATGGGATATCCTCTTGAAAGCTTTCTTGAAATCTACGAAAGCAATATGTAGAGTTTTTTGTTTTTCTTGGTACTTTTCTATTAATATGTCTTTAGTTTTGATTTAAGTGATGTGCATGTGTTATATGATGCCTATTTGTCTGATCACTTCCCATTAGTTATTCAGGTTAGATTTCATAATATTATTTGTAAAAGACTGATAACAGATAACGGGGCTAATTGCAATGTAAAATATCGCTGGGGTAATAGAAATAACAGTCAATGTGATAAATACTCTGAACTTTGTAATGATAATTTTAGTTTTATGATTAATAATAATTACTTTAATTTATCGTGTAATAATAATATATGTCGTGTAATAATAATAATTGCCGTCGGCAACGTATTCCCGTTGAAAACCAGCACTCCACTTGATGCGCGTTTCAGACCGGCGTCCCGCAAGGTGGCGTTCTATCTCCTCTTCTCTTTTCAATTTTTATTACTTCTATAACCAACCATATTTCGTCTTTCTACCATTTGTATGCCGACGATCTCCAGTTATACTCACTAACTAACTTAAAGGATTTTCCTTCCTGTATAAATAATATAAATATTGATTTGGAACATATATCAAACTGGTGTAAATCTTTTGGCTTAAAAGTTAATCCCTCAAAAACACAACTCATTGTCATCGGCAGTCAAAAATTAACAATGCGTATAAATTGGTCAGACTTTCCACCTGTAGTGTTTGATGGCGCTATAATTCCTTATAATGATAAAGTTAAAAACTTAGGAGTGATACTTGATAAATCATTATCCTGGATACCTCATATTAACGAAGTTAGTAGAAAGATTTACCTTAAAATTGGATCGCTGCGACGACTTTCTAACTCTTTACCTATTCCTACAAAAATTGCGATAGCAGAATCTCTCCTTCTTCCAATTCTTGATTATGCCGACGTTTCTTTTGTTAATATTACCCAGGATCAGCTTAATAGGCTTGAACGCCTTCAAAATTTATGTATTCGGTTTATTTTTGGGCTTCGTGAATTCGACCACGTCTCCGATTTTCGCACCAAGCTCAAGTGACTTCCTATACGCCTTCGCAGAAATTCTCACATACTTTCACTTCTTTACTCGATCCTATTTAATCTTAAGTCTCCAGAATATCTTAAGGTGCGGTTTCTATTTCTGGATCACTCTCATCTCAAGACTCTGCGCTCTTCGGATAATCTTATCTTAAAAGTTCCTTCTCATTCCTCTTCCTTTTATAGTAATTCCTTTACTGTTGAAGCTGTCCGTCTATGGAATTCACTGTCCGTTACATTAAGAAGAGCTAATTCCTTGGACATTTTTAAAAAAACAGGTGAAACAACTGTATTTATCTCAGTGTTGATACCAGTCGATCGAGTTTCCATTATTATTATTTATATACATTTTTATTATTGTTTTATCTTTACAGTTTATTTACTTTCTATCTATATACTGTTTATTAGTAAATTAGTATAGTAATGTGTGTAACGTGTATGTTTATAGTAATTGGTATATATGTAATAGGTATGTATGTAATATTTATATTAAACAGGCGTACGTTTCATTTTAATAATTTAATGTACACATATTGAATAATTCCACGTATATATATTATTTACATATACAGGGTTATTTTTAATTAGTTGAGCACCTTTTGCAGGCAGCCTCTCTACATCAATCTCAACAACATTTGTTCTACGACTTTTAAAAAATTTTGATAAATAACTCAGAATAAACGAAACAAAAAAATTTTTGCTCCCTCAATTATTTATTACTCTGTATTTTGTAAGCAGTCTAAAGTATAGGTCGCGGCAGTCTAGCGCTGCACGAAATTTGTAACGTACCACGCACCTAATACTATTATAACTTTTTTTTGTTTTATTTCGAATAATATTGTAATAATATTGTATCTAAGATAGTTTTATTATTTTCAATTAAACAATTTTATACCCGAATGTACAACACCTACTATAACTTCCCCGCGCTTTTTTCTTAGCCGGTCAAATTGAAATCAAATTTACTAGGAAATAAATAACATCTTACAATTTATTCACATTGTTACATTTCACCTCAATTTATGAATTTAAAGAAGTAAGTTTGCTAAGACCAAAGAACGTCGCGATACCTACCTACTACCAAATTACCTCTTAAATTAAAATCTCGCGGATGCCGATGGACATCACGCACATACCGTTCAAAGTAGTCCCCTTCGCATCCAACACAAAGACCACACCTAAAAATTAACTGTTCACCAACCACCACCGGAATATTCAATATAATAGCAGGCTTTGCGCACATTGTCAAAAATAATAATGTCAAATAACAAATTACAATAATTTTGGAGAATTAGTATTACCATTAATTAAAAAACATCACTGTAAAATATTAAATAACAATATTTAAAATAGCTCCATCTTAGGAATCTCGAACAAAAACTTCATTCAAAGTTTTAACACCATGGACTGAGCATGGTGTTATAACTTAGAAAAAATAAGCTCCAATATTAAACTTTTAATTTAAATAAACTTCCTATTATTCCTCCTGGTGTTTCTTAATATTTTATTTTGTCGGATATCTGAATGAAGTTTATGATTGGGATCACAAGATGGAGCCATTTTAAATACTGTTACTATTTTACGGTGATGTTTTTAATTAATGGTAACACCAACAGTTGGTGTCCAAGTACCAAGTGTCCAAACTCCAAAGTTATTGTAATTTGTAATTTGAATTTTGATATTATTATCTTTGTTATTTGATAATTGATATTTCATTTGTCTCGTGAGATTTATGGTGATGAAAGTGTGTAGTATTACTGATATTTTATATTAACTACCTGGATTGTTTCTGTATACCGACGCTTCTATTTGTGATGGACTGCAATTTCTAGGAACTTCGTAAAGAAATTCGTAAGTAACTTATTGTTTTATTGTCATGATATAAATATTAACAAACGAGATAAAATGATATGTATAAAGTAAGTTAAAGAGAAGTTATTTTTTTGTAAAAATAATATTTATTTGGTTTCTTGTCGAATTCTCAAAGAAAATACGCTATATTAATTACTATTCAAAATATTTTTGGGATCAAACTTGCATACATTTTAAAGTATTCTTAAATTACTACAGTGATAGTATAGTTATGTTTTTAGTGAATATACCTAAATAAATATAAATGTAATCAAGTATTACAAATTTTCTAAACATAGAAAAGTAGTTCTTATTACTAGGTGGGAAAGTTTTTAATAATAACGTAAATATTTGCAGGATCAGAAAAAGTTACAGTGCCCTTATTTCATAAATCAAATAGAAATATTGAGACATTCAACTTGTGGACAACGTCTAAGTATTGGAGATTTTGTTTTTTCATTAGTTTCTTAAACAGTTAGACAATATTTCAATTACTAATTTATTCCTTTTTAATAGGTGTAAATATTGTAATTAGATAATAAATGCTTATTTTGTAAAAGTGATATTATACAAAAATATGTTTTTCCACTATTGTAGAAAATATTTTAATAAATAAAAGTGGAAAACGATGCTATTTTTTATTACACCTTAGAAAATGATCAAGTTCTAACGTGCATAGCCGCCGCTGCGTCACCCCGCCACCCCGCGCCCCGATGCACGTGGCCTTGGCAAAAGGTGCTCAACTAATTACAAATAACCCTGTATAAATATATATTTGTATATATGTTTTTCCTCTGCCTTACCAAGGTTGCCTTGAAAAAATCGCTATCAGCGATAAGGCCGCCTTTTGCACTTATTTATAATTTACTTGTCTTTTTTTATTAAGTTACTGTATAGTTCATTGTTGTTATTATTCTTGTAATATTTTAATTGTTATTCGAAGTGCAATAAAGAATATTATCTATCTATCTATCTATCTAACATATTATTCAAATACAAATTTAAAATATATTAAATATATATAGTCAATTACTCGTAGTTTATACAAGTAACGTACATTATCTGTGGTAACTCCATAATTATTCACGCACGCAATATTATCGCGAAGAATTAGATGGTGGCGTTAATAACTAGGCTTGCAACAGCCGCATTTTACGCCCTGTACCTCAACAAAGAACACCACAAGATCATTTGGGATATAACAAAATCAAAATTCTGGTACTGAGCTCAGTGAGTTCTAATTTGCTGGATTATTTGGACCCCTTTCGCGCGTATTAATACGCATAACTGATGTTTTTAGATGGAGAGCAGTGGATGCAAAGCAAGATTTTAAAATAAAGATATAACAACGATAAGAATTGCTTTGAAGTTGAGAAAGTAATTCTCAGTGATATTATAAAAGGCCAGTTAGTCGCAAGATGTGGATTATAATACCGTGTTTCTTACTTCTTGGAGTGGTACCAGGGCCTGGAAGAACCGAACCTCTAGTTAAGACTGAACTAGGTTTTATAAAGGGTCTAGTTTCTGATGACGGTGATTATGTCATGTTCCTTGGAATACCTTACGGAAAATTGGATATTAATAATCCATTTGGAGTAAGTACATTATACATGCATTTAAAAAAAATAGGTAAAAAAGGTAAAAAAATAATTGACGGTAACTTCAATATAGATATATAACAAGAAACTTCGTCTAGTGTACGTTTATTAAATTTGTTAAAATCTTTAAACTTATTGAACGTCTTTTCTGAACCCACTCGCATTACTAGTGTTGCCGCGGCTTGTATTGATAATGTGTTCTGTCGCTGTAACATTTATGAAGTAACGATAATGGCGAATTTAAGTTCAGACCACTTTGATCTAAAATTTTCTCTATTAATTAATCATAAAATTGAAAAGACCTTTAAAATTGAAAGGTCCTTTGTTCAAAAGTGGCGATAGACTAGAACCTATTTTATGCCTATCTTTAGGTAATTATATGCCTATCTCTATTTTGCCCACCTTAAGTAAAATCTTTGATAAAATTATTCTTAACCAAATGACAGAATTTGTTTATAGCAATAAAATCATGCATAGTGAACAATATGGTTTCACCAAAGGCAAATCAACAACTGATACGCTTGTCAAGCTTCTTTAGCAAATTCACGAAGCATGGGAGTATTCACAGAATGCAATCGGGGGGGTTTTGTGATTTATCTAAAGCTTGCGTAATCAAAGATTGCGTAAACCATCAAACATTACTATGCAAACTTAATCACTATGGTGTGCGTATTTCTGCGATTGATCTTATTACCTCTTTCTTTTACTTGAATCAAAGAATTCAGACGTTTGATGTAAATAATTCTAATTCGGGTGGTTCTCACCTAAAAATGAGTGTTCTACAAGGGTCTATTCTTGGCACCTTTTTATTTTTACTCTATATTAATGATTTGCCCTTTAACGTTAAATGACTATTTGACATTGTATTTCTTAAGCGTAATAAAGCTAATTATGATAAAGTAAACAGTGCTCTGTCACGTGTTCTTCATTGGATCGAAATTAATGATTTGGTCTAAAATACTAAAAAAACTAAATCCATGAAATTTACACTTCGTAATGTCAAAAGTCAAAATTGTAGTTTGCTCCTTAACAATGAAGTGTTAGAACTGACTGACTCAAGAAATTTCTTAGGTATAACTTTAGATAGAAAGCTTCAGTGGAACGCCCATCTCTCGACATTCGCAGGTAAACTCAGCTCAGCTGTCTTTGCAATTAAAAAAGTAAGTAACAGTTAATAGAGACTCGTTTATTTCAGTTATTTTCACAGTATTTTGTGTAACGGTATTTTACTATATATATTTTACAAAAAAGAGCAACACGGGCTATTTGTCACTTAAAAGCTAGAGACTCCCTGAGAGATGTTTTTAAGGAAATTGGTTTTCTTAGGGTCGTTTTTCAATACGTTTTTAATAACACTTTAATAATAAACTATGTGTACACCTAAATTTAAGTACCTAATTAAAAACAACGACAGTCATACGATCAATACTAGAAATAAAAATAAACTCGTAACGAATACATTTCGACTTTAAAAAGTTAACATATCCTTTATGGGCTTGATTGTACGCATATATAATAAACTTCCACAAGATATCTTAGATCTTCCTTTTCTTAGTTTTAAATCTAAAATTAAAGGTATATTATTAAATAAATCTTACTATAACATTCACGAGTTTATGGTTGATCGAAATGTGTGGAACTTGCATTATTGACTCATTTGCATTTGTTGATGTTATAATGTATTAGTCATCATCATCTCCCTGCCCTTTTCCCACTTTATGTGGGGTCGGCACAACATGTTCGCCTCTTCCATTCTTGCCTATCAGCCGTCACCTCAACAGTCACTCCTCTTTTACTCATGTCATCTTTCACACAATCCATCCATATTTTCTTTGGTCTACCTCGACCTACATGTCCTTCCACATCCATATGTAGCATTCTTCTTGTTATATGGCATTCGTCCCTTCTCATAACATGCCCATACTACGCAAGCCTTTTACTCCTCATTTTGTCTGTCGATTAACCGGACTAATTGTTGTCATAAGGCATTCGGATAATCGAAAATCCGGATAATCGAATGAAGATCGATGTATGAAGAATAGCGGGTTTTGTGTATAAATATGTGTGCATATAATTTTATATATTAAAAACAACAAATATATATCAACGAAAATCAATGTTTATTAAGGAATAATTAAGAGGTACATTTTCTTAGATTACATACGTACATGTATTGTACTAAAATACTGCAGCGTCAATCACAAAATAAAATATTTCAGTACGTATGTACATACGTATAGTTTGTTAAAAAATAATAAGTTTAATTTGGTTTAAAATATTTGGTAATTGTCATTTGACGTAAGCCACTTTTTCTCTTCATTGCTGCTATATCACGACTTCGTTTCAGCTGTAATAAACTCACAGTATCACTCTCTGTTTGTTTTTCAAACCACTTGAGAGCTGTATCTAGGGCATGCAGTGCTTCATCATGAGATGGTCCTGCATCATTTTCCACGTCTAGATTTTCTTCTGTTTCATCTTCTTGCTGTTCATTTCTCTGCAATACGTTTTCTACGATCTCGTCATCCGACATAATTTGAAAGCCTTGATCATTACTGTCACAAGTGACCCACTCTTTTATATCATCATCATCACAATCCTGGCATATTTGTATCATTAACATTAGCTCATTAATGTCCTCCAAAATAGAATCATCCGTGTTGGTTATTGAATTTTCATTCTCCCGATTAAGTACTCTGTTCCAAGCTTTGTTCAAAGTCTTCCTTTCGATCAAATCCCACGCGTCCACAACCATGCAACAACACTCAACAATACAAAGCATCTTCTAAAAGTTCATTTTTCGGTTTCTTCATCATTTTCCGATGTTTACTTCCGTCTTCACTATCTAATTTACAAGTGTACAACAAAATTAAATCGGCATTCTTTTTTATATCACTTATCGTGGATGTACCCACACCATACTGATCAGCTAACTTACGACCTGTTTCTCCTTTTTTGATTATTTCATCTTTAAGCGATAATACTACTCTCTTACGTTTTGATTTTTAAATAAGCAGACGACACACGTACGGCGAAGCGACGAATTGCTAGCTAACTAAAACAATAACGAAGCGCGTGGGTAAGCGATCGCACGGAGCGATCGCGGGGATTTACCGCCCGCGCTCCGTGCATTCTGGAATTAGCAAGTTCCGACACGTTCATGCTTGCCCAAATTGGACTTGTAGGTACATATTTTGAATATAGCGGGGCAGTCCGGATAATCGCAAATCCGTATAACTGAGGGCCGGATAATAGGGTTTCTACTGTAGTTTAAAAAAAATAATAGAAAATTACTATGTGTAAAGATGGTTACCGTGGTTTCTACCAAATTTATTAATTGCAACTTTGAATCAATCCTTTATCCTAGCAAATTATTATAAAATATTTTTAGGTAGCCACAGCATATCCGAAATTTGAAGATACATTTTTAGCTAACAATGATTCTGTCGTATGTCCACAAGTTGAAGAGTTCAATAACACAATAGTGGGTACCTTGGACTGTCTTCGTTTAAACATCCATGTGCCCAGTAGTGCGAGTTGTACAAACAAACTGCCAGTTATGGTCTGGATTTATGGCGGTAACTTCCAATATGGATTTGCCGGTAGATTATTATATGGGCCCAAATATATCGTCAAAGAAGACGTTATTTTGGTGACACTAAATTTTAGAAATGGACCGTATGGATTCATGTGTTTGAATACACCAGAGGTTCCTGGCAACCAGGGACTGAAAGATCAGCTATTAGCACTTCGATGGATCAATGATAACATCGAAGCTTTCGGAGGTGATGTTAATAAGATCACTTTAGCAGGACAAAGTTCTGGCGCAGCGTCCGTAGAATGCCATTTATGGTCTAAGACAGAAACGCTTTTCCAGCAGGCCATTATACAAAGCGGTTCTGTATTTGCTCCGTGGGCGATCACTGAACCCGATCTTCAACAGCCTTTCGTACTCGCTGAACGTTTAGGGTACCAGACAGACGACTTATCCAAAGCCTTATCATTCCTTGCTAAAACTGATGTAAAATTACTAATAGCAGCCGTCAGAGACTTATCGATGGTGTTTAAAGTTTGTGTAGAAAAGAAGTTTGAAAACGTCGAAAGTATTTTGACTGAACATCCCAGACACTCGAATGTACCTAAAGTAAAAAAAATACCAATAATAATAGGATCTACCGATAAAGAAACAATGGAATTCTTTGAAAATAAACCAGTAAGTGTCTTAAAGAACATTAGTGTATATAATGAAACGTTGATAGAAATATTCAATCAGGACCCTGTTCGTGTATTTTACATAGGCGATGAAGAAATAAGCATTGAAGTTAAAGATAAGTTAACAGATTTTTCATCAGATTTTTATTTTGTTTATCCAACGCAAAAGAGTTTGCAGACATTTATGGATAATGGTGTCGAAAAAATTTACAACTATTTATTTACGTATAATGGTGAAAGAAGTTTCACTAAAAAAAGAAATAATATTAAGGCCAAGGGTGCAGCACATGGAGATGAGCTAAGTTATTTATTTCATATGACTTATGATCTATCTACTCCAAATAAAGAGGATCAACATTTAATCGATGTATTTACAAAATTATGGACCAATTTCGTAAAATATGGGTAAGCAATTGAATAAATTTGTTAGAAACACTCGGTCATGAAATTGTATGTTATGCTGTATATTCATCAAATCGATAGTTAATCGCATATATATATATATATATATATATATATATATATATATATATATATATATATATATATGTGTATATATATATGTATATATATATAACACAAACCTACAACAATCTATATACAGCCTTCGAATACTAATATAATAATAAAGCTGTCGCTACGATCATTAATTTATAATTCTATCAATGCGTGGTATCACTACTAGCAATTAAAAACACAATAAAAATATAATAATAATAATAATAATAAAGGTGTGGCTACGATCATTAATTTATAATTATAACAATGCGTGGTATCACTACTAGCAATTAAAAACACAATAAAAAATTTTATGATTTAATATTTGATTGTTTACTTATTATTTAATTTGTAATTTTTAAATATTTAGAATTTTACCTTAACCTGTCTTAATTAAAATATATACGATATAATAAATTGTCATTCTATTTACAGAAATCCTACTCCAGAGAAGACAGACTTGATTCCGATCAAATGGTTGCCCGCCACCAAGAAATCTCACAGATACTTGAATATAAACTCGGTATTGTCTAAAGGAACACGTGTATTTCATGATAGAATGGCATTCTGGAAACTGTATTATAAAGCCAACAAGAATAAACTTGAGGGATGTAATAATAGAGTGCCGAAATAAATAAACCTTGGTTTTTTTTACTCAACGCAATATTTATAAACAATCAGAAGATTTTTTTGTCGCTGTTTTATTTAAGTAGAAAGTTTCATTTGTTATTGACGCTTAAGAATAGACGCTTATTCAGAAGAAAGCTGATTTGTTCCATACAACAACATACAGATACAACTGATGAAACGCTAATTTTATGACAAGACATTCCTCGAATCCTGTGATACAATCCACTCTTTCTGCAAATGAACGTTTGATAAAGATATACATACAGCGCGAGTGGATTGCTGACATATCTGATAAATTCTATGCAATCTTAATATGCATTGTACAATGACACCTCATTATCAACTTTAGGCATAACATTATCTTTACTGGCAATTTGTGGTGCCATAATGGTGAAATGATGGCATAGACATATTATACATTTATACATATGTTATTATACATTTATACATGTGTATTAATTCTATGAATGATGGTGTCAGTTTTTTTGTTTAATTTTTTAGGTTTCTCCTTTTTTTGTAAATAGTGTCTGCATCCTGTGGCGACAAGAGGCGTGATCTAATGATCAATAGCGTGATGAAGTAAAAAGCAATAAACTGAAATCATGTTCCTTTCAATAGGCTAAAGCTAAGCTTATCTCGATAATATAAGTCACAAATCGATACAGTGCTATGAAATGCCACGAATCATAGAACCTGTTCTCCATTACAGTAACGTGGCGATTACAGCAAATTCACCTTTATGTACATTCATTGATTGTTTTTATGTCATTTACTAGTTTTTACAATTTAGTGGTGTTTACATGATACACATGGAAAAACGTTAGATTTAGTTTTTGAAAATGTGAAAGATATTGCAGTTAAAAAAAAAATCAAAAATATGTCTGGAAGACAAATACCATCTATCATTAGACATAACTTTTTCCTCTTCTACAGAGAATGTACTTCTGACACCTAAACCTACTGTTAAATATAATATTCAATGTCAATTGGAATTTACTTCTTTTTAAATGTGGAACAGTCAACGAAATGGTAAATGTGTTTTATAATGAAATTCGAAAATTTATTAAAGAATGCATTCCAAAATGTAATTTAAAACTACATAGTAAATTGCCTATATGGTATTCCAGAAATTTAAGGAAATAGTTAGCTGTGAAAAATAGGTTTAGAATTTTATACAATAAGTACGACTTAATATCATCGTAGTAGTTCGTTGGACTTAATATCATTTAAAATATTGCGTAAAACTTGTGAGGTTTTAATTAATAGAGATTATTTAAATTACATTAAAAATGTAGAATCTAAATTAATGAAAGATACTAAATATTGTTTTACATATTTAAAGAATTTACGTGATAATAAGTATCACTATCATGCCCTTATGACTTATAATAAACAGTAAATAACAGTATACACAAGGCAAAGATATATGTAATCCGTTTGCAAAACATTTTGCAAATACCTACACTGCATACAAAACACTTACAGGGATACACTTACCTGTCAGGTTACAATCATAATATATCTAAGGATCAATTAGGCTATATAAACATAAGCGAACACCAAATAAAATAAAAATTGAATCAAATTGATAAAAGTAAAGGAATGGGATCAGATAATATACCTCCTTACTTTGTTAAACGTTGTGGCAATTAATTAATTAAGCCCTTATATTACATTTTTAATAAATCGCTTAGTGAAGGTATATTTCCATGCGGATGGAAAGAGGCAAGCGTGGTTCCCATATATAAAAGAGGAGATCTATTGGGCAATATAGACCTATTTGTGTTCTATCAATATTAGTAAAAAAAATTTAAATCTTAAGTTTTATCATCATTAACTTGGCACATAAAATCTATACTGTCGGATTATCAACATGGTTTCGGGGAGAAAAAATCAACTGTAACAAATTTATTTGATTTCAAAGATAACATCACATGTTCTGTTGATAAAAATGTACAAGTAGACTGCATTTATGCTGACTTGTTAAAATAGTTTGACGTTGTTGATAAACAAACTGAGATAGACCATTGAGCGTAGTAATTGGAGGTCATAAATTCAACATGTTTATTGCTTCATCTGGTGTTCCACAAGGATTAATCCTTGGAACTATTCTTTTTAGTATAGTTATAAACGATGTTGTAAACAGTTTTAAATTTAGTAAATTTTAATTATATGCAGATGATCTTAAATTGTATATAAATGTTAAAAAATAAAAAGACGCCGAGCACTTGCAACATAATTTAAGTGCATTAGTGTCTTGGTGTAAGGAAAATCACGTGAAACTTGTAAAAGTATTACTTCCGAAATGTAAGAGTATTACTTTTAGTAGAAAAATATCATATTTAAAATAGGAACACAGTATAAATGGAAATGTTTTAGAAAACGTATCGCATATAAGAGATCTTGGTATTTTAGTAGACTCTAAAATGAGTTTTATACTACATATTAATAACATCAAAGATAAATCGTTGAAAACTATTGTTTTTATTATTAGCAATACAGAAGAGTTCAAGAATACTTATACAAGACAAGTGCTATTTAATTCATTAGTTCGTAGTAAATTAGAATATAGCTCAGTTGCATGGAATCCGTTGTATAATGTTCATAAGAATGAAGTATAGAAAGAGTAAAAAGAAAACTCTTAAGTTTTTTAAATTACAAAGACAAGAATTTTTAAAATGTTAAGTACGCAATGTTCCTGGGTTGGTTGGGTCGTTGCTTGATTGAAGAAAAATGTTGGACTTATGTATTTTACATAAGATTATATCAAACGTTAATGACAGACCTCAATTGTTAAATAAAATTAATTTCTTAGTACCAAGACAAAGCGCGTGTTATATTATTGTAGTATTGCTACAAATAAGATTGTTATTATATAGTAATTTGGTTTGTAGGTAATATAAATAAGTAATTATTTATTTACCTACATAATAACATTAACAATAAATATTGTTGTTATAATTAGATTTACGAATTAAGATCTATATATCATTGTTATTACTGTTATGTTATAAAAGTAGTAAAAGATATTGATTTGACGAGCTATCGGAAGTAGCCTTAAGATATTAAATATATTGTATTTACATATCTTATTAGGTAAGCCATAAATGTGTGAAAGATATAAGATTGTTATAAATATGCTTAGCCATTTAAAATGGTTATGTACTATTATATTGTTATTATGATATATTTAATGATGTTTAAAGTTGTGAATATGACTTATCTCCAGAAGCTGCCGTTGGCGCTTCTGTCGATGTTGTTATCTTATAAATATGCCTGTAAGCCTCTTTTAAAGGCAATCTGTGTTGGAGAACTGGCAAGATAAGTGATTCTTATACTTTAATTGTTTATAATATGTGTAATAACTATGGTGGGTATTTCACCGTATTGAGTTATTGGTAAATGTGTCTAAATAATTAAACAGTAATAACTATATTACTGTATTTATTATATTCATGTACCGGGAGTCATTTTGTTATATTAAATGATATATTTGTTTAGCTCTTTCTTTTCTTTAAACTTATCCAAATAATGCATTGAAATATATTATCATATTAATAGTATAAAGTAGCTCGATTAAATAATTTATACTATATTAATTCAGTGGTTTTTAATTATAGAATCTTATAATATCTATCACGCGCGAAAAAATAACACTTTTAGAAATAATTTTTCCAAGGACCAACTTAAGGTTAATTGGGCTGGTTAAAGGAAAAAGATGTAGATTTATTTTACGATTCCAATAACGTCTGTAAAAAAAAAATATAAAATATTTTTTCTCTAAATATACTTTGTTGCTTGATGACCTTCTAATTAACCTTCTGATTATTCCACACGTAATTTTTTTAATTACATTTCATTTTATTTTATTTATACTCTTTATTATTATTGTTTAATCCCTTACAGTAGACTTTAATAAGATTTGTTTTTTTTTTTGTTTTTTGTGTCACTTAGTGTTAAAAAAAGAGCATGCTAAAGTAAAATTTTCATTTCATAATCATAACAATAACAATTGTGATTATTGTTGTTTATAGCAATGTTATCTTTGTTTGGTTTTTTGCTTTGTATTAATTTAATTAACGCATGACGTGTTAATCGTTATAAATAGTTTATCAGCAGCGCGCCAAATAGTGGAAATTTAAATAACAAATAGAAAAAACTTTAATAAAAACATTAACATGTGCATATTTTCATGGTAATCAGTAATGGTGATGAAGCGTTACATAGTTATTATGAATTTCTATGTTTAAACTTGCTGTTCAATATTTTTAATTATTTTAATTGTGGTAAATTTTTGTTAACGTGCCATAGCGTCTAACCGGTTTAACGTTTTATATGTGCAATGTATGCCTTTTTGAAATAAAAACTTTGGTTTTGATACACCATCAGGTATTATAGACATAAGACGAAGCTTCTTAGCATTCCATGGATTCACCGTGCGGGTGCCGGGCCCATCGCGTTGCAAGGAGAGGAGTGCAAGCAGTGCCTGGGACTTGCGACCCAGGAGTAGGTTTAAGGGGCCCCTTTATTATGCGCAAAAACGCTCACCTTCACCCTCCACATTCCTCTAACCTAAACTCTAACCTCTAACCTAACCTAACCAAATTTGGAAAGAACCTACTAATGCCGCCTTTGAAATACGTTCTAGAAATGAACCGATGCTTGTTCTAGAAATGCCAAGGTCTTTAAGTAGGCTATAGAGAGATTTTGCTGTTATACCTCTCGCTCCCACTTCTACCGCATACAAACTAACTATAATTTTATTCCTGATCAGTTCGTTGGTCAGTTCGTAATACTTATTGACAAAAAGGAAGCTATATTATTATGTATTATATCATGTCCATATTGAACACATTCTTGTTTCAAAAGCTTATTTTAAACTAGCTTGAGTTTTTAGGGGGTGCCCGCTTTAGGCTGGTGCCCACTTTGTTGTTGTTGTTGTTGTTGTTGTTGTTAATATTATTTTGGTTGACATTATTGATTAAATGTGAAATTGTTATTTATTGAATCTTAATATAATTTAAGTGTTTCAACTTATCTAACGATTTGGTAAAACTGTAAGACAGATAACAATCACAACGCCAAGTAATTTACAATATGATTTTCTTTTTATAAATAAATTGATACATATTACAAAGTTTACCACAATTTAAATCATTGTATATCGTGGATCTAAATTAACATAAATACAACACCAAACCAAAAATCCCATATAAAGCCATAAAAATGATATAATAAATATGAATAATTTTAGTTACCCTGTAATCATTCGTACTAAATGACGCACTTATTATAATACATGTATACGTATAACTAAGAAATTGAAACATATAAGTAAATATTTCATTAAACAATAATATTGCGAGTGTCCAGATGTAAACTATTCGAATTAAAAAATAAACTCTTTATCATGCAGTAATATATAATAACTTTTTTACTAGATAAACCATCTAATTGAATAATTATAAAACGATTATCACGACAAGATAATTTAAGTTTAAGATAGAATAATTGCCAATAGTTTTTGACGGTATAATTAAGCAAATTTAAAGCAGCTTCACAATTCTGAGATAGAAAGCAAGCTAGAAGCATAGTGATTAAAGTAAGAGTGAGTAAGATAGTTAGATATAGTGCGATTACGCGGCAAGCGAACATTGGAATACAATAGCGCAATAACTGGTCAACAGCGAACTCAGTGATAGCAAACATTTTACTAAGCAGAGCAATTTTTACATTGTACATGGAAATATAAGGAGCAGCAGAATAATTACATGCAAAATATAGCCATATTATCGCACTAAGTTTAAATCACTTTCCTTGTTAATTATTATGACTCGAGATGTATCATCCTTTCGCATGTGAATTTTACCGTACCGGACCCATGTGTAGTTAAATCCTTTCTCCTTCATCAGCATCTTTGCTTTATTAAGCAGAATCTTGTAATCTGCATAAAGGTAGTCATTAACGAAAATACGTCGAACTGAGTCCTTAAATCCAATGTCGGGAGCCATGAGAGATTTACGAGTACGGGCTGCTACCACGAAATCTTTCTTAACATATCGATTCGTAAATCGAACGATATGTTAAGCTTTTACATTTGAACCATGTACGGGTACGCGATAAAGATAGTCAATACTGTTCTTTGGGATACTGAAATTTATCGCTTTACTGATAGAATAAACTATCGAGAACAGATTTTCACCCTTCTTTAAGGGGACTCCTTTTATTTCTATATTATTTAAGCGTGGTCTTTGGTCGGTAGCAGAGAGCTGTGCCTTAAGTTTATTTACATCAGATTGCAGATCATCGACAGTGACCTGCATTTTTTCCATCTTGGAGACTTTCATTTCTAAATCTGTGACTCTGTTGTACAGGCCTTCCAAACGAGATCCCAGGATTTCGCAACTTGCCTTTACGTCCATCAAGTCTTCTTTAATGCATTTAATCCCTTGAACTAATGAAGGTATATCAGCTATTTGACGACTGATTTCACGTACCTCATTGAAGATAGCTTCCAAAGAATTGGATTGCGGTGATGATGATGATGCAGGCTGCTGTACGGATAGGCTTTTACAAGAGAGGCACTTCCAAGCCGCCCTTCTGTCTGCACCAAGCTTCTTCCAACCGATATCTGTTATCTGGGCACAGCCGTAATCAAGATGCTTAGAACAACCAATGCACTGGACCCCATCGTTAAACTCGGAACCACACAATCCGCACTTCATAATGAGTATTTAAAAAGCAATTAAATGTTGTCAATATATGGAATTGGCATAAACTGGTAAGTAAGTGTGTTATCTGAGCGAGTGTTCTTACCGGACTTAAGCATTAAACATCAAGCTTTAAGCATCGAGCATCAAGCATCAAGCATCAAGCTTTAAGCATTAAGCATCAATCATCAAGCATTAATCATCAATCATCAATTATCAAGCATCAAGCATCAAGCTTTAAGCAATAAGCATTTAGCATAAAGCTCAAGCATCAAGCATCAAGCGTCAATCATCAAGCATCAATCATCAAGCATCAAACATCAAGCATCAAGCTTTAAGCATTAAGCTTTAAGCAATAAGCATTTAGCATAAAACATTAAGCATCAATCATCAAGCATCAAGCTTTAAGCATCAAGCATCTAGCATCAATCATCAAGCATCAAGCGTCAATCATCAAGCATCAAGCTTTAAGCATTAAGCATTAAGCATCAAGCTTTAAGCATTAAGCATCAATCATCAAGCATCAATCATCAAGCATCAAGCGTCAATCATCAAGCCTTAAGCATCGAGCATCAAGCATCAAACATCAAGCATTAAGCATTAAGCATCAATCATCAAGCATCAATCTTTAAGCATCAAGCATCAAGCTTTAAGCATTAAGCATTAAGCATCAAGCTTTAAGCATTAAGCATCGAGCATCAAGCATCAAGCATCAAGCTTTAAGCATCGAGAATCAAGCTTTAAGCATCCATCATCAAGCATTAATCATCAATAATCAATTATCAAGCATCAATCATCAAGCATCAAGCTTTAAGCATTAAGCATCAATCATCAAGCATTAATCATCAATCATCAATTATCAAGCATCAATCATCAAGCATCAAGCGTCAATCATCAATCCTTAAGCATCGAGCATCAAGCATCAAGCATCAAGCTTTAAGCATTAAGCATTAAGCTTTCAGCATTAAGCATCAATCATCAAGCATCAATCTTTAAGCATCAAGCATCAAGCTTTAAGCATTAAGCTTTAAGCTTGTTTTCATGATAATCAGTAATGGTGATAGAGCATTATATAATTATCATTAATTTCTATGTTAAAACTTCTTTATAAATATTTCTAAGTTAGTTTCTACATTAAGTACTCAGTAGGGCCCAAAATTGATACTGGAAGTGTTCCTTGGGTAGTTTGAATTAGTTTACTACACTTATTAGCTATGCAGTTTCAAATGCTTTAAGTGAAGTCAATGAATTGAACAAGCACATTGTTTTTTTTTCATTTAAATAAGCATTAATTTCATCTGAAACCGAAGCTAAAAGTTGTGACGTATTTTTTTTTGTTTTTAAAATACAAGTTGTTGTTGTTGTTGTTGTTGTTAATATTATTTTGGTTGACATTATTGATTAAATGTGAAATTGTTATTTATTGAATCTTAATATAATTTAAGTGTTTCATGTCAACTTATCTAACGATTTGGTAAAACTGTAATGCTAGATTTAAGTTTTATGATTGAAGAAATAAATAAATAAATCAATAGCTGAAATTACCAAGGTACTGTAGTGAAGGTATTAACTCGCCGGTGGAGCAATAACAATATCGAATCATTCGGAGGTGATGCAAATAGGGTGACTTTAGAGGTAGAAAGTGCTGCCGTATGTGGCGTCGAAACTCATTTATGGTTTAACCAAGAAAAGTTACTCCATCAAGTTATTTTGCAAAGTGGTTTTTTATTTGGTCCATGGTCGATACCTGAAACTGACTATACACAACCTTTAAAACTAGCTGAACGTTAGGGTTATGAGACAAAGAACTTGTTTGATGTCTTATCATTCCTCGCTAAAGTTATACCAGTAATCGAAGCAGCCACTGACCTATCGATGCAATATAAACTGTGTGTAGAAAAGAAATTTGAAAATGTCGAAAGCATTAATCATCAATAATCAATTATCAAGCATCAATCATCAAGCATCAAGCTTTAAGCATTAAGCATCAATCATCAAGCATTAATCATCAATCATCAATTATCAAGCATCAATCATCAAGCATCAAGCGTCAATCATCAATCCTTAAGCATCGAGCATCAAGCATCAAGCGTCAATCATCAAGCATCAAGCATCAAGCTTTAAGCATTAAGCATTAAGCTTTCAGCATTAAGCATCAATCATCAAGCATCAATCTTTAAGCATCAAGCATCAAGCTTTAAGCATTAAGCTTTAAGCTTGTTTTCATGATAATCAGTAATGGTGATAGAGCATTATATAATTATCATTAATTTCTATGTTAAAACTTCTTTATAAATATTTCTAAGTTAGTTTCTACATTAAGTACTCAGTAGGGCCCAAAATTGATACTGGAAGTGTTCCTTGGGTAGTTTGAATTAGTTTACTACACTTATTAGCTATGCAGTTTCAAATGCTTTAAGTGAAGTCAATGAATTGAACAAGCACATTGTTTTTTTTTCATTTAAATAAGCATTAATTTCATCTGAAACCGAAGCTAAAAGTTGTGACGTATTTTTTTTTTGTTTTTAAAATACAAATTGTTGTTGTTGTTGTTGTTGTTGTTGTTAATATTATTTTGGTTGACATTATTGATTAAATGTGAAATTGTTATTTATTGAATCTTAATATAATTTAAGTGTTTCATGTCAACTTATCTAACGATTTGGTAAAACTGTAATGCTAGATTTAAGTTTTATGATTGAAGAAATAAATAAATAAATCAATAGCTGAAATTACCAAGGTACTGTAGTGAAGGTATTAACTCGCCGGTGGAGCAATAACAATATCGAATCATTCGGAGGTGATGCAAATAGGGTGACTTTAGAGGGAGAAAGTGCTGCCGTATGTGGCGTCGAAACTCATTTATGGTTTAACCAAGAAAAGTTACTCCATCAAGTTATTTTGCAAAGTGGTTTTTTATTTGGTCCATGGTCGATACCTGAAACTGACTATACACAACCTTTAAAACTAGCTGAACGTTTGGGTTATGAGACAAAGAACTTGTTTGATGTCTTATTATTCCTCGCTAAAGTTATACCAGTAATCGAAGCAGCCACTGACCTATCGATGCAATATAAACTGTGTGTAGAAAAGAAATTTGAAAATGTCGAAAAATTCGTGAACGACTATCCCAGAAATTTGAAAGTGCCTAAAGCAAAAACTACACGAATGCTAATAGGACATGACAATAAAGAATGTATGGGATATATTTTGGCCTTGTTCGTAGCCATATAGATTATTGTTGTCCAATTTGGTTTCCTAGATGTCAGAATAATATACAACGAATAGAAAAGGTTCAGAAAAAATTCATCAAAAGACTTGATACCATCTCTCGTTGCAATGAGTATTGCAAATATGATGAAAAATTGAAGTATTTTAATATGAATTCCTTAGACCAAAGAAATAAATGTTTAAAACTTATGTTCCTTTTCAAGATAATTAACAGCCATATTGATTGTTCATCTTTATTATCTAAAATAAATATAAACGTGATGCGACCCTCAGCTAGAACACATAATTATATACCACTATATATACCACAAAGAAAAAATAATTATGGTGCAAATTCCCCAATTTTACAAAGTTTGAAATTATATAATTCACTATTTCACAAACACAATTTAGACATTTTTTCTCACAGCCTTGGTACATTTAAAAAGTATATATATTCGAATATTTAAGTTTTAATTTTTGCTTGGTGATCTTTAGATGTTTTTTGTTTATATATTTTAGTTTGTATTAGTTTTGTTTTAATCAATTATAACGTTAGTGATGTGCATACTTGTAAGTTAAATTTATATAGAAAAATGATTTTAATAATTGAATGTACTTTACCTCTGTGTTAATATGTAAATTTAGTTAGTAAGCCTTTAAATAAATAAATAAATAAATAAATCATTAATAAACATACCAGAAAGTGAATTTAAAAACATGAACATATTTAATATGGTATTGAAAACCATGTTTAATTATGATGAGGATTTCATTGAAATGGAAGACATTGTACGGCATTTTTATATAGGAGATGCAAAAATAAGTAAAGCTGTTCTATCGGAAGTAATAGATTTCACATCCGATCTTCTATACGTATATCCTATACATATGAGTATGCAATATTACCTGGATAATGGAGCTGAAAAACTCTACCATTACGTGTTTTCTTATGGTGGTGACAGGAATTTAATGAAGAAGAAAGATAATATTACCGGAGAGGGTGCCATCCATGCAGATGATCTAAGCTATTTATTTGACATGACATACGACCCATCCACTCCAACAAAAGATGACCAACGTGTTATTGATATGTCAACAGCATTATATACCAACTTTATTAAATACGGGTAAGTTGATATTTGTTTTGAACAATATTCACGTGTTATATTATTGTAGTATTAATACATATAAGATTGTTATTATATAGTAATTTGGTATGTAGGTAATATAAATATGTAATTATTTATTTAACTACATAATAACGTTGACAATAAATATTGTTGTTACAACTAGATTCACGAATTTAGAATTATTTAGAACTATATATCATTGATGATTGATTACTGCTATGTTATAAAAGTAGTAAAAGATATTGATTTGACGAACTATCGGAAGTAGCCTTAAGATATTAAATATGTTGTATTTACATATCTTATTAGGTAAGCCATAAATGTGTGAAAGATATGAGATTATTATAAATATGCTTAGGCATTTAAAATGGTTATGTACTATTATATTGTTGTTATGATATGATATTTAATGATGTTTAAAGTTGTGAATATGACTTATCTCCAGAAGCTGCCGTTGGCGCTTCTGTCGATGTTGTTATGTTATAAATATGGCTGTAAGCCTCTATTAAGGACAATCTGTATTGGACAACGGGCAAGATAAGTGATTCTTATACTTACATTGTTTATAATATGTATAATAACTATTATGGGTATTTTATCGTATTGAGTTATTGGTAATTGTGTCTAAATAATTACACAGTGATAACTATATTACTGTATTTATTATATTCATGTACCGGGAGTCATTTGGTTACATTAAATGATATATTTGTTAAGATCTTTCGTTTCTTTAAACTTATCCAAATAATGCATTGAAATATATTATTATATTAATAGTATGAAGTAGCTCGATTAAATAATTTATACTATATTAATTCAGTGGTATTTAATTGTAGAATCTTATAATATCTAACACACGCATTTTGTTTATTGTTTATATACACATGCTTAATAATACTCTACCTGGAATAAATATTAAGTTTGTGTGTGTTAAGATAACATTTGTATAACCAAATAATTTTAGCTTTCACTGTGACACAGGCTGTATATCAGATTAATTAATACACATATCCTTATTCAGCTCATTACGGTCTCCTTTTTGTCAGTTTACACTGTCAATTGAAGCGACATGACGTGCACTCTCGCCCGTGTTTGAATCTCAACTAACCATCTTTCATTGTTTGGATTTTGGAACTGAGCAGTAATAAAACTGTACATTTTTATTTACGTAATACACGTGAGAATATATGTATGTATATATGTATGTACGTGTGTGTATGTATGTACGTGTGTGTATATGTGTGTGTGTGTATGTGTACATGTGTTCATATATGTGTGTTTGTGCGTGTATATGTATTTATATAATTTATTACATCTGATATTTTATAGAATATTATTTTATGATAACAAATATTTTGATATTGCTGTTATTACGCGCGACGTAAAGCTCCATCACGCTGGACCCCGACTTAAAAAAATCCTTACTTTTTTTCGCTCATATTTAACTAATTTTTCACTACAATAAACTACAAACGATTTAGAGCGTATTCCAAAAGTTTTTAGAGCAGCATTATTAATATTTCTGGTTGAGAACAGTGTTTATTAGGTTTTCCTCGTAATTATTAGTACTACAAAAAATCAACTTTACTACAATCGTTAGTATCGTTTGTAGTTTTCGAAAAGGTTTTTTGACTTTTTAAAACTTTATTTTTTTTATTTATTTTTTATTTTTCTCGGGAATTATACATATATTTTTTTTTTTCACAAAAATAAACTACAAACGATTTAAAGTGTACTACAAAAGTTTTTAGTGCAGTATTATTTATATATCTGGTTGAGAATAGTGTTTATTAGGTTTGCCGCGTAATTATTTATTACTACAAAAAATCAAATTTACTACAATCATTTGTATCGTTTGTAGTTAAATATGAGCGAAAAAAAGTAAGGATTTTTAAGTCGGGGTCCAACGTGATGGAGCTGCTAACTGAGCTACCGTATCGCTGTCCGCCTCGGTGCATTAAGTATTCTATATCACGTATCGGTTTATTGAACACAAAAATGTTAGGTCGATCTATTTTATGCATTAACGCCATTTGGTAAATTATTATACAGCCAAATTGGTAAGTCTGCATTTTGTATCGATATACTATAATCTTAAAAGGTCTTTAAGACAAACCTAACAATGAAAAACGGATTTCATCGCTACGCTCTGACAATCGCTTCAGTAATTTTTAGGTGACGTACAGACATACATAATTTTAATAACAATTTTTTCGTAATCTGGATTCTTTTCTAAGGCTTTAGATATTTAGTTCTTTTTTTTTTATTTCGTTTATTACATAAATGTTATTGTTTAAATAGTATGTTTCTAGATTATGTTTTTTTCACACTCGTCTAACTTATATTGTTCATGCGGATGTGCGTTTTGGTTTGTAAAGAATAAGGAGAAACTAAAAAAAAAAATATATATATAGATTGAGTAATTACATACATATAGTAATTATTAAAATTAGTAATGTTGTAGTCTTAGTTTATCTCAATGTTTTTAACAAATTATATCAAAAATGTATAGATATATAGAGATATAGACCCATATAATAGAATAAGTAAATAATGACATAGTTATTGATAACATCTATTTATTAATAACTTTATTATTATATTTTTGTCCACTTGGATATCAGATTTACAACACGTTCGCCACACGACTGACTAATTTATACCGAGTTGTATTCTTTTTATATGGTTTTTCTGCTCTTTAGAGGGGAGCTGGAAGATATTATAACGAACAAAGAACAGTTGAGTAATTACTTAATAAGACTATGTATAGCTTCTTTGAATCACTTTGTTTATTAACAATTTCTTCAGTGTAATTAATAACAATAATCGACATTAAAGTCAAGACACTCGTTATATATAGCCTCTCCTCTCCACTTCTCTCCCCTCCACAATATAAACCACACCACGTAACTCCTCGCCGCCATCTTATTATTTCCTTAGTCAATACAGCTCCTCTATTTCGTTACAGTCGGCCATCCTGAAACAATTGCACCGCAATTGGTGCATACATAGATTATTAGCTTTCCAATAAATCAATAAGATCATCTTTAGTGACTACATCATCATCGCTACTAGTCTCGCTACATTCCGGGGCACTGCGATATAATCTAAGAGAATCTGCCGCCACTATCCCTGAAAACTTTTTATAACCCCTCATACCCTTGATGCTACGAATTTCATACCGACCGTTATTAAAAAAACGTTTTGCACTATGCAGGGTCCGGAATACAATACCTGCAATTTGGTATTTACATTTTTAACTTCACCGCCTGTGGGAGATTGTTTCCAGAGAACTAATTCGCCATTCTTAAATTTTTTCTCGGGTTTACGATGCTTGTCATAATTTCGTTTCATTATTTCTGCTTTACGTACTAATCGCTTGGAAGCGTTTTTCCTCTTTTCATTTACGGTTGGTGATTTCTCTATATTGTTAACTAATTCCGGCATAAGTCGACCCCTATGACTAAACATAATAGCCTATGCTTTCATTAATTGTGTTATTAATTCCCCAAACGGTAACTGATATACACTCTGTCCACATGTTAGGGTCTATAATGCGAGTACGCATAGCATCTAATAATGTGCGATTATACCGTTCGACTTGTCCATTTGCACGCGGACATGCTATGGCATTTAATGTATGGCGAAAATTATTATCTGTCGCAAACTTTTTAAAAACCCTACTAGTAAAAGCTAAATTTCTATCTGACACTACTCTCTTAGGATAACCGAACAAACTAAACATATCTTTTAAAATTGTAACGGTTTCTACAGAATTAATCGTTCTAGAGGGACGCGCTATTAAAAACTTAGAAAAGGAATCGACTATCATCAAAATATATTGGTTTCCTTTTTTTGTTTTACTAAAAGGCCCAATATGGTCAATGTGAACTACTTCCATTGGGATAGATGGCTTAGAAATAGGGTGAAGTTCACCACTTTTCTTGCCGTAATTTCCTTTAGCATAAGAACATTCCAAACAACTACTTACATATTTTTTAATAAAACGAGTCATTTTAGGAAACCAGAAATCTGATTTGATAAGTTCTTCACATCATTTAAAACTTATATGACCTATTTGATCATGGAATTTTTGCATAAGTTTCCATCTAGCAAAAGAGGGTACTACTAATCTATCACCACTTGCAACTTTTCTATATAATCGCTTATTTTTGATTTTGTAATTATTTTTAATTTCACTACACGCCTGACCTTCCGATAATTGCTTAATTATACTATTGAGTTTGTCGTCTTGTAACTGAATCGTCAAATACCAATCATCGGATGATATCATATTTATATTTACAATGTTATCGGACACCTTAGAACACTGAATATTATTATTTGAATTAATATCTTTCGTCGATGGATTACGACTCAGGGCATCCACGTGTTTCATACGATCTCCTGGTCTATACTCAATCTGAATATAGAAATCCTGAATTGCAAGCCACCAACGTGCTATACGGGGAACTAAATCTTTTTTGAGTAAAATGTAAATCTTTTTTGAATAACGCATACCTTACAGCGGAACAATCGGTTACAACTTTAATTTAATGTTCATAGACATATATACGAAATTTCTTTAAAGAATCAACAACAGCTAAGGTTTCAAGTTCATAACTGTGATACATACTTTCTTCACGTGAAGTTACTCGACTATAATAAAACACTGGTTTTAACGCGCTATCAGTTTGCAATTGAAATAAAATACCCGCGACTCCTAATTTACTTGCATCGGTATGTATCTCACACGGTAAAGTAGGATCATATAAAGCTAATACAGGTCGTAAACATAATTTTTGTTTCAATTTATTAAAACAATCATCGTGTTTACTATCCCATACCCAATCAGAACTCTTTTTTGTTAAGTCGGTTAACGGTTTTGCTATTATTGCAAATTTATTTATAAACTTCCTGAAATAACTGCATAACCCTAAAAACTGTCGCAATTGTTGTAAATTTATTGGCTTAGGAAAATTCTCCACTGCTAGTATTTTAAGATTACCAGGTCTTACACCATTTGAACTAATCTCATGACCCAAAAATGAAATTTTTGTTTTAAGAAATGAACATTTTTTAAGGTTTAGTTTTAAATCCGCTTTTCGTAATTGAGAAAGCACTTTATCTAATAATCGTAAACCATCCGATACACTTGATGTTGAGAGTAACATATCATCCATAAAAGTCACTATTTCATTACTACCCACAAGTTTAACTAATTTTTGGATTACTCTCATGAAAACTGATGGTGCATTGGCTAAGCCAAATGGTACTCTTAAATATTCATAAAGACCATCAGGGGTAATAAACGCGGTTTTGTGTATGGAATCTAGTTTAATCAACAAGTGATGGTATCCGGAAAAAAGGTCTAAATTTGTGAAATAATTTTTACTTGACAACTTACTTAATTGATCATCTATATGAGGCATAGGGAATCTATCTTTGACGGTTATCTTATTTAAATCTCTGTAATCGACACACAGTCTATATTCGCCATTTTTCTTTCGCACTAATAAATATAATAGGAGATGAATATTGTGAAGAAGATTCTCTAATTATACCCCCGATAATTAAATCATTTACCATTTTTTTTACTATTTCTCTTTCTGTAAATGCTAATCTATATGGTTTCCGGGCTATAGGTTTATTCGTTTTAACTTCTATGGCCATTTTGCCTAAATTTGTACACCCTATTTCGGTAATATTTGTAGCAAAACAATCTCTATATGACTTTAAAAGATCTACCAATGTTTTTACGTTATTATTCCCAATACCACCAATATCAATATCTACAAATTCATTATTCCTCTCCTCACAGTAAAACAGTTTGAACTTACTTGTAGGTCCGGTGTGCACCTTTAAGCTCTGGTGAAAGGTGCACACCGGACCTACAAGTAAGTCGTTGCCCCTTTCTTCCAATCAATGGTGCTGGAACCGATGTTGCAGACTCTCACGAAGCCGTTTCCACTTCGTAACACGGAGCTGGCCACGGCGTATACAACGTTACCCATACTGAATTGTCTAGGATTCGTACAGTAGTCTCCGGAATCAGCGTTAGGTATAGTTACTTGAACCAAATTATCTCCGATCGGCACAGAAGTATCTTCGACCAATTTTACTCTGAAACAGCTCGCGTCATCACACACATCTATATTGTATAAATCATTGGGGGTACTTATAACTTGAGATAAGTAGGCACCACGCTGAGATACATTTAGCGTTATATCTTTTCTATTTATAACAGCTTGACCTATTATTAAGGCTATGCCACCCAGATCTACATCTGTCACTACAGCTGATGTATTTACCTGTACCTCATCGATTAATAAATCAAAATAAACCTTGCCTAATGCGCGAACTTAAACACCATTAAAACCTTTTAACAGTGCATTCGAAGGGCTAAGTTTAAGTTTAAGTGCCTCTGAAGCTCCTTTGTATAATATGTTAAGCTCGCTTCCGGTATCTACATAAGCTTGTATAAATACCTCATTTATCTTCACTTTTTTTTTGTACACGTCATTTAACTCTGAAATTAGCTGAACTTTTCTTACTGGATTTTGTTCTGCCCCTACTGATTTACAATCGTTTGTTCGTGACCTAGTCTACCGCATCTGAAACACTTTCGTTTATCGGGTAGTTTACATGTTGTCGCCACGTGCCCAGTTTCATTACAGCGGTAACAAATTGGTGTTTTCCTGAAATATAAATTCTTTTGGGTAAGGCTGGTTGAGGTCTCAAAAGTTTTAGGTGTATTGTTCGATTTAGAGGGTAGGTATGAATCAAAAGTCGATAAAAATCCTTCATATAATTCATCTGGAGTAGAACATTGAAAAGCTTGGGCATTGAGCTCGTTAGGTAACCCTCGCACAATACAGGATACTGCAGCTTGATCACTTAGCTGACATCTGTAACACATAGCTAATTTTTCTTGAAAATATTTAGTCATAGATTCCGATGAAACTTTCCTTCTTGTCATCAATTCATCTAATAAAGAGGCATAGTCGTGGTGACGAGGAAAAGCTCTAATAATCATGGATTTCCATTCTTCCCATGCATGCTCATAAGAATCTAATCTATTGAACCAAATTCTAGCTTGACCTTGCAACTTTGATTGTAAAATAAAAGATTTAGTTTCATCATTCCAATTGTACATAATACCTAATTGTTCAATTTTCTTTATCCAATTCTTTACATTCAAATCACGATTATCTGGATCAAAATCGGGAATTAACTTTTCAGTATTTTGTAATCTTGTGGTTTTACATTGTACCACTTCCCGATCATTATTTAAACATTTTTTAACTGCTTCACTAACTTTTTTATCAATTAATCCTTTTATAGATGGAGAACAGTTGCCACTTACTTGCAGATCTTTATTCCTTTTTACTCGTACATAAAGGCCTTGATGTCCTCCGCTTCTCTTCATTCTTGTCTGTTATTATTTATTTATTTTCTTTTTACTTTTTATTTTGAGGGTAATCCCACTTCTGATTATAACGAACAAAGAACAGTTGAGTAATTACTTAATAAGACTACGTATAGCTTCTTTGAATCACTTTGTTTATTAACAATTTCTTCAGTGTAATTAATAACAATAATCGACATTAAACTCAGGACATTCGTTATATATAGCCTCTGCTCTCCACTTCTCTCCCCTCCACGATATAAACCACACCACGTAACACCTCGCCGCCATCTTATTATTCCCTTAGTCAATACAGGTCCTCTATTTCGTTACAGTATAGTCGAATTTTTAGCAGTAAAATTTCTTAAATCTTCCTGAAACTACTTGATATTTTTGCAAGACATAGGGGAAGAGTGCCCAAAGTGGGCACTAGCCTAAAGCGGGCACCCCCTAAACACTCAAGCTAGTTTAAAATATTCTTTTAAAACAAGAATGGCGTCAATATGAACTTTATATAATACATAATAATATAGCTTTCTTTCTTATGTAATACCTGATGGTGTATTAAAACCAAAGTTTTTATTTCAAAAAGGCATACATTGCACATATAAAACGTTAAACCGGTTAGACGCTAGTGACACGTTAACAAAAAAATCTGCTCTACTGTGTCGATATTAATATACTAAATATTATCTGGATAGACATACCTACATTAATGTAATAGAGAACAGGTTAAATGGTTCGTGGCATTTCAGAGCATATGATTAAGTTTTACCGTATATAATCGAGATAAGCTTAACTTTAGCCTATGGAAAGGAACATAATTTCAGTTTAAAGCTTGTTGCCACAGGATGCAGACACTATTTAAAAAAAAAAGGAGAAACCTAAAGAAATAAACAAAAAACTGACGTCATCATAAGACGAGTATAAACTATAACACCACAAATTTTCAGTAGTGATGACATTATGTATAAAGTTGACAATGAGGTGTCATTGTACGATCTTAAGTTTGCATAGAATTTATCAGATATGTATATCTTTATCAATCGTTAATTTGCAGAAACAGTGGATTGTATCGCAGGATTCGAGGAATGTGTTGTCATAAAATTAGAGTTTCATCAGCTGTCTGTAAGTTGTATCTGTATGTTGTTGTATGAAGCAAATCCGCTTGCTTTGAAATAAAATTACGCGTCAAAAACAAATGAAACTTTGTAGCTTAATAAGACAGCGACAAAAAATCTTCCAGTTGTTTATATATATTGCGTTGAGTAAATAAAATCAAAGTACTATTAGGACTTGTTTCAGTAATACACAGTACTTACACTTCTATGTTGAATATCCAACCGTTTGTAACAGAATGGGCGAGAGCAGCCCTTACAACTCGTTTTTTAATATTTTAACACTATAATATTTAGGTGAGGGTAATTTACTATTTCATAACCAACTTACAGATGATATCATTTATACCTTATAATAAGTTCTAATAATTAATAAAATATTAAACATTCTGTTAAAATATCCTATTGTCAGGTTACATTATTATTAAACAACTATTTATATTTAAACAACCATATATATTAATGAATTACTAATTTAACTTTAATAAGAAGAACCAATGAGGTGTAATTATTTAAATCGTTGTTTTATTAACTCAAATAGTAACATTTAGAATTGTTATGTCAAGTAATGGTTATTTTAGTATGCTTAAAGTAGTTTATTTGACTAAGATTAATATTTATGTGAGGAGGGACATTTGCTTAATTAGTAAATACTTGAATAACTTAGAAAAGTGAGAAACATTAAGACTTCATAATTAAAACCAGTAATTAATACAGCTTTTACCGATACTTACAATTGTTCATATACGAGTAGTTGTTATTTTTGCACGTTTAAAGTAGATGATTTGACTATGATGATTGTGTATGTGAAGAGGGAGTTAATAAAGAAGGGTATATAAACTGCGGCTAGGACGATATTCGGGACAGACGCTGCTGTATAGTACCAAGGAAGGCTTAAATACAAGTATATAATAGTGAAGTGTGAATAGTAAAATCTGTAAAACAATACAATTGGACGTGGCCCTTATATTACTATGCTTCTAAGTCTTAAAACATTTAACAGTAAATACTAAATAACATTCCATAATTAATTGTGTAGGTGGCGCCACGGTTGAAACTTATGAACTAAAACGTGTAGATTCCAAATTATTTTCCATTTAAACTATTATAAATAAATATTACTAACAATACATAATTACAATTTATTTTATTTTCCTCGATAATAATTATTTAGTTATTATTCAACAATGAATCAATAAATTTTTTAAATTTATTGAAACGGTATCGTGTTACTATATCCCTTAAGTCTATTGTTGTTGGCTTCATAAAACAGTTTCCAGAATAACATTCTATCATAAAATACATGTGTTTTTTCAGACAATAGCGAGTTTATATTCAAGTATCTGTAAGATTTCTTGGTGGCGGGCGACCATTTGATCGGAATCAAGTCTGTCTTCTCTGGAGTAGGATTTCCGTAAATAGAATGACAATTTATCATATCGTATATATTTTAATTGACAGGTTAAGGTAAAATTCTAAATATTTAAAAACTACAAATTAAAGAATTAGTAAACAATCAAATATTAAATCATACAAATTTTTATTGTGTTTTTAATTGCTAGTAGTGACACCACGCATTGATAGAATTATAAATTAATGATCGTAGCGACAGCTTTATTATTATTATTTTTATTATACTAGTATTCGAAGGATGTATATAGATTAATTAAGTCAGGCCGACAGGCAGGACTCAAAAAAAAACCGATGTTACTGAAGCAGAAATTTATTAATTAATTACAATTATTAATTACAACTAAATAGGTGACAATTGTTCGATGTCAGAATCAAAAGTGATACAATTTATGGAATAAAAGCGGAAAGTAGCTCGTTCTCACGCGTCACTACTTGCGGAGTCAGCATTGCTTCATTGTTGCCGGGCTGATGCAATCCTCGTTGTTAAATATAATGTACTTTACTTAATCTGCACATTCCATATATAGTGCGTACTTAACATCTCCCTCCTGAAGATCAGCGACTATTGATGAACTTTAGTTTGAAATAGCGCTGAAAGGTTTGAAGGATCAGAATGCTTTTCTTTGCAGTTTCAGCATAGGTGTTTCTTTGCGGTGCTTTTTCAGTTGGGGTGTTTTGTTCAATTGTAGTAACTTGATGTCGGTTCTTAATCATTTTCCGCAGTATAATTCCTATACCAAGTATACATGCACCGAGTAGTAGTACATATATAGGTATAACTGTATATATCCAAAGTACCCTTTATTGTGTTATTGAACTCTTCAACTTGAGGACAAATGACAGAATCATCGTTAGCTAAAAATGTATCTTCAAATTTAGGATATGCTGTGGCTACCTAAAATATTTTATGATAATAAATAATTAATCTGTTAAATAATAATACCATAATCCCATAAACGATAAATAAAATATTTAGACAAATTTCAAATTTTCGTGCATGTGCTAGAAAAAAAATGTAATTTCTAAATTGACAGTGCACTTTATGGCTTAAGGTTTGTTTTATTGTCTGAATTGACAGTTGGCCATAGCGCTATAAGCTTTACTAGGATAAAGAATTGATTCAAAGTTGCAATTAATAAATTTGGTAGAAACCATGGTAACAATCTTTACACATAGTTATTTTGTATTTTTTTATACTACTAAAGTTAATGTTTGACCACATTCTGCTTGATGGAAAGTGGAAATGTAGTCATAGATGGTAATGCACATGAATTAAGTAACCTATTCACTCTTTTCTTGAATACACCTACATTTTTCTCGGAAGAAATACCGGCGCAGTCAAGCCGTTCCAGTCCTTCGCTGTAGGAAGTAAAAAAGACGAAACAAAGTTTGGACAGATGGATTGTCCACAACACTTATGATGTACGGCACTAATCTATCTAAGGATAGATTAGTGATTAGTTCCGGTGATGGTAGGGGGACGGGGGAATTAATTCATGTAATTGCTAAGCACATTCACCGAAGTGTATCCTATAGAATACTGAGAGGCTAGCAATTGGACGTATGTGTTCGAGGCTTTGGAGGTTGGCTTCAAGCAACTCAAGGTCGCATATAAGCCTCTTCGCTCGTCTCTCAATTGAGTCCAGAACCGCAAGAAGAGATTTTGCGGCACTAGCAAATATGTGACCACAGTACTCCACACACGACTGGATCTGTGCTGTGTATAAAACAAGCAGCTGTCCCGGTGTGAAGTACTGTCGGACCTTCGCAAGAACAGCAAGCTTTCCTGCAGCTGCTCTTGCTCTGCACGCAATGCACCAGCCAAAGTTGAGGTGCGAGGAAATCTCTAAGCCTAAGAACTGAAGCTGGTCACTGTTTTCCAAGGATATATTTTGGAAAGTAGGAACCAACCTGAAAGGGCTCCTTTTGGCGGCTTCTCTTTCAGACTGAACTTGGTCTCTACTAGCCCGAGACCTCGGTAGATATCTACAACTGTGCGGTAAGACGCATATCCATAGATACCGGGCTTCAACAGATCGTTAGTGTGCAGCAGAAAAAGAGTTGCAGAAAGAACGGACCCCTGAGGCACTCCGGCATTTATTGTCAAGGATTCCGAGGAACACCCATCGACAACTACTCGGAGAGATCTCTGGCTCAGAAAGTCCGTTACCCAGCCGATCAGACCAGGAGATATACCGTACGCTGAAAGCTTGCTTATAAGGCTCGCATGCCAGACCCTGTCAAATGCCCTCGAGTCGTCCAGAGAGACGGCGACCGCTTCTCCGTTCTTCTCGATGGCCTCGCCTAGAATGTGTGTAGCATACACTAGGAGGTCCCCAGTAGACCTATTACGGCGAAACCCGTACTGTCGGTCACTGAGGAGATCGTTACCTTCTAGGTATGGAGGTGATTGAAATCGGTCTGTAGTTGACAGGATCAGCACGGCTGCCTTTTTTGAGCACGGGTTGCACGTTGGCAAGCTTCCAGGATTTCGGCACTATTCCAGTCTTGAAAGAGAGGCGATACAGACGTGTCAGTACAGGAGACAACTCAGCTGCACATGTCTTGAGCAGAATGGCTGGTATACCATCAGGACCACTGGCTTTATTCACATCTAAACGACACAATGTTCTCCATACCTCTTTGTTAGTGATGCGGATTTCAGGCATCGAAATACTGCAGTGAGGAAGATGTGCTGGAGAAGCATTGCCAGTATCTAGATGCGAATTATCAGCAAACAGAGAAGCAAATACATTCGCTTTCTCTGTTGCTGTGTGGGCCAGGGATCCATCCGGCTTCAGCAGAGCAGACGGGTACGCAGACGACAGCACAGTTGTAGAAAGATATCTGCCGAGTACTCGGGCTAGTCGAGATCAAGTACAGTCTGAAAGAGAAGCCATGGTGCAGCGTTTGAATGACAAACTTCAGGCAGTCTCCGCATGGAGCAATGCCAATCTTGTCAAATTCAACGCCACCAAAACGCAGACGTGTCTGTTCACCGCCAAAAGGAGCCCTTTCACCTTGGCTCCTACTTTCCAGAATGTATCCTTGGAATACAGTGACCGGCTTCAGTTGTTAGGCTTAGAGATTTCCTCGAACCTCAACTTTGGTCGGTTCATTGAGTCCAGAGCTAGAGCAGCAGCAGCAAAGCTTGCCGTTCTTGCGAAGGTTCGCCAGTACTTTACACCGGGACAGCTTCTTGTTTTATACAAAGCACAGATCCGGTCGTGTGTAGAGTACTGTGGCCACATATTTGCTGGTGCCGCATAGTCTCATCTTGCGGTTCTGGACTCAATTGAGAGGCGAGCAATGAGGCTCATAGGAGATCCCGAGTTGGTCGAAGCCGACCTCCAAAACCTTGAACACAGGCGTAGAATTGCTAGCCTCTCAGTATTCTATAGGATACATTTTGGTGAGTGTGCGCAGGAATTACACGATCTAATTCCCCCGGCCCCCTTCCATCATCGGACTTTCCGACACACGGCAGGAATCCATCCTTTTGTTGTGGACATTCCACCTGTCCGAACGAAGCGCTTTGCTTCGTCTTTTTTACTGCGTACAGCAAAGGATTGGAATAGCTTGCCTGCGTCGGTATTTCCGAAAGAATACAATGTGGATAATTCAAGAGAAGAGTGAATAGGCTGCTAGGGTAATGCGCCTTACCACCTTAGACTGCATTCCACTTATCATCAGGTGGAATGTAGTCAAGCATTGCCCTAGATTATATAAAAAAAAAAAAAAAAAAAAACCAATGTATCAGGAAAGTATCTGTTTTCCCAGGAAATAGTTCCGAAGTAAAATGTATACTAACAAAGTTATTAACCACAGCAAAAAATTTCATTAATATAGACGCAGTAAAATTTGCGTGATAAGATCAAATAAGGATAAAAGACGAATCACAAAAAATAAAGAATATCTGATGTAACGTGGATAATACCGTAAGGTGTCATAATATCATAATATGGATTCAATATTTATACATTATATAAGTAGGTATGTAATCAGAAGGTCACAGAGAAATCAAACTTGAAACAACAGAAATAATTCTACTTGTGTTGTTAACTATATCACATGCCATATGGGACTTGTTATCCTAGATAAATGTATTCGCTTACATATTCTAACTGCTGATTAATAGTTGTATTAGTTTTTTGTGCGGAATTGCTTATTACTTTGGTTTTTGTTAGATTAATTGAGATACCTGATTTTGCACTTTCGGGTTCATCGGGCATTCGGAGAAAAGAATTAAATCATCAGCGAATCTCAAACGATTCAACCTTTCTCCGTTCACGTTAATTTGGAAATTATACCAATTCAGTCTCCTTCAGATCACCTCCAGCACAGCTGAGAATATCTGAGGTGAAATAGGGTAACCTTGACGAATGCCTCTTTCTATCGGAAACTCTTTGCCTGACTTTTCCAGTTTTGTTTGTGCTGTGCTCTGCCCGTAAATATTTTTTAATATCTGTTTTTATTTTTTTATGGACTCCTTCTTGTTCTAATGATTCCCATGTGTATTGATGTTGCAGGGAATCAAAGGTTTTGTTGAAATCTACGAAAGCCAAATAATAGATTTTGTTGTATACTCTGTATTTCTGTAAAACTCGGTGTAGGACGTGTATATGGTGAACAGTTGAGAAGTTGCTCCTAAATCCTGCTTGCTTCTTCGGCTGGTTTTCGTCGAGGGTAGAAGTTAGTCTAATTAATAATGTTTTAGAAAAGACCTTTTATGTATTGGACATTAAGCTTATTGGCCTATAATTGTCAATATCTCCTTTATCTCCTTTCTTGAGCAACAAAACTATTTCTGATTTCGGCCAATCTTCTGGGATAACTTCTGCTGTTAAAATGACAATAAACAGTTTTGTTCATTTGTGGAAAATTACGGGCATGAAAGCTCATTTGTAATTTGATCGGGGCCGGGTGATTTTCCTAATATCTGTGTACCACAAATAAAAGACGAGAACCTTATAAAAATCAAAAATCATTCATATTACCTCTGAAGAGTCGTTAAACAAAATTATTTAAGTAATATATTATCTGTTCTTAGTACCATTCATAGTGTTCATATCAAAATAAACTCATTATTTAATCAAGTGTTAGTTAATATTTATAAATGTGTAGTTTATATTGCTTACTGGAAAAGGTTTGTAGCCACTGCCTACTCATTAGTGTTATCGGTTAAATCACTCGTACACTGCTACTTTTATTATATCATTTTTTTATGCTTTATTCAAAGTTATTCAACCTATGGGAGATTCTTCGTCTACTATTGTGATCATTGTTTTTACAGAATTAAGATTCTTTTTTTTGCCTTGAGTTGGCTTGTATTTGTATATATATATCACACTCGTTTGCAGTTACTATATTTTGGGATTTACTTTTAACTCGAACAAAACAGAAGTCATTTCACAAATTTGTATATATTAAGCATTAAGTTTTCAAACTGTCTATATATTTCAACATATAGTTTAGCCGTGATCAATTTTAATATTATTTATTATATACGAACGAAAACTACTGAATTTGTAAGATATTTTTTACAAAATGATTATCACATTATTTGTTTAACAGTAACCGGGCTTTTACCGGGAGTTAAGGGTGAAGAACTGTTTGATTCTAAGTATAACGTTTATAGAACTGATCGTGACTATGAACGATTGGGTAAGAGGATGGAAGGAGGCACTTTAATCGCTGTACAACATTCTCTTACTACTAAATTACTTAATTCCCGCGATCTGCCTATATTTCCTGATGCTGAAGTAGTTCAAATCAATATATCACTATGCAGCATGCTTGTTCTAAAAAACTTAGCAGCATCGCAATTACGATTTTATGAATACTTGTCGGACTTAAGTATTGAGTATCCTACTGATTCATATTTAGTGTTAGGGGATTTTAATATAAAGAATACCGAATTTCAGTCAAGTTCAAATGGTTTTAACTATGTTATTTTTAATTTCTCCGTAGATCCTCTAACTTCTCAAATTTTTTTCTTTCTCAGTTTTACGGGATGGATGCGATTTAATTCTGTTAGTAATGACAATGCTAGACATTTGGATCTAGTTAATGTACATGTTATGTAGTAGTTCTCAATGTACAGTATATCGTGCTGTACCGTTAGCAGTACCAGAGGATAGTCATCATCCAGCTCTTAATATTAATGTTGAGTATGATTTAAATTTACCTAGCCTGCGACCGGCCCCTCGTCTTATTCGTCATTATCATACAGCTAACTACTCAATAATTAAAGGCGAACTATCTAAAATTGACTGGCCAGAGGAAATAGGAGATAAAAACATTGAAGATGCTGTTAGTCACTTTTATTCAATAATAAACTTAATAATCAACAATCACGTATCTTCTATGTTTGTTATTGACAACTCCAGAATTCCTAAATCGTACTCATGTCCATTAATTAGACTAATAAATATAAAAAATAAAATTTATAAATAATGGAAAATTTATGGCAACTTGTATTACTACAATTGGTTTGCACACTTAAGACAGGAGTATAAAAAACTAGAGGCATCTTGTTATATGTCATTTATTTCACAAACAGAAGCAGCATTTCAATATCTCAAATTTAAGCTCCAAACGTTTTTGGTCTTTTATTCATTCAAAATATCACTCTAATACCATTCCAGACAGTTTATTTCTTGATGATGAAAATGCACATGAGGGACATCGAATAGCTCAACTATTTAATAGGTTTTATGAATCAGTTTTTGAAAAAAGTTCCGAGACTATAAATAATATTGACATTGAAGATTCCCCGGAGACCGTTGGCTGACACCCTATATTTTTGAAGAAATGTTTCAAGAACTTAGCTACTCCTCTAACGATTCAATTTCAGAAATCCCTTTATAAATGTGCCTCATAAAAGTGGTGATAAACATAATATTAGTAATTATCGTGGTATTTCTAACCACAAAGCATTACAAAATCCCTAGGGATGTTGGTGTTTCGTCATCCAGACTGCACTTATTCCTGTATTCTAAACATCTGAGGCGCGTGATACTTGTGGAGCTTACTGTTCCTTGGGAAACAAACATCCCAAGGAATCACACATTCAAGCTCAATAAGTATTACGAACTGATAAGGAATAAATTTATAGTTAGTTTGTACGCGGTAGAAGTGGGAGCGAGAGGTATAACAGCAAAATCTCTCTATAGCCTACTTAAAGATCTTGGCTTTTGTAGAACAAGCGTTGGTTCATTTCTAGAACGTATTTCAAAGACGGCATTAGTAGGTTCTTTCCAAATTTCCATTCCAAATTTCAATTTATGCTTCCATTACTTTGACTTCATTAGAACAAAGGCGGGAACACAAAGACCAAATTTTTTTATACAAAATCATTAATGGTGTGGTCGATTCTCACTACTTACCTATTAAGCAAAATTGCACTACATTGTCACGAGAATCAATAAGCAAAGTAATAAGATTTTGCATGTACCAATAGTTGGCACCAATTATGCAAAGAATAGGTTTTTAATTCGAGCTTGTAATTTATATAATCATAAATATAGCCACATTGATCACTATTGATATAATTTAAATCATTTTGTATCTCTAATAAAAGCAAACAAACAATGAATATAACATTGGCAGGTTCGTAATATTATATAAATTATGAATGTATATATTTTTTTCTTAGATTTTAAGTAAACATAACACCCATAGTAAAGATTAACATTAATTAAAAATAATTATTGTATATGATACTACTATTACCAGCTTATTATGCATGTATTAAACATATTGTGAAAACTTAATTAACTTGTCTATGTATTAATAATAATATTTTTTATTTATTATTGTAAATGCTGTTTTTTTCCACAATAAATAAAAAAAAATAATAAAAAAAAATATGGTTGCCTGTAAAGTCGGTTTTACGGGCGAAGATTTACGTGACCACGTCTTTTTCTCGGTAGAATATTTATTGATATGAATATTATTAAATTGCACAATATTTTAATAATTTGAGTGATTTTGTTGAGGATAGGACGATGAAGACGTTGTCACGTAAAATCATTTTATATATTATTTATTTTATATTATATTATTGATGTTATTATTTTTTACAAAATTTATTTACAGACTTTTTCGATACATCAATTAGTTGCGGAGATATCGATCATTGAAGTTATTGTTTGCTACCAGTATTTTATATATTTATTTTTTTCAGTTATAAAAAAATACTATTTCCAATTGTGTCTACCAAGTATGGTCACATGTACTGGCCTACATATTAAATAATAATAAGTACAGATAATGTTATGTGACGTCACTTCTGATTTTATATATTTTAATATTTTTAATTTTAAAGAATCAATTTGAAAATCAAAACACTTATTCAGATCGAAGGTTAAAATTTTTGCTAAATAAATTTGAAATTAATTAAAATTTGTAATTGTACATAATGAAGTTGAAAATTAAAACATTTACTTAAATTAGATGTTAAAATTCTTGCTCAACACATAAATTAAATCAAGTTTTCTTATATCTGCCACTTTTTCTTAATATTTGTAATTTTAAAGAATCAATTTGAAAATCAAAACATTGCTCGGCGGACCGATCATGTTTGAGTGGGAGAGAGACGCAAGGCATTCTATGTGTGTGTGACTCATCGTTACGTTACCGGGCGTTACACTTTTTCATAAGTGACTCCCAGCTTAACCTAATTTAAGACGTTGTCACGTCAATAAATAAGTTGAGTTTGCAAACAAATGACGAAAAAAGATAAGCATTAACAATTTTCTAAACTGAGGATTGGACAATTTTCTAAACTGAATATGACAGTACTGAAATGGACAGTCACTATTCCAACTACACCACTGTGCTTTTTGATAGCTTAACTTTGTCTTATATATTGTTAACAAACAATATTCTTTTATAATAAGTTCATTGACCGATCAACTAGTTCGTTGACACGATAATGTCACTGCACCTGACAACTTATTCACTAAACGATTTATATATTGTATTGTATAATGTTTTTATCACTTTCATGGTTTTATATAACTTTTAAGAATTTATATCACCACAGAGTTGTTTTGTGTCACAAAATAACTAATTAAAATAACGATTATAAACAGTTTTGAAATTCAATTTGAGGACCACCAAGAACACCATCTATCTGACAACACAGCGCGTCGCCAACCCGTGACTTACTTATAGGAGGTTAAAAGGGTGGAAAAAAGGGGGAAAAACCGAGAACACTTATTGATACGGAGATCCTAAAACGGAGAGTACAAAAACTAAATCGATTTTATACTATCAAACAGTCCAGGAATTATAATAAATAACATCGAAGTTCTAAACCATGAATCATAAACCAATCAGAGCAAAGATAACCCTGTCAAATAATAGATCTAGTTATACTACCGGTTATAACACTAGTTTGAATTATGATGAAGAAGCTGATAAAACATCAAAAAGACACTACAATACAAATTTCCTACGACAAATTGGTTAACGTTATTACCGATGGCCTCCAAAAAGCTAAAACATCAAATGTTAACGTAAATACAAAAAAATGTATGTTATCAGAAATAACTTATACACTTATATTCAAAAGACAGTCATTATAAAAGATTAAAAATAAAATGAAAGCCATGAAGAATGAAATTTCAGAACTATACAAAATAATAAGTAAGATTACGCAAGATACAGAAATAACATTATAGAAAAAGATCTAGAGCAACCAGGAAGTACAAGGTGAGCCTACAAAGCATTGAGCACGAACAAAATTTAAATAGAAGACCAACAATAAGGACATAATATTACAAACAATCGCGCTAATAACATAAATATAGCTACAGAATTTTATAAAACCCTCTACTGCGACAAAAAAAAAGGTGAGTATCTTTAATAGCAAGACAAATTACAATAGTACAAAAACAACTGAATATCAAATATCAGAATATGATAATATAGAGGATCACTGAGGATTAAAAATATCCAGACCATATCACTAATGTGGCTATTAAAGCAATTTCTACTCTACTTTCAGCACCGCTATTGTGTGTGGTCTAAGTCAAACGTAATTTTAATATATAAAAAGGGAGCCCCGCAAGACAACGGTAACTACAGACGTATAAGCCTCCTACCATGTCTGTAAGTCTAAGATCTTCTCCACTCTTTTAAATAAAAGAATAAGCGTAATCTTGAAAACTGCACAACCTGTCGAATAAGCTGGGTTTAGAAAAGATTTTTAGGCCCTTGAACATATTCACACTCTGAACCTATTAATAGAAAAGTACCAAGAAAAACAAAAAACTCTACATATTGCTTTCGTAGATTTCAAGAAAGCTTTCGAGACGATATCCCATTCTAGTATTTGGAAACAAGCTAGAATAGAAGAATAAGGAGTAAACAATAACTATATACAGATGATCAAAAAAATGTATATAGCAATAAATTTGGAAGAATCAAGTTGGAAAAAATCGGTCCAATTTTTTCCATAAATAGGATCGTGAGATAGGGGTCCCTATGTACCCATCATTGTTTATTGCTGTCCTAGAATCAGTAGTAAGAAAATTGGATTGGAATAAAATACGGCTTATACATTGACGGGAATTACCTAAGCCATTGTTTTCAGACGACTACGTTTTGCAGACAACATAATCCTGCTATCAGAATCTGCCTCTCAACTTCAGCTTATTATACAATCTCCAAACATATATGTAGGTCTAGAAATTAACCTAACCAAAACGATGTTAAAGACATACTGCAAAGAGAAGCGGAGAATTTCAGTTATTTGGGTAAAGAAATTTGACAGAAAAAAGAAATAAACAAGAAGTAGAAAAGCGTGTACAACTAGCTTGGAATATTTTTTTACTGTTAAAGAAATATTTAAAAGCAGTATTCCTGTAAATATAAAAACAAAAATATTGTCGTAATGTATCTTACCATGCTTAACTTGTGGCTGCCAAACTTGGAAGTATACTACCAAAATAAAAAAATATATTATCTACATGCCAATGAGGTATGGGACGCGGAATGCTCAATTTTGCGGAATTTTCGCGGTGACGTTGCGGGAATTAATACGCAGTGCAGTGTATATACTATAATATCTTATTTTCTAAGACACTATAAAGAATGGTGGTATAAACTCGTGCGCGTGTATCCGACACCGACAGTATATTAAGGTATCTTAACACTCAACATAAGAAAGATACAAAAAAAAAATGTGTGTGTGTGTGTATTAGTGTACACACGTAAAAAGTGAAACTTCTTTATGACATCATTTTTCGAAAAATAACTCACTAACTAAAAAATTTACACTGTTTTATTATCATAGACATGCATACAAATAATATAATTATTTCACCTGATTATAACTATTACAATTATTGTAGTATTTCATTATTTAGGTAGAATTAATATTATCATTGTTATTGTTATTATATTTATGTAATTATTGGCATGTGATATCTAAAATATGAAATATATGGTAATGATAAAAGAATATAAATATTTTCAAACATTAATTTCGGTGAAAACATTATTTTAGTCGCATCTTTTCAATGTTTATCTATACTGCAAAGTTAAAAACATTGGTTAGTATTTTCCAAAGAAACCTAATAGATGTCACCGTCCCGATAAAGACGATCACATATAGAATGCTTAATTCACCGAGACGGACAGCGATACGGTGGCTCAGTTGATAGAGCGACGGGACGGTTTTCCAATAGTCGCGGGTTCGAGTCCCTGCTCGTATCCGTTTATTTTTCATTGTATATTGATATAAACTCAAATATTTTTTTCTCGGATACTTATTATCATCTTATTAAAAAATAATAATAATTAATTAAGGCCATAAAATAATTCGTGAAAAGCGTAAATTAAGGGATCGAAATTCAAACTTCCAAAATGCGCCACCATTGGTCGAAAGGAAATGTCACGTCATTTGACACGCTATTCAAATTATCGGCGTCAAAGTTCATACTGTAGTCTTAGTTTGTTTCTGAGAAAAATAAATAATTTTCGCCTATATTTTCGTGTTAAAAGGTTTATTAACTGATACGATTGTTCAGGTAATCCCAAGAACGTTTTCTCAATACTTAAACAACTGTTACAAAACAACGACAAACTCTTTTTCAATAGCAGTTAGCATGCTACTACACATTACATTTTTAAAATGTTTCTTTCTCTTAATCATTTTCCATTTCACTTGACTCAGATAAATAACTTGGTTGATAATCAGCAAATATAGAAGAATAAGATGCTATAGAAATACGGTAAGCTGTGTTTTCAGTAAACAATTTTCTTTTTAAAACAGTTTTAATGGTAAGTTAAATGAGGAAATAGTGACAATGTTACATTTTGTTTTTCAGCAGGTATATTTACATTGACACCTTTACTTCCATACTTCGGTTTAATATTGACTTGTACAGCTTACTCATTTGGTAATTTATCTTCAATATGCGAAAAGCAAGGCTCTGCCTATGATCATCACCTTCAATAGGAGAAGTACTGAGTCTTGGCTGATTAATATCACAGACATTTGTATGGGCAGTATTAGTGCTTACTTAGTAAATCACTTCTTTGTGAAGATAAACATTTTTTTAAAACATTACTGCTTTTGATAGCCAACTCGAAAAGGGCTTCATTAACCGGTGTCAATCTTAGCCTTTTGCCTACGAACATTCTCATTCTCTCAGCTAGTGGTTTTTGGAGACACAACTTCTTTCTTCAAACTAAACTTATATTACATTTTTACCTGAAATCGTGCACACCTGAAATCACAGCGTGCAGTTTTGAAAGTTATGATGCATAAAAGCATTCCAACCATTTAATATAGATAGAAATTAAAATGCAAGTAAGTTAACAAGGCAAATAAAGAAATTACGATATCGAATCGTATAGTCCTCAATGATTAACTTCGTAATATATACACTACCAACGTACGTACAACGGTCCCCCGACGCAACGAATTCAATAAGTATATTATTTTTACTCTTTTTAGAGCTCTTTTTGTAGGCCCTTTTTGTAAATTAAATTGAGAGAATCATCTTCTGTAGACTTAGATCGGAAGTCGAGAGACTCAAAATCATCCCAAATGAGCAGTTCGGCTTTAGAGCCAACCATTCATGTTCCCATCAGGTGCAACGCCTCACGGAGCACATACTGATAGGGGCCACTGTGAGGGCCAAGAAGCATAGGACAGGAGCGCTCTTCCTCGATGTAGCTAAGGCGTTCGACAGGGTCTGGCACAATGGACTGGTGTACAAGTTATACCAGTTCAAGGTGTCGGACAGACTCGTACTCATCATACGGGACTACCTGTCGAATCGCTCCTTTCGCTACAAGTGGAAATCGTTTTGTCAACCCCCGCCCCATCAGGGCGGGTGTCCCCCAGGGTTCAATTCTCTCGCCTATCCTATATTCCATCTACGCTAGCGATATTCCTAGGCCGCGATGTAAAGTGCACCTTGCCATGTACGCGGACGATACCGCGCTTTACACGTCCTCTAAGGATCACTGGGAGATATACCATCGTCTCCAATCCGCAGTCGACTCCCTCGAGAGTTGGCTGCGGAAATGGCGGATCGAGGTAAACCCTAAGAAGAGCGTTTCGGTGCTCTTCGAACGGGGCCCCCCAAGGATCCTCCCGCGAATCAAACTCTTTGATAAACCGATACCTTGGAAAGACGAGGCAAAATACCTAGGAGTAACGTTAGATAGAAAGTTAGTTTTCACTGCGCATATTAGGACCGTTCGTAGCAGAGCGGCCTACATATTAGGTCGTTTATATCCGCTGTTAGGCAAGCGGAGTAAAATGTCCCTTCGCAATAAGGTGACACTTTACAAAGCTTGCATACGTTCCGTCATGTCCTATGCGAGTCCCGCTTTTGCGCACGCTAATCTGAAACCCCTTCAGGTGATTCAGAACAGGTTTACACGGATTGCAACCGGGGCGCCGTGGTTCGTACGCAACATCGATCTCCATAGAGACTTAGACCTTCCGACCATCGCTCAGTACTTCAAGGGGCTTTCACAAAAGTACTTTGAACGTGCTGAGTGACACCCGAACCCACTGGTGGCTGACGCCGCAGAGTATAGACCACGTAAGACTACTTTAGTCAGAAAAAGAAGACCCAAGTCGGTACTCGTTGACCCCAACGACGCGATCACAGTAGGTAATAACGTGTACGCGTAGGCATAATTGACACCACACAACATACAGACACACACCGTCTATACCGGTATAGACGAGGTCCCAACTGAGTAAGTGCTTCGTTGCTCCGGCGTTCTGCCGTCGGAGAACGCTAGTGTCCAAATTTCCTTAGCTTCCCTCCTGACTAACGACGCCCCGAGCCGAGGTTCGTGTCTCAATCTGAGACGCCCTCGGGACGTCGTTCCCCATGGGGGCCCATCTGGCCCCCCCTTTTAAGGGCGGGTCTTCTGACCCACCCGCTCCCCCGGTGACGCTGTAATAGCCAACAGGTCTAACAGCATAGACAGACAAAAAAAAAAAAAAAAAAAACAAAAAAAATATATATTTTTCCCACACCAAATGAATAGTTCTATATTAACGCATAACGATATTGAAAGAGTATCTATTTCCCGGTCTCATTGTTGTGCACCTGAAAAATGCAGTTAATACCTTGGAGATATGGGTGACCCATTTTTAGTTTTTCATATTAACATAAGAAGTATTGTTGAAATGTATAACAAAATGCAAGCTAAGTTCAATTTTGCAATATATGTTGGTTATTTTTATTTATTTATTTCCGTTTATTACATTATAACATTACAATATTACCTACTCCTAAACACAAATCTTATCAAAAGATTATCGCGTTAATGGAGTTAACATGCTTCGTAGCTTAATAATTATATATAACATTATCTTGTTCTTAAATTAATCTTGATATCCTATATTATAATAACTTTAAGGGTACCTTTTATCTAATAACTAAATATAGCAATACAAATAGTAAAAAAAATACTTACATATACATCAACATAAATACAAAAATACATACAAATACATACATAATAATAACAAATATAACTTATGTGAGTGACATATAATAATTTTTCAGTTTACGTTTAAACATCATGACGGAAGCACTAAAAGTAATATGGCTAGGTAGGGAATTCCATGACTTCGCTGCTTGTAGGGAAAATGATTTGTAATAAAAGCTAGATTCTTAGGAAGGAATACCAAAAGTTGCTATGACGCAGGAACGTTTAGGGCGGCTACTGGGTAATTAAATTTGGAAACGCTCATGCAAATAAGAGGGGGCTAAATGAGAGAAAACGTTATATAGCAAGGTAAAGATGTGCATATGCCGGCGTTGGCGGATAGGGAGCCACTTAAGTTGACGACGGAATTCAGTAATGTGGTCAAATTTGCGTAGTCCGAAAACAAACATACACAAGTTTTGAAGGCGATATAACTCATTAAGTAGCTCATCAAATGCGTCCAAGTCAGCGTAGTCGAGAAGAGGTTATAAAAGAGATTGTGCTAGCAAGATTTTGGTCTGCAAGGGTAAGAAATTGTGCAAAAGTTTAAGGGAGTGGACTGACATATGAATGCGCTTGTTAACATCATTAATCTGCGCCGACCAATATAAATATTTGTCGAATGTCAATCCTAGAATTTTAAATTCATCGGAAAATTGTATAATAGATTTGTCGTATACTATATTGCTAAGTTGATTAATAATAATTCTATTCCGAAAGTATCTGCTACCAATTATAATAGAATGTGATTTTTTGGGATTTACTAAAAGCCTAAACAACTCGGCCCACTCTTTTAGTAATCTCATGATTTATAAGATTCACAGTACTATTAAGATTTTGGAATGATGAATGCCTATAAAGTTGCAAATCGTCAGCGTAGAGATGGTAGTGGCAAGAAAAGATTTTAGTGATTTCATTAATAAAAATGGAGAAAAGTGAAGTAGATAGAACGCCGCCCTGTGGGACGCCAGCAGAAAGTTTTTTTCCATTCAGAGAATGAATCATCAGAACAAGTAATCTCTCGACGTCCAAACAGGTAAGTATGGAACCAGGAAATACGGGTTAAGACTGCTCATGATAGCTAGCAAAATATCAAAATCCACTGTGTCAAAAGGCATTACTAAAATCTTATTCGACGAGGATAGTAAGGTTTTTGTTGTCCGTAGCATACCTGATATATTCAGTAACCTTTGTTGTTGTACGGAAACCGGATTGGTTGGGACTAAGAAGGTTGTTTTGATTTAGAAAATTTATCAATTGTTTAAATACAATGCTTTCTAGGGCTTTGAATAGAAATGTGAGTATAGATATTGGACGAATGTGCAGATTTCCAAGGAGATGAAAAGGAATTGGTTGTTAGGAAAGGGTTAGAAATGTTTTAAAATTATTATTGTTTGTTTAAAATTCTAATCGGCCATTCCGCAAAACAGTTCGTTGTCACTAGTTATGTTAGAAATATATTTCTTAAACATATTTAAAAATATATATTTATCATTAACCCAATTAAATGCAAATCAATAGTATGAATTGGTATAACAAACAATAAGTTGAGCAAAGGTGAAAGGTTGTTTGAATATTTTCCATGAGAACTAGTAAACGAAGCTTTAGTCATAGTTGTCTAGCTGAACTCAGATAAAGTATTTAGAGCCACTCATAGTTGGTATCTCATAATAAGAATAATAGTTTAAACTTTAAACAAACCAAATATTTACGTAATTTACACTTTGTGTTGAAATTTCTTGATGGAACTTCATAACTAAATGTTTTTAAATGAAATATATATATATGCTTGTACTAAGTTCCACTATTTAATGATTTTATATTTATGCTATGCGACGTGTGAATCAGTCTACATAGGTCAAACAGGAAGAAACTTTAAAACAAGATTGAAAGAACATATAGGAAATTGGAAAAATAATAATAAAATAAAATAAAATCCAATAAATAAAATCCACATTCGCAATACACTTATATCAACCAAACATACAACAAACATAAAACATTTGAAAAAGACATGACTGTTTTACATGTGTGTGACAAAGGACGAAAACTGAACGCCTTAGAAGCTATAGAAATAAACAAACATAAACACCTACACCCGGAATTATTACTTAATGAGCAGGAGCAATTAAGTACATCGCCATTGCTACAGTGCATCTCAACAAAAATGGAATAATTTAATTACCAATATTTATAACCCAGAATTTGTGATTATCTGTATAAAATTAACTATTTATTCTCTATTAACATTATTGTAATTTTTTTAAACTTTGACATTATTTTCAATACTAATTATTATGAATTTAATATTATAAATTTTAAAATAATATTCTAAAAATTTATTGTAACTTAATAGCTTGCATTGATGTTGTAAATTTAGTGGGTAGTAAGTTAAACTTATTTTATGTTAATTACCCATCAGTGAATGAATTAGTATGCCTGACGATGATGTTTGAAACCGGTCGCATAGCATAAATATAAAATCATTAAATAGTGGAACTTAGTACAAGCATATATATTTAATTTAAAAACCAAACATTTAAGATCTTTAAGTACTAATTAATATGCTAATTACAATCGTAACTAGTCTATTGGATAAAAATCCATTCGGAAATATCTCAGGAACATTTTATGTATAACTAAAAACAAAATAATAATGAGATAAAATACTGAGACAAGACTGATATTTTTTAAACGCCTGTTTTATTTTTTTTGATTGGATAATGTTATCATAAGTAGAAAAAACTCTTGATACTGCTTTTATTTTTAACTTCCATGCCTCAATTCTCTTCGATTAGTATGACAATTACTGTTATCAGTTATAATACATTTAGTCCAATAACACAAAAAATATATTTAACGACATATAATTTAAATAAGCACTCCGATAAAATGTACTGTATTTTAAATTACTTTTATTTTAATTTGTTATATAATATGGTAATAGCAAAACAAAATTATGTAGCTAAATAGACACAATGAATTTTAAATATATTTTTTTCAATAAATATAGAATGAAAAGTAACCCGAAACGGGAATCCGTGAGCTATGGGAAACCTCTTTCATTTTTCCAGAGGTGGCGGGTTCGAATCTTTTCCCGTTGTAGTATATTTTTCTTTCTATATTTATTTAAAATAGCTTAACATGACAAAATACATGTTTATAGACACATATTTTCAAATTTATAAAAAAAGTTTTTTTTGGAAATAGCTCTTAATACGTTTCATTACCTAAAATAATTAAAGTACAACATGTAATCGCAGCAACATTATCATCATTATTCTTTAAAGTATGTATTGAAAGAAATTTTGAACATGCTGCAAGTTTTATAACTAAACATTAACTAAATGCTGATAGACCTAAGATAAATAATAATAATAATAATAATAATAATAATAATAATAATAATAAAAATAAATCAGTAATGCAACATGAAAAATAAAAGGAAAAAACCAAACCAAACGAAAATGTCACCAAAAGTAACAACCAAAAATAAGTTATAAATAAGTGAACTGTGACAATTGGCACTCGATGATCCGATGATCACCAGGAGTAAAAACGTCAACGCACGCCAACCACCGCAGCCCGTCGCACCGAGCAGCTCCACGTCATCAGAGGAGGAGTACGCCACTCCTCCTGAGAATGTCGTGTCGAGCAGTGACGACGAGCTGCCGCCTCCAGCGCCGCGCCGAGCACCAGCGCCGCGCCGAGGGAGGCCACCGCTGCCGCGCTTGGGGCCTACTGGGGCATCCGCTCCGCGTTCGGCCCCCGCCGTCGGTGGTGCAGTGCGCCGCATGAAATGGACGCAAAATATAAACGAAAATGTCATGCGAGCGTACTATAGGGCGACAGAGGGTGGAACTAACCTCACTGCGTGGCGAACCCGTTTGTTGTCTTTGTTTCAGGTCCTTGAACCAGAGTTGACTGTTTCGGCCCAACGACTATCGGATCAGGTGCGGTTTATTCAACGTAATCGTGCGTTGGATGACTCCGCACTTGACCGGATTCGCTCCGAGGTGACAATCTCTGCATCCACCACCGAAAGCATCCATTTGCGAGCCCAGTTATCGTCCGCTCCTTCGGTGGCAGGGTTAGTGGATGGAAATGCTGATGTGGGGGGCGTTGAGATTACAACCGTAAGTACCCAAGATAATGAGCAATTAAGGAGGACTTTGGAGGATGCGATTTTGGAATTTAAAGACATACCAGCCCGCGACAGGCCACGGTTACCCCGTTTTCCCACGCATAGACGTAATATGTCGCTAGTAATGTCGCTAGCTCTTATCTTCGTTCTAGCAATAGTCTCACTGATACCCATTCAATTCTTTATTGTGCAGCTGTTGCAGCGTGCCGCTCCGCCCGTGTCAGATTTCCTGAGCCTGATAGGGTGGTGCGGTCCACTGAGGACACATCCGCATGGCAGATGAGGATTGAACGGCGTATCAGCGCAGCTAGGGTCATTATTGGCAAGTTAATCTGCTTCAGATCGGGAAACATCCGGCCGAGAGTCATGCGTTATGTTACACAGGCCTTTGCCGGTACTGGCATTAGACCTCAGGATTACATGGCCTATGTAACAGAACGTATAGACTACCTGAAGCAGAAAGTTTGTGCGTGAGCAAATCGTATCCGTCGTTATAAACAACGTGTTAATAGGTATAAACAGAATCGCATATTCCAAAGTGACCAAAGAAAGGTTTATAAAAGCTGGGAGGAATCTGCTACGAATGTGATTGATGGGCAGTTACCAAATATGGAAGAAATGTTCACATTTTGGACAAATATTTGGTCGGTGCCTATTAATCACAACGATGGTGGCTGAATGCGTGTTGTTGAGCGCGCGTGTGAACACCTGCAGCCAATGGAGGCTATATTTATAAGCTCAGACAATGTCAGGGATGCGATCCGTTCGACCCATAACTGGAAAAGTCCTGGGCCGGACGGATTACATAACTTTTGGCTCAAATGGCTGCGGTCTTCACACGAACGTTTGGCTGGGCAATTCCAGGAAGCCATCGTGTCCGGATCCCTACCATCTTTTATGACAACAGGAATCACCTTTCTGCTCCACAAGTCTGGTAGTATCACGGATCCAAAGAACTTTCGACCTATCACGTGCTTACCAACAATTTATAAGCTTCTTACATCCATTTTGACTTCAAAATTAAACACACATTTGTATGCAAATAGCATTTTAGATCCCGCTCAAAATGGATGTAAGATTGGGTCTCGTGGTACTAAGGAGCTCCTCCTTATTGACATGGCCATTAATGAAAAGGTTCGCCGAGGTAAGAAGGGTCTCTCCGCCGCCTGGATTGATTATAAAAAGGCCTATGATTCGGTGCCTCATACATGGTTAAGACGAGTACTAGAAGTGTATAAGATTGACACAGATCTATGCGCTTTTCTTAATTCATGTATGAGGCAATGGACAACGGTCCTTTGTCTTCCAGGGGGCGGAGGAAGTCTTCTTACTTCCGAACCTGTAAGGATTGAGCGAGGTATTTTCCAGGGTGATAGCTTGAGTCCTTTGTGGTTTTGCCTGGCTTTGAACCCCTTAAGCACGTTGCTTAGGGATTCAAAACTGGGATTTCGCTTTCGCAGAGGGGGTGAGATCATTTCACATCTTTTGTACATGGACGATCTCAAATTATTTGCACCAAATAAAGCAGATCTGGTATCATTACTAAGCGTTACGCAAACGTTTAGTAATGACATTAGGATGGAGTTTGGTGTAGATAAATGTGCGGTTGCACATGTGCAGAATGGCCGAGTTGTAAATAGCGAATATTTACAACTCTCGGAGACAATGTCCCTCAGATCTCTCTCTGAAACCGAAACCTACAAATACCTTGGTATGTCGGAATGCTTAGGCATACTAAGTGGGGACATTAAACAGCTAGTGAAGGAACGCTTCTTTAACCGCTTGACAAAAGTTCTAAAAAGTCTTTTGTCAGGAGGTAACAAAGTGCGTGCATTCAACAGTTGGGTAATGCCCCTGCTGATGTATACTTTCGGCATATTAAGGTGGACTCAGACCGAATTAGATGCCCTGGACCGAAAGGCCCGAAAACTATTGACAATGTATCGCATGCATCATCCGCGCTCATCAGTGATGAGATTGTATATTCCACGGAAGTGTGGGGGTCGCGGCTTCCTTAATGCCAAAAACTTACACAACCGTGAGGTATGCAATCTTAGGGAATATTTCCTTCATGCTGAGTGTGGAATGCATCGGGACATTGTTGCAGTAGATAATGGTCTTACACCGCTCTCCTTAGCCAAAGATAACTGGCATAAACCGGTAGTACTTAGCACTGACGACCGTATAAGTATATGGAAGAGTAAGGAGCTTCATGGACGGTTCCACCAGGCACTCTATGGGCCTGATGTAGACCTTCTGGCGTCCGTGGCTTGGCTACGATTCGGTGATCTCTTTGGTGAAACCGAAGGTTTTGCTTGTGCAATTGCTGACGAAGTTGTCAAGACGAACAACTATCGGAAATACATAATAAAGGATGGCACTGTTGACATATGTCGTGCGTGCCACCAACCAGGAGAATCCATCAGACATGTTATTTCCGGTTGTTGTCGTCTTGCCAATGGAGAGTATTTGCACAGGCACAACCAAGTAGCCAAGATTATCCACCAAGAACTTGCTCTTCGATACGGACTTGTACCTTTTGAAGTGCCATTTTATAAGTACTCACCGGAGCCAGTTTTGGAAAATGGTCATGCTAAGCTCTATTGGGACCGATCTATCATAACGGACAGGACTATTGTAGCCAATAAGCCTGATATCGTGCTGGTAGATCGGTTAGAGCGCCGGGCATTTCTTGTTGATATCAGTGTCCCGTGTGACGCTAATCTTGTGAAAGCTGAGAAGGACAAACTGTCAAAATACTTGGACTTAGCTCACGAGATTACCGACATGTGGGATGTTGACTCAACAATAATTGTTCCGATGGTAGTTTCCGTCAATGGTCTTATAGCGAAGAGTCTCGATCACCATCTCAAGAGGCTCTCACTAAAAAACTGGATCAAGGGTCGGATGCAAAGAGCAGCAGTTTTGGGTACGGCACGCATTGTGAGGAGGTTTCTTTCGCTGTCGCCCTAACCACCGGCGGACTGGTCGTAAGGCCCACGTCGGCGGGATACTGTTTTTTATATTTATATTTATAATGTTGTTTTTTTTTTTAATGTTATATGTATAAATGTAAATAATAAGATTATAAATGAAATAAATGATAATAATAATGTATTTATTTCGAGCAACACAGGCTCATTCTGTTTACAGTTATGTCAAATTACAATTGAAAATTAATCACAATAAAAAAAAAATTAATGACGTCACAAATTTAAATTCAAAAATTATCCTAATATACAATTAATTGTATTATTATAAAATAAATATTGTAAGCATTTCGATTGTCAATTACACATTAAACTAAGTTACTAATATACCAATAAAATTTTAGATGCTAACATTCTCAGGACACTGTTAGAACTTAACCGCATTCCTTTCAGCAGTGAAAACGTTTTATTCCTTATTATGGCATAAAAGTCCTTTGTCCTTTCGGAGGCAAACATGCCTAAAGCTAAACAAAAACGTTGGTAAGCCCAACAGCATTCTGTTAATATGTCATTATTGTACTGGACCCTCAGTGTGTCCACCGCTCTTTGTGTATAGTTGACCCACAAAGCCCCCGTATAGAAGTTTTGACAGTAAGCTTTTAAACAGCGTTATTTTAGTATCCTTACCACATCGGGCAAACCTTCAGGCCAACGTATTACACTTCATAGCAATATTTTAAGCAAGTGAATTTTCGATTCATATTTATCGACAGGTGAGAGAAATTTTAAACCAATATAAAAAAGTAACGTTTTTCTGTTACGCGCCGTCTTTATTTCTAAGTCACATTTTTCCGTTACGAGCCATATTACTTTCAATTGTCTTAGCCTTAGAGTTCATTTAGATGACCTGGATGATTCAATTGTGAACAATTCAAATGTTTTAGTTCTATCCGAAACATGGCTGAACAATGAAAATGGAACAAACATTATTGACTTCAAATGTATTGCAAAATTTAAACGGTCGAACGCGAGAGCAGGAGGTGTAGTAATATATTACAATTCTGATGATGTTGTTAATATTGTAATTTTATCTGCTTTCTCTCATGACTTTCATGGGTCACTATTTGATGTACGTATGGATTTGATTTATGTATGGCTTATTGCCAAATGAAAAATGGGATGAACATTTTGATTGTTGCATTATATACAGCTCCTAATCATTAGTTAAATGATAAATCTTTAAAGCTAGTTGAAAGATAAATTGAATTTATCGATGAAAAACAGTCCTTAAACATCAACAACAAGATCCGGCACTACAATTGATGTAGTTTTTACTAGATTCCGTGGAATGTAAATCATATATTTCATATTTTAGTTACCACATGCCAATGATTACATAAATATATAATAACAATAACAATGATAATAATAATTCTACCATAATTAATGAAATACTATAATAATTGTAATAGTTATAATCAGGTGAAATAATTATATTATTTGTATGCATGTCTATGATAATAAAACAGTGTTAATTTTTTAAAATGATGATATAAAGAAGTTTCACTTTTTACGTGTGTACATTAATGCACACACACATAGTTTTTTTGTATCTTTCTTATGTTGAGTGTTATGGCACTTTAATATACGGTCGGTCTCGACCCAGCATAACGAGTCAGCTGTCTTCCGTCTATCGATACACGCGCACCAGTTTCAATTATTTAATATAAAATATCGTAAAGCAGACCATTCTGTATAGTGTCTTTTAGAAAATAAGATATTATAGTATATACAGTGCACTGAGTATTAATTCCCGCAACGTCACCGCGAGAATTCCGCAACATTGAGCATTCTGCGTCCCATTGGCATGTAGATAATTATTTTTTTCATTTGATAGTATACTTCCAAGTTTGGCAGCCACAAGTAAAGCATGGTAAGATACATTACGACAATATTTTTGACTTTCTATATTTACAGGAATACTGCTTTTAAATAATTCTTTAACAGTAAAAAAATATATTGAAAGCTAGTTGTACACGCCGTTCTACTTCTTGTTTATTTCTTTTTTCTGTCAAAACTAATTTCTTTACCTAAGTAATTGAAATTCTCCGCTTCTCTTTGCCTTTAACATCGTTTAGGTTAGGTTTGTCATTAACATAAACGAGGTTAGGTTATTTGCCAGATCTACTATATACGTTTAGAGATTGTATAATAAGCTGAAGTTGAGAGGCAGATTCTGATAGCAGGATTATGTTGTCTGCAAAACGTAGTCGTCTGAAAACAATGGCTTAGGTAATTCCCGTCAATGTATAAGCCGTATTTTATTCCAATCCAATTTTCTTACTACTGATTCTAGGACAGCAATAAACAATGATGGGTACATAGGGACCCCTATCTCACGATCTTATTTATGGAAAAAATTGGACCGATTTTTTCCAACTTGATTCTTCCAAATTTATTGCTATATATATTTATTTGATCATCTGTATATAGTTATTGTTTACTCCTTATTCTTCTAGCTTGTTTCCAAATACTAGAATGGGATATCATCTCGAAAGCTTTCTTGAAATCTACGAAAGCAATATGTAGAATTTTTTGTTTTTCTTGGTACTTTTCTATTAATAGGTTCAGAGTGTGAATATGTTCAAGGGCCTAAAAATCTTTTCTAAAACCAGCTTATTCGACAGGTTGTGCAGTTTTCAAGATTACGCTTATTCTTTTATTTAAAAGAGTGGAGAAGATCTTAGACTTACAGACATGGTAGGAGGCTTATACGTCTGTAGTTACCGTTGTCTTGCGGGGCTCCCTTTTTATATATTAAAATTACGTTTGACTTAGACCACACACAATAGCGGTGCTGAAAGTAGAGTAGAAATTGCTTTAATAGCCACATTAGTGATATGGTCTGGATATTTTTAATCCTCAGTGATCCTCTATATTATCATATTCTGATATTTGATATTCAGTTGTTTTTGTACTATTGTAATTTGTCTTGCTATTAAAGATACTCACCTTTTTTTGTCGCAGTAGAGGGTTTTATAAAATTCTGTAGCTATATTTATGTTATTAGCGCGATTGTTTGTAATATTATGTCCTTATTGTTGGTCTTCTATTTAAATTTTGTTCGTGCTCAATGCTTTATAGGCTCTCTTTGTACTTCCTGGTTGCTCTAGATCTTTTTATATAATGTTATTTCTGTATCTTGCGTAATCTTACTTATTATTTTGTATAGTTCTGAAATTTCATTCTTCATGGCTTTCATTTTATTTTTAATCTTTTATAATGACTGTCTTTTGAATATAAGTGTATAAGTTATTTCTGATAACATACATTTTTTTGTATTTACGTTAACATTTGATGTTTTGGCTTTTTGGAGGCCATCGGTAATAACGTTAACCAATTTGTCGTAGGAAATTTGTATTGTAGTGTCTTTTTGATGTTTTATTAGCTTCTTCATCATAATTCAAACTAGTGTTATAACCGGTAGTATAACTAGATCTATTATTTGACAGGGTTATCTTTGCTCTGATTGGTTTATGATTCATGGTTTAGAACTTCGATGTTATTTATTATAATTCCTGGACTGTTTGATAGTATAAAATCGATTTAGTTTTTGTACTCTCCGTTTTAGGATCTCCATATCAATAAGTGTTCTCGGTTTTTCCCCCTTTTTTCCACCCTTTTAACCTCCTATAAGTAAGTCACGGGTTGGCGACGCGCTGTGTTGTCAGATAGATGGTGTTCTTGGTGGTCCTCAAATTGAATTTCAAAACTGTTTATAATCGTTATTTTAATTAGTTATTTTGTGACACAAAACAACTCTGTGGTGATATAAATTCTTAAAAGTTATATAAAACCATGAAAGTGATAAAAACATTATACAATACAATATATAAATCGTTTAGTGAATAAGTTGTCAGGTGCAGTGACATTATCGTGTCAACGAACTAGTTGATCGGTCAATGAACATATTATAAAAGAATATTGTTTGTTAACAATATATAAGACAAGCTTAGCTATCAAAAAGCACAGTGGTGTAGTTGGAATAGTGACTGTCCATTTCAGTACTGTCATATTCAGTTTAGAAAATTGTCCAATCCTCAGTTTAGAAAATTGTTCATGCTTATCTTTTTTCGTCATTTGTTTGCAAACTCAACTTATTTATTATTATTTTTTTTTATTTATTGTGGAAAAAAACAGCATTTACAATAATAAATAAAAAATATTATTATTAATACATAGACAAGTTAATTAAGTTTTCACAATATGTTTAATACATGCATAATAAGCTGGTAATAGTAGTATCATATACAATAATTATTTTTAATTAATGTTAATCTTTACTATGAGTGTTATGTTTACTTAAAATCTAAGAAAAAAATATATACATTCATAATTTATATAATATAATGAACCTGCCAATGTTATATTCATTGTTTGTTTGCTTTTATTAGAGATACAAAATGATTTAAATTATATCAATAGTGATCAATGTGGTTATATTTATGATTATATAAATTACAAGCTCGAATTAAAAACCTATTCTTTGCATAATTGGTGCCCACTATTGGTACATGCAAAATCTTATTACTTTGCTTATTGATTCTCGTGACAATGTAGTGCAATTTTGCTTAATAGGTAAATAGTGAGAATCGACCACACTAATGATTTTGTATAAAAAAATTTGGTCTTTGTGTTCCCGCCTTTGTTCTAATGAAGTCAAGTAATGGAAGCATAAATTGAAATTTGGAAAGAACCTACTAATGCCGTCTTTGAAATACGTTCTAGAAATGAACCAACGTTTGTTCTACAAAAGCCAAGATCTTTAAGTAGGCTATAGAGAGATTTTGCTGTTATACCTCTCGCTCCCACTTCTACCGCGTACAAACTAACTATAAATTTATTCCTGATCAGTTCGTTGGTCAATTCGTAATACTTATTGAGCTTGAATGTGTGATCCCTTGGGATGTTTTTTTCCCAAGGAATAGTAAGCTCCACAAGTATCACGCGCCTCAGATGTTTAGAACACAGGAATAAGTGCGGTCTGGATGACGAAACACCAACATCCCTAGGGATTTTGTAATGCTTTGTGGTTAGAAATACCACGATAATTACTAATATTATGTTTATCACCACTTTTATGAGGCACATTTATATAGGGTTTTCTTAAATTGAATCGTTAGAGGAGTAGCTAAGTTCTTGTAACATTTCTTCAAAAATATAGGGTGTCAGCCATCGGAACCACTGCCCTTTGTTGTGTCTATAGCTTGTAGAGATTTTTCAACAATTTTCAAAGTAATATCAACATGTCCGATAACGGTCTCCGGGGAATATTCAATGTCAATATTATTTATAGTCTCGGAACTTTTTTCAAAAACTGATTCATAAAACCTATTAAATAGTTGAGCTATTCGATGTCACTCATGTGCATTTTCATCATCAAGAAATAAACTGTCTGGAATGGTATTAGAGTGATATTTTGAATGAATAAAAGACCAAAAACGTTTGGAGCTTAAATTTGAGATATTTGCTTCTGTTTGTGAAATAAATGACATAAAACAAGATGCCTCTAGTTTTTTATACTCCTGTCTTAAGTGTGCAAACCAATTGTAGTAATACAAGTTGCCATAAATTTTCCATTATTTATAAATTTTATTTTTTATATTTATTAGTCTAATTAATGGACATGAGTACAATTTAGGAATTCTGGAGTTGTCAATAACAAACATAGAAGATACGTGATTGTTGATTATTAAGTTAATTATTGAATAAAAGTGACTAACAGCATCTTCAATGTTTTTATCTCCTATTTCCTCTGTCCAGTCAATTTTAGATTGTTCGCCTTTAATTATTGAGTAGTCAGCTGTATGATAATGACGAATAAGACGAGGGGCCGGTCGCAGGCTAGGTAAATTTAAATCATACTCAACATTAATATTAAGAGCTGGATGATGACTATCCTCTGGTACTGCTAACGGTACAGCACGATGTACATTGAGAACTACTACATAACATGTACATTAACTAGGTCCAAATGTCTAGCATTGTCATTACTAACAGAATTAAATCGCATCCATCCCGTAAAACTGAGAAAGAAAAAAAATTGAGAAGTTAGAGGATCTACGGAGAAATTAAAAATAACATAGTTAAAACCATTTGAACTTGACTGAAATTCGGTATTCTTTATATTAAAATCCCCTAACACTAAATATGAATCAGTAGGATACTCAATACTTAAGTCCGACAAGTATTCATAAAATCGTAATTGCGATGCTGCTAAGTTTTTTAGAACAAGCATGCTGCATAGTGATATATTGATTTGAACTACTTCAGCATCAGGAAATATAGGCAGATCGCGGGAATTAAGTAATTTAGTAGTAAGAGAATGTTGTACAGCGATTAAAGTGCCTCCTTCCATCCTCTTACCCAATCGTTCATAGTCACGATCAGTTCTATAAACGTTATACTTAGAATCAAACAGAACTTCACCCTTAACTCCCGGTAAAAGCCCGGCTACTGTTAAACAAATAATGTGATAATCATTTTGTAAAAAATATCTTACAAATTCAGTAGTTTTCGTTCGTAGCCCATAAAAAATAGTTATGAGCATTTTTCAAAATTGTTAATTATTTTACATATGCCTAAATAATATTAAAATTGATCACGGCTAAACTATATGTTGAAATATATAGATAGTTTGAAAACTTAATGCTTAATATATACAAATTTGTGAAATGACTTCTGTTTTGTTCGAGTTAAAAGTAAATCCCAAAATATAGTAACTGCAAACGAGTGTGATATATATATACAAATACAAGCCAACTCAAGGCAAAAAAAAGAATCTTAATTCTGTAAAAACAATGATCACAATAGTAGACGAAGAATCTTCCATAAGTTGAATAACTTTGAATAAAGCATAAAAAAATGATATAATAAAAGTAGCAGTGTACGAGTGATTTAACCGATAACACTAATGAGTAGGCAGTGGCTACAAACCTTTTCCAGTAAGCAATATAAACTACACATTTATAAATATTAACTAACACTTGATTAAATAATGAGTTTATTTTGATATGAACACTATGAATGGTACTAAGAACAGATAATATATTACTTAAATAATTTTGTTTAACGACTCTTCAGAGGTAATATGAATGATTTTTGATTTTTATAAGGTTCTCGTCTTTTATTTGTGGAATACCGTTTATTTGTATGCTTGACCTTCGCACCCATTGCTCATTTTTATTACAATTATCTATAATGTGGGTAATTTTCCCTATCAGATCTTCATTTTCTATTTTTAAATCATCCAAGTCAAACATTTTAAATTCGACATTTGCCACAAGTCTCTAAATCATCGAGATTGGAAAAGAAAATATTTTTCAGTTCCAAAATATCATTTTTATGGTATATATATCATCTTTTATTGACTTTACTGTTACGATTATTATTATTTTTTTGAAAACTCGAACAGTCGAAAAAAGAGGCCAGCCGGAACTTTAAAAATTTCACCGCGTTGTCAAGACCTACGTTTTCTCTTTAAAATTTACCGGTTCCGCCCCGGCCACAACTATTGAAGTTACTAACTTTCAACAGATCCTACACGAAAGTAGTAACTCAAGTGAATAGCTAACTAAAAAAAAAATAAACCTTTTCTTTCCGTTTCCGAAATTACCGCATCCATTACAAATAAAGTAATCTCTAGACTGGATGAAAAGTTAATCCCGATTATACAAGAAAATAAAAGCTTAAGGCTAAAAATAAAAAAGAAGCTCAGGATAAAGAGATAGAATGTTTGAAAAAAGAAAAAAAGGAATAAAAAAATAATCATATTTGGCGTCAATGAAACTAAAAAATCAACAATAGAATTAATATACAATATAAAGAAAATCTTCAAAAGTGATTTAACTATTAAAATAAAAGAAAATGCAGTAAACAATATATACCGATTAGGGAAAAGAAGTTTAGAAGGTACCAAATCCAAGCCAGTACTCTGTTCTTTCGTAAACGAATGGATAAAAAATGAGATAATAAGAAATAAGAACAATCTTAAGAATATATATGTGACCGTAGACTATCCAAAAGAAGTTCTGGCCAATAGGAAGGCATTACAGGCAGAATTGACAGATGAAAGAAAAAAGGGGAAAAGAGTGTTTTTAAAATATTATCAGCTTGTAGTGAAGAGAAAGCAAACCATTAACGATAAAAGAAAACGGGAAACTTCTTGTTCACCGCACTCGTCAGATTACCAACCTAAAAAACAGCTTGTCACCGTTCCCTGCAAGACGAAGAGAATCAATGCATTCGATGTAATGAGAATGAGAACTAACTCACTTACAAACATCCCTACAAACAAGCAACAATAACAACGAACTCTCTGCAATCGGAGTATACAATAAAACAATGGCACAACTGAACATTCAATAGGAAAACCACAGCCGTCCCCAAACCGACTGGTCATCGTGGGGAAGAAAGACCAACACCCTCTAAGGATAGATAAACAAAATATGATAAAAACAAATTTTTATCGATTACATTATGACTAACAAACCAAAATATTTCAATGATACGTCAATTTTATATAATTTAAATTTTAACTCGGACCATGAAACGGTCCGGGCTACGCTGCGAGGAACACATACCATAAGAAGAAGAAGAAGAAGAAGTACCTGGTATAAACATTGAAAATAATGCAGATATAATCAATAGCTTAAAATAATTTCTAGGGAGAAGAGTAGAAAAAGAATACAAGAAACTTACTCAAAGAAAGTATAAGGAAAGATAGAAAACAAAAAAGGTCCACAAAAAACAATAAACTCGCTACGACTATGACAGACAACACGATACGAATACCACCTATTCTAGATGGTGAAATAGAGCTATTGGTACACAGAAATTAGGAAAATCACCCGGCCCCGATCAAATTACAAATGAGCTTCTTAAAATATTCATGCCCGTAATTTTCCCTAAATGAACAAAACTGTTTATTGTCATTTTAACAGCAGAAGTTATCCCAGAAGATTGGCCGAAATCAGAAATAGTTTTGTTGCACAAGAAAGGAGATAAAGGAGATATTGACAATTATAGACCAATAAGCTTAATGTCCAATACATAAAAGGTCTTTTCTAAAACATTATTAATTAGACTAACTTCTACCCTCGACGAAAACCAGCCGAAGAAGCAAGCAGGATTTAGGAGCAACTTCTCAACTGTTCACCATATACACGTCCTACACCGAGTATTACAGAAATACAGAGTATACAACAAAATCTATTATTTGGCTTTCGTAGATTTCAACAAAACGTTCGATTCCCTGGAACATCAATACATATGGGAGTCATTAGAACAAGAAGGAGTCCATAAAAAAATGAAAACAGATACTAAAAAATATTTACGGGCAGAGCACAGCACAAACAAAACTGGAAAAGTCAGGCAAAGAGTTTCCGATAGAAAGAGGCGTTCGTCAAAGTTACCCTATTTCACCTCAGATATTCTCAGCTGTGCTGGAGGTGATCTGAAGGAGACTGAATTGGTATAATTTCCAAATTAACGTGAACGGAGAAAGGTTGAATCGTTTGAGATTCGCTGATGATTTAATTCTTTTCTCCGAATGCCCGATGAACCCGAAAGTGCAAAATCAGGTATCTCAATTAATCTAACAAAAACCAAAGTAATAAGCAATTCCGCACAAAAAACTAATACAACTATTAATCAGCAGTTAGAATATGTAAGCGAATAAATTTATCTAGGATAACAAGTCCCATGTACAGAAAGAATTCGAAAGAAGACTAGCAAACACTTGGAAGAGATCCAAAATCTCTTCATTGAGCGAAATAATGGAAAATGTAGAAATGCCTATGGCAGAGAAACGGAAAGTCTTTAATGCCTGCATACTGCCATGTCTTAAATATGCATGTCAAATTTGAGACTTAACTGAACAGCAACAAAATAAATTATTTATATGTCAGAATGGTATAGAGAGAAGTGTATTGGGAGTAAAAAGAATTGATAAAATACAATTAAAAAAGATCATAGAAACGTGGTCCAACTTTGAAAAAGTTCAATTAGTTTGCAGAAAATTGAAATAGATGACATTGATAACTTTTAGATTATCTTTGATAGTTTTAAGGGCTTCACTACACCGCCATTCATGGATGACACTTGCTACTTACCACTAGGTGGGTGAAGTCACTTGCCATGTCTTTCGATTGTAGATATTGGACGTGCCCCACGATTTTATTTTCGTTTAATCAATGCATATGTTTAAAATTTGTATATTACAAAAATGACGTCTTTTGTCATAGGTGTTTACAGAAATGTATATTGCATTTTTAGGAATTTATGTGACCATAGATATTTCCAGAAAGTGAGTAGGTTACGAGTTACTTTATTTTGAAAATATAACAATGTATACATATTGGTATCCCTGACTGTATCCATGAAATAATTTTTTAGCTTTTAGTACATTTATCTTCAATATAAAACCATTTATCTTAATAATTTTTTTTTAGTTTTTATTTCGACGACATATAATTTTTATCCACCCTAATGCCATATAGTTCTCGGCGCGCTTTTATGTATGCGATGTATCATTTTAACCGCCCTAATAGCACACAATCCTCGACAGGATACCAGATATTGACTTGGGTGGGAGATTCATATTGTTATTTTGTATAGTATACTGCATTATACTTACCAAGCCCTTTATTTTGATAACCATATGGATGGGATCGAAAACTACATTATCCGCCATTTCGTAGCAGTGGCCGTCTTTGATTTTGATTTTTAATAGTTCACTGAATTTTACTTGACAAGTCCTTTCATTTGATACCCATATTGATGGGATTGAAAGAAACAAAATTTTCCGCCATCTTGTAGCGGCGGCCATCTTGGATTCATAATAATATTGAATATGGATAATTATATTGTCACCAGAATCAAAGGCGTATACCAAATTTCAGATCAATTGATTAACGGAAAGAGGGTTAAATTTCAATTACTAAATTTGACCCTTACAAACAAACGGGCTGAGCTAAATAAAGCCGTTTAAAAAAAAACTACAAGTAATCAGCTATTCTCTACTGTAATTATATTATGTTTCTTAATAATTGTATAAATATTTTTTAGAGACCCTACTCCATGAAAGACAGAAATGTGTTTTAATTGGCTGTATATATTTAACAAATACAAATTTAGAATATAACAAATATATATTCTATTACTCGTGTATACTATCTGTGAACGTAAGTTAAGTAAACTTTCCAATTATTCACAAACGCACTATTAATAACGAAGAATTAGACAGTGGCGTTAAAAATTAGGCTTGCAAAAGCCGCATTTTACGTCGTGAACCTCAACAGAGAACACCACAAGATCCTTTGGGAGATGTCAAAATTAAAATTCTGGTACTGAGGTCAGAGTTCTAATTTGCCCGATTACCTGGACCCTCAGCGCGCGTATTAATACTACCGCATAACTGTTTTTTTAGATGGGGAACAGTGGATACAAAACAAGATTTTAAAATAAAGACATAACAACGATAAGATTTGCTTTGAAGTTGAGAAAATAATTCACAGTGATATTAAAATAAGGCCAGTTAGTCGCAAGATGTGGATTATAATGCCGTGTTACTTATTTCTTGGAATGGTACCAGGGCCCGGAAGAACCGAACCTCTAGTTGAGACTGAACTAGGTTTCATAAAGGGTCTAGATTCTGATGACGGAGATTATGCCATGTTCCTTGGAATACCTTACGGAAAATTGGATGATAATAATCCGTTTGGAGTAAGTACATTATACATGCATATAAAAAAAACAGGTAACGGGGTAAAATTCTATTGTATTAATGCAAATAATTGACGGTGACGGTTGAATAATTTAATAAAAAATAGTAAAGTAGTTCCTTTGTTCAAAAGTGGCGATAGAATAGAACCCAATAATTATACACCTATATCTATTTTGCCTAGCTTAAGTAAGATCTTCGATAAAATTATTCTTAACCAAGTGGTAGAATTTGTTTATAGCAATAAAATCATGCATAGTGAACAATATGGTTTCACCAGAGGCAAATCAACAGCTGATGTGGGTGCTACGCTTCTTAAGCAAATTCACGATGCATGGGAGAATTTACAGAATGCAATCGGGGTGTTTTGTGATTTATCTAAAGTCTTTGATTGCGTAGACCATCAAACATTACTATGCGAACTTAATCACTATGGTGTGCGTAGTTCTGCGCATGATCTTATTACCTTTTACCTGAATCAAAGAGTTCAGACGGTTTATGTAAATAAATCAAAGTCGGGTGGTTCTCACCTAAAAATGGTCTAATCTTGGCTCCTTTTTATTTTTATTCTATATTAATGATTTGCCCCTCAACGTAAAATGACTATGTTACATTGTTCTTTTTACTGTTGATACCTCCTTTTTTTTTAAAGTTAAGCGTAATAAGGCTAATTATGCTCAGTCACGTGTTCTTCATTGGATCGAAATTATTAATTTGGTCTTAAATACTATAAAAATTAAATACGTGGAATTTACACTTCCTAATTTTAAAATTCTAAATTGTAAATTGCCCCGTAGCAATGAAGTGTTAGAACTGACTGAATCAACAGCTTTCTTAGGTATAACTTTAAATAGGAAGCTCCAGTGAAAACCCATCTCGAGACACTCGCAGGCAAACTCAGCTCAGCCGTCTTTGCAATTAAAAAGTAAGATAATTAACAGAGGTTAATACAGCTCGACTCGTTTATTTTAGTTATTTTCACAGTTTTTTGTCTTACAGTATTTTACTATGGAGCAGCGCTGTCGAAATTATTTCTATATTTATTTAACAAAAAAGAGCAGCATGGGCTATTTGTCACTTAATAGCTAGAGACACCCTGAGAGATCTTTTTAAGGAAATTGGTATTCTTAGGGTCGCTTCTCAATACATTTTTAATCACACTTTAATAACTAAATTTACATCAAAATTTAAGTACTTATATTTAAAACAGCGACAGACATACGATCAATACAAGAAATACTTCAAAAAGGTAACAAATCCTTCATGGGCTTGATTGTAGCATATATAATAAAGTTCCACAAGATATCTTTGATCTTCTTTTCTTTGTTTTAAATCTAAAACTAAAGGTACATTATAAAATAAATCTTACTATAACATTCAAGAGTTTATGGTTAATCGAAATGTGTGGAACTGGCATCATTGACTCATTTGCAGGGTTGATGTTATAATATATAAGTCACACATTGTTAAATTTCATTTTAAAAGAGCAACTGTTGAGTTACTGGCCAGCTCTTCTCAACAGAGCAGCATTCCGAGCTAGTGGTAGCTTACTCACGGACTGACTATACGGACCAAGTTAATGTAATCATTGATTCAAAAGTGCGTTTAAATGCCAACTTGCATAAAGATATTTTGAATTTTGAATTACCACGTGGACACGAGAATTAAAAACAATAGTTTATCAATTGTTGTCTCTTGGTTAGCTCACTTGTTTGATCAGTTGAACATGACGCTAAAGCTATTGAATAGATATTATTTAAATATGTTACGGTTATTAGTGACGGCTTTGGTCGTTTTAACGTAGTTTTTATTACTTTGGGATTAATTGCTTTTATTTTCAAGGGAAAACGATAAACTAGCGGGCGCATATCCGTAAATTGTTAAATAATTATTAAGTCTAGGTAGGTATAGGATAATTTTACAGATGATAGATACCGAGGTCTAAACAGTGGCGGTAAGAAATGAATTCTAGTTCTTTACTAGAATTGATTTCTACAGTCTGTACAAAAGTAAAAAGGAACCCCATTCTCCCATGCTGTCAGCATAAGCTATCACTATCATTTTCATACTTTATGTTTTGCAGATAAATGTGTTTTATTGTCAACAAGGTTACTTTTATACAGATGATTACTTCGGGGTAAAGGTTTAAATAACAATTTCAAAAGCAGTTTAGATTTTATAATTTCACATCATATAAAAGTATATAATCAATCACAGACGGAATAACAATACTTTCTTGGATCTATACTCGCATTTTCAAATCTGCCACAGTCATACTTGTTCAAATGATCACGACTATTATAAAAGATATTAAATAAGATGGCAAAGAAAAAGCTGTAAAAGACAATGAGAAAATAAAGCTCTATCTAAGAAATGCGATTCGTAGGAATTATAAAAATTAGTAAAAAAAATTTAAAGCCCAACACAATACCTGGAAACATTACAAAAATATTAAACAAATAGCTTACATCTTACCTAACAATAATATATTTTAGAAATTAATAATAAGATCGTAAAATCCACTTTTTATTCTAGTAAATATAATAATAATAATTTTCTCGATGGTAGACCTTAACATCGGGTCGCCGGCTAGGTTACGATCCATCGGTCAATGTTACAACAGCGAGACAATGCTGCCGACTACGACCACCAGCTCTTCTCGTTGGCAATCCTACGCCACATACTCCTTCAGGGTGTGACGAGCCGAGTAATGCCCCTCGAAACAGTGACGACAGGAGAGGATCGCCTCTCTCCTCGCCACCTTGTGCAGATACCCGCCGAATCATCCGTGCCCCGAAAGTATCTGCACAAAGCGGAACGTCAGAGTCTCATGTCGTCGATCTTTCCACTATTTGAGGTGCGGACGTAACGCCCCAACAGTGAACAAACCGGCGGCCGGAGACTCCAACTAACGTTTCCACCGCTGGATCAGGACATTTTGTGCCCCTGGCCTCATCCTAGCCGCCTCAGGTGCTTCACCCCTGGCCCGGGCATTGGCTCGGTACCCGTACACTGGTACGTGGACCTCCGCATGGAACTCCTAGGGAGGGTCACTTGTGAGCAGTGTCACCGCACTTTATTTCATTTGAGCTTTAATCTCCGGACCTCCGAATCCTGGACAGAGATGGATGTCCGACAAGGGGAACTCCGACGAAGAACCGCCTCGTTCAACTGCTATTTTCCATCCCAGTCACTTTTATATTTATTTTACCGGTCCAACATCACCTTGAGTCAGAGCAGCCGCACTTGTACCTCCTTTAGTTGGTGAGGCAAGCGACAAGGATACCAGATGTAGTAGCCCATAAAGCCAATTGCCTGGACCTTCTGCTGACAACTGATCCGGATAGTTATCGTGTAGAGTTCACCTCCTCTTTGGAAACCTCCGATCATTGTCTGGTAAAATATTTACATATTCCCCACCAGCTCTCGAATCACATGGTGTTAGTATGGGATGAGATGCGGCACTTTTTTGCGCTTTATTCTTGGAGGCAGGTCTGCTTCTCTTCTTTGGATCCTTCGGGGTGCGCGGATGCTAAAGCTGATGTGGTGCGTAAGCCAATGGAGTATTTCATTCCTTTTACTGACGTAGCCATCCGTGGCAAAGCTCACACATGGTTTAATGCCCAATGTGATCATACTGAAAACCGAAAACATTCGGCATACCTCAATTGGGCTAATGCTCAAAACCGCAAAGCTCCGGATGTCAGTTCAAAGAAGAGAGCCTTCAACCAAGCTGAGAAATCCTACAAATAGCATTGCGGAAGGCTCGTCTCGATCGAATCACTAAGAATGGTGAAAAGCTCTCAGTCAGACCAACTGGCAATCGTGCTTACTTGTCTCATGCCTAAGAAATCGATTCGAACTTCTACCAATCCTCACTGCCTGCTCTGCGGTATATCTCCTGGTGTGATTAGCTGGGTAACGGTCTTTCTGAGCCAGAGATCTTTCTGCAACTCTTTTTCGGCTGCACATCAACGATCTGTTGAAACCCGGTACCTATGGATATGCGTCTTACCGCACAGTTGTAGATATCTACCGAGGTCTCAGGCTAGTAGAGATCAAGTTCAGTCTGAAAGAGAAGCCGCCAAAAGGAGCCCTTTCAGGTTGGTTCCTACTTTCCAAAATATATCCTTGGAAAACAGTGACCAGCTTCAGTTCTTAGGCTTAGAGATTTCCTCGCACCTCAACTTTGGTTGGTAAATTGCGTGCAGAGCCAGAGCAGCTGCAGGAAAGCTTGCTGTTCTTGCGAAGGTCTGACAGTACTTCACACCGGGACAGCTGCTTGTTTTATACACAGCAAGATCCAGTCGTGTGTGGAGTACTGTGGTCACATATTTCCTAGTGCCGCAAAATCTCTTCTTGCGGTTCTGGACTCAATTGAGAGACGAGCGAAGAGGCTTATATGCGACCTTGAGTTGCTTGAAGCCAACCTCCAAAGCCTCGAACACATACGTACAATTGCTAGCCTCTCAGTATTCTATAGGATACACTTCGGTGAATGTGCTTAGGAATTACATGAATTAATTCCCCCGTCCCCCTACCATCACCGGAACTAATCACTAATCTATCTAAGGATAGATTAGTGCCGTACAACATAAGTGTTGTGGACATTCCATCTGTCCAAACTTTGTTTCGTCTTTTTTACTTCGTACAGCGAAGGACTGGAACGGCTTGACTGCGCCGGTATTTTTTCCGAGAAAAATGTAGGTGTATTCAAGAAAAGAGTGAATAGGTTACTTAATTCATGTGCATTACCATCTATGACTACATTTCCACTTTCCATCAAGTAGAATGTGGTCAAACATTAACTTTAGTAGTATAAAAAAATACAAAATAACTATGTGTAAAGATTGTTACCATGGTTTCTACCAAATTTATTAATTGCAACTTTGAATCAATTCTTTATCCTAGTAAAGCTTATAGCGCTATGGCCAACTGTCAATTCAGACAATAAAACAAACCTTAAGCCATAAAGTGCACTGTCAATTTAGAAATTACAATTTTTTTCTAGCACATGCACGAAAATTTGAAATTTGTCTAAATATTTTATTTATCGTTTATGGGATTATGGTATTATTATTTAACAGATGAATTATTTATTATCATAAAATATTTTAGGTAGCCACAGCATATCCTAAATTTGAAGATACATTTTTAGCTAACGATGATTCTGTCATTTGTCCACAAGTTGAAGAGTTCAATAACACAATAAAGGGTACTTTGGACTGTCTTCGTTTAAACATCCATGTGCCCAGTAGTGCGAGTTGTATAAACAAACTTCCTGTAATGGTCTGGATTTATGGTGGTAACTTCCAATTTGGATTTGCCGGAAGATACTTATATGGACCCAAATATATCGTTAATGAAGACGTTATTTTGGTGACACTAAATTTTAGAAGTGGACCGTATGGATTCATGTGTTTGAATACACCAGAGGTTCCTGGCAACCAGGGACTGAAAGATCAGCTATTAGCACTTCGATGGCTCAATGATAACATCGAAGCTTTCGGAGGTGATGTTAATAAGATCACATTAGCAGGACAAAGTTCAGGCGCAGCGTCCGTAGAGTGTCATTTATGGTCTAAGACAGAAACGCTTTTCCAGCAAGCCATTTTACATAGTGGTTCTATATTTGCACCGTGGGCGATCACTGAACCCGATCTTACACAGCCTTTCGTACTCGCTGAACGCTTAGGATACCACACAGACGACTTATCCGAAGCCCTATCATTCCTTGCTAAAACTGATGTAAAATTACTAATAGCAGCTGTCAGAGACTTATCGATGGAGTTTAAAGTGTGTGTAGAAAAGAAGTTCGAAAACGTCGAAAGTTTTTTGATTGAACATCCCAGACACTCGAATGTACCTAAAGCAAGAAAAATACCAATAATTATAGGATCAACCGATAAAGAAGCAATGGAATTATTTGAAAACAAACCAGTAAGTGTCTTAAAGAACAAGAATGTATTTAATGAAACTTTGAATGAAATATTCAATTACGATAAGAATTTCTTGAAAATGGAGGACATTGTTCGTGAATTTTACATAGGCGATGAAGAAATAAGCATTGAAGTTAAAGATAAGTTAATAGATTTTTCATCAGATTTTTATTTTGTTTATCCAACGCAAATGAGTTTGCAGACATTTTTGGATAATGGTGTCGAAAAAATTTACAACTATTTGTTTACTTATAATGGTGAAAGAAATTTTGCTAAAAAAATTAAAAATATGAAGGCTAAGGGTGCCGCACATGGAGACGAGATAACCTATTTGTTTAGTACGACTTGCGATCTATCCACTCCAAATGAAGAGGATCAACGTTTAACTGATGTATTTACAAAATTATGGACCAACTTTGTGAAATATGGGTAAGCAGATAAATAAATTAGTTAGAAACACTCGGTCATGAAATTGTATGTTATGCTGTATATTTATCAAATCGATACTTAATTTAGTATGCTTTTGTTCATGTACTTATATTCACATAACACAAACCTACGACAATCTATATACATCCTTCGAATACTAATATAATAATAATAATAATAATAAAGCTGTCGCTGCGATCATTAATTTATAATTCTATCAATGCGTGGTATCACTACTAGCAATTAAAAACACAATAAAAATTTGTATGATTTAATATTTGATTGTTTACTAATTCTTTAATTTGTAATGTTTAAATATTTAGAATTTTACCTTAACCTGTCTTAATTAAAATATATACGATATAATAAATTGTCATTCTATTTACAGAAATCCTACTCCAGAGAAGACAGACTTGATTCCGATCAAATGGTCGCCCGCCACCAAGAAATCTTACAGATACTTGAATATAAACTCGGTATTGTCTGAAAAAACACATGTATTTTATGATAGAATGTTATTCTGGAAACTGTTTTATGAAGCCAACAACAATAGACTTAAGGGATATAGTAACACGATACCGTTTCAATAAATTTAAAAAAAATATTGATTCATTGTTGAATAATAACAAAATAATTATTATCGAATAAAATAAAATAAATTGTAATTATGTACTGTTAGTAATATTTATTTATAATAATTTAAATGGAAAATACATTGGAATCTACACGTTTTAGTTCATAAGTTTCAACCGTGGCGCCACCTACACAATTAATTATGGAATGTTATTTAGTATTTACTGTTAAATGTTTTAAGAATTAGAAGCATTATAATATAAGGGCCACGTCCAATTGTATTGTTTTACAGATTTTACTATTCACACTTCACTTTTATATACTTGTATTTAAGCCTTCCTTGGTACTATACAGCAGCGTCTGTCCCGAATATCGTCCTAACCGCAGTTTATATACCCGTTTTTATTAACTCCCTCTTCACATAAACAATCATCATAGTCAAATCATCTACTTTAAACGTACAAAAATAACAACTACTCGTATATGAACAATTGTAAGTATCGGTAAAAGCTGTACTAATTACTGGTTTTAAGTTAATAAAACAACGATTCAAATAATTACACCTCATTGGTTCTTCTTATTAAAGTTAAATTAGTAATTCATTAATATATATGGTTGTTTAAATATAAATAGTTGTTTAATAATAATGTAACCTGACAATAGGATATTTTAACATAATGTTTAATATTTTATTAATTATTAGAACTTATTATAAGGTATAAATGATATCATCTGTAAGTTGGTTATGAAATAGTAAATTACCCTCACCTAAATATTATAGTGTTAAAATATTATAAAACGAGTTGTAAGGGCTGCTCTCGCCCATTCTGTTACAAACGGTTGGATATTCAACATAGAAGTGCAAGTACTGTGTATTACTGAAACAAGTCCTGACAGTACTTTGGTTATATTATCCAACGCAATATATATAAACAACTGGAAGATTTTTTGTCGCTGTCTTATTAACACGTTCACTGCGACATCATAATTAAAAAACTTTCAGCTGGTGCGTTAGGGATCTAAAAGATCTCGAAACTAGTTTATCCCCGGGTGCGTTGGGGACCTAATCAGTCCCCTAAAAGTACAATTCTGAAAATAATTTATATTTTCAACAAAAACAATGACATATACTTAAAAATTTCATGGGTCAAAGATAGTCTACTGTTCTATATTTTGCTAGGTTCGCACGCAGTTATGAAATAAGAATAAGCCACAAATCCAAATCAAAAATTAGACATCGATTGTATCTCGTTCCGCAACCAAAGATAGAGCAATATGTGAAGTGACTAGTGATGGGAATTAAATAAAATGTCATTTGTCGATAGAAAAAGTTTTTTTACGAATTAATTATTTATTGTAAACTATAAAAAATGTTTATCATTAAAACATGGTAAGCACATTGAATTTTTACATTGTGCGCAAATCGTAATGATTTGCGCACAATAAAAATTTGATCATAAAAATCGATTGACTTTTTACACTTTTTCGTTTTAAGGTAACTCATTGTTTATCAATACAAAACAATTAGAAAATATAAACACGTTGATTTATTTACGCGAAGTTATTTTCAAAGCGTGCACGCGTCCCCTCACATCGATACTTGAACAACACTAAAACGAGACACGCAGCGCCCGCGCCGCCCCCCCACCCGCTCTTGCGTCTACGAGGCCTATAATTCCACGAGTATTAAAATATCCCCTAACGCAAGTAATGAAAAAATTATAGTACTGTGCGTTAGGGACCTAATCCATCCCTAATTTTTTTTATTATGTCTATAAACTCACCTTCAAGTAGGATACAAATGTGTATATTTGTCTTGCTCATACATAAAGAACTTTGCAAGTTACAACCCCCCGCAAGGAGTGAAACAACAGCATTTCAGTCCCCGCACAATACGAAAGTCCCGCAAGACATCTTATAGACCTCGTAACGCAGTGAACGTGTTAAGCTACAAAGTTTCATTTGTTTTTGACGCGTAATTTTATTTCAAAGCAAGCGGATTTGCTTCATACAACAACATACAGATACAACTTACAGACAGCTGATGAAACTCTAATTTTATGACAACACATTCCTCGAATCCTGCGATACAATCCACTCTTTCTGCAAATTAACGATTGATAAAGATATACATATCTGATAAATTCTAAGCAAACTTAAGATCGTACAATGACACCTCATTGTCAACTTTATACATAATGTCATCACTACTGAAAATTTGTGGTGTTATACATAGTTTATACTCGTCTTATGATGACGTCAGTTTTTTGTTTATTACTTTAGGTTTCTCCTTTTTTTTTTTAAGTGTCTACATCCTGTGGCAACAAGCTTTAAACTGAAATTATGTTCCTTTCCATAGGCTAAAGTTAAGCTTATCTCGATTATATACGGTAAAACTTAATCATATGCTCTGAAATGCCACGAACCATTTAACCTGTTCTCTATTACATTAATGTAGGTATGTCTATCCAGATAATATTTAGTATATTAATATCGACACAGTAGAGCAGATTTTTTTGTTAACGTGTCACTAGCGTCTAACCGGTTTAACGTTTTATATGTGCAATGTATGCCTTTTTGAAATAAAAACTTTGGTTTTAATACACCATCAGGTATTACATAAGAAAGGAAGCTATATTATTATGTATTATATAAAGTTCATATTGACGCCATTCTTGTTTTAAAAGAATATTTTAAACTAGCTTGAGTGTTTAGGGGGTGCCCGCTTTAGGCTGGTGCCCACTTTGGGCACTTTTCCCCTATGCCTTGCAAAAATATCAAGTAGTTTCAGGAAGATTTAAGAAATTCTACTGTTATAAATTCGACTATACTGTAACGAAATAGAGGAGCTGTATTGACTAAGGGAATAATAAGATGACGGCAAGGTGTTACGTGGTGTGGTTTTTATCGTGGAGGGGAGAGAAGTGGAGAGGAGAGGCTATATATAACGAGTGTCCTGACTTTAATGTCGATTATTGTTATTAATTACACTGAAGAAATTGTTAATAAACAAAGTGATTCAAAGAAGCTATACGCAGTCTTATTAAGTAATTACTCAACTGTTCTTTGTTTGTTATAATCAGAAGTGGGATTACCCTCAAAATAAAAAGTAAAAAGAAAATAAATAAATAATAACAGACAAGAATGAAGAGAAGCGGAGGACATCAAGGCCTTTATGTACTAATAAAAGATCTGCAAGTAAGTGGCAACTGTTCTCCATCTATAAAAGGATTAATTGATAAAAAAGTTAGTGAAGCAGTTAAAAAATGTTTAAATAATGATCGGGAAGTGGTACAATGTAAAACCACAAGATTACAAAATACTGAAAAGTTAATTCCCGATTTTGTTCCAGATAATCGTGATTTGAATGTAAAGAATTGGATAAAGAAAATTGAACAATTAGGTATTATTTACAATTGGAATGATGAAACTAAATCTTTTATTTTACAATCAAAGTTGCAAAGTCAAGCTAGAATTTGGTTCAATAGATTAGATTCTTATGAGCATGCATGGGAAGAATGGAAATCCATGATTATTAGAGCTTTTCCTCGTCACCACGACTATGCCTCTTTATTAGATGAATTGATGACAAGAAGGAAAGTTTCATCGGAATCTATGACTAAATATTTTCAAGAAAAATTAGCTATGTGTTACAGATGTCAGCTAAGTGATCAAGCTGCAGTGTCCTGTATTGTGCGAGGGTTACCTAACGAGCTCCGTGCTAATGCCCAAGCTTTTCAATGTCCTACTCCAGATGAATTATATGAAGGATTTTTGTCGGCTTTTGATTCATACCTACCCTCTAAATCGAACAATACACCTAAAACTTTTGAGACCTCAACCAGCCTTACCCAAAAGAATTTATATTTCAGAAAAACACCAATTTGTTACCGCTGTAATGAAACTGGGCACGTGGCCACAACATGTAAACTACCCGATAAACGAAAGTGTTTCAGATGCGGTAAACTAGGTCACCTAGCAAACGATTGTAAATCAGTAGGGGCAGAACAAAATCCAGTAAGAAAAGTTCAGCTAATTTCAGAGTTAAATGACGTGTACAAAAAAAAAGTGAAGATAAATGAGGTATTTATACAAGCTTATTTAGATACCGGAAGCGAGCTTAACATATTATACAAAGGAGCTTCAGAGGCACTTAAACTTAAACTTAGCCCTTCGAATGCACTGTTAAAAGGTTTTAATGGTATTTCAGTTCGTGCATTAGGCGAGGTTTATTTTGATTTATTAATCGATGAGGTACAGGTAAATACATCAGCTGTAGTGACAGATGTAGATCTGGGTGGCATAGCTTTAATAATAGGTCAAGCTGTTATAAATAGAAAAGATATAACGCTAAATGTATCTCAGCGTGGTGCCTACTTATCTCAAGTTATAAGTACCCCCAATGATTTATACAATATAGATGTGTGTGATGACGCAAATTGTTTCAGAGTAAAATTGGTCGAAGATACTTCTGTGCCGATCGGAGATAATTTGGTTCAAGTAACTATACCTAACGCTGATTCCGGAGACTACTGTACGAATCCTAGACAATTCAGTATGGGTAACGTTGTATACGCCGTGGCCAGCTCCGTGTTACGAAGTGGAAACGGCTTCGTGAGAGTCTGCAACATCGGTTCCAGCACCATTGATTGGAAGAAAGGGGCGACGATCACCAGAGCTGAAAGGTGCACACCGGACCTACAAGTAAGTTCAAACTGTTTTACTGAGAGGAGAGGAGCGTGTTCGGATAGTAATAATGAATTTGTAGATATTGATATTGGTGATATTGGGAATAAAAACGTAAAAACATTGGTAGTTTTAAAGTCATATAGAGATTGTTTTGCCACAAATATTACCGAAATAGGGTGTACAAATTTAGGCAAAATGGCCATAGAAGTTGAAACGAATAAACCTTTAGTCCGGATACCATATAGATTAGCATTTACAGAAAGAGAAATAGTAAAAAAAATGGTAAATGATTTAATTTTCGGGGGTATAATTAGAGAATCTTCTTCACAATATGCATCTCCTATTATATTAGTGCGAAAGAAAAATGGCGAATATAGACTGTGTGTCGATTACAGAGATTTAAATAAGATAACCATCAAAGATAAATTCCCTATGCCTCATATAGATGATCAATTAAGTAAGTTGTCGGGTAAAAATTATTTCACAAATTTAGACCTTTTTCCGGATACCATCACTTGTTGATTAAACCAGATTCCATACACAAAACCGCGTTTATTACCCCTGATGGTCTTTATGAATATTTAAGAGTACCATTTGGCTTAGCCAATGCGCCATCAGTTTTCATGAGAGTAATCCAAAAATTAGTTAAACTTGTGGGTAGTAATGAAATAGTGACTTTTATGGATGATACTCTCAACATCAAGTGTATCGGATGGTTTACGATTATTAGAGAAAGTGCTTTCTCAATTACGAAAAGCGGATTTAAAACTAAACCTTAAAAAATGTTCATTTCTTAAAACAAAAATTTCATTTCTGGGTCATGAGATTAGTTCAAATGGTGTAAGACCTCATTCAATTCATTTATAGTCCTGTGGCCCCTAGCTGGGGCAAAGGGCATCCACAGTGCGCCGCCATCCCGAACGGTCTTGAGCTTCGCGTTTCAGTTCACTCCAGGTTTCCCGATGTTCTTTGCCTCAGCGTTGATTGTCCGCCGCCAGGTCTGCTTTGGGCGGCCACGTTTTCGCTTTCCTTGGGGATTCCAGTCTAGGGCTTGCCTCGGTATGTGTTCAGGGTCCCTTCGGAGCGTGTGGCCAATCCATCTCCACTTGCGGCGTTTGATTTGTTGGTCAATCGCCTTCTCACCGCAGCGGGCCCACAGGTCTATGTTGGATATTTTCTCGGGCCAGTAAACACCGAGGATACGGCGAAGACAATGATTGACAAAGACCTGACGACGCTGCGAGATGTCTTTTGTCACCTTCCACGTCTCGCATCCGTACAGCAGAACGGTTTTGACGTTGGACCGGAAAATCTTTAGTTTAATTTTTCTAGTCAGTTTCCGTGACTGCCATACGGGCCGGAGCTGCGCAAAGGTTGCTCTTGACTTGGCGATTCTCGAAGCGATGTCCTCTTCGGTCCCTCCAGTCTCTGACACTACGCTTCCAAGGTAGGTGAATTTGTGGACCTTTTCCACAGCCTCTGTGCCAATGAGCAGCGGCAAAGAGCTTGTTTCTCCGCATCTCATTTCTTGGGTCTTCCTAGTATTAATTTTTAGTCCCATCTCTATTGCCTCTCGTCTTAGGTCGTCCAGTTTGGCTTGCGCGTGTGTGACTCAGCAGGCATATGTCATCGGCATAGTCCAGATCTTCCAAAATGCTAGACAGTCCCCACTCTATGCCGCGGCGCTTATTGTGGGTTACATTTTGCATGATACCATCCAAGACAACAAAGAAGAGGAGAGGGGAAAGAAGACACCCCTGGCGCACACCTGCTTGGACTGGTATGTCCTCCGAGACAAGGCCGTCGTGAGTCACTCTGCAGGAATATTTCCCGTAGAAGGCTATAATTAGGTTGGTGATTTTCTCGGGGACGCCAACTTCCCGTAGACGCTCCCAGATACATGACCATCTCAGCGTATCGAAAACTTTTTCGAAATCCACAAAGGTCAAGTACATTTCCCTTTGCCATTCTGATGCCTGTTCAAGGATTATGCGTAAGGTGATTACCTGATCTGTGCACGATCTGTTGGGTCGGAAACTAGCCTGTTCTTTGCGGAGGAGAGGTTCAACGGCCCTCGACAATCTGTCTAGGATGATCTTGCATAGCACCTTAGACGGAGTGGAGAGCAACGTAATGCCTCTCCAATTGCCGCATTCACTGAGGTCTCCCTTCTTAGGCACGGTGATGAGGAGCCCTTTATTTCAGTCATCTGGTAGTTCTTCGGTTGATCAGATGTTCTAAAGCAGGGCTATGTGAACTTGGCACCCGACTTTGGAAAAAAAATACTTTTATGGGTTTAAATGATAGATTTAGATAAGTAGTGGTTAGTAGTAAAACTAATTTCGTTTGTAGTAAAACTGAAAAAAAATAAAAAAATTAATAAAAAAAAATCATCACCCCGATCTAAAAAAATTTTTTTTTTCACGCCGATTCTTATACAAAAACTTTAGTAGTTGATTGTAGTAAAAGTGTTTTTTTTTTTTTAGTAAACTAATTATACTGGGCAAACATCTCGAGTTTTTCCAAATCAATATTTAATAAATAATTGTATTTCGAAAGCACACAAATACTACAAACGCTTAAAATGACTGAGAAACCTTCCTAGAGGTTTGTAGTGAAATAATATTTGATTGTAGTAGATCAGAAGTCGGTAAAAATCGATCATTTTGACCGAAACTTATATTTCACTAAGTTGATGTAAATTACTTCCGATCGAAGGTTAATATGATTACTACAAACGCTTAAAATGACTGAGAAACCTTCCTAGAGGTTTGTAGTGAAATAATATTTGATTGTAGTAGATCAGAAGTTGGTAAAAATCGATCACTTTGACCGAAACTTATATTTCACTAAGTTGATCTGAATTACTTCTGATCGAAGGTTAATATGATAACTACAAACGCTTAAAATGACTAAGAAACCTTCCTAGAGGTTTGTAGTGAAATAATATTTGATTGTAGTAGATCAGAAGTTGGTAAAAATCGATCACTTTGACCGAAACTTATATTTCACTAAGTTGATCTGAATTACTTCTGATCGAAGGTTAATATGATTACTACAAACGCTTAAAATGACTAAGAAACCTTCCTAGAGGTTTGTAGTGAAATAATATTTGATTGTAGTAGATCAGAAGTTGGTAAAAATCGATCACTTTGACCGAAACTTATATTTCACTAAGTTGATCTGAATTACTTCTGATCGAAGGTTAATATGATTACTACAAACGCTTAAAATGACTGAGAAACCTTCCTAGAGGTTTGTAGTGAAATAATATTTGATTGTAGTAGATCAGAAGTCGGTAAAAATCGATCATTTTGACCGATACTTATATTTCACTAAGTTGATGTAAATTACTTCCGATCGAAGGTTAATATGATTACTACAAACGCTTAAAATTACTGAGAAACCTTCCTAGAGGTTTGTAGTGAAATAATATTTGATTGTAGTAGATCAGAAGTTGGTAAAAATCGATCACTTTGACCGAAACTTATATTTCACTAAGTTGATCTGAATTACTTCTGATCGAAGGTTAATATGATTACTACAAACGCTTAAAATGACTAAGAAACCTTCCTAGAGGTTTGTAGTGAAATAATATCTGATTGTAGTAGATTAGAAGTTGGTAAAAATCGATCACTTTGACCGAAACTTATATTTCACTAAGTTGATCTGAATTACTTCTGATCGAAGGTTAATATGATTACTACAAACGCTTAAAATGACTAAGAAACCTCCCTAGAGGTTTGTAGTGAAATAATATTTGATTGTAGTAGATCAGAAGTTGGTAAAAATCGATCACTTTGACCGAAACATATATTTCACTAAGTTGATCTGAATTACTTCTGATCGAAGGTTAATATGATTACTACAAACGCTTAAAATGACTAAGAAACCTTCCTAGAGGTTTGTAGTGAAATAATATTTGATTGTAGTAGATCAGAAGTTGGTAAAAATCGATCACTTTGACCGAAACATATATTTCACTAAGTTGATCTGAATTACTTCTGATCGAAGGTTAATATGATTACTACAAACACTTAAAATGACTAAGAAACCTTTCTAGAGGTTTGTAGTGAAATAATATTTGATTGTAGTAGATCAGAAGTTGGTAAAAATCGATCACTTTGACCGAAACATATATTTCACTAAGTTGATCTGAATCACTTCTGATCGAAGGTTAATATGATTACTACAAACGCTTAAAATGACTAAGAAACCTTCCTAGAGGTTTGTAGTGAAATAATATTTGATTATAGTAGATCAGAAGTTGGTAAAAATCGATCACGTTGACCGAAACATATATTTCACTAAGTTGATCTGAATTACTTCTGATCGAAGGTTAATATGATTACTACAAACGCTTAAAATGACTAAGAAACCTTCCTAGAGGTTTGTAGTGAAATAATATTTGATTGTAGTAGATCAGAAGTTGGTAAAAATCGATCACTTTGACCGAAACATATATTTCACTAAGTTGATCTGAATCATTTCTGATCGAAGGTTAATATGATTACTACAAACGCTTAAAATGACTAAGAAACCTTCCTAGAGGTTTGTAGTGAAATAATATTTGATTGTAGTAGATCAGAAGTTGGTAAAAATCGATCACTTTGACCGAAACTTATATTTCACTAAGTTGATCTGAATCACTTCTGATCGAAGGTTAATATGATTACTACAAACGCTTAAAATGACTAAGAAACCTCCCTAGAGGTTTGTAGTGAAATAATATTTGATTGTAGTAGATCAGAAGTTGGTAAAAATCGATCACTTTGACCGAAACATATATTTCACTAAGTTGATCTGAATTACTTCTGATCGAAGGTTAATATGATTACTACAAACGCTTAAAATGACTAAGAAACCTTCCTAGAGGTTTGTAGTGAAATAATATTTGATTGTAGTAGATCAGAAGTTGGTAAAAATCGATCACTTTGACCGAAACTTATATTTCACTAAGTTGATCTGAATTACTTCTGATCGAAGGTTAATATGATTACTACAAACGCTTAAAATGACTTAGAAGCCTTCCTAGAGGTTTGTAGTGAAATAATATTTGATTGTAGTAGATCAGAAGTTGGTAAAAATCGATCACTTTGACCGAAACATATATTTCACTAAGTTGATCTGAATTACTTCTGATCGAAGGTTAATATGATTACTACAAACGCTTAAAATGACTAAGAAACCTTCCTAGAGGTTTGTAGTGAAATAATATTTGATTGTAGTAGATCAGAAGTTGGTAAAAATCGATCACTTTGACCGAAACATATATTTCACTAAGTTGATCTGAATTACTTCTGATCGAAGGTTAATATGATTACTACAAACACTTAAAATGACTAAGAAACCTTTCTAGAGGTTTGTAGTGAAATAATATTTGATTGTAGTAGATCAGAAGTTGGTAAAAATCGATCACTTTGACCGAAACATATATTTCACTAAGTTGATCTGAATCACTTCTGATCGAAGGTTAATATGATTACTACAAACGCTTAAAATGACTAAGAAACCTTCCTAGAGGTTTGTAGTGAAATAATATTTGATTGTAGTAGATCAGAAGTTGGTAAAAATCGATCACGTTGACCGAAACATATATTTCACTAAGTTGATCTGAATTACTTCTGATCGAAGGTTAATATGATTACTACAAACGCTTAAAATGACTGAGAAACCTTCCTAGAGGTTTGTAGTGAAATAATATTTGATTGTAGTAGATCAGAAGTTGGTAAAAATCGATCACTTTGACCGAAACTTATATTTCACTAAGTTGATCTGAATCACTTCTGATCGAAGGTTAATATGATTACTACAAACGCTTAAAATGACTAAGAAACCTTCCTAGAGGTTTGTAGTGAAATAATATTTGATTGTAGTAGATCAGAAGTTGGTAAAAATCGATCACTTTGACCGAAACTTATATTTCACTAAGTTGATCTGAATTACTTCTGATCGAAGGTTAATATGATTACTACAAACGCTTAAAATGACTAAGAAACCTTCCTAGAGGTTTGTAGTGAAATAATATTTGATTGTAGTAGATCAGAAGTTGGTAAAAATCGATCACTTTGACCGAAACTTATATTTCACTAAGTTGATCTGAATTACTTCTGATCGAAGGTTAATATGATTACTACAAACGCTTAAAATGACTAAGAAACCTCCCTAGAGGTTTGTAGTGAAATAATATTTGATTGTAGTAGATCAGAAGTTGGTAAAAATCGATCACTTTGACCGAAAGTTATATTTCACTAAGTTGATCTGAATTACTTCTGATCGAAAATTAATATGATTCCTACAAACGCTTAAAATGACTAAGAAAGCTTCCTAGAGGTTTGTAGTGAAATAATATTTGATTGTAGTAGATCAGAAGTTGGTAAAAATCGATCACTTTGACCGAAACTTATATTTCACTAAGTTGATCTGAATTACTTCTGATCGAAGGTTAATATGATTACTACAAACGCTTAAAATGACTAAGAAACCTCCCTAGAGGTTTGTAGTGAAATAATATTTGATTGTAGTAGATCAGAAGTTGGTAAAAATCGATCACTTTGACCGAAACATATATTTCACTAAGTTGATCTGAATTACTTCTGATCGAAGGTTAATATGATTACTACAAACGCTTAAAATGACTGAGAAACCTTCCTAGAGGTTTGTAGTGAAATAATATTTGATTGTAGTAGATCAGAAGTTGGTAAAAATCGATCACTTTGACCGAAACTTATATTTCACTAAGTTGATCTGAATCACTTCTGATCGAAGGTTAATATGATTACTACAAACGCTTAAAATGACTAAGAAACCTTCCTAGAGGTTTGTAGTGAAATAATATTTGATTGTAGTAGATCAGAAGTTGGTAAAAATCGATCACTTTGACCGAAACTTATATTTCACTAAGTTGATCTGAATTACTTCTGATCGAAGGTTAATATGATTACTACAAACGCTTAAAATGACTAAGAAACCTTCCTAGAGGTTTGTAGTGAAATAATATTTGATTGTAGTAGATCAGAAGTTGGTAAAAATCGATCACTTTGACCGAAACTTATATTTCACTAAGTTGATCTGAATTACTTCTGATCGAAGGTTAATATGATTACTACAAACGCTTAAAATGACTAAGAAACCTTCCTAGAGGTTTGTAGTGAAATAATATTTGATTGTAGTAGATCAGAAGTTGGTAAAAATCGATCACTTTGACCGAAACTTATATTTCACTAAGTTGATCTGAATTACTTCTGATCGAAGGTTAATATGATTACTACAAACGCTTAAAATGACTAAGAAACCTCCCTAGAGGTTTGTAGTGAAATAATATTTGATTGTAGTAGATCAGAAGTTGGTAAAAATCGATCACTTTGACCGAAACATATATTTCACTAAGTTGATCTGAATCATTTCTGATCGAAGGTTAATATGATTACTACAAACGCTTAAAATGACTAAGAAACCTTCCTAGAGGTTTGTAGTGAAATAATATTTGATTGTAGTAGATCAGAAGTTGGTAAAAATCGATCACTTTGACCGAAACTTATATTTCACTAAGTTGATCTGAATTACTTCTGATCGAAGGTTAATATGATTACTACAAACGCTTAAAATGACTAAGAAACCTCCCTAGAGGTTTGTAGTGAAATAATATTTGATTGTAGTAGATCAGAAGTTGGTAAAAATCGATCACTTTGACCGAAACATATATTTCACTAAGTTGATCTGAATTACTTCTGATCGAAGGTTAATATGATTACTACAAACGCTTAAAATGACTAAGAAACCTTCCTAGAGGTTTGTAGTGAAATAATATTTGATTGTAGTAGATCAGAAGTTGGTAAAAATCGATCACTTTGACCGAAACTTATATTTCACTAAGTTGATCTGAATTACTTCTGATCGAAGGTTAATATGATTACTACAAACGCTTAAAATGACTTAGAAGCCTTCCTAGAGGTTTGTAGTGAAATAATATTTGATTGTAGTAGATCAGAAGTTGGTAAAAATCGATCACTTTGACCGAAACATATATTTCACTAAGTTGATCTGAATTACTTCTGATCGAAGGTTAATATGATTACTACAAACGCTTAAAATGACTAAGAAACCTTCCTAGAGGTTTGTAGTGAAATAATATTTGATTGTAGTAGATCAGAAGTTGGTAAAAATCGATAACTTTGACCGAAACATATATTTCACTAAGTTGATCTGAATTACTTCTGATCGAAGGTTAATATGATTACTACAAACACTTAAAATGACTAAGAAACCTTTCTAGAGGTTTGTAGTGAAATAATATTTGATTGTAGTAGATCAGAAGTTGGTAAAAATCGATCACTTTGACCGAAACATATATTTCACTAAGTTGATCTGAATTACTTCTGATCGAAGGTTAATATGATTACTACAAACACTTAAAATGACTAAGAAACCTTTCTAGAGGTTTGTAGTGAAATAATATTTGATTGTAGTAGATCAGAAGTTGGTAAAAATCGATCACTTTGACCGAAACATATATTTCACTAAGTTGATCTGAATCACTTCTGATCGAAGGTTAATATGATTACTACAAACGCTTAAAATGACTAAGAAACCTTCCTAGAGGTTTGTAGTGAAATAATATTTGATTGTAGTAGATCAGAAGTTGGTAAAAATCGATCACGTTGACCGAAACATATATTTCACTAAGTTGATCTGAATTACTTCTGATCGAAGGTTAATATGATTACTACAAACGCTTAAAATGACTAAGAAACCTTCCTAGAAGTTCGTAGTGAAATAATATTTGATTGTAGTAGAACAGAAGTTGGTAAAAATCGATCACTTTGACCGAAACTTATATTTCACTAAGTTGATCTGAATTACTTCTGATCGAAAATTAATATGATTCCTACAAACGCTTAAAATGACTAAGAAAGCTTCCTAGAGGTTTGTAGTGAAATAATATTTGATTGTAGTAGATCAGAAGTTGGTAAAAATCGATCACTTTGACCGAAACTTATATTTCACTAAGTTGATCTGAATTACTTCTGATCGAAGGTTAATATGATTACTACAAACGCTTAAAATGACTAAGAAACCTTCCTAGAGGTTTGTAGTGAAATAATATTTGATTGTAGTAGATCAGAAGTTGGTAAAAATCGATCACTTTGACCGAAACTTATATTTCACTAAGTTGATCTGAATTACTTCTGATCGAAGGTTAATATGATTACTACAAACGCTTAAAATGACTGAGAAACCTTCCTAGAGGTTTGTAGTGAAATAATATTTGATTGTAGTAGATCAGAAGTTGGTAAAAATCGATCACTTTGACCGAAACTTATATTTCACTAAGTTGATCTGAATCACTTCTGATCGAAGGTTAATATGATTACTACAAACGCTTAAAATGACTAAGAAACCTTCCTAGAGGTTTGTAGTGAAATAATATTTGATTGTAGTAGATCAGAAGTTGGTAAAAATCGATCACTTTGACCGAAACTTATATTTCACTAAGTTGATCTGAATTACTTCTGATCGAAGGTTAATATGATTACTACAAACGCTTAAAATGACTAAGAAACCTTCCTAGAGGTTTGTAGTGAAATAATATTTGATTGTAGTAGATCAGAAGTTGGTAAAAATCGATCACTTTGACCGAAACATATATTTCACTAAGTTGATCTGAATCACTTCTGATCGAAGGTTAATATGATTACTACAAACGCTTAAAATGACTAAGAAACCTTCCTAGAAGTTCGTAGTGAAATAATATTTGATTGTAGTAGAACAGAAGTTGGTAAAAATCGATCACTTTGACCGAAAGTTATATTTCACTAAGTTGATCTGAATTACTTCTGATCGAAAATTAATATGATTCCTACAAACGCTTAAAATGACTAAGAAAGCTTCCTAGAGGTTTGTAGTGAAATAATATTTGATTGTAGTAGATCAGAAGTTGGTAAAAATCGATCACTTTGACCGAAACTTATATTTCACTAAGTTGATCTGAATCACTTCTGATCGAAGGTTAATATGATTACTACAAACGCTTAAAATGACTAAGAAACCTTCCTAGAGGTTTGTAGTGAAATAATATTTGATTGTAGTAGATCAGAAGTTGGTAAAAATCGATCACTTTGACCGAAACATATATTTCACTAAGTTGATCTGAATCATTTCTGATCGAAGGTTAATATGATTACTACAAACGCTTAAAATGACTAAGAAACCTTCCTAGAAGTTCGTAGTGAAATAATATTTGATTGTAGTAGAACAGAAGTTGGTAAAAATCGATCACTTTGACCGAAACTTATATTTCACTAAGTTGATCTGAATTACTTCTGATCGAAAATTAATATGATTCCTACAAACGCTTAAAATGACTAAGAAAGCTTCCTAGAGGTTTGTAGTGAAATAATATTTGATTGTAGTAGATCAGAAGTTGGTAAAAATCGATCACTTTGACCGAAACTTATATTTCACTAAGTTGATCTGAATTACTTCTGATCGAAGGTTAATATGATTACTACAAACGCTTAAAATGACTAAGAAACCTTCCTAGAGGTTTGTAGTGAAATAATATTTGATTGTAGTAGATCAGAAGTTGGTAAAAATCGATCACTTTGACCGAAACTTATATTTCACTAAGTTGATCTGAATTACTTCTGATCGAAGGTTAATATGATTACTACAAACGCTTAAAATGACTGAGAAACCTTCCTAGAGGTTTGTAGTGAAATAATATTTGATTGTAGTAGATCAGAAGTTGGTAAAAATCGATCACTTTGACCGAAACTTATATTTCACTAAGTTGATCTGAATCACTTCTGATCGAAGGTTAATATGATTACTACAAACGCTTAAAATGACTAAGAAACCTTCCTAGAGGTTTGTAGTGAAATAATATTTGATTGTAGTAGATCAGAAGTTGGTAAAAATCGATCACTTTGACCGAAACTTATATTTCACTAAGTTGATCTGAATTACTTCTGATCGAAGGTTAATATGATTACTACAAACGCTTAAAATGACTAAGAAACCTTCCTAGAGGTTTGTAGTGAAATAATATTTGATTGTAGTAGATCAGAAGTTGGTAAAAATCGATCACTTTGACCGAAACTTATATTTCACTAAGTTGATCTGAATTACTTCTGATCGAAGGTTAATATGATTACTACAAACGCTTAAAATGACTAAGAAACCTCCCTAGAGGTTTGTAGTGAAATAATATTTGATTGTAGTAGATCAGAAGTTGGTAAAAATCGATCACTTTGACCGAAACATATATTTCACTAAGTTGATCTGAATCATTTCTGATCGAAGGTTAATATGATTACTACAAACGCTTAAAATGACTAAGAAACCTTCCTAGAAGTTCGTATTGAAATAATATTTGATTGTAGTAGAACAGAAGTTGGTAAAAATCGATCACTTTGACCGAAACTTATATTTCACTAAGTTGATCTGAATTACTTCTGATCGAAAATTAATATGATTCCTACAAACGCTTAAAATGACTAAGAAAGCTTCCTAGAGGTTTGTAGTGAAATAATATTTGATTGTAGTAGATCAGAAGTTGGTAAAAATCGATCACTTTGACCGAAACTTATATTTCACTAAGTTGATCTGAATTACTTCTGATCGAAGGTTAATATGATTACTACAAACGCTTAAAATGACTAAGAAACCTTCCTAGAGGTTTGTAGTGAAATAATATTTGATTGTAGTAGATCAGAAGTTGGTAAAAATCGATCACTTTGACCGAAACTTATATTTCACTAAGTTGATCTGAATTACTTCTGATCGAAGGTTAATATGATTACTACAAACGCTTAAAATGACTGAGAAACCTTCCTAGAGGTTTGTAGTGAAATAATATTTGATTGTAGTAGATCAGAAGTTGGTAAAAATCGATCACTTTGACCGAAAGTTATATTTCACTAAGTTGATCTGAATCACTTCTGATCGAAGGTTAATATGATTACTACAAACGCTTAAAATGACTAAGAAACCTTCCTAGAGGTTTGTAGTGAAATAATATTTGATTGTAGTAGATCAGAAGTTGGTAAAAATCGATCACTTTGACCGAAACTTATATTTCACTAAGTTGATCTGAATTACTTCTGATCGAAGGTTAATATGATTACTACAAACGCTTAAAATGACTAAGAAACCTTCCTAGAGGTTTGTAGTGAAATAATATTTGATTGTAGTAGATCAGAAGTTGGTAAAAATCGATCACTTTGACCGAAACTTATATTTCACTAAGTTGATCTGAATCACTTCTGATCGAAGGTTAATATGATTACTACAAACGCTTAAAATGACTAAGAAACCTCCCTAGAGGTTTGTAGTGAAATAATATTTGATTGTAGTAGATCAGAAGTTGGTAAAAATCGATCACTTTGACCGAAACATATATTTCACTAAGTTGATCTGAATTACTTCTGATCGAAGGTTAATATGATTACTACAAACGCTTAAAATGACTAAGAAACCTTCCTAGAGGTTTGTAGTGAAATAATATTTGATTGTAGTAGATCAGAAGTTGGTAAAAATCGATCACTTTGACCGAAACATATATTTCACTAAGTTGATCTGAATTACTTCTGATCGAAGGTTAATATGATTACTACAAACACTTAAAATGACTAAGAAACCTTTCTAGAGGTTTGTAGTGAAATAATATTTGATTGTAGTAGATCAGAAGTTGGTAAAAATCGATCACTTTGACCGAAACATATATTTCACTAAGTTGATCTGAATCACTTCTGATCGAAGGTTAATATGATTACTACAAACGCTTAAAATGACTAAGAAACCTTCCTAGAGGTTTGTAGTGAAATAATATTTGATTGTAGTAGATCAGAAGTTGGTAAAAATCGATCACGTTGACCGAAACATATATTTCACTAAGTTGATCTGAATTACTTCTGATCGAAGGTTAATATGATTACTACAAACGCTTAAAATGACTGAGAAACCTTCCTAGAGGTTTGTAGTGAAATAATATTTGATTGTAGTAGATCAGAAGTTGGTAAAAATCGATCACTTTGACCGAAACTTATATTTCACTAAGTTGATCTGAATCACTTCTGATCGAAGGTTAATATGATTACTACAAACGCTTAAAATGACTAAGAAACCTTCCTAGAGGTTTGTAGTGAAATAATATTTGATTGTAGTAGATCAGAAGTTGGTAAAAATCGATCACTTTGACCGAAACTTATATTTCACTAAGTTGATCTGAATTACTTCTGATCGAAGGTTAATATGATTACTACAAACGCTTAAAATGACTAAGAAACCTTCCTAGAGGTTTGTAGTGAAATAATATTTGATTGTAGTAGATCAGAAGTTGGTAAAAATCGATCACTTTGACCGAAACTTATATTTCACTAAGTTGATCTGAATTACTTCTGATCGAAGGTTAATATGATTACTACAAACGCTTAAAATGACTAAGAAACCTCCCTAGAGGTTTGTAGTGAAATAATATTTGATTGTAGTAGATCAGAAGTTGGTAAAAATCGATCACTTTGACCGAAAGTTATATTTCACTAAGTTGATCTGAATTACTTCTGATCGAAAATTAATATGATTCCTACAAACGCTTAAAATGACTAAGAAAGCTTCCTAGAGGTTTGTAGTGAAATAATATTTGATTGTAGTAGATCAGAAGTTGGTAAAAATCGATCACTTTGACCGAAACTTATATTTCACTAAGTTGATCTGAATTACTTCTGATCGAAGGTTAATATGATTACTACAAACGCTTAAAATGACTAAGAAACCTCCCTAGAGGTTTGTAGTGAAATAATATTTGATTGTAGTAGATCAGAAGTTGGTAAAAATCGATCACTTTGACCGAAACATATATTTCACTAAGTTGATCTGAATTACTTCTGATCGAAGGTTAATATGATTACTACAAACGCTTAAAATGACTGAGAAACCTTCCTAGAGGTTTGTAGTGAAATAATATTTGATTGTAGTAGATCAGAAGTTGGTAAAAATCGATCACTTTGACCGAAACTTATATTTCACTAAGTTGATCTGAATCACTTCTGATCGAAGGTTAATATGATTACTACAAACGCTTAAAATGACTAAGAAACCTTCCTAGAGGTTTGTAGTGAAATAATATTTGATTGTAGTAGATCAGAAGTTGGTAAAAATCGATCACTTTGACCGAAACTTATATTTCACTAAGTTGATCTGAATTACTTCTGATCGAAGGTTAATATGATTACTACAAACGCTTAAAATGACTAAGAAACCTTCCTAGAGGTTTGTAGTGAAATAATATTTGATTGTAGTAGATCAGAAGTTGGTAAAAATCGATCACTTTGACCGAAACTTATATTTCACTAAGTTGATCTGAATTACTTCTGATCGAAGGTTAATATGATTACTACAAACGCTTAAAATGACTAAGAAACCTTCCTAGAGGTTTGTAGTGAAATAATATTTGATTGTAGTAGATCAGAAGTTGGTAAAAATCGATCACTTTGACCGAAACTTATATTTCACTAAGTTGATCTGAATTACTTCTGATCGAAGGTTAATATGATTACTACAAACGCTTAAAATGACTAAGAAACCTCCCTAGAGGTTTGTAGTGAAATAATATTTGATTGTAGTAGATCAGAAGTTGGTAAAAATCGATCACTTTGACCGAAACATATATTTCACTAAGTTGATCTGAATCATTTCTGATCGAAGGTTAATATGATTACTACAAACGCTTAAAATGACTAAGAAACCTTCCTAGAGGTTTGTAGTGAAATAATATTTGATTGTAGTAGATCAGAAGTTGGTAAAAATCGATCACTTTGACCGAAACTTATATTTCACTAAGTTGATCTGAATTACTTCTGATCGAAGGTTAATATGATTACTACAAACGCTTAAAATGACTAAGAAACCTCCCTAGAGGTTTGTAGTGAAATAATATTTGATTGTAGTAGATCAGAAGTTGGTAAAAATCGATCACTTTGACCGAAACATATATTTCACTAAGTTGATCTGAATTACTTCTGATCGAAGGTTAATATGATTACTACAAACGCTTAAAATGACTAAGAAACCTTCCTAGAGGTTTGTAGTGAAATAATATTTGATTGTAGTAGATCAGAAGTTGGTAAAAATCGATCACTTTGACCGAAACTTATATTTCACTAAGTTGATCTGAATTACTTCTGATCGAAGGTTAATATGATTACTACAAACGCTTAAAATGACTTAGAAGCCTTCCTAGAGGTTTGTAGTGAAATAATATTTGATTGTAGTAGATCAGAAGTTGGTAAAAATCGATCACTTTGACCGAAACATATATTTCACTAAGTTGATCTGAATTACTTCTGATCGAAGGTTAATATGATTACTACAAACGCTTAAAATGACTAAGAAACCTTCCTAGAGGTTTGTAGTGAAATAATATTTGATTGTAGTAGATCAGAAGTTGGTAAAAATCGATAACTTTGACCGAAACATATATTTCACTAAGTTGATCTGAATTACTTCTGATCGAAGGTTAATATGATTACTACAAACACTTAAAATGACTAAGAAACCTTTCTAGAGGTTTGTAGTGAAATAATATTTGATTGTAGTAGATCAGAAGTTGGTAAAAATCGATCACTTTGACCGAAACATATATTTCACTAAGTTGATCTGAATCACTTCTGATCGAAGGTTAATATGATTACTACAAACGCTTAAAATGACTAAGAAACCTTCCTAGAGGTTTGTAGTGAAATAATATTTGATTGTAGTAGATCAGAAGTTGGTAAAAATCGATCACGTTGACCGAAACATATATTTCACTAAGTTGATCTGAATTACTTCTGATCGAAGGTTAATATGATTACTACAAACGCTTAAAATGACTAAGAAACCTTCCTAGAGGTTTGTAGTGAAATAATATTTGATTGTAGTAGATCAGAAGTTGGTAAAAATCGATCACTTTGACCGAAACATATATTTCACTAAGTTGATCTGAATCATTTCTGATCGAAGGTTAATATGATTACTACAAACGCTTAAAATGACTAAGAAACCTTCCTAGAAGTTCGTAGTGAAATAATATTTGATTGTAGTAGAACAGAAGTTGGTAAAAATCGATCACTTTGACCGAAACTTATATTTCACTAAGTTGATCTGAATTACTTCTGATCGAAAATTAATATGATTCCTACAAACGCTTAAAATGACTAAGAAAGCTTCCTAGAGGTTTGTAGTGAAATAATATTTGATTGTAGTAGATCAGAAGTTGGTAAAAATCGATCACTTTGACCGAAACTTATATTTCACTAAGTTGATCTGAATTACTTCTGATCGAAGGTTAATATGATTACTACAAACGCTTAAAATGACTAAGAAACCTTCCTAGAGGTTTGTAGTGAAATAATATTTGATTGTAGTAGATCAGAAGTTGGTAAAAATCGATCACTTTGACCGAAACTTATATTTCACTAAGTTGATCTGAATTACTTCTGATCGAAGGTTAATATGATTACTACAAACGCTTAAAATGACTGAGAAACCTTCCTAGAGGTTTGTAGTGAAATAATATTTGATTGTAGTAGATCAGAAGTTGGTAAAAATCGATCACTTTGACCGAAACTTATATTTCACTAAGTTGATCTGAATCACTTCTGATCGAAGGTTAATATGATTACTACAAACGCTTAAAATGACTAAGAAACCTTCCTAGAGGTTTGTAGTGAAATAATATTTGATTGTAGTAGATCAGAAGTTGGTAAAAATCGATCACTTTGACCGAAACTTATATTTCACTAAGTTGATCTGAATTACTTCTGATCGAAGGTTAATATGATTACTACAAACGCTTAAAATGACTAAGAAACCTTCCTAGAGGTTTGTAGTGAAATAATATTTGATTGTAGTAGATCAGAAGTTGGTAAAAATCGATCACTTTGACCGAAACATATATTTCACTAAGTTGATCTGAATCACTTCTGATCGAAGGTTAATATGATTACTACAAACGCTTAAAATGACTAAGAAACCTTCCTAGAAGTTCGTAGTGAAATAATATTTGATTGTAGTAGAACAGAAGTTGGTAAAAATCGATCACTTTGACCGAAAGTTATATTTCACTAAGTTGATCTGAATTACTTCTGATCGAAAATTAATATGATTCCTACAAACGCTTAAAATGACTAAGAAAGCTTCCTAGAGGTTTGTAGTGAAATAATATTTGATTGTAGTAGATCAGAAGTTGGTAAAAATCGATCACTTTGACCGAAACTTATATTTCACTAAGTTGATCTGAATTACTTCTGATCGAAGGTTAATATGATTACTACAAACGCTTAAAATGACTAAGAAACCTTCCTAGAGGTTTGTAGTGAAATAATGTTTGATATTAGTAGATCAGAAGTGTTAAAACATGACCGAGAACGTGACTCCTGTCTTTAATTTTATTTTGATTATGAAAGAAATTGTAAAAATAAAAATAAATGTGTTTGATAACTGTGTTCATGAAGATGACTTTTATGACAGGAATGAGCATTATGAGGAACAAAAAAAAATTAAATTATGGATAACCTTTTGTTTGATTTTGTTTGTTTGATTGACCCAACCACGTTTGTGAGCTCACCGTGACAACGGGATGGTATTATCACAAATGAGGGAATTGTCTTTTAAATTTTAAAAAGAAGAAGGAAAGAAAAAAAAACAAGACAAGACCGTCTGTCCCCTGTGAAGTAAGTCGATATTTCATGGGACTCAGACCAGTCTGCAATGATTTTAAATTAGGAAAAAAATAAGTAAAAGATATGACATCTTGCCTGGTATGACAGTTGTCGATGCCTATCTATTCCTATATGGTATGGCATTCGGCCTATATCTGCGCGGAACATTTTTTTATATGTCACTCCGTGTTACGATCACTTTACAAAGTCGAATTCTGTTGTGTAGGATTTTCTAACAAAATTTGCGAAGTCTGATGAATGATCAAAACATTAGAACGAACGCTGTGAATTTTTTTTTAAATTACCTCCGAGGAATGGAGTTTTGATTGGCTCGATCAATGATGTTACGTTATTGGAGTTTCACATTTTGCCAAACAGTTTACTTGAAATCAAAATTATTTCAGTGATTGTCTATACAACAAAAAAAAAAACAAGCCCCAATCAAATTATCTTAACTACCGCGATAGTGAAGTGTAGGTTGCGAAAATTACGTTGTTGAATAATATTAAAGTTATATGAAACAAGGATAATGGTCTTCTTTTGCTAAAAAATTATAGCAACCATCTGGAAACTACAAAAAAATAAGGACATTAATTTTAACAGACAATGAGAAGAATAAAGACAGTTTGATACATAAATAAGTACTTTCACCGTAAGTAATTTTGTAGAAATAAAGGGGTGAGTTAAGTTTGGACGTAGAATAGCAAAGGGGTTCGACGTTGTTTCAGTATTTCACGTTTGGTGATCGCCATAACTCTTTGAGACGAACAAATATCGTTATGCTCCTCCCACGTACCCGTAGCTCTTTTTATACACGCGTAATAATGTCCTGAAATGAAATTGATCACTGAAACCAATCTGTACTGATGATCGCAGTAGATCAGATGTTCAGGGATTTCAGATAGAGTGAACTGTTTTCTGCAATTGGCTAGACCACGCCGTGCTGCGAGCAATCCAATTTCGGCAGCCTCAAGATTAAGAAAAATGTGTCTTCCTCCTATAGCCGTCTTAATAACATTGCTTTGCCCACAAAAGTAACACTCGTTATGGATTTTATACACATGATATTTTGCAGATTGATTTACAGCTTCCTGTAAGCCTTTCATGGCGTCCTTAAAAATTGCGTCAGGATTGAGATCTAGAACTGGGATGCTGCTTGTTTTTTCATACAGACAATCACTGCAACGAATTTTTATTTCAAGTGATGGAATGTTTGACAAAATATGAGACTCTATTAATGTAGCAACATTAATCTCGCAATTTAAAACTCCATTCTTTATATCTGCTGTGTTTTTCAAAATTTCACAACGTTCGTTGTAAAGTTTTGAACATACCCCAGACTCTGACAACCTCTTCACAAAATCATATAAATCTATTTTCGAATTTATTATATGATTGTAATAGGGAGTAAAGTCATGATATGCAGCAAGAATACTTTGCACCACGGAGTCGAATGCACACGTATTCCGCACAGCAATAATTCGTTTGCCGATTTTTGCGGGTCCCAAACTATTGCCATTCATGAGTAAGGGCAACGTCAAACTAAATTTCGGCCGTTGACGTATTACTTGCATATCAGGACACGGTGTCAGGTATTTACCTCGTTTTTTGGGTCGACCTTGCATCTTCGGTTGGCTAGGTTCATTATTTTTTGTAAGACCACGCCAATTTTCGTTCTCATTAAGGAAAGCCATTGGCGATTGTTCCGGTACGAGAGAAATATCGCCTAATGATTTCATACCTGATGTTCCATTTAGCTTCCCTGGTTTAAGATCGAGATCATATTCACTTAAGCTATTATCTTCATGTACACGCTTAGATTTAATATGAGATTCTTTATTATGCCTAAATGGCTCTGGAATTGAAAGATTAAACTTATCGTTTTCTACTGTTGTAGTTAATAATTCTACGCACGGGGTGGAGGATTTTTCGGAATCAGATTTACGAGGCGTCGAATGTATTACTTTGGGATGTTTCTTTTTTTCTATTTTTGTGTCGGCATTCAACAAAATAGCAGTGCCTGCAAGGCTTCTTATGTGTATAACAAGGAACTTGTCCATCCTAATCGATTTTTCTTTTTTTAATACAAGATGTTTTAATTCTCTAAAATATTCTTCGCTGCGAGCTGAAGTAGAAACTCCTACATCATTGTCATTTGATAAATCTTCGAGAGTGGAGCTATCTGGATCCTTGTCAACCAAAACAGATGTCCACAGAACGAATTGCTTTGATAATTTTAACAGTCGAGAACCGAAATCACAGCACTGATAGGGGTTTAACCGTCCTTGTTTAAGCTCACTTCGGCTATTTGATTCCATTCTTTTCAAAATTACCTCGATTTCAGCGTTCGAATCGAGTTCGGTTTCTCCATCATTGTCGTTAAATCTTTTCAACAAACTTTTATTTTCCACCTGGCTGTCATCGAGATTGCAAGCAACGTTATCAGGAAGATTATACGTTTTCAAGCGCTCTGAAACTCTATTCTGTGCTGCAAAGCAATGACTCTGTTTGTCGTCAATATTTTCATGCGTAGCAAAAGCAATGGTTAGTACGTCGGTACACAATCGTATAAAATCTTTTATTTCCGTACATGTGGTCAGAAGACCCATGCATCGAAGATAAAAATCCTTCTTTTGGGGACTTTCACGATTGAAACAGCTCCAACGTGCCACCATGTTTATAAAGTGCGAAATGTCAAGTCGAATTTTACAACGTGGAGTGTTTAACCGCACAGACGAGCCATTATTTTCAAAGAAAATACAAGTTTTAATATACGTTTTTAGATCCTGGTTATTAAACGCGAGGGAGGTAGCGTTAAGGAGGGCTAGAGAATAGTCTGTAACTACTTGTTTTGGACATGACCCACCACAACGTAACCACTCCCGAATCCAATACGTCAAAATATTTGTGTCGTGCTTTTCGGATATCAATTGGAATAATGGCAATATCTTTTGTCGATATCCACAAACAGCTTGATATAAGAAAACAACGCGTTTTGATCCATCAGGTTTTAGTATTTGCTTCACCAAGCTGCCCGTAGCATCGATACTTATACTACCAACGACGTCTTCCTTTATAAACTTGTTGTACATGAATAGCTGAGTGGGAGTCCAATACATTAAATAAAATCTATCAAGGCCAATCTCGTGAATGCTTTTGCTAAACTCCAATCCGTACTTCATATCCCACACAGAGGCAAGAGCTGAATTTACTTTAAATAAACCTAAATTCTTATCTCGAGCTTCTTGTTTTGTCTTACGGACAACTTCTTCTGAAGGTAAGTTAGCCGGAATAACATCCCCAAAATTCATTAACCTGTTCGCCTCTTCACGTCGCCAAGCGTAAGTAGATTTTCCTTGCAGTTCTTTTCCAATTCGCAATCGTCTCTCTCCACTCACTTGACGTTTTTTTTTATGTACTACTCCACGAGAATCAAAAGTAGAAACGTGTAACGCAGTTCCGTCGTCGGAAGGTTCACTCTGACAATATATGTGAGTTTCTGATCTACATTCCGAACAATGGCCTTTAACCGTCAAAAAAGTCTCCCCTGGATTTCTATTTATTTTGGCGTTTTTGAACGAAAAAGGACAAGGCAATTTCATGTGTGTCCATATAATATCATAAAGAGCATCTGCCCAACCTATAACAAGAACCTCGTATTTACGTTTCTTATATTCTATAACATGGGACTTGAGAGCAGATTCATTTCTCGATATCTCTATCTTTTGTCTCAAAGCAGGCAATAAGCACTTTGTTTCACCTATAGACCAATTCGGATCGAGACGTAAATTGTCATCTGTCTCGTTAACATTACTGTCGTTTTTGAACGGCTCTAACATTTCAACCCCATGAATTTTATGTAAGACATCATTCCTGTTTTGGGATAAATAAAGATAAAGGTAGTCCTTCGACATTTTGCCCTTCATTGCAACAGTCGCTTTTTGCCAAACGTCATTACTCCACGGCAAAAGACTGCCTTTATCATCAATGAACCGTAAACCTTTAAGAGACTCAAAGATAACATGTGGCGAATTTCCTGCCGTTCGAGGCATTTTAAACAGTTTCTAATGTAGCTTTTTTTCCTGAACTAATTTACTATCACTATATATACAACAAAAAAATACAAAAAAAATGAAATTCAAGTGTGTGCCTTAAAGCTAACAAAAAAAAAATGAAAAATATATACAATTAAAAGAAAATAGAAAAGTTTTTCATACAACGATCGATATTTAGAGTATTAAAAAATATTAAAACTAATTTTTTTCAAGATTTTCCGCTTTCCTAGCGAAAGAATAATGATATTTATACCTAAATAATAAGAACCACTATGATATTTGAAGGAAAAAGTAGTGAAAACTGCAGATTTCGATTTTTATCCCATACAAATGTATAACACGAAAATGTACGAAATAATAAAATGAAGTATTTGTCTAAAAAACTATTTTTTTACTATGTAACTATGTATTTATTTGTATTAAAAACAGCTAAGACGTATGAAATGCAATATAAAAACACGTAGGTTATACTTTCCAGCAATAACAGACTTGTATTTGAATCGAAATTACTTTTGACGCTCGACCTTAGGTGGACTTTAATGTAATATGAAATGATTATAAAGGTAAATTACTGATTATGAATCTATTTTGATGAGATAAAAAGTATACAGATATAATTATTTGACGTTATGTGATAAATTAAATTTAGAAACATGTGATTTTAAAAGAAAATGGAAAAGTTTTTCATACAACGATCGATATTTAGAGTATTAAAAAATATTAAAACTAATTTTTTTCAAGATTTTCTGCTTTCTTAGCGAAAGAATAATGATATTTATACCTAAATAATAAGAACCACTATGATATTTGAACGAAAAAGTAGTGAAAACTGCAGATTTCGATTTTTATCCCATACAAATGTATAGAACGAAAATGTACGAAATAATAAAATGAAGTATTTGTCTAAAAAACTATTTTTTTACTATGTAACTATGTATTTATTTGTATTAAAAACAGCTAAGACGTATGAAATGCAATATAAAAACACGTAGGTTATACTTTCCAGCAATAACAGACTTGTATTTGAATCGAAATTACTTATGACGCTCGACCTTAGGTGGACTTTAATGTAATATGAAATGATTATAAAGGTAAATTACTGATTATGAATCTATTTTGATGAGATAAAAAGTATACAGATATAATTATTTGACCTTATGTGATAAATTAAATTTAGAAACATGTGATTTTAAAAGAAAATGGAAAAGTTTTTCATACAACGATTGATATTTAGAGTATTAAAAAATATTAAAACTAATTTTTTTCAAGATTTTCCGCTTTCCTACCAAAAGAATAATGATATTTATACCTAATTAGTAATAACCACTATGAAATTTAATATATTAATAATTAAGATCAACTTAGAGAAATATAAGTTTCGGTCAAATTGATCGATTTTCACCAACTTCTGATCTACTACAATCAAATATTATTTCACTACAAACCTCTAGGAAGCTTTCTTAGTCATTTTAAGCGTTTGTAGTAATCATATTAACCTTCGATCAGAAGTAATTCAGATCAACTTAGTGAAATATAAGTTTCGGTCAAAGTGATCGATTTTTACCAACTTCTGATCTACTACAATCAAATATTATTTCACTACAAACCTCTAGGAAGGTTTCTTAGTCATTTTAAGCGTTTGTAGTAATCATATTAACCTTCGATCAGAAGTAATTCAGATCAACTTAGTGAAATATATGTTTCGGTCAAAGTGATCGATTTTTACCAACTTCTGATCTACTACAATCAAATATTATTTCACTACAAACCTCTAGGAAGGTTTCTTAGTCATTTTAAGCGTTTGTAGTAATCATATTAACCTTCGATCAGAAGTAATTCAGATCAACTTAGTGAAATATATGTTTCGGTCAAAGTGATCGATTTTTACCAACTTCTGATCTACTACAATCAAATATTATTTCACTACAAACCTCTAGGAAGGTTTCTCAGTCATTTTAAGCGTTTGTAGTAATCATATTAACCTCCGATCGGAAGTAATTCAGATCAACTTAGTGAAATATATGTTTCGGTCAAAGTGATCGATTTTTACCGACTTCTGATCTACTACAATCAAATATTATTTCACTACAAACCTCTAGGAAGGTTTCTTAGTCATTTTAAGCGTTTGTAGTAACCATATTAACCTTCAATCAGAAGTAATTCAAATCAACTTAGTTAAATATAAGTTTCGGTCAAAGTGATCGATTTTTACCAACTTCTGATCTACTACAATCAAATATTATTTAACTACAAACCTCTAGGAAGGTTTCTTAGTCATTTTAAGCGTTTGTAGTATTCGTGTGCTTTCGAAATACAATTATTTATTAAATATTGATTTGGAAAAACTCGAGATGTTTGCCCAGTATAATTAGTTTACTAAAAAAAAAAAACACTTTTACTACAATCAACTACTAACGTTTTTGTATAAGAATCGGCGTGAAAAAAAAATTTTTTTTAGATCGGGGTGATGATTTTTTTTTATTAATTTTTTTATTTTTTTTCAGTTTTACTACAAACGAAATTAGTTTTACTACTAACCACTACTTATCTAAATCTATCATTTAAACCCATAAAAGTATTTTTTTTCCAAAGTCGGGTGCCAAGTTCACATAGCCGAGTAAAATACTAACAAAATTAACAACTCTGTCTTGAAGTTACAAAACTTGACCCAAATATAAACTTTTCTTCTATAATTTTAATTAATAGGATATAAATAGATCACATTTAATCAAAATACGAATAATATTACAAATCAGTAACAGTTTTATAAGTCAGTCGTATTACTGCTTACTACTTCGCAATCTCTAAAGTGCGACATTCCATGCTCACTGTAGATATATTTGTTACAGTCCCGGTAAGTATTATTACTTTTCTGGTTTTTTTTTGGTAGGACAGTCTTGCAACCCTTTCTTGACATCCAGTATTTTTGCAGGAGGCTCCTCAACAGGGTTTCCTAAAAAATTGCGTAGTTTTTGCCGCATCAGTTTTGGCAATTGAATGATGCATTTACGGTCGTACAAATGCTCACGAACTAGAGTAAGGCCTAAATTCTTTAGGAATTTGCGACGCTTTGTAGCAACGTTGATATTAATCTTATGCAATATATTTGCATTTATTGCAGACATATTTAGTAGGCCGTAAAAAATGGTCAAAACTATTTTTTTTAAATTGCGCCTAACGTTATAAAAAGAACATAGCAACATTGACATTAACTTCTGTCACATTATGAAATGTGTTTATTTCCGGTTTATGTTTTTCGCCTATAGATATATCAATATTAGCATCATGATGCAAGCTCGAAATAAGTACAATCACTTTGTTTTTTTCTTGTATGTGTGATAGGATCGTTGCACCTTTTTGAAAACCAAAAGTCGATGACTTTATTTGTTTATTCCTAGTTTTTGATAACTTTTCGGGTATTTGTAGGTATTTTACTTCTGGCAATCTTTCTCTGAAGAAGCATTTAAGCTACTCGTCGAAGAACTGGCACCTGTGGTAAAAAATATTCAGCTCTAAATCGATTTAGCCTAAAGGCCTCTTTTGCCACTTTATTCCAGTTCTTCCAACAAAGTAAGTAGTTTGTACCTTGCTTTCAGAAGTGCTGCTAAAATCCTGCTGTGATTCTGTTGTTGAATGAAGGCGTCGGCGTAATTCAATCAGGGGCTCATTATCACTATTCACTTCAGATGCGTCTTGGTCGGTGTTACTGTCTTGGATGCGAATGATCAAATGATCTTCTCCATCTTCAGTTTCTAAATTTTCATGATCGGATTCTGATTCCTTCAAGATACTCAAAATTTGCTGTCATTAGCGTTCTTCGAGATCCATCATAGCAAAAGTTCTCAAATAAAATAAATAAATATACTTTTTATGTAATGGCACAAAATTATTACACGGTGAGTATGGTTGGGTCATATTTACCCATTTTCATGTTCAGATGCACCTATCCATCGCTGCGATTGGAGTACGATTAAACAGCGATATTTCGCGGCAAGAGGCGACCCTTAGCTCCAGCTACTGAGAAGTGTGGTAATGTAGCACAGAAAACATAAGAAATACGCGCATTTGAAAATGGCGCGGGTCAAATGAAAACGGGTTAATGAGTGGCAGGTCTAATAAAGAATATTCATGTTTTTTTTTCTAATTACATTAATTATGTACCTCTTAATATAGTAAAAAATATATAAATAGGCTTGAAAATATTCTAGTTATTATTTAAAGTGAAAATTAAAACATTGAGTAAATTTGAGCCGCTCAAACGCCATCATTTTGCGCGATTTGCGTGACGACAAATGACACGTCCAGTGAATGTTTACTATAAACTTTTTAGTTTCTTTATACATATTTTAAGTTTTAATTGCAATACAAATCATGAAAGAAGATAAAAACCATCTTACAAATATTGTATAGTTCCGGAGTGCAAAAATAGTATTAAAAAAACACCGGACAACCTAAATATGTAAAAAACCGGTCATCTTTGGGTTATGTCAGTTAAATTATTTATGATTATTATAAATGATATTTCTCCTCAATTATCCTTATTTTTGAACAAACCTTGGTCTTGAAACCTGTACATTCCCAGATTTAATGAAAAATAGCAAAGTAGTTCCTTTGTTCAAAAGTGGCGGTAGACTAGAACTATCTATCTCTATTTTGCCCACCTTAAGTAAAATCTTCGATAAAATTATTCTTAACCAAATGACAGAATTTGTTTATAGCAATAAAATCATGCATAGTGAACAATATGGTTTCACCAAAGGCAAATCGACAACTGATACGCTTGTCAAGCTTCTTAAACAAATTCACGAAGCATGGGAGTATTCACAGAATGCAATCGGGGGATTTTGTGATTTATCTAAAGCTTGCGTAATCAAAGATTGCGTAAACCATCAAACATTACTATGCAAACTTAATCACTATGGTGTGCGTATTTCTGCGATTGATCTTATTACCTCTTTCTTTTACTTGAATCAAAGAATTCAGACGGTTGATGTAAATAATTCTAATTCGGGTGGTTCTCATCTAAAAATGAGTGTTCTACAAGGGTCTATTCTTGGCACCGTTTTATTTTTACTCTATATTAATGATTTGCCCTTTAACGTTAAATGACTATTTGACATTGTATTTCTTACGCGTAATAAAGCTAATTATGAAAAAGTAAACAGTGCTCTGTCACGTGTTCATTGGATCGAAATTAATGATTTGGTCTAAAATACTAAAAAACTAAATCCATGAAATTTATACTTCGTAATGTCAAAAGTCAAAATTGTAGTGTGCTTCTTAACAATGAAGTGTTAGAACTGACTGACTCAACAACTTCCTTAGGTATAACTTTAGATAAAAAGCTTCAGTGGAACGCCCATCTCTCGACATTCGCAGGTAAACTCAGCTCAGCTGTCTTTGCAATTAAAAAAGTAAGTAACAGTTAATAGAGACTCGTTTATTTCAGTTATTTTCACAGTATTTTGTGTAACGGTATTTTACTATATATATTTTACAAAAAAGAGCAACACGGGCTATTTGTCACTTAAAAGCTAGAGACTCCCTGAGAGATGTTTTTAAGGAAATTGGTATTCTTAGGGTCGTTTTTCAATACATTTTTAATAACACTTTAATAATAAACTATATGTACACCAAAATTTAAGTACCTAATTAAAAACAACGACAGTCATACGATCAATACTAGAAATAAAAATAAACTCGTAACGAATACATTTCGACTTTAAAAAGTTAACAAATCCTTCATGGGCTTGATTGTACGCATATATAATAAACTTCCACAAGATATCTTAGATCTTCCTTTTCTTAGTTTTAAATCTAAAATTAAAGGTATATTATTAAATAAATCTTACTATAACATTCACGAGTTTATGGTTGATCGAAATGTGTGGAACTTGCATTATTGACTCATTTGCATTTGTTGATGTTATAATGTATTAGTCATCATCATCTCCCTGCCCTTTTCCCACTTTATGTGGGGTCGGCACAGCATGTTCGCCTTTTCCATTCTTGCCTATCAGCTGTCACCTCAACAGTCACTCCTCTTTTACTCATGTCATCTTTCTCACAATCCATCCATATTTTCTTTAGTCTACCTCGACCTACATGTCCTTCCACATCCATATCTAGCATTCTTCTTGTTACATGGCATTCGTCCCTTCTCATAACATACCCATACTACGCAAGCCTTTTACTCCTCATTTTGTCTGTCGATTAACCGGACTAATTGTTGTCATAAGGCATTCAGATAATCGAAAATCCGGATAATCGAATGAAGGTCGATGTATGAAGAATAGCGGGTTTTGTGCATAAATATGTGGTACATATAATTTTATATGTTTATTTATTAAAAACAACAAATATATATCAACGAAAATCAATGTTTATTAAGGAATAATTAAGAGATACATTTTCTTAGATTACATACGTACATGTTTTGTACTAAAATACTGCAGCGTCAATCACAAAATAAAATATTTCAGTACGTATGTACAAACGTATAGTTTGTTAAAAAATAATAAGTTTAATTTGGTTTAAAATATTTGGTAATTGTCATTTGACGTAAGCCACTTTTTCTAGAATTATCTATAAAAACGGGATTATTGCCACGGTCAGTTATATTATTATTATTACCTCGATATTTCGAAGCGGTTACACGCTCCGTGGTCACGAGTAAAAAGTTTAGTAAAAAGACCGTGGCAATAATCCCGTTTTTATAGATAATTCTAGTGAAAACAACCACGTTAATCTCAAAACTTATGCCACTTTTTCTCATCATTGCTGCTATATCACGAATTCGTTTCAGCTGTAATAAACTTACAGTATCACTCTCTCTTTGTTTTTCTAACCACTTGAGAGCTGTCTCTAGGGCATGCAGTGCTTTATCTAGGTTTTTTGATTTTCCGATGAGAAGCAAAGGTATTTTATGGGTCCCGGTAGCGTTAGCGCAAACTAATATTGTTACTCGCTCTTTGCTAGTTTTATATCCTGGAGCTGAATTCTCTCGCCTAGAAGCTAAAGAATTCGAAGGTAAAGACTTCCAGTTTAACCCGGTTTCATCAGCATTATAAACAAAATCCATGTCATAGTTATTTTCAATCAAATTCTTCTTAAAATCATTTTTAAAGGAATTTGCTGCATCTACATTAGCTGACATTTTTTCACCTTGAATTTCCAATTCATGAATCCCATGACGTGATTAAAATCTGTACAACCATCCGTTACTTGCCACAAACGATTCATTGCCACCAATTTTTTTATTTAACTCTAACGCTTTTTCACAGAGCAAAGGACCGGATATCGGTTGCCCAGTAGATCGTTTTTGTAAAAACCAACAATACAAAGCATCTTCTAAAAGTTCATTTTTCGGTTTCTTCATCATCGATCTTTACTTCCGTCTTTAATATCTAATTTACAAGTGTACAACAAAATTGAATCGGCATTCTTTTTTATATCACTTATCGTGGATGTACCCGCACCATACTGATCAGCTAACTTACGACCTGTTTCTCCTTTTTTAATTGAATCAATAATATTTATTTCATCTTTAAGCGATAATACTACTCTCTTACGTTTTGACATTTTTAAATAAGCAGACGTCACACGCACGTCGAAGCGACGAATTGCTAGCTAACTAAAACAATAACGAAGCGCGTGGGTAAGCGATCGCACGGAGCGATCGCGGGGATTTACCACCCGCGCTCCGTGCATTCTGGCATTAGCAAGTTCCGACACGTTCATGCTTGCCCAAATTGGACTTGTAGGTAAATATTTTGAATATAGCGGGGCAGTCCGGATAATCGCAAATCCGTATAACTGAGGGCCGGATAATCGGGTTTCTACTGTAGTTTAAAAAAAATAATAGAAAATTACTATGTATAAAGATGGTTACCGTGATTTCTACCAAATTTATTAATTGCAACTTTGAATCAATCCTTTATCCTAGCAAAGCTTATGGCGTTATTTCCAGCTGTCAATTCAGACATAAATCAATTAATTATTATAAAATATTTTTAGGTAGCCACAGCATATCCGAAATTTGAAGATACATTTTTAGCTAACAATGATTCTGTCGTATGTCCACAAGTTGAAGAGTTCAATAACACAATAGTGGGTACCTTGGACTGTCTTCGTTTAAACATCCATGTGCCCAGTAGTGCGAGTTGTACAAACAAACTGCCAGTGATGGTCTGGATTTATGGCGGTAACTTCCAATATGGATTTGCCGGTAGATTATTATATGGGCCCAAATATATCGTCAAAGAAGACGTTATTTTGGTGACACTAAATTTAAGAAATGGACCGTATGGATTCATGTGTTTGAATACACCAGAGGTTCCTGGCAACCAGGGACTGAAAGATCAGCTATTAGCACTTCGATGGATCAATGCTATCGAATCAATAACATCGAAGCTTTCGGAGGTGATGTTAATAAGATCACTTTAGCACGACAAAGTTCTGGCGCAGCGTCCGTAGAATGTCATTTATGGTCTAAGATAGAAACGCTTTTCCAGCAAGCCATTTTACAAAGTGGTTCTATATTTGCACCGTGGGCGATCACTGAACCCGATCTTACACAGCCTTTCGTACTCGCTGAACGCTTAGGATACCACACAGACGACTTATCCAAAGCCTTATCATTCCTTGCTAAAACTGATGCAAAATTACTATTAGCAGCCGTTAGAAACTTATCGATGACCCTTAAAGTTTGTATAGAACAGAAGTTTGAAAACGTCGAAAGTTTTTTGACTGAACATCCCAAACACTCGAATTTACCTAAAACATGAAAAATACCAATAATAATAGGATCTACCGATAAAGAAACAATGGAATTCTTTGAAAACAAACCAGTAAGTGTCTTTAAGAACATGAATATATTTAATGAAACGTTCAATGAAATATTCAACTACGATAAGGATTTCTTTAAAATAAAGGGCATTGTCCGTGAATTTTACATTGGCGATGAAGAAATAAGCATTAAAGTTAAAGATAAGTTAACAGATTTTTAATCAGATTTTTATTTTGTTTATCCAACGCAAAAGAGTTTGCAGACATTTTTGGATAATGGTTTCGAAAAAATTTACAACTATTTATTTACGTATAATGGTGAAAGAAGTTTTACAAAAAAAAAAAACAATATTAAGGCCAAGGGTGCAGCACATGCAGATGAGCTAAGTTATTTGTTTCATATGACTTATGATCTATCTACTCCAAATAAAGAGGATCAACATTTAATCGATGTATTTACAAAATTATGGACCAACTTCGTGAAATATGGGTAAGCAAATGAACAAATTTGTAAAACAAGTGTACCTATTTCATGAAATTGCATGTTATGCTGTATATTTATCAAATAGATACTTTCTATAATATGCTTTAGTTTATATACTTATATTCACGTAACAGAAAACTTTTTTTTTATTGTTGGAAAAATGCGTTTCGGCATCGTCACACCGTCCAGGAAGGCGGTGGCCGGGCGGTATGTGTGGCACCCGGCAGCAGGTGCTGGGCGCCCTTGCAGACAATTCGTGGCCGTGGGAGCTGTCGCCTCTCTCCGTCTTTCCGTCGCTAACGACGGTCGAAGACTCTTCTCTGGGAGAAGACGATCTTCGATCCCCCTCAAGCGAGCTTTCACCATAACCCCGACTGAAGTTTTGATGGAGCTTCTGAGCTCCTCTAAGGAGTCCGCCTCCAGTGTGGGCATCGAAACCGCGGCCGTGGACGCCGACACCCTGACTTCAGCGATCTCCTTTCTCGCTGCCCTTATCTCCGCCCTCATGGCGGCCACCCCTCGTTGAAGGCGAGCATTGTCCGCCCGAACGCGGGTCATCTCCTCCGGTCCCGTCCGATTGGTCAGAGTCAACACGACTTCCAACAAGCTTGTTGGATACTGCTGTTGCTTACTGTTGTTGCTTACTGCGATAATCGCAGCAGCATGTTGTCCAGCGATGGCCCGAAGTTCCTCTGTCCCTAAGCTGGACAAGTCCGGCGCAGACTGCACCTCCGACGAAAGGTCTTCGTTGGATGCCGGCGCGCGCCTGTCCACACCTGCCCGTACCCCCCTGCGGAATTCCTGAGCGCTCAGAACGCGCTCTAACTCCTTGTCTTCCGCTTCAGCCCTCAGAGCAGCGAGATCGGCTTTCGCCTTCGCCAGCCCAGTTCCTCGACCCATGGCCGCAAGTCGTCCACGCCGAGCCGTGTTGCACATATAACACAAACCTACAACAACCTATATACATGCTTCGAATACTAAGATAATAATAATAATAAAGCTGTCGCTACGATCATTAATTTAACATTCCGTCAATGAGTGGTATCACTACTAGCACTGAAAAACACAATAAAAGTTTGTATGATTTAATATTTCATTGTTTACTTATTCTTTAATTAGTAATATCAAATATTTAGAAGTTTAGTTGGTCTTGTTACGGGTTTAGCATTAGTAAATCTTAATCCTTACGAAGTACCTGTCTTAATTAAAATGTATACGATATGATAAAGCATCATTTTATTTACAGAAATCCTACTCCAGAGAAGACAGACTTGATTCCGATAAAATGGTTGCCCGCCACCAAGAAATCTCACAGATACTTGAATATAAACTCGATATTGTCTGAAGGATTATGTGTATTTAATGATAGAATGGCATTCTGGAAACTGTTTTATGAAGCCAACAAGAATAAACTTAAGGGATATAGTAACACGATACCGTTTCAATAAATTTACAAATTTTACTGAATCATTGTTAAATAATCACAAAATAATTATTATCGAATGAAATAAACAAAATTGTAATTATGTACTGTTAGTTATATTTATTGATGGAACTTCATAACTACATGTTTTTAAATGAAATATATATGCTTGTACTAAGTTCCACTATTTAATGATTTTATATTTATGCTATGCGACGCGTGAATCATTCTCCATAGGTCAAACAGGAAGAAACTTTAAAACAAGATTGAAAGAACATATAGGAAATTGGAAAAATAATAATAAAAAATCCACATTCGCAATACACTTATATCAACCAAACATACAACAAACATAAAACATTTGAAAAAGACATGACTGTTTTACAAGTGTGTGACAAAGGACGAAAACTGAACGCCTTAGAAGCTATAGAAATAAACAAACATAAACACCTACACCCGGAATTATTACTTAATGAGCAGGAGCAATTAAGTACATCGCCATTGCTACAGTGCATTTCAACAAAAATGGAACTATTTAATTACCAATATTTATAACCCAGAATTTGTGATTATCTGTATACAATTAACTATTTATTCTCTATTAACATTATTGTAATTTTTTTAAACTTTGACATTATTTTCAATACTAATTATTATGAATTTAATATTATAAATTTTAAAATAATATTCTAAAAATTTATTGTAACTTAATAGCTTGCATTGATGTTGTAAATTTAGTAGGTAGTAAGTTAAACTTATTTTATTTAAATTACCCATCAATGAACACAATCTATTTTAGTATGCCTGACGATGATGTTCGAAACCGGTCGCATAGCATAAATATAAAATCATTAAATAGTACAAGCACAAGCAAATATATATGCTTAGTACAAGCATATATATTTCATTTAAAACCAAATATTTAAGATCTTTAAGTACTAATTAATATGCTAATTACAATCGTAACTAGTCTATTGGATAAAAATCCATTCAGAAATATCTCAGGAACATTTTATGTATAACTAAAAACAAAATAATAATGAGATAAAATACTGAGACAAAGACTGATATTTTCTAAACGCCTGTTTTATTTTTTTTTGACTGGATAATGTTATCATAAGCAGAAAAAACTCTTGATATTGCTTTTATTATTTGTTTCGTATCAATATCTGGAATCCATCTTGAGTCAAGCGCCCACCTTTCTACCGGAAGTCAGCTTTAATTACCTCTTTATAAGTGGCGCCCTCTATTCTATTATGAAACTTAACTTTGAATATTCAGCAGGTGAGAGTTCTTCATTATAGCGTCATTTTTCACGCCGTGTACAAATCAGCATTGTAAAATCTAGTGAAAAATATTTAAAGTTATATATAAAAAGTGTTTTATACCTCCCTGTAAAAAATGGAGAATCAAGATGTAATCGAAGATTCAAGTTCTCGAAAACGCGGTCGTTCTCCATCACCGAATTCAGGCAGCGAAGATAGCGTTTCGTCGGATAGCCGAGATTCAAGCCCATGCAGACGTAAGGCAAGGAAAGATACGCAAACCGTGAGTTACGCACATTTTGAATTTTTATCTCAACAAGTTGCCTTTTTAACAAACCTTATTACAAACAATAATACAAATACGGTTTCAAATTGTAACAGTGATAAAATAATACCAAACGATCTTAATTTACGGCGCCCGGATAATGAAACAAAAAATCAGCTTAATATTTTATCAGATGTGAGTACTACTGTTAAAGACCCTATTTTTTCAAAAGCTAATGATAAATACCTTCAAAAACTATCGGAATTACAACGTTTTAATTGCGATGATTGGTATGCTATTAGATTTTCGGATGCACAAAAGAAATATTTATCTACGCCCGGTTTCGTGGAACTTTCTGTTAATGAAGAATTTAAGTGGTTTGAGGCAGCAATGTTAACGGACGACCCTCGTTCTTATTTGTTAGAACGTTCTTTCGCAGGGTTAACGAATGCTTTGCTTAACCAAAAGGATGAACTGCAAAAAACATTACAATTACTAGTTAACTGGGCAGACGATTTAAAAGAATCTTTGACTCCGAATGCTTTATTTGACAAAATTGAATCATTATTTTCGAAAGATTCCGGCTATAGTTAAGTCACTGATGATTTATTACAAATAGTGTGCGGTAGACGTGCGGATTTTATAAATGTGCGGCGAGAGGCCTTACTTAGACAGATATCAGAGGAATATCATCGCGATGTTTTTTACAAGATACCCCCTAGTTCGGAATTTTTTTTTGATGTGGATTCTATACAAAAATATCTACAAAAGATTGGAGGGATTAATAAATTAACAGAATCATTAAAATTTCATCCTCAAGTAAAGTCTAAAAATATACATGGCATAAATATAAAGCCTTCATCTAGTAAAGGAGATAATATTTTTTTTTGTCAAAACAACTTTTCAAAAAGAGGAAAACATGTCCCGAGCTCTTCAAACCAAGCCAGATCAAAATCGCACAATAATCGCGAGAAACCAAAATGATTAAATCTCAGTCGTTTAAAAATAAACGTCGCGAATGACTCGAGGACATTTCGAGGCGGCTGTCTAAAGCAATTTCAATGTGTCTGGAGCAATTTTGGTGCACCAGAAAAGATTTGCAAATTACTGAATGGAGTACGAATCCCATTTTTTCTAAAGCCGCCTCTAATTTATCCAAATCAAATGATTATGCAACTTTACAGAACCAATACTACATCGGAGATGACTTCACAGCTCCAGAACATGATAAATTCAGGAGTCCTCGAACATGCAGAATCAAATCCCAGTTACCTATCGAAGTTCTTCTTAGTACCCAAACCAGACGGAACCTTTCGTCCAATTTTCAACCTCAAGCGACTGAACAGGCTTGTAAGGACAAATGGCTTTCATCTCTTCAGCCATTTTTGGGTGCCTACATTTTTACAAAACGAGGACTGGATGGCCAAATTGGACCTAAGCCAAGCTTATTTTCAAATTCCGGTAGCGCAACCACATCGAAAGTTTTTAAGACTAAATTATCATCACGATCCAAGCGAACAACAATTGCTTCAAATGACATGTTTGCCTTTTGGCCTTGCATCAGCACCGAGAACCTTTGCCTCAGTCACCAATTGGGTAGCGGAACTGTTACTAAGTCATGGCATTCGATGCGTGGTGTATTTGGACGATTTTCTCTTGGCCAACCAATCAAAATCGCAACTAGAAGACGATTTAGCGATCTCGATAAAAATAATTCAAGTGTTAGGTTGGATGATAAATTATACCAAGTCTATTTTAGCCCCGACTCAATGCCTCGAGTTTCTCGGCATAACCTGGGACACAAAACGCAACGCAAAGTCCTTGTCCTTGTGGGTAGAACAAATAGGCGGTTCAATGCCGATACACGTAGAAGAAGTTACCCACCTTTTGACAATAGATGCATCGGATATTGGCTGGGGTGCACAGATCGGCGACATAAACATACGGGACTCCTGGACAAAACAGCAGGTCCCATGGCACGCCAACAAAAAAGAAATGTTCGTCGTGTTTGCAGTTATTCAGCAGAAACGGAATCTATTGCAAAATGCTCGGATACTTTTACAAACCGACAACCGAACGGTAGTATCGTATATAAACAAAGAAGGGGGGACAAGGTCGATGAAGCTGCTAAAACTAACTCGACAGCTGCTAAAATTGTTGGACGAACTGAACGTTCACTTAATAGCTCAGTACTTTCCGGGCAGATACAACATCGAAGTCGATGCACTATCCCGTCGAAGGACTTGTCCCGAATGGCACTTGAAAACGGAAGCTACGTCAAAAATATTCGAAATGTGGGGAGTACCAGAAATAGACCTATTTGCATCGAAAACCGCTCATGTAGTACCGAATTATGTAACGATAGACAGGCAGGATCAAGAAGCTCATCAGTACAACGCATTTTGTCACCAGTGGACTTACAATCTAGGTTGGTTGTTTCCGCCACCAAATCTGATTCCCAGGATACTCTGTCGTTTAAACCAAGCCAGCGGGTATTACATAATAATTGCACCGAAATGGAACAAGGTATTTTGGCAAACAGATCTTCAACAACGAGCCCTACAACCTCCTTACCTGATTCCAGATCTAGAACACAATCTCTTGGATAGGAGAACAGGGATACATCCGCCAGGAGTTCAGTTCCTCCATCTGGAGGCATGGCTGATTTTGGGTGGCAAGACATGTTGACAGAGTGGACGGAGCAAGAACAAAAATTGTTAATGACTAGCTGGAGAGATTCTACAATAAAAACGTAAAAACCTGCGTGGATTAGATGGAAAAAGTGGTGTGAGAAAATTTCAATTAATTATAAATACCCTAACGCGGATCAAGTAGCTCGATACATTGCTCATTTACACTGCGATATAGGTCTTGCTTACAGAACTATTTTAGTCCACAAATCTGTTATTTCAACGTTTACTCACTTAAATAATAATAACATCGATTTAACATCTAATTTCTTTATAAAACATATTCTAAAAGCGATATCTCTTTCACGCGGGAAACCATTAAAACCACCTATTTGGAATCCAAAAACGCTCCTTGAATATATGAGTGCTCACAGCCCGGACGAAAATAGCCTCTACCAAGTCTTAAGATATGCCGCCACACTTTTATTACTTGCTTCAGGTCGTAGAGTTCACGATCTCACTTTTTCACGAATAGATAACCAAAGCTTAGTAGATGAAGGGAATGCGGTGATATTGTACAGACAACACCAATCACAGACAATCTGGATGGCGGCTTAAACATCATCCAGATAAAAATTTGAATTCAATTTTTTGGATAAAAAGGTTGTTAGTTCTGAGTTTAAAAGGAAGACAAAATATTAATCATCTGTTTATTACAGCCAGGGGAGCGGTGAAACCAGCATCTAGAACTATGATTGGCGGATGGATTAAAAGTCTTTTAAATGAATCTGGAATAAATGCCACTCCAGGTTCGGTACGATCAGCAGTATCTTCACTTAATTTTGTATAAAATTTTTCCATAGATAAAATCCTTGCAACTAGTAATTGGAAAATGATTCACACCTTCCAAAATTACTATCAAAGGGAATTAATGGATTATAACCCGCAAGATCAAAATACTTCTGTGTCGTTATCTCATTACTTTGAAGCTATTTAATAGTGTACAATTCAAAATGAATAAAACAAATTCAAATATCTAAATGATTGTTACTAAAGTGATTAAAATATAATTATAAAATAATATTACTTTTATTAATTAATCAGAGACCTAAAAGTTTTCTTTACTTCTTACTATTCTAACACATTATAGCGTCAGAAACTTCTACAACACTGGGTGATAACAAACACATCACTCAAGATGGATTCCGGATATTGATACGAAACAAATAATAGAGAGTTTTACCTTAAAATAAAACTTACCTATTATTTTTTCATCAATATCCGGAATCCAGGTAAGGGCTACCTGGTGCATCATGAGCTACAATAATGAAGAACTCTCACCTGCTGAATATTCAAAGTTAAGTTTCATAATAGAATAGAGGGCGCCACTTATAGAGAGGTAATTAAAGTTGACTTCCGGTAGAAAGGTGGGCGCTTGACTCAAGATGGATTCCGGATATTGATGAAAAATAATAGGTAAGTTTTATTTTAAGGTAAAACTCTCTATTTTTAACTTCTGTGAGGTTACATTATTGTTAGACGACTATTTTAGAATAATCCGTAATGTTTTGATTCGTTTCAATGTTTTGATGGTCCCTGTATTGATCCATATAAATTAATGAATTACTAATTTAACTGTAAAAAGAAGAACCAATAAGGTGTAATTATTTAAATAGTTGTTTTATTAACTTAAATAGTAACATTTAGAATTGTTATATCAAGTAATGGTTATTTTCGTATGCTTAAAGTAGTTTATTTGACTAAGATTATTATTTATGTGAGGAGGGACATTTGCTTAATTAGTAAATACTTGAATAAGCTACAAAAGTGGGAACCATTAAGACTCCATAATTAAATCCAGTATTTAATACCGTGTTTACCGATACTTACAATTGTTCATTTACGAGTAGTTGTTATTTTTGTACGTTTGAAGTAGATGATTTGACTATGATTATTATTTATGTGAAGAGGGAGTTAATAAAGAAGGGTATATAAACTGCGGTTAGGACGATATTCGGGACAGACACTGCTGGATAGTACCAAGGAAGGATTAAATACAAGCATATAAAAGAGAAGTGTGAATAGTAAAATCTGTGAATCAATACAATTGGACGTGGCCCTTATACTTCCATGCCTCAATTCTCTTCGATTAATATGACAGTTACTGTTATCAGTTATAATACATTTATTCCAATAACACAAAAAATATATTTAACGACATATAATTTAAATAAGCACTCAGATAAAATGTACTGTATTTTAAATTACTTTTATTTTAATTTGTAATATAATATGGTAATAGCAAAACAAAATTATGTAGCTAAATAGACACAATGAATTTTAAATACATTTTTTTCAATAAATATAGAATGAAAAAATTAAATTAAAAATTTAAAAAACCCCCGATACAAAAAACCTCCAAAAAGAGTAAAAATAATATTATTATGTACTTATTGAAGTCGTTGCGTCGGGGGACCGTTTAATAAAGGAAGAAATTAACATGCAAGTAAGTTAAGTTAACAAGGCAAATAAAGAAATTACGATATCGAATCGTATAGTCTAGGTCCTGAATAATTAATTTCGTAATATATACACTATCAACGTACGTATTTTCAATTTTTTTTTTAATTTTCAATTAGAATCCTATATAATGATGTACAAAGGTTATATTTAATACGAGAAATATATATAATATTTAATAAAATAAGGATCCACGTGAAAGTTTCGACAATGTAATAAATTATAAATGTAACATGATTCAAGACTTTTTCATATGGGTAGGTAGGTAGGTTTCATATATACGAATAACCGAACCGCTAATTATTGCATAAGAACCTCTCCCCCGCACGAATAAAACTTAGTGATGACTATTTCTATTTCAATCAAACATAGATAAGAAATATCTCGACGAGCATAGCTTTCGATAAAAAAAAAAACCGCATTCAAATCCGTCTATGCGTTTGGACGCAAACAGCTAATTATTGCATAAGAACCTCTCCCCCGCACGAATAAAACGTCAATATCTTGAAAACGGCTATTTTTTTTTAAATCAAATATAGATAAAAAACATCTTGACATGAATAGCTTTCGATTAAACAAAACCGCATTCAAATCCGTCTACGTGTTTGGCCGCAAATAGCTGATTATTGCATAAGAACCTCTCCCCCGCACGAATAAAACTTCAATATCTTGAAAACGGCTATTTTTATTTCAATCAAACGTAGATAAGAACCATCTCGACGAGCATAGCTTTCGATTAAAAAAAACCGTATTCAAATCCGTCCACGCGTTTGGTCGGAAATTTGCCACAGACAGATACACAGATACACATATACACAGATCGACAGGTCAAACTTATAACACCCCTCTTTTTAGTCGGGGGTTAAAAAGTAAACCGATACGGGAAAGGGTTCGAATCCGTGAGCTATGGGAAACCTCTTTAATTTTTCCAGAGGTGGCGGGTTCGAATCTTTTCCCGTTGTGGTATATTTTTCTTTCTATATTTATTTAAAATAGCTTAACATGACAAAATACATGTTTATAGACACATAATTTTAAATTTATAAAAAAAGTTTTTTTTGGAAATAGCTCTTAATACGTTTCATTACCTAAAATAATTAAAGTACAACATGTAACCGCAGCAACATTATCATCATTACTCTTTAAAGTATGTATTGAAAGGAATTTTGGACATGCTGCAAGTTTTATAACTAAACATCCACTAAATGCTGATAGACCTAAAATAAATAATAATAATAATAATAATGTCTTTATTTCGAGCAACACAGGCACATTTTATTTACAGTTATGTCAAATTACAATTGAAAATTAATCACAATAAAAATAAAATTAATGACGTCACAAATTTAAATTCAAAAATTATCCTAATATACAATTAATTGTATTATTATAAAATAAATATTGTAAGCATTTCGATTGTCAATTACACATTAAACTAAGTTACTAATATACCAATAAAATGCTTTAACAAATGGGAATCCGTTTTAGATGCTAACATGCTCAGAACACTGTTAGAACTTAACCGCATTCCTTTCAGCAGTGAAAATGTTTTATTCCTTATTATGGCATAAAAGTCCTTTGTCCTTTCGGAGGCAAACATGCCTGAAGCTAACCAAAAACGTTGGTAAGCCCAACAGCATTCTGTTAATATGTTATTATTGTACTGGACCCTCAATGTGTCCATCGCTCTTCGTGTATAGTTGACCCACAAAGCCCCCGTATAGAAGTTTTGACAGTAAGCTTTAAACAGCGTTATTTTAATATCCTTACCACATCGGACAAACCTTCAGGCCAACGTATTACACTTCATAGCTAGTGCTCTACATTCACGCTCTATGTCCATCTGATCCTTAAAGTCCTTTGTTACATAGTGACCTAGATATTCAAAATGTGTAACCCGTTTAAGCAATGTCCCATTATGTTCTATAACGGGATCGTACCGCACTTGCTTACGAAGGGATTTAAAGATCAGGTACTCACATTTGGAGGTATTATACAGGAGACCGTGTCTAGCAGCGTAATTCTCACATATTTTAAGCAAGTGAATTTTCGATTCATATTTATGACAGGTGAGAGAAATTTTAAACCAATATTAAAAAAAAGTAACGTTTTTCTGTTACGCGCCGTCATTATTTCTAAGTCACATTTTTCCGTTACGAGTCATATTACTTTCAATTGTCTTAGCCTTAGAGTTCATTTAGATGACCTGGATGATTCAATTGTGAAAAATTCAAATGTTTTAGTTCTATCCGAAACATGGCTGAACAATGAAAATGGAACAAACATTATTGACTTGAAATGTATTGCAAAATTTAAACGGTCGAACGCGAGAGCAAGAGGTGTAGTAATATATTACAATTCTGATAATGTTGTTAATATTGTAATTTTATCTGCTTTCTCTCCTGACTTTCATGGGTCACTATTTGATGTACGTATGGATTTGATTTATGTATGGCTCATTGCCAAATTTAAAAATGGGATGAAAATTTTGATTGTTGCATTATATACAGCTCCTAATCATCATTTAAATTATAAATCTTTAAAGCTAGTTGAAAGATAAATTGAATTTATCGATGGAAAACAGTCCTTAAACATCAACAACAAGATCCGGCACTACAATTGATGTAGTTTTTACTAGGTCACTAGATTCCGTGGAATGTAAATCATATATTTCATATTTTAGTTACCACATGCCAATGATTACATAAATATATAATAACAATAACAACGATAATAATAATTCTACCATAATTAATGAAATACTATAATAATTGTAATAGTTATAATCAGGTGAAATAATTATATTATAAGTATGCATGTCTATGATAATAAAACAGTGTTAATTTTTTAGTTAGTGAGTCATTTTTCGAAAAATGATGTTATAAAGAAGTTTCACTTTTTACGTGTGTACATTAATACACACACACATAGTTTTTTTGTATCTTTCTTATGTTGAGTGTTATGACACTTTAATATACGGTCGGTCTCGACCCAGCATAACGAGTCAGCTGTCTTCCGTCCATCGATACACGCGCACGAGTTTCAATTATTTTATATTATATCGTAACGCAGACCATTCTGTATAGTGTCTTTTAGAAAATAAGATATTATAGTATATACAGTGCACTGAGTATTAATTCCCGCAACGTCACGCGAGAATTCCGCAACATTGAGCATTCTGCGCCCCATACCTCATTGGCATGTAGATAATTATTTTTTTCATTTGATAGTATACTTCCAAGTTTGGCAGCCACAAGTAAAGCATGGTAAGATACATTACGACAATATTTTTGTCTTTTTATATTTACAGGTATACTGCTTTTAAATAATTCTTTAAGAGTAAAAAAATATATTGAAAGCTAGTTGTACACGCCGTTCTACTTCTTGTTTATTTCTTTTTTCTGTCAAAACTAATTTCTTTACCTAAGTAATTGAAATTCTCCGCTTCTCTTTGCCTTTAACATCGTTTAGGTTAGGTTTGTCATTAACATAAATGAGGTTAGGTTAATTTCTGGATTTGTTATATACGTTTAGAGATTGTATCATAAGCTGAACTTGAGGGGCAGATTCTGATAGCAGGATTATGTCGTCTGCAAAACGTAGTCGTCTGCAAGTGATGGCTTAGGTAATACCCGTCAATGTATAATCCGTATTTTATTCCAATCCAGTTTTCTTCCTACTGATTCTAGGACCGCAATAAACAATGATGGGGACATTGGGACCCCTGTCTCACGCCCCTATTTATGGAAAGAATTGGCCCGTTTTGTTCCAACTTGATTCTTCCAGAGCTATTGATATATATATTTTTGATCACCTGCATATAGTTATTGTTTTCTCCTTATTCTTATAGCGTGGTTCCAAATACTAGAATGGGATATCGTCTCGAAAGTATGTAGAGTTTTTTGTTTTTCTTCGTACTTTTCTATTAATAGGTTCAAACTGTGAATATGGTCAAAGGGCGAAAAATCTTTTCTAAAACCAGCTTATCCGAGAGGTTGTGCAGTTTTCAAGAACACGCTTATTCTTTTATTTAAAAGAGTCGAGAAGATCTTAGGACTTACAGACATGGTAGGATACTTATATATCTGTAGTTACGGATGTCTTGCGGGGCTCCCTTTTTATATATTAAAATTACGTTTGACATGCATAGTAGTGGTTGGCTCTATAATGCAGTTAAACAGATAAGTTAGCGGTACTGAAAGTAGAGAAGAAACTGCTTTTATAGCATCATTAATGATATGGTCTAGATTTTTTAAAATATTTAGCTTATTCACCACTTCAGTGAGGTCACTGAAGTGATGAATAAGCTAAAAATATGGAGGTCCATATTACCATATGCTGATATTTGATATTCAATTGTTTTTGTAGAATTGTAATTTGTCTTGCTATTAAAAATACTCACCTTGTTTTTGTCGCCGTAGAGGGTTCTATAAAATTCTGTAGCTATATTTATATTATTATCGCGGTTGTTTGTAATATTATCACCTTGTTGTAGATTTTCTATCCAAATTTTGATCGTTCTCAATGCTTTATAGGCTCTCTTTGTACTTCCTGGTTGCTCTAGATCTTTTTCTATAATGTTATTTCTGTATCTTGAGTAATCTTACTTATTATATTGTATAGTTCTGAAATTTCATTCTTCATAAGACAAGCTTTGTTATCAAAAAGCACAGCATTATAGGTGGAGTGACTGTCCATTTCAGTACTGTCATAGATATACCGGAAATCCTCATCCTCAGTTTAGAAAATTGTTCATACTTATCTTTTTTCGTCATTTCTATTTATGATTATTATTTGTTTTTTTTTATTTTTATTAATTATTTATTTTATTATAAATAAATAAATTGTAAGATTGAATATGTAAATAAGAAAAACTGAAAACTCGAACAGCACAAAAAAGGGGCCAGCCGGAACTTTAAAAATTTCACCGCGTTGTCAAGACCTATGTTTACTCTCTTAAATTTACCGGTTCCCGGCCCCGCCACAACTAGTAAAGTTACTAACTTCCAAGAGATCCTACCAAAAAATACTAACAAAAAACTGAACGCGAGAGCAGGAGGTGTAGTAATATATTATAATTCTGATGATGTTGTTAATATTGTAATTTTATCTGCTTTCTCTCCTGACTTTCATGGGTCACTATTTGATGTACGTATGGATTTGATTTATGTATGGCTCATTGCAAATTTAAAAATGGGATGAAAATTTTGATTGTTGCAGTATATACAGCTCCTAATCATCAGTTAAATGATAAATCTTTAAAGCTAGTTGAATCTTTTTCCTTCCGTTTCCAAAATTACCGCTTCTATTACTAATAACATAATGTCTACACTGGATGAAAAGTTAATCCCGATTATAGAAGAAAATAAAAGCTTAAGGCTAAAATTAGAAACTCAGGATAAAGAGATAGTATATTTGAAAAAAGAAAAAAAGGAATAAAAAATAATCATATTTGTCGACAACGAAACTGAAAAATCAACAAAAGAATTAATATACAATATAAAAAAATCTTCAAAAGTGATTTAACTATTGAAATAGAAGAAAATGCAGTAAATAATATATACCGATTAGGGGAAAGAATTTTAGAAAGTACCAAACCGAGGTCAGTACTCTGTTCTTTCGTAAACGGACGGATAAAAAATGAGATAATAAGAAATAAGAAGAATCTTAAAAATTTGACCGAAGACTATCCAAAAGAAGTTCTGGCCAAAAAGAAGGCATTACAGGCAGAATTGATAAAAGAAATGAAAAAGGGGAAAATAGTATTTTTAAAGTATTATCAGCTTGTAGTGAAGGGAAAGGTAACCATTAACGATAAAAGAAAACGGAAAACTTCATCATCACGGTACTGCTTGTCACCGTACCCTGCAAGACGAATAGAATCAATGCATTCGATGTAATGAGAATGAGAACTAAGAACGAACTCTCGGCAATCGGAGTATACAAAAAAACAAAGGATGGTAAACAAAATGTAAATAAAAATTACGACACACACATAGCGACGCTTAATACTTATTTAAATTTTAAATTTACATTTTAAATCTAACCCCAGCGTTTTATTTCAATGTGTGTAGTACTCGTGAAAACCTTAGAAAACACTAATGGAGATATAATCAATAGCTTAAAAGAAATTCTAGGGAGAAGAACAGAAGAAGATTACCAAAAACCGATTAAGGTGACATATTGCGATCTCGTTAATGCTCTAAAAGTTGAAGCCTGAGAATTGACTGAAATTAATCAAGCCACAATATCCACTGAGATGATTGAATTACTCAAAGAAAAAAAAAGAAAATACTTTCCGATGCCACATCAAGAATACCGATGGAGCAATAAAAGTATTAAATGAATTTGATTCAAAAAAGAATTTAATCCCAAATATGAAGGATAAAGAAGGAAGATGTACTACAAAAAGACTAGATATACTCAGTATTGCTACGGCAATTTAAAAAGAGATCTGTATAAAAGTAAAAACAATAAACCCGCTACGACTATGACAGACACGCAAGACACTAAACCTATACCACCTATTCTAGATGATGAAATAGAAAGAGCTATTGGTATTAGTAATTAGGAAAATCAGCCAACCCCGATCAAATTACAAATGAGCTTCTTAAAATATCCATGCCCGTTATTGTCTCAAAATTAACAAATCCGTTTAATTACATCTTAACAGCAGAAGTTATCCTAGACAATTGAACGAAATCAGAGATAGTGTTGTGGCACAAGAAAGGAGATAAAGGAGATATTGACAATTATAGGCCAATAAGCTTAATGTCCAATATATATAAGGTCTTATTTAAAACATTATTTATTAGACTAACTTTGACCCTCGACGAAAATCAGCCGAAGGAGCAAACAGGATTTAGGAGCAACTTCTCAACTGTTAACCATATTCACGTCCCACACCGGGTATTACAGAAATACGGAGAATACAAGAAAATCTATTATTTGGCTTTCGTAAATTTCAGCAAAGCGTTTGATTCCCTTGAAAATCAATATATATGGGAACCATTAGAACAAGAAGGAGTCCATAAAAAATAAAAACAGATACTAAAAAATATTTACGGACAGAACACAGCACAAATAAAACTGAAAAAGACAGGAAAAGAGTTCCCGATAGAAAGAGGCGTTCGTCAAGGTGACCCTATTACACCTCAGATAATCTCAGCTGTGCTGGACATGATCTTTAGGAGACTGGATTGGAATAATTTCCGAATTAACGTGAACGGAGACAGGTTGAATCATTTGAGATTCGTTGATGATTTAATTCTTTTCGCCGAACGCCCGATGAACCCGATGTATCTCAATTAATCTAACAAAAACCAAAGTAATAAGCAATTCCTTACAAAAAAAAAACTAAAACAACTAATAATCTAACTGAATATATAAGCGAATACATTTATCTAGGACAACTAGTATCACCGACACAGAGCATGCAGAAAGAAATCGAAAGAAGAGTAGCAAACACTGGGAAGAGATTTTGGTCATTGAGCGAAATAATGAAAAATGTGGAAATGCCTATGGCAGAGAAACGCAGTCTTTAATGCCTGCATGCTGCCATGTCTTACATATGGATGCTAAATTTGAGCCTTAACTGAACAGCAACAAAATAAATTAAATATATGTCAGAAGGGAATAGAGAGAAGTGTATTAGGAGTAAAAAGAATTTATAAAATACAATTAAAAAAGATTATAGGAACTTGGTCCAACTTTGAAAAAGTTCAATTAGTTTGCAGAAAATTGAAATGGCTTTGGACGGGACATATGTTGAGAGAAAGGAAAGAGAAATGGACCAGAAAAGTAACTGAATGGTACCCTAGACAAAGCATCAGAAGCAGAGGAAGACAACTAAAGCGATGGGAAGACGATTTGAATCAAGTAGCTGGGCCAGAATGGTTACGTAACCATTCTACACGTGTAGCAAAGGACAGGAAGAAGTGGAAATCCTTAGAGTAGGCCTTGTCGAAAAACAAGCTGTAAAGAGTGGAGATAAACCGAATACCGAGAAAATATTTTAGTTTATAATTTATAATACCTTACCTCTGCGTTAAGTTATTTAGTTTAACGAGTGTTCAAATTAAGCTTAAGTTCAAAGGCTCATTTTATTTTATTTTTAAATAAGTCACTGTGTTTTAAGTTAATCTCGAGCATTTCTTCAATAAATTTCAATACATTGTTTTCTAGATTTTTGTACGATGATTCGTTCTTCGCTATACCAAAGGAAACAGTATTCCTTTTTCTGGACTGCTTCTCTAAGAATTGGATTCTTTTTTCTTGATGCTCTACTTTATTTTCGAGGATTTGGTATTTTCCCTCCCAGGACGCAAATTTGTCTTCCAATATTTGGCTTATATTTTGTGTTACATGTTCTGTCACTCTGTCTCCTCTTGTTCGTAAATAAAAAACTAAAAGTAGTCAGCTATTCTCTGCTGAAAGTAAATATTAAGTTTTTGAATAATATTAATTTTTTTAGAGAACCTACTCCATAAAAGTATATATTTAACAAATGTATAATATATTATACAAATACAAATTTAGAATATATTAAATATTCAATTACTCGTGTGTACTATCTGTGGACGTAAGTTAAGAAAACTTTCCAATTATTCACACACGCACTATTATCGCGAAAAATTAGACAGTCGTGTTAAAAAGCCTAGCTTGCAAAAAGCCGCATTATATGTCCTGAACAAAGAACACCACAAGATCCTTTGAATGATATCAAAATCCAAATTCTGGTACTGAGGTCAGTGAGTTCTAATTTACCCGATTACCTCGATCCTCATCGCGCGTATTAATTCTACCGCATAACTGTTTTTTTCAGATGAGGAGCAGTGGATACAAAGCAAGATTTTAAAATAAAGATATAACAACGATAAGACTTGCTTTGAAGTTGAGAAAATAATTCACAGTGATATTAAAATAAGGCCAATTAGTCGCAAGATGTGGATTATAATGCCGTGTTTCTTATTTCTTGGAATGTTACCTGGGCCCGGAAGAACCGAACCTCTAGTTGAGACTGAACTAGGTTTCATAAAGGGTCTAGATTCTGATGACGGAGATTATGCCATGTTCCTTGGAATACCTTACGGGAAATTGGATGATAATAATCCGTTTGGAGTAAGTACATTATACATGCAAATAAAAAAAAGAGATAACGGGGTAAAATTCTATTGTATTAATGCAAATAATTGACGGTGACGGTTGAATAATTTAATAAAAAATACTAAAGTGGTTCCTTTGTTCAAAAGTGGCGATAGAATAGAACCCAATAATTATACACCTATATCTATTTTGCCTAGCTTAAGTAAGATCTTCGATAAAATTATTCTTAACCAAGTGGTAGAATTTGTTTATAGCAATAAAATCATGCATAGTGAACAATATGGTTTCACCAAAGGCAAATCAACAGCTGATGTGGGTGCTACGCTTCTTAAGCAAATTCACGATGCATGGGAGAATTTACAGAATGCAATCCGGGTGTTTTGTGATTTATCTAAAGTCTTTGATTGCGTAGACCATCAAACATTACTATGCGAACTTAATCACTATGGTGTGCGTAGTTCTGCGCATGATCTTATTACCTTTTACCTGAATCAAAGAGTTCAGAGGTTGATGTAAGTAATTCTAAGTTGGGTGGTTCTCAACTAAAAATGGGTGTTCCACAAGGGTCTATTCTTGGCTCCTTTTTATTTTTACTCTATATTAATGATTTGCCCTTTAATTTAAAATTACTATGTTACATTGTACTTTTTACTGTTGAAACCTCGCTTATTTTTAAAGTTAAGCGTAATAAGGCTAATTATGACAAAGTAAACAGTGCTCTGTCACGTGTTCTTCATTAGATCGAAATTAATAATTTGGTCTTAAATAATTTAAAAAAAACTGAATGCGTGGAATTTACACTTCCTAATGTCAAAATTCCAAATTGTAAATTGCTCCATAACAATGAAGTGTTAAAACTGACTGAATCAACAACTTTCTTAGGTATAACTTTAAATGTTTTTAAACTATAACGGGACTTAATCGCGTACAATTTTTAATCGAAGTATTTACCTTGACTCTCGACGTTTCGGCCGTAATGCAACGGCCGTGGTCACGAGTAGACTGATACTCCATGGTGTCACCGTCTTGTAGCCGCGCGAGTTTTTCGAACTACCCGCGGTTGATCACCATTATTTTTATTCAAAACACTAAGGTCCCGACACACAGCGCTCACAACATCCGACGATTCATCTGAAGATTGATAATGACGTCTACATTTCCCGATAACCGGATTCCACGAAGCCGACAACCTATATCCGTCCTCCCGGTTAAAATTTAAAAAGTACATAAATCTGGCGTACCCTTACGCCCCATAGTTAGTCAGATTGCTTCGCCTACATATGATCTAGCGAAGTACATTGCGTCGGTGCTACAGCCTCTTGTTGGGTAACGCCGTCTTTCGTGAATGATTCTCGGCATTTCGTCGATATCAATAGAGACATGAAGTTGGGACCAGATGAGATGTTAGTAAGCTTTGATGTAGTATCGCTGTTTACTAATGTACCCATTCAGGAATGCCTCGAGGTGATCAGGGAGCGGCTCCGAGTCGAGGGCCTCTCAGAGTCCTACATGGTTTTACTCCGAAATTGTGTTGAAGGAAACTACTTTCTGTACCGTGGACAATACTACCTTCAGGTGGATGGCGTTGCCATGGGTAGTCCTGTAGCACCGTTTATAGCCAACATCTGGATGGAGTACATCGAGACTATGATAGATATGCAGCTGTGGAAGGTGAAGTTGTGGAAGCGCTATGTCGATGATGTATTTTGTATATTGAAGGGTGGGGAGCGGGAGGTAAAGAAGTTTCAAGAGTATCTCAACTCACTGCATCCTAACATAGGGTTTACTTTCGAGCTGGAATCGGGAAGATGTTTGCCTTTTCTTGACGTGAAGGTGATCATCAGAGAAAATGGATCCATAACGCACACCGTATATAGGAAACCGACGCACACAGATAAGTATTTGAATGCTATGTCTCACCACCATCCTAGACATTTGCAATCCGTCGTGACTTCACTGTTCAACAGAGCACGGGACTTGTGTGACCCTGAGTTCATGGATGAGGAATTATCACATGTTCAGGAGGTACTGCGGCGGAATGGATATCGTGTTGGAGGATACCAACCACGGCGAAGAGTGAGAGAAAAGCGTCCAGATGTCTCAAGACAACCCGTGTTCTTACCATATATAAGAGGAATAATAGATAAGGTTGGTGCAGTGCTAGACCGGTTTTCCATCAAGACCGTTTTCATGCCACCGTCTAAAATCGCGAGATTTGTGAGAACGGCTAAGGATGTGATACCGTTTCAAACACCTGGCGTTTATAAGATTGACTGCAGTTGCGGTAGTTCCTATTAAGGTCAAACTAAGCGCACGATAGCTGCGAGAGTTAAGGAGCACATAGCAGCAGTTAAGAATCGCCAGGTAAATAAGTCAACGATCGCGGAGCATCTACTTGAGTCAGGACCGAACCACTGGATCGAACTTCACAACCCGAAAATCCTCTCCACTGAACGTCATTACTATAATAGGATGGTACGTGAAGCGGTTGCAATTAGGAAATACAAAAATTTTAACCGGGAGGACGGATATAGGTTGTCGGCTTCGTGGAATCCGGTTATCCGGAAATGTAGACGTCATTATCAATCTTCAGGTGAATCGTCGGATGTTGTGAGCGTTTTGTGTCGGGACATTAGTGTTTTGAATAAAAATAATGGAGATCAACCACGGGTAGTTCGAAAAACTCGCGCGGCTACAAGACGGTGACACCATGGAGCATCAGTCTACTCGTGACCACGGCCGTTGCATTACGGCCGAAACGTCGAGAGTCGAGGTAAATACTTCGATTAAAAATTGTACGCGATTAAGTCCCGTTATAGTATAAAAACATGAATACAAATCGTAAAAGCTTAAAACAATAACTTTAAATATCAAGCTCCAGTGAAATCCCCTCTCGAGAAACTCTCAGGCAAACACAGCTCAGCCGTCTTTGCAATTAAAAAGTAAGACAATTAACAGACGTTAATGCGGCTCGACTCGTTTATTTTAGTTATTTTCACAGTATTTTGTCTTACGGTATTTTACTATGAAGCAGCGCTGCCGAAATTAATTCTATATTTATTTTACAAATAAGAGCAACACAGGCTATTTGTCATTTAAAGGCTAGAGACTCCTTAAGAGATGTTTTTAAAGAAATCGGTATACTTACGGTCGCTTCTCAATACATTTTTAATAATCCTACTAATATTATAAATGCGAAAGTTTGTAAGGATGTGTTTGTATGTTTATTACTTTTTCACGCAATAACTACTAAACGGATTTTCGTGAAACTTTGCAGTAATATAGCTTTGATATCAGAATAACATAATAAGTTAAAATTTATAGGGATTTTTTTATAATTGGGTGATAAAATAACGATAACTGTCAAGTAAGTCGAAAAAAAATCAGCCCCCTGAGAGCTATATTGGCGTGCGCTGCTTTTGTTGTTTGAATTACACAAAGATAATTACTGTAAGATTATTTATCTTAAATAGTTCTAAATAAAAGTCCGCAAAAGCTTATATTTATCTTATATGTGTAAGTCACTATGACCAAAATAGTGAACCAAACATACAATTTTATTGTATATTTTTTAACAATGCACATTTTAGAATATTTATCAAACTCTCAGAAAATTGATACATCTGTCACTATAAGTATTGAATGTAAATAAATTTTGTCTTTTACACTAAGTAATTTGGAGGAATAGTTTAAAAGTTATAACGATAAGATTGATTTAAACGGAATGTTAAAATGCCTAAAAGGCGCGGCACGCAGAGCGACCGAGGTGGAGTCGTCATCACCGAGTGCGCCCACCCGATCGGGCAGATACGCGAGGCGGCGTTGACGGTTGTCTTCATTAAGCGATTTTTTGTATGACAAATTCGATTCTCAAAGCGATTTATTGTTTCATACAGTCTATACACATAATAAAATTGTCACTGATCCATTCATGTACATGGAATTATAAGAGCAAGAGAACCCAAAACAATGGTTTTTCAGTTTGTCTGTATGTCTGTATGTTTGTGCACGCTAATCTCGGAAACGGCTTAACCAATTTGAATGCGGTTTTGAGGAATATATTATCACAGTCTTCACTTAACATTTAGTGTTTATATCATCTAAATCGGTTAAGAAATAAAAAAGTTATGACAATTTATGTCAATGACGTAATAGGTACCATGAAAATCTTATTCTATACATGTAATAAATCTGTAGAGGAGTAGTCTTTGTGCATTGTTAAAATGTTTTTTTTTTCATTTTTTCTGTTCGTCTGAATGTCTGTATGTTTGTGCACGTTAATCTCAGAAACGGATTAGTGGATTTGGCTGCAGTTTTCGGGAATATATAGTCATGGGATTCACTTTACATTTTGTTTTTTTTTAACAATCGGTGAACAAATGAAGAAGTTAATAATTTCTTATTATCTAACCATTGCTTCTTACCAGTTTGAAGGTTTATAGTTTTTACATACATTATTAAGTACAAAGGGTAGGTACTTTTTATCAAAATTAAGCTTACGAAGTCGCACGGACAGCAAGTTACATACTATAAAGCAAAGTAGCTTTTCGAGTCTGTCCCTATTTCTGTATGTATGTATGCTTAGATTTGCATTCATTTTTTTAATAGATAGAGTGATGCAAGAGGAAGGTTTATATGTATTATGACATGCTTAATATATCAGAGAGCCCCTGATCATTTCGAAATTTTTAATGCGAAGTCGTAAACAAACACATTGTTTTGCGCTTACATTGCAAACGCTAGCTGAACTCTACGAGATAGATCAAAATAAAGTACTAACTATTGTAAACCTTAAAAAAAAAATCCTCGATGGTATATGTTTATTTTAGGGATAACCCACAATAGCAAATTTTTATAATTTACTATTTACCCAAAAATAATAGGTTATTTACGTGATTTTAAGAAATACAGCTTTAATCCTTATCTAATTAAGTAACTTAAATACATTTTACATTTAATATGAAACAATATAGCCCTTCTTAGCATGTAATTTAAATAAATATTTTCGAAGATATAACAGATATAAAATTACCGGCCCACTCTGGTATGGAACCGTGCAAACCGTCTCAATAATGGCTTTTGTGAATGTTCAGTATTGAAAATTTTGTTAATGCATAATAGCTAAATGAATGTTTATCATTTAAAATATATATTTTTTTAATAAAACCAGACCTGCAATTTGATAGTGATAATAAAGTCGATTGTGTGTGTGTTATTAGTGACGGCTTTGATCGTTTTAACGTAGTTTTTATTACTTTGGGATTAATTGCTTTTATTTTCAAGGGAAAACGATAAACTAGCGGGCGCATATCCGTAAATTGTTAGAAAATTATTAAGTGTAGGTGGGTATAGGATAATGTTGCAGATGCCTATCATCTGTACCGAGGTTTCAACAGTGGGGGTAAGAAATAAATACTAGTTCTTTACTAGAATTTATTTCTACAGTTTGTACAAAAGCATAAGCTAATCCTACCCTCCCACCCTGTCAGCATAAATTATCACTATCATTTTCATACTTTTTGTTTTGCAGATAAATGTGCTTTTTTATGTCAACAAGATTACTTTTAACAGACGATTACTTCAGGCTAAAGGTTGAAATAACAATTTAAAACGCAGTTTAAATTTTATAGTTTTAAATCATATAAAAGTATTGAAATAAAACTATTTTTACGGATTTAACTTGCGTATATTGAATTAAATTATAAATTTACATTTTAAATCTAACCCGACGTTTCGAATGCTTTGCAGCAATCGTGTTCACGGTAAGACGAGATGGAGGTGTCTGTCAGTAAGTCAGTTAATTAGTCATCTACCTACAACGCGAGTTAAAACCGTAAAAATAGTTTTATTTCAATGTGTAGTACTCGTGAAAACCTTAGAAAACACCGTATAAAAGTATGTAATGAATCACAGATGGAATAACAACATTTACTTGGTTCTATACTCGCATTTTCAAATTTGCCAGGGCCATACTTGTTCAAATCACGGTCACGACTATTATAAAAGATATAAAATAAGATGGAAAAGAAAAAACTGTAAAAGACGATGAGAAAATAAAATTCAATTCAGTTCAAAAAAATTCGTAGGAATTATAAAAAATAGTAAAAAAAATAAAAAGTCAAACCCATAGCAATACCTGGAAACATTACAAATATTAAACAAATAGTTTACACCTTACCTAACAATAATAAATTTTAGAATTTATTCTAGTAAATATAATAATAATAATTTTCTCGATGGTAGACCATAACATCGGGTCACCGGCAAGGTTACGGTTACCCATCGGTCAAAGTCGTGGCGCAAAGCAATCCAGTTGTATTCCGGCACGTTGATCAATGAAGCCGTATATGGTAAATGGGTCTGAGCAGCTGCGTTATGCGTTGGCGAACTGGTTTGACGTCGAAGTGGTGTTTGTTGTATCGGGCGCCTAGTGGAGGAGGGTATTGGGATCCTAAGCGACGGTTTTCCGCTGGACCCCGGTACCTAAGCCCTCCAGCAGCGATGCATGCGCTTGCGTGTGTAAACTGCCGGGTTACCGGTTTTGGTGTTGGATTCGTAGTGGTAAAGTGGTTAGCTGCAGAGATTCGGCGCTGTTCGTCTAGGTCCCCACAGTTGTCGGGGGCTCGTCGGATCTTGTGCGCAGCGAGAGGTGATTGACCAGCCTAGGGCGAAGGGCTGCTGCGGTCTTTTACTTCGGGGATTGGAACGGCCCTTAAGCAGAGATCCTTTCGCGGGTCACCGCAGTTCGGGTAGCCCCCTGCTTAGAGGTTAGATGGATTTGCTAGCATCTATCCGGTCACCCGACTGTATCGTAGGGTAGTCTTACAGCCTGACTGCCTGTCGGGAAGTGAGCGTGCCTTACAGCTCCGGCGCCAGTTGGAAACTGGTAGTTAGCCTCTCCGAAGTTCTCAGCAAGTGTGAGAAATCACATGGGAAGTGAGCGTGCCTTATAGCTCCGGAACCTTTAATGGAGAAAAGGTAGCTTGGTGGTCGCGATTGGACTTGTCTATGACCGATAGCCTTGCGAGCTTACCAGTCTTATCGTGCCGGTGTCGGACGACTTCGGAGGTCAGACCTGCCGTATAAGGGTCCATGTGACAGGGGTAAACCTTGACCACATGAATAGCGGCTCAATTCTTTATAACCAGAGGGTTGACAAGGTTGAGATCCTATATACATAGGTATTAGGACTGAAGGAGGCGAGGGCGGTGGCCGCCGGTAGATAGTTGGGGGCTCATTTGTCCACCTACGAAAGGTTGCCCCGCCAGCTGCAAAAAATCCCAGAGTGGCTCCATTGTGCCGATTGATGACCAGATGCGGTGACCGATCACAATTTCGACGTCGGCTTCGATATGTACCGAATCGTTCATCTTGTTTTCTGCATTGGAAAAGTCCGTTAAGGATACCCACCGGCCAAGATGTCGATGACCATGTGGGACTACCCAGTAGCATAAAGGACGCTACCATTTTTAAGGCCACCTACTACCTACTACCAACGGTTGCCCTAATCGCCTTAATAGGCACCTCAGCATTACCACCCCAATGAGGGTGCCCCGAGCAACTTAGAGTACCCTCATGACGTAGGTCTATGGTAGGTAAGAGGGGTCACCATTCCCTCTCACATAGGCACTACGGTTGGAAAAGGATGCGGCGGGCATACTCCCGCCTCCTTTTTCGCAGCCTACCCATATGGAGCGGATCAGCGGTAGAGGCTAGCTTCCTAATTACCTCCGCGGCCATATTCACGCTCCACACGACATCTGATCCAGAGAGTTATCGTCTAGAGTTCAAGGGGAGGCCTTTGGGAACCTCGGATCATTGTCTAGTAAAATTTGTGTTTACATACTCCCCACCAGCTCTCGAACTACATGGTGTTAGGATGGGATGAGATGCGGCACTTTTTTCGTTTGATTCTTGGCGGCAGATCTGCTTCTTTTCTGTGGATCTGTCGGGGTGCGCGGATGCTATAACTGCTGTGGGGCATCAGGCATCAGGAGTATTTCATTCCTGTTGCTGACGTACCTATCCGTGGCAAATCTCGCCTATGGTTTAATGCCAAATGTGGTCATGCTGAAGACCGAAAACATTCGGCATACTTCAATTGGGCTAATGCTCGAAGCCGCAAGGCTCCGGATGTAAGTTCAAAGAAGAGAGCTTTCAACCCAGTTGAAAAATCCTACAACTAGCATTGCGGAAGGTTCGTCTCGATCGAATCACTAACAATGGTGAAAATCTTTCAGTCAGACCAACTAGCAATCGAGCTTACTGGTCTCATGCCAAAGCAATCGATTCGAACTTCTGCCAATCCTCACTGCCCGCTCTGCGGTGGCCGAAAAGAATGCTGGCCCACACAACAACAGAGAAAGCAAATGTATTTGCTTCTCTGTTTGCTGATAATTGGCATCTAAACACTGGCAATGGCTCCTCGACCAAATCTTCTTTACTGCGGTATTTAGAAGTCTGAAATCCGCATAACGAACAAAGACGTATTTAGAGCATTGCGTCGTTTAGATGTAATTAAAGTCAGCGGGCCTGATGGTATACCAGCTATTCTGCTCAAGACATGCGCAACTGATTGGTTTCTTGTATTAGCACGTCTATTGCCTCTCTGCCAAGACTCGAATAGTGCCGAAATCCTGGAAGCTTGCCAATGAGCCTAGTGCCCAAAAAGGCATCCGTGCCGATCCTGCCAATTATAGACCAATTTATCCACCTTCATACTCTGCAAGATTATGGAGCGTGTATTAAACTCGCCCCTTCCAGTGTACCTAGAAGGTAACGGTCTTCTCAGTGACCGACGGTACGGGTTTCACCAAAACAGGTCCACTGGAGACCTTCTAGTGTTCGCTACACGCATTTAAGGCGAGGTCATTGAGAAGAACGGAAAAGCGGTCACCGTCTTGCTGGAGGTCTCGAGGGCATTTGACAGGGCATCTGGCATGCGAGCCTTATAAGCAAGCTTATAGCATACGGCATACCTCCTGGTGTGATTATCTGGGTAACGGACTTTCTAAGCCAGAGATCTCTCGGAGTAGTTGTCTGGGTGTTCTTCGAAACCCTTGACAATAAATCCCGGAGTACCTCAGGGATCCGTTCTTTCTGCAACTCTTTTTCGGCTGCACATCAACGATCTTCTGTAGCCCGGTATCTATGGATACGCACACGACCGCACAGTTGTAGATATCTACCGAGGTCTCGGGCTAGAAGATATCAAGTACAGTCTGAAAGAGAAGTCATGTTGCAACGTTTGAAACACAAACTTCAGGAAGTCTCCGCATGGGGCAATGCCAAATTCAAAAATGCCTTGTCAAAATTCAACGCCACCAAAAGGCAGACGTCTCTGTTCACTGCCAAAAGGAGCCCTTTCAGCTTAGCTCCTACTTTCCAAAATATATCCTTGGACCAGGTTCAGTTGATAGGCTTAGAGATTTTCTCGAACCTCAACCTTGGTTTGTGCATTGAGATCAGAGCAAGGGCTACAGGAAAGCTTGCTGTTCTTACGAAGGTGCGACAGTGCTTCACAGAGGGTCAGTTACTTGTTTTATACAAAGCACAGATCCAGTAGCATGTGGAGTTTTGTTGTCGCATATTTGCTGGTGCCGCAAAGTTTCATCTTGAGGTTCTGGACTCAATTGAGAGGCGAGCAAAGAGACTTATAGGCGATCCCGAATTGATCGAAGCCGACCTCCAAATTTTATGTTAATTATGTTGTGGACATTCCATCGGTCCGCACAAAGCGCTTTGCTTCATCTTTTTTACTTCGTACTTCGAAGGACTGGAACGGCTTGACCTAGTCGGTATTTTCGTCCAAGTAAAATGTGGGTGTATTCAAGAAAAGAGTAAATAGGTTACTTAGTTAATGTGCCTTACCATCTATGACAACATTTCCATTTTCCATCAGGTGGGATGTAGTCAAGCATAAACTTAATTAGTATAAAAATTATTCTATTATATAGAAAACTAACTATGTGTAAAGATCGTTACCGTGGTTTCTACCAAATTTATTAATTACAACTTTGAATCAATCTTTTATCCTAGCAAAGCTTAAGGCGTTATTGCCAGCTGTCAATTCAGAAATAGTTCAGACCTTAAGCATTAAATTAAAGAGCACTGTCTATTTAAAAATTACAACTTTTTTCTAACACATGCACATTAATTTGAAATTTATGGTTCGTAACATAAGAATTATTAATTATTATAAAATATTTTTAGGCAGCCACAGCATATCCAAAATTTGAAGATACGTTTTTAGCTAACGATGATTCTGTCGTATGTCCACAAGTTGACGAGTTTAATTACACAATAACAGGTACCTTGGACTGTCTTCGTTTAAATATCCATGTGCCCAGTAGTGCGAGTTGTATAAACAAACTTCCAGTAATGGTCTGGATTTATGGTGGTAACTTCCAATATGGATTTGCCGGAAGATTATTATATGGGCCCAAATATATCGTCAAAGAAGACGTTATTTTGGTGACACTAAATTATAGAAATGGACCATATGGATTCATGTGTTTGAATACACCAGAGGTTCCTGGCAACCAGGGACTGAAAGATCAGCTATTAGCACTTCGATGGATCAATGATAACATCGAAGCTTTCGGAGGTGATGTTAATAAGATCACATTAGCAGGACAAAGTTCTGGCGCAGCGTCCGTAGAGTGTCATTTATGGTCTAAGACAGAAACGTTTTTCCAGCAAGCCATTTTACAAAGTGGTTCTATATTTGCTCCGTGGGCGATCACTGAACCTGATCTTACACAGCCTTTCGTACTTGCTGAAGGCTTAGGGTACCACACAGACGACTTATCGAAAGCTTTGTCATTCCTTGCTAAAACTGATGTGAAATTACTATTAGCAGCCGTTAGAGACTTATCGATGACGTTTAAAGTTTGTATAGAAAAGAAGTTTGAAAACGTCGAAGGTTTTTTGACTGAACATCCCAGACACTCGAATGTACCTAAAGCAAAAAAAATACCAATGATAATAGGATCTACCGATAAAGAAACAATGGAATACTTTGAAAACACACCTGTAAGTGTCTTTAAGAACATGAATACATTGAATGAAATATTCATTTACGATAAGGATTTACTTAAAATAAAGGACATTGTCCGTGAATTTTATATTGGCGATGAAGAAATAAGCATTAAAGTTAAAGATAACTTAACAGATTTTTCATCAGATTTTAATTTTATTTATCCATCGCAAAAGAGTTTGCAGACATTTTTGGATAATGGTGTCGAAAAAGTTTACAATTATTTGTTTACGTAGAATGGTGAAAGAAGTTTCACAAAAAAAAAATACAATATTAAGGCCAAGGGTGCAGCACATGCAGATGAGCTAAGCTATTTATTTCATATGACTTTTGATCTATCTACTCCAAATGAAGAGGATCAACATTTAATCGATGTATTTACAAAATTATGGACCAACTTCGTGAAATATGGGTAAGCAAATGAATAAATTTGTTAGAAACACTCGGTCATAAAATTGTATGTTATGCTGTATGTTTATCAAACAGATACTTAATATAATATGCTTTGGTTCATGTACTTATATTCACATAACACAAACCTACAACAATCTATATACATCCTTCGAATACTAATATAATAATAATAATAAAGCTGTCGCTACGATCATTAATGTAACATTTTGTCAATGAGTTGATTCACTACTAGCAATTAAAAACACAATAAAAGTTTGTATGATTTAATATTTGATTGATTACTTATTCTTTAATTTGTAATATTAAATATTTAGAATTTTAGTCGGTCTTGTTACGGGTTTAGCATTAGTAAATCTTAATCCTTACGAAGTACATGTCTTAATTAAAATATATACGATATGATAAAGCGTCATTTTATTTACAGAAATCCTACTCCAGAGAAGACAGACTTGATTCCGATAATATGGTTGCCCGCCACCAAGAAATCCCACAGATACTTGAATATAAACTCGGTATTGTCTGAAGGATTATGTGTATTTAATGATAGAATGGCATTCTGGAAACTATTTTATGAAGCCGACAAGAATAAACTTAAGGGATATAGTAATACAATGCCGTTTAAATAAATTTTAAATTTTTACTGATTCATTGTTGAATAATTACAAAATAATTATTATCGAATGAAATAAACAAACCTTGGTTTTTTTTACTCGACGTAATATTTTTTTGTCGCTGTTTTATTTAGCTACAAAGTTTCATTTGTTATTGACGCATAATTTTATTTAGAAGAAAGAGGATTTGCTTCATACAACAACATACAGATACAACTGATGAAACGCTAATTTTATAACAACACATTCCTCGAATCCTGTGATACAATCCACTCTTTCTGCAAATTAACGATTGATAAAGAAATGCATACAGGCGCGAGTGGATTGGTGACATATCTGATAAATTCTAAGCTATTTGTATATGCATTGTACAAAGACACCTCATTATCAACTTTAGCCATAACATTATCTCTACTGGAAATTTGTGGTGCATAATGGTGTAATGATGGCATAGATATATTATACATTTATACATGTGTATTAATTCTATGAATGATGGTGTCAGTTTTTTGTTTATTTTTTTAGGTTTCTCCTTTTTTTGTAAATAGTGTCTGCATCCTGTGGCACCAAGAGGCGTGATCTAATGATCAATAGCGTGATGAAGTAAAAAGCAATAAACTGAAATCATGTTCCTTTCAATAGGCTAAAGCTAAGCTTATCTCGATAATATAAGTCACAAATCGATACAGTACTATGAAATGCCACGAATCATAAAACCTGTTCTCCATTACAGTAACGTAGCAATTACAGCAAATTCACCTTTATGTACAGTCATTGATTGTTTTTATGTCATTTACTAGTTTTTACAATTTAATGGTCTAGAAGACAAATACCATTTATCACTAGACATAACTTTTTCCTCTTCTACAGAGAATGTACTTCTGACACCTAAACCTACCTTTAAATATAATATTCAATGTCCAATGGGATTAACTTCTTTTTAAATGTGGAACAGTCAACGAAATGGTAACTGTGTTTTATAATGAAATTCGAAAATTTATTAAAGAATGCATTCCAAAATGTTATTTAAAACTACATAGTAAATTTCCTATATGGTATTCCAGAAATTTAAGAGAAAGGTTAGCCGAGAAAAATAGGTTTAGAATTTTATCCAATAAGTACGGTAATCCGTTGGACTTAATATAAACACTTAATATAAGTACTTATATATCTCATGGTGAGCCATTGAATGAAAACTACCAGGAGTCCATGACCATCCGGACGCGTCCTAGCATTCCTAAGACTAAGCAATCGACCTGGAAAGTACATGACCAAAATATAGCGGCCCTGTTAGAGCAACCGGGCTCAAATCAGGTACTCGATGCGCAAGTAGAGACTTTCCAAAATACTATTTACGACTTCTTTAATGAGCACTATCCACCTGCGAATCGTTATGCTCACAAAAATAAAGAAAACGGTTTTAAATTGAAAATGAGAAGGGAAAAAAAGAGACCTTATAAAGAAACTTCGTATAGCCAAAGCCTTAGACGATAATCAACTTAGTCACCAACTGTCTAGGGCATTGCGATCAATTCTTAAGCTTATCCAAGGCATAACAAATCAAATACGAAAAAACCGTGATAGCTTTGATCGGGCAAAACATGAAGTAGACTTTGATAAAAATCCTTTTAAATACTCAAAAAACATTTTCAAAGATCAAAAAGGTAAGCTTCTCTTGACTAACGAGCAAATTTTCGATCATTATAAAAGCACATACGAAGTGCCAGGAAACCAAAGACTATTTGGAGATCCAAACGAACACAAATCTGAGACTCCTACTGAAGATTTTCATGCCAAGCCACCAACTTTCGAGAAAATCAATAAAATAATTAAAATGAAACCATCTAAGTCAGTACCAGGTCCGGATGGTATCCCTTATATAGTTTACAAAAAATGTCCGTCGCTCCATAAACATCTTTGAAATATATTCGGTAAAATCTGGTCAAGAAAGCAAATATCGGAAAGCCTTAAAGATGCTAGAATTAGCGAGAGACAAATTACGGTTTGTTGGATAGACTTAGAGAACGCCTTTGGGTCGGTACGACATGAACTGATGATGTTCGCGCTTAAATGGTATATCTTTCCTACGGTAGTTCGCGACATTATTGAATCAATCAATCAATCAATTTTAATGAAAACCATTCAAAACCACTCAACTATAACGTTGGTTTATTTCAGGGCTGTTGTATTTCTCCTATTATATTTAATATAGTTATTAATATTTTAATAGACAAATTAATTAGAAAAGAAAAAAAGTGGGGTTATCGGTTTAAGTTCAACAACAAATATACAGAATCCATACTAGCTTTTGCAGATGATCTCGCGATACTGACACGTAATCCGAAACAATGTCAGGTACTTTTAAATGTAGTTGAGGATTTCTGTACGTGGACGGGCGGATTGAGGACAAAACCAAGTAAATGTTTTAGTCTGTGTCTGGGTAGACGGAACACCAAATATACCTTTTACGATCTGGGTCTTATAATAGGCGGTCAGCTCGTAAGTACGGTTACGGAAGCAGCTCCTTTTAAATTTTTAGGTAAAATCGATTACCAAGGCCGTACTCCGTCGTTAGATGTAATAGTGGATAGCTTTTTAAATGATCTAAAAAAGGTAGACAACCAACCAATAAGTAACGTCAAAAAAGCTTGGATTTACGATATTTTTTTAACATTACGTCTAAATTGGCCTTTCCTCGTTTATGATATTAATAAAACCGTTTTTCAAAGTTAGATGCAAGCGTCATAAAGACATTGAAGTTATGGCTCGGGTTAGCGCACTCAGCGGACTCTTCAACCTTATTTAGAGACCGAAACAATTTTGGATTAAAATTAAAGAAACCATCGGAGCTCTACAAAACATTTAAGAGTTACCAAAAGACATATCCTAGGAAAATCTAAAAATGATACTGTAACTCCTCTCCCAAAAGACAAATTTGCCTCAGAGCTCGAGTCACGATTTCAATTCCAAAAAAAAAATATGATAGGTGCTCAAACGAATAAAGTAGGGCTAGGATCAAGTCAATTTAGTAAGATGGGGCAAAGCCACCAAAAAGTCTTGCAACATCTGTGGGGAAGCAATAGGAACCGCGAAACACCTATTAGTAGGGTGTAATGTACTTCTAGATAAAGGTCAATACTCGCGTCGCCACGATAAGGTATTAGAAATCATAGTCTTTCAGTAGCAAGAGCGCGGAAGGGTATAACAACCACCAAACTATCTGTAGAATTCGTAAAAGAAGGCTCCTCCAAAAAATCAAAAGCGGAGCCTTATTCAATATTAGGCGCGGCTCCTGATTTTATTCTCATGATGGACACGTATGAAAAGCATTACAAAATCTCTGGGGATGTTGGTGTTTCGTCATCCAGACCGGACTTATTCCTGTATTCGAATCATCTGAGGCGCGTGATACTTGTGGAGCTTACTGTTCCTTGGGAAACAAACATCCCAAGGGATCACACGTTCAAGCTCAATAAGTATTACGAACTGACCAACGAACTGATCAGGAATAAATTTATAGTTAGTTTGTACACGGTAGAAGTGGGAGCGAGAGGTATAACAGCAAAATCTCTCTATAGCCTACTTAAAGACCTTGGCCTTTCTAGAACAAGCATCTATTCATTTCTAGGACGTATTTCAAAGGCGGCATTAGTAGGTTCTTTCCAAATTTGGTTAGGTAGGGAGAGGAGTGTGGAGGGTGAAGGTGAGCGTTTTTGCGCATAATAAAGGGGCCCCTTAAACCTACTCCTGGGGTCGCAAGTCCCAGCCACTGCTTGCACTTCTCTCTTTGCAACGCGATGGGTCCGGCACCCGCACGGTGAATTCATGGATTGCTAAGAAGCTTCGTCTTATTTAAAATATTGCATAAAACTTAATTAATAGAGATTATTTAAATTATATTAAAAATGTAGAATCTAAATTAATAAAATATACTAAATATTTTTTTACATATTTATAGATTCTACGTGATAATAAGTGTGACTATCCCGTTTTTTTACTTATAATAAAGAACAGTATACACAAGGCGAAGATATATGTAAACAATTTGCAAAACATTTTGCAAATACCTACACTATATACAATAAGGGATACACTTACCTGTCAGGTTACAATCATAATATATCTAAGGATCAATTAGGCTATATAAACACCAAATAAAATCAAAATTAAATCAGATTGATAAAAGTAAAGGCATGGGACCACATAATATACCTCCTTACTTTGTTAAACGTTGTGGCAATTAATTAATTAAGCCCTTATATTACATTTTAAATAAATCGCTTAGTGAAGGTATATTTCCATGCGGCTGGAAAGAGACAAGAGTGGTTCCCATACATAAAGGAGAACATAAAAAATCAATATTTGCAAAAGATTTGAATCTTTGGTTTTACCGTCATTAACCTGGCACATAAAATCTATAGTGTCGGATTATCAACATGGTTTCGGAGAGAAAAAATAAACTGTAACAAATTTCGTTGATTTCATAGATGTTAATATTTCAAAAATCACATATTCCATCGATAAAAATGTACAACTAGACTGCATTTATGCTGACTTGTCAAAAGCGTTTGACGTTGTTGATCACTATCTATTGGTAAACAAACTAACAACCTATGGTATACATGGCAGATTTCTTTTATGGTTTGAGTCATATTTAAAAAATAGACCATTGAGCGTAGTAATTGGAGGTCATGAAATCAACACGTTTGCTTCATCTGATTTTCCACAAGGATCAATCCTTGGACCGATGTTGTAAATAGTTTTAAATTTAGTAAAGTTCAATTATATGCAGATGATCTTAAATTGTATATAAATGTTAATGAATAAAAAGACCCCGAGCACTTGCAACATAATTTAAGTGCATTAGTATCCTGGTGTCAGAAAAATCACATGAAACTTAATCATTCAAAATGTAAAAGTCTTTTATTAGGAATACAGTATAAATGAAAATGTTTTAGAAAACGTATCGTAGATAAGAGATCTTGGTATTTTAGTAGACTCTAAAATGAGTTATGAGTTTTACACCACATATTAATAACATCATAGAAAAATCGTTGAAAACTATTGTTTTTATTATTAGCAGTACAAAACAGTTAGACGTATCATTTGTCGTCACGCAAATCGCGCAAAATGACGGCGTTTGAGCGGCTCAAATTTTTCCCCCAATATTAATAAACAATTAATTAACAATTTAATAGTAGGTATAATCATTGGGAGCTTTGGGACTAAGGGAAACATTATAATATTCGTCTTTCTTTCAGATGTTGGTAAAGTTATTTCTCTTGAAGTTAAAAAGTTTTAATTTTACACTTATTTTACAAGATATTCAGGACCCATTAACATAGTATTTAACAATATAATTTGCTTTTTTTTTAACACTAAGTGACACAAAAAACAAAAAAAAAACAAATCTTATTGAAGTCTACTGTAAGGGAATAAACAATAATAATAAAGAGTATAAATAAAATAAAATGAAATGTAATAAAAAAAAATTACGTGTGAAATAATTAGAAGGTTAATTCATCAAGCAACTAAGTATATTTAGAAAAAAATATTCTTTTTTTACTGACGTTATAGGAATCGTTAAATAAATCTATATCTATTTCCTTTTCGATACTATTATAAGAGTTAACTATTTTATTGATAGGCCCAATTAACGCTAAATTGGTCCTTGGAAAAATTATTTCTAAAAGTGTAATTTTTTCGCGCGTTTGTCTTAGCACTAAGAAATTAATTTTATTTAACAATTGAGGACTGTCATTAACGTTTGATACAATCTTATGTACAAAACACAAGTCCAACATTTTTCTTGGATTAAGCAACGACAGTGTGTGATAATTCCTAAGGAACATTGTGTACTTAACATTTTAAAAATTCTTGTCTTTATAATTAAAAAAACGTAAGAATTTTCTCTTTACTCTTTTTATTTTATTCTTATGAACATTACACAACGGATTCCATGCAACTGAGCTATATTCTAATTTACTACAAACTAATGTATTAAATAGCACTTGTCTTGTATTCTTGAACTGTTTTGTACTGCTAATAATAAAAACAATAGTTTTCAACGATTTCTCTATGATGTTATTAATATGTGGTGTAAAACTCATAACTCATTTTAGAGTCTACTAAAATACCAAGATCTCTTATCTACGATACGTTTTCTAAAACATTTTCATTTGTACTGTATTCCTAATAAAAGACTTTTACATTTAGAATAATTAAGTTTCATGTGATTTTTCTGACACCAGGATACTAATGCACTTAAATTATGTTGCAAGTGCTCGGGGTCTTTTTATTCATTAACATTTATATACAATTTAAGATCATCTGCATATAATTGAACTTTACTAAATTTAAAACTATTTACAACATCGGTCCAAGGATTGATCCTTGTGGAAAATCAGATGAAGCAAACGTGTTGATTTCATGACCTCCAGTTACTACGCTCAATGGTCTATTTTTTAAATATGACTCAAACCATAAAATAAATCTGCCATGTATACCATAGGTTGTTAGTTTGTTTATCAATAGATAGTGATCAACAACGTCAAACGCTTTTGACAAGTCAGCATAAATGCAGTCTAGTTGTACATTTTTATCGATGGAATATGTGATGTTTGAAATATTAACATCTATGAAATCAACGAAATTTATTACAGTTGTTACAGTTGTTCAGAAAAAGGAATATTGTTTTCTTCGGTATAGATAAGAACGAATCATCGTACAAAAATATAGAAGACTATGTAATTAAATTTATTGAAGAAATGCTCGAGATTAACTTGAAACTCAGTGACTTATTTAAAAATAAAATAAATGGTATTACCATATTATATAACAAATTAAAATAGAAGTGATTCAAAATACTGTACACTTTATCTGAGTGCATATTTAAATTATATGTCGTTAAATATATTTTTTGTGTTACTGGAATAAATGTATTATAACTGATAACAGTCAACTGTCATACTAATCGAAGAGAATTGAGGCCTGGGCTAACGGCCAGCTTATCGGATATTGACAGAAGTTAAAAATAAAAGCAGTATCAAAAATAAAACAGGCGTTGTAAAAAAAATCAGTCTTATCTCAGTATTTAATCTCATTATTATTTTGTTTTTAGTTATACATAAAATGTTCCTGAGATATTTCCGAATGAAATTGTATCCTATAGACTAGTTACGATTGTAATTAGCTTATCAATTAGTACTTAAAGATCTTAAATATTTGTTTGTTTAAGGCTTAAACTACTATTGTTATTGTGAGATATCAATTTTCTTTTATTTACCATACACCAATGTTTTGTTTTTTCGCATCTATTGGAATACAAAAAAACACTTTGTCGGGTGTTTTTTTAATACTATTTTTGCACTCCGGAACTATACAATATTTGTAAGATGGTTTTTATCTTCTTTCATGATTTGTATTGCAATTAAAACTTAAAATATGTATAAAGAAACTAAAAAGTTTATAGTAAACATTCACTGGACGTATCATTTGTCGTCACGCAAATCGTGCAAAATGACGGCGTTTGAGCGGCTCAAATTTACTCAATGTTTTAATTTTCACTTTAAATTATAACTAGAATATTTTCAAGCCTATTTATATATTTTTTACTATATTAAGAGGTACATAATTAATGTAATTACAAAAAAAACATGAATATTCTTTGTTAGACCTGCCGCTCATTAACCCGCGCCATTTTCATTTGACCCGCGCCATTTTCAAATGCGCGTATTTCTTATGTTTTCTGTGCAACATTAGCACACTTCTCAGTAGCTGTAGCTAAGGGTTGCCAATTGCCGCGAAATATCGCTGTTTAGTCGTACTCCAATCGCAGCGATGGATAGGTGCATCTGAACATGAAAATGGGTAAATATGACCCAACCATACACACCGTGTAGTAATTTTGGGCCATTACATAAAAAGGATATTTATTTATTTTATTTGAGAACTTTTGCTATGATGGATCTCGAAGAACGCCAATGACAGCAAATTTTGAGTATCTTGAAGGAATCAGAATACCCATCATAAAAATTTTTAAACTGAAGATGGAGAAGATCATTTGATCTTTCGCAGCCAAGACAGTAACACCGACCAAGACGCATCTGAAGTGAATAGTGATAGTGATAGTGACGGACGTAACAAAACGATAATATTAATTAATATGTTGTGGTTCGTCTTTTATTTCTTAACTCACTAAAAATAAACAATATAAATTTATAATAAATTAGAACAAAATCACAAAATTTTAAAATATTCTAATATATTAAATCTCTAAATTATATTTCAGATATTTATTATAAATACATTTTGATAATAAGGATATTGTTGATCATAAAACAATCGAGCTAAAAACTAATTAACTATTTTCAGTTTTTAAATATATTACTCTTAAGGTTTATATCCTTTAAGTTTATCTTCATTGAGTTTAAAAAACACTTTCCAAAACGCCATTCGCTCATTACATGGCCTCCTTCCCTGAGATAAAGTTAGGTTTATGTTTAAATAGTTAAATTCTTCCTTTGTGACGGGCAACCATTTAATCGGCAGCAACTCTGTGGTTTCTGGAGTAGGGTCTCTACAAATGTTGTTACGGTTATACAAATGTTATCTAAACACACACTAACTTAAAATTTATTCCAGGTATTAATGATTATGTGAATATAAACAACTAGCTGTTGCCCGCGGCTCCGCCCGTGTGTAGGTTGCTTTTCGCGTAATCAGTGGAAACAATTTCATAGAACATCATTTTTGCGTAACTTTCACCGTTTTCGCAGCTCACGCAGTTATTTGTTAATTTTTTTACACCTTGCGTTAGAATATTCAAGTTTTAGTAATCATCCCTAATTTTTTGAAAATAAATCATAGCCTATGTCACTCGGGAATAGCGTAGCTTGCCAACGGTGAAAGAATTTTTGAAATCGGTCCAGTAGTTTCGGAGCCTATTCATTTCAAACATACAAAAAAAATAATCAAACTTTTCCTCTTTATAATATTCTAGTATAGATTAACAAAATTCGTGAATATTCTTCAAAATGAATATCAACTCACCCGTATTTAATAAAGTTGGTATATAATGCTGTTGACATATCAATAACACGTTGGTCATCTTTGGTTGGAGTGGATGGGTCATAAGTCATGTCGAATAAGTAGCTTAGATCATCTGCATGGATGGCACCCTCTGCGGTAATATTATCTTTTTTCTTCATTAAATTCCTTTCACCACCATAAGAAAACATGTAATGGTAGAGTTTTTCAGCTCCATTATCCAGGTAATTTTGCATACTCACATGTATAGGATATACGTATAGAAGATCGGATGTGAAATCTATTACTTCCGATAAAACGGCTTTACTGAGTTTTGAATCACCTATATAAAAATGCCGTACAATGTCTTCCATTTCAATGAAATTCTCATCATAATTAAATATACTTTTCAATAACATATTAAATATGTTCATGTTTTTAAATTCACTTTCTGGTTTGTTTATTAATGATCCCATACATTCTTTATTGTCATTTCCTATTAGCATTCGTGTAGTTTTTGCTTTAGGCACTTTTAAATTTCTGGGATTGTCATTTACGAATCTTTCGACATTATCAAATTCCTTTTCTACACACAGTTTATATTGCAACGACAGGTCAGTGGCTGCTTCGATTACGGCCTTTACATCAACTTTAGCGAGGAATAATAAGGCATCAGACAAGTTCTTTGTCTCATAACCTAAACGTTCAGCGAGTTTTAAAGGTTGTGTATAGTTAGTTTCAGGTATCGACCATGGACTGAATAAAGAACCACTTTGCAAAATAACTTGATCAAATAACTTTTCTTGGTTATACCATAAATGGGTTTCAACGCAACATGCGCCAGCACTTTCTCCCCCTAAAGTCACCCTATTTGCATCACCTCCGAATGATTCGATGTTGTTATTGATCCACCGGAGAGCTAATAACTGGTCTTTCAGCCCTTGATTGCCAGGTACCTCCGGAATGTCGAGACACATGAATCCATACGGTCCAACTCTATAATTAAAAGTCACCAAAATAACATTTTCTTTGGCGAGATATTTGGGTCCATACAAGTATCTCCCAGAGAATCCGTATGTAAAGCCACCACCATAAATCCAAACCAGAACTGGAAGTTTGCTGCTAGGACTCGCACCACTTGGCACATAGATGTTTATATGAAGACAGTCCAATGTTCCAACTGTCGTGTAATTAAACCTTTCAACTTGCGGACATTTGGCAGAATCATCATAAGCTAGAAATGTTTCTTCAAATTTTGGATACGCTGTAGATACCTGCAATTGTTTTTGAGAATTATTAGTCTTATTTTCAACTTATTGTTTGTTGACCTATGAATACGAATTTCACATTCTTAATATAAATTTTAGTGATACTAAACATAGCATTGCTGAAAATACAATTTGCTGATATAATATTTAATACTTATATTATTTTATTACTATTTTTTTTCATATTAATTTTCACAATTAGTCTGTATTTGGCAGATTAATCGTTGAATTATGAGATAACTTGCTCAAAAAGGAGTCTATTAGTACAGGTATCTTAAAAAACTATATTAGTGTGTCCCTAGCACAGTAATTATATATATTTTTTAATTATTATTATTATTTTCTTTATTTATTTATATATCCATGTATACAATGTTACATATATACATATGTTTTTTTATTTTCTGATTAACGCTTTCCTACTAAAACACTATTGTGGTGACCTACTGTTCATTTTATTTTTTTCACTCATCACGAGCAAGGTTTCCACGATATCAAAGTTTCTGTCTCTTATAGCCATCTTGGTATTATATTCTATAATGTTGTATTATGTCGCCATCATCGCTCGCCTAATGAATCTACCCGTCTCATCGTTCTCGCTGTCGGTAAAATACGCACAGCTCTCGGTATGTAATATTTAATACTTGCGAGCAGTCTGCCTGCTCCCTACGTCTTTCCGGTAGAGATTCAAAAGTCAAAAGTTAACTTTAGACTTTCTTGATTTTTTATATTTTATCACATTTAATGTAATATTAAAAAATCTAATTTCATAAATAGATAATATATTTTAATAATTTGGCAAATAACTTTATCTTTTCTAAAAGAACATTAAAGTGGGTAGCAGCAATATGGTAGGTCAATTGGTAGAGCGATTAGACGGTTTCCCAGAGATCGCTGGTTCGAACAAATTGTCCAATCATCATACCTTAAACCTTAAATTTATATCTTCTGTTTTTAAATCATCTGTTATAGTATTTATACAAAAACAACGTTTGTTTGTGTGTAAGTACGAGTACTACGAACACCTTCGTCAAATAATTATTTGTTACATATATAAGTTAAGGCTTTTTGTTTTTGCTGCGATATTTCGTTTTATGTGCTTCAGATAAATATATAATATTAATTAACTATCTAGTACAGTTGGACGATCATCCGCAATTATTTTTTTAAATATTCTTTTGTAATATTTAATAAACTGTTTTTTTAGTATTTCCTTACCGCTCATACTAATATTATTAACTACAAATTATATATTATTAGTATAACCAATAACTTATTATAATTAAAATCAAACTATTAATTCCAAAATATACATAAATTTTTTGACATTCAAACAATAATTTAAAAACCATTTAATACCCTATTCATGCAAATAAAATTCTATTATAAGAATGTTAGATTAATCAATTACACAACGAATATAGAATAATTATTGATAATGGCAATCTGTGTCAGTAGGTATTTGATTATTTTTTTATCCCTCTAACTGGAAACTCTGGAATACCTTTCCTGTCATAATACCATTTCTTTAACCTCTTTGATGAATATAGAATCTCTGTAATATTATAGTCTATAAGGCTTCTAGTGAATATTATTCTATACTGCTAAATTAAAACATTGGTTGAATTCCTTTGAGTTATATTAAGTCTATTCCTTTAAGTCTATAAGTGAAATTAACAAGAGTGGGACCTTAGATTATGTCGATTACTAGAGGTCAAACCTAAAATAGTTATTAACTAAAGACTAATTCATTACTTCAAAAAAAAAAAAATATCCGGGTATTTATTTACGAAAATATTTTACATTTTACGAAGTTTCGAGTGGTCTTAAGTAACAACAATGATAATAATAATACAGGACAGGTTACACACATTTATCTAACCCAATCAAGAAATTTAACAGAGATTTACTATTTTTCTTAAAAACTTGAAGTTTTTTTTTGTAGATTAATAATTGTATCACTAACAGTTACCTTTCCTTATGAAATATCTTTTACGTGATTTACTCACCCCAAACGGATTACTCTTGTTCACTTTTCCGTAAGGTATTCCAAGGAACATGGAATAATCTCCATCATCAGAATAAAGACCCTTTACAATACCCAGCTTAGTCTCAACTAGAGGGTTTGCTCTTTCACTCCCTCCGACGACTCCCAGAACTAAGAAACACGGTATTATCCACATCTCACTAATTACTGGCTAACGTTAGATTATCTGAAGTAGTCTTCAAGCTGAGTGTTATTTTAGTTTTAATGTAAATATTATCTTTAGGGGTCTGGATGTCAACCATATTAAGTAGCTATTAGTGTGGTTATTGTTTTATAATAATATTTTATTGCTGAACTAGTTTTTGTCCGCCACTGTACCTGCTGAAAGAATCAACACTATTAACATAGAAAAGGTATTTATTTATATCTGAACGTTTCAGTATCATTACATAGAATAAAGTCGCTTTCCGGGTCTGTCCCTATATCTGTATCTATGCTTAGATCTAACTACACAACGGATTTTGATGCAGTTTTTTTAATGGATAAACTGATGCAAGGGGAAGGTTTTTATGTATAATAACATACTTAATATACTAGGGAATCAGTGATAATTTCAAGATTTCTAATGCGAAGTCGTAAACAAACACATTGTTTTGCGCTTATTATGCAAACGCTGGCTGAACTCTACGAGATAAATCAAAATAATGTACTAAGTATTGTATACCTTAAAAAGTTCTAAAAAAAAGTCCGCGAGGGTATATGTTTATTTCTTAGGGATTTTACCACAGTTTTGATTTTACCCACATTAGCCAATTTTTATCCTTTACTTTTGACGAGAAACAATGGCTTATTTATGAAGCTATTTTAAGAAATATAGCTTTAATCCTTATCTAAGTAAGTAGAATTAATTAACAATTTAAAAGTAGGTATAATCATTGGGAGCTTTGGGACTAAGGGAAACATTATAATATTCGTCTTTCTTTCAGATATTGGTAAAGTTATTTCTCTTGAAGTTAAAAAGTTTTAATGTTACACTTATTTTACAAGATATTCAGGATCCATTAACATAGTATTTAACAATATAATTTAAAGGAATTCTAACCAATATTTTAATTTAGCAGTATAGAATAATATTTACTAGAAGCCTTATGGACTATAATATTCTGTCTGACTATAATCTTTGTTCTAAATTCATCAAAGTAGTTAAAGACACGGTATTGGGATAGGAAAGGTATCATAGAGTATATTGACGCAGAATGCTCTCAATGATAATTTTCTATTCGATGTGTAAATAATTAATCTAACATTTTTATTGTTGAATTTTATTTGCATGCACGCCCGTGCACTTTTCGCATTTGATTTGTATTTTACAAATTAATTGTTGAAATTTTGAGATAACATACTCAAAAAGGAGTCTATTACTACAGGTACCTTAAAAACTATATTAGTAAGGTAAGTCCTTTGCACAGCAATTACACATACTTAGATAAATATAAATATTATATATATATACACATATATTTTTTTTATTTTGATTGATTTATTTATTTTTATTTTTTTTTATTGTACAATGTTATAATGTAAAATACAGTATAAGTATTTGATGTATAATAAAAAAAATTAAAAAAATATTATTAAAGTTAGTATGCATAAATTTCTTACATTTTCTCATAAATGCCTTCCTACGAAAACACTATTGTGGTGACCTACTGTTATTTTTATATTTTTCACTCATCAAGGTTTCCACGATAGCGAAGTTTCTGTCTTTTATAGCCATCTTGGTATTATATTCTATGATGTTGTATTTTGTCGCCTTCATCGCTCTCCTGATGAATCTGCCCGTCGCGTCGTCCTCGCTGTCGGTAAAATACACACAGCTCTCGGTATGACGCGACACTGCTACAACCGCGTGGGGAACGCTGTCGTGCAGTTGCATCTTACTCCTGGTGTTGATTATAAAAACGGAACCGAAAGTGAGTCCTTGTGCTTCGTGTATGGTTAAGATACGCGACCCTTCGCCTGATCCATAACCCTCGTTAGACAATGCTATCTTCTCTTCCTGGGTGTGTACTAAGTACAGGGTATTAGGTTGGGATCTGGGTATTTTCGATCCTGTGTAATTGAGCATTGTTAAGGACTGCACTAGTTTCCTGCTGGAGTAGATGCCGGAGTAGACCTCTTCTAAGGCATACGCGACATCTAAGGGATTCCGATGTGTGCACAGTAATTCTTGGCTGATGGACGTTATCAGGGTTGGACGACAGTACCTCATCTCGAATAGATTATCTCTATCGATGTAAGGTAACTGGTTCACGTCACCGACGAGGAGAATTTCGGCAGCGCCGGACAACCGCGTAGCCGCGTAGCGCTTAGCGTTATTTTCGTTTTGTTTTCTATTGATGAAATTTAATAGATTCTTTATTATTAAATAAAATGTGATAAAATATAGGAAGTCAAGACTTTAGACAAAACAGACACCAACTCGACGTCAACCGGTTCGACAACGTACCCCAGTTGTTCAAACCCATTTCCCATATACGGCTTCATCGAGCAACGTGCCGGAACACGACTAGGTCGCTTTGCGGCACGACTTTGCCTTGCATGGGTGGTAACTTTGCCGGCGACCCGATTTTATGGTCTACTACCTAGAAAACAATAATAATATTATAATATTTATGACCTAGTTAAGTCATATAAGTTCATTTGTAATATTTTAATATAGTAGTCTTTATAGAGCGAGACCAAATACTTGTATTGGTCTTTGTGTTTATTTTGTGATATAGCTTACAATTTACTCTCTAAATTAAAGTTTAATATTGTTACAACAACGTTACGTAGAATTATTATTTACGAAAATGTTAATTTTATTCTGAAAATAAACATTTCATTATTACTTTTCAAATAACAGCATAGTATATATATATATATATATGCATATACTGTTCTATTCTATGTTGACATAGAATAGAAACAGTCTTCTCCAAGTCATTGAGGCTTTATTGGTGCGGGTGAAAGGTTCTTATACAATATTGATAGAAATACTTAAACAAGAAATGTGTGTATCCTGAGATTCATTTAGTACAATAATGAAACCAGTAACATGACTTTAAGAAGCAGAAAAATAATAAATTAAAAATTTAAAAACCCCCATACAAAACATACAAAAAGACCTCTAAAAAGAATAAAAATAAGTATTATTATGTACTTATTGAAGTGCTTGCGTCGGGGGACCGCATAATAAAGGAAGAAATTAAGTAAGTAAGTAAGTTAACAAGGCAAATAAAGAAATTGCGATATCGAAACGTATCGTCTAAATCCTCAATGATTAACTTCGTAATATAAACACCAACGTACGGATAACGGTCCTCTGATTCAACGACTTCAATTATAATCAATAAGTATGAAAAATATTATTTCTATTCTTTTTAGAGGTCGTTTTGTATCGGGAGTTTTTTTTAATTTTTAATTTATTTTTTTGTCACAATCTAATTTAATCTCCTAATAAAAAAATACTGATAACTTTATTAAATACTAGCTGTGACTGCCACCCCGTACGCGTAGATTTCGTATTTGATAAAACGTATCCTTTGTGCTTACTAATGTAGGTATGTAAAAATTATAAACCTTCAAACTGTAACTTCAAACTCTAACAATAAGAGATTATTAACTTCTTCATTTGTTAACCAATGGTTAAAAAAAACAAAATGTAAAGTGAATCCCATAAAAATATATTCCCGAAAACTGCATCAAAATTGATTAACCCGTTTCTGAGATTAGCGTGTTCACAAACATACAGGCATACAGACGAACAGACAAAATGAAAAAACATTGTTTTGGGTTCTCTTGCTTATATAAAGGTATTTTATATTTTTAAAAATATTTTTTTTTCGTGTTGTGTGCACAACTAAAAGACAAACAGATAAACAGGCAAAGATTTTAAAAATGCTGAAAATGGATTATATTAGTTATTATATCATATCCTGGTATATTTTTTTAATATTTTCAGTGTCCAAAGACTACTCCTCTACAGATTTATTACATGTATATAAAATAAGATTCTCATAGTACCTATTACGTCATTGACATAAACCGTTATTATATAATCGTTACCTTTTTTATTTCTTAACTGATTTAGATGAAATAAACACTAAATGTTAAGTAAAGATTATAATAATATACTTCTGAAAACCGCATTCAAATTGGATAGGCCATTTCTGAGATTAGCGTGCACAAACATACAGACATACAGACAAACTGAAAAACCATTGTTTTGGGTTCTCTTGCTCTTATAAAGTCGCCCTATGATGTTTTTATTTTATTTTATTTCATGTACAGGAATGGATCAGTGACAATTTTATTATATGTATAGCACTAAATGTTAAGTGAAGATTATGATAATATACTTCTAAAAACCGCATTCAAATTGGTTAGGCCGTTTCAGAGATTAGCGTGTACAAACATACAGACATACAGACAAACTGAAAAACCATTATTTAGGGTTCTCTTGCTCTTATAAAGCCCCCCTATGATGTTTTTATTTTTTTTAATTTTATGTACAGGAATGGATCAGTGACAATTTTATTATATGTATAGATTCCGGATGATGGCAGATTCTCATTGATATTTGACTGACTGAATAAAATGTTAGATACATTTCGGTCATCATTTATAATCGTTTCGGTCAGCTGTTCTAATTCATACGCTAAATAGTTAGATACATACCTATAAATCCCATAATGAGTAGGTATTTTGTTCTATGCATCGCAGCAGCCAAACCAAAGCCAAATCGATGGATTTGATTGCGGTTTTTGTAAATCGAAAACCTGTTCCATCGAGATGGTTCGTAGCTATGTTTGGTCAAAATAAAAGCAGGATTGATAGTAAAAACCTGAACAAGTAAAACTTTGAACCACATGACTGGTTTCAATACCGACTACTATTAAATATAAATGTATAGAACACTTATCGGACTTGAACTTCACCTAATTAGTTTCATTCTATTTGTATTTCCATCAAATCATATTTGTTTTTAAACTAATTACCAGTAATAGTTTCTTATCGTCGTCTTAATAATATTTCCAGATATTTATCAAGGTCTTACATTACCACGTGTAAAAGCGAAGATCTATATCTCGTTTTATAAATACATTTAATTGATGTTACATATTAATTAAATTAAATTACATATTAATTAATTAATTAATTAATTATTAAATAAAATATTATTGTTTGTTTTATTTATAGTTTAAAGCTCAGGTTTCATATTCTATTGTGGTCAATTAAATAAATATATAAAAGGAATATATCCCGCATAACAGTTCGTTGTCACTAGTTATGTTAGAAATATATTTTTTAAAGATGTTTCAAATAAAATATTTATCATTAAACCAATTGAATGCAAATCATTAGTATGAATTGATATAACTCACAATAAGTTGAGCAAAGGTGAAAGTGTGTTTGAACATTTTCCATATGAACTAGTAAACGAAGCTTTAGTCATAGTTGTCTAGCTGAACTCAGATAAAGTATTTAAAACCAATAATAGTTTAAACTTTAAACAAACAAATATTTAAGATCTTTAACTACTAATTAATATGCTAATTACAATCGTAACTAGTCTATAGGATAAAATTTTATTAGGAAATATCTCAGGAACATTTTGTATATAACTAAAAACAAAATAATAATGAGATTAAATGCTGAGATAAGACTGATTTTTTTTTACAACGCCTGTTTTATTTTTGATACTGTTTTTATTTTTAACTTCAGTCAATATAAAGTGATGCAAGGGGAACGTTTATTTGTATAATAACACACTTAATATACTAGAGAACCACTAAAAATTTCAAGATTTCTAATGCGAAGTCGTAAAAAAACACATTGTTTTGCGCTTACTATGCAAACGCTGGCTGAACTCTACTAGATAGATCAAAATAATGCATTAAGTATTGTATACCTTAAAAAGTTCTTCAAGATAGTCCGCGATGGCATATGTTTATTTCTTAGGGATAACCCACAATAGCCAATTTTTATCCTTTACTTTTTACGAGAAACATTGGCTTATTTACGAAGCGATTTAAAGCAATACAGCTTTAATCCTTATCAAATTCAGTAACTTAAATACATTTTACATTTAATATGGAACCATATAGCCCTTTACAGCAAGTAATTTAAATGAATATTTTCGAAGATATTACAGTTTATAAATATAGGGTCCCGTGCAAACCGTCCCAAAAATTTCTGTTGTGAATGTTCAGTATTGAAAAATTCGTTAATGCATATATCTAAATATTTTTTTATTTTAATAAAACCTCACCTGCAAGTTGATGGTCAAAATAACGTCGATTATGTAGCTCAGAATTCCTCAAGTTTACATGGCATATTTTGATTATTTTCAATGAAAATGTATAAGTATCACATATGGTTAGAATGGTTATTAAGTATTCTGTTTAAAGAGTATTTAAATGGACGTTTAAGTAAAAACAAGAGAGGTATAAAAAATACAGTATCTAATATGTATGTATAATGTATCCTTATTAAAAACGTTAAATAGATTTTTGAGAGTGAACGATGTCGTAATTATGATTTGATTTCTTTTGATTTGATTTCAAAGTTACCACCCATCGGGCAGAGTCGTGCCGCAAAGCGACCTAGTCGTGTTCCGGCACGTTGCTCGATGAAGCCGTTTATGGGAAATGGGTCTGAACAGTTGCGGTGCGTTGGCGAACCAGTTTGACGTCGGGTTGGTGTTTGTTTTGTCGGGTGTCTAGTCGAGGAGGGTAGCGGGATCCGAAGCGACGGCTTTCCGCTGGCCGCCCGCAGATAGTTGGGGGCCCAATTAGTGGGTTAGCCACCCACGAAAGGCTGCCCCGCCAGCTGCGAAAAATCCCAGGGTGGCTCCATCGTGCTGGTTGGCGACCAGTCGAGGAGGCCCGATGGCGATCCTTGGGGGGGTTCGGGCGTCCCCGCAGTCTCCAGACTAGCCTCCCAGTGGCAAGACTTCACCAATTTCGACGTCGGGTTCGATATGTACCGCCTCGTTCAACTGCCATTTCCCATCCCTATTCACTTTTATATTTATTTTTTTATGAAAAAGTTTAAAAAAGGGAACAAGTTAAAGCAGCGGTTGCACTCCTCCTCATATAAAGTGCACCTCACTAATATAAGGGGTTTGCACTCAAATCTTTTAGCTGTCCACCACCACCTGGAGACAGAGCAGCCGCACTTGCTCTTTTTGACGGAGACGCAGATACAATGTCCTTTGAGCGCTGCATACTTGGATTATCCCGGTTACTCGTTAGAGCACAACTTTCGCTCACGGGCCGGAGTCAGTGTGTACGCGCGGAACGACCTCTGTATTCAGCGTCTCCGTCACCTTGAAGACCCCACTTTTTCTTCCCTATGGGTTTTAGTGGACACAGGAAACGAAAAAATCCTGTATTCCTGTGTCTACCGTTCGCACAGCGGTGACCAGGAGACAACTCGTTTATTTGAGTATCTCAGTGAGGCTGCAGATATGGCTCTGTATCAGTACCCTTCGGCGCAGCTCGTCTTTCTGGGGGACTTTAATGCCTGTCATCAGGACTGGCTGTTCCCGTACCAGAAGACCGACCATGCTGGAAGAGAAGCGCGGAACTTTGCGTTGTCCTTGGACCTCTTTCAGCTGGTGAGGCAAGCGACAAGGGTACCAGATGTGGTAGGCCATACAGCCAATTGCCTGGACCTTCTGCTGACAACTGATCCGGACAGGTATCGTGTAGAGGTCACGTCCCCCTTGGGAACCTCCGATCACTGTCTGGTGAAATCTGTATTTACATATTCCCCACCAGCTTTCGAACCACATGGTGTTAGGCGAGTATGGAAATACAAGTCAGCAGATTGGGATGAGATGCGGCACTTTTTTGCATCTTATCCTTGGCGGCAGGTCTGCTTCTCTTCTTTGGATCCGTCGAGTTGCGCGGATGCTATAACTGATGTGGTGCATCAGGCAATGGAGTATTTTATTCCTTTTGCTGACGTACCCATCTGTGGCAAAGCTAGCCCATGGTTTAATGCCGAATGTCGTCATGCACATGACCGAAAACATTCTGCATACCTTATTTGGGCTGATGCTCGAAGCCGCAAAACTCCGGATGTAAGTATAAAGAAGAGAGCCTTTAACCAAGCTGCCAAGTCCTACAAAAAGGCATTGCGGAAGGCTCGTCTCGATCGAATCGCTAAGAATGGCGAAAAGCTCTCTGCCAGACCAACTGGCAGTCGAGCTTTCTGGTCTCTTGCGAAAGCGATCGAGTCGAATTTCTGCCAACCCTCACTGCCTGCTCTCCTGAAGCCGGATGGTTCCCTGGCCCACACGGCAACAGAGAAAGCAAATGTATTTGCTTCTCTGTTTGCTAATAATTCGCATCTAGACACTGGCAATGCTTCTCCAGCACATCTTCCTCACTGCGGTATTTCGATGCCTGAAATCCGCATCACTAACAAAGAGGTAAGGAGAACATTGTGTCGTTTAGATGTGAATAAAGCCAGTGGTCCTGATGGTATACCAGCCATTCTGCTCAAGATATGCGCAGCTGAGTTGTCTCCTGTACTGACACGTCTGTATCGTCTCTCTTTCATGACTGGAATAGTGCCGAAATCCTGGAAGCTTGCTAATGTGCAACCCGTGCCCAAAAAAGGCAGCCGTGCCGACCCTGTCAATTACAGACCGATTTCAATCACCTCCATACTCTGCAAGATTATGGAGCGTGTATTGAACTCGCGCCTACTAGCATACCTAGAAGGTAACGATCTCCTCAGTGACCGACAATACGGGTTTCGCCGTAATAGGTCTACTGGGGACCTCCTAGTGTATGCTACTCACATTTTAGGCGAGGCCATCGAAAAGAACGGAGAAGCGGTCGCCGTCTCTCTGGACGTCTCGAGGGCATTTGACAGGGTCTGGCATGCGAGCCTTATAAGCAAGCTTTCAGCGTACGGTATATCTCCTGGTCTGATCGGCTGGATAACGGACTTTCTGAGCCACAGATCTCTCCGAGTAGTTGTCGACGGGTGTTCCTCGGAACCCTTGACAATAAATGCCGGAGTGCCTCAGGGGTCCGTTCTTTCTGCAACTCTGTTTCTGCTGCACATTAATGATCTGTTGAAGCCCGGTATCTATGGGTATGCAGACGACAGCACAGTTGTAGAAAGATATCTGCCGAGTACTCGGGCTAGTCGAGATCAAGTACAGTCTGAAAGAGAAGCCATGGTGCAACGTTTGAATGACAAACTTCAGGCAGTCTCCGCATGGAGCAATGCCAATCTTGTCAAGTTCAACGCCACCAAAACGCAGACGTGTCTGTTCACCGCCAAAAAGAGCCCTTTCACCTTGGCTCCTACTTTCCAAAATGTATCCTTGGAATACAGTGACCGGCTTCAGTTGTTAGGTTTAGAGATTTCCTCGAACCTCAACTTTGGTCGGTTCATTGAGTCCAGAGCAAGAGCAGCAGCAGCAAAGCTTGCCGTTCTTGCGAAGGTTCGGCAGTACTTTACACCGGGACAGCTTCTTGTTCTATACAAAGCACAGATCCGGTCGTGTGTAGAGTACTGTGGTCACATATTTGCTGGTGCCGCAAAGTCTCATCTTGCGGTTCTGGACTCAATTGAGAGGCGAGCAAAGAGGCTTATCGGCGATCCCGAATTGGTCGAAGCCGACCTCCAAAGCCTTGAACACAGGCGTAAAATTGCTAGCCTCTCAGTATTCTATAGGATACATTTTGGTGAGTGTGCGCAGGAACTACACGACTTAGTTCCCCCGTCCCCCTTCCATCACCGGACATCCCGACGCACGGCAGGTATCCATCCTTTTGTTGTGGACATTCCACCTGTCCGAACGAAGCGCTTTGCTTCCACATTTTTAGTGCGTACAGCGAAGGACTGGAACAATTTGCCTGCGTCGGTATTTCCGGCCAAATATAATGTGGGTGTCTTCAAGAGAAGAGTGAATAGGTTGCTAGGGCAATGCGCCTTACCATCTAAGACTACATTCCACTTACCATCAGGTGGAATGTAGTCAAGCATTGCCCTAGATCGTATAAAAAAAAAAAAAAAAAAAAAAAAAATGATTGTATAGCTTCAAACAAGTCATATAGAATACTAAAAAAGGGCAAGGGTAATTGTTTTACTACGAATTTAAGGCGTGCGAAGCAGCGGGAAAAGCCTGTTTATTTAATAAGTAAAATTTTAAAATATATATACTTAAATATGAAGCTTTACTAGTAAAAACCTTTATAAAACTTTAAATTACTGTTATATATATTTTAAACTTACTTATTATATTATATATTATTCCTGATGGAATTTATTAGCATCACTTAAAATCTACTGAAGCAATTAAAATCTAGTGCATATAGTTGAAGGACTTTTATCATAAAACAATATAAATAATAGAGAGCAGTTGTCACGGTTGCTGGGTCCTTCATTTTAGGTATTTTTGTATACTTACGGTCTATCTTGCTACAGTCAAACAAACGCACTTGATACTTTTAATAACTGAATTCCGTACTCAAAGCGTAAAAAAGAGACCCTACTACTACTAAGACATCGCTGTCCATCTCTCGGTCTCCAGGCTGTATCTCATGAAATACTTACGGAATATTCAGTTATATAATAACTTTAAAAATAATTATTTAAAATTAAAAATATATTTAACTGGTGCTCCGATACAACTTGATTTTTTGCTCGATTTTTATAACGGCAAAAGGTAGGCTTGAAATATTCCCGGAATATTAAGTTATACAGGGTTATTTGTAATTAGTTGACCGCATCTTGCAGGCAGCATCTCAGCATAAATTCCAACAACATTTGTTCTACGACTTTTTAAAAATCTCGATAAACAACACAAAAATACGAAACAAATACAATTTTGCTCCCTCTTTAACTTATTACTCTGTATTCTACGATCAGAATTAATGTCAGTTCAGAGGCAACAAATAATTTTTGTATGGGAAAACTCAAATTTTATAAACTATTAATTTTAAAAAGTCGTAGAACAAATGTTGTTAGGATTGATGTAGAGAGGCTGCCTGCAAGAAGTGGTCAACTAATTAAAAATAAACCGTGTATATTCACTTAAAAACTATATGTTAAATTAAAAAGAAATAGATATTTAAGTTTTTAAGATAAGATTTTTTTTTTGCAATTTTTTTGTATGATGGTACGAAAGCCTTCACACGCGAGTTCGATTCGCAGTTGACGGGTTTCAATGTATTTTTAAATTTTTATTAATAGTTTTCTTTTTAGGTTAGTTTGTCCAGGATTAGATAGGCAATACTAAAACAGAGTTATGTAACAATACCTTTAAAAAAATGATTTATTTATAAAATAAATATAGATTATAATAAAACCTAACCGTATGCTGAATTTCCTGACGGTGTTCGACTGTACACAGCACGTCCACTCATTGGAAGTTGTTGCGGTGGTCTGATTATATATATATATATATATATATATATATATATATATAAAAGCTCTTTAGTCCATTTAAATTTACTGCGCTTTCTTCATCTTTATGGATTGACTATGCCGGTGTTTGTGGTCTGTGGTCTATGCCGGTGTCTGTGGTCTGTGGTCTTTTTTCAAATATGGAGATTCCACTTAATTTATATCTTTAATTACTTTCTAATAAATTAAAAGAAACAGAACTGTGAATAAGTGAGATTGTTTGAAGCAATAGCATTGAATGTTGTTTCTTTTTACAGGTGAGTATTCGCATTGTATTTGTTTAAATTAAAATATGTTTTATCAAAATTTATAAGAATGTGACACGTGTTTCTTAAAATAAATAACTTTTTACAGAGCAACAACTGGGCATTGTTTCACTTAGTGTGTGTGTGTAAGTATTATCTTTTAGAATATTTTGTCCAAAAACTTTCCTATATTTATTGATAAATAAAGAATGCGAAATAAACATGACGCGTGATAAACAATCTTCAAACTTACAGTTGAACTATACTAGGTTACCAGATGGCGTAAGTATATAAAAAAAGTCTATATATTTTTTTCTGTTTGTCTGTCATTTTAAAAAAATATATCTTTATATATATCTTTATTTTTTTTTAAACTTCTCACCAATTTAGCAGGTTTCATCATATTATTTACTAGCTTTTTCGAGTGGCTTCGCATGCCTTAAATTCGTTGTAAAACAATTCCCCTTTCCTTTTTTTATATTGGCTTCTATATGACTTATTTTAAGTGATACAATCAAAATTTCGACATCGGCAGACATCGCTCACTGTCAAAAGTATATTTAAAGTTTTTAATGAGGATACAATATTAGGTACTGTAATTATATTTATACCTGTCTTGTTTTTACTTAAACGTCCATTTAAATACTTTTTAAACAGATATATTACACTTATAGATTTTTAATGAACATAATCTGAGTAAACTTGAGGAATTCTGAGCTACACAATCGACGGTGTTTTGACCATAAGCTTGCAGATCTGGTTTAATTCAAAAAATAGATTCCAATTTAAATGCTAAATAATACGTATTAGACATTCAGTTAGCTATATTGTTTAATATTAAATGTATTTAAGTTAATCTAATTAAGGATAAGGATTAAAGCTGTATTTCTTAAAAACGCTTCGTAAATAAGCCATTTTGTTCTCGTAAAAAGTAAAGGATACAAATTGGCTATTGTGGGTCCCTATCCCTAAGAGATAAACATATACCATCGCGGACTTTCTTGTAGAACTTTTTAAGGTATACAATACTTAGTACATTATTTGGATCTATTTCGTAGAGTTAAGCCAGCGTTTGCAATGTAAGTGCAAAACAATGTGTTGTTTACGACTTTGCTTTAGAAATCTTGAAATTATCAGTGGTTCTCTAATATATTAAGAATGTTATTATACATATAAACCTTCCTCTTGCATCATTTTATCTATTAAAAAAACTGCATCAAAATCCGTTGTGTAGTTTTAAAGATCTAAACATACATACAGACATAGGGACAGACGCGGCAAGCTACTTTATACTATGTAATGATACTGAAACGTTCAGAAATAAATAAATACCTTTTTTATGTTAATAGTGTTGATTCTTTCAGCAGGTATAGTGGCGGACAAAAACTAGTTAAGCAATAAAATATTATTATAAAACAATAACCACACTAATGGCTACTTAATATGGTTGACATCCAGACCCCTAAAGATAATATTTACATTAAAACTAAAATACCATTTAGCTTTAAGACTACTTCAGATAATCTAACGTTAGCCAGTAATTACCGAGATGTGGATAATACCGTGTTTCTTAGTTCTGGGAGTCGTCGGAGGGAGTGAAAGAGCAAACCCTCTAGTTGAGACTAAGCTGGGTATGGTAAAGGGTCTATATTCTGATGATGGAGATTATTCCATGTTCCTTGGAATACCTTACGGAAAAGTGAACAAGAGTAATCCGTTTGGGGTGAGTAAATCACGTAAAAGATACTTCATAAAGAAAGGTAACTGTTAGTGATACAATTATTAATGTACAAAAAAAAAACTTTAAGTTTTTTAGAAAAATAGTAAATCTCTGTTAAATTGCTATAAAGTAAAAAAAAAATGTATATATATATATATATATATATAGTTCACCACCTATCTACATCAATCCTAACAACATTTGTTCTATAACTGTAAAATTAATAGTTTTTAAAATTTAAATTTACCCATACAAAATTTATTTGTTGTCTCTGAACTGGCATTAACTCTGTGCGTCAATATGGCGCCCGGGCGTTGACCTTTTAAGTACATCTTAAAAAATACAGAGTAATAAGCAAAAGAGGAAGCAAAAATTTTTTTGTTTCGTTTTTTTTGTGTTGTTTATCAAGATTTGTAAAAAGTTGTAGAACAAATGTTGGTGGAATTGATGTAGAGAGACTGCCCTCAATAGGTGGTAAACTAATTAAATATATTCCTGTATATATATTTACAACAACAACTAAAGAAAAATAATGATGAGAAGAAAAAAACTTTCACAATTACCTTTACTTACCGCCGCGTTGGTCGAGTGGTTAGTGCAGACGCCTAACGTATAGCGACGCAATGGGCCTCGGGTTTGATTCCCGACACGGACAGGCATGTATGTGATGAGCATATCTGTATATCTGGGTTTAGTCGTTTATTAAATATATTCCCGTATTTATAGTGTGTTTTTCTATATATCTGTATCATTTGTCTAACACCCTTAACACATGCAAATAATTTGCTTACTTATCTATGTGTGTAAGTTGTCCTGTATTATTATTATTATTATCGTTGTTACTTAAGACCACTCGAAGCTTCGTAAAATGTAAAATATAATTTCGTAAATAAATACCCGGATATTATTTTTTTTTTTGAAGAATGAATTAGTTATAGTTAATAACTATTTTAGGTTTGACCTCTAGTAATCGACATAATCTATGGTCCCACTTTTGTTAATTTCATTTATAGACTTATTAATAAATATTTTTAATTTGACTAATGGATTTGCTCATTAAAAGGGAAAATAATTTAAAATGTAATTTAATGTCAATTTAAAATACTTATATAAATAACCAACCACAAGTCTCCCTTGTCTCAATTTTGTTTCCCCCAATAATAATAAGCAATTAATTAAAAATTTAATAGTATTATCATTGGAATCTTTGGGACTAATGGGAACATTATAATATTCAATAGTAGCCTTTCTTTGATATATTGATAAAGTTATTTCTCTTGACATTAACAAGATTTAATTTTACACTTATTATACAAGATATTCAGGACCCATTAACACAGTATTTAATAAAATACCTAACTCAAAAGAATTCAAACCAATGTTTTAATTTAGCAGTATAGAATAATATTCGCTAGAAGCGTTATAGACTATAATATTACAGAGATTCTAAATTCATCAAAGTGGTTAAAGAAACGGTATTATGACAGGAAAGGTATTCCAGAGTTTCTAGTTAGGGGGATAAAAAAATAAACAAATACCTACTGACACAGATTGCCATTATCAATAATTATTCTATATTCGTTGTGTAATTGATTAATCTAATATTCTTATAATAGAAATTTATTTGCACGAATAGGGTTTTAAATGTTTTTTAAATTATTGTTTGAATGTAAAAAAATATGTATACTAGCGGACCCGACAGACGTTGTCTTGTACACGCGTCTTTAATTTAAAAAAATCAAACTTTAAAAATATATATATATTAAAAGTTATCACAATATCTAACGTCATTACATGTACATTTATCATAATCCGACTAATCGATACCGTATAAATATGTAAATTATTTTTTTTTGTTTGAATAAATGAATTTGATGTTCCAATATATTTTTTTAAATTTTACTTGTTTACGTAGAAAAGCACGTATCGGGCCGCTAGTAACAAAATATTTTTCTCATTTCTATCGCAACCCCAACTGTCAGGGCAGACTATAATTAAAATATAATATTATTTAATATTTGACATTGCCATGGTAACGCAGTCCGCCGGAACCAATGTGAAACATTCCGAAATCACCACCTACTTACACATTAAAAATTAATCAAAAACCATTTTCAGTGGACCAAATTGTGAATCTAAACAATTCTCAAGTCCCCTTGAAAACACACAAAGAATTTTATAAAAATCGGTTCAGTCGTTTAGAAGGAGTTCAGTGACATACACACGCACACAAGAAATATATATATATACATATATATATATATAAAGATTTTGCAATTAATAGTTTGATTTTAATTATAATAAGTTATTGGTTATTTTAGTCGTAATGTCGACTAATAATATATAAATTGTAGTTAATAACATTAGTATGAGCGGTAAGGAAATCCTAAAAAAACAGTTTATTAAATATTACAAAAAGAATATTAAAAAAAAAATTGCGGATGATCGTCCAACTGTACTAGATAGTTAATTAATATTATATATTTATCTGAAGCACATAAAACGAAATATCGCAGCAAAAACAAAAAACCTTAACTTATAGGTATATGTAACAAATAATTATTTGATGAAGGCGGTCGTAGTACTCGTACTTACACACAAACAAACGTTGTTTTTGTATTAATACTATAACAGATGATTTAAATACAGAAGATATAAATAAAAGGTATAAGGTATGACGATTGGACAACATGTTCGAACCAGCGATCTCTGGGAAACCGTCTAATCGCTCTACCAATTGACCTACCATATTGCTACCCGCTTTAATGTTCTTTTAGAAAAGATAAAGTTATTTGCCAAATTATTAAAATTTATTTTCTATTTATGAAATTAGATTTTTTATTATTACATTAAATGTGATAAAATATAAAAAACCAAGAAAGTCTAAAGTTAACTTTTGACTTTTGAATCTCTACCGGAAAGACGTAGGAAGCAGGCAAAGTCACTGCTCGCAAGTATTAAATATTACATACCGAGAGCTGTCTGTATTTTACCGACAGCGAGGACGACGCGACGGGCAAATTCATCAGACGAGCGATGAAGGCGACACAATACAATATTATAAAATATGATACCAAGATGGCTATAAAAGATAGAAACATTGCTATCGTGGAAACCTTGCTCGTGAAGAGTGCAAAAAAAAAGAACGGTAGGCCACTACAATAGTGTTTTAGTAGGTAAGCGTTAATCAGAAAATATAAGAAATGTATGTATATATGTAACATTGTATACATGGATATATAAATAAATAAAGAAAAATTAATAATAATAATAATAATCTGCGACGCTAATCTTGTGAAAGCTGAGAAAGACAAACTGCCAAAATATTTGGACTTAGCTCACGAGATTACCGACATGTGGGATGTTGACTCAACAATAATTGTCCCGATGGTAGTTTCCGTCAATGGTCTTATAGCGAAGAGTCTCGATCATCATCTCAAGAGGCTCTCACTAAAAAACTGGATCAAGGGTCAGATGCAAAGAGCAGCAGTTTTGGGTACGGCACGCATTGTGAGGAAGTTTCTTTCGCTGTCGCCCTAACCACCGACGGACTGGTCGTAATGCCCACGTCGGCGGGATACTGTTTTTTATATTTATATTTAAAATGTTGTTTTTTTTTAATGTTATAAGTATAAATGTAAATAATAAGATTAAAATGAAATAAATAATAATAAAAAATATATAAGTACTGTGCAAGGGACTCACTAATATAGTTTTTTAAGATACTTGTACTAATAGACTTCTTTATGAGCATGTTATTTCAAAATTCAACGATTAATCTGCCAAATAAAGACTAATTGTGAAAATTAATATGAAAAAAATAATAATAAAATAATATAAGTATTAAATATTATATCAGCAAACTGTATTTTTAGCAATGCTATGTTTAGTATCACTAAAATTTATATTAAGAATGTGAAACTCGTATTCATAGGTTAACAAACAATAAGTTGAAAATAAGACTAATAATTCTCGAAAACAATTGCAGGTATCTACAGCGTATCCAAAATTTGAAGAAACATTTCTAGCTTATGATGATTCCGCCAAATGTCCGCAAGTTGAAAGGTTTAATTACACGATAGTTGGAACATTGGACTGTCTTCATATAAACATCTATGTGCCAAGTGGTGCGAGTCCTAGCAGCAAACTTCCAGTTCTGGTTTGGATTTATGGTGGTGGCTTTACATACGGATTCTCTGGGAGATACTTGTATGGACCCAAATATCTCGCCAAAGAAAATGTTATTTTGGTGACTTTTAATTATAGAGTTGGACCGTATGGATTCATGTGTCTCGACATTCCGGAGGTACCTGGCAATCAAGGGCTGAAAGACCAGTTATTAGCTCTCCGGTGGATCAAAAACAACATCAAATCATTCGGAGGTGATGCAAATAGGGTGACTTTAGGGGGAGAAAGTGCTGGCGCATGTGGCGTTGAAACCCATTTATGGTTTAACCAAGAAAAGTTATTTGATCAAGTTATTTTGCAAAGTGGTTCTTTATTTGGTCCATGGTCGATACCTGAAACTGACTATACACAACCTTTAAAACTCGCTGAACGTTTAGGTTATGAGACAAAGAACTTGTCTGATGCCTTATTATTCCTCGCTAAAGTTGATGTAAAGGCAGTAATCGAAGCAGCCACTGACCTGTCGATGCAATATAAACTGTGTGTAGAAAAGGAATTTGAAAATGTCGAAAGATTCATGTATGACAATCCCAGAAATTTGAAAGTGCCTAAAGCAAAAACTACACGAATGCTAATAGGACATGACAATAAAGAATGTATGGGATCATTAATAAACAAACCAGAAAGTGAATTAAAAAACATGAACATATTCAATATGTTATTGAAAAGTATATTTAATTATGATGAGAATTTCATTGAAATGGAAGACATTGTACGGCGTTTTTATATAGGTGATGCAAAACTAAGCAAAGCCGTTCTATCGGAAGTAATAGATTTCACAAACGATCTTCTATACGTCTATCCTATACATGTGAGTATGCAAAATTACCTGGATAATGGAGCTGAAAAACTCTACCATTACGTGTTCTCTTATGGTGGTGAAAGGAATTTAATGAAGAAAAAAGATAATATTACCGGAGAGGGTGCCATCCATGCAGATGATCTAAGCTACTTATTCGACATGACTTATGACCCATCCACTCCAACCAAAGATGACCAACGTGTTATTGATATGTCAACAGCATTATATACCAACTTTATTAAATACGGGTGAGTTGATATTCATTTTGAATAATATTCACGAATTTTGTTAATTGTTTATTTACACATAATCATTAATACCTGGAATAAATTTTAAGTGTGTGTGCGTTTAGATAACATTTGTATAACCGTAACAACATTTGTAGAGACCCTACTCCAGAAACCACAGAGTTGCTGCCGATTAAATGGTTGCCCGTCACAAAGGAAGAATTTAACTATTTAAAGATAAACCTAACTTTATCTCAGGGAAGGAGGCCATATAAAGAGCGAATGGCGTTTTGGAAAGTGTTTTTTAAACTCAATGAAGATAAACTTAAAGGATATAAACCTTAAGAGTAATATTTTTTAAAAACTGAATATAGTTAATTAGTTTTTAGCTCGATTGTTTTATGATCAATCATTTCGGTTACAATATCCTTATTATCAAAATGTATGTATAATGAGATTTAATATATTAGAATATTTTGAAATTTTGTGACTTTGTTCTTATTTTATTATAAGTTTATGTTGTTTATATTTAGTGAGTTAGGGAATGAAAGACAAACCACAACATATTAATTAATATTAACATATCTTTTTGTTACGTCCGTCACTATTTTGACAATCAGTTAATATTTTTAAATCTTCGATCAATCATCAAAGTGTAAACATTGTTAAATAAAAAGTTAAGAAAATATTGCATTTTTTTTTTACCACTAAGCAACTACAATTAACTTTTAACATTATTATTATTTTATTTATTTTCTAAAAATATATGTAAGATTGCAAAAATACATCTAACTTTACTTATAGTTTTGATTCCGAACCTTGTAGCCAAAGAAAGTTCAGTATATTATCTTAAACTCAAGAAAAGACATTTAAATAATTGTATAAAAATGTTTTTTTTCTTGCTTTTCTTTCTCTAAATTATCAAAATACTAAATATTTAATAATATATGTTATTGTGTAGTTTTACATTTGGTTCTTCACTTTTTTTTAACCCGGCGTCAGCACAGTTAAAATATGTTACAACGATAGTAGGGTTGGGTCCAGGAGACCGGTGTAGAAAATCATCATAATTTCAATAATTAAAAGACGTTTATTATAATGTATAGTTATAATTGTAATTGTAATATTTCTTTTTACAATTTTTTCTATAATAGTGGAGTAAAATACTAACGAAATTAACAACTCTGTCTTGAAGTTACAAAACTTGACCCAAATATAAACTTTTCTTCTATAATTTTTATTAATAGGATATAAATAGATCACATTTAATCAAAATACGAATAATATTACAGATCAGTTTTATAAGTCAGTCGTATTAACTATTACTGCTTACAACTTCGCAATCTCTAAAGTGCGACATTGCATGCTCACTGTACATATATTTGTTATAGTCCCGGTAAGTATTATTACTTTTCTGTTTTTTTTTTGGTAGGACAGTCTTGCAACCCTTTCTTGACATCCAGTACGTTGATATTAATCTTATGCAATATATTTGCTTTTATTGCAGACATATTTAGTAGGCCGTAAAAAATGGTCAAAACTATTTTTTTTAAATTGCGCCTAACGTTATAAAAAGAACATAGCAACATTGACATTAACTTCTGTCACATTATGAAATGTGTTTATTTCCGGTTTCTGTTTTTCGCCTATAGATATATCAATATTAGCATCATGATGCAAGCTCGAAATAAGTACAATCACTTTGTTTTTTTCTTGTATGTGTGATAGGATCGTTGCACCTTTTTGAAAACCAAAAGTCGATGACTTTATTTGTTTATTCCTAGTTTTTGATAACTTTTCGGGTATTTGTAGGTATTTTACTTCTGGCAATCTTTCTCTGAAGAAGCATTTAAGCTACTCGTCGAAGAACTGGCACCTGTGGTAAAAAATATTCAGCTCTAAATCGATTTAGCCTAAAGGCCTCTTTTGCCACTTTATTCCAGTTCTTTCAACAAAGTAAGTAGTTTGTACCTTGCTTTCAGAAAAGCTAAAATCCTGCTGTGATTCTGTTGTTGAATGAAGGCGGCGGCGTAATTCAATCAGGGGCTCATTATCACTATTCACTTCAGATGCGTCTTGGTCGGTGTTACTGTCTTGGCTGCGAAAGATCAAATGATCTTCTCCATCTACAGTTTCTAAATTTTTATGATCGGATTCTGATTCCTTCAAGATACTCAAAATTTGCTGTCATTAGCGTTCTTCGAGATCCATCATAGCAAAAGTTCTCAAATAAAATAAATAAATATACTTTTTATGTAATGGCACAAAATTATTACACGGTACTCACCGTGTTGGGTCATATTTATCCATTTTCATGTTCAGATGCGCCTATCCATCGCTGCAATTGGAGTACGATTAAACAGCGATATTTTGCGACAAGGAGCGACCCTTAGCTCCAGCTACTGAGAAGTGTGATAATGTTACACAGAAAACATAAGAAATACGCGCATTTGAAAATGGCGCGGGTCAAATGAAAATGGCGCGGGTTAATGAGCGGCAGGTCTAATAAATAATATTCATGTTTTTTTTTCTAATTACATTAATTATGTACCTCTTAATATAGTAAAAAATATATAAATAGGCTTGAAAATATTCTAGTTATTATTTAAAGTGAAAATTAAAACATTGAGTAAATTTGAGCCGCTCAAACGCCGTCATTTTGCGCGATTTGCGTGACGACAAATGACACGTCCAGTGAATGTTTACTATAAACTTTTTAGTTTCTTTATACATATTTTAAGTTTTAATTGCAATACAAATCATGAAAGAAGATAAAAACCATCTTACAAATATTGTATAGTTCCGGAGTGCAAAAATAGTATTAAAAAAACACCGGACAACCTAAATATGTAAAAAACCGGTTATCTTTGGGGTATGTCAGTTAAATTATTTATAATTATTATAAATGATATTTCTCCTCAATTATCCTTATTTTTTAACAAACCTTGGTCTTGACACCTGTACATTCCCAGATTTAATGAAAAATAGCAAAGTAGTTCCTTTGTTCAAAAGTGGCGATAGACTAGAACTATCTATCTCTATTTTGCCCACCTTAAGTAAAATCTTCGATAAAATTATTCTTAACCAAATGACAGAATTTGTTTATAGCAATAAAATATTGCATAGTGAACAATATGGTTTTACAAAAGGCAAATCAACAACTGATACGCTTGTCAAGCTTCTTTAGCAAATTCATGAAGCATGGGAGTATTCACAGAATGCAATCGGGGGTTTTTGTGATTTATCTAAAGCTTGCGTAATTAAAGATTGCGTAAACCATCAAACATTACTATGCAAACTTAATCACTATGGTGTGCGTATTTCTGCGATTGATCTTATTACCTCTTTCTTTTACTTGAATCAAAGAATTCAGACGGTTGATGTAAATAATTCTAATTCGGGTGGTTCTCACCTAAAAATGAGTGTTCTACAAGGGTCTATTCTTGGCACCGTTTTATTTTTACTCTATATTAATGATTTGCCCTTTAACGTTAAATGACTATTTGACATTGTATTTCTTACGCGTAATAAAGCTAATTATGAAAAAGTAAACAGTGCTCTGTCACGTGTTCATTGGATCGAAATTAATGATTTGGTCTAAAATACTAAAAAAACTAAATCCATAAAATTTATACTTCGTAATGTCAAAAGTCAAAATTGTAGTGTGCTTCTTAACAATGAAGTGTTAGAACTGACTGACTCAACAACTTCCTTAGGTATAACTTTAGATAGAAAGCTTCAGTGGAACGCCCATCTCTCGACATTCGCAGGTAAACTCAGCTCAGCTGTCTTTGCAATTAAAAAAGTAAGTAACAGTTAATAGAGACTCGTTTATTTCAGTTATTTTCACAGTATTTTGTGTAACGGTATTTTACTATATATATTTTACAAAAAAGAGCAACACGGGCTATTTGTCACTTAAAAGCTAGAGACTCCCTGAGAGATGTTTTTAAGGAAATTGGTATTCTTAGGGTCGTTTCTCAATACATTTTTAATAACACTTTAAACTATATGTACACCAAAATTTAAGTACCTTATTAAAAACAACGACAACAACGACGTATGACTGTTCATACGATAAATACTAGAAATAAAAATAAACTCGTAACGAATACATTTTTACTTTAAAAAGTTACCAATCCTTCATGGGTTTGATTGTACGCATATATAATAGCGGGTTTTGTGCATAAATATGTGGTACATATAATTTTATATGTTTATTTATTAAAAACAACAAATATATATCAACGAAAATCAATGTTTATTAAGGAATAATTAAGAGATACATTTTCTGAGATTACATACGTACATGTATTGTACTAAAATACTGCAGCGTCAATCACAAAATAAAATATTTCAGTACGTATGTACATACGTATAGTTTGTTAAAAAATAATAAGTTTAATTTGGTTTAAAATATTTGGTAATTGTCATTTGACGTAAGCCACTTTTTCTCTTCATTGCTGCTATATCACGAATTCGTTTCAGCTGTAATAAACTTACAGTATCACTCTCTCTTTGTTTTTCAAACCACTTGAGAGCTGTCTCTAGGGCATGCAGTGCTTCATCATGAGATGCTCCTGCATCATTTTCCACGTCTAGATTTTCTTCTGTTTCATCTTCTTGCTGTTTATTTCTCTGCAATATTTTTTCTACGATCTCGTCATCCGACATAATTTGAAAGCCTTGATCATTACTGTCACAAGTGACCCACTCTTTTATATCATCATCATCACAATCCTGGCATATTTGTATCATTAACATTAGATCATTAATGTCCTCCAAAATAGAATCATCCGTGTTGGTTATTGAATTTTCATTCTCCCATAACAATCTACGTAAAAGTTGTTTTCTGTAAAGTCGTTTCAATGCTTCAATGACACTTTGATCCATTGGTTGTAGCAAGGATGTCATGAGGAGGCAAAAATTTTACTTTAAATTTTCCATTTTCTCTCTCTAACAGTTCAGCCGAAGGATGGGTTGGCGCGTTATCCAGTAAGAGTAGTACATTTCTTTCTTTACCAATTTCGTTTTGTCTCTTTTTTACTTCAGGGATAAAAGTTTTGTCATACCAGTCAATAAATATTTCAGTGTTCATTCATGCACTTTTTTGATTTTTATAAATTAAAGGCACCCTGATGTTTTTAAAACATCTAGGTTTTTTTGATTTTCCGATGAGAAGCAAAGGTATTTTATGGGTCCCGGTAGCGTTAGCGCAAACTAATATTGTTACTCGCTCTTTGCTAGTTTTATATCCTGGAGCTGAATTCTCTCGCCTAGAAGCTAAAGAATTCGAAGGTAAAGACTTCCAGTTTAACCCGGTTTCATCAGCATTATAAACAAAATCCATGTCATAGTTATTTTCAATCAAATTCTTCTTAAAATCATTTTTAAAGGAATTTGCTGCATCTACATTAGCTGACATTTTTTCACCTTGAATTTCCAATTCATGAATCCCATGACGTGATTAAAATCTGTACAACCATCCGTTACTTGCCACAAACGATTCATTGCCACCAATTTTTTTATTTAACTCTAACGCTTTTTCACAGAGCAAAGGACCGGATATCGGTTGCCCAGTAGATCGTTTTTGTAAAAACCAACAATACAAAGCATCTTCTAAAAGTTCATTTTTCGGTTTCTTCATCATCGATCTTTACTTCCGTCTTTACTATCTAATTTACAAGTGTACAACAAAATTGAATCGGCATTCTTTTTTATATCACTTATCGTGGATGTACCCGCACCATACTGATCAGCTAACTTACGACCTGTTTCTCCTTTTTTTAATTGAATAAATAATATTTATTGAATTCGCCTGATCATTGTGCATAGTAGACGTGTTTTCATTACTTCCTCAAACTATTAAAAAGAAGTTTCTCAATTCTATTCTTTAAGTGAAATATACCTAGTATCATAACTGCATAAACTATCTACATTAAAATATAATATCGAAGTGCATCTTTAGTGAGCGGAGCCACCTACCTCACACCCGCGGAAGCAGAGCGGTTGCTATTTTTTGACTCGCTCGCACACTGACGCTGCGTTTGATGCGTGCGCTTAAACACGTAAGTTTGCACATCGGCTAATACTTTATCGACCTTATTATCAGTAAATTATAAAACTTGTTAAGATAGCCGGTTAGAACTACCTACTCTTACAAATAATGAGCGTAACACGATCGCCTCCCATCGTCATTGGTAGTGGATCACAGCCTGATCTATCGAAACTGGATGTGAAAATACCCGGCACACAGATAACATTTCGTAAAAAACGAAAACAACTAGCTGATCAGCAATGTCAGTGTTCGGAAGATATTAAACCGATACGCAACGAACTAGCCCGTATTACAACACTATTGGAAACATATGTTGCGACTAATTCTCAAATGATGGTTCAAATGAACGAATGTATTGGAACTATAAAAACAGAAATTTCTAGCCTAAAGGTTTCTCATGACGAAATAATAAAGTCATTTGATAACAATATAATTAAAATCAGCTCAGAAATACGGGATATAAAATCGTCAACTTCATTAATTTCATTAGAGTACAACAATGTAAAATCACAATTAACTGAATTAGAAACAAAATTAAACATTGATAAGAAAAAAATAAAATTACTAGAAACCAATTTTAAGGAATTAAAAGTAAACCCAATTTCCACGACCAAAGATAACGACATATATACGAACGAAAAATTGATTCACGAAGTACAAGAACGCAAGAAGAGAGAAAATAATATTATTATTATGGGAATTGCTGAAAATGACTCCACTAACATGAAAGAGAGAAATTCTCAAGATGAATTTGTAATTCTTAAAATATTAGAGCAGATAGTTGAGAATATTGCAAAGCCGAAAAATATGTTTCGCATCGGAAAGTATAATCCCGAGAAAATTCGCAAAATTAAAGTCTTTGCAAAAACCGGAGACAGCATTGTTAGTTCTTAAAAATCGTAACAAACTGCCTAATGATTTAAAAATATTCTCTGACCAAACGCCAACCCAACATCAATTCTACGCACTGATAAAAGATCAGTTAAACAAACGAATAGCCAATGGAGAAACCGATATAACAATTAAATATTTGAACGGAACACCGGCTATCGTCAAAACTTCCACAAAAAGCTACAATCCTCAACAATAAATATAAATTCAATGAACACGACAAATTACCAAGTAGTAAATGATTATCGAGATTTACTCACTAAAAAATCGCGCCTATCTTTCTTATACTTAAATGCCCGCAGTATTAAAAAAAAAGGCAAACTAGACGAACTAAAATGCATCTTAAGATCCATACCAACAGTCACGCATGTCATCTTGCTCTCTGAAACATGGATAGCATCAGAAGATCAAGCCTCACAGCTACAAATAGAAAATTATACACACTACTACAATTTCAGGACAGACGCTAGGGGGGGTGGCGTATCAGCTTACGTACATAATAATTTACAACACAGTCTAATTGAGTCGACTTACCAGGGTGGTAACAACTACTTGTGGGTACACATTAAACAATGTGCAGTAGATATTGGTTTGGTTTACAGACCTGGTGATACAAACTTCTTTCAATTTCTTAGAGACTACGACACCCAACTACAACAATGAAAAAGATCAATAGTATTTGGTGACTTTAATATCAACCTATTAGAAAATAACAAACCATTAAACGAATATAAACAGATAATTCTAGAATCAGGACATAGATTGCTAAATAAAATTAATAAATCATATTGCACAAGAGATTCGACTACAAAAAAATCTATAATAGACCACGTAAGCACAAATTTAAAGACGAACAATTTTAATGTTGCTATTATTAATTCATCATTATCAGACCATAAAAACATATATATTCAATTGACTAAATTTAAAACTCCAAAAAAGTTACAAACAACTTATAAAGCAATAAACTACACTAAGTTGTATAACTCCTTAGATTCCTCACAATTGATTAGCACAATAAAAAACTATACCGAACTCGAAGACATAATAAAGAAACATGTTACTAAATGCAAGGAAACTAAAACCAAGATTTTGAACAATATAAAAGACGATTGGATTAATAAGGACATTATAGACACATTAAGTCAAAGGAACTTTCTATGGACACAATATAAAAATAATCCTAGCAATGAACATATAAAAAACAAGTTCTCTTCAAAAAGAAATGAAACAGCTAAGTTGATACAAAGTACAAAGGATTTATATTATTACAAACTATTTATAAACAACGCAAAGAATCCGAAAAATACCTGGACCTTAGTTAATAAATTATGTAGTAATAAGACAAATAAGAGTGCTGCTCCCTCCAAAATAATAGTAGATACAAAAATTCTTTCTGATAAGACCGATATTTGTAACGCTTTTAATCAATATTTCGCTACGATAGGTTCCCTTTTAGCAAAAAAAATACCAACACTTTTCCACAATAATCTACACTCAATTCATACAAAGAACGAACATAGCAATCATGAACTTCTGAAATTAAAACCATGTAGCTCCGGTGAGATTGAGGCACTGATAGGGAAACTAGATTCAAATGCAAGTACTGGTATAGACCAAATTAGCACAAAAGCATTAAAATGTGTACGCAATTTAATATCAGTAAGTCTGGCATGGTGTTTTAACAAGGTGATGTCTCAAGGAATATTTCCGGATTCATTAAAGATAGCAAAAATAACACCTATACATAAATCCGGTTCTTTAACAGACCTAGAAAACTATCGTCCAATATCAGTACTACCAGTTCTCTCGAAAATTTTAGAAAAAATAATTTACAGCCGCTTGGCTACATATTTAGACTCTTTTAATTACATATCTGAACATCAATACGGTTTCAGACCTAGAAGTAACACTACTGCTGCAACTATAAATTTAGTAACAAAAATAAGACAAAATTTAGATAAAAAGAACATAGCTTTGGGCGTATTTATTGACCTAAAAAAAGCGTTTGATACCGTAAGTCATAAACTATTAATACGTAAACTACAAAACGTGGGAGTGTACTTGAAATGTTTAAATCATACCTAATGAACAGGTTGCAAATAGTTAAAATTGATGATATACAAAGTAGTGCGTCACCTGTCACCTGTGGAGTCCCGCAGGGCTCAATTTTAGGAACACTACTATTTTTAATTTATATCAATGATATTGCAACCTTGAAACTAAATGGTCATCTGACTTTGTACGCAGATGACACCTGCTTATTTTATTTTGGTAGCAACATTACTGGCATAATTGCTCAAGCTCAACATGATCTAGATGTTCTACATAAATGGTTTTACCACAATCTTTTAACTATTAATGCTTCCAAAACTTGTTACATTATATTCAAAACAAAAAATAAAATTATTGCACCGCATGAACCACTAACTATCAATAACTTTCCAATCGAGCAGAAAACCTATGAGAAATACTTAGGGTTACGAATGGATAATCATTTAACTTTTAAATATCAAATAGACTACATAAATAAAAAACTCTCTTCCTTAATTGGGTCACTGTTAAATATTTCGAAATGTATACCTAAGAAAATAAAGTATAATATTTACAATTCCTTAGTGAAATCACATTTATTGTATTTAATTGAAATTTGGGGTAACACTGCCAAAACAAAACTACAGGAACTTCAAAGAAAACAGAACAAAGTAATTAAAATTCTTTTTCGATATCCTCGTTTGACATCATCGAGTAAACTTTATAAAGAAACAAACATAATGAACCTACGACAACTTTATATTTATAACAATTGTATTCTTATTAAAAAAAATTATCAGTAAATCGATACATTCCAATTTGACGTTCACAAAACAAAGCAGTAGTCGTAGCACCCGTAGACCAAGCTTACTAGTTCTTCCAAAAATAAGAACCATATTTGCTAAAAAAAATATTACTTTTGATGGAGCACAACTTTATAACAAATTACCTACTTCTATAAAAAATGTAAACTCAGATAACGGATTTAAGTCTCAACTCTCAAAATATATTTTGCAAAACACCCACTTCTGCAGTAATTAAAAGACTAAACTATTATAAAATTACATTCCGTTAACTGAGTACTTTTAAGGCGACTATTTTGAATTGTTACATTTATTATGTTATTCTCATGTAAGTGAATCTGGATTCTTTTTGAGAATAAAATTCTTTAAACCTTATTTCATCTTTAAGCGATAATACTACTCTCTTACGTTTTGACATTTTTAAATAAGCAGACGTCACACGCACGTCGAAGCGACGAATTGCTAGCTAACTAAAACAATAACGAAGCGCGTGGGTAAGCGATCGCACGGAGCGATCGCGGGGATTTACCGCCCGCGCTCCGTGCATTCTGGCATTAGCAAGTTCCGACACGTTCATGCTTGCCCAAATTGGACTTGTAGGTAAATATTTTGAATATAGCGGGGCAGTCCGGATAATCGCAAATCCGTATAACTGAGGGCCGGATAATCGGGTTTCTACTGTAGTTTAAAAAAAATAATAGAAAATTACTATGTGTAAAGATGGTTACCGTGATTTCTACCAAATTTATTAATTGCAACTTTGAATCAATCCTTTATCCTAGCAAAGCTTATGGCGTTATTTCCAGCTGTCAATTCAGACATAAATCAATTAATTATTATAAAATATTTTTAGGTAGCCACAGCATATCCGAAATTTGAAGATACGTTTTTAGCTAACAATGATTCTGTCGTTTGTCCACAAGTTGAAGAGTTCAATAACACAATAGTGGGTACCTTGGACTGTCTTCGTTTAAACATCCATGTGCCCAGTAGTGCGAGTTGTACAAACAAACTGCCAGTGATGGTCTGGATTTATGGCGGTAACTTCCAATATGGATTTGCCGGTAGATTATTATATGGGCCCAAATATATCGTCAAAGAAGACGTTATTTTGGTGACACTAAATTTTAGAAATGGACCGTATGGATTCATGTGTTTGAATACACCAGAGGTTCCTGGCAACCAGGGACTGAAAGATCAGCTATTAGCACTTCGATGGATCAATGATAACATCGAAGCTTTCGGAGGTGATGTTAATAAGATCACTTTAGCAGGACAAAGTTCTGGCGCAGCGTCCGTAGAATGCCATTTATGGTCTAAGACAGAAACGCTTTTCCAGCAAGCCATTTTACAAAGTGGTTCTATATTTGCACCGTGGGCGATCACTGAACCCGATCTTACACAGCCTTTCGTACTCGCTGAACGCTTAGGATACCACACAGACGACTTATCCAAAGCTTTATCATTCCTTGCTAAAACTGATGTAAAATTACTGTTAGCAGCCGTTAGAGACTTGTCGATGACGTTTAAAGTTTGTATAGAAAAGAAGTTTGAAAACGTCGAAAGTTTTTTGACTGAACATCCCAAACACTCCAATGTACCTAAAGCAAGAAAAATACCAATAATAGTAGGATCTACCGATAAAGAAACAATAGAATTCTTTGAAAACAAACCAGTAAGTGTCTTTAAGAACATGAATATATTTAATGAAACGTTGAATGAAATATTCAACTACGATAACGATTTCTTTAAAATGAAGGACATTGTCCGTGAATTTTACATTGGCGATGAAGAAATAAGCATTAAAGTTAAAGATAAGTTAACAGATTTTTCATCAGATTTTTATTTTGTTTATCCAACGCAAAAGAGTTTGCAGACATTTTTGGACAATGGTGTCGAAAAAATTTACAACTATTTATTTACGTATAATGGTGAAAGAAGTTTTACAAAAAAAATAATAATATTAAGGCCAAGGGTGCAGCACATGCAGATGAGTTAAGCTATTTGTTTCATACGACTTATGATCTATCTACTCCAAATAAAGAGGATCAACATTTAATCGATGTATTTACAAAATTATGGACCAACTTCGTGAAATATGGGTAAGCAAATAAATAAATTTATAAGAAACACTCTGTCATGAAATTGTATGTTATGCTGTATATTTATCAAATAGATACTTAATATAGTATGCTTTAGTTTATGTACTTGTATTCACGTAACAGAAACCTTTTTTTTTTTTCGTTGGAAAAATGCGTTTCGGCATCGTCACACCGGCCAGGAAGGCGGTGGCCGGGCGGTATGTGCGGCACCCGGCAGCATAGGAAACGCTGCCATTTTTAAGGCACCACACTAAAAAACTAACGGCTGCCCTCATCACAGCAATGGGACGCCACGGGATCGCTTTCGCACTTCTCTTTCGCCGCCTCTTTCACCGCGGTCGCCGCATTTGTTGGAGACGACTTTTTTTTCCCCTTTTTTCGGACAACGGTGGACCAGAAGTTATCCCTAGCAACAACAGGCGCTGCTGGGGGTCGTGCATCCACCCGAGTCACCGACGGCACGTACCCAGTCTGCAAGACCGGTGCTGGGCGCCCTCGCAGACGATCCTTGGCCGTGGGAGCGGCCGCCTCTCTCCGTCTTTCCGCCGCTAACGACGGTCGAAGACGGAGAAGACGGTCTTCAATCCCCCTCAGGCGAGCTTTCACTATAACCCCGACTGAAGGTTTGATGGAGCTTCTGAGCTCCTCTAAGGAGTCCGCCTCCAGTGAGGGCATCGAAATCGCGGCCGTGGGCGCCGACGCCCTGACTTCAGCGATCTCCTTTCTCGCTGCCCTTATCTCCGCCCTCCTGGCGGCCACACCTCGTTGAAGGTGAGCATTGTCCGCCCGAACGCGGGACACCTCCTCCGGTTCCGTCCGATTGGTCAGAGTCAACACGACTTCCAACAAGCTGTTGGTAGCTTCCCTCAGGGCCTTGACCATCGTACCTTTCAGGTTTTAGGACTTCGTGCTTACTGCGATAATCGCAGCAGCATGTTGTCCAGCGACGGCCTGAAGTTCCTCTGTCCCTAAGCTGGACAAGTCCGGCGCAGACTGCACCTCCGACGAAAGGTCTTCGCCGGATGCCGGCGCGCGCCTGTCCGCACCTGCCCTTACCCCCCTGCGGAAGGCCTGAGCGCTCAGAACGCGCTCAAACTCCTCGTCTTCCGCTTCAGCCCTCAGAGCAGCGAGATCGGCTTTCGCCTTCGCCAGCCCAGTTCCTCGACCCATGGCCGCAAGTCGTCCACGCCGAGCCGTGTTGCACACATAACACAAACCTACAACAACCTATATACATGCTTCGAATACTAAGATAATAATAATAAAGCTGTCGCTACGATCATTAATTTAACATTCCGTCAATGCGTGGTATCACTACTAGCACTGAAAAACACAATAAAAGTTTGTATGATTTAATATTTGATTGATTACTTATTCTTTAATTTGTAATATTAAATATTTAGAATTTAGTCGGTCTTGTTACGGGTTTAGCATTATTATATCTTAATCCTTACGAAGTACCTGTCTTAATTAAAATATATACGATATGATAAAGCGTCGTTTTATTTACAGAAATCCTACTCCAGAGAAGACAGACTTGATTCCGATAATATGGTTACCCGCCACCAAGAAGTCTCACAGATACTTGAATATAAACTCGGTATTGTCTGAAGGATTATGTGTATTTAATGATAGAATGGCATTCTGGAACTGTTTTATGAAGGCAACAAGAATAAACTTAAGGGATATAGTAACACGATACCGTTTCAATTAATTTAAAAATTTTACTGATTCATTGTTGAATAATTACAAAATAATTATTATCGAATAAAATAAACAAAATCGTAATTTTGTACTATTGGTAATATTTATTTATAATAATTTAAATATAAAATACTTTGGAATTTACATGTTTTAGTTCATAAATTTCAACCGTAGGGCCACCTACGCAAATAATTATGGAATGTTATTTAGTATTTACTGTTAAATGTTTTAAGAATTAGAGCATAGGATATTTTAAAATAATGTTTAATCTTTTATGAATTATTAGAACTTATTATAAGGTATAAATAATAGCATCTCTAGGTTAGTTGTGAAATTGTAAATTACCCTCACCTAAGTATTGTAGATTTAAAATTTTATAAAACGAGTTGTAAGGGGTGCTCTCGCCCATTGTATTACCAATGGTTGGATATTAAACATAGCGCAAGTAAGTAAGTGCAAGTACTGTGTATTACTGAAACAAGTCCTAACAGTACTTTGGTTTTAATTACTCAACACAATATATATAAACAACTGGAAGATATTTTGTCGCTGTTTTATTAACCGACTTCTTCATAAAGGAGGAGGTTCACAATTTAGTCGGTTTATTTTATTATAATTTTTTTATGTATGTACACTGATTTCTCTGAGGTTTCTGAACCGATTTTCGGAATTCTTTTTTTGTTTGGTGCGAAAGTTTCGATTTGGTCCCATAAAAAATTGTTTCAGGTAGGCCCATTAATTTTTATTTTATGAGCATTTTCTTCGAAGATTTGTGCTAGCTCCTCCGAAAGGAAATCAAAACGTGCTGTGACTAATGACGTCTGTTGTTTTGGATATAATAATTTCTAATCATTTAACGAAGGCTTTGTGAAGTCTTTCGCGCTCAAGTTGCTGAGCAGAATCGGTTGCTGTACGGTTTCGACTCGTTCTCTAAACGCTCATTAATGACCAAGTCTATAAGTCTCCTGCTTAGCCGACTCGTTGGCCAAACGCTCATTAATCAGGCCAAGTCTTTTAGCTCTCTGCTCAAAATACTCATTCGCATGACGTTCTTGAATCTTACCGAGTCTAGAATTATGCCGATCAAGAGTTTCTTGACGTAATCGTGACTTCATATATGCCTTCATGGCCAACAAACGTTTTACACGATCTTTAATAGTCTCATAAGAACGTGAAATTGTGTTTCGAAGAGCATTTTTACGAAGACGACCAACTTTAATCGGTTCCCGTTTCTTGAGTTCTATATTTTTTAAGGCGCGCAGCACCTTTTGTAGGTCTACCCATGGCTAATTGACAATGAAGCAATAAACAAAAAAATATTAAATAAAAATAACTTCGTTAAAAAAACCGACTTTAAAACTAATAACTAAAAAAAAAATAAACAATAACTAAAAAAAAAATAAACAATAGTTTAAAAAACTAGAAAAACACGCTTTTATTGCTAACCGAACTAAAAACTAGAAAATAATTTTTAATGACAAAGAGTATAAAATTACAGTAGTAGCAGATCGAACATTTAATCATAGTGAATCGCCTTAATATAAAATTATAATAAAATTTAAGTTATTAACAGAATAATTCAATTCTGAGTAAAAATCGTGGGGTGCATTTTACTGTGATTCATAACTATCCTCTCATAGATAGTTGCTAATAGAATGATTATAATACCTTAAATATCGAGCACCCCACGCTTTTCTGATGCAGCTTTTTTAATAGATAAAATGATGCAAGGGGAAGGTTTATATGTATAATAACATGCTTAATATATTTGAAAACCACTGATAATTTCAAGATTTCTAATGCGAAGTCGTAAACAACACATTGTTTTGCGCTTACATTGCAAACGCTGGCTTAACTCTACGAGATAGATCAAAATAATGTACTAAGTATTGTATACCTTAAAAAGTTCTACAAGAAAGTCCGCAATGACATATATTTATATCTTAGGGATAACCCACAATATCCAATTTTCATCCTTTACTTTTTACGATAAACAATGGCTTATTTAATATGCGATTTTAAGCAATACAGCTTTAATCCTTATCTAATTAAGTAACTTAAATACTTTTTACATTTAATATAAAACAATATAGCCCTTCACAGCATGTAATTTAATAGTATATTATGATACTGTTGCATAATAAGGGTTCTTATAACACGATTGTGTTTAAAAAAAAAACGAGCCGCAGGCAGAAGGAGCAGGAGCAACCGCAGTTTTTTATAATATCACACGAGTGTTATAAGACCAGTTATGTACAGTGTCATACACTACTTTATCTACTCACATACTATAATACGTAATACAATATCGCAAATAAAACGCTGAATATACCAACATTTTTTTCAATGTCAAATGTTGGCGCCAAGGCGCAAACATCGATTGCGCATGCGTGTTGTGTCGCCGCGGACTCGTTCATTGAAACATTTTTTTTAAGTAGATGTTAAACCTCCTTGGTCCAGCTTGGGGTTGTATAGGCGTTTGTATAGTTTAAGTAAAAACAAGAGAGGTATAAAAATAATTACAATACTTAGGTACTATTGTATCCTTATTTAAAACTTTAAATATACTTTTGACAGTGAGCGATGCCTACCGATGTCGGAATTTTGATTGTATCACTTAATATATATATATTTGTTTGTCTATACTGTTAGCCCTGTTGGCTATTACAGCGTCACCGGGGGAGCGGGTGGGTCAAGAGACCCACCCTTAAAAACGGGGGGCCAGATGGGCCCCCCTGGGGAACGACGTCCCGAGGGCGTGTCTGATTAACGCGAGGGTGTCTCAGATTAAACTCTTAAAATAAGTCATATAGTAGCCAATACAGAAAAAGGGAAAGAAGAATTATTTTACTACGTATTTAAGGCTTGCGAAGCAGCGGGAAAAGCCTGTTTATTTAATAAGTACAATTTTAAAATATATATACTTAAATATGAAGCTTTACTAGTAAAAACCTTTATAAAAGCTTTAGATCAGTGATAATATATATTTTAAACTTACTTTTCTGATGGTATATATAAGTATCACTTAAAATCTACTGAAGCTATTAAAATCTAGTGTAAATAGTTGAAGGGCCTTTATCATAAAACAATATAAATAATTGAGAGCAGTTGTCACGGTTGCTGGGTCTTTCATTTTAGGTATTTTCGTATACTTACACATGCGCGTAGGATCGTTTACGTAGAAGTATGGCGGTCTATCTTGCTACAGTCAAACAAACGCATTTGATACTTTTGATTCCGTACTCAAAGGGTAAAAAAGAGATCCTATTACGAAGACATCGCGATCCGTCTCTCGGTCTCCAGGCTGTATCTCATAAACCGTGACAGCTAGAGAGAAATTGAATTTTAGTCGCAGTTTAGTTTTTTATTTATTTATTTATAAATGTAGAGTTTTAAATTCTATTTTATATGGGTGAAGTTCTGTACTCCTAGCTAGGTTATATAATAATCTGTATTTAGGAGTAACGGTCCTGTTCCCCTGCATAGTTGTTAAAATGTAATTTTGTACATATTTATCTACGGTGTTTTACAATATGACATAGTAATAAATTTTAAGGCCCAACTGAAAAATAGCATATTTTTACTGTGTGTGTGTATGTGTGTGTGTGTATGTGTGTGTGTGTATGTGTGTGTGTGTATGTGTGTGTGTGTGTATGTGTGTGTGTATGTGTGTGTGTGTGTATGTGTGTGTGTGTGTGTGTGTGTGCTTATGTGTGTAAGTGAGTAGTGTGTGTATTATTAATGTATAGTATTAATGTATTGTATTTTTATCTAGTTTAAGTATTTTTCTGTTTTATCAAAACCTTTGTTTTGGAGAAAAGAACTAACGCATTTCTTGCAATTGTAGTAAGACAAGCTATATATTTGGCATTTTTTATTGATTTTATTGTAAACGGATAGTCCAAGATTATAGAACAATCTTTTACTAAAAATAGACCGTGTACGTATGGCATATGGCATTTTTTATTGATTTTATTGTAAACGGATAGTCCAAGATTATAGAACAATCTTTTACTAAAAATAGACCGTGTACGTGGAAGAGAACATATCACGTTCCTACGTCGCTCGTTGTGTTTTACATATGGGGTTTTATGGTGCTGTAAAAGGACAGTTTGAAGTATAAAATTCTGACGAACATTAAGGATATTTAATTCATCATACAACTGAACAGTAGGGAAAGTTATTGGCCGAAATGTAGCTACTTTGAGTACGCCTTTATGTGCTATCTCAAGCGGTTTTAGATTACTTTTGGCAACTCCGCCCCAAGATCTAATGCAATAAGTGACAACAGAAAGACATAGAGCAAAATAAACTCTTCTTACAATTAATTGGTTAGCAACACTTCTTAAGGTTTTAAATAAATACATTAATTTGCGAATTCTACATGTTAAAAAACTAATGTGAGCCTTGAAATTTAAATTTTTATCTACCATAACACCCAAGTACCTCACCCCGTCCACCGACTCTATTGTAGGACATCACAAGATGGTTTTATGCCATTACAGCTAACGTGAGCTTTAAGTGACAAAGTTGACCTCGGCTGAGATGCCGCAGAGATGTAATAAGCCAAAAAATTGGTTTTCGCGGTATTAAGAGTAAGCTTATAACAACAATTAAAAATAAACTAAAATAAATATGTAATTGATTGGGGCTCACCCTACAACAATATGTCAAAACACATGATTTATTTGCTCGATATTAATAACGGCAACAGGTAGACACTTGAAATACTTACGGAATATTGAGTTATATATTAACTTCTGTGACTTGATAAGCAAAATAGAAAACACGAAATAAACACAATTTTCCTCTTTCTTTTACTTATAACTCTGTATTTGTAAGAAGTACTTAAAGTCAACGCCCGGGCGCCATACCCACGATCAGAGTTAATGTCAGTTCAGAGGCAACAAATAATTTTTGTATGGGAAAACTCAAATTATATAAACTATTAATTTTAAAAAGTCGTAGAACAAATGTTGTTAGGATTGATGTAGAGAGGCTGCCTGCAAAAGGTAGTGAACTGATTAAAAAACCCTGTATTTTCACTTAAACACTACATGTATATGTTATTTTAAAAAGAAATAGATATTTAAGTTTTTTACATAAGATTTTTTTTTGCAATTTTTTTGTATGATGGTACGGAAGCTAACAACAAACTTACTTAACAAAATCAATCATCATTTTACCACACTTGCGTACTCAACCCAACTCAATACTTTTGCAATATGATACAGTCCATCGATCATATACAAACAACTACCATGAACCAGTCCTTCGGTCATGTAAAACACAAAACAAACCCATCGCCTACACGTGTTACACCACACGTGAAGTGCGGTCAACAAGTATGAGTAGGCAAGCTGTTATCTGTAGTGAATTTAATATCACTTTGTTCAACTAAAACATTTAGTTCCTGAGGGACCTTGTGATCGGAATGATTTGAAACAGACTATCTAATAGATAATTATTTATTATAACCTCTGTCTGATAAGATCTGTAACGTACTCTGGACACTATGATCGTTTCCAGTAAGGATTACCGACTTTTTTACACGGTGGCCACTAAAACTGTTCCCAACAAATTCTTGAATTAGAGAACTCTCGGCACAAGAATCAAAACAAAATGAAAATGACTCTACAAAGTCCTAGAGTACCGTTGAGGTAACTTACGTGACCATTTCTACCCCTCTTTCTCTGTGGCTGCCTGCCGCTGGCACTGTATCGAAACTACTCGAACCCCTGTTGCACCTGTGCCCTTACAACTTATTGAAAAAGGAAAAAGCAGTTATAATAAAGTTGAACAACATAAATCAAAATAAATGACCACTACCTAAAGCCTAAAGTAACCAAGCACCACTTTCCATTACATTTTAAACCAAAAATGTATTCTAAAAACATTGTAATACACAAAAGCATGAATCTTATTCGTCACATATGGCTTTTCACTAAGCCCTACCAACAAACCTCCTGTTTGTTTTATGGCAATGCTTTCAATTCCGAGTCCCACGGACTCCCAATTGAACTAAGATTCACTACTATCACTTTTACTAAAAGCTCTACTTCAAGTGGTACTTAACTCTCTGGCATCAAAAACAAAGATTTTTTTTAAACTTTCTCTATCATAAGCTCTAAAAATGAAACTTTGCAACCCTGGTCATTGTACAATTTGTCGCGGGTTGAACATTATCTATGGCATCTTGCCCCGATCGAATATTGCTAGTCTCTGTTGCGGAAAACATTTACAAGACGTAAATAATAAATCAGTTCCTACTTTTACTAAATTAACTAACCGATTTATTTTACAGCATTTAAGGGCCTTGATCGGCAATAATACGCATTAGCAATATACGATTACGATACGATGTGTGTGTAAGCATTATCTTTTATTTTGTCCAACAACTTTCCTATAATTATTGATAAATAATGTCAATGCCAAATACACATAACGTGTGATAAACAATCTTAAAACTTACAATTGAACTATACTAGGTTACCAGATGGCGTAAGTATATAAAAAAGTCTATATATATTTTTTTCTGTTTGTCTGTCATTTTAAAAAAATATATATCTTGAGTTTTTTTAAACTTCTCACCAATTTAGCAGGTTTCATCATATTATTTACTACCTATCCCCGCGGCTTCGCACGCCTTAAATTCGTTGTAAAACAATTCCCCTTTCCTTTTTTTATATTGGCTACTATATGACTTATTTAAAGTGATACAATCAAAATTACGACATCGGCAGACATCGCTCACTGTCAAAAGTATATTTAAAGTTTTTAATGAGGATACAATATTAGGTACTGTAATTATTTGTATACCTGTCTTGTTTTTACTTAAACGTCCATTTAAATACTTTTTAAACAGATATATTACACTTTTAGATTTTTAATGAACATAATCTGAGTAAACTTGAGGAATTCTGAGCTACACAATCGACGGTGTTTTGACCATCAACTTGCAGATCTGGTTTAATTCAAAAAATAGATTCCAATTTAAATGCTAAATAATACGTATTAGACATTCAGTTAGCCATATTGTTTAATATTAAATGTATTTAAGTTAATCTAATTAAGGATAAGGATTAAAGCTGTATTTCTTAAAAACGCTTCGTAAATAAGCCATTTTGTTCTCGTAAAAAGTAAAGGATACAAATTGGCTATTGTGGGTCCCTATCCCTAAGAGATAAACATATACCATCGCGGACTATCTTGTAGAACTTTTTAAGGTATACAATACTTAGTACATTATTTTGATCTATTTCGTAGAGTTCAGCCAGCGCGCGTTTGCAATGTAAGTGCAAAACAATGTGTTGTTTACGACTTCGCATTAGAAATCTTGAAATTATCAGTGGTTTTCAAATATATTAAGAATGTTATTATACATATAAACCTTCCCCTTGCATCATTTTATCTATTAAAAAAACTGCATCAAAATCCGTTGTGTAGTTAGATCTAAACATACATACAGATATAGGGACAGACGCGGCAAGCTACTTTATACTATGTAATGATACTGAAACGTTCAGAAATAAATACCTTTTTTATGTTAATAGTGTTGATTCTTTCAGCAGGTATAGTGGCGGACAAAAACTAGTTAAGCAATAAAATATTATTATAAAACAATAACCACACTAATGGCTCCTTAATATGGTTGACATCCAGACCCCTAAAGATAATATTTACATTAAAACTAAAATACCACTTAGCTTTAAGACTACTTCAGATAATCTAACGTTAGCCACTAATTACCGAGATGTGGATAATACCGTGTTTCTTAGTTCTGGGAGTCGTCGGAGGGAGTGAAAGAGCAAACCCTCTAGTTGAGACTAAGCTGGGTATGGTAAAGGGTCTATATTCTGATGATGGAGACTATTCCATGTTCCTTGGAATACCTTACGCAAAAGTGAACAAGAGTAATCCGTTTGGGGTGAGTAAATCACGTAAAAGATATTTCATAAGGAAAGGTAACTGTTAGTGATACAATTATTAATCTACAAAAAAAACTTCAAGTTTTTAAGAAAAATAATAAATCTCTGTTAAACACAGATTTAAAATAAAACAAAAAATTCTATAAAGTAACTAATATAGACATAAGGTTATTTTTAATTAGTTGACCACCTCTTGCAGACAGCTTATCTACATCAATCCTAACAACATTTGTTCTACGACTTTAAAATTAATAGTTTTTTAAATTTAAATCTTTCCATACAACATTTATTTGTTGTCTCTGAACTGGCATTAAATCTGAGCGTCGATATGGCGCCTTTTAAGTACATCTTACAAAATACAGTGTAATAAGCAAAAGAGGGAGCAAACATTTTTTCGTTTCGTTTTTATTTTATGTTGTTTATCAAGATTTGTAAAGGAGTTGTAGAACAAATGTTGTTGGAATTGATGTAGAGAGGCTGCCCGCCGTAGGTGGTAGACTAATTAAATATATCCCTGTATATATATTTAATATATTTATCCCTGTATATATATTTACAATAACAATATATGTTTTCAACAACAAAAGCAAAATAATGATTAGAAGAAAAAAACGTTCACAACTGCCTTTTCTTACCGCCCTGTTGGTCGAGTGGTTTGTGCAGACGCCTAACGTATAGCGACGCAATGGGGCTCGGGTTCAATCCCCGACAGGGACAGGCATGTATGTGATGAGCATAGATGTCTGTATTTCTGGGTTTGGTGGTTTATTAAATATATTCCCCGTATAATGTGTATTTCTATGTATTTGTATCGTTATCTAACACCCTTAACACAAGCAAATAATTTGCTTACTTAGGGCTTAGATCAATGTGTGTAACTTTTCCTGTATTATTATTATTATTATTGTTGTTATTTAAGACCACTCGAAGCTTCGTAAAATGTTAAATATATTTTCGTAAATTAACACCCGGATATTTTTTTTTTTGAAGTAATTAATTAGTCTATAATTAATAACTATTTTAGGTTTGACCTCTAGTAATCGACATAATCTAAGGTCCCACTTTTGTTAATGACACTTACGGACTTATTATAAAATAATTTTAATGTGACCAATGGATTTGACTTGCTCATTAAAAGGGCAAATAAGTTAAAATGCAATTGAATGTCAATTTAAAATGCTTATATGAATAAACAACTAAAAGTCTCCCTTTTTCCCCCCAATATTAATAAACAATTAATTAACAATTTAATATTATAATCATTGGAATCTTTGGGACTAATGGGAACATTAAATATTCAATAGTAGCCTTTCTTTGATATATTGATAAAGTTATTTCTCTTGAAATTAACAAGATTTAATTTTACACTTATTATACAAGATATTCAGGGAACATTAACACAGTATTTAATAAAATAACTCAAAAGAATTCAAACAAATGTTTTAATTTAGCAGCATAGAATAATATTCACTAGAAGCCTTATAGACTATAATATTACAGAGATTCTATATTCATCAAAGTGGTTAAAGACACTGTATTATGACAGGAAAGGTATCCCACAGTTTCCAGTTAGGGGGATAAAAAATAAACAAATACCTACTGAAACAGATTGCCATGATCAATAATTATTCTATATTCGTTGTGTAATTAATTAATCTAAAATTCTTATAATAGAATTTTATTTATTTGCATGAATATTTGTATTGAATGTTTTTTAAATTATTGTTTGAATGTAAAAAAAATGTTTATATTTTGGAATTAATAGTTCAATTATAATAAGTTACTCGTTATTCATGATTTTAGTCGTAATGTCGACTAATATATAAATTGTAGTACGATAACATTAGTATGAGCGGTAAGGAAATACTAAAAAAACAGTTTATTAAATATTACTAAAAGAATATTTAAAAAAATAATTGCGGATGATCGTCCAACTGTACTAGATAGTTAATTAATATTATATATTTATCTGAAGCACATAAAACGAAATATCGCAGCAAAAACAAAAAGCCTTAACTTATATATGTAACAAATAATTATTTGACGAAGGTGTTCGTAGTACTCGTACTTACACACAAACAAACGTTGTTTTTGTATGAATACTATAACAGATGATTTAAAAACAGAAGATATAAATTTAAGGTATAAGGTATGACGATTGGACAACTTGTTCGAACCAGCGACCTCTGGTAAACCGTCTAATCGCTCTACCAGTTGACCTACCATATTGCTACCCGCTTTAATGTTCTTTTAGAAAAGATAAAGTTATTTTTAATTATTAAATTATTAAAATTTATTTTCTATTTATGAAATTTAATACATTCCTTATTATTACATTAAATGTGATAAAATATAAAAAGTCAAGAAAGTCTAAAGTTAACTTTTGACTTTTGAATCTCTACCGGAAAGACGTAGGGAGCAGGCAAAGTCACTGTTCGCAAGTATTAAATATTACATACCGAGAGCTGTTTGTATTTTACCGACAGCGAGGACGACGCGACGGGCAAATTCATCAGACGAGCGATGAAGGCGACACAATACAATATTATAAAATATGATACCAAGATGGCTATAAAAGATAGAAACTTTGCTATCGTGGAAACCTTGCTCGTGATGAGTGAAAAAAAAAGAACAGTAGGCCACTACAATAGTGTTTTAGTAGGAAAGCGTTAATCAGAAAATATAAGAAATGTATGTATATATGTAACATTGTATACATGGATATATAAATAAATAAAGAAAAAATAATATTAAAAAAAAAAAATAATAATAATATAAGTATTAAATATTTTATCAGCAAACTGTATTTTCAGCAATGCTATATTATGTATCACTAAAATTTATATTATAAAGAATGGGAAACTCGTATTCATAGGTCAACAAACAATAAGTTGAAAATAAGACTAATAATTCTCCAAAATAATTGCAGGTATCTACAGCGTATCCAAAATTTGAAGAAACATTTCTAGCTTATGATGATTCTGCCAAATGTCCGCAAGTTGAAAGGTTTAATTACACGATAGTTGGAACATTGGACTGTCTTCATATAAACATCTATGTGCCAAGTGGTGCGAGTCCTAGGAGCAAACTTCCAGTTCTGGTTTGGATTTATGGTGGTGGCTTTACATACGGATTCTCTGGGAGATACTTGTATGGACCCAAATATATCGTCAAAGAAAATGTTATTTTGGTGACTTTTAATTACAGAGTTGGACCGTATGGATTCATGTGTCTCGACATTCCGGAGGTACCTGGCAATCAAGGGCTGAAAGACCAGTTATTAGCTCTCCGGTGGATCAATAACAACATCGAATCATTCGGAGGTGATGCAAATAGGGTGACTTTAGGGGGAGAAAGTGCTGGCTCAAGTAGCGTTGAACACCATTTATGGTTTAACCAAGAAAAGTTATTCCATCAAGTTATTTTGCAAAGTGGTTCTTTATTTAGTCCAGGGTCGATACCTGAAACTAACTATACACAACCTTTAAAACTCGCTGAACGTTTAGGTTATGAGACAAAGAACTTGTCTGATGCCTTATTATTCCTCGCTAAAGTTGATGTAAAGGCGGTAATCGAAGCAGGCACTGACCTGTCGAAGCAATGTAAACTGTGTGTAGAAAAGGAATTTGAAAATGTCGAAAGATTCATAAATGACAATCCCAGAAATATGAAAGTGCCTAAAGCAAAAACTACACGAATGCTAATAGGACATGACAATAAAGAATGTATGGGATCATTAATAAACATACCAGAAAGTGAATTTAAAAACATGAACATATTTAATGTGGTATTGAAAACCATATTTAATTATGATGAGAATTTCATTGAAATGGAAGACATTGTACGGCATTTTTATATAGGTGATGCAAAACTCAGTAAAGCCGTTCTATCGGAAGTAATAGATTTCAAATCCGATCTTCTATACTTCTATCCTATACATGTGAGTATGCAAAATTACCTGGATAATGGAGTTGAAAAACTCTACCATTACGTGTTTTCTTATGGTGGTGAAAGGAATTTAATGAAGAAAAAAGATAATATTACCGCAGAGGGTGCCATCCACACAGATGATCTAAGCTATTTATTCGACATGACTTACGACCCATCCACTCCAACAGAAGATGACAAACGCGTTATTGATATGTCAACAGCATTATATACCAACTTTATTAAATATGGGTGAGTTGATATTTATTTTGAAGAATATTCACGAATTTTGTTAATTGTTTATATACACATAATCATTAATACCTGGAATAAATTTTAAGTTTGTGTGCGTTTAGATAACATTTGTATAACCGTATCAACATTTGTATAACCGTATCAACATTTGTATAACCGTATCAACATTTGTATAACCGTATCAACATTTGTATAACCGTATCAACATTTGTAGAGACCCTACTCCAGAAACCACAGAGTTGCTGCCGATTAAATGGTTGCCCGTCACAAAGGAAGAATTTAACTATTTAAACAGAAACCTAACTTTATCTCAAGGAAGGAGGCCATATAAGGAGCGAATGGCGTTTTGGAAAGTGTTTTTTAAACTCAATAAAGATAAGCTTAAGGGATATAAACCTTAAGAGTAATATATTTTAAAAACTGAATATAGTTAATTAGTTTTTAGCTCGATTGTTTTCTTGGTGGTAGACCATAACATCCGGTCGCCGGCAAAGTTACCACCCATCGGGCAGAGTCGTGCCGCAAAGCGACCTAGTCGTGTTCCGGCACGTTGCTCGATGAAGCCGTTTATGGGAAATGGGTCTGAACAGTTGCGGTGCGTTGGCGAACCGGTCTGTTGTCGGTCGGTTGTCTAGTCGCTGAGGGTAGCGGGATCCGAAGCGACGGCTTTCCGCTGGCCGCCCGCAGATAGTTGGGGGCCCAATTAGTGGGATAGCCACCCACGAAAGGCTGCCGCCAGCTGGGAAAAATCCCAAGAGCAAGAGCGGGTGCTCTGTCTCCAGGTGGTGGTGGACAGCTAAAAGATTTGAGTGCAAACCCCTGATATTAGTGAGGTGCACTTTATATGAGGAGGAGTGCAACCGCTGTGTAACCTTGTTCCTTTTTCTTAACTTTTTCATAAAAAAAAAATATATAAAAGTGAATAGGGATGGGAAATGGCAGTTGAACGAGACGGTACGTATCGAACCCGACGTCGAAATTGGTGTTGTCTTGCCACTGGGAGGCTAGTCTGGAGACTGCGGGGACGCCCGAACCCCCCCAGGGATCGCCATCGGGCCTCCTCGTCTGGTCGCCAACCAGCTCGATGGACGTCTCGAAGGCTTTTGACAGGGTCTGGCATGTGAGCCTTTTAAGCAAGCTTTCAGCGTACGGTATATCTCCTGGTCTGATTGGCTGGATAACGGACTTTTTGAGCCAAAGATCTCTCCGTGTTGTTGTCGACGGGTGTTCTTCGGAACCCTTGACAATAAATGCCGGAGTACCTCAGGGGTCCGTTCTTTCTGCAACTCTTTTTCTGCTGCACATTAACGATCTGCTGAAGCCCGGTATCTATGGGTATGCAGACGACAGCACAGTTGTAGAAAGATATCTGCCAAGTTCTCGGGCTAGTAGAGATGAAGAACAATCTGAAAGAGAAGCCATGGTGCAACGTTTGAATGACAAACTTCAGGCAGTCTCCGCATGGGGCAATGCCAATCTTGTCAAATTCAACGCCACCAAAACGCAGACGTGTTTGTTCACCGCCAAAAGGAGCCCCTTCACCTTGGCTCCTACTTTCCAGAATGTATCCTTGGAATACAGTGACTGGCTTCAGTTGTTAGGCTTAGAGATCTCCTCGAACCTCAACTTTGGTCGGTACATTGAGTCCAGAGCAAGAGCAGCTGCAGGAAAGCTTGCCGTACTTGCGAAGGTGCGACAGTACTTTACACCGGGACAGCTTCTTGTATTATACAAAGCACAGATCCGGTCGTGTGTAGAGTACTGTGGCCACATATTTGCTGGTGCTGGTGCTGGTGCAAAGACTCATCTTGCGGTTCTGGACTCAATTGAGAGGCGAGCAAAGAGGCTTATTGGCTACCCTAAATTGGTTGACGCCAAACTCCACAGCCTTGAACACAGGCGTAGAATTGCTAGCCTCTCAGTATTCTATAGGATACATTTTGGTGAGTGTGCGCAGGAATTGCACGACCTAATTCCCCCATCCCCGTTCCTTTGCCGGACGTCCCGACGCACGGCGGGTATCCATCCCTACGTTGTGGACACTCCACCTGTCCGAACGAAGCGCTATGCTTCATCTTTTTTAGTGCGTACAGCGAAGGACTGGAACAATCTGCCTGCGTCGGTATTTCCGGCAAAATATAATGTGGGTGTCTTCAAGAGGAGAGTGAATAGGTTGCTAGGTTAATGCGCTTTACCACCTAAGACTACATTTCACTTTCCATCAGGTGGAATGTAGTCAAGCATTAACCTAGTTTTGTATATTAAAAAAAAAAAAATGATCAACAATATCCTTATTATCAAAATGTATGTATAATGAATATCTGAAATATAATTTAGAGGTTTAATATATTAGAATATTTTGAAATTTTGTGATTTTGTTCTAATTTATTATAAATTAATATTGTTTATATTTAGTGAGTTAGGGAATGAAAGACGAACCACAATATATTAATTAATATTAACATATCGTTTTGTTACGTCCGTCACTATTTTGACAATCAGTTATTATTTTTTACTCTTCGATCAATCGTCAAAGTGTAAACATTGTTAAATAAAAAGTTAAGAAAACATAGCATATTTTTTTTTTACCACTAACCAACTATCATTAACTTTTAACATTATTACTTTTTTATTTATTTTCCAAAAATATATGTAAGATTGCAAAAAAACTTTACTTATAGATAGTTTTGATTCCGAACCTTGTAGCCAAAGAAAGTTCAGTATGTTATCCTTAATTCAAAAAAAGACATTTAAATAATTGTAGAAAAATGTTTTTTTTCTTGCTTTTCTTTCTCTAAATTATCAAAGTAGTACTAAATATTTAATAATAGATATTATTGTGTAGTGTAAATCCCTGAAAGTAAGTTAGAATTGAAAAAATATTTTTGCTTCTACCACATAGGTGCCTTTTATAGAAATATTTCGATTAATGGTTCTGTACAATTAATGTCCTCCTGAAGTCTAACGAGAGTGGGTAAGCTTTCTTTAAAAATTTACTAAAATTTCTCTGTATTAAAATTAATGGATTTTGTAAATAATAAAAATAAAACACACATCAATTGAGTATACGTTTTATTGTTCGATAACACTATCGTTTCAAATATTAATAGAAAAGTTGAAAACTTCTACAAAAATGTTGTTAAGACTACAGTGAGATATAAGGAATAAAAATACATTATTTAATACTTGAATTATTATTACAGTACTAGAGATACAGTGGATGATTTTAATGAGCAAAAAGCTAGTTCAAAATTGACAAAATTACATATTTTTATTGAAAATAATACATGACCAATATTGAAATTACGAGAATAATTGAACGTATATAATATATATATAACTTTTTTAAATCAAATGTATGTATAAAAAAGATAACGTCATGACAAGACAGCTCAGTAATTAATACTCGTCGATATTTTAAGGTCTTAGGTCCTTCCGGGTAGTAAATTATCTTTTTATATACATATATTCATATTAGGTGTAAAATGGCTTACATAATATTACTTCATAATTATAAACATTTTTATAAATTTTAATAACTGATTTCTTGATGTAAATTATTATAAATTCCAATGTTTTTTTAAGTAGTAAAATCATTGCCATTTTTAATTATATTTTCAAAGTTTGTTTCAGAAAAATCTTATTTTAACCTCAGAATTTCCAAATCACATTTTGGAAAAAAAAATTCAAGCAAAAGCTATTTTCTAAGTTTAATTGACGTATATTTTCAATAATTGAAAACGAATACAAAAAATCTTTAAAATTTATATATTTTTTAATATTTTGGGTAATCTTTAAAAAAAGCATTACTTACATTTTTTTAAAACTGTTTAATTAAAAAAACATAAACTAAATTAAAACCAAAAATATATATATTTGATATTTCTATGTTAAAGATAAGAAATAAAATTTTACAAAACTGTGGATATTGCTATGCGTTTGATAAATCTAATTTATTTTTAAATATATATATGATTAAATATATTTTTTTGTTTTTGTATACAGAATTATTAAAACCAAATAGTATTTAATTACCTAAAACCTTAGAGTTCATTGTTTTTTTCACATTAAAAGTTGTTACAAACATTTTTTTTTTCATTTTTTATTTTTTTGTTTGTAATATCTTTTATTACACTTTTAGAGTAGATTTTTTTTATAAAAAGAACTATTTTTTTATTAAAATACAAAATTATGATTCTGTCTACAAGAACAAAAAAATGTTTCTTATTTTTTGTAATACTTATTAATTTCTACGCTAACTAACTACTTATTGTAATAATAAAAAAAATGTAATCGATTCTCTCTTTTTTGGTTTTGAAAATAACTTATACGAGTTTATACGAAACGTATTGTTTATGAAAATAGAAAAAAAAAACTTTTTTTTGGAACACTTTCAAAATTCGATTACATTAAAATCGTGTCTGTCGTTAAAATTTCGGAATATAAGTTTAAGGATTTTTTTTTTATATTTTAAGAGAATTTGATTAAAATTCATCCCAAGAACCAAAACATACATATTGGAAATCAAGTTAAAACCAATAATATTTTTATCTTTATTCTTATATTTCCAATGAATAATATAAATCGTGTATAACATACTAAACCTACAATATTAATGTTAATTTATTTCTAAACAATTTGGCTGCCCTTATTTCTTAGGCTCAAATTTTTTTCGTTGAGTATTTTTTAAGAAGAAACCCTAAAATGTTTTGGAATACATGTAAATGTCTCTTGTAATAAAGCTAGCTTCAATGATAATGTCTTATGATAGCTTTTATAAAGACTTAGTTTTTTAATCATGTTATTAGGTGGTATCATTGCTTCGTATCATTTTTTAGACAAAAATGTGGCAAGAGAGTGTCGGTTGTGATGTTTTCATAAATATCATTAATTTCTGATAAAAAAAACTATTAAACAAATATTTCAATAATCTTAAATCCAAAAAGAAACTATAAAATTTAAACCTTTCATTTTCTGAGCAACTAATTTATAATCACAACAATTCGAAATACAATTGATTCGAACATAATTTAAAATTTTCAATAAAAAATAATGAATGCGGCAACAATTGTAAGGATTCTGAAACAAATACATAAAAGTAGTTATTTATCAAAAAAAAACAGTGCATGTTTGTCTGTTACATGACTTAACTCATTGTCTTTTTGAAGTGACCGTTCATGTTTATGTTTGTACGTATCAGTGTGCGTGTAAGCATGTCTGTCTGTGTGTATGATGTCGTATATTCACGAAAATTTATTGAAAGTGAGCCTGCCCACACATGCGGAACCTTATTTGACAAAAGGTAGCAGTGGTCGTGTTTGGACTTGTCTATGACAGATGGTCTTGAGAGTTTACTAGTCTTATAATACCGATGTTGGATAACTTGATAAGCTGCGTGTGAGTCTGTTGTGTGTCCTTGTGTGTGTGTGTGTGTGTGTGTGTGTCTGTAGGTACTCACCACACACTCTCTGCGGGGCTTTGGAACTCAGCCAGTGCGTGTATCGGACTCGGTTGTTTCTTCTGACTCCCGCGTCTTACTTTAGCGCGAACCTCTTCCGGCTTTTCCGGTCGTATAAGAGGCTTCTTCTCCGGAGCTTTCATTCTCCAGACAACTATTGGGGACTGAAATATATTTTTTATTAGCCAATATTGTATAAAAATACTATTTTACACGATAGTAAGATATTTAAAATATAATTTAAAATATAATTTAAAATACTTCCTTATAAAGACAAATTTATTTGATCACAAAAATATCATACTTATATACAACTGCATGCTGCTAGCAAAATAAGTAATCTACGTTATTTTCGAGCATATTATGTTGAAACTTTTTTTGGCGTTAAATTTATTACTGAAAAAAGATTGTTTGTTAGTTTTTCTTTTCGATTAAGGAAAAGCTTTTCCAGTAATATGTACTAAATTAATAAGAAACTACTACACACATTAAATATAGAGTACTATTCAAGAAAGCCAAAAAAGGTTTATTCAAAAAGTTATAATATCAAAATTTACCAGGCTGTGTATTAATAAAATGTATTTAATGGTATTATATTTTGTGGGACATAAAAAAAACATAATATCGGCTTTAAACATATAGTAGCCTAGAACTTACATAATTATTCTTCCGCCAGCGAAAAAAGCATAGGTTAATAATATTTATATAATGTCCTAATTATTTTACAAGCGCAATTATTAAAAGCTTTCTTATTAGCACCACTTACGCAAAACAATATTAAATAGTTTTTTATAAAAGCTTCTACAATATATTGAGCATGATATCATTTTATATTATATATCAATGTTATTATTAAATAAACCTTCATTTCATTTGATTTGAAAAAACTCATCTATACAGTTCACTAAATTAAAACCATCGAGATATATATATTTGATAATTATATGTATATACATTCTTGATATTAGATCTTAAACAGCATCGTAATAAATTAATTCAGTATAATCATGTTGTTTTTCATAACTAGATTGACCAGAATTTGGTAAAACTATATTATATATTTAAATCAAAGTTTTAATTTTATGTAAACACATGAACATTTTAAATTGTATAGACACAAAAATAAATGTTGTGTTACAAAAATAGACTTTAATTTTTTTTTAAGTATAATTTTTTTTAATTGCACTTTTTTAAGAAAATATTTCTTGATGATAGCACAGATTATAATAAGTCTTATTTTGATACTCACGGCGATGGTTCCCTGCCTGGTGTACTTGGTAGAGGCCACGTAGGACGCTTTCACAGTCAGTACGACAGCGTTCATCAAGTTCTTAGCGGCTTGTATCAGTGACGTGGCGCTATCGAGCTGGAAATGATGCTGTTTTCATTAATATATGTTTTTATGTTTAATTCTTTATAAAATGTCATTAAAATAAATTATATTCTGTTCTTTGTCATAAAAAAAGTCAATACGTTGCTCTATGTATAGCAAAATCTTGATTCAGTTTTTTTAATGTTCGCTAAAAATATAAATAATGTTATATATTTTATTATGAAATTTCATTGTTTTTTATTATAATCATCTTTCCAACAACATTGGTTCTACGACTATTTACCAACCTTGATAAACTACACAAAAAAAAACGAAACATAATATGTTTGCCTCCTCTTTTTCTCCTTCGCTCAAAGTTAATATCAGTTCTGAGACATATATATATATATATATATATATATATATATATATATATATATATATATATATATATATATATATATATATATATATATATATATATTGTAACGTGGTATTTTGGAATCCGTTACATAACTAAATATATTAAATTTTTTGGGGATATTTTACTTTAAATACAACAAAACAAAAGGTTTGTTTACATATTAGTTGTCATTTGTCACTTTTGACAGTTAGCTTCACATTCATTACACATTCTATTGCACAGATAAGAATTCAAAGGTTTTGAAACAGATATTTATTGTTGCTTAAATGGTGGTTAGTTGGACATACTTTAATTTATAATTTAAAAAATGAAAACCACATTTTTTGTAATATTTTTATTATTTATAACTAATTTTTAAAACAAAATCAAATTGTATTAGTTAATAATTTTTCTTAAATTCATTTTTACTTGGCAGTTCGATTTGTTGTCTTCCGGTTGTTTTTATTTTGTAGTCTATTGACTTTGACATTTTCACCTTTCTCTTGGAATTTGTTCAGTGAACACGTTATTTTTGAATCTCTAGTTTTTTGTCCATAATATTGGTCAATCTATTAAAATATTATGATTAACATTTAAATATAAACGCATATAAGCGTGATAAATGTTAATTTCTTTGTTGCTGCCATTTTGGTAAGTTTTGATATTTTGATATTTTTTCGTACATATGCGCAGACGCCATTTGCTCGCGTATATTTTTCCCAATTTTCAAACATCATTAATATCAATTTGTTTTCTTTATTTACAGTATTTGCTCGCTTATTTGCTAGTGCATTCTTTATTGTAAGTGCACATTAGTTTATTTAATTTGAAGAGCGCGTGCCTACGCGGTAAGTCTCATATCATACACCTTCTCTTTTCCAAATTTTATTTAAGTGTATGAATTATCAATTGCTTTTATTTTTTGTTACAGCTCTTCAATTTTTCTTCAACTTCTAGATCTTCTATTTATTCGTTAGCTTATCTCCTTTATGTTTGGAACTTGTCATTTTACATTTAGTCCATTCTAATAGAACCATTTTGGTTTGGGGTTCTCATTTCACCTGGTTCCTGTTTTGTACATTTCTGCACATGGCTACAATTTTTGCATCTTAATATCATTGCCTGAAGCATTAGAGCTTAACGCTGACCTGCTTTTACAACCCGCTTGCCATTAAAGAACGCCAAGTAAAATGATGAATTACTGAGGATGTGCTGCGGCTGAACCTACATTGCTGGCTGTGGAAGGAATGTTTTAGCAAACCAGAGTTGTTTATAATTATTACTTAGGTTATTAATTTATCAAAACTGTAAGTACTATATTTTTTTAATTTAAAGTCTAAAGAACTGTAATTGTAATCCTAACTTGTTACAAGAATTTGTTTTGTTGTATTGTTTGAAATATATTGTTAAATTGTTAGTTTTCTTTTCTTTGGCTCTCTGTCAACACACCAAAAATGCACACCAATGCCCGCCTTGAGATTAATAGTTCAATGGTCTATCCGGCAGACTATTCTGAGTGATTCTTATTAGCACTGGTTCTCTGGCGCCCGATTATATTTGTTGGTTAGTTTGTTTGTTTGTTTTATTTAGTTTATTTTGAGAACCAAAGCCAATACCACCTCGGCAAGCTCACACACTCATTAAGGTATTTTGTTTATTTTGTCTTAACTTTACAATACATTCTCATACATTTTTAATTTTTAAATTCAATTATTTTTTTTTTAACAATACAATATATATATATATCTGGTGATTAGATGGATAACAGAGGTTATTGCGTCTAATTACGATTTATTTTGAATGGCGTGTGGGGTTTTTCCTGAACTCATAAAATAAGCAAAACAAAATAATATGTAATGGCATTAGAACATTATTGATAAGAAAAATGCACCACTATAGCATTAATAACAATAATAACAATAACATAACAAATGTTAGTGCCATAGATTAGACGAGATATCATTTTCAACATCCTACCCAAAAAGTCCCTATTTTTATATAATTATAAGTTTGACGTTTGATACAAACGTGTGTGGCATCGTTGCCACAGATAGACACACAGATAGAAGCAGCCAAACGAGTCGATGAATTTGATTGCGGTTGAGATGGTTCTTAGCAATGTTTGGTCAAAATAAAAGCAGGATTGATAGTAAAACCTAAATAAGTAAAATAAGTGTGTTCATAAGTTCATTTTTAGCTATGTTCACGGAAGGTTATCTGTGTCAAAAGAACTGAGATGTCGAGAACTTTGAACCACATGACTGGTTTCAATACCGACTACTATTAAATATCAATGTATTAAACACTTATCGGACTTGAACTTCACCTAATTAGTTTCATTCTATTTGTATTTCCATCAAATCATATTATTTGTTTTTAAACTAATTACCATTAATAGTTTCTTATCGTCGTCTTAATAATATTTCCAGATATTTTTCAAGGTCTTACATTACCACGTGTAAAAGTGCAATTCTATATCTCGTTTTATAATTACAACAAAACTGATGTAGAGCAAATTGAAATTATAAATGTTATTAAGAATTACATAATGTATATATTGTATAATTAATATATATTTGTAATTGTGTATACGGATACATTCTTATATTTTTATTATAATATGAAAAAATATTTTTGAAAATGTATATTTTTCTGGCAAATATTTCTTATTGTAATTAGGTCTTAGAAAGATAAAAAAAAAGTAATTTGTAAAGGAGATATGTCTGTTTGAGTGTGTGTGTCTGTATGTATACTCACCCCGCTAACAATCAGCTCGCCGGATATATTTTGTACGTCAGCTTTCACCTTGCTAGTGATCTGTATCTGATGGCAGTACAGCGCTATACGTTGGAGGTAGGCCAATAGATCTTGCTTTGTTGAAGATTCCGGGCACTGGGATATTAAAAAATTACATGTTTATAACATCTTCATCCAAAATCTGAAATGTATTTATCAAAATTATATTTGTCACCTGCTCAGCTATTTCTCTGGTAAGTTTATCTAACTTGGTTCCAGCCTCTGATATCTTTTTGGCAGCGTTGATGACATCCATTGTCGTTTTCAATGGACCGCGGCCTCTGAAATTTGTTTTCAAAAGTTTTTATACGAATATATTCATTTCTTTCGCACTTACATAAATCACTATTTCTATTTCTTGCGATGCTTATCTTATTACCTGGTAAAGTCAGTCATCTCTAGCATGATCATGCACATGTGTTTCGCGAGCATGATGATATCATTCCCAGCATCATCCCACTTAGCCACCTCGTTATCAAAGGTCATCTTCTCACGACGGAACAATTCCACTTGTTGCAGGATCTTGCGCTTATCTTCTTCCGTCATCTTGCGCATGGCTTCCTTTATGTAGATTAGAAAGACTCAATGTACTTTTTCTGTGATTTTTTTTTACGATTTTATTATAAATATGTAAACTTACCCTAGCATTAGTAATGCCGCTGATATCTGGATATTCATCAACACCATGCTCGCCGGTGTGTGCGCTCGCTGTGTACGCAGACATACAAACATATATTGTATAGGTATAATATCATATTACTAATAAAAAATAGTCTGCAAAATACAATGATTTTGAAAAATGAATTAATATTGTTTTTTATTCATAAGGATGAGAAAAATAAATTGCAATAAATTTTTAAATTTAGTTTTTTTTTTTATATTTCAATAATAAAAGGAAGATAATTTAAAGTATATTGCGAAACACGATTCAATGTTAGATTTATAGAAATTTGTTATTTGTAAAATATACAAAAAATGTTGTTCTTCTTTCAAGAAAAAAAGTAAATAACATATATTTTTTTAAATATTTCTTATAACATAATCTAGTAGCACAAAAATTGCAATTAACTACAAAATCTAAATTATTAGCGAAGCAACACTCGACCCACCTAAAATGTGTTAGGTGCCCATAACGATTAATATTTTGAATTAAACTCGGCAATATAGCATTTATCTACGGCATATAAACGGCCAGAATAAGATATTTTTAATATGTATATCTAAATGTAAGTCGTATTTTTTTTTTAAATAAATGTAATTTTGTTATTGTCATCCTTAAATAAATTATAATAGGGCTCTTATAGATAATAAAAAAAACTATATAAGAAGACAATACATTTGTTAATAAACTTTCAATACTAGAAGAATTTAGTGTTTTCTTCGAATCTTGATCTGCTCACATTTAGTCAAAATGAATAATCCGACCTTATAGTAAGTACCCAATTTCAGATGAGATACTTATATTACCTTCAGAACGAAATAACAGTCTACCAATTTGGAATAAGTGACAGTTGTCTATAAATTTTAAACAAGGTTTGCAAAAAAGCTGTTGATACTCACATCTGCTCCTCGTTTCCATGGTCATATCCTCAACAGGTTCGAATTCCGTATCAGTGTCCAGGTCATCGCTCGTCTACACATGCACACACACATAAAGCATGCTATGGTTTCAATGTGGTTGAATAAGAGATTTGGGCACATATTATTACTAGTAACAACTGCGATTTTGATACATCTGCTATTCAACCAGATTATATTAATAAATGACACCGACATTAGAACACAAAACATCACATACAGCTGATAATTAAACACAAAATACCCAAAAAGACAACAGCAAATAAAAACCTAATACCACAATAAATACCTAACAATGTTAACTTCAACTTCGCTAGTTTCTGATTTCTATACACATGAAAATATTTATACAGGGTATTTTTAATTGATTGACCACCTCTTGCAGGCAGCCTCTCTACACCAAATCGAACAACATTTGTTCTACAACTTTTTACAAATCTTGATAAACAACTCAAAAATAACAAACCAAAAAATTGTTGCTCCCTCTTTCACTTATTACTCTGTATTGTCTAAGTACTTAAAAAGTCAACGCTCGGGCCCCTTACCGACAGTCATTTATTGCCAGTTCAGAGACAACAAATAAATTAAGTATGGGAAGATTTAAATTTAAAAAAACTATTAATTTTCAAAAAGTCGTAGAAAAAATGTTGTTGGGATTGATGAAGAGAGGCTGCCTGCAAGAGGTGATCAACTAATTACAAATAACCCTGTATATGTATAAAATAAATGTGGTTTTCTCTCGTATTTTTTAAAGATAATATTTGTTAACCATTCTTTTTTTTATAAAACGTATAGAAATCAAAACTTGAAGTCTGTTCAAGAAGATGATGTCACCAAATTAATATCGAACGATGATTGATTTTGATGTCGCTGATGCATTTTGCAACAATGATAAATATCTATTGAAACTTTGTCTTATCTTTGTCTTAATATACTTACATTAGACAATCTTATGGTATGATACTTCGAAAAAATTGGTATCAATTTAAATAATATATTATTTTATTAGTTGTCACATTGCAAAACACATCAGACAAGACAACTACCATGCCACGACATAGACATGCTGACCAAGAGCTGTGAGCCTCACATTTACTCCTGGTCTCCAGGGTGTAGTGCTCGTCAAGTTCCACATCCTCAGGGTCTAGCTCCTCCTCATCCTGTATATATTTATCATCATTTTCTGGTAACAACCTGTATTATTCCTATGACCTCAAAAATCTGGATATGTCTTTTGAATTGATATAATTTTCTCATATGTAGTCTAATCTTGTATCACTCAATAAATTGTACAATTCAAAAAGGCAACCATTTTAATTTGCTAAAATTTATATCAACGTAAACGTGTAGACGTTCCACCTGGGTAACTAGTCATCCTGTTGCTGAAAATAGTCATCCACCTGGGTATCTAGTCACCCTATTGCTGAAAATAGTCATCCGCAACATCAAATCCTTCGCCACTCTTAAGAAATTCACTGCCTTTCTCAAGGGAATGCTGGGTACCAGGAACCACATGGACACGTCGCTCTTTGATTCATAGAACGAAACGTAGAATACTAAGAATATCTCGGTAATATACCACCCTATTCTACTCACCCTATTCATCAGCACAGCACGACGTATCTCCCTGACGGCGTCGTAGACGAGACGTGATGCATCTATGAAGTCGTTCTCATCCAAACCTGCACCAGCTCCTCCACCGAGGGCCGACACCGCTGCATCCACCCGTACAGCGAATTTTGACATCACTGAAAATTACATCCATCAATGTATTCAACGTTTTTATTTTAATTAGTCTTATATTGTAATGATAAAACGACAGCCTCTAGTTGCAAGGTCCGAAGTACGCCCATGGAGAAGACCCGGCAAGAATTTCCATAGATATGTTAATAAACATCTGGATTACATAAAATAAATTAATTGTATTTATGATTGAATTATATTAGTATGGTTTAAACTTCAAGAACCTCAAGTCTAGACTGTTATTTTATATTTCAAAATGGTGGACAAAATTTTTTATCACTGCGAACAAACATGGCAAAGAGTAAATGTTTTTAATTTAATATAACAAACATTTAATATGGATAATAAGTGGATTAAACATAATATAGTAAATTTTATTTGCTTAAACTGTCTGATCAATAAAGCTACAATAGGATTTGAATAAATCTTTTTATGCTTGATAAAAAATCGTTTGAGGAAGATTATAGCCATCACACAACATACTTGTACAAATCTGATTGACATTAATTGTTTAAAAAAACAATAACAATCAGACATGCGTTTGTAAAAAAAACATGATAAATGAGAATAATGCCGTTTCGTTCACTAGCTGTCACTAATTACGTCACAATTTTTTTTTAAAAAGATGTTCCAAAAAGTATATATTTCTCTATATATTATCTATTTAAAATATATCATTAAAACAATATTGATTTGCATTTATTAATATTACGAATTGATATAACAAACAATAAGTTGAGTAAAGGTGAAGGTGTAGTGGAATATTTTCAATATGAACTGAACTCTGACCAAGAATTTAGAGCCAATAATTGATATCTTACAATAACAGACTTTAACAATATCTTAAACTTTAAACAAACAAATATTGATTAAACTATTAATATCTTTATGTGCCAATTAATAAGCTAATTACAATCGTAACTAGTCCATTGGAATAAATTTTCCATTCGGAAATATCTCAGGACCTAAAAACATAAAATAATAATAGGTACTGAGAGAGGACCGATATTTTTATTTTTTGTTAACGCCTGTTTTATTCTTTTTGATTAGATGATGTTATTAAAAGTAGAAAAACTATTGATATTGCTTTTATTTTTAACTACAGTCAACATTCGATAAGCCGGCCGTTAGCCCAGATTAGTATGACAGTTACTGTTATCAGTTATAGTACATTATTACAATATCCCAAATAAATATTGAACGACATTTAATTCAAAGAGGCAGATAAAATATAGTATGTTTTAAATATATTTAAAATTGCTATACTGTGAATTGTAATTTATTGGTCACCTCTTATAGGCATCCTCTTTACATCAATCGCAGCAACATTTGTTCTACAACTTTTTAAAATTATTATTTTTTTTTTAATTTAAGTTTTTCCATTTATTTGTTGCCTCTGAACTGGCATTAACTCTGAGCGTAGGTATGGCGAACGGGCATTGTTTTAAGTACTTCTAACGAAATACAGAGTAAAAATAAAAGAGCAAAAAAATGTTTATTTTTTTTGAGTTGTTTATCAAGATTTAAGTAACAAGTCGTAGAACAAATATTGTTGGGATTAATGTAGAGAAGCTGCCTGTAAGTCAATAATTAATTAAAAACAACCCTGTATATGGTAATTAATACCAAAACAAAATGGTTTAGCTAAATAGATACATAATGAATTGCAAAAACTTTTTTTTTTGTTAGTTGTTCTTAAAACGTTGATTGACCTGGAATATTGCAATGTTTTTAATTAAATAACAAAAAGTGAAGCTAGCCATGCCAACTTCAAAAAATATTAACCGAAAATTCTGTAAGACTTTAATTTAACATACTAGAGTTCCAGATAACGATGGTTACAGAGTTGCAACACTCTTACAATGATAATAAAATGTTTGTTGTGAATTACCATTCTCCCAATATAATCGGTATTAATTAAAGTACTAATATTGTCATGTTATAATCCAACAACTGAGTTAAATAAAAAAATTCTATATCAACTGAGTACTGGTGATTTTATAAAGGGATTAGTTTTACCTATTTATATTATATTAATGTAAGCAGGTAAACTCAAATATAGACAGTTCTATTCTATTATAGTATTTATATTATTTAATATTTATAAAAGGACACAACTATTACATTATTAAATATGTATAATATGTACATAAAATTAAAACAAATAACAAAATATTTTTGGAGTATATTCAAAAAATAATAGGTAAGACATAATCTTAAGTAAAGCAGCCGATATGATGAACAGTGATGCGTCTAGATAAAACAGTGGTGTAGATTTTTTATCGGTTCATCATAAGAAGTCACTCTTATCATTTATAGCGAGCGAACCAGAAAGATTCATTTTACTTCTTCTTAAAATATAAAAAAAAATGTGGGTTTATTTAGGTTTTTTCAGCATGAAGTTTTAAACTGCTCACAAATCAATTATTTCAGCTAAATCTATCCAATTGACTTACAATAAAAAAGGAACATAAATTTACATTTCATGTACCGCAAAACAAAACAGAATTATCAGCTTCACACCTATATTGTTAATGTCAATAATATAAAAGGAAGTAAACAAAGTCCTCAAATTAAACTTAGTCTCGTCGGTGAAATGTGGACGAAATTATGTCTTACTCTAAAATCCGTTGCCAATGTTTTTGATAATACTAGGCTGGACCCTCTCGTTCAAATCAAATCAGGTTTGTTTAGAGGTATGGTAGGATATAGGATGCTGATGATGGGAATTATTTTATGTTTCTCGGAGTACCATATGCCTCGGTTGACAAGGACGATCCTTTCGGAGTAAGCTACAGTATCCATTTTCTCCTAGATGTGGTTGAAGCTAGTATTTTTTTTGGTTCAGCTTTTGCATATAAATAATAATAATAATAGTTTATTTAAAAACAAAATACAAGTATTATTTTGTAGGTTTATTTTTAAAAAGAATTTATGTACATACATTGAAACAATCGTAAAGCATAAATGTTATTTTGTGGACAATTACAATAAATAACAATTGATTTTAATATGTTTTTAAATTAATTTTAGAATAAAAATATTACTATATCCGAATCAAAACTCAAGGTGTTTTTATAACCTAAAAAAACCATCTGTCAATTACTTTGATATTTGAAATGGATATTTAGCTTTTGTTCTCTTAATTAATTTATATTTTACTCGTTTATGTCATTATCTAATGTGTGTGAGATATAACTTTAAATTAATGTACTTTTTTAACTTTGGCCTCCTTTTTTTTTGCTGGCGGTTTGATAACGTTAATTGTGTTTAAGACACAATTAACGGTATTAGTTTTGAGAACACACAAATCTTATTTATTATATCTGTTATTGTATGTTTTTGAATGAATTTCTATTATTTTATTGAGAATTTTAGTATAAATATTATAAGAGGATGTATTTCTCATTTTAAAACCTTTGTAACATATTAAAGGGTATACGAAAATATTTTAATATTATAAGTAGAATTATAATTCCTCTTTTTATACCAATATGTAATTCCTGAATAAAATCGAATACAGATTCCGATAACCTTGGTAATAAATCAGTATTTAATTCGAGTTTACAATCAAATTTAATCCTACTTCACCAGTAGTTTGTCTTAAAGTTTTAGCAATACCTACGTCTGGATTAATGTTTGGTTTTTTATATACAAATAACGTAACGATCTGATCTGAGTAAGTGCAGTACCATTTATTGCAAAAACTAATATTAACTAATATCCTCTTTGAGTAATCTTAAATTATAAATAGCATGCCGTGGTTACCAAATAAACATATAAATAAATTTAATCTATTTTTTGGTTTAGTATTAATAAAGTTTGAAATGTATTTTAAATGCTAAATTTAATCTACTTAATACTTTATCTTCTACTGATATTAAAAATTACAGCAAAAAATGTTTTTTCTGTATTACATCGTAGATTTTTTTATTTTATCTCAAAAGGTCTCTCAAATATTTTATAGCAGTCTTTCTATCTTACCACAATCGTGAGTGTTTGATATCAAAGATAAAAAAATGTAATAAATTTCGAGTATTATGAAAAGCGTCAATTGTATCTCGACTGTTAAAATCGAGCATGTGTGTAAGGTTTTTTTTAATATTTTTGGCGCTGGGGGTGGTTAGGGCTCAAAAGCGATTGGACCCTCTAGTGCAAACTCAGATAGGATTGATCAGAGGACTACATGCTACTGATGGAGATTACTCTAAGTTTCTTGGTATACCGTACGCGAAAGTTGACAAGGACAATCCTTTTGGGGTAAGAAACTTGAAAATCATATCGAGAAATGAATATGAGTAATTGGTAACATCACTATTATCGATTTGTTGCGAAATAAATAGATTTTATATAATTTTACTAAACTATGTTGTGATCGATAAAATTATAATACCAAAGATAATTAAAACTTTAATTTAATGTAAATTTCCAGTGAGCAACCCAGTTTAGTAAAAAAGTATCAAGATCATTTATCAAGACCATATTAATAAAATTGACAACATTGCAAGCCATGTAAAAATAAACAATCTTATATTTACAGCCCTCCATTCCACAATCAAAATTCGACGATATCTTCAACGCATACGATGACTCTGCGATGTGTCCTCAAGTAGACGAATTTACCAACAAAATTACTGGAACTTTAGACTGTTTGCACTTACATGTTTATGTTCCAAACAAAGCCAGTTCAAAAGGTAAACTTCCTGTCTTAGTTTGGATACATGGTGGAGGATTTAGCGGTGGGTACGGAGGCGGATATGTACAAGGACCAAAATTTTTAGTAAGACATGACGTTATTGTGGTTTCGATTAATTATAGATTGGGAGCATACGGTTTTATGTGCTTGGATACACCAGAGGTTCCTGGAAATCAAGGTCTTAAAGATCAACGATTAGCGTTAAGGTGGATAAAGACTAATATTGCAGCATTCGGTGGCGATGAAAATAAAATAACATTGATGGGTGAAAGCGCTGGTGGTACTTCAGTTGATTTGCATTTATTATCCGAACATGACATGTTATTTAATCAAGTAATAATGCAAAGTGGTACAGCGCTTCTTACACTTGTAGGAGAATCAATTGAAAATGCTCCTTTTATACTGGCCAGAGAATTAGGTCTCGATACTGATAATAATACTGAAGCTTTGTCATTTCTATCCAAAACTGATAGCAATTTAATAATCGCAGCAACATTATCTTCATCATTATTCTTTAAAGTATGTATTGAAAAGAATTTTGAAAATGTTGAAAGTTTTATAACTAAACATCCACTAGATGTGAATAGACCTAAGATAAAGAATACACCTATACTGGCAGGATTCAACAACAAAGAAATGCTTATGTCCTATGAACTTAAACCGTCTCACCAATTTAAGGGTTTTGATGTATTTAGCAACGCTTTAAAAGGATATTTTATTTACGATGACGAATTTATGGATATGGTTGATATTGCACGACGTTTCTATATCGGAGATGAAGATATGAGCGAAGCGTTGCGATGGAACTTGATGGAGTTTGAATCGGATATGATTTTCAATTTTCCTGTACAATGGAGTATAGACAATTATGTTGAGAAGGGTGCGACTAATATTTATCAATATTTATTTTCCTATAGCGGTGGAAGGAATTTTCTCAAAAATAAAATGAACTTAAAAGAAAAGGGAGCCACACATGCTGATGAAATTGGCTATTTGTTTGATATGTCTTACAATAAAGACGTACCTTCGGAAGAAGACCAAAGAATGATTGACCAAATTACTACTCTTTGGACAAATTTCGTAAAATACGGGTAATTTATGATTTTTTTTCTCAAATATGCATATTAACAAAAAATCTTAATTAGTAGAAGTTAATCTGTAAGGAGTGTTGTTTTCATGAATTTCAGTTGATTAAAGTTGTATTGTATTTATCACAAAAATAAGCAATAGCCAACATTTATATAAACCATTTTAAATGATTTTAAATACATTTCCGATTAACATTTTTTAGAGAACCGACGCCTGAGACATCCGAGCTACTTCCAGTTAAGTGGATTCCGATAACAAAGAACACAAATAGTTTCCTCAATTTGGATTCTGTGTTGACACTCGAGAGGCTACCATACAACAAAAGATTAACCTTCTGGAAACTGTTCTTCAAAGCTAACCTACATAGACTTATTCTATTTCAACAAGAAAATAATATTTAATGATTATTTTGCCCTAAATTTACGATGTTTTGATGATTACTATACTATGTGTATGTGACATTTGGCTCGACCCAGTATTTTCGATAATCCTGATAAACAATTATAACAACAAAATACAGCCCCTAGTTAGATCAACACAGATAAAAATGTTTTAATATTATTAATTTCAAACGATAACATGGTATATATGTAATTAAAATAAAAATTAGACCAATTTTTCAGAGTTTTAATCAGTTTTCCTTATAAGGTAAATTTTCTACAATAACTTTATTATTATTAATTGATAAGCAGTTATTTAAAACAATATTAAACATATAATACAACACATGGACAATAATTTTACTTTTATAAAATATTTCCGTATTAAATGACCATAACAAAATTAAATGTCTAAGAGAAAGTAAATACCACAACGTCATTTGCACATGGCGGATGTAACGACCATATTTAATTAGGATTTATCTTATTTTAATTATGCAATGAAAATAGTTAATAACAAGTACAAGATTATATTAATGTAAAATTGGCTATTAAGTAGTTATGATCTATTAGCTATCAAGCGCGTAGATTACTCTAACGCGACAATCTTCTGGAAGAGGATTTGCGTTTTGCTAGTATTGCGTACTTATTATCTTATAATGTAATAAACATTATTAATAAATCAATAACGAAATATGATAAATATTATCATGATAATTCCGGACGTATTTTGTCTATTCGTATTATATAATAACTATATCCCACCCTGAGTTCGCAAGAGTTTGGTCAAGTAATTTGATGTGATTTTGATTTAAAAATCACGAATTACAAACAAGGTTTAATAAAATCTAATAGTAGGGGCTACGAAACGCGTGTCTATTACTTCCAGGTTAATCCTCAGCAAACAGAAACTCTTAAAAATAATAATACATAACTAACCAGCGTATCCGCACGTTTAAATGTAAGTACATATTCAAATTTTAATATCATTAATGTAAGTATAACTAATATGTTAATTATTGGCTATGAATGAATACTACATTTACATATATACATTTTACGGCCACCATGGTATTTTTCACAAAAAAAAAAAAAAAAAACATTATTGTTCTTGTTTTAGTAAGAACCCAAAAAAAAGTTATACCAACCTCACTGCATATTTTTCAAATATTCGTCTAATTATTTTTATGTACATTAAAACCATGATAATTAAAACAGGTTTTAATTCTAATACAAAGACATATTGATGTCACCAAATAGATAAGATGTATTTGAAGTTAAAGGTTACTTCTGGCATTAATATGTAGTCAGTAGCCAGCAAGATGTGGATTACAATAGCATGTTTTTTTGTTCTGGGCTCGGTCGAAGGGAGTGAAAGAACCGACCCTGTGGTTGAGACTAAGCTGGGTGTGATAAAGGGTCTATATTCAGATGATGGAGATTATTCCATGTTCCTTGGAATACCTTACGGGAGAGTGAACAAGAGTAATCCGTTTGGAGTAAGTAGATAACAATTTAGTAATAAATAAATTTGTTTAAAATCGAGAATTGTATACGTTAGACGTAATTATTGTATAGATAGTTTAAATCAACCTGAGATGAAATTAAGTGACAAAAATTTGTTAGCTGTTAAGAAAGTAATAATAATAAAAATTAAACTAGCTTTCTACATTCAATGTTCAGAATATTGTTTAAGAAACGATGCATATCTAGTAGTCGTGAACGCTGTATCAATGACATTGAGGTCATTAAAGTAATTATTACTTGACAAGAACTAGATTTTATTCACGTTTGTTTGTACCTTTCGCAAATCAAAAAAAAAATTAATCGCATTTTTTTTAAAGGCGGTTGATGTACAAGTACGGTGTAGAAGTAGAATAACGTAACTTAAGCATTTTGGTAGTCAATAATATAATAAAGAGAGTAATATACTTTACTTTTCTTTTTTTCTATATTTTTACAAAGTGTACCATAAGTAAGATCAATGAGGTCATTCAAGTTATCTATGAGAAACATTAAGTTTTGTTTTCATAATATGAAGAAATTTCGCTAATGGTTACAATATTTGTTATCTTTTATAAACTTGCTAAATTTATATAATAAACAGAATATATCCGTTACGAATTTCATTATTATTTATAAATGATTAGAAAGTAATTAAAGAATATGCTAAGGGTTATAGGATAAAACAAAAATATGTGTTTGTCTTGTGGCACTTTACTTTAAAACTATCTGCGCTACACACTAAAGAGCTTTATTTAAGGAAAGAATGTTACAATTAAGAAATCAAATTTAATTGGGCTAAAACAAAAGCTTTTTTTGATAATTTTATTTAAGTCAAGTTCTTGAAGTTCTTTTAGTTTTGTTATCCTTGAAGTCCACTTTATTAAAAGTATAGGGTGATGAATCCATGGTGTTTGGTGTTTTAAATTAAAAAAAAAAAATCTTGAATTTATTATAACCACAAGAAGCACACGAAATTATGTGGATACAATATAATTTTGTCTCAGCCTTAACTAATCATGACAAATGACAATATTTTTAAACAAATCTCGTTAAACGGTCATCTTTCTCACTTTAATAAATAAAAAATGTGCATTAGGTTAGATTAGGCACCAGTTTATGAAAAGACTAGAATATACTTATAAAAAAATAAATAAAAAAAAATAATAAAAAAAAAAGTGAAAATTAAACCTTGTTAAATTATAGCTGGTTTAGTAAAAAATAGAATAAACTGCATAAGAAATAAGTTTGAAAGTAATATACCGGAAGATGTTGTTTGTGCATAAGAACAAAAAAAAGGCTACTCAGTTACTAGGTAATTGTACATTTAGGCTACTCAGTTACTAGATAATGTTACATTTGTATAAAAATCATAAAACAATTGGTTGTCTCATTATGTTTGATATTTATAATAAAACAGCATCATTTATTGTCAAGATGATGTTAAAAGTCTTTCTCTTAAATAGTGCAAATGTTCCAAATAATTAAATGTAGATTTAACTTTTATAATTTACAATGAAAATTACTTGACTTCCATGATCATACGCCTTCCGTTAATAAACTACTTATAGGACAGAGTATATATGACATTTACGATATTTAAGCATTTCAGTGTTTCATAATTTAAAACATTCAAAGACTAAAAATAATCTGTAAGAACGAAATATTGATTTAAAAACATTTTCAGGTAGCAACATCTTATCCGAGATTTGAAGAAACATTCTTAGCTAATGATGATTCTGTCAAATGTCCACAAGTTGAAGAGTTTAATAACACAATAGTAGGGACCTTGGATTGTCTACTTTTAAACATCCACGTACCCAGTAATGCTAGTTCTATAAAAAAACTTCCAGTACTGGTCTGGATTTATGGAGGACTCTTCCAGTTTGGATTTGCTGGAAGATACTTATATGGACCCAAATATATCGTCAAGCACGATGTTATTTTCGTGACAATAAATTATAGAAATGGGCCGTATGGATTCATGTGTTTGAATACCCCAGAGGTTCCTGGCAACCAGGGACTGAAAGATCAGCTATTAGCATTTCGATGGATAAATGATAACATCGAATCTTTCGGAGGTGATGTTAATAAGATTACAATAGGAGGAGAAAGTTCTGGAGGAGCCGCCGTTGATTGTCATTTATGGTCTAAGCCGGAAAGGCTATTTCATCAAGCGATTATACAAAGCGGTTCTGTATTTGCACCGTGGGCGATCACTGAACCTGATCTTACACAGCCTTTTGTACTCGCTGAACGTTTAGGATACCACACAGACGACTTATCGAAAGCTTTATCATTCCTGGCTAAAACTGATGTAAAATTATTATTAGCAGCCGTCAGAGACCTAGAGATGATGTTTAAAGTTTGTGTAGAAAAAGAGTTTGAAAGTGTCGAAAGTTTTTTGAGTGAACATCCCAGACACCTGAATGTACCTAAAGCAAGAAAAACACCTATAATAATAGGATCTACCGATAAAGAAAGAATGGCATTGTATGAAAACAAACCTGTAAGTGCCTTTAAAAATATGAAGAATGTGTTTAATGAATCTTTAAATGAAATATTCAGTTACGATGAGGATTTCTTTAAAATGGTAGAGATTGTTCGGCAGTTTTATATAGGCGATGAAGAGGTCAGCAAATCAGTTAAAGAGAAATTAACAGATTTTTCATCGGATTTTGATTTTGTATATCCAACACAAAAGAGTGTACAAACATTTCTGGATAACGGTGCCGAAAAAGTCTACAACTATTTGTTTACGTATAATGGCGAGAGAAGTTTTACTAAAAAAAGAGAAAAAATTACAGCTAAGGGTGCAGCTCATGCAGATGCCATAAGCTTTTTATTTGATATGACCTATGATCCATCCCCTCCGACGGAAGAAGACCAAAAGTTTATTGATTTGATAACAAAATTATGGACCAACTTCGTTAAATATGGGTGAGCATGTATTAATACCATTCGAAGGCTTTCGTATAACGTTCGGCGCTGGGTTATGGGAAACTTACTTCAGTAAGACTATTACCGTCACCAATAACTTTTAATTCTGTTGGTGGCTTTAGCACCAATTTTACACTATAAATTTGACATACATGTTTAAATTTTCTGTGATTGATATTTGATTAACATGTATACATATTTATTTTTTAGTTTACAATAATAATTACTTTAATTGGTCATGTTACAGATTTAACTTTACGAAATACCGCTCTGTATTTAAATAAAAACGATAATAATTTTTTTTTTTTCAGAAATCCTACTCCAGAAACGACAGAGTTGATTCCGATAAAATGGTTGCCCGTTACAAAGACATCTCACGAATACCTGAACTTAGATTCCGTGTTATCTGTAGAAAAGTGTCCGTTTAACGATAGAATTGCATTCTGGAAACTATTTTATGAAGCAAATAAGAAAAAACTTAAGTCATATAATGCTAATGTGCCTTTTAAATAATAATGTACGGTTACGTTATGTATAGGTTTTAGTAACATAGATTTTTTAAAATAAATGATTTATTGCATTTATTTTCTTTTGATTTTTGTACCTCCCCCAGTTTCTGTGTTATGTTAATTAACATTTAAGTTTTAGATTTTCTTTATTGGCAATGACACTTTGAGTAATTGAATTTTACACTTTTTTGACATGTTTATAATGCTAATTATGAAATCTTTATCTTCTAACTCCATCACAAATAAATAGACATCTGATAAAATACAAAATCCGCAAATTTGAAAGTTTTATTGAAAGCATAGCCCGAAGTGAATTCATCAAAACGCTTCCAGAACCCTTGTTTTTTTTTCTATAACTACCAAAGATAGTTTTTCTGTAAACAGTCGACAGTTTACTATTAAAAATACAAAAAAAACTATTTTAGGAACCTTTAAAATAAATTATGATCTGTGTATTTTTTAGCATTTTCTAAAAGAAAATGTGTTTTAATTTGCTGTATATATCAAACGGATAGTTAAACCATAATCATGTTTATGATAATTTTGCATTATTCTGTCTGTAACTGTATGCTAAATATATATTATATTCTTTTACTTATAGTTTATACAAGTGTTAGGTAATGTGTAATATCTGAGAACGTAAGTTACCTCCTTCCTACTTATTCACACACTCACTTTTATCTCGAACACGAAATAGACGGTGGCGCTAATAACTAGGCTTGCAACAGCCGCATTTTACGTCCTGAACCTCTACAATGAACAACACCCCAAGCCCCTTTGGGAGATTTCAAAATCCTGGTACTGAGGTCAGTGAGTTCTAATTTTCCCGATTACCTGGAACCCCATCGCGCGTGTTAATACTACCGCATATTTACCGGATTTTCTAGATAGAGAACGGTGCCTATACAAAGCAAAATTTTATTATAAAATAAACGATAAGATTTGCTTAGAAGTTAAAGGTTATATTTTCTCAGCGATATTAAAATATAGCCAGTTAGTCGCAAGATGTGGATTATAATAGCGTGTTTCTTAGTTCTTGGTGCGGTTCGTGGGCGAGAAAGAACCGAACCCCTAGTCGAGACTAAGCTAGGTGTTATAAGGGGTCTATATTCTGATGACGGAGATTATGCCATGTTCCTTGGAATACCTTACGGAAAACTGGATAAAAATAATCCGTTTGGAGTGAGTAGATTATAAATCTATGCACATATAATAAATATGGATAACAGGGAAAAATATATTACATTAAATTCTAATTAATACAAATTATTACCACGTGGACACCAGAGCTCAAATCAATAGTTTCTCAATAATTTTCTTTTTGTTAGTTCATCTGTTCATCACGCTAAAACTATTGAATGGATTTAATTCAAAAGATGTTTTGCTTATAAATTATTGCTTTGGTCATCAAAAAAGTATATATTGTTATTTTACTTTTGGTAATTCGTATTATTTTAAGGGAAAACGACTAACTATTAGGCGCTTGTTAGTAATATGTTGAATATGTTAGATTATTATTGAGTCAACATATAGCATGTTCAGATCAAGTCGCTGCCAACAGCTCGTAAGAATAAAAACATTTAACAAAATACCGAAGCAGTTGGTTGTTAATTGACAAATTTCTATGAATGTAATAACTGTCTGCCCAAATAACTAAAACTGAGACTTCCCTTAATAACTCAATGTCATAATCATTGAAGCTCTCTTGGAAAGACTTCAAAATTTAGATTTTCGCGATATAAAATCATATTTTTGTAGTTTTGTACAAACCACTTTCCGATTTAGCGTCAATTAACAATTTATACACTTTTACTTTATTTTTTAATTGCTATTTAATTTAAATAATTACCGAAACGAAACACAAAAATCAGTAAACTTTTCACTAAGAATACTATAGAAGAAAGAACTAATATAAAATACCATATCAAATTAAGTACAAAACAGGTTAATATTAAATAAAAAATAAAAAAGTAACTTACATATATATATATATACTAGCAGACTCGGCCACGCGTTGCTGTGGTTGCTAAGGTTTTGGATATACCTATTACATTGTAGTAAACTATTTAAGAAGTCACGGTATTAGAAAACATAAAATTAAAAAAACCCCCGACCGCTAAGTAAAGTAAAAAATTTAAAATGCAAGTAAATTTATCAAGGCCAATAACGAAATAACAATATTTTGATATAAAATAATATTGTGACTTAAAATTAAGATGTAAGTTATTCTATGTTTCAAGTTGGATCAAACTGCACACTGTGTGCAAATTTGATTAAAATCGGTTAAGTAGTTTAGGAGTCCATCGCGGACAAACAACGTGACACGTAATTTATATATATTAAGATATATATATATATATATATATATATATGTAAGTTATTTATATATATATTATAAATAAAAATATCCAAGGGTAACTTAGTCTTGTTTAAAATTTATTAATTTCAACTACTAATCACCAAATTTATCATAAAATATATCTATGACTATAAAAAATATTGTAGTATTCGAAAATAACGCTAATAAAAAGATTATAAAATGAAGAGTCACCACTAGAACTCAATGAATTACAATGTTGTATTTACCTCAGGAAGGGGGGGAGGATGGGGGCTGGTGTATCAATAAGATTATTAATAATAGTTTGAATAAAAGTATGTAAATTACCAAATTTAACTTTCGAATTGCTCGTTTAGAAAGTTTAAAAAGAATTTCAAATGTTTTAATGACCTTGAGTAATCGGTATAAATAGCTAAACTACTATACAAAAACTACTGTATATGTTCACATTGATACCGAGACCTAAACAATGGTTAGCTGAGATAAATAACTAGAATTGATACCTATTTTTCTGTACCGAAGTACAAGCTTACCCCCTCCCTGAAAGGATAAGCTAATACTAGCAATTTTAGACCTTTTGTTTTGCAGATTAATGTGTATTTTCGTCAATAAGATTACTTTTATACTAAAGGTTAGAATAACAATATAAAACGCTGTTTAGATTTTATAGTTTTAGATCATCATATATAGTATATACACTATATCAATCATAGATAGACTAATAAAAGATGACCGACAAAATATTAAAAATTAAATTAAATATTAGTACTCAGCATACTACCCCTACTTTTTGGAAAGAACTCTTAATAAAAGTTTAAGCTTTCTAATAAAACTTTTTTCTCAAAGAATTCGAATTGTTTTAAAACTAGCAAAACAATTATTGTTTTTAAACTTACAACGACAATTGTTACAAATCTAAAGAGACAAAAAAAAACAATTAACATTGAGATTCCAGGGAGTTGCTTTCAATAGAATTTACTTTTACTATTCAGTATCAAACACACACACAAACATTTGAAAATTGTCTAGCGAAACTACTATTTTATTTATTATTTATAGTCCGAAACAGAAGAATCATTAATTATTATAAAATATTTTTAGGTAGCCACAGCCTATCCGAAATTTCAAGAAACATTTTTAGCTAACGATGATTCTGTCAAATGTCCACAAATTGAAGAGTTCAATAACACAATAGTAGGGACCTTGGACTGTCTTCGTTTAAACATCCACGTGCCTAGTAATGCCAGTTATATAAACAAACTTCCAGTACTGGTCTGGATTTATGGTGGTATCTTCCAATATGGATTTGCTGGAAGATACTTATATGGACCCAAATATATCGTCAAACAAGATGTTATTTTCGTCACACTAAATTTTAGAAATGAACCTTATGGATTCATGTGTTTAAATACCCCAGAGGTTCCTGGCAACCAGGGACTGAAAGATCAGCTATTAGCACTACGATGGATAAATGATAACATCGAATCTTTCGGAGGTGATGTCAATAAGATCACTTTAGGAGGGGAAAGTTCTGGCGCTGCGTCCGTAGAGTGCCATCTTTGGTCTAAGACAGAGACGTTATTTCATCAAGCTATTATACAAAGCGGTTCTGTATTTGCACCGTGGGCGATCACTGAACCTGATCTTACACAGCCTTTCGTACTCGCTGAACGTTTAGGATACCACACAGACGACTTATCCAAAGCTTTATCATTCCTGGCTAAAACTGATGTAAAATTATTATTAGCAGCCGTCAGAGACCTAGAGATGATGTTTAAAGTTTGTGTAGAAAAAGAGTTTGAAAGTGTCGAAAGTTTTTTGAGTGAACATCCCAGACACCTGAATGTACCTAAAGCAAGAAAAACACCTATAATAATAGGATCTACCGATAAAGAACGAATGGCATTGTATGAAAACAAACCAGTAAGTGCCTTTAACAATATGAAGAATGTATTTAATGAATCTTTAAATGAAATATTCAGTTACGATGATGATTTCTTTAAAATGGTAGAGATTGTTCGGCAGTTTTATATAGGTGATGAAGAGGTCAGCAAATCAGTTAAAGAAAAATTAACAGATTTTTCATCGGATTTTGATTATATATATCCAACACAAAAGAGTGTGCAAACATTTCTGGATAACGGTGCCGAAAACGTCTACAACTATTTGTTTACGTATAATGGCGAGAGAAGTTTTACTAAAAAAAGAGAAAATATTACAGCTAAGGGTGCAGCACATGGAGATGAGATAAGCTATTTGTTTCATATGACTTATGATCTATCTACTCCAAATAAAAAGGATCAACATTTAATCGATGTATTTACAAAATTATGGACCAACTTCGTGAAATATGGGTAAGCAAATATATAAATTTGTTACAAACACTCCGTCATGAAATTATATGTTATACTTTATATTAATCAAATAGATATTTAATTTAGTATAGTTCAGTTTATCTACTTCAATTCACATAACACACATCTATATAGGTTATATACAATCCTTCGAATACATTTGCAGCATGCTTTACTGATGTTTTACGTTCTATAGTACAACCTAGAAACACAATTAAATTGTGTATGATTTAAAATTTGATTGTTTACTTATTCTTTCATTTGTAAGATTAAACATTCAGAATTTTAGTCGGTCTTGTTACGGGATTACCATTAGTAAGTATTAATCCTTGCAAAGTACCTGTCTTTAATAATATATACTGTTACAAAAATAAAATAATAAGAGTGGGTTTGGGTTAAAATAAATTTATTCAGTTAAATTCAAACAAAGACATTTAACCTCAATATTGATACAGTTAACATGATAAAAATAATGTTAAAATACTGTTTAAAATAATGCCAAAAAAGAATGCCAGCTAGACTCAGCGGTGGGTTACTTGAGATAATACTTTATTTTAAATTATATATATATATATTAATTACTAAAATAGTAATATTCTAGGCGCCACTGACAAATAACAAGCGAAGACATATATATGATCCTCCTGCTTGTCAGTACTGGAGAACTACAGTCAAACACTTGTTCTTTATAAAACTCTCAAAAATGGAAGTGTTGATTATTGAGATGAATAAATTTTGTACATCACCATAATATCGGGATTACAATAAAGACGAGCTTCTTAACCTCAGCTAGTCAGGAAGCAGGATACAGGACCAACAGGACGACGCTCCGAAGATTCACGTCTACCCCCGCGAACCAAATATAAATTTACCCGTATCTTCTAGGGTACTAAAAAAACCTCCTGTAATGATTAAATTACAGGTTAAACTACATAATAACACTAATCTCACATTGATCTAATCAAATATTAATAATTTATAATACCTTATGGAGGAAAAAGGCCTCGCAAGCAAAAATATTAGCCTATGTCGACTCACAGGGTCGAATCAGGACAAATACTGAAATATTACCACGTAATAAGATTAAATAAAGTCTCAAAACCTATAAAACATCTCCTAATATAGAGTAAAGATTCAAATTACTTACGAAATATTGTTCCAACAAACTTTGAAACTGCCCGGGAAGTGCCGGCAATAGGAATTATAATTATTCCATATTAAATTATTAGCCCTGCAATTAAACACGCTAATGAATTTAAGAAACAACGCTTCACATGCGTTAATAAGATCACAAATAACTAAAACACTCACCGAAGGCTAATAAGATATTCAATTCGGAAGTGCTTCCGAAAGAAAAGACTCTAAAGGTCACGACATTGAATTTTATAGTCAAAATATGCATAATAAGCAAACAATGTGGCTATGCACACGCCGCGCTACACGAAATGTGGGTAAAATTGATATTAATCAGAAGAAGGCCAATATTTAAATATTTTACGAACAATGCCCTAATTATCTAAATGAAGAAACGAGTGCAATAAATTTATAATAAATTGTTGTACTAATAAATATAACAGTAAAACAACGTTGGCTGCAACTATACTTCTGAAACAAGATGACAGCTACTTTTAAATAAATATCTAGCGATATGCTAACCTTAATAATGATTAATAAATGAAATTTAGAATAGTAACTATTAATAAAATGTTTATATTTTCAATAACATTTTGGGGACTATAAAGTTAGCTTCAGCTGGCAACATTCAATATCTTAAACAAAAAGAAATGTCACAGACTAATTAAGAAATTGTAATTAGCTGTCAACAGATAAATAATTTACCTTTTCTACGAAATTGACAGATAATAAGAAATCGATAATATTAAAATTATAAATATTTAATTATCTACAGAAATGAAATTTCTATGTAACAGTACCTCCCTTCCCGGAAGAATTTTACGCGATATAAGAGGAAAATTCGAGCTGGCCCTCCAGCTCATAAGCTCTCGTACCTAATTGTGAAAAACATATTAATTGTAACCCAAACAAAAGAAAGGCAAAAACTTAATTAATAACAATAATTAAGTAGGTATCTACTACTAAACAGTAGACACTTGATAATATAAACAATTTTGCAGAAATAATAAAAATACAAAAACTTATCATGAATAATAATAAGTGCTGCAAAACTAAAAACTCTCAATTAGAGTAACACCGAACCCACAACTCAACATATGTGTGCTGATAACAAATGCAGATCATACACACCCATAACACCACCTAATCGTCAATAACATAACATGAAATTGATAAACCGAAACAAGGTACTACCTTGTCTCAGGTACAAAATGATTCCATAAAAGGATAATAGCTATCAAAGCAACCACATTATACAAGAACAAATAAGTCCAAGTACATATAATAAATGTTCAACAGTAACTCCCTACTGAAAACACATTGCTGCACATAGATAAGATACAACAAATAATTATTTAACCTTAATAATTATTAAAGTAAGACCCAACAAAATACTATGTCAGATATCTATAATTATCTAATAGATAGCTGGGAACATAATATTTAACTTAATAAAATATCACAAAAAACAACAACACTTAACAACAGATATCTATTATTCTTAAATAGATAGCTGGAAATTAAGGTTTCTAACACAAAATCTTAACCCAAACATAAACTAATATATAAGAAAACTAACAATAAATAACACTTAATAACAGATATCAAATATAATTAAAGTGATACTGGAATTTAAGGTATTCAATTTTAGTTACAGAATGACCTAATGACAATACAAACCATGTTTTAACCCACTGTCAGGACCGATGTTACATTCAATACCACTCAGCTGTCCGGACGAATTATAAACTAAACATTAACTAACCAAAGTTAACACTTAATAACAGATATCAAATTAAACATGTATTGATACTGGAATATAAGGTAACTAAAAATCAGCAATAAAAAAAGAAAATAAAAAAAATATATACTAAAAATATATTAATACTCAACTACAGATATCCCTTACATTTAAAGTGATACTGAAAATTAAGATATTAAAAATACAAGCAAAACCTACGGACAATACAAACCATATATTAACCAACTGTCAGGACCGATGTTACATACCATACAACTCAGCTGTCCGGACGAATTATAAACTAAACATTAACTAACCAAAGTTAACACTTAATAACAGATATCAAATAAAACATGTATTGATACTGGAATATAAGGTAACTAAAGATCAGCAATAAAATCCTAACTAAACGGAAAAATAAAAAATATATACTAAAAAATAAATAATACTTAACCACAGATATCCCTTACATTTAAAGTGATACTGGAAATTAAGATATTAAAAAAAACAAACAGAACCTACGGACACTACAAACCATATTTTAACCAACTGTCAGGACCGATGTTACATACCATAAAACTCAGCTGTCCGGACGAATTATAAACTTGCGAGATTAAAAGAGATGAGCCACTGCCCTAAAGCAGTCAAAACCTTTAAAAGGTGGAGGGGTCAATAAAGTATTTAAAACTTCAGCTCTGGAATCAACAATCCTGATTTCAGAAGCCGACACAAAACTTGCCTCCAAAATTCCATTTAAGGGAACAGATGAAGCAGAGTCCACAATCCAGACTCTCAACTCCTCAACAGCACCCCTCAGCCTAGCATCCCTAACAAAATCATCATATATGAATTCATCCCCACAAAGAAAACCATATGCTATTGGACGCTCCATGTTGAATAATAAAAGAAAATAAAATAACAGAACTAAACTATTTCTAATTAGAATTAAGTTCTAACTTAAATTTTAAAAATATCTCCCGGCACAGCAAAAGATTCAAAAACTTCAAACAAAAATAAAATTTGAAGTAACTATTAAAAAAGATCAAAGTAAAAGTTTAATGAAAAACAAACTATTAAACAAACAATAAACTAATTGTATAGTATTATAAAATATTTATGAAAAATAAATATTCAAGATCTCAAAAAAATAATATTTAAATATTCAGTTCTACTACCAAAAGTTAAATATTTAAAGTTTATAAAAACTAATAAGTCGAGCTGGCTTCACAGTAAGGTAAGAATAAAATTAACTTAAATATAACATGATATAAACAAAACAAAAGTGAAAAATATTACACATCAGCAAATATATTGCTTACCATAATATAGCACTAAAAGTTATATTAAGAACACTAAATAACCTAGTGTAAAACACAAATATTAATACCATAAAAAACAATTTAAAATATATCAACACTACCTTATTTATAAAACAAAATATATATAAAAAGTGTAATTATTGATATAGCAATAAGATATACCAACTATCTCAAGTAATGCCCCGACTGTTGTGCGCCACTCTTACAAAAATAAAATAATAAGAGTGGGTTTGGGTTAAAATAAATTTATTCAGTTAAATTCAAACAAAGACATTTAACCTCAATATTGATACAGTTAACATGATAAAAATAATGTTAAAATACTGTTTAAAATAATGCCAAAAAAGAATGCCAGCTAGACTCAGCGGTGGGTTACTTGAGATAATACTTTATTTTAAATTATATATATATATATTAATTACTAAAATAGTAATATTCTAGGCGCCACTGACAAATAACAAGCGAAGACATATATATGATCCTCCTGCTTGTCAGTACTGGAGAACTACAGTCAAACACTTGTTCTTTATAAAACTCTCAAAAATGGAAGTGTTGATTATTGAGATGAATAAATTTTGTACATCACCATAATATCGGGATTACAATAAAGACGAGCTCCTTAACCTCAGCTAGTCAGGAAGCAGGATACAGGACCAACAGGACGACGCTCCGAAGATTCACGTCTACCCCCGCGAACCAAATATAAATTTACCCGTATCTTCTAGGGTACTAAAAAAACCTCCTGTAATGATTAAATTACAGGTTAAACTACATAATAACACTAATCTCACATTGATCTAATCAAATATTAATAATTTATAATACCTTATGGAGGAAAAAGGCCTCGCAAGCAAAAATATTAGCCTATGTCGACTCACAGGGTCGAATCAGGACAAATACTGAAATATTACCACGTAATAAGATTAAATAAAGTCTCAAAACCTATAAAACATCTCCTAATATAGAGTAAAGATTCAAATTACTTACGAAATATTGTTCCAACAAACTTTGAAACTGCCCGGGAAGTGCCGGCAATAGGAATTATAATTATTCCATATTAAATTATTAGCCCTGCAATTAAACACGCTAATGAATTTAAGAAACAACGCTTCACATGCGTTAATAAGATCACAAATAACTAAAACACTCACCGAAGGCTAATAAGATATTCAATTCGGAAGTGCTTCCGAAAGAAAAGACTCTAAAGGTCACGACATTGAATTTTATAGTCAAAATATGCATAATAAGCAAACAATGTGGCTATGCACACGCCGCGCTACACGAAATGTGGGTAAAATTGATATTAATCAGAAGAAGGCCAATATTTAAATATTTTACGAACAATGCCCTAATTATCTAAATGAAGAAACGAGTGCAATAAATTTATAATAAATTGTTGTACTAATAAATATAACAGTAAAACAACGTTGGCTGCAACTATACTTCTGAAACAAGATGACAGCTACTTTTAAATAAATATCTAGCGATATGCTAACCTTAATAATGATTAATAAATGAAATTTAGAATAGTAACTATTAATAAAATGTTTATATTTTCAATAACATTTTGGGGACTATAAAGTTAGCTTCAGCTGGCAACATTCAATATCTTAAACAAAAAGAAATGTCACAGACTAATTAAGAAATTGTAATTAGCTGTCAACAGATAAATAATTTACCTTTTCTACGAAATTGACAGATAATAAGAAATCGATAATATTAAAATTATAAATATTTAATTATCTACAGAAATGAAATTTCTATGTAACAATACCTATTCGATATGATAAAACGTCTTTTTTTTTTTCAAGAAATCCTACTCCAGAGAAGACAGGCTTGATTCCGATAAAATGGTCGCCCGTTACCAAGAAGTCTCACAAATACTTAAATATAAGCTCCGTATTGTCTGAAGGCATACATCTGTTTAATGATAGACGGGCATTCTGGAATCTGTTTTTTGAAGCAAATAAGAAGAAACTTAAGGCATATAATAACACGATGCCGTTTAAATAAATTTACAAATTTTACTGATCGGTTGTTTAATAATTAAAAAATAATAACTATCGAATGAAATAAAATAACATTGTAATTATGTACTTTTGTTTTTTCCTTATTGCAATATATATAAACAACCGGAAGATTTTTTTTGTCACTTTTTTATTTACCTACAAAGTTTAACTTGTTAATTTTATTCAGAAGCAAATTCGCATAACCGATAAAACGTTAATTCTATGATAAGACATTCCTCGAATGCGATACAACCCGCTCCCTCTGCAAATTAACGATTGCTAAAGATATACATACAGGCGCTAGTGGATTGGTTAAATATCTTATAAATTCTAATCAAACTAATTTTTCTTAATAAAACAAACAATTGCTATTGAAAAATTTTGTTGTCATATCGGTTTATAATCGTGTAATTTTTTCTCTTTTTTTGTAAATTGGGTCTGCATCCTGTGGCAACACGTCTAGTGAACATGAACAACAGTTGTTGAACTGAAAAGCAACTCTAAGCTGAAATCATGTTCTCAATTACAGTTATATACCTCTGTCTATCCAGATAGTTAACAAATAGAAAAATTGGTTTTATAAAAACTTTTACATGGGCTAGTTTTCATGATAATCAGTAATAATCATTATGTAATTATTATGAATTTTTATGTTAAAACTTCTTTTTAAATATTTCTAATTTCACATATCATTGACATACATTAAGTACTCAGTAGGACCCAAAATTGATCCTCATTGTTGTTGCTGTTGTTGTTGTTGTTGTAGTTGTTGTTGTTGTTGTTGTTGTTGTTGTTGTTGTTGTCAGTAAAACTATACTGTGATTTCTCGTTTAATTGTTCTATTTCTAGTTTTTACTATGTTTCTGTAAGTTCTGTTTCTGTATTTTATTAGATATTTACATCTTTTAAATGTATTTTTAAAAGTTCTATTTTTTATTACAGGTATTTACCATATTTTCCGAAATCCATCTGTTCTTTGACTAAATACTAACTTTTGCAAGTGGTTTTGTCTGTGGTGTTTGTGACTCAATCACGCCAAAACTACTAAATGAATTTTGATGAAACTTAGTAATATTGTAGGTTATATACCAAAATAAAACATAGGCTATTTACATAATTATTTGTGAAAATCCTTCTTATTACCCGACGACTTTAGAAGGAGTGTTATGTTATACAAATATAAGTATGTTAATAGAATTAATATAAGAAATTATGGTATTTTTATGTGTCCTGCTATAGTCTAAGCGGATTAAAGGATTTTGACGTATGAGGTATCAGTAGAGACGTCAAAAATAATCAAAAATAATTATTTTTATGGCTTGTGTTCCTAGCCATAAGAATATTATTTTTACAGTCTACGTGGACGATGTCACGAGCAACTGGTAGTTTAATCATAATTTTATCGTAGTCTGCAAAAAAATTAAGGTCTTTATTACAGATTTAAAATTTCAAATTATCTAATGAATGATTATACCTAAATAAATAGTAAGTTTCTAGATAATGTCCTTTTCACACTACACTAAGTTATATTGTCCATACGAATATCGGTTTAAAATAAAAAATCTGTAAAAAATACCAGACGGCGTTAATATATAAAATAGATCAACATTTTGGCGTTCACTACTTTAGGTTTTGTCATGCTACTAAAATCTTATATGTAAGGTTTTCGTGTTGGAAATTGTAGTTGTTTCCATCGGTGCGCGTAAAATAAACAAAAACGACTAAATAAATAAAATAAACAAAAACAAGTAAATAAATAAAATAATACTTTAAAACAACAACAATAACAAACATTTAATAAAGGTCTGGATGTCACTCAAACGATAGTATTTCATATAAAACTAAGATAAGAGCAAATTTACAGCGTACTTCAGATAAACTTAGTCTAGTCAGTAACAAGCGATATGTGGATAATACCGTGTTTTTTAGTTCTGGGAGTCGTCAAAGGGAGCGAAATAGCCGACCCTCTGGTTGAGACTAAACTGGGTGTGATAAGGGGTCTAAATTCTGATGATGGAGATTATTCAATGTTCCTTGGAATACCTTACGGAAAAGTGAACAAGAGTAATCCGTTTGGGGTGAGTAAATAATAAGGAAAAATAAGAATTTAAAAAACCCCCGATACATCTAAAAATAATTAAAAAAATATATTATGTACTATTTGAAGTCGTTGCGTCGGGGGACCGTTGCAAGTGGTATCTTTTTCACCAAGTTTTCGGAACTAATTACTAAGGACTGAAACTAAACGATTTGATATCGTTTGAAAATGTCTATAAACATGTATGGCCAAGTTAAGCTTATTTTAGCTTATGCTAGTATTTTCGAAAGAGGTCTAATAGATGTCACCACCGTCTCGATAAAGACAATCACATATAGAATGTTTTTTTTTTTTTTTTTTTTTTTTTATACAAAACTAGGTTAATGCTTGACTACATTCCACCTGATGGAAAGTGAAATGTAGTCTTAGGTGGTAAAGCGCATTAACCTAGAAGCCTATTCACTCTCCTCTTGAAGACACCCACATTATATTTTTCCGGAAATACCGACGCCGGCAGATTGTTCCAGTCCTTCGCTGTACGCACTAAAAAAGATGAAGCATAGCGCTTCGTTCGGACAGGTGGAATGTCCACAACAAAAGGATGAAAACCTGCCGTGCGTCGGGTCGTCCGGTGATGGAAGGGGGATGGGGGAATTAGGTCGTGCAATTCCTGCGCACACTCACCAAAATGTATCCTATAGAATACTGAGAGGCTGGCAATTCTACGCCTGTGTTCAAGGCTGTGGAGTTTGGCGTCAACCAATTTAGGGTCGCCAATAAGCCTCTTTGCTCGCCTCTCAATTGAGTCCAGAACCGCAAGATGAGTCTTTGCGGCACCAGCAAATATGTGGCCACAATACTCTACACACGACCGGATCTGTGCTTTGTATAATACAAGAAGCTGTCCCGGTGTAAAGTACTGTCGCACCTTCGCAAGTACGGCAAGCTTTCCTGCAGCTGCTCTTGCTCTGGACTCAATGTACCGACCAAAGTTGAGGTTCGAGGAGATCTCTAAGCCTAACAACTGAAGCCAGTCACTGTATTCCAAGGATACATTCTGGAAAGTAGGAGCCAAGGTGAAGGGGCTCCTTTTGGCGGTGAACAAACACGTCTGCGTTTTGGTGGCGTTGAATTTGACAAGATTGGCATTGCCCCATGCGGAGACTGCCTGAAGTTTGTCATTCAAACGTTGCACCATGGCTTCTCTGTCAGATTGTACTTCATCTCTACTAGCCCGAGAACTTGGCAGATATCTTTCTACAACTGTGCTGTCGTCTGCATACCCATAGATACCGGGCTTCAGCAGATCGTTAATGTGCAGCAGAAAAAGAGTTGCAGAAAGAACGGACCCTTGAGGTACTCCGGAATTTATTGTCAAGGGTTCCGAAGAACACCCGTCGACAACAACACGGAGAGATCTCCGGCTCAAAAAGTCCGTTATCCAGCCAATCAGACCAGGAGATATACCGTACGCTGAAAGCTTGCTTAAAAGGCTCACATGCCAGACCCTGTCAAAAGCCTTCGAGACGTCCAGAGAGACGGCGACCGCTTCTCCGTTCCTCTCGATGGCTTCGCCTAAAATATGTGTTGCGTACGCTAGAAGGTCCCCAGTGGACCTATTTCGGCGAAATCCGTACTGTCGGTCACTGAGGAGATCGTTACCTTCTACGTACGCTAGAAGCCGCGAGTTCAATACACGCTCCATAATCTTGCAGAGTATGGAGGTGATTGAAATGGGCCTATAATTAGCAGGATCGGCACGGCTGCCTTTTTTGGGCACGGGTTGCACGTTGGCAAGCTTCCAGGATTCCGGCACTTTTCCAGTCTTGAAAGAGAGGCGATACAGACGTGTCAATACAGGAGACAACTCAGCTGCACATGTCTTGAGCAGAATGGCTGGTATACCATCAGGACCACTGGCTTTATTCACATCTAAACGACACAATGTTCTCCATACCTCTTTGTTAGTGATGCGGATTTCAGGCATCGAAATACCGCAGTGAGGAAGATGTTCTGGAGAAGCATTGCCAGTGTCTAGATGCGAATTCTCAGCAAACAGAGAAGCAAATACATTCGCTTTCTCTGTTGCTGTGTGGGCCAGGGATCCATCAGGCTTCAGCAGAGCAGGCAGTGAGGGTTGGCAGAAGTTCGACTCGATCGCTTTGGCAAGAGACCAGAAAGCTCGACTGCCAGTTGGTCTGACAGAGAGCTTTTCGCCATTCTTAACGATCCGATCAAGACGAGCCTTCCGCAATGCCTTTTTATAGGACTTGGCAGCTTGGTTAAAGGCTCTCTTCTTTGTACTTACATCCGGAGTTTTGCGGCTTCGAGCATCAGCCCAAATGAGGTATGCCGAATGTTTTCGGTCATGTGCATGACGACATTCGGCATTAAACCATGGGCGAGCTTTGCCACCGATGGGTACGTCAGCAAAAGGAATAAAATACTCCATTGCCTGATGCACCACATCGGTTATAGCATCCGCGCAACTCGACGGATCCAAAGAAGAGAAGCAGACCTGCCGCCAAGGATAAGACGAAAAAAAGTGCCGCATCTCATCCCAATCTGCTGATTTGTATTTCCATACTCGCCTAACACCATGTGGTTCGAAAACTGGTGGGGAATATGTAAATACAGATTTCACCAGACAGTGATCGGAGGTTCCCAAGGGGGACGTGACCTCTACACGATACCTGTCCGGATCAGTTGTCAGCAGAAGGTCCAGGCAATTTGCTGTATGGCCTACCACATCTGGTACCCTTGTCGCTTGCCTCACCAGCTGAAAGAGGTCCAAGGACAACGCAAAGTTCCGCGCTTCTCTTCCAGCATGGTCGGTCTTCTGGTACGGGAACAGCCAGTCCTGATGACAGGCATTAAAGTCCCCCAGAAAGACGAGCTGCGCCGAAGGGTACTGATACAGAGCCATATCTGCAGCCTCACTGAGATACTCAAATAAACGAGTTGTCTCCTGGTCACCGCTATGCGAACGGTAGACACAGGAATACAGGATTTTTTCGTTTCCTGTGTCCACTAAAACCCATAGGGAAGAAAAAGTGGGGTCTTCAAGGTGACGGAGACGCTGAACACAGAGGTCGTTCCGCGCGTACACACTGACTCCGGCTCGTGAGCGAAAGTTGTGCTCTAACGAGTAACCGGGATAATCCAAGTATGCAGCGCTCAAAGGACATTGTATCTGCGTCTCCGTCAAAAAGAGCAAGTGCGGCTGCTCTGTCTCCAGGTGGTGGTGGACAGCTAAAAGATTTGAGTGCAAACCCCTGATATTAGTGAGGTGCACTTTATATGAGGAGGAGTGCAACCGCTGTGTAACCTTGTTCTTTTTTCTTAACTTTTTCATAAAAAAATAAATAAATATAAAAGTGAATAGGGATGGGAAATGGCAGTTGAACGAGACGGCACGTATCGAACCCGACGTCGAAATTGGTGATGTCTTGCCACTGGGAGGCTAGTCTGGAGACTGCGGGGACGCCCGAACCCCCCCAGGGATCGCCATCGGGCCTCCTCGTCTGGTCGCCAACCAGCACGATGGAGCCACCCTGGGATTTTTCACAGCTGGCGGGGCAGCCTTTCGTGGTTGGCTATCCCACTAATTGGGCCCCCAACTATCTGCGGGCGGCCAGCGGAAAGCCGTCGCTTTGGATCCCGCTACCCTCCTCGACTAGACACCCGACAAAACAAACACCAACCCGACGTCAGACCGGTTCGCCAACGCACCGCAACTGTTCAGACCCATTTCCCATAAACGGCTTCATCGAGCAACGTGCCGGAACACGACTAGGTCGCTTTGCGGCACGATTCTGCCCGATGGGTGGTAACTTTGCCGGCGACCGGATGTTATGATCTACCACCAAGAGAGTTTAATTCACCGAGACGGGACAGCGATACGGTAGCTCAATTGGTAGTGCAACGGGACGGTTTCCTAGAGGTCGCGGGGTTCGAATTCCTGCCTGTATCGGTTTATTTTTTTATTCTATACTTATATTATATACGATTGGATGTTGTTATTTTGCATTTCGTTTCATTCCTTTATTTATAGATGTCCCGACGCATGAACTTTTGTTTTTTACAGCGTATTTTACTGTGTTCGGTAAACTACACTTATTACATTCTGTTTTGTTTTGTGCTTAAAAAATATTTTTAGTTTCTTGAAAAGAAAGAAGGTACTGACCTGATGTCAGCGATAATAGTTATTAACAAAAATATATTCTGGCCCGTGTAACGTTCTTATATTGCATTGAACTTTGGGTATGTTCCAAAAAATAAAAAGGCGAACTTTTTTTTAGTGTTATAGGTTATTGCCTCGGTCTATTTACAATCTAAGGTAATCTTAACTCGGAAAAAAATATATTTCCAACGAAAAATGTAAGAACTAATTTGGGGCGTAGTAATAATACAAAAACATACTGGAGAGATTTTAATAACATTTGTTTTCATGTTTTAAACTGTGTAGTATTATAAATCAGTTTACGTTAATAGAGTATTAAAATAAACTTGAATTAATGTTTGTCATGTCCAGGAAGTGTTTACAGATTAACACAAATTATTTGTAAAAGAAAGTGTACATATTCATCTCCTATATAATTACAGGTAGCAACACCCTATCCGAAGTTCGAAGAAACGTTCTTTGCTTTTGACGATACTGTCAAATGTCCGCAACTTGATGAGTTTAGTAACATCGTAGTTGGAATATTAGATTGCCTTGACCTGAACATTTATGTGCCCAGCGGAGCGAATTCTAGCAGTAAACTTCCTGTTTTTGTATGGATTTATGGAGGTGGTTTTCAATTAGGATTCGCTGGGCGATTTTTATATGGACCTAAATACTTCATAAGAAATAATGTAATTTTGGTGACCTTGAATTACAGAGTTGGACCATATGGATACATGTGTCTCGATACTCCAGAGGTGCCTGGCAATCAAGGTCAGAAAGATCAGCTCTTAGCTCTCCGATGGATCCATAATAATATCGAATCCTTCGGTGGTGACGTTAATAAAGTGACGTTAGGCGGACAGAGTTCAGGCGCAGGTTCCGTCGATTCTCATTTATGGTCTAAGCAAGAAAAGTTATTCAACCAAGTTATTTTGCAAAGCGGTTCTATATTCGGCCCATGGGCTTTTACTGAATTTAATCATACACAACCTTTAACACTCGCTGCTCATTTAGGTTATGACACAAATGATTTGTCTGATGCCTTATCATTCCTCGCTAAAGTTGATGTAAAAGTAGTAATAGCAGCAGCTACGGAACTGTCAATGAAATTTAGAATGTGTGTTGAAAAGGAATTTGAAAATGTTGAAAGATTCGCAATTGATTATCCCAGAAATCTTAATGTAAGTAAAGCAAAAACTACACCGATATTAATAGGGTATAACAGTCACGAAAATATGGGGGATTTTGTTCACAAACAAGAAAGTGATTTAAAGAGCATGAATATATTCAATATATATTTAAATCAAATATTCAATTACGATAAGAATTTCTTCGAATTGGAAGAACTTGTTCGTCAATTTTACATAGGTGATAAAGAAATTGGTAAAGCAGTTCAATGGAATTTAATAGATTTCGCATCCGATTACAATTACATTTATCCCACATACATGAGTACACAGAGTTATTTAGATAACGGGGCCGAAAAAATTTACCACTATGTGTTTTCGTATGGTGGTGAAAGAAATTTAATGAAGAAAAAAGACAATGTAACCGGAGAGGGTGCCATTCATGCGGATGAATTAAGCTATTTATTTGACATGACTTACGACCCATCCACTCCAACGGAAGACGACCAACGGGTTATTAATATGTCAACAAAATTATGGACTAACTTTATTAAATACGGGTGAGTTGATATTTGTTTTGAAAAAAAAATTCATGCATTTTGTTAATTGTTTATATACATGTATACAACATTTAGTAAAATATAATTAAAAGTAAACAGCTATTCTCTGCTGTTATTAAATATTAAGTTTTTGTTGAATATTAATATTTTTTTCAGAGACCCTACTCCAGAAAAGACAGAACTGCTACCGATAAAATGGTTGCCCGTCTCAAAGGAAGAACCAAACTATTTAAACATAAACCTAAAGTTATCACAGGGTAAAGGGCCGTTCAATGATCGAATCACGTTCTGGAAAGAGTTTGTTGAAACCAATAAAGAAAAATTGAAAGGATATAAACCTGTAAAGTTATAGATTTCAGAAATAAAAATAATTACTTTTTATGTTTTAGTATCAATAATTTTTTTTAATTCATTATCTTTGGCTTTTATTGTGTAAGGAATTGCTTGTATGTGCTTATTGTCTTGACTATAATAAATATAATAAAAAATCTTGATTTAATTGTTATTATTCTTTAAGCTTACTTAAATATGAGACCATAATTATTATCATAGAAGTAGTAGTGGTATAAAAAGTTCATCCAGTTCTTTTTAGATACCGCTCTTTACTTGAATTCTAATTTATTCTTAAAATCCGTGGAAAGGTAAAAATATATTTGTGTAAAGATACAAATAATAAATAATCTAACTAGTATTATTTAACTAGTAAAATGTAATAAATAAGTTACTTTTAATGATTTATATTTGGAAATATTTTCTAAGGTCCAATGACCCTAACAAACAAACAAACAAACTCACATTAGATTATATAGTATTAATAATAATAGTGTGGAGAGTACATCATCAAGGAACTTAGTTCCTTTCTATGGCGTCTCATTTATTTGATAAGTTAAATTTTAAAATATATATACCTAAATAGTAAGCTTTTACTAGTAAAAAGTTCCATAAAAGGTTCAGATCACTGTGATATATATTTTAAACTTGCTTTTCTGATCGTATATATTAGCATCACTTAAAATCTACTGAAGCTATTAAAATCTAGTGTAAATATTTGAACGTAGTCCATTGAAATATTACATTTGCTTTGCATCTTTAGAGGACATTTTATATTTTATCGTTTTGACATGTGGAGGGTCTATAGAAGCTTAACTTCTTTAGTCCTGATGTTTTGTTATTCTTATGAGCGTTGCTAATGATTTGCTATTATGTTATGGCAGGAGTCATCTTCGTAATTTTAAAATATTTAGTAATCCTTATCTATACATTCCTTACTACAGTATAATTACTTAATGTCCGTACCTTTGACCCAAGTAAAATGAATGAACATAACGTTCGAGGTATATAAGTGTTTTACCATTCGAATGTGTATTTCACGGAACCACATTTATGACATATTTAGCCACTCTAGAGTCTTTCTTGAACTTTTAATTAATGAATTAAATATTCTGATGTTTTGTTACACTTATTAGCGTTGCTATTGCTTTGCTATTATGTTCTAAGGCATTTCGTCGTCTCCGTATTTTTAAAATATTTTACGGAATTTCAGCATGCATTTGTATATGTATGTATAAATATTAAGACAAATAAGAAAATATTCATTTTCCAAGACAGTTACAAATATTATGAAATATCAAAATAAAATCAAAATCAAAAGCTGCTCTCTTGAGCTCTCTTAGATCTTTCTATCAAGAACCAGAAAACTCATCAGTTTAATAACAAAATTAAAAAACCCCTGTAATATTGTAATATAAAGTATTGTGAGATATTATATTATACCAATAAATAAAATATTTTCTTTTAAAGTTGATGTTAAATTAGTAATAGCAGCAGTAACAAATGAAAATGTCGAAAGTATTTTAAGTGAACATCCTAGAAATTCTAACGTACCTAAAGCGAGAAATACACCTATACTGACAGGATTTAATAGTCATGAAACGATATTATTATATATAACCAGTCAGAAAGTACGTTTAAGAATACGAAAGTATTAAATATATCTTTAAATTAAAAATCAATTATCATGAAAATTTCTTTAAAATGGAGAACATTGTTCGTCATTTCTACATAAGTAATGAATTAGTTGGCAAATCAGTTCAACAAATGTCTTTTGAATAATGTAACAAAATCAAAGAGCCAACAATCTTCACAAAAAATATATAAAAAAGCCGATTTAATACACAATCACTACACTAAAAATAACTTACGAACAGACGACCTAGAAGCAATCACAGAAATAAAAAATCAAAAGTAGAAAATTTATAATCATACCTAATCATGTAATGTAATTTCTTACTTAATTCTTCTCCATGGTCCTAGCCTTTGGTACCATGCAAATGGATTCTGACGTTTTATAAGCGCAGTGTATTTATATGTCAAATAAAAATTTTTGATTTTCGCTTTTATAATTTAAGTCATATCGAACAATTACGTTTCTTAAAAAAAAAGTATGTACGACTAAAATAAGTATGACCAAAAAAAAAATGTGATATCCAGAAATCATCAGAATATGTATGTATTATTAATTAAAGATATGTAGAAATTCCAGTTATATTATATTATAGACGTATAAAGAATTTTCCATTCTGTTATCATTAGCACACATATTTATTGTTTGCCCTTTCTTCAAATCTGAAATAGAAGGTTGATTGATGAATTATTTGTGAATAGATAATTAAAAATACATAAAATTATTTAGAGACAATTCATATTATTTTAGGAATTTGGCAGGTTGTAGTACTTCAAGTGAATTATAATTTTAAATATAATTTTAGTCTCCTGTTGTTAAAATTTAGAATATTACTTTTTTTATAAATTTTATTATTGGTAATGAATTGCAGAATATTATTTAAGTGTTAGTTATTGCTTTTAGTGGAATATAAATCATTTTGGTGCACTTGTTAGTTTTCAAAGACCTTATCATATTATTTAAATTAATAAAGTAATTTAGTTCTTTAGTCGAAATTTCGAATTTACCCATACTTTGTTTGACGTTCTCTGTGCTTAGCAACATAGTTCCCTCAGTTTTTAATTTTGAATTTAATATATCTTCTATCGGAAGCACTTATGGGTTTCATTTTCTAATTAGCTTTAGGTGAATGTCCTTCAAATTAATGTTCAAATTATCGTTTTTATAGCCTTGATTCTTATAATCATTCGTGTATTGTAGGGTTGATTTAGTTTTATGAATTAATCATGATTCTTATTGCCGGCACTTCTCGGATATTTTCAGAGCTCTTGGAAACTAATTAAAATAAAAAGAATATGCACTGTATACTACCTATACTAAGTGTACTAAATGTTTTGTGATTTTTTTTTGTTTATTTAAAGAATAAATGGACATCTTTATTACAATTTGCACGTCACAAAGTATTAACAGCGAACAAGGTTATATTACATACTATATTGGAAAATAAATATGGTAAGTGATTTACAAGGACTAAGAATTTGCCCTTGAAGAACACCCGTTTAAACCAAAGTACATGAAGAAACGGCACTACTTAGACTGTCTGTTATCTATGAAATAAAAATGAGGTTACAAGATCAGCAGTCAAGATAAGAAACTCCGTACTGGTGAAGTTAAAGCTCTCAGTTTATAATTCTAAGATGTAGAAATATAAGATTTGATTAGTCTATGACAATATGCTGGTCAGAATGTGTAGATATTATTATGTTAATATTATTATTTTTATTTTGAATTGATGTTATTTTACGAATACATAATATAACTAACTAAACCATCTTTACCATGTACTTGAATATTATGTTCGCTTTGTGTAATTTTACACCTAATTTATATTTATAAGCAACACTTTTTTGTTCTTAAGGACCACACAAAGTTTTGGTAAGCGGCTAGATTTATATTATTGTCTAAAATTTTTGTTACAATATTTTTATTAATACAATTCTCTTGTAATGACTCTTGTCATTACTTCCTCATGTCAGTAGCACGTAACAGACTAGTTCATAATATTAAACAAAAAATCTATTTATTAGTAGTATATGAGCATTTACCTTAAAGTGATCAACGATTGAGTTTAGTTAACATATTTCCTTTTATCAAGTAGCGAAAGCTACTTTATATAATCATCAGGGATAAACATCCCTTAGACGATAGATATATAGGGATAGACGGTAAAAACTCCAAATTTACAAGGTACACAGGTAGTCCATAAAACTTCATGACCAAGATGTGCTATTTAATTTTTTCTGATTTTACCCGCCCTCGGAGGTTTGGGGTTTAAAAGTCTAAATACAAATAAATACATGCATATGCATACAATATTGTCCTCATTCGATTTTATGCACCTATAATTTTGAATCTATTCATATGCTGCATTATTTTCTAAGCAGATTTCGATACTTCAAGAGTTTCGCGTGCAACAGACTAAGTTGTTATAACAATCAATACTAGGTTTAGTTTATAGTATATTTATTTTAGTATATTGTATTGTCAATTTAGTGGTTAACCCATATGATGTCAATTTTTACATGAAAATTGCTACTAAAAAAATATATTTTATTATTATCTTAACTTGTCGTGACATAACGAATGCTATTTGCTATGGATATATTAAATCAATTTAAACCAAGTTAAATTTCAAAATATAAATCGTTAAAGACAAATATCAAATATAATAAAACTATAAAATGGACTAACATAAGAAAACTAACCTCCACTCAAATCAAGTCCTCTTTACAAAAAACTTTTGATATGTAGACAAAATATAAAATCCAAAAATAAACGACTCCTCAGAAATTTACAACGATAGCCAACAATCTATTTGTTATTTATTGATAGAAAAATGATAAAATTGAAGATATAGATTTCAAAAAGAAAAAACATTTTGAAGATTTAAAGTCAGAATAAAAATGCAGATTATAATTGTATGGTTTTTAGTTTTGGAAGTGGTCCAGGGAATGGAAATATTTGATCCTCTGGTTAAGACTAAACGAGGCATTATAAGAGGTCTAAGATCAGATGACGGTCATTACTCCATGTTCCTTGGAATACCTTTTGGAAAGGTGGATGATAATAATCCCTTTGGGGTGCGTACATGACTTATCAGTTAACTGAATCATGGCTTTATGAAATATGCAAATTACGAATACATAACAAAAAAAATCAAAACGATTATTAAAAACAACCTATCCAGTTTTAAGGGACCTTACGTGGATCATACTGTAAGTTCTTAGAAAATCAAAAACTGAGCAAATTAGTAAGCTATAAATTATATTATAGATTTTCAAAATAGTGTCCATTCACATCAATACACCGCAGCAAAACAAGAAAGAAAAACACTTTGACCATTCGTCCTTAGCGGTCCTTTCACCGGCATTTAACAGCATACATTTTTAATTTTTCGTCATAAAACGCGAACTCTGCTGCCTCAGTGTCCATAAAAAGTTTTTTTTTTATTTTCGGGAATAAATTAAAATCGCAAGGTGCGAGGTCAGGACTATACAGCCGGTGACCCACTATTTCCCAGCCTGACTTTTCCAAATAGTAAATTGTTCGCCCGGGCGACCCGGCCCGGTATGCGACCAGGCGTTGTCGTGGTGAAGGAGGATTCTTTTCGAGGTAATTATCCCCGAACCTTTTCCAAGGCAATTGGCAAACAATAGTAAGTATACCACTCAGCAGTAACTGTTTTTTGATCATCTAAAACAATTGTCGTATTGCCGCAACCCATCCTTCCGAAGAACGAGGCCACTTTCTTTTTTCCCACACATCGACCTCTTTTCACTTAGGTTGGGAAATATTCGAAAGGTTGCACCCAGTGAATTGATTGTTTTTTGGTTTCCGGATCATAACAGCATATCCAGATTTCGTCACCCGTATGTATGTCGAACATAGCATTTGAGTCACCTCCCTTAAATTCATGCTGACGTGACACAGGCAATTTTCAACATGCCGGAAAATTTTAAAACAAATGTATAAATACATATTCAATAATATTCGCAGAAAAACATTTTCGAAATTTTAAATTATATTGTTATAATATTGTTTACAAGGGCCAGTTCTAAGAACTTTCAGTTTGACCTTCCTAACAAAGATGATAAATTATCAAAGCAAACCACGATACAACTACTGAAGACAACAAGATTCACAAAACTCATTAACAACATCAAGGACTTCGTTTGAAAAAAATTAACAGCTTTTTACATTACATTTTTATTTAGTTATTTTTAGTTATAGCTAGGCTGTTTAGTTTATTGAAAAGAAAACATTTTCTTAGTTTGTACATAAACCTATAACCTGGAAGCGACATTTACTGAACTAGTATCACTTAAGATTTTATTAAAACTTGCAATCGTTTTAATATTATTCTCTAAAACAGTCAAAAATCAGTTTCAGACATACGAGGGGGCGTTTTTAAGTTCGCGGAATGTTGAACGGAAGTTTTAAGTTTTATCTAAATCGGATAATTAGTCTTTGAACTATCGTCGATCAAACAACTCAATCTGGCAGAGTCTGATTAAGGGAATAAATCGAGTTTTTTACCAAGAAAAGTTTTTTACCAAGAAAAGCTGAAAAGTTTTTTACCAAGAAAAGCTGAAAAACCATATTGAAAAAAATTGCATTCGTTTGCGAGCACTCTTACCCGAGTAGAACTATGTTTTACAAATTTTAGTCTCTTTAAACATGACAGAGACTCACTTAAAGGTAATCCAAGCCCTGGACAGCCGACCGAGGTGACTACTCCGTAAACGATTCAAAACTTCGAAAATCTAGTATTAAAAGATGCCAGACTAAAGAAGAAACACCTTGCAAGTTGAACCCGTTTTGTGAAATAACAATGAATTATTGAGACGAATTGTTATGGTTGACAAATCATAGGTTCCTCCGAAAGAAAGAGAGATCTGAAAAGTGTATTAGAGTAATGTATTGAAAAAGAAAAATAATTAAGTATTTTTATTCTCACATATTATTCTCCATTCCGAGAATTTAAACACCCCTTCGTATAAAGATGAAGCAACATTACTTGTAATTAAATGGACCACATTAAATAAAAAAAAATATTTATAGGTAGCTAAACCGTATCCCAGGTTTGAAAAAATATTCTTTGCAAATAACGATTCTGCTATATGTCCACAAGAAGAAGAGTTTGACAAGACCATAGTTGGAACATTAGACTGTCTCCATCTGAACATTTACGTACCAAGTGATGCGGATTCTAGATGCACACTTCCTGTCTTGATCTGGATTCATGGAGGTGGTTTTCAAGTAGGATACGCTGGGAGATACTTATATGGGCCCAAATATTTGGTCAGACATGATGTCATTTTGGTGACCATGAATTATAGAGTTGGAGCATATGGATTTATGTGTTTAGATACGCCAGAGGTTCCTGGAAACCAAGGACTCAAAGATCAGCTTTTAGGTCTCCGATGGATCAATGACAATATTGCGTTTTTCGGTGGAGATGTTAATAAAGTAACTCTAATGGGGGAAAGTGCTGGAGCGGCTTCTGTAGAATTTCATTTATTGTCTAAGCAAGAAAAATTGTTCAACCAAATTATTTTGCAAAGTGGTTCTGTATTTTGTCCTTGGGCAATCGATAAACCTGATTTAACACAACCGTTAAAACTTGCTGATCGTTTAGGTTACAAAACAGTAAATTTATTTGATGCCTTAACATTCCTTGCAAAAGCTGATGTTAATTTAGTAATAGCAGCAGTAAGAGACTTATCGATGGAATTTAAAGTGTGTGTAGAAAAGAAATTTGAAAATGTCGAAAGTATTTTAAGCGAACATCCCAGAAATTCGAACGTACCTAAAGCAAGGAATACACCTATACTGACAGGATTTAATAGTCATGAAATGATGTTGTCATACATAAACAAACCAGAAAGTCAGTTTAAGAATATGAATGTATTCAATAAATCCTTGAATCGAATATTCAATTACGACAAGGATTTCTTAGAAATGGAAGATATCGTTCGTCATTTTTACATTGGTGATAAAGAAATAAGTAAAGCAGTTCAATGGAATTTAATAGAATTCTCATCCGATTGTGAATTCATCTATCCCGTGCAAGAAAGCATAGACAATTTTTTGACCAATGGGGCTGATAATGTCTACCATTACGTGTTTTCGTACAACGGTGAAAGAAATTTAATGAAAAAGAGGAGTAACATAACTGTAGGAGGTGCAGCTCATGCGGATGAAATCAGTTATTTATTTGATATGATTTATGATCCATCTACTCCCACGAAAGAAGACCAAAAGATTATTGATATATTAACAAAATTATGGACCAACTTCGTAAAATATGGGTGAGCATATTTTTTTTGGAAACTATTCATTTAATTTTAAGCTCATAAAAACAATCAACTAGCTATATATGTAGAAAATATATATGAAAGTTTTTTATCCCTATGAATCGGTATATTTATATATATCTACACAAAAAACATCTAACAACAACAACAACAACTAGCAATATTGTTTCAATGTGTACGTTAGTTACTAACAGTTTTTGTTTTACAGGAACCCTACTCCAGAAACGACAGAGTTACTTCCGATAAAATGGTTGCCTGTTACCAAAAAAACTCTCAACTACTTGAATATAAACTCAGCATTGTCGACAGGAAAGCGACCCCTTCACGATAGAATGGCTTTCTGGAAACTATTTGTTGAAGCCAATAAATTAAAACTTAAAGGATATAATCCTATGGTATTTTTAATAATGTATTTTTAATTCAGGAGTGATTAATACTTACATTAGTTATTTGGTTCAGAAAATAATTATACACATAATATGAAAAAACCAAAAATTTATATTAGTATATAGTTCCTATTTAGTTTTATTCTCACTATACCTTTTTTCCATTAATATCATACCAGTGGTCTTAGTTTCTCCTCATAAATCTAACCAGCAAAAATAATTTTCATTATTAATTATCGTACACTTACATAGTCAATAATTTTTTACTTACCAAAAATGAATTTTGGTTGCTATAAATAAATAAAGGACTATTTTTATTATTTTTGTATCTGTTGTTTATATCAATTTTGGTTTTTCTTTTACCGACGGGTTTTTGATAGTCTTCTTAGTATCATTTCCAAGATCTTTTTTAATTAAAAAGTTTTGGAGTAATTTGAGAAAAGTGATCAGTTTAGTTTTTTATTTTTTTTGTGGTCTTGGAAGATTTAGGGAATGTGTAAATCTTATGGAGATATTTGGTTGTGCACTAGAAATGCACTACAGAACAGGTATTTGGCGAACTAATTAGCATTTAAAAAAAACTACAACAGACAAACTAATTAACTAAATATGATTACTTTTGATTTTTGTACCATTATATCCTAAAAGTAATATTAAAATAAATGTTCGATAAGAAATTTTGATGAAGTAATCCTAAATCATTCGTTCTCTTATTACAAGAAACTAACTTGTTAACTTGTACCATAAAGTAATATATGAGGATATACACAGAAAAGTAATATTGTTTTTGTCTAATTTTGACATTTAAATATGGTTACTTTTTCGCAACGAATTCAGAAAGTAATATTGTTTAGATGTGTCAATTTATTACTTATGTATCCATTTAGTTACTTAATTTCAGTGTTGTCTAAGCAAATTCATCATAATAATCGTTTATATGTTGATTTTATTAAAAAGTTTGGTAACAATAAGAAATGCAAAACCATTTCTAAAATATGATATTTTAGCGGTTTCAGGTGGCTTATAAATTGAATAATAAAAGTCCTAAGAGATTTAAAAGCAAAGAAATCCCAACATATAGAAGATGCTGTGCTCCATATGATTTCGTGGGAAATGTTCGCTTTAGAGGTTTTTCTTGGGTGATGAACCCTTGTAGTGTCGGAAGCATTACCATTCATTGAACCGGAGCTGGTGAGTCATAGGTTCAAAACTTATTTTAACTGTTGACCTAACTAGTCTTAATATATATAAATTAGGCGTCACATTGTTTGTACGTCACGATGGATTCCTAAACTACTTAACCGATTTAAATCAAATTAGCACACCGTGTGTAGTTTGGTCCGAATTGAAAGATAAAGTACCTTACATCACAATTTATCGTCGCAATATTATTTTATTACAAATTATTTGTTCTAAATTATCTGTTAGCTCCAAACGAGTCTAACAAATGGCAGTTTCTGTTGACTGGATTGAGTAGGTATTCAATAGATGGCGCTATGTTAAAAGTACAAACGTTTCAATGAAACATATACACTAACTATCATCACCACTATTCGTTGCTGGGGCTAAATTATAAATGAAATTTAGATTGTAGAAGGCAAACAGTGAAATTTAATTGTTATTATTTATTTTATTTTTTTGTTTTAGCATAGTCCCGGCTACGTGTTACTTAGACTGAAGTATAAATTAACTTTATATTATAGTGAACATAATATAGTGAAAAAAATTTTGCTTCTTCGTCAAAACTATTTGTGTTAGCTAAAGACAGGTTAACCAAAAATATTGTGCCTCGATAGTGTAAAATAAAATTAAAATTAAAAGTATTAATAATTAACAATAAAAAATAAAACTGTCTGCCCCACCTACCTTGATTTATAAATTTAAGTGTGATATGATTTTTTACTATCAACATTGTATTGCACTTATTTGTTACAGATTATTTATTAGAATTTTGATCAATTGTGTTCAAAGATCTTACCCTTAAAAAACCCAAACCCGTGGATTTATATACCAGCTTTAATGTTTTCGTCTTCTTTCCTAAATAATAATTTCATTTTAGATAATGGTAGCATAAAATGACTCATGGAGGACGCCATGTTTTTTTACAAATTGCATATATATCAAAAAATGGCGGTCCCCATGACGGTTACCCCTTAAGTACTACAATATAATATAACAAAAACCTTAGCCATAGCAACACGTGACCAGGTCTGTTAGTTAACAATATGTGTTTTTAAATTATTCACACAAAGAAATTTCAAAGCAAACAATTTTCTTTATTGTATTGTCACAAGAATATACTTTTATTTTGTTACTAACATAATGTTAAGATTTAAATAAATGGTATACTTATTAAAAATGTATTTTGTTTTAATTACTAATTATAAAAATAATTGAACTATCTGTTGCAAGCAAGTATACAACGTATAAAAAGTATACAACGGCTAAATATTATATATAGCCGTTTACTATAGGAAAAATATTAGTATTTAAACTGTGGTAAAACTTAATTTGTTCGTAATAATTAGATGCTCCGTCCATGACTTTAGCTGGTAGACAGAAAAATAGCCGATATGAGAATTTCAATATATACGTAATTATTTTTAGTATTTTTAACTAATCTAAAAAAGATATTACCTTTTTCAGATGTAATCAAACTAATTTACTTATAATGCAACACTTATGGATTATTTTATTGTTTTTTTTTTAAGCATTTCTGTTTTGAGTAGGTACTCGTATATGCAAAATTATAGAACTTGGTAAGAAAAAAGTAACACTGGTAGTTTGTGTACGATTGTGGAAGTACTTTGTATGATTTTTCCGTCTTAAAAACCATTCCGGAATCAAGGATTTGGCCAACGTTTAGTAGTTTTTTATCATGTTATTATGATTTCTTCATACAAAATTGTATAAATATATATATATATTATAAAATAGCAATTGATGACACCATGTACCTACTTAACATTAATGTTATATAAAGTTCAATATATCAGTTGGACAATATTAGTATAAAAAACTACAGTTAATAGAAAACGTTGTTAATAACCAAAAACTTTAAAATTATGCAAATATAAAAAACTTTAATTAATCGTGACAGGGAATGTTACAAATATATTTAAATTGCACTTTAAAAGACATACACTGTAGGTACACCGCTATGCAATTTTTATGCAAATTGATATAAACTATTAAATAAAATTACTGTAGAAAACTAAACCAGTTTATGAAAGACTGGTAGTATCTAAAAAAATATAAATAAAATGCAATATTCAGTTAAGTCAGATAACCACAAAACTGTCATTGATAACGAAAGGATAAAATTGATCGAGATGTGAAATTCAAGCGCATTTTTAATGTTGCAGTAAAGTCAGTTGTACTGTAAAATGCGGGTTATAATAGTGTGTTTTTTAGTTTTGGTAGTAGTCCAGCGAATAAAAGGAGTTGATCCGCTGGTTGAGACTAAACGAGGCATTATCAGAGGTCTAAGATCAGATGACGGTGATTACTCCATGTTCCTTGGAATACCTTTCGGAGAGTTAGATGAAGATAATCCGTTTGGGGTGAGTGTATCGAATCAGTTCAAATGATCACATATTCAAATAAAAAGGGTTTAGAAGTTACCTCCTCTTCATTTTTTTGCACAATGAATGAATATGTAATAAAAACTAGAGACACTTCCTCTTTCAATGATTTTAAAATTAAAATATTACTAGAAACAGCTCATCCTGTGTTTATAATTGCTCATTATAAGGTTTATGTTTATTACTATTAACTCATTTCTATCTATACCATAATATATATAAATTCACCCAAGAGAGCTTCCAACTTATAGACAAAATAATAATTATCAACGAAAAAAGTAGCAGCTGCTCTAGATTTCACAAGCATCAGAAAACTCATCAGTTTAGACTGAAAACAAATTTATAAAACCAGCAATTTAACTATGATCTTTTATACTTTTATAAGGAACAAAACCTTTATATTTTTTTAACAATACTAAACTAAGCATTTAATCATTTAGATTTTATTAAAACTAATAATAATTCCAACAATATTTCAATACCAACACAAACTAGTTCTAAGAATATAATTTAAGTTAATTAACAATACATTAAAAGGATACACCAGTCCTAATCAAAAGTTTTGTACGTTACTTGTAGAGGAAAAGTCAAAATAAACTCTTTCAAATGTTCTCAGGTAGCTAAGCCGTATCCCAGATTTGAAAAAACGTTCTTGGCGTATGACGATTCTGCTATATGTCCACAAGTTGAAGAGTTTAATAACACCATAGTTGGAACATTGGACTGTCTCCGTCTGAACATTTACGTGCCAAGCGGTGCAAGTTCTAAGAACAAACTTCCAGTTCTGGTCTGGATTTACGGAGGTGGTTTTCAATTTGGATTCGCTGGAAGATATTTATATGGACCCAAATATTTGATCAGACATGATGTAATTTTGGTCACATTGAACTATAGAGTGGGGCCATATGGATTCATGTGTTTGGATACGCCAGAGGTTCCAGGAAACCAGGGACTCAAAGATCAGTTATTAGCTCTGCGGTGGATAAATGATAATATCGCATCTTTCGGTGGTGATGTAAATAAAATAACTGTTATGGGAGAAAGTGCTGGAGCAGCTTCCATCGAATTTCATTTATGGTCCAAGCAAGAAAACTTGTTCAACCAAATTATTTTACAAAGTGGTTCTGTATTCAGCCCTTGGGCAATCCATAAACCTGATTTAACACAACCATTTATACTTGCTGAAAGTTTAGGTTACAAAACAGTAGATTTATCTGATGCCTTGTCATTCCTTGCCAATACTGATGCTAATTTAGTAATAGCAGCAGCAACAGACATTTCGCTAGATTTTAAAGTGTGCGTAGAAAAGAAATTTGAAAATGTCGAAAGTATTTTAAGTGAACATCCAATCAATTTAAACGTACCTAGAGCAAGACATACACGTATACTGACAGGATTTAATAGTCATGAATGGATGATATTATATATAAACAAACCAGAAAGCGCCTTTAAGGATATGAATGTTTTCAATAAATCTTTGAATGAAATATTCAATTACGATGAGGATTTCTTTGAAATGGAAGATATTGTTCGTCATTTCTACATTGGTGATGAAGAAGTTGGTAAAGCAGTTCAGTGGAATTTAGTAGATTTTTCATCCGATAGCGATTTCATCTTTCCCGTACAGGAAAGTATACAAAGGTTTTTGAACAATGGGGCCGAAAATGTCTACCATTACCAGTTTTCGTACAGTGGTGAACGAAATTTTGTTAAAAAAAGATCGAATATAACTGAAATTGGTGCAGCACATGCAGATGAAATTAGTTATTTATTTAATATGATTCATGACCCATCTACCCCTACGAAAGAAGACCAAAAGATTATTGATATATTAACAACATTATGGACCAACTTCGTAAAATATGGGTGAGTAAAGATATATAAATATTTTTTTTTTTTAACATTTACAATAATATAGCCGTATCTATATAAGCCTATTATAAATTCTTTCGGTTTACGACAAATGTTTTTTGTGTTGCTCTATAAAACAAAGATACGGCAATAAAAGTTTATTTGTCGCTCTTAAACTGATTAAAATAATATTTTCAATCTTCTTCGTGTCCCGACGTCCTTTAAAAGATTTTCGCGTCATCAAGGTGACATTTTATCTTTCATACAATGCGACGCCATCTTCCTCATCACTGAGGAGAACAAATCATTTGACATTAACATTGAAAAAACACGCTTAAATATAAAAAAACTAAAACAATGCAAGTGGTTGAACGAATCTTAAGTATTATTTTACATCTATATAATACATATTTATAATATGTAATAATATAAGTTGTGTAAATATGTATAATAATAATGTAAGTAATAATATTATAAGTTGTGTCTTAGCCTTATGTGTCGGTATGTAAATGGAAAATCTAAACAAAAAGTACTGTCTGTGTATCAAAGAAGTTTTAATGTGTACTTTTTAAGTTTTTAAGACTATTAAGATAAAAATAGGTTTTTTTTTTTTGCAGAGAGCCTACACCAGAAACGACCGAATTGCTACCGATAAAATGGTTGCCAGTTACTAAGGAAGCTCTTAACTATTTGAATATAGACTTGAAATTATCTACAGGAAGACGACCCTTTAATGACAGAATGGCATTCTGGAAACTTTTTATTGAAGCCAATAAGGAAAAACTTAAAGGATATAATCCGATGGTACCTTTAATTTAATATGGGACCGATGGAAGTTACATTATTTGTTTCTTTAGAAATTAATTGAATATATCTGTTGAATAAACTTCATTTGTTTATTAGTATTTAATTTTTATGACGTTTTATTTTCACTGTTTATTATTTCTATGAACATTGTCGCGGTGCTTCAACTATCTCCTGAATTTCAAAATCAACTTCAAATAGCTATCGCTGAACCCAATCCCGACATAGACATAAATGCTTAATTATAATATTTTGCATAATTGTAAATGTTTGCCTGTTTCACAAACACTACACTAAAAATAATTTACGATTCACATATATTTTTTTGAAATGTCTATATTACACTATTTAATTCAAATAAAAAAAATGTTTGGAACACTTTTTCAGTTGATTTGTAAGTAAATTGATACTCTTTTCTAAGTGCACAACGGTTAGAAAAATTAGACAGCTAAATGATATCGTCACAACAAGGTTGGGTCTTATAGAAAAGAAAGCAGTTTTATCTACATACAACATGTGTGAAAATATAACACACGTCCGGAAAAAATGCTAATATTAAATGTAAAAAGCCACTTGCATAATATAAATATAATCATAGAATAATAGATGCTATACGTAAAGTGGAACAAAAAAAACATTTTTAGAAAAAAAATTAAATTAAAAATGTATCTATCACAGAATAACAAAATAAAAATGTTTAAACGCGTTCTTATACCCAAAGCTTATACCCAATTATAATACTCAAGATATTAATTATTTTGCCAAAATAACTAACTTGTTGGCAATTTTACAAGTGTTGCTTCACTGTAACCACTTTCAAGATGTTATCAATAGGCAGTCTTAGTTATAAGATAAGGTATTTTAAAAAGACTATTATTTTTAGTGTTTGAAGTTGGAATCCTATAACCCCATATATAAAAGTAAAAGAATGCCATAGATTTCTTGCTTAATTTTTTGTATGAACTTAGCGTTTGGAACCATGCAAATGGATTCTGACGTTTCAAAAGCACATACACTGCTCTTTACGCTTACTTAAGAAAACTAGCCTCCAGTCCAATCTAGTCCTGATTACGACAACTGCTAATATGTACAGAATATATAAGATCTAAAAATATATCAAATTTTTCCAAAAATAAATAAACTTACTAGCAGTCCATTTGTTATTGATAGCGAAATTATAAGATTCTGAAAACTAAACTATTTTGAACATTAAAACTGAAGTCAGTGATAAAATGCAGATTATAAATAAATAATGATATGATAAATAGTTGATCCTTGGTTGAGACTAGTCAAGGCATTATAAGAGGTCTAATATCAAATGATAGAGATAACTCCATGTTCCTTGTAATACCTTTCGGGAAGTTGGATGAAGATAAACCGTTTGGGGTGCGTACATAACTAATCAGTTGAAGTTGCAATGGCTTTATGAGATGTGCAAATTATGATTACAGTTATTATTAAAAACGGTTAATAAAAACAACTTATTTAAGTTTAATTTACAGACCTTGGACAGAGTCAGAAAATTTTCAGCAATCTAAACAATATTCTAAAGCAGTCAAAAATCTGTTCCAGATATATATAAAGTGAAGGAACATTACTAGATTACTTGTAAAGGTATAGACAAAATTAAATTTACAAATTATTAGGTAGATAAGCCGTCTCTCAAGTTAAAAAAAGCATTTTGGCGTATGATTCTGCCATATGTCCAATTAGATGAGTTTAACAAAACTGTAGTATAAGTATTGAACTTTTTTTTTGCTTTGGATAATTTGTTACGGATATCAAACAGCCAAGAAGGTGTGAGCTGGGGAGTTATGTGGGACTACCTGTCAGCATAGATGACGCTGTCATTTTTAAGACTAGCGACTAAAAAAACTAGCAGTTGCCCTCGTTGCCTTAGTGGGATGCTATAGGATCGCTTGTGCATTCACCATGACATGAGCATTGGACTGTCTTCACATGAACATTTACGTGCCAAGTAGTGCAAGTTTTAGAAACAAAGTTCCTGTCTTGATCAAGATTCATGGTGGCTTTTAGGTAGGTTGCGCCGAGAGGTATTTATATGGACCCAAATATTTGACAAAATTAACTCCGGTATAATTAATTACATTTTAAATTGCGACGAGGCACCTTCATCTCGTTTTACCGTGAACACGATTGCTGCAAAGCATTCGGAACGTCGGGTTAAATTTAAAATGTAAATTTGAAATTCAATTAATTGTAAACGAGTTAAGTCTGTAAAAATAGTTTTATTTCAACGCGTAGTACTCGTAAAAGTCTTAGAAAATACTAGACACAATGTAATTTTAGTGACCATGAATTATAGAGTTGGATCTTATGGATTCATATGTGTAGATATGCCAAAAGTTCCTGGAAACTAGGGACTCAAAGATCAGCTTTTAGGTATCCGATGAATCAAAGACATTATTGGTGGTTGAGATGTTAATAAAGAAACTCTAATGGAACAAAGAGGTGGAACGGCTGGATTTATGGTCGAAGCAAGAAAATTGATCAACTAAATTATTTTACAAAGTGGGTCTGTATTTGGTCTTGGGCAATTTATAAACCTGATTTAACACAACCGTAAAACTTTTCTTTGTGATCGTTTAGAAGACAAAACAAAAACCCATCTGCCTTGTCATTCTTTGACAAAGCTGATGTTAATTTAGAAACAGCAGCAGTAACGGAATTGGAAGTGTGCGTGGAAAAGAAATTTGAAAATGTTGAGAGTATTTTAAGTGTAAATACTAGAAATCCAAAAGTGCTTATAGCAAGAAATATACCTAAACTAACAGGATTTAATAATCATAAAATAATGTTATCATATAAAAACAGACAGAAAAACGGTAATTTTTTTCAGTTTTTTGTGGGCTTACAAGGTTCAGGCAATTTCTTAATGTTACCTAAATAAATAGAATTTTACTAAGTGCACTATAAAAGAGTCTTTCGTATTTTGCGAACGAATAGAGACTTAGCAAAATTCACACAGACGAACTAATTAATTAGTACCCAGCAGGCTTACCATCATCTCTTAAAACAATATTACAATTATCTTATTCTCAAGTTTTGTACCTTGGTATCCTAAAAGTAACATTACTTTAATAATGTTTCGATAAAAAGTTTTGATCAATTCATTAATTACACAAAACATTATTAACTCATACCATGAAGTGATTTTTGACCTTAGTAGTTAAAAATATGTTATATTCTTTTGAGAAAGTTCCCTACTTAAGGTTTCTTTTTAATTATGTTCCGTTGGGGTGAAAGAAATCATACCAAAGCATACAAAACAAATGGGTATTATTGCAAGCAGAAAAATATTCTTAAAATGAAAAAAGTAATGACTTTTTATTACAGTTGCTAAATATGAAGTACATTATTGTTCATTTTATATTAGGATCAGACAGTGCGGTCCATCTACAACATTTCAGTGTAGCAGTGGTATATGAAATGGTTTTTTGGGAGGCTCAGGAATACAGCTAAATAAAGAACAATTTTGCAATGATGGTATGACTATACAAAATCTACATTTATGGTGCTAAAACATAGTGTTGAGATTACTTAACATAGTTTTAGGATCACTTAACATAGTGTAAAGATATATTTAACAAAATGTTTATAATTATTATAATTGGAGTTAATTAGTATAAAAAAATATAATATTAAGAGAAAACGTAGTGTACAAGCTGAATACTTCAAAAGTATGAAAGTGTAAAAATTGTCGTACAAATATGGTAAAGACTTACTAAAATATGGTATAACAAATGAATTATGGCAAAGACTTACTGAAGGAAACTAAGCCTGTTTATTGCAAACTGGTATTACGTAAAAAAAAAATAACATGTTAGTATACAATAATAACATGTTATTTCAGATAACACCAAAACTTACCAGCAATCCATCTGTCATTGATAATGAAAGGATAAGATTAAAGATCTAGGTGTCAATTTTAAGAGCATTTCTGTTTTTACACTGAAGTCAGTGTGCTGTAAAATGCGGATTGTAATACTTTGTTTCTTAGTTTTGGGAGTGGTCCAGCGAATTGAAGGAGTTGATCCGCTGGTTGAGACTAATCAAGGCATTATAAGCGGTCTAATATCAGATGACGGTGATTACTCCATGTTCCTTGGAATACCTTTCGGAGAGATAGATGAAGATAATCCGTTTGGGGTGAGTGTATTAAAACCAATAAAACCACCATATGTTATGTAAGAGTTTAGATATTTCCTCCCGTTTATTTGGTAACAAAATTGAAAGAAAAGAAAAAAAGTAGAATACTTTCAATGATTATAGAAAAAAAAATAAAAAAGTTCATCCAATTTTCCAAAAAATCTTTAACAAATCCAGAACTTTTCAAAATAATTAACGATAATATAACGATAACGATATATTTACTTATTTTTATTTAAATCGAATAAAACAATATTATTCTCCCATGACAGGTACTTACAAATATAATTAATTATCAAAATCAAATAAATATCAACAGCTGCTAAACATCTAATACGAATCAGAAAACGCATCAATCTAATAACAAATTTTTAAAAAAACTGTAATTAAACTATTGTGAGTTTTACCTTTATACTCTTACCAATAAATATAATATTATACTTTATGGCATGTATAATGAGCGTATACAAACGTGGACTTTTACTGAACTAGTAATAACTTTCAGGCTTCATTTAAAAATTTCAATAATTCTAAACATAGAATTATGTACAGAAACGGGATAAGATTTATAATAATAATATAACTGACCGTGGCAATAATCCCGTTTCTGTACATAATTCTAGTGAAAATAACCACGTTAATCTCAAAACTTATAATTCTAAACATATTCTAGTTTTAGTTAAAGGAACATTACTTGAAATAGAACAGCCAATATTAACTTTTCTAAATGTTTATAGGCAGCTAAACCGAATCCCAGGTTTGAAAAAACGTTCTTAGCGTACGACGATTCTGCTATATGTCCACAAGTTGAAGAGTTTAATAAGACCATAGTTGGAACATTGGATTGTCTCCGTCTGAACATTTACGTGCCAAGAGGTGCAAGTTCTAAAAACAAACTTCCCGTTCTGGTCTGGATTTACGGAGGTGGTTTTCAATATGGATTCGCTGGGAGATATTTATATGGACCCAAATATTTGATCAGACATGATGTAATTTTGGTCACATTGAACTATAGACTTGGGCCATATGGATTCATGTGTTTGGATACGCCAGAGGTTCCTGGAAACCAGGGACTCAAAGATCAGTTATTAGCTCTGCGGTGGATAAATGATAATATCGCATCTTTTGGCGGTGATGTAAATAAAATAACTGTTATGGGAGAAAGTGCTGGAGCAGCTTCCGTCGAATATCATTTATGGTCTGACCAAGAAAAATTGTTCGACCAAGTAATTTTGCAAAGTGGTTCTGTATTTAGGCCTATGGCTGAACCTGATTTAACACAACCATTAATACTCGCTAAACATTTAGGTTACGGAGCGGTAAATTTATCTGATGCTTTGTTATTCCTTGCCAAAGCTGATGTTAAATTAGTAATAGCAGCAGTAACAGACCTTTCGATGCATTTTAATGTGTGCGTAGAAAAGAAATTTGAAAATGTCGAAAGTATTTTAAGCGAACATCCCAGAAATTCGAACGTACCTAAAGCAAGGAATACACCTATACTGACAGGATTTAATAGTCATGAAATGATGTTGTCATACATAAACAAACCAGAAAGTGAGTTTAAGAATATGAATGTATTCAATAAATCTTTGAATGAAATATTTAATTACGATGAGGATTTCTTTGAAATGGAAGATATTGTTCGTCATTTCTACATAGGTGATGAAGAAGTTGGCAAATCAGTTCAATGGAATTTAGTAGATTTCTCATCCGATCTCGATTTTATCTATCCCATGCAGGAAAGTATAGAGAGGTTTTTGAACAATGGAGCCAAAAATATTTACCATTATCTGTTTTCGTATAGCGGTGAAAGAAATTTTGTAAAAAAAAGATTTAACGTATCTGAAACTGGTGCAACTCATGCGGATGAAATTAGTTATTTATTTGATATGATCCATGACCCATCCACTCCGACGAAAGAAGACCAAAAGATTATTGATATATTAACAACATTATGGACCAACTTCGTAAAATACGGGTAACCAAACATATTAACACAAATATTATTTTTGCTTGTACACCTTTAATTAATTTTTAAGTAAAAAAATATAAAATATAACGAAAATATACATAAATGTATCTTAACTCTATGCATCAGCATACTTTTTTACATCTACACAAAAAGTACTTACTGTTTTACTAGCAATGAAGTTTTAATTTGTAAGTTTTTGTTTTACAGTGAACCTACACCAGAAACAACCGACTTACTACCGACAAAATGGTTGCCAGTTACCGAAGAAGCTCTCAACTATTTGAATATAAACTCGGAATTATCTACAGGAAAATATCTCTTTAAAGAAAGAATGGCTTTTTGGAAACTATTTTTTGAAGCCAATAAGGGAAAAATTAAAGGATATAATCCGATGGTACCTTTTACATAATATGGGGCCTATTACTACTTTCAATATTGAAAAAAAAATGTTTCTTTAAAAAATTATTGAATATATCTGTTTAATAAACTTAATTTTGCTTATGAGAATTTCAGTTTTATTCTCACTATTCATTCTTTACACTAATATTTTCCCTGTGATCTAACAATTAGCTTGCTAATGAAACAAAATAATAGTGGTTAGCGCAGACGCCTAACTTGTCACGGCGCATTGGGGCTCGGGTTCGATTCCCTACGGAGACAGGCATTTATAGATGTCTGTGTTTCTGGGTTTAATCGTTTATTAAATATATTTTTAGTATTTATATATGTATTTCTATGTATTTATATCGTTGTCTAACACACTTAACACAAACAAATAATTTACTTAGGGGTTAGATCAAGGTGTGTAATTTGTGCCGATATTATTGTTATTATGTCTGTGAACACACAATCTCGATAAAAATAAAAATGTAAAAGAAAGCCCACTTCATACACAAACTCTACACTACAAATAATCCGTATCAAATTTATTTCTATGTCCACATAACATTAATTTATTGAAATTAAAGAAATGTTAAGAACACGTATTCAGTAGATGTCTAATTGTTTTTGTTGTTTAATAATAAGTATGTATATGTGTAGGCAAAAGTAACGAAATAAAAAATATAGAATTTAGTACTGTACACAGAGTATGCAGAGGTCCTCCTCGCCCCGCTAGAAAATATTCAGAATCGATAGCTTCTATGAAATCATTCAAATAAAGTATCGTAATACTAAAGTGATTTTATTATATTAAAAAAATATTTAATGTGTTCATAATACTCAACATTTTTATTATATTTTAAAGTAATATTATAATAATATGCATTTTATCGATTTTGAAATAATACATTACTAAGAGAAATTTGTATTTATGAGTAAATAGTAATAGGTTAATGTTATTTTTAAAAGCTTTTATTAGCTTGGTATGTATCTTAGTAGATGCCTATGTAATGGCAAAATGTATGATGCCTGTGTAAATTTTGAAACTTTGTATACTTACTAAGTACCGATGATAATGCAATAATTCAAATATTCAGTCCCGTTATCCTTACCAGGATTTTCAGGATATGCGATTTATGTTTTGTCCAATACCCGGCTTTACCTAGAGTACTAGTAGAGTATTTTGTGCAAAGTATTATGATTTTATTGAAAATCAGTAATTTTAATGGTAGCATATTTAAAATATCATGGACTGTATGTAAATAGTTCTTTAACACACTACATCGAACATCTTTAGAAAGCAGCTAATATCTTCTCAAACCCAGTTTAATTGTAAGTTGTTCTATTAAAAACAAATGTTTCAATAAAAATATATAATAAATATTCTTATATAAAAAACTGACCAAAAAAAATACTTTAATTACTTTAATTTACTTGTGGGGTTTTACCGCGGCATCATAGTGAAAACGCAAAGGATCCCATGAGTCCCACTAAAGCGATGTAGTTAACGGTTGGTTTTTTTTTACTAGGTAGCCTTGAAAGTAGCAGCGTCATCTATGCTGAATATGTCAGTTATAACCAACCGGTCATCACTTTCTTAGTCAGTGGGAATCCACAACGGACTTTTCCAAAGAAAAAAATGGTGTACGATACGTTAACTTTCAAAGTATGCATCATATTATATATTATAAAGTAAGAAAAATATTGAAAAACCTGCTCTTATTACTTTTATTTGTAGAGACGCAACGAATGCTATTTGCAATTTATATTTAAATTGAATTACAAAATAAATGTACAGTGTCAAAGACATAAAAGAACTATAGGTACATGCAAATGAAGAAAGACTATAAAATGGACTTACTAAAGAAAACTAACTTGCAATCAAACTTAGTTTCATTTATTACAAAATTGAATAATGTAAGAAATTTAAAAAAAAATAGTCATAATACAATTTATATAAAATCACAATAATTAACATTAACTCATCAGTCATTGATAACAAAATGATAAGATTTTAAATCTAGAATTAAGATCTGGATTTCATATTTAAAAGCAGGTCCAAGGGTGAAACTGAAGCATTGTTTTCTAAAATGCGGATCATAATAGTTGTTTTTTTAGTTTTGGGGGTCCAGGGTATGAAGAGGGTTGATCCGGTGGTTCATACTAATCAAGGCATTATAAGAGGTCTAAGATCAGATGATGGTGCTTACTCCATGTTCCTTGGAATACCTTACGGAAAAGTGGATGAAGATAAACCATTTGGGGTGAGTATAACATGACAAATTAGTTAAAAGAAAACGGCTTTGAGCGATGTTCAGATATCAGATTGTTTATACTTTATAACATGTTTTTTAATACTAAATGTTAAACCACCAACATAAATAAACCACAGAGAATGTTAATGATTAAATGAATATGATAATTTGTTTTAATTGCAATAAAATAAATATTATTTGCTAAACAATTTAGCGGAACTGTCTTGTCCCGTTCTGTCCAGAGTCTTTTACATTAAATAGTAAATCATCTGCATTTATTATATATAGTGATATATTTGTTATATATTATACCTTACTAAGGTACCTTACAGTACTTTAGCGTACCTTACCTTACTGTCTTACATTAGCAAAAAATTTTTTTAGTTAGCACATGTACATAAAAAATTACCGCGTAACATTATGATAATTTTTAGAACTTATAATATTTCTAATAATATCTTCAAAATATTTTAGGTAGCTAAACCGTATCCCAAGTTTGAGACAACATTCTTTGCATTCGACGATTCTGCTATATGTCCACAAGAAGAAGAGTTTAACAAGACCATAGTTGGAACATTAGACTGTCTCCATCTGAACATTTACGTACCAAGTGATGCGGATCCAAGAAGCACACTCCCTGTCTTGGTCTGGATTCATGGAGGAGGTTTACAAGTAGGATTCGCTGGGAGATACTTATATGGACCCAAGTTTTTCATGAGACATGATATCATTTTGGTGACCATGAATTATAGAGTTGGAGCATATGGATTTATGTGTTTAGATACGCCAGAAATTCCTGGAAACCAGGGACTCAAAGATCAGCATTTAGGTCTCCGATGGATTAAAGACAATATCGCTTCTTTCGGTGGAGATGTTAATAAAGTGACTCTAATGGGACAAAGTGCTGGTGCGGCTCTTATTGACTTTCATCTATGGTCTAAACAAGAAAATTTGTTCAACCAAATAATTTTAGAAAGTGGTTCTGTATTTAGTCCATGGGCTATGGCTGAAAGTGATTTAACAAAACCAATTATACTCGCTAAGCGTTTAGGTTACGAAACAGAAAACTTTTCTGATGCCATATCATTTATTGCCAAAACTGATGTGAAATTAGTCATCACAGCGGTATCACAAAAACCACCGATGTATTTCAAAGTATGCGTAGAAAAAGAATTTGAAAATGTCGAAAGTTTTTTAACTGAACATCCCAATAATATGAGGGTGCCTAATGCAAAAAATACACCTATACTAACAGGATATAATAGTCATGAATGGATGAAATTATATATAAACGAACCCGAAAGTGCGTTCGAAACTATAAACATTTTCAATACATCTTTGAATGAAATATTCTATTACGATGAAAATTTCAATCAAATGGAAGATATTGTTCGTAATTTCTACATCGGTGATGAAAAAATCAGTAAGGCAGTTCAATGGAATTTGGTAGATTTTCATTCCGATCACGATTTCATTTATCCTGTGCAGAAAAGTATACAAAAATATTTGAACGAGGGGGCAAAAATCTACCATTACTTGTTTTCGTACAGCGGTGAAAGAAATCTTATTAAGAAGAGGAATAACTTAATTGGTGGAGGTGCAGCACATGAAGATGAAATAAGCTATTTATTTGATATCATGTATGACCAATCCACTCCCACGAAAGAAGACCAACAAATGATTGATAGATTAACAACATTATGGACCAACTTTGTTAAATATGGGTGAGTAATTATTGTATATGCACAAAAATTCTCATTTTGTTTAGTTAATATTAATATACTTTTAAGTTATAATATACAAAAATTAGCCATGTCTATTATTATTATCAATTGTTTTTATGCATCTACTATAAAAAATACTGCCTGAGCAGTTCTGAAATTTTAAATGTGTAAGGTAGTAAGAGTTTTTTTTTACAGGGATCCTACTCCACAAGCGACCCAGTTACTACCGGTTAAATGGATTCCTGTTACCGAGCAAGCTCTGAACTACTTGAGTATAAACTCGGAATTATCTATGGAAAAGCGACCCTTTAAAGAAAGAATGGCTTTCTGGAAACTTTTGGTTTTAGCCAATAAGGATAAACTTAAAAATTATAATCCGATAGAAGCTTCAACATAAGATATGACCAATAACAACCTCAAAAATTCGTTTCTTTAGATGTAAATTGTACTTATGTTGAATAAACTTAAATTGTTAATTAATATTTCATTAGCGTCCTAAAAAAATTTAAACAAAAAGACACACAAGTGTCGTGGGGCCGTAGTTAAAGTGAAATGAATACATATTTATACATTTAAAATGTATGTATTCAAAGTAAAAGTTGCAGTAAAATCATTTAACTAAGAAAGACAAACGTGTGTAGGGTAAGAATGTTTTTTTCTCTGGTTCGGGACGAGACAACCTAAAAAAATTAACTAGGTTCCGGATATCCTGCAAACAAAACGGAACGTTCCTATTCGCGAACTACTTCTATGCTCAAGACAAATTTGTTTTATAACATTGTTTTTGGACCACAATCGTAAGGTTGAATTTTAATAATAACATTTTAAAAAAATAATGTGATTTTTTTTTTTTTATTTTTGTCTGTCTATGCTGTTAGCCCTGTTGGCTATTACAGCGTCACCGGGGTAGCGAGTGGGTCAGGAGACCCGCTCTCAAAAGGGGGGGCCAGACGGGCCCCCATGGGGAACGACGTCCCGAGGGCGTCGATAAATAATGTGATATTTACTTTCTTACTATAATATATTCATGGACCATTTAGTCAATATCATATTTTTCAACATCATTTATTTAAAAAATACTCATGAAATTTGTTACATTCACCTTAAAAGTTATTAAATTTTCAAATTGTTATATAGCCCTCTATAGTAAAATGAATAAGTTGTATCATCTACTAATAATATTCTTGCGTGCCTTTGCAAATAAAAAACTTATTAAAATGGTTACATTTTTATTAAAATATCTAATCGTTTCTGATATAATCTTAGAAACAAAATAGTAGTGTGACGTCAGGTGATCGCGCTAGTGCTAGCGCTATCTATCTATATTTATCTCTGACATATGACACGGAATATCTAAACCCTCCCCCCAACAGTTATGGTACATAACTGCCTATGAGCTTGCAAAAAAGTTGGTTCGTGTCCCCGTGTGCAACAAGATTTAAAAAAAATATTTATATCTTTTTGTGCTTTGCGGTTTTTGCTATGATCAATAAACTCGTTAGGACGTTCTAAAATTATTGGTAATCAAATATTATTGAATTGATATTTCATTGTTAATTTTTAATGTTGGTTTTCAATTATTATTGTTATCCTTCTATTAAATATCTTTTATTAAAAAAAAATTATCGACAGACCGATACAATGATATCGTAATATTTATTAATAACCTTTCCGATATAGCAACAAATCGCAACAAAAAATATTGTTTCTTACTGTACTACCTAAGTTATTATTAATTGAAATGATTACTAAGAGGTAAAATAATTTTTGATTACTAAGAGGTAATGATTGATAAGAGGTCTAACTTTCTTTTTTTTTAATAATTATTATTAAGACATGCATGTGACTTATCTCATAGATCATGAGAATAATATGCATTAAAACTTCATTTGTAATAAACAGATTAATGTGTTTAAATTAGTATAATAGCAGATGAAACACACTCTTTAAAATTTCTTTATGATTGTAGGTATGATTTTTTTTACATTTCTATTTTGGTATGATGACAAAATGTAAGAATTATAGTTAATAGGAGATGGAACACGATATAAACGTGCTGTAATACTTTATATCTATCAATTGTCAATATTTTGTACAAAAAAAAACAATGTGTACAAAGACCCTTAGTGTGTTTAAAGAAGGGAAAATATGAAGTTAGTTTTACCAAAGAATAACTAGCAAAATGATTATTAAATTAAATTTGTAAGTGTACTCGAACGTATTTAGAAATTTGTGATTTTTGTCATTGCAGCAATATCTCTAACACGTTTCACTTAGAAGATAATTAACTAATTATATCTATAGCGAAATAAATTTTAATTGTGTTATGTTTAATGAAACAAAGTTTGCTAAAGAGATAAAATATTTTTTAGGCGATAGAGACACACAACTAAATATATACAATGTTTAATAAGTTCATAGCGGCACCTATTTTTTTGAGATAACGCCAGGAAATACAAATAACGAACTTATTAAGATTACAATTGATTCCTGTTTTGCCATATATTTTCTTTATGATTAGTTTTCGATGTTTTGGCACAAATACAAACGCCATGATCGCAAAGAAATATATGGTAATTGGTAATTATTCAATGTTATTGTTTGAATTTTATACAAGGAGTATCTCAAGGTTGATAACTTGTGCTGTGTATTTATGTTGATAGTTAGGGATTACTACTGTAGACACTACAGCATTAGATAATGTGAGAACGAACAATCAATTTTTTAGGAATAAGTCGGCATCTATTGGCTATAATATTGTTTTTTGAAAATATAGGTAATAAGGATTTTAAAAAAAATTGTATTTGGAATGAATATGACTTTAAAATAATTAATAACTAAGAGACAACAAACTATTAATCAATTAAAAACATAAGTTCAGTGAGTGATAGTGATCTATAGATACATATTACTAGTTTTTCAATCTCGGATTGTAGATCAATTATGGCTCAAAAATTACTATAGTCTTTAAGAAGTTACAGCAAGCAGAACTCCAGGAATAAATCATCACAACTATTAACTATTATACAAAACTTATGTATATGACTCTGATACGAGTAAATGCTACCATATCTTTTATCTATTGCAGTATGTATATTTATATATATTTCCACTCAAGTATTGAACTTGTATTGCATGAAAAATATCGATGATTTATTGTACACTTATAATTGACGCAGAACATCGATGTTTATGAAACATCGATACATTGTACAAACACTCAAACTGTAACGACGATAAGATTTGTTTTGTAGTTACGGGTCAGACCTGATATCGAAGCTGAAGTCATTGTCACGTAAGATGTGGATTATAGCGTGTTTCTTAGTTTTCCGAGTGGTCCAGGGGAGGGAAAGAATTGACCCGCTGGTTGAGACCACGCAAGGTATTATAAGTGGTTTAAGATCTGATGACGGAGATTATTCCATGTTTCTCGGAATACCATTCGGGAGGGTGGACGAAAACAAACCGTTTGGAGTAAGTAGCAGTTACAAATATGTTAACAGTTAATAATTAATTTATTAAAAAAAACACAGGCCTATAGTGTCGATAAAATACAAAGGCGAAGTCAAATCAGTGTGTGATCCGAACCGAAACAAAACAGAACTATACTATAGAAGAAAAGAATAAACAGTCACTGTTCTTTTATTATAAATAAAATCCAATGCATATGTTACATATATATATATATATATATATATATATATATATATATATATATATATATATATATATATATATATATATATATATATATATATATATATATAATAATCAACGACGTATATATATATATATGTCGTTGATTATTCCGATATTTGAGTTTAAGAGTACTCTTACATAAATTTAAGTAATTATTTGATTTATTTATTTTTAAATGTATATTATTTTCAAATTTCTAATAACTTGAACATTACCTAAACGACAACACACAATATTTACACAAGGTTATACAAGAAAAATAATTTCGAAGAGTCACCTAAGCAAACGGGTTGATATAAGTTAATGTAAAGAAATATATTGTTACTATGTTCAATAAAACACTTGACTGTTCCATTTATTAATTCGTTTCCTTATAACTGATAGAGATATAAGTGATAGAGATCAACATCGGTGGGAACTCTAGAAATATCTAGACTGACCAAATAGTTATTTGAAATAGCCAAGTATTTATTATAAGTGTATTCTATGACTTGAAAAGAATTTTATTTCAATATTTGAAAATATAGTTTTTATTTTCTAATCTACGAAAGCTTTTGACAATAATGAAACACGAATTGGCCATTCGTTATGAGCTAGTTGTTATACTATCATTTAAAATTTGTTTGGGAATCGTTATCTATTTCCGAGTCACAAACATTACACACACGACAATAGGTAAAGTTGAATTGGACAGCTAACTGGAAATGTCATCTTATCATAAGTAGAACCAAATTGAAATGAATTTAAAATACAGTTGTGAGAAATAATGAGTTTAACATAATCCATTTTGAAATTATTTTCAGGCGGCAACGCCATACCCGAAGTTTGAAGAAACTTTCTTGGCACACGACGATTCTGCTATATGTCCACAAGTCGAAGAGTTTAATAACACCATTGTTGGAACATTGGACTGTCTTAAATTGAATATTTTTGTGCCAAGTGTTGCAAGTTCCAGAAATAAACTTCCTGTTTTGATCTGGATTCATGGAGGTGGATTCCAATATGGATGTGGCAATAGATATTAATTTGGACCAAAAAATTTGATCAGACATGAAGTCATCTTGGTGACATTGAACTATAGGCTGGGAGCGTATGGATTTATGTGTTTTACGTGCGGTCATCACTTTCTTAGTCTTTAAACTAAATTTTAAGACAAAGCCTAAGCTGTTTACTATTGTCCATCAAAATATACAAGGCTTAGGTGGCAAGGAATCGGAAGTGGAACTGTTTGTTCAAAAATATAACATTAGTTTATTATGCATTACAGAGCACTGGTTGTCAAAGAATAACAATATTATAAATGTACAAAATTATAAATTGTCAAGTTCGTTCTGTAGAGAGAAAGCTATTCGCGGTGGCTCACTTATCTTAGCTCGTAACGATGTAGTGTTTAAGTCTCGATCAGACATAGTGGCGCTCTCTGTCGAGCGAATTATTGAACTATCCTGCATTGAGCTCAATTAACATATTATTTTATGCGTGTACCGACCTCCCTCTGGTGATTTTGATGAATTTGAAAACAAAATGGAGGATATTTTAACTAATCTTTGTCATAAAAACAAGTCCGTGATTGTGTGCGGTGACTTTAATGTAGATATATTACAAGTAACTTCGTCTAGTGTACGTTTATTAAATTTGTTTAAATCTTTTAACTTATTGAACGTATTTTTTGAACCTACTCGCATTACTAGTGTTTCCTCGACTTGTATTGATAATGTGTTCTGTCGCTGTAACATTTATGAAGAGACGATAATGACAAATTTAAGTTCAGACCACTGTGGTCAAAAATTTTCTATATTAATCAATCGTGAAAATGAAAAGCCCCAAAAATTTACTTGCAGACCGATAACAAAAAACCGAACTAATACTTTTAAGAATATTGTTGCGCAAAAATTGCATAAAGTAGACATGAGCGATGGCAATCCCAATAATTTATATAATAAAGTTTTCGATTTTTTGTTACAAGAATTCTATAATATTTTTAAACCAAAAACTATAACTAAATACCTAAAACTTAAATTTAGTGATTGGGCTACCCCGGGAATATACAAAAGTAGAGAAAAATTATATGATTTGTATGGTGAGAGGCAATGGAATCGTGATCCCGTGTTCTTTAATAAAGTTAGAAATTTCTCTAAAATATTTAAAAACGTTTGCGTACATGCCAAGTCGATTTATATTAGAAATAAAATTTTAAACTCTGATGATAAGATAAAAGCAACGTGGGATGTTATATCTAGTGTTTCTGGGAAAACTAGGGCTGTTCATGGACCTATTAAGCTAAAAATTGATAATATTGAACTAAATACAGATTCAAATGTTGCGGCTACTTTTGAGACTTTTTTTAAAGAAATTCCTGTAACAGTCACGCGGAATCTAAATTCTTCACCATTTGATGCAATTGCGGAATTGACGAATAACGTAAAAGTCAGTGACAAATGTTTTGTTTTTAAACCTGTTTCATCAAATGAAATTGTTAAAACGTTTAGAAACCTAAATATGAAAAAAACAGGGGATCTCTGGGGTATGTCAGTTAAATTACTTACCACTGTTATAAATGACATTGCTCCCCAATTATCCTTAATTTTTAACAAATGTATTGAAACCGGTACATTCCCAGATTTAATGAAAAATAGTAAAGTAGTTCCTTTGTTTAAAAGCGGCGATAGACTTGAACCGGGAAATTATAGGCCAATATCTATTTTGCCTACCTTAAGCAAAATCTTCGAAAAAATTATTCTCAACCAAATGACAGAATTCGTTTACAGCAATAAAATCATGCATAGTAAACAATTTGGTTTCACCAAAGGCAAGTCAACAACTGATGCGGGTGCCACGCTTCTTAAGCACATTTACGACGCATGGGAGAAGTCACAGAATGCAATCGGGGTATTTTGTGATTTATCTAAAGCCTTTGATTGCGTAGACCATCAAACATTACTATGCAAACTTAACCACTATGGTGTGCGTAGTGCTGCGCTTGATCTTATTGCCTCTTACCTAAATCAAAGAGTTCAGACGGTTGATGTAAATAATTGTAAATCGGCTGGTTCTCACCTAAAGATGGGTGTTCCACAAGGATCTATTCTTGGCCCCCTTTTATTTTTACTATATATTAATGATTTGCCCTTTTATGTAAAAGGACTATGTGACATTGTACTTTTTGCTGATGATACCTCGCTTATTTTCAATGTTGATCGTAATAAAGCTAATTATGACAAAGTAAACAGTGCTCTGTCACGTATTCTTCATTGGTTCGAAATTAATAATTTGGTCTTAAATACTAAAAAAACTAAATGCATGGAATTTACACTTCCTAATGTCAAAAGTCAAAATTGTAGTTTACGCCTTAACAATGAAGTGTTAGAACTGACTGACTCAACAATTTTCTTAGGTATAACTTTAGATAAAAAGCTCCAGTGGAACCCCCATCTCTCAACTCTCGCTGGCAAACTCAGCTCTGCCGTCTTTGCAATTAAAAAAGTAAGACAATTAACAGATGTTAATACGGCTCGACTCGTTTATTTTAGTTATTTTCATAGTATTTTGTCTTACGGTATTTTATTATGGGGCAGTGCTGCCGAAATGAATTCTATATTTGTTTTACAAAAAAGAGCTATACGGGCTATTTGTAATCTAAGAGCTAGAGACTCCCTAAGAGATGTTTTTAAAGAAATCGGTATACTTACGGTTGCTTCTCAATACATTTTTAATAATATATTATTTATACGTCAAAATTTAAATACTTATACTAAAAACAGCGACAGACATACGATAAATACAAGAAATAAAAATAAACTCGTAACGCCTAAATTTCGACTTCAAAAAGTTAACAAATCCTTCATGGGCTTCAGTGTACGCATATATAATAAGGTTCCACAAGATATTTTGGATCTTCCTTTACATAGTTTTAAATCTAAAATTAAAAGTATATTATTAAATAAATCTTATTATAAAATTCAAGAATTTTTGGATGATCGAAATGTATGGAACTTGGGTCGTTGACTCATTTGCAGGGTTGATGTTATAATGTATAAGTCAAACATTGTTTAATTTCATTTAAAAAGATCAACTGTTGAGTTTCTGGCCAGCTCTTCTCAGCAGAACAGCATTCCGAGCTGGTGGTAGTTTACTCACAGACTGACTATACTGACCAATTTAATGTAATTGACGATTCGAAAGTGCGTGTAAATGCCTACTTGAATAAAGATATTTTGAATTTGAATTTGAATTTCAGTGGGAATCCACAAAGGACTTTTCCAAAGAAAAAAATGGTGTACGATACGTTAACTTTCATAGTATGCATCATATTATATATTATAAAGTAAGAAAAATATTGAAAAACCTGCTCTTATTACTTTTATTTGTAGAGACGCAACGAATGCTATTTGCAATTGATATTTAAATTGAATTACAAAATAAATGTACAGTGTCAAAGACATAAAAGAACTATAGGTACATGCAAATGCAGAAAGACTATAAAATAGATTTACTAGAGAAAACTAACTTGTAATCAAATTTAGTATCATTAATAACAAAATGAATAATGTAAGAAAATTAAAAAAAAATAGTTATAATACAATTTAATAAAAATTACAATAACTCAACAGTAACTCATCAGTCATTGATAACAGAATGATAAGATAATAAATCTAGATTTAAGATCTGGAATTCATATTTATAAACAGGTCCAAGGGTGAAACTGAAGCATTGTTTTCTAAAATGCGGACCATATTAGTTGTTTTTTTAGTTTTGGGGGTGGCCCAGGGTATGAAGAGGGTTGATCCGGTGGTTCATACTAATCAAGGCATTATAAGAGGTCTAAGATCAGATGATGGTGCTTACTCCATGTTCCTTGGAATACCTTACGGAAAAGTGGATGAAGATAAACCATTTGGGGTGAGTATAACATGACAAATTAGTTAAAAGAAAACGGCTTTGAGCGATGTTCAGATATCAGATTGTTTATACTTTATAACATGTTTTTTAATACTAAATGTTAAACCACCAACATAAATAAACCACAGAGAATGTTAATGATTAAATGAATATGATAATTTGTTTTAATTGCAATAAAATAAATATTATTTGCTAAACAATTTAGCGGAACTGTCTTGTCCCGTTCTGTCCTGAGTCTTTTACATTAAATAGTAAATCATCTGCATTTATTATATATAGTGATATATTTGTTATATATTATACCTTACTAAGGTACCTTACAGTACTTTAGCGTACCTTACCTTACCTTAATGTCTTACCTTAGCAAAAAAATTTTATAGGTAGCACATGTACATAAAAAACTAACGCGTAACATTATGATAATTTTTAAAACTTATAATATTTCTTATAATATCTTCAAAATATTTTAGGTAGCTAAACCGTATCCCAAGTTTGAGACAACATTCTGGGCATTCGACGATTCTGTTATATGTCCACAAGAAGAAGAGTTTAACAAGACCATAGTTGGAACATTGGACTGTCTCCATCTGAACATTTACGTACCAAGTGATGCGGATCCAAGAAGCACACTCCCTGTCTTGGTCTGGATTCATGGAGGTGGTTTACAAATAGGATTCGCTGGGAGATACTTATATGGACCCAAGTTTTTCATGAGACATGATATCATTTTGGTGACCATGAATTATAGAGTTGGAGCATATGGATTCATGTGTTTAGATACGCCAGAAATTCCTGGAAACCAGGGACTCAAAGATCAGCATTTAGGTCTCCGATGGATTAAAGACAATATCGCTTCTTTCGGTGGAGATGTTAATAAAGTGACTCTAATGGGAGAAAGTGCTGGAGCGGCTTCTGTTGACTTCCATCTATGGTCTAAACAAGAAAATTTGTTTAACCAAATCATTTTACAAAGTGGTTCTGTATTTAGTCCATGGGCTATGGCTGAAAGTGATTTGACAATACCAATTATACTCGCTAAGCGTTTAGGTTACGAAGCAGAAAACTTTTCTGATGCCATATCATTTATTGCCAAAACTGATGTGAAATTAGTCATCACAGCGGTATCACAAAAACCACCGATGTATTTCAAAGTATGCGTAGAAAAAGAATTTGAAAAAGTCGAAAGTTTTTTAACTGAACATCCCAATAATATGAGGGTGCCTAATGCAAAAAATACACCTATACTAACAGGATATAATAGTCATGAATGGATGAAATTATATATAAACGAACCAGAGAGTGCGTTCGAAAGTATGAACATTTTCAACACATTTTTGAATGAAATATTCTATTACGATGAAAATTTCAATCAAATGGAAGATATTGTTCGTAATTTCTACATCGGTGATGAAAAAATCAGTAAGGCAGTTCAATGGAATTTGGTAGATTTTCATTCCGATCACGATTTCATCTATCCTGTGCAAAAAAGTATACAAAAGTATTTGAACGAGGGGGCAGAAATCTACCATTACTTGTTTTCGTACAGCGGTGAAAGAAATCTTATTAAAAAGAGGAATAACCTAATTGGTGGAGGTGCAGCACATGAAGATGAAATAAGCTATTTATTTGATATCATGTATGACCAATCCACTCCCACGAAAGAAGACCAACAAATGATTGATAGATTAACAACATTATGGACCAACTTTGTTAAATATGGGTGAGTAATTATTGTATATTGTATATATATTTAAATGCTATTGGTGATGACAATGTGAGTCGCTTTATGATTGTACAATTAGTTGATGTTATCCTGCCTTCTTTAACGTATCTAATAAATTTTTCTTTATCCAACGGATGCTTTCCTCATTCATGGCGACGTGCACGTATACTTCCTCTACCTAAAGTTTCTAATCCCACAACCTGTAATGAATTCCGTCCTACTTCTATATTACCTTATCTCTCCAAAATTCTTGAAGCTATCGTCAATAAGCAACTTACTAAATTTGTATTAAAAAATCATGACATAGCACTTGCACAGCTCTCCTAAAGGTTACTGAGGATATCCGGGAAGCGATGGAGTGTGGAAAATTAACGGTATTTGTTCTCATTGACTTTTCTAACGCCTTTAATACTGTTGATCATGACATACTCATCGCTCTCTAAGCTCATCTTAATATTTCTTCCAAGGAGCTAGATTGGTTCTCATCTTACATTCGGGATCGCCAACAGGCCGTTAGCATCGGTAATACATTATCAGAATGGTGCGACCTGAAAACCGGTGTGCCACAAGGTGGTATTCTGTCACCTATTCTATTCTCTTTATTCATTAATTTGATAACTTTTGGCCTCTCTTCCTCTTACCATCCATATGCTGACGATCTTCAGATCTATTCTCATGTCAATCCAAATTGTGTTAGCTCCGCCATTGCCGACATTAACAAAGACTTGAAGCACATTTTTGAATGGTGTTGCAAATTCGGTGTCAATGTCAACTCTAAAAAATGTCAAGCAATAGTGATTGGAAGCAAGCACAGTTTGAGTAAATTTGATATCATTAATGCGCCACCGGTTAAATTTAATAACATCGACATTCTGTTTATGCCATCAGTTAAAAATCTAGGACTTCACATAGATACGACACTCAGCTGGAACATCCATATAGTTGAGGTAGCTCGTAAAGTAACGTATTCGTTACGTTCACTTTATCGACACAAACATTTTTTACCCATTAGAACTAAAACTCTTGTTAGTGCAGTCTCTCATCTTACCAATTATTGACTATGCTGATGTATGTTACTCTAACATTTCCGAAGCCTTCTTAGACAAATTAGATCGTCTTTTAAACAGTTGTATTCGTTTTATCTTTAATGTCCGTAAATTTGATCACATTTCTCAATACCGTTCTAAGCTTAAATGGCTACCTATCCGCAAACGAAGACAACTGAGAACTCTATGTCAATTATTCTCAATCCTTAATGATCCATCTTCTCCTCAGTACTTGAAATCTAAATTCCATTTATTAAGTAACACCCACGATTTACAACTACGCTCTTCGTCTAACCTCAGTTTATGCATACCTTCACACCGCACTGGTTTTTTATCCAACTCTTTCACACTACACGCTATAAAACTCTGGAACGGCCTTCCTGATTCACTACGACGAGCCCCCAATAGGGTTCTTTTTAAGAAACGTGTCCGCAAATACCTTCTTGAGATGGTATAATTTTAGTTATTTTTAATTTCACTTTGTTAGCGTAGATGTGTATATATGTGTATTTATATTATGTATATCAACATATATGTGTATGTATCTAGTATAAGTATATGTAAATGTATAAGTATAAGTATGTGTATTTAGTATAAGAATATAAATCCGTCCATATGGATAAATATATAAATATAAGTATGTATGTATATTATATTAGTAATTTGTATGTATTTATTGATATGTAGTATACTTTATTTCTATAGCATTGTTACATGTATTAGTTTGTATTGTGTACGTGTTAGTAAGTAGTTTTATGGATATTAATTCCATTATTTTAATTGTTTTTTTTAATTTTTAATATTGTGCCCCCTCATTTTTAGATTTCGTTTACTATGTCGGTTGACTGGTAGAGAATGCTTTAGCATTAAGTCCGCCATTTGTACGTTTTTTGTGTGCAATAAAGATTTTAAATAAATAAATAAATATATACACAAAAATTCTCATTTTGTTTAGTTAATATTAATATACTTTTTAGTTATAATATACATAAATTAGCCATATCTATAAAGATTATCAATTGTTTTTATGCATCTACTACAAAAATACTGCCTGAGCAGTTCTGAAATTTGAATGGGTACGGTAGTAAGTTTTTTTTACAGGGATCCTACTCCACAAGCGACCCAGTTATTACCGGTTAAATGGATTCCTGTTACCAAGCAAGCTCTGAATTACTTGAGTATAAACTCGGAATTATCTATGGAAAAGCGACCCTTTAAAGAAAGAATGGCTTTCTGGAATCTTTTGGTTTTAGCCAATAAAGATAAACTTAAAAATTATAATCCGATAGAAGCTTCAACATAAGATATGACCAATAACAACCTCAAAAATTCGTTTCTTTAGATGTAAATTGTACTTATGTTGAATAAACTTAAATTGTTAATTAATATTTCATTTGCGTCCTAAAAAAATTTAAACAAAAAGACACACAAGTGTCGTGGGGCCGTAGTTAAAGTGAAATGAATACATATTTATACATTTAAAATGTATGTATTCAAAGTAAAAGTTGCCGTAAAATCATTTAACTAAGAAAGACAAACGTGTGTAGGGTAAGAATGTTTTTTTCTCTGGTTCGGGACGAGACAACCTAAAAAAATGAACTAGGTTCCGGATATCCTGCAAACAAAACGGAACGTTCCTATTCGCGAACTACTTCTATGCTCAAGACAAATTTGTTTTATAACATTGTTTTTGGACCACAATCGTAAGGTTGAATTTTAATAATAACATTTTAAAAAAATAATGTGATTTTTTTTTTTTTTGTCTGTCTATGCTGTTAGCCCTGTTGGCTATTACAGCGTCACCTGGGGAGCGGGTAGGTCAGGAGACCCAACCTTAAAAGGGGGTGCCAGACGGGCTCCCATGGGGAACGACGTCCCGAGGACGTCGATAAATGATGTGATATTTACTTTCTTACTATAATATATTCATGGACCATTTAGTCAATATCATATTTTTCAACATAATTTATTTAAAAAATACTCATGAAATTTGTTACATTCACCTTAAAAGTTATTAAATTTTCAAATTGTTATATAGCCCTCTATAGTAAAATGAATAAGTTGTATCGTCTACTAATAATATTCTTGCGTGCCTTTGCAAATAAATAACTTATTAAAATGGTTACATTTTTATTTAGGTATCTAATCGTTTCGGATATAATCTTAGAAACAAAATAGTAGTGTGACGTCAGGTGATCGCGCTAGTGCTAGCGCTATCTATCTATATTTATCTCTGACATATGACACGGAATATCTAAACCCTCCCCCCAACAGTTATGGTACATAACTGCCTATGAGCTTGCAAAAAAGTTGGTTCGTGTCCCCGTGTGCAACAAGATTAAAAAAAAATATTTATATCTTTTTGTGCTTTGCGGTTTTTGCTATGATCAATAAACTCGTTAGGACGTTCTAAAATTATTGGTAATCAAATATTATTGAATTGATATTTCATTGTTAATTTTTAATGTTCGTTTTCAATTATTATTGTTATCTTTTTATGACCTTCTATTAAATATCTTTTATTAAAAAAAAATTATCGACAGACCGATACAATGATATCGTAATATTTATTAATAACCTTTCCGATATAGCAACAAATCGCAACAAAAAAATTGTTTCTTACTGTACTACCTAAGTTATTATTTATTGAAATGATTACATAAGAGGTCTAACTTTCTTTTTTTTTAATAATTATTATTAAGACATGCATGTGACTTATCTCATAGATCATAAGAATAATATGCATTAAAACTTCATTTGTAATAAACAGATTGATGTGTTTAAATTAGTATAATAGCATATGAAACACGCTCTTTAAAATTTCTTTATGATTATAGGTATGATTCTTTTTACATTTCTAATTTGGTATGATGACAAAATGTAAGAATTATAGTTAATAGGAGATGGAACACGATATAAACGTGCTGTACTACTTTATATCTATATAATGATTATTAAATTAAATTTGTAAGTGTACTCGAGCGTATTTAGAAAGTTGTGATTTTTTTCATTGCAGCAATATCTCTAACACGTTTCACTTAGAAGATAATTAACTGATTATATCTATAGGAAATCAATTTTAATTGTGTTATGTTTAATATAACAAAGTTTGCTAAAGAGATAAAATAATTTTTAAGCGATAGGGACTCACAACTAAATATAATCAATGTTTAATAAGTTCATAGCGGCACCTATTTTTTTGAGATAACGCCAGGAAATACAAATAACGAACTTATTAAGATTACAATTGATTCCTGTTTTGCCATATATTTTCTTTATGATTAGTTTTCGATGTTTTTTCACAAATACAAACGCCATGATCGCAAAGAAATATATGGTAATTGGTAATTATTCAATGTTATTGTTTGAATTTTATACAAGGAGTATCTCAAGGTTGATAACTTGTGCTGTGTATTTATGTTGATAGTTAGGGATTACTACTGTAGACACTACAGCATTAGATAATGTGAGAACGAACAATCAATTTTTTAGGAATAAGTCGGCATCTATTGGCTATAATATTGTTTTTTGAAAATATAGGTAATAAGGATTTTAAAAAAAATTGTATTTGGAATGAATATGACTTTAAAATAATTAATAACTAAGAGACAACAAACTATTAATCAATTAAAAACATAAGTTCAGTGAGTGATAGTGATCTATAGATACATATTACTAGTTTTTCAATCTCGGATTGTAGATCAATTATGGCTCAAAGATTACTATAGTCTTTAAGAAGTTACAGCAAGCAGAACTCCAGGAATAAATCATCACAACTATTAACTATTATACAAAACTTATGTATATGACTCTGATACGAGTAAATGCTACCATATCTTTTATCTATTGCAGTATGTATATTTATATATATTTCCACTCAAATATTGAACTTGTATTGCATGAAAAATATCGATGATTTATGTTCGTAATTTCTACATCGGTGATGAAAAAATCAGTAAGGCAGTTCAATGGAATTTGGTAGATTTTCATTCCGATCACGATTTCATCTATCCTGTGCAAAAAAGTATACAAAAGTATTTGAACGAGGGGGCAGAAATCTACCATTACTTGTTTTCGTACAGCGGTGAAAGAAATCTTATTAAAAAGAGGAATAACCTAATTGGTGGAGGTGCAGCACATGAAGATGAAATAAGCTATTTATTTGATATCATGTATGACCAATCCACTCCCACGAAAGAAGACCAACAAATGATTGATAGATTAACAACATTATGGACCAACTTTGTTAAATATGGGTGAGTAATTATTGTATATTGTATATATATTTAAATGCTATTGGTGATGACAATGTGAGTCGCTTTATGATTGTACAATTAGTTGATGTTATCCTGCCTTCTTTAACGTATCTAATAAATTTTTCTTTATCCAACGGATGCTTTCCTCATTCATGGCGACGTGCACGTATACTTCCTCTACCTAAAGTTTCTAATCCCACAACCTGTAATGAATTCCGTCCTACTTCTATATTACCTTATCTCTCCAAAATTCTTGAAGCTATCGTCAATAAGCAACTTACTAAATTTGTATTAAAAAATCATGACATAGCACTTGCACAGCTCTCCTAAAGGTTACTGAGGATATCCGGGAAGCGATGGAGTGTGGAAAATTAACGGTATTTGTTCTCATTGACTTTTCTAACGCCTTTAATACTGTTGATCATGACATACTCATCGCTCTCTAAGCTCATCTTAATATTTCTTCCAAGGAGCTAGATTGGTTCTCATCTTACATTCGGGATCGCCAACAGGCCGTTAGCATCGGTAATACATTATCAGAATGGTGCGACCTGAAAACCGGTGTGCCACAAGGTGGTATTCTGTCACCTATTCTATTCTCTTTATTCATTAATTTGATAACTTTTGGCCTCTCTTCCTCTTACCATCCATATGCTGACGATCTTCAGATCTATTCTCATGTCAATCCAAATTGTGTTAGCTCCGCCATTGCCGACATTAACAAAGACTTGAAGCACATTTTTGAATGGTGTTGCAAATTCGGTGTCAATGTCAACTCTAAAAAATGTCAAGCAATAGTGATTGGAAGCAAGCACAGTTTGAGTAAATTTGATATCATTAATGCGCCACCGGTTAAATTTAATAACATCGACATTCTGTTTATGCCATCAGTTAAAAATCTAGGACTTCACATAGATACGACACTCAGCTGGAACATCCATATAGTTGAGGTAGCTCGTAAAGTAACGTATTCGTTACGTTCACTTTATCGACACAAACATTTTTTACCCATTAGAACTAAAACTCTTGTTAGTGCAGTCTCTCATCTTACCAATTATTGACTATGCTGATGTATGTTACTCTAACATTTCCGAAGCCTTCTTAGACAAATTAGATCGTCTTTTAAACAGTTGTATTCGTTTTATCTTTAATGTCCGTAAATTTGATCACATTTCTCAATACCGTTCTAAGCTTAAATGGCTACCTATCCGCAAACGAAGACAACTGAGAACTCTATGTCAATTATTCTCAATCCTTAATGATCCATCTTCTCCTCAGTACTTGAAATCTAAATTCCATTTATTAAGTAACACCCACGATTTACAACTACGCTCTTCGTCTAACCTCAGTTTATGCATACCTTCACACCGCACTGGTTTTTTATCCAACTCTTTCACACTACACGCTATAAAACTCTGGAACGGCCTTCCTGATTCACTACGACGAGCCCCCAATAGGGTTCTTTTTAAGAAACGTGTCCGCAAATACCTTCTTGAGATGGTATAATTTTAGTTATTTTTAATTTCACTTTGTTAGCGTAGATGTGTATATATGTGTATTTATATTATGTATATCAACATATATGTGTATGTATCTAGTATAAGTATATGTAAATGTATAAGTATAAGTATGTGTATTTAGTATAAGAATATAAATCCGTCCATATGGATAAATATATAAATATAAGTATGTATGTATATTATATTAGTAATTTGTATGTATTTATTGATATGTAGTATACTTTATTTCTATAGCATTGTTACATGTATTAGTTTGTATTGTGTACGTGTTAGTAAGTAGTTTTATGGATATTAATTCCATTATTTTAATTGTTTTTTTTAATTTTTAATATTGTGCCCCCTCATTTTTAGATTTCGTTTACTATGTCGGTTGACTGGTAGAGAATGCTTTAGCATTAAGTCCGCCATTTGTACGTTTTTTGTGTGCAATAAAGATTTTAAATAAATAAATAAATATATACACAAAAATTCTCATTTTGTTTAGTTAATATTAATATACTTTTTAGTTATAATATACATAAATTAGCCATATCTATAAAGATTATCAATTGTTTTTATGCATCTACTACAAAAATACTGCCTGAGCAGTTCTGAAATTTGAATGGGTACGGTAGTAAGTTTTTTTTACAGGGATCCTACTCCACAAGCGACCCAGTTATTACCGGTTAAATGGATTCCTGTTACCAAGCAAGCTCTGAATTACTTGAGTATAAACTCGGAATTATCTATGGAAAAGCGACCCTTTAAAGAAAGAATGGCTTTCTGGAATCTTTTGGTTTTAGCCAATAAAGATAAACTTAAAAATTATAATCCGATAGAAGCTTCAACATAAGATATGACCAATAACAACCTCAAAAATTCGTTTCTTTAGATGTAAATTGTACTTATGTTGAATAAACTTAAATTGTTAATTAATATTTCATTTGCGTCCTAAAAAAATTTAAACAAAAAGACACACAAGTGTCGTGGGGCCGTAGTTAAAGTGAAATGAATACATATTTATACATTTAAAATGTATGTATTCAAAGTAAAAGTTGCCGTAAAATCATTTAACTAAGAAAGACAAACGTGTGTAGGGTAAGAATGTTTTTTTCTCTGGTTCGGGACGAGACAACCTAAAAAAATGAACTAGGTTCCGGATATCCTGCAAACAAAACGGAACGTTCCTATTCGCGAACTACTTCTATGCTCAAGACAAATTTGTTTTATAACATTGTTTTTGGACCACAATCGTAAGGTTGAATTTTAATAATAACATTTTAAAAAAATAATGTGATTTTTTTTTTTTTGTCTGTCTATGCTGTTAGCCCTGTTGGCTATTACAGCGTCACCTGGGGAGCGGGTAGGTCAGGAGACCCAACCTTAAAAGGGGGTGCCAGACGGGCTCCCATGGGGAACGACGTCCCGAGGACGTCGATAAATGATGTGATATTTACTTTCTTACTATAATATATTCATGGACCATTTAGTCAATATCATATTTTTCAACATAATTTATTTAAAAAATACTCATGAAATTTGTTACATTCACCTTAAAAGTTATTAAATTTTCAAATTGTTATATAGCCCTCTATAGTAAAATGAATAAGTTGTATCGTCTACTAATAATATTCTTGCGTGCCTTTGCAAATAAATAACTTATTAAAATGGTTACATTTTTATTTAGGTATCTAATCGTTTCGGATATAATCTTAGAAACAAAATAGTAGTGTGACGTCAGGTGATCGCGCTAGTGCTAGCGCTATCTATCTATATTTATCTCTGACATATGACACGGAATATCTAAACCCTCCCCCCAACAGTTATGGTACATAACTGCCTATGAGCTTGCAAAAAAGTTGGTTCGTGTCCCCGTGTGCAACAAGATTAAAAAAAAATATTTATATCTTTTTGTGCTTTGCGGTTTTTGCTATGATCAATAAACTCGTTAGGACGTTCTAAAATTATTGGTAATCAAATATTATTGAATTGATATTTCATTGTTAATTTTTAATGTTCGTTTTCAATTATTATTGTTATCTTTTTATGACCTTCTATTAAATATCTTTTATTAAAAAAAAATTATCGACAGACCGATACAATGATATCGTAATATTTATTAATAACCTTTCCGATATAGCAACAAATCGCAACAAAAAAATTGTTTCTTACTGTACTACCTAAGTTATTATTTATTGAAATGATTACATAAGAGGTCTAACTTTCTTTTTTTTTAATAATTATTATTAAGACATGCATGTGACTTATCTCATAGATCATAAGAATAATATGCATTAAAACTTCATTTGTAATAAACAGATTGATGTGTTTAAATTAGTATAATAGCATATGAAACACGCTCTTTAAAATTTCTTTATGATTATAGGTATGATTCTTTTTACATTTCTAATTTGGTATGATGACAAAATGTAAGAATTATAGTTAATAGGAGATGGAACACGATATAAACGTGCTGTACTACTTTATATCTATATAATGATTATTAAATTAAATTTGTAAGTGTACTCGAGCGTATTTAGAAAGTTGTGATTTTTTTCATTGCAGCAATATCTCTAACACGTTTCACTTAGAAGATAATTAACTGATTATATCTATAGGAAATCAATTTTAATTGTGTTATGTTTAATATAACAAAGTTTGCTAAAGAGATAAAATAATTTTTAAGCGATAGGGACTCACAACTAAATATAATCAATGTTTAATAAGTTCATAGCGGCACCTATTTTTTTGAGATAACGCCAGGAAATACAAATAACGAACTTATTAAGATTACAATTGATTCCTGTTTTGCCATATATTTTCTTTATGATTAGTTTTCGATGTTTTTTCACAAATACAAACGCCATGATCGCAAAGAAATATATGGTAATTGGTAATTATTCAATGTTATTGTTTGAATTTTATACAAGGAGTATCTCAAGGTTGATAACTTGTGCTGTGTATTTATGTTGATAGTTAGGGATTACTACTGTAGACACTACAGCATTAGATAATGTGAGAACGAACAATCAATTTTTTAGGAATAAGTCGGCATCTATTGGCTATAATATTGTTTTTTGAAAATATAGGTAATAAGGATTTTAAAAAAAATTGTATTTGGAATGAATATGACTTTAAAATAATTAATAACTAAGAGACAACAAACTATTAATCAATTAAAAACATAAGTTCAGTGAGTGATAGTGATCTATAGATACATATTACTAGTTTTTCAATCTCGGATTGTAGATCAATTATGGCTCAAAGATTACTATAGTCTTTAAGAAGTTACAGCAAGCAGAACTCCAGGAATAAATCATCACAACTATTAACTATTATACAAAACTTATGTATATGACTCTGATACGAGTAAATGCTACCATATCTTTTATCTATTGCAGTATGTATATTTATATATATTTCCACTCAAGTATTGAACTTGTATTGCATGAAAAATATCGATGATTTATTGTACACTTATAATTGACGCAGAACATCGATGTTTATGAAACATCGATACATTGTACAAACACTCAAACTGTAACGACGATAAGATTTGTTTTGTAGTTACGGGTCAGACCTGATATCGAAGCTGAAGTCATTGTCTCGTAAGATGTGGATTATAGCGTGTTTCTTAGTTTTCCGAGTGGTCCAGGGGAGGGAAAGAATTGACCCGCTGGTTGAGACCACGCAAGGTATTATAAGTGGTTTAAGATCTGATGACGGAGATTATTCCATGTTTCTTGGAATACCATTCGGGAAGGTGGACGAAAACAAACCGTTTGGAGTAAGTAGCAGTTACAAATATGTTAACAGTTAATAATTAATTTATTAAAAAAACACAGGCCTATAGTGTCGATAAAATATAAGGGTGAAGTCAAATCAGTGTGTAGTAATGATCCGAACAGAAATAGAACAAAACTATTGTCCCGTTTGGCTATTTATTTAGTTTCTTCTAAATAATGCATATGTTACATATATATATCGTTGATTATTCCGATGTTTGAGTTTAAGAGTACTCTTACATAAATTTAAGTAATTATTTGATTTATTTATTTTTAAATTTTCAAATTCCTAATAACTTGAACATTACCTAAATGACAACACACACACACTTATAATATTTACACAAGATTATACAAGAATAATAATTTCGAAGAGTCATTACCTAAGCAAACGGGTTGATATAAGTGAATGTATAAAAAATATATTGTTAGTATGTTCCATAAAACACTTGACTGTTCCATTTTTTAATTCGTTTCCTTGTGTCAGTGATAGAGATCAACATCAGTGGGAACTCTAGAAATATCTTGTCTGACCAAATAGTTATTTGAAATTTCCAAGTATTTGTTATAAGTGTATTCTATGACTTGAAAATAATTTTATTTCAATATTTGAAAATATAGTTTCTATTTTCTAATCTACGAAAGATTTTGACAATAATGAAACACGAATTGGCCATTCGTTATGAGCCAGTTGTTATACTATCATTTAAAATTTGTTTGGGAATCGTTATCTATTTCCGAGTCACAAACATTACACACACGACAATAGGTAAAGTTGAATTGGACAGCTAACTGGAAATGTCATCTTATCATAAGTCGAACCAAATTGAAATGAATTTAAAATACAGTTGTGAGAAATAATGAGTTTAACATAATCCATTTTGAAATTATTTTCAGGTGGCAACGCCATACCCGAAGTTTGAAGAAACTTTCTTGGCACACGACGATTCTGCTATATGTCCACAAGTCGAAGAGTTTAATAACACCATTGTTGGAACATTGGACTGTCTTAAATTGAATATTTTTGTGCCAAGTGTTGCAAGTTCCAGAAATAAACTTCCTGTTTTGATCTGGATTCATGGAGGAGGATTCCAATTTGGTTGTAGCAATAGATATTTATTTGGACCAAAAAATTTGATCAGACATGAAGTCATCTTGGTGACATTGAACTATAGGCTGGGAGCGTATGGATTTATGTGTTTAGATACGCCAGAGGTTCCCGGAAATCAGGGACTCAAAGATCAGCTTTTAGCCCTCCGTTGGATCAATGAAAATATCGCATCTTTCGGTGGAGATGTTAATAAAATGACTCTAATGGGAGAAAGTGCTGGAGCAGCTTCTGTTGACTTCCATTTATGGTCTAAGCAAGAAAAACTGTTCAACCAAACTATTATGCAAAGTGGTTCTGTATTCAGTCCCTGGGCAATCGATAAACCTGATTTAACACAACCGTTAAAACTTGCTAAACGTTTAGGATACAATACAGTAAATTTATCTGATGCCTTGGCATTCCTTGCCAAAACTGATGTTAATTTAGTAATAGCAGCAGTAACAGACCTATCGATGGAATTTAAGGTGTGCGTAGAAAAGAAATTTGAAAATGTCGAAAGTATATTAAGTGAACATCCCAGAAATTTGAAAGTACCTAAAGCAAAACATACACCTATACTGACAGGATTTAATAGTCATGAATGGATGATATTATTTATAAACAAGCCAGAAAGTGATTTTAAAAATATGAATGTCTTTAATAAATCGTTAAGTGAAATATTCAATTACGACGAGGATTTCATTGAAATGGAAGATATCGTTCGTCATTTTTACATAGGTGATGAAGAAGTAAGTAAAGCAGTTCAATGGAATTTAATAGATTTCTCATCCGATTACGATTTTATATACCCCATTCATAAGAGTATTCAGAACTATTTAAAAGATGGAGCCGAAAATATCTATCACTATGTGTTTTCATACAACGGCGAGAGAAATTTTGTTAAGAAGAGAAATAACATAACTGAAGGAGGAGCAGCACATGCAGATGAACTGAGCTTTTTGTTTGATATGATTTTCGATCCTTCCACTCCATCGAGAGACGATCAACGCGTAATTGATATGCTAACAACATTATGGACCAACTTTGTTAAATATGGGTGAGAAACAAAAATACAATAATATAGTGAAATGAACGACAATATTTTCGTCTTCGAAAATATAATAAATAATAAGTAACAGTTATTATTTATTACTGTTAATAATGCCTAAATTTGATTTTCAGTGACCCCACTCCTAGAACAACGGAGTTGCTGCCGATAAAATGGTCTCCCGTTACTAAGAAAGCTCTGAACTATTTAGATATAAACCTTGAATTATCTGAAGGAAAACGACCAGTTAACGATAGAGTCGCTTTCTGGAAACTGTTTTTTAAAGCCAACGAAAATAAACTTAAGTAATATAAAAAAATATAACCTCTAAGTAATATAATACTGACTAAAACATTAACCTTTTTATTGTAACATCAAACCTATAATTATATTTACATTTATAGAATCAAAATTATAGCTTTTGATTTTGCACGTTTTTGTATAATTCTTTATTTCTTATAACATTATCCTGATATATCAAGTATTTTCTTAAACTAACCTTTATAATGTCATTGATTTTATATCTAAATGGAAATACGCCCACAAATTACCGATTACATTAGCTTATAAATGTTTTATGAACTTAGATACGCAGTCTCAGTAGCCTTTTTAAAGATTGACTTTTAAGAAGCCTTTTACACTCACTTTATTATGAACTTGTTCAACGTTAGATAAGCTTAGATTATGAAATATAATTTAACCTTTCGTGTAAAGAATAGTAACTTATAATAAATTGTCTTTAAACAAATAATACATAGAAACATTTTCAACATCGATTGGTCCATACTGCATCTTGATATGATAGCGCAAAAAATCTATTGTGGGATATTCCTAGTATTTTAAAATGATGAATAATATTTATTATTATTAAAGGCTAGTCGTGATTTTAATAAAATAGGTTGTTATTAAGATAAGGAATACCAGATTTATTTTTATATATAATCAGTTTGTTTTTTCATTCTATATTTATAAGAATTCGAAGTAAAAAGTTATAACATGCTAATGAAGATTAAAAAATTAAAAACATCCTGTCCGCGAAAAAATATAATTCATAGACATTGACCTGTGACATTTTAATACTGGTCAAGCGCGAGTCGTCTTCTGACAAGTGGTTTCGATTATAGTTAAAAACAAGGATAAATATTTATTATTACATTGTAATAGTCAGTTAGACAACATAATACTGACCTACGCTGTAGAGTTTGTCAATTAATACAAACTTCAACATAACGTAAGTGGAAAATTTGTAAAATTTATTTTTATTTATTATATTTGGTTTATCACAACTTAAAAATATCTTGAGGTACCCTAAAAACAAATATGAATAAGGTAATATATTAAATGATTGTCTGTACAGTGATTTATGTATTTTTTAAATAGAATTCGATATACTAGAATTTATTTACTGACTTTATGAAGAACTATTAATAGAAGTCTTTACACAAACAAACATATTATTATTTTAAGTATCTTGTATCATAGATGGAATAGGGGAAAGCCATTATTTTTAACAAGCACTACTGTTTGCAAGTGTGATATCATTTGCCAATGCTAATATTACGATTATTTTTATTATATAAATATTATTATTAATTTCTTCCTATCTGAAGATAAAAAGTGAAATAATCATAATAATTCAATATTGTACATTTTATCTCCTCTGCTCAGCTTACATTATCTTAATAAGATATCTTATATCTTTTTGTTATCTTCATTTATCTTTTAAGTGTTATATATTTAACAGTCATTATAATAATACCATACCACAAAATTCAACAGTCATTATAATAATACCATAATCCGGAATCGAACCTGCATCTAATTAAGTTACCACGACTTCATATTTTTTGCATTTATTTCGACTTTTATAACCCAAGAAGATACAAATGGTCGACTTAATACCAGAAAATCAATTTAATCTAATAAAAACAATAAAAATAAATAATAAAATGAAACATTATACGGTAAGTACATACTTACGAATATAATATAAATGAATCACAGATATAAAAACTCGTATAGCGAAATGAGGTCAAAGTCTCTTCGATGCATACCATACGAGAACCATCAATATTTACTACCCGATTTATTAAATTAGGGTTCCTTATTAATTTATACTTTATGTTTATTTAAAGATATATTATTTATATACTCATATTATTGGACATATTATATTTAGAAGAAATAACTAGTAAAGAAATATAAAATTATATACATATATACAAAGATGTAACTGAATTATGAAACCGATTGAAGTTATATTTTTAGACATATAAAGTTTTATTTTTAAGTTTAAACCGTATTACCTAGTATAGTACCGCCGAAATTAATAATCGGTCTTCAATCCGAGATTGTAACTAACCTTACTTAGTTTTTTCAGTTTACTGATAATTTTGGTAACAGATAGTAATTTCAACCTTTTATATAAAAGTAATATATCAGAATAGATTTTTAATTTCGACTTTCTGAACTTTCAAAAAACAATAAATAAAAATCAGGAAAAATCATGTCAGTATTATAAAAAAAAAAGAAAAAAAAAAGTAAAAAAAAAACAACATGATTTATGAGTAATATTTTTTTTTATAACTGAAATACCTACGGAACCCGGTAAATAAATTACAAAACTTATAGACTGTACATTTATTGTTACAAAAACTTGTTTATAAATAATAAGTTAGCGAGAGGACGGGTTACGACACTATATCATTATCTTGTATATGGTAAATTGCATATTACCCAATATATCTTCTTTTTATATTGATTAAGTTTCTTTTTAACTAGCTTTTATTGGCTACAAAAAATTTACTTGACTGATATGATTTGAACGTCACATATTTGATTTTAAAATTGTCTTTCATTAATATACAGGGTTATTTGTGATTAGTTTACCACCTCTTGCAGGCAGCCTCTTTACATCAATCCCAACATTTGTTCTGCAACTTTTTATAAATCTTGATAAACAACACAAAAAAAAACGAAACAAAAAATTCTTGTTTCCTCTGTTGTCAGAGACAACAAATAAATTTTGTATGGGAAAATTTTATTTTGAAAAAACTATTAATTTTAAAAGTCATAGAACAAATGTTGTTGGGATTGATGTAAAGAAGCTGCCTGCAAGAGGTGGTCAACTAATTACAAATAACCCTGTATATATTTCTATATATTAAATGTTATGAAGTCTAACTGAACTGTTTGTTTGAACGCACAAATCTTTGAAGCTGACAGATGAATTAAAAGATTTTTTTTTAAGTGTTAGTATATTTATTGGGTATATATACTACTACTTCTAAGCTGATATTATGTTTAAAATACTAAGTGTTTGTTTTCTTCGATCAGTAGTTTTTAACTTATGTTCCAATATGCATTTAAGTCCACTTAAACAAAGTCGTTGTAAAACCTAAAGTAAGGATATAATTGCCTGTGTTTAATTCAATATTGAATTAATCAATGATCTTTAATAAATATCAAAAATTTTGTTATTAATATATTTTATATACTTATAGCGCTGTTTCCTGTATTGAATATATCAAAGAATGTTATTAAAATTATTTTTTAGCCACACATGAAACATTAATATGTTTTATAGATATAATAGATTAGGTATTATAGAAATGTATTTGCTATATATTTTTTTGTTTGTAATAACGATGTGTAAACGATGTATGTTTAAAATAATATTAAAAAAAAGCGAAACAGGTTAACTTTATATATTTATTTCTACAAAAATCTCAAAAACAAATTAATTTTAGTTCTGCTGTCTACATTATACAACCGTACATAGTATTAGAGAAAATACTTTCTTATTATCTATATTGTACTCTTATAAGATGATGCTGATTTATATTTCTATCAAATCTTACAATCGTTATGAAAATTATTATACATGGATACCAGGGTCTGGAGGGAACTACGCGTCTAGTATAGAAATATTTATGAAGTTTAGTTGTCAATGAACTTCTAAACGGCTGGACCTTTTTCGATGATTAGCTCTATGTTAGATAGATTCACTGTATGATTTATATTCTCAATCGGACCCGGTAAATGAGGCTACGAATAGAATGCAGTATATTTCCCGGGAAGTCGTTTACCGAGGCTGCTTTCATTATATAAAAACTTGTATAATATTATATTTTATTATTTGTTATCTTTAACAACTGTAATTACATACAAATATACATACATACAATTATGACTGTGGGTTCGTTTAACACTAACCATTCTTTTTTTTAATGTTATCCCTGAAACTATCACTGAGGAATGTAAATTTGTAAAGCAATCCTTAATTTCTGAAGAGACATAATTTTATATGATTTGTACAAAATATAACGTAAAAATAGCAATCAAAACCTAGTATGAAAACGTCCAGAAGATGTTTTTTTTAAATATAAGTATACTTTATTATAAGTATATCTTGTACAATTGATTAATTATCAACAGACAACAGACAGGCAGATTAGAAGATCTCAAGCATGATAAAATATTATCTTTAAATGTTATAAATAGGTGACCAGATAATAAAAGATATAAATAGATACACAAATATCATTATATGTACCAATATATTTGAATCAGTAATTAAGTTATTTTAATACCGCAACAAACCGCTCTTAAGAAATATTATAATTCGATTGCAGTCTCAAAGTAAGCGAAGATTTATGAAAATAACAAGTAAAGAAGTTATTAATGTTCGTTTAGAAACTCTCTTAGAACCGAAACAAACAAAATTGTAAAAAAAAAGAGGTTTAATCTTCAAAATGTCGTAAATACTAATGTTAAAAAAATATCGATGCCATTTCAATATCCTAAATAATATATAATAATAAATAATGTAATATACATTAAAATAAACAATAAATTCCTTAGAAATTTATTCTAAAATAGTTATCATTTAGAACTTTATTCTAAAATAGTTATAATTTCATCAACATAATATAAAAACTACGACCGATATTCTTGTAGGTATATTTCATAATAACCCGAAGATTATTATAAATCAAAAATACAATCTAAATATGATACCAAAAAATATATTAAATAGTTTATGAGTAAACATCATCTTCAATACAATATGACCTTACACAGTACGTATATATACTCATAGAGCGCTGCGGTGGTCACAGTTCGTGGTACACAGTTGTGAATAAACCTTAAAAATGGTAAGTATGGGTGACATTTGTGCTTTTTTTTGTAGGATATTTGAACTAACCTCAGATCTTCAGTTTTCTATCCATTTAATGTTTTTGCTAATTATTCTGGATTTCGAAATATATGTCATAAAATAAGACACAAAAATGTAAGACACTAAGATTTTGTTTTAATTGATATTAATTTTATAATTGTTTTTATTAATTAATTTATATATTACTATTTTTTTTTAATAGAAATAGGACGCGTAAAAATTAATAATTAAATTATTAAAATTTGTATACTTAGAAATCCATAATTCCCGAAGCAGGTTTTATTCGAATAAAGATCAAAGTCATCTCCAATTGCTAAAATTAATAACTATATTACCATATCTAAAATAGGTAATTCCAAACCAAATATCAATTTAAATAACATTACGTGAATTCTCTTAATTCCGATTGTGTATGGTTAGGTCATGTTTGAATAACATTTAAAAGTCCATTAAAACGCATAATTAAGTATTGCTAAGGTCATCCCATCTCTGACATTTAAGTTATTTTACAGTTAAGTTATAAGCGGGCAGCGATTTCAACTTTTTAATCTGTAATTAAAAAAAAAATATATATATATTATATTTTAATAACATTTAGAAATTTTAATAGTTGATATTCTAAAAATATACCAAACATGCATACGAATAAGTTAAAATAGTTAGTTCTTAATGAATACTTATTTAATAATAATAATAATAATCATCTAGAAGCAATAAGTATTTCAAAACATCGTAACATAAATCAAAAATGTGAAATTCATTTCAAATAATAAATCATGGTAATTGGTAAACTTAGTTGAATGTAAAGTCATAAAAAACATCGTAACTAAAAAACAGAAACATTAATACCTACCGCTACCCGCTTATAACTTACGATAATAACCTACAACATATGTCGTAATTTGACGGACGCCAAGTTCATCACTGTTTAGATTCCAATTATCCGACGAGAACATAAAATGATTTATTTTTTATTATTTTTCTGATCTGTATTGGGTTTTAGAAACATCGCTCTATGAATATTTTGTCGCTAAATTAAACATGAAAACGGAATGAGTTATTGTTTTGACTTGCGGTGATGGTAGTGTGTATACCTTTATTGAAAACCACATTTTATTTACTGTCTTTTTGTCTATCTGTACACAATATTAAAATCACTTTGAATTACTTCACCATTGAAAAAAAAAGATAATTGAAACAATTTTGATTAAAAACAAGTAATGTATTGATTTATGAGTTAAAAATTATCATTTTACATATTTGTGTCAGTTACTTTTGTCACATCAACCATTTTTAACTTAAATTTTTCTGTAACAGAAACTTCTTCTCGTAACCTTATTAATCGCATACGCGAGCGCTGATGTCTCCCACATTGTGGGGAATCAGGGAGGTGAAGCACAAGCCAAAATCCTCAAGCAGGAGCTGGATGTTGGTGTGGAAGGACAGTACCAATGGTCATATGAGACAGAGAACGGTATCGCCGCCAGCGAACAAGGAGCTTTGAAGAATGTACCTGGGGTGAGTTGGGTTCATTTTTAATTATAAAGTTCCTGTGTTTCTTAGAGCTGAAATGACAGGTGAGCTAAAGTGGACAATTCTTTGCCCGATTTATTTTGATTATTCCGTAGAACGAATAACTTCGTATTTAAAGTAGGTATATAATTATGATGATAGAAATCTTGCAAAATTAGAAAGTCTTATTGTCCACTAACTTGCTAACTAACCAAAACCTTGACTTCTTTGACTAAATGTTAATATCTGATGACACAAAGCTGATGATAATGTTTTTGATAACATTTATATTTTTATTTGGTTATACAAAATTCCCTATAATTCATAATAAAAGACATCCTGCCAAAATATCTGGATAGGTAACCGTGTCACTCGAAAAAAAATCGACATACATATGACAGAACAAATTCTACAACATGAAACGCGATGATAACCGTTTACTTCTATCAATAACATTAACGAACGATAATTTACATATTCTTCCAGTCTGAGACCCCGGCTCAAGTAGCACAAGGCGAGGCAAGATGGACGGCTCCCAACGGAGAGGTCGTACAGTTCCAGTACAGCGCTGACGAAAACGGTTACCAGGCTTCGGTAAATACATAATATACTAGCTTTTGCCTTCAACAGTGTACAAAATTTAACGATATTATATCGGAACTGAGGTGACATTTATAAAGTATCATTTGAAAATCGTAACTTAACGATGTAAAATGACATTCAAAACCAAAATGTTGCACCTGTCCCAATAAAACGACTTTATGCCTACGTATATAAATATCTACGTATGTGTAGAATGAAAGATATATATGGCGGATGATGACACGATATTTAATTGTAGAATGACAGGATTTTTTCCCAGATATCGCAGGTTCAATTCCTGACCGTGATGACAATTTTTATATTATATTTAATTTAAATAAAATTATTATGATCAAACGTTTATAGACTCTCAAACATAAATTTGTTTTGTTGGTTCATACTAGAATCCTATAGGTGACTCTGTAGTTAAATAAAAAATAATTATTAGTTTAAAAAATAAAATATCTTAACAATTATCTTTTAACATAACAACAAATATAAGATAACACAGAACTTGGCTACCACACCACAATTTGTTTCTTTTTACATATTACAAATTAAGTATAAAACAATTTATTAATAATAATATTATTTCCAGGGCCCCTACATCCCCACCCCTCCCCCCATCCCAGTCGCTATCCTCCGAGCACTCGAGTTCATCAAAGCCCACCCACCAAAGGAAAACTAAACTACATTATTTATAATTAGATTTAGCTTTAAACTCTCATTTTTTTATAAAAAGTTTTTTATTTGTTTAAAACTGATTTTTTAATTTTTTATTTTTTTTACAAACTGTATTGATTTCTATGAAATCAACCGCCATTTTTATGTGATATAATAAAATATATAGTGTATGTTTTTTTTTATTTTTGTTTTATTGGTAATATAATGATTTTTTTAATCGCATTATGCTCATTTGCATTTCTAATACATAAATATAAAATGAAATATTTAGCAACATCTATATTCTTCAAGAATGGTATCAACTCTATATCTCAGTTTTTAGAGCGATGGCAAGATATCTTAGGAGTCGCAGGATCAAAACATGCTCCTGATAAATAATTTATTTAATATTTCTAAAAAGTGTGATGTAAATTAATAATAATAATCCTATATTCGATAAGAAATTTAGGAGGGGAAACACATTTAAGATTGCTATTTCTAAAATAATAATAATAATAAAAATAATAATAATATCGGGACAAATTACACACATTGATCTAACCCCTAAGTAAGCAAATTATTTGCTTGAGTTAAGGGTGTTAGACAACGATACTAATACATACAATAAATACTCTCAAATAGAGCTAAAATAAGTATATTTTAATGGTTGATTTATAAAGAGGTTTTCTTATTTTAATTAAATAACTAAAAGGATATGGTCTATATCCAAGGTAATAGTATTGAACAAATAGTTTTTGTATAGCCGAAGAGAATTACACTTGGGAACGTGACTTGTTAAAAATCTTTATTAAAAATATCTATATCAAAAGCTTCAGAACAAATGTCAAAATAATAATAGTAATACGGGACAAATTACACACATTGATCTAACCCCTAAGTAAGCAAATTATTTGCTTGTGTTAAGGGTGTTAGACAACGATACAAATACATAGAAATACACATATAAATTCTGAGAATATATTTAATAAACAACCAAACCCAGAAAAAATTATAAAATACAATATAATTTTAATACTATGGTCTTATGTAAATTAAAATTAATAGATGATGTGATTTAAAATAGAATCAGCGCCTGGTTCATCTCAATAGTAGAGTTTTTAGCACTACTTTTCATTTTCTTTGGTATATCATTGTTATTTTTTTCGATCTTGGAGATTATAGGTAGATATTCTCAACTTTAAGGACAATATTATGGAAAAAGAATCATTTAAATTAATCTGGAAAATTAATAATTTTATTAAGATTAATTGTTTATTCGTAAAGAGAAAACCATTTCATCTTTCTAAAATATTTCGCGGCCATAAATAAATAAGAAATGAAAATAGTAAATAAGTAAATAGATAATAAATAAGATTTGACATAGTTAGCACATGTCGAGCAAGGTTACACAAAGTAGATATTTATATGTAATATAATATACAAGGCGTTCAGTTCATACTGTCGATGTCAAATATATGATATTCTGATGTCAAATAGTCAACGTATCAGAATAACATTCAAGAGATATATGTAATATGCAATGATGATTGAGTTTTTTTTCCGTTCAAACTCTCAAAAACATTGGAACTATGAAATACTATCAAATTAAGGGCATGTGTCAATTGATATTATTATCCACTTACCCTGATCTCGCAACACAGTCACAGCCTCCAACACTCGCTTGGTGTAGATGCAGGGCTCGTAGTTATCCATCTCTTGAGTCACCACCGAGCACACCCTACGTACATACATACATTAATACACGTGTACACATACATACATACATTTATTTATTATCGAGGCTTTAGTCAGCGAACTCTTGTGATCGCTTCACAGATCGATAATTTGAAGAGATTGCAATACCAATCAATGGAATTAACCATACATTTCTTAATATAAATTTTGCATGCACTTAAATTTTATAATTTCTCTGTCATGTATTTGGTTACGTGTGTATATGTGTATGTGTGTCCCGTCAATAAGATTTGCTTGCTTCAAGCATGCCCTATCTTTTTTGATGTGAGTGTATATAACCTGTTGGTCCTCAGAGGTATTTTAGCTGATGTCTTATCATGATTGTATGTGTGTATATTCGTCGTTTATTAAATATATTTTCAGTATTTATATGTGTATTTCTATGTATTTCTATCGTTGTCTAACACCCTTAACACAAGCAAATAATTTGCTTACTTAGGGGTTAGATCAATGTGTGTAATTTGTCCTGATATTATTATTATTATTATTATTATATTTGTTTATATGTATGTATGTGTATATTTGTGTCTATCACCTGGTAGCCCTTCCCCGTATGGCGGCCGCGGTTCTTTCCAGTCCGTCAGGGTCAGCCTCCTGCAGCGCCACCACGCACTTGTTTACGTCCTCCAGGATATGGTTCTCTGTATTATTAAATAATATATATACATATGTAGGCGTTTATGTATGTGTTTGTCATTTATCATTTACACAATTTAATTTGGAATTTGTCTATTTATGCTGTAGGTTTTTAAACATAAAGAAGGACAAATATAAGCTCAGTTACTAAAGCGGTACAGACTCGAGGACACAGAAGTTCGATTACTGCTGATATGCTTTTATAACAGTGTTTCGGACAAGAACCATCACGCACCGCTGACGGCGAGGAAGTCGTCGATGGTGGTGATGTCGTCAACGGCGTCCGTCAGCAGACGCACGGCCGCCTCCCACGCGCGGGCGAATGCCGACGCGTTCTCCTGCGCCACGCGGGAACGACTACGGGCCGCCAGCACACGACCCGCGTTTATCACCTGCAGGGACGAGACATATGTTGGTACATTAGTATCATTCTTTAATTAAAGTAGGCAAAACTTAGTATATTATCCAAATTATCGAGTAGAAACAGCCCAGTCGCTGAGCAGACATGTTCACATGACGTGACATAAGAAGTAACGTAAGAAAGATATATATTTTTTAGAGTAATCTCACCTGAGGGCAGAGCGCCTCTATCTGGCCGGCCGCGTGTCTCACCATCTTAACACCGTCCTCGTTGTTGGACATCGAGCACACGAGGTTGGCAACCTGGTGGAACAATATGTACACTATTATATACAAGGAATATTAACTTGACAAAATTCTACAGTAATGCAATAAAATGTAATATGGACTTTCATAACTTTTTATTACTCTTGTGTAAGAAGGTGATTAAATGAATATGTATGAAGATTATTTGACTAAAATAATGCATATACTTAAAAGTTTAAACAGAAGAATAAATCGTGGATGAAAATGACAATAATTGTCTGTATGTATTTGGTTTTTAATATTGAATATCAATGGTTGTGGTCTATTCTTATGTTCGTCGACTCGTGTCCGCCTACTGTTGATATTAGTATGTATGTGTTGTTTTAGTAATTTAATGAGAGCATTAAATATCGACCTAAATACCTCACATATGAATGTGATTGTGTTGTGTCTTTCTCTGATTCTCTATGCTCTATGATTCTAATCTTAGGACATATATTCTTATTGATTTGAATATCTATTAGTGTATGTTGTCCTATCTATCCATGTGTTCGTCCGGCAACGTGTCTGTGTGTGTGTATACCTCAACGAGCTTGTTAGCGTGTTCGGTGAACACTACTGCGTACTCCTCCACCTCCTTCTCGTTTCCTCCTCGAGCCGCCTCCAACAACACCAGCAGAGGCACGTTGGTCTCCAGGAAACTATAATACATATATATATATTTAGTACTAGTTATTCTATTTTGAGTTATAACTAATTTGAAAATTGTTTAAAATGGGGATCTGTAATGCCACCGGCTCACACACAGGAGCGTTAAAGTGTGCTTGTGCCTATTGACACTGTGTATACTCTCTGTGTGTGTGTTTGGTTCATCTGTGTGTGTATGTGTGTGTGTGTGTGTGTGTCTGTTTGTTACCTGTCGGACACGTGGTCGACGACAGCCTTGCGCAGTTGCCTCCTGAGGTCCCTCGTCTTACGGCACATCTGTCCCAGAGCACGCTCGAGACCCTCAGACTGATCAGACCTACCGGCCTGTAAGTAAATAATAACTTTATTAATATTTTGTTCAGTTTTTGTTATATAAAAAATTAAGCTATTAATATTATAGGAGAAATTAGTCATGTATTAACAATATATATTTTTTTAAAAGACTAAGATAAATAAATGAATATTTAAAACTTATTGAGAGTACTTACATTGCTCATGTATTCATGTAGGAGGTCCTGTAGAGCCTGTCTCACCGCGTTACACTCAGCGACGATACGCTCACGACGCTCATCTCTGCACACAAATTATACATATATATGAATTCAAAATTCATTAGGGGAACCCAGGACCTCTGAGTGTGTGCCTTCACTCTAAAAACTAAGCTATTGTGTCGGTACTTAATTATTGGAAATCATTCTTATATTATAAGTCAATTTAAACTTTAAATATTAAGAATTGAAAAAGGTAAATACGGTAAATAAAACAACTAAGTAGGAAAACTAAAGAAAAAAATAAAATCAAAAACACTCGCAAAAAGAAAATTTAATATTCAAAAGAAAAGTAAAAAGAACAACTCTAGGAGTACGAACCTAGTACAAGAGCTGTCAGCCATAAGTGCGGCCCCCGATATGATGCTCTCGAGACGCTCCTCCAGCGACGGACGAGTGCGGAGCTCTGAGTACGAGAGGGGTTCCATCACCATGCGCTCCTAGGGACAAAGGCAGAAACATACATTCACAAACATATATATGACATTGACAACTAATATAGATTATACGTAGTTTAAAAGAAAATTTATAAAAAAATATGCAAACAAAAAACCAATAATGGAGTACAAACAAAAATAAACTTAAATCTACACCTGGAACTTGCGACCCAGGTGTAGGTTTAAGAAGCCCTTTTATGATGCGCAAACACACTCACCTTCACTATCCACAGTCCTCTCCCTACCTAACCAAATTTGGAAAGAATCTATTAATGCCGCCTTTCAAATGAACCGATGCTAGTTCTAGAAAGACCAAGGTAAGTGATAGAGAGATTTTGCTGTTATAACTCTCGCTCCCAATTCTACCGCGTACACGCTGACTATAAATTTATTCCTGGTTAGTTTATTGGTGAGTTTGTTTTCGAGGGAACAGTAAGCTTCACAAGTATCATACGCCTTAGACATTTAGAATACAGGAATAAGTCCGGTCTGGATGACGAAACACCAACATCCCGAAGGACGGTGTAAAGACCAACCTCTTCCCGTATGATTTCTAATACCTTATCGTGGCGACGCGAGTATTGACCTCTATCTAGAAGTACCCTACACCCTACTGACCAAAATGTTGCAAGACGTTTCGGCGGTTTAGCCAAATCTTATAAATTACTTTGATCTGGGAGAATCATTTGGAATGCATTACGATAAAACTTAAATAGTGCTGGGGACCAATCATAAATTAAACTGCGCCACTTCACAGCTAGTGGAATACAAAAAATCTCTTATTGTCCATTCATTTTGAACTTCTAAAATCATCGCGTGCAGTTGGTTTTTTTTGACGAATAAAGGAATTTGTTGTCTATATCTCGTTCTTTTCTTCTTGATCCTAGCCCTACTTTGTTTTTTTGAGTACCTATAATACTTTTTTATGGAGTTAAAGTCGTGAGTCGAGCTCTGAGGCAACTTTGTCTTTTGAGAGAGATGTTACAGTATCATCTTTAGATTTACCGATGATGTCTTTTATGCTCCGATGGTTTCTTTAATTTGAACCCAAAATAGTTTCGGTCAGTAAATAAGATTAAAGAGTTCGTTAACTGCGTTAACCCGAGCCATAATTTCAATGTCTTTATGACGCTTGCATCTAACTTTGATAAAAGGGTTTTATTCATATCATAAACGAGGAAAGGCCAATTTAGAGGAGAATTTAAAAAACTATCGCATATCCGAGCTTTTTTTACGTTACTTTTTGGTTGGTTGTTTATCTTTTTGAGATCATTTAAAAAGCTATCGACTATTACATCCAACGATGGAGTACGGCCTTGGTAATCGATTTTTTTACCTAAAAATTTAAACGGAGTTGCTCCCGTAACCGTACTAACGCACTGACCGCCTATTATAAGACCCGGATCGTAAGAGGTATATTTGGTATTCCGTCTACCCAGACACAGACTAAAACATTTACTTGGTCCTTTGTCCTCAACCCGCTCGTCCACGTACAGAAATCCTCAACTACGTTTAAGAGTATCAGACATTGTTTTGGATTAGATCAGTATCGCGAGATCATCTGCAAAATCTAGTATGGATTCTGGTTATTTATTGTTAAATTTAAACCGATAACCCCACTTCTTTTGTGTCTAATAAATATGTCTATTAAAATATTTATTCTTATATTAAATATAATTGGAGCAATAAAAAAACTGAAACAACAACCCTGAGATAAAAGTTTTCATTAGAAGTTATGGAGAATTTTAATTTATTCACATGGATATTCTCGATGCATTTATTTATTCTATTACAAATTGTGCGAAGCAACAAAATGTTAATAAGTTTATTTTATGACATGACTCCAACTCCAGTAGTTAACGCTGTATGTTGTCTGTCAGTTGATACATTATGAAGGGATCCAACCTCTCCTTGTATGTGTGAATTAAAACTAATTTTAATTATGATTGTTAATTCATTGTAATTTATATAACGAAACCAAAATTTCTAACTTATTCAATGATATATATATTTTTTACTGTCTTACAAATTCAACCTTCCAAAAGCCACCAAATTATTCAATATACAATTATTATACAATCCTTAGCGATCATGTTTTACTCATGCAATATATAATAATTCAAATTCAATACTTACATCAAAATCATCCAACGCTTGAGCCAATTCTCCGGGTCCTTCAACGGGCACTCGGTTAGTACCTGAAATAACAATCTGATGTCAGTCTTTTTGTCTATGTCAATTTGTTCACAAAGAATGACCTGGACCGATTTAATATGTAGTTAATAATGTAAAAAGAGTGTAAGTTAACCAATAATATATTGAACAAGCTTTTATATGTATAATAAGAGCTTGTCCATGCAATTACTTTGTAGTCATGTAATTAGTCTAACTTTTCATAAGTAAACGTATTCCTACTTAAAATTAAAAATACTGGTCTTGAAAAAATCACTTTCCGCAAATTACATTCCTATTGTCCAAGAAATCAGAGACGCAAGTGACAATCAACATTTTATTCCCATCCACAATTTTTATGCCCATCTATAATCTCCATCCTCATCCATAATTTTTATCCCCATCCATAACCTCCATCCTCATCCACAATTTCCAACCTTATTTACAATCAACATTAACAAGGTACATAATCATCAAAAGATAGCATTTTAAATTTGCAATCTCCATCCTCAACCCTAAGTGCCATCCCTCTCTCTCTCTCTCTCTCTCACCGCTGTGTGTGAGTGGTCTCCCCTGAGCGACGCAGGCAATGGTGTCGACGGCGGAGCAGACCGCTCGCAGCACGAAGTCGCGGTTGGCCTTAGCGGCCGCCAGCTCGGGGTGACGCACGTACACCTGGAACCAATTATATAAGTTTAGTAAAGTACTACTGGAATTATAAATCGAATAGCACTTTTTATTACATTTTCTTACTGTATATACAAGTTGCTATTAACGATCAAGCGATTTTTGAGCGATTTTTTGAGCGATTTTAAATAAAAAAAGAACAAGTTTTAACTCTTTTTAATATATATGTATTAACAACAAAATTGAATGTAATAATAACTCTGGAATGAATAGCTACACAATTTTTTTCTTATAACATACCTTAGAAGCTGTGAGCAGCATAGTAGAATGCTTCTTGAGCACAGCCCTGGCAGCGGCGAGCTCATCCTTCATCCTTGGTTCCTTCAGCTCCTTCTGTCGACGGGCAGCCTGAGCCGCCAGCTCGTTAGCAGAGCGACCAAACTGACGAGCAGACTCCAGAAGTTCAGATTGAGATGAGGCTGATTTTAGCTTGTCCAGATCGTTTTCAACCTGAGGATGTATTATATAGTTAATTTATTTAAATTGTTAATTGTTCATTTTTTTTTGGTAAATTTGGTATGTGTTCATGCATCAGTCAGGGTATTCAAGTGGATAAGCACGTAAATGTCAACAATGTCTGCTAGTAGAGATGTGTATGAGTCTCTCACGATTTTCAGGACAGTGAACAAGTGGCCCTTCTCCACCGTGTCTGTTAGTATGAGTATTTATGTGTGACAGTCACTCAAGGTGCTCAGGTTAGTGAGCAGCAAGTGTATGTCTATCAGTGTGTGTGAATCTCTCAAGATTTTCAGATTAGTGTACTGCAGGTTTACCAACATCATCATGTTGGTATGAGTAGGGGGATTTGAGTGCGAGAGTGTGTGTGTGTATGTGTAAAGTCACTCACGGTCCTCAAGTTAGTGAGAAGCAGATGCACGTCAACCATGTCCGCCAGTATGAGCAGGCGGGTGACGGCAGACAGCAGGCTGCGCGCCGCACGCACCATGCCCGAGCGCACCGACGACGCGCACGGCTCCTCAGAGAACTCGCGGGCCGCTAGACTCATGGCTGCACCTGTTTAAATTAGTTATGGTTTAAATATATAAATTATATTTCAGATAGAAATAAAGTTATTGTATTTTTTTAAATAAAAATATATATATTTTATTAAACTGTGCATCAGAAGTAAATAATATCAAAATGTATGTTTAATGTAAATATATATTTTTTTAAATATGTATTTACATTTTAAAATATATTGACTGCAGTCTCCCTTAAATATTTTGGCAATGTCGATGTTATTGTTCTGTATCAAGTCGAAGTTTTTTGTACTTGGAAAAACTTACCCTTTGTTTTTTTGACATTGAAATTTGACATTTGTCTTTGACATTTTGATATTGAAATTTTACTTACCCGCCTTCCGCACCTCCTCGACGGCAGAGAGCATTTCCTGCGTGATCTCCGGATTCTCATATGCAATGGTCTGCCCACGCTCTATGAATATCTCAGTAGCACGCTCCACAGTTGCCACAAGGGCACTCGCCCGCTTGGATTTTCCGGCTGAAACATGATACATTTTTTTTTTGTTCATATTTTACATATGAATAGCATTTTTTCTCAGTATATTGGACTGGCGCACGAAGTCCAACCATCCTCAGACAACAATAACAGACAAACGATGCAGAATCTATACAGCTAACCACATTAACAACGTGAATTTAACACCAAAACCGATACCTCAAATATTTTCATACGCAAGCGCATGCCTCAAAAAGGCTTAAAAATCAGTGTAAAGCGGATATAGACCTAGTGAAGTACAAGTATATAGTCTTAATAGGGGAGCCAGCCTTAAATATGTTCATTGAAAAAAAGAAAAAGCCAATGAGGCTATCTCTCTTTTTTTAAACATGATATATAAAGATAAGTATGGGTCTCCTATCTTCCCTCTTTTATTATTTCTAAGACACTCGAACTCACAGGCCTGCCAATAGCATGCCTATTCTATATCCGAGAAACACTGATCTTGGAGGGCAGTTGAGCTGCCAGTCCCGTTACCGAAAACCGGTTCACGTCGATATTCTCTAAGAAGGAGGTTCTACCCTGGATGAGCCAGCCCTTAAATGAGCCGCATTCAAATGACTACAGCTAACTCTACGGGGAGGAAAGGAGACAGAGAGCTTAAAAGATGGGCCGATGACCTAAAAAAGGTTGCTGGAGTACTATTTCTGAGGACAGCTAGGAACAGGGAGAAATGGAGGAAGTTGGAGGAGGCCTATGTGGCATCAAGACACACTAATAATCTGGTCTGATGTACAATAATGTGATAGTATTAATAAAGGCATTTGTATTTGTTATGTTATGGCCATTAAAAGATGAAAAAAAAGGCAAAATAAACCAATTGCTATGAAAACAAATAAATTAAAAAGAAATCAGAGTACTTTTAGAAGTTGAGGTAGTTTGTCATCCCACCAACCAATTAGAAAGAGCAACTCTTGGTTTGTCAAACCAATTAATACTATTATTGTTTAATCAGCCTTCTAAAAAACAGATATTAATATTACAAACTTACGGCGTTTCTTCTTAGCAGACTTGTCCTTGCTATTCACAAGGGTTGTCACCTGGAGGACCAATGGTTCTAGGGTCCTCTCAACAGACATGGTCCTGATCTCGAGGTTCTTGGGGTCCCACTTGAGAGTGAGCTGACCCGTTGTGCCATAGGGATCAGTTAGGGTTGCCATTGCTGGAATTCATATAAAAACTTAAAATTATACTAAAAAAATTGAAAGCTATTTAAACTGAAGATTTCCTTATAAAGTAATTAATGTTTGTATGTTTTATATTGGATATGATAGCTACATAAGAATTAGCTTTATCAAAATTCTTATACATTTCCAACAAACATTATTTACTTATTTTGATATCAAATATTTTACACAATTGAACTACTTCCAAATTATACTTTTGACTCTGGAGTAACCCGTGTGATACTGTAGTAAGTAAGTGTATGGTTTTCTTTAAATATATTTTTAATTATTTTTGATCGGTAGTTATAGGAAAAGGTTAAATGGGCCCAAACATGAAACACTCTTCTATAATCAATATGGAAGGAATCTATAACAGCTAATATCTTAAAAATGGAATAAAAAATGATAATTGAATATGTCCAGTTTAAAGGCATTAAGCATAATGTAGTTATGAGTTACATGAAAACAATAAAAGTTGTATACATATTTAATTTAACATAATAATATAAAAACAATAATAGAAATTGCATAAATATTTAATTTAACATTATACAGAAGGAATATCTTCGGTTATTATTTTTTTAGTCTAACTTTCATAAAGCTGTTGAATTATTATCTGTATGTTTTTTTGGTTTCAAAAACATATTTTAACGCAGGTAAAATTGACTTTACTAAACTAGAGTTTGGTGTTAGAGTTCTCAGTAATAATTGAAAATATTAAATAGGCATGTTTGTAGAGTAATCGAGATACCGATAATATGAACTTATAAAAGTATTGTGTGAAAGTGTAGAATGAGTCATTGAGAACGAATTGCTGTTCGTAATACCTTCAATCGAAATAAAGTTTATACTTTTTGTCCTCTAATTATATGATAAAAGTATTAAAATTAAAATGTTTTCTTTCACTTCCTTAAACAAATAAACAAAAGCTGATAAAATTATAAGGTTGAGTAACGCAGAATGTGGTATTTTCATTAAATTTACCCCAATCAAAGCTACTTCTTAAATTCGTCACATAAAATATTGACATTATAGAATAAAGAATACCTGATATGTAAGATGATCGCTCGTAATTTATACTTATTTTAGTAAATCACTTATCAATTAACTTAATAAAACACTAAAATTCACACAATTTAGACAGAAATAACATAAAAACACATAAACATCCGCAAAAACAGAAATAGTTACTCACGAAGGCGTGTCAAAAACAATATCACTGAGTTGCCAAATAAAAAATTGTAAAATAAATTAATAATGTTGCCATTCAATTAAAGATCAACCTTTATTTAGCAACTAAAATAAACATATATATAACAAAAACATATATATAATATACAAACATATTTCATCAGATCATGATTCTCGGCTTTAATATTTACTTATGTTTCCAGGCACAGTTATCTGTTTTAAAAGAGTATAAGAATCTTGGTTATTTTTCCCTATATTTTAAAACTAAACTATATTCAGATACATTAGATATTAAAATATGTTATTATTGGTTATTTTATAGATTTTTTCAACTACCTTCTGATTATATTTTATGATTTAATTACTTAATTAGTCAAACCATGTTTTACTTTTAATATATATTATTATAATATTCATATCGATTTTTTATTAACTAGCGACCTTCCTCGGCTTCACACGGGTTCAATGTAGATACTAATATGAGGCGGTAAAGATTGATTGAGTTTATACAACATGATATCTTTGTATACAATATTTGCGCTGTGCCTCCGCTTTCTGATATCTTCTAAGATATCCATTTTAATAAAATGCTTTTAAAGACAGTATGGATCTACATGAAATGTACTGCACATTATGTAATGCATTTAATTGGATAAGAAATAAATAATAATACTGTATTGAATAAACAGCTTGATAAATAACGCATTATTTTGTAATATATAAAAAATTGTTACTTCGTGTTATCCTTTAGAGATAAATATAAATCATTGTGGACTTCCATATTGCGGTTAAAAGATTTATATTTCCATAGTAGGTACATTAATTTACTATATTTCTTAAGGTTAAGCCGTCTTTAGCGATTTAAGAACATAAAAATATGTTTTTTGCAATATCACATTACCAATCTCTGAATTATCCGGCGTTTTTGTTCTAAAGTATATATGTATTATACATTTATATGTAAGGTTTATAGGTACCTTTCTCTTGAATCACTCTATCTATCCAAATCCGTGGTGTAGTTCTTAACATCTAAGCATACATATGGATAGACAGCGGAAAGCGACTTTGCTATAGATTATGTAAAGATTATACAACGTAAATTAAGATAAACAAATAATAATTATTTTTTTATTTTTTTTACTTTACAGCGTACGACCGAAGCAGCATTAAAATTAAAGTATGAATTTGGATTTAAAGTCAATGCTTAGAGAAATAAATGTTCTACGCTTTGGTTTTATTTGAGACTTAAAGCTAAATTTCTAGTTTTGTAACATTATTATACTTTAAGAAATATATTTTCACTGAAAAAACTCAATAATTCGTTATAATATAAAATATGGTTTAACAGACATAACTTTAAAAAAGGCTCAGGGCCTCTTCCAAAATAATCGGAATAGTCTTTACATCTAACCCATGATAAACTGTAGGATGAAATCGACTGCTCCAAGACATAGTTAATAATTTTTATAAGTTAGAAGTCTTAGTAGTCGGCGTAGCCGTTCTTGGAATAAATAATGAACCTTCTTTCTAGGAGCTCAATCAATTTAACCCTATATTTAGGTATATTTGGAAGTTTTAGTTTATTATAACTACAATATCCTCAATATCTTGGTTGAGATAAGTTCGTTTAGTGCTAGTAGTTTACTATAAGTATTAGAAAATGTTGTTATTACATAGTTGGCTATGATTTCTGGTCCGGTTTCTGTGTGTGATTTAGTTTCTTGTGTATCCATAATATTTAAGCACAGTATCGTCAGTTAATGTAAAGTTTATATAAATCAAAATGGCGGTAAACCAGGATTACTACCCTGTGGTACTTATTAGGTAGTCGACACATTGATAGTAATTACTAGTGTTAGTTTTGGATTCGGTACCCTTAGTACGAGTTTTGACGTTACGAAAACTATGACAGTTTACCAAAGCGTAAAATAAAAACATAGATTTATTATACACTCTATCATCTATGTATCAAAATATAATGACATTGAAAAAAATATGTTAAAAATATATTTAACTTTAGTTATTTAAAATCATCCTAAATAATATTACTTCTAGTCCCACTAGTATAGTAGAAACGTATTTTTTAAACTTTTTGATTGTTTTATCTGCGTATTTAGTTTGCGTATTTTATTTGGTTCGTTAAGACATCTGAAAAAAATTACTTCGGAAAATTATTATTTCGATGAATGATGACCATGACACGAATTGAATATAAAAAAAAACATAAATATGAGTTAGGACTCTCGTCAATTTCAAGATATTTTTCGAAATTTGATTGATACCCACTTTATAATATTAAGTTTGAAGACTACTAAAGTAACTTTATCAGTTGACATTATAAGTGGAACTAAAGCTCTTGTCATAACTGAAGAATGAAGTCGTATTATCAAAAAATTAAATACCCATATGTAATATACAATTAGTTATATTTCGAACGCATCCTCTAGTTCTTTAAAAATATCAGTAAAACCTTCGGTAGTAGCATTCGATGGAGGGGTACCTAACAAAGTTCCAAAATCTGCTCTCATTTTTTCTTCTAACTTCTTCTTTTTTTCTTTATCCTCCAAATTCAAAAGCTCTGAATTCTTTATATAATTGTTAATATTAAAAGCAATAGATACTTCAGTTACTGTTGTCATATTATTACTTGAATCATTTTCAATTGGTGTGGTTTTATTTTTTTGTACAAATTCTATATTAGTCGTTATTTTTTTAGTTTGTGGCTTATTATTTACTTCTTTAAAATCAGTTAAATTTTCATTATCCAATATTTCATTTAATACATCAATTTGTGAAGTTTGAGTTGTAGATTTATCTGTGGTTATTACAGAAGTTGTAACTTTATCAGTTGAAATAATAAGTGGAACTAAAGCCCTTTTTGTAAATGAATGAAGTTTTGTTGTCTCAAATATATCTTTTACAACAGATTGAGGAACTTGGTTGTCATTTAAACTTATTTGTTTATTGAATCGTCTACGATATACATCAAAGTACTTTTTTTCTGGAACGCTATTTTCTTTTACAATATCATTGACATTAGTTGATTTAAAATATGGATCTTGATATATTTTTGGTGTTTTTCGACGATATAAATTCCCAAAAGTTTCTATTGAAAAAGCAGGCAAGGAAGATTTGCGATACTTTGTATCTATCATAGATTTCTTCAAAGCCCGCGGGAAAACTTTTTTTGGAGTATGATTAAACCTGAAATAAATCATAGAATATAAGACAGTTGTAGTTATGAGTTATCTATAATTATATAATAAAGCTTTGTAACAAAACCAGTGCATTTTACATTTCATAACCCATTTCGTTAATGAGGTTATAGGTATGACATTACACTTTACTATATAAAACCAGCATTAGAATCTGTCTTTAATGAATACTTACTTAAAAGATCCTACCATCTCAGAATCTTCACGATCTAGCGAATCTCCGCTATGTTTTAACAAAAGATTAACATTAATTTCAACCGACTGATTTGTAAATATTTGGTTTGTTTCTTTAATTTCCTCTTGGATTTTTTTATCCTTTGAATTTTCTTCATTTGCAGATGTCATTTCTATATTATATAGTGTGGGAAAACTTGTCGGCATTTTTTTCACTCTGATAGGTTGAGGATATAATGTTATATGCGTAAATATCTTTTTCGTACTTTCTCTCGGGACATCTTTGTATGTTTTAGGAGTCAATTGAAATGTAGTCGCTTGCTTTCCCGGTTTACTTTCATCTGTATTTTCATTCGTGTTAATACTTTCTTGAGTAATCTCAGGTTCTTTAGCACGTTGTTCTATTTTTAGATCATTGGCTAAAGATACATCGCCTGTAATAAGAGTTTCAACAAACTTTTTGATATAATCCTTTTCGTTATCTTCTAAATTATTGTAATGTTCAAATATAACGTCATTGACAACTTTTTCGATAATATTTTTTAAAACGAACTTAGACTTTCTAGTACTTCTATTAAATAAATTTAATCTCTTTATTAATTTTGATAATTTCCTCTCAGAGTCCTGTTTATATAAAGAGTTTATAAAATCAAGAAAGAAACTACTTTTATTGTTCTCATCAGCTCGTAATTCCCTTAGAATTCTATCTAGATCCCTGCGAATATTGGTAGCTGGTTGATTTTTTATTTCGGTTAGTTTGCGAGATAAAAATCTTCGTACATTATTATCTATTAGGTCATTATCAACTCTTCGTGTCCTAAAATCTTTTTCCAGTATCCGAAAAAAATGTTTTAAATCATTGTCTTCAAAAGAGTTTACTGTCGTTATCAAATCCTGTACGAAATCAGTAAATTTATATTTTATCTTTCTTCTTGTATTAACGTTATAGCTTACTTGTGATTTTTTATCTAATAAACTTTGCATATGTGATAGAAAATCTTGCACTTTGTTTATTAAATTAATATCGTCTGGTTTGTCAAATTGTAATACAGTTTCTAGGGCAAGATTGACACTGCGCTGATTGGAGGCAATCGATCTTTCTAGAAAAAAGTAAATAATTGAGAAAGTTGGAACAGTTATTTATTTATATAAACATTTTTGTATTAACGAAAGCAGTGTTTTAATTTATTTGGATATAAATTGAACATCTAAAAATGTAATCATTATATGATTTCATTTATGAATTAAAAAGAAAATTGGGATTAAAGAAGACTTGAAAGTAAAAGGAGATTTGCCTTATTTAGATACTAGAAATAATCATAAAATAGCAGTTTCATAATTTAGACTCACTGAACTATAACAAACATATTTGGACGATAAAATTTGTTTTTTACAATAACTTGCTCAATTTTTTACCGATCTATAAGATAAACATTTTAAAGTTCCCATTAAACGCTTACAACTATCCAAATCTTATTAGAACAACTAAGGGCTAGGTGTGGCAATTATTAATTTGATGACATTGTATACATGTTGCTTTTTCTATAATTATTTCCAAGTTCTATCTATTGGCGTTCATAGTTCGAAGATTCGCCATTCAAATTCAAATTTCAAATTCAAAATATCTTTATTCAAGTAGGCATTTACACGCACTTTTGAATCGTCAATGATTCATTAAATTGGTCAGTATCTGTCAGTCCATGAGTAAGCTACCACCAGCTCGGAATGCTGCTCTGTTGAGAAACTCAACAGTTGCTCTTTTAAAATGAAATTTAACAATGTTTGACTTACACGTTATAACATCAACCCTGCAGATTAGTCAAGGACCCAAGTTCCACACATTTCGATCAGCTAAAAATTTTATTTAATAATATACTTTTAATTTTAGATTTTAAACTATGAAAAGGAAGATCGAAGATATCTTGTGGAACCAAGCCCATTAAGGATTTGTTAACTTTTTTAAGTCAAAATTTAGGCGTTACAAGTTTATTTTTATTTCTTGTATTGATCGTATGCCTGTCGCTGTTTTTAATATAAGCATTTTAATTTTGACGTATATATAGTTTGTTATTAAAAATATATTTAGAGCAACCGTAAGAATACCGTTTCTTTAAAAACGTCTCTCAGGGAATCTCTAGCTTTTAAGTTACAAATAACCGGAATATTGAATAATCGCTGTCATTTTAAATGTTTAAAGTAAGATTCAATTAAAACGTTCGAAGGCATCATAGAACGAGTGAATAATTTCATAGTGGATTATTCTCAAAATTTTCAGTTTTCAGTTCAGTTCTAAATGATTCTTGCTCTTTAAGTAGACAATACCATGGATAAATCTGTTTTATACAAAAGTAAAATGAGTATCCATGAAATTTCATGATAATTCATTCTTCTCCATGGCCCCATCCTTTGGAACTGCTATTAGAATCAGACGATTCGTAAGTGCTTTGTCAAAACAAACAGACTTTTGGATTTGACGTGGATGGAGTGCACGGATGAGATGAGAAAAAAGCAAGTCTTTGCTGAAATGACGTGTAATATGTATGATGAATGTAGGTTGTAGGTGACTTTGCGGCGCAGACTTTAAATAATTTCTCAGTAAGAAAAGGTTGATAATAATAATAAATAATAATAATTGAAACAAAATTCCATACCCAATATAAGAACGAGAAGCCATAATGTTAGAAATAACATTTTATAGAAATATTTATGGTTAAAACTACCTTTATAACTTGACCTGCTTGAATGCGGTAGAAGTTAATAGTTATCATTAAGTAATCTTAACTTGGTATGGATTCACTTTTTAGGACAAGTTATTTTAGTATATTATTACATAAAATTCAATAAATATACTATAATTCATATTGCGTTTTCATTGTAAAGTTCCGATTTCGATCTCAAGAAAAATACTGTGCTGATGAGGGGTACCTGCCTATTTTACAATCTTTGTTCCTAATTTTACTATCCATCTAAGACCAACATTTTTCTCTTCACTTTTGATAATTGCAAAGGAGGGTTTGTGCCTATTATGACTTACAGTTTTATGTATATTTCAGTCTATCTATACATTAATATAAATTTACAAACCAACACACAAGTTTACCAAAAATATATACTACTATAAAATATATATAAAATAAATGAAATAAATATTACGACAATCCATATCAAAAGTTTTGACGCAGTTCAATGTTTTTTTTTGACATTAAATGTTTAATACTTATTTCTATTGAGAATATTCTAGTGTTAGAAGGTATTTCATGTTTTTTGTATACATTTATCATTAGCGTCCGGTATGTAGTTGTTCCCTATGAGGTATCTATCTCGAAGGATGATTAACAGAAAGTAACTAACTTATTGTCTAATCTGTAAAGTTTCTAACCAGTTACAACTCTAGACCATACCAGCAAATTATGACCTCATACAGGCATGCTTAGTTGTCTTTCATATTCTAAGTAAGAATGATGACATTGTCTAGGATTTTCGGCAAGGCAAAGCCGCAGCCAAATACAAATCCTTTGAACATGTTTTTTTCAAATTTTTCATATATATAACATAATATAATAATTTGAAATAAATATCCATGGTTTTTGACTTCCTTTATGGTAATTTGTCACTACAGGGCTTCTTCGGTGAAGTGCCTGCCTGCGTATTGCCCGCAGAACTATGCCATTTTTTTAGCTTACTAGACAAGATATTGATTTAAATTAGTACTAAAGACCTATTTGCTATAAAAATAACTTGTGTGTTCACTCTTTCCCGATCATAAATAAACGTATGTTTTATTGTAGGATTAAGAAAAGTAAGAGAACATGGTTTTACCCCCTATAGATCATTCTATCTAAGAAATGATCGCAGAAATAACGATTTCGACTATAGCTTTAAGGATTGGGAAACTACTACGCCAGATACTCTTTATTTTTTTAAAGACAAGCTATTAAATATAACCGAAAATCATATTTACAATCAAACCTTAGATAAAGAAGACAACAATACGATGGTTACAAATGTTACATATTCAGTGCAGACAATACCAACAGTGGATAATCTAACAATTGTTACACAAGAAACAGGTGAAAAGACCTCGAAACAAGAAGTAATATCAAACACAGAATCCACTTTTATTAATCAAACTTTAGAATCAATGATAACCACAACTCAAGAGACAAATACCGCAATTTCTCTAACCAATAATTCAACACAAGTTCAAAACAGTTCGTCTCCTGATATTAAAGAAATTGGTAATCTAAACAACTTATAAGCAATAGAAGTGTCCTATTATCGCAAACTTTAAAATATTTATGAGGTTACAGAAGGTCTAAACGTCACACTACCGTCAGAAGCGACAATAGAAGACATATTGAATTGGTTGGCAACTACATCCACTACCGAATATACCACAGTAATCCCTCCACCACCTACAATTAATGTTGAAGATCTGATGACGGGGATTGCGGATGACATTCTAGATCACAGTATGGTTCAAAAGAAATTATGCTATATATATATTAAGTTATTAAGATCTGAAAAACTTTCCCTCCATCTAAGGGAAATTCTTCTTGCCCCTCCTTAATGTCCATTTCCGCTTTCGATCTATTTGTTCCTGGGTGGCAAAAATCTGTATGCTGATGATAGCTTTTGGTGATATAGTAAATAAAATATAGATATATAAAACATGTAACGTTAAATATAAATTGAAAATTCATATTTGCGGTTTTTTTTTACATCCATCCGCCTGCAAATGTGAAATTTCAAACTTCGAATCATTTTGTTTCATGTTATTTTAGATGAAAAACTTTTAATATTTCTGTGATTCTTAACTTTGTCAAAGTGAAACAATTAAATATTCTAGAAAATTATAGATGTCAGAAAAATATTTTTGCAATATTTGCATTGAATTACAAAAATGTTTTATATAATACCACTTAATTTTAAATAGTTATGTTCCACAGCAAATCCTCTGTTACCACCAACAACATCAGATCCAATTCTTGGGGAGATCAAAGATGAAATCAAGATGAAACATGGACATTTCTCATCCAGTATACATGAACTACTGATAGTGTTATCACATAAGAGTTCGAGCGATTTCGTAAAACTATTAACGGCGATGAATACCAAAATTGATAGGTAACTAATACTAACAATTGCAAGGTAAAATCATTTAAGGGTCAGAAGGTATAATTAGTGTGTATATATTATACAGTCAGATGAATTTTATACAGAATAATTCATTGAAATTGCTTCTATGACCTAAATAGTTTGGTAAATAGTATTTAATAAGTTATGAGGTGGTAGAGCATAGCTGTAGTCAGTTAGATAGAACCCTGTCATTAGGAAATAGATGAGGGTTGTTGCAGAGACCGACGATCATCCGACGAAGCAACTGACGTAGCGAGTCTGGGAAGAAAGATTGAGGATAGCAAGTTGGCACGTAAAAAAAAGAAGAATAAATGGGGCTTGTTCGAAAGAAATGGAATGAATAAATGGAAGGGTATAAAATCAGGAGAGAATAGGAACGGGATATAAGTTTTATTATTGCGGAAGTTATGGGAAGAAGAATGGAATGGGAGTAGTGATTTTCAGTGAGATGAAAAAATATGGGATATCTTAGTATCAGTGGGATATTTACCAGGTTACTTATGGCCAATGCGTCTTTGCCTATTGAATAACGTAGTAAGAGAAGATAATAGAATATAATATTATAAGATAATATTTGGTTAAATATTAATTTAGCATTTTTCTTCTTGGAATAGATACATTGCTACAGATTCGCTTGTAGTGTTTGGCAACATAATAGTTGAAGTATTTCAATCGGTATTACAGATGTTGATATTGGCGCCGCATGACGTAAGAAAAGGTACTCAAGGTTGTATATTAATTAAAAATAGTTAGATATACAGGGTTATTTGCAATTTTTTACAAATCTTGAAATCTTTTTATTAATCATGAAGGACAGTACTTTTCCTTTATATCTATTTCTGTTAGATCGACATGAATTGAAACAAAAGCAAAGATGACCAGAAACATCAGCAAGAATTATGTAATCTAAAATTATTATTTTTGACCCACAGAGTACATAAATTTCGCAATTTACTCCGTCTTTAATAGACACACAGCCATGAACGACGACGTGAATTCGGTGTTCGAAGTCATCGACGGCATATATACAGATAATGACGTGGCTAAGATTGCATCGGTATTGAATAGAATTGAGGGTTATCCAAACACCACTACAGATGTTAATGCATTGGTCACTGACACTCTAAATGCTTTTATTTTCGAGCCGCACAATAGAATACTTGGGAGTGCCAAGGAAAGATTACTGATGACGGAAATCAATTATATGCTAGAACACAGATTGTACCCTGGAAAAGATTTGGGACGTAGATATATGAACAGAAAAAATAAAGGTTATTTAAAAGTATATTTCTCATCAACCTCCACAGTTATCCCAGTTGTTTGGAGTCAGACTATAAATTAATTCAACATCATATCAATATGTTTATGTTATTTACATGAAATTAAAAACAAATTCTTCCGTAAAACTAAGTTATGGATGAGCAAAGTCTAGTCGTATCGCTTATTGTAAAGAAAACAAGTAAATTTTTATTACATCTATAAAAAATGTCCAAAATTCTGTTTTTCAGGTAAATTATTACCAAGACAAAAGAAATCTACAAATAAAATTGCGGATCATCAATACTCAAGAAAACATACAAACATAAAACCTACAAATATAAAAGGGGTCCAAAATATTTTTTTTAGGAAAAACGCTCAGAAGAAATATAATACAAATAAAATTACTACGGCTATCAACCATTTTTATGGCGAAAAAGATAAAAAAAATACGGCATTGGAAAATACCTTACAGTCTTTTCCTGTGGCAAGCTTTGAGTCAAGCTGTAGTCATAACGATAGCTCTGGATATTGTCTAGAATCTAGAAACCATTTTAAAAGTAAAACCGTAAAAGATAAATATAATTTAAAAAGGGACAAAAAATACTTTAAGGCATATAATAAATATTTAAACAGAAACAAACCAACATATACATTAGAAATACATAAAAAAGGCGCAAAATACCATTCAGTTTTAACACGTGAATCAAAACGTTACAGCACAGCGTTTGACAAATTAATTTCAGCACAAAGTGCGGAAGAAAATATTCTTAAACTAAATTTAATAGATGCTTTGATACATTCTGGAAAAACGATAAAGGGGAAAAAAGTAATGAAGAGAATCAATAAAGTTAGACACATAGAAAGTATTAGTGATGATGAAGCCATTTTGAAGTCCAATATATATAAAGTATTTGGTTTAAGCAACGATTTTCGAAAGCAGTTACGAACACAACATGTTTTACGCCGAACCTCTTCATCTTGAAAATAATAACATCTTAGTTGTTGTGTGTAAAATATTTGATAGAGCCTATTTGGAAATTCATTATGTTTTTTATAGACTACTAAATGATACATAAAACCAAGGCCGATTGAAAGGCGAATCAATTTGCTGCCTAAGATCAAATGTTTTAATATGTTGCTAAAAAGAACACCTTAAATTATTTGAAGCTTTTGATTTTTTCCAACTAAGACTGACTTACTACATACTATCACATTCAGTAACCTCCATTGTGTATTACAAAATATAACAGAAATCGATATAAATTGTGTAACATTCCAAGCATATGAAGTTTGTTTTTGTAATATAAGTAGACTTACTCAAGTTGAATTATATTTTCATATAATATTTTTTAATATAATATTTTTTAATCTGATAAGTATTATGAAAAAGTGTTGTTTTAGATATTATTCTGGATTTGCTAAAGTCCTGATAAAGAAACTTGATTCTTTCTTTTCATAAATTTAACAAATAAAGCTTGTATTGTATATATTCCGCCTCAAAAATTTCATCTTAATTTTGTATGTGCGAATACAGTTTTAGTTATTTACGCTCACCGAAGAGTGAGAGTAGTTAAAGAATTAGACAACCAATCACCAAATTGCATACACGATGACAGGGTATACGGAAAATAAAACAGGGGATACCTTTAATCCTGAAAGTATTCTCTGTTCCCGGGGGATAAAAAAAATACATTTTAGACGATCATCGAAAAGACGGTTTTTATAATGGTACAGGGCAGGTGAAAACCCTGGCACAAAATGGTTATAAATTTATAACAAGTCTGTAGTAAACCGAGTAGTATTTTTTAATGTCCTAATTGTTTCTTAATGCAAAAGCTAAACCAGTCTTATACAGGAAAAAAATCTTTCCAAAGACTTAAATGGTGAGAACATTATTCATTTATTTTTAAATATATGTTTCTGTATGAATAAAAAACAAAAAAAAATGTTTGGTTTAATTTATTTATCTCAACGTCAAAAATAATTGTTATTATAAAACCATAATATTTTATGTTTCCAAACCGAGTTACAACATGTTTTATAGAATAAATTGGAATAAAATGTAAAAGCAATACTTTCAATGTGACGAACGATGTCTTTAAATTTTCTAGATACTAAGAAGATTATTATATTTAGTTTGCTACAGTATTCCACTACCATGGTATTGAAATGTAAGTTATTATTAATATTATTATAAATAGTTTTAATCATTATGTTGATTACGAAATCATAAAAATCTTAATTATTGTAAATTCGTTGCTTTAGCACCAAAATTCTACAACTATGGACATATGAAAAAACAATATAAAACAACTTTATACATACACAACCCATATAAAGCCAGAAGAAACGTTGATTATAGCTACAAAGACTGGGAAGAAAAGAAGCCAGATATATACGATTATTTACTTCCATCCACGAACCAAACATCATCTACAGAATATTTTAATTTTACTGAAACTAGTCCAAAAATTATGATTGACCCAGAGATAATAACAAATCCTACATTGGAAAGTTCCCAATACAATACATTATTTAGTTCATCTGCTACTTCTCCAACTCTTCCATCCACAGTGTCAACTCCTGATACTTCTTTACCAATTCCTTACACTAATTCAACTCCATTGTTTATTTCTCCTTCACTTTCTACTCCTAATAATACAACAACGACCACCCTTATTCCAGAGATCAGCAATGGAAATATAACTACTGTAACGACAACGTCATCAACAGGTAGATACTTTATATTTTATCAAACAACTTATATTTTATACCGGCTTTTGTTAGCAGCTATGGCTGGGTGCAGAAATGGTTCTTTCAATCCAATATCATTACTAACTATAAGTTTTTTCTTCAATACTACTCCAAATGTATAGTATTTGGATATATAATGTACTTTTACATTTAAGTATGAAACACATTTTCCTTCATCTTCAAAATACTAAACAAAGAGCTAAAGAATTATATTACTTAAAAAAATAAAAATTTTCAGTAACAGTAATAGACCCTGTCTTTAAATCTATAAAGGGTGAAATCGAAGGATCAAAAGCCTTGCTTGGTGGAGGATACTTCACAGCCAGTATTTACATTCTGTTAAAAATAATTGAAAGAAAAAAGGGTGATGATATTAAGCCGTTATTAGTCGGATTACAAGTTGAGTTATCTAGGTGAGGCATCTTTGCACCCATCAATTTGGTAGGAGCATTTTATCAAATCTAAATGTCTTACTAAATTAAACTTACTTGTTTATTTTCATATTCATTCTTATTTCCTCGTATGTTTTTAAAACAATACTTTATACATATAATCTTAAAATAAATATTCAGTAAACTGTTGTGATGGTATTGCAACAGAAGTAATAAATATCACATATTTTAATTCATTTCGCAAGTATATTTCTTCTTAACTGTACAAGTTTATCAGAATTAAAAATGTCTATCATAAATCCAAAAGTAAAAGGTAGTTCAAAAGCAAATTAATCAGAAACAGTTATTGTCCGTCGGTCGGCCAGAGCTCCGCTACGTTGGGCCTATGTCGGTCTTCGCTGACATAGTCCCGTCCACTTGGAGGTGGGGCGGATCTGTGTCCGCTGCGACGGCACAGTCTTGACAGCGTCACCGGAGGAGCGGGCGAGTACGGATACCCGTTCTTGCAAAGGGGGATCAGATGGGCGCCTGGGGGAACAAGCATCCTAGATGCGCGTCTTGTGAAACTGTAACCCCAACTCTGGACGTCGTTTTTTGGGAGGGGAGCAAAGGTAGAAAGAGAGGAAAGAATTTGACACACGTGTCTTCTGATGGTAGAACGAGGGGTCATCGAGTACTGGCTTGGATCTTATTTTCGGACTAGAGGAGTCTTATGTAGTCTGCCATATGCGGACTCTGCCAATGCCAGTCAGTGGGTTTGGGTGACACAGAGCGAGAGTCGGAATGTCTAAGTCCATATAAAGGTTGATGTTGAGAACGATTCACCATGTGGTTGGTGGACATCCGTGTAAAACTCTTATGATTTACCTTAAGGAGTTTCAGATTTATTTGTGCAAAAACGACGCTCGTATAAAAGTTGAGAAAGCGTACGCAAGCTTTGTATAATGTGATTTTATTACGAAGGGACATTTTAGCTTGCTTATCGATGGATATAAACGACCTAATATGAAGACCTCAAACCTCCACTTCCGAAACCAGCTCTTGAGGGAGTCAACTGCGGATTGAAGGCATTGATACTCCTCATGAGGTTCATTCAAGGAAGTGTAAATCGCGGTATCATCCGCGTACATGGATAAAATAATTTTTGCCATGTACGCGGAAATGACGGAATAGAGAATGGAATGGCGAGAGAACTGAACCCTGGGGGACAACCGCCCTGATGAAGCGGGGTTTTGATATCAAACGGAGGGATCGATTCAGCAGGAAGTCCCGTATGATGAGAACGAGCCTCTCCTACACCCTGAACTGGTACAGCTTATATACCAGTCTGTTATGCCAAACCCTGTTTGCCTTCACTACATCGAGGAAGAGCACCCGTGTCCTATATTTCTTAGCCGTCATAGTAGCCTTTGTCAATATGTGCTCCGCGAAGCGTTGCACCAAGTGGGTACGGGAGTGGTTTGCTCGAACGCCAAAATGTTAATTTGAGATTATTTTTAGTTTCTCCAATTCTGATCTAACTCTAAGGAGGATGATTCTCTCAGAGAATAGATTTCTAAAGAACTGAGAAGGCTAAAGTAACGATACTACTAAGATTTAGGTGCCGGGATAGATACCGTGGTTTGCCCGATTGGTGGAATCCTATCACTAAAACGAAGGCCGATGGCGAGCATCCGGCAGTAGAGTATTATTTATTGTTTGTTGTAGTGTGAATGATGAGATTTCAAATTATAGTAAACTAAGTTATATTAATTAATGTACATGTCATTAAATTGATAAATTGTGTGCTACGGCTAATACAATGAATATAATCTTACGTGACCACCAATTGTGCAAATTTGGCTTTCTAATAATATAGGTACTTTGCTTTAATCATATTAGTCGTATTTTTTGTCTTAACCTAAAAACTAATCTTTTTCAGATTGAATTCCCAACACCGTCTAGCGATGTTTGGGCCCATGGTGATTTCACTCTTCACAATTTTGGTATCAAACTTGGTTACAACTCCCGTCGAACTTATACAACGTAAGATTTCAAACGAATTACAAACTCTGTGTCCTGATGGCATCGTAACACCCGGTTTCTAAAAATGTTTTTTTTTTTTAATAATTAAAATTGAAATTTGAAAAAAAATAACCTTTCTGATGGCAACTGATTCAAACAAATAATTTATTTTTAAATAAATTATCTTGAAAATATCCTTCAGTATAAATACTACAGTAATCTTGTTTTTGATATCAAATTTGAGATTAATGTTATTTTATAGCCATAATTCAATGCTAGTTAGAAATTGTTCAGAAAATCGTACTTTAAATATTTCCAACATACCTATAGGGCTTCTATAAAGAAGTATAATATATTTTATTAAAAAAATATTTATCTATATGATTTTATACTAAACGTCATATAATTTGATACAGTGCAATCAAGAAGCTTTCAAGTGCTACTAGAACATAAGAGACAAGGGATTCAACTAGAAACACAAATAGTTTTCAATGTCTTAGATGAAATATATACAGAAGAAGATATCGTATATATTGTTGAATCGCTAAAAGATATCCAACAATTTCCTAATGTACCCAAACATGAAGTCGAGGTGGCTAAGGAAGCTATGGAAGCATTCATTTTTCTCCCATACACAAGAATAGAAGGAACACAAAAAGAGAAACTACTTCTGATGCAAATAAAAAAAATTGTAGGAAGACGACTAGCTATCGGAGAGAATGAGCCTATGAGACGACATTACAGAAAATACGTTAAATACTCTCGTGAAAGTTAGTGAATTTAAAATAATTTCTTTTCTTCATAGTTAATGTAATTGAATAACAAAGATAATCCGAAGGTAGTCGAAAATTTTATAAATTAAATTCACACTTCCTTCCTTCCAAGCTGCAGCCTCTATTACTTTAAATGTAAACACAGTATCTTATTTTGTAATAAATAATATATGTGTATCTTAACGTGTTTACTACCTTTAAATTTGTTTCATATTAAGTTAAGAATAAATTTTTCATTATGCTTTTATGTCAGGTTTCCGGTCTAGAATCAGTTTTTTTTACATTATATATAATTTTATCTTATTAACCAAAATATATTTTCTTAACAGACTAAGAATAAAATTTATTTTATCTTTTTCCTGGATTATTGTTGTATTTAAGTTTTTCTGTATGTCAATATCGTTAATTACAGTGAAAACATCATCAGAGAATATCATTAAATACGTAGGCACAAAATTAACTAAAGCTCAAATAAGGAAAGGGTTTGTTGGTCCTACCTTATTTACGGAACCAACATTAATCAGCTCATCTGAATCAGATTATACAAGTTTTATTAAAGAACTCAAAATTAGGAAACGATTTGGACAAAAAATGACAATTTACAAACATAAGCTTAGACAGTCAACATCGACAGAAGGAAAATTTAATACAAATAGAAAACTGACCAGAACAACTAAAAGCACTTCGAGATATTACGACAAGATCAGTAAATTTATGGACGGTTACAATTTCAAAAGAAAAAAATATTTATTATCAAAAGATTCCAGCGACAATGGTGGCTACTTTTCTTATAGTGAAGATGACTATTATGGAACTGATGCAAATCAACCAACTGAAGTTAAGTCAACGGCACCAACTAAATTGAAAAATAATGTCATAGAAGATGAGGAATTTAAAATAAATATAAGAGATATTAACAAAATAAGGTTTGACAATAAGCTACAGAGATCTAATAGTAATGAAGAAGCATACCTACAAGTCAATTTAAAGGATGCGTTATTTCATACAAATAATATAACCATTGGAAGGAGATTTATAAAGAAAAAAATCAATAAATTGCGTGATGTGGACAGTTTTAGTGATGATGAGGCAATTTTAAAAGCTAATATTTACAAAGTCTTCGGATATAGCAATGATTTCGCAAAACAATTAAGAACCATGCTGTAGATTTGATATGCAATATATTTTATCAATATAATAATTTATAGCCCCACGTCTCAACATTTGAATCTATAACCCATATCTAACACTATAATCATTTATTTTATTTAGCATTTGTATAAATTCTTATATTCTATAAAAAAAATCCTGTACTCAACATCTTATCTCATAAATGTATTTATCATCTACCTACCCATTTCTCTATCATTCGGGGTTGGTGTAATATGAATTAATTAAATATTATGTCAAAGTGATAATTTTCTTTTATCCAGGGTGTTTTTGTAACCCATCGAATATATTAAAAGGTGGATGAAATATACCAAGTATCCCTTTATAGTGATACGAATAAATAACTGATTCTAATAAGACTGCGGCGTTCACTATCGGGCCATCCAAAACCTATCGACTTGTGCATTTTACTGTGATTCATAACTATCCTCTCATAGATAGTTGCTAATAGAATGATTGTAATAGGTACCTTAAATATCGAGCACCCCACGCTTTTTACTCAGAATAATTGTTCGATCTTCTATTACTGTAATTTTATACTATTTGTCATTAAAAATTATTTTTTAGTTCGGTTAGCAATAAAAGCGTGTTTTTTTAGTTTTTTAAACTATTTTTTATTTTTTAGTCTGTTATAATTCATATTCGTTATTTGTCCTTTAATCAATAGGACTTTATAATTAAAGCATTTTGATCGTATTAACTGATCGTATTTGACTGTAATTTCGAAGCTATGCTGCTTACAATTTTTTTTTTCGTAAACTAATTAGATTTTAATTCATGCCCTGATCATGTTGTTGAGATTAAGAAGCCTTTTGTATATCACGGTTATCATATCATTTATTATATCAATACCATTTACAGTAATTTGCGTCTATTACTCACTAGGATCTACGCATGTATAAAGAATGCATAAGATAAGGACGCAACTACCCTGACAACGCTTCGGGTTCCTATCTGTTGTACTGTGCCGAGTGCCCGAGACATATGAAAATGTAAAGCCGTAGGCGCGCGCAGATCGCGAACTAGCTCTATCTCTCTTACTCTCCCACAGAGGAATTCCAAGAATTTATTAATCCTGGTGGTCCTAATAAGGATAATGGGAAACTTTTATCAAATTATTGCATTGTCATCGGTCCTTGATACGTGTGCAAATTTCAATTTAATCGGATCGCTGGAACCTGGTCAAAATTAAGCTCGAAGATTCCGTTACATTCATACATACATACAACCCAAGCTAATATATAAATAAAAAAAAATAAAAAAAAGCGTAATAAAAATACTCATTGTTTTTTAAATGTCGAGAACCCGAGCTTGTATTTGTATCTATATTGTGCTTAATAAACTTATCAGTATTTTTATGTAAGTACTAGTCAATCTGGCAATCTTAAGTACATTAATTTGCTTAAACTTATTTAATATTCATGTACATCGTTAAATTAAATGTAATGTAACAATAGATATTTGGAATGTTACTAATAAGGTTTGATTGTTACACCTAGGCAACGCCACGTCACATTAATATTTTTTTAATTTTTAAATGGTTGCTTGGAAAAAATATCTCACTATCGATAGAGATACCAAGTTGTGCCACAGTTGATATTTCTTATGTTTTAATGTATACTCTAGTTGTACATTAGAACATAATAAATATAAGCAGTGTTGATATTAAGGTCAAAACAGTTAAAGGAAAATATAGATAGATAATAAACGTTTAGGGTGTGATTTATTTACCAGACCGCCTCTCTTTTTAGTGTAGATGTTTATAGGAACGTCATAACAACATCAAATTTGACTAATTTCTGCCTACTCCTCATGGGATTTCTAAAGAACACAAATTCTTATGGCTCTCTGAAATCTGGAGTGAGAGTCTAAAATCAAGACATAACTATTAAAGTAATGTAAGTTGTACAAAAATATCAACAAAAAGAAAAGGCAAACTAATTTCGAAGTCCGTCGAAAAGGAGAGGACACTATTATCCTAAAGTACGGTAACTTGATCTTCTAGGACCGGGAGGACGACCACCTGTCCCAAAGTGGTGTCGGGTTTATCGTCCAATAATTTTATTAAGATCGAGACTGTGCCGACCAGGTTGGCTGATACTGAGAATTACCAAACGGTATGTGTAGGTCATCCAGGTAAACACACCGACTTTGACACATTCTGATTACAAAGTCGACTCAATGTATGAACACATATAGATGACCATGCACACCTTTAAAACACACAACACAGTTTGAATGGACGATATGAACATCATGTTTGTGGTAACGGGTCAAGTACTTTACGATTCTTTGCAAATATTGTCCTCAAAAACTCTCTGATCAGGCCCTCAATTTTCTGTGCCAACGGCGCAATATGAAACTGCAGTCTTCACTCTTCAGTCAATCTATCGATATAATGGGTTCTTCAGTACAACGAGCGAATATGGGTTCTTCAATACAAATTGAAAAGGCGATAGAGAGCAACGAGGGCTCCAAAGTGTTTGCTAAAAATATGTCTATTTATAAAAGCCTAATGACAAGACTGAAGACCGCAAGATCTTTACGTCAGAGATTTTGAGTGAAATCGAGTTCTTCTATCAACAGTTCTACATTTCAATAACTTAACCTTCTGCTTATTTAGCTCAAAACCTTAGAGCTGAACTAACCACTTGAACGAGATTAGGATGACTCTTAAGCAAATTAAAAACAACAAGACACCAGTGGAGAAAGGCTTGAGAAAGGCTTTGAAGGCGAATGGTACATCGATATTTAGAACTCTTCAAAGGCTCTTCAATTCCGACTTGTTTGAGGGCATTACGCCAGAGACGTGGAGCATATGCGTGGTTGTTCTCTATCATAAGAAAGGAGATAATACCCTATTAAAGAATTATAGACCGATATCCTTTTGAACCACGTCCACAAGTTATTCTTATCACGAATCGTCTCACGCTAGGTTCAATGACTTCCAACAAGCCGAACAAGCTAGTTTCCAAAATGACTTTAGTATCATAAACAATATACACACATTGTGTCACATTATCCAAAAGTCTCATGAGTATAATCGGCCCTTATCAATGGCGTATGTGGACTATAAGAAAGCTGTAGATTCCATCGAAATCCGGTCTGTGCTGCCACATTGATTAACTATAAAACAAAACGCTCAAGAGTCTGTACAAAAATGCCGTCTTTCCGAGTTCAGGAACCAGAGAAAAAATCGAATCCAATTGCAAAGGCATGAGACAGGAGATGCTAATTCTCCGACACTGTTCACAGCGGAGCTAATTCATTTAAGTTCTTGAAGTTATAACGAGTACATCAGTCCTTAGATTTGCGGATAATTTCGTAATCCTGCCAGAATCGCTGGAGGACCAAATTAACATGCTCAGTAACCTCAAAAAAGTCACTCAGCAAGATATGCCTCAAAATGGATATGGAAAAAAATTAAAAATATGAATACATCCAAAGTATTCATTGCATGTGTGTTGCCAGTGATTACAAATGGATCGAGCTGATTACTTTAGTGGCGTAAATCTGTTAATAGTATAAAATGATAAGAAAATTATTAATTAGGATATTTTTAATAGAGAAATGTAATAAAGTAATAATATGAATGATTTGATGATGAATGATGATTGATTTATTTATGGCTTTGTCAAACATCACTGTATTTATAAAACCATATTATTTTTTATTTCCAGAACGTGTTACAACATCGCAATACGTTTTATTGAGCAAATTGTAATAAATAAAAGTAATACTTTCAATGTGACGAAGAATGTATATAAATTTTCTAGATACTAAAAAGGTTATTATATTTAGTTTAATACAATATTATACTGCAATGGTATTGACATGTAAGTTCTTATTAAAATATGTACAGCCCCATCACCATTTTGGTTATGAAACATAACAATCTTAATTATTTTTAAATTCTTTCTTTCAGCACCAAAATACTACACATCAAGATATTTTAAAAAACAATTTAAAACAACTTTTTATATACACAACGCACATAAAGCCAGAAGAAGCCTTGATTATAGCTACAAAGACTGGGAAGAAAAGAAGCCAGATATATACGATTATTTACTTCCATCCACGAACCAAACATCATCTAAAGAATATTTTAATTTTACTGAAACTAGTCCAAAAACTATGATTGACCCAGAGCTAATAACAAATCCTCCATTGGAAAGTTCCAATGTAGGATTCCAATCCATTGAGGCAACTCCTGTTACTTCTTTACCAATTCCTTACACTAATTCAACTTTATTTTCTATTTTCAATACAACAACGACCACACTTATTCCAGAGATTAGCACTGAAAATATAATTACTCTAACCACAGCGCCATCGACAGGTGAATACTGCTACTCTATTTTTCATCAATCAATTCAATCCAACTTATTGTAATGTCATTAATGACTATAACTTTTTTGAAGATCACTACTATAGATAATATCTGGCCAGATTCATATCTTTTTAATTTAAGTATGAACTACATTTTCCTTATCTTCAAAATATTAAACAAACAAAGATCTAAAGAACTATATTACATAATATATAAATATTTAATTGATCAAGACGAGTACCGACACGATCGATTAGTTGGTCGACTAGCAAAGACAGTTTTTTATGTCGCAAATTCTATTCCTGTTCGTGTTGAATTATTTTTAATTCATTTAAAGAAGCGATTATAGCGAGCCATTATATGAATAGACCTAAAATAGTAAACAAGATAGCATAACGAGCTAAAATATTTTAAAATACTGAATAAATACTTTAAAAATAAAAACAATTTACAGTAACACTCATAGACCCTGTCTATCAGTCTATAAAGGATGAAATCGAAGAATCTAAAACCAAACATAGGGGAGGGTACTTTACAGGCAGTGTTTATGTTTTATTAAAAATAACTGAAAGAAAAAGAGGTGACGATGTGAAGGCCTTATTAGTCGGATTACAAAAGGAGTTTAATAAGTGAGTAATCTTTGCACCCATCTATTTGGAAAGAGCATTTTATCGAATAATAATGCATATAGATGTATCACAAAAGGTAACAATTTACAAAAACTTTCTTTTATATAATTAATCTGAGAAATAAAAACTCAGTAAAATATTTAAGATATTCCAATAAAAATGATCAATATAGGGCGATGTACTTTCACTAACATCACAAATAATATATCTCTTCTACAGTACAAGACTATCAGAATTAACAAAATAGGTCATAGAACCAAAAAACAATAAAAGTGAAAAGCAGTTTAAAAGTAACTACTGCTCAATAGTTTAAAACATTATTACAGATAGATACACACAGTAAAAAAAAGTGTTGACTACAATGAACATACTTCTTAATTCATTGAAATAAAACTATTTTTACGGATTTAGTTCGCTTATATTGAATTAAATTTACATTTTAAATATAACCCGCCGTTTCGAATGCTTTGCAGCAATCGAGTTCACGGTAAGACGAGATGTAGGTGTCTGTCAGTAAGTCAGTTAATTAGTCATCTACCTCCAACGGTTTCTAAGCTTCCGGGCGTACAGTTCAGGATTCACACAAAACGCACTAACAGTATCTTGAAGTCTTACAGTGCGGTCACAAAGATGGCATTTTATATTTTTCAAAAGTGGGTCCCAGGTTCAATATATCGATCATAACACAGCCTAGTAAGCCTTTTAACTCGGGCCCTCAGAAGAGAAAATTGTTGATAGTCGCGGGGATTCTTGTATGTTTTTAAATGGTCCCAAAGTTTACGTTTTCGATTAAGAACTCATACCAGGCCATTATTAAACCGTGTAGGAAATTTACGTGATTTTATTTTCATAAGCGTTACATGTGTGTAGCTATAATTTCATTGACATTTGTACAAAAAACATTAACGGCTTCATTTCACGTAAGAGGGGTTAAAAGTTTCGACAAGTCAAGTCGGATGATAATATCCTTTATTATGGCGTAGTCAGCTTTAAAAAAGTTTCTTTTATGACGGGCATTAAAAGTCATAAAGTTGGAGATTTTGATTTCACATAGTATGTCAAGAGCTGGATTATGGGAAACAATGTTAAGCAAAGGATCATCTGATATTTCAACGCATTTACTTAATGTGGACAGTATTAGATCTAGAAGCCTGAATTAGCCTTAAATGGTCGTTATACACACAATTTGTCTGTTTTAAATTCATAAAGGACATCGTATGTAAGAGTAACTTAGATTGCTCCGTGCGCGCAGACTCCAATAGGCTAGTGGGGCTGGATGACCATTTAAGGTTTAAGTCTCCAATTATTAAGTAATTAAGAAAATGCCCGTTGGCGTATATATCCTGGAGTTTATGGAAAGAATTACTATTCGCAGTAGAAGGGCTAACAGAAGGAAAGTAGCACGCGTTTAACAAAATGAGAAATCTGAATGAGATGGAAAGAGAATATAAATTTCCTCCAAGACGGTGCTTTTGGTTCAGTCGTTCTGACGGCTAAGATTTTACTATTAACCATGACCAATACGCCACCAGATTTCAGTGGCGTCGAAATATAGCGTATCCATCTAAATTAATTTCCCTGCCAATCGAGTCTAATAGCCAGGTCTCCACTAACACAATAATATCATAATTACTTGAGCCTAGATTAAGTTTTAGTTTTTCGAGTTTGCTCCTAATCCCTCCACAGTTTTGGTAATAATACACATTCATACAATATATAGTTTTTGTATTTGTCAAACAATGACTAAGTTTCAGAATAAAAAAACTATGACTAAGTTTCAGAATATTGAAACAAATTATGGCTGCCAACCAACATTTCCGAACATTTATATGTATATATTAATTCTTTCATCACTCTTATAATAATAAAGGTACTTTGCTTTGATCATGTCAGTCGTATATTTAGCATTTATCTAAAACTAATCTCTTTTAGGTTGAATTCCCAGCAGCGTCTAGCGAAGTTTGGGCCCATGGTAAATTCAGTCTTCACATCTATAATAAGGATGATGGTTTCTTCACCGGTCGAACTTATACAATGTAAGATGTGCCATTCAAGAATAGTTAGAAAATATATACATTTAAAAATACATTACATATTTTTAAAATACCTATTAAAAAGACTTTAAAAGAGAAGTAGTATCTTTTATTAAAAAATATATTTATTTCGATGATTTTATAGTAATCGATCATATAATTTCATACAGTACAAGCAAAGAACGGTCAAGAACTAATAGAAAATAAAAGAGGAGGGTTCCAAACAGACACAAGATCACTTTTCGAAATCATAGATGCAATATATCTTGAAGAAGACTATATTCATATTGTTGAATCGCTAAAAGATATCCAAAATTTCCCTGACGTATCCAAGCGTGAAATCGATGTGGCTGAGGAAGCTATGGAAGCATTCATTTTATTACCGTACACAAGAATAGAAGGAACAAACATAGAGAATCTACTTGTAACGGAAATAAATAATGTCTTAGAAAAAAGAATAGCATTCGAAGCGCCTATGAGACAACATTTTAGAAAATATTTCGAAATCTCTACTAAAAGTAAGTTGATTTTTTTTAATCATAGTTGAGTGTAACAAAGACATGCTTAAGTAGTCAAAATATTTTAAAATATAAAATATATTAACACTCCTTACAAGCTGCAGCCTCTATTACTTTAAATGTAAACACAATATCTTATTTTGTAACAAAAAGTATATCTACGTGTAACTTCATGTGTTCACTACTTTTCAATTTATTTCATAATGAGAATATTTTTTTCATTACGCATTCATGTGTGATTCCCGGTCCAACATCAGTTTTTTTTTACATTATACTTAATGTTTTTTATGCTTTTAGCCAAAACATATGTTTTCTTAACAGACTAAATATTATTTTATCTTTTTCTTAATTAATGTTGTATTTAAAATGTTAGTATATCAATATCGTTAATTACAGTGAAAACATCATCAGAGAGTATCAGTAAATATGAAGGCACACCAAGTTCACTAAAGCTCGAATAAAGAAAGGGTTCGTTGGGCCCACCTTACTTAAGGAACCAACAACAAACAGCTCGTCTGAAATGGATTACACGAATTATGTTAAACATCTCAAAATTATGAAAAATTTAGAACATAAAATGGGAAATTACAAAGATAAGTTCAGGCAGCCAAGATCGAAAGAAAGAACATTTAACCCAGATGGAGAACTGACCAGCACTAGCGCAGACACCACTACCATAACCTCTAGATTTACTTGGAGAGAATTCAGCAAAATCAGTAAATTCATGAATGACGATAGTATTGAACAGAAAAAATATTTAACATCTAATGGTTCCAGCGATAGAGAGGACTTCCATTCTGATAATGATGAGGGCTATTATGGACCTGATGAAATTCAAACAGATGAAATTAAACCAATGGCAACAACTAAATTGAAAAATATTAATATTATGGAAAGTGAGGCATTTAACTTAAAACTTAAAGATATCAATAAAATGAGGTTTCATAATAAGCCAGAGAGTTCTGATGTCAGCGCAGAAGCACACCTCCAAGTAAATTTAAATGATGCCTTACTTCATGTACCTACATAATATAACCATGTGGACAGTTTTAGTGATGATGAGGCAATTTTGAAAGGTAATATTTATAAAGTCTTCGGATATAGCAATGATTTCGCAAAACAATTAAAAGCCATGCTGTAGATTTGATAAGAAATATATTTTATCAAGATAATAATTTATAGCCGCACGTCGCAGCCTTTGTATCTATAACCCATGTCTAAATCTTTCGGGCTCGGTGTAATATAAATTTATTAAAATTTTTATCAATACGGTAGCTTTCCTTTACCCAGGGTGTTATTGTATCTAATAAATGAAAGATTAGATGAAATGAAAAAATATATAAATTTAAACTTAAAACTAATATGAACACTTATAAAAAAGATAATATCACAGGACAAATTACACAAATTGATCTAACCCCTAAGTAATCAAATTATTTGCATGTGTTAAGGGTGTTAGCCAACGATACAAATACATAAAAATACTCATTACAAATACTGCGAATATTAAATAAACGACAATTTATTAAATAAACCCTGAAATACAATGCGTTCTACGTACATTGACGATTGTGTCTATTTTACAAAGTGTTTGGAGCTAAGGAAGTTACTTACTTAGAAGAAGAACTTAGGTTATAGTATAAGATATTGTTATTACGTAATTTGCCTTAGTAACTCAGTATTTGGATTATTTTTTTTTACTTTATCTTGCGGTCCTCTGACGCAACGGCTTCAATAAGTACATAATAATATTATTTTTATCCTTTTTAGAGGTCTTTTTGTATCGGGGGTTTTTTATATATTTTTTTCTGCTTTTTAAGGTTATGTTACTTGTTTCTATATTGTACTAAATACACATAAATATTTACTTGTGTAGAGTTTTACTATTAATATTACGTAAAAACGTTTCCACCAGCAACAGTGAAAGCTCAATATCTTGGAGTCGACTGCTTTTATTTCCACGAAACATAGCTTAGAACCATCTTTCATCGTCCAACCAGGTTTTCGATTAAAAAAACCGTAATCGAATCCGTCCACTCGTTTGACTGTTACGAATTCACAGACCGACAGATATACAGAAACACAGAGACAGAGATACAGACGTCAAACATATAACACCTCTCTCTTTGGATCGGGGGTTAAAAACTATTTGGCACTTGATTTAGTTACCTAGAATTCATTCACACATTTCTGATTTAATTAAATGATATTTTTAAAGATTTATAATAGGTCATATACCTATTAGAATTGTAATTGGGTTCAATGTTCAGAACTACATAATGACCATTCTTTGGTTAACCGTTTAAGTAACAAGTCTTTCAGGGAGGTATTGCATTATTATATTTATCAGCATTATTATATAGATATACTTTTAATCACGGAACCAAGGTCATCCACGAGTTCTTGTTTACAATAATGATGCTCAAAGGTTTTTACCAAGGCAAGCAAACTATCTAATTTGATGTTAAGATCGAGTTGTTGTTCATAAAAATATGTAGGTAATTCTAATTCAAAATCAATGTTGATAGTCAGTTTTGTACAAAACGTGTTTTGCCTAATCATCAAAGTTACCACCACCTCGGAAAAATAATTGCCAGAGACCAGAGAAAAGCAGGTTACAGAAACTCGGCAAGATTGTCATGTTTTGTTTTTATAACAAAACTAAAATTCTAAATTACGTAAATACATTACAATATGGGTAAAGATTCTAAATACATATTGAAGTAGCCCGGCAGTGATCGCCTCATACTTACAGAGCAATTATTCTCTATTTAATCGGAAATATTGCAGTATCCTTTAGCACACATACGTTACCTACTTACTTTATTAAACCGTAATACTAGAAAAGTTTGCTGTCTGCTTGTTATTAAATAGCATATTTTGGCAAAAAAGGAATTACTCACTTTATAGTCGAGTAAGAGGAGAGTATTTTTTTTTTTTTTTTTTTTTTTGTCTGTCTATGCTGTTAGCCCTGTCGGCTATTACAGCGTCACCGGGGGAGCGGGTGGGTCAGGAGACCCAAAGAGGTAGTGCGAGTTGTGTCCGTTCCTCGAATTTAAACCGTGTAATATATATATTACTTTTAAAAATAATCCGTATTTTTATTACTATTAAACGTGTACACGTTTAAGATTTTCCAGAATATACTAAAAAAAAGGATACCTTTCACCATTTGAAAATATAACTTTCTTTAAAAAATAAATTATATATTAAAAAAAATAATTTCCGAAGATATCTAATGATACATGTTCATTTATTAATTATTTATTAATTTCAAAATATGTTGTCAATATGATTAGAAAACATTTTACACAACGAAAAATTCAGTAAAGCATTAATTGATTGGTTTAATTTATTTATCGCCTTATCCAGCATCATTGTATTTATAAAATCATATTATTTCGTATTTCCAAACGTGTTTCAACAACGCAATACGTTTTATTGAGTACATTGTAATAAAATAGAAAAGAAATACTTTGAATGTAACGAAGAATGTCTTTAAATTTTCTAGATACTAAGAAAGTTATTATATTTAGTTTACTACAGTACTCCACTGCCATGGTATTAAGATGTAAGTTTTTAATAAAATATATAGTCTTATCACTGTAATGGCCACTAAGCATAAAGATCTTAATTATTATCAAATACTTTCTTTCAGCACCAAAACAGTACACATCAAGATATATAAAAAAACAATATAAAACAACTTTTTATATACACAACCCATATAAAGCCAGAAGAAACCTTGATTATAGCTACAAAGACTGGGAAGAAAAGAAGCCAGATATATACGATTATTTACTTCCATCCACGAACCAAACATCATCTACAGAATATTTTAATTTTACTGAAAGTAGTCCAAAAATTATGATTGACCCAGAGATGATAACAAATCCAACATTGGAAAGTTCCCAATACAATACGTTATTTAGTTCATCTGCTACTTCTCCAACTCTTCCATCCACAGTGTCAACTCCCGATACTTCTTTACCAATTCCTTACACTAATTCAACTCCATTGTTTATTTCTCCTTCATTTTCTACCCCTAATAATACAACAACGACCACCCTTATTCCAGAGATGAGCAATGGAACTATAACTACTGTAACGACAACACCATCAACAGGTAAATAACAATTAGCAACACATATATTTCTTACCAGCTTTGTTTTGTCTGAGTGCGGTAATAATTCAACTCATCCAATATTATTACGTGAATTAAGTATGAGTATAAATTTATAATAAACTACAAATATCAATAATATACATTTAAATAAGCTGCACGTATATAAATATTTAATTCATCTAGACAAGATAAGACACGATAGTTAAGTTAGCCGACTGATTGGATACCGACTGCTTGACAGCCTTCTGGTAGCTTACTCACAAACTGACTACACTGACCTATTTAATGTAATTGACGATTCAAAAGTGCGTGTAATTGCCTACTTGAATAAAGATATTTTGAGTTTTGATTTTTTTTTTCAATTTTGATGTCGCAGGTTTACATCCTGTTCGTTTTGACGATTAATTTTATTTTGTATATGTATAATGTTTTTTAAACGAAAAGATAACGAATCCGATATATATATATATATATATATATATATATATATATAATATAATATATATATATATATATATATATATATATATATACATTTAGATTTAGAATAAAAACAAATACTTTAAAATATAAAAACAATATTTTACAGTGACGATAGGCGACGGCAGTCACTCTATAACGGATGAACTAAGACAAGCAAAAGCCAATCTCAGGGGAGGATACTTCACAGCCAGTGCTTACGTTTTATTAAAAATAATTGAAAAAAAGAAGGGTGAAGATGTAACATCCTTAATATACGGATTGCAAGGGGAGTTTGATAGGTGAGAGATCATTGTATCCATCAACAAAATATGCAATTTGGAAACAAAAGTCTTACATATGTTAACTTTGCAATGAAACGAACTAAAACTAGATCAGTTGTATTTTTGAGACATCACTATAAATAGTAAATGTACATGGAAAGATGATATTGATAGTAGGTCTCTGGGGATGTACTTTGACGCTGTATGTAGGGGGTACGTTGAGTTCCCGGGGCCTGCTGTTCACGTGCCGTCAGTGGTCACTGTGAGGTTTTTAGTTGGTATTCGGCCGATACTGAGAGCCTCACATAACTCACCGTCTCCCTCCGGAGCGGGTAGTTTCCGGTAACCCAGTAATATGGAGACACGTTGAAAGAACAAAACCGAAAAAGTTGCAGCCGAAAATTTATCAGATATTGCCTATAATTTGTTGGACAGGGCATCGCCCACCATTTCGATCGCTACGTCAATAACGACTACTGAAGAAGATATAGAGATAAAATGTCAGATAGAAAAGAGGTAGCAATTGAAAATCGAAGAGTTATTTTTTTGTTTTTTTTAGAGCACATTTTAGAAAACGTTAAGAAATAGTGATATGAAAAGATTGTTGACTCTATTTAGGGATAGAAATACATACACATGAAACAAAAATGAAAAAAAACTACTGCAATCTTTTGCAACACCAGTGAGCAGTACTCTGACAGGCAATTTAGTATCACGTGATAAACTAAACGATTTACAAAGAAGAGCCGAATATAATACACAAACACAAACACAAACACATGAATATAAACACACTCACACTCACATTGTCACTTGCTTCTTCAAATATAGAATTTAGAATAGAATGTTCTCAGCTTTAAAAACAACACATGACTCAAGAACAAGACCTAAATGTGTATCACGAAATATAAAATCAAACAAATGTTAGATTAAAACAGGACGGCAGACAAAATGGAAATCTGGAGAATCGAAAGTACTGCTGTCTTGGGGTTACATATGAAGGATCAGGATATATAAGACAATTAGAAAAAAATAAGGAATATAATCCAGTTAATTCCAAAATAAATAACTTTTATAGCAACACCAGCTAATCAGGCCTGTAGTATTATATCAAGAAAAGCAATATGTATGGAATAGTTAAACAAAATAAAAAAGCTTAAAGTGATCAATGACAAATACCTAAAAAATTTATTCAAATCACCAAGAAGCTATACAAAACGCAAAAAATGCGCAATTATCCCAACACATGAGTAGTAGGCAACAAATTAATTAAAGCCAATTATCAAAAACCTTAAGATAATAATAATACATTTTAAAATTTAAACAATCTACTTCTCTCGACTATTGATCGATCTACGGAAGGAAAGGATAAAAATAGTCTAAAAACAATAAGTACTTTTAACATACATAATGAAACTAAACATGATATAATGTGAGAGATTCTTAAACAAAAAGTGCTAGAATAAAAAAAAATATGAAACAATGAATAATACAAAGATATAGAACAACATTTTTAATAAATAAAACTTTATAAATTTTACCACCATTTTAACATTAAAACATTAAAAACAGATCCCGGCTAAAAAAAGTAAATCTTGTAATTATGAAAATGGGTAAAGGAAATAGAAAAAAATGGAATAAAATATATGTATTTGAAACCAATGAAATAACTATAGAACAAATCGGAAGTGCAATTATCAACTCCAATAACTAAAAACAACGGGTTTGGATAGATAAGATGCAAATAATTAAACATGATCAATATCTTAGAATTAAAACCGATTATTTATTAAACCGAAACTTTAGAAAGATAAAAAATGCCTTCATAAGGAACAAGAGATGTTCCGAATGTACTATCAGAATGTAAATAAACGTAACAAATAAACAGACATCAAATTTGTTTAACTGGTTAAAACTCAACAGGTATCTCCGGCTTTAAAAGCTTCGATTTTTACAATACAATACTAAGCCATAGTAACAAGACAACATGAACGAGATATTTTATAAAAAAACTATAATGGTCTCTATCATTAAAGATTTTACATACCGGTACATACAAATGTATCAATGACACTTAATTTGAAGAAACCGTGTTTCAAAAAAGCGAAGCAAATGTAAAATATAAAACCAATAAGTTGTTCGATCCGCAAAATTGGTTTTATTTTATTGTAATCTCTTTTTATACAATTGTTTGAAATTACTGATATTTAACATGTTATGAGATGTATGAAGGAATTTGAATTCATAGTAAATAAAATCAGTTTAATTAATTTGCATGCCATAAAATTGTACCTTAATTGTGTATTGTATCAAGTTTTATAATTAAGATCAATCTTCACCCATAATTTCTGCAAATCAATATATCCATACCTCTCTATATAGTTACATTTCTATTCTTCGTTTTATTCATTATCTTTTTTGGTAGGTAGGTGCTAAAAAAGTGAACACGTTTTTTATTTTGCTCCAGTGATTAAATTTTATTTTTATTTATAATAACTACTTTGAACATTATTAAATAATGAGATAAAGTAGTTGTACCTGCCAGCAGTGTTTTCTTCAAGATATTTCACAAGAACACTAATAAAAACCTTTGCTAAAAACCACTTCACTTTCACTTGAGTAAGTACAGAACTATTTTGTATATATTATCTCTGCTAAGCACCATGGACACCATTAAGGACACAATACAGGAACTGACACAGCATTTTAATGCAAGAATGGCAGACTTCCAGCAAAGTCTAAACTCTTCCATCCCGGCCACAAGTCCAACGTCTAATATCTTGGGTCAATTTAATACCTTTAGAACCTTTGTCTTGTCTGCACTTGAAGGTCTTCAACTCCAGGTTCAGTTATTATCTAAGCAGCAAGATTACTTTGAAATGAGAACTAGAAGAAAAATGCTGTTGGTTCATGGTGTTCCTGAGGACAGAAAGGAAAATGTATCTCAAAATACAGTAATGTTTTTGGCTAAGCACTTAAAAATGCCAGATCTTTCAAGTGATAATATAAGCCGCTGTCACCGGTTAGGTAGTACAGTTTTAGGAAAACCGAGAGCTATTATTATAAAATTTAAAGATTTAAGTCTCAGAAACAAAGTCTGGTTTGCAAAAACTAATTTAAAGAATACAGGAGTGACTCTCTCTGAATTTCTTACCAAGTCAAGGCATGACACGTTCATAGCAGCAAGGCAGCGCTTTGGAATCCCCAAGTGCTGGACAAAGAATGGGTTTGTGATAGTTGTTGATCCGGATGGGAAGCGTCACAGCATATCATCGACTGCGGAACTCGGCAATATCCCAAGTACGTCTGAGCCAGAATTGACTGCATCTTGTGGCCCCTCTGGCAAGGCATCTGAGTTTAAGGCTAAGCCAGCTCAGTTAACAGTTCGGGCTAAAAGAACCATTAAAAAGTAGACTTGCAGTTAGTATTTATCTGTATTATTACAACTTGTCTTAATGTTTGTTTCTTTTATATGTTGGTTTTTTTTTTATGTGTTTGATTATATTTTTGCATTAAAATGAAATAGCTTTTTAAGAAGGTACAAAATTTATAATTTACTGACAAATGACAAGTGACAATTGCTAACTACTGTCATCAATCTGACGTCAAACGTTTGTATCATTTCGTTTAGAAATGCTTTTACGTAAATTTATATTAGCAATTTAAGGATTATATTATAACTATTTACACGTCATTTAAATTTAATTTTATTCAATATAGATTTCATAGTTTCTTTTTTTTTTGATGTTGTTGTTTTTGTTGGTATACAAATATTGTTTTTTTTTTTTTTTTTGGCTTAATATTTTATTTTTCTTGTTGTTCAGTTCCAAATTTTAACGTGTTTTAATTACTTGAATTTTACTTTATTTGTTTTTTTTTTATTGTTAAGTTTTTTTTTTTTCTCTCTTTTTGTACTGCTGGTGGGTTAAAGCATTGCTAGTAATAAGTTTATTCATTATTTAAGATATTTATTTTATTAATTAGTAATTAATTATATATATTTTTTATTTATATTATATAAGACAATATTTAGAGTATGTCGTCAACAAACAGTATCAATAGCGATCAGTTTTATTCCTTGTCCTCGAGTGAGGAGTCATTACACAGTATATCACATCCACTTAATGTTACCCTTAATTCGTGTTTCTCTGAGTCTCGGAAAAATTTTAACGTTATCCATATTAATGCTCAAAGTATCCCGGCTCATTACCCTGATATGCTTGCATCATTTGAGTCTCATAACATACATGCTATTTTAGTTTCTGAATCGTGGCTAAAGCCAATTTTACCCTCAACATCTTATACACTGCCAGGATTTCATCTTATTCGTAATGATCGCGTCGGTAAAGGGGGTGGAGGAGTAGCGATCTATTTACGCTCTCACATTCCTTTTAATATTGTTAGTTCGTCTGCTCAACCACCTGCCCCTGATGCATCTGAACATTTAATAATAGAGGTGAATTTGTCACATTTTAAAATTCTTGTTGGTGTTTTTTACTGTCCTCCTTCTATCTTATCTTATTTTAATTCCTTTGAAAAATTATTAGAAAATTTAATTCCCTTATATGAACATTCCATCATTATGGGAGATTTCAACACGTGTTTAAAGAAAGATAACTACCGAAGTAAAAAAATGTTAACTATTGCTGATTCTTGTAATCTGAGTATTCTACCTCTTTTGCCTACTCATATTTCCCCTGGCAGTGCTCCTTCTCTTCTTGACTTAATTATGGTATCTGCACCTGATTTTGTTTTAAAACATGGTCAGTTCTCCGCTGATGCGTTCTCCTGTCACGATTTAATTTACCTATCCTATAAGGCACGGCCTCCAAATTCTAAGCCCAATATACTCCTGCGGCGTAATTTTGGTGGAATTGACTTGAACCTCCTTTGTGAGGACGCTCGACGGTTAGACTGGTCTGCCATTACCAATTGTTACTCAATTGACTCTAAGGTTGAAGTTTTTAATGATTTTTTAACTCAGCTGTACGACAAACATGCACCTATTAGACCAATTAAATTAAAACACCTTCCTGCTCCCTGGCTAACAGAAGATTTAAAAATACTTATGATTAAAAAAAATAAAGCAAAACTCAAATTTAAATTACAAAACAGTGATAAAAATCGTATCAACTACCATAAGGCCCGAAATCGATGCAATACATTGTGTAGAGATGCACAAAGACGCCACATACATAAGTCAGTCCAAAATGGCAATACTGCTAGTACATGGAAGTTTCTTGAATCACTTGGAGTTACTAAATTACCTAACACATCTTCCTGCAATGTAGATATAGAACTTCTCAATAAACATTTTTCTTCCTCAGAGGCCATTGGCACCCTTGATAAAGCTCAAACTCTTAAAACTCTTGCATCCCTCAAGACTCCAGATTCTTTCCAATTTTCTTTCTGCTCTTTTACTGAATGTGATGTTAAGAAGAACGTACTATCCATTTCATCGAACGCTGTTGGTGCTGATAGCATTAGCCGGAATATGATCTTACCCATCCTAGATGTTATCACTCCCATTTTAACCCATATCTTAAACCATTCCATTACCATTAGCAAATTTCCTGATATTTGGAAACAATCCCAAATAATTCCTATTCCTAAAAAACCCAAACCCTTAAATTTCAGTGATTTCCGTCCTATCTCCATTTTACCCTTCCTTTCAAAAATACTTGAGAAATTAATCTTTGAACAACTGAGCCTATTTCTCAACAAACATCTCCTTTTAAATCCCTGGCAGTCCGGATTCCGCCCCGGTCATAGCACGGCTACAGCTTTGGTCAAGGTAACTGACGACATTCGGTTGGCAATGGATAATAAACAGCTTACAATCTTGACCCTTCTAGATTTTAGTAATGCTTTTAATACTATTGATTATGATATTTTACTGGCCTTACTACGTTCAATTAACATATCTCCATCGGTAATTGACTGGTTTCAGAGTTATCTCACTGGCCGTCGACAGCGCATTCGGAATGATACCACCTTCTCGTCCTGGTGTAATGTCTCGGCAGGGGTACCTCAAGGTGGCGTGTTATCTCCGTTATTATTTGCAATCTTCATTAATTCTATTTCTCAATATATATCTTCTCTCTATCACATGTATGCAGACGATCTACAAATCTATAGACATTTTAAAGTTGAAGATATTATCTCCTCAATATCTGCCATTAACAGTGACCTGACAGCTATCTCTGTGTGGAGTAAGCAGTATGGACTTAAAATAAATCCTGCCAAATCCCAGGTCATTATTATTGGCAGTCCCGGTATGATTGCAAGGGTAAATTGGGGAAGCATTCCTGCAATTTTATATAATAATGTGTCTATACCCTATTGTACTACTGTTAAAAACCTCGGCATTCACCTGGACCAGACGTTGTCTTGGTCTAGTCACATTAAAGAAGTTAGCAAGAAAATCTTTGTAGCAATGAGATCTTTATGGCGACTGCATTATTTTCTTCCGATTCCTACCAAAATTATGTTAGCACACTCTCTTCTTCTATCTATTCTTGATTATGCCGATGCAAGCTATCTTAATTTAACCGAAGACCATCTTAACAAACTTGAGCGACTCCAAAACATTGCTATACGGTTCATATTTGGTTTACGAAAATATGACCACATTTCTCAATTTCGTCAAAAACTCAAGTGGCTTCCAATTCGCCGCCGCCGGGATTTACACGCTCTTTCTCTTCTATACTGTGTATTATTTCACCCAAAAACTCCCTCATACCTAAAGGAGAGATTTAAGTTCATTGGACTTCCGGCAGATGTACGATCATCACAATTCTTGCTAATACGAATGCCAGTTCATAATACAAAATTTTTCGAACACTCCTTCACAGTCCATACAACAAAATTATGGAACGCGCTGCCTCTCTTTATAAGAAAATCAAAATCTTTGTTAATATTTAAAAAATCCGTTAAAAATCTTTATTTAACTGAAGAAAGCTGAGACGACTTATTTTTAATGTTATCATAATGTTTTTTACTTATGTGTCCAATTCATATTCTACAAAGTATTGTCAATTTATTTATTTTTATTCGTATTGTTTAGTTTATTAGTTAATATATATTATATAAAATTATGTGTGTAATATGTTTATGTATTATTGTGTAATTATTTGTTTGTATGATTACGGTGTTTATAATTTTTTGCCACCTATCTATATGCACTAGCTGAATTAAACTCCTAACAAGATGGTTGTCTGGAAGAAATCGCCTTTAGGCGATAAGACCGCCCTTTGTATTTCCCATGTGCTTTTTTTTGTGTTTATATTTAATTTGTAACTGTAATATGTATTTTCATGTGGTATGCAATAAAGTGTATAAATAAATAAATAAATAAGAGCACCATATATGTACTTTGTGTTAATCATATCCATAGTTTTTTTTTGTCTGTACTCAAAAAACAATATTTTTTAGATTGAATTCCGATCACCATCTAGCGATGTTTGGGCCAATGGTCAATTCAGTCTTCACATTTATAGTATTAAAAATGACTACAGTCCCCGTCGAACGTATACAAGGTAAGATTTCAAACGCATAAAAATCCCTGAAACCATTAGCATAATTACATTCTAAAACCTTGTTTTCTTCAAGGCAAAAATATTTTTTCTCTTATTTGATAAGAAATAAAATATTTTCAAATGTTATTTATATTAAATTATTTTGAATTTATTATAATCATTATATAATTACGAACAGTACAAGCAAAAAACGGTCAAGAATTAATAAAAAACAGAAAAAAAGCATTGGATTTAGACATAAATGCAATTTTCGATGTCGTAGATGTAATATATACAAGAGAAGATAACTCAAATATTATTGACTCGCTAACAATGATCCAAAATTTCCCTAATGTATCCAACAGTGCATTAGATGTGGCTAAGGAAGCTATAGAAGCTTTCATTTTGGAACCTTACAAAAGAGTACAAGGAACAGCGAAAGAGAAACTGCTTTTTATGGAGATACATAATGCCGTTGAAAAAAGAATGGCTGTTGATGAGAATAAGACTGTAAGACCAAATTTCAGAAATAACGCCAAAGTTACTACCAAAAGTAAGTTGATGTAAAAGACTTTTCTTCAAATTGTATAATCTTCAATTACTTTACAATTTAACATAAGTTCGTATTCCCTTCCGCTATGTTTTAGTTAAACCTATACATATTACATATTTCTTTAAGTGTATACCATTTCTTGATTTGTTTCATATAAATCATTATTTTATTTCACATGCCTTTTTTTTTGTTTTACAACGAAGGTTAAGAATTTAGTTTACATCCTATATAGGTTATCTACTTTATCTTATTAGTCAAAACATGTATTCTCTTGACAGATTAAATATCCCAACTAAAATTGATTATTTTATCTATATTTGTAATCGATATTTTAATTAGGTCATTAATATTGTTCATTACAGTGATATTATCATCAGAGTATATCACCAAATTTACAGACAAAAAAATCACAAAATTACAACGACGGATAAATATTGAATGGCCTACCTTATACACTGATCCAATTAAAGTTAACTCATCTGAAACAGATTATACAAGCTATGTCACGGATCCCATAATTATGAAACAATTGAAAGAAAAAATGAGGAGTTACAAAGAAAGGTTCAGGCATATAAGATCTAAGGAAAGAAAAATGAAGACGAAAAGAGGACCGACTAGTACCACCACTACCACAACCACCACCACCGAGATGCCACCGATGCACAAAAGTAAATACTATATAAGGAAATACGTAAAAAAAAATCTGTATAAAATGAAGATCAGCACCAAGAAAACCACTAAATTCGTTTGGAAATATTACGGCAAGATCAAGACACTGAGGAGTATCAAGGCTGCTGACAATACAGAAGATTCGAAATATTCATTATCCAATGATTCCAGAGACAGCGACGACTACTTCTCTGATAGTTATGAAGATGATTATGAAACTGATGCACATAAATCAAATAATTTTACTCGGTCAATGACACCGACTAATTTGAAATCTGTTAGTGGGCTTAATGATATAGCAAATCATACTTTGTATAATAATAATAATATAGAAGGTGAGATATCAGGAATGCAGATTCAAGATATTAATAATATGCAAGGATCTGACTATAATGCAGACGGTTCAGATAGCTACTATGATGATAGCAATGAAGACGATTATGGAAATGGTACATCTAAATCAAATGGCGTCATTAAACTAATGACGCACCCCAAATTGAAATTTGTTAGTCGTTTTAACACTAATAAGAATGGTGTAACAAATCATATTATCTTATATAATAATAATAATAATATCATAGAAGATGCGGAATCTAAGAATGAGATTCAAGATAATAATAAAATACAAAGGTCTATCAATAAACCTGAAAGTTCCGATAGCAACGCAGAAGCATACCTCCGACTTCATCTAAATGACGCCTTATTTCATACAAGTAATATAACAATTGATAGGAGATTTATGAAGAAAAAAGTAAATAAATTAAATAGACAGGACAGTTTTAGTGATGATGAGGCAATTTTAAAGGGAAATATTTATAAAGTCTTCGGATACAGCAATGATTTCGCAAAACAATTGCGAACCATGCTTTAGATTTGACATGAAATATATTCTAATTAGATAATAATATTTAGCCACAATCCGTACAATTTGTGTCTATGAGCATTTCCATTATGTAATTAACATCTGAGAATAACAAAATTATGAACCAAAATTATTTTTATACCGAGCATACTCCTTTTAGTCCTTTATTATAGGCTTACCAAAAATCCATTTTTATTTCTCTTTATTTTAATCGGTTGCCTATGTATTTATGTGTTATGTATTAGCCAGTTTTTAAATATGATTAAATAATTTATCAAGAAAGGGCGTTTACGAAAAAATAAAAATAACTGATTGTAGAAATTGATTAATCAAAGTTCTATATTTCTTAATTTTTACTTTAAGAAAGATATCGAATAACATTTATCTTAAATTTATATTGAATAAGACACTCAAAATAAATGGCGGCATTCAAAAAGTCAAATTTCAACAAATATTGATGTTTAGCATGTAAATAGATCGTCGCCGGAAGTACTGACAATAGAATTGACAGTTCATTTTATATTGGTGGTAAGTACGTGTTGGATAATAGATGTACTAAGAATGACCATTATGAACGCTTCTCTAAATACTGAATGGGTTTGAGTATTTGGTGCTTTTCAAATAAGTATTATATCTGAGGAATGTATCGAAAATGTTCTTTTATATAGTGTATTCTGTTCTCGTGAACAATACTAAGCTAAATGCACTTAGGTATTATTTGTCTAACTATATATAATCTGATTTTACCTTTTCCTGGAGGATTCAAATACAAAGTTAGTCTGTTTCTTGACTCATAAAGTAACAAATATGCAAACCATTAAATATTCGACACATTTTTATTAAACAAACAATTTGCAACTTAACATTCAATATTTATTATATAAAAAATTGGCGCCATAGTCAAAAAGGATACTCGCTTCTGCATTGTTAGCAACTTTGGAATTATTTAACAAATACTCTTCGAGTAAAACTTTTTGTTGTTGAAAGACGCGGAAGTTATTCGCGTGGTTAGTCAATTATTATTGAAGATCATGTGGGAAACGGTATTTTATTTCGTCTTAATAAATAGTTTTCTTTCTTTCTAAAACATATATACTTTGTGATCGCAGAAAAATATTTTGTTTTGTATCAAAATAACAAACAAGAAATTTTAGTGTGATCTTTACTAAGCATGTTTTTTATGTAGATAAATTAGGATGGACTACACAACGACGCCACGTTATCCAAATTGTCGAATTACAAATAACATTAACCGCATATTTGGTATATTTTTTAAAAAGGATCTTGTGTGTTTATATAGTCAATAGCCCCAATTAATAAACAGGCTATCAATTTCAAAAATATACATTGCTAAATGCTAACTATCCGATCCTTCGTGTTAATAAAACAACAAATAATATGAGAACTAAAACTAAAAAAACCTTCTTTACGGCGCAAATACAGATATATTATTAACATGCAACCGCTGCCAAACAAGCAGTTCTTAAGAAAAGTTTCCTGTTCGAGGAAAATTTTGTTAGACAAGACCATTCAAGAAGGAAATTTGCATAGTACAGTTATCAACCTAAGTTTAGTTAATTTATGTTTTAATTAGATTCTACATATTATGTAAGCTCAGCTTATTATATTTTTTAAATGTTAAGAGTGAACGAACGAATGATTAAAGGAATTACTTTATGTTATGAACACTATTTATTTATTATCAGCTCAACTTCGACTAATTCTTACGTAGTTTTAAAATAGTACTTTAATTTTCTTTACTGATAAGTCAGTAACTTAGTAATAAGTCAGTGACTTAGTAAGCTAAGTACTAATATAATCATCTTACTATTGCTGATGATCATTGATTGATAAGTTGGTGTTTACGTATTTATTAATTGGAATAAACAACTTTTTTATAACACTACACATATTATAGTCTATAAGTCAAAAGTCGATACAGTTGGATTTTTTTGATTATCTGTCACTAAGGAAAGTAAAAATATTGATTTATTTTATTGATATTTAGATTGTTACATAAAAATGTATTTTTAATAAATTAAAAATAACAATCCTTGTGTTATTTTTTATAAATTAATAATAACAAAACTTGTGTTGCCTATCATACTGTGTGTGCACACTCTATGTGCTTTCACATGAAACATGAGCTAGTAAGTAATGACATCAGCAAATACACAACACTAGCACCAGCGTTTGTACAAGAACTTGCTATGTCAATGTGACAATTGCAATTACTTGTCAATGTCATGTCATATGGACATAAATTACAATAAAAGTAAAATAACTAACTATACCCTGAATATTATTAATTAGGTCCCTATTTTTATATTTATAATTCTTCTGTACTGAGATCCTCCTAAACGGTCGAACCGAAATTCATGGCTGGTAGATTGCCAAGGTGTTTTAGAATTTAGTTTGACAATGGACCCGATAAGTGGCCCTGCAATCGGTCCTATCCAAAATAGATTCTATTTTTATTTTATTTTCACGACTGAAAAACGTTTGCCGGGTTCGTTTGTTTAGAATATATTTAATATTGCAAATATTTTTTTTATATGTTCAAAATGTGCTTTTTGCAAGTTTACCCTTTCTGTTAAAATCAAATAAATATAGTTGAATTTAATATACAACATTTATTGGCACTTTATTATTATTAAAACGTTTTAGGGTATTTTATTACTTTTTTATTTAAAATTATGATTTTTATTATGTTTTCATAATGAACATATTATCAATACACGAGCTGTGTACCACAGGCTCAACAACCTTCCCACATTTGGGATTTTTATGTTTAATTAATACATTACTTATGCCAGTAATTTGCTACAAAGTCTTACGCAACATTCACCTTCGCCGTGCACTTGTTACGACTACATAAAATCTCTGAATGGAATTAATTACGAAAACGTTCGATATTATATCGCAAAAGGAAAAAAACACATCATATTTAAATTATCTTAAGACCTGTAATTATTTTAGAGAATGATATAAAATTGTCATTTTTGGATTATGGTACTTTGGTATTCAGGAAATAATAATTTATATGCAAAAATATAGGCTTTTATATGATGCAAAAAAGGTAAAGGCAGGTCTAAAATGTACTATTTATAGACACAACATTAGCAACTGAGGCCCATGCACTTTCTCGAAGTAAAAAAAAAGTTCTTAAGAATCACTAATCCAGTGGCTCGTAAATTTATCTTACAAAGTGACAGAAGTACTTAAGTCAAATCCTATCCCTACTAATGATATTGACTTTATTCTTTCAACTGTAAAACAATTAAGTCAAATTGTTTTCAAAATTTCAAACAATGTAAAGATTTATTGATGTATTTATAACTATTAATATTTTATTGTGGTTAGAATATTTTTTTTATATTTATATGGTTATTCGAAATATCAGATGGAATTTAGGGATATTCTCCAGAAACCCATATAATTCCTAATGATTGTCGGGCCCCTTTGCACAATAATATTTATAAAACCGTATCAGATTCTCACGTTTCGTTGTATCTGGTTATATGTTCCGCTACGGTCATGTACCTGCCGTTTTTCACTTGCCAAAACTGTCCCGTCACAAAGCCATAACTCAAACTTTCGGTATACAAGAATGTAATTAAAAAATCTGCGGCGTGATTCGTATTGTTACTTTCGAAGGGTTTCTAGAAAAGAATTTATATTATATCATAATAGTTTTTAAGGTGTATAAATATAGCTGTTAAAGTTTATTCACGCTGCCACAAATTGGATGGATTCTCGAATCCGGTCGGTTGGTCGACTCTTTCTTGTACTATAAAGTTAACAATATTATTAGTAAGAAAAATTCTTTTATCAGTGCTATTACGAGCAACCCAAAACTGTTATAATTATTACTTTCTTAAACTCAATTTTAAGTTAGGTACGTGTTTCTTGTCTGTTATTTCTTTTGTAACAAACATTAACAGCAATAATTATACTATTGAAAATATAATTATAGATCTTAAAACCTATTCCTATACTCCCCAAGTAAATAAAAATATTTTTTATCGATTTTTTCAGTCTCTTCCAAAGATAACAATGAGATAAGAAATCATTCATGAAATATAAGTCAAAATTTGTTAATATGCGGCTCCAGCACTTGACAGACCCAATAACAAACCTACATACATTTACCTCAAGTAACATCACAATGGTTATATTTTTTGCTACAAAAGACGTATAACATTATCCCAAAGATTTTTTACATACAAAGATAAATGGTTAGATATAAATAAAATTTTTGTATTAATTTGGTTAATAGAATGAAAAATAATAATGCTTTTGTATATATGAAGGCTGTTGATACCGCTCGATATTTTATCGCGTATCTTCAGAATTCGTGAGTGAAATATAAATAAACTGTATAAAATCACAAGCATAGCAACGGAACTGGTTTGCGAACGGGTCAGAACAAAATGGCTGATGTCCTGCGCGCCAAAATCAGCTGTTAGCAACGTGACTCTAAATACATATAAACTCTTTAATGTACTTTAGTGGCAATAGTGGATAAATATACATTGTCAACCTAGAAACGAGATTTTTTTGACAATAGACTTCTTATAAAGGAGTGTTTTATTATTTACAAATGCCACTGACGCCGGTTTTGGCGGGAATCAGCTGTGGCCACCGACACGTCAGACATTTGCTTCTACTATGAAATGAAATGTTTTTGCAAATATTCTTGATTTTGCGGTGTTAACATTTTTGCTTATGTTTGACTACTGAAATTTTATAGTAACAGCAATCCCTTATATAAAATTATAGTTTAAATTTCATTTCCATTACCAATACATATTATTTAACGTATTTCTCATAAACAGTTATTATAAAAAAAAATATTTCCAAGAACTGGGTATATATAAGTGAATTATGACGTTTATTGCAAATGTTAATCCATCTAATCATATTTAAGCAAGCCAAGTGGTGTATAAACATATCAGCCAAACGATAAGTAAGCGATACATTAAACATTATCCTTACATAGTACACGGGCGCCTCAACGCGGCAAAATCAGCTGATGGCCTTTTTTTTTCAACAGGACCGCTTTTTTGTTGTTCATTACAAGAACAGGTTCTTACATTCTTTTCCGAGCTGTTTCTGAGAACGTTTTGGTTACAAATACTTTTTTTGAGCGACCTCCATCAAGTGTGAGATGTGTCTATGGTTAGAGGCTGTCTCTGACCCCATATGGTTTGTTCTAATGATATTTGAGCCCTATTTAGCTTGTTTTTTATCTAGGTCATTCACTTTACACAAATTAAAAGAGTGTTTTGTCTACCTGTACCTATTTTTTATGGTTTAGACTAATTGTTCTTCATGCTATATGGCAATTGCTTTAACTTTTACATACGTAAAATCAATAAATAGATTATTTACACATTATAAAAATCAATTATTTCTGAGTTGTAGACTAGTCAAAACTGAAACTATGTTTGTAATCTGAGTTTTTAAGTTACTTGATAAGTCTACAACTAAGTTCTGGGAGTTCTGTTTAAAAGTTCAATAACACATTTCAATAATATTTCTGTCAAATTCAATATACTTATAAATCGATTTTATCCAAGAATAACGAAAGATAGATAAACGCCGCAATTGATATATAGATTAAAATTCTTTATCTCAGATAACAGCAATGTATACCTATTTATAAAATAGTCTAGAGAGATGAAAATTGACGTATCAGTTTATACTTATTATAAAATACATTGGCTATGTAAGGTTTGTAAGAAACTCTATTAGTTCTAAAAAAAATGTATTGTGCCTTGAATTAAACATTAACAAATACCTATGTCAGGAATTTCATCTCGACGATCACAGTTAGTATTATATAGTGCTTTCTTAGATTGGTTGCATATTTGATCCCCCGCTGAGGCACTGAAGTAGAATCAGACGATACAGGGTTTGGATGGGGGGAGGGGGGCGCTTCTTCTTCTTTGATCGGAAAGGGGGAAATATTTTTTTTGTGATACTGATCTTCGAGTAAATTCATTCTAGACCAAACAAATATGTATGTACTAAAATAAAATGATAACTGTTTCTATACTAAATACCTGCGATGAAACCTTCGTAAAATATATATGTTTGTTAAGGGAGAACATTACTTTAAAAGATAATACCTACAACTTCTTCAAAAATCTTGAAAAAGAATGAAGAACAGATTAAGAATTTTAATAAAATACCGTAAATACCTGCCTGCTGATGTTACCATAACTGGTTTTTTTAATCTAGACTTCAATGAAGTAACTACATTTGTAAAGGCCTAGGTATTTGAATATTTAAAATATGAATATATTATACCACATCTAGGTTTCTAACGTTAAAGTTTTAGTACGTTTTGCAAGTATTATAATAATATCAAAATTTATTGATAATTCAAATTCTTTACAAACTCTTTGCTAGAAAAAAAAATATATATATATTTACAATTTTTTTATTTCATATTATACCTATATATAGTATAATATCAAATAAAAAGATACCTATATTCGGTTTTTCGGACAATATATATTTTTAAAATTTTGACTTTGTATGTGTTTCTTTTTAATTATATTATTTTTATTACTTCTGCTTATTTGGATAATCAATATTGCATAATGTAACGTCACTTGTCATTTTATCTACAATGTATATTATACCTTATGAATTGCTCAATAGGACTGAAAATTCTCTATCGATAAAATTGAAAAATTAAAAATCCCGCGCGTTTTGAAGAGGTCATTGTCGGTCAACAAACAAGTATTCTGTTAGCATATATTGTAAAATCAATTCAATTTTACATAATAATAAAGCTCATTTTTCCATAACATCTCATTATTTCTCACGAACTATATTGTAATGCGAGCTAAAGAAACTGCTTTGCATATATCAAACAGACCTTTATTTCATATAAAATAAGGTTATATATCGCGTATGTCACATTTGGCGCGCTTCTTGACGCACGTGGTGCCATGATTTTTGATTATTTTTAATTTATTAGCCGGAAACTGTAAAAGTTAATATTTGAAATACCTGTATGTTGGTAACGATGAATAGCAATTCTGCAGCAATATGGCAGTTCTATTTTTGGTCGTTATGCAAATGTCTTTATCAAGAAAGGACGAGTGCAGGCTTCATTTGCATTTTTACTAATCAACGACTTGGTACTTAACATTTTTACGATTTATTCTTTTTTTTTCCTAACGAACCGCTTTTGAACACATTTTAACATCAAATATTTATAATCAAATTTAATACATCCAGCAACATTGTAAATATATTTGGTGACAATTTTTTTTTTATTTTTAAACCTTTTTACACCCTCCTTGTGAAATAAAAACAACGAAAAACCTGTATAGTATTGTAACAAGTATAATTAGTTATCTATTGTTAACATATCATATACGAAATAGTCAGCCTACAAAACATAGTAAAGCTTCAAATATTATATGTAAATTAGTAATTTATAATTATTAATTAATATCTGAAAATTACAAACAGCAAAAGCTACAGGTTCTTCAGGTGAACTTGTTTTTTACTTTTATTATTTTTAGTAGACAGTTATAAAATATAAAAGATACTTAATGCGTTAATTAATACTAAGTTATATATAAATATTTTAAAAGTTTAATTTAGTTTATGTTATGTTTCTCTTATGTACGTATAGAAAATTATAAATAAATACTTTTTGCAATAAAGAGCAAAAATAAGCACATTCCTTCGGTCCGGTACACCTTACGTACGCCCTGAGATAACATACATATATGTATACATACACACAAGTATACACACTTAGTATATATTTGAGGACCACCCAGACATAATTGATGACTTGAACTTACAACAAAAACATACAAAAAGTACCTACTTTGCTTATAACATTAAAAAACTGTAAGATTTTAAAAACTTTTTTACGTAATATTTTTAAGTTTCTTTTTTCTTGTATTTTTTTTTATTGAAAAAGATATACTCATAGTATGATAATCAACAAAACAACCGAAATATAAATTGTATAAAGATAATGTTAATGTTAAGATGATAAAACTTTTAAAATAAATAAAATGACACAATGAGTGGCAAATAAAATAAGCTACAGCTTTCTCACACCTTCTAAATGCCTAGAATAACTTCAAAGCAAAAAAAATGGCCGCGATCATCGTTACATAGCTAATGGCGTAGGCACCCGTTTTATCTAAAGACATCTTAAAACAGGAAATTTTAAGTGCTTTGTAAAAATGTCCCTTTCAATGTTGGTTTTTAATATTTGCTAATACAATTTATATTTTAAGATATAATTTAAATAAAACAAGTAATAAGGCTATCACAAAAAATATATCTGGTTCATTCTAATGTTAAATGAACAGGTTATTTGTTTTTCTTCAAATCGAACTTTGAATCATAGACAAATATTAAATATAAATTAAAAATATAATTCAGTCACAAATCCATAGACAAAACATAGAACACACAACTGTCAGGCTCTTTAAATACAGGTTTAGATTTGTTACTCCCCACTGTATTCTTCCTGTCTCGCTTGAAACATCTAAACATAACAATAATTAGTAATTACGTCTAGAAATCACTGATTTATATCATTAAGTAGATCGTGCAGAGCAATCCAACGTTTAACATATACAGTGTGTATATATATGTATACATGTAGTAAAATAGTCACGAGGATAAAACTGTTTAAATATTTTTAAGAAATAATTTCTATGACTTCAATATGTATATGATACAATTCAAAACAATAGTTTTATTTTTTGTTCGTTTGTTTGTTGGTTGCTGTATTAAGGTAGTATTACTGGAAGACCTCAAACGAAGTCGCGGCGACAGCTAGAACTTCATAATTTCTACATTTATTGATGGACCGATAACCGGGAAATCAAGCAATTATCAAATATGTTTGAATATACTTACGTCATTGTTTTTGTTGTTTAATATTATGTTGGTATACATGCTGTTCTTGTATGTTTTTTCTAACTATTGTTCCTGAGATGTGGCCGGATATGGACTTTATGGCTCACATTCCACAACGTAATACTTGAAATAAGATAAGGACAGCTTAATTATCATAAGCCTTATGTTGCTTCCTAAATTTCTTAAAGAACAAAGTAATTGAGATATTCTTATACTAAATAAGAAATAATAAACGATGTTGGAGTTTCAGAGAATAACCGAACAGAGAGACAGACTGAGCTAATAAACATATGTATAGATTAGGATGTTAAAGACAAGTCTTCATTATCAAGATATAGAAGACACTCTTTTTTGTATGTTTTTATTTTATTCTGCCGATAATTATTGATATTGATAATTATCTATAAATGGGAATAAATATACGATTCTTTTATTGCAAATAAATGTAAGAGAAGGTTTAATATATATTTTTTTATATTTTTAGTACTTGATTAAAACAAATTATAGATGCATAGTTTTCTAAAATAAAACCCATGTATAAGCTAATAATTATACCAATTCCTGTATATACATATTTAAAAACACTTCTAAGACTAAACAGGATTTCCTAGTTGACACATAGTTATTACACTGTACTTACAAAATACTAATACTGGTTGCGGATGTTTGAGATTGTTTGTATTAGGTCTGCTATTTATGGATTTATGTTTTGTTTTCAACTGAGTTATCGGTTATTGTTATATTTGGATTCTATGTTCTATTAACATCATGATACGAAAGTATTATCTACTTTTTTCTTGACATCTAAATACTGCTTAGTTTAATTTAATTACCAGAATGCAAAACGGTCAACCTGTAAAAAGTTCACAGTACATTTTATTTAAACAAAATTGAGATCACAACAAAATAATATGTATCGAAGTAATCACATAATTTCCCGTAAGTACTTTAAATTAAACGATTTCTTCCAGAAACTGTCGTATTCTTAAGTCATACAAAATAACTCTTATACTACAGCAATAAGGTTGCATACATTTGACGAGTGACAAAACATATATGCTAATAAAGTTAAAGTCATACGAAACTATATCTTATTATAAAGTGATAAAGAATAAATATGATTTTTTGAATTATTTTAGTAATTTGGTTTCACAGCAGTAGTCAGGAATTTCAGATTTAAAAAGTTAACGCCCGCAACGGTACACTAACCGACGCCTTGTTTCGCGCGCTTTTGCAGTAAGTAATTGATATTAATAAATTGAAACTAATTTTACATTTAGCTAAAATTTTCTAAAATATTGTCACAAGTAGGAACATAATTTTATATTTATATTATTTAGAGGTGTAATGTTAATTTGACTTTAAGCGATGTATTTCCAAAAAAAATATAAAACAATGTCAGTAAATTCTGCGCCATTTTGGGAAGCTGACATTTACATCGCCATTATGTAGTATGTTTGAAATACTAATATAGGTATTTTTTTGTCAATATGCTATTATATACTATAGTTTCACCCAACTTCCTCCACGTGCTATTAGATGTTAGAACTTAGAGGTCATCACACCGATATGTGATAACGCAACGGTTGTTCACACAACCACGGTTTGTCTTTCAGAAAGCCGTCTCGGTTTTGTTTGTTTTGCTTAGAAGAGTAGCAACAGCAAAAAAAAAAAAATAACATTGTTGTCAATTTTATGTAGTCTTATTTAATTTGTTTTTAACAATTGTTGTATTTTGCTACTCCAAAACTTATTATACATAATGTTGAAATTATATTTTGAGAAACCAATTGAATAGGAATATATACAGCAGATAGATATATAGACAACTTTACCAATTTGTATTCCACAAACAACTCTGTTAAAGAAATTTTGTTTAATTTATGATTATATAATATATAATCATAGAATAAACAAAATTTCTTATTAGGTTATATTATAATTACAACTCTTAAATTTGATTAATTTACTATATACCATCAAAAATATCAGGTGGGCGGGAGAGGGCGGTTATTCCCTTCTTGAGCTAAAAGTTACTCCTATTATGTATATAACTATTAAAAATTTTAAGGTACATATTTGGATATTAACGGTGGATTGCAAAAATCGAACTACAATCCAAAATTTAATCTACTGTTTTATTCCAATCAGCGCGTTGTTTGCATGTAGGTATTTGCTCTTTTCGTATCAAAATTAGGATTAGGACCTTAATATCTAACAAAAATCACAGTTTATGATTTATATCATTTTTTAAAAGGACGATTTCCAGTTTTTTGTTATTATTATAGTTCAACTACTTTTTGTTACATTTAAAAATAATTATTTTAGGTTCGTTGGAATTATTCGGAATATTAATGTTTTTACGAATTAAATAATATAAAAAATTATGAGTGCCACATCTGAGAATATTTATTTATTTTGTAGGAAATCTCAAATGTTGTAAGCTTCTTAAATTGAGATGTTATTAAAGGTTAACATGTGTGGTCTTATTTGCTATGTAGAAAGGTTTGGAAGAGAAAGGTACAGTCGGCAACACAAGTTTACCAAAATATTTCAATTGAGTCTTAAACATAATTGAAGTCTCCATACTAGTTGTTATTGTGACTCCGTCCAAGTAGCCATTAGTTCAGAACTACCGATAATGCTGTCTCTTTCTGGAGTATGACACGAGAAAGAGATAGTATTATCCTCATTTGTCATATACTTTGCTCTTTGTTAAAAAAGGCTCTTCCTAATACTGGTTGTAAGGTTCCTAGTGTGATGTTATGTATACCGTAATAACTAAATATGTTGAAAATAACAAAAGTATTGTTAACATCTGGAGATAGTTCCAGAGATTACCGCTTTCAAATACAAACAAAAACTTCTTAACTTTATTATAAGGTAGGTATAATTAACGAAACAATGAAACAAAATTCATGCTTAAAAGCATATTGCTACAAGGTAAGTACCTACATAATAAGAAATATAAGCATAAAAAATATATGTATCTTGAATTAATACGTAACTCAATATAGTTTAAAAACAAAAGGCATATAATTACAATAAATGTAGTAATGGATACTTCTATGCAAATACATTTGATGATAGAAGTCTTAGAAGTAAATAAATAAACAAACTGACATACTGTATTAAATATTTGTGTTGTATTGTGTGGTCTTACACGTACTGAAGTCAGGTGGGAATCCTATAATCTTTATTGATTTATTGTCAATAAATATATATCTTGATCGTGAATGTGTTTAGAATTCAAATTATTTTTAGTGTTAGGACCGCTTTATGTGAATAGTATTTTAACCGCTATAAGGATAGAAAATTGTATAACTTATATAGGTACATAGCTTTTATAAGATGGTATTTTTGTGTGGTAAAAAGTTGTAAACGGATTTTTAATAAATTTTGCACACATAGACCTGGAAAGGGACAGTGGTTTAATTTTATCCCAGAAACAAGATTTGGGTGCAAAATACGCTCAAACTTCTTTCGTAACTGGAGGGTTCCGCCAATACCTTGATAATATGATAATATGATTTCTGTCATAATCTTCCCTTCCCTTCCTTTTTTTTTTTTTTTTTTTTTTTTTTTTTTTTTTTTTTTTTTTTGTATTATCGAGGTCCTATTACCTAGTCTATTATTTCCTAGTCTACTTCCTACCTTTCTTCACAAAAGCTAGTACTATATATTGTTAACATTAGAGTTTTGTAACACACATCTTAATTTAGATTACATTAGAGAGTCGACAGTCTAGAGTTGTCTTTAGTTCAATCCTACGGTTTGTTACCCTAGGGTTGAACTAAAGACAAATTCCATTGTGTACTAAATAAGAGTGTTATTCATATTGTTCGGAAATAATTCCATAAATCACACAGATTATATAACCTATATACACTTAAAGACAAAAGCTCCTTAACACCTTCTTAATGTTGTACTTAAAAATAAAATTACGTTTTTCATTAACATTGCCAGCGGAAGTTCTTATCATTGTAAATATTTGTTAGAAATACGTTAAACTGCACTTGACTAGACAGACGTCTCTTGATAACTAGCTGTAGCCCGCGGCTCTCCTCTTTTCAGTTAATACTGAAAACACAGTCACTAACACGAACAATTATAGGTATAAATATAAACTATTGACAGACGCCATAACTAATTTGAAACAGCTATCATTTTAATTCAAGAATTTGTCAAATGCTCTATTGAAGAATTCAATAATTGTACTAGGTAATTTAATTCGCCTCTATACTAGAAAAAGGCCTTCTTACAAAAGAGTCACCGACCTAGTACAGTAATTAAAGTTATTTATCATGTGATTATTGATTTCCAATATCAATTGTTTTATTACTTTTGTACGCCGTAATGGAATTCCACAGACTTAAAATATATCTCTATAAGTCTTTAGTGAACAAGTAATTACACAGATAAATAATACCAGATGACTTTAAATATCGAATTCAACAACAAAAATGCAGACGTTTCTAAGAGATGTCCTTCAATGTGATCCTTGAACGTCATATGGTACCCGAAGATATTGTGAATTGGATTTTATACCTTATTGTAATAAGATAGAATTGAAACTCTAATGAAAAAATTATCAATGACCATATGATTTAACTTGAATTGGATCTATGTGCGCGTGTGGATACCGACATTAAGAAGAATGATATTTGAATATATAGCGTATCGTATGGAAATAAAGATCAGTTTTAGTTGTGTTTGAGAATGTATGCGTTGAAACAGGATTCGTTTCCCATATGATTTTTGTATGGCATTCCTTTTCATACAATTGTTACAAAATTTTTACTCTTTTTCAACTCAGATAAGGTTGAAAATTACTTGCTATAAGGCTTATCGATCTAGTTAGGTACTTTGTAGGGTCAGACGGGTTGCGCCTGAGCATGTTGTCAGCCTAATAAAAAAAGAAATATTTATTTATTATAATTTAATAAACAACGTATAATAAAAATTAAAAACTCATTGACGAGTAATGTAATCGTTAAGTTTTTTATAATTAAATTTAAATGAATTTTTAGCGTCATGAACTTATATGTATAATATTTTTTGAATACAACTTTTTTACCTTAATTTTGTTATTTAAAATTATTAATCATTTACATAATAGACCTCATCCTATCGAATAGAATTAATATCAGTAACATAATTTTATTTTCTCCAAAATCTACCATAATGGTAGAAATCACCAATCTGTCATACCGAACCAAGGGTGGCGGGAGAATTCGTTACGGGAAGTGGGAAAGGAGGGAAGTTCATCAGTAGCTCGTCGACCGCGGAGCGAGACACTTGTAATAGACTGACGTTGATAATGAACTAAGTGGTTGTGTTAAATTGTGCAAAATGTGGGCTGATAACGAGAATTGTGAATCCAACTGCCAGTGTTCTGGGTAGGTTTTATTGATGTTTATTTTATTGTTATTTCTTCTTATCAATTGATTAAAATTCGATATTTTAATATCAGCTGTTTATATGAAACAATTATTAACTAAGTTAATCGAAACTATTGCATGAAATTTTTTTTTTATTTTTATTAGACTGTTTATCTATTCTATCGTCCTTAACAATATCATAGTGTAAAATAAAGATCCCTATGCAATGTAAATAAACCACAGCTAATTGATTAACGAAGGTGTATATTTTTTAACATTAACACCCTAAATAAAGGTTAAACTATAAAAATTATTAAAAGGATACAAATTGATATAGCTATATCGCTATCTCTCTTAGAGTTGTTAGTCTCTAGTTAAAAGAATTTATAATGAAGGATCTGACCTGACGTCATATTAACCTTGGAACTTTGAAAAAGTTTGATAACCTTTTTGGTTAGCTTATTTCTATGTAATGTAGGCTGAATATTATGAACAGTGTCGATATAATCGTTACAGTAAAAAAAAGTTGATATCTATACGCGCGAAAGATTCCATTTCATTGTGACGAAAGTGAATCTGTATTTTCGAGATTACCGCTTAGAATACTGCTTTACGTTGTATTTGAGATCCTATAATGCTTCCCGAAACATAAGGAATAAGGGCAAAACAAAGACATACAATTTAAAATATTTGACATAAAAAAGTGTTTCAAATTTTATCTTTTAACTCGCTGGCAATGTTATCGGTATTCGGTTGATTTATGTTTATATTGCGGTCTTACTTTATCACGCCCATTGTGCTTAAGAGGGAATAAGATAGAAGACACGTTGGCGGGAAGTATGATGTCACTTAAATTTGTGCACGTTTTCCCCTTTTATTGTATTATTATTGTATAACATTCTTGTAATAATTATTAATTTGAGTATTTTATTTTATTCTTGTAATAAATGAAATGCCTATAGCATTTCATTTATTACAAGAATGCCTATAGCATTTCATTTATTAGGACATTAATTCACTTAAAACATCTTATAACTAACTACCTATATATTTTTCTGATTTGCCTAATAGTTTGACATGGTAAGGTCTGTCTATGTAGCTAAGATATTATTGCAAAAAAAATCTCTATATAAATTATTATGTTCGTCTTTACGTTCGATCTCGCCTACTCCAGATATGCTAAAAGCGTTTCACATCTAGGTAGGTACATTATAGCAACTTAAAGCGTTTAACATCAATGACTCAATACGACATAATGAAGTAGGCTAAAGACTAAAGATAGCGTCTTATGAATGAAAATAATTTTGCGACGCGATACGGAACTTACATATGCAAAGAAGTATAGACCTTATATATATTGTCTTAAGATGGAATTATGTATAGTACCGATTCGGACGTCATAAGGTCCTTATTATGTATAGAACGTGACACGCCTTTGGATTCTCGAATTTTAAATTTGGAATTTTGTTTTAATCTCTGCGTTGGGACTTCAGATATTTGAATATAGAATTGTATTCGAACAGTAATATTTAGAATATTACCAATAATTACAATATGCTTCATGTTTAAGTACCTATTAGCTGTACTATATATTAATTATATTATTATACTTAAAGTTTTGGTTTTACAAGTAATATGGCATAAATGTATAACAAATGGTCATAAAACCGAGAAGATACAAGAGAATAACAAGAGAGAAGACAGATAAAATTTAAACATGGTGTTTTTATATAAAAATCATAGAGTGGGCTCTCACAATGGACCCGTATGTGCTTTTATTATGTTCTTGCAACTATCAAGTAAAACACACGTGTTAGAAAAATCCTGGGTACGATGCTAACAATCTGTAAATTACAGGAAATATATACAACTTATTTTCAATAGCTTAGGAGTTAATTAAAGGTCATTGAACTCTAGAACTAGTATGCCCTTGTACCAAAACCAAACCTGTTGTTGCTACAGGTTTGGTGGTCCAGTCCTTACCTAGTTCAAATCACTTGTTAGTATTATTATATCTCACATATAAAAAGCAACGTCTGTCCATCCTTTGTACTTATTTTGAGGAAATTTTGCTTACAACACTAGCTTTTAGACGCGGCTGCACCCGTTAATAAACAATTTTACTAACTACTTACTGCGCCTATGGGTTTCAGGTCATTTCACAATCTTTAAGCTATATTTTCGCTACAAAAGCCATCTTATTTCCTTGAGTTTTAAATTAAATCTAGATCAAAATTGATCACAGCGCGGTCTAGCGCTTTTTCGTTCAACGCGTAACAAACAGAAATACTTTCTCATTTATGATATTAGTATGTATATAAGTTATTATATATATTTACCATGTGTGGGTGGCCAGTAATGTTGGTTTCATAGATAGGACGTAGTATGTAAATGTGATACCATGTGTGCACCGTAGGACGTTAACGGCGCGTTACGGTAGCCGACTCCTTTAACGGAAATACTGGAATATATTTTTTTATATTAGTATGTGTTAAGTTTTCCTACTATTATTTATAGAATATGTTAAAATTAAAAAAAAAAGTTATTAAAAAAATAAAATACGAATATTTATAGATAAAAATTCATGGAAAAAATTATAGAGCATCGAAATTTAAAAATAATAATATAGTACCTAATAGGATTACAAAATAGATATCAAAGTAATTTTATAAAAATGGAAATTACTTTTTTTTATAATCAGCCATACTTATTGTTTTTTCTTGTACAACCGTCAAACGCAAAAGCCGCAACGAATGACCTTTGTATATTAACTTCCTTTTTGCGTTTGATTTCTGCTGGGTCAATGTCTTCAATGCGTTTAATTCAATTAATTATACAAAATATATAGTAAATGCATGTATGTACATTGAATGTATATGTTAATTTATAATATATATTAAAAAAAAAATCAAATTAACTTTATAACTATCTGGTCTTGCCAAATATAAGTATATACTAGATAAATGTAAGAATTATTTTAAAAAACACCCTCTAAATTTCCACAAACTTTTACCTAACCCATAACATAACAGTCCAACCCTCCTTCTATCAGCCCCTAGGCACAGTTCGTTCAACTCACCAGATGCGCATCAAGAAAGCCATACCAAGAAAAAATTATACTTATTAAGTCATCAGCACACCTTAGGTACATAGTTATATATGTAAAATAAAAAAAATAAACCAAATGAATGCTTATGAAATAAAACTTAACATAAATTAGTTGAAAACAATTCAAATAATAAAAAAAAATATTTTTGTCCGTGTCAAAAACAAGAAACAAAAACAAAGTTAGAATCGAAAATAACTTTTTGGTCATTGATAAGATAAACATAGTTTCGATTAAAAACTCTTTAAATAGATGTCATAAATATTGGCTATCTGTTAAACAATAAAATTGTCTGTGGTATAAAAAATTGCACTGGGGTGTGGACACCTGCTTAGGGAGGGTTGCGAATATATAACATATATTCTAAATCCTCCAAATAAAGTCTAAAATCGTTTGAATTAATTAGTTTTATTGTAATTTTAATGACTTTGATATCGATCCAATAGTGACCGAATCGTAGGTACTTTTGGCCAATTTATTCACTAAAACGTAAATATATTGGAATTGAAGTTTCTATTAAGATAATAATATCGATAACATTAGTTCTAACTTAAGATTATTCAAGATGGATGCTTAATCTGTTACTTCCTTTGACATATAAATTTGCAGGATTACTTTCATAAATTATAGAGGATTATCCACATGTTACGAAAAATAATATCAAAAACTCATTTTATTTATATTATAAATAAAATAAAAGTATCTTAAAAATACAATACAACCTTCTTCACAAACCTTTTTATAGTCTTGGACGCCATTACTCTGCATTCTTTCAAACCGGGTTTAAATTGTCTATGGAAACTTTTTTTACAACCACATTGTAATCAATCCATGGTTGGCTGTGATTTACTAGATGTACTAAGTATTACCAACATTACAGAAATATATGGGATATAATCTCTGATACAAATTGTCTGATTTAAATTAATTCTTTGGTGCCGGCGGGGATGACAGGAAATTGCTGACGCAATTATCATTTATTCAATTTATCATTAATAATAACCTTAACCAACATAATATATTAATAGGTATAGGAAGAAAAAAAAGAAATGTCAAGTAGATCGTAAGATATAGACAGACAACATTTACATTTAAAAAATGCAATAAAACCTTATTTTTTAGACGACCATTGTACTCCACTCATTCAATCTCCGAGCTCGTGATTCGAAGCGTCATGGAAGAGTAGTTTAAACGGCAAAAGTACGTTACGATAGAGTAAGCATAAGTAAATCAGTGCATAATTAAAAAAACAATTTCATGAATATTAATTTATAATAAGAAAAATAAACATATTATCTATGTTTTAAATTTCTTCTAACACATTCTAAGACCTCACTTATGTAAAACTGTTCCCGGGATCCAAACAGGTTTGAGAAAAAAAAAATAAAAAGCGTTACGTACAACATTCACGTCGCTTACGTTTCTTGTTCATGAAGAATACAATTATTAAAACATTTCATTACAATTTTTAATAATATTAATCATATTTATTATATTTTTCTAGTGTCTTTTATATTACTAACGAATATATGTTTGGTACAAGGTATGATAAATTATAAAAATATATAAATATAGTAAACTGAGTCACGGGCAAATAAAAAATAAACAAACATTAACATATTCAAATTTTTTGTTAATAAAAACGGAGTTAAAATCTTAATTTTTACTACCAAATAAAAGTTTTAAACTCATAATAATATTCACAGAGTATAAAACCACATATATGCCATTTTAAACTCCACCATAAAACAATTAGGTTAGTTCGTTGTTAAATTGATGTCTTCCTTTAACCGTTGTAATGTGACGTGTTTATTATGTACTATATGAGTACACTATTTGTGTTTTTGGTCCACTAATTTAGGAATTTAAGTCTCAATAATTGATGAAAGGCGTCTGTCTCTACTGTGAGCATATTATTCTAGAACTTTCCAGAATAAAATAGTTTTAATTTAAGAAAAAAAGATTATTTAAATGTTCTGCGAACCGAAGTAATTTATCATACAATAAGAACCTTCCAGAAAAGAATAGTTCCAAATTTAAAAATTACAACTGGCTTGTCTTATATCATTATTTAATTAATATATCTATCACAAAACAACTAATCCGTTTGCTTTAAACTAACATCTGCCTCGAAGAAGTTGCATCTAAGATTTGAAACCAACTTTCTATTTACATTTCAAAAATCCCGTTCCATATTTGAATTTCAACTGTCGGTCTGTACGGAGATAAATAATAAATTGATGTAAAGTTTTTTATCGTATAATTATAATGTTGAACGCATATTCTTATAACTGAAATTTGAATTTGGATATTCTATATGCTGCTTTTAGAAATTTCGTTCTAAATTCAAATCTCAACCGACGTATATTTAAATATTGTAAAACAAGTTTTAAAGCATTAAACAATAAAAAATAAATGATTAACAATGTATTTATATAATGTTAGATTCCAGAACCATATACAAGGAATCAGGAATCTAGATCTCTTATGCCCTATAAGTAAGTACTTTTTACTTGTATCAATCATACAGTGCGTGGGAGAACTTAAAAATGACCGTTGGAGCCAGTTCTCCATGCTTTTAAACGTGTTTTTTATGATACGTGTTCAAAGAGGTTTAATTGTTTTTTTTTTACTTTCAACTAATATTTTTTTAATTTGTAGAGCTTGAGTTACAAAGTGACGACATTAAACATAAGTTTTAATTTTAATAAATCTTGAAGGATATCATTTATAATTGTGTTTATAAAGAAAAGTGTTATATTTTTAATAAATAATATGATTGAATGAATTTACTGAATATATTATGACTCGTGCATGGACTAAAATGCTTTGAATTCGAGACATTTATTCTTACTGTAGTCACTTATCTTGTGTTTACAATATTTGTCTGTTTTCTCTCACGACCAAGTACAGGAAATGAGATATTTTAAACATAACTTCTTGATAAATAATAACTTCAAAAGCAGATATTTTTTCTATTTACAAATATGGTCCATTTCTGTCCATCTGTCCATCTTACCCTTAATATCTAATCCTGGGAACTTGAAATAATTTCACTACAACCTCTATGGTTAGTTAAAAATACGTATTATACCTTCACCCTCAATCTTACGGAAGCGTAAAAAAAAACAACAATAGACAATCAGATGATCCAGTTTCGCACGGGAATTCGCGCGCCTTTGTTTGACAGGTCGTGACCCGGGCTCTTCTCGTTCCAAATATGAAATTGTCTACGAGTGACGTTTCTCATGAGGTTCCACGGTCACAGAATGCTATACAAATATCTTAACAGAAGCTGTTATTAATTTGTAATTGATTTTTATTTAGGTTTATTGAAGTTGCCAGCAACAATAAATAGTTGGACTAATTGAATATGTCCCAAATTTAAATATTTTTATGGTTATATCTACTCTTACTTCTTGTGAGGTAATTCGGAATACCGTTTTAGATTAAGGCGTAATAAGGTCCTTGAAATTAGAAACAAAAGTAATTGTTTACAATAATAATTGAAGCTTATCGTGAATATGAAATAAAAACACCAGAGTTCATGAACAAATGATAAAATAACGGAAAACGCATGTAAATAACTAAACCGTTACAAGTGCAGAACTACGATAACAATATTAATTAGAAACAGTTTCCCTAAGGATTTGACAAAACATTTCAAACATTGCTATTTTGCGACGCTTTATAATAACAACATTATTTTAATTATGGAATAAAATTCATTTTTTTTAATTTTATACGCCAGGTTGGTAAAATCACTTTAATTATTTAGTTCTTATTAAAATAATTTAAATTACATACTTAATAATAATAATAACTTCTAATACTTATGTCTAATTTCTTATCCACTGATGAATATAACACTTATGTTGTGTGTCATAATCATGAACTGCACTACAGCTGCAACAGCATCTTCAGTGGTATTTTATTGAATAATGAGAGCGTTGGAGGCTTGTGTAATAAGGAACAAATTCTATAATAGGTACTCGTATAAGTAATCTGAACAAAGAAAGAACCTTTCAGTCCCTGAGAAGGGACAATATTGAAGACTTTAAATAATTCGCCTATCTCACAACCCATGGGAATTAATATTAGATTGTTTTATAAAAAATTTGCGACTCATTTTTTTTTATTTAAAATTTGCATGTAATTACGTATTCACTTTTTTTTTAACTAAAATTGTTTATTTTTTACTGCCGGGTCTCGAACCTTCTTAGTGTCGAATAACAATACCTCTTTAGTTATAATTATGAAGTAATTCGTCTATTCGCTAAAGGTTCTAATTTTAAAACAAGGCGCCAGTATTGTTCGCATGACGTAAGTTTAACGGTTTTCTTGACACTGCACCCTTGTAGTACCTTGCATTGTATATTGATCTTTATGGCATGACTTTAAAGTCGAAAATTGTTTGTAATTCGATTAATTTCATCAATTTGAACCTTCTTGTTAGTAAATAGTGCAAAGAAATGCTATTGTGTTGTAACGTTTAAACATTTTTTTTGGAAAGTAAAAGTATTTTTGTCCTTTTGTTTGATTTTGTATAATCCTATTATTGTTTAGACAACACAGTAGTCTGCAAGTGTTGCCATTGTTTTATGTTCGATTTCAAAATGTATCCTCAATAATAGCTGTGAACAGCAAGTAAACGTAATAGAAGTTCAAAACATTTTCAAATGTAATATAAATGTAAAAAACAATATATTATCAATATTATTAATTATAACCGATAAAAGCAACGAGATCGAATGATCTCACATTCAAATTTATGAATATAAATCATATCTAAATAGGTCACAGTATGTGGGACAGTTCTAACAAAGCTGATTTTAAATTACCAATGAGTGCTCTTAATTCAAATATTTGAATAACATTTATTGTGCCCTTTCGTGAACAGTTTTGATTCTTGTGTGGATTTTTTTATGTACGTTTGTAAAAATAGTCTAAAATTATTAGTATTATTGTTGGAAAAAATAAAAACTTTTGTATATTTTTATCTAACGACCAAGCAATTAGAACAAGTGGTAACTTATCAAGAGATCTTAAGATGCGCCATTTGCAATATGGCGGCTCGTTTGACATCCCAAGGTATTTTTGAGGGGTATCCTGATTTATGAGGGGAAAGTTCTAAGAAACCTTTTTTACTTAAATACGGTTTAACTGTATCCATTAACTAAAATACACTTTCAGAGGAAGTCATTTATAAAATATTCCTAATCCTAGCAATGACCTTGTTGTTACTAAGAACTTCTTCAGTGTGGTCCATGCTTTACGACTGACAGCGTTCGAAATTCAAATTAGTTTCGTTTAAAACCGTTCAAACATGTGATTCTTTACGCTGAATTTTGGGTTCAGATTTTTGTCCCTTAATTTTACACCATTTAAGTCTTAATTATAATTTTTTTAACATAAGTTTGCGTTTTGTCATTATGAATCATGAAACTATTCTCCATGTGTTTGTTTGCAGATTACCCTAGAAATACTGGTCAATAAATATATGATTCTTATTTTAATATGAAAACATTTATTATACAAAATTACCATTAACAATTTTAGAAACCTAATAAAGTTAGACAGTAATACCACTTTACAATATTCTGTATGGTGATCTTAATTTAAATAACGTTGACCTCCCTCAATCCCTCCCACGTGGGCCATATGGCTCCCGTGCGAGCTAATTGTTCACTGAGCAAACAGTTGACATATGGTCTAAGATTCGACACTAAATATAGTCACGAACGGTTATGTATTGAATTTCGAACCAAAAAGAACGTATAGTTTAAAAATGTATATTTAAATAATACTTGCAAATTTAATCAAAGACATGCAATATACAGCCGAGGTTAGATTCTCTTGATAATGTACTAATATCGTCATTGTTTTATATTGTATGCAATCTTCATTCACCACTCACACTACATACTCATTCATACTTCGCCGGAAGTGGCCACCGGCGGATTTGAGGTCCACTTGAGCCCCTATCGTCTTACGGTACGAGACCAATTGTCAAGGCACTTGTGATTTAAAAAAGAAATATAAGATGATATGTAAACAGGTCTTTAATATCACCAAAAAGGAGTTCAGCATGCTCAGCCTGTTTATGTAATAAAACTCAAAAGTTTTCAGCCAGTACAGGCAAATAAAAAGTTGGAATAAAAAAGATTTTGCAATACATATTAGATAGTTGATTTAATTTTTTTTTTATGAAACATCATTAAAAAACTTGTTCGAAATGGATTTGACGAGTAAATTAAGTAAACTATATTGTGTTTCTTTGATTTTTTTCGAATTACTTTTTCACAATTATAAATGGCGTATATAGATTGCTCGATTAATTTTACCGCCCTCTGGTCTAACGACAATGCACCGCCATAATATTATCGATCTTATAACTAATCGCAGGGGTCATTTGGAACTTATAGACATCATTTTGGTTAATATTTATATACATTTGCTCGCCGAATATTCAATATTAATAACTGAATGTTACCATCGGTCCAGATTTTGTGTTTTTTAGACAATAACTTTAGATATTTTATGAAGCGAGTCTTTTTCTTCATAAATTATGAAAATAATAATACTCACTTGACTACCTAGGATCCTATAATATCTATGAGTCACCGCCTCGACAAAAACAACATTAATTATTGAAATAAATGTGAATAAGACCTTAATTTATTAGAACTGAAGTCGCCTCTCAAGTGATTTTCAAAAGTAAAAACCAATTCAAATATTCAAATATTTGGTCCCAACTCGAAAAAAACTTAGAAACTTAATTGGATTTTTTCATGATATAAATTATGCATTAAAAAAACATTTTTTTACCAAGATGTATATCTCCTAATATATCCATATAAAAATATGAATGAATGGGATGCTGTCTGCCTGTTGTTTGTCTCGCACGTGCTTCCGTATCCGGATTTCAACAAAACAAACCTGTGTTTTGGTGCTATACTTACGACATACTAATTCAATGTAAAATCTCAATATTTGCAAGATTTTATTAAATTTGAATACTTATGAAATCCTTAATAATTGTAGCATCATCTGCCTATAGTTCCTTCCGAAGTCAATATTTGCAACAAAAAAAAAAACAATATTGTAACGCCTTCACCTCAAGATGTAATTACCAGCTGCCACAGCTGCGCAAGATTAAAATTCACTTGCACCATAGAGTACGAATACCTTTTTTTTATTTATTTTATAATCGACTCTATCTTGACGATTTAAGTGTCAAAATTGGACATTCAAAATGGCGCGATATATGAAGATATTTAATTCGCTCTTTGCTGGCACGGACAATAAAATGTCTTGGTTGAACTCTATATTAAAGTGATAAGGTCCAAAATAGTATGATCCTGATGCAGCTGTTCCCGCACGCGCCAAGACGTTATCCTTACCTTTGACCTGACCATTGTCGGAGATACCGGTGATGCTACCGTTGCACTCCATTGTTATTATTTTTTTTATGTTGGTAACGGTTTAACGTATTTCTAAAAATATGTAATTAAGATATCATCAATCAAAACAAAATTAAATCTTTAAGTTATTGATTAAATCTTTTTACATTTTATATTTCATATTATTATTACTTACAAATTATATAAGCATAATTGTAATTTCGTATTAGACGGTGTAATTGCGACCCCCCAAACTTTAAAAAATCTAGTATTTTTCTTTTTTTCTACACAGGTCAATCATAAGACACCTAGTGTACAATCGGAAGGGCACGTGCCCTTTGCTTAAAAAAATATATAAATCTTCAATAAGACGTCATTGTACTCCCCCACGTGCAAGACGGGGGCGCTACATATAGGCAGCTGTAGTAGTCGCGTGCTCAATGCAAAGTGCATTAAAAAAATACAATTCATAACTGGAACGCGTAAAGTTACAGTTAATATCCGTTATGTCAAAAAAAAATTTAAAGGACGTGACGTTATGATATTGTTATACAATATACACGTTCAGAAATTTATTTGACTTTGATAATTCATAAAGCCAAAACATTGTTTACCTTTTATTTTTTTAAATCTATCAATCAAATAAGATTCTTGTTAATGCGGTTTGAGTATAAAATCCCGTTAATTAACTGACTATCGTAACAGCCCCGCGGGATGCGACACCCTCTGTTGCAACGGTTTTTCCATCGATTTTTTCGTTTTATATGGGGTTGATTGTGCGATACTCGAACTGAAACCATAAAGATATTCCAACTTAATTATCCATTATTTTTATTAAAAACAGACATTATACATTTACTAGAACATTTTGTTTTAAATTAAATTATTAAGAATAAAATCTATTTAAAAGAAAACTTTAGTTGACAATTAATATAACCGTTTTTACTTAGCGAAACCATATTTCTTGCAACTCGATATAGTTCGTCGGATGTGATCCCAATATCCTGTAACCTTGGTTATTTCAGGAAACCACATGTTCAGCGGAATGTCATTATTAACGGCAAAACAATCAGCTGTGTTTCCGCTCTTTTAAATCAATACTGAAACAATTTTGCAGTCTCAGTAAACTTCTATAAGGGTCGAGATATTTCTTTCGTTACAGAGAATTTACGCTTTATTCCATACAAATACGTTATACAAACAATCTTGTGTCAATTTTATTTAAAAGTTTTTTGTCTGAGATCTTCGTTATATTTATTTCAACAAAAAGATGAAAGAGGTTTCAATCAAAAAGTATTTAATCTCAAAACTGGTAAAAAAACCGTTGCAAAAACGAAACGCAAAAGACGAAACAAAAACAAACCGTTCAGAAACCCGTCTTAATGCACTCAACAATGGCACCGCTGATGCACCACTTGATTCAGTCAAAATTACAAAAGATTTGAATAAACATTCAAAACCTTTTTATAGGATTTTTTATTTTATTACGCGTTCTATAAACGTTATTTTGGGGTGTCGGGAAGGTTACAATGGCGTTGATAAGTCAATTTAAACAAGTATGTGATATTAATTAGAGTATCCAAGTTTAACTGAGTGTGATTCTTTTAAAGTGTAGGTTACTTTTATAACAACATTTTTAATTTTCATGAGTATTATGATAAATGCTCTTATTACTGAACAAACGACGTGGGAATTGTCTTGTACTAAAAAAGTCAAGACTAAGACAACCTAGATTGAAATCTCTTTCTAAAAATAGTAAAACTATAATTTTAGTAATATCCAAATATTTAAAAGCGCTTGCATTATTTGTCACTAGGCACCAAAAATCATATCATACAGAAATAGGCCCCTTGTCCCCCGTTGCCGTTACCAAAGTTCCCCTCCTGATAAGAAAAACGGTAATGCAGTTGCATTGTTAAGAAGTTTTAAAACGTCTAAGGATTTTAAATCTTATGACGAAAATAATACGGTTTTTAAAAATGTATGTAACGGTTATATGTACTTTCAGTTATTTTTCTTTCCGTTTCTTTTTTGCTAATTATATGTATTTTTTTTTTTTAAACTTACCTATATTTCTTGTGATAAAATAAGCAATAGATATTCCCACAATATATTTAATAAATATTAATATATCCGTTAACGGTTACAATATTCATGAATTACGCCCCATCTTGAATTCTCAAATCTGTTGAATATTGATCGTTTAACCGATTTAGACATCGTCCCATTATGGATGCATCTTACTATAATATATACACAATTGTTATTATTATAAGCAAATAATGTTTGTTTGTAAATAAAACCTTAAGAAGGATTCGGAAAAAGGCTGTACATAAAAACTTTACCTTTTTTCTTAGGAAATAATGTGCAATTTCCAAACGAAAATGAAATGACAGAAGTCTGAATGTATGTGTGAAGCGCGCGAATGGGCGAATACAATTCGCTAAACTGATTCGTACAATAATTTTTCATCTACCTTTTAAAAACAATCATGTTTATTAAGTTCATTGAAAAATCACGTTAAAGTTATATTTGTGAGAATAGTGTTACGATAATTTCACATAACCTTTTTAAGTCGCAATGTCTGAAGGGCAAGAAGGTAAAACCGGTCTCGATATTTACAAGTTCCGATAGTTAATATCAGATAAAAAAAATGTATTGTCACAGCCCTTTGAAGGGACTGAAGTCATTGTTCACTTAGTATAAGACGAGCCGTGGGATTATTAGTTACATTATTGGGGTTATGGGTTGTCGAAAATTGTCTGTACGTAAATGGGTTGAGAAAAGGTTGTTATTGAAAATATGGCCAATTCTCTGATAGAGGATATCGTATTTATAATGTATATATAAATTTGCTATTATCAGTTAACTTAAATAAAATAATTGAGATAATAAAATAAGATTTAATAATTAAAAATAATTAACTAATATTGTTTTTTTATCATTACAGACTTATCACGGACAGCTTCAAAATAAATTCCGGCAACAACGGCACGAAGAGAAAACAGGAAGAGGCAATAGCAAACAATTATAGAATTAAAATGAACCCACACTCCTTGGACTTCAAAAAATCACCGTTACATTCACCAATCAATACACCAAAACGAAGAGTACTCGGGGAAATACAGGGCTCACCATTATTCAGGCCAAAGGATTCACCGACAATAGAGCGTCTAAAAAAAACACCAGTTCAAAAATCACCATTGACCGACAGATCATCTCCGTTAACTAGTAGATCTTACAACCAATCAACCAAGATTTCAAGAATATTTGAAGAAAGATCCAGATTCAAGATGTCCAATAAAGAGAATTTTAGTGAGACTTTTATTAAACTTGATGTTGAAGAGGAGACAAGAGACTGTTCCTTTGGAAACTTCCCATCCTGCTCCAAGATGACTCGCTGGTCTATGGCAAAGGTAAACCTGAATTTTTTAAACTTTCTATGATTCAGGTCACTTAGCCACTGGTAATTAGGTAATTTTTATATTTTAAAAAATATTATAAACAAAAATTTTCTTATTGAAATTATTTTTCAAGAAAGATTCTTAATATATACTATTTATGTTTTATAATTAATAGCTATTTTTATTATTTTTCAGTTGGATTTTACTGATGCACTCCAAACAAAATTTGATTCACCAAATAAAGAGAACATATGTGTACCAGAGAAGGAAGTTGATTTGGAAACTGATTTTGATACCTTACATGACCTTGAAGAAGAGTTTGACTCACAAAATTTTGATACTTGCACCAAATATGAGATTATATCAACAGACAGTCCCGACATCATCTCCAGCGGACGACGGACTTCAAGAAAAATAACTTCTAGAAACTTCTGTTTTGGAGCCCCTTTATCTGAAAATGAACAATCTACTTCATTCAATAAACCAAACGCAAATGCGACACGAATGCTCAACTTCGAGGATGATAGTTTTGAATTTACTTCTCCAGCGGCTAAAAGGAGTAACATTTCTGTTAAAAAATCGCTTAAATTTAACGAAACGCCTACGAAAAATCCTTTGAGGCACGAAAAAAGTGACTCAAGCATTGGTTCCATGTCAATGTCACCATTGAGCTCTAATTTACGAATATATCCTTCAGAATCCACAACATCTATGGAGAGTGGTTTCATATCAGAGTTTGAAGAACCTTTCTTAGATATAGAAGAAATATCAAACTCACCAAAAATGGCTAATTTCAATGAACTGCTCTCTGGACATATAAAAGACAATTTTGCCGAGCAGGAGTTTAGTTTGAGACGGCCATTGCAAAGAAGCCTGAGCTTTAACCCATCGGCCAATAAAGCTAAGGTTTCCCTCTTCTCCATTGTTGAAAGCCCGAAAAGAAGCAACAAGAGATCTGAGAGGAGTGAGGAGGATAATATCTCAAATAAAAGGAGAAGGTCTAATTGTCAGAGCCCTGAAGTGGAGAGGTTACAACGGCCAGTCTTACAGAGGGCGTTTTCAGAAAATAATGCATCTATTATGTCTGCCTTGGCACGATGTAAGTTGTTTTTATAATAACAAAACAATCTTATTCTAAATCTATAATCATAATACTGGAAATCATAATTCACCTGTAGTTTACAAACAAAATGTTTCCTTATATATATATAAACTTAGTTATTATTATTGTTATTTCCAGCTGTTGTAGACCCAGACTTGATTGGAGATTTCTCTCTTCCCTTTGCGCTTCCACTAATAAGCGGCGACCATACAGACCTCAAGTCTGTTTCCTGTGAAACATTAGCAGCATTGATAAGAGGGGAATATGAAGACAGTATCAATGATTTTCAGGTAAGTCTTTCGAAAAGACCGCGGTCTTTTGAGTAGACCCTTACTATAAGTTACTAAATAGTTTAACTTAATAACATAATTACAAAATTTTACCTTATATTACAGGTAATCGACTGCCGCTATCCGTACGAATTCGAAGGGGGGCACATTCTAGGCGCCGTAAATTTACACACACAAGCGCAAATAATGACTCTAGTGAACCAGCCGCTAAAAGCCAAAAGCAATAAAAGAAGCATACTCGTGTTTCACTGCGAATTCTCTTTGGAGCGAGGACCAAAACTGTAAGTATTAATAGATATATTTATATTTCGTTCATTCTGTATCTTGTATAATCTATATTTTATTATAAATATATTTATATATTTTTTTTCTTCTAGATCTCGGTTCCTTCGTTCTTCAGACAGAGCGAAAAACAAAGAACATTACCCCTCCCTTAATTATCCGGAAGTTTATTTACTACATGAAGGCTACAGAGCTTTCTATCAGCAGTTCCCGGATATGTGCTCTCCAACTGGTTATACCGCCATGTTGGATCCACAACACAGACACTTATTGAGGAAGCATAGATCAGTTCAACAACCATCCACTTCAGGGGGCCATAGACGAAACCGTCTACTTCTATAATGTGCAATCACGTATAATAGCGACGGTCTACTGGAAAGACCGTCTAATTTATAACTAAGTTAAGGTTGTATATAATTGAAAGACCAATTAGTTCCGATTTATTGCCGGTCTACTGAGAAGGCCGTAACAAATCTAGATACAAATTATGTTGTAAAAAAGCATGACATCAGAATAGACATGAACATTTGCACTGACTTCAAAAATAGTTTACAATATAAATGAAAAATATTCTAGTTATAGACTGTAAATAAAAATGCCATATTAATATTAAAGTTCTAGGTACAAAATAGTCTAAGTTGAATCCCACCTCTATCTAGGTTATAATTTAGCATATTTAGACTAAAACTAACCTAAGACGACTATTGGACTAAAACTTTAAACAACTAAAAAAATATTTTTATTATAAAACATTTGTGGTTTTCAAATTAAAATAGAATTGTTAAGTTATTTTATGTTTAACGTTTTCACGTTAATTTTAAGCTTTAAAGAAAAACTATGTGCCGTTTATAACAAAGATAAAGTAATTGCAGTATATTTTAAGTTATGTTAATAAAAAACTTAATTTGGAGAGAAAATGTCATTACATTACGAAATAATTTTAATATAGAAATTAAAAACTATTCATTTGTTAAGGAATGTTTATGAAATATCTAATAATAAGAAACGTATTTCTAAACCAATAACTAAATAAATATTCTATTTTTAGTTTTTGTTTTAAATAAATATGACTAGAACGGAATTCTATAAGGCAATATTTAATACGCTTTCGTAATTAAGTTGAGAAGATTTATTTTTATTTAATAAAATTATGACGTTAGTATTTAGTTGTAGTTTCTTGTTTGAGCACCTTCGTTTTTATTAAAATTCTATGTACAGTGTAAATAAAGAATGAATATATTTTTAATAAGACGCATTTTTTAAAGTAAATTTCGCGCGATTTTTGACGTTCACAGGTGAAACAATGTTTTTTTGTTCTGTGCTCAAACATTTAACATTCGAGATTTTCCGGATTTCCGTGAAATGTACGCTTATTAATGTTACTTGTAAATAAATTTTAAGCTTTTATTCTAGAATATTCAACGAGAGAGACATTCATAATGCACTATTTTAATATAATGTAATTTTTTGATATTTTAATAAATAGTTCGGTTTCTTACATTATGTCAGTTCTAAAATTTATAATATATTATGTATAATTAATGTTAATTTTAAATAAATAGAACTAGAAGTAAGTTGGAAATAAATAAATTATATAAAAATATCTGTTATATATTTATTATTCTTCCACATATTTGATCATACAAAACAATATTATGAAGGAAACAAAAATATTCGATTACTAGGTACTAATGAACTACAAATAAAAACAATAATTCACCTTTTTATTTATTTTTTACGGTTGAACGTTGAAAATAAAATAATATTTATTTCAAACAAGAATCATTAGTGCTTAAGTTAATATCTTAAGGCTTGTCCACAATGTATTTATATCAGGGAAAATGATTGTTGAGAAGATAACTAAAATTATTAAAAAAAAAAAAGTTTAAAGTTCTGTGTTTGTTTCCGTGAAACTTAATTTAACATTTTAAAAATCCCTAACAGTAAAAAACCTCTCAAAGTATTCTTGTGTAACCCTTGTATTTAATGTAAGAAGTTTGCTTTCACGTGGTTAAAAAAAACGTTAACTATCACGTCGAGGTAAGCCATTGCCACCTTTAAAAAATGCCACTAATCATCGGAGCAGAAATAGACGACGTAAGATCAAGTCCAGGTAAAAGACGTGCGCTGTGGCGTGTAACCTGGAATATGGAGACGGTGACTCCAAGAGGAAAGGAACTAGCAGAAAAAATATGGCAACTGTTAAAAAATCTAAGTTGAAAAGGTGCATAAACGAGGGATATTGGTGATAAATATTTAATATTATGTGAGTGAACGAAATAGTGTGAAAATAATATTAGACAGCCTTGGCAAGCGAGTTGTCAAGGGACCCGAGAACTATTCTCGCAATGACTTTGACTTTAAATACCTATTTTATTATTAACAATATAATATATTTGAAATAAATACAATTGAAGGTGTTTTATACATCAATTTTATTTAATATTGGGGAATTATATTTCGCGACGGCCCTTGAATTTTACAATTTGAAGAAACAATGATTATGTACTTTTTAACGATTATTATCCATCGGAATCAAACATTGAAGATGCTCAGGTAGTCACAAGCACATGTGTGCTGCAGATGTCTTGTTACTTTATCCAAAACAATGACGCTTTGGCTTTCTTTGGTCACAAACAAGGCTTTATATATCTGGAGTTACAAGTTCAAAGATGTCTATTGTAATAATATAATAAATAGTATTGCTTAAAGAGAACTACTAACTAGACTTAAATAATGTCAAATACGAAGGTCTAGATGTCAGAAATGATCCTTTAAAAGAGGTCTCTACACTCATTTATAGAGATATTCGGGATAAAAATGACGGAACCTGACCATTGATGTGCTTAAAGAGTTTTTTTCCAGGTTTGATAGTATAATACATTAGTTTGATGCGTTGGCGATTGATATTTCAGGGAGCGTAGAGATTTGGGGCGAACGCCGGGAACCCCCTCGTGGTGCTCCTGCGCAACAACGGTTACTGAGAACCTTCGGGTTCTCCCGTTGGCTAATACCCGGCGCGGTGGGGTCGGCCATGGGGGTTTGTGCACGGTCCATGGCTGACAGGGTCAGGTAACCCTTCGAGGTGGCCTGTCTGCGGGGGGAAGCTTTGACCTCTTTCCGCCGAGCAGTTAATCGCTGCTCGACGGTGAGATGGTCTAAGCAACTTGCGGTGCCGGGGATTTTGGTTGCCGGGTGCGGTGCTGGGGCACATTCGGTGGCGGGGGTTTCGGAGGCAGTCACGGGTGCCTCCTCAGGTACCCAGCATCGCCGAGAGTTATTCCGTGGCTGTCAGGCGGGGAGGAGTGCGTGGGCGCACGTGTGGGTTTGTCCGGGAGCCCACCGATAGCTGCCTTTGTCCAGGTAGATGTCGGCGGGCTGCGGATTGTTCGGAGTGGAGAGGTCGGTCATGGGGGTTCGTACCCGGTCCATGTCAGAGGGGGAGGTTAGGAAAAAGAAGGGTTCTGCCCGTGCCTTCCCAGCCGTAGGCCTATAGGTAAGATGGGGGGCGACCTCTCTTGCCATTGCACAGGTCTATGAAGTAGGGGTACTCTGGTTGCCCGGGGTACTCTGGTTGCCCGGGGTACTCTGGTTGCCCGGGGTACTCTGGTTGCCCGGGGTACTCTCATCAAGGGGGTTCCGCCGAGGCGTCGGCGGTGAATGTTTACGCGATCCCGTGGCGTCTCATTGTAGCGATGAGGGCAACCGTTGGTTTTTTTAGAGGGGTGCCTTAAAAATGAAACGCATTTTTTCCAACGAAGAATAAAGAAAAAAAAAGGGAGCGTAGAGATGTATTTAGGTGGAGTTTTGATGAATATGTTGGAAGTATGAATGTAGGATATAAGAGTGAATGGAGATGGGCTACGGTAACTACAATACTGATAGCTGCAAAACTGGTTTAGCATTGATCTGGCTTGCTTTATAAAAGACGAATACCTTATCACCTACAAAAGTGCACAACACAAAACAGTTTTATTATTTTTTACTAAGCAGAATCTTTTCGGTTAAAAAAAGCAAAGTGTTGCCTGGGGAAGACTTGCTATAGAAGTAAGAGGTACAAAAAGGATGTAATGAAAAGAGTATAACCGTTTGAATGTAACGAGGATGATCGAAAAATACATTAATGGAGTGTCTGAAAAAATATTTGGTAAAGAAGGAAGTCAAGCAAGCAAGTGTCTATATACATGTAAAAGCTTACAAAAAAAAACATTAACACATTAAGAATTCAAAACTGCGACGTCTGGAATACTGTCCTGTCGCTCTGTCAACCGTCGCTCTGTCTGATCTACCGTTTCACGGTAGTGTTAAGCGGGTAGCCTTGATAAATTTAGCATTCATTATAATTAATCGTATTCATAAATAATTGTACCCATAATATACATATTTATTAGAGAAAATAGAATATAGACACAAGATTTATAATATATAAATTATTACATTCAAAATAATAATAATGTAGTTGTATACAATTTATTCAATCTAAAATTCAAAGTTTGACTTGACATTAAATAAAGTTTAATATATCTAGACATAGATGGCGTTTTACACAATCATTCGTACATACTACATACATATTATGTATGTAACTATGGTTTTGTATCTGCGTCCTTGCCTTCATCCGAATTGTCCTCCTTACATTCAATAATGGTTTTTTCAGCTTCATCAATAGAGCTTCTTGATAGTTGACGTAAAATACTTTCAAATATTTTTGGCGCGCTTTTAGTATTTGGAAGGGAAATGTCAGTTTGTGTAGGGACACTCTCCCATCTCTTTTCTTCTTTTACTTCTATCGGTAAAACTGTCTCTTTCAGATCTAGTGTCAAAGTTTTCTTTATAACTTCTTTTTCAGGATTTGGTTTCTCGACGTTAAGCTCTTGTATTTTCTCATCGTCATATTTATATTCTTCCGACTGACGTTCTATGGCCTTAGTTAATACATTTCCAAGAATATGAGCACATTTTATAATATTCTGTGTCTCTCTTGGCGTTAGATGCAGACCTTCGTTTCGTATGATGTTGTTGATGGCTTTAATGTTATCTGGAGAGCGTTTTCTTGATCCTTCGGTTGAGAATTCTGTAAAATAAAAAATATTACATTTCTTTAATTACTTAGTCGGAAGTTCGAGTCCAGCTCATCATGTTACCTAAATCAGCGAGGTCAATGTCCTCTGTCCTGTAGGGTGTAGGGCACTGGTCGTAGTAGCGACTGGGCACACTAGCTAACGAGTTGTTATAGTTGGCCCAAAACTGACCCCATTCACCGGAGTGGTCTTCACGGAATGTGCTGATACCGGTGCTAGTGTAAAAAAAAATATCCGTTTAAGTAACTGTGATTTTTATTAAGGTAATAATTTTTTATGACTGGTTAGTTTTGGGAGCCTTTCTATTATATTTTTATAGAACTACGCAAATATTCGTTTATAGATTATTTGCATTAATAAATAAGAAATATTATTAATTAATATATTGATTACGTATGTTGCTTATTGAATCACCATATAACTAAAATATACCTTGAGTCCTGTAAATCCTGGCTGCGAGGAGACACGAGGGTCCCCTGCACCGCGCCTGTGCTGTCTGACGAGGCCCCCGAGGGAGACATGGATGAATAGTCAAGTTCTGTGCTAACTGCTTGTCTGGATTGTAAAATATCATAAGTTAAACATAAATAAGTAAGCTAAATGACAAGTAAGAAAAATAGTTTACACGGTTATAAGAATTGAAATTCGACCAGTTAGTCATGGAAAACACTAAGGAGGAAACTAAATAACTCTGAAGAAGGTGTAATTGTAACCAATTATTAAGGAGATTTATCTTCAGTAATAATATCACTAATACATATGTATACTACATCCGGTGATTTTATTAATTACACAAATGGATCCAACCGCTAAGTAAGCAAATTATTTGCCTGCATTAAGCGAGTTAGACAATGATACAAATATATAGGAAACATTATAAATGCTTTGAATATGTAATAAACCAGAAAACCAAACCCAGATATACAAATATCTATACTCATTACATACATTCCTGTTCGGGAATCGAGCCCGAGCCTCATAGCGCCGCTATATGTTAGGCGTCTGCGCTAACCACTGGACCAACGGTAGTAAAATGTATACTGATAATTTTTTAACAGAAGTCAGAACCAACCTGTAAGTGCTAGTAGAATCTGACTTAACAAAGCTGTCGCAAGTAATAGTGCTATCACTTTTGTTGAGTAATTTATCTCTCTCTTTCCTCTGGAGAGAGTTGTGGAGAGAATGACTTTTGTAAGGAGCTCGCTTTGGTGTGGAAGTCGCGAGAGGAAGCATTTTCTTCAAACCATATTTAGAATTTGAATCTTCAAAGTCTGATACCTACAATGTTAGAAGGATAATAAGAAATATTAATCAGTTTAAATTTTTATTATTACATTTATGGTTTATTTGTTGAAATATAGATAATATATAGTATATACCGCTATTTAAAATGTAATAACAAAATAATCAAATATTTAATGAAAATAAAACTTCAATCAGTATTTAAAATTTATTTTGAAACTTTATTTCATGTTTTTTTAATTCAACAGACAATAAATTGTAGATTCTAACTCTGATATATACAGCATTATTTTTAATTAGTTGACCACCTCTTGCAGACAGTCTCCCTACACCAATCCCAACATTTGTTCTACAACTTTTTAAAATTAATAGTTATTAAAATTTAAATTTTCCCATACAAAATTTATTTGTTGCCTCTGAACTGACATTAACTCTGAGCGTAGGTATGGCGCCCGGTCGTTGACCTTTTAAGCACTTCTTACAAAATAAAGAGTAATAAGAAAAGGAGGTTTCGTGTTTTTTGTGTTGTTTATCAAGATTTGTAAAAAGTTGAAAAACAAATGTTGTTGGGATTGATATAGAGAAATTGCCTGCCAGAGGTGGTCAACTTATTAAAAATAGCCCTATATATTTATCGTTATATAGTATGTGTGAAATAAATGGACATTAATTATAATTCCAACAAGCATTACGGTTTCCTGGCATTTATAATACTATTATGAGGGTATTATTAATTGAATTACTATGTCAATGATTCCTCATTTAGAAAAAACATTTAACCTATTTTATCTTTGAAACTCTCGTTATTTGTTTCTTGTGTCATTGTAGTTAATAATTTATGCCTTTATGTTATAAATGATATGTTGCAGCTTACTTTACGAAGCACTGTCTCCAAAAAACCAGGAGAACGGACCACCTTAAATATAATTGTTGGTATGTGAGCATTAGTACAATTTCTAAATAATTTTACCATATCATATTCACACAATATTGAGCACAAATTATAACACTCTTTAAGTATAGTGCCTAAGGTACTAATTTATAGTCTATAAAAGTTTGAAGTTACAATACTTTATATTTACAATCCAAATTTCTGGAAAAACCTGCTGGCAAAAACAGGACTTTTAGACTGCAATGAGCTTTGTTATATTGTAATGTTTACATACAAAAGTATTATGTTATCACTTTGTAGCACTTCACAAATATGTACAGTATTAAAAACACTACTTTTGATAGTCCTTCAGATTTTTTGTTTCTTTATGGAACCAAATGCTGATATAACTGTTCCTTTGGTCCCCGTCACATTGCTTGTGAGAGGTTGTTGGAGAAGCCCTGGTTGCTTAATACTTGGCTTAGAAGCGACATTTGGAGCTGCCTGATCCCATTTTGACTTTCGTTTCTTATCATCGTCGCTATCTGATTTCTTTGCTACACCGGTTATAAAGTCTATTTTTGACTTCTCCTTTCGATCTTTTTCTCGTTTCTCCATTTCCAATTTTTGAATTCTAGCGAGCTCATCGTAATATGATTCTTTACCCCACTTCAAGGGGTCATATATTTCTGGAGGATAATTAGTATCTAATTCATTTATATCACAGTATTGGATTAGTTTCTCATAAATGCTGGGGTTTCGGAAGTTCTTCTTGTCTTGTATAATTTTGTTCATGTCAAAACCCTCGTTCGTCATTCGCGAATAGAACTTCATGATGGTGTCTTGTAATTCTTTGGGGCACTTGCCTTGCGGTTCTGGAGGGATTAAGGTACTATCCTCGGAGTCGTCGGGATCAGATCGAGGGATCGCTTCGTCTGTGTCCGTTTCCATTGATAGCCGTCGCATGTCGTCTTGATTTTCACCGCTCGGTGACTGTTCTTCGTCTGATACAATAGTGTCATCAATGTATGAAACTAGACTTCGTTTTGGAGACACTGGTGCGGATGCGGATTGCTTGGTATCATCGATAACTTTAGGACTGGTCGGTACTGAGTGTGTGTGGGCAGTTTCTTTTTCTGGTGTTTGTTGTCCATCTTCCATATCTTCCTCGCCTTCAGAATCCGTGTAAGTCGCGGTGAGAGTTGCCAATGCTTGAGAAGCCATTTTAGTAGCTAGCTTTCACTATACGAGTGAAATTACAATATAAAATGTATAATTTAAGTTTATATCTTATATTAATTTACAACAATGAAGTAATTTCATGAATAAAGAAAATTTATTTAAAAACAACAAAGTTTGCGTTATATATATGCTACTAAGATCTTGGTGTCAACTGTCAACCAACTCAACTGACAGATTCTTTAAAACAAGTGTTACCACTTACTTGTCACTTGAAAATAAATTATAATAAGATTCAGATATTAGGTAATGATTACATGTGTAGAAATGATGATTTTATATATAAAAGAACAAATCATATATTTAGTACTATTATATTAGTACTATTATATAAAACCCTGCAAGAACTATTAGAAACATGATAATTAATATTTAACCCTTAAGTTTTTGAAAAATCAGTAATCACCTGCGACAAATCCAAGGACATGTCATCATCTAAAGATGGTTCTCGACTCTGAGAGTGTGAGGTTATTAACTTCTTGTGTACTACACGTCTCTTCAGGGAGTCTGCTGACTGACGTCTGTTACTACCGGGGAGAGAACTTGCTCTATCAGTTCTGGAAAAGATTGGAGTTTATTAACCTTAAGTTTTATAATAAGGCATTGCTATTGATAGATGGCTAATAGAGAACAATACAACATTTATATTTCACTTATATAAGTATCGTTAGAGAGCCACATGTTTTTATATAACGACAGTAAAAAAATCTTCTTTTGTTTCAACGACAATGAACACACTTCTCAATAAATTGTCCATATATGTTTTTTTTATATATTATTTTTTTCTAACATAACAACCTAAAAGAGTGCAAGTAGTTTCTTTTAAAAAAACCTGATTATCGATTCTAGAGAACCTTATTCAAAAACAGAGTTATCGAAGGTAATAATAAGATACTTAAAATACCTTATACTCTAATATTTTAATCATTAACCGACAAATATTTTTCTATCATGATTTTTAATAATACAATTAAACTCTTTATTATTCTTACTTCTTTAGCAATTGCTTTCCAGTAACAACGAATTCTAAATTCTGTTTTACAACTTTCTTGGGGGTAGATGTGCTGGAACTTGGTGAGGAGTTCTTTCCTTCTGGCTCCTTCTTGATGCTTCCTCTGCGGGAGAAAGGACCAGAGTTTCTTCTGGAAGTTGGTCTTCTTGGCTCTTCTTCGTCTACGTCGTTCTTGTGCATTTCTGCTGTATATTAAGTTTTTTTTAACTTTTTTTTTGTTTGCTGGTAGTGAAATTCTTTCCTTAAAATTAAGTTTACAGATACGATATTGGTGTATATTTTAAAATGTTTACGTAGCACAGTGAAATTGTATTTTGTAATTAGTTTAAGTTTTTATTTTTTTTTTGTGATTTTTATTTTTGTTCATATTTATGTTTATATTGTCTAATATATTAAACATTATAACTAACACGACTTCCAGATGAAAAGACAATTAACATACATACAATGTTTATTATTAAAGCGCATAAAAAGATAATACATTTTATTATTCAGTATTAAACATATATGTTTGTCCGGTTATTGCTCTAAAAAGTAGAAATACGTAAAAAAATATAACTTCATGTAACAAATAGAAAGTCGACGTTAATTAGACAGTTGCTGCAATCAGATTTAAGTTAAATAAAAAATACACTTTGTTGAATTGTGTGAACGGGCTAGTCTCTTAAACTACTATTTAAATTTGAAAATTTTAACAAATACAAAAAGACAAAAACCATAGTTATGAAAATGAAATGCTTCTGTGGAGTACGACAACTAGTTACAGATACATCTAAACCCTAAATAACTGAAATGAAAATTGTATAAACAACGTTTTTTTTAAGAGACGGGGAGGGGTTTGTTTTTTATATGTAGAATATCTTCCGCAACGACCAAGTAAATAATAAAAAAAAAGCTTACCAATATCTCATAGGAACTTCTCCATTCTGTATGTCTGTCTACCCTCTAACACACTGACCGAGAACACAAGGGCTAATACCTACGTGTGTTACGCTTCACTAGACATAGCACTGTAATAAGAGGAGCGGAAGCGGATAGCGGGGGATAGACTCGTGACCTACATACCAGCCGAAAATAATAATCGATCCTGATGCTTTCTTGGTTTCTGAGGATTAATATTACAAAGTTTCTTAAGTTATCAGTGTAATAAGTTTAGTATTAAGCAATCTAAGATTAATAAAGAACATGTTAATTTAGATGATTAATTACTATTTAAATAATTTCCTAACAGTAACAATTATTAGGTTTTTAAATACTTCGAAAGCAAATTTTGCTGATGATTTATGTTTAGACATATATATATTTTAAACGATTGTCTAAAATATAGAGTTATTGTGTGATACTAAATGATTAATGTCATAATAAAAATATATTTTTTGGTTTATCTGTTAATGTGTTATTTTATATTTCGCCATCGTTTATGCAACATCACCGCTCCCTTAATTAAGGGCGGGTGGTCACTGGTGCATACACAGACACGTAAGTGGAGACTCGATTATTATATTTGGTTAAAAAAAATATGCTTGAATTATTTTTTTGCTAATTTTTTTTTGTATATTACTTAATTTTAACAATACTAAACAATACAATACTATATTTACATAAATCATAATTTCAATATGATCTGGAAAGTTTGAAACTTTGAAATATTTTCACAAGAACTACCATTTTTAAATATGGCGTATAATTAATAGCAAGATACCATATCCCTTTCCCTCTTACTTAATCTTTACATATTTCACAAGGTGTAATATACAAAATTTATTTTAGCGGCTTCGCTTAAGGACAAATAAAACATAATTCGAATATTATTCCACGCATCAAGTTTAATTATTTTATATATTGGTAAGTTGACTTACCAATATATACTATATTAGATTATTGATATTTAGAAATACTACTTGAACAATGTAAGAAAAGAGCAAAAAGTAAAATCGCATTCCGTATACTTTGCTAATTACTTTTACAAGGCGCTTATTTAATGTTAGTGTAACAAAATGGGTATTGTTTCTCAAAAAAGGAACTAGCTAATTGAAAAAAAAACCGAGTTTAAGTGTTACTTTCAGAGAACTTTTAAACGAGTAAGAAACTTTTTGGGTACATATATAAATAAGTTATAGCTATTTCTAACAACTCCTTTGTTGTGGGCTATATGCATTCAGAAGACACTAGAAATATTAATTGACAGTTACAGCCTGTGATGAAAACCGAGAAATAAAAAGTTTTTATATATTTGTTATGTTTTTTAGGCTCAGTACCTATATATGGTATAGTGCTGGTGTAAGTCTACGTAGTAGTAGTAGTAGGAGTAGCAAGAAATTAGTTTAAACAAATCCTTTAGTTTAATTAAATATTATTTTAGCAGCGGTAGCCTCCACAGCTGTCAGTGTCTCTCGTCTCCAGCGAAGTGTTATTGTTCACTGAGGCCTTGCTTTGCGAATTATCAATAATTATATTTGATTTTGTATTAAAGGTTCTCATAAGCTTCCACTAAGTAATTAAGGATTTGAATATTGAAATATCAATTATATTTATAACATTTTATTCTAAAATTAAATATAAACATTATCTTAACCCACGCAAAAACGACGAGAAGTTTGGCATGTCTTTGTGTATTTATGTGTTTGTGGCATCATAACTTCGAAATGGATTAACAGATTTGACTATTTTTCTTTAATTGAAAGCCTTATCTTTATAATGTTTGGGGAAACAAAAGTAGTCTTTAAGATATACAGGTCTCGTTGGAACTAGTGGGAGAATCAGGCATTCAGGGGTAATGAACTGTTAAGGAGGACTTATGAGTTATAAGAAATAGAAATGTGTTTCTAATAAAAGATTCTCCAGCTGTAATCATTTGATAGGTTCTTGACAGTTCACCTGAAACCAGTCGCTGATGATTCTGAAAACATCTTAACTGGTGTGTGAATGAGAAAGCAATGTTACCTATATTATAATGTTATGGACATACCTATGTAATATCATAGATTTCATATACATAGAATAGGTGAGCCATAGGTATTTGTATGAGCGTCAGTGAAAGACAGTTAAAAAAAGATGCAAGATCTCACACTGTTTGTCTTTGTCTAATCACACATGCGCAAATAAATTTTCATGAAATCTTAGCTTTCATAATATTAGTAAAAATGACAATTGCTACGAATTACACTCGAGACGACGACGACGAAGCACGAGCTTTCATAAAAAATAGAAATAGATAGAGTTTTTCGATCTACCTATCTCTTTTAAGTTCGATGATGACATATTAGGCTGGCTTCCCTACTCTATGTATAATATCTCTATGTGTAATATAGGCTGTTTGTATGTCATATTAAAATGTTTAAAATAAGAACATGGAAAGAAAGAATGAATGAAGATTTTTTCAGGACAGGTTTGTAAATATTATTTGAATACAATAATTACCACAGGTGTGTAAATTATTATACAAACATTCTGAACTTAAAGATTTCACGGTTTTCTCATAGAAAATAATGCTTTCTTTACAATATATAAATACTCTACAAATATAAATTCATAAATCAACTAAGAGGCAACAATTTTATATGTATATATATATGTATATTTAATTAAAATATATATTATTGTTTGCTGGCTTATGAAGAAATTGACATACTTTTATACTCAGTAGAATTACCAAAAAAAAGCTTTTAAAGTTTCTAAGATTTTATTATTATTCATCAGGAACTTTAAAAAATATATTCATAATATATTAAACTAAAATGCACGAAATAGTTTTAATTGCTTTATTTAAATACGTGTATTCATATTACCTATTACATTTATAATTTTTCCAAACCCTTGACTTAGATTCTAGGCCAAATTTTAAAAAAAGCAAAGGAATAAAACTTAAGATTTTATAGAAACTTCCTAAGATGTTTCAAACAGCAAATGTAATGAGATTACATTAATTATCTGTAATTTGAAATATGTAATAAATATTAGAAAATATTACGCAAATACTTCTTACCTAGAATATGTAAACATTCTGTAATATAATATAGACACTATTTTCTTGGAAATAAGGTTCAAATTTCTTATAGTATTTAATTTTTTTAGCTCTATTTTCAACTCTATTTATAAGCATATAAGAGTCACAAAGTTCCTTTGACCGTTGACACGGATGTAATGGCGGTGTTGTGACCATACATAATATTTTTTTTTATATTTCTTATAATATTTTATTATCTATTAGTAAATGTGTTTATTAAATGCTATTTGTTGTGTTCAGATTAATTCAGATTTATTAGCAGATTTGTAAAAAAAAATCACTTAATTTAATATTTTTTTGCTCCTTAATATCCATATATAACTATTTAAAAGCTCGCTATATTTATCAAGTGAAATCTTGAATTTTCAATTTTCAAAAAGGTATGTATTCTGTGTGAAAATTTATTCTTGTTTTCCGATTAATTATATTAATACTAAACTTTTCTACAAATTCTTCTATACAAAGATTTTTTTCATTCCATGTAATAAGCGGCATTCCATTTATTTATCCATTTTATTTTATTGATGTATATTTATAATTAGCATTTTCACTATATTGAATTTCTTATTATTTTTAATAAAACATAATTAATTATAATTAATTAACAAAATAATTTATTAAAAGAATGTTATCATGGTCACTCTACTCCTCTCAAGCAAGTGAAAGTCCCGCCCTACGGCCTTGCGAGGTGAAAGTTGGTAATTAATAACCTGTTACATGTCACGACGTAAACCTTTTTGGCTATCGGAATTATTTTTTTGATGTTGGCAGCATTGATCACTTGTGGAAACTGCTATATGTTAAGTAAATACAGAACTAAAAAAAAATATTTTAAATTGTTGTCTGTATTTTTGTATTCTTGCATCACGGCAAAAATACTGGACACGTTGTGAAAACTGAAAAAAAGGTTGTGAATTTTATTACGAGGAAAAATGAATAAATTATTGTAGTTTGAGACAGACAAAGTCGTCGGCAACAACTAGTGGCTATAATATAGTTTGGTATGTTTTTTGCACATGACTTTTGAACTCTTCACGCCTTGAACGAAATAAGAAATGCTCAAAAGAGAAACTAATCCATTTACTAATGATCAAAAATATCTCCTATTAAATATGTATTATAATTAAATGATATATTAATTTAAATAAACATTTCACATCAACGAAATATATTTATGCATTCAGTCGTTTTAATGTACCTACGATTAAGATATTTTATACTTATTAAAAAAAACCGCAACCTTACGAATTAAAATTATTTAAAAATGATTTACTCTTGATTTACTTCATAAAGATATTATACATAATTCTATGAATTTCTTCCCTTACCAGAATGAAGGCGTCTATGAACTCATAAAAAAGTAAAAATAGTTACCATGACAACAGGGATGTTTATAGTATGTAAGAATCAGAAAAAATGCTAAAAGCTGAATTGATTATTATTACTTCACAATAAAATAATTTTTAACGATTTTTGTAGTTTTTCTATCTGAAGTAATATTTATAAGGACGCAGGTATATAGAACTAAGACTATTAACAAATTCAATAACAAATATTTTGTAATTAGCATTTAAAAAAAAAATTACAATTAATCTGACATAGCAAGGTCTTCCAATATTCAAGTTCTATTATGTTCTTTTAAGCATACGACATGATTACCTAGATGATTTATACTTATTGTAAATTAAAAAGTAGTTTTTATATCGAAATATTATTTATAAAGAAATTTATTAATTCCTATAATTTTAGTATCTGAGCTTAAGTGAGAGTGAAATTAAAAGAGAAAAAAATTATATCCAAATTATCCTTTTGGGTAGGTAGATAATTAATTTTGATTTTCTCTAAATTAATATGTATTCAAAATTTTGAAGAGTAAAGTTAATTTTGTTTGTCAAATTAAGTTTGTGCTTGGTTTTAAATATGGCATGGCAGATTTATTATCTGTTATAATAATCATAAAAATGGATTTAACCATATAACTCAACCAAATATACCAAGATTTTGAATGATATATAAATTTTAATGACATTTGACATAAATTTTATTGTAGTAACTTTATATTTGCGTTTTTATTATAAAGAAGGTGACTGTAAAGAGGCCCAACATCTTCATTTCTAGAGTAGTACAACCTCTGCAATAAATATTATTGAGCGAAGCTTATGTAGTTAGCTTCAATGCGATTTTCCTGAAACTTATTCTCTTGAACTACTAAACCGATTGTCATCGGTGTTTTTTTATTTAATAGCAGCATCATCGATGGCTTAGCAACAATAAAATCATTAAATCTGCGTTCAACTAACAGACAGAATGGCTGTTAACGTAGTATCATATATATATATATATTAATTAAAGAATGTATGGACTGGTTGTATGTTACGCCCCGAGGAGCAAAACTAAATCCGGTAACCAACCATTAAATAAATGATATATTATAGTTAAAAGATATATAACATTTGCTTTCACAAATTCCAATGTAAATAGATATATAAAGATCGACTTAGAAATGCCGGCGGAATTTATGACGGAACTGATGCTGTGTTTTGGGTAAAATTCTTTCGTAAATCTGTCCGGATGTCCGGGTGTGGTTTACAGGTCGCATTTCTTTTATTCGTTCTCTTGATATTTTGTAAACAGGTTCCATATACCTATGTATATATTTTCTATGCAGTTTTTGAAATGTTTTCAAAATGGCGGAGAGATTTTTTGCGGTTGAAAATCTCACATTTATCTGTTATTTCATATAATTGACATGATACTTTTTGTTGCTCTTATTAAGACGCTACTTTTTTATCAAAATTAATAAGGTCGTGTGTGAAACGTTAAGAATAATTTTAAATTAACCCAAATAGTCAGCTACGTCAAAATGCTAGTTCTGCAGCTCTCAGAGAGATACTAAAGGTCAAGCATCCGATATTCGACCTTTAGATAAATACACCTCTTTGATAATTGCAATATCCTTATTATTTTTGAATGTTAGTCTGTTACGTCAGACGGCGATCTACTCTTTGATATTATTTTAAACCAGACTATTAGGTACATATTTGATATTGATAGTGTTGAGTAAATAAATATTCATCATCAATTTCCAGCATTCAGGTTTACATTTAAGAAGTCGGGAGCTCTCATAGGGCTCAAGCAAAGTCGGGTGAAAAGATAATATAATAGGAAATCTCTGAAGACATGTAATATGTTATATGGGATATCATCTTGTTTTTATTTAAATACTTAGGTACTTACTGTTAGGGCTTCGTAAAGTTCTTTCATTAAATGTTCGTCAGATGTACCTACATTCTTACTATTAGTCTCACAGAGGTTTGAAGGATTTGTAAGTAATATTTATAATTAGGAATTCACTAGAGAGAGGAGTTGTAGAAAGAATTAAAGGAAGTCTAAAATTTGTTTTTCCTAAGAGAACATATAGAACATTATAATTTAAATAAAACAGGTCGCTGGTCCCGAGTCCTAAAAGAAATAATCTATCAACATAGATTACTTTTTCATTCTATGTTTTATAAGGATTTAAAAAAAAAAATTAAAACACCTCATCCGTTAAAAAAGACAGATTTTCATGTGGAGTAATTACAGAGTACGGAGTACCACCTGAAAATCTCTCCTTTTTAGATATTTAGATAGACGTTTGGTACCAAAAAAACGCAATCAAAATCGGTTATTCCGTTTTGAAGCTACAACGCCACAGATAAGTAAGTGCTCACTGAACTTATAAAACTAATCCTTCCTTCTCGGATTACAGGATATTTTTAGACGCACACACACACCCAGAATATATAAAACCCTGTGAAAGTTAAAATGACACAATAGCTCAAATAACGACAGGTCGACACGCTACATTGGAAGCCACAGATGTATTTATTGTCAATTTCCTTATGTATGTAATATTGTTGGGATTGAAAAATATTATTATATTTATGTTAGACTTTTAACCAAGTTAACAAAATTCAATAAATGTATGTATGTTTGTTCTCGAATATATATCTGACTGATGGATTACATACATGGATACATAAAATATTTTTATGCGATTAGTAACTATCAGTTTAGGAACTATAATTTTTTTATTAAGGTTGGTTCAGTAGTTTAAAAGTTTTTATTAGAATTATAATTAGTAAGATTATATTTATTTAATTATTTTTACATTCTAATAAATAATGTTTTTAGAATATTAGTGTTTCGTAGATTCTTACAAAGTAGAGAACTATCTATCTAGGTTAGATAGCTTGTTCGCGGATTCTATTTACCTGTTGCTCAATGCTTTTAATTAGCCTGTAGTTTACGTTTATTAAATATTCATTCGTTTCTTATCCATTCAGTTTCTTCGTTTCTGTTTCAACATACTTATTTTTGAAAATAAATAAATGATAGGCCTACAAACCTTTTTTTATATATTTTTTTAATTTAAGGTTAAAACGAATTTAAAGTTTTTTTTATTTAACAAAACCTACAAGATAAAAGATTCGTAGAAAACTATTTTACCCCCGACTCAAAAAAGGGGTGTAATAAGTTTGACCTGTCGATCTGTGTATCTGTGTACGTGTGTCTGTCTGTGGCAACGTAGCAGCCAAACGCGTGAACATATTTTATTACGGTTTTTTTAATATAAAGCCTGTTCGTCGAGATGGTTCTTAGCGATGCTTGGTCGAAATATAAATACAGTAGACGCCGCTTATTGTGATCACTTTCAGCCCAGCCCGTTTTGATAACAATAACCGAATGATAACATTATGCGGATGGTACTTTTTCATGCTTGTTGGGGGATTTTAGTGCACATAATAAATGATCATAATTATAAAATATGAATTGTAATAATTTAGAATTGATTTAAGTACTCTATAGTATATTTCGACCTCAGATCTGTTTTTTAGAAATTTACACAGGACTGATTGAGAAATTCCCAGTTGAATCGCAGCATCACGTTGACTTATTTTCGGTAATTGATCGTACTTTTCGAGAATTAGTTGTTTTTCTTCATTCGTATAATCTCGGCGTTTACGCATGACTTTAATTTTAGTTAAGCACTTCGAACGAAAAATGTTTCAAAAACTGTCTGAGATACGATTACTTCAACTCTATCGGTAGTTTGAGGAGAACTGAGGGAAATTTGAATTTTCAAGCCTTTTATAGACAAATGCAGGACCATCGCTTAATTGTTTTCAAAAAGGTAATTAACGAAAGGGACCAGGTGTTCTTTTCCTTTTGAAAAGTGAGAAACTTTCAATCGGAAGGTCGGAATTTGTACAATAGGTAAAGATTGTAAACTCAAACAAAAGGATTTTTAATGAGGATTATCTCAGTAATAAATATTTCTATAAATAGCATTTGTACCCTTCTAAATCGATAACAATAAGCGACTTTTGATCACAATAAGCGGCTTTTTTCTAATGTATTTTTAAGGAGAAATTTGAGACCGACCATTTTCGATAATTATAGCCGGCTGATAACATTAACCGCGATCACAATAAGCGGCGTCCACTGTAGTCGGTTCCAAGATATTGAGATTTTATTGGTGCGGGTTAAAGGTTCTTATGCAATATTGATAGAAATAATTTAGCAAATGAAATCTTGTGTGTCGGTGTATTTATTACAATAATGAAACCAGTAACATAGCTTTAAAAAGCAGATTTTTTTTTTTTAAGAACCTCGATACAAAAAAGACCTTTAAAAAGAATAAAAATTATTATTTGAAGTCGTTGCTTCGGGGGACCGCTTAATAATGAAAGAAATTAAAATGCAAGTAAGTTACAAAGGCAAATAAAGAAATTACGATATCGAGTTATATTGTCTAAGCCCTCGTAACTTCGTAAAAATAGCCATCATCGTCAACGTACGTACAACGACTTCAATAAGTACATAATAATTTTATTTTTATTCTTTTAAGAGGTCTTTTTGTATCGGAGGTTTTTGACTTAATTTTAATTAAATTATTTATCAGTAGGATTATAACAAAATTTAAGCGTTAGAAAAAAATAATTTGGTATGTTGGAAAACATAAAAGTATGGTAAAACGTTACATAACATTTACGAAATAATTTTCTTAAAATACTAACATTAAATAATATTTGCTTGAGTCACACCTCTGGATTTCAAATGACTCACAATTGTAAAAGTGCTAATGACGTAAGAAGCTACTAATTACCGACCACTTTGACGCCATTTTGGATTTTCTTTTTATTCTGAAATAAGGAGGTTATATAGGAAAATGAATAACAATATATTTTTATTTGGATTAAATATTGCATATAATAAGATAAATAATGTCTATAATTTAATTATATGATATTGAAAATCTAAATTGAACAAATAATATATTAGTTTTATTCATCATCTATAATTACATTTTTGAATAGCTAGCTATTCACTAATAAACATAAAAAAAAGAAAAATTGTCCGAATATTCAAATAAAGAACATCTTATTGGCTGAGATGATGCAAGTGAAACCATACGGCCATTCCAAATTCAAAATATTGAAATACGAAAAACGCTTTCAGCTTTCCCTGTTATGCAAATCGCGGATTCGCCAAATTCCAACCACACCTAGATGACATCTCCGAAACAAATAAAAGAGAAAAGTTTAAACAGAAGTATCCTGTTTTGAAATAAAAAAAAATAAAAATCAATTTTAATCTGTGATACTTAAAGCTCATAACTCCTTACAGGTGATGCTGGCTGGAAATGTCAATGAAAACAAAGTTTGGTTGAATTTATTTTAATTTAGTCTTTGTTGCTTAGTTATACGGTTGATTATTAATTGTATGTACAGAGAGAACGGCTTACAGGTTTGTAATACTGGCCAGAAACGTATGGGAAATAGCACCCCACTTTCTTTTGACGAGTTCTTGACTTTGCAGTCTTTGTACATCTCTCTCAAGCCTTACACGAAAATGACCTTAAACGGTGGATGATAAAAAAAATAAAAACCCCGCGAAGTGAAGTGACATTTGTGTTTTTTTTTTGTGTTGTGATTTTGTGGATACTGGGAACGGATTAAAATGGTAAGGAATCAAATTGATTTTCTTTAATCAAAAAAAAATTTTGAAAAATTTATAACATTCACGTCCAATTTATCCGAAAGACATGAAAAATAATTTACTGTAACAATTATTAAATCCTGGATGAAACATGAAAAAAAAATATATAATTAACTTAGATATATCGTTATAAACTATAAGGAATTAATTACAAGAAACATTTAATTTAATTAATTCGCCAATTAATTAAATTATTAAACTGTTTTTACTAGGATTTCTTACCCGGCATCTAAGAAAAAAAATATGCAAAGATTGGATCAGGGTTTTTATTGCCGCCTTATTAATTGCCGCCGTATTTCCTACAATCATGCGCGTTTTTTAGTGAATGGATTGTTGGAATTTAAGTATATTGTAATGTTTTGATTCTTGCATATTTCTAAAAAAAGAGGGTTTTTCTTATTTTTAATTTCAGTTGTTTTAATTAATATATATTTTTAATTATAAAGTTAAGTCTACATATTCAATTGAGAATACTGAGAGAGTTCAATCTTTTTCATTCATTCAGTTCATTCATCAGAGGAAAACAAACTGGAGTAATTAAGTAGGTATACAGTAATTTATTAATATATATATAATATATGTATATATACATAGTAATGCCGTATGTATATAACATAGGTATTTAGGTACAGTGTAGTCCGTTTAGTACGACTTCGCATATAGCAACCAACCGTTTATAGCGACGAAAGTTTAGGCATTCGTTTGGTTTTAGAATAAACTTGAATGAAAAGACATTCGTTTATTACGACTCCGCTTACAACGACCATCCGCTTTTAACGACTCAATTTCACACATAATTGTCCGGTTACAACGACGAGCATTGCCGTGTTTACAGATAATTCCTAGAAAAATAATAATAATTGAATAGCTATCTCCGCTATCGCCCCGCGCGACTCCTCTGATTGGAAATTGACTGTTTATTTTACGGTAGTACGAATTTGCGGGTAATGATTAACGCGTAAAAATAGCTTAAGCTAAACGAAAATGTTTCTCCATTGAGAAAAAAGTGTTATTATACAACGGTTAAGCTGGCGAGTCTAATGTAACGATTGCGAAAGAATTCGCTGAAAATCATTCGACGATATCTACAATTAAGAAAAATAAACACAAGATAGAACCGTTGTTCAATGCCAATGTTTTAAAACCCAATCGTGTGATGGTGTCGTCGCAAGGACAAGTAGAAGCAGTTTTGCAATGGTTTAAGTTGCAACGTAATCGGGGAATACCGATAACTGGGTCTATGCTACAAGAAAAGGTAAACTCTTTTGCGAACCACCTAAACATTCCCAACTTTGATTGTTCGGCGAGTTGGATTAATCGTTTCAAGAAAAGGCACAATATTGTCGCTGGAAAAATTGTTGGCAAGTCCTTGTCGGTTGAACAGAGTGATGTGACTGAGTGGCTAGTAAAAGTTTGGCCTAATTTAACTGTAATATCTGCAAAAAAAAATCTGTTCGTTTAATACGACTTCCGGTTAGTACGACTTAATGTCCCCGGTCCCTTGGCCGTCGTTATAACCGGATTCTACTGTATATAGTTTCGTTGTAAAGTTCGTAAATATTTATATTTCCATAAGTTCATTTAAATTTATGCAAACGAAATGAGAAAGTGACATAAAAACTATTTTAAAGTACATTGTTTTGTCTGTAATTAGAAAGACATGGGATTTTTTTCTTTTTTGTTTGTTGCCGACTAGTTTCTGTTTTGCAGCTTTCTTTGTCTTTTTTTTTATTAAAACAACATTTATTTTATTAATGCATATTTTAAATTAATCTTTTACTTTATAATTGATTTGTCAAAATGAATTTTGATTGCAGCTTCATCTCGGATAATATTCAGCTTAGCTTAGATTGAGACTAAAATTTTTTTAAGTACTTTTAATAATCTGAGAATATTTTTTTCTTATTATTGGTATCTTGTCAATTATTTTTAATCTATTATAAGGTACGAACTGTCGTTTACCTACTTGTGGATTAAATCCTCCTTACAATAAAAAAACCTTATCCAACTCGTTATTTCGAAGCAATGTCCGTGAAGTTTGAAATCGTGTAATTCCGGTATTTATATTAGAAACAACGGAATGACTGACAAAATTGTTATATTATACTTTTTTCTTATGTAATTGTCCAAAAAGCTTTCCATACTTACCGACCTGACTGGAGACGGCTGAATGTCATGTGTCACTTTAAGTATTCGTTTTTTAATTTTTTAAACCACAGAAATGATGGAATGATTGACAAATGTTTTATATTTTTCTTTTATTCGTTTTTAAAAACCTTATGCATATAGCCATTCCATAAATGCCAACATAGAAATTATTATTTTTAGTTCAAATTAAACAGAAAATAACGTTATATTTTTATTTTGATGATACTAAATATGAACTTTCGCTCTTTTTTGTGGCCAGTCTTTTACGAGTTGTACACATGAATCAAAACAAAACATTCATAAATAGAAATATAGAAAGTAACAAAAATATGAGAATTAAGATACTAGTTCTTGCTCGCGACTGCGTCTTCGAGGACTACATCAGGCACTGTTCATAAGAAACGCGTCCCTTTGACAGTTTTTATGTCGACTTTTTAAAATTAAAAAAGTCTATACAGATCTGTTATTGAACAGGATAATAATATACAGCCTCTTTCCTAAATTAATTTTAAATTTTAGTAAATAATTAACTATTTAGATCATCTTCTACATGCAAACTGACTTACCAACCTCTTATTAATATGAATACTCTTAAGATACTTATTATATGCCAATTTATAAGCGAAAGTATTTTTTAATAGAAATTTAAACCGGATTTAGTCAGTCTGAGACCATATGTCGATATCCGGCTTGGGAAATACTAGTATAATCGGGATTTGTGTATTAATTTATATTTGTTAGGAAATAGTAAATGCTATATAATTATTCGAATATTTGAGCCAATTTCAAGAAGGATTTTGATCTGCATTCCTTTATAATATATGATAATAATGAAAGCTAATGAGACCATTTTATTAGGATTATTTAACAAATAATATGTATTACTTTACATTTTCTTAGAAAATAATAATGTATTTAATAATAAATGTTTGTTTGTAAAAAGTTTCTCATCATGCAAAAAACCGACATTTATCAAGTGTCGGTGAAAATAGTGTCGTCTAGTTAATTGGTCGCTTCCCTACAATGGCTTGGCCAACGTTGGCCAATTGTTGGTTAGGTTTGTTATTCCGCTAAGAGCAAGTTTGCGGGCGATTTATTAATTAGTTTGTTAGTCCTCAAGGTTTTTTTTAATATAACAGAAATGCCGATGAATATTGCATTGTATTATTATTATTAGGTAGAAATAATACTTTCTTTTATGGAAATCCTTTATATATGGGGTTATTACGCCCTTTATTGTATTATATTGTTTGAAGTTCTCACGAACGTGGAGTCACTTAGTTATTACAATAGATACATTTAATAGTATATTACTAGGGAATAAACTAACCGTCTATTTGTCGGTTAATATGGAAAGTTACTGTATTATCCTTGAGGAGTAGGGAGGGGAGAGTAGAGAGTAGTAGACTTACAGTAGGGTAGGTGGATAGGGAGAGTAGGTAGGAATTATAATGCTTAATGCTGAGCATTTAGTTTTATCAGCAGCTTTAAGTTGTTAGTTTTGTTGGCGATACTAGCTATTAAGCTGAAGACGTCGGTTCTATCAATACTTACCCGGTTTAATTGTATGTTACAGTTCCATATTCCAGCTTAAGTGTCCTTTTTTTAGTCGGTTTGTAAAACGCCGGATTGCTACATACATTGATCTTTAATATAAAATATTATGATTTGATACGACTAATGTGGGAGCAGTGTCTGTATAATGATTCAATGACTGGTAATTTCCATCTATTTGATAGCTTTAGTTAGATCCTATGTTAGTTTTCACACCAATTCTAAAGAAACCCGCAACACTCTTTCTGCTTCTCTATTTAATAATAACAATCTATTATATATTAATAAATCTAAAGAGTTTGTTATATAATCGAATTTGGATTAAAAAAAAAGATCTCTTAATATATCACGGTTATTGATAAATACTATTTATATGCTATATAATATATTACCGTACAATGTTTTTTTTGTACAGTTCAGGATACTATTACTTCTATTAATGCCCGAGTTATATTTGAAGATCTGAAAGCTCTTCTGTTATAAAACAAAACCTTCCAACTTTTGTAAAACCAATATATATTTTTAAGATAGAATAAATGTAGATATGCCCAGTAACCACATAATTATGAATATTTTTTTAGACAGAGGCGTACAAAAGACTAACAAAGACGTTCATTGTATTAAAAAACTAGGTTGATAGCCATTTTGACTGTTTGAGAGCAGTTTTGATTTTATTCGCACATTTTGCGAAGTTATGTGTTTCGGTATTTATTCCTTTGACCAATCATTGATTTTTTTTGTTGTTAAGCCATCCATGATAAGGCTGTCAAATAAAAAAAATAGTTCAAGAGAAGTAGCATCAGGGAGATCGCATCGAATCTAACTACATGAGCATCTTTATCTATTTACTCTAGTTTTGAAAAGACACAGAAAACTAAAAAGTGGTCATTAATGTTGTGAAAATACTTAAGTTTTTGTATTATGACACATGTTAAATAATTTATTTCGAATATCATAAAGTCTTATGGAAGCCCAAGTAAACTTTGTAAATAATAGATCTCTATACTAAATGTTTTAATTCCAACAAAATGATGTTACCTTCACAATTGTTTAATGAGATCAAAACTATTTTAATATAATGATCGCATGTGTGAATCAATTCAGTTTGTAAAATCTAACCGCTACGCAGTTTTTAAAAAGTTGAAAGCTGACTCATTGAGGAAAGTCAATGCACTTTTGATTTGAGAAATAACCCATATCATGTTTTATCTATAAATTATATATTGCCACGTGTTAAGAACAACTTAAATAAAGTACTATACAGGCCCATATTTGTATATTACGTTATGTATAATTATAATAATATTGAAACTAGTGTACTATTCAAGTTTTGGGCCATGAACTCGGTAACAATATCTATCTTTATAATATTAGTAATACAACTTCAATAGATTCTATCCAAAGATAGAAAAATAGAATTACTTAGTCTTTGTCCAAACCCTCCAAATGGTGTACGAAATTTAAAAAGTAAAATTCTTAAAGATATTTTTTTCGAAATAACCAGTTAAAAAGTTTATTGATAAAAAAAAACCTCATGCTTGATACTAAATCTCCCTCGATCTTTTTGGTTATAATATCGGAAGCTCCAGGTCAATGACTCCAGTTCACTGAGACTATGACCCTGGCAAAGAACCATTTGTGAAGTTCATTGTGGGATTGTTAGAATATTACACTGAGAACTTGAATAGACTCCAGACACAAGATGGGGCTACGGCTTTTTTCAATTTAAATATTTTAACAATAATACGATCACAACAACACCTGATAATTTTTAGTATCAGTTTAATATATTACTTAGTATTAGTTCATGCATATTTAATTGCTAACTTGACTTTTGTTTTACCGTTATTTTTCATCAGAAAATAATCCAGGAAAGAAATAAATGTTCAGGAATCATATGATCAAAAAACAATAATAACATTTTTATAGTTAATAGCCATTATTTGTGATATTGTCTGTCTGATTTCGCTCATTTTGCAAAATTAGTATTTTAATTAATGTAATTAATAATAGACAGTTATCAATACCTCAGAAACTTTAAAACATGATAATAAATATAAGTACATTTATTTGCCCGTCAATCACATATAAACGTCTTAATTACATGAAATCTTTGAAGCATGTTTTATAGCTTCTATTACTAATTAAACTTTCTTCGAGAACATTCACTACTCAATAAAAATATAATATTTATTATCTAATAAATAATAATCAATATTATTTTACTCCATCTTATTATTTATTATTTTGGTATATCTTCTTCAATCAATAGACAAACAAACAGTAGAGACTCTTTGTTTATCTAGACTCTAGAGTATTTACAAATACATTAAAAAAAGGAGTTAGAAATACAGTACGAACAGTAGGTACAAATACAGTACAAACAGTAGTTACAAATACAGTACAGAAAATAGATACAATAGAATTATCTTATCAAAGTCAGTCAAAAAAATATTCCTTAATATTTATTTTTAACTTTCAAATAGACATTTGAATGACATTTTGAATGCATTTTTATTTAGTTTCTTATTCAATTGACCATTGTATTGAAGAAGCGTCTGTCTTTTAGTCTTTGCTAACGAGTTCCTGACTTCCTAGTCGTGAAAGCTCAAGCAATAAAGTCTACAAAACATTAGAAAGCGTAATGACATTTACATATCCATAATAAATAAAAAAAAATATTCGCAAATTTGAAATCACATTAGCTATTGTCAAATATTTTATTGTAGAAAAGAAAACTTATTTCTAAATGTAGGTAATGTAACAAAAACCGGTCATTTTTATTTTGAGCGCAATGGTAATCAAATAGAAACCGATTTTTTTATTCAAAGTACATCCCTAATGAAGCATCTTCTATTAAAAAAATTATGTACCATAGACAAAATGATCAGCTGATTTTTTTTTATTTGGTTAAAAAGTTAAAAGTCTATAAAAGCAAATATTTTTACGAGACTTCTATAATTAGTTGAATTAGGTTAATGGGTCTTATGTATTAAAACAACACACGTATCTAGTGCTTAGTAGAATTGACCAACACATGTAGTTTCTCTTTGCTTGGACCAGCTTGGGCCAATTCAAGCCAGTGTGATAATTACTGGCAGTACTTAAAAGCGATGGTCTAAATGTTTTTCAGTAAAAAATATTCTGTTGTTTTGTTCGTTGGTTTAACCCGCGGTTTTATTCGAAAGCAGAGGCTTTCGTGGCTTTTGGTGATGAATGTTGGGTTCACGTTTAGTATTTAAGAAGTAGTTTTAATTTTATATATCATTGTTTATTTATGTTTAATATTCCATAAAATACTTTCTCCCATATTTGACATGATTTACGAAGAAACATACGAATTTTCACATTAATAATATTAGTAAGATGTTGACTGGACCTTGGTTTTTTAGTTAAATTAGAATATTATTGTCTTTTAGTATCTTTATTTAAATTTATATTATTTTTAATAATATACATTTAATTATTAAACTAATAATTAAAATAAATATTACAATCTATATAAATTTATACCTATATATCTAAGAAAATACGCCAAACTTGATGGACACGGCCAAGTTGGAGGTTAAGAAAAACGTTTTTTTTTTACCAAGTGTAACTTGTGTTTTTTATGTGATAAGTAAATGAATGACACAGAACACATAACAATAGACAAAGTCGCTTGGTAAAGCTATTTATACTTAAGTGACACTACTGTAAATAAAATTAAAAATATAATCAAATAAATAATTTCACAGTTATTGAGATTGAAAGAGATTACCATTAATTACCATTTCTGAAATGGGCCGAGCTAATCTAGGGTTATGGATAACTGATAAGTACCAACACGCTGATAAGTGTGTTAAAGTATCAACGCGCTGATCTAGAGAATTCAACCCTAGGTAATAGAATAGTAAGTAGTAATCTGCCGATATTAAGGAGTAATTAATAAGGTGAAAATAGTAAAAAAATAAAAATTATCGTTTTTTTAGGTAAGACGATACTTACATTTTTTCTTAAACATGGCGTACTAATAAGTAATTTGACAAATACTAAATCAAGAGTTTTTACAAAAGCCGTTGATATTTTTTATTTAAATAAAAATAGAGAATATAAATAAATATTTGAGATGACTATCGATGTCACCTGCGTACTTTCACTTCAAGAATGTTGATGAACAGGTTTTAGTTAAACTTTGAATGTTATGGATGGTATGACGTAAGCAAATTTCATTCAAGTATGAATACGGGCGTGGATACAGGAGTTGATCTAGTGTGGGAGAGGGAGAGGACATTTTATTTTTTTTAATATTATAAGGAAATTTCGTTCAGTTCTATAAAACGAATGTTAATCTATACTGAAATTAAATCGTACTATGTTAGCTACTGATACTTAACACCTGCAATGCGAATAATTATTTTTATGTATAAAATAAAATTTATAAATAATATAATAATAAATACATTTAAAAAATTCAAGTTCTCAAGTGCTTCTTAAGGTGAGAGGATAATAGCACCCAAACACTCATTTACCCGTCCTCTGGATCTACGCATGTATTTAATAAACCTATGACCGCAAAATTACCTAATATATGGTGAGCTTAAGTTAATCTTCTCGTTTATAACAATGAATGTAAGTATTTAATAAAAGTTAAATAAAAAATATATTTTTTTAATTTATTAGAAAAAAATAACGAAAATACGTCGTTTGTTAATTTTGACAAAAAACCGAAATTGGTCTGTAAATTTCATAAAATATTAGATACTAAAAATGATTTTCGCTTATAAATATGTACATAAGATATCTCAAATTTTAATCTTAACCGAAATATAGTAAGCGTACCAAAAGTGAAATTTATTTAAAGCCAATAACATAATTTTTAGAAAGTAGCAATACCAGTTGTTTAAATGGACTTGTATAATGTGATATCGTAACAAATGGAAGTATCATGAATATCATAAAAGATCTGATCATTTAAATATTACCTATGAGAGACTTAATAATGACTAAATAAGATGCAACTAAAGTCTGGCGCTTCATAGGTGCAATGTACGCTTTGACTTTGACAATGACGTTGACAGATGTCAAGGGTCTAAATAGAATGCAACTAGAGTCTGACGTTTCATAAGTGCAATGTACTTGACTTTGACAATGACTTTATCTTTAAAAGATATTGGAATGCGATGAATAGGAAAGAAAAGATTTTATAGTATACCTATGTGTATTCATTCCTAACGCATATATACTTAACGTACTATACTTTCATAAAAAAGCTTATGTTAAAATGAGATTACTTTCAAGCGGCTTTAATATTTTGTATTGAGATATTTTATCTTATTATGGAACTATCTCAAATGTTTTAATTTGTCAATTTAGTGACAATTTATATCCTATTTTTACTCATAAAAAAGATAGGATGTTTGTTACGTGTATATAAAACTAAAGTTTTCTTGTATATATAATTATATATATAATTATATTTAAAAATATATAATTATATTTAATAATATATAATTATATTTAAAGTAGATTATACATATATTGAGACAGTGTATCTGTTGGGTTCAAGCTTATCTCAAATTAAATTAAAATCATGTTTTTTTTGTTTCAGATCCCGAGATGGATTTCGGTAAGCCTAATAGTTTCTCATAAACGTCAAATGCTTGATTTGTAAAACAGTTACGAAAAATATATACCTACAATCTGAAATATAATACCCATCTGGGATTAACAGTTATTTCGAATCTGTCAAAGATAAAAAATTATTTTATTGTATTATTTCAACAAAAAATGTCACGATCGGTAGATTTTTGATAGCCGTGTAAGAAAACAGAGCATTACAATTAGACCCCTGGTGTGGGTATAATTTGCTAAGGTGACCTCAAGTAAAAGCATCAAAATTGCAAAAATCCAATCAACGATTTGGAGCCACACATGCACGTCGTTTTCTTAACATTCATGTTTTAATTGGTAGGTTAACATTGTTACATACCGTTAGCAAGAAAATCGAACAAAAATAATTAATAAATAATACATATAATTTTTGCATTAAAAACCAAAAATGTTTAAAAGTGCGCGAATAAATAAAAAATTAACATGTTTAAAAGATAGTCCTGAACAATCTCTTATATTATTTAAATAATAAAAGCATCACTTTTACAATCCTTTAATAATAATAAAACAGATAAAACAGCTTTAATTATAATCAGTACGGAACTCCAAAAATCTTTATAACAGCGAGATGAAAACGAAAGTTATTCATATCTTAGTGGTTTATGTTCATGAAAGTGAATGTGAAAGTTTTATTACAAATTAAACTCTATTATAATATATTAAGTATTAAAGTTGTATGTCTGTTTATTGATGATTAATTCTGCACAATTCAAGAACAAAATGTCTGGTTTTGAAGTGTATAGTTTGCGGTCATTTGATATTTGGTCGTTGAAGAAATCTGATTTGTTGATATTTGTGTATTCGTCTCCATCTGTGTAGACAATGTACGGACGTTACAGCCTAACCCAGTGTTTCCCAATGTTGGGCGTACGTCCTAAAAGGGGGCAAATTGATTGTTAAGGAGGCAATTCGAAAATGAACTTGAAACGAATTTAAGACCCTTTCGCTCTGAGCCTGTGAAAGATTTAATGAAGAAAGTTTTTTTTTAATAATACCGCAAGTAATTATTAAGTATATTTAGAAAGTCATAGAAAGATCTTTATTAAAATGATGTGTCTTTGTTTTATATAGGTTTTGAAAAAATACTTACTGTTTTGTTAACAACCACTAATTTTTATATTAAAAGATATATGTTACATAAGAATAAAAAAGTAAGTAAAAGGCCGAGGTGGGGTCTGGGACAAAAAAGTTGGGAGAAACTGTTTCAAGCAATTAGTTCAGAACCTCTCATCAAATCCAAAAGCATCACTTTTCCAAAGTCACTTTCTATTATTTCTTGTAAGGGTGGAAGTGTGATAAAATACAATATAGATAAACTTTCTCAAACTGGCTAACAAAAGCATTTTTTAAAATCTAATTGATATCGATGATTCGGTTTTTTAGCGTTTAAATAAAGACAGTTATTATTAATAGGATAGATTATATAAATGTTTTATGTGTTAAAAATCGGAATAACAAAGAAATTAACATGTAGCTATTTACGGCCTATGATGATAAGAAGCATGGGCCATCGCTTCTTGAAGAATAATCAACATACCAATAGACGGGACTTAAAATTGTATTCATTAAAGATAACTTGTCCTTTATGGTTAGTTAGAATTATTGAAAATGATTATTTAGTTCACAGTTGGCTTAAAAATTATTGGTCGACAACTTCAGTAGCAGTTCCATAGATTTTCAACATATTCATCTTCACATCCCTAAACAAATGATTCATTTGAGACAGATGACGGATTATTATTTTGTTTTTCAATCTTCATTTATTACAATATTTATTGTGTCACTGAACAATTGACTAGAGCTATAGAATATAACACAAAAAATGTTAGTACAACCTGTCTAAGAGTCCTGCATAATGTACTTCACAATCCAGGCTTCAGGCATAGATGGAGAGCGGCAAGAAGGAAAATGGGTCCTATAAACTGCCTCCTCCACGGTCCACCATTCAAGAAGCATTTAATTTTGATGAATCATTTTTTAATCCTAAAAAAAATCTCAATCACTTAAGAATATTATTACAATAACAAAATTTGAAAATTAGGGTGCTATTGCAATTTAATTTAATTATTTTTAGTCTATAACATCTTTTGTAGACATTATTTAAAATAACATAAAAATTCTCCTCTCCTCGCCCGAGCCCTACTTCCCTAAGATTGGATTCTATATCAGCGTCTGACAGCATCAGCTCTGCTTTAGACCATTTTACCGAACTGTCGGTTTACTAACTGGGCCTTTATGATCTTTGGAAAATACTGTTACGCATACCCCTCGGCCCTGCCAGCAGGTGGGGGTAACCGGAAGCATAGATAACGTTGCCATTTTTAGGGCACCCACAAAAAAATCAACGGAAACCCTTATCTTAGTGGAATTTTGATAATAAAATATTGCTAACCTGGCCTGACCTAACCCCAGTTATGATGTATTTCAGTAGAGCATTGCTAATTGTCAATAATTACTGATATCATTCCCATCATATAGCATACTTATCTATTGTCTGTTACATCATACCCTCATTTTATTCTTTGAAGACTTTCAATACTTCCCAGGGTTTTATTGACACGGAAGAGGTGTTTGAATTTGTTTTTATGTGGGAATAAATTAATTTAATGTTCATATTTTTTAAAAGTATAGTTAAGTTAGTAAAGTAATAATTCTGGTTATTATATTTAATTAGGATTTATGATCTCTGTATATTGCCTAGTGTGTGTGAAACTAGAAGAATTTAATGTTTTTCTACCCTCAATTTTATATTTACGATCTGTGATCGCGTGCTGTTAATTATTAAGATTTTTTAAATAATATCAAAATACATGAATGTTGGCAGCGATTTAATTGCCGTGAAAATAAGAGAAAAAATTCAAATGCTAATTAATGTATTCTGTATGTTGACTTGCATAGTAAACTAAAATCTCATTGCTGGAACTATTCATTCGATTTTTTTTTCTGTAAGTACAAGATAAAGTTAAAGATTTTTTTTCAATAACTCGTAAATGGCCTTTTGCAAAAGTGGGATGAAACACTTTTATTTATGGATCTGTAGAATATAGTTAAATACTATTACTATAAGACATATATATTATTTTTGTGTACAATTTATCTGATCCAGGCATTTTTCATACAGCGTTTCTTTTAAAACTTTTCTCTTTCTTTTCTTTTCTTTAAAAACTTTTTTTTCATATCTGTGTGATCTTAGTGATATTTTAATATTTTTTTTAAAATGAAGGAATTTGTACTTCATTGACAGCCATTCTGACTAATTGTCAGGCGAATAAGAAAGTTTAATTCTCGAATTTTAATTTTTATTATAATATAAAGTTTCGCTCCCTAATGGAGCCTACTGCTCGACAAATGTAAATTAACAGCACGCGCCATCTTAACTTTGTATTGCAAACTGTTGAAAATAATTTTTAACTGATTACTCATCAACAAGTTTTTTCTTATAATAGTTTCACTCACTCACTAGAACCATAGCAAATGATAAAAAAATAATCGGTTCAGTAATTACATAGAATGCATTTGACCTCACAATACCGAACTTCGCTCCTCACTCGCTGACGATGACACAGTGAAAGAATCTAAGAAATAATTTTCTAATTTTATGTAAATGTAAAGAACAATTGTTGGATAAAAAATACAGTTAGAATTATAAAGGAAGCAATTACTTCCTTACCCGAAAAATCTATAGTTATAGAAAGAAAATTAGTTCCAGCGAGAAAATTTTAAAGTAAATAAAGAAGTTTTAATGCAGGGCCAATTTCTTACACTGACAGTCAAATATAATATTTTTTTTGCATACACTAGACCTGTAACCCTGGTAGAACAGAGTAGCAACAAAAAGCAAGTATGAGGTATAAAATGTTACCATTATAAGCATTATTTGACCTTGGGTATATAGATTAATAGAGAAAAGAAGCATCGGAGTTTGCAAGGTCAAGTACTGTCGAACGTCACTAGATGACCTTAAAGCTTCTGAGACATTTGACAAACTCCCTCTTCCAAGTACAATTACAGCGAATTCTAAGAATAATAAATGTCTTCCAAGTATCACCGATCCCATCAGAGTCCCACACACACGCTCTGCACTACTGACCTACTGTGTGAAACGTTATCAATCAATCTCAATCTACAATGTTGTTGATTGTTTATTTTTATTGAATTATTTCTTCAACACACGTCTGTTTCACGATAAAGTTTAACTCTATCTGAATTTCAATTACCAAATTGACGCCTCAACTGTTACGTTATGATTAACACTTAAATAACTTTAGTTGTTAATGATTTTGTATAGGATATGAAGTAGAAAGCTGTGGCACTTTATCTTTGTTTAAGTATGTGAAAGATGAAATTGATTATATTAACAATTTTTACTGAGACAATAGCTCTTCAATTTCAAATGACAACTTCTCACTGACAAAAACTAGATCGCAGAAAAGCTTTATGCTATTATTTGAAGAATATACGTAGACTAAAATGTTCTTAATAAATTGGTATTTTATTTCAGTGGACATTGCTGTTCTTAGCAGTTGTAGCAGCTGCGGCAGACGACAGTCCGTCTGGACTTGTCACAACCGACACGCAACAAGACTTAATCGCTGAGGCGTCTGAGAATAGTAAGTATATAGTTTTATAATCGTAAATTACACATATTAATAGTTCCTTGAAAATTTCCAAGAGGTGTAAGTAGTGCACGTAGGTATTGTGCTAATAATCGTTTAAATTATTCAATGTTAATTTATGATTCTTGAATCCTCTCCTTTAAATCTTCATGTTATGAATAGAATTTGTTAATTTTTAGACTAAATTCATAATGCTTATTCTTATTTTTAGATGCCCAAGCGCAGAAACGCGAGGCTGGTCTGTCCAACTCTTACGGTGAACCGATACCAGCTGATTCGTATGGCCCACCTTTGAACATACCTAACGTTGGTAAGAAACATTATATGAAACTCGTAGCATCTAACAGATATCATCCCGCCAATGCAAAAAATAAATAAGGAGACAAGTCAAAAAGTTAACGTAAGACATTGTCATCTAGTGTGATACCATACAGTAGGTGTACAAATTTTCATGGCAGTTGCTAGAATTGATTCGACAGCAGAACTATGGAAATGAATCTTATAATAAACTACCATCCAAATTCCCGTATTTTCTACAATAGGTGTATTTTACTAAATAAAAGTACATATGTCCTGATAATATACTAAATATTAAAGAAGATATATAAATAGATACAACGGTTCTCAAGGTTCTCAAATGTTATCATTTCATGTTGCAAATATTTTTATTCGTATATATAATTCACTCACTTAACCCTCAAATGAGTATTTAAACAATTACTTATGCTGGTAATTAATATCATAACTATATCTTTCAGTTGCAGATTTGCCGGTACCAGTATACGGAGTCCCAGAAACAAGTATATTCCTGGATACACCTCCCGGCGCATACGGGCCGCCAGCACCAGTAATATTCCCAAATCAGAACTACGAAGGTCCACCACCACCAGTTGGTAAACCAAAACCAGTCTATGGACCACCGAAGTTTCACCCGCCAAAACAAACTTATGGCCCACCAAAACCTATTTATGGACCACCCAAAAAGACATATGGACCACCGAAACAAGGACCTCCTAAACCAAATTATGGGACCCCTCTTAAACCACCTAAAATTTCCTTCCCGAAACCTTCTTACGGGGCTCCTAAACCAGTTTATGGCGCACCAAAACCTATATATGGCCCCCCAAAATTCAGTTACAAACCGTCTTCACTGAATGTTCATAATATACAATTACCTAACTTACCAATTTCTCCACCTCAGAATTTGGGAATAGTTGGAGCTAGTATCGGAAATGTGGGCAGCTTTAACACAATCGGAACTAACTTTGGAAGTCTTGAGGCAAGTGTCGGTACAAGTCTTGGCACAAACTTTGATTTAGGTTCAAATCTTCCGGCCCCTATATATGGCACACCAATTAATAGTTTACCTGGCAACCTGAAACCTAAATTCCCCATACCGTCAGATAGCTATGGACCTCCTGGGCATCCTTTAGGGCCAGTCGGTCCCAACGATCAGCTCGTAGTACATGATATTGGAAGTATCGGGCATTACGGTCCACCACAGCCAGACCCCAATCCACGACCCCCTCACCCAGGTATCCCAGCTCCACCAACACCGCCTCATGTCTTGTACGATGGCTGGAAACCGATTCCTGGAGTATCAAAACCTTTCGTGCAATCCTTGGAAAACGTGCACACGCTAGAAACCATTCACAACATAGGACACAGCGGCCATATTGAAACCTTAGATCAATACGGTCCCCCACCACCTCCACCGATAGTTCAAGAAGTACAAATTAACTTAGACGGCCATTCTCTTCCGAATTTCAACCAGCAATCTCAATTCTCAGGAGCACAAATCACATCAGGATACTCTAGTGTACACCAAGACGCATTAGCAAACATTGACTTGAACGCAATTGTTGGTGGAGATTCAAATCATATCGATCAATCTAAAACTGTGTTTGAAGCTCATTATACAGAAAATAATAGCCCACAATCAGCAGATTTAGTGTTCATACAAAATGCGACCCCAGGAAAGCCATTTGACTCCTATGGAGTCCCACCTTTAGAATCACTTTCAAATGGACCTTACCCACCTTCTCACAGGCAGCAAGGTGCAAAAAGACTCGTTCCACCTTCAGGAATATACGGCGTTCCACCTGGAAGCCAATATGGAGCCCCACCAAAACCTTTACCGGCTAATTTACCAATTCCTTACGGTTCATTCTCAGGCGGTGGTCACTCCATACATACAGGTGGTCATAATCCTAGACATCCTATTAAGTTCAGAGATTCCGTACCTGAAGGTTTGATACAACAAATAAGCCACGTCACCCACCACAAAGATGCTAATAGTATAGATCATGTTAAACAAGGACCTGCGTATTTACCACCACCGATTAGGGAAGTTAAAGATGTAAAGCAACATTTCGGAAATCCAGGTTTTAATGGAGTCTCTTTGTCTATTGAGCCATCAAACTTGTACAGTTTGCCACATTCTGGACCTCCTATCAACTTCCAAGTGCAACAACAACCTAGTAATTTGTACGGATCACCCATTGATTCATATTCAGTACCTCTATTAACGGTCTCTGATCATGTTACATCGGGATCTAGCAACAACGCAGTAGCGACAACCATTGATGGTAAAGTTTTAGCGAACCTTTCAAATTTAGAAGCAGCTGCCATTTTAAAACATTGTCCATACCACGAAGCCATTCTAAAAGCAGCCAAATTAGGTGAGAAAATTCCAGCTGAATTAGCATCTAGCTATGTTGCTAGTTTGAGTTCTTTGGGTAACGCCTTCCAAAAGAACCATCAGACTTTAATATCTCCGCAAAACAGTTTTAACACCCCTTTCCCTGGCAGTGAATCCGTCTCATACAACACTAAAGATTTATCCACTGCTTCTCATACCTTAGTACAAACTGTATTGCCAAATGAAATACAAAATGAAAAGACAGTAAGAGACACTGTACAAAAAGGAAAATCGCTTAAAGACGAAAAAGATGCACACAAGCAAAATTCTATAGAATTTGTATCAGACCAAATTTATCACACCTCAGAGAAAATAAGAAATCTCAGTGAAGAAACAAAACAGTTGCAACAAAAAATTTTATCTTCTAGCCAAAATTTAAATCAAGTGAATGATCAATATTCACAACTTGCTTCTGAAATACCAGTTAGAGGAAATCAAGCTTTTTCCGTACAAATTCAGTCATCTGAAGATGGTAAAGGAAAACCAAATGTGCCAACCATACCCCACGAACAATTACTGTCCGAGGGACTTTTACAAAGCATTTTACAAGCAATCGAGCAACCTGCTCAAGGAAACAAACCCAAAAATAACGTAAATAACAACTTTAGTCAAACACAATCAAACAACATTTATCAAGCGAATAGCCAAAATACGCCAAGTTTCAATTATCAAACTGGTGTGTCGAGTTATGACAATCTAGATGACGGAGGGTTAGTACTCCCAGCTGGATACGAACCAATAGACAGAAAAAAGAATCAAAAGGATCAAGAAATCCAAAGCACTAACCAAGATATTAAACACGTTTTACATAGAGAGATTATGAACCATGATCATGGAGATTGTGATTTAAGAGCAGACAATTCCATTACACATACCATAATCGTCCCTCCATCAAATGTAGATCATGTCGCACCCGTGGAAGAAATAGAAGATAATGATGTGGCAATTTACTTTGGTGAAGAAACAAAAGAGGAGAGTTCGGAGAAACAAGATCCAGTCACTGAAATCTCAGTGGCGACTAGTATAAGCGAAAATGTTGAACAGTATGAAAAACCGCTGGAATACGGCGACAAAATAAAGAAACAAAATTAAATTACGAAATATTTTTTATAATCTAGTCGTAATAACATAATCCATACTGCAACAGGAATCAGAGCAAAATTACCTATGTCAGAATTGAGTACAAATAAAACTAAATGTTTGTGTAACATGTGTCTGTAAATGGATCAAACGATTTTCGGAACTTTGATTTGCATTTTGTAATTGTTCTTTTACTTTAACAATATTGTAATATTTATTGCCATGAGCATATTATTTAAATTAGTTTTAAGTAAGTTATTGTAAACAACGCCATCTATCGACTATTTAAGACCCGTCCATAGTTTCATCGATGTTATAAACCGTTTCAAACTTTGTGACGCGACTTAAATTTATTTAATTAAACTATTTATATTAATAATCTTAGATTAATATATTCAGTATTTAGGTGTTTATAAAAATACCGCGTTCTTTTGATTTATATTACTAAATTCTTTATTTATAGATATTTAAAAGGTTTTCGAAGCATGTAAAGCCAATCAATAAAGTTTTTAAATAAAATGAGTATCTTTAATTTAATTTTACCTTATAAGTAACTGTCGATTGTTGGACATAAATATTAGAGATGCGCAGAATAGTGGTTTTACCAAATAACCATATACTATTCGGTTTAACTTTTACCGAACCGAAAATTCGGCCGAATTATTCGGTGTCCTATTTCATTGTGTATTTGTTATATGTGAATTCCGGCTAGATGAATAAATATGTTGATTTCTGGTTAAAAAAATGTTTGAGGTTTAAAAATAAATGCGTAATTAAAGTTCAAAATAAATATTCACTAAATGTATTTATATAAATTTATTTAACTACATTTATTTAAAAAAAAATATTTATACAGGGTTATTTATAATTAGTTTGCCACCTCTTTCATGCAGCCTCTTTACATAAATCCCAACAACATTTGTTCTACGACTTTTTAGTTTTTACAAATCTGAATAAACTAGGATCCGCCACAATGCGCTGCGGGGGTTGAGCTGATCGCCTTCCCCTTTTTTATTCTACTAAAGTCGGTCCATACCGCGCCCAAGGACTTCTAAGGAAGTTGCTGGCACCGGAAAGGTTAAGAGTAACAATTGGCGAGCGCGCGCAAGTTTAGTTAAGCTTAAGTCTATGGGAGATTCAGTTTTTTTACCATATCTTTAAACCGAAGCAATATTTTTTTATTCTGTTTTTTGGAGTAGAAGCCCAGTCACGTGCTTGACATGCGTGCCAATTTTGGTTAAAATTGTCAAGTAGTTTTCCTGTGATGTTGCCTCAAAAAATTGATTCCCAAACGGTTAAGAGCTTCGCTTACGCTCAGCTTAACAACACAAAAAAAAACAAAAAAACAGTAGCAGTCGTGAGACTGCCGATAGAAGTGAAAACGGAACTATTAAGTTGAGAGTCATTAAAACTATATGCAAAAATTATATGAAATTTTCTATGTTTTATTTATTAATTACATATGATGGGTTAAACAAATCATGAACAAAATATAAATACAAAGTGGTTGAAAAAATAATTAATATACAATTATCTTAATTATACATAGTATTTATATTTACACGAATTTCAATGAATTCAAGTTTGAAAATTATTTTCATTATTTACATCATTGTCATCGACAATACAATTTTAATAATTTTTAATTAATTAAAAATATTTATTTTTTTCCTCCTCTTCTAACGATATTGTTTGATGCTTAGAAATTTTTAAATCAACGTTAAACGTCAAATTAGTGTATACGTGTACACAGGCTACTACGCGTGCGCTAGTCTGGCTCTCCGCGCTATTATCATTAGCATGTCGGTGACACGAACCGAGGATTTTACCCTCTACCAAAACGCTTAACGCGCCTAAAGAAGTTTTCACTTCAAAAAAAATCTCTTTTACTTATTACTTTGTATTTTTTAAGAACTACTTAAAAGTTCAACGTCCGGTTGCAATACCTACGCTTAGCCAGTTCAGAGACAACAAATAAATGTTGTATGGGAAAACTGATATTTAAAAAACTATTAATTGAAAAAGTTGTTGAATAAATGTTGTTAGGATTGATGTAGAGAGGCTACCTGCAAAAGATGGCCAACTAATTACAAATAATCTTGTATATTTTTATACATAGAATGAAAAATAAAACCGTCGCTCTACCAATTAAACTACCGTATCGATCCTGCCTCGGTGAATTTGAAGCATTCGATATGTGATCGTCTTTATTGGGACGGCGGTGACATCTATTAGGCTTTTTTCGAAAATCCTAACCAATATTTTTAACTTTGCACTATACATAAACATTGAAAAGATGCCACTACCAAAATATTTTTTTTGAAAATATTTATAAACAAGTATAGCCACGTTTGGCTTATTTAAATTTATATAAATATACAATGCAAAATAAACCGATACGGGCAGGGATTTGAATCCTGTCACTCTACCAATTGAGCTACCGTATCGCTCGCGCCTCGGTGAAATAAGCATTCTAGATGTGGTCGTCTTTATCGGGAAGTTGGTGACATCTATTAGGCTTCTTTGGAAAATCGTGGTTAGGATTTAAATAGAAACATTGGTTAGGATTTTTGAGTTTTAATGTTAAATTAAACATAGAGTAACATTCTTAAACGTTTTGCTTCTGTTTTTACGAACTCAGTGATGGATTAATTTTCTTGTAGTAACAACATAGAATTATTAAACACTCTATGACTAACAGACCTACTATTTTTAACTCACATTACCAAAGAGATTGTATATTAAAATACTATGCACATTACACAATTCACTTGGTAGCAATTTTATAGTACTCTGTGTACAATCAAGTCACAAATGACATAAAAAATGACAAATGTCAATGTAATATTATTTTGTTTGTTTTCAATTCTGCGTTAAAAGAAAATTATAAAAGTAATCATATTATATGTAAAATTTCGTTAAGAGTGATCTTAAAATTTATAAATATGAGGGAATTAAACGTATGCGAAGGATGTTTATCCGTAGATCGCAATTTAGTGATTTTCGGTGAAGAGTTATGTTCTTTATTTTGTTATATATTAGGCACAGTAAGTATTAATTTAATTTATGTTATTATTCTTACTTAAACATAGTCGTTTAACTTAATTGTTGTAAAAAGTTTGAGGTTCTCATCCTAGAAATATTTATAAATTCAATCGCTTTACAATGTTTCCGCTACACTTTTGTCTGAAGTTTTGTATCATAGATAATTTAATTCGAGTGTTAAATATTTGTTACACAGAAAATAATATACGTAGTAAGCTGTATAATATATTTCTCAAAGGGTTTCATTATTACACCTAGGTGTTTTGTGGCTAATGGAAAGGAAATAGATTGTAACCCATTACCCAATGGGAATTGGACAGTAAAATCATATAAATTCTTCTATGATGCTTAGGTTAGACCACACTCATTCTGTCAGTCTCGAAGATATATCTCTACAATGTTGTCTATCTCAAACTCTGATCCAAATGGATTTATTATATAAATATTTATGAAATATAACTTAAAATACTCAATGTCAATTATTTTTATTACTACTACTAAAAACATTTCCTGTATGGTTTTAGAATTGCCATGTTATAAAACTGTGTTGGGAGTGTGAAGCTTATTTAAAGAGGTTTATGAGATTTAAGCAACAAGTCAGACAAGCACGTGACATCCTTACTAGTTTTGTTGTAAGTTATATTTTAATATTAGATTTTATTAACTATTGATCCCTAAGTTTGTATAGCAAGTTACTAAAAAAGTTACTGAGAGGATAGTTAATTAGCTTATAGCTGTAAGAATCTTTGTTATTATATTTTTCACATAGTAACATTTAATTTTAATTTGTGATCACTCCAAATAATTCAAAATGACAACCATTTTGTATTATTAAAAAACAACTAATAAAAATTACTAAACGTTTCTTAAATACAACAAAGTAATTTATGCTTATATATAAATATGAAATATATACATATTTCATAATATAATTTTAGCTCAAGAATAACTCAAAACCATTATCTAACCTATCAATAACGGAATGCAATAAAATTAAGGATTTCTGCCATGATAAGGAAACAATCAAATTCATTAAGACTGAAGATACTATATTTGATAGTGTTTATGTAAATAACGGGTCTAATGATTATAATGAAGAGGTAAGTCTCTAATTCTCTCTTCTCCACTCCCAGTCTCTTCCATCCCTCTATCAGTCATGGGAACACTTACAACTTTATTTTTATCTCTAAAGGAGACAGAACCACTTGACGTTATGTAGATTGTCTTGTAATTTGGGCTTTGTTTTAACTTTGATGGTGAAATTGGGTGAAATATGTTTTGCCCAAAATGAATATTCAGTCCAAAATCCTATAGGAATTAACCTTAGATAACTTTGTATGTACTTATTTGCATAACACAACATACACACACAGTGTTTATTATATTAGTTATTGAAATTATATCAAATTAATATTTTCATCAGCTTCCAAATCCAGGTTCATCATTATATGGATCAGAATATATAGAAAACAGAAGCAATGATGATTTTAATGATTCAGATGAAGAACCTCTTAAAGTGAAGAAAGAGAAAAATAAATCACATGTGAAGAGCAAAAAGAAGGAACAGAGTAGGTATTTAGTTTTAAAAGAACTTAATTAAAACTCATTTAATTTTATTTTTTATTCTATTATATTTAAATTTAAATATATTATAAATTTAATACTTATAGATAAAACAAAACGCAAAAAACTCTCTGGAGTCGTTCACAACGCCAGGGTCATTAAGAAACTACAGCAGTTGAATGTCAGCGGTGAACATATTGAAATGGTCATTTTAACATGGAATGAGGTGAATTTAGGTTACTGATTGTAATTAGGATTTCTCGTAAATTAACCAATATTTTGTATTTAAAATTTTGTCATCTATAACAACTATGAATTTATTTCTCCGGCTGTACTACCGTTAGTTATATCCCTGAATGGATCCCAAACTAATCAGCCAAAATTACGAGAAAATTAGAGGGATTAGCCAGGGAACATATATAAAAAAATATAGATATTGGATATAGTTTTTTTATAAGCAAGTAAATAAATTATTAATTAAATGTAAAACAATTATTGAAAATATGACACCGACTGGAACCAAACCGTCTTTTACACACGTGTATCTACTAGAATTGTTCCTCAGGTGGAAGAAGAGCGTCAGAGAGCGTTAGAGAGTGAGACGTTCACTCGCCACGAGTATAAGTGTTATGACTGTGTGCTTGGGTTCAATCATAGATGCAAACTGGAACAACATATGAAGAAACATGACCCTGTGAGTATACACACACACATACACATATTATGAAGGTACACAGGTCTGTGAGTGTACACACACATATACTTATGAAGAAACACGATCCTGGTAGTATACTTACACGTACAAATATAAAGGAACACGACCCTGTGAGTATACACACATAAGAGAGTGAGAGAATAATAGGCACTCAGAGAAAGAGATAGAGATACAGTTGGTGTCCTATTACATACAACAACAATAATTAAACCTGAAATATATGGGACGCCCAAAAACTTGCTTATTTAATACATACTTTTTTTGTATGTATGGTGTGTGCTTCTAGCAAAATGAAACTATCTATTCTATTAATTACAAGTTTTCTTATGTCTGTCTTATTAAATAAATAAATAAAAACTATATATAGTGCACGTCCGGTGCGACATGCGTCGTGTGTCGTGTGGTGTGTCGCGACGAACGCGCACTCGCCGCCCACTGCAGGAGGCACCGCGTGCGGTGAGTACCAACACGCTACAGACTATACAACACACTACACACATTATGACACACTACAATACACATCATTAAACGCTACACACTCCACACAAAATTTAAATTACACTCCTTCAAAAGATACAAAATATTTGCGTCACTTTAAAACATATGAAAATAATAATTAATTAATATTAATTAATGTACTTGTATATAGTTGGCGCTGTCGCTGGTGTGGCGGCACGTGGTCCCGCGCGGCGGTGTGTGCCGACCACGCCGCACGCACACACCGCGCTCCACCACCCACACACACGTGCGCGCGCTGTGGACACACTGAGACGTGAGTAAACACAAACACAGTACACACCAGCGCACAGTGTGTCGTCTAGAACAAGCTAGCTGGACAAAATTATTTTTTAATGGATATAGGTTGCAAACCCTCTGCTAGATACTAATATGAATGATTTTATTTAAAATACTTGGAAACCCATAAAAGATGCAAAACTCAAAAATAATATGCATTCATTAAAAATAATGGTGTTTATTGCACGATTCGTAAGAAATATCAATTAAACTAATAGGTATTTAAAGCTAAATACATTATCTAACGATTAAACTAATATTATAAGAATAAATAAAACTAATTAATATTTACAACTTTAATTAAAAATTAATTAGTACACAATAAACCTATTAAATAATGACTAAATTATAACTTACTACTAAAAAAAGAATATTCATTGGATTATAATGAGGACAAACTTAGGAATTATTCATCATCACTAAGTTCATCCTCAGAAGAATCCTCTATACAATAATCTTCAGTATTAATATTTACAGTATTTACATTTTTTACGCGTCTCAGCTACCGTCACACGTTCATCCGGTGGCAAACAAGCTTTCTTGGCCTTACGGAGACTATGAAATGATGGAAATACCTGATGTCCAGCCAGCATACTCCACTTCCGCGTCTGTTTATAGGCGTGACTAGTAGACTTAGAGTCTATATAATACGCAAGTGCCTCATCACTTGTAAGGCACCTTTGCTGCTTGAGGTCACTCGACTTTCGTTCACTGAACTTTTCAGGATTCTCACTAACTTCTCGAATTAGTTTTGCGACGTTGCGTTTGCCTGATTGACGAGACGCTATTTCAGCAGCAACCAAAAGCTCCTCAGAGCTTCGTAACTGAACCAAATCATCGACACGTCGCCGTTTGGTTTTGGCACTTGCGTTTGCCAGGTCCACTGGCGGTCTCCCGGGACCAGGCAGTGAATGTGATGACGTTGATGCTTCTGCAAGGTCATAAGACACATTAAACTGTAAGTTTTCATTTTCTAGCCACTTAACATTATAAGCTAAGAAACGATCCCGCATTCGGTAAGAATTCTCCCATTTCTCCGAAACTTTCGAAGAAAAACGGGAAATTATATTCTTGATGTCCTTCACAGATGCTTCAGTTATGCCACTGAGGTCATGTTCTTGTAAAACAAACATGAAAAGCGCCTTATTTCGGTCACTTTTTGTATGTTTCACCCATTCTTCGAAAAGCTGCATTTTTGAGACTGTAAAACTGCTACCTGAAAAAAAATTAATAACAGCTTTTGGGCAAAAATGTGCAAAAAAAAATAGTTTTATTATAATTTAGAATAATGTGTCTATCAACTGAAAAAAATACAGACCGGGGATACGTGGATGTTTTTAGTAATAGTCTTTTGAATTTGAATTTCCGACGACTAAAAGGAAAACGCAACTTGCGGCGCTCAGATTCTAATTTAGTATGAATATAATTTTATTGTAACTACATAAAAAAAATGTACATACCCTTAGTAATAGAATCCATTACAAAAATTTACCACAACTACTAAAATAACCTTAGGAGATGCAATCGCGTCAGTAGCAAAAATGCGAATAATATTATGCATTTAACCCAATTGTCTTATATACTACCCTCATTAACGATGTTATGTATGATTTATGTCAAAACAATTGTTGTTGGTGTAATTACCAACTAATACCCTAATTACCCCCACTAATGTTTCTAGGAAATCTTAAAGTTGTTTTTGTCCAGCTAGCTTGTTCTAGACGACACACTGTGCAGCGCGGTAGAGATCCACACACGCACACATGTGCGCGCTTTGACACACCAAGATATGAGTACATATACGTGCACACGTTGCACACCACAATGTTCTGTAACACTGAGCTATAAATAAATAAAAAAAAAAAAAATTTAATAAATTTAACCTGTATTTCAGATCTCTAGGGAAATTACGAAATCATATCAAGAACCACTCCGAGAGACAGAAGTGCGAGCTTTGCGGCAAAACCTTCAGGGACAAGACCTCTTTGAAGACCCACTTATTGTAAATAGTAATTTATTATGTTAGTTTAATGATTTAGTTTAATGATATACACTGAGTTATGAGTTGATGAGTTAGTTTAATGATATTTTTTCTTTACTGTTATACACTGTACTAGCGGATGCCAAGATGATTTTATCTGCTACCCAATAAATAAGTCTTCTACATTTATTTAGTTTATATTGTCATTATTATATCGATTGAGCGTATACTTGAACCTCATCAAAATCACAAACTACATACCTTTCAGTATTCACAAAGGGGAGAAGGAGTATTCTTGTCCTCGATGTGGTAAGAAGTTCCTCTTCAAGAAGGCGATGGAGATTCATCTCATAACGCACGATGCGCCTGCGCATCTCTACTGTTATCAGGTTATTATTGTTAACTATCTAAAAAAAATAAATATTGAGAAAAAACAATTTTTGATATTTTTATTTTCAGTGCGACATGAATTTCAAGAATAGGATGTCATATAATCAACATATGAAGTACAATTTGAAACATATTGACCCGGCGAAGCTCAAGTAAGTATTATATTCATTTTGAGATTGAAGTTGGATACACAGAGAGGAAAGGAGAGGATTCGAGCATCCGTCTCTCTCACTCTAATTTATTAATGTATAAATTATACAGTAATACATAGGTATAGTAGTATAAATTGCCTTTGCACCACTAAGTCCTGGGTTCCATGTCGGTGATCAAAATCATAAGATATACATTTGTTTAATTTGTGTTAAAAAAGGGGGATCCATGGAGTTCTTGTCGGTTCTTCTCCATTCAAATATTTTGTGATAATACAATATAGATAAATACAAATACATAAATACAAATACAATTAGACTCAGAATTTTTATAAGTGCAATAAACCTTTAAAAAATTTTGTGTAACCCACCAGTAGAAAAATGGTAAAATTTACTTTTCAAAATAATAACACATATATTAATTATTAACAATAGATACGCGTGTAAACTTTGCGATAAGAAATTCGTGAAGGCGATACGTTTAGAAGAACACAACTTGGCAGTGCATTTGAAGATAACACCCATTAACTGTCCAGTTAGCGGATGTAACTTTGTAAGTAACATTAAATACATAACCAGGATTCAATCCTGCGACATCGGGTCCGTCACTCTGACAACTGGGCTAGCGTATCGTTACTAGCCTCGACGAATATAGCATTCTTAATGTATACTAAAATTAGCCTGTGTTAATATCTGACATATAACTGTTCTCGTGAACGTAACTAAATATTAATTACGTTCTCGTCTGTCACTTTCTACCCACGTTTTTTTTATTTTTATTCACTCAGTATGGATTCTAGTTTGTTGTCTCTTTGTTGATACCTTTCTTACACTATATAGTCTGTTACTCTATATAAGTACGAACACCAATTTGAGAGACCAAGTCTGATCTCAAAGCCCGTGTCTCCAAGCGCTCCGTCACCGGTGTATGTATATGTGTGTGTGTGTGTGTGTGTGCAGGCGTGTTCGTCCAAGCCAGTGTTGCGGTCGCACGCGCGCGCCGCACACCGCCTCGCGGGACGAGCACGGAACCACGTGTGTGACGTGTGCGGGAAGACTTACACGGTGAGTAGACACCTTACAACACAGTTACGGCATTATGACACGCAATATATATTACACGCAGCTTGCATTCATCTAAAAAAACTGATAATGAAATCTGAGAGCGACGTTAAAATAGCCGGAAGGTAGACTCATTAACGGTTACCTCCTTAGAGTAAGAAGTCCCTGGAGGGTCACCTGCGCGCGCACGCGGGGTCTCGTCCCCTGCGGTGCGGGTCGTGCCAGGCCTCCTTCGCGTACGAGGCCGCGCTCTACAACCACAACAAACTAGTACATCTCAAGAGAACCGCACCGCACTCGCCGTGACATGTACGTACAGACTATACTATTATAATATAATGATATCACTGGACAATAATAATAATAACAAATATTATTTATTTAACACCAATAAGCAGAAAATATAAAATAATGATAACAAAATAAAAATAAAATAAAACATGGTGACACAAAAAGGCGGGCTTATCGCTGAAAATTTCTGCCAGGCAACGTTGGGGTTGCGGATATGTATATGAATTATATGAATATATATGTATATGAATTATATATACAATTTGATCTAATCACTAAATAAGCAAATGATTTGTTTGTGTTAAGGGTGTTACACAACGATACAAATACTAGAAATACACATTATAAATACTTGGAATATATATATATATATATATACAGGGTTATTTGTAATTAGTTTGCCACCTCTTTACATAAATCCCAACAACATTTGTTTTACGACATCTATATATATATATATATATATATATATATATATATATATATATATATATATATATATGTATATTGTATTCCATTGTCCCCTAGATGTGCAGTGTTCGCTTGTATAATAAGAATGCTATAGCGTATAGACGTCTTATATTTTAACTTGTTTACTGATTTATAAAAATCTTTATTAGCTCTAAAGCCAATTTTTTTTATTATTTTCTAAAATAAACTTTATACCAGTTAATCTATTACAGGGGTCGCAGAGACAAGGTGTTTCTTATGGAAGTCAACGCCGCCGTACTTACGTCTTGATACTTGCTCAATAAATTATCATTTATATCACTAAGCATTTATTATTTATTTGTGTCATACGAAAATCCCAACCGCAACTTCTTAGGATCATAAATATAGTTAAAAAAAAACTAAAGAACACTAAAACTCAAAAACAAACAAAACTAAAATGAATCGAACTAAAAAGAAAAAAAATATTCGTAATATGAGAGTAATGGGCAAAATATAATAAAATTATTATGGAAAAAAGAGTGGGGCGCTGTGTGTCATACATACATCTTGTTTAATTTTTGAACTCGATTTTGACTTACTTTAGGTGTTCAGATCCTAATGGAACATTAAAAATTGTAAGAGACAATTGATAGTACAATAACTAGGTAAGATTAATACATTATCCTCGTTAAGATCACCAGAGTTAATAATTTTTACACATACTTTCGAGTGAGAATAAAATAAAGTCCGTAAATCACGAAGAATCTAGTAATTCGAAATTAATAATTATATTCGTTTCTAAAAATAGAGTAAATTTTATTTAAAAATTATTTTTTTGAAAATATTCAATCACTGCAATGACTAAGAATGCCCCAAAAGTAATAGCACGAAGCGCCCCACGCTTTTTTTCTGTAATAATTTTTCATATATTTTGCCCATTATTCTTATATTACGAATTATTTTTTACTTTTTAGTTAGATTCATTTTTTAAAACGTGTTTTTTAGTTTTTTTAATTATATTTATTTTATGGTTTTTATACTTGTGTATCAAATTCGACATACTTCTTATAAATTTTTTGATTACATAATAGAATTAAATATTTTTTTAGTGAAATATATAATATATACTAGCAACCCCGGCCACGCGTTGCTGTGGTTGATAAGGTTTTTGATATACCCGTTACATTGTAGTATACTATTTAAGAAGAAACGGTATTAAAAAAAATAAAATTAAAAAAAAAAAACCCCCGACCGCTAAGTAAAGGAAAAATTCAGAATGCAAGTAATTTTATCAAGGCCAATAACGTAATACATAACAATATTTTGATATTATCGTATAGACAAAGACTTCATTCATTAGTTCCGAAAATTTTGTAAAATAGACACTCATCAACGTACGTACAAAGGTCCCCCGACGCAACGACTTTAATAAGTACATAATAATATTATTATCCTTTTTAGACGTCATCTAGTATCGGGGTTTATTAATTATTTTTTTTCTGTTTTTTTAAATTATTTCACTTTTTTCTATGTTGTGCTAAATGAACCTACAAATACACTAATTTCCCCTGTTTAGGTTTTTACTATCAATATTGTATAAAAACCTTTCGCCAGCAACAATAAAATTTTGGGGACGACTGCTTCTATTTCGACCAAACATAGCCCAGAACCATCTCGACCAACAAAGCTTTCAATTTAAAAAAAAACCGCATTCAAATCCGTTTACGTATTTGGTAGCTACATATCTACAGACAGACTCACAGATACACAAATCTACAGATCAAACTTATAATACCCCTCTTTTTGGGTCGGGGGTTGAAAATAATGATGTGGTCCGCTATGTTTTTTTACATAGATGCAATTTGTTAAGAACATAGAGGCGACCTCTATGTCTGATTTTCTACTACCATTATCTAACCCTTGATACAGTAATATAATAATTATTAGTGATGAGCCGATATGATATTTGATAAGTATTCGGTGTATTTGTCATCTTTTTTGCAATTCGTATTCGGCCGAACTATTCGGTTCGAGTATTTCTATTTTTTTGGCTACACCACGCTATACTATACGACACTATACCGCTATACGTTAGGCGTCTGCGCTCCACTACTTGACCAACAGGGTGCTTACAACAATGAAATTATTACCGAAGAAAACGAAAACGTTAAAGCCGGTCTAAAAAATCAACGGATTGGGATTTGAAAGAGGTCTTTGAACACGATTGATCAAAATTATTGTACAGTTGAGGTATTATTATTATTTTATTTAAATATGAGTACACTACAAATTTATAAATAAGGTATTAGGGCAGATAGTTTTAAATTTTTGAAAATAATATTTGTTATTTTAAATTATTAATAATTTAATTTTACACTAATCGGTGCACAATATTTTTGGTTGACCCGTCTCACATAAATAGATTCAACGAAGAAGCAAGTATAATTTTACTGTATTATGTTCATTATAATATGAGTTTATATATACTTCAGTCTAAGTAATACGTGGCGGGCAATATTAACACTAAAAATTAACTCATAATTTATTCCCGGCATCGCGTGTTGGTTATGATGTTAAATTGTATATGAAACAATTGTACTTTTAACATTACGCTATCTGTTGAACACTAACTCAATCCAGTCAATAGATACAACGCCATCTGTTAAAGTTGTTTGGATTCACAGATAATAAAAAAAAAAGAAATAATTTGCAATAAAATAATATTGCGACTAAAAATTAAGATGTAAGTTATCCTATGTTTCAAGTTGGATCAAACTGCACACGGTGTGCAAATTTGATTAAAATCGGTTAAGTAGTTTAGGAGTCCATCGCGGACAAACAACGTGACACGTAATTTATATATATTAAGATAATTTTATTAAATACCCAATTAAAAAAATACTAATTATAAAGCGTGTTAAAAATTGGACGGTTAGGTTGCTATTTGTATATATTGTATCATCGCACAAAAAGGAGACTCCAAGAATACGATATGCTGCTTCATATATTCTATCTCATTCCTTCGCATGTGCAAGGAGCACGCTACGGATATATGTTTGTCTCTTTTTACTTGAAATTCGCTTATCATGAAGATCCTGGCAAGGATCACGGTACGAATTGATTAAATTATTGTATTGTCATCGGTCCTTGATAAGTATACCAAAATTCAAATTAATCCAATATTTCAAAGTAGGTCAAAATCACGTTCAAAGATTCCTTTACAGAGATAGATACGTTCGAAGCTAATAATAAAAGCTTGTTAAAAACAGTTTATTCGTACTTTTACGCTCGTTTTGATGAATTCCTTTATTTATTCTATAATATTTTACTTTAAAAATCATTATCTAAAACAGGGTCGGGTACCTCATACCTACATTATGGGAGCCAAATACGACTTTTTGGATGTGAAATTGCTTTTCAAATTACAACACATTTACTACACAATACTATCATAGAATATCTAATTAGAATTACTATTAACGTTTCTAATTGCGATTTTATTTGATTTTTTTTTTTTTTTTTTTTTTTTTTTATTTATTTAATTTGAAACAAAATACAAGTATTACATTAACAAGATGCATGTTGACAACTGCAAAAGTTAAAAACTGCGGCGCAGCGCCAACGCCCACTTCATGATGTGTAATATTGCTCCAAAATTATATAACACAAAAACAACGTGTGTGTGTGTGCGTGGGTACGTGTATGCGTGCGTGTGTGTGTGTGTGTGTGTGTGTGTGTGTGTGTATGTATGTGTGTGTGTGTGTGTGTGTGTGTCCAGGTTATTTAGAGAAATTCAAAATCAAAGTCTCGGTTTCTTCATAGGATAGACTTAATAGCCATGAGGTACACTTGGATTTACATTTATATTTGGTTAGGGGATAAATTTCTAATGTTTTATTTATTTTATTATAGAGTGAAGAACTCAGGTGGAAGAAATGACGACTTGCTAAAACAGTACGTCGTTGCTCTATGTCACATATTCTATTTGTTCGACGTTCCGATAGCTCAGGATCATAGGGAAGTTGTGAGTGTTTCCGCATTATGGTCGCCAAAATAAAAAGCTGCCTGACTGTCAAAACTTGGCACTGTGAAAAAAGGGTTTTCGTTGAAAAAAGAATGCTTTTATGTGTCATAACTTTCAAAACTGCACGTTGAGCTCTTTCTAGACTTAGTATATGGGTTTTAACAGCACCACCCCATGATGTGATGCAATATGAGAGAACTGACTGCGCGAGTGCATAATAAACAGACTTGAGACATTGAAAGTCAGCAGAATTTCTTAGAGACTTAAAAGCAACAATCAGTTTTCTAAGTCTGGAAACCGTACATTTGATGTGTGACTTCCAAGAAAGAGTACAGTCAAGCCACACACCAAGATACTTAATATTAGAGCTATAGTCTATTTTGGGACATTGACAAGAGACGGCATTATAAGTTTGAACACAATTATGGATCCGTAGAGTGAGAGAACCAGATGGAAGATCTTGAGTGCGGTTAGTGAAGCATACAAAGCGAGTTTTAGTGTAATTTATCGTTAGTAAATTAATAGTTAGCCATTTGGAAATGGTAGCCAATGCAGTTTCAGCTTTCAAGAAGGTTTCAGACCAAGTTTTACTAGAGATTATTAAAGCCGTATCATCGGCGTACATTATCGTTTTAATATTATCCATTGCCAAATCACACAGCTCGTTTACATAAATAAGAAAGAGAGTAGGGCCAAGAACACTACCTTGTGGGACACCAAAAGTAATTTCCTCCTCAGCGCTTACGTAATCGTTAATTTTTACTACTTGGCATCTACCAGTCAAATAATCCTTCAACAAGTTGAAAGCCACACCCCGGATGCCAATATCATTTAACTTTATAAGCAATGAGGACACAGACACAGTATCAAATGCCTTAGTAATGTCGAGAAAAATACATAATGTTTTCATCTGTTGATCAAGACATTTAACAATTGTGGTAGTAAGATCAATAACAGCATCTTCAGTTGATCTTCGCGATCTAAAACCGTATTGTTGCGGTGATAAGATGTTAAATTTTTCTAAATAAGCTTGAAGTCTCTTATTTAGAATTTTTTCAAAGATTTTAGATAATGAGCTGAGTACTGATATTGGTCTATAATTGCTAATACAATTCTTATCTCCAGTCTTGTAGATGGGATGTACTACAGCTTTCTTAAAAACTTCAGGAAAAACACCAGAGGTTAGACATAAATTAAATAGGAAATTGAGGATGGGTATGAGAGAGTTTCTAGCTAATTTGATAATTGATACGGGAATATCATCCCAGCCTACAGCGCAGTTATCCTTAAGACCCGAAATGGTTTCGTTTAATTCAATATTGTCTATTGAAAACCATACCAAGGAGCTTGAATTTGTGTGTTTAGACATGAGAAGGGAGGAAGACATACTAGAAGGGTCAGGGAAAGTTGAAGCGTTTGTATTTTTATTAATTTCAGATGCTAAGCGCCTTCCAACATTTGAAAAAAAGCTATTAACAACGTTTACAGAGTTAACAGGATTCTGAGCAATGCTGAGCAATTGTTCAGAAGTATTTTTTTTAGGTCTGAGGTTAGCTATTTGTTTTATGAGCTTCCAAGTAGCTATGGGGTCATTTTTCTTTTTTTCAAATTCGTTCTGTTCATACTGCCGTTTAACTTTTTTTAATAAATTGTTACAAAAATTACGGTACCTATTAAAAGTTATCTTAATTAAATCATTGTTAGGGTCCCTTTTTAGTTTGGTATAGAGTTTGTCTCGATGCCTGATACATTTTAAGAGTCCAGGTGTTATCCACGGTTTAATAATAAATGTTCGGCTAGATATTTTTGTTATACTTCTATATTTTTTAATAATATTCGAGATGGTTTCGACAAACACCGAGGCGGCAGAATTAGGATCAGTTGAAGAAAGAACCCTAGAAAAATCTGTATTATTTATTTCTTTTACATCGACCTTCTGCATCACACCGATTCCTTAGAAGTCACTACTTGCGGTAGCATCGGGAGTCGGGTTGCCTCCCTCCCTCAAATATGTGCGAAGGGGGTGATGGCTGGCTCTTGTGTTATGCTCGTGAACGGGTGCTGCTTGCGGTGACTGGTTGTGTGGCAGGCCGAAGATTTATATATATATTTACTGTTATTATTATTTAATTTTCGTTGCCTGAAATCATTGGGCTTCTTTTCCGATTGATTGCGACGGTTCTAGTTGTTCCAAAATTGCATTTAAGTTTATAAAATAAATAAAATTGACTCATTTGCAGGGTTGATGTTATAATTTATAAGTCAAACATTGTTAAATTTTATTTAAAAAGAGCAACTGTTGAGTTTCTGGCCAGCTCTTCTCAGCAGAACAGCATTCCGAGCTGGTGGTAGCTTACTCACAGACTGACTATACTGACCAATTTAATGGAATTGACGATTCAAAAGTGCGTGTAAATGCCTACTTGAATAAAGATATTTTGAATTTTGAATTTTGAATTTTACAATAGAGGTGGTGTCCAACTTAACTATACTACCCTTAGAATTTGTTGGATTAGGTTTTGTAGCAGTACAGAAAAATATCGGTGAATGGTCGGTAATATAAGAGTCCAGAATTAAGGAAACAGAGCGATAGCGGGTTTTTATAATTACATGATCCAAACAATTTAATAATCGAGTAGGTATTAGGTGAGCAGGAGTCATGGAGTGTGAGGCTAAAAGATTTAAATAATCATCTGAATGCTGATCAACATTATCGACAGCAATATTAATGTTAATATCACCGACTAATATAACTGTTGGAAAACTAGATAATGAAGTCAATACATTATCCAAACTGCTTATGAAGGGATTCATATTCGTGTATGATGGAGAACGATAAAGAGCAACAACAGCGATTTTTTGGTTAAATTTAATAAGTACGCAGTTGGCATCTTTAAATTCAGGTAGAGTGACAACAAAATCTAACTCCTCTCTGATATAGGCTACAACCCCATCATTTTGTGTAACGAAATTAGAAGCCGTAGGATTGTAACCTGGTAGTAAAGGTAAAATGGGAGATTTGCTGAGCCAGCATTCTGAAAGGATGATAATGTCAGCTTGTAGTCGAATCCTGTTTAACAAGACCAGAAGGCCTTCAAAATTACATTTAATACTTCGAATGTTTAAGTGAAGGACTTTAAAAGACTCACGAATGTGTTGCGTCTTAACAATAATATCCTCAGGGGTACAAGTATTAGAGTCGGAAAGGGAATAATTTTCGATATCATTCACAACAGTTTTAATGTCATCCATAAACGAACTGTAAAATAAACGAATGAACCATAACAGCCGGTATTATTATTTTCATTTGCCACATTAATTTTAGCATCATTAAAAGATACATGAGTTGAAAGAAAATATGGGTATATTTTATATTTCCGAAAAACCTGGTTGTAAAATAAATTTGAAAGTTACTTTGTGTAGATGTGTTAATGTGTAAGTGTGAGTGTGTGTATGCGAAATAGGGGTTTAAGCGTATGTTTACATCACAAGTTACGTTATTAAAATTTAAGTACATAACAATAGTAAAATAATAATTAAAAGATAGTTCCAAACATAACATACAAAACAAAAAAGAATTTATAAAAAGAACTGACCAATAATAATAATAATAATAATAATAGTAATTGTAATAAAATATTGATATTTCCGAGGTGAATAGTCATATTTTATTTGAAAGGTGACTTAAGTCGCTATAATTATTTATCCTGATCAGTGTACCGCCGTCCTTTTTACGCAGAAATATTTTACCATTTGAGACCCAACAAAATCTGTAATTATTTGCCTTTGCATATTCCCGTGAGTGAAAGAATAGTTTTTTCAGTTTTGAGGTAAGGTTTTCTGAGATAAATATTGGTTTTGTTGATCCAGACAATTTTAAAGTTTCGGTGGTTAGTTTACCGCTTTCTTTTATGTATTTCTTATAAGAGCTGATAATTTTTTCTTTCGTTCTTACTGTGGTGAAATTGACTATAGCAGTTTTACGTTCTGGATCCTTAGACTTAATTTTGAATGCGTCTTTAATTTCAGATGATTGAATCTCCAAATTAAGTACTTTTCCTATATCCATAAGTGTATTTACTAATGATGATTTAGTGTCAGATTGTAGGGTTGGCAAATTTCTTATTTCCAGGCAAGTAGATCTTGAATCACGCTCAAAACTTTCCACTTTTTCTTCTAATCGAAGTAAATGTTGTTGTTGCTCAGTCTTTTCTTTCTCTAACTTGTTTACCTGAATTTGAAGAATATCTAATGCGTTAGCTAGAAAATCTACAGAAGAACGTATATCTTCAACCGCTTCAAACAGCTTGTCATATCTTTGATTTTGTTGGTCTTGAAACTCCTTCATCATATGTTTCATTTCAGCCATAAAATTAATCAAATTACCTTCATCGCTATCTATGCGATTACTTTTAATACGCTGTGTAATATTAGTTAAGTCGCTGTTTTTAGGCACACAATGCGATGTTTGCAGCTGAGGAGTTGGCGGAGTACGTTTAGGTGGCATAATTATTTAGATTACAAGTTGTAAACAAAGACTAAATTAACTAAATAGCGATTAAATTAAAATGTTATCAATATAAATTAATACAAATAATAATAATAACTTTGGCCAATATTATATCCTAAAAAAAACCAGCACTATAACAAAAGTGAAACAAAAAAAATAAAAAAAAAAATTAAAAATATATATAAAAATAAACTACTTTTTGCTGGGATTAGAACACCGGTCTGTTTTTAAGAGTGATCGTAGTGTCTACCGCCTAACAGATACGCTACCGCACGTTTTAACACTAATGCTCAAATAGTCTTACATATGTCAAGGAGTCAATAATGCGGCACAGAAAGTTCATTGACCGATGAACTTGTTTCTTGTCACGGCTTAGTCACTGCACTTCATCAGCTAGATCACTTAACGATTTTGAATATTGAATATATTTCTTAATATCACTTCTGTCAATAATTTCACAAATGACTTGATTTGAATTGTCTTAAAACTAAGTAGAAATCCAGATATGAATAGGTTCTTAACAAAATTTCTACTCAAAACAGCACTTTTAAAATTAAATATACAGAGCACAAAGAAACACGACTGATTCAGCAGGGCGCAGGTGGGGGGGGGGAATATTTATTACTTTAGTCTGATGAAGACGCAGTCATAATTCTTTCTTCTTTATTATTATTTTTATTTCCCGCCAATTCACAAACAACCAAAAACGTCAGTCTTTTTTTTCTTTTGTTCATACTGCATATAAATAATAATAATACGGGACAAATTACACACATTGATCTAACCACTAAGTAAATTAATTGCTTGTGTTAAGGGTGTTAGACAACGATTCAAATACATAGAAATACACATATAAATATTGAAAATATATTTAATAAACGACCAAACCTAGAAATACAGACATCCATGTTCATCACATACATGCCTGTCCCTGTCGGGAATTGAACCCAAGTCTTAATGTGTCGCTATAAGTTAGGCGTCTGCGCTAACCACTCGACCAACGAGGCTTAATACCTTTTTATACTCTTACACATATTGTATATTTTTAATTTAAATACCAAATATCAATGTAATTTACATAGCACTTATAATAAATAACATAACTTTTTCGACATTAAACTTTGAGGGAAATAAAAGAGAATAAAATTAATGCATATAATAAAAACTCATTAAATTTTTATTTAATTAGAATAATTCTTATATCTAAAATCAGTCTGTATTTAGAGTAACATTATTAAGTACAATCAAGTTACAAAAATGACATGTAAATTATGCATTTTGTTTTATTAAATAAAAAAACTCAAAAATCTTGGTGGTGGTTTTGAAGGTACTCAGATTAGGCAAGATTTTTTTATACGATTACAATAAAGAATGAGGTTTTACAAACAAATATATTACACAAATTACCCCAGACTCAAAACATCAATCTATGGATCACACGAAGTTTTGCCCTGTATAGGAATCGAACCCACGTTAGGGTCACAAAAAACCCGCCATCATAATAAACTTTTTTAATTAGACACGCGGCAGTGTAAAAAACAGATTTTAAATTAACTGAATTTCATTAATAATAAATAATTATTATTCTAAGCTGGTCCCGGTTGATGTAAGATCTGTGGCAATGGTAACACTTCGCTCGGTAACTTCTTTACCTTTTTTGTTTTCTTCGGTTGAACTTTCATCTATAAAAAATCAATTTAATATTATCACTACCACTAATTATTTATAATGATTAAATCATTTATACATTTAACAAACGAATAAATTGTGTATACGTGTGGGTGCGCATGTGCGTGTGGGTGCGTATGTGCTTGCAAATCTGTGCGTATGTGCGTGTAGGTGTGCTTGCGTGTGTATGCGTCTGTGCGAATGCGAGTTACGTTAGTGTGTATGTGCGTATGCAGTGTGCATACCTTATAGTGCACCTCCCGCATGTGTCTGTACAGTGAGGAGTACCAGCCGAAGGCGGCCCCACACTGCCCGCAGCGGTACGGCGTCTCGCTTGTGTGCATCGCCACTATGTGGTAACGAAGCTTAGCTGCGTTCTAAAAATCATACATAATAAATAATGGAAAAACAACACACATATGAAAAAGTATATATACAAAATACAAGCAATTATATTCAACGGAATAGTAACAAGTATTTTTAATATGACAATAATTATATGTATATTATATACCTAGCCTTGCCATAAACATTTTAACTAAGAAAAAAAATATTTTTTTAAATGCAAATAATATTTATTATTTTTACAGTGTGTAAATTTAAAAATATAAAAAGCTTATTGAAAGTGCTTCCATTGGCTGCAATACAGTAATTTGAACGTTGAGGTCAGTTATCAATAGAAGCTCGCGTTCTTTTCATGGGGAAATTCTTCACTGCCAATCGTTTGGATTGTTTTGGGGACTCCAAATTATCATGGAGTTAAGAGCAAGCTGTACTCTCTAAAACTGATCATAAATCATATTCCAGTGGATTAAGATCTGGACTAGACGACGGTCAGTCTTCAGCTTTGATGAAGTCCGAGACGTTCACTTCTAACTAAGACTGCGTGAAACGGTGAACCGAGCTTTATGAACCGGCTTGTGCCGTTGTTTTGATTTCTTTTTCACAAAAATATGGCTTAGTCACTCCTTTATAGCTAACACTGGGAGTCTGATAATGCCTACGTTGCTCTGTCTACTAATTGGGAAGCTTTCTTAGAGCTTTGAGCATTCAAACGGTCATTTTGTTTGTTAAAATGTTGCTCAATTGTAAAAATGTTCTACTCCGTAAACAAAAGTTTTCTGTGAGCTCCCTTTTCGTACCGCTTCAGTAGTTGTTTCGATTTTACTACCCTATTCATCTTTAATTTATCAGTTAAGAAATGATCAGTGCATCTCTTATAAAATCGAGATAAAATCTTTTGCTTTCGGACAGGATTTCATCGAAATCTTTCCCTAACAGCTTTGACCACCTTTTTCGTAGAAACACTACGTGAACAGGCAGATCTTTCTCTGTCATAAACAGGGGAAGTCTCATTGTACCTATTTATAGCTCGGTACACAAACATTTGACTAATACCAAGTGTATGGAGAGTTTTAAAATTGTATTTGGCTCCATACCTACTTTGTGTAATGCAATCATAGCGATTCTGTTCTCTTTATCACCTCACTTCATTTTAATATCGCAAAATATTGTACAATGTATTGGCGCCAAAATGAGAAAACATAATGAACAACGTATAAAACAACATCGTATAAAAATGACAGTTAAATAAATAAATTGTAACAGTATTTATGGCCAGACTTTAAATTAATTTTAATTTAAATAAATAAAAATAATGAATAATATATTTTTTATACTTTATATAAATATTTGCTTAAATCTATTATAACTCACCTGATACGACTTCCCGCAAACGTGACATAGATTATCTTTCTTCTCTTTATTTCTGTGTACATTTTGCATATGTACGTACAATGACGTGTGACATTTGAAAGGCTGAAATTATTTATATATCTTGAATATTCTATAATTTTACGCATAGAATTGTATGTATAATGTATATATTTTTTTATTAACTAAAATCAAGTCACTTTTCAAACAAAAATAAAACAAATTTAACTCATTATCCGTTTGGGAGGTACGACATAAGAAACCGACACACAGATATACATGTTTTCTTACGGCACAAAATGACATGGCCAAATTGTTAACACTAAATATAAATACAACCTACCTTATTACACAGCGTACATTTAAATTTGATCTTATTGAGATGTTCCCAGTCGATGTGATCTCTCAGACGCGTCTTGTTCACGAACTTTTTACCGCATTCATTGCACATGAAACTGAACAAATTACTATTAGAGTGTGTGTGTGTGAGAGTTTACGCACAAGACCATACATAAGTATGTACATATGTTATTGTTTCATTTCTATGTGTGTGTATCTCTCTTCCATGAGTTATATGTCTGTCCCCCATATGTGTCAATCCTTTTTTTCTCCCCCCCCTTCCCCCTTTCGTGTACTTACACAACGTCAGAGTGAGAGTTATACATGATAGATGAAAAGAAGATGAAGAGAACAAAGCCTTATTATAGATTCCATCACCGTCCCGCAAAGACGATCATATATAGAATACTTAATTCACGTAGCGATACGATTGCTCAATTGGTAGAGCGACGGATTGGTTTTACGGAGGTCGCGGGTTCAAATCAGTGCCCGTATCGGTTTATTTTTCATTCTATTTTGCTATTATATTCATATGCGTATATATCCGTATGTATCTACGTGTGTGTATGCGCAAATGTCTGTACGTGTTTGTGTACGCGCCTGTTTGTATATGCGTTCGTGTATGTGTACGTATACTCACGTGAAATCAGTCTCAGACACGTGAGACCGCGATACTCGTAGATGTTGCCTGTAGGTGGCCACAGACGCGAACCTCTTATCACACGTGTGACAGTATAGCTCGCCGCTATCACGAGCCTAACAATAACAAATACAAAAAATTAATGAACAAAAATATTTTATGTTGAAATGGTTTTGTTCAAAAAATTATATTCATGTGAGACTGAACTCTACTGTGATATATTTTGATATTTGTTCATCAACAAAAGAAAACTTATTTCTGAACTTTTTCATAAGGTTTATGTTCTGAGATATATAATAAAACATTATTATGTACTATACTCTAGTCATTAATTTAAATATTAAATATATGTCATACCTTATGGCTCCGTAAGTGGCGACCGAGATTCGATTTCCATTGATACACTTTACCACATCGAGGACACGGGTATCTGTTCTGACCTTTATGAAGTACACTAAAAATATATATATATCAACTTTACTAAATAATAAAGTTATAATGTTAATTGAAATAACAAAAAAAAAACAATAATAGTAAAATAACTCTTACTTATATCAAGAAAAAGATAGCATAATAGTTATAGCCAATACTTTTTTTTTCCTAATTATAGAGAGTGAAAGAGAAGAAAACAACTACATGTAATTATATTAATTTCTCTTTTCTACTAAAGTAAAAGAAACAAGAAACAACTCACTTGAGATGGTATCGGTAAGTTTTTCGAGAACTGAAAACCTTCCCACACTCAACACACTGCGGTCTCTCAGGAAGCACTTCTGTACTGCGTTTACCACGAACGCCATTTTGTTTTACCTCCTAGGTAGTATAATAATACAACAAATTATTACCCCTAGTGATAGATAAGAGGTTCTTCATTACATTACATAGTATTGAATAACAGTTTTAATATCTTTAAATACATGTTCCTTGATCTAACAACATTTTTAATACTAATTTAAATAATAATTCCAAGAACTCATAAATACAAACATAATTTGTTATAACTAGAATGTCATATATGAAATCTCATATTTATACAGTCAAAATGGTTTGTGTGTATTTCTTAATTGAAAGTGGTACTATTATGTAATATTTTAATACTTAGCTTAATAATGAATAACAAATTATATAATAATATTTAAAAGTTAACAAAAAAATATAAGAAAGTATGGAATGGCCATCTAAAAGTTGTTATAGGATATAAATGACTCTCAGTACTTTCTGCACCCCTGGTGCAATTTTGTGCAAAATTACATAATCATTCATTCACTAATTAAGGAATAACAAAAAGTTACATATGGTATTAAAAGTATAACAAACAAACAAGCTTACATTCTTATATGTAATGTATTTAATATTTTCAAATGTCACTGACCTTTTTCACAGAATGATCTTTGTCTATATGGGTCTCTAATTCTATTTTCTTGTTAAAATTCTTTCCACAATCCTGACATATAAATATATCTTTCTCTTTCTCAAGGCAGTCTGTTTCACTTTTGTCTATTTGTAGCCTTTTCCTTTTTAATTTTACCTTTTGTTTTATTTTATTTTTTGTCACCTGAAATATTTGACTTACTGTGAGTTTGTAATGTCAAAATATCATATAAATGTAATATAATTTATAAAAAAATGTTAACCCACATTTAAGTAAATAAATTGTACATTTTTCTTATATTATTATTGTTGACAAAGCTTTGGTAAATATTATTGGGATTTGCAGATGTGTGAAGATCCGTGTGCCAGCAATCAATGAAATGAGTCTATATGTGTGTGTAAAATAATTCAATAACTGATATATATTTAAACAAATAATAATCTGTTATATATTTTGATATACATGTTTAACACATACTAGCAAAAAAAAAAAAATTTGTTGATAGTAATTAGAAGATTAGTATTGAGCAATGTGAAAATGGCAAACATCCATATCTAAAATAAAAAAAAAAATAGTTTTCTGACAGTGCAAAACCTAAACTTCAACCGAATATGAATCTTTTGTTTAAAATCATTATTCATAATGCTAAGTAGGTTTTATAGAGGCATTGTGTGTCTTACAGACAAGTACAGTGATACTGATTTGTCTTTCTATTCAAGCATTTAAGATTTGATTACAGACCAGTCCAAAAATAATAAATACTCATATTTGTCTGGGGCTTGTAGGTAAAGATAATTTATACAATGGTTTGTATAATTCAATAGATGCTAAGAGGCATAAGGCATCTTTGTTTAAAAATATCAAATTAAATGACTAACAAAAATAAAGCTAAAACCTCATTAAACATTTTCTCAGTTCCAAAAATGAAAACTTCCTGTCACATTATGAACTTGGTGCAATTAATCAACAAAGTTAATATATAAAGCAGGATATATAATATAAAGAATGAATTCTACCTTTTTATCCTTAACCCCTTTTGACTTTAGCTCTAGATCATTAACAAATGTCTCCGGCTCAAAGTGCAGGTCCTCTTTATCCGAAAGTTCGTTTTTGACATCAACATCTTCAAATTCTACTTTTATTATATCCTCAGGGTAGCTCAAGTTGTGGATTTGGTGTGATTGCAAGTGTGATGTGTGGGAGATTGTTTTTGATGATGTGTTCTGAAATAATAAACACACTTTTTATATTGTAAGCTAAATGTCTTGCTAACTCTCTTGCTGCTAATGTAATTATATATTACTAATTGTGGTCAGCAGTTCCGCCCAAGTGGGCTACAGAAGGCAGAGTTCATAACAGACATTGATAAGATTTTTCTCAACAACTTGCATCACATATGTGGTCCCCATAAATAGCTCTTTTTTTAAAATAAAATAATATACAACCCATGTTCACCTTGAAAGTGTTAATAAACATAGTTGAATAATTTTTATGAAAAAGATATTGATAGTTCTGATGATTGCCTCCTACATATATGATAACAAACTTGTTAATTTACCACCTTCTAAGATTATATATATACAAATTACCTGGTGTATCTGATCCAAAAGCGTCGTATAACAACATTGAGCTTGTCTTTTGAATCTCTGGTAACGACATAGCAATGCGCGGCACTCAAAACATACACGTAAACATACTTCTAACAAGGAGCCTGAAATCTATATATTTAAACTTTAGTACTAATCTTGAATTTTAATATTTAATGTTATAATGAATGTTCTAGATTAATAATAAATAACTTATTTAAACTTTATTAAATATTTAAATAAACATTTGGGAAGGTAGAGAAAATCTCAAAATTTTGTTTACGTCTTAATTTATCAATATAGATCAGTATTTGATAATATTATAATATTTTTTCAAAAGGTTGTAATAAAAAGATTGTTATTCATGTAATTTATAGAAAACATGACCGTACTTACAGAGATTTCATTTAAAATTTGTGAGTAAACCTGTTGTAAGTCCGTTCCGTCTATGAGGAACAAATTTCGACCCGAACACAGACAAGCTGTGCATAGATCCTCCATTTTACACTGTCTAATTAATACATCAATATTTTTAATATTATTTATTTATTTCAAGAATAATAACATCAATTATACTATTGTTTTTTTTAAAGAAAAGCGTCCTTTCTCTTTGTCACAGTTTGACATTAGATCAACTATGTTTCTCTATGGACTTATACACAATGGCTAGTGTTGCGCAAAAGAATCTCATGTTATTCATACAATCAAGTCGCTAAACTAAATTTATGCAACTTTCTATTCCATTTCAAACTTCGAGTGATTTGGTATATTAATTAAAAAAATATATTTGAAATTGTGATGTGTAATCATATCAATTTAAATATAAAATATTGTTATCTCTACAATATTTGAATAATGTATAACCTATGCATAAAATGTGATAACAGTATCCAGTCACAGTTGGGTTTGGATACGTAATTATTATAAGTTTTTTGTTATCTATTATCCACCATTCTTTAGCCCAACCTTAGGGTTATAACAATAAATGATTTTTTTCAACAATATTTTATTCTACTTCACGTTTTTTACTTAATTTTTATCAGTAGACTTCCTTCTTTGCTTCTTGATTATAATTTCTATGAAATCACTTTAAAAAAATTAATTCATTTTATAATAGTTTAAAATAATTATTTTTTAATAAATTTTTACATCAATTGTTAGGGACACTGGGCACTCACTAATGAGTAAATGGCGTCGTCGGTTCACACTTGACGGAATACGAATAATATAAAAAGTTAAAATGGCGTACGTTCTAAAATTACAACAATTGTGATCGAGTGAAACTTCAATATACCTAAGTGGAAAACAAGTATTTTAAAAGATTATAATAACTAACTTTTAATTCCTTAATACAGTGATTAGTAGAAATAGCGATTTACATATTTTAGTTCATAGTCTAAATGTGGGATTTATGATAATATCCTATGTGGCGTGAGTTGTGAATATGACGCAGTTTTTACCCCCAAATCTACTTGCTTTATTCGCGGCTCGGGATCAGATCCCGTATTTGCCTCCGGCAGCAAAGCTTCCACATGAAAAGAAGCAGAAAGGCTACGATGGAGTCGGCGCTTTTCTCAATATTTTTGAGGTTAATATTCCAAGCCGACTAGGTTTATCAATGAATTGTTGTAGTTGTTATTGTAGATGTTGTGGATAAATATGAATATAATGTTTTGCATTCAATACACCTTGAACTTGCTAAGACTATCTTTAATTTCTTATATTTTTAAAATTCTTTATGGGAAACATTAATTTCAAACATCTATATTATAGCACCCCTCGGAGACTCCGCCCCCCACTCGCGTGGAGACTCGTGAAGAGCGTTTGGAGAGACGTCGCCGAGAACGCGCAGAACAGACTGCATACAAACTGGAACAGGAGATAGCATTGTGGGACCCTACCACTAACGCAAAGGCTACAGGAGATCCATTCAAGACACTATTTGTTGCTAGAGTTGTAAGTATATCTATACTTGTTATTTCTCCTTTTGTCCAGTGTAGTATTGCAGTATGTGTTGGCGTCAGCACTGTTTTTTAATGGGTGGACTATTTGCAATTCTACTAAACTGTTCTACAAATTAATAAATAAATATTAATTTTCTTTTCTCTTGAATGACAGCACAGATTTGGTTTTTTGTTGTATTCATAGATATATGCATATTAATATTATAAAGATGAATTTCTGGCACTGACAGTCACATTATATATTATTTGGGAATGTTATTACAACAAAATCATCACACACACTAAGACAAAATGACAAAAAGTATTCATTAAATATGTGGATAATATATTTGTAGTCTGGATTCCATCCACAGTTATATGTGTGCTGATGAGGTAAAATGTATATCAGAAAAAAGTGCAATTAGAAATACATACATAATTATTGGTAGATACAGAAAAGAAGGCAAACTTTTTATGTTATTTATGTTTATTAGTGAATGCAATTAATGATTTAATAAAACAAGATCTTCCGGTGGCTGAAATTGGACCTTAAAATATAAAAAATATGAAGTTCTATAACAAAAGTTTTATTTATCTATAAAACTTTATTTAATTAGATTGTTTAAGAAACCATATTAACATTTTGACATCAGTCTATAATATTCTATATCTATAATGTGAAACAAAAACTATTTTAATGTATTTGAAAAACATATTAATATATAAATCAATTTTATTAACTTCACCAACTTCCTGTTAACAGAACTATGACACTTCCGAATCCAAGCTTCGAAGAGAGTTTGAGGGATATGGACCAATAAAAAAAGTAAGTGGATACTATGTATTTTGTATTTTATTACTACTTACATTTTAAAAAAAGTTAATTCAAATTATAGTACAAAATTTATTGTAAACACATTTATGATTTCCCCTATGAAATTAGATCTATGGATGAGAATTGTTTCTAAAATTGGTTACTTTTTAAATATTACATTTAACACATTTGCTAAAAGTCAGCGTGTTTGTGTTTGCACTGATTGCAAATGACTAAGCAGAAAAGAAAAAAACTTATTAAATATATAACATTTGTATTATTTTTCACATATAAAACATCGTAAATTAAATCAAAAGATCTAAAGTAACAATAAATTAAAACAGCAAATGAGTTAAAGTGATCTTTTTTTGTATGTACTGTTAAGAACTAATAGTCTAGATTTAAAATATTACTTTTCTATTTGACAACCCAGTTTTCAAAGAACATACCTATTTTATTAAATTTGAGATCTAGTTTCATTTTTTTTTTGTAGTTCTGTAAATTATCTTGACTATAAAACGTTTTGTTTAGTGGACGGAATTATATATATTTAATTATTTCCAGATACACATGGTATTTAGCAAAGAGAATTCTAAACCACGCGGTTATGCGTTCATAGAGTACGAGCATGAAAGAGACATGCACTGTAAGTATTGAAAATGATGTACAGTTGAATTGAGAAGTGATTATATTGTTTATTTGATCACTTCTTTTTAATTACGTAGTGAATTTTTTCATAATATATTTGGATGTTATTTTATTAATTTTAAATGCTTTTTGATTTTTTTTTTATAAACATCTTTTTTTTTTTAATTTTTATTACAAAGTACTGAAATATTTTTTTGATTACTTTAAAAAATATATATTTAAAAAAAAAAGGTTCGCATTATTGATTTTTTTAAACCTGGATTTTTTATTAATACATGTTATTTTTAATAATACTAAATCTAAGTATATTATGAGAGATTCATTACACGGAAATTTAAAGTTTTTTGAGTATTGGATTATTGAAACCTTTTTGGAGGGAACAAATTATCTGTGGTTGCTAGAATTTTTAATGTGGAAAACCTTACGTGATATACTATAGTAGGAATGTGGTTTCTTTTTCAAAATTTATAAGATTATATATTTTTTTTAAACCGGCATCAAGACAATTTTTATTTATTTGTTTGATTTTTATTTTTTTTTCTACAAAGGCGCGTATTTTTGACACATCCTCCAAAAAGGTTGCATCGAGCCCGCGTTCGGAAAGCGTCAATGATGTATGATTAATAAGTGGTTTTTTCTATTCACACCACAGACCCAGCCGTAATGACCCTACCTCACGAGAATACCGGCGTTATTTAATAGGTTTGTATGTGGTGGTAAGATGCCAGCATACAAGGTCATACAAATAGTAGCCCCCCCGTTTATTGGTTTTATAAAAAAAAATATACTCTTTTATTTTTGGAACCTCATCGATTGACTTAATAATGATCGTTTTTATTTTTTTTGGTTACATTATGGAAATTTTTCGAAAATAGTTTTTAATAAAAAAAAATATTCTTTTAAATATTTTATTTTATATATTTTGCGCATAATGGAAGCGTAAGTAGAGCGCACCAGGTAAATGGTTTTTTAACTTCGCGACGGATCGCAACAATTCAGTAATAATTATATATAAAAAGTAAGTAAGTTTCGGACATTTGTGAGTTTCAAAGTAAGTAGTGACGGTGGGTATTGCTTTTTAAATATCAATTTATCGTCTGTCGGCTCGGTCGGTAGGTATCAGAGTAGGTATGTGTACGGAATGTTTTTTTTTTTTAATATTTTTTAAATTAAACAAAAAAACAAAACATTCCATTTTTTTAAATGTCGTAATAGATGTGTTGTACAGATTTAGATATTATCAAGGATATCTAAATCTAAGCACCGAATTATTATTTTAACGGAGAGTAACATCCCAATGTGTACCTGGATATCATAACTTGGTATTGCTTTCCAGCTGCGTACAAACACGCTGACGGTAAGAAGATCGACGGCAAGAGGGTGCTGGTGGACGTGGAGCGCGCCAGGACTGTGAAGGGATGGCTGCCTAGGAGACTGGGTGAGTTTGGTTTTTTATAGGGATAAAGAGTTCAAGATGGATTTTTTAAGTGGAATATAAAGAGAGGTGGTTTTGTTGTATATAATAATCCACTTGATGGTAAAACTATCGGCATGAAGCAGCGCTCAAGAAGTAACCTGCGCAGAAGTTTAAATTAAGATATCTGAGGGGCTGGCTGCCGCGTTAGGCCCCCCCTTACCGGTACGACACGCCGCTCACTTACAGTCGACTGCTCAATTGTTATCGAAATTAATATTTTATTGTTATTTTTTATTACGTTTTTATTTTTGTTGAGTTTGTGTCTTTGAACAATAATTTATTTCGATAATGTTTTTATTACTATACGTAATCCTCACAAACTTTAATAAATCATATCTTAGATACAATATAAACCATAGGTAGGCAATAATTATCAACAGTTTTTTACTATAAAAATTTAAATTAAGGACTCGTTTACGGGTTTGCCCAAAATTATCAACTTTTCGGTACATAATGCTACAAAATCAAACTTAATGTAGTGAAACCAATAATTGTAACGCATAGAATGTTTCCTAATCTTTGGCGTTCTAAGAAAAAATCCTGTAATATTGTAGTTTTTATATTTAAAAAACGATTTTCCTTCACGTATTTTACGAAATCGGGAGGAGTTTAGGTACTTTTTGGTCGTAAATATTATAATATATTTAAGCATAAAAATACCTTAGCTAAGAAGACATACTCAACGTCTCAAAATGTGTGTGTAAAAAACCCTAAGTAAGTTACGTAATATGTATATCAGAAAATAAATAAAAATATTTTTAATTTATATCACTTATCTGTAGTTACACATGATTCTTAATGTATTTCAATAAGGTTCATTTTATATGCTATTATAGTTGAACCTTTTTAACAAATATTTCTAAAATTCAATTATCACCTCAGTCGGCGTGAGGCCGTTGTCATGAGCGGTCACTTGTATCGCTTGTATGCAAAAATGAAAATTAGTGAAGATCCGTTGTATGAACGCAAAATATGTAATCAAACCTAACTTGATACTTTACAGTTTATATTTTTTCTGTCAATTTGTCAGTGTTTTTTTTTTGTATTTAATTTTACTTCTAGTACGTACGGATTATTATCGATATTTCTTGACTTGATGGGAGTGACCCAAGGGTACCCTGATGGATGGATGCTAGTGGATCTGGTAGACGAATAGGAGTAAGTGCACCGAGTATGGGCTTGTTATGTTGCTTTCGATGAGATCTTACCATCAGGCTTGATGGAGTGATCTGAAGGTACCCTGATTGATGGATGCTTGTGGATCTCATAGACGAATGGAGCTGGGTGAACCGAGTATGGGCTTGTTTTGTTGCTTTTGGTGAGATCTCACCGTCAGACATGATGGAGTGATCTGAAGGTACCCTGATGGATGGATGCTTATAGATCACTTAGACTATTGGAGCTGGGTACACCGAGTATGGACTTTTTTTGTAGCTTTTGATGAAATCTTACCGTCAGGCTTGAGGGAGTGATCTGAAGGTACCCTGATGGATGGATGCTTGTGGATCTCATAGACGAATGGCGCACCAAGTTCTATACATCTAGGAGATCCACTAGCATCCATCCATCGGTATACCTTCAGGTCCACTCCACCAATCCTGGAAGTATTATCTCTTTATGATTAACACAACGGGACTAAACTCGACTAGCCTTGCTTTTTTAGTCTTAAAAGATTAAGTAACACCGAAGTGTGCAGCTACAGAATACAGGTCACAAAATAATTAATAAGTATGTCATATATGTAATAATAATCTGTAATTTTATCACATGTATAATGTACATATTATACATGTGATAAAATTACAAATTATTATTACATATATTTGTGCCAAAGTATTGTGGGCGCGACAGTACAGATGCGCAGTAATTCCCTCCAAATTTCGCTCAGAGCTTTTTGACAATGTCAATTTTCGATACCTATACGTGGTAGCATTTAAATATCTTCATATATGTATCTAGTAATATCTGGTAGTAGCAAGTGTATTGTAAGAGTTTAATCGGCAAATGATGGTGAGTGGTACAACTTACATAGGTTTTGCCATCTGGTACAGAGAAGAGTGAAGGAGAGAGAGATAGGATAGGATAAGGCGTCGGCTTCTGTTACTTATTGTACAAAACTCAGCTATAATATAGTTTTTTTAACCCAATACTTCTGTGGGAAGATGTTACTTCCGGTGGTCTCGGTTGAGCCAGCTCGTATACGAACTACAGTCAAATGACTATAGCTAGACTACGACTACATTTATGGTTTTAATTTACATTAAATGTATTAATGCCGTTATCAAACGATAAGTATACGACTATTTAACAGGTGGTGGTCTCGGCGGTACGAGGCGAGGTGGTGCCGACGTCAACATCAAGCACTCTGGGAGAGAAGACAACGAGAGAGAGAGGGAGCGATACAGATTGGAGCAGCGGGACAGAGACAGGGATGAAAGGAGGGATAGGGATCGTGAGTCATCAACATCACTTACATCATACATTATAATTATATAATTCTTGTTGTTCTACCTTTTACTTTTTTTGTTGGTGTGTCATCATTATTTGAGTGTTATAGTAGCGATACAGTAGCTCAATTGTTAGAGTGACGGGATGGTTTCTCAGAGGTCACGGGTTCGAAACCCTGCCTGTATCGATTTATTTGACATTCTACATTAATTTAAAAATTTAAATAAGCTTAATATGGCTTTAAATGTTTAAAAATATTTTCAAATATTAATTTCGGGTGTGGCATCTTTTTAACGCTTATCTATACTGCAAAGTTACAAAAATTGTTTAGAATTTTCAAAAGAAACTTAACAGAAGTCACCATTGTCCCGATAAAGACAATCACATACAGAATGCTTAAATATCTAAGTGTTAGAGTAAATGTAACTCGTGTGTTTGTGGCAGGTGGTCGTCGCGCCCGCAGTCGATCGCGCTCCCGACGACGCTCGGGCTCAAGACCGAGGCGCAGGGAGAGAGAAAGAGAGAAGGAAAAGAGAGAGGAGGACGGAGAAAGGTGAGGCTGAGAAATTTGTGGTGGCAATTGTCTTTTATTTGTATTATATTAATGTTTAGTGTCTTTCTTAGTGTGTGTTGTCTCTCAGGTAGGATTAGTTGGAAAATTTAGGAGGAAAGGGACACCTTTACCTATCAGAGTTCTAGTATGATAAAGTATTGTTTTAACAAGAGAGAATAAGAACTCAAGTAATATTCATGATTTTGTCCACAGAACACGTCGTCGGAGGTCTCGTTCTAGGTCGGAGCGCCGTCGCGAGCGTCGTGAGAGGGACAAGGAACGCGACAAGGATAGAGATAAGGAGCGGGATAAAGACAGGGACAAGCGACGCCGTAGGGACAAGGAAAGGAAGGAACCCAAGGTCAAGCCTGAGGATATTAAGATTAAGGAGGAACCACAGGATGGTGAGACAAAAATTGTTTTTATAGTTTATTGATAGTTATGTGTCCAAATCCCATTTTGTGTTCTTCTTCATGCTTCTCTTATTCCTCAAGTAAGCATATTTGCAAATTGTCCAAGCTACTTATCATTGTATATAAACATAGAATGCTAATTCATCAATTTGAGAACAGACATGATAGTTCATCAAATAGATCGAAAATCATCAAATAAATCGATGGACTTATAGTAAACAAAATACATAAAATAATAATAAAAATTTAAATTAATTCCTATGAAATGGCTAAATAAAAAATATGTCAAGTGTATTACTTTATAAAATAAATAAACATACAAACTTTTGAAATTGAAATCATCCTGCTGACTATAAAATAAAAACCTGCTCAACATTTTAATTTACTGAGATTTCGTGATTGTGCAAGTCGATTTTTTTTCTCTCAGATACAAATATATTTACTGGATTTACCTTATTTTGTATTTCACATTATCTTTAAAGTTTTTATTTTGCATAGTGTATTTTTTTGTATGGTTATATTGCAAAGTAAAAATAAAATGTTATATATGTATATACTTTAGTGTGCATATCAATAATAATAAATAATAAAACTTCCAGACTACCCAGAGTTTAGTTTGCCGCCTCTGGACGTACAGATCAAACAGGAACCGGAGGACGAAAACAAATATAATCCTGAAGATGCTAACGGCGACGATTATAACTATTAGCACATGTAATAAATAGCTTCCCAAGACAATATACAAATAGTTTGATGATTAGATTAATTGATTTAATGTATTTTAGCTCATTTCTTTAGTATTTGTATTTTACAGTCAAATTTTTAATGTCACCTTTAGGTGATAATTTTGTTAGCAATAATAGTAAAGGAGGCTGTAATCAATACCGGGAAATAAACATTAACGTCATTTACAGGAAAATGAGACTATAGCGTCCGAAATTAATAATATATCTGCAATCCGATATTGAAGTCACAGTAAATTGCCACAAAGTCAATCCACATGTTGGTTAGGTCGGTCGCAAGAAACGGATTTTAATTGTTAGTGCCAACAACTGGATCAGGATATATTATTAATTTCGCCCGCCAGTGTACTGTTGATATAACGCTTTCAGATAGATTTAGTATCTAGAATGGCTATAATAATCAATATATTGTAACCATCCAAATGCCTTCGAAGTCAATCGAATTTTAACATAATGCACATCATATTATTGAGTTATCTCAATAAGTAATTTTTTAAATTAAGTGTAAATAATCGTTTTGTCAGTCTCTACGATATTTTAAGATAAATAAAGTATGATAAAAAGTTTTTATTTTATTGACTACCACAATTTTAAATTAGGTTTAATCCTGATACCTATTCTTTCCATCTAATCTATCGACTGATTGAAAAAGCAGAAATTATACGCACATTTCTTTAGTTCAAACGACATTTGTTTCTTTTGTAGTTTGAAGAGCTCTCTGTGGATAGACATGTTTTGTATTATAAATAATCTTAATGTCAAAAGATAGCTACATTAGTAAAGTATATATAATTTTAACGATTACCATAGAAAAATGTATTGTACATGTTACTGATTAAATAAATTCGTACATAATTGTTATGTGCGTATTATATAATGCATAGTTAATATTCGATAGTTATTGGAATACTATTGTCTATTGCATGGAAGAATAGTATACGATAGAGCGGCAACACTATGGCCTATGGTTCACAAATCACAACAAATGTCAACTTGTACTTTATTACTTTGATTCCTGAGAATATATTGTTTTCTGTCCTAGGGCTTTTAATTGGTTGGGAATTTCCTGTAGTGATTAAATCGAATTAAAAAAGAGTAGATTAAAACTTTAAAATGTCAACAGCGGACTTAAGATCGCTGTTTCAAGCGAAGTTAAAGGAAAATCCCGATCACGGCTTTCATCTTTATGATTTAGAAAGGATAAAAGACGAGAAATATTTGAAACGAGTGATGAAACACACTGAAAATGACCTAAAACAAGCCACTGATATGTTATGGGACATATTTTCTTGGCGAAAGACGGTAGGTGCAAATGACATTAACGAAAATAACATTCGAATGGATTATATTTCTGAAGGGGTTTTCTTTCCCCGCGGTAGAGACGTAAATGGCTGCTTGTTACTTATAGTTAAATCCAAAAAACATGTCAAAGGAGCTAAAGACTTTGAAGAAATAATGAGAATAATTATATATTGGTTTGATCGTATAGAACGCGAAGAAAATGGCAATAAAGTTACATTGTTCTTCGACTTAGATGGCTGTGGTCTTAATAATATGGATATGGATTTAACTAACTATGTGATATCACTCTTCAAAAGCTACTATCCAAGTTTTTTAAATTACATAATAATTTATCAAATGCCATGGGTAATGTCGGCAGCATTTAAGATTATTAAATCGCTTTTACCAGCTAAGGCTGTAGAGAAGATGAAATTTGTTAACAAAGATACTTTAAAAGAATTTGTATCACCTGAGCAAGCATTGGTATGTTGGGGCGGTCAAGATAATTATGTTTTTGAATTTTCATCTGAAAGCCGAGGTCTATCAGAACATACTCCAAAGAAAGTGACCTTTGCTGAACAAGGAGATAACCATTCTCCAGGTGAAATGCTGCGTCTTAACCCTAGTAGTCTGATTATTTTTAAAAATGATAATGAAGAAGTTACCGGCCAGTTTACAATTACAAATATGGATGAGAGTGCGATATCATTTAAAATAAGAACTACATCCCCTGAAAAGTTTCGTGTCCGACCGAGTTCTGGCACTTTGATTCCAAATGCCAGTCAAACTATACTTATTGTTGTTCAATCTGGCTTACAGCTTCGCAATGTGATGAAAGATATGTTCCTTGTCATGTCTGTACAAATACCGAAAACAGAATTAACTCTGAAGGAGCTTAGTGAGATATGGAAAAACTCATCTGGCAGTAAAGTTGATGAATACAGACTAAAATGTCAATTTCCTGTTAAAGAATTACCCAAAAATGGTAATCTGATTGAGGTCAAGAATCAAGAAAAGCCAGATTCAGTTGCAAATGCATTAAATAACCTTCAAACTAATTATGAAATACTTCATCGTCAAATTGACAAACTTAAAACTTATCAGCTTCTAACTCTAATTATGACTTTTATTTCATTGCTGTTGGGTTACTTGGTTTACCAAAGCTCTAATGGAAGTGATAGATATTGTGAGCGCATCTAGCCCTTGCCGTTAGTGGTTTTTGAAACCACTTTGGACTTGGACATAATTTATTATACTGTTTCGGTGTTTGTGGTGGTTCTAAATATGTTGTTGTATTTAAAGTACCGGTTATTAATTTGTTCAATAGAAACTGCACATATTAAAATTTAAATTATATTATTTTAAAATTGATGTTTAATCAACTAGAAGTTCTAGCAAATTCAGAAAAAACAATGTGTAACACCATTCAGGTCCAAAAATTTCACATTCAGTTCAGGGAATAACACACAAAAAGAACAATAAATAGTCTGTGTGTATGTGCCAGTTCATTTACACATACATACAGAAGGTTTATATAAAGGTAGATATGGGATTGACATGAGTTATAAGGTTTTATACTACTTTAACAATCTTAGTGTAAGTTTTGTAAATATGTTTTTAGAGGCTTTATTATTTTATACAATCAATATCAATTATTTGCAATTTATTTGACTTAAATAGGAATGTTCAAATATTTATAGCTATGTATTCCAATATTATATTATCTATAAAGGATTGTCATTTAGATATATTACAACTTATTAAAGTTCTGAACATATTTGCCATTACTTCAACTTATTTTTATAAGTATAGAATTAATTATAAAATATCAAAATTGCAATTTATTTAATTTTATGTACAAAAAACTGTGCTGATGCGCTGAATAGGTGATTCACAAGATAATCGTATATTATTCGGTTTAATTTTTAGCAAACTGGGTATTTGGCTGAATACAAATAGCGAAAAAAATGGCAAATACTGAATACCAAACGAGTAGTCGGCGCATCTCTAGTTTTAAGGTATGAAAGCCTGAGTAGGTATTTTCCATTGCACTAAAAAAATAGTAATAAAAAATCATATAGGTAAGCTGTCAAATATAAAGCTTCCATTTATACATTAATCAAATGTGCTAACATATTGTTTATCGATATTTTTATAAAAATAAGTGACTGCCAATGTTTATAATATTTATGTAGCTAATCACAAATCTACATCTTCAGGCAAAGCTATGGAGTACATATTATGAATAAAAAAATTGTTGTTAATGTCGTTCTAGAATACTTATAACAAAAATAACTTAATTATACTGTCTTAAAACTATTTACTAGTAACTGATAATTTTGAAAACACTCATTTTAATTTATGTTTGCATCATATTTTGTTTTGTAATTTGTTTAAGCATTTATTGTGGTAATTATTATGAATAAAAATATATCATATATTTATTGAAAGGCCTAAGAATTAATTGGTTTTTAACTTGACTATAATCAGACCCAGTATATTTGTTAGCTTTGTACATCAAGTGCACAAACATTCCTGTCATAATCTATATAGTAACTTATTTATAGATTTAAGAATTGATAATTTAAATTTCTCACTTTGTGCATAGAATAGAATATGGGATCTCGTAGTATGTGTTAAATTCTGTTTTTTTAATGTTTCGGTATAATAATTTTAGGCGACGCAAAAATATTTTATCATAATATAAAAAAGCATTTATATATTTAAGAAGTTAATATTATAACATCATGTATGTAGGATTTATTATTTATATTGCGATTTTTCTAAGGTGTTTAAAATTTATAAAAACTGTTTGAAATATATTAAAATATATTATAAATGTATTTTATTTAACAAAACAATAAGTTTAAGTTGGAGTAAAAAAAACCATTATAATCCAAAGTTTAATTCTTTTCAAACACAACAGACGATACAACGCTACCAACTTGACCGCCAAATTTAAATTGCGGTGTTGGTATTACGCACTTTAGTTTCATTTTGCCTGAGAATTGTTTGATCAGCTCAGCTTCGGTCCAGTTACAAGATGTTATAACGAATACTCCTAAAAATATAATAGTTATTAATACAATATTAAATTATTTTGAATATTAATTTAATTCAATAACTTTATTTTTATTTAGATTGAAATTTAAACTGTAACAAAAAAATACTAAGAAATAAGGTAATTTTTAACTTATGTTGATTTTAACATATCTAAGTGTATAGTCATATTAAATATTTTTAAATAAATATAAAATGTTAAATAAAGCGATAGTGATTCGAATCAGCAGTTTCGAGACATCGATTAGAATTTTCGATAAAAGCTTAATGATTGCATCGTCCCGATAAACATAATTATGAATTGGTAAATCAAGGCTGGTAGAGATATGGAAACTCAAATAGCATAGTGACGGGGCGATTTCCGAGTGATCGCGCGTTTGAATATCCTTATTGGTTATACATTTCAAATATATTATACAAGCAACAAGGCTATACATTTTCATTCTTTTCAAAAATTAAATCTCACATTTTTTAATACTGGTGCTATTTTGAAACTCATACTCTCCCATTAATTTCTTATATCATTCATTATCGCCAGGCCATCCATCTCTACATTCACATTCAATATGCATTTGCATTGCATCTAATTCTTATGTAGCTTACAATTCTGATTCATATAACAAAGCAGTTTATAAAACAGTTTTATATATATTTTTTTCTTTCAGTCAAAACCAGCCACTATAGAAGTAGCAAATTAAAAAATAACTCTTAATCTTTTTGGTAACAATTTTGAGTCATAAGTAATATAAGTATTTACCATTATCTTCTAAAAGTTCCACAGTTCTGTCAATATATATCATACGGTTCTCTTTCTGATTGTCTGGATTTAAACTTATTGCGTCATAGGTACCCTTATCGTGTATCAATCCAAAGCGACCAAGTGATTTCACATCATCCCTAATTATATCAAACACCTATAAAGATTCAAATACATATTACAACCTTATTAATGCAATTTGAGATTGATTATAAGGCTTCATACAAACTCGATCCATAACCCAGTTATATGTTATGTAACTTAAGAATTAGATTGTAATTAATTGTAATTTAAATTTTCAATTTCGATTTTAATCTCATACAAAGATTTTGATCAATTATTACTAAAGCTTTTCATTAATTATTGTTATAATTAGAAGTTATAGTAGAAGCTAAATCCATAATTTAACCTAACTTACAGTCAATATTTAGGGGTATCTCTAAATAATATGTAAGTATATACTTTTAAGGACAGACAAAGCTTCATAGCATTATATGGATTCACAAATTATGAATGTAAGTAAAAAAAAATAAATTCTTCCACCCCTCTCAGAATTATTGACACAGACCGTAGAAAAGAATTTTATATTACCCGTACATATTAAAGAATGTTACACAAACCTTTAACTGCAACAATGGGCACTCCTGCTTAGCAACTTTCTCAGACAATGTTATAGCTTCCTGGCAGTAATCTACACCAAGTAAATTTGTAAAGCCTTCTCTTGCCAACTCCAATAATGTATAACCATTACCACATCCTGGAAGTAAATACACACAATACTTGTTTAAATTTTATACAAGTTAGTTAGTGATTGTTTATGTTTTGTAGACTTATTAAAGGACATACAATACTTTTTTGTTTTTATTAATGGTAATTGGTAAACAGAATACATGTAAATGAAGTTTTTTTTATAGTAAAAAAGATAAGAAATAAGAATCTATTTATTTCATACCTAAATCCACAATAGCTGTATCTTTTGCCTTATTTTTGCTTATCCAATTAATAACTCGTAACGCACTGTCTTCTCCAAACCAAATATCGCCCGGATCCCCATGATTCTCGAAGTTAGTTATCTCCGTTGTGTATGTTTCCTGCCAGTATTTATGAGTGCCTAGTTCAGATGCTTCGAGTTCCGAGTCTTCCATTATATTTAAACTTTTTGTATTTTATCTCATAAAAATTAAGGATTGTATCTAAAACTGATAAAGTAAATAGATCGTCATACTATGTGAAACATATTCTTTTTAATATATTGTATTATTAATGTAAAGATGATTTTTTTTTACATATATACGAAATATTTTTGGTTACAATAAAACAACCTTACTAACTTTTGACTACAAATTGTTGTGAATACAAGATAAATCATAAACCATTTTAAATGAAATTATCATAAGCAAATGTTATAAATTAGCTCAAGATGGAAAAAAATAATAAACATATCAATCTCACAATTCACAAATTTCAAAAAGTATGTTTATAGTTAAAAATGTCAATGTCAAATGACAATGTCAATGATATTTGAAATTATCTTCACGTCGAAAAACTAAACTGAGGTAAAACTATAATTAAATAATTATTAATGACATTGCATTATACGTATCTTAATTTCAGTAATAAAATTTTTGTGCTAATTTATAATTCTATGCGAGGATTATACATCCAGATAAAAATTGAGAACCCATTCATTCGTCACAGTAATGATCAACTCCTAAGCATAACTGTCTACATATTATTATGTCAAAACTGAAATATAAATTCATTTATCATAGTTCAGTTTGAACATTGTAACTGCATCGAAGTTTCCGTATTATCGCGCGTAATTAACTGTTAATTTATGATACTAACATGTGAATAAGAAGAGTATTTTTTAAATTAAAAATAACTGTATTATTTATTAATAGCAAATCTCGAATGAAGTAATAAATCAATAGCTATGCGTCGTAGCCCAAAACTATATAATGTGCTTTAAAATTTGTGATAATCTAGCTACTTAATTAGAATTCAGTTTTTACAAAACTCGTTTATTTATGTTTAAACAATACATGTCATGGTAAGTTTTTGAATTTATTTATATTTTTGAATGTTTACTTGTCGTCGGTGTACCATATATATGTGTTATTATTTATGTCTTTTTAGTTTATATTTTTTATAAAGACACATTCAGAAGAAATTATACGAATAACCTAATTATGAAGGAAACACCTAAAATATATGTAAAACATAAATAATGTGTATCTTGTTAAATAATTATATATTATGATTATAGACATATTTGAATAATATTAAACAGACACATTGAAGTAATATTATCTTAGTTCATAAGTTAAGACATCTCTCCATTTTTCAGAACTACACAATTATTTTATCTTTAAATTTTGAATCATTGACTTAATATTAAACTGGTAACGGTAATTTTTAGTACTAATGATGTTTATGATCATTTTTAGTAATCTACCTTTAATACCTATTGATTAAACCCATAGATATTTAAACAACTCTTATGTTTAACATACAGTATGGCACATTAATAACAGAAAATGATAAGAATATGTATATATGTATGTATGTATGTATATAAAAGTTGAAGATATCTTGACATGGTGAAGATTCATCCACTTCACTTGACAAAGAGCATAGATTATCAAACTGAGAAACGCTGGCTCAAAAAGGCTATTGTATTTGATCTATCTAGTCTTAATAGCAAAAATCTATACAACAGTTTATGGTGGAAAATAGTGTTACAATGAATAGAACACTAATTTCTAAATACAATTAATTCAGTCCTTTATTTACAAGTAAATATTTACATCTTGTGATAGTGATTATGTAAGATAAGTTACTTTTTTATCTCAGCTTTGATAATTTATAAGGAAACACTATATTTGAATAATACTTTCTGTTTTTTTACAACATTGTTTTCTTCTGTATCTTTGTATTATTTATTTATTCTTTATTGCATATTTTAATTTATATGAAAATTGTACAACAGGCGGGTTAACACCAACAGACACGCAGGCATTATCATTATCACAATTTTAATATCATAAAAAATATGAATACAATACTTTCAGGTTTATATTTGCTATCAAATTCTTAAAATCTAAAAGAAGTTGTTGTCTGAAAAGAGGTCAACATGCTGATACGTCATTTTTTATGTTTCATATATTTTATTGATACAATTTGTTATTGATATCGGAGGTCCAGGTCGCATACGTAAAAGATGGCGTCTTGATTTACGATAAAACAAAAACTACGAGGGAAAATTAACTTGATATAGATCAAAATCAATTTAAAATATTGTAATATGGATATAACTTATTGAAGTAAAAGGATATATCTTATAGAAGTAAAAAGTAAAAGTTTATTAATAATAAAAGATCCATAGTCAACAGTCAGATATTTTATAATAATAATATATGAAGGGAAATAAAAGATCCATAGACATTAGTCAGATATTTTATAAAAATTATCCAGAAATAATTAAAATAATTTATACAACTACATAATTATAATTGTATACAAGCTATAAATTTTGAAAATTTAAACAATTGTATGGAATATAAAATTTGACGTGTCAGGATCAATTGGAATAGCGACGAGACGTTGTTACAGGTTTCAAGATTGTTTAATGAATAACAAATAAAATATGTAAAATATTTTTTTCTATATTTATTTATTTAATTCTTTATTGCACAATATACAATATAAAGTACAAAAGGCGGGTCTAATGCCACAAAGACATTCTATCAGCCAACCTTACGATGTTCAGGAGAGGATGTTGGTAGGCGTGCAAAACATAAAAAGTAAAAAAAAATACTATAAGACTAGATAGTCTCTATATAGGTTATATATCTAAATCTACATATAATACATACGATATATACGACATAATATATAATACATGTGAGATATATAACAAATAATGTAGTCTACAGATAAATACTTTATTATTTGAGATACAGTTCCGTTTCGTGGCGTTTGAACGACTCACGACTTGGCTAGTATGTATTTATTAAAAAACAAACTAAACATAATTAATTAACGAAGTAAGGACTAAGCATTCATATTTGTGCTAAATAACCGTTTTTTTTTTCCATAATAATTTCGATATGGGCATGTGGATGATAAAATATTTTTATTAATAAATCTTTATCAGATAGAATAATTATTAGTGGGTTTGTAATTTTGGATGAACCCTAAAAATCTTTCATAAACCTGTAGCTTTGCTCTTCCTATGCTTAGTAACAGTTTATTATATATTTTTTCAGTTTCAGATAAGTTCGTGATTTTTTTTATCAAATAGTAATATAATAAATTATAATAGGCTTATATTATAAAGCTAAATTTAGAACCATATCTATGTTCAATACAAACAAATATAAATTACAGAAATATGTAGTAGTAAATAATACGATTTTAAATTTAAAAAAAAATCTGTAATCTTATGACAAATCAATTTGGTGACTTCAATAGTCGTAAACTTCATCAAAATATCTAGATCCGTTACTGATAATCCACTTAATATAATTCAAGGCAATTTTTCTTTTAATAATGAACTATGTATGTATGTATGTAACACGAGCATACAAGTAGTAAGTAGAGCTTAGCTGTAGTAAAGTTCACTGCAGCTTGTTAGGGGTATTACAACCCTCCAACAGGAAATGTATCGACGAAAAGTAGATTAGCTGGATGTGATATTAAATTTTAGGATAGGGACAGAAATTCACTAATCCAATCCTTTTCCTTGACTTTTTGTTCCTGTATCTCAAGAGCAACGCATCTACCACCACATTTGCAAAGTCCATAGACGAGTAGCCCATCAGGTGGAGTACTTACACGATTTTATTACGACATATCGTATCAGTATTAAAAATCGTTTGATGATGTAGTTAGTTACACTTCAACGAATATTCATAAAATAGTGAAACTATCAAGCAAGGCCCAATATAATTCGGGTCAGTAATTACTGAAGGCTCATGGTTACATCTTATAATTTTGTCTGATTTAAAAAATAATCAATTTGTTTTTTTTTATACTTTTACACTACGATTTTCCGTGAGTTCATCTTTTTTTTTTTAATTTCTACTTTTATCCACGGATACGTCGTCCGTGCACTTTTCGCATTTAGTTTGTATTTGGCAGATTAATTGTTGAATTTTAAGATAACATACTCAAAAAGGAGTCTATTACTACAGGTATCTTAATAAAACTATATTAGTAAGGTAAGTCCTTTGCACAGCAATTACATATACATTATATATAAATATTACTAAAGTTAGTATGCATAAACTTCTTATATTTTCTCATTAACGCCTTCCTACGAAAACACTATCGTGGTGAACTACTGTTATTTTTATTTTTTACATTATAAATATTACTAAAGTTAGCATGCATAAATTTCTTATATTTTCTCATTAACGCCTTCCTACGAAAACACTATCGTGGTGAACTATTGTTATTTTTATTTTTTTCAATTATCACGAGCAAGGTTTCCACGATAGCAATGTTTCTGTCTTTAATAGCCATCTTGGTATTATATTCCATTGTTCAGTTTATCTACTTAGTACGTACTTTAGAGGTAACATGAATAGTTCTTAAATAAATATAAAAAAAATATAGCCGTTCGTATGTTTGTTGTTAGATTATATTGTCGGAAATCATTTTATATAGATACTAGATGTCTCCAAGAGGTTTCGCCAACGTAAATAAAAAAAAAACATTCTATACGCTACTTACTGAATGACTGATCTTTATATGTAATTAATCTAAATAAAACTCTTTATGTTCCTCATTACTTAACTGATCAGCTGTTATTGAAATTCATTATTTAGTAATAATTTTATATAATATAATATATAAAAAAAATATTAAAAGAAAGCATTCTAAATCCTAACATCGCCGTTCCGAACTACGTAAAAACAACATCTTTTAGAAATTAGGATTATGTTGTAAGATTAATAGATTTCATTTTTTTGTATGTTAATTAAAATGTAAACTCTCTGTAATAAAATCATCACTTTCTCTTATGATGTAACTGCCCACATCTGTGGTATCGGATAAGTGTTAACTGTGAACACAACGGTAGTCAGTTCGAACCTGTTATAACCGACAACCGATAAGAGTGTTATGTGTTTTCACAAACGATTATATAAACATTTTCTCCATTTTTTATATGTGAAGTTATTGTAAGTTAATTTATTTTGTTGCCATAAAACAAATACGAAATAATAGAAATATTTAAATAAAAATGTATACCAGAAACGTTATTTTTGTTCTTGATTTTAAAACTGGTAGACGTTTGAAATATTCACAGAATATTTAGTTATATATTACATTTTAAAAATATAAAAATTAAATCATAATAATTATATATTTAATGTAGGATTGTTTTCTATAGGTTTTGCAGAGAACACTTAGAGCGCTAGTCCGACTCGCACTTGGCAGGCTTTTTGATAATTGTTTTCCTTTAAATTATTTAGCGTCTCCCTGGAGTAAAGGTGTATTAGTATATCTTTCTAAATATTTTTAAATTTTTAATTTATTAAAGACTATTGTTTGTTATGCACTAGCTTTTTCCCGTGTTTTGTCTCTGTTGACTTTAAATAATCTTAGGACAATATCAGCTATCAGTAAAATTTGGTAAAGATAGGTCCTTTAAATTGATTAAAATTTCGCGTAAAACCTGAACTAATTTAAGTAAAACTATTCCCTAGAGATACACCGTCAGGTGTATAATACACACCGCACATATTGAAATAAATTAATACTGTGAGGTATTAATTCATTTAAATTATTTTCAAAACTTTCCTAAAATGTAAATGTTTTTGTTAGTAGCTATGTTATTAAATTACACCATAATAATACTAATAGTAGGTTATTAATTTTCAACCACAATTCAATACATAAGAAATAAAATGAACTCATTAAGATGAGTAAAGAGTATAGGTACTATGGTTTTATAAATTCATCGGAGAACCCTAAGACTGCTAGTTACTGTAACGCGGTTAATAAGAAATTTAACGTAATAGTTTCCAACTAAACCATCTAGTAATTTATGTAATTCAAGGCTTAGTTTGTAATTTATTTCCATTTTCCCTCACATGGTATGTCAGGTCTGTTCCGGGCTTTGTATTAAGGAGTTGTGTTTTTTCTCCGACATTATTATTTAACTAGGGGTCGCTCGCGACTTCGTCCGCGTGGTTTTTAGTGTTGCCGCCGAGTTCCATGCAAAATTGATATTTAAAACCCTTAAGGGTGGAATTTAAAAATCTTTTCTTAGTACACTACTACGTAGAAAAACAAATGTATCCTCCAATTTAACTATCTCTACGACCTGCGGTTTAGACTGTTTGCTATAACTAAGTCAGTCAGAACCTATTAGATTATATTAAATTTGCAGCATTTTTCATTGCTGCTTAACTTCTATTAGTCACAGCGAGATGATATATACCCTATAGCCTTCCTCAATAAACGGACTATTCAACTCAAAAAGAATTTTTCCATTCGGGCCAGTAGTCCCAGAGATTAGTGCGTTCAAACAAACAAACTCTTCAGCTTTATAGTATTAGTATAGATAGACATTTATTTCTGGATATGTCTAGACGATATAGCTAATTCATTAATAAATATTGGTTATTGGAAGGTAAATTATTCGAGCCATTATTTTATTTCCTTTATTATTATTTTTTTTTTTTTTTGTAAGCGTCTTATCGTGTAGATAAGAATTAGAGATGCTCCGAAAAGTGGTTTCGCCGAACAACCGAATACCGAAAACTTTTCGGTTCAACCTGTACCGAACCGAATATTCGGCTGAATTATTCGGTTTACCATTTCTTTGTTAGTTTTTCATAAACAGGTTCTAACATGGACCTGGTTACCTGTTGCTGCTGGCTAGATTGATAAATATGTTGATTTGTGGTTAAAATATATTGTTTTGAGGTTTAAAAATAAATGCTGATTCATGGTTCTAAATAAGTGTTGACTATACTAAATACTAATTGTAGGTTAGGAATAATAAAAAAAATATGTTTACTTGATATTATGTTTTGAAATAAATGTTGATTTAATTGCTTCTATGACATAAATCTTAGTTTAGTCTTTTAGTTCTTTACCGTGTCGAGCAGCCTAGAAAATAGAAATACTCGAACCGAATATATTCGGCACCAAATCCGAATTATTCGGTTAATATTTTTTTGTTCAAACTTAACATTACACAATATTTTATCAAACAATTTCAACCTTTGAATCAAGATTAAATCTAATGTTAAGTACGTACTTAATGATTCATTGGAAATATCTACATGTATGAACTGCGTCCTTTGACCTTTATAGGGTACAGCTACTTGCAATGCGACCTTATCATCTTAAGTTTATCCTTTTCATTTAATACTAATAATGCCATACCTTGGGGCCTAGGTGGCTTTTTCGACTTATTTATTTATTAAAACTTCTTTTCATAAAACAAAATACAATTGGCGGGTTTAATGCTTAAGTATTTTCTACCAGTCATAACTAAAAAAAAATTAAACAAATTAATTAACAGAAAAATAAGAACTAAAACTAGAAATATAAATAATGCTATAATAATCTAAACTGTAATGTTTTTTGGTAATTAATCTTTTGAAAACCATAATGATTATTAAATATATTTTTACCCGGCTATGTTAACGTAATTTAATCCGACTTTTCCCGACTAGTTTCGAAGCCATTCGTGGTTCTGAGTTAAATTACTTGAACATAGTCGGATAAATATATACTTAACTGTAGTTCTTTACTTGACATTTATATTCGAGGATTGACGTCACCTTGTCCTTAAAATATTCGCCAAATCTCTTGACATATGTTCATTTTGATAATATACGTTGGAATAAGGGTAGGATGATCTTGACATTAAGGTGGAAACAGCTTTTTTATTATACATATTTTTTTATTTTACTACCTTTTCAACCTTTTGGAATTTATGATAAAGATGTATTAACCTAGTAACAATATTCTCATAATGTATACAGATTATTTAGACGGCGTTCTATATAATGTGATAGTGTCTGTGAAATATGCTTATTATTTATTAGTGATTTATTATTGTATATACAGACATACAAAGAGAAGAAAAAATCGTGTAATTAATATTTATCCCAAAATATACCGAAGAAAATAATGTTACAACACAATATACCATTTTATATATACGGATATAATATGCGCCATTAGTTTTTATTTTAAAATATAACGTTATAATCATTATTAATAGTTAAATAAGTGTTCTATAAGAGGAAGGTCAAGAAAATATTACTGCCATACAAACCCGTTTACAACTATAAAATTAACATAACATAGACTTTTAAGATTTTTTTTAATAAGGAGAGTGAGATAGAAAGAGAAGGAGGGTTCTTCTCTCTCATTCACTGCACAAAATGTTGGTATCTCGGTAAAAGTCAATTTGTCCTGAACTAAGGCCAGAGTAGTTCTTTAGTAGTGGTGTTTTAGTTATTCTTGCCGATTTCTTAAGGGTGGTATTGATTTTGAATCTATCTATAATTGTAGATGTTCATGGGCGATAGCACCACTTACCATCATGTGGAACGTCTGCTCACTGACCACCTTTCTATATCTGCCGATGTTTTCGGACGACAGTACCACTTATTTTAGTACTGTATATATTCATAATACTTATTAATAAATATTGTAACCTAATTTTATTATTTATTGGCATAAGTTCTTGACGATAAAACATATCCAACAATGTCTAAATTTTCTGATACGACTTACAACTGATATTCAGATAACACAAGTTGTTATCGAGATAAAGGTCAGTCTTTATATGTAATAATTTTAACGACTACCATTGTGTTGTCACAGTGATGATTATTAAGTATTATTGTGTATTTACTAGCTTTGACTGGGTTCGCGTCAAAGCTAGTAAATACCCAATAATAGAACTATACAGTCTTACCAGGGTCGCCTAGTATCAATAAATAAACATCGAAACAAAATGTATATTGAAACCTGGTAAAATAACGTATATACATAAATCATACATCAGACCAAGGATTCTATAATACAAAGTTACAAAAGGATTGACAAACATATTAATTAATATTTATGCATGGTAATATATCTTTCAGTTATCTTTGAATAATAAGCATTTTCATTATCCAATCAACAGCGTACTATTTTACCCCAAGAAATAACAAGTTAAAGTTTCTACCAATCAAATCAATTTACTTACAGCATTTTCACAATGCGATATTAGTAGACTGGTGCTTAAAGTTTTGTAAATAGTGTATTAACTTTGCTTAAGAAGAAGCAGTAAAAAATAAATAAAATAATAAAAAAGTATGTAATTATTTTGTGTAACAATATTTCCCAATAAAGACGTATTTGTTGACAAAGTTGCTTTGTCATCATGTACTCTGTTATTCGTAATACTCTGTTTGTATAGTTTTATATTACTACATATTAGTCTTTTGTCCCGAGAAAGGTGTGACGTCATTGTGTTAAATAAAATATGAATATTACATATATCGACCTTCATATTCATATATTATATATCAACTTGAACTAATTCTTTCTTGGTACGTTCGAGGAAACTCACATTGTTTGACACACACAAGTGCTTTTAATAAATTGTTAATAAATATATAATTCAATATTAATTTATACGGGTAATATTCAAACCGATATGTTACGGTACAACACGGTAGTTCCATTACCAGAGTGACGGAAAACTTTCCCAGAGGATGCAGGTTCGAAACCTCTCGGTAGCGATTTATTTTTCATTGTATATTTATTAAAACTCTAAATAAGCTAACATGGCTAAAAATGTTTATCTACAATATCAAACATGGTTTCATTAACTTGGATTACATAAAGATATACATTTAAGTATTAAAAATATTTTTTTTAAGAGTTTATTGTTTTCTTAAACTGAACGCTTCAATACCGTCGTAAAATATTTTCAAACTACCGTCTATTTAAGTTTAGCCATAGCTTATTTAGATCATCAACACGGCAGTATTTGAACCTGCGACCTAGTTATATACTTTTGTATTTTATGTATACGGGTTGATGAATTTTCATTTATTTAAAACTAGTTATTCGCAGCGGCTTCGTTCATCATTAATTGTTCCTTATATACTTTTTTGTACCTTTAGATTTAAAAGTGTGACAAAACAAAAAAAAATTACACTCTCCTTTATAATAATAGTAAGAATTACTCAAAGGTAGACAATCGTTGGAAAACTATAAAATTATTATTTTATATCTATATATATAAAAATGAAACCCGTTTTCCTTGGTCACGGCATCACCCGTGAATGGCTGGACCGATTTCACTAATTATTTTTTTGTTGTATTTGTTATTATTAGGAGAAGGTTCTTACGGAAAAAATATTAAGAAAATCTCTCAGAAATATTGAAAAATGTACATTTAATTTTGCATATTTTTAAAAACGCGAGTAACAAATGTCAATGTCATTCACAGCCATAGATTATATTGACGAAAGAGCGTCGTATTGAGCTTAGTGTTTAAATAAAAATGCAAAGTTGTTCAATAGCGATTTGTAAAAATATTAGTGAAATTATTGAATCCTAAGAAATAAACACTATTATGAAAATATATATTTTGTTTTTTATTTGATTAAAAATTAGTAAAGTCATTTTTAGGAATAGCGAGACCAGGGAATTATGGATTGAGTTTTATATGGAGGATTCAGTTCAAATTGAATAGGTACTCATACCTAAGATAGGTCAGCTATACTAAATAAAGTAGTGCATCATTGCAACGCTAAGGCGGTACGAAGTTCGCCCGGTCAGCTAGTAGATTATATATACCGTAAATAAAGTCTACTAATATTAATATTATAGGGTAATATTTTTATGCCAAAATTCATTAAAGTCGGTCAAGTTGTTTAGATTTTTCATATAAATTTTTCCTATTTCTGCCCCATAGAGGTAGGTTTTGTAAATAATAAGTAACCTATGCTTGACCCTGGGTCTTCAACTATTTAACATTCGAAGTTACATCTAAATTGTCCACGAGGTTTAGCCATAAGAGCATACCAGACAGACAGACTTTCGTATTTATAATATTAGTGTAGATCTAAATTTGTTTAAAAACAGTTTCAGTCTAGACCAATGTATGTTAGCATAATAATGTAGCACTGAGACAACCTTGGGCTGTAATTTCAGAATGGGATCGGATGTATTGTTTAAAACTGAAGTTTACAGCAGCAAAAAATATATTTTAATACTGTTTTGTAGTATTTGAAAACATAACAAACATATAGTTTAAACTGAGAACCTCCTTTCTTGGACGTTAGTAAAATAACTACATTGTTTCGTTTTCTACATTGTTTCGGTGTCTTTTCTTGCTGAATGTTTGAATGCTTTCATTACGGTATTTTTAATTAGCATATTTTACATACTTGTCATTGTTGGTAACTCTAATTCCTTGACACGCTTGATTAGTTATACATATATATACATACATACTTGTTGGGTGTAACTTATTCTAATGATATACTTGGAACTGCCCGTGTTTGGTAATAAATATGGTAATTAGAAAGGAGTTTGTATAAAAATAAATAATTGTTGTGTAAATGAAAGTTTATTCCATTAAAAAATTTGTCATCTTTTTTGTTAATAGACGCAAGAGAATTGAATAATTATTTGTATAAATAAAATTAAATCGTGATTTTGTTTTGAGAACTGATAACTACATTACTACTGTTAATATTAATCGACCCAATTAGTACCGGGTCTCTGCAATAATAAGGATGTATTACAAACGAAGTGATAGGTAAAAGTTAGTGTTTGTATAAAAGGACAATTGACAGACAGACTGACATCAATGCACAGTTCGAGCTACTGGGTCATCAAGTTTACGTCAATGTCAAATTTACAATGGAGTCTGACTACTTTAGAAGGGCTTTTGTAAATTAAAACTAAAATTCAAATCAATTTTTGTATGGAGGTAGCAGTCACCTGTTTCAATGACGTTTCGCGATGTTTTGTTTTTCGTTGATCATTCCTCAAGTACATGACCGATCACTGTTTTTTTTGTTCCTAAACCATCGATTATAATGCTGCTATTAAATAAAAAACTCCATCACAATCAGTTCAGTAGTTCCAGAGAAGAATCATCAGGGATAACGCATTGAAGCCAACTATGTAAGCTTCGTTTAATAATCAAGACGAAAGATCTACCAATTTCATCAACAGACAAGTACATAGAATCTATTTGAATTCTGATTCAATCCGTATACAGTATATATAATGGCTTTAAAACTGGCGAAAATTAATTGAAAGTTCACTACGAGGATATTAAAGTTAATTGGTTGCTTGCGTTATTATCCTTATCAAATCTAATTAATTAATTATTGAATGCTCATTATATTTTTTATTATTAGAACATATCGTTTAGAGTGGGTTTTTTTAACTGACTTTCATAAAAAATCTTTTGAACCATAGATGGTTTTAAAAATATTACAACTTTTTATTATTTAATTCCTTACAAATATCAAACTATTTTGGTTATAAAGGAGGTCAGCTAATAATATAAATAATAATTGTGTAACACGTTTGACTCGTTACAAAACAATGGTATAATTATTGCTGAATGCGCAGGCGCATATCAATTAGGTGTTCTGTTTGTTTGTTGAGACATTGTAGGCATTTGATGTTTGACTTGCGAGTATTGATAGAGATAGTTTTGAAAACAAAAATCTGTCATTCTCATAATTTTTCATATTTTTTCCTTATTATTTAAAAAATATATGATTTGTTTTTATTATTACTTTATTCGATTAAAAGTGCAGAAAATATTTTATTCATTCTTTTTCTATTGTACTAAAAGCGTACTAAGTGTAGGTTGAAATTCTCTGTATACCAATCCGATGTGCAAGAATAGTCGTGTGTAGGCAAAAATATTTAATTATAATAACAGGTGTAGAATTACGCATACTATAATGTTAAATTATCTTAAATATTTATTGAATGGGTGTTGTTTTCTATAATCGAATAAGATAGATTCAACAGTCTCGCTGAGTGGCTGAGCGCAGACTCTAAAGTAAATTTGATGCAAAGGGGCTCGGGTTCAATTCCCGACATCGACAGGCATTTATGTAAGGAACATAGATGTCTGTAATTCTGCCTTTTTGGTCGTTTATTAAATAAAGAATTATTTATAAGGTGTATTTTATGTATTTGTATCGTTGTCTAACACCCTTAACACAAGCAAATAATTTGATTACTTAGGGGTTAGATCAATGTGTGTAAATTGTCCAGTGATATTATATAAATTCGATTATATAATTTGTACAATCATCAGCCTTTGTGAAGTCTGGAATATTTTGCTCAAGCCAAATTTGGGTAGTGCGCACCTTATGAGTCTGGGCTGAATTCTGTTGGAATGTCCACACTTCGTTTTTGAATAAGGTGTTTGTGAGAGGTCTAACGACCGCTTCTAACACGGTATCTTGATACACTTTGGCTGAAGTTTTCTTTTCGGAAAAATGTAGTTTCGTAACCGCTTGGTAGGAGACACCTCACCAAATTATGAGGTATGCTGGATGATGGCCTCCCTGAGATGTGGCCACTACCTCGGAAGCTTCTTTAAAGCTGTAGTATGCATACACTCGATCATTTTGTTATTGTAGTGCTCTCCGATTATAACAATTTTTTCATCGGTAAATAGAGTTTTTCTGTTTTTCGTCCGCGTATCGAAATAACAGCTGTTTTGTTCTTTTGACCCTCTTGTTTTAATGCCTCATTAAAGGTATGTCCTGTGTATCTCCGATAAGCCCCTAGACCTAAGTCTTGTTTGATAATCCGAGAAACTGTCCTCGGTGGGAATCTCATTTCTCTGGAAAGGATTTTCTCCTTCCTTATGGAATGTCGACGAATTCTGGTCTGGACTGCTATTTGTTTTTGCTATAGATTGGCCTAGCTTTTTCAATGTATTAAACATGTCGGCTGGCTCAAAAAGTGCAATTACTGCAATCATATTCTCTTTAGTGCCCTACTCCATTGTTCGAAATTCAAATTAATGTTTTTTTTTAATGTATGTAAACAGCCAGTAACAAAATTTATTTCGCTTATTTTGTTTTCAGTTTTCATCTTCACGGATTATGTTATCATATGTGCTATTAAAATAGCTAGTTAACGTAAATTAATAATGTATCTTGAATTTAAATTAAAAAATAATCGTAACTGCAATCAGTTTTCTGAATTATCTATGCATATAATCGATCTGTAAATTGAGATTGTGAGTTCAGTCGTAAAAATCATAAATACTTTAATTAAGATATTTTTTTTATTTCTTTATCCCTTTGAACTAAGTGTTCCGTTGATATTCTGCTGTTTTATCGTTTATAAAAAGATGATTTAAGTTTTAAAATTTAAACCATATATCGTCGGTTCCAAGGCTATTTTTACCAAGCGACATTTTTTAAAAGCTGAGTTAGAGAGGTTTAACTTTTTTTTGCAAATAATTTTAATAATAAAAATAACTGTGTATATTTTTTCCACAATTGATATCGTACTTCCGCTACCGAATTCTATAATACCTGATAAAATATCAAAAACAAACATGACAAGCATTAGTTCAAGTTATGATATGAATGTAAAACAGAACAAGGAAAAAATATTCATGTTGGAAGTCTGACAATATATTGAATAAGTCATATACGCTGAAGTAACGAGTATAGGTGATAAAAACTACTCATTTCATTCATTCATCATTCATTAAATGTAATTTAATTAAAATGTACTTTTTCCTTGTTACGACAATGGGATTCTGTTACTGCATCTTATGTTAAGGTGTTGGAATCAGGGTGTTTTAATACAACCAAGTTTTAGTTAAATTAGTTGTTATTAAACCTGGTAAATCTACAAACCAAAATTGTCTTCAAATCATTATAGCCGCTAGGAAAAATTTAATTTTATAACCGTATTATAAAATTCTTTGCTTTGAGAAATAACGAATGATAGTAAGTAATAAAGAATGATAATTTCACGTACATGGTCAGGACTCGAACGAGCGTCTTGTGAGTTCCCGTCGCTCTAACAACTGAGCTACCGTGTGCTTACTCTGATGAATTTACCATTATATATAAAATCGTTTGTATCGTGATATCCTGCTTGTATTGTATACTTTTGTCATATATATAAATTTAAAAAAGCATGTCATAGCTAAAATATCTTTACTACAAAATTCTTATTATTTTTATTTGAGCTATGTTGGATCGTGTTTAAGTATGTTTCTTTTGAATCTATACAGGGTTTTAAAGAAAATCATCTTTACGTGGACAGATTACGATATCAGCATTTATTCTGTTTGGCTTTACATGACGAGTATTATATACTACCTTTTACCGTCGGCTCTGTCTGTTCTTAAGAAGAATTTTATTGACTGTTGTTTTCGGTATCATTTGTAAAATTTATTTCCAAAACTCCATTGATCTTAATTAAATATTATAGTATAAGTTCATCCTAAAAGTACATTCTAAATATATATTTTTTAAATAAGTTAAAATGTTTCGAAGGTACGAACATACAAACCTACAAACTTTACTTATACAATACAGAGATTATTACTGTTGTGTAATTGATCTGTGACAAAACCATCGCTAAGAGATTAAATCATTATTACTTTATGGCAAGTGTTGTGTGTCTTTGTGTGTGTGTTATGCGTGTGTATTTGTGCTAGTTTAGTACATATGTTTGTTGATAATGTTAGTAATACTTTTGTTTCGCAAGAGGTAATCTCTCGTAATCTTCAAGGTATAAGTAATATTATTCCGTTTTGCATAAAAGTATTTTTATATAAAGATAAAATAATTTTAATATAATATATATAATAATTCATGTATATGAGAAGGATACATCAATTTCTATGATTCCGTCCTCGTATAATTTTAAATTAAATATTTATAAATTAGGTAAGCATACCAGGGCCAACATATTTTATTATAATTATAAATAATTATTGAATAACCTCAGAATAAAGTTAAGCTTTTTTTAATAATAAAAAGGTTCCTAAATTTAACAATCTAAAATGTTTCTCTAATGTTAACGAACATATTGTAAAATTTGTTAACCTCTCTAAACATTATGTCAGTATAAAACAAATTATAAATTAATAAATACAATTATTAAAAAATATCTATAAATATTATATATAATGTTTGTTATCTTAAACCTTATAATTGCTATTTTTCGCTGAGATTAAATACCCTTTAGATATTATCAACCCTTAACGATAACATCGCTGGCAAACTCTCTAGAACTAGTTTTTTAAATACTTTTATTTTGTTTTATAATTAAATTTCATATACTAGCTCTGTTACTCGGCTTCTCCCTGGTATTAATGTATTTAATAAATCAAATAGCGTCGCCTATCCAATAGTGATGGTAGGATTTTTCTTCTCATTTTCGAGTTTTCTGAGTTCTTCCTCAAACCCCAAATTGTGTATCTAGTCTTATAGTGCCGTTGTCGGATGACTTCGGAGGTCAGGCCGTATAAGGGTCTTTGTGCTTTGGATAAATAACCAGAAGGGTTGATGTTATAAACATAATCATTAGGACTTAGGAAGGCGAGGGAAGTAGGTATACTACATAAAATGAATTGAAATCCACTCAACTATTCTCAACTATTTGGCCCTCAAACGAACAGACGGACGCGCATTATTTTCATATTTATAATATTAGTATGGATTATCGAATTTTAATTATATTGCAGTTTAATGTTTATTTTAGTGTACAACAGACGGACCGAAAATAATTACGTAATTTCTAATGAACGTGAAATATGCATACGAGCATATTTAATGTGCTCATAAATCTTTGAATAATAAATTAAGTATTGGATTTAATGCTCGGAAAATATTTTCAACATGTATGTTTATTATATTACAATACATTAAGAGCAGAGGTAGGTAGGTAGGTAGATTATTAAGTTGAATCTAGTAATACTATATATTTTAATTAATTTGATTTCAAGACTTTTGTGAGACAACTGTAAGTAATATTAAATATTATAATATTTAATATTACTTACAGAGCTATATTTTAACCTTTTTGCAAGAGTTTGATCTCTCATGGTACTTTCTAAAGATATAACTTGATATCTTGAACTCTTCGACTTTGTTCCTTTTTTAAAATTATTATCTTTTTTAATCAGATTGGCCAATCAAGACGATGACCGACCAGCGATGCGTCACCAGACACCTGTGAAGGATGCCTCGCATACGTTATGCTGCGTTCCTCAGAATTATTGTCATTATCGGGCTGTTCTGTGTCTGGGTGCAGATCATGCTGGCGGCTACCAACGGCGTCATTGACAAGGATGCTGGTATGTCACTGATGTTTATGATGGTAGCTCTTATTTCATTGATAGCTTCACGGAAGGTGTTACGACGATGGCTAATGTTGGTACTTCTTATTTCTTTTATAGCGTCCCTTAAGGTGGTATGGCTGTGACTAATGTTGGTAGCTCTTATTTCTTAGTACAGTAACGGAACTAGAAATCGAATACCGAGATTAACCATACAGAGCTTTTTATTCCAGAGCTTTTTCTGAGGTATTGTTTACCGTATACACAATTTACGTTTAGATAATCGCTGCAATACTACAAAATACATATTGAATAAAACTAGGAATGAGGGAAGAAAGGTAGTGAGATTAAGTATAAGAGTTTATCAAAATTAACAAAAATTCTAATCTCGGCTCATACATCTAAATCCAGTAGAAGCAACCAAAGTGTACTTAAGATAACTCCACTAGGTCTGGACACCAAATCTCTTTATAAATAAAACAACCGCCTAAACTCGGATAACTTACCTTTTTTGTTTAGGAGATAAGTATCAACCATCGATTTTTAGGTCGTAGTATAAATAATACTTATATCTTATAATAATAATATTTAATTATATTACGTAAAATATGTAGATATATACAAAAATAATGAAGGTATTTAAACATAAAAAAATAAATCAAACTATCAAAATTGTTTAATTTACGCATTATTACTGCACTATAGCATGTATTGTGCCTACGGTAATCAAGCATGTGTGTGTAGTCAAGCTTTGTCAATGTAGTGATGTGATGATACCTATCTGTTTTGGCAACGCGTTTTTAATGCCTTCATCCTAATTATGAATCTTTACTAACTCTGTAAACAGTATTTGATTTATTTATTATTTTTAAAATATTTTTGTTGAAAGGAAGTTGAAACGAAATCAATTATGTCCGGACGCTGTGTAACATTGTAGATTGTTTGGTTTTTTTTTTAAAACAAAACATTGAACATTGTTTTGTTTTCAATTATTTTGTTGTACATTTCTTTACATGTGTTGACTTCACCTGGTATTTGGTAGTGTTTTGATATTCTTTGATTATGTACTATGTTATCGAACAAAAATAAAAAAAGCCTAATAAAAGTTTCCTGCCCTGATAAAGACCATTATATATAGAATGATAGGTTCAGCAAGGTAGCGACACGGTGGCTCAACTGACAGAGCGACGTGACTGTACCCCGAGGACTCAGGGTTGAGTCCTGCCTTTGTTGATTTATATTTAGTTCTACATTTAATAAAATAAATTCATAAAAATTCGCTGCCGATTGTTTGACTGATTCAATGGTGTAAAATATCGTCAGTTCAGGCCAGTCGTAGAATCAAGATTTTTTTTATTTTGTACTGTAACATTTTTTAACTGATCTCAGTGAAAATTCTGAATCATGAAATTATACTATCTTTCAGAAACTAACACAACGCAAATATCAACACAGAACATCACTAACATCGAGCCGCAGAAAGGTTTATTACTATCTGTTCAATGTTTGTTTTCCACAGATAATTAAGAATTATGTAAATAAAAAACTAACAAGTACACAGATATAAATTAATATTACAGGTTATATAATATTCATTATATTTATTTATTTAGAACTATATAATCTTAAGTATATTTAAGAATAAAGTTAAAGATTACAATATTTATAAAATAATAACAAACGTCTACTGATAACGTATAATACAATGATAATACTAATTATAACAATACAGATGATAAATTGACCTAGGTCGTTTATTTATCTATATTATAAAAAAAAAATAACCGACTTTAATATCAAACCAAAAATGTTTTAATCATTATCATTGGTCGAATCAATGCTGGAATGTTACTATTATTTATTTTAGTTTAAAACGGCCTATTATAATTAACTATTTACTTACTCTATCTTATCAGTTATATTTATCATTTCGCTTACTAATATTAATATAAGTAGTTCAAGGTCAACGCGGCCTTGACCTACGTCAGGTTACCTACTTGATCTAGGGTTGCGGTAAACCTAACAATTATGCTGGTAATACTAGTTCTTCTAAATTATATATTGATAGAATGTTATGGAAACTATGTCTTACGTAATGGATTGAGGGTCATCAAAATCGGTTCATAAAATGAGAAATTTTGACTTATAATGACAGACAAAAAGAATCATCCTGGCGAATATAGGTAGATCCTCTTCTTTTAAAATAAAAATTCATTGAATAAAATGTCAACCAATTTAACATAGCTGGCTCATTTATCAAATAAAACTTTAATTACGGTTTTTTCTTTTTAGAGTAATTTTATTCGGTAGTTATTCGAGAATGTTTATCCTAATGAAATTTTGTTATTTATAAATGATTATTGACTGAAATAACATAATTTTAACTTAAATTTAATAGTTATAAGAAGAATAAATTATATTCTAAGGTCATCTAAAAGTTATTTATATCGGAAGAGCATCTTTTCTTACATTAATGTTTTTTCCGCACCCTCATAATATGTTTGTAATAATTGTTAATCGATCGAGTTCTTCTCATCAAGGCGTGAAAGCATAACAGACAGACAAACGAACTGTAGTATAATATATATATATATATATATATATATATATATATATATATATAAACATATACATATATATATATGTATATGTTTTTTTTAAATATTTTATCATGTTTAAAATAAATTAACAGGAAGCACGTATTCCTCGATTTCTTATCTGTTCGTCGTGTACATACACTATCTCTGGAACGTGTCGTTTTAATGTTTTTTCTCTCTGATTTTGTTTGCTTTCTTTGTTTTATTGTATTTATATGGTTTTGGTATTTTTTTTATTTTTTATTATTTTATTTGTCGTCTTTCCCTTATATTATGTAATATATGTACTTTTTTTTGTTAAGTGTACAAAATTGCACTTTTGTTCGAAAATATTTTTTTTTATATATTATTATTTAAATTAAGTGTTTTATGATTTTTTTTTGTAACTAATTAAAATTTAATACATAGTTATTTTAAATATGATTCAGTAATGAACCCATGACCTTAAAATGATATGTTTATTACAGAAGAGCTGATGAACTCCAACGACACGTCAGAGCAGGTGTTGGCGTTGGTACCACCGGAGCTACACAAGTACCTGACCGTCCATCCCAAGAATATTACTGGTATGTCTTATATGTATATATTCCTACTTATTGTATTTTTTTTATCTGGGGCATGAAATAAATATAAGCAATAGAAATTTTTGTTTATATTGATATTTATTATACTATTTTTAATAACAAAATCTTGAAAAAACTTCTTCAAGTCTCTTAGATCTTAAAGATTTTTTTCCAGATTTAGGGGTTTTAGAGTGAAAAAGTTAAAACCAACTGTTTTGTCTGTTTATCAAATTCTACTTATACCATAGTTATATTAGATTTTTTTTTTTAACTCTATGAATCGAAAACAAAAATACGTTTTTGGTATTATTTGTTTTCCATCAATTTATTGATGAAATATACTTATCAATTGTTTTCTAATTTTCAGGAAATTCGACAGAGCGCTATGGACCAAAGAATGTAACAGACATGAGGAGAGCGATACAAAGAATAAACGAGGCTCAGACTATTTACAACGAAGATATCTTCGGACCAGTACAAAATGACACCATCATAATAGCTATACAGGTCTGTATTGGAGGCCTTCTTATTTGGTCATCTCCTAATAAAGTTAAGTTGTTCCATTTTAATATTATTTAAAGTAAAAGATAAGTTTTATTTTTTATATGCACGCAACTCATCAAAACTTATTAACATATCAAAACCATTGGTGACCCCCTTAAAGAATATTCGAAAAACTTTTCTTAGTTCACCATAAAAGAAACTTCAACATTTTAAGTTTTAACCTCAATATTTTACTAGATATTGATAGTAACTAAACTAGTTCTAAGAACTAAAAATAATACATGTTTTTATATACGAAAGTTCAGTGGACGAAATTTGGATTTATATGTTTATGAGGACCAATAACTTGCATATTTTTTTTGTTTCTATTACGTCAGGCGACCATCACTTATTTGAATAATGAATTAGTGTGTGTAATGTTTCGTATTGTAGTGTGTGTAAGGTTATATATTTAAAGTACTTCAAATGCATTTTTTTATAAAAATATTCTTCGTGCACTTTTTTCAATATAATATTTGTGTGTATAACTTTCTACCGTCCACGTATGTTTCGAAAAAAAAAACAAAGTTTTTTCTTCATTTATTAACATAATAGGCAGATTTTTCGAACATAGAGAGTATAAAGTATACATTTAATGTTCATTGTATATTTTTTTGTCAAAAATAACTACATCTTTTAAAATCAAGGCAAAAACTTTGGATTAGGCATTTTACGTTTTGCCAAAATAAATTCGTTCCCCCTAAGGCCGGTCAAGCTGATCTTCTTTGGTATGAGTTTTGATTCTACTTTTACTTTCTTCTTTATTTTGGGTTTCTTTTGTGGTTCGGGTATTACTTCCATCCAGATAAGTTGGTCTGTGTCTGGTATGTTCTTTTGAAGAATAAATTTTCTGGGAGTCTAAAGTACGGAAAGAAATTATTATTAGAAAAATTATAATTAGAATTATTGTTTAAAAAAAGCCTCTTCTGTAGAGATTATTATCACTGTTGGGAATTACAAACATATAAATAAAGGATACAAAGTATAACCAGACTCGGAACAACAGTCTGCGGATCACGCAAAGAGTTATCCCGTGTGAGATTCGAACCCACAGCCTTCGGTTCAGCAGCCAGGGTCATTAACCACACAGCAACAGGGCATCTCCGTTTTAGGAATGTTTTACTTATTCGTTAGAATTTTTTCTTAATAATCATGAAACTAATATTAAGTATGTATAAACAATATATGAAATAAACAATATAATATTGTTAGATTAATATAAATATTTCTAGACTGTCGTTTAGACTTTAAGTAAAGTTTCGTCCAAAAGGTATTTTAGGTACAAGTTTCTATGGGCCGCACTTTGTTTTGCATAAATATGAAAAAAAAGTCTTACCAAAAACTCTCTGCAGACGTCTACTTGTCTTGGTTTATATTGAGGCACGAAGACCTGAATCCGTTTGTATTTCACTCTACCAAACAACACCTTTGGGAAATCAGGCTTTTGGTACCTTTAATACAAATATATTTAAAATAGTCGTCCAAATTATAAAATATTTATTAATAATATTTAAAGATTTTTTTAGAACAGTAGTGATGTGACGTCAGTAATGGCTAGATTTAATTATTTAATTGTTCGTAAACAATTGTTACAATTAAAAAATGAATACCATACTAAATCCCAATGGTTCCTATAGACCGGCTCGGGTCCGATGATCTTCATCCAGCGGAGAATGTCGCATCTATAATATTACATTATATAAATACATTTAATTTGTTTGTATTTTTACGTATTCTATATATTAAATGTACTTATAAACATATATGTATATTCAAATACATATAATCCCCGATAGAGACGCCTACAATAAGGAATCCAAATTTTACAAGTCGATATTCTCTTTTCATATCTTGTAAATAATAAATTGTTTGTATTCTGTTTTGGAATAAGTTTTTTAAGTCAAAATTATCAAACAATCGGAGCGAACACTAAGACACACAAACATATCTAGTTATAATTTTATCAAAATCGTTCTAGTTGTTTTTGGCTATTTATAAACAGTAACTATTTAAATATTGAATGTACACATTAGACCTGGCTATTTAGAATATAATAATAATTCTATCCATTACCCTTACCTCGTCCAATTCTCTCTAATACCCCAGCTAGGTCCAGTTCTAGACTTGAACCAGGTGCAATGAGTCAACGGCTTTCTTGGGGGAAGACCTATACTACGACTGAACAGTACTGCTTCTGTACTGAACAACTCGCGTACTTTATCTGTTATGACCTAAAGATAAAAACTAAAATCAATTTCAACTCAAATATATATACCTTTTTATTTTTATCCCCAATTATTATTACTTAGGGTAATTAAATCGAGGAGGCATTTTTATCACTTTTCAATCTACATTTATATCTTAAATAATAAGTTGCATCATAATCGGTGCGTTTATTTTATGAGCAGTACGCTATCCATATGTTTGAGAAAATATAAGTATTGCTGACTGCTGAACCAAATGCCGTGAGTTCGATTTCCACACGGGACAATTGTTTGTGTGATGCACAGATTATTGTTCCGCCTCTGGACTTTGTGTCCGTTATTTATATATTTGTTATTTGTTTTATATTTGTTATAATCTGAACGTTGTCTTTTAAAAGAATAATATATATAAAAAAAGAGAAAATAATAATAATAATAATATCAGGACAAGTTACACAAATTGATCTAACCTCTTAAAGTAAGTAAATTATTTGCTTGTGTTAAGGGTGTTAGATAACGATACAAATACATAGAAATACACCTTATAGATACTGAAAATATATTTAATAAACGACCAAACCCAGAAATACCATACCATCTATGCTCATCACATAAATGCCTGTCTCGGCCGGGAATCGAACCCGAGCGAGAAAAAAAACTAATAAATATTAAAATCCAACCTCTATATGTTTGGTATTTCTAATATTAATATCTGCTAATTTCGATGGATCTTCCAACATTAATAAACGGAGTCCATTGATATTGTTATCCAATATACATTCCTGAAAACAAGATGTTATTAGTATTTTAAATTTTCACGAGTACATATTCAAATAAAACTTTTTTTTACGAATCTAATTCGCGTATAATTATTTATGTTTTACGTTTTAAACTTTGTATGTAAACAGACGATATGAATGCAGTAATCGTGTTGCTAAAAGACATCAAGTAATAGAAGTAAATCAAAAACTACTGTTACTTTGATTATTAAAAAGAAATTGTATTCATTCATTCATACAGTTATGAAATGTCAAAATAATTGAAATTTCAAATTAGATTCATAAGATATATAGTGAGCGGCAATAAATATTGCACATCGACCTTTGGAAAGAGACAATCGGCTAATTTCGGCTTCGTAGAGTATTATCTCTGTCGCACGAAATTTAAACAGTATGGTAACTATAAGGAGCTGTTAAAACAAGTATAATTTGCTTCTATTGATAATTATTTTTATTCTTTGTATAAAAGCCACAAATTTTTCTATAAGTGGTGGCTTTAAGCTGGGGTAAAATAAAATAATATAAAAAAGACGTGTGACACTCGGAGACTGCCGCGGTAAAGCTATTGCATAGCATTTTTTATCAACTTATGCAATTATAGTTATTTATTTATTTATGTAGTTGTTTTTTTTCTTTGATGTTAATTCAAGTTGTGTAACTTGCGTGTGCGTGGTGATCTATAAAAAAACTTTCTTTTAGTGAATAAATTACTCATTTATAGGGTTTTCCTACGCTATATAGGATAAAATTTTAAATAAGAATGGTATAATTTCTCAATTTAAATTCCTATTTTAGTCCTATTTAAATGAGAAATTATCAGTGCTATGTAATACCATAAAAAGGTTAATAATATTAACAGATAAAACGTTTTTAACCTTAAATCTCAGGAATAAAGTTCAATTACGATTGTTAAATTCTTGTACTCAGGGTACTTGTAATTCTTTTGTAACACCATAACAGAAAGTCATTGAAATGAAAATCCTCGTTGAAAAAAATACATTTGTACAAGTAAAAGATTTATTTTAAACTAAACATGTGAATGTATGTAATGCGCTTACGCTATTGTTAAATGATAGGTACACAATACTGGTGTGTTAGGTTATTTTCGTTACGGAATTTCTGGATTCGGTCTCCACGCTCAAGGCCCGCGATAGAAGCCATGCAATAGCTTAACATGCTTACATTATGTTCACGTAATGTATTATTTAGGAAAATTATAACTGTAAGTAATAAAGACCATTATAGCTATTCTTGAAATGAGACTTTGTAATAATAATAATTCTAATTCTCAGCTACTTCCATTCACCATCTGTGCTCTCAAAGAGGTCAATATCACTGTCACTATCAGCTGAATTTATCACTAGTCCATCAGTGTAATTGTCTTAACTGTGTTGAACGCTTCTATATTCATTTTCACATTTGATTATATGATCGCAAACCTTTTCCCACTCAGCGCCGATGTTTGATGTTGGCTGTCAGTGGTTTATTCTTGTTTAGTTTTATTTACGAATTCATATAGTTATTTACATATTTTCTCCGTTTTGTTGAAAGAAAATATGACCTAATAGCAAGAGCAATATCCTACATTATAAGGGGCTGTAAATCCCATTCTTTCCAGAATGAAAATTAAGTTCAAAACGTAACCTTCCATCGGTAAGTGATCGAACATGGTATTTTTTTTACGTTGTTCTTCATTACAATAAACTATTTTTGTTTTTTAAATGGTTTACAAATTATAAGGATATCTATGTGCTATATCTAGGGATTATTATTATAGATTTTTCGTGGACGTTAACTGACGACAGATATGGATCGACACGATTGCACAGAAAAATTGGGAATAGAACCATTTTAGTCCGCAATATTTTAATAACTAATATTTAACAGTTTAGAAAAATAAGGCTGTAGTTTTATTGTAATTTATTTGTCGTTTCTTTTATAAGACGTTCTCAAAGTGGCGAATAAAAAATTAAAAATATGTGTTAACCTGACCATTTTTTTTTTATTTACTTTTAATAAATGTTTTTGATTTTGTTTTTCTAGTTTATTTGTCGTATTGATTATTTTTAAATGCTACCTTAGTTATTTTCTAGAACGGAATATAGCTGAACGTTATCGCACACGGCAAAATCCTCTAGGTGATAGTACTTTTTGATGTATCTCGTTCAAGCAAGTGATGGAAAGCACTTAAACAGCCTTTTAAAAACAGTAGGTACTACCATAGAGATAAGGATCACTATCGATATCGCGGATAAGTTTACACAATGTTACATCACTCGAAAAAAATTTGTTGTCTACGGCAGTGTACGCCTGAAACCTATGAAGCTCCTTCTATGCTTTAATTATTATTTTGAGAAATAGGTAGTGTGGTAGATAATGCTCTACGAAGTCGAAATCAGCCGATTGTCTCTTTCAAAAGGACGACGTGTAATATTTATTGCCGGCTACTGTATTACAACGTCTTATTTTAAGAATGGGTATAATGGTTTTTATTATGTGCAGTTATAATTTTCCTAAATATTAAAATTTTTAAATAATAAAAACCATGTGTATTAAATTATATTACTCCCCAATTAAAATAACCACTTATAGAAAAAAAAATGTTTTTATACATAAAATAAATATAATAAGAAAAGAAGAAAATTATACTTGTTTTAACAGCTCCTAGTAGATACAGGAATGATAGTTTTTCTTGCGACAGTGATAACGCTCTATGAAGCCGAAATTAGCCGATTGTCCCTTTCCAGAGGTCGATGTGCAATATTTATTGCTGGGTACTATACTTAGATATTCTTAAAAAAACAATAAAATTTAACCAAATCGAATAAAATTAAAAACCTAATATTTATTCTTAAATTAACAAACACTTTTTTATTAAACTTTGATTAAATGAAATTAAAAATAAATTGCAATTTAAAGTACAAATTAATAAATTATTTTAAATAAATAAATAACAAACTCTATATTGTGGAAAACCAATAGAGTCCATCCAATCGACGACATCTTCCTTTGACCATTTAAAAGCGTGTGAGTAGGACAGCATATCAACTACTGCGGCTGCATATTCGTATAATGTTTTTGGGGATTTTTGACATGGATTCAACTTCCTGAAACATTTTAAGTGAAATATGATTCACTTTTTCACAAATTTTCAAATTTCCTTTATTAATCCTTCTTCTTAAGAAGGTTATTATATTATTTATTATAATGGAAGATTTTGACTGTTATGTCCCAGTTTGTGATGTAGTTCGTGGATAAATTATTACTATCATATCTGCTATTTTTCTACAGTTTTCAATGAAATAACAAAAACATTAAATATCTAAGGAAACTAACTTTATTGCCAAGTATTAAATATTTGACTATGTTAGTAATTTGAATACTTATTCTTAACGTAAGGGTCTTCTTTCGGAAAACAAGTGCATTCAACACAAGTGGTTTTATCTGGTGTAATGAAAACGGGTCTTCGTTCTGGTACATGGACTGATGGTTGACGCCGTGGTATTACTATCTTCTTTGGATGACGCCGGCGCCCTTCAGACTTCTTTTTCGACTGAAAATTAAAATTGACACTTTTATTAACTACGCAAATTATTAGCACGCTGTGGATCCGTATATTATATATTTATATACTGTGCCTATAAAAACGATCATATATAGAATGCTTAATTCACCGAGGCGGGTAGTGATACGGTAGCTCAATCGTTAGAGTGACGGAACGGTTTCCCAGAGGTCGCGGGTCCGAACCCTGCCCGTTATCGGTTTATTTCTCATTCTATAGTTATTCAAATTTTATTTACATGTCACTCCCTAGAGTAGTGAAAATTACAGGAGTTTGAATGAAAAGGGTTGTTGATTTTATTATTTTTCTAATCTTTTTCTAATTCCATCGATAATATAGTATTAGATTAAATCTAAAATATGTTAAGTAATGTACCATCCCATCAGGATAACATGACAAATTGACAATATGTAATTTTAAAGATATTTTTTTTTAATAGACAACTATTTAAATTATGTATTTTATTATTTTACTAACCAAGATTATATCTTCCTCTGACATTTTATATAATTTTAACTATTAAATTTATTTTTCACAATTTATTTGACATCTCTCAGCTGACAGTTTTTAACATGACCGACATTTATAAAAGTATAGACAAAATAAATATGTTATTATTTTATAAAATATACAAATAGAGAAGTCATAATATTGCTATAAAATTAAGTTTTTAAGTTATATTATTTTAATTTATTTTAGATGTTTTGATTACGATGAATAAAATTACTTATTAGTTAATACTAATAATTGTAATGTGTATATACGTTGTATGAGACTCGTGAAAATTCAAGTACGACTAATATTTCTTGATGTATACTTGATAACGCATACATATACTAGATTTCAGAATTACAATTAAATGAGAAATTATATAAATATATCTTTGATCTCATTTAATATTCAGCTTTTTTATTAAAGCACTGGCTGTTCAAATTAAATTAAAAGACAGACAGAGAAGAAATATATACCGTATTCACTCTATTACTAACAAATTCATATATCAATAAAAAACAATATTATTTACCTACATTAGAATTGTGACTTCTTATAAAATAAACGTATTTTGTTATAGTTTTTCCTAATATGAAATACACTGAAACTACAGCGCGTATATACTAATGAAAATTATTATCTTGTATCTGAAGCTTCGGATCAATTTGTTTATTTTTTTAAGTGTACCTTCAATCTGAGGTATAAATTATAGTAACTTTTTTGTTTAGAGATGAAACGGATTCCCGGTAATTATCCGGTAGCCAGCCTATCCGGCCTTTTTTCACTATTCGGTCGGACAGTAAAATTAAAAAATCTGAAGTGTATTCACAAGGCAAACCAGTAGCAGACTGCAATATTAATATATAGGTTATAAACACCGAAAATGTTTTATCAATTAGTTTAATATTCGAAATTAACAAGTGGCAAATTATGATGAATAAATATAAAATTTTCAGCATTTCTTGGTAAATCGCGACTCCGCTTGGCTTCGTATAACAGACCAGCTTCTGAAAATAGCCTTTCGCGGTAAACACTACTGGCAGGTGCTGAAAGATAAATTCTAGCAAACCTTGACAAGTGCGGATATTGATTAGAATTAACTGACCACCAAATGTATGGGTCATGATTAAGATCGATTCGAGATGTCTTCAAGAAAAAATCCATCTCGTTAGCAATTGGATATTTTTGTTCGCGACAAACACTACTATTATCTTTTGCCACTTCATTGAAACAGTCCCAAAAAGTGTCATGAGCTTCACGTGTGAAGTTGCATTCAGTTTCATCGACTTTTATTCGTTTAGCAGGTGTTGAAAATGGCGATGATCTGTTACAGTCAGAAGATTCCTTATATGAGTTTTTTATATACTCTATCATGATTTCCTGTCGGGCTTTTTCAGTTTCAAGAACTCCTAAATAGTCTGACTTGAATCTTGGGTCTAAAAAGGTAGCAGTTAGGTATTTTGAATTCTCTTTTAAACATTTAAAACGTTTTTCTAATTCAGTTTTCAAAGAAGTTCTCATGCGTTCTAAGTCCGGCGTTCCTTGTGCAGTCTCATATTTGTCTAAATACTTTTTTAACGCAGAAACATGCGGAATGACCTCAGATATGCAGGAAAGACCAGAAGTTGTAATTTTCGTTATTTCTTCAAATGGCGTTAAAAGATTTATGAACTGCTCCATCAGGCGCCACTGTTGTATTGACAAATAAGTGATTGTGTCATGTTCAGCGATGTAAAGAGAGATAGCTCTCTTTTGTTCCAACAACCGTTCTGCCATGTAAAAGGTAGAGTTCCACCTCGTTTTGATGTCCTGCACTAGCTGATGTTGTGGCAAATTTAACTCTTTTTGAATTTTAAGAATACTGCCTTGTGCTGCAGCTGAAACATTGAAATGAGTTACTAGACATCTTCCAGCAGCAATCATATCTAACACTTCAGCTTGGACTTTCATTGACTCATTGACCACTTGCTGAAGAGAATCTATGAAACATCTAACAGAATCATACTCTCCAACTCCTGCTTTCACCATACTACCACCACTATCATGGATTAGTATATGAATATTTTTCTCAATATCCCAGCGAGCAGCAATAGCGTTCAGTTCCTTTGCTATATTTTCTACTGTGTCTAATCCTGAAAACGGTTTCATAGCAAGAAGACCGTGTTGTCTGAAATTCCGGAGACAACCAATGAGCTGTGAAACTCAAGAAGCTGGAATCGTTATCCAGGCAGATCATATCATAAGTAATAGAAACTGCAACAGCTTTTGAAATGTTTGTTTTAATTTTGTCGTGAATTCTGTTGTATATATCGGGCACTATTATTTGAGAAATATAAGTGTGACTTGGTAATTTATATTGGGGTAGAGCTTGTTCTAGAAGTCTTTTAAACCCAACCTTTTCTACGATACTGCATGTCTCGTTATCAATAGCAATCATTTCTGCAATTAAATAGTTATATTTTTTGGCGTTTATATCATTCGCATCCCAATATAATGTTCGTTCAATCGATTCCGACAATGTTAGTTTATTTTCTGCTGTTGTTAAAGATGCACTTGTGCTAGGAAAGGTACGTCGCGATCGTTTCTCCGGCTTTGGAGATTCACCAGTTTTGAGTTTATTTATCAATTCAAACTCCGCTGTATGTTTGCACTTTAAGTGTTTATTCATGGCTGAAGTACCTGATGAGTGAGAAAAAAAATATAATAAACACCGTCTGATTCACAATCTGCATAAAAAAATACTAAACACACTGTAATGCCATTCACAATATGCAAAATAAACTGAAACTGACTATCACAAAATTGGTGGATGTTGTCTTAGAGAATTTAAAGTATTTTTAAATAAAACCGTAATTTTAAATCAGTTTGAGGACATAAGAAGAATAGTCATAATTTTTCATTGTACCTACCATCTTTTCTTTTAATTTAATCAAAAACGTAATCCCTAAGCCTCACGTACCTGCCTTTTTTCCTTTACCACCTCGAGAAATTTGAATTTCACACAATAAACATCCCGCGTACTTGTTATCATCACTGTTTAATTCAAAATATTGCCAAATTGGTGATCGTTTCTTTGGTGGTGACATTTCTTGTTAATAAATCTAACCTAAAAGCAGGACAAGTGAAAAAAACAATATTATTGAAGAAGCAAGTCAAGAAACAAACACACAAACTGACAAGCGTCTTAACACTCAAACGAGTCCACCCGCATCGTATCGATCTCCGCTTACTTACGAAAACACCCGAACTTGCCCGAACAATCCCGTTTTAGTTCACCGTAACACGATAGCGGGCGAAAATCCGGAAGCCGGATATCCGGCCCTCTGGCCGCCCGCCTCATAGCTTGCGGAACATTATATGACAGTATTCGAAAGTGCAGAATCCAAACCTATCGACATATTTAAAAGACTGTTATATATTATTTTTATCTTTAGTTATTTAGGATGATTACTATAAATCATGGTATTCGACCAAACTATTTCATCTCTAACTTTTTGATTCGGTATATACTAAAACTTAAAGGCAGTATAAATAGGATCAGGAATCATTGTGTTCATATTGTTTACATGTAATATTTTGTGTACATGTTTAAGTAGGTTTTATGTAACATAAGTTGATATCTACTTATGTTACATAAAGCCAATTACACATATGTAAACATAAAGCATAGTAAATATAAATATACATACAGGTGCACTAGTACAAATAAGCCCTATATAATTCCAGGTACACACGAGACTTACATACCTTCGTCATCTCATAGTATCGCTGGCCCAGGCTAGAGATATTGACAAAACACTATTGATCTTCTCTCACGATTATTACGACGAAGAAATCAATAACCTCGTTAAGAGCATTGACTTTACTAAGGTGAGTTCAATACACGCTAGTTACTTTATAATTTATGCACGTTTTTATTATTCAATCTACATTAGTCATTTCACTAGCGTTTATTTTACGTATATGTATGTTCTTAATATTCGATAACTTGCAAAATATGTTAGCTTTATTTAATGAGATGATGTATTTTAAATATTTTAGACTTTAAATTATATTTTTTAAAAAATACGGGGATGAAGAGAATAAAAAATATATTATTTTCAGGTAATGCAGATATTCTATCCGTATTCAATACAAACACACGCTAACGAGTTTCCCGGGATAGATCCTAACGATTGTCCCCGGGACGCTAAATTAGAACAGTTGAGTATAACTGACTTATGATTTTCTATTTTGCCCTTGATTTGACTTCGAAATTGGTTCTTTGTTAATAATAATTTAATTGGCATTCGAATCGGATGAATTGTTGTTTATCAAATTGTACCAAAGGTTGTCTGTTCGATTCCCACACGGGAAAATTCGATGCGATCCACAGATTGTTGTTCCGACTCGGAACAATACAAGTACATCCTGATTCGGTCACTCGGAAGTCACCGAATCAGGATGTACTTGTATTTATTTATGTTATTTATGTTTGTGAGGCCCTCTACACAGAATAATATAATCTTAAAGGAGTAGGTATTAAAAAAAAAGAAATCAATTAGTAATTATGACTAAGTATTGAAAATAATTCAATCCTGATTTCTGACTTTGTAGCTGACTTCATTGACTTTATTAATTTCCAGAGCAATAAAACTAAAATGTAACAACGCGCTGCACCCCGACCTCCACGGACACTACCGGGAGGCGAAGTACACTCAGACCAAACACCACTGGTGGTGGAAGGCTAATAGGATCTTCAATCAGCTGCAGAGCACTGCTGGGCATACAGGTATTCTTTTATACTTTTAGAATTTGGGGTCGCTTGGGGAAAGGGAGGGTGGGGGGGGGGAGTTTTATATACATAGTATATTTGTAAGTGGTGTGGTGGTGGTGATTTTTGTATCATATCATGTTCTGGAACTAGTTACTGTTAGTGATATTGTCTGCTCCCTTGAATCAAATTATGAACATTTATATAAAAACTATTTATTTTTTTCAAAAGAAAAAATATTCAAATATAGCCAAAATCAAATTTTATGCAACAAAAAAGTTCTAAGTGAAAGCAATGTTTATCAACATTTACTCAAATGACAGTCTAACAGTATACTAAATATCATCAAAATCTGTAAATTCAAACAATCTTTGGGTAATGCGCTTGCAACAAACCAACAGATAAATAGGTTTACAGATCTTAAACTATTATTTTAAGTTCTATATTATATACTAAATATGTAACAGTTGGTTTTAATTTAAAAAAAAATAACAATTTCGACCTCGTTACTATTTTACTAAATGTATAGATAACAGAGGTCTATATAAGCTGGTTCTATTATAGGAATGGTAGTCTTCCTCGAAGAAGACCATTACGTAGCTGAAGACTTCATACACATGATACACCTCCTACTGGCAACCAGGGATAAGACGTGTCCACATTGTGAGATACTCTGTCTCGGGACTTATCTCAAGACCTATCAGTACCATAGCACAGCGGATAAGGTAAGGCTGATACACCTAATATCAAAAACAAATATCACTTTGTACAAGAATACAAATGGTATTTAAGTTAATTTCAAATACATTCATTCACTAATAAAGCTTATATAACACGCAGACACTAATATTATTGATTTGACGCACGGCTGGTCGATGTTTGATAAATGGCATTAATATTAACACACATACACAATTATGATACTTGTTGTTGCCCGTGGCTGACAGTAATTATTACACACACATACACTATTATGTAATATTAGTTGTTGTCTGTGATTGACAGTAACTATTACAAACATTACACACACATACACTATTATGTAATACCAGTTATTGCCCGTGACTCACAGTAATTATTACTCAAATGACACACACATACACAAATGTGGGTTGTTGTTGCTCGTGACTGACAACAGTAATTATTACATAGATTTCACATTACATACTCCTATACAATTATGTAATACTAGTTGTTGCCCGTGACTGAAAGTAATTATTACTCAAATGACACACACATACACAAATAAGTGTGGTTGTTGCCCGTGACTGACAGTAATTATTACTCAAATGACACACACATACACAAATAAGAGTGGTGGTTGCCCGTGACTGACAGTAATTATTACTCAAATGACACACACATACACAAATATGTGTGGTTGTTGCCCGTGACTGACAGTAATTATTACTCAAATGACACACACATACACAAATATGTGTGGTTGTTGCCCGTGGCTGACAGTAATTATTACACACACATACACTATTATGTAATATTAGTTGTTGTCTGTGATTGACAGTAACTATTACAAACATTACACACACATACACTATTATGTAATACCAGTTGTTGCCCGTGACTCACAGTAATTATTACTCAAATGACACACACATACACAAATGTGGGTTGTTGTTGCTCGTGACTGACAACAGTAATTATTACATAGATTTCACATTACATACTCCTATACAATTATGTAATACTAGTTGTTGCCCGTGACTGAAAGTAATTATTACTCAAATGACACACACATACACAAATAAGTGTGGTGGTTGCCCGTGACTGACAGTAATTATTACTCAAATGACACACACATACACAAATAAGTGTGGTGGTTGCCCGTGACTGACACTAATTATTACTCAAATGACACACACATACACAAATATGTGTGGTTGTTGCCCGTGACTGACAGTAATTATTACTCAAATGACACACACAGACACAAATATGTGTGGTTGTTGCCCGTGACTGACAGTAATTATTACTCAAATGACACACACATACACAAATATGTGTGGTTGTTGCCCGTGGCTGACAGTAATTATTACATACACATACACTATTATGTAATATTAGTTGTTGTCCGTGATTGACAGTAACTATTACAAACATTACACACACATACACTATGATGTAATACCAGTTGTTGCCCGTGACTGACAGTAATTATTACTCAAATGACACACACATACGCAAATGTGTGTTGTTGTTGCTCGTGACTGACAACAGGTATTATTAAATACATTACAGACACATACACAACTTTAATACTAGTTGATGCCCGTGACTGATAGTAATAATTACACAATTTAAATATACATACACGTGTTACCCTTGACTGACAGTTGTTGTGAATCTACATTGCATAATTGGCTTTAACCGACAAATATATATTTTTTAACGAGTTAGTATCCATACTTTAATTGTAAACTTAATACGTCGCGCTGTAAATAAAGTTGAAATTTTGGGCGTTTGAAATAAGAACCCAGAATTATTCTACAATTGTGTAAAAAAATGTCCTTGTTATTAAGTATAGGGCTGCCATATCTAAATATTTTGATTATAATGTTACAAATAATCCCTTTATTTGTTGGCACCATTTCAACTATGTAACTTGTTATTTTTGTGAGCCTTTATTACTGTACAATCTCCAAAAAAACCCTAACTTATTAAAATGGCTAAATGTGATAATTGTGATAAAACCATAGCCAAAAGGTCTCCGATTCTCGAGTGCAACAAATGTTCAAAAATTGTGCACGCCAATCAAGCCTGTTCCGGGTTATCACCGAAACAACTGTTGGCGTTGCGCAACACAGATAATCTGGAATGGACATGCATAGGATGTCGTAAAGAGTCACCTCAACGCAAATCATTTATGATACTAGAAGAGGAAGACGAAAATGAAGAAGATTTCGCGATGTGTCCAGAGGGCAACAGTGGAGACAATGCTATGAAAAAGTTATTGAGCGACATATCGATTGAAGTAAAAAAAGCAGTAAGAAAGGAAATACTAACTGTAAATGAAGCGATTAATGTTTGCTGTAACAAAGTTGACGGGATAATGGGCACGTTAGAGATGTTTAGTGGAAAAATAAAGGAGCTTGAAAAAAAGAATATCTACCTCATTAATCAGAATAAACACCTAGAGCTCAAAATGGACGCTATGGAGCAATATATTGGAGAAATAGAACAAAAACAACTAAACAACGTAATTGAAGTCGTCGGAATTCCCGAAATTAAAGAAGAAAATACTGAAAACATCACAGTGCAGCTTGCTACGAAGCTAAACCTTCAGCCCAAAAGTATTAGTTTAGTGAAGAGACTAAGAGGAAGAAATGGAAAAGAGGGTGTGATACAGGTTACGTTAAAAGAAGAAGATCAAGTTGATCAGTGGTTACGTGCAGCAAGAAAGTGTGTGGTTTTATCAGAGGATATCCTTTCCTATGTCGATCCAGCTGATTCAAGGTCAAAGGTAACGATTCGTCGAGCTCTCTCTAATGCAAACAAGTCCCTTTTGTGGCAGACCAAGCTCAAGCTTAAAAGCACTCACAAGTATATATGGTTCCAAGGCGGTAGAATCCTAGTACGCAAAAATGACAACGACAAACCCATCATTATTAGAAATACAGGTGATTTAACAAAAATTGAGGCCGACAATCATGGCAGTCGGTAATAGGGCCCATCCACTTTAGGCCTGAAATCGGAAATAGTTGAACTTTTTGATTGTCCAAATATAAATGATTATTTAAATTACCTACCTAAAGATACCTGTAATTTTAATTTAGTACATATTAACATTAGATCCATTATAAAGAATTTCAGTCAATTATTGCAGTTCATATACGAATCTCGAATTAATATAGATGTTATTATCCTAACAGAGGTTGGTATTTCTATGTGTAATGACCTAACTCGATTATTTACTATAAGTGGTTATGAAATGTACAGTGTGCTTCGTGAACAACGTAGAGGCGGAGGTATAATTGTATACATAAAAAAATGTCACAAATTTCAAATTATTAATAATGTAAATCTAAAACACTGTGAATCTTTGATTGGAGTTATTAAAACCTCTCATAATTACGAGGCACACATCTGTGCACTGTATAGACCGCCATCAGAGAGTAAACACTTGTTTGTATCCGAACTAAAAGAAATATTGTGTAATGATAACTTTAAACGCTCCGATCTGTACCTACTTGGAGACATAAACATCAACCTAAAATCAAAAGATAATATACGTGATTACTACATGGGTTGTATGGCTGAGTGTGGTCTATTGAGCGCGATATCTGACTTTACACGAATTGAAACAAAAAACCAAACTATAACACGAAGTTGTATTGATCATATCTTTGCACGATCCCGCTCACTAGACCTATACTCGGCAGCGCTTGGTACAGTTATGGCGGATCACCGCGCGTGCGTACTGTCGTGCACTGGGATTGAGACAAAGAAAAATACACAGGTTGATGCGAGCTTTAAACAAATAATCGATAATAATAAATTAATGACACTACTTAACGCCGTAGATTGGAATCAAACTCAAATAATGCATTGCCCGATAGAGATAAATAACTTTATCAAAAACAACTTTGAAAAATGTTATAAACAATCCATATATTCTATAAAAAACAACTTAACGAGTAAAAGAAACAAAGAGCGTTGGATAACTAATAAAATAAATATAGTTTGTAAAAAAAGGGATGAGCTATACAACGAATGGAAAAAAGATACAAATAATAAAATTCTTAGACTAAAATACAATATACAAAGGAATAAAACACGAAAGATAATAGAAGGGTCACGAAATAAATACTATAACTATGAAATAAATAAATGTAAAAACAATACAAAAATGTTATGGAGTATACTCAATTCACTAACAGGCAGGGTATATAAATCAATAGATTCAGGAATTTTGAAAGCTTTTAATAAAAATAAAATTACTGTTAAAACATTGGCGAACAATTTTGCAAAAGAATTTGATATGAACGTAAAAAAGATACTCCCAAATTGCGACAATAATCTCTTGAACGATATGACGTATCTATTTCCCGAAAATAGATCTATGTTTTTTAAACCAGCTGAATCCAGCAGTGTGTCAAAAATAATTAACAAGTTAAGCACCAATAAAGCACCTGGCGCGGATGGTATTCGCTGTATAGATATTAAAAGATTATGTGAAAAGATTACTTCTGCAATAGTAAAATTAATAAACACAAGTGTACAGATAGGTAAGTATCCCCCAGATTTAAAAATAGGAATAGTAAGGCCTATATACAAAAAAGGACCCCACAATAATTACGAGAATTACCGACCAATTACGATACTATCGGTGACAGATAAAATAGTAGAAAAATATATTTGCAGCCAGATACAAAATTATTATAATACCTATAATGTTTTATCTAACGACCAGTATGGGTTTCAAAAAAATAAATCCACGACGTCATTACTTGCTAAATTTACCGACGAAATAAACAACTATCTTAACGACAAACAGCATGTTATTCTTCTATTTATAGACTTCAGTAAAGCCTTCGATACATTAAAACATGAAAAACTCATTCAAAAACTGGAGAACACAGGTATTCGAGGACCTCTTTTAAAGTGGTGTGAAGACTATCTCAAAGAAAGAAAATACCAGGTGAAAATAGGACACGAACTTAGTAATGAGACATTGATCACCAATGGCACCGCCCAAGGATCTATAATCGGTCCCCTGCACTATTTAGCCTTTGTCAATGACATGGGAAACGTAGTCAAATACAGCTCAGTCTATCAATATGCAGACGACACCTGCCTCGTAATAGCCAACAAAGAACTAACAAAGGCTGAATCTATGTTACAGAAAGATTTTACACTCCTCTGTAAATGGTCCCATGATGCAGGACTTGTATTAAATGCAAATAAAACTAAAGTCATACATGTTCGCTCTAGTCACATAAAAAACATAGACAGACCACTAACTATAATTGCACATGATCATCAGTGTTTGCATAAGGTAACAACTAAAAATAAGATATGTGATTGTGAATTGCTTGAACAAGTTATTCATTACAAATATCTAGGGCTTATAGTCGATGAGAGATTTAACTGGAACTATCATATTGATTACATCATAAATAAATTAAGGGCTATGCTAGCTAAATTTTCAATAATTAAATATAAAGTACCATTTCCGGTGCTTATAAATCTGTATAATGCGCTGGCGGAGTCAATAATATCGTATGGTCTCACAAGCTATGGTAAAACTTTTAAAACTTACTTGGATAAAATATATACATTTCAGTTAAGAATCCTAAAAATAATCATACCTCTAAAAATTAAAATGAAACTATCCAAAGACACCATAGAAATATTTAAATTTTGCAAGATTCTACCAGTACATGATAAATTTAAAATGTTATTATTAACAGAACAATATCATAACAAAGAGGTACAAATAAAAGTCACTCATAGTACTATCACAAGAAAAATAACTAACGCTAAACTTGTGGTACCAAGAGTTTATAACTATTATGGCAAGAGGACAAACAAATTTCAAATACCTACGCTTTTAAACAAAATAACCCCCAAGATTCTATCAACTATTACTAATGAAAACTTTAAACACGTATATAAAAAATATTTCTATGAAAGACTAGAAGGTTCATAATTACTATAATATTACATACCTACCAACTAAATATATATAAATACTAAAATATATTGAAAATATATTATAAATAGTCATAAAACCCTTATATACCTACATACATAAATATATAAAAGTAGAATAGCATCCTATCTCGTACGCTCAAAAAAACACTTCCTAATTAATAAGATATTGATATCCATACACGAACATCCAACTCCATTAAATAAAATACGTTCTAAAAGCCGCTTAGAAACGCATCAAATTGTATGCGCCGTCCGCTAGCTCTGACCTGTATGTATTTCGGAGTTCCTACAAAAATATTTCTAGGTCGTTGCATATCGCTTGACTTGGTTGCGCGCGCGGTGATGCGTTTGCATTAGCGTTTGTTATGTAAATTGTTTATGTATTATTTTTATATGTTAATAATGTTATTTGATAAGTTGCGAGCTGAACTGGCATGCACTGCGTTCAAACTGGAACAAGGTTTTTGCAATGCATTGTTTTTAAATTTTGTAAAAATATATTTCGGTATGAATAAATGAAAAAAAAAAAAAAAAAAAAAACTATTAGAGATGCGCCGAATAGTCGGTTATTCGGAGTATTCGGCATCTTTTTCGCTATTTGTATTTGGCCGAATTATTCGGATTTGTTGCCGAATATGTTCAGTTCGAGTATTTCTATTTTATTGGCTACAAAGTACAACACACAGTAAAGAAATTAATGACAAAACTAAGAATTATGTGCTTTTAAAAGTGAAAGAAATCCTATAAACACAGTGTTGAATAAAGCTTAATAATATAAAGCAATTAAGCTTTGAATTCACATTTACTTTGAAACATATCAAGTCAGCATATTTATTTTATTATTCCTAAAATTACTATTTTTTTTTAGTGTAGTCAACATATATTTTGAACTTTAAATCAGCATTAGTTTTAAACCTCAAAACAATATTTTTAAAATGAATGTTTCGGCTGAATATTCGGTTCGGTAAAGGTTAAACCTAATAGTATTCCGTGTTCGGTAATCGGTGAAATCACTATTTGGCGCATCTCTAGTAACTATATATTAATGATAACAATAAAGTACTTAGCGAGAAAAATTTTGGTACTACGTTAATTTCAGACGTTTATTGGCCTGCGATACTTTAACAGGATATGTTTATTATTAATATTTACAGCCTATACCTACTATAAATTTAAAGACTACCTCCTAAATACAACCGTTTTCAGTTAAAACAGCTATAAAAATACATATAAACTTTTTCTTTTAATACTATTAGTATGTGCACACATAAATAAGCACCTTATAAAATATGCACACACTCAAACACATTATATGAAATGTGTACACACAGAGAAAGAAGCAACTCTCGCTAAGTTATATTCAACAAGTGAGGGCGTTAAGCGACGAGAGACGACGCCGGCAGGACACTTGGAACTACCAAGTGTACCCCCACCTGTACGCGAGTACACAGAAGGTATCATAAATTTGAATTTCGAATGCCCGGCTGGTTATAGGGTATTGCTTGGGTTATTATTTTTATTTTCAAAATGTTGCCTGCCAGTTCTAAGGTTTGTTCCGGTTTCAAAATGTTATGCTATTTAGTGCTTGATTCTTTTTTTTTTAAGATTTGTTGTGTTTTAAAACGTTATGCGATTTAGCGCTTGTCATTTAATGTTATATTGTTGTAAGGAGGTTGGTTTGTTGTCCGTTTTGGTTTAGGAATGTTATGCTTTTTAATGCTTGTCAGGTTTTTATGGTAAGGTGTCTGTGGTCTTAGAATATTGTAATTATGTAGGTTTGTTTAGCAGTTCACGGTTGTTTTTAATTTTGGAATATTAAAGTTGTTATGAGGTTTTAATCTTTTAAATGTGATTTCTTATGTTACTTTTATGCACTGTTATGATCTGATAATTGTTCGTTTATTTTTCAAAAAGTTATTATTTATTTATTGGAATTAACTTTTATGTTGTGGTGTTTTGGCGGTTATTGTTGTATCATTTGGCTATGCTTTTATGGCTTTTTAAAAATTAGAATAAGTATTGCATGTTAATACCAATATATGTATAACATAGTATTCTGTGTATATAACATCGATAGTGCATCTCTTTACTTATATTTGTTACCCTTAAAAAACTTAATGTAGGGAGAATAGAATAGAATCTTTCACACATTAATTTCGGTTGTGGATTTTTTTCGATGTTTATCTATACTGTAAAGATTGTGGAAAATAACATAATAGATGTCAGCAGTGTCCCGATAAAGACGATCATGGAATGCTTTATTGATAAAGGTGGGATACGGTTGCTCAATTGGTGGGACGACAGAACGGTTTTTCAGACGTCGTGGGTTCGAATCCCTACCCGTATCGATTTTTCATTGCATCTCTAGGGATATAGAAATGGTCTGAATTAAGTATAGTTATTAATGACATTAGTAATGTCAGTTAAAATACTTAAAATAAGGTTTTACTTATGTAAAATCCGTCTCTATCAGTGTTTGTACAAAAAGTATCGAAAAAACAACATCAGATTCAAGTAAATAATACATTTAAAACAGATATGTTCATTGATTGAAGTACCTATGTCTTCATTTGTGTTTACAAAAACGGAGATAATCGTTAAGACACAAAAATTATGGGTCAGTTTTTGTTGCTTGCGAATTTTTGTCGTTTAAATAAATGTAAATGAATCATACAGTTAGCTCTATAATCGAGTGAATTATTTATGATTTTGGAATATAGTATCTGTTGGAATCATGTTGTTGTCTAAAAGATTTAAATAATAAAAATAAAACAGTCAGCCAAACTGTAACTTGTGTATTATGCAATTCTGTACTTTATAGCTATTAAAATAAAGCCGTTTATTGTTTTGTTAATAGAGTACTTGTACAGTAATTCCCACAAGTTCATAATAACATATTTGTACAGTCATTCCATCAAGTACTTCCGTAGATGCATTATAAGGACTGTTTATGAAATACACTTTTATTTAGCATGTTTATATGTATTGTAATGTTTATTTAAGTGTTTGTTACGTTAAGTATAACGATATTGTATATAACATTTATTTCATTTTTATGCAAAGTTATCATCCATTAACATCATTGTTACCTGTAATTTATATAACAAGAAAATATGTTGTTATATTATGTGTTATAAATAAGAAATATTATCCCATCTTTTCCACCCTTAGGAGCTTAGAAACTTAATATTAGATTAGAAGATAGAAATCAGCTCACAATCGAGATTCTTTTCCTTGTTTGAAACTAAAGAAAAAAAAAGTAATGTGACACTTGACAGGCTTGCCGTTTTTGTCATTTTGACAATAATCATTTCTTGTTGTATTTTTTACAATACGTCCAAAGAGGTCGAAATCAAACGTACATAAAGCTAAAAAAAAATAAAGCAGGACAGATATTACACCAAAGAGTTTCAGTTCCTACATTAAATAATAAATTTTAGGTGGAAATCACTCCCTGGCATTCCAGCATGCACAACATGGGTTTCGCGTTCAATAAGACTGTGTGGGAGAACATCGTAGACCTTCAGGAGCAGTTCTGTGACTACGATGATTATAATTGGGATTATTCTCTGTTGCATCTCTCACAGAACAGACCGGGGAGAGAAAAGTTCAAGGTCATATTGTGTAAAGGACCCCGTGTGTTTCATATTGGGGAGTGGTGGGTATTAATTCTGTATGATTTAATGAGGAGGAAGTCTATACCACAGTATAAAAGAGTTCCCTTAGCACAAGTTTTGACATTAGGAAAACTACGACGGTTTACCAAATTGTAAAATCAAAATATACAATTATTATACACTGTATAAATCAAAAACTATAGAAATGGTAAAAGTTGTATTTATCATTAGTTTTTAGGATCATTCTAAAATTGTCCTAAATAATATGATGATAGTAGTGTTGGTATTGATGTAGAGAGGCTGCCTGAAAAAGGTGGCCGATTAATTACTTATTAGTAATTAATCGGTCACATTTTTCACCCTGTATATTTAGTTTATTAGTACATTTTTTTTGTTACTAAATGTAACATGGTTTTTCCTCTATACATTTTTTATTGCTAATAAAATAAACAACAATTTGTTTAGATTAATATCCAAATAAGATAATATAAAAACATAATTTAAAATGTTGTTATATTTTTCAGTGGTTTTCATCACAAAAAATCTAATTGTAACGCATCAACAGTTATTAGCAAAGTTCAGAAGTTACTACAGGATGCAAAGAATTACATGTATCCATCGCGAGTTACCGCCACTGTGACCTCTGGAGGCGCCAAGCATAACAAGAAACTAATTAAGGGTAATGGGGGATGGGGGGATCTCAGGTATGTTGATTTTTAATTTATATATTAATATACGATAAAAACTAGTTCAAATTTCATCAAGACGAGTAGCGACACGATACCTCGGTCGCAGGTTTGATTCCTTCTCTATTAAATTCATTCTATATTTATTACAAAATAAAATCAGCTTTATAGAAAATATCAATAGTGCTTCGAATTGTAACTTTAATTTAGAGATTACTAATAATTATGATTATAAACGATAACTCACTACTGATAATTTTAATGATAATTAATAATGTCCTATGTCCTAATTATTGATAATTATCAATAATTATCCAATGTAGAATCTATTAAATTAATTAATCTGTATTCCAGGGACCGGGAGCTATGTTCAAACATGACTAGAATAGGTCGTCAACTGCGAAAGTACTTTTATTACGCGTAACGAAACGCCATTGTTTTCCTATACCAAAAATATTTTTTTAAATAGAGACCATTGTGTCTCTTTCTTACACGTGCGTTAGTTAGGGACGGCTATATCGTACTTAATTTACTCAAGTATAGTGCTGTCTCTTTCGCACGTGTGCTTATGAAATAGAGCGTATTTTAGTAATATTTTGACAACTAACACAAATCCGTCCGTTTTATTTTAATTTATTTCAATTTAACAAATTTAATCTCATGCTGTATGAAAATAAGGTTCAAATTTCCTTGTGTCTATGTAAGACAAGTCTTCACCTCAGAGTTAATCTCAGAAAATAATACTCTGAATTTAAATTATTCTCATTGAGTTTGGATTAGTAGATTTTTATTTTACTAGAGTAAATACTACGTCTCGAAATTGAATAAGTTTTTTTTTATTTTCGTGTTTCTTACCTATTTATTGTAAATGTTTTTTATTTCACCAAAGAAAAAATAAAGTTGTCAGAATATTATATTAGAATTCTGTTATTTTATTTTAATACCAAAAGGTGCTTAAAATATGAATTGCTTGTTAGAAATGTATATAACTAGAAGCCAGTTTTCGTTAACAAATGTTATTTTTTGTTAATTTAGTTTCAATCTTCTGATAGGCTATCGAGGATTATGTATCTCCAGTTGGTATGAACAGCGCTGATTGGTTCTTATTAAAGCGCTCTGATTGGCTGACCTCATAGCTAAAATTATTGGACTGTAATTGTATACAAAATAGCATTTTTTATTACATTTAATAGTAATTTGTGATATATACATATAATTTAACAAATAAAGCAATAGGAAAAAATCTCCAATTATTTATCAATATGTAATAGTAATATATTAAATAAAAATGTATGTATTTAAGGAATTGATGAAAGACAAATAATATTTAAATGTATCAATATTATACAGTCAAATAGGAAAAAGTGTTTTAAAAGCAATAATATGCTATATATATGTATATGTCTTTTTATTCATACATAAAAATATATTCTTTAAACTCGCGAGTCATCAATTTAAAAGAGCCATAAAATTACTGTTTGTCTTAAAAGTTAAAAGTATGAAAATATCATAATATACTTATGCGTATAATACAAATAGTCTAAATACTGATTCTTATATTGCTTACATACATACAGATATTAAGCAAATATGATTTTTTTTTGATGATTCTAAGTATATAGTATAAGTATTTAAGTATTTTTTGTTTAATACTTGCTCATATTTGATTGTATAATATATTATTATTGATGTTATTATAATACCATTTAAATGCACAAATAATCTCGTTATCCAGTATTATGTCATGATAAGAATTATCAATAATAACATACAGGGTTAATTCAAATTAACATATCACCTCTTGCAGGCAGCCTCTACATCAATCCCAACAACATTTGTTCTACAACATTTTACAAATCTTGGTAAATAACACAACAAAAAGAAAACAAAAATATATTGCCTCCTCGGTTTTTTATTACTCTGTATTTTTTTAAGAGAAGTGCTTAAAATGACAACGGGTGCCACACCTACGCACAGAGTTAATGACAGTTAGAGGCAACAAATAAATTTTGTATGGAAAAGTGTTTTTTTTTTAACTATTACCTTTGAAAAGTCGTAGAACAACTGTTGTTGGGATTGATGTAGAGAGGCTGCCTGCAAGACGTGATGTGTTAATTTAAATGAATCCAGTATAAATATGAATTATAGAGAGGGAACAACATTTAGCTTCATCTATATTTTATAAGTATATTGTTTATCATTAATTCATTTTTTGTTTGAAAAATTATAGAATTAATTTAAAAAAACAAAGGATTTTTTATTTAAATGTAGAAGATTTCTGTAAATTGTATTTTTTAATTACTGACAGTTGAACATTCACTTATATGAAACATTTTATTATTACATATAAGTAATTATTGTTATATTTGCATTGTATTTTTTTTCATTTCAATATTTTATGGTGTTCTAAGGGCTGGAATTAATAATCGATCTATGATCCTAGATTTTAAACAAACTTAGATGGCTCTATAAATTTAAGCCACAGGTCGCTTAATTGCATTGATAGCTCAAGAAAGGCATTTTAATTTCAATTCTTATTAAAAAAATATGGATCAAGATCGCTTATTAATATCTATCGTGATTTGGAGTCAAAATCTATGTATTTCAGGTAGCTTTCTGCTATCTCAAGTAAGTTATTGAGAACGCCCTGTATAACTAAGTTGATATTACAATGTTATATAATTTAATAATTAATCTCGAAGCAAAATGTCCTAGTCATGTGTTAACGACCGTGAAAGCGTAATGTTTGTTTTGTTGTGATGTGAAATAATAAACTACGAATTGATTTTTATGTTTTATTTCAAACTACCCGCTACTTACCTGCAAGTACTCGAGGTTAGTGACCCTGACTGGGAAAACCAAGGTCATGCTAGTACATGAGAGACGATTAGAAAATTCGATATTTAGGAGTATCCATTAAAATATTATAAGGAGCCTAAAATGCTTGTTTGATTGATTGATGATGTCTAGGATTTTGTCATTGGTTGTGTATTCAGAAATAAATCATTAATCATTTCTTAATATCCCAGCGGAAGTACCGCAGAACACTATTTTTAATAATCGAGATGACAAATAATTATTAAAAAAAATGTATTATTACCCGTTTAACCGTTTTTAATTATACCATAATAGATTTATAAGAAATATATGTTGATATATGATTAAATATTAAAACATGCTGTATACGCTACTTTTATTTTCCTCTATTAAAGCCGGCTAAATTGTTTAATAGGGAACATGCATAAAATTTAAAATGGTCTCAAATATTTTTTGTTTCGATTACTTATTATCATCTTATTATAATAAAAACATTTTTTTTTATTTACTAATCATTTAAGGCCATAAAATAATTTATGAAAAGTGTAAATTAAGGGAGCGAAATTCAAACTTCCCAAACGCCCCACCATTGGTCGAAAGGAAATGTGACGTCATTTGACACGCCATTCAAATTATCGGCGTCGAAGTTCATAATGTGGTATCAAAGTTACTGAGAAAAATAAATAATTTAAACCTATATTTTCGTACTTAAAGGTTTTATTAAATGTTACAATTGTTTAGGTCATGCTAAAACCATTTTTTCAATACTTAAACAACTAACAAAACAAACACCTACAAATTCTTTTTCAATAGCAGTTAGCAAGCTACTACACATTACATTTTTAAAATGTTTCTTCCTCTGAATCATTTTCCACTTCACTTGACTCAGATAAATAACTTGATTGATATTTTTTTTTTTTTTTTTTTTTTTTTTTTTTTTTTTTTTTTTTTTTTTTTGTCTGTCTATGCTGTTAGCCCTGTTGGCTATTACAGCGTCACCGGGGGAGCGGGTGGGTCTGGAGACCCACCCTTAACAAGGGGGGGCCAGATGGGCCCCCATGGGGAACGACGTCTCGAGGGCGTCTCAGATTGAGACACGGACCTCGGCTCGGGGCGTCGTTAGTCAGGAGGGAAGCTAAGGAAATTTGGACACTAGCGTCGTCCGACGGCAGAACGCCGGAGCAACGGAGCACTTACTCAGGTGGGACCTCGTCTATACCGGTACAGACGGTGTGTGTCTGTATGTTGTGTGGTGTCAATTATGCCTACGCGTACACGTTATTACCTACTGTGAACGCGTCGTCGGGGTCAACGAGTACCGACTTGGGTCTTCTTTTTCTGACTAAAGTAGTCTTACGTGGTCTATACTCTGCGGCGTCAGCCACCAGTGGGTTCGGGTGTCGCTCAGCACGTTCAAAGTACTTTTGGGAAAGCCCCTTGAAGTACTGAGCGATGGTCGGAAGGTTCAAGTCTCTATGGAGATCGATGTTGCGTACGAACCACGGCGCCCCGGTTGCAATCCGTGTAAACCTGTTCTGAATCACCTGAAAGGGTTTCAGATTAGCGTGCGCAAAAGCGGGACTCGCATAGGACATGACGGAACGTATGCAAGCTTTGTAAAGTGTCACCTTATTGCGAAGGGACATTTTACTCCGCTTGCCTAACAGCGGATATAAACGACCTAATATGTAGGCCGTTCTGCTACGAACGGTCCTAATATGCGCAGTGAAAACTAATTTTCTATCTAACGTTACTCCTAGGTATTTTGCCTCGTCTTTCCAAGGTATCGGTTTATCAAAGAGTTTGATTCGCGGGAGGATCCTTGGGGGGCCCCGTTCGAAGAGCACCGACACGCTCTTCTCAGGGTTTACCTCGATCCGCCATTTCCGCAGCCAACTCTCAAGGGAGTCGACTGCGGATTGGAGACGTTGGTATATCTCCCAGTGATCCTTAGAGGACGTGTAAAGCGCGGTATCGTCCGCGTACATGGCAAGGTGCACTTTAGATCGCGGTCTAGGAATATCGCTAGCGTAGATGGAATAGAGGATGGGCGAGAGAACTGAACCCTGGGGAACACCCGGCCTGATGGGGCGGGGGGTTGACAAGACGCCTTCCACTCTGTAGCGAAAGGAGCGATTCGTCAGGTAGTCCCGTATGATGAGTACGAGTCTGTCCGACACCTTGAACTGGTATAACTTGTACACCAGTCCATTGTGCCAGACCCTGTCGAACGCCTTAGCTACATCGAGGAAGAGCGCTCCTGTCCTATGCTTCTTGGCCCTCACAGTGGCCCCTATCAGTATGTGCTCCGTGAGGCGTTGCACCTGATGGGAACATGAATGGTTGGCTCTAAAGCCGAACTGCTCATTTGGGATGATTTTGAGTCTCTCGACTTCCGATCTAAGTCTACAGAGGATGATTCTCTCATATACTTTCCCTAAGGAACTAAGAAGACTAATAGGACGGTAACTACTAGGCAGATGCCGGGGTTTGCCCGGCTTATGGAACCCTATCACTATGGCCTCTTTCCACTGGGCCGGAAACGAGCAACCAGCCAGTAGAGCGTTAAAAATGGTAACCAATAGGTAAATTAAAGGAGGCGGAAGAAGCTTTATCACTTTGTTAGTGATCCTATCGGGACCTGGCGATTTCTTGGCGTGAAGCGCCCTAACTATGGACGTCACCTCGTCTAGGTTCGTTTCCTTGATTGGCGGACCGGCCGGTGGCTGAGAACACATTATATTGACCGATTTGTCGACTATTTCGACATGATCGCGATCAACCGATTGAGCAGACAGACGGCACTGGCTCTCTAGACTGTCGGCTAAGCACTCAGCTTTGTCAGGGTCGTCAAACGCGATGGCGGAGTTAGGTCCAACCAAGGGAGGCATATCTGAGACAGTGTCCGCCTTTAACGCTCTCTGCAACCGCCAGAATGCCTGGTGTGTTGGAGAGAGCGTCGCAAGCGTCCTATCCCAGCCACTATCTCTGAAGTCGTCGAGAGCTTGTCTCGACTCCCTCTGAAGACGGCGCAGCCTCCGTCGGTTGTCATCTGTCGGGTATCGGTCATGGGCTCTAATCGCGGCGTTTTTACGGGTGATGAGAAGTCTAATGTCCGGAGGGAGTGCACGGTAACCCTCGAAGTTCACTCGGACCTCCTTCGAGGACTTTCCTATGCTGTCTACCAAATGTTCTGTGAAGTTAGTCGCGGCTGAGACAGCGTCCTCGACCGATGTAAGCTGGTCAGGAATTTTGTCGAGGTGCGCTGGTACGGGGGAATGGAGTTGCTCTCGAAGCTTCGTCCAGTTAATAATTGTTTTGGTCGCGGGTTCCCTAAGGGGAGGAAGTCCTAGCTGAAATAGGACCGGTCGATGGTCAGAGTCTAGCTCGGATAGCGTCTCGATAGAACGTAACTGGAGTGTCACGCCCTTCAAGAGTACTATGTCGAGCACGTCGGGTCTGTCATGTCGGAAGTCTGTGTCGCAGTATCGCGTGGGATTCAAAGGCGCGGTGATCTCGAAGTCGAGACCAGCCTTGTAACTTAGCCTATCAAGGAGATTTCCTCTACTGTTTGCGACAGTGGAGTTCCAGCGGGGATGTTTGCAATTTAGGTCGCCGGCCAGAATGGTTGCGTTACCTAATTGGAGTAAGGACTTAAGGTCCCTCTCAACTAAGGCTTTATTGGGAGAAAGATAGACGGATGCTAGTACGATCGACTGATGGCCGGTCATACCCACCTGACATAATGACGCTTCTACGTTGACTAGTTGGGGCGGATCGAGCGGAGTGCAATGAAGAGACCTTCTGTAGTAGATGATGGTTCCCCCCTTCGCGGTTGCCCTATCGTTCCTAACGAGACGGTAATTCGCGATGCGCGGATCACGATTACACGGCTTCAGAAAGGTCTCTTGTACTAACAGGACGTCTATCTGGTGCGTGACCACGAAGTCGCGCACTAGATCTATCTGCTTAAGTAGCCCGTTCGCGTTAAATGTAGCGACAGTCAGAGAGCGAGGTTTTACCCTTCCACGCGATGTCATCATGTTGACATCGTGTGTTCGTATATCGATTTGATTAGGACGGCGTGCTTGAGGAGCACTTCCATCCTCGCGGGAGGGTTCCGCGCGGAATCCCTCATTTCATTCGAAAAGACTAGGAGCTCTTCGATGTCTATTACACCGAAGAGGCTCGTGACGCACGCGAGCGAACTCGCAACTCCGTCGGTGGAGTTACGAACCGGCGGCGGCGGCAACGACTGGGGGACGGGCTGTGGGATAATCCTCGGAGGCTTCACCCAAGCGTTCGCGATCGCGTTCGCGGGTGCCTGAGGGGCCTGGGATGCCTGAGGGGCCGCGGGCCTCCTAGGGGCTAGAGGAGCCCATGGAGGCTGTGCGAACCGAGGAGGATGCCTTGCCGGCTGTGTCCTGCGCGGCGCTTTGGGGCACCCGCGATAATTCGCAGGATGGCCCTTCTGTCCGCACAGGACGCAGCTGGGAGGATCCTCAGGGACCGGTCCCTTCCGCGAGCAGTCGGCTGTCGCGTGGTCGTCCAGGCACTTGACGCACCTTGGACGCGCGTGACAAAAACGTTGGGAATGCCCATAGAGCTGGCAGCGATGACACTGACCAGGAAAACCGCGACCGCGTGGAGGTTCGACCCTAAGGCCGGAGAGTTGGCAGACTGCCTTAACGTTAAAAATTTGCTTTCCTTCCGGGGAAAGCTCGAGATGGACGAGAACGAGATCGAACGGGACCCTAGTGGTCGCTCGGTACATGCGGTGCACCGAGATGACGGGGAACGATTGGGACTTAAGGTCCTCGAAAATCCGCTCAGTAGTGAGCTCCACGGGGAGCCCTCGGATGACCACCGTTAAGCGGCGTTCATCCTCTAGCGCGTAGGTGTGGTATCCGTAACCACGTTCGCGGAGGAGACGAGTCAGACCACGGTGGTCCGACGAAGACGCGGTTTGAACGCGGATACCGTCGGCGGTATTTCGGGCGGACGTGAAATGGAGCTTGTGCTCCGTCATAAGTGCGGACAGAGTGTCCCACTTAGACTTGTCCCTTATGTAAAGCGGCGGCGGCGCGGGGGACTTCCGTGGCGCTGAAGGCGCAGGCGCTGAAGGTGCCTCCGCGGGCGCTGAAGGCACGGACGACGGCGACGCGGACGTGGGCGCTTCGGGCGCGATCGGCGCGCGTTCGCAAGTCGGGCCCGGGCCCGAAGAACGGTCGGGTGACGCGGGTTCGCTACTAGCGGGTTTTGAGGCCCGTTTTCGCGGGACGTTCGAGGAGAGCGCTTTCGTCGCCTTCCTCTTGGCCGATTTGGTCTGCACGGTCGTGAAACCGTCGTCCTCGTCAGCGTCCGAGGAAGGGGACGAACTCCCCGACTCGGAATCCGAAGCCGTCTGCTCCGTAGGAGTGGCGGCCTCGACCTCCATGTCGGAGGTGCTCTCGGTCGCGATCGCGGCGCGCGAGGTCGAGGGCGGAGACTCGATGCCTAACAAGACAGAGTAGCGCAGGCATAATTCAGGCGCAATTCCGTGGACCCAGCCAAAGAACTGCGACTTGGACAGATCTTCGGGTTCCGCCGCGGATTTGGGGTCCATGGTGGAGCCCGGAGATATGTGCCTAACGTGGACCCTATCGAATCTCTGTCAGTAGGTGACAGAGGTGTGCCTAATACCCTAACGACTGTGTACTTACACGACGCAGGCTATTACGACGAAGTCTTTGAATTGCGTTTCGTACCCTAACTAGGGCGACGTTGGACTTGTTGGACCCCTAAGCAGGCTCGCCGGCCCGCAGGTGTGCTTGCGGCGATGACTCACACACAAACACAATCACACCGCTGGCTTGCACACAATGGAGGTCGTTATCTTGACTGGCGCAGGTGTACGAACGGTCGGTGCAGGTGGTCGGTGCAGGTGGCTGGGCGGTCAGCGTGACGGCCCAGGTAGGTGGCGCGAATAGGCGGAGCAGGTAAGAGGGACATGTGTCCCGGTCGACTGCTCAACGGCGAATCAACTTGATTGATAATCAGCAGATATAGAAGATATAAGATGCTATAGAAGTATTATCAGCTGTGTTTTCAGTAAACAATTTTCTTTTTTAAACAGATAGTTTTACTGGTAAAACTCTTGTGTACCAATGCTGTGTGTACCAATGAGGAAATGGTGATAATGCTACATTTTTTTTTCAGCAGGTATATTTACATTGACACCTTCACTTCCATACTTTGGTTTAATATTAACTTGCACAGCTTAGTTACTTGGTAATTTATCTTCAATATGCAAAAAACAAGGCTCTGCCTTATGATCATCACATTCAATAGGAGAAGTACTGAGTCTTGGCTGATTAATAACACAGACATTTGTATGGGCAGTACTAGGACTTACTTAGTATATCACTTCTAAGTGAAGGTCACCATTTTTTAAACACTACTTTTGATAGCTAACTCTGAAAAGGCTTCATTAACTGATGTCAATCTTTGCCTTTTGATTATGCACATTCATGAGAATGTTCTCTAAGCTGATGTTTTTGCCACTAAAATATATGAGACACAACTCTTTCCTTCAAACTTAGATTACATTTTTCTCCTTGTTGTTTCGTTATATATATTATATTCAATACAATTGGCTGTATCTTCCTTAACCTGAAATAAATCGACAAAAATAAAAATTTCGTAAAAGCAAAAAAAGAATACGGTTTTTATAGAAATTTATACTGATCTTTTGTAAGCTAGGTTAGGTTAATTTTAAACTCAAATTGTCTAATGTTCTATACTTACTATATATTTAAACTATTACATTAAACTTATTATAAAATATACTTACGTTAAATTGATCTTCACAACAATATATACACGATTTAGGACATATATTATCCCTTTACCATACAGTATACACCAGAGGTTCCCAAACTTATTTCGTCCAACGCCCACTTTGAAAGTCATTTATTTTGTAACGCCCCCTAATTTTTTTCATCTTAAAAACTTGAATAACAGATTAGATTCGTTTTCTTTCTGGTAAGATAAGTCATCTTACCAGAAAAAGCAATAATAATGTAACCTTACAATATTAAAAGTATTTTTGATTAAAAAATTTGATTTAATATTGAGCAATAGTAATACAACTTTTCATAATAAAAAGCATCTTTCATAAAAAAATAACAACAGTGAAGATTGATCAATAGTAATACCACTTTTCACAATTAATAGTTTTCTTCTTCATCTTCCTGGTTTTCATCTTGACGTATATCAAGGTCTATCTTCCTGATCAACCTACTCCACTTTGTACGATCTTCGACATCCATCTGTCAGGGTCAGGATCTGTATGGATAGTAGTTGAGTCTGGGCTCCTTCTAGCCATCTACTCGATCTTCGATAAATTTAGTTTAAGACCACCGTTCTCAAGGGTATCCTTCCATAGGTTTAACTTACGGTCCAGCTCCGTTCAGTCTGTTCTTTCCGCAACCCTTTATCTGCTGTACATTAACGATCAGCTGAAGCCCGGTATCTATGGGTATGGGTATCAGATGAGAGCACAGTTGTAGAAAGATATCTGCCAAGTTCTCGGACTAGTAGAGATTAAGTACAGTCTGAAAGAGAAGCCATGGCGCAACGTTTGAATGACAAACTCCAGGCAGTTTCCGCATTGGTAATGCTAATCTTGTACATTTCAATGACACCAAAACGCAGACGTGTCTGTCCACCGCTATAAGGAGCCCTTTCACCTTGGATCCTATTTTTCAGAATGTATCCTTGGAATATAGTGACAGGTTCATTTGTTAGGCTTGGAGAACTTCAACTTTGGTCGGTTCATTGAGTCCAGAGCAAAAGCAGCAGCAGAAAAGCTTACCGGTCTTGCAAAGGTCCGACAGTACTTTACACCGGGACAGCTACTTGTACTATACAAAGCACAAATTCGGTCGTGTGTGTTAAATACTGTGGTCACATATATACTGGTGCCGTAAAGTCTCATCTTGCGGTTCTGAACTCAATTACGAAGCGAGCAAAGACGCTTATTGGTGGCCCTGAATAAGTTAAAGCCAACCTCCACAGCCTTGAACACTGGCTTAGAATGGATGTGCTCTTAGTATTCTATAGGATACATTTTGGTGAGTGTGCGCAGGAATTACACGACTTAATTTTCTCATCCCCTTTCCTTCCTTCATCACCGGACGTTTCGACGCACGGTGGGTATCCATCCCTAATATGTGGACTTTCATTCTGCCCGAACGAAGCACTTTACTTCGTCTTTTTTAATTCGTACAGCGAAGGAATGGAACAACTTGCCAGCGTCGGTATTTTCCTCCAAATATAATGTGGCTCTCTACTAGAGTAGAGTGAATAGGTTGCTAAGTTAATGCGCCTTACACCCTATGACTACATTTCCACTTTTTATCAGGTGGAATGTAGTCAAGCAATAACTAAGTTTGTATAAAAAATATGGTTGCCTGTAAAGTCGGTTTTACGGGCGAAGATTTACGTGACCACGTCTTTTTCTCGGTAGAATATTTATTGATATGAATATTATTAAATTGCACAATATTTTAATAATTTGAGTGATTTTGTTGAGGATAGGACGATGAAGAGGTTGTCACGTAAAATCATTTTATATATTATTTATTTTATATTATATTATTGATGTTATTATTTTTTACAAAATTTATTTACAGACTTTTTCGATACATCAATTAGTTGCGGAGATATCGATCATTGAAGTTATTGTTTGCTACCAGTATTTTATATATATATTTTTTTCAGTTATAAAAAAATACTATTTCCAATTGTGTCTACCAAGTATGGTCACATGTACTGGCCTACATATTAAATAATAATAAGTACAGATAATGTTATTTGACGTCACTTCTGATTTTATATATTTTAATATTTTTAATTTTAAATAATTAATTTGAAAATCAAAACACTTATTCAGATCGAAGGTTAAAATTTTTGCTAAATAAATTTGAAATTAATTAAAATTTGTAATTGTAAACAATGAAGTTGAAAATTAAAACATTTACTTAAATTAGATGTTAAAATTCTTGCTCAACACATTTTAAATCAAGTTTTCTTATATCTGCCACTTTTTCTTAATATTTGTAATTTTAAAGAATCAATTTGAAAATCAAAACATTGCTCGGCGGACCGATCATGTTTGAGTGGGAGAGAGACGCAAGGCATTTTATGTGTGTGTGACTCATCGTTACGTTACCGGGCGTTACACTTTTTCATAAGTGACACCCAGCTTAACCTAATTTAAGACGTTGTCACGTCAAAAATAGGCCATTAGATGATTCTCATCAATGACTGCTATTTCATCGGCATACATCATCAACCACTGAGACTGGTTTTGGATGTGAGCCGAGAGTGAGTAAGAACGGACCAAGGGCTGAGCCCTGGTGAACCACTACTGTTATCTGGAAAGGTTTGGTATCGCCAACGGAGGTCCTAACCATAGGACTCGTGGTACATGCTCTGATAGTCTCAATTGAAGGATCGATGGATTTCTTTAAATCACAATGTCCACTAGAAACACTGACGAGGCACACAGCCAAAAGTCTACTGCAAATTTAAAAAGGTTACGCGCAGAGCTCTTTTTTTCTGTATACTTCCATCAGAGTTCTGAAGACAAAAATAGCGTCTATAGTACTCGATCTTGGCTGAAATCCACATTGAGACTCAGAGACAGTGCACTTTTTGCGGAGTCTGAGGTCGCTCATGTGCACGAAGATCTTCATGGCTCATGGCTCATAAGCTTAATGCCCTTATAATTACCACAATCTTGAACACTGCCTTTTCCCTTGTAAATAGGTTTAATAAAACTATGTCGCCACTGCTTAGGTATCTTTCCAGTGTTCAAAATGTGGTTAAAAAGGTCAGTAAGCATTTCGTTCGGTCTTATCGTTTAGCTCTGTTGGTGTGCTCGTAGAAACAGAGCTAAACGATATTCAAGCTTCTATCCGAAGATCGTCAGGTCCTACCATTTTTCCGTCAATCACGAGTTTCTTCATACGTCGAAGGCAATCACGAGTTTCGTCAAAGATTATTAGGGTAAGTCCGAGTTTAGATGGTAGGTCGGGAGGAAGCCCGCACGGATGCTGACTGACTGCTGTATAACGATAAAGCAGCGTGCCCTAAATTTCTGACGGCAAGACATTTTGCGATATCTCGCGTCGCTTCATCTCGAACTCGTGCCATTTTAATTATATATTATATGGTTAATTTAATATATTGTCAAGTTTTATTTATACAATAAACTAGAATATTAACGGTTTATAAATAATTATAAACTTGTATAACTATTGAAAACGTATTCTTTGTATTAAATATAGAAGAAAAATCAATCGATACGAGCAAAGATACGAATTTGCGACTTGTGGGAAACTGTATCAAGAAGGGATGTGTTTCAGTAACCATGTATTTTTCATTTTACATTTATTTAAAATTTAAAAACATTAACAAATGGATGTTGTGTAGTAGAACAATATTATTTTTAGTGAATTTTCAAATATGAATAAGATAAAATTACAAATCTATCTATCTATCTATCTATCTATCTATCGCCCCCCTAAATGACACCAGCGCCCCCCAAATCTTTCTCGGTCTCTTACCGCCCCCCTCTAGGGTTCCAGCGCCCACAAGGGGGCGTTATCGCCCACTTTGGGAAAGACTGGTATACACCATTGTTTTTGTATTTTCGCATCTCTTGGAATACAAAAAACACTTTGTCGGGTGTTTTTCTAATACTATTTTTGCACTCCGGTACTGTATAGTGACTTGTAAAGCAATTAAAACTTAAAATATGTATGAAATAACTAAAAAGTTCTTAGTAAACATTCACTGGATGTGTCATTTACGTCACTCAATGCGCGCGCAAAATGACGGTGTTTGAACGACTCAAATTTACTCAATGTTTTAATTTTCAATTTGAAAAAAAACTAGAATCTTTTCAAACCTATTTATATTTTGTTCTACGATATAGAGAGGTAAATGATTAATTTACGTCAAGAAAAATGTACATGAATGTTCCCTATTCTATTACGTCCAGTGTTTCAGATATAATTAGTTTTGTATGATAATTCAGTTTTATACCTTTTTTCACATTTTATATTATTAAGTGAATATAAAAGCTATGCTATAATTATTACATGTAAAAATAAAAGCTATGCTACAATTTAAATGTTTTATTGAAGTGAACACATTCAAGGATACATTTCGTATCGATACTTCGGAACACCTACTTATTAGAAGACAATATGTACACAATATAAAATTATACTCAACATACAAAGATCCTATATACTTGAAATACTATAGTGATATAAAAAATGGTAGACATAACAAAGTTATTTTATAATAATTTTAATTTTCATTTGTAATTCCGGCTGGCAGATGTTTCATAGGTATTAATTTTGGAGGATCTTCGCTCTCGCAGGCGCAGTAACAGTTTTTAGTATTTTTTGGTCCTTTCGGTAGAATTAGAAGTTTGAGATTCATATTCACTTGCAGAGCTGTTAGTAAAAAAAACAAAATATGTAACCAAATTCCGCTGTGGAATAGCGAGCTGGGTTACTCATACTACCACTACTCAAAACTAAAACTAAATTCGGCATGAGCCGAAAGTTATAACAATAATAATCATAACTCTTACAAAATTAATGTAGAAAGACGTATACAAAAAACAAAACATGACTTAATTGAAAATACTAACACTTATTTTAAATCTTCGTTTTTCATAGATCATTCTCTTTCGAATTTAAAGCTATAATAGAACTGAAATCATTTACAAACCTTGAGGCTCAGGCTTTACTTCTTTGCTGTCAGGAGTAATGGGACCCTGTTCTGACTGGGTAGTAGTAGTATTTGTCGACTGAACTTCAGTAGAGCTGTTTGGTTTGTTATTGTCTTTTCCATCAGGTTTTGGTTCACTTGGCTGTGTAGATGATGGATTATCATTAGCTGGCGATGAATTCTCAACAGGTTTATCAGTAGCCGGTGATTCTTTGTCGGGCGTTTTTGTGATAGATGTGTCACATGGTGTCTCTTGTATAGGTTTGTTCTCTGTACCAGGAGGTGTGCTTTGTGTTGTTACGGGTTCTTCTGTAGTATGAATGTCATGGGGGGGTGTCTGATCTACTGGAGTAACGCTTGGTGGTGTGGTTACTTCGGTTGTAGGATTTTCAGTAGACACTTCTGTGATATGATTGTTATCGGACGGTGACGTTTCCTTAGTTGTTGTTGTTTCTTCAATTGGTTTCTCAGTTGTTTCACTAGGTGACACTGTTGGGTTTGAGGTAGGTTCTGGCACTTCGGTTGGTGTAGTGTTTTTATCAATCGCAGTTTCAACGTTTGGTGTACTGCTTGGTGTATTTTCTTCTTTAGGTTTGTCAACTGGTTTTTCTTGATTTGATGTTTCATCGGGTACAGTATTTGTGTGTACAATGATTGTTACTTCTTTAACTGTATTTGATTGGTCGCTTGGGACTGCGGGATGTGAATCTGTTTCGTTACTAATATTTTTAGTAGTTGGATTTTCAGTTGTACCTAGATTTATAGGATTCTCTGTCTCCGATGTGACAGGAGTTTCTTTTCCTGGGTTATTTGTAGTATCTTGAGGTTTATCAGATGTTGGTAGGTCATCTTTCTTGTCACTGCTGGTCGGTTGGGCTGTAGCTTCGGTTGGACCAGGTGCTACTGTTGTTTCCTGATTTGCAGGTGTTTCCTTATTAATGGGGGTATTTTCATCAGGTTTGTTTGTTGTAGGTTTATCATCAGGTACTGTTTTATTTACCTCTTGGTGATCAGAATTTGGCTTCTGATCTACAGGTTTATTTTGTTCACTAGTATTGGAGGGAGTTTGTTGGTTTTCGTCAATAGTAATAACATGAACTGGTTGAACAGCAGTTTGTGAAGTTTCTCCTTCTGTGGTAGCTATAGTGGTTGGTACAGGTGTTTGTTCTGTAGTGGGTTCTATTGTGACTTCTGGAGTTGGTGTTGTAGTGGAGTCTGGTTTTGATTGTGTGGTGGCTTCTGATACTGTTTCAGTAGTTGTCTCCGCAGTAGTTTCTGGGTGTGACTCAGTAGTAGTTTCTGTTATAGCTTCAGTTGTAACTACTGAAGATAGTTCTGAAGTGTGTTCTGTTGCGGGTTCAATACTTTGTTCAGTTGTGGTTTGAGGGATTTCTGATGTAGTTTCAGGTAGGTGTTGTTCAGTGGTAGGTTCGGTAGTAGATTCAGACGTGGTTTCTGGAGTCGGTTCTTGGCTAGTAGATGGCGACAGTGCAGTAGTTGTGGTTGAACTTGTTATTGTATTATTGTGTCTAGATTTTTTGGACTTTATATATTCAATGGCAGAAAGTATATCTGTAAAAAAATATATAATGAATTTAATAATTTAATAGCGATTCATATACCTACTCAAGACAAGATATGTGTAGGTCCTTCATGAATTTATGAAATCTACTGTTACTTTGCGGTGCAAAGGTAATTAAGCCCTAAAACAACAAAAAACATCATTTGTACTTGAAATAAACTGAGTGGGATCTTCACATAAATGATTATTAAAAAATATCTTCTACGTGTTAAGCACCTACTTTTTCTAATTCTAAAGTCTACTAGTTCAGTGTTATAATTTTATAAAGGAGATGCAAAATATACTGATGCAATATTATTCCATTATAATCATTATTATTTATAATTATTTTCTATAATAGATAATCAGAGTAACTTCACAAAACTTTACAAATAAAAACATTACACAACTCTTAATGAATTCTAGACAATAATAGATTACTCAGATATATTCAAGTCTTTGTTTCTTACCTTCCTGCTGAGTTGCTTCTCGCAGATCGGCAATGGCTGGTATGGGTTCTGAAAACAATATGTTAACTATGAATTTACTGCAAACATGGATTACATAGACAAGTACCTAGATAATGTTTGTTATAAATGAATCGAAATATAATTGTGACTCTTCAAAAGATTAAATAATTATATAAAATATTTTTATTTTAAGGGGATTAACTGCTATTTGGTGACTATTATAGATCTTAAAAGATCTTTTTATAAGCAGAACTCTTGATAGCATTCTATGTTTTTGTTTATAAGAAAACACCCACATTAGGGATTATGTGAACCCTTCATCGCGGTAGCCTTTACAAACATTTATATAATGGACACAAAGTACATCTAGACTAGGAACAACAATCTGTATACATATCACATTAAGATTGTTCTGATTGAACCCAGAACCTTTGGTTCAGCAATCAAGATTACTAACCGCTACACCAACAGACCATCGATACGACAACCCCGATCAAACGGACAAATATAAGTCTAATATATCACACATTGGTGTCTTGGGAATCGAACCAGAGATACTTCAACGGAAAGTATTGTCAGTATACCCAACTTTTATCATTATAACAATATAATGTTAATAAAACGACAAACATTGAGTAAACAACAAAATATAAGTTACAGGTTATTTGTTTAATAAATTGTTAGTTTGTAACAAAGGTTTGTGGTTGTTTATCTAAAAAATTATTAATATTAGAGGCCGATATTTAAATCACGTAATAACTGTTTATTAATATTAAATAATATCTAATATTAAATTATATTCATATATTTTATAAAATATATTATCGTTTAATATTAATATAATTGTATATACTTGCATATTATACAGAAAAACTGAAACTAAAACTTCTTTGGTCAAATTTTATCGATATAAGAATTTTCGATTTATAAAAAGCTTTTTTCATATTATTATTAGATTGTCTTACCAAATATATCTGTATAGTGCATGGCAACATCAATGGCGTCTTCAAGCACTGAAAAAAAAATATCATTTTAATCATATTCAGTTACTTATTATTAATCATGCTTAGAATATATTTTCTTGCATACAGTATCAATCAATATATACGTAAGAAGTACTACAACTAAGTACCTAAGAAGCAAAATCTAAAAGATATACCTAAATAAAACCTTTACTAGAAGTCTTACAGTTTTCAAGATTTCGCCTAGTTTTTAATTGAGGACGAGGAGAAGAAAATTCTCACAAACTATAATAATATTATTAAATTACAATGAATGTATATAGCATACTTACATGATCGAGGACCCAAACTTGTGAAACTTTCCAAGAACACAATGACATCTGAAAGAATAATATCGCTTATTAACTTCGTACTGAAAAACATAAAATAAATCAAGTATAAAGCAGCTTACAGCAGCTGTAACTGTTCAGTACAATTAACCAACATTATTTATTATGAAATGTAAATGTCAGCTCAAATCGATTTCAAGGCAACACCATTTTTTCTACACATTTATAAAATATATGTGTAGAAAAGATGGTGTTGCTTTTAAAATAACTAAATATAAAATGTAAATGTCATTTACAGACATACAAATTGGCTTCGTAAAATCGATTTTTTATATTAATACGAGACAAAAAAGTAGATAGTAGGTAAATGACATAGTAATTGAAATCAGACATGGAATGCTCTTTCAATGCGTTACCACATTTAAAGAAAAGAGATAAAGGAGAATAGGATACAGTTAACGGCGATGGGGATTTCTTATATAATACAATTATATAGGTCTGATATGTAGTCACTATTTATATTGTATCTGCTTACCGATTTCCACGATGTGATGGAGTACTTCAAACACTTCAAAGAATCCTTAAATAAAAAGTTTTTTTTTTTAATTTTGGTTTATCAGAAAAATAAGTATATTGTTTTATTATAGGTCATTTATATTATTGATTTATATATCCAAGTAATATTGTTTAATTTGTCTTAATATTGTTTAAGTCCAGTAAATAATTTAAACAAGTTTTAGTGTAAAATATTTGCCCTATGATATATTTAGAGTTCCATCATAGAAAAAAACTTTTACAAGAATTTTGAATATTATTGCTGATACGTAGATATTATCTATATAAGTATTTACCTCTAATTTCCAGTAATTCGTACATTTTTTCAACAGCTGGTACTATGTTGATCGTGTTAGTGATTCTTTGTAGGAATTGGAATACTGTGATAAGATCCACGGAAGTGTATTGCTTCAGAGTTTTTATCAATTCAAAGATATCTGTAAAAATATAAACTTTAGAAAACACTGGCGCCCAACATGGGACCAAAAAATTCGAAAATCAAAAATTTAAGGCAATACTGTAGTAGAAATAAAAATCATTAATTTTTATTAATGATTTTCAATCAACAGCTTATCCTTTAAAAAGAGCCTATATAATTTACTTACCATTTTTCTGAGTCACACTAACAATTATTTGCCAGGATTTAAGTAGAGCTGTGAAACACGTTTTTAATTAATGAATGAAATTTAAAACAAAGTATTTATTTTCATATTTTTAAACTATAAACATACTTCTGCTTCCGGTAACAGTCAGCATCCCGCGCAACAACTCCACGATATCGGTACAACGGGTCTCTTCCTGAATTTGATCAATCACTTCCAAAGCAGTCACTGAAATAAAACATTTAAAATTAATTTAATGGTGAATTACTTAGGTTACTTTAATGGTAAATTTTCATAATATTTAAAAATAAATTACATCACTTTTTGTTACATGTTACATCACATGAATATTTTAAGCCCGCTTGCTGTGTGTTGTTATCACCTCGTACACACACATTACTGAAAATTATATAGCAAAGTGCTCCAACCACGCACATACACTTGTTGTAAATTATATAGCAAATTGGTCCACCTACGCACACACACTTAATGAAAATGGTACAGCAAAGTGCTCCAACAACGCACATACACTTGTTGTAAATTATATAACAAATTGCTCCATTAACGCACACACTCATACCGAAAATGATATAGCAAAGTGCTCCAACAACGATAGGAAAGTGCTCCAACAACGCACACACACTTGTTGTAAATTATATAGCAAATTGGTCCACCTACGCACACACACTTAATGAAAATGGTACAGCAAAGTGATCCAAAAACGCACACACACTTGTTGTAAATTATATAGCAAATTTGCAGTCGTTTTGTCTGGAGTACGATGAAGACTGCATTTTACTACACTACACATAGAGATACACGCACACATAAACACTTATTCTGTCAGAATCTGAGTTTGTATTTATTACACAAACATAAAATAAGTGTAAGATAAGTAAAAGTGGTAAATTACAAAACAAAATGCTAGTGGTAAATTACAAAAGACAGAAGTTAGTAAACACACATATACTTACATCAACCCATACACACTCGATCTGTCGGAAAGTAAGTGACGAGAACAGCAAGTTACTGTACTACACACGTATAATGCACAAAACCACGCACACACACTTACTCTGCCTGAAGGTAAGTCCGGTGAAGATGGGGCTGCTGTCGCTGAGGTTAGCAGCGCCGGTGAGGTCCAGCAAGTTGGTCAAAACCATCAGCGGGTCGCGCTTCTTGGATATCTTGTTCACGACTTGGAATACTTTGATTATATCTGAAATGATTTGACACCATAAGTGTTGGATTAGATTTGTACCGGAAGTTAAAAATATATATAACTCTTGTCCGAAAGGTATACTTTTTTTTAGGGTTTGGAAAAAGATCGTAGTATAGTTTTTATTTTAATTTATTTATATTTATATTTCTGTAGAATAAAGCAAGGCTAGTATAAAATGACCTACTGTTTATTTTGTAAAGTCGTTGCAATTCTCGATGCACCGACATCAAGTCAGACTTGCCGGTCAATTTATATAATGTCTCGATGACAATTTTCAAATCTGTAAAACATAATTGATTGTTAGAAAAATAGATAGATCTGTAAACAACTAAAAATAGATAAATTCTGTAAATAAATAAAGATAATGAGTTTTACTTACTAACTCTTCCGGTTTCTTCCAAAAATGCTTCAAGAGCGTATCTGAAGTCTGAAAATGCGTAAATATTTTGATAAATAACCAATAATATTATGTTACATTACGTTTCATAACTAAATATCTTTGAAGTTGGATAGAAAAGCTTATTATTATAAGCGTTTAGGGGAGTTGACACTGAGTTAAAACACAGGGGACTTAGTTCAACTTTATTCATAATTATGTAAGTATATTATTTCATTATTTATCGTGGTCGTATATAATGAAGAGGGATGAACCACATGACTTAGGTTAAGGATATGAATGTGGATGTCACTAGAAGAAGCAAAAAAAGAGAAGGATGGACCTCAGTCCATTCTCATTTCATTCATTTTTTTTCATTCTCATTTCTCATTTCATTCTCATGTCGTCATTCACTCATGAATGACGACATGAGAATGAAAGGAGAAGAGATAGAGTTGACGAAGACAAGCTTATGGAAGGGGAAAGCATTTGTGCCGACCCCACCTAGAGTGAGTAGAGATCAGGAAAACAATAACACCCTGCTAAAATAAAAATGTATTAAATCTAGAACATTTGTAATTCATAAACCGCTAAAGAAACTTACGTGTTTGTTCAGTGGCCAGCTTCATGACGTCTATTGCTTCCGGGAATGTCTCGGCACCGATCAACTTTTTCAATTCAACGATAGCTTCTTTGATGTCTGTGTAATAGTATGTTAACATATAAATATAAAATATATCAGTATTATCTTAAAGAACCTTAACATACGTTAGTATAAAGATGATGATTTATCGAGTGCTATATTCATAAATACTAATAACGACACGATATTTCAGTTCGACTCACGCCGCAAGTTCAAAGCCTGTGTTTATGAATTTGACATTTCATATTTATTGTAAAAACTGATTGATTTATCTATACTAATATTATAAAGCTGAAAGTTTGTTTGTTTGAACGCACTAATCTCTGGGACTACTGGCCCGAATTAATAAATTCTTTTTGTGTTGAATAGTCCATTTATTGAGGAAGGCTATAGGGTATATATCATCTCGCTGTGACTAATAGAAGTTAAGCAGCAATGAAAAATGCTGCAAATTTAATATAATCTATTAGATTCTGACTGACTTAGTTATAGCAGAAAGTAAAATTGGAGGATACATTTGTTTTTCTACGTAGTGGTGTACTAAGAAAAGATTTTTAAATTCCACCCTTAAGGGTTTTAAATATCAATTTTGTATGGAACTCGGCGGCAACACTAAAAACCACGCGGACGAAGTCGCGAGCGACCCCTAGTATTATATATTTCTTACTTACCATTACATCTCATAACTGTGATTAAAATATTGAAAGTCGCGGTCCAATCTGTAACAGGGAGTGAATTTGTTAGACTTACTTACCAGCTAAGAAAAACAATTTGTATTTTTAAGAAACTTACCAACTTCAGACTTCAACGCTTCAAAAACACCTGGAAATTCTTTTGGTCCGACGCCTCCAGTGAGTTTATATATTTGATGACTGATTCCGTCGAGACCTATGTATTAAAAAAATAATAAAATAAGTTCGTTATTTATACGTTCACCAAAAATTTGGGGAAATTTTATTACATCTTGGAAACGAATGAAGGCAACATTAACTGTAAATGTAATTATTCTTATTATTTTCTCACCTGTCGTATGGTTTTCATTGTGTTCGAAAAAATCAATGAGGTCTGACATGCCTGTAACATAATATGGAGCTAATTTAACATCGTAATAAAAGAAAAAATATATTTAATTGAATTTTGATTGTTGAGATAGAACTTCTTATGAATTTAGTACATTTTTGGCAAGCAAATTTTGCAGTTATTTTACGTGAAGCGCGAACAAACAGACTATCTCACCGAACCGAAATTGAACACTATTGTTATGTACATATTAAATGTACAGATTTTGTTACTATTTTATTATATATATTGACTTACTGTTTCTTCCAGAAATCCTCTGTAACACTTCTATTATACCGTCAATATCATTGTGACCCGTGAGTCGTTGTATTATGTTGAATCCCGGAGTTACAGCTGTAGAAACAGATCAAACATTTTAATGATTTATGATTTAATGAAATCGATGTTAAACAATATATTAAGAAATAAACATTTTATATTCGCAGAAAACTTCTAATATTATCTAAATATTGAAATATTGGTATTAAGTTAATACTGAAGATTTTTTTGTTGTTACTATTTTTCTAATGGCTTCAAATAAAAAAAATACTTACAATCTTCATCTGTGATAATCTTCACGAGTTGTACTATCACCTTGATATCTGTAAAATAACATTTTAATGTATCTACTATATCTTGAAACTTTCATGTTTTTCGTGAGTTCAGAAAGTGTCACTTATCATAAAATAACATCATAAGGTGTTTAAGATATGATTAAAAATATTTAATAATTCTTCATCTGGTTAAAAGGTTGCTATTTATTATTATTGAAATATCCAAAGAGCACATAAATCCTTTTTGAAAGGATACGACAATTTGGTTTCGTATATATCTTTATATTATTATATAAGACAAATGTACAACTAACAAAGTTGTTATTTTAAGACATATGTTGCAGTTTTTATTTGCATATAAAATACTTACTCGCAGTTCCAGCAAGTTTCTTCAACAGCCGGATAACAAATTTGATTCCTCTAGCACCTCCACAGTTGGTGATAAAGTCGTATGCTTCTTCATATGCTGAAAAAAATAAATATATGGTTGTCCGTTTATTAAATATTTATAAAATAGATTTCCCCTCCGTCTCGATAAATAATACTATTATATATAGAATGCTAATTTCATTAAAGGGTAGTGATACGATGTGTCAATTGGCAGAACGACGATACGCTTTCCCAGAGGTTGCGGGTTCGAAATCTATTTGTATCAATTTTTCTTTTATTCTATTTTTATTATAAATTTAGATTTTTAATAAAAAAAAATAAATATTATTAATGTCATTTATATTAAAGAATAAATAAACTAGTTCAAGGAGTGATTTAAAATAAGTGAAAAGATTTTCCCTGTGGGAGTAAAAATCTTACTTTGAAGTCCAGCTGTTGTCTTGCAATACGCTATGACCATTGTTTCATCTAAAAAAAAAAAAATATTGTTATAAATGTTTTTATTCTGCTTTCAATTCCGTGAACATTATAATTAAATATGACGTCACTTGGTATTATTTTAATTGGTTTGTTGGTACAGTTGTGTTTGTTCTCCGCTTTTGTTTGAATTGTAATGAGTTGAAACTTTCCAAGGAATCGTATATTATTAATTATTATATTCTTTGAATTTGTATCTACATTGAATCTTATATTTTTATAATATTTAAAATATTTGATGTTCATTTTTAGAAGAATTTGATACAATTGTAGTTACAAACTAATTATGGAAATTAATTTCAACTTACCTCTAAAACCAGTTATTTCATACAAAACTTCTGCTATTTCACGAGATTCTGAAAACATAAGGAAATTAATAACCAACTTTCGATTTAATGACAATTCATTTCATTTATAATGAATGAATGATTATAATAATTCATAATTTATGAATGAATGAAAATCATGATTCATATTATGGTAAGGATGAAGATAAAACATTTAAGAAACTCACCCGTCAAATCCAATGCGGACTCCATTTGTTTTGTATAATTGTAAGCTTTCTCTGAAAAGAATTTAATAAACTGTTTACACTTACTAATAATAATTGCGTGTCTCCAAGATTAATAAATAATACAACGTGATCAAAACCGTTTTCATCAATCTTCATCCTAATTCTTAGTTTCGATACCTACCATTTTCTCCCAAATGACCGATTTCATGCGAATGATGATTTTTATCATTTACGTTTTCATCATTTTTATTGTCACTATTTGTTTCGTTAGAATTTTTAGCTTCTAAATATTTAATATCATTAGAATCTTTAGACTCAAGTTCAGAATAGTTCTGTTCTTTTGATTCATTCCATTCATCTTCTTCCTCTTCCTCATTGATTTCACCGGATTGATACTCTTCTGATGTTATTGAACCTACGAATTATTATATTTGACGCTAAATACCACAACACATTGGAAGATATAATATATTTATTGAGTTTTAAGAGCGCCTGTCAAGTATACTTGTAAGGGTATATCTACATTTTCTAATACAACATATATATGAGTCAATGGATTGCCTCATTCGCCTGTTACCTAAGTTACGATAAAATATTTAACTGAAATCAAACTTATCTCACCTTGGTAGCCCCTTCTTCTTTGTACTACAGTCATAGTGTGCGCACTACCTGGAAATTCATAAAAGCTTTAATAATCTATTATGTACTAGCTGTAGCCAGCAAATTATACCCCGTCTATTGACCAAGTCTAATCATAAGCACATAAATCCATATTTATTTAGTTTGTAAATATGTATTATCCAAACGAATTATTGCATATCTCTGGGAATATGAAAACATTACCAGAGTAAGAAGCATCCTATATAGGGCACGTCATGCATTTAGGGCAAAGGTCTTCAGAAATGTATACCAAAATCTTTCCGTTATTATTTGTCTTAGCAAAATAAAAAAAGGGATAAACAGACAATCATTTTAAAAAACTATTGTTTTAGAATTCTGTATTCATTTATGTAATGAGTGAACACGTAGCAATTAGGTACTTTTTCAATAAATTATTCAAGTACAGATTTTCAAACATTACCTTGTCATTATGTATAATCAATATAAGACTTATGTTATATTTGTCATTCAAGCAAGAGTAAGCTTAAATACCGCGCTATTGTATTCGCCATGATAACAGAAAAGATTCATTCATCATCATTCATTCAAAGATCTATTTATATAATAAATGGTTAATATTCGTTAAGCAATGTTAAAGTTAATTTTAATTGAATTATTTTCCATTCAACTTACGAGCTGGTAGCGGTTCTGCTGATGCCATGTAGACCTATAACAGGGTTAAATAAACTGTTGTGAATGAATGAATAGTTGTGGCTTATTTCTGTGTAAATTTTACGTCTTACATCTACGTAAAAACTTTTAGTAATTAGGTATATTTTTTATAAATAAATGATTAATAATAATAAAATATAAACTTTACATAATATATTTATTTGCATTACAATAAATAGCTTAAACTGTTTTCATAATATAGGGATTAAATATGTTCCTTAACACACTTAACATAAAATGGCGGATGAGGGCGCCATTTTGTCAATCACCATCACGATAATTTAATTAATAAGAATACACAAATCACTACAAAATACACTGAACTTTGCCTATTTTACTTACATGCAGTACCGCCACCAATAAAACAATACTTATGTTCATCTCAGTAGCGCCTCGTGGTCAGACTTAAGTCTTTATCCACGGCGATATTATGTTGACTCAGACTTTATATGTCATATTGTTTAAATTTAAACATTTGTGCAAATATAGTAATTGCCTTAATATTAGCATTGAAATTTTTGCTTATTAATTAGTGTTTACGATTTCATAGGATTTGTCATAGAATTTATATTAGCAATGAGAACTCAGAACCGAGAAAATTGTAAATTATGTTATAATTGCAATGGTCTTTTTTATAAAAAACCAAACATTTATCGCAATTATTTATCATCTGCGAGCAAAAAAGTTCTTCATAACTTTATACACCCTTTTGCGTTAAAAAAAACCCTTGAGTTGACTTTAAACATAGGGGTGAGAGTTACTATTTTCCTTTGTGAGTTTACGATTACCTTGTTAGTGGTTAACTGTTGACTTAAAGAGCTATCTTGAATTAGATTCTACAGTTTTATTTCTTAATTGTTTATATAAGTGAAAAAAACGAATTCTTTTTTTAAATATGAAGATTTAGGAAATTTGAATTTTTGAATAGAAGATTTTATATGTTAAGTTTATACGAGTGTATACCATGTAATAATTAATGTAATATAGATGATATTTAAACTTAATATAGGTAACTTAACATGAATAATATGTATAGGTGAGTATACATATTATTCATATAAGTTATATTGATTTCTGATCATATTATTTATATAAGTTAAATTGATTTCTGATCATATTATTTATATAAGTTAAATTGATTTCTGATCATATTATTTATATAAGTTAAATTAATTTCTGATCGTATTATTTATATAAGTTAAATTGATTGATTGTTAAATTGATTTTTGACAGAGAGATATTCAAAATTCCTGAATTGCTTATATTTTTTTTTATCCAAACTGCGCATAGCTCTTATAGGCTAGAATATGATATAGGTACGTTGTATAAGTATACATTTAAATTATAACAATTTAAACAACATTTAAAAATGAACACTAGAACAGCTATTCTATTTATAATTGAAACTTAACTGTAGTTACTTTTAAACAATTTGTGTCATTAATCTTAAAACTTTTCTAACTGTTGTTTGTTTGTTGTAAGATAAGGGTAGAGTGTTTAATAAATAATATTTTTAGATCATTGTGTCATCAGTCTTTTTTCTCAGGCTGCAATCATTCCAATCTGCCAATCTGCCATTATCCCAATTCATTAGGGTCGAAACCAATGTGAAACCTATTGCACGATATTTAAAAGCTTTAGAATCGGTTGCTTGACTACGTGAAGCCTCCTCCGTGTTAGATACATTACCGCCACTATTCGGATAAGTAGTGTATCTACTTGTATTTTTGTCTTTCAGCCGGCTCTTATAGCACTCTCAGGTGGATATGGAGTAGTTTCTATTTAATGGTAAACTTGTATTACTTTGGAAAGATGTTAAACTCAACGATCTTAGGTATAGTTACATATATTCGATACGAACTAGTAGTTCAATTGGTAGAGCGACGGGACGCTTGTCCAAAGGTCGCGTGGTCGAATCCGAAGCTCATATCGGTTTATTTTCCATTCTATATTTATAAGTATTTTAAATAAACTTAGTATGGTTATACATGTTTAAATATAAATATTTTCAAACGTTACATACGTAGTATAGTACAGTATTACTATGTATATAGTACAGTATAGTATACATATATCGTATGTATATTTAGGTACATATATCGTATAGTAGGTACAGTTGCATATATCGTACAGTTAGGTACATAGATCGTATAGTATAGTTACATATATCTTATAATGTAGTTACAAATACAGTAATGTATAGTTGCATATATAAGAAAGTATAGTTACATATATAGTATAGTATAATTACATTTACATTATAGTATTGTTAAATTTATAGGTCTATTGATTTTTAATTATATAAAGATAATAATTAATAATCTCCAAGTATTAAGTAATGGAATATGCATATATATTTCTATAATAAAATAATAGGAAGGCTAAGTTTCTATTCTACGTGTTAAGTAAATGATACAAACAGCTGAATAAAGGTTTTAGATTTTTTTGTCTGTGTTTATTCGTGTGTAATGAAAAATGCTAAACGTATTTTGGATTAGTTTATTGTCCAAGTTAGCATATTTTATAATTTTTATTACTTTAAATGATAACATTTTTATTTTGAATTCACTCGATTTTTTTTCTTAAATAACCTACTTACCCTCTACATTACTTTAAGTTTAAATGAAAAGTAAACATTTTTTTTCAAACAATTATATAATACAGGTACGTCTATGATACTTTACTGGTATAACTTATCTTTTTATCAAGAACGCCAATAGACCAAAACCCTCAAACTAATTACAGTAAAGAAACTAATAGATAGATAATAATAATAATACGGGACAAATTACACACATTGAGCAAATTATTTGCTTGTGTTAAGGGTGTTAGACAACGATACAAATACATAGAAATACACATATAAATACTGAGAATATATTTAATAAACGACCAAACCCAGAAACACAGACATCTATTCTCCTAACATAAATGTCTGTCTCTGCCGGGAATCGAACCCGGGCCCCATTGCGCCGTGACACGTTAGGCGTCTACGCTAACCACTCGACCAACGCGACGGTGCGGTGAAGTATTGTAGTAAGTTTTATGTAGATATAAGAATGGGATTAATGTTAGATTTAAATTATTGATAGGTCAGTATCAAATTGTGTATTTTTTTGTAAAAACTAATTCCATTTCAAAATATTTTTTTTTTCTTTTCATGAATCTAAATTGAGAAATATTTTATGACTATATCTTGAATTATTTTTGAAAATGTATCCACAATATAGGTATTTATCGTTAAAATTCTGAGTAATAAGTATATTACGAAAGATTGACATACCTAACTACATATATAACTATATGTATTTTTTGTTCTTTGGACAACCATCAATGCAGATGTTGCGCTCTAAGGAGGTTCCTGAGTTCATTTTTTACAAAATTATTTTCTTATGTTTGTCTGTTTGTTTGCGCATTGCAGAAATATGTTATACATTATTGTTAATGAGCACGGTGGCGACAGTTTTTAGGTTTTTTTCGAAAATCCTAATAAATGTTTCTAACGTAGTAAAGAATAATAGATGCCACACAGGACACTAGTTAATACATCAAAGTGTTTATGTTAAACATGATGCAATTGGGTAATTTTCTCCTTTTAATATTATTTTTCGGGTTTCAGAATTGTTCTTACACATGTTTCTATCACAGACAGACAAATATAGTTTTTTTTAATTATTTTTTTTATTACATATCTTTATCTTTAAAAGGGACCTTTTAACCACAAGGACAAGTCAACACACACACAAAGTACACTACACAAAGTACTGTAACTAAAAGATGGAAATTTATTGATAGATTATTATTTTTAGGGAACCAAACTTTGTGGCTAACACTGAAGGATTTGATAATATAGATGATATAATACCAACATCAAATATACTTAAGTTACATTCTACTATTATCAACTCTCTTTCTCTTTCGTTCTTCACGCATTCCATCAGTAAATGTTGTTGCACTACCTCTCTCTCCTCTTTATCATAAATTATAATGTTGTGCATAACTGTGTATGTGTATACACGTATGTATATATGCATATGGATGTATGTATCTAGATTTTATATAATATATAATGTTATACGTATGTTTGTGTGTGTATATGCATGTATAATTCTGTTTGACAGTGTATAATGTAGGTATATATATATATATATATATATATATATATACCTACATGTATTGTATGTATTGTATATATATATGTATCTATAGATATAGTTGTGTGTATATATAACATTCTAAGTCTACTATAAAGTTGAGAAACCACAGAAATTATTTGTTTTTTCTTTTTACTGTGTTTACTTTTTTCTGTGTTTATTTTTTGTTATGTTATTAACGTACCAGACCGCTTGCATGTTAATTAAAACTCTTTTTCGCCTTAGGATAACTGGAAGAGATCTTTTAATGAGATAAGTTAAGCCTTTGTACACTTTTTTTTTCAATGTAAAATTTGTGTATTGTATTCTTTTGGTACATAAATAAATAAATATATCCTGTAGGTTTGTTACATACCTACATCACAATTTGACGAAGCAACTTTTAGCATTAGGAATGCAAACTCTGCTAATAGAAAGTGTCCAGATCGGAGTCTCAGCATTAGTTTTATATACTTTTTATTAAATCTTATTCTATCAAACTAAGGATATGACATCGAAATATTCTTTCCATTAATTAAAACATGTTGTTTAGAAAAAAATTCCCAAAATGTCGTATGAGCCTGATACGAAATTGCCCTCCCTACTGTAACTACTAATTTAACAAGACGGTCAGTCTCCTCGTTTCCTCGTAAGCCTGCAAAACAAGCTCACAACCATTTCTATTGAGTACATTGATTAATCTAATAACATCGTTGGCTATCGAGCCACCTCTGTAACCAGAGACGCATCAAGCCTGTATAGCGGTTTTACTATCAACTTCTTCCCACTTGCTTCTAAAAACGGAGCCTCTCAAAACTTTCAAAATTATAAATAGAAATCATTTATAATTGATTCCTTTCACAAACCTGCCCCTGGGGATATAAAATGAGAAATGGAAGTTGGTATTAAGACATTTTAAAATATCTTTGCTAGAAACTTCGTCTGAACCACTCAACTATTTGGCTAATTTAGGATCCAACTTCGCTGATGCTTAAACTCCAGTTCTGTACAACATAAGCTAGCCAGCCTTTCTTTATTTGTCGTACTTTATACAGACTATAAAGAAGTACATTCAATTCTCATGGGCCTTAAATCAGAGAGTGCTTCGGGATACGAAAATGGGCCAACACTTTTCCTGTTCCTGTAATTACTCACCTAGATAAACTTTGCTTCACAAAAGGAGAATTTCCTTCACTTTTAAAACGCTCGATTATAGAATCTAAGATTTTATTTTTTAAAAACCTATTTTAGTGTTATCGTTTTTATCAAAAATATTGGAAAAGCTAATAAATAACAGACTGATAAACTTAATAAATTTAAAATTTTGTCGGATTCCCAGTGGAGTCGGATGGATTCCGAAAGGGTAAGAGTACACAAGATGCGATTATGGCTATTACAATTAAAATCCTAAATCAACTAAACAATAGAGGAAAATATTTGTCTTTATTTTTGGAATTAAAAAGGACATTCGACACCGTCTCTGTTTTATAATAGGTAACAAATTGGAGAATATTTGAAAAAGGAGGTCATCCTTAAAAATTATTCAGAGATTATCTGCGCGAGTAAATTCAAAGGGTTAGGTTCGGAAAAGTTGTCCGTACGACACTAATGTTAGTTATGACTTCCCGCAAGGATCTGTCTTAGGACCTACGTTATTTTTTGAGTATATTAAAGAGTTATGCAATAATAAAAAATACTGATATATTTTCGTACGCAGACGATACCACTACAGTTTTTTAGGCAAATCTTGGGACAATACAAAGACTGAAGCTGAAAAAGTCTTTCTGAATCTGAATATTACCTACAATACGGATTATGTATCAAGTAAATGAGCGAAAATATTAAAATAATTCAAGTTTGTTTTATTTAAAACCCCAATCATAAGCATATATTCAAGTTTCTAATAAATTAATAAAGGAATGACTCGTGAAAGACGTCAAAATATGCAAATTAATTTGCGTTGTATTAGTTATTGACTCTTATATGTATTATATGTATTATATGTACACAGCGTACTACGTGTTGGCAGCTGAGTACATAGCTCCTGTGCTAACCAATAATATTGTGAGAAAAAATAAATTTATTGATTGTGTACTGACGCATTGTTCTGATTATTATTTCTTTTGTTTTTTATATATTATTCTTTGTCCCAATTTTTTATTAGAATCGTATTTTTGTGAAACAAAACAAATATTCCTATATCATCAAAAATGTACCCTTCTAGCTCTTTGTTACTATGGTATCTATTATGTTATTTAAAAAAAACAATCACTCATTTTAATTTCAAGTTTATTTAAAGGGTCTAGCTTCCAGTTTCCAATTTAAATACTTTTTTATTTCTTATAAAAACTTTCTTTTTTTTTTTATTTAACAATAAGCACACCGCACCTACTGACCCTGTTAAGATTTTGTATTAAAAAACAGATATTTATTTCAAGTTATTTATAATAACTTATAAATGCCACGTGCTAGATCAATTCCTGTATCAGCTCCAGTTCTTAGGTACTTTATATAACTTTAGTGAATTACATTTATGCTAATGTGTGGAACTGGTGTCATTGACTCATTTGCAGGGTTGATGTTATAATGTATAAATCAAACATTTTTAAAGTTCATAAATATGTGATTTATACAACAGCAACTGTTGAGTTATTGGCCAGCAACTGTCTTCTTGTCCTGTCAAAGTCTTTGCAATAATTGACGATGCAAAACAGCGTGTAAATGACTACTTGAATAGAGATAATTTAAATTTAATAGAATTTGAGGACAATCAAATCGGCTCTTTTTAAACTAAACTTAATCTTAAGTTAGTTTCTTGCTCTTTTTATTTATAAGCTTGCTCTTTTACAAATATAAAATGTCCAGTAATTCTATTTCATATCTTCTATTTCGGTTTGTTTTTTTCGATCTGAAATATATAGCTGGTATATGTAGCTATTATTTTCATATCTTTTCTGTTTTATTTTAATGTGTTTTAATTGCATGTGTCTTTTGTTACTTTACATAAATTTACTTTTCTTTCTTTTTTTCTTATAATATTTTAGTTTCATTTGTGTTGAATGTACCTAATGGGCCGTATGAATAGAACTTACTTAACTTCTTAAATAACAAGTAATCTATCATCACTTAATATTCATACAAATCCTTGTAGTCCAGTCAATTTATTGACTGGACTACAAGGATACTACATACTACATTTGCAGCGCGTTAATATTTTTTTTAACAATGTTATTAACAAAATACACTTTTCACCCCTTTTCAACCCTTTCCGTTCACCCCATAGCACTGCAAAATCACAGGGTAAGTTATTTTACCTTCCTCAACAAACCCTCAAAATTTCACAATGTTTGGAGTTTTCTTTGACTTTTGGCTTTATTGACTGGACTATTGTAACTATAGTTCAAAACAATATTGTATTTGCCCCTTCAGAAGTAATTTAAAAAATAAAAGTATTTTTCAGAATAGAATTATCCTACCTATATATTGACCTAAAAACAAGTCAATATGCCGCACTAAACTCAATCAATATGAGTTGAATCGTTTTGTTTTATTGTAATTTTATCACAAATCAATTTTGTTGTTTTCCAGTAACAAATAGATTTTTTCCGGAATAAAACACTTTATATTTTGTTAGATTTCATTACAACATCACATTTACCTACCACTACGTAAATGAGTCATATTGTAAATATTTGTTCATTGTCAAATTTAATTCAAATCCGTCGTAGTTTTTACGTGTTGCGTAAAATAATATACTGACAAAATGTTAACTATTTATTAGCTTCTGTAAAAAACGAAGGAAAGAAGGAAAAAGAACAAGAAATTAGTTATTTATGGAACAGCATCAGAAAAATCTAATTAGGATTATGTTAAACTAATTTGAAACTAGGTCAAAGTTAACATTGGATGTAAATAAATTTAAACGACATCTATTTTATTAAAGACATACTAGCTGTTGCCGCTGACTTCATATATGTAAAAGACTGACTTCATATATGTTCTTTTTAGAAATTTAGGCGTTCGGTACGAGTTTATTTTATTTCTTGTATTTATCGTATTTCTGTCACTGTTTTTTTTTATATATGAATATACATGTTTGTATATAAGGTAAAAAAACACCCGTATAAAGAATAAAAATAATATTATGCTGATTGAAGTCGTTGCGTCGGGGGACCGTTCTACGTCGTGTCTATTTCATAAAGTTCTCAAAACTAATTAATGAGGACTTAGACTATAGGATTTGATATTTTTATTTCATTATCTTTCTTGGTAATTTACTTTTATTTCACTGGTTTCTATATTGTACTAAATGATCAAACGAACCTATGAACACACTAATTTTCATTTGTTTAGGGTTTTACTATTAATATTGCATAAAAACCTTTCATCAGCAACACCAAAAGCTCAATATCTTGCGAGACGGCTGTTTTTATTTCGACCAAATATAGCTAAGACACATCTCGCTTTTCACAAACCAGGCTTTCGTATAAAAAAAAAACTGTAATCAAATCCGTCCACGCGTTTGTCTGCTACGATGCCACAGACAGACACACAGATACACAGCTCAAACTTATAACACTCCTCTTATTGGGTGGGTGGTTAAAAATTAAAGAATTCAACATTTATAATAATTTATTGAGTAATTTTGCTTTGGTGCTAATCTATACATAGAAGACATTACATTAAGTATACATTTACCAAAAAAAATAAAAAATACAAAAAATAAATGCATTCTGGTTAATAATTAACATAAAAAAATATTTGGTTCTTCTAAATTAATCTACGACAAAGAATATTTATTAAAATTATGCAATGATAATGCTAGTCAAATTGACTCTAGATATTCTTAAGGTGCGGTTACATTCAGGCTTCAGCCGTTTGTATAATGAGGAATTATACATACTTCATAATCATTTAATTATCAAGAACTTTCTAAAGTTATTTTAGACAATAGAATAATTATTGAATTAGATATATAAAACAAAAACTCTTATTTTCCCTCAAAATTTAACAAATTTCTCACTAATAACCATTAACTGTATGTGGCCGCACCCTATGTCTTAAAACTACAAAGTTACAATTAAAAGAGAACATATTTGGTTTATTTAATTTAAAGATTTGTCTAAAATTGATAAAATGTTGACTAGTTGATTTTAATAAAGAAAATAAAATGGCATGCGATTTGGGGGAAGATCCAAAATGGCGACTTACTTTTTTCCCTTGTTGAATATTAGTTTGGAAATATTTTTTTACTATAGAGGTGTTAAATATTTTGTTTTAAAACATACAGATTATTATTAAAATGGTTTTAATTTCTTGTAATATCAAGATTTTATAATTTACTATACAAATTAAATATTTATTCTTACAAAACTAAATGTTTGAATTCAAGGAATTAAATAAATTAAAGGATTCATGATTTTTTTATATAAAATATTTTTTTTTTTTTTTTATTATTGCTATACATTTTATTCAAGTTAGACAAATCGAATGGAAGATCTAACGACTAGTGAGAGGTTGACTTATTTATTATATGCTCTAAGAAGAAATATTGCGTTTCTACTTATTAATATAACATAACTGTAAGTTTGTATGTTTGCAATATATAGATATAAATATATATCGTCGTTTCACAGTATATATTAAAAAATAGACGTTTTTTCCTACTTGTGAATATTTTTTAATTAAACAAAATTATTTTTGAAGTATATTTTTTGAGAAACGACGTTTTAAAGAGAATTATATTAATTTTAACATTTTATTACACCGAAAGTTAATATTTTGGGATTTCTTATACACAAATAGTTATTCTAAATTCATGGATTTTTTTTTCTAGGATATATATATTATACTTTGAATAATTAAAATTTAAATATATTTTTTAATAAAATTCTTTTATTTTAACCCGGGATGGCAGTTTGTATTTGGCTTTCAATATTTAATAAATATTATTTTTATTATACGTATATAAAAAAAAAGTTGAGCTTAATCTTATAAAATAAAACTAATAGAGAAATAGTATGAGAGTAAAAATTATATAAAACATTGGACTTGATACAATTATTCTAAAAATAGAGAAAAAATATTAAAAAATAAAAACCAACAGATTTACGAGTCTTATTATAAAGAAAGCTTTGGCTTGCATTAAAGCATAAAGAATATATCTAATTGACTAAAATAAGTTTTTCTAAACCACAAATATTTTTTATATCCTTAAAATGATTTTTATATATATTTTAATTAATTATTGCGTACTTTTAATATCATTTTCCTTGACATGTCTGTCAATTATAAATTATCTATAAATTCCTGACGTACTTTTAATTAAACTGAACAAAAAATACATACATTCTTCTTATATTTTTAAATACATACATAAGTACATAATAATGTCTTTTAAAGTGTTATAATGTTACTAAATTAAAATAAAATGCTTTTATATGATCTTGTTTAATTTCCAGTCTCCTTCCGTCCCGTGAATGATACGATCGACCTTATACCTTTAACCGAGGTCTGTAACATAAGAACATACATACATATAACTCGCTGCTATAAATACTACATTGGTCGTATTATCAAGTAACGTTATACAAAATTTATATATTTTAATTATAATTAAAATTAGTTTTTTAAATATTGTTTCAAATGAAACTAATATTTTTCAAACGAAATACTATACAATACCAAATTTCACTGAAATCTATTTAGTTGTTTTGTGTGAAGCGCGAACAAACACACAATTTTTTAAGCAAACGTTCGTCTCGTGTTCTGTCATGTAAAAATCAAGTATCAATTATCTTAAAAAAATATTGATTGTATAGATTTTTCCTGTTTAAAATGTTATATTTTTTTCTTGTCCTGTACAAAAAAATAAAATATAGAATTCCTCCTTTTTATCCATACAATTAAAACGAATTAATCTAGTGGATTAGTCACAAGACAGACAGTCAGGTATTGTTTATTTTACTTAAAATTAAACATATACTATAGAGCAAATAATATTTACTAGAATATACCTTTTATTGATTTTTTTCTTTGATATAACATTAATTTCTCACCCTGTATAAATATATTCTAAAGCCTATATAATGAAGTTTTTATCTATATTAGAAAATGCTGAACCGATTTTGATGGAAATGTATGAAGTCGCTTTAATAAAATAATATTACCTTCTTTTTGGATCCATTCAAATATTCCTTGTACATTTCTGAACGTAAATATCTCGAATAACTATCAGATTTCATCAGATGATAAACATGAGCCTGTAAAATAAAATCAGGTTAACTTGGTGTTGTATACTTATATATTATAAATAGCATCCGGAGTTATAGATGTCAGGTTGTTAGAGGTCAGGATATATTATTACCTGTGCCTGGTCGAAGCAGTAACGATCGGCTGTTCCAGATTCCACTTTTACACGAGTTAATTCCCTGAAAATTAAGAGCAAATGTAAGAAATGTAAATTACTAATACATATTGTAATATACTATCTATCCAAGATTTGGCGGGGATTAATAATCGATCCACAAGCCGACATTGAAATCAAAGTTAGTTTTGTAATAACTGCAGATTTACATATTTATTAAACAGTATAAGTATTCATAATTAAAATCTGTTTTTGGATACTCAAGGTGTTTTTGAAGCAATCCATCATCAATTTCAATATCGGCTACCAGATAGAATACTGCTAATAAATGTAATAATAATAAGCACATGCCATCATTGGAGTTATCACATCATATGTATTGAAGCAATCCAAGATCGATTGAAATCTTGGATCGTAATATGAACCCACCTGCTGGCCGCGTCTATATTAACCGGTGAGGGCGCGTCTGATGCGAGGAACTCCTTCCATATCTCCTTGGCTCGTGAGGACACGCGGCGGATGGGGAGTGCTTTTAGTTCTTGAACGGCCAGCCAGAACCTGTTCAAATTTACAGTATTTTAACATCAGTGACGCTTAAATTACGTTTAGGTGACCTGTCGATAAATATTGTTTGTGTTTACTCGCAATTTAAATGTCATTTTCATCACAATAACCTTTCCAGTTATTGTCAAATCCAAATATTTTATATATACATTAAAAAAATCAGTAACAGTGAGGAGCCAAGTATATTAATGCTTTCTCTTAAGAAGATAGTATCTCTAGTATCTGTGTCTCTGATGTAACTAATGTCATTTTATGTGACTGACATGTAAGCTAAAATCACAACTACATCACAGCTATATCACAGCTACATCACAGCTATATCACAGCTTACTCACTTGAGATTCTCTCCGCTAAACTCCTTTCCAAGGAACCTCCCGAAGTGTTCTCTCCCGGGAGCGTCGCGGAGCAACTCACGGAGACTGAACGACCAGCGACGCACGCGCCGGAGCGGGAGAGGCTCCTTGCTGCCGGGACATAGACGTGACGTTCATATGACATTTGTGATGTTATTAATATAAATAGAAATAATTGTTTGATAATGCATAATTAATGCATTGTACAGTGCAGTAAATATGTGACAAGAGACAGTTTTTCTTAATTTACTATTGGTGAGTCAGTGAGTCAATTGAATGAATGAGTGATGTAATTTATTCAGTGAGATTAATAAAACGGTGAAATCAGAGACAGTGAAGTAAGAAAACAAGTCTATATGGTATATTTCCCAAGTCAATTGAGTCAATGAAGTCAGTAGGTCACAGTAAGTCGGTGCTCACCACTGTTTCTCCTGGTCCCACAGCTCGGTGGTGTCGCTGGTCCAGGGGTTGGGCCACTCGGGGGGCGTCAGCAGCGCGTCGTACTCGCCGTACTGGGAACAGTACGAGATGAACCTGTGGGGGGAGATGAATGTTATTAGTTGGTTAGAGTACATATACAAAATACAGAGTGCCTGTGGCTATGTATTATTCTATGAATCTGTGTATCTATGATTATGTCCTTGTGTGGGCGTGTGTGTGTGTGTGTGGGCGTGTGTGTGTGTGTGTGTGTGGGCGTGTGTGTGTTAGTGTGTGGGCGTGTGTGTGTGTGGGCGTGTGTGTGTGTGTGTGTGTGTGGGCGTGTGTGTGTGTGTGTGTGTGTGTGGGCGTGTGTGTGTGTGTGTGGGCGTATGTGTGTGTGTGGGCATGTGTGTGACTGTTTATCAGTTGTTATAGTTACATATCTGTATACTCACATGTCAGCCACCTTACTAACTCGTACGTTCCGTCGCTCTAGTCTCGCCTTCAGTATACTAAGTTGTCGTCTCGCCGCTTCAATCTGTTGTTCCAGACATTTGTCTTTCTCTATTAAAGCCTGGTTTGAACTCTCACCTGTTATATTAATAATGATATTACAAACACAAAAATAGACAAGCAAAAACTTTTTTTACTTTTATCATTTAGTAAACACGTAAAAATTAGATTTTTAAAAAATATGTAGCCTCGGTATTATTTTATTAGAGAGATTATTGCACAGAGAAAATTTTCTCTAAACAATAATAAAAATAATAATTTTAGAGGCTACATGGCTACATATTTTTTAAACGTGATATCATATCAAGAACTAAGGCAAGTTTCATATCATAAACAAGAAGACAAAAATACAATGATGTTTGATGTCTATATAATAAAATATAAGTTATAACATTTTAAAATAGCAATTATATATCTATCAGAAGAGATTAATAATTCTGATCCAAGTTTTGGTACTTCGGATTGAAATTACAATCCGTATCTTCAGTTAACATACATATCCAAGATTGATTTCAATCTCAGATTGTAGTTGCTAAATCATATTTTCATATAAAACTATTTTGACAAGAAAGTATTTTATTAACTCATTAAAGATGCACAAAAACTATGTATGTAATAACAATAATAATAATAATACCAGGACAAATTACACACATTGATCTAACCCCTAAGTAAGCAAATTATTTGCTTGTGTTAAGGGTGTTAGACAATGATATAAATACATAGAAATACACATTATAAATACTGAGAATATATTTAATAAACGACCAAACCCAGAAACACAGACATCTATGCTTATCAATAAATGCCTGTCTCCGCCGGGAATCGAACCCGAGCCCCATTGCGCCGTGACACGTTAGGCGTCTGCGCTAACCACTCGACCAACGGGGCGGTTAACACATATATACAATAATTATTATTTGGTACGTACCATTCTCTTTTATAGTAATATCATTCTTTTGTATTGCTTCCTCGCTTTCTTGTGCATTTGTTATTGTCACTATTGGATTAGTCTGAAACAAAAATAATATATATTACTATTTAAATTTGTAGATTTTGTTATACGTATAATTAAATGACTCTCTGACAGAAATTTATTTTTTATTAATTTCCTGTCTCCAAAATTGTATTACAAGATATAAAACCATACAAATATTAAAATTTAAATACTGAAACTAAATCAAAATATTTCCAAGGTACTTCTAAAAATAAGCACTAATTAGTGTGTCTTGAGTGTAACTTGATTAAAAATATAGTTTAGATCAATAAATAATACTCTAAATCAAAAGGTCCGAAGCATGTCATAATAATGTCATAATGTTACCTACCTTGACATTGTGTTGTAGTAACTCCTGACATTGCCTCAGTCGCTTCGCTTTCAGGACATTGACTCGTGATAACTTTTTGGGATCCATTTCAGTTGTGTTGACACATCCTGGCTGAAATTTAAAAAATATAATCTAAAATATACAGGATATTTGTAATTAATTGGCCACCTCTTGCAGGCAGCCTCTCTACATCAATACCAACAACATTTGTTCTACGACTTTTTAAAATTAATAGTTTTTAAAATTTAAGTTTTCCCAAACAACATTGATTTGTTGGTTCTGAACTGGTATTAAACACTGAGCGTAGGTATGGCGCTCGGGCGTTGAATTTTTAAGTACTTCTTACAAAATACAGAGTAATAAGTAAAAGAACCAGCAAAAAAAATATTTCGTTTTGTTTGTGTTGTTTATCAAAATTTATTTTAATTTAATTTAAAAATAACAACATTTTTTAGAAATAAAAAAATATTTACAAAAGAATTACTTTTGTCAAAATGTAATGTCACAAGATTATAATAACTACATACAATGCAAGTTAAATCAAATCTTATATATATTTTTTTAAATGGGGAACATTCACGTATTTTTTTTTGACGTAAATTAATCATTTACCTCTCAATATCGTAGAAAAAAATATAAATAGGCTTGAAAAGATTCTAGTTTTTTTTTAAAGTGAAAATTAAAACATTGAGTAAACTTGACCCGTTTAAACACCGCCATTTTGCGCGCGTTTTGCGTGACGTCAAATGATACATCCAGTGAATGTTTACTATGAACTTTTTAGTTATTTCATAGATATTTTAAGTTTTAATTGCTTTACAAGTCATGGAAGAAGATAAAAATCATCTTACGAGTATTGTATAGTACCGGAGTGCAAAAATAGTATTAGAAAAACACCCGACAAAGTGTTTTTTGTATTCCAAGAGATGCGAAAATACAAAAACAATGGTGTATGGTAATGAAAAGGGATATTATATGTCCTAAATCGTGTTTATATGGTTGTGAAGATCAATTTAACGTAAGCATACTTTATTTATAATAAGTTTAATCTAATAGTTTAAATTTATAGTAAGTTATCAACATTAGAAAATTTGAGTTTAAAATTAACCTAACCTATCTTACAAATTTCAGTATAACTTTCTATAAAAACCGTAATCTTTTTTTGTTTTACGCAATTTTATGGTCTGTCGATTTATTTCAGGTTAAGGAAGATACAGCAAATTGTATTGAATATAATATGTGTAACGAAACAACAAGGAGAGAGATGTAATCTAAATTTGAAGAAAGGAGTTGTTCCTTATATATTTTTGTGGCAAAAATACCAGCTGATAAAATGAGAATGTGCATAGTCAAAAGGCAAAGATTGACATCGGTTAATGAAGCCTTTTAAGAGTTAGCTAACAAAAGTAGTGTTTAAAAAAATTTGTGACCTTTACGAAGAAGTGATATAGGTAGTAAGTCCTAGTACTGCCCATACAAATGTCTGTGTTATTAATCAGCCAAGACTCAGTACTTCTCCTATTGAATGTGATGATCATAAGGCAGAGCCTTGCTTTTTGCATATTAAAGATAAATTACCAAGTGACTAAGCTGTGCAAGTTAATGTTAAACCGAAGTATGGAAGTAAAGGTGTCAATGTAAATATACCTGCTGAAAAACAAAATGTAGCATTGTCACCATTTCCTCATTTTACACACAACATTGTTACACAACAGTTTTAAAAGTAAAACTATCTGTTTTAAAAAGAAAATTGTTTACTGAAAACACAGCTGATAATACTTCTATAGCATCTTATATCTTCCACCAAGATTGAGTCAAGTGAAGTGAAAAATGATTCAGAGGCAGAAACATTTTAAAAATGTATTGTGTACCTAGTAGCATGCTAACTGCTATTCAAAAAGAGTTTGTATGTATTTGTTTTGTTAGAGTTGTTTGAGTATTTAGAAAATGTTTTTAAGATTACCTAAATAATTGTATCATTTAATAAAACTTTAAGCACGAAAATATAGGTTTAAATTATTTATTTTTCTCAGTCACACTGATACCACAGTATGAACTTAAACGCCGATATATTGAATGGTGTGTCAAATGACGTCATATTTCCTTTCGACCAATGGTGGCGCGTTTTGGAATTTTGAATTTCGCTCCCTAAATTTGCACTTTTCATAAATTATTTTATGGCCTTAAATGATTAGTAAATTAAAAAAAAATGATTTTATTATAATAAGATGATAAAAAGTAATCGAAAAAAAAATATTTGAGACCATTTAAATTTTTTTGCATGTTCCCTATTATTGAAACATGGCTAATGTATGAATAAACAATTTTAAATATTAAATAGTAAATATTAATTCATATTTACCATAGGTCTGTGTACATCCCAAAAAGCTCTCTCCTGGCTGTCGAGTACTTTACGTTCTAATTTATCACGCTTTTTGTCCACCTAAAACAAAAAGAAACAATGATATTAATAAATATTTCTATTATAAAGATTCGTAAAGAAATCGTAATAAAAAATTTTGAACATCAAACATACACAGAACATCTAGTGTATTTTACACATGTCCAAATAAAACAACAAGACACACACGCACACCCACAACCACCGACACAGACACCCACAACCACCGACACACACACCCACAACAAAAACCCACACACACACCCACAACAAATACCCAAACACACACACAAGGTGGGTACCTTGCTCTGAGCTTCGGCCTGCATGAATATGAACTCCCACTTCCTGCTGAACATCTTCTGGAGGCGGGCGAGCGACTCCGCCTCGTAGTCCGCCAGCTCCAGGCGGGCCTTGTTCTGCATCGTGCGCTTGCACAGGTACACCGCTGGAATATATACGTACATACTTACGTATCAGTAGAGGGCAAGGGGGGAGAAGGCAGGAGTGGGGATAAAGACTTAGGAGATCAAAAATGTATAGGAGCTGTCTCAAAACTAGAGTATAATGTTGCAATTTACAAATACATCAAAGTTTTATATAATTAATGTTAGTTAGTTCTGATATTAGGGTCCGTTTTTTAAATAATTCTTCCATATAATGAACAGGAAAACTAACTTTTAGTCTTCCTCTTGGGTGGATTTCTTTTCTATACAATAACACAGTGTTATTTATAATATTTATTATAATTATTAGTTTGTGTATAAATTATAAAATAATGTAGTGACTGAGGAAAATTTTAGTTAAAAATTAAGAAAACACCCGTAACAAAAACTGACGTCTAAAAAGGTTAAAAATAATAATATTATGTTCTTAATGAAGTCGTTGCGTGAGGGACCGTTGTACTTACTTGTCGAAGGTGTCTATTTTACGATGTTTTCGGAGCTAATGAATGAGGACTTACATTATACGATTTGATATTTTGATTTCGTTATTTGCCTTGGTAACTTACTTGCATTTTGATTTCTTCCTTTATTTAGTAGTCACCAATGTAAGAATTTATATTTGTTAATGTGTGTGTGTGTGTGTGTGTGTGTGTCTTTCTCTTTGTATATGTATGTATGTATATGTATAATATAAAAGTATAATTTTCCTTACCGTAATCAGTGTTTTCGGGCTCCCATTGATTTGAAGGCCAGAAATATGGCGTTTGGAATCTGAAACCAAACATATTATTAGAATATATAATGCTGTGTTAACTAGCACAACTAAAATAAAACTGTTAATTTGAAATTCTTAATAAAGAAATATGGAATGGAGGCAGGTCTCGAACATGCAACCTCTGAAAGAACCGTCACCGTCGCATTACAAACTGAGCTATCTTGTTGTTATAAATCTTTGTGGAAATTAGCATTTTATGTAATTTTTCGGGGCGTATTATTAAAATTTAAAGAAATATAACATATGTAGTTCTTTTCATGAACCTAATTATAATACTAATTGTAATAGAAATCTATATCTTGAATTATTGAACATTTTAAAGTTTCCAGATATTTAGACAGAGATTTAGTCAAAAAAGAGGACCAAGATTAGATAAATACTAACCTATAATAGGTGTTATCATTCTTGACAGTGAGGCAGTGGTCATCGATGGGGAAGAGGTATCCATGAGCGGCCAACAGATGAGCTATGTGTAAGGCCTCCCACCCCTCCTCTAGATTCAAGTATCTGGACAGCCAGGCGACTAGATCTGAGCCTGTGAACACCTGTAAAAATAGTTTAGTTTTTGATGTTTTCTTGTCTGAAATAATAAGTTTAATTCAGATATTCAAAGATGAAAGATCACCTTCCCATACACATATAGTTAAATTACGAAATCGAAAAATACAACATCTTCGAAAAACATATATATATATACACAAAACTTACAGATGGTATTTTGGTCATAAAGCTCTTGACAGTACGCACAGGAACACCTGTAGTTTCATCTTGCATCTTCTCTATTATGGCTTCCATCTGGAAATAACGAAAACGTTAAACACACATTATTAAAACCTAGGGAAAACCGAAATAACCTTGAAATGACTAAACCGATTTTGACTAGACAAAAAATCGGGTATACGTACAGCAATCATAAAGATGGTAAGTAAGATGGTAAGACCTACACCACCTAACCAAATAGTGACGGTAATCCCACCAATACGCATTCCCAAAGAAGGTTGAAGTCATCCGGTAGCCAGTCCAAAACAGTCCAACTTTTGCGAAATCTCTTGCGCTGATATAAGGGCGATGACATTCCCTACTGACATAAATATATGACACTAACCTTCTTATACACGAGATAGTTAGGCGACTCTTCCGGTGATGGTATTGTGGACATCAGAGCCTGCACGCTCGGAGGCAGGTTGGCTGCTATGTTCTCTTTCTCTTTTTTATCTTTTTCCTTCTCTTTTTCTTCCCTTGTCGATTTTGAGGTGTCCCTAGAGAATTGTTTATTACTAGTGTTCATATCATTTAAATAAGTTTAAATAGATGTTAGGAGGATTATGCACACAGACGTACACTTACACTATCACGTACACACGCACATACATACTTACACATCAAGTAAAACATCATAACGAAGTTAACCTGCGTGTACCTGTGACTGCGAGATTATTGCAAAATCAAGAAATAAAAAAATTACCCAAATCAAAGACTATATGAATATTTAATAATTTAAATAAAAAAAGTGAATATTGAAGTCTAACCCAAATGGTTTCCTCCGCGGGGTATGGAGTGTATTTAGGGTTGCCAACCATACTTTATAATAAAGTATTCTACTTTATTTTTTGTAATTATATTTTATACGTTTGCATACAAATAAAGTTTGTGTATAAGGTTTATTTCCAAGCTTTACTGCGATGCATAAAACAAAACACTCTTTATGGGATTTATTTAAGTACTTTACTATTTAACATACAAGTTAGAACAGATGATGGAAGCGAATGATAATTACAAACGAAATGTACCTATCTAACATTTCATTCAGTCAGTCAGATGTTAATGTGAATATTTCATCACTCGAAATATTTAATTAAGTTATAAGTATTTTTTCACTTTTATTGATAGGAGCTTTAATTATATCACAAAATGGTTTGATTTTAGCGAACATAACTGGTTTTCCATATTTCCTAACATGTCTTTGAAAAATCAAATTAAATTTAAACATTTCAAAATGGTAATAAATTTAATTAGAAACGATTTGTATATTTATTTAAATAATGTTGATTGTCAAACAAACTTTGAAACATTAAAAGTAGTACAAACTGTTAGTTTGTGTTAAAAATACATTTTAAGGCAATATAAGCATAAAATTTTAAAAATACTTTTTTTCTTACAAATATTTTTTCCCGGCTTAAATAATTTTATAGGTTTTTTTTGTCAAAAAAAGTTGGCAGCCTTAAGTGTGGTGTCCATTCAACGTCATATTATAACATCTGCGACTCGTCGGGTCTGACATTACAAGTAGGCGGATAGGGATAAAATAGGTCTTTTTTGCATCCTACTCATAAAGGTTTGTTTACCGTCAGAAGAATCTACTCTGCTACAGCTGTCAATCTGTTACTGGGAGTGTACACATTTACCTATCTGCCAATCAGCCGCAGATCGCAGTCATAATTTGATTAATGTATTAGTTTCTGCTGCTTAAGCACCAGGTGTATCATGGCTGGGTTTAAGTTTTTTGGATAAAATACAACCATGCTTCACCATTTTACCAGGGCACACAGGAACATAGGAATTTGTGAACTGTCTAGGACTTGTGAGTTTTGGGAGTTGCTATTACAAAACTCCTATCTATCCCCACCGTCGTTCCACTTTGAGAATAAGACCTCAATCCATAGGACAAAAAAACCCAACCCAATAGACTAGAGCTTAAACCTACCTTACTACAGGCTTATTGCAATTACCTCCCTGCTCTCCAGATTTATAGAGAGCATTTGAACCGGCAGCTCTTAGCCTATTTAACGGTTAATCGATCGATGACGTACAATGTGAATTTAGAAATGTTCAATCTTCTAGTGTACCTAGGGTTATCAACTTTTTTTCACTATAAAAAAGTATAAAATGGTTTGAATAAAAAAAAAAGTATTTGAAATTAAAATAAAGTATTTTTAAAATTGTAATACATGCCTATAAATCCCATAATAAGTATTATGTTCTATGCATCGCAGTAAAGCTTGGAAATAAAGTATTTTCACATACTTTATTCGCATTCAAAAGTATAAAGTATAATTACCAAAAATAAAGTATAATACTTTATTATAAAGTATGGTTGGCAACCCTAAGTGTACCTAACACACCATTGGGGCGCGGCCATTAAAAGTAAAGCGCTTTTTTCGAAGTTAATGCCTAACAAACTAATATAAATTTCACGGCTACCTAGAAAGAAAGACTAGGTTGGCCTTGTAGAAACTTTTAGTTAGAAACACTTTTATTTAAATATTATAATATACAATCTGTAAAAAAAAATTAAGACAAATTATAAAAGATATGTGTATTTTTTCTTAAGGAATAATAGTGTGTGTGATTCATCTTTTTGAAAAAAGACTGGGTACGATTTTTAGTCTAATGAAACACAAATTCCAAAAGGACTAAAGAATTACAGATTAGCTAAATTCCAAGAAGGTTTACTGATTCTTGGATTCAAGAAATAATTGACAAGACAAAAAAAATAGATTTAATTATTTAATAGTCCTTGTTGATTAATAAATGTAATAAGTAACAAGTTTGATTTTTACAACTTTGTTATAAAAATAAATTTCTTATACAAATAACCAAATGACATTTTTTTTCATATGAATGTACAATAAAACTGTTAAACCATAACACATAACTTTTAACTTATTGTGGGATTTAAACCTCTTCGGTTTTATATTCAAAACTTCAATTACTTTACTTTTGCTATAAAATAAATCACAATGCACCTATAATATTTCCTGTAATATTTATTTCAAAATAAGTTTCGTATTGTTAGGATACTGCAGTATGTATCTTCGGAAACACTACACTACTTATAATAAAATCTACACAGTATTTGTTTTTTTAATGATTGTTGTTCCAATAAATAACATTAAATCTATAGCTCATTTTGGACCAGTAGTCTTGGATCAATATATATAATATATATATAATAAAGTTTACTATTACTATGTTTATGTTACTAATAAAGTATTATTTAACATAATAACAGATATTTTACCTTATTTGTTTGCAATAAGATGGTGTATCATTGTAATAATATTATTAATACAAATTTGTCATTATTATTAGTTAGGGTTATTGAGGGCTTTAATAAATAGACACATAGGAATAAACAGATGGCATTTATTTATTATTCATGATTAATATCTGTTTGTATAAGCCTAATGTTAAAGAAATTATAACTTCACTTTCAGTATTCATTTTAATTCCTATATATTTATTCATTCAATAATTGCAACAATATTATGATTATATCAATATATATTATATAATTTTAGGGACCTGAAACATTTCTAATTTATATAAATTTATTTTTAATACAACTCGCAAGCAGGCAGAGGTTGCAGGTTTAAGTTCTTGTGGTATTAATAATCTTTTTACTAAAAATTTTACTTAAAATCCTAAATTATCAAAACAAACATGCCAACTAGTTTAGACAATAAAAAAAATAGAAATTGTTTTAAAAAATAATATAATACAGAAATTTGGCCAATCAGCCTATCAGAGTTTCTAAATATTTTCTGAATTTTACACACATTTAAAATGAGTTTAGCTGAAAAAAAAGTTTTTTTTTTATGTTTTGAGTTAGCATTCATGCAAACTTTAACACAAGAAATTATTTATTAAATATTTATGTTAGAAGTAGAAACTTCTGACATATTAGTAATTTATTTATTATTTAAATAATGATAATTCATAAATACAGTATAATCTCAATCTTATTTCAGCAGGGCCTCGGATTAAAGTCAATATACATAAAATCAAACAATCTCTTTAAAGAAACATAAATTCAATTAATGTAAAATGACTTGTTCATTATTTCTTTTTACTGTTTAGTAAATGTGGTATTACTAAGGCACTTAATTTAGAATTTTTTAGGTACTAGGTATGACTATGGTTGGATGCAACAGGTTAAGCTACATCTATGTAAAATATTATATTAGTATATTTATTATTAATTTTTTAGATTTTTTCATACCTGGATGGGCCTTGCTGACAGGCTTTTTGCGCCGCCTTTTCCGAAGAATTCATTGTCACCATTTTAGTTAGAATTCAATTCAAAATGTTAGAAAAATAGATCAGATTACAATAAACGGGATATAGGAATCATCTTTTTTTATTTTATTTAAAGGAACTGTATTCTGAGTAATATCTTAAATAACTATAGAATGTAATAATTAAAGAAATACACAATGCACAACAGTCACGGTTATTATTTACATTTTATAAACTAAGTCAGCACTCCACTATACACTTTAGAACTAAACAAATTGTTAAGTTATTGTTATAAGAATATTAAATTTACAAGATTAGATTATTGGAAGAGCTTGCATATCTTTGGTTTGGGTTGAAATAAAACAATTTTTGGAGAATTGTCTTGTCTTTATAAATAGCTACATTTTACTACGTTTTATTCATAAACACGCAAAATAATTATTATACAAAAGGGCAATTCAAACATTGCGTGAATTACGTAGGAAATGTCAAACAGCGGCCATTAATCATACATTTCTTTTATTTGGAACATTTATAAGAGAGATGGCGCTATACTATTCCCTGAACCAGAAAGGGTCCGAATTCCGATGTTTGACAAACATTTAATGCAACAAAATGAAATGGCATTAAGTACGAGTGAAGCTTTAAGTACGACGTTATCAACTTAATTTTGTCGACGTATACTAAAAGTTCGAATAGCGCATGTCTAAAGAGCTTATTGAGCGCCCTGTTCTGCTATTTTTAGATCAGGGAAAATGTCAATATTACAGTTAAATTGTGATAATGTTTTTAATTTAATATTATTATTAACAAATCAATTAATAATAATATGAACTTTATTAAAATGATTTATATTAAACATCTTATTTTAATTGTAGTTCCGTTTTATAACAACAGATGGCCAAACAGTTCAATGTTAATGCAAATTGTATTATATTGCGTATGTACAAAAATAGCCATTTAAGGAATACGATATTTTTTTTTGGCTTATTTAAGAAAAAAAATCAATTTACATACATTAAAACGTCTCACTTTTTTATTATTATAGCTGCTATTCGACAACAGATGGCACTGCAAATTTATTTGGTTGTAAATTTATCTTTTATAATCAAATTAAATTAAAAATGTTAGACTTTTATATTGATGTGAGCTATTTCATTAACTTTATATAAATTCAATAAGGCTGTATAATCCTGGTAGACAATTAGATGATATAAGACTCATCAATAGTGATTTCTAATCTCATTAAGCGAAACACGTTCACTTTTAACCTTGACATTCTGTTAATAGTGATGATTAATAAATTATAAATTAGTTTTTTATACTAAATAAATGTTAATTTTGAGATTTATTTTACTGTGAGTTCTGTTAAATCAGTCATAGACTATTTAAAAGTGTTTTTATTTGTTCTTTATCTTTCACAATTCTATCATAACATTTATGTGATTATATATCTACTATCATAGCAAAAAGTAGGAAGTGTTTTAATATTCTCTGTAAACATGTTACTCTTTGTATATACATATATTACAATATCAAGACGGGTAGCGACATGGTGGCTCAATGGACAAAGCGACAAGACGGTTTTTCAGCGATCCCAGCTTCGAGACCTGCCCGTGTCGATTAATCCATTACATATCTCACTGCTGGAATTCTTAAGGCTCTTACAGTATGCATATAATATGCAATTATAGAATAGCTTTAATCATCATGCTTTATAGAATATCTTCAATAATTTGATGTGTCCTTTACCTTAATTGGATATTTAAAACCGTCATTTTAAGTAGGTATCATTGAAATTTTTAAAAAATGTCTCCCAATTGTTGAAAATGTATTAAATAGATTAAAGCTTGAAATTTAATTATATGTGAGCTTAAACCGATACAAAATATTTTTTTGTTTATATTAGAGCATTTGCCTCAATAAAAAATCTCTTTAGATTCATTTTATTTCATAGCTGTTCACCATTGTTATTTTATTATATGTATATTAATTTCGACAATTTTTTGACAAAGTGATTGTAAAAGCTTATTCCGTGTGATCTGAGGCCATTTACTTTCAAGTCACGAGGTCGTCTGGATCTTTTCCTTGTCAATGCACTTGTCAAAGAGTAATGCATTTATACAGACAATACTAAACGTAAAATTTATTCTATTTTAAAAGTACAGTAAAATAGAAGGGTCAACCATTTTAGCACAATTCATAATATTATAAAATAAACTAAAAAAGAATAAAATTATATGTTGGGTCACCGTTAAATTATTTTTATTTTTTTTAAGATAGCTTTGTGTCATTATACTTTGACTGTAGTAAAAAAAAAAGAAAATGTCATTTGTTACGGTACGAATTATGGTTTTATATTTAAGGATTAAATCAATATATACATAAGTGGCGCTGGAGTCCTATATTTATAATAAGACTACTATTATTATCTTATAGAAATCAAAGAGAGTATTTTGAAATACAATAAATAGATGAATTGTAACGTCTGTTTAGTTTATGTTTAGTGTTTGTACATTAGTGTGCAGGAATGTCAGCTACATAACTGTATGTAATAGATTATACAAACTCGTTTTAAATCCTTGAACAATGTGTTAACTTACACATTCATAATGTCATGATTCCCTCTAAAACAAAGAAATTGACAGATTTTTTTTAAAACTTATAAACTGGATAAAATCATAAAGTTGTCATACATATTGTATGGAAAAAATTTACTACAAAATATTACTAGAATAATACTAGAGGTGGATCAGGATTACTCCTGCATGGACATCAGATTGCAGAACGAAACCACTTCACATGTTCGAAACATTAGTTCAGAACTACTGAATACTGATTCAACCTGAGAAAGAGACAGCATTATTAACATTCACTCTTCATTTTATGTGTAAGAATTATATTGCGATGTTATACATAGAAATATTATGACCTACCTCAATAATTATCAATAGCGGTACATAATGTGTTAAAAAAAAACAATCCGTAGTATAAGAGACGTAGTTTAAAAAATACTTCAGATTTTTTTATTACGAGATGTTTCCAGCGAATCGAAAATTTCATATTTTTTTTAAGGAGGGTTAAAAAGGTAGTAAAATTAATACTAGTGGAGAAGGCGACCAACAAACAGATGGATGGAGTGTATGCATTATTGTATATCAAAGCAGGAAGTCGTGTTTTGAGATGACGTATGATAAAAGAACGTGGTACGAGTTCACATACTTATTACTGCGACCGTAAATAACGGGCAAAAGGACAGGTTATACATATTATTATCGGTATTTTATATGTTTACAATATAAACCAACTCTACATTAAAACAGAGTCTTATTATTATTTTTTTTAACAACGTATGTAAAGACTTAGGCCTTGCTAGTATTTTATTATATGTATCTATAAGTATTTTATTTGATTACGTTTCTATCAACTTGCAGGTCTGGTTTTATTAAAAAATTAATATATTTTATTTTAAATGCTAAATAATATGTATTAGATATTCAGTTAGGTATACGCATTTACAAAATGTTCAATACTAAACATTCATAAAAGCCATTTTTGAGTCGGTTTGCACGGTTCCATAACACAGTACGCCGGCCGACCGTAGCGCCTCAAACGCGATGTTCCTATATTTTAAATCTGTAATGTCTTCGAAAATATTTATTTACATTACATACTGTTAAGGATTATATTCGCTTTATACTATGTAAAATAATGATTAATATATGTATTATAAAATATTAAGGAAGCAAAAATGTGTATAATGTAATCAAAATATAATATAGTTAATTTTATATATTTGCTACTTGTTCAGTATCCAGAGTACGAGTTTTTTTTTTGTGCTCCGTTGCTCCGGCGTTCTGCCGTCGGAGGACGCTAGTGTCCAAATTTCCTTAGCTTCCCTCCTGACTAACGACGCCTCGAGCTGAGGTCCGTGTCTTAATCTGAGACACTTTGGGACGTCGTTCCCCACGGGGGCCTATCTGGCCCCTCCTTTTTAAGGGTGGGTCTCCTGACCCACCCGCTTCCCCGGTGAAACTGTAATAGCCAACAGGGCTAACAGTATAGACAGACAAAAAAATAACATATTTATAATACACACTAGGAAACAAGATTTATAGATATATTTAAGATAATTTGTTTAAAAAATATATTTATCTTTAGTTATTTAAGATCACAATTATCTTACAATTAATAATACAATTTTTAACAGATTTTACAATTATTTTAATATATTTGGATGTATAATGATGATGTTTTTCGAATTTACTATTTGGTAAACTGTCATAGTTTTCGTAACGTCAAAACTCGTACTAAAGGTACAGTACTTTATGACGAAACTAAAATGGTAGTAGGTGTATAATAATGTGGTCTGTTTCTTTGTTTACTCATCACGCTCAATCTGTTAGAAGAATGTTGATGAAATTTTGCTACGCTTATAGCCTTATCGCGTTAAACATACCGGATATTTTTTTCTAGTTTCGTAAGATTCCGAACAATAAGTTTCTGTATGTTCAAAGTACTCTGTGACAATAAGTAAGCATTATTATTATAAGCCCTGAGCATAGAGATATTAAACATAATTCTATGGCCCTAAGAGGATGATAAAAGTCAAAATATTTTGACAGCGCTGTCAAGAAATGTGATTGTCTGTCACAACATCCAACAATCAAAAAGGTTGCAGATTTGAAAGCAAATTGGTATTTTTTTATTCAACCTTCGAAGAACCTGTAAATGTAACTATAGTTTGTGTTTGTATTAAACATTCCCTTCCTTATAGAAGCACATAACTGCATTGTCATAGAACTAAATTTAAAAGGGACAAACAGAAAGAAACAAAGAAGAGAAAGAAAGGTTTCTGATAGATTTTCTCCATCATCATCATTTTCCTTCAGATATTAAGTTCGATTTTTAGTATTTCTGTCAAACGACAGCAACATTTCGCGGTCAAACCTTTCTTTACGATACTGACTAACTGTCTGTACACAAGCTGTAGTTTCATACACATTTAATATCGATGGTTCCAGGGCTATTCAGTCTAAGCTAAGACATTTTGTTTTTCAAGTAGCTTTCATATACGCAATTGGTATCAGAAAAAAAAACGCTGTTTCTAAATATGTATATAAATCCACTTTGCAAGAAAAAATAACACTAAGGTTAAATATTATTGAAGCTGTAGATATGTATAAATGTATATACAAATACGTATACTTTCATGGAACATGATTTTTAAAAATAGTAGTACAGCTAGACGTATGTGGTTTTACAACTCAATGAAAAAATAATACAAATTTTCGATGCCTAACCATTAAATATGTGATAATTTATCTCCAGTATAAAACACTAAAAAATATACGACTAAAGAAATATTTTCAATTGTGAATTACTTAATAATAACAAAATGTTGTAAAAAGTTTATAAACTTAACATTTATCAGTAAATATATCTAAGGGTTTGATAAATTACACTTATATGAAAAGCACTTGAACTGTTATTTAGAATGTTCGAGAACTTATTGGTTCTAAAGTTGCAGATACCCTTTTCAATCGTCAAAACACGCTTAAAAAATTGCAAATTACTATTATTTTAATTTAGATTGTTCTAAGTTCCAAATGCAATTTGTTGCGTTCATCTACATTTTTTTCTTCTACGTACATTGTACACATTTTCCTTTTTTTATGTGACATGTTTTCATGTTCCTACTTATCATGAATTGCAGACTGAAATCAGCTATTATATTATTTATAAAAACGTCATTTATTGTTCATTGGATTTTTATTATTTTGTTATGAATTTCGGAAATTAATCTTAAAATCATCCTTCTTTTAAAATAAAGGCCTGTTTGTTGCTTGTGATTGGTTGATTTATCGTGCCATCAATGACTCTACACCAAGCTGCGATTGGCTGTTTATCATGTCATCAAAAATCTGAAACGTTATCAAAAGGTAGGCAATACAGGTTTAGAATCCCCTTTTCATGATATGGAAGAAGAAAAAATTAGTTATTGAGGGTTCTATAGCAAATATATATTTTTTTATTATTCAAACTTCCAGAAATCGCGAAAAATTTATTTAAAAAAAATGAAATAATAATAAACACCTTCGCCTTAAATTCACTCTATTGTAACTGTAATCAGGTAATTGATTTAAAAGATAAGAAAGACCTTTATGTGTCATTTATTACGCTCTATACTATTTGCTGATAAGACAGTTGGATAATTGAATTGGTACTACATTTTAAGTGATATTAGTATAAATACTTATTATTACCGCCATTGTTCAGTTTGATTTTTATAAGCTTTATTACCGCCATTCTAAATTCCATATACAAATAATATTAATATCATTTTTTTTTTACCCTAACACATACATACATAGAATACCAAGTTGACTAGCATTCTTACTGTTAGTTAAGCGTAGATTCAATTATTTCATTTGTACATTTTGCGAAATTTTGTTTTCCGGTGATCATTCCTCAATACATGACCGATACATGAGTACATGACCGATATCTGATTGTTCTTGTTGCTACACTATCGATAGTAATGCTGTTATCAAATAAAAAACCCGATGACAATCGGTTCAGTAGATCAGGAGAAGAAGCATCAGCGAGATCGCATAGATACTACACGAGCTTCATGAAGTAGAATTCAAAACAATGGATTTAAACGTTTGATGATTTAATTGTCAATCAATAAAATTTACCGATAAATAAAAAAAATCTAAAAACATTATGTTACATGTTTTTTGAACTGTAATCAAACCGGAAAATAAAATCAAATTATTTCGACATGAGCGATTATATGATATATATATACAATATACTTCCGGTGATAAATAGATTAAGAGCGCTTAAAATGGTTTCACGAACTCTTGAAGCGCTTGAAGTGATTGACGTCATCAATAAGTTTGTACCTTTCTTTATACGTAGAGCCAAGGAGAACAACTCTCAGCGGTTTCTGTGTTCCTGGTACATACAAATTCATATTAGCCCACGAAAAGTGTTGTAATCAACTAATTATTTTATTCTTTAAATAAACAAATAGTTTAAAATATTATTTATTATGTTATCACATGAAAAAAATTAACTGTTTGTTTGTAAATGTTTATTTGATTTCTAAGAATATGTCATTTTCGTGACCACTGTTTAGGGAGAATACTTATTGAGTTTAATTTTTTGGTGAAACCGTTGAAAAAGTTTTTCGTATTAAGCATATTAAGTTAATAATAAATAATAATTAAGTAAATAAAGTTGGTTATAAACTTTATCAAATTATTTAAGACTTGCACAATAGTATCCACTATGGTGATCGTGATAAGTTGTAATTGAAAACCATCTCTCTATTCTATTTATGAAGAGAGAGAGAGAGAGAGAGAGAGAGAGAGAGAGAGAGAGAGAGAGAAAATATAAATATTTTATTCCTTATATTATCATTATTCCGGATACTTGACTTTTTGTGCCCTCACTTCTGACCTTTTCTATACTCAGAAGTCGCCTCTTCCGCGAATGAGCTATCTTTCATAATTTAAAACTTATACAAATCCATACATTTTTAATTTGTTCTCATAACAATAAGCTAGTCAAATTGAGGGTAATTTAGAGAATTTGCTCTTAGGAATACCATTCCATATGATCAGTTTTGAGTGTTCCCGTGAAAAAAAAAACAGTAATGAAAAGCGAGTAGGTACACTATAAATTAAATCAAAATTGGTCTAGTACTTTTATTCTATTTAAATTATAGCCATAATCACATTATCCCATGTTGACCGAGTTAATCTAAAATTAATCTCTGAAAAATATTCATGAAACTTTATGTAGTGTTGTTTCTTACCAGTATTTAAGTTTACATATATTGCGCTTAATAATATAGAACTTTCTGGAATTCTATCATTTTCTAGGAAAAAATTAAAACGCAAAATTTAGCTTTTTAGTTTTTTTTTCAATAAACAAATAATAATTATATTTGTATATTTACATTTAAGTGATAATAGATAACCGTCTAAATACATTGGAGTGGGACGACGACGAATTCGACAGACGAAGTAAAGGGCAACAGCTAGATTAAAATACATATTTAAACATACAAACAAACTTGCTAGCTTCTGGTCTAACCTCACTGGACATTAAAACCAATAAATAAATCGTGTTTTATATTTGTCCTTGACAAACCACAAGTCTTGATAAACCGGTTCATTATCAAACTGAAAGCGAATGAGCGATTATTTAGCAATATTGGTTTATGAAATATAAATTATATCAATAGAGTTATTATTAACAAGCTTCTAATAATTCTATCGAAACAATATGGAGTAATATAGTATACATAATTGACAAAAACACATTCTAATAATAGTGCCGTACTTACAGACGACTTAAAAATCTATCTACAATCCAATATTAAAATCAAATAGATTGATTCTTGTAAACAATCTATAGTTACCACAAGACAAGTGTTTTTGAGTTCCGTACCCAAAGGGTAGAAACGGAACTCTGTTATTAAAACTTCCCTGTCCGTCGGTCTGTTTCCAGGTTGTATCTCATGAACCGTGGAGGGTGGGCAAACCAGATTTCTTTAATATATTTTTGTAATTTTGAGCTGTAATTTCAATTCTCTGAGCATGGTTTCACAATGAAAGAGCAAACGCTGGTGATTTGTCTTTGTCGAATCTCGCTTCTAATGAAGATTTTAGACCTTAAAGTGTTTGCTAAAAGTTTTACTAGAGAATTGTATTTGTTTGTAATAAATAGATCTATAACAACTGAAAAGCCACTTTTCTCGTCCCCGACTAAACTTCCTTCCAAAACCATTTAAAACAAAATAACATTCAGCCACAAGACGTACAGTAACTTACTAGTAATGTAACTAAAAAAATATATTGTTTTTTATTATTTAATGGTTGCTTCTATTTTATTTCGTTTAAACAGCTTCGAATCGATTCCTTGTAATCCGAAGTAACATTTGTGAGTAAAGTTTAAATTTCAACCTTGACATTTTAAGATGTTTCCAGATGACATTTTAAAATCGTTACTACTTTAAAGAATATAATATTTGTTGTTTCCGTAAATACCATTTTAATTTAATTATTCAAAATAATTCTATTTCCAAGGATTATACTAATACAACTTTAAAATTAAAAGTATTTAATTAAGCTGTTTGGAAACAGATAATTCTGGACAAATTTTGAATAAAAACTGTTTTAGAAACGTTTTTATATATATATATAAAATATATAAAATGTATATATGCCTTAGAATAAAAAATCTTTTATAGTGCTCTTCTCAACTAATAATCTTTCAAAACTCAAAATGCGTCTGTCATTACATGAGTGTTTGAATTTGAATAACTGTTAGTATGCTTATTGTAGGTATGTAGGTATTAGAAAATAAATTGTATAATTGCCAAATATTATATTGAGATCGCAACAATGAGAAATAATATTACAAACGAAATATCGTAATGCAAAAGTGAAAGGACATTTAAGGTCAGAGTGCTATAACACACTTAAAAATTTATTGTCCTGTTTCCTCTTCGTCTATACTAATATTATAAGAGAGCAGAGTTCATAAGTCTATACATCATTAAATAAATGGACCGTTTATTACTTACCGTTTAAATTGAAGAGCTTTAAATTGACGAAAAAGCGATCAAGCACACGCTTTTTTTTTGCTTTGTTTAAATGTTCACGTTGGCAGAATTGCCGACAAGAGCTAATCTAGGTATATGTATTATAATATTACATTAGTACATTCAATATTTATGACACAATAACTCGTAGGTGCATTTTGAGGTACAGTCGTCGGCACAGAACTCAAAAAAATGATTGTTTGTTCTTGAATCCCGAAAAAAAATCTAGAATTTTGTGATGCGGTAATTATTATTTGAAATAAATTACTACATATCATAATAAATTTATAGATATTTCATCTTGAGCTGAAGAAAGAAAGGGCAAACGAAGTCGTTGGCAACGGTTAGAAATAATATAAAACAAATTATTTCTGTGTCCGTCTGCTTGTCAGATTAGATCTTTGTAGCTTCACGGCGAAAATTAATGTTGTTTTTATCATCATTTAGGAAATTCCTTTGAAATATTGTCTGGTTTATTTTTAATCTAACCATTACACAGGGTTATTTGTTATTAATTCGTCACATCTTGTAGGCAGCCTCTCTACATGAATCCCAGCAACAGTTGTTCTACGACTTTTAAAAATTATTAGTTTCAAAAATTTAAGTTTTCCCATACAAAATTGATTTGTTGCTTCTGAACTGGTATTAACTCTAAGCGTAGGTATGGCGCCCGGCCGTTGACCTTTTAAGTATTTCTGACAAAATACAGAGTAATAAGTAAAAGAGGGAGCAAATATTTTTTTGTTACTTATTTATTGTGTTGTTTATCAAGATTTTTGAAAAGTCGTAGAACAAATGTTGTTGGGATTGATGTAGAGAGGCTGACTGTCGGAAGTGGTAAATGATTACATGATGACAAATAACCTTGTATATCAAGAAAAACGATCTCAAAATGAAAACATTACGCTAACGGATACTTAATACATTTTCTTTTTTAATTCAATAAATTTAAAATCTCTTTTTTTGCTGTCCTGGTAGAAAAGTCTCTGCTTGTCATTGCAGTATTTTAATTAGTAAATTTAAATCGATTCAATTTTGGTGCGACTGTCACAAATCTATATAAATATAAGTTTCTATGCAAAAAAAACCTGAACAGATGGGCAAGGATTCTGGATTCTGGGCTAATAGTAAATTATATACGACAAGAAAATAATGTGTTACATGTTTTATTTACTGAATCCTATTTCATCATTGAATTTCCGTAACATTAAGGCGTACCTAATTAAAATATATTTAAAGCCTTATTTCTGACAAATCATGTCATCCTTTAATCAAATATATATTACTTACATACAAAAGTCTAATATAATGCACGAAACAAAACCCCAATACATCGCAGTTATATCATTATGAAATTAATAAATCTAATCGACTCGTTAAAATTTTAAAAAAATAAACGTTTTTATTACGATAAGTAATGTAACGATTACAAAATTGTAAATATCATTAACAATTAGTTTAGTCGATTTTATCTACCCTGTTCCGAAAAAAGTTTATATTTAAATTAAATACCTACACCTAAAAGAATTAAATTTGCTAAGGCAATGGAGGTTTGACGCAATACATTATACTGTTATACAATACAAGTTCACGCATGCGCAGAAGAAAACATTTAAGCATAATGACATCTCGCGACATCATCTTTTCTCGATCATTTTTGTATTGAAGTTCTTGATGTTCGTGAGAACTATGATGACTCTTAAATCTAAATAATTGTCTGCTAATGTTATAAAACCAAAAATCCTATTTTCGTATATTTTTATATTTGTGTTATTATACTTTGTTTCATATCCCATGTTACATATTAGGTATACCGAATGAACCTACCTACGCTTAGATTTAAAGTTTCTTATGTAATTTTCTTTGACTTCAAAATAAAACATTATACTTTTTAATTAAGTATCTGTCCAAAAATAAAACCGCTCTATATTAAACCCATATTCAAAAATAATAATCGGGCCTTGCAATATACGTTTTCGCAAGAATAATGTTGCGGTAGCTTCGTTGAGAAACAAGTTTGACTGCGTTCCAGCTGGAAATGTGTTGTAATCTTAACATTTAGACATTCACCAACTAAAATGTTATAGACTATAGACAATACGTAATATTTGAAGGTCATTCGGGAAACAACTAACCAAAACTGCAAAGAAGGAAGTTAAAACCAGAGAGTATAAGGCAAGGGTATGGTATATATTATACTTTTTAGTGATTATGGCTGCTTTATACTGATTTTATATGTATAAAAAAGCCGTCAGTAACTAACAGTCTTTAAATTAAAAACTTCTTTCAACCTGTTCAAGGAATCGTGACATTTATATATATATTTAAGGATATTTAATTTCATAATAAAGGTCAAAGTTTAATAAATAAGTAAAGTAAGGAAAAGCACAATAAATTTTATTAGATATTTTTAAAACAAATACATAGTTAAATGTCATCATGACATTTCAACTCGAGGTCGCTCAATACGATTCAAAATTAGTTTCCCTTTATTAATTTATTATGCCGTCGTTACATCGTTTTAAAATTAAAAATAATTTAAAATCCTTAACGCGGCACTGAACATTTTATTGCTGAAAACACGTGTAAAAGGCGTGTTGAAATAAACATACATTCGAATTATTTGAATTTTCAATAAAATTAAAGTATTAAATAAAGTAAATTAATTGAAAAAACCTGTTTTCAAATAAACTCGTTATTAATTACGTTGATAACGTTTTATACTGCGAACAAGCCTCTATCTAGATAAAATTGATTCTTATTAAATAAAAATAATATCTGAATCAAAAACAATGATATAACTTTTATTGTATGAAGATTAAATCTATTGTCAAGGGCAAAACATTTAAAATATGCATCCATTTCATTATTAACATTATAGAACATCTTCAATCTATCTGTATATCAAATGGAATAAATATATCTGTATTTATCTGTTTATGTTTTGGAAATTTATGAACATTACTGTTAAATAAAAGATTAATTAAAACTTAACAAATGTAATAAAAAATATTTTATTGCAAATTTATAATCAGGTACAATAAATTTAATTTTTCCAATATTTTTCATACTATATTTATATTAAAATTTAGATTTTATATATATAATTTATACAATTATTATATCTTAAAATAAATGGAAAGAACTAGAACATTAGAAGTGAAATGTAAATTAAATAATTCATTTTTCTTTTTATAGTTGGTTATAAGATAATAATTTCTATACTTTAGAAGTAATGACAAAAATATCATTTAAGTAACTAATTTCATTAACAAGACACATATAAATTGTCTGAAATGTTGATAGGCTCAATGGTTACCATTTACACCGTTAGTGGGAGCCTCCTGCGAGCTTTTCAAATGGAATGGTGAAATCACAAACTCCTCATTTTCAACTAAATCTTTTAAGTCTTCACCGCCATAGGAGAGAAGTGGAGAGATTTCTAAATCTACATTTTCATCTATGATACCTCCAGCCTGTTGGATATATTTCCTATGTAGTCTCAGCAGGTCTTGCCGAGCAGTTGATGGACAATCTACCTTTGCTGCATCAGCATTCTTCAACGCAGAAAACTCAACATCCCTAGCAACTTCCAAGCAAATAAAGTTTTCAGCAAATTCAAATACATCAAATATAAACTTCTCCAATTTAATTCCGTTAGGCTCGGAAGGTTTTTGACGGACTCCATTATCACTAATGTATGGAATTTTTTTATTAGAAATGTGGTGTTTCAGTTTTGATTCATAATTACATATCTTTTTTAAGAACTCTGACGAGAAATAGTGATTGCAAATGTTACCAGCTGAGAAAGTCAGTTTGCCATCAGGGTTTCGCCTCTCTGCTGCTTCATTTGTGAGTTCGGAGTATTCAACAACTTTGTAATACCCATTCACCCGACACACAACACCTACAGGTTCATTTGGTGATGATTTTCTAACAACTTTGGCTGCACAATCTGCATTTTTACTTTTGCAGTAACCAATAAACACGGGATCAGCAACTTTAATGAGCAGATTGTCAACAGAATGTGCATGAAGGTGCTGAACTCCTCGTTTAGCAATATCTGCTAGCACTCCCTGGCTTTTCAATGATCTGTAAATGCCTCCATTGCCATCCGGAGCAGTAGATAAATGATACTTTTCATCCAGGAATATTTTGCCATTAAAATCAAAACACGGTAATCTTCCTTGATTGAAGAAAATGACATTCTCTTCATTTAAACCAAAGTAGTTATGACTTTTAAAGAAGTTTGCTGTAGGGGCCATGGTATGCTCTGATGTCATAATGTACCAAGTAATATTGCCTGCTTTTCCTGTATGATCTTTAGCCATTCGCTGCACTCTCAAAATTCTTTCTGCCTGCACTTGAAATAAAGTTTTTCTTGATGGTAAACCAATGTCGTACATACCTTTGGGATATCCGAATCCCAGTCTTGTAGCCTGCCCTCCGGCCAATAGCAATACACCTACTTTGTTATCACTTATTTCACGAAAACCAATGTTTTCGTATTCCGCGAGCTTTGACTGTGAAAGTCCCGGCACTGACTCATAATGAGCCTGAGGGATCGGTTTCAAATCATGATCGAATTTTTCTAGAATAACTTTAGTAGCGTCCGTAGCGCGCCGAAAAATTTCGTTTATTTCCGCCAAATCAAGATTTTGTATTTCGCCCGCCAACTGTTCCCGCTCATTTTCACTCAACTCCGGCCAGTATTTGATTAAGTGCTCTTGACCGTGAGCACTTAGCTGTTCTTTAAGCTTTTCGTACGACATTGTCGATCAGCGTCTCGCGCGATAATAACAATACAAACTCTTATCAAGTCCGATTATTGCGATTAGAAAGTACATACTGGTTTGGTTTCGCTTCGCGTGGAACATTTTCACCATTCTCCCACCACGGCGAAACACCTTAATTGTGTTTATTTACATTTGCATAACCACGTATCACCGACACAACTGTAAATCAGCGTGTTATGTCAATTCCAATAGGATACTTTTTTAATTACATTTCGAATTCAAGTTTAGGATTTTCAAAAAATTGTTGACGAATGCATCAATGTATTATGCAGTTATGTCAATGTCAACAAATGTATTGACAATTGACAAACCTGTTTCCTTCGTTCTGAAATCCATGATTTATTAAATAACACATCTTTGTGAATATTACGATTGCGTAACTAAAATATCTTTTTTATAGATCTTTATACCCATGTAAAATATGTATAATTTGATAACGCTCGATCTTTATCAATGTTTTGTTATCATGTTTCAATATTAATTGTTATTATAAACTTTTAAGTAAACGTTAAGATTGTAAATACATTCTATAATTTGAATGCATTTCGTACGAACGGTGTTGCATTTTTGTCAAACAGGTTTTTGCCATAAGACATTGTGTGTCAAAAAAAAACTAATGTCTCGAAGTATAACACGCAATGTGTGTTATTTACTTTTGGTAATTATCGAGGCTTTGCTTCTTATGATCTTTAATCTTTTTTATAGTGTTGTATACATTGCAAAAACTTTATTCCAACTTATTATCAATGTAAATATGACAAAAACATCAAGGAAGCGTAAAATAACGGAGAATCCAAAAACTAACCCTATTTCAAGTAAACGGGGGATTATAGATGAAAATTGGCAAAAATTGCTATCAAGTACACTATTTATGGAACAAAAAAATGAAAAAGTAGCTGAAAAAAACGATCAAAATCATTATACAGGTACGTTCCGGAGGGTACGAAAACAAAATAACAAAAATGAAACTGTCAAAGTCGAAAACAGTTTAGAAACCCTCAATATATCTGCAGCGCCAAATATTAAGAATGTTCAAAATGAAAAGAGAAGGAACAAATTAACTAAATTTCTTGCTATGGACTGTGAGATGGTTGGTGTAGGCTATGAAGGCGAGGACCACATGATTGCGAGAGTATCTATAGTTAACAAATTCGGAGACTGTGTTTACGATAAATACGTAAAAGCTAGGGAAGAAGTGGTCGATTATAGAACAAAGGTCAGTGGAATCAGAAAAGAGGATTTATTAAATGGAGAAGATTTTGAAACAGTTCAGAAAGAGGTGTCCGAAACTTTAAAAGGAAAAATACTTGTTGGACATTCATTGAAGAACGATTTGAGTGTTCTTTATTTGTCCCATCCCAAATGTAACATCAGAGATACATCGAGATACAAACCATTTCAAAAGGTATGTAAAGAAATATTGATAATATGTAGTATTTTAAAAGTATGAATATATCAATATATTCTTAATAAATACATGAACATTATATTAATGAAGATAGTATATTTATATTAAAATGTAGGTCGTGATATTATGTTTAGATTTTCGTGAATTAGTTTTAGTAAGTTCAATGTTTTTGCTTCTAAGAAATAAATAACAAATTTGTGTTCAATTACATAGTATATCAATATTACTGACATTTTATCAGATAAAATTCCTTAATGTTTAATAAAATACTCGTTTAACTAATTATGTAAAAAATTAATGACAAGTCATAATTTTTAGGAATAAATTATTAATGAAGTTCATTTTGTTAATGGTTGTCTTATTAAAAGTTATTTTTATTCTTTGTTTGAATTGAAAACTTATAATTTGTGGTATTAAAAGAAGTACCTACTACCTATTGCTGGCTTTCCTACCTATTTGTTAAAATCAGAGACAAATCTATTTACTAAGCCATAAGTTATTTGTAACATATGTAAATATAAGAATATTTATAAATACTATTTATTTCCAGCTCAATATATAAAAATTATATGTTATATTATATTATATAAATATAATTTTTTTCAGATAACAAAAGGCTCTACACCCTCATTAAAACGGTTAGCTAAAGAAGTCTTAGGTATTGATATTCAGGGCGGAGAACATAGTTCCGTGGAGGATGCCCGAGCAGCAATGCAGTTGTATTGCACTGTCCAGAAGAACTGGGAGCAAATTTTGAGTGAGAAGCGGGGCTACAGCAGAAAATTTGTTGAATCTTAATAAATAATTGATTTTTAGAGTGTTTTTATCAATTCATTACTTTTAGTTTTTAAGATCCTTTAAACATTTTTTTGTCATAATGGCAATTTTTGTGCTATCAATATATTTACTGATCTAAAAAATGTCAAAGGTTCATTGTTTGGAAACATGAATGTATTTTAACTTTTTACAATAATAATGTGATTTTTTTTCTATGACAATGGTTTGCAAACCTGCAAATAGTTTTGTTTTTAATAATTCTTAAATTATCTTTGGAAAGTTCGACAATAGATGAATGACAGCTATTTATCATTATTCACTTGCTCTTATGCATAGAGATATTTAAAAAATTCTATGCTCTTATGTCGATTATATGCCAAATTCATACGTAATACGTTATTTTAGTACAGACTTCCTTCTTTGTTATATCTTTTTTCCATACATCCATGATCAAGTACTACCTAGAGGTGGGTAGGTATGTGTTCTTCGGTGACCTTTTCTCTTACTAACATCCACGTTAATACTTAACACGTTACATGCTTTTATCCTTCCACATTATATCATCTTTTCTATAAAGGGTACTTCTGTGAAAAACTACATAATAATCTGTTACTCTATCCTTTCTCTTCACATTACACATACATTTCAACATTCACATTATAGCAACATTTATCTTTTATTTACGATCATTAATTACAGTTTTGTTATTGTTTCAAAACTTCTTATTAATTAACAGTTTTATAACCTGGTGTGAAAAATATAACCGAAATTGCAGAATATCTATTTATTTTTAATTATGTATGTTGATTGGATAGGTGAATAATATCATATCTGTATTATTATATTATGTCTAAACTTAAAAAGTTACTGTGCAGTAATTTAATTTAACATTAAAATACATATTTAATTTAACATTAAAAATTTAGCATTAAAATACATATTTTATTTAACATTAAAATACATTTACAGCGCTATCTCTTGTCGAATAAAAAAAATAGACTTGATCAACGAACCCATATCTGTCTATCAAACTAGTGTCATCTACCGACGAGTGGAGAGTGGAAGACATTTCAAAAAATAAACATTGGCGATTAAAATAGAGCTTCCCTATTACAAACAGGAAATGGAAACCAATCTATACCTATAAAAGAGAAAGTATGTATGTATGTATGTTCCGGATAAACTCTGAAACGGTTTGACCGATTTTAACCAAATTTTAACCAATTCTAGGATCTTTAGATTGACCCAGCGGGTAATCCTGTAAAGTTTGGTGACGATCGGAGCATTTTTTATAGAACTGTCAGTCACAGTTTTTTTTACTATTGATATTGTTTTTTACATCAAACTATATAAGGTCAGTTATAACGTCATGATACTATTCATGTACAAGCTAGGAAAACGAATAGAAGAAAATAAAATTCAGGTTGAATCATAATCTTTATCGCGGTGGTAAATTGTCGGCGTACGGTATTGTGGATCCCATGCTATCATGGTTAGAATCATACCTTTCAAAAAGAACTTTCTGCGTAGTGGTGAATGGTTTTAGCTCTACACAACGTATTATAAATTCCGGAGTGCCACAAGGATCACATCTCGGCCCCATTCTTTTTCACATCTTTGTTAATGACCTTCTTTACTTCATTAAGCATTCCGTCTCTTCCTTGTACCCTAATGACCTTAAGTTGTGGAAGGTTATTGACACAGAAGAAGATGTTTCTCTTCTACAAAGTGATCTTGATGTTATGGTGCAATGGTGCGGAAGAAATGGTATGGAGTTCAACGTAAAGAAATGTAATCACAATCAAATTCACGAGAAAATTATTTCCTATCCTAATAATTTAGTTCGTAAGAAAGTTTGATATATCTATATGCATGCATAAAATGAACAAGCATGTGTTGTATACCAGTAATTTGATTGTGCAATGAACTCAAATAAAACTAAGTTTTATTTAAAATTTTTACCTTACATATAAGTAATATTGTTACAATCGTTGGTGTACCAAATAAATAAATAAATAAATAAAAAGAAATAAATATTCACTGTGTAGAAATTAAAATATGAGATTACTAAAATTCATTTTAAATTTTTAATTGAATACGTTTCATTCTTAAAGTAGGCATAACTAGCGGCACGAATCATTTGCGATGATGATAAAATAATTTTATTTACTTCTTGACCGTTATTTGAAGTGTACTATATTGAGATGTGTACGTCATCACAAGTGGAGGGGATAATCAGGGGAGGACATCTCACACCAATGTTATTATAACCCATGTATATGTCATATTAACGTACTAAGTAAATATACCAACTGCAAATGCTAGGTATATTTATATATAATTTCAACAAACAATAATTATATAACAAGATAACAAAACATTACATGTTTAATTGATTTTTGACAAATCAGAGATAATATCATAGAATAGGGATTTTTACTTTATATCAATTGCGTAATATGGATTATGATATCGTAATTATTAAAATATATTCCTGAAATCTAACAAATCCATAATTTTAATTTGTGACAATGATATGTAAGGTAGGTTTACATTTTAGCTGGGAGTAATTACTTTATATCAGACCATAGCTTAGGAGGAATGGAAAATTGTAATGTATAAGATATTTAATATACATAATCCTCATTCTGTGACTGTTGCGCTAGTGGACACAAACTCCACAAACCATGGTTAATGGATGAATTGTATTAACAAAAAGGAATGGTTATTGTATAAGGAATCATGATAATTTAATACAAACAAGATAACCCATTTTTATCGTAAGTGGGTTTTTTATAACGTATGGAAAAAACCCACTTGAAGCACTGGACCTTATTACCCCAAATTACTAATAAACTCGTAAATACCAAACTCGAAAAATATAGTTTTAGAATCGAATGACCCAATTTTCTCTAACAAAAAATTCTGAGAAATGCCATGCTTTTATCTGACTGTAAGGAAATTAAGTACATTATCCTACACTTGAAAAAATACTCTGTTACAATCAAACATGCCAGAAGCAGTCTAACAGGTCCTTGCACTTGTTTATAAAATTTTTGTCTGTCACTGTTATATCTCGAGATACCCTAAAGATGCCACATCCAATTGTATAAGAAGATTAATACCATGCCATAAAAGTAAAGTTTGTGAAATGGCGTAATCAATAGGATACGATCAATTGGTAGAGCGACAGGGCGGTATTCCAGACATCGCGTCGGTTCGAATCCCTACGTATCTGTAAAAATCTGGGACACTGAATTTGTTAACGAGCCAGAATGATTATCTGAGAACGAATTTACTTGGTCACCCCGGTGGTTATTTGTCCCCTGATATTACTGTGATACTTAGGTTATTTAGGTTGAGTATAGGTCGGTTTTTAACATCGATCTGAGGGTTGGGACTTCTTTAAGAACATCAGCTTCAGCTACGAGAGAACCGTGACATCGCTTGTTTTGGAAAGCATGAGAGGTAGTTTTGTAACAGTATTTGTATATGTAATACCCTTTCTCCAAAAATTGGAAGACAATAGTTAGAACAGACACTGCTGTCTAATAAAGAACACTAACAGAAGAAAAGCCACCTGGACTAAGCCACTATTTTGTAGAATGGTGTCTAAACATTGGCGCCAATGTTTTAAAATACGTTTCTTGAGAATATGGTTAGGCCTCTTCACAACAGTATGTCTCATACATTTTTAGGTATTAATATTAATTACAAGCATATAACTTATCTAAAATCATAGAGCTGGTATCTAATGTAACATTTAAGATAATCCTTTTAACACCTTAATTACTTACTTATTCTAATCAATATCTGTATTAGAATGATAAAAGAGATTGGAGAAACTTATAAAAGTCTAAACGCAATGCCATAACGCCACCGACATTCCTCGTCAAAATGAAGTTATATTTGATATTAGCTGGTCTCGCGGTGGTGAGTGCAAAGAGTTTGTACGAGCCCATCTCTATTGACTATCATACGACTATTGGTATCCGGGAGGCAGCAAGGATACAGCAGGCCGAGGCAGCATTAGACTTCGATGGATCGAGAATTGTCGGTGGCCAGCCGGCGAGTTTGGGATCTAATCCCTGGATTGTAAGTGGTTTTGTATTTGGTTGCTTGAATTTATTTACTTAGTGTTTTCTAAGGTTTTCGCGAGTACTACACATTGAAATAAACTATTTTATGGATTTAACTCGCGTATATTAAATTAAATTTTAAATTTACATTCTAAATCTAACTGTCTGAAAGACACACCGACACCTCCCTCTCGTTTTACAGTGAACACGATTGCTGCAAAGCATTCGAAATCGGGTTAGATTTAAAATGTGAATTTAAAATTTAGTTAAGTAAAAATAGTTTTATTTCAATTTATTTACTTACTATGACTGAATTTGATATTTTTAATATAGTGTATTTTTAGCAACAGCAGTTATTTAATAAATAATAAGTATTTGCTTCAATAATGACAGCATACAATTATACAAAATAATTGTTAGCAATTAAATTCATCACAGAATCATCTTAACTTTCCGTAAAAAACATTTTGCAAGTTAGTTTAAAATAAAGTTTATAACTATTTTCATGTGTTGAATGTATGAATATAGTTTTTGTTTCCAGGGTGGCCTCCTAGTAAGGTTGACCACCAACCAAGTGTCGGTGTGTGGTTCCTCCCTAATCTCCAACACTCGTCTCGTCACTGCTGCGCACTGCTGGAGAACCAACAGCATACAGGGTACAGAGATCACAGTGGTGCTAGGCTCCACTAAACTCTTCAGTGGCGGCCACAGAGTCACCACTAACAACATTCAATTACACGGCAGCTACAGCCCGACAACTCTCAATAATGATATCGCTGTTATTACCATACCCAGCGTTGGGTACACCAGTAAGTACATTTGCAATTGTCACTGAGTAAGGTCACGATAGTTATCAAAGGTCGTAGATTTACATGCAACTCCTGTTATAACCCTCATATATTTATTTTGAAATCTAAGAATTAGTCTGTATTTTTATTTTTACTCATTGGAATTTCTACAAATATAATCTTGGATTAGATTTTTTCGGATCAATCATTAACTGCTATCATACGTTAAATATTTTCATTATTAGTATTTATCATTAGGTTTATTTCCAATCTTTTGTCAAACTTTGTCAAGGTCCAACTTGTTTGCAGATAGATTTAAATAAATCAACGTTATGGAAATTACTTTTATTTTACTTTTATGGAGAAGTTTTTTAGTGATTAGAAATACTTATTTAATTTGAATAGAATTTTTATTTGGAATTATAACTTTATATAAAACAAGACTAATATATGTTTTATTTTTTAAGCTTATTAACGAAATCGATGAATTGTAAGTAATACGTAATATAAATTGAATGTGTTTGTTAGATCACATTCGCGCTGTCGAACTTCCGAGTGGTCTTTTCCTGCACTTAACCTACGCTGGCGAGCGCGCGGTTGCCTCGGGTTATGGAAGAACATCTGACTGTAAGACTTATTTATGAAGACTTTAACTACTTTAATCAAAAGCAATCTTGATTAATACTCAAGAAGTAACCAACTCCATTTGTCCAACAACCATCCAGTTGTCTAACATTTAAAAAAAAAGAAACGACATTTTGAATTAAACCGTATTATTTAGTGAACATTTTTAAATGAATTATTATATGTTTCAATATTTATTAAAAGTACTATTAATAATAAAAGGGAATATCTTACAGCTGCAGCAGGTAACAACAATGAGGATCTCCGCGAAGTGGCACTGACGGTGATCGAAAACTTTGAGTGCACGGACATCTACGGACCTACCAGCGTCGTATCGTCCACGCTTTGCACCAGCGGTATTGGTCGCGCTGCCGTCTGCACCGGAGACTCCGGTGGTCCCTTGGTGTTCCCCTTCAATGCAGAAAGATACCTGGTACGTACACCTGATACTTATTACTGGGTGTCCATAATCCTAATGTCCTGAGATGATGATGAGAATCCTGAGATGTCCTAATGTCAAATTACTGGCAGTGTCACTTTCTTCTATTTAATACACGCTGGACTTAATATATGTGTGTATTTTGTATGATGTTCTTTTGTAATGACTTCCACTGGTTTTTTTTGTTACTGGTCGAAGATACCACTAGATGTACTTATGTATTCTTTCATCAACTATTCCAGTTTTATTTAAAAATTCCGAGCTATATTAGAACCCAATTCCTGTGTTTTTTGTTAATATTTTTCTGTGTGTAGATCGGAGTGACCTCGTTCGTGTCGGCCCGTGGCTGCGAGGTCGGCCTTCCAGCTGGATACGCGCGCGTGACATCATTCGCGTCCTGGATTCGCGCTAGGATGTAGATAGTAAACTTTAACAAATAAGAATAAACAGCTATAATAATAACGACTGACTTTTAGTTATCCTCCTAACCAACCGAATGTAACAGTAACCGTTAAACAGAATAAGAACTACCTGGACTTGGCTTACGAAAATATTTCTAACCCTAGAAAATATGGAAACAATACGAGGGTGAATCAAACCACTTTGGCTTATTATGCTTAGTTTAATTTATTTAATTAAAAAAAAAAAAGTATTTCTATTTGTAATAGATGCTACGGCCATCTTATTAGTCTGATTTTTTTGGGTCATTTACTTATAAAACTAAGTTTGGAGTAGAAGTTAGAAGGCCAGTTTCAGACAGAGAGGCTAAATGACTATTTTAATATTTTTATTACATATACTTAGATTTATTCTGAAGAAAATATACATTTACTACCGTTCAGAGATAGATTAAAATAATATATTAGATAGATATACTAACATTTATTTTTTTGAATCAATAATATTTAACATATAATTATATGATAATTGATAACCCTTATCTAAGTTTCTAATCGTCACCTCAAAATTAACAAACTGATTGATATCGAAAAGATTTGTTGTGTTTCATGATATGTAATTATTTAATTATAATACGCTTTTGCCACTTCTACTTCACTACTACTTTTTCAGGCGATTACCAAGAATATGGAAAGACATATTAATTTGGTAATAGAAAGACATTAAATGTTTATATGTATTGATAAATACTTATTGCAATCAAATAAGACTTTGATAAGATATTTTTAGTCCAATATGTGACAAATATACGATTTATAATTTTTTTTTCAATATTTTGTTTTATCTACGTCATTCTGTTGCCAGCCTTACATACTTGATACTTAATACTTTGACTTATTGATGTTATGTTGAAAATAATTCTAATAGAGATATTTTTGCTAAAATATCGTCATCCACAGAGACAAATAACCGAAATATTTTTTAAACGAAATGTGTTTTTTAAAAATTCGTTGAATAAGGAATTAAAAAATACAATTGACTTGTATACGTTAGAATCGAAAACTAAAAATAATATTTCTTTTCCATTTGCTATAATGGAGGAGCCAATGGACAAGGTTCTACATCGTATAGACCTAGAAACAAATACTGAAGACAAAAATGATAATTTAGACAATAATAATAAGTTAATATTAAGCAAATAACAAAAATCAGATAAAAAAGAGACAATGAAAATGAATTGGAACATGTAATGATTCAAGACAATGATACTGATACGATGGAGCTCATAGGGCCTATTTCAAAAGCTAACATGGGAAGTGAAGAAACATTACATTCTAAAGAAGAAGTCAGAAATACGCATGCACTACTTGAAATGAATAATCTAAAAAGTACAACTGTATGTAATTCTGAACTCTGTAAAGTGAGCATGAAAATAGGTGCTGACTATAAAAGTGAATCAACGAATATGTTCCGAAAACACACTTTGTGATGAAAAGGTATCTACTTGTTAAATAGATTTTAGTAAATGACATGTAAAATCTTGAAATTTGAAAACTTTTTTTATTATTTTATGGCACCTAGAGTTAATAGAGAGATTTTTCAATTTAATTTTGCGTGGATTTTTCAATTGACTGAAATTAGTAATTATTTCTAAACAGTTTTTTGCTACAAAAGATTGAAGTTAAATTACGTTTCTTAAATTATCACTAAAATTGACCGACTTTCGAATTAAGTTTGTATTAACTTTTCTTGTATATGATTTCTGATTAAAAATTCTAAGGTCAAAATGTTTTGTTTTACATACACATAGTAGTAATAAGTACCAACATACTGCACTTGAATTTATTAATTTTATACACTTTTTTCAATATTAACTATGGTGCCAAAACATGAAAACAAAAAACCCAAGTCTCTCCTCAACTCTTCTCCTCTCCCTCTCAAATTAAAGGTAAATCCTAGGTAAAAAGCTTCCTATAAGTTGACCTACAATTGATAAATATCTAACACTATACCAAATTTGTTATATTATAATTATAGCACAACAAAACGTTTTTGAGTGTTAAAAGCACCCTTTATCTGTTAAGAAGGAGGGGGCAAAAGTAGTAGCTGGCAACAGAATGACGTAGATAAAACTAAAAATTAAAAAAAATATATAGATTGTATATTTGTTCACATATTGGATTTAAAAACCTTATCAAAGTCTTATTTGATTGCAATAAGTATTTATCAACACATATAAACATTCAATGTCTTTTTATAATCAAATTAATATGTCATCAAATATTCTTTGGTAATCGTCTGAAAATATAGTGTCAAAAGCCAGTCATAAATAATTACATATCATGAAACACAACAAATCTTTTCGATATCAAACAGTTTGTTCATTTTGAGGGAACGATTAGAAACTTAGATTAGGATTATCATATAATTGTATGTTAAATAATATCGATTAATAATACTATCGTTTCGAGCTTTTATAAGGTTAGAAACATTTTCGTAAGGTAAGGTTACCTTCGGTTGGTTAGGAGGATAATAATAATAATAATAATTTATTTCCAAAAAGATTCAATAGGTACAACTAAAATATTAAAAACAATAGGATACAAAAATAATTACAAAACAAAAGCAATATAAAATTACCTGCACTAAGAATAAACCTGTATTTCAGGTAATTTATTTGTTTATATTAACCCCATGTACACAATAATAGGTTTTTATTTGTAGTCACTATCCCCGTACAGTTTTAACAATTTACAAAATAATATTATTTTATTTATTGAAATTATGAGTTATGTTATTTAAGATTAATTTACTTAAAACTATGCTAGATTAAAGTCATATAAAATATATATATGGAATATGTACAAAAAATAAAAAAAATAGTAATAATAATAAATCCAATAAAAATAGTAATAATAGAATCAGACCAAATTAAATTAAATTAAATTAAATTAAATTAAATTAAATTAAATTAAATTACATTAAATTAAATTACATTAAATTAAATTAAATTAAATTAAATTACATTAAATTAAATTAAATTAAATTAAATTAAATTAAATTAAATTAAATTAAATTAAATTAAATTAAATTAAATTAAATTAAATTAAATTAAATTAAATTAAATTAAATTAAATTAAATTAAATTAAATTAAATTAAATTAAATTAAATTAAATTAAATTAAATTAAATTAAATTAAATTAAATTAAATTAAATTAAATTAAATTAAATTAAATTAAATTAAATTAAATTAAATTAAATTAAATTAAATTAAATTAAATTAAATTAAATTAAATTAAATTAAATTAAATTAAATTAAATTAAATTAAATTAAATTAAATTAAATTAAATTAAATTAAATTAAATTAAATTAAATTAAATTAAATTAAATTAAATTAAATTAAATTAAATTAAATTAAATTAAATTAAATTAAATTAAATTAAATTAAATTAAATTAAATTAAATTAAATTAAATTAAATTAAATTAAATTAAATTAAATTAAATTAAATTAAATTAAATTAAATTAAATTAAATTAAATTAAATTAAATTAAATTAAATTAAATTAAATTAAATTAAATTAAATTAAATTAAATTAAATTAAATTAAATTAAATTAAATTAAATTAAATTAAATTAAATTAAATTAAATTAAATTAAATTAAATTAAATTAAATTAAATTAAATTAAATTAAATTAAATTAAATTAAATTAAATTAAATTAAATTAAATTAAATTAAATTAAATTAAATTAAATTAAATTAAATTAAATTAAATTAAATTAAATTAATTTAAATCTGTACAAATAAATAAATTTAAAATATTAATCATGAAATAATAATAAAATAATATAGTATTAATAATAAAAGTTACTTTGCTATTATAAGGAGATTTTTAATTTATTGATAGTCTAGCCCTTGTAGCCAGGCCAGCAGTGCTAAACGACAATCGTGGTGTGGTTAAGTCTGTGTATGCAAATATTTTTGTTTATTTTATTATATAAAAAGGCTGCTAGAAAATAAGCTTGACGCTTTGCAGATAATAATAATAATAATAATAATAATAATGTCAGGACAAATTACACACATTGATCTAACCCCTAAGTAAGCAAATTATTTGCTTGTGGTAAGGGTGTTAGACAACGATACAAATACATAGAAATACACATATAAATACTGAAAATATATTTAATAAACGACCAAACCCAGAAACAGACATCTATGCTCATCACATAAATGCCTATCTCCGCCGGGAATCGAACCCGAGCCCCATTTCGCCGTGACACGTTAGGCGTCTGCGCTAACCACTCGACCAACGGGGCGGCAGATGTAGTGCGACATTTTATTTGATCAATAATCCGGTGATTTATCCTCCTTTTGTTCAGACTACTGCTATCATATGGAATAGATGCGTGTTGCTTACATATAACGCTGTATATGTATAATTGTCGTACAGTAAGGACATCACATTTCTTATAAAGAGACTTTGTTGGATACCGATAAGGACTGAAGGTCATCGTTTTAAGAAGAGATCTCTGTACTCGTTCAAGACTTATCATAAACGATTTACATGCACCATCCCAGACGGAAATGCAATAGGAGATGATAGGTTGAGCTAATGCCAAATAGGTTTCGCGCAAAATTTTGAAACTTGCTGCTCGTCTTAACTTATTGAAGGTCCAGACTAATTTTCTAACCCGTGAGCAAATCGACTTTATGTGTGGAAGCCAACTGAGCTTAAAATCTATTTCGACTCCTAGATATTTAACACATTTAGTTTTAGTTATGATAGGACATTTACATAAACTAACGTTGGAATTGAAGTCACACGAATGTGCTCTTAGACTTATATTTTCAGGTATGCTGGAATAAGAAAAAGGCAAGAAATAAGTTTTCCTTAAATTAAGGTTTAAATGATTATTGTTTACCCATGTGCTAACTTTATGTACTCCAATTTCAGCGGATCTAATAACCTCTTCCCAAGTATCCCCAATGAAAATAAGAGCAGTGTCATCTGCATACGAAAAGATTTTCCAGTTATGCATTTCTTCGTTAAGAAGGTCGTTTACGTACAGTAAAAAAAGACTTGGCCCCAGGATACTGCCTTGAGGGATTTTTTTAAAAGAGAGTTACAGAAATTTCGGTACCGTCTGTAGGTAATCGATAGAGTTTCATCACTGGGGTTCCTTTTATAATTTAAATGTAGTCTATTCCTGTGACGTATGCAACGAAGTAATCCAGGAGTAATCCATGGTTTGAGGATACGATTTCTTTTCGAAATAGTTAGTCTTTTTGTGTTCGCCTGAATGATATTGCTTATTATTTTAATAAAATGTTCAGCCAGAAAATTTCATTCGTCATCGTTTGGGTTTATAAAAGAAAAGTCAGTGTCTGCTAGTTGTTTAAGTGCGGCTTGGTTGTTTAGTTTTAAGGAGTAAGCAATATTCCTGGCTTTCTTTAGAACTGTAAGAAGGTTAAGAATTACAGACTTATGGTCTGTGATGTCTGTGTTTAGAATATACACAGATGCACCACCCACTGACCTCAGCATTACGTGATCTAGACAACTACGCTCTCTTGTTGGGAATATATGGGCAAGAATAAATCCATGCTCAGCTAAGAAGTTAAGATAAGAAGATAATTAAAAATCAGTCGTTGTTATTATTATAGGTGTTTATTGTTATTTGATACAGTTTATTATCTACATCCTGGCGCGAATCCAGGACGCAAATGACGTCACGCGGGCGTATCCAGCTGGAAGGCCGATCTCGCAGCCACGGGCCGACACGAACGAGGTCACTCCGATCTACACACAGAAAAATATTAACAAAAAAAATGAGGGATTGGGTTCTAATATAGCTCAGAATAGTTAAACAAAACTAAAACAGTTGTTGAAAGAGTACATAAGTACATCTAGTGGTATCTTCGACAAGTAACAAGAAAAAACAAGTGATTACAAAAGAACATCATACTAAATACACCCATATATTAAATGCAGCGTTGATTAAATAGAAGAAAGTGGCACTGCCAGTAATTTGATTTTAGAACATCAGGATTAAATATTTAAAGAAACTATATGTATGTATATACATTCAGTAATGAAACGATAAAAAAACACTCTCTAAATAATTCTAAGAACAAGTGGATTATAAAATAAAAATTATGAACGCCCAGTAACAAGTATCAGGTGTACGTACCAGGTATCGTTCTCCACTGAAGGTGAACACCAAGGGACCACCGGAGTCTCCGGTGCAGACGGCAGCGCGACCAACACCGCTGGTGCAAAGTGTGGACGATATGACGCTGGTAGTTCCGTAGATATCCGCGCACTCAAAGTTTTCGATCACCGTTAGTGCTACTTGGCGGAGATTCTCATTGTTATTACCTGATGCAGCTGTAAGATATTCCCTTTTATTATTACTAGATTTTTTAAATATTGATAAGTTTTTAGTAATTACAATCATTATCGGACTCTAATAAATACTCAAAATGGCTATTCTTTTTTATACATTTTGGACAACTGGCAAGTTGTTGGACAGATGGAGTCGGTTGTTTCTTGAGTATCAACCAATCAGTTAAAGTCTTTATAAATTAAGTCTCACAGTCAGAGGTTCTTCCATAACCGGCGGCTACGGCGCGCTCGCCAGCGAAGGTGAAGTGCAGCAAAAGACCACTCGGAAGTTCGACAGCGCGGATGTTATCTAACAAACACATTAAATTTATATTAGGTAATACTTACAATTCATCAAATAAGCTTAAAAAATAAAACATATATTAGTCTTGTTTTATATAAAGTTGTAATTCCAAATGAAAATTCAATTCAATTCAATAATTATTTCTAATCACTAAAAAATTTGTCCACAAATATTAAATAAAAGAGTAATTTCAATAACGTTGCTTTATTTAAATCTATCTGAAAACAACTTGGATCTTTACATATTTTGACAAAAGATTGGAAATATTCCTCAAGCTAACTAATCCTTCAACGGATTATACGTGTAATAACTTTAACATTTTATGATTGTCCTGAAAAAATATAATCCAAGATTATATTTGTGGAAGTTCCAATGACTAAGAATAAAAATACCGATAAATTCTTGGATTTCAAAATAAATATATGAGGGTTATAAAACCAATGCGATCTAAACATACGACCTTGGATACTATCATGTCTTAGTCAGTGACGATAATTGCAAATTTACTCACTGGTGTACCCAACCCTGGCTATGGTAATAACAGCGATATCATTTTGGAGAGTTCTCGGGTTATAGCTGCCGTGTAATTGGATGTTTTTAGTGGTGACTCTTTGGCCGCCACTGAAGAGTTTAGTGGAGCCTAGCACCACTGTGATCTCTGTACCCTGTATGCTGTTGGTTCTCCAGCAGTGCGCAGCAGTGACGAGACGAGTGTTGGAGATTAGGGAGGAACCACACACCGACACTTGGTTGGTGGTCAACCTTACGAGGAGACCGCCCTGGAAACAAAAACTATATTCATAAATTCAACACACGAAAATAGTTATAAACTTTATTTTAAACTAACTTGCAAAATGTTTTTACGGAAAGATAACATGATTCTTTGATAATTTTAATTGCTCACAATTATTTTGTATAATTGTGTGCTTTATTAAAAATATCAACTTCAGTCATACTAAGTAAATAAATTATATTTCAAGCAACCAAATACAAAACCACTTACAATCCAGGGATTAGATCCCAAACCCGCCGGCTGGCCACCAACAATTCTCGATCCATCGAAGTCTAATGCTGCCTCGGCCTGCTGTATCCTTGCTGCCTCCGGGATACCAATAGTCGTATGATAGTCAATAGAGATGGGCTCGTACAAACTCTTTGCACTCACCACCGCGAGACCAGCTAATATCAAATATAACTTCATTTTGACGAGAAATATCGGTTGCGTTTTTGCATTGCGTTTAGACTTTTATAAGTTGTCCCAATCTCTGTTATCATTTTTGCACAGATTAGAATAAGCTAGTAATTAATGTGTTAAAAGGATTATCTTAAATGTTACATTCGATACCAGCGATATGATTTTAGATACGTTATGTTCTTGTAATCAATATTAATAATTAAAAATTTATGAAACATACTGTTGTGAAGAGGCCTAACCACGTTCTCATGTTCTCATGTTCTCATCAACGTATTTTGAAACACTGGTGCCAATGTTTTGACACCATTCTACAAAATTGTGACTTAGTTCAGGTTGCTTTACTTCTGTTAGTATTCTTTATTAGACAGCAGTGTCTGTTCTAATTATTGGCTTTAAATTTTTGGAGAAAAGTTATTACTGTTACAAAACCACCTCTCATGCTTTCCAAAACAAACGATGTCACGGTTCTTTCGTTGCTGTAATACAAGATGTTTTTGAAGAAGTCCCAACCCCCAGATCGATGTGACAAACCGACCTATACTCAACCTAAATAGCCGAAGTGAATTCGTTCTCAGGTAATCATTCCAGCTCATTAACAAATTCAGTGTCCCAGATTTTTACAGATTGGATTTGCAGATTACACAGGGTTTTGCGGATCGCACAGGAGTTTTACAACATATTTATTTCCCAAACACGAAGACAATTTTTATGGATAAGTCACAATAGGAAACTTCTACATCATAAATACTATTCAGGTATATAAAAAATATAAAATATATTATATTCAGATTGTTAGAAAATATGAACATATATAGCCGAGTTAAGCTTATTTAAATTTTAAATAAATATAGAATGAATAAGAAAAACGATACGTGAGGATTCGAACCCGCGATCTTTGGGATACCGCCATGTTACTTGCCCTATAAGAACAAGGTTTTTCTTGTACAATGCTTCGGTGTTGTATCTTCTAATTTCGGTAAGTTTTTTGGGCTTGTACTATGAGAAGTAAAGTAGAAATACCAATTCCGCTTTATTTATACTGCAATATGTACGCACACTAATTGAAATCAGAAGATTCTAGAAGTCTTCTCACCGGCATTAATCATCTTTTTTAATTGGTTAGATGTTGCCACATCTTCAGGGTATCTCGAGATGTCACAGTGACAAGCACAAATTTTATAAACAAGTGCAAGGACCTATTAGACTGCTTCTGGCATGTTTGTTTGTAACAGAGTATATTTTCAAGTGAAGGATAATGTTATTAATTTCCTTACAGTCAAATAAAGCTATGGAATACCTCGGATGTTTTTGTAAGAGAAAATTTGGTCGTTCCATTGTAGAACTATATTTCACGAGAATGGTATTTACGAGCTTAGTAACAATTTGGGGTAGCAAGGTTTAGTGATTCAAGTGGGTTTTTTTGTTCAAAAAAGCCCACTTGCGATAAAAATGGGATACCTTGCTTTACTTGCGTTACATAAATTAGCCTTACATTTTGCTTTTGTATTAAATTCATCATGATTCCTTATACGGCATACCAATCCCGTAGTTAATCATGGCTTATTGAAACGGAAGTGGAATATTTATTTGTTTCGAGTGCTATGTTATTTTGGTGGAGATTGTGTCAACTAGTGCAACAGCCACAGAAATAGGATTATGTATATTAATTTATAATTATTGTTTCATTCCAGTTTATTAATCTAATTTAGTTTAATGGGAGACCATTATATTTAGAGTTTATCAGTGGGCTAGATGTAAGGTTGACAAGTCTGTGGATACCGGGAGTGTATGAAATGACTGATGTATATGATTTTTAAAATAAATATATTGCTAGGATTTACGCAGTGAATCCGTGAAATGAACGGGAATCTCAAGTCACCTTCGCAAAAAATTACGCTATTTAAAAATCTGTCCACAGTACTCCACAGTACAAACCACAATACACATGACCGAATCTGTGCTTTGTATAAATCAAGTAGCTGTCCCGGTGTAAAGTACTGTCGGACCTTCGAAAGAACTGCAAGCTTACCTGCAGCTGGACTCTTGCTCTGGACTTAATGCACCAACCAAAGTTGAGATTCGAGGAAATATCTAAGCCTAACAACTGAAGCCGGTCACTAAATTCCAAGGATACATCTTGGAAAGGAGGAACCAAGGTGAAAGGGCTCCTTTTGGCGGTGAACAGACACATCTGCATTTTGGTGGCGTTGAATTTGACAAGATTGGCCATTGCACCATGGCTTCTCTTTCAGACTGTACTTGATCTCTACTACCCCGAGTACTCGGTAGATATCTTTCTACAACTGTTCTTTTGTCTGTTGTTGTACCCAAAGATACTGAGCTTAAAAAGATCGTTAATGTGTAGCAAAAAAAGAGTTCTAGAAAGAACGGACAAGGGTTCCATGGAACACCCGTCGACAACTACTCGGAGAGGTCTCTGGCTCAGAAAGTCCGTTACCCAGCCGATCAGACCAGGAGATATCCCGTACGCTGAAAGCTTGCTTAGAAGGCTTGTATGCCATACCCTGTCAAATGCCTTCGAGACGTCCAGAGAGACGGTGACCACTTATTCGATCCTCTCGAAGGCCTCGTCTAAAATGTGTGAAGCGTCGTACACTAGAAGGTCCTCAGTGGACCTATTTTGGAAGTTCCTAAGGGGGATACCGTTCCTAAGGGTTCCTTTTTCCTAAGTTCCTAAGGGGGGTTCAGTTGTCAGCAGAAGGTCCAGGCTGTGTGGCTGTACGGCTTACTACATCTGGTACCCTTTTTGTTTTTTTTAAATCGTTGAAAAAATGCGTTATGCATCATCCCAGCGGCCAGGAAGGTGATGGCCGAGGGAGTATGTGGGACTACCCGGTAGCATAGAAGACGCTGCCATTTTAAGGCTACCCACTAAAAAACTAACGGTTGACCTCATCGCCTTAGTGGGAAGCCACGAGATCGCTTTCGCACTGACCGTGACGCCCCGGCGGAACCCCCTGCGAGGGGCCCCGATCAACTTAGGGACACCCTCACTTCGTAGGCCTATAATGGACGGGAGAGGTCACCCTTCTCTTCCGCCCAGGCACTACGGCTGGGACTACATCTGGTACCCTAGACGCTTGCCTCATCAGCTGAAAGAGGTCCCAGGACAACGCAAAGTTCCGCGCTTCTCTTCCAGCATGGTCGGTCTTCTGGTACGGGAACAGCCAGTCCTGATGACAGGCATTAAAGTCTCTCAAAAAGCCGAGCTGCGCTGAAGGGCTGTTACTGTTACAGAGCCATATCAGCAGCCTCACCGAGATACTCAAATAACCTAGTTGTCTCCTGGTCACCGCTGTGCAAACGGTAGATACAGGATTACAGGATTTTTTCGTTTCCGGTGTCCACTAAAACCCATAGAGCAGAAAAAGTGGGGTCTTCAAGGAGACGTTGGATACAGAGGTCGTTCCTCGCGTACACAGATACTCCGGCGCGTGAGCGAAAGTTGTGCTCTAACGAGTAGCCGGTGTAATCCAGGTGTACAGTGCTTAAAGGACATAGTATCTGCGTCTCCGTCAAAAAGAGCAAGTACAGCTGCTTTGTCTCCAGGTGGTGGTGGAGAAATTTTATTATAAGATTCGAGTAAACTAAGTGTGAAAGCATGTCTCTATAAATATATTATATGCATCCTGCATATGGGCTTTCTTAACGACAATGAGTCTTATATTTAGTGAGTCTCATGTTTTTATTCTTTTTCTAGTCTTTTTTGTTGACTAGTAAAAAGTTGTAAGTAAGTAAGTAGTTGTTTGTTTATTGTTTAGTTTTATTTATTGTTTTAGCTTTATTTATTTTTAAGTTGTAACGGGTCCAGGTTGTCTATTGTAATATTTTTTTATCAATGAAGGAATTATTATTATTATTATCATATACATTTTAAAACCTAGACCTAAATATATTTCCATTTGTAATAGAAGCTACGGCCGTCTTCTTGGAGTCTGATTTTTTGGGTAACTTACTTATAAAACTAAGTTTGAAGAAGAAGTTAGAAGGACAGTTTCAGACAGAGAGGCTAAAAGACTATTATATTTAGTTTAATTTTAATATTTTTATTACATATACTTAGATTTATTCTGAAGAAAATATACATTTACCACAGTTCAGAGATAGATTAAAATAATAGATTAGATAAATATACTAACGTTTATTTTTATTGAATCGATATTATTTAACGTTCAATTATGTGATAACCCTAATCTAAGTTTCTAATCATTCCCTCAATATAACTAACTGATTGATATTGAAAAGATTTGTTGTGTTTCATGATATGTAATTATTTATGACTAGCTTTTGCCACTACTTTTCCAGGCGATTACCAAGAATATGGAAAGACATATTAATTTGGTAATAGAAAGACATTAAATGTATATGTATTGATAAATACTTATTGCAATGAAATAAGACTTTGAAAAAATATTTTTAATAAAAAAATGTCTTTAAATTTTAAGATGAGGTGACTTGGGTTTTTTTGTTGTTTGTTTGATTCATCTTCGCATTGTTTCCATCTTTTATAGGGTTAGAAATATTTTCGTAAGCCAAGTCCAGGTAGTAATTATTCTGTTTAACTGTTAATCTTCGGTTGGTTAGGAGGATAACTAAAAGTCAGTCGTTATTATTATAGCTGTTTATTGTTATTTGTTACAGTTTATAATCTACATCCTAGCGCGAATCCAGGACGCGAATGATGTCACGCGCGCGTATCCAGCTGGAAGGCCGACCTCGCAGCCACGGGCCGACACGAACGAGGTCACTCCGATCTACACACAGAAAAATATTAACAAAAAACACAGGAATTGGGTTCTAATAGAGCTCGGAATTTTTAAACAAAACTGAAATAGTTGATGAAAGAATACATAAGTACATCTAGTGGTATCTTCGAACAGTTACAAAAAAAACCAGTGGAAGTCATTACAAAAGAACATCATGCTCAATACACACATATACTAAGTCCAGCGTTGATTAAATAGAAAAAAGTGACACTGCCAGTAATTTGACATTAGGACATCTCAGGATTCTCATCATCATCTCAGGACATTAGGATTATGGACACTTAGTAATAAGTATCAGGTGTACGTACCAGGTATCTTTCTGCATTGAAGGGGAACACCAAGGGACCACCGGAGTCTCCGACGCAGACGGCAGCGCGACCAATACCGCTGGTGCAAAGCGTGGACGATACGACGCTGGTAGGTCCGTAGATGTCCGTGCACTCAAAGTTTTCGATCACCGTCAGTGCCACTTCGCGGAGATCCTCATTGTTGTTACCTGCTGCAGCTGTAAGATATTCCCTTTTACTATTAATAGTACTTTTAATCAGTATTGAAACATATAATAATACATTTAATAATGTTCATTAATAATTACGGTTTCATTCAAAATGTCGTTTCTTTTTTTAAAATATTAGACAACTGGATGGTTGTTGGACAAATGGAGTTGGTTATTACGTGAGTATTAATCAAGATTGCTTTTGATTTTAGTAGTTAAAATCTTCATAAATTAAGTCTCACAGTCAGATGTTCTTCCATAACCCGAGGCTACGGCGCGCTCGCCAGCGTAGGTTAAGTGCAGGAAAAGACCACTCGGAAGTTCGACAGCGCGGATGTGATCTAACAAACACATTCAATTTATATTACGTATTACTTACAATTCATCGAATTCATTAATGAGCTTAAAAAATAAAACATATATTAGTCTTGTTTTATATAGAGTTATAATTACAAATAAATATTTTATTCAGTTAAAAAGTATTTCTAATCACTAAAAAAAAAGTACATAAAAATAAAATAAAAGTGTAATTTCCTTAACGTTGATTTATTTAAATCTATCTGAAAACAAGTTGGACCTTGACAAAGTTGGACAAAACATTGGAAATAAACCTTATGCTATCTTATCTTTAAACGGATTAAATGTATGAAAATTACTTATAATGAAAATATTTAACGTATGATAGCAGTTAATGATTGATCCGAAAAAATCTAATCCAAGATTATATTTGTGGAAATTCCAATGAGTAAAAATAAAAATACAGATAAATTCTTAGATTTCAAAATAAATATATGAGGGTTATAACAGGAGTAGCATGTAAATCTACGACCTTGGATAACTATCGTGACCTTACTCAGTGACAATTGCAAATGTACTTACTGGTGTACCCAACGCTGGGTATGGTAATAACAGCGATATCATTATTGAGAGTTGTCGGGCTGTAGCTGCCGTGTAATTGAATGTTGTTAGTGGTGACTCTGTGGCCGCCACTGAAGAGTTTAGTGGAGCCTAGCACCACTGTGATCTCTGTACCCTGAATGCTGTTAGTTCTCCAGCAGTGCGCGGCAGTGACGAGACGAGTGTTGGAGATTAGGGAGGAGCCACACTTCGACACTTGGTTGGTGGTCAACCTTACTAGGAGACCGCCCTGGAAACAAAAACTATATTCATACATTCAACTCACGAAAATAGTTACGAATTTTATTTTTAAACTAAATTGCAAAATGTTTTTACGGAGAGTTAAAATGATTCTGTGATGAATTTAATTGCTTACAATTATTTTGTATAATTGTATGCTGTCATTATTGAAGCAAATATTTATTATTTATTAAATAACTGCTGTTGCTAAAAATATTAAATAATCAACTTTAGTCAAAGTAAGTAAATAAATTATATTTCAAGCAACCAAATACAAAAACACTTACAATCCAGGGATTAGATCCCAAATTCGCCGGCTGGCCACCAACAATTCTCGATCCATCGAAGTCTAATGCTGCCTCGGCCTGCTGTATCCTTGCTGCCTCCGGGATACCAATAGTCGTATGATAGTCAATAGAGATGGGCTCGTACAAACTCTTTGCACTCACCACCGCGAGACCAGCTAACATCAAATATAACTTCATTTTGACGAGAAATATCGGTGGTGTTTTGGCATTGCGTTTAGACTTTTATAAGTTTCTCCAATCTCTGTTATCATTCTAATACCGATATTGATTAGAATAAGTTAGTAATTAAGGTGTTAAAAGGATTATCTTAAATGTTACATTAGATACCAGCTTTATATATTAAATAAGTTATGTGCTTGTAATTAATATTAATACTTAAAATGTATGAAAAATACTGTTGTGAAGAGGCCTAACCATGTTCTCAAGAAACGTATTTTGAAACATTGGCGCCAATGTTTTGACACCATTCTTCATGACATCATTCTTCTACAAAATAGTGGCTTAGTCCAGGTGGCTTCACTTCTATTAGTGTTCTTTATTAGACAGCAGTGTCTATTCTAACTATTGGCTTCCAATTTTTGGAGAATGGGTATTACTGTTACAAAACCACCTCTCATGCTTTCCAAAACAAGCGATGTCACGGTTCTCTCGTAGCTGAAGCAGATGTTCTTGAAGAAGCCCCAAACCTCAGTTCGATGTAACAAACCGACCTATACTCAACCTAAATAACCTAAGTATCACAGTAATATCGCAGGTCAAATTACACAAATTGACCTTACCTCTAAGTAAGCAAATTATTTGCTTGTATTAAGGGTGTTAGACAACGATATAAATACCTAGAAATACACATTATAAATACTGAGAAAATATTTAATATACGACCAAACCCAGAAAGACATCAATGCTCGACACATACGTGCCTGTCCCTGTCGGTAATCGAACCCGCCGCTACATATGTTAGGCGTGTGCGCTAACCACTGGACCACCGGGGTGACCAAATGAATTCGTTCTCAGATAATCATTCCGGCTCGTTAATAAATTCAGTGTCCCAGATTTTTACAGATACCTGTCGCTCTACCAATTGATCGTATCCTATTCAATTCTTTTGATTACGACATTTTACAAACTTTAGTTTTATGGCATGGCATTAATCTTCTGGTATATATGTGGCATTTTTAGGGTATCTCGAGATATAACAGTGAGAGACAAAAATGTTATAAACAAATGCAAGGACCTGTTAGACTGTTTCTGGAATTTTTGATTGTAACGGAGTATTTTTTCAAGTGTAGGATAATGCACTTAATTTCCTTACAGTCAGATAGAAGCATGGAATTTCTCAGAAGTTTTTGTTAGAGAAAATTTGGTCATTCCATTCTAGAACTATATTTTTCGAGGATGGTATTTAGGAGCTTATTAGTAATTTGGGGTAATCAGATTCAGTGCTTCAAGTGGGTTTTTTGTACAACCTTACAAAAAACCTACTTACGATAAGAATGGGTTACCTTGTTTAATTTGCGTTAAGGACGCGTTTAAGGTTATGCTCAAAATTAACAATTTTTTAGTGTATATCGGGAGGAGTTTAGGTACATATTTGCGGCTAATATTATCATATATTTAAGCTAAAAGAATATCTTAGCTAAGAAAGACATACTCAACTAAAAATATGTGAGAAAAAAACCCTCAATAAGTTACGTAATATATCATAAAATAAATAAAAATATTTTAAACTTTTATCAGTATCTGTAATTACACATAGCAATGTATTTAAATAAGGTTCATTTTATGTGCTATTTTAGTTGATCCATTTTAACATATTTCTAAAATTCGATTAACACCTCAGTCGGCCTGAGGCCGTTATCGGGAGTGGTAACTGTATCGCTTATTAGCAAAAATGTTTATTAGTAAAGATCGCTGTACGAACACAAAATATCTAATCAAACCTAACTTGATACTTTACAGTTTATATAATATATATATATTTTTGTCTATTTGTCGAAGTGTTTTTTTTTGTATTTTATTTTGCTTCTAGTACGTAAAGATTATAACCGATTTGTTTTGACTTGATGGAGTGATCCAAGGGTACCCTGATGGATGGATGCGTCGGATCTCATAGACAAATGGACCTGGGTGCACCGAGTATGGGCTTGTTTTGTTGCTTTTGATGAGATCTTACCATCGGACTTGATAGAGTGATCTGAAGGTACCCTTATGGATGGATGCTTGTGGATCTCATAGACAAATAGAGCTAGGTGTACCAAGTAGGGGCTTCTTTTGTAGCTTTTGATATGAGATCTTACCATTAGACTTGAAGTGATTTGATAAAGCTGGGAGCGACGAATATGTAATCTTTTTATTCATTTAGGACAAACAAATACACTATCTTTAAAAAATTGTTTTTAAATATTTAGTTTGTTGTGTTTCATGATATGTAATTATTTATGACTAGCTTTTGCCACTACTTTTCCAGGCGATTACCAAGAATATGGAAAGACATATTAATTTGGTAATTGAAAGACATTAAATGAATATATATTGATAAATACTTATTGCCAAATAAGACTTTGATAAGATATTAAAAAAAAAAAGTTTTTAAATTTTTAGTTTTATCTACGTCATTCTGTTGCCAGCCACTACTTTTGTCCCCACCTCCCCCCCAACAGATAAAGTTTACTTTTAACAACCAAAAATTCTTCTTTAGGCTATAATTATAATATAACAAATTTGGTGTAGTGTTAGACATTTATCAATTGTAGGTCAACTTATAGGAAGCTAAGGAGGTAAAGACCTCGGCAAATTCAGTATGATTAATTTAAATGGGAGAGGAGAAGAGTTGACTTGGTTTTTTTGCTTTCATATATGAATTGTTATTATATTAATTGTTGAATATATGAATTGGCACCATCGTTAATATTAAAAAAGGTATATACAATTAATAAATCAAAGTGTAGTATGTTGGTACTTATTACTACTATGTGTACGTAAAACAAAAATGTTTGACCTTAGAATTTTTAATCAGAAATCATTCACAAAACCAGTTAATACAAACTTAATTCGTAAGTCGGTCAATTCTAGTGATAACATAAGAAACGTAATTTTAATTTAATCTTTTGTATCAAAAACTGATCAGGAATAATTTCTAATTTCAGTCAATTGAAAAATCCACACAAAATTAAATTGAAAAATCCACATAGGTAATAACTCTAGGTACCATAAAATAATAAAAAAGTTTTCAAATTTCAAGATTTTACATGTCATTTACTAAAATCTATTTAACAAGTAGATACCTTTTCATCACAAAGTGTGTTTTCGGAACATATTCGTTGATTCACTTTTATAGTCAGCACCTATTTTCATGCTCACTTTACAGAGTTCAGAATTACATACAGTTGTACTTTTTAGATTATTCATTTCAAGTAGTGCATGAGTATATCTGACTTCTTCTTTAGAATGTAATGTTTCTTCACTTCCCATGTTAGCTTTTGAAATAGGCCCTATGAGCTCCATCGTATCAGTATCATTGTCTTGAATCATTACATGTTCCAATTCATTTTCATTGTCTCTTTTATCTGATATTTGTGATTTGATTAATATTAACTTATTATTATTCTCTAAATTATCATTTTTGTCTTCAGTATTTGTTTCTAGGTCGATACGATGTACAACCTCGTCCATTGGTTCCTCCATTAAAGCAAAGGGAAAAGAAATATTATTTTTAGTTTTTGGTTCTAATGTATGCAAGTCAATTGTATTTTTCGATTCCTTGTTAAACGTGGGTACTTTTAAAAAACTCCTTTTGTTTAAAACATTTTTTAGGTTATTTGTCTTTGTGGGTGACGATAGTTTATGAAAAATATCTCTATTAGGATTAATTTCAACATACTTGATACTTTGACATGACAATAAAGATATACATAAATTGAACACCAATGCTGTAAGAAATAGTTTATATTAATTTTATAAAATCTTCAAAACCTATTTTCAAAAAACACAACAATTATTTAATATAATATAATATAATATATTATTAATTAGACCAAATGCCCAATTTATCTAATAAGCGGTGTTCTCTTTGTCACCGAAAGTTTCAAATATTTGTCCCATTTGAAGGTGACTTTTATAAATACCCAGTTTAGGAAGCAGTATTTAATCAGCAGTAATACGTGCGTACCTAATTTAATCAACAGTGTTTATGCGTAAAACTGTTATCAGACCATTATCTAGAGCCGCATTATATAGAAAATATTGTGTACCGATATATCCATGTCGAGGTGAATTATATTTTATCTTGATTGATTGAGAATGATATTATATATAATGAGTAGGCAAAAAGAAAAAAAATATTAGATTTTTTTATAAACATATTCGTTGAACACAATTCGATTCGATTCGATTCGATTTATAATTTAATTTTAGGTTTTAAAATGTATATTAAAAGAATAAAAATATGAGGCTCACCAAATATAAGATTCATTGTCGTTAAGAAAGCACATTTATAGGATGCATACAATATATTTATAGCAACATGCTTTCACACTTCATTTACTCGAATCTTATAATTAAATTATGCTACTCCATGACTAATATTTTAATTTAGATGAAGGAGGTATTTCTTGTTATTTAAGTTTTAATTATTGTATTCTATAAATAGCTGTATACCGATACCATAACATAATACAGAGCAAAGTTAGTATTGAAATGCGTGAACAGATTTTTAAATACAGTATTTTTTGCGATGGTGACTTGAGATTCTCGTTCGTTTCACGTTTGCACTGCGTAAGTCCTAGTGATATATATTTTTTAAGAATCATCAGTTATTTCATACACTCTCGTTAAGGTATCCACAGACTTGTCAATCTTACATCTAGCCCACTGATAAACTGTAAGTATAGGTTTAAAATCATAAGAAAAATAACAACAGGCAAATCTAAACATATTTAAAACTTAAACTAAATTAGATTAATGAACTGAAACGAAACATTTTCATGACGTAATAGAAGATTAATAGACAGGATCCCATTTAGTTATCACCAAAATGCTTATCAGTTGATACAATATTTTTATAAAGTAAATTAAGTATAGGTACATTTTCTAATGTGATAATGCCACGGATTTGATTTAGTAAAGGTGACTTTGTAATTTATAAATAATATTCATTTGAAAACAACAAATATTTATTTATTTCTTTAATTTAAAGAGATCTGCAGCTGAGGCCCATCGATTATTGATTTAGTGACCCGCACCGATTTTTTGAAATTTATCTCTTACCGAAAACTTCAAATATCCTGAAATTAATTTTAACTTTTTAATAAAACATTGAAATCCTATTTTTTATGAATATACTTTGAAAACTAACATAGTTATATACAAACTTTTATTCTATATTAAACTCTCTTAGAGAACGAATTTCAAAGAATACTTTCCAAGCATACTTCAACATAAACCGCTAATATTTTAACATAAAACATTGCTCCATGTTTTACTTCCTGAATAATAGTTTCAGCTAATCGTTGATAATAAGTTAGGATAAACGATTTCATGTTAAAGAGTTCTAGACGAAATTTATTAATTACAATATTAGATACACCTTTTATACTTGAATGAAGTCGCGAACAAAAAGTAGTTTAGATACAATTCTATTTCGGTAACGTTAATTTTAATATGAATTATAAATTCAATTTCTTTATTACAATTACAATTATAAGTTTCAAAAACATGTTTTATTTTGTAAATTTCTATCAATAAACATGTACATCTACTTAAATAATTGTATAATGGAAAATAAATCGATACGTGCAGGGATTCGATCCCGTGTCCTCTGGGATGACTTCTCGTCTACCAAATATTTTACATTTCACTACCAGCTTCTTTAATTAGCTACTATATAAGATGGTCTCTTTGGGAATGATGGTAGCGTTATTTAATTAAAAGATCAACATTACATATGTTAATCAAAAAGTTTGAATTCAATATAGCTTGTAATGGTTTTTATGATTTCCCAAATGAATATCAAATGCTCCAAATTTTGCTAATATTAAAGAACAACTTTTGGTTCGGAGGAAATTAAATTGTTCCTAGGACAGTACTATTTTCATTTTATCGGAAATCTTTGATTTCGAGGGTCCCAGGGTAAGAAGTGTATAAATATATAAATATTTATTTAGTGAATATTCATATTTCGGGCTCGGTTTGGTAAAAATAAAAAATCAGGACTTTTTCATATTTTTTTTCTAGCCTAAAATAAAATACCATTATCCAATAACCACTATATTTTAGAACTATCATTTTCACTTTAATATGTAGGTTATATTTTAGTATGTACATTTAGTTTATTATATTGGAGATCTTATGACAGTTTCTGAAGTGTTGAAGTAACTTAAATATTTGAAAGATTGAAAATAAAAATCATTCAGTCTTTAGAGAGGTAAATAATATATTATAAGAGCGGAATTTGTTTCTAGCTCAACACTGATACTTTTATTACAATTAATTCTACCGTATATAAGCCTTCCACATACAAACATACACATATACCACATGGTTTCAATGTGGAGAATCAATCTTCATATCTGTCCATTAAATGGAATGAATGTGTTAAGTAAAACATTAATATATATATGATTGATTCTATTTTATATAGATATAGACTAGTTTGATGTCTATAAATATATTGCATGTATACTTGAAAGTGTATAAATATCCATACAGTCTTTAAACAAACTTAATTCTAAATAAATTGGCTTGCATTGCCTTTGCATCTTAATTCATTCATTATGAGACGAGATGTTTCCTTTACTTTATCAGCCGCCATCTTTCCCCACCTCATATCCTATTATCATACAAAATTTTATAAAATTACGCCTATTATTTTCTCAAAATGTTAGTTAGTTATGTTAGTTTAAAAATGTTAAACAAACACCCAAACATAAATATATAAACAGCCATTAAATTTAAAACTATGCTTTGATGTTTTATGTGATGGAACATATAATTAGTAACTTCCAAGAATACTACATCCACAGATTGTACCTCCTTATTATTTTATTATCTTTACTAGAAAAGGTCATTAGATCTCAGTTCTACATATGATAATGGTCAGAGGTTAAATTTATCAAAACATTCAAGTAATTAGTAAGGGTTTGGTTTAATTAAAGCAGAGTAGTCATTGTTATATTATTTATCTATTACATAATATAACAAGGTTGTTGTAACACGGGTTGCTTAATAAAGATCAACTGCGGATTTGTTGATTAGTATGAAATAAACATAACTTAGTAAAAAATGAGATTCCATTTTTTTTTTGCATTTTTTTGTTGCCTCTAGGAGTTTTTATGGCATTAATTTATATTTATATATAAGCAGTTTTATACAATTGAACCCATTTTTGTCTATAATTTTGAAATATTTTTTTTCTCATTCTAGTAGTTCTAGAACATGATGTTTAAAAAAATATATATTTATAGACTCACAAAGTTATTGACAATGGTTTAAAACAAAATCTTTATTGAGTTATCTAGAATTGTTTATAGGAAGTGTAGCTTTTAAAAAGATTATTTAATACACAATAAAATAGTACTATTATGAATATTAATATTTTTTTATTTGATTTATAATAATTGATTGCAAACTGTGGCTAAAGTAATGTGGCTTCAAATTGAACACAACGGTCATCACGCCGCTGTTGTAAAACGTGACATGAATAACCGAACTAGTTAATTTATTGTTTCACGTTCAGCGCTTTTTAAACACGTTCAATATTAAAGATAAGCCGGGCTGGCGTAAATAAATATTTATACATAAAATAAAATAGTATCATCACAAATTCCGTACATAAAATATACGTACGTTTTTTTGTTACGTATTAAATTTAATATACAGAACTGAAAAACAATTGTTAGTTTGATTATTTAGGTATCACAAATCTGATTTGGGTTATGTCTGCAATACTAAACTAATTCTAATGAAATGTTGTACGGTACCCTATTTACTATCTCAGTGAAATGATAACGTGCTTTTTGTGTTTGAGGTATAAACATAAAATATTAAAAATATATTATTTTGTATGAATTATTTGTAATATTATTATAGGTATTTAAATCGCCGGTATCTCAGCTTGATATCCTGAGATGCTCGAACCAAGGCTTCAGGAGGTTCTGGATGATACCTAGATCCAGGGATCCACGAGTTAGATCCAAAGTCTGCACACTCCTCACCTCAAAGAAAAATTGCGTTATATAATATAACGTTTTTTTTATTTTATCGTATTTATTAGCATCCCCTTAATCTAGTCTCTTGCTCCAGTAAACAAACCCTTAGTCAAGTATACAAAGTTCGCATCGCAGTTATATCGGTAATTAACTTATTTAATAGTATTAATAACGAGTCAAGGCGTAGATTACCCTGACTGAAAGTGATTACCAAAATCCATTGCCTGGTTACAAAAAAATCCCTAACTTGCTAACTTCGAATAGCAAGAGGGGAAGGAAGGGTTGAATTAAGTAACCGATTGTCTTACACGCCGGAATGATCAAAGAAGATAGTTTTGAAGCTTTTATAGATACTTCGCTCTTAATGTCTCTATTTAGCGAGTCCATTGTCGAGTTGAAATACTAGCTGTAGATTTTCTAACATACTTTAAATAAATTATAAATGGCATGTCATTAATTATTCGCATATATATTTTAATTAATAATTAAAGAACCTGCCAGTCATATTATAATGAACAAACATTGTAGGCATCTTCAATTACAAAATTACGGTACAGATTTTAATATTTGGCAAGGAAATGATTAATGTCTTACATTTAAGGTACTACAGACTTACGGCTGAAATTAAAAATCGATCTACAATCTGAGTTTGACATTAAAATGACACTTGAACAACAGGTCTGTTATTTGTTCTGATAACACAAGCTTGATAAACATATCTTGCTAACCGTAATCTTAATAAAAGATAATTATTAATTAGATTAGATAGAATAGAGATTCGATAGATTAGATTAAAAATAGTCAGAAATAATATTGTTGGTACAAGCTAATAAATTCCTGCTACAATACGTTCTTCTTAATTATTAGCTTTCTCCATCCTCTAAGAGTTTTAATGGCGGCGTTTTATTTTCTTTATCAGAATCTTGAATTTTCCGGATAAAAATAAGACTTAAAAAAAAGAACAAGATCTGGACCAATAATTAATCTAATCATATTTTGACATGCGATTTGGTACCGGTGCTTTAACAATTATTATTATAAACAATCGTACTGCTTTGACAGACAGTTAATGCAGGCTGTTATTTCAATGAGTTAGTTAAAGTCACCTTTCATTTTACCTTCAAGCATTTCAAAGTAACGACCTCAAGATTGTGAGACTCGTTATGTGAAGTGGTCTCAGAGAGAAGATTTTATAAATGGGTGGAAATAAGGAAAGTTGTCTGTTCCATATAAATAAAATACTAAATAATTTGTGTAAATAAAATCTGTGTAACTTTAGCAATATAACTGCATTATAGAAAATTATATTAAATATAGAATTACTGACATAATCTGAAGCCGAAGTAAAACTAAGATTTATAAATTTAATGTCAATTGAAATCAATGTTATACACTGTGTATATCTGTGTATGTCTGTTATACACTGTAATTTAATGTCAATTGAAATCAATGTTATACACTGTATATGTGTGTTATACACTGTAATTTAATGTCAAATTAAATCAATATTATACAAGTACAAGTACATACCTAACAAATAAAACTTAAATTCTTAAAATCCAAAGGAGCCTCACTTAATTGCCAGTACCTCTATATTATATACCGTAATGTACATTATATACCCATAAGTCATTGAGTAGGATGAAATAATATTGTATTTTTGTCCTTTAACCAGCTCTTACCTCGATAAGGGGCCGCCCTATTCCAAGCCGTGGCTGCAGGACACAATGAAGTAATATGAACTCAATATAAAAGCTCTTTGTGTTAATTTTAACTACATTTGCATTAAATTTCGTTAATCACTTTACCCTAAATGTTACGGTGATTTTAATTAAGCAGAATAATATCATTACGTAGACAATATGTTGAACAACGGCCATGACACAGGTGATGAATATTAAACAGTTTAGTTTACAGAAAAATTACGCAATTTCAGTAAATGCATTAAAAAGTTTTATAAACACGGCACATTAAATAATTTTTTATTTTAATTTTAAAGCTAGAATTTCATATAAATTTTTGATAGAGATCGGTTATTAATTTTGAATGTATATCGATATTCTTAATTAAGCTATGTTTAAAAATAATACTTTAATTGGAAGCTGTGTCTCATAATATTCAAAAAATTAATTAAACTCTGTCTCCATATTTAAAATGCTTTAAGTATCTATGTTTTATAATTTTTAAACAGTCTATTGTTTTCGGGTAAAGTGACACAAAGAAGAAACAAGGCCAAACTACTCATAGTTACGTGAAGAGGCCTTAGAGAGTTGTTTGTACAAATGTGTATGAACAAAGCGTTATTGCCTCGAGATATGAATAAAGTGAAGAGTTTAACTTTAAATTTTTAAGCTTTTTTTAATCTGTGAGCTGAATTGTTCTCTGACAGTGTATTGTAACAATGGATATAAATCCATGTGTGATATTAGATTGTTTTTGTCACTGATCTTTGACGAATTAACAACTTTTGGCTAAAGATTAAGTGAAATATATAAGTACTAAGCTTTTAGCGGTTAAGCAGTAAGGTAATAGATACCTGCATGTTGACACAGACTCAACCGAAAGAAAATAAATGAGAGATTTTAAAAATTATTATTATTATTATCTTTCTTTCTTTTATATTTTTTTGTGTATTTCCTTGTTATTATAAGATACATTTATCTCTATATAATACCAGCAGGTATATAAATATTGAACATTAAGCTGAATATTCAAATGAGTATTTTATTTACAAAAGTTTGAAAACTCAATTGAAATGTTGTCGTTAAATGATGAAGTGCCTTTCGTCGTTCAGAACTTTTCAACAGGCTCTGGGTTTTTGTACGACGAAGTTTAGAAAATATTGTTTCAAACAATTCTTAATAAGTACTGGAGTTGCGTGTGACTCCCCTCTTCATACGAAGGATATCTGCAAATTTTTGTTTTTTTAGATTATAGAATTTGCATCTAGTACCTATATTAAATTTGAATAAAGTCTGGTGACTTCAAGCTTTTTCTGTAATAACTTTTCTACGTGTTTCTAGACTACGATTTTGTGAGTTTGCGCAGGCACCCATTCCCTTCTATCATCGCTCATTCCGACACATTGCTATGTTAGACATCGGACATCCGTTCGATGTAAGGATGGATACTACGTGTGGATACTACAAGTAAGATTATTCGCCACTCATCATCACGTATCTGACACAAGAAGAAAAAAACGCTTTTTATCCCATATTATAAGAATAATGCTGAGATAAGTTGAGTGTACACATTTCTATTATTATATTTTAATTGAACTTTGTGGCATTTCTATTCAAAATGTTACTAAGTAATAATATAAATCGGATGAAAATAATATAGATACTTAAATAATAACATGCAACAATTTACATAAAAGATGAATGAATACATATGATATATATATTTTTTAAATAATCGGAATAAGTGTTAAAGATAAAGAAATATTTAACACTCGAGCAAAGACTGGCTATATTGATAGTGTTGTAATATGGCAATAAACCGACTGATCAAATATGAAGAAGGTTTCGATATAAAAATGACAGTTATTTCACCAAATAGCGTCTCGAATACGACCTCGATATCTTATATATAACATAAGTTATAACTTTAATATAACTTATGTTATGCCCGGAAATTGTTTTACCAGTACGAGTTGATTAAACTAGTTATTATTTACCAGTACCATTAAAGTGATTATTTACTTTTACCATTAATGTCAGTAATTTATTAAGTCTTTTTTACGGTGTTTTAATACCAAGCTAATGAAAGCTTTATTAAATAAATCGTATTAAATAAAGCTTTATTAAATAAATCGTATTAAATAAAGCTTTATAAAATCCAAGCTAATAAAAGTTTTATAAAATAAATGTCCTTAATGGCGGGTAAGGTAATCAATCGGGGACTACTACTTCGATTACTTGTTTATTCTGCTGGTCCAAACCTGGTTCAAAGGTAGTTTCATCACCTTTATACAATATCTTTATGTATTAATTTAAATTTATATTTATAGTAAGTCACAGATTATTTGTTTTTAGTGTGCTTGAATTCGTAATCTGTGTCTTTGTAACAGTCGAAGTACACAGTGATTGTAATCTAATTACTTAGATTTTAATAATTCATTAGGTGTACCTCAAGGCTCACATCTGGGTCCTCTATTATTTTTAATATTTATAAATGATTTTACGACATGTTTTAAAAACTCTGAAGCCTATCTGTTTGTAGACGATTTAAAATTTATTAGACCTATTCGTGACATAAATGATAGCACTCTTTTGCAACAAGATATGGATAGATTACTTTTGTGGTGCAAAAACAAAAACATGGACTTAAACATTAAAAAATGTTTTCAATTATCCTTCACTCGCAACAAAAATTGTTTTTCTACGGAGTATAATATAAATAAAAATAACTTATTGAAATTAACTAGCATTCAAGATTTAGGTATTATTATAGATTCTAAATTAAATTTTCAAGATCATATTTCGAGTATTACAGTGAAAGCTTTAAAATTGTTAGGTTTTATTTTTTAGGAACACCAAATATTTTAAACGTCATCAGACTAAGATACTTTTTTTTAACTCGTTAGTTCGTAGTACTTTGGAATACTATAGTCAAGTATGGTCACCATTTTATGAAGTTCACATAAATAGACTAGAAAGAGTGCAGCGTCGTTTTTTAAGTCATCTGGATTACGGTTTCAATAATAATAACGAACTCAATTCATATGCTAAAAGATTAAATTATTATGGAATACTAAAGTTAAATAAAAGAAGACAAGAATTGGATTTATTGTTCTTATATTAATTACTCAATAACAAAATTGATTGTTCAAGTTTATTGTCCCAAGTAAATATAAGCGTTCCAAGTAGGTTGCCTCGCAGTGGAACTTACAAATTGTTTTTCGATCATTTGCATTACACGAATCTAGGATATAACTCCCCTTTATCAAGAATGGCTCGTCTATATAACAGTTTACCAAGGTCTCTGAATATAGATATATTGCATGATAACTTTTACACATTTAAAAAGAAAATATCGGAATATTTTTCACAACATAGTTTTTAATTTTTTATTGTAGTTTAGCTTGTGTTAGATCTGTAAGGTTCATTTACTATTTTTAATTTTGTACTTGTTTCTTTGTCGTAAGCTGTGGTTGCCTATAATTGGCAAGACACTTAAATTGTTTTTGTACTGTAAATATTATAATTATAAATGTAAAGTGTACCTGCCGTTGGCAATCCTTAAATAAATAAATAAATAAATAAATAAATTAAGCGGGAGTAGTTAAAGCACTTATGTCTCTTCTAGACATATTATATGCATACATCATTAATTCTGTACAAAGAATACATTCATATAGTTTCTTCAGGTCCAGCTTCTACTTCTTCATGTATTATACTAAAGTACATTTATTATTATTATTATGTCCAATATTTTTTTTTAAGTTACATCGTAATAGTATCACCTGAAATCGTCCAATCAAAATCTATTGATGTATTTAAAAATCTTACCATACAACCAATACTGATAACTCTAGAGAAGGAATGTTATTTCAATTTTACAAATTTAATATACATATTAATAAACACATTTTTAACAACAGTTCTGTACTCCTTTCGTAAAATTCGCAACTAAAGAGAAACAAAATATAATATATAATTTATTCTGCAGACTGTATATTTATATTAATTTAAACTACAATATGTTATACGTAGCAAGATTTCTTTGAATTTTCGTTTTTTTTTTATATACTCGGAAAGTGACTTAAAGAAAAAAGAGGCCGAACTGCTGACAGTTACGTGAAGAGGCCTCAGAGGATAGTTTGTACAAATGTGTATGAACAAAGCGTTATTGCCTCGAGGTACGAATAAAGTGAAGTGGTTCATTTGCAATTTATAAGCTTTTGAACTAAATTGCTGTTTGATTGTGAGTTACAACAATGGATGTAAGCCATGCATTGTCTTAGGTTGTCGTAGTCTTTCACCTCTGATGCTTTATACCTCTATTGCTTTTGTAACTATAATAAAATAATAAAAGGCTTTCGAAATTGGTGTTAAGCTTTGTGATTCGAAAATAGTTTCAATCAATACTTGGATGCCTCTGCCAATTTTTTTTTAATCACCCAGAAACGGGTAGTATGCAAAGAATAATAGTAGTATGACGGATATATTGACATATTTATTTTTTACACTTAGACAGTAACTAAAAAATATTAAAATAAGAAAACTGTATATTTTTTTAAACTTTACATCTTTATGATTTATTATAAAATAATAAATAAATATAATTGATAAAATAAAATATATTACAATATTTTTAATGTCTATAAAAGCATAACATAGCTTTAATCAATTCTTATAAATAGCCTATACACTGAATTCTTAAGGACTATTAATTAATCCATACACTGTATGTGTGTTTTCATATATTACAACGTCTCTAAGATTTATATCAGCGCTAGGATGGATGAAAACCAGAGCCAAAAACCCTTAAATAAGACTACCATAAATTTCCTCCGTATAGAGCAGCGTGTTACATTGAAACTTGAGAGGCATCATTCTTGGAGGATTGTCTTATAAGAGTCATTTTAAAAGGATTTTGATTAAGCTTTTGATAAACGTTAGAGTGAGTGTTGTGAATTGCCTTTGTCAGTTTTGCTATTATAATGACATGAGATGATAACTTTATATACATGTAATAAAAATAATGATCAAGCTAAACTACTCTTACAATACAAAAAAAAATACTCTTGAATAAATTATTTTTAAATCTTTATGTAATACTGTTGTGTTTTTTATATCCGTTAATTTTTTTTTTATAGCCCTGAGTTTTCTAATTTTACTAAACTACACTATAATAAACTACGCTACGCTATGCTACGAAATAATTTTAAAGCAGGCAGTTGACTTTGTTCAAATCTGTCTTTTGGTCTCTATTGTATTACCGAGCGTGGAAAGTCGCGGGCATAAGCTATAAATATGCGAATATCCATCCTCATAAAAATAAAATATCTAAACTATTAAATATTTAGTTGTATCTAAATAAATAAGTATTTGTTTAAAAATTATATTTCTATTTAAATTGTACAGTTGTTGTAAATTTAATTAATTAAGAAATAGCAATCATAACTCAATAATGGTCGAGTGGACCGTTATGAATGCACTCGTACTGGCCGTGGTTTTAAATAAGTAGGTAAAACAACAGATATGTGGTCGATAAAGACGACTATAGATAGAAAGCTTAATTCACCTTCAAAAATAAAATATCCTATGTCTGTGACCACACTGTAAAATTTTCAGATACCGCTAGTGCGTTCTATGTGCATCCTGAACTTTACGCCCGGAAATTTAGGAACCATTGAAGGACTGATTAACTGACTTACTGATAGATAACTACATCTCGTCTAGTCGTGACGATCGCTGCAAAGCATTCGAAATGTCGGGTTAAATTTAAAATTTAATTATACGCAAGTTTAATCCGTATTTTTTTTTAAACATGAATTTCGTTTCGGACAACTTTTCAATGTTAATCTATACTGTGAAGTTAGAAAGAAACAATGGTTACAATTTTCGAAAGGAATCTAATAGATGTCACCATTTCGATAAAGACGACCATATGTAGTATACTTAAATCATCGAGTCGGTTATCGACATGGTAGCTCAAATAGTAGAGCACGGGTACAGCTTTCCAGAGGTTACGAGTTTAAATCCCTGTTCGTAAAGATTTATTTGGCACTCCATGTTTATTTAACATGACTAGTTCATAGATACTTTCAGAAATGTTTAAAAACCATTAAATTCACTAAAATCAGATAAAAAAATAACAATACCATCATATCTAAAGCTTTTAAAGTATTTTTATAATGATACGTAGGTTGAGATGATACTTGAAACACTGACATCACTCTTGGAACAAGATACACTATACACTTATGTCATCAATATGGATTCTACAATTAATTAAATATATTATCTCGACTAATACTAACACATATAATATGCCTACATATTAAATACCCTTACATAGATTATAAGAACACACACACAAAAAGAAAAACAGACAATATAGATAATTATCCTACGAAGTTTAATATTATTAAGTACTTTTGTTTACTTTTGTTTTCAATACCATTTCATTTTATGTCATACAACTATAATTAAATACTTATAAAAAAATTTTGTTTTCTTTTGTTTTAGTTTTAGAGCGTGTTTAATCTTGACGCTTTTTTTTTTTTATTATCATTATTTTTTCTTTATTGTAACCCTCATTTGTGTTTTTCTGTTAATGTAATCGGTTGACTGGAAGAAAGTGCTTTAGCATTAAGTCCGCCAATTGTATAAATTTCTTTGTACAATAGAGATTGAATAAATAAATAATGTGTAGTATTTTGTAACTTAATCCACGGTATAAAATAATGATTTGAATTATATTGAGGAGAGCTCTAGCATACAAAACAGAAATTGAATCTTCTATTGGAAGCAAATCAGCTTAATTTTTATTTGATATTACAAAATGATCACATTAATTATAATTATCATAATTAAGTAACCAAATTGGTAATAAAATCGCTTTATAATGTATTAATAAATTGTTATATCACTGACTTGCTAGAATAGACTGCTTACTCCAATAGATTAAATCTTTTTCGAAAGTATATTTTTTTATACAGCGTTCAAACAATACGATAAAGGTTGTTTTAGTAATAGCAACTTTAATAATACCTGATTTATGAATAGAGATGTTGAGAGGAAAGATAGACTTTAGAATAAAACTTTTTATTGTTAAATGTACAATTTCTTTAAATCCTTTCATTTTAGGTTTTTATGCCTATATCAAATTATGTGTTTTCCTGTTAAATGAGTTATCCGGTTAATATATATAACAAATGGATACTCATTTAATCCGGTTGCTATATGTTAATTAGACGGAGTAGTTCTAAAGCCCTCTTTAAGGTTTTATGTACACTAAATGACTCAAACTAATTATATTATATAGAACGACCAATTTTGATTAGATTTTGTTAGCGACATAAACATAAATCAAATGTTTTATGAAAGCTGAGAAGCATTAAACCAATTTAGCGGATTAGTATCATGTGTTGATAATATTTAAGTCAAATTATTAAGCAAAAATATTTTTAATAAATTTTATATTTGGATGATATATTGTTATGAAAATGTCAATATGACAACCAGTTTGACAGATCATTGTTGAATTATAATTATTAATTGAATTATAATTATTATTGTTGCATGACTGTAGTCAATAACAAACAAACTCAAACGATTTTTTGAAAACAGAAATGTTTCTTGTTAATTAAGCAGGTCCTTTATTTATTCTGTTGCTAAATCACCTGGTACTAATTCGTAAGAGAGTAGGTTCTCTTAAATTAGGGTATGCTTAATAAGTTGCTATTTATTTTTTTATTATAATTAAGAACTTATAAACGTAGTGAATGCTGAATGAATTGTTTCAAAACAGACAGACCCAGAGTCTGCAGGAACGGTCAGACCCTGACACTTCCATTTGACGTACACACTTGATCACTGAAATTAATTCAAAGATGACAATGTATTCTAAACAAATATATAATACATTTAATACTATTTGCATTAAACCTCATGACATCTTGCGTATGTAGCGCCCGCATTCTCGTTATTGATCGTCAATTACGTAGTTAAATAGAATTCAAAATATTAATAATAAGATATTACATTATTTATTACAAATACCACGTATATTTCAGGGTATTCCTTATTTTTTTAGGTTATTATTTCTAACGGGCAACGCTTCTAATTATTTTAAATGTACATTTTTATTGATTAAACAGCTATTGAATTATAATTAATTGACGAGTTAATGTTGACGAAAGATGATAATAATTTATATTGAAATAAGTCTGCTAAATATGAGAGATAACATGATGACAAGAAAAGAATATAAATATAATAAAAAGGAATAGCATTCATTATGATATCAGAAATAAACATCAAACCAAACAAGAAACAGCATTATTACTTAATCATGACATAACTGATGCAGATTTCAAAACTTTCTCAATTCTTATTTTAAACTTGTAGAATAATAGACGCAGCCCCAAAATTTTGCGCTATCTTTTTTTAGTATAAATGATTAACTCAAATTATCTGAAATTTTAATTTGTTGCAGATATTATTCAAGTTTACTTTATTTACTTATTTTGTTAAGCTAATTATTTAGTACACTCATCGCTATTTTGCAATATTCTTCCAATGAAACAGACAAAGTCGCTGGTAAAGGCTATTACAAAATAGATCTAATATTAAGTACATATTGTAAAACACTGGTGTCTCGGTACGAATGTAATATTTTCTTAACTGGTTCGTTCATAAACTCAAGTCGCCGAAGTAATAAGTTGTAAAACACTTTTTATAATTATAAGTCAATACATCAAATGAGTTTTTGAACCTATATAAATAAAATAATCTCCTATATATTTGGCTGAAATTTTCAAATATTTTTTGATTTTATACTTACGTATCAAGTAATTTAGAATATAAAGTTTTGTGTACCAATTACACTCCCGTAACGGATGTAATACTTTTACTTACTCGATCAAAAACTTAAGGAGAATAATAAGTTCTAAATGTTGGAAGACACTTTTTATATTTTTAAGTCAAAGTTGAAATTAGTTTTTAAACTTTTACAGACGACACATTATTTTTTATTTGGTCTAACATTTTACAAATTAATACCTTTTTAAATTATATTTTCTTTTTGTTAATTAAAATTATTACAACTGTGCTTTATGAATACATTTATTACTTTATATATATTCATTGATTTAGCTAAGATATTATATGCCTTTGACAATGGTAAAACATTTTTATATAACACTAGCTTATGCCCGCGACTTCCTTGCTTATTACAATTGTAAGCAAAGGACCAATTACCAAACCGTAATTCAGACACTTAAAAAAAACAGATAGTGGACAGCCAATCAATAATAGCCTAATAACTAAAACAACTTCATCAAAATTTCTCCGTAAAAGCATGATTAATTAAAAATATTGCGAACCTAACAATTATTACTTTTGCAAAAGCTATTTAATCAAGAATATTTTAGCCTCGTCAGTACCTTATTATATGTAAACAAGGTTGTTTTGATGTCAAAACATGAACATTTATCATTTTAATATCAGAGAGGACAAAGGGAACTTATAATACTGACTGTATCATTCATCAAAAGCTAAACCAAAATCCTTTTAAAAAGACTCGAGTAAGACAATCCTTGAAGAATGACAAATCTCAAATTTCAATGTAACAAGCTAGTCTTTATGGCTATAATTTACGACGTCATCTTAACGCTATTTTGGATCATATTATTATGCATATTTAACCGCCCCGTTGGTCGAGTGGTTAGCGCACACGCCTCACGACAGCCACGCAATGGGGCTCGGGTTCGATTCCCGACAGGGTCAGCCATATATGTGATGAGCATAGATGTCTGTATTTCTGGGTTTGGTCGTTTATCAAATATATTTTCAGTATTTATAATGTGTATTTCTATTTGTATCGTTGTCTAACAACCTTAACACAAGCAAATAATTTGCTTATTTAGGGGTTAGATCAATGTGTGTAATTTGTCCTGTATTATTATTATTTATCTTAGCAAGGTTATAAATATACTAGGAAAATTTTCAACGGTGGCTTCCGGGGTTTAGCCCACGGAAGTTCCTCTGCAACCGTGACCGATAACAATTTTTGTTGCCTCTAACACGTCTCTAGATCCTGCACACCAATAAAACACTTAAGTAAAATACGTATGCATGCTATAATGCCTTTACTTACTCGGAGTTTCTAATTGATTAATTAAAACGTCAAGAAAGGGGAGTCACAAAATATGTGTTAAGTTTGTGTCCGTGACTCACTTTATACATCGAACGTTATGTTCAGGCATTTTACTTGGGTCAAAGGTACTTTAAGTCATATTGTAGTAAGGATGAAATGAGGCTTGTTTGCGCTGAGTTTCATCAAAATATTATAATAAGAAAACATATTAACTACTTTTGAAATGATGTAGATACAATGGTTGGCAAGTCATAATAGCTCTTCTATTATAACTTATTTTTTGTGACAGTCGAATTATACAAAAAAAAAACAACATAACCGCCGCACAGCCTGTATCTATTTGATTAAAAATGTTGACGTGAAGTACTGTGATGCGATTAAACAATAATTAAGCTTAACACGGATTTGTTTAGAAATCAAAGCTAATAACTTGCATGGCCTTAGATGTTTATTATATACTAGGGGTCGCTTGCGACTTCGTTCGAGTGGTTTTTAGTGTTGCCGCCGAGTTTCATTCAAAATTGATATTTAAAACCCTTAAGGGTGGAATTTAAAAATCTTTTCTTAGTACACCACTACGTAGAAAAACAAATGTATCCTCCAATTTTACTATCTCTACGACCTGCGGTTTAGACTATATGTTATAACTAAGTTAGTCAGAATCTATTAGATTATATTAAATTTGCAGCATTTTTCATTGCTGCTTAACTTCTATTAGTCACAGCGAGATGATATATACCCTATAGCCTTCCTCAATAAACGGACTATTCAACACAAAAAGAATTTTTCAATTCGGGCCAGTAGTCCCAGAGATTAGTGCGTTCAAACAAACAAACTCTTCAGCTTTATAATATTAGTATAGATTTTTTTAACACAATCAGAAAACAAATCAGTTCAAAAGTTTATAAATTACAAATGAAACACTTGACTTAATAACACTTTATGTGTAGGAACATCACATTTTTACAAACTATTTACTAACACCTCTTCAATCTATGAGTCATTTATTTCTTATTGCTAAAACTCGATGACGCGTATACGGCTGAAACCAATAACCGATACACAAATCAATTTGAAAATTTGTATAACATTCTACAAAATCAATCTACATGTCACACTGACATCTGTTTATTTAAGGTAAAAATTGTATTTTCTTTTGGTTCAAGTAATTGATCGCTGATTTCTAAATTAGTTTTTAGTGACAGTGTAATATGGTTATTATTATTGTCCAGGTGTTACAAAGGTAAATTAATAGAAAACTATCTAAGTTACTATCAATATCCGATTGATTGATGGTGTTACATTAAAACTTTTGTTAGTACCTTGTTTTAATATTCTGTGTATTGGATGATTTGAAATTTTTATTTATATAATTATATTATTTCACTAAATAACAAGTAATGATAGAAAAATATATCGACTTGCCAAGCATCTTTATCATTTTCAAAAGTCGTAAATCTGTTTTCATATTAACAACATATTTGAAAAAAACTGCGCATAACATACTTTTAATAAATTGATGTCCAAAATAAGTCAGAACCCCTTCTCGTCGTTTTGTAATGATTTTGTAACTTCAATCGTCATATATTTTTAAGCTGCTAAGGATGCATGGTAACAAGAGCCAAACGTGAATTTGAATAAAGTGTTTTTTGAAACTTTTAAAATTTAAAATAATTTTAAGTAATTGTATCTTAGAGGACCTTATAAATGGTTCTATTATATTTACAAATCTAGAGATTAAATAACGGTAGGAATTCTAAATAAGAGCCAAATATAAAAATAAGGTATTTTATTTACAAAACTATTAAATCACATTTGTAATGTTGACTTAAAATAATGAAAAGTTTCTTCCAACGTTGAAAAGTTATTACTCCAGGGACTCCGAAGTTGATAAAATATTTGCAACGGGAATCCAGTATTTTACAATCTGTCTATCTATCTCTATATATAAAACTGAAAAAGATTTTTTTTTAATTCTTATTCATTTTATTTTTCAATGGATTCAGTTTATACTTTGTATGTAGGTCCTTCAAGTTAAGCAAGTGAGCATTAAGGAAGGGTTTTTGGAAATTGATCTCACTGACCTAAGAGATAAAAAGATAAATTCTAAATTCACTTATTTAAAGTAAAATTTTTATTTTTTTTTCCATAAGTCTTTACATTAGAATTTCCATGTCTTTATATTTAAGAAAAAGCGAGGCCAAAGTACTCTCAGTAACGTGAAAAGGCCTCAGAGGGTAGTTTGTACAAATGTGTATGAACAAAGCGTTATTGCCTCGAGATACAAATAAAGTGAAGTGTTCATTTTAAATTTCTACGATATCTCGTGAAGATATCTGCTTATGCGTTTTATAAATTATTGCCTAATTATTGGAGCAAGTTTAAGTAAATGAGGAATTTCATAAACAAATAGTAGACAAAACTTAATAATCTTATATTGAATAGTCATGGATACACTCGTACTTCCCGTGGTTTTAATCAAGTAATGTACTGCAACGAAATTTAAAAAGTTATAAATTTACAACATCCACTGAGCACGAAAACTTTTAAAATAATTGTTTTTTCTTAGCTGTTTCGTTTTTAAATAATTTACTAAAGTGTTATTTTTATGATTTAATTAAATGTAGTATGTTCAGATTTGGATTCAAAATTCTGACTTTTATATATTTTATATTATTCTAGGCAATTCTTTTATTTTGGTTTAGGCGCTTATATATTACAATATAAAGGATGTCTAGATATAGATACGGCCAGTTACCATAATTGATTACTTATGTTATATAAAAAAAAAAAATAAAAAAAAATGTTTCGTAAGCACAAACTGAATTTTTTAACACAATATCATCTCTCTAATTAGTCTTCACTACTTTATGGTGTTTTAATATTGGTTGGAAGCGTTAAATCATGCAAGTTTATTTCCTCCATTACCATGAACTTAATTGGAAAATGCCAATTCCATGTCTTGGTAATTAAATAGCTAGTAAACTTAACTGATTCAAGATTTGGGGGTTCAATTCTTAATGTGAGAGACAGCACGAACTTTGTGGCCTATATTATTATTCAGTGCGAAAGTTGTGCAAAAATCGTGTCAGGTGGCTTTTTTTTGATAACGTTCTACAAAAGCTGTTAATTTTTATTAAACCAGCAGTTTTTGTTTCTGCGGAAATTTAGAATTATTATGAGCTTATAGTAAATTTAAACATCATTTCTGTTTCAGCTACATACAATAATAAAAAAAATTGTTTTACAAAATTGTCTAAGCAATAAAAATACTAAACGTACATTTTATAAAAGTCATCATAATATAAACGTGATGAAAATTAAACAATTTAAACAGTTTACAACAAAATAACGCAATTTCATTAAAAGCGTTTCAAAGTCTACGTTAAAAGTTACATTTTAGCAGCGTTTATTATTACATATTTTTAGAAAGGTTTATTGTTACACATTTTAAAAAAATATTTTATATTTGGTTATTTAAAATGAAAGGTATATAAATAATGTATAAATAAATAATCGCTTGTATTATGAATTGAAATTAATTTAAAGCTGTAGATTTTATTCGATTATTAACTGAGATTAAATTATACCTTAAATTACTGCCTACAAACTCTAGCGTTTGATAAACGTTTGATAGCGAAGATGGGACAAGAAATAATCCTTAAAGTTTACCAGAAATCGTGTATGTACAGTTTAATAAACATATTTTAAACAACAACTGCGTGTCCCTGTACTAAAAGAACTCGACTTGGATACCAAAATATAACTTTATGTCTGTTTATATTTAATTAAATTAAATATGAATATATATATTAAGTTTTTTTTTAAATTACCAACAGTTTTATTTTCGGGTAACGGGACAAGAAGAAGAAACGAGGCCAAACTACTGATAGTTACGTGAAGAGGCCTCAGAGAGTAGTTTGTACAAATGTGTATGAACAAAGCGTTCAAATACACATTTGTGCAAAAGTTTTGTGCCTCGAGGTGTGAACAGAGTAAAGTGTTTCTTTTGCAATAAGTTTTTGAACTAAACTACTGTTTGAATGTGAGTTACAACAATAAATGTAAAGCAATGCGTGGTTTTACAATAATGAAGTCATTGACGGTTAAGGAACTTTCATGTAGGGATAGAGAGTAATTTATTTATACTACTAATTATAATGTTTCAATATATTTATACAATAAAATATTATTACGGTTTTCAAACTTGGTTTCTCAAAGGATAATTCATAAAAAGGTAACTAATTTGCTTTAAATAGATGTTGCTAACGATCATCTCCGTTTAGCTGCTTTTTTTTAACTAAACCGATTTTTTATTTTCTCGTAAAAGTGAGAAAAGTAATCGAGGTACTAACAACAATTTCAAACGACATGTATATACAAGTATGTCACAATAAGCTCAACGCGTAGTATAACTTCTATTATTCAGGGTTATTTATAATTAATTAGCCACCTCTTGCGGGCAGCCTCTCTACATCAATCACGAAAACATTTGTTCTACGACATTTTAATATGAAAAGATTTAAAATTTAACTTTTTCTATATTAAATTTATTTGTTGCCTCTGGCAATAACTCTGAGCGTAAGTATGGCGCCTGGGCTTTGACCTTTGAAGCACTTCTTACAAAACACAGTAATAAGTAAAAGAGGGAGCAAACATTTTTTTGTGTCCTTTTTTCTGTGTTGTTTATCAAAATTTGTAAGAAGTCTTAGAACAAATGTTGTAGGGATTGATGTAGAGGCTGCCTGCAAGAGGTGGCCAATTAATTAAAAAATAACCATGTATATTTAAAGTACCGGCTTGGCTGCGTGACTTTTTTTTTATCATATTATCCATATATATTTATATTATTATTTTTATAAATATAAAATCCAGTCTAAAAAATATTAAATAAAGCGTTTTTTTTTAAGTTAAAAAACTCTTTTGAAATGCTGATTTAAAGTAATAATAATAATATCTCGACGTTCAAATGTTATAACTCTCTGAAAATAAACTAAAGCAAATTTTAGATTTGTGAATTTTTTAATTAATTTAATATGCATAAGTCAATCTCCTTTTACAAAGGTATAAGTTCTTAAGACTAAAAGTTCTTAAATCGGCATTTGTGACGTCACAAATTTGTTACGATATTGATTGTCTGTTTACCGTATTTATACTAACACATATTTATATAAGTATTATATGTTTATTTATATATATTTTGTTATTATATATGTATATTGTTTTAATAACAAAAATATAGTAAACTTAAATTATAGGCCAATGTAATAAAACGTCAAACATTATACTGTTATCCTAATTTAAAAGACGGGTTCTGACTGAGAATTAGGGAATTAGAGCCAGGTGATTTGGCAGCGTAGTAAGAATATATTATCTGCCCTATTTGAATAAGAAACATTTGTTTGTAACACTTGACCTAGTTTTTTCTAGTCGTCAATTACAGTCTTATCATTTCTATATACTAGACTATAGAAAAAAACATAATAGTGATTGCTTGAACGAGGAAAAACTTAATACAATGCAACTTCATCCAGTGTGAGAAACAGCTAAAGTTATAATTAAAAAATATTCTTTATATACAAATGTGAAAAGTGTATACCAGAATGTTTAGTAAAGCTGTCAAACTAAATGTTCATTTTGTTTAACTTCTCTCACACAAAACTTGCTGTCAATATTATTAAATTTACTAAGATTTTTAAAACAATCAAACATCAACCATTTTCCAAATCAGTTTAGCCATTTTCATGTTAAAACTATTCCGAATAAAAAATATATAAATTACCGTTTCTATTTTATGTGTCAAATGCGGAGCATGATATTATACTTAATTTTATTTATTAAGTATATTTCGTTGAACTCTTAGATTTGACTTGTTAAAGAGATTAGGATCCTATTCAATATAAAAGAAATATGTTTTTGTTACGTGAAAGAAGTTACATAGTGTTACCAATTATTTCACTAAGCATGACATGTTATAAAAGGAAAGTAAACAGAATTAATTAATAAGAATACACTTCGTATGATTATTATGTATTGACTGTGTGTGAGTGTGTATTCTTCTTTTAGTGTGTGTATGCATATGTGAGAATATGTAATGTGCATGTTGTATGTTTGCTTGTCGAGTATGTACTCGTAATGTATTTAATTATTTGTAGAATTTATTCATACTTGACCTCGGTCGCTATTGCTAGCTTAATTAGGTGCATTGAATTGTTTGCTACATTATTAAAATTATATGCATGGGCTTTCATATTAATATTTCGTAAAATACGTGACGGAAAATCGTTTTTTTAATATTAAAAACTACAATATTACAATATTTTCTCTGAGGACACTAAAGATTAAGAAACATTCTATAACTTGCAATTATTGGTTTTACTACATTAAGTTTGATTTTGTAGCATTATGTACCAAAAAGTTGATAATTTTGCGCATAACCGTAAATGCCTCCTTGAAGAGTTTGTTATTATAAAGGGGACATAATTGTTTTTATAATTTAACCTCAAGATATTAATTAACTAATATCTTTAACACCAACGTTTTAAAAGCATGATTTGATTCTCATAGAAACGAAGGTTTTTTACCTTCCTTTCTATGAAGTCGGTTAAACGTACTGTAAGATCTGAAACTTCAGCAATCTTCAGCAATCATCATAATATTATAAATTAATTTCGATTTATCATTCTGGTTTTAAGTAAATATCTTTATGAAAGACAATTAAATGATATAGCATTTTTTTTCCCTAATAATATTGCAAATTATCAAAGACAATATATTAAATTATGTCAAATTAAGCATTCCAGCAACTAATTCTAATCCTTTAATCCCCTTAATAAACTGCGGGTAGTTCAACATTTTTGGTTTAACAGAGAGCTGGCTTGGAGCCAGAGTATCGTCGCGTTTTAAACAGTTCGAGGGACCGATTTGCATACGTATCGTTTTTCGTACTGTTAAATTAAACTTTACACAGAAAGAGCTATTTGGTAATTGGTACAAACTTAGATTAGCAAAGACAATTTCAATAAAGAACCTATTTTGGTTTTCAGGAAGTAAAGCTAGTAATGGGTCATTGTCATTTCTTTAGACGTAAAACTTTTTCTTTTATTTAGTCATTTTTAAAAAAATATTTATAATTTTAGTCTACCCATAAATTTATTAATTAATTTTTTTTGACATTATTTAATAATCAACACAAGAATCAAACAAGGGCGGCGACCTCTGTATGTCCATTCCTGTCACTAACAACTCTGCTTCCGAGTCCTTACTTTAATTTGTTATTATATGACTGATCGTTTTGATAAGAGCCAAGAAAATATGCACGACGCTTAGAAAAAAATTACGAATATTCTAACTTTACAATATAAAACAAATAACAAGGCAAGAGTATTTTAATAAAAACAATATGTTAAAATTAATTTTGTTCGTGAAAAAGATTTGGTCAGGATTAAAAGAAAGATATTTCTATTAACAAGACAATTGTTATAGTTAATGAAGTAAATCTAAAATCCTCGGGAAATTCCCTTAAGAGTGCTTCAAGGTTGGACTCACAATGATACTTCTATATTTTGCAAACAAACAAAGACCCAAATGCGTTACATTTACAATTTATTTCATCGTTTTATTTTGTTTCTTTGTTATTCCTTTGAGAACTTTTTACATTAAAACAAAATGAATTAGGTTATTTTGTTTTACAGTTAACGCGTCGAGAATAACGCTGTGTTATTCAGTTACAATATTATTTTAACAAATACATATACATATAATATTATTTTTCTCAGAATGAAAGTCTGTACGCTTATAACTCAAAAACCACGCTTGGCAACACCTTTCGATAATAAAATATAAATTCAAAACAAAAGTTTGTATGTTCATAAAATATTACAAATAAACTAGCTACAGCTATATATTATAGCCCAGAAAAATGTTATAAAATGTGTAAAATATATTAAATGGTGATTTTTGTAACACTAAAACTGCAAAATTTGACTGTTTAATACCATATAGAAATCTTATATGGTAATTGGTAGCTTTAGATATGACACAATGATGACTCTCTCAATTTTGATAACACGTTAGCTACAGATGTCGGAAAAGATTGCAATGTTCAATGTTCAAATTTGATCAGCGCCAGATTGGCATCATACCAAAACACTCGTATGAAAATATTGCATCGATATTAACTGTTAAGTGATTCTACACATATGTATTAGTTGGAGGCAAAAGAGAATAAGTCGAAATTATTATTATTTTTTGACTAGTAACCATCAACTTTGTCTATTTTATTCAAAATCTATTTTATGCTATTTTATGCCCTAAAATAACTAAAAATACATAATATAATAAATAAAAATATATAAGAAGTATTAAAAAATAAAATTAAAAAATTAAACAACCCTCGACACAAAAAGACCTCTAAAAAACGGTTAAAATAGTATGATTTAAAAAAAATAATATTATTATCGTTGTGCTGGGGAACTGTTGGTTAACGATGGTGTCTATTTAACGATGATTTTGGAGCTAATGAATGAGGACTTTTACTAAACGATTATATATTGATACTTCCTTATCCTTATCCTTTTAGAGGTCTTTTTTGTATCCGGGGTTTTTAAATTTTAATTTTAATATCTTTCTGCCTTTTAAAATTATGTTATTTGTTTTCTATATTGTACCAAATGAACCTACGAACACACTAATTTGCACTTGTTTAGGTATTTACTATCAATATTGCATAAAAACTTCACCCCCACCAATAAAATCTGTTCAACGGAACATTGCTAAGAACCATCTAGAGTCTAGACGGACTAGGTTTTCGAGTAAAAAAACCGCAATCAAATATTTTCACGCCCTTTGCTGCTACGATGCCATTGACAGACAAATAGATTCACAGATAAAAATTATAACACCATTTTTTTTTTGGGTCGGGAGTTAAAAACTTTATAACACTAGACAGACAATCGGAACACCTGTATTAGAATAAGTACTTTGTCTCATCACCCAGAGTCACTAGTAACTGGAACTAAGTTGTTTTATTAAAATGTGTAATCGATCTATCTTTCAAGCGATATATCATTCGGTACAAATATACCTACCTATATCCAATTACAAAACAGCGCTGTTGAACGAGAACTGTGCTTGCAGATTAGTTTTTTTGTTATTGGTTCATCGAAGTGTGCGCTTGTTTATGTGTTGTAACAAGTGTAACTGAGATTTAATTACTCGCTTCACGTATGCCAGTAAAAGTTTATTTTATGCAAAAATATTTATTATAAATAATATTTTTATATAAATTGTATTGAGTGTTAATAATATGTTTAACCCCCGACACAAAAAGAGGTGTGTTATAAGTTTGACCTGTGTCTGTGCATCTGTGTGTCTGTCTGTGACAACGTAGCAGAAAAACGCGTGAGGGAATTTGGATGCGGTTTTTTTTAGTCGAAAGCTTGGTTTGTCGACATGGTTCTTAGATATATTTGGTCGAAATAGAAGCAGTCGTCTCCAAGATTTTGAGCTTTTATTAGTGCTGATGAAAGGTTCTTATACAATATACTGTTTTGTAGATACACTTAGTACAACATAGAAAAAAATAAAATAATTTCAAAAAGCAGAAATAAAAATATGAAAAATTTTAAAAACACCCGATACTAAAAGATGTTTAAGAAGGATAAAAATCATATTATTATGTACTTATTGAAGCCGTTGCGTTGCGGACGAAAATGTAAATTTAAAATTTAATTCATTATACCCAAGTTAAATCCGTAAAAATAGTTTTATTTCAATAGTTGTTCTGATCTCAATCTGAATACTTTCTCAAGTTACCGTGATGTGGGGTTTGTTTATTTATTAATATTAGTGATCGCCCAACGGCCGAAATTCGACCGCAATCTAAAGTGTGAATATTTATGAAAGTTTGGATTAAAAACTCTATGCATATTTATTTTTGATTTTTATTCTAATACGTCAAGTGACTATCAACTCTGTGCGATTATTTGACAGACAAATATACATTGAACATGTCAACGTTTACGTTACCAACGAAGTGTGTGTGTGTGTGTGTGTGTGTTTTTATAATTCATTTAATGTATTAAAAGTGCATTATTATTAAAAATATTTGCGTTCTACACTTCTCCTACACATAAATTATAAATACGCCAAAATTTCATACTCCTTCGTCCGCGCAATTTCCGTAAAAAGGGATCCAAATTTTTTGCTTCACAGATTTATATATAGATTTATTTTTAAATGAGTACATTTAATGGAAAAAAGTACCAACTTAATATATTAATAATATTATTTAATTGAAATGTAATATATTGTCTATTTCAAACATTCATTATTTATTAATAAATTAGAAATATAAAAACGTTAGAGTTTTTATTATTATTTTCAGTTATCCCGACCGTTCAGTGTCTCAGGGGAGTGCACTGAAACTCTGTTGCATTATATATAATTTTACCGATTATAGTTCGTAAGTTGACAATTGAAGGTTCCGTATCTTCTATTGTCTACCTAAATAGATTTGTGTGTTGAAAACTAGTTTTTTAAACATCAATTTAATATAATTATGTAGGTATTTGTGTACTATTTTGTAGTTACCAGCTACATTGTCTGCACCCTGACTGCTAAATAAATTCATAAGCTATCCATATTTTTAGATTTAGATTAAAAAAAACCTATCTACATAGAATTATAGTTGTACTAGCAGGTAGATAACGACAATGAAGCTTAATTGTCATACATCAGGATGATACCTGGTGGTAACCCAGAGGTTCGATCCAAGTTCAAGTACTACCCGTGTTGAAGAATTTTAGTAATTCTGCAGTTATTTAAATGTTTAACTAGTTTTATCTTAAAATTTATTCTTTAAAAATTATTAAACTAACATTTTTCTTTTCCATAATATTCGATAACTTTGTGTTCTTTAAAGCAACAACCAACGTTGGTCAATTATATGAACATTGACCTTGGCAGGGAAATGAACTCGGGAACTGTCAATGTAATGAAAATGTACCAACTGAAGCTACTCTGAACAATGTTACTCATGTGACTTGTATACGTGATTTCGAATATTGATCAATTTCAAACAGTTTACAGCGCACCGATTTCAGTGAGAGCTTTAAAAGCTTGCTTGTAATTATAAGCTGTGGCGACGTTTATATATGACTGAAAAATTAACTATTTAAAGCTAAAAATTTAAATTGTTAACAACTTTCAATATATGGAGTGGTACTACTATACTATACTATACTAAAGGTACTACTATACTTTACTATACTAAAGTGGTTTTTGAAATAAAAATAATATAATATAACAGGACAAAATACACAAATCGTCGAACCCCTAAGTAAGCAAATTATTTGCTTGTGTTAAGGGTGTTAGACAATGATACAAATACATAGAAATATACATTATAAATACTGAGAATATATTTAATAAACGACCAAACCCAAAAATACAGACATCTATGCTCATCACACACATGCCTGTCCCTGTTGGGAATCGAACCCGAGCCACTCTCAGCTGCAATACGTTAGGTGTCTGCGCTAACCACCCGACCAACGAGGCGGTTGTAAATAATAACTTCAACTAAAGGCCTGTTTCAGATTTTAATATATATTTAATTTTTACTTAGTTAAGTTAAACTCTAAGCTTTGAAGCTACTATTAGGTATATTTTATAAAAATAATAATAATAAGTTATTTTTTTATAAACCCAAATTATGAATGTTGTACTTTAAGACCGGCATATAATTAACATTGCAATGTTCAAAGCAATGCAAAGTCTATTCAAAAGCTACAAAAACAGTAATAAAAGCAAAAGATTTACGAACTATAAATACGTATATTTGTCAAGTACTACCGTCTGTTAAAAACTCTTTAAATTTTCACACTACTTGTTATTGCTTTAATTTCTTTTAAGCGCAGAATTTTAAATGAAAACCAAGTTAAATATTTCTGTTCCAGTTTGAATGGTAAAAGCTTGTTGAATTTAAGTTGTTTTGCCACTGGCACTACGACAACTTACCTTTGCTTTTAAACTATATTTATGTATATTAGTGACATTTATTACGTATTTATTATCTTTAAAATTAGTAGATATTTTAGTTATATCGTAGATTGATGTTGGGATGCTTATTTATTAAAGTTATAGTAAATAATTATAAGCTTTTCTTAACATTGTTTTTATATTAGATTTTTTTTATGTCGAAACTTTTTACTTTATTATAATAAGATAGTTAAAATTGAGTGTCTGTACATTAAATATTTTCCCAAGAAACTGATAGGAGGCGATTAAAGATGAGTAACAGAAACAAAAAAAAACATTTTTTTTAATTTTTGTCTGTCTGTCTGGTACGTTATAACGTCGAATGTACTGGACGGATTGGAACGCGGTTTTTTACAGATGGATTATATATAATCTGGAGCGTTGTTAAAACTTTGTTTCGTCAAAATCGGTTAAGGGAAAAAGAAGTTATGGTCAACTGAAAATTTACTTCAAGCACTGTTTTAAAACTTTTAAACAGAATTGAATGCGGTTTACATAAATGTATATAATTTAGATAAAGCTAGAATTTCTACTTTGTTTTATCTGAATTATAATAAAATAACAAATTGAACAAGAGCCTATGCCCATTTTTAATTTAGTTACATAAAATCTCAACCAAATAATGTTTCTATTCTATGAGATAAAAAAATAACTCATTAATGTGTTATGAGATAGTATTTCGAACCGACAACTATATATATGAATGTATGTGTATGAGTAGGTGTATTTACATGTGTATCGAGTGGCTATATGACATTTCTATAAGTTTACCACCAAAAAGTTACAAAAATAAAATAATAAAATCCCTCAAAACAAAAAGACCTCTAAAAAGAATAAAAATAATATTATTATGTACTTATTGAAATCGTTTCGTAGGGGGACCGCTGTATGTACGTTGACAATGGTGTTTATTTTACGAAGTCAATCATTGAGGACTTGGTAACTTAGGCCTTGGTAACTTACTTTACGTAAGCGATTCCACGACGCAACGACTTCAATAAGTACATAATAATGTTATTTTAATTATTTTTGTATCGGGTTTTTTTTTATTTAATGTAATACTATGTTGTTACATAAATGTTTGATATTGAATAAAGGTATGACGCGTTGCGTTGACTGCTCTAGGCTTATTAAAACTGAAACACGTATTTGTTTTATTTTTGTATCAAAAAAGTGCAATCAATATTGGAATACTTAATATTTAAAATAATAATAATAATGAAATGCGGTAGAACATTTTAAATAAAAATTTCTACTGCATTTAGTTTTTAGCACAAAAAAAACATCATTAGAGTCAGTTCACTGCAAGCTATAGCTTACTTTATATATATATTAGTCCACCTCAAGTATGACTGGATTAGTTAAAGTTAGGAACAATCTCAACTTTAACTAAACCAGTTGGTCATTCCGTATTAAAAAGTTGCGCGACAAGAAATACCTTTCAAAACAAATTGGCTCAGATACAAACTGAAAAGTACAGCCCTGGCGTCGGACCAACTCTCTATCCGATTCAGCAAAACGGTTTTTCTATCAATGAAATGGAATAAGATTTTATTATTTTATTCACATTGAAAAAGTTATTTTTTGTCTAAAACTAAATATTCTATAGATACCTCATCTCAAACTTGACTCAAATTTATATATGTTTTTTCATACATCACGTAATTTGAAAATCTGTCAGAGAATAAAAATCACTTCCTCTCTTTCTTCTATTATAATCACTTTCACACTTTTTATTTTAAATAGCATAACGTTACATATTTTTTTTGAGTAGATGGCATAATTAGATGTGTTGTTTATTCTTTCTCTACTTTTAACATGGCTAAATATGGAAATGAAATAACTATGTAAATGTAATGATCAACTCTGTAACTACTTCAATGAAATAACTCGTTATGTTTGAAAATATCTATAAACATGTATAGCCATGTTAAGCTTATTTAAATTAATGTAAATATAGTATGAAAAATAAACCGATACGGGCAGGGACACGAACCCGCGACTACTGGGAAACCGTCCCGTCGCTCTACCAACTGAGCTACCGTACTGTTCTCCGCCTCGGTGAATTAGGCATTCTATATGTGATCGTCTTTATCGGGACGGTGGTGACCTCTATTAGGTTTCTTACCTCGTTGTGTTATCGCTTACAGAACAATAGTTAAATTTAATTTAACGCCACTGTCAGTGATTCGAATGCCAAGAACCGTTACACTAAAATTGTCATTACGTTGTATAAAGGGTTAACGGCGTAGAGATTATTTCGTTACAGAAATATAATTAAATATTTATATGAAAGGTTTTTGTAAATTGTAATTCTAAATTTAAATGATACTAAAATCAATAATGTTTCTACAATCTGAGATTGAAATATGCTACAGATGTCTTCACAAACTCGATCCCCAAGTCGGTCACTGATAATAAAGAAGAAGAATGTTACTTTAATTTAGTTACGAAAATCATATCAAAATCGATTATTAATACCAATTGTAAAAATATCAATTTGTGCTGATTATCACATTAATAATAATGTATAAGGTTATAAACTTACAAAGACAAATAAAATGTATATTTATACTTATTAAATATTAATATGCATATGTTTTAAGTTTATTGAAGTTCCTAAATAATAAACTAAAGGTATCTGTTTGTTTATCGGATTCCTAGCAATATATTTTTTCAAGATTAATCAATTATTTCATAAATAGTCGCTAAGAGATCTACGGTCTTGAGAAGATACTATTGACAAATATCTTAAGAGAACTAATTTTGTGGATTTAACTTTGTGTAAGTTATATATATAACTTAAAAAGATTTAAATGTTGGGCTCGCATTTACTAAATTAGAGGAATGAACATAAATAAAACCACATTTTCATGACGAAATAGAAGATTTATTAGATTAATAAACAGGATCTAATTTAGTTATCACCAAAATGCTTATCAACTATAATGTTATTATGATAAAAATTATAATAATTTTTAAATATGAATGTGACTTGAATTAAGTAATTGAAAGATTTATTATTTACCTGGAGATATAAGAGTCTTAAAATTACTGAGTTTAAATGCTTATGGTTCAATTAATTACTCTTTGAGGTTCTTTCACAGATATGTAATGTTACTAATAATTATTATTTATTAGAGATCCAAGTTATGTCTGTGTAACACAAAAATATTTATTGAAAGTTTTATTTACATTAACTAAATTACTCAAGGTTTTTCTCCGTCTTCAGACATTATTAGCCAACCATTCCATAATATACAGGATTTTTTGTAATTAATTGGCCACCTCTTGGAGGCAGCCCCTCTACATCGATCTCAACAACATTTTTTCTACGACTTTTTACAAATCTTGATAAACAACACAAAAAAAACGTAACAAAAAAATGTTTGTAAAAAGTACTTAAAAGGTCAACGCTCGGGTGCCATATCTACGCTCAGAGTTAATGCCAGTTCAGAGGCAACAAATAAATTTTGTATAAGAAAACTTAAATTTTAAAAACTATTAATTCTGAAAATAACCCTCTATATAGATATTTTACTTAAGCGTTTTTATTTAATAGTTGTGAGTCTAGTCTCCAATTGTTGGGCAAATATATAGCTTTGAATAATATAATATTAAGATTAGGAAAACATAACTTGAACCTCTCATATTTAGAAAAACATTGTACTATGAATTTAAAGTATAGATTATTACTTTGTACTTTAAAAAAAATGCATTCACACTTTTTAATTAATTTAATTCACAATTTAAAACATAATTATTATAACTTATTATTTAATTAAATTCTAGTTATTTTTTAATTATTTAAATATATTGACACGGAAATTGGCACAAGGGTTTAAAAATAAAGATAAATCATACAACAGTATTTAAGTTATTGCGAGAATAAGAAGAGACGGGCGATAAGATAGTACGAGATATTTTTTTTGCAGTTATTTTTTTTAATCTATAACAAAATATGAGTAAGATCACCAGAGCAAAATGTTTCATTATTATTTTGGATAGCTTAAAATATTTTTATTTTAAGCATACTTATAGCTTGCCATTTCACAAAAAGCTTATCCTCATCGTAATATTGAAATACTTTATATCATTAATATATTAATTTTTAAAATATTGACCTATAAAATATTTATCATCAAATATTGATAAATTGTTTCAAACGCTAAAACTTACTAGTTTTAAATAACTAAGTAAAAATTAATAAAAAAATAATTATAAGAGCATCATTTTGGACCGAAAGTTAAAATAACTACATAATATAATATTGAAATATCTCAATGTTTAAGCTAGTCTACGTTGATGAGTAATTTGCGGTTGTGCGTAAGCTACAATAGTAAGATTTAGAAGATTATTTAATTAAATTGAAGTCAATAAGAGGAAAGATTGTTGAAATTGAATTGTATAAGCTAGAAATGATATAACTTCTAAGTAATAACTTTCTAAAAGAATTCAGTAATTTTCTAGATACTTAATACGGTATATGTTATCTTACTAGAATAAACTTTAACAATATGAGAGTTTTGTGCAAACTTTTTGCATTAAAACTTATTGCAGTAACATAGTATAAAATATTTATATGTTTATTTAGTGAATTACTAACTCTATCGATGGACCATAAATTTATGGAATTGAAAATTCGATTCTGATTATTGAAATAACAAAATTAATAGATATAATTTACTGTTCCTTTCTGTTTTTGCTATCTTTTATCTCTAAATTAATAATAAAGAACAAGAATAATGGTAATTAAGTAGAAGATCTGTATAACAAGTTACCCAAGCTTGCATTCATAAATATCAAGAAAGATAATTTTAAAACTTTATAAGTCTTTAAGTAGGTGTTATTGCAAGTAAAGCACAGTGTTTTAATTTGATCCCTATATGAATAGATCTAGAGTTGTTTTTTTATCGAGCAGTAGTTCTGCTGACACGTCGCTTGGATTTCCTTGGAGCTATTTCTTCAGCTACCTGCAAGAGTTTATTGTAATAATAGATAATAAATTGATACGTTTTGATTAAAAAAAAAGAGGTTTTTTTAATAAGACAAATAGATAAACAGTTAAAATACTTCACATTATTATTATAATTAACATTATAATTTTTATACTAGTAAAATTTTAAAGCATCCAACATTAATACATAAATATTATTGAATGTCTTTACATTAAATTTGAAATCAAACTCACTTACACTGACAGTAGGTATATTCCGAAATGGTACTGGAGGTACTGGACTTGGAGTACTGGAAGTGGATGATGGAGCCTCTAGTCTGGAGAGATACAGGATTGGTTAATAATTCGATCCCAATCACATATATGAATATACGAGTAAGATGAATGTTATAAAGATGTAAGGTACAAATAAAACATGTGTGTGACAGATAATTAAAAGGATATCCGTGGAGTTCTTTGTTCTCTATTTTGTAAATATACAGTAAAGACATATAAGTCAAACTATGAATAATAATCTTCTAATAAATGGATATCGGCACTATCCTGTGACTGAAGATTTACATACAGAATACGAAATTCACTAAAGCGAGTACCAACACGGTAGTTTAGTTGATAGAGCGACAGGGACGTACTAATATATATTATTAAGTATAATATTAATAAATACATATATTCTTGACAGAATAATACAGAAGAAATGCTTATTTTATAACATTACTTGTACTCTAAATATATAAATTTATTTAAAAAAAACAGATTTTGTTTGAATTTAAAAGACATTATGTAATAAAATAATGAGTAAAAATTGTAAAAAGTTTTAAACTTTAATTAGAAAATCTGGCTCTAATTAGTATATAGTAGAACGACATGTTGTAACTTTCTCACTGGTCTTTCTTATTTTAAATACTAACTTTTGCTCATTCTCAGTTCGCAGACACAGAATTAGTTTTAACCTCTCATTGACATTTGAGGTCAAAATTAAGGCTTTTTTTAAAATATAGTCATTGGTACTCATGTATATGATTGATTGGTTATTATTATTAAATAATTTCAATATTTAAATTATTTTTATTAAAATATATAGATTTGCAATAATGTATGCAAAGTTTCTAAATATATGTTCATTTATTTGTGTAATATTATAATCATTCTAATTATAAACAGCCTGTTCGTTTAAAAATACTGTAGTTGGTCTATATACAAAAATTACACAATACAATACCTTCTGGTGTTTCTTGGAGGCGGAGGCGGTGGCGTTCCACCAGATCGCGAAGACACCGGTGAATTCACAGGAACAGCCACAGCTTTCGGCGAAGGTTTTATATTAGCCACGACTTTTCCACACACAGACTTAACTTCCACATCATATTTCTCTTTAACGCTAACATTGATTGATTTAGAGGATGCTATAGATTTACTTTTTTCGACGTCTAGATTGGTGGAACAAGTTTTATCGTCTGGATTTGTTGAGCACGTGTCACTTAGGGTGGTGTTAGTGTCTGTGCGTGTGTGTGTGGATCACAACACTGTGTCCAGCGTGTCAAAGGAGCGCAGAAGTGCGGGGTCCCGGGCACACCAGCGAGCCAGCTCATCTGGAGTCACCACGCCATCTGCATTTGTGTCCATTAACTGCAAGATCATAACAACTCAGGAAATCAAAGATTCTATATTTAAATATAATATTGGTTTGTAGTAGAAGGACCAAGGAAAAGATAGTTTATCTGAAGATCTTCATTGAAATATTAAAATCTGCAACATGTTGGAAATAGTCTTTAAACATTTCAGTCATGTTTAGCTTATTAGTTATTAATTGATTATTATTAAAAACTCTAGAAAAGAAAAATCATGTATGGGAAAAATTATTAGAGCAAAGATATTTTATCTAAATTCTTAGTCCTAAATAATAATTGCATAAATAACTGACATGAAATATCCTATCAACGTGGTCTTCGGCAGCAGCTTTATTAATCGGTGGTGCTGCGGCCCGTCCCAACAGCTCATACACAGCTTGTACCACTGACAGCATCTCGCTTCTGGAGATTCTTCCATCACCATCGACGTCATACAGCGCAAAGACAAATGACAGCTTTTCTTGACGGGAGCCGCGCGCTACGCGGGATAATGTGTCCAAGAATTCCTTTTGAAGATTTCTTTTTGTTAAGTGATTTTAAAAGATTTACATATAACATATCAAAATTTTAATAAAATTTAGTAAGCCGCGATTTTGTCTGTCTGTAACGGTGGATCCAGATAAAATTAAACCTACGTTAACGTTACATATTACATATCGCATTCTTAAAATTTATGGGTCCCATAAAATGGTGCCACGATACATTGTTTTACGAGTTATTTTTTTGTTGCTTCAGTACAATAATTATCTTATTAATAAAGAAAATGATTTAAAAAGAAAGATATTGTTTTTTATATGTAATAAAGCATGCTAAAACTAATATCTTATATTCTCGTATGAATCCTGCAACCGTCTCCATGGTGCGATATAATATCATATTAAAATGCTTGTTGAAATTTGCTAAATTTCTGATCAAATTTCTTATTACTTGTAAATTGTAAGTCGGGGTTTGACAAACTTGCCTCAAAATTGAGTTTTCCTGTTTGTTTATGCTTGACAGTGTTGAACACAAAGTGAGCGTACTGAGTTGCATCTAAAATATAAAAAACAATATTAATAGATATTTAGTTTCAACAATATTTAAATAAAGCCTCAACTCACCACCAAGAGGAAAAAATTGACAGAAGATGTTCTTGAATGCTTCTTCGTCAACCATTCCAGTTGGACATTCCTACAAAACAATATTTAAAATTAATATATTTTCAAAGTTACATTTTATTGTTTTTATCTTTTTTTTAAATTTTTATGAACTGTTAAGCTCATCAGTAAAAACCCCAAATGAGTCCGAAATTAGCGGAGCAATTACCGTTATCATTTATGATAACAGTCGGGTATATATACATATAACAATTACATGTTCGTATAACTTTTATTCAATATTAAATTCTCTTAGAGGATGAATTTACAATACTTTCTTAGCAGCTTATGTTTTAAAATAAAAAATTGTTTCAGCTTCTGGAAATTGTTTGGGATAAACGTTGATAACGTGCGGATATTTTTTTAACTATTGTATGGGATAATACTACATTTATATTTGGATGAAGTCTCAAAGAAATATAAGTAGCTACAAAAAAAATGTATAGTAAATTTCATCAAACATAGTCCTTTTTTTACAACTAGTGTCAAGTTTCAAAAACATTTGTATTTTTTGAAAATATCTGTAGGCACGTATAGCTATGTTAGGCGTATCAAAATTTTAAATAAAACGAAAAACAAATAATTTCGAACCCGCGATTGTTGGGATACCGTCCCCGTCACCAATTGAGCTACCATAATTGAGCTACCATGTCGCTACCCGCTTCGATGAAATTAGCAGCTATATACGATCGTCTTTGTCATGACGGTGGCAACATTTTATTAAATTAAAAGGTTAAAAAAATATTTGAATTTAAAAGTGTGAATTCAATATGGTTTATGATCGTTTTTATGATTTCCCAAATGAGTGTTAAATGCTCCAAATTTAGCTAATTATATGTATTATAGAACGAATTTTGTTTCGGTGAAAATAAAATTGTTCCAATGGGATAGTCGATCCGATTTCATAGGTCTCAAGGTCAGTCGTGTATAAATGTTTATTTGGTAAATAATAGTATTTCCAGCACGGTTTCTTGAAAAAAATAATAAGGACACCTTTTCTGTTTTTTTTTATTCTGTGTATAGTTAAAAAGAAGATACCATTCATCAACAAACCACAAAATTTTAAAACTCTCTCTCTCTCTCTCTTTTTAAAACTTTAGAATAGTTTTAAAAAGAGGTTTTAAGAGTTCCTGCAGAATCAAAGTAAAATTTTCTGGTAATAGTCTGTAATTATAATCTGAATCATTGACCTATTTTATTTACAGCTTTATGAACTTCTAAAGTGTTATATCATCTAACCAAACCATAAATTATCCAAAGGACTTGGAACACTGGTTGGTTAATAATCTTTCAAGATAGATTTATATCTGTTGATTTTTGTTGTGTCTAGGATTTTTTATAGGAAATATGATTAATTATAATATAAGTAATTTTACACAAACATATACAAATGGATTTTCTCTGTCTGTCATTTTAATGTATCAGCTCCTTCTGAAACCATATTTAAAACTGCAAGGTGATTAAGAAGGAAGTTAATATAGTTTTGCCTTAGACTTTATAAAGCACTACTTTATCCGGAAATACATAATCAAAGGCAAAATACTCATTTCATTAATCCAATTACACTATTGAATTGAACCCTATATTGAATTTTATTAAAATCCATAAAATATAGAGGTAATTATTAGTAAATGTTATAGAGTTTATTTATAAGTATTTTTTTTAATTACTTATAAATAATCTCCATAACATTCAATCTGGAATATTTAAATTAAGTTACGCTTATGAAGTGGTGGGGCGGTCGAATCGAGACTCTTGTGGGAATTCTTCCTGTTGAAGAGCTTAAATGTTTCCCACTTCACCAATTAGGGCTCCATGGGGTCAAGTGCCATTAATTGGCTATTTTGACCAGCTTACTAATTTAGAGTTTATTTCAAATTACGATAAACTATCTTTATTTATATATTTTTTTACTGTATCTGTAAAATTTTTAATGATTAATTATTGTTTGAGGTCACAAACAAATATTTCATAACATATTTCTTTGTGAAGATGATTCATAATTATTCAAGAACCATGAGGGCCTAGAGATAACCAACGATAGCAGAAGCGAACTCCTGATGGTGACTAACCGTGATGTCTTCCATCCCTGAAAGCCAGAGCCAACATCCATCATGGCATGGTCCAGGATTAGGAAATATTTTGATTCGCAAAAGCCGAGCTTGGGGGCAATGAGTGAGCCGACACCCTCGCTAGGGAGGCGAGGAAAGCTTAGTGTCATTCGTAAGGCGATGTCTCCGTCAGATTACGCTTAACGAATGGAACAAGCGCTTCGGGGAGGGCAAAACAGTCACCGTCATCAGGCTAGCAGACATGCGTACAGAATCGTTCAGAGGATGGATGTTGCCGGCATCACGACCTAGAAGCTCACGGGGCACTCTGAGTTCTACGTATACTTGAACCTATTCAGATGTGAGAAGAACCCATCATGTGCTTGTGAACCAGGAGTCGAGGAGACGATCGTCCATTTGTTGACGGTTTGCCCAATACACAGTGTCGACAGATACAACCTGGAGAGCAGAATGAACCTAAAGTAAGCTCAGAGAACCTTACAATCTTAATTAAGGACCACCGACACCTATTTCTTGAGTATGCACATACAATTGTAAATATTGTAAATAAAAGAAATGGAGAAAATATATATGATTGCAATAATTAATGAAATGTCAAATAAAATAGAAACATATCGCTGAAGTTAAGTCTATATCTGTCTATATCTATATTTTATAGAAACTTGTATAGATAAAAGTAGGACATTATGCGGCTATAAACATAAATTTAGAAAATCTCCAGATGATAGTAAAAGCATAGAAAAAATATTTTAGAAAATTGCGAAGAAATAGAAAAACTGACAAAAAAAATAAGTTAGACTGATAAAAATATTAGATTAATGTACTATAGGTATAGGCAAGTTGTCATGTAAGTAACACACTAATTGTAAGATAAAAAGTATTATGGCCAGATTAAAAATAAAGTTAATAATACTGAAAAAATCAATCATACTTTATTTGATTTATAATAACTGATTGCAAACTGTGGCTGAAGTAATGTGGCTTCAAATTGAACACAACGGTCATCACGCCGCTGTTGTAAAACGTGACATGAATAACCGAACTAGTTAATTTATTGTTTCACGTTCAGCGCTTTTTAAACACGGTCAATATTAAAGATAAGCTGGGCTGGCGTAAATAAATATTTATACATAAAATGAAATAGTATCATCACAAATTCCGTACATAAAATATCTGTATTTTTTTCTGCTTCGTATAGAACTGAAAAACAATAGTATTTAAATTAATTAATTAATTTAAATTATTTTTTACCGTGTGTCTTTTTGATTTTGGTTATGACTACAATACTAAAATGTAGCAAAATTAATACAGCTAGGTTTGATAACCTACTTATTATTTATTTCGATATTTTTTTTTATTGATATGTCCGATTTCTTAAGCAAATACCAATTACTAAAATTAACAGAGTCTGACCTGTTTAAATCCCCGGTACATCAGTTTGATCTCATGAGGAGTGAAGTGAGAAGCTCGGGCCAGGGCTTCCGGTGGTTCTGGGCGGTACCTAGACCCAGGGATCCAAGAATTAGATCCAAAGTCTTCACACTCCTCGTCTGGAAGAAAAGCAAATTTCATTATAAATTCAGAATCGATTTACAATCAGCGATTGACCTTCCACTTCTATAAACTTAATCAGCAGTCGGTTATAGGCACTGATATCTTAAGAAACGGATTTTATATTTTTATTTTTACTAACCGTTATCTTAATAAGAGTTTAATCGAGATAGTTCTTTATTTCTTTCGGACGTTAGAAGTATATAAATATATTTAAAAAAAATAAACTTTTTAGAGAAATAATCCCTATGCCGCGGGAACATGCACACAAACAAATAATGTTCAGAAAGTACACCCAGACTCATATCATGAATTTGTGGATCACACAAAGAATTATGCCTTGTAGGAATCGAAACCCCAACCAAAGACTAGTGGTGAGTTAATCACTAGACCACAAGACAACAATGTTTATAAGTACCCGCGGCATCGGTTTTATGGAAGGGGAATAGAGTTATAATGACTGCGTTTTATTTTCTTTCTATTAGATTCTTTAGTTTTCTCAGATGAAAAAGTATATTTTTTTATAAAAAAGGAATATTGGTAATTTACTTGGAGTCGGCGACTATAAGTATAATATATTACAACAGATTATAATTGCTGATTATGATAACCTGCCACAGGCCAGACGGCGGTCCTTCTTGGGAATTCATGTTAGTAGGATCTTAGCCAAACTTTCCTATAAGTGGCGTTGGATGGAATCCACTTTTATTTTTATCCTTCACCGATCAACCGAACGCACGGCCACAGTTAATTAAGCAATATGTCATCAAAAGGAAACAAAAAGGCTCTCTCTATAAAAATGAACGAAATTTGTATTAAATATCGTTAATCAATTTACCCTCAATGTTGTAGTGATGTTACGTGACTCAAATAACATCAAAGTGAAGACACCATAATGTTATTCGAGTCACGTCTTATGCCAGCGACCATGACACATGTGCTGAAAATTAAATAGTTTACAGCAAAATAATATAAAGTGTATACACGTTGCATTCAAAAAGCTTTTTGATACGAACGTAACATTTTATTGTGTTTTATTAATTTGAATGTTACAATCGAACTATAAAAGCACACACTTAAGCGATCGTCATTTCAATGTTTAGTAGATAAAACATAATACATCGGGATTGATATCGGATGTCAAACGATATTAACCGAAGTAAAAAGTATCCTACATCCTGTCTAAACTGCCAAAATTGGTACTTTTCATGTAAATCTACATTTACTTTTCATTAAAGTATTTTCAATATTGTACAAATAAAAAAATAGTAAAGAATTTTTTACAACTTTTTAGAAGTCCATGTTACTTAAAACTTAAAAAAAAGGTTTTTTATTGGTTTTTTATGTGTTACTATTTTACTAAATTTATAGATTATACAATTATAAAAACAGTAGGTAAATAAATATAGAATCCAAAAGCAATTAACTTAATATAAAAAAAAAATATTTACAAAAGTTTAGAAACTCATTCAGAATGTTGACGTTAAATGATAAAAAGTGTCTTTCGCCGTTCGGAACTTTTCTCCAGGGACTGTGTTTTTGAACGCAGATGTGGAGAAAATATTGTTTTTAATAATACTTAAACTGGAATTACGTGTGAATTCTCATGCATAATACGAAGGATATATGCAGATTTGGGAAGATATGTTTGGCAATTTGAATTGTAAGAATTTACATGTGTAGGTACTTCTTGTTTGTCCGTGTTAAAATTAGCCTATGATATCCACATCATAATCTATTTGAATAAAAAATATTTGACACCCAACAAAGATCGACTGCATTACTAGTGTTGCCATATTGCAATAAACCGACTGATCAAATATGGAGAAGGTATCGATATAAAAATGACAGCTATTTCACCGAATAGCGTCTCGAATACGACATCGATATTCTTGAATACTACTTTTATGTAACTTATGTTATGCAGAGAAATAGTTTTGTCAGTTTAACTTAAATTGTTAAACATAATATCAGCAGTTGTTGAGTCTTTTTTAGCTTGTGATATTTTAATATTGACCTGTAAAGTAAGGCTCTTAACAGCTGTGACATCAATCTGGAACTATTATAATAATAATTCTTTATTGCCACATAATAATACACTTCAATATAAACAGTACAAGTTAATGTTCAAGATTAAGACTAAAACTAATACTATTATCAGCTGGTACTTATAAAAGGATAACCTGTGTAGCAATAAAACGCAAGAATAAATGATTTAAACATGCAAGGGTATATGTATGTCTTGTAATGCGTTGTGTGTAAATGTTGTAGATCTCAAGAGTTGTATGTATTCATTTAATTGGGTGAAGAAGCTTCTCCGAATCATTATAATAACTTATAGTGATTCGGAGAAGCTTCTTCACAAGTTCTTCTTCTTCTTCTCTTCTTCTTCTTCTTCTTCTTCTTCAGAAGTTGAAGTAACCAGTCAGTCACAGACTTTTTAGAGACGTATCTGTTTTTGTGGACAATATTTATAATTTTGTTAGCTTTAGTATAGACAAAACTCCCAAGAAAATGGTAAAATCTCTTACAAAAGGAAGTTCTGTAAATAAAAAAAAAAAAAAAATAAATAAGATGATACAAGATAACCAAACTTGGATATGTGTAAGTGTTGTTTTAATATAACTTGGAGTAAAAATAAATATTTACTCGATTACTTGTTAAACTAGTGGTGGACGTTCCTGCCTAATCCATATATCGCGGGTTTGATTTCTACACGAGACAATACTTTCTGTCATCCACAGATTTTTTTCTAAATGTAAGTGTAGTATCCATCTCTTGTGTATTTGTAAACGCGATATGGGAATAATTACTTTATTCTGGAATTGTGCTAAAATAAAATAGTTATCGCTCTAATAACTAAATCTAATATACAAATAAAATCATCCAATTTAAAGAATATAATTATAAGTTTAATCAGGTCTAGCTTCAAATTTTTTAAATACAGGTTAAACATTAAAATGAATTTATCAAAATAAAGTCATAGTTCTTTATTAAAATAGTACATATATTACACTTGTGATACTCTATTTGGAAGGTAACAAATATCCTTGGAGAAGAATCGGAAAATAACTGCTTAAGAAAGAAAGAAAGAAAGATAGAAAACTTTTATTCGGACGTTGTACATAATTAGAATAAAAACAAACAAAAAAAACCTGTAAAATAAACAAACCAAAAAAAAATAAGAAAAGACAACATTAAATAAAATAACAATAAAAAAAACAATACACTAAACAAACGCATTCTTTCTTCAAACAACTTTCTCTTCTTTTTTTTGGACTAAGAATGCTATTAGTTAATACGTTCTAAGTGACAGTGAAGCACTATGTAAGGTGGGTGTTTTGCGTCAATATTCGAGATATTATATATTTCATTATTCGCTATTCGTGTCACTTCGTATGACAGAAGCCATGACACATGTGATGAAAATTAATCAGTTTTAAACGTCATAGATATATATCTAACAATTCTATGGTTATAAACAGTTTCCAGCAAAAATATAAAATCCCATTAAAAGCATTAAAATCTGTCTAAAAGTAATATTTCTCTCTGCTGAAACAGTTTTTTTGCGACTGAAAAGTACATTAGACAGCAGCCAGGGGCTCTTTATTTTCTCAAAAAAATAGATTAAGAGATATGAAAATGAGAAAGAGAACCAATCTGTCCATATATTACTAGTTTCATTGTAAGTAATGAAACCACGTTTTGTGTTTCCCGTTAAAACGACAAAATTAAAGAAAGATTTATTTTTTAATATTCACTCAGACTTTTAAAGCACCTACTCTGTGCTTTAATAAGCTCTAAAAAATAAGCTTACTGAGTGAACAAGCAACAGAAAGAAGGATTAAAAATTTCTATTTAATCTTTTTGAATCTTTAAACACGACTTAGGGGCTCATAAATTCCAAGACAACTCTATCACTGTTCAAGAAAATCAATGCAAATAGATTCAATTATTATAATCATAGTTGATTTTAGCTATGAAGCTATATACCTAAAATACGATACTAGTCCTTTAGTGACGAGGACTCAGATGAAAGTTTTATACAAATTACAAAATGGGTGGAAACAAAGAAAGATATTTCTTGAAGTTAAATAAAATGATGGAAAATAATAATATAACTTTTATTATATTAGCTTTGTAGCATGGCCATAAAATTAAGGCTACTAATAAAATCCACAAAAACAGATGGCGTAAATTTCGACATACCGAAATATCGTCATAAAAGGATAATTAAAATGTATTATTTTTCTCAATTACAATTAACTGAATAATATAAAATAATATAATATAAAAGGTTTATAAAAACTCATCACCAAAGTGTTACTGCTCGTACATTGCTAGTACATATATACTGTGATAAAACTAAATAATCAAATATAAAGAAGGTCTAGATATAAAATTGCCAGTATCTTCACGCAATACCGAATATATATAGAATGAAAAATAAACCAGGGATTCGAACCCGCGATCTCCTGGAAACCGTCCAGTCACTTAACCAATTGAGCTACGTTATCGCTGTCCGTCTCGTGAATTAAGCATTCTATGTATCGTCGATGATGGGACGTTATAAGGTATACAAATTTTTATTATTATTTTATTTTCAATTGTTAATAGAATGACCATTCTATAAAATGCATTACCAAATTGTTTTTATCATTGACTTGGGTTTGTAGAATTGAGACAATAAAAGACATTCTGGCCAAGTAGACCGCTGTCTCTAGTGGATACAAACTTTCTCGAAGGTATATTTTTTTATGAACAGTTTTCAAACAATACGATAGAATTTGATTTTGATACAGCTACTTTAATAATATCTAGTTCATGAATAGAGATGTTGAAAAAAAGAAAGACTGTAACATAAAAAAAAATTATTAATAAACGTATAAAAATCCATTCATTTTAAGGTTTATTATTATAACCTGCACCCATTTTTGTGTTTTCTGTGAAATAAGGAATTTTGACGTAATATATTTTATAACTCAAAAGATTTAAAAGATAAAGTAAAAGAAACAACTGGCTTAGAATTAGATCCCATTGATATATTTATTAGCGAGAGTAGTTTTGAAACACTCTTAGAGATTTAGGGAAAATAACAAATTACTTAACTAATTTCATTACAATTTTGATAATATTTTGTTCCTCTTCATAATATTCTGTTGTTTGACCTCTTGAATTAGGCTAAGAGCACTATGTTTTATATTTTATAATATTTAATAAGTTGCTATTAATTTAAAAATATAACTAATATAGACATGAAAGATTACACATTTTGGCAAGATTGATATTTTATAATTAATTACAAAACCACAATTTCTTTCTTTAAAAGTAAAGACGAATAATTAAATTAAGAAGAAACACCAGAAAATAATTATACTAGCCAGTTTTATATAGATTCGAACAAAACCAAACATTACCAAACAAACTAAAGTTAACACTAGTCTCAAATGACAACAGAAAGGTTGGGAAGTGTTGATGCTCATAAAGATACTCAAATATATATTATATACATATATCTTTTTGTTATAATGTTGTATGTAAATTGCTTACTAAATGTTGTTGTTTTTGAAACAGTTATCACTATAAAAAATAAACGGCTGTTGTAATTGTTGTGTGGTTCTTCTCAGATTGTATTTCTCCGCATTCACATAATTGATCGTCGATTACATTGATCGATCGATTAATTATATTTTAGCAGATAGTATACAAGTTATTACGTTATATATGACTAATATAATATACCACATATTTTTCAGAGAGTTCATATTTTTTCATATATTTCCTAACGGTTATAATTATTTTAATAAAATTTAAATATTAGATTTTTTTTTAATCTACAGAGCACTTGTTAATGTTGAGGAAAGAAGATAAAATTTTCTATTGAAATAAGATGTTAATTTCAAAAAAATATATAAAAAGAAATAAAGGAAATATAATAAAGTAGAATAGTATGCATATAAGAAACATCCTCACAACTTAATCATAATATCACAAACGCACATTTACTTTTACAGAACTTTGTACTTTAAACAATATCAGAGACAACCCTAAAACATCGCTCTAGTTTTTATTTTAGTGTTAATTAATTATCAATCCAAATGATTCGATTTTCTATTTGGGATGTTATTCAAGGTTAAATTACATATCCATCCGTATTTTAAAATATTTTCCTAATGAGGCAGACAAAGTGACGGGTAACAACTAGTACACAATGATTCAATGTATTGCAAAGCATTGAAACGGGTGTAATATTTTCTTAACTCGCTCGTTCATAAACTTAAGTCCCGGGAGTAATAAGTTCTGAAAGTCGGAAGACACTTCTTATTATTTTAAGTCCACATTTGAAATGAGGTTTTGAACTTGTAAAATAAAAAAATGCTCTATATATTTTGCTGAAACATTCTTATACTTTTTGATTTTACATTTGGGTACAAACTGTTACGATAGATGGATTGACATGCAGGGGAGAGTATCAGAAAAAGAGGCCATTAAGGAATAGAATATATATAACAGTAAAATTAGAATCTCTGTCTAAAATGAGCAGTGTTCATGACCTACGTTGATTAGGTTTGTAAAAAGTTATTAAAATTAATATATATTCATTTTTTATTACATATTTATTCTTGGTTTTTGTCTTTGATTTTCTTTTATGTACCATTAAGCACATAAAGTTATAAAACGAAGTTTAAAAATTCGTTGCACCAAATGTTCGGTGCACGATTGGACAGTTGATATCTGTTCCCTCGACTTATGAATGTTCAAGGAAAGTAGAGTGCGTCGTTTGGACTTTCGTAGCAAAACAATGTCCGACATTCAACTCTAACATCGCGAAATGGTAGGCGGTGTTGTCTTTGATGCCTTTTTTAATTTTGAGGTGAAAAGAGTACCAAAAAGATGAGTCGGCTTTCTCTTTTGCAGCATGTGCAAGAAAGTTTAATTCTTATTTGCATTTGTTTTATCATATTACTATCGTATACGATATGTATGGATGATTCAATTATTCAATACATGTCATTGTTACAACGAAAACAATGCAATATAATTGGATGCATTTAACTTTTTCCATTCAAAGAAATAAAATACGAAAAACTTTTAAAATACGAGAGTCAATATACCCAGATATACTATATCGTTATTATTTAACTACAGTTTATTATCATAGTTAACATTTATAAATGTCACCAGATCCAACTCTTATCTTGTTAATTCGAGTCAATTTATTTTACTGTTCAATATTTGTGTTAAATTACGATTTCACAATGCCATATGAAATTTATACCAGAAACATTTTGAAACAAGTAATTATTTTTGATAACGTTTAAAAAAGCCGTTGTTTTTTTTTTCTTTTTTTTGTATTTATTTTGTATTTCAACCTTTATTTCTTGTAAAACCAATAGATGCAATGTTTTATTTTAATTTTCTTCCTAAAGTGTACAAAAATTGTATAAGCTAGAATTAATAAATTAAATCAAAAGACAAAACGTCATTGTCATTTGAACGTCAAAAAGATATTGTGCAGCAAATGAAGTCGCAGGCAACGGCTATGCTAAATGAATTTTACTTTAGATGGTCTTTTGCAATAAAATACCTAAAGCCACGTTTTATAAAAGATCATGACACAAACGTGATGAAAATTTAACAATTGTAACAGTTTACAGCAAAATTATACAATTTCAGAGCGAGCTTTTTAAAGTTATGTTACACGTTACATTTAGGAAGCTTTTATTTTAAATGGAAGTTTTGAAAATATTATTGTTTTAGTAATGTAAGCGGTGCATAAATTATTAATGAAAAAAATAATATAAATAATCAAATAAAAATTATAAGTAAATATCATAAAAAATAAAATATAAATAAATGTTGACAACTGAAAGTAGGAGATGGTATCAGAAATGGTTATTAATATAATAATAAATCTCCCAATATATCCAATATCCCTTTTTTTTTATACCAAACTAGATTAATGCTTGATACATTCCACCTGATGGTAAGTGAAATGTAGTCTTAGGTGGTAACGCGCATTAACCTAGCAAAAAATGAGCTATTACATTATTCGTCGTGCAGCAGTGTATATACAGTTTAATAAAAATGTAACTGTATATTTCTATTTATTTAAACTACAATATGAATGTACGTTTCACTTTATCTTTGAATTTTCCAACACTTTTATATTCAGGTAAAGTGACACAAAGAAGAAACGAGGCCAAACTACTCATAGTTACGTGAAGAGGCCTCAGAGGATAGTTTGTACAAATGTGTATGAACAAAGCGTTATTGCCTCGAGGTACGAAGAAAATGAAGTGTTCACTTTTGCAATTTATAATCTTTTGAACTAAATTACTGTGTTTTAAAATAATGTATGTAACGCAATTCGTGGTTTCAGATTAGTGAAGTTATTGACAATTAAAGGTTTAAGAATTTTTCGTCTATATAAAGGAATATTTCTTTATATGTCCAACAATCTTATTATTCATATAATACCATCTTCCTTAAATGTTGATTCATAGAAAATTATTAATTTGTTTTCTATAACCATGGCTATCGACTAGTAATAGTACCCAGTATTTTGGATTTTTTGGACACATAATAGTGACTTTTTATATGTACATGTATAGTACCAGCTAGACTGCTTTACCATTTAACTTTATGAAGACATCAAGTTATGAAAACAGTATTCCCCTAAATATTATACAAAATATAAAAGTAATAATATTTTATTTATAAAAGTTCATAAACTTATTTGAAATGTTGACTTGCAGTCATAAAAAAGTGTCTTCCGCCTTTCAGAAGTTATTACTGCGGGGACTTGAGTTTTTGAACGAGCAAGTTAAGAAAATATAACATCCGTTGCAAGAATAAAGTATTTTGCAATAATACTGAAGTCATAGTGTATGTATGTGTACTGTTGCTCTGGTTTTGGTATTTATTTATTTATTAATTAAGACAACATTTACAAAATAGTGATGGGTCATTAGATCATTTTGTGTGCTATTTTTTAATACAGCTTTATACAAGTGTTGTACTAAGTTTTAACCAATTCAGGAAATTTCTTGAATCTTAATCCTTAAACATCTACAACTTAATAGTTCACTCGATAATTTTTTCTAATATATTAGCTTACAAAATATTTAAGTTTGAAATTGGATGATTTTAATAATCACGGCTGAGGGAAAAGCATACATAATAGATTATAAAGTTCTTATGGGCGTTTGTGACGTCATAATTGTGTAACTGATAATTATATATGTAATAGTAGTAATAGATCATATAATAATATCTTATCATTAGTATATTGCACGTCAATTAAACGCGACATCGACGTAAATAATGTCGATGGGATGCGGGCGCTACACACGTATCGGTGTCATGAGGCTTAACGCAAATAGTATTGAATGTATTGAGTAGCTTTATGAGCATCAATAATACAGAACATTTATTTTATCATTTAAGACCACTGTGAATAAAGGAATTGTTTGATATTGTTTGTTGTTTGAACTTATGTTTAAGCTGGCTAGTAGTTTTTGATGGTTCGTCTTAATTTATTTTAGTAATTTCAACTATTTGTGATTTGGAAATTGTATAGCAATAACTTTGCAACCTCAGTTTACGGATTTAAAAGAAAAACAAGCTTATATTTATGAAGTTGTTTAATAATAAAAAACTAGTAAAATAAAATTATAGGCGAATATAAGAAAAGGAAAAACATTATACCGTTACCCTAATTTAAGAGATCGTATTTTCTGACTGATGATTATAGCCTTGCAATTTAGCAGGGGAATAAGATATTATTATCTGTCCTGTTTTAATAAAAAACATTTCTGTATTTAACTTTTGTTCTAGTTTTTTGTAGTCGTCAGTCTTATCATTTCAATGATCAATTGAACGAAGCAAAACTTAATACAATGGAGCCATCCAAAGTGCCAACATCCACCTAGAAATGCAGCAAAATTTAGAACTCAAAAATAGTCTCCATATTAAAACAAATCTCCAAAAATATTTTATAACATAAACTTTGACCTTAATATTTTTAACATAACGAACAAATCTTCTCAATTTTTTGGATCATTCCCATCTTACTTACCTCCTTTTTATTAATGTTGTAAACAAAATAGATCTTGAAAAAGGATTATTATTCGACTAAAATTTTTTGTGTACTTAAAACTTTTTGTTTTTTAACATTTTGTATATTTGATGGGTCCAATGCGATCTTTGCTATTGTTTTTAATTTTATTTATTTATAATTTTTTAGTCATCTATGAAAAGTTTTAAAAAATTGCCTTGGAGTATTTAATTTGTTTTTTTTCGATTCCGGCTGGATTCTATTTAATATGATAAAAAATCATATTTTTGTACCCTGGGTGGTGTAACATAGTGTTACAAATTATTGCAGTAACCAAGTTACTTAATAATTTACACTTCGCAGCATATTTTTTTGTATTATAAGTATATGTTGAAATTAAGATGAAAAGGCTACAAAGACTATTGACATATATAAGATAATGTGTAGGCCCTAAGATAAATCCTTGAGGAACACCAAACGCCAGTTGTTATTTATCTCTATATGCAAAATAATCTTCTTTTCTACAAAATTGGCAACATACCAGAAGTGTAAAATTACAAAATTTAATGTGTTACAGCTTGCATCACGCAATATATTATTTAAAATAACATTTATTATAAAGTTTCTACGTATTACTAGATCTTGCTTGTCTAGTATATATCGTTTAGAATTAGAACTGAAAAATGTAAAAACTTTGTTTTTCTTTTTGCCTAATAAAGTGTAATATACAGTGTAAGATAATATGATCAATTTTGTTAAATTAAACATTCTGGTATTTTATTTTAATCCTTGAACCATCTTCAATAAACTGCGGGTAGTTCAATATTTCGTTTTAAAATCAAGCTGGTTTGAAGCCGCGTATGTGGTAGCAACGCAATAGAGTAGAGCCGATTTTTACATTTTGATTTTCGAACTGTTGAATTGCAATTTATACAGTTAAAGCTATTTAGAAATTCGAGCAATGTTATTTTCGCATTTACACTTACAACAATATCAAAAAAAGGGTTTTAGGAGGCTTAAAATAGTTTTATTTATAAATTCATTTTTTATTAAAATTAATAATTACATTTAAATGTTTAGTTATAAGATTTTATTAATTAACATTCTTAAAACAATGTTACGTTTAAGAATTACCTGAAGGTCAGGTTATGTTTCTATATTTTAAGGTTAGGTTATTTGTTTCTGTTTATGTACATTTCTCAACAAAGGTTGTTAGGTTCTGGGAATATTAATATAAGTTAAGATCTATAAAATAATTAGTTTGAAGTGTTTGCGAAACCTAAAAGCTTATGTTTGCTGTCGAAAATGGTAAAGTATTTCACCTCTGACGTGAATAAAAGGTAAAAAACTGTAACTGTTATATTCTGAAAGGCTTTCACATACGGCATAGAGATACAAAAAAGAAACGAGGCCAAAAGACTCATAGTTACGAGTACTACACTTTCGTGTGGGTCTGAATGAAAGAACACCATTGTTTTTGAATAAAAAATTCGGTGATACAATTATATAATATTATCATTATAATATCAGTATGAAAAAGAAAATTCCTTTATAAATATAAAGGAATTCTCTATATAAATATATAAAAAAGGTTCCACAGCTTGGAGATTGTTACCATCGGGCCTTAAGAAAACTTAAACGAAATAAATAAATGTCGGTATTATATACACCTAGCGTTTGCGCACGGTCTTTGTCCGGATAAGATTGTGTCTTAAAGACTAAAAGCAAAATAAGAAATTAAAAAAGATTTAAAAATTATGATACCTTATACAGGTTTTATCATGTAACAAAAAGTATACAAAAACCACGTATTATTAAAAAGAGAATTAGCAAAAGTACTAAATAAACTTCATTTATTTTAAACTAATAAACAAATAAACTTTATTTCTGGTGAATTAAACAATCAAAGAACAAACTAAAGTCTACTCTCACGTATCTGCTGCGTGCGGCCGCGGTCAGAAGACGGAGCATTCATTATTATGTATGACGCGTGGCGTCCTATTTAAACAAAGTTTTTAGCGATAATAAATAGTCTGTGTATCTTCTGTTGGTTTAGCAAAATTAGGTCTAGGGCTAGGTAAGGCACTTATATTATTTGTAGGGGTTACAGTTTTCGCATGCATCATTTTATTTATTTTCTATAAAATGCCCTAATTTGGTTGACCTTCTACAAATAGATGTCATACATCACCATATGTTACTGACTTATTTTTAGTTCAACTAGAGAAGAACGTTTTATTAGCATATTGCATCAACATATCACTTACTATAAAGCCAGCGCATCCGAAGAAAGCGGGGCAGCAGTGCTTTCCTTCTGATTTACGTTGTTTTCCGTGGGAATAAGATATTTTCCCGCAATAAAAAATAATCTGTGTACTTTCTTAACATCTTATCTATGTTGATGTCAAAGTTTATCAAAATCGGTTCAGTGATTTAAGAGTGAAAGCGTAACAGACAGACAGACAGACAGAGTTACTGTTGAATTTATAATATCATGTAATTTCTAATGAAATAATTTTCTATAAAACACTGTAGATGCCAAATTACAATAGAGCCCTCATGTAGGATAGGCTAGTTAATTTTGATTCGGGTTCAAAGGCTGTTTAAAATAGATCGCTTTTTGAAAGACTTCTGCCAAATTATCAAGTACATAACCTAATGTCGTAGGGCTCCTACCCTTCAGTATTAATGCTTATATACACCAAATTTACGAATTACAAAAGAGAGATATCATCAACTTGGGCTTTAAATATTCGTTACGAGCTAAGAAGTTAGAGCCAAAACAATTTATTAACTGCTTATAACTTAAAAAAAAAATTAGAAAACACGTTATATTAATAATATGTTATGTAATAAAAAAAAATGGTCTTAAAACTAATGAATTGCAATTTTTTTATTCAAGTATTTAATATATATCAAAATCATTATCCGCTTTGTAAATTGATTATTTTGTATCAAAAAAGATATTTTACTTTTGTATAATATGAATACATCCAATTTTGCATAATATGAATTTTTAGCTGTTTCTAGGATTCACAAAAGAAAGATATTGAGATTTAAAAGCCATTTCATAGAAATAATAAAGTAAATCCCCGGGTAATTCCCTTAAAAGCACTTCAAGGCAAGACTCGCTATGACATAAGACTATAATCTATTTTGCGAGCAGACAAAGACTCATATGCGTTATATTAATATTTATTTGGTAGTTTTATTCAGTTTATTTACTGTAATAATAATACATCTTTTATCATATCAGCCAGAGTCGCTCACAATTAGATCATTAGGATATTTCTTTTGTGTCGGATTCTCACAACTATATTTTTTTTAAGGACAAAAGCTCCATCTTGAATAATTTTATATTTAAGTAACGAAATACTTATTTCCACCAACTTCACCTACTCGTGATTAACGGATGTCTGAGTATACTTCCCATCCGTTATTTGTGCTTATTATACGAGTTAATTACTCTAATACGGGATATTTATATTATTTATTGTCTATTGTGAAAAATACATTTTTTTTTGGAAATATGTTGCTTCTTAATATTAAAAATAAATATATAAATGTATCACAATATATTAATTTTAATTAAAATAAAATAAATTTTATTTTATTCAAATTAATTATTTGTGAATTTTAACCATTTTGAATAATTAATATAAAATCAAAAGAAATTTTATTATTATCGTGAATTATTCACAAGCGTTGAGAGCCTGAGTGGAGAGTATTGAAACTTTATTTCATAATATATATTTTTACCGATTACAGTTCTTAAGTTGAAAATCTAAATCTTCATAGAGATTTATTTGTAGCAAATAATCTATTGTTATTTTTTTTAACATCAACTTAATATAAATGTATACTTTCATATAGACCTAGCTATTGCCATCTACTTTGTTTAGTCTCTGATTTCCTGATTCAATTATATAAACACTCCACATTTTATGGGTATTTGGTTATATTACAATAATATTACATTTTTGTGGTGTGTCACTAGTATATAAATAAGTAAATAAACGCTACAATAGCTTATCACTACGAACAAGCTTTTAAAGCTCTCACTGAAATCGGTGCGCCGTAAACTGTTTGAAATTGATCAATTTTCGAAATTGCGTATACGTGTCACGGCCAAACTGGCACATATGACTAAAATTATACAGAGTAGCTTTTAACTGGTAGATTTTTATTACATTCACAGTTTGAAGGTTCATTTCCCTGTCAAGGCCAGTGTTCATGTTCTGTTTTTTTTTATAATATTATCGTAGTCAAATAACAATAGATCTATAAACAGACAATTATTATTCAATAGATTACATAACCTACGCTACAGTTTAATGATTTCGCACTTGGCTGCTCTTTCATTAATATAATAGTAACAGCTGTTATAATTTCCATACATAAATTATAATTTATATAAAATGTATGTGTGCGTGCGGTTTTTAATCAAACAAAGTAAAGCCTCAAAATGGAATAGTATCAAGTTTCAATATCTGCTGAAACTGAAGTGAACTTTTTAATTAATTACGTATTACTTCAGCTGTTAGGAACATTTCAGCTTTACAGGGTTCTAGTTTTAGCATAATGTTTGGTTTGGTTTAAATTTTTGGTTTGGTTTGGTTTGGCTTGGTTTACATTTAAACAAGCGAACTCAAATGAGGATCAAAATTAAATACAAAATAAATTGTGCGTTTAATTTATTTATTTAACCTAACATCCCCTGTCTTGCCCTCTCTTTATGGAATACGTGTTGATGAGATCTTGTTACCTTTTGGAGAAATAAGATAAGTATGTATGATTTCTAGTCGGTTAGCCGGTTTTAACACCAGTCTTGAGAAAATATGGGAATACTTTTGTAAGCGCCGCTGCACGGCAAAATTGATTAATATTTATTGTGCAGTATCAGCTGTTTCTAGAATTAGACCATAAAATAATCCGCCGAACATGTAGCGTTCAAATCGCCTATAGTTTGTAGTCTTTGCGAATTGTGATGAAGAATCACAAGCAAAATTAAATAAATTATGTTAGAGACCATACGTGAATGATCTTATCATTTATATGATAGCCTGTTAGACATGATATTTACGTATAGAATGAAAGAATATAAAGTAGAGTTCCCTTTTCTCTTTTTTAAGTATATTCCTTTGAACTTACTTCCGAGGCTTACAATCTGTTTGGATTAAATACACTGATGATGATTTTCAATTTTTTAAGCCTAAATCTCCAATGTCAACGTTTTGTTATGTTAAGGTCTACAATGTAATTTAAATTGCTGTCAACAACATTTCCAAGTTGTTTCAAAAGCAACGGAAAAAATAATTAAAGCAAAAGAACTACGAAGCATAAATACGTATATTTGTCGAGTGTTTTTTCGCGACCCGTTTATTAAGTACTCTTTTAATTTTCACACTACTTGTAATTGCTTCTATTCCTTTCAACGTGCTGTTTTAAATGAAAACCAAGTAAAATATTTTTGTTAAAGTTTCAGTGGTAAAAGCTTGTTGAATTCAAATTACTATGCCACTAGCAGTACGATAAGTAACCTTTGCCCTTAATCTACATTCGTGTGTTTTAGTTTGATTTATTATGTATGTGTGTGTTACCCCAAAACAAGTCAACAGATTAGTGCCTGCTAATTATAAAGTGGATTAAAGTATACAAGAACTTGTTGACGTTATTTTATATGATTATTATGATTTTGATTTTATATGTGATTATTAATCATATGGATTTTTAAATCTATAGAACTTCATTTTTCGCTTATGTCAATTATTGTCAAAAATCATATGGGAATAGATTAACCGATTAGAATATTATTTTATGTATTCGTAACTGTTCTGAGGTTTGTCTGCTATAATGAATAAACAATAATCACATACGAGTATCGTGAGAGTATTTGTGTATGAAAATCTCAATATAACGTACAGTAATTTTATTTTATCTCATATACAAATAAAACAGTAAAAATCAGGTGTTAACATTATCAACATAACATTAAATATTTTTCCAAAAAAACTGATAGGGGGCGATTAAAGACGAGTAACAGAAACCAAAAAAAACGATTTTTAAATTTATATAAATATAGAATGAAAAATAAACCGATACGGGCAGGGATTCGAACCCGTGACTACTGGGAAACCGTCCCGTTGCTCTACCAACTGAGCTACCGCTACCGTATCGCTGTCCCCCTCGGTGAATTAAGCATTCTATATGTGATCGTCTTTATCGGGACGGTAGTGACATCTATTAGGTTTCTTTCGATCGAAATCTTAACCAAGGTTTCTAACTTTGCAGTATAGATACATACGAAAAGATGCCACTACCGAAATTAATGTTTGAAAATATCTATAAACATGTATAGTCATGTTTAGCTTATTTAAATTTATACAAATATAGAATGAAAAATAAACCGATACGATATATCCTCTGGTTACAATCTCAATTTTAACTAAACTAGTTGGTCATTCCGTAGTAAAAACTCGCTCGACAAGATGTACCTACCTACCTTTCAATTTAAGTTGTCTGTGAAACAAAATAAAAAGTACAGCGAAATTTTTCTGGCAACAGACCAACTCTCTATCTGATTTTTTAAAAAGACTCCGTGGTAAAAACAGGTTTTTCTATCAACAAACCAATATTTGGATAATTATTTACAATCATTTTATCTTTGTACTATCAAAATTACACCAAAAATCTATATTTCCTGGCACCAGTATTTTTTTAATAAAAAAAAAATTGTTACATTTCGTATTAAGCTATCTTAAAATTTTTTTTTTTAGCAAAATTTCCTATTAAGCTAACTACGATTGCTTATCAGCCTGTCAGCCACAAATGTTGAAAATTCAAATTTAAAACATCAAGTAGGCCTTTACACACACTTTTGAATCGGCAATTACATTAAATTGGTCAGTATAGTCAGTCTGTGAGTAAGCTATCACCAGCTCGGACTTCTGTCCTGCTGAGAAAAGCTGGCCAGAAACTCAGCAGTTGTTTTTTTAAAATTAAATTTAACAATGTTTGACTTATACATTATAACATCAACCCTGCAAATAAGTCAATGACCCAAGTTCCACACATTTCGATCAACCAATAACTGTTGAATGTTATAGTAAGATTTATTTAAAATTATACTTTTAATTTTAGATTTAAAACTAAAAAAAGGAAGATCTAAGATTAGATCTTGTAGAACTTTATAATATATGCGAATACTCAAGTCCATGAAAGATTTTTTAACTTTGTGAAGTTGAAATTTAGGCGTTACGAGCCTATTCTTGTTGCTTGTATTGCTGTTATTAATATAAGCATTTAAATTTTGGCGTATATATAGTAAGTTATTAAAAATGTATTGAGAAGTGACCGTAATAATACCGATTTCATTAAAAATATCTCTTATGGAGTTTCTAGCTTTTAAGTTATAAATAGCCCGAATAGCTCTTTTTTGTAAAATAAATAAAGAATTAATTTCGGCAGCGCTGCCCCAAATAGTCGAGCCGTATACGCCGTATAGCCGTAGTACGCCTGTTAATTGTCTTAATTTTTTAATTGCAAAGACAGCTGAGTTGAGTTTGCCTGCGAGTGTCGAGAGATAGGGGTTCCACTGAAACTTTCTATCTAAAGTTATACCTAAGAAAGTTGTTGAGTCAGTCAGTTCTAACACTTCATTGATAAGGAGTAAACTACAATTTTGACTTTTTATATTAGGAAGTGTAATTTTCAAGCATTTAGATTTCTTAGTATTTAAAAACAAATTATAATTTTCGAACCAATGAAGAACACATGACAGAGCATTGTTTACTTTGTTAAAATTAACTTTATTACGCTCAACTTTAAAAATAAGCGAGGTATCATCAGCAAAAAGTACAATGTCACATAATCCTTTTATGTAAAAGGGCAAATCATTAATATAGAGGAAAAATAAAAAAGGCCCAAGAATAAATCCTTGTGGAACATCCATTTCCAGGTGAGAGCCAGCTGATTTACAATTAGTTACATCATCCGTCTGAACTCTTTGATTCAAGTAAGAGGGAATAAGATCAAGCGCAGCATTACGCACACGATAGTGCTTAAGTTTGCAAGGTAATGTATAATGGGCTACGCTATCAAAGGCTTTAGATAAATGACAAAATACCAAGATTGCATTCTGTGACTTCTCCCATGCGTCGTAAATATGCTTAAGAAGCGTGTCACCCGCATCAGTTGTTGTTTTGCCTTTAGTGAAACCATATTGTTCACTATGCATGATTTTATTGCTATAAACACAATGTGACCGTGTGTCACACGGCAGCACTGATAATTAGTTCATAACTGCTGTGATATCAAATGCAAATCTTTCTCATTCCACCGGTAATTGTAGAAATTAGCAAGTTTAATGAACGATAAATTTATACAGCTTTAAAAAATAATATAGATAAACACTTCACGTGTGTCGTATATTTATCTATTTAAAAAAAACTAATAATTCATATGCCTACAGCCTAACCCTAACGGATATAAATTGAAATGTTCTTTTTATGTTCCTTTTATGACTGTAGGCACTCACTAAGAGAACATTTCTTGACATTCCACCCCAAAGGTGTTCAAATAGAATATGAAATATTATATATCCAGCTGTCAGAAGTAAAAAATATAAGTTATGGAAAGAATAGCTAGACATTGTTATACAATATATGATATTATTGTTTTTATACTGTATTAACACATATATATTATACATGTTTCTAACTCGTGACAAGAACAGAATAGAATGTTGATTTATGGATTAATGACCACGATCTAATATAAAATAGTTAGATTCCTTGTATATACATATAGTTTATTGGATAATCATTCTAATGTTGACTGAAAAATGTTTAAGTCGAACTGGTTTATTTGCTTACGAAAAGTCTGGTACACAACAATTTTAGCTAATATTTCATATTAAATTTCATGAATAAAAGTTTTTTTTTTTTAATTATATTCATAGAATTATTTTTATTGCGTAACTGACGACCATTTTTCAGAATGACTCAAAAACATATATTATAATCAAATACATATAATGGCATGTCTTCGGCCCCCATGTTCTACTTAGCTATGTGCTACGATTATTTCGATTAGATGTATAATCATTTTTAACTATATTTAATTATTATTTGATAATAGCTTTTCTAATAGGATTCACCCCCACTGTGTTTTTGAAAAATAGTCTTGTTTTGTAGGATCCTCTAAAAGTATTTTTTCTATGCATGGGAACGGTTTTTTTTAGGATCAAAGGGGATTTCCCTTTATGTTGGTTCAGTATTTCAACCATGCTTAACTAGTGTATAATATTAGTGAGGAAAGTATTTAATTTCTGTCTTTATAAATAATTTGTATATTTTACTATTAACTACCCAGAAAACAGTCTTACTATAACAGTTGAGTAATTTATGTTATTTTTTATAACAAATTAAGTTATCTTATTTATTTCGGTTTGAAATAAAAGCTATTAAGCACTCCGAGGCACTACCTCGTTTCAACAAATTGAAGCTTGAAGTTTCAGAGTCATATTAATGACATATATTTGTCAATTTCAAGGTTTTTAGTTTGTAATATACTTTGTAAAATAAAAGAAAGATGGAAATTAAACTATTTTTTACTGATTCTCAAACTCGCGAATAATTAAATTTTAAATTTACATTTTAACGTTAATCCCACGTTTTGAACATTTCCAACGTTTCCTATGTTTCCGGAGGTATAGTTGAGGTGCATCCTACAACTGCAACAGAACGCACTAACAATATTTTGAGGTCTCACAGTTTGGTCACAGAAATGGGATTATATATTTTTCAAGAGTGGGTTCCAGGTGTTAGATAGTCTCCAACCATATTAAAATAAGGGTTTTTTAAATTTAAATAGCTCATCGAATTATTCGAAGAATGTAACGTATAATATATAAATGATATAATTTTGTAGTAAAATAAATTAAAGCATATCTTTGGTTCTTTTGTTGTTAAATACAGGAATAGAAATTTGGCTGTAATACCAAATTCAAGGTACTTAAATTATATAAGAGCTTATTCTATAGCTTTTATTAAGTTTTCAATAATCCAGAACCATACATATTTGCCGCATCAGGAAGTTTTATTGCTTAAATAACACTTATAATGTTTGCCTTGTGGATTATTTATATTATTATTATTTGTTTTATTGCACAAGTAACAAGTAAGATTATTATAAATATTTTTTCATGCCATTGCTCATATATAGGATAGGGCATACATGTACTACCAATATTAAAAATATCTTTAAAATGTTATATTATTGTATTAAAATAGGAGTCTAATACTTAAATTATTCCACGCAGGCGGAGTCTCTGAAATCAGCTAATATTACAAATTGTTATTGTAGTTTGTCGATCAAAGTAAAAACTTTTATAACTGTTACTTGAATTGTCACTTATATAGTTGTTATTTTAACATATTTAATAATATTCTGCTAGTTTAAAATTTAAATATTTCAGTTACCATATAACAACAAATATTTCCATTGTAAATTTTCCGTCATTAGCATTTTCACTTTGTTATTAAAATTCATTTTAGCTTGAATCTGCTAGTCATTATAATATATTCTTTTTCGGACGTTGAGTTTCTAATTTAATTCATCTTATATATAATATTACAAAGAGGATAGATTAGTTTGTATGATTATTTTAATAATATAAAATACTGAACCAAAGTTTCAATTACTGCACCATTTTGATACTAAAGATTGATTCTTATAAGTTTAGCCACTAACAAAAGGTCATCATAGCAGTTTGTTTATGACTATATATTTTTATATTTTCTTTGTCATTTATATTGACTTTTGCTCGTGCTTGGTGACTAATAATTAGTCTACTTGTGTAAGGAGCTAGGACTAAACAAGGATAGCGGGTTACCTGCGGTCTTAGTGCTGGTTCCCTGCGCGGACAACGCGCCGCCGGTGTGCTAGATGTAGGTGGCCACCAATTGGAACTGTTTAGGCTCCTTCTCGTTGTAAATGTAGATTACTGGATTTGATTGTTGTCAAGAATCCATGTGCTTAACGGCTGCCGCTATAGATACACTTCCGGGATTTAACAATCGACCGAACTCGGGCGCGGCGGAGCATCAAAAAGAAAGAATCATTCCTTTATGACTCTTACTTTTCGATATAATTTTTTAGGATATTAAGGAAAAAGTTGGAAAAGGATGTGTTCAAATTAAAACTAGTTAAACTAAACCTAACACTACTACTAGAGAAAAAAATCGTGATTGAAAAACTAAGCATCTCTATTTCCTTTGAAGTTCTTACTAAATCAAATATAAAGAAGTTGACAACGTTTTTCTTTTCAAAATAAATAAACATAAATAAGTTCAGCTATATTGTAGCTTACTTCACTAAAACTAAGCATCAATTCGAAAATCCAGATAAATTGCTTCGCTTACGATTCTTATATCCGGCGCTGGATGCTACATTTTAGAAAAGAATATAATAAAAATATTTTATAAATGTATGTTTAATGTAAAGTAATATAAAAATATATTGATAAAATGTCTTTATGTGTATCGAATATTTTAATTATTTTACTATAAATTTTGTTTTTTTTTTTTTTGGTAAACCAACAATTAACTAAATATATTAAACCATTGATGGTCGCTGACCAACAGCTTCAGTCGCGTAGATACGAGCTAAAAAATTGAAGACCATTTAAATTAAACGAATAACAGAGGGAATGTTGTTTTACTTAAGTTTTCTTCCAGGTCATAGTTTATCTGTGTAATAAATAATACTAATTAAATCTATTTCGCTCTTTTTGGTAATTAAACGACAGACATACAAACTCACACATTAGTTACACAAGAAGGATTACGTATACAAGGATCAATAGTTTATTGCACTTTTCCTTTGTTATAACAACCAATATCTGGAGACTAAAAAAAAACGACTTTAAAATTTTGACAAATTCAATATTTATTTCTAATTTTTATAACAGTAATATAAAAATTAGATGTGATTTCACTTGATTGCTCTGTTTTAATTAGTATTAAAAATTGGTAGTAAAAACATTAACGCAACCGAATATTGATATTCACCTCAACATAATGACGAACTTTAAAATTTACAAGAAGGTCTTATAAACCAGATTGTCTGCGGGATGGAAGAGGCATCGATTTTTCTATTAATAAATTAGTATCACATATGAGTTACTACGACTGTGAGCAGAAGATGTCTGAGTAGATCTGTATTGAAGCCAGGTTCAGTGACTGACAAATTAATTCTTTACAAAAATTATTATGCCATGAAAAATGTTTGGAACACGGTTCATAACTACTGATTGAAATCAGAAAAAAAACAGTAACAGCAGAAATGCTCTTTTAATAATTTGAAATATTTTTAAAAAGGTACTTTTCTGATTGTAGTTAAAATTATTAAAGTCATATTGTGATGGTAGAGTCGAATAATCTTAAATAAAATGGGTTAACAAACACTAAAAAAGTTATCTAAAAGCCGATATGTAATTAGATCCAAGAATTATCTCGTATGAATAGTGTGTAAAATATACCAAGAAAATTAAAATATACATTTTACAGGCTAAGCAAACATAACTTTAGTTAATTAAAGCTAGAAAATATTTCATACTAAGAAATTAACTTTAATTTATCTATACTTACAACAGAAAATGAATAATAACACAATATACCTATATATATTTTTAAAATTGATCGCTGCGGATTAGATATGATGATATGATACAGTAAATATGGTACATTTAAACAGTAGTCTTTAAAATGTATATGTTAACTGTTTATTTGATGATTGTGCGAACTCAACACAAAAACTACAACACAATTCAATTCAGATTGATACGTTTGTAGCTTACTATCATAATCGCCATACAGGATGGTTATATTCTCAATATTCGATTAAATCCCCTGATTTTCGGAGGTAAATACAAACACTCGTTGAGTTATAATTTTCTTATCTATCTAAATCTACCTGTCTAAAAGATTTAAACAACATCATACGACTCATAATTGTAGACATACGATTTTAGTTCATTTACGATGTACGCTGTAAGTAGCTACGCCCGTAGTGTGTAGCTACGAGTGTGTAGCTACGGGCGTAGCTATTAAAAGTGTACATCATGTAGCATCTGACTGAGATATATATTTTAATATTATAACATCTTATAGTGCTTCCTTTTACTGAATCTACGAGTAGTTTTCTGAATGATAGAGATTCACAATTCGACCGGTAGATGTGGATGCGACCAGTTGCAGTTTTTTAAATATTGTCTTGACAGGACAATGTGTGCGTAGCTTATAGTCCAGTATAGATTTTTGTTGAAATGTATCAGCTTACAAAGATCGATTAAGTTGAAATGTATATTTTTTATTTGATTTGATATCTACACATTTTACTTTATTTTATTTTAACAAACTTTAATGAATGTTTAGTTAAAAAAATATTTGATAATCACGATCATTACTTCGTGTGTGTTTGTTTTTAAGATAAGGTTATCTATTTCTGTTTATGTATACGTCGCTAAAAAAGTTATTAAGCATTTGAATGAAATATTCCGAACTGTATATACGTGTATTATTTGTCATCATTAAACAATATTGAAACAGATTATGAATCTGATCGCGAAATCTACAAGCTTATATCGCAATTGAAATGGTAAAGTATTTTACATCTGTTGAGAATAAAAGGTAAAAAGACGTGACAGTTACGTTATAAAAGGCTTTCACGTATGGTGCAGCGATATAAAGACGAAACGAGGCCAAAAAACTGGTAGTTGCCTTCGTCAAGAGGACTCTACGTGTGAGTCTGAATAAATAATATTATTATTTTTGAATAAAAGTTTCGGAGATAGTAAAATTATATAAATTATAACAAAGGCATTTCTATTTAAACATACAAATACTTTTTAATATAAAAGTATAAAATATTCCCGAAACTTGTTTGTTACTCTCTGGCCTTGAGAAATGTAAAACGAATTTAATAAAAGTAGGTTTTATATATAAAAGTAAAATGCAAGCACTTTTATAGATAAAACGAACTGCTATAACTTTTTAACATTTTTAAATGTACTTACAAATATTTCTTTCCATTACATAATTTTGTAATATAAGCTGTATTGTATGTTGGTTGTAGCACGGCGGCGATTAAAAACGGCCATTAATTACTTTTTTTTAGCTATGAACTATACTGTTGTAATGTTAACATTGTAAAAAATGAAAAAATATTCTACTAAAAAAAGAAAAAAGTATTTGTTTGGGGGTCTTCCAGACAACGAACACACACGATAAAAAAGTTTTTGCGTTGGAATCAAATAAATATATGTAAGAATCTTAGTGTATTATGTCTTCTACTTAAGAATAGTTCTAATAGTTAATGAATAGCGCATTGTAAATAAAAATAGCTCTTTGGATTATATTGAGTAAAGATAATAAAAGTTATAATATAAGTAAAGTCAATTTATGAATTCACAGGTTTTTCTTTAACTTGAATCTGGTGTAAACTTTTTCGATTTTAGTTATAAAATTTATAAATGATAAGTATCCAAATAACCGAGACATAACTAATATATGCAGTAGTACCCTAACATAGTGTAAAATGATTTCAAAACTATTTGAATGTGCGACCTACTATGTCTAATATATTTAAGTTTACGGTAAATAATAACATTGCAAGGATGAATTATAGATGAAATATTAAAATTAATTTTGGGTTTGAAAAATTCAGAAACATTGGACGAGAACATATAATTCGATTTAAAAGACAATTGATAAAGATTATAAAACAGGGCTTAAAATCTCCAGGAATTTCTCTTCAGAGCGCTTTAAGACAAGACTCACAATTATATAAGACTACTCTGTTTTGCTTTCTGACAAAGAATAAAATGTGTTGTATTCATATTTATTTCAGCGTTTTATTCTATTTCTTCGTTATCTATTTGTATTTTACAAATTTTATTAAAATATATTCATAAAAACATAAATCAAATCAAATCAAATGTCTGGCTAAACAAGTCTAGAAATGAAATAATTGTGTATAATGACGATTTTTATTCGTAAATAAGACCAGCTCAGATTTGAATTTTTATAATTGGACTGTCTAATATAATATATTAGACTGTATATCTAATATAATATATATAGCTGTAGTCATCATATTGAATATTTGTACTTTATTATTGTACTTTATTGAATATTATGACACAATTGGTTATTCTCTTAATATAGATAACACATAAACTACAGATGTTGGAAATGATTGCAAAATTCAAATTTCATCTCTTTGATAGCGGGAGATTGGCATCATACCAAAACACTCGAATGAAAATATTGCATTGATATTAGCTATTAAGTGATTCTACCCGTATGTATTACTTGGAGACAAACTAAATCGCAAATATTTTTTTTTTTTTTTTAATAGTTAATTATAAAATATATCAGTAATATTTCATAACTTTAAAACAATAAATAGCAAATCTAAATCTAAATACGTAATTTGTTGCATCAGAAATAGTCACTAAGCAACTAGACCATTAGGACATTTTATTCAAAAGTGCAAAAACCTTAGAAAACAGTACTTTATTCGGTACAAAAATATACCCAATTATAAAACAGCGTTGTTGAACGAGAGCTGTGCTTGCCGAGTTGTTATTGGTTCACCGAAGTGTGTGCTTGTTTGTGTGATGAAACAAGCGTAACTGAGATTTCATTACTCGCTTCGTGTAAGCTAGTAGAAGCCCATTTTTTGTGAAAAAATATATTGTGTTTGATTTTTCTAAAATTATATTATTAAAATAAAAATAAAGTACCTATTAATCTATTACAGCCCCTTCACCTATTCTTGATCCACAGATGGATGTTACGAGTCTGACTATACTTTCTGTCGGTTATTTATTTTTACTTATTATTATTTATAATAAAAAAATAACATAGGAAAAATACTTCACTAAGTTTATTTTAGTAAAAAATAGTACTTTGTCTTTTAAAAAATATATACTCATCATCTTGAAGCATCATCATCTCACTAAAACAGAAATATAAAAACAATAGAGTTTTTATTAATAATGTCAGTTATTCACGAACGTTGAGTAGCCACAAGTGGAGAGCATTGAAACTTTGTTTCATAATGCAGTGGACGCCGCTTATTGTGATCGCGGTTAATGTTATCAGTCGGCTATTGTTATCGAAAATGGTCGGTCTCAAATTTCTCCTTAAAAATACATTTGAAAAAAGCCGCTTATTGTTATCAAAAATCGCTTATTGTTATCGATTTAGAAGGGTACAAATGCTATTTATAGAAATATTTATTACTAAGATAATCCTTATTCAAAAATCCTTTTGTTTGAGTTTACAATCTTTACCTATTGTACAAATTCCGACCTTCCGATTAAAAGTTTCTCACTTTTCAAAAGGAAAAGAACACCTGGTCCCTTTTGTTAATTACCTTTTTGAAAACAATTAAGCGATGGTCCTGCATTTGTCTATAAAAGACTTGAAAATTCAAATTTCCCTCAGTTCTCCTCAAACTACCGATAGAGTTGAAGTAATCGTATCTGAGACAGTTTTTGAAACATTTTTTGAGTTTCATCGTTCGAAGTGCTTAACTAAAATTAAAGTCATGCGTAAACGCCGAGATTATACGAATGAAGAAAAACAACAAATTCTCGAAAAGTACGATCAATTACCGAAAATAAGTCAACGTGATGCTGCGATTCAACTGGGAATTTCTCAATCACTCCTGTGTAAATTTCCAAAAAAACAGATCTGAGATCGAAATATACTATAGAGTACTTAAATCAATTCTAAATTATTACAATTTATTTTTTATCATTATGATCATTTATTATGTGCACTAAAATCCCCCAACAAGCATGAAAAAGTACCATTCGCATAATGTTATCATTCGGTTATTGTTATCAAAACGGGCTGGGCTGAAAGTGATCACAATAAGCGGCGTCTACTGTATATATTTTTATCGATGATAGTTCGTAAGTTGACAATTTAAGGTTCGGCGGAAATTTATTTTTTGAACAAAATCAACTGTATTTTTTTAACATCAATTTAAAATAAAATTATTTTTTTATAATATTAGCTGTATACGGCTTTGTCGGCTCCCTGAATCATGATTCAATTCAAAAGCCATTTATATTTTATACAAGTCAAACCAAATTCACTTCAATTGGCAAAAAGAACGTCGTAACGATAGTCCTCAGGTCGTCTGTTCGAATCCTGTTCATGTTGATGCAATATTCTTTCATTTTTCATCAATAAGGTATATAATACATTAATACATTAAAATAAAATATTATAAAAATAAAATTATATGCTCTGTATAATATAGAACTATTCTTTTTTGTTTATATAGAAAGCTCTGTGTAAGAAAGTTTAGTGATAATGTGCAAGTTATATTTACCCTGTATAATGTCTGTTGTGATAATGTGATAGTTATATTTACCCTGTATAATACCTGTTGTGATAATGTGCCACTTATATTTACTCCATATAATGTCACTCATATATGCCAGTATGGCCGTGACACGTATACTTAATTTAGAAAACTAATCAATTTCAAACAGTTTTCAGCGCACCGATTTCAGTAAAAGCGCTTTAAAAGCCTTAATTATAAACTGCGATGGCTTTTATGCAAGACTGGAAAATAAACTTTATTATTATAAAGTTCTATCCCGACTTTACCTATACCTATGAGGCTCACTACCATCTGTTCTAGGAGAAGTTTCGAATTCTTTGGTCACATAGCTAGGAAAAGTGGGGATAACCTGGAGAAACTTCTACTAACAGGCAAAATCCAAGGTAAAAGACCCAGAGGTAGAAACCCGATACGTTGGTCAGACCAAATCCGCTCCACGCTGGGCACCACAATCTGTGAAGCTATCCACTCCGCCGAAGATAGGGCTAATTGGCGCAATATAGTCCACGAAAAGGTCATTTGTAGAGGTCACGACCCTCAGCATTGAGGACAAACGACGCAAGAAGAAGAATCCCGACTTTGCATCGGTATAGGGTTTTGAAATTACTAATTAGAGCAATTAGAAATAAAATTACTTTATAGAAATGATATACATAGAAAAATGAGAAGTGCTCTTAGTAAAAAAAATATGAGCTTGCCTATTTTATAACATGTCTCAATCTTTAGTGGTTTAGACTGTGTGGTCTGTCGATCTGCTAACAAACTGAATATCAAATTAATTTAAGATTTTCAACAATGCTATTATTCGATAGAATATTACTCTACCTACGACTTATAAATGAGCTCGCACTTTGCTCTTTTTCATTAATATGATAGTAACAGCTGTTATTAATATCCGTACATAAATTGTAATTTATAGAAAGGGTATATATATATATATGTGTGTGTGCGGTTTTCAATCAAACAACGCAAAGCTACAATATTGAATATTAATAACGTAATAGATCTCAAGGGCCTTCATGTCTGGTTTTAACAGATTTTTAGTTTGGACTTCGTTTTGAGTTCAATTTCGTTGATATGTAACATTTCTTCGTGGTCCACATTTGGGACCGTGCAGAAAAATATAGAGGCTTATGATATACAAGTACATTATGATCATCGACATTTATGACGTCACTACAAGCTGATGTTTGAGAAGTTAATATTTTATACATAAAAGTGCGTTTATTTTATTTCTTTGACCAAACATTTTTTCACCTGCCTCGATGTGACAGTTGTGTTGTATCTTATAGTTTTTGAAGATATGGAAACTTTTCTCTTGCATCGCAGCACGTTTATTTTTATTTATTTGTTAAATACTATTCAAAATTGTTACCAATACAATTAATAAGATTGTATCTTCAATTAAAATAAATTTTAAGGCCAACTTTCGTTGCATGAAGAACAAACGAGCAAACAAACTCACTATTTAACTCATTATTTAAATTGGTTTGGAAGGTAATATGTCAATTTATTAAATTATAATCTATCCGATATTTACTACACAAGATAAAACTTTTAACTATTTAGGAGTAAAGTCTGTCTTCTAGAATCAGGATGGAGAATTAAAGGCAAAGCTACTAGTACAAAATTAATTATGTCAGAGCCTGTTGTAAACAAATACGTTTAATTTAGTAATAAAAGAAAAAAAGTCCTTCTCTCAGAATACTGAGCCCTATTTACTTTCTTCCGTTCAAGTTTTATCGTGCAAGTTCACAATTTTCTATAAATTAAATATTTTATGATACTTTTTTACAATCATCGGTGTACCGGCTGCCATTTTGTATTTTTTTAAATTATAATATTTATTTTTCTTTAAATTGTTTATGAACCTGAATAAAACATCAAAAGCTTTGCAAAATTGATTTAAAAAGTAATAAAACAAAAGAACTACGAAGTATTTATATTTGTAAGTTTTTTCGCGACCCGTTTGTTAAGAACTCATTTAATTTTCACACTACTTGTAATTGCTTTAATATATTTTAAGCGCTGTTTTAAATAAAACAGAAATAAATATTTGTGTTCTAAATTCAATTGGAAGAGCTTTTTAAATTTTGTCACTAGTACTATGAAAAGTAATCTTTGCCCTTAAATACATTCATGTGTGTTGGTTTCATTTATTATGTATGTGTTACCCACACAAGTCAACAGATTAGTAACCGCTAATTATAAAGTGGATTAAAGTGTGTATTGTTGTGTTAAACTTTGTTAAAGTTGTTTTATAATAGATTACTATTTATATGGAAACTTTTAAATTTACAGAAAATCAAATAAATTCTCGAATAATTAATAAGCCCCCAATTGACGTTTGTATGAAAATCACTTGAAAATGAATCTACTTATTGGAATATTATTTTTTGTAATCATAATTGTATGGAGGTTTGTATGCTATAATAAAAAAGTCGGATATGTTGATAGTATTTTTGTATGAAAATCAGAATAATGAAATACGACATACATTTAGACATTTTTTCATAACAACAAGTGATTTTGTTTTATGTATTAATATTTTAAAACAAGTAATCTTATTAAGAATAATTAAGAGATAATATATTGATTATAATTCACCTTATTAATATTAAGATGTTTTTCTTGAACACTAGAATAATTAAAAGGTTCCCGAAGACTAAATAAAATGAACTTACCCATGGCCTCCAAAAAGTGTAGTCTTGAGATTCAATGCACTTTAACACTGCACTTAATATTTTTCACAAAGTAATGTTCCTATTCACTGTAATAAAATGTATAAAAAAATATATTCATTAATGTGTTTTGAAATAGTATTTGAAGTAACTTGTATATATGAACTTATGAGTGTATGTATGTATATGTGTAGTGTGTATATGTGTTTGTATTTTTAGGTTTTATTTTTTTTATATACTATTCAAGTTAATGCTTGACTACATTCAACCTAATATAAAGTGGAAATGTAGTCATAGATAGAGGTAAGACGCATTAACTAAGTAACCTATTCACTCCTCTCTGGAAGACACCCACATTGTGTTCGGCCGGAAGTGCCGAAGCAGGCAAGCTGTTCCAGTCCTTCGCTGTACGCATTAAAAAAGACGAAGCATAGCACAGATGGAGTTTCTACAACGGAAGGATGGATACCTGCCGTGCGTCGAAACGACCGGTGATGGAAGGGGGACGAGAGTATTACTCGGAGAGATCTCTGGCTCAGAAAGTCCGTTAGCCAGCCGATCAGACCAGGAAATATGCCGTACGTTGAAAGTTTGCTTAGAAAGCTCGCATGCCAGACCCTGTCAAATGCCCTCCGAAATGTCTTTTTGTAGGACTTGGCAGCTTGGTTAAAGGTTCTCTTCTTTGAACTTACATCCGGAGATTTGCGGCTTTGAGCATCAGCCCAACTGAGGTATGCCGAATGTTTTCGGTCTTTAGCATGACCATTTTCGGCATTAAACCAAGGGCGAGCTTTGCTACCGATGGGCACGTCATCAAAATAAATGAAATACTCCATTGTCTGATGCACCAAATCGGTTATGGCAACCGGCAGCTCAACGGATCCAAAGAAGAGAAGCAGACATGGATAAGACGCAAATAAGTGCCACATCTCATCCCGATTTGCTGACTTATGTTTCAATACTCGCCTAACACCATGAGGTTCGAGAGCTAATGGGAAATATTATTTAAATACAGATTTCACCAGACAGTGATCGGAGGTTCCCAAGGGGAAGTTGACCTCTACACGAAACCTGTCCGGATCAGTAGACAGCAGAAGGTCCAGTCAATTAGCTGTATGGCCCACTACATCTGGTATCTTAGTCGCTTACCTCACCAGCTAAAATTATACATTTCCTGTGTCTACTAAACACATAGGGATTAAAAAGCGGGTTCTTTAAGGCGACGGAGACGGTAAATACAGAGATCGTTCCACGCGTACACACATGTTCCGGCACGTAAGTGCAAGTTGTACTCTAAGATCCCCGAATGTTTGACTTTGCCGGCGATCCAATGTTATGGTATACCACCACTGTAGGTTTCAAATATTATTTCTATTAATACCACCACTGTAGGTTTCAAATATTATTTCTATTAATGTATAATGTAGGATAAGATATTAGTAATAATTTATTAATTCAGAGCACTATTTTATGTAATCTGATGTCTTCTGACCAAATTACAAACATCAAAATAATTGTAGACTATTTTCGAAAGGTGACTTAATAATAAAAAATAAACAAAAGAAATCTCAACACAATATCCGTATATTAAGTGTTATATATACATATATCAATTATTCTTATAAAAATTACTTATATAAGTTAAGAAAACACACGCAACCTAAATGTCTTGTAATTAATTGCCGAGCTGTCTTTTATTTTGTTGAATATTCTGGGAAAAAGCTTTTAGCTCTATATTTCTATCCAAAATGAGATTTCTTATTGGTCATTCCAGTCAATATTTTCTTGTCAAGTCACAATTTCTTTACCTTTTTATTGTAATTATAAGAATATTACACTAACATCAGCTTAGTATAAGGTTATAACACAAAATATAAGTATGTGTGTGTGAATAACAATCTCAACTTTACCTAAACCAGTTAGTTGTTCCGTATTAAAAAGTTGCTTGACAAGATGTACCTTTCAAAACAAGTTGACTCAAACAAAATGAAAGAGTAAAGTCCTCCATTTTGGCGTCGGACCAACTCTCTATTCGATTCAGTAAAAAAAATTGCAATTGCAAAAACAATTTTTCTATTACAAAGCAATATTTGGAAAAAAACACAAAAATAACTCAAGGAATCAAAAATTACTGGCATCTGTTTTTTACAAAATATTATTAATTAAAAAAATCTGCAAGTTTCGTTTAAAGTATTTTGATCGGTTAAAGGTGTGATGGTTATCACAACTCTCGCAAAACTATTAAATTTATATGAGACGAAGCTTCTTAGCCTTCCATGGATTAACCGTTTCGGCCGGGCTCATCACCATGAATGGAGAGGAGTACAAACAATGCCTGGGACTTCCAACCCAAGTTTAAGGTTCCCATTTATGATGCGCAAACACGCTCGCCTTCACTATTCACACTCCTCTCACTACCTAACCCAATTTGGAAAGAACCTACTAATGCCGCCTTTAAAATACGTTCTAGAAATGATCCGATGCTTCTTCTAGAAAGGCCAAGTTTTTAATTAGGTTATAGAGAGATTTTGCTGTTATCCCTCAAGCTCCTACTTCTACCGCGTACAAGCTAACTATAAATTTATTCCTGGACAGTTCGTTGGTCAGTCCGTAATACTTATTAAGCTTAAATGTATGATCCCTGAGGATGTTTGTTTCCCAGGGACCAGTAAGCTCCACAAATATCAAACACCTTAGATGTTTAAAATACAGAAATAAGTTCGGTCTGGATAACAAAACACCAACATCCCCAGAGATTTTGTAAAGCTTTTCATACAAGTCTATCATGAGAGTCCAATCACGAAGTCGCATCTAAAATTGAATGAGACTGCGGTTTTGATTTTTCTTAATTTCCTTACAAATACTAAACAAGTTTAACCCATCTCTCATACAATAAAAATATTCTAGTAAAATGTCCATAGACAGTACTTATCACCTATTACAGCGTCAGTTTTTACCACTGTTAATAAAACTAAATAGAAAATACAGTTCTATTTTATCACTATTCATTATTGTTATTGCTTCAATGAAACACCTCGTTATGTAGCACTTTATATTCCAATCATTAAGTAACCTAACTCTGTTTAATGATCGAAAATTGACTAATACCAACACAGTATATTAATGAAAAGTATTTTTATAGCAATTTTCTGCAACACCGTAACAAGAAGGAGGTTATTTAGTAACATTTTTTGGTATTCCATCTTAAATGTGGTTAAATAGGAAATGAAACATTATGTATCAGACTGTCTCGAGTGAACAGTATTTTTAACAATAGATGTAAATAACACCTAATTCTTGGTATACCAAAATTATTTGATATCTGATAAGACCTTGGTAAATCAAATAATTATAACGTATCAACATGTATTAATATTATGTATGTTTGTAACACGTAACCGGTGTATTAATGCTATGTATGTATTAATATTATGTATGTTTGTAAGTCATTTATGAATTGCATGGCTACTATTTAATAACAGATGATTTTATAGTCACAGTTCTATTATTGACTTAATGACTGAATATTAAAAACAAACTGGCTTATTTATATTTTTATCTTATTTTCAATAATGCAAGTAATGAAAAAATGTTTAATATATTTTTTTATATTGATAGAATTTTTATTTAGGCTTAACTAACATGCCGCCTCCTAGTCGTAGGCATCTACTACGGCACGTCTACGACCGTTACGCTATACGTAGCTATGCGCTACGATAATTCGTAACTGATATATAAGGCAGTGTGTTCTAAAAAAAACAGTGTTGATATGTCGAACGCCCTTCTAAAAGTATTTTTTCTAAGCCTTGAAAACATTTTTTTTAGTGATTCAAGAGGATTTCTCTCTGTGTTGGTTGAGTAGTTAAGCCCTGCTTAACCAGCGTATGATATTATAGAGGAAAGTAACTAGTTTTTATCTCTATAAATAAATTGTATATTTTATTATGAACTACTCGAAAAACAGTCTGACTGTAACAGTTGAGTAAGCTTTGTTATTTGTTTTAAAAGTTTCCTTATTTATTTCGGTTTACGGTGTACAGTTTGCAATAAAAGTTGCTAAGCACTCCGAGGTAGCGTCAACAAGTACCTACAAGTTTGAAGTTTCAGAGTTATATTAATGAAATATATTTGTAAATTTTAGGGATTGTGGTTTGTGATATTTTTTATAAAATTTTAAATAATTTTGAATTACCAAGAAACAATATGAATGAGTAGTAATAATAAATAAATATAAAACTTTATAATATTTTTTTTTATTAAAATATTTGAATTTTATATAAAAACTATTAATATAGGTTTTATTAAGTATTTAATAATCCAGCATCATGTTTTTCTATGATTTACTAAAAATTACGTTATATATAATTTTTAACACCGATGTGACAGAACCTAATAGATATTTTTGTTTTTTGTAAGAATGCGTAAGTAACAAATAAGATTATTTTTTTATTACATTGGCCATATTAGTATGATATAAGTCATATAACATCATGTTATGACCTTTACTACGAATATTAAAAGTGCCTTTAAAATATTGTGAATATGAGTATAATGCGGTTTCTTTTCAGGATTCGTTCAGTGTTCTAAATTTAAATACCGCACAAATAGTAGTATTATCCTGTAAGTAGTATTATGTATATTTAATTTATTTATATTTAATCATAGTATGCTTGTTTAAAATTAAAACAATTCAGTTATATTATAACAACAAATATTTCCATAGCAAATTTCGTCATTAGCATTTTCACTTCGTTATTAAAATTCATTTTGTCGTGATTATACTAAAGTTATTTAAATTTATTCGTTTTTGGACCCTCCGTGAATCTAGTTCATCTTATATCTAATATTAAGAAGAGGAAAGATTAGTTTATGTTTGCAATCGATATCTCTAAAAATACTGAATCCGTATTTAAACTACTGAATGGATTTTAATAATCAGGAATCATTATTCATTTTTATTTGCAACTTAAATTATTGTGCAAATTGGCGTTAAATCTTAAATGTAGATAGATCTTAGTTACCAATAAATAGAATGCTAAAAAAGAAAATCTAAAACATGAAACTGTGTTAGAGATTTTAGAGTCATGGTCAAAAGTTAGTTTCGTTTGTTTAACTTATAATTGAAGGTGTAGGATTATAAAACATTACATTATATTTTAAAATAAAATTATCTACTATATTCTCTAAAAATATTTTCTTTCTATCAATAACAATAAGAAAATATTCCAGGAATTGATAAAAGAATCAATAAAAACTAATTGAGTAAAAATTAATTGTTGGGATTTAAGTGTTGCAGATATGGAGTAAGTCCTTAGACTTATAAATATTTTTGAAGTCGGTCTAAACTACTGTAAAGGGAGTCGAATATAGAGAATAAGTTACTAATCAAGAAGGTATTATATTGTATGTCGTAATTTTGTGCGCCTAATTCAACTATTTAGCATACGGCCGAAACTAATCAAGATCCGATTTTTTCTACTGAAGATTGAAATACTAATGCGTTTTTATACCGTATACTTATTACAGTGTTAGTAATAAACCTGTGACTTGTTTGTTGTTTTGCTAAGAACGTCATCTTAAATTGTATTAAAGATATCTGAATAAAGATTTTTTTTGTATTCTAAGATACGAATCGTTTATGTAGTCGTTAGTATTTAATAGAAAAATATATAATAAATCGACTGTATTTAGTAATTATATTGTAGGAAAAAATCAGTACCAAAGAGAGAGAGATTCAAATAAAAAAAAATTACAGTAAATGGAAGTAGTAGTATAGTAGAATTAAAGAAAATGAAAGTATACAGATTAAATATCGATCAACGCCATATTTATAAGAAAATGTTTAATTACCTCTGGTAATGTGATAAATTCTGCGTTAGAATTGACAGCGATGTTAAGTTTTGGTCATGTGTGTATTTTGTATAAGTTTTGTGTGAAACAACGGTTACGTTTAATTTGTGATTCGATTAACAGGTGGTTGCCGCGAGGAAGGCTGCGATGGCACGACCACTCGCTACCGCAGCCAAAGGTAAACTGACTCGAGCCTAGGCTCGACAGCTCCAGCATCCGAGCCAGTTGACGCATGCGTATTACAATTATAATAAAATCTACAATTAAATTTAAACTTTATATCTGACGCAGAAGGTATATTTTAGTAAAAAATCTTCTGGGGACGTCCGCATAGAACATCCTTTGTTCAAATTGAAAAACTAATTTCAATTCTGTGAAATACTATTATGGTTGAGATTGCTTTGTATTTCAATTACAAGATAAATGTCTCAATTTTTGTATGGCCGTAGAAAACTTATTTCGCATTCAATATTCGATCCTATCACAATACAATAAGCTTGGATTTCGATTACTAAGGAATACAATAAGAAATATTTAAATGTAGTTAGATTACTTTAATGTACTTAGAATAGGAGTCAGCAATTTTGAACTCTATTATTAGTAAAGAAAAGTTAAATTTAGTTGACACTGATTTGTATTTACGATTTTCGGGTGACAAAATCTTATCAAGACATGTTGGCGCCAATAAGGACATAAACAATGTTGTGTCGTTTTCATTGTTCTTTGAGCTAAAAACCCCGGACTTATTAGTCAATATGGCACCAAAAATATTAAAATAATTCTCTAATTATTTTTTTTCACATAACTAACTACGCTAACGGCTTACTCATGATAGATGATTGTATTGATAATAAGTTATTATGAGACCTCTTGTCTATAATTAGACATGACGAAAGATTTTAAAATAATCTTCCGTAATCTAAGTACACGTTTACTCTTTAAGAAAATACTTTTTTTTTTAATAGAGTTTAACAAAGTTTAAAGCAGTTTTTTCAGTAATTTTCAATAGAAAAATGCTCGTAGGTGTCATGGCGTCCTCTCTGATGTAAGGCTTTAGTAAACTAAACAATAAACATGTCATTTATTATGTATATGCCTAGCAAAGAAAACGAAATTCGTTATAAAATAGAATTCCAAAGTTTATAAGTGCTGTCCAGTAAATATACAATTAATTATTAACAATTTATTATTAATTATAATATTACAATTATTTATTGTTTACACGATCGTGACGTCATGTAATGTGATTCGTGTTTGATCAAAATGGCCGATTGCAGTGTTTTTACCTTTTTCTGTATTGAAACTCTAATTAATCTTAGATTTTTAAACAAAACTAAATCAGTCTTTTAAATCTTATCAATGGTTATTTTCGCCTAAAATATTTAAATCTTTGAATATTAGATCCTTTCGTCACGACTATTATAAACTTTATTCAAAATTTACCCAATTAATAGCGTAATTTTTTAATAAAGTTAATCTTTTCATCATTATTTATATAATAACATATTTTTTTACCTTTTTAGAAGTTGTTTAAAAAGTAGTAATGCAGTCTGTGTTCTGTAGAATAAATTAGTTTGGAAAAAATCATTGCTACGGTTTCTGTAGCTGATCGCTTCTAGCTATCTAGCTCTTATTCTTTCTAAGTTAGTTCAACAATTTGACTTCGATAACCTTAAATAGTGTTACACGTCAACATATAAAGTTCTTATCATCCTCAGAAATTCTAAGGATATGCAAAAAAATACTATCCCCATCGTTAAAACTATACGAAGATTTTATGAAATTCCATATAATGTTGACTATTATGAATATTTTCTATGTCAATATACTTACTACTTTTTTATTTTTATTTTTACGGAAAGTTGGCTTGTTACTTAAATCAACATATATGACAGTAGTGACATGATATGTATGTATAGTAAAACTGGCTCATGTAATACAATATTAAATACTTTAATCAAATTGTTATCAGCAAACTCTATATAAGAGTCCCTTATAGTAAACATAATAAATTAACTACAGTCAAATCCCTGCCATAGTTTGGGTTGGAATGTTATAATAATTTTGCGTAATCATTTGGGAATTCTATACATCCGAACCAATCTGGTATTAACTAGATTGTTTAGTAAAATATTTAGGAAATACTATAAATTATAATTTAACAAAGAGCTAATTTATGTAGCCCTATCGAAAGGCTGAAATAGATTTAATATATACAAGCTGTTTTTGAGGACTCCGTTCGCAGAACTTACAGAAGGACAGTTTTGATATATAAATAGTAATAATGATTGCTAAAGATAATATCAATTGCAAATATTGCTTTCAATATTATCTGAAGGATTAATAAAATCCTATTTTTATTTCGTCACAAGCGGCGGAAATTCCTCCTAGATAATTGCGATAATAAAGCTAAATTGACAAGAATTTTTAAATATTGAATTAAATGGAATGTTTAAATGATGTATATTATGTTCGAGTTACACCTAGAATATAACATCTACGTTATTAATATATATGACGTAACTATAATTCCAGCGAATACTCTTTTAATTTCGAGTTCGCACCTCTTCCATGTCGTAGCACATTTTTTCCGATTATGATATCCTACTTTCCCAATGACGTATAATAATGCCGTATTACCTAAAAAGCGGGACGTACTTCCACTAACTCTCCCTTTTTTTCCACCTATTTTTTTCCATATTTATGTTATTTGCTACTAGCATATCGAGGCCACTTCACATCATTTTGTATGTGTTTTATTAAAGTAAATAAAATATAATTAATTTATATGGTCATGCATATATGGTCAGGGAAGAATCCTAACGTAGGATCACGGCGCAAAGGGAATTAAACCCGAATGGTTCGATTCCCGACAGGGACAGGCATGTATGTGACGAGCATAGATGTCTATATTTCTGGGTTTTGTCGTTTATTAAAAATATTTTCAGTATTTAAAATGTGTATTTCTATGTATTTGTATCGTTGTCTAACACCCTTAACACAAGCAAATAATTTGTTTACTTAGGGATTAGATCAATTTTTGTAATTTGTTCAGTAATATTATTATTAATATTAGCTTGTATTAAACCTTAACCCTCTCATATTACTTATAAAAAATGCCAACATTATTTTTTTAACATAATAAAGATTAAATAAATCAAAACAAATATAAAATACTTTCAGGGCCGAAAATTTATTTCCGGAGAAAACAAATGTATGTTTCGTTCATGTTTTTGATGACATCACCTGGACTTGGGAAGGACTGTGAGCAAATAAACTGTTGGCTAAAGTTAATAAATGAAGTTGTATTTACCGCTGTGGGGAAGTTAAAATAGATCAAATGATTACTTACCAATACGAGTATGTGGAAGTGAAAGAGAGTTTAAGTTTTTTAATTCAAATTCATACATTATGAGATGTTGGATTCTAGTTACATAAAGAAGAAGTTCCTCTTAACTTATTATTTTTTTCTAGTATTCTCCAGTATAATTGATATGTGAGAACTTATTAGAATACAAGAAAAAGAAGTTCCAAAAAAAAAAGATGCGTTGTTACTAATCTCGTAAGCCGAATTTAAGAGCTTATGCGATTGTAAATTCAAACATTCAAAATGTGTAGATTCCAAATTGGACTCTGTTGCAGTTGTGAACAGATTTCTTTTTTAAAGCTGTACGTCTGTTGGAGCTGTTTGTAACATATGTAATTTAATGTAAAAGATCTTAAATACAATATTTATAAAAATATTTAATATCCTACTTTTCAGTAGCACAGACCAAATAATACAATTGTATTCTGTAGGTTAAAACAACTAGTGCTTAGATAAATTGGAAGTTTTACCAACACAAATACCACAATCTTGCATGTGTGTGTGAAGAATGCTGTAACGAGACAGAGATGGATGATTTAACGAATTAACTTCTAAAACAAAAGGTTAGATTCATATTAGCTTTATTTGCAACCCTTTGCTGTTTGACTTTTTAGTACACAATTATTATTTTCGTGACGACAATACATTATAAATAAATTTAGATGTGAGTTCGTTTGTTATTATATTTATTTTAATCCTATTGCTACTATGTCAAAAGAAAATGCATATAAAAAAAATATCGTGTAAGATGTGCGTTTTAATTAATGTCATTGTGTGTGCATATAATATTTTGTGGTTAAAGTCTATTTTTTTATAGGAAAGAGTAACTTTATGCGAAGGGTAATTTTATGCAACTAGATCAAAACGATATTATTTAATTACGACATTTGAACATTGATTATCTTCTCAATTTATAATATACTTTTTTTTTGTGCATATGAATTGACACAAATACTGCAAGAAAACAAATACCTACATATTAATGACGTTTCTTGAATATATTTTACAGAGAGGGCGGATCTTTGTTCAATTTAACGCTAGAGCATCTGTTTAGAGAAATAACAGGGACGTGATGTATTTATTATGTATGCTGTGAGGTATCTATAGCCATTAATACGACTAAATTGACCTTTGAGTAGTCCCCGATAAATGATTTTGCCCTGAATATCATGAAAACAGTATTTATGCTACTAAATATAGCTGATCAAAAGCGTACACCATTTCCTGTTTTCAATACTCATATTTTTTTAATATTTACCTATTAAGCAAAATATAATTTAAGTAAATTGGCATTGGCAACGTGTATTATAGAAAAACATGAAAGAAAACCTGAGAGAGTAATTCGGGTAAGTTGGCGCTACGATGGGATTTGATCATGGAACGGGGCTGATACAATGGACACTTATCTTGTGGAGATCGTACAATTAGGTTTCCTAGCTAGAAACAGTAATGAGTTTCTTTAAAATGCAGTGGAGTGCTTAGTGCTACTTCTGTGTTGTAAAACATTGGCTCTAAAAAAATCCAACCAAATAGTTTACAGTCGTAATACAACGTGATTATTATTAACTATCTGGTGCCCGTGACTCCGTCCACGTAGACTGTAAAAATAATAGTTTTATGGCTAGGAACTTCATTTCATAATAGTTTTATGACTAGGAACTCATAATTTTAATTTTATTTTATGCAATCGCTATCTGACGCCCTTCATGGTTCGCCCTTGTTGGGTTTGCTTGTAAACATAATTTATAGACCTCACAATATGACATCCAAAATCCACCATTTTTTTTTAATATACCCAGTGTCACTGGTGCTGTCAAGACGTATATACCGATACCTCTTAAGTTACAATTATTTAAGCCGTTTAGCCGTAATAGGGAACATATAAATAACATTGGCAACATTAGTATTTATATACATATATTTCCACAACACAACACTCATTTTAAAGTCATCGGGAAATAAGAAGGATTTTCACAAATACTTCAGTGAACCAAATGATTAAAAGCATTATCTCCCGTGGCAATTAGTTATCGCGCTACAATCAATGTTATGTCACAGACAAAACTATGTGCAAAAGTTAGTATTTCTAAAGCCTATGTGTTATTTTGGTACATAAGCTACAATATTGCTAAGTTACATCAAAATTAGTTTAATAGTTTTGGCGTGATTGAGCAACAAACATCCATCCATCCAAACAATCGCACTTATATGTAAGTCAGATTATTATATCGAATGAAACTGATTCGTACGCTTTACGTTAATAACTAAATAAATATATTGTTACTTTAACAATCATATTATTATGCCAACGGAATTGAGACGAGCAAAAAACAAAAGCTCTTCTCTAGAGCAATATTAATAATGCTCACTTTAATATCTCTAGAAAAAGAAAGAAATGTTAGCTACTTATTGAAATATTTTTTATTTGAATTGTTATATCTTTTTTCCTGAAACAACTCTTTCATTGCAGTGCATTTGTGATTAACTAAAGTAAACTGCCTCCGATGAGAATATATGAAAAGATTGTATAGCTTTTTGTACGATGATATAATTTAGTTAAATAAATAATAATATTAATAATAATAAATAATAATGACGTAATAAAAAAAAGACTGTGGTGTCATGAGACACCAGTCAGTAACGTAGGATCACATATCATGGAACATCAGTTAGTTTGGATCACATATACTTAGTTTATGGAAACAATAAATTCATTAATACTGTTTTCATTGTTATTTTCATAATTTTATTAATCATCACAAAAATTAACATTTCTTTTTCAAATTGAAACATTGAACGTTTATTTTTCTGTTTGAAAAAGGGTTTTTAAATACCTGCTAAAATTGTAATTAAGTTAACAGCAACACAGTTTTTGTATGTATTGTTCGAATGGATTTGGCCTACAGTACTCTAGCTATAGTCAGTTTGACTACCAAAGTAAGTACGGGATGGCCGTACTACGTAAAATAAGCTAAATCCAGATGTTTCATAGAGTGATTGTGAGCGTTCGAAAATCTAATCATGAAGCTTTTTCCTATACTGTCTGTCTTTCTATTTGCCAAAGACGAAGATTTGACAAGAAACAAAGGTACCTGAGCGACAGACACTATCCACAAAGTGAATCATCTAGTCGTTTGCTATCTACCCTAGAAAGATTGCTTTATAAGCCTTGTTTTCAAAATATATAAGCTTATCTCTGATTTTATTAGATTACTTAAATTTATGTTTGAAATATTTGTATAAAAGATATCTGTCCTTCTTTCTAAATAGTAAGTTGTGAATAAAAATCAAATTATTTAAATAAATTGAACAATAAATTTAATGTAAAAAGTATTAAAAATGCATAAAAAAGATAAATTTGCTCAATTAAAAGAAAACCAAAGTTACATTATAATATGTCTAGGTTTTTTAAAGGTGTAGAATTACTATCCTGGGCTTTCATGTTGTTTTATTGTAAAATACCATAAAAATATAATATTAACCCTTATAAAACGAAAACTGAATTGAAAAAGGATATTATATAGCAATTTATTGATTAAAATATATATCCATAGGGAAAAACAATATTAATAAAAACTTCAATACAACAATCCTCAATTAAAATTCTCTTTCAATGTTCAAATTTACAAATTGTACAAAGAGAACTAAGATCCAGACAATACAAGAACAGAACTTTGTCAACTAGAACTTTAATCTATACCTTTGATAAAGTTTACCAATCTTACTGGCGACTGGAAACACTTGCAGCAGATTGTAATAGTTTCAGTGGATTAGCGAAGTAGAAAGCTTGTGTCTTGAAGAAACCTTAAAGTAATTGCAATTGTTACTTATATACTATATTATTGATACCAACATACTTGTATTCCAATATATAGTATACTATGTTACCAATATATAGTATATACCTATATAATTGTTACCAATATATATAACATATATAGTAAATACTTAAACAAGTGAAAATTAAGGTGTTCGTAGGTTCATTTAGTACTATAAAGAAACCAGTAATATAAATTACAATAGCTAAAAAACATATTTAAAAAACCCCTGATACAAAAAGACCAGTAACACAAAAAAAAGTAATATAAAAAAAACTAATAACTAAAGTAACAGAGAGTGTCAGTGTCCTCCCATATTTACTCGCTCGTTGTTTTTACGAAAATGGTATTTTTCGGGATAACAAAATATAGTTCCTATTTCAGATTATGAAAAATAGCATAAAAATTATTCCTTACACTTTGCGTTGTTTCTGAACAAACATACAAATATAAAAATATTCCCATATGTAGAAGAATACATTTATTATTCCTACGGTTAAGATGTTTTCTTGTTGCCAATATCCGTAGGTTATCATAGATAAAGTATTTTCTTCCGTCCTAAGATGAGTCTAGCTACACAACTATACGTACAGCTGTCCAATTTGTGTCGATGTTTAGAAATAGGCAACTTGAATTCTATGCCTTAGAAGTTAAAACTTAATTTCAAAAAGCAGCCAGTATATTGACAAGCTCTGGCAATAGGGTGACAATAAATAATTTTGTTTTAAATATATCTAGATAGAACATAGTTTATTATAAAAAAATACATTTACCTTAAATGAGCGGTCTGTCTGTTTTGGTCAAATATTGAAATTATTCTCGATGACAGATGGAAAAGATAATGGATAATACCAAAAAAATATATTCTAGAACCCTTTCTAGGCATCGTATAAACTATTAATGTTAGTGACTAATGTAAATTGAATTCAATGCTTACATTTGTTTTTTTTTTTAAGAACAGACACGATGAATAATGTTCTTATCATTCAAGAATATCTGTTCATCCATTTGAGAATCATCAGATTTTCGTTTGAGAATAAAGATTGGCATGTAGTTTTCTCTTTTATTTATTTATTCTTTATTGCACAATTTAACAAAAAAAAAGTGTACAAAAGGTGGACTTAATGCTATTTGACATTTTCTACCAGCCAACAACTTAACAAAAAAAACAAAAAAAGTACAAGAATCAACGTCTAGGCGTGCAAACTACAATTACAGTACAAAACAAATGGAACAAATGAAACAAAATACACACACACACATATACATAAATATATATATATATATATATCTTTTGACTAAACCAAAGACTGATGTTTAGATATACCACTCTCGATGTACCTTGTGTCCGTTATTTAAGCTTGTAAAATCCCCCTGGCATGGTGGTCAGTAAAATCCCGTGTGCTACAAGATTACATTATCTATTACTGGTCGAAAAAAAATCTTGTTATCCATGTTCATAATTTTACATATGCACTCTACACTCAATTTTGAATATTAGCAATGATATACCCATAGCTACAGTTTATTTTTCAAACTTACTTTCCAAAAATATATATTTAAAAGTAGTCGCAGAGAGACTTGAAACAGATAAAATATTAAATGTTTTTTTTTTAGTTTAGATTTTATAAATAATAAACTTTTCATAAGTAAGTACATTTTATATAAACTAAATACTATGTTTATAATTACAACTATATTATATGATCGGTATATATCTCGTGTTACCTGCTACTCAAAAAGGTGAGTTAATCTTTTATAAGGTAATGTATACAATTTTGTGTTAATTGTGTACGATAAATTGTCTAGTAAAACTAGTAAATAACTTTTAATAAAGAAAAATCCTATAATAGTGTATAGGCACATTTACCCTAACGACAGTATGGCATTTGAATGTATTCTATTTTAACGATTAACTAGTAACTAGCGTAATTTGTGAGCATTGACTGTAACTCTTGTTTTTACCGTTACCTTCAAAGTCATTACTTGCGGTAGCTTTAGAGGCCCCTACCTCAATTAGGGTGACTAGTGCGGTAGTTGATCCAGTGAACGAGTGCTGCTTGTAGTGAACTAACATTTGGCTTTTTTATCAATTATTTATTATCAGCTTATTTTTTATCAGTTTATTTATTATGAGTTTATTTATTATCAGTTTATTTATTATCAGTTTATTTCTGTAGTTCTAGTTGTTTATAAATTGACCACGAAATATGGACATTTGCAATAAAGACACAAGTGATGACTGTTATTGATTCAATTTGGATAATTAAATACAATGTTTAATAATACAATGCATTTATCTCAGGATTACGATTTAAGTATGACTTAAGAAAAAGCCTGATAATCCCGCTGAGTTTTCTTTGCAGTCCTCTCAGGTGGCAATAATTTTCCCCGAGTGGTGGCCACCACCAATGAAAATTATATTTACATAAAATTTAATTTCAATTAAGATTTTGATTCAACTTATTTTTTTTTCGGCTTAGATTATGTAGACTTGGTAGTTTTATTTCATATTATCTTGAATTATTCAATAATTAAATGTATCGTACCTTAATCCTACGACTTTCCGGATTTATCTGAGGGATATTTGGCCACTAAACGAAAACTTACGTATATTTTTTTATTTATTTAAGCTTACCTGAAATCCAACCGGATTTTGACATATATTTTTCCATTTCCCCATTAATAAGGACGGTTTAGGCTACTACCCTACAACTCTTACTACCAGTATTAGATAGTGGCTTTAGTACTACATACCATTGGAAGTTCGTTTAAAATGTGTTTAATGTTGTTTATCTCCTCGGTTTTATGCGTACCTTTATACTGCGTCTATTCTTCTTTGGGTAATACTAACGTTTAACCCAACTAATAGTCCCCGCGGACGATGTTATAGGGATTGGTTATTATATATTTATAGAATAACCTTTTCAACACGAAGGACCACAAAAATTTGTTCTTTGTTTAATTATAATTTATTAGATTTTTCCAGCGGGTTCGCCCGCTTTGCTAAGCGAAAAATAACAACTTTGTTATGTCTAGCAGCCGTCTAATATTTAAAAAGTCAACCAAATAATGAACGTAGTAATTAAGTCGACAAAAAAAGTTTCAAGGGGTAATGCAAACGTAAATTTGTTAGACATTGAAATGAAATCAGCGTTCTATTCTGTCGCCAAGTGACGCCATCTAGGGTACATTTTTAAACTTTTAATGGTATAGAAGAAAAACCACAGGATTATCGTGGGCTACGTGTTATTTCGGGTTATAAAATATCTCAATAAAAAATTTAATCCTAATTCGTTTTGAATGAGGAACTTACATAGAAACTTACACATAGTGTATAATGTTCGTTAGAGACCGTTGACTTTATTTTCCAAAGTATTTACTTTGGAAAATAATTTATAAAATTAGTACCGGATTAACCCAGATATTTAGAATTTCACAATTACTACAACATTCCAACACAAACTATGGAAAGGATTTGATTAAAGTTTAGGGTAAAAGTGATTGAATAGTTATGTTTTCTGGAACATATATTTTTGTTTTACTAATAATAAATAATAATACAGTTTAATTATGTATAAAAGGAAAACAAATAGGCAACTTTTGTCGATAGTAGTTATCGCCAATTTCAAAGATTGGGAGGGAACGATAAAACGTGACACGTATTTAGGTTTATTCTTATGCTTTAATCGATGATGTAACAATTAGACATAAATATAACTAAGATTCGATACTATAATAGTTGTAGACACATAATCCAACGACACTCCACTAAACACGTAGCACGTTAATCCGATGTGAACCGATTGCCGCTCAAAGCGTAAAGTCGGTTCTTGATGCGTTAGGCCCAGTGTTGTGTCAGAGTAAACGACAGTGACATCTGACACCTCCGGACGTAAGTGACAGTTAACATCGACACTATTTCGTTCACTCGTTTATCAAACGCAGCGTCATGTTCATTAATTTACTGTTAGTTACTAGTAGCATATGTATAGTCAAAAGATGGTTTGGTTTGATTTGGTTTCAATGGTTTCATTTGAAAGGGGTTGGTCTACCCTTTCTTTGAATACCATTTCCAGCCCGAGCAAACGCGTTGTTTTACCTTACCTTATTTCACCCATAATAGCACAAAAACAAAATTTTAAAATAATATTTTATTAATTTCACATCTAAAGATATATAAATTATATATATGATTATATTGGTATTTAATTTTAATAACTAGAAAAACACCTCGTTCTTTTAGATTCCCGAATGTCCAATGTAGGCAACTTGACAAATGAGATTTGTGATTTGAATCAGTTTGTTTCGTATACATTGGTATATCTCTAAAACTAAAAACTTTCTCACGTTGTAAATGATGTCAGGGGACAAATCATTTGCTTAGAATTTTTTTTTTCAAAACCGACCCCTACTACACGTTGTCTGTCCTACCCCTATAGTATTTTTGTTAATTCGGAGGCGCGGAAGGAGGGCAACCCCCAGGTGCTATAACAGTGATGAAACCCAGTCGAACCGTTTCGACTGAGACTGGTCACCAAAGGCGACCTACAAGCCGAAGTGGTGAAGCTGTGCTTGGGTTTAGTACGCTGTACTGAGTACAGTATACAAGGGTGAAGGAGCTGGCCATCCCGAAGCGCCGGAGACGTCAGAGAAGTCGTAACTACTTAAATTTCAGGTTAGTTTTTGCAAAACTTAAAATCGGTATATCTCTAAAACTAAAAATTTACTCACGATATAAATGGTGTCATGGGATAGAATTTAGACAAAGAGAGTTTGAACAAAATGATAGTTCCCAAGTGTTGTGGTCAAATACAAACGTACAGAAAATACTCTTTAAAGAAAATAATTGCTATGTGTTAGTTACATGACGTAGAAATCAAAACAATTTATAACGTTTTTTATACCGTCTGATCCTTTTCCGATTTAATTAACGTAAATAACAAGTGTAGTAAAAATATTTGTTAAGAAAAGACGCACATGTTTCGTATTTATTTATGATGATAGATGACTTATTCCTCGGCCTGTGAAAGGACGAATAATTGAAACCGTTGGCTAAATATAATTAATGAAGTTCTACTTGCCGCAGGAGGAAAGTCAGAAGAGATGAAATATAACTTACTAACAGGAGTAAATCGACTCCTTACAACAAGTATAAATATAATAGGAATAAAAACATTATGTTTATGTAAATAAGAGATATTATAGAAAAAGAAAACAGTCACTGTCAAAATGAATAAAACATAATAAAAAATATTAGTTGATCCCTATGTAACTAAAAAAAAAAAAATAGGGCCGGGTTGGACACGAACAATTATATTTATATTTTGAAAACGGAATGGACTGATTGTAACGTATTAAAAAATTACACTATGACCTTTAACAACTAGTACTGCCTTAAAATAACTATATTAAATAATATTCTTAATTTTTTTGGTTCTTTTAGTAAATTGGTACAAATGTTGTTGTTCATAGCTTCCCTCCGACTTCATTTTACAAACACAAATACCGCAAGCTGGCATGAGGGTGTGACGGATGCTGTAACGAGACAGAGATGGATGACGTAGTGAAGTACCCCCCAAAACAAAAGGTTGGAAGGTAAGTTCTTTGATATTCTTCGAATTAATTTATTCCTCTGAAATTACTATTGGACATATTTTTATATGTTATGAAAAAAGTAATTGTGTTTTCTTTTAATTTAGTTTCGTTAAGTTTAGTTTAGTTTTATTTAGTCTAATTAGTGTTATTGACCTTATTATCAATTTATAATATACTTTTATTTTGTAAACGTTTGAATCGACACAAATACTAACAAACAGATACTCTTTGGTCCACATTTTTGACGTTTCTTGAATATATATTACGTAGCGGGCGGATCTTTGTTCAATTTAACGCTACAGCGGCTGTTTGGAGACGGAAATAACAAGTACGTGATCTATTTGAATCCATCTCGAGTTGTTTACAGCGATGCAGCGGATTTATGAGTTAATATATATATATAAAGACAAAAGATTGTAGCATTCCTCGGTATAAAAAAAAATATGTATATGTTTGAAAATGTCTATAATCATGTATAGTTATGTTAAGCTTATTTAAATTTATATAAATATAGAATAAAAATAAACCGATACGGGCAGGGATTCGAACCCGCGACTACTGGGAAACCGTGGGGATCCCTGCCCATATCGGTTTATTTTTCATTCTATATTTATATAAATATATGTATAATCACAACTTAGTCAAGTTAGGTCCCGATTATACTTTTCTACTGTATGTAAAAAAAATCACAACACTTTCTAATTGTTGTATATCATATTTATAATTAATTATATTTAATTCTGCATAATTAATAAAAAGTATAAAAAAATTACAATAATCGTTTTTCGTTATAGAGTTTTACAAAATCACAGAATTCATTAATTTTAAAATCACCTTGTGGATTTAAAGTATTTTATTCTTGTATTTATTTTTTTTATTTATATTTCGTAATGTTTGTCATCACCATCAAGCGGATTAGTTTAATTATTAAATGAATCGTGTTAAGCACAGCGTCCATTACTTCAGGGTAATTACCTCAAGATTAAGATTTGTTTATGGCATTTTTATTAATGCTGTTTTCATTCATTTATAAACATTGAAACATATTTATAGGTATCATTTTATTAGAATTGTTTTTATAATGTATAACTTACAAGTTCTAAAGGGTACTTTAACTATTCATAGTGCTGACCAATCATTTATATCTTAATCATTAACTTAATCATCTTTACAAAATCCAATAAACAATTTTATGGTATTTACAAGAATTTTAGATCTTTTATGTGGGTTAAAAACGAGCATTGGGTACAATTTCTGAAACAAATATGTAATTAGCAGTCACAATAGGAACAGTTAATCAGAATTTTTCTTTTGATTTGAAGCATGTTTCAGTTCTCTTTGACTCAAATTAGAATTCGTTTTCCTTAGAAAAATAAGAACAAAAAAAACGCAAATGTAATAAATTATTAATTTATATGGTTACATTACAGTTTTATTTAACAAAAAATATCCAAAAGCTCGTATTTTCTTAGACTAAGACGATCGTTACACATTTAAATAATAAGATATTTACCAGAATTATCCAATGAATATTTGTTCTTATATAGTAAACCTTAAGTAAATTATAAAGGGGTTTATTCTCTATCTCTTTATACAAAACTCAGTTACTGTATGACGTCACATCGGTCTTTCATAAGTGTATTATTTTCTTTAAGTTTTATTTACCCAGTAGTATTAACAAACCCAATCAGAAGTATTGTAATATTACTTAAAAAATGTTTTGATTCAAAATATATCTTTTAAAATGTTGTTTTTTACTTTTTTAATACTTTTTATATATATTTTTTAATACTTTTTATAAATTGTAAAAATGACGATATTTTGATAGATGTCTTATTCTAAGTTATAAATTATTTAGATTTATTCTAAGTATTCTAAGAATGGCATCTTGTAATGTAATTTATATTGCTAAAATGATTCCTATTTCTCGTAATTTAAATAAATGATAATAAACAACACTTTACCTAAATATGCTATAATTAAATAGTATTTTATTCTTCAAATATATATAAAAATACATCAAGTTTACAATGGAATTAGTTTTCTATACAGATCTTACCAAAAGCATACAATAAAAGCTTTTGAAGATCGCAAAAAAACTCGACGCAAAACTTCATCTCTTTGTCTATATTTTTGTACATGAAAGAAAATACACAAATATCTTCGAGAAGACGAGGGCCTTCTTTATATATTACCTATTAATATTATCATTACTTATATATTTCTTATGATATATTATCAACCATACTATAAATACTAATTTCCAATACACAAAACAAGAAAAACTGTTTTCTAAAGCAGTATTAATAATCCTCACTTCAATAAATTATTAAATTAAATTAAATTAAATTAAATTAAATTAAATTAAATTAAATTAAATTAAATTAAATTAAATTAAATTAAATTAAATTAAATTAAATTAAATTAAATTAAATTAAATTAAATTAAATTAAATTAAATTACATTAAATTAAATTAAATTAAATTAAATTAAATTAAATTAAATTAAATTAAATTAAATTAAATTAAATTAAATTAAATTAAATTAAATTAAATTAAATTAAATTAAATTAAATTAAATTAAATTAAATTAAATTAAATTAAATTAAATTAAATTAAATTAAATTAAATTAAATTAAATTAAATTAAATTAAATTAAATTAAATTAAATTAAATTAAATTAAATTAAATTAAATTAAATTAAATTAAATTAAATTAAATTAAATTAAATTAAATTAAATTAAATTAAATTAAATTAAATTAAATTAAATTAAATTAAATTAAATTAAATTAAATTAAATTAAATTAAATTAAATTAAATTAAATTAAATTAAATTAAATTAAATTAAATTAAATTAAATTAAATTAAATTAAATTAAATTAAATTAAATTAAATTAAATTAAATTAAATTAAATTAAATTAAATTAAATTAAATTAAATTAAATTAAATTAAATTAAATTAAATTAAATTAAATTAAATTAAATTAAATTAAATTAAATTAAATTAAATTAAATTAAATTAAATTAAATTAAATTAAATTAAATTAAATTAAATTAAATTAAATTAAATTATTAGTTTATTTATTTTATAAATAAATTTAAAATATTAATAATGAAATAATAATAAATTAATATAGTATTAATAATAAAAGTTACTTTGCTATTATAAGGATATTTTCAATTTCTTGATAGTCTAGCCCTTGTAGCCAGGCCAGCAGTGCTAAACGACAATCGTGGCGGCTAAGCCTGTGTATGCAAATATTTTTGTTTATTTTATTATATAAAAAGGCTGCTAGAAAATAAGCTTGACGCTTTGCAGATGTAGTGCGACATTTTATTTGATCAATAATCCGGTGATTTATCCTCCTTTTGTTCAGACTACTGCTATGATATGGAATAGATGCGTGTTGCTTACATATAACGCTGTATATGTATAATTGTCGTACAGTAAGGACATCACATTTCTTATAAAGAGACTTTGTTGGATACCGATAAGGACTGAAGGTCATCGTTTTAAGAAGAGATCTCTGTACTCGTTCAAGGCTTATCATAAACGATTTACATGCACCACCCCAAACGGAAATGCAATAGGAGATGATAGGTTGAGCTAATGCCAAATAGGTTTCGCGCAAAATTTTGAAACTTGCTGCTTGTCTTAACTTATTGAAGGTCCAGACTAATTTTCTAACCCGTGAGCAAATCGACTTTATGTGTGGAAGCCAATTGAGCCAAAATCTATTTCGACTCCTAAATATTTAACACATTTAGTTTTAGTTATGATAGGACATTTACATAAACTAACGTTGGAATTGAAGTCACACAAATGTGCTCTTAGACTTATATTTTCAGGTATGCTGGAAAAAGAAAAAGGCAAGAAATAAGTTTTCCTTAAATTAAGGTTTAAATGATTATTGTTTAGCCATGTGCTAACTTTATGTACTCCAATTTCAGCGGATCTAATAACCTCTTCCCAAGTATCCCCAATGAAAATAAGAGCAGTGTCATCTGCATACGAAAAGATTTTCCCGTTATGCAATTCTTCGTTAAGAAGGTCGTTTAAGTACAGTAAAAAAAGACTTGGCCCCAGGATACTGCCTTGAGGGATTCCAGATGTGATAGAAGTCTGGGAACTGAGAAAATTGTCAATTTTAACTTGCTGAGTTCTTTCCAATAGAAAATCCTTATAGATTTTAAGTGATTTTCCTCTTATGCCAATACGCTCCATCTTATGACAAAGGATAGAAAAGGATACCGTATCAAAGGCTTTGGCTAGGTCTAAAAAGATGCCTAAACACTTCTTATTTTTGACTAGATTAGTCACAATATATTCAGTTAACTGAGATACGGCATCTGTAGTACTTTTTCCTGATCGGAAACCAAATTGTGAACTAGACAGTAATTTATTGCTTTCTAAGAAATTAGTCAGTCGTAGATTTAATATCTTCTCCATTACTTTAGAAAAGCACGTAAGAACTGAGATAGGTCTATAGTTTGTAAAGGAATTTCTAGAGCCACTTTTGTATATCGGAGAAATAATAGATTTTTTAAACACTTTTGGAAAAACGCCTTGTTCGAAACAAATTACAAGTAATTTAGTCAAAGGCGCTACAATAATATGTTTAGCATATTTTATAAATTTCGTTGGGATAGTGTCCCACCCCACAGAAGAAACATTTTTTAAGTTGTTGATGACGCTTAATATCTCCGATTCATCAGGATCAAATAACACTATAGAATTAGATAGTCTAGCAATATTCATGTTTAAAGTATCGGTATTCTTATTAAATTTACCAACACAATCCTTTCCTATCGATGAGAAATATTTGTTGATTTTATTAAGGGTAATAATTGGGTCGACATTCGATGTTAATAATTCGGATGCTGATGATTTTTGATTACTAATATCGGCTATACTTTTAATGGCGTTCCACTTTTCTTTATTATTTTGTGCGTTCTCTAAAAGTGATGACTCGTATGTTCTTTTCACTTTTTTTAAAAGAGAGTTACAGAAATTTCGGTACCGTCTGTAGGTAATCGACAGAGTTTCGTCACTGGGGTTCCTTTTATAATTTAAATGTAGTCTATTCCAGTGACGTATGCAGCGAAGTAATCCAGGAGTAATCCATGGTTTGAGGATACGATTTCTTTTCGAAATAGTTAGTCTTTTTGTGTTCGCCTGAATGATATTGCTTATTACTTTAATAAAATGTTCAGCCAGAAAATTAGCGTCATTTTTTGGGTTTATAAAAAAAAAGTTGTTTAAGTGCGGCTTGGTTGTTTAGTTTTAAGGAGTAAGCAATATTCCTGGCTTTCTTTGGAACTGTAAGAAGGTTAAGAATTACAGTCTTATGGTCTGTGATGTCTGTGTTTAGAATATACACAGATGCTCCACCCACTGACCTCAGCATTACGTGATCTAGACAACTACGCTCTCTTGTTGGGAATATATGGGCAGGAATAAATCCATGCTCAGCTAAGAAGTTAAGATGAGAAGAACCAATATTGCTGATATTTTCTGGCTTGATATCTATGTTTACATCACCAATTAATATTACCCTTTGAAAAGAACTTGACTATTGATAATGTTTACCAACGAGTTTAGAAAGTTATCGATATTATTATCGATATTATAGGTGGAAGGTGACCGATACACTGCTATCACTGCGATATCTGACTTTATCTTTAGCACGAGAAAATTGGCGTCACAAGGATTTCGTTCTTCAACCTTTACAGACAGATTACTATTTGTGTAAAGAACTATTCCGTGGTTTTGGTTTAAATATTTTCTTGAATAATGTGTATCATATCCGTGTAAAGAAGGAGGAGTTTTATAATCTGTTAGCCATGATTCAGTTAAGACTATAATATCTGGTGAGAAGGATATAGCGTTAATGTGTACAATAAGAGTATCTAGATTTTTATAAATGCTTCTAATATTTTGGGAGACTATTTTAAGAGTATTTTTAGAATTAGAGATAATAGAAGGGAAACAGGTTTATATATCACATTCAATAGCATCAGCAACTTGAAATTGTTCAATATCTATTGAGACTTGTTTAGTAGACGCCGTTTTTTACGGCGTGCGTTTTTTACGCACTGAAAGTCTCGAAAAGTGTAACGCGAGCCATATGGTATAATCTGACTGGCCAACTGACTGATTATAATAGCAGCATAACAATTCAATAAAATATATAAGCATAATAAAAATTTTCATACAACAGTTACTCCACAAATAACAGAAAATAGAATATTCGTACGAAATAATTAATAGAACATGAGAAATATTATTGTAAAATTTAATTGTAAAATTTAAAATATTTTACATTAATATCATAAAAAAATTGTGACATACAACTCAAATAAACTAATCTTTTGAGAAAACAGAACAAACAAGAGATATTCACAAAACAGTATAAAATAGTGGACATTCTAAAAAATAAACTACAACTAAACAATAGAAGTGAAACACGTGAGGGACGTGAAAGATACATACTGAGGATGAGTCTAAATACTGTGATCATTGTGAGTCAAATAGACTTGCGCAATTTTTCGATATCATTTTCATTGCTAATCATAAATTTATTTAGGTTATCGTCCTTGCGTATAAATATTTTGCAAAAAGAGGTCCAAACATGCTTATAAGCGTATTTATTCTCTACCAAAAATTCGGGCCAGATAATAAAGTCTCTTTGCCTTAGGTGTTAGATATTACGAAATGTAAATGGGATTGAGCGTTTCAGTTAAACCAATGTTTGAGGTATTCAGTTTATTTTTTGGCGTCTTATTAAACATTCGAAATCCACGCATAATAGCCTCCTTTCTATTCGTGCATTTGAATTCCACCACAATTGCTTTTGGACGAACTGTTGAAGAACCAAAACGATACAGTTCTCTAATATCTTGGTTGCTGATATCAATATTTAAAGCCTGAGCTGTCTTGACAACAATAGCACGCAGAGTATCTTTATTTTCTTCTTGCAGCTTGGGCACATTTTTAATTTCTATTTTCGATAAGTTTAACGAACGTTCTAAAACTTCTACCTTTTACTCTAAATGATCCATATAGGCACGGTCAGATTTACGCTCACATTCCATGAGTATATATTTTTTTATTAAGGTCATAATATTGGTTCGAGATGAATTCCAAAGAGCTTTTTATTTCCGTATTTTGTGCCACAATTTCTGCAATTAATGACTGTAAATTTGCTAATTTACTCTCATACTTAGCGTCAGAAGTTTTCAAAAGGTCTTTAATTTCGTTCATAAATGATGACAGACTATCGTCTCTCTTCCGCTTCATTCTAGTGCTACCCTGTTCTCTATCGCTCGTATTATGACTCGGAACTGATCCAGGGTGATGAATGTCCGCATTATCACTTTTTTCAGAGCATATTTGGATAGGTGCAGTTGGTGGGGTTCGTTTAAGTGGCATTGTAATAGGTAATTATAATATAACAACAACAAAACAAAATAATTCCTACTGTTTAATTTAAATGAAATTAAAAACAATAATAAAAATTTGAAATAAATAATTTACAATAATTAATTAAAAAATAAAATAAAATTCAAAAATAACAAAAATAAAATAATATCAAAAAAAATTCAGACAACTCTAAAGATACGAACACAGGTTTACCTAAGACAAGCCACAAGCGCCACTAACTATCCAATACACCAAATTGATTAGGTACTGTAGTAGCGAAATAGTTGTGTATTTTTAAACAGACACTGCAGTTTTTGCGTAAGTTGACCTTATTGGATCTCACTAACGTGCGGTCGTTGACCTGTACACTATTCACTTCATTTGAACACAATCGATTTGAATATTGAGTACAATATTGATTTGGAATACACTGACTTTTTTATTTAAAAGTATCTCTAATTTCAAAGTTATGGTTATCTTATTATCACGACTTCTACACATTCAATAACTTTAACAAATTATTCACTTTTTGAGTATCTGCCACTAGTTTTTACGTAGATTTTTGATTTAGTAACAGGAGCACTCACAAACACGTCTGCACGGTTTGAATCAATGCAAATTATCAAGATAGGTATATCTAGAAAATTATGAAGTTTCTTCGATATAATTAAGTAAAGTTGAGCACTATGATAGTTTATCATTTATTGTATTCAATTAATATATGATCAATTCCTTTACCTTTCTTTATCTGTTATCTTAAAAGAACTTTACAAATTACAGTAGTCTACACGTTCTATAGTCTTAACACTAGTTGTAGTCGTTTCGGCTGCAACTCTTACTTGCTGGCTCTCAGTCACTCATACAAGAAACACGTAAAGGAGGTAAAATAGCGACATGTCGTAGTGTGAGTGAGGGACCCTAAGCCGAAACACGCACTGTCCTTCCAATTCTAAGTCTCCTTCATCCCTACCATTTATCAAGACTTGCAAACAAATGTGTGTCTTTATATGCAAATTTAGGACCACTGATTTTCAAATGAACTGTGTAAAGAAAAAAATACAAAACAAAGACGTTTAATTGTCCTTCTAATATATTAATTTGTATGTTATATACAACGAAAATATAAATAAAAAATATATATATTAAGATATGCCTAATTTCGTGATATTTATAAATTCATACGATAAATGTAAGAAATTTAAGATAATCTTAAAGTGAAAATAACTCTTATTTAAAATTCTCTTCCAACATTCAAATTTACAAATCGTACAAAGAGACCTAAGATCAAGACAGTACAAGAACACAACTTGGTCAACTGGAACTTTGATCTATACCTTTGAGAAAGTTTACCAATGCCGGATGTGTTTTGAAATAATTTTGAGTGCTAAGTAACTACATAATTGTATGCGGTGGATTGGCGAAATAAAAGTCTTCTTACTTGAAGAAACATTAAAATGGCTTTAATTGATACAAATATATTATGTGCTAGCTGTAATCCGCGACTTTATTTGAGTACACTAAAAGTGATTACACCCTCGAAATATTAATAACACACTATTTTTATGTTTGATACACTTTCTCAAAAGACTGTTTTTTTGAAAATTAAGTATTTACAGATATTAATAATATCTAAGTAATAATAATTTATAATACCGATCTTTAATTTAGGATTTTTTCGAAAAAATACATACTTATTTTCAAATTAACCAGAACTAGATGTTGTTGACTCTAAGAAAACTAATCAAGTTATATTCTCATAACTGATTTATTTATTATTATTTTACCTTTGTATCTGCATTCTAAGTTACTAATAATACTTATGACTAGCTTTCGGTAGCAACTTTACTCTTTTGGAAACGGAATAGTGATCAGAGGACTAATTAGAGATAAGCTAATAACTAAAATATCAGACAACTACAGCGTGGCCTCCTCTTCTTTGATGACGCATGACGACTGCGCCGTGCGTGTTGGTTTCACGGGTTTCCGTGTGTTTCCGTGTTTTTCCGTGTTCCGTATTCAGTTTCAAGATACTTCATGTTTTCATGCTACATTCATAAATTAAGTTACTTCAAGCTTTCTTTATGAACTGACGTTGAAATATAAATTAATCACATTTATTTTACTACAACACTGTATTAGCAAATACAGTTTAAATATATATTTTTTACAGTATTCGTAGTTTGTGTAAGAAAATATTTTCTTCAGTTTCAAGATGAGAAGCTACACAAATATACATACAGCTGTCCAATTTATGTCGATGTTCATAAATTGTTAACATGAATTCTATGTCTTAGAAGTAAAGGTTTCTTTTTAAACGACAACATGGTTATTGAAAAGCTTAGGTTGTAGGGTGACAATAGTTCAATATTTTTTTAATTATTAATTTAAGTCCATCTTATATATTATATTTTTAATATTTTAACCTTAAGTTAACTGTATTTCTGTTTTATGCCGAGTATAGAAATTATACTCCTGACGACAAATTGAGACACATATTTTTCTTGATAACACAGTAATGATGAATAAAACTACAGATAAGATAATGTACTACAGTAATTTGTAAGTAATGTAAAGAGATACGTTTAATAACATATATGTCACTCGTGTTTATCACTATACTAGTTAAAATCCATGAATGTCTTATTGCCCTGCTCCCTCAATTTAGGATTAATGGGACTATATTGCTTACTGACAGTATGTAGATAAATAAATTTCAATATATTTTTTACATTTCGAAGCCATCATGGGTACCTTACCTTGCTTTCTGAATATGAGCAATGGACTATCTATAGGTAGGTACTGTTTATTTTGCAAAGAGAACTTCCAAAAAAAGATTTCAAAGCAGTCGCAGAGAGACTTAAAACAAATAGCAAAAATTTAAAAACTCATCTTGAAATAAATCTTCCTTTATTCAGATTTTTTAAATATAAATCGCAAACTTTTTAATAATACATTCGATATATATTAAAGACTGTTTTTGAGAAAAATATATTTACTTAGATTATTATTTTTAGTCAATAAGTATTCTCTCATCTGGAATTATTTCATAACTAATTCATTAAGTGTAACGTAGACTAATCCAACGTTTATCCGGATTTATGTGAGGCATAATTTTACCGAGAGCCAAGACTGCATTAATATGATAATCTTAATTTATTTAACCTTTATCTACCTACTTCCATCTATTTACATATTTGCTACAAAATGATAACACACTTGTAGATTAAGTGTTGATCAACTCAAATCAAATCAAACGCTAAATGGATTCGGAATGCTAAAACAGTTACCAATATAATGGGACTAATATATTTGTGTTTAATTGTTTAAAGACAGTAATACAAAGATTTTTTCTTCGCACCTTTGTAGAAAGCAATGCCTTTCTGTTCAAACAGACAGAGTCGCATGCAGGAAGTTGTAATAACTACATAAAGAGTTTAACACTCATAGATATTCCATTTAAAATGTCCAATTTGCAAGGTTTCTTTACAATGTTTTGAGATGATCATTACGGAGTCTTTAAAACTCTTAACGAGCCCATGAGAAGGCGTTTGTGAATTAAAACTGCAGATCTCTTGACCTGTCTAGTGATGTTCTATTCACGAGTAAACGTATCGATAATATATTTATATTATCAAATCAAATAATATCCAGAAACCTATATTTGAATAGCTGAATTCTATCACAAAATTAAAATGTCACAGGTTATGTCGGCGATATTTGCGCATCTTTCAGCTTGTATTACGAATAATATTCCCAAGGTTGACATTCTTTGTAATAGAACAGCGTCGGACAATCGTTAAAAAAACTGCTTTTATGTATGCAAAATGTGTGTCACATAGTGTGCTTATAATAACTCCAAGGAGAAATCACAGTAAACACAGTAAAATAACACAGTAAAATAACAAAAAACACAGTAAAATTACAAGAAACACAGTAAAATAACAAAAAAGTATCGATATAGGCCGCCCATCACTACAATGAATGCAAACAAGCTGTTGAGTCGTCGACATTGAGGGGTCGAGCACTTCCGGTCGACGTGACTCTAACTTCCCTAACTGTATATCTTAAAAGTAATTAGAGTAAAATATTGACTTCTAAAACATTCACACTTTTGCAAATTGCTTTTCCAGATATTTTTTTGTCATTTTTCTTCCGATTCATTGAAATGGACACATTTCGAGGATAAATCTTGAAGATATATATTTTTTTAATTTTAAATTTTTTAGTAACTTTTTATGGGGGGTTTTATTAAATTTAATTTCAGTTACAGAGCAACAAGTTTTTAATTAAATTTGTGTATATATTTCTGGTAATAAATACATTATTTTTTTATCAAAGTTAATAATCTAATATTAGTTACATTATTGCTATAGTTAGGAACAACTACAAAAAAATGTCTTATGGGATCTTAATGATCAAACTTGCTGAAAAACTTTTACAAAACTGCCTCCTAATACTAAAATAATTTACTAAACACGCGATAAACACATCAATTATTAAGAGAACTGACAGCTGTCTGGTTCTAATAAATGTCTTTTAAGAAATAAAGATTATTACGAAATAGCTGTTATTATTTCTATTTTTATAAGACTCGTTAATAAATAAATGTTTTTGATAATTCTTCAAGGCGAGCACCAAAAGCTCAGTAGATAAGGTGACAGTACTGGAATGTCAAAAGTCGCAGGTTTAAGTGTTTCTTGTTCTAATGAATAACTAATTTTATAAAAGAGTTTGTATAAAAGAGTTTGTGAGTAACAGTGTGCATAGTTACCGCAAAAACATAAAAGTTTTGTGGTTATTTTTATAATAATTATTTTACAAATTTGTGATTCCCTGTATTCTCTGTTAAAGCCATGTTGAAGTAAATTATACCCATGTATAGACCTATACCAGAAATCAAACTACTACCACTCGTAATAATGTTAGGGTTGCCATCTTCTAAAATAAAAAAGTCTTACTCGGCGCTGTATTAAGCCGAATATCCTGTCCCAAAAGCCGGACTTGTGAAGTGATTTTTAAATTTCACAATGTGTACATCATCTTAGCAATTGTTTCCGTACAAGCCGGACATAAAAATATTTAGCCGGACAAGATCTGAAGAGGCTAAAGCCGGACAGATGGCGAGTCTAAATACAGTACAATTTTTAACAAAAGAAACATTCAAGAATTATTAATATTTTTAATATGAAAATATGTTTACAATCTCAATTTTAATAGACTTAGCTTGACTTGACGTTATTTTACGATAATGTTTTTGTTGAAAATGTCTGAACACTTGATAAATCAATTTACTAAGTGCAAACAACCAACAGTACTCAAATGCTTATGTAATTTACTTGATTAAATAATAATCTACAGTACAATCAAAAATATTTTCATAATTTACAGAGAATATCATCGATAAAATCTTTTAAATATAATACAAAAATTTTATAATGTAAGAAAGTTGATTTCGTTTCTATTTTTATTAACTCTAGACTGAATAGTTAAATTTATAGTCACTACTAATACTTTGTAGTACTTCCGCCATGAAGTAAAAACTGAGAACTACTAAATGTTACCATCACTTAACGCTAGATGTCGCAAAATGACCGCTGAATTATTTAATGACAGCGCCATCTCTTAAGAGTTTCTTGAAACTACTTAACACGTAGTTTCTTTGTCATTTCAGCTTGTCTGCCACATAACCTTCGATACTCTATACTAAAGAGATCCTTTTTAAACTACTTAAAGTTATATCACAATGTCGCCAGTGAGGTTGGGGGGCATAGGATACAAAAAGAAATTCTAAAGGCACTCTTTGGACCTTATTTGACAACTTCGTGAAAGTTTCAAAACGGTTATGCGACGCCATCTTGTGATATTTTTTTGAACCACACTGTAATTAAAAAATGAATTAGACAATTCATTAAAATAAAAATCAACTCACCATTACTCTCTTGACTACTTCTAAAGTATCTCACAATTTTGTCCTTGAAACTTCTTTTTTTTACTTCTTTGTTTTCCACCTGAAACAACATTAACTAAATAGGTACTAAACAGTATTTTGAGTACTTAAGTTTTACAATAACTAAAGCATCCCTTTAAAATGTGTAACCAATTAACCAATTGATATAACACAACATTTTAACATATTTCGTGTACATCATTTAAGAAAAGATAAGGAAGACAATCGAATTAATAAAAATAAAAAAAAATAATAATAAGTACCTACAACAAAAGCCTACCTACATTCAAAAATATGTTAAAAATAAAAATGGAATTATTTAACATTAACGACATTAAAAAACTGAGCTATGTCTGGAAAAGATGGACTCTCAGCATCGCCGGAAGTTTTGTCCCTGTCCCTGGTCTCTAATTTACCGAGTTCTCGTTATAATTACTCAACATAGTTCTGTTTAAAATTTTAGAAGTAACAACCGAATAGACAAATCATAGGTGTTGACAACAAACAAACAAGTATCAAATTTTATATAAATCCTTTCAGTTTTGGTAAGATCGAAGAAAAGTTTATCAAATAATTCTAAAGTTGATTAAGTGTCTGCGTCATGTACTTAAGATGAAATATTTATTTATATTTAATATCCAAAATCTACTACAACAAATAACAATAATAAGATCGTAAAATACAACTGTAACAATATTTAACTCAAATGTAATATCAAAAAGCACAGTTTCCGAGCTATTAACTAAAAAACTTATATTTGGGCAAAGCGTAAAAATACGTGGTCAATTTATCAAGTTTTTCGCGAGCCATTGGTTGCAGCTGCGATATATCACTGACCGGAACACACCTTCGAGAATAATTTATAGATTAACGAAATATACGGCTACTTTCTAACAGGTTTTTAATGGTGACAAGTCACCAGTTTTATCACATTCATCCTGGAGAGCATTTTCACGATCTTTTTTTGCTAATGAGAGCTTTTACAGCGACATGTCGCTTCCATTTTATTTTTAACGAAATACACCACGTTATGAGATGTGAAACTATATTATAATTAAGTATAAACTATTTATAATAAAAACAATAGCTTGAAACTGTTTTTCATAAATCAATGTTACAATGAAAAGAATTAAGAATTTTGTAACCATTAAATATTATAAAAAAAAATAGTTTTTTTTTTTTAATTCAGACCAGTTTGCGAAAGGCCCCGTTCGTAACTATCTCGCTTGTGTTGATAGTCCAAACAAACGATAATATGTATAGATTCTGTTGCAAATGACGACAAAATGCATGAAAATTTCAGTTCCTCGTTATTCACAATCCGCATTAGTAGGAAAATTGCAAATATGAACAAAGAATTACATAAACTGTAAAGGTATTCAAATTAGAAACCAAAATATTATGGCTAAAACTTTACAAAATATCGGGTAGATCTAACTAGTTCAACTAAATGGTTTAGCACTATTTATGCCTGATAGTGTAGCATTTACCGCCCCGTTGGTCGAGTGGTTAGACGACGCATAACGTGTCACGGCGCAATGGGGCTCGGGTTCGATTCCCGGCGGAGACAGGCATTTATGTGATGAACATAGATGTCTGTGTTTCTGGGTTTGGTAGTTTATTAAATATATTCTCAGTATTTATATATGTATTTCTATGTATTTGTATCGTTGTCTAACACCCTTAACACAAGCAAATAATTTGCTTACTTAGGGGTTAGATCAATGTGTGTAATTTGTCCTGATATATTATTATTATTTGAATTCTTTAATGGCTTGAATAGTGGGACCAAATAGTTGAACTGTTTAAATACCCCAATACGTGTACATTTGTCTAATATTATAATATAACTTCTAAATGCTAATGCTTACCTGATCCTTGGGCACTTCCTTTGTTTTTGAATCACTCTTATGTCCCGCGACCATTCCGTACATTTTGAATCTCACTTTAAGTTAAGTGATAAGTTCTTTCCAATACACTTCACTATCCATGGGTTTGAAAGTTAATTATAGACCTTCTTTTTTATTAATTAACCGGAATGTAGTTCATACCTCTCATCATTAATATATTAAAAATATGGTTATACCAATAATGCGGGTTCCGCAGGCTTAATGTTAAAAAAAATCAAACGTCATTTTCTGACAAGTATGTATTTTATTTTTTAATAGGGAATTGATTCAGAGTAATATGTATTAAATATATATTCAAAAATAGGATCTACTTTTTTATTGTTTCAAAACTAAGTTAAAGACTTAAATATATATAAAGTTCCGTTTTCCTTCTTATTAAAAAAAACAACTTCCGAAATGATGTAAAAATAATAATGATTGTGAAGCAAGCGATTTTATAAACTGAAATGTATATGTACTTAGTACAACTTCTATTTTTATATAAAACACACTCTTCAATTATGATGAACAAATAAGTCGATTTACTCGAAAAAAAAAACAACGAAGACACACTTTCCTAGTTTTAGCGTAAGCAAGTTTCTTTATTTTTTAAAAGATTTTTTACATAATATTTTTTGACTTCAAGTATTTTTTTTTTCAATAGAAAAGTCATGAAACTTAATAACTTATCCAAAAGATGGCGTCATTTTCAAAAGTCCACACAAGCAATAGTTACGAATTAAAATATACATAAAAAATTATGTTAGTAGCCAAAGTTGAACATAAAAGTAACTTTGGACTGATGCCAGATTTTTGTCAAATGTTTTGCATATTTCAGAGTATCAGCTGAAATTTACTAAAGTAACTAAACTTTATATAGATATATTTTGTAGGTTTCAGGAGCCTGGATTTCATCCCAATATCTATAAATATTTATAACCATGGTACGCTTATTTAAATTTTAAATTCTCTAAGAAACTGGACGGTATCCCAGAGGTCGTGGATTCGAATACCTGCCCTGATCGGTTTATTTTTGTACCATATTTATAATATAAGGTTGACGAGCATATCGATCTAAAATATATATTTTTTTGGATATCTCTGATACATTTTATAATTCCAGTGCCACAACTATAGGCTATAATAACTTTGCTATAACTTCCGGGATCTTGAATGAATGTAGCAAAATCAAATTATAAAAGGTATGATATCATAACAAATTAATAATAATGAATAATATTAAAAATAAATATATAATTATTATTCAATATATGAATCATAATATTTAAGTCAAATTAAAAAATGATATTATTTTCAATTAGGTATAGAATTTATAGAATGATACTAAATAACTATATTAAATTTATATACTTATAATATAAATATGTATAAACAGGTAAATATATTTGGAAAAAGTTTTATTTCATATTTCAATAGGTTTTGGTTCATAGAATGTATAATAATTCTTTGTTTTGATTTTATTTGATTTTTTCTATCCTGGAAAGTTCAAGATTCTAACGCGAAAAACAACTATTAATTACCTAAGTAGATACTGGGGTCACTGCCAATGGATGTTACTTCAACTATTGTTATTTTTAAGTAGTCTTCTTAACTTCCCGCGAATAAATTTGCAAGAAAAACCTTGTTTACTGTTAATGTAACAGAATAATAATTAATCACGGGAACCAAGTTCAAGAAGTTTTTTATTGATATAATAACAGATATTAATGATAATAATAATCAACGAGATGAAGAATCTATACATATAATAAAATTGTCACTGATCCTTTTCTGTACATGGCAAATATTTAAAAAAAACATCATAGAGGGCGTTTATAAGAGCTTGAGAACTCAAAACAATGGTTCTTCGGTTTGTCTGTATGTTTATGCACGCTAATATCAGAAACGGATTAATCGATTTGGATGCAGTTTTCGGGAATATATTGGTATGGGATTTACTAATTTTTTTTTTTTAATCGGTTAACCAATAAAGAAAATCATAATCTCTTATTGTCGTACCATTGCTGCTTACCAGTTTGAAGGTTTATAGTTTTTACATACAAAGGGTACGTTTGATCAAAATCGAAATCTACGTGTACGAAATAATAGGTACAGCTAGTAATTTAATATAATAATTCAAATACCTAATTCAAAATACTTATGTTTTAAAAAAATATAGTTACTTATATATTACTTAAAAGCAAAACTAAAACTATGTAATATAAAACTGTATATAATACAAAAAAACAATAATACCAAAGAAAATAAATAGTAATTAAAAACATACATAATAATAGAAAAAAAAAGAGTGACTGTGACATCCAAAACATGACTACTGCACGGTGGTTAGGGAAAAAAAATAAAGATAAAAAGAAAAGTAAACCATAACTTTATGTAAATTATATTTAAATAATTATTACACCAATAAAATAAAGGATCATGGATTCAAGACTGCGGGGACTCGAAACCTCCGGGAAACCGTCCCAGAGGTTATCCCTATCGGTTTATTTTACATTCTATATTTATTTAAAAATTGGATATCTTTAAATTTATTCTGACTGTATAGCAAGTTATTTCATATTTTCACAGTTGGCCATACTTACCTACGTCTCACAAGTGAGCCAGTGCTGCCATATTTCAAACTCTTTTTTAAACTTAAAAGAGGTAAGAGTGACATTTTGTCACACTAATTATGAAACTGGGACTCATTAATCCAAATTAAGCATTAAGAATGTTCTAAATAATACTACGAATTCCATCGGCTTAGTTGGTTTCAAGGATGTATCAATATTAAAGAAATGTTTAAATTTCAAGTACGTGTACTTGAGTAGATAATACTATTTTTTTTTATCCATAGAATATCTCACTTTATTCAAATAAATAAATACTATTTTTCAGCAAACTTGGTACTTGTATTTACTCTACATATAATAAGTATGTCTATTGACTATAGTCACTTATTTTCAAAATGTGTGAAAATTACCACAATTTATATTTTGAAAAGAAATAACGAAAAATTTATTTTAGGTTTTATTATAATACAACAAAAGTACAAGGTTTCCTGCATATATGTATTTATTTAGACAAGAAATTTTAACTGTTAAATGACATAGTACTTATAAATCGATCGATGTCCTTTAAATTGAATAATGTCAAGTAAAAAATTCATACAAACATACATTAATTGCTTGTATATAAATACAATAAATCAATAGGAAACCGGTGGTCTCTGAGAGCTCAGGCTATCTTGGACGTCACCAAGGGAGTTGTTAAATGTTGCCCTTTTTAAATATTCATTTACCGAGTTGTTAGTTTCTATAAAAAAAAAGTAAAAAATTGTATTTATTGCGTACTTTTTTGTACGTTTTGGAGGGTTTTCCATAAATTAAATATTTATTAGAAAAAATAATATTTATGTAACGTAATAAATTATGGAGAATATAATTTTTGCAGATGACTAATAATATCCAAAGTATTTATGAGGGCTAAAAGTTTTGTCAAGTTTTTTAGCGGCTCTTTTGACGGAGCTTACAGACAAATATTAGCTAACACTTTAACATTAAATGAAGAAAAAATATCTTTATCTTCATATTTTTCATGACTATTATTTTTTTCTGATTATTAGGAAATTAGTTTATATTTAATTCCCTTGTGACACTGCTAAGTATCTCCAATAAACACAAATTAAAAAAATAACAAGTACTAAGTACAAAGAGATTGGGAAAAGTTAGCCTTTTACTAACAGTTAACTTAATTTAAATGGAGACGAACTTACTCTTATTATTAACGAAACTGATCTTAGTTTTAACTTATAACACGTAGTACTTATTCACGTATGTCACGTTAATTAATCGTAACGTAGGAACGTCACGTTAATTAATCGTAACGTAAATTGTCTCGCACGATCGCTCTACGCTACAACCGTATACCTACTGTTACGAGATGCGTATTATTTGGGTTGCCATATAAAGAAATTAGTTTACCATTTGGTAAGGAAAGCTATTTGGATTCATAAAAGATATTTAAATACTATTTGTATATGAATATTGACGTATAAAAACAAGTAGACATCATGTATTAAACTTTACAATAACTTCATAATGGTGTTATAAATTACTTATAAAGTAATCATTATACTAAAATATCGAACCTGTGATCACAGAGATATGAGTACTGGCATTATGAACTTATCATTAAGATATTAAGTTATGTATATTTGGCTTTATTTTAAGGTAATCTTTAAATATGGCAACTTTATTTAACCATATTACAATGCAGCATCCTTCGTCAAACATTACATCTTGAGATTTAACAAGCAAAATTCATCTCTATGTTAACGAAGTAAGAGTTGTTATTGCGTTTAATAAATTATACATTGCAAGCAAATGTTGTAGTTAAGGTCATTGTAATTTATAAGCTGCGAAAGCTGTTAGTAACGCAGCCATTTTAGAATAATGTATAAGTGTGACTTGAGTACACAAGATACAAATAAGAGGCCAAAAATCATAACAACCTCGCTAAATACAGCAAAAATAAAGGTATGTAAATCCGTTCGTTGTAGATAAAAACAGACGTTTGAAATTTCATCTACAAAGAGACCTTATTAGACCTAGTTCCGTAAATTACAAGTTTGCTTCTAGAAAGACTGGAAAATAGTTCCCATGAAAGTTTTCACTCATTCATGATATGCACTGTTGACTTTTTGACTGCATACGATGTTGACAGTTTGTGTTTATATGTTAAAAAAAATAAATATCCTTAACCATAGAAAAAAATATCCATAAATAGTTTTGTAAATAATTTATTTCGCCGAGGAATAAAGTTACATCGAGTATGGAGTATTCTTATATAAGATATTATTTTTATTTTTGAGTAATTCAATTATTTTGAGTAATTCGTTTTAACACCTTAAAAAAATAATATCTCTCAAAGTATACGCCAATAATACCTCTATTAACAATTGCACATTCTATAAAATAAAAACTTTTAAATTTAATACAAATACTACAATTGCAAATCCTAGGACATTATGAAAAAAAAATATTATTCCACTGATGGCTGCTTAAATTCATTTCATAAATTTTGATATAATCATTAATATTACAATAATTGGTAATGAAGGTGTATTCATAATTTATGTTTTTTTTCGATTTGTAAATGATCATGTTTATTTAAAGGTGTAAATATTCTACAATACTCAATAAGTCATACATAAAAAAATAATAATTTGGGTGGTATTATACAGGGTTTTTGTAGGTAATTAATTGGTCACCTCTTGCCGGAAAGCTTCTCTAAATAAATTCCAACAACATTTGATTAAAAACTTTATAAAATCAAGTTTTCCAATTTAAAATTTGTTGTCTCTGAACTGGCATTAACTCTGAGCATAGGTATAGCGTCCGGGCGTTGACATTTTAAGTACTTTTTACAAAATACAGAGTAATAAGTAAAAGAGGGAGCAAATGTTGTTATCAAGATTTGTAAAAAGTCGTAGAACAAAAATGTGTTGAGATTGATGTTAGCCTAAACCGTTGATTTGTTAATATTCATACTTATCCGATAATTCTTTAATCCTTACCCAATAATCCAAATCCGGTAATTCTAATCCATTAATCTTTAAATCTATTAATCCAATAACCAGATAATCCAATAATCCAATATCAATAAATCCTAAACTGTACTTTTTTATGTATAATGGAAGAACAGAACTAGTTTTGTCATGGTCCGTGGTTACGTATTTTGGGTAGGAGTGCCGAAATATAAATCGTAGTAACAGAATCGACTCGGAGCATGGCTATTAAGAAATAACATTGACTAACTCAACTTATGAAGCTCCAAGGAAAGATAAATAAGTTTGCTGTACAGCTTTTTACCTAATTATTAAGCAAAAAAGACTAGAGAAGATCGATTTTCTCTTTTGTTAAAAGACCTAGGATGTCTTTCTCCAAGTGGAACGACCGGAGACACAGTTGGCTAACGAAGCCAAGAGCAGTCTTAGGAAGAGCCAGAATTTACGAATCCTAGAAATGTAGCTCACGTGATCTATGCTGATATTGGCAACCTAGTTGGATTTCACTCTGGTGTTTTGCAGTGACCTGGCTTGATTTTTCACAACGGCAAAGCAGGCATTAGAACCTGCCTCTATCGTCTATCGACGTCGGTGCAACGCACAACGGATAAATTTAATGTACAAATAATACAAACCCATTTATTTATTAATGTATGGAAATTAAGTAAAATATTTTATTTTAATTTAAACAGAATAACACATAGCAAACAGCTTGTTTTCATAAAAGGTAAATCAACCACTACTGGAGCTGTTGAATTGGTCGCGCACATCTAGGGTCTTGGAACTAAGAACTAAAACTAGGAACTGCAAAATTTTAATAATAGGGTTCCGTTTTTACCCTTTAGGTATGGAACCTTAATAAGAAACTTGCTCGCCTGATACTATTAATACTGGTTTTAAAGAGAAAACAATATATTTCCAAAGCTTAGACTCTCTCAAAATAAAAAAAAATATGTAGAATGGCAACTGTGTCTAAAATAAATTGCTAAAATTTGGAATCGATCTATCGCATAAAAAAATGAAAGGTTACATTGCCTACACTTATATCTAAAGCTTAATATTATACTAAATAATGTTTAATTATCAACTTTTGAAAATTCTGTACATGTTGCTTTATTATACTTCCAGGGTATTGTCTATTGAAGTAATGGGTTCGAAGATAACGCCATTATATAATTACTATTGTTTCAATTTATGGATTTAGAGTTATAATAATTTTCTTTTCTTGAAAATCTGTGAGAATAATGAAACTAGATGAATTATGTTATTCTAATCTTCTTGAAGTTACATCGCTTTTCTCGATTTTTTTACATATCATCTATAAATGTGACTGAAGTAGTAATACCTACTACGGATAATTATAATTTATACTAAGTTAAGATAAGGTAAATAAGTTAAAAGAATATCCTTCGAATTTCTAGCAGGGTCTTCCCGAGGGATTTACTCTCTGGAACGGTGCAATTATAGTCTGACTTTTAATATTTGATATATAAAAATAATTACATGACATGACTTTTCGTATTAGGTATGTGACTGAGCTTTCCATATTTAAAAATGGCCATGCGTTTACTTTTAAAGGTTCCATGTCTAGGCGCAATCAGTGAAAATTGATAGCAGACGTTCTTCGTTAGGAACGCAGATACATACGTTTTGTCGAGTCAAGTCAGTCGTGAGATTTACGTCTCTCCCTTATGAATGACCTTATCGCTGAAGTCAGCATTTTGCAGATGTCAACTATTTATGTTGAACGAAATGCCATTTGTACTTCAGATTAGAGGCATACTTATTGCCACGTACAAATGTAAGATTGCCCATTAACACCTTTCATATTCCCAGGAAAATGAAAGGCGTTTATAACATGTTTATTACACTATTACAATTGTAATATAACTAATATTAAAATTAGAACTAACGATAGGTAAACACCACTTAACAAATAACAAATTACCACCTTATATCGATATTGTTTGCTATACTTAGCAAAACGTTTCTTTTACTTTTACTTAGCAAAAGTTTAGATCAATGTATGTAATTTGTAACGTATTATTATAATTATTATTATTATTGGGTTTCTTTCAGTGAGCTCGTGTGGCATCCATATATATCAAACTTTTTTGTGTACCCAGCTTTTATCAAATGGATCAAAACTGTTTTGTGGTCAAACTCGAATTCTTCAGCTACAGCCTACGTCGTAACACGCCGATCTTGGTCATTTTAAAAGAAGCAAAACAAACGAAAATGGCGGGTAACAACATTTTACTTAATTGTTTCTTTTTTTGAATGTAAATGTTATAATGTCAATAAAACCAGTCTGATACAAACAGTACATTCAAAGATTATTCTTTTACATATTCATAAATACAATACGGGAAAAGTTTTTTTCCCGTCCTAATATTACATATTAAGTTTATTTTTATAATATATTTGGAAGTTTCTTGTATTTTTTATGAGAGATAGTTCGATTTATACAGTTATATTTATATATTTAAAGCTAAGTTTTGTCTAATAAACAAACTTGAAAAGATTTCAGAACAAAGTTTACATATGTATGAATAAAGTTTGCATATTGCTAATTGACATTCTGAATGAAATTATGGCTTAGCTTGCGGATTTTGTTGTAAACAAAAAAAAATGCCATTTGTCAACGTCACAAGACCGAAACGTCAAACTGTAAAATGTAAACAGTAAATACTCACTACTGTAATACTATTTGTAAAGTGTAAATATTTAGTGAAATAAAGTTTAAGCTTGTATAATATTACGAATTGTATTTCTAATAATGTCCTAAATTACAATGTCGTTCCCTAATTTGAAGGGTTACGTAGTCACTGAGAAACTAGGCTCTGGCAGTTACTCTACTGTCTACAAAGCGTATACAAAGGTAAATTGTTGATTAAATTATCTTAATTATTAATCATTTATTTACCTTCTTATTTATGATGCAGCAATTTTTATATTTTTGAATTAAGGTTTTATAAAAATCTCTATTATAGAGAACGGCGAAAACAAAATACATAGTTAATGTTCGAGTTTGACATAAAATATATATTAGACTTTAATGTAATTGCAGGTAGGAGCAAGGTCGACAGTAGCTATAAAATGTGTAGACAAATCTCGAGTGAAACACTCAGGAGCAGCAATAGATAACATTATTTCTGAGATATATCTACTTAAGAAGTTGAGACACCCTCATATAGTACAAATGAAGGATTTCACTTGGGATACAAAGTAATTATTACTTACACATATATATTACATTAATAGTAACTTTGTCTGGCTGTCTGTGGAAGAATTTGACACATTAGGAACACTATTAAATAATGACTGAATGTAAGAGACAAAAAGTAATATCTGTATTTCTGCATTACTAACACTAACATCATTTCCATAATATTATTTAAGGGACTTAGTATTATATTACATAGTCTAACATTCCTCAATAATATTTTTTTTTATTTCAAATTGTTGTACTATTGAAAATCTTAGAAAATACTAAATGGGGTATCAACTGCTAAAACTATATTCATATCGGGAGGGTAATTTAAAGAATAATATAACATTTTATTTAGCTTTATTATATTAGTATGAATATTTACAATTTATTTGTAGTTGACAAGGCTTGCAAAACGGGTAATAATAAAACTTTTTATTACAAACTACTTTTGCTTGGGATCTTCATCTGCTTCCCTTAAATCTCCCCCCTCCCTTCGTTCTAAGGTATCTTAAATGTTTAATCTGATAATAAGCTATCATCTTTAGACAAAACTGCATCAATAGATTTTCTGAATTTCTGAAATTTACACCAATATCAATTAAACTATTCTTTGAAATAAATGTAGGAACATTAGGAAGTTGCTTTATAATCATAACATAAACTATTGCATAATATAAAATCATAAAACATTCTGTATATTTATTATATATAATATTGTTTCAGGAATATTTACATTATAACTGAATATTGTTGTGGTGGCGACTTGTTTAGGTACATTCATAAATATGGCGTGCTTCCAGAACACCAAGTGAGATAAACATTTTTAAAAAATAAATAAAACATTTTAGTATATTATAAATATATTTAAAAAGTTCATATATTCATCAGGGCTGGTACTAACACAAAGGCTCAATCTTAAGGCTATGGGACACACTTACAAAAGTTTTCAGTTTGAGTTCTGCTTGTGTTGATAATTTATTCTATCTAACATTTTTAATCATATATTTTTAAAGTTTATTGACAAACATTTTAGTATATTATATATATTTTTAAAAGTTCATATATTCATCAGGGCTGGTGTTACTACACAATAGTTCAATCTTATGAGCCATGGGACACACTAACATTAAAAGTTTTCAGTTTGAGTCCTGCTTGTGTTGATAATTTATTCTATCTAACATTTTTATCATATGTTTTTAAACTTTATAGACAATTTCAAGTATTTTTAATGGTATCAGTTAATCAACAATTTTTAACAATATGATTGTAATTATTCTGTTTAAATTTTTGTTAAATTCTTTCAGGTGCTATATTTCTTACAACAACTGGCTTCAGCCTTGTGCTTCCTAAGAGAACAAAGTAAGTTTTATTTATTACATAATATAAGGTTTCTTAAATATTTAATGTAATAAAAAAAAACCGGTTCATCTTAAGTTCATATCAACATATAATTAATTAATCTAAAATAATAATGTTAATAAGGTATTAAGACATACCATGAATCAGTTTATAATAACGCAATTTACTAAGTACTCATATTTAATCCTTCTAGACTTTCCTTTTATATATTCATGATTTTGATTTTATATGATGAACTTTTATACGATGAACTTTTATATATTCATGATTCATTGTTTTATAAATCGAAATTGGACTTCAGAAGTAATATGAATCTTAATGGACAATACAAATCTTTGTATGTTTGACAAAATTTTGATCTTAGTCTGGGTGTAATTTGTGCACATTATTTGTAACTTTTTAATTCATTGACCTTCTCCTGTAAAGGTGTAAAGTAAATGTAACATTATGTGTGTGTGTGTAGGTGTAGTTCACATGGATTTGAAGCCACAGAACTTGCTACTTCACAAGGAATCCGACAACAGATACCAACTGAAGCTTGCTGATTTTGGGTATGTTGAACTTTATATTGGTTAGCTTATAACTTTAAATAAATGTGGATTGAGAAATTATGACAAAAGTGATGGGACGGTATCCCATATGTCCCAGGTTCGAGTCTTTCCCGTATTGATTTTTTTTAAAAAATTAAATAAACTTAAAGTAGCCAAATATGTTTATAGACAATTTTGAACATTGTGTATACTTTTTTATATTATGTTTATAAATATGACAATTAATAAAAATGTATTAATTTAAAACACAAGAACATCTATCAAAACATCAAACAACCTCGAATCTCCGATATTTGAGAATCTGGTCCAATCACACTGTCAACTGAGCTATCGTGTCAGTACTTGCTAAATGAAGCATTCTTTATGTTAACTTTGTTTTACTGTCTATCTGAGATTGCTAATATCAGGTTCGCTCAGCTCGTGACTGAGGAATCTATGCGAGCTGTGCGCGGATCCTTACTGTACATGGCGCCGGAGATGGTGATGGGCAGCTACGACGCCAGAGTCGACCTCTGGAGTGTTGGTGAGTGGTTCATAAAAACTATACAATAATAATATCTTAAATATAAATGGTATTTCTATTGACTTTTCTAGTATACATAGTACAAGTCAAGTAGATGTCTGAAAATTTTTGAATGTGTTGATAATTCTGTATTCTTTCTATTACAAGCTACCAACTGCTTTTTTTGCTATAACTTTTTGTCCACTTAATATACAGGGTGTTACTTAAACTGGGTGTTTCGTCAAATTTCAGACTTATTTCTATTCTCATTCGAAGTTTTTTTAAATTGACAATAAACTTTTATTGTTTAGGCTCATGTATATTCTTTCATTATTATATAATTAATTCCTTTAGACTGAATTATTGTAACTTTAATATTTTTGATATATCAATGCAAAAGTAGTACAAATTTAAGTGACTATTGTTGTAACAGAAAAATACGTTATTTTTAAAATATAAAATTCTAAATTTGAATTTCGATGTAATGATAATGCAATTAAAAATAGCAAGTTATTTTGGTTCTTTGGTTGATTTTTATTATTTTTCTAGGTGTTATCATGTACGAGTGTCTCTTCGGTCGGGCGCCATATTCGTCCTCCACTTACAAGGAATTATTGGACAAAATAAAAAGACAAGATCCCATACGAGTAACTTATTATTTAACTTATTATTCAATACATGATACTTTATCTGCCTCCCACATCACACTCCCCTCAATATTATAAAATCCGCCTGAATCATTTTTTCTGTTCATCAATATGATAAAACTTATTAAAATAACATGGTTGTATATCTTTACTTTGAAATAATTATAGTATCTTAGAAAATCATTAACCCTACTAATTTATTTACCACGATACTAAATACGTAATCATTCAATCCAACAGATACCTACAAACTCATCAATATCAGCTGGTTGTAGAGACCTCTTGACTGGACTCCTGCAACATGACCCTAACAACCGCATCAGCTACGAACAGTTCTTCAACCATGAGTACTTGGACTTGGAACACATGCCATCCAAACAGAATTATAATACGGTGAGTGAGAGGGAAGACGTAAATGTATTATGATGATTGAGCGAGAGAGAAGATGCCATATCTATCTAGTTATACTGGTGTGATAAGGGACCGATAAGATTCTAATAATCTTGCTACGATAAGAGAGAAAAAAAATACATATTATACTATGAGTGAGAGAGAGGATAAAATTGTTTATTTATTATGAATTTTCCCAAATTTCGGAAACACCATAAAAGTTCACTGACCCTGGGTGTGTGAGTACCAAGCTCATAATTAAATTGGTTTTTAATGGATACTCTGGAAACACTATTATTATGTTAGGTTGATTAAAGCCTCGTATCTACAAAATTTTGTCCAATTTCCAGGCGGTGGGGTTAATAAAGAGTGCGATAGAGCTGGAGAGCGCGGGCGAGCTGGCGGGTGCGCTGGAGGCCTACCGGCGGGGGCTGCGGTACCTCGTGCCGGCCGCGCGCGCACACGGAGACCCCGCAAGACGAGCAGCTCTGCAGGGGAAACTAGCCAGGTGAGAGAGCAGGACAAAGATATAAATTGCGATTTTAGGGAGACGGATAGTCATACTACAGGAGACGCTCGCCAGATGAGGCGGCGGGACAGTGATATAAATGGCCGAGTGGGGGAGTGGGATAGCCATACAAGCCGCGCTGCAGGTTAAGTCCACCAGGTGAGGGAACGGGACGAAGATATATGGGGCAGCGGAATGGAGATAGAAGCTACTCTCAGAGTATGTAGACCAGGTGCGGAGAAGAGACAGCAATATATATTGCGCTGCGGGAAAAGCGAGACAGTATGGTTCTCTATTTCTAGATAATTTTGTGTAAATAATAGGCACTGAAATATCTTAAGAGTCTAATAAAATCAATCAATTACATAACATAGTTGATGTAACAGGAAAATATTAAAAAACCTTTCTAAGTTCTAATATAACAAATACTGCAGTTACATGGATAGAGCTGAAGAGATCAAACGGTTGCTGACGGGGCAGAGTTCTGATCAAAATACTCAAGGAACTCCACTGGAGGCCTCTTCCACTAGGAGCCCCATCTGTGGCTGCAGCAGCGGTCAGGGCTCCGGCACTAGCTATGAGTTTCGTGAGTGCATATTTTATATAATATTTTATCCGGTTTTTATAATATTTCCTTTCCTAAAAAAAGTCTTTTTAAGAGTTGTGATTGGCTATCATCATATCATTTACCACCCAAAATTCTGAAAACAAATATGGTTTTAAGAGATAATTAGTTTTATTATTATTCTTTCAATAAACAGATGTAAGATAAAAAAATATTTATCCGTCAATCAGATTTGTTATTATATTTTATTAACAGATTAAGATTATTTCACAAAATACTATCACGTTTGACTCTAGAAACTAAATGTTAAGAATAATAAATATCTAAATAAATTAAGCCTATTTTACCAAAATCCATTTGCTTGCAACTTAAATTAGCTCCAAACAAACAGTGAGCCATAGTGAGTCAATAAGTAATGTCAAATATTTCGAAATATCTGAACAGACACGATAGCTCAGTTCATAAGCCAATAGTGTAGTATCAAAGAAGTCGCAGGTTCGAGTTATATGAGTTATGTATTTTATTCTATAGTTTAAAAATATCAAAATTTCAGAAGAACTCCGAACTATTCAAGACACATATACCAATAGAACAAAAGACGCAAAACCAGAAACTCAAGGAACAAATAAGTTGAAGAATGAGGACAAACTATCTAATGGGAATGTATGTATCTTATATGTGACGATATCTCTATTGATAAAATAAATCCCACGTTCGATTCCTGACAGCACTTATGTTTTTGTTATAATTATTTATTATATATTATCGATATATATTATTTTAAAATGATTTTGGCAAAATAATAACTTAAAATATTTTAATATTTAACGAAAAATTATGAAAATCTGTTTATTTAAGTATAAGAGAACAAACAAACATACAGACATAACTCCTCAGACAGGTAGAACTCCCTTGTAATTGAATTACGTAATATTTCAGGTGAAAACAAAACGTGGCGCCCTCTCATGGTTGTTCAAGAAACCAGCTCCACACCTCACTGATAAAGATATTGTAATTAATACGTTTTTTTCTTATTTGCAAAATTTAAAGCTATTTGGTATATAATATACATTTTTAATGAAGTATATAAACGAATAAATAAATAAATAAACTAGTAAAAATATAAACAATTCATTGTCCAACAAGAACTTAATTAGTAACTTGATAATTTTGTTATGATTTTAGATCTCTCTTACATTAAGTCACTTAAAACATATATTTTTAGACAAAGTTCTAGAGCTATTACTTAACAAGACTTTTTTTTACTGAATAAAGTAAATTATAAAATCACCAATAAATATTTTATGATTTTTTCAGGAAGAAACTAACCAAAGGACAGACGATGATGCTTGCAAGATAACATAATAGAAATAAAGGTGTTCACTTGTGGCTTAAATATATATTTTTGATATATTATTCAAATAATAAAGATTTGTACTATATTAAAGTTATCTTCTAAAATAATTATTTGCATAATATTGTTGTATTTGATACGCTTGTTAAGTTGTATTTTATATGCTTGTTAAGTTGTATATATTAATTATTTTGTTTGTTATAATAATTTAATTTAAAATAAGACTGTTGTTTTTTATTGGATACGATATGTAAGAATTCTTGCATTTTAAGTGAGTTGTTTTAAATCTTTAATATTTCCAAGAGTTGTGACACATTTTTTTTTTTTATTTAAGTTATATAAATAATATGTTTAGTTTAGTTTGTGAAAGTCATCTTATGTGTATATCGATATTAGATTGATTATTGATTTTGGCCAATAAATTTTCATTTGTAAATTTGTCGCTTTTGTTGTAAAAAAACTTTTGCGAAATTATATATATTTTTCGTAAATTTCTTGCTTATGATATCTATTACAATGTACTAAAGATGTATAAACATTACATTTGCTTTCATCTTTAGCACGGCACTTAAAGCCAAGTTCAATTAATAGAATATTTTGTACATTTTTGCCATTAATAAATATACTATACTATTTTATTTTGTTTTCTTTATTCGCTCAGACTGACCACCGACACTAAGATATTTTTTATAAAAAACGCTCTCATAATGAGACATCCTAAAACTACAAAATTCTATTTTCCTAAATCCACAGTAGATGAATGTTTTCATATCTAAATCAACACAGATAATTAAAACAAAGTATTTTTTTTGTCTATGTAATAGTTGTTTGACAAAATGACATTACCGTGAATTACAAAATGTCAACTATCGAAGTAAATAATTGTCAGAGTAAATGTATTTCAAATTTAAACATCCCGTGTTTAGAATAAAATTTACTGCAAATATCATTAATGACTGAACCGCAATCTGTTGATACAAGAGCTGGTGTGTATTACTTATATATTTTGAGAATAAAGATACTTTATTTGATTATCTGTTACTTAAAAATGTTTATTACCTTTGTTTCTACTCGCTAGTTTGTACATAATAATAATTCAAGAGTTTATTACAATTTATTTATTTGAAAAAGTATTTTTTTATTAAGTGATAGTGCCTACTAATAATAAAATAAAAGGGGATTTTACACCGCTTATACTAGTATAAAAGTAGCGAAAACATTCCCAAGGACTAGGGAGGCCTGACGTCAGACTGGCAGCCGGTCCTAAAAACTTAACAATTCCCTCGGAATATGTTAAAAGATTGCTCAAACCCGAAAACTAATTGATAAAGCAGCATGATAATAAAATAACATTTACAGTTTAAAGCTGTATTATATAGCTACAGCTTCTAAAAACTATTTTAACAATGCCCTCTATCGGTCAGTAGAAAAATCTTTTGTTCACGATCTTATATTGCTTTACTAAATTTTCGCTAAAAGGAATCGTTATAAATAACATATTCTTAAAAAGTGCATTTGAAAATACATAATATTTTATGAGAGAAGTTGGAGAAAGTTAAAAGTTAGAGAAAAAGACGAGCCAGACATAGATTCTACGACACAAACTGTAATGATTCGATAAAAGACAAAATAAAAATCCAATTTAAATGAATGTTGGTAGATATACAACAATCAACAGAAATCTTATTGGTTCTTACTGGTACCCATTTTGCAGTAGTCATTTTATAAACCATGGGAAGGGGAAGCGGGAGGGGGGGGGTTTATCCGCTCTTTTAGCAGCCCTATATAGTCAAGTGAGTTATAGTAATTACAGATATACTAAGAAGAGCACAGTCGCCTGTCTACAGATTGTGCACTAAAGAGTTTTAGTCGTATTACTCGGTCTCATAGGCACAGTCATAGTTTTCACTGTTTTGATTTTGAAGTTCTTACTGCAGTCTCGAAATTCAGTAAGTTTTTAGTGATGACAGAATAAAAATGTTATCATTTTATGAACCCCAAAGTTATTGGGTGCTTATTCTTTTACAAGTACATTGTTATAAATTTATTTGTTATTAGAATATTTTTTTGATGTTCACGACTGCTATCCATTAAAAAAAACAAAAAATTAATTAAGGTTGCGTATAATTATATATACATTTTAAACTTTAAATTCAACCAGACGATTCAATTCTGACATCTACCTAACACGAATGCTGCTAAGAAACCGAAACATCGGGTTAAACTTAATATATATAAATGTACCTAAATCTAATTAGAAGCAATTTTGACCGTTTACAATAGTTTTATTTGATTATATTTTTTTTTTTTGTTTTTTTTTTAATCTGGGTGTTTTATAGATGTCTGAATTGAAACAAAAGAAAATATAATGGATAAGAAAAATGAAGTTGAAGGCCCCGCTGCTACGAATGCTTTTGAAGTAAGAGGTCCTCTGCATGGAGAAAATACATGGGTTGGAAGACATTTAAGAGCCATTATAATAGCTGGCGTGTCTCTTGCTGTCATTGGTTTAATAGTATCCATAATAATAGTATTGACGCAAGATTGAAGTAAAGTGGTTGTTTTTTCTTTATTCTTTTGTTTTTTTTTTTAAATTAAAGCTACTATATTATAATATAGTTTAAGCAATCGAGTGGACATATATGCAGAGACGATATGTATCTATACATATAATAAAATTTTCACTGATCGAAAACTGTACATGGAAAATATTTAAAAAAATCATGATGGATCTTTATAAGAGCAAGAAAACATAAAACAATGGTTTTTCGTTTTGCCTGTTTGTCTGTATATTTGTAAAAGCTAATCTCAGAAACAGTTTAACCAATTTGAATGCAGTCTTCGGGAATATATTGTAATATTCTTCACTTAACATATAGTGTTTATTTCATTAATATCGCTTAAGAAATAAAAAAGTTGTGTAAATTTATGTCGATCACGTAATAGGTACCATACAAATCTTATTGTAGAATGTGAAGTGATAACTAACAGAATCCTTTTCAGCATTAAAAAAAAAGTGACATTTTTCTGTTTGTCTTTTAGTTGTGCAAGCAACACGAAAAAAAATATAGCTAATATAAAAATTTATACATAAAAATTGAACGTTACTCTGAGTAACATTTAGTTTTTAACTTTCATTACACACTCTTCATTCTATCAAAATATGTATGTATTTAAAGTGCTCCAGAAATCTATCTTTATACATATAATAAAACTGTAACTGATCGCTGTCTGTACATGTAAAATATTTTTAAATATTCTTAATATTTTTTATATAAGCAAAAGAACCCAAAACAATGTTTTTTTATTTTGTCTGTTCGTCTGTATATCAGTCTATGTATGTATGTTTGTGCACGCTAATCTCAGAAACGGATTAATCTATTTGGATGCAGTTTTCGGGAATATATTGTCATATGATTCACTTTATATTTTGTTTTTTCTTTAACAATCGGTTAACAAAAAAGAAGTTAATAATCTCTTATTTTTGTACCATTGCGGCTTACCAGTGATTTAACTTAAAAAATATACACATAAATAAATTAGAAATACTACTTGATTCTGTTTTGATGAAACTTAGAAGTTTTTACATACATTGGTAGATTAGTACAAAGGGTACGTTTTATCAAAATCGAAATCTACGCGTACGAAGTCGCAGGCACAGCTAGTTAATAATAATAATGTAGTAACGAAATCCTTAATATAAACGACTAACATCAAACAAGACAACAAATTTAACAGTGAAATGATTACATTTTGGGACGAAACATCAAACAATATATTTATGTGAATTCTTATAAAAATATATTTACACCTAAAGTGCTTTCGTTAACGAGTGTGAACCATAATTATAATTTATAAATTAATCATAAATTAACTGTTTCTATTTATAGTATAATAAATATGCAGCGTCATCTATTGCCTAGTAGCTGTTATTATAATTACCACAAATATTCTATTCTACAGCAGATGGCACTAAAATAGTTGTTATAAATAAGCATATTTCTTAAAATGAATAAAAGTAATATTTTCCGAAGCTAAAAATATTTGAAATTTACGTACCGCTTTTGCGATTAATAATGAACATTTTTATTATTAAATGAGTTGGTGCAATTAATAATGAAAATTTATATTTGTGGTTTTCCTTTTAAATTGGAAAATATTTACATACCTTTGACTAAAACAGACAGAAATCATTTTGCGATTTGACTTCACCGGTGTTGCAAAAGACCGTTACAATTTGCCAAAAGATATTCCACACCTGATTTGCCCTTTAGTTTTATAAAAACGCAAAATATCTGGACTTATTTCTTATAAAATTTGTTGTTTCATTCCTTATATTTTATTCGAAGATAGATTATATGAATATCTTTACCTAACTAGTTAATTTACCACAACTTACTAGATTCAAAAATAGACTATTCAACTCACAAATAGATTATTTTACTCAAAACTTACTAACTGCCTTAGCAACATTTTGAATATGTAGTAAATAATAATATGTAGTAAATAATAATATTTAGTAAATAATAATATTTAGTAAATAATAATATGTAGTAAATAATAATATGTAGTAAATAATAATATGTAGTAAATAAGAATAAATCTTTTCTATAAGAAATATGTATCGTTCGGAAACTAATTTATAACAAAACATTGAATTAAATATAATTTTATCATGTTTTAACCATTTCATTCATTACAAGCTGTTGCACGCTTTCACATTTTAGTTGCCATATCTTTATGAATGAGATATTCATAGAATATTAGTTAGAAAATGTAATTAAAAGAGTTACCATCACCAAAAAATAATTGACATTTTGTGAAAATTTAGAAACGCTTAAAATAAGGTTTGTGTTTTTTATACAGGGTTATTTTTAATTAGTTGAGCACCTTTTGCAGGCAGCCTCTCTACATCAATCCCAACAACATTTGTTCTACGACTTTTAAAAAATCTTGATAAATAAATCAGAATAAACGAAACAAAAAAAATTTTGCTCCCTCGATTATTTATTACTCTGTATTTTGTAAGCAGTCTAAAGTATAGGTTGCGGCAGTCTAGCGCTGTGCGAAATTTGTAAGGTACCACGCACGTAATACTATTATAACTTATTATTATTTTTTGTTTTATTTCAAACAGTATGTAATAATTACCCAATCGTCGTATTGTGTATTAAAATTGTTAACAATTAATCAAGGTAGAATCAGATTATTTACAATAATACAATGTGTTATTTACAAAAGGATTCAATATTTACAAATTACCTCTTAAATTTATATCTGGTCGATACCGGTGCAAAACAGTCCCCTTCATATCCAACACAAAGACCACACTTAAAAATCAACTGTTGACCGAATCCTCTTACCACACTTAGCCAGCACTCGCACTATCTTGGTGTACTCGATATTTGTGTTACGGCATCACAGTACTGTTTTCACTAATCGAAATTCGGTTACCGAGTAACGGGAGCTAGCGGGTCGCGCGGCACACGCTTATCTAATTGACCGTGACAAACGACTGGATCAAGTTCAAACGTGCATCGCCGCCGCTGCATCACCCCGCCACCCGCCTATTTTGCCTACGCAAGGTGCGTGGCCTCTCTTTACTCAAGGTTGCGAGGTTGTTAAATGCTCGTTCAGAGGCAGTAAATAAATTTTGTATGGGAAAAACAAAATTTTTAAAACTATTAATTTTAAAAAGTCGTAGAACAAATGTTGTTAGGATTGATGTAGAGGGGCTGCCTGCAAAAGGTGCTCAACTAATTACAAATAACCCTGTATTATGCAAATGTTATGTGCAAATAATATACATATAACCTTTTATTTTGTAAATAACCCGTTCAATAACATTTTTTTTTTTTTTATTTTTTTTTTGTCTGTCTATGCTGTCAGCCCTGTTGGCTATTACAGCGTCACCGGGGGAGCGGGTGGGTCAGGAGACCCACCCTTAAAAAGGGGGGGCCAGATGGGCCCCCATGGGGAACGACGTCCCGAGGGCGTCTCAGATTGAGACACGGACCTCGGCTCGGGGCGTCGTTAGTCAGGAGGGAAGCCAAGGAAATTTGGACACTAGCGTCCTCCGACGGCAGAACGCCGGAGCAACGGAGCACTTACTCAGTTGGGACCTCGTCTATACCGGTATAGACGGTGTGTGTCTGTATGTTGTGTGGTGTCACTTATGCCTATGCGTACACGTTATTACCTACTGTGAACGCGTCGTCGGGGTCAACGAGTACCGACTTGGGTCTTCTTTTTCTGACTAAAGTAGTCTTACGTGGTCTATACTCTGCGGCGTCAGCCACCAGTGGGTTCGGGTGTCGCTCAGCACGTTCAAAGTACTTTTGGGAAAGCCCCTTGAAGTACTGAGCGATGGTCGGAAGGTTCAAGTCTCTATGGAGATCGATGTTGCGTACGAACCACGGCGCCCCGGTTGCAATCCGTGTAAACCTGTTCTGAATCACCTGAAGGGGTTTCAGATTAGCGTGCGCAAAAGCGGGACTCGCATAGGACATGACGGAACGTATGCAAGCTTTGTAAAGTGTCACCTTATTGCGAAGGGACATTTTACTCCGCTTGCCTAACAGCGGATATAAACGACCTAATATGTAGGCCGCTCTGCTACGAACGGTCCTAATATGCGCAGTGAAAACTAACTTTCTATCTAACGTTACTCCTAGGTATTTTGCCTCGTCTTTCCAAGGTATCGGTTTATCAAAGAGTTTGATTCGCGGGAGGATCCTTGGGGGGCCCCGTTCGAAGAGCACCGAAACGCTCTTCTCAGGGTTTACCTCGATCCGCCATTTCCGCAGCCAACTCTCAAGGGAGTCGACTGCGGATTGGAGACGTTGGTATATCTCCCAGTGATCCTTAGAGGACGTGTAAAGCGCGGTATCGTCCGCGTACATGGCAAGGTGCACTTTAGATCGCGGCCTAGGAATATCGCTAGCGTAGATGGAGTAGAGGATGGGCGAGAGAACTGAACCCTGGGGGACACCCGCCCTGATGGGGCGGGGAGTTGACAGAACGCCTTCCACTCTGTAGCGAAAGGAGCGATTCGACAGGTAGTCCCGTATGATGAGTACGAGTCTGTCCGACACCTTGAACTGGTATAGCTAGTACACCAGTCCATTGTGCCAGACCCTGAACGCCTTAGCTACATCGAGGAAGAGCGCTCCTGTCCTATGCTTCTTGGCCCTCACAGTGGCCCCTATCAGTATGTGCTCCGTGAGGCGTTGCACCTGATGGGAACATGAATGTTTGGCTCTAAAGCCGAACTGCTCATTTGGGATGATTTTGAGTCTCTCGACTTCCGATCTAAGTCTACAGAGGATGATTCTCTCATATACTTTCCCTAAGGAACTAAGAAGACTAATGGGACGGTAACTACTAGGCAGATGCCGGGGTTTGCCCGGCTTATGGAACCCTATCACTATGGCCTCTTTCCACTGGGCCGGAAACGAGCAACCGGCCAGTAGAGCGTTAAAAATGGTAACCAATAGGTAAATTAAAGGAGGCGGAAGAAGCTTTATCACTTTGTTAGTGATCTTATCGGGACCTGGCGATTTCTTGGCGTGAAGCGCCCTAACTATGGACGTCACCTCGTCTAGGTTCGTTTCCTTGATTGGCGGACCGACCGGTGGCTGAGAACACATTATATTGACCGATTTGTCGACTATTTCGACATGATCGCGATCAACCGATTGAGCAGACAGACGGCACTGGCTCTCTAGACTGTCGGCTAAGCACTCAGCTTTGTCAGGGTCGTCAAAAGCGATGGCGGAGTTAGGTCCAACCAAGGGAGGCATATCTGAGACAGTGTCCGCCTTCAACGCTCTCTGCAACCGCCAGAATGCCTGGTGTGTTGGAGAGAGCGTCGCAAGCGCCATATCCCAGCCGCTATCTCTGAAGTCATCGAGAGCTTGTCTCGACTCCCTCTGGAGACGGCGCAGCCTCCGTCGGTTGTCATCTGTCGGGTATCGGTCATGGGCTCTAATCGCGGCGTTTTTACGGGTGATTAGAAGTCTAATGTCCGGAGGGAGTGCTCGGTAACCCTCGAAGTTCACTCGGACCTCCCTCGAGGACTTTCCTATGCTGTCTACCAAATGTTCTGTGAAGTTAGTCGCGGCTGAGACAGCGTCCTCGACCGATGTAAGCTGGTCAGGAATTTTGTCGAGGTGCGCTGATACGGGGCAATGGAGTTGCTCTCGAAGCTTCGTCCAGTTAATAATTGTGTTTTGTCGCGGGTTCCCTAAGGGGAGGAAGTCCTAGCTGAAATAGGATCGGTCGATGGTCAGAGTCTAGCTCGGATAGCGTCTCGATAGAACGTAACTGGAGTGTCACGCCCTTCAAGAGTACTATGTCGAGCACGTCGGGTCTGTCATGTCGGAAGTCTGTGTCGCAGTATCGCGTGGGACTCAAAGGCGCGGTGATCTCGAAGTCGAGACCAGCCTTGTAGCTTAGCCTACAAGGAGATTTCCCCTACTGTTTGCGACAGTAGAGTTCCAGCGGGGATGTTTGCAATTTAGGTCGCCGGCCAGAACGGTTGCGTTACCTAATTGGAGTAAGGACTTAAGGTCCCTCTCAACTAAGGCTTTATTGGGAGAAAGATAGACGGATGCTAGTACGATCGACTGATGGCCGGTCATACCCACCTGACATAATGACGCTTCTACGTTAACTAGTTGGGGCGGATCGAGCGGAGTGCAATGAAGAGACATTCTGTAGTAGATGATGGTTCCCCCCTTTGCGGTTGCCCTATCGTTCCTAACGAGACGGTAATTCGCGATGCGCGGATCACGATTACACGGCTTTAGAAAGGTCTCTTGTACTAACAGGACGTCTATCTGGTACGTGACCACGAAGTCGCGTACTAGATCTATCTGCTTAAGTAGCCCGTTCGCATTGAATGTAGCGACAGTCAGAGAGCGAGGTTTTGCCCTTCCACGCGATGTCATCATGTTGACATCGTGTGTTCGTATATCGATTTGATTAGGACGGCGTGCTTGAGGAGCACTTCCATCCTCGCGGGAGGGTTCCGCGCGGAATCCCTCATTTCATTTGAAAAGACTAGGAGCTCTTCGATGTCTATTACACCGAAGAGGCTCGTGACGCACGCGAGCGAACTCGCAACTCCGTCGGTGGAGTTACGAACCGGCGGCGACGGTATCGACTGGGGGACGGGCTGTGGGATAATCCCCGGAGGCTTCACCCAAGCGTTCGCGACCGTGTTCGCGGGTGCCTGAGGGGCCTGGGATGCCTGAGGGGCCGCGGGCCTCCTAGGGGCTAGAGGAGCCCATGGAGGCTGGGCGAACCGAGGAGGATGCCTTGCCGGCTGTGTCCTGCGCGGCGCTTTGGGGCACCCGCGATAATTCGCGGGATGGCCCTTCTGTCCGCACAGGACGCAGCTGGGAGGATCCTCAGGGACCGGTCCCTTCCGCGAGCAGTCGGCTGTCGCGTGGTCGTCCAGGCACTTGACGCACCTTGGACGCGCGTGACAAAAACGTTGGGAATGCCCATAGAGCTGGCAGCGATGACACTGACCAGGAAAACCGCGACCGCGTGGAGGTTCGACCCTAAGGCCGGTGAGTTGGCAGACTGCCTTGACGTTAAAAATTTGCTTTCCTTCCGGGGAAAGCTCGAGATGGACGAGAACGAGATCGAACGGGACCCTAGTGGTCGCTCGGTACATGCGGTGCACCGAGATGACGGGGAACGATTGGGACTTAAGGTCCTCGAAAATCCGCTCAGTAGTGAGCTCCACGGGGAGCCCTCGGATGACCACCGTTAAGCGGCGTTCATCCTCTAGCGCGTAGGTGTGGTATCCGTAACCACGTTCGCGGAGGAGACGAGTCAGACCACGGTGGTCCGACGAAGACGCGGTTTGAACGCGGATACCGTCGGCGGTATTTCGGGCGGACGTGAAATGGAGCTTGTGCTCCGTCATAAGTGCGGACAGAGTGTCCCACTTAGACTTGTCCCTTATGTAAAGCGGCGGCGGCGCGGGGGACTTCCGTGGCGCTGAAGACGCAGGCGCTGAAGGTGCCTCCGCGGGCGCTGAAGGCGCGGATGACGGCGACGCGGACGCGGGCGCTTCGGGCGCGATCGGCGCGCGTTCGCGAGTCGGGCCCGGGCCCGAAGAACGGTCGGGCGACGCAGGTTCGCTACTAGCGGGTTTTGAGGCCCGTTTTCGCGGGACGTTCGAGGAGAGCGCTTTCGTCGCCTTCCTCTTGGCCGATTTGGTCTGCACGGTCGTGAAACCGTCGTCCTCGTCAGCGTCCGAGGAAGGGGACGAACTCCCCGACTCGGAATCCGAGGCCGTCTGCTCCGTAGGAGAGGCGGCCTCGACCTCCATGTCGGAGGTGCTCTCGGTCGCGATCGCGGCGCGCGAGGTCGAGGGCGGAGACTCGATGCCTAACAAGACAGAGTAGCGCAGGCATAATTCAGGCGCAATTCCGTGGACCCAGCCAAAAAACTGCGACTTGGACAGATCTTCGGGTTCCGCCGCGGATTTGGGGTCCATGGCGGAGCCCGGAGATACGAGCCGTCCTCCCTGCGTGAGCAGGGAGGCGAGTGCCTAACGTGTACCCTATCGAATCTCTGTCAGTAGGTGCCAGAGGTGTGCCTAATACCCTAACGACTGTGTACTTACAAGACGCAGGCTTTTACGACGAAGTCTTTGAATTCCGTTTCGTACCCTAACTAGGGCGACGTCGGACTCACACACAAACACAAACACACCGCTGGCTTGCACACAATGGAGGTCGTTATCTTGACTGGCGCAGGTGTACGAATGGTCGGTGCAGGTGGCTGGACGGTCAGCGTGACGGCCCAGGTAGGTGGCGCGAATAAGCGGAGCAGGTAAAAGGGACATGTGTCCCGGTCGACTGCTCAACGGTGAATGGTTCTATAACATGTAAGAAAAAAACGCTCGAAACATGTTTATTGCAATGACAATGTCACAGGGACACGCAACCTAATCCTAATGGATAACCTTGGTAATCCATTAAACACCTCATTGACGATTTATTGATTTATCTGATAAATTTAATAAGAATTTATGATCATTTCCAAACTAAAATTTTAAAAAAATCAATATAAAAAATGTTATAGATAGATAGATTGATTTAATGGCTTTCAGTTGTGCCAGTAAAGCACGATCGATTCCGCCAATGTCACGTAGGGTGGAGAACACACGGAAGAGATTGATCGGTGAAGATGAGATAACAGTCTCAATTCAATTTGGAAAATAGACGAAATAGTTAAAAAATGTTTATTGTCACTGAAAGAATACTTTGATGTAACGTAATGACACTGAAAATGACAGTTCTTTGTTTACATTTTCTAACTATTATTCCATCTCGGAGATTATTTGACTAAATGTAAAATTTCAAAAAATATTCAATAACATAACATTAAAATAAAATTATAAATCTATGTATATAATAAAAAAGTAACGAGGCAAAATCTATAAACTAAAAATCATACATACATATTTAATTATTTAAAAATAAAGAACCACACACCAAACTTAATAAAAAAAAACCGTGCAGTAAAATACTAATAGACAAAGAGACAATTTTTTTTTATAATAAGTTATTTTTAATTTACAGATTTCGACTCGTTTTGTTTGTCGTTGACTAAATGTAATATAAGAACCTAGATATAGAGTACGTAAAAAACAGTTAGACAGGATATCGGTTGGACAGAAAAAAATCGGTCTTACCCGTCAAGTACCTACATATTGGTTATTGAACAGAAAAGGGAAAAAATCTTTATTAAAGATTATATAAATGAAATAAATCTTTATATGCACCTAGAGACACCTTTACGTTATTTAGAGGTCGTATTATATACTGAAGGTTATATTATGTACTTACGTGTTCAGAGTTTCTCGTTCATTTGTTTTACTCACTCGTTCGTTATGCAGAAACAAGGGAACGGACATTAAATTCATGCAAGTGGAATACATAACCCTTCCTTTCAGCAATCGGACAAAAACATATTTTATAAAAGCTACCTACCATCACTATATTTTTATAATTTATGGTAATTTTACTACAAAGCATTGTCTGTAATTATTTGAAAATGAGAGGTTTCTTAAAGCATCTTGTATATGACCCAGACAATGAGTTATTGTTAATAAGCACTACATTCAACTTCACCAAAATCAGTTCAGTAATTCTATGAACACACACAGATAAACATGTTAATGTACCTAATATAGATTAAGGTCTGTGACTGTGTTTATTATATGCATAAATAATAATGGATTCTACTAATAATTCTGTTTACTCCAATCAACACCTACAACTAGGGTAGCCAACCATACTTTATAATAAAGTATTGTTTTATTATTGGTAATTATGCTTTATACTTTTGCGAAAATACTTTATTTCCAACCTTTACTGCGATGCACAGAACAAAACTCATTGTGGGATTTATGTTAAGAACAGTTGATGGAAACGATTTATAATTACTGAACGAAATGTTACCTACTAACATTTTATTTAATCAGTCAAATTATCAGTAATTTATCACTTTTTATTGATAGGAGCTCAAATTATATGTCAAAACGGTTTATTTTAGCGAAGATAACTAATTGGGTTCCCAAACTTCCTAACATTAACATAAAAATGAAGTTAAATTTCAACATTTTGAAATGGTAATAAATTTATTTAGAAACAAACAAACAGTTCGTTTTTAATTTATTTAAATTTAAATGTTGATTGTCATTGACACCTTAAAAATAGTAAATAAATTATTTTCTGCTAAAAAATATTTTTTTCCTTAAAATATTTTTTTTTCTATTTAAAACCATTTTATACTTTTTTTTCTACAAAAAAGTTCGCACCTCTACCTACAACAGATGGAACCAAACATGGCAATGTTAGACAACATAAACTACAAATAGCTTAATGATATATATGTAATATATACATCATAAATATAAAATGTTTATAAACTCATTTCTCACCCAAGTCACGAAGTCGGCCATTTTGGAATAATAATTTAGGAGGATTAAAACTTATTGATTATAAACAGGCCCACCTAATAGTACTAATAATAAATTCAAATAAGAACACATTATCCATACAAGAACGTTGCACGCGCATGTTTTTATAGTCAAAGTCAAGGTCAAAACATACCTTGTTTGAGCTGACAGGTACTTAACTATAAATAAACTAAACCAACAAATATTGCATCAGAGCGATAACAAAACATTGAAATTTCATTGTACAATGTTTCAATAGATATTTATATAATTTAGCACAAAACCTACGATCAACTATTCCTTGACACTTGTAGCTCGCCTTCAATAGATTGATAAGTTGATATAAGGAGACTTACATCATATCTGTATTCAGTATTGTAAGCAAGCTTGTCCGAGTAACTCGTGTTGCAACATGTCTGCTGTAAACGGCACAACTACTGATATCAAAGCGTCTGCTCTTGAACTCATCGGGAACACGCCGATCGTGGCTCTTGACAGGATCTGGCCTGGACCTGGGAGAATACTGGCAAAATGTGAGTTCATGAACCCTGGAGCATCTATCAAATGCCGATCTTCTCTTCACATGATTCAGAAGGCACGGGAAAGTGGGGAATTAAAACCTGGGGCGCCAGTACTAGAAGTTACATCTGGTAATCAGGGGTGTGGGCTAGCCGTGGTTTGCGCTGTTCTTGGACATCCTTTGACATTAACTATGTCTCAAGGTAATAGTGCACAAAGGGCGATACACATGGAAGCTCTGGGTGCTAAATGTATCAGAGTGCCCCAAGTCGAAGGAACATATGGCAATGTCACTTTAGCTGACGTTGGGGTCGCGGAAGAGGAAGGTTTAAGAATAGTAAAAGAAACCGGTGCATATTACGTTAACCAGTTCAATAACGAAATGAATTCTGATGCTCATTACGAAACTACGGGCCCAGAAATCTGGAGTCAAACAGGTCATCGTGTAGACGCGTTCATCGCTACCGTCGGGACAGCAGGAACATTTACTGGAACATCCAAATATTTGAAGGAAAAGAATCCTGAAATAATATGCTGTGTAGTTGAACCTGAGGGCTCTGAGCCCATCAAAGGTTGTCCAATCACGAAGCCTCTGCATTTACTACAAGGCTCTGGATATGGTTGCGTCCCAAATATATTCAAGTTCGAATATATGGATCAAACAATGAGTGTTTCTGACGAGGAAACTCTTCAATATAAAAAGTTAATTGGAGAAAAGGAAGGTCTCTTCGTTGGTTACACGAGTGCTGCTAATATTGCTGCTGCAGTCAAGTTGCTGGAGTCAGGCAAGTTGCCCAAAGATGCTTGGGTTGTCACTCTGCTTAACGACACCGGACTCAAATATACGCCAGTGCCTTCAGAGTTTCAAGTGTAAAAGATAAGGTGACTCAATTATTTAAAATATTTCATATAATTTAGTTTTGACCAAAGACGTACGAGTTTTTGTTAAAATGATATAAAAATGTAATCATGAAATAAGTATGCACTCAAATTCAGGCTTAGGTATAAGGTAAAATCTTATCTGTAACTTTAATTGCACGTGAATACACTCAAAGAAAACACTGTATTACTTGTAGTTTGAAATTCCTACACAATAATGAATAAAGATGATAAGAAATATGTATATGTTTTTAATACAAGTCATGTTAATAAACAAGTTTCAATTAGTTGTCGGTTTAGTTTAATTTAGACAAGACAAAATATTTTTTGGGAATACAAAATCGGACAGACATATTTTTTCCTCATTATAACGTACCAGACAGACAGACAGACAAAAATTCCAAAAATTGTTTATTTGGTTTCTGTTACTCGTCTTTAATTGTCGCCTATCAGTTTTTTGGAAAAATGTTTAATGTTCAGACACTCGATTTTTACTGTCTTATTTTGAGATAAATTTATATTTGAGATTATTTAACCTCACACGTATTTTTTGTACTTTTTGCTATTTATTTAAAATTAAATAAATATAATTTATTATACGGTTTTTGTTTGTCTTTTTAACCCCCGACTTAAAAAGAGGGGTGTTATATGTTTGACCTGTCTATCTGTGTGTCTGTCTGTGGCCATGGAGCAGCGAAACGCGTGGACGGATTTGATTGCAGTTCTTTTTAATCGAAAGCCTGGTTAGTCGAGATGGTTCTTAGTTAGGTTTGGTCGAAATAAAAACAGTCATCTCAAAGATATTGAGGACCGCTTAATAAAGGAAGAAATTAAGATGCAAGAAAGTTACCAAGGCAAACAAAGAAATTAATATATCGGATCTTAACTAACTTAATTTAACGTAACTTCTAAAATAAACACCATCGTCAAAGTACGTACAACGGTCTCCCGACGCAACGACTTCAATAAGTACAAAATAATATTATTAATATTCTTTTTTAGAGGTCTTTTTGATCAAAGGTTTCTAGAATTTTTAATTTAATTTATTTAATATCTCAAATTCAAGAAAATATTTACAGTTATTATTAACGATGTCAAAAATATAAAAATCTCACCGGTTTTATGTTATAAATCAGTAATAATCACTCTACATGTTAGACAATGATTCATATATTTAAATTTAGATAATGATCCATCTATACATATAATAAAATAATAATGGGGCAAAATATAAACCCACGTTACAATCTGTCTGTATTACTTTTTGATCGCGCATTATTAAAAAACTACGGTAGGTAATAATTAAAATACAACTTGATATGATTTTATGATATTGCCCCTATCACTAGGATATTTTTTTTAACCCTAAGAAATTCACTCATAATCACGGATAAACCCAATAATTGATTTGACTAAAGTGGGCTAGATACGTAAAGTCGTTGGCAAACACTAGTTAATTCATATACTTTTACGATCTATACATTTCTTAACCTTTAGATAAAGAGTTCTTAATATTTTATTCGGATTATGATATGGCAAACTAATCTTAACGAACGTCCTTTTTATATAGCTGTAAAATTTTATGTATTTTTGTTTGTCAATAAATATAACATTTATAAGAAATGTTTTTTTTACAAGTTTTACACAATATCTAGACTTATTTTTAAGTCTATTTATTAGTCTTATTTTGTAATTTTTTTATAATTTATGAAATCCTTGTTCTATATTGTTTTTTTGACAAAAACAAATTGCATTATTATTATAACATTAAAACAGCACCATATCTAGAGGATCCTAACTGTGAATCAATGACAAAACAATTATAAGTACATAACACATTTATTGTGTTATTATGACCTCAATCGGTCAAGTTAAAGTCGTTTAGAAGTTACGAGTTACAACCACCGAGTACCTACTATAAAGTTTACAGTGAACTTTCTAAGTGGTCTGGTAGTGAATCACTGACCAGTGACCACTTAGAAAGTTTCATAAAGACAGTACATTATATGGTTTTCAATTCAAATTCAAAGATGTTGTGCAAACTCAGAAACATTACATTCGCACAATAATGGTGTAAACAACGCACTTCTGTAACCGCAAGGTCGTCAAAAGTTCCGTACAAAATAATTATATAATTATTATATAAAGAACGATTACTATAATTACAAATATATACCTACTGTAAACACAATACTAAATATTACGATAAATAAAACTTGAGGTAACGACAGTTAAAATGAAGAAATAAATCGTTCGATTTATAAGAAACAAACACAACAAAAGAATTAAATTAAATTGAATAAAATACTAAACAAAACGTAAACTAGCGATTTAAACTTATTAAAAAAAGTAAATTGGTACTTAGACATAGGTAGACACTATATAAAGTTTCCAAGACTATTACTTAATGCCTTCCTAGAATTAGTGCAATATCAATAAAATCGAGGTCCCTAGGTCATACTAGTCTCGGGTACCTTACACTTTTTCATTTCGTTAGATATTTTTACCACAACATTATCTACCCGCCCCAATCCCAATTAGAGGGATTAATGTAAGTCTTATCAAGAGATTAGCCAAAAGTTTTGAGGACCGCCAGCCTGACGACTATTCTCCTCGGAAAAGCGTTTTGGTGTTACTTCGCCACCTTTCGGTCACAGACTACAGTAAATTATCTAAGCATCTTAAGACAATGGCTTTTTTGAAATTAATAGTCTTAAATGCACAAGGATTCACATCACAGTGGACTATAGACTATCTTTTATGTAATAAATGAATTAAAAACAAAGAACTCAAAGAACAGTACAACACTCATGAAAAGATTAAACTGTTTTATCTGAGTCAGAATATTACTGGCTTGTAACCCACTATTTTATAGATTAATATATATCAATAGTCTTTATAAAGGTCAATTTGAGTGCACCATTTGTATTATGTAAAAAAAACATTTTAGAACTCTTCTTCTTTATTTTGTGATGGCTTCTTATTGCGCCTACAGAGCGCAAAATCAATTTAGAATTCATTTACATTTATAGGTTTTCAGTTTTCACCGAACTTAATCATTATTCAGTTTCATACAGACTGTACCTATGTACAATATTTATAGTCGAACTGAATAGACAAGTCAGTATTATTTTGAACACATCACTAACAATTTGAATGCTATATTGCTATAAAGGAAATTATAAAAATATTCTCAAAACCGAAATAAAATTATTGAAAATTCTTAACACGCCTTCGTTCTTTGGATCAAAGATATTATTGTATTTAAATCTCGAGTCCTTAACTTAGTTAATTTGGTTTAGCTACAGACCATAAAGCGGACGACAACCTTAGCATAATAAGTTGCACTTCCAAGTAGCAATGACCTTTAAGATTAGTCTTATCTTATTTATAATTTAGTAGATAATATGTTTTTAGTTCATGGTATTAAGAACAAAGTTAAACATTAGATTTTATTTTTTCTTTTATACTGTTTTTTAACTCCCGACCCAAAAGGAGGGGTGTTATAAGTTTGATCTGTGTATCTGTGTGTCTGTGTATCTGTGTATCTGTGTGTCTGTGTATCTGTGTGTCTGTGTATCTGTGTATCTGTGTGTCTGTGTATCTGTGTGTCTGTGTATCTGTGTGTCTGTGTATGTGTGTCTGTGTATCTGTGTATCTGTGTGTCTGTGTATCTGTGTGTCTGTGTGTCTTTTTATATGTGTGTTTGTGTATCAGTGTCTGTATCTGTGGCAATGTAATAGTCTAATGCGTAGACGGATTTGAATGCGGTTTTTTTAAACGAAAGCTTGGTTTGTCGAGATAGTTCTTAGCTGTTTGGTCGAAATAGAAGCGGTCGTCTCCGAGATATGGACTTTTTTGGTGCTGGTGAAAGGTTATTATACATTATTGATAGTAAACACTAACCAAGTAAAATTAGTATTTCACTTGTTTATGTTTCTATATTTTTATATTGCATAATAACTTTTGTGTTTGTCGGTTCATTTAGTACAACATACATAAAAATAAAATAATTTTAAGGGGCAGAAAAAAAAATATTAAAAAATTTTAAAACCTCTGATACAAAAAGTCGAGAGAGATTAATGAACACACTGTGTGGTAACTCTGCCAAATGTTTACTGTATTGGCAGTGCCTATAAATCATAAAGTAATATTGCTCTAAACAAAAGAGTAAGAACCATCAAGACGTCTTTCATGTTCCAAAAACAGGATTCCTCTAATTATAATAAAACAGTAATAATTTCTACCTCTCTCAATTTATCTTACCATTTGCATCAACCACAGAAGTGTGTTACATGTTCGAAATTACCGATTTACATTTCATTATTACCGATTTAGTCGGACTATATTATTATTATTTCTGAAATTGCAACTTCGTTTTAGTTATAATATTGTAGATATGTGACAAATAGTATTAATTATATGTTGATACCATTTCTGCTGTTTCTATGACTGTCCGGATGGACTATAGAAGACTGTCATATAATCGGAACAGCTTAAATCCAAGCAACAAATAATGTTAAACAGATATTTGATTTTTTTATAAAAACACTCTTACATGCAATGCTAATAATACATATTTAGAAATATTCAAATTATCTTTTTAAAATTTTTAGATGTGCTTAAGTAACTGACTTAAAACAAAATTTCATCTAAAATGAATACCATACTGATTAAAATTTTCATCAATAATTTTCAGCGACATTCACTATTAATACAAATAATCAAAAGAGACAAAATATAACACTTCAAATCAAATAAATATTTATTTACCAACAACACATTTATCCTCCACAACATCTTTCTTTTCTTTATTTTTCTTTTGCTTCTTCTTCTTTTTTCTATTTGGATCTTTCTGTTTATTTATATCATTATATTTGAGTAACATTTTATACATTTTAAGCAGCTGTTTGGCGTCTTTTTTCATTTCTTTAGTAACTTCTTCTTCCTTATTTTTATCTTCTACAACTGGATCAACATATGTAGTAGAACCTTGTAACGTATTAAATTGTTCTATTGTTCCATCAATATTAGGATCGGTCTCTTCTACTTTCTTCTCTGTTTCTACAATTTGTGTTTTAACTTGTAACTTATTCTTAAGCTCTATATTTTTCTTTCTTAAAGCGTTCAATAAGTTTGAAGTTGTTAAAACTTTTTTTACCTTTTTACTGCCCAAGTAACGATCTCGCCACGATTCTACTTGACCGATATCTGTCTGTGCGTTTGGATCAATTTCATCAATTTTGGCTGATAAAGCTTTTATTTCGTCAGCCGTCGGCTCTTGGGATACAGTTATGTCTACTTCATAATCTGAATCAGAAAGTTCTAGCACTTCACATAAATCAGCATCAAAACTATCATCTATCACAATATCTGTTTGTTCGGTTTGTTTTTCATCTTTTAAAGTAATATCTTCATTTGGAACATTATCTTCAAAAAAATTTTGATCTTGGTTCTCACGAAAATCCGACTTCTTTTCTTCTACTTGTTTCTTTTTCTCCTTCTTAGATTTCTTTTCTTTCTTTTTCTTTTTTTTATGAGTTTTCAATTCATCATCTGATATACAAACTACTTCTTTTGCAGATTCTTTAACAGTATCCTTATCAGATATTTCTCCTTCAGATAAATCTTTATTACTCTTTATTTCACCGTCTTCAATTTGATCATTTTTATTTATTTTTTCTTCAGATTCTTCAATGTCACGATCGTTTTCAGTAATTTCTTTAGGACCAGATACTGCTAATGTTGTTTCTTGTTTATCATCAGTGATACCATGTTTCCCAGAAAACACATTAGCTTCAGTGGTATCTCGAGTAATTTCTGTATCATCTTCAATACAATCCTTCTCTTTAGTTTCAATAATTTCGACACTATCTGAAACATTGGTAAGTCCACATACAGCTTTTTCAGTTACTATTTCAGAATTATCAATGACTTCTGCGTTTTTCAACTTTGCTATTCTAACTTTTTCTGTTCCATTTTCAATCGAACTGCTGTCTGAACTTTCAGAACTTGTAAAATTATCAAAATTCTTTCTATCAAGGTCTTCTAAAAGGTCCATTTTCTCTGTATCGGATAACTGCAGCGTTATTTCATCGTGATCACTGCCATCTTTGTTTTTATTTTTCTTTCTTTTCTTTTTAGGTTTATCTTTTGGTTCCTTTTTGTCTTTGCTAACTTTTATAGTATCATCAGTATTTATTGCGTTATCTTTCACACTCCCGTTTCCGTCTTTCACTTCCCTATTAATCGTTTTAACTGATCTATTCCTGTTAAGTCTAATTTTATGTGTTGGTTTTGTTGGCACAGTTATTGTCAGGTCGTTGACAATTTTTGTCACAGTTTTAGTAACTGTTCGTTTTTCTATGGTCTTTTCTGAGCTTGACGATGGTTTTTCTGTAAAATAATGTTGTTTTTAAGTCTTTTTAATAATGCCATATACTTTACTTTAAAATGTCTAATTATAGAATTAAATTGTTTTTAAAAATGTTTTGAATATTTAAGATATTTTAAATTTTGAAATAAAAATAGGAATAAAATTATCGTCGATACGAGCAGGATTCGGAACTTGGACCTCTGGAAAACCGTTCCGTCACTCTGCTAATTAAGCTACCGTTTTTTTGTCTCAGTGAATGTAGCATTGGTAGCCAACGTACCAATAAAGATGAAGTAGATATTCTATATCACATAAACTAATTTGATCTCTCATAACAGAAACCCTCTGTGTTAATAGTCTAATTAGAATAAAATCAGATCTATATTTAGCTCATATGGATTTGCACATGAACATATGGAATATAGTAAAATCCACAATTATTTAACTACTACATTTGAATTGGATTTATACTACAATACAATACCAAACAAATTCAAGAGATCTCATCGGAAAATTGAAACTAAAATGGTGATCGGATTATTTCAGATGTATACTGTTCGCCAAAACTAGGAAATAAGAAACTATTTTCAAAATTATTTTATGATATTGTTACTCTATTTGTATTTGAGACTGGAATGCCCAATATCACCTCTAGGAGAACTAAAGAAAAGCATAAACAAAAATGCTCCCACTGATATTGCTACACAGATGCAAGCAATCCTTTTTCTACTACCAAAAAATGTAATCTGCCGATTAATCCGAAACCTCCACTTAATTTGGAGGGAAATTTCTGGGCAAAAACTCAGCAACAAAAAGCCTATATTTTGGAAATCACCTAGATAAAATATTTAGGACAAACCAAACTTATCCTGGAACAAATAGAATAGACATTAGAAATGTTCTTGAATAGCTTTTTAAATTGGATCTGCCTTGTATGCTGGTATGAAAAGACAGGGAATGCAAAATAATAAAAGATGCACTTGAACACAAAGAATAGGGCTCTTCTACATTTCTAATTTGCAGCAAACTTTCCGCTGGGTCTTTTTTTGTAGTATAAGCTGCTATTGCCTATTTAAACGAATCTACCTAACCAACCCATTAAGAGAAGGAAAGCGAAGATACTAAACTTTTTTGTCGGATCTTAGCTGTTGTTCTTCAAGGATTAGTTCTGGAACCTGTTCTTTACATTTTTTATAACGCCTCTATTATTCGCAGCAAAGATCCTAAAGATTCTCGTACCACAAAATCAAACCAAGTAATATGTACTTTGAGAAATTAACAGCTCCCGAAATTGACTATGTCAAGTAGATGAGCATGAATTTATATAGAGAACCAATTGGATACTCGCACGAAATCCCCGAAAAAATGTGACTCCAACCTTCCGATTATACAACGGACACAAATTACATTTTAAAACAACTTCCTCACGCCATGATTCCTAACTACGTCTGAAATGCTTGAAATTCTAGTTATCTACACAAATATTAAAATCCTTCCAGTGAATTCGATATGATGCGTAAGCAAGCGAAAACATCTCAAAATTCTGTTGTCTTGACACAATGCGAGAAAAGATTTCTTAAAAACTGTTTATTAAGATTCTGTTTCGTTATACATCAAAATATTAACTTATAGATTTGACGTTACTGTTATATTGCATATATATTGGAGTTTAACAATCAAACATACAAGCACACATTTGTACATTCAGATATACTTACCAAGTAACTTTTGTAATTCTTCCAGCTTGGGTTTCTCATCATCGCTACTGATCTCGAAAACCTCAGCCGGTTCTTCTTTTATCTCAACTTCGTCTGAGGAATGTTCCTTTTCACCCTCCTGTTCTGTATAAAATAAATAAATGGGTTAATATGGGCCAAGCAGTGTCTTTATTAAAAGAAATATTATTACAGCAATAAAAAGTTTTTTCTGAATTAGGGTCCGGTATTTAACCAACATAAAAAAACACTAAACTGTGTAGATTGTGTAAGCTAAAATTATAGTTTGTAGTAAGTTTGTAACATTTTTAGGGTATGAATGAAGATTCTCATTTAATAAAACCTCATTGATCTAACCAGTACCCAGTTATATATAATAACAATTTTCTTTCTCAAAATTCATAACCAGCAGTTTAAACAATATTTACTAAAAGAGTAGTCAAGTCAGTCAAACAATACTTAAAAATGGTTCTTTAGAAATAATATTAATAATAATATACATTTTTTTTCAGTATTAACAAGAAATTTATTCGTTAATACAAGATTTACATATTTTAATAACACATCGCCATAGGTATATACTGAACTTCAAATTGGAAAAAAATATAGAAAATTAAAAATAGCTTTAAAATTTATCGATTTTTTACTTGTTCAAATATTTTTATACTTAATAAAGTTTAAGATATTTCCAAACAGATAACTGACACTCTTGCGGAACCTGTATGAAAGAGATACAAAAGGAAGTTGGTTTTTCCAACTTCTGTATTAACATTCACAAATGAGATGTGAATTGGCTTTACTTACCTTCAACTTTACTTGCATTATCCTTTTGTAGCTGTGCTCTAATGGCTCGAGCGCGTGCTTGAAGCTCGAGCAACTCGAGCACAGTGAGCCCGGCTCGATTGGCTTTAGATTTATCTTTGCTGCCATTATCCTCTTCCGATTCAGACGAGTGTTTGTGCTTGTTTTTCGTCTTATTTTTTTTCCTATGCTTGTGCTGAGAATTAGGAATTTTAAAACATAAAAAAACATATCAAATATATTATTAAAAATAGTACAATAATGTTTAAGAATTTGCAATTTAAAAATGATTGTCTTGTAGCTCAGTTTGGATAACAGTCATTAATTTTAAAAATATTTTTTTAATAATCAAGTAAATGTCTTATGTATGTTTACTCGGCTGTATCCTACTAATATTATAAATGCGAATGTAAGTTTGTTTATTACACTTTCACGCAAAAACTACTCAACCGATCATTATGAAACTTTGTACACATACTTTTGGAGGTATTAGAAGTAACAAAGAACATTTATTATTTAAAAAAAAAATATTAAGGTCGAAGTTAAAATAAAAAAGAAAGATAAAAACATTATTTGTTTATTAACACGTGAACGCAGTCGCGGCAAAACCTAGTTTTATATATAACTAACTAGTGAGAAACCATTCAAAGTCCTAATTCTAGAGCTCGGAGCGTGGAACCACAGCGTGAGCGTCACAATAAGAATCTTGTATGTATATTAGAAGCAGAGCGTCTCAATTGCCTACCATACAATAAAGAAGTGACTAATGAAATATGATACCAACGAGGTGAATGATGAAATATGACAGTTATTACGTTATCATAACATAAAGATTATCGTTTGTCTGCACTGCAAGTTACGCTGTGTCTCTGTGTACCTTTACAATCCTTCTTCCTCAAGTCCTGTACGAAAAACTAGCAAAAACGTCAATACTGGAATCGCTGAACATATACGAAGTACCAAATACCATGACAGTAATGCGTCTGCGATTACTGAACGCATCTTGCAATTAGACAAACCTTTACATACGGTTTGATAAAGCATCCGTTTGACAAACCAAAACTACTAAAAACACGGTACTATGTGGTAGAAAAAACTTTTAGATACCGTAAAGTACGCAAATAATTTCTAAAGAGATAGGGCTACTATCAGTTTGGAAACCGATATAAAGATCAGTCACACTTTGATCACAGTGTAGGACGTAGGTACACCTGTACAATGACGTGTGCCTAAACACAGTTCATGCGTGGTTCAAACAAGGTCCTCGACTGAGTTCACAACTAGTGAGGCAAACATCGAAAAACTAACGTTCAAAAATAAACATACGTAATTCAATTTAAATTCTTCCTAAATATCAATTGTGAAGTAATATGCGAAACCAAATGAAAATTATTCACAACCATAAAAACCAAACCTATATTAGGACAAAACATAAAATAATAAGTTTTAATTCTAAAAGGTTTTACTTAAAAAATCCACCATTTTATAGCCAATAGGTTTTTTATAAAATTATTTGGTACAGTACATAATAAGCAGCTAAAATTGTTTTAATACAGAGTGCAACAACTGGCGTCTAACTTTTGTAATAAAAAAGAATTGCAAAATACAGCTTATAATTAGATTGTATCAAAAAGTTAATGTCAATTAATAATATTATTTAATTAAACATAATGACAATACTATTTATTATATTTGTGATACTCTGTACTAAAAAAAAATATGAATATTTGTAATTATAAGAATCGGAACTACCAGACAGACAAACAATGGTAGTAAACTTGCCTTTTTCTTAGCTGCAGGTTGGCTTAATATCTCATCATCAGATGATATACTGTCCAAGGATATAGTTTCGAGTTGTTCCGAGCTGGATGACTCAGTGTCTGTTGGAGGCTCGGCACCATCTAATATTGCACACAGACGTTTTGAACTTATGCCGAGGAGCTAAAATATAATAATATATATTAAAAACATATTAATCATCTGACCAGTATGTAAGTTCATACTATAGTAAATATTTAAATTATCATTGTTATAAAATACATTATAAATAATAACTGATACTATAACTTAAATCATAGTTTTTCAGTAGACATAACCTTAAATAGAGTTTTACTTATGTGTGTGATGTAATTTTTTCCGTACTTTTTAATTGCATGTATTAAAATATAGGAACTACAAATGCAGTAACTAATCCTTGATAGCTTAAAATATTAAGTTTCTCTCCCTAGTCCTTAAGTTATAGATAAACTACTGTAAATATACATTTGTTTTAAATTTGTGTATATAATTTTTTACTTAGTTTTCTTTGAGGTTTCTCAAATGTTATTATAAATGCTTAACTTATGTTTACCATTCCTAATAAAACACCTACATATATAATAGGACAATATACCATAAATTGCAGGTTCAACTTATTGCTTTATGAAAGCTAGGTTTATGATTCTTGTAAACAAGATTTAAGTAGCATACGTTTTGGAAATGCATTTAATATTTTGAATACAATTTGAATAATATATGATATTCAAACCTCTTCCGTGCATAATTCTTGCAAATTATCTATTGATATAAGCTGGACACAGTTAGGAGCCATAGCTTTTAATTCCTTAGGTTTGATTACTGAAAAAACTTGGTGCATCAGCTCCACACGATCGTGAATGTAGTGAGCTAGATCTTGTTCCTCTTCTCTGAGATGAGATGATGTTGCAACTGACTCTTGCTTTACTTTGTGTCTCCTCATTTTGGTGATATAAATTAAATAATGTAATTAAACAATAATTGCATAAAGGATTACAGTTCACTATACAGATAACGCAAATATTAATCGCAAACATTAAATTTGATACGATTTCGACCTATTTCGATTAGTTGTTGTTTAAAGTTTTCATTTTATTGTTTTCGTTTTGACTTTTGACAATGACAACTGACAATATTTTTGTGTGTACATTCAAACTAGATACCTTATTTTTAATACATATGAGTAAGAATATTTCTATTTCTTAAAAGTTTTGTAGATGTTTTAATTAATAACATACTGCATAAAGTACACTATTTTCTGCTTTAAATATAAATTTAAATATAATACAATGATTTGGTTATATGAATCAGAAATATAAAACCTTACGGTAATAAGTTTATATAAAAAAGTTAAAAAAACATTTTTAGAAGACTCATTAGAAAAAGTCAGAATCATAAGTCTTCTGTTTTTTTTTGTCATTGTAACAAAATTATCATGATATGTTAAAAAATATATTTGTACGACATTTCGGAAAAGATGCTTTTAGAAGATATTTTGAACGCATGCTTGGATAGGGCTGCACAAGCGGCGTTCCAGAGTTTCCTATTGCGTATAGTTCCTATGATATTAGGATTGTGTACCAGACTTCAAATACATAGGGAATCATAAAATTTATGATACACATCTTTCCACTGCGTATAAATATATTTTTTAAAATTGGTAATTTAAATTGTCGCGGGTCACAGAACACGAGAAAACAAAGATGGCTGTGGAAAAAAATTACGAAAGTGACGATTTTCTCATTGTTAACAAACCATATGACATGTATATTAATTCTGATGATGAAAATGAGAAGGTGAGAATGCATTATTGTTGTTAGTTGTTAGATATTATATATTTTGAGGTTAGATTTTAAATGTTAATAAGAGTTAACGTCATTTCTCAAATGTCAAACTACGTCAATGTAGACTGTAGACAACAATGAAATCGATATTATAGTGAGAAAGTAAAGAAAATCGTTACATGAAATCGAAAAAAAAACGTACAATTTTAATTTTATAATAACATATTTTTGAATTTTATAGAATACTCTAACGTGTCACATAGCGAGACATGATTCTCATTTATCAACCTCTCCGAACCCAATACACTTTGTTCAACGTCTTGATTATTCGACTAGTGGTGTGATTTGTATCGCTAAGTCCAAGTCTGCAGCAGCTCAAGCTGGAAGATTATTTGAGAAGAGGTTGACTAAGAAATACTACTTGGCAATTGTAAGGAATCACGTGAAGTTCGGGTTGGCGGATATTCATTATTCTGTAGGTAAGTTGTTAACAATTCAGACAGTAGAAATGTCCTACAATCCTGGTCCTAGTGTTGCATTAATGAGGATAAGTTACTTAATGATTGCTAGTACTAAACTTAAGCGTGAAAAGAAATAAGTGATCAAAGGATAAATTAGCGAGCAAACAGTTACTAGTAGGATAGGTCACTTTGGGGGAGGCACTTCCGGCTTTTTCACATACCATGTAAAATGTATCCATAGCTCAGGATTTTTTTTTATATTCTGTGGGTAGTCTTACGTTTCAGTCAATCTACGCACGAGATGCCGTCAATGAACCGTTTCAAATTTATCTTCCATCTAGGTGTGGATCTCTCTCCTGGGAACAGTCACAAAATGGCGGCGCTAACATCTGGTATAGAGTGTGGAGGACCACGGGAGGCCCACACGCGGTTGCTTTTGCTAGAGACTGGGTACTACTGCGGTGAGCCCGTCAGTGTGGTACTATTAAAGCCCATAACTGGTAAGATTTTCTGTCTAATACACACTATTAAAAATCACAATTATAATTAATTAGTATCGATCTCTAGAAAAGCTAAACAAATACATAAGTAAATGGCATTAAATGATGTTCACAGGGCGTCGCCACCAGCTACGAGTACATTGTCGGGCGGTTGGACACATTATTCTCGGAGATTACACATATAGTTCACCGGTAGACTGTTTACCACACCGAATGTTCCTACACGCAACCAGGTAGATGAGACATTATCAGTGTGTCCCTGACCTGTTTGTTATGATGTGTCATGTCCTTAATATAGTGCTGCCCCCATTTTTGATGGTTGATTTATACAAATACTACTATGCCCTAAGTTTTGTGCTTTTATCCTATCTTTCCTCAAATCCAGTCATACAAAGTAGTATTAAACACCTTGGTTTGTCTTAATGTCTTTGAGCTTGTAATTAATATTTTTTTAAATTTATCCCTTAGGCTAGTACTGCCGATTCAAAAACAGCCACTAGACGTACAAACGTCTGAACCGTTCTTCAGCGATCCACAGTTTAGTTGTAAATGGAAATCCGACAAGGTTTTGTATAAATATAAAAACAAAAATGATTTTATTACTGCCTGTGACGTTATTGATAAAAGTTATACAATAGGTATCAAGTATGAGAAGTTCTGTTGTAACTAATAAATGATTTTGTTACGTAATCTTGTTTTATTCTTAATCCTCCACATAATAAAGGGGTTTAATGAGTATACGTGTGATTTTATAATGTATTTTTATACTCTTGTCTATTATTATTATTTTAAATTAATCTTCTAAATATACGCAGTACAAGTTACGTATATACGTAGTTTATTTTGAATTATTGTTTTGGACTTTGGTTATGTGGTTGTGAAAGTATCTCGATGAAGTCTGCTTTTTCTGATATGCAAAAGGTTTTTAAATCCTTCCAGTTTAAAGTGGTATTTGAGGTAAATAGGTATAATATTTAGGTTAGAGGTTTTTTTAATATGGGCGGAAAACTAAATGTATCAAACCGAATGTTAATAATAAAGTTTAGAGCATATTGCACAAAAACGCTGGCTCGCGAGTATTCCGGTGGTCCAAACTTACGAGTTATTATATTGTATGGGTCCAACGCCGATTGTTTTTTTAACAAAGAGTTATTTATAATAACTATATAGTTATTATAACTCTATGGTTTTTGTAAATACTTTCATACATAAAAGGTTTTTTTTTATTATCACCCTCCATGGCCAAAACTTAAATTTACATTTAATAAAGTTTAAATGTATCTAACAACTGTAAACAAAATAATTTGGATATAAAAAAAAACACTTAGCTTACCTTCGCTGAAGCTTTTCAAACGTCGTCGTGGATGAAGGGCTAGCCGTACCCACGACTCCGCCAATAAGGCGAGGAAGGAGCGCCGCGGGGTTTTTAGTGGGTACACCGTTTTCGGGAGTCCCACACACGCCCCTCGCTTCCCCCGCGAGGGGTACGGTGCGTAAGGCATTTTCCCCGCGGAAACAAAAAAAAAAAAAAAAAAAAAAAACTTTTCAAACGTCTTAGCACAGAGATTAAGAAAATTGGAAAACAATACTTGCTAAATCATTAAACAATACGAATATACTTACCTAATTTAATTACATATTAAATTTTATCACAGAAAAAAAATATCGCTACGTTTTTATCATGTAAAACTAAAATCGAACAAAGAAGACTAAGGAAAATTTAAACTTTCATCAGTATAAAAAATACAAATAATAAAAATACTAAATTAAGATAACAACACAGATTACTGTACATGCAAAAATAATTATGAAAATAAGAGTCTGTATTCTATATGAAATTTGTATGACAAATTCATATTAGCTCTAAATTGTAATATGTCAACTGTCACAGTAAATTTATTTAAAATTTAAATAACCCATATTAAGAATATAAGTTATTGCAAATATCATTAATGACTGAACCTCAATCTGGTGGAGCCTGTTTGTATTATTTAAATATTTTGAGAACTTAGATAATTTAAACTATATGTAATAATTAATTATTTTCATTATACTAATAATAGATTCATAATACTAATAGTCATATCCTATTTGAGCGCACAAATTTGAAACCCCTTCAGGTGATTCAGAACAGGTTCACACTGATTGCCCCCGGGGCGCTGTGGTTCGTCCACTATATTGACTTCCATAGGGACTTAGACCTTCCGACTATCGCTCAGTATTTCAAGGAGCTCTTCCAAACCTACTTTGACAATACCACCCAAACCCACTGATGGCTGAGGCCGCAGAATATAAGCCAATTACGACTATTCTAATCACAGTAAGAATACCCTAGTCGATACCCGTTAACATCGAAGACGCTTTCACGTTACACACTTACAAACGTAAAGAATTCTGTGGAGACCGAAACAGGTAGAAATCGGAAGGTGCAAAGTTAGGTTATACGGCAGAGGCATTAATACCTCCCAGCAAAACACTATAATTTTTTCTGAGTGGCTAAAGATGTGTATAGTCTCGCGTTAACGTGACGAAAGACCACACCCTTTGTATTGATCAATTGAATTATCATCATTCCGCTTGCTTTCAAGTTCTTGTTTTAATCTCATCAGCTGTTGACAGTAAAGATCCGAATTGATGGTTCTGCCTGGCGGTAAAAGCTTATAATGAACAATGGTCTTTTAGTTCCACCATACATACAGCACTACCTTATTTAGAGTTAACCCGGGTTTTGCAGTCTGGGAAGCCTGACCGACCTTTGACCACGACCTTTTTCAAATCGTATGGGATCCACTTTTCTTCACCAATGATCAATCTCTTCAAAAACGTTTCGGTTTCGTTACAACTCAGTAAAGAATCGCAAATGAATACACGGTTCATTAGGTTCCATTCAGCGAGCTCCTGTGGCACCCAAATGTCGAGTTTTTAAAATGTAACCTTTTTAAGGCCAATAAAACCAGTCAGATACAAATAGCAAAGACAAAGATTTTTTTTTTGCAACTTCATATATGTCAACTACGTTGGAAAATACTGTTGTCCCGACCTATTATTGCGTATATATTTAAATTCATCCTTATTTCTCGTTCCTCGTCATGTCATCGCATCATCTGTTCATTTACATATAATAAAATATATAGGTTCGGAGAGTGAAGTCATTTTAGATGTTATTTTAAATGCCCTAATATGCTGTCTATAGGTTAAAATAACCGTAATGGTGTCAAAAACTTAAAAGATGCTAACAGAGTTATTGTTATGACTAGTAATACTTTACAGATGCGCTAAGAAGATCACCCGTTATACAGTTATACAGAAAACCCGTCGGCTGTCTCGTAGCAATCGGTTTCATGGGCTCATTGGTAGCTTTAATTGTAGTGGCTTATACACTTATTCAACAGTCTCGAAATCCAGTGAGTCGATTTTAGCGATGACACTAATTTTTTTTTTCAATTTTAATAATTAATATACATGTATTTATTAGGTATTATGTTAACGAGTATATTGCAATAATTTTATAAGCAATTGTTTTTTGTATTTTTCTTATTAATCTGGGTTCTTTTATAGATGTCTGAGTTGAAATTAACCAAAAAGAATGTATAAGAAACATAAAGCTGAGGGCCCCGCTTTTGCGAATGCTTTTACAATAAGAGGTCCTCTGCGCGGAGAAAATGGATGTATTGGAAGAAATTTTATGTGCATAGTGATAGCTTTCGTAGCGTTTCTCTTCGTTGGTTCTATAGTGTCCATAGTAATTTATTTGTTTAAAATTTATGATTGAAACTGACTGTGTTTTTTTTTAATCAGGTTCTTTAGCATTGACTTTAGTACTGTCATGTATATAAACTACTAAGGTATGTTTATAAACTTATAACTACTAAGGTCTAAGCGCCATCTATGGTTGAGTAGTAGTGACTGCTTCAAACAGTTCACAATTTTTTTTTATTTCGTACCGTAGTCTTTTGCTTTTTATTATGCTAGCAAACTTATTAAACCGATCCGATCTTGATTCCAAAAAAAACTTTATTTGATAGAAAAGACAATAATATAATGAAATTACAGGATCAGATAATTTGAATTAAAATATATAATATTTACACGCGTGTGAGAATAAGTTTTATGATTGATTCGATTCTAAGGCTAGTTAGTATTAAATTATAAATTTTATGTTTTTGTCTTATTTATTGTAGTCTGTGCAATAATGCATCAGTCAGTCAGTTAATAACATAGAATTTCTATACATAGAATAGAGATAGGCAGGCCTATGAGTATCAATTTCTGACAAATAGTAAAAGAGACAATAATGATACAAGATGACAGACCAATTAATCTTTGTCTAATCACACAATGCAAGAAAGAGAGCAAGATGGGTAATCTCATTTGCTTTCTCTTTTTATTTCTATTGTCACATTTTAGGCTAGCTTCCTTACTCTATGTATAATAACTTTAGAGTTAATAATATTTAGTAAAAAAAAAAGTAAAACAAGTAGTAAATGTTATTCGGCGTAGCGTTCATTTGGTAATTTAATATTGTACCTAAAAACTACCCTTTAAAGTAGACAAAAATAGTCAGTAAACTTTTTCTTTATCAAATAAAGAGTTGTTAGGTCAGGTCAACTGATCACATTGCTATATAAAAGCTTTTGCTTGTCAGTTTGTCAGTTCTTATCTTATTCTATTGTTATTATTATATCACAAGATTTGTGTTCTTTCTTGAAAGTAAATTTGCCAGAGTTAAATTTTTTTTTTTTTTTTTTTTTTTTTTTTTTTTTTATATGGTCTAGGGCAATGCTTGACTACATTCCACCTGATGGTAAGTGGAATGTAGTCTTAGATGGTAAGTCGCATTGCCCTAGCAACCTATTCACTCTTCTCTTGAAGACACCCACATTATATTTGGCCGGAAATACCGACGCAGGCAAATTGTTCCAGTCCTTCGCTGTACGCACTAAAAATGAGGAAGCAAAGCGCTTCGTTCGGACAGGTGGAATGTCCACAACAAAAGGATGGATACCTGCCGTGCGTCGGGACGTCCGGTGATGGAAGGGGGACGGGGGAATTAACTCGTGTAATTCCTGCGCACACTCACCAAAATGTATCCTATAGAATACTGAGAGGCTAGCAATTTTACGCCTGTGTTCAAGGCTTTGGAGGTCGGCTTCGACCAATTCAGGATCGCCTATAAGCCTCTTTGCTCGCCTCTCAATTGAGTCCAGAACCGCAAGATGAGACTTTGCGGCACCAGCAAATATGTGGCCACAGTACTCTACACACGACCGGATCTGTGCTTTGTATAAAACAAGAAGCTGTCCAGGTGTAAAGTACTGCCGAACCTTCGCAAGAACGGCAAGCTTTGCTGCTGCTGCTCTTGCTCTGGACTCAATGAACCGACCAAAGTTGAGGTTCGAGGAAATCTCTAAGCCTAACAACTGAAGCCGGTCACTGTATTCCAAGGATACATTCTGGAAAGTAGGAGCCAAGGTGAAAGGGCTCCTTTTGGCGGTGAATAGACACGTCTGCGTTTTGGTGGCGTTGAACTTGACAAGATTGGCATTGCTCCATGCGGAGACTGCCTGAAGTTTGTCATTCAAACGTTGCACCATGGCTTCTCTTTCAGACTGTACTTGATCTCGACTAGCCCGAGTACTCGGCAGATATCTTTCTACAACTGTGCTGTCGTCTGCATACCCATAGATACCGGGCTTCAACAGATCATTAATGTGCAGCAGAAACAGAGTTGCAGAAAGAACAGACCCCTGAGGCACTCCGGCATTTATTGTCAAGGGTTCCGAGGAACACCCGTCGACAACTACTCGGAGAGATCTGTGGCTCAGAAAGTCCATTACCCAGCCGATCAGACCAGGAGATATACCGTACGCTGAAAGCTTGCATATAAGGCTCGCATGCCAGACCCTGTCAAATGCCCTCGAGACGTCCAGAGAGACGGCGACCGCTTCTCCGTTCTTCTCGATGGCCTCGCCTAAAATGTGAGTAGCATACACTAGGAGGTCCCCAGTAGACCTATTACGGCGAAACCCGTACTGTCGGTCACTGAGGAGATCGTTACCTTCTAGGTATGCTAGTAGGCGCGAGTTCAATACACGCTCCATAATCTTGCAGAGTATGGAGGTGATTGAAATCGGTCTGTAATTGACAGGGTCGGCACGGCTGCCTTTTTTGGGCACGGGTTGCACATTAGCAAGCTTCCAGGATTTCGGCACTATTCCAGTCATGAAAGAGAGACGATACAGACGTGTCAGTACAGGAGACAAATCAGCTGCGCATGTCTTGAGCAGAATGGCTGGTATACCATCAGGACCACTGGCTTTATTCACATCTAAACGACACAATGTTCTCCATACCTCTTTGTTAGTGATGCGGATTTCAGGCATCGAAACACCGCAGTGAGGAAGATGTGCTGGAGAAGCATTGCCAGTGTCTAGATGCGAATTATCAGCAAACAGAGAAGCAAGTACGTTCGCTTTCTCTGTTGCTGTGTGGGCCAGGGATCCATCCGGCTTCAGCAGAGCAGGCAGTGAGGGTTGGCAGAAATTCGACTCGATCGCTTTCGCAAGAGACCAGAAAGCTCGACTGCCAGTTGGTCTGACAGAGAGCTTTTCGCCATTCTTAGCGATTCGATCGAGACGAGCCTTCTGCAATGCCTTTTTGTAGGACTTGGCAGCTTGGTTAAAGGCTCTCTTCTTCGAACTTACATCCGGAGTTTTGCGGCTTCGAGCATCAGCCCAAATGAGATATGCCGAATGTTTTCGGTCTTGAGCATGACCACATTCGGCATTAAACCATGGGCGAGCTTTGCCACCGATGGGTACGTCAGCAAAAGGAATAAAATACTCCATTGCCTGATGCACCACATCGGTTATAGCATCCGCGCAACTCGACGGATCCAAAGAAGAGAAGCAGACCTGCCGCCAAGGATAAGACGCAAAAAAGTGTCGCATCTCATCCCAATCTGCTGACTTGTATTTCCATACTCGCCTAACACCATGAGGTTCGAAAGCTGGTGGGGAATATGTAAACACAGATTTCACCAGACAGTGATCGGAGGTTCCCAAGGGAGAGGTAACCTCTACACGATACCTGTCCGGATCAGTTGTCAGCAGAAGGTCCGGGCAATTGGCTGTATGGCCTACCACATCTGGTACCCTTGTCGCTTGCTTCACCAGCTGAAAGAGGTCCAAGGACAACGCAAAGTTCTGCGCTTCTCTTCCAGCATGGTCGGTCTTCTGGTACGGGAACAGCCAGTCCTGATGACAGGCATTAAAATCCCCCAAAAAGACAAGCTGCGCTGAAGGGAACTGATGCAGAGCCATATCAGCAGCCTCACCGAGATACTCGAATAATCTATTTGTCTCCTGGTCACCGCTGTGCGAACGGTAAACACAGGAATACAGGATTTTTTCGTTTCCTGTGTCCACTAAAACCCATAGGGAAGAAAAAGTGGGGTCTTCAAGGTGACGGAGACGCTGAATACAGAGGTCGTTCCGCGCGTACATACTGACTCCGGCCCGTGAGCGAAAGTTGTGCTCCAACGAGTAACCGGGATAATTCAAGTATGTAGCGCTCAAAGGACATTGTATCTGCGTCTCCGTCAAAAAGAGCAAGTGCGGCTGCTCTGTCTCCAGGTGGTGGTGGACAGCTAAAAGATTTGAGTGCAAACCCCTTATATTAGTGAGGTACACTTTGTATGAGGAGGAGTGCAACCGCTGTGTCAACTTGTTTCTTTTTTTAACCTTTTTCATAATAAAAAAATAAATAAAAGTGAATAGGGATGGGAAATGGCAGTTGAACGAGGCGGTACGTATCAAACCCGACTTCGAAATTGGTGATGTCTTGTCGCTGGGAGGCTAGCCTGGAGACTGCGGGGACGCCCGAACCCCCCCAGGGATCGCCATCGGGCCTCCTCGCCTGGTCGCCAACCAGCACGATGGAGCCACCCTGGGATTTTTCGCAGCTGGCGGGGCAGCCTTTCGTGGGTGGCTAACCCACTAATTGGGCCCCCAACTATCTGCGGGCGGCCAGCGGAAAGCCGTCGCTTCGGATCCCGCTACCCTCCTCGACTAGACACCCGACAAAACAAACACCAACTCGACGTCAAGCGGTTCGCCAACGTACCGCAGCTGTTCAGACCCATTTCCCATAGACGGCTTCATCGAGCAACGTGCCGGAACACGACTATGTCGCTTTGCGGCACGACTTTGCCCGATGGGTGGTAACTTTGCCGGCGACCCGATCTTATGGTCTACCACCACGTTAAAAATATACTATAAGCATGTTCAGTCGGTTAATAAACTTTTGTTTTTGGGTAGCAATAAATAAATATGCTGCAAGCTTAAGAAAAAAAAGTATTAAATGTTTTGGATAAGAATAAAAAAGTATTTGAAGGAAAAAAAAGAATTTTTAAAATTTTATGTTTTTAGTGCCTCAAAAACGTATTTGTGTGAACTTATAGCATACCTAAAATATCATTTTTCGTACTATTTTTAAAGATTCAAAGTTTATTTGACAATCGATATTTAAATAAATAAATAAACAGCTCCTTTCTAATTAAATTTATCATCATTTCAAAATGTTCCAATTTAACCTCATTTTTCAAAGACATGTTAGGAAGTTTGGAAAGCCAGTTAGTTATCTTCGCTAAATAGTCCAGTCAATAAAGCCAAAAGTCAAAGAAAACTCCAAACATTGTGAAATTTTGAAGGTTTGTTGAGGAAGGTAAAATAACTTACCCTGTGATTTTGCAGTGCTATGGGGTGAACGGAAAGGGTTGATAAGGGGTGAAAAGTGTATTTTGTTAATAACATTGTTAAAAAAAATATTAACGCGCTGCAAATTTGGGATTAGCTTTTTGTTACCGTTTTGTAACATATATTAAATTTGCAGTGTTTTGCAACATACGGAACATTGTTTATTACTAAAAATCAAACGCTGCAAAAATCAAAAATGGTTCTGAAAAAGTATCGACAACATGTTGTCGACGTTGTAAATTGCACCTTTTTACTAACTTTTTTATTCGAATTATTAACTAACAAAATTGATTTTTAGTAATAAACAATGTTCCGTATGTTGCAAAACGCTGCAAATTTAATATATGTTACAGAACGGTAACAAAAAGCTAATCCCAAATTTGCAGCGCGTTAATATTTTTTTTAACAATGTTATTAACAAAATACCCTTTTCAACCCTTTCCGTTCACCCCATAGCACTGCAAAATCACAGGGTAAGTTATTTTACCTTCTTCAACAAACCCTCAAAATTTCACAATGTTTGGAGTTTTCTTTGACTTTTGGTTTTATTGACTGGACTAAAAATAAAACCATGTAAAGCTCCTATCAATAAAAAAAGAAATATTACTGAAAACTTTATTTGATGACACATCAACATCTGACTTACTGAATAGAATGTTAGTTACATTTCGTTCAGTTCGATAAATTCAATTCAATCGAAAAGTTCAATTCGATAAATCGTTTCCATAATCTGTTCTAACTTAGGTATATAGTTAAATAGTTAACCATAAATCCCATAATGAGTGTTGTTGTGTTGTTCTATGTATTGAAGTAAAGAATTGAAATAAAGTATTTTCACAAATTTTATTTGTATGTAAAAGTATAAAGTATAATTACCAAAAATAAAGTATAAAACTTTATTATTAAGTATGTTTGGCAACCCTATACAGACTCGGTACCTACGTATTTGTTAAGTTTTTATTTTTTGTTTTATTTTAATGGGATATAATTATTGTTTATTCTAGTATAACAGAACCATGAACATACATATTTTTAAACTCTATGTTATTATTATATAATTATTAATTATTATATACATATATTATTGTAGGTAGGTATATTAGGGAACAATAATACCGCAAAATACATTTGTAAGCACGTACATACGACACATTGAATTAGAAAATTTAATAATATCTGGAAAGTCGGATTTAGGAATTCGATTAAAATAAAATAAAATTAAAAAGTGTAAAAAAATATTTTAATATTATTTATAATAATCATAAATATTTAAATTTCGGAAGCAGCAAGACGAAGCTAAAATAATTAAAAAAAAAATGCTTTATTAAGTAAGTAAGGACCTACATAGCAACATCATTCTGAATTTCATTATATTATATATAATATTTTTGTTTATAATTGAAATTTTATAACATATATATAAATGATAAATATTATACATACATATATATAATATTTATAGGACTAATGTAATGTTATCATAATATATGTTTATTGAATATGTCTGTAGATGGAGTTCTACTATTTCTTATTTTTTGAAGTGAAACTTCTTTATCGGGGTTGGAAAAAAATTTAGTGTAACATTTTTTCCTTACGCGTCACATTTTTCCTTTACGCGCCAGCTTTTTTCGTATAGCTTCATCTCTTTTACACCATGTTGCTATGGAAATACTAAATAATCAAAATGACAAGTATGTGGATTACAAAACACAATTTACATTAACCAAAAATAAAATTATCGGATTAGAGTTTTATAATTAAATAATGAATTGTAATTACATACTGGACAATACGATTTTAAGGACTTGCTTTTGAAACTAATAAATAAATTCAAGATTATAACATGAAGAAGAAATTATGAAATATAATTTATAATATTTTTAAAATACATTGATTGTCTGAAATAGAAGAAGTAAGAATGAAAAGAAATACGAGTTTTGGCTGTGAAATGGAGCATTGGGGTCCTGATCTTTACAAGGTCTGTTTTGCTATACCTAGAACGAACAACAACTCGAAACAGCAGAAACCATGATGAAGAATAATTTTCTTCTTCTTTCACTTCTTACGTTTTAATTAATTAATAATTATGACGTTTTTCTGTTACGCGCCATCTTTATTTCTAAGTCACATTTTTCCGTTACGCGCCATATTTGAAGTGAAACTTTTTTATCGACGGATGGGAGAAATTTTATAGCAATGTCAAAAAATTGTAACGTTTTTCTGTTACGCGCCATCTTTATTTTTGCTTAAACTTTATCTAATTTAGCTTAATTAGCCATTCATGTAAAGTTGTAATTAGTGAATAATTTTTCAAAAAATTATGTCATAAAGAAGTTTCACTTCTTACATGTGTACACTAATACACACACATATTTTTTATTTCTATTGATTATTTTAACATTTTTGAATCTAACTTTAATTTCAGTTCTGGTGGACTATGAACTATTATTATTGTAGGGGTCGTAGTGTAACGTAGTTTGTCTTATTTATCACGACCTTTCTTTATAAATGAACTATCGAGTAAAAAAAAAACCTTATAACCACACTGCTAGTTCCAGAGATTATTGAAAATGCAAATGTGACCAACAGACCCATCAGTTGCAATATAAACATAAACATAAACATACCTATTAGTATATCGAAACTGCATTTAAGGCGAGTTCGTTATGACTTTTTATTTTAGAGTAGAGGCTATCCACTCCTTCCACTGTTTTGCAATTGGAGGAGAGAAAGAACCAATCAGCACAGTTTCCGTTTATCATTTTTATTAATGTTTATCTCCTGATATACGTAAACTGACACTTATAAAACATTTTATGGATACTAATAGCGTATATATCTGGATATATATGTATATAGTTATAAATAACTACTAATAATAGGTTGGTTATATTGGTCTTGGGTTCGATTCCCACTCAGGACAGTTGTTTGTGTGATCCACAGATTATTGTTTGTAGACTGGGTGTTCTTTGTGTCCTTAATTTCTGTTTCAAGAAACAGATTTTACTTTTATTATTTAGTAGCAAATATTAAATCAGCATCAAGTAATTATTTCAGCTATACATTTATACAAACCCAATCTACATTAATGAAGGTGCTAATGACACTTATAAATATGTTTAACAAATTAGAATTACTTATACAAATCATTTATTTAATAAATACCTACTATTACTGATAATCTAGTAGGTTTTAAAATAAAATCCATTTTATTCGATCTGTTTTTACCAACAGTACGTGGACGAAGTCCCGGGGAGGGGAGGGGTGCCAGGAAGTGTTATTTTTTCAAGGAGTGCTTAATTTTTTTATTTATATTTGTTATATTAATAAGTTTTTTTTGTATAGCAGGTATTAAGTTGAAGAATGTTTTTATGTTTTAGTCTATAGAACGACTTTTTTAAGAAATAAGACATTTCATTGAGTAGACCAATTTAATTATTAATAATATGTTACAGAAATGGCTGAAATCGTTTTTTATGATAGTAGTACTACGTATTTTATAATAGCTACATCTTACTACGTTACAAAACTATCAAAGTCTGTAAGTAGTAGATGGTTAGATATTACTGTAGGTAATTAGCTATACTACGTACCTACTTAATAAATACAGTGGACGCCGCTTATTGTGATCACGGTTAACGTTATCAGCGGGCTATTGTTATCGAAAATGGTCGGTCCCAAATTTCTCCATAACAATACATTTGAAAAAAGTCGCTTATTGTGATCAAAAGTCGCTTATTGTTGTCGATTTAGAAGACGATACGACGATTCGATACGACACTGAACAACAAACTTCGAAAAATTATACTATTTTTAAGAATTATATTCAAATGATTATGAATGAAAACAAGTGTCAAACAACAATAGATCGATATTTCAAATGAATCTTATGTTAGAATATTTTTAATAGTGTAAATAATTAGAAAATTTGAGCAAAGAACAGAATTTCTTATTATGAAACTTAATATGTACTTAAATCCCCCAACAAGCATGAAAATGTACCATCCGCATAATGTTATCATTCGGTTATTGTTATCAAAAAGGGCTGGCTAAAAGTGATCACAATAAGCGGCGTCTACCTGTATCACTGATTATTTTTAACTTTTTAATGCGTTTTATAACGTCATTTTTTAAAATCAATATTAATGATTTAGATCATGCATTTTATTAAAATGACCTATTTCACACCATACTACTTAAACTCGAAAGCAAAATATGGGATATTTTTTACAGCCTATAATAGTTATGATAAAGTAGTGAGCTTAAAATATATAACTGAGTAAGTATAATTAAAACAGCGCTTCAGACCGAAAGTAGTATGAAAAAAGAAAGAAAATATAAAGTCACTTAAAATATATATTTATTTACGTTATCTTCTTTTAAATTTAGAATATGAAACAAATCTTTGTAATAGGTATACTTATAACTAATTGAATAACATCTACGTATTGTATTGGTGAATAAAGTAACATGTTAAATACCAAAATATAGGTGGGTAGATTTAATTTCCTTTCCTAAGCTCCTCCCCTAAAAGGGCGTTCACTAATTTAAACACTTCAGAGATCAAACTGCAGTCTGGACCAGTTTTGTATCTTAACTTGACGTAACGGGACGCGTTTCGCGCCTTTTAACAATTGACGTACATGTATATTTGTTTTTTTAAGTTCTTCAATAGGCAAGCAAAGGTCAAAGCTGTAAATCCTTATGTTATTTAAAATTTCTTATTTTTTTATTGATATTTTTTTGGCAAAGAAGTTAACAGTCATTGTGTTTTGTGATAAAATTGTGCTTTAAATGTGACGTTTGTGTGGTTTTAAAATTGATGATTTTTAATGCGTGTATTATATTTATCAGGTAAGAAAATATACGTTGTATAGCGATTAATTCTGCATCTTTTCTTCATTTAATATAGTGTTTTAAGTCGATAATTTATAAAAATTAAATTATTAATAATAATTATCTTTAATCATACACAAAACCTTTAAAATACCGATTAATATTTACCGACCAATTAAGCCATTGTTTCATTTATGAACATTATATACTTATTTAAATTTGAAGCTTTGATTAGGATTTTCAAAGGAAAACGCTCACTAAGGTCAACATTTAAACTCACAATTCTCGAAAATGGTGTTATCAAATGCAATGTTCTTTCGGATCTTTCACAGACTGTGTCAGATATGATTCAGTTCTAACAAAAGATAAGTATATCAAAATCCTTTATAATTAAAATGCATAGGTATATTTTATTTTTTTTTTTGTGTCTGTCTATGCTGTTAGCCCTGTTGGCTATTACAGCGTCACCGGGGGAGCGGGTGGGTCAGGAGACCCACCCTTGAAAAGGGGGGGCCAGATGGGCCTGCATAGGTATATCGCTGCATTTCCTCAATGTTTAAAAATTAAAATTAAAATTGTCCTAACACTAAGTAATTAAAATTTAATGTCAACAAACCTTAGTTTACATTTTTCAGCTGATATTTTTAACAAACACGTGCGTATCACGTTCCCGACACATTTTAAATGTTTATATTAACAATATTATCTGTTACACATATTTGACTTTACGACTGTTTCCTTGACTTAACTCGTTGTACAGAAGAAAATAAATAACATTTAAAAACTATTTATTTAACATTGAATAAAGTAGTAACATAATATTGAAGAAACTAGCTATTTAACAATAAAAAATGTTATTCAATATTGAAATTAACATTATAAAAAACTTGGTATTTTGGTATTGATCATTCAAAAAAACAAGTCATGAAACATGAAAAAAATAAAAATAATGGAAAATAATTTGTTTTATATTGGAAAAACTATCTATAAAAAAAATGTTATAAAGTAATTATTTCACATTACAATAACAGAATATTAAACTTTGAAAAATCTAAATATCTTATATTGAAAAGTTTGACAACATATTTTATTATACAGGAATATAAAATGTTAATTATATTCCTGTATATTAAAATATGTTGTGATGTCTATCATAATACCGGACCGACAAATTATAATGATGATAGAATTATGTCTTTTTTATTAATATAACCATTAGAATTCTTATTAGTTTACAAACAATCTTAATATATAAATGGCAAAACTGACTGACTTAGATATCAACGCAACTACTGCAAAGGCTAGTATAAAAAGACCTTTTACTATTTAGAAGATAATAATAATATTTAGAAAAAAATAATAATAGTAAATAAGATTTAGATAGCAATCTATTAAATCGATAAACTGCATCGGAATCTCAGTCAGAACTTTTATTAATAATAAGCAATCTCTGTCAGTCCGTCTGTCTGTCTGTCTCCAGGATGTAGCTGATGAACCGTGATAGCTAGATAGTTGGATTTTTTAACAGATTATGTATTTCGTTTGCCGCTATAAAAATACATACGGAAAACAAAAATAAAATATCTAAGGGGATTCCCATACGACAACCGTAATTTTTTTACTCGATTTTAATAACGGCAACAGGTTGACGATTGAAATATTCACAGAACATTAAATTACATATTTACCTTAAAAACACATAATTAAAAAAAAAATAAGATGCTTCCATGCAACAAGTTTTTTGCCGTTTTTGATATATGTATGTATAATGGTACCTACGGCACATTTCGTGCGCAAGTCTGACTTTCACTTGGCTGAATTTTTCATCCTTTGTTTTTGTTTATGTGAGTGTCTGGAATAAAAAATCCTTATTTTATTTTTTACCGACAAACAAAATATATACGGAACCCGCACCCAACCCAATGAACCAAAAATAAATCTGTTTCTCGATGCATTAACTAATTGAGATGCACAAGTGTTCTGAGATAAAGGTTGATTCATTTCAGATATCCAGCATCAAGTGGCGAGTAGGTACTTATAATAAAAATAGCTGCTGGCGTCTGTTTGTTTGTTTTTATTTATCAAATAATATCTTACCATTTAATATTTTAAATTTGTTTTTTTTTATATTATGGATGTCAACTTGTTTCGCTTTCATGATCGTGTCGATTTTTTTCGTATATTTTTCGAAATGTAGTTTTTCGTTGATTATTTCTCAAGTGATAGACCGATCAACTTTTTATTGCTAAACCATCGATGATAATGCTTATATCAAGTAAAAAACTTGATGACAATCGGTGCAGTAGTTCAGGAGAAGAAGCATCAAGAAAATCCAAATACATCAAACTCCTGCTGCGCTCAAATAATTCTATACATATTACAAATTAATTTTATAAATTTGTTTGTTTAAATTATCTGTCTGTGACTGTAATGTGAATATAACTTTATCTGGTTCGCTTTCCCAATCTTTAATATTACATATTTTAGAGGTATAGTAAATATCCTTGTCTCTCTCTACCGCTTTTACTACCAAACTGCTGTAAGATGAAATGAATACCAAGATACTTTGCATTTGCGTAGAGACATTTTCACATAATTTGTAACAAAAGTGAATCCTAAAAGTACTGAAAACACATAATCTGAACCGTTGAAAATCTTTTTTTCGCGGATAGAGCCTCGTACAAAATTGGTATTTAAAATCCAAATGTTTTTGACATTTATACAACCGTTATAAAATATAAAATAAAATGTGTCGATCCATCTGGTTGTCGATTATGATTCGAGAACAACTCTAATTTACAAGATTTTTAGTATGGACATAGTTCATTCAATACTTTTTATTAGGTAGCCAACGTGATGCTCCAGTATCAGCCAAAAAAATAATCGATCTACAATCCATGTTTTTTACGTTTCTTACTAGTTCAGTCTATAAGTTCGTTATTTGTTCTGATAATTCTGGAAAGGACTTTAATTTCAAAACTCAATTATCAGTAGGATAAAATGGATCACGATCGATTATTGACTCTGGTTTAGTTATAGCAAAACATGCACATTGCGGCATTTGTCATAGACAAGGTTATTGTCGAAGGTCATTTTTTAAATATGTAACGCCCCCATGTGCCTAAAAAATGTCCGTAACAAATCTATTTTTCATCAAATATATATATTTTTATATATTTTTAGAAAATCTTAACAATTTAATATCTTTTACGGACTTTAATTCTAATATTTGTATTTTATTATAAAAAGATATACAAACATTTCAAACGTTTCAATAGTCTTTTAAAGAGGAGGAATAAAAAAGCTGAAATGGGAAGAATCTTCAGTATGAATGTGGATATTTTTACGAGAAGATGTAGTGCATGAAAAGGATATGTCAAAGAAGCACAAGAGATAACGTATGATAGAAGAACGTGGAAGAAATTTACATAGTCAGCAACAAATCATTGGGTTAAATTGGATGAAGGATGATAGAGCAAATTAATTGAAAGGAATTCTGATTCTATCATTATTAATATTATTTGTAATTGTAAAAAAAAATTATAATTGAATGTATTGATTTATAACTGGATTAACATTGGGGTATATTTATGAGTTATTTTTTTATGCTTTGCTGCCATCGTTTTCACGAGAAGATATTTGTCCAAATTATCATCATCATTGGGCTTCTCCTACTTTATGTGGGGTTGGGACAATGTTCTTCTCTTCCATACTTGCCATCTACCGCCTTTTCAACAGTCACTCTTCTTTACTCATGTCATTCAAACAATACATCCATATATTCTTTGGTTTTCCTCGACCCACACATACTTCTTATCTATCATTCATTTTATTTGCCAGTAAAATCCCTTAAAAAGTTTCGCTGTTTGTTTGAAAGTTCGATTTCTAACACGTTTTAATTAAATACATTTGAAATAATATTTTTATAAGTAAATGAAGGTTACCGGCTAAGTTAGATAACTTTTCGAACATAAAAGATAATAAAAACTGCACGCTAGTTATGAATTATTGTTCCAAACATGTAACGCCCCATTATAAAAAGAAATTGCAAGCAACAGCTACTTTGCTTTAGAAGCAAACTCCTGAAAATATCTATGTATCTCTCTAATAAAATAATCTAATAAAAAAAAGTAAACGTAACAAGAAATAACATTTAGGTACTGTGCTTAGATACCTACATTTAGATAGATTTTTAATCTACATAATATTTAATATTAATATAATAATTAGTGATGTTTTCTGCGTAAACTTGAAAGTGGATTTGCTCAAAAACCTTGAACGTATGCTCCACTCTGCGAGAGGATTTGTTTTCAACCATTGCAAAATTGACCACATTTTATCATTTCGACCAGGATACGAATACGTAACGTAGGTTCGTGAGAATCTTTTTTACCCTACACTCTATCCTTTACAATATCCTATATCCAAATTACCAGAACTGTAAATTCTTACTTTAAAACGAATGTTCATAGTATGCTACTTCGTTCCAATCATACCTTATTGGGTACTGTACCATCTTCCCACACTATTTCGAATTAATATTGCGAATTGGTTCGCTGTTCTCGCTGTTAGTCTGTGGAAAAATCTGCCTAAGTCTATCAAGGAAGTTCCATCATGAAAGTCTTTTAAGATGCAGATGAAAAAATATAGCGTAGCATATGAGAATGATAGTTATTTTTCCATATTCTTATACATATATACAAAATCATTATCACGCGTAGAAATTGAACCTGTGACCTCTGGGATACCATACCGTTTATTGAGCTGCCGTGTCGAAACGATTAGCGTGATATTTATTGGCCTTTTTTCAAAATCCAAACATTGTTATATCTAAAATATAGCATAACATTAAAAGATGAAACTACCGAAAATGTTTTCCTAAATATTTAGTCATATTGAACTATAACAGACTGTTTTATTTGCGTATGATCAATGATGATGGGACTGATATTGTAGTTGGTACCAGCTACTATAGTAGAGGGTAAACACTACATAAAATTGTTTGAAATCATTAATCGCTATGTGATCAGTACAACGCAAAACTCAAAATAACAAAGATTTTTATTTTTTAAACTGTTTTAAGTATTATTTTTAAATATCTATAAACAAAAAAAATATGTATAACCATATTAAGCATATTTAAACGTTTTAATAAATGTAGAATGAAATATAAACTTATACGGGCAGGGATTCGAACTCGCGATAACTGGGAAACCGTCCCATCGCTCTACCTATTGAACAAAGTTCCAATAAAGACAATCATTATATATGGAATGCTTAATTCACCAAGACGTATAGCGATACGGTAGCTAAATTTTGAACTGTGATGGACAAAATGTGATAAATAAAATGATTATTCCTTGCTACAGACTAAATGTCCAGCTACGGCAGCACCTCCCCTTCAGACGAAGGTTTTGACAGATATGAACCGCCATTTTATTGCCAGCCGTCGCATCAAGGTAAGTGTTGCCAAAAGACACAAAATAAAATGCAGTATGGGCAACATTTCTTAGCTTCCTTTCGAAAATACAATCAAAATAAAAAGTCCATACCTTTTCTTGTGACTTCTGATTTTATCGTCTTATAAAGCTCTTCTTTGCTTCCTTTCCACTGACGTTTCAGTTTTTAATAATAGATTTTCAATAGTTTAATTTAAAAGTCTACGAGCTGCTATATCTACGCTCCACTACTATTATGAGATACAGAGTTACAGAAAACAATTGGTATTTTAGAAGAGGTCTATTATTGATGATTCTCTACAGGGAGCCCCATGGATGGTGGTGTGTACTGGTCGGGAGCTGCTGAAAGCCATGAATTCGATGCCCAGGATATATACAATGACGCCAGTAACTACATAGGAAGAAACTATGGTAAGTAAATATTTGACATCATACATACATCAAAGATGGGGATCACAACATGTTTTTATTCAATGACAGCAATATGACGTAAACAATTTCTTATATGGTATTATGGTAATGACTTTGATGTTACGTTTTATTTGAATCAGGGTATCTTTTACTACTGAAATGATCTTAAATTTCTTAGATCCTGAATCACATAATAAAGTTTTAAATACTCTCTCTAGGTACATAGTAACAAATGCATAACGCTAATTATGATTGTAAAATAGCGTATATAGTAAATAAATATATTTAAAATGTTTAAACATGAGGAATTTTATTTTGATTAGTATATAAATGAAAACAATCTTCAATTCCTTATTTTATAATTAGTGGTTTGTCATTTATAATCATAGAGATCAAATTTACGTCATTATTACATTCATTATATCAGTGCGTCATGTATGAGTAAATTTTCAAACCACATGACAATGCTTGATGTCAGACAGTTGTAACAATGACATAAAAATGATTATATCTTAAAAAAATATATATGATGTTAATTATACTTTAATTATAATAAAGCTTTGTTTTCGTATCCCTAACAAAGAAAGAAATGCTTCAATTATAATTAATTTGCAGCTTATGAAGAAATGCAGGTATTAGGGAACGAACCCTATGATGCCTACCATAGTAACATGATACATCATAATTATAACCAAAATAATGGAGGTCAGTAACCTTTTTTTATAAATATATCTATAATTCTGAAATTATATATATGTATATCTAAAATTCTGAAATTATATATATATATATAATTTCAGAAATATATATATTATATTTCAAAAAAGAAATATATATATTATATTTTATATTTTAAACATATATATATATATATATATATATATATATATATATATATATATATATATATGTTTTGTAAATATAGTGCAGATAGCTATGAGTTTTAATGCACTTCGTATGACTGCACTTGCACTATGCGCTTCTAGAAGGGTTTTCATTTTTTAGTAGGACATCCTCTAAATGTTTGAGTTTTTTACTATTTTATTTAGAATGAGTTAAAGCCTTTGTGTAAAACATTTTTGACACTACATTTTGAAGACTATATTGAGTCAATACGAAAATTAAAATATTAGTTATTCTAGCTTAAAACGAAAGTTATTAATGAATAAATGCAGTATTTTTGATAGCTATTTTATTTTTTCTTATCTATTGTTGATATTATTCATTCAGAAAAATATCTTTAGTCATGTTCACGTGAAATCAGATTTAAAACACTTAATAAGTCTCCCTACAGTAAGGTACACCAATTACTATTGCTCTTGAAATATGACTAGCTTATTGTAATACATTCTTATTCTATATTTCGTGTCATTTAATTCATCACTTTCGTGCTTCATATCGAGAATTTTTTAAAGTAATCTTCTTAAAGTTGTAAATCCATCAGTATTATGATATAAGTTATGATCCAGTATCGAAGTGGTCACTACAAATCTTTGAAGTTTTTTATGCATACATTTTTATAGCATTCATTCATTTTGTCTTAAAATTATTATCCTTAGGAAATCTGAAAAGAAATAGTTAGATTTAAACATACTCTTATGAAATTAATCTTTTTTTAACACATATTATACTTACTTACTACTAATATATCTTTTAATATCAGTAGCGGATTTAGATTTGAGGACGCCCTAGGCCCGAGACGATATGGCGCCCTTTATCTTTTGTAACAGTATATATATATATAAATATATAAACATATATGTACATACATGTGTGTGTGTATAAAATAATTAAAATAATTAAATATAATTGTAGTTTACAGAAAACCCAATCGATTTTAAATTTTAGTCATCTTAAAAATTTTGGCGCCCCTCAAAATTTGCCGCCCTAGGCCCGGGCCTCACGGGCCTAAGCCTAAATCCGCTACTGTTTAATATGTGTATGCCAAATATAAAAACTGTTAATTTCTTACTTGCGAAAAGTGCGACTATAGTGAAAGGAATAGTTTCTTTTTTATACACAATGCATTTATCGTTTTATACTCTATCATATTATGTCGTTTTATCGACTCAATAAAAAAACTATAAAATAGAATTATAGTATATAATTTTGTGTAATTTTTACTCAAATTTGATTTCACACGTTGAAATATTATCTTCGCTTTCAGCATGTTAGTAAAAATGACAATTGGTCACCCAATGGTAATTTTACTGAATACGAATTACGCCCGAGCCGACGACTACGAAGCACCAGATTTGAAAAAAAATAGAGACAGATAGGTTTTTTCGATCTACCTATCTCTTTTCGATGGTCACATTTTAGGCTGGCTTCCCTACTCTATGTATGATATATGGTCACTATGGTCACTTGCTAGACGAATTCGAAATGAAATATAATGAGAAAAGTAGATTGGCAAATGCATGTTGTACCCTACAGTTGTTTGTATATAGAGTTGAGGAGCTTTAGGCAGGCCTGTGAGTGAGAGTGTCTAACAAATAATACAAGAGAGATGAGACAAAGTCCTAAAACTACTTTTCTTTGTCCAATAACACATATTAGAGAGAGGTAGCCTCAAGGAAAAAGATTTTTTTTTTCGATGAACATATTTTAGGGTGGTCTCTCTACTCCAAGTATAATAACTCTATGGTTATATTAGAATAAAAAAAGCTGATTAGCCAATACCTGTCGGTACCATAGAGTTAATACACACAGGGTAGAGGAGCCATAGTCAGGCCTGTGAGTGTGAATTTGTAACTGATAATAAAAGAGAGAATATAAGAAACTTTGTCTAATCACACAAAAAAGAGATAGGTGGCCTCATTTGCTTTCTCTTTTTTTCGATGAAAACATTTAAGGCTGGCTTTCCTACTCAACTAGGAATACCTTGTTATGTATAATCACTCTATGGTCGATACACGTGAAAGCATATTCTCAAATTAACGACATTATATACTCAAATACTATGATTAATTTAAAATAATATACTAAACAATCAAATTTATGCCGGATTAAAAAATTATGAGAATCAAATTTCATATTTTTTATTTTGAATGTAAAAAAACTTAGATCCTATTTGACCCTTTAGGAGTGGATATTTCGGTTGGTTTTAGACCACTAGTAAATAAAATCAATATTAATTATTATTAAGCTATATTTATTCTTTAGGTCTAGATTGTGATATGCAGGCCATACCGCGATATGACAGACCCGCGCCATCTTTTGTCAGAGTTGTCAAACGAAGAACCACAGCTAATAAAAAGGAAAGAAGAAGAACACAGAGTATAAATACAGCTTTTACCGATTTACGAGAGTGTATACCGAACGTTCCTCCAGATACAAAATTATCTAAGGTAAGTGTATACATTTTTAAACATCATAAATTTGCAATTATGAATCAAAATCCTAATCCAATTATTGCTTCTAAAGATTGTAATAACAATCTGTTTTTGAGTTATGAGTTCACAATTTTTTTTGTGGTTTTCATTTGTTAGAAACAATACACTAGAACTGTTTATTAATAAGGTGGCCTATAGGTCTGGTGGTTCGTGATACTGGTGAGCCGAAAGTATTGGGTTTGATTCCCAAATGTTTTGATTCTTATTTAGTGTCCAAGTGTACTCTGTGTCTACGATTGTTATGTTTTTAAATTCCGGAATCCGGTTAAAGAAGGATTATTCTATAATGTGTTTTTTTTATCTTAGATTAATTCGCCAATTCTGTATTTAGAATGTTCTTAACATTTTCGGTTTTATGAAGTCATCATGATATTTATTTGAAATTCAATGTAATTAAAATGTATCGCTGTTATATAAGTTAATCTTTATCATTATACGTAAAGACATATAAATTGCTCAAACAATTATCAGTGAAATGAGTAACTTAGTTACTTGACTTAGCAAAATTCGAAAACTCAAATTCCTAAACTGCAGGTACCGAAAGTTAAAAAAGTAAAACAATGAATTAATTAAATGGAGTCCATTCATAAAAATAGAAAACAAACTATTTCATTTATACACTACAGAGCATGTTGAAACGTCAACAACATTTCATTTCAATTATCTTTCTCAACTTTTTTCTCGACTTTCCGCTATCTTTCGTTTATTACGAATATCTCTAACCCACTCTAATTTATTTCTATTATATAGTACGAGAGAGATCGCAGATCACCCGTTCTAATTATTCGCCCTTTCATGTAATATAAATACATTTATCTCACTCTATCTTGTAGGCTAGTCATATAGTGCGACCGAGATCGCATTTCATCCGTCCTAATTATTCGCCCTTCGTGTAATATAAATACATCAATCTCACTCTCTCTTGTACGCTTGTCAGATGGTGCGACCGAGATCGCAGAGCATCAATATCGCGTTCTCTAGACTCCGAGACCGTATACCAAGCGTCCTTCCCGACACTAAGATGACGAAGGTTTGAATTTTGATTTTTAATTGTCGTTTTAATATTAATGTTTTGTTTAATAACATGCTCTGTAGTGAAGTTTTTTTTAAACAGTTCTTATTTTAAACTGATCTGATCTGTCAAACTACCTTCAGTTACGGGATATATAACATTAACTAGATATTGTCAGTATTTTATCGCCCCTCTTCCGCCTCTAGTTAGTGTGTAAGTTAGTAAGCCATCACGTAAAGTTTATACGTAATACTTTCTTTTTTAGTTTAATACCAATACGAGTCCGTAATATTCTCTCGGCATAAATGTCCCCGTGAAAATATAATTTTCAGCAATAAAAACTAACCTTACCTATATTTACAGGGAAAGTAAATAAAAACTATGGCAATATCTATTCCCTTATATGAATAGATTTTTGATAAGTTATTTTATTTGATAAAAAGCAATGATCTTTAAAATAACATTACAAAATAACATAACATTTTTGATAATTCGTCATTGTTGTAAGAGTCATCAAGGAAAAAACTGGTACTAAAAATGTTTAATATCTCAGATAAATAGATATGTATCTTTTCTCTTTCGTGTTACTTTCTTCCTATTGTATTTGTCATTATCAATGTGAACATCATTCGTTGCTTGATATAATACGCTTACGTTTATATTCGGTCGATCGAGATGTATCCTCTGATTGTAATGATTTTTCTTACTCTCCTTGGTGTTTGATAACGATCTATTGATAACACCTGTTGGTCATGTGACTGTATCCAGTGGTCGACAACAGTTGTGGCTGATTTTTGATCGTCATTTTCTTACATCTCTGATATGTTCTTTTATTCGATAGGCTACGTCACGTACCATAGGTTTGGTCTGACCGGTATAAGCACTACCACAATTAGAGACAAGTTACTAGTATACCTAAGTCTAATAGCGATGTGTGCGTGAGTACTCTGTATACTGAGTAAGAGTGTGTTCAATCAATACGAATACTAACGAATCTGGGAATGACAACTTTTGTTATAATTCTGCCTCAAGTGTAAATTAATCTAAGTGCATAATTAAATACATGTTGAATTCTAAACTTATGTCAAATATCAACTCTGACTCCTTCAATGGTCAATATAAACCAATATATTAAAATCGATGGAGTGTTTTGTGGTTCTTCTCCAGGAACCTACTTGGGAACCCTGTAAGTAGAGTCGTTCGATAAGTGCAATGTATGCCTATGTGGTATAAAAAAAATCTTTGACTTTATAAATGGTCAATAAAGATATTTATTATCATTACTACTATTACTTAAACTTGTTATTGTGTATGTTTGTTTATCAGATCAAAACTCTCCGTCTCGCCACGTCGTACATCTCCTACTTACTGAAGGTGCTTGAATCAGATGAACCCGCGGGAGGTTTCCGCGCTGAACTGCACCACGCGCCACCACGACGACGAACAGACATACAGGTTAGTGTGCACAAAGCTGTTAACGACACGATAGCTCAGTTGTTAAAGTGACGGTATGGTCACCTTTTTATTGGGTTTAAAAAAAAAAAAAAAAAAAAAAAAAAAAAATATAACGGCTTTTTTATTTTATTTTTTTATTTTTATTGGATTCATCAAATTCCATATATACTGCCTTAGCATTTGTGAAGAAATATTTCAATAATAGACTTAAAACTTTCTCTTGCCGGTGACAAAGAAGATATGCAAAACAACATCACATCTATTAACGCTATATTTCTACACAAGCGCTTCTTTTTGTGAGCTTTATTTATTTCATTTTACTAATAAGTACTGGACTTTATTTATACAAGTAACTGCTACATCGGACCCTCATTTCTCGGACTGAGATTGCATGTAGTGTGTAAATGACCTTATAACTGTAAAAAAAATCTACGCTAATACAATCTCAAAATGTTAGCTCCTAGTAGCAGAGTTCAACTCATTACATACCTTTTACATGTCATAATTGTGCGCCGGCGCCGATGCACTTGAAACATTCCCTCGGGAACTGTTCAAGTGGTCTAATGCGGCCGATAACTAATCTAAAAGTATCCTTTAATGTCTTTCTTTAATATTATCACTGATCTTTTTCTCTATCTGTAGTCTAGACAGAAACTCTATCTAAAATCTCTCACTATCTATAGTCTAGACAGAAATTTACAGTAACTAATATGCGAATGGTAGATTTACATGCCGATTTTTAAAAGATAAAAAAATATTTAACTAGTTTTGCACGCAATTCCGTCCGTGGAGCAACTAGTAAAACATTACACTTTTAGTTCAGCACCTGGGAAAGAAGCATTATCCACTTATATGATGATTTATAAAAATGTTTTTTGATTGAATGATTTATTTACATTAGGAAATAGGTATCACAATGTTTAATTGTCAGACGTTTCGACCTGGTTGCACTGGGCGTGATCACAGCCTCACTTAAAAAAAAAAACATTAAATACTTTATTTTATAGAAAGTGCCTCCATTGTTAGTTGTAAGGACGACAGTCTGATGTTAAATTATAACCTTCATCATAAAAGTATTTTTAAGAGATCTTTAAATCTAAACACTATAATATTTTGTTTTGTTTTATTGTTCGCGTTTTCTGTGTTTCCTCTAGCGACACTCTATTATGAACACTGAGATGTTTTTATATATTTTTTTACTATACATACCAGACAATACAGACATACATACATATTCAGACATACCAAATTATTTTGCAAAAGTTAATACCTCCATGACTAGATTTTTAATTTTTTTTTCGTTATGTAAAGTCAATTTAGCAGGATAAAAAATATTTCATTAGATTTATTGAATTGAATTAATGAATGCTAATAACAATTTCTAGTACTTATTAAGCTTTATTATTTATTTACATAAAGACATGTCCCCTGTAGTGTATGTGTTTATGAAAATCTCACAGTTCACGTATGAAACATTATGTGTTTCCACATAATGTACGAATATTTATCTTATAGTTTCATAGATTTTAAATAGCACTGCTCATGAGAATAATACTATTTTCAATTACTTTGCGGCAATAATTTGAATAGGTAGGCTTCAATTACCGTTACCCTTAAAAATAGTTTTTTTTTTCTATTTATTATGTCATTATTTCCCATTAGCTGTGATCCGTTCGACCCGTGAATCCTGTGTGAAATAAAGAAAAGCATAATATGGTAACAAAGAAAATTAGTTCTTAATTTGTCTGAATCCGACAGGAAAGATCAACAGCAGAAGTGTCTTTCCAATGTTTTAATTGCAGTTTATACTTGGTGAATGTCGTATTGTGACATTATAAAGCCGATAATTATCCTCCTATAAATGAAATGATCCTCAAATGTAAAAATCCTTTTTTCAAAGCTGTTTGTCCTCGAAGCGTCGAATGAAAATAAAATCGAACTGCTAACATTCTAATAAAAAAAAACTTAGGTTAGTCAAATTAAACATTATTAATATAGATTATTAATTGAATAAAATTACCTTAACTTTTAATATAAAAATATAAAAGATAAAATATATAAATTCAACCACAGCCATTACTTTCTTTACAGAAAGCAGACGTGTACTTTATTAGTGCTAATCTAATAACAGAAAAACACATGGCCTGCCCCTAATAGAACCGAGGAGAAACTTTATTGGATTCTGGAATTTATTTCTGTATCATTTAATTTAATTTCAAATGAACTTTGTAATTGTACCTTGTAATAATGTATACATTTGATTATGTTCTAGCTCTTGCCAGCGAATTTTTGTATCCTTCCTCCACCCTTTTTCCTAACTCAAAGTATAAATCATTATTTACATTTTATACTAACGCTATTTTTTTAAATTAATATTATTATATTGTAATATTACTAGTATTAGTAAAACAAATCGGCTTTTCGGAGGGGAAAAGTATCTTTCATGTTGACTTAGGTAAACAAACTTACTTTGGTAAAGTGAAACAAAGAAATAAACAGACAGAGACAACAGACAAAAATTATAAAAACTATTTAGAGTTCGGTGTCCAGTACTGAGTATTATCTAGAGTTTGGTATCCTGTACTGAACACTTAGCATGTTAATGTTTTCAGTAAAAAAATAATTCAGTGTTCTACAAATGTATTTGATTTCATCATTCATTGTTTATTATTATATTACATCTATAATGTTATTAAAATAGCATTTTTTTATTTAAATGTCGTTTGAACTAGGTATCAATATGTTTTGAAAAAAAAAAGTCATTTAATGAGGAAGATTACAACAAATTAAACGAACAATACTTTTCCTTTTCTGCGTAAAATCAGTAATTATTAAATAATGGTTCTAACACGTAACTTACTTTAACAGTCAACGTGGATAGAGTCGCTGGTTGTACGTAGAGTCAACTCTCAAAGATATACGTTTTCTGTTACGCGAATGCTGTTTTGCTGCTTTTGCCCTGCGATTTATCTAAATATGTTCTAAAAAGAAAAAGACCTTTTTAGAAAACCAATTAGTTTCTTTTTATGAAACAAATATAAGATTTTAATCAAAACTCAGTTCAATCTGTAAAATGAAACGTGAAAATTTCCTTATAGGATATTTTAAAAAACCTTATATACATCTATGTCACCTGAAACATTTAGACTTTCAAACGAATTTTCATCTATTAAATATATCAATGGATATATTTATTGGAAGATTTAAGAAATTAAAAAATATATTATAATATTACGAAAATGATATGTCAAACTCTGCAAATAAACTGCAATTTAAGACAAAACATTTTTCAAAACAAAATTTATATTCTTATAAATAACACAAGATTGATTGGTTTATATTGTATTCTTTACTATCAAGTTATTTAACGCGTGCTGTTACAAAAAACCAGATGGCCCTAGCGGAAGCCGTAAACATTTTGTTTACATTCAAAGAGCAGGTAAAAAATTGACCTATTTAACTGAATGATGTATTTTATTTCCTTTACAGACTATTTTTACAGATTACAGATCATTGAATATTCTTGGTATTATGGAATTAATGTCAATCAAACATAAAATCAAAGCCAGAATTATTATTTATGTATCTTACCAGATAAACTCTATCTTTATTATAAAGTTTATATAAAATCTGTATTATTTGAATTTATTTATTAGCAGAGTATCTATTTTTCGTATTTTTCCGCGAAAATCGGTCATGACTCATGTAAACGTCCTGAATATGGATTTCACCAACAATTTAGTATATTTCATCAATATGTTCTTCACTAGTTTTTGCGTGAAAACATGCAAACAATTATTATTTACTTTTGAACTGTGACTCTTGATGTGTCTATTGATAGCCAAAAACCGTAGACAGGAGCAGTTTTTTCATTCCCACATGGCAACAATTATGTAAACGATACTCTTTTTGCCCTGTTTTTTTGTCTGTGGTTGTTAAGCTCATTTTGTATATTCATTGAGCGTGTTATAGGTGTAGTAGGTTTTTTTGACGTTAGTTAATATGCAACTTATTCTTCTGTACAACTGTAGCCTCCCAAATGGATTAGCGAGATGAAGAAATAGCTGGTTTTAATTAAACCATTATGTTTGACGCAATTTTGATAGAATTATATTTTGTTCGACCGAAAGTCCTGACTTGACTGTTTGATTCTTTAACAGACGCTTGATATAGTTTAGAGAATGAATTATTGAATTATTATCGATCAGTGTTTTTTTGTTAATCTTTATTTGGAAAATTTATTTTTGAACATACAATTTTTTTTTCACTGTTTTAAATATATTCTACGTTTTAAATAAATAAGAGAAAGTAAAATAAATAGATGTAAGCAGGGATTCAAACCTGCGACTAATGGGAAACCGTCCCGTTGCTAAATTACTTTCATTCTATAACGATGATGAGTATTCATGGGAAGTTTGGAACGCATTTTCCTGCGTTCATGCCTTGAGGAACTGATGTAAGAGATAGAGACCACTCTTTAGAGAAAGAAAAAGAGAGAGATCTTAGAGGTATTGTCAGTTATCGTATAAAGTTGAAGTTATTATAGCTCGTTTCAGATATTTCTTTAAGAAATATATTTCCAAGCTTCAGACTCATTACAGACAATACCACAATTAGGGTCTATCTACCTATCTTAATCTAAATTCTAAGTCTACGTTAATAATTTTGTCAACCAAGTTAGCTATTAATGTTATATGAGGCAAAGAGTCTTTACAATGTTATAGTCGCTGTGCCGGTGGTAATATGTAATAGTTTTAGGTTTACATCAGACGCCGCTTCAGAGGCGATTAGCAGCAATAACCTCTTACTTAAGAAACATTTGATTTTCACCTAAAGATTTGTTTGGATCGTCTGCAGAATAACCCTTGTCGCATTGCAGCTGTTCAGCGTTAATATTTGATACTTATTGCTTATTCAGATTTCTCCACACGACTTGATGCTGCGACTTCTAGAATGCTGTTTCCGTCTCTCTATCCACAGAATTATCGTGTCGCTATAGCCTTGATAAATTAGGTTCTAGAAATAACTGGTTGAACATTTATGATTATCTATTTCATTGAAAAAAATTGAGTTTGTTAATAAATATAAAGAAGTTTGTAAAATGTATTGTATGTATATATGTTTTTTTTTTTTTTTTTAATAATATATAATGAAAAATAAGCGAAAAGGGCAAGGATTCGAACTTGTGAGCTCTTCTCTCTCCCTCCCTCGTTATTTTTCATGCTTTATTTATTTTAAAATTTATAATTCAATAAAGTTTGAAATTTATATATTTCTTGTCCGTTGAATTTTATTGAATATATGTAAAATGACATATAGAGTGATATTAGTTTTATGCTAAAACCCATAGCATTATTTATACATAAAAAGCTCAGAAGCAATTGAATTGAATTGAACTTACTACGAAATGTACCTAATGATATTTCTAAAGAAGTGAGAAGTAAATGACTTCCGAAATACAAAAACGCCTTCTAGTTTTTTTTAATATTATCGGTACATTTTCCACAGAATATTATCGGTACATTTTCCAATTTTTTTTTTTTTATATTATTTTCTTTTGTTTCAGAATGAAAAAAAAGGTAAAGGCAGAACCGGTTGGCCACAACACGTGTGGGCGTTGGAACTGAAAAGCGAATCCAACCTGCAGACGTAATTAATAGAAAAAAATAACAAAATGTATTAAAAAAAGTAATTCGACTCTGATACTCCAAGTGTCTCTGTAATTCGACTCTGATACTCCAAGTGTTAATCTAATCATCCCAATTATTGGTACCAAAGATTAAAATTACCATTCTTTTCTTGAATGTCCAAATAACTGACATAAATATGAAGTATTACGAAGCAATCGATATCAATCTCAGATTGGAAATTGGTTATTAATTTTGAGCAATAAAGGCTTATTCATTGAGATTGTTAATTCCTACATGGAATAATATAAAATAAAATAAAAAAAAACACTTCTATGTTTGTAATTATCTTCATTGGTCATGAAACAAATTCAAAAGTTAATTTAAATATTTTTTTTTGCATAGTTTAAAATTTTATACAGATCTCGTTTTAATATTTAATTTAAAATAAATAATTATGTATAAATGTAATAAGAAACTTTTATATCTTACAATTTTGTTTGTAAATATTTATTTATATATTTTTTTAATTAGGTTTTCTTAAAAAAAACTTTTTTTTTCTAGAACCAATAAAAAGAAATGAAGAATGTCGAAACCAGTAAAGCAGTTCTATATATTATATTCTTTTTTCACTCACACAAACTTCTTTATTATTAATAAGTAACAATATTTTATGAAAATAAAAAAAAACCATAACTTTAATGCAAGATCTAGTCTAAGGGATAATATTTAATTTGTATTCTATCACCATTACCAAAGAAATAAATAAAATATATAAGCATTCAATTTGTTTTCTTTTATCACAGAGTCAGGAACTAAACTCTAGATTATAATTTAAGTTATAAAAACTCCTTCAAGCACTCTGAACTTTCTGAATTATTTCAAATACATATTCCTTTTCTCTAAAGTGGAATATAGTCTAAGTTAAACAAGAAACTAGATTTCCCTTTTAATCATGATAATAACGAATAAAATCATTATTTTGTAAATAAAAATCAAACATTTAGTGGATAACATTCTAGAATATTGTTCTATTGATAAAAATATTGGAATCTACTAAGATGAGCAGTTTTTATTAACAACTAAACGTTTATCCTTCGATCCATAATAAATAAAAAAATGCGATAAGTATGACCTCAATTATATTTTATTATATTTTTATAAAATTGAAGTAAGCTGAACATGGCTAAATATTTATATAAATCATTTTATACGTCTGTCTGCTTGAAGCCGTCCATTCACTGTCCTGCGTCCTGCGAAAGATTTTCGCCTTCGACATTGATGATCTGTGGGCCTATTGCATTTTTTTTACCAGTTCGATCGCGTAAAAGTAAATTTTAAAATTAGAGCAACGTCACCTGGCGCTTATAAAATGAGATTGCTCTTATTTCATACAAATCGCAGTAAGTCTAACGAGATCAAACTGGTAAAAAACCACACAGGAAGGAATTATTAACTCTATAAATTGGTAATTTTTTTATTTCTTAAGATAATAACTTATAACAAGCTTCTTGGTTATATTTTCATTTATGTAATATATATAAGAATTTAAAAAAACAAAATAAATAAAATACCATTACCACAAAATGAAGGAAAGTGAGGATCCGCTTATAATGTATTTTTTTTAAATCTTATTTTTAATATTATTTGTTTTTGATAAATATAATTTTGAATAAAAATCTCTTTATTTTTAAATTGTAAATCATTAATTATCATCTGAGGTGATAAGATGTCCCTCTCTCTCTCAACTTCTTTAACTTTGTTACAAAAAGTAATTTACTTTTACTTATAAAAGTGTAATCATCCTTGTACTCGTAAAATACGTGTTATTATCCAGATTGTAGTGTTTTTAATAAACAATCTATTTAAAGGCAGGATCACGTTTATCGGCTTCTTCCGCTGAGGCCATGTGGTTTTAGCATGCGCGGTGTGGAGATACCACGAGCCAGGATATTTACTAAGAACTTTCATATATTCATATAATATCGGTAAAATCATGCAGAGAGGTGTAGCTATCGTTAATACTGTATTTATATTTCAAGAGTTCTTTTGTGCTATTCAAGTTTCCACAAGTAATTTGCATTCGAAGCAGACATTTGTGTAAATATAGTCACATGTGTTTTATTTATTTTGAATTTAAAATATTAAAAGGTTATATATTTGTAAATTTTAAATATTTTTGAACGTTATAAACGAAAACGAATATTTTTTTTTATTTTTAACATAAAGTTCTTGTCGCTTGGATAAAATAAATACTAATCAAACAATAGAAGAGACATAGAACATAAAGGGGGAGAGAAATATATATATTTTGAATCCTAATAAGGATGCTTTTTGCTTGTTTTCATGAAAATCGTAAGATATAGATTCTTAATAAAAAAATATAGGCCATCGATGTTTAATAACAAAAAATAATAACAGCAATTGATTTTAAATTCCTTTTATTGAGATTTTTTAATTCCTCATAAAAATAATAACTGAATTGTAATTAACTACAAATTGTGATTTTGCATTAAATGTTCGTTGCTCTTGTATTATTTTACCATCAAAGAGTTTTCCTACGAAAACTGCAGCTTTTTCAAATATTTATATTTTTATTTAAACTTAAGGACAATATGACGAATGTTATGAATTCATGTAAAAATAAAATGTAATTTTAGTAAAATTTTATCTTGTTAGTAGAGAAGCAAAACCTCCAATTTTAGCAACAATAGCTTTTCCTGCAGCGACATCGTTTGCAAGGTGGGCAGAGACGACAGCTGCAGCAGCTTTTATGGGGTCTTCTTTATCTCCCGCTGCAGCACCATCTTTAGTGGCAGTTTTAGCATTTGCATCGGCGTTGGAAGTTGCGGCAGCTTCTTTTCCTTTGTCACCATCTTTTGTGGCAGCTGCAGCCTTAGCTTTCGCATCGGCAGCGGAAGTAGCGGCAGCTTCTTTTCCTTTGTCACCATCTTTAGCGACGGCTTCAGCCTTAGCTTTCGCATCGGCAGCGGAAGTAGCGGCAGTTTCTTTTCCTTTGTCGCCATCTTTCGTGGCAGCTGCAGCATTAGCTTTCGCGTCGGCAGCGGAAGTAGCGGCACCTTCTTTACCTTTGTCGCCATCTTTAGTGGCAGTTGCAGCATTCGCTTTCGCATCGGAACCGGCAGTAGCGGCAGCTTCTTTTCCTTTGTCGCCATCTTTAGTGGCAGTTTCAGCATTAGCTTTGGCATCGGCTGCGGAAGTAGCGGCAGCTTCTTTACCTTTATCGCCATCTTTAGTGGCAGTTGCAGCATTAGCTTTCGCATCGGCAGCAGAGGTGGTGGCAGCTTCTTTACCTTTATCGCCATCTTTAGTGGCAGTTGCAGCATTAGCTTTCGCATCGGCAGCAGAAGTAGCGGCAGCTTCTTTATCTTTTTCACCATCTTTAGGGGCAGCCGCAGCTTTATCTTTCGAATCAGGAGCAGCAGTTGCGGCCGTTTCTTTACCTTTCTCACCGTCTTTAGTGGCAGCTGCAGCCTTCGCTTCCGCTTCAGCTGCTGCAGTTGTGGCAGCTTCTTTATCTTTGTCACCTTCTTTAGTGGCGGCTGCAGCCTTGGATTCCGTATCAGCTACAGCAGTTGTTTCTTTTTTTTTTTCATTATCTTTCGCATCAGCGGTAGCCTTGCCCTTTGCATCGGCCGCAGCAGTACTCTCCTTTTTTTCATCAGCTCCTTCTGATTTTTTGACTTCAGCGTTATCAGCTTTTCCTTCAGTACTTGACTTGACGATTGATTCTGCGGCACTTTTAACTTCTAGTCCCTTTTCAGCCACTACTTTGACATCTGAAATCAGAAAATTGAACAAAAACATTTTTAATTGCTTATTAAAATAGTGTGGAGCATTATTTTATTAGGCAAAACAATACTTTATGTACATTGACAGCTGTAAATATATACATAATATGCAATAAGAAACTATAAAGCATTGTTTAACTTTTCTAACAGAAGCTTCGTAGTACTTATTAATAACCGATTAAAATTTAACTAAGGTAAAAATATTAAAAAACCCTTATATTAAACGGACTATTGAAATATCTTGGGGTGTAAGGAGAATTTTTTTTAATGTATAACAAAAACTTCCAAGTTTGTTGTAACAATATTATGAATTTTTCCGAATTTCATAAATAAATATTTTAGTACAGTAGAACCTCGATAAGATGAACCTCTGTAACTTCAAAAAAAATCTGTTTCCTTCACCCTCAGACCCAAACACCTCTATAACTTAAAATAAGAAACCTCGATACGTTAAATAAAAAAAAATCAGTTTAGATCCTCTACAAAATTTAAAAAAAAAATCAAAATATCTTTATTCAAGTAGGCATTTACACGCACTTTTGAATCATCAATTACATTAAATTGGTCAGTATAGTCAGTCTGTGAGTAAGCTACCACCAGCTCGGAATGCTGTTCTGCTGAGAAGAGCTGGCCTGAAACTCAACAAATGCTTTTGCTCTTTTTAAATGAAATTTAACAATGTTTGACTTAAACATTATAACATCAACCCTGCAAATGAGTCAATGACCCAAGTTCCACACAATACGATCAACCAAAAACTCTTGAATGTTATAGTTAGATTTATTTAATAATATACCTTTAATTTTAGATTTAAAACCCAGAAAAGGAAGATCTAAGATATCTTATATAACTTAAACTATCTGCCAATTCCAACAACTTGTTATAGAATGACTGGAAGTACATATTTAAGGAATTGTAAGAAACAATAGGAATTGTAAACACACGCAAGCAACAAATTCCAAGGTTTCTATTTTAAACATAAAAAAACCAGAATCGGGATAAAATCTACTAAGTAAAGGATGAAAAATTTATGAATTTTAAATTAAATAGAAATATTTGGATCAAACAGGAAACCTTGTTGTTGCTAATTTAAATATATTTATAATTATTTTTCTTTTCTTATCTAATAATAAACGTTTTCTAATAAAAATGTAATAATTCTAAAAGTCAGAAATTATGGTAAAGTTTACTAGAATAGTTTAATTATACATACAAATAAAATCTTTTTTTAATGTAACTAGGTAGGTAACTCCAAAACTAACATGGACATTGCCCTCATTTAGTAAGATGTTTAAAATTCGCCAATTAGAGATGCGCCGAATATTCGGTATATATTTAGTATTCGGTGTATTTGGCATCTTTTTCGCTATTTGTATTCGGCCGAATTATTTGGATTTGGTGCCGAATATATTTGATTCGAGTATTTCTATTTTCTTGGCTACACGACACGGCTAAAGAAAGATGAGACAAAACTAAGATTTATGTCATATTTATAATATCAAAGAAATCTTATATATAATTTGTTGGATAAGGCAATTAAGATTTAAATCAACAATTATTTCGAAACATATATATTCCATTTTTACTAACCTGCAATTAATATTTAGTATAGTCGACATTTATTTTGAACCTTAAATTAAAAATTATTTATAAACCTCAAAACAATATTTTTATACCAATTAATTTGGCCGAATATTCGGTTCGGTAAAGGGTTAACCGAATAGTATTTCGTATACAGTTATTCGGTGAAACCATTATTCGTCGCATCTCTAGTTACTATACAATCTTAATGAAAATAACTTGCTATAAAATAAACAGTATGGTTTTACAAGGACTTTTCAATTTACGCTGGTATCTTTCTTATTTGTGAAATTTAAAAACTTGGAGAATTGACAGTACGCTCTTAACTTCGATTGTGATCTATTTTAAATCTAAGCCATACCACTATACTAAGAAGAAAAATAAAACAACAATCTTCTGGTTTGTTACTTATTTAATAGAGTTTACGTAACTAGGTTCATCTATAGCAGGGGTGGCCAACTTAATCAGAACTAAGATCGACTTTTTACCGACAAATCGCTGTTAGATCTACTTTATTTATTTTTAAGAATTACGTACTTCCTGATATTCTAAGGGAACTTTAGGGCAGATAAATCTTAAATTTAAGTTTAAAATTTTAAATACTTTTTGCCTCGCCGGAATCGACTCGACTAGAGGCCGCGATCGACTGGTTGGACACCCCTGATCTATAGGATATAGATATCTCAAGGCTCAATCTTAGATCCATTTCTTTTTCATTTATATTACATTTGTCTGAGACAATAATGAGATTTGTAATAATTTTAATATTACTAGCCATATTGTCATGTACGATACATTTTTTTTTAATGTTTTCATGGTAAAATATTCTTTCTGTGCTGTATTAACATGTAACTAACTTTTAAAATACTTTTGGTTTTGTGCACTAAGAAGATAAATGTCAATTATATATCCATTTACTTAATTATAAACACAGCTTGTGTTTGTAAAGATAGGCACTATACTAAAGACACGACAATTTTGATAACTAAAAAATACCTAAACAGAATATAAAGCGCAAATTCAAATTCCCAAAACAAATAAAAAAGTCTGATAACAATAATTCTTCGGTCCTTTTATCAATAATTCTTGAGTCCTCTACAGTCTCAGACATTTAGTTCGTTGCATACATTGAATTATAATAATAACAAAGCAAAATATTAAATAATATTATCAAAACAAAATAGGACGTAGTAGATGAATTAGTATCGAACTATAAGGATTGTATAGTTATATAATAAACGAACAAAAAAGTTTTTAATAACAAAAAATAAGATGTAAAACTTACAAAATTGAGAATTATAATACTTACCAGGGACAGCTGAAGTGAGAGGCTTAGCATTGATTGCGACGCAACCCTTAAAAAAAATAACACACATTATAATAATTAAATATAATATATACTATCTCTTCGAGCATTATACCTAGGGAGAACAAAAAAAAGTTAACCGCCACGTGTTCAGTACATGACGCGCAATCGCAACATGATATGTGTTACTGGAAAACATTATTCTTTTCATAAAATAAAAAAAACATTTGGGCTTTATTAACAACTTAGAAAAGTCAGCAGAAAATCAGGAATTCTCCTGAGGAGGATTTTGAAGAAATTGTGTGTGGCTCAGGATCTCTGAAAAATTCTCTGGTTATATAGAAAACCACAAAATGGTAATGAAAAATAATTTATGTCTGATGTCGAATATAAAAACTTTCCATGTTGAAGTCTGACTTATTTGTATTAATAGTAGAATCAACCATACCTCATGAGACGTCCCACGTAATTTGTGGTAGTATGAGCAAAAATCTACTTTAAAATTATCATATCAATAAATAACTCATTAAGATCTGCTTACTCAACTATCGTATCTGTATAAGCTTAAACATTTCTTTAAAGAAAAGTTCAAGTAACATTAAAGCGAAGCGAAGTGCTGATTGGCAAAAATTTAATAGTAGTGACGTTTCTTGTTAACTCTTTCGTACTTAAGATACTATAAAAGCACTTCTGCTACGCAAGATAATTAATAGCTACTATAAAATAACAAAATGAATAATCATGTTTTCGTAATCTATCCTTAAATGACAATTATTAATTAATAATACAAATTTTGAATAGATATTCTTGGTATTTTTCTTTTTTCTTCCAAATTTTTTGTGTAACTAAACCATTTAAGAGGCATAAAATGTTAAATGGGCAAAAGAAAATGCTTATTATAAAGAAATTATTGAAGGAAAAATAATAATAAATCACGATTAAGGCTTATTAAGGTTCGTACTCACAATGACAAGTAGCACTATAAGCCCCAAGGTATCCATGATTCTCTTCACAATGATCGAGACACCTGCTAACGCGTTTTATATTATAATAACCGAAGCGTTGCAAACTCAATGTAAACATACATTATTGACGTATTTTTGTGTAATTTGAATAATAATTATATCCGCAGTTAATTCTAAGCTATTGTTTTGGATATTTAGAAATATTTCTTTAATTATTAAAGTCTATTTTATATGTTAGGCTAGCTTTGACATTGAAAAAATGTTTTGAATGAAGCTTAAAGCTTGGAGATTGTGTTTAATTTGTCTTAAGTTTAAATATGAGTGGTGCATAATATTCAAATAATCTTAATTTTCTTTATTTTCTATGTTTGTTGAAGTTGGCCATGGCGATAATTAAAAAACACATTAATATACCCTAAAACAGTAACGGAAAGCGCTGTTTAAATAATATCTTAGGTTCGAAAAGAAGTTCTGAGCTAATAGTCCACTTAGGCTGTAGTTCATGCGGACTGAGTCTTTAACAACAGATCATCTCATATAAATGTTAAAACATTAACAAAAAGAGAATTTTTATCCACAGTAATTGTTGCCAGCTGACAAATAATACCCAGACACCAGATTCTTAGATATAATTATATGTAAATATTCTAATAAACAATAATAGGGCTTTTTTTTTAAGTGGCGTTGATTGGCGACGAGAAATTCAATTGCATGAGACCTTCAGTAGATTGAAATTCATATTTCTTCACGCAGAATACAAAAGTTGCAATAAAATGTATTTAATTGGATTCCAATAAAATGTCCTTTTATATATTTCAGGGTATTCTCCAACAATACGTATCTTCATTATAATGCTGCATAGAGTAGGTAACAAAAATCATAATATATTTAAAAATATATACAGAAAATGCTATTTATTGTCGTTAAAGAGTCTATCATTAGTTCTAAACGTGTAAAACTTATACAGTCCTACCTTCTACATTGGCTATTAAAAATATATATTTGAGAAGTGTTGGATGAAGCAATAGTATTTTTAGCAGGTTAAGAAAGTAAGTATGTTTTATACTGTTTGTCTGGGCAAATTCTTAAAAATGGGCATCTCTCAAGGGTCAATTCGTGGTCTTTTTTTGTTTTTATCTGATATTAATGTCCATCTCTATTCGATGACCATTAATAATATAATCAGGTTCCGCAGTGATACTTTGCTTATTTTAAAAGCAGATTGACTAGACACGGGCGTTTTACATATAAACATCAGCTTAGATAATAATCCTTTCCAAATGGTTTTGCAAGAAATAACCTTTTGCTAAATAATAACCAAACAGAATGACTCCAATTTCATTGTGAATGTAACCAAATATACCTAAATTAATTGATTGACGATAACGTAATGAAGACTATTAATTTAACCGTAATTTAAAGTACATCTTTGGATTATGGCCTGGTCCTTAACATTTAGGTTTAATCAGGACAGTTTAAGAAAATTTGAAAGTTTACTACCTTTCATAGTATTATGTCTAACGGCATTCTGATCTGGGGTCAAGGGCATAATATGTAGAATGTATTTTTATTTTACAAAGAGTGGTTCAAACTACATACAACATCTCCTCAGGAGTCTCTTTAAACTGATGTATCAAAATCGAAATATGTTTGAATGTATGTTCCGAAAAAATGCAAAAATTTAATGTAAAAAGCGACTTCCATAATATGTATACTAAAAATGCTAAAATCTAAGTTTATACTAGACTGAGATTAGATAACAAAAACAAATTTTAGGTAATGAATTTAGTTTTTAGAACTTTATGTCTCAATTCATCACCTATCAGAAAAAACTATTTATAGCTCACTTTAAATTTGTTCTTATATTCAGAGCTTATTATGAAACTAAGAAATGTATTGATGATAGGCAGGCCTGGCAAGAACCAATTTGTTAGCTATTCACATGAGAATCTTAGTTCGAAAATAAGCCATTAGGTAATTTATATTCTTTCCAATGTTTAAAGTTAGAATTCTTTAAATCCTTGTAAATATTAGAGTATCATTGAATTAATAGTGGCGTCGTTTGTTATGCAATTATTGTACAAGAGTACAATTTATGCCTATTTCAAGTAGAAAACTTTGACTGTTCGTTAATTTAGTTTTTTTTCGTCTAATAATATTAGTGCTTCGACAATGCAGTTATATAACGACAAGGAAGTTAGAAAATAGTAGAAGAAAAACAATATAACATGTACTAAACCCACATAACATTTTTAATTTCGGCTTATTAGAATTACAACAAGAGACCTACATGCATTTATAATAAGCCTCTGTATATATATTAGTCTATCAAACAAATGTTTGTTCAAGTGCAAATTTAATTTAAACATACGTGTATTATTTGTTAAATTTTATGCAAATTTTAAATGTGTTTTGAGGTACATGAATTACATACATACTTATTAAGGAATGACTCAATTGTTAGTGAAATAAATGGAATACTTTCTAACATATTATATACATTAACATTCATTTATTGAAACCGACTAAAAGGCTGACAGTCACACAGACACGACGAGACAAACGTAGAGGTTTTCATTAATTTTAAACATAATTATGTAAAGATTTTATATTTACAGCGAGGCAAAAACAAACTGTCTAAGTGCGGAAAGGGTAATGATTGCACACAAAATATTTTTTCAATCATCGTAATAGGAACTTTATCCTCATTTCAGCCATAAATAAATAGTGTTTGACAAAGTTACCGTTTTATTTGAATATATATAGAACATATTTTCTTTAAATAAAGTTAAGGAAAAGTATTAAAAACATAATTAATGTCTTTGTCGCAGTCAATCTTGTCAATCGGTTAATAGTCCAGTCATTTGGGCGAAAAAAAGGGGGTTACCTGGAAAGTTTTCCGGGAGTTTTGAAAATTGGGTATTTTATAGATTTCGGTATGCTCTTTTCGAATTTTAATTTTGCCACCTCGTATCTCCGCCGCTCGCGCCGCCATTTTGAAAAAATGGCGGTTAAAACCAGTTTTTTCAAAATATCTCCTTTCCAATGCATTTTTTGAAAAAAATATGTATGTACAAAATTAAAGTAGAGTAAATTTCCTACAATTTATGTATTTATATTTTTTTCATAATATCAATAGTTTTTGGCGTACGAGCGTCACAAAGTATCTTCATCTACACCGCCACGTGTGTTTGGTATATTTTTCTAAAATATTCTACTATTGCCACCGGTATTGAAGAAGCAGTGTGGGTCTTTGTGTTGGGTCTCTTTCTTTCGACTATGGAGACTTTAGACATTGTATAGCCTCCATACTCTCGACCTTCAACGTAACATCTGTCGGTAGAAGTTACGAGAAGTATTTAGTTTAGGCGAAGTCATCAGTATACGTTTATCGTCGTACAGTGTTGTTTGTGTTCTTAGAATCATGGCATCTAATTCAGAAAATTGTTTTACTTCATTATTAAAAAATAAAACAGTTGAAGTAAAAGAAAAAGGATTGGAGACTTTTAATTGAGTGTCAAAAAAAGGATTATAAAGTAAAACTTTTGGCGGGCCTAAAATCGATAATGTTTCATGATCTGTGTCGAAAACGATATAAAAATGAGAAGTTAATTGCTACATCATTGCGTAGAGGAAGTGATGGAACGAAACCTCAGCCACTACTGCGATCCTCGCACTCAGCATTCTCTTTTAAATATCATTGTTTTTATGTACTGATGAGATAACAGCGGAATTTATAGCTAAACAAAAACAGACCCGGTTGTGCAATCGTAATATAGTATAGTATATAGTATAGTGTGTGGAAACTGTCAATAAAAGACAGTATTACAAATCTTGCCAGAGCTCGTAATGACGATTGGGGTAGAGCAGTTATTGAGCGTCTTACACATGTGAATGATTTGGCCTCAGCAGATGCACAGTATCACAATTCCTGCATGAACAAATTTATATCAATGAGATAGATAGTGCAAAGCATTTATTCTAACCATAAACAGAATTTCGATGAGTGTCAGTTTTCCTTGGACGAATTAATCGACAAAATTGAAGGTGATTACCGTCCCCACATGAAAAAAAAAACGTAACTGCTCAAAAAATACGTTGATGATATTTCAAATTACCGTCACTGCCAATAAGGCTAAATTGTCTTAAATAAAACAATTTTCTGTATTAGAAGCCATGGTTCTAAGAACACAAACAACACTGTACGACGTACATACATATAAACGTATACTGATGACTCCGCCTAAACTAAATACTTCTCGTAACTTCTACCGACAGATGTTACGTTGAAGGTCGAGAGTATGGAGGCTATACAATGTCTAAAGTCTCCATAGTCGAAAGAAAGGGACCCAACACAAAGACCCACACTGCTTCTTCAATACCGGTGGCAATAGTAGAATATTTTAGAAAAATATACCAAACACATGTGGCGGTGTAGATGAAGATACTTTGTGACGTTCGTACGCCAAAAACTATTGATATTATGAAAAAAAATATAAATACATAAATTGTAGGAAATTTACTCTACTTTAATTTTGTGCATACATATTTTTTTCAAAAAATGCATTGGAAAGGAGATATTTTGAAAAAACTGGTTTTAGCCGCCATTTTTTCAAAATGGCGGCGCGAGCGGCGGAGATACGAGGTGGCAAAATTAAAATTTGAAAAGAGCATACCGAAATCTATAAAATACCCAATTTTCAAAACTCCCGGAAAACTTTCCAGGTAAAACTACCAAATGACTGGACTATAAGTCTAATGTAGGAATGTAGGTTTGGATATGTTCCTTGAAAGACAGAATATAAAGCAGCAATACCAATTGCAATTTGGCATACTAATTTAAGAAGTTTTGAGTTAATAACAGATGAAGTAATTTATAGCATAATAACTTTACGTAAACCGAAATATTAATGAAATGTAAACAACACACATTTTTGTCCCAACAAACACTTTCTGCTCTATTTTATGAGCTTATTTATTATCAAATGCAATATTAATTAACAATAGTGAAAATGGAATAATATCCAATAAATAAAATGCAATTTTGAAGCATCTATCATTTACATATTTTAAATCCAACTGTTTAATAAAAAATAATCGTATTAAAATTTGGTAACAATGGATTGCTTAGATTCAAATTTATTCCAAGAGACTAGAACACTCGGAAAGGAAATAATATCACCAAGAAACTACACTATTTTAATAATCTCTACTTATATTATAAATGCGAAAGTAACTCTATCTGTCTGTCTGTCTGTTACGCTTTCACGCCTAAACCACTGAACCGATTTTGATGAAATTCGGTATGAAGATAGAACTAAACTTGGAAAAGGACATAGAATACTTTTTATTCAGAAAAAAAATGGTAGGAAGGGTTGAAATAAGGTATGAAAGTTTGTATGGAAGTTCTTTATTGTTAAACATAAAATCTTGTAAGATACTTCAATTGTTTACGACAAATGGTATCGAAAAAATAAAAAGAGATGAGGTGATGTGATGAGGTGCAACGGGCAGATAAGCGTGCACGGAGAAAAAGGGGGGTGCGCCCCATGTCACGCGATATAACCGAATTCCACGCGGGCGAAGCCGCTGGCGGAAACCTAGTAATAATAATAAAAGACATCTATGCTCATCACATACATGCCTGTCCCTGTCGGGAATCGAACCCGAGTCCCATTACGGACTCGAGAATATGGTTTTATTATTTTTTTAGAACCACTCTACTTTTACTACAATTTAGAATTTGTGTATGATAAAAATAATTTTAAAGTAATAAAAAAATTTAGGGAAAATTCTACGAAACACAAATGTAAAAACTTACCAATTTTACTAAATTCTTAAAAGAATATAAATTTATTCAGTAAATTTTCGTTTTATATTATTGTTGTCACTTTTATTTTTCATATATCATCGATTCATATCAGATTGTTTTTATTTATTAAATCTCATTGCTATTTTGTAGTTATAAAAGAATAATTCAATATTCAAGATTTTTGAAGATGTAATTTTCAGACTAACAAGATAAAAAAAACGTCACTTTAAAAAATTTCCAGTACTAATGTCAGAGCCGAATTTTCTACTCTATCCTACATTAGCATTAGTTCTCTTACACCCTTCAGTATTTCTTAGTTACATATCCACCCTTAGGTAAAGGATCTACCAATACAATGCTTGAAGATGGCCATCTATCAAAATGAAAAAAAAAAATAACAAAAAAATAATTTTTAAAAGAAGTCTTTCTTTCTTTCAAACAAACCTAATAGATGTCACCACCATCCCGATAAAGACGGACGGACAGTGATACGGTAGCTCAATTAGTAGAGCGACGGAACCGTTGCCCAGAGATCGCGGGTTCAAATTCCTACCCGTATCGGTTTATTTTTCATTCTATATTTATATAAATTTCAATAAGCTTAAAATGGCTATACATGTTTATAGATATTTTCAACAAAAAATTCGTGTCGCAGCCTATGCCCGCAACCATGGTGTGGACCAATTCTGATAATGAAGCACTTAGTATTACAGTACGACTACATTATTAAAAAAACATGGATAAACATTTCAAAATGCATTTTAGAGCTGCGACATATTTATAACCTCAATCATAAGTCAATACCGGAGTGTGTTTAAATAACTATCATAAGTATTTAGTATCAATAAAATTTATTTTGTTCGCTACAATATACATTTATCTATAACATCAATTTCTCCTTAAGGCTTCTAACTTCGACTGGGGATGTGGTTCTGACCAGTCTTCTTCTGACATTTTTTCACACAGGTCTTTTTTTATATTAAACGATAAACATATTATATTTTTTCCTTTTTTTCCTAATTTCTTTTCCTTCCTTTTAAATCTTTGAAGATGATAAAAATAGAAATACAGCTTCAATTTTGTCCGGGGCAATAACCTATAACCACACCAAATTATTTATTTTTAATAATTCAAAGAAAAAACCAAAAAGAGAAAGAAATGTTACATACTCCAACATCACATATAACGCGGAATATCTCCGGGAAATACCTAAATGTATTCCCAATGACATCTAGGCTTCCGCATGTATTCGTATTTGTACATCAAATCCTAGACACTAAGACCTTTCATAAGAATCCCCTAAATTAATAAACTGAACCAGACGAAAGCTTTTGCCAGCAGCTTCGTCGGAACAGAACATTTTTTTATAAGGGGGTGTTCCGTATTACGTAACGCAATTTATGAAGATTTGGGACTCTCCCTTCCCCTTATATAACGCGTCGTAACATTTATCTGTGGTATAAAATAATAAAAAAAAAATTGAAAAAACAAAAGCAAGACATTTATATTTTTAAATAATGTTTATCACAAAATACTTGAAACAGAATCAAATCATTAAATAAACATATTAAGATATCATAAATTATAGATATGTATTATTATATATATTTAATATATCTCAAATAATATATTTAAAACAATAAAATATATCTCAAATAATTTTAGTTTAAAAAGAATTTGATGCTTTCCTCGAAGTTTGTTTCACTCTCTATCACTCATCTTTACTATCTTATGCAGCATATTCTTTTCTTATCGTTGAATTGATATTGACAAATTAAAAAAGATATACCAAAAAAAAAATAATGTTACTACATTCAACATATTATTTCATATTACTTTAATTTATATTTATATAAATATAGAATGAAAAATAAACCGATACGGGCAGGGATTCGAACCCGCGACTACTGGGAAACCGTCCCGTCGCTCTACCAACTGAGCTACCGTATCGCTGTCCGCCTCGGTGAATTAAGCATTCTATATGTGATCGTCTTTATCGGGACGGTAAAAATATTATTTAAAAACTTAATAATATCTTAATAATAGCCCCCTCAATGTTTCAAAAAATGAGACTGAACAAAGAATGAAATCAGACAGTCATACAATACACTGAAATACAAACAGACCAAAGTATGTTAAGGATTGCAATCCGTGACAGTAAGTAATGTTTTTACGAGGTATTTATTTATATTGCGGTGACCCGGGCGAGACGGTTACCCAGGGATCACGGGTTCGAATTCCTGCCCGATCCGATTTATATTTCATTATATCATATAATAAAAAAATACTGTAAATTAATTGAGCGGGTTGGTTGAAAATCTTGTATTTAATAATTTATAAAATAAAATAAATATATTCCTATCTATATGTAGAATTTACGTGAATGAAAATGAATAAAACGAATGATTGATTTAGCATTATTTCATCTACAGTAATTTAAATCCAGTCAAAAAAACAAAATACATAAAAATATACCCAGCCGTGAGGTAAATGCGCATGAAATGCCTACTTGAATAAAGACATTTTATTATGAAGTAGTTAATTATGTTCAGATTGAAAAAACGAATTAGTAAATGTAAATTAATTAACTGTAAACAATAACAATATATTAATAAACAATGAATGACCTACTCGATGCATAAATAAATAAATAATATATTTTAAAATATATTTTTTATTTACTGCAATTATGCATTCCATCGTGATGACAAAATACACATTTTATTCGTTTACTGGCTGGGCCTGCGACTTCGTACTCGTAGATTTCGATTTTGATAAAACGTACCCTTTGTACTTACCGATGTATGTCAAAACTATAAACCTTCAAACTTGTAAGTTATTATTAACTTCTTTATTTGTTAACTGATTGCTAAAAAAAACAAAATATAGAGTGAATCCCATGACTTCCAAACTACATCCAAATCGGTTAATCCGTTTCAGAGATTAGCGTGCACAAACATACAGACATACAGATGAACAGAGAAAATGAAAAAAACATCTCGCCCTCTCTTATAAAAGCTGTATGAATTTTTGAAAATATTTTTTTTTTCTTGTTGTGTGCACAACTAAAAGACAAACAGATAAACAGACTAAGATTTTCAAAATGCTGAAAATGGATTCTGTTACCTATCACTTCACATCCTCGTAGATTTTTTTTAAATTATCAATGTGCAAAGACTACTCCTCTACAGATTTATTACATGTATAGAATAAGATTTGTATGGTACCTACTACGTGATTGACATAAATTGACATAACTTTTTTATTTCGAAACGGATTTAGATGAAATAAACACTAAATGTTAAGTGAACACTGCGATATTATAATCCTGAAAACCGCATTCAAATTGATTAATCCGTTTTTGAGATTAGCGTGCACAAACATACAGACATACAGCCAAACAGACAAACTGAAAAACCATTGTTTTGGGTTCTCTTGCACTTATAAAGGCCCCCTATGATGTTTTTTTTTTTTTTAAATATCTTCCATGTACCGAAAAGGATCAGTGACAATTTTATTATATGTATAGATTTACTTCGTGTACCGCCATTCTTGTTACGGCTATTCGATGTCGATGACTTAATGATGACATTATCATCAGTCAACCAATGCCCACTGCTGGACATAAGCCTCCCTAATGCGACTCCAATACGGACGGTTTTGACCGGTGTGCGTCCACCGGGGCTCTGCGCCCCTTACTAGGTCTTCGGTCCATCGAGTGGGGGGCGTACCACCGTACCAAACCACACCGTACCACGCTGCGCCTTCCCGGTCGTACCACAATTAGTTATCAAAAACACAATACCAACAAAGAACCCACAGGATGAGTGTCAGTTTTGTGTGTTGAACTATTCCGCACTTTTCTAATTGCCCTTCTCGATACCACGTAGGCGCTAAAGTTTAGAGTTGAATATGAAAAGAACTAGATAATAGAATGAATATTTGAAATGAGTTCCGAATTCAGTCAATAGTTAACTAACGTTTCCAGAGTATATGCACTTTATAACTCCAGGCTTTATGTCACTATCTTTTGCTGATGGACTGACTCCGTCTTGGTATTACTCCCTTGTAGTGCTGCAAAATTTAATTTAATTTTGAGTGGAAGAGCTCGAAGATAAACCTTCTCCCCTCCAACATCAAATATCACCTTTTTTATTTTTTTTTAAACTCTCCATTGTCTTCTAAATTTGATACTAAATTAGAGATTTAAATATTTTCAAAAAAATATTTATTACCTCAGTGACATAAGAAGTCAGACACACAAAGGAATGCTAAATAATTGATTAAACCTATACATATAATAAAATTGTCACTGAGCGATTTCTGTACATGGAATTTATAAAAAAAAAAACATAATCCACCATTATGCCGTTATAACAACAAGAGAATACAAAACAATGGTTTTTAATTGTGTCTGTTTGTCTGCATGTCTCTATGTCTATATATCTGTATGTCTGTATGTTTGTGCACGCTAATCTTAGAAACAACTTAACCAATTTGAATGTGGTTTTCAGGGTTATATTGTAATTGTCTTCACTTCAAATTTAGTGTTTGTTTCATTTAAATCGAATAAAAAAGTTATGTCAATCACGTAAAGGGTAACATACAAATCTTCTTCTATACATGTAACAAATATGTAGAGGAATAATCTCTGTACATTTTAAATAGTAAAAACCTTTATATAACAAGAGAACTCAAAACAATGTTTTTTCATTTTGTCTATTCGTCTGTATGTTTGTATGTATGTATATGTACGTATGTATGTTTATGCACGTTTATCTCAGAAACAGATTAAAAGAATATATTTTTATGGGCTTCACTTTACATATAGTGTTTTTTATATAAATCGGTTAAGAAATAAAGAAGTTAATAATTTGTTATTTTCGTACCATTGCGGTAAGACATTTTTCCAAAATAGAAATAGTGATTCTCGCCTCAGGGAATAATAATACAATAAAAAAAATTATGTGATTAATTATTACAAAAAGATATAAAAATAAATTAAAAATACTCCAACACGCAAAAATTACTTGACAGAGTTTGATGAAACTTTGGAGGGTTATAGTTTATACATTGGTATGTACAAAGGTTACGTTTTATCGAAATCGAAATATACGCGTACGAAGTCGTAGTCGCAGTCAAAGTCAAAGTCGTCATATATCGAGAGTCATTGAACTAAATAAATAAACAATATAACTAAAGAGAATTGCATTATTATTTGAACAGTGCCAGCTATAAATACTGAGAATTATTAAATTATTTATGATATCATCGAAGTCATTCAAGTCACTATGAAGGTAGCAGTTGCAGTAATAATCGTTGGGGTGAGTTTTATTTAACTTTTCCACAGCTAAAACTGTGAGATATTTTCTTTTAAACGGTTATCATTTCAAATATTTGTTTTCAATTTTTTTCTACGTCTATATTTAAACTTTTCTAACCTTCAAGGTTTTTTAATTTGATCTATTATTATAATAAAGAGATTTTTATGCTAATAATTATTTGAGTCCAAGGTCCAAACTGACTGCTCAATTATTATTTTAAATGCTAAATTAATTCTGTATCAAGTCATTATATTTAATTAAATTATTAATTTACAAATAAATGTTTCAGAGCATGATCGCCGTCCAAGCGGTTCCAGGTAAGTAAATAATAAATAAACTTCTGAAAATATAAACACAATATAACACGGATTGATTTGGAGACAGACTTAGTTACAAAAATCGTTATGGAAAACACGTTTTTTTACGTGTATTCACGTGTAAAAAAAATATTTAAAAAATAATTAAATTTTACATTACAACAACTACTACCATTTTATTATGCCTATTTTAAAAAAAGATAATCAAATTGTATATTTGTAACAAAATAATTATTTCATCAGAAAATAGACTTATTATATCTTTAAATATTTTAGGATTATTTTATTTAAATGATAAATTTATACGTTCCCGTCACTCTACCAACTGAGCTACCTGTCATTACCAACCCTGATGAATTTGGCATTCCATGTATAACCGTCTTTATCAGTTCGGTTCAGTTTAAGTCGTTTTCATATCAATACTCAAACTTATTTTATATTTTAAAATTTATATATATTTTTTTTATTTTTCAGCCCCTTATGCGTTGCCAAGTAAGTTAAATTACATAAAAGAACATTAAAATTATGAAATATCCTAGTAGTAGTAATAATAGTAATATTTATGATTTTAATAAAAATATCATATTATGGTTTTTAGCCTATTAGATTTTGCCAAATCCTTTTTTGTATAAATGGGTATAGAATAAAAAATAAACCAATATAAGCAGCGGAATTCGAACCCGCGATTTCTGGGGAAAATAATACAATACCCATTCTATTAATATTACTGTTAAAATTTTGATCTGCCATAAATTTATAATAACTTTCTCGTTTCAGCACCATCTTTATTGCCAAGTGAGTATTATTCAGTTTTATTCGTCTGTTTATTATGAAGATGTGGGTATATGTACTAATGTTAGCTTAGAACTGAACGAACCAGTAAAAAAATTACCAGCAATAACTACTTTAAAAGAGTCAATATGGTTCTCAAACTAATATCAGCATCACAAACATCCAAATTTCATTAGTTGGAGAGATACTAATAAAATATTTTTTATTGTCATACAATATATTTTCCGTATGAATGTGGATGGTCATAAGATTTGACCGAAGAATACATAGATAAAGAATTGGAATGGTATTCTAAGTCTCCTTAAAATTATTACATTAGTATTGACATTTTTATTCTTTTTCAGCCATTCCTCCGAAATGCCCAAACCCACCAACTAATCCGCCATGTCCTACTCCGCCATGTCCTACGCCGCCATGTACCAATTGCGACGATGATGATGATCTCGAAATTGTAGCAGCCATTATCGCACCAGCCGGAGGACTTTTATGAAATTATTATCTATTACTATTTTTATATAATGTTACTACAATAAACAATGTTGTGTGATTTATGGTTTATTTAATTTTATTAATGACCTGTAGCGAGTTGTTTCCCATACTTAAGTAGTAAGATATAGGTAGTTAAGGTATAAATATTGTTATATGGTTTTTTACCAAATTTTATTGTAACCATAAACAAGTAGACTAACATAAGAATTAATCTTAAATATTTATTTTCGTTATAATTATTAATTGAGTAAAACAGGCTTTTGGTATTTCTTATTTTTGGTATTTTGGTTATGAAATTTCATCAAATGCCATCCTGAAATTTTGATTTATTGTAATTGTAATCGAAACCAGAAATTTTATATAATATTTAAAATATAGTAAGTACATAGTGCACTGTAGTAAGTACCAAAACTATCTGTTATTGTTAACCAAAGAAGGGTTTTATAAGTTTGAAAACCTAAGCAAGTGAAAATTTGTGTGTTTGTAGGTCCGTAGAGGTTAGTACAATACAGAAACCAGTAATATATAATAATAAACAAATAAAACGCCTTTAATTACCTAATATCGTAAAAAAACCATAGTATTTCGTTGGTATATTTGTTTAGTTTAGTTTATAATAAAAAAATAATATCCTTAATAATTAATCCTTAGTTCCTTATATCTAATTGGTTACATTTAAAAAACTATTGCCTATTATTGCTAGAACAATTGTATAAGTATTCCCTTATTATTATTAAATATACAATTATATAAATTTAAAAATTATATAACATATTATTCTTATTTTCTTTAGGAACCCCTCTCAGGTAAAGGCCTCTTTTAACTAGTAATATAACTTAAATAAAAATAAAACAAAAAAAATACAAAAACTCCCGATACAAGCCCTACTTGAATAAAAATATTTTGAATTTGAATATGAATTAGTTAATTATGTAAAGTTCGATAAATCACTAATTAAAAATGAAATTTAATAATAATAATGATTTATTTCAATGATTCTTATAACTACATATATGTTCAAGAAATATATTCTTCTTCTATACATATAATAAAATTGTCACTGATCGAACTCTGTACATTGATAATATTAAAAAAAAACTTAATGCGGGACCTTTGTAAGAGCAAGAGAACCCAAAACAATGGTTTTTCATTTTGTCTATTTGTCTGTATGTCTGTATTTTTGCGCTCGTTAATCTTATAAACTAATTTTTATGCAGTTTCAGAAATATACTGTCACACTTTTAACTTAACATTTAGTGTTTATTTCATTGAAATCGGTAATAAAATGAAAAAGTTATGTCAATTTATATTAATCACGTAATATGTATCATGCAAACTTATAGAGAAGTAGAAATTATTAAAAAAAATATATAGCCAGGATGTAAAGGGATAAGTGATAACTAACAAATTCCATATCTAACATTTTTGAAAATGTTGTCTGTTTATCTGTTTCTCTTTTAGTTGTGTACTCAATACAACAACAATATATGGCTAATGTAAAACTTTTAACTTAACTTTTATACATAGAAATTGAGCGTCATTCTGAGTAACATTTCATTTCGTTTTTAACTTTCATTGCACTCTTCACTTTATAAAAAGATATATGTATTTAAATTGTTCAAGAAATTTATCTTTATACATATAATAAAACTGTAACTGATCGATGTCTGTACATGGATTTTTAGTTAAAAATTCATAATGGGGGATTCATTTTTGCAATGGCTTATATAGCAAGCGAACCCAAAACAATGTATTTCGTTTTTTCTGATCGTCTATATGTTTGCATAGACAAACATACAGATAGGTTGTATAGACATATATGTATGTTTGTGCATGCTTATCTAAGGAAGGGACTTACCGATTTGGATGAAGTTTTCGGGAATATATTATTGTCATGGGCTTCACTTTACATTTAGTGTTTTTTTTAATCGGTGAACAAATACAGAAGTTAATAATCTTTTATATTCGTACCCTTGCCGTAAGACATTTTTTTTTACAAATTGATATAGAGGTAATAACAATTCAATTTCTAATAAATAAATATAAAAGTGGACTACCTCTACCTACCTGATAAATAAAATAATAGATAAAAATAAACTAGAAATACTCCTACTCGCAAAAACTTTTTGAATTAGTTTGGTGAAACATTGAAGGTTTATAGTTAATACATGGGTATGTTTCATTGAAATCGAAATCTACGCGTACGAAGTCGCAGGCACAGCTAGTCATAAATAATTTAATAGTTCTCCATATTTATAGCTGGCACTGTTTAAATAATAATGCAATTCTCTTTAGTTATATTCTTTATTTACTTAGTTTAATGACTCTCTATTTATAACGACTTTGAAATGTTCGCTATTATATATATTATATAATCAATTACTCAGCATTCTTTTGTGTTTTTATCTTCTTATATCATTGAGGTAAAAATAATATTTCGTAAATACTTAGATCGCTAATTTAGTTTTAAAATTCTGAAGGCAATGGAGGGGTTGCAAAATTATAAAAAAGGGTCGATGCAACTTCATGGCGACGGAATGCAGTTAATAAGAATATTATATAAGAAATATCTATTTCAATTGTTATAACATACATCTAGTAGATTGCATTTGATTTGATTCATCCTGCATTATTTCTTAATATATAGTAATTATTTATAATAAATTGCATCATTATAACAACAGTACTGTGTATTCGGGGGTTCTGGCTCATTTCTATTGGGGGTGTTCTGGCTCTTTTGTATTGGGGGTGTTCGGGCTCATTTGTATTGGGAGTGTTCTGGCGCAGCGGGGTCTTGCTCAAGTTTGGGTCTGGCCCACCCTAAAAATAAAAAAAAAGGTTTTGCTATCATCTAAATCGTTTGCTGCTATCCCCGTTGCGCTATTACGGTTACAGAGATAGCTTTTTGATTTAGATTACCTAATCATTTAATTCATTCCCTAATCACCTCGCTCGGCGTTATCGCCGAAGGCCGATAAGGCCAACCAGCACTAATTACTACAGTACCTGTTTATATAGAGGTTTGTTTTGTATAATTATACCACAAATTAAAATTTTACATTTTATTTTAAATAAGACTTGAACAAATTATCAATTATTACATCATTGCACAGGGTTTCATCTTCATCGAATATAAATATCATCTATACAAGCTAACATAAACTAACCAAATATAATGTTGAAATAAGGCCGATAAGACCAACCAGCACTAATTACTACAGTATACTATTGAATTATCAATTATTATATCATCGCACAGGGTTTCATCTTCATCGAATATCCTCACAAATTTCTCCATGCTCTGACCGTATTCGTTTTGTATTTTATTACTATTAAAGTACCAAAATTTTGAAGTTTCTATTAAGAAATGCTTTATAGAAGCCTTTCAGTGCTCGGCCAAATGAATCAAAATATTAACCGATTTTGTTTTTGTCTATATATTTGGCTACCCAGTGAGAACCTGGCTGAGAATGATAATCTAGATTGCTTATTATAAATGTAGGGGCTTTGATATGTATCGGCAATCTGTTTGCAGGAAATACATTCATTTGTAACAATGGATTAATCTTGTTTAAGCATTCCTGAATTTGTGGGATATTCATATTTAGAGTAGATAATACGTGCACTATCATGCATAGACTTGAATACACTGTACTATTTTCAATGTAATAAGGTATCATAAAAAATAAAGGCTTGAAATTCATTTTATCATTTTATTCATAAACAATAGGAACAACTTAACCTAAAATACAATACAAAATCTTAACTACTATAATCTACGATTACATTGCGATTCTTATCTATTTCAATAACATTATCGAATTCAGCATAAACAATACAGTTAATAGTTTGCGTTAGAGAAGATTCAAAACGAACTTCTAATCTTACACTACTTACCATTTAGCTGATAAATCAGGTGTTAAGTCAAAAGCTAAGAGACAATAACCTTTTGCATACTGTTCTCTAGATATTCCATTGCCCTCATTTAAAAAATGTATTCCTGTTGTCACACCCCCCCGTCTCTTAACCTGGTGGTGAGGGAATGAAAATAAAAGAAAGTTAATTATATATTTTAAGTAAATAGAGGGTCGTGGGTTCGTCCAATGACCGAGAATATGCAGAACTCCGTCTAGACAACAACCACTGGCCTTGTATTTGTTGAATGCAGTGAAGTGCGATGCCGTGGTAATTTTGCATATTAATTGCATGCATTGCATTGCATAAGTCAGCAATTGTCCAGCACTGTAGTAGGTAGAGTAGAAAAGGCCAACGGCCCTTAACCCGCCGTTAGGTCTAAGCCAGAAACCCTGAAATCCCGTTTATCGGGTATTTTATTATGTGCACTCAAACTCAGTTTGACTGCCACTAGCCGGTACGCTAAAGAAAGCCAGAGCGGTGTTTCTATGCAAGCAATAGTTTTCAAGGATGAGGCAGTCAAACTTTGTACAAAGTAATTTTTAAAACGTTACCCTCCTTTTTAAATAGTAGCCGGGTAACGTCTTATGTAGCAAAAAACAATATAAAAACTTATATAAAGTACAATTATAAATACTACGCTTAAGAGGGTAAGCCACAGAAGCTGCGTCATGCTATAATCTAATACAATAATACAAGTTCTATTAACTACACTACAATATATAACCATTGCATTGAAGATATATCCAACGGCAGGAAAAATGAAATTTATACTAAAGTGAACATATATTTAAAATGGTATAAGAAGAATACCGAAGCAAAATTAAATGAAAATCGAATTTACTTACATTACATGTTGTACAGGCAGCAATACAACTTATGTGGGATTCCCAACTAAGTTTACTGTGAATATTAACTCCTAAATATATGAAGCAATTTCTTTTAGTTAAGTATGGACACTCACAATTATAACAGTAATGTTGAAAATCGCAACAATGGGCTTTAAGCTTACCAGCGACTGTAATTAGAAAATAAAAAAGGAAAAACTAAGTTATATTTCAGTTCAGGGTCAGGAGATTAGATAACAACCATTCCAAAACCATGTGAAATCCTATTTCCGCATTTTTAAATACTTCTTGCTAGGTATTTCCAAAAAAATTAAGAGCCGTATCATATGCACAGGTAAAGTATCTAGCTCCAGGCTACACTCTGGATATAACGATAAGCTTAATTGGTAGAGTGATGGGACGGTTTCTCAGAGGTATACTTTTCCAAAAGATGTTCAGACTTGTTTATAAGCATTGTTTGTGGCAAAGTTTCGAGCTAAAAAGAATATACCTTTTCCTTTCAATGTTAAACATTCTGAAATTTAGATCGGATAATTTGGTCCAGGTTATTCCTGTTGGGCGAGAGAGGGGGTGATCTCTCTCGCCCATCAAAGGCCTACGCGGTGAGGGTGTCCCTAAGTTGATCGGAGCCTGTCGCAGGGGGTTCCGTCGGGGCGTCACGGTGAGTACGAAAGCGATCCCGTAGGGTCCCACTAAAATGGAGGTGGTAAAATTGAGGGTCCCACGTTGAGGTCAACCGTTGGTTTTTTAGTGGGCAGCCTTAAAAATGGCAGCGTCTTCTATGCTGCCGGGTAGTCCCTCAAACACCCTCGGCCAGCACCTTCCTAGCCGCTTGGATGAATGGATGAATGGATGAATAGCATTTTTCCAATGATAAAAAAAGAAGGTTATTTCTGTTAATTTGATTAAACCTACAGTATGCACGCATAAAAGCATTCTTATATTTGTGCAGGTAAAATCCACAACAATACCTTTACAGGCCACGCTTTAGTTACCAATACGATGGACATCTCTGATCTCTTGGTGGCTGATGTCAACTGATGTTATAATGATTTAATTTATTATAAAGAAATAGAGTATATTAATTGTTGATGTTAGCTATAACGATATCTCTTAAATTATTTTTTTATTAACAGCAACAATACACATTTTGTGTATTGTGTTACCAGTGGTGATCTATTCCGCACTTTTTTAATGAAAAACTATTTTTATTTTGAGTAGGAGAGTTTCAAGCTAAACCTTGTTCCCTCCAACATCCGACCCTTTGTTATAATTTTCCAAGCCCTCCATTGCCTTCCAAATTTTGATACTAAATAAGCGATTTAAGTATTTACAAAATATTATTACAAAATATAACCTCAATGATATAAGAAGGTAAGAACACAAAAGAATGCTGAATAATTGATTAAATAATATATATCATAGCGAACATTTTAAAGTCGTTATAAATAGAGAGTCATTGAACTAAGTAAATATTATATAAACAATATAACTATAGAGAATTGCATTATTATTTGAACAGTGCCAGCTATAAATACTGAGAACTATTAAATTATTTATGATATCATCGAAATCACTCAAGTCACTATGAAGGTAGCAATTGCAGTAATAATCGTTGGGGTGAGTTTTATTTAACTTTTTCACAGCTCAAACTGTAAGATATTTTCTTTTAAAGTGTGTTTTCTTGTGTTTATATTTTCTAAGTTTATAGCTCAACTTTTCTAATCTTATTCTTAATTTTGATTTTGTTTAAATCTCTTCGATTCAGAAATAAATTTATCTTTCCTCAGTGTTCATAAAAATCCATATCATTTTGTTTTATAATAATTTTAGTAGTAAACAATGGTTAACACCATATCTTGTTTTTGCGCTTTACAATATAACAACACATAAAGAAGAACATTTTGTATGTGGATTTATTAAATGAATCGTAAAATTTCGTAAAAAATACTTACTCCAAGTCAAGTCAAGTACTTATTTCTTTTGTATTGTAATCTTAAATCGGATTGTGGGTTTTCCTGTGAAAATTAGAGAATTTACAACAGTTAAAAATCTATATATATATAAGTACCTTGATTAGAATAATAACTTCTAACAAAATTTAATTTTATCGAAATCTATTCAGTAGGTACTTTTTGTATAGTGCGATTATGCGTGAATATAGACAAATAGAAAATCTAACCAAGAAGACAACATTGATTTGCAAAAATTACATTTAGTTTTTTAATTTGTTCTATTATTATATTTAAAAGATTTTGGTCCCAATATATATCTATAATTATTTTTTAGAAGCCCTATTTGTATAAAAATAAATTCAGAGTTTCAAAACGAAATTACGAATTCAATCTTTGATTTTTTTATAAAATGTTGAATCCAACGTTCCAACGGTCTATTTGATTCCTATTTTTAATTTATAATTTTTAATAAAATTAATATGTAAATTACATATTTCAGTGCATGATTGCTGTACAGGCGCATCCAAGTAAGTGTTAATAATAAAAAAACGCTCTGAAAATATAAAAACAATATAAGAAAGAATCATTTTACAAAATGTGTAACGGATATCCTTATCTAAACCACGCTATTTTTACACACGTGGATTATTTTATCTTTATTGATAAATTAATAAACACGCGCCAGATTGTAAGCCGCGATATCTGGAATGCCATTCCCGTCACTCTACCAACTGAACTACCTGTCATTACCAACCCTAAGGAATTTAGAATTCTATGTATAATCGCCTTTACCTGATCAGTTCACTTTAAGTAATTTTCACATTAATGCAAACTTTCAATAATTATTTTATATTCTATAATTTATACCCTTTATTTTTTCAGCCCCTAATTTGTTGCCAAGTAAGTAAAATTATATTTTATATTTTCTTATAAATTAAATAAGTATAGAATGAAAGTTATGTTTAGACATTTTATTTGGGTCAAAGGTACAGATCTTAAGTCATTATATTATAGTAAGGATAACTATTAAAATTGCGAAATGCTATAAATAATAACAACTTTCTTTTTTTCAGCACCTTCTATATTGCCAAGTAAGTTTTATTCAGTTTTATTCGTCTGTTTATTATGAAGATGTATAGGTTCTAATGTTAGCTTAGAACTGATCGAACCAGGAAAAATAATTACCAACATTAAGTTTTTTAAAATAGTCAATATGGTTCTCAAACTAATATCAGCATCACAATTATTCCAATGTCATTAGTTGGAGAGATACTAATAACATAATTTTTATTGTGATACAATATATTTTCCGTATGAATATCATAAGATGTGATACATGGATAAAGAATTGGAATGGTATTGCAAGTCTCCTTAGAGATGACATAAGATGGAAGATCTTAGATGAGCTAGATATATTTCTCCGTTCCCAAGTAATTATTATAGAGGCTGGTAGGTGATTGACATATTTACTCTTTTTCAGAGAATCCTCCGAAATGCACAAATCCACCTACTAATCCGCCATGTCCTACTCCGCCATGTCCTACGCCGCCATGTACCAAATGCGATGATGATGATGATCTCGAAGTTGTAGCAGCCATTGTCGCACCAGTCAAAGGACTTTTATGAAATTATTATCTATTACTATTTTTATATAATGTTACTACAATAAACAATGTTGTGTGACTTATGTTTTATTTGTTTCATTAATGACCTGTACCGAGTTGTTTCCCATACTTAAGTAGTAAAATATAAGTAGTTAAGGTATAAATATTATTATATGGTTTTTTACCAAATTTTATTGTAACCATAAACAAGTAGACTAACATAACAATTAATCATAAATATTTAGTCTCGTTATAATTATTCATTGAGTAAAACAGGCTTTTGGTATTTCTTATTATTAATACGCTTTTTATTTATTACCTTGGGTTGTACCTTTTTTTTTTATTTTTTTTTTTTTATTTTTTTATTTATTTTTTTTTTTAACGTTGGGAAATCCTTTATGGATACCACCCATCCCAGGGGAGGGCCGGGATGGTTATGTGGGAGTCCTGCACTGCAGTTTACCCACTAAAACCCAACGATTACCCTCATCGCCACAACGGGGCGCCGCGGGATCGCTTTCGCACTCACCGCGACGCCCCCGGCGGATTTTTTTTTTCCTCCCTAATGAGGGTGTCCGAGTAACCGGAACACCCTCAACCGCATAAGCCTATGGTAGGCGAGAGAGTTCACCCCCCTCTCCCGCCCAGGCACTATGACTGGAGAAAGGACTCGGGCGGCATCCCGTCTCCTTCCATCCAGCCTTCCCCAACTAAGCACCCGTCAGTTAAGATTTCATTGCCTCAACTGACGGTGCTTGTCTGCGCTCCACGTTTAAGGCAGCTGGAGAGGTACCAGCTGCCTTCCCCTTTTTACGTGGAGCCTTGCAGGCTCGGCTCCCTATCTCATGGCCCGCTGATAGGCCCTGATCCGCACAGATGGCGCAACGCAACGTTCCGGTGCAACTGGCGCGGGAGTGTCCCGCTACGCCGCACCGGAAACAGACGGTGCTGCGGTCGACCGTTGATGGGCTTCCAGGCATTTGAAGCAGCGCAGGGGCCTGACCTCTAAAAGCTCGACCCTGGTCGAGCTCCATCCCACCAAAAGCCGTCCGGCATCCAACAAAGGCTTTGCCGCATCAATGGGGAGTCGGGCAAAGGCGAAGCCCATATCCCCAAAGCCACCGCGATGAATCTCTCCTATGTGGAGAGACTCATCAGGGCATTTGGTGATGCGGCAAATAGCATCTGCGATAGTCTCCCTCGTGGCAGAGTCGTCCAATCCTTTTAGCTTAATTGCTACCCGCGTTATAGGTCGGACGACGTCTGCCACCCCATCTAGTACTGGGCGAAGTTTCACAGCCAGTTGCTCAGCTTGCTCTGGAGCACCCTTAGGTAGCTCCAACAGCCTGGCTCCAGTGGCTGATCTCCGGATTCGCAGTCCATCCTTCAACCCGATGTCGTCAAGGGTGACCATCTCTGCTGCGCGTTGGAGGACATGGGCGTACGTGACGCCCATGGCTGCAGCCTCGGTCTGCAGCTTTATTAAGACCGCTGGTGCCCGAAGCGATGGCAGCTTAGGCTTAGAAAGCGTCACTTAGGTTCTCCGCGTATCGCTCTTGGCGGTTTTATTTATCTTCTTCCGCTGTGCCTTGGAAGCAGGTTGTGGTGCTGCCAGAGTCGGAACCGGGGCCGAGATACTTTTGGCATGAGTGGCCTTCTTCCTTCCTTTCCTCACTACCGTACTCCATGCCTCCTCAGCCGGAGGTATAGGCGGGGACCTGACTTGTACGACAGGTGACCCCGATCACCTATATGCGCAGACCGCTGGCCTTGAGACTAGGTCTGCCGCTGCAGCTGCAGCAGCCTCTCGCCTCCTATCCGCGGCCAGTGAAGGCCTCAGGTTTCTCTCAGGGAGGAGCCGCTCCTTTATACCCCGGAAGCGAGCGTTTATCATCTCGCCAACCGAGGTGATAATGGAGCGCTTCAACCCCTCGAGAGCATCCGCCTCCGACGGGGGCATGTCGGAAACCGCGTCTTTGGCCACAGATGCCTTCATCTCGGCAATATCCCTCCGGTGGGCCTTCAGCTCCGCCTTCAAGGCGTCTATCTCCCTGTGGAGACGCGCGTTATCCTCGCGGATACGAGTCGTCTCTTCCGGCTCGCTTCGACTTGCTAGGACCCTTACGATCTCGAGCATGCTGCTCGAAGCGTCCCTGAGGGCCTTCACCATAGTGCCCTTTAGGTTGAGGGACTTCCGGCTGACCTCGTAGATTGAGGCAGCATGTAACCCGGCGGAAGCACTCAAATCGGCAGCACTTAAACAGGACGGATATGGCACAGGAAGCACCTCTAAGGAGAGATCCTCGTCGGAGCCCGGCGCACTCCTAGCCACATCCGCGGTCTTCCGAAAGGCCTGTCGTTGGAGCTTCCGCTCAAACTCAGCCTCCTCGGCCTCCATGTTCAGGGCTCGCAGCTCTGCTTTCGCCCTTGCGAGCCCGCTTCCACGGGTCTTCGGAGTGGAGCGTCCACGACGAGCAGTGTTGCATTTTGATGATGCAACACCAAGCTCCGAATCGCTACCGGATGCTTCACTCTGCAGTTGAGAGACCTCAGAGAGAGGACCTCGCTTCCGTCGAACACAGACCTCATTATCCGAAACCTCATCCGTCACATCAATTCCAAAAGCAAGTCTAAGTCCAATAGGCTTGCCGGGGTCATAAGCAGAAGAGCCGACCAACGGGGTCGGCTCATCCGCAACCAAATCGTCAGCATCCAGATTGTCGAGTAAATCGGAGTCAGAATGGATAGCTACGTCGTCGTGTTGGCCCTGAGAAGGGCCTTTTGTTTGGTCCTGAGAAGGACCTTTTGGTTGGCCCTGAGAAGGGCCTTTTGGTTGGCCCTGAGAAGGGCCTTTGGAGAATCTTCCTTTACTGTCACGTAAAGGAAGCATGCCGTCAGTGAAATTACTAACACACCCAAGTATCGTCTGCAAGATCACCTTGGGTTGTACCTGACCTGACCTGGAATATATGAAGCAGCATATCGTATTCTCGGAGTCTCCTTTTTGTGCGATGATACAATATATAGAAACAGCAACCTAACCGTCAAATTTTTAACACGCTTTATAATTAGTATTTTTCATGTGAAATATTATTTTATTCTATTATATAATCAAAAAATATATGAGAAATATGTCGAATTTGATGCAGAAGTATAAAACCCATAAAATAAATATAGTTAAAAAAATACTAAAAAAAACTCGCTTTAAAAATGAATCAAACTAATAAGCAAAAAATAATAAGTAATATGAGAATAGTGGGCAAAATATAATATTCGTGCAATCAAATCAAATCAAATAACTTTGTGCTATTACTTTTGTGGCATTATGGGTTAATACTATGTAGAAACCGGTAACATAACTTAAAAAAAATGTACAAAAACACCGATACAAAAAGACCTACTTTAATAAAGATATTTTGAATTTGAATTTGAATATGAATTAGTTAATTACGTAAAGTTCGATAAATCACTAATTAAAAATGAAATTTAATAATAATAATGATTTATTTTAATGATTCTTATAACTACATATATCTTATATTCAAATTACTTTCAATAGTATTTAACCAGTGCGTAGGTAAAATATGTTGCCCAGATCATCAAGAAAATTTTTATATTTGTCTGTATGCCTGTATCTTTGTGCTCGTTAATCTTAAAAACGGCTGAACTAATTTTGATGCAGTTCTCAGGAATATATTGTCACACTCTTAACTTAACATTTAATGTTTATTTAATTGAAATCGGTAATGAAATAAAAGAGTCATGTCAATTTATATCAATAACGTAATATGTATCATGCAAATTTATACAGAAGTAGTCTCTGTACATTAAAATTATTAAAAAATATATATTGCCAGGATGTAAAGGGATAAGTGATAACAAACAAATTCCATATCTAACATTTTTGAAAAGTTTGTCTGTTTATCTGTTTCTCTTTTAGTTGTGTACTCAATACAACAACAATATATGGCTAATGTTAAACTTTTAAATTACCTTTTATACATAGAAATTGAGCGTCACTCTGAGTAACATTCCTTTTCTAACTATCATTTCACTCTTCACTTTATAAAAAGATATATGTACTTAAGAAATTTATCTTTATACATATAATAAAATTATTGCACCTACATGGAAAATATTTACAAAATTTCATAATGTGTCACCTGTATGTAAGCAAGAGAACCTAAAACAGTGTTTTATCATTTTGTCTATTCATCCGTATATTTGTATGTCTGTATTTTTGAGCTTCATTTAACATCTTGTTTTTTTTTAAATTTAAATCCGTTAACAACTATAGAAGATAACAATCTCTTATTTTCATATTATTGCGTTAACACATTTTTTCAAATTTGAAATGTAGTTATCTCCTCGGGAATAATACGAAAAAAAAAAACAAAATTAGACTACTTTATCTGTAAAAAAACCTATAATTATAAATAAAATAAAAGTAAAAAACAAATTAAACTAGAACTACTCCTAAGGAAAAAACTACTTGCCGGAGTATGATGAAACTATAAACGCGTACGTTTTATCGAAATCGAAATCTATGCGTACGAAGTAACAGACACAGTTAGTATTTTAATAAATAACACAAATAAATAATAAAATTACTCTGATTAATGTTTGACTAAACATATTGTTGTGTAAGTTATTTTGATTAGATTATATTGTTATTTTATTCAACAAGGAGTTTATGAAAATTAAACATAAGTAAAATAAAGATATATGAATAAAAATATTTTGAAAGGAAAATGATTCAAAATAAAATATATGTATACTTATATTATTTTTGCAAAATAATTAAATCTTCAGTTTTCTGGTAACTGAGAGTCTGTAGCCAGTAGTGCTCTACGCCATATGTGGGCAACAACCGGCCCGCGGGCCGGATCCGGCCTGCTGTATGATTTGATCCGGCCCGCAAGACATTTTGTAAAACCTAATTAAAAAAAAAATATTACACTACTTACTCATACTCACGGAATCAAGTGAGCGAGCAAGCCGAGTGGCGGCGATCATCAAAGAGTGAGGCGGCAAACATAAAAGCCTTTGATAATAATATTGTCGTATTATTTCATGTCTGATATATAGATATTTGCAATAGTGCAAAAAATTATGAACACTATTTAAAATGAACTACTTTTAAACGCGGCCCGCGAATGTATTTGCACACTAAAGTTTGGCCCGCAACTTGTCAAAGGTTGCCCATACATGCTCTACGCCAATTATGTTTATTAAGTTCGTATATATTTATTTAGCCAGTTAATTGTATAATATAGACAACAGATAAAAAGTGAAAGTGACGCTTTGCAGATTATGTACTGCATTTTAATAAATCGAATATTTTTTGGTTTTGACCGCTTTAAAGTAATTTACTGTACTGACCCATTTCAACCATGATAAAAATACTTTTGGAGATTTGTATACCAGTGTATGCTGTTTAAGAATTATGCAGCAGATATGTTGTTGTCTTATAGTTAGAAACTCACTGTCAATATTAACTCCTAAATATATGAATCAATTTGTTTTAGTTAAGTATGGACATTAACAATTATATCTGTGGCATTAGAAAATAAAAAAGGAACAAACTATGTTATATTTAAGTTCAGAGTCAGGAGATTAGATTACAACCATGTGAAACAATATTTCCGCATTTTTAAATACTTCTTGCCAGGTATTTCCAAAAAAAACTTAGAGCCGAATCGTCTGCATAGGTAAAGATAGTATCAATATCTAGCTTCAGGCTACACAGATCATTTATATAAAGTAAGAAGAGGGCAGATCCTAAGACATTGCCTTGCGGAACTCTGGATATAACGATAAGCTTAATTGGTAGAGTGATGGGACGTGATGGGAAATGAAATTTAGATCGGATAATTTTTGAGCAGGTTATTATAGTTAGGTGAGAGAGGAGGGTGACCTCTCTCGCCCATCATACGCCTACGCGGTGAGGGTGTCCCTAAATTAATCGGAGCCTGTCGCAGGGGGTTCCGCCGGGGCGTCACAGTGAGTGCGAAAGCGATCCCATGGTGTCATACTAAGGCGATGAGGTCAACCGTTGGTTTTTTAGTGAGTAGCCTTAAAAATGGCAGCGTCTTCTATGCTGCCGGGTAGTCCCTCAAACACCCTCGGCCAGCACCTTCCTAGCCGCTTGGATGAATGGATGAATGGATGAATAGCATTTTTCCAATGATAAAAAACGAAGGTTATTTCTGTTAGTTTGATTGAACCTGCAGTATGTACGCATAAAAGCCTTCTTATATTTGTGCAGGTAAAATCCACAACAATACCTTTACAGGCCACGCTTTAGTTACCAATACGATGGACATCTCTGATCTCTTGGTGGCTGATGTCAACTGATGTTATAATGATTTAATTTATTATAAAGAAATAGAGTATATTAATAAATAATTCAGGATCTACTCGATGTAAGTTACAACGATATCTCTTAAATTATATTTCTATTAACAGCAACAATACACATTTTGTGTATTGTGTTACCAGTGGTGATCTATTCCGCACTATTTTAATGAAAAACTATTTTAATTTTGAGTAGGAGAGTTTCAAGCTAAACCTAGTTCCCACAACATCCGACCCTTTGTTATAATTTTCCAAGCCCTCCATTGCCTTCCAAATTTTTATACTAAATAAGCGATTTAAGTATTTACAAAATATTATTACAAAATATAACCTCAATGATATAGGAAGGTAAAAACACAAAAGAATGCTGAATAATTGATTAAATAATATATAGCATAGCGAACATTTTGAAGTCGTTATAAATAGAGAGTCATTGAACTAAGTAAATATTATATAAACAATATAACTATAGAGAATTGCATTATTATTTGAACAGTGCCAGCTATAAATACTGAGAACTATTAAATTATTTATGATATCATCGAAATCACTCAAGTCACTATGAAGGTAGCAATTGCAGTAATAATCGTTGGGGTGAGTTTTATTTAAATTTTTCACAGCTCAAACTGTAAGATATTTTCTTTTAAAGTGTTTTTCTTGTGTTTATATTTTCTAAGTTTATAGCTCAACTTTTCTAAACTTATTCTTAATTTTGATTTTGTTTAAATCTCTTCGATTCACCAAGAAATTTAACTTCCCTTAGTGTTCATAAAAATCCGTATCATTTTGTTTTATAATAATTTTAGTAGTAAACAATGGTTAACACCATATCTTGTTTTTGCGCTTTAAAATGTAACAACACATAAAGAAGAACATTTTGTATGTGGATTTATTAAATGAATCGTAAAATTTCGTAAAAAATACTTACTCCAAGTCAAGTCAAGTACTTATTTCTTTTGTATTGTAATCTTAAATCGGATTGTGGGTTTTTCTGTGAAAATTAGAGAATTTACAACAGTTAAAAATCTATATATATAAGTACCTTGATTAGAATAATAACTTCTAACAAAATTTAATTTTATCGAAATCCATTCAGTAGGTACTTTTTGTATAGTGCGATTATGCGTAAATATAGACAAATAGATAAACTAACCAACAAGACAACATTGATTTGCAACAATTTCAATTAGTTTTTTAATTTGTTCTATTATTATATTTAAAAGATTTTGGTCCCAATATATATCTATAATTATTTTTTAGAAGCCCTATTTGTATAAACATAAATTCAGAGTTTCAAAACGAAATTACGAATTCAATCTTTGAATTCTTTATAAAATGTTGAATCCAACCTACCAACGGTCTATTCAATTCCTATTTTTAATTTATAATTTTTAATAAAATTAATATGTAAATTACATATTTCAGTGCATGATTGCTGTACAGGCGCATCCAAGTAAGTGTTAATAATAAAAAAACGCTCTGAAAATATAAAAACTATAGGTATAAGAAAGAATCATTTTATAAAATGTGTAACGGATATCCTTATCCAAACCACGCTATTTGGACAAACGTGGATTATTTTGTCTTTAATGATAAATTAATAAACACGCGCCAGACTGTAAGCCGCGATAGCTGGAATGCCATCGCCGTCACTCTACCAACTGAACTACCTGTCATTACCAACCCTGATGAATTTAGATTTCTATATATAATCGCCTTTACCTGATCGGTTCAGTTTAAGTAATTTTCACATAAATGCAAACTTTCAAAAATTATTTTATATTCTATAATTTATACCCTTTATTTTTTAGCCCCTAATGTGTTGCCAAGTAAGTAAAATTATATTTTATATTTTCTTATAAATTAAATAAGTATAGAATGAAAGTTATGGTTAGACGTTTTATTGGAGTCAAATGTACAGATCTGAAGTCATTATATTATAGTAAGGATAATTATTGAAATTGCGAAATGCCATAAATAATAACAACTTCTTTTTTTTTCAGTACCTTCTATATTGCCAAGTAAGTTTTATTCAGTTTTATTCGTCTGTTTATTATGAAGATGTATAGGTACTAATTTTAGCTTAGAACTGATCGAACCAGGAAAAATAATTACCATCATTAAGTTCTTTAAAAGAGTCAATATGGTTCTCAAACTAATATCAGCATCACAATTATCCCAATGTCATTAGTTGGAGAGATACTAATAACATAATTTTTGTTGTGATACAATATATTTTACGTATGAATATCATAAGATGTGATACATGGATAAAGAATTCGAATGGTATTGCAAGTCTCCATTGAGATGACATAAGATGGAAGATCTTAGATGAGTTAGATATATTTCTACGTTTGCAAATAATTATTATAGAGGTTGGTAGGTAATTGACATGTTTACTCTTTTTCAGAGAATCCTTCGAAATGCCCAAATCCACCTACTAATCCGCCGTGTCCTACTCCGCCATGTCCTACGCCGCCATGTACCAAATGCGACGATGATGATGATGATCTCAAAATTGTAACAGCCATTATCGCACCAGTCGGAGGACTTTTATGAAATTATTATCTATTACTATTTTTATATAATGTTACTACAATAAACAATGTTGAGTGATTTATGTTTTATTTATTTCATTAATGACTTGTAGCGAGTTGTTTCCCATACTTAAGTAGTAAACTATAGGTAGATAAGATATAAATATTATTATATGGCCTTTTTCCAAATTATATTGTAACCATAAACAAATAGACTAACATAACAATTAATCATCGATATATATTCTCGTTATAATCATTAATTGAGTAAAAAAGGCTTTTGCTATTTCTTATTATTAACACGCTTTTTATTTATTACCTTGGGTTGTACATATGTATGTATGTATATATGTATGTTTGTATGTAATCTTAGAGCTTTATTTTCGCCAGGTTCCAGCGGTCGGATTAATTTGAAACTTTGCACAACTATCAAGGACCGATGACAATGCAATAATATGAAAACAGTTTCTCATTATCCTTATTATTAGCTTCGGTTGTATCTATGTATGTAACGGAATCTTTGAAGGTGATTTTGACCTGCTTATAAAAAGACCTGACCTGACCTGGAAGATATGAAGCAGCATATCGTATTCTCGGAGTCTCCTTTTTGTGCGATGATACAATATATACAAACAGCAACCTAACCGTCAAACTTTTAACACACTTATTAATTAGTATATTTTTAATTATGTAATAAAATGATATATAATATTTTTCACGTGAAATATTATTTCATTCTATTATATAATCAAAAAATATATGAGAAATAGGTCGAATTTGGTACAGAAATATAAAAACCATAAATAAATATATTTAAAAAAAAATAAAATTCACGCTTTAAAAATTAATCAAACTAATAAGCAAAAAATAATTCGTAATATGAGAATAATGGACAAAATATAATAACATCATTGCGGAGAAAAGCGTGGGTCACTTCGTGCTATTACTTTTGTGGCATTATAGGTTAGAACAATATGGAAACCGGTAACATAACTTAAAAAAAATATATACAAAAACTCCGATACAAAAAGACCTACTTTAATAAAGATATTTTGAATTTTAATATGAATTAGTTAATTATGTAAAGTTCGATAAATCAATAATTAAAAATGAAATTTAATAATAATAATGATTTATTTTAATGATTCTTATAACTACATATATTTTATATTCAAATTACTTTCAATAGTATTTAACCAGCGCGGTAGGTAAAATATGTTGCCCAGATCATCAAGAAAATTTTTATATATCTTCTTCTTCTTCTATACATGTAATAAAATTGTCACTTATCGAAGTCTGTACATGGATAATATTAGAAAAAAACTTAATGCGGGACCTTTGCGGGAGCAAAAGAACCCGAAACAATGGTTTTTCATTTTGTCTATTTGTCTGTTTGTCTGTATCTTTGTGCTCGCTAATCTTAAAAACGGCTGAACCAATTTTGTTGCAGTTTTAAGGACTATATTGTCACACTCTTAACTTAACATTTAGTGTTTATTTCATTGAAATCGGTAATGAAATAAAAGAGTTATGTCAATTTTTTATCAATCACGTAATATGTATCATGCAAATTTACAGAGAAGTAGTCTCTGTACATTGAAATTATTAAAAAATATATAGCCCGTATGTAAAGGGATAAGTGATAACTAACACTGTTTCTCTTTTAGTTGTGTACTCAATACAACAACAATATATGGCTAATGTAAAACTTTTAACTTACCTTTTATACATAGAAATTGAGAGTCACTCTGAGTAACATTTCTTTTCTAACTATCATTTCACTCTTCACTTTATAAAAAGATATATGTATCATTGCACTCTTCACTTTTAATAAAGATATATGTATGATAAGTGTTCCAGAATTTTATCTTTATACATGTAATAAAATTGTCACTGATTGCTATCTGCACCTACATGGAAAATATTTACAAAATTTCATAATGTGTCACCTGTATGTAAGCAAGAGAACCTAAAACAGTGTTTTATCATTTTGTCTATTCATCCGTATATTTGTATGTCTGTATTTTTGAGCTTCATTTAACATCTTGTTTTTTTTTAAATTTAAATCCGTTAACAACTATAGAAGATAACAATCTCTTATTTTCATATTATTGCGTTAACACATTTTTTCAAATTTGAAATGTAGTTATCTCCTCGGGAATAATACGAAAAAAAAAAACAAAATTAGACTACTTTATCTGTAAAAAAACCTATAATTATCTGTAAAAAAACCTATAATTGTCTGTATGTTTGTGCATGCCAATTCCAGAAACGGATTAACCGGTTTGGATGAATTTTTCGGGAATATATTGTCATGAGCTTCATTTAACATCTTGTTTTTTTTTTAATTTAAATCGGTTAACAACTATAGAAGATTTTCATACTATTGCGTTAACACATTTTTTCAAAATTGAAATGTAGTTATCTCCTCGGGAATAACACGAAAAAAAACAAAATTGGACTACTTTATCTATAAAAAAAAACCTTTAATTATAAATAAAATTAAATTAAAAAACAAATAAAACTAGAACTACTCCTAAGGAAAAAACTACTTGCCGGAGTATGATGAAACTATAAACGGGTACGTTTTATCGAAATCGAAATCTATGCATACGATGTAACAGACACAGTTAGGATTTTAATAAATTACACAAATAATAAAATTACTCTGATTAATGGTTGACTAAACATATTGTTGTGTAAGTTATATTGATTAGATTATATTGTGATTAGATTTATTCAAGGTGTTTATGAAAGTTAAATATAAATAAAATAAAGAAATATGAATAAAAATATTTTGAAAAGAAAATGAATCAATAAATAAAATATATCTATACTTATATTATTTTTGCATAATAATTAAATCTTCAGTTTTCTAGTAACTGAGAATCTGTAGCCAGTAATGCTCTACGCCAATTATGTTTATTAAGTTTGTATATATTATTTAGCCAGTTAATTGTATAATATAGACAACAGATAAAAAGTAAAAGTGACGCTTTGCAGATTATGTACTGCATTTTAATAAATCGTATATTTTTTGGTTTTGACCGCTTTAAAGTAATTTACTGTACTGACCCATTTCAAACATGATAAAAATACTTTTGGAGATTTGTATACCAGTGTATGCTGTTTAAGAATTATGCAGCAGATATGTTGTTGTCTTATAGTTAGAAACTCACTGTCAATATTAACTCCTAAATATATGAATCAATTTGTTCTAGTTAAGTATGGACATTAACAATTATATCTGTAATGTTGAAAATCGCAAAAATAGGCTTTGAGCAACTATGGCATTAGAAAATAAAAAAGGGACAAACTAAGTTATATTTAAGTTCAGAGTCAGGAGATTAGATTACAACCATGTGAAACCCTATTTCCGCATTTTTAAATACTTCTTGCCAGGTATTTCCAAAAAAAACTTAGAGCCGAATCGTCTGCATAGATAAAGATAGTATCAATATCTAGCTTCAGGCTACACAGATCATTTATATAAAGTAAGAAGAGGGCAGATCCTAAGACATTGCCTTGCGGAACTCTGGATATAACGATAAGCTTATTTGGTAGAGTGATGGGACGTGATGGGAAATGAAATTTAGATCGGATAATTTTTGTGCAGGTTATTATAGTTAGGTGAGAGAGGGGGTTGACCTCTCTCGCCCATCATACGCCTATGCGGTGAGGGTGTCCCTAAATTAATCGGAGCCTGTCGCAGGGGGTTCCGCCGGGGCGTCACAGTGAGTGCGAAAGCGATCCCATGGTGTCATACTAAGGCGATGAGGTCAACCGTTGGTTTTTTAGTGAGTAGCCTTAAAAATGGCAGCGTCTTCTATGCTGCCGGGTAGTTCCTCAAACACCCTCGGCCAGCACCTTCCTAGCCGCTTGGATGAATGGATGAATAGCATTTTTCCAATTTTAAAAAAAGAAGGTTATTTCTGTTAGTTTGATTGAACCTGCAGTATGCACGCATAAAAGCCTTCTTATATTTGTGCAGGTAAAATCCACAACAATACCTTTACAGGCCACGCTTTAGTTACCAATACGATGGACATCTCTGATCTCTTGGTGGCTGATGTCAACTGATGTTATAATGATTTAATTTATTATAAAGAAATAGAGTATATTAATAAATAATTCAGGATCTACTCGATGTAAGTTTCAACGATATCTCTTAAATTATATTTTTATTAACAATACACATTTTGTGTATTGTGTTACCAGTGGTGATCTATTCCGCACTATTTTAATGAAAAACTATTTTTATTTTGAGTAGTATAGTTTCAAGCTAAACCTTGTTCCCTCCAACATCCGACCCTTTGTTATAATTTTCCAAGCCCTCCATTGCCTTCCAAATTCTGATACTAAATAAGCGATTTAAGTATTTACAAAATATTATTACAAAATATAACCTCAATGATATAAGAAGGTAAAAACACAAAAGAATGCTGAATAATTGATTAAATAATATATAGCATAGCGAACATTTTAAAGTCGTTATAAATAGTGAGTCATTGAACTAAGTAAATATTATATAAACAATATAACTATAGAGAATTGCATTATTATTTGAACAGTGCCAGCTATAAATACTGAGAACTATTAAATTATTTATGATATGATCGAAATCACTCAAGTCACTATGAAGGTAGCAATTGCAGTAATAATCGTTGGGGTGAGTTTTATTTAACTTTTTCACAGCTCAAACTGTAAGATATTTTCTTTTAAAGTGTGTTTTCTTGTGTTTATATTTTCTAAGTTTATAGCTCAACTTTTCTAATCTTATTCTTAATTTTGATTTTGTTTAAATCTCTTCGATTCACCAATAAATTTAACTTTCCTCAGTGTTCATAAAAATCCGTATCATTTTGTTTTATAATAATTTTAGTAGTAAACAATGGTTAACACCATATCTTGTTTTTGCGCTTTACAATATAACAACACATAAAGAAGAACATTTTGTATGTGGATTTATTAAATGAATCGTAAAATTTCGTTAAAAATACTTACTCCAAGTCAAGTCAAGTACTTATTTCTTTTGTATTGTAATCTTAAATCGGATTATATATATATATATTTATATATTTATATATTTATATATATATATATATATATATATATATATATATATATATATATATATATATATATATATATATATATATATATATATATATATATATATATATATATATATATATATATATATATATATATATATATTTATATATATATATATATATATAAGTACCTTGATTAGAATAATAACTTCTAACAAAATTTAATTTTATCGAAATCTATTCAGTAGGTACTTTTTGTATAGTGCGATTATGCGTGAATATAGACAAATAGAAAATCTAACCAACAAGACAACATTGATTTGCAAAAATTACATTTAGTTTTTTAATTTGTTCTATTATTATATTTAAAAGATTTTGGTCCCAATATATATCTATAATTATTTTTTAGAAGCCCTATTTGTATAAAAATAAATTCAGAGTTTCAAAACGAAATTACGAATTCAATCTTTGAATTCTTTATAAAATGTTGAATCCAACGTTCCAACGGTCTATTCGATTCCTATTTTTAATTTATAATTTTTAATAAAATTAATATGTAAATTACATATTTCAGTGCATGATTGCTGTACAGGCGCATCCAAGTAAGTGTTAATAATAAAAAAACGCTCTGAAAATATAAAAACAATATAAGAAAGAATCATTTTACAAAATGTGTAACGGATATCCTTATCTAAACCACGCTATTTTTACACACGTGGATTATTTTATCTTTAATGATAAATTAATAAACACGCGCCAGACTGTAAGCCGCGATATCTGAAATGCAATTCCCGTCACTCTACCAACTGAACTACCTGTCATTACCAACCCTAATGAATTTAGAATTCTATGTATAATCGCCTTTACCTGATCAGTTCACTTTAAGTAATTTTCACATTAATGCAAACTTTCAATAATTATTTTATATTCTATAATTTATACCCTTTATTTTTTCAGCCCCTAATTTGTTGCCAAGTAAGTAAAATTATATTTTATATTTTCTTATAAATTAAATAAGTATAGAATGAAAGTTATGTTTAGACATTTTATTTGGGTCAAAGGTACAGATCTTAAGTCATTATATTATAGTAAGGATAACTATTAAAATTGCGAAATGCTATAAATAATAACAACTTTCTTTTTTTCAGCACCTTCTATATTGCCAAGTAAGTTTTATTCAGTTTTATTCGTCTGTTTATTATGAAGATGTATAGGTTCTAATGTTAGCTTAGAACTGATCGAACCAGGAAAAATAATTACCAACATTAAGTTCTTTAAAATAGTCAATATGGTTCTCAAACTAATATCAGCATCACAATTATTCCAATGTCATTAGTTGGAGAGATACTAAAGATATAAAGAATTGGAATGGTATTGCAAGTCTCCATTGAGATGACATAAGATGGAAGATCTTAGATGAGTTAGATATATTTCTCCGTTCCCAAGTAAATATTATAGAGGCTGGTAGGTGATTGACATATTTACTCTTTTTCAGAGAATCCTCCGAAATGCACAAATCCACCTACTAATCCGCCATGTCCTACTCCGCCATGTCCTACTCCGCCATGTCCTACTCCGCCATGTCCTACGCCGCCATGTACCAATTGCGATGATGATGATGATCTCGAAGTTGTAGCAGCCATTGTCGCACCAGTCAAAGGACTTTTATGAAATTATTATCTATTACTATTTTTATATAATGTTACTACAATAAACAATGTTGTGTGACTTATGTTTTATTTGTTTCATTAATGACCTGTACCGAGTTGTTTCCCATACTTAAGTAGTAAACTATAGGTAGATAAGATATAAATATCAATAAATAGCCTTTTTCCAAATTTTATTGTAACCATAAACAAGTAGACTAACATAACAATTAATCATCGATATATATTCTCGTTATAATAATTAATTGAGTAAAACAGGCTTTTGCCATTTCTTATTATTAACACGCTTTTTATTTAGTACCTTGGGTTGTACATATGTATGTATGTATATATGTATGTATATATGTATGTTTGTATGTATGTATGTATGTTTGTATGTATGTATGTATGTTTGTATGTATGTATGTTTGTATGTAATCTTTGAGCTTTATTTTCGCCAGGTTCCAGCGGTCGGATTAATTTGAAACTTTGCACACCTATCAAGGACCGATGACAATGCAATAATATGAAAACAGTTTCTCATTATACTTATTATTAGCTTCGGTTGTATCTATGTATGTAACAGAATCTTTGAAGGTGATTTTGACCTGCTTATAAAAAGACCTGACCTGACCTGGAATATATGAAGCAGCATATAGTATTCTCGGAGTCTCCTTTTTGTGCGATGGTACAATATATACAAATAGCAACCTAACCGTCAAATTTTTAACACGCTTTATAATAAGTATTTTTTTAATTATGTAATAAAATGATGTATAATATATTTTTCATATGAAATATTATTTAATTCTATTATATAATCAAAAAATATATGAGAAATAGGTCGAATTTGGTACAGAAGTATAAAAACCATAAAATAAATGTAGTTAAAAAAAAACTAAAAAACTCACTTTAAAAATGAATCGAACTAAACAGCAAAAAGTAATTCGTAATATGAGAATAATGAGCAAAATATAATAAAATGATTGCAAAAAAAAGCGTGGGTCACTTCGTGCTATTACTTTTGTGGCATTATGGGTTAGTACAATATAGAAACCGGTAACATAACTTAAAAAAAATATATACAAAAACTCCGATACAAAAAGACCTACTTTAATAAAGATATTTTGAATTTTAATATGAATTAGTTAATTATGTAAATTATATTTTTATTAACAATACACATTTTGTGTATTGTGTTACCAGTGGTGATCTATTCCGCACTATTTTAATGAAAAACTATTTTTATTTTGAGTAGTATAGTTTCAAGCTAAACCTTGTTCCCTCCAACATCCGACCCTTTGTTATAATTTTCCAAGCCCTCCATTGCCTTCCAAATTCTGATACTAAATAAGCGATTTAAGTATTTACAAAATATTATTACAAAATATAACCTCAATGATATAAGAAGGTAAAAACACAAAAGAATGCTGAATAATTGATTAAATAATATATAGCATAGCGAACATTTTAAAGTCGTTATAAATAGTGAGTCATTGAACTAAGTAAATATTATATAAACAATATAACTATAGAGAATTGCATTATTATTTGAACAGTGCCAGCTATAAATACTGAGAACTATTAAATTATTTATGATATGATCGAAATCACTCAAGTCACTATGAAGGTAGCAATTGCAGTAATAATCGTTGGGGTGAGTTTTATTTAACTTTTTCACAGCTCAAACTGTAAGATATTTTCTTTTAAAGTGTGTTTTCTTGTGTTTATATTTTCTAAGTTTATAGCTCAACTTTTCTAATCTTATTCTTAATTTTGATTTTGTTTAAATCTCTTCGATTCACCAATAAATTTAACTTTCCTCAGTGTTCATAAAAATCCGTATCATTTTGTTTTATAATAATTTTAGTAGTAAACAATGGTTAACACCATATCTTGTTTTTGCGCTTTACAATATAACAACACATAAAGAAGAACATTTTGTATGTGGATTTATTAAATGAATCGTAAAATTTCGTTAAAAATACTTACTCCAAGTCAAGTCAAGTACTTATTTCTTTTGTATTGTAATCTTAAATCGGATTGTGGGTTTTCCTGTGAAAATTAGAGAATTTACAACAGTTAAAAATCTATATATATATATATATATATATATATATATATATATATATATATATATATATATATATATATATATATATATATATATATATATATATATATATATATATATTTATATATATATATATATATATATATATATTTATATATATATATATATATATATAAGTACCTTGATTAGAATAATAACTTCTAACAAAATTTAATTTTATCGAAATCTATTCAGTAGGTACTTTTTGTATAGTGCGATTATGCGTGAATATAGACAAATAGAAAATCTAACCAACAAGACAACATTGATTTGCAAAAATTACATTTAGTTTTTTAATTTGTTCTATTATTATATTTAAAAGATTTTGGTCCCAATATATATCTATAATTATTTTTTAGAAGCCCTATTTGTATAAAAATAAATTCAGAGTTTCAAAACGAAATTACGAATTCAATCTTTGAATTCTTTATAAAATGTTGAATCCAACGTTCCAACGGTCTATTCGATTCCTATTTTTAATTTATAATTTTTAATAAAATTAATATGTAAATTACATATTTCAGTGCATGATTGCTGTACAGGCGCATCCAAGTAAGTGTTAATAATAAAAAAACGCTCTGAAAATATAAAAACAATATAAGAAAGAATCATTTTACAAAATGTGTAACGGATGTCCTTATCTAAACCACGCTATTTTTACACACGTGGATTATTTTATCTTTAATGATAAATTAATAAACACGCGCCAGACTGTAAGCCGCGATATCTGAAATGCAATTCCCGTCACTCTACCAACTGAACTACCTGTCATTACCAACCCTAATGAATTTAGAATTCTATGTATAATCGCCTTTACCTGATCAGTTCACTTTAAGTAATTTTCACATTAATGCAAACTTTCAATAATTATTTTATATTCTATAATTTATACCCTTTATTTTTTCAGCCCCTAATTTGTTGCCAAGTAAGTAAAATTATATTTTATATTTTCTTATAAATTAAATAAGTATAGAATGAAAGTTATGTTTAGACATTTTATTTGGGTCAAAGGTACAGATCTTAAGTCATTATATTATAGTAAGGATAACTATTAAAATTGCGAAATGCTATAAATAATAACAACTTTCTTTTTTTCAGCACCTTCTATATTGCCAAGTAAGTTTTATTCAGTTTTATTCGTCTGTTTATTATGAAGATGTATAGGTTCTAATGTTAGCTTAGAACTGATCGAACCAGGAAAAATAATTACCAACATTAAGTTCTTTAAAATAGTCAATATGGTTCTCAAACTAATATCAGCATCACAATTATTCCAATGTCATTAGTTGGAGAGATACTAAAGATATAAAGAATTGGAATGGTATTGCAAGTCTCCATTGAGATGACATAAGATGGAAGATCTTAGATGAGTTAGATATATTTCTCCGTTCCCAAGTAAATATTATAGAGGCTGGTAGGTGATTGACATATTTACTCTTTTTCAGAGAATCCTCCGAAATGCACAAATCCACCTACTAATCCGCCATGTCCTACTCCGCCATGTCCTACTCCGCCATGTCCTACTCCGCCATGTCCTACGCCGCCATGTACCAATTGCGATGATGATGATGATCTCGAAGTTGTAGCAGCCATTGTCGCACCAGTCAAAGGACTTTTATGAAATTATTATCTATTACTATTTTTATATAATGTTACTACAATAAACAATGTTGTGTGACTTATGTTTTATTTGTTTCATTAATGACCTGTACCGAGTTGTTTCCCATACTTAAGTAGTAAACTATAGGTAGATAAGATATAAATATCAATAAATAGCCTTTTTCCAAATTTTATTGTAACCATAAACAAGTAGACTAACATAACAATTAATCATCGATATATATTCTCGTTATAATAATTAATTGAGTAAAACAGGCTTTTGCCATTTCTTATTATTAACACGCTTTTTATTTAGTACCTTGGGTTGTACATATGTATGTATGTATATATGTATGTATATATGTATGTTTGTATGTATGTATGTATGTTTGTATGTATGTATGTATGTTTGTATGTATGTATGTTTGTATGTAATCTTTGAGCTTTATTTTCGCCAGGTTCCAGCGGTCGGATTAATTTGAAACTTTGCACACCTATCAAGGACCGATGACAATGCAATAATATGAAAACAGTTTCTCATTATACTTATTATTAGCTTCGGTTGTATCTATGTATGTAACAGAATCTTTGAAGGTGATTTTGACCTGCTTATAAAAAGACCTGACCTGACCTGGAATATATGAAGCAGCATATAGTATTCTCGGAGTCTCCTTTTTGTGCGATGGTACAATATATACAAATAGCAACCTAACCGTCAAATTTTTAACACGCTTTATAATAAGTATTTTTTTAATTATGTAATAAAATGATGTATAATATATTTTTCATATGAAATATTATTTAATTCTATTATATAATCAAAAAATATATGAGAAATAGGTCGAATTTGGTACAGAAGTATAAAAACCATAAAATAAATGTAGTTAAAAAAAAACTAAAAAAACTCACTTTAAAAATGAATCGAACTAAACAGCAAAAAGTAATTCGTAATATGAGAATAATGAGCAAAATATAATAAAATGATTGCAAAAAAAAGCGTGGGTCACTTCGTGCTATTACTTTTGTGGCATTATGGGTTAGTACAATATAGAAACCGGTAACATAACTTAAAAAAAATATATACAAAAACTCCGATACAAAAAGACCTACTTTAATAAAGATATTTTGAATTTTAATATGAATTAGTTAATTATGTAAATTATATTTTTATTAACAATACACATTTTGTGTATTGTGTTACCAGTGGTGATCTATTCCGCACTATTTTAATGAAAAACTATTTTTATTTTGAGTAGTATAGTTTCAAGCTAAACCTTGTTCCCTCCAACATCCGACCCTTTGTTATAATTTTCCAAGCCCTCCATTGCCTTCCAAATTCTGATACTAAATAAGCGATTTAAGTATTTACAAAATATTATTACAAAATATAACCTCAATGATATAAGAAGGTAAAAACACAAAAGAATGCTGAATAATTGATTAAATAATATATAGCATAGCGAACATTTTAAAGTCGTTATAAATAGTGAGTCATTGAACTAAGTAAATATTATATAAACAATATAACTATAGAGAATTGCATTATTATTTGAACAGTGCCAGCTATAAATACTGAGAACTATTAAATTATTTATGATATGATCGAAATCACTCAAGTCACTATGAAGGTAGCAATTGCAGTAATAATCGTTGGGGTGAGTTTTATTTAACTTTTTCACAGCTCAAACTGTAAGATATTTTCTTTTAAAGTGTGTTTTCTTGTGTTTATATTTTCTAAGTTTATAGCTCAACTTTTCTAATCTTATTCTTAATTTTGATTTTGTTTAAATCTCTTCGATTCACCAATAAATTTAACTTTCCTCAGTGTTCATAAAAATCCGTATCATTTTGTTTTATAATAATTTTAGTAGTAAACAATGGTTAACACCATATCTTGTTTTTGCGCTTTACAATATAACAACACATAAAGAAGAACATTTTGTATGTGGATTTATTAAATGAATCGTAAAATTTCGTTAAAAATACTTACTCCAAGTCAAGTCAAGTACTTATTTCTTTTGTATTGTAATCTTAAATCGGATTGTGGGTTTTCCTGTGAAAATTAGAGAATTTACAACAGTTAAAAATCTATATATATATATATATATATATATATATATATATATATATATATATATATATATATATATATATATATATATTTATATATATATATATATATATATATATATATATATATATATATATATATATATATATATTTATATATATATATATATATATATATATATATATATAAGTACCTTGATTAGAATAATAACTTCTAACAAAATTTAATTTTATCGAAATCTATTCAGTAGGTACTTTTTGTATAGTGCGATTATGCGTGAATATAGACAAATAGAAAATCTAACCAACAAGACAACATTGATTTGCAAAAATTACATTTAGTTTTTTAATTTGTTCTATTATTATATTTAAAAGATTTTGGTCCCAATATATATCTATAATTATTTTTTAGAAGCCCTATTTGTATAAAAATAAATTCAGAGTTTCAAAACGAAATTACGAATTCAATCTTTGAATTCTTTATAAAATGTTGAATCCAACGTTCCAACGGTCTATTCGATTCCTATTTTTAATTTATAATTTTTAATAAAATTAATATGTAAATTACATATTTCAGTGCATGATTGCTGTACAGGCGCATCCAAGTAAGTGTTAATAATAAAAAAACGCTCTGAAAATATAAAAACAATATAAGAAAGAATCATTTTACAAAATGTGTAACGGATATCCTTATCTAAACCACGCTATTTTTACACACGTGGATTATTTTATCTTTAATGATAAATTAATAAACACGCGCCAGACTGTAAGCCGCGATATCTGAAATGCAATTCCCGTCACTCTACCAACTGAACTACCTGTCATTACCAACCCTAATGAATTTAGAATTCTATGTATAATCGCCTTTACCTGATCAGTTCACTTTAAGTAATTTTCACATTAATGCAAACTTTCAATAATTATTTTATATTCTATAATTTATACCCTTTATTTTTTCAGCCCCTAATTTGTTGCCAAGTAAGTAAAATTATATTTTATATTTTCTTATAAATTAAATAAGTATAGAATGAAAGTTATGTTTAGACATTTTATTTGGGTCAAAGGTACAGATCTTAAGTCATTATATTATAGTAAGGATAACTATTAAAATTGCGAAATGCTATAAATAATAACAACTTTCTTTTTTTCAGCACCTTCTATATTGCCAAGTAAGTTTTATTCAGTTTTATTCGTCTGTTTATTATGAAGATGTATAGGTTCTAATGTTAGCTTAGAACTGATCGAACCAGGAAAAATAATTACCAACATTAAGTTCTTTAAAATAGTCAATATGGTTCTCAAACTAATATCAGCATCACAATTATTCCAATGTCATTAGTTGGAGAGATACTAAAGATATAAAGAATTGGAATGGTATTGCAAGTCTCCATTGAGATGACATAAGATGGAAGATCTTAGATGAGTTAGATATATTTCTCCGTTCCCAAGTAAATATTATAGAGGCTGGTAGGTGATTGACATATTTACTCTTTTTCAGAGAATCCTCCGAAATGCACAAATCCACCTACTAATCCGCCATGTCCTACTCCGCCATGTCCTACTCCGCCATGTCCTACTCCGCCATGTCCTACGCCGCCATGTACCAATTGCGATGATGATGATGATCTCGAAGTTGTAGCAGCCATTGTCGCACCAGTCAAAGGACTTTTATGAAATTATTATCTATTACTATTTTTATATAATGTTACTACAATAAACAATGTTGTGTGACTTATGTTTTATTTGTTTCATTAATGACCTGTACCGAGTTGTTTCCCATACTTAAGTAGTAAACTATAGGTAGATAAGATATAAATATCAATAAATAGCCTTTTTCCAAATTTTATTGTAACCATAAACAAGTAGACTAACATAACAATTAATCATCGATATATATTCTCGTTATAATAATTAATTGAGTAAAACAGGCTTTTGCCATTTCTTATTATTAACACGCTTTTTATTTAGTACCTTGGGTTGTACATATGTATGTATGTATATATGTATGTATATATGTATGTTTGTATGTATGTATGTATGTTTGTATGTATGTATGTATGTTTGTATGTATGTATGTTTGTATGTAATCTTTGAGCTTTATTTTCGCCAGGTTCCAGCGGTCGGATTAATTTGAAACTTTGCACACCTATCAAGGACCGATGACAATGCAATAATATGAAAACAGTTTCTCATTATACTTATTATTAGCTTCGGTTGTATCTATGTATGTAACAGAATCTTTGAAGGTGATTTTGACCTGCTTATAAAAAGACCTGACCTGACCTGGAATATATGAAGCAGCATATAGTATTCTCGGAGTCTCCTTTTTGTGCGATGGTACAATATATACAAATAGCAACCTAACCGTCAAATTTTTAACACGCTTTATAATAAGTATTTTTTTAATTATGTAATAAAATGATGTATAATATATTTTTCATATGAAATATTATTTAATTCTATTATATAATCAAAAAATATATGAGAAATAGGTCGAATTTGGTACAGAAGTATAAAAACCATAAAATAAATGTAGTTAAAAAAAAACTAAAAAAACTCACTTTAAAAATGAATCGAACTAAACAGCAAAAAGTAATTCGTAATATGAGAATAATGAGCAAAATATAATAAAATGATTGCAAAAAAAAGCGTGGGTCACTTCGTGCTATTACTTTTGTGGCATTATGGGTTAGTACAATATAGAAACCGGTAACATAACTTAAAAAAAATATATACAAAAACTCCGATACAAAAAGACCTACTTTAATAAAGATATTTTGAATTTTAATATGAATTAGTTAATTATGTAAAGTTCGATAAATCAATAATTAAAAATGAAATTTAATAATAATAATGATTTATTTCAATGATTCTTATAACTACATATATCTTATATTCAAATTACTTTCAATAGTATTTAACCAGTACGGTAGGTAAAATATGTTGGCCAGATCATCAAGACAATTTTTATATATCTTCTTCTATACATATAATAAAATTGTCACTGATCGAACTCTGTACATGGATAATATTAAAAAAAACTTAATGCGGGACCTTTGTAGGAGCAAAAGAACCCAAAACAATGGTTTTTCATTTTGTCTATTTGTCTGTATACCTGTATCTTTGTGCTCGCTAATCTTAAAAACGGCTGAACTAATTTTGATGCAGTTCTCAGGAATATATTGTCACACTCTTAACTTAATATTTAGTGTTTATTTCATTGAAATCGGTAATGAAATAAAAGTCTACTTGTCTATAAATTTGCATGATACATATTACATGATTGATATAAATTATGTCAATTTATATCAATCATGTAATATGTATCATGCAAATTTATAGACAAGTAGTCTCTGTACATTGAAATCATTAAAAAAAATATTATAGCCAGGATGTAAAGGGATAAGTAATAACTAACAAATTCCATATCTAACATTTTTGAAATTTTTGTTTGTTTATCTGTTTCTCTTTTAATTGGGTACTCAACACAACAAAAATATATGGCTAATGTAAAACTTTTAACTTACCTTTTATACATAGATATTGACCTTAACTTTGATAAACTTTTCTTTTTTAACTATCATTGCACTCTTTACTTTATAAAAAGATATATGAACTAAAGAAATTTATCTTTATGCATATAATAAAATTATCACTTATTGCTATCTGCACCTACATGGAAAATATTTACAATTTAAGATTCATATAGACTAAACATATTGTTGTGTAAGTTATATTGATTAGATTATATTGTTATTTTATTCCAGGAAATTATGAAAGTTAAACATAAATAAAATAAAGATATATAAATAAACATATTTTGTAAGGTGTTAGAATTAAAAAATAAATCAATAAATAAAATATATCTATACTTATATTAGTTTTGTATAATAATTAAATCTTTAGTTTCCTGGTAACTGAGAGTCTGTAGCCAGTAATGCTTAATAATATATTATTTCGCCAGTTAATTTCATTATATAGACAACAGATAAAAAGTAAATGTGACGCTTTGCAGATTTTGTACTGCATTTTAATAAATCAAATATTCTTTAGTTTGCCAGCTTTGAAGTAATTCTATCATGGTTGAAATAGATGTTTTAGAATAATGCAGCAAATATATAATTGTCTTATAGTTAGAAACTCACATTTCTTATAGTGACTATAGAGACTGCGTGGAATATCGATTTGTACTAAAATAATTCATTTTTAAAAGAGATCTCTGAACACATTCAAGATTTATTAAATAAGATTTACATACACCGCCTCAGACAGTAATATAGTTTATAGTTATTTTATATTTTATTGTAACTTTAGAAGTTTTTGGAAAAAAAATATTATTATATTATTATTATAGTATGCAAATACTATGCTAATGGTACATATACATCTCATAAAACTATAAAGTCAGCTGCTTGTCTAAGTTTTTTAAAAGTCCATATAAATATCCTTGTACAGGCAGCAATACAACTTATGTGGGATTCCAAACTAAGTTTACTGTCAATGTTAATTCCTAAACATATGAAGCAATTTGTTTTAGTTAAGTATGGACATTCACAATTATAACAGTAATGTTGAAAATCGCAAAAATGGGCTTTAAACTTACCAGTGACTGTGGCATTAGAAGATAAAAAAGGAACAAACTAAGTTATATTTAAGTTCAGGGTCAAGAGATTAGATTACAACCATGTGAATCCTATTTCCGCATTTTTAAATATTGCCAGGTATTTCCAAAAAAAAATAAGAGCCGTATCGTCTGCATAGGTAAAGATAATATCAATATCTAGCTCCAGGCTACACAGATCATTTATATAAAGTATGAAAAGGCAGATCTTAAGACATTGCCTTGCGGAATTCTGGATATAACGGTAAGCTTAATTGGTAGAGTGATGGTATGGTTTCTCAGAGGTATACTTTTCCAAAAGATGTTCAGACTTGTTTATAAGCATTGTTTGTGGCAAAGTTTCGAGCTAAAAAGAATATACCTTTCCCTTTCAATGTTAAACATTCTGAAATTTAGATCGGATAATTTGGTCCAGGTTATTCCTGTTGGGCGAGAGAGGGGGTGATCTCTCTCGCCCATCAAAGGCCTACGCGGTGAGGGTGTCCCTAAGTTGATCGGAGCCTGTCGCAGGGGGTTCCGTCGGCTCGTCACGGTGAGTACGAAAGCGATCCCGTAGGGTCCCACTAAAGCGTTGCGGTCAACCGTTGGTTTTTTAGTGGGCAGCCTTAAAAATGGCAGCGTCTTCTATGCTACTGGGTAGTCCCTCAAACCCCCTCGGCCAGCACCTTCCTGGCCGCTTGGATGATGCGTAACGCATTTTTCCGATGATAAAAAAAGAAGGTTATTCCTGTTAGTTTGATTGAACCTGCAGTATGCCCGCATAAAAGCCTTCTTATATTTGTGTTGGTAAAATCCACAACAATACCTTTACAGGCCACGCTTTAGTTACCAATACGATGGACATCTCTGATCTCTTGGTGGCTGATGTCAACTGATGTTATAATGATTTAATTTATTATAAAGAATTAGAATATATTAATAAATAATGCAGATCTACTCGATGTAAGTTATAACGATATCTATCAAATTATATTTATATTAACTGCAACAATACACATTTTGTGTATTGTGTTACCAGTTCTGATCTATTCCGCAATTTTTAATGAAAAACTATTTTTATTTTGAGCAGGATAGTTTCAAGCTAAACCTTCTTTCCTCCAACATCCGACCCTTTGTTATAATTTTCCAACCCCTCTACTGCCTTCCAATGATATAAGAAGGTAAAAACACAAAAGAATGCGGAATAATTGATTAAATAATATATATCATAGCGAACATTTTAAAGTCGTTATAAATAGAGAGTCATTGAACTAAGTAAATATTATATAAACGATATAACTATAGAGAATTGCATTATTATTTGAACAGTGCCAGCTATAAATACTGAGAACTATTAAATTATTTATGATATCATCGAAGTCACTCAAGTCACTATGAAGGTAGCAATTGCAGTAATAATTGTTGGGGTGAGTTTTATTTAACTTTTTCACAACTCAAACTGTAGATATTTTCTTTTAATAGTGTGTTTCTTGTATATATTATATTTTCTAAGTTTATAGCTCAACTTTTCTGACTGTATTCTTATTTTGTTCTTATGGTTTCAAGTGACTTTGTTTAAATCTCTTCGATTCAACAAGAAATTAAACTTCCCTTAATGTTTATAAAAATCCGTATTATTTGTCTTATAACAATTTTATTTGTAAATAATGGCACACCATATCTTGTTTTTGCGCTTAGAAATACCTATAAAAATACATAAAGATTTTTTAATTCGTTCTATTATTATATTTAAAAGATTTTGGTCCCAATATATATCTATAATTATTTTTAGAAGCCCTATTTGTATAAACCTAAATTCAAAGTTTCAAAACGAAATTACAAATTCAATTTTTGAATTTTTTTTTTTAAATGTTGAGTCCAACGTTCCAACGGACTATTTGATTCTTATATTAAATATATTATTTTTAATAAAATTAATATGTAAATTACATATTTCAGTGCATGATTGCTGTACAGGCGCATCCAAGTAAGTGTAAATAATAAAAAATGCTCTGAAAATATAAAAATATTATAAGAAATAATTATTTTACAAAATTTGTAACAGATGTTCTTATCTAAACCACGCTATTTTTACACACGTGGATTATTTTGTCTTTAATGATAAATTAATAAACACGCGCCAGACTGTAAGCCGCGATATCTGAAATGCCATCGCCGTCACTCTACCAACTGAACTATCTGTCATTACCAACCCTAATGAATTTAGATTTCTATATATAATCGTCTTTATCTAATCTGGTTCAGTTTAAGTAATTTTCACATTAATATAAACTTTCAAAAATTATTTTATATTCTATAATTTATACCATTTATTTTTCAGCCCCTAATGTGTTGCCAAGTAAGTAAAATTATATTTTATATTTTCTTATATTTTAAATAAGTATAGAATGAAAATTAAACCGATACGATCAGGGATTCGAAACCGCGACCTTCAGGAATCATAATGCAATATTAATATACGAGGAAATTTTCGGAATTTTTGAAACCGCTAACACCTTTCTTGAAAGGGTTTAGAGTCTCAAAATAAGTCTTAAGTTTGTGTCCGTGAGCTACACATTCGAATGGTAACACACTTATATACCTCGTACGTTATGTTTAGGCATTTTATTTTGGTCAAGATACAGATCTTAAGTCATTATATTATATTAAGGATAACTATTACAATTGCGAACTGACTTAAATAATAACAACTTCTTTTTTTTCAGCATCTTCTATATTGCCAAGTAAGTTTTATTCAGTTTTATTCGTCTGTTTTTTATGAAGATGTATAGGTACTAATGTTAGCTATAAACTGATCGAACCAGGGAAAAAAATTATCAGCAATAAGTTTTTTAAAAGAGTTAAATTATTTCTCAAACTCTAATATCAGCATCACAACCATCCCAATGTCATTAGTTGGAGAGATACTAATAACATAATTTTTATTGTGATACAATATATTTTCTGTATTAATGTGGTTAGTCATAAGATATGACCGAAGAATACGTGGATAAAGAATTGGAATGGTATTGCAATTCTCCATTGAGATGACATAAGATGGAAGATCTTAGATAAGTTAGATAGGTATATTTCTACGTTCCCAAATAATGATTATAGAGGCTGGTAGGTGATTGTCATATTTACTCTTTTTCAGAGAATCCTTCGAAATGCCCAAATCCACCTACTAATCCGCCATGTCCTACTCCGCCATGCCCTACGCCGCCATGTACCAAATGCGACGATGATGATGATGATCTCAAAATTGTAACAGCCATTATCGCACCAGTCGGAGGACTTTTATGAAATTATTATCTATTACTATTTTTATATAATGTTACTACAATAAACAATGTTGAGTGATTCATGTTTTATTTAATTTTAGTAATGAACTGTAGCGAGTTGTTTCCCATACTTAAGAAGTAAGATATAGGTAGTTAAGGTATAAATATTATTATAAGGTTTTTTACCAAATTTTATTGTAACTATAAACAAGTAGACTAACATAACAATTAATCATAAATATATAGTCTCGTTATAATTATTAATTGAGTAAAACAGGCTTTTGCTATTTCTTATTATTAACACGCTTTTTATTTATTACCTTGGGTTGTACGTATGTGTGTATGTATATATGTATGTTTGATGTATGTTTGTATGTATGTATGTTATCTTTGAGCTTGATTTTCGCCAGGTTCCAGCGGTCGAATTAATTTGAAACCTTGCACACCTATCAAGGACCGATGACAATGCAATAATATGAAAACAGTTTCTCATTATTCTTATTATTAGCTTCGGATGTATCTATGTATATAACGGAATCTTTGAAGGTGATTTTGACCTACTTATATGAAGACCTGACCCGACCTGGAATATATGAAGCAGCATATCGTATTCTCCGAGTCTCCTTTTTGTGCGATGATACAATATATGCAAACAGCAACCTAACCATCAAATTTTTAACCCGCTTTATAATTAGTTTTTTTTAATTATGTAATAAAATGATATATAATATGTTTTTCATGTGAAATATTATTTTATTCTATTATATAATAAAAAAATATATGAGAAATATGTCGAATTTTTCCGTTAGGAGTCTAGTTTTTTTTTATGTTATTTTTAATTAAAGGTTTTTTTACAGATAAAGCAGTCCAATATTGTGTGTGTTTCGTATTATTCCCGAGGAGAGAATTACATTTCAATATTGAAAAAATGTGTTAACGCAATAGTATGAAAATAAGAGATTGTTAACTTCTATAGTTGTTAACCGATTTAAATAAAAAAAAACACTAGACATTAAATGAAGCTCATGAAAAAATATTACCGGTTAATCCGTTTCTGAGATTAGCATGTACAAACATAAAGACCTACAAATATACAGATGAATAGACAAAATGAAAAAAGACTGTTTTAAGTTCTCTTGCTTATATACAGGTCCCCCTATTATGACATTTTGTAAATATTTTCCATGTAGGTAGCAATCAGTGACAATTTTATTATATGTATAAAGATAAATTTCTGCAACACTTTAAATACATCTAAAGTGAAGAGTGCAATGAAAGTTAAAAAAGCAATGTTACTCAGAGTGACGCTCAATATCTATGTATAAAAGTTAAGTTAAAAGTTTTACATTAGCCATATATTTTTGTTGTGTTGAGTACCCAACTAAAAGAGAAACAGATAAACAGACAAAAATTTCAAAAATGTTAGATTTGGAATTTGTTAGTAACTTATCCCTTTGCACCCTGGCTATATATTTTTTTTAATAATTTCAATGTACAGAGACTACTTCTCTATAAATTTGCATGATACATATTACGTGATTGATATAAATTGACATACCTCCTTTATTTTATTACTGATTTCAATGAAATAAACACTAAATGTTAAGTAAAGAGTGTGACAATATATTCCTGAGAACTGCATCAAAATTAGTTCAGCCGTTTTTAAGATTAGCGAGCACAAAAATACAGACACACAGACAAATAGACAAAATGAAAAACCATTGTTTTGGGTTCTCTTGCTCTTACAAAGGTCCCTCATTAAGTTTTTTTCTAATATTATCCATGTACAGAGTTCGATCAGTGACAATGTTATTATGTGTATAGAAGAAGAAGAAGATATATAAAAAAATCCTTGATGATCTGGGCAATATATTTTACCTACCGCACTAGTTTTACTGGTTTACTATTGAAAGTAATTTGAATATAAGATATATGTAGTTATAAGAATCATTGAAATAAATCATTATTATTATTAAATTTCATTTTTAATTAGTGATTGATCGAACTTTACATAATTAACTAATTCATATTCAAATTCAAAATATCTTTCTTTACTCAAGTAGGTCTTTTTGTATCGGAGTTTTTGTATATTTTTTTTAAGTTATGTTAACGGTTTCTATATTGTACTAACCCATAACGCCACAAAAGTAATAGCACGAAGTGACTCAGGCTTTTTTCCTCAATAATTTTATTATATTTTATTCATTATTCTCATATTACGAATTATTTTTTGCTTTTTAGTTCGATTCACTTTTAAAGCGAGATTTTTAGTTTTTTTTAACTATATTTATTTTATGGTTTTTATACTTCAGTACCAAATTCGACATATTTCTCATATATTTTTTGATTATATAATAGAATAAAATAATATTTCACATGATATATATATTATATATCATGTTATTACATAATTAAAAAAAAATAATAATAAAGCGTGTTAAAAATTTGACGGTTAGGTTGCTATTTGTATATATTGTATCATCGCACAAAAAGGAGACTCCGAGAATACGATATGCTGCTTCATATATTCCAGGTCGGGTCAGGTCTTCATATAAGTAGGTCAAAATCACCTTCAAAGATTCCGTTACATACATAGATACATCTGAAGCTAATAATAAGGATAATGAGAAACTATTTTTAACCCCCGACTAAAAAGAGGGGTGTTATAAGTTTGACCTGTCGATCTGTGTATCTGTGTATCTGTGTATATGTGTATCTGTGTATCTGTCTGTGGCAAATTTCTGGCCAAACGCGTGGACGGATTTACATGCGGTTTTTTTTAATCGAAAGTTATACTCGTCGAGATGGTTCATATCCATTTTTGAATGAAATAGAAATAGTCAAGATATTGACGTTTTATTCGTACGGGGGAGAGGTTCCTATGCAATAATTAGCTGTTTGCGGCCAAAGACGTGGACGTATTTGAATGTGGTTTTGTTTAATCGAAAGCTATGCTGGTCGAGATGTTTCTTATTTATGTTTGATTAAAATAAAAATAGTCGTCTTCAAGATATTGACGTTTTATTCGTGCGGGGGAGAGGTTCTTATGCAATAACTAGCTGTTTTCGGCCAAACGCGTAAACGGATTTGAATGCGGTCTTTTTTAATCGTAAGCTATGTTGGTCCAGATGGTCTTTATTTATGTTTGATTGAAATAAAACTGGTCGTCTTCAAGATATTGACGTTTTATTCGTGCGGGGGAGAGGTTTTTATGCAATAATTAGCTATTCCCAGCTGTTTTGCCCGCTATATAAAAAAAAAGCCTTGTTATGAGGGCCAAAAGGTTTTTACACTTACTTACTCAGGTACCGTTTAATAGAAGAAATTAAAATGCAAGTAAGTTAACAAGGCAAGTAAAGAAATAACAATATCAAATCGTATAGTCTAAGTCCTCAATGATTAACTTCGTAATATATACACTATCAACGTACGTACAACGGTCCCCCGACGCAACGACTTCAATAAGTACATACTAATATTATTTTTATTCTTTTTAGAAGTCTTTTTGTATCGGGGGTTTTTTAAATTTTTAATTTATCATATTATTGCATTGTCATCGGTCCTTGATAGGTGTGCAAGGTTTCAAATTAATCCGACCGCTGGAACCTGGCGAAAATCAAGCTCAAAGATAACATACATACATACAAACATACATCAAACATACATATATACATACACACATACGTACAACCCAAGGTAATAAATAAAAAGCGTGTTAATAATAAGAAATAGCAAAAGCCTGTTTTACTCAATTAATAATTATAACGAGACTATATATTTATGATTAATTGTTATGTTAGTCTACTTGTTTATAGTTACAATAAAATTTGGTAAAAAACCTTATAATAATATTTATACCTTAACTACCTATATCTTACTTCTTAAGTATGGGAAACAACTCGCTACAGTTCATTACTAAAATTAAATAAAACATGAATCACTCAACATTGTTTATTGTAGTAACATTATATAAAAATAGTAATAGATAATAATTTCATAAAAGTCCTCCGACTGGTGCGATAATGGCTGTTACAATTTTGAGATCATCATCATCATCGTCGCATTTGGTACATGGCGGCGTAGGGCATGGCGGAGTAGGACATGGCGGATTAGTAGGTGGATTTGGGCATTTCGAAGGATTCTCTGAAAAAGAGTAAATATGACAATCACCTACCAGCCTCTATAATCATTATTTGGGAACGTAGAAATATATCTAACTTATCTAAGATCTTCCATCTTATGTCATCTCAATGGAGAATTGCAATACCATTCCAATTCTTTATCCATGTATTCTTCGGTAATATCTTATGACTAACCACATTAATACAGAAAATATATTGTATCACAATAAAAATTATGTTATTAGTATCTCTCCAACTAATGACATTGGGATGGTTGTGATGCTGATATTAGAGTTTGAGAAACAATTTAACTCTTTTAAAAAACTTATTGCTGATAATTTTTTTCCCTGGTTCGATCAGTTCTTAGCTAACATTAGTACCTATACATCTTCATAATAAACAGACGAATAAAACTGAATAAAACTTACTTGGCAATATAGAAGGTGCTGAAAAAAAAGAAGTTGTTATTATTTATGGCATTTCGAAATTTTAATAGTTATCCTTACTATAATATACCTAATGACTTAAGATCTGACCTTTGAGCCAAATAAAATGCCTAAACATAATGTACGAGGTATATAAGTGTGTTACCATTCCAATGTGTAGCTCACGGACACGAACTTATGACATATTTTGTGACTCTCAACCCTTTCTTGACCTCTTAATTTATCAATTAAAAAAGCCGAATAAGTACATTCATTTCAACATGCACAAGTATTGTATTTAAGTGTTTCATTTGTGTACAGGTTCAAGAAAGGTGTTAGCGGTTTCAAAAATTTCGAAAATTTCCTCGTATATTAATAATGCATTATGATTCCTGAAGGTCGTGGTTTCGAATCCCTGGTCATATCGGTTTAGTTTTCATTCTATATCTATTTAAAATATAAGAAAATATAAAATATAATTTTACTTACTTGGCAACACATTAGGGGCTGAAAAAAAAATGGTATAAATTATAGAATATAAAATAGTTTTTGAAAGTTTGTATTAATGAGAAAATTACTTAAACTGAACCGATCAGATAAAGACGATTATATATAGAATGCTAAATTAATCAGGGTTGGTAATGACAGATAGTTCAGTTGGTAGAGTGACGGGAATGGCATTCCAGATATCGCGGCTTGCAGTTTGGCGCGTGTTTATTAATTTGTCATTAAAGACAAAATACCACGTGTGTACAAATAGCGTGGTTTAGATAAGAACATCTGTTACAAATTTTGTAAAATAATTCTTTGTTATATTGTTTTTATATTTTCAGAGCGTTTTTTATTATTTACACTTACTTGGATGCGCCTGTACAGCTATCATGCACTGAAATATGTAATTTACATATTAATTTTATTAAAAATAATAAATTTAAAATAAGAATCGAATAGTATTGGGACCAAAATCTTTTAAATATAATAATAGAATAAATAAAAAAATCTTTATGTAGTGATATATTTTTAATTCGCAAAAACAAGATATGGTGTGCCATTGTTTACAAATAAAATTGTTATAAGACAAAAAGATACGGATTTTTATGAACATTAAGGGAAGTTAAATTTCTTGTTGAATCGAAGAGATTTAAATAAAGTTAGAAAAGTTGAGCTATAAACTTAGAAAATATAATATATACAAGAAACACTTTAAAAGAAAATATCTACAGTTTGAGCTGTGAAAAAGTTAAATAAAACTCACCCCAACGATTATTACTGCAATTGCTACCTTCATAGTGACTTGAGTGATTTCGATGATATCATAAATAATTTAATAGTTCTCAGTATTTATAGCTGGCACTGTTCAAATAATAATGCAATTCTCTATAGTTATATTGTTTATATAATATTTACTTAGTTCAATGACTCTCTATTTATAACGACTTTAAAATGTTCGTTATGATATATATTATTTAATTAATTATTCAGCATTCTTTTGTGTTTTTACCTTCTTATATCATTGAGGTTATATTTTGTAATAATATTTTGTAAATAATTAAATCGTTTATTTAGTATAAAAATTTGGAAGGCAGTGGAGGGCTTGGAATATTATAACAAAGGGTCGGATGTTGGAGGGAACAAGGTTTAGCTTGAAACTCTTCTACCCAAAATAAAAATAGTTTTTCATTAAAAAAGTGCGGAATAGATCAGCACTCGTAACACAATACACAAAATGTGTATTGTTGATGTTAATATAAATATAATTTAAGAGATATCGTTATAACTTACATAGAGCAGATCTGCATTATTTATTAATATACTCTAATTCTTTATAATAAATTAAATCATTATAACATCAGTTGACATCAGCCACCAAGAGATCAGAGATGTCCATCGTATTGGTGACTAAACCGGGACCTCTAAAGATATTGTTGTGGATTTTATCAGCACAAATAATAAGAAGGATTTCATGCGTGCATACTGCAGGTTCAATCAAACTAACAGAAGACTTCTTTTTTTTTTATTTTCGTAATTGTTTATTTAGTTTCTTTAAAATAAGTTTTATTTTATTATTATGCTCAATTTATTTCTACTAAATAAATAAATCAAAATAGTTCTAAACTTTACCTATTAAATCAAACTAATTTTAGAATAAATTATACATTATTCTTGTTCATGAATCATGGTACAAATACGATGTCAAACTGTACAAATGCGACAAATCGAGTCGTACGACGCGATTCGTTACCATAACATACATAGCATGTTATGAGGTATCAGAAGTAACGAGTTACGTAACGATACGATAGTAACGAGTACTAATAGGTAATTCATAAGGGTACCCTTTTTTTCGTTACTTTTACCCTCTACTTATGAGACTTCAGACTTCTGAAGGAAACTTACAAGTGACAGCACTACATTCCCCCCTCCCCCCTCCCCCACTGTAACACCAATGGTGTTACACCAACGGTGATGGTGTTACACCACGCCTAGCGAATCTCTGCAATCTGCACCCAGTGGACTATCTGCTGACAGTTCACGCCGCGAATTCACCATGTTCTGAGCTCATGTATAGGAATCCCGATTGTATTTAAGACAAGTCACGCAAATTCTAATTCATTTACGGAAATATAGTCGAGTAAAAACATACATTTAGTATTATTGTTATTATGACCCCGTTTTATTTATTGGTAAGAATAATTATACCTAAATAAATTTAGTATTTAATATCATTACGAGGATAAGTCTCACGTGCACACAATAAAAACAATCATCGCCCCTTCATAACTACACATAATATAATTATATCTGTGTAATCTAATACTGCACGATAATTTACCGCCAAATGTTTTGACAGGCGCCATTTTGACGATTGAAACGTCAAAAGGGGGCGTCGAGAGTAATTTGATTAAAATTACCAAGATAAGTATTGCGATAATGGCGTTAATTTATTATTATGGTATATTTGGTTGACATCATTATTATTTTTAAGTCATTATCTATACATGTAATAACAGTAACAACAACAACCCTATGTATTATTATTCTTATTTTATACTAATTGCTACGTGTTAAGAAGGTATATGACACTAAACTCAAAACAATTTAAAAAGTATTGATTTTTATTTTATCCGTTTTCTAATTGGACTTCATGCATAAATATTACAATTTAGTAGAATTACAGATTATTGCTTGGGTCAACATTTACCATTTTAAGCGAAAACGGAATAATTGGTTGAGTTTTTACATAGATTCTGGTGCCATAGAGTATTTTCATAAGCTGATAATTTATTTTAGCATTATATTGTCTTATTAGTATCAACATAAAACCGTAAGTAGCCACATTATAGTAAAATCCAGCCAGAAAATGTGGTTTGGGAACGAAATTACCATTAAAAGGTAAAAACTTTAAAGAAAGGGGAAGATAATTGAATTGATGCGTTTAGGTTAGCTTGGGGAGGATGAGAATATCTACCCTAAGCTGTTTAATAGACTAATAGTAGACATTTTAGTAATTTGTTTTAAAATTTGTTTATATCTTTAAATTTTTGCCGTTTAGTCGGTATTAAGCAAACAATCAAACAAATTAATCTTTGAAAGAAGATTCCCCATGGATCCTAGTAAAACTTTTATTTATGTTAAATATTAGACATAATATGTATTGTAAAAAAAGGGCAAAGTAAAAAGTAGAAACATAAAGAAATTACGGTTGGCGCCTTTTTTTAAAGTTCTATACTGTTTTGTTCAAACACCGTTCAAAATATAATAGTTGTTATAGGGAAATGCAGAATAAAAAAATTTAATACACATATTTTTTCTATTCATATTTATTCTACCTTTTTTTTATTTATGGTTTTGACCAGAAAATTATAGGAAACGAAACCATTAGGTAACCTCAATATTAACATAAGTTATCAAATGTTTTTTAATCAAATTAATGGATGCTCTATTGAAATGAAGCAAAGGAATTGGTCGTGAAAATATAATATTTACGCATTATATTGGTTTAATAAAATATAGGTACATATATGTAGTAGGTACCTACAATTACCTAACCAAAATATAGTAAAATACTAAAAGAAATGAAAACAGATTGTACGATAGTTTTTTTTACTATTATAAGAATTATAAACATATAATAAAATAATACCGAGAAAAATATAATAAATACTTTTTGATAAATTATATATATATACATGACAAACACAATTTACAACAGTTACCTATATGTATTAAAACAATATAAAAGTGTTCTAACAGCTAGCTATTTATAAAAACAAAAACAATATAAGGATTCTCCTATTCATAGGTTTTTTATCACAATGCTGAGACTCTTGGTGTCAGTTTCACTTTTTGTTATTTAGGGTTCCGTTAGCAATCCACAACACAATTATTAATAATCACATCAGTTGTAAGTTTTAAATGTTTATAATATTTTAACTTCAATAAACGATATGTACCTACCTATTTCAATTCTATTCGTACTATTGGTACAATTACAAAATACAAAATTATCCTACATATCACATTTAGATATATTTGTATGTTGGAATGTTTGTCCATCTTACAAAAACTATTAATTAGATAGCAATACTTATTTTATATATAATAGCGTATGCATAAACTTTTATTCATTTGACGAACCTATAGAGTATAGACGATATTTTTGCCTAATTAAGAACTCATGGGGCCTGTTAAGTTGTTAATAGGTTTTTAATATGATACGCGTGCTGTCGATAGTTACCGCAATTTATGTTAAAATTTTTGTAGTTTTTTTTTTTGACAGAAATAGAATTGGATTCTAATTATACTTTTGCTGAGTGTTTTTGTTGCTAGAAATACTATTACATTCTTATAACAAACTAATTTAAAAAAAATGCTGAACAGGTTCTGATCCAACATATGTGTATTGAATATTGGAAAAATTATAGGTAATAAAATATAAAAGCCAATTGAATCCTGAGTAAGCAATCTTCCATGTCTGGAAACACATTTTTTATAAGGCTTCCATAATTATTTAATTTGTAGAATTATTTGATTTGTAAATTCATGTCTTTTTTAATACATACCAGAGTATTCATTAATAATATAATAAAAGAAATGTTTAAGCAAAGAACAATGCTATATAGTTTTTTGTTGAAAACGTAATAAACAATGTGAATGCTGATAGAAGTTTACCTACTGAGTTACAACACGCGTAATAAATTTATAAAATTACAAAAATGGAAGAATAATATAAAAAGTTCATTAGGATATTTTATATACCAGTTTGTCATATTAGATAGCAGCCATTTCAGATGCTTTAAAAGATCAAATGACCGGCAAAACTTTGCAACAATTCTGGGGTTCGAAACTTAGATAGGTATGTGGTCAAACAGCAAGTAAACGGTCTAAGTCAACACCACCCATCCGCTTACAGTGCTGTCTCTATGGAGACATCCGTTGGCAAGTATCTTTTACAACTGTAACTAAACTGAAGAACAAGTTATTTACGGGGTTATTATCATTTCAATTTCGTGAAGAGAATTTCGAAACGTTATCGCGTTTCCTAACGATATTGAAAAAAAACTCTCTTTTTGTCAACAGATCTCTCTCTCTCTCTCTCTCTTTCGTTGAGATTTCAATACCCTGAACTGTCACTCGCGAAATATGTCCAGGAATAATTGTCATTAGCCGATAATGGGTTTTCACTTTCGCAGAAATTAGTGTCTTCGAACTCGGGGAAACTTTAATTAGTTAACTAATCTTCCATATTTTGTCCTTTCTATTTATAGGGTTATTCTATGCTTGTTCGTAGCTGAAAACTTGTGTTTTATATGTTTTATCATCAAACAAAGCTTACTGTTTTATCATTTATGTAGGAACTGATTGAAATAATTCAGATTGTTATACTATATATTATTATGTATAATATTATTTATTATGAATTGTTAAAATGAATTCGTTGAAAATACTGCCATCTATTGTGGAATAGCCGAAATTGTTTGGAAATCAAATCTATGTTTTTCAGTTTTCACAAATAAGTTATAAGACTATCAATATATGTTTCTATGACTCAAGGTAGGTATGTTTTTGTAAATAATATCCATGTAATTTTGTCAATAGAATAAATTATGTACTTGAGTTGGAATATATATAAAATAGTTTTTATGTGTTCTGATATAGATTCCTGAGACTGCACATGCCTTTTACATATATTTCTCTATTCCTTTGTTTACTTATCTCAGCACGCAAAAACTGACTTTAATTTCATAGCCTGGATATGTTGATACATTTTAATTTTTTTAGATTTTTCATTAATTAGTGTAACATATAATTTACAAATAGAATTTCTTGTTCTTAAAATACTTTTCTAGAATAGACTGCACTGTTATATAAATATTTTTGAACTTTGCACCTAAATAATAGACATTTATGTTTTCGCTCAAAATATGGCTGTTTATACCACATCCTTTGCTTTTAAAGGTTATTTAAATAAAATAAACATATCGCTACCGGTGATTTTGACAGCGTTAAATCTGAAAAAAACAAAATTTCAAAGCAACAAAATGAGTACTGAAAATTCTGCCGCACCGAAACAAAAGTCTTCGTGTATATTTTGTAACATTGTCAACAAGTTGGAGGATACTGAAATTTTATATGAGGATGAGGATGTCTGCGTATTTCGTGATATAAAACCTGCCAGCGATTACCATGTTCTGACAATACCAAAACGACATATCGATGATGTAAAAAGTCTCACAACTGCTGATAAAGAACTAAGTAAGTAAGATTTTATTCCATATTATACAAGACTTTGACATTTCTAGAACAAGCATCGTATCATTTCTATGATGTATTTCATAGACGGCATTAGAAGGCTTTTTATAAATTTCGTTAGGTAGAACTCTTTTTAATTATGATTAAAATAATTAATATATGTAGTACATTAGTACTATTACACAGAAAGGTGAGACAGATTAATTTTGGTTGTCGATTGATTTGTTACGATTGATTACAGTAGGAAATGTGAACCAAATTCAATATCATTTTACTTATAACAATATTTTATCGTAAACAATATAAAACTCTATAAAAACACTTTGTAATACCAATTATTTTTTCAAATTACAGTTGAAAAAATGCTCAACATTGCCAAAGAGCTATTAACAAAGAACAACCTATCAATCAATGATGCAAGGTTCGGCTACCACTGGCCACCATTCAGAAGTATAAAACATTTACATTTGCACACCATAGCTCCGGAATCCAAGATGGGATTCATTGGCAATATGATCTTCAGGAAGAACTCCTATTGGTTTGTTTCTGTAAGTAAATAGTTTTATTTAGCTAAATTTAAGTATATATAGAATCAATATTTTCCTCTTAAACAAGTATTTTTGTAATTTTACATACATTATTAATTGCAAACATTTCCTATTATTTCTTGTCCCTTTTAAAGGCTTAAATAGGATTTTGGTGAAATGTGTTGTTTCTTTATTTCTTTAATATAAATGTCTTTCTTTTTTATTTTCAGCCTGAATATGTTGCATCAAGACTATGAGGACCTTTTTTTAACAATTTCTATTTATTCCTATAATTGTGGTACAAATTATTTAATTGTTATTGGGTTGTGGAGATAAATGTTCTTGTAATAGTGCACAGTATTAGTAAGTGAAGCCTTGATTGTCATTTTTGTGTCATCACAGCTGCCTTATAGTTATATAAGGCAGCTGTGATGACACATGTTTCAATTTCTTCCATACTTGTAGGACATAATTTTATAAAGATTAACATAATGTGATTCTCTCAACTTTTTTACATAGACTAAAATAATAATAATACTTCTAAATACAACTCATTTAGACTGAATTAAAAAGGGTTATTACTACCCACCAGATTACTACACCCGCTCATATAAAAGTATCTTGCTGCCAGCTAACACAAAAGATAATATGCACTTAAGGGTTACAATTGCATTAGGTACAATTAGGGTTGCCAACCATACTTTATAATAAAGTATTCTTGCATACAATTAAAGTATGGAAATATACTTTATTTCTAAGCTTTACTGCAACTCATAGAACAAAAAACTTATTATAGGATTTATGGTTAACTATTTAACATATTAGTTGGAAGAGATGATGGAAATTATTTTTAATTACTGAACCAAATGTATCTAATATTTAATCCAGTCAGTCAGATGTTAATGTGAATCTGTCATCACCCAAAATATTTAATAAAATTATCTGCACACAAAAATAAGTTTTTAAGGCAATATAAGCTTACTATTTTAAAAAATCTTTTTTTTTTGTTACAAATACTTTATTTTTTCTTAAAAATACTTTATTTTTCTGCTCAAACAATTTTATACGTTTTTTTTTTTCATCAAAAAAAAGTTGGCAACCCTAGGTACAATAATAATAGTTATTAAATATCACCTTTTTTGTACTAAGTGTTCTAATTGACAATACCTTACTTACCTACAGGTATTAGTTACAGTGGAGAACAGAATTGCAATTAGACATAATCTTACAAATTGCCTATATTTTTATAATGCCTGGCATCACAGATGATCGTGCTGTCCGTACTAGAACTGGATAGTTTATAGAGAACAATATTTAATATTGTTATAATGGAAAATAATATGATATTGCTACAAAGTATTCCTTGTTTAGATATGAAGTACTTATGGAATGGAATAGCTTAAGAGTAACGTAAATGATGACTTCTGACTATTTTCTTGTATATTAACCAAAATTAGAAATATTTAAAATAGGTCAATGATAAATATTCAACTGTTGAAGTTAATTTATAAAATGTTTTACTATTCCCAGCAAAAGCTTTAATAAAAATTGTTTTGAAAATATTTTATTTGACTACATCTACTTATTTACCATTTATAAAATGTATGAAAAAAAATATTTAGAATTTCAAAAAACCTTGAAAAAATATCTAAAATATACGCCTTCCATTGAAACGTATCCTAGCGTGAACTAGTTTAAACGTGGCCGAAGACATATCAGCAAGATCCTTATTTTGAGCTCCAATTTCAAAAATCAGCGCATAGATCTATTCTACCATGTTTGTAATCTATTCTAGCATTCTACAAATGTTATTTTCGACACATGAGTGTGTCGGGTACGGTATTTATTTGCAAGATTAAAGTGTAAATCTGGGCAATATTAGACAGATGTACTGAAATGGAAGATGAGTGCAACCGCTGTGAACGGAACGGCAACATTTTATGGTTGACTGATAACTAATTTAACCCCCAACTGCGTGCAGTCAACCAGATGAAAACCCTTTCTACGATTCTCGCTACCCTACCCTAGGTCAGGGCTATACGGCGGATGACCCATTAACTCTGCGGCTGTCTTTTTCAAATAGTTGATAATTTGCTCGGCGGTGTGCGACGAGGCGTTGTCGTGGTGAAGAAGGATTTTACTGCTATGTCGTTTTTACCAAACCTTTTACAAGATAAGTGGCAAACAGTAGTTCCTGTACCACTCGGCAGTAACCTTTGTTTTGATCCTCTATAACAATTGTCGCGTAATTCTTCCGAGAAAGAGACCATCATTTTTTTTCCACACTTCGATCTCTTTTCATTTTGGTTTGCAGCTCCTCGAAAAGACACACCCTGCTGACTACCTTTTAGTTTCCGGATCGTAACCGTAAATCCACAAACACATCATTTGAGTTACCGCCGTTATATCTGTGGAGCCTTTCACGGCAGTCGGCGCACATCAACACGACGCGAGTTTTGGGCTTCGGTCAAATTATGAGTTATCTACTGGGTTCATGCCAAATGTTTATGGAGAATATTGTGCACTTGACTCGTACTTAGCTCTACCAAAGTTAGCTTGTCTTAGCTTTACTAAAATCTGCTAATAGGTCACAATTTTGTCAGTGTCTATAATATGCCGCAAAACATTGATGTTATCTTCAGTTGTCGCCGAAAAATGCCGTTCCTAGCTCCGATCAACGGTGAGATTATTTGCTGCTGGACTTAGACCTCCCCCAGGGTACGCTATTGGACCCGATGTCTAGTCTTCGCCATCCAGTCGCTGCCAGCTACCTTCTTCAACTAGTCGGTCTACTATGTTTGTCATTCGAGACCCTGTTTACTTCACCGACCATCGGTTCTGCGACAGTTATGATCAGACCATTTCATTTTGCTATGTATTTATTAATTATGTCAGTCACTTCTGTTTTCTGGCAGATAACCTCGTTTAGGAGTTTGACCCTTAGTGAGATCCCCAGCATAGAGCTTTCCATATATAGCTCTCTGGGTGACATGCAGACAGTGGTTCAGCTTCATCGTCAGGTTTCACATCTCGGCTACGTCTTCAGGTATTGTGGCAAAGATTCAAGACTCAAATATGTGACGCAATTTTCGGTTTGGGGATAATGTGTTTATTATATATTACCAGTCGACTTGGCAGCGCTGCAAAAACTCCAGAATATCCAAGGTTTAAACGAAGTCGAAAGCTTTTTCCTGGTCCACCAAAGCCAGACTTTTACAAAACTGCTCCGCTGGGTGGAAGATGTCAAATGTTGATGCCAGACGATTCGTGAGGACTCTGAAATACAGCTTATAATTCTGGCTCAGAAGGATAAGTATCCTATAGTTTTTGAGGAGCGTCACCACGCCTTCGGGGTAGTCCCATCGGTTATCACCGAGTTAAATAACCTTTTGAGCTCCTCAAGGATTGGTTTCTCTCCAGCCCTAACGAGCTCATATGCTAATCAATCTTCGCATATTTAAGTTGTTTAAGAGCCGCCTCGATTGTCGACATCTACGTCTGGTAGATAAAGTATAGTGGCGTGGCCATAAAGTGGCGGGTAAGTGAGGCTCTAGGGTCGCTCGCGTTTGGTGGCCGCTCCGGTGCGTGTGAGTCGTATAGATTTGCGTAGAAGTCCTCAATTTCAAGGCAAGTATCTCCGGAACTGATGTGACGGTTTCACCATTCAAGGTCAGTCAGTTTTGTCACATGGCTGTTTCTAGTGTTTCTGTAAAGATTTAAGATCCCCGATTTCACTATTGTATTGGGCGAGTGTTCCAGCTTCGGTGGTGGCGCCTTACCAAGCTCCGGATCTTTTTGTGGAGAAACTGGGTATCTGACAAAGGATCCTCTTCTGTTTCTTGTTAAGGTCGCATCAGTTCCAGGGTTTAGCTTGAAAGTATGATCTTATCTGATTGACTTTTCCGAAAGTGCCCCTTTCCCACTTCACGTTCAACCCCTATTATGACGTTTAAGTCTTCGTCAACATTTGTTTTTCACTTCCAGGAACTTCCTGGAACGCATCATGTCCGGCTTGGGGCACAATTGGACGAAGAACAGACATCATTATGAAGCTCGAGCTTAAAATTGATAATTAGTGTGCCCTTTACAAGACGGTGAATGCTTCCAGTATTGTACGCTATACCTGTTGTTCATCACTAAGACATCATTAAATATGTGCTTCTTATCTATCATGATGAAGTCATTCTCGTTCTCATACCAAATATATATACTTCTCAAGCACAAAACAAATACAGTGTTTAGAAAAAGACAAAAATGCCTTTCTTAGCTATTTTTATATACTTATATACTTTATTTATTAAGTTGTGACTTTATTTAACATCTTATTGTTTTCAAAATGGGGGCGATAAAAAGGTATTGTGGCCCGGGCGCGAGTTAAGCTCGATACGCCACTGCCGCGCTAAATGCTCCATCTCCTAAATCAACTACTCCGTAAGAGAAAGCGTAAAGATATAGGTACATAGTATATTTTAATCCAGGCGTTGTTACGTCAGGCACATAAGACTTATATCACTTCCCGTTTTCATGTCGGGAATCTGCATATTCTCGTTCTAGATTAATCTGAATTCTGAATGTTTTGATTAATGAACAAGTTTTGTTCTCATTTCCTCGGTAACTAGCTTTATTGAAGGTAATGCCTTTTTTTATTATTAAGAATTAAATGATTATATAAAATAAAAATAGGAATTACAATACAACAAAAGTACTGGTTGGATATTAATTAAATTCATAAAGTTTGTCAGTACAGTTTTGCTCTAACAGCTTAGGACAGGACCGTAGGACAAACTTTTGAAATTAAATTCTATGTTCATTTTTGAGTTCTGATTTATTATTAAACTGCCCAAAAAAGGGTATTGTTTTTAAATTTCTAGGTTTACTATATTCTAGTTCTGTCTAAAATGTTGCTAAGATCGCCGTTTTATCTATAGAATTCACTAGAACTGAACACTTATATCCTAGGTATTTTTTTATAACAAATCTTGACACATTGTCAAATTATTTCTACAGTTACCTAAGTTTTATCCTTCAAAAACCTGCCGTATTTTTTTTTTATTTATTCGGTTTAGATAATTAATTTCAAAATATATTTATTTGAAACTACACAAACAATATTTGTTGTCTAGCTGATATAAGTTTTGATAACGTTATCTTTATCTTGGTTTCGAAATAATCAGAACAGTTAAATACTCACTAGGTACCTGTATTATTATGTACTGTAAAATGAATGGGCAATTATTTTTGTTTTGTTTCACAATCAAATTTCTTATATTAAGTCTTTATAACATGGAACAGTTTATATAAATCAACAAAACTTAAATTTAATGTACACTTTTAATATTGTTTATCTGACAATCGCTTATCAAACGATAAGAAAAGTTGATGTTATAATGTTAATATTATAATCAAGTGAAGAACGTATTCGTATTTCAAAACATTTTATATAAATCCATAAATTTACTAGTATTTTGAGTTTTCTTATTCAAATACAACACTTGTGTTGACTGTTGGCAATATTGACAATGTTGAATGTCAATATTGCGAGCTATTTACTTATTTAGTTCCGGGTTGGAAGAGCACTGAATTTAACTTTTGAACTTTAAAATAAAAAAGTTTATTAAAGTTTAATTAGAAAATGTCTTATTAAAGTGAGAAATATGGCGAAAATAGCTGAAATACGAACGTTATTCGAAGCGAAATTAAAAGATGACATTCCTGATCCACCGGGGGCGTTTGATCCTCGTGATCTAGAAAGAGTTAAAAGTGATAAATATCTTCAAAGAGTACTTGATCATAGCAACAATAATGTCCAACAGGCAGTTGAAATGTTGTATAATATCATGTCGTGGCGAAAAAACACGAATGTCAATGATATAAACGAAAATACGGTCAATATAGACTACTTAAAAGAAGGTATATTTTTTACGCAAGGTAGGGACATAGATAGCTGCCTGCTGTTTATAATGAAATCTAAACTCTATCAAAAAGGTACTAAGAATATCGACGAAGTAAAGAAAATGGTTATATATTGGTTAGAGCGTATCGAGAGAGAAGAGGATGGAAAGAAAATAACTTTATTTTTCGATATGGATAAGTGTGGTCTTATTAACATGGATATAGAAATAATTATGTACATGGTGACACTGTTGAAAAATTACTATCCCAACCTGATTAATTATATTATAATCTTTCAACTTCCCTGGATGCTGTCAGCTGGTTTCAAAATTGTCAAGGGTATACTCCCAGCTGAAGCTGTGGAAAGGTTAAGAACTATTAACAAAGATAAATTAAAAGACTTAGTTGCTCCGGAACAAGCATTGGTGAGTTGGGGGGGTAAAAATGAATATGTTTTTAAATTTATCCCTGAAACCAGACCACAAGTTGAAAAAATATCCAAAACTGTTTCATTCTCTGAGGATAATAATCATTCATTGGGTGAAATGCTTAGTTTGAATCCAAATAAGTTATTGATGTTTAAGATTGAAAATAATAGAGTTTGCGCACAATTAACAATAATGAATATGGATGAAAGTGTTGTTTCTTTTAAAATAAGAACAACAGCTCTTGAGAAATATGTTGTTCGTCCCAGTAATGGGATATTAGAGAGTAAAGCATCACAGACTATTCGTATCCAAGCCAACTCTGAGTTTCCTTTAAGTTCAGTGGAAAGAGACCGGTTTCTTGTAGTCTCTATGCAGATTTCTAACTCAAATTTATCAACCAAAGAGTTGAGCGAAATGTGGAAAACTGTTGGCAGCAAGGCAGATGAATACAGACTTAAATGTTCTTATACACGTGATCATAAAAATGATGAATTACTGTCGGATAAACTCACTACAGACCAAGACTCCATAGTATATAAGCTAAATAATCTGCAGAATAGTCACACAATATTAGCTCAAAATTTAAAAACATTGAAAATATACCAGTTTACAACCTTGTTCTTAACATTTTTAAGTCTTGTTTTAGGATATGCTGTTTATATTAACAGCAAAAACTGTGAGCTTTAAATAAAAAAGTAATTATAAGGGATGATTACAATTTTTATTGTTATTTTTTATTACATTGTTATTTACTTTAGTAAATTTATTTAAATTATTTATAAATTAAAGGCTATGGTCATGGGAAAGTAAATGAATCTTTGTTAAATTATTGTGTATGCATGAAGCATAATGGTAATTGGTAATTTAAAAAAATGTAACTATGTTAAATGTTATATATAATATATTTAAATATTTGGTTATAGACATATAATCAAATATTTAGATGTAATTTGTTATCCTGGTTTTATTTAAGTACTTTATTTAGGTTTTGCTTGTTTGATGCCTGTTTTTCCTATTTCAGAGTTCAATTTTGAGCCTTAAAAACTTTGTACCTACCTGTTATATTAAGTCAAATAAATATTTATTCATTGGAAGGTGCATTTTCACTCCTGTAACCTAAAATACTTTTAAAATAAGTTTCGAGTCCTGTTTGCAATAGTTCACATGTTATATTTTTTTAATGTAGGTGAATCATTTAAGTGATGTTATCCATCATACGAAACCACAAATGTTTGGGAGGATTACTAAACATTGTTGCTTATAAAAATAGGTTTAGCCCTTATAAATCATTATGGTTCATGTACAAGTTTATGAGTCAATATTTCGATTCTGATTCACTTTTAACCTTATCATGAGAGTGAACTGTGTGATAAAGATGTAAGAAAGTTATATGTATTTAGATATTCAATTTTTATTTTCGTTTTTATTTATTGCAGTTACGTTCGTGAACATGTGAACACATGACCATTTTTTTAACTGAGTTATAAATTAAATAGCATCAATATTTTATTATTATTTTTTTGTCTATATGTACTGTTAGCCCTGTTGGCTATTACAGCGTCTCCGGGGGGTTTTAGCATTAATAACATCAATAAATGTATACATTTTAGCCATATGAAATATAATTTATTGATTTCTCACGAAAATGATATACCTAGATATCCTACGTCACGGTCTTCACAAATTTTACGAAAGATGATTTGCAAGAATCATTAAAGCCCTACAATCGAAATAGATAGAATCGAATCGAAATATGCATTTATACAAATATACATAAACTAAAACATATATAGGGGAAAGGTGCCTAAAGTGGGCACCAGGCTAAAGCGGACACCAGCTAAAAACTCAAGCTAAACAAACTACGCATCCTTACAGACCTCATAGCCCTTACCCTCCACCCGCCCCTTTATGCTATTTAGTCCAGTCATTTGGTCGAAAAAAAGGGGGTTACCTGGAAAGTTTTCCGGAAGTTTTGAAAATTGGTTATTTTATAGATTTCGGTATGCTCTTTTCGAATTTCAATTTTGCCACCTCGTATCTCCGTCGCTCGCGCCGCCACTTTGAAAAAATGGCGGCTAAAACTAGTTTTTTCGAAATATCTCCTTTCCAATGCATTTTTTGAAAAAAATATTTATGTACAAAATTAAAGTACAATAAATTTCCTACAATTTATGTATCTATATTTTTTTTCATAATATCAATAGTTTTTGGCGTACGAGCGTCACAAAGTATCTTCATCTATACCACCACGGTATATTTTTTCTAAAATATTCTAGTATTGCCACCGGTATTGAAGAAGCAGTGTGGGTCTTTGTGTTGGGTACCTTTCTTTCAACTATGGAGACTATAGACATTGTATAGCCTCCATACTCTTGACTTTCAACGAAACATCTGTCGGTAGAAGTTACGAGAAGTTTTTAGTTTAGGCGGAGTCATCAGTATACGTTTATCGTCGTACAGTGTTGTTTGTGTTCTTAGAGCCATGGCTTCTAATACAGAAAATTGTTTTATTTAAGACAATTTAACCTTATTGGCAGTGATGGTAATTAAAATATCATTAACGTATTTTTTGATGTTGATGATGATATAGCCAATGTTCATCTGGGATAATATAGGATTCTAATGCTAAAAGTTTTTTTAAATCGGTCCTGTCGTTTCGGAGCCTATTCAATTCAAACAAACAAACAAATCTTTCCTATTTATAATATTAGGATAGATGAATGGAAATACTTATACAATTGAAAATTTTGTCTGTAGGTTTATTTAGTACAATTCAGAAACCATTAACATAACTTTAAAAAGGCGAAAAAAAATTAAATTAAAAATTTTAAAAACCCCCGATACAAAAAGACCTCTAAAAAGAACAAAAATAATATTATTATGTACTTATTGAGGCTATGCATATGGTCTGTTGTGGGATACCCTGTTCTAAATCCTGTTCTAAACCCTTGTTCTGGTGGTTGGTGAAACTCCAAGTTTTTACTGATTTGGTAAAGGATAAGTTTTGAAAAAACTTTGTACATATTCGACATAAGACTATTTCAGAGCCCTGATGGATGGATAAGTGTTGTAAAAGTGTATACACAAAATAGAAAAAAATCAAATGTCGATGTTCAAGTGTAAAACATCGATTAACAAAATCCATCCAGTTCTACATGTCAAATTTAAAATTTAAGCAAAAAAAAAATCAAAATCGAATAGTCGAATAAGCCATCTCGGATCGCATTCCCTAATCCCTACTGTCACTGTCACGTATAATAACAATGAAACCTAACCTATAAGTTATAACCAAAACAAAATGAAACTAGCTTTTCTCTTTCGTAGTAAAAATACGATATTAACACATTTATACCGAAACTTTTCGACCGAGTTTGTTCCAAAAGCCCTGAGGAGTTTGAAAGCAAAATCTACGCGAAACACAGTTCAGTTTTATGTTGACGCTTGTAGAGTAAGAGCTGTCGCTGGCAATGGAGGCGATGGTTGCATATCATTCCTTAGCGTTTGGTGCAAAGAACAAGCGGGACCTGATGGTGGAGACGGGGGGCATGGAGGGCATGTTATTTTCCATGTATGTACTACTTAAATCGAATAGATAAAGGAAATCAACAACAGTTCTAAATTTTAATAACATTTTTTAGGCTACACACTCAAAAAAGAGCTTAAATCATTGTCACTCCGTGATACAAGCTAAGCACGGTGAACGTGGTATGAACAAGGATTGCACTGGCAAAACTGCACCTCATGAAGTAGTAGATGTACCACTTGGTACCATAGTTCGGGATGATACAGGACGAGTGGTGGGTGACTTACAGGAAGAGGGCGCCATGTTTGTGGCAGCTCGAGGTGGTGCTGGCGGGCGTGGCAACAAATTTTTCCTCACCTCCACCGACCAGGCTCCAAGTGTAGCTGAGCTAGGTGCTAGCGGCGAGACTATAGTTTACTTGTTGGAAGTGCGTTCCATGGCTCACCTTGGTTTACTTGGGTTACCCAATGCTGGCAAAAGCTCCTTGTTAAGGGCCATTACTCGTGCTCGGCCTAGAGTAGCACCCTACCCTTTCACAACTCTTCGACCACATATAGGTGAATATATTTTTTTAAACAGAACATGATACTCATAAACCTACAAGTTGCTTTGAAACAATACTTTGTACATGGTATGCCAAATTATTTAAGATTAAAATATAACATTAAACTACAACTGTCACAACCAGCATTTGTGTAGGCACAAAAAAATGGAGATATGTATATAAAACTACTTATATAATGCTGCACTCTTAAATAGTCCATACAGAAGCATAACCTTAAATAGCAATCCTGTTACAATTTTGTTACAAAATTAAACCTATTTATTATATACATTTTCAGGAATGGTGCCATATGATGACTATGAACAAGTTGCAATTGCGGACTTACCTGGTTTAATTCCTGGATCACATAAGAACCATGGACTTGGTATGCAAAAGGCTTTAAATTTTTTTTTTTTTTAAATTAACAGACAACACAAACAAGTTTACACTCATCCCAACAAAAACGAACACTCATGGAGGTTCAAATGGCATGTCATTTATATATATATATATATATACTAATATATTAAAGCTGAATAGATTAATAATCATTCTAAACAATTGAGTTGAAGTAATCTAAATCTTATTCTATATCACATTAATTATATTTTTATATCATTACAGGTATTCAATTCCTGAAACATGCTGAAAGATGTAAAGGATTAATTTTCCTTCTTGATGGTTCCGACTCCCCCTTGGAGCAATATGATATATTGAACTATGAGCTAGGCAAATACAGTACACAATTGACAGAGAGACCTCGTTGTGTGGTCATTAATAAAATAGATCTGCCTCAAGCCAAAGAAACATTTGAAAAAATAAGGAAAAATATGGATGTAATTGGAATTTCTGCTAAAACTGGGACAAATTTGACCGAACTTTTAAGAATATTCCGTAATATGTATGACGCAGAAGTTAATTGAATTTTGTAATTATGTAGTTATAAATTTGAATAGTGATGTAAATATATTAATAAATAGATTTTTGTTTATATTATTTTTTGTTTATCTACCAAAAGGATTTTTCAACAACTATTTTGTATTCTCGTAACTTTCCAGTTTTGTTAAATGGAATTTTATCTTTAAAAATCTGTATAAAAATTATTATTATTTTTTCGTTTTTTTATCTGTATTTTTAAAAACACAAACTAGTTTTTTACTATATTTGAATATTGCATCCTGAATAATCTTTGTTAGAAAAAGAAATAACAACAATAAAGTCTTAATATTTAGTTAATAATCATAATCTTAATTTAAAGAATAAAAATGAAAATGATTAATTTAAATCATAATAGTCCAGGTTTAGGAATATATTTAAAAGTGCATAAATTACAATATTCAGTCTAAATTCAAATGATCTAGTTAGCTAATTAAGGACGCTTTTCCTTGGAAGTACCAATATTATGCTAAGGATGTTTTTTACAAAAATCTGTATCAGCTGAACCAAATTTACCAACAATTAGAAATACAACCTTGGGACCAAGTTCGTTACTACAATAACAACGGTCCAAAGACTAATTTTAAATTTAAGGATCTTATAAGCCAAGTAGAACTGTATTCTACAAATACAGTTGGCTTTACAGAGTAATGCATTCGCGTGCTTTACGATAAATCTGCAGAGAAGTAGTCTTTGTACATTGAAAATATTAAAAAATATATACCAGCATGTGAAGTGACAACTAACAGAATCTATTTTCAGCATTTTTAATATCTTTGTCTGTTTATCTGTTAGTCTTTTAGTTGTGCAGACAACAGGAAAACATTTTTTTTCAAAAATTCATACAGGGGACCTTTATAAGCAAAAGTTTTGGGTAAAACAATGTTTTTCTTTTTGTTAGTGCGTCTGTGTATCTGTATGTCTGTATGTTTGTGCACTAAGCTCAGAAACGGATTAATCGATTTGGATGCAGTTTTCGGGAATATATTGTCACGGGATTCACTTTATATTTTGTTTTTTTTTTTAACAATCGGTTAACAAATAAAGAAGTTAATAATCTCTTATTGTCGTACCATTGCTGTTTACCAGTTTGAAGGCTTATAGTTTTTACATACATTGGTAAGTACAAAGGGTACGTTTTATCAGAATCGAAATCTACGCGTACGAAGTCGCAGGCATAGCTAGTATTTAATGTAAGTATTTATATGACAGACAATAATCTATATCTAAATTAAGATGTAAAATTGACATCCGTGTGCAATTAAGGTAAAGGTGGTCTAGATTTAATGAATAGAACAAAAGATAGTACCTACTAGTAAGTAGGTACCCTACGGTAAACATGAATTACACTAAAAGTCCAAAAAACAACAGTAATTATTGCCTAAACCAATTTTACGATATTTTGACAAAACCTTTTTCATTTCAAAATATGTTAACCTTCTTCTTAGATGTTCAAATAATCAAAATGTTCCCTTGGAAAAAAATGTTCATCATGTAATTTAGGCAATTGTGCAATAGATGCACCAAGTGCCCCAGGAACATTATTTTTATTTGCAAATCTATAACATTTAAACTTTTATTTAATGCTCGTAAATAAGGTAAATATTTCAAAAATTGTCAAAAGTTGTCACTTTTTTTTCCGTTTCGAGTTTTAAGAATAGCTAGTTACGTAAAACGTTACTACAGCCCCGAACGACACGACTTCTCACTAATTGCAAGCTATATTCTGAAGGTTATACCTAACAGACGGATAACAATTTCTATTATAGCATTATCGGAGGTTCGACGCTGACAGTGTTGTACTGTTCTTTGGCCGTTGTGTTTTCATTTATTCAATACACAGAATAAGACTATTGTGCACTGTGAACTATCCTTTGCGGTCGCAATAAACATTACTGTTATAATAATTATCTTAATTTATTGCATCTACTTAGGTAGGTATATTCTAGTATTAGTTAGTTAAGCTACTATTATACAGGGTTATTTGGAATTATTTGAGCACCTCTTGCAGGCAGCCTCTCTGCATAATTCCCAACAACATTTGTTTTACGACTTTTTAAAATTCTTGATAAACAACACAAAAAACACGAACCACAAAAAAAAATTGCGTACTCTTTTACTTATTACTCTGTATTTTGTTAGAAGTGCTTAAAAGGTCAACGCCCGGGCGCCATACCTACGCTCAGATTAAATGTCAGTTCAGAGGCAATAAATAAATTTTGTATGGGAAAACTCAAATTTTATAATTAGTAGACATTTTTTTTTAATATTTGCTCATTTATTAAATATGCTCGTTTATTAAATATATGCTCAGTATTTATATGTGTATTTCTATGTATTTGTATCGTTGTCTAACACCCTTAACACAAGCAAATAATTTGCTTACTTAGGGGTTAGATCAATGTGTGTAATTTGTCCTGATATTATTATTATTATTATTATTAATTTGTAGTCCACACTTCGTATTCATGTCTTGTTATATTCATCAATTCTATTATTCAGTATGTAGATTTTTTTGAATCGAAGTTCCTTAATACGACTTGCGGATAGAAATTGTCAAATAAAACGTTTTTATTGGGCCTTAACGTGTAATGAAGTTATTTTAAATGGCTATAAAATTACATATATTTGTTTCATATGTCTGACTACATCGGCTAATACAGACGCATAGGTGTTCTTTTTATTGCTCTGAACCCTTTTTAGTTTTTATTCCAGGTATAAGCATAATCTGGATAGGAAAGAATACCTACCTATAAAGATCTATAAAGATATGCAATTGGGTATTGAAAAGGGAACAATACTATTTTATTTATTGAAATACATATATTTAATTAGGTAAAGTAAAAATCAATAAGTAAAAATGTAGGTACCTTTTTTTTGGAAATAAATAAGCTTAATAATAATATATTTCATTCGCTGCGGTATGATGTCATCAAAATATTTATTACTATATAAGTATATAGTAAGTAAGTAAGTATATATATAATATACATGCTTGAATGCAAAGAAGTAAATATACGTAGGTATATATATTTTTAATTATGCTTCAATCATGAGGTTTTATCGCTAAGATCAGTTAAGTAAAATATTTACAACTCTTTATCTAACGGTGTCGATAATAAATGATAAATGTAATAATATGAAGCAATCATATGCAAAAATAATTGATCACTGAACCATGAAACAGAAGAAAGCCCCATTATGCTTTTTTTACTGTATCTCAGTAATTCGAATATTATCACAGTATATGTCAACATATATAGAGGCACAAAAGAACCCCGATAATTCAAACCTTTTATATTTATCTCGAAAAGTAAAAAAAATAATAACATTGGTTATCACGTCATCATTGTAATTGTAAAATGATGACTCGTGTATTTATAAAATGTACAATATAATCTCATTCGTTATGAACTTTCACGCTTAATTAAATATTTACAAAATATTACTTCTTTTAAAATTGTATACAATATGTATTTTTTAGATTACAGTGATATAAATACATAAAAAATAAAAAATACCCGATCTATTTACATAAGTTCATAAATTAAGCCGTTGTTTAGACCATTACTTTGTTTCAGTTATATCCAAGAGTAACCCCGCAGCAGTTATTTAAGGTTCCACGAGCAAGCACTAAATTTGGGCAAAAATTTTTGGTTTTCCAAGGCCCGAAATTATACAATCATGCAAATAAACTGTTTTCTATTAATTCTGACACGAGGCGGCAAGTAAAAAGATCCATATCGAAATGGCTTTTGAGTCTTAATTATGATGAAACAGAAGCTCTCCTGCACTCAAATTATGTGATTAATTCTCTCATGGCTGCACATTAAACACTAAAAACATTCATTTACACCTGTTCTAATTATTTTTTCTTTCTTGCATAAATAAGCATAAATAACTTTAGGTGTGGTGTGTCGTGTCGTGTGTCGTGTGTCGTGTGTCGTGTGTCGTGTCGGGTGTCGTGTCGTGTGTCATGTCGTGTGTCGTGTCGTGTATGGTGTCGTGTGGCGTATCTTGTCGTGTGGCATATCGTCGCGGCACCACCAACACGACGACGGATACGTGCCCAGGAACTTGCTGGGGGTGAGATACCACAAGACACGACGTGATACACCACACGACACACAACCGATTTCCGATTTAGAAAATCCTCTGTAAACTTGACGAATATCTGTTGGTTGTATTGGTATGTTTAGGGCGTCAGCAAGGTTCGTCACAGTTCCACTTAAATCATCATGTTTAAGGAACATTTCTTAACTCCAGAGTAGAAATTTTTGTAGCTTTTTCCAACGCATCAATTTTCTTCTCCAAAGACTGTATATATACATTATCCAGCTTTCTGTCTTGTTCTAATTGCACAATAGTATTTTTCATTTCATCATATTGTTGTGAAATAAATTCAATGCATAAACTTATTTCATTTACCGTCTGGAGTATTTTGTTTTTTTTTACATCTTGCGCTTCCGTCCAATATTTAAACATTTCTTGCATTTTTTAGTATGCATTAGTAATGTTAGAAATAAAAGAATATAAACATTTAATTAGTAAATTTATTAATTCCCCAGGAGTTATTTTTAGGGTGTTTAAAAATGTCACGCGTAACGAAAAAATGTTACACAAAATTTTATTCCAACCCCGATAAAGAAGATTCACTTCAAAATTTTTTTTCCTAAAGCTTATAACTCCTATAACTTAAAATACATAGCCTCAATAACTTAAATTAAAAATTTCACCATTGGCTCTCAGAACTTATAAAATGATTCTATGATCTTTATGACATAAACTGCCATTCCGAATGCAAAACAAAATGTTAGTCGGCATTTATTGCTTGCACATGTTTGCTAGTAAACTGTTAACGTAAACTATCAGTGTTTACAAATTGTTTGTTTGAAACTGTAGGTATTTTAATGTACAACAGCTTTTTTGTATCATAAGTTTTTTATCTCTGTTCAACAGGGCTATTGCGAATCTTTTTTGACAGCTTAAATAAGTCTATCTCAAAGTGTGTAACGAACGATTTTCAAACTTATTTCGTCTTTTTGTAACCGCATTGATACACTGTGATGACAATTTCGAGTGTCATCAAAGTTCGGTTCGCAACTACCTAGATTGAATGTCACTTTTTAGGCTATAATAATAATAAAATTTATAAAACAGTTCTTTTAAATAAAATAAGTCCTAAACGAAAATTAAGATATCAACGAAGAAACTTAAACTTAAACAGTCTTTAACTGTTTACGAAACTTTATACAAAATGTTATTTTTTAACTGTCATATCTATGAATTTTATTTAACCATATTCTAGATAACTACCTGGTATACCTACCTATATTGTGATCTCTATTTATTATATTTATAAGCTATTAGCTACATATTATAAGCTTGAAGAGAAGTATTTGAACGAATGACCATAAGTTAAAATAGAAACTAATAACTTGTCTCTCAAAACCCGATAATTTAAAATAAGAAGTTGAGTTTGTAATTTAAATCGGTACCTGATAAGATAGTGTGGTTTTGGCTAATTTCTTATATTGTAAATTATAATATTTTTTCACGGGAACATACATTGAGGTATCATTATAATAAAATTGAACATTTAAGAATTTGTATAATTTTAAGTGAAAACAGGTGACTTTTATGCGTTACTGTTTTGGTCCTTTTACAACTATATAATATATATAGTATATGTGGGTTTACCAGAAAATAATGGCCAGACTTCTTCAAATATATTGAATAATAATTTGTTAGAATGTGTTCACGTGCGATAATAGCCACAACCGATAAGATAGTTCCATAGTAACACAAGCGTATAATTAATTACCAATTTTATCTTTATCTTTATCTTTACTAAAAAAACGATGAAAGAAGACGCAAGCGATGCGTTTCAAAAGTTTGTGAAGCTCGGTTGTTATTAAATGAAATAAATAGTAAAACGCAACATTTTACCCATAAAACATATTTACTATGAATAAATAAGTTTAACAGTATTATAAATTAAAAAAAAAACAATTTTGACAATTTTATTTTATCTTAATATAAAATATATATTTTAAAAATAACTTTGTACACGACGAACTTCCAATTAGTGATAAAAATATTGTTATGATTTTACTAATAACATCATTATATATATTTTTTTTTGTCGAAACTAAATCATTATTCATTATAAATATATTACATACTAGAACGTTTAGATATTGTTAAATAATTGATTCACCTTAACCTTACTAAGCTTGAAACTCTGAAGGCACTGGCGTATATTTGAGTCCGGTGTCGTTAAGCAGAGTGACAACCCAAGCATCTTTGGGCAGCTTGCCTGACTCCAGCAACTTGACTGCAGCAGCAATATTAGCAGCACTCGTGTAACCAACGAAGAGACCTTCCTTTTCTCCGATTAACTTTTTATATTGAAGAGTTTCCTTGTCTGACACAGTAATAGTTTGATCCATATATTCGAACTTGAATATATTTGGGACGCAACCATATCCAGAGCCTTGTAGTAAATGCAGAGGCTTCGTGATTGGACAACCCTTGATGGGCTCAGAGCCCTCAGGTTCAACTACGCAGCATATTATTTCAGGATTCTTTTCCTTCAAATATTTGGATGTGCCAGTAAATGTTCCTGCTGTCCCGACGGTAGCGATGAACGCGTCTACACGATGACCTGTTTGACTCCAGATTTCTGGGCCCGTAGTTTCGTAATGAGCATCAGAATTCATTTCGTTATTGAACTGGTTAACGTAATATGCACCGGTTTCTTTTACTATTCTTAAACCTTCCTCTTCCGCGACCCCAACGTCAGCTAAAGTGACATTGCCGTATGTTCCTTCGACTTGGGGCAATCTGATACACTTTGCACCCAGAGCTTCCATGTGTATCGCCCTTTGTGCACTATTACCTTGAGACATAGTTAATGTCAGAGGATGTCCAAGAACAGCGCAAACCACGGCTAGCCCACACCCCTGATTACCAGATGTAACTTCTAGTACTGGCGCTCCAGGTTTTAATTCCCCACTTTCACGTGCCTTCTGAATCATGTGAAGAGAAGATCGGCATTTGATAGATGCTCCAGGGTTCATAAACTCACATTTTGCCAGTATTCTCCCAGGTCCAGGCCAGATCCTGTCAAGAGCCACGATCGGCGTGTTCCCGATGAGTTCAAGAGCAGACGCTTTGATATCAGTAGTTGTGCCGTTTACAGCAGACATGTTGCAACACGAGTTACTCGGACAAGCTTGCTTACAATACTGAATACAGATATGATGTAAGTCTCCTTATATCAACTTATCAATCTATTGAAGGCGAGCTACAAGTGTCAAGAAATAGTAGCAGCATACCTCGTATGAATTTTGTACACCTATGCCTTGCGTGATCAATTATAAAAAAAAATGTATTATTATGCATAGTATATTTGATACATATTTGAAGTTTAAGTGCAAAAGTAATAAGTGCCTATATATGTATGTGTAGTAGTAATGACCTTAAAGAAGTCAAATTTATGATTGTAAAATCAAGTACAGTCATGAACTTTCAAACCTTATGTGGATAATGTATTTTAAGATAAATTGAATATTATTTCCAACTATTTACAAACATTAATTTACTTAATAATATCTTCTAAATTGTTTTTCAAAATGCCCGAATATTTAACTCGAAGCGAGAAGAGATGAATAAATAATGACTATTATTTATATTACATAGATTGCTCTTAATATGGTATTGTAAATTTTGTTGATATTTTGATTAACATCTCATATTCGTCTCTTATCGCTAAATAAGCTAATTGGAACATATGGCATTATTATACAAATTTAATCTTTTTAACCAAGGGTTAACGACACGGTAGCTCAGAAGGAACTCAGCTTGTGACAGATTCACGGAAGTCGCAGGTTCGATTGTTACTCGTGTTGATTAAGTTAAATAGAAAACAGGATAAATGTGCATCTTTCTATTTTATTTATTTAATATACCGATTTGGCATAGTTACTATTTCATTATCCTTATGTAAAGATAATACATATATCAGAATTAACTAATATTAGGAAAGATAAGTCGAATTAATATTTAAATCTATTTAATACTAAACTACACCATAATGTAGGAAGTTGAAAAGTTTGTTTGTTTAAATGTTTTGTTCTTTAGAACTAGCAGTGCGATTTATAAAAATATTTTTGCATTTTATAGCCCATTTATTGAGGAAGATAAGGTACATACCCTGAAATTGTATTGGGTGATAATTGTATATAATAGTACTAGATAATTTTGACAAACAATATAAGAAAAAACTTTAAGAACTCTTAATACAGATACAGAAACCAAGCCAACACAATTATTTATAGGTGTTTGGTTTGCGCGTCTGTGTGTTTGTACCATCACCGAAAACTTACGTTAGACTACGTTTCGTAATACCTAATTGTATAAAGTTTTAAAAATTAAAAATATTTTTTTATCATAATTACTATTAATTAAAGACATACCGTGGTCGAATACTTGAGTGATAAATAATTGATATCATTTATAAGTAATCAGTAATAAAAATTAAACAGGATTAAACATATTAAAGAATCACACTAACTTCATTATCACTCTAAAAATTCAAGGTCAATTAGGCATAAAGTTTTGAAAAAACACTAATTATTTTCATTTGTATTGCAAAAAAAAAAAATTCATGTTGTAGTTGACACCTACTCAACATAAGATGGCACTAAATGGTATTGCTAAATTGCACTAAATCAGAAATTATTGAGCTGGCCGTAAGCGAAGCTCTTAACCGTTTAGGAATATATTTTTGAGGCAACATCACAGGAAAATCACTTGACCAATTTTAACTGAAATTAGCACGCATGTCAAGGACATGACTGGGCTTGTTCTCCAAAAAACAGAATAAAAAATATTGTTTCGTTTTAAAGATGTGGTCAAAAAACTGAATCTCCCATAAACTTAAGCTTAACTGAACCTGCGCGAGTCAATCGTTACTCTTAACCTTTTCGGTGCCAGCAACTTTATTGGAAGTTCTTGGGCGCGGTATGGACCGACTTTTGTAGCATAAAAAAGGGAGAGGGCGCTCAGCTCAACTCCCGCAGCGCATTGTGGCGGATCCTAGTTATAAAATGAAGACCGATGTTTTTGATAATTGACATTCAAAACGGAGGATCAGCTTTTATAAGAGTACCACAACTCCCGCTCTGGTTTTTAAAATACTATTCCTATCTTAGAAAAACTTTCGATAGTTATTTACTAATTTAAAGGACAAACGTGCAAGAAGTTCAAGGATATTCTGATTTATATAACAAATTCAGTCTGTTTGTAATGTAACATAAATAAATGTGCATGAAGGTATAATGTACAATCTAAATTAAAGCTATTTTCTACTATTTCGACACTTTCCAAATATTGATCAAGTAGTGATTGCCTGCCCTCTTTCAAGTTTGGTCTAATGCTACCCTTGTTCAGGCGTGATTACCGAATATACAGTCATAAATCTGGGAGGTATGTATACATGCATGAATGTAGACAGACGACGAAGCTTCTTAGCAATCCATGGATTCACCGTGCGGGTGCCGGGCCCATCGCGTTGCAAGGAGAGGAGTGCAAGCAGTGCCTGGGACTTGCGACCCAGGAGTAGGTTTAAGGGGCTCCTTTATTATGCGCAAAAACGCTACCTTCACCCTCCACACTTCTCTCCCTACCTAACCAAATTTGGAAAGAACCTACTAATGCCGCCTTTGAAATACGTTCTAGAAATGAACCGATGCTTGTTCTAGAAAGGCCAAGGTCTTTAAGTAGGCTATAGAGAGATTTTGCTGTTATACCTCTCGCTCCCACTTCTACCGCGTACAAACTAACTATAAAATTATTCCTGATCAGTTCGTTGATCAGTTCGTAATACTTATTTAGCTTGAATGTGTGATCCCTTATGATGTTTGTTTCCCAAGGAACAGTAAGCTCCACAAGTATCACGCGCCTCAGATGTTTCGAATACAGGAATAAGTCCGTTCTGGATGACGAAACACCAACACCCCAGGGATTTTTTAATGCTTTTCATACGTGTCCATCATGAGAATCCAATCAGGAGCCGCGCCTAATATTGAATAAGGCTTCGCTTTTGATTTTTTGGAGGAGCCTTCTTTTACGAATTCTACAGATCGTTTGGTGGTTGTTATACCCTTCCGCGCTCTTGCTACTGAAAGACTAACCGCTTCCCGTATAATTTCTAATACCTTGTCGTGGCGACACGAGTATTGACCTTTATCTTGAAGTACCCTACACCATACTAAAAGGGGTTTGCGGTTCCTATTGCCTCCCCACAGATGTTACAAGACTTTTCGGTGGCTTTGCCCCATCTTACTATTGTACATTATTGTAATTCACAAAATGTATAGCTGTGCTTAATTATTTTTTTTACCGGTATTGTTTTCTGCCAACTAGAAATAGAAATAAACTGTATTTTAAGTGGTGTCCCAACAGCTTTTAGCAATTATTAGATTTATATTAAGATTAATTAACCGATATACCGAGCAATTAACTTTTTCTTGTTATGGACATGGATGGAGTTTTAAAAAATAAGGCAAATAATTATTGTCAACATTCTCTTACGACATCAGAGGAATTAAGCAACCAGCATTAATCTACTTTGAAAATATGACTCATGAATTATAGCACAAAGATTCTGCATGGATATGCATCCATATGCATATTTTGGATATTTTCTATACGTTCTAAGTATTTATGTTTCCTATGTATTTATGTTTCTTTTAAGATCCTAGTGACATTATTATTATAAGCCATCATTATTACTTTCTTTACGATAAGAATACAAAAAATGTGATACCTTACTCAACTCTCATATTTTAATTTCTAATTAGTAATATTTGAATATGAATAACATATAACAACAACAACAATAATAACCATATCAATTTCAATACAGTAAATTATAACTGAAAACTTCACAATAATGTAATGTGTCTTAATCAATTACAAATGAATTAATAACATCTAGAACAGGAATTTGAATAGTTTGGTACGAGGCCATCTTGTTATGGCGGCTATGTAACCGACATGTTTCTCAACTGTCATTGTGCAAGCCTTTAAATCTTATATCTACATACATATTGTAATATAGTTAAAGAGTATGGAACTAGTTCTTGTTTTTTTATTCATAGCAGTTTTGTTGAGAATCGTGGCTTCAAGACACACAGCAAACTTTTTTCTTTATATAAAAGTTAGGCTAATGCCTAATGCAGATCGTGCCCGGATTCTTCAGATTACTAATGCGATTTTTTTAACCTGCGGAATGTGAGAGAAAATCACTTCCATTTAGATTTATAAATAAGCTCGCCGAATAGAATGTGTTCAAATAATTAATAATGCTATGGATCAAGATATTCAATGTAGTTAACATAATATATGCTGTGTCGTAGCGATCGTTGTCTATGGTGTTCTCGGGCTACAGGATCCCGAATATCTAGCAGCGTTATTGTTTTTGAAGAAAATCTTACCTTTCCATTGTGCATAGCACAACAAATGTTGATGCAGGGCCTGTCTAAGGCGCGCTACGTAGTATTAAACATTTTATAACGTAAAATAAAAGCCATGGAATAAAATAATTTTCATAACGTTTAGCTCGTTCTAATCTTAATCTTGTCTACGTCAGACTATACTGTAGACACAGAAGTTGTTTGATTCCAGCCAGTATGGATTATGATTTCGTAAACATTAACAATTATTGTTAATAGTGCTCTTTTTCTCTAAAAGTAACTAAGATTAAAATTGTTAATAGGTTTAATTCTATTCTCAAGCCTCAATGTTTTTTACATACATGTGTACATAGATCTTTATTTTTTTTATGTTTATAAAGAATTGAATTATACAATTTTTATAGAAATCATAAAAGTACATCAAACCAGATCATATCATGAAAGTATAGATAGAGTAGATAGATATAGTATCAGATCATAAAAGTAGATCAGAGATATTGTGAGATTATTTTAGAGAATTCTTAAAGTTTAAAACACTATTTTTATAGAAATATACACTATTTTTATAGAAATATACACTATTTTTATAGAAATATACACTATTTTTATAGAAATATACACTATTTTTATAGAAATATACACTATTTTTATAGAAATATACACTATTTTTATAGAAATATACACTATTTTTATAGAAATATACACTATTTTTATAGAAATATACACTATTTTTATAGAAATATACACTATTTTTATAGAAATATACACTATTTTTATAGAAATATACACTATTTTTATAGAAATATACACTATTTTTATAGAAATATACACTATTTTTATAGAAATATACACTATTTTTATAGAAATATACACTATTTTTATAGAAATATACACTATTTTTATAGAAATATACACTATTTTTATAGAAATATACACTATTTTTATAGAAATATACGCAGTCAAAGAAAAGTCACAGTAATAAAAAAAAATAAGTGAAAAAGGGAAATATTTGGATTTTGCTCAATCCTAAAAATATATTGTCTGAAAACATAGATTATATATTTTTACGTACAGATTTTTTTACAGTATGCATCAGTATCCAGTATCAGTATACAGTATGTATCAAGAGCAGATTAAAATTGATTTATGGTCAAATAAAACAATAATAAAAATATAAAATTAATTCATTTATTAAAACTTCACTTGTAAACTGATCACCGGTCTATCGGAGACAATAACAACGAGCAGCGCTTGGTGAAATTCATAGCTGAAACAAAAATATTTCATTTAATTTTCTCGTACATATTTACTACAAAATCTAATAATATAATGAAATCAAAACTGAGGACCGTTGAGCGATAATCTTTAAAAAAAAAAAACAAATTGTAGTTTAAAAAAAAAATCCATTACTTCTTCACACATACTCTCCGATATCGGGACAAGTTTGTTTACAAATCTGATCCAGTAACTTTCATCCATCAGTGAACATTCAAGTGACTTCTCCAAGTTGGGAGGTGATATTTCATTTTAGCTAACACAATGGACCTAAACTCGGCTGACGTATGTACAAGTCCAAATAATACTTAATTATATAATTATATATCATATATATTATGTACTCAATACAATAACTAAAGCATAGAAGTAGCCTAAATTTGAAGACTTAATTGTGCGTACCAGTTGACCTCTTTTTTCATAGGTACTGTGAAAACATAATGATGAAAGAAACAAATATAAAGTTGTCAGAACAGCAAAATGTACATTTATAAATGACATTTTGACCCAAATAGTCACCATTGTCATTTATATTACCATTATGATAGTAAATTGGAAAGTATAATTAATATTTGACTTATTGGGTATGGACAACGTTTACACATTTTGGTTGTGTTTGATGTCGGCTGTCAGTGGTGTGTTCTTGTTTAGTTTTATTTACGAATTCATATAGTTATTTACATATTTTCTCCGTTTCGTTGAGAGAAAATATAACCTAATAGCATGAGCAATGGAACGACACGATTACAAAGAAAAAAATTTGAATGGTAACAATTTAGTCCTTAATATGTGAATAACATTGATTGTTTTATAAGTAGTTTAGAAAAACATTGCTGTAGTTCTATTGTAATTTATTTGTCATTTCTTTTATAAGAGGTTCTCGAAGTGGCGAATAAAAAAAATACCTACCTAGGTATGTGTTAACCTAACCATATTTTTTTTTGAATTTACTTTCAATAAATGTTTTTTTTTTTTATTTTGTATTTTTAGTTTATTTGTCGTATTTATTATTTTTAATACTACCTAAGTCATTTTGTAGAACGTAATAAAACTAAACGTTATCGCACGCGGCAAAAACCTCGAAGTGATAGCACTTTTAGATGTATCTCTTTCTAGCAAGTGATGGAAAGCACCTAACCAGTCTTTTAAAAGGTAGGTAGGTAAGACCATAGAGATAAAGATCACTATCGATATCGCGGATAGGTTTACAAATGTCACATCACTAGAAGAAAATCTGTTGTCTACGGCAGTGTACGCTTTAAGAATATTAAGCTCCTTCTATGATCAGAGCACATCAAACAACTCGTCTATATGTTTACCTAAAACTAGTTATCTTTCCTTTTTTGTGTCAAATATTTCTTTTTTGTCCTTTTATAACTTAGAAAGGGCTTAACCGATCTTGATGAAAAATATTTTGTAATAATAACATGTGATTCGCAAATCATAGGCTGTATATCAGTACTGGCTATATTTAAAACTAAAATAGTATTTCTAGGCCGAAGCCATTGGCAAAAACTAGTAAACATATAGATCTAGAAATTACCTCATTCCACAGTAGACGCGTCCAAATTTACATTTATATAACTGGCACCCATGTTTTCTCTATGTCTAGGGGACACCACGTGCCGCTTTGCGTTCTCACTCTCATCAATATCAGAATCACACACGCCACACTTCAACTGCCCAAACTCATAATAATTATATTTATTTCTCGACAACATCAAAATATTATGCTTTAGTTCCAAATAAAAACGAAAAACATTCTCCGATGACGGTTTATTAACGAAATGATCGGCATAAACTAGATGAGTGAGCAAGGACCTTATGGAATTAAAAACTTCCTTGCAGGGTACACAGGTAAATGTAGCACCATCACTATGTAGAACATAGTTGCCTCTCATATATACACTTATAATGTCACCCTTGTTTTCTTTCAATTTGCATTCAGCCATCAGATTCTGATGATTTATGTCAGATAGGACGTGTTCTACTGCAGCGTTCAGATCTTTTATATTAGTGTCACAAATATCACAATTTATCTCTTCGGCAATGACAATTTTGTTCGCTTCCAGCATCTTAGTCTCTGAGTCGGGGTAGAGGGCTGTACTGATCAGCTTCGCGATAGTGTTAACGTGAAGAGTGCTCTCGAAATGATCAACAATCGCAGCGAATGAAGGCAAAGCCACATACGTTGGGCAAATCGTGCAAACGTAGAAATTTCCAAAGCTGGCGAAATATTCGCCCGGGCGACACTGGTTCTTGTATAGAAGCGACAATTTGTGCGGTGCAGCGTTACGCAAATGCTTCTTCTGACGAATGTGATTGAACAAAACCTGCCTTGGACCTTTCAAAGTCATATCGCAGCAGGAACAGTAATTGGCAAGTTTACCAGATGGGCGAATAAAGTTCTCGATTACCACATGATCTCGATTGTTCAAAAGTTTGCCCACCGTTGCCAGAAATTTGGCCCAATCCAAGCTTTTTGGACCCCACTCGGCCGGTATTTGTAAAGATCCATCTGGGAGATCAATCTTCATCTTGCGATACAGTCTATCCGACAAACGTCCAAGATGATTCTCATCTAAGATATGTAAAATTACTTTATCAGTGGACTCCATAGAATATTTACATAATCCACATTTAAGGCCATGCGAGTCTTTCGTTACACCAAAATTAAAAAGAAATTTATAATTAATATCTTCGATGCCATCGGTCGTCTTGTCACCGGCAGCAAACGGAATGTTTTTATCCGACTGCAAAATATAAGCGAGGTTGTGTATGTGCGTGTCGCTGAACACGTGATTCAGGACGCTATCATAACGGAATCTTAATGTGTAATATTCGCAAGCCATGCAAAAGAACGCAAGTTTTCCTGTACGGTCGTCAACTAAAGTAAGTAATTTATGGTTCTTAAGTAGTTTTATGATAAAATTCTCGATAGGTCCATAGTAGCGATACTTTTTAATTTGGTTCTTCACAGGTCTCTCCGCCTGATCGTCTTCGTTGTCGTAGTTCTTATTCGCGTCAGTTGCGAAGTTTTGGTTAACATTGTCCTTAATACTCATTATAATGGGGGCGACTGAGCTCGTTTGCGTTGAAAAATCGGTAGCTGTTATTTCTTGCAAAAGTTTATCGTAAATAGTTTGATAAAACTTCATTGCCGCGTCGATACTTGCCTCGGAGTTATCTGGCAAGTGTTTTATTAAGGCTGTCTCTAACTTCGCAGAGAACATCTTATCCAGCTTTTCAACTGGTTTTACCAATTGCAGGATCTGCTCTATGTTTTGACCAGTCTCACTGCCTCCCATAGCTGAGAGACGTCTGGACATTTTTGGCAAAACTATCGGTTCCGCGACATCCACACTCTCTCTCTTCAACTTAGGTAAATGCACTTCTAAATTAAAATGTTTCTGAAGAGATTCCATGAGAGGAATCTCGTCATTTAATTCAATTTCAACATTGCAGTCGGTGCAAATATGAACTTGTTCTGCATTTTCAGCAATCAGAAATTCGGTTTTAAGTAAATTAGGCACTTCACTGACGGGGAGGCTGTTGAAGCGTTGTCTTTGCAAGCTGCTTTTCTTCTCAGTAGTAAAGATATATTCAACTTGAACAACATCGCGCTTCTTCAAAAAAATTTTTCGATGAGTTTCATCCAGATCTCTTAAATAGCGTAACACAACTGTATTCGTTTGTGTTATCGGATGGTTTATTATTTTCTGAAAGTGCTGAGCCAGCCGCTTCACGTCATCTACCTTCCGGAAGGAAAGCAAGGATAATTCGAAAATACCTTTGCAAATTTCATCCATATTCTCCTTGATAGCAGACATTTTTTATGGAATTATGTACACTTTATATAAATATGTACAATGATTCTAAGATAGACCTATCTCGTGATGCCGAGAATAATAAGTCGGTACACCCAGCTTCAGCTGTGATGTGTCAAATTTGTTGCCCGTACGATGTTTAGAAATTTTGTGCGTTTGTTCCAGAAGAGGTTAATTAAAATTTTTGTTTACTGGTTTGATCTGAAGACTATCACCGCATATCAAGATCTGTAATTAAAAATAAAGACTATAAATACATACTAATTTATAAATGCAAAAGTACTGAAGTAAAGTGAAAGTACTGTCTGTCTTGTTGTCCGTTACAATGTTAGGGTCAAAATTGGCCAAGCTTGAAGGGGTTCAAATGGGGGATGAAGTTTGTATAGGCAACGTCAACATTCTCAAGTCAGGAATGGGAACAAAATATTTAGTGTTTGTTTAAGAAATAAACAGTTTCTCATTGTTTTTGTAAAAGCCTAATATAATCAACCAGAACACTGGTTAGTAAAATCATTATCCACTGAAAAAGTAAATGTAATGTACAGGTAAATGAGAAACTAGCAACATCTAGTTGACATATAAGTAAACATTTTGAATTATACATACAAAGTGGTAAGTTACAATGAACAACAAAAAAACTATTTGTGTAAGATTGTGTATAAGTAAATGTTGCTAAGAAAGTAAACCTCTTAATTTATATACATATATAATTTATATACATACAAATATTTATATACTGAAGTATATAAATATTTGTGAGTATATAAGTATTGAGCCCACTCTGGTGTAACATTCTTTTAACATGAATCTTGAATGTGTGTTTTTTACATCACAATAAAACAAATTTTTTAAGTCATAATAATCATTAGTCTCTCTCTCTCTTTTCTCATAACCCAGCAGATAATACCAAAAAAAAATCTAGTTCTGTTAAATAAGATAAAGTAATACTTAACTTTTGTAATCACTGTGAACTTAGCAAATCATAAACCTTATTATATTGCTCAAAGATGCATTTTTTGTCCTTTTGATACTACAGTACACATATAAATACAATTTTCCTACATATATGTTTGTCTGTGTCATGTATGAATGTATGTGAGTATGAAATAAGGAAACAACTTTTAACACCAAAATAATGTTCACACCTTTCTGTTTGTGTGCAGCTAAAATCTGTATATAAAAAATGTTTGCTTTGTTAGAAATAATGATTGAAATTATATTCGTTATTTCTTTCAGAGTTACATCTTCACAATATGAAGAAGTTACCGAAGAACTTAAAGGGTTTCCAATCTTCATTGTTATTGCAAAAATTTCATCATACCTACAAACATTTACATTAGATACAAATTCAAAGCAACGGGATAATTCAAACATTCTACTACCTATAACGTCAATACTACACAAAATCATATAGTTATACCTACTTAATTATTACTCAATTATAATTAAAAATATTACTAATATCCTTAACACAATCGACATTAATTATGTCGGAGATTATGTTTGAGTAAACAAACAATCTGCTATTTGTAATAGTTTGTGGTATTTAATATTTATTACGATTTACGATATAAAGGAGCGCTGACAAGAGGTACATAAAAGTTAGGTTAGAATGATGGTGCATTTTAGGTGATATAGTCAATTAATGATGTTAGTAATGTACAAGGTTTTGTTTTTGTTGAAATTGTATATAAATACCTGTAAATCTTGATTTTGTGCATGGCAGCGTAAACCGCCTATTATATTTGTACGGGCATTTGGTGACAGTCCTGTGGTGACTGGTGACATGATAGATAGTAGAATACAAGAGACTTCACCATAGACCAATTTAACAGATAATAAATAAATACAAACTAAACGGCAATAGTTACAAAAAGGAGTTTAATTTAGTTTTAATTCAACGTGTTTTTTAATACAAATATTAAATATTTGTTAACGTACAATGTAACTAAAATCATTTATAAAACTATAAATCATAACTATATTTAACTTTAAAAACCATGTATTTAGAAGTGTTCTATTTTTAATTATATTTGGTGACCTTTGAAAATTTTGAGACCAACAGTATCTGGTCAAAGCGGACTATATTTTAAAACTATTATTAGTATTCATGTTTTTTTTTACACATATAGGTTAATGCTTGCCTACATTCCACATGATGGTAAGAGAAATGTAGTCTTAGGTGGTAAGGCGCATTAACCTAGCTACCTATTCACACTTCTCTTGAAGACACCCACTTTATATTCGGCCGGATATACCGACGCAGGGAAGCTGTTCCAGTCCTTTGCTGTACGAAGTAAAAAAGACAGACAGACAGTGAAAGCAAAGCGCTTCCTTCGGACAGGTGGAATGTCCACAACAAAAAGATGGACATTTGCCGTGCGTTAGAACGTCCAATGATGGAAGGGGGCCGAGGGCATGAGGTCGTGTAATTCTTGCGCACACTCACCAAAATGTATCCTATAGAATACTGAGAGGATAGCAATTCTACGCCTGAGTTCAAGGCTGTGGAGATCGGCTTCTACCAATTCAGGATCGAGTCAAATCTCAATTGAGTCCAGAACCGGAAGATGAGCCTTTGCAGCACCAGCAAATATGTGACCACAGTACTCTACACATGACCGGATCTTTGCTTTGTATAAAACAAGAAGCTTTCCCAGTGTAAAGTACTGCCGGACCTTTGCAAGAACGGCAAGCTTTGATGCTGCTGCTCTTGCTCTGGACTCAATGAACCGACCAAAGTTGAGGTTCGAGGAAATCTATAAGCCTAACAACTGAAGCCGGTCACTGTACTCCAAGGATACATTCTAGAAAGTTGGACCCAAGGTGAAAGGGCTCCTTTTGGCGGGGAACAGACACGTCTGCATTTTGGTGGCGTTGAATTTGACAAGATTGGCATTGCTCCATGCAAAGACTGCTTGAAGATTGTCATTCATACGTTGCATCATGGCTTCTGTTTCAGACTGTACTTGATCTTTATAGCCCGAGTACTCGGCACATAACTAAAACTGTCGTCTGCATACCCATAGGTAACGGGCTCCAGCAGATCGTTAATGTGCAGCAGAAAAAGAGTTGCAGAAAGAACGGACTCCTAAGGCTCTCCGGCATTTAATTTCAAGGGTTCCGAGGAACACCTGTCGGAAAGATCTCTGGCTCAGCTACTCAGCTCTGAACTTGCTTATAAGACTCGCATGCCAGACCCTGTCAAATGCCTTCGAGACGTCCAGAGAACGGTGACCGCTTTTTCGTCCTTCTCGATGGCTTCGCCTAAAATGTGTGTAGCATACACTAGGAGGTCCCCAGTGGACCTATTAAGGCGAAACCCGTACTGTCGGTCACTGAGGAGATCGTTACTTTCTAGGTGTGCTTGAAGGCGCGAGTTCAATACACACTCCATAATCTTGCAGAGTATCTAGGTGATTGAAATTGGTCTATAATTAGCAGGATCGGCACGGCTGTCTTTTTGGGTCAACTCAGCTGCACATGTCTTGAGAAAAATGGCTGGTATACCATCAAGACCACTGGCTTCATTCACATCTAAACGACACGATGTTCTCCATACCTCTTTGTTTGTGATGCAGATTTCAGGCATCTAAATACCGCAGTGAGGAAGATGTGCTGGAGAAGCATTGCCAGTGTCTAGAAGCAAATTATCAGCAAGCAGAAAAGCAAATACATTCGCTTTCTCTGTCGCTGTATGGGCCAGGGATCTTTCCGGCTTCTGCAAGGCAGGCAGTGAGGTTTGGCAGAAGTTTGACTCGATTGATTTGGCAAAAGACCAGAAAGCTCGACTAGCAGTTGGTCTGACAATAATCTTTTCGCCATTCTTAACGATTCGATCGAGACGAGCCTTCCGCAATGCCTTTTTATAGGACTTGGCAGCTTTGTTAAAGGCTCTCTTCTTTAAACTTACATCCGGAGTTTTGAGGCTTCGAGCATCAGCCCAAATGAGATATGCCGAATGTTTTCGGTCTTAAGCATGATCACATTCGGCATTAAACCATGGGCGAGCTTTGCCACCTATGGGTACATCAGCAAAAGGCATAAAATACTCCATTGTCTGATGCACCACATCGGTCATAGCGTCCGCGCAACTCGACGGATCCTAAGAAGCAAAGCAAACCTGCCGCCAAGGATAAGACGCAAACAAAAACAAAACAAAAGAGTGCCGCATCTCATCCCAATCTGCTAACTCGTATTTCCATACTCGCCTAACACCATGAGGTACGAAAGCTGGTGGGAAATATGTTAACAAAGATTTCACCAGACAGTGATCGGAGGTTTCCACGGGGGAAGTGACCTCTACATGATACCTGTCCGCATCAGTTGTCAGCAGAAGGTCCAGACAATTGGCTGTATAACCTACCACATCGGTACCCTTGTGGCTTACCTCAACAGCTGAAACAGGTCCAAGAACAACGCAAAGTTCCGCGCTTCTATTCCAGCATGCTTCTATTCCAGCATCGGTCTTCTGGTACAGGAACAAACAGTCCTGATGACAGGCGTTAAAGTCCCCCAGAAATACGAGCTCAGCTGAAGGGTACTGATGCAGAGACATATCAGCAGCCTAACCAAGATACTCAAATAATCTAGCTGTCTCCCGGTCACCGCTGTGCAAACGGTAGACACAGGAATACAGGATTTTTTCGTTTCCTGTGTCTACTAGAACCCATACTGAAGAAAAAGTGGAGTCTTAAGGGTGAGGGAGACTCTGGATACAGAGATCGTTCCACGCGTACACATAGACAGACCCGATTTTTCGCAGCTGGCGGGGCAGTCTTTCGTGGGTGGCTAACCCACTAAATGGGCCCCCAACTATCTGCGGGCGGCCAGCGGACGCTAGTATCGGATCGCGTAGTTTTGTTAATCTTTTACTAATATTTCACTAGTCATGTTATGTAAGTATATCTAATATTAAAAGTATAATATTCTAATTTTTCATAGTTCCAGATGAATGTTACGCATCTGCTTGTCATTAGTATACAAACAAAAATTAGCATTTTATGAATATCATAATTTAATGTTCCCAACTTGAGTGCAAATATTTATACAACTGAAACAAAAGCTATTCTCTGAATCATCTTGCCACGCTGTTGCTAACGTGTTATTTCAATTAAGACAAAAACAATACTTTTAATGTATATTACAAGTATTACAATTACATTCCACTGAAATGAATAAAAATTAATAAAACATTTAGAATTTAATTACAATATAAAATATGCCTTCAAAATATTTTATAGGTGAATTATAAACACTAATTTTAATAAAAATTTGAAGATTAGAACATTTGAATTAATATATGGTTTAAAATATATTTTTTGTTTGTAATGGAGACAATATAAGTTTTATATTTCATAATAGTTTATTGGACTCAATATTATTTATGTGAATTATTTAATCTAAATGAGGTTGTTTTACAACGCAAGAAATATTGACTTTGACAGTTCACTGTTCCGACAAACGATTGTTAAATTTGTTCTGTATTGATATGTAGTCAAGTATCGTTAATACAATGAGATATTAATATACGTTAAGTTAATAGTTGAAATTTGAAACGACACCTTAATTTCTTTTTATTACAAAACCAACAAAAGTTATCATGGAATTTGAAGACACCTCCGTTGACGATGATACATTGTGTAACATTTGTCAAGCAGAATTTCTGGATATTGATGATTTACAGCTCCACGTTAAACAGTACCACCTAAACAAATCGAATTTATCAAGATATTGCCCGTTCTGTATAGAAATTATGACAGATTTAGAAAGTCTAGCATTGCACATGAGAAACAAACACTTTAGCTCCATACAATGCTGTAAATATTGTTCAAGGATTTTTATTGACACTGAAATTTTATCGATACATGAAAAAAAACATAGACATTCAGAATTATACCCAAAACTATCTTGTTCTTATTGTAAAAATATATTTAATAATAAAAATGAATTAGAATTACATGAATTTAAGGAACACCAGCATCAGGATGACAGTGTTATGTTACAAGAAGCTTTCCCCATGTTATCATCAGTACTCAATATGAATATAAGATTATTTCTTCAATCAACACATTACAATCGGTTATTTCTTTGTGTTATGTGCAATATGTCAACATCTGACGTCACTGAGTACATGCAACACATTCTGAAAGAAAACAAAAACAGCTACGCCTGTGATATTTGTTATAATGTGTATGATACAAAAACTAAAATGTCTAAACATTGTGTTAAACACAGATTCCCATTTTCTATTCGGAATAGCGTCCAACAACAATGTGAAAGGTGTAACAAGTTTTTTACGGCTACTAACTTGACAAAACATCTCAAAAAGTGTATGGATATGCAGTGCAATTCATGTAGCTTGTCTTTTAATTCTGTTACAGAATTTTCTATCCACATGGCGAGACATACTAATGAAAAGACTGTTCCATTGCATATATGCAAATATTGCCAACGACCCTTGGTGGGTGTGGATACGTTAGAAAAACATATAGAGCGCCAGCATAAGCATGAAATTCACTTGTATAAATATCACTGTAAATATTGTGATAAAATTTTTAAGCATCCAAAGAGATTATTTGGTCATTTTTTCACACAACACAAAGAACTTCAGCCTTATATCTGCAAAATTTGCAATAAAAGCTTCAGAATCAGGAGGAATTTTACTTTACACATAAAATTAGACCACAAGAGTGTTGGTTATGTTGAGTTTGATGGCCAGTTCCATGTTTATTTTACTGATAAGAGATCTCAAAAAGCTAAAGAAATTGCAGTATCAGAAAATGCAGATGTAGAGAATAATATATCTGTAGTATTAAAAGCAGATTTAAATAAAACAAACAAAAAAAAAATTGAATCTGATGTGGAAGAAACTAATCTAAAAGAATCTTTAGACGATCCAACTGATCTAGATTCAGCCAATTTAGATGCTAAAGAAAATGAAAATAACGAAGTCATAACAGAAAATATTGATGGCAAAGTTAAAAATCACAAGAAACATAAAGAGAATAAAAATCCTTACATTTCAAAACTTGCAGATACTCAAGCAAATAAAAGTGAATCTGCAAGCAAAGACCTAAAATCTACTCAGGTAAAGCCATCAAAGAGAAAAATTGATACAGATTATGAAAGCGAAGTCTCGTCTGATAATTCAGACATGCCTCTACTGAAAGTTATGAAAATAAAAAAAATGAAACTCAGAAAAAAGAAGCGTAGAATGCAAAAAAATCAACAAAATAAGTCTACATTAAAGAATTTTATTTGCAAGAAATGTGATCGCAACTGCTATACATATCAGAATTATCATCGACACCTGGCTCTTCATATGAAAAATGAACGAAAAATTTGTGTAAAATGTAACGGTAAATTCAAATCAGAAAACGAACTTAAAAGACACATCGAAAACGAGCATTCTAGTTCAAAACTAACTGAAACTTTGAAAAAAATATTGGAAAGAAAAAAGAATAATTTAGACAGTATTGATAAATCTTTAAACTCCAATCAAATCGAAACTGAAACTGAAAAGAACCGCCCTACATACGATCGATTTAGAAGAACTATTAAAAAAGCTAATATTGAAAAGAGTCATGTCTCGGTAACCATAACTCAAATAGAAAAAGATAAATTATCAGCTAAGAAATTTATAGAAAATTTTATGCCAGAAAATCAAGAAACAAATTCGCGGATAACAATATCCAATAGTTTGTCGATAAAGCCAGTAGTGTGCGAAAAAAAAACACCATTTATCAAACTTACTAAATTCATCCCCAAACCAGAATTGAAGGAAAGACCGAAATTACGCATGCCTGTTAAATTCAAAAACAAAGAAACGGAGGAATACAATGTTAGTATTAAAGTAGTTGATAAACCGTTAAAGTCAGGTTTTAATTTAGTTTCTACAGAAATTATTGATACCCACGACTCGTACCATGATGATCAAGAAGTGGGAGCACCTTCTGGTAATACTATTCCGGAAGTCGGACGAGAAGTCATGTTAGACGGTATTGTCGAAAGTCCAACGCCAATGCAGCGAACTATTGTGATAAACGATAGACTGCCTACCGACAATATTAGAATAGGTCACCTGTGGCCACAAGCACCATTCTTCAAGATTGTTAAAATCAATGAAGTTATTAAAGACGTTCCCAATGAGGAACCGGTGAAAGAAAATCAACCCAATATTACTCTACCAAATGGTACGAAGCTAGTTAATGTCAACCCACTATCCCATCTGTTGGGCGACCGTAATATTCATGAAGTAAGTCGGGCTAAATCTAAGTACTGTTACTATAAACCCAAAGTAAGAAACTTCGGCGAAGCTCTTGTCAAAGCGTTGACGGGTTTGGAAAAAACTCCTTATGCCAGAAAGAAAGCCAATATTCTTCGAAAGAAGATGAAGTCAGAATAAACATGTTCATAAATAGTAAGCAGCCTCACTATATTATTTGTTTTTGCCTTACACCATATAATGAAAGAATTAGAAAAAAAATATTTTTATTATGGAAACAGCTGTAGGCAATGCTTGTACAAAGAAATATTTATCCATGAATAACTAGTTATTTATTAAGTCATTTGTAGTTTTATTGTCAACCCATAAGATTACACTTAAATGTTAAATTATAACCATACAAGTTTAGGTATAGTTGTGGCAGTGATTTTTACATGAAATAATAAACAAATAGATACAACCATTTGAAAAGCTAAATTTAAAGTTAAATGGTTTTAAGAAAATTGAGTCTGTTAATTTTAAAGTCATATTACACTTTTAATTTGTATTCAATAAAGTGTGAGTGTTTAAAGTTTAAATGTTAATAGTTTTAGTAGTTATATAGTTTAGTTATGAGTATAAGAAAAATAAGAATAACTGGTTTTTAATACATGTTTATTATTTCCAAAGAATAAAACAATACATTACTTACATTTTTTTACATGTGTTTTTAAACAAAATATTTCCTAAAATTAAGAATTACAAAATTACCCTTAATCACTAATAAAGACTAATAAAACCGACTTCAAACGAGTTTAAGGAATAATGTCACTACCTAGACGCTTAAAAACAAATAAAAAATAATCACTTATTTGAAGCCGGTTTAAGAAAATATTACTTAAATTAATCACATTATAATTTTAGTTCATTTTCTAAATTAAATCATAGCTTATTTTAATTTTAGACGCATTGACACGGGAGTATATTAAAAATTAAATAATTAGTTACAAATTGTACTCGAGGCTCGTGTGAATGCGTCTTTACGAACAGGAACAGACAAATAAATGTATTCTTATATATTTAAGCTTGCTCGTACATTAAACTTGTTATACTATTTTATAAAGCAAAGTCATTAAGTAGATTTAGTAATCATAGTTAATTGGTTAATTATCGCAATGAAGTAAGGTAAAAGATATTTAATTATTTGCAATTTTAATAGACGTATATTTGGAACATAATTTCGATACCGACTTCAATTGTACAATATGGACATTAGTAGTCGTAATAATTATAAAAATATATTTTTTTATTATTTAATGTCAATAAAATGAGATATTTAACACACACTCACTCAATACTACATTATCAATTGTGTTTACGGGAAGCATAAAACTTATTTAATTAAAGTATTTTGGACAATGTGCCAGTAACTTCAACTAAGTAACAAAATAGTTAATGTATTAAATAACATTAAATTTAGATTTATTCAGATTAAGACAAAAAACATAAAAAATCTGAAAATATTGTTATTAGATTAATATATTTTTTTACATACATTTTTCTGGCTGTTCAGACTATGCTTGTGTATACATAATTATTTAATGACCTAATCATTTATAATATTAGTCTATGACACAGGTGAAAGCTTCTAGCTGTTGACGATGGCCCGATGGTGTGATGATATCGGCGAGCTCGGTGTAGAGTCCAGACACAATTCAGAAGCTTGTTCTGCTAGATCTGTAGTTATCTGAAATATATTAATTAGCATTAATTTTATGTTAATTGGACACATAAAAAGATGCTTTTTTGTTCTACATAATAACTGTAGAAAGTTGTCATGTTATATATGCACTATAATAATAATAATTTTTATTTGAAACAAAATAACAAACATGTATTACATAAACAAGATACAAGTTGACAACTGCAAAAGTTATAAACTGTAGCGCAGCGTCCACTTAATAATGTGCAGTATTGCTCCAAATAAAAGAACTTAATGCAAAAACTATTCGCTAATGCGCTGACATTGTTTATGGATTAGTTTTAGATATAATAAATATAAACCCTAAACAGAATTGGTATCTATTATTGCAAGTGTAAGTGTATGGACTTGTGGGTGTGTGCGTTGGTGTGTTATGTTGTGTTATTTTTGTCACCAGGTCATTTAGCTATTTATTAATGTTAAAAATCAAAGACTCAGTCTCTTCATAAGACAGAGTTGATAGCCATGAACTTTAATTTGTATTCATATTTCGTAAGTGAATAAATATCAAATTTCTTATTAACTTTATTGTAAAGTGAGAAAACTAAGGTGATAAAATGGCGAATGGCTATGACAGAATTACGATGTTCTATTGGCCCGATGTTTCGATAGAAGATTATTTGTTGCAGTTGATTTTTTTTGTTTTCCAGTAAGAATATGTTTCAGAATATTTGTATAGACATAGTTCAGATACCTTGTAGGCGGCCCCGGCGGCGCAGTCCGGAGGCAGACGCAACGTCCGCAGTAGGGCTGCGAGGTGCGGCGGAGGCTCCCCTCCCGCCACCGCCAGTTGCACCAGCCGGGCTCCCATCTCGGCTCGCGCGGCCGCATGGCGCGGTGTGCTGTGAGGAAGTTCGACATATATACATGATATATTCGACATATATATATATATGTTATTATATTTAATTTCATAAAAATAGGCAAAAGTTAATTTCGTATCTCGTCTCAAATAGTAGTATATAAAAGCGAGATATACTCACGTGGGTTCGAACAGTGCCAACGCCCGGCAGGCAGCCGCGAGCGAGGGGCGGAGCGCCCGCAGACGATCGCACACGCCCGCGCCGGCGCCTGGACCTGCACCTCCCACCACCGCGCGGATCTGAAAACACATGATTAATATAAGTTATCCGCAAATCAGTAATTGAAAACATCATTACTTTATCCCACCAGATACCTTGGCGAGGCGCCCAGCGAGCCCAATGGCAGCACCTCAATGGGCTCGCTGGGCGCAGTTCACGACGTTAAAAAGAAGAGGGTAATTTTTGATTTAATAGACGTCACTAGTTGGGTAAGTATATATAATAGTTCTATTGCGGTACCTCCTCGCACAGCGCGCTGTAGTGCTGCAGCGCCTCGCCGGGCCCGTGCCAGCCGCGCAGCGCGTGCGCCGCCGCCGCGCCGCCCAGCGCCGTCACCGCGCACGACACCTGCGACAGCTTGTCTGGACATACGGAGTGCAATGTCACTATATATTCACTTTATATCTCTAAGGACGTTTTAGTTCACTTCAACAAATATAAATACATATATCCATTAAATCCATATCAAAAAAATCTAGTGAAGTTTTTATGAAAGAAGAAATCGATGCTGATGAACAAAGAAAAGAAATGAGAAATTATGGCGGTGGCTACGCGGCGCGAATGGCGGTAATGGCGCGGCGCGGATGGCGGTAATGGCGCGGCGCGGATGGCGGTGATGGTGCGGGGCGTTGGCGGCGCGGCGCGGCTGGCGGTGACGGCACTGCGCTGCTGGCGATGACGGCATTGCGCGGCTGGCGGTGACGGCGCGGCGCGGCTTGCGCTGACGGCGTGGCGTGGCTGGCGGTGACGGCGCGGAGCGGCTGGCGGTGACGGCACTGCGCGGTCGGCGGTGACGGCTCAGCGTGGATGGCGCTGATGGTGCTGATGATCGTGACGGCGATCGTGGCGATGGCAGCTATGGCAGCGGTACTAGTAAAGTACGGTGCGAGCAACGCGTTGAGGTCTGAGCAATTTATCTACCATCGGATACGTCGCAGCATAAAGGTGAATTCGTTTCGATTTACTTCCAATTTTTGCGTTAAATACTCGCCAGTTATAGAAAATTTTGCGATCAAATAAGGTGGTAAGCACTTTATTATTGTTATTGGTATTGAGATTAGCAATCAATCCTCACGATCTTGTTTTTTTTAATTTTTACTGATAATTATTTTACTTTAACTTTACGTCGTTTTGTTACGTATGATAAGACGCGAAATTATTTTATACCGGATTTTCGTAAACGTGAATGTTTGTTTTAAACTCGGAAAACAATGTTTTAAACTTTTGTTTTAAATAACTTTGTTTTAAATTCGGAAAACAATGGTAACGCGATAGCTCTAAAGATTCAACCGATTAAGACCAGACAAGACTTTAAAAAAAAATGTAATTCGATTTTCGGCATATTTTATTTCTTGTCTACCTACATGTGTAGTAATCATGGGCGAACTTACAATTATTAATTAATCGTTTATTGCAAATGCGTATTATTGCCGATCAAGGCCCGTAAATGCTGTAAAATAAATCGGTTAGATAATTTAGCAAAACTAAGAACTTATTATTTACGTCTTGTAAATGTTTTCCGCAACAGAGACTAGAAATATTCGATCGGGGTAAGATGCCATAGATAAAATTCAACCTGCGACAAATTGTACAATGACCAGGGTTGCAAAAGTTTCATTTTTAGAGCTTATGATAGAAAAAGTTAAAAAATCTTTGTTTTTGTTGTATAGCGATGCCAGAGGGTTAAGTACCACTTGAAGTCGGAGCTTGTAGTAAAAGCGATTGAGTAAAAGTGATAGTAGTGAATCTTAGTTCAATTGGGAGTCCGTGGGACTCGGAATTAAAAGCAATGCCATGAAACAAACAGGAGGTTTGTTGGTAGGGCTTAGTGAAAAGCCATATGTGACGAATAAGATTCATGCTTTGTGTTTTATGATGTTTTTTAGAATACATTTTTAGTTTAAAATGTAATGAAAAGTGGTGCTTGATTGCTTTAGGCTTTAATTGAGTGGTCATTTATTTTGATTTATGATGTTCAACTTATTATAACTGTTTTTTCCTTTTTCAATAAGTTGTAAAGGCACAGGTGCAACAGGAGTTCGAGTAGTTCTGATACAGTGCCAGCGACAGGCAGTCACAGAGAAAGAAGGTTTGAAGTGGTCACGTAAGCTACCTTAACGGTACTATAGGACTTTGGTGAGTCATTTTCATATTGTTTTGGTTCTTGTGCTGAGAGTTCTCTGATCACAGAATGTTTAGCAAACAATTTTTGTGTAACATTTAAATAACTCAGTAATTCTAACTGGCAACGATCATAGTGTCCAGAGTACGTTATAGATCTTATCAGAGGTTATGATTAATAATTTTCTATTAGAAAGTCTATTTCAAATCATTCCGATCACAAGATCCCTCAGGAACTAAATGTTTTAGTTGAGCAAAGTGATATTGAATTCACTACAGATAATAGCTTGCCTACTCATACTTGTTGACCGCACCTCACGTGTGGTGTAACACGTGTAGGCGATGGGTCTGTTTTGTGTTTTACATGACCGATGGACTGGTTCATGGTAGTTGTTTGTATATGATCGATGGACTGTATCATATTGCAAAAGTATTGAGTTGAGTTGAGTTGAGTACGCAAGTCTGGTAAAATCATGATTGATTTTGTAAAGTAAAGTGATGGATCTAATGATCAGAGTAGTTTTTAATTGTTGTAAATAAGGTGTAGTACGCACCTTGTGTTAAGAATGTATATAGAGTAAAAAACCTGAGACGTGACATTCACTGGTTTTGTCAGAATAGCCGAGCGAGTGACTTGTCAGAATGGCCGTGTCGTAGATCACGATAATTTAACGATAATTAGTAACTCAATTGATATCATAGTAACAGTGGGGTGTGAACATCGTGACGTAACGAGTCACGTGACCGGAATCGTTTGGAGGGGCACCGGAGACATTTTAAATATTAGAGAGCATTGAGTCGAGGAGGAATTGATTAGTGAGAGCCTTACAGTTCGGACCCCAAACGAGATCGGTTGTTCACGCAACTCTGATAATTGTATAGTGTATACCTACTAAGTAATATGTGAGAATTGATTACCTACATTTAATACAAGAATTGTCATATTGTGTGTGTGGTTTAATTGCCTGAGACCTACGCCTCGGATCCTGTACCAGAATACTCCATTAAGAACGAGCAAGTCACTAATGTGCATCTATCTCCCACATATATATATATATATATATATATATATATATATATATATATATATATATATATATATATATATATATATATATATATATATATATATATATATATATATTTTCTAAGTACAATACATTACATAGACTCGAATAACAATAATTTTAATGTCTTTATTGATAGATGTTTCGTTATTTACCGGACAGTACGGCATCAGGCAGCAGCTCGTCCACCAAAACGCGGTGAGCTTCGGCCCACTGCTGGGCGCCCACTAGGTGATCCACTTCCAACAGTGGCTTGTGCTGCGACATTAACAAATAATTAAGTCAACTTAACTAATAGTATATGCGGGAATCTAATTTTGTTCGTTTTTTCCTGTTTCGAACTTTTATTATTTAACAGATCTGATATTATTTTATACACACTTTGTCAAAAATACAGAAAAGGACAAAACTTTTTCCTTTTGTCCCTAAAGAAGTCCTGTCACCATGTATACAAAATTAACTGTAATAAATAACGAGACTGTTTATATACCTATACAGCGGCTAACGAAAACGTTAGTAAAGGTTACATTATAAAATATATAATAGTTCCTATTTTTGGTGGTTGGTAATTGATAAATTCTTATAAGCTATTTTAATAGAAAGCTCTTTTGTTCCTGATATAATTAATTTAATTTTTAAAAAATGGAAGTGTTGATTGTAAAATCACATTAAAAAAATATATATACAATTAAAAACGTACTTCATATTTTGCTCTATAGGCTTGCGCTATCAGCAACCACTTCTCTGGGATCTGCAGCCTCCTCACAAACTCAAGACGTTCCTTCAGCTCGGAGGTGTCAGCTTTGGATGGTGCATTGCGGTTCAAAACCTCGCGGATGAGATAACCCCGGCTGTGAGATAAGTATATATACAACTTCTTTTTCGTACAATAAATTGTGTGTGTATATGTACTTACGCGTTGTCATCTGGATGATGCATGAGTACGTGCAGCGCCTTGTGCCACTCCCCGTGTGCCTCCAGTAGGTTTGCGAGGTCCCTCACGCAGGCGGCCTCAGGAGCACCCCACCACGCGCTCAGGAGAAAACTAGACAAAAAATCATAATACTACACTGATTGTATTAAATAATAACACATTGCCTAGTATAATAGTTATTTAATTATTATATTTATACTCATTTGTTTGATCTTGCATGTCACTTATGATTGTAATTAAAAATCAGTACTGTAAAACACTAAAATAATAAGAAAAGAGTATTTATTCACAGACACCTGCCTTTTAAAATCATGCAACTGGAGTATTATGTTTCATAAGTGCAATGTATGCCTAGTTGAAATAAAAATCTTCGTCTTTGAAGTCAAATCTTGAGGAGAGGGTGAGGGTATGAATGAGGGTGTTACCTGAGGGTGCAGTCGAAGGGGTCGGGTGTGTATGTGTTGGTGTGCACTCGAGGACGAACATGAGACGCTCTAGAGGAAAGCAGCTCGTAACGCAGATCTCGTACTGGAGACGGACGATTATCCTGGTAAGCGCAAATTAACAGAAAGAAATTAACATAAATTATATACATATTAAAATTGTTTCAATTAAAATACATTATGTTATTATTCGATGTAGTTCTTTCTAATTAAATTAAAGGCACTACTAGTTCTGAGGATTGTAGTGTAATGTAACATACAACTCTTTCAATAAAAGTATCATTAAATGCAAAGAGAATTCTGCTTATACGACTTCGACTTAATACATCCAATCAAACTCTTTTTCTTTATTGCTACAGTATAATTTCATTGTGTTGTATATTATTTTTGTATAAGGAATTGCAATGTTATAATTAATATTTTTATGGACACAAAGGTACATTTAGACTCTGAACAATCTGTAGATCGGACAGAGAATATGCCATGTGGTGTATGGAGTATGGTAACCAACCATTAAACTAATAGTTTGTCAATTATGTAACATATTATTTAATATATTAATGATTATTATACAACAGACATTTTTGGTGTTTGAGTTTGAATACCCAGGTAGGGTATTTTAAGAAGCCCAATGGGATCCATCTGATGGTATCAGATTCCAGGATATTTTTTTTTATTTTAAAGACGAGGACAACGACTACTAGTTAAATTTATATATTGTAACATTATTACATTAATATACCATACCACGTTAACGTCGTATTGATCCATATAAGGAGGGCGGGGATGCTGGACGCTCATCTCGTCGTCTGTCAGATAGCTCTCGTAAGTACGTATTATTTGCTCCAAACTCGGAATTTGAGGTGAGATGTAACTAAAATTAAATTATAATTTATAATATTATATTATATATATATATATATATATATATATATATATATATATATATATATAATTAATAACAGGATAATAACCAATCGTATAATGAGCCAAGATAAAATTAATCTTAAACTAATAAAAACCATGGTTCAAAACTATTAAATAACATCCAATTAAGAGAATTAAAGAAATATATATTTGGTTTACAATTTTAAAATTTCTGTCTAGTTAAGGAATAAAATATAATGTATAAATTGAAGTCTTATTAATAAACACAATCCAAGATATCAATATAAACTTACCAAGTCACAGCTAGGAAGGTCCTTATCCAGTCGCACTTCTCAAAGGCACCACGGGGGCGAAGGCCCGCCACCAGCGTGAGGCTTGCGAGGCGCGTGTCGTGCTCGCTCTCCTCACTAATCGCACCGCACTCTCGCCACACGCGGAGCTGGCGACATAGCAGACCCTTGAAGGATGGGTCGCCTGAAATTACAATTTTCATTTAATTTTGTACTTGCATGGTTATTATATTTAATAAGTATAGTTTTTACAGTATAGTTTTTAAAGTAGTGCAAATAAAATCTATAGCAGCTATTAAGAAACACATCTATTAACAATCTCTTTTCTAACATAATAATGCTGAAGAGCTTTTTTGTACTACTACATGTGCTTTCTATAGCACATCTATTTAGGCAGATCATAAATTAAATTAAAATTTCACTTCATGAATTGTAATAGTATAAAAAGTAAATAATAAAAATTTATATCAACTAAGAAGTTTTGAACTAAGGCGGTTAGCCAAGGGGTATCATTAGTTAATATAAATCTCACCGGCCGCTTGTGCTATAATGGCGGCCATGTTCAGATTCCCGCTCTCCTTAGATAATTTACAGGCTTCCATCACTCGCCCGCCCATTAGTAAAGTCCACACCTTACTGCTGTGGAGCTCAGATTCTGAAAATGTACATACAAAATTAAAAATTCACCTCTGAAATAAATAGAAATGGAATTATATAAATATTATAATATATCCATTCCTGATTTATACAATAAAAAAATATTTATTTATAAAAGAAAAATAAATTATATTTCCATTGTTATTACTGATTACACTCTATTATAAAGCTTGGACTTTTCTTCAGTAACTTTTACTTTAATCACTAACCATCCATATGAGAATTTTCGCTCTGGGATAATTCTTTATCTGTAGTCTCTGAGACCGCGTCCTTTAACCACTTAACAAGGCGCTTGTGTTGAGACACCACTGAACGTTCGTCTGTCCCAGGGATACCTGCGAAAACATATTTACACTTATTACATTACCCTGCTTATATTCTTTTTGATATTTTATAGTAACTTATGGTTGAGATGAATATGGATTTTTTTTTATTTATTAAATATCTTCAAGTTTTGCAATAATTAAAGTATACAATAATTTTCTTCATGTAGATGTGTCTGTATGTTTATTTGTGAAGTGTGTGCATTAACCTCCATGTTCCAGATCATGTCCCCATAGCGCCTCGCATAGTCTCCATACCTGCAGGCAGTACGCACCAGACACACCGAACTGAAATAACATACAATAATAATATTTAAGACAGAATATTCTGCAAAGATTATCTTACAAATATAACGGAACAAAATTCGCATTATTCCTTATAACATAAGTATATAAGTGTACTCACACTGGGTTTATAATCAGCAGCATGTTTCGCATCTTCCAAAAGCCTCAGCAATAGGTGATGTCTGTCCGTAGGTGAGTTTCGAACGACTAGTCGTGGGCAGACCGGTCGTGACGTATCCGTGTCGGAGAATTCAAGGAGACTCGTCAACTGACGGGACAGCGTTTCCTAGAAATTTAAATGTAGTTACATAGGCATGTGATGTTACATAATATGTATATTTAGCCTCTTACTGTCCAAAGTAAATATGTAATAAAATGTATGTTAAAATAGGTATATATATTTATAGAAAAAGGATTCAAAACATATCTTTTATATATTATAGCATTGTGACATATTTTAATGAAACATATATGTGTTATAACATACAATAAAATTTTGCACCCTTAAAGAATTGGTTCATATAGCTTGCTTTGATAATATTGACCTTGATTAATCTTGATAAGTTATACATATAAAAAATCTACAAAAATATAATAATACGACTGAATATTTTTAATAAGTAAGGTTTAAAAAATGCTATAAAATATGCAATAAAACATTTTTTTTGTACATAAAATTAAAATATTCAATGTTCTATAATTGTGTATAAATGATGTTTTGTTTAATGAATGTTACTAAACTGACCATAGCGATGTTACTCTGAAGTTGTCCGATGGCCAGCCTCACTACAGACGCCTCGCTCCAGTCGTCGTCGGCTCGCCCGCCCACGTACAGAGATAGATTACTGAGATCATTCACTGCAATAAAAAAATGCATATTCTTTTTAGTAATTAAAGTATCTACTGCTAGTTCTAGTATCTATTTTAAAATATGCTCTAGCCATAGTTCTCAGTCTAGTCATGGTTTTGTTCTCTGCACATATGTTTCATGTCCTGGTATCCTAGGTGTACGTGTCCTAGTGTCCTCTTACCAAGCGGCAGCTGCCGGAGCGCTTGTTCCGTGGTGACGTAGGCGACGCCCCCGGGCCGCATGCTCACCCGCGAGTGACGAGCGCGACTCACGGACAGCTCACACGGACACCGCGCCAACAGGGCTCCTACACACATACAAACATACTCTTTACATTATAAAAAGAGTAGCTTCTGTTGAGGTATAAACAAACTATCAAAACTAATAAGTATTAATTACAAGCTACATAATAAAAAACCTTTTATTCTGATAAAAAATCATGAAAACCTGTAGTACTAAGTTATACAAAAACTTATTACATATTAAGGTTTCAATTGGATGCTAAAAGCTTAATGTAAGTAGCTATAATTCTTTTTTTTTTATGATTTCTGTTTTTATTGAAAGTAACATCAAACTCACCTGCTATAGTTTTCTTGAATGGCGGTATTTTTCTATTATATTTCAATACTATAGTATGAGGGTGTACTATAAGCGGACGTAGTGCGACTTCAGGAACTGAAATTATGAAAAATCATAAACATGACTTTGACTTGAGATTTAAAATTTAAATCATTTAATATACATCTCGAAATAGATTTTTTTTAAGACTAACTGATAGAAATTACTTTGTATTACTTTTTTTCCATTATAACTCTTTAAACAACTAAATATTTATGAACTATCAATTTCCTACGATTCTATTCACAAGTACTAAAGAAGCATGTACGGGAAACATCCGAAATATTATTTCTGAGATACTGATCATATCTGTTGGTTATGAGGGTCGTCGTGTAATGTTCTATAACATGCACTAAACAAATAAAAAAAAACAAATCTGATTTAGTTCCAGAGATTATAGAAAAAAACACTTTATATTTGGTCATTATTCAATGGTTTATATATCATTTAAATAAATACCGTTTTCAGCAGCAGTAGTCTGTATGACCTCCAGTACGGACTCAACTCTTGGAAGTGTTTCTTCCATCGCCCGTGGTACTAGCTGGTCGCCAGTCGAAACTGATATATCATCTAGCATTTCTGTAATTTTATTTAAATATATTATTATCAACGATTTTATTTTTAAATAATAATCATATAATAATACAGGGCAAATTACACACATTGATCTAACCCCTAAGTAAGCAAATTATTTGCTTGTTAAGGGTGTTAGACAATGATACAAATACATAGAAATACACATAAATACTGAGAATATATTTAATAAACTATCAAACCCAAAAATACAGATCCTATGTTCATCACGTACATGCCTGTCCCTGTCGGGAATCAAACCCGATATATTTTTATTTCATAAAACCTTAGTTGCTTTCGATTTTTATATATAAAATTGGTAGAGGTTTTGTGCGCTTGGCAGATTGAAACTACTAGAAACAGGAGATGACTTTATTCCCAATTCATAAGGCGTTTGACATTAAAAAAATCGTATGTCGGCAATTACTTTTAAAAGTACAATTGTTATGGAGATTACTCTTTATATATATACTAACAGAATACCCTCTTTTATATAAATTGAATATATATGTTACCAGTGTCTGCATACAAAGACGCCTTCATAAGCTGAACGTGATGGCTCTGTCGGTGTTCGAGGCGCGCTAGCTCACTTGTTGGACTTTTCACTCCGAGGCCTAGAAAATAAAATTAATACTAAAGACAAGTTATTTAAAAAAAAAAAATTCTTTTGCACTTTATATAAATACATTTCTTGCTTTAATGATACAGAAAAACTTTTATGTAAACACCCAGCACCATATCATTGAGTATTTAGAATCATTTCAGCAACTCAACTATGGAAAGTTAACAACAAACATACTATAACATTAATTATTAATTAGAAATATACACTAACCTCCATCCTGATATAGAGTGTCTGCTTCTATATGATCATCTGTTATATCCATGCCGAAACCTGGAAAACATACAAATATATAAATAGTAACACACTTTGCTATTTTTATATTTAATATCAAACATATTTATAAATATTTTGTAATTTTAATTAAAATTGTAAAATAAATGATATTTTTTTATTATATGACCACTGTTGTACCTTTAGAAGCTCCATTCATTAAATTGAGTGATGTCTGTTGCATATAGTCATCAGAGACGAGGTCAGTGGCGGACAGTCCCAGTGTCATGTTGAGGCCTGTCAGACCCGGACCTGAGGAACTAAGCCCGATTCCTCCGAGCCCTGGGCCTGAGGGACCGAGCCCTAGACCTCCTAACCCTGGTCCCGTTGGACCGAGTCCTAGGCCTCCCAGCCCTGTTCCTGGTGGTTGGCTGGATGTGGATACTGGAACCGGCTTTTGAGCTGAATTTAATATATTTATTTAAAATATTATTACGAGCTGTTGTACTCGAAATGACCAAAAACCAAATAATATAGTTTAAATATTAGAACATTATTAATATTATCAACTTACGCGGTGCTGACTTTTGAACTCCTTGATCTACGAGCTGACGTTTCAACACATCAGGAATAACGTCGTCTTCTTCATCAGAATCCGTCAGACCATATTTACTGAAGTGCTCAACCTAAAACATTATTTTATACTAGAGATAGTTCATAACTTTTCTGCATGGAATACAAAAGGGATGGTGGGGATATAAATAAGTCCAATACGACACTTACATCCATTCCTGTTATAATGTTATATATCCTAATATATATATATAACTAATGGTATATAATTTTTTTTTTAAACAAACAAGTCTGCAGCTTTATTACATTAAATAATTATTAATACCCAAATAGGACTTACTCTAAAAACCCAGCTCCCCGTCTGCGGCCTGTACTCTATGAACTTAGTGTCGTGTTTGTCGCAAACTCTACGCAGCTTGCCTTCATAGTCCATTTTGAGTAACCTGCACACATTTAATATATAAAAGTTAACACATCGAATTGTCATTAGGTATGTTTACTATAAAATCCATACTAGTATTATAAATTCGAAAGTAACTCTGTCTGTCTGTTAACTTTGAAGCTTAAACCACTTCACCGTTTTTGACGAAATTTGGAATAAATATAGATAAGACACTAAGACATAGACTACTTTTTACAGCGGGGAAATATTTAGTTTTCACGGGATATGTAAATTGGAAGTAAAGCACCGTTGCCCCCTTATTTGGATGCACTGGCCTAGTATAGCAGGTGATACGTTAGTAAAATAAAAAAGTTTTTCTTTGGTATATACAAAACAAACTCGACACCATTCATCTATTTTTGATAGGTAAACCAAAATATGACAATTAATGTAAAAAACAAAATAAAAATAGTTTTTTTTTAAATCACGGACATTATTATAGAATATAGTTTCTATCATTCAATTTCTATATATATTTCATTATATATAGAAATAAGGGTTTCGCACATCACGCGCCTCATTCATCGAAATATGTAGTCCCCACTAATAATATGAGTGCGTAAAGACCTGGCTCGGCTATATCTACAAAACAGATATGGACTGTCTTTTATAACAATAATCGTGGTTAAAATAGTTAAAAATAAAATAAAAATCTTAAATCGTAGCAATTTTTGATATTTGAAAATATCTAGTTTTAAATTGATTCAACCAACAAAAATGGCGCTCATTCCTTTAACATAAGAATCGAGCAGATTATCTTCAAACAGGAGAGCTCAGAACTGTTCTAACATCCAGTTCACATTTCACACACCGAAAAAAAATTCTATGCAAGTACTTGATGTAAAAAATAAAACTGCTGTCCAAAGAAACTATTTAATGCAGACGAAGCCGTGGTTAAAAGCCAGTGTTATTTAAATGCATAATAATTCATTTTATATTGGATTTAAATAGATATCTTAAATAACTTGTATGTAGCTTAAGTACTACAAAGAGAAAATAAGAAATAGTCTAATGTTAATAAAATTATTCAAACATTTTAACTTTCTTTTTCTATGTTAATATGCATCCAATTAATACAGGGACAACAGCTATACTAGACTTTGAATTAATCTATCTTGCCAAAAGAATACTACTTAATAAGGATAATTATATTAAAAATGCCTAATTAAAGAAGACATCAACACAATAACTATGTTGTCAAAGTATATGTATATTTATAAAGTTGCTGTCGTAAAATGAAGGGACTACCCTTGTAATGTAATAATAAACCATAGACTATAGAGTTCTAAGAGGGAGAAGCCTCTGGCAGCTGTATGTACCTGTCGGGTTCAGTGACCGGTCTCCTCTCCGTCTTGTCTCTGGGCCACACTCTCTCCAGCGTGATGACGGCTCGTCTGTTGAGTCCCTCACCCACGGGCGGTTTCACATCGTCCTCAGGGTAGATTATCACCTCCTTGTTCAAGAAGTGCACTGAAATCAATATTCATATTAGTCGTGAGACGTTTTTGTTGTTGTTTTAACAATCTTGTTTAATAGTTGTATAAACTTTGAAAAAAATATATATAATGTATAAAACTTCGAATATGTAGTTACTTTATTAATAATCATTAATGTATATTAATAATATTTTTGTCAAATTTATATACATGCGGTAACTTATACGATGCTTACCGAAACGAAGCTTTAACGAAAGAAAAGTAAACGAACTATATTTGTGTGTATATATAATATGGTACATTTATATTGATGTAATAGGTCACTGCATGATGGGTTAGGACAGTATATCAACCACTAAATTAAAAACTTGGTAATTACGTAATAACAGGAAATTTAAATATAAATGCAATGACACATGTATAAGAAAAGCGTACGCATGTCTGTGTGTGTGAATGCATGTAAGTCCGTACCCAGTGCATCCAGGTCCAGTCCGGCGACGTCTATCTCCTCGTCGTAGAAGACGTTGCCGTAGTTCCGCCGGCCCACAGTGAAGTGCGGCAACACGCACGACCCGTCCTCGCGGAGGTAGCCTTCATATCACAATCAAAATTTAATATTAAAAAATATATACTTAAATAAATATATCGTATATATCTAATTTCAATTAAATTATGTTATTTCTAATGTAAATACATAATAGGTTGGATTTTTGTTTTAAATCAATAATAAATATTTAAAACAAAAAATTGTAAAATACGACGATTTAAGAAATGGTTTAGTAGTTAAACATGTGTATTACAAATACATATCCATACAATTGGATAGATTATATATAAATATAGTATGTAAAGTAGTAGTAGTATAGTATGTAGTCACCTATCATCTCATCCAGACTAGGGATAGTGTAGTATCCAGGTCTCGTGAGTTTCACTCCAGCTGGATGAGGCTGTACAGGAACCTCCTCAGATACTGAAACATCAATACATAATCATACCATATATAAGTTTTGCAGTGTAAGTCACTCTGTTCGCGATCAAATAATTATTGTTACAATTAAATCTTTAACTTTAATTTTGTTCTTAAATTCGATTACTAGAGGTAGACATCAATATCAAATAATGTCAAATGTTGACAATGTAGCTTCAATGTTGTAAGAATTAATCAAATTGGTTTAATAGTTTTAATGTTTACATTATGATAACAAACAAACGTATTGCTGGGTACGGTAGCTCAATTGATAGAACGGCGGGACGGTTTCCCAGAGGTCGCGGGTTCGATTCCCTGCCCGTATCGGTTTATTTTTCATTCTATATTTGTATAAATTTAAATATACTTAAAATGGCTATACATGTTTATAGATATTTTCAAACATTAAAGTTACTATTTTTTGTAATATTTGTGGCTATGTATATATATGTATATAGTAACCATATTGTCCGTTTATCTGATGTGATATTTTCTCACACTTGGAACAGCCTGGTAGCCGACCCCCGCCGTGACAGCAGAAGTTAAGTGAGTCGGAGGAGTCTAGGGGTCGGGGTTAGGGATTGGTTAGTGACAGGGATTAGGGGTTTTATAAAATAGTTAGAGTTTAGCTTTATTATTTAATGTTAATAGGGTTAATGCTTAATATGTTAGATAAATATCAATGTATAATCTGACAAATACATACTAAATGTGAAAAGTGCACAGGCGACGTGTCAGAGGATAAAAGTAAAAACTAATAATATATATATATATATATATATATATATATATATATATATATATATATATATATATATATATATATATATTATTAGACAAATTAATTACAACAAGGTTTCACTAACGATGTGCGTGTCTGTGTGTGTGTGTACCTGTCCTCTGTGTGAGGTCCCTCAGCGTGTGGTCCGCATCCCTGTGCGTGTCGGCGGGGCGCAGCGCGGCCGAGCACAGCCTGTTAACAGCAATAATAACGATATTAATATACACAATATATCATAGGATATATAATCTATATGTAGATATAAATATTACAAAATAATATATGAAATTATGTCTGTCTGTGCTAGTCCGTTAATTATGAGGTCTGGGATTATTCTCGGGAACTACTAAAAAACATGCTGTCTTGAAAAATTTTTAAACTTCGGATTTATCCTTACACTAATGAATTTGTTAAAACTAGTTTAAGAGTCCATTACATTATATTTATAATAATTCTGAGGATGCTTGTTATATGATAACGATTATTTTTGTTAACTAACACGAAATAGATCATTCATAACCAAGTTTTATAGGCTATAGTAAAATTACTATTAAAAATATCTTACCAACTGGAACGCCTTTCCGAAACTTGAGGCGGTAGCTCTTTGTCTATAAATGATAATAAATTACTACAAGTACAAACGTAAACAACGTCCACACGTAAGCAATAGTTAAGGGGTTTAGTCTGTGTTATTACTTCAATTAAATAACTGGAGAATGTGAAAAGCACAATAAATAATTCTATAATTTATCAATGAACACTATTATTCCAACAAATTTCATTCAATTAAACCATGTCCTGAACACAACAAATAATTTTTTTTCAGAGTTCTCAAGTGATGATTTATCATATTGAATTTATTTAGACAGATTAATGTTCACTTACCCAAATTGGGGTACAATCGTGGAGTCGATTCATTATCTATGGGCTTCTCGTTTTCCTTCCAAGAATTTTTTCGAGATCCTAACCTATAAATATTTATGAATTAGAACATCTATGTAATACAAATAGTATTTGTTACTGAGTTGTCAACATTTCCAAAAATTTTGATTGTCCATTTATTAAGTTTCTGAATAAGCATAAAAATAAAACAATGAGTGAGTTTATATATAAAATAGAGACTTGAGGTTTAAAACATAATATTGAAATAGATTTAGATTTTGAAGCAAAAAATATATGAATTTGAATGTTTAGAAATACTATTTCTATTCTTATATATTTGTTTAATATATCTTTCAGACCATACACTTTTATATATATGTACTTACAAAAACAATACAGCTCAATAACATTATAGACACATTCATTCAGTATAGCAACTAATCCATACCAAGTTGTGCTTATGAAATATAATTAAATCAAACTCACCAGCTGCCATTTTTGTCCGAGCTTATCTCGGGATCTGTAAAGCAATTATCATTGTAATTAAAAAACACGATATATAATTATGTGATGATACTATCATGTGTATTGCTAGTTATCAATGATAATATACCCTCTTTCACACTGTGTGTGATAGTACATATATTTATAGTTCAGGGAGTAATTAATAAAGGCTTACATGATATTCTGATTATATTATAATAAATTGTTTTCTTATACAACTGGTAAGTCCAGATACAAGTGTTTAACAAAAAAGAAAATCTCTTCAGGTATATAATAATATTAGTTTTTTTTTGTCTGTCTATGTTGTTACCCCTTTGTTGGCTGTTACAGTGTCACCGGGGGAGCGGGTGGGCCAATAATATTAGTATATATTCACACTCACTAGTATCATTGTTGACTGGTCTGTTGGTAGAGTCGTTGTCTGTGACCTCCTCTCTGTTATTAGTGCTGCCGTTGTGATGGCTGTCTTCTAATGAACTGAAATACAAATTATTGGAATAAACTCAAAAAAAATATATTTTAATATTTTCAGTATAATAAAACTATGTATTTTAGTCAATCAATCAATAAAAGAACTGTTTTGGTTGCTATCTAATTCCAGAGGTTCTTGTTTGTCACACTATTAGTCAAGCAAATTTATCAATCTATTTTATCTATTGTTTAATCAATGATTATAGCTACCGTTGTGTATCGTGTGTCGTCTCCTGCTCTCTGTTTCTTAGCACGAGCCTCTTCCTACTTGGCTTCAAGGTGAGTTTGTCCTCAAGGCTTGCGTCAGACTCTTCTAAGCCATCAAACAGAGACTTCTGGAATGACATTATTAATCAAGGAATGTTTGTATATTTGTATCTTTGTATGTAGGAGACAATCATCTAAATGACTTGTTCTATTTATAAATCTCTTATTTCAAATAAAATTTAAGATTTTCAGCACATAATCTGTATATTATCCTGTTAAAACAAAATAGTAGGAATACATAGCATACATAATATAATATCTTTTAGGGTATTTTTACTATAAAATATTTAATTGAAATCAATAAAATGTTAGTGAATGTCTAAATAACACATTTACTTTGACAATACATTATCAACAAAATAAGTGGTTTTTGAATCTAACAAACTAGTAGTTTGAGAGTTAATGATTATTCTTTTATGATAAGTTAGGAGTTCGATAGTTTTTGGGCAATCAAATTTTAACAAAAATACAAAACAATGATTTTGTCATGGGTATACCTTATCATGTTTGTGAGGGACGGGTCTCACTGTAAGCTTCAGTCTAGTTGCCGGAGAAACTCGGTAAGAATCCAGAACTGCCTTCACAGCTGATGGGTTTGTAGGTTTCAGCCCTTCGTCGGGTGTTGTTGCTGTAATTATTGTGGGTTTAATAATTTATGTAATATGCACTTTATAGGCTTCCTGAAGTCTATGACCTTACTGGGTATAAAAACCTTGAGGAGGTAGATGAATTAGTTCTCACTAGTAAACTCACTGAGTTACATTGTCATCTCATTTTCCAAAAAAACTGATTTGTCGGGTTATATTTGAAAATATAATCCAATATATAATAAACAAAATCCAAAAAATAGTATTATTCAAACAATGATTATCTCAGCAAATACTACTAAATTAAATTCCTGTAGGAATAAAATTTGCATTCATTACGTGCGTCGGGCAGCAGGTCTTTGTACAGGCCGGAGTCCCCGTAGGGCCTCGCCACCAACGAAAGAATCTGCGCGTGCACGCCGCTAGGGGCTCCGCTGAAGGACAGATACACTTGTTAAACACACTTCAAATCTATTGAGAATAACAAAAAACACTTCTAATACTGGGGACACAACCGTGACATTCAAAAGTATGTTTGCACCAACTACATTCACTTGGGTAATCTTATTTCGACAAAAAGAATAAACAAGTACATTCAGTTTATCATGTCATACACATCACTAATATTATCATAGTCCAAACTACACTGACCCTGTAAGACTGCTGTTGTTCGTGGTCCCCATCCCCAGAGAGCCGCCCAGAGATGAGTTGTTGTTGAACAGACCACCACCCAGACTTGTGTCTAGACCTAAAAATATACTATATTAGAAGGATTCATCACCCCACTGCCTCACTGACTTGCACACATGGGTACTTTTTATATATTATTATTTTATAATAAAAAATATAATAAAATGATACAAATTCATAAGCATCCTATCCTACTAACATACTCTTTCCTCTGATATACTGAATATACTCTCTACTGAATATATTATATGCTGTAGTATGTTTTATTTTGGACAATAAAATATAAGATACAACTTGAAACACTTTTTAAATTTTTGAATATGTATAATAATAAAATAAGACATCTGAGATTTTACTCAATGTATTGATTTTTTATTGTGTGCATGTATAATGAGACAATTAAGCTCATACCAGTCCTGAAGGTGTTTTGAGCTGGTTGTTGGAACAGCGAGCCTGTAGTCCCAAGTGTACCAAAACCGGGGTTTGTTGGTTTTGGCTGGAATGAGGTACCCAGTCCTGTCCCCAAGCCTGTGCCTGTATTTCAGTAAAAAAAATATAAGGTCAGATGTCATAGGATGGATCTATCGACGACCTAGACAAATATTGGTTAATTAATTTGATATCTAATTATTATACCAAAAAAATATCACGAGTGTTCCTATTTGTTCAAACGTCAATTATGACTGCGATTAAAGACAATAGGTACTGTAATACATATAGTTTAAGTAACTTTAATTTTGAAAATCTTAAAATTTGGTATTTTTTTCAATCAAATAACCCCATTACGAGATTTGGAACATAACCAATAACTTCATACTAACCCAGAGCAGGCTGGGTGTTGAAGCCAAATGATGGTTGTGAGGTAGGGGGTTTTCCAAATGTATTGTTACCAAAGAGGTTGGAGCCGGTTGTGTTTGTTCCAAAGCCCGTGGTGCCAAATGCTGAAACGTGAGTCAAATGAATGTTATTATTAGACTACATTATATAATACTGGCTTATACTTGGGTCTCTTTACATTAATTAGAAAAAACCCTATTTTGTTCAAATACAGGACAAAAAATCATATATTAATCAGGGATAATGTAGCTTTAATTAATAGTGAGTAAAATAATGAAGTTGTTACAGTATTGAAACAAACTAATCTTACCCCTTATAGTATAGATTTCACAATAATTTGATTCCACACACATTATACATACAAAGTTTAACCAAAATAAGTCAAGCCGTTTAATGAGTAAGTAATACTATAATGTATCGTACCAGGCGTGGTGGTACCAAATGTGGGTGCGGTGGTGTTTGTTTTAGCGAACAGTCCTGCACCGAAGCCCCCGAAGCCCGTGCTGGGGGTCGTGCCGAATCCCGAGGTCGCCGGCTTATTGTTGAATAATCCTCCGGTCTGAATAAGTATACGATTTATTTACTAACTTGTCAGTATAAATAAATTGAATTACAGATTTTCTTAAAATCTTCTTTAAAATATATAGTATATATTTTTTGTCTTATATTTCCTAGTACTTAATAAATTTTATCAAAACTTTAGCAGTAGTTTTAAAGTTATAGCCTTCAAGAAAGACAAACCAAAATTTTTTTGGTTAGTAATTTAATATGTAATAATATACTTACTTGATTCTGTGTGTTAGCTCCGAACCCAAAGCTGGTGGTATTGGTACCAAAAGCCGGTGCTTGCGTGGTGGTGGCAGCGAACAATCCTGTACCTGACAAAATTCAAATTTGCTGTACTTTTAAATAAAGACATCCAGATTTTTTTATACTAGTCCCTAAAATATCTTCTATTTTGGGAAGAATGTAAAAAGGTTTAGATTATTTCTGGTTACAGCAGCTATCTTCTAGGAAATATCTTCCGTACTTTATACGGATTTGACAAACAGGTGTTATTTTGACATGACAAACTCGATATATTCTCAATTATAATTAATTAAATACCAGGAGTGGGCGTAGCTCCAAACGCTGGTTTGTTAGCACCAAACAGACCCATGCTCTGTGTATTGGTCTGTGTGCCGCCGCCGAACGAGAATGTATCTGCGAATATAACATATATTATAGGCTAAAGGTCATAACTACAAACTTCCTAAACATACAGTAAGTCATTAAATACCTATATATCCTATTAGTATCGAAAACCAAGGGTTTCATTTGATGGTGTTGATTAATAATGGTAAATAACATACACTGTAAGCAATAAATATAGAAATATTTGAATATAGCATACTTGTCTGTCCGAAGGCAGGTGTTGAACTAATACTGGAGCCGAAGAGGCTGGGTGCACTCGTAGTAGCTGGTTGACCAAATGCTGGAACATTATAATTTACGATATAATCTTTTATTGCAACTGTATTATACTGGCAATTCCAAATATTTGTAATACATATTACACATTAATTCTGCACTTCAACTTAATATAAACTTTAACTATGCCAAATCTCACTTTCGTCGGCGCGCAAAATTCTTTTAAAGGGATACATTTTCACAGATGAATATATATATATATATAATTATGATAATAATACAGAACAAGTTACACACATTGATCTAACCCCTAAGTAAGCAAAATAGACAACAATACAAATACATACGAGTTACACATATAAATACTGAGAATATATTTAATAAACAACCAAACCCAGAAATACAGACATCTATGCTCATCACTACACGCCTGTGACTGGGGAAAAAAATAATAATAATAAAATATTATATATATATATATATATATATAATATTTTATTATTATTATTTTTTTTTATAAAGTGTTATAGTTTTATATGTATAGTACATACTACTTGTTCCGCCGAATAATGGTTTGTTCTCTGTTTGTTGAAATCCAAACACCCCGCTGGGTCCCTTCCGTCCCGCCACGTAGTCGTCCAGACGCAGCTCCTCTAGAGACTTGCCCTCGTACTCCTGGAACACATAACCCATTATATTATGATATCTCCATGGGAGCTATAGACTAGCAGATTATGTGGTTACACTCAGTAGCTGAATATAGTAACTACAAATTTAATTTTGAAATAATTATTGCATTTAGCAGCACTAATGTGCTTAATGCTGGGGAAGGTTTTTGTCTATCAAACATCACTCACATTGCACTACGTAAATTACAACCAGCTTAAAAAAGAGCTTAAAATATAGAACAGTAATAAAATACCTTCAACAAATTTACCAAAGATGGAAAATGGTGTTTCGTTCTTCGATTTGATATGTAATTAATGATATGATATGTATAAGGAAGGAGTGTATAAAATCTACGGGACAGTACCTTCATACAAGTGATGCAATGATGCTTGATGTTAACATTGGTGGAGGTGCCGGCCTTCACGACCACGTCAGTGCCGGCCACCGGGTTGTACTTCACCACCGCTGTGCCCGTCGCCTGCTGCTGACCGAAACCACCTGCGAGGATATGATATATATAATTATAACATACTGGTTTCATTTTATCTGCTAAATTCATAATTCTATATAATCAAAGTAAAAGATAATTTATTGTAGTGCACTACATACAAGATCCTAGTTGGTACAATTAGGATTGAAAAATACTAATAATATGTATAAGTTTCACATATTCCAACAATATTAACATTACTATGTATATTCATTGTTATGAAAATTGATGTAAGTCACTTGTAAGTTACAGAAAAACACATGTACTGACAGAAAAACAAACATTTTTAAATTAGTAACATTTGTATAGTGCAATGACAGAAATTAAAATTGATATATGTAGTAATATTACAAATAATATTCACCAGATGTATTGCCGAAGAGTCCTCCGCCTATAGTGGTGTTCTGTTGTCCAAACAGTCCAGTGGACGTGGATGGAGTTGAACCGAATAGACCGCCGGAGGTACTCGTGTTGGCTGTGGCGCCGAACCCAAAACCTAAAAAAACATACATACAGTAGACGCCGCTTATTGTGATCACTTTCAGCCCAGCCCGTTTTGATAACAATAACCGAATGATAACATTATGCGAATGGTACTTTTTTATGCTTGTTGGGGGATTTTAGTGCACATAATAAATTATCATAATGATAAAATATGAATTGTAATAATTTAGAATTGATTTAAGTACTCTATAGTATATGTACATATTAGGTTTCATAATAAGAAAATCAGTTGTTTGCTCAAATTATCTATTTATTTACACTACATATTAAAAATATTCTAACATAAAATTCATTTGAAATATCGATTTATCGTTGTTTGACATTTGTTTTCATTTATAATCATTTGGATATAATTCTCGAAATCGTAAAATTTTTCAAAGTTTGTGGCTCGGTGTTGAACACCACGTCGGAGAATGTTCCAAGCTTCTTGCATCTCAGCAATAGACGGCGGATCTTCGGCCGTTTCTTCGTCTTCTTCACCTTCTAGTGATTCTGAATAATCATCTCCAGACTCACCAGCAACCTCTTGACAAATATCTTCTATTGTCATCATGGGCGATGTTTGAAGACCGTCGTCGATGTTCAGCCACTCCTCTAATTCGATCTCAGACAAACCTGGAACTACAAAAATCAAAGGATTAAAGTTAGATTACAGAAATGACAAACGTTTTTCAACAATTCATTTTCGTTTTTAACTTTTGATTTCAACTTACTCTGGAAATTTTCTTCCAACTCTAATTCTTCACTTTCGTCTGTGGAAAGTCCACTTTTTTTCCAACAATTTCGAATCGTCTCTGAGGTAATTTGCTGCCAAGCCGGCACTAACATGTGCATTGCTTCGAGGACGGTAATCTTTTTGGCAATTTGGTTTGCATCGCTTCCATGGTTTTCGTCAATTTCTGCAATGATATGTTTTCGGAATTTCCCTCTGTAGTATGCTTTGAATGATCGTATAATTCCTTGATCACATGGTTGTATCAATGACGTCGTGTTGGCAGGTAAAAAAATAATTTTGATGTTTTTCAGCGGTTTTTCGAGAGTCACTTTGTGGGCAGTACAGTTGTCAACCAGTAAGACAATTTTTCGCTTTAATTTTTTGTCCCACTTAAGTAACCACGAGCCAAATAATTTGCTCGTCATCCAAGCAGTTTTGTTCGCATCATATGGCACTGGCAACGTCTTGTTTTTAAAACAATGCGGTTTTAAATGAGTTCCTATCACCAGAAGTTCTTCCTTTTCTCCTGCCATGTTTACGCAGCAAAGCACTGTCATTCGGTTCCTAGCTATTTTTGCGCCCTTAGCTTTTTCGTTTTTGTATTGGTAGGTTTGACTGGGAGTCGCTCGGAAATAAAGTCCAGTTTCGTCTGCGTTGTAAATATCCTGAGGTGAGTATTCTGCAATAATTTTCGGCCACTCCGATTTGACCCAGGCAGCAGCAGCTGGCCTCTCAGCACTTTTTTCTTCACCGTGAAGATTTTTGAAAACAATATTCTCGCGCTTCTTCCATCGCGAAAACCAACCATCTGTCGCATGGAAGCCTTCTTTTCCCATAGTCTGTGCAATTTGTTCTGCTTTATCACGCAATAGAGGTCCATCAACTGAAGCATTTTTTTGACGAACATTCGTGAACCATAATTTTAAGGCCGCTTCGACTTGTTTATCTTTTCCGGATCGATTCCTTTTTCGCTTCAAATTTTCGTTTAACCGTGCAGAAGTTTCGATCTCAGATCTGTTTTTTAGAAATTTACACAGGAGTGGTTGAGAAATTCCCAGTTGAATCGCAGCATCACGTTGACTTTTTTTCGGTAATTGATCGTACTTTTCGAGAATTTGTTGTTTTTCTTCATTAGTAAAATCTCGGCGTTTACGCATGACTTTAATTTTAGTTAAGCACTTTGAACGATGAAACTCAAAAAATGTTTCAAAAACTGTCTCAGATACGATTACTTCAACTCTATCGGTAGTTTGAGGAGAACTGAGGGAAATTTGAATTTTCAAGCCTTTTATAGACAAATGCAGGACCATCGCTTAATTGTTTTCAAAAAGGTAATTAACGAAAGGGACCAGGTGTTCTTTTCCTTTTGAAAAGTGAGAAACTTTTAATCGGAAGGTCGTAATTTGTACAATAGGTAAAGATTGTAAACTCAAACAAAAGGATTTTTGAATGAGGATTATCTTAGTAATAAATATTTCTGTAAATAGCATTTGTACCCTTCTAAATCGATAACAATAAGCGACTTTTGATCACAATGAGCGGCTTTTTTCAAATGTATTTTTAAGGAGAAATTTGAGACCGACCATTTTCGATAACAATAGCCGGCTGATAACATTAACCGCGATCACAATAAGCGGCGTCCACTGTATATAAAACATGTCAACTAAAAAAAATACAATTATACAAAAGAAAGATTCACAACTAAAAAATAAATATTTAGAAAAACTATGTAACAATCCAATAAACCTACAGATTATAATTAAGTTTCATATACAGACATTTTTACAAACAAATCCAGTGCATCAGTTACAAGATTATTTATAATTTGTTAATTTAAACCTCTACTGTAGTCAAATTATAATAAGAGTACAGACAAATCCGATCTTGTTTAGCAACAGCACATTCAAACAACACATATAAAGGTGCACTGTCCTATTTTAATTATTGTAAAATTAAGTGCCAATTTTAATAGTTAGCAAGCCTTAATAATAATAATAATAATAATTTAAATCGTACGATCATTACCTGCCGTATTATTACCTGTCGCAGGCTTAGCTCCGAAGGCACTGTTGTTTTGATTGTTTCCAAACAGCCCCGAGCTGGAGTTATTAAACAGTCCTCCGCTGGCTGGAGTGGCTCCGAAACCAAAACCACTTGTGGCACCGAAGCCAGTGGATGTTGCTGTGTTACCACCAAACAATCCACTTGTTGGGTTTGTTGAGCCAAACAGACCTGAAATAATTAATAAATTTAGATACTTTATATGTAGAAATCTTGGTGAGTCCATGATATTGGGAATTGCAAACTACTTGACCGAAATAAATCATATCTACCTAAAATAATAGTTCCAGTAGTTTTAAGAAAATAATTATTCACTGTACGATATTTTTTGACATCAGTGAAATAAGTTGTATCTGATAAGCATCAGCAGCATTTGCAAACGCAAAGGACTAATACAAACAGCAAACATTTTTTTAATGCGTTTCTACCAAATAGTTAAATGTTTAAATAAAAAATATTTGAACATAGTTGTAATGAGTATTATTACAATTGTGTACGTAAGATACTATATACGCGGTCGGTTGGTGTCACCCGCGTTATATATTATATAACCACGTCTCTAACGAGGTAAGTTATATCGAGCGTCTTTGTGTTTTAAAGTTTCAATTGCAATAATGTATAACCTCCTCCCGTAGCTGGCTGTGCTGTTGCATTGGCACCGAACGCCGGTGGGGCTCCAAAGCCAGTGGCACCGGTGGCTGGTTTGAATCCACTGAAAGGAGATGATGTACTGGCACCCGCATTGAAGGAACCTGTCATCAACATGAATACTTTAATTTCTTTGCTGTAATAGATTGTTTAGTACATAGATATAATCATTCTTAATTTTATAACCATACCAAATTTTATCGAATTTTATCCAATGAGGAAACATACAAAGAGACGACAATTTTAAAAACTCTTGTTTTAAGTTGGGCCATACACTTAACCGTTAAATCTTTTAAAAACTATTAAATATACAGATTCTACATTGTAACCAGGGATTGTAACCGGAAAACGGATTCGGATCCGTTGTTAGTTATTTATGGAATAGTTTTTACTTTTCTTTCTGCTATGGAAAGATATCATAAGCTGAAAGTGTGTAATGATAAAACTTTAATAGATCTTGGTCCAAATAAGAAATTGATGAACAGGTTGCACTCATTTAAATTGGCTATACCGATAACGCCAGGGATTCGAACCCGCAACCTCGAAACTTTTCGTTCCTCTACCAAGAGCGACAAGACGGTTTCCCAAATTTCAATTCGTATTGAGCTACCGTTTCGCCACTCGCTAAGGCGAATCCGGCAATTCAATATATCTCTGACACCAGATTGCAATCCCTCTTGTAATTATTTTGATTGTAAAGGTAAAGATAATAATATATAAGCTAAAGATACATGGACACAACTTTCATGGACCATACTATAAAATTAAATACCATTATAAATTATTAAAATATTACTAGCGTATAAAAAATTACGAAAAAGTGATGGGTCACTTACCAAAACCAGTGTTGGTGGAACCAAAAGTCTGTTTTTGAAACATGATGGCCGGAAGCAAGCTTGATAGTGTTTAGATTTTACAATTTCATTTTATATCTGTAAAATAATACACATATATGTATTATACATAAAGGTACTTGAAAGAATGTTAATAATAATTAATAATAAGTAACAAATTAAATTGCATAGTTTAGTATAGAATTGTTAGATTTCATTTAGAAATGGATTTTCATTTATTAGAATAATTTTATTTTTAAACATAAAGTTAACTTTATAGATTAATACAGGACCTATGATTTCTTTCTATGATTTCTTTCCATTATATTTTTTTTGCAGATAAATGAAGAAAAAAATATAATTAAATTTCACTAGCCAGGATTTGTAATTAGTATTTGAAAATATAAACATGTATAGTCATGTTAAGGTTATTGAAATTTATATAAATACAAAATGAAAAGTAAAGGGATGTGAGGGATAAATAATATTTCTATTGCATTTTAAAACCTGATAATAAAAAAAATGTATAATATTGATCATAATTAAGGACATTTAATTGAGATATTCTATGACTATAAAAAAGGATTTTGACAGTAAAAGTAATAATAAAAAATATACTGTTTAAGCAAAATATAATATAAGAATGATTACCAGAATAATGTAAAAAGCTAGTATTATCACTTATAAGCAATCTCTACCAGGCAATCTTGTTAATGGCAATATATTATTGTCAGTATTTTAACGAAAAACAAGAAGAAAAACAAAACTAAATGTGTAGAAGGTTTATCATTATGTATAATGAACAACATTAAAAAGGGTGCATTCAAAAGCATGTGTGTGATTTAGTGACAACAAGAAAGAGTTTAACATGCTTGGTTTGATCTTAGGACGCTATAGGTAACTTGTAGTAGCTAGTACTAGCTTGAGTAATAATCCAAGAAGCACCACAGCCCAGGTCTATACTTGCACTTGACTGAATACTAACTATCTAATAGCATTTAACAATCCTACATTTCCATCCAAAATCTTATAGGGTTACAAATAGGATAATGAAATTAGCATAGTTATGAACATAAGCACCAGTATAAGATATGACTTCTAATTATGGATAATTGTTTGATTATATGTGTTACATTGGTTACATTAATTTTGTTTTATAAAACTACAAACAAAATTGGTGATATATTTATATATATTTAGAAAATTTGAGGAACTAAAATTATCAAGGCCCTTAAAGTAATAAAATGTTATAAAGTCTTAAACTTAATATTAACGTTTGTAGAAACATTTTAGATAGTAGTATACATTAGACCCACACAAATAAACTAATCTAATAATTTAGATGATTATCAAATAATTATAAAACACGCATTTATTATGGATCAAAAGTATATAATGTATCATCATACCTTAAATAATTGTGAAACAAATATTCGTCAAAATAGAGAAATGTCATTAAACATTTTTTTAAGTTCAGCAAGATATAAAAATAAATATTATGTACGGTGTTTTTAAAAGAAAGATACCTTCAAGAAGTTAACAAAAATATATAAAAAAGTTAATCACAATTTATTATATACAATGTGCAAAGGCGGTTAAGTTTAAGAGCGAGAATAGGTTAAAATACCTCCGCGTAGATGCGTGAAATAACTTATTAGAGATCACTAGAACTTACTTAAAACAATGAAAACACCCACGAAATAGTTATATATAAAACTTAGATAGAATTTTGTAGGAAATAATTGATTTCAATTTCACAAACACTAGTAATATTGTACGACACTCGGCTTGTTAAAAAAGTAAGACACAAAATTCACCCCAGCCACAGATAAATTATTGTTATATTGACTTTTTTTTTGTTTTGTCAGGCTAGGGTAAAAAGCCATGCTGCATTGTCATATAGTATTTTCAGCACATAAGTAAAATTTCTGCGGTGTCTTCATCCGACCAAAATATTTATTATAAACGTCTAAAACAATATATATATATAGTCATGTTTTAATTTATTATTCACATGTTTGGAGTGCTGACATGACATAATTTGTAATTATATATATATATTGTTTTTTCATGATCATAGATTTGTAATGATGTATAAAGTCTTTAGTGTTTTCATATCCGTGTCAAAATTTGTTAGTTTATCTTTATATATATATATATTTCTTGTGTGCGTGTGTATGTCACTGAACTCCTCCTAAACGACTGGACCGATTTTTATGAAATTCTTTGTGTGTGTTCAAGGGTACTTGAGAATTGTTTAGATTCACAATTTGGTCCACTGGAAAATGGTTTTTTAATTAATTTTTAATGTGTAAGTAAGTGGTGATTTTGGAATGTTTCACATTGGTTTCGACGTACTGCGTTACCATGGCAATGTCAAATATTAAATAATATTATATTTTAATTATAGTCTGCCTTGACAGTTGGCGTTTCGATAGAAATAAGAAAAATATTTTATTGCTAGCGGCCCGATACCTCCTTCGCTACTTAAAAGTGAAATTTAAAAAAAAATATTGGAACAAATTCATTTATTCAAACAAAAAATCACATATTCATATGGTATCGATTGGTCGAATGGGGAACATTCACGTATTTTTTTTTTGACGTAAATTAATCATTTACCTCTCAATATCGTAGAAAAAAATATAAATAGGCTTGAAAAGATTCTAGTTTTTTTTTAAAGTGAAAATTAAAACATTGAGTAAATTTGACCCGTTTAAACACCGCCATTTTGCGCGCGTTTTGCCAGACGTCAAATGATACATACAGATTACAGACTACAGTGAATGTTTACTATGAACTTTTTAGTTATTTCATAGATATTTTAAGTTTTAATTGCTTTACAAGTCATGGAAGAAGATAAAAATCATCTTACGAGTATTGTATAGGGTAACTCTTTCCAATTGAGTTGTAAGAATAGAAGGGAGAGGGGGATAGAGAGAAAAGAGGGGTCGAAGCCCTATCCCCTGACACCATTTTTATTGTGAGAAAATGTTTAGTTTTGGAGATATTTCGATTTGAAGTTTCGTAAAAACTAACCTAAAATGTAAGTAATTAAGACTTCTGTGACGTCTCCGGCGCTTCAGGATGGCCAGCCCCTTCACCCTTGCGTAACACTGAACTGAAACCCAAGCTCGCCTTCGCCACTTCGGCTTTTTGGTCGCCTTCGGCGACCAGCCTCAGTAGCTACGGCTCGATTGGGTTTCAACTCAGTGTAACGGCGGGTGGGGGCTGCCCTCCTTCCGCGCCTCCGGATTTACAAAAACACTCTAGGGGTAGGGCAGACAAGACTACGTGGAGTCGGGGTTAACAGAGTCAGTTTTGACAAAAAAAGTAATATAAATATTATTTCAAAAAGCATTTTAAATCACAAACGTCATATGTAAAGTTGCCGCCATTTAACATTAGGGAATCTAAAACAACAAAGTTGTTACGAATTGTGTTTTTCTTGTTAAATTAAAATGAAAAATTGATAATATCATATAAATAATTGATAAACATATTGCATAGATGTGAAGTGTTCTTGTGTTAAACTTTGTGTTTTTGTGCTAATATTGGTGAAAACACGGCAAGTTTATTTCACACAAAAAAACATATAAAAAAGAAACTACGCATTTTCTCAGGCTGGGAATAGTATTAAAAGAAAGGGGAGACCAACCCCTTTCAAATGATACCATTTTCAAACCAAAACTCTTACAACTCAATTGGAAATTCTAGCCTTGTATAGTACCGGAGTGCAAAAATAGTATTAGAAAAACACCCGACAAAGTGTTTTTTGTATTCCAAGAGATGCGAAAATACAAAAACAATGGTGTATGGTAATTAAAAGGGATATTATATGTCCTAAATCGTGTTTATATGGTTGTGAAGATCAATTTAACGTAAGTATACTTTATTTATAATAAGTTTAATCTAATAGTTCAAATTTATAGTAAGTTATCAACATTAGAAAATTTGAGTTTAAAATTAACCTAACCTATCTTACAAATTTCAGTATAACTTTCTATAAAAACCGTAATCATTTTTTGTTTTATGCAATTTTATGGTCTGTCGATTTATTTCAGGTTAAGGAAGATACAGCAAATTGTATTGAATATAATATGTGTAACGAAACAACAAGGAGAAAGATGTAATCTAAATTTGAAGAAAGGAGTTGTTCCTTATATATTTTTGTGGCAAAAACACCAGCTGATAGAATGAGAATGTGCATAGTCAAAAGGCAAAGATTGACATCGGTTAATGAAGCCTTTTAAGAGTTAGCTAACAAAAGTAGTGTTTAAAAAAATTTGTGACCTTTACGAAGAAGTGATATAGGTAGTAAGTCCTAGTACTGCCCATACAAATGTCTGTGATATTAATCAGCCAAGACTCAGTACTTTTCCTATTGAATGTGATGATCATAAGGCACAGCCTTGCTTTTTGCATATTAAAGATAAATTACCAAGTGACTAAGCTGTGCAAGTTAATATTAAACCGAAGTATGGAAGTAAAGGTGTCAATGTAAATATACCTGCTGAAAAACAAAATGTAGCATTGTCACCATTTCCTCATTTTACACACAACATTGTTACACAACAGTTTTAAAAGTAAAACTATCTGTTTTAAAAAGAAAATTGTTTACTGAAAACACAGCTGATAATACTTCTATAGCATCTTATATCTTCTATATCTGCTGATTATCAACCAAGTTATTTATCTGAGTCAAGTGAAGTGAAAAATGATTCAGAGGCAGAAACATTTTAAAAATGTATTGTTTACCTAGTAGCATGCTAACTGCTATTCAAAAAGAGTTTGTATGTATTTGTTTTGTTAGAGTTGTTTGAGTATTTAGAAAATGTTTTTAAGATTACCTAAATAATTGTATCATTTAATAAAACTTTAAGCACGAAAATATAGGTTTAAATTATTTATTTTTCTCAGTCACACTGATACCACAGTATGAACTTAACCGCCGATATATTGAATGGTGTGTCAAATGGTCAACATTTCCTTTCGACCAATGGTGGCGCGTTTTGGAATTTTGAATTTCGCTCCCTAAATTTGCACTTTTCATAAATTATTTTAAGGCCTTAAATGATTAGTAAATTAAAAAAAAATGATTTTATTATAATAAGATGATAAAAAGTAATCGAAAAAAAAATATTTGAGACCATTTAATTTTTTTTGCATGTTCCCTATTATGATAAATGTACATGTAATGACGTTAGACATTGTGATAACTTTTTAATTTTTTTTTTGTTAAAGTTTGTTTTTTTTTAATTAAAGACGCGTGTACAAGACAACGTCTGTCGGGTCCGCTAGTATTTCCATATGTATTAAAGTCTTCATCCCTCAGAACAATAACTGTTTTAGTTATTATTCTGAGCTTCATCCTTGTTACTGGCAAAGACTAATTCATTGAGTTAAGATTCAATGACAAGTCATTCTCACAGTCACAACTTTTAAGTCTACCTTGTAACTTGTTGGCAAATACGAAACTTCATGCGTCGACAAGCGTCAAATCGTCTATCATAGTACCGTTAGTAGGTGTAGTTAAATTATTGAATTAGCTACTAGAGCGTTTTATGAAATATATTTTAAAACATTTGAAATATCTTGTTATCTACTATCATAATTCGTTTTCTCTCAAAAAGTAATTATTTTATTAAAAATAATATATTTTTTACTATGGCAATTAAATTTCGCGCAAAAACTCTAGGTCAAGACTTGACCGTCAAGTGACTTCTACGGGCAATGACGTCACGACACTTCAAATACAACAATAACGTTTGTCTTCTCTGTTATTATACGGTTTTCATTTGAAATGGTTAAGCATGTGCTTTTATAAGATATATACAGTGCCAATATGCTAAATTACCACGATTAGAAATCCTGATATACTGTTTATACACGTTCCTAAATGTGTAAAACCGAAAACAATAGATTAAGTTAGCTCTATGAAACAAATAACTCTACGATATACCTACTTTCGTGAGGTTCACTTTGATAAAAATAATTTAATGTTATTGTATTATTTTTTTTTTAAAACACGTATTTAGTAGTACATTATTTGGATCCAATAAACATTTTGAAGTTAGGTTATAATCGAATATATAAAAATAATACAACTATTATTTTCAATATATAATTTTTTATAATAAAAAACATAATAGGTACCTAACATAGAGCTAAAAAGTGAAGCATATTTTCGTTGTTTTCAATAGAAAGGTTAGCATTTAGAAAATTTTTACTCCGTTTTAGTAATAAAATCCTTAAAAAAGTAACAATATTATTTATCATTTTAATCATTAAGATTAAAAATAATAAATTATTTAAAAACTATCTGCCCTACCTACTTCATTTATGAATTTAACTGTGTGTGTAAATCGTATTTACTAACAACTTTGTAACAAACTTAATGAAAATAAATAAAAAAAATAATTGTAATTATTTTGTATTGATTTTTGCTAAGAATATCAACTGTACGAAAATTTTAATCAAACGGGTTCAAAGAACTTCTCCTTTAAATCCCAAGTTACCCATTAAATAGTTTACTACAATGTAATATACCAAATACATGTATACCAAAAATCTTAATGACAGTAACTCGTGGCTGGTTCTGCTAGGTTTTATTATTAATGGTTATTAATATATGTATAATAATAATATTAAATAGCCATGGAGAAAATGTTAATATTGCTATATTAAAATTAAAAAAGTTAAGTAATAAAATTTTTTAATAAATTTGAAATAAGTATATGGTCTAAGATCCTGCCAAAGAACGACCTTCGCTGCTGGTTAATGGAGAAAAACCTGGGGTGAACGGTGTCGGTAGTTATAAATATTTTATTGACAAATATGAGTTCTTCTCAGGAAGAAGAGAAAAATATTTAGGGGGATTCCAGGAGGATTGTTGATATTCACATTCCCTCCGTGTGAATTAAATGTGTATTGTGTCATCGCGACGGAATGCATAGTTGCAGTTTAATTATAATATAAGTCTTAATCCTACTACTATTATAAAGGCGAAAGTTTGTAAGTATGGATGTATGGATGTTTGTTACTCTTTCACGTAAAAACTACTGAATGGATTTGAATGAAACTTTACCACAATATAGCTTATACATCAGAATAACACATAGGCTATAGCTTATACATCAGAATAACACATAGGCTAAAATTTTTGAGGTTTTTAATGTGAGGTCGTAAAAAAACACTGACTGAATCCTACAAGATAGATCAAAACAATTTACTACAGTATTGTACAACTTAAAAAGGTCTACAAAAAAGTCCGTGATGGTATATGTTTATCTCTTAGGAATAACCCACAATAACCATTTTTTATCCTTTACTTTGTACGAGAAATAATGGCTTATTTACGAAGCGATTTTAAGCAATACAGTATTAATCCTTATCCAATTAAGTATCTTAAATACATTGTGCATTTAATAAAGATCACGTGTTTCCAAAGCGAAGAATCTGCATGTTTATGCTGAAGGAAAAAGATCGTTAAATGTAGTTTATAGGAGCATACTGCAGTAGCTACCTATAGGCCTATGATTAGGGCTCTGCAGTGCTTAGTTACCGTATTTTTTACTTATTACTAGACTAGACGGGACGAACCTGAAGTCCACGCGAACGAAGTCGCGGGCAAAAGCTAGTTATTAATATAATTTTGCCATTATTGTTTATACTTACATCGAGTAGGTCAGATTCTTGTATTAGTTAATAAGTACATAATTGTAATTCTTTTTATAAAAATTGGTTTAAATCAGTTTTGTTTTTTTTTCAACTCTTCGTTTGTAGCTAACGTCATTTTTTCAAAAAAACGCCATGTTTTATACTAATAATACCTTTTTTTTGCTATTTATACTATTTGTAATTCAAATTTATTATAAACTAGGGGTCGCTCGCGACTCCGTCCGCGCGTTTTTTAGTGTGTGGAAAGCTCTCAAAAAAGAAATCTTTCCCCGTTTTTGCAGCATTTTTCATTGCTGCTCGACTTCTATAAGTCACAGCGAGATGACATATATCCTATTATCCTATAGCCTTCCTCAATAAACGGACTATTCAACACAACAAACTTTAAACACAAGAGAATTTTTCAATTCGGGCCAGTAGTTCCAGATATTAGTGCGTTCAAACAAACAAACTCTCCAGCTTTATAATATTAGTATAGATATTATTATGACTTTTATTTAACTGTTATTTATTTATTTATTTTTTGTTAGATTTTTATAAAAGTTTTGTTTTTATATATATCTTTGTTCCTATATATAAAAACAAAACATCTTCGTTTTTTATATATTTTTTCATAATATTGCATTGTCGTCGGTCCTTGATAGGTATGCAAAACTACAAGTCGATCCGATAATTCGAAAATGATCAAAATCTCGTTCAAAGTGTCAGATACAAAGATAGAGAGTTAGGTACAACATCCGAAAATAATAAAAGTATTACTAATTCAATTAAAAACAAATCAGTTTTCAAACGTTTTACTAAAGATGGGTTTTAAAATTATATTCATATTTTGGTTAATCTCTTGAGCTGTTTTCGAATCTATTTTCTCTAGTCCTTTTTTTATCAGTTCGATCAAGGAGTTGAAGACTTTTTGAACTTCCCCACGGCCGCCGTCCCGCCATTCTTCTAATTCCTTTTTAATTTTAATGAAATCTGTGTTGTTATCAGATTTATATATATTTTTATCCAATGTATCTATAATCTCGTGAAATGCTACAGTTTTGTTGCTAAGATGTTTGTCTATCTGGGTCATGACGACCATAGGCTGATTTCTATGAGACAACACATTTTTTAGAATTACAAACATTGACTTCACTACTAATGTATCCCACAATTCGATGTTTGAAATTTGTTTTCGAAGTCTATCCTGTGTACTAAGGTCAATGGTTTGCGTAAAGTCGTTTGCTTTTACAACCTCTGTCAGGGCGTCTGCTGCTTGCTTAATTTTAGCATTGTCAGCTTGTAGTATTATATTTATATATTCTATTAAATAATCTCCAAAATCATTATTTGTACGACATACACCAAACTTCTTACAAGCATATACATATTGTAATTGTTTTCCTTTTTCAACTTCTTGTCGCAATATGCTGTACCCACCTCTTACGGAATTTTCATAAGTGGATAGAGAATTTACAAGTCGTACCATAATTCTATTCGACGTTTCAATGGTATTCAAAACAAACTTTTGCGATCCAAGTCTTGTATTCAGTTTCTGCTTCTTAAAGAGATTCATGAACTCCTGGAACTTTTCTTTGAAATATTTTTTCAAGTTTGTCACTTTACCTTTAACGTCAATACTCTTTACCTTATCATGTGCGTTCTTAAACACTTTCAGTGTTTCTTTGTATACGCGCTTCACGAAATTTACTAATCTCTCATCAATGCGAACATTAACGTTCACGTCCTCTCTTTTAATGTTTTTATTGGCAATTAAATATTTATTGACTTCATCATTATCTTTATCGCTTTCATTAGATTTTCTATCGCTATGAGTTTTCCTTTTTTTTTTTTTTTTTTTTAGTTTTTTATCTGCCCTTTGTTTAATCTTGGCTTGGCTTCGAACATCCAATATTTTTGTGATATATTTTTTTGATCCCTTATCAGTTTGATTTAATATTATTTGAGTTACTATACTTATATTTTTTACTGAATCCTTACTTTCTGATAACTGTAACATATCTGAAGGGCGTATGTTTTGGTCCTTTACGTCTCTAGTATGTAAATTTGTCAGTTCCATGTCTTTTGTACCTTCCTGAGAATCAGGGAATATCGATAATTCTGTGGTGCTAAGTGGAGATAGTTTATATTTGTAGCCCCAATTCGGACCCAAATCTATCAGACCTTCTAACTGAACTCCAAAACCTAAGATACGAGAAGGTGAACCTATAACAAATAAATGTAGTCTATATTAATGTAAACCATAGAAAACTATCTTTTTCCCTGTTGTAATTTCTAGTTGCTTTAAGAAGAAGAAGAAGAAGAAGAAGGAATTATTACTTCTCTCCAGTCAAATTATGAAATCTCTAGGCTTGTTTATTTTGAGTTTTTATCAAAAATATCTTACATATCCACACTAATACAAGAACACATCGCATTTCAATACACGAAACGAAATAAATTTTGTTTAAATTTTACTAGCGAGTTATGTGCTGTAATAAAAGTAAATTTCAATGGAAATCAAAATTTTATGTGAAACATGCGCGATATCGACACGAAAATTGATATTTGTAAAACTTAATCATATATACTGTTTTTTAAAAGGATTTCCGATTTTTGTTAATTCCACTCCTAAGGGATGAAGGTTTATGTGAAACTGTTAATTATAAGTTATTACCACGAGATCTGATGTTAGAGCCTTTATTAAACCAATTAAAAATACGTAAATTAAGTTTGGAAATTGTACTGGAGGTCAAAAAAAACTATTTAATCGTAAAGAAAAATGCTAATGAAAATGAAAAATAATATAGTCGGAGGAGACCCGCCGTATTCGTGCGGATAAAGCTCGTCTGTATAGAGAGATAGAGCGAAGCCTACCAAAAAGAGTTCGCCAAGATGAGGGCATCTGCGGCCAAAGCTCCGGTAACTGGGATGCCTTTCTTGGAAGCGGATGCTATAGAGAAGTTAAAGGGCTCATTAATATCCTTGGTGGGCATCATGTAGAACGTCCGCGTTGAGAGCATGAAGAAGCGACTCCTTCCAGAGAGGAACCTTAGGCCTCCCCTGACTGCAGATAGGAGGAGAGAAATAGCTATAGCCGAAGATGTAGCGGCACGGCCAGTCAATAGGTCCTGCAGGTGCCCGTCAGGATCACATATACTTTAGGCTAGGGCAATGCCTGTAAGGCCTTCTCTAGCTCCTATGTCTGTTATAAAGAAGGCATACACAACGGTGGTACGGCGGGGTAAAATCAAATACGTTCACCGCAAGGCAGTATCTCCTCCAGACGCTAGTTCTGCAGGTCAGTAAAACTCTACCACCACTAAGCGGAGCAGGAGAATTCTTTTTCTCCTGCTCCTCAAGGCTCAAGGCTAGGGTCAACGATGTAGAGCAAAAGTCTTAGTCAGGGGCGTGTTCGCACCCTAACTTGTCGTCTCTTAACTCACCAGCTGTCTTGATAAAGCTGCAGGCAGAGGCGGCAGTTAGTGGCGTAACTTACGCCTATGTTTTAGGACGCCGCCGAGCTGGTAAATCTCGGCGACATCAGGGTCAAGGACGGGCTCAGGATCCGGCGCTCGACTACTGGAGAGCCAGGGTACTCCAGAACTGGAGGAGAAACTGGCGGCAAGCCTTCGCCCAGTTCTAGATGGCAGATGACATCCGACCCGTTAAGCGAGTAGCGAAGTTGTGGAGGCAATTCGTCGCACCACTAACTGCCTCGGCGAGTACCTTTGCCCAGTGCCACGTGGATGTGGCAAAGAACCTCCTACATTCAGGGAGGCTATATACAAACACCTTGGCACATGCGGGCGGTCTGCCATTCCGAAGTAAACCGTAGCGCCGTGGATTTTAGTGGGTATTCTGAAATTCAGCGAGTCGCACATAACCGTCCCGGCGCTCAACTGGGCTGAGTGGTATCCACATTAGAGTTACAAGTGTCCCACTGTAAAGGTTCTCAACATAAAGATCATTAAAAATCTTTAAATTTACATGTGTAGGTATCTTTATTTGTACATCCATCATATTTGTGTTGATCGTCGTACATGACGGGATCAGTTTGACTATACCAAGAACGACTCCTTTTAATCAAGCCACTAACTTCAGGCATTCAGAATTCTACAATCTCGTAATTCAATTATGTATCTGTAATTAGAGTTCGTCTTTCATTATATTTTTCAAGTTTCTAAGACTCAGCGAAAATAAAGTTTCTATATACATGTTACTTCAGTACTAAATTAAGATTTGAAATGTCAATAAAACTTATTTTAATAATTATAGCGTTTGTGCATGTAACAAATATTGTATCGTATCTGTTGCTGAATTGAGATTTTCTTTTTTTATAAGACAAAATGCGGATGAGGGAATGTCTCGGGTTTTAAAACAAAAATATCAGACAAAGAAGATTTAAATTTGGAACAACCATATTATGTAGGTGTCAGATTGTTATCTGTATGGGGATCGAACCTACTACCTGTCTTAGCAGTCAGGGTTACTAACAATTATACCAAAAGATCACCAAATTATAAATATGGTGTCGATCATTTTTGCACTGAAAATAATTCTCAGTACTAAAAAGAGAAATAAAACTTAAGTAAAAGACAAATAAAACGAATAAGTACAAAACAGTTAACTAGTTTATTTACAGCTATTTTTTATCCATTGCTTTATAAAATGAATTAAAATATAATAAAAATTTAATATATTCCTTGTCCAAAGTAAAATTAAACTTACATAGGTATGGTTATATTACTATTTTAATTAATAAATTTGATAAATTTATTAATTAATAAAAATTATTATATTCTTTAATATTAGAGTAACCTTAACTTAAGTTCGATCATCAATTTGTGCTTTGTACAATAACACCAAAACTAGGTATAATAAATTTAAAAAGCTTATAAATTAACTCTAGCATTTGTAAATACAAAAACACCTATTTTTTCCGGGGAGAGTTTAAAATATTTCGATAATCAAAATATATTTTTTTCTTGGTTCATTTAATATTGCATAATGCCATTCGCATTCCCTTAAATTACTAAATTATAACAAAAATATTTTATGTACATACAACATATTAATCCTAGTATTTCCGGTGATTTTTCTAGTTCACATACAAACAAATATAAACAGTACCCTAATTGTAAATAATTTTAAATTGACAAAATAAGCATCCAGTGGTATATTAAGTGATATTTGTTATAAAGGAAATAAATTGTGTTCATTATTTTGTATTTCATTTGTTGGTTTTTCGTTGGCCATATTTAATATCTGAACACGAAAAGATGGTAAATCCTTTAATTTAAATTTGACTATAACTTGTGAACTAAACAACAATTCAGAACAAAAATAAAATATTATAGTACAAATCAACAAACAATTAAAAAAATCTAATCATTACATAAATCATAAATGTGTAATTGTATGACTTGCCTTTACCTTCACCAGATCATAACACCAAGCTTCAGGATTCACACAATTCATAGGTCAAGATCATTCAATAAACAATATCTGGTTATAGCATAACATCATTCATTTAGTAATTCTTCACTGGATATACTATCCAGATCTCCTGTTTTTCCTACATCAACACTGCCCTTCTCTTTCTCTTCACTCTTACTTTCATATTCCTTTTCTCCTATCTGTTCGTCTATTGCGTCCATTAACCTACTATCATCCATTTCAGAATCGCTGATATCTTCCAAATCATCAAGATCCAATTTATCATCACCGTTAACATGAACAGTTTTATCCACCTTATTATCATTATTTGCTAATGATTCATTAAGTGAGATATCATTATTTATTTTATTAGCATTATCATGAGCTGACAAATCATTATTTTCAACATTTTTAACTTCACTTAACTCTTTATTCGGAGGTATATCAGTAGATACATCTCTTTCATTGATTACTATATTGCTTTCCGGGACATTATCAATTTTCACATCTATTTTTCCAGTTTCACTACCAAAAGTAGAATCATCATTTTCGATCACTTTTTCAGTCAGTTCTGTCTTTTTATTATGTTTGTCATTACTTGATTCTTTATCATTTAGTTCAAATTCGTCAACATTATCCTTATTTATTAAAGTACTTTCTTTATTTTCTTTTACTTCACTATCCTTTATAGTTTTATTGTTAATTAAATCATCTTCCTCCTTATTATCTGTGTCTTTGATTAACGAATTCTGTGCTTCGCTCGGCACTACATCATTGTTTATGTCAGAAATATTCATATCATCAGGAACTACTTCACTAGATTCTTTTTCTTGTGCATTTCTTATAGTATCATTACAAGTTAAATTAGTTAAAGTTTCATTATTTAACTCATTAATGGTCTCAAACTTCTCAGACTTCGTATTTTCAACTTCATTATTTTTATGAACAGTTTCACATTTTCCATCACTAGATCTGCTCTTATCATCGTTTAAATTATTTTCAGAATCATTATTTGAACAGAACAGAGAATCAAAATCATCATTACTAACTGGCGTCTTGTTATCACCGAATAATGAATCATTATCATTATCTTTTATATCATTAACACTTCTATCATTATCCAGACTATTTATTATATTATCTATTCCCAGCCGCACATTAGAATCGCAGTTTAATATCGAATCGTAAGTCTTATCGATCTTTACTCTCCGCTTTCTTTTTGGCACTTTCCCAAGGAATTTATGAGAAAATATTGTTCTTAATGATAAATTGGCCAACGTTTCCACATTTTTTTCTTTTAAATCACTTATTTCTAAATCACTCTCAAATGAATCCGAATCCCAATGCACGTAGTCTTGATTTAAATCGAATTCATCGATTGTGTCGTGTATATTGACCATGTAAGACGGTTCAGTTTTGATCCTTATCCTTGTTAGATACGGATAGATGCAATTTTTGTCCAATCCATAATTCTGCAAAAAAACATTAACACATAAATTGTTATAGCATACAATTCACAAAGAGTAATGTAACATATATAATATTAAGAATCCCAAAATTACACATAATTGTCAGTAAAACCGCGGGTATAAATAAGCTAGTATATAATAGATAGTACTAACACAATCCACTCCGGAGACATCGAAATGCTCCCCAACTTTCTTGAGCAGCGGATCACATCTCTTCACTCTTATCTGAATTGGCCTCAACTGTTTCAGCAAACGGGGGCTTATTATGAACTCTGTTAACAATACAAAATAAATATAGTATCTTATTATATATATGTTTTGCCATTTATTGCAATGAATGTACTTTTTTTTTATTCTAAGGGGTTTATTTATAAAGTATTTCTTCATTATTTGTTCTCCGATATTTCGACTGATGCAAGCACCACAATCACGAATTAACCAGTTTACGAGAAATACAATGTAAATATAACATTAATAAATAAAATATTGTCATTTTAATGTCAATCTTAAATCTCATATAATTTTATAGTTTTTGTGTAAATATAATTTGTTATTACATATTACTTATTATAAAGCTGTTCTCACCCTTTTTATTCTGACATGCTCTCTCGTGGTTTGCTAGGTTTCGTGGATTAGATATATGTCTTTCGCAAGTCCCGCATTTATCTAAACAAACAATTTAAATAAACTAATTAAAAATATATAAATATAATTTATAGAATTATAAGTATTATACGAATACATGATGTTAAATGCTTCTACAGAGCACAGAAGGATTACAGAAGAGCTTTTTTTTACACGTTTGAAACATAGTATAAGAACTACTGATTGAAATCGAAAATGAAATGGGACCATCAATTTGGCATATTTTTTGTAGACTATATATTATTAATTTACTCACTTTTAGGACACTTGTGTCTGTCCAGACTCAATTTTGTTGGAAAATCTTTCTTGCATTTCGTACAACTATTATTTCTTTTCTCTGGTTTCAATGTGCTTTTGTATTTAGGTCTGAAAATAAATTATTAAATATAAATAAGATCATCATATATATTTATTTTCTAAAATAAAAGATAATACAAGAATATAATGGAACATTCCTTTACTAACAAAATTGAAAGAAATGATAAATTAAATTACATTTACTTTATTTAGACATCACATACGTTACATACACATACAAAGAAATAAAAACAATAAAGTAATACAAAACATTGAATGAAAGCAAATGACATAAAGGTATCAATTCAAATATTTTTTAAATGTTAATTTTAAGAAACATCTTACTTATTTAAAATAAAATGTTTCTTGAGTTATCTTTGCTAATTATTAAATCAAGTTTAATATTAATTAGACTGTAGATGAATTATTAATTTCGGCTGTCACACTAAATCTAATCTGAATACTTACTGAGGTTTGTTGTGTATTCTAATGTGGTTGTTAAGTGACTTGTTGTTGTTGAACTGGGCCTTACAAGTCTTGCACTTGAAGTCTGACTTGGAAGACGGTTTTTCCACTATCCTATAATAGCAAATATTTATGTATTACATATGACCAACCATATCAAATATTACTTTTATTATAGTTGAGGATAGATAGGGATATATGGTAACCCAGGTTTTTCGTTTTCGAGCTTGTAGCTGTCAAACAAATAGCAACCCTATGATTGTTGATTTGGCAAAGGGCTGCCACTAACGAAATATTTTCGGGACTTAAATATTTGACCGAACTTGGACGCAGAGGAGCAGAAAGCTTAAACGAGAAGCTTTAACGCTATTTGAATATATTAATTAATGTATTGGTTTCACATTAGATAACGCTACACTAGCATTTAAAGACATACATTTGGCAGTTACCTAAATCTTAAATTGAAAAAAAAATTACAGTAATCTATGATTTCTTTAGTCAAATAATGATTCTTGATATAGGTTAATATTGGCCACATGTGACCGACGGATAATTAACCTGTCATGAAATCCATGCATTCATCTTTAAGTATTCTTTAGAAGTTTTATATCTAAACATTCAATATTTGTAACACCTGTTCGTTCGAGCTTAGCTTCGAAGCAAGACATAACCTACTAGTAACAAAAAAGTGATTATAAATATCTTCAGTAAACAGCATGTCAGTTGGACCAAATACAAAAAATATTTTATCTGCGGGAGAAACGTTAAGATACCTGTGATATGATATTCTTTGACGATTATATTGTATGGATGTAGGCGATAGTAGAGCGTCATCTTATTTCAAATAAATATACTTATCCTGTGATGTGCCTGTGAGTGCGAATGTCCAACAAATAATAAAAGAGGGAAGATGAGAGACCTATACTTATATTTGTCTAATCACACATTAAAACGAGACATACCTAGATTCAATTGCTTTCTCTTTCTTTTTTATCGATGGCCACATTTTAAAGTTGGCTACTCCGGTCCTGGCTGGATACTATCCCTACTCTATGTATAATAACTCAATGTAAGCATCACTCTATTCGACTAGCTTCAATGTCATTGGTCACCTTTCTTTTGAATGCTCTATTTCTAAACGACTGCTACTAATACTACTAATAATAACTTTAAGACATTGAGTAGATCATCGAAATCGGAGGCGGTGCAGCAGTATGGGGAAAATAATGTGTTGTGATAATATGGTCACTATAATATTTTTAGATACACATATTTTGTAACATAAGAAAAAGGCTTTATAAAATATAATAACATTATTAAATAATAAGACATACTCATAAGAGTACATACTCTTGACAGTATTCAAAAATTAAAAATATACTTTTGTTAGCACATGTTTAACTTTTGATTATTTTTCTTGGAAATACAAATAATTTTAAAATGTAATTACATACTACGTATTTATAACAAAGTAACATACTTGACTCTCTTAATAGTTTCTGGTTTAGCTTCCCGGGAGTCACGAGACCGCTTGGAGCGCGTCGGGGACCAATCTTCCTCGACCTAACAATAAAATTATTATCTCTAATATATATATTTATATCTTTTTTACTTTCAACCAATACCAGTGACCACTGATGTGGGTCAAATGGAAGTGTCAGGAGGACGTATTTTGATACAATGTTTATCAAAATAAGCCCTAAAGTAAAGACACTCCAACTTTAAATTAAATCCAAAAGAATCACACAATAAAACCAACAGGTTGTTTGTTTGTTGTGATCACTGTTACACAAACATTGGTATTTAGTGAGCATTTAATAAGTATAGTAGTATAGCAGTTACAACTACTAGCTACAGTTACCAATGAATACCTCCAGTTCCATAATTCTACAAATTGAACAGTTACTTCCACATATTATATTATAGTACTTCAACTTACTTTAACCTCACTCTCCTTCCTCAGTATTGACTTCGGCATTGTTACTGATCGCCTTGTTTTCTGAAAGACATTACAATATAATAAATAGCTTTATTAATATGTCCTACCTGTCTGTTTTTATGTATATTTTATAAACTATTTTTACAGTACTAGGACTAATATTAAACACAATATTAAATATTAGTACCACATTGATATTACCTGTAACTTGCTCAGAGAGATGTCTTCCTCTCGTATTCTCTTAGATGCTCTCTGTGGGGGACTCGTGTGCTTACTGCGGAGAGATCTTACTTCCACTTCCTTTGGGTTGGTCTGAAAATAGAGATATACTAGATAGAATTATAATAGAATAAAATATCAACACATACAATATTTGTTTGAACTGTTACATGTTTTGTTTATAAGATATGTATAAATATTCTAACATCATTTTTGGGTTTGATCAAAAAATAAATTATTAATCATTTACTATTTATAGAATTAGGATTATTCATTTTATAAAAATTATTATCATTATTGATAAAATTAATCAAACATCTTTTATATTTGCATGTTAATCTCTCTACATTCTCAAATAAGCTAGTTTTCACAATTGAAACTTTTATTGTACTTAAGAAATAAATTAACCTTGTTGGTAGTCTTGGAGTCTTTTGTAAACCTGCCCTTATTCCTTGATCTTGGCTTCAAGAGTGATTCATTGGAGTCTTCATTTAAAAAGACAGGTTCAGTTACTCCAAGTATACAGTCACCAGCCTCTGACTGAAAGAGTTATAAAATTGAATTATTATACAAAACATTAATATATATAAAAAAGATTTAATTACAAAAATATTTATTATGTATATAAGAGTGTAAAAAATAACTAAATTCATAATTGAATTAAATGTGGCTGATTAAAAAACTGATATAAGGGCCTGACAGACACTAGTCATTTAAACGATTGTGTATGATACACATGTATATGCATGAATTAATGTGTTTCAAAATTAATCATGATTCCTAACTAACCAGCATGACCTTGAGGACATTATTTATATCTGTGGTCGCAAAACAGCTGTAATTCGATCGTAATCTTACATTTTAATGTATATGAGGGTTTCGATTAACACCTTACGATTAACTAACAACTAACAATTTTATGGAAGTTGATTGATAACCAGACCTATAATATAATACCAGATATGTAAACTTAGCTTTATCCTAAAAAAATGTTTATTATTCTAGTAATATATTAGAATCTCACCATCCCCCTAGGCATTGTCTGCAATGGCAAACCAAGACGTAACCTGGTGCGTTTATTCGTCTGACGACACATTTCTAAAAACTCATAGAAGTCATTCACTTTATCCACACACAGTTCACAAATAAGCGGTGGCATTTTGTCTTCTTGGTGAACCTGTAAACAAATACAAAATATTAATTAAGTAATGTATTTAAATAAAAAAACAACATCAATATAAATGTCATATCAAGTAACAAAAGAATAACGTTTAATTATATCATTCTATTATTGTCTACTCTGAATTAAACTAATATAAATATTTATAAAGAACATAAAATATGTCTTACGAGGTATAAAAAGAATTGGTGTTCAGTATTCTAAATTCCTTAAAACGTGCTTTATTTGCATTTTATTGCTAATATTTCTTATATTTCTTATCTACCAATTAAATTTGACATTGAGGAATCTTTAAAACTCAAAAGTTCTTGTTGACTTAACCTCACTTCAGGGATGTTATAACCATAGAAATAAGTTATTATTTGATTATTGTGTTATACATTATTTAAAGGTTGTTATATATTTATAAAATACTAATCAAGAGGGATTTTAAGTAACTAGGCCATTGACAGTATGATAAGATCGACCAAAACAAATTTGTTTGGCAACAACCTATCGGCATGTAGTTTCTAACCACTGAAATTAGCACTAATATACGTGTTATCTAATCATAATAATATAGTTAAACTAGTATTTACCTCTATTTGAACACAATCACGTATTTTCTGCCTAAGTTCGATCTCAGCACCATCTAAGTGGACAACATTTTGCATGATAGGCATCTTGTAGCCAGCACCCGCTCCACAAAGCCGACATGCTCGATATATCTCGTATATCGTCTGTTTTTCTATAGATGAATTGATAAAACCGTCCATTTTATCATTCTTCAGCGTTATACGATGCTAATAAAATCAGAGAATTGCCGCTTAGACGCCATTAAAAATGTTACCACTCGCCAGTAAAATCAAAATAGTATATTATTCTTTCTTTGTTGCCAGAATATTCATGAAAAAATATTACTTATGGGAACATCGAGAAAGAAAATGTTTTTCGATGAGCCGTACAAATCTAATTTACCAGAAAATAAATTACAATAAATCGAAATGCTTTAAACTAAATATTTTTTAGTAAAGTTTTTTTAGTAGTTTGGTAAATTATTTACTAATGCCCAATTGACCAATCAAGTGGAATTTAGTATCTTAATGTGACGGAAAAGAGGCCTTTTCTTGAATATAAAGTCTAATGTCTTTTTTGAATATAAAATATAAAGACTTGCTTCTAGGCCATATCATTTTTACCCTCTTTCTTGTCTTATTATCTTCTTTTTCGTTACATGATTTTCATACATGGATTCTTCCCACTCTTGATACAATGTCAAATAAATTAAAATTTATTTTTAAGCTACCATAAATTTTTATATTTATCTAAATTCTTAACTGTTCTTTACTACCAATTATAAATTGTGAGCAGTACAATATTCCACTCAATAACTCTTACCAAGTTCTTAAACTTGCACTGATGAAGGTTTCGTGTTATTACCACTATTTTCTTATCCACACTCCTTATTTATAGGAATATTATTGGTAGCAATGGGTTTAATTTTTTAATTTCATATTTCTAGTTTAGTTTGTGGTAATTATTTTTCCGAGCTGGTGGTAGTTCTAACATTGAAAAAATGTTTTGTATAAAACTTACTTTCAATAAAGATTGTTGATGTATTATGTATTATACTGAGTCTGTTTGAGCCTGAACTTCTTTTCGACTGAATGGAAAGCAGTTATATATATATGGGCTACATGAATCTAAGTAGTGCAATCGCCGTAAGGATAGATAATTGCGTCAATGAAAGGGGTTTGTTTTTGGTTTGGAAAATATAACAAAGTGCCAGAAGTGTAAGGAGATCCTTATCCTATACTCACTCAGGCAATGGACCCATGACATTATGACTTCCTATAGTTGCGTCAATGGAATTCATTATATGTACTTGGCTCAGCAGCAGCAATTAAAAAGTGGTAAACAAATTATTAAAGCTGAACAATTATTTATTCATCAAAAATATAAAAAAGTTGGATAATGCTGTTTCTTCTTCTTCTAACAAATTCTAAACGTACGTTGCGAAGATGTAAATTATTCCTGTAGTACACTTTCTCAAATAAAGTTATATTTTTGTAATACTCAATGACAATAATATTATAAATATTTTTTTTACTGTTAAAATTGTATTTAAACATTTATACAATAAATTGAAAAAAAAAAAAATAAATTAAAGAATAGAAACAAAAACCTTTTAACAATAAAAAATTCAAACCAATAATCTTTAATTTTATTTACAATTATCATTAATCTCGTAGATTTAAAATGTGAATGTGTTAATGAATACACTCTTAACATCTACTTTTGGGGAATCCCTGGATTTGTATTACAATCAAGTGACTTTAACTAATTAGATTGAGGAAATTATGACTACTGACTGTTATAACTTGTAGATCATAGATGTCTTCTTAAATGGAGTGATTTGTTTTTACTTACAAATAGTTGAAAAACCTATTAAATATATACATATTTTTTAAATACGTAATAGGGTTTTGAAAATTTGATAAAAAAATTGTCCCGGCACCAGAGAATGCGGGAGGGAGGGGGGGGGGGGGGTGGCGGAGATTAGAAACAGTTTCTACTTTCTTGTTCTGGACAAAGAGCATTACTATCATAAAGCCGTGGTACTCTTCTTTTATTTTTATCCCTTAGTCGGGGCTATTACGGCATCCTTTGGGTGATCATGAAATTTAGTCTAGCAATAAAAAAATAACATAATTAAAAATTCAAAAGTAATTTCAATTTCCAATGCAAAATGACTGCACCAAAGTCACACTATTCATTATTAATTTATATGCTTATTGCATTCGTGTTAACATTAATGAAATCATAATTCAATTTCTATGCCACACACACACACACACTATCGACGACGTTCAGACGAAGGCTGTTTGGAGGATTGAAATGTTGGCGCTTTTATTATTCTGTAAGTCTACAAACTTAAGAAAAATAATGCTTATTAAGCAATGATGAATAAAATACATGTAATAAAAATGTTAAGAGTCAAGAAATACGTAGGTATAGAGAAGTAGTTCAAATAAATACAATTCCCGTAGGTGTAGATTAAAATTATAAAACCTATTTTTATTGTTTTTAAAATTATTATTTTAATTTGCTTTTTCCTAAGGTTAAAAACGGAACCCTAATGTTAAGACTCCACTGTCCGCCTGTTAGTAAGTCCAACTAAAATAACTATTTTAGGGGGGTTAAGATATAACAAAAAATTAATAACGGCTACAGTTAGATCCTTGAAATATTCCCAGAATATTGAGTTATATATTAACTTTAAAAATAAATAATTACATTGTAATAAAATAGATATGTAGTGGACTCCCAAACAATAAACGTGATTTTTTTGGAATCTTTATAATTAATTGCTTGGAACCGTTCGTCGCGACTCCGAATCGCACTTGGCTAATTTTTCACTTGTTAGTCAGGGCCGACATTACGAAAAAATTAAGTAATATATAGTATAAAAATAATTGGCGCCATTAGCATATAGGTAATGTATTTTTTTTTTCTCATTTTCACGGAAAATGTATGGCTTTACTGAGTAATGACTATACCTACAACAAATTTGGATGAAATCAAGTGAAAATTTAGGTACATAGAAAAAATATATATTTATCTGGATAAGTAGAGCAGGCCAAGAATATACAGGGTTATCTTTAATTAATTGTCTACCTCTTGAAGGCAGCCTCTCTACATCAATCCGAACAACATCTATTCTATGACTTTTACAAATCTTGATAAACAACACACAAAAACAAAACAAAAAAAAAATATTGCTGCCTCTTTGTCTTATTACTCTGTATTTTGTATGAAGTACTTAAAAGGTCAACGCCCGGGCAAAATGATGGGATTGATGTAGAGAGGCTGTCTGCAAGAGGTGGCCAATTAATTACAAATAACCCTGTATATTAGTAGCAACAGCTACTAATATTAAATAACTAGAAAATGATTAGTTGAATTAGGGCATTGATTATAATTTTAATAATATTAGATATAACGACGTTTTGAAAACCAAATTTTCTATATAATATATGTTGTATATGTAATTTGAAAGGAAATACTTAGGTATTTGATAGAATCGAACATTAGATTTGGCTCAGAAGTTTAAAATATGTACCAAGGCTTTGATAATGTAAGAAAGATAATATTGGGTCTAAGAACCATTTGTTATTAAACTTTATAAATTACTTAAATAAAGCTGGGAGGCATATAGATGTTTTTTTTACTGAAACAAATCAATTCTCTTACAGGTATAATTAATGAAGTCACCTCAATTCATTTTAAAGAACACAATGACATGAATAGGCAATTTGATAAACAGAATAATTTTTATCTAAATGACAATATACATGGAAGTGTATTAGAGTATACATCTGATGGTAAATATAACACGAGCGATGATTACAGAGATGATGATTACGAACGTGAACCTCGAAGAATCTTGGATTGGATAAAAAATATGATAAAAAGCAACACGAGCTACAAAACAACACCCAGATATGAAGATGTTTTAAAGGAAAAGATAAGGTTCAGAGAAATTGAGAAAAATCTAACGAATATTTTAACGGAATTGTCATCTGTTCTTAACCAGATTCTCACTATAGTCAAATACGCACGACAAGGGGATTTTCGTGACCTTAACGAACACTTACAGCATGCGTTGGATAACAATAAACATATATCAAAAAGAAATGCTGTTGATGAAGATATAGAAACCAATAGAACCGAAAGCGATTCTGTTAGTGTGGTGAATAAAAATGCTACTGCAGATAATAAAACTCAGAGTACGAATGAGTCCAGTGGAAGACGATCGTTGATAGAAAGTAATGTATTAGTAACCACTGATGAAGTAAAAAACAAACTTTTCAATTACATTTCGGAAGGCTTCGCAGAAATCAAAAACCAGATAAATTCTTTAAAAACTGTCAAATACATGTTTTCTACTGACATGCGTTACCAAATAGGTTATATAGTAGCCAATATTGATACTTTAAATGTTAATATGAATAATTTAGAAACAGAAGTGGCTGCTAATAAGTATATCTGGAGTGATAACCAGATTTTAAATCTATATGATAAAATTAAAATGTCAAATAGAGCTGTAAGTAATCTGATAAATGTCTTAAAAGACTACACAGATAATAGTCTAAACTATCAATAAATCTTTGTGAATTATAATTTGTCGTTTTTGTATTAGATATAAGTACAAAAATCCAAAAGTAATCACAAAAGTGGATTAATTGTTAACAAAGAATGCTACAAAATTATTTTATTTTCAGTTTTTCTAAGGAACTATCCCAACTTTCAAATAAAAGAAACACACACAAAAATACCTATACTTTACTAACTTTTAACTAATGAGGTTGTCAAAGTTTTTTATAAAAATACAAGGAATAGAAAATCAAACCCGCAGTTTCTGATATGCCAGCCTCTAGCTCTATTAACTGAAATATAGGTTTTATGTCGGTTTCCATAAATAATTTTGAAAATTTTAAAAATCTTATTATACTTATACATATATCATTTTTGTCTTATTTGGAATAACTGTGGCTATCATTGCATCCTTTTTTGATAGAGACTTTTGCTTCTACACTTGACTCGATTAGTTTATATTTAAAAAAAAAGACATGTATTTTTGTTTTTGTTTCTCTATTTATTGATCAGTCTATAACAACTTACTAAAAAAAACTTATAACATAACTAGTGTTTGACCATAGACTAACTTATTTGGAGTAAATTTTATTTAACATAAAAATATTTAAGATTTTCTCTCGTCTGTGAAATATGGAAGTCTATGATAAAATACACATCTAAAAAACTGTTAAAGTTCATTTCTTTTTAAGTACCTATCATAAAAAAAATAACTTTACTTGCATTTATATTCTTAAAATTAGCCTCTACACAACAGTCCATTTTAAAAACAATATCCATTTTAAAAACAATAATGCATTTTGTACTACTTAGTTATAACACAAAATATAATAAATAAAAAAGATTTATTTTACAAATTCAAGTTTTGTCACTGGTTCAATGTTTAATGCCACAATCTTGTAGTGTTGCTATATTAAAGAAAACACCACTTTTAGTGGGCACTTATAATCTATTGTTGGATGTTTGAGATTTTCTTAAGGGTTGTAATATCGAATCCAATACTACTGTTGCTGCATTTACTTTGCTGCATCTATAATTAATTAAAAGGGGTCATTAGATAATGCATAATGTTTTTTTAAATTAATTAATTAATTATGTATCATCCTATATAATACTTGTCCCATGCACAAGTCTCATTTCTAATTATAAAAATTACAAAACATTTCTTTTAAAATATGCAAATTTTCTAAAGATGTTTTACTTCATGATATTATTATTTATTCATTTATACCATCATGATATTATAGGCTTATGAGGAATAAATAATTTTAGGACACCTTTTATTTTTTTGCCCAACTTAAATTATTAAAATATTAAATCATATACTAAACGTGCATTAACAGTACTCATAATTTTTATTACCTGGGGAACATATCTGAACACTTTAGTTCCGACCATCCAGCGAACGCTTCATACAGTAATGTGTCGAGAGCGCGGTCCGCCGGCAAGTCACCAGTTAACATTCTGAGAGCGAGCCTGAGAACACATAATAATGTTAAATCCATACTAGTTCAAAAAATTTTAAATTTCGGAAATGGCTCTGACCTACACCGCAACTCTCGGGTTTCGTAGAAAATCATGTTTGAAAATACCTATAAACAAGTACAGCCATGATAATCTTATTTATATTTGAAATAAATATAAAATGGAATATAATCAGATACGATTCGAACCCACGACCTCTGGGAAATCAACTCGGCGCTCGACCAATTGAACTATCGTAATGCTAAAATTTAATTTATATTTTTCATAAAATTATTAGTTTAGAAATTATGTAAAAGAAAAAATATACATAACAAAAATGTTTTGGTACAATCTTGAATTTTGTTATCTACTACCGTTTTCTCCAAAATTATCATCAACTTACCCATTAATCTTAGCCATTGTCCCATAAGGAGCATTTAACTTCGACGTTGCCACTAAATTCTTACAATACAACAACCATACACAATCTAAATCGGTGTACACGGTTGTGGCAGCACTAGAACTGTCATTTTTATTAAATGACGTTTGTAAATGATGCAATGCGTGGGTGTTGGCATCAATGTTGCGCGAAATTTGGCTTTGAATGTTGGCATTTAAAGTTTCGCGATTTGAAAGCTGGGATAGAACGGTCCTGCAAAAAAAACATAATATACATCACATAACATAAATTAAGGCTTAAAAGCATATTTTTTCTATACATAAGGATTCTTCGTCTATTTGACCCCTTTATAAATGGATTTTATAAAAAAACATATGCTATGGTGATTGCCTTCGAAATAATAATTAATAATCATTCCACAAAGGGCATGGCAAGGGCAGTCAGAAAATTGTAAAGTTTCTAAAACCAGCGGTTTAGGCTATGATTAAATAGATCATACAAGTGTTTATCTATGTGTATAAGCACTTTTTTAAATCTATATTACTAAGCTATCAATCTATATTAATAACCAAATTTCATACATTTTAAAATATTTACATTAAAAACTGAATATCAGAAATACGTACTTAGTGTTTTTGAACGCTCTTCCCAAATGTATAGCTGCGCGTGCAGTACTCATACCAATGTCTAAAACATTTTCCAGAAGGTTCTTCCCAAGGTCCCAATCTTCTGAATCTATGCGATTCTGACGTTTCCTACACAATTTAAATAATATTATAGAATTTAGAGGTGATATTTTAACCTTGCTACAAACAATAACTATTGTATTTAGTGATATTACGTGTTTAATTGCGATTATTATTATTAAGGTCCATTATAAGGAAAAATATTTACTTTACTACAAAAACATAAACTTGACTGAAGAAAGTGTTTTATTTTTTATTCATCTTTACATTACTCGTTTAGTGTATAAAATTATCACCATCGTGTAGAGTTCATACATGTCTATGTCTCACGTATTAACTTACGCAAAATTATTTTCAGTATGCACTTCATTTCGTTTCGCCTCAACTTTAGCAGGTTCCATGAAAAGAGCATTGAAAGCGAACACGTCTGGATCTTTGAGCATTTTATTACGAGTTGAATCCTGCGAAGTATGTCATTCATTAAGATTCATAACCATTACTTAATTAAGATAAATATAACTAGCTCAAAAAGAGTTTGTTTCAGGAAGCAAATTATGTTTTTTATTTCGATAAATATTGTGATATGTGAGCTTCCTTTTTCAAGTGTGTTTCAGTATTCTACCCTAACTGCAGCCTTAAGTGCAAAAAGTTTTTATTAAATCAAGTTTTGTTAAATGTTTTATTGTTATTCATGTTGTATTATTTTTTTATACTGACCTGATTTTCCCAAGCCAAGACCTGTATATTATGAAGCAGCATAACATCCAGAGTTAGAATACCAAACGATAACAGATTAGTGCTGTTACTTAAAATAATCTTTCTGCCATGACTGGATTCTGTGAAATTGTCACCAAAGTACATATCCCTCAATTTACTCATTACGATGGTAACATTTCCTTCAACTAAGCTTTCATTTAACGCTTTCAATAACTGACCAAATTCATTGCTAGAATTCCGTTTCTCATGCATCTCGAAATCCGCATCAGATGTTATCCAGTCATGTAATTCTTGGACCTTTTCTATCAAATAGTTCGTCATAGTATTACTCTGCATATAATCATCGTAAAGATTTTCATCGTTGTAATATTCTTCATAATTATCATTGGATTTGAGACCAGCTATGAAACCGTCCGATAATTTGATTCCTGAATCTATAAAAACGTCTGGTAAAGTCGGTTTGAATTCTGGAATTTTATTCTCTGGTAGTTTTGCTTGATCTTTTTTCTCAATCTTTTTTTCTGGATGTTGCAATGATGTATCGTGTATTGGATGTATTTGAGGTTTGGATATAAGATTCTCATCTTCTTTCTTCTTATCACGGTTGCCAACTATGTTCTTAAATATTGACAGTTTTTCTAGAATAGGAAATTGGATATCATCATCTATTACCTCTTGAGATGTTGCTTCTTCAGTAGTAGTGCTTACAATGTTCCGTTTTGGTGGAGGGTAGTAATTTGCGTATATTGGTTCCTGAAATATTAAATTCAATGGGAATAGCTTCTCAGTTTTTTTCATTAACAATTTATGAGAATGAAAGATGAAATATTTTGTAAGGTCTATTTATCTGTTAGTGTACTATAAGTAGATACTTGAATTCAGACAATTAGGAAGCCTATAGAAAAAAGCAAAAGTTCCAAGTAGCTGAATTACCGGCTAAATTTAATTTCGTTTTCATACATATAACATACGTTATATATATTATCATTCTCGTTTTCTTTTTATTGTCTGTATTTTACAAAATTCAACATAGCTAATTTTATGAGGTGAAATAGAGGAAAAGATAATTTTACTGAAGATAAGGTGTTGCTTACAATTAAAATAACTAAAATCGGAGTTTAGGTAACAGTTATAAACACATAATCTCACCCTAGTTTCTTCATACATCTCTCTCGGTGTGTATGTCTCGCTCGCACTCCATCTCGTTATACAAATGGTGGCTAGTACCAAAGCACCGCATACCGCGAAACAAGACGCACTTGCTATTATCCAGACTTTCAGAGGTACCTGGAACAAAAACCCAGGTTTAGGAAATAGAAATGGTTTGAAATTTTCCAAGAATAACGGATCATTGAGTTTCTTATTTTGTATCTGTTAACATCCGAAATATAAATTATATATTTTTTTTTCTATTGAAGGAATCAATATGTTTTGAGTTTAATTATCAAATAAACTAAACATTGTTTGTACAGAATAATTTAAGGTTCATTTTGATTTGTATATCAGTGGATAATTGTAGTCTAAAACCGTAGAGGTCAACCTGAAGACAAAGCAGATATTAAAAAAATAATTTAATTTTTTTTCTAAACATACATAAAAATTACAGTGCTTCTTAGGAGCCCCGACGTGACCTTACAAAGATCTTGTTAGTTACAACACGACAGACATATATATCAAAGTACTTGAACACATGTTTGAAATTGTCCATAAACATGTTTAAATTGTTAGGTGTGCCATGTTAAACTTATTTCAATTTTAAATGAATATCGATTGACCAATTCATCAACACGCAGAACTCGAACCTGTGAACTCCAGGACACTTTTACTCAGACAAACGAACTGACAGACAGATCAATTGATGTATATGCAAGACCTCTTTATTTTTCTTTAAAAATAAATATTAGGACACTACCACACAACGCTAGCCAACTTCAAACTAAGCAAAGCTAGCTATATGATTACAGGCTACTGAATAATATACACACATATTTAAAAATATCTATAAACATGTATAGCCATGTTGAGCTTATTTAAATTTATATAAATATAAAATGAAAAATAAACCGATACGGGCAGGGATTCGAACCCGCGACTACTGGGAAACTGTCCCATCGCTCTACCAACTGAGCTACCGTATCGCTAAAGAGCTTAGTTGGTAGAGCGACGGGACGGTTTCCCAGTAGTCGCGGGTTGGAATCCCTGCCCGTACCGGTTAATTTTTCATTCTATATTTATATAAATATACCTATATATTTATTCTAAATACATATAGGTATCACAAAGAGGGTAACCGAAAGAAAACACGAATCGAGAGCAAAAAAATGACAAAGAGGCAAAATACATTGAGAAGACATAATAAAGCTTGTAAGTTGAGCTATATCGTCGACCCTAAATTATAGTGATAGGGGGATGATGATATAACAGATATAATAAACTATCTAGCACCTATACCTAGAAAACTGAAAGTATTCATAAGACTAATATTTTTAAAGTGTGGAAGATAAAACCCGCAGTAACTATCAAATACAATAACATCCATATTTTGCGGTGTTATTATGGTGGTATGATTATTTAAGTCTTATCATATTATAATAAACCATTATCATCTTAAGGAATAACTGTTCCTTTACGACTTTAAATTCTAGAAAGCAGTTGCAACGTTAAACAACTTCCGCAGTTATTACGTTACACAGTTACTCAAGCAGCCATAACTATCGTGTTTGTAACGAAACAGGATTTAATTATATACTTATATTATCATATGGACTTAAATAAATTATACTTAAGCAAAATCTTAAAGGAATTCACAACGTTCGTTAAATATTTTTCTAGAAGTAGTGAAGTAACTCAATGTTTTACAAATGTGATTCTTATTTTAAACTATATATAGATTGGAATCAAATCATAAATAGTCGAAGTTATGAATCGACCTTTCCTAAACTACTCGAAAAAAGATGATCTACAGACAGCTGAGCAGATTTTTATAAATTACGGTTCAGAATACTCGATCGAGTAAAGTTTAAAACAATAAAAACTAAATCAAAATTGATTTATCTGTGAGAATTGATTTATCTGTCTACGGTGCTATAGACAGATACATATTCTACACTCATGGCAGCCCTCTTTGGGCGTCGGTTATAGAATACTGGTATATTTCTTACACTAGTCTTAGCTGGTAAATCTTCTGGGCGAGGAGGCAGGGGCCTGGTGTGCCAGTTCCGTGAAACTGTCGCACGACTGTCGCGTGACGGGGGACGCTTCTCGTATTCGTAGTGAAACATTGTATCTGTGAACAAATATTATATATATAAATAGTCAAAAACAAAACAGTTGTCATCTATCGAGTATCGACTAATTTACGTTTTTAATCCTTGTGTATTGACCCATATTCATTTTATCTTTTTTTGCTCAGCATTCATTAATGTTAGTATTATCGATAAACAAATCTGAATTGTTTATTTATTATTTAATTTTATATAATGAATTTATAAAATATAACATACTAATATCGACAAGTCGCCACTATTAATTATTTATTGTTACTAATTCGTTCTTTCTTGTACAGCCTACTACCTACTAGTTCTTAAATGTTTGGGCGGCAGAACGGAATCTCTCATACAAACTGTCTAATTGGTATCTATATCTAGATTAATTGGTAGAGATCTATGATAGACAATCCTTTGGTCTACGATATAGATACACGGTATAAACGAACTATACACCTATAGCGGTGCGTCATCGCGGCGTATTATTGACATAGAAAATCTATTTAAAATATATTTGTAAAGAGCAGATATTTATTTTAAAAATTCAAACACAATTGTATCACAAATTCATAACAAAACCTGTTCAGCTGTTAATTGTATCTGATGCAATGAGCCTTGTCATGGTGTGGCTTAATGTAAGGTCATTAACCCCCAAAATAATCACATCTTACCTGGTGTTACTTATTTTAACTATAAGTGTATATGTTACAAGGTCCAACAGTGCACTAATCTTATTAATAAATTAAGAAATGTACTCATTTTGTTCATAGAAATAATGATTCTGATTATTATATAAGTATGATGTTCATGGTATTAATTGAAATAATACAAAATAATATAAACAATCTGTAGTTTATAATTGTTATCCGGTTGAGTGTTAAAAATTAAAAAGCGATGGTCTGTTTTATTACGAAGGAAACTCACAACAAATTTGGTTTTTAATTGAATAAAGATTTACTTCGCGCTCCCAATATCAATCGATAATTCAAAACCATAATTTTGTAAATGTACAATGTGTTGTCTCGTATAGTTTGGAAACACTGAATCAAAAATATGTTGATTAACCGATATATCTAATAAACAAAAAGGTTGCGAATGTTTTGCTTAAGGTTTAACAATTAGAGTGTACAAATATTTCAAAATGAGATATTAAATTGATGGATACCTCTATTCCTTTCCACCCAGATAAAGTAAGGCATTGTGAAGTTCATATCATGGTAAAAGAGGCAGAAATAAGATACCTAATCAAAGCGTCAGAATCTTCTGAATGGACAAATACCCTTAGTGTAATGTATTCGTGCATATGACATATATGTATTTAGACAGATATATGGACATGGATATATGGACTATATAGAGTGTTAAATAGGTAAATAGTTAAAAATCTGTATAGACCGAAATCAGATAGAAGTGCTCATTAGGAATTCAAGCTACATTAGTATTTATATATTTAGCGAATACCATCAAGTACAAAGGTTCTAAACATCTAAACACTTATGTTATTATTGAGAAGGACCATCTCCTGATCATCCATCCATCAGAACTGTCAATAAAATGCTTGGGAAGTCACGCGAGAAGTGTGCCATCGCATATATGGGTCACCTTCTTATTTCTGGTAAAGAATTTGTAGAGTGCTTAAAAAAAAATGAACATAATTCAGAAATGGCGCTTTTGCACGGAAAAAAAGGATTTGTCCTATCAACAAAAAAAATATTGTTAACAATTTCAAGACAATATATACTTAACTTACCAATATATTGTCATTGTAACATTTTCCATTTCGTTAAATTTACAAAAAAATATTGTTGCTTTATAGTCTCAATTGAAGTAAATATTATTAGGTGAATATTATGATAGCTTAAATCTAAGACAAGTATTAATCTCGTACGAATAATGAAAATTATTATAATAAGAAAAAATTATTGTTAGACTGACAATTCCGTTGTTCTTCTGGAAAACTACATTATCCGATTTACATTTTACGATGTCTTGTTTTAAAACAAGGATTTCTTTTGAAATTTACTGATATATTATTCGGAGAAGATATGAGATTTGTAGCTAGACAATATGTTAAATTATTACTTGGATTAATGAGCGGTCTTAATATAAGTGTGACAATTTATTGAAAATAAGATTTAAGAGTCTGCCGTGCAAGAATTTGTGAAATTGTTACTAGAATTTATAGGTGGTCTTAGTAGAAAATTAATTATTTCTTAGGACAACAATATCAATTTTTGGGCTAAAATCCCTAATTTTTAAAATAAGTTGTGACGTCTGGTTGTTAATAAATATATTATTTGAATAACCCGGCAAATTGTGAATCAAAGATAATCCAATTTCGACCCGAGAATATGGTAAACGTTTACTTGAAATTAGTAGCCATCTTGATAGATCATAGTAGGTTTATTATTTCATAAAACAACAATATCAATTCTTAAGACAAATGATTTTTATTTTGAAATAAGTTGACGTATAAAGTTGATTCAAAACAAGATTATTATTTGAATAAAACAGCAAATCATAGAACGAAGTTTACACAATATTATCAATGCGATAATATTATTATTTGTTCTATGGGTACTCGGAAAACAATTAATTTTAACAAAGTGTTGCCAGGTACATGATAATTACCTTAACAGCACGGTATTTTTTATTAAATAAATGGTTTATTTATTTACGATTCTCTACCGTTTTATTATATGGTTTAGTTTTTGATTTTAAGTACTGTGTTAAAATGTGACGTTGGTTCAATCGACCTTGTGAAACTAGAGTGCTTAGGTAAGCTATATACAGAGCTTGGACGTTTTAATTATGATCGATATATCTATGATTTAAATCGAAAATTAAACGCTGTCTTGAGATTTAGTAAGTGTACAACTTAGGCTCAAATTGGATTTTCACGGCAGGATTGCTGAGCGGGTCACTTCTTAGCCCTCCATTAGTTGTGTTTTCCGATCGCTTGCCAAAACTACTGAAGAAAACTTTTATCAGTCATCTTTACCACTTTTTCGAAATACCAATTGCACTTTGGACCATCTAGTTATCTTTTATTCATATATTAAACAACTTAACTTTTAATGATGAGGCAATTGTTGGATTGGGTTTATTAAATTACAAATGATTTCCTATCTCGACGTTCAAACGTACTTTTTATTTACACGTTCTAAAGAGCAGTGCATGCAGCTAATAATTAATAATATATTCCATGTTATTATTTTTGACATGTGATATATTTAGATAAAAAGACAATTTTTAGGTAAAAATATGACAATTTTAACTTTCGTGGTTGGCAACACCTTTCCTTTTTATTGTTTTATGTGTGGCGGACGTACATCGGACGTATTCGGTTTTGGTGAGTTAAATATTGAATAATATTGTTAGAATTAGATAATCTTGGTTAACTTCTAAAGACACCCTAGTCAATTATTAATTAGTGAATATATTTTTTAAGAAAAAGAATATTTAGTGCCTACTACTTTTTCTGTAGTAGCCCGGGCTTAAAGATGGACTCCGGTGCCGGTGAGACGCTTCACAATGATGAATACGTTGGTCAGAAAGGTACTCTTGATTTGCTGACTAAATGGCATATGCCATTTGATGTTATTGATAGTTTTAAAAGTAAGTAAAATTACTACTACTCCATTTATAGTCCGTTATTTTAAATTAACGGTTCCTGTCAGCCGTTCAGTTTGGTTTCAAAATTATCTTAACTTCAGTATCATTTGTAACAAGACTGTTAGGCGTTAGTGTAGCATATTTATTTGTGAATTATAACACCCAAAAAATTAAACTGAAGACGCATGTAAGAGTTCTTCAGTGTAAATATAAAAAAAATGTACACAATTCAATACAATATTCAGATGTGATCTTGTTTTAATTTTTTCAGGAAACAAAATAAGTCCAGTGCACTTTCCCAAATTAACACAGTCGGAATTAAAATAACTATGCCCAATATTCGGTGTTATACTGGAACTAAAGGAACATATTGACCAATTTCTAGAAAGTGTTGCAGATACTCTAACTGCTGCTAGCAGCACTGAATAATCCAATGCAACATTAGTTGCTGAGGATCACAATGTTTCACTGGACAGTTTTACCTATATTTTAGATTCAGCAGACTTTCAAATCTTAACCTCAGGTGTAACTGATTTTTACCTAAAGACCCTTCTTTTGACCTCACCTTTAGGCAAGTCTGTCCTAAACTATTATAGTACCTATGGAAAGTTAGATATAACTCAATGAAATAGGCTCACTGATGTAATTGCACGTCATATGTACACATGCTGTTAATCAGTAAGTAAACTTATTTTCATTCTTGCCATTATTAATTTTATTATTCTATAGAAAAGTGTAAATTTTCATTTTATTATTTTAGAAAACTATCCTGTGGTGATTACAATTCTTTGGCTGGAAAAATAATAACCCTCTTCCCAACTGAAAATATAGGTACATATTTTGTGCGTCCTGTGCCAAAATCGCAATCCAAAACTGGCAAATCAATATTTGCTAAAGGGAAGCTATTAGACTAGATTCGAAATTTTATTTACAAATCTGGTGATAAGAAGAGAGCTTTCACATCAATCAAGTCTGGACATAGTTCTAAACTATTTAAAATTAATCATAATAAGAGTAAGTATATCTTCTTTATTTCTATCTCTACTTCTATATTCTAATCTGGAATAGATTACTAAATAGTAATTTTAAATCTAAGGAGGTCGTATTTTTAATGTAGTTCTTTGTTTTTTGGAACAAGTTGTATTTAATTTGTTGCAGGTAAATCCAAAGTCAACATCCAATTTAATAAAAATTAAAACCCAAATTATTAGAACAAAGTTCTGCTTTCAAGTACCTATGTATTTGTAATAAAACTGATTACATTTAACTTTGTATCATGTATTTAAATGTAGTGGAATGTACAATATTTTTTGTTCTAATTTTTAAATGAAATCTGAATCATGTTGGTGGAACTGAGTGGACCCAAATAATTATTCCAGCTTTGTGGTTTACCAAAAAGCAGTTTTGTTAATATCTGAAAACTTTTGCATAAAATATATTAATATTTACTTATAAATTCCAGGTATTAATGAAGACATTGTTTGGCTGAAAAATAATCATGTACCATGGGATCTTGTAATACAAAAATGGATAAACACATATGATGAAAGAGTACTTTGCGAGCAAAACAACCTGACAGAGTATTTAGCAAAATGGCCAAAACTTAATGACCTAATGAGTGAAAAGTATGTTTTTTGTATTTATATCATTGTATTTAAAATAAATAAAATATTGCCATAATTTATAAGGTAAGCATTGTAAGGTCTCTGTTTAGGAGCAATTAATTTAATTCTTAAAGGAATAAATAAAGTCTTAAAATAAAATAAATGTAGTTTTACTTCAAGCAAATGCTACTTACACAGACACGACCATGAGTTTCAAAACAAATTATAGTATTGTAGGTCCAAATGGAGTATATTGTTCAAGCAATCAACGGTTCAACGGTTGATTCAAATAAATCATAGTTTTTAAATAAGCTAATGATTATTCTCAAAATAAAAATACATTTTCTTGAAACTAGGAGATCAAACGTAGTATGGACATTTTTTTTATACAGACAAGTTAGTTTTATTGTTAAAACAATAATCTACTATCCTCAAAACTATAATTTGTATATTGTTCAACGAAAACCTATTTACTGTCGAACTAACTGAACCATGATTTTCAAACTAATTGAATTTACGTTGTTAAACATACATCAACAATCATATTGTTAAAATAAGAGAAATACTAGTGTTACATTAAAATATTATTTTGTTGATATAAGAAATCTTATTGTCTAAACGATCAGATTTATTTTCTTGCAAAAACAATATAAGTATTGTTGTAACAGAATATATAATGTATTAAAAGAAAGATTTTGGTTTGTTTATCTAAATAAACCACAGTATTGCTTTAAATTAATAAGATAAGTTATGATAACAAAACCAAATATATTTGCTCTAATAATACGGTGTTATTTCGTGAACGCAAAACTCTTATCAATATCAAATTGTATATTTAAGTAAATATTGTCTTCCTCGTATGGAAGACAGGATTTGCGTTGAATTAAAGCAGGTTGCTTTAATATAACAATTCCTTTTTTTCCGTGTGATACGCTTAATATTTATAGGTCCAAGGTTTCTAGTATTCTAGTATGAATATGAATATAAACTAACGGAAATATTTAAATATTTTGTTTGCGGATCTCATAAAAGCTTGGATAAAAATCTCAAGTGATCAAAGTGATTCTTCAAATGATAAACAGGCTTTATGAAAGTTTATTATGATTGAAAGTGATTTTATGAAAAGATTAGAAATTTAATATGTATCGTAGTATATTGCAATGTGGGTACTAATATCAATATTGTGATGATTCTGTAATAGTTTATTGTTTCTCTTGTTTTGAAATTCGTGGAAAAATGAAAATGTATTGCATTTTGATAGTTTTGATGTGTATAGTGTGACAGGCATAGAATTAATAATATCTCTATGGTGATAGGTCTGTTTGTTGTCTCGGAAATACAGTCTTGTAATAGGATCAATTTTGAACCTCATTGTAAAAACTTTCGTCATATTATCAAAAAAAAATTGTTTGTATTATAAGTTTGGGGTCAAACTTAATGTAAGGGTTTCCGAATGTTAGACAAAATGAATATAATAATATAATTTTTTTTTTAAGTTAAAGAATGAGATTGTAAAACATTATATTTTTTGAACGAATGTCACATGACACATCTGTCATGAATTTGACATTCGAATGGGAATTAAAAGGTAATTGAGGTAGGTATTTTTAAGTACTCTTGACCAACCGTTAAAGTGTAAACAACAAGGTGTTAAAAAAGTCACATATTATTTGTTGCTTCTTTAAGAGAATTTACTTACCTATAAAATAACCATTTTTAATATAATAATTATTGTTTGTGAAAATGCTATTTCTACTTTCAAAAACGGCCTCTCGCAAATATTTATTACATGGAAGAGAAGAAACATCCCCACACATACCGTTGCTTTACTTTAGGTACAAAAATGACTCTTGAATGGGTTCCTACAAACTCAATCCACAGGTCGGATATTTGCACAGATAAATCAAGATCTAGAGAAAGATAAAAAAATACCTGGCTGGTTTAATATACTCTTTCTATAGTTTAAAAAGATTCCAGTGGGAGTTCTTTGGTACATAACCTATTGTACAGTACATCATGTTCCATAGTACCAGAGTTTGTAAACAAAAAGTTTTTAGGCAATAAAAAAGTGTGGAAACCGACGCATGATAGTTGCATATCATTTCTGTGATTGCTGTCCGTCGCTCCGTGAAATTGCAAGCGTCGTGGGAATGTCTTATTACCTTCATATACCACAGAGTAAGTCTATTTTAACCAATTTCAATAAAGGAAAGTACTGTGTTTCTCACGTATGTTAGACTTTAACTTCAAAAAACTACTAAATTTAGAATAAACTTTAATATGAACCCAGTTATAAACTAGTATTTGATTATGTTACATAATCAGAATCATATATTTTTACGTAAACAGTCTCCTAAAACGGATGAAACTATACAGTCATTAGGATTGATAAGTAACATAGACTGATGAATAATACGTATGTTGCCATAGAAATGAGTAGAAGACCCATCCGGCACCGAACTGTTGCAACAGTTGGTTAACTCTCGATATATACATATTTGAACTAGGTCGTATAACTGTATAAATTCCCGACGTTGACTAATTTTATATTGGCACTAATAATGATACTAACAAAAGAGAGAGAGGCAGAGAGATTGAGATACTTAAAATGGGAAACGAGGTCTGGTAGTTAGCGCACTTAACACTAACAATACAGATATTAGCATTGGAAGAGTATGTTTACCGTTCAAGAAAGTGCTACATATCTAACGACGTACTAATGTGAGGCCTGACATCGTAGGTATCCTTAACATGTACTTACATTTGACAATGACCCTAAAGCTCTAGAGTCTAGACGTTTCGTTCAAAAATAGCTATCATTGATGCAATAGAACGAACCTATGTTAAAATGTAGGCTAATAAAAATCGGCCAAGTGCGAGTCGGACTCTTGCACCAAAGGTTTACACTGTTACGTATATAAAAATATTATTAGTTCGTCCATCGAAATAATCTAGTTCCTGGATTTTTCCGAATGTAGTATAAAAAGTTACAACCCAAAAAAGACGATCGATTGAGAACAAAAATAAATGCCTTGAAAACTCCGAGTTATGTTTTTCTTTACTCGTGTTAAGACATTGCTTATTGCCAAATTACATGATTCGAGTTCAACCAGAAGTACCTTAAGTATTCCTTTCCAGTATTACCGTTAAATAATTTTAAGAAAACAACTTTAGAACGTTTTGTGTAAGTGCATACTATAATAATGTTTTCGAATTTAGGGAATGATGCACCGTGGGTATAAACCGCTCGCTACCAAGTTACTTCAAGATTTAATATTTTACATAATTTAGAATTTAAGTACTTACTACGTAAAAAAAAATCCGAGCTGGTGGTAGCTTTTATAGTGAAAAAATGTTTTGTAAAAAACTTATTTTCAATACGATACAATACAATAGTTTTCAGACACAGGGTCGGACGAGGAAAAAATCTTATAAGATTTTCGTTTTCGAAATAAAATCCTAAGTTAAATTTCGACAGCACATCTTACATTTGAATCTTCGTAGCATTCAATAAAAACACACACTGTAATTTTATTATTAGCACTTGAGCTGTGTAAAAGAATTCTCAAAAATATAGTAAACAAACCAGAAAGAAATTATAGTATGTAAGTAATATCGTGAGTGTGTGCCATTTCCCTCTAGTTAGGACTGCATGCTCCACTTGCGTCTCTGTTCGATCTCTAAGATTTTACCCACGATATTAATGTAAAAACAACTGCTGAATACATACTGCGGACATTTTAAAACCTTGCATATATTTAATATAAAAATAAACATTTGCCCCATGTATTAAGGTTATATACATATTTTCTTTTTGTAGTGTACGTAATTGTCAAGACATATTATATTTCTCTTACCGGTAATTTACCGGTATTTTATACGATGATTTCGATGAAACAATTAGAATGGTAAGATTGATAGGTCAGTAGCCAGATACTTTATCCCTTTCATATGTAGCGAAAAAAAAATTTTTTGAGTAAATTGCACTTATTCAAAGTAGGGACTTTGTTTCTGTTAATGAACATAAAATTGATTTATATCGTTTTCCGTTTCAGATTAGCTACTTTATTAATGTAACACATTTATGCTTTAAAAACTAATTATATTTCTTAAACATTGCAGTGGCAAATAATTAAAAGCCAAACAACATAACACTTTATAGATAAATTAAATTATAAATCTTTTTTGCATCAAGTTCTACTGCAATCAGTTACAAAAAAAAACGAAATAATGATTTGGTGTGATCCCAACGAGATCCATGCTTTATATCTTTATCTATTTACCTTAGATACTAGCTGTTGTCCGTGACTCCGTCCGTGTTTACTAGCAATAATTTTCGAATTTTTTTCGTTTTCGACCAGATGCTTTACAAATTTTGACTTTCACGAGTTCTATCACTGTAAAAAAATATTAGATGAGCTGTAGAGCTTATGGAGAGTTTATGGAGAGAGAGTTTTGGAGCGAGTGTGAAGCGAAGCTCACTGTAATTAGGACCAATGCATTCTTTGTAAGGCTACTCCTCCCAAACTACTGAATCTATTCACAATCGGTGTCTTTTAATCGATGAGTGTCATCGTGTAGATGGTCAAAAGGTTGTAAAATTTCATGATCAGTCTTGTCCTGACAGCATGGCGATTACCTAGTAAACTAGATGGTTTCAACGAACACCTCTCACATACCAACTCACAAATTAACTTTATAATATTAGTATAGATTCTATGTTTATACTTATTCACAGAAAAAAAGCAGTGATGTCAACAGACGACCCGTGACCTATCGATATTTTTACATTATCGATAATAGTAATGTTTCGGGATGCGTTCTATAATTAGAAAGTTATCGTTATCGGTTATTTTTTGTTGTTAACCTTGCATACATTTTTAACCCAAGATTTGAGAAAGCTAAGTATTTCTTGATAAATTTTCACTTTATTAGTTCCAGCAATTGAAGATTTGTTTTCTCGGAACATCTTACAGTTAATGTCGGTTTTCTCAAAACCATTGTAAAAAGGTCAGATAGACCTTAACAAATATAAACTTTATGGTAATACTTTGATTCCACATGCGACAATCAGTCTGTGTTGATGTTATTTCTATTCCCAAATAAGTAGGTACAATGAAAAATACTAAAAAATATGTAGGTATACACATACAAATTCACTAAGTGTAAAAATACACAAAATTAATTATTCAAATGTTTATATAATCTACAAATACCTTATAATAATAATTAATTTCATAAGAATAGTTAATTTATTTTTATATGCTCTTATGTAATATTTCTTAGTCCACGTATAACATAGGTAATTATTTCGTTAACGTAAAATTCTATTAATTTATATTATATAAGAACGATTTACGACATTTGGGCTCACACGGAATCCATTAACATGAAGGTATGTATGTGACCGACTTTTATTTTTAATTATAAAAAAACATTGAATGTCTATACATATAATAAAATTTAAATAGTGACGAGGTCAAATCTGAATTTTAAGTTACGTGATATAGATTAACTATATTTTTATTGTATTTCTATATACGGGAAGTTAATCTTATACTTAGGTAGGTATATGTAATACTAGCTTTTTCGCACGCCTTAATTCGTAGTAAAACAATATCTCCTTTTCCTTTTTTTGTGTTAGCTTCTATATGACTTGTTTTAAATGGTACATTCATAATTACGACATCGGCAGACATAGCTCACTACCAAAAGTCTATTTCTTGTAGAACTTTTTAAGGTCGACAATACTTAGTACATTATTTTTATCTATCTCGTGTCCAAACAGCGTTTGTAATGTAAGCGCAAAACAATGTGTTTGTTTACGACTTTGCATTATAAATCTTGAAATTATCAGTGGTTCTCTAACATATTAAGCATGTTATTATACATATAAACCTTCCTCTTGAATCACTTTATCTATTAAAAAACTGCATCAAAATCCGTTATGTAGTTTGAAAGAAAGAAAGAAAGAGAGAGAAAGAAAACATGTTTATTCGTAGTTTTTTGTATGTAAGTGTTGTGTAGAGACACAACACTTACATACAAAAAAGGCTATAAAAAGTTAAAACAGAATAATAAATTAAGTGACTAAGTGCTATGTACCTAAATGTCATGTTGAGCCGAAAAGGACTCAGCTCAGCTTACGCTACGATATATAAAATAATAAAAATATCGCAGCACTGATAAGATCTAAGCATACATACAGACATAGGGACAGACGTGGAAAGCTACTTTGCTTTCTATGTAATGATAGTTTACGGATTTTGTATTTTTTATGATTGACGGCAAATAGAGTCGCGTGATTAATATGTATGTAATTTTTTTTTTGTTCGACTTTGTTTACGACACTAATTGACTTGGAACGAGAGAGTTATGAAACAATTATAAAGAAAAAGAAAGTCTATTATATTTGACAGACAGATATCAAAGCAAGTGATTATTTAACACATTTAATGAGAACGGATCTTTAAAAACAAATAAGATGAATCTTCCTTCATCATGTGTATTGAATTATAACAAAGAGACGTTGATGTTGAGTTCAAGTGAACTTTACAAGACACTTTGTGTTTGTATGAAGTTGAATAAATAATCATACTTGATAATAATAATAGTTGATAATAAAAGTAGGTACTAGTAAAGTTATAAAAATAACAATACTGAGTGTAGTTTTTTTAATGTTAAGTTGGCACCTTGTAGTTATTTTGTTGAATAGATATTTCAGTCATTGTTTAAATACGTTTTAAAGCAGTCATACATTCTTACTCATCATATATGTAGGTCTACTACATAATATAATACATATACAATACAGTATCTTTCTTCACTTATTATTTTTTAGCTATTGTCATATAAGAAAGTCCTTGGTGAATTGTTTTTTATTTTATTATTACGCTACTGAACTATTATGTATTTACATACATATGGATGTATGGTCTTCGATATATAATGAGCGTATTCGAATGTGTAAATACAAAGAACGATACTGGAGCATTAATTTGTTTTCAACACATTTAATAAGAAATTAAATAATGTTTTACTATTTTACAAACGTTGTAATGATTGATAAATGCACGTAAATTTACGTCTCTAGGTTTGACGAGTCTAGATTTCTAGGAACACATGTGCTATATATAGGAATTGTTTATTATTTATTAATAGCGTGGGAATAGCACTGAATAAAATACTGTTCATATATAATACTTATTTTAATTAATATTTGTAGCAAGATGTATACCCACTTAAAGTTGCGATTTATTAGTCTATCCTAAGTCCTGTTTATCGTAGGTCTTCGGTTCGATTCCCAAAATAGGACAATACTTTATGCTATCCACGGGTAGTTGTTCAGAGTCTTTTGTAACCGTTATCCTTACCCATTGTAGAGAGTTTGTTTGTTTTATTCTTAACCGATCATCTAAATTTCAAATAAGTTATCAGGGGAACAGAAAAGAAAAAAGCTTTCGTCCCGAAACGTACTGATTCCGATAATAAAAAATATTTTTTTACGACATGTAACCGGACGAAGACGCTGGCAAATTATAGTATCCTATATTTGTAAACCCCCGCGATACTAGAACTACCTGACGCAGAAAAAGAAAACTATTCTTCTAAATAATTCATTATAAAGCATTCAAAAAACTGTTCATAATGTGTGGGAAACACATTATGAACAGTTTTTTAGCAATTCGACATACATACTTATATTTGATATCAATAAATTATAATTACAAATCCTAATTAAAATGCGCGCGGACGCTCAAGTTCCTATTGTTAACGTATTTAGGTTATGCATGTTGTAACATGGAAAATATTTACGAAGTTATACACAAAAATGTAATTAAATAAATATATATACTTTAGAAATTAAAAACACAACATTAAATACATTTTTTTTTGTCTCTAATCAATAAATTCAACAAATTTGCCAAGAGTGGCACACAGTAATACTCTATAATATATAAACCGTACATGAATTTAATTTATTATTCCGATGACACACACCTACGCACATAAACATTCACATATACACACAAACAAGCAAGAGCACACACGCATACACGGAACTAAATACTAAGTACCACAAAATTACCAAAAAAAAAAGACTTAAACATTAGTTGAATTAAAATAATAAATAACGTAAAAGTATTTAAAATAATTAGTATATTGATAATTATTAATATTTAAATTGTCAATCGATAAACAGTTTGTCAAAATCCATTTTGACAATCGATGAAAGTTATTTGATATGAGACCACGCTGACAAAAGATGACAATAGCATCTATATGTCGAAAATAAATTATACTTTCTAAGACCACAACTATTTGATATTAAATTTGACATGTGGTTTAAGATCGACCGAAATCTAATTATCATAGCTTTTATCCGTGGCTTTGCTCAAAACATTTTGTCCTTTTTATCGATGCACTGAGGTGTCGAGGTACTAACAGATGAAATTAATAATCAATCTGCAATCCAAGATTGAAATTAAACTTACATGAATTCCTAAAAAAATCAATGAATAGGTCAGGTCGGTATTTGCAAAGATAACTGATGTATGGATTGTGTTTTTAAATGTAAGTAGCTAAAATTGGATCAGGACACCTTATTAGCTTTGACAGTACGTATTTATCATACCTATAACGTAATTGATATTAGGAAAAAATAATAAAGTAGATCACTGGTTTTAGAGATATAAGCGTTTGAGCGGACGAACAGTCAAACAACATTAGGTACTTTATAAGATAAAATCAACTGCTAGTATACTGAATACGTTAAATACTAATTAAAAATAATTAATTCAACATTACAATATAAATTGTAATTGTATCTTTTACTAAACACGTAGTGTATTAAAATAGGAATAAAAAAATAAGCATTTAGGTAGTTATCAGAAGTTACACAAAAAATTAAACATTAAAATAGACAAAATGTTATAATGCACAAAAATTAAAAAGAAATTTAAGGAAAAGTTTTAAAAGAATGCACTCAAATGATAATTAAAACATATTACACATATATAAATCAACAATCTTGAATGAACATCCCATAACATCGATGTTGGATGTCAACTTACCTCAATAAATTACGTCAAACACATCACTATTATTAAAACACTTAAATAATAAACAATTCACTTAATTTCTATGGACGCGACTGTTTTTGTCAACAGTTTTTGCTATACTGAGGAATTATGCTCAGAACTGTCGAGTGTCGACGTTCTCGAGAAAGTTGAGAGTTATGTGGTTTATTTCACTTAATTTAACCTTTTAACATTAAATTTATTATTATAGTAAATTTTAAAAAAACGTTTTAGATGTTATTTTAAAAGAAAGTGAAGGCTAGAAAAGCTTACCCAATTTAAAATTGCTTCCAAATGTCGCTTACAATACAATGACTACAAGAATTATACAAATATGTTTGTGACGGCCGGGGAATGAACCCGGGTCATTGAAGAAGCCAGCACAGGCTTGAAGGTCGACTAATTAATACCAGACATTAATTAAAACTATATATTGAAGACATTTTACATAAATAAAATACCTATTGTGTTTTAAACTTCCGTAATTTGTTATAATTAATATTTACAAAACCACTCTCATGGTAATTGATAGTTATATATATAATAAAACATTATTTCAAACAGAATATAGCTATTTAATTACTATTATTATTATTTTTATCAAAATTATATTTATCTCCAATTAAATATAACAAATAAAAACCAAAAAATAGTTACTGGTAACATAGATTAGACAACAACTTATTTATTAAAGAGGTTTCGCTTAAAATAAAAAAAAACATTTATTCAGATATTTTTATTGAAACTTTTATTACATGATATTGTTTTTATGTTAGCCGGTAGTTTTGACGGTAATAAGATGATTTTATATTTTTTACTGGATTCAAGGTTAACTCAATAAAACTTTGAAACTTTTATTCCATTTCAAGAAATTTGATCTGTCAGCTCCATCTTAAACTTTTTAGTAAGAGTTCAAACCAGTAAATGACAAATAAGATACATTTTGTTCTTTTTAAAATCGTGTTTAACAGATTATATACAAAACAGAGTTCCACAAACAAATAATTGAGAATAAAAAAAACGGAGATTTTAATTATTTTATAGCATTTAAAAAGTTCTTTATAGATTTATTATTGTATGGTAGGTAGTTAAATTAACTATGTTTAAAATTTGGTTGTTATTATTACTTTGTATAATCTCTTCATGGCTCTTCAATATTTATTATGATTATTAATACATATTTTAACCCAAAAAGTGTTATAAATGGAGGTCAGAAAATTTGGTATAATATTAAGTAAAGTATGAAACAAAAGTAACTACCATAGTTGACAATTTCATACGTAAGTAATATAATTTATATTGGTCAAGAGACTATTTTTTGGAAGTCTATTTAAGTTCCGACAAAAAAGTAGTCCCTGTAAATTACAAATGTACTTTTCAGTTTCTGTATGGGATTTTTTTTTAACATTAATTTATATTTAATATTTAAATTATTATTTTAAGATGAGAGAATTTACTTGGCCAATTATTATGATTCTTCCACTGTTTTAGACTAAGCAACAACTGAAAACATTCTTCATCAAGTCACATTAAAAAAAAAAACAGAATAAATCAAAATAGTATCATCCCTCTAGGATGTCAAAGAGAGCAACAGATAAAAAACGTTAAACATATAAGTACCTCTAATTTATATTATTATCTGTTTCAAGTAGATATAAAAGTACAGAACCAAAGTGTTAAAGCCTGCGCCAATCTTTTAGCCAGTAGTAACGGTAATTGTTAGCGAGTCGCTGATAATCATGCAACCTACTTACAGACAATGTTACTGTTATTTAATGTGTTTTTTAGGGTTCTTACTTCTTGTATATTAGGTACATATTAAATACGAAATTATTATTTCAAGCGTTATATTTATAAATGTTAAGTTTCTAGTATGTAATACAATCCCAAAATAATTCAATGGAACAGAAAAAGATGATGTATGACTCCCCTTTTGTTATCGTTTTTGATTACAATATTGCGTGATTATAATTTTTACTATCAACTGAACTTACGACATAATAATTTTTAGGACATTACCATATTGATACCGAAACGTCATAAAAGGAACTATATTTTAAAATAAGAATGTTTCAAATATTTTTTAAATCGGTGTATTATTATTAAATATTTTATTTAATTTGCTCTAGCAGTGTTGAAAGTTAATAAAAATAAATCTGATTCTGAACTGCCATTACAACTTTATATATTTTTAACAACTTTTTTTTTTTTTTTTTGGGAATATTAATACTACCTAAGAAAATATATATATAAATTAAATATATCTTTTTACCCAGCTATGTACACGTAAATTAATCACAAGTATGTCAGACTAGTTTCATTCAGTATGTTATGGTATTTAATGTTTAAAAATATCTATAAACATGTATAGCCATGTTAAGCTTATTTAACATGGTAGATAAAAATATTAATTGTTAATAAGTATTGTTTGATCATTTTTTAACTTTATGAAGCTTTTCTTCAATAATTAAAAGTATTCGAAATGTATTTTTTTCTCTATAAATAAACTCTGAACCAAACTCTGCTCCTATCAAAAGTAGTAACAAATACTTCCCTCTTAATATATTATATTTTTGAGTTTTAAACCGGTCTAATATAGAATATTAAACTAGAACATCACCCACTCTCTGTCTGGTTAACATCTTGTTCATAATGTATGACCATATTTAAAAAATAACATTATTAAACATCGAACGTCTTCTTTTGGAAGTCGGATAAAAAGCATACACAATTTTTTTTTATAAATCGAGAATACTTAAACTAAGCTGTACTAAAAAATACAATTTGTAATTTTATATAAAAAAGAAAATACTAAGATAAAACTTCAGGTTATTTACTTTCTCAAAATAATTAGGTAGGTTATAGGTATACGTAACATCTAAATTCAATGAGTAGAAGTTATTTATATATGTATTTATCCGGCTGGAATCTCAACTAAAGAATGAATATATTTTACATCTATAGTCATCATGGTAAAGAAAAAACTAAAAAAAGAGTAGAAGTTAATTAGTTGAAAACTATTTCCATTACGGCCTCCTTACGATATCGAAAGTACGAAGGATGCTGCAAAGTTAAAGTAAGTAGGTATAGATTATTTTACAATACATTGATGAATTTCGAAAACAAAGCCCTACTAAAATTAAATAAATAAAATTAAATAAATAAATTAAATATCGATGGTGTTATGGTGTGTGATTAAACTTAACGGTTTTCAGCTACCGCCTGAACAGTTCCAACTCCTTATTCGATATTCCTAAAACGATGCTTACTGACCAAGGGTAATTTTACAGCAGATTTTTCAAAAATCCTGAAAATTTCTTAAAATCATCGTTGATCTCTTCCCCATCTCGTCTTCAAATAACAAGTAACACTATATGTCAAAAAAATATCTTATATCATAGTAATTTGAAACCCAGGACAACTAGACAAAATATATTTATACAGCAGTTCACTTCACAACTAAATTAGATAAATTAGTAAATATAGACAAATTAAAAAAATATAGACAAATTGTTGTTCCGAGTCTGAATGTACTTTTTATTCGTTGTTTATATGTTTGTGAAGCCATTCTCGAGACAGGGATAATAATCAATAAAGCGGGCCTTTTCTTTTAACAAATATCAAAAAAAAAATGGGCGACCTGTAACCTTAATTAATTTAAACTTGGATGTCGTCGCGAAGTCTGCCTTATTATTCTAAATAAAATTAATCAAGCTTTATGTCATTAGTTTATTAACTAATCTGTTAGTTGATTTTGATCAACATTTTAGGAAGAATAATCTAAATGTTTACAATTCCTTTTCTTCTGCACCGATAAACTACATCGAGATCTGAATATACATGCAACATAAACGAGAGTCAAACTGAAAGCTAGAACTGGCCACTTGTAAACAATACAATAAAAAAATAGTTTAAATTTAAAAAAAAAATAGAACTCTGGCTGGCTGGAAATAAAAAAAAAACTGGATTTGTCATTTGTTTTAAGATTTGCAGCAAATTTAAAGTAGTCTGTGTTACGTCAGGCATGATATTAACGCGAGAACATTTTCATACAATGATTTTTTAAGACTTTCTATATTAATTAAATTAATAAAAAAGTTATGATAGACTTAGATTTGTGTTTAACTTTTATTTAAACACGAAAATAAAAGAAAAACTTCGAGGATAACGTTTTATGGATGCCGAGGCAGTGGCTGGCAGTGGATATAATAAAACTAATAACTTTATTTGCTCAGTTTTTGATTTTCTAAGAACTTTCAATGTGACCCTCATATTAGATTCCGTTGATTTACATTAGCTGATTATCACCAGTTTCCTGTAAGTTTATTTCTAAAAAATATTAATCGTTTTATTAATCAGTTCCGTTTTTTAAAGATTCTCCTAAACATTATAACAGTACAATATCAGATATACCTTGGACCGATGATCCTATTAGCAGAATAAGTATTAAGTCTTATGTTCTTATTCTGTTAAGGGATCTAGAAAAAAAATCCTTTACACATCCTAATTTAATTGGTTTAAAAATAAAAATCAAACATAAAGATAAAATCATTTATTAGTTCTATAATATGCTTTCATTCTTTAAGCCGCTGAAACAAAGAAAAATAGATTTAATAATAATTGTATTGATTATCTTAAAAGGATTTTCTACCTTCATGTACACGTCCCCGTGTACAATCAATTCATCAATCATATCAATCAATCGCCTCTATTATATATAGAATATTTCTTTATAGCTGTTATAGCTCAATGGACAGAGTGACGGAATGGTTTCTCAGAGGTCACTGGTTCAAATCCGTATCGATAATTTTTTCTTTCTATATTTATTTAAGACGCCAGTCCCTTATATATTTCTAGACCACTGAGAAATATTTATTCCAAATTTTAACCCTCTAAGTCTGAATTTGTCTGTTGACGGTTAATGATATTTAATAATCATTAGCTGTCGTCAGAACACTAATCAATGATAAAAAATTAAAAAGACAGCAAATTAATTATTTTCTGAAACCTTTCAGAAACTATGTTTACACAAAGTATGTTTTTAAAAGCTAAAAAAATACAAGTTGGAAAACGTATCGACCATATTATAGTACAAAATTTTATCTCAAGAGAGATACATATATTTTTTTATATTATTTAAAATGTATATTATTATTTTTTACCAGCGGTCGTTGCTGCTGCTGCATCTGCTGCTGTAGTGGCATCACCTGCGGCTTCAACTGTTGTCGGGGCGGATTCTGTAGCAGTCTCCGCAGCTAGTGTCGCTGGAAAGTCAATCTTAAGCTATTTGACTTGTTTTTTACGAATAAGACCTAATGATCTGGGATTAGCACACATTGAAAATATTAATTACTATCTGTTGCCCGCGACTCCGTTCACGAGATATTGACAAACAATGTTGTTATCCTTCTAATTTTTTTATAACTTTAAAATTTTTCAACTTTGAAAAAAATATATATATAATAAAAAAGTATCCTATGTTACTTCTAATCACTCCAACAGTATGAGTACAAAGTTTCATAATGATCGGTTAAGTACCTACCTTTATTTCGCGTGAAAGCGTAACAAACAAACTTACATTCGCATTTATAATATTAGTAGGATGTTTATTAAGTTAAGCTTGTCTGTGGTCACAATTGTTGATTATTATTCTAAATAAAATATATATTCAAAACCTCTGTCGTGTTTTTAAAAAGAGTTTAGAAAAGACATCTATCGTGTTTTTTAAAATTGTCTTACTTAATAAAAAGTCAATACAATCAATTATTTTTATTAGTCAATAGAGATAATTTAATTTCGAACTTTTGATCTCCATCCCTCCAAAGTCATAATTTGTTTTAATTTATATAAAGAAATGAGCTACTGCAAATGCAGCCGGTTATATGAAAATAAAAGACATGTTACAAAGTAAATATAGAGATACAATGAATTATGCATGAAAAATAAAAAGATTTTTATTAATATACTTATTACGTGTTAAACAATAGTTTTTTTGTAACAGTCAAATCTGAGTTTTTCAAATGATCTAGGTTTTAAGGAACTCAGAAAAACGTTTGTAAAATTACGAAGTTGTGTCTAGTAGAGTTTTGACTTAAGAGTAAAAATATGTTAATAAAAACATTGGAAAAATTAAATATATATTTACTTGGTGCATCTTCTTCAACCTTTGAATCTGGATCCCTGTATAAGAAAAAAAATGATTTATCAGCATTATTTTTATATAGTTTTTTTAAAGACGTCCATCTGAAAGACAAATACCAATACTTTCCTTAGAATTGACGAGGACCGGTTCGACCACTCATGTCAGAAAAAAATGACACAATAGTGACATCTCTCTCTAGTGACATCCATCCCCATTAATATCCATGACTTATCTAACCACGTAACTCATCCCTCCTTATCATGTGTCCACACCAGGATAACCTCGCTCTCCTTATCTTTTCTGTTACTAGAGCAACTTTTAAAACTACCCTGTACACCCTCAATAATTTGCTATCATACATAACTTATTATTATTAATAAAATAAATTCTCGGTAACGTCTTCCGTGATACGTTTCTTATCTCTGTTTTTCACATCCCCGTTATCTTGGGGTAAAATAACATCAACTCAACAAAAATAAAAACCGATGAATAATTAAATCAGCAATTAAAATCAACTAGTGATGTGCCTGTTAAGTATTGTTGACAGTTATTAATAACCACATTAACACCATATATTACATACATACCTTACTTCCAATATAGTTTTACTGATGGTCTCCCCTCCCAATATGAACACCGCCTGGTACACACCTTCGTACGTCTGACTGAATTCCGTTATACGTATTGTTATTTCTGTGGGCGATACCTGAAATTATGTATATATTTAGACAAATTTTTATTATTACTGTTGTATTAATAATGATCAATTAAAATATAAATTTTAGATTTTTTTTTAATATTATATCGTTTTATTTTTTCTCACCGAATAGTAACCAATAGATCCAACTGCATTACTACTCCGTCTGGTCGTAATAGGCACAAGCTGAATACCATCGCAGAACACCTACAATATAATCCTTACTAAAGTATTATTACTTAAGATCTGTATCTTTCACCCAAATAAAATGCCAGAACTACATTTCATTTGTATATAAGTGTATTACCAATCGAATGTGTAGCTCACAGACACAAACATAAGACATATTTTGCGACTCTAGACTAGACCCTTTCTTGACCTTTTAATTATTCTATTAAAGACTCTGAATGAGTAAAGGCATTTTAGCATGCATAAGTATTTTACTTAAGTTTTTTATTGGTGTGCAGGGTAATATAACATTAATGTAATATAAATATTATTTTACATAAATATAATAATACAACATAAATATAATATCTATAACATAATAATATAAACTAATGTCACAGTTGAAGTTTTTTATGGAAACTCCAGTTGTATAATATAATATTCTACTGTGGTCTCCGACTCTCACAACCATAATATATAATAGTCAAGTATTAAAGTAATTTTTATAGAAATATGATTTGAAGATTAATGTTCTTTTTTTTGGGATTTATACAATGTTGATTTGCACGCGTAGGCAATTGTACGAAACATATTGCTTTATGCCATTGTATGCTAGTATGCCAGCCATGCCAGCATGCAGAACATATTGCACTGGTATCAGTGGTAATATCAGTAGTATGGTACTGGTAAAACAACAGCCCAAAGTACTATGACAATTGTGTCCATTGATATTGTAACATCATATTTCGAAACCATTTGCAGATTGCGTCGATGTATGACAACAATACCGACCGACTACTTACCACCATGCTGATATATTCCAGAACATCCATTGTATTTAAGTAAAAACATGACAAACAAACAGATATACCTACTTTAACTATCATAATCTTTGTCTTATGAAGTAATCATGAAGCATTTTTATTTTATATTCATTTAAAAATTTCAATGAGTTTAACATGGCTATGGATGTTTATAGATAGTTTCAAACATTAATTTCGGCAGTGGCATCTTTTCAATGTTTATCTATACTAAGTTAGATACTTTGGTGAGGATTTTCGAAAGAAGTTTAATAGATTTCACCACCGTCCCGATAAAGATCATAATATATAGAATGCTTTATTCACCGAGACGAATAGTGATACGGTAGCTCAATTGGTAGAGCGACGGGACGGTTTTTCAGAGATCGCGGATTGGAAGTCCTGCGTATCGGTTTATTTTATATTTAATTCACACGTATTTTATATTTAATTTACACGAGGCTTGGCAGCTTTTTTTTTTATTAATCACGAATCAAAGAATATTTACGTAATACGTCTGCTTTACTGTTTCAGTATTCTAAGAAGGTTTAATCTAGTTTCAGTATACTTACTTTATCAACCAAGCAGTTTTCACAATTATATGCTATTTCATGTTGAAACTGTTGGCCCTCTTTTGGTGATTCGACCACTTTTAAGTAAGGTATTGTAACGTCTGAAATAATAATTGAATATATTTAAAAAAATACGATAGTCTATGTTATATCACAGAATAGTATAGAAAGTCTTTTACAAAAACCATAGAATATTAATAACTTTTAAGAAACCCATGTTAATTCGTTTTGTAATTTTATAATTTTGAATAAGAAATCGAATATGGATTTAAAAGATGACTTATTACCAGGAGCTGAAATAAAAATAAAAATTAAGTAATAAATAATTTAGATTTAAGCACTTATAAGAATTTTTAACGAAGTATATTTTTGTTAAAAGACAAAACTTTCTTATTAGCCGAGAAGTTGGAGGTTAAAAATTAATTTAATAATAAAAAAATGTAAGTACTTACAATTATCTAGAAAAAAGAAGTATTATATCAAAATCCATTATTTAAAATCAAAACATATTATGGATATCAATCACGTATTAAGAGAATCATTTTTATAAGATTGAGGTTTTTTGAGATTTTGAGAGAGATGTACTATTGTTCTCAATAAAATATATGGTAAAATACATTATAACATCAAAGTTTAAATAATTAACTTACTCTCAATAACACCAAGTATTTTCTGATATAGTTTGTCATCGTCCTTAAAAAAGCCCATATAGACACAAGCTTGGCTATCTTCAAACCTGACAAATAATATAATGATACAGGAAATTAAGCAAACTTTAATTACCCTTTGATTTATCACATCAAACCAAAAATATATTTAAAAAAATAAGCGTAAAATATATTTTAAATAAATATAGCATAAAAAATAAACCTCCCTATAGGTAGGGATTTGAACCCGGACCGCCGCTATACCAATTGAGCTACCGTACCATATCTATCGCAATTGGTAAAGCGATAGTTTCCCAGATGTTGCGGGTTTGAATCTCTGCCCGTATCGGATTATTTTTCATTATATATTTATTTAAAATTTCAATAGGCTTAACATGGCTTTACATTTTTATAGTTATATTCAAAATCTCAAAAGATATTTTCTTGTGTTCTTGTGATATCTTTTATTTGTATGATAGTGAAACCCTACACATTTTTTTTTCACAATTCTTGAATTCATACCTAGATCTGCAAGACAAATACCAAACCTGGGAAAATTAAAGCTGATCATCTTAGACACCGGTATGACAGAGACTCGGCCAGTTGTCAGCGCGCTCTCTCCGTTACAGAGTATATCAGTCAGCGTACAGGTCTCGCATTCGTAGTTCATACTGCGGTCGAAGTGACCACCCACCTCCAGCGAACTCGTTAGACGAATTGTTTTAATTACTGATAAGATAAAATATATTAAAAAATATATTATCTTAATAAATGACACCCATAATCTTTCTTTGATTATGGACAAACACGATTATATATTGAATCATTCAAGGGTTGACTGGATCTCTGCAAGGTATTTTTCCGCCTTTGTAAAATTTTAATAATTGTTTTTTTTTTATTATTTTACATACCTATTGTAGTTTACATTAAAGAGTTGAACAATAACAACTAACAATTATACATTATTTGTGTTAGGTTAAAAAATACAGTTGAATTCGTATATATTTTATGATGTTCAGAAGTAAAAGATAGATATTGTTGATAAATACTAGAATATTCTTATAGGTTTGATAATATTCATAGTGTACTTACAGTTTCCTGAAATAATAAAATTATTAGTAATATGTCTTTGTATCTTAAAAAATACAAAGTTCAAAATAGACAAAGAGCTATTATTACTCAGAATAACGTCATATTCACAAGAGTCTTAAAGGTAGGTGTGTTACACATTTTTTTTTCCGTAATATTTGAAGCTTTATAAACATCTATCAAGTAAAAGGAAGAAGAAAATTATTGTCAGGAGTATAGCTTTATTAGTGAGAGTATATTCACCACAATCTGAAAATAAAAATTGGTGTCAATAAAATGTATCTTCCATAAGTGCAAAATAAATTATATATTTACTGAACCAACATCTGTAAAATCTCGTTTTTTTACCAAAATCACATAAACACTAACAATTTTTTTTACATTGTAGTAACATACCTTTATCTGAAACATGTATACAATTTTTGTTTTAAAACTTGAAATAATAATTTAAAATAATATGTCAATAATAAAAGTATTTATGAGTTGTATTTAACTTTTTTGTGAGTTGTACCTACCTGGATCTGTAACAAACAAAACAAACAGTTTATTCTCTGTAAGCAAAATTAAATATGGCTGGGATTCATCACATCTATACTATTAAAAAAACGTACACAGTACGGAAAGAACTTTCACCCTCTCTTCAAGTCCGTCTGCGTTTTGTATAACTGCAAAATAGTCTCCGAAATCTTGAGGTCTCATTGCATTCATCTCTATTTGTAAGAATTGTTGGCTGCAAATTATATAATAATTAATAAGAACTTATAACTAATAAACTATTTATTTATTTTTATAATTAAAAAAAATAAAAAAATAATACTTACCGTTTTCCAAGTCTGAAATTAAGCAAACCATTCAAAACCATTTTTGTTAATGTCTAATTGAAAAATAGCAACCTTATTAAATTATTATCAAGCTTTCTTATCACTTCCTACTTAATGTAGGTTACAATGAACATTTTTAGTAGCAAAGTTTAATCTTCGTCTATTTAGTCAAAAATATATTATATTTTTTGTAAGTAAACCTTAAAAACTATATTTTATGGGATGTAATGTAACTGTGACTTGTATATATAAACCTGTCAACTGAATCAATGAGTCTGTATCTTGAGGTGTCAACGTTGTACGCGTTCCCGTCCCCAGCGCGCACCATCACATTGATGAGCCTGCAGTGATCGCAGCGGTACGGGATGTTGGTGATGTTGACGCGCTGGCCCTGCACCAGCTCCAAACGACGAGATGCGACGTTTGCTGTGCCTTCCGCTGGTTTTTATAGTTTATATAACTTGATATAAGTTTGTTTAAAATCGTGATATATTTGAGTTATATGTAAACAATTTGCTATAAAATCAAAACCACGAGACCTACTGATTTAAAATTTCGCATACACAATCTGTTCTTGACATAATCATCCATATACAAAACATTTTAAAAAATATATATAAGACCATAAAAAAAATCTTGTTATATTAACACGAAACTGCTGAAAGTACAGATGTCAAAACAAACAGAATATTTTTTTTTTTAATCGAGAAAGTGGTTAGTAACGTAAGGAATATAGTTTCAAATCCTACCCTGACAATATGAGAATTTAATAAACGATGGTGCAAAAGATATACATTCTTAAAAAGTCAATATAATAACAAGAGCAGTTATTATTTAACAACTTACACAAACGCAAAAATGGTATATATTTGGGAGCCTTGTCCGGTTTTATCCTCGTCATCGCTACTTGATACTGCAGGTAATAAGCGTTGGACCAGCGAGGAATGGTAAGAGTTACACTGACATAACGATCGTGATTGCTAAGTTTATAGCTGTAGAAAGCCGGGTCTAGCTTGCGCTGTAAATTTTGTTTATTTTAAATAGAGTCCAATTCACTATTCTAATTATATTATTATATAAACAACTTACTATACGGTAAACTGGTTTTCCATTTTTATCAACACCCTGGAATTGTATGTCATGATATTAATTATTACAATTATCATATATTAAAATAATATATTTATCTAAATTCTATCCAGGTAGACGTACCTTATCCGTTTTTGAATATCCCGTAACATAAGCGAATTTATATCCTTCCGGAATTGGTATTTTTTTGGTACTGCTCGTGTAGTTTTTGGCTGTGAGGGGAACGAATTCTTCTGATGTATCGTCTGAAAATAAAAAAAAATCATATACAGGGTTATTTGTAATTAGTTGAGCACCTTTTGCAGGCAGCCCCTCTACATCAATCCTAACAACATTTGTTCTACGACTTTTTAAAATTAATAGTTTTAAAAATTTAGTTTTTCCCATACAAAATTTATTTACCGCCTCTGAACGAGCATTTAACAACCTCGCAACCTTGAGCAAAGAGAGGTCACGCACCTTGCGTAGGCAAAATACGTGCCAAGGACACGAGCAGCGGGGCCCGGGGTGGCGGGTGGCGGGGTGATGCAGCGGCGGCGATGCACGTTTGAACTTGATCCAGTCGTTTGTCACGGTCAATTAGATAAGCGTGTGCCGCGCGACCCGCTAGCTCCCGTTACTCGGTAACCGAATTTCGATTAGTGAAAACAGTACTGTGATGCCGTAACACAAATATCAAGTACACCAAGATAGTGCGAGTGCTGGCTAAGTGTGGTAAGAGGAGTCGGTGAACAGTTGATTTTTAGGTGTGGTCTTTGTGTTGGATATGAAGGGGACTATTTTGCACCAGTATCGACGAGATATAAATTTAAGAGGTAATTTGTAAATATTGAATCCTTTTGTAAATAACACATTGTATTATTGTAAATAATCTGATTCTACCTTGATTAATTATTAACAATTTTAATACACAATACGACGATTGGGTAATTATTACATACTGTTTGAAATAAAACAAAAAATAATAATAAGTTATAATAGTATTATGTGCGTGGTACCTTACAAATTTCGTACAGCGCTAGACTGCCGCGACCTATACTTTAGACTGCTTACAAAATACAGAGTAATAAATAGTCGAGCGAGCCAAAATTTTTTTGTTTCGTCTATTCTGAGTTATTTATCAAGATTTTTTAAATGTCGTAGAACAAATGTTGTTGGGATTGATGTAGAGAGGCTGCCTGCAAAAGGTGCTCAAGTAATTAAAAATAACCCTGTATATAGGATGGATTCAATTGTAAATGGCGTAACAAACTACTAATACTAAACTTGGATTGCTAAATCTTACCTGGTATTGCTAAAAATATAATAAAGTTCATAATGAATGGTATATTATATATTAATAAGAATCAATATAATAGTCAAAATTACTTACGTGGTATAATTTCTGAAAAGAAACATTAAAAACATTAATATCGTGAAAGGTAGGTAGATATTTTTAACATTAACTCCCACAATTATATTTATTACTTTTAAGAAATACTCTTTGTATTTTAAATACATACCGTCTCCTGTAAGCAAGTTACAAATTTATTATTAAAATTCAAAATGGATAATTGATATGACATATTAATTTTACAACTCTAGGTAATATTAAAAAAAATAATAATTATAAAAAAAATATATTAAAAAAATATATTCTGACGTCATGTCTTATCTAAAATTTGATTGTATAATAGTGATACTGTGAAATGATATACTTACGTTCATATTCTTAAATAGAAAAAACAAAACTTAGTTAGTAAAGAGAGTAGATACATGTATCCATCTAGATTCTAGAGTATCCATCTAGATTACTGATGTATCAGTAATCTAAATGAAGTTATTATTCTATTCGTATTAAACTTATAATTTTGATGAACGAATCATTCTTACCATCATTACCTGTACAAAAAAAATCTCGGTTATATATTGATTTATATTCGTGATATATCATTTTGTATTATAAAAGAATCTTTTTAACGCTTATAAGGTATCCATTAAGTAAAGTAATTAACTTGTTTTACTTACGTTCCTCTAAAATGAAAATAATATTAAAAATAATTTTCATATGACAGACAATGACTTTACTATTACGACTTACGAGATTTGTGTGATTTAGTGCATTTTTATATACGTATGTATTTTAATCCATTATCAGTACTTGCTTGAAAATTCTTAAACATACTTGAAGATAGTTTTATCTTATTGGGTCCGAAATAAATAATACTCTACTTTTAAGAATTTAAATTAGAACGCATTATTTGAATTATCAGTGTCAATAATAATAAAACATCTCTAAGGTTGATTTAAATATCTATAGATTATACATTTATATCAATCTACCCTGCAACTAACAATGACGCAACTGATACGAGCCAAGATTTTAATAGTTATTTTAAAACTTACGATTGTTATCTGAAACAAAAGAAATGTTAATGACACAATTGAATCATTCGAATGATCAATATTAGTAGTTTTTCGGTGCTTTATGTGTAGAAACAGCAACAGATGCTTCTTAGGCCTGCATAGTTTAAGGAAGATATCTATAGGTACAAATTACGCATTCAGGCAAAATGGTTTGTAAAGATAAAAAAATCAATTGGTCTCTAACTTCGTTTAAAAAATATTTGGTTCACTTTTAAGTGAATGAACAATATCGTAGTACACAAATGAAATTCAAATTATACTTAACAGACAGGTCATTTAGCTTTTATCTAAAAACGTTGAATAACGATACTTACGCCATAGTTCGTTAGCTAGCAGTGCTTGGTCGGGCGATGGGAGACTATATATGTATCCGATCTGACAAGGATTCCAGTGATCACAGACCTCTTTATCTGGATCTAACTCTGTTACGAACTTATAGGACTGAAATATAGTAAATATAGTATATTTTTGCGCCTTACTCCATAATAAATTCATTAATATGAACCTTAACCAAATGACATAAATTGCGTTGCCACTAGCTCTTAGACTTACTATGAAAAAAATACCCTATAAGCGTGAAAAAGTTGTTTTATCTCTAAAATTAGAAATAGTCTTCACAAATCGAAATCCAAGCCACCATAGGTCCAAAAATAACTCACACTCAGAAAACCTTTCTAGAAAGAAACCTAATAAACTAAAGCTTGCAACAGTAAATAAGTAACAAACTTTAGCACTTCATGTTCTTAATATTAGTTACTTATTCACTCACTCTATCAGGATAATATCTATAATGAACGACCACGTCGTCTGTGTCCTCGAGCGCACACTTGCTGGTGGTGTAATTGAGTGAGGTCCTCTCTATCGGCGCGCAACCGATCACTGTAGTGCCGTTACGAGGAAGGTCCGGACCTTCTACTTTGTGACCTGATTAAGTTGAGTACACTTTATATTATTGAGCGTTTGTTGGAATTTATAATATATACCGTAATAAAAAATATCTATAATACTAACGATTACAAAAGAAGTACTTATTTTCAGCCATATAAAGCTCTTTATCTTCTGCACTGAGACACGAGTCGTACATCACTTGGGTAGGCTCAAGTTCATCTTCACACATCAACACTCCAGAACCGTCTGGTTCTTTGGGAGCTCGGTTTGAAGGGCACCGGTAAAGCAACCCTGCAATTTTACTTGTTTTTAGTGTTTCTATAAAAAAGTGGTCTGAGCTTCGATTCCTGATATTCAGTATCTTCATCAAAATTAATCAGTTGGTAAACCTATAACCAATTTGTAACCATCTCGTTCATGTTTAAATGTGAAATAACTTAAAAGATGGTGCGACTACTTAAAAAAAAGACGTTGCTAAGTTAGATATAAAATAAATTCACAGAAGCCACAAGTTCGATTCTTGCTAATTGTTTAGTTTGAAATCAACTCAAAGAGATGTACATTTTTTTTTATTCAAGTATTAATTTATTTTATATTGCCTCTTTATAATTCTTTGGCAAACCTTTTCGTATAATAAGAGGTGGTTTGTTCCTAATCTCAGCGATAGTGACGCCCTTCTCCCCGTTCTGGATCGCTGTCATAATTCGTTTGTAGAGTGTAGTTCGTCTTTCTTGCTCTGCTATTATATAGGGCAAGAGTTCTTCTGATAAAACATCAACTTTTTTCTTCGCCTCTGCATTCATCTGAAAACAAAAATGATTACCTATAAAAACATAGTTTTCAATAAAACAAGTTTGTTACTACTAAATGATTGGTCGTAAAGCTCAATGTTAGTAAGGCCGTCCGCGTCACTGTTACCTGTTAACTTTAACTATAATGAGGGGGACCTCATTATAGTTAAAGTTTTAAATACTCGTTACGTATGTCTACTTACTCTATCTGCATCTTTATTAAACTTAATTCCGGTCCCGTCCTGAAAAAATATGAGTGATTAAAAAGTTAATCTATTTGTAATAAAAAATATTGTAAATTACTTATTTGTATGTATACTTACAACAGCTTGTCTTCTGATAATATTCGCCAGATATCTACCGCGTCGTGTGGCCGGCAGCAGAACACTGCCGGGTTGGACTTCATCTCCGGTCTAAACACAAATGATAGATTCTGATAAATTGTTTTAAGCTTTCACGATTTGTCTTCATGTTTTTATACTGTAAACGGGACTTAATCGCGTACAATGTTTAATCGAAGTATTTACCTTGACTCTCGACGTTTGAGTCTACTCGTGACCGCGGCCGTTGCATTACGGCCGAAATGTCGAGAGTCGAAGTAAATACTTCGATTAAAAATTGTACGTGATAGATTCTGAACAAATCTAAATTAAATTTTAATGGCATTAATAACTTTATTATACGATTGGGACTAACAAGCAATCCAATGGCCTTGTTTTCTATAAAAAGTTTCAAATGTACTGCCACATTCATTGAGTGATGAACATCTCTTTCTCTCCTATGTTAAAATGAGTTTGGGCGTTGTATTTTGGAACGTATTGATATTCTAATTTGTGAATATTTGTTACACTGAGTAAATACTACTTTTAACATTATGCTAGGTGAAATGGTGAATAGGGTAATTGGAATAATGATTGAATACGAAATACGTTAACTGTCTTTATAGCACGAACTTTATATAATGGGGGTATAATCAATTAAAATTATTGTTGAATTTTAGGAAAAAATACCCCTAAAACCCCTGACAAAATTGTTGCACGACTGCTTCCAGCAAGGAAGCAAGAGACATGGTCTCGTAAAATATTTATTAGTATCAGGCCGACCGAACTTTGTGTGTAGGTACTTTTATTTCATTATTCTTTCAGTATGCTTTCCTATAAGCCGGAAGATAGATGGATTACAACTATGGAACCTGTAGAGACCTGACTAAACTTTGACACGGTCATTCGCTTATTTATACCAGAGTGTTGTAAGATCCCTTCAAAACTGCCAATATGAAGGCAGCAAATATTGCATTGCATTGCCATGCCTCCGGCGTGAAATATAAGTGGGTCTGCATTCATAATTGCATAAATACACATTTTAGATGGAGCGGAGTTTGCGTGACCGAGGAGCATTAATATCGTAGCCCTTAGTAATTCGCGGGTTCCATGTCCTTCTCGGAATACGAAGAGTAGCTCGAGCAAAGTATTTTTGGACTTCTATAGAGACCAAGTACTCCTGGTATAGAATCTGTTGGAGGACTGCTACCAGATTTGTCGGGGTTCGGCGACGATGCTGCGAAACACAGTGACCCTAGGCCACTGCTTCACTTCGGTCCTATGTGTGACTGATTCATGATGGCTCTCATTTGCTGCTTGTGATGGCAACGTGATTTTGCTTTGTAACCTTTTATGACTACGGCTGCCAGTGCAGTAAAGGATTTAGGTTTGAGGACGCCCTAGGCCCGAGACGATATGGCGCCCTTTATCTTTTGTAACAGTATATATATATATATATAATATACTTATATATAATTTTTATTTCAAATTTTAGGACTTGCCTGATTAATTATTTTAACAAAGAAATTCTACCCTCAAAATGGTACTATGTTTCGATAGTAAGAGCGCAATAAAATAAACTTTAAAATTTGGTCTTGCAGTTTACAGAAAGCCCAATCGATTTTAAATTTTAGTCATCTTAAAAATTTTGGCGCCCCTCAAAATTTGCCGCCCTAGGCCCGGGCCTCACGGGCCTAGGCCTAAATCCGCTACTGTGCCAGTGGTGTATTTTTACCAGGGATAATACGCAAGTACCTACATAGATGTATACATTTTTCGGTAATTTGTATTTCACGATTTCAAAAAAGCATTTTTAAAAAGGTAATCAATTTTCCAATTTTAATATTTAAGCAATTATGAAAAAGGTGTGACATTTATGCCAGGAGGAGTCTTGACAAAATATCTTAAATACGCATTTGGTACAGATTTTGCACAAGGAGTCGACTTAGCTGCGCCTGCATCACGTCGCCTTAGGTGTGTAAGTAGGTACCTATATATAAGAATTTAATGTAGAAATAAAAATAATACCTACGTTTTAATCAATAAGTCTATATTTCAGTACTTGGACCAACCTATAATCAGTATATTTTAATCAATATCCAACTTACCGGCGGGTAGGCACAAAGAACGAACACAAAAGTATTTAAAAATATGATACACTTTACATCCATTTCTCGTGTATGCTTTGTATAAAAAAATACAGAATAACCACTATTCGTATCGCTAATTGTATGAGAAATCTCCTTTTTATTTTCAACTTTTATTACCTTGTTATTGCTATATTTTAATTGCTAGAAAGTAATTGCAGGTAATCCAAATACCGCCAATTTAGGCTAACAGTTTTGTTCAGTACATTACTGAGTTGTACCGATCATATTTACACCAACAATTTCAATTGTACCTTTCTACCAAACTTACGAAGCATTTAGGACATTGCGGCCATGTTGGTATACCTACTTGTTATCAAGTTCGCGTAAATATCAAATTTAAGATGGTTATAATTGATTGCCCTTAAAATATATTATATATATAATATGCCCATATTTCATAGCAGAAAATCGTCAAATTTACACAAGAAAACAAATAATTTAGGATATAACTATGATACAACTAAACGATGGTAGGGTCATTGATCATATTTCGGGATTACTTTTAAGAAGAACATTTGGTTTAGGTTATAATTACAATATTCTAAACTGAATGTTGAATTAGAAATGAGGGTAGAAAACCATCAGTCGTAATACTCGCTGGCAGTACTTGGTATTAAATAAATTAAGACACACATAAGAATTCGGTAAATATAATTTATTGATACATATTAAAGCTATAAATAAAGGAAACTAAACCTGAACACGTTACAAGTAATTGAGACGATACTTACGAGATAATCTAAATTAAAATAATTAAAGAAGTCAAGATCCCATTAAATGTTTAATAAATTTATTTGTACGTAATATCTGCTGAGATATTTATTGAAAAATTATTAAATTTAAATTATATTACCACAAATCAAATATTATTTGTTTACTAAAAATCAGTATATGGACTAGACTATAATATTAGTTAACTAATAATTTAGGTAGTCATCAATATATTATTTCAAAATTCTTTAAATATCAAATATATATAAAAATTTAAAAACACTGAGTTGTACGGCATATTAAATCTTTACTAAATAATTAAAAAGATAAATTGAAATCATTAAATAAGTGCTCAATCATCAAATATTTGGACCTTTTAAACACTAAATGCAAACTGTCACTAACATTTTTACAGTCCACGTGAAATAATACATTACACATTAAATAATTTATGAATTTTATTATAATACTTATTGCCTCGCTAGTAAAATCAAATAGTCCAATCGGTGTATCACAAAAAATCAGTTAAGTTTCTTTCCCGGTGCTCTGTTCTCTTTTAATAACATTACAAGAACACCGATAGTACGAATTTTGACATTATGAAATCTATGACAGTTTACCAAATCGTAAAATCAAAACATAGTATTATTATACAATATATGGATTAAAATCTATTGACATTTAAAAATAAATGTTAAAATTTGTCTTTATCTAACATCTTTATTTAGAAGGAAATAAATAAGTAAAGAACAGATTTTTAACAGATGACTGTCATAGTTTTCGTAACGTCAAAACTCTTACTATCGGTGTTCTTGTAATGCTATTAAAAGACTTAATTTTAAGCCAAATGATGATATTTACACAATATATTAGTTTTTTTGAACTATCGATTTATTGTTACGACATATATTAGTCTAAACGAATCTGCGAGCAGAAGCTAGTATTAGATAAAAACTTAAATAAACTAGATTTTAATTATTCTTATAAACTATTCTTAAATTGGTTTTACATCTTAAACACTGAACGATATGGCAAATTATTATATTTGTTTTGTAATATTCCCAGAATAATTACGTTGTTTCATCTCATACATTTGTAGCATTCTTGAATCTTAAGATAAATACAGTTAAATAAAATGAATAAATTTAAATACAAGTCTGAGTTTTTTTAGCCGATTGGATTCTGAAAAATGCATAAGTGAACTAATAAAACTTAGAACTGATTTTTTACTTATTATGTTTAATATAAAATTAATTTGAAACGACTTAAAATCACTTTATTCCTCTGTATTTATCCCAAAATAAAATACATTTTAAATTAATTTTGATGCATTTAAGTTTTAAGTTAAAAAAAAAACACATTTTGTTTATAATGTACAATAAACAAACTAAATATTTGAAGGGACGGAAAAGGACAATTTATGACCTATTATTTTTTTATCCATGGAATGAGTCTAATATTTAAACTAAATTTCCTAAATATTACGGTGTTATTATAAAACTTAAATGCATGACATTCTACAATCATATCTAAAATTTTCAATATCCTAATCGTTTTCTTTGGAAGAAAAACATTTTATTTTTTATCAAATAAATAATATTGACTATTCAGTTACAGTCCAATATATAATTTGGACTACAAAATTTTCCATCTTACTTATCAGTCGAAATCCCATCACAAAGCCATCCATTATAAAATCCAAACAGCTAAAACGGGCTATTAAAATGAGATCCATGAAACAATTCAAAAAAAGTATGAATTTATTTCTCTTTTTTGTCGACATATGGACTGAAAATAAGTTCACAGTCAGGTCTCAAACTCCTGAAACTTTCAGCTCCGGCTTCGCTAACGTTGGTCTCGCTGAAGTCGATAAACGTTAAATTAGGCGCCGCAGAGGCCAAATGGACTAAACTACGATCAGTAATATTCCTATATCCAGTAACCGAAAGAAATCTCAAATTGGAGCGATCAGGTCTCGAGCCATTCGCTTGGCCAACAACCATTGGACCATTCGGGCCAATGTGGATGATATTGACATCCTCCCCGTCAGCTCGACCGAAGCGACGGATCGCGAAATCAGTTACAAGCGAACTAGAGTCTACGTGACTGGGCATAAAGTTCAAATTGATTTGACGTTCCATTTCAGCCGTGTCTCGAGGAAATCTGTAGGTGTTTATTTGGGGACCCACACTTACGTATAAAACATGATGTCGCGGCTCTATCTGGTACTGCACTGGAGGCAGTGGTTCTCGTCTGTGGTTCTGTTCTTCTGGAGCACAATTCACGTAAACCGGATCTTGATTTTTACGAAAATGCACGTATTTTTCATCATTATTTTCAGTCTCCTTTTTATTGTTTTCATCGTTTTCCGTCTCCTTATTTTCTTCCTTCTTTTCCTTCGACGTTGAAGCACCTTCATTAACGTTGTTTCTTCCTTCCTGGTTTTCAACGTCTACGTAAACGGGATTTTGGTTGCGCCGGAAACAGACATAGCTGTCTTGATGGCGGGATCCCGAGGGACTCCGGACTTTAGCAGAATTAGCGATAACTATAACTTCATTTTGTCTCCCTCTACGTAATTCACCGACGTCTATTAACTGGTCTATCTTAATACAGTCCACGATACAGTCTGGACTATTACGATGTCTTTGTGCCTCTTGATTCTTGTTATCATTATTTTTACTCTCCATATCTTCATTACCATTACTTTTTCTATCCTTATCTTGATTATCAGTATTTTTACTATCATTATTTTTATTATCCTTAGGTTTATCATCATTATTTTCATTATCACTATTTTCACTAATTCTTTGTCTCTTGCTTTGTGATTCGGTATTAATTTCCGCGCTAATTTCTTGCTTACGTTTATTATTCTCTTTATCTTTAACTCCACTACAGCACAATTTAGATGTCCTGCAAAAAAAAAACATTCCATTATAAACCGTCACCAGTAAACGCTCGCCAATCAAGGTTCTCTCTAAACTAGATGACACCCTCACCTATTAGTATCCACATTCCCCTCACTCTGCGATGATTCAATATCATCCATCGTTACATCCTCCGTCGAATCAGAGCTCGACCTAAACTTAAAACAGTCGGGATCCTGAAAAAAAACAAAATATATAAAGAAAATACATCATATATCGTACAGGGGTGTGTTCGTAAACAAAGCATCTTAGTATATATGTTGTTTATGGTTTCCGTTTATGTCTGTATGTGTCCGTGAATGCTATTTTATGTCAGACTATATGTGTATGTGTTACTGTAGAAATAGTAGAAATATTAGGATGACGGATACTTTCGTTGTGTTGTCGTATCCTACGTGTGCGTGCGTGCTACCCATACATATGTATGTGTATCTAATGGTGCGTCCTCACCGTGGTCTCCCAGGCGTGTAGTTGTGTGTGTTGTATGCGCGTGTCCCCCGCGTAGTGTGCGTGCGCGTGCCTGTCAGCGGCGCGAGCGGCGGACAGCCACAGACGCTCCAGTCGCGGCAGCCAGCCCAGGGCTGACACTTCCGAGTCACCCACGGGGGAGCCACGGAGATCCAGCACCTGCACAGACTCATACTACTACAGGCTCATGTTTTACAAGTGTAATGTACCTTTATATATCGACGTATAAACATCTCGACGGATTTTAAAGTTTGGTTTAGAAGTATGGTTTTGATTGACATATGGATGAGGTGACACTGCATAGAATTCCAAAATTACATTTACCTATTTTGTAAATAAATATTTTTATAAAAAAATATTTCTTTATTTATTTCTGTATTATAATAAATTTATTGATGATAATTAACAACTCATATGACATATGATAGTTACTTTTTAATAAGTGAAATGACTCATTTGATTGGACATCAAATCAGTATTTTTTTATAAATATCAAAGTTACTATTGGATATTTCTATTCGATTAGTTTATTATTATAATTTTGTTATTATGTAACTTCATTATTTTTTATAAAATTCCAATATACCTTTAAAGTCCTGAATCCATATCGTGCGGTGAGAGACGCGTACGCCACAAACTCTGCCAGTTTGTGGCAATCTCTCATGAAGAGTTCTTCTAGTGTGGCGAGCTTGCTCAGAGGTAGGAGTGTGGCGGGGTCCATCCACTCACACTCGGACACGTCTAGACTCTGTTGTATTATGATTTGATATATTATTTTTATATATTTTATGTGATCAAATCCACTTAATCATATATTTTAAATTACTTTTGACTGCTAATTACAATCAATTGTAATTTGATAAACAAATTTCTACGACTTTTTACTAATCTTGATAAACACCACAAAAAAAAAACGAAACAAAACATTTTTTGCTGGTCACAAATAAATTGTGTATGGGAAAATTAAAATGTTTAAAACTAGCAATTTTAATAAGTCGTAAAACAAATGTTGTTGTGATTGATGTAGAGAGGCTGCCTGCAAGAGGTGACCAATTAATTACAAACAACCCTGTATATAACAAAATAAAAATAATTATGTATTAGTATGCCATCATTTTGACCAAGTCTTGTTGTTCCTTCCTTAAGAACTACTGATTAGTATTACATGTTCCTTATTATTCTTGAACAAGGAGATAATTTACCTAGCCAGGATTTAAAATATATTTTATTACCATAGATATAAATTAAGTTATAGTCAAATCTAGTAATATTAGTTACCTGCAACACCGGCAAGTAATCCTGTATTTTGAATAGAAAAGACTTGTCTATGGTCATGTTGTAACACTTTGATCCGCGCAGAGACAACTTCTTCAATGTCCTCGGAAAATGACTAAGATTGGTCTGAAAATATATTTCAAGAAATTTAAATCATACAATGTTGCTAGACATTTTATACTCTGTATTGTTATGTTATAATCATTTATGAACATATTATTTGTCTGTATACTTACAAACTTTAAAAAAACAAATCGACGGTTCCAGGTTTATATGGTCTAAGCGACATTTATTTGCAAAATGAATGTATATACATATTTGGAATCAGAAAAAAATGGTGATTCCAAATGTGTAAATGTATAACTCCATTTAAGAAAAGTCGCTTAGACCACAGAGCCCTGGAACCTTTGAAATGTTTTCCTCTTTAACTGTCTCCAATGCCTCCAATGACTGTTCAACGATAAACGAAGTCATCTCATCTTATATATCACCCACTTGAACCCTTCCGACCCCTTAAGGTCCCCCTTCCCCGGCGGTCCCTCACCGTGTTACAGTCTATGTTGCAGTAGTCGAAGGCGAGCGCGGTGAGTCGCGGGCAGGTGTCCCCGAGGCGCCGCAGCAGCGACTGACACAGAGAGAACTGCGGCCCGAGACACGACTGAGGACCGCGACGACCCAGCGCGTCCGGCCACGACGGGAACCCACGGAACCTACGGGACCACTAACATATGAAGACCACTCCTCCATGGAGCAAGGGGGGGGAGGGGGGATAGAGCAGGTTGAACACGAACCCCGTAATGGTAAGTGGTACTTTTGTGCACAAAAGCGTTGCTTTCTTTTAAGAATGTGACTTCTAGGACAGAGAGGGGATAAATGTTTAGGTCGTTTTTATGGGATAGATTGTCACACGAGGTGACGGTCCACCTAATGGTAAATGGCGGACTGCCAACTAAAGATGCTGGAAGAATGGGGAGGTACGAAGATTTGGATATGGAGGGGAAGTTAAGAGGACGGTGGAATCAACCGATATTCGAGCTGTAGTCAAATGACTAATGTCAGGCTTTTTTTACCAAAGATAATATTAGAGGCCTTTTGACTTTTGATATTTTGATAATGAATCTTGTGATAACTATTTACTATCTAGGAATCATTCCATGTGTGGGGTTCATATGATTAAGAAAAAGTTAATTTGGACTTAATAAAGGTTTTCCTAAATTTAGTTAAGTGTTTTGGGCAACATTAAAAGCAGAAGTAGTACATAATGATAGATTATTATTATTACTATATACTTATTATTGAATATATTAAAAGTGAAAGAAAGGAGACGAAGACACTGGCACAGATAGTTTTTAAAATATTACCTTGGTAGATGAGTAGTTCTTTGGGCGGTGACGAAGAATCGCGCGTGATGGCGCTCCAAATGAACTGGTATGGGTATTTGATGAAGCTCTTCGGGTATGTCTGAAACTGGTATTTCTGTAAGAATATTTAAATATTTTTTCTAAAATGTATAGGATTTTTTATTATTCAATCTTGACGAGAACGCTTCGGCTATGTCGAAATAATCTCCTTCATGAGATCCACCGTTAATGAAAAAAAAATATATACAACAAGTTACTGTTAGGATTTCTGTTTGTTTGTCATCATGACATTAAGTAAACAGTTTTTTAAGCATCTTGGATTGTAGCCTTCATTATTGAACTCTTCATAGCTAACATGTCACTACAAAGCGGGGTCTAGTTACACTGGTAGTTAATCAAACAAGGTTGGTCTATTAAAATATGTTCCAAAACGCCGACCCTCACCACTAATATTGGAAGGAGCAGAGCTAGGTCCCTCCCGCTGACTTTGTTTCCTCTCCTCTTCAGCCTCCTCACGGGACACATTGATGAGACCTAGACAACTGTGGACAAAATAGAGTCTGTTTATTTTAAGTACACATGTATTATTACACTTAACTTTGACTGCTCCACGCGGCCCTTCCGTGTGAAATTTCGAAGCATCCTTTCGAATGTGGCTGTTACGTTATTTCTAGCTGGTGTACTTGACGGACATTAATGTCGATAAAAATTTTATGTTCATAAATATAAGGGTTACAATTCGTGAGAGCCAATAAGATGAGCTATCTGAAGAACAAGAAACCATAATATTGGATTGATTATTTAATTTTGTATAAACATTTATTTTGTAGGTAAATGTAAACAACTATATAATATACAAAAAACCTTCTTAGGAGCAAACATTTTAGTATTTTGTCAAAAAGTTTATATATTTTAAATAGTTATAACCACCTTCTTAGTTTTAAAGAATACAACTTTATAAAAAAATGATTTATCACTCCCAAATATGTACTAAAAAATCGACGATGAACTGTGTGCGATGCAACATTCAAAAATTATAAAATAAAATAATACAACATTCAAAGATAATACATACAAAAAATAATACAAAAATAGTAAAATGATCTTATACATAACTATCCAAGTGATATTACCTAAATATCTCAAAGGGTAGGAAAAACTATATAAAACTAACTATTGATGTAATTTATAACCAATAACAACACTATCTGGTAAAGATAATAAGCAAACTTATTCCTTTTACAGTATGAATTCACAACTTAAAAACAAGCCCAACGTCAATCAGAAAGTGTGATATTAGAATGACTTTTTTTTCACTAAACAAACTGAGAAGTATTTATATATTTAACCAGGTCTTTCTAATTACAAACCATCTATTATAGTAAGCAAACCTCTTGTCATTACTGTTTAATATAAAATGTAATTTACAGATTTTGTGACAGGTATATTTCTAAATTTTAATGTATTCTTAAACTGATATGTTCAGTCTATAGTTTAACTTTATGTATCTATATGTATATTTTTTAGTTTAGTGACCAGAATAAAAGAATATAATTAGGTCCTCACCCTTCAGCGGCTTTAGAATATCCGCTGATCATCAACACCTGGGTATCATCATGTAGAGCATTGTCCAGGTACCAGCGCAGTCGTGCTTTACTGCAGGCTTCAGATCTAGCATCCACACGACGCCAAAGCGCCCGCTCTTGTACCAGACGACCGAGACGACTACATGAACTGGAATTAATATTACCATAGGCCATAATTGACTTGTAGAAAATGAGCTGACTGGTAAAGATATTAAGTATCTATTGTACATTGATTTTTACAAATAAGAAAGAATTTAATAAATGTTGGTATCATAAATTATGGCAATAGGTTAGGGTAAAAAGTTGTTAACTTGAATGGAGTTACAGATATTGCTAGTGTTAACAGATATAACTTCTAAATAATAAGACTTTACTCTAAGCAAGATTTTACTTACAATCCAAGGGCCTTAAGATCTCTTGGCGAACAGTGCCTCAAAATGTAGAGAAGCACATCATCAGATAGATCTAGCAGACTCACTTGACCATTGGAGAGAGTGTCTGTTGACAATTAGCTCATAATGTTGTTAATTATTATAACTGGGAATTAATTTTCTAATATTAATAAAGGCCACAATCAAATAGAGAATAATGTGTCAATTATGTTTTATGAATTCTATTGTACTCTGTCTCTGATCTAGAAAGGCACTTATCAAATAATCTACTATCCTACATTATAAAACATTAGCATACAAGCACATTTTAAAAAGAATTTAATAGTCCCTGATTAAAATTCAAGCTATACATTTATAAAAGGCTACAATCAATTCAGATAGCAAGTTAATGTTTATTTGTAAGAAACTTCTTATTCACTATGAATGTTAATGTTCAGAACGAATTTTTATAACACAGTACCGGGTTTAGAACAGTTAATTCAAATAACAAATTAATATTGTTTTTTTTTTTGTAATAAAATAAGTTGCCTTATTTGTCTCAGTTCTTTTAAATTTTAAAAAATATTACCGTCTTGCACGCAACCGCTATCATCCAATTCTCGTTTGGTGTCACAATCCATGTTTACTGAACCCATTTTAATTACAAAACACCAAAACACTGGGCGCTGGTACTCTCAAGTGAATCACCAGAATTTACCAGACACAAAGAAATCGGCGTTCATAACGATAAATCGCTGAGTAAGCTTGCGTCGCAAGAGGTAAACAGTTTCTTTGATAAAGCTGGAAGGTTTCCAAGTTTATAGAAATTTTATTCCCAATTATAGCCGAAACCGAAAAAGAAAATTATGACAGGATGTCAGACAAACAAGAATGAAGAAATCTGAAATAGGTACCTACAAGAAATTATATATTCACTAATTTCTGAACGTAAGTGAGGTAGGACCCTTTTAATATTTGACAAAATAAAGATTAATAAAATATTTTAGTGTCAGTTGTATTTTTTTTGTATATTAATTTTTTAGAATATTGTTAATATAGTATACATTTCACATGTTTAATGTTTTGTTACAATATCAAATATGACATCTAGAAAACTAGCAACACTGATTTTGAATTTGTTATTCTTCACGTGTTTTTATTGACAGTACAAGTGCTTAGTGCTGTTCTAAATAAACATAAATTGGATTAAAATGGCGAAATCAATTAGAAGTAAATGGAAGCGAAAATGCAGAGCAATAAAAAGGGAACGATACGCTGTCAAAGAACTCGCACGATTAAAGAAAATGTTAGGAGTAAAAGAAGATGACAAAATTAACGAAAGTGAGGTTATGGAATCCGATCAAGTAATATTTTTGGATGCTGGAGCCATCGGCAAAAAGAAAAAGAAGAAAAAAGAGGAACCTCCACCAGAAGAAGAAGAAGACGTTGCAATGAGTTCTGATGATGAGAAAGTCGAAGTGTCTGGTGAAAACGGAAAAAAAAGAGTTTTCAGTTCGAAAACTTTAAAAGATCAAAATGGACAATACCCCGTATGGCTACACAAGAGGAAAATCTCGAAACTTTGTACAAATCAAAAGAATTTGAAAAGGAAGACTAAACGGCGACGCCATAATAATAAAGTTAAATAAAAGTTACAAATCAGTTTCTGCTTTTATTTTAGAAATGTAAAATAAGTTCTAATTCTACGTAATTTAACATATTTTGTTGCACAATGTTAAAAATACTTTAGTATAAAAAAACTTTGCCTTCAACTGACAAATAAAATTAAAAAGGGTGAGAAAGTTTTATTTGGAATTATAAGAGCTGACTGTACCATGAATTTTCATAAAATTATGGTAAATCCTTGATGTAATTATATTTTGAAAGCGAATTTTTAGATTCAAGTTTTATAAAGTATAGTCTTTATGTAGTTGTGATTCAGCACAAATTTAAATTTATGACTATATAAAATTTGTAACTTATTTAAATAAAAAATAAAAGAAATCAGTAAAATAGTTTTATTATAACAATTGGAACTAGATCCTACAAATGTTTAATCATACAACAGGACAGAAAAGGTTTAAAACATTTTTTGTTTAAATAAAAAAACAGCATCAAAATAATTGTCTCAAATCAATCATCAAAATGAATAACTGAACATCTATTATTGAATCAATTCCATATGTTGATAACTATACCAATACACTGTTATTAATAACAAAGGTCTATACTAATATAAAAGAATTTTGTAAAGTTTGTTTATATGTGGACAATGTCTGAACCCATTGCACCCATTTAAAAAGTACATTATTCCAGATGGGCAGAGGCTTTATACAATATTTTATATCTACAATTGAATAAGTACTTATAAATCTTAAATATAGAAGAAAATTCAAAGCCACTTACTGAATTTAATTAGCTAGCTAGTAAGAATAGGGCACAAGAAATGAGTAATACTATTTTAGCCAAAAGTTACAAGACAAAAAGGTGAGACTTAGCTCACAGTCTATCGGATTATATTACTTTGGACTACCAATAGTTAGTATTCAGGCAATATATTTGTGGTGTACAAAAACATAAAAAAAATGTTATATATTATTAATGTATCTAAATATTATCTGCTGGAGTGTAAGCTGCAGCTCTCTTAATCGCCTTGTTTAGTTCACATACATGCTGCTCAGTGGCAATGTGACGAGTGAGGGTCACTGGTAATGTGACTACATTGCATATAGTGCAGTAGCAGGTTGTGCTGTTAATCTAAAATAGAATACAGTCAATTATATATTAAATGTACCTATTGATCATAATTTATTTTAAATAAATAAAAAAATATAATAATAATAACATATATAAATTTAGGAACATTATTCTATTAAATTTTAATAACTATGACAAACATTGTTAGTGAAATTAACCTAAAACTATTGGCAATCATAAAAAAAAATTATTTCAACGAAGCTACTTATAGATTCTTTTATCGATTTTTTTGTTGAAAAAATTCAATAATAAAAAAAAGATTTACAATTCAAGATATATTGAATATCACCTGTCTGACTAGATGTTCCGATAGATCCTCTAAATGTGGGTACTTCTGGCGACATCGTTTATGTTCGGCTAATTCCTTATGTTTTTCTTTTTTTGATGTTTCCATTTCTATCTCCTTGTCACAGAACACGCATTTGAACATATCACCTATCATTATTATACCGTTATATGAATCACACGACACCACAAGCTTCATACCATTTTTCAAAGTTAATATTGTATACTTCTGGTCTGTTGGTACACATTTTGTGGAATTCAAGATATTACGCGCAAGCTTTGGTTTCCTCAGCACCGGTATGGACATAATAATAAATTACCTGCGATATCAATTTTATCTCAGATGATATTTTAGTTTACTTTACAAACAAGATGTCTATAAGAAGATAATAAATTCTTAAATATTTTCATCTCATGAGGATGTATTTGGCAGGCTAGAGTTGATATACCTGACTCGATATTGGGCCTTAACTCATGAACCTCTTTTAGACAATAACATAATTTTCGATGTTATCTACCCTCATTTACGCTACTTCACTTATTATTTTTATGAAAAAATATATAGGTACAAGTCTACAATGAAAAGTAAATCGATACGGAAAATTATTAATGTTTATAAATATTTTCAAACTCCTATAATTTCTTTAAAAATTCTGACACAAAGGTCAAATCTTCAAAAAATTCTTACAAGAATACTTAATATTTCTCCTAGATTTTTTACTTCATAAAGTACCTAACAATAATACCTCAATTCGGCTTCAAATAATCGATACCAAAAAGAACAATGATTGTATAAAAATTCAATTGGACCACTATCGATATTTTAAGGGAGTATTAAATTAGTCCTTGGCCTACCTACGTAAATACTTACTTTAGATTTTTTTAATGATAGAAATATTAAAAAAAATCTGCATTTTAATATTTGTAAATTAAATATATTTTTATTATTATTAGTTATTGATAATTTAAAATACTCTTAGATAAACATAACTAAAACTATATAAATAAACCTTCATGATTATATTGTGTACAGCACCAACGGGTAATAAAACTGTTATTAAATTGTAACTTTTGATAACATATATTTATTTCCTGTGAGTGGTATTGTATATACTTATATAGTGGTATATACTTTATTTTAAATGTAACGTTACCTAAATAATGCTTACATTTTTAGAAACAGCAAATAAAGTTAATAATGGGAAAGTTTGTAACAAGCTGGATTGGAGGTAAAAAACTTTTTTACCATTCAATAAAATAGCAAAGGAGTGAAATCTGTATTTTATTCAATTAAAAATGCTACGTTCTACTTACGGGTACTTGTAGTTGTTAGCGAAACACGCAATAACTACTGAACTGATGTAAATGATATTAGATTTTTTATCTGAGTCGAATTACAATACTTTCAAAGACTTTGCTGTTAAATAAATGCCTTTTTGGCCCAAAAACCCCAAAATAATAATAATAATAAGTCTTTATTTCGAGCAACACAGGCACATTTTATTTACAGTTATGTCATATTACAAATGAAAATTAATCACAATAAAAATACAATTAATGATGTCACAAATTTAAATTTAAAAATTATCCTAATATATAATTAATCGAATTATAATAAAATATATATTATATTTACACTTTAAACTAAGTTACTAATATACTAATAAAATGTGTTTCACGTCATCATTATCATCAGATCTCGGATAAGTTATTTAAATAAAACGATTTTTATAATAGGTGATTTGAAATTTTACCCAATATTTTTGCCACATTATATATATTCACGAGTAAGTAACTTGACTGACTAACTGCAAACTCCTAGGTATATCTCGTTTTACCGTGGACAAGATCACTGCAAAGTGTTTAAATTATCAAGTTTAAACTACAATGTAACCTTATGTACGCAAACTAACAGTTTTATTTAAATATTTGTTAAGAGACCTTTGACAACGGCTTACAACAACGAATTTACTTTACCTGAATGTGATGCAACCTTTTTAAATATTATTTTTGCAGTGTTATGTATCGGCTTCTTAACAAACGGGGGAAGTAGTGATTCTACAATATCATTTAAGGACACTGATTTTGATGCCTTTGTAGAAGGATTGTTAAAATCAAATAAATTTGAACAGTTAGTGGAGACAATTGCTGAGATAGCAGCCAAGAAAATTCATAACTTAGAAATAAACTTCGCAGATAATAAAGAATCAAAAGATATATTACCTCGAAGTAGAACTCATGTATATGAACTTAAAACAGCTACAGAAGTTAAATCAACTAGTAACTCTTCTAACAAACTTATGCTTAAATACAAACATTTTACACAAAACCTCGAACCGCAAATCAATAGAAGAAGATCAAAAGGAAAGATTACCTATGCCGTAAATATATAGAAATTGTTATCAAAGAATGAAAATACTATGTTATTGAAAATAAAAAAAACGTTATAATTATGCTTTTTTTAAACGTTAACTAAAAAGTAAATATACATTACATTTTATGTCATTATAAAAAAATATTAAAATTCAGTTTCTGAAGGTTTCCTAGGTATGCAGTAGCCTGTAGAAGACGTATTCCGATTGCAAGCTGGCTGTTGAAGCCGACCCCACCAGTTGGTTTATTCCACTTACTACACATTATAAGAACACACCTTACTACATATTATAAGAAATATTCATAAATCTAAAATACGAAAAATCAGAAACATACAAGATTATAATCTCAGGTCATGGCCTCTGAACTAAATATAATAACAAAGCACTGTTACCGTAGAGATCCAAACCTAAACGAAACATTTAAAAAACTAGGTTGTTAGACATTACCTCTACAACATCATGAATTTGAAAAAAAAATGCAATAGTGGGTTATGTTATTACACATAAGCAACTATTTTATTATACTATTTACTAAGAGCTAGGTCAACCAGCGTACTAATTTAAAAGTATATTGTCAGCATAGCATATTAGTTTATTTACGAAAGCTGTTAGTGCCATGTGATTGCTAATAACTTTTACTTCTTATTTTTGGGATCAAATAGTGCGCTGTATATCGTATACAATATAGTATATAGACACAATATAGTAATTAAAATAATACATCACATTTATTAAATGTATTCATTTGACTCACCAAAGAAAAAACCGGCTCATTTTATCGTTTACGATTATTTATTGTAGGTATAGTAACTGACCATTGTCCATTGTCAGTTACTATAGTAGTATTAGTTTGCGTTTCAAGCCAAGATTAAGAGTGAAATGACGATATCTCTCAACGACAAATCTGCACCTTTTTTTATAAATTCCCCAATTTATTCCTAGACTATCCATGTTTTCCTAATTAATATTAACTATCTGCCGCTAGTGACTTCTTTATTTCGCACCTTATCTTGAACATATATCAAATAAAGAACCTATAAAATTGTTGCTAAATAAATCTCTTTTAGCTTATTAGCTTTTCAGCGCCAAGGTGCGAATCCCATCCTTCAAGGGCCAAAACCACTAGGTTTAATATAATTGAAACCAAAACTATGCTAAAAAGCCCATAATGCTACCACAGCAAAAGGGTCACGTCCTAAAGCCGTTACCCTTCTCCCTCTTCTGGGGGAGAGTCTCTTTAGTCTTTTTATTTTTAGTGTAATTATAGCCCAAAACATTTTTGGTTTGCCCTAAGTGTTGGATTCTAATTAAATACTATAACCATAGTAAATTAAAACAAACCGGCAAGTAGGTAGTTTTGCGTAATGCATAAACCAAACAAGGTGAACCAAACAACGAAATTTCCAAAAACTTTTTTCTAGTGGTCTGTATGCTCGCCACAACCATAACTTATTATAAACTATTAATACCTAGTAATAATAAAATAAACAAATTCTCAATTTAATTATAGAAGTAAAGACTTTTTAAGATGGTTTTTAAAGTACAGAATTTGGCTTTGAGTTTTCATCCAGTTTGTATATTGTAAAACCATCTTGTAAAGATTATTATATCAGTATAAGATCTTATATTATAAAAGATATAGGTATAATGTCTTCATATTTAAGATTTTAATGAGAAACAGCCGGTCCGGTCACGCAAAACAGAAACTAAGATTAAATACATATATTTTTTTTAATTCCATACAGTGGAATATTTTTGTTCCTTACAACAGCCAGCAATGTAATAGTAATTTAATAACAATTTATTTTATCCGTTTTTTCGAAATATCTCGCAATTACATATATTCCGCTCAACGAGACTGAACTCGTAATCTGTATGTATTATTAATAGAAATTATGCGAAATCTGTACAATGTTAAACAACAATTCAAAACAATCTATTTTAAAATTTGTGTTTATTTGTTCTTGCATCATGGTCAATTTACTGGACGGATGTAAATGAAATGATGTAAGTAGGTATGTTTAAAAGTAATTACTACAAAACTTCGGAAATTAACATTTATATTGAAAAACTAAAATGTATGTAAAACTTGAAATCACTATAAAACTAATATATGACATATATATTTTATAACTTTGAGAGGGAACTGCATAAAGGTTACTGTTGTGGGAGTATTTTGGTTATGTAAATAACAATCACGTTATGATCCACATAACAGGTTATGGGCCCAGGTCCACCTAAACTGCGCGCAGCATAAAATAAAATAAAATAATATGGCTTCATATTATAAAATAGAGCCATTGCAGAAGCTTAACTACGACACGTGGAAGCTTCAAGCGCAAGCAGTTTTAATCAAAACAGGATTATGGAAATACGTTAATGGCACCGAAATTCACCCATCGCCAGAACACATTGAAGATACCAAGATCTGGCTACAAGGTGACGTAAGTGCTAAAAGCGAATTAATCTTATTAGTAGATCCCAGTGAATTAAAACAAATAAAAAATTGTACGACGTCAAAAGATGTTTGGGATACACTAAATAGCGTTTTTGCTAGTAAAGGACCGGCTCGCAAAGCAAATTTGTTAAAACAAATTGTCTTGGCGAAAATAAAAGACTCAGACGATGTTCGATGTCACCTAAATAATTTCATGGATGTAGTCGACAAACTAAAAGACATGGATATTGAAATACATCAAGATTTACTAAGTATTATTATGTTGTATTCCCTTAGTCCAAAATATGAAAATTTTCGAGTCGCAATCGAAACTAGAGACACTCTCCCTACTCCTGAAGATCTTACAATAAAGATATTAGAAGAGAGTGAAGCCAGGAAAAATAAAACAGAAGAAGAGCAAACATTCTTTACAAAAAAGAAAAATAAGCACATACCTTATTGTAAAATTTGTCGAAAAAAAGGTCATTCTATAGAAAATTGTTGGAAGAAGAAAAATAACCAAGAAAAAATAAAAACACATGCCGTATCAAATTTAGTCCATACAAGTTTTACGGCAGGAATCGAAAAACATACAGAATGGTGTTTAGACAGTGGAAGCACAGCTCATATGTGTTCAGATAAAAACAGATTTAAAAAATATTTTCCACAAGAGAGAGGAGAAATAAACTTGGCTTGTTCTGACAACAGTGCACCTATAAAAGGTGAAGGTAATATTGATATAAAATTAACAAATAACAATTCAATAACATTAATTAATGCGCTTCATATACCAAATTTACAAACAAACCTACTATCAGTATCAAAAATGACTGACAAAGGATTAAAAGTAATATTTGATAAAAGAGGAGCCATTGTCAGAAATCGTAAAGGTAAAATTATTTTAAAAGCCAAGAAGAAAAATAACCTCTTTTATGTTGACGATAAAAGTAAACACAGTGTTAAGGCCTGTTCAGAAAATGAGGATAAAATAAATAATATAGAAACATGGCATAAAAAACTGGCACATATTAATGAAAATGATTTAAAAATATGTAGCAAAAACAATTTTTTACAAGGTTTTTCCTTGAAAAATAATGAAAAATTAAGAAATTGTGAAACCTGTATAAAAGGAAAATTTTCCAGACCTCCATTTCCTAAATCTGACAAAAACAGAACTACTGAAGCGCTAGAAATCATACATACAGATGTATGTGGTCCAATGCGTACGATATCACCAGGAGGCGCAAGATATTTTGTTACATTTACCGATGATTATACAAGATATACAAAGGTTTATTTTATGGCTCAGAAAAATGAAGTTTTTAAGTATTTTAAAGAATATAGAAATGAAGTACAAAACTTTACAGGTAAGAGAATTAAATATTTACAAAGTGATAATGGCATAGGAGAATATTTAAATGAGTTCACAGATTTTTTGAAAAACTGTGGGATTCAAAGACGATTATCTGCGCCATATACACCGCAACAGAATGGTGTAGCAGAAAGAAAAAATCGCACACTCCTTGACAAAGCCCGCTGTTTATTAATAGAAGCAAAATTGCCTGAAAAATATTGGGCCGAATCTATAAATACAGCAAATTATTTAGCTAATAGAGTGCACAACCAAACCATTGAAGACACACCTTACAGAAAGTGGGTTAACCGAACTCCTTCAGCTCGACATTTACATATATTTGGAGCAAAAGCATTTATTTTAAATAATGATAGGAGGAGAGGAAAATTTCATCCCAAAGCGATTGAAGGTATTTTCATGGGGTACTCAGAGTCAGCTAAAGCATATAGAATATGGGTTAATAAATATAATAAAATTATAGTTAGTAGAAACGTCAAAGTATTAAACAAAATGCATTATGAAGGTAAAGAGACAAAAGAAATATCAGAAAAAGAACTACAAATAATTATAGATAGCGTAGAAAATAAAGTCTCACTTCAAGAAGAAAACATAACTTCAAAACCTTCAGAAATTTACCCGGATGACGAAAATAATAGAGACGAATCTCTAAACGAAATCATTTCAGCTGAAATAAATGAAAATGATCAAGAAATTATAACCGAGGGAAGACCTAAACGTAACAGAAAGGTTCCAGCATGGACAAAAGATTACGAATTATCTGAATCTGAAGAAGAAAATTACTTTTCATCTCTATGCATTGATGATGAAAAAAATGAAAATGAAGATTATCATGAAGCGATTAAATCAGAAATCAAAGCACATATTAAAAATGGTACATGGGAAATAACAAAGAAGCAAAATGATTTCAAGATTTTAGATTTTAAAATGATTTTAAAAAAGAAAATAAGTTCCGAAAATAAAGAAATAAAAAAGGCGAGATTAGTAGCTCGTGGTTTTAGCCAAAGAAAAGGTATTGACTACCACGAAACATTTGCTCCTGTAGCAAAACTAAGCTCAGTGAGATCAGTGATTGCAATGTCAGTAGAAAAAGACATGCAACTACATCAAATGGATGTAACTACAGCCTATCTGAACGGAGATTTAAACGAAAAAATTGCTATGATACTCCCTAACTATTTAAAAGATGTTTTGACAGAAATACTATTTGAAGAAAATCAAGACAAAGAATTGACTGAAAAAACTAAAATAATGTTACAGAAAATGAATAATATGAAGGAAGATAAAGTATGTTTACTTAAGAAAGCAATATATGGCTTAAAGCAAGCAGGTCGTCAATGGTTCATAAAGTTAGATTCGAAGTTAAAAGAAATGAATTTTAAACCAACATCTGCTGATCCTTGCGTATTTATTAAAGAAGAAAATGACAAAGATCAAACCATTGTGGCAATTTACGTTGACGATATTTTAATTGCGTATAAAAAGAAACAATACTTGAATAATGTAAGAAATTATTTGAAAAAAGCATTTGATATGAAAGACATGGGTATACCAAAAAGATTACTTGGTATTGATATAAATGTAAGAAAAAACGAAACAAAACTAAGTCAGTCTGCTTATGTTGAAACAATTTTGAAAAAATTTAAAATGGAAGACTGCAAAAGTGCTTGTACTCCACTCGAAGTAAGCACTGCACTAGAACCAATGAAAGAAGAACATTCACACGTACCTTACCAAAATCTAATCGGCTCTCTTATGTTCTTAGCTATTGCAACCAGGCCAGATATTATGTTCGCTGTAACCTATCTTTATCAATTTAACAACAGTTATGGTGAAGAACATTTTAAGTGTGCTAAGCGAGTTCTCAGATATTTGAAAGGCACAAAAGATGAAGGTCTTAATTTTAAAAAGACGGAAGAAGAACTTTATGGTATGGCAGATGCTGATTGGGGATCCTGTAAACTTGATAGAAAATCGTTTTCAGGATATTGTTTTAAATATGCAGGTAGTTGTATCAGCTGGACAACCAGAAAACAACGATCTGTCGCATTATCTACAGCAGAAGCCGAATACGTATCTTTGACTGAAGCTGCAAAAGAAGCAATTCATTTAAAATCTCTATTTAATGATTTGGGCATAAATCAAGACAAGATTATTATTTGGAACGATAACCAAGCAGCACAGAAACTCAGTCAGAACCCGATAGTTTCGTCTAAATCGAAACATATTGATTTGAAGCTGCATTTTATAAGAGATTGCATACAAGATGGTCATATTAATGTTAATTATCTACCAACAGAAGACATGGAGGCAGATATTTTGACAAAAGCATTGCATGGACCACGGTTGTCTAACCTCAGACAAAGAATGGGACTCACTCAACTGTAAATAGTGATGTGAGGAGGAGTGTTGAAATTGTGTACATACTTTATACAGGCCACTAATACATAGGCCACTAGCACATCACTCTACCTTTGTGGTAAATTTGTAAAAAAGTAAAAATCATAAAATTCAAATAAATTCAAACTAAGAATGTAAAATAGGGATATAAAAGGACTGTCTGATTTTAATAAAATTATTATGTGGATTATAACGTGATTGTTATTTACATAACCAAAATACTCCCACAACAGTTACACACATTTTTCCTTCTCAAAAATTACAAGTTTAAAATATTATAATTTTTAGAATTTCATTACATAACAAAAACGATTAAAATAAATTGTTTAAAATCGCCTGGAGATTTATTGTTAATAAATTAAATGAGCCATGTCAGACATATAATTATTGTCAAACAAACAAAAACAAACAAAAAAAATTAAAACCTTTAGGTTTTAATTTTTTTTGTTTGTTTTTGTTAAAATTAAAACCTAAAGGTTTTAATTTTTTTTGACATCAAGAAGACAGTTTGCTGTGAATTGTGATGAATGACAGTTTTTTAAATAACATACAAAAATAAAATACACCCTGTAATATTGGTAGTAAATAATAAATTTAGTGTGTATGGCTAAAAAACTCTTTATTCTGCAAAACACATACTTCATATACATTCCAAACTTTGGTTTAAGTGTTACATTACTTGTGATAAAATCATAGCCACAATGGCCCACACTGGTCCAGGCTGGCCTAGAACACTTTTATAATACATAGTAAAATAGAATAAAAAACCAATTGTAATTTAAATAAATATGTTTTAGACCGAGATCCTGCTGTTACTAATCACATTTATAATATATTACTTTAAAATTAAAGTGAAAGACAACATGTTTAAAGGGAATTTTTTTTTTTTTTTAATGAAATTTAATCTTAGTTAGCATATTTAGGTTTGAAAATACATGACCTTTTTGGAATTGTAAAAATATTTGCTATACCTACCGCTATGAGTATCTATATTTGTAACAATCTATAAAAACTACACATCCCTTTTTATAAAACAAACGAAACTTTAGTTTCAAATATCTTTTGTACATGAATTTCTTTGATCACATTTCCTTTCTCACGTTTACAAGATATCCCAATATTATTTGGAAGCTTCTGGAACAAAATACAAGCTTCTATTAAAAAAAACTAATAAATACATTTATGTATTTAAGCTCACACATTTTTATGTACCTAGGTAACCTAGGTTAATTTACATAGTCACTAATTTCAAATTGCACATAATATATTTATATATTAGGCATTAGACAAAATTCACATATCTTTTGGAAAGCCAATATTACAGTATTTAAGACTATTACAGTTTCATACATCTACATATATGTATTCTGTCATATGATAGTTATTTCTGAGTCATTATATGTAATAACTTTATCAAAATTATCAATACAGCTGTGATACTGTTATACTGATACACTGATATACTGAAGTAAAATAAATCTTACAAATATACATATAATACTTTAATGCAACTTAAAGCTACACCAGGGTCTGTCCATCCGTGCATGACAAGTCATGGCAAGTAGTTAGCTCATTACAGTGTCAGCAAAATAACATATAAAATTACAGCTGCCTGAGCAATATTGAAGAGATCACTGTAAGCTGGTCATCTACACTGTTCTCTTGTTGCTGTTGTTAAAGCTTGACCTACAAGCACTCTTTCTCCAGCATTAAGCTCAAATTTAAAATCGGCTGGTGCTTCAAATAGCAAAATTATTGTACTACCCATATTAAACTGACCAAACAATTCACCTTTCTTAAAATCAGTGCTAATTTCTAGTTCTTCAATTCTGTTTCGTTTTCCTTTTGTGTTTGTTCTAAGTTCAGGATCACTGTATATTTCTATTGAACCTACATTTGTTGCTCCAACTGCTGTCATACTGAAAAAGCCATACCTCCATTCTCCAATGTACACAGCACGCTCATTCATAGTAAACAATCCAGGTATTAATTTGGCCATCCAAGGGTTTACTGAGAGCAGCTTACCAGAGAAATGGCGCCTATAATTTGAAGACCAATCACAAGGCGAATGAAATCTATGATAATCACCAGGTGCAAGATATATAATGCATTGGTGCAATATATTATTTTTATTTTTTAATAACGAGTTATAATAATTATCGTTAGATTTCGACCATTTATTTTCACCTAGAAATTCCTCAAGGCTATAAGTAACTCCCTTTACTTGTTCAATTTTGTCAGTGTCAGCTGGCCCACAGTTGAGGACTACGCCGTCGCAAGGTGATACACAGTGCGCTGGCGATATGTATCTCGCTCCTTCCCGTAGAGAACGAGTAAAGAACGCTGACAAACTCTTATAGTAAGAGAGATCAGTGACTGCTGCATCGTTCAAGTTAACATTAAACAATTTTACATATGTACCGTAAACAAAGCTCCTTATTGAGGTTGGTAGCTCACATGCAGCAAGGCGTCCCCATAGTCGACTTGTAATACGAAAAGGAAACATTTCATAAAATTTAATTTCCACTTTGGATATTTCGTAATTTACACTTGCACGTATATAACACCATCCAACGTAAATAACACTTCCTAAAGGTACCCATCTCGTGAAAATTGCTCTTAAATTCATCCATTTCGTTTTTTGTAATTGGTTATTCGTCGTAACACTCTTTGTTTGATTATGAATCGTTTGTCTAAAGGGCTTGTGGGGTTTGATACGCCTAAACATGGGGTTTATGACTGGAAGACAAGTCCTAATGCGCGTGGGCGGGAACATTTTACAAACGGACACCTTTGCTTTAAATAAAAAATATATAAATGTCCATCTAATAACGTCTGCAATTGATTTACGATTTAATTATTAACGAACAGTGGAATTAAGTACACTAGATTTAATGTGTATTAGACTGATACCTAAACGTTCTGAAAATTAAATTAAATCACTCAAACTATTTTTATCTAACTGTCACGTGACAATTACTATATTGTTATCTTTGTTTAATATAAATTTATTAAAAGTTTAAATTGGGTTTTGCATAAATATTTAGCATATTTTTATCGACAATGGTAATATAACAATAATTTTACGTTCTCCGATTCTTAAATCGATTATATTATATTCGAGTATACTATTGTTAACTAATTAAATAAGCTTCATTCTCATTTATTTGATTGGGAGACCTAATTTATATCAGTTGGAAAATCTTCAACTAACTCGATTAAATATACAACTAGATTTTTTTGTATTTGTTAAACAAACATCTTAATACTTGTAAATATTGAGTTTAAGAAGAATACATCACTAGCTTGACATAGAAAGCAAATAGCAATGAGATAAAATGAACATCGAAGATAGATAGTCTCATAACTGCACTACATCCACTTATTGAATTAAGAGTTCCAGGACGGCGGCTTGCTTAATTGCTCGTATATTATATTTCACAATACGTCTCCTTTCTGTTTAATCTTTTTTTGAATTAAAAGGCTTAGTAGAGGACTTTGATGATTCCGACGTCAACCAGCGAACTCCTAAGAAATCACTCCCTGTTCCTATTATAATTAATAGAACAATTTTACCTGAAAATAAAATTGATATTAAGCATACTTACCTTTCTCTAAGCCATAAATTGAGAGAGACATCTCCGTTTCCTGTCTAGTGCACCGCTTTTAGCGCCAAAACAGCGTCCTTCCGGTCTAATCTAGCAGACAGTGGGGGTGGATATTGTGCTTGCGCAGCACAACTCACTAAAATACTCATTGCGACTCAATTTATGGAAATAGAAATTGTGCCTAAATGTATATGAATTAGCAGACAGAAATATACATTGGCTTAGAGAAAGGTAAGTATGCTTAATATCAATTTTATTTTCAGGTAAAATTGTTCTATTAAGCTTTGACTGTACCTTTCTCTAAGCCATAAATTGAGAAGTGTTTGTTATCGTCTGCTAGATTGTTTAAGTAAGGACGCCAATGTGATCAGTTATTAATTATTTTAATTATAAAACCAAAATTAAGGGACTGTTTGAAACATTTCGTAAAATTTGTTATGAGTTGATGTACATTTTTTAATTTCTTTTCTATAAAATTTATTGAAAGTCAATGCCGAGCGCCAGTTACCCCTTTTTAATATGTCATCTATAGGTACATTTTCTAACCAATTGGCAGAAGCGACTGCAGATCGTACACTACCGGGACTTCAATTGATACCTGCATCTTTTAAAATGGATTTGATCCAACCTCCAATTATAGTTCTACTTGCTGGTTTAGGGGTACCACATGTGTTAATAAACAGACTTTTCAGATTGCCTCTACGTGAAGCGGAATGTTCTACCAATTTATTTACCCAAAATACGGGATCTATACTTTTGTTAGATTCGCATCTAAATAACCGCCAACCTGATTGTCTGTACCTTAAGTTGTCAGTTTTGGAACCGAAAGATGGCCATAAAACTATTGAACTATTTTCTGAAATAAAATTATCCTTTTCAATGTTTAACAATGTAAGATCATGAACTCTGCGCCCTGAATATAGTAGTAGTAGTATTGCGGCTCTTTTAGATATTTCAAATAACGAATAGTTAGGGGGGAGATTATTAGTTAAATATTCAATCAAAGAATTTACGTCCCAAATATGTTTTTTATTCTTAAGTGGTTGTTGTGACGCTATACCTTTTAATACTTGCTTAATTATTATATGTGAACTTAACCCAGCACTAATAGTGGGACAACAAAAACTACAGACAACAGATTTGTGAACGGCTATTGTACTATATGAAAGTTTAAACTTCAAGTGTAAATCTGTTAGGAAACGAGCGACATCTTCAGGCGGAGGTTTCAAAGAATTTACATTATTTTGCATAGACCATTTACACCACCGTTGCCACGCAGGCTTATAGGTATTTAATGTAGATTGTCTCCAACTGCTATTTAGGAGTTTTATCTGATCTTGTCTCCAAGATTCTACTAAGGAAGACCACCCCGTATCAGCCACACTTTTAAACTCATTTGAGAAATTTGAGGAGGTGAAAGGTTTGTTCTCGTGTCTATCAAAACGTGGTCTAGGGGTAATATCTGGTATGGACGCCTTAAGGCTCGCGTCTCCAGATCTGGTTTCCAAAAAACTTTCTGCCAATCCGGAACTACCAACAGGTAAGAGCCGGTTGCTCGATTCAAATGTGCTAGAATCCTGGGAATGAGACATGGTGGAGGAAAGACCCAAGCTCGCTTGTAATGCCACTCGCGACTGAAAGCGTTGTGATAAACAGCTTTTCGATCTCGAATATCGAGAGACACATACTTTGCTACGACATGCGCAGTCTGCGACGCGAAGAGGTCTATCTCGGGAGTACCGAAATGTTGAAAAAAATTTATCGTGGCTCCTGGAAGAAGATGCCATTCCGAAGATCCCATTTCCCTCGAAAGTCGATCTGCTGTGTAATTGTAACGACCGGGTAGGTGATACACAGTCGCTTGTATTTGGTAGCGATCTAGCTCGTGTAAGACTTCGTAAGTTAGGTCTAACAAGGCCTGAGACCTCGTGCCCCCCTCGTTTCGTAAATAGGAGACCACAGTTCGATTGTCGCTCTGTATCATTAGACTTGAATGGTACATGGTATGACCCCTTTTTTGAACAACTTTTAAAATGGCTGCCATTTCTAAAAGATTGCTGTGATAAATCATTTCTAACTTTGACCACTGACCTGATAAAGTTTCGGTGTTCAGTTGCGCACCCCAACCGATTTTGGAAGAGTCGGTTGATAGAAAAAAAGTCGGTGGAGCGTAATGCAGTGGAGACCACGCCGTACAGTTCAGCATCCACCACCGTAGGTTTAATATTGCAGGGTGCGGAAGATCTGCGCGACCTCTGACCTCTTCCAGCATCATTGTGTTGCTAAACAACTGAACGGCACGGCAGTTCAGTCGCCCTCTGGGAATGACGAAGCTGCAAAAATTCCATAGCCCTAGCAGGCTCTGAACCTCTTTCTGACTCACCTTCTTCAGCGTAAGCAACTTTTTTGTTTTGTGTCGAAGCGATTGAATCTTGGTTTGCGGTAGTGACTTACTTGGTGTTGTTCCAAGTATCCCAAATGATTCCCAGGTACTCGATCGACCGCTGTGGGATCAATACAGATTTTGGAAAATTTATTACAAAACCAAGACTTTGTAATAAACGAATCACCAAATTTGTGTGTTGCTGAAGAGTGTCTCGACGTTGATTCACTATCAAAAAATCGTCGAGATATATCAACAACCTTACTCCTTGTTCTCTTAGGATTTGCGCAATCCAATTCGTCAGACACGCAAAGACCTTTGGTGCCGTTGCCAACCCAAATGGAAGGCAAGTCATTTGCCAGAGTTGGCTGCATATTATAATCCTTAAGTAAGGAAGATGAGCTGGTGCAATAGGCAGATGAAAATAGGCGTTCTTTAAATCCACTTTCACAAGCCAATCTTGTGGTTGGAGAAAGTCGGGGACCTTGTACATATTTACTAAATGAAATTTGTCTATTTGGACATATTGGTTTAATAATTTTAAATTGAAAATTGGACGAACCGAGGATATCGTATCTTTCTTTGCAACTAGAAAGATTTTAGATACAAAACTGGGTGTTACTGAGGCTTTTTCGATTACTTTTAGATTTGCCATTTTTTTCAATTGAATTAAGATTGCTTTTGAATTCTTGGTATAAAATTTTGTTGAAATCTTGGATGGATGTATTAAAGGAGGTCGACTTACGAATGGAATTCGATAACCCGTAATGATTTTCAATATGTACAATGGTGCTCCCAATGTCCTCCAAATGCTTACCTGATTTTCTATTTGCCCAGCTCGAAAGGTCTGATGATAGTCAATTTTCGCGTTTATAACGCCTTCCCATTGAGGCGTGTTTCTGACGCTTAGATCCGCGGTGACGAAAAAACTCATCAGTTTTCCTCTTTTGCCCTTGCGCAGGGTTAGGAAAACCACTAGATGAAGGTTGATCGTATGCACTGTTGCGCACAGGCATGACATATCTACTATAACTCTCATTATGACCTTTTTGCGCAAAAGGATCTTTATTATACTTATCTTGCGCAGATTGCTTTCGATTTGTATAAACAAAAGTTCTCTGAACGCCACCTTGTTTGGTTACAAAATCTGTAAACTTTAAATCATTAAATAAATTATCTGATGAAGGCGGTATTTTTCTCAAAGATTCCCTTAAATATTTATCCTTAACAGATTTTAAAATAGCATCACGGCGCTGTTGCATGATATCAGCTCGCTTGCCACAAATCATTTGTAATAAATTACATTGAATCTTTTGATAATCGCCTTCAGAAAAAAATTCATTAATTTTTACCGTAATATCATCAATAGTTGTTGCATTTTGAAGTTCAGACAACCATGACATTAGTTGATTTAAACCTTTCTGAAAAGCTTCATTTTGTAAAATAACTGCATGCGTAATAGCGGCAAGCGACTTTTCAACATTCGCTAAACAATAATTCTTGTCGTATATTTTTATAGCTTCATTACATTTCAATTCTACAAAACCGGGGGTAGAATTGTATAACTTTTGAATCTCCGAATAACGCACTTGAGACCAATCGGGAGAGTTAAAGTACTGTAATTTATTAAGTAATTCCAAATGTAGGTCACTAGTTCGTATAGTCTGAGATTTGAGGGTAGTTTGTAAATTCAAATCAATACCTTTTTCAAATCCTAATAAGTCTCGTTCAAGGTCACTTGTTTGAGGGATAGATAAGACTGAATCATTGTCTGAATTAAACGAATGTTTAGTATTCTTAGAAATATGATCATGTAAAAAAGTCACTTTTTTACTTAGGTCTCTAACAACACTTTCAAGTTTACTTATCTTGTTATTTCGCCGTCACCTCTTTCTATGCTTTTTGCTTCTCACCGAGGTCGAAGTAACGCTGCTGATGCCCGAAGAGTCGTTTGAAGACAAACGGGCACGGGTAGGTTTGTTCTTGACCACATCAGCACTATTCACTGGATTCATATTGTAAATTACTACTTATTTAACGCAATAAAATCTGTATTAAACTAATTTAATGCGGCTGCACTGGTCGGAAACTGGAACGCCAATGAGTATTTTAGTGAGTTGTGCTGCGCAAGCACAATATCCACCCCCACTGTCTGCTAGATTAGACCGGAAGGACGCTGTTTTGGCGCTAAAAGCGGTGCACTAGACAGGAAACGGAGATGTCTCTCTCAATTTATGGCTTAGAGAAAGGTACAGTCAAAGCTTAATAGCGCTATTGCGAATATAATACCAGTAAAGGATTTAGATTTGAGGACGCCCTAGGCCCGAGACGATATGGCGCCCTTTATCTTTTGTAACAGTATGTATATATATATATTTCAAATTTTAGGACTTGCCTGATTAATTATTTTAACAAAGAAATTCTACCCTCAAAATGGTACTATGTTTCGATAGTAAGAGCGCAATAAAATAAACTTTAAAATTTGGTCTTGCAGTTTACAGAAAACCCAATCGATTTTAAATTTTAGTCATCTTAAAAATTTTGGCGCCCCTCAAAATTTGCCGCCTAAATCCGCTACTGTTAATAATACTATTCCTTTTAAATATTTTATGGTGTAAGCGGCACCCGCCAAGATGTGAAATTTCTTCCTTATAATGGCATTACTCTTTTATATTACACACCAATTTTAGTTTCCGTTGTAGAAATTTTATGTTTACCTCTCTACGAAAGCGTTCTCTTCACAGTGTTGAAGTTCTTTTTTAATGATGAGAACGTTAATCATTACGACGGCTAGGATATTCGATTTTTTTAATAACTATTCTTTATAGTTACATAAATCAAATTATTTTTTGTTTCTTTTACTATTTTTGTTTATAAACTGTGAATCGAGAATTATATACATATGTATGTTATACTTTTCTAGTCTTTGATATGTCATAACTTAATTACTTATGGATAGAGGTGTGATAAACGGCTTTATCTGAACAACGAATTTAAGTTTAATGCTTGAATTTTTAAACAGGCTTATTAAAAAGCTTTTTTTTCTAAAACGCTTTTCATATTTTTTATGAACATAAAAGAAAAATAAAGAAATTAACAAGTGTTAAACAATGAACCCATGTTTTTTTGTCGCGCCACCTAGCGGTGTCACGCTTTACTGAGATGCTTAACAGATGTAGTTATGTTTTTGTTAAGGTAAAACTAGATGGCGTTGTTAAAATTTCATGTAATAACGTTACGAGAACATTCGGTCACAAAATATTATTATTATTTTTAATTTCAATTGTCTTATTTGAAAATTTATTCTTAAGGAGTAAACTCCAATATCAAATAAATAATAAAGAACTATTACACATTTGAATGTAACATTTTAAGTTTTAATTAATCACGAAAATAATTAATTAAAACCTAAAATATTTATTATTTTCAATGTAAGTAAACGATACATTTTTAATATATATAGTATTAATAAAAGCTAATATAATACATAAAATGATTACTGATAAAATCAATATCAATATTAAAATGTGCCTTAGACACATAATTGGAACGATACATTTTCATCGAATTAAAAAAACCTAATATGCTCATGATTGTTGATAAATTCAATGAAAATATTAAATTGAGTCTTATCTCCATAGCTAGAAAGATACATTTTCATCGTATCAATAAAAGCTAATATGCTTATGATTATTGATGAAATCATTAAATATTCGAAATTGGGTCTTATCATCGTAGTTAGAAAGATACATTTTCATCGTAGCAATAAAAGCTAAAATGCTTATGATTATTGACGAAATCAATAAAAATATTAAATTGAGTCTTATTTCTATACTTAGAAAGATACATTTTCATCGTATCAATAAAAGCTAAAATACTTATGATTATTGATGAAATTAATAAAAATATGAAATTGAGTCTTATTTCAATGCATAGAAAGTTACATTTTCCTCGTATTAACAAAAGCTAATATTCTAATGCTTGTTGCTAAAATCAATGAAAATATCAAATTGAGTCTTATTACTATAGACAGAATGGTACATTTTCATTATATGAATAAAAGCCAATACGCTGGTGCTTATTACGTTTGCTATTTCAGTTTTAAAATGCATCTTGGAGCAAGCGGTTTAAGATTCCTTTTCAAATGGACGAATTGTTGTCAAAACATTTCAACGTTATCGGCTTAATATTTTAAACAGACTTTTATGCTTACTCTGAAAAGCAGTTTTTATTAAATGCTTGAAGCTTAAGTTGCCTTCTCTACTTATGGACCACAGAGTACTATAAATTATAGACAGTATATGGACAGGACAGGAGAGTGACTATATGTAGATGTTGACAAGATTATTAAAATTGTATTTTATTGTGTTTTCTGTTTAGTTTTAATTTTTTATTATTTCAATGTCAAACATTTGCAATGAAGAGCCTGAGTATTCATTGGAATCGTCTCACCTCGGTCAGAGTGAAGCCAAAAAAAACTGTCCGGAACTTATAAAAAGAAGTGCTTCAGAAGAAATATTTCGCGGCTTCGTTAAAGTGCCTCTAGTTCTATGTCGGCGTATAGATATATCACCTTATTTGAGCAAATTAAAGCCAACCGAGAACCCTGATATTGCGGAAAAAATGACACCAGTGACCACTCCTGGTATAGAGGCAATGGCAAAATTATTCAATACATGTTCCGTTGCACTGGTCCGTGATGATTTGCAACGTCTAAAAGAGGAGTTTTGCAAACGACAGAACATATCAACAAATGAACCACATCTAAAATGTAAAATATGTGAGAAAGAATATTTTAGTGAAAAAAAACTTAGCAACCATTTAGAAAACAAACACATTATCATTAAAAGCCCAAAACGCGTTTCGTTTTCTGAACATATCATAGTTCACGAAGTCGAAGAGTATCACAGATGTCGAAGGTGCACCAAAATTTTCAAAGATTATAATAATTTGAAAGTGCATATGCGTCAAAACCATAAAAAAAGAAAATGCTATATTTGCTTTTACTGTCATAAAGATTTTGTGGATAAAACCTTTTTTAAACTCCATATAAAGATGCATTGTGATGCCTGTGGGTTATTACTGCCAACAAAGAAACAATATTTGGAGCACAGACTCATTGTATGCAAAATTGTAAAAAAATATGATTGTCAGACCTGTGACCAATCCTTTTTCAGCTTTATGGACCTGAAGGACCACAGCTATGATCATTTGGGAATATTCTTTATATGTGACATATGCAAAGATCAGTTTGAATCAAAATGTGCAGTCTCACATCATATAAAGTTCCTGCATTCTAAACAATATCCAAAATCATTGTACAAAAAAACAATTGGAGATCCAGTGATGTTTACTTGCAATTTTTGTGAAGTAGAATCTGAAGAACAAGATGTTATGGAAAAACATGTGTCTGATCTGCCAGTTCTTAAGAATATAGTGAGAACTGGTTATAAAGACTATTATTTTTGCAATCATTGTTGCAAGAAATTTGGTACTGAAACTGACATGCTGCATCATAAGTGGAGCCACTTTTTGAAAAGCACTGAAAATTCACAACTACGGACATGTACCAATGGAGAGACAATACATGAAGAAGAAGCACTGGAAGAAGAGAAGATAAATCATCAAGAATCAATATTAAATAATGAAGAATTGATTGCAGATGAAAAATGTAATAATAAAAAAATTAAAACATCATACAAAATTGGTGAAAATCTTCCAGAATTCTTACAACCTAAATTGGTTTTGAAACGGATAGAAATACCCAAAAAAACTAAAATAAAACTGGTAGCATCCAAACCAGAAAATTTTATTGATGTTACAAATGCATCAATACAACAATTGTCAAAACCAATCATAGACCCACTTTCCAAAAAGACGATTCTTTCAAAACATAAATGCGAGGTAACCTTCATTCCTAATTACAAAAAATACTATAAATTCTATCTATATTATGTATGTATATATATATGTATATTATATATGTATATATATATGTATATATATATATGTATATATATATATGTATATATATATATGTATATATATGTATTTCTACATTTTTATTACCTGATAAATGTACTTAACATTCCAACAATAAAACTATAAAGTCAATATTGTATTGCTATAAAATACTCATAGTTTATTTCTAGCCCGCCTTTCATGCAAGAGAAGTCACGGACCAAAAGTACATTTTGACTAACTACCTTGTCCGAAACATTCCTAGGCCTTATTATGTAATGAAATTACTTAAATAATGATACTACTTATATTATTTTATATATGTATTTACATATATGTAAATACATCAACATATGAAATGATCTTATATGAGAGAGTGGTATTACCACAACCAAACAAGTTACATTCTTATTACTTTAGCTAAATAAAATTTTGGCCACTTTCTAAACATTTTCAAATTCTGTTGGTTTTAGATTAATTTAATTTTATCAATTGGTAAAATTTTCAGAATTGTGGTAAATACCTGTCAACTAACTACTGTCTCACTAGACATATGAGACAAGTCCATGGACTTGGGCAGACAAGTAAAGCATACGAAGATCTACAGTGCCTTATATGTGAAGAAGTTTTCTTTTGGCCTTCCCTTCTCCAGAACCACCGATGCATTCGAGCAAACATACCAGAAATGCCTTTTGATGATGCGAGACCAGAGATACATATTGATAACCTTCACGAGATCAGTCAGAATGGTGATAGTGAGGAAGATTACATGAATTGCATTGATTTTGAAATTGCAGCTCCAATTGTACAATTAACAGAATATGAGAACTTGAATATTGTTTTGAATCATGGTAATGGACAGTTGGATGTTATTGAAAATGAAAAAACACTAGTCAATAATATGGGGTACAAGGTAGTTATGCAAGAAGTACCAATTGAGTTCTAGCATAAGGCTTCTGACAGACTTAGTAGTTATTATTAATTTTAAGTTTTTGTATGATTTATAAGAATTTTCCCATCAACTTCTATGCTGCTGTATAAAGTGATCTTTAGTATAACTCTAGATAAAAGGAAAATATTTAAAAAACATTTTACTTCAATGTTTAATTAAAAGTACAAGTAGAGATTTTAAATGCTATGAGGAGAATTGAAAGAATAGTATTTCTGGTATTCCTTCAACTTTTGTCTGCATGTTGATGTTTCTGTATGTCGGTTGGAGAAGTAGTTGATAATGTGTACATTATACATATAAATAAAGTATTGAATACACTGAAGTAATAAGCAATTTTTTTTAGGATTTTTAATCTCAATTTACATACTTTAAGCATAAAATTAGTTGTTTATTTTAATAGAAAATTCTTTATTTTAATAGGAATAATGGATTTTACTGTTCGTATAGTTTTATAACATTTCTAATATAATTAAACTATTTTAACAGATTTAACTTGTGATATTGGTTTATATTTTACTTTGACATTCTAAAGAGGTTTTAATATTTTTTGCAAGTTCACGGGACTAGAGGAAATGATTCAAGAAGCATCAAATACTACAAGTAAAATAGTTAAAAAGGTTTGATACGGTTAATTATTTCTTTTAGTTTATAGAAAATTATAAAAAATATATGTATATAATGATAATGCGAGGAAGCAACGTATAGCAAAATGTATAATATTACATATCTCGCAACATTGTGTAGAATGTAGATTGTCAACCAATACAAGAGTTTAATTTTAACGAAACTTAAAAATTATTATCACTACCGTGAACAGTCTAATGGCATTGGATTATTGATAAGCGTGAAAGATCAAACAAACAACGAGAAATAACAAGATCAAATCAGTATAGGGGTTGGTATCTACTATATATATTTATTTATTACAATATAGAGGGTGGAGTAAATACATTATAATAAAATTGAAGGACATTTGTTTTGTAATTATGTTGCTTAAATGGCGGTTTTCTAAAACAAAGGTATAAGGCGCCTCGTGTAGTCTAAATTTTTTGGTAGTGTTCAACTATATTTGGGCCGTGTTCCGAAATACAAACCAGTATACTGGCCAGTGCTGATGACGTCAAAAATCGACGCCAATCGACACCGACACCAGTGCAATATGGCGTGGGTGTTATGACGTCATTAGCCCTAGCCAGTATGTTGGTTTGTATTTCGGAACACGGCCTTGATAGTGTCATGTATGCCTTATTATATTATTAAGAACGCGCAAATATGTTTATAAGTTGTTACAGAAAACCGGAGATAGGAAGCTTGTGACAAAAAATATTGTATTAATTAAATATGTCAGAGTAAGTTTTTATGTAAATGTTTTAATTTAGTCAAGTTATTTATTATATTTTAGGATTTTACGTTATTAATTTAACAATTTTTAAGAAATTGTTATTTTATTATTTAAAGCAATCGTTAATATTTTTTGTCACAGAAACCATTATATTTTTGTTTAATTAAAATAAACGTAAATATCTTCAATGTTATTGTTTTATTGATATTGTTCTAAGAAATAGTAATATTCAAAAAGTTTTCATGTTTAATACCTGTCTTATAGTTTTGAAGTTGGTCGAGTGGTTAGCGCAGACGCCTAACGTGTCACGGCACAATGGGACTCGGGTTCGATTCCCGGCAGAAACAGGCATTTATGTGATGAGCATAGAAGTCTGTGTTTCTGGGTTTAGTCGTTTATTAAATATATTCTCAGTATTTATAATATGTATTTCTATGTATTTGTATCGTTGTCTACCCTTAACACAAGCAAATAATTTGCTTACTTAGGGGTTAGAATTTCAAGAAATTATAAACAGTTAAAATTTGTTTTTTAACATACAACCTTATGACAGGTCGGCATTATTTAAAACTATAATATTTATATTAAAATAATAAAAACCATAATAAATGTTTGGACAAATTCTTCAATTCATGTAGTTTATAAAGATGCATTAATAAAATATTGTTATCGAAGGTTTAAATTAATTATTTATTATTTTACTTGAGAAATTCAAACTATAGTTTATTTCTTGAGTCAACTGAATAGAGGCTGATTTACGGTTAGAAATGACAGGTTAGTCAAAATTAAAAAGATGAACGTTAAATCAACAATTTATGTTTATTCATAATTCAAAATAAAATTCATAGACTTTATTAATTCTTATAAATTATTTAATCAAAATATGTGCATATTTTGATTAAATATTTTATAATGGGCTTCAGTAGGTACAGGTTCAGGGCTTTCATTGATAAATCTTTTCGTATGTAGAAGTCCTTGAAGATTTATCTACTGATACAGTAGACAAATTATTCAGCTAGAAGTTTTTAATAAATTAATTGTAGAAAACAGTCTCTCAACATTAGCACTACTGTGGAGAAACAGAAGTAGTTTTCTAACAAATTCACTCAGCAAAGGAAACATTTGCGAACTATCTTCTTTTTTATTTTCGAAACATGACGCCAAAAGTCTTCAACCCTGATATATTGAACAGTACTGAAAGGAAGCGTAGTATTTCACAAAAGACGCCACTCTCGGTCTAATTCTGTTACATTTGAAGGACATAAATCTGCAATGAAAAATACTTATTATTAATTACTGTTTAGATTCATTGTTATTTAGCTTTTATGATTAAAGTATTTACCAGGAAACAATTGTTTTAAGTGAGAAATAGAAGCCACAGACTTTCGATTTAATAAACACAGAGGGTTCAAAACTGATAATTTTTTTAATCGTTGTCCCTATAGATCCTCAAATGGAAATCTGTTTTTTATCTGTGTAATGCTCGTTATATAAAACAGAATACATTTCTCGATAAAGTTTTTTATTTCAACTGTTCCTATTTAACAAGCGAACTTATCTTGCGCTAACAGTGCTAAAACGTCACCTCCTAGGGATATTTGATTGTTAGGTAAATGATTTGTCTTCGAGTCATACTTAATATTCAAAATTTTAGTTTCGAGGCTGGCTGAATGATCTGTGCTGGCTTCTTTTTCTTCATCTGACAACTCCAGAAATTGCGGATTAATAAAGCATTCCAAAATCGTTTTATCAGTAGCAAATACTTTTTCGTACAAGATAAACAGCGCGGGGCTTTCTGATTGCATTTCTTTGTTGAGTTCGTGAAAGTATGGTAACGTAAGGTCTGAGTGTCAAAACTACTGATGAGTCTGCTTTAATTCTTGTTATGTGAACAAAGATAGGGCCTATATCATTTTGTACGTAAGTTTTATAGGGGTGTGTGTACACATTTTGAATAAAGGCAGTGAGGTCTCAGTGACCACTCACTTTGCAATGTAGCTTTGACTAATAGACTCAACGGGTCGTTTCTTAGCTTCGTCGGATAGGGAAGGATTGAGATGTATTATATGCATTGGAATCTGAGTCCATTTTGCAATTAATTAACAGACAACAAAGTAATATTACGGATACATTCAACCAATAAATAGTTAATGGCTTTAACCAAAACAGAAAATATCAAATGTCGATATGCAAGGGATATCGATTAACTGAATCGAATCAGTACAACATATCGATTTTGAATCGACATTTGAGCTAGAAAAATCGATTTTCTATTAATCGATCTAAGATCGCCGTCACTATGTCCATCGAAAAAAAAGGGGAGAAAATGAGGCTACCTATCTCTCTCGTTTTAGAGCGTGCGTAGTGAGCAATCGTCATTTTTACTGAAATTCTGATTTCTGAAAGCTAACGTTGATTTTTAACGGATGAAACAAAATAGTACATTTTTTTGTGCTGTTTAATGTTAAGTATATTTATTGGAGCCAATATAATGACAATAACGTGCATTGTGTGTAAAAAAGAACCTATTCCTTACGACGATAGTCGAAGTTTTCACAGGTAAGATGTTTACAGTTTTTATATTTGACAATGCACAAAATATTTATTTAATTATTAAATAAAAAAAGTACTATATACAGGATATGTTGATAGACGGTAGTATATAATGCGTCAGCGAGGGTATTTTATTCTACTATTTCTTTTTCTTTTAGATTTCCTAAGAATAAGGATTTAAAAACAAAATGGATGAATGCCATTGGAAAATTTTCTATAAAAAAAAGTTCAAAAGTTTGCAGTGATCACTTTGATGCTGAATCATATCACGATACTAATGGATACACAATTTTAAGAAGGTTACTACCAACTGCTGTACCTCGCATAAGATCAAGCAATGAACTATTACTGGATGTTACCAATAAATGTCCTGTTCCTAAATTTTTTCAAAATATTAAAAATCACAATATTAAAATAATTGAAGAAAATGAAATCAGTCTTTCTGAAGAAAATACTCAAGTCAGTGAATGCATAATAAAAGTAGATAATGTAAATTTGTTAAATCAAATTACTGGAGATAATAGTAACAATAAATTCGATAATTCAAAGGCGAGCCATTTTCTGACTATTGAACCTTTGAAAACTACTGGACACTCACCATACAGTGATTTAAATATATCATGTGATGAAATTATAAAACAACATGACAACCACAATGATTGTGGCGATAGTAACAATTTAAAGAGGTATTTCATTTCTATTTTATATAAAGTATCAAAAGATAATAGAAATTAACTATTACATTATGGTTTCTTTTTTAGAATAGATTATGCTAAAATAAAGAAAATTTGTCATAGAGGTAAGTTTAAAAAATATTGCTTCACAAGAGAAAAATTTAGTTCAGATGAAGCATGGGAAGAATTTCAAGAATTTTCTACTTTTATAAAACATAAAGTAGCAGCAGCTATTAAAAATAGATCACGACAGCAACAGGAACTCACTAGTTTAAAGATGGTAATTATTGTATAATACTTTTTTAAAATACATATTTTTATATAGGAGGTCATTTGAACTTAAAATAATTAATATCAATAATATTTTTTAATTTTTATGTTAATATTTAAAAACAAATTTGTACATTAACCACTGCATTTGTATATATATTTTATTTGTATTAAAGAATCAAATATGTTATGATTTAATTATATACTGTTTTTCTAGAAATCAATATTTTCTCCTTTCCTAATTTATATTTATTTACTGTTTTATTTTAAGAAAGAATCTTTTATTTATTATAGAGGTAGGTAGAGAATTAACGAAATATGTATCTCTTAATATATATTATATGTATAGGTACATAGCGCGACGCTCTCTCCAACACACCAGGCATTCTGGCGGTTGCAGAGAGCGTTGAAGGCGGACACTGTCTCAGATATGCCACCCTTGGTTGGACCTAACTCCGCCATCGCGTTTGACGACCCTGACAAAGCTGAGTGCTTAGCCGACAGTCTAGAGAGCCAGTGCCGTCTGTCTGCTCAATCGGTTGATCGCGATCATGTCGAAATAGTCGACAAATCGGTCAATATAATGTGTTCCCAGCCACCGGTCGGTCCGCCAATCAAGGAAACGAACCTAGACGAGGTGACGTCCATAGTTAGGGCGCTTCACGCCAAGAAATCGCCAGGTCCCGATAGGATCACTAACAAAGTGATAAAGCTTCTTCCGCCTCCTTTAATTTACCTATTGGTTACCATTTTTAACGCTCTACTGGCCGGTTGCTCGTTTCCGGCCCAGTGGAAAGAGGCCATAGTGATAGGGTTCCATAAGCCGGGCAAACCCCGGCATCTGCCTAGTAGTTACCGTCCCATTAGTCTTCTTAGTTCCTTAGGGAAAGTATATGAGAGAATCATCCTCAGTAGACTTAGATCGGAAGTCGAGAGACTCAAAATCATCCCAAATGAGCAGTTCGGCTTTAGAGCCAACCATTCATGTTCCCATCAGGTGCAACGCCTCACGGAGCACATACTGATAGGGGCCACTGTGAGGGCCAAGAAGCATAGGACAGGAGCGCTCTTCCTCGATGTAGCTAAGGCGTTTGACAGGGTCTGGCACAATGGACTGGTGTACAAGTTATACCAGTTCAAGGTGTCGGATAGACTCGTACTCATCATACGGGACTACCTGTCGAATCGCTCCTTTCGCTACAGAGTGGAAGGCGTTTTGTCAACCCCCCGCCCCATCAGGGCGGGTGTTCCCCAGGGTTCAGTTCTCTCGCCCATCCTCTACTCCATCTACGCTAGCGATATTCCTAGGCCGCGATCTAAAGTGCACCTTGCCATGTACGCGGACGATACCGCGCTTTACACGTCCTCTAAGGATCACTGGGAGATATACCAACGTCTCCAATCCGCAGTCGACTCCCTCGAGAGTTGGCTGCGGAAATGGCGGATCGAGGTAAACCCTGAGAAGAGCGTTTCGGTGCTCTTCGAACGGGGCCCCCCAAGGATCCTCCCGCGAATCAAACTCTTTGATAAACCGATACCTTGGAAAGACGAGGCAAAATACCTAGGAGTAACGTTAGATAGAAAGTTAGTTTTCACTGCGCATATTAGGACCGTTCGTAGCAGAGCGGCCTACATATTAGGTCGTTTATATCCGCTGTTAGGCAAGCGGAGTAAAATGTCCCTTCGCAATAAGGTGACACTTTACAAAGCTTGCATACGTTCCGTCATGTCCTATGCGAGTCCCGCTTTTGCGCACGCTAATCTGAAACCCCTTCAGGTGATTCAGAACAGGTTTACACGGATTGCAACCGGGGCGCCGTGGTTCGTACGCAACATCGATCTCCATAGAGACTTGAACCTTCCGACCATCGCTCAGTACTTCAAGGGGCTTTCCCAAAAGTACTTTGAACGTGCTGAGCGACACCCGAACCCACTGGTGGCTGACGCCGCAGAGTATAGACCACGTAAGACTACTTTAGTCAGAAAAAGAAGACCCAAGTCGGTACTCGTTGACCCCGACGACGCGTTCACAGTAGGTAATAACGTGTACGCGTAGGCATAATTGACACCACACAACATACAGACACACACCGTCTGTACCGGTATAGACGAGGTCCCAACTGAGTAAGTGCTCCGTTGCTCCGGCGTTCTGCCGTCGGAGGACGCTAGTGTCCAAATTTCCTTAGCTTCCCTCCTGACTAACGACGCCCCGAGCCGAGGTCCGTGTCTCAATCTGAGACGCTCTCGGGCCGTCGTTCCCCATGGGGGCCCATCTGGCCCCCCCTTGTTAAGGGTGGGTCTCCAGACCCACCCGCTCCCCCGGTGACGCTGTAATAGCCAACAGGGCTAACAGCATAGACAAACACAAAAAAAAAAAAAAAAAAAAAAAAAAAAAAAAAAATAGGTACATAGCACATGAAATGATCCAATAAGAGAATGTTACCACCACAACTGTGCAAGCTCATAATAAAGTTAGATAAACTATTGGTTTTAGATTAATTAAATTTTATCATTTAGTATATTTTTCAGAAATGTGCTAAATACCTGTCAACTAATTGCCCAACAAGACATTTGAAAGGAGTGCATGGAATTAAGAAGACAGGCAAACAGAAACACAAATGTATTGGAGCAAACAAACCAAAAATGCCAGTTGATGATGGTAAACCAGAGAAACATATTGATAACCTTCATGAAATGCTGCAAAGTGGTGATAGTGAGGAGGATTACATGAATTGCGTTGATGTCGAAGTTGCAGCTCCAATAGTACAGTTAACGGAATATGAGAACTTAAATATTGTTGTAAATAATAGTAACTGACAGTTGGATTTAATTGAAACTCAAAAAACACTGATCAATAATATGGGATTCAAGGTAGTTATACAAGAAGTACCAATTGAGTTCTAGTACAAAGCTTGCAATTAATGCACTTGTTAGCTATGAAAAAATTTAGTTTTTGTATGATTTATAAGACTATTCTACAACAATTCGTATGCTGGTGTATAAAATGGTGTTTAGTATAATTTTCGGTTATGGTGAAAAGACATTTGACTTAAAAGTGACTGAATATTATCATTATTGTTAATATAGATATTATGTTTTGGTGCCATTCAGTTAGAAGAGGAATGTCTTTAGTTTAAAGTACAGGTACATGGTTTTCAACTCAATTTTTGTCTGCATGTTAATACAATCATTACATAGTATAAAGCATAATCGCTTTTCGCGTCTGTCCCTATGTTTGTATGTATGTTTATATCTTAAACTACAAAACAGATTTTGATGCAGTTTTTTTTAATAGATAAAGTGATTCAAGAGGAAGGTTTATATGTATAATAACATGCTTAATGCAAAGTCGTAAACAAACACATTGTTTTGCGCTTACATTACAAACGCTGTTTGGACTCTACGAGATAGATCAAAATAATGTACTAAGTATTGTCTACCTTAAAAAGTTCTGCAAGAAAGTCTGCGATGGTATATGTTTATCGCCTAGGAATAACCCACAATAGCCAATTTTTATCCTTTACTTTTTACGCGAAATAATGGCTTATTAACGAAGCGATGTTAAGCAATACAGCATTAATCCGTATCTAATTAAGTACCTTAAATACATTTAATATGAAACAATATAGCCCTTAACAGCATTATGTAATTTATATGAATATTTTCGAAGATATTACAGATTTAAAATATAGGGACATCGCGTTTGCGGCGGTATGGAACCGAGCAAACCGTCTCAAAAATGGCTTGAATGTTCAGTATTAAAAATGTTGTTAATGCATATAGCTAACTGAATGTCTAAAACTTATTATTTAGCATTTAAAATAGAATAGATTTTTTTGAAGTGAAACTTCTTTATCGGGGTTGGAAAAAAATTTAGTGTAACATTTTTTCGTTACGCGTCACATTTTTCCGTTACGCGATGTAGTAGTGATGACTTTGACCACTATGACTTTGACCACTATGACTTTGACCACTATGACTTTGACCACTATGACTTTGACCACTATGACTTTGACCACTATGACTTTGACCACTATGATTTTGATCACTATGACTGACCACTAGTGATGATGGTGTCGTGCAAAAAAATCAATAATAATCTTTGTAGTAATAAGCTAAAATGAAATAATTGTAGAATGTGTATTTATGTCTATGATAATAAAAGCCTTTTATTAAACTTTATCCAATTTAACTTTATTTAACCATTTTTTGTAAAGTTGCATACTTTTGAAAAATAACGTCATAAAGAAGTTTCACTTCTTACGAGTGTACGCTAGTACACGCACACATTTTTAATTTTTAAAACCAGACCTGCAAGTTGGTGGTCAAAATAACGTCGATTGTGTAGCTCAGAATTGCTTAAGTTTACATGGTCATATTTGGATTATTTTCAATGAAAATCTATAAGTCTTAAATATGGTTAGAATGGTTATAAAGTACTCTATTTAATAAGTATTTAAATGGAAAGGGAATTATTTTACTATGAATTTAAGGCATGCGAAGCCGCGAGCAAAAGAAGCTAGTATACTTATAAATAAAGCCATGAATACACTGAAGTAACATGCAAATATTTTTAGGATTTGTTACCTGAATTCACTTCTGGAGGAAACTGTTTATAAATTTAGAATAATGGTTAATTTTAATAGAAATAATGGATCTTATTGTACATATAGTTGTATAACAGTTCAAGATATTTAATAAAACTATTTTAATATTTTTGATTTATTTATATCTTATCCACTGAATTCATACCAGAGATCATATGTGTATGCCAAGGTTAAGTGTTAGGAGGGCTCATTTTGACTGCTTATTTATCGAAACAAGCTCTTTTGTAGAGACACTTCTCATCTTAAAATTAAAGCTACGAGTGCTCTAAGCGTGCCCTGGTCTTAAAAGAACTACACCACAAACTTAGCCGGGTATTTTTTTTATTGTGATCCTTGTTTAATATGTTAATACATATTTTGTAAGCAATTATCGAATTAGTAAAACGATCGCAATCAATTCTATGGGAAGGCTTATTAGGGTGTTAAAAAAAAATAAAAATTACATTAAAAAATTGAATAAAATATTTTGACCAGTCACAGCAAGCAGCACCTGTGCATGAGTATAACGCGAGGGTATGCCATCATCTCCTTCGCCATATTTGAGGGAGAGGAGCAATCCGGCCCCCAGCACTAGTGACTTCTAAGGAAACAATGTGATGCAGCCAGTTATTCGAACAAGAGTAAATCATTTTCAGGCCACACAGTTCTTGATATAATACTTTACACTATAATAGGATTTACTTATCAAATAATTTTTATGTAGGTATAATTTAATTTTATGTGAAGACAATTGTAAGCCTATGTTTGGGAGTTTATTGTAAACTTGTATACAATTGACGCTGAATTACTTACTTATTTAATGTTTTATAAATATATTGTTTTTATAAATGTATTGACTGTATACTATTTTGTATAGTATATCATAATTACAATTATTTGAATGTTTTTTTAAGGTTACACATATTATAGATTGCCTGAACCTGAACTGCCCTCTTCTGAAGTGTAAATATAATATCCATATCTGATGCCTTACCCAATAGGGAACATGCAAAAAATTTAAAATGGTTCCAAATATTATTTTTCGATTACTTATTATCATCTTATTATAATAAAATCATTTTTTTTAATTTATGAACCATTTAAGACCATAAAATAATTTATGAAAAGTGTAAATTAAGGGAGCGAAATTCAAAATTCCAAAACGCGCCACCATTGGTCGAAAGGAAATGTGACGTCATTTGACACGCCATTCAAATTATCGGCGTCGCAGTTCATATTGTGGTATCAGTGTTACTGAGAAAAATAAATAATTTAAACCTATATTTTCTAGCTTAAAGTTTTTATTAAATGATACAATTGTTTAGGTAATTCTAAAAACATTTTTTCAATACTCAATCAACCCTCACAAAACAAATACCTACAAACTCTTTTTCAATAGCATTTAGCATGCTACTACACATTACATTTTTAAAATGTTTCTTCCTCTGAATCATTTCCCACTTCACTTGACTCAGATAAATAACTTGGTTGATAATCAGCAGATATAGAAGATATAAGATGCTATAGAAGTATTATCAGCTGTGTTTTCGGTAAAGAATTTTCTTTTTAAAACAGATAGTTTTACTGGTAAAACTGTTGAGTACCAATGTTGTGTGTTGAATGAGGAAATGGTGACAATGCTACATTTTGTTTTTCAGCAGGTATATTTACATTGACACCTTTACTTCTATACTTCGGTTTAATATTGACTTGCATAGTCACTCGGTGATTTATCTTCAATATGCTAAAAGCAATGCTCTGCCTTACGATCATCACATTCAATAGGAGAAGTACTGAGTCTTGGCTGTTTAATATCACAGACATTTGTATGGGAAGTCCTAGAACTTACTTAGTGATCGTTTCTTTGTGAAGGTTCACCATTTCTTGAAACATTACTACTTTTGATAGCTAACTCTGAAAGGGCTTCATTAACCGGTGATAATCTTTGCTTTTCTCATTCTCTCAGCTGGTGGTTTTGGCACAAAAATATATGAGGCACAACTCTTTTCTTCAAACTTAGATTACATTTTTCTCCTTGTTGCTTCGTAATACATATTATATTTAATACAATTGGCTGTATCTTCCTTAACCTGAAATAAATCGACAAAAATAATAATTTCGTAAAACGAAAAAAAGAATACGGTTTTTATAGAAATTTATACTGAACTTTTGTAAGCTAAAAGCTATAAATCACGGAAAATACCCAGCGAGTCTTGAGATTCTTCCCAGGCTTTAAATATATTCAGCATACTCAACACCAGAATCTTTTGTAGAGCAACCAGGAGGAGTGAAACCGGTTTTTTGAAGTGAAACTTCTTTATTTTATACAGGAGGTTATTTTTAGGGTGTTAAATAATAATGTTGTTATTTTACTATTTTTCAATTTTCATTAGATCAGGAAACCTACCACAGTATATACAGTTGTGAAATATTAAAGCTAGGTCGGATGCAACTATGTCTATTAAAGGCCCAAGTACGTCAATGGATATTCCACATAGACCACCTGTTTTCTTAACATTGATAAATTTAAAAACCTACTATTTCGTGACAACCTTTGAAAAGAATACAACATTGATCTACATTGTAAATAAGTAATGCCGGAGTGAGAGCGGTTGAATTAAATTCAAAATGTACTTGTGGTAACTAGAATATCAATAAAGAAAGTTTCAAAATTAGTTGCAACCTTAAGGTCAGAAACATTTTTATTATACACACTAGCTTCACCTGCGACTTCGTACGCCTAGATTTCGATTTCGATAAAACCTACCCTTTGTACTTACCAATGTATGTAAAAACTATAAACCTTCAAACTGGTAAGCAGCAATGGTACGATAATAAGAGTTTATTAACTTCTTTATTTATTAACCGATTGTTAAAAAAAATAAAATATAAAGTGAATCCCGTGACAAGATATTCCCGAAAACTGATATACAGACGAACAGACAAAATGAAAAACATTGTTTTGGGTTCTCTTGTTTATATAAAGATCCTCCTGTATGAGTTTTTAAAAATATATTTTTTTCGTGTTGTGTGCACAACTAAAAGACAAACAGATAAACAGAAGAAGAATTTAAAAATGTTGGAAATGGATTCTGTTAGTTATCACTTCACATCTTGGTATATTTTTTTTAAATATTTTCAATGTACGAAGATTACTTCTCTACAGAATTATTACATGTGTTGAATAAGATTTGCATAGTACCTGTTACGTCGGGGGGCCGTCGCCGGGAACCTCCTCGTGTGCCCGTCTGTTCCCCTTGTTGCTCGGATTCGTCCGGTGGCATCGGAAGCGGTACGGGCCGGTGCTCCCTGGGCAACAACGGTTAATGTGATCCTTCGGGTTTGCATTAGCCGTTGGCTAATACTCGGCGCGGTGGGGGTCGGCCATGGGGGTTTGTGCCCGGTTCATGGCTGGCTGGCGGGCAGGCTGCCTTTCGGGGTGGTCTGTCTGCGGGGGGGGCTCGGGAATCTTTCCATCGTTTGATCACGTTGGAAAGTTGGCCTGGGCGTTGAGGGTGGGAGGGCGCAGGCCCTCTTTGCCGGGGTCGGCTGCGGAATTACTCCTGGTACTTCTCTGATAGCAGAGTGGACTGTGGAGTGGTTCCGCGGCTGTGTGGGGGGGGGGGGGGGTGTCCGCGGCGAGCGCTTTCTTGCTGAGGGAGAGGCTGCCTGCAGGGTCTGGACCTCTTTCCACCAAGCACTTTAGAGAGGGTGCTTGGTGGGGAGACGGTCCGAGATGTTGCCTGGATTAATCGTTGCCGAGCGCGACGCCACGGTTGCGCTTGGTGATGGTTGGTCTGGGCGTGGTGGGTTCCTGACTTATGCCTTTTTCTTGCTGGTCTCGGCTGACCACCGTGGCCTGCGGTAAAGGCCTGTCGGGTTCGACGTTGGGCCCCCTACGTGACCGGACTCACGTTCGACTCCAGTGTGTTGCAGTGAGGCTGTCTGCGCATTACTGGGTCTTATGGGAGTGTGCTCTTCCAGGGGGTCTGACCGGTGGTCTCCTCTCGGGGAGATAACCGGCGGCGGAGCTGGACACGGTCAATGGTCGAGTCGGTCTGTCCAACTGGCTCGATTCTGAGACTGAGTCCAACTAGAAGGGGGTCTCGGCCCCCTTCAGAGGCAGGCAGCAGGCTTGGGTGGGGGGAAGGGGATCCCTCCACGATCTATCAAGCCTGCGAAAAAGGGATGGGTGCTCCTCGTTGCGGGGTGCCCTCTCCGTGGATCACGTCGGGGCATCGCGGTGAGTGCGAAAGCGATCCCGTGGTGTCCCATTATGACGGCCGTCATAATGGGACACCACGACTCACTAAACCGTCAGGTTTAGTGAGTAGGAGTCTCACATAACCACCTCCATCATCCCCTTGATGGAGGTGTGTATCCATGAGGATTCCTGACGTTAAAAAAAAAAAAAAGTACCTGTTACGTGATTGACATAAATAAACTTAACTTTTTTATTTCTTAATCAATTTAGATGAAATAAACACTAAATGTTAAGTGAAGATAATACATTCCTGAAAACCGCATTCAAATTGGTTTAGCCGTTTTAAAGATTAGCGTGCATGCAGACATACGAAATGTGTACTTTCTCAATTCTTTTTTTTTATTCAGGGAACCTCCACTCTGTTACCCAGTCCAGTAGGAGGAGGTCCAGTGCAGCTTGGTGTTTGCAAGTGCTATGTTCATCGAACAGGTCAGAAGCGCTTTATCCTCGGCATATAGAGCCAACATAGCCCCCTGATCCACCGGTATGTCGTCCGTGAACGCTGATTTCAGCACCTTACTGGCCTCATAAAAAAAATCTACAGAAAAAGAGTTGTGGAATGTTTAATTGTATAAGACAATAGAGAACTGAAACTTTAATATTCATAGTGAAATAGTTCTGGTGGTAGGTTTTTCTAAATACATAAATGCTTTCATACTAACTCTGTTCCAATTTAAAAATATAAAAGTATTAAAAGTTAATCTATCAAAACTTTCTCCAATGATGATCTTTTACACATGCGACAATTGATTTATACGGATTAAATCCTATTTAAGAGTATTAATACCCACACATTATTAATACACATACCTGGGACAGATAATATCATCAAGTGATCAAACACAAAAAGAAATTCACACCAGAATCAGCAATTCCTGGAAAAGATATTGGTCACTAAAAGAAGTGTTTAAAAATCGACAAATACAACTAAAGGATAAAAAGAAAGTTTTTGACACTTGCATTATTCCATGCATAACCTATGGCTGCCAAACCTGGACTCTAATACAAAGATACAAAGAAGCAGTAAAAGTTTGCCAGAATAGTATGGAAAGAAGCATGTTAAACATTAAATTAAAAGATAAGGTGAAATTAAAGGACATCAGGCATCGAACAATAGTTACTGATGTTACCTGCACAATACAGAAATTAAAATTGAGATGGATTGGACACCTTATTAGAAACAATAACGAGAAATAGGGAAAGAAGGTAACAGTTTGGTATCCTCGAGACGGGGTAAGAAGAAGGGGTAGGCAAATTAAAAGATGGGAAGATGAAATAAGAAAGCATGCAGGAGTTACCTGGAGGCGCACTGCATTAGATAGAGCTAGATGGAAGAAGCTGGAGAGGCCTATGCCGCAAGGCAGTCTGATAATGATCGAGATTAAAAAATATATATATATATAATAAAAAAAAAAGTTTATATATTGTTTAAAATTGTTGTTCTTATCAGAAATAAAGGCTATTATTATTATTATTATTATTATAATATTTAATATCGATTTTATCAAATCGATTTTTTTTTACAAAATAAGGTAGTAATAAGTATTAAACCGTAATACAGATTAAAGCCATGAGACAATTATTTATAAATATCACAATTAATACTCTGACTAAATAAGTAGTTCGACAAAGTAGTAGGAATTAAAGAAGTCTTTAATAAGAATACATTGATTAACAGCTTATAAAGTTACAGATTACAACACTAGATTCTAAAATCTATCTATGATCCATCTGTCACTAGCCGTAATCAAAGGCTAGGTGGGGTGTTTATTTATCTAAAATTCAATGGTTTTAATGAGTAATAGTTGATGAATTATTAACATTTTATATTTTTAAGAAAAATCATATTAACTAAGTAGTTTAGTTACGTGTATATTTTTTATTTCGGTGTTTTAGCCTGGATTTTCGAACTACTTGCGTCTTGTTCCAGTTGAGTGTATTTTCACACAGAAACTATGTCTGTGAGTGAAAAAGTGTCCCTCTCTGATGCGTTAAGCAATGTGGATGTCCTGGATGAGTTAACGTTGCCAGGTGAGTGTTGAAATAAGTAATATCCCTTTAATTTCCAACTTCCTTTGGCACACCTAATATTAGAGACTTTTAAACAGCATAACAGACATTTAAATAGTTATGAAGATTATTACTCTTATACAAAAGCCTATTTTTTATAACGATGTTCAGAAGTTTCTTAATTAAAAAAGTTAAGGAAAATCCGTACACTAATAGTAAGTAGGTTTGTTTGAATTTAGTGTACATTTAAACAGTGCATAAAATACTGCATATTATTCCCATATATAAATATTGATTTTTATACAGATAGTTTATATATATGTAGATTTTTATACTTTAAGAATTGTTAATATTGAATAAACTAGATAACAAAATTGAGACCATTAAAATAATAATTCTAAAATTCAGTTAAAGATCATAATTGAGGAAATTGATCCTGGTCCTCTATTTTCCGGAACTTAGGGATTGTCTAAAGATATTCTTAGGAGTTGGGGTAGACCTGGTATTGTAAATAAAAAAAAAAAAAACCTATTATATAAACATTTAAGTAAATTGGTAATAAAATACATTTGTCTATTAAAAGATCCACCAAATACATAAACAACTTTTATTGATTATATAGTTATTCTTTATTTTTAAATAATTTGATACTTTATAATACAGTTTTCTACTACAGAGAATGATGTTAATAATCAAGTTCTTTAATTAAAATAAAGAGATATACTATAATCCTACAGATTTTGGCACAAATGTGACCAGAATTCTGAATGTTGGGATCTGGGATCTATTCCTCTAAGTAGAAAACAACAGACTTGCACAAGGCTTAAATTTTATTTATAAACCAGCACCATCATCATCAGTATTTCAAATGGACTTGTAATAGATTGACACCTTTACTTCTAGATGAGCAGCCATGCATTGAAGCCGCCCCTTGCTCCATCCTCTACCAAGCTAACTTTGATACCAACTTTGAAGACAGAAATGGCTTTGTCACTGGTATTGCAAAATACATTGAAGAGGCTACTGTACATGCCAACTTGGTAAATATAAATATTTGTGATTGAAAATATCTACAAGCATGTAATGTCATGTTGAGCTCACTGTGGCTCAATTATTAGAGCAACAGTCTAATTTCCCAGGGGTTCTGATACCTACCCGCAATTTATTTTTCATTCTATATTTATTTATAAATAGAATTATCCAGTTGAAATTCTATATTATCTAACAACATTGTCCAAATAACTTTAATTAATTGTTAATTGAAAATTATAATCCAAACAGAATTTAACTTTAGAAATCCTGGTTACCATCATATAAGTGTTAAGCCATATTGATGTTTTTTAAAATATAATATTTAAATAGTTTTAGTTATTTATTTAAAATCGTTTACTCTATTTATTTATTTAAAATATATTATTTAAATAGTTAAAAATAGAGTTGTCTTGATGATGGCACCCTCTATTTATTTCCCAATTCCATAATAAATTATTAAAACAAATGTGTTGAACAGAACGAGCTGCTAGAGCAAGGCAATGCGCATGCAGTGATGCTGTACACCTGGCGTTGCTGCAGCCGCGCCATCCCGCAGCCACGCTCCAACGAGCAGCCCGACAGAGTGCACATCTATGAAAGGACTGTGCAAGTACTGGCACCCGAGGTCAATAAACTACTACAGTTTATGTACTTTCAGGTACTGATAATAGATTTTAAGTGTGCTTTAATAAATATTTATTTGTGTAATAAATAATATTTAAAAATCTCTATTCAAGCTTTTAGATTTTGATAACTTGAACTTATTAGAAAAAACTTTATCATAAAAATATTTAAGTGTTTAATATATATGCAATAAAATAATAAATATCCGTATGCAAAAATAAGGTCTTACATGTCCAGATATCTTACAATTAATGAATTCTCAGATATCCAACATAAAACATGAAAAAGTTTAGTTATAACAATTATTACATACTATAATAACATTTTGAAGTTATTGTTTTTGCGTCTGTGAGTAATGATTAGGAAACTTGTACATTTGTTGTGAATCATTAATGTGAGATAATATTATTATAATCTTCCTATATGGTACAATGAGTTAATATGATTATATTCATAATGGTTTGAATATTAACTTGCAAAGGTTAATATATATTTTTTAAGCCTTTATTGCACGAAACAAAGGTTGCAATAGGTATTTTATACTAAAACCATTATCTCACATTCATTATGGATTAAAAAGATATTTTTGGTCTATGCTAATTTTATAAGGAGGTAGAGGTATTTTACATACATTTTAAGTTTATGCAATAATACGTATATTATTTCATCATTATAATGCAAACTGTAATTCCAGCGTAAAGCGATTGAGCGCTTCTGTGGCGAAGTCCGTCGTCTCTGTCACGCGGAGAAGCGTCGTGACTTCGTCTCTGAGGCCTACTTACTGACTCTTGGAAAGTTCGTGAACATGTTCGCGGTGTTAGACGAACTTAAGAACATGAAGAGCTCTGTTAAGAATGATTACTCTACATACAGACGGTGAGTGGGTGATGATGAGAGTGATGATGATTAACAGTGTGATTGATGATCTTAATTGATAACATTATTGACATCCCATAAGTTGGAATCCCATAAGGATGAATAATTAACAGATATTCACATAATAATGGTGTTGTTACAGTGATGTAAGTGATGATGATTTGATGGTATGAATAAAATATAGCAATACATTTTGGAAAGTTTAATGTGTAAAAAATCCGCTTTTGATATTTATGAATAGTTAAAATAAAGAGATTAAAAATTTATTACACGCATGAAAATCCAAACCTGTGACTTCTGAGATGGACTCATCAAAACCGCTCTGACAACCGAACTACCCTGTTGTTACTCTCCTTATAGAATTAATCAATCAAACTCAAAAACATTACATTTAATAGTAATATAAAATAGTCAGTACATTTATTTGTACATGTCAAAATGAAACAAATATTGCAAATATGTATAAGGAAAAAGGAAATATGTAATATTTTTTGAGCTTACTTAATTATTGAGTTCTCGAAAGATCCAGGCAAAGAAACTCATGAGCACTTTTTTCAACTGTCAACATGATCTGATAATGAACATGAATGGTCTAAGGATCACCATGAATAATGAATTCTATATTGTTATTGAAATGGATTTGATTATTTTGAGATGTAAGTAATCCATGGCTCTCATAACTCCAGGGCGGCGCAGTTCCTCAAGGTGATGTCAGACAGCCAAAGTCTCCAGGAATCACAGAACCTCTCCATGTTCCTCGCCACTCAGAACAAGATCAGAGACACGGTGAAGGATGCATTGGAGAAGATCACCGGTAAGTGTAATATGAAGCTTTAATATAGAAATATGCTGCTTTATATATACAATTTTGATACATTACAAATGTATAAATGGATGGACAAAACAATCAGAACAGTTATATATACAGTTTACTATCCGTGTCTTTTTCTTTTATACCCACATACATATTTAAAACTTCTCATTGCATTCTCTTTATTCCTCCTCTGTGACCATAAAACATCACAGAATAATTTTTGTTTTCTAAAACTGGTGCTAACCAAAAAGGTTATATTAATTACGATAATAAAAATATTTTATCCTGTTTAGAATGGTTCAAATAATTACCTAATGTACTAAAAATTAAAAAGTCTAACTATTTGCAATATTTGTTAATTATAGTTCTAATCTCCTCCTTAATATAAAGTATGTAATATATATTTAATATTTCCAGTGAATAATTCAAAATCCATTAATAATAATGTTCCAGGCTATGAAGACCTCCTCGCTGACGTTGTTAACATCTGCGTGCACATGTTTGAAACAAAGATGTACCTGACACCATCCGAGAAACATATGCTGGTTAAAGTGAGTTGTTTGTTAATTCATTATTTTTATGTTCATTTATTTATTAGATATGACACTCTTAACAATTTTCAATACTATTACTATAAGATATTCTACTCAATAATATAGATCTAGCGGTTCACTAAATTGTGTGTTCTTTATGAAAATAAAATAAAATGAAAAGTGTTACTTATAACTATGAAATAAATTTAAAATTACACAATAATGTACACTATTATAATAAAGATGGCTTAGTAACTTATATTATATAATTCAAAAAACAAAAAATCAAAATAAAATGAAATACTAAAGTGTACAAGCAATAAAAGGAAATAACAATTTAAAAATTAAGAATTTTTATTTTATTAAACTTTATATATTGTTTTTATTTATTTTTGTTACAGTTGTAATAACATTGAGTTGGAATTGTTTCATGTATTATTTTTCAGGTGATGGGTTTTGGTCTTTTCCTGATGGACTCAGAAGTTTGCAATATTAATAGATTGGACCAGAAAAAGAAGATCAAACTAGATCGTATAGACCGCATCTTCAAGGTACATGTTTTTATTTATATTAAGTTAAAATAAAATTATAAGTACCATACAGATTTTAAGTAGATATAGAATACATTTGTCAGAGCAATGGGGAAGAATTGACATTCGCAGGTTCGAGTCCTGCTAGTGTTAAGAAGCTTTTACTAGACTAGATAACTAGACTTATTTAAAGATTTAGAAAACATAATATAACTATTACACTCTAATTTTGTACCATACCCTATTGTCTATACTACCTTCCCGTTTTCATATGTATGTATTATAAATTTAAAAAATGCAAACAAACAGGCCAACTAAAGGACTAATAAACAATATAAAATATGCAAAATTGTTAAAATAATATTTTCTTTAATAGAATTTGGAGGTGGTTCCTCTGTTTGGTGACATGCAGATAGCTCCCTTCAACTACATCAAGAGATCGAAGCACTATGATCCCAGCAAGTATGTGATATCTTATCCCTGGGAAAGACTTTTACTATCATAGTTTTTTGGAATTGGCAACTGTTATATACAGGGTTCAAAAGGCTTCCTTTCCAGGAATAAAACTATTTATTGATAATGCACATATAAAGATTTTATATATGAAACATCTATGATTATAAAGACTTGGGATTAGAAATCCGTCTCTTAGAGATAATAATAAAGGTTAACTGATAATCTATTAAAATAAATTACTTAGTTATAATTCTCTATAAGCTATTATTCTGATAATTTTTGTAGGGTATAAAAAAAAAAAAAGAAAATCCGTACACACGATAGCTTAGTCCACAACGCTTTTAATCCAATGGTTTTTGGGTTCGATTCCTACAGTAACTAAATGTTTCCCAGATGGCCCCTCTCGTCGAGTCCGACGCCCCTCTCCCCGCAGGCGGACCTCATGGTGCATCTGCCGCAGATCAGGGAGGAACATCAGAACTACATCTCAGAGCTGGCTAGATACAGTAATGAGGTAATATGGATAGAAATTAAATTAAGTTTAAACATTTTTTTATTAGTTAGTATCGTATAAAACGAGAATTATTATTTATTTAAGAATTACGAGTTATTTTAGAATTTATTTGATTATTTCAAACCCGTCTCTAACGTGCCATGTGGCAGGTGACCACGACGTTCAAGGAGGCCGGCTCCGACGGAGAGAACCGCGCGGTGGCGGAGCTGTCCCTGCGCGGGCTGCAGCTGCTGTCGTCCTGGTGCTCCGTGCTCACCGAACTGTGCTCCTGGAAGCTGCTGCACCCCACAGACCACGCCACCAACGCACGCTGCCCGCCTGACGCAGAGGAGTATGAGCGGGTACGCGCACACACACACACACACACGCACGCACGCACGCACATAGGACACTGTCAATTATATAATTTAAACAATATCCAACCATCTTACCAGGCGACTCGCTACAACTACACCCCTGAAGAGAAGTTCGCGATGATAGAAGTGATAGCAATGATCAAGGGTCTCCAAGTGCTGATGGCTCGTATGGAGACCGTGTTCGCGGACGCCGCCAGGAGATCCATATACGCTGAACTACAGGATTTTGTGACCCTGATACTGAGGGAACCGCTCAGGAAGGCTATTAAGAATAAGAAGGACTTGATTCGCAGGTCAGTGAGAATAAGTAGGGTGCTTATTTATAACATCGAAATTAATAATCGATATAGTAGGTACTAGAGATCGAAATTGCTATAATTTCTGTTCTGATCGCAACAACTGACCGCTGTATTTGGTTTGTAGGAAATAATTTTAGAAAAAATGACAATTTCGAATTTTAGTTTGATTATAAATTATGTATTTGTCATACTTTAGTTTGATTATAAATTATGTAATGATAATAATAATTACAAATAAAATGTTGTAATTTTTTTAGGTAAAAAAATATCCCGAAGTTATAATGAACGTCGTCTTAAATAAAATAAAACCACATACATTTGTATGTATGTGGTTTTATTTTATTTAAGACGAAGTTGTCCCCATCAACTACTATTTTACTCTAGAAAATCCCGCGAACAAAAACTCGTTTTGTTTACTATAAATTCTGTGCTAACACAAAAAACATATACATATAAGAACAAAAATTATAAAAACAAAATAAATAATTTGCATAAGCCCAACTAAGCTTTCGCGAATAATAAAAATGTATTAGAAGAAATAAATTTAAGTGTACAACAGAACATCCTGTATAAGTCCAACCAGTCACTATCTCATACAAAACCCTGTGTTCCTCCATACAGTATAATAGTGTCTGTTCGTGAGACGTGCGGTGACTGGGCGCGGGGCTGCGAGCCGCAACAGGACCCCGCACTGCGAGGAAAGAAGGACTCGGAGACCAGCTTCACCATCAAGGTGCCGCGGAGGAACGTGGGTGAGTGAGAGAGAAAGAGATATATTACAAAAGTTGTAGTGAAACGTGAGCGAGTGAGGGAGAGAGAGATATTATGGGATGTTTTTGATTGATTGTTTATGGAATTTTTTATTCTAGTGTTGATGATGCTTTTGTGCTTTATTAATATTTATAAATAATAAAACTTTCTAATAACTAGAAATTGTTTTATTATGGACCAATTATTCATGTATATATATTTCTTGACCTCAAGGACCTTCATCGACCCAACTGTACATGGTCCGCACTCAGCTGGAGGCGCTGATATCAGACAAGAGTGGCGGGAGACGCACGCTCCGCAAAGACCTGGACGCCGCCATACTGCAGCAGATAGAGACCTTCCACCGACAGAGCTTCTATTGGACTTATTTGTTGAACCTTGCTGGTTGGTTATACTTTATACTTATTTGAAAACATTTTATTTGAATAATTATTTGTTTGTACTTCCTTCCTACATCCAGAATGTTTAATTGTTTTTTTTAATTTTGTTATTCAAATATAGACTAATCAAAAGAGATAAATTAAGATTTTTGAAATAAAACAGTAAATTATTTTTTTGTGTGTAATAAGATAAAAAAGTTTAAAATCTCTTCTTTTTACTTTAATTACATTCATTAAATACTATAAATCTTATTGCAAGTAACATCCACCAAATATTATTTTATGGAATTCCATATTCTTCTTCAGTCTGATTCTCAAATCAAGTTCATTGACCTTCATCTTATCGTATGTATGTTGTTCAAACAGACAGTCTAGCTAAGTGCTGCGACCTCTCTCAGCTGTGGTACAGAGAGTTCTACCTGGAAATGACTATGGGAAGAAAAGTTAATGTATGTATATATTTTGTACTCATGTAACAAAAAAATACTTATTGTAATCCTAAATGCATGTAAGTCATACAATACAACAAAATTTGACCTTGAGATTTAGTTGTCTTTCTGGTTATATTGTTTGTTATTTTCTATTATACAATAATCACCCCATATATTTGGATACATTATTAATATTTTAATATAACGTAACATTAATAAATTATATACCTACTTAAAATATCTCTCTTGTCTATCATTGGTGAAAAAAATGTCAAATATTATTATATTATCGAGACAGACATACGTAGGAGAAAACCTATCTACATCTATATTACATACTTTTAAAAACGTTAATATATTTTTCTGTATGCAGAAATGCACAGTCCGTCATCAACACAACGAGGAGTGCAACGACCTCATCACCATGGAGAAGAGGATACAGTTCCCTATAGAGATGTCCATGCCCTGGATACTCACAGACCACATATTACGAAGCAAGGAGCCCGCCATGATGGAGTAAGTAAACGCATACACACACACACACAGTTAACTAAAATTATTTGAAAATATAAAACTAAGCAAACTCATTCGATACACAAATAATTACTCCAGTACAAATAAACACGCACACATATACCCTAATACATTATGTCATGTCTAACCCCTCCCCCTCTCCCCTGCAGGTATGTTCTGTATCCTCTGGACCTGTACAACGACTCCGCGCAGTACGCACTCACCGTCTTCAAGAAACAGTTCCTCTACGACGAGGTGGAGGCCGAGGTGAGTATGCAGTTTTTTATTATTATTTTCAAATTATAGTTTAAATTTAAAAATATACAGGTTGTAACCAAAGAGAAATTGTAATAACTAGAAGAGCAGGAAGTCATATCTGACGTCGCTCTAAAGAAAGTTCAGTCACATAATGCTTATAAATGGTGTATTATTTATTTTATTGCAATATTTGTTTTATTATTTCAATGTTAAATGTACCTTCTCTATATAGTATTGTCGTATAATGTAACCTTGTTTACCCACTTTATTAATATAATTGACGAATAAGTTTACTTTGATATTATGGAATAATGATAAAATGTATATTTTTTGTAGTTTTTTCATATATTAAAATTTTATTAATTAAATTTTATATTATTAGTTAATATATAATTTATTATTTTCTTCAAAGGTCAACCTGTGCTTCGATCAGTTCGTCTACAAACTGTCTGAACTTGTCTACGCACATTACAAGCAACTGGCCTCGAGGTGAGAGAAATTTTCTATATTCTAAAAGTTTAGTCGATTTAATTTTTATTTAATATTAATATTACGTATCGAATTAGTTTTAAATTAGTATTTGTCTGATTAGAAAAAGAGAACTAAAAAAAATATATAACAACTCCAAAAGATTATTGTCCCCCAATCAGTACCACTTATCAGTAAAACCATTTATTCATCTTAAACGTCTTTCAACAAGTTTGATATTATAAAAAGTGGCCAACAGAAGCTCAATAGAAAAGATAAGTAGCAAACATAAAAAGTTTACCTGGCCTTCTGCATGATCTGCCTGCATGTATTACCTGACACCTGTGTTCCTCGCAGCATGTTGCTGGACAAGCGTTACCGCGCGGAGTGTGCGTCGCGGGGAGCCAGCACGGGCGGCGGCGCGGGGAGGTACGCCTCGCTGCTACGACAGAGACACGTCGCGCTGCTCGGCAGACACGTCGACCTGTGCGCACTCGTGAGTACACATAGATATGCACGCACACACACACACACACTTACGCGTACACATACACACACATCCGTACGCACACACACACAAATACATGCATACACGTCAAGTTACGGTTTTGATGTTAAGTAGGTATAAATAATAAGTTAATATAATTAGCATAATTACAGAACACTAAGACATGTAGAAAAACAAGCAAAAATCCGTGTATGTCAATGTTTATTTTGGGATTTATATATCAAGCAATGAAATCCGGTTACTTAAATCGGTATATAATACCACCCAGATCCATTGCCAAACCAAAGACAACCATTCACTTGCACTCACAGACATACACTCATAAAAACTCCTACGTAATAAACTCATTAGATTACAAGCAAACGCACCCATATAAACTCACATTTTCTATTACACACAGACACACCAAAATTAATTAAACTAAGCCACGTGTACATTCCAGGTAGCGCAGAGAATAAACGCAGATATGCACCGAGCCTTAGACGCCGCAGTCGCTAAATTCGAGGCGGGAGATATCACTGGCGTCGTAGTAAGTTTGATAATATTATATACTTTACTAGAAAGATAACTTTTACAATATATATAATTTGTTACATATTAAATAGGAAACTATCAATGTGCAGTTAATGCAAGTAATTTTAATTACTTTTAAACTTTATTTTGTACAAATATACTCCTGTATAAGTTGTTGTAAAACACTCTAAGCAGTATTTGATTTTTTAGATGCTTTATTGCTAAATCAACTATCTCAAATATACAATCTACGGCACACTACTTGATGACAAAACAGCGAGTAATGATGTCCACTTATCAGATGAGAGCACTCTCAAATCACTTTTTGACAGTGTGATATTAGTACCCTAATTGACTCAGCGCTCTGCAAATTGGATAATGAAATGTCTGTTAACATAGTTCATCCCTTCCTTTAGGAACTGGAAGGTCTTATCGCAGTGAACCGTCTCTGCCACAAGCTGCTCAGCAGATACTTGTGTCTGGATGAGTTCGACGCTATCCTCAGGGAGTCCGACCACGGAGTACTGGCGCCCTACGGACGGATCACACTTCACGTTTTCTGGGAACTCAACTATGACTTCCTTCCTAACTACTGTTATAATGCGGCGACTGATCGGTGAGGCATAGTGAACAAACTCTTGACGGTTTCTCAGTGGAGGTTTTTTAGAACCATACAATTGTAGTTTGATCATATTATATAAGCACAGTGTTGACTTGAAAATAAATTGTGAAGCAAGGATGAATGAAGTTATGTACATGATGGGTGACCAATGCATGATACTCAGTAGATACCGGTTGGGTTTTTTCAAGTTTTAAGGTCCACGTGACTTTTATTTTATCACCGCGTTGATAAAATAAACGAGGTGACAAATGATGCATCTATTTATTATCAATTTTTATCAATTATTTTTTCTACTGAGATTTGAAATGAAATGTGTAAATATTCTGTTTCAGTTTCGTAAAGTGTCGCGGCATCCAGTTCGCGGCGCCGGTGGTGAGGGAGAAGCCCCAGCAGTTCGGTCATGCCATGCTATGGGGCTCCAAGCAACTCAGCCTGGCCTACTCCGCTCAGTACGCGCAGTACAACGGTCAGTAGACAGGCCTTGGAGTACTTGGATGTATACTGCGATCGATTTAGATTGATTATTAAGTGATAAATCAATCATCAGCTATGATATAATTTATTTTTTTGAGTTTAAATTGCAATGTACTGTCAAGTTAAGTACTTTTTTCTTTACAAAGATGTCTGTAACGAAAAGCAAATGTGGTACATTACTAAGCACTTAAAGAAAGGTATAAGGGTAATAGGACAATAAAAAGGAAGAAAAATACATCCTTCAATAAGAGTCCTTTCTATTTGATGTGAGAGGCTAGTACTGTTTTGTCAGGAAAAGTTATATTTGATTTACTGCAACGATTTTGCGTCGGATCTGTGGAAGATTGTGACGCTGGTGCTACCAGTGGCCGAACAAGGCACCCAAGTGTGTGAGTCTCTCAGGGTTCGTGGGCGCGGCTCACCTGCACGCGCTGGTCCGGCTGCTCGGCTACCAGGGCGTGGCGGTGGTGGTGGCTGAGCTGCTGGGCGTGGCGCGCATGTTGCTGCACGGCGCACTGGCGCAGTTCACTCGCGCGCTTGCCGCCGCCATGCCCAGGCACTGCAAGCTGCCGCGGTACGACTACGGCTCTAATGGTGGGTACTACGATATTTACACTTCTATTTGACTATTATATTATAAATAATAAACCGATATAAAATTAGGTCAGTATATATTTTTTATTATTGTTAAGTTTTTTATATTGTCGGTGAAACGACCCGCATTTATATTATATTGTTTTAAATTACTTAAATAAGTATACATACATCGATTGGGTATATTCATAGAATTCTGTCAAATAAATATTTTTCAATGTTTTTTTTATATGAACGAATATACATTAAAAAATAATTCAACACTTAATTTAGACATAAATAAAATATATAATTCTGGTCGTGTTAATATATTTTTAATTCTACATTCATTTGAAATATGACTAAGATAGTTTAAGATTTTTTCATCTGTGATAAAATTCCGTCGGTGTACTATCACGTCCACAACGCTTATGTTTCAGGAGTGCTGGGCTACTACCACGCGCAGCTCACAGACATAGTACAGTACCCGGACGCCAGGACAGAACTGTTCCACTCCTTCAGAGAACTTGGAAATATTATATTGTTCTGTATGCTCATTGAACAGGTAGGCCTCATGCATATATAAGTTCTTGTTTAAACTACTTATTGGTATCATAGACATAGCTACCGACAAACCTAATACGTTATAATCTCAAATCAAGTTTTTTTAGAAAGTATATAAAAATTATATATAGCCAATATTAATCATATTTGCAATTTTGAATATAAAAATAAATATAGATGATAAATAAAAAGACTTGTATCTTAATCAAATCTAATATAAATTGCAGCAGATTTGTTCCAAAGTGATACAATCCTAGACCGGCTCTCATAAGAACATTTACAATTAAACTATTCCACTAATTTCAGGCTTTGAGTCAGGAAGAGGTGACTGACCTACTCCACGCCGCGCCCTTCCAGAACATTCTACCGCGTCCCTTCACTGCTGGTGATTATATACTAATATAATAAAACTGAAGAGATTGTCCATGTTGTTTGTTAACTCCCTAATCTCTTACCTTTATTGATGAAAGTTATAGATTATATATCACAATACGACTGTTACTAACTATTTTATTACAATAATATAGGTCATCTATTAATTCTGATTTTGTTCTTGTGATTAGAAATTGTTCAAATAACCAAGGATCTAATTAAAGTTTATTTTTTCAGAGGGTGAAAAACCTGAAACTAAGCAAAAGCGTCTCGAAGCTAAATACTCTGCGCTGCAAATTGTGCAAAATGTTGAGAAATACGGCACTGCCAAGGTAAGTACATAACATTTTAATAATATTACTATCAACTGCTTCATATTTATCAGGGTAGAACTTAAATCTAACCAATATTTTCAAGTCATTGACCATTAAAAAAATATTCCTAATGTTTTATTTTTATCATGATAACTTTCATAGTTAAGTGTAATTTATATGATTCTTTCATTAACTTATAGTTCCTTAGTTTTTGTGCATAATCTTTAGAATACATATTAAATATAGTAACTTTATATTTAGGTCTATGATTTTATTATGTGAGAAAAATATAGTTCATTTATCATTCATTTCTGCGAAATTAAAAAACCAGGTTTGTAGGATTAAAAGAATTTAGAAGATTATATAGTGGGGTGGGTTTTAGAATGGCAATAAGGCATATGAAATGAAGTAAAGGTATGAGAATGAAATGAACGAACGAATATGACCGAATAACCTGAAATACATACTTTATTTACTGGCTCAATTTACTTATACAACTTATAATTCAATAATTATGAGTATTTAAAGAAAATACAAACTTTTGTCTCCTGTTAAATTCGCAGCAGAGTCAGCTGTCCCGCGAGGGCGACCTGTTGACTCGTGAGCGGCTGTGCTGCGGCCTGTCTCTGTGCGCGGTGGTGCTGCGGCGCCTGCGGGCCTGCCTCGCCGCGCCCGCCTGGCCCGCGCCCGCCGCTCAGCAGCACGCGCTGCACACTGACGATAACAACGAGTTCCATCGGTGAGGGGGGAGGAAGGGGGATGACGAGAGAGTGAGATAGAGAGCGTGAATATTAATTTATAAATAGGTAGAAGTGCGTATGTCAGGGGTAGCGGAAGAGGGTGAGGGAGATGGTGATAGTAATTTTGATAGCTGAAGATAATGAGAGAAGAGAATGGCAAAAGTAGTGTCATAAACGGAAGTAAGTGAATTAGTGAAAGCCTAAGAGATTCCAGTATAAGAGTGGTAGTGGATGCGACTGTAATAGATAGGAGGTCGGAATTTAAAACTTTAGTAATTTTTACAGACTGTGGTCAGCCCTACAGTTCCTGTACTGCATCCCGGTTGGAGAAACGCAATTCACTGTTGAGTGAGTATTTACATAAATATATTTATACATATATATTAACGTAAATATAACTTTAATTGGAAATAAATCTACCTTAATTTTAAAAAATCTACCCCTTAAAATACAGGCATACTCATACACTCACCATGGAGACTACTGCCCCATAAACGATATTAAATAATACATAAATCCAATCTGTTTCAGGGAGTTGTTCGGTGAGGGTCTGCACTGGGCCGGCTGCACCATCATAGCACTCCTCGGACAGCAGAGACGCTTCGAGGCTCTGGACTTCTGCTACCACATTCTGAGAGTGCAGCGAGTGGACGGGAAGGACGAGCTCGTCAAAGGCATTGTGAGGATTTCAACTCGCTACCCATTCACCATATAGGCGATCTACAAACGAAGCAATGGTGTCTTTAAACAAATTTAGAATACAATGTTAATTAAAAAAAATGTTTTTTACGATAACTTGGAGCATTATTTCATAATACTGAAACTAGGAAGGCAACATCATCCATCAATAGTAGAAACCCACTTCCAATAATTTATTTATTAAGGCTCCAAATACTGGTTGTAATGGTTTTATTGTATTTTCAGCCGCTGAAGCGCATGGTGGATAGGATCCGTCGCTTCCAGGTCCTGAACTCCCAGATTTTCAGTGTCCTCTCGCGTCACCTCGCGGCTGATGATGAGAGAGCCGGCGTCGAACACGTGAGGTGCTTCCCGCCGCCATCCGCTCATCACACTTAGATGATGAAGGGAATCAGTATTTGTATAAGATGTATATCTTTTACTGCTGTAGCAATATTATTCTCGGAGTAACTCGACACTTTAAATGGATAATGACGATTTCTTACCATAAGATTATTTTAATCCTGTAGCGATCGTATTCAAGTAATATTATTATTTATATAAATTATCCGTCATAGTTTATATACTCATGCTGTCTTACTCACTCATGTATATTCATATCGCTCTTAACATAAATGTATCTGACTGGCGCAAAGTAAAGGAAAAAGATAAATCATTACACATACTCTTGTTTTTTGACGGTCGTTTTTTTTTTATAAATACATTATTAGTTTGTAATAATTATTAGCTTTATGTTCAAATAGTCTTATTTCCCAGGCTGCCATTTGATGTATTTCATATTTAGAATTTTATATAAAAAAATATTGTTTAAATGGCTCAGAAGCTAACATTCTTAAATTTGCCATTAACTGTAAATGTTATTAATTTATTACTCCCGTACAGAGTGAAAAGAACATGGTTTAAAAAAATATTTTTGTTTGACAAAGTATACATTCCATCATATATTATATCCCTTTAAAAATGTTTGTATTTGTGTCAGTTTCTATACCGATTACATTCTGATGGCTATATTGATATAAACAGTCATAATGTATGTATTATTCATACTATTAAATATTATAAAATAATAAACAATATAACAATAACTCCATGGACTGGCCGCGATGTCTCTACCTAAGGGATTAGTTTCCCTCAATGCAAATTAGAAATTTTGTTGACTGCAATTGGCTATCATTTATATTAATTTTATTATTTTTATTTTATAGATTTTATAATAAATAATGATAATGCTGAAATTGCATTTGTTTTATATTAATTTATAACTATAAAAATAATCTATGAAAGGACAGATCCAAATTAGAGAAATTGTCTCACTAATATTATTTTGTACCTTTTTTTTCAATTATGCTTTCTTTTGTAACTTTTATATAATCTCTTTGCATTTATTGTTATCACTTTTATTAGAATATAAGAATTAAATTTAATATTTTATAAACGACGTAGCAAATAAATGTAATCGACGATAATTGTTTTATTTCTATTATTGTATCAATAACTTTAAAATGATTATCATAAATAACATAATCATACAAGAATTGAAACTGACAAGTGATTCACTAAGTATGGTAATTAATACAATTTACGGAATAATCAGTAGTATAGCTACCATAAAACGCATTTTAACATAAATATATTTATTTTTTTAAGTTATCTAAAAATTCGCGCAGTACTAGCATGTATTGTTTCCTTGAGGCCTCTTGATTCAACTGTCTGAAGTACCAGCAACCAACTTCATTTTCCGGCACCAGATTTAAAGAGGGCTTTGACCATTCTTGAAGAAATTTGGCCAACTGAAAATATACACATTATTATTATTAACACAATTTTATATGATATGATAGTCAAATGAATTAATAGTTACAACCACTAGGGACTTTTTTAATGTGCATCGGTAAGGAGTCTTTTTGATGGTTTCTTATGTCAAGGTTTGATATTTTAAACATTTAATTAGATTTATAACATTTACTCATATTTTAAAATTGAGAGGTTCATCAACACAAGCACAAGATTGTAATCTGTAACTGAAATAGCGAGATGTTTCTCTGACAACTGATGTATCATGATTCATGCCCTAACTTGTGATATATCATATAAAGATAATTTCAATATAACATACCACTGTCCCCTTCTCTTCATCAGTACATACAATGGCCCCATCTCTTCTCAGTCCTCCCTCCAGGTCCATACCAAGTAACAATGCAAGTGAACACTTCAAGCTCTGTAGTGTCATCAGCACAGACTGCATTGCATTAGGTTTTTGCAAGAAGTTCTGTATTAAAGATTTTGGTTACTTTATATATTTCAAGGTCACATAAAAATTGAAATAGGGGATGAAACTTCATAGACATCCCTTATTTTAGAAAATTATTTTATAAAAATACCTATGATAGTATATATTTAACATGTTTTAACCTTAACAAGTATGGGAAAGCTCGGTATGAGGACATCTTCAAGTATCTTGAGGTCCTTCCTCAGCAGCTGAGAGGCGTCGAGAATAGACACATTGCTGCGAGCAGACACCAGCCGCTGTAATTTAGATGCTCTGGAAATATAGAGAATTTTACACATACAATTATTAAATTATTTTCATAAAAGGATATGATTTTTAAAGTAACTAAAATCATATGTTATGTACTTGTTTTACTCCAGAACCTCCTGACTCACCATCCCAGAGTTGATAATTTTAAATGTTATCATTTTACATTTTTTTATAAAATATTAATTACTTTCAAACAACTATTAAAACAACATAATAAAATTAATCAACTATTCTTGCACCTACCTCTCCAGCTGACAGTTTTCTAGATTAAGAAATTGTTCTAAATATAAAATAATTTCCTCATCTTTGGGTGTGGCTTTATTAACTTCCTTTGAAAAATTTACTGTGTCTAGGAGAATCACATCTGAAGGGAAAAAAAACTTAAGATTTTACTAATAATAAACTTCATATAATGATAATGATTACTAATTTTGTGTAAATATTTAGAAATCTAATATTCAATATAAATATGACATACCATGCAACAAGTCAGCTGTAACAGGATACATGTTAAAAAAATCACTATCTTTTGTAATGAGTTTAGCTAAATCTCTTATCCTCTGGGCTACTAGAGTACAACATGATCCTACAATTTCTATTGTAGTGCGGACATCTTTGAATGTAGACTTCTGTTCTGGACGGTGATCAATGACCTCTATCACATTTGATGATAGGATTTCATATCTTTTTGATAGAATGTGATGATCAACAAGTATCACATTTACTTTACTCTTTGACAACAGTTGCTGGATGTCTATGTCATCCCTAAAATTATTTTGTCCTATATTATTTTTAAAGACTTCTTATTAATAATTTATCCTAATATACATATTTTGAGTTAATAATTATACTTAAAGATTTTTTAAAACTTCGTTACATTCTGATTGATTAATATTCTTCACATGGCATAAAATATTTATTTATGAAAATATAATTTCATATTTATAATCTCAAAAACAAAATTTATGTAGCTACCTATTAAAAATGTTCTTATTTCCAGGAGTACCCTATATTTATAATGATAATTAAAATATTTTAATAACATGTACCTGAAAACTAAATCATTAATACTAATCCCATGCTGTGTCAAACAGTAAGATATCTCGGTCTTTAATGGATAGTCAATTCTTTCCACATCTAAAATAGGTATGAATATGTCATCTCTGTAGCTCTCATCACGATACTTTCCAGTGCACACCTTGCATTTTAATTGAGAGTATTGCCAATGGAGAAAGGTGGCATACACTAAAGCACTCACTGCAGAGTCTAAGTCACAGCTCTCATTGCCCAGGACTAAGTTTAGCTCATTGTAGTTATTAGTTTTCTGAAATAAATTTAATAACAGTCTTATGAATGCTTTTTGTTGTTTATCATATGTGCAAGTAGTTTTTTGTTAGATTAGCTTACTATACAATAGATATGGATTTAAATACACCTTATTTGTTTTGAGTATTATAAAAAATGTTGATATAATATAATGCAAATGTTGTTCATATTTTACTTACCAATTTAGTTGTCGTCGTTGTTAAATATTCGTCCATTTTAAGAGAAAGTTATACTGTAACTAGATTATTTTATTTCATGGTAATTGTTTTGTAAATTATTAATTAGGCTATAAAATTCTCCCTAAAATTTCCCATATTAAAAATAAAATAGCGATGTCAATTGTCAAAAGTCAAAAGTCAAAACAGCGAGCTATCAGCTAATGTATTACAATAACACAAATCTTTTATTTTATTGACAGAGTTATCTTTATTTTTTTCAATCTTTTCGTTCTACGGACATGCCCCTATTTTGCCAGAGTGAAAACTTATGAAGTCATAACTGTCCAAATGAACATAATATTATTTTATTAATATTTTCAAGCAATACTACTGTTACTCCGACGTTACAATGATTTAAAATTATTATTATTAACAAATGACTATTAATATATTCAATTGTATCTGATCCTAGTATTTTAAAGGTTTAAAGGTATTTTCATATAAAAATTAAAGCTTTAAATTAGAGAAATAAGAGTTATGATATCATTTTATAAGTCATTGACATTGATGATTGAACTTTAGATATAATAAAATTATCTTTAATGCAGTTGTATGAATTAAATAAAATTATTTCGTTTATATTTCTCGACGTTATTATATTACGAGGTTGATATTATATTTACGTCAAATGTGAATTTAAACTTTAAACAGAATAATTACAAATAAATATTCATTACATTTTCTGGGATATGCCCAAAAACTATTTTGACCACCGTTATCATAACTTATTTCAAATTGTGGGATTTAAATGTAATAGGTACTATTATCAGTGACAATTCATCACCGTCTGGCCGTTTGCTTTATATACAATTTCAACTTGAAACCAATTCATTTAATTTTATTATGTGTGATTTTATGTTGTGAATAATTCACACATTTTATTTATAAATAATATTATTATTTTTATTAAAGATAAATTTCCAACTACTAAAATGTTTATCTAGGCGGTTCTTGAAACTGACCATAATTTTCGGATACAACTACCTACATATTTTGAGCATTGAGAGTTTGTTTGACACTCTAACCATTACATTGCTTATAAAGTGCTTGTGTGGTGTAATGTTTTAAAAACTTGTACATAGTATGTATTGTCATTAATCATTACCACATTTCGATCCTTCAAAGTTGTAAATCTCATAATCTCTCAACATTGTTCGTACGCTCACTGTTATGTTGAGTACTCTGTGCTCACTGCGTAGTGCGTACTAATTTTTAAACTTTTGTGAATTTGAACATTTGATTTATCTAAATGCTTAAAATATTTGACAGATCTTTGAATGCGTATTCTCAGTTCCATTGAGTTTATAAGTATCATAATTTATAAGAGTAGGTCAGTCCTCAGAGAAAAGAACGGTCTAATAAATGTTTTGTGATTTATATCACCAGGCGTCAAGGTGCCAAAATCTTCTGTGATAAGCCTAATAAGCTGGGGGTGGTCGATACGAATCGAATATAGTTATTGAAACTATATATCGTTCCTGAATCGAAAATGCGACATCGGTTTGAGATGTAGTTGCGATTAAAAAATATATAGATTCAAAATCCGATATCACCTATTAATATGTAGTTTTGAATCGATATGCGACAAAGACAATATTATACATTCCTAAAAGAAGCTCTAAAACCGTTCAACCCTAAGAAAAATATTATGCGTTGTTGGCATAAAAAAGCCAAACAAAATCGGAGTTTTTAATTGTTTTCTTTTTGTTAAGAAAGGGTCTACACTCTACAGTAACAAAATATGTCAGTAACTCTACAGTAACAATATATGTTAGCTACATATTCGAACGGTAACACACTCGTACCTCGAACGTTGTGTTCAGGCATTTTATTTGGGTCAAAGTTACAGGTCTTAAGTCATTGTACAATAGAAAGGATTATAATGATTTAACTAGAAACTACTATCTAATTAAAAATCTGCGAATACATTTCAACTGACCTTAGTAAAAACATAGTCAATGACCAAACTTTTATTAATCAATTATTAATCGTGGAGACTAAAAGCTAGTTTTTATCAATGACGATCGATAATTTTAATTATTTAATTTAGATAACTACACCATTTTGTTTAAAGCAATCGTAAAGAACATAAAATTTATTGACGCGTGTTATTTGACGTTTTATTGATTTTGGTTGATTTTGTTTAACTAATAATAAGTATAAAGAAATATGAAAATATGTTATTTCTTAGTTTTGTTTGGTATGTATTGTTTTGTTATTAAAAGAACTTTGGAAAAAGGAGGCTTACTTACAATTATTACTCCTTATTTTTGTAAATATTCGTTTTTTCTATGAATTTTATTTTGGTGGCAAAACATACAGCATCATGTAACAATTATTACAGAAAAAATAACCGAAATAAAAGTGACATTTCCTCTAATGGCTTAACAGGGGAAGCAAAGAAATACACTAGAAAATAAAAACATATTTATAAACTAGCCGTGCCGGCGACTTCGTACGCGTAGATTTCGATTTTGATAAAACGTACCTTTTGTACTTACCAATGTATGTAAAAATTATAAACTTTCAAACTGATAGGCAGCAATGGTACGACAATAAGAAATTATTAACTTCTTTATTTGTTAACCGATCATGTTAAAAACAAACAAAATATGAAGTGAATCCCATTACAATGTATTCCCGAAAACTGCATCCAAATTGATTAATTCGTTTCTGAGATTAGCGTGCACAAACATACATACATACAGACGAATACACAAAATTAAAAAAACATTGATTTGGTTTCTTGCTTATATAAAGGTCCCCCTTTAGGAATTTTTGAACATATTTTTTTTCGTGTTGTGTGCACAACTAAAAGATAAACAGATAAACAGACAAAGATTTAAAAAATGCTGAAAATGGATTCTGTTAGTTATCACTTCACATCCTGGTATTTTTTTTTATATTTTCAATGTACAAAGACTACTCCTCTACAGATTTATTACATGTATAGTATAAGATTTGTCTGGTACCTATTACGTGATTGACATAACTTTTTTATTTTTTAACCGATTTAGATGAAATAAACACTAAACGTTCAGATAAGACTGTGATCATATATTCCTGACAACCGCATTCAAATTGGTTGAGCCCCCTATGATGTTTTTATTTAATAATTTCCATGTACGGAAATGGATCAGTGACAATTTTATTATATGTATAGAATCTATACATACATCTATACTATATATACTATAGATACTAAATTATAAGTTGCGGCATAAAAGTTTATCGCTGAGCGAAATTTAGAGGAGATAGGTATCTGCGCATCGATACTGTCACGCCTGCAATACTATTATATATATTTTTTTTATTTCGAATAATATTGTAATAATTATCCAATCGTCGTGCTGTACATTAAAATTTTAAACTTATATTGTAAAAAAATTGTAAATGATTACCTACTTAATAAGGTTCATATTTAGTTACAATGTCCAAAAATTTAATTTTACAATGGATATTTTAAAAGGTTTATTACCTAATCCTACTATAGCAATAAAATTAACAAAAACAAAAAATAACAAAATCAAACGTATTAATCGGTCAACAGTAATCAGTAATAACAAAACAATTCTGTACTCGAATGTACACTGAGCTACGCCCGCCCGTCCTTCCTATCTGCCGACTGTCAGTCCCATCAGATACTTTATTTTTGACTTCCGAGCAGTCAAGGCCAGCGCTAAAGTTTCGTGCCGCTACTTATACCATGCGGTAGCAGTTGCCATTAATCCAAAATATATACTGGCCATTATACATATTCCTAGGAGTGCCATAAGTGCAGGAACGGTTCTTGCGAAAGACTAGATATAGCCTAATCTTTAATTATATCTTTTACCTATGTCCTAGACTTTCTTTCTTTACGAATAAAATCATGTGGTTTATTGTTCAACAGTTCTATCTATATTTAAAAAAAATTATATCAATTAATTTTCAGTTCTTTTTTCCCAAACAATGACATTCAAACTGAAAAAAACAAAAACGATTAAAATGAAGTCTAAACAGAAATGTGATAAAATAAAATGTCCGCCAGTGGATGATCCAGTGTGTGTAAAAATAAAGAATAAACATAAGAAAGATGTTTACGTTATTGCAATAAACAAATGTGAAATTAAATATGCGAGTTGTCATAAAGGTAAGATTTTAGGCCGATAACGCTTTGTGATATAAATAATTACCCCGTTATATGTATACAAACAACAAACAGACATGACAGACTATAACTATTGGTCAATCCCTAGCTGTTATTAATTTCGTATAATTATAATATTACAACTGATTGGTCAATTACTTTATACCTGGATTTTGTCCGCGTGGATCATTATAAGTTTGAAACATTCGTTAAGAACTACTAATCCTTTGCCTAGACTGCTATAAAATAGCTTATAATAAGAATTAAAACAGTTCACTTTTACAATACAGTTATATTCTTAATGAATACAGCTTTATTCTGGAATTATAAATTTTTTTTTATGGAATTCAAACAGTTTACTTCTGGTATTAAAATTTACTTTTAGAATAAAAACTGTTTTCATATGGAATGAAAATCTTTTGGTATTAAAACAGTTAACCCTAAGATCCAATTAAAGATATATTCCTATCTCGGATTATAGATCGATTATTAATATCGGACGTTAAAGAGAATAGGTGGCGTTACTATAATCTTTAATTTAATCTATTTACGTACACATGTATTCAGATATAGACGCAGTTATAGTCCCAATGGTGAATTGTCACCATGATATCGAAATTAACCAAAATACAACAAGTAAGTTTTTATTTATTTTATATTAAATAGGCTTAATTTCTACAACATAAAAAAGGAAATAATATATATAATGCCAGTGATAATTCCTTATAATGTTTATACCTAAAATACTATGTGTAAACAAAAAGTTATTTGACCTCAACAAGGCCTTTTTTATTTTATTTTATTAGATCTATCACAATAACGTCAGAAAACAAAATATTTTACTCAAATGTATAATAATTTCATTAGGTATATGTAATAAGAAAAATATACAAGTATATACTGTTAAGATAAAACTAAAAGTTAAAAAACATAAAATAATTAACTATTAAAAAAAAACATTTTATCCCGTCCGGACGCATTATGAAATCATATTTTTTGTTAACGTTTATAATAAGGGAAAATATAAACAAGAACAATCAAAAGTTTATTATAAATTAAATTACCTACATTTTTTTTTCTTGATAATATTATTTTCCAAAACATATGAGTTTAGGCAAAGCTATGAAGCTGTTTCTAATATGTTTATTATCTTTTGCTGAACATTGACAAGCGGCAATATAAAAAAATGTTACATTACAGGTAAAAGAAACAAAAGAGATGCTAACGGTATTTATTATAAGTTCTTTTTATATCTCCAAAAATATATTTATTTTGACGGTTTATCTCTATGGACCAACCTCTTTGGAAGCTCTTCACAATTTTTTTTAGAATATGCATAAAATCAGAATGATTAAATCTTTTCAACTATGAAACTTATAAATATGACCAAACTTATGTGAACATATTAACCTCTCAAATATTTACCTTTTTTAAATTCTGATTCTTTTCTTTTAAATATTTCTGACTAAGTGTGCAGTATTTGGCTAAAATAATTAAATATATAAATTTTATATCTAGAGAACAGCAGCTACGACATTACCGGTAAGACAATGTTTTAAACCACATTATATAATAAACTTCCCTCCTGACTAACGACGCCCCGAGCCGAGGTCCGTGTCTATGGCCCATGGGGGCCCATCTGGCCCCCCCTTTTAAGGACGGGTCTCCTGACCCACCCGACCCCCCGGTGACGCTGTAATAGCCAACAGCTGTATACATATATATATATATATATATATATATATATATATATATATATATATATATATATATATATATATATATATATATATATATATATATATATATATGATAAAGATTTAATTTATTGACTAAAACAGAGTATATTTAAATAATCGAAATTAAATTGTAGATGGAAAAAAATCAGTAAATTTAAATGACAATATTAGCAGAACTGATATCATTCACGGGTCAGTCAAAATCCGGTGAAAGTGAAGGTCGAGAATTATTAAATGGTCAAGACCACAATACAAAGGAAGATCGAGAATTATTTACGGGTCAGTCAGACCACAATATAAAGGAAGATAAGGAATTATTTACGGGTCAGTCAGACCACAATACAAAGGAAGATAAGGAATTATTTACGGGTCAGTCAGACCACAATGCAAAGGAAGATAAGGAATTATTTACGGGTCAGTCAGACCACAATACAAAGGAAGATAAGGAATTATTTACGGGTCAGTCAGACCACAATGCAAAGGAAGATAAGGAACTATTTACGGGTCAGTCAGACCACAATACAAAGGAAGATAAGGAATTATTTACGGGTCAGTCAGACCACAATACAAAGGAAGATAAGGAATTATTTACGGGTCAGTCAGAGGACCATGAAAATAATGATCGCGAATTATTAAACAATGAAGCAATAAGTGCCGACAATGTAAAGCCAGTTACTTCCGAAGATCAAAATCAATCTAAAATAGATGAGAATAACTCTGAACATTCTGATAAACTAAAGAAAAAAAACATTTTGGTATGTGCATGATTTTTTTTTTAATTATATGTTTTACTAAAATTGTTACTGTTATTTTTTTTTAATATTCTTAAATACGAATTGTCTTACTTATTTAAGCACAATGTAGAAGACAAAAACCAATCGGATATAGAGGAGAATGAAGTTCCAGAGACGTTAGTTGACAATGTAGGTGCGGACTACGAACAACACGACGAAGAAGGTAAAATATACCAGATTACAGGATTACCAGATTACCGGGTTTTGTCTTTTTTTTTAAATGTGGTTAGTGCGTATTTAGGCGCTAGATAGCTGTCGAAAAAAATTGATTTCATAGGTCATTAAACCGAAATCTCAGCATTTATTTAGTTTACCGCAAATTTTTGGTTGACTTCAGAAAGCCGAGTGCTATGAAATTTCTTCATCCACCTCGTGGTAAGTGGTAATCAGAGTGGACATCTCTAAATATGTGTTAACTCAGTTACATCTTTGAGAAAAATATGGTAAGACAACTAAAACAAATGGGCTGATGAGATTGTAAATCCTGTTTATCATTTGTCGAACGAAACGCAATTGTTTAGTGAATCTGTATAAAAAAGATGAAATTAAGGTGAAACTAAATGAAACAAATAATTTCCAGTGGATTTAGACGATAACAAAAAGGCCTGTCCAGCGGTCTGTCCAACGCGCGACGTGATGGTCTGTGCTAAGTGTAAACACAACGTACACAGGACCTTCCTAAGTCTGTGCCATCTCAGGATGTTTGCGTGCAGGCATAGCAGAGAAAGTAAGTTTATGTGGAACTTTGTCTCATTTCAAGAACATTAAAGTAGAGTGTTTATTTTATTATGCTGATGGTTTGCTGTATTTACTATAAGTCAACTAGTTTCCAAACCCAAGGTTATCAGCTATTTCATGAATGTATAAGTTATTACATTCAATTTTTTTGGAAGTAAAACTTTACTATGGGGTATTTCCCTTGGTTTTTTACCTTGCATTTTGTTTTGTACCTTTATTTAACGGCCCCCGACGCTACGACTTCATTAAGTACATACCTTATAATATTATTCTTATTATTTTAAAGGACTTTTTTATGAGGGGTTCCTTTTTCTGCTTTTTAAAGTCATGTTATTGGAATATTGCATAAGGACCATCACCATTAAAACCTTAATATCTTGAAGACGGCTTCTATATCGGCCAAACATAGCTAAGAACCATATTGACGGACCAGGCTTTCAAATAAATAAACCGCAATCAAATCCGTCCACGGGTTCGCCCGCTACGATGCTACAGACAAAGACAGATACACAGGTCAAACTTATAACAACCCTCTTTTTGGGTCGGGGGTTAAAAATAACTTTACCTCTCTATAAAGTTTTGATTCATAAATAAGCCCTTTTTAAAGAGTTGTTTCAAAGTACCTCAACCTGCAAGCTAGTAAAAAAAAAGACATTTACAATTGCTATATTTAATTCCACAGAACTACAGCTAGTTCAAAGACAGCCCTGTGTACAATCTGCTCCATTTATAACAGATTATAAAGAAACTAAAGGCAGGATTACCGGATCAGGAGAAGTAGATGAAGTTCAAAAATTCATATTTTGTAGAGACAAGAAACTATTAAATAAAGGTATAAAAAAAATTATATCACTATGGAATTGCTAAATAACTGTCATATATATGTATATATTTTTTTTTTCTTACAGATGATCCACGCTGCAAGTTTGTTGAAACAGATGAATAAAAAATCGTTATAAAATTATATTTTTATTTTTTCCCCTCAAAATATTTTCCATTTATTTTAATTTTCTTTTGTGAATCAAACAATTTAACAGTACTAATGTCACTGTCGCTGTCATATTTTGAATTATCACTGTCAAGGTCATCAACGATCAAGTCGTCTTCGGGGTGATATGGGTTCTGTCTTCTTGATAGCTTTGTAATGGGGTTGCTTCCCAATGTAAAGGTTGCTAGCACTGAAACAAGGATTTTAAGAAGATGCAGAATGCTTATACTAATGATTAACATTTTTAATAAATGCACATAGAATAGAATATACAGGATTAATTGTAATTAATGGACCACCTCTTTCCGGCAGGCTCTCTACATCAATCCCAACAGCATTTGTTCTAAGACTTATTACAAATCTTAATAAATAACACAAAAAAAAACGAAATAAAAACGAAACAAAAAAATGTTTACTCCCTCGGTTCTTTATTACTCTGTATTTTGTAAGAAGTACATACACAACGTTAAACCCAATTATTTATGATTTACGAAACGCCGTACTAAATTTTAAAGACTTAATTTTTAAAAATCGTAGAACAAATGTTGTTGGGATTGATGAAGAGAGGCTGCCTGCAAGAGGTGGTTCATTAATTACAATTAACTCTATGTATATATTTATTTATGTACCAAATTACTTTTTAAAATTAATAGTTTTAAAAAAAAACCATACGAAAATTATTGGTAGCATCTGAACGGGCATTAACTCAGAGTGAGTTAATGCCTTCCTGAGTACGTAACAGAGTCAGAAAAAAAAATTGTTTGGTTTTTTTTGTGTTGTTTATCAAGATTTGTAAAAAAGAGGTGGCCAATTAATTACAAACAACCTTGTATATATAAAATATATATCATATAAAAAAATACTCTATTTTTAGGTTATCAAATACATATATCTATAGTATACATAGATGTATACAGGGTTCATTTAAATTAACGCATCATCTCTTGCAGGCAGCCTCTCTACATCAATCCCAACAACATTCATTGTTCCAAGACTGTTTTAAGAGGTGATGCGTTAATTACAATTAACCCTGTATATAATTTAATATTGTTTTCCAATGCTTATCTATTTTTGAGTAATCCTAACTAATGTTATAAAAAAGAATGTGAAATTGTTTGTTTGTCACGGTTTTACATGTTAACTATTCAACCCATCAACCTGAACATTCGCACACAGATTGCCAGGGGTACAGAAAAGAATGCCGAGAGAAATTAATACTTAAAAATTACTGCATCCGAATTATAGTAAAAAAACCTTCCAACCAACAAAACAAGGCTGTTTTTTACTTATACAGCGCGGGCGAAGCCGCTGGGCAAAGTAAATGTAATTATAATTATTAACAACAAACATTGCGAACGTACATATTATTAAAAATACTTAGATATAGATAACAATTCATGGAACGACAGTAATGGTTGTGTTACATTATAAGCTATATGGATATAATGGTTACATTCTCAGTATTCCGTCTCAGTATTCAGTATTGTTTATATTTGACATCCAGTACAATCGAATAGAAAGATAAGACTTAGGCATGGGTAACACTGAGCAGGTTGCAGGCTACAGCTACACAGCGCACCCCAAATCAAGCGTCATAGCTTTGAGTAACACGAAAAATGAGTTCGGGGCTACTTTGACTCTTGGCTTCCTATTACGCGATTGCGTCTTTCTCTAAATAAGATTGATTTAAACCAAATAATAAAAAAGCTATTTTCATTAGGTCTTAGCTAAATTGATTTGTATTAAAATATTAAATAACTAGCTGTTGCTCTGCTCATTAAGCCGTCTCATTATCCTGCGCCTAAACTAATTACTCGGTGCACAATATTTTGCTGAGCTACCCATGTCTAATAAGACCCTCTTTGAAAGGTAACTTATTATGTCTATGTAAGACTTTTCATAGACAATTTAGTTATTAAAAATACTAATAGAACCTTGTGTAAATCTGATTATTACTTTTTAATATAATGAAAGGTTTTATACAAATTTCGGATACAGGTCAGTTATTTGGACAGAAAACATAAAAAAACTGATTCTAATGATTTAAAGTCAATCAATAATTATGTAAAATAATTTATAAAAATGATAGTACTTACTTAGAAAAAATATTATTAACATTTTCCAAACCTATTAAACCATGATTCAACTTAAATATAAAAAAATCATATGTATTTTATCAATGTTTTTTAGTATATTAGTTAGCTTACTATTTGATTAGTTTTTTAAGTCACCTGTGAACGTCATTTAATATACAAGCAACTTTCCCCGGACGTCTCGTTTTTTTCTCCTTGACAATCATTATTGTTATTTATAATTAAATCAATCTACACAAAACATTCCTAATTACATATCAAATCTTTCCTCGGAAATAATTCTATTAAATTAACAAACAAACAATTCAGCTGACATAGTTGACGTATCATCATCAATTTATCGTTGTAAAAATAGAGTGAGTGTATTTTTGAGGTGGTATTTATTTCAGCACTGTTTTGTTATTATTTATATATTTATGTGAGGAAATTCATTTGTAATATCCAAAATAACCATTTAATTTTTCAGTGATGTTATTATAATTTAATTTCCATTTCGATTAAAATGTAAAAATACCACATTAACTTCTTACATATCACAATGTTTGAATTCCGTCTTTGAATCTTTCTTTACTAATATAATAAAACTGAAAAGTATATTTATTTGAACGTTTTTTAAGCTAAACTCCAAAATGGTTCATTTTCTTGTATTGTGGATAGTCTATTCATTGAAAAACCCTAAGAATTATTTAACATACATAACGATAAGACCCGTTTGCAAGCTGTAGTGGAATAAAAAAGCAAATATTATTCTTCTACTACAGTTTGACTTTCAATAAGTGCAATAATATACTTTTGGCCCATTTCATCCTTTTGAAATCTCGCGTATCTCTGTATCCGAACAGACGAAGTTGCTGACAACAGCTAGTGTGCTGATAAAATAAATCGATTAGAAGAATTCATCAAAATTCTTCAGAAGTTGGTGAGGCATGAAATTATAAACGGTCTTACTGATTAATAATAATAGTACGATACCAAAATAAATCCTAAGGAGAAAGAAAATAATAGATAAAGAATATTATTACTTTAATGTTAAGCAACTTAAAATAATACTTACTATAATTCAACCTTTATATAAACTATTTTAATCAAAATAACAGTACAATAAACTCTCACAAATAAAACTTACTCGTTTGTCAAATTCCCGGATTTAACAATGGACAAGGTAGTTATTAAAGAAAAAATTAATGACCGTTCTTTATTTTATGCAGAACTTGGATGTGTTTGAAACCTTTTTGGTGTGACAATATGTTACTTTGATGATTAGGAACATACACTTTGCATGCCTTGCAAAATATATGATTCGTCTTTGACCCAAAAGTGCAAAATTGAGAATCATTAAAAGGGCTCGTACTATCAACTTTTCTTGTTACAGGATTATTTGTTTTTTTGTCAACTTTGATGACTACAGAATTACAAATTGCATCATTTTCTAATGGATTTAAATCAATAACATTCACAGTAGTATTTTTGACACTGTCATCAGTTTTAACTTCAATCTTTTCCGATTCGTTTCTCAACTGGTTTTTATCAATATTAGGGGAAATATTATCATTAATTTGTACTATTTCATTTGAGTGTTTAACATTCTCTGTAGTATTTCTAACATTGTTAGGGGAAATAGTATCAATTGCATTAATTTGAACAACATTATTTAAGTTTATAACGTTCTCAGTAGCATTTCTGACACTGTCATCAGTTTTAACTTCAATGTTTTCCGATACGTTCATCAACTGTTTTTTTCCAATATTAGGGGAAATATTATCAGTTTCATTAATTTGTACTACATCAATTGAGTTTACAACATTCTCAGTAGTATTTCTAACATTGTCAACAGCTTTGACTTCAAATTTTTCCGATACGATCATCAACTGATTTTTGTGAATGTCAAGGCGTATATTATCATTAACTTGTACTACATCACTTGAGTTTATAACATTCTCAGTAATATTTCTGACATTGTTATCAGTTTTAACTTCAATCTTTTCCGGTAGGTTCATCAACTGATATTTTTCAACGTTAGGGGAAATATTATCAGTTGCATTAATTTGTACTACGACATTTGAATTTTCAGCCACCGATGCTTCACATTCTCTTGCAAGGTCTTGATTTCCATCGTCATTCGCATATAGAACATAAAACTCATACAAAAACTTATCAACTGTTAATGCTCTTTTATGCACGACTGTTTTCTCGTGGCCTTTTCTGTCTTTTGGATTCATAGAGATCACGCATTGAGGACAAAAATACAGTGACTCTGTCTTATCAATATCACTAACTATGTTATGTTGCAGCGATTTTTGAACTCTTTGCAGAGCAACGTCAGCGATCTTTGTATTTATTTTGTGCTTATTACTTTCATAGTGTTCATTGAAAAAACGTCTCGGCACCTCAATGGCGCACAAGTGGCAGAAAACATTTTCACGATGTTTTTGTTTATCTACAAATGACAATAATAGTAAGTATCTTGAAATATGATCAACAAATAATAATAACAAATACAATAAACAAATGTGTTTCAGACTCATCAGGTAGGTATACGATGTGCTGACGAGATAAATAAATAAATAAAGATTAAAAATAAAGTTATAAAAATAGTGGTGAATACATTTAGGTAGGTAGTAGGTACGTGTACTCACGATTCTTAAAACATGTCCAGATAAAGTATGATTTATATCTAATTGTATTGTCTGAATTCTATAAATTAAAACGAAAAGTCAACCTTGAAATGTCTAATATTATTAAGACAGTTTTATTTTTATTTAAAACTGTAAAATCTTGTTACTTACTACTTTACTTCTGTGTAAATTGATATAGTTTTAAGTAATGCTGGTAGACCACAAGGAACAAAATATTTAAAGTAAAAAGTCTTAACTTCTCAAAATATTTTGTGTAAACACCTTTAATAAATATAATAATATTTTGGTTACATATATGTAATACGAAAACAAAAATAGTCAATGAAAAACTGCTAAAAAAATTACAAAAGTACAATACATACTTTTATTCGATTGGCTCGTAGTCATCGACGCTTCTAACTCCTGTTTATGTATCGGTAACACATTTGAAGTTGCGTCCAGAGACGAAACATATTTCTCCATCACTGCGGCTCCTTTGCTCTAGGAAGCACAAATGTAAAAAATTTTGAGGAGTATCAGTTCAAATATAATAATCTAATCTGTATGATTGGGGAATCCCCATGAGGAATGAAATTCTTTATAAGAAAAAACGAATTTAGTCCTTCAAGTTTTAGTTTTACAATCAACCGGCAACCGCGCAGGATGATCTATTCTACCGGTATGTTGGTACTTGGTAGTTGATACTATTGCAAGCGATTATAGCCTGAATTAAAAAGCGAATGTTGACAAACGATAAAAATAAATATCCGTAAATATCGTTAATTACTGCACCTAATTTCTAAAAAAATATAGTAATTTTAGTTATTCTTTAGTATTTTTTTTAAGAATTTTCAACATTGAACTAAATGAGAATGATTATTATTATTATTATGGGAAAACAAATAAGTAGCAAAATATTTTGTCATAATACCTTGTCTTTACGAAATAAGTAAGATCCCATATTTCAAAATAAAATTAGGAAATTCAATTTAGCCAGGTAATCGAGGCCTGTTGACTCAAAAGTAATATGTATTATTTATGAAATACGAGCAAAACACACTCACTCACTAATAGTAACTAATAAGTAATGTAAATGTACCTACTCTGTACTCAGACCTCAGTACAAACTCGTAGTGTTATCTAATTAATGTGTGATATGTACTCACTCTAGACCAATAATTAGTTAACTAATATTTATTATTTATTCTTCCAGAGTGCTGCCAACACCTGAACTTTTTCCCCATAACTGTAATCTCGAAAACCCCTAAAAACCCCTAAAACTTCAAATTTATCAAACGAATTATGTGGATTCCTTACTATCATTTAAATTTTACATTTTAACCTTAACTTATAACATTCCTCTCGAAATTAACATGATGTTTTAAAAATTTTAATTATAATTTCACGCTACCAGTCAAATGTCACTAAACAAAATACGGGTCGGCAGTTACAAACTTGTTTGAAAATTATACCGGTAATATGGTTTTTTTTCAAATATTTGACGAAATTTTAAAACCACTAAACATTTTGTCTCCCTAAAAAAACCCTGGAGCGCTTAATTTCTCCCTAAATTTAGGGGGGAAACCCTTGAGTTGGCTACACTGTACTTCCAGCAGTGCTGCCAACACCTGATTTTTTTTCCCCCTAAATGTAATCTCGAAAACCCCTAAACTACTAATATAACAAACAAAACATTTGGATTCTTTACTATCATTTAAATTTTATATATTAACCTTAACTTATAACATTCCTCTCGTAATTAACATGATGTTTTTGAAGTTTTAATTTTAATTTTATGCTACCAGTCAAATGTCAATAAACAAAATATGAGTCAGAAGTTACAACCTTGTTTGAAAATTATACCGATAATACGTTTTTTTTTTAATTTTTATCTTAATTTAAAAATCCCTGAACAAAACGCTTCATCATTTTGTCCCACTAAAACAAACCCGGAGCGCTTAATTTCTCCCTAAATTTAGGGAGATAACCCCTAAGTTGACTACACTGACTTCCAGACCTTCCAGTCCAAGAAATAAAAATACTGAATAGTAAGAAAGGCGTAGAATTCATGAAAAAAAAATTCATTAATGTTGCTAGTGCAAAAAAATAAGAAAACTATGCTATGTCTTTAATTTAAATGAAATAATCCTAGGTATTTTATAAATATAGTAAAGTAGCCATAAACAGGTCATGTAGGGATACGCAAAAAGTATCGATACTTAGCGGTACTCAATACTTTAAGTTCGATACCAAGTTCTTTTGGTATTGGTATTTGATACACTTTAAAAGTATGGACACTTAAAAAAAATCATTATTTATGATGGTTTGAATTTGTCACAAAAGATCTATGCGGAGAAAAATATATATCAAAATAATCCCCATTGTAAATTGTCTTCGTTTTAAAATAAAAAACGTTAAAGCTCATGTCGAAGAAAGAAACTTATACTTATAATCGTAAAATCTCGTCAATAACATTGTTTAATTCAGCATAGGGATGATCGATGTTAGAAAAACATCGATGTTTTAATCGATGTCATTATCGGAAGTCCAACATCGATGTTCGATATTTATCGGAAACTGAACATCGATGTTGGATATCATCGATGATTTTTGCATTATTATTTCACAAAGAAATAAAATGCAGTGAAATCGTTAGTAATTTATTAAGAAACAGCAAATTATTATAAATTCCAAAAATTTTTATCTACTGACTGAAGAAAAAGTAATTTTGATAAAAAAGCACCTTTTAATCTATTTCTTTGTTGATTAAGAGTAGAACCAGCTTTAGAAAATAGTCTTTCGGTTGGCGTTGATGTAGCTATAATAGCTATAATAGTCGTTTATTAAATATAATATATATGTTTTTGTATCGTTGTCTAACACCCTTAATACAAGCAAATAATTTGTAAAATGCTTGGTAATTTCTCCTGTGATATTATAATGGTTGTGTGTGAGCCGTGAGGCCGTGAGTTAACATCGATGACGATTTTGTTAACACCGATGTTACGATATTTGTAGTAAACCAACATCGATGTTAAAACATCGATGTTTTTGCTTTCAACATCGATGATCATCGAACATCGATGTTCATCGAGCATCCCTAATTCAGCATAAATGGCATTAACATGGCTCTCGTCGAATTAAATTCTTAAGTTAAACATAAATTCTTAAGCTGGCAAATTTTACGAACAATGTTGCTTGAACTTGTATGTATGTTTTAGTTTACAAAAATTATTGAAATGGATTTTTAATTTTTAACTATGTTTACATAAATGTCAACACTAAAATTTCACCTTAGGGAAGTCCCGTAGCCGTATAATAATTATATAATGATAAGTCAGATCATCTATTAACTTTTATTGTTTTATAAATATACCATAATATATTGAAGATTCTTACAAAATAATTTTAAGTGTTTTATTCTTCCAACTTTCATAAATGTAACGTTTTATTGAGTCTGTAAGGTTTAGATGGATCTAGCTATCATTGTTGATAAGTGACAACAGATTATTATTCGTGTATTGAATATTGACTTTATTGTATTCCTATAAAAATCAGTGATTACTAATCATTTCTTGAAGACAATACACCACTCAAATGAAGACCAAAGATAATATTCCGCATTTTAGTTTTCCCATAAAATAATTGACAGCTACCAAGTAAGTTATATTTTCCTACCTAAGATTTAGTTATTTATATGAGAATAAGCTTACAAAAATGTAAATACTATTCCTGTTTTGTTACTTTGTAGTTAACTTATTCCTAAATGAAGTTGGCAATCAGATGTTATAATGGAAAGGTTTATGCTGCTACTAACTTAGATATTCTGAAACAACAAAGCTTTTTAATTTATTTATATGTGTATTTTCTGTTAACTGTGTTATTTTTTATATTATTAATTGACTAAATATAATATAAGTCAATCTTGAACTTAAATGTTAATTTCCATGTTACACATGTGTTTAAAACAATAAAGTTATAGAAAAGAATATAAGTTTATTAGAGACTTGTAATTTATAATTGTTGTTTATGTTCTGCCAACCAGGTTCATTGTTTATTTATTTTAATATAATACTAAGTTTCATTCAATAGTTTAAATGTTTTTTTTTCAAGTTTTAATAAGTTATAGTATGAGTATTAGGTCCAAAATTACAGCATTCTTTAAATTTTGATAGGGTAATCTTAAGACCTCCTCTTTGATTAGAGTTTAACAAATATACATGTATTGTAATGGTGTAATTCATTGTGTAGCAGCATAGAGGGTTGTGCCACACATATTTTGAATAGTTATCAACTTTTACCAAGCTGCACTTATCTTTTGAACAAATATCACTATGATAAGATGGAATTTTCATTGTGATAATAATAGATATGTTACTATCAAATAATCTATACTTGAGTGACATTCTAACTGACGTCAATAACTGATTTGCAGCTGATTGACAAAACGAGACAGGGTTAGTTCCAACATTTATATTAAAATATATATTCTTTGAGTCTGTATATTTATGTGACTTTGGTTGATTTTTATGAAACTATATAGATATTACCTAAAATATCTGATGTTTATAAGGTCTTTTTAAAATTTAGGCCAAATGTTAATGCTTAATTACTACTTCTTAGATGTAGAGTGCTATGGTTAATATGTACTAATTCATACGAAAAAATATATAAAAATACATATAAAAATATTCAAAGTAAATAATCACATTAAGGCGCTGGCTACAGCTAGTAAATAAATAAAGTAACAGCTCACTTATGTGAATTATGTAATTGAAGCTATATCCAACTCAGCAAATGTGACACGTTACTAATACAATAACCCATACATTAAGTAAAACTTTTTTTGCACAATGGGTGATATTTTCCTTACAAATGATAAATATGTAAAAAGATAAAGAAAGATAGGTTTATGTAATAAAAGAACTCTCAAAGATAGCTAAAATATTTTTTAGGAAATACAATGTAAAATTCCAATAAAAGTTAAAAATATTAATGGGTTTAATGTCTACATAAGTCAACTCAGTTATATCAAAAAGGTATGTGTCCAATCCTGATTTTTGGAGGTTCCCTTAATTTGTCATTGGATGGCTGAGGAGATGTACTGAAAAAATTGGGTGTATGTAAAAAATATTTCAATTATAAATATAATGAATAAATAAATAATTCCATTATAAATATAAGTAGTAAATAATAGTATACAAAGCAAAGAGTGAGCATACTAGACCGGTATCTATATTGATCTGAGAGTATATTTAAAAATTTGTTATACAGGCATATGACCGCAGTATCTCTTGTCCACAAAAATAACAATTATGTTTTAATTATTTGTAACTATGTACAGCTATGTTAACCATGCTAACTATAATTTTTAATATAAATATAAAATTATTATTAAACAATTTTATTGATAATGGTTTCACAGAGTTCCCGGGTTTGATCCTTCTAGTAGCGATACATTTCTCCTTGTATCTATATTGATTAAAAATATATTTTTTACATTGCTATACATGTTTATAGATATTTCAAATATTAATATATGTTTTGGTTTCTTTTCAATATTAATTTATGCTGCAAATGTTTCTAATCTAAACATTGGTCAGAATTTTTGAAAAAAGCCTGATAGATGTCGCCGCTGACCCGAAAAAAACGATTACATAAAATTCTTAACTTATCGAAGCGGCTAGCAATATCGTAACTAGGATCGTCGGAAAGAAATCAAACCTGCCTGATGCCGTTATCTGGTTTTTAATATTTCTGTATTTGTTATAGTGTACCTGATTCTATCACCTAATAATAAAGAGGAATAGGTGTTAAATCATAAATGTGAATGTGAGTTTGTATGTTTGTTACGCTTTCATGCAGAAGATAATTCTTAACCGATTGTGATTGTGTGCAATTTAGAACACATATTGTCAAAGACAATATCTTTGACAATATGTGTTCTAAATTGCAAAGCACTTCAGACTTCTTAGTAAAAGAATAACAATATATTTTATCGGCAGGATAAAAATATACACATATGCAGGGTTATTTGTAATTAATTGGCCACCTCTTGCAGGCAGCCTCTCTATATCAATGTCAATAACATTTTTTTTACGACTTTTTAAGATATATAGTTTTTAAAATTTAAGTTTTCCCATAAAAAAAAATATTTGTTGCTTCTGAACTGACATTAACTCTGAGCGTAGGTATAGCGCCTGGCCCTTTACGTTTAAGTACTTCTTACAAAATACAGAGTAATAAGTAAAAGAGGGAGCAAACATTTTTTTTTTGTATTTCTTGTGTTGTTTATTAAGATTTGTAAAAAGTCGTAGAACAAATGTTGTTGGGATTGATGTACAGAGACTGCATGCCATAGGTTGCCAATTGATTACAAATGACTCTGTATATTGGTAAAAAAATATTTATTGATAATACTAACTTATTTTAGTTTATTCTACTTATATCTTAATTATAATAGTAACGAAATCAAAACTTCATGAATTAAGTTGACGATACGCGGTAACTACATACAGACACCTAAACAAATATAATCTAAATTGTTATAAAAAATAACTAAAAGCTCTTTTGCTTTTTTTTTTCAGAAGGGAAATGGATACAACTTATGTGATATCGGTAGACACTCTAGACTTAAGCCTTCTACCATTCACATACCAATATAAATACAATATGTCACCTCACTGGAATCGTTATAATGACTTAAGCGAATTCACAGTTCATGTTGGAAATACATCTCCTAGCGACCAAAGTACCACAGGTAATAGTGTTGTATTTTTAAACAGTTATATTGTTAATAACATGCTAGTCTAGTTATACTTAGTTAATTTTTAAACAAAATGTACACAGGACTTTTTTTTTTTTTTTTTTATCGTTGGAAAAATGCGTTACGCATCATCCCTGCGGCCAGGAAGGTGATGACCGAGGGGGTATGTGGGACTACCCGGCAGCATAGAGGACGCTGCCATTTTTAAGGCTACCCACTAAAAAACCAACGGTTGACCTCATCGCCTTAGTGGGGCGCCACGGGATCGCTTTTGCACTCACCGTGACGCCCCGGCGGAACCCCCTGCGAGGGGCCCCGATCAACTTAGGGACACCCTCACCTCGTAGGCCTATAGCGGGCGGGAGAGGTCACCCCCCTCTCCCGTCCAGGCACTACAGCTGGGGAAGGAGGCTGCGGGCGTAATCCCGCCTCCTTCGACCCAGCCTACCCCTGCGGAGCGGTTCAGAGGAGAATGACTTGCTCGCAGAAGGAGGCCATAGCGACCCAGGACCTCTCGTCGTCGAGCATCGCGGAAACAACGCTCGGCAACGAGAGGTCGCTGCCAACCACGGCCGTCAGCTCAGTACGCTGTAGTACGGACGGTCCCAGGCTGCGCACTCCGCCAAGGTGTGACGAGCCGTGTCCACGGGCTCGTCACAGTGGTGGCAGGAGGGGGCCGCCTCTCTGCGCGCGATCTCGTGCAGGTACTCACCGAAGCATCCATGCCCCGTGAGCACCTGCACAAGACGGAACGTTAGAGTCCCGTGCCGCCGGCCGATCCAACGATCGAGATGGGGGGAAATAGCCCCCACCGTCGCAAGACCGGCTGACGGAGACTCTAAGTCCCTACTCCACTGTCGGATCAGGGCTCGGTGAGCTAGAGCCCTGATCCGATCCGCCTCGAGCCTAACCCGCCCGACCCGGGCTTCCACCCGGTGCCAATACACTCCGGCGAGGACCCGCGCCTGTAGCTCCCAGGGCGGATCGCTCGCCAGGAGTGTGGCCGCAGTGTATGACACCCTACCCCTGATCACCCTCACCGCTAGGACCCTTTGCGTGCGACGCAAAAGGGCCCTGGAATCCGCGGTGAGGGCTCACACAGGACTACCCTAAGTCCGTATAAAGACCATTTAAAACATGCTCTGTTGATATTTTTTTTCTTTACTTATTAATTATAAAATAGCTAAATATATTTTAACTATTATTATTTTACTTATACAGGGTTATTTGTAATTTCTACGACTTTTTACAAATCTTGATAAACAACACAAAAAAAACGAAATATTCTTTTTTGCACTCTCTTTTACGTGTTACTCTGTATTTTGGAAGATGTACTTAAAAGGTCAACATCGCCATACCTGCGCTCAGAGTTTTAACCAGTTCAGAGGCAACAAATAAGTTTTGTACGGGAAAACATAAATTTTAAAGACTATATTTTTTTTTAAAGTTGTTGAACATATGTGGTTGGGATTTATGTAGAGAGGTGCCAATTAATTACACATAACCCTGTATAACGTTATGTATATGTAATTATTGAATTTTTTTGTCATATTAAATTTAAATCAAGTCTTTTTTTAAATATAATTAGTAGTTACAGATTCAACACCACCAACCCAGAAATTAGAGACCACTATGTGTCATATGTGTAAAGTAGAAGTTCCAAAACAGTTCTTCAAAGAACACAAAGACAGCCCAAAACACATAACATACACAAAAATAGCGAACATTGCGTTACAGAGAATTAAAGAACACATCAATGATGACAGCGATCGAGATGAAACAGAAGTTGATAGCTTGAGGAGGTACTTCTGTTCACATTGCGTTGCTGTTGTTAACAACAGTGACAAAAAATCACACGATAGTTCTGATACTCATAAAAACTCTGTGTTTCTTGATAAATGTTTATCGAATTTTCTCGATTTATACGCAAATTTTGATAAAACTGACAATAATGATAAAAATTCTAATGTATTAGAAGCCTCAACTAATAGTAATAAAAATAGGAACGAAGATAATAATAAGTTTGATTTAAAGAATTACTTTGACATATTAAAAAATAAATACAAAATGTCGATGAAATATAAATTTATTGATGAAGAGAGGTTGGAATTGGAGGTGGATGGTAGAAGATTGGAGATGGCAGTTCAAAACTTTCTCGGCCTGAAGACAACAAGCAGTGATAATTTAGAGTGTGTTGTTTGTAAGGAGGTTGTTAAAGTGAAGGATAAAGTTGATCATATAATGAACCCAAAGCATATGCATAGAATAAGCATATCTTTTAAAGATATACATTGTAAGAGAGAGGTAGGAATTGTGTTTTTTTTTTAGTATAATTTACATTAAAAAAATAGAAGGATAATATATATCTTAAAAATAATAAAAGGACAAAATAATCTTTTTTTCTGATATTAGTTCATACGTTCACTAAATACTTTTTCTATGAACACACATGAGATAGTCTGTTTACACTCCATATTGTTTATGGAATTTCTTCTCAGATATCTTGATTTCCTCCGACATCACTAATCGATTTATAACTCAGCGGCGGTTAGTCCTTTTAAATAATTAATTGTATTATTTTTATTTCAGATTTACCCATCATGGCACCATTGTGTGCTGTGTAATGTTATTACAGATAACTCCAACAGTCACACAATATCCGACACCGGCCATCAGAGGCTGTTACAAGAGGCTCTTAAATTTAAGAGCGAGGAAAATTCCAGAGAAGACTCAATATCTTCAGAAAATTGGACTCTTGTGACCAATACCACGAATAAAACAAAGGCTGTCACAAATAAAGATTCAAGTCAGAATCAATATATCGATTTACTTGACACAGATAACAATTCCATAGCATCTAAAGACGAAATCCTTTCAACAGCCAACAAGACCTTCTGTAGCCACTGCAATGTATACATTAGTACCAAGAATTTGAGAAAACATATAAGCACAAAAAAACATTTATGCAATGAGTTATCAAAATATTATTATTTATTTCAAATAGTTTTAGATACAATATCTTGCAAAATCTGTGAAGTCGTCGTTAACGTTAACGATTTCGAACAACACGTAAATTTATCCGAACACGAAAATAAATATAATGTTCTGTTAGCAACGAATAAAGTACGCAAAATTGATAACTTTCAATTATTTTGCGGAGCTTGTAATGAAATGTTGTTGATAAAAAACGAACTGTATCATATAAAGGGTAAAGACCATATACAGAATTTAGACTCTCATAGAGACTCATCACCAACGACCTCCGATTACCATTGCAGTTTGTGTGATGTGCGTGTACCAAATACTGATAGCGATATACAATCCCATAATCAAAGCACCTCGCATAATGCAAGGAAACTTACAATGGCAATAGATAATGTTGCCACTGTTAAGAGTAGCTACTTTTATAATTACACCATGCTAGACACGCATTTTCCTACTCTTGCGAAATGTACTGTTTGCGATAAACTAGTTCAAAAGGATGAGGAAGTTATACAAAAACATGTTGACAGTGAAAATCATTTACGAGAATATAAAAAACTGTTAATAGATCATCAGTTAGTGTTACAGAATGATAATATTTATTGCAATATTTGTAATGTTTTTGTTGGTCTTAAATCTGAGATCATGCATGTAAGAGGTAAGAGACATTTAAAAAATATGAATAAAAATGGAGTAAATACAAGTGTCTCTCTTAGTATAGAAGATAATGCAAGATTAGATGCTCAAGTAAAAGTAAAGGCATCAGGTTTGACAATCAATGATGATGATCTGAATGTTATTCTCGATGACTTTGATATATCTGATAATTTGAAAGAGCTTATTTGTAAAATTTGCAAAGTTACTGTCCCGTTTACGGTATACAATAGTTCTGGTCACTTAGGAGGTTCTAAACATAAACAAAAGGTAATGGATATGGAAATTAACTCTGACAACAATTCCGCATCTTAATATAGAAAGTTTCCCCGCTTTTTTTCAAATCAAAATGTTCCCTTCAGATGTCAAAAATTTGCTACGAAGTGTCAATTATTATTCTATATACTAAAACTCACATTTGATATATTTTAATCAAGGTGCCTAAATACTTTACAATCGTTATTGTTTTTTGAGGTTTGTTTGTTTTTTAATATACATATGTAATGTATATATTTTTGGTGTGTTTTTATTAAATATTATGGATATAATGAAGAAGTTTACTTTGAGGAACGTTTTTAGGGTTCACACTACTTTTAATTCAGAACATACATGTGTGTGATTTATAAACCCATCATATTGGGGTCATAACCAGTTTTGCTTGATTTCGATTGCCACAGTCACTAATTCATTACCTATATCAAAAGCAATTAGCACATTTCTAAATGAATTGATAATTGTAATATGGCAGAAATTGAAAAAAATGTGTAATAGAACATCATAAGGCTTACGAGAAAAATGTTCTACTCTTGGAACACTAATGCTCCTATTATTTACTAATCTGATACCTGTGTGTGTGTAGTGTAAGAAAAAAAGAATCAACAGGCAGATCACTTTGTTGTCCATCCGTCCGTCTGTCAAGATCCTTTTTCTCGGAAACGCGTGAAGGCATCAAATTTAAATTTATATCAAATAACTTTTTCAAAGTTTATTTGAAAATCAACATTTAAATTCAAATTTAAAAAAACGTTTCCTTTCCATTTATATTTGTTACCATTTTAAAATGACACTTAACCACATTTTTCAAAGACATGTTAGGAAGTTTGGAGAGCCAGTTAGTTATCTTCATTAAAATATAATCATTTTGATAATATTATTTAAACATTCATAATATTATTTCATAATATTATTTAAACTCCTATCAATAAAAAAAGAAAATTACTGATAACTCTATTAAAAAAAAAATCGATTATTTTCGATTTTGATAAAACGTACCTTTTGTACTTACCAATGCATGTAAACACTATAATTGTTCAAAGTTTCATCAAACTCGATCAAGTAATTGTGGGTTGTGGTGGGTTCCCAGTGGCCAATGAAGTGAACACCACTAAAGTTCGTTTTCTTAGTTTCTTATATAATAGATTGTGCTATACACACGCTCATTGCATATAATTTACTATAAATCAGGAAGCATGTTTCTAAACCCTTGTCTTTTTTGTAGCAAACTTTATAAACTACAAATGTCAAATTTGGAATGACAGGTGACAGCTATTAATTGTCATCGCTACGCAGCGGTAGATTTTTGGATTTGTGTATATTTAATAATAAAAATGAGTTCAATTCAAGAGCGCTTGCAACTCAAACGAGTGCCGCTAGACACATGGAACGTTAGAGAACAGCTATGTCTAGCGTCCGCAGTGGTGAGGAGTGGCGATCAAAATTGGATGACGGTTTCAAGAGCTTTGAAGACCGTGGGCGAAACTAATAGGCCCCCTGACTGGTACTCACAGAAAAGGTATACAATACAATATTATCACTTGAAAAAAAATTAGAATCTCGAATCTCATGAAACTTCACAAAAATGTTTGATTATTCTTAGGCCAGTTTAATAATAATATAACTAATATTGGTATAAATATATAAACTTATAATATGATTATTTTCTTCTAGTACTTGGTATTTTATTGTACATTTTTGGTTTACAAAATTAAGTAGTTTTCTTGTTATAACTTAATTAGGGGTGCATGAATTAAATTTTCATCATCCTTAATGTATTGTATTATACATTTGTAATCGTCATATCAATAAGAAATTATAATTTATTATTTATAGTAATATATACAATATTTCAGTTGTGCTGCTCAATATGGTGCTTTACTAGAACATGTTGAGACACCAAAACGTAAAAAACGCAACTCCGAAGGCGGTGTGGAGACACCACAGGAAAGCATACTGAAACAATTAACACAACAACGTATTCAGGAAATACAGAATACAATAACAGATATGAACAGTCAGTACGAACAATTAAAGGTATTTTAATTAATGACACCACAAACTGTCGCAATAATTTAGGATTGTTATTGAAATCAATTAATAATTACCAAGAGTAATATTATTATCACATTTAAAATATAATTATTTTCAGTAGCACCTAAACATATTTTAAATAGAAATAGTTAATAGACTATATTTCTATTATTTCATAATAATAACAATATATTATACAACAAACAATCTTCTGCATTATATGACAGTAGCAGTCAGATAAGTTAAAATTCAAGGAAGGCACAAAATATTTCAAGTTATTGACTTATGTTTTATTAAGGTTTATGTTAGAGTGATGGCAGGAGTTAAACTAAGCTATTTGTACCTAATTCCATCAGACGAAGTGGTAAATAACCAAACATGAATTTTATAAAAAAAAAAAACTTTAAGGTTTAGTATACAGTAAAATAAAATTGTTTTAAAGAGTTTACAGTTTCTATATCAATTTGATTTTTAGTAATAAATAGGGAGTAAAGTAAAATACATTCTCTTTTATGTTGCTACATGTTTTGATAAATGACATTAAAGTAATAATAGCATTTGATTTAGACAAATAAACCATATAAACAAACATTGGTTAAAATTAATAGTTTTTAAAATAAAATTTTTCCCATACAAAATTTATTTGTTGTCTCTGAACTAGCATTAACTCTGAATGTCGGTAAGGCGCCCGGGCCTTGACCTTTTAAGTACTTCTTCCAAAATACAGAGTAATAAGTAAAAGAGGGAGCAAAAATGTTTTTGTTTCCTTTTTTTTTTGTTTAATCAAGAATTGTAAAAAGTTGTAGAACCAATGTTGTTGGGATTGATGTAGAGGCTGCCTGCAAGCGGTGGTCAACTAATTACAAATAACTCTGTATACTAAGTTTTCATTCATTTTAGAATGCAAAATTTTTGAAAAAAAAATTATGATTACTATGTATTATGAATTTTTGGTATTATTTGTTTACATTTGTACTTAAAGAGTCATTAAAAACCAGGTTGAATACGGTAGCTCAATTGGTAGAGAGACGGGACGGTTTCCCGAGGGTCGCGGATTTTGAACCGCTGCCGTATCGGTTTATTTTTCATTCTATATTTATTTAAAAAATAACAACTTCATATTATCACATTTTTCAGAATGAAATTAACGAAGTCCGCAACACGTCAACCTCAGAAGAGCGTATACAAGAATTATGGTCAGGTATAGAGAGCGCGAAACGTGCGAGAGAGCGAGAGAACGCTAGACGCGCCGCTTGGTTGAAAGAGAGAGAGGAGAGACGAGCTAGAGCAGAGCGCACATGGAGACCGCAGACCACGTCTCCAGCTGGTGAGTGATATAAAATGACATAGAATTAGAGTTCTACATTAGAAAAGTCTCTATGAATGAGTAAATGAAAATTGTGAGATTAAGTTAATTTATAAAAAAGTATTGCATTTGAGTGACAGACACAATGCTATACATACATAGGTTGTTAGAGTGAGATTGATATTGTTTGTTCCAGCTAGCCCCGCGCCACCCTCCTCGCCGCTGCTAACGTCACTGCTGAAGTCCTCCCCGGTGGTGACTACCCCGCAGCATATACCGCACCCCGCCAGCCTTGTAGGTTTGTATATACCATGAGTTGTAACTACTAACTGTTGAGGAAATTGTCTGCCTTGATTCTTAAAGGGTTAATCATATAGAATTAAATGAATGATTTAAGTAGTTTATATTATCGTGTGCTTCACTTTTATCTAACTAAAATATGCTACCTGTTGTAGACACAGTGTCTCCGTCGGCGGGCGCTCCCACGCTGTCGTCGCTGCTGGAGGCGCCGGACCCGCAGCGTGCCGCCATCGAACACATCAAGAGCCAACTAGTGCAGATAGAACACCAGCTGCAAGGTACAGGGCAATGACCTTATAACGTAATAATCAAATCTAATGTCTAATGACAGTAACGTCATCAAATAAATCTATATTGTAACATATAATATTATATGTTATAAATAATAATAATAATAATATCAGGACAAATTACACACATTGATCTAACCCCTAAGTAAGCAAATTATTTGCTTGTGTTAAGGGTGTTAGACAACGATACTAATACATAGAAATACACATATAAATACTGAGAATATATTTAATAAACGACCAAACCCAGAAACACAGACATCTATGCTCATCACATAAATGCCTGTGCTCTGCCGGGAATCGAACCCGAGCCCCGTTGCGCCGTGACACGTTAGGCGTCTGCGCTAACCACTCGACCAACGGGGCGGTTGATATATATTATATCATAATTAAACTCTCGAAACTGCTATTATATTCATGAAATCAAAAAATATATATATCATTTATTTTCTACCATTAAGGCAAATAAGTACATGCTTTTAGTATATAATATTTTCTATGTTCAGCGTCCCAGCCTTCCGTTCCGGCAGTAGACATTGATGACATTGAAATAAAAGCAGAGGATGTTTACGCCTTCCGTGACATAGACATACATATACCACCAGTTAGTGCTATGCACAAGGGCGTGCGGTGAGGATATTTTTATACTCATTACTAGCTTTTAACGGGATCTTTACTCGCGCTGTGTAGGTAATTCTTTACCTATCTCTTGTGATGACCCTATATTTAAGGGAAATTTGACTATCAAAAATGTTCATTTCGTGATGAAATAGCAAACACAGATTCAGAAGTACAGAATATTACTTTTAATTTTCTGTGCTTCTGAAAGTGTGATTGCTATATTTTAGAATAATCTGTATTGGAAAGCGTAACGAAGTTATTAACAAATTCCGGTGAATAAAACAAGAATTATAAATATAATTCAATAATACATTTATTTATAGAGTTATAGAAAAACCAAAGAAAGAAGCTGAAGCCCCTTCCGAAGTACAGGTTGCTGAAGTTCCTGAACCTATGGATATTGAGGTTATTACATTACTTTATTAAAATCTTAATTGATTAAGATCAATTACGACTGAAAATAATAATTTTTGTAAACTAAATTATAACCATTTATAAAATAATAGGAAGAAACAAGTACACAAGAAGTGACTCCTGAGGAGAAACATACAGAACTTAAAATGGTGAGATAATAGATAAATAGAGCTTTAACATACCTTTTTATATTTATTATATTTTAATCTCAATATATAATACTTAATTATTCTGTATGTTTTTAGTCTGAAGAAATACAACTAGAAGACATACAAGAGAAGCAAGAGCAGCAAGAGTTAGAAAGAGAAGATATTAAAATAAGTTTCCCAGAAGTCAAATTCCCTACACCGGAAATCAAAGTCATACAGGATGAACAGAAGGTAGCTTTTGATTATTTATTATTGTTAAAAAACATGTGTTTAAGTTTTAATTAAGTTTAGTTATACAGTACAAGTACTATGGTATGGTATGGTACTATACTAGTACTATGGTATAACATAAATAAATAAATAAATAAATAACAGGTTAGATGTCTGTCGCTATACGATATTGGTTAAACAAATCTGTCAGTAAATGAACAATAATACAATAATGTGAAAAAACTCATGTTAATGATTCACTTATAAGCCTGTAACAAACATGCAATCAAATATTTCTCAGGTTAAAGAAGAAATAAAGGAACCGGAAATAATAAACGAAGAAGAGAAAAAAGAAGAGAATTTACAAGAAGATACCAAGCAAGTTGAAGAAATGTAGGTATCTTAATAATAATGCATTCAATAATAGAACAAAAACCCTCAAAAGGGAATTTAATTATAACTTATATAATGTATAACTTTATTTCAGTAAAATTCAAGAAGAACCACCTCAAGAAGTAACAACTGAAGTGGTCGAACCTGAAATCGAAGCTCCAGTTGAGCAACAAGTCGAGCAACTAGTTGAGCAACCAGTTGAACAACCTGTCGAGGCGCAAGTTGAAACACCAGTAGAACCCCAGGAGCAAAATTTCACGAACCCACAAGATATACCGTTGCCGCCAGAAGAAATTAAAGAAGAAATTACAGGTGTGATTGAGCTTGACAGTAGGTGTCAAGTTTTATAATTATTGTTAAATGATTTTATAAAAATTCGTTCTTAATGTCATTATTTGTTTAGTAATTATTTATAATTTTAGCTTCTGTGAAATTAGTTCTTAATATATTATAGAATTTTAAAGAAAATGTTCCGTAAATACTGATAAAGTGATCTCTTTAAAGCAAATGTTTACTATTTAATGTTTCCACTAGATTGTTATTTCATATATTTTTGAATGCAATGAATTATCAAAAGTAAAAAGAATAAATTTGCACTGCATCTGTAAAAAAATCTTTCATAACGAGTTTAGTTTTTTTAGTCAAGACAAATCCATGTACATAATTTGTTTTTAGTTACGAAAATATTATTACATAGACACTATTATAGCAGAAGAAGAACCTCAGCCAGATCCTCAAACAGAGCCACAAGAAACTGAAGAGAAAAAACAAGAAGAAGTCATAGAAACCAAAGAAGCTGAAGTAAAAGAAGTTACAGAAGATATCAAGAAGGAAGACGACGAGGTGACAAATGTAACACGAATTTTTTTTTCTTAGTAATATTATCCATTAATAGGTCCAATTATTTTGGTTAACTACTCAAATATTTATATACTACTTAAATAGTGATGGTATAACGCGTAACAGTGTGAAAATTGGGTATGTTAACTTTACATTATTTTTATGTAAATATTTTGTAAAATTACTATTAAAAAAAACAATTATAAACAATATATAAAAATATAAATATATGTTAATTGTTATTCAGGATTCAATTCCACTAAAGGCCATGATAAAGGAGGAGGTCCAAGAGGAAGTGAAGTCAGAGACAGTTGAGGAAGACACTCACACCGAAACCGATGACGACACGCCCATGGAGGTTAGAACATATATTTAATTATGTTTATAGTATTACACTATAGTATCTGTTGTCAGCGACTTCAATCATAAGGTCTTTACACACACAAAAGTACGGACTGAACAAAGAATAGTAGTAGTTTCTCATATTTGTTTTTAAGTCTTTCTAATAAACAAACAAAATGAAATAAAAAATTTAAAATATTTTTCATTTAAATTTTGGGATAAAATATAAATAAATATTGAGTTTATTTTTCTTTTAGCTGAGCAGAGAAGAAGAAAAGGATGGGAAGAAGAGAAGAGACTATTCCAGAAAAAAGAAATCTGACTCCAGAAGTAAGTGATTAATTATGATTTAATATTTCCGAAATATAATAGGGTTTGTTATGGAAAAAACTTAACAAGCTGTTGTATAGATATCAATTAATACATCTTATGATGTTGAAAATAACGCAGACTTCGCGTCCAAAAAGTTTTTAATTATTATCATCGTTAATATTATGTATTAATACTCTTAAAAAAAAACAATAATCTCACATATTTCTGTCCAGCCCATGTAATGGCGTGGTGGGTTGGGCTCAACACTATAAATATATTTGATATATTATATGTATGTATGTCACAGCATGTTCCGGTTCGGAGAGCGCTCCGGACTCTCCCTCCGCCAGTGACCAGGAGAGACAGCACAGATTGTGGAGGAAAAGTGTGATGCTCGTGTACAGCAGGTGCGTACACTCAAACACACACACGCACACAATATAAACCGATAGAGGGAGGGAGACTAAAGGAGTAACAAAAACCAGTTTTCCGCTAATTATAAAATATATCGTTTGTGTCACATTATTGTATAATACTATAACATATACACATGCACATATCCCGTTAAATACGGATATGGTCGAAACACATGGATAGATACGTACACAAACGAACACACAAACAGAGAGAGAGTACACAAGCTAGTGTCGTCCCCAGGCTGTGCGCGCACAAGTACGCGTCACTGTTCGTGCGCGCCATCACCGACGAGGAGGCGCCCGGGTACAGCGCCGCCGTCAGGAGACCCATGGACCTCACCGCCATACGAAGGAACATCGACGCAGGACACATAAGGTACCTGCCAAGGTCATTGACCTCCATAACAATAGATGTGTAACAAAATCCTTTTTTTTTGCGGACTATAGGAGGCTGTGGGATCGATTCTCAGAGATATTTCTCTGCGCTTTAAACACTCGTAATAAAATACATAAACGATATATAAAATATTAATCTTCAGACAACTTTTTATAATCATATGCTATTTTTAATTATTAATGTTGCATAACTTGAGATTATCCTATGCATAATAACTATGTATATAAAACATTATATTGTTATTAAATATATATATACAGAACCACAGCTGAGTTCCAACGTGACGTACTCCTGATGTTGTCTAACGCGTTGTTGTACAACAGCAGCTCGCACAGTGTCTACAGCATGGCCAAGGAAATGCATCAAGAGGTAAAATCAATAATATTGTTATAAAGACAAATATTAAGATTTTTAAATTAGCTTATCTCTAGGTCTACCAATTGGATTTGATTTCTTTTCGTTATTTAGTATTTTTTTTATAATAAGGGGCGTTCTTCGTACAAATTCCAAAACCCGACCTCTGTATTAATAATGTACAATCATTATGTGCTAAGCACCAGCAGACAATTTGTTCGGGTAGTCATCCTCAGCGTGGCCAACACAGTCTGGTGTGCCATAAGGCGGAATACTTTCTCCCATTATGTTTTATTTTTTTATTATTGGTCTGTTCAAACTACTTGTACACTGATGACCTTCCAAAAGCAATTTATCCGCAACCTACGTCAATTGACTATTAAAGTCACCAAAATTTGGTATTGTAGACTACGACAATTTCTTTCGATACACTAATTGCTTGAGAATGCGAATAGGCATATTAAGTTCGCCGTTTGTAATACTGAATAAAGGATAAATAAATAATGATGTATGTGTAGTATCAGCATATAACATTGTGTGTGTATGTGTATGTAGTATAATATGGTGGTGTGTATAGGCGCAGTGTCAGCTGGGTATGTTGGTGGCCGCGCAGGCGCACGCCGGCCTGGCGCCGCCCCCCGCCAGGCGCCGCCGACTGCACGCACCCGCCGGGAAGAGACACGCTCATACATAATTATATCAATGGTGTATTGACGGGTTATTATTATTAATAATTAAGTTCATCCGCATTGAAAGTATGGAATTGTTAAACAATATCATTTTTTTTTTCTAGGAAGATTTTAGTGACAATTATTTGACAGCTTTGACGAGTGACGTGATTATTTATCACAAGTCTCGATCGAAATCACTCATGGAACTTAAAATAGCAACAGGATTTAATAATATTTTTTTTATTAATAGCCTTTAAGAAACAAAGTCATATTTTTGTCATAAATTTCAAAATATAAATCCTGTAATCCATATAAAAGTCTGTTTTATTCTTTATTTCACATGATTTGATTCATAGTTAATAGATTATTTACTGTATAATGATTAAATTAAGCCTTTTATATCATGTTGTTTCATTTACCCCCATGTGCTATAACCAAATGATTTGCGATAGTGGTTTCAAAGTTACCTTCGAGGTCACCGTCGGCCAATTGACCTTGATTGTGTGACATTCATGCCGGGGTATCTCAAGGAGGCGTGTTGTCACCTTTAATCTTTTCCGTGTGCACTAAACACGGATAATTCTGAAACTTTCTCAATTACTTCTCTACCACGTATGTATGCAGATGACATCGAGATATATACTCGAGTTTCCTTGGAAAACCTTCCCATTATCGTATGAGTATCACTACCTAATACGAGTTAATATCTGATTGGAGTAAATGTTACGAAATTGCCATTGACCCTGTCAATTATCAATCAATTGTCATTGGTAGTATGAATTTTATATCAAGAATTGATTGGAAAATCATAGTATCTTACCAACTTAAATAGTACTTCTAGTACTATTTCCAACAATAAAAATCTTGAGATAATCTAAGTTGAAAAGCGTTTGTTTGTCCTCGGTTGGACTATTATTTCTTAACCATTGGAAGCCGTGTTCAATTACCATTAGGTGAGCTACATGTTCGTTTTGCTCGTTTTACCATGTAAAAAAGCCTTAGAAGTAAAATAAAAAATGTACTTATAGCCAAAATTATGACAAATTTAGAGTACTTACTCTGTGACATGTGTGTCAATGTCATTTGTCTACTCGATTTCTTATCTCAGGCTAAAATATAAACAAACGTCGACATCAAAACAATACGTATAGAATTCAAAGTAAACTGAAACCAACAAAAATATTATGAATAATATGCTTGAAATTACCCTAAAAACTGTATGTTGTACTTGTTTAAGTGTTGACAGAAAACTTAGAAAATTGTGTCGTGTAGACGATGGTGTAAATAATCTTTTTTTTTTGCTTTCCTACAATTTTGAAGCGTACGAGGTGAGCTGTGGAAAGTTTTCTCAAATTGGCTTAGATTATCATAATACAATATTTAATGTAGAATCAATTATTACTCACGATTGTTTAACAAAATTAATTTCTTTAGAAGTCGTTCTTCTTTCTAACATTTTATTAATTTTAATTACTATATATTTTGTAGCAAGTGAAAAAATTAAAGTCTAAAGTTTACCGCAGTTACAGTAGCAGTCTTTAAAAAAAAAACTTTAAGAAATATATAATTTACATATATATATTGCTTGAAGTTTTTTTTAAATAAAGATATCTATTTAGATAAAACTTTGATAAACTTCTGCATCCATGGTGTAAAAAAGTATTGGAAAGCAACACTATGAACATACTGAACTGATATTAAAAAATCAATTGCTTAATACACACACATACACAGAAAAGGAGAAAAACTGACCTTACAGTGAGAAAACTATTTTAATGACCAATCAGATATACTGTTAGCGTGGTTCATAAAAAAATATTTTAGTTTCATTGGGATCATAACTTGATTCAGTTTTATATTTATTTCCCCGGGCATCAGAGATTTTCAAAAGTAAACCCTTTATTATATATTTTTATATCACCACATAGATGCCATTTCAGTTTTTTCAATTAAATAAACAATAAAAACTTGTAAGCATAATAAACATACATCAACAGGCAATATTCAACAAAGGTGCTGCACACTTTTCAATCTGTTGGGAGTGTGAGGCTCTTATGGTCAGGCTTTGTGAGTTCAGAAACCGAGCATGTCTTGCTCAGAAACACCTGGCTGGAGTCATATCTGGTTGGACTTGTGTGAGTTTGCAATAAATAGATTAATAAAAATTTAAATCAAATATCGTAAATTAGATATTTTTCAGATAAAACTACCAAACAGTTTATCAAACTTGCAATATTATAAGAACAGAAATAACTATGAGTTTGTACAAAATGAACTCTTACCGGATAATTTTATTGATTGTGGACCTGATATTAGTTTTATAAAAACTGAAAGTGATACAGAGGATACTCCTTTAGCTAATTTGCTTATAAAAAACAGTGAACCTTTAAAACCTCTTTTGATTAATGAGGAAATAAAAAAAAGTTCTGGCTGTAAAGATGAAAAAATATATACATCAGATAAAAAAACTAAAAAGAGCAAAGAGATTCAATATTCCACAATTGAAATGACAGAGGAAGAAATGTTAGAAAAAAGAAGAGCACAGAAGCTAGAAGATAGTTTTATAAATACTTCAAACAAATGTGAATCCTGTATTTTTGTGTTTAAGGATTCACATGATTTGGAAAAACATAATTTGGAATTTCACATAGAGGCGAGTACACATCATGAATTTATGTTGATAATAGAATATTTAAACATCTAAATTTTTATTATTAAATTGCAGAAACCAAAACACATACAATGCGACATATGTCTTATTTACATAAAACAAAAGCACATAGAAGAACACAAAAGATCTCACTATCTGAAATATGTATGTTACGTCTGTGAGAACGTCGCATACACGGTAGAAAGTATAGAGACTCATTTAAACATTATGCATGTAAAATGTGAATTTAAAAATGTAAGTTAAGGTTAGGTTTTAAAGTTAGTCTACTTATATATTTATTTCTAATTTGCATATAAGCTTAACATGGCTATACATGTTTAAAGATATTTTCAAAAATTGATTTCGGTAGTGGCATCTTTTCAATGTTTATCTATACTGCAAAGTTAGAAACATTGGTTAGGATTTTCGAAAGAAAACCTAATAGATGTCACCACCGTCCCGATAAAGACGATCACATATAGAATGCTTAATTCACCGAGACGGACAGCGATACGGTAGCTCAGTTGGTAGAGTGACGGGACGGTTTCCCAGTAGTCGCGGTTTCGAATCCCTGCCCGTATCGGTTTTTTACATTCTATATTTATATAAATTTAAATAAGCTTAACATGGCTATACATGTTTAAAGATATTTTCAAAAATTGATTTCGGTAGTGGCATCTTTTCAATGTTTATCTATACTGCAAAGTTAGAAACATTGGTTAGGATTTTCGAAAGAAAACCTAATAGATGTCACCACCGTCCCGATAAAGACGATCACATATAGAATGCTTAATTCACCGAGACGGACAGCGATACGGTAGCTCAGTTGGTAGAGCGACGGGACGGTTTCCCAGTAGTCGCGGGTTCGAATCCCTGCCCGTATCGGTTTTTTACATTCTATATTTATATAAATTTAAATAAGCTTAACATGGCTATACATGTTTAAAGATATTTTCAAAAAGAGATATTTAAGTTACCATACAAAAAATTAGGAAATGATTTAAAGCATCTTTAACAGGTAAAAAGAAAAAGTTTGGACAAACCAAAGAGGATTGAAGCAGTTAAGAGCAAAAAGACGTCTACCGGATATTTATGTAAGGAGTGCGATAAAAGTTTTGAGTAAGTGAGAATGTTTCCAATATCTGTAGCCATCAGTTACATATCATATATGGACTCACTTAAAATCTTAGCAACATATCATGTACTGACTGACTTAACTCGCTAAGAAGTGATTAAAGCAGCTTTTTTACCGATGCTTCTATACCTAAGAGGAACTTTTTTTCAAATCACCTCTTCCTCTGTACGTCCGAATTTCCGGTATACCTGACTAGATGAAGCATCTACAACTATCTTTAAATGCATACGGCATCACTTATTTAGTATCTGGTAGACCATCTGCTCTGTAGTCATACAATCATTTAAAAAGCCTTTCCCTTTTACTCTATTTCTCTTTCCTAGCTAAAGGCAGAGAGATGATAACTCCATTTGTGTATAAAATTCCAGATGTCCGTAATCATTCTTTACCATACGGTAAATTATCCGTTCGTGTGTCCCCTAATAATTAAAGTATGAGAATTTGTGATTTATGCATTTAAAATTAAGTATGTTAATATAACGATTTTCATACAGAATCTCCTTACATCTTGCAGTACTCAAAACAAGAAATACAAACACATACAGAAGTGCCACAGAGAGGGTTTCAAGTGCAGTACTTGCGGGAAATCATTCGCTTTTAAGAATACATTGAATAGACACGAACAGTATGTATTATTTAAAACAACTTACAGACATATTAATATATATTAATCATTTTGTTATTCGGGGAGACATTTATTTGACTTCTTTGGCAAATCTTTTTATGTTTCTTAATTTGCAAAATAGATTAACATTGAAAGGATGCCCTCATCGTTTAATTCTATATTAATTTGATATTTAAATGTTTTTAACATGGCTAAACATATTTATAGACAAATTCAAACTCTAAATGTGTATACCAAACAAAAGTCCTTTTTTTAAATAAAAAACTTCTCCAGACTGCACGCAAGTCCTCTCCCGCGGGAACAATGCCCAATATGCGGTAAACTCATTCGACAGGACCTCGTCAAAGTACACGCACACACACACGCGCATAGACAAAGCTATGTGTGTGTGTCGTGTGACAAACGGTTTGTGTCACGAGCGTCATATGAGAACCATCTCAAGAATGCCAAACCTCATACCGTGAAAGATGTTTTGAAGTAAGTGTAGACGGTTACTTAATAATATCGTCTATGTAGACTTATGCAAATATCGTCCACCTACGTTCTTTAAATATATCTCTCCATTGTTTTATTTGAGTTATAGTATAGGTATATTTTAAATATTTTTCAATGTAAAAACAATTTATGCAATATTTTAACCAAATATTAGTTTGAAAGAATCCTGTGTATTTGAAATCCTGATTTGATAAAACACCCTAGTCACTTCACCATTGAATGTAAGAACGAGCATAGCGAAAGAGTTGTAAATGACCTTTCAAAAGTCAATTAATTTGAATGTGCAATTAGTTGCAATGTAAGATATATCATAAGTTAAAGTTTTCTGTAAAAATTTCGTAAATTGGCTATCCTCTCCCCGTAAGACTGAGCCTGTTTATACTTTATATATTAGGGTATATGTTAAATAAGTATATATAGTAGGATTATTGCTTGTTTATTGCGTACAAGTAGTGTAGAGATGCGCCGAACATTCGGTAAGTATTCGGTATTCGGCATCTTTTTTACCATTCGTATTCCGCCGAGTAATACGGTTTTGGTGCCTAATATATAAGATTCGAGTAGTTTTATTTTCTTGGCTACACGACATGTTAAAGAACTAAAAGATCTTAGTTTTAAGATTTATGTCATATTATAAGTCAAAGAAATCCCATAAATAATGTGTTTAATAATATAAAGCAATTAAGCGTCAAATCCACATTTATTTCGAAAATTATCAAGTCAACATATTTATTTTATTATTCGTAACCTACAATTGATATTTAGTACAGTTTACATTTATTTTGAAGCTTAAATTAGCATTTATTTTTAAATCTCAAAAAAATATTTTTAACCAGAAACATATTTATTAATTTAGCCAGAAGCCACATATGACATACTTGTTAGAACCTGTTTATGAAATGGTAAACTGAATAATTCGGCCGTATATTCGGTTCGGTATAAATTAAACCGAATGGTGTTTGAACCACTATTCGGCGCATCTCTAAACTAGAGCATGGTAAATAGATTATAGAATAGTTAACTACATACATACGAACTTTATAGATACAAATGCTCTGAGTGCTCGAAGGGCTACAGGTCGCGAGGTGAACTACGAGATCACGTTAACTACCAACACATCAGGAGAACGTTGCACAAGTGTCCTATATGTAATAAGGTGATTTACTTATGAACATTTTAAATTACTGAAGGCTACGATATCTGGATATTTTTATGGGTTATCCTTTGAAGTTAATATTTAAAATCCGGCATAGAAATCAACTTTACATTGCTTATTGTTTTATTAACAAATTTTAGAGCAATGTCGATTATTATTACGGTCATAAGGTGTAAAAAGTTTGATAATTATATTATGTTCATATTAGTGGCCACTGAATATTTATTTTATTCAACTTATTAGTATTTATAACCCTGTGAAATAAAACGTCACTTCAAAAAATACATAGATATAACTAGTTATCTATTATTAGAACTCTCTTACTACATTGAATCACCAATGACAGTCGTTTCATTCTTTAAAACACTTTATGACACTGCTCACAAAAACACTAAACTGTTTACTATTTAAAATCTTTACTATCACTGTTACACTTTATTATACTAGTTCTGTTACACAACTTAGTCTCTCGATCACACATTGCCTTCTCTTAGCTGGGAGACGATTTATATACAGGGTTATTTTTAATTAGTTGAGCACCTTTTGCAGGCAGCCTCTCTACATCAATCCCAACAACATTTGTTCTACGACTTTTAAAAAATCTTGATAAATAACTCAGAATAGACGAAACAAAAAAATTTTTGCTCCCTCGACTATTTATTACTCTGTATTTTGTAAGCAGTCTAAAGTATAGGTCGCGGCAGTCTAGCGCTGTACGAAATTATAACTTATTATTATTTATGTTTTATTTCAAACAGTATGTAATAATTACCCAATCGTCGTATTGTGTATTAAAATTGTTAACAATTAATCAAGGTAGAATCAGATTATTTACAATAATACAATATGTTATTTACAAAAGGATTCAATATTTACAAATTACCTCTTAAATTTATATCTCGGTGCAAAATAGTCCCCTTCATATCCAACACAAAGACCACACCTAAAAATCAACTGTTCACCGACTCCTCTTACCACACTTAGCCAGCACTCGCACTATCTTGGTGTAATCGATATTTGTGTTACGGCATCACAGTACTGTTTTCACTAACCGAAATTCGGTTACCGAGTAACGGGAGCTAGCGGGTCGCGCGACACACGCTTATCTAATTGACCGTGACAAACGACTGGATCAAGTTCAAACGTGCATCGCCGCCGCTGCATCACCCCGCCACCCGCCACCCCGCGCCCCGCTGCTCGTGTCCTTGGCACGTATTTTGCCTACGCAAGGTGCGTGGCCTCTCTTTGCTCAAGGTTGCGAGGTTGTTAAATGCTCGTTCAGAGGGAGTAAATAAATTTTTTATGGGAAAAACTAAATTTTTAAAACTATTAATTTTAAAAAGTCGTAGAACAAATGTTGTTAGGATTGATGTAGAGGGGCTGCCTGCAAAAGGTGCTCAACTAATTACAAATAACCCTGTATACACAACTTTTAATCAAATCAGTATCTAATATTACAATTATTTATTTAGTCGATTAAACTTCTATATAAATATTACATGTTTTAGTCATACCATCAACTGATATCAAAACCCACCCTCCAATTATAGGAAAGCTAACTTTATTTTCATTACTAATCTAAATATACATAAATAAACAAACATTGGACAAATTGTTTATTTAAACTAAACATAAATTTCGAATTTCAAAACAATAAAAAAAATGTATAACAAAATCAAATATCTTAGGCATTAGCGACCCGTCGATGCATCACCCGCCACGTCCGTCGAGCGCATCACGGGATTAAAGAGAACGCCAAGGATAAGATATGCCAGACCTGTGGAAAAGCTTTTCGTGTATGTTTTATAATATCTTTAACATTATTATTTAGAATTATTAACATATTTGTTTAATGTAAAATAAAAAAAAATACAATTATTTTTAACAAGTTAATCAGGATTTTAACATATAAAAGTTCATCTTCCCTATGACTCGAAACTCGAAAAGTTTTCTATTTTTTTGTAAAACATAGCATTTCTCTATAAGTCTTTTATATTTTTTATATTCCTACGATCCCACGGGCAACGGATAATCAAGTTTTCCAAGGGTACGAAGTAAATACCCGCTAGTATAGTAATAAAAAATATTGTGTGTATGTAACATTCGAACAGGATAAGAAGTGTCTCCGGGAGCACGAGTGGATCCATTCCGGGGAGCGTCCGTTTTCGTGCGCGACGTGCGGCCGCGCCTTCAGGCAGCGCGCCTCGCTCTACACGCACAGGAGGAGAGTGCACCGCGAGCCGCCCGCCAGGGACACGCGCGCACCCCTACTGCACCACGACGATCACACTACGGCGGAGGCGAAATTTAAATAGTCTGTGACGTCATAAGTGCCCTTTGATAAGGTTTTTGACAAAATTTGCGATGTCATAAGTGCCATTCGATAAGGTTGATTTGATTTGATTCTTGTGAGTAGTCTTGTCCGATTAGAGGCTGGTGACGTCATACCATTTGGCCTTTAGCGGCGTCCAGTAAAATTCAAATTAATGGGTGACGTCATTAGCACTATCTTATTTGATGATTTCGTTTTAAAGAACATTATTACAATGTTATGACCATTGAAAGTTATAATAGATATTATATTGAAAAATTGAACTAATTGTCAATATTAATTTTATATTTCTAACTAAGGTTCAAAAAAGGTTTTATTTTATTATTAGAACATATTAAAAATCATTATCTTAATATATTTATTAAATATTTCTAATTAATAACACACGTTTGAGTATTACAATACAATAGATCTTAAAAAACTATTGGCAAGAATACTTATTACAGGAAAAATACAATAATAAATTTAAATGCCAAAACCATTTTCTGGCATGAAGTGCACGACCGGAAGCGGGAACACCGCCATGTCTGTTTGCGTTACGTCTTTCCGTTTCTTGCACATTGGATATCTCTTTGATTTTATGTTCAAATGTACCTGAAAAATAATAGTTTTTGTTAGTAAATTAAAATGGGAATGAATATATAACTGTCTTAGTATGAGGTCCTATAACCGAGTTGGTGTCAATGTAGTTTTATGTAATCATTGTGAGTTACTATATTCAATACAAAATTTAGATCCATAACTTTGTTTTTTAACACTATATACGCAGCGACTTCATCTCTCACTCCCCTCTTAAATTAAAAGCTTTGTATTAAAACAAAACGGTTTCATTTCTTATTTATTGTAGGAGCACAAAAAAATTTGACGTTCTTGTAATAATATATAAAAAAAAATTATAGACTTGGAAAATAAGCTAGAGTTATAATAATACCACAAATTATGTAAATATATCATTAAAAAAATATCAACACCGGCAGGACTAAAACCTGTGACTTAACATACCGTTTCGTCAAGATATCAATCCGTCTTAATGAATCTAGAATTTTATAAAAAAATTGTCGTTATCGGGATGGTGGTGATTTTTATTACCCTTGTCTTAATGAATCTAGAATTTTATAAAAAAATTGTCGTTATCGGGACGGTGGTGATTTTTATTACTCTTTTTTTAAAATCCTAACCAATGTTTAGAACATAGGATATAGGATGGGGTTGGTTAGGACTTTGTATAATGTTAAAAAATAACTGACATAAATGTTAAATATGTATATGGATTTAAAATTCATATATAAATATATATATATTTAAAATAAATGAAGAGCTTAACATGCTTAAACATTCTAAGGATTATTTCTAACATTATTGTTGTCCCTAAAACAGATTGTTCTCATTTTATAACATACATAAGTTACTTAATACCAACATATTGTTATCTGTCGCTCACCTGTCGGTGGTGTTTGTAGAGGTTGGACTGTTGTGAGAAGGTAGTAGGACAGTACTCGCACATGAAGGGTCTCTCCCCCGTGTGGGTCCTGATGTGAGACTCAAGCTGCACCTTGGTCTGTGAAAGAAATATTGTATAATACAAATTGTATATAAAATTAGATTACAAAGAAGTTTTCTAACCCAAAGTGAAGAGAAGAGTGAATAGGTTGCTAGGGCAATACGCCTTACCATCTAAGACTACATTCCACTCAACATCAGGTGGAATGTAGTCAAGCATTGCCCTAGATCATATTAAAAAAAAAGTCTTTTATGCTTTAATTGTATTTAATAAAATATAATAATTATTTTCTCACCGGGAATCCTTTCCCACAGTGATGACACATCCTGTTGTTTGGGCGACCCTTGTGAACTGTACGTATGTGTTGTTCCAGTCCTACGCGGTTCTTTGATGGCTGGAACATTATCAGACGAGATTAATATACTATCCGAGATTGATAGTAACTCTTCACACTTACTCAATCTATAAACCTTATATTTGCATTGATATGATTAAAAAAATGTTAATTTTAACAAATTGAATGCTGTATTTCTATGCATATACCTCTGTATCTAGTTATATTATTCAGCGATATTTTTGTATGTAATATTTTATAATTATTTTAATCGAATTTAATTTGGAAAAATGCGATTAATAACATGTTTGGAATTATTTAATAGCTCTGAATATTCACTGCCGATACATTAAAATTTACCAAACATTATTTATTATAAGTCATCCATAAATATTTGGGTAGTGTCATAATATATGCCTTACCTTGTTACATATGTGGCAGTGGTATGTCCTGTAGAGATGCTTCTCCTCGATGTGATCTCTGAGCTTAGTTTTGTCAGTGAAGCGATGGCCGCAGTGGTCACATATGAACCTAGTAGGTCACATATTAAGTCTAAGTGTCCCGTACTATACCAGAAATTATGAAATTCGGTGTGGAGGTAAATTAATAAACGAGTTAATATAGTATAAATTGAATATATAATATTAAATAATCAGCTAAATAAATTAAAAATATATCTTTAACGCATAGGTATCAAATTATATGTATGTATACCGTCGCTGGTCGCTGGTGACGTGCTTGAGGCTGCTGCGGAGGTGGCGCTGAAGAGAACAAGACGACGAGAACGACACTCCGCACTCCGCACAGAACCACGACCCTCGACACTCCACAGACTAAATAGTATCAATAACATTTAATATATATACAGTGACACGATAGCTCAGTTGTCAGAGCGACGGCAAGGTATCATAGTAGTAAGTTCAAAATTGGTTTTGTTAGTAAAATATTTATTCTATTTTTATTTAAAAATTTAAGATAGCTACGATGTTAAAAGATTATTTTAAAAACTACAGATTACAAACTTGTTGTATATACTTGATAATAAATATATTCTTTATTTCAGTGAAATGATAAAAAGACGATCTTGATTGATATTATATCATAAAGGTTTCATAGATGGAACGTTTTATATTATTTACTATTCTTTGGAAAATGCAGTATATATAAATCAATACATTCTAAAGTATAATCCCACCTCAGTATGTTTCTTGAGATGTCTCTTCAAGCTGGTTTTCCATCTAAATACTTTATTACACACGGTGCAAGGGAACTTATTCTGATACTCGTGGAAGGTCCTAAAATTATAAAGCCGTGTATAAATACGACAAATATTTATTTATATATAATAAATATTGTACTAAAGAGTCTACCACGACGCAACAAAAACAATACACAAAATAATAATTTAATGGTAGGGTATCCTCTCAGCAGTTACTATGTTACCTACAGTCTATGGTTCATGAGACCTGCTCGATGACTAAAAGTTTTATCACAGTCGGTACACTGTATCCTCGGCTTATTAGAATGATATTTATCCTTGTGGTACCGATGCGTGGCCGACGAACTAGAAATAAATACATTATTTACATTTGCTAAGAAATAGTAATAAAATAAATATTATTAAATTTGATACTCACTTGGACACAACTCCACAGACATCACAAGTATATTTTTTTATATATATACCATGTTCTGTCGACAAATGTTGTTGAATATGTTTTAATATTGCTATTCTTTTATTGCAGATCGAACATTCGTAGCTGAAATAACACAATAGCTCAGTTTTCAATTCTCATTGCAAAGTCACAGGTTCAAATTTATTTATATGTCGTAGATCACGATAATTTAACGATAATTAGTAACTCAATTGATATCATAGTAACAGTGGGGTGTGAACATCGTGACGTAACGAGTCACGTGACCGGAATCGTTTGGAGGGGCACCGGAGACATTTTAAATATTGGAGAGCATTGAGTCGAGGGGGATTTGATTAGTGAGAGCCTTACAGTTCGGACCCCCAAACGAGATCGGTAGTTCACGCAACTCTGATAATTGTATACCTACTAAGTAATTTGAGATAATAATAATAATAAAATGATTATCTACATTTAATACAAGTAATTGTCATATTGTGTGTGTGGTTTAATTGCCTGAGACCTACGCTTCGGATCCTGTACCAGAAAGCTCCATCAAGAACGAGCACAAGCCACTAATATGCCTCTATATATATAGTATATATACTATAATATACAGAGTATTATTATAGCATAATCACAACAAATGCATACAACACAACAGACTTACATCTTCATATGTCGCTTGTAGTGGTCACTGAACTCTTCAACTGTAGACATATTACTATCACAGATAGAACATATGTACTTGCCTGAAACCTGTAACAATGTTGAATTAGAAACATATTTTTAAAATATATAATTAACATAGTTATAAAACATGTGAATGGGATGTATTAAAAAAAAAACGATAAATTCTGTAATTAAATAAACTAAGTAACCTCAAGCTACAGTGAACCATATTACCGTATTTATTTAAACAAATTTTGATGATATGTATTTTGCAAACTAGATTTCTAGATTAGTTAGATTTATTTGCAATGTCTGTATGAAATTCATTAAGACGAAAAGTTACATAAGCTGGGCTCAGTAGCAAGAATAATAGCAGTGTATAAAGAATTCCTTACTTATAACATATAAATGTCTGTCGGGTTGCAGTTACATACTATTTGAATCATACAAAATTATAAAAAAGACAACTTACCAAGTGCCTCTTCTCATTATGAACTTTCAAAGATTTTTCATTATTGAAAGTAATTACACAAGATTCACATTTGTGTTGAGAAGCAATAAAGCTCTCCGTTTTGCGTAGAGCTTGTCTCTCCGTTTGCATTTCTTCGTAGGAGAGTTGGAGAGTTATGTAATACTGGTTTTTGTTGTGTTTTGTATCCTGCAAAAAATATAATCTTGAATTATTTTGCAGGAAAGTCATCAATGAGAACTTTTTTTAATAATTCTAAGTTAATTAATAAGATAATAGGAATATTCCTTTAAGTCTTACTTTACAGGATTTTTTCTTAACAGCTTCTAAGACCTGTTTTTCTTCATCATTGTTGTCATCTGAATTAACACTTTTACAGTCTTTGGATTCTGTAAAATATGAAAACATGATAAATTAAACATAATAATATAGAAGAAAATATATACAATACATAAATGCTTGCATAAATCTAGAAATGTTTAAAAAAAAAACATTAATATTATAAATTAATATTATAATAAAAAAATAGTTAATTATATATTTTTTACAATAAAATATAATACGTTAAATTAAAAATATAATTATTATTATATTATTATTATATTATATTATAATTAATCATTTTGTTTGTATTGAAATTAAAAGCATTACACATAAGATTTTAAAAAATCTAATAAACATACCACAATTATCTTCAATTTTAATATCATTTCCATTCTGTTTGTTAGATTCTATAGTTTCTATTGTATTTGTTTTATGTACCTGAAAAAAATAAAAAATAGATTTTCTTCAACCAATCAATCATTCACTCACTTGACATAAATTAAAAAAATAATACATGACATTTTACTAAAACTTATACCTAAAACAATTTTTGTTTTTTTTAACAGCCCTAGATCAAAATTGAACAACACATTATTTCAAACGACAATTATATTCATACATTATAAGATACCTTTTTCCTTCGTTCTCTTGGTGTTACGTCTATTTTAATATCGAATGTTTCAAGCTTCATGTCATCTATTGGAAGACATGTGGCTGTAACAATAAATATAATTTACATTAAATTTATGTGTATTTCTCTCTCTATCAAGGCCTTCTCCCTCTCTCTCTTTAAGTGTCATACCATCCTGTAATTCAAGTTTAACTTCATCCTGTATACAAACGGGATCTCTGTCCTCCAATTTCAATTTCATACATCCTGTTTCAATATTGATGTTCTGTAAAATGAAACATAATTTAATTTTGGTCAGTATAAATAATCATATTTAGTAAATAATATAAAGTTTCTCACAGTCTAATAACTAGGCTTGTAGGAATTCAGACGGATAAGACGAAGCTTCTTAGCATTTCATGGATTCACCGTGCGGGTGCCGGGCCCATCGCGTTGCAAGGAGAGGAGTGAAAGCAGTGCCTGGGACTTGCGACCCAGGAGTAGGTTTATGGGGCCCCTTTATTATGCGCAAAAACGCTCACCTTCACCCTCCACACTCCTCTCCCTACCTAACCAAATTTTGAAAGAACCTACTAATGCCGCCTTTGAAATACGTTCTAAAAATGAACCGATGCTTGTTCTAGAAAGGCCAAGGTCTTTAAGTAGGCTATAGAGAGATTTTGCTGTTATACCTCTCGCACCCACTTTTGCCGCGTACAAACTAACTATAAATTTATTCCTGGACAGTTCGTAATACTTATTAAGCTTGAATGTGTGATCCCTGGGGATGTTTGTTTCCCAGGGAACAGTAAGCTCCACAAGTATCACGCGCCTCAGATGTTTCGAATACAGGAATAAGTTCGGTCTGGATGACGAGACACCAACATCCCTAGGGATTTTGTAATGTTTTTCATACTTGTCCATCATGAGAGCCCAATCCGGAGCCGCGACTAAAATTGAAAAAGGCTCCAGCAGATCGTTAATGTAAAGCAGAAAGAGTTGCAGAAAGAAGAAGTTGATCCTAGCCCAATTTTATTCGTTTGAGCACCTATCATATTTTTTTATGGAATTGAAGCCGTGACTCTAGCTCTGAGACAACTTTATCTTTAGAGAGAGAATTTTCGATATCCTCTTTAGATTTTCCGATGATTTGTCTTTTGGTAACTCTTAGATGTTTATAGAGATCCCATGGTTTCTTTAATTTTAACCCAAAATTGTTTAGGACTCTAAATACGGTTGAAGAGTCTGCTGAGTGCGCTAACTTCAATGTCTTTATGACGCTTGCATCTAACTTTGACAAAAGGGTTTTATTAATATCATAAACGAGGAAAGGCCAATTTAGACACGGATGTTTAAAAAATATCGTAAATCCAAGCTTTTTTGACGTTACTTATTTGTCTACCTTTTTGAGATCATTTAAAAAGCATTTAACGATGGGGTACGGTCTTGATAATCGATTTATTTACCTAAAAATTTAAACGGACCTGCTTCCGTAACCGTACTAACGCACTGACCGCCTATTATAAGACCCGGATCGTAAGAGGTAAGTTTGGTATTCCGTCTACCCAGACACAGGCTAAAACATTTACTTGGTTTTGTCCTCAATCCGCCCGTCCACGTACAGAAATCCTCAACTACATTTAAAAGTACCTGACATTGTTTCGGATTAGGTGTCAGTATCGCGAGATCATTTGCAAAAGCTAGTATGGATTCTGTGTATTTATTGTTAACTTAAACCGATAATCACACTTTTTTGTGTTTAATTAATTTGTCTATCAAAGTATTAATAACTATATTAAATATAATTGGAGAAATACAACAACCCTGAAATAAACCTACGTTATAATTGAGTGGTTTTGAATAGTTTTCATTAAAAATTATAGAGAATTTTAATTTTGAACAGTATGATGCCATAATGTCGCTATATATATGATACCGTGGGAAAGTTATACCATCTAAGCGCGAACATCATCAGTTCGTGTTGTACTGACCCAAAGACGTTTTCTAAGTCTATCCAGCAAACCATTAATCTGTCTTTGGCTGGTTCTAAGATCTTCAATTAATAATATTACTTAAATAATTATGTAGTAAACATACCTTTCTCCTTTTGTGTCTCTCCATATCACAAATGACGGTGTGTAAATCCTCAGGCTCTGCATCCGATATATCCGACTTAGAAGATTTGTGATCTGGTTCATCTGTAAAACAAAAATGAATGAATGAGAGAAGAAGTGACTTAGCGAGTGGGTATATGCAAAGGAGCTACTGAGTGAATGACTGAAGTAGCAAATGAATGAGGGAAGGGTTGAAAGTTTGGGGATATAACCGTAGGAACAAAATTGAGTAAGTTATTGAATGAACACAGTATATCTCTCACTATGCTTCCAAAACTTAATAGGTCTTTAGTTTAGTTTAAGCTCCAAAAGAGTCTAAAAATATTGTTTTATATCAGAAGATATAAAAAGAAACAATATAATCAAATTTGTATAATCTATTATAAAATAATAAATATAATAATTCAAATATCAAAATGTTTCTTTGTATATTTGTGGACTGATATAGCTTAAATTAGGTGCAACAAAAGCCTATTATTTAAATCAGAATATGGATTTTTTTATACTGGATATTTGATGGTACACTTCTCAGTAACAAAAATAAACTAAGCGTGATTATAATAATAACATTAAAAAGTACCAAAACTAACTAACTATTGTCCCAAAACGAAACCTAAGGACATCTGGTATAAGCAATAGGAGTTACGACTAGTTTATTTACAGTCATAAAATAGTATATTACACACCTAGGGAGGTAAAATAATAAAAGTCTCAGATCGCACGTAATTGTCGACCAAGGCGAAGCCGGGATGGACTAGCCTGCCATGTGAGTATTTCTTTTTTACTTCCTGTGGTGTGTATAAAATTGTTCAACTCGGGGACAGTGGAAAACGGCAACTTCCGTTTCGCGCAGCTTGACGAAAGTTGTCATTTTCCGTCTGGAGGCAAGAAAATATAATTACATACATAAATAAAAAAAAATGTCAATCTTCAAGTACCTTCATTTATTTCTAGTTTCACTGTATCTTCAGGTGGTATGTTGATGCATTTCTGTTGAATTACTTTTAACCGAGGTGGTCTCGACACATCGCTTTGTAGACATTCATTAAAATTCTGGAATAATAATATTTCTAGATTTTACTATTTGTTGGAGCACAGTTTGTGTATTTTTTTGGGTAGTCTAATATTGTTTCAGATTAAAAGTTAGAAGAAGGGTTGGATGTAGTTGCTAAAAAATATAGTTTGTACTACTATGTATAACAAAGGTGAAGAATTTCTACCCTAAGGAACCATCCAAATTAATTTTGAAAACGTTTTAAAATTGTGCCTGTTTATAAAGGAAGCAAATTAAAGTATTTGAAGTGTTGTTTACAAAAATATAGTAAATGAAGACAACAGTTTCTTTTGACTTTAGTATATAATTGTATAGAATGTAATTTTAATTTAACAGAAAGCCCAATATGTCAACAATAAAATCTTACCTCATTTGTATAAGTCTGCAGGATCCTATAGGAGTCTTTGACTTGTTCTCTGAATGTCACAACTCTTTGTAACAATGCTTCACATTCCCAGCATAGAAGAGGTGATGGCAGCTTTGTATTATTTAACTGGAGAAAAATACAAAAAGTCAGATAACCAAAACATTTCTTACTTTACCAATAATATACAAAATGCACAGTATTTAAAAATATTAGGGATTTCCTAGCATTATTGTGCATCACAAGTGAGTGAGCCATAAGTAAATATTAACATTAGCAAATTTATAACATTATTAGTTTTAAAATGATTTTTTATAACATTCAAGATATCTAGATGGAAATTAAACTCCACATACTGGTATTTCCATAAGCAGATCTAAGTAATACTGTCTTAGTCTCTCGTCTTTCACCTCCTGGATACACCGTCCAATACATAAACACGCCATGCACAGCAAATTATTAAGGATTCCTTCCTTAATTTCCATTTTATGTAATATGTATTTACAGTTGAGTTTGTTAACATTTATTGGAATGTAGTTCCTTATTATGTTTTTGTTTAAATAATCAATGGGTCAAACAGCAAACTATTATTTGATGTAAATAGAATATAACTACAAATGTAATATTTTTTTAAAAACATCTCAAATATTACGATAAATAAAAGTTAAAAAAAAATCACTTTCTCTGTAAAATAAATAATGTTTGTTCTATAATTTACTTTTATGAAAAGAATAATTATAATTTATTCTTTTAATAAACATTTAAGAAATGCAGTGTTTCATATATAAAACTTAACTCGCAATAAACATTATAATGTTACACACAATATATGTAAACAAAATAAAACATAAACAAACGCAATAATTATTGACGTATTAATTTTTAGTGAAGGGTAACACATTCAGTGTATTTTATTAAAAACCGGTATAAACGGTTTTTGATAAGATCAGGCACTGGCAAGACAGTTATTCCGCTCGTATTTTACCGCATATGGATTATATGGTAAAATATTACTGATTATAAACTTGTGTTTTATCTATTTAACTAAATAAAATATCTTCATTGTATTTTCCGATGTGCCCTACATGTGGACTGATCTGGTTACTGCGGCGCTCAATTCTTTCAATCCATGATTAATTTTGTTTTAATATGATTATATCGAAACAACTCGCAAAACTTGCACTTTCACTGTAATAAAAAAGAGGAGAAAGTTCTAAGTGAACCTTACGTAGATGAACTAGGAGATTTAAAAATTGTTGCTTGTTGTTTAAAATACATTAGTAGAATAGAGGAGCTACTATTTTTATAGCCACCCTACGTCGAAAGAAATAGTTTTGACATAAAGCGTACGTCTTATACTAGAAGAGGCAAATAAGGGCACTTGTTGTAAACTGTAACTTAAGCAGTATGGATGATTAAAAATAGCATATCGTCATAACCACATTTGAGAATTAATAATGTTAAATGATTAATATCATCCAGAATAATAATATAGGATTAGGTAATTAAAATAAATAAATTGTGGCAATGATAGCGAGTCATCAACTAATTACCATTGTTCTCTATTGTTATTGTTCTATTCTATATTGTTCAGAGATAGGAATATACGGGGAGTGTTCCTCCCGATGCCTAGGAAAAAGGTTAAGGATGCACTGTGAGCTTGTACTTATCAGCCATAAAAGTTGTACAGTGGTGTCAAATAGAGCGGAATAGATTTCAGCAGTCGTAATTTAAGAATTTGTGACTTTTAATGGTTTTGCAATACGGATCGAGAGCCGAATTACCGAAATCCGTACCCAGAACTATGAACAATAACCCATCTCCCAATTTGTCGAGAAAAACAGCAAAAGTGCAATGTTTCTCTTTGAGTGCAATGCAATGGTTCTCTTTTAAAAGTAAAAGTCAAACTCAGTTGATTGCATTCTAGTTTCAATGTTGTTCGCAAACACTGTGAGCATTTGTCTGCCGACCGCACAACGAGGATATGGACACGACAATGCTTTTTGTTCATCCATCTTATGTGGCAGATGCTGCTCGACCTAAACAGCCATCTGGCTAATTTAACTAATAAAAATCACTGATGTTAACCTCATTCACTCGCACATAAGATCGCCTAAGGGTTCGCGAAATAGGCTCGCTAAAGTGAAACCACTCTCTCAAGTCAAACTCTCTGTTCTTAGTCCAGGAATTTTTCTGTAATATACCTTAATGAAAATAATTGATCCGTTCATCTCATTCCCATCTTATACTTTATCCTTCGTCTCTTTCTCAACTCTATCTATCAAGATCTTTGCATACACTTTTTCAACAAAGATCAGTAGGCTGATACCGCGATAATTTTTATATTTCTGGTTTCTTTCTGGCCTTTATTTTTACAGGTACAATGACGCCTTTGAAATAGTCTTCTGGAAACAGTCTTCTTGTATGTAGAAAGTTTTCGGACAGTTGTCCGTAGTAGTAGTCCGTAGTAGTCATTGGAAGTAGTAGTAGTAGAAGCTAGTAGAATAAATAAATGAAAACTGGAAACCAAATATTTATTATAATATAATACAATACAAAATCTATCCTACAAGTCAATGATACATTTTTACATAATTTTCAGCGCGACATAATTATAACGAGTTGGATTGTCCAACTTTTTCATTCTTACTCAGTATCAAAGAAATAAAAATAAAATTGAAACTAATAACATTTTCGTTAGAAAATTTATGGTGGAAGAATAACCTTAAAAATGAATGCATTTATGAACAATGTGACTTAAAAATAAATATACTAAGCCAACCAAACAAAATTATCTACATCTAATTTAAAATAACAAATATTTCACTTGCGACATAATTTTCAACAAAATAATTATATCTTTTTTTTTCTAAATATGCAGTTTAAAGATAAACTAAAAGAAATTAAATGAAGCTGTTTCAAAAACGGTTCATCTCTTTAACTTTATGAGATAACTTAAATAAAACCACATAACTACTTTAGGAATAGCCAATGTTGGGTAAAGAAACAATTGGACACATTTAAAAACTTAAATAAGTAAAAATTTAACTTAGGTCTGTAATTTTATTGTTTATGTACACTTAAATCTGTATCTATTATTCTACAACCAATTCGTTAGTATCTGTATTTAATTTGTTTTTCTAAGAATTGTTGGAAAAGTTTCCGGTTTTTAGTTGTAATTACATTATTTAAAAAAAACATAAATATACAGCGATGTTGGTCATTGAGAAGCATTGGCGTAGTTGTAGGGAAAATCATAGTCACAGTGTTTGTTCCTATCTATGAACTTTATAGGTAATTTGTCCCATAATACATGATCAAATAAAAAAAAATAACCTGACATCTCTGAAATCTAATTATTATAATTGTTTGAGGAGCTTTTATATTCAAATCTTCAATATTAATATATTACATCCATCTTTCTGTTCCTTCACTTCATATTCCAGATCAACCTTTGGCTTCTCAGTACTCAGCCGAATTGACTTCCTTGTATCTTCTTTCTTCTCTTCCTTAGGTGATAAGCTTGGCTTGAATTGGCCTATTTTTGTTTTCATTATTGATTTCTTTTCATTCCTAGTACGCTTTGTGATTTCAGTCACAGGAAAATTCCTCTCCACAAAATCTTTATATGAATCATTGAATGACGATATATGATCTTCTGTCTTGATTTCAATTTCATCATTTTTAGTATTTTTGTTTTCAACTTTATCCGCTAGAGAGAATGAATTAATAATTTTTGGTGAAGATATATCATTATTTGATGTGGATATTCTTAATTTTGGTCGTTTCTTATCAATTATATCACTTTCTTCAAGCTTACGTTTTGCTAACGACACTTGTTCCTCCAGTGCTTGAGATATCTGTGAGTCACTCAAGTTTTTATTGTTCTTAGTATCCGTAACAATATCCTCACCTTCTTCATCATAGTTGGTCAATATAGAGGTCAGATCCAAAGCTTTACCAACCAATACCTTTAGTGTAGTTATATTTAATTTTGCCGCATCTAGAACTATACCCTCCATAAGAGTTTTGAATTGTAAATATAAATCATTCTCATCATTTGATTTAACAGTATCCAAATTTTTGTAACCTTCAGACTTTTTCAGGAATGATGTTATAGAATATTTCTTATATTTATTTGACAGCTTATATTCATTGAAGTTGTGCTTGTAGTGCATTTTGTAGAAATGCACCTGGATTCCTTTTGAAAATTCCTGGATAACAATAGTTGACGGACAGAAGTATGTTGTATTGGTTTTGTTGGGATTATCTTTAACATGATTACAATGGTAGTACCGTTTTAAATCATACTTGTCTAATACAGAGTAGTTCACTTTGGTCTGTTCCTCCATTTCTTCCTTCCATTTTGTGAATTCTGAAATTAATTTATTTTCATGGTAAATCAATGCAGTAGGAGTTTGTAACAGACATTGATGAGGTATTTAATTATAAAATAAATTTAATTTATTTGTTTTTTAAAAACACCAAATGTAATTTATAAATGTGATAAAGGACAGTAATAACTAAAAAATTTGTTCCTCCAAATTATTTAGTACACAGAACAATCAATAAAACCCCAATATTGATATTCCTAATGCATTTATAAATATTCACCAAATGTATCCACTAATATAATATAATAATACTATTTTTGTCATAAAATAATAAAATTTTTACAATCATACACATGATGTAGCAAAAGGTTTTTCTTTGCTAAAAGTAATGAGCAAGCCATCCATCTATAAATATTTTAAATTTTTTAAATAAATTTCTATTTAATAAAATATTTTATTTAATGATACTAATATAATTCATATTGTATAGAATATTTATTTTCACAATAAACTTGACAAATACCTGCAGTTGTTGGAAAGAACATGCTCTCAACCCCATCACCGTGCATCCGAACAACATGGTCATCAAAATTCTTTAAATTGGAGAACCATTCTTCACATGCTGTGCACATGAAGGACTGAGTCTCATCGGCTGTAACGTTGCTTGTCTCACACACATGAGCCTGGATCGACCTAACCTTGCGGTTGCATTTAAGACACAGTTCAAAACGCACAGGCTGTATTAAATCTGGGGAATTTGGTAACCTGAAATAAATATCGGTCAGTGATGTTAGTCTTCAATAAGTATCAAATTCTTAATATCATATATACATAAACTGGAATTTATTTTTGTTATAATAGTATTTTAACATTTCTCAAGTCACTTTATTACAATTGCTTATTTAATTAGATCAAAAAATGTAGCAAACTATACTCGCATATTAAATGTATAAGAACATTTCAAAATGTATGGATTGTACTTAATAAAGACTAGATCTTGAAACTATACTAGGTAGAACTAAGTGACCCAAATTACAGACAAGTGCGATTAAGACAGGTGTGATGAGATTTGCACTGGTTAAATGTAATAGGGATAAGTGCAGATGATAATGAATGTTACAATAAAATGCAAATACTTTTGCTGTTATATATAACAATAATAATAGCATTTGCTCCACTTTTCAAATTTTGAGCAAACAAAATTTATGTTAATAAAAATAAGATATGAAAACTATTACTTATGCAACAGATAAGGTTTTGTTATTAGGTAATGTAATTTAGATTGAGTTCCTTGATGAGATATGATCCTTGATAAAATAAATTAAAATGTCTTTTTATTGTCTGTCAAATCAAAATGTAGACTGTACTTACACTTTATAGCCTTGTTTGTTAACGCAATGGAACTTCTGTATATGTTTATGAGCGGGAAAATATGTAAGAAAAACTCTAAAGCATCTAGGACACTCAAATTGCACGTTACTTTTCTTCACTTGAGTCTGCTCTATTTCTTTCGGTTTTTCCTCCTCTTTCACAACATTCTTAGCTTTTGGAGCCGGTTTCGCCGGACTAGGTGTTTTTTTAATGGGTTTGGACTTGGACAATTTGGTTATTCTTAGTGGTTTTGGCTCTGGCTTCGATTTCACTTTTATTATGTTATGGGCCGTACGTTGGTGTGCCTTTAACGCGTCTGGGCTCATAAGTTTTCGTCCACATAAATCACATTTGTATGCAGTGCCTCTGGTTCTAAGTCTTACAGTAGATTTTGTACCCATCTTTTTCACTTTTGCTACTCTCAAACATTAATTTTCGGTTTTTGTATTCAGCGCAAATGCGAGATGACGCACTTTGACAGTTCAGTCTATTTTCAATTTTGTATCTGTATTCGATTGTAAAATTTATATATAAAATATTTTAAATTTATTATTTTAAATTTCATCAGTAACCATTACCCAGAACATAACTATTTTTCTGTAATTATATCCATTTCAGACCACAATTTAAAATATCGTAATACTTACTAGTATAATTTATCTCCCACTAAAAAGAATCGCAAAATACCTACAGATTGCTTACGAGTTACGACGTACGAGTCTAGAGCGCACGGAAGCCACAGAACACTACGTAAGTAAACCAGCCTACCAGGAATCTTCACGAAATTACTGTCGTCTAAATATATAGTGGTGGGAGACACTTTATTATTATATTTCACTTAGCATATTAATGATTATTAAAACAACAATATAATATTTGTTCAATATTTTATCATTATCATTATACAATAGGTAAAAAGAGAAATGAAACAAAATCAGTATATTGGGGAACGTTTATTTAAAAATAAAAAAAATACTCAACGTAACAAAAAATGTCTTGGGCTCCCCATTGCTTTTGTACATATTAGAATAAATAAAAAGTTTTTTGTACAAAAGGCTGTATGCTTTAGTAGTCACAATTAGTTGAATTAATAACAACATGAACAGTTTAACAAAATCATGGCAAAGTGGGTTAAACGTTACGGGTTCCCGACTTGAAGAGGGTTTTGTTATCCTCTTAAGACCGTCGGTACACATATGTGCACCTTTAATTTATTCAAGTTTAGACAAGTAATGACATCTTTTGACAGCTGCGAGTACTATAATGAGTTATTATAGCATGTATAGTTTCGACTAATACCAATAGATGACTTCGCGGAAAAAGTTTGTCAAATATTTTATCATTTTGAATTTCGTCTGTTTGTTTTTTTCAAGTGACAGCTACGTGCAAATTTTTAATTTTGGATAAAAATACAATTGATCAGTTTAGTTACGATATTTTTATTGATTCTTGTTCCTGAATAATTGGACTAACGTATGAAAGGTAAGTGCTGTGTTCGTTTGATTTTTTTAAATGTAATAGTCGTCTTGTTTATATTGGTACACATATGTGTACCTCAGGGCTTTAGTTTGATGTATGACCGCTTTTCAGCTTGAATATGGCCGACTTGGAGATAGAAGAAATCCTGAATGACAGCGACTTGGAGTTTTCTGGCGACGACGATGATGAAGAGTACTTTCCGCCAGATGTCTTAAGAGCTCTTCAAGAGCCTGAAGAGCCGGAAAATAGTGAGGAAGGTGAAGATGGAGAGACACGTGAAGCAGCGAGACAAGATGACGAAAATACTGAAGAAGTAAGTCAAAGTACATCACGTTCTTTGTGGCGGAAGAATGTAATGCCTACCCGTGGATCTACTATTGCGGACGACGTGCTAATTTCACAGGGAAGTGCAGACATGAATGTCTTGTATTGTTTTTTTGAGTATTTGGGGCTAGACTTTTGGGAATTACTAACAGAACAGAGCAACCTGTATTCAGCTCAAAAAAGGAATCTGAAATCAATAAATACAAATGCTATTGAAATGATACACTTTGCTGGCGTACAACTGATGATGGGCACCCTCAAATATCCACAAGGAAAGTTATATTGGAGTAGAGATCTTTGCGTACCTATAGTTAGGGAAACTATCACACGCGATCGTTTTTTCGAGCTCCGGAACTATCTGCACTTGGCAGACGTAAACCAGCCAAATGCTAATGACAAGCTTTGGAAAGTCAGGCCTATGGTAGACCCCATTTTGAGAAAATACCATAGTTTGCCTCGCTCCAAACACTTGTCAATTGACGAGCAAATGATACCATTTGCTGGACGCTGCGAATACCGGCAATACGTGCCAGCTAAACCAAATCCACTAGGCTTGAAAAACTTTGTGCTGGCTGCTCGAGATGGACTAGTACTGGATTTTGAACGTCGAACGCAAAGACAAGTTAGGCTTACTTCAATACAGATTGAATTTGGCCAAAGCAATGATGAAGTATAGCGGCGGAAAGGTTGAACCCAACTTCGCGCTTTCTGGTTCTACATCTCGTCCCAGCTCCTCGACAAGACCCAGCTCTTCGACAAGACCCAGCTTGCCTTCCTCAAGTGATGTACCACCCACAAAAAACATCGGGCAGTTGTACCACAACCACAACCTGAAATAAGGCTTGACAATGTTGGTCATCTCCCGAGATTTATAGACAGCAAATCCGCCTCAAAATGTCGTCATCCTATGTGCTCCTCCCGCTGCCGCACTATGTGTATAAAATGTAATGTGTACTTATGTATACTCAAAAATAATTGTTTTGAAAATTACCATTCATACAAGAATTTTGGCCCATACTAAAACCTGCGGTGCACATATGTGCACCATTTTTTTTTACCACTTGTAATATTTAAAAAAAAATGAAAAAAATTGTGTGTTTCATTTATGCCCCTACAACTATAAAAAACCATAAAAAACATGATTGTGATACTTAGTTCAAGTTCAGGTCTTAAGAGGTTATATGTTCCAAAAATATATTTAACAAATAATTTATCTTCAACAATATGTAATAGGGTCTGAATGCTTCTGTAACAAAACGACATCACTCTTTTCTAGAAAACATCTTTTAAAGTCAGTAGTCAAAATTTCTCATTTAATTTAATGCTCCCTGTACGGACAATCAACACATTTAGAACGAAGTTTGTTTTTTTGTTAGCTTGTGTAATGCGAACTTAAGGATTCTGACGATATCCCGGACGTCAATGTTGAGCCGTACCGTTCGTTCAAGGAATCTTCGATTTCTAGTTTATAAAGAATGTACATACTTATCTTACAATTACAAAATTACACAGATAATTACTTAAGATATAAAGTAAAAATTAAACGTCATATAAAAAGTCACATTTTAATATCAGTGTTTTGTTTGTATCATCACGTGTAAACGACTTCAATAACTTATTACAAAATTGAAAACTCTTCCTCTATTTTCAATGAAAATAAAGTTAAAAACAAATAGTTTATTCTTCAATCGTTGGTAAGCCCCATAGTTTTATTTCATCTTCACAGGCTGTTAATAATTTATTGGCTGTAGAATGATGGCTGAGCGACACTACGGGCTTATTTCTAGTGTGAACTAGTTTCTGTGTACATGTACTAGAAACTAGATCCCAATAGAAAATTTCACCACTCGCCGAACCCGATATAATATGGCTATCCCGTTCATTAACGGCATTTTCTAACATATAATCCTTACTTTCGTGCCCTTTAAAGGTATTTAGGAGTTCTCCTGAATCCTTATCAAACAATCTTATTGTGTTGTCTGAACAACTTAATATATAGCATTGGCCATCATGCGTCATACTTCCATATGTGACAATATGGCCGATGTAATCCGAAAACATCTTTCCTACCCGTAAATCGTATAACCTCATGTGACAATCTACTGAAGACGTTAAAACTTCATGGTCTGTAACCTGCACAGAGGTTATAGAGTCTTTGGCGTCTTTTAATATCTGTACAGGTTCCTGCCTTCGACTGATAACATCCCAGAAACAAACAGTGTTATCTATGGATCCCGAAACTGCCATTGTAGATTCTTCATTAAATTTTATGCAAGTTACGGAACTGGCATGACCTCTATATCGACGTATCGGTTGTCCCGTTGTAACATCCCATAATATTACAGATTTATCGGCACTACACGACACAATATGGCTACTATCGCAAGAACCCGCAGCATCAAGTACTTCGTTGGCGTGTCCACCATAAGTTTTTAATAATAACTGGTTCTGAGGATTCCAAAGTTTAATTTTCTTGTCAGCGCCACAGGTTAGACAATATGTACCGTCTACATTAAAACGTACAGCCCGGATAGCTTGTTGTTTGCAAGATATTGTTGTGATTGGCGACAATTCCGTTTTTTCAGACATAATTTTGGCATTTGTTGTTGTGACTTTTCTCAAATCTTACTGGACAGTGGACTGTCAACACTAACAGTAACTGTCACCGTCTGAAGTTGTAAATTGTTATCATCAGTAAACCATAGACGATTAAATATTGCTTTCATAAGGACAGGTCCTCACGATTAGGTTATTTTGTATTCGTTTCTTAATTGTTCATTCGGAAAACGATTATAATACCTTTAAATATCAAATAATAGTTTATAAGTATATTATTTTAATAGAATACGTAGAAAAATATAATCTTTCTTATTATAAATATATCTCTATCAAATGCTTAAGACGTAGTTCAAAGAGCTATTTGGCATTAGACAACGCTAACATTATCTATACCTAATGTCATTTCATGAGTTGTAACTTATAACTTAAAATATAAGTTGTTAGTGGGTGGGAATCATCGTTTGTTAGTGGTTATTATGTTTTCCAATATTGTTTATTATTAAAAAGTTATAAATGCTTTTTTAAAGTGATGCCATACCACAAACTATGTATGTGAATTGTTATGATGCTGAATGCAGATTTGTTTACAACATTTATAGTTCAAACACGAAAACGTAGCTAATATAGAAGTGATTTACAAGTAAGTCTTGTAGTCAATTGGATTTATATTAAAATATATGAAGGTTACAAAGTCTAGAAAATATACATATGCACAAGACATATTGTTTATTTTCATATAATTTGTATGTATTTTTGTATAAGTGTTTCCAAGGTGTCTACATCATTTACGATCACATCAGAATTAGTTCATTATTCTAAATCATCTCATTGTTCATTGAGGGAAACAGTTTCGAATAAGAGGTATGAGATTGTTGTTGTCAGATAGACTTTTTTAAAGGAATATGAGTTAAGGAATGTAATTCTAGTAAGAATTTTTCGTAAAATGTTTATGAAAACATACCTAGTACATACAAAGAGTTACATATACAAGACAGGGCTATACATGTTTATAGATATTTTCAAATACATATAAGGAGTTTTGACAAACTCATGATTTGTTTAATTATAGTTTGTAACACTCTTATTTCCCATAAACATATTAATGGCAATAAGCATATTATCCAATATGCATATTACTGGAGCATTTTTATATGAGTATAAAAATGCTCCAGTAATATGAGTATTTTAAGAGGCAAAACATGTTAAAATCTGAGATTTTTTATGAATGAGGTAATCTTTAAAAATATCCTTGTAATGTCACATATTCTGTCACGATATTTAGTGGATCTTCCAAATGGGCATGGTCCATATATTATTGAGTTTAAATATTGTTTTATTTAAATTTAATAAGTGTTTGTGGCCCCCAATAGGCAAAGTTAACAACAAAAAGTATGTCAAGAATGTGTAAAGATAAAACCGTTTAGCTGTTTTCTGTAGTCCATGCAATTTCCAAGTTATGGGTGATAATTGTTGAAATCTATGAAGCAATCACATTCTTAAAGATTTCGTTTATTCAACGGACAGCGTAACAGTATCCTTATAGAGATCCGCACAGTCCGACGATTTAAGCAAGACTCTCTCGGACTGTGGACCACCCGTATTTATACTAAAATGACGACTGTCATAAACAAGTCTAGTAACATCATAATTGTTGTTTTAGCAATGTATTTTGATCATTTCTCACTATAAATTGATTCTGTTACAAGCAATAACTAGTTATTCTAATAAATTATAATCCAATGTTCCTCTTTCGACAATCATGATTTTGTTTTATAAAGCCTTCGCGCCGATAGACATAATATATTTTTATAATTGTTGCTGTGATTTCAACAGTTACCCTTTTTTTTGGTCAGTTGTTGTCTCCAATGTTTCTTATTCTAAATAGTACCGACTTCCATTGCTAATTCCTTATTCCTATGTTCAAACAACATATAAACAATCAATTACTTTTCTGTAAGCAGCATTAATATGCATACTGATATATATTATAACAATCAATGTTTGTATAAATCTCCCTTATGTGGTTTTTAAATAAATATAGAATGAAAAATTAATCAATGTTGGCAGAAATCAACCCTCATGGATCAACCTGTGGAAACCGTCTTGTATAATAAACTTAATATGTTTATGGCCAATTTGAAAAGGTCCTGAACTGAACTATCCAGTTGCAAAGAAATTTGACGAGCAGCTTCTATCTGCCAAGCTATTTTATATAATGGTAATATGTGCAACTGAATTGACTGCTGTGCTAACGCGTCTATTTCGTCACTCCTATTTAAAAGATATAATTCCAAAATCTTGGAAGACCGCCCTTGTCCATCTAAACCCTAAAAATACTAACAAAATCTGTGTTACTACAGGCCTATTGCAAATACCTCCCTGCTCCCTAGAATAATGGAGATGTATAAACTGCCAGCTCCTGACTTGCTTATAACTGCCAGCTCTTGACTGATTGCCAGTTAATCAATGTCTGGCAATATGGCTTTCGCCATGTTCGATCGGCGAGCGATCTTCCGGTGTACTTAAGACACCGGTTGGTAGCGGCCATTGAAAGTAAGGTAGAGGATCTGACAGTTTGTTTCGATATATCGAAAGCCTTCGATAGTGTATGGCACAGGCGCTTCTTTTGAAGCTACTTTCCTATGTGCTTCTCGAGTGCTTATGCAATTGGATCACTAGCTTTTTAACTGGGCGTAGCATACAGGTCGTTATCGACGGACGGTCGTGAAAGGTGATGTTCCCTAGAACTCCTAGCTATTCTTAAGAATTCCTTCTGCATATCAATGTTATGGTGGATACACTCAACATTCATTGTTATGCGGATGACAACCCCAGAGATGCTGCATATTCCAGCCGTGCAGGGCTTTCTCGGGAAAATGTCGATATCGATCGATGGAATGCCAAAAAAAGCTTGTGTCTTCTGTTGAAACTACCTTAGAGAAGGTTTCAAAATAAGGTAAACTTTACGATGTTCAGTTCAATCCCCAGAAGACACAAGTTTGCGCGTTTACCACTAAGAAAACCTCATTCTGATGTCTATACTCTATATTTTCTAAGAAGATCGTGAAGGTTAGCGGTCTGTTATCCGTTTCTTCCCGTTAGAGACAATGTAAGATGATGTTTCTATGAAATTTTTGTATGTACAGATTTTGACTTGTTGCCATTATTTATGTTAAATATGTATTTTATATGTTAGGTGTATTTTATGTTAAATATATAAAATAAAATGTATATATACATTTTATTATACATAATATTTTTTTTTATTCATGACTTTCGTTTATAATCTCTACCAAACTATTTATTTTAGTTTCAGTACAAATATGGCGACAGTACAAAGTATCGAAGCTAAGCGGATAGTAATAAACCGTCCGAAAGACAAACTGAATAACGAAATTTCATCCACTTCTAGCGAAGAGGGCTCCGAACCCATTATAAAGTTTAATAAATTCTACAGACCATACACTTCACAGTCTGACACAGAAGCACCTAGACCAATCCAGACCAGAGGTCATTACAAATCCACCGGCAATTTACATTATAATGAAATCAATCACAACACAATACAAAATAGCATCACCAATATAGACATCACCCTACATAGCAGCGAGATTAAGAAATTCGAATCGTTACGTATTCCAATAGTTGGGTATGAAGTTATGGAAGAAAGAGCCAGATTCACAATATACAAACTGAAGGTTGAAGACGATAAAAGGGACCAATCGTGGCTAGTTTTCCGACGCTATACAGATTTTGTGAGATTGTACAACCGAATAAAGAATGAACAGCCAAGTTTAATGCTGCCTCTTCCAGGTAAACGGTGGTTTAGAGACAATTTCGAACCTGCCTTTCTGGAGGATCGAGTGCGGGGCCTGCAAATATTTGTGAATGCTGTCTTAAGTAAATTGCCCAATCACAAAGTTGTCAGAGAATTTTTCTGTTTGGATGAGCCGCCACAAGTGTTCAGTTATCAGCCAGAAGTGCAAGCAGTGTATGGCGCATTGGAAGATTCTATAACGACCCTAAAAGTGCAGTTGAAACAGAAAGATGCGACCATAATGCATTTGAATAAGCGGGTTGCGCTTTTAGAAGACCAGATCAAGAACTGTCCGACGTGTAGTACAAATAAGTCAACAAAATAACGTCTATAAGGTACAGAGATTGACGTTTAACGTCATCACGAAACGTCAGACTGCATCTGGAAGATTAGGTAGATAAGTACCTTTTATTGATTTAAAGCAGTAAATGTATTTTTATTTAATGTGTTTTGTTTATATTATTTTGGTACATACTTCCATTCATTTGATTATAAGTATGGTTTAAGATATAAATTATTATATTATTAGTAATATAGTGAGTGAAAATGTCATGAAAGAAACATTAGTGATGTTATAACTTGTCTACTGTTTCGTTTTCAATTACTACAGTTAACTAAAACAAAGCTTGGTTTATTCATGAATGGCGAACACAAGCAATTACAGTTTATTCCATTTCGTTATTAAAATAATAATGTGTCGATAATTCAACTTCCACTAAGTAACAACTTAATTAAATCGTCGATGGATGAAGGATATGATAAAATAATTCTTTTTCAAGTGGTAATTTTGTTATGTAATTTGTGTCATTTTTTAATTTACTTACATATTACGTATAAAGAAGTTTGCATTTGAATTTTATATTTTTCTGTTTTATAGATTCAGCATTTAATGTTTATCTGTGGTACAAATAGTTAGTGATATTAAAAATATACAAACCTTACATTATTGTAATCGTTATGGGATTTAATGTGGCCTTAATGTTTAAAATGGTTCACATTTAATATTATTAATAATAATTGTATTACTAGGTGCTATTTGTATATTAATGTGATGATATTTTAATAGAAAACAGTTTATTCATTGTTTGTTTTATTTTATGTTAATAATAAGCCTCACAGCCCGTTCAGTCACCCGTACATGTCTACCCTTTTTTTTTAACGTTGGAAAATGCGTTACGCATCGTCCCGTCGACCAGGAAGGTACCCCGCGAGGGGGTATGTGGGACTACGCGGCAGCATAGAAGACGCTGCCATTTTTAGACTACCCACTAAAAAACCATAGGTTGACCTCATCGCCTTAGTGGGACGCCACGGAATCGCTTTCACACTCACCGTGACGCTCCGGCGGAACCTCCTGCGAGGGGCTCCGATCAACTTAGGGACACTCTCACTGCGTAGGCCTATAATGGCCGAGAGAGGTCACCCCGCTCTCCCGCCTAGGCACTACAGCTCGGGAAGGAGGCTGCGGGTGTACCTTCCTACATATCTACCCTTAAAGGAAGGAAAGAAGATATATAACAAAACTCTTAAAGATATTATAAAGAAGCTACAAAACCAATAATATAACAACAATTAATTAAAAGGTATACAGTAATAACCAAATAAAATAAAAAAAATATTGCCTTTAACCCTTACTAACAAGCTTTCAAAACAATTTTAATGCTAATTCTAAGTAACTCGTTATCACAAACACGTGAAAAGTGAAAACACATTAACCGTCCTTTAAAAATGTGGCAACATTGCATTCTTATTTGACATGTTTTGGTCATCAAAAATGAAATACTGAATAGTGAATACATAAAACAACATAATATTTGACATTGTTTTGATTTTCAGTTTTGGGAAAGTCCTATAATTATTATATTATTATGATTATAATTAGACGTTTATAGAATATTGTATTTATTTATCACGACTATACCATATATACATCAGACATGTACATTTTTTTGTAATTTGTTTAAGGAATACAAGCATAATGTTATTAAATACAATAGCAGATAAAATTAAAATATTTTAATGTTAGTGTATAGTGATAAGCAATAGTATATAAATATGTTCCTTGGTGATGAGTGTTTTTAGTTTTAGTTAGTTTCAGTTTTCGATTACAATATACTGTGCCATCTATTTATACCAGCTTTTTAGCAATATTTAGTATTTGAGACCATTAGATCACTACTATGTAGTAGACCAGCACTTGGTGTTACATTATTGTCCTATAAAAGGTATGTGAATATGTCGAGCTAGACCAGAACCTCGTCCTATTTCATTGTACTATAAAAGATTGCTATGTGAATTATGTCGACCGAGGTAATCATCCGTCATGCTCGAGATGAGGATCTGCAGCAGCGCATGGAGCTCGTCCGGCGTGGACTATCTGCTTACTTTTGGAGTGCCTTTGTTTATTTCTTTTTCCAGGAGGCAAGTTTGTACAATACTATTGTTCATAAGTTACATCTAAGCACTGGTACTTTAGTATAATAACATTGTTTGTGTTCAGCTGACTCTAGAGTGTTGTGTACTGGGAGCGGCAGTACTATTTATATTTTGCGGCTTTTCTGTGATGGCGTGCCTGTCGGTTTTGCCAATTGCTGCTGCTGTTGTGGCACTTGGTGTATCAGCTACGCACCAGGCTCTGGCACATAAGCAAGCTCAGGTACTCATTGTTTTTTAAGTCTAGTTTTAATCTAATTGTTCTGGTTCTTACCCCCTCATAGAAGAAAGGTGTGGGGCATCAATCATAGGTGTGAGATATGGTAGAAAGATGGTAGTTGTTTTCTGCTCTTTATCTGTCTCAGTTCCTTAAGTTTGTTATTATTATTAATAATATCCATATAACATAAAGTTTTTTACACATCAAACATGATAGTATAGGAAGTAATTTACAGAAAATAAGAGGGGAGATGTTTGGACTGGTGGCAGAGGTACGTGGAGTGCTGTTGCCTTCCCCTGGCACTGGAAGACTACCAGTGCTCATTCAGCTGAACTTACCAAAACAAAGTACATCAACTTATTCACTAGTAAGGACTCCAGTTTATTAATCAATTTATATTGCAAATGATGTTAGAAACTCAAAGTTCCTTTGTTATGTAACACATACATACTGTGGTATACAATAAAATATAAAAATAAATAATTACATTTTCTGTAATTATGTTGCTAGATTTTATAAAAGTTTTGTTTATTGACATTTCAGGTGGTAGGCACTGTAAGTGTGTCCGAGTATTGGGGACCAGAGAACAAAGGTTGGTTACATGCCCTGGTTGTGCATCCTGAGTAAGTACTGCCTTTCTTATTTTTTTATTTAGCTCCAATTTTTAAGCTGTTATCAATAACAGCTTACTAATCAATTATTAAAACCTACAATGTGCCACCTGACTACTTTTTCATCAAAAACCACAAGCTTTATGATTATTTTTATTGATATTAAATTCTTTATCTAAAAAAAAAATATGTAGTTCAGATTTTAGAAATAATAAAAATAATGAAAGCAAAATCAGTAGGTGTTAATAATGCGTAGATGGCGCGGGCGCGGCGTCGGCTCGTCGCTGGCGCGGGGCGCGCGCGCGGGCGGGGCGGCGCGGGGCGTGCGCGCGATGCTCGCCCTCGTGTCGCTGCTGCAGCCGGCCGCTAGTGCCGCGCTCGCTGCTGCCGGGTGCGACCACACATCTCACACTTATTTATTATTATTATACTATAGATTATGGGAATTGGTGGTGGTGGGGGTTATGAGGGCTATTGCCCCCCAGCTCGAGCATTTGAGTATTACATATATATTTTTTTATCGTCGTAAGCAGTCTATTTGCATCGCAGGTATTATGAGTATTTAATACACCTTTTAAACATATGGTATTATTGTAGTGTAGTTTTGAATCCCCGACTCAATAACAGGAGTGTTATAAGTTTAACCTGTAGATCTGTGTATCTGTCTGTGGCAACGTAGCATCCAAACGCGTGGACGGATATGATTGCGGGTTTTTTTTAATCGTTAGCCTGGTTCGTTGAGATGGTTCTCAGCTATGTTTGGCCGAAATAAAAACAGTCGTCTCCAAGATATTGAGGTTTTGACTTTTGTTGGTGCGGGTGAAAGGTTCTTATGCAATATTGATAGAAATACTTAAGCAAGTGAAAAGTTGCGTGTCCGTAGGTTTCTTAGGTACAATAATGAAACCTAACTTTAAAAAAAAAAAAAAAAAAATATTAAAATCCCGATACAAAAAAACCTCTAAAAGGAACAAAAATAATATTAAGTACTTATATTATAAAGAAATAAATATAATAAATAATAAATAGTCTAAGACCTCGTAACTTCATAAAATAGACACCAGCGTCAACGTACGTACAACAGTCCTCCTATTTATTTAGTTATTATCGTAAAACATTTTCATGACCTATACTTTGATTTGATTCTAAATATAGAAGGGAACAATACGACATGCCCAAAACGGTACATACAAAACGGCCTACCTTTGACAAATCGTCCCATAGCTCTGCCAATCGAGGTATCACGCCCTGATGAATATAGAGGTCTATGTGTAAGGTCTTATATATAGAAAACAAGATTAATGAATGCTGTTAGAGGCACAATTAAGGTAACTCAATTGGCAGAGCTGCCGGACCGTTTCCTAAAGGTGCAGGTCCACGTCTATACGGATAGTAATTTCGAGGGTTTAAAAAAAATAAAAGACGGGCTGCGTTGAAAGGATCTTGAGTTTAATAAAGAATCCATCATAGATACAAGTTACATATGGTTGACATAATGTTAACTTAAACTTAACTGCATATAGCATATGTAAAGTTAAGGAACCGTAATTGCTATCTTTAAACAAAAAGGTGTTTAAACAACGTCGTTGAACACATATATGTATATATAAAAATCCTTTTTATTACGTTTAGTTTATGGCACATAATTGATTACAAGTTAATATATAAATTTACCAGTTATAGATTAATTTTAATAGAAGACATTTATGTCGAGACAATGCGAGTTTAAGCGACGTACACTTAATAGCCCGGAGTTTGATGATATTACGGTATAATAAGAAACAGTCAAGTGTTAATTTACGTCTTAGTTAATGTATGGAAGTATGTAGACTGCATTAATAATGAGGCGTGTGTCGCAGGTGGCGCGGCGGCGGCTGGTCGGAGCGCGCGCTGTGCGGCGCCGCGCTGGCGCTGCCCCTGGCACGCCTGCTGGCCGCCGACGACTAACCGCACTAATTATAATATTTTTTTAATTAAATTGTTTTTAGAAAATGTATGTCATTTGTTACTCTTTTTTTCTATTATTTCTCTTATTTGATTTATTCGTATCATTGATTTTCTCTTCGTCTTGAAATAGGAGACTGAGCTTAGACATTTCGATGGTCACCTGCAAACAAATTAAATAGTACTTAAAAAATACTGGGCCGAGGCGAGGAACTACCTACTAATTACCGAAAATAATGTAAATACAGGTATATGTTTACACACCTTGAGTGCCTTTGCTCGGCCAGCCTCGTGTGTGCTCTTCGCGATGGCAAAAATCACGCTGTACGACTGCGTGCGCGCAGCCAACTGGACCAGAAGAGAGCTTCCGATGACGTCCGCGGCCGCCCATGCGCTGGAAATTCCCGCGGCCGCTTCCTCCATGCTCAGTGGTCCGTTCAGCCACTGTAAAATGATGATGGTTAACTTTTTATAGTCAGTAAATTGCTAGTCGCGATAATTGGAACTGATTATCTCTTTAAAGTACAAAACAATTTATAAAAAAAAAATTAAAGTTTATAAATATGGAGTGAGCATGCCTGTGGTTCTTGCCGCTCAGGCTGCAGGCTACATAGTGCTCCACGCAGCAGTAGATCTGATAGAGTGGCCTCGGGCTGCAAGTGTTCATTGAGCCCTGGTTGGATCTTGGGTCTGGTTGTTACATCTGCGAGCTCAATCAGCAAAGCGGGGCTGAGATGTCTCCAAAAGGCGCTGGCTAATCTCACACGCTGACAATATTGAATTGCAAATACATATTAGGAATAAGTATGTATTGATATTTTAACATTGTACGGAAACTTAAAAAACACTGATTCCAAACAAATTTCTCCAGCCTTTATCACAGTACTTGCTCCCTTTTGTGGCTGCATCACTAATAATAAATTTATATCCATACTGTTTATAGTCCGGGAGCCAGTGACAGATTTTCATGACCAATTTCCTCCCGAGTGAAAATTTGTAAAATCAAAAATGCAATAGGAAGTTGTGTTATGAAGCTTCGCGATCGTCAGCTGCGACTCCGGTGGTGGAGAAGGCAGTGGCAGCCTCCCACGCACGAAGAAAAAAAAATTTTTTTGTCATTTCCTCCCATTCTAAAACTTCTTGAATAATAGTTTATCTAATATCTTGAAGAGAAAATAAAGTCAGCTGACCATAACATGGTGGATTATACGTCAGCTGGCCGCCCGAATATGAAAAAAAATAAAAAAAATTCAATGATTTCCTCTCAACTAAAAATTAATCTGGTGATGGTGGTTTATATGTTACTGTGAACAAAAATTAACATCAGCTGGCTGTATCTCAGTGGAAAGTTCGTCAGCTGGTTACTTGAAATGTGTAATGTAGCTGCATTTCACCTACTGAATCTTATCAGCTGACGACTTTTCCCTTTACTTACAGCTAGCTGATTTGTTTTATTATTTACTAGAGTATATTAACTATTCTCTTATAAATTTTCATCCAGGAGGAAATCACTTTTCTCTATTTATCTCCTTTTCTTATACAAATTAAAGTTAAACATGAGCCATTTTTACATTGTAGCTAAATTGTAGATTCAAATTACCCTCTCCAGATTTTATGCTATAGCAGAGCGTAAAACACACTAACGAGAGGGTAAGTTGAAATTATAATGTGACTCGAATAGAAAGTGAGAGATTCCATGTTTAAGTTGGTCAGTCGAACATAGTGTTATTATGGTAACGGATAATTAAAAATAAAAATGTCTAACGTGGTACCTTTTATAAAAAAACTAATGTTCTTTCAAAATTATTTAGTGAATATAATTTAAATAAGTGTAGATCTATATCAACAATACGAAAAGTTAATAATCTAACCGGTCAAAATAATGTGCTTCCTACACAACTTAACCATTTTCAGTTGTATCACAGTGAGTGTTATCGACGTTATACTGCTTTGCCGCAAAAATATCGGAAAATAAGAACGACATCAGAAGAGACACCTTCAACATTAACGTAAATATATGGGTAGAATGTTATTTCTTTCTACTATTTCGATTATAATTTTTTAACAATTCATTGTAAGAAAAAGTATAATTTAGTGTAATGCATTATTTGCGTCATGTATTCCAACTAGGGAATTACACTATTAAGAACTTCTACAGTAAGCATATACATTATATATAAGAGTGTTTCGAATGAATGTTTTATATCTTTTTTTCTTTTAATCCCAACCTGTCAAAACACAGTCCCCTGGCGCGTCCCCATCCCAAAATCTTCACTTTAAATCCAATTTTAAAATAATATTTAAGTGCGTGTAACAAATTTAAAGTATATTATAAAACTAAATATAGTGAAAATGATATATGTTGAACAAACACTACGTAAATGTAATAATAATTATTCGAAATTACCGCCTGAATGTTGTCCTAAATATTTGAACACAATCCTCTGGTTAATTTGAAAAAATAAAACAAAATTATATAGTCTATGATAACGACTCAATTTTCTGTTGAATGAATCGCTGACAGTGGGAAGTCTTCTAAAAATGAAAACTTCTAAAATTGACAACATTCACCGTTGAGCAGTCGACCGGGACACATGTCCCTCTTACCTGCTCCGCCTATCCGCGCCACCTACCTGGGCCGTCACGCTGACCGCCCAGCCACCTGCACCGACCACCTGCACCGACCGTTCGTACACCTGCGCCAGTCAAGATAACGACCTCCATTGTGTGCAAGCCAGCGGTGTGATTGTGTTTGTGTGTGAGTCATCGCCGCAAGCACACCTGCGGGCCGGCGAGCCTGCATAGGGGTCCAACAAGTCCGACGTCGCCCTAGTTAGGGTACGAAACGCAATTCAAAGACTTCGTCGTAATAGCCTGCGTCGTGTAAGTACACAGTCGTTAGGGTATTAGGCACACCTCTGTCACCTACTGACAGAGATTCAATAGGGTTCACGATAGGCACTCGCCTCCCTGCTCACGCAGGGAGGACGGCTCATATCTCCGGGCTCCACCATGGACCCCAAATCCGCGGCGGAACCCGAAGATCTGTCCAAGTCGCAGTTCTATGGTTGGGTCCACGGAATTGCGCCTCAATTATGCCTGCGCTACTCTGACTTGTTAGGCATCGAGTCTCCGCCCTCGACCTCGCGCGCCGCGATCGTGACCGAGAGCACCTCCGACATGGAGGTCGAGGCCGCCACTCCTACGGAGCAGACGGCCTCGGATTCCGAGTCGGGGAGTTCGTCCCCTTCCTCGGACGCTGACGAGGACGACGGTTTCACGACCGTGCAGACCAAATCGGCCAAGAGGAAGGCGACGAAAGCGCTCTCCTCGAACGTCCCGCGAAAACGGGCCTCAAAACCCGCTAGTAGCGAACCCGCGTCGCCCGACCGTTCTTCGGGCCCGGGCCCGACTCGCGAACGCGCGCCGATCGCGCCCGAAGCGCCCGCGTCCGCGTCGCCGTCGTCCGCGCCTTCAGCGCCCGCGGAGGCACCTTCAGCGCCTGCGCCTTCAGCGCCACGGAAGTCCCCCGCGCCGCCGCCGCTTTACATAAGGGACAAGTCTAAGTGGGACACTCTGTCCGCACTTATGACGGAGCACAAGCTCCATTTCACGTCCGCCCGAAATACCGCCGACGGTATCCGCGTTCAAACCGCGTCTTCGTCGGACCACCGTGGTCTGACTCGTCTCCTCCGCGAACGTGGTTACGGATACCACACCTACGCGCTAGAGGATGAACGCCGCTTAACGGTGGTCATCCGAGGGCTCCCCGTGGAGCTCACTACTGAGCGGATTTTCGAGGACCTTAAGTCCCAATCCTTCCCCGTCATCTCGGTGCACCGCATGTACCGAGCGACCACTAGGGTCCCGTTCGATCTTGTTCTCGTCCATCTCGAGCTTTCCCCGGAAGGAAAGCAAATTTTTAACGTTAAGGCAGTCTGCCAACTCTCCGGCCTTAGGGTCGAACCTCCACGTGGTCGCGGTTTTCCTGGTCAGTGTCATCGCTGCCAGCTCTATGGGCATTCCCAACGTTTTTGTCACGCGCGTCCAAGGTGCGTCAAGTGCCTGGACGACCACGCGACAGCCGACTGCTCGCGGAAGGGACCGGTCCCTGAGGATCCTCCCAGCTGCGTCCTGTGCGGACAGAAGGGCCATCCTGCGAATTATCGCGGGTGCCCCAAAGCGCCGCGCAGGACACAGCCGGCAAGGCATCCTCCTCGGTTCGCACAGCCTCCATGGGCTCCTCTAGCCCCTGGGAGGCCCGCGGCCCCTCAGGCATCCCAGGCCCCTCAGGCAAACGCGAACGCGATCGCGAACGCTTGGGTGAAGCCTCCGAGGATTATCCCACAGCCCGTCCCCCAGTCGTTGCCGCCGCCGCCGGTTCGAAACTCCACCGACGGAGTTGCGAGTTCGCTCGCGTGCGTCACGAGCCTCTTCGGTGTAATAGACATCGAAGAGCTCCTAGTCTTTTCAAATGAAATGAGGGATTCCGCGCGGAACCCTCCCGCGAGGATGGAAGTGCTCCTCAAGCACGCCGTCCTAATCAAATCGATATACGAACACACGATGTCAACATGATGACATCGCGTGGAAGGGTAAAACCTCGCTCTCTGACTGTCGCTACATTCAACGCGAACGGGCTACTTAAGCAGATAGATCTAGTGCGCGACTTCGTGGTCACGCACCAGATAGACGTCCTGTTAGTACAAGAGACCTTTCTGAAGCCGTGTAATCGTGATCCGCGCATCGCAAATTACCGTCTCGTTAGGAACGATAGGGCAACCGCGAAGGGGGGAACCATCATCTATTACAGAAGGTCTCTTCATTGCACTCCGCTCGATCCGCCCCAACTAGTCAACGTAGAAGCGTCATTATGTCAGGTGGGTATGACCGGCCATCAGTCGATCGTACTAGCATCCGTCTATCTTTCTCCCAATAAAGCCTTAGTTGAGAGGGACCTTAAGTCCTTACTCCAATTAGGTAACGCAACCATTCTGGCCGGCGACCTAAATTGCAAACATCCCCGCTGGAACTCCACTGTCGCAAACAGTAGAGGAAATCTCCTTGATAGGCTAAGTTACAAGGCTGGTCTCGACTTCGAGATCACCGCGCCTTTGAGTCCCACGCGATACTGCGACACAGACTTCCGACATGACAGACCCGACGTGCTCGACATAGTACTCTTGAAGGGCGTGACACTCCAGTTACGTTCTATCGAGACGCTATCCGAGCTAGACTCTGACCATCGACCGGTCCTATTTCAGCTAGGACTTCCTCCCCTTAGGGAACCCGCGACCAAAACAATTATTAACTGGACGAAGCTTCGAGAGCAACTCCATTCCCCCGTACCAGCGCACCTCGACAAAATTCCTGACCAGCTTACATCGGTCGAGGACGCTGTCTCAGCCGCGACTAACTTCACAGAACATTTGGTAGACAGCATAGGAAAGTCCTCGAGGGAGGTCCGAGTGAACTTCGAGGGTTACCGAGCACTCCCTCCGGACATTAGACTCCTCATCACCCGTAAAAACGCCGCGATTAGAGCCCATGACCGATACCCGACAGATGACAACCGACGGAGGCTGCGCCGTCTTCAGAGGGAGTCGAGACAAGCTCTCGACGACTTCAGAGATAGCGGCTGGGATAGGACGCTTGCGACGCTCTCTCCAACACACCAGGCATTCTGGCGGTTGCAGAGAGCGTTGAAGGCGGACACTGTCTCAGATATGCCTCCCTTGGTTGGACCTAACTCCGCCATCGCGTTTGACGACTCTGACAAAGCTGAGTGCTTAGCCGACAGTCTAGAGAGCCAGTGCCGTCTGTCTGCTCAATCCGTTGATCGCGATCATGTCGAAATAGTCGACAAATCGGTCAATATAATGTGTTCTCAGCCACCGGCCGGTCCGCCAATCGAGGAAACGAACCTAGACGAGGTGACGTCCATAGTTAGGGCGCTTCACGTCAAGAAATCGCCAGGTCCCGATAGGATCACTAACAAAGTGATAAAGCTTCTTCCGCCTCCTTTAATTTACCTATTGGTTACCATTTTTAACGCTCTACTGGCCGGTTGCTCGTTTCCGGCCCAGTGGAAAGAGGCCATAGTGATAGGGTTCCATAAGCCGGGCAAACCCCGGCATCTGCCTAGTAGTTACCGTCCCATTAGTCTTCTTAGTTCCTTAGGGAAAGTATATGAGAGAATCATCCTCTGTAGACTTAGATCGGAAGTCGAGAGACTCAAAATCATCCCAAATGAGCAGTTCGGCTTTAGAGCCAACCATTCATGTTCCCATCAGGTGCAACGCCTCACGGAGCACATACTGATAGGGGCCACTGTGAGGGCCAAGAAGCATAGGACAGGAGCGCTCTTCCTCGATGTAGCTAAGGCGTTCGACAGGGTCTGGCACAATGGACTGGTGTACAAGTTATACCAGTTCAAGGTGTCGGACAGACTCGTACTCATCATACGAGACTACCTGACGAATCGCTCCTTTCGCTACAGAGTGGAAGGCGTTTTGTCAACCCCCCGCCCCATCAGGGCGGGTGTTCCCCAGGGTTCAGTTCTCTCGCCCATCCTCTATTCCATCTACGCTAGCGATATTCCTAGACCGCGATCTAAAGTGCACCTTGCCATGTACGCGGACGATACCGCGCTTTACACGTCCTCTAAGGATCACTGGGAGATATACCAACGTCTCCAATCCGCAGTCGACTCCCTTGAGAGTTGGCTGCGGAAATGGCGGATCGAGGTAAACCCTGAGAAGAGCGTTTCGGTGCTCTTCGAACGGGGCCCCCCAAGGATCCTCCCGCGAATCAAACTCTTTGATAAACCGATACCTTGGAAAGACGAGGCAAAATACCTAGGAGTAACGTTAGATAGAAAGTTAGTTTTCACTGCGCATATTAGGACCGTTCGTAGCAGAGCGGCCTACATATTAGGTCGTTTATATCCGCTGTTAGGCAAGCGGAGTAAAATGTCCCTTCGCAATAAGGTGACACTTTACAAAGCTTGCATACGTTCCGTCATGTCCTATGCGAGTCCCGCTTTTGCGCACGCTAATCTGAAACCCCTTCAGGTGATTCAGAACAGGTTTACACGGATTGCAACCGGGGCGCCGTGGTTCGTACGCAACATCGATCTCCATAGAGACTTGAACCTTCCGACCATCGCTCAGTACTTCAAGGGGCTTTCCCAAAAGTACTTTGAACGTGCTGAGCGACACCCGAACCCACTGGTGGCTGACGCCGCAGAGTATAGACCACGTAAGACGACTTTAGTCAGAAAAAGAAGACCCAAGTCGGTACTCGTTGACCCCGACGACGCGTTCACAGTAGGTAATAATGTGTACGCGTAGGCATAATTGACACCACACAACATACAGACACACACCGTCTGTACCGGTATAGACGAGGTCCCAACTGAGTAAGTGCTCCGTTGCTCCGGCGTTCTGCCGTCGGAGGACGCTAGTGTCCAAATTTCCTTAGCTTCCCTCCTGACTAACGACGCCCCGAGCCGAGGTCCGTGTCTCAATCTGAGACGCCCTCGGGACGTCGTTCCCCATGGGGGCCCATCTGGCCCCCCCTTTTTAAGGGTGGGTCTCCTGACCCACCCATTCCCCCGGTGACGCTGTAATAGCCAACAGGGCTAACAGCATAGACAAAAAAAAAAAAAAAAAAAAAAAAAAAAAAAAAAAAAAAAAAAAAAAAAAAAAAAAACTAAAATTGAAAACAGCAGAGTAATCTTCCAGCCTTTTATAGACTTGAAAATCGCTTGTTATTAGCTTTCATTCTATATATTTAAAACCCTATTTTAAAACAAAAAGTGAGCAGGACAAATTTCATGCAAAACTTTCCCGTTAGAGAAACACCCATATATAATTTTTACTTAAACAATAAGTGTATACTTGCGCTGTTATCAAAAGTAATAATAATATAAATTACAAATAATTAATTATTAATTAATTAATGATTAATTATATATGGTCGCAGCGGAGGGTGCAAAAGGAAATAAGACATACTTAAAATTAATGTATTTTATAATTAAATTACATTCTATATGATTCTAAAACTGCGATGCGAACCGATGCGACTCAAGCCAAAGCGAGAGCAAAATGAATAACCGTTGTTAGTATTTTTATTCATTATATTAAAATAAAATTTCATTAATTTATAAAATTATGCTTCAATAAATTATTGATTAATTAAACTTTAGTTATAACTATATTTCCTTCATTCTCAAATCTCAATCAAATATACTGCCAAACAACCTGAGAAAAGTGATTTCCTCCTGGATGAAAATTTATAAGAGAATAGTTAATATAGGTACTCTAGTAAATAATAAAACAAATCAGCTAGCTGTAAGTAAAGGGAAAAGTCGTCAGCTGATAAGATTCAGTAGGTGAAATGCAGCTACATTACACATTTCAAGTAACCAGCTGACGAACTTTCCACTGAGATACAGCAAGCTGATGTTAATTTTCGTTCACAGTAACATATAAACCACCATCACCAGATTAATTTTTAGTTGAGAGGAAATCATTGAATTTTTTTTATTTTTTTTTATATTCGGGCGGCCAGCTGACGTATAATCCACCATGTTATGGTCAGCTGACTTTATTTTCTCTTCAAGATATTAGATAAACTATTATTCAAGAAGTTTTAGAATGGGAGGAAATGACAAAAAAATTTTTTTTTCTTCGTGCGTGGGAGGCTGCCACTGCCTTCTCCACCACCGGAGTCGCAGCTGACGATCGCGAAGCTTCATAACACAACTTTCTATTGTATTTTACAAATTTTCATTCGGGAGGAAATTCATGATGAAAATTGATCGCTGGCTCCCGGACTATTACTGTTGAATGTTATTCATTAAACCTCCTGCAGCTTATAAACATTATTTACCTCTTTTATAGTAGTATGCAGCAGCAATTCATTTAGAGCTCTATAAGGAGATTGCACATGTGGGTCAACAAGACATAGGACAGTCACACACATCCATCCCAACAGCACTACCAACACAGGCTCCTGCCATTTTTGATTACTCTTTAACTGCTGCTCTAATACCGCTTCAATGCTAAATACTATCTAAAAATTAAATTATATTTTTAGTTTCATTATAATTAAAACTAAGATTTTTTTTTTAAGAATAAAAACAATTTTCTTACATTATTAGTAACATTTGTCACAGCTAATGGGTCACTATTTTGAAGTACATCTAAATATTCTTTTAAAAAATCAGTGTTATATTCAGTGAAATCTTGTATCAATTTCTGTATTAATTCCTTTGCTTCAGGTCTGGTAGGTATATTCTCTTGAACAAAGAGATCGTCGAAATTTTTTTTTATATCTTCTATGCTATCTGATTCACTTGAGTTGCCGCTTGCTCCAGAATTGGAATTGTTGTCTTCTTCCATTATAGTCTCCTCCATTTATATTGTTTTGGGTTTTGCTTAGGCGGATATAACTGTAAACCATTAACTAATATACATTATTACGTCTCTTAGATAAAACATCTAATTGGATCTTTAATAAATAGAAACTTAATCTAATTTATGTACTCATTCAAAATTTAAATGTAAATAATTATACTATTTTAATATTAGTGGGAGTTGAAATGTAAATAAATAATTTAGTTTTAAATAAAAATGGTTAGGTATATAGAGTTAAACAAATACGAACATAGTTTGTTTTCAAACATGTTATAAATAAATACAAACCAAAAACTCAAGAAAGTAAATAATATAAAACTCCCAAACTCCTATTGAAGACAGTATTTAGATGAAAAATTCGGACAAGTGAAAACAATTTTAAACTTAGTATTTAATATTTACTGATAAGTGATAGGTTATTTACTATTTAGGCCTGAATATTTTTTAAAATATCGTGTTTTTGATATATAGATATTTTTTAATATATCAATATTGGGGTTTGATATTTGAAAAATATATATCGATATTTCGATATATCGGCTTTATTTAAAATAAATATTATAAGTCAGCTAAAAATTGATTATCTAGACATGCAATTGGTGTTTATTTTTCAGGTTTTTTGGGTTGCTAAATTAGTTGTATTTCCGCTGCGGTTATATTTTTTGCCCACATAAGTTGGATGAAACACTTCTTCTGTTAACTTTTTCAAAATACATACCATACATACATACAATGGTAGAATGGACTAAAGAAGATATATTTTGGCACTAAACTATTTATATGAAACTAGCTATTGTATGATTTAATATAATTACTATATAATTTGTCGTATATTTATCACGACAAAGACGATATTACCCACTCTCTTAAAAGTAGGTAGGTACTCCTTAGCGTATTTTTTATACCTTACACTTTAGAGGTATATCTATATAAAAGTACATTTCGTATTGATATAAGAAGTAAACTAGGAATAGAGAAAAAACATAGTATAATGTAAATAATGTACAGTATTCTAAGTTAACGATTGTTTATTTTGTGTAGATTTAACAATATACCAAGAAAAAAAAAACGAAAACTTATTTGAAATAAATATCAACCACGATATCTGCATTTCAATATCAAACTATCGATATATCGTTTAAAAATGTATTGGTAATAAATATCAATATTTCTAAGAAATAATATCGATATTTTATCACAGCCCTAGGTTATTATGACTTTGTTCCGCAAATCGAAATACATCTGTGATGTGTCAAAAATTAACGACACGCTGATAAAACGTTCGGAAATATGAATTGACCATATATAATGTATGTTAATTCTATGGAATTGATACCATTCACAGTATACTACTGACTACATAAGCCTAGTATTACAAAATACTTAGTAGTCTGTGACTACTAAGTACTACTGTCAGATATATAATTTAAAAAAGTACAAAAATTATTTAATAAGATTGATAATAATTTATGAACCTTGAACACAGTGATATCATTTTTGCTGTCTATTTTTCTTATTATTTTATTTATATCTTTTCCACTTTGAATCATAATCAGTGATCACTTGTGTACGTCAACGTGGTAGTGTCAGGAGGGCCTATTTCGATACCAGATTTCTACCAAATAAGCCTTTCTGTAAAAGCACTTTCCAACTTAATGTTAAAGCTATGAGGGTTCCAAACGCGTCCGGGTCTGAGAAGAACCACACAACAAACTCAGCCGGATATATTTTTGTTATTGTGATCACTATTTCACAAACGTCAATATTAAAAGCAATTTTGAAACAACTAAAACCTTTGCAATCAATCGAAAATGGAGCCTAATGATTTCAGGCAACGAAAATGAAATCAGTCAGTAACCGCAAGCAGCACTCGTTCACGAGCATTATGCAAAAGCCAGCCATCACCCCCTTCGCCATATTCGAGGAAGGAAGGCATCCCGACGCTAACGCAAGTACCTTAAGTAATTACCGTAGATTGTATTGTCTAGTTTATTATATTTGTTTACAGGTATCACATAATTTGTCTTCCAGATCGGATGATGTAGGAGCCACAAAGTAGTCTTCCAATATAAGTCAACAGATTTCTGCAACTACTACTTATTTGGATACCAAAGTGCTTAATGTAATTAGCCCAGAGAAAGATAATTTATCTAGCTTAAGTGAACCTTCTATCCTTTTACGAGCTGCTTGGTAGGTAAGCAGTTGGCCTATTCTACATATGGATCCCGAGACCAACACGGGGTAAAGTGTGAATAACTAGGTCGTGACTAGGTGGTAGAGTCCTGAAACAACACGCCCAGGTATCCAGATATCACCTTACCTACTCTCTCCGCCAAGAAGAGGTAGAATAGCCAGTAAATGTATTCTTATGGATACTATCGGCTATGGGTACTAAGATGAGGGAATGTTTAATAACAATCCTTTTTTTCTAGGACAAGGATATCAAATATGTCGAGAAACCATGCAAGCTTAAATTGCTGATTTGAAGGACATCCTAAAAGAATTACGTGAAAAATTCATCGGGACGGTCTTATTATCGTCTTTATCTTTATTTATAAAAACGATCACATATGGAATGCTTAATTCACCCAGACGGACAGCGATACGGTAGCTCAGTTGGTAGAGCGACGGGACGGTTTCCCAGTAGTCGCGGGTTCGAATCCCTGCCCGTATCGGTTTATTTTTAATTCTATATTTATATAAATTTAAATAAGCTTAACATGGCTATACATGTTTAAAGATATTTTCAAAATCCTAAGGATACTAGACTGATAGCCCTAACCAATACAATTTCCAAAGTATTTTTCTCTTTTTTACAAACAAAAATGACGCAATTCATGATAACCAATAGATATTTCAGGCCTAATCACCAGAAAGGGTTTTTACCCGGAATTTCTGAATCCGTGGAACATAATAGGTTAATATCGGAAAGCCTTAAAGCTGCTAGAACTGGCGAGAGACAAATTACTGTTTGTTGAATGGACTTAGAGAACGCCTTTGGGTCGGTACGACATGAACTGATGTTGACCCTTTTGTCAAAGTTAGATGCAAGCGACATAAAGACATTGAAGTTATGGCTCGGGTTAGCGCACTCAGCGGACTCTTCAACCTTATTTAGATTTTTATTTAGAATTTTTAGATTCCACTGTCAAAGGAAACTAAGTCGTCTCGCCAGCGTTTCCGTGGCCTGCCGCGGTGTCGCGCTCCTTCCGGAACCCACTGAGTGGTGATATGGGGTTCACTCGGGGTTCGTCCGCGATACATGTCCCGCCCACTTCTATTTGAGCCGGGCAGTCTTGGTGCCGACATCTGATGTCGGTGCGTGTACGCAGCTCGGTGTTACGCACTCGGTCAACTCGCTTGAGTCCGAGGATGCTGCGTTCCATCGCCCTCTGGGAAATTTTAAGCTTGGATTTCTGTAGCTCTGTCAGGGACCAGTAGCTCCTCCAGGCGTTGTCGATCCGACGACCGATCTCGGTGTCTTGCCTGTTTTCGAAGCTCGCTATCTGACCTAAATAGATGTAATAGTCCACATATTGTATGACCTGCCCATCTATCTCGACCCTGCGTTTCGTGCTATTTGACATGATTTTGGTTTAAGCCCAATTCATGTGAAGTCCAACCTCATGACCCGCTGCGCTCAATTCCTTTAGCATCTTCTGGATTTCTTCTGCTATGTGACTAAAAGGACAATATCGTCTGCAAAACGCAAATTGTTCATACGTTTGCCACCGACGTCGATGCCCTTTGTCGTCCACTTATTTGGAAGCTATTTAAACATTTCTTGGAACTGCTTGCACTGCTGTAAACAGGATTGGGGAGAGGGGATCACCCTGCTTGACTCCTTTCTCTATTCTGAATATTTCGCCAGTGGTGTTTAATTTGATATCGGCTGAACTATTACGGTAGATTAATTTTAATAAATTTATGTATGTTGATACCATATTTTGGTTTTTTAGAGCTTGAAATATTGCTCGGTGTTTCACTGTATCGAAAGGTTTTTGTTAATCAACAAATGCTAAATAAAGCGGTATGTGGTATTCTGTTGATTTTTCAATACGCTGATTAAGGGTATGAAGGTGATCTGTAGTGGAGAAACCGGGAAGAAAACCAGCCTGTTCGGGAGGTTGGTGTTGATCAAGTAAACCTGAAATACGATTTTGTAGCATTTGATAAATGCTTTATAAATATGTGAGACTAAACTTATGGGCCTGTAATTGCCAATATTGGACTTGCAACCTTTTTACTTCATGGTTTTGATGGCATCATGCACCTCTTTCTCAGTGAAGTATGGGATGGACTCGGGACGGGAGGACTTCATGTCTCTACTAGGTTTGGAAGCATCTGAATATATTTCTCTGTAGAAGTTTGTGCAGATGGTCATTATTTTATCTTGGCTGTTTTGTTTTAGGCCATTTTCGTCTTGCAAGCAATAATAATAATAATAATTTATTTATATATCAGATTTACATCCATATGTTAGTAATAATTTAAAACTTACAATCTAATGTTAGTACGATATAATATAATTGGGTCTCACATGAAGCCGCACCCAACGACACATCGGTGGCGAGTCCCACTTGTCAACAAACACATTCAGCATTCCGTTGGAGGAGCCGCGAAGGCGGGCTAACATAGAGGCGCTCCGTTTTCTCATAATGGCATAAAAGTCATCCGTGCGCGTCTCTGCGAACATGCCTGAGGCACTGCACTGCCGCGGCAGCCCCATCAGAACCCTGAATGCGTTGTTATACTGGACCCGTAGCTCGCCATATGCCCGCCGCGTATAGTGAGCCCAAAGACTGCAGGTTTAAATGACTGACAATAAGCTTTAAAAAGAGTTATTTTTACTGATTTTGAACACCTGGCGAATCTCCGAGCCAGCATGTTGCACCGGACAGATAGCGACCTACGTTCCCTTTCAATGTCAATGTCATCTTTTAAATTATCAGTGATCCAGTGGCCTAGGTACTTAAATTTATTTACACGGCACAGCGGTGTGCCACAGAGTGAGACAACCGGTATCTCTAAATAGGTCCTAGAACCAGACTTAAAGACCATAAGCTCACTTTTAACAGCATTGTACCTTAGCCCGTGAACCACCGCATATGATTCACATGTTGCCAACAGATCTCGAAGAGCGCCAATTGATGGGCTCAGTAGCACCATGTCATCTGCATAGCTGATATTGTTCATACAAACTCCATCAACATGACATCCGACTTTGGTGCTAATGAGCTCACCGATCAGCCGGTTCATGTAGAGATTAAAAAGCCGGGGCGAACTAAGACCCCCCTGCCGCACCCCGCACTTCAACCCGTACACGTCCGAGCACGTTCCAGCCCACCTCACACAATTTGTTTGGTTATGATACCAGTATGCAAAAATAGATATTATTTCTGGCGGCAACGTAGTGTCATTAAACAATTTATTTCATAGCACATCGTAGGATACAAGATCAAATGCCTTTGACAGGTCCAAAAAGCATGCGAAAATAGGCGTTTTTCTAGATGTGTAGTATTGTACAGTTTGCTTGAGGCACAGTATGGCACTTTCCGTAGACAGTCCGGGCTTGAAACCAAACTGAGCGTCATAGGGTTCAAAGTGTTCAGCCAGCTGCTTGTCAAGCAAACTGTCTAGCACCTTAGCAACAACAGTAGCCAAAGAAATAGGGCGATAATTGGATATGTCAGAGGCATCCCCAGTCTTATTCTTAACAATAGGTACAACTACAGTATGCATCAAATCCTGCGGCAGATATCCGTGACAAAGACACAGATTAAAAAGTAATGTCAGGACCCGCGGCAAATGCGGGCCAGCGAATCGAAGGTGCTCAACGCTAAGACCATCGTGCCCGGGAGATTTTCCTTTCCCCATATTATTAATAATGAAGGCAACTGTTTCGACTGTGAACAGGTTAGAAATATTTTCGGCACTGGGCTCAACGCTGAACATCTGCTGTAGACTTGGTAATGGTGACTCAACTTTAAAATGTCGCTGAAATAAGTTGGCAATGTCTTTAGGTTCACTAAAACCCCCAACACTCGCAGGTACGCTCGATTTTACATTTAGTTTACTGGTCGATTTCCAGAATTTACCAAACTGTTTAGCTGCATGACTCTGTGCTAACATGTCCATTTTTATTTGATGTTCATTGTTTAAACAATATCTTAATTTAGCTTTAAAAAAATTTCTAGCCTCACACATTTTATTATATACATTTCCTTTTGTAGGTTTGCCATACCAAAGCCATTCCTGGTAACATAACCGAGCCTCCCCGTGAGCTGCCTTTACATGTCTGTTCCAGCCTATAACGCGTTTATGTTTTCCTATTTTATTACTTCCTACATACGTACAATATGCACCCTCCCTTAGAATAGAAACCAAATTTTTATACATGTCGTCTATTATTTTATGATGACTATGGTTTTTACATAGTTTAGAAGAAGAACATTCTATACATTCCGGGGGTACGTCAATTAATTTTAACTTTGAGTGACAAAATTCTTGAAATTTATTAATTTGTATATTGTCTCTCTCACCCCATCTCACCCTATCACAGAAACCATTAGGAGAAAATACTTTAGTTTTAACTATAGTAATGTCACATTCAAAATTTATAGGATAATGATCGGATGCGTAAACTCCGTACAAAACAGACGCTTTTATAAACAGATTTCTCGCTGCACTAGTTACTATACAGTGATCTAACCACCGCTGAGACCCACTAGCCTGACAAACGAATGTATGACTGTCACTAGGTAAAAGTTCAAAGTCTGCACAATACCACGATTGCTCTGCACATGTACTTACAAGCTCCCTCCAAAATCTTCCAATGCTTTGATCTGGTAAAGCCTTGTTGTGCGGTTCTGAGTGATGTGTGGTTTTCTACAGCACCTCTCATCGATTCTATTGCAAATGTTCTAATGTCTGTTCTGATGCTACGTTTAACTTTTCTATCAGCGGTTCTGTATGCTTCTGTGTAGATTTGTTTACTTTCCCTTTCTGCAATTAATATCTTCGTATTTTGTGAGAGTTTGACCTTGTTTTTATTTTCACTTTTGATGGTTTTACACCTAACATTGATTGCTTTTTTCGATATATTATACTGTTTTTCTACTTCTCCTGTTTCGTCGATTTTAAGTATTTTAAATTGATTTTCTATTAAATTGATATGAATTGAATTGATATGATGATTAGCAAAATGTTAAATGTTGAACTAAACGATAGTGATATTAAGCATGTCCATCGCATTGCTCCTGGTACAGTTACAGACCGCCCTAAAAATATCATTTTGCACTTAACAACTCGTCGTCAGCGTGATAATTTGATTGCCGCAGCGCGTGCGCGTCGCTCGTTATCCACGGATCAATTATTTGGTACATTTGAGAAGTCCTCTGCTTTAAATAAAGGTCGTTTTTTCGTCAATGAGCACCTTACTTTAAAAAATAAAATCCTCTTCAGTAAAGCCCGCCAACTTGCAAACGAAAGGGGCTACAGATTTGCATGGGTGAAAAGTGGCTGCATATTTGTTAGGAAATGTGAGCAATCTAAGGTTATACAACTGAGAACAGAAAAGGATTTTTCAAAAATAGCGTGACTAGATTCTGTTATATACAGTTCAGATACCGTTACTTGCCTGTATTTCTGTATTTTTGTATTTGGTCTCTGCAACGCAATTTATAAATTATGTTTAACACAATGTACTCTTTTATCATATTTTTTGCTTTTACCTTTTTTAATGTACATTGCCGTACCTTTTGTAGTTGTTTTTTGTTTATGTTCTATAATTCCATACGTTTACTCTTTTGAGGAGCACGATAACCACCTCATTAACATTTGCATAATCCTCATTCTTGACCATGGTTAATAGAAATAACTTATCCGTTTACTACCAAAACTGTGGAGGGATTAAGAGCAAACTCGAAAAACTTAAACTTAATTTAAGCTCAAGTAATTACGATGTTATTGTATTAGTGGAGACCTGGCTACTGGACTCGATTTTTGATAGCGAAATTAATTCAGATGGTTACGTAATATTTCGACGCGACAGAAATCTCTTAGTTGCAGGCAAAAAGGGGGGTGGGGGCGTATTGGTCCTAGTTAATAAAATAATAAAAGCCGTCAGAATGACTGAACTAGAAGCACCGGACCTTGAGGAAATGTATATTCACTTTCCATCTCATTCAGATCTTTTGTTAAACGCGTGCTACTTTCCTCCTGTTAGCCCTTCTGCTTCATATAATATTTTTTTCCATAAACTTCAGGATATATACACTAACGGGCTTTTTCTTAATTACTTAATCATTGGAGATTTCAACCTGCCCTACCTTAATTGGTCATCCAGCCCTAATAGCCTATTAGAATCTGCTCACACGGAGCAAACTAAGCTACTCTTACATACGATGGCATTTATGAATTTAAAGCAAACGAATTGTGTGTATAACGACCATTCAAGGCTTTTAGATCTAATATTATCCACAATAAGTAATTGCGTTGAAATATCAGACGATCCTGTGCTTAACATTGTTCCCCACCATCCAGCTCTTGATATATTATGTGAAATTAAGATTTCCAACTTGATGACTATTAATGCCCTTCAGAAGAGAAACTTTTTTAAAGCTGACTACGCCGTAATAAACGATGTTATCAACCGACGTGACTGGTCGAAACTATTAACTCCTCTTATGTGCGATGAAGCCGTTAATGTTTTTTATGCCAATGTTAATGAAATTATTGCTACACATGTGCCGCTAATGAAAATAAAATCACGTAAATATCCTATATGGTTTAGTAACGGCTTGGTACGGGCTCTTTATCGAAAACGAAAGCTTTGGGGCCGTTGGAAAACGTACAAGAATCCCCGCGACTATCAAGAATTTTCTCTTCTTAGGGCCCGAGTAAAAAGGCTCATAAAGCTGTGTTATGATCAATATATAGCTGGAATAGAAAGATCACTGAAGACTAATATAAAACACTTTTGGAGATACACTTCAACTTTGAAATCGGACCATTCGGGATATCCTCAAACAATGAAGTTAGGTAACACTGTATCTGATGATCCTAAAATCATTGTTGAAATGTTCTCCAAATACTTCCAGTCAGTTTTCGAACCACCAAGCGGGTCTCATAGTGTTTGTTCTTCTGTGATCAATGACATTAATGTTATTGACGACTTACATGCACACATCAATCACATTTATCTCTCTAAAGCCGAAATCTCCTTAGAACTGCAAATGCTTGACACCACTAAAAGTCCTGGTCCTGATAACATCAACCCACTATTCCTGAAGCGCACTAGCCACTCCCTTTGCATTTCATTAGAAATAATTTTCAATAAATGCCTTTCTACTGGTAATTTTCCTATTTGTTGGAAATTAGCTCACATCACACCCATATTCAAGTCCGGAGCAAGATGCGATGTTGAGAATTATCGTCCTATTTCTATCCTTTCTACAATACCTAGAGTACTAGAAAGGCTTGTGCACCGTCATATTTTTCCCTGTTTAAAACACGTAATCGTGGATCAGCAACATGGCTTCATCAATGGAAAATCGACAGTCACTAATCTCCTTGTCTTTACAGACTACATTTTTAATGGCTTGGATAATCAACTTCAAATTGATACAATATACACTGACTTCCGGAAGGCTTTTGATAAAGTGGATCACCTATTTTTGTTGAAAAAATTATCTTTTAACGGCATAAAGGGCAACCTGCTGCGGTGGTTCTCAGCCTATCTTCGCGATCGTACACAGTCTGTTGTCATTAACGGGCATACTTCTTCTAGGGTAACTGTAACCTCCGGCGTACCACAGGGCTCCGTTCTAGGGCCCCTGCTTTTTTCAATATATATTAATGACATTAGTAACTGTTTTGTTCATTGTAAATATCTACTATATGCTGACGACCTTAAATTATATAAGAAGGTATCATCTCTGTCTGACGTGTCCGAAATCCAAGAAGATCTTAATAGACTAAACAAATACTGCATACGTAATAGACTTTTTTTAGCTCATGATAAATGCAAGCACATAGTTTTTACTAGAAAAATTAACATTGTACCATCTAAATTAAGTTTGGGTGGGCATATTCTCGATAGCGTTTCCAGCATCAGAGATCTTGGGGTTTATCTCGACTCCAAACTGACTCTCGATAAGCACATAGACCAAATAGTGAATAATGCTTATCGCATGCTCGGATTCATTACGCGGGCCACTAAACCATTTAAAGATAAAAGTACTTATATTTATTTGTATAAGGCACTTGTACGGTCTCAACTTGAGTATGCCAGTCCCATCTGGAACCCATTTTACAGTACATATGAACGAAGGGTTGAGGCTGTTCAGAAAAAGTTTTCGCGTGTACTGGCTCTTCGTACTAGGGGGCGTGTCTGTCACTATAGTGAACTTATTAAAGATTATGGCTTATTAACTTTGACTCAACGGCGCTGTCTTTTAGACTGCCTCACAGTAAGAAAGATTTGCGTGAGCGAGATTTCATGTTCTGAGCTTCTCCAGCTTGTTAATTTCAATGTCCCTGCCAGGCCTCTACGAATCAATAAAACATTCGCGCTTAATACTCCCAGGACTAATATCGGGTTTCGTTCGCCCCTTCAAAGGATGTGCGAATCACTGAATTCCTTTAATGAGATTGATTTGTTTTCGTGCTCCTCAGCTTCCTTAAAACACAAGATAGAGAAGAAATTAATTGAATTAAACTCTAATATTTAATTTTTTAATAATTGTAATTCAAATTCTCTGATCTTTTTTATGATTTGTATACTTTTTTGTTGTTATTATTCTTGTGTGTTTTCTACCGTGTTTAATATATCTTCTTTGTTCTTTGTGAAACGTCTTTTAGGCTGCATCTTTACTTCTGTAATTTCTGCTTTCAATCGCTGTATTTTTTTTTTAAGATGTATCTGTTACGTTTCCTTGTGCTTTAAATAAATAAATAAATAAATAAATAAATTGTCTGTACCTTTGAATTTTTAAATTAAAACGTAGTCCTGCTCGTACTGGTCTATGGTCTGAACTAAAATTGATATTGTTGATAATAATTACGTCTTTAATTATTTGATGATCGGATGAGAGTATAAAATCTATTTCATTACGGGTTTGACCATTAGGTGTAATCAAGGTCCATCGTCTGTGAGCCTTCTTCTGATAAAATGTGTTTGCAATAGACATTCGTTGCCCAAATGCGAATTGGATCAACCTGGTACCACGATAGTTACTTAATCCAGAGCCAAATTGTTCAATTGTAGCACCAACGTCCGTTGCTTGTCTCGCACCTACTTTGGCATTAAAGTCGCCGAGGATCTTATTCCAGGTGCCCCGATTTAGATACTGAAACAATTTTGGGATAAAATTAGGGAAACCATCGGAGCTCTACAAATATCTAAGATTTACCAAAAGATATTATCGGAAAATCTAAAGATGATACTGTTACTTCTCTCCCAAAAGACAAAGTTGCCTCAGAGCTCAAGTCACGACTTCAATTCCATTTAAAATTAATGATAGGTGCTCAAACAATAAGGTAGGGCTAGGATCAAGTAGGACAGTTCTAGACATAGACATAACAAAATCTTTTATTCGACAAGACGAAAACGATAACTACCGACTTCACGCGATGAGCCTAGAAATTCAAAACGAATGGGTTTCTCCCAGATCAAAGTAATTAAGTAAGATGGGGCAAAGCCACCGAAAAGTCTTCCAACATCTGTGGGGAGGCAGTGGGAACCGCGAAACACTTATTAGTAGGGTGTAGGGTACTTCGCAAGTCCCAGGCACTGTTAGCACTCCTTTCCTTGTAACGCGATGGGCCTGACACCCGCTCAGTGAACCCATGGAATGCTAAGAAGAGTCGTCTCGTCTTTCTACAAATATTTAATAAATAAAAATGATATCGGTATTAAAAAGTGAAACAGTGCAAGTGTGTAGTTGAATTTTTAAAATTACAAACAAACTTTCACATTTATAATTGTGTGATACTGTGATACATGTAAGAAAGTATATCGATTTGTCGATAGTATTGTGTCCCGCACAATTGCTATTTGCAGTTGATTACACACATTACTGTATACTGTATCATAACGCACGCACTATGCTGTGTTCGTTAGCCGACTATGCGACACATGGACTTCCTTTAAACTCAGCGATTCAACTTATTTGTTTGTATTATCATATCTATGGTTTTAGCCTTTTTCAGTTATGTTATACGTTGGTATAACAGTAAAAATTGAAAAATTGTTCAAAATTATATTGTGCGTATTTGATAATTCCACGTACAATCGATTTCTAGACTCTGTTTAAGAAAAAAAAAATAAAAATATATGTGAATCTTAACTCAGAAAACTTTTCAGTCTGCGCATTTAATTTTATTGACAATTGACACTTGACAAGATAACTGATTTGACAATTGACATTTGTTTCTTGAAAGCCGAGTTCTTTGTTTGTTGTTTTTTTCTTTGTTAATAGTTTTATTAAGGCGATATTGTTTACAAAGTCAGTTGAAGCCGTCTGCTCACGGCTTCACTGAAAGAGTCCTAATCGTGGAACACAGAATGTGGGACGAAAGCAGTAGCAGCAGCAATAGCACAAGCAGCAATGCTAAAGGGGTCGTAGACTCGAAACATTATGATTCTGTCTTCAATGATCTGATGCAAGAATGCAAGCACAGTGCCCCGGGTGCACGCCTATCTGCAAGGCTGCGTACATCGCTAGAAAGGTAAAGGTTTAGATCATTTGTAATAATACATATTTAAGTAAATTATATCGTATTGTTACTTTTATCAACAGACAAAACGATTTTATTTTATATAGCGTAAAAGCAGTGTTTATATGATTATAAGGTTGCTTGTGGTGTACCCAAGATGTCGATAACCAGGTAATTTAATAAAACACGGGTTATGAGGACGATGTTTGTATTGCAACTAATTTAGAAAATATGTAAGCAAAATTATCTAAAGTGGCGCTCACGCACACTTACAAACTCAACATGCCGCCCACCAAAGGACCTAGTCCTTTACTACATAAATACACTCTAAACAAGGTTAATATCTAATTAAAAAGTAGTTAAGCTAATTGAAATATAATAAACTAAACAAGTGGACTGTAAATAATAAAGTAAATAATTGTCCTTTGATTTTATACAATCAAAATAACACCTAATAAAAAAATATAACAAAAGTTATTCCTTATTAAGTGGCAAAGCACAAATTTTAGAAATTGATCTTTGAACTATGTTACTGCGGTATTTAATACTATAAACGCGAGTAATACCGTCTCCACCTGGATGTTTTGCGATTATTCTACCCAGAGCCCATTTAGCAGGTGGTAATTGATCATCTCTTAATATCACTATATCGCCAACTTCATATTCCTTCTGCTTCTTAATCCACTTTGATCTAGTTTGTAGACGAGTAAGATATTCGCTCTGCCAGCGATGCCAAAAATTTGCTACCAGTCGTTGACAGAGCTGCCATCTCGACAGATGCTTAATGTTGACTTGACTTAAATTTGGGCTGGGTATTGTAACAGGGGCTTCCCCAATCAAGAAATGTCCGGGAGTTAATATCTCTAGTTCAGTATCTGCTGTATCAACGGGTACCAATGGCCGTTAGTTGAGGCAAGCTTCAATTTGGCAAAGTATTGTAGTCACCTCTTCGTAAGTCAAGTGAGTGTCTAGGATTCGCTTTAAGTGGAACTTGGTAGACTTAACGGCCGCTTCCCATAGCCCACCGAAGTTCGGGCTATATGGAGGTATAAAGTGCCACTGAGTGCCGTCTGCTGCAAGTATATCTGCTAGATGACCTGGTAAATCAAGATTAGCCTCCTTCCATGCTGAATGTAACTCTTTATTAGCACCCACAAAATTCCGTCCGTGATCGCTCCATATTTGAGCACACCTTCCTCGTCGGGATACAAATCTCCTAAATGCTCCGATAAATGCCGCTGATGTAAGATCGCCGACCAACTCCAAATGTATAGCCTTTGTGGCCATACAAACAAAAATAGCGATGTATGATTTATGAGATTTTGCTCCTCTACCCCTTGACATGAGTATTTGTAAAGGGCCGGTAAAATCAACTCCACTATTAACAAATGGACGAGCAGGAGTGATGCGAACCTCAGGAAGGTCACCCATAATCTGTGTTCTCGATATAGCTCGATGGCGAGCACATATAATGCACCTATGTATATGCGTCTTTATAACGTTCTTTACACGTATTATCCAATATTTTGATTTAATGTAACTAAGCATTAACTGAATTCCTCCATGTAATGTCTTCTGATGTGCTTCAGCTACAATTAAGTGTGCAAGTTGATTCTTCGTACCTAAAATAATTGGATACTTCTGCTCTGTATTTATATTTGCGTTTCGTAATCTTCCGCCCACCCTGATAATATTGTCATTGTCTAGATAGGGATTTAGTGTTTTTAAGCAGCTTTCTTTCTTCACGCTTAATCCTTTCTGTAATTTTTCTATTTCCATTGAAAATTCTTCACTTTGTGCTATTTTTATACATTTAATTAATGCTTCTTCTATTTCAGAAGTTGTAATCGTTTTATCAATGTCTTCTAAATTTTTCTTCAGTCTTAAAAATCTTAAAAATCTTAAACAGTAAATAATTGTTTTCAAGAGCTCTTGTAGTGTATTAAAGTCTTCAAACTTAATTCTCATCATTTTAAAATTCACTGATATGTTTTTTAATTCAATCTCAGTAGGATTTATGCTTTTATCAAATCGTATGTTTTTATTTTTCAGCCATTCCGGTCCTTCCCACCATAATTTACTGTTTATTAGGTTGTCTACATACATCCCTCTAGAACCAATATCAGCTGGATTGTCTTTTGACCTAACATGAAACCAGTGCGAGGTAGAAACGTTATCCAAGATCTCTACAACACGGTTGCTGACAAATTGCTTCCATCTATTTGGATCGCCTGCAAGCCACGCTAAAACCACTGTGGAGTCCGTCCAAGCATAGACTTCCTTTTCTGGCAATCTCATTGCCTCTTTTACTTGTGATAGTAGTTTGGCTAAAAGTACCGCGCCACAGAGTTCTAAGCGGGGTAGGGAAATATTTTTAACTGGCGCCACTTTAGTACGGGATGCGATTATTCCTATTTTAATTTCTCCATTTTCTTTTTCTACTCTATAATATACTACTGCACAATATGCCTTGATTGAAGCATCACAATATCCATGAATACTTAACTTTTCGTTTTCTGTTTCTGTATGTATCCATCTTTTTATTTGTATTTTATGTAAATCATTAAAACTGTCTCTAATTTTATTCCATTCTTCTTTATGTGATTTTTTAACCTCTTCATCCCAGTCAATTCGATCTTTCCAAATATTCTGAATTAAAATTTTGGCGTGAATAACAGCTGGTGATATCCATCCTAAAGGGTCGAATAATCGTTGTGTGTCAGCAAGGATATTTCTTTTTGTAAACACAATTGATTTAGGTGGCAGTTTAATTTGGTAATGAAAAGTATCTGTTTTCATATTCCAGGATAGACCCAATGTCTTAATAATGCTTTCATTCGTGTCAACACTTATGCTTCTCAATGGCTGTGGAATTGAATCTATAAACTCTTTGCTATTTGATGCCCATTTCTGTAATGTAAAACCTCCACATTTTAACAATTCTCTTAATTCTCGACTTGCTTCTATTGCTGCTTCTATCGTATTGTGCCCACTTATACAATCGTCCACGTAAAAATCTTCTGCTAAAACTTTAGCTCCTATAGGATATTTATCCCCTTCATCTATTGATAATTGTTTTATCGTCTTGATTGCTAGGTAGGGCGCCGAGGCTGTACCAAATGTCACTCTCAGCATGCGATAGTCTTCTACTTCATGACTTGGATCCTGTCTCCACAATACTCGCTGATAATCTGCGTCCTTCTTTGTAACCAATATCATACGGTACATTTTCTGTATATCTGCTATGAAGCAGATTTTATTCATACGACATCTCATTATTAAATTTCGCAGGTCATCTTGTAATTGTGGTCCCACTAATAGCAAATCATTTAGTGAATTGTTCTTTGAGCTTTTGCATGACGCGTCAAAAACAATTCTGACCTTCGTGGTTTCGCTGTCTCCTCGAATGACAGCGTGGTGTGGTAGGTATATAGCAAAATTATTTATCTCTTCTTTGGGAACTCTTTCCATATGATTAAGTTGTATATATTCTTCCATTACTTTACAATATTCTTCTTTTAGTTTTGGTTTGGTTTTTAATCTTCTTTCCAATTGTTCTAGTCTTTTTAATGCTATATCTCTCGTTGATCCTATTTCTTGCGGTTGTACTTTAAAGGGTAATTTAACAATATATCTTCCATCTAAATCTCTGGAATGTGTTGTATCATAAATATCTTTCTTCAAATCCAAATATGTTTCTTCACACTGACTATATAAATCTTCATCGAAATAGGTTATGTTCTTACGTTGTTCCTTTTTAGTACATTTCAATAAATTTTGATAACTATTCTGGTACGAGTTCCAATATTCTTCTAAACACTGTAACCTTGCTTCCATAAAACCTTTTGTAATTCTTATTTTCGGTGACTTTTTATAGTTTGTCTTTATCTTTAATATACTGCCTGAATAGTGTTCCAAAACATCTAATATTTGTTCAATGTTCTCCATAATTATAATAAACAATATTTGATTCTTTATAAGACGTTCACTTCGTTATTTAGCACTGGAATGCGTATCACACTATATACCCTCAAGTTTGTATAACAGTCGTCGATTCTCTTTTGTTCACTAATGAGTTTCATATATAAAAAACTCGGCGGCGACAACTAGGTAATAGATCACTTGCAATAATAATTCTTCAATCCGGTTCGTATTGGACCATGTTTATATGATTATAAGGTTGCTTGTGGTGTACCCAAGATGTCGATAACCAGGTAATTTAATAAAACACGGGTTATGAGGACGATGTTTGTATTGCAACTAATTTAGAAAATATGTAAGCAAAATTATCTAAAGTGGCGCTCACGCACACTTACAAACTCAACAAGCAGTGTATACATAACACATATACTTTTAGCAAATAAATTTCTTTATAATCTGGAAGATTGTCCTATTTTTAATGAAAATATTAAACTTGGTTTTAGCTATCATTATAATGCTACAACTATTGGAGAGATTTTTATAGAATAAGAAGCTGTGTTGGCTTATAATATTTAGTTTTTGGAAACTAAACTTAGATTTAGAGATTTAGCTAAAAACAAATAAATAATTTCTATGTGACATCAAACTCTCTATAAAGAGGATTTTTATAAATGCAAATTTATAGGACAACTTGGTAAAAAGTTTTTATAACACTGATAACAACACAAGGTCTCAAGGAACTTTTGATAATTGCACATATATATAATATAAATTTGTCTTCATATAAAGTGCAATGTTTTTGTGGATTATCCATAAGACTTACAGTCGATTTGAATAGATAATTATATATTTTATGATATTTTGTAAAAAAGCAAAATTGACATATCTTTCTTTTTATTAGTATTCCTAGTTATAAATTCCATTCTGTCCGTTGCCACACTGCCTTTAGTTACTAATTATTATAATGTCTTGATTTAATGGGACACCCATATGATTTTGTTAAGTTAGCCTTTTACTCCTGAATTTATTTGTCACAGATGCCATTTTCAAACTTATTATGCATTTTATTAATTCTCACCACTGCACACATTCATGCAATGTTTTTTCAACCATTCCTATTATTGGCATCTAACATGTTAAAGACCTTTCATCTTTCATTTTATATTGTACATTTTATTCAAACTATTAATTCTTTCTACGACAAAGGATGTTTGATAAAGATATTAATATGTAGTTTTAACTTTTATCTATTTTGAGTTCTCAAAATAGATTTACAATATACTTAAGGTTAGAAAGCATATATCTTAATAAAACATACATATATATAACAATATGTATGTTTTATGATGCATATGCCACTTCAAAAAAGTTTTACAGTCAACAATTATAGTAATTATTGGATACTTATATTAAGCATATAATTAGTATTTGACAGAAGTGCACAGTGCAAGAAGCCAACCTCCAAATCATTTAAACTAGAAATTTAACAATCTTTAATGTCAGCAATGGGCCATGTCGGCAGGATGCCCCCCGAGGAGCGCAGAATGGTGTGCGCCCGAACGCGCGACGGCTGCGCGCCACTGTTCGTGGCGTGCCGGCGCGGAAACGTGGAACTGGTGGAGTACCTGGTGCATGTGTGCGCGGCCGACCTCGAACAGCGCGGGGTGTACGAGGTGCCGCACGACCGCTCCACGCACTCCGTCACACCACTATGGTGTGCCGCCGTGGCCGGGCGCCTCGAGGTGTTACGCGCTCTTGCCGACGCTGGCGCTGACTTAGATGCGGGCAGCGACAGCGGCTCTACGCCCGTGCGCTCTGCCTGCTTTATGACGCACCTCGAGGTGGTAAGATTTCTAGTGGAGCGCGGCGCGGACATTCATCGTGCGAACCACAATGGCGGCACCTGCCTCATCAACTCGGTTCAGTCGGTGCCGTTGTGCGCATTCTTGCTGGAGCGCGGAGCGAGGGTAGACGCCCGCGACATGCAGCTCAAGACGGCGCTGCACTACGCCATCCAGGAACACCGTCTCGAGACGGCGCGCCTGCTGCTAGAGCGGGGAGCTTCCCCGCACCTGCGTTCGCGTGCCGGAGACGACGCGCTGCGCACGGCCTGCCTTAAGGGCACGGCTCAGATTTCAGCGCTGCTGTTGGCGCGCGTGCGCTACTCGCCGGCACGTACAGCCGACGCCTACGAGTTGCTGGGCGCCACGCAGCTCGACGAGTTCAACGACGTGGCTGCCGCGCTGGCTTCCTGGCGCCGCGCCACTGGTGCGTTCCAGTTCCTTAACCCTTGATCTTCCTCAATCTTGTGAGAAGGCCTTCGATCGTGACGTTCGTGTGTGCAGCTATACGGCACGCGCACGGTGTGTACGTGGAGAAGGCGAGCGAAGAGGGCGCGGAGGGAGGTGCACGGGCGCTCGCGCAAGGCGCACTGGGCGGGGCGCGGGAGTGGCGCACGGCGGCGGAACTGGAGGCGTTGGCCACGGACATGGACGCGTTGAGAACGCAGGCGTTGCTGGTGGCGGCGCGGGTGCTGGGCGCCGCACACAAGGACACCGTGTTTCGCCTCATGTACCGGTACCCGACATGTCTTCATTTAGTGAACTTCCTCTATTTACGACCGTCATTTTTATTTTGCTGGATCGTTTTTGATCAGGGGAGCGTCTTACGCCGACGCGTTTCGTTATCAGCGCTGTATCGACCTCTGGAGTTGGGCGCTGCAGATCCGCATCGAAAAGGATTCCCTGCTCTACACGGGTGAGTGTAATTTTTTGTCACGGGAATTTAAAAGTTAGCTTTTAGTAAAAGCATTGTATGTAGAGTCCGTTCTCTTCCTCAGATACGTGCCACACGGCGAGCGCGCTGACGCGTCTTTTGCTGGACGCTGGCGGCGGACGCCTGGAGCGAGCGAGAGGTCTGCCCAGGCACAAGGACGTGCTGCGCGTGTTCACGTTGCTGGCCGAGCACCTGCCGGGTCGGTACACACTCCGGTTTATGAGCTTCGCTTTAAATCAAAATAGCTTTGTTGTATGTACACCTAGTAGCAAAGTTTAATCGGTTCCGCTATGTTTCCTTACAGAGTGTCGGCGTGCGCTGGTGGCCCGCCCCGTGCATAAGAAGCAAGCGGAGACGTTCGACCGCGCGCTCCGCTGCGTGTCGCACCTCCTGCACCTACTGCTGCTCACCGCACGCAGCGACCGCGACCACGAAGAGGTGCGTCGTCTCTTCTATTAACCCTCCCTTCCCACACACTCGGCCCTTCTCTATCCCGTGTCGCGGGCAGGTGCGCGAGCGCGTGCGGCGGCTGGTGGCGGCCGACGTGCGCAGCGCCCACACGGGCGACACGCTACTGCATCTGTGCGTGTCGCGCCTCAACGTCGTGCGCTCTACCTACTTCGCGGACGAGGTCGCTGTGCCCGTAAGTATCCTGGATCGACGCGACCGCATTCCGCTGCCGCAGCTTAACGTCTTGTCTCGTTACAGCCGGTGTTCCCGAGCGTGGCGGTAGTGTCGCTGCTGCTGGCGTGCGGGGCGGACGCACGCGTGCGCAACGAGGCGCGCTCCACCGCGCTGCACGTGGCCGCCATCCCGTACAACTTCTCGACGGAACTAGTGGAGACGCTGCTGGCGGGCGGCGCTCACCTCGACCAGCCCAATCGCTTCGGAGACTCCGCCGCCGAGCTCGTGGCGCTCAATCGCGGGTCGCGCGTGCGCGTGTTGCAGCACGTATCGTTGGCGTGCCTGGCGGCGCGCGCGCTGCTGGCGGCTAGGCAGCCCGTACCCCCGCGCGCCCTGCCGCGGACCCTGCACGCCTTCCTCGACCTGCACCGCGCCTGAACTAAAACCTCCTTTCCCCTCCCGCGGACTATGGACACCCTCCTCGACCTGTGGGGCTCCTGAGTTACACCCCCCCGCCCCGCCTGCAGACACGGGACGTCTTCCTCGACCTACAGCGCGCCCGAACTAGCTCCCCCCCACCTCTTCGCAATACATTCCCGTACACATTACACGTACATCGGCTTTACTTATTTATTTCATGAACTATCGGATTCATTTTAATATTTATAGTATTATATATATTTTGATCATTAACACCATTAAGATAATGTATTCCCGTAGCTTACGTAAATATTCACCGAACAATATTATACTCGTAACAATATCATATTATATATTAGTGTACTTAGTGGCGGCTGAAAGTTAACTAAGATTCTTTCTAATAATCTCAGTGCAATGCTCAATGTACGAACTTGTAGTGTTTAATGTAAAATTACTACTATACACACATACATATATATGTATATATAATATAGATAATAATTGTTCACTTCATGTTAGTAATTTGGCTCTCGATGTGATATGCATATTGTTATTTACTTCGACTTAAACTTCGACAGTTAATTGTTACTATTACACTATGTAAAAATAGGGATGGTTGACCCGAAAAGGGTAATAGGTATTCAAATTACTGTAAAGGGTGTAATTATATAATTGGTCGTTTCCAAACTTACTTAAGTTTTGGGCTATGTTTATCTCTGTACTTCTAGTCAGAATTAATAAAGCATAATATTTAAATATTTAGTCTTTTATTCTATTTACATACATATTTTTACATTTATTTTATAAATAATCACAATTCATTATTGGACGGATCGTTTAAGTGACGAGCCGAGATCGAATGCACAGGAATACTAACATACACACAAGAAACATCAAGTCCATTGTATACAAACATACTGACATTCATTAATAAACTTTATAAGAAATGTATATTATAAATTTAAAAAACTGAACACTTCATTTGTCAAAAAACTTAAGGTAGTAAGTAGGATGGTATAATGGTGTACAGAATTTCAGTCTTTACATGAACACAAAGCTGCACTTTTCGAGTATTAAAATCAAACCGACGCGTAATATAAGACGAGCGGGAGTGTGAGCAGTGCGGGCGAGAGTGCGAGCAGAGCGGTCGCGGACGAGCGCGCGATGTTGCGGCGGTGGCGGTCCACTACGAAGATGCGCCCTCCCATGTCTGAGAACAAGCAAAGGAATGTTATCGTACTATACGTATGGAGGACAATACCTCAGGGTTGTGCGAACGTACCGGCGTGCGTGAAAGAGTGGTAGTAGACGCGGTCGGGCCAGGAAGAGTTGGGCGAAACGGTGAGGTCGGCCGGTGCGCCCGAGCAGCTCCACGACAGCGAGCGGTTGAATGCCCGGAAGGTTTCGAAGGTGCCGTCGCGGCGAGCGTCCCGGCCGGGAGCGGGCGCGCCCAGACACAGCCCTCCAGCCGCCGTGGGGCTCAGGCGTCCGCGGCGCGTGGTGCGCGCGCCTGCCAGCACTCGCACCGCGCCCTGCTCGCCGTCCGCCAGGCGCTCCAGGCCACCGTGCGGCTCGGCCGTGATGACGAGCGGGTGGTACAGTGCGGCCGAATGCGGGTCGTCGCCGGCGCGCACCCTGAACGTGTAGGTCAGGCCGCGTCTCAGCTGCAGGTCGGGCGCCAGCTGGCCATTTACGTAGAGCGCGCGGTGCGGCGAGGCGGGCGCGGGCGGTGGTCTACCGGGGCGGGGAGCGGGTGCGGACGGTGCGCGGGACACTAGACCCCGCGGGCCGCCCGCCGGACCCAGCGTGGCGCGGAACACTCGTAGAGACGGGTCAAAAAGTTGCGCGCGCTCCCAGCCCGCCAGCCGATGCCGGTCTCCGCTGCAAAGAGGCGTCGCATTGTTGAAGACTCACTTTAGGGATCGGCTCGATTGTTCCGCTGTGCCGCTACGTACATGACGAAATCGAAGCAATCGTTTTCTGCCGGGTTGCTCGCCAGCACGAGCTGCACGTCGGCCCCGGGCCAGGCGCGGTGGAAGGCGGGCTCGTGCGCGGCGTCCAGCGCTCCCAGCGCCCAAACCGCAAACACCGAACGATCAGTCGACCACGGAAGATCCAGCTCCTCCGCTGAAACGGTAGGAATTATGTTACTTATAATATTTTTTAACATGCTTAACGTGCATTCCATTTTACTAATATGTCTCGTTACCGACCGGGTTGCAGACCGCGTCTATAGCTTACGACCGTGAGCCCGTTGTCACGTGACGCGCTGAACACCTGGTTGGAATCGAGCCCACCCAGCTTGTCGTCGCGACATACGCCTCGCCACTGGCCCAGCACCTGTACGCACTGCACACGCCACGACTTAAGTAACATGTACGACAGTAACGACGTACGAATAGGATATTCATTTAAGATAGTGTTATCTTGGTACCGGCACCAACTCGGTGATGTTATAGTCGGTGGCGAGCCCTCGTTGCAGCACGGGGTCGAACCACGCGACCGCCACATCTGCTCCGAGCATCTGCGAGCGCGTATTGGAACCGGAGATGCCAAACGCCATGTATTCGTTTTCGTCGATCTGCAAGTGAATAATTATGTACGAACAATGTACATACAACGAAACAATATAAATGCCAAGTAAGCCAAAAAGCCACATACCATGGCAGCGAGCTGAATGGTGATCTGGTTTCCAAACACCTCCCACGACACCTGGTAGTCGCGGTGTAGCTGCTTGCAGTGCGGCAGCCCGGTACTGCGGACACAAAGCCTTCAATGCAGGTGGAACGAGAGAGGGGGAGAGGGGCGAGGTAGAAGGCGTTCCTCACGAGTGCGGGTGCGTGCGGCGAGACGCGGGCGGCACGTTGAGCGCGTCGGGCACGAGTGCGGAGGCGAGCGCCCGCTTGGTGCGTGTGTCGTACACGGCGAGCCAGTCCACCTCAAACACCGTGCGGCCACCCGGCAGTGTGAGGCTCACGTCTTCACCCGAGTAAGAGCGCAGAGGCTCCAGACTGAGGATCATGAAAGTAAATAGCTAGTAAAGAATTTTGACCGCCGCAATGATCGAATTCGTCATTTGTTAGCAAGTATAATAATGTTCTTTTTTTAAATGCTCACTATCCATCTTCGTCCGGTATCTTAAAGCCCCTGGATGATGGCTGAGGACCCACGCCGGTCCAGAAGTAAACCTCCTCCCCGCTGCCATCATAGTGAAATTCTGGAATTCTGAATGATATTGATTGGATTAGAAAGTTAGTTCTCCATATTTTAAGTACTAAATACAGTAAGATCATACATAAATGTAGAGGCATCAATAAATTTAATAGGCTGGCTGGACAGCTTAACCCCGGGTGCGGCGACGAGAGGAGTCAACGTCCTCTCTGAGGGCGCCTCGAACTCCTCAGGTATATATACGTCTCCGAAGGTATTCTGAGACGCGAGGTCGTAAACTGCCAGCCATGTAATTCGTGAGACGCGCTTGCCATCTGGTAGCTTGAGACGAACCTCTTCATTATTGTAGCGCTCCAGAATGTTTGTCCTGAAATATTTTAGTTCATATTTTACAACAAAATAAGCAATAAATTTTGTTGTAAGAGTCGAAGTCTGCTAAAAATATATATCAATGTAATATCAAATTTTCTTTAGTTTTGGGTCCAAGTAGTCAAGTCAGTTAATTTTATCATAGAAACATTTGAACATCTCAAAAAAGATACATGGACTTACAAGGAGTTAGACTATATTATCAAACCTTATTTAAATAAATCAAGTTAGAAATGACAGTGGGAATTAATCAATATGAAATACAAAGTCAAAACACATTTATTAAATTATACTTTTTTCATTTATGGTAAAATGAAATAGTGAGAAATCTTGACTTAACAAAATTTACAAAGATTCCAATTTGCCCTGCACTGGGAGAGATTACAACTAACTCAATGTTGTATTCTTTCTTGATTATCTAATTTACAATGACACTAAATATAATAATTTTATTTTAATAACTAGAGCTCCTACTAAATATTTTCACATGTGATGTCTTACTTCCCATGCTGATCAGCGACAATAAAGCCTAGAGGTCCAGGCCGTCCTGAGTCTCCTGCCCAGAAGAAAGTATCATCTCCAGTGCCATCATAATTAAAGTCTACGAGTAATATCGTCCAGTCATCTACGGCATAGACATCACCAGAAACCTGAAAAAAGAAATCAGTGTTTAATTAAAAAAAATATTGTAATATAATTATTATATTGTAAACTATTTATTAAATTAACAATAAATTATTAAAACCCCTTTTTTATAATTACAGCAGTTGATTAACTTTAACTAACTATATTGTTAAGTTATATTTAGTGAGTCATTCATGGTCAAAGAACAAAAGGCAGAAATGTATTGGTGAAAGTGGAATTAGAGGCTACAAACCTGGTGGTGATACGAATGAATTTTTCCTATGTATTTGCCTCTATAGGGCCCTTCATCATCTTGACTAAAACAATCTGCAAAAATAAGCCACAGTTTAATTTGGTATTTTTATATAAGATAGAGAAAGTGACTACATTCAATGACAGTAACTTATTAAACGTACCTTGTACTAGTAACAATAGAGTAAAATAAAATGTATACATTGTATAAATATAATCTAATAGTTTATGAAATCAAAACATTTCTTTAAACTTTTTAGAACTTTGCAAACTTCCGGTATTAACAGTTTACAACTTGACATGTCACTAAATAATATTTCTTCTATCTTTAAAACTTTTTCAAGGTCGCCTGTTTCATTGGTCGATATTTCGAATCAAGTTAAAATTGACCAATAATACTCACCGTTCTTTCACTTTCACTTATGTTTCCAAATAAGAAATAAGAATAGAGTAACTTAGATGGCAGTGTTGCTATTGTAATAAAAATATACTTCATTTTAACTTTTCTTTATACATAACAATTTTGTATGATTTATTGAATGATCTTTCCACGCGATATTTGGTTATTATTTATCTTGTATTATTGATCATTAAGGCATTGATTAATAGTTACAAAATGTCTTTACTAGTCGTCATAATCATTGATATTAAAAGTATTAAAAATTAAGAGATGAGCGGCTGCCGATTTGTCTTCATGTCCCCACTTCCAGATGTTTGGTAATAAAAAAATTGTTATGATAGTTATTAAAAGTGATTGCAGAATCCCTAATAGTTTTACGAACTTTATAGTAGTCCGAAAGATCAATGTACACTTATATTTTATATAAGCTTACTAGATTAACTAATCATTCTGTAATAATTGTATAGATTCCATTTACTCGGATTTTATTGCAACAAGTGTACTTATATAGTTTGAAAACACGTATAAAAATATTTACTTACAAAATAATTATTTTACTTATGGACATTAAATATTGCCTCTACTCTTTCAAAAAATAAATAAAAGATGAAACAAAGTTAGTCACTCGGTCCCTGTTCCCCTGGTGTCGCTGTAATAGTCGACAGGGCTTACAGCATAGACACGAACAATAAATAAATAAAAATAATAAGATAAAAAAATAGTCACTCCGACAGTTGGCAGTTGGCTGTGTGGTGTGTAAGATACTTTCACTCATGCGCCGCCGAGGGACAATGACTTTTGTTGACATTCGCGGCGTTCTATTAACACAATAAAATAAATTACTGCTAAGGATGGTTATACATTTTAACAATAAAAATAATCTAATAGATATAGATGTAAATCTCAATAATAACACGATTTAATTTTAGAAAAATGAATTTGGATAACACTAATAACTCTTTGTAAATTATTGAGTAAGTCCTGAGATAAAAGTTCCCCTTAATAGTACTGTAACAAAATCTAGCAGGTACTTACTTGTACTTAAGACACATTACAACATTATATAACAAGAAGATTATAGTGAAGATAAAACGGCATTGTTTCGAAAGACAAGACGACGCTTATTATAACGGCAACGGTGGGTAAGTAAGTCATAAGTGAAGCTCAGATAAATATTTCATAATGATGTCAGTGCAAGACTTAGGTACCTAGCCAGATGTGCAATCGTTGAGACAACCACTGGTAGAGTTAATAAAGTGCAGTATTTTCCTTAGTCTCCCACCGTTTTTATATTTTTTTATTGTTCATGAGATCGGGTGGGTATATGTGTATATCTGAGTTCCCCAAAAATAGGTGCCTACAGGGTTTTTGCAGGCAAGTGTATCTGCATCTATAGGTGACAAGATATTTTACAAATAAATGATCTAAAGTGATGAGAGAACTATTTGTTATATATTAAAACTATAATAAACAAATACAAAAGAAAATAAATAAAGTATAGAATTCGCTAACATTTTCTGGAATAATATGCAAAGGGCAAAAGTGAAACTTTATTTTTATGGGGTGTATCTGTTTGCTTTTAAGTTGTAATTGAAACACGCGATTTAAATATGGCAAATGCGGTGCCAGCATTGATCTGGAATGTATAACAGGGAGTTGGATATTGATGGATATTAAAGATTTTCTAACTTACTAAAGTTTAGATATTAAAAATAATAAAGATATTAAAAATTTTCTAACTTTGAAGTACTAAACGTGGTTATTAAAATCTCTTTATTGGGTGTTTTTGTGAGACAATGATAAGTGGTAGGTACCTATTTTGAATATGCCACATTAGCAATTTCTATTTAAATAAAAAAAATACAAACTACAAAAACTACGATTGTATTAATTTTGGATGGTACCTACAATGTAAATCATAGTTAACATTTCTAAAAATATATATATTCAAGGCAACATTTTTAGAATTGGTAGCATGCAATGTCATAAAAAAGGGGTTTTATGGATTCCGAATTTAAGGGATTCCCTTGGGAGTTCTAAATAAAAAAAGTAGTTTCTTTCCGCACTCGTTGACGTATTCCCAAGAGGGAGCTGCAAGGCCGTAATATAGAGCATCCCTAGTGCCGTTATCAGCATAATAAAGAAATTATCATTTGAAAAATGCTGTCCGGGGAAATTGACTTGAGATTGAGAAGGAAGTAGAATTCGCAGTACAGCTTATTGCCTGGCATAGTGGTATTGAGCTCTAACACTGCAGGATGGCAGGAGGTATGTTTCGTATTCGTTTAGAGTCACCTTTAAACCAAAGATCGGCTTTCTCTTTTGCCATATGGCCCAAGATTTCATTTTCAAGATAGACTAAATTAAGCGTTAAATAGATTTTTATACTATTGATTTACACTTTGGTCATAATAATAGTAATAGCTTTCTTTATTTCTTACTTTTTGTTTATTTATTTTATTACGCTTGAACTGCAATTAATTTTGGTTATACGTCATGGCACGGCGGCCACTAAAAGTGGAGTCGTTTATTCCTGAAAAAGCTGAGGATGTTTCTGACCTTTTTTAAAACTTTTTTTGTTTTAATGATTTTGTTTGTGTTTTATTTTGCTTTAAAAAATCCTTTACAGGCTTTTTCTTCGAGATTACGTTTGAGTTAAGTATAAATTAAGTATTTAACGTACAGTTTCAAATGCCCACTGTCATTCAAGAGTAGCTGTAATCAATAGAACTATGATTGGTATATGCTTTCACATTACTTTTTACGAAGAGTAAATTGTTTAATATATCGCTTGTAAGATTCCTTAAAAACAGAAAATAAAGTCCTATCTTTAGAATGCTAGGCATTAATAAACACATAGTATATTTATTGAATATATATTTTTCCGGTATGTTCACGTACTTTTATCGGAATTTTGCCTAATAGTGAAGTAAAGTCGTTTCATAACACAATTAATATAAAATTTAAATCTATTTGTACATGAGCGTGTCATAAAATCTACTGGACAGATTGTGATAAAATTGGCACGCTAGGGGTTATTACCCATTTTAATATATATAAAATTTATTACTCATTTTAAAATTTTTCAGTACAACCTGATTCTTAAAAATATTTTTATGAAATTTGGTGTGGTTGTTGACTTTTTATCTACATCAAGATAAACGATTTTTTTTTGTTCTGGCATTTGGAGGGAAAAGGTTTAGTGAAACCAAAAATTACAATTGTACTAAAAAAGTCCAAAAGAAATTTGTGAAATTTAGTATTGTTAGCGAGTAATCAGAGTTAACACATAGGGTTTTTTTGGTGAAGATATAGTTATAATAAAAGATCCTTAATTGATAGTATAAACAATAAGTATTGGACGCCACAGCGATTGTTTAATAGATTAAGAGTTTTACATGTATGATGGTCACAATGGGGTTGGCATATCCTAACAAGGAAAAAACCCCAAATTTAAAATAAAGATAAAAAAAAATTAAAAAAGTTTTGAGAAATGGCTTTTTGTTTGTATTTGGGGAAGGAAGCATACACAGTCACTGTACATACACTGGTAGGTGGTGATAATGATATTATAAACTCTCACAACATTCAACTATAATTAGTTTTCGTTTTGACAAACAGATTTTATTATGAGCCATTTTAACTGTATTGGGTAATAAGAACCTGTCAACAACTTAAAAAACGATGCATGTTTTATAACGATCAATTAAAACTATCTCGCATTTTATAAGCTTTGATAAAAAAGAAAGATTGCTGAGATTTTCAAATGATCACATAATCAATGTAATTAGGCTGCTTACTCACGATTAAAGGTTTTGGTAAATATTAAATTAAATGATTATATCTTCTTTTTTTAGGAATTTTAAAAACAAATAATTATTTTTCTATTAAACTATTGGAAAGTTGGATAAGCTTTTATATAAAAAACTTGGATAGAAACGTTATTAAAAAAATGTAGTAACAAAATCAAATTCACTTTAATTAACAATTTATTTTTAATTTGTGCTTTACAATATATTAAACAAAAATCTAATATGAAAGAGTGCTACTAGCATCTGTACGTAGATTCCCTAAAACATGATGCATGCGCAAGCGCAGCCTCACTTCAGTCTCTCGCGGCGCGCGACTCAGTGCGCATGTGTTGTATACTTGTGGCATTTAATATATCGTGATGCGTTTGGAAGCAGCCTTCGCACTGCTTGTGCTAGGTAAGCACTATGAAACTCTGTTATGTCATATTAATTAATCTTAAAAACGATTATAGTTATCAAGTTATTTAAATATTAAATTGTTGTTATCAATATACTACTTTTTAATGACACTTTTTAATTATAAAATTCTTGCTCTTATTAGAAACAATATACGTAATGTTATAATAAAAATAAGCAACCCAACAATTTTGTTCTTATAATTTAATCGAATTATATTATGTAAAACTTTGCAACTAAATTGTAACACACACAATTTCCTGCAGGCTCCACTCGCTCGCTGCTCTCATATTTGCATTTTCCCAGCGCGGTGCAATTTGTCCATTAAATTTTGTCTAGTTTGCAAATTGTAAATGAATTACTTGTAACACTATAAAGTCCTGTCTATATAATACTTAAAAATGGAGCTTTTATAAACATAACAAAAACATTTCTGTAATTTATTGCTATTGCTTTTATATTACATTATATGTTTAGAAATTAAATCAATAAAACTGGTAATTGGTATAACAAATTATAATAATTTACTGCATATAAAAATATCCAATTAACTCTTTTTTTATCGAAGCCCTAACTGACTAACATCGAAGTATCTAAGATAGAAAATAAAAAACTTTATCTGCGTTAAGGAAGCCGTTAGGATAAAATCACAAACTAATTACCGTCTCAGGCTTCTAGTTAAACGAGATAGCTGTTGCCTCGAGATATTAGTTAAAAGTATTAGCGATAAATTAAAAGATACTTAAAATATTTCTGTCCCAGGAAATAAACTTAGATCTTCTGTCGAATATATTATGAAAGTGCCAACTCAGCGTTTATGGTAATTTCGGAAATTAGATTTGAGTTAAACGGTTAATAATTTCAACCGCCAAGTATAATACTGGACACATCAGAGTATGTAATAATGAATGCTTTAGATTATTTTTTTAGTTTATATATAAATATATTTGCAAAATGATATTGATGTGTTAATCCACACACACATAACAGTATTGTACTCTTACATATATGTCATGTCCCTCGTTCCAGTTACATACAATTTTAAAAGTTATTAAAAAATAACTATATGTTTTAAATGTCATGTTTTATATGTAAAGGGTCGTGTGGAAGGTCAGGCGATGCCTTCTCGTAATTTAAGATTACAGTAAACGAGCGATGTTTTTATGTTTCGTAAGCGAAAGTTGAAGGCGAGTGAGGTTAAGTGTAATTTTAAAGTTATGTCAATTTATACGCTCAATTAAAATGCGCTAGGCCAGCCATAATTATTATAAAGTTATGGTATAATATAATAATTTTATCTATAATTCCAAATCCTAAGCTCCTGGTTACAAAGGCACCCACCTTAGGGACTAACCCAAGAAGGTTATATATCATCATACTTATATTTTAAAAATAGTATTGTGTATTTTTATGTACTAGATCAATTTTCCACTTTGTAAGCTATAGTTCATAATTAGTTTGGACTCGTTATTCTGTACAGAAAATTATTTTGATTGTTGATAAAATAAATAAATGTAAAAATATACAAATAAAGGTCAAGACTATTAATAATGGAGATAAATAAAATGTAACATTTTTATACTTCTTCAATAACGTTTTTCAGGCGGTATATATTTTTTTAATTAGTACATATTTTAAATCTAATTGTATATCGCCGCAGGAATTTACACTTTTTAAAACGTTAAATTATAATTATTTTCTTTTGCCATAAGCTAAAAATATTTAGAAATTCTTTTTTTATAATAAGTTGTTTAATAAATAATGACAATTAATTTCTATAATGTATGAAGTGTTGCGCTGTCAAAGAAATACAAAAGCAACAAGAAATAATGCAACGGGGCGCTAGAAGTGGCATATTATAATGTAAATTGTACCGAAATGTCAACAAATGTAAATTTTAGAGGATGGCTTCAAAGTTTAAAATATAGAGAGTTAATATTTGAATTATAAAAGTGTAATTGCCAGTGTATTTTTGCTGAGATTTGAGAGGTGTATAAACATTAGATTGCAAACTCAGCCGGTGAATGTGGACGTTCATGTCCAAAAAAAATTGATAACATTTGCCTACCCACTTACAAACCTACATATGTTATTGAACTTTCACAACCGCCATTTATGTATTTTGTAATGTTCATGCTGAAAAGGCATTATGTGAATACAGATAGTATTCTTATAAATTATTTTAAAATTCAGAAATCCGCTTTCCGCTTATAACTTAAATTCCATCTGCTGGCGCCAACATTCCTCGATCACTTTTTGTCTGTTTTGTGAGCTGTCTGGGTGTTTACGAGCATAGCCGTAGTTGTACACTGATTTTATACAAAGTTAACTACTACTAGAATATTATACCTGCTTTAGTAGTGCTAAAGTATATTATTAACATGAAATATAAAATAATTTGAAATATTTTGTCATCACTTTTGATTTTTATTTTTAAAATGTGTACTTTGTTTATACAAAAAATAAACTAAATTTAAAATATTAACTTGCCAATTCATTTAATTTATACATATATTGATTTTAAAATTGTTTGAGACCTATGTACCCGTATTTTAATTGACTTACAAAGGACTTACTTTTAAAATATACCCTTAATAAAAGATATACATTTAAAACCCAAAAAATTATGTTTTTTTTTGTAATTAAAAACAGTAGCTACTTTTACTGTAGAGCGGTTTAATTAAATAATATATATAATTAATTTTATATAGATATTAGTTATAATAGATATGTGACCCCTGTCATTGCAGTAACAACTTTCACGAAGCGATAATTACTTCTTACTGCTATAAATCACAATGACTAGAAAGGAAAATTATTGAAGCAAGAAATATCATTTAATTTAAACGTAATTCTCATAATTGTCAACAGCTTTTTTATACAAATGTAATTAATGCTAAATATAGGTTATTTACAAAAATTCTAAACCATGAAACGCACATCTAGATGATATGCATTGAGAGCGAAACGGCCTCATAGTAACGGTAACGGAATTCGATATTCATTGCTCGTTTTAATCCAATGAAAAACGAGAACTGTTTTGAAAACCAACGATGCATATATCGCGCATTCCTTAAAACCAGTGGGTCAGAGGCAACGGTACTCGCAGCGGTTCCCCTCATTATATTGGGTCTTGTTTTATGTAACGATAATTCGATAGATCAGATGAGAGCGGTTTGGCCTAGATGTAAGAGTGGATAGATGGAGATACAGGGTGAAGTGGCGGTAAGTGCGGCCGTTGAGGGGATGGGCAAACTGAAGTATGAAGACAAGAGTTATTAATTCTAAATCGGTTTGCTATATTTTTGCTTATAGCCATTAATATCATAATATAGTATTTAATAATATAATTCCAATCTCTCTAAAGCATTGAGACTAATAAAAGTTTGATAAGCAATTCTCATGCCAATCAAAAATCCTAGTTTTAATTTGCTTTTATTGAAGGTAAAATATATTTGAATGTAACATTAATATCACATGTAGAAATTCGACGTGATATTTTGCTTTATTAGTTTATTATTTTAGAAAACATTATGCAGAAAATATAACATCTTAGGTATATGTTATATTATATTTTGTAAACCTTTGATCTTAAGGATATTTCTAAGGTAAATACAACAATCTTGTTCAAACTACCTAATCTCTCGTGGAATCCGTCAAAGCAAAGGGACGGCATTCGTCCCTCGAGAGGAACTTGGACATAAAATATACGTTATTGTTTCACTAAAATAAACATTATAATAATATTTTACCAGCTTCTTCGTCAACGAGAACTTACTCCTTTTAAGATTGAGAAGACGATTGCTTGTCGGCTAATAGTGATATCTCCCGGAATTCGGTAGTGTGAGGAATGAGAATGAAATGAAGAGATACACGTGATCTTTTGTACAATACTACCTTTGATCCTGTAACGAGATGTTGTTAAATAACTACCAAAATACCACTAAAGGCGTTTCTAATGGAGACATGCTGACTCTACAGATATGACTGTTTTTTGGAATTAAACTATTTATTAGGCCGTGCATATTAAATACTATCATCAAAGTTACATTGGGTAACAATATAAATCACATAATCATACGTAAATCACTATTCATTGCTCAAATGCATTGTACAAACACGAATGAATTTCCCAACGCATGGGAACCAACATTACGACATGTTGTGGCTCTGCGTGTCACATTAAATAACTTATTTAAAAAAAGATAATAAAACTTGTATAAAAAATAATATAAAAGTTATATAAAAGAATATAAAACTTATATAAAAATAATATAAAACTTATATAAAAGAATATAAAACTTATATAAAAAAGAATATAAAACATACAAAACAGAGCACTTTCCGAAAAAATATTTAACAGTCCTGGGTTTAGAATTTGGACGTATTGATTAGTTTCTACAGTAATCTAAAAAATATATAATTTATTATTTATAAATCTAACTTTGAAACTCAATATTAAAACTGTTGTTACGAAATAGTGTTATTAAAGGTTAATTATAATTTGTGAACGAAAATTTTACACATTTACTGGAAAAGACAATCATACAGTAGGCAAAATAATGGACAAAACCTGTAGATAAAATACCCAATAGTAATGAATTAAATTTCAACATCAAATCATACACATAAACGTGCTATACATATATCGCAATAATAAATTTAGAAAATAGTTTTAAATGGGACATCCGTCGATCGCTCCACCGATAACAAGCTAACTTATATATGTACTTAAAAGTTTTTACCACAATTCTTCTCTATTTAATTTTTTTAAAATATTTTGTGATTAATTTACAAATAAATTTGTATTTACAATCGTTAATATTTTATACAAAAAATAAATAAATAAGTTTATATGTGGTAAATATAAATGTACACAAAGTGAAAGTGTCAATATGTTACGTACAAATGAAAATTATAACCATAAAAAATTTGCTGTCACTTATCACCGAACTTACGAGTACTATTTTCAAATAAAACGATTATTATTTCAAAATTTGTAAGGAAGCTGACGAACTGGTTACCTACTTAAGAATATAATGTTAATTTATGAAATTATTAATAATTATATCAATATTCACTAATAACTATTAATATTAATAAGCACTCCAAGAAAACACCTGATGGTGACTTCATCTTTACAAAATAGAGTTGAGCCACCTCACTTACAAAATAATTAAATTCAAAAATTATACAAATATTACAATAGAATATTTGATTTGATGTTTTGATTAAATTAATATAACATAAATAAAATTAATATAAAATAAAACAGGATTTACGAATTGAATTATTATCTGATTTTAAAGGGTCATTATTAATAATAGCGCGTTGAAGTCTTTTGTATAAGGAGGAAATGTCTTCCTAAAAAAGACCATACAAAGTTTTTTTTAATATATTGGTGAGACATTGTTATCGCAATAAGATTTAGAAGTAATAATTAAAATCCTGAAAAGGTTAAATACACAAAAAACATCCAAATTTTTGACAAATTAAGTACTTTTTAAATTGCCGGTATTGAAATGTTTTAAGCAAATTAATGAAGTTTTATTTATGATATTTTGTCAAAAAATGCATTTATCTAACTAACAAAAACATGTTTTAAGAAATTTGTTAAGTATAACAAAAAAAAACACATATTTAAAAGGGCAGCTAGTTTGCACGCGCAACAGTAGCAAGGGTTAATAGAAAGTGAGTCAGGAGATTATTTAAAATGTGACCAAAATTCTCTCCATATAAAATATCATAATGTTAATAAAATGTTTTATTTGTAACTTAAAACTGTTGTTTTATATTTTAAGTTAAGAATATTCTTCTCATTTGCATATAAAAATCTAATACTTAATCATTTGAGTAGTTAATTATTACTTTTCATTTGTGGGTGTGGTGAGAACAATTTCATTTGTGTGTGTGGTGTGTGTATATTTGTATGTATGTGTGTGTATAAGGTATAATCTGTAGTAATACGAAATACACTTCTATGTAACAAGTAATCTGTCGCTAACTTTCTCTACCGTGGCCTGACTTGTTGCTGTCACGAGCGTGTTTTAAGATGTTATCTGTGACAGATGGTCTGATGAGAATGTTCAAAACCATTAGTTATTACCAGTGGATGTGTTGCATATATACTTTTATAAATCTGTTTTTAAATCAATCGACTCGCCAAGATATGTAAAGATACATTAATAGACACACCGACGCTCATTGTAATGCATTATTACCATCTAATAAATTTAAGAAAGTAACTAAGAATCGTTTGTATGCTAAAGTACTACAATGTTAAGATTTTAAGTCTTACTTTATTAAAAATGGTATAAAACTTACTTTAAATAAATATTTTGGATTTGATTTTGATTGAAAATTCCTTATAATCTATAACAAGGCCATATTTCTAAATTCAATAACTTTTAAAAATTTGTAAATATTTGCTACATATTGCTTGACACAGATAGAAAGATGACATTTATATTTTTTCTAAATATAGGGAGACAAATATACTAGTATGCTTTGAAAGTGGTGGTTGTCTTGTAGTCCAAACAATTTATTTATAACATAACGTATACTAATAGATTTTATTTTCCTCTGGGGAAAAAAAAAAACAAATCGATCTATTCGAACTCTATTCTAACGTAACATGTATCTTATATATTAAAATGTTCATTATCTGTTGTATCAATGACACAAAACTCAAAACAATTGTTTGCTTACTTTTTTATGAATGATGGACATAAAATTTAAAATATCATTTGGTTATTTTATTTGCAAAATATCTGCGCTTTTAACCTTTTTTCATTGATATGCCATAATTATTTTATTTAACGTATTATTTACACATACATTTAATTATTTTATCTAACTGTTAACAAATAAAAATATAATTTTCAAGAGCTGTATAAAAATTGGGATCCTTTTTAAAAGCTACGAACCTTGTTAGGAGAGCATTTTCGTTTTTCAACACTACCTATTCGTTAGTTCAATCATTGCCGTCGAACCTTTCAACTTGCACCAATTGGTGAGGTTAAACACTCCCACTTGATTTTGGCTCCTATAATTGTCGGCATAAAGCTCAAAATATTTTGCACGTAAAATTAAAGAAATGGTGAAACAATTCGCAACTACCCGCATAAATGAATTGAATTTTAAATTGACAATTATTATAAAATCTGTTTTACCCCCAAGAACGAAAGGTCAAAATTTGAAAAGCGAAGATAAAATACATATATATAAGATGTTTTGTATTGAATGAGTTTCAAATAGATTTTGATGAACCTATGGTTTCAATTCTTATTGACAAAGTTCTTCTGGAAGTTATTTGTTGCTTTATTTTTAATATTTAATAATGAATTAAATACAATTTTTCAGTTTTGCAATTTCCACTTCAATTAGTATTATGGTCTACGTAACGATACTCTTTATCCCGAGAGAAACTTACAGTATAATATAGTATGGTCACGTTGAGGAAAGTTCCAAAGTTACTCAATGTATTTAGTAGAGCACATTGTCGTCGAGTCATGACATCCTGCTGCTTGGAGACTAAGTTTCTTTACAAAGTTGTCACTTTTACGGTTTTAAAGATTAGAAATATATTTTTATTTATATATTTATATTTGATATGTTATATCCAAATTTTATTTTTGTAATAAACGCTACTAATGCTAAATAACGCTAAAAATTTTCTAAGTGGGGAGAGGTGGATGATTGCTACTCTTTCACGTAACTTGCTAATTTATTAAAATGTAAGGATAAATGTCAACGTTAAGATAAGACGGAAAAAACCTGTCATCTGACAATTATCTTTGTATTGCATAAACCATTAGAGTTACTTGAAAAAAACGTATGGTGAAACTGATTCTTTAAAAGTTTGAAGACATGAATATTCTTGAAGTAGGTTTTTACTATTCTAAACTATAAAACATGTTGTAAACAATCATGCATCAAGTATTAATATAAATAAAATTAAATCAATCAATCTATAAAGAGATCCTTATATGTGGGTAGGTCACCGATGGAGCTAGTAAATATATACAAAATAAAAGTTAGACAAAAGAGGACATTGGAAAGTGTAAGAGATTTTATCGACTGAGAATTTCAATATCGTCTTTATTCGATTTGAAATGATTCTTTTTATGTTTCAGACATTAGTTGTTTTATGTTTTATTTCTACATTTTTATAAATTTTTGAAATTATTAAATCATTACATCCTAAACATCAATGTTTCATGTTGAAACACTCGATTTATTAATCGAGATGCCGTTTATATTTGAGAGGCAGACGTTTTTTTGACTTCGAACGATTGCCACCTGACCTCCGAACACTGAGGACGAATAAACGACACAGAGATCCAAAATTGGAAAAGCAAACAACCGAATATCATCTTTATTTTTGTGTTATAAGATACAAAATCGTTTAAATTATTTCAAATCTTTCTTTAGCCATTTAGCCGGGGTTTCTTGAGAGCACTTTCTCGGTGAAGTAATGTTCTTATTTAAGTCGCTATTTAGAGATATTGGTATGACAACGTGTATGTATAACGGGTTGTTAATATTGGCATATATTGACGAGTATTATATTAGTATTATATTTTGTAGGTAGTTCATAATTCTTAATATATTCTGCGTATCATCATCACTGACAAAATATTTGGGTATGTCCACTTAAAACGGTTTCACTTTATTAAGAACTAACGGTTTAACGGCTAATCAGTTGTAATAAAAAATATATTAATAAAAAATACGCTTTTTATGGTAATAAATGTAATCAGCAAAAATATCTCTTATTATTGAAATCTCATACGACCGGTGCTAATTAAGGACTGTAGAGTCCGATGAAATCGATTCATACTTTTTGAAGATTAGCCCGAATTACAAGACATTCAGTTGTTTTTAGGGTTCCGTACACAAAGAATAAAAACGGAACCCTATTATTAAGATTGCGCTGTACGTCTGCCTGTCTTTCCGTCTGCTCGCTTGCACATCTGTCTGTCTCTGGGCTGTATCTCATGAATCATAATAGATAGCTGAAATTTTGACACATAATATATTCTTGTTACCGCTTTAACTACAAAATTAAAAACAAAATAACATAAATATTTAAGGAGGGCTCTCATACCATAAACTTTTTTTTTTAATTTTTATATATAGTGGTATGTAGTCCATCGTGTGCGAGTCCAACTCTTACTAAGCAGCTTTTTAATTAAAGCTAATTAGTATTTGTACAATTAATATATTGTAATATTGTTTAATCGCAAAATGAAAATTAAAGCGTTTTAGTTTCATGTTCGTTTTGAATTCTAATATTAATTTATGTTCTAATAAATGATAATTCAGTAAGAGTGCAATAACAAGGCTTTAAGAACTGCTCGGTGAGTGGCTGCTGGTAGTGCGGCAGATGGCCTTGGACCAGATCTTAGACCACATCGTGCTTATGATTTAGAAGCCTCATTGCCATAGCATGGTGCTGAGATATGTTAAAGAGATAATAATAATTACCCTATAGATTAATACGTATATATTTTTTATTTATATACGTATATTTTATTTATATATACTAAATGTCTAACTTGAGATTGGAGGCAAACCTTACTTCCGGTGGAGCAAAAACTTTTTTGTAATGTGCCGAGGAAATTAATCTTAGTTATAACCAGTTTGAATTGAATCGTATCATAGACTTTATCTAAAACGCAATAAGACACAGTTTGCTCTACAAACTGATAAGGAAGAGAAAGTAAAGGATTTCTCTCTTTAAACATCTAGTTATCATTAAAATACTGGTATATGCTTTAAATAAGTTTTAGTTAAAACGGTCAATATAAAAAGCGACGTGACTCACTGATGAATATAGATGTAACGCCAATCAAAGACTTTATTAACCATGCGAGCATCGAAAGTCGGTTTTAAAAAATATTTTAAAATTTTTATTTTATTATATATTTATATAATTTGACTTTGTGATTTAATAAAGTGCTAACTTAATTTTATATCTTTGTTCTACATAATGTAATATGTATAAATATTCATATGATATAAGATAAATGTTCGGAGTACATTTATGAGGGCGCTACAAAGGTGGCCAATTAACCTTTGAGGTGCTTTGATATTTTGAGGTCAGATGACAATCGCTTCATGAGGACCGGCCGGTATTGAATATATAGGTTACATGCACGATCTTAATCTAAGCCATAACTAATTTGACCTTTAGTACGTTATTACATTATTATATTTTTATTTAATACATATATAATATAAGTAGATATGTCCAGGGATTATAACCTCCCACCTGCTGCTACCATCCCGATAAAGATATAGAATGATGCATAAAATGTTTAACTTCATTTAAGCGCGTAGCGATATGGTAGATCAATTGGTAGATAAAAAGTTTTTGATTCTATATTTACTTTAAAATTAAAATCACCTGAATGTGAATTGAATGAATGAATGAATGATATTTAAAAATATATAGTGTTATAATCTGTTAATGTGATATTGTCAATCAGGCGTGGTGCACTGTCGCTACCTGGGCAAGGAGATCAGCCCGTTGTCTGAACTGCATCACGCAGTACGTGGACAGGTCTACGCGGTGGACTCCCGCACTCTCTACCTGCATGACTTCACTTACGATGGAGAAGGACCTGGTGAGTACTGAAATAATATTATATTACATTCTGTTACAAATAATCAAAATGGGAAATAAATAATACACTCAAAATGGGAAATAAATAATACACTCAAAATGGGAAATAAATAATACACTCGAAATGGGAAATAAATAATACACTCAAAATGGGAAATAATACACTCAACAAAAACAATACTTTCAAAATGGGAACCCTTTGCCTAGAAACAGGTGTCTAACCTAAATATCCACGAAACTATGGTCTTACGCACTGTTTACTTGGAAAATGTTGCCACTGCTTTCTTAAGAAATTTAGTGGCACATCGTGTAGAGTAAGTCCTCCAAAACTTAACAACGATTTTAGTTTAGAATTAGGTCTGGGCTAGACGAGAGCTAGCTTTTCAGTTTTAATAGAATCCTGAAAAATCTCAATATTTTCAATCAATCTCTATACAATATCATCAATCAATATTTAGGTGCATACTAGTAATTTTTCGACTTATTGACGCAGTGGTTGTGATTCCGATCATCGTGGGTTCGAGACCCAAAAAAAAATTGTTCTAGAAAAAATAAAAGTTATATAAGAAATATTTTTCATAAGCCCAAAAAAAAAACTTCCATTACTCATAGCTTTGTATAGTGTTGTACGCTAGTGTCTCAATATATTCATTATTAATTACTACATTAGATACATACACCTTCATGTGTTATGAAGTTTCTGAATTGTTGAACATACGAGATAAAAAGAAATGAGGCGTTAAAAAATAACAAATGCAATTATATTTTCGCTTCCCTCCCGAGCTTAATGCAACCTGTTCAACAAAAAATATTGTGAATTTTACATGTTTTTAACAAAAAATTAACATGTCTGTTTGTCACTATAAGCTACATTCATTTACCATAGTTAGTCACACCTTTTAAGTTAATGTTAAAAATGATTTATTAAATAAAATATAACTTAGAATTTATTATTAATTTTAATTAATTAGATTACGTATAATAAAATTAAAATAGTATACATTTAATATTCAATTAACTTGTCCTTAACCTTATTAACAAGTCACTCACCTTAAATCTAAAAGGGAGGTTAAAATATATTTGAACTGAAAATAAAATAAAGAAAAAAGGTAGTTGAATGTTCAGTTTGTTTCGGCGCAGTAATGAGATCGCAGCGCCACCGAGCGGCTTAGCATGAAACTGAACTCATTCCGAAACTACCTCGTACCTCGCAACAAACATCCAAATGAAAATTCGACTTCAGGGACGTTTCACACTCAGTCGCAGGAGATCGAATTATTCATATTACGGCCAGTGACGGTATAAACATATTTTATTTATTCCGGGTATAAGACCCTGTTCTGTTAATTACATACTCAATTAAAAACGGGAATTAACATGATAGGAAATAGTTACCACATTGCCTTGGCAGCCATAGGGCTACGGACAGTGCAACGTGGTCGAAACTTCTGGCAAATAAAAATTTATGTGTAAAGTAATTAGTACCTTCCAGATATACTATTTATAATACCGTAATACTCAAAGGAAATTGAGTCTGATAAATTAGTTTGGTTTTGATTAAATATTGGAAAATAGTTATCTTCCACTTCTTAAGAATCCGAATAAGTATATCTCCTCTCTATGTCTGTGCGGGCATTTGTGGGCACAGATGTAGCAGCGCGCCACATACGCCGTAATGAGAACATATAGCGACACAGCATCCTAATACAACCTCTATATTAACACTCATAAAACCTATAATCCCACAAAACATATTACGAACAGTAAACCACACGTCAAATCTCGGGACATATTAAGAGATTGTATAAAGACCCTTATGACTTATATGGTAACTAATATCATTCAAAATTATACTGTAGATTGTGTGGGAGATTGTACAAATGATTAGAAGATAGTTGAAGAGACTACTTTTGGTTCTATTTTAATTAAAAGTTGTTTATATTAAGAAATAATATTTAATATGTAGACGTTTTTTTATCTGACTTAAAAGCCAAAGATGACAGAACGCCCGACTTTTATTTAACACATTTGTCCCGTGTTATAAGGAGTGAATAAAATACCTTTAAGAATTGTATTGAGTTATTAATAAAAGTACTAAAATGTTTATACTCTTTTATACAATATTTTTAAATATTTTAATCTTTATTTGTCATGAGTAGGGTTGGTGTTTTGGTGCTTCCTTCAAGCCAAATTTCTGAGAAAACCATTTAAAATTCGGTCTGCATAGGTAGATTTCAAAATCTTTAGAAACGCCTAGAACGTTTATTTGGCTTAGTGTACAAAGACCTAAGTTTTGTGTATGTATACTGTTTATATATATATATATATATATATATATGTGTGTATGTTTATATGTCTGTATATTTTATGTTGTCTATGTTTTATGTTGAGAATTGTATGATATTATTTGAGAGGAGTTAGATGCATACACATTTTCCTGGACAAATGATTGAGTGATATTTGTAAAGACAGACTTCTTGTCTAAGTATTAGATATAAGAGTAATGTTATTAAAGTCATCATCATCAAATCTATAAGACTTTTTAATAATTAAGACTACCACTTAACTATAATTTGCCCGCGGTCGGTTCTGCAGTTATACATATTTCTCGAGACGTTATTTAGTTATTTATATTATAGTAATCACGTTATAATAACTGTAATATACATAATAACTATTCTAGTAACAGACGGAGAGTTTAGCAAGTCAGTTGTTATTAGTAGCCGCTGTATATCAACATGTATCATAGTGTTTGTTACAAACAACAACATTAAACAATGTTCTAATTGTTTTTAATAACGTTCTATAAACAATACATAACAAATCTTAGCAGAAATTAAAGTTTTAAAGATACCTTATAACAGATCTAAAAAGTTTAAAAGATAAAATAATAGTAAAAATAGATATATTATGAAGATTTTTTTCATATTTATTATTAAGTCATTAATTGTTCTGAACAAATCTCGAATATATTTCTTTTCTATTATGATCTAAACATAATTTATAAATTTTATTAGATATTTTGATCTCTCATTTACACTTTTTTTACATTTTCGCCAAATCGGAAAAGTAATATTAATCTATTTCTATTACAATTGAAAAAGAAAAAATAATAATTTAACATCGACAGCTGTAAAGCGTTAAATATACTTTAAGCTGAAGATAGCTTGATGTAGGATTCAAAAATTGAAGTTCGATACTGACTTAGTTTATGACATTTATACGTTTACGTTCACTTGTCTAGTGCAAAATGAAATTTATGTAAATCAGATGCTAAGACTAATAGTAGTATTATTTTCTGTCTGTTGGAAATAGATTTAAAGAATAATGAAATTTAAATCCCCGTTGCTCGCAATATCAATTTGTAATACGCATTTAGATCCAGAAAAAGAAAATGGAATCTATATTCTTCATTTAATTCGATCGCTGCTGAGAGCCTTAAATTTTATTTTCCATTGAATCTTTCGCTGTAACATCGGATTAACCTTATTCTGGGAAATAGCTATGTTGGTATGCCAAAATCATACTTATTTCTAAACCTAGAAGGGTCAGAATTGTCAGAGGGTTGACTGTTTTGAGGTCTCTGGTTTGGTATTTTTTCATACCGCGGGCGTCTACAATATCACTTACTAGTTAACTTCTGAAAAATCTCGACTAAAATTTCGGTAGGAGAAGCGAAGGGATTCTAGTGGTGTTGCTAGTTGAATGGAATTATAATAATTATTATTATTATTGTTAACACATGTTGGACATAAGAATACGCTCTACCATCGTCTACGAGTACATATTTACATAGAATTAGCAACGAACGCTTGTCATTTGACTGTATTTCAGTTGTATAACTCAAATACACTCGAGTTATCTACAAGAATTCAAAGTTAATATGAATCAAAAGCAAATAGAACGTAAAAATACATCAAACATGAATGCCATATTATAGATTCAGTTGTAAATAATATAAATTATCGTAATCTTCTGACGACAAAGAGATAGCATCAGACAATGTAAAGGTTTTGACAAACATTAGGGTCACTTGAATAGTCCATTGTGTTTACGAATAATAGAGAGAACAATAACATTTATTGCAACACCCGAAAATAATTAAACAACTATATAAAATATACTATAAAAAGAAATTATAAAATTTGCAAGTTTTGGTGCTACGAGTATATAAAGGATAATTACCAGAATTGTATATTAGAACCAAAAGAGCTGTTTATGTTAAAATAAACGTATAATCTGTTAGCTCATGAAGCGCGGTGATGATGTAGGTCTAACGGTGTGTTCCGAGCTATCTACGACACGCACACTGATCACTAACAGTACAATACATTATTTTAGTTTATTATACTTTTTAAATTAGATGAAGAACATTTAACTCAAGTTATTCTCAATCATTAATCTGTGGTTTAATGTTGTTTATAAGTTTTTTTAAACTAAGTATAACACACATTAATAAAATATAGAACCGGTTTAATCCGGACAGCACTCACGATATGGTGACGTAGGAAATGCAAATTAAATTTAAATCTGAGCTGAGGAGCCGTCAACTCACCCCGGGCTGAGGACGGAGGGACACCTCACATAGAATTATAAAACAAATTCTTTACACTTGGAATATTTATTAAAAACGGTCCTTAACTTAAACTGATTTCATTTGAGAATCAATTCAATTAAAAATATAATCAGTAAATATTTTTGTTAATTTATTTCTCCATCAAAATATTTAGTCAATTTATTTTTTATTATAATTTAATTATTAGTATACATAAAAATTAAATTATATATACCATCTATGTGGAAGACCTGATGCTCCACTGTCCACTCACGGCTGCTTTCCAATTAGTACCGACAATTATTGGCAGATCCACCGAAAATTATGTCGAGCGTACCAACCTATATAACACTCTATACAACGTGTTATAAGCCTTTAAACCTATTAGAAAATATTTATATAATATTATTGTTATAATTTTGCTTTTTTTGTTAAGATCGGTCAAGATATTTGCGATTATTAAGAAAGGTCTTAGCGTTAGTATTAAGTTTCAATAACCCAGTTGAACGCAGTACGTTAAAAAGATTTAAGTATGTCCATTTGAAATTTGGAAACTTCTAGATAAATGCTAATCGCAGCTCAGTGTCGCTGGAATCGCTGAATCGTTCTAAAGATGCTGGCTAAAGGGATTTTAGAGGCAAATCCTATCTTCAAAGTTTTTTATTACAAAGTCTAGGAATATATGAGGATCTATTTAATGTGAATTTAAATGAAAAAGGACGTCGGAAAATAGAGTTATTACGATATTTTTTTGAAAGAACGCTTCTATTTAATAATATAAAAAAATATATTTTTTTGGAATGCACTAAGAAGTACCTAAAAAAATACATTAATCCCAAAAATATACACATTCAGATATTTATATATATAATTACGCTTCAGTTAGCGTCCGGTAAACTTTCACTTTTTAATAGTTTACATCCCATAGCTTAACTAACTTTCTTTTCCATTCTATAACTCGAAAGTAATTTTGTCGAATTACTTGATCTTAATGACCGGTATGATGTGTAAGAGAATAAAATAATTTACATACTTATATAATATAATACATATTTTATAAGTATGTATTTTATACACTTAAATTAGTTGCAAGATTTCCTACATTAGACTTGTAATAATTATTTATAATAATAAATTTCGAATTGTCCATTACGTTCAACATTTCCAAAATTCTTCGGATATCGAGATTCGAGTGGCAAGTCTAGAATTTAATTCGTGACTCAGTAATCGTGTATTTTACTCCTCGTTTACATTTCACAGAGTTTCAAGCACTTTTGTGTCAAAATTTGCCTTTTAAATTGCGTTTTCCGTCACAATGAGGCGTTTTGGGGATTTGGATCCAGGGAGAGCTTAGTGCAGCTTTTATGGTTCTTTTAAGTGATGTTTATTAAAGTATTTACATTTCACGTTATCTTATAATACATGGTATTAAAGCACATAAAAATATAAGAGGTTTCGCTGTATTTCATGAGTACTAACATATATTTTACCATTTTAATTTATGGCAAACCCATCTTAAACATGTTTTATCAGTATTTTTTTTCCAGCTGCCTACTTTTACGTGGGCACGTCAAAGACGCCCAGCGCGACGGGAGCGACACGATTGAGGGACGAGCGAGGGAACGAGAGTCCTCTGAGACGATACCGTGGAGAGAGCATCACTCTATCTCTACCAGAAGGAAAGACGCTTAAAGATGTGACCTGGTTCGCGATCTGGTGTGATGAATATTCGGTAAGTTTTTTAATATATCTGATGGGTTAGAGAACGAGTAAAAGTCACTTGTCGAAGCCACCTTAGTTCCGTTAGGAACATCTGCTACATGGTGGTTGCAGATGCTTGTCAACCTTGGAACTGGGAGTGGTGAAGGGGTACGGAAAGAATAAATTGAAGATTATATATAATATATATTATAATAGAAGGTTATATAAAATGTGAAATCATATAAATTAAAATTAAATACACTTATCCGAAAGTTACAATAATAAGATTATTTACTTTTACTTTTTCGTCTCTACTTATTTCGAGTGATATATTCTGAATCGATTAATCTATATTAATCATCATTGCACATTCTGATCAATATTATAATGTTTTGTTTTATGTGTTATTACTATATTTGTACAAACGAAATATGTATCTGTTTGTTAGCGAAGCACTGTAAAGTAGAGTTCTGTTATCTTTGCAAGCTCTTACAAATTGTTGTTTTGTAATGTTGTTAAGTGAACGGTCAACTTAGTGCTCTGATGTTAGAAATAAGTACTTCTTAATATACAAAACAGAAAATGTATTTTACAACTGCAATTAACTCATAGTCATAAACTCACTTTAATAGTTTACGTACTCTCAGAGGTCTGAAGTGCCGTGTAACAACCACAATGTAGGAGGCGTTCAAAGAGTAACTTTGGAGGAATTAAACCTCGAAGGATGTGACGTGTTTGAATTGTTATGGGCCACTAAAACCGTTTCTTTTACGAGGTTTATGTTTACAACGGTGCAAGTCGTCTAACTCTTATTTCAATGTTATGTTAGCTGAAAGGCGTTCTTCGCCCCAAAGTAGAGAATACACAGGGTCATTACTTGAGTTAAAATAATACATAAAAGTTTTTACAGTGAGCTAACAGGAATCTTTACCTACAGGTAAACTTTGGATCAGTGGAGATTCCTCGCTCGTTGGAGTACCCGAAACCGGCGCGTGTGGGAGCCCTGCGCGGGGTTCATGGGGTATCATCGGATGCTGTGGTAGTTGTCGACGCGCAGACCCTCCTCGTGCCCAATTTCTCATACGACGGAGAGGCACCCGGTAAGTCTTCCTAACCCCTAACTCCAGGTCTCAGAGATTTAAAATGTACTCAATTTTGTACCTACTCTTTATATAGAGAATGTTAATTATGTTAAGGTCTCTCTTACAACTATTACCAATTTCTATTATTCAATCAATCTTAGTGATGTAACATGTATTGGTTGTATGTAAGTTATTATCTTCCAATTGCTTAAAACGTGTTTGAATAACCTTTCAAATAATTATATAATGTAACAATAAAGTACCTCTGAGTAACTCTGTGTCACTAGATCAATGACCGCTGAAGCTTTAAATAATCGGCCAAACCAACATGTACCACAGAGTATAATTGTGAGGAACAATCATTGTAAGTGCATTTACGTTAAGCATTACTGTGCTATCAAAGTAAATTAGCTCTGTATCTGGACCCTTGAGGCAAATATTTAATTTACTAAATGAAAGTGGTTATTATTTTTTATTATCCCACCGAGCCACTTAAGACTCGTTAGAAATATTACGTTTCGTCGCTGGCGGGTTTTTAAAAATAGGAAATGATAAGTGGAAGCAATGTTCAAAGCAAAATGTTGGAGAGATTTAGAAAAATGTGACTAAAATTTTAGGTTAAAATGTTATATTTTAAGGTTTCATTGCACGATTAGCGACAGGCGTAGCATTAACATGAGATGAATTCTAACAAAGAGGGATATTTTGTATTGAATTTATCTTTATTAAATCAATTGCATAGCGTGGTCACAAACAAATATCATGTAAATGGATAACTTTGTCAGTGACCAAAAATAAAGAAAGAGTTTGAAAAAAGTTTACGTATTTCATCATATTTGAGTGCGATTACAACTCTGGACTGATTACATTTCTGTTATAAAACTTGTGCAAAAGATGAACAATATATCTCAAGTTGTGAAGATTGTTTAAGTTTACACATAACACCTCAACGCTTGTTTGTGAAGTCTTCATCCCGCTTCGATAAGGCGGCAATTTGCTGAAACATACCATTACTCAATATGAAGTTGTTAGACACCGTTCACAAAGCATATTGTTTATTCTTTTTAAAAACATTATTAAAGTATGAAAAATTAGTTTTTATACACTATTGCTTTAACTTTAAATTATTATTAAAATATTCTCATCTCAAAAACTTGTTATAAGTTTATTATAATATGTAAATAGTATAAAAGTTTTAAAGTTTTTTATGAAATAACTTACTCGGGATATCGTAGAGGGCGGGCGCTACACGTGATTACCTCTTGTCGTGTCGGCGGCGTTTCGTTATCGTGTCGCCTGATCAAGACACTTTGTACTTGTAATACCGGAGGATCCGTGATTTACAGCTTTTACGAACATATAAAAAAGTATGCTGAAAAAAATTGCTTTACGTAATTGTCGAAGTCTTAGATGTTATAAGTTTCAGAGTGTTTTATTTAACATTTATTTTTGATTATTTTTTTTTAAGAAATAATTTGAATTGAGATGTAAATATTTCATTGTTAGTTTGGTAGTTTTACACAAACATTTTGTTTCCACGATTATTTTTTTAAAATTACTTTAAATACAACCAAAAGTTTTTAAAAAGATAAAGGTTCGTTTCGTAATTAAAATTGAAATAACAACCATTTGTCAACTTCTGTGGCTAATTTATTACTTTTTTCTAAGGGCTTTTAAAAATATAACATTTTGAAATTGATGTTAGCAAAATTTTTACTACTTTTAGTAATTAATTAACTTGTAACTTTGGGAGTTAAATTAATTATTATGCCTACTTACTTTAATAGCTACGAAGGTTAACACTGACAGCGTTTTGCCTACATGTTGTGGTTAGAAACCACTATTTTAATTAAATACAATTGTTCAACACAATCGTTACATCGTAAATATTAAAGCATAAACATGTAGTGGATCATGGCTCATATGTAAAAATATTTATTACCAAAGGGATGTGCATCTTAATAATAAATAATACATGGACAGTGCTCAGAGGGACGTCATAAATAACGTAACATAGAAATAGGGAGACAAACAGGAATTAAAATAAGCTCATACAAGGGACTCATGACTTAAATCAATGTATCATGTGTCTTAGGAACAAAGCTAATATTATCGTTATCCGCAGATGCAAAGTTCTGGGTGGGTCGCGGAGAGAAGCCCTCGCCTCAGGGCATCCGTATCCCTGACGAGAACGGCAAGGAGGCACCGCTGCGCAAGTACGACAGGAAGACAGTCGTTCTCACCTTGCCCGGGGTAAGTCCATCTTATTGTCTTTTTGTACTAGACTTGAGCTTTACGGCAAAATCACTTATATGAAATAATAATAACTATTTATATTCTATACTACTTTGTTCAAATATTTTTTCGGAATTTGCCTGACTGTTGTTAAGCCCATTTAGGTTGGTTCATGGTCTTGGAGCCAGGTTATTTCATTGTGATCCACATATGTTCAGGAGCTGACGGTGTTCGACATCGGTCACTTCGCTGTGTGGTGTGAGGCCTTCACTGTGAATTTTGGTCACGTAGTGTTGTCCAGCGATGCGCTGGCTAATGTGCCGCCCAGCCTTAAAATGCTCGGGGTATCACCGCAGGTATGTACTCCTCCTTATAATAGATTTGATAATATCACTATACTATGTATACTTAAATTAAATACAGCAAAGTGCTGCTATATATATATATATATATATATATATATATATATATATATATATATATATTTATGGATGACATTCAATAAAATAGAATAAGTATACGTTTTGATAGTGATTGTGAAATATAATACAATATTTTATTACAAATGGGCTGTTATTAATTATTGGTTAGTTGGTTAATTGATTCATTACAAGTAATAAAATATGAAATGATTTACGATTTCCTAATTAAATATTACAATATTAATACAAAAATAACTGAAAAAGTCTTTCGAAACATTGATATCGCGGTTTCAAAATGCCTTATGAAATTTTTACTAGACCTAGACGCGATGACCTGAATCACTCAAAACTAAATCAGCCAAAATGGAATTTAGAACATCTAGAACATTAGGAAGTGAAGTTCTTAGAATATAATTTTTTAAAACAAATTACGACTTTTTTTAGTTATGTCACTATGTGCTACTATTTGCTGACTATTTTTGACTGACTATTTTATTATGCTTAAAAATATATTTTATTAAAATAAATGTGTAGACAAACATACATACATTTTAATGATATATACATACATATATATATATATATATATACATATATATATATATATATATATATATATATATATATATATATATATATATATATATATATATAATAGTTCATACATATTTACTATTTTTGTAACGCCGCGGATCTAAAAAGTTCTAAAATGTTATAAATGTGTCCTGTGAATCTGAGTGTATGTCTGTGGCATCAAAACAGCTAAACGGGTGGTCTGATTTGATTGCGGTTTTTTTTGTCGAAAGCGTGATCCTTCGAGATGGTTCTTAGCTATGTTTTGTCTAACTACAAATAGTCGTCTCAAAGGTTTTGAACTTTTATTGGTGCGGGTGAAAGGTTCTTATTTAACATTGGTAGTAAATACTTGCACAAGTAAAAAATTTGTGTTTTCGTGGTTAATTTATGAAAATAAAGAAACCAATAACATAACTTTAAAAAAAAAATAGAAAAAAAAAATTAAAAATTAAAAGCCCCCGACACAAAAAACCTTTAAAAAGAATAAAAATAATATTATTATGTACTTATTAAAGTCGTTGCGTCGGGGGTCCGCTAAATAAAGGATGATATTAAAATGCAAGAAGTTACCAAGGCAAATAACGAAATAACAATATCAAATCGTATAGTGTAAGTCCTCATTCATTAGCTTCGAATTCTTAAAATAGACACAGATAATCATCAACGTACGTACAACGGGGCTGTCCCCGACGCAACGTACAATAAGTACATAATAATATTATTTTTAATCTTTCTACAGATCTTTTTGTAGAGGGGTTTTTTTATTTTTAGTTTATAGAGGTTTTTTATTCTTATTACCATATATATTATAGATAGTAATAAAGATAAACAATCTTTTAGAATGATTACCACATCAAAGTGAATGTAATAAAGTGTCATACGTAACCAGAACGAGGACGTCACTCAGAGGAGTTCAGATTCTTTTGATTGATGGATTCCATTTATAAAAGTCTTCGGAAAACTGTATCTGCTATCCTTTTCTGATTTGTTTTTAATTATATTTTGCACCGATTGGTCGTACAAACGAAGTGTGACGGGCTTTGTGGAGATGCAAATTCTTTCTTATGCTTGAAATAATTGGGTTCATTTTACATTGTAATTTTATAGACATATTTTTTTCTCGTAAGTCGCTCCGGTTTTTTTTTCGATCATTGCTTGTTTATTAATTTTTCACTCAATTTATCTTATCTTTTCTAGAATGTTGCCATCATTTTGTTTCGTATTTGTTTTTAGGCAATTAAATATTTTACGCTTTCGGATATATTTCAACAACATATACGTTGTATTTTAATATGCTGACTATACTCATGCATACATAATTTACGATCATGCAAGTAAAAATCGTTACTACGAAATCCCACACGAACCAAACCGACCCACTTGTTAAGGCTACGGCTACACAGACAGGCGGCATGCTTAACACTTGAAGCCTATCGAGCCACCTACCGAGTATCTTAGTAAAACTAAGGTTCTAGAATGTATGAGAACGGTTGCACTGACGCTCGGCGCCTAGCTTGTTGCTTGGAGAAAATCGTAGTAAAAAAACGTGTTGGTTTTTAGTCACTAGGCGCTAAGCAAGTCGCTTGTCTGTGCGGACGTAGCCTAAGTTTTATTTGCCTTCACCGTTGAATGGTAATTGTAAATCCTGGTAAGTGGTACACGGCCAGTATCAGTATATTATAAATGTATTATTATTCCGAGAATAATTTATTACTATTCCAATATTCACGGCTACGCCTTGTCGTGATAGTTATCTGGGTTTATGATACACTCTATATTATATATGTGGAACTTTTATATAAGTGTCATAAACTTATAAATATTAATGAAACTATATAAATTCTATTGAGATATAAAGTATCTCGTTATATTTTCTCAGTTTAGAACTTAAATAAAAGATTTTATCCTTAATAAAAATTACTAATTTACGTTTAATACTATAATCATTGAAAATTTAAACAATTGAACCAATGACAAAAGAAAGTTAAAAAAAGGTTCATTAAAGTTTTTGCGCTCGTGATCTCGGTGACTGGAAATAATGAAATCTTCAGAAACAGAGCTTGGCTGTGCTCCAGCGAGCGTACTGACAAATCAACCAAAATACAGACTCACATGAAATAGAGAGAACATACACGTTCACTGTGACCATATACTACAATTCACGACAGCCTCCATCTGACATTATCACACTCCTTGATTTAAATAAACCTTCTAAATTTAAATAAAATAAGCCTTACTTAGAATGTGTACAAATCTATATTTAATTTTTAATCTTAATTTATTTAAATCTATATTTCTGTTTATTTATGATTTTTTTATATTTTGCTTTTTTTTAAATAAAATTCCCGCATTAGAGAACTTTCTCTGTGTGACGGGCGTTTTACAAACGAAGAGTTAAGACACAAATAACACCCATATCAGATAATCTGTGGATCACACAGGCAACCCTCCCGAGTAGGAATGAAATTCAAGAAACTTTGCTCAGCAACAATACCACTAACCACTTACCTAACATTTTTTATATCTTGCTGTGAAATTGTAAGATATTTCCAAAAATGTAAACTGCTTTGCATGTCATTATAAATAATAAAAAGCTAACATATACCTATTATACTTATCTCCAAATCAGTTTTTTGTTTCTTCCCATGAAAATGGGAGAATTTAACCAATTTTAATATAAATTAGTTTTGCTATGATGCGCGAGCAAACAGACGAACAGATAGACAATTTAAATCTAAATGTATGAATTCCGTGTCAAGCATTAAACATGTAGCAATCAATATTTTTTTAAGCCTAATGTATAGATTTTGTTCTTTACTATCTTATAAATATATGGACACACCATATGGTGCCAGTTATCGAGATAATGCAACTACTAAATGATAGTTCATAATTTTGAGAAGATATTTATATTTTTATGAGTAAGAAAATAACCATAGCAAATATGAAAAAACCTTAAGATATTAAAGTGCGAAACATTCAGTTAACATTCGCGGAAAATTTAATAGTCATCATGACACTGACTGATTGCAAATATAAAAGGTAAAAAATATTTACAAAAACATAAAATCAAAAACACCACAGTAAAAATATCGTCCACATCCAAGTCTGTCCACACCATTACATCATCATCCTTCCCAACTCTCGCTGAGCATGGGTTTCCTGTTGCAGAGCCGCAACAAGGCGCTGTTAGCAGGAGCGTCGACTCGTGCACCCCCCCGCCCCCGCAAGCCCCTCGCCCGTCTTGACGCTACCACCTACCGCCCCCGGCTTCTCGCCGGTCCCCCCGCCAGCCCCCCCGGCACCGACCAGCCGCAGCACGCGCAGCACCGCCGTGCCGACCAATACACCTCGTCGCCGCACCAACTCATCCCCACTGAATCCAAATCCTTTGAGATCCTGCGGTCTGAGGAAATCGAACAGCCATCCCACGTTCAGCACACCATCCAAGATGCTAACCAAAATCAGTATCAAGCACAGCAAAAAGAAAAACACACCCAGAATGAGGCTCATCTGCTGCTTAGCGATCATTCGACCATTTCGACGGAAGAGTTGATCAAATTGCAACAACATTACGAGCAACAGCGTCGAGCATTAGAACGAGATTTGCAAAAATATCACCAGTTCCAATACCAACAGGAGCCTCAGCAATATCATCTCCTTCCTTACAATTATGAGCAAGATCCCTAGAGAACAGGCAACTTGACCTTGACCTAGATCTGGTGTCGAGGTCGGGAGCCGCGGTCGATGAACGATGTTGCGGCACGTCGTGCAATCATTGCAAAATTTATCCTTTCATATCCCATCTCAAGACTGTGGTCAATCAATAGCTTGTTACAAAACTTGCGATTGGTCAATAACAAACGAACTTATGAATCGCCCTTCTAAACGTTCCTCTCACTGGCCTCGGAACCATCTGCACTTCAGTGTTAGGGATACCATTCACAATATTTTAGCATATATCTGCTATTATTGATTTATTTACTCAACAGACGTTTCGAAAGATAATTGATAGCAATACATTTTAAAATCGTTTCTATTGTCCGTATATATTACAAAATATCATTTATACTCGCCATCTCCAACATTTATTAATAATTTATTGTGCTACTTCGACGTCTATAGAAATTAATGCTACATTTCTGATTTATACCCTTTTCTAGTCTTTTATAACTTCGCTTTACCCATTTAAACCTTTAAAACATTACAATAATTAATGTTATTTATGGGATATTAATCTTGTATATATTTCTTTGTTATTTGTTTCCTATATTTGCATCATCATTGTACAATGAGTAAATTGTTGCTTGATGATTTTTATTGCTGACAGATAAATCTATCTATACCGTTTTGTTTTATTTGGTAAGCATAGTAAATATTCCTCAATAACATTAATTACTGTAACATAAATCATGTTAAACTAACATGGGTTAGTTTAACACCTTGTTCTAGATTATATCGTATTTCTTATAAGTACAGTTATTACAACGATTTATCAATATGTTAACACAATCAATGTTATTTGTACTATAATTAACACACACAGAAATACAATCGTTAGTAATAATAATTATAGTTATAATTATTGTTATCGAAATTCCTTGATATGATGTAATTGAGGCTTCACAAAAACAAAATGGTTGTTTGTGCAATATTTTACTGTTATTTAGTATATGATTATGAACTTTTGAAAATTAAATTAATTGCATTAGCAATTATTATCTGTGATAGAACAATTTTCAAATTAAGTTACGTAGAAGTATTAAATATTTCGCAATTGATATTCACCGTCTACTACTAGTTAAAATCAAAATCTTTATCTAGATTAACTGTTTTATTGCTTTTACTTGCGCTGCTTCGTTTAGAATAAGTTTTTTTTCATAATATTGTATTAATCTAAGAAGCTTAACATAATTTCATGAGCAAATACTCAAAGCTAATAAAGCTTGCCAAATACATTGAGTTTAATTTCTTCCTGATATTCAGCTAAAACTAATTGTCATAGAGAAACTGTCAAAAGTTTTAGTCTACGTTATGGCAATTAGTTTATCGAGTCCTACAATATTAATTGTAAGTTATTTGGGATATTCCAGCCGTTATTAATTGAGTTTAGAAACTTCAACTAGAAACTATAGACAAGAAATAATGATTAAATTTAAAATACATCCAATTTAAACACATATATGGCAATGGAACTTTCAAAAAATATTGTTACAAATATAAAGACCATCCTATGCTAAAATACATTTTAAACTTGCACATAAAAAAATATATGGTTTAAACCTATGACCTCTAGATGAACCTTCCAATTTGATGCAAGGATAGTATACTATTTTAAAACTACTACAACATTATTTTGAACTCTCAGTCAGTAATTTACTGGAAACTTAACCTTTTATTAGAAATTATAATATAATTTGATTCCTATCTCTTCGGATTAGAACTTAAATTTGATTATTCTGTGTTGCTGGTGAAACTTCAAATCATAAATTTTGCCTTAGGGGTCTGATACTGGAAAATTGCAATGAAATTGTTAGAGGTTGCTATGGAAACGATGCGATGTAGTTTCTATTACAAATGCCCTTCGAGAAAGGAAAAATATATCAAAGAGTAACCTGAAAGAGCCTTCGAGATTCATATTTAAAAGTACATGAATACTTACTATCAGTCCAGAGACCACATTTAACCCGTAGAATAAAGATCATCAAATTTTTATAATTATTTTAAGATAAATTCATTTAATACATACAGTAATGTAGTAATCTGGTCCACATGTATCGCAAGATCATGTAACGCCGCAGACATCCACATGTGGGTGCTATTCATTCAATCACGATAATATCGCTGCAACTGACAGATGAGGTAATCAGATAAATTGATGGTATTGTAAGCGTGGCATAATGCTATATACAAACTATATTTCATGTAGCTACTTGTGTCTAGAACATATATGTATTCTGTTCTATGTTTTAAGTGTTCTGTGCACACTTTCAGAGAGGGTTCAGAAAGTGTTTTTTTGGAAATATTATATGTGCAAATTAAATAATATTATTTTAACAGTGGTTCCAGAGATGACCTCAATATACAATTATCAGCTCTTTATCCTCATTGATAGAATAAATGTCTCTTTCGATAAAGCTACCTGTTATTTTTAGTAACTTATTCAAAGTTTCCAAATTTTCCATTGCCCATTATTTCATTTCATTTAAACAATAACAAACAAACCCGAAGCTTGCTTCAATAATTTAATATAAACTGAAATTTAAAGATAAAGCTCGCTGATATTAAAACTTATGTTATTTCAAAGCAATTGAATAACATAAGCTAAGCAACACAGTAACAAAATTCAAATGAGACACGGCATACTGGCACCAAAAGCAGAGTAATAAAGAATATTTTGCTATATAGTAATTGTTGTTATGAAATTGACGGTTGAGACTTGGTTGTATCAAATATTTATGTGACAGAACGTCTGTGGAAGCTAATTCGGTAACTTTAGCGCGACAACATCGATGGAAAATCGATATTCACAACTCGGTTACCTAATTTTTATGCCACAAAATTTTGTTATGTCGTAATAAATTTTGTATATTTTTAATTAATTTATTTACTTATTTTGATTTATTCGAGCCAGTGTTAGGTGGCATATTTTTAAAGTGTCATACTGGTTTAACTCCTCTATATATAGAATTTAAAACCTTACATTAATAATAATAAATAAATAATAAATAATTTACATATACATAATTTATGTCTCTGTTTATTATTCCAAACAAAACTAAACTAAATAATAAAAATGAAATTGTTGACAATATCTGTGTTAAATAGGGGAGCTTTTTAAATTAAATTCCACGTAGACGAAGTCGTGTCTCTAGTACATATAATCAATTATGCTACAATACATACGTGTTATGTTCCAATATGTACGAATCTATCCCTAAAGTAGTTATATTAATATAAACTCTCACATGCTAATATTATAATATAATGCATATAAAATAAATAGGAACACTAGTTAAGAAAAGTAAAGATAAAACAAACAAAAACCCTAGCAGTAAACTGATTACTTCAAGGATTTAAAGTTTTTTCGAATATACAAAGAATAACGAAACAAAGCACACAACAATATTTCGAAGTTGGTTCTGTGTTTGCAGTCGATCAGATAGAGTTGGAGTTGTGTGTCGTGGGAACACTGCGAGGACCTAATGTGATCAAAAACGAACTTTCCTCGTTCTATATATAGTTGTCTGTTTGACTAAAAACAGTTTTTGTTTAAGACTTAAGTGAAATTTTTTATTAAGACAGCTAGAGGTAATTGAGACACCTTGATGCGGAGGGATGTATTTACTGCTAAATACATTTCAGTAGTTATTAACACAAAATAATCAATAAAATTAAATATATATATTAAGTTTTTAATAAACACGCTAGTGTCTTTGGTAACTTGTGTTTATATACTGTAGCTAACTTATTTTAAAACGTTGTTCATTTAAGAAGTAAAATGGTAAATATTCATAGCTGCCTTTTCATAAACATGAGAAAAAAAATACTTCTTTCCTATATCGCTGGTGTTTGTTGCAGTCAAAACTAAACTGTGAGGTGCTGTACGATGACCTGGCCTTCGAAGTTCGTTGGGCCATCGCCGGAGACTCGATCGTGCTGCAACTCGTTGCTAAGCTTGGTAACACTTCCTCTATACCATTTATATGATCTAAATCACACAATAACTCATTTTTTTATAGAAAATCATATCTTTCTGAAACTTATATTGAAAGTTTTTTACAGAGGATGACGAATACATGTCCTTTGGTATCTCCGGACATCCAGATCGATCACAGATGATAGGTGGTGACGTAGCAGTCGCGGGAGTAGACAAGTCAACCTTGAAAGGCTACGCTGACGATTACTTTTTGGAGTCAAAGGGCCAGTGTGCTGGAGGAAGAGGATCTTGTCCTGATGATAAAATTAAGGTTAGATGATTTAGTGAGCTAAGAGTTTATAAATAGAAATATTGATATTTTAGTGATAATGTTTATTTAAAGTTTATGTGAATTTAAATTTTTAGCGAGTTATTTTGTCAGATATGTCATTTTTATTTGGTGATTTCAAATATAAAATAATAATAATATTAAACCCTGTTTACGTTGAGATCAAATACAATTATTATATTGATTATACAATTGTTTATATATTATAACAGTTTCATCTAAAGTATTCTCGGCCTATTTTCGACATAATATAATAATGTAAGGAACCTCGGATAACCTTATTGCGCCGTGACCTATCGGACAGAGGCCATACATAATTTAATGCAATATGATAGATTAATCCAATTTCGGGTTCCCAGATTGTTATCGGAGGCAGGACGCGTAACGTTTAGCGAACTCCACATAAGCCCAAGGCACCGATAATCTCAAATCATACAGTATATGCAGCGGGCTATGTACTTTATCATAATATCAGCTCCTCAAAATTGAAACAGAATACTTGCTATACAGAGTCTAAAGTTGCTTGACGTAATATCTTAATTTCGAAGAGATTCGATTGCTCCATTGCCCTTCATATAGACTTCGCATACTTTAGATGAATTTCCGTATACATAGTTTAGACGAGCGCCGAGATTAACACAAAATGAACTTTAGGTAGGTATTTTGTAGGAACCAAGTCTGAAATATTCAAGCTAGGAATTGAGGCAATTTGGCTGAACATACGTAATATCGCACGGTCGGTACGCGTTTCAAATTTAAGAGCAATGTGAAAAATTTTGCTTTGGTGAGAATTCTTTTCCAGTGAATATGTTTAGCTTTTTACGGTACGAGTTAATGTTTATTTTTATGAAACTGACATTAAAACGTACCGCTTACAAAGATATTTTGACATACTCAAATAAATTCAATTTATTTTGCAGGGTAATACAGGTTCCATTCGTCTTTTGAACGCTGCTTTGGTGAATGGATACTCCATAGTGACATACCAGCGCTCGCTCAAGGCCGCTGATGAACTGGATCTGCCAGTATTTACTAACAGGAGCCAACCTATTATATGGGCCATTGGACCTTACAATTCTGAGCACGAAGTTTCGTACCATCAATATTTTACAAAGGTAAAAGTTAATTTTAATTTTGTTTCATAAAATTTCTATAAGTATCGCTACATAAATAAAATACTAATTATTTTCGTAAAAGTGAAGGTTCTGTATTTCTTATAGGGTGACAGGTTCATCGAGTTCGGAAGACCACCACTATGGAACTGCCCCATGCCTGAGGGTGATGAAGAAATGAGAACACCTGAGCCATTTAGGAAAGAAACCTTGATCAAACCGAGCGAAGAAGAACATGTTAGTATTAACTAGATAATTTGTAGGTATTATATAAGTATATTGTATTATGAAATTTCTTATAGGACATGGATATTTTTAGATATTTCTCTTGTCAAGGTAGACCTATTCTTGGTGTAATCAGGATCAAACCGTGACACGTAAATTAAAAAAAGATATTGTAGGCACTATTGTTATTATTTGTCTATAGAGAAACATATAATTTATTAATATATGATAATTATATATGCCAGAACAATATCATCGCATTTCAAAACTAGCAACCTACTAGTTTGAAATCGCAAGCTGGTAAAGACAAACTTTAAAGTGGTTTTAGCCGTGTAAAAATGTAACAGGGCAGAAACTGGAACTGTTGTTAAGTTACACATAGTTTTACATTTTATACCTTTATGAGAGATACCTTTTGCATGGTTATTTTTATTTTTATTTTTATTTTTTATTTTTATTTTTTTTTTATTTAAAACGTTTATTGTTTATGAAGCATAATAAAAGAAGCAACGCTCTATAATTTTTCTTTTGTATAGAATTTGTTGTCTATTATTAAGCTTGGGTGTGACATTTATTAAGCAGAGCGGCAATTGTATGTTGATAAAGAAGTCAAAATAATAATATGCTGATTCGGAAATATAAGGGCTTTTATAAAAACAGATATTAAGACCTCAACAAAGTATTTGCTGTATTTTTTTTTAACTTTGTGTTCATTTGTAGTTTATAAATATGTTATAATTATTTTCTGATCCCAAATTCCTTGGCAGAAGGCAGTGATTAGACCGAACCCGGTTCCAACACCGCGTCCCACTGCCAAAGTAGTTCCGTGGGACATTCCCGGCATCCAGTGCTACGAACCTCCGGATGGCGTATTCTACGCACAGATGGGACCGACCGGTGGAAAACAAGGATACTCGGCCATTACTGGTTAGTTGTATTCTATTTTTGAGACACTCGATTTTTTTTTAAGAAAGCAAACTTTTGGCTGAAATTATGTTTCTTTTAATTCTATACTTAAGTTTTTATTTTATACCCAGAAAACTTGCTAAACTTGGTAACAGTTTACAGTTTTATTATTATTTTTCATTTTAGGTCATGTAGGGTGGGGAATTTCATGGTATATTAATGGCTTGCTAATCCCGGAGATCACAGTCGTGCGCGGGAAGAAATACACGTTCGTGGTGGAGGGAGGAACCGACCCAGATGTACCGGCAAGATACCACCCCTTCTATATAACCAACGATTCTGTTGGAGGGTACTACCATAAATCTGATGAAGAGAAAAAGGTTTGCTTCCTTTATTACTCCTTCAATTTTATTTGATAAGATAATTCATTATAAATTCACCACATTATATGAATGTTTTTTTAGGGAATAGAAATATACGCAGGAGTTAGACGCACCCGTAGTGGGGATTTGTTACCAACTGGAATTGGACGTCTTTGCAATTGGACTCCAAATAAGGATGGCCCTGATGTTGATGAGTATCCAAGTTTTGGTGCCTATCAGAGGTCGTTAACCTTGATCTGCGAAGAGGGTAATCCTGGAGTAGTAACTTGGATTCCTGATAGGAGTACTCCTGACACTGTATACTATCAGGTAAAATATTGTATTTTCTTTTCTTTCTAATGATCTTTTCTTGTTTTTCTTGTAAAATTCTGTTTTCTACGTGGTGAGATTTCAATTTGTAAATTATTAAATACAATAAATTCCTACTATATTCTAAAAATAATATGTATATAAAAAGAGGTCTAAACTAAACTATGAACAATTTACATATTATCTTGTAATTTGTTACAATATTATTTCAAAGTTATCTCTTATCTATTCTGTATATTATTAAATATATCTCGAGTTCGTCTATTCCTATACTGTTTATGTACATAATGATTTCTATCTGTTTTCTGTTTCAGCCTTTCAAGTCTTCTATCGCATGAGGTTTATTTGTGTACATTATATTGGTGATATAATAGTGATTTATGTTTTTAAAACTAATAAGCTAATTTAATTTTGCTCTTACAGTGCTTCACACACCGATATCTTGGGTGGAAGATAAATGTCGTAGACGACTGTGATGCCGTGGAGGCAGAAGAAAGTAGAGTCGTTGAGACCGTTATTCTACCTTCCGACCTTAAGGGTGTAGAATCAATTCAGGTACAAAGTCGTGTAAAGCCCGATTCAAACTTTTTAGATCAGCGCACAAAAGTTGAAAAAATTATCAACACGAACATCAATTATAACGATTTCAGTAGCGATAAAGGTGACAGCGGCCTCTCGGGAGAAGTGTACCCGGAACCTAGCAGAAACTTGCTACACCCGAGTGGACACGAGTATGAATTACCCATATCCAAAGTACAAATAAAAGAAGTTATAGAAGCAGTTGAAAGTTTAGAAGACCAAATGAAAGATGAGATGAAGAAAAACGCAACATTTCCACAAAAAATATCACAATACCAAGTGCATGAAGATGTTAAGGAGCTTTTCCTACCAGAACAACCAATAAGAGATGGTGACGAGTATATTGTTGAAATGGGAAAGTTACCAGACACATTCTTGTTACCACCAAACCAAAAACCTCAGACGTTACATAATGTTTTACGTCCTAATGCACCCAGCAAGCATATGGGAAATATGAGACCACCATTCCGCAGACCAGTTCCACCTGAAATAAAATTACGACGACCCTACCCTGCATATCAAAAAGGTAACAACCAGTATCCATTAGCAATGCCCAATCCTCACGGGCCACATGGAAATTTGAAAAAAAACAATAAATACCCCAATACCCGTCCATCACCAAATAGACATCAAAGACCACCTCAGGGTAATATTCCACCAATGAAAGCAATGCCACCATTACATACACGGATGCCAGATTTTAATCAAGGCCCACCGAAATATGTTCAAAAACCACCAAATCCTAAGCAACCTGTTATAATAACTAAACCTGGTAATAATTTTGGAAGCCAGTCACAAAGTCAGACTTTAAACTTAGGTCATACGGATATAATTGCAAATCAAATTGTGAAAAGTCAAATAACTTTGCCAGGTTCGAACGATGCAGTAGCACAGCAAAGTATTTCACAGGTATTTTTTAATAAGCCCGGACAAATTATACTCGGTAAACCTATGGATCATCCACAACCTCTAGATTCAGAAATGACTCACACTAATAAGGAAGTTGTACAATCAATGAGAATACCGTCTCCTCCAATAATGCCTCAATTACCAGAAATTTATCTTCAAACTTCAACAGATCGTCCCAGAATAAACGAACACGTACGACCCCAAATACAAAACGATATGAAGTCATCAGATTTTATGGGTCAAACAACAGATGTTTCTACCATTGCGCCTGCAGTGAATACAGGATTTAAACCAGATTCTATAGTAATTGAAAGTGGTTTTAAGCCGATTATCCGTGAGCCTTTAATGGCTGGTGAAGATAAGATAGCCGAGTTTGAAGGAGATAATACTAACAGAAGAGAAGATACAGATATAGAAGAAGTTTACGATGAGTCAACTCAATATTTAGGTACGAACCACGCTTATTCTAGTGAAAAATTAACTGAAACGTTTGAACCAATGTTTATAGCATCTCCTCCTGATCATATGCTGGCAAGTAATGACAGGACTAAAGAAATATTTCCAAAAAATCATGCTAAAGAAGATAGACCACATCCAGTTTATGTTAAAACTGAAAGTGAATTAAATGCTCTCTTTAGTAAAAAGAATATTAATAAAAACATACCTGTTGACCTGGAAATGGAATCAGATAAAGTAAGCCCTCAGTATTTACCTCCTGATCCTAAATTACCCAAAGATCATTCACAGAAGATGACGTCGGAGCAAACATTTACGACATACGATGGTAAGACCGTGTCAGCTGATACCTTAACAAATGTACCAGAAGTAAGTAAAACAAATGCAAAGATATTTTCTTCGAAGCTACCGGCAAATTCAGAACTGCTTCTCAGAACACCCCAATTTGGACCTTTTAAAGGTAAAATTCCACCAGTAATTGTAGAACAAATAAACAAAGATAGTAGTAATATACATAATCCCATTTTTACGGATACAAGAACAACAAAATTAAAACTTGTCAATTCTTTTCATAAATTAGAAACTTCAGATCTTAACACCGAAGGTAGTGAACAACTTGAAGAGAGGGTTGAAGATGACACGACTGTTGATGACGATTACGATGAAGATTCAGAAGAAGATGACGTAAACAAGCGTCGAAAGAGAGATACAAAAACTGCCCAATTTGAAAGAGGCAATGTGGAAGAAGCAACGGTTATGAACCGAGACGTCGATAAAAATATAAATCACATGGACTTTGAGTTTGTTACCAAAGCATCCGGAAACAAAATAAATGTACTGCCAGCATTTCTTACAGTAACTTTCTTACTAAAGCTCTTTTAAATCATTAAGGTCTATTTATTAATTTATTTATTGGTTTAAATTATTGCTCCTTGCTGTTGAATGCATTTGGTTGATATTAGTATGTAGGGAGGGGTGAACGCTGTGGAAATAAAATAAGAATTTCTGAAAGCATCTTCCTTGATAAAAAACTCTTAACCTCACCTGTTACCACTTTACTCGTGCCTTGGAATTCAATACTCTGTTAGATTTAAGGTTTTGTAAATATTTTAATAATAAAATAGTAAAAGTATACAAAACTCGTTTTATTTGTACAATAATATTTAATGCAAAAATTATAATACAATTGATTATGTTTTATATCATATCGAAAACTTATTTAACGTACTCACTTTAAGTACGTCTCATCCATCACTACTTGTTTGTAAAATATACTAATCTATGTAATTAAAATACTACTTGATAGATAACAGAGTATGCACACTGGATATCTTCTTAGTAAGTCGTGTGAAGTTCGCGACGACTTTCTCGTGTTGATACTGAGTGTCCACCAAGCGCAGGATTGAGTCTCTACGACCGCCACTAGATAAATAACATTAAAGATATTTAATACTACTTACATACTAATAAGTCTCCAAGAACAGAAATATGTTCTAACATCTGGAAAACGATATATGGATCGATATGGACTTACTGTCGGTTTCTTAAGAGCCGTGCAGCAGCCACGAGCGTCAGCTCTCGTCTGTCAGTCACTTCCAGGTCACTGCCGCGAAGAACCAGAACCTTTATCATATCTGTACGCGCACCTTGGCATACTGAAACCCAAGCTTACTAATAGAACTTCTGCGTTACCAAAGTCAATTAAGATCAATAACTATTGCATTGTTATTTTCTTTTATCTATTAAGAATTGAACCTATAACTTAATTACCAAACGTTCATTCTTTATTATTATATTATATTTTCTTTAAAGGGATTAAGATAAAAAAAAAATCGTAAAATAATTCTACATTCACTTACTAGCTCTGAAAAGAGGAGTCCACCAATTATTATCTTTAACATGGACGTCACCACCTTTGTCCAACACAAAAGTGACCATCTCCGTCCGGCACGAGTCTACGGCGTAGTGTACCAAGTGGAGCTGGTTGAAGTCACGAGCCTAGAAACACAAAGAAACACACACAACAAAAATAATATTAACTGGTATCGGTTAAAAGACTGAGCTTCGAAATTTCACGGCAAATCTGAGAAAAAATAGAAGTTTCTTTTTGCGCCTTTTATGATATATGTCATGTATGTCGTTAGGAGTATCGTGTATGCTTGCTATCTAACTTGCAGGTCAGCTCCCTTTTCGAGTAGAAGTTCAGCGACAGCAACGTGTCCGTGAAGCACGGCCAGCATTAAAGGAGTCTGTCCGCTGGAGCAGCGCTGCTCTATTTCAGCGTTTGCGGAGAGGAGATACCGCACCATGTGAACGTCACCTGTTAAGACATGTTTAATTAATCTTTTATTGATCTATAGATGAGGTCATAAAGTCTAGACAAACATAATGGAATATTTTCTACCATGTTCGCCACAATTTTTACTTGTTTCTAGTATAATAATATTCTATTGGTTTCTTCTCTTGATATTTATTGATACCATTGTTCACAAAAACTACTACAAATAAAAGTTAACAAGTTTATGAAGGAAGGTGCTGAATTTAATTTTAATAAAATATAAAATTATTAAATCATGTACTGCAGTACGAGACGAACCTGCTATTTAGGGGAGAACGTCAAATCATTTATATATATTATATAGGAACATATAATACGTGTAAAATGTCCAACGTATCCAACTTCTCATAACTGGTAAAATATAATATTATATAAGTAAAAATTAAAAATTTTTAAATAGTTATCTAGTTTGGTTTGCTAATTTGACGACTATAAGAAGATATCGATCTGAGTAGTTCTGGAAATGTGACCTACTCCCGGGAATAGATAGTCTATCTGCCCTCCTGGACTAAATTTAGTGACAAGTTGAAAGCTTTGGAGCGCTTGTACTTAATAAATATTATGTACCAACGGTCCACAGCTTTCACTGAGATGGAAACTACATGACACTAAGTGGAAAAGAGTTAAATATTATAAATAGAAGTAGTTTCTCCTTTATTTTTTTTATCAACTAAACGAAAACTTGCTAACTTATTTTCCATGACAGTTTGTCTGTTTATGTTGGTATTATAATGTGAAATAATACCCTTTTTAACAGCAGTGGCCAGCGGCGTGGAACCGTTGTTGTAGTTTATGACAGAGATCAGCTCGGGGCGCTCTTCCAACATCTGCTGTACCTGATGATATGTAAGAAAAGAATTTTTAAATTACACAAAATACATTTATTATATATTTATAACTTTCATAACATACACACAATAAAAATATTTAAAATATTCAGTCAGAAAAAAATCTAATTTAATTAAAAGATACATGTTTAACCGCTGTTGTAATAAATGGTAAAAGACTTGTAAAATATTATTAATGAAGAATTAATATGATACAAATATTTTCTAGATATGTAATTAAACAATTTTCATTAAAATAAACAAAAAATCTCATTTTCTTATAACCTCATCAAGTGCAGCACGTGTTGGAACACGTGCTGCACTCGAGGTTTTTCTTTAAGGTATATTATGTTGATGAATAAATGTTAAGAAATTTACACTTATAAGATGTAAGTGTACAATTATTCTTATTAAATAAATCATTCTGGTGTGGATGGCCAGCATTGAAGAACTCAAAGAGAAATATATAAGTCATATAAGCAAGTCTTTCTTGCTTTTATAATAGGTAGGGCCATGGAGAAAAACCGGCAACTTCATGGGTTTTTTTATTATTTATAAAGTTTTTACTTTGCATAGTATTGACGATTCGACTACCGGGTACCTGCTTAATGTAACCACAGCTCACGGCCATGCAGAAACAGAGAGCTGAGGTGCCGTCCGACTCTGTGCTGGTCCACCTCTCTTCAGACCAGAGAGACTCCACACATTGAGAGCTTTAAAAAAAATGAATTAAATTTTAGTAATGTTAATTTTGATTGACTGACATTTATTAAAAAATGTAGAAAATATAGGTAAATCGTCTTTTAGTAAAGAATGTACACTAAAAATCCTAAAGAAAGCAATAATTGTTTTAGCATATTTAAAGATACAACAAAAACTGAAAGAATTCGTGTTTAAGTTTTGAGATATTTAACAAATTGAAAATGGTATAAAGAATCTTTTTTTTATAATTATAGACAGACGTTTAGATATACCCCACATTTATAAACGAAATATTTATATTTATTTTTCTTTTAATTGTATAGGGAAAAAACCATCTGCTTTTAAAAATATGAAGGATAAAGTTTTTATAAATGTAATTAATTAAAACCAATATCTTATACACTATAAAAGTGTATTTAAAACAATATTATGTTAGTAATAAAGACATGGGTCCTCATTCCAGCCCCTCTACGGATCCCCATTAATTTATATAACCTTGACCTCTGATTGGAAACTAATGGACCAAAATGATTTATTGCCTCCAATCCAATTACAGGATTAAAATCAATGATACTGAACAAAGGAGCAAATATTAGGCTATTTCTGAAGCGTTGTTTAACGTCGAGTAACACTTTACCTTTTTTCGAGTTTCCCTTCAAAGATTTGGGAAGACAAAGGCTTTTTATCAAAGTCTATTGTGTTTTCGGAATTTGCTTTGTCGACTTCAGTTGAATTTTCTTGTTTGTTATCTGGGTCATTAATTCCGTTCAGAATTTTGTAAACAGTTTTTTCGTCTCCGTAGTGTTTGATCGCAGCGGCCGCGAGTGTTGGTAGCGCTGATGTTTTAATAATAACTTTGACTCTGAATCTGTGCGGATGACTTGGAGCTAGATTATCGATCGTCTTTTTTAATTTACCACCGCTATAAAAAAGGGAGTTGTAATAAATAAAGTAATATATACGTATGTATAATACTTTAATTAATAGGCATGTAGAGGTCATGTGAAAGTAGACTGTGTAGTTTGTTGACATTAGACGCAGACATCCTAAGACAGATAATCAAATTAATAATTGTTAATTAAAATAGATTAATATATTCTATATTCTTGAGTACTAGATGAATCTTTATTTCATCACTCATAGCAATATGGGTTCAATTTCAATCTACTTAAGATAAAATGCAAAGGAATCTGGAATTCCTTTTCATATATATAATTTTTTCATATGGAAGTCTAGGATAAAAAACTGGATATTATTATAATGCACAGTACAGTGTAATTGGAGTATGGATATAAATTAACATAATTTATTTAAAACATAACGAATTCAGTCCGTAACAAGCAATGTATACTATGAAATACAGTATTCTGATAGAGTTCATGTATCAAATATCTTATATAACCCCAGACACCCATTAAATATAACATCTAGCGACAGTCTTGAGAATAATCTTACAAGTAAATTACCATACACTAACATAAATAAGGGTTTGTGTTAATCGCAAGCAACTGCTCAGTAAAGGGAATACAGCAGTTAACAAGATTGAGTCGTGTTGACAGAGTGCAGGTCGGCTGTTTGTTAACGGTCTGAGTATTCATGTTAACTATAGACAAAGGTTGAAGTTTGTTGTTCCATTGTTTGTTTGAGTGTTTGTTGCGTGGTATGAACTAAGCTTTTTTTATTTTATATATTATTTTTAAACTCTAAGCCTCTACTTTTCTTGAATATAAATAATTTTCAATTAATTAGGTAAATATTAATTCGCTGGTTTGTCTTTTTTAATATTATTTATTTTGTGAATTTGTTTTCATTATTTTTGTTTTAGAAACTCGATTGAGGAAGATAAAATAATAATGGAACATGTAAATAAGTTAACTTGATTTAAGGTTTGTCGTAAATAGGTCTGTCATGTGTGTGTGTATGTTCAGTAAATTAGAACATATAGTTCGCTATACATTGATTATTAAGAGAATCTATTTTCTCTCTTACATAAATTCTCTATGTATGTGTAAAATTGCAACGGTATTTTAGTATTTCTTGAATATTCTAGAACGTTCTACAGATAAACTTGTAAGTGTATTGTGTCTAAAAATTGTATCATCTTAAGGTCTCCTTCAGTTATAAGGTGTATGTTGGTTCGTTGCTATAACTATTAAATTTTTCTTATAGGTATATACGGTTTTTTTTACTACAAATAGAAATTAAAAAAAAAGACCAATACCTCGACTCGAACTTATGACATAAGTCTTATGTTCAATTGTTTTTAATTGTCACGAAGCTTACAAATTAAACACAAAAATATGTAAACAATTTTTTTGTAACAGTAATTATATATTATATGTATATGATATATATTACACAAATTATGAATATATATTTGTAGGTGCTACATTCAGGTCATGCAGGCGGGGTGATTGATCTGGGTAAATTAATTAATTTAACGTTGCGTCATCAATATTGATGACGTGTACTTTATATAGTTAATTACAATAATTTTATTTTATTTTATTTTTACTTTTAATGATATTATCAATTGTTTTATATACCAAATAAATATAATATAACAATGTACCTGTACACAACCACCCAAGGAGGGATTTTCTCTTTCTTCTCTACTCTATAAATCAGCTGATTGCTTAAAAAAGTAAAAGGTTCTATATCGAAGGAGAGTGTGACGTCACGCTTGGTTCTGTCCTCCACCGTTGGTGGCGCTGGTCTCCACGAAAGAAATTTCTCTATCAGAAACTCTTGCATTTTTATTTATATCCAAAGAATTTTGGAAGTTTAAATCCGGGTGTACATTAATATAATACAGACCTAAAGTAGGTAGATGTTGTGATTTTAAAGGATATCTTTTCTATATTCAGTTTCTAATAATATTATCTTTTAGCATATTTAAAGGTATCTTTGTTATCCACATCCAGAATCAGATTCGAATCGTTTTACCTTGTTTGTGGTTGGCATTCACTAGTCCATGCAACTACTTGAAACTAATTGAATCTATTTCATTCATGAGTTAACTTAGTTTATATCTAATAGAATATATTTTGTATGAAAGTTCACATTACGCACACGGACACACAGAAACACATACAAAAATATATTATTAGTCAAAGATGTTTAGTTAAATAAAATTATCTCTCTAATAAGTCATAGGAAAGGAAAGAATACACATAATTACAGCCGCAGCTTAGAGACACATTTCTGAACTGAAGTTAAACTGATGATGGAGGAAAAAACAAAACAATGAAAATATAACTTATTACACAGCCTTTAGGGTTCTTAATGCATCATGATAGCGAAACAAAAGTTATATCAATGTGGTTACTAAGTTATTGATATCGCACCACGTTATTGGTTGGTATATTCCTATAATCCTCTTTGGGATTCTATTATTATAAAGAGATGCACCAATGTTTGCAAGTGCGCAAAACAAGTATTTAAAAAAAGAATTACGCCTGATTGGCTGAAAAGAAATTACTCGTCATTGGCTGAAATTAAACCTCGGAATAACAACCCTATTACGAAAATGTTTACCGAAGTATAGGACTAATGACTAATATAAAAGCACTGCAAAAATATTTTTATTTTTTATTCCATATTTTCTTCATAAAATATAAATTTAATAATTCTCTTGCTTATTTAATACTTTGAAGGCGCCCTCGGCTATTAGAAAAATGTATTGTATTTCACACTTCAGCCTTTTGAAATGTCTTACTTTTATTTTAATATATAACACTCATAAAGATAAAAGTAATTAGGGCTATTATACTTTATTATCTGCAACTATTTTCTGAATTTTTTATGTATTGTTAGAGTAATAATAAATATGAAAACATTAATGATAACGGCGTTATGAACAGAGATCACAATGTTTATCAAAAAGAAAGCTTAATGAATCCGTCCACATACATCTATGTAATAATATTCTAAATATTTAATGTACATTAATTTATGCGGTATATATTTTTAAGACTATTTGTATTGTTTTTTCGAGGCGTTCTTTGACAGAACTCACAATGCTTTCTAACATTAAGTTGGTATGTTGTTGACAATAAATATTAAATATAAAAAATGTATTATTTATAAATACATGTAAGTAAATATTTATTTAATTTATTAATAATAAGTAACTTATATGAATAAAAGATTGACAAATAATATTTAGCTCATCTCTCCGTCACTTAAATGACACGGTCCTCTGTATCCTTGTTAAAGGTCCTAAATAAGAAATTAAGGCTTAAGGTACCCTAAGATACCCTCATACATATTATGTTCTATAGCTGAATAGTTTTTGCAACTAAGGAAATGCAATTTAGGTTTGATCTTGTGGAAAATTGATATTTTTTATTATTATTTATTAGAATTGTAATATAACATAATTCAAAATAAAAGTCATGTTTATATTAAAACATTATTTATTTAATAGATACTAATTTACACACTCCTAGAGAAGTTTTTAATCAATCAAGGATTATCACATATTGAGATAGGTGAGATTAGATATGTTTATGTAGGACTAAAATACGAAAAGATTTTAAAAGTTATAATTAAAAACATTAAACCTTAACTCGTATGTGGCGGAAGTGAATAATTTTTAATGAAGCACTCGCACAAATATTTTGTTCCATCCGACATTCGGATAACTGTCAAAATAAATTAAACTCTTCATCGCTGGGAGCTGAAAAATATGTCCTTGGTAAATATATGGACGGTTTTTAATACAAAACAGTAAATACTTAATTACAATCACTCATACTGACAAGTTAAGTTTAAAATTTGACCTAATTTTGTGAAAAAATAAAACGCGCGCTCCGAATAAAAACGTTTGAATTTGGAATTGATGTAAACGGAACGCAACGCAGCAATGGCCGACGTATCGATCGACGCAGGCAGTCGGCGCCCGGCCTTCGTTCGGGACACACGTTGATGTGGGGTTACGATTCCGCGCTGCTCGAACTAACCTATTCAGTCAACCGCGTCTCTCACTAACACTACACACGTCTAAGCGCCTGGTAAGTTTAGATAACATTATCCGGTTTTCTTTATCATATCGAGCCGTCTCGAGATTGTAATAAACAACCATGAGTCATTAGTATTTCCACTGTAGAGCGGTCATTTGTATTATCAACAGAATAGTCATTCTGTCAATATTTGTTTAATGGTTTTCCTAGATCCGTAAATATGTACTTATAAAAAAAGTTGTTATATTTTTTATTATATGGCTGGCATCTGCTATTTTAATTGCATTAGCTTGGTAAGACAGGTAATCTTATAAACGTCACGGTGTGTTCACACAATTGTTATTATGCCATACACTGTACTATAATACATTTAATATAAAATCATATGTAAGTATGTTTCCCGCGTACTATAAATTTATAAACGAGTTCACGAAAGAGCGATCTGTCTTTTACACGACAAAATATCAATTTGCCGGTACCACGATATAATATTATTTGACGTAATGGCTTATTCTTGGTATGATTTATAAGAGGAAGAAAATGGCGCGATCTACCGCTATTATATTCAGCTGTCACCCTTCTGTCTTATATATTTTGGACATCCAAGTAGCCTTGGACAGAGAAAGAAACTTCAAGTTCATCTGTATACATATCTAAGTTATTAATTTTTTAATTACCTAGTATTCGCATTATTTAAATAAATATTAATAAAAAAATGGCCCATAATTTTTCTGGAATGCGATCACCAGATCCTCATTTGCTAATAATAGAACCACTTCAAGAGTAAAATTGAAAAAATATATTACTATAAATATGACGGAGATATTGGTGACCAAATGTATATCAAGACAATTTCCCCCTAAATTGGGGGGGTGGGTTTAAATGATGTCTAGTTCTCATTTGGCACAAATTCAAAAAACTGATTAAGACTCCAGAGGTAAGCTGCGGAAACAAAAATATTACAGGAATTTATATAAGTTACTATATAATTAACTACCATGATCAAATTTATTTGCGACTTTAACTTCATTACTCTTAGAGCACATACAATATAATTCGCAAAACAATATAAGAAATCTGTAAATGTAATAAAATATTACGTCACTTGCATTTATTATCGCAATTGCAATAAAGCATAAAACGTCTTTGGTAAACCTACAGGCGCTGAAGTTAAAAATATATAACAAAGTTGAACTGTCTTGATAATACTCAGATAAAAGATTAAGAGATAATGTAATTCAAAACAATTAACTCTACTGTCAATAATATCTCTCCGCAAGGTCCTTTGTAATCATTGTTGCTGATGAAGGCTGTGGTCAAATTATAAAAACCGGAGCATGACCGATGTTGTAACTAAGGGTCGATGCTCTATGACGCAGTACCGAATTTCAGTTGCCAAATTCTAGCAGATCGTACCTTATCCCGTACATTTTCTAATCTTTTTGTTTGATAAATAAGTTTGGAAAGCTGATACTATAAAAAGTTCATTGTCTGCAGTTAACAGTGCAATTTCTGATCTACAATACAATTTGGCATTTGATAATAATTAAGTTGGTTCTTTTTATTTTGGTTATATGAAAACGATCGTAGTTATTAAAAAAAACTCAAAACTATACATTGAATCGAGTATTCATGATCAAATCTAAACTATTAATTACGTTTGTCCTTTTGATAATTTTATGTAGGAAAATGGTAGAAGGCTATTTAAATTAGACTAATAAGCACATTACCACATGCGGAGATGTATGTATGTCGTAAGATGTATGTATATATAAAACTCATGTTATTATTATAACTGGAAATGGGTTAAATATTATAAGTCTTGTTCAACAATTTAATGAGAAATGTCTCCTTATAAATATTGCATTTATATGAGACACACATTTATAGCATTAATTTAATTAATAAATATTATTATTTAACAAATTAAAGTAAGGATACATAGAATAAAAAAGTATTTTAAAACTTGATACTTGATCTATATTTTTCTTTTTATTAAGGAAAAAGAGGTTTATGAGCCTCGGCAATATTTGTATATTATGACATATTAAAAAAAAGAAACCATTTAGATTTATTACAATTTGAAAAACCTACAACATAATAAATAAAAAAATTACAACTATGTTTAACATTTTTGTTATGAATTATGAAGATATTGAAAATTAATTTATATAAATATAGAATAAAAAATATAAACCGATACGGGCAGGGATCCGAACCCGCGACCTCTGGAAAACCGTGCGGTCGCTCTACCAATTGAGCTACCTTATCGCTGTTCATCTCGGTGAATTAAGCATTCTATATGTGATCCTCTTTTCGGAACGGTGGTGACATCTATTAGGATTCTTTGGAAAATCCTAACCAATGTTTCTAACTTTGCAGCGTAGATAAACATTGAAAAGATGCCACTACCGAAATTAATGTTTGAAAATATTTTTAAACATGTATAGCCATGTTAAGCTTATTTCAATTTATATAAAATAAACAAATAAAAATAAATAAACAATGTCGAGGGAAATAATTGTACGGAGATAACAAATTTGAAGCTTAAGAAGACTGTAGTTAATCTTTCGTTAAAAGTTAAGAAAATATTCGTTCTGTGTCAAATTAGTGTCGCTATTCTACCATCGCGGCGTCCTACTCCTCAGATCTTTGAATCTTATTAACTGTTCTTTTCACTTACTCATTTTTAATCTTCAGGGCAAGCCTTTAATCTTAGAAATGTATACTTTGTGATGATGTAGATGTATGTAATGTAATTGTCAAAACATTAAGAGATTTTATGGAGACACTAATTACCGTAGGTAATTTATTATTTTTGAATAGTTATTTAATGATTTTGTCTATTGGTAGTCGTGTGGTTACAGGTAAGAATATTTTCTATGTTGCTGTTAGAAATGCCTAAGAATTTTTGCGAGGTTGCCGTAAGAGCCAGATAGGAGACGAAATATATGTGGACACCATCCTACACCGCTTATCCAAAATGTGGCGAAAATCCCATTAACAAGAATTTCCATCATGGGTTGACGTCAGGCAGGCGGCCAGTCCTAAAAACTTTGGCCAAATCGATTGTAATATGTCAAAATTTACATATTGCCCCAACCAATAATAAATGGATTAGGTGGTTGAAGATTGTCTCTTGGTAACCAAGTTTAATCAATCATGACATTTAACAACAACGGTATGTCCGGTATGTCCTTATAACTTTTTAAAAACAACATTAGTTATAGATTATTAAAATATAACATCGTATGATGTCTCAAATCATATATTTAAGAATAAGGCCTTAATGATGATTTCAACTAAGAATTATAATCCCATCTGAATTTGAAAAACTGTTAAAAAGAAGGAGAAAAATTGAGAACAACCAAGAATAGTAATTGACAATGTTAACAATGAATAATGAGCTCTTTAATGCATTGCACAAAATTGAAAAATTCTGCCATACTTATTGGTTAAAGAAGTCTCTTGTCTAGAATTAATTAAAAATTCATCAGTGCATCATTGTGCAGTTAGCGGCGACAGTGTGAACTCCATGAATGGAACTATTGTTCCACTCCCTATTACCTTATTTTTCATTAAAAGGTCTGCTATAGAGCTATTATGGGGGAAACTACTTTGGAATATCTCACTAGAATTATTCTTTTTGTGCATTACTCTGTATTTTTGTATTTAAATGTATTATTTTGTATTAAGGACGCGTTTACAAAACTAAAAGGTAGAAAATCGCATCACTACATAGACAAATCTCGACTACGCACACTTACGCGTTTTTTGAGAATATTGTGTGAATGAAACAATTTTGATACTTTCGATAGTCATATTTTTTTTCATATATTCAATGTTTAATTATTACTTATTTAAATGATTTTCATATTATTCATGATAATTTATGTATATATTATACATGTTGTAAAATTACAGAATGTTATTACATATATGATATACGTATTAAGTATTCTATGACCTAAAAATAGCTGAATACTTCGGTGGCTGTTACTTGATCTTTTAGACTAATAAAAAGCAAGGCTAGTTGAGGCCCGTTGTGCTAATGCTAATCATAAAGAGATACTACCTCCAGGCCTGGTGGAGTGGACCTGACGGTATACTGATGGATGGATGCTAGTTGATCGCCTAGATGAATAGAGCTTGGTGCGCCCAGTATGGGCTTGTTTTGTTGTTTTTGAAGAGATCTTACCACCAGACTTGATGGAGTGCTCTGTAGGTTTCCTGATCCCGACAACGGCCTCACGCCGACAGCTCTGAGGTGATAATTGAATTTTAGAAATATTTGTTAAAAAGGATCAACTAAAATGAAGGTTCATTTTAGTTGAAATACATAAAGAGTCATGTGTAACTACAGATACGTGATAAAAATTAAAAATATTGTGATTTACTTTCTGATATATTACGTAACTTATTTAGGGTTTTTTCTCGTACATTGTTAGTTGAGTACCTATGTATTCTTAGCTAAGGTATTTTTTATGCTTAAACATATTATAATATTTACGACAAAAATGTACTTAAACTTCTCCCGATTTCGTAAAATACGTGACGGAATTTTTTTTCTTAATATTAAAAACTTCAATATTACAGTATTTTCTCTCTGAATACTAAAGATTAAGAAACATTCTATGCTTTGCAATTGTTGGTTTCGCTATATTAAGTTTGATTTTGTAGAATTATGTACCGAAAAGTTGATAATTTTGGGCATAACCGTAAACGCCTCCTTAAGGTTTTTATAATTACTTTGGGAATATTACTTATGTGATCCTTTGTTCAGATGATAAAGCAATAGAAATTTGGTACGAAGCTTTACTGAAGAATGTTTTTGGTTAAGAAATGTGATCCTATTCGATTCTGCAAACAAACACAAAAACGCTCTTTGTCATCGAAAATACAAGTATCGAGAACATTTGATACGTCAGTGAAGGATCAAATAAGGGGTGCTCAGATGAGGAAACAACCGTTGAGATTTTCTTGACATGTAATAGATGAAATATCCATTATTTAAAATTAACTTATGTAATGTTATTAAAACTATACAAAGAAAAATAAACTCCGAATTTTCATCCGGAAAATGGACTTATATAAAACTGCATCACATGCTCTGTACGTATTATGTCGCATCTCGTGTCTTTGGAACTGAAATTTATGTTCGTAGGTAGTGTGTTTAATATAAGTTTGCTCCTGAGTTAGATGCCCCTGTGAATTATAATATTAATGGATATATTGCTTATGGGCTATTACAGAATACAAAGGATTAGTTAGTTTGGTATGGCAAACTTTAGTTTTGATTAAAAATGAGAGTTCACTGTTTATTCCACGATAGATCTTAACTTTTTTTACCATGTTTTAGAATATCTTACAAATATTATAAACATAAATCCTTGTATTATTAACTCAGAAATATGAAGAGTAATATAACTTCTGTAAAAATAAAGTAACAGGAATATAAAACTAGTTTCTGAATATGGTTCGCGACTCGCGAATAAACGTAACTGTTGTAGCTGAATGTATTTGAGTTGACAGCCTGCGGCCAAACCTGTCACTAAAAATAGAAAAAGAACATTGGTTTCAGACTTACATTGTCTAATATTTGTAATAGTATTTTTTACGAAAATAAAATGTTTACATTTATTCATTTCTAGATTTCATTTGATCTTAAAAGGAAGATATTTTGAAAGACTGTTTCATTAATATAATTTAGTCCCATTTTTATAAACATATTTGTTGTATACTCAATGTTCATTTTACCTACTTGTTTACTTACTTACAAGTTTTTAGTTCTCTTCACTCTCAACTAGTTCAGTTAAATAGTAGTAATATTTTATTTACGAATTTTCCATTACGTATCGTTATCTGTTCTATATACATAAACCTTCGCTAGCTTACTTATAATAGGTCCATCTGTTACTGACATAACGTAATCGTTTTTGTTAAGGCTCACAGCTCTCCGGGAATTGCTCGAGAGATCCACGATTTCAGGCATATATTTTAGAGAACTAGAATCAAGACAGTAATATGTGTACATTAAATAAGGAATTAATTCTCTCGCTTGAAAAACGGTTAGCATAATAATTTCGCAGTATTTATAATATTGATCTATGCAAAAGATATTTTTAAGAATATTACCACGAAAACAAATCGAAAATGGTTTAATTTAAGCAAGAAACTTGCAAATAAGGAAGAACAAATAACATTTATGAATTTCCAAAAATACAAGTCATCGTAAATACTCCTACAATTCCTAATCAGCACTCTCTCTATAACTTATGTAATTAATATTGATTTATTTGGGTGGCCTATATACAAAATAGAAAGCAGTACAAAATAGAATATATCGTGATTACGTAACTTTTCTACAAAGTTACCAAAATGGTATATTCTTATAGCCTTTTAACGCAGCAGTTTACAATAGTTTGTTTACTGGAGCTCAAGGAATATATATAAGAATGTCGGATACCACGTTGCATTCCAGAATATGTCTGTATTTTCTAGCAAAGGGATTTAGGATTAAATGTATTTATTTGGTAACGAAATGCTTTGTATGTATCGGACGGTCGTTGAATGGCGCGTTGGTCGTCGCTGTAAATCGGTTTTGTAGTGGATTTTCCATTTTAACAAGTTACAAAGCACTCTTGGGACTTGTTTATATTGTGTTTGGCTGACGTTTAGTATTGGTGGAGCTAGTTTTGTGTTGGAAGCTTTTAATTTTTTATATGTCTATTACGACAGAAATCGTCAACCTTTGATCATCAGGGTTTTTGAGAAAGAAAAAGGTCCATTTTCATTTCCGTTATTAATTGTGTTACAATGATTTTTTTTTCCGACTTCCATGGATTGGGCATTATTTCACATTTTTTCGTGGTTATTGAATTAAAATATATAATGGGTTGTTTTATATTTTAGTGATTTTGTTTAGTGATTACCTTACACAAAGTTGGTGTAAAAGCGTCGACAATTTTCATTGACAAGACCTTGCAAAACCTTGGTATCAGTAGAATGTTATATATTACTATTGACAAACATAAAAGCACTTCTTACAATGACCATAGACGTCTTAAGCTGTTAGAACTATAAAGACTGCAAGTGTTATTAAAGTCCAAATTTGCCAAAACCACACAAGAAAACAAAAGTCTTATCCTGATAAATGTGGATTCTCGATATAAATCTGTCACGTATAATAAAACTAGATCAAAAGCTCTATACTTATCGTGGATATACAGGATATATCTGAAATCAATCCTATAGGGGTTAAAAAGAGATCGATCAAACCGTATTCTGCCGGATACGAAGGATAAAGACACAAACATATCTTCTTCAATGATGAAACAAATTCACGATCACTAAGCAATCAAGCGTTATTAGTCAAAATGGTGTAATTTAGTCATAAGACCCTGTCATTCATAGTTTGGTGGGGAAAATCTTATCAAGGACTAAATCTCCATTAGAGACCTCAGGCAAAATGTATCAACAAATCGTCTTTGCTCGCGTAGTGAAACTTATCAAAACACCGTTAAAAGTAATGGGGACTTTTCCACTATATTGACATCGTACCACAGTTCAAAAATTACCCAATTCTGACTTGAACCTAATGTTCCCGACTTTGTAGATAGCACGGCTTTCATTTAGCCCAGATTGAATCTCTAGGAGGACACTTCTAAACTATGGTTAATTCTACAGGCCGTGGTGTGCTCTAAACAGCTCTCCGACATTTATTGTTTTAAGAAGCTTTTGGAGCCAGAAATGGCATTTTTCGTGGGAACATAAAATTTATAAATAAAAATTCGAAAACAATTTTTTTTTCAGACAGATGATAGGCTGGTTAAAAGCCAAAAGTTACTCTTTCTTCTTATTATTTCTTGTGTATTTCTGCAATAGATATGTACACACAAGTTTTTATAACATTATGTTACTTCCAAAAAACTTTTTCTTTTGTTACATAACCAAACCAGACAAGAAAGATAAAGCTACGTGTTTGTTAAGTTTGTATTATGTTAAACTTAACACCAGTCTAGTTTTATAACTACAATTCGCTATCGTACTTTTAAATAAAATATATACTTAAATAGTAATACAGATTTGAGAAAAGAAGACAAGATAAATCTAGAAAATCGTCAAGAAACATTTGAATCGTGTTTTATGAAAAATAGAGATGCTCAAAACAAAAAACCTTAAACCTATGAATAAATATATAAAAATGTAAGTTTCGGAGAATATTCTAATATCAGAAATGGTAAGGAATTCTACTATATACTAATATTTGCTGTTCATACTCTTCAAGTACAAACTCTACTCTCTACAAGTGTAAAGTCTACTCTACTAATAAAGTGCTTTCGTTAGTGGAGAGTTTGATTCTTATTACTAATAACAAATACAATTATAATAAACAAGTATTTTCTAAGTTTTTACGAGTTCTGCACATTGAAATAAACCCATTTTTAACGGATTAAACTCACGTATAATTAGATATACATTTTAAACTTTAATTTTAACCTATTTCGATTGCTTTCTAACCATCGTGTTCATAGAAAGTAGAGATTCAATCTCCGTTAAATCTAGAATTTAAAATGAAAATCTATTTAAACGCGAGTTTAATCCGTTAAAAATTGTTTTATTTCAATCTCTAACAAAATATTTTGTTAAATAAAAATAAGTCAAATAAAATAAAGATAAGAGAAAAAGAATACAGTACTTTAGCAGCGAAATTAACACCAAATATTAAAAAAAAAGTATTTTCTTTATTTATAGTAACTTTGCCTTTTAGGTCGATGTTTATTTAAGTTTCGAAGAATTCTTTGATTCTTTTATATAGCGGCAATTTAGATCTAGTTTAACATTGATTACCAATCGCCTTGAATCTTGTAAGTTCACTATTAGAATAGCAATTTAAACAAAGATTTTTTTCACATGGTTTTTGCAAGGGATGTCTTCAACAGTTTTCTTGTGACGTTCTTTGTATTTTTTTTATTAACAATTTGTCTTGTTTTTTATTCAGATTTTACTTGAATATGACATCTTAAGATTAATGGATATATCTTAATAATAGTCAGACTTATGTCAAGATTAGAAATATCATCTTCATAAATCACTACTAGAGGTTACATAATTTGATACTTTCTTTTTAAATAACAAATTTCATATTTGATGGATAGTTTATTGTAAGTACTCTGCTATATTTCTACCCTTGTTATACGTTCAAGTAAGGACAAGATTTTTATTTACATATATAACTGAATGAAAATCATTTCCTCCGCTTGAAAGCTGCGATGATACAGACAGACATTCTGATGTACACGATAATCTTATAACACCCTTTCTTTTGGTTCTTTTTGGATCTGCGGTTAAGAACAGAAATCAAAACCAATTCAATTTCATCCATATATTTACTACAACAGACCTATAGGGTTAGTTTTATTATAACTAGAATATAGGAACTAGATTATAGCTTAAAACGGAGTACAACTGTAACAAGTTTTGATACTTACTATAAATTAACAAATCCCAAATAAAAATGATAATTGTCAACGTGCTTTAAAAACAAGTTGATTATTCAGCTGTGATAAAAAGACACTTTATTTATTATGTTATTTGAATAATAATGTTAATATTTTCATTATAATTTTCTGTTTATAGAGAATTCCGAGCGTCTTTGAGGCTTAGCAGCCGCCATTAAAAGTAAACACCAATGTTTGAAGTCAAAATTCTTTTTATATTTATAATTTTTACTTAAGTAGGTTTAAATTTTTGTTATTTTCTCAATTTTTTATGACCAACATTTACTGAAATATCAATGAACTTTGTACAAATGGTTAATGGCTTATATTTGTTATGTACATTTCTAGTTTTATTGTAATAATAACCTAATATAATTTCGAAGTTTTGCAGTGTATGTGAGAGTGTGATTCTATAAGGAGAGGACAGACCATTATCGTCACTGCTCCAAATATTATCAAAACCTGTCAAGTAGTTGTTACAATCATTTCACACATACCTTTTCTTTAATAACACATTTCTTTAATATGTATTTTAGGTTTTGGTTATTATACTTCTGTTTTATTATATGATAACTGTTTCCCCCGGCTCTGTCCGCGTGGAATAAATAATGACTTGATAGCACGGAGCATAAGTTAATAACTGATACAACCCGGGTAGAAAAGAGCAACAGAAGAAAGGCGATTGTAATCCTTTGAAATATTTTATTGAAATGCTCTTTTCCAATACTGGTTAAAATAGTCCTATTGTGTTATATAAGAAATGAGAAGGCTTTCCGAGCAGTGCAGCGCTGGAGTGTGTTTTGAACACATATACTTGAGAGATAATATTGACTTTTAGTGCTATTTATTTTTCTGAACTAAAATAAGCCTTTTTTCCCCAAATAGCACCTGTCAAATTTCTTAAAAAATCGGTCTAGTCGTTTCGGAGACTAGGCGAAACACATAGAAAGACAGTTATTGAAATAATTATTATTTTATTGTAAGCAATGGTGCTTATAATAAAAAACAATTATTACTAAATGTATATACGGATACATTTAGTTAACCGCTAGTTCGTTATTAATATATATATTTATAGAAATAACAACTTGTTAATTTGTAATTAAGTGTTAAAAATATATTTTAAAACTAATCTATTATTGTCTATAACCATTTCTTTTAATTTTCTATAAAAATAACAAGAATTTTCGCAATAGAAAAATAATCTATGTCTAGGGGTTTACACACATTGAAATAACGGGCACAAAGTACACCCAGGTTTGAAATTATCTGATGACACAAATAATTTACTGGTGTATAAATCGAACCCGCGTTTTTGGGGTTCAGAGCTACTACTGGACCAACAGATTTTCATATAAGATTATTAAGAGTTTTAATTTAAAAAAACAATATGTTAAAAGTAAAATGGAAAGGTACCGCGCTTCATGAATTTTAATTAATAAAATGAAGTATTCGTGACTCTGAAAATATTCAAGTGTCAATGAAAACAAATTAATAAAACGTGTCACAATTTTTCAAGCCTCGGAAATTGATATACATACAATTTAACTTGCAATGCTTGCTTTAGTTAAAGTAATTAGGTAAACGTGCAATCAGAAATACACCTTGTCGTTATTTACTTAGGAATGAATTTGCAATGGACTTGATGTTTAATTAGCTTTCTGCTCTTAGTACTGCCCTGTATTTATATGTAGATTCAGTAAACTCTTTGAGGCATAATCGTTGGAAACCCGTTTAGTATTTTCGTAGTTGTCAAAATATATATTTAGATGTATTTTAATTTAAAATTCGAACACCGATCGGATATGTGACTAACATAAATTTGGTAAACTAATAAATTGGTAAAATAGAAAGATTTCCTCTGTAATGATGTCAAAATATGTTTCTTTACTGAAAACAAAAATTCAGAAATTAAACAAAATGTTGAAACAAATGGTTGACCAGTGTTAGCATTAAGTTTTAGAAATTATTAAACTCTAGTATCGTAAAAATATGTTAATCAAACTGTGAAAACGAATAGTGTAGATGTATAGATTTATAATGTACCTATATATTTGTAGACTTATGATGTCAAAATATGAAGATTTATAAAAATTCTCCTTATTTATTCCGCTTTAGTGAGAGTAAGTCTTTTCGTATCTCTACAAGTCACATCGAGGTTATAAAAGCTCGTGACCTCCGAGTCAGCAGAAATGCCGCAATACGGACTCAAACCGGGACAATCCCATAACCGTGCCATAAAACAAACAAAATGTCCCTTACAATATATATTTCAGTATTACCTTGAGCTCTACCTTGCTTTTATATAAAAATGACTTTGAAAACAACATTTTCAGAGTAAGCATAGAAATGCAGATACAAGGTTATTATTAAATAGTTAAGGTCCGTAAACGTTAATTAAAAAACCTTTATAAGACTATAATGATTAATTTGTAATTGAAAACTATTTAAAAACTGTATTCGACCATGTTCTGGAAGCTTCGAAAATAATTCAATAAAATTAATTGCTAATAGCTATTTATGTTCTGGAATTTAACCAAGTCACATTTCTTGTATCAATAAAATTCTTGTAATATAATAATAATATGTAGTTTACTATTGTTTCTCCATGAACGGTTAAACCATATTGCTATAGTTTGCGGTGTACTAAAATAAGGACGAACCTTGGCAGTGTGGTCCAAGTTGGTCCAAATTGGTCCAAATACTTGATGTTAACTGTCAGTCGCATGTCTGTGGGTAGTCGAAATTCCACGAATTGTGGTGAATATGAAGCCTTTATTACGATCCTTCTAATAAACTTAACTGAACTCAAGATATTTATCATCAGATTTGAGTCTGTTTTGGGTAACATTTAGGTGGGTATGTTAAATTATTTGCCAGACGGTTGATAGTTTATTTCTAATGTGACAACCATTTAGATTGTGTTTCATTGCTTGCTTTTCTATCGTCAGAACAATTCTTGTAAGATTCAATGTGTTATATTTTATAAGTGGTATAATTAAAACTCTTGTCTTACCAAAGGTAGTTTGTAACTGCGAATGTCTTATAATAAAGTGTGGTTTAATATCATCTTAATTAAAAAATGAATTTAACAGATTCAAAATATATTAAAACGAAAACCTCGTGTATTTAATTCTGGATCTATTCTCTATAGAAATTCATCAAACTTGAATCCTTTGTTCGTTTACAAGTTATTTGCCCCACATGAACACCCAAAGTTTTCGTATGATGGATGAGTACAGAGCCGTTTCTATACTATAAGGAATTTAAGAAACATGTCTTCTTAAGTCATTCCTCAGCTGCGGTGCTGGATGCAATTCGTTGTATTAGCAACGAACCATTTCGATAATTTGAATTATTTACAATTGCAAACTTTTTCTTATTATAACTTCATTTCTCAGTAGTTGTCTTGAATGATATTAAGTGAACCTGCTGTCTACATGGCCGTTATTGTACATCCAATAGCGATCTTCCTATAGGGACGATTTCCAAAGCGCGTCGAAGTGAATAAAATATCGACACAACTTTATGAAATATGAGACGTTCCGACTACCCCGTATATCACGAATGTTATTGCAGACATAAAACACTTTATGTTTGTTTATTTGCCATTGTGCTACATTGGTGTCTTATATGCTCTGTGTATTATGCAGTGCTTAAGGGTTAGGGGTGTTACGTACACTGGTTTGGAAGATCTTCTAATTGTAACCAAATGACTACATCTGGTATTTGCAGAAGTTCTTGGATAACAATTACAATGCATCTACTCGAGTTGGTCAAAGCTTAATATTTTTTTAATTTATGATTGTTCAAATAATATTTTTATTTAATCTTATTTAAAATCAACACTTATTGATATCGTAATGCTGTCAAATTTACATCAGCGTTAGATTAAAACGATCTTGTGTATTTTTTAACAAAAAAAATCTTTTGGATAGAAAGTGTTTATTACAAATCTGATACAAAGACAATTGACACGCAGCCATTCAATTTCCGAGACCTTATTACTGAGGCTTGGTTTTTTACCAAAAGAATACGAGATTTAAAATATAAATCATCGCTTCACACCAATATTTTCATCGAAATATTGTAATATATTTTTATGAGAAAATATTTTTCTTTTGTTATTTAATCCTATAACATAACATTATATCATATAACATTACTGTGTAAGGTAGAATGTATAAGGATTCGAAGCTGTTAAGCCGATTTGAAAACCGATTTTTTTCTACGATAGGACCTGTAATAGTTCCACCTGGTGGCAAGTGATCACTGCCGCTTTCACTCTCTTGCAATATCAGAGGAATAACAAGAGCATAGCCGGCATATGAGAAAGAAAACGGATTTAATAAACCTTTTCTTAGACCACCTTCATACGCGTGAAGAAACTTCTTCAAATGCTAACGTGTTATATCGTATAAGTCATATATGTGTGTGACAATATAGCGATAATTTATTTTACGTATGTCGTTAGTAGGTTTTCTGTACAGTTAATTACAACCTCGTTATTTTCAAAAGGAAACCTCCATGTAATTTATACGTGAATGTTCTCAAAAGTTTATTTCATACTTCAAAGAATTCGCGCCCGTATTACCATAACCTTATTATCATATTCCTTTGACCGGTAACGCTTCTTGTAATTTATGAGGCCCTGGTAGTGCGCCGTCGATTATAAGCCTATTTGGACACAAATCGTCTTTATTGCGGGCGGACGGTCTGTTTGGCCTTATTCTACAAAATTATGGGGAAGGCAGAGTCATCGTTTATTTTGGTTTTTGGCTTGTTCTCCATAATCGGATAATATTGGTATAATTAGTGTTGTACTTAAAATAAAAAAAAAATCATACTATTTTAACATCTTATTATATACTTTTGTGATACTGATTATATTCTATCTTATCCTGAAATCTTGTACATTATACACACTGGCGACATAAAGCTGGGATATAAAATATATTTTATAGGAATGTCTGCCGTTGATAGTAAAGGAATGAGTTCATGTCAAAATAGTGCAAGTTCGAGGAAGTTGAAACTTAAATCCCTTAAGCGACTTGGACCGACTTATATGTACAAGGATTTGCTCTTCGCATATTCAATCTTAAATGTCATTTTGTTATTTTAGATTTACAATGACTTATGGAGTTACATCAAAATGAGTAATGTATTAAGGCTATAGGGTTGGTAAAAACAATATCTAAATAATTTAACAAATTAAAATTATATTTTTAAGTTATTAATTAAAAATATGAACGTAACGTGAGCCTTAATAATTATGTAACCCGTAAGTATTTAACATTACCTGCAGTACGAAGTAGCTATTGCTTCTTAGTACTAGTATTTAATTGATTACAGAAAAATACTCTTATTATAAGGTACGTCTTTAGTCTCGAGCAAACACAATGGTTTGTTTATAGCAGCTTGAAGTGAAGTCAAATGCAGTAGGTACTGGTATTAAGTTTCCAGCCCCGCATTTATCTGGATAGTGCATTGAAATCACGTGCTATTCATCTTGACTCAGATGTACTTGAATGTCTGCTCGAATATGCTGCCCTGGTACTCACACTCCAAAACTTTTGTTACGGCAAGATAATTATTATAAAACGTATTTAATAAAAGATAATTAGAATTCTACATTTTATAATTAATTAAATAAATGTAATAAATTGTCTTTATTTAAACAGAGCGATACTCAATTCTTAGTATGTCAGTATAGTTAATGTAAATATTGAAGACAATGTTTATGCATAATGCAGGATAGGGCTTCGTATTCATTTATATGTCTCAAGGAAGTCTAGTCACGTCACAGCAAAATGTTCGAAGAACGAGGGTTTTTATATATTTTATTTGTGAAAAATGTAAGATCCTCGAGGGAAATGAGACTGTCAGCGATTCCGTTTTTGTCCGGACACAGGTGGCTAGTGTAAAATTAATCAAAACGTTTGTCCCACAAGACATTTTTCTTTCTAAGGGATTGCATTTTCAAGAAACAGTTTTTATCCTTCCTTGTGATGACGTTTCTTTTGATTATACTGTAATATTACTTACTTAGTAATCTTAACTTTTCTCATCTATTTCGTAGAGATGATGTTATATTGTAAATAATTTACGTTCCCACTTTGCTTACGCCCACTGAGTTGATAGCAATTTACTTTTGAAAAGTAGTTGCGCCATAAATAATAAAAAAATTGCTTCAATTTTCAAGTTGATGACAGTTTTTGCAAATTTGCAAATATTTTTATAAAAATCAGGTCAGATTTAACTTGATTTAGCGGAGCGTAATTTAAGGTTTTCGAGCTCATCTCAAGATGTTTTGGCGTTTTATTAAATTATTACAAGATGTTGATAATGGTTGAGTTCAGATTATCATTTAAGTTAAATTACTTGATGGTAATCTGAAGAATAAGATCTATGTCGTGGAAATTAAATGACTGCTGTAAATCCTGCTTGCTTTTAAACTGAACGGTATATTAATTAGTAATATTTCATTCAGAGGGTCGAAGATAAATATTTCTGGTTTCCCTTAATATGACAGCATCATGTTGGATAATAGATGAAAGATGATAAATAAAATAGACTTTAATGGAAGTTTAGAAGGACCATAAAGCCATTAAATTGTTAGTTTTTTAATATCCTATGTTACAGGGTTATTTCTTTATCCTAAATATAAAAGTATATAAATTATTATTGAAGAAACATTTTTGATGAAACAAGCTTGGAATGTGTGGGAAATAAAAAAACAGAAAAAGCCGTTTTTGCAAATAGTAAATAAGGCTATGTTTAGTAATAAATATTTAACTGTACGTATCGGTCTCCTTTTATAGAATCATTTCAGCACCTGAATTCTTTACAAATCGTAGTTTGGTTTTACTATGTTTCCACTGTCGCTATTTTCCGGTCCCTCAATATATCTAATTCCGATCCAAGCTCGAACCGTCCGCTAATATTTCAAGATCCTTGATAACTATTGTGGAAAATGCCACCTAACAGATCAAGCGTGATATTGAAGAAATGTTTTTTTGGTACTATTATCTAAACCGCTATCAAACTCACTTTTATATCAATACAAATAAGGGTCATTGTAAACCTTAAGTTCTATGTGATTTGTTGGGTTAGATGGGAAGCGTTTAGAATCCTTCTTATAATGGGATTTCTCGGGACGCGTTTTTGGACCTCGATTGCTAAGATTATATGTTAAAGCACATCTTATTTGAATTATAGAAAAGGATTGATATTCATTTATTATTTATTGCGAATGTGTGTTTCACCATAGTCATTATAATTATATGAATATAAATAATGTACTAGATCAAACATTATATGAAAAATAACATTTAATGTTGATTATGTTAATATATACAATGATAAAATTATATTAAATTCTTTGTATCCTATTTTTAAGTAACCACTGAATAAATAAGCTTTCTAATTTCTAGATATTAAGAAAAAAAAACAGATTTCACTTGAATACGTACTTTATTTTATATTGGATACATTAATTTTATTACATCGTGTTCCGCTTTTCTAATTCCTACTCGATATTCATTGTTCTTTTCGGTTTAAAAAACAAAAATTTTAAATCGTATAAATTTCTTAAAAATATTAAAAACTATAAACTAATACTTCTATACCATTGAACTTTGAAGACTGCCATTATTATACCTCTTATTATGGATTATCTTATAGATATATCAAATATGTATACATACACAATCCACAACAATTCATATTTAAATCCAACATAGCCTCGTGTTTTTGGCATAAAACCTAAAAACGAAACGTAAAAACAATACGACTGTCACATACAGGCTCATTTTAATTGTAAAAATTCCGAAGTCGTTAAGCCTCTAACTGTAAAACCGTTTTGAGATAAGTTTCGTTCTGTCACAGCCAGTATTGTTTTGGGTTTGTAGATTGGAGGAGATAAGGGACGGTGTCAGTGAGGCACGGCTCTTAAGTTTTATGGGGTCTTAGTCATTAGTTTGGGTAATCCCGGTATATGGGGTGGAAACGAAATAAATTATTCTTCTTCTGTTCTTCGTCTTTACTTAGTTTGTATGGATGCGATGTAAATGGTAATAGGCTGTAAAATTAAATACACTAAAAAACCGTTATTAGATTATTTTTGGTTCAAATATTCTTGAAATAAACTCATGAAATTTGTTTCGATATCAATCGAAATAGCGGCGACAATAATGAACAAAGTTTTATATTAGAATCATTTGAAACAATTTTCAATTTATTGATAGCCATATCTAATACCGTTCTATTTAAGCACTGACAGGTCTGACGTCAGGAGACAGAATATCTGATAGAAACTTTGAATAGGCGACAGTACAATAACTATCTAACCCTTTTGTAGATACAGCTATAATTAGTACAGGCATTTCTGAAGAAGTATGTGAACGTTGAAACCCTATCTTACCGATAACGTAGATAGAAATAGTGGTTTTGACATAATGGACATGTGGCCTAGATGTAGCGTCGTGTCTTAATCGATTTTGCTTGTTACATAGAGACGTTTAATTATCGTAATAAGATTTGTATTACAGAGCAAAAAATTACTGCGTATCACGCTTAAGGACTTCTAATACATTTTCATTTTATTTGAATAGAAAGTGACAACTAGCTAAATGTGTTTCATAAAAAGCTCAGCCTCACTGTCAATGTTATTTAAAAACTTTAAACAAAAGAACTCATAACAGGTAACAAAATTATGCCCGTCTTTTTTTTAGGGTTTTCCTTTTGTGTTTTAGGAAAACATTTGGTTACATGTTGGTTGTTTAGAACTAATTTGTCCAGCTGTGCTGTCCCTTTTTTTAGATCTTCTACAAAAACTTTGGGTACATTGGTCGGTTTAATTTCCCCGCACGTCCTATTTGGGATGTCTTGAGTACACATAACCTTTGTTTCAAGAATCCAACTGGTTTAAATGTTGATAGAAACTGTTTTCATGTTAAACACAGGGATGTAATTAAGGGCTTATATTTGTCTTCAACTAAAATAAATCTTACAAAAAAAAATTACCATTTCATATTTTCCCTTTAATATTCAGAAAAATATTTAAAGAATCGGCCCAAACTGTTTTTTTCAGAGATCTTACTTGACCTATTTTCAGTTTCAGAAACTTATTCGATGTATTATCAAGATTGAACAGTATCTCAAAGTGGGTAGTTCAGATTCCGCCAACTGTCATTTATCTTAATGTCAACAGAGTGAGGACAAATAAGTCCAGATTATAAAATGGACTGAATGGGAGACATGTACAAATTGTTGTTTTACGTTTTCCTAAAACAGTATTACTTATACGATGTAGGTAATGACCTAAATAGATTCTTATTTTTGTTTATAATTAAAATGATCCAAAATCATATTCTGTACTTTGTTATTTAGAGTTATTTGTAAATAAAACCAAAGTTTTATTATGAGCTTAGAATTTAGTAGCATTTAATATTTTTATACAAAATTCACTTAATACGCCTAATTATTTTAATGGCCACAGAACCTCGTGAGTTGCGTGTTCTCTCTCAGCCAATTTTGTTGGATTACTTTCGTGATTGTACATACAAAAATAAAATTACTTAGTAGGTTATCGAATAAGATCAATACCAATACTTGTACAGTGACGTGGGTCACGTCACTAATCACATTCTGTCGAGACAAACCGTAACACGATAAACCTTCGTGCTAAGTTATTGAATTTGTTGGTCTCTTCGGATGCTTATTACTTTATTTATCCAAAGAAATTTTTTTACGAAGAAAGCAATTTAGAACTAAATATTGTTAACAATTACCCGCTATCTGGTTCACACAAGTAGATGTAAAACAGTGTTCAGGAGCCAATTTACTGGTTAAGCGGATCGGATGATTGTCCGCAACGTGCGAATTACGCGATAATGCAAGTTCGATCGCTTGTAATTATTGTGTCGAAATGCAATTAACGTTGTTGACAAAGTGGCTCGAAGGACCAGTTTTAATAAGCTTTTAATAGCGACGATTTTAATTGACGATTCGTGATAAAAGATGTTATTTGCTTGTTATATGGTCCAGTTCTGTTTTTGGCAATAAATGTAAAATACTCTAAACACTTACATACTAACTACTAATAAGAAGTAATGTATTATTCTACAAAACCAGATTATTATTTATCAGTTTGTTATCATTTTCTGGTAAACACAATAACGTCAATAATATTACAAGAGAGTAATATAAATGGACGAATGGTAACTGTCTCTTTTATTCCTTTATTTTGTCGTGTCAATATCATTTTCCGTGTACAGTGAATTTTATTTCTATAACATTAGTATCATTTTATTTGTCATGTGTCCCTCAATTATGTTGCAAATATTATATTCATGAGATCTCTATATTAAATATATCTTCCTTTATTTAAAAAGACATAATATATATGAATGACATACTTTAAACTAATATAAAATTCCTTTCATGTAGACGATCTCTTCTAATATATGTAGCCCTAGTACTCTCTTTCCGACGATCTATCAGAACACCGACACTTGTCTGCTTGAGTGCGAAATCGTTTTAAGCTGCACAGAAATGTTGGCATTTGAAACTTGGCTTTTGGGTTAAGAATTTTGAATCATGTTCCTATTTTTTATTAAAGTTTTTTAAACTATTGCTAAAAAACAAACCTAGAAATATAATACTTTTAAAATATTTTTCTATTGAATCCAAAGTAAAATGTAAGTTAAAAGAATTTTCTACGTAAATAACAACTTTCCAAGATGTTTTAAAAAAATTGTAGCTGTATTTTAAAAGCGATTTCGAATTTAAATTCAAAGAACGTTTTATTTTATGAACTGAACCAACAAATTTTGATATTCAAACAGTAATAATAAACAGAGAGACAAATATTTTCAGTTTCAAAGCAATCACTTGGCACATGGCATTTTTCCGCCATTTATCGGATTGTGCCACATCCCATCTATATTCTCAATTTATCACGATAGCTTTTAAACCTGATTACTTTTTAAACCAAAAAAGAGATTGTATATTGACAATTGTTTTTAAACGACTTTCTATTCACAAAGAGAATTGCATGTTACTTGCTTTTATATGTTATAATTGGAAAAGTTTAATCAGATATGTTTATTTAAATGCTTTACTAAGCCAATATATCACTAGTGTTATTTATGTACACATAAAAGGTAATATTAATTAAAAAAACCAAAGCATTATTTATTCTTCTTCAAAGATGTATTTGTTTTTAATCAAGGAACAAACTATCCACATTTCTGGTAGCAATGTTTATGCTTCGTCATCGTAGTATGATTTAAGCTACTATGTATCTAAGTTACTGGAAAAGATAAATAACATTCGATAAAAGTCTTTATTCTAATAATTTAATCAGTTTCCTCATTATCTCTCGCACTCATTACTAAAAGAGTCGGATCTTCTTTGTAATTGTTTTTACTTTGAAGTGTTTCTTTTATATTTAAGATTGAATTCATATTTGAGCCTTCAAAATACAAAGTGCCTATTCTATTTTGCTTAATTCAATGTATCGTGCCTTACTGTAACATTAAGTCGAGAAAAGAAAGTGCACTATTATTGTCTTATTATGTAAATGTATTTCTCTAATTGAAAAGTTTACATTAATTAATTGTACTAGAAGGCTGTATGTAACGACATAACGTAGGCGCGATTTATCAAATGTCTCATAAACCCTTTATGAATAAACCGTTGATTAAAATTTAATTAATTCTCTAAAACCACAACCTTGCTGTAAGAGCCTGTCAAATGTGAAGCGATTTTCTCATATAGAGTGTAAGGCTGCGCTCACACGTGCTAATGTATTACAATGACTTTGTCGTTTTGATATTATCAAGCTAAAATTTGTTTTATTTTTACTAGTTGATAAATTGCCCTAAATCTAGCATACGCTAAGATTATATATATTTGTACTAGCTATGGATTCTTGGCAATTTGTGATTTTGTGCTAGTTTTTTTGAGATTGATGAAGTGTGGGGTTGTTGGGTTGGATCGGTTTGGGTTCCTTATTGTGATGGAAATTATGATACTAAACGGCTGCTACTAAATATTCACTTTGGCAACTTGAGTAGTCGACCGAACACGAGTACGACCGAGCACTAAGAGGTTATGACGTAGATGTTCACTAAAAGTTTTTTTAGGATATCAGTAAAAGGATGACAACGAATTAAAATTAATGCTAGCTCTCACTTAACATATATGTTTTGAATATTTTTTGTAAGAACATATAAATGCTTTTTATTCTATATAATAAAATAATAAAACTAACTATGCAGATAAATTATCTGTGCTCTTTGAATAATTATGAAATTATATAAAATCTTCCACGTGAATAAATTTAAAAGCAAAAAGCTTTGAGTTTGTTCTCGTAGCATAAAAACTGGAGCAACACTGTTGTACAATTCTAATTGGAGGTCGAAATAACCTGTAAATTCAAACATACCTTTAAATTAACGAATTCACTAACGTCAGCTAAAAGGCATCTTAATGTTTATATGAATTTGATGACTCGAAATTCGTTACTTCAGCGGCTTCGTCAGACATTTTGTTGATAAATTCAATTTATCAGCACTCATTAGGCATTAATGTTTGTTTAATGACTTTTCTGCTTTGCATTTTAACCGCGTATTTGCTTTATATTTATTATTCATGTAATCGTATAATTCTGTGGTATCATAATGTATGGGAAGCTTATATATATATATATATATATATATATATATATATATATATATGTATATATTTTATTTTTGTCTTTAGTAATTTTATTACAATAAATGTGTAATGTAATAGTAGGATTTGGACAGGGATTCGATCCCGCGACATCTGGGAGATCGTTCCGTATCTATTTAAAATTTTAAATAATCTTAACATGGCTATACTTACATACGGAAATAAAAAAAACTTAAAATGTTTACATTTATTTGTCTACGTATCTAATAAGTCTTTAAATAATTATATTCGTTTTATAATTTTTTCTTAATATACTTATACAATCCATTATTCATGTTGATTGTATAAGTACATTATGTTTTTTAGTTAAAAAGTGTAATACTTTTAAAATAAAAAAATATGAGGAAAGTAACGTAAAACAGTGCATTCATCAAACAGTAATACATCAAGCTACAAATCTAATCCATCGCTGATCGCAAGTCTTGATGGATGTTCCCACTTTCATATTATTCGTTCATATTAATAAACATTTTATTTATGGGTTCAGGAGCTCTTGTCACTGCCCCATTGTTGTGTGAACGTTGCTTTAAATTGTCTTTTATGTAACAAAATATGAATTATTTACTTTTAATAAATGCATAAAATATATTAAATATATATAAAGTATGTCAGTTATAGCCAAAGAGTAACCGTTTGATATATACAACGTTTTGGTATACGAATCAAAATAATAAGATAAGCCATCAAAAAAATAAACTCGTTAAAAATGCTTAACTCTTAGACTATATAAATATCAGTGAGAAACGTCAAAACTGACCTATTTGCATTTATAATATCAGTAGAATACATGAGTGTCTCAGCGAGGTACACAGTAAACGTAATGCCATAACATTTATCACCTAGCATCTGAGCTGACCGGATCTCATCCATCGTGAGTCCAGCGGTGCTCAGTTGGATTATCTAGGGTTTAAATATGGAACAAAAACTATAAATTCTGTACTTTATATATACGATTAGTTTAAATTAAATTTTTTAGATCGTATATTAATAATATTGAATTTATAATTTTATTTATAATATATTTTTATGTTATTTTAAATAGTTGTTTACGAATACTAGTAATTACTTAATATAATGAGTTGTTATGTAATATAATTAATATATGGTTTTTGTTTCAGTTACATACGTCATCTTTCACATATAAGGCAAGTATTAAATATCTTGAACCATATATTCAAGATGCTTAAGAAACAAAGCGTCGTCTGTTCCGTACAGTCCTTTAAATAATTAAAGTTTAAGTTTGTGACAGACAAACGACCCCGACGACAATAGAGTCCCGTTCTCGTTACCCGGCATTATTACTAATGGGTATCTCTAAGCTATGAATACACTTGATAAATTATATCTGTAACTAATAATTGTTATAAATATATCTCATCTGATTACTAAATAATAATTATCTTTTATTTTTTTTTATTTAAATACATTTTTAATATCACCTTTATTCCGTAGACTATTTTTAAACTTAAGTACATAACATATTAATGTTACTGGAGGTACAAAATACTCGACGAATAATGCATTTTCATGACGAGAATTCAGCGCATCAAAAGAATGTTTTCATCTACCTACGTGAGCAAGTAACAAATAACTTACTCTTACAAATAATAAGCTATTATATGAGAGCATTATTATTATTACAATTGCTATTACAATTACAATAGCCTTTTATATTTTACAATTAACAGCAACTTTAATATTTTTTGACAATTTTTTTTATTTTTTTTTAAACATTCATTTATTTGTATAATTTGATATTTGTAAAAGTATTCATGACACAAACATCATATTTTAAAGACAGTCTGAAGAATACCTATTGCGATAAATTTTCTTTTGAACCGAAACGATTATACATATATATAAATTGTGAAGTTTATAAGACCCTTTAGACAAGTACATTACACGAAATGATTTACATCCTGAAGGCGTCGGAAGTGAGACCCTTAAAGGGTATACCCTTAGACACGCCAATGGAGATTGAGTTTACTTGTACTTAGGATTATTTTGTTTATCACCACGGGCCCTAAACTTTAAATTAACTTAACACATATCTTATTTAATTAATATATAGTTAAATATTTGACGATTAAAGAAAAATCTACGTGTATACGATTGTATAATGTATTAAAATATATATAAAGTCTGTTTGTTATAGTCAAAGAGTAACCGTTTGATTGATACAATACATAGATACCATACATTTTGGTATCTGATGCACCAAATGGTATAAATGGAAAAATGAGAACCAAGATTGACTTATATTTTTATACAAATATTCAAGCAAAATGTATCATTTTATAATATTTCGTGTATCGAAAAAGCATCACAGCTCTCGTACTAGTACAATGCGTCCGGCTGGCGCGGCGCCAGGGCGGTTGTTTGGCTTGCCTCCAATACATCGATCGCGGCATACTAAGGGTGAACTTCAAGCTCCTTGCGAGCACACTCATGTAAATTGCATTGTAATTGTATGTGTGTAATGTATTTAGTTTGTCATTTTTGTAACTTCTTTGATCTTTGAACCAAGTACAGATACTATAACAATCCAATTAAGAGAAAAAGATTTTCAATATATGCATTGTTATTACGATAACTTTGAAGCACTATTTTATGTTGATATTGGAATAGAAACAATAGATAAAGTACTTTTATAAATGGATGAGTTCGTGTGGTGAAACAGACCTCCAATTGTAATAAAACTAGAACGAATACAACTTGCGCATTTTATTTACATTGCAGGGTAGTTTATATTTGTTCTATAATGACCGAAAAATTGCTTCAAATAAGGTAATATAAATTTTGCTATTTACAAATATAGTCATAGTCTAGAGTAGACTGTATAATACTACTTAAATTGTGTGTTTTATTTTAACAAAATCCATATATAAAGATACGTGAAGCTTAACTAAAAGTTATTATTTAAAAATATAAAAATGCATTTTTAACATCTCTTTTAAGACGGAGATAATATAAAAGTCCATTATCATTAAAGATAAGAGTGATGTCAACCACGACCACTAGTTTTCTCTTTAAACTCATCTTTCGCGTTATAACGGTTTTTACTATTTTTAGTACAGCATTAATCGTAGGAGCCTAATAAAAGTATTGACCGGTGCGTCTTTATGTTAGTGCTGTATGTTGGTTTGCTTTTGTTTGTATTTACACACACACACACACTGACATACAAAAATGTCTTAGGAACTAAAGTTATCGTTTTCAATGAGATAATGTTTTAGTCAACTTTTTAAAAAATATATAAATATGAAGTATTCATATTTAACTCTATTGAAAAGAATTCTATCATTTTTATCAACATTGCTACGAAAACTCGTAGCAATGCTACACGTCTACGTAGCCGCATAAATACCACGTGACTTACTGCAGCGTTTTATTTGAAAATGCAAGTAATGTAAGTTGATATTCTCATTTAATAAAATATTTTATTCTAAACTGAAATTATTATTAAATTTGATATAAATATTCATATAAACTGGAGCCGACGCGTTAACATTTTAATTAGCTGCCACGTTAGTCCCTCGTCCCTTGAGTTTTCTTTATATATACAATTTCAACAAACCATCTATCTGATACGGAACATGAATTTAAATTCGCAATGTTTTCCGGAACAGAAACGTGCGACGCTTGTTAATAGTACGGAGAGTGATTTTAAAGATTGCTGAAAATAAACAGATTCTATAATGGTCGCTTTTCAATGTCTTGTTTTGAGATTTAAAGTGACAATAACAAAAATTTTAATATTTGAATAAGGAAAGATAACATTAGATGACATTTTAATCACATTTAATGTTGATGTGTTTTATATTGGAATTTATTTATTATTCAGGTATGTAGGTGTACTAATACTAGTATGATAACGCCTTTATAGGAACAAATCGTTAATCGTTAATCATGAAAAAGTAAACTTTTAAGTTTATTTCAAATGTTTTCTTAAACTCAATCTCCAAGAAAGTTAATAACATCCGGCACTGTCCAAGACCATTTTAAAAAGATGCTGTGTAATTTCTTTTGAAAAATTAATAGGATATAGGTATCTCGGTTACGACGACATCTAAGAATTAAATCAAAAAAGAATATTATTTAAGTTGGATTTGATTTCAATTTATCCTAAAGCGTTTTGTATATATAAAATAATATTTATTTTTATAATAGCTCCAGGAACACTTGATATTAAAAGTACATAAAACTCTAAACTTCGGATCTCGTTAGCAATTATCTGTCGATAATGATTTAAGTTTTGACTCGACTTGAGATCAACTTCTTCAAAGAACAATTCACTGACTCTTGTTTTACTTTTATTTTGAAACGGTATTTAATACAGTTTGTGAAGACTATCTATGTACCCGGCTTTGTTCAAATAAACTGAATATTAATAAGTGTTAGTAAGAATCTGATCTGAACTAGTTGAATTATTACATATATATGTAATAATTCAACTAGTTCAGATCAGTTGGTTCAGCCCCGTTGGTCGAGTGGTTAGCGCAGACGCCTAACGTGTCACTGCGCAATAGGGCTCGGGTTCGATTCCCGGCGGAGACAGGCATTTATGTGATGAGCATAGATGTCTGTGTTTCTGGGTTTGGTCGTTTATTAAATATATTGTCAGTATTAATATGTGTATTTCTATGTATTTGTGTCGTTGTCTAACACCCTTAACACAAGCAAATAATTTGCTTACTTAGGAGTTAGATCAATGTGTGTAATTTGTCCTGATATTAAAAAAAAATAAAAAATATAAATAAGATAGAATAAGATTATCGTAGAAATAAGAAATAAATAAAAATAAGATTCGTACACCTAAGTGTTTGCTTAATAACAAAAAGCCAAAAACATGGTAATTTTAAATTTAAAAAATCTTATTTACTACTTAAACTACTTTTTTAGATTTAAACGATGCGAATTATTTATAATCAATGAATATGTACTTAAGTTGTTGACAAGCAAAGTTTAAATTTGAACTTTTCTTTTGAATATCAAGTGGTTACACAGTTGAAGTAGTTTTGAACATAATGTAATAAGTTCTCTTTTGATACTAACATTAAATAATTTAAACAAGTATAAATATGAATGACTTTAGATTATTCAAAACAAAGTCTTGCAAACAATTTTATTTATAAGCCCCTCTCCCTCTACCTTCGTATTAAGTAAACATTTTACCAAAATTATTTCAGTAGTAAATACGCGGACAAACAAACAGACAATTATTTCTGGATCTATTGTTCAAAAAGAGGTATGAGTAATTCAAAACCAAGAGAACTCTTATCACAATGAATATGATATTCAAAATTTAATTCTAATATTACAAAATTCGTAACAAACTTTTCGCTGACTTCTTTACAATGATTGTCAAAGAAAGAGCAAAGTGCTGGAACGAAATTGTGAAATAAAGTTATAAAATACATTTCGCCGTCGACTTTATTAATTACGCTTTGATCTCGAGCTAAATTAAATAACAATTTCTTGTGGAGCGAAGATTCATTGTTGTAATGTACTTGCTCGAGTGCAATTCGTTCCAGTTATTTTCAAGGTTTTGGATTGGAAATAGAAAATATTGTATTGCGCAATGAAAACCCATTGTTTTAGATTTATTTTCTAATTATCCCATTTCCTTATACGGTACTTTCTATCGATCTTCAATTTCTGAAATCGGTATATTCGAGTATATTTATTTTTATTATAAGGCTCATTGGTATTATTTCCTGTGTTATATCAAATTATATATGTTTAACAAACACACATTATCAAATATACGTAATATTGTTTTGATGATAATAAATAAAACGTACTTATAACCTGACTAGAGGATTCTACTTATCTCTTTTAATAAACCTATAACAATGGCCGGGTTGTTTGAAACCAAGCAGAGATTACCCTCAAATAACAATACGATTATAAATAGAATGACCTTTCATATTTATTACAGTAACTTTGAATTTAATGTCAAAACTCTAAATCTGGACAATAGGGTTCGTATTAAAATAAACTTTTCTTTTGTTGAAACGGTTGTATGAATGTCTGAAATTGTCTTTTAACATGTTAAGCCATGTTAGGTTTATTTAAATTTAATTATTTATCCTTGTGGTACTTGAACCTTCAATTTCTAATAGTGTCTGAGGTCTTAGGTTTGAGTACTGAGCATGTTTATAATTTTTTTATTGAATATTTATTTTTAATATAAACATAAATGGAATAAGGAAATATAATATGTTTTATGGATAAATATTTTTACTTTAAATTCATAAATCATTTTACTAATTGGAATATTTGTACAAATATTATTATAAATATTATATGTAAATAAGTATTATTAAAAAAATAATATCTATTATTCTTGAAATATTTTGTTATTACGTCAGAGTTTTTTGAAATAATAATATAATAAAAACATTTTAAATACAAATAAAGTTTATGATGTTAACGAATTGCCTTAACTATCGTAACGAAGTGTCACGTCAGCGGGATGACGTGTGAATGATATGTGAGAGTGATATATCACATAGCCCTGTGGATCGTGACCTCAGAGATAACCATTCAGTTATATATTTTTAGGTAACATTTCTTTCCCAAAACGGACGTAATGTTCATCCTAATAAACCTTTTTAATATACCTTCATACTTTCGTTATTTTGAAACACTTTTCCCTCAATGTGTTAATTAAAAATTGGGTTAGATTTTATTATCTTAAAAGCAATTCAAATTCCAATCTTGTTGTAAATATCATGGTCAACCTTTTAAATGTTCTTTACCTGGCAGACCTTAAACTACTTCTTACTTTATCGTCTTTTAAAGTATTTTTTTTTGTCAATAAACTTTTTCACATTAGAATTGAGATCTAAGTGTAACGACAAAAAAATATACCATTTAATTCTTAGCCAGTATTAAAGAGTATAACATTATATATTACTAAAACATACTCGAAATCATGATTATAACATGATAAAATATTTACAATATTATATAATTTACCGCTAAATCTATGATATCTTTTAATTAAGCCTTCGTAAATCTCCTTTGAATATTAATTATAATATCATTAAAGGGATTGTTTCAATATTGTTGAAGTTATACAAAGTCATACCAAAATATTATTTTATTTCATCTCATAAAATATGTAATTGTAAAAAGATTACAATAATTAGGAGCTTTTACTTAATGGTTATTAAATTCATTTATAAAATTATTATTTTTTGCCAGCGGTTTCGGTCTTATAGCACCTTACTCAAGAAATGTATTTACAATATATATTAAATATCTTTTAATTTAAACATTCAAATCTGTACCTTCTATATGAATAAATATATTAAGGGGAGCTATATATACTTTTTCAGCAAGCATGTGCTGATAACTCTATAACTCAACGATTGTAGGTGGAGGGGTGAAAAGCATGTAACCAGCTAAGAAACTGGATGGATATAAGAGAAAAGGGCAAACAAAGACGACTATAATTATAATAAAAGCAGGTGGATAAGAAGAACATACAGACAAACAAATCAAAATGATAAAAAAACACTTCGTTGTCAGTGAGAATTTGTTAACAAATTTAAATTTACAAACAGAACCTTTGTTTGTAATAGTATAGATAACAAAAAAATATCATAAAGAATATATTTTGGCACAAGTTATTTATGAATAGTATAATTGCGTACATTTGGTGGATTCGCTGAAAGCTCGCCAAATAGCCTACATACACATACATAAGTATGTCTGTACAATATAAATGTGCATTTAAGTCTTTATATTTCTCGTACATAAACGTTATTCACACAATTATTCCAACTTCTATGCTTCGTAATTGAAATATATTTTAAGTTCAGATGTTTATATCAAATGATTTTCAGACTTTATATTGAACAAAATATTTTTTATAAATGTTTTAATATTTGAATTCAATATAAGTTAATATGAAGTTAAAATTATGTAATTTAAACATTTAGACAATCTATGTATTTATATCGTCTCCACTTTGAATCAATACTAAAGATTACTAATATAAAAATCTACATACCATACCGCAGTACTTTAATATGTAAAATGTTTCACACAAAATTGTAACTGGGAGAGAGCTGTAAAAGAGATAGAAGGAAGGAGAGGGAGAAGGAATTTTCTTCTTTTCTTTAGTATTTTTAATTTAATGGTACATGAATAAATAAATAAATAAAATATATTTTAAATAAATGTTCAATCAAACGTCATGTTTGTTGAATGATAAATCAACAAAACTACACATGGCCTGGTTTAACCGGTCATTGACCGTAGGATATTTTTTTCGACAAAGTAAATATTATTTTTAAAAATCGAATCTATGATTTTGCTTTCATATTTCGATAACATCATTACAATATTTTTAGTATAAATTGATACTGACAGAGTGCTTGTAGGCAAGAGTAAAATCTTTCTGAGCTTCAGTCATAACAAAGATGCACTTACCTCAGCCGTCAACCAAATTTATAAAGCTTTTACCGTCTTCCTCTATGTCTAGATCAGTGTTCTCTTTTTAGACAAAATCTTCGACGTTAAAGAAATAATAATCCTAAAAAGGATTTTTTTTTAATATTTGAAAATATTCATAATAATATTTTTCAACAATAAATAAATAAATAATAATAATGTCACAGGACAAATGACGCACAGTGATCTAACCTCTAAGTAAGCAAGTTATTAGCTTGTGTTAAGGGTGTTAAACAACGATACAAATACGTATACATTATAAATGATATTAATATATTTAATAAACGACCAATAATAATAATCAATCTCAACCGTCTACGAAATTTAAAAAGCGTTTTCCAACATCCGGTATGTCTGGAGCAGTCATCTTTTCTTCGACCTTTTGTTGTCAAAAAAAAAATAACCTTTATAAAAAATTAAATTAAAAATTTAAAAAACCCCCGATACAAAAAGACCTCTAAAAAGAGTAAAAATAATATTCTTATGTACTTATTGAACTCGTTGCGTCGGGAGACCGTTGTACGTACGTTGATAGTGGATTTATTTAATTATTTATTTTGTGTGTATATATATTACGAAGTTAATCATTGAGGACTTAGACCATACGATTCGATTTTGTAATTTCTTTATTTGCCTTGTTAACTTACTTGCATTTTAATTTCTTCCTTTATTAAACGGTCCCCCTACGCAACGAGTTCAATAAGTACATAAGAATATTATTTTTACTCTTTTTAGAGGTCTTTTTGTATCGGGGGTTTTTTAAATTTTTAATTTAATTTTTTGTCTGCTTTTTAAACTTATGTTACTAATTTCTGAATTGTACTAAATGAACCTAAAAAAAAATTTCAATTGTTTAAGTAGGAAAGATTTGTTTGTTTCTTTGAATTGAATAGACTCCGAAACTACGGGACCGATTTTTTAAAAAATCTTTTAGCATTAGAATCCTATATTATGATGTAGGTACATAGGCTATATTTATTAAGAGAAATATATATGATATTTAATATAATAAAATAAGGATCCACGTGAAAGTTTCGACAATGTAATAAATTATAAATGTATTAAGTAACATGATTCAAGACGTTTTCATATGGGTAGGTAGGTAGGTTTCATATATAGTATATACGAATATTAATAAATATAAACATTTAGAATTAAAATGATTTACAATCACTAATAACACTATGAAGGGATTTTTATTATCACTAGCTGTTGCCCGTGATTCTTTATGACTACGATCATAAGCCATATAAATATATTTTTACAGTCTCCGTGGACGCAGTCACGGGCAAAAGCTATCCCTAATAAAGTACTTTACCTCAGTACGTAAGTGTAAAAACCTTTTGGACTTCATCCTTTTGGCGACACCGCTAGGAACAGCTAATTATTGCATAAGAACCTCTTCCCCGCACGAATAAAACGTCAATATTTTGAAGATGACTATTTTTATTTCAATCAAACATAGATAAGAACCATCTCGACGACCATATCTTTCGATTAAACAAAACCGCATTCAAATCCGTCCACGCGTTTGGCCGCAAACAGCTAATTATTGCATAAGAACCTTTCCCCCGCACGAATAAAACGTCAATATCTTGGAGACAACTATTACTATTTAAATAAAACATAGATAAAAACCATCTCGACGAGTATAGCTTTCAATTAAAAAAAACCGCATTTAAATCCGTCCACGCGTTTGGCCGGAAATTTGCCACAGACAGATACACAGATACACAGATACACAGATACACAGATCGACAGGTCAAACTTATAACACCCCTCTTTTTAGTCAGGGGTTAAAAACTTTTAAAATATATCTCAAAATAAAAATAAATATATCTTCGAATAAAAAAGATGCATTTATGTAAACAGTAAACTGTATTAATTCTGAATATTTATGTTACTATAATCTGTTCGATCACAAATGTAAATTGATTGGCCATGGTAACTGTCTCTGTATGTACGTAATTGCTATAAGTAAACCACTTTGAGGCACGCGATGTCTTTTATTTCAATACTAGCTGTTGTAGGTTGCTTTAATCGGTGGAAGCTACAATTATCCAGACCTATTATAGACTTATAGTTAATTCTATAGTATCCTATTCCCGTGGCAATTTTATACATAGGCATTACATTGCTACGATATCAATAATCAAACTGAAAATAATAACATGCATACACATCACACATACACATCACACACACACAGCCAGGACATTATTGAGATATACGTAATAAAGCATATGAATACAAAATATTTTTTACCAAATATTATGTTTTTTAGTAATGTTCAATTAAAGAATTTCTTTGTAGAATTTCAAACTGCTATACCATATGCGAAAACATAATCATGGTGAGTTCTAAAAAAGTAATCCATCTATTAACTAAATTTAAAATAGCCATATGCTCATATTCAATTTGTTATTTTATTAAAATTCAGATAAAACAAAGTAGAAATTTTAGATTTATCTAATTAAATACGTTTATATGAACCGCATTCAATTCTGTTTAAAAGTTTTGAAACAGGGCTTGAAGTAAATTTTCAATTGATCATAACTTCTTTTTCCCTTAACCGATTTTGAAGTTTTAACAATGCTCCAAATTATATATAATCCCCCTGTAAAACCCGCGTTCAAATTAGTTTAGTAGTTTCGACTTTATAACGTACCAGACAGACAGACAGACAGTTTCCCTTACTCGTCTTTAATCGCCTCCTATCAGAATTTTGGAAAAATATTTAATGTACAGACACTCCATTTTTACTGTCGATTTGAGATGTGTACCTTTTAACCGACTTATACAGTATTACAATTTGTTTACTTTAATATGTAAGTATTTAAAAATGACTTCGATATATTGGTCTATTTTTTTAATGTAATTAAATGTTGACAATCTCATTACGTAAAAAGTTTGAATAAAAACTTAAAGTGTTGTGATGAAAACTTTTTATTGCAATCTTTTTTTATAAGTCAAGTATCAATTGAGTTTGCCGACGGAATATTTCAAACTAGCGGCTCCGAAATCAACGGTCATTCAAACTAAAAAAAAAGAGGTTACATGATTGATACAAAATGAGAATGGCGAATTTATTTTGTATTTTAAATATAGGGTTGATTTTATTAAAACAGAATATTATAACTAATAACATTTTTTAAAAGATCTATTATAAAAGCGGTATAAGAAATATTTTACAGAATCCGATATTTAATAATGGCAAATTTATCACGTATTAACCGAATTTAATTAATATTTATAAGACAATTTTATTTTATAATGTAAGAAACCGAAAGTATCAGCCAGTATGAGAACATAACTATATCACTGTATTCTTATAAAATATATTTTTATCTATGAATCATATTTTATATTTTATATAGGTAGATAAATAATGAAAAATAAACGAATACGGGTAAGGTTTCAAACCCGCGATGTCTGGGAAACCGTACGTTCGCTCTACCAATTGAGCTACCGTAACCACTAAGCTTGACATGGTTATATATGTTTAAAAATATTTTCGAACATTATATTTTGTATAATTTAAAAACTGAACGAAGCATTACTTCGTTCAGCTTTGTAAGTCTGAAAGACATTTTCTGTAGCTATATTTTAATAGTTATAACGTAGCTTTTACATTATTGCAATTAATATTTTGTTACTTTTTCAGAGCTTTTTTATGAGCACTTATTTTTATTTTCCATTTTTGTTACCATTCCAAGAATGAATAGAATTGTATATAAAATGGTTTTTTTTTAAGTATGGGTTACAAAACACACGCTCTTTGCCTATAAAATTATTCTTGAGGTATGGTTTATTAGGTCAGGCTCATGTGAGTCCACTGGACGGTTGAAAATAAGGTCGAACGAATTAACAAGACAGGGAAGTAGGGCAAGCTGGGTTGTTATGGAAGGGCTGTTTTCTTGTCATCTTTTTATACTTATATACATTACCCAGGATGGGATATTTATAATTAAAGTACAATGTTTCGGCTATATTTTTAAAGGTTTTTTACTTATATGTTTTGTTTTTTATATATTATAAGTTATGTTTACATATATTATTGTTTTCTGACTTATTATTTATTTCATAATAATACAGAGAATAATTAACGTAAAAACAAAACAGATAATTAGAACTACAGCTTAAAATGTCAATAAAATTGTAATGAACGAAAACGTATTTTAAAGTTACAAGTAGTAATTAATATTTAATATCAATAAACAGTTATGATATAATATAAAATATAATATTTGCTTCAATTTAATTATATTTGTATTTAAATTAAACAAATAAAACTTTCATACCGTTTGACTTTTGAGTAAAGTGAAGAATAAAGTTGATAATTTCTAAAATGTATATTAATTAATTCTAAGTGTATACAATAGTTAGTCAAGTCCATAATCAATAAAGGCTCATCAAAGGAAGTTACCCCGACTTTTTGCTACCAACCCCCGTCAACTCAGTAATTAGAGGCGACGCGCGGATTATTATTCATTAAAACAGGCATCAGATCAAATTAGAAGCGAAATACTTTTAATTATAACCTCAATCATATATTATAGTCTTAATTGATGAGGTTATAATAAAAAACGGAAAGTTTATTTTAGGTAATCCTTACGTTTCTCTTAGTTCACGTACGATCTTTGTGGTGGTGTTACTACCTTTCTCTCGATTCTGTATAAAACTTTTTGAATTTAGAATATATAGTATTTTTAAACGAGCGCATATGATGCAATGTTCTAGTACATGCTTGAAAACAGGTTGAAAACTTAGATTTAAAAATATTTTCTATCCACGTAGTAACATAAATCATAAACTCAGATACAGTCCACTACACTACACAAACCTACAAAGTACTACTATGTAAGCAATTAGATTTTCCTATCAAATATCGAAGTAATGATGCGTATCGAGAATCGAATAGCGGCTCGAGGGAGCGCCGGCCTAACGATAGCTTTTCTATAATAAGTTGCTAGTGATTTACGAGTTACGATGTGCCCAGCTCATGTTATAGAACTTCACTTTATAATATTCTGTTTTGTATGTATGTGTATATACAATGTGTGTGTATACACTTTTGTTTTTGTGTTTGTTTTTCAATTACATTAAACCTCAGCCTGTTCGATTTTTAAATAACGTTTAGCGGTATGTGAGACCTCAAGTAAATATTAATTTTAAACAAAGTCAAAATGCATTTAATTATAAACTTAGTACATCTATTAATAATGGGCTATCTAATATTATAACAGTTTGCAAATAACAAATAGGTTGTATCGAAGTAGTTCGACCGCAAATAATGTAGAGTGCGAGATCGAAGGAAACTTTGAAAGGAGTTTTAGAACTGAAGCTTTTAGCGAACTAAATAGCTATTAACAGATAATGTATCCTATTTATGTGTATGTGTGTGTATGTGTGTCTGTGTTTATTATAATTCTATGACGAATGTTGTGATGGGGAAGCAGTACTAGTGACGGTAATAATGAGAATGTTCATTTAATGAGGGTAGAAAACCAGTAAATAAGACAAGATTAATGAAATAAGAGCAGAATCTTAAATATGATTTATACGATTATAAGAGAAGAAGGTGACTGAAGAAGGAGCAAGTCTCCACTCCAACTCCAAGGGGTAAAATACATATTACACCAACCCAAAATTATTTGGAAATGAATGATGCTTGTATTGAAGAATATTAGTTCCAATTAGCTAGCTGAACATTTTTAACTTATTAACCAATTTGCTAATTCTATTTAACTTTATTTTTATATCAATTATAAACCTTGTGATTGAATTTAGTTTATTCTTAAAAGCAACAGTTTTTTAGTGGTTAATATCAAGTCAATAAATTCATAACAACTTAAACTAAAAATTACAACTTTAATATTCTAATTCCTCTTAGCCTATTTTAATCTTTGGATATTTATTTGTGTACATTTAAATGAAATTATAAGAAAAAAGGATGGTATTTTGACATAAACTTCATCACGAATTAAGACTTATTAATATAAAATAAAATCTGTAAAATCTCTTGAAGTCATTGTTCTTTGAGACTTTGTGGCTTGTTAATGTAAAATAACTTTGCAAAAAAGACATTCTGCTACACCAAAGCGTTGTCATTTTTAAGAAACCCTCATAACAAGATTGCTGATATTATCACACGATGAGGAGATTTCAGTTCACGTGAAATTACCAAATTTGTATCGGAATATTATTTTTCAATATTGTTGATTTCATAACAATGAAAAGTAATCCGAAGTGGGCTTAAGTATGATATTACCTTATATATGTTTTGTATATTTTCTTGTTGGAGTGTGCAATAAAGATTATATATTTTCCATCAGGTACAAAAAAATAGGATTAGGATAAAAAATCGTATATGTATTATAATATATTGGGAACTACAGGTTACATTTTTACTTTGATATAATAATGGAAGATGTTTATAATGTTGGTACTACTAAAACATACAAAAGAACTCACAGAACATACTTAACTTTACAGAGTTTTGATAGTCGTCGAAAAACTAAACTCTAATTAATAGCAATGGAGTAAATTTAATTTTAGAATTGATTACATATGGAAAAAATGTAAAGAATTTGTACATAAAAAGTGTTTTGTAACAGAATTCCAAAATGAAATCGCCTGAATAGTTCAAGAGTATCGACATAGCTACTGTGTTCAAAATATTTGCAAATAATTCAGTTAAACTGATTTAGAGTAAAATGAAATTCCCTGCGCTGGATGTTTGAAAGTCATTAGAGTTTTATATGTTGACTGTAATTTTATTAACAACCGAATATTAACAGAATTTGACTTATTAAGATTTTAATTCTTTTTTTAAATGACTCCAGTTTTTATTGCCGTAAATAATATCTATGTACAAATACTTCTTGCTTAAAATGTCGTCTGATTGGTCTATAAATTACATTTAATGATTTTTATAAATTAATTAAATATTATCGCATGTTATTTCTTATTATTTTAAAGAAATATATTATATAAAAGTGAACTTTAGTGGGGTCATAGACCTTGTGATAAAGAACAGTTATGAGGAGGTTTGAAATTGTCTATAAACATGATAAGCCATGTTAAGTCTAAATAATTATAAATTAATATAGAATAAAAAATCATCGAAACGGACACTCGAACCTAGGACCTCTAGGAAACCAAATCGCTCTATTCGCTCTGCCAATTCAGCTAGTGAATCGCAACCCTACTGAAGGAATCCAGCCTTCTATATTTAAACATCTTTTCTACGAACGAATATTACGAGCAAAAAATGTCTTACTTTTTGAGTAGGTAACTATCTTTATCAATCCACCATTTCGTGGTTTCTTTCATATATTTTGTGTCAAACTTAAATAATGTTTTTATTAAAGCTAAACAAATGTATCATATGATATTTGTTTGTTTATTTACGATGATGCTACAATAACCCTTTTGAGTGAATCCAATGTATTTAAATTAAATAGGTCTTCAACAAAATATTGCCTTTTAAATATGCTCTCAGTATGACACAATATAAATTAAACTTCGGTTCCGTGGCCGAGGGTGGCCGAGGAACATTAATCACTGCCGTCAATGAAATGCTTTTGTTTGTTTCGCTGCTATCGTTCGCATATATCATGCTTTGGATAATGAACATTTATTATAATTATATATCTTATAGCTTAACATGGTTTACATGATTTTTAAATTTTTAAATGATTTTATGTAGAAAAAAGTCTCAGTCATGGGCCATTTACCTCAGGGTAATGCCGAGAATAGCAACGCTTACGCTAACTAACCGTCATAAGAACTTTTTTCAATTGGTAATAGTTGTATATAGTCAATTGGTTCTTTTTCCTGGGTTTTATTCTTCTATATCTTTGTTCTTCATGACACTCACTATTGGGTGGACCTGTATTTATAATATTTAGTATAAAACACATTAAAAATTTGATTCAGAACAATGCCCTCATGTTTAAAGACGATTTAATAAACGACTGATGTTCCACAAGAATAAACGTTAACAGTTTGTTTCCTTTGTTTATTCTGTAAGTTATTAAATAAAAAAAAAAAAATTGACAATTTTCTAATACTTTCAATCTTCTTTATAATTGGATTATACCAAACTCTCCTATCTGTGTATAAAAAGTTTTACAAATAATTCTCCACAGGGACACTAATCATGATTGATAGCTTTCAGCTTGAACGGAGCCTTCACGGGAACTGTGTCTTGACATCTAAAATAAATTGTGTGAGAACTTAAAGGAATTTAAGAAAAATGTTCCCGATCGTATATTAGCAAATGTTTCTGACAGTTGCTTTCATACAAAGTACTTATAAGGTGATTTACTGTATCTTGAAAGTATTTCGAGTGAGAACCTTACAAAATATAGAGAAATGAAATGTTAACATTCAACAACATTTGAATATATTTTAAATTTTTACAAAATGTTCTACCGACATAGTAAAAGAATTTGCTAAGTGAAAAAAATAAAAACTTGATTAGTAAATAAAAGTAGAGTTTTGTTAAATTTACGAATATTTGAGGTCCTTTCGTTTATATCATCTCTAAATCAAAGTGACCTTGTAAAACAAGCGGAGAAATAAAGTTTAATATGAAGTTTAATATGAATGTTAGTCACGTTTAACTCTGACCATTTTGAAACCTGTAATACTGAATTGTTCACGTCAAATAAAAGCTAAGGTTAGCTTAGTGTTGGAATTATCATAATGTAGAGCTCGCTACCCGCGTTACTAATAGTGTCATATTTAATAAATGACTAAAGAAAGTAGTTTCATTCGTGACCTGAGAACAAAATACAGTTTATACGAAGTTGTTTTCAAAGATAAATATTTATCTTTTTGTGATAGAGGCAGACAGATAATGGGAGATATATTATTATGTGTAAAATATTTAATGGATGTATGGCTGCCAGTATGTAATTGTTTATACTTTTGTAGTATCCAAAATAATTTTTTTTTTATTTTAATATATAAAAGTAAAACTTCTGAGGTCCCAAATAAGGAAAAAAGTTCGGTATTATTATTTAGTTACAAGGTCACAGAGTTAACAAAGAATATTAGTAGCTGGCCATTTAGTATTATATTGAATTTCAAATCAACGTAAGAGGTTCGAAATCCGTACACGTACAAGTACAACTATAATAGCTATATCTTTTGTCTCACTCGCACACTTTATGTTACGAAGAATTAAAGCAATTAAAACTAATAGAATGATGGAGTAGTTCTAGATTCCTTGTAATGGTAAACTATAAACTTAAAGACAAATTAATGAATATTTTCTTTTTTATAACCTTCAGTTGCGGAGTCTAGGGCTGGGAGCTAGGTGCAGTGGTGTCCAATATATGAATACATACATACAGTTTTTATTTATATCTTAGTATTTAATATCAGACTCCCAGGTCGTGTCAGACGTGATTAGAAGGCCATAAATTGCTCATTCGTTCTCCAGTCACGCGCGCACCGTCCGCAAATTACTGCGCTTAATCAACCGAGTACCGTCAGCAACAAATGTGTTTAGAATTGCATTTTAAATTATACACATTTTGTTAATTGCTATCATTAACATTGCTATTTCGATTTTTTAACGATGTGTAATTTGTATGTGAACCGTAGTTGTAAATATAAAAAATATATTCTTCTCAATGTTAAGTAAGTGACATAAATTTATATTAATTCACCAAACATAAATTCTTGAATATTATTTTTACGATGTTATTCCAGATTTTCACAATTGTATCATAAATTGTTGACTTGGCGTAGCTTGTAGCAGTCGTAGCACTTGCTACGAAATCTTGTACTAACGTGCATATAAAAATGCATCGTAACAGCGATTCTTAAGGACCAAAATTCGCTGACAGGTCTACGAGGAGTTGAATTCGAGTCACGACGTAGGGGCTAACCGCCAGCTAATTATCTGGTAAGGTGTACTTTATGTTAGGGGATAAATTATTGTTGTTCGACGATAATTTACAAAGCAAGCATATTTAATTAATTAAATGTTCTGACATCATATTTGAATCTCGTTTGACATTTCTGATATATATACTATATTATAAATAGTGATTTTGAACGATTTATATACTTCTCATAATAAAATAAATCCAACACATACGTTACATTATTATTGAACCAACCCTAAGTTTATTTTTTTGTTCCGTATTTCTGTAAAAATACTATTGAGCAAATAAGTCCTTAGAACGCAAATTGTTTTAGAAATGTTATCGACGTTTAATTGTTATTGTAACTATTTTATGTAGAAACGCTCTTAAGATACGACTGATTAATTATAATTAATAATAAAAATAATCTCAAGAATATTTTTATTTTATATATCTAATAATTCCTCACATCTTACTTCATATCTTTTGTGGATAAAAGGGAAGCTTTTCTTATTTTCCTCATAATATTATTCACATCACGACACCAGTAGCGACTGAGACAGCGATACGACAACGGGACTTCAGACGAGAACAAAGAACGAATCATGATACTTTGGGAAATTGAGTCATAAGAGAAAACTTCTTTGATCCAATCACATCAAATATGTTGAAAACTATCACCATTGAGTTGATACACTACAACATTTGAATTGAAATGAGATTAAAATATATTTATTAATAATAATAATCTATATATATTTCTAAGTTACAGTAGGTAAGTTAAGTGATTAAGACAAGATCGATTTTTAATACATTGAATGTTCAAATAATATTATATTTTTTGTGGGGACATTTATATATAAAAGTATTCAAATTCAAGAACATTAAAGATTTTACAATTTAAATATAATTATTTAATTAATGTTTTATTAATATACATCTAGTGAAAGCTGAATATTTTGAACTTGTCATTTCTACCAGATACAAATAAAATTCTTCTCAACTGGCAAAGATTAAAAAAAGCACTCAAATCGGTTTATCCATTTCAAAGAGCTTATGGCACAAACAGATACAAATACACGTATACAGAAATACAACGGTAAAACTTTTACCATCCCCCGAATTTACGTCGGGGAGAGTATATTTCACAAGCAAGTCTGAAAACATAAATCATCATTATTCTTCCATCAAAAGCATATTTAAATTTGATATCATTATCGGAGAATGAAGTCAGGATCGCGCAGATTGGTTCCTCAGCAAGATAAATGCTTGGAACGATCTTAGATTGGAACATTCATTTTATTACTGAGTACTGAACAGCGAAATAACATTTAAAAACATGTCGTTAAATAATTCAACTTAATACCTATTTTATAATACTAATTCGTTTTATTCTTCCAGGTACTATCATCGAGATTTTAACTGTATAAGGTATAGTGATAGATATTGTTTTTAATTTAAATATATATAGAATGAAAATAAACTAATTTGGGCAGGAATTCGAACCTGCAACCTATTAAATAAAATAGTGTAATATAGTAGTGTAATATAACAATCAAATCTTCAGAGATTTTTTTAAGGGTAATATTATTTTTATAAGTTTAAATACTTCATTTTGTTTACTAATAATGTACACATGTATATGTATATATGTGTGTATAACATGGGGAACTTTTGTTGCCACGTAATAGCTTATATTATTAACCCTTAAAAGTCGTCAAGTAAAATACTAACATAATTTCCAGGTAGTCGTTTTAAGGCCGAACTCGACGCGTTAAGCCTCGCAAAGTAGTGGGAAAACTTTTTTTATTTCTAACCGGAGCTGAAGCTATTAAATTTAAACTTTAAAACGTGAAACACTAGCTAACCTCACTCCCGAGGAAAGTTGCCTTGGAAGATTAATTTACTATTTTTAATACAAATTTCTGAAAATAATTTGTTTGCATTTAATAAGCGTAGTTTTGTTATTTTATCATATAATATAAATCTATAGTATATTGGATAGTAGTTTCTATAACCATGACAAAATTTGATGTGTTTTTCTGTGTACACATAGCTTGTGTAAACGCAATAAAAGTTGTGTAATCTTTAAGCAATTGTAATAGTTAAGATTGGGCGGTCGCAGCTCCGTCGGGAAATTAGGATGGAAAATGATTCAATCTTCGTTCAACTCGCTCTGTAAATGAAAAAATTAATAAAATGTAATATTTAATTGACAATTTTTAGAAACTGCTAAAATGTTTTTAAGGATATATGTAATTTAGGGGTTTTTGGGTCACATTAAATTCTAAAACACCTTTTAAGGTATTAATGCATTGATGTCTATTAAGTCTAGTGTCGGCATATTACTATATTCCATAACAGACTAAGACATTTAGACGAGACCAAATGTAATTATGATCAACTGTTCCCACTGCTAGTAAAATAAAGATGTCATTTTATCACACTGTACTAATACTAGCCAACGTCTTATAAGTACTTTTCTATTTGTACGAGTTTTAAAGTTATATACCATAAACGTTACTATCCAGCATCCTTTACACGTTCTCTTCCTACAAATAAAACAGTTTTGTAATTCAGAAAACCTTATCCTTAAAAGTAGAGACTTCCATACAAAAGTCCTAAAATACAAATTGATTTCCTTCCTCTAAAAGGAAACTAATCTTCTAATAGTTTGCGCAGTGCCGATAAGTCAGATGTCATTTGGCAACACGGGAAACAGTTAAACTATTGAGATTACTTTAAAAACAAATATCTTGATATTTTTTATAAGTTATGATTTAATAATGTTTTTTCCACCACTCTTTAAACTTAAATGTAAGTAGAAGTTTTTGTCAAATTATTTTATATTTCATAATGTTGTAGAACAAAAAATTATAGAATTTGGCTATTTTTCACGAGTAACAAGTATTCCTAACTTAAGTATCCGGGAACGATTTATTTATAACTAGCTTTTTTTTAAATTTATTTATTCGAAATAATACACACACATTACTAAATAAAAATCTTACTTCATATCTTTTGTGGATAAAAGGGAAGCATTAGTCGATCAGGGAAATAAATTGTAATTACAGAAAATGTTATAAAAATCAATCAAACTGAACAAACAGGACAAAAATTTAAAACGTTCTATCGTTTAACAAATAGTTATTTAAAAAAAATCAATGAACAAATTTATCAAGATCACTACTTTATTATTTGTTATAAAAACATTATACTTTTGATTTACAAATGTATTTATCTGATCTATTGAAAAATATGATACTTTTGTGAATTATACTTATTATTTTTTAAACGAACATAATAATTTTCGTACATTAATTTGTTGATTTTTAACAAAAACTATATAAAATAAATTCAAAACTAACATGTTCCAATTGTTAATTAGTACACATACCTATATTATTAAAAAAAAGTACAAATTTAGCATATTTGGTTAGTAAACGAAATAGGAAAACTTATTTGAGCACAGACACTTTAATCAGCGAATCGTTTAACATTCCGGTAAAAGTGTCCAAGGTTCGATTAAACTTTAACCCTTGTCACTACCCCCGCTTGTTTTTACGTTGACGTGTGTGTTGTATGTGTAAGTGTGTGTGTGTGTGAGCCTTAACACTTACGTGACGTCACGAATGCAAAGACAATATTGGTACAAAATATATGCAAGTTTGTATGTTTGTTTTGGACCCACGTCCAAAATACAAATCTGTAATCGCTTGATTGCTTTTAGGATTAACGTACTGAATATTTTTGGTCCTTCTAAAGATTAAATCTGTTTTAATTTATTTGGAATATTTTGGAGATTTAACTGTGGTTTAGCCTTTTTTGGTTATTGGATATTAAGCTATGGTTTTAGCCTTTAGAACATTAATCTATAATTGAAAAATATCTATAAATATGTATTCAAGTCACGCTTCTATAACATAAAAAATATATAATGAAAAATCATACAGAGATAGTAGCCAAGTCATTCTGGTCCTGCGCATGTTGATAAATTTTTGATTCTACATTAATTAAAAAAAAATATATAAATATGAATATTTTATATATTATAATTACGAATAATAACTAATCAAGATAAAAGGTAAGTTCAAGAATTTTACGAGCACTTTAGAACATTGTAAAAGCCGTTTAAAGCTTAATACTTTGTATGTTTATGACTTTCGCTTTATATTTTGACATAAAACGTCAAACGTCATGTACTATTATTATTGAACTATTTTAAAATAAACTGACTACTCCTTTATGTATTGATAAAAAAAGCAACTAAAAATACGTCACACCAGTAAAAAGTAACCTAAGTTTGATGAAGAAAGCATAAACCTAAGTAATAGTAATGAAAGAGCTTTGAAAGTATAATAAATTCTACTTCACATTTTTAAATTTTTGGCGAGATGAATGCGTGGTTCTTCTCGGATATGAATTTCACTTCACGTGTTTACAAAAGTGTATTGTGTGTTGTTCTACTGTATGTTACATACGTCTTTTGTTTCAGAATACCTTTTTCTTTACAAAAGTCAGACAATTTCTGGGCAGTTAAGAAACATGTTATAGTAAACAGATACATTTAAAATATATATTAAATCAGTCTAAATAATATTCACTGAATTAAGCAATGTTTTATCGTTGGGTTTCATTATTACAGTATTCAGTATAAAAACAAAAAATTGAAATCATTTAGGATATTTTAAATTATGTCAATATTTTGTCATAGTCGAGAATTGAACCCGGTTCGCTTCAAAAATAAGCACCGCCCCACTTACATAAATATACAACTATAAAATATTGTATATCAAAGAAAGCTTATCTGAAGATCTTACCTTATATATAAGAAAGTAAGGTATTCCTATAACAATGCAATTAACAATATTGTGTTATTGTATCAAGATATATATTTACAAAGGATTATCTATTTCTCAGAGAAACAAATTTATTTATATAGATTAAAATAATAACGACGCTAAGTTTGTACATTAAATATTTACTCCGGAAAATTGTCTCATTTTCACGGAAAGCATAAAACTGAAAATACTTGTTCTATAATCAAAAAACAACAAAATAATTGGATTTTTATGAAACTTGGTATATTTACCTAGTGTTGGATTAATATCGAAATATATCTTGTATATACATTCTTCTTGTCACTCCAAAAAATGCTTAAAACTTCACTTGCAGATGCAAAGAAAAAAGTAAGGCCTAAAATTATTACAATCAATTACATATATAATAGTTAATATACATAGACTATTAAAAAAACGAGTTCAAGTTCTGTAGCATTAATCATAAAAAACGGAAAAAAATATTTTTTTTTTGCCATATGCCTTAAATATATATTTTATTTTTATTAATTAATGTACTTTTAAGGTGAATATATAACTAATTATTCTTTCATTATTACAAAAGTGTACCTGTTGTCGTTATTAAAATCTAGCAAAAGAAGCACTATTGTTTTAAGGCGGCTCCTGCCTTAAATACTTTTTTTAGTATTTGTTTTAAAAAGGGTAACTGAAATACGATACCTGTTAAAATTTCAACTGTCTAGCTATCACGAATCATGAGATACAGTCCGGAGACAGACAGACGGACAGATGGACAGCGGAGTTTTAATAATAGCGTTCTGTTTTTACCGTTTGGGTACGGTATTCTAAAAATCACAGTTATATAATGTGGTACATGATTAAGAATGAAATCAGCAGTCCCAAATTAATAAGACATCAATCTATCGTGTTATAAAGCCAACAGACCAAAAGTCAAAAGCTAACGTTTTGAGGACTGGGTCTAGATCAAATGATACTTAACATTTAACTTACTTAATTACTATTTTATCCTTTATATATAATTTGAAATAGGCTTGAATCCGAAACTATTTGTAACGAATGGGATTTAGTTCAAAAGTTTTAATTACTTTTAATGTCTGAGGTTGGCAAATCTTAATTTGAATGGACATGGAGTAACATTAAAAGTAATATCTGACGCGGTATTTTATTCATTAATACCAAAAATGTCCTAGTAATAATTTAACTCAGGCTAAAAAGATATTATCCTCTAAGCGTAATAAATGGGCTTTTGAATTTGAAACCCCTGCGGGTTGACTGATACTTGTGGATATAAAAGATTATACCGTGTTTGTGATTGTTACATCCACCTAAAATTAATTTTAATTTTATTTAAGATTACATTAGCTTTCAACGACGGTTCTACCCAACGTAATTTGGTTAATGGAGTTTTATTATTGTTCCTGTTTATCATACTGTAAAAAGGGTATTAACTTTTTTTGTGTTATTAGTTACCTCTAACTTCTTTCATTATTACCTCGGGTAGCACTCGAAGCTACGACCTCTGGAATACGTTTTCCGTCGCTCAACCAACTGAGCTATCGTATTTTTGTATCTTTCATGAGGTCATAAATATCACAGGTTTCGGGATAGTTATAATTTTAACATACAAGTATATTTATATAACATAATATTATATTGTTATTAAATAAAAACTAATAGAATAAGAGAAAATAAAAAGAGATAAAAATAAAAATAAGAGAAAATATTACTCATCTTCTATAAACCTTTCAATGTGGAATAGCTTTTATCTAATTCAGTTAATGGAGAACTAAAAGTACTATATTTTATATTACTTTCTTAGATGTTAACATGTTAACTTATCTTTTTTCCTTTTAACGCAAAAGATATATCAACCTATACTTCTATTTAGTTTCAATGAGTGATTAATTGCTCTTTTCAGACAGTTTATAATATGTATATAAAATAATAATTTTTCAACTTATTCACTGCTCAGATTCAATGACAAAAGAACACTAATTATTAAACTGTAAACGTTTTTCCGATAATTTTCCTTTTTCCATCTCCAAGTTGTTGATTAATTCATTCAAAGTATTCAATTAGACTATGATTTTTTGTACCAAACATTGGTCTAACGCAAAACTTAGATTGAAACACTATTGAAATACAGTTTCAGATTAGGAGTTGCTGTTTACAAAACAATATTGATCTGTCTGGGAAGCAACGGCGATCTAGGACTCGTACAAACAAACAATATAGTTGTTCCAGATATTTACATAGAGATGGATTGGTAGTGTTATTTTTTTCAAATATAGTTTCTTACTTATGAATGTAAATTATCATACTAGAAAATAAAATTTACTTATTTATTGATTAACAATCCAAACTATTTAAACATAATTCAAGTAAAGGAAATGTTTTTAATTAAACATTTCATTTATTAATAACTGAGTTAATTAAATTTAAACGAAGAATAAAACACAATAATTCCAGCTTAGTTGATAATTGTCAGTTTAATACGATGTTGATGTGTATGTTATTATTTGCTAACAATAATATATATTTGTGTTTTTACTTCATTTTAGGACTAGTTCTTCATTACTATACCACGTATTAATTTTCTCTATGTCATTTTAATGATTGTTTTTATCGTTTAGGATTTTTTTATTTCGTTTGTTACAATTGAAATAGATTCCAATTGTAACAGCCCCGTCAATTGGACTGGTTAGTGCAGATGCCTAACATATATCGGCGCCAAGGTTCTATTCTCGACAGGGACAGGCATGTATGTAAAGTACATAGATGACTGTATTTCTGGGTTTGTTGGTTTATTAAATATATTCGCAGTATTTATAATATGTATTTCTATTTATTTGTATTTTTGCTTAACACCCTTAACATAAGTAAATAGTTTGTTTATTTAGGGGTTAAATCAATCAGTAAAATTTTGTATATTTCATTATAATAATGATTAATATGTAGTAGTGTATGTGTGCGTTGAACTACCGCCATGCGCTGTTGCCTTGACTTGATACTCCTCTGTCCCTCATAAGAATATAAATTGGTCATACATATATTTATTTTATGGAAGGTCGACTCTTTTCCGTGTGATTTATTTTGGGACAAGAAAATAATGACGTAATAAAATGTTTGGAAAATGTTATTTTAAACGTTATGGTAATTTTTTAGGTTTAATATCTGTCATTAAATTCAACAGCATTAATTGTAATAAGAGATGAATTGATATATAAACCCATATTTGAGGACTTGATGCAGTATTATTTTAATTAAAAATAGTAACATCTGTAACTCTTGTGATTTCTAACATCGCATTCTGACGTTAACTTTCTAACATATATCTTATTTGAAAGTACAACAGACAACGCAAGTCCAGCTTTCCGAAACGGGTAACTTTTACCAATATTACAGTTTTGTTAAACCAGGTTTCAACATCTCGATACATCGTGCTTCAACACGACAGAGTTCAAAATTGTTAGACTTTATGAACGTGTAGTTTTGCAATCTGTCGATACTTCATGCGAGGAAAACTCTTGTATTTTTATTTTGTTTTGCCACCACGGATATTCAGTAGATATAACTCTCAAAGCAAACATTTGTTTTTGCGAAAATTAGATATCTGGTGTTGGTCTGGCTTAGGTAGTTTTTCGTCGGGTAGCGGTACGTAATCTTCGTCCTCTTGTAATTTTCTTTTTAGTAACATCAATTTTAACTTACGAATTGACCTTATTACTATACTTGAAATGTTTATAAAATGTAATCCATAAAATTTCCTTTAATAAATAACAAGATCAGAAAAGTTTTACAATTACAAGTTATTTTTGTTCTACGTTACATTATCTTAAATTTTATTAACAAAATTTACAACGTTAAATTTACTCGACGGAGTAGACACGGCCTGTATACACAAAGTTTCGAAATTAAATTCGACTAAATGCGGGAGTTTTCGTTATCTTTGTATTATTTGATCATTAATCTTATTATCGTGAAGTTTATCTCGTATTTGCATTTTCTATGTCTCCTTGTAACGGAATCATTCTTCTACTTAGATAAGCATAACGGAAGGTTCTTCTAAACATAATTAAGTCTTAAACCCTATGATGGTTAGTTTATAGAGGATGAAGCGTAAATATAATTGTAAGAGCTTCTACCGAAGTAGACTCGATTTTTTAATGAAAACCTTTGTAAAAATTAAGTTAAATTTATAACTATGTGTCAATTAATTAATGATTTGCTTAGAATAATAAATATTATTCTATAATACATGTCTATTATTCCGTTATTCATTTATTCAACTTGACACGTGCTAACCAATTACGGGGCCGTCATTTATTCATGAAGCGATCTATTTTACATTCATCCATTCTACACGCAACCCATATCATAAGAATACTTATAAAACATACTTATCTAGTTCTTATAAGATCGTTTGTCAAACGTTTACAAATGTAAAATGTAAGACAATCAATGAATATTGATATTTTCTATATTGACAAATTGCTACCACGTTCGCTTGTAACGTCATCATTGTGACCTACCCTTTCCATAAGCTGTTCATGATTACCCTTATTATTTATTATGACAAATGTCAGTCCAAATCCCTCGGTAATAATACGCATTATGGTAAATTATTGTGTAATACATTATCTTAATAATTTATAAAATAAAAACGAATTTTTTTATTCATTTCGAATGTAACGTGGAAAAACCCAAGCCGTTATATAATTACATGATTATAAAAATGAATATTGTGTATATTTAATTTGTGTGTATATTCATGTTCTTTGTGTGGTAACTCACGTACTCAAACGTTACTAATTTATTAATCGTTGGTTTTCTTTTATCTTCTGCGTCTCTACCATTGTGTAACATTATCAGGCCTCAGGCTCTATGGGACTTGCTTTGATAGAAAGTCAAATGAACCTATATATCCATATTATCTACCATTATCTTAAGTGTGAGTGTGGATAGTTAGAAAAGAAGAGAATGCAAAAAAGATAGGGATAGAGTGAGTGAAAGAAATTCTCCACTTAGACGACATATTATAAGAGAGTGGAAGCGATTGACCGTAATAATTGTAATTTCAGTGGATGAATGGTAGATGATGATTATTATTAGTAATCAATTGATTACGATATAACTTTCTTGGTTAGTTTTTAAATATTAATGCGTAATTTGTAACGTAGCTGCGAGCCGTAACAAATTACGACTTTGATATAAAAGCGAAAGAGATCAAATGAGAGTATGAATAAACCATGAAATTCTCATAAGACCGTGAATATTTGACGATATTTCAGAAACTTCTGAGGAAATGTAAAATTTTATTTCACAAAAATGACGAGTGTTGCGGCCCTGATGCGTGTAATTACGACTCGTTTTTATTTATTAAAATAGAATATTGAAAAATGTTGCCCTTTTGCGAAATGTTTTATTAAAATTTTGGTAGGTTTTTATGGAACAGTAATGAAAATATTAATTTAATTTAATGGAAATTGAATATTATTTGCAGTGAACTGATAAAGGGATTATGTTTGAATGTTGAACCCAAATATTTGCTACCCAAATTAAACAGATTACATCGCACTCTCGTGAGGCGCTCTACATCAGATGATTTGAATAAAATAATCAATTGATTAAGTTTTAATGAAAAAAATACACTTTTCTTTTAATTACATCATTTAAAAAATATATTATTATCTTTTTTGATATGGGCAGGATTCAATTTTTGTTTTTATATGTATCTTAAAACTCAAATAAGCTTTACACGGTTAAACATGTTTTTAAGGTCTTTGCGACCTTTGCGATACCAGAGGCCGCAGGTTTGAGTCCTGCCCATGTTGATACATTGTTCATTTTTTATTCTTAAAAATGTTAACATGTCTAACGATGAAATAATTTCAATTACTAAAGTTCTATAATTTATGTAAGAATAAATTTGACTTAATATTTTAAACATATTATTTAACTAGAATTCCTAAAATTAATTATCTAATTATGTATTAAATATTACTATTGTATAACAAGATATAAAATCTCCATAATCCTTATATAATACGTACTTACCAGTAAAGTGACAATGATACCATGCAATTATCGGTCCTCGGTCACAAATAATTATTAATAGCCGCTTTCAGTGTCCTCTCTAATTAGAAAATATAAACCTTTATACAATTTAAGGGAAAATAAGCTGATAAATGATACCCCAAATTTCCGAGTAGGTACACAAAATTTAAATAATTCTATCTAGGTTTTAATTGCAATGTAATAAATAAATATTCTCTAGTTAATGATCATTATCGACAGACTAATGATTGTAATAATGTCGAGTAATATTTCTGTATTCAATAAATGTACTTATTTTAATGTATCTGTCTTTCAAAGTAAGTACGGATACGAAAACTACTAAATAATTAGAAATGACTTACGCTAAGAACTACATTAAGTTATACTGTATAAGTATAAGTGAAATAAGTTACTTAAGTGCATTCGACGCCGGTGGGTGTTTAATTAAGTTTTCTATTCAGGTGAATTCGAACTTCATTTCGACTTTCGCAATTGGTAGGATTCGTTGATCAAATTTTAATGAATAAAACTACTTGGAATAATCCCGCGGTTGGTTCGCTACCAACTTATTAACTTACTAATCGTTTATTTCCACGTTGTGTTGTTATAGATTTAATATATTTTTATTTTTATGTATCTAATTTCTAGTTATATAAAGGTATTGATAAAATATTATAAATGAAGACAATAAGTGTAGGTGAAGACACCCACAGTGCTGCAAACTTGATCAAAGTTCATTAAACGTTTTCATACTTTTAATTTTTTTCAGTCCTACCGAATGTTTATGTTTAACAATTCGAACTCCTTTTTTAAATACCAAAATACGTATAATACTTATTCATAATTATAAAATCAAATTTAATTATTTGTTTGATACAGAAAGTATTTTTAAAATTCTAATTTTTGAATTCTACATAACATTCACACATACATACATACATAAAATATACACATACGTACATAACATGCACGCATACATACATAACATACACACATTTATAAGGAGTCGGTTAACTTTTTCTCATCAATTTATCCCATAGGATTCTATGTTTTGGAAGACATTAAAAGTTTCAGAAAAGTGAATAATTGAATTAAGACAAATGAAGCAATGAAGTGCAATGAAGTGTGAACCTGCGGGCGTCGTTTTCTTTATCCGATGATAAATCTGTTGATTGTGGCTTAATAAATTAATTATGTTTCATTTCTAAACCTATTTATAATTTTAAAACCAACACTGAAGATGTTTTTCTAATATATACACTTTGTTTTCTTACATAAGAGCTTTTAGTCATGACTTTGTCCTTGACATTTCTCGTAGAAGCGAACCAGTGTAGTGTGTAAAATTTTGCTTATATGAGGCTTACGTTAAAGATGTAAAGAAAATATTTTTCAGTGTTTTTATAATAAATATTCTACCGATAAATACCGGTAAATTTAATAACATAAAAAATGTATACAAATTATACATTGATTGTACTTGACTGTACCTGATATTGTAGAACTCTTAAAGAACTTATTAAAGATAAGATTAAAGAAGAGTTAAACATCAATCCAGCAAAGTACACAAATCACTTAATAGATTAAGTCATTATTAAAATGGTTATATATTTTAAATATATATTGAATGAAAAAATTATCAACGGAAGTAGGCTCCGAATTGGAGGATATACAGACTAGAATTTTTCAGTAGATAATTAACTGTAATTTAAGTAAGTCACATGACTAAACTTGCTTATAAACAAATTCAAACATGGTAACATAATATATTTGTCGAAAATGTCAGAAATCGTTGGAGTTCAGAGATCAGTTATTTCAAAAGCATTTATCAATCTGAAGTAACCTAGAGTCTAGACAACCTATTCCAAGCACTAGTTTACTAGATCTGTAGGAACTGTGGAATTAATGGCGCGATCCGCTTCATTGACTTTGATTTAGTTTTGCTGTAAAATTGCGGGAACACTGTTAGTGATGTAGAATTTAATTAGTTATTATTTAACAAAATGGCGTATAGTAATCCCTATTAATGAAATTAAGTTCGTTATTATATGTGATATGTGAATATACAGACAAAATAGTTTTATTGATTTTATTTGTATACCATATATAGAATAAAAAACAATATATGTACTTGTGATTAAATATTTAATGTACCGATTATACTACTAGTTATAACTCGCGAAATATTCGAAAAGTTTTGTGCGAAATTTGAATAACTGTATTGTCGAGCACACAATACTTTTGTAACAAATACTTTTTTTTTATTATTTTAAATATGTAGTAGGTAATGCAATAATTACCTAAACGTAGTATTGTGTTAATTTATAATCATTGTCCACCTATGTATTTATTGTATCTAAGACATAAATTATTAAACTTTATGAGGACAACGTATATTAATGAAAACACTACCAAAAGTAATTATTTTTCAAAGACACAAACAAACTTAACAAAAATAAAAAGTAAAGAACAAACAACACTAAAATATCAATTTTTTTTTTTTTATTTATCTGTCTATGCTGTTATGAAAATATCAATACCGATAACAATTGAGTACTCGAATGTAGGTACACTGGCAGTGAGCGGGGTGTAGTATCGGTGCGGGGGAAGTACCGCGACTGTAGAACCAATCAGCGCTACGTACGTCTGCTCTTCATGCCTCAGGGTTGATTTGTGCCACTACTCAGATAAATTTAAAGTGGTAATATAAATAACAATAAATAATGTAAATAAATGAACAATAATAAATAATATTAATAAATGAATAATACCATGTCCCCGAACAATTAGTATTAACATTTTTATTTAAATGTATCTACATTCCTGTGAGAACTTTTACAGTACGTAATACAATTACTATTGAAATTACATTAAAAAGCGAAGCAAAAGATAAAGGAACCTTTAAGTTAATTAGCTTCGAACGCTGAACTCAGTTTACTAAGAATTATTGCCGATGCAGCTAATTTCAGAGTTAATTTATTTACTATATTAAGCTTCTGCACAAATTTAAGGTTTTAGCTTTGTTTTATAAATAGATGTTATAAAATACATATTACAATAATTTCAACGATTATTCGGACACAATTTAAATAATAATCCCAATATCAAATATGTCATGAGCATAATTCGTTAATTTCAAAATGGCGAAACCTTTGTACTGTAATTCCAATTAATCAGTGCTTTCGTGGTCAATGGTTTAAATAATTTGTGGGTAACAGATTTATTTAAAATCTAGCTCATATTTGGTATATGATAATATAATACAGTATTCTTTATAAGATTTCTTTGATTTTTAAACGAATGGATTCAAGTTGGAATACTTTTTGAATAGTTGAATATATTAAATAAAATCAACTTGATGTTCAACAAACTTATAATAAATATTTTATAAATCTATAATAAAGTAAACTACATAATAACTTTTACTATGTTACTCAGACTTTTCTATAAAATAGCCTGTTCTGCTCTACTATAACAACTTGTCACCTCGATACTGAGTGACAGTAATTGTCAAGTATCGCCAACTGTCAATTGTCCAGAGTATACAAGTGTGTGTGACACACGACACTTAATGTAATGTCCAGTCACTTTACACTAGTGTATGTGTGATATACGACAATTCGTGCAATGATATCACCTATGATTATACTAGAATGATAATACATTTATTCTGTGAAGGTAATTGATAGTTCTTACATGAGAAATTTAGTTGTAATTGATATTCATCTGCAATTCTAAAATTGGGGTAAATTTTTCTACAATTATTCTATAATAATTGTAGAAAAATTTACCCCACTTTTAGATGTTCGATAAAGATTTCCTTTGATGTTGCCAGTTTTACATCTCGTTTTTCCTTGAACAAGATTGCTGATAAGCTTTTGGACCTTCCGTTAATGGTTGCCGAAAAAAGCGCAAAAATTTAATTCATAGTGGTTTTATTTAAACACGCCACTCCTCTGCGTGTCCAAGGATTACAAATAATATATTAATGACAAGCGTTGTGGTAAATTATAATGTTATTTATCACTGGCAATTTCTCTGTCCATTTATTTAAACAAATTGTTTATTTATAGTATTTCTAAATTGTAATTAGCGTGTTAATAAAACATTAGACAGTTCAAAGAATGGCTGCACCGAGTTTGTTTATTCGTTCATTCGTTCATTTGTATATTGCCTTTTAACTTGATTGTGTTACTTAGATAAGTCTAAGTACCACTTTATGTTAAGGCAGTGTTAGAGTCATCATTTATACTATTTTATTTATGTGCTAGGTTTTATCTTTGACCGCATATATATTACAATGTTATTGTTATTATTATTATTTAACCACTTTAGTAAGACTTCTTTCTTTGCAATATATTCTGAAATATATTTATCATTTAATATATAAATATATTTTATAAATGAAAAATTATTCGATACTGACAGGAATTGGATGTTACCATATCAAATGAGCTACAGTAATTGTTAAAACCGAAAGGTTTCCCAGAGCTCTCGGGTTCGAATCCCTGCCCGCATCAAGTTACTTTTCATTTTATAATTATTTTAATTTAATAGAATATACATTTATATTCAAAAATATATTTCTATATTTTATCATACATACTTTAGTGTAATTATATATTTTTATTGATAATAATTTTCTTTAAGATTTTTTAAACAAATGTAGTGTTAACTTGTTTCTGATATAACAAAAACAAAATAGCGTAAGATTTATTTATCCTTTCACCAAAGTAGAAAGAAGAAAATATACAGGAATAAAAAGACGGAATAGCTTAGAAAGGATTTGAATATTTTATACGCTTTGTTCAACCCTATCATTGATACAGCGTTAGAACTAGGGTTGCCTCTATTTATAGAAACGATCGATTTTAGTGGCGAGGTTTACAGTAGTTCTATTGGTATTGCTTTTATAGGCAATGTTGTCTCTAAATTGTATGCTAATAGGGACCAAAATGCTGTGTGCATTATTTATGCTAGTGACATAGTACTTTGTCCTAATTAGAGAACCTTATTACTTAAGCCGTACGGGTTAATTTGGAATAATTTCTTTGCTAAAGGATAAAGTGATTCGAATTGGATTCGAGCGTGTCGAAGCCTATGTTATTAGTGATGAGACATTGTTCTAGCTGTTGAGGCGTTTTAGCATAATAATTAAAATAGACCTTAATATGTTAATGACACTGTTTTATTTTGCTTAATTTATTATTTATTGTTAAGTGTTTTGTAGGTACTATTGCAAAACGGTTTAATGATTACGTGTGCACATTGTCTTCTATCTGTATCAATTATAACTTGACTGTTAATCTTTCTTTGAGATGTTTGAAAATATATATAAACATGTATAGTTATGTTAAGCTTATTTAAATTTATATAAATATAGAATGAAAAATAAACCGATACGGGCAGGGATTCGAACCCGCGACTACTGGGAAACCGTCCCATCGTCGTATCGTCGAGCGAGATTTTATTTGAGATTTATAAAAACAATCTCAGAAAAAAAGCAAATATTAACCCAAACGAAACCTTCAAGTCAGCTAATAAAGCTGAGATAAGAGGAAATGGGAATTATTATAAAAGGTTTCGTCGATTTGCAGAACACCAGCGACTCCGCGGGTCTCAAGGAGGTCGTTTATGAGCGAGTAATCCCGGGAGGGGAGGAGAGGTGAGGGGGTAGGGGGGAGCAACTCACTTCACTTATCCTATTAATATAATGTTTGTTCTTCAACTGTAGATATCTATTCTCCTATATTAATTTTAGTTTCTTACATCCCGCTATCATTAAACGCGAAAGTTTGTGAGGATGGATGGATGTTTGCAACTGTTTCTGTAAAAACTACTTACAGGGTTTTGAAGAAATTTGTGAATACTAGCATTACTTATATCATAATTATGTGTGAGTTAGAAAAATTACACGAAAAAATTGAAAATAAGGATATCGTATCAAATCTTGCCATCATATCAATCAGTGCAGGTTGCTTATCCAACTGGACTTATGACCCTTAGAGTTGTATGAATGTATGGACTAATCCACTTCCTTTAACCCCTAAGAGGGTGAAAAACGTATTAAAGTCTTATGAAACTCGTGATTATATTAATAAAGAGAGATAAAATTATAGCTTACAGATTGATCAAAGAAGGCTTTGATGTTTTAGTTTTTAGAAATGCATTCGTTAAGGGTTTGATATTAAGGAAAAAAGATTCTATGAAAAGTCGTTCTTTTTGAAGATAACATTCTTGGTTTGGAAACTAAGATTTTTGTGGTACCAGTTTAGAAGAGAAATTTTAGTTAGAAAAACATTTAAAGTTCTGTCTGAAAGCTTAAACTCTTAAGAGAGTCTTTACTAAAGCACAGCTTGGACGAGTGTAGAGAACGGAGACCAATGATTCATGACTTATTTATTTACTTTATTTATTACTCATCGACTCCTAGCGTAACCATAAAGTGTTATATTATTATATACAAAGTGTAATATGACCTCAACATTGTCTCTTCGATAATCCATATATCGAGGATATGAGTGCAAATTTATAGGTATAGCACTATATGGAGTAAGGCAGTAGTTATTTATATACGATACCCAGCACCAGTCTGTTTATGATGATGGATATTTCTTGTAACACTATAAACATAATAACAGCGAAACAGTAAGTCAATATCCCACTGGGGCGAGCTACGGGCGTCGCGACGGTGCGGCGCCGCGAGACTCTAGGTATTTGTGATGATTGTGTCATTCAATATTAACGGTTTTATTTATCAAATAAATGTATAATTTTAATTAATTTTTAAATTGTCTATAGGCATGTGATCTATGTTTTATTTTTTATTTGTTTTTGTACTTGTGGTTTTTAGAAAGCCATAACATTGCTCTATATTCGCTGTTGATTTATTTCTCACAGAGATAAAATTATAAGTTTAATTCTAGATTTTTTTATTAAAATATTATATAAAATTTATCTTTACATACTTATGATGAAAGATATAAAGTTATTTTTAAGAAACATAGGAATAGCAATAATCAGCAGCTCATCAGGACTTCTGTGCTCTCTTAACACTGATAATAGACTAGCTCAAGACTAATAACGTTTTCCCTTCAACACAAAATTGGTCTATCTCTATCTCTTTCTTTCCCATTACCCATTAATGACGTCACGACGGAGGTTGCCCCGCATATTTTGTTTTACATCAACATTTTGATAAACTTTATAAAACTACCCTGAGAAGTTGTAAACATTAACATTTTCAAATATTAATATCTAACAATATGTATATAGGCCAAAACTTATTTTAAAAGTTGAATGGAAAATTTTACTAATTTACCTTTAATATACCAATTGGCTGTTCAGTTCAAACTTTTACCACAATAATGAAAGTTAGTTACTAAGTAACTTGTTCCGGGGATTATCCTCATTATTATACAATTAATTGTAAGGGATCAGAGGGATGCTGGGCTTAGAGGCTCTGATATTGATTTATATACTGAACAGCTATTTATGTTCCTAATCTATCCTTAATTGAATAAAATTGAATAAAATTATTATATTCGACAAAATCTCTCCGATTAAACCAAAATTGGAACTAAAAATAATAGTGTCTGTTTTTCACACTAATTTTGGTTCTATATATAAATATTTATAAAAATTTATAACGATGTGTGGCTTATTTAAATTATAGAATAAATATGGAATGAAAAAGAAACCGATATGGGTAGGGATTCAAATTCGTGACCTATTTCGGAGGTCAGTTTATTTAATCGTTTTATTTTTCATGTACATTTATTTTCCATTATTGTTTTAAATTCAATTTAACATACATACATACATTTAACAAACATATATTTGAAACTCGAAATATGTATAACAATTATCAAACCCTCAAAATAAGAGCATTAAAAAGAAAAGAGTATCTCAATCCATACTTCACTATTATTTTTTATTAGAATACTTCGTGTTAATTATAAAATAATACGTATTTTATTTCATTACGCTGTCAACAACTGAGCTCACTTACCCTTAAACGAGACAATAAAACGGGTTCAATTTATAGTGATAGATATGCAGGGGAAGTAATAAAGTTAACAATTTATTGTCATGCTACCTTTTGTGTTTATTAACAGAAAACTTGTACATTTCCTTATAACAGAGAATCGTGTAAGGCTTCTTCTTACTACGGCTTCACCTCATAAGTAATTACTTCATCGTGACGTAACCTACATACTTAAAGTAATTGCCACAGACTATCTGCTAATAGGAGTATATATGTGGAACTGCGTAGATTATACTAGATAAGGATGCACTTATATTAACTACATATATAAACTGTTTATATCTTAAATGGTCTGAAATAGCAATAGTAAGTAATATTAAATTGTAATGTATAATGTAAAAAAAAAGGTCAGCACGGACTTAAAACTTGCGACATTTGTCAAACCGTCTCTATCACTCTGTCAACTGAGCTATCGTGTTGTTTGCATTGATACATTTATAACTTTTCTTTGATATGGAATATTATTTTTTATTAGCTGATTGATCTTTTATATAGAAATAGAAATTACCTTTTCATATAGAAGTGAACATAAGACCGGTAAGGAAACCAATAAAATTTCTGTACACAAACTTTCAATTAGGAGCATAATTTTCAATTATGATTAAATCCAGGAATCTCGTAAAAGTACGAAAGAAGTTTTAACCCTCAAATAAAAATTTACGCATTTTAAACATATAAGAAATTATTTTAACAAATCGATGAATTTGCTTCTAATAAAAAACTTCCACATATACTCAACAACCTCGTTTACTGAACTTGCAGGGCGAATAAAAACGAGTCGAAATATATCGATATTTATATATAAAAAAAATATCGATAGTTAATAAAAGTTTAATAATATATAAATGATAAATAATATTACTTCATAAATTTCCACTTTATTTCAAAACCACAAGGATAGTCTAGCAATACCTCGTTTTAATTCCCATTGAACATCAATATACACGTAGAGTACGTAGCTCCCTCGGGACGTGTATATACTCATATATACGGTAAGTTAGACCACAGGGTATCTAGACCAGTACTAAAATAATTACTGGCTCCCAAGCCGCCCTGAGTAACTCAATGTAACCTGAGCAACGAACAGACTGACGATATGCAATCCCTTTTGTGGTGGGGATTAATATAGGATAGAAGTAGATTGTCTCTACATATACATCTTATAGAAGATGTTATGACTTAATGTTTTTAATTAATTACTTATAGGAAGTTGTAATGTCTTCCCTTATAGCTACTTCGATATATACTTGTTCAATGTCGATAATCGAAATAGACTCACTCCTATCGCAGATTCAATTATTGTTCGTGTTAAAGTTTTGTTATCTTTTCTTTTCAATGTTTCATCTCACTGGTAATAGTTAAAATGTTTCGTTAAGGAACTGACTGGCTGACTTTTCAAAATATTATTAATTCATCAATGTCAGATCTTTTACAAGTACATTTACTAAACATATTATATTATTATGAAGTAATTATCAACACTATGGTATCTTATTTCACAAAGTACTTCCATGAAGAAATAGACACATACATTGTTACCGTTATATATAAATACGTTCATCTAATTATAATATTACGTAATTAGCAAAAGCTGTGAACAATTAACCTTAATTAAACAATGTTAACACCAATATTAAAGAAATTTACAGCACATTTTAGAGCTGTTATATGTTTCTGTAATTGATTGCTTTTAAAGTAAACTGGAGTTTTTAATCGTTTGTGGTTTTATCGATCGTAGACCAGCCCAGACCAGCCCGAGGGTAAACCGCTACAGAAATTGAAGCGCTTATTTGTGGCTCTACCAAATAATTTTATTTATTGATATTTTTACGGGTAGACCGCTGCAGAAATTGAAGCGGCTGTTTGATGCTCCACCAAATATTTAAATATATAAGTTATTTTAATAAGTATTAATAAACCAAATGAATTCTTGAAATATGTTTATTAAGTTCAGGAATTGCGTGCTCGTAATATTTTTTATTTGTTAATAAATGCTCGATTTTTTATCGCAGATTATATAGAGATACACTATCAAAGGTCAGTGTGCTTATTACTTATAAATACTTAATAACATGACTAAATATTTACAATTAGACAAGTTACAAACTAGTCTATTAATATCATGTGGGAATCCTTTGTTCTGCTTCAACATTATCTTTTTTATAAAAGTAAATAAAAATAATGCAAAGGTTTGAAGGCGAATAGCTTCCGTGTTTATCTTTAAGGTGTAAAATTAAAAGTACTTAGAACTACTCGAACATGTTCGGCTCTATCAGTTCGGTTTAAATGTAAGTTTTTATCCTAATATGAGGGTTGACATGGTTTTAAAATGAATTGTTCTAGTCAACAGAAAGATAACGATATGTTTCAATTTGTAGAGTAACGGGACGGTTTCTCAGAGATTACAGGTTCGAGCCCTGCCTCTGTATGAATTTATCATTCTATATTTCCTTTAAATATAAATATTTTCAAATGGTTTAACATATTCAAAATTTCAAACATATGTCTTAGATTTGGCAAAGGGGTGGTCCGACATTTAAAATATTATTTAATTATGTTTAGGGTTCTATACTATTCATCGCTCCTTATAATCTTTATATCCTTTATATTCAGATATTTTTAAATATAAGTCTAAATATTTCTAAAACCAATAGAACAATTTTAAATTTCAATTTTGTTTGCGTATATTCTTCAACACAGTGTGAAATAACTACAATAAATATAACGTATTTGAAATGAAGCAAGTGCCAGGAGTTGAAATAAAACCATTGCTGCGGAAGTGCATCGTATTTCAATTTGAGCAAAAATTGCATTACAAATATCGTTGAGTTATTGCCTTCGGGTGTTTCCGTGAACTGCGCTGCTTCGTGAACTACCTAGGTACAAACTAAATAAATGTTGTATTTACATGGAAATAAATACTGGTTTTAGTGGTTTACTAATATTATTAATTTGCTACAAAAGAAACTTTACATCTCAATGATCATTAGAAAGTCATAAATTTATTTAATTTAGAAATTATTATATACATACAAAATAATCGGAACTTGTAAGAAAATTTTAAATGTTATAATGCACAGTCTAAATTCAACAAAATAGATTTTTAGCAATTTTAACAAGGCAGTATAACAAGGCACTATGGAAACGTCAGAGCTTTATATTTATTTCTTTGAAAGCTCATCTAAAATAATATGTCCATTAGTTATCAGTGAAAACCGATTGTATGTAAATTAGATAGTAAGATTTTCCTAAATATCTAAATATTCTAGAAACTTCTCGCTAGTTTCCTATTTAGTGAGCTCAGTTTTGCTTCTAAAATCCCGTAATTGTTTTGTTTGTGCGAAGTTGTGGTTGTTCTCAATAACGTAAGATTTAATCTTTTGTTTTGATATTAGTAGTATTTTATAGTAATATCATATAATATAGGTTGTATTTATTTTTAGGAACCTTTCATAAACAATCATTTAAAATATTTTTACTCGTTCATGATTTGCCAAACAGAATATGGTTTTAATAATTATTATTATACCAGGATCTACAACAATATTTTGTTAAAGGTCTGTCTTAAAATTTTAAAAATAAAAAAAAAATCATTTTAACAACAAAAAATAATCTCAAACAAAAAATGCTTTTATAAATACTCACAATAATAAGAATTGTTATTATTTATTATGTATGTACTCAAATATACACTAACACATGCACAGACATTTGTCAATATTTAACGAAGAAATTTTAATGGTTGCAATTCGAATTATACGTTAAAAAACAACAGTGGAATATAGTTTTAACTCGCGATATTTATTTTTATGAGTAACAAAATTATATTAATAAAATATTTATTTAAAATATATTATGTCAACAATTCTAGATAAAATAATATATATAATATGTTGTAGGAAGCCTAAATCTAACAGCTAAGCTGTCGTTTATAATCAGAAGACCGATAGCCTATTAGCCACACTAACCGAGCTAGCCGACGTGACAGTGGTTATCTGACAAGTACTGGCGTTCAGTTTAATAGCTTTTAGTAACCTTGTAGAGAAATACATCCCAGAACTGATCATCCAGTACCTCTCAAAGTTTACTAACCATATTATAATACGTTGACGTCTCAGGATAACCGTGTTCCTTTAAGTTCTAGATTCGATCCAGATAAGAATATTTTGGACATTAATTATATTTGTCATTTAGTAACTTACTTATCTTAGATATAAGATATAGTTATACAATCATATTCTTTCAATATTAATAAGATATGTTTAATAATATTATAATTTTAAAAATCAATTTCTCCTATTTTAATTGATTTTATAATTTTTTGGTGTATGATACTGAATAATAGCTTTGTCATATATACAATACAAAAAATTATTATATGTGTAGTAGTGACTTAATGAATATTTCAGAAGTATGCCCACCACGTACATATCTACCATGTCACAGTAAGCCAATGCAGTAAAAAACACCTATGTCGAAGTATTTGGATATAATATTATACTTTCTTAATATTGTTTCGTTTACGATATTATAATGATAATTCATTTATATGTAATGTAATTAATATGTTATCAATAAAGTGTAATATAACCGAATCTTTAGACAAACTTGCAAACTCTTAAAAGTCTTGGAAAACCAAAAAGCCTTACAAGGTCACTTAAGGAGTGACGTCACGAAATACGACAGGACTTATGGAACTTTTCAGTGCTACAAACTTTACTTTAGTGGATACTTCGGCCACTTTTTATTGATGGTTTTAGTTCCGCACTTCCTTTTATGGCAGAGTTCCAAAAGTGTGTGGAATTATGAGGTTATTAAGTTTACTATAAACTATTAAGGGAATAAGACTTAAATAGTGTTTCTAAAAGGATTGAACTCGAAGTTGTTAATGTTATAAATACTCGTTGATTTATTTTATATGGTAGCATTTGTTTTTTATACTCAGTGTTTATTACAAAACGTATTAAAAAAAAATTTTATAAATATAAGCCTTTTTTATCATCTGAAATCCTCAGGAATACACACCTCCATCCAGGGAAAGATGGTGGTGGTTATGTTGGACTCCTACTCACTAAATCAGACAGTTGCCGCTGCCGTCATAATTAGACACCACGGGATCGCTTTTCCACTCATCGCAATGCTCGACCTGATCCACGGAGAGGGCACACCGCAACGAGAAGCACCCATCCCTTATTTTGCAGGCTTGATAAATTGTGGAAGGATCTCCTTCCCCCCACCCAAGCCTGATAGTCTGAAGGGGTCCGAAAACCTCTTCTAGCCGGATCTTCTTCTTCAGTCTCAGAATTGAGCTACTTAGACAGTCCGACTTGAACATCAATAGTGTCCAGTTCTGCGGCCGATTATCTCCCACCAGTCAGGCCCTCTGGAAGAGCACATTTCCATAAGGCCCTGTGATGCGCATACAGCCTCACTACACACACCAAGCACCCTCTCTAAAGTGCTTGGTGGAAAGAGGTCTAGACCCTAACCGCCACAGACAAAAGCAAGAAAGAGACCGCCGCATACCCCCCCTAATAGCCACGGAACCACAGTCCACTCTGCTATCAAAGTGTAGGAACTTTCCCGCAGCCGTCCCAAGCAAAGAGGGCCTGCGCGCTCCCACTCTCGACGCCCAGTACAACTTTTCAACGTGATCAAAACGACGGAAAGAAACCCGAGTCCCCCCCGTAGGTAGGCCACCCCGAAAGGTTACCAGCCCTGGCCAGCCATGGACCGGGCACATACCCCCAGGACCGACCCCCTCTGCGCCGGGTATTAGCCAACAGGAGAACCCGAAGGTTCTCATTAATTACCATGATTAATTTTAGAACAAAATATATCAAGCAAGATCCTCTTGAAATAAAATATTATTATACGAGTATATTTGCTTGTGAATAGTTTTAAACTACTTTCATGTCACTGACAGACACATACATCTCGTCTCAACGTCAAAACAAATGGAATGGTATAACATAAATAAATATTTGTGTTTAAATCTTTTAAAATAGTTTTATGTAAATATACTCGAGTTAATCTAAGAGTACATTAAAATATTCTTTTGGCTTTGAAATTAGATATTCGAAAGTAAATCTTTTTACCAACAATATAAGATTTAATTCTTTCTAAGAGACACACATTTTTCAAACTATTTCTTTTTATCCCTAACTTTTCCTTAAATAGAACTTCCAAGGGTACTTCTGTTCGTGTCAAATACCACTTCAACATATAAAATAGGTTCTTTTCACACAAAGGTGATAACCCCCTATAACTCCCAGGCTATTTGAATCGTTAACGAACGTAAAGTAACAGCGCTCAACAATTAGTTACAGAGTGCAACTCCGGTCTATGTGACTACAGGAACAAAGCGAGGTAATAATTAAGTTCTTCTACTACAAGCCGGTAATTTTGACTTCAAAGCAAAGCAAGAAATCTTGGCCTAGATTTTTAGTATGCAATTTGAAAGAGAAAGGATCTAGTTAAGATTTAGTTATATTAACAATTTTTTGTAAGGAACTAAAATAACATAGTGGTTTCTTCTTTGTAGTAATAGGTAGAGTAGGACCTGATAAATTTCTATGGCTAAGCCACAAAGACCACAGACGTAATCCTCATGTATTGAACATTTGTACTTAATGAAATGATGTTACTACTGATAATTATACCTAATGAAACAGAGGAGTGTAGTAAGTTAGCGTCTATCCGTGTGTAGGCGCTGAAAGAAACCTTATATTTTATAAAGAACTGTTATAATATACACTTAAAACTGGTGTATAGGTGTATATTATGAGTGTCTCTCATGTGAGCGTGGAGCACTCATTACTGACGTTTCTTTGATTTTCAAGCATTAAAAAAATCATTAAAATACGGAGTGTATTGAAATCACAAACTATGACACTTTTACTTTAAAAATGTATTAACATTGAGAAGATTTCGTAATATGTATTGTCGCTAAGAAAGCTTTAAGTAAAACTGCCTTTTATGATGAAAAAATCCATTATTCAAAAACAATTTGAATTATAAAAACCGTATTTTTAAATATTACTTTTAAAGACATAATTATTTTCTCCGTCGTTGAAACTTTTATAATAATCACCAACATTTGAATAAAATTGTACAAGCTTCAAACTCGATGTAATCTCGTTCCTACTTTTAAATTTATAACCCGGCATATTTCGAATCTTTTCACACTTCTTTAGAACGTAATTTTGCCAGTATGTCTTATTTATGTACCTATTTGCATCTCGACGCGGCCGGATGAAATTTTACGCGGTGAAAGCGATTTGCAAGGCTCATAAATAACGTAAAAGTTAGGTAAACTAAAATTCGTTAATTCAAAGAATAAATTAAATTCAATTTACGTAGTCTGAGCCACGTCTCGTTTGTTTAAATATATTCTTGTTTTTTATACATCTCTACATTTTTTCTTTAAAGTTCAGAAAAAAGAAAAGTGTTTCTGGCTGCGATTATAACTACGTAACAATCAATTTGCTTCTACTATTATTATAATTAGTTGTAAGCAAATAGTTCAACTATGGTAAGTTGATCAATGGGGAATATAAAACTTTATTCCTTTTTGTAGAAGCAAACATTATATAAATTTCAAACAGCTTTTATTAGAGGGCACTATTGGTGCAACTACTTGACTACAATTTCAACTCTATCTTTCAAAAGATATAATATATTTATATTAATGTGCATATTCATTTATTTGTTCACAGGTAACTTCTAAACTAAATCAAGGCACTAATCCCGGCGTTGTAAGTATATATTATAAAATACAATACATTCGTAGATCTACACAACATGATCGTAGACCCTTAACTATTAAAAAAGAATACCAACAATGTATATATTTCAAAAAAGGATAAGAAGAATGCTTGTAACAGGAACTTTCAAAACGAAAACAGATGAGTCTGAATAATAATAGTTATACGTAACTGCAAATGAGTTTTAAAGTTAACTCATATCCCAGTTGTTATTTGAGTTATGAACTGTATTGCTCGTCTGTTAAAAAAGGTTGCTTATATCTGATCTCTATCTATTTTGTTTTATCTTTCTTTTACTCAGAAAAGCGTTAACGATAGTTTTGAAATAATTACAAAATAATTCTTTAACTAAAATTAAATTATTTGAATCAATGTTTCTTTTGTCTTATATTCCAAAGTGTTTAAATAATATCATCTCGTAGTATCTGAGGGTAATATTTTTGTAAAAAAAATTAGCATAGCTGTTCAAAGAAACTTCAGTCAGCATTCTTGACGGTACCACAATAAAAACTAACTACCGGAGTTGGTTTTTATTCCTCGTTAGTGCCTTTTCTATGCAAAATTGTAGAGTATTATTAAGCTGCTACATGCTACGAAAGCTTAGAGGACGGATAGCGGATGGTACACCCTCGAATACGTCTTAAAAACTCTACAAAGGCGGGCAGGTTCATGTTGTAGTCACGTTTCTAGCTGAAAGGAAATAAAATAGCTTTTTTTGGGTTCTAATTGAGAGTCTTTTGTTGATGTCATAACTTTCTAATGGAGTACCATTTGTACTTTTTCCTTAGTTTACATTCCTAGATTCTGCATTACTTATATAAGACTACTTCAATAATTATATTTTTAGTACAATTTGGGAAATTATTACCAAATAGAGATATGTTGATGATGTATCTTTGGGAATAGTTAAGCAAAAGTGATTCAAGTCACTGTATGATGGATGACCGCGAGGAAAGTTAATGAATCTATAATTACCTCTGTGATCACTGTTATTATCATTGATTATTATTATAACAATAGATTTTACAACAGTTCGAATCTAATATTACCTGCCCTTTGTTTCGGAGGTCGGAAGTGCTAGATAAGATAATTAAAGTTTTTAAAAATATTTTTATGCAATAATAGAACATATTTAAATTCATTACAATTTGACTTGAATGTGGTTCACAGGTAAAGAAAAAATATATTAAAAAAGTGTGTGCAATGATACTTCCTCTAATTAGAATATTTAGTCATATTTTCTTTATCATTTACGTACGTAAAATATATGTATTCAAAGACTTTTAAACAAATTAAGTAATAAATTACTGAAAGATAAAATAAATCATTGATACATTTATCTTCAAAAGAATGAGAGTACAGAACAAACTATTTACTATACATATGAAGAAATTCACAAACAATATAAATGATCGTAAAGGTTGCAATAGTTATAAATCGAATCCTAGTCGTTTACTAAAAAAGACTTTAGTCTGTTTTTGTCATGTCATGTTTAGTCCGTTACTACTATTATTTACTTAGAAGTGTATTATAACTAAATGCACTGAACATGAGTGTACCTAATTCACCGTGCGTTTCCGATACGATTCATTTTGACATTATTGTGATATATTCCATACACGCTGACTATACACACCCACACATAGGAGTCTTACGACATTAATAATTTTACTTCGTATCAGTTACTTCAGGTCTTCTTAAACATTACTCATGAAACACTAAGATATTTCTACAAAGGAATTTAATTATTCCGTATCATTTTGAGATGACAGTTTTATTCGAACCTTCAACTTGTACAAGATTCCGCAAGTTGCTAGAAAAGTTGAGAAACTCCGTCACGAGACGAAAGGATAGTGTATACTTTCAAGAACTATGTAGATACTTCGTATTTTAAACTGAAGTTTTGAGTATTATTTCATAATATATTATATGATTTACTCCTTTTTGTAATTTGTGTATATATGTGCAAAGAAAAATTGAATCGACAAATATTATTTTGATAAACGGACTTTTCTTTTTAAACGTCTCTAAAATCTGAATCATGAATAAATTTACTTTTCAAAGTTTATTTTTAATCTTAAGCGTTTAATAAGGAGATAAAATATATTGTATATATTTTTTAAAGTTAGCGTCATGTCTGCTGGGAGAAAATAATGTTCTCTGAAAGTAAACAAGTAACCAGAAAATATCTCAAAGAAATGTATTTTATCGCATGTTTTCAAACCCCGGAAATCCCTTGAGGTCGTTTGATGGTCTGATACGAGGTCGATGTTATGGGTCAAGATATCCGGGAAGATTCATTCTTTAGCGTTTTTTCATACACGAGGTGTGGTTTAGGGCTACCCGGAGATTTATGGACTATGGAAAATGGATTATATAGTTTTCATAAACATTAAAGAATGCGTGGCTACTACAAAAGAATCACAAGTTCTGAATATAGTTAAAATAAATAAAGAATGAAAATTAAAACTCAAACGGATAGAGGTGCAAATCCGGGACTTCAGCAAAACCGTCCCGTCACTCTAATAATTGAGCATTCGTGTCGCTACCTGCTTCGGTGAATTTAGTATTCTATAATTGAACATCTATGAAAAAGAGTGACCTTTAATAGTGTAAAAATATTTATATATCAAAAATATGCTTTTGTGGCTCTTTCAATTATTTAAATATGTTAAAAAAACCTCAAAAGCCGCTTTAATTTCTGCAGCGGTCTACCCATAAAAATATCAATAAATAAAAATATTTGGAAGAACCACAAAAAAACGCTTCAATTTGTATAGCGGTCCACCCTTGGCCTGATCTGGGCTGGTCTACGATCGATAAAACCGCGACCAATTGAGAACTCTATTTCAGTTTAAAAGCATTCAATTACAGAAATAAACTTACTGTAAATTTCCTTAATATTATTGTTAACATTGTTTTTAGTTAAGGTCTACTTTTCACAGTTTTTATTAATTATGTAATGTTATACGTATAATTTGATGAACGAATTAATATACAACAGTGACAATGTTGATATGTATTTCTTCATGAAAGCACTTTGTGAAATAAGATACGATAATGTTGATAACTGCTTCATAATAATATAAGATGTCAAGTAAATGTTCTCGTAAAAGATCCGACATTGATGAATTAATAATATTTTGAAAATGATTATCATTTATTCTGCTACAACTCTAAAACCATAAACAACAGTCTTAATAACAATTTTTCATCGCTCAAGATTTGAAGCCTAATCCATTCGGCGCAGGTGAAGCGAACAAATTACTAGTTACATATTTTATGAGCAATGTTGCCAGCTCGATATCGCTGATTCACAATACTGACATTTGTAGCTGTCATGTCTACGGTTTGGAAATGGATTCTAAAAAGGTTTTATAGTATGACATTTGAAAAGTTCGAGAGTTCACAGTAGATTGGAAGGAATACTTTGACCTGAAATATTGGATTGATATATTTTATGTTCTATTTTATATACGGACAATAAAGTATATTTAGGTATATTTTTTATGATTAGATAAATTACATAAACGCGAAATGATATAGAGTATGTGTATTATTTATGTTATATATGTCACTCCTTTTTTGGCCGTCTAATTAGCCTAAAGGGATGTTCTACATCAAACCACCTCTTTTATTAATATAAGACAGAGGCTAACACAATTACAAACAAACTAACAAGCTTGCACTCCCATTATGACCTTTTAAATCATTTCAAAAGACCACTGAATTCATACGCCATATTGATAAAAAATACAACCAAAAATAACCTTTACCGTTATAACATACGGCAAAAAATTGCCTGCATGCAAATCCCACAGCCAGAAACACGACTAAAAAAAGTAGGATTGCTATTCAATTTTGAATCTTAACACATGCGAAATGAATTCAATTTCCTCCGTACACACGGTTATTGGATTTCAAAGCGGCAGTTCTCTGTTTGTTTCGCTGCTATTGTTCAGGAAGGTTTTATTTTAAAATGCAGGATGAATATTAAACGCCTCTTTCTTACCCTATTTGTGTCTTGTTCTAAGTTTCACGTTATAGCGAGGACTTTTAGTGATTGAATCTGATTTATTTGCAGTGCATTTAATTTTTCTAAAATGCTTTTCATCCGCTCTGAAAATCATATTGTATAAAGTTTTTGTGTTAAACTTTTTAAAGCATATTATTGTTTATGTTTTTATAATATATTTTTTTTAATGGGTTTTATTTTGGTTTATTGTGCACTTGTTTCGCCATTATTACTACTTCCAAGGTGTCTTAGTGGACTTATGTAGTGTTAGTCCAAAAATAAGTTTATATATAATTTCTATTATTTTTAATACTTACACAATTATTAAATTATTATTTTTATAATTTAATATATATAATATGCTTTAACTCATTATTAATGAGGCAGAATTATAGAAGTACTAATACCGTTGTTAGTTATTATAATCTCATTACCAGCTTTACTTCAATTCAATTCTGTTCTCGTATATTAATATTATAATTTACTCAATACTCAATTCCGTAAAAAATATACATTAATCAAATCAAAGAGTGCAAGTTTCTTGTCGGTGCTTGTCCATGGACCTACTTGAAATACTTTTGAAATAAATCTTCGACTTATAACATTTTAAAAAAAGAACTTGACATAGACGCTATTTATGGTACGAAAATAAAAAAATCTATGGCTAAGTATACAAGAAGAAGATTTCCTAGGTTGTAGCTCTACTAGTTGTAATTATATTTTATTTCTTTATTTTATAACCAAAAAAATATAATATAAAAGGTAGCACGAGTAATACTAATGATGTTTGCAAAACAAGGGTTGTCATTAACAAAGCATAAGGGCATGAAAAACAAATAACAAATAAAATAAAGTTGAATCCCTGCAATAAGCACTCAAACTCAACCGCTCTGAAATAAAGTTCATTTAAAAGTTTAAAATTACACGACCGAATACGTATTTCTTAAAACGAGGAATTATCTAAACTCAACGCGGAATGAATTTTACCACGCTGATTATATTTATGATGGGATGCTGTAAACGAAAATTGCACTTAAGAATATTTTTACCTTAAATCCTTCTTGATAAATCCTTTTTTGTAAATCCTTGATGTCTTAAGATGTTTATAAAATTATTGTTTTGCTTTTTTCTTTAAAAATGTTTGTGTTTTTTACCTTTTTTATATATAAATGAGTTAGGTGAAGTTTAATTTTTAATTTAAAATTATTTCAAAGAATGCATTATTCCTCAAAATATTATTTCTCTAAAATACCAAAAGCATGTAAACTTAGGTTTAGGTAAGCGGAAACTCGGCAGAATTACTGAGTCATTTGTAAGCGGATTCCTACATTACCCGACCCGTGGGAGTTGACCCACTTGCAAAGAAATACGACCAATTAAAATGGTCCCAAAAGACTCAGTTTCTGGCAGAAGTTGGGGGCCATTCCATTTTGGGTGTCTTATAACGTGTGACGTAAAAGTTTTTCATGTTCCCATTTAATGGGTTTAGTTTTGATCAGAAGTTTCGGTATTCTAGATTAAAGAAAATAAAACGCGAAAAGAAATCTCGTGTGGAAGATTTTTTCCTTAAGAACTGACAGAAGACCTCTTGTTTGAGCTTAACATAGTAGTAAACAGTGGAATATAATAATTATTATCTATTATTATCGAAGTTGACAGTGACATTGACTGTGACACTTGACACTTATGTCATGAACTCTATTATATTATATTGTTTTAAACATGTTACATGTCACATTTGATTTGTGATAACACGATGTAGGGCAGGACCTCTACAGTTGGCATATGTAAATGTGTGTGCTCAATGCTATGAAATTCCAGAAAGGTTTCAAATTTAATTAGACTCATCCTATTTGTTTGAGACAGACGAGACGAGATGAAGCTTTTTAGCATTACATGGATTCACCGAGCGGGTGCCGGGCCCATCGCGTTTTATTCCTGGACAGTTTGTTGGTCAGTTCGTATTACTTATTAAGCTTGAATTTGTGATCCCTGGGAATGGTTGTTTCCCAAGGAACAGTAAGCTCCACAAGTATCACGCACCTCAGATATTTAGAATACAGGAATAAGTCCGATCTAGATGACGAGACACCAACATCCCCAAGGATTTTGTAATGTTTTTCATACGTGTTCATCATGAGAGAGTCCAATAAGGAGCCGCGTCTAAAATAGAATAAGGCTTCGGTTTTGACTTTTTGGAGCAGTCTTCTTTTACAAACTCCACAGATCGTTTGGTGGTTGTTATACCCTTCCGCGCTCTTACTACTGAAAGACTAACCGCTTTCCGTACGATTTCTAATACCTTATCGTGGCGACGCGAGTATTGACCGCTATAAATAAGTATCCTACACCCTACTAATAAGTGTTTCGCGGTTCCTATTGCCTCCCCACAGATGTTGCAAGACTTTTCGGTGGCTTTGCCCCATCTTACTAAATTACTTTGATCTGGAATTATGTTATTTTGGAATCTTGGAATTTTCATTTTGAATGCATTTAGATTAAATTTTATTAATGCTGGAACAATCATAAAGCAGGGTGCGCCAGCACAAAGCTAGTGGAATACAAAACCGTTTTCTTTATTTTTGTGAGCATAACGATTCGTAGGTGGATAGTGCTCATTAAAGTAGTCGTAAATAGTATTTTGGAAAGTCTCTACTTTTGCAACGAGTACCTGATTTGAGCCCGGGTGCTCTAACAGGGCCGTTATATTTTGGTCATGTACTTTCCAGGTCGATTGTTTAATATTAGGAATGCAAAAACTGAAGATCTAACCGACGGTTTCCGCACTTCAGCGCCATTTTTTGTTTTAAGATGTTGAATAAACCAGGCTTGTCTGTTGTAAATTTTACCATTTTTTTTTCATATATCACTTACAATATAACGTAATGTTAATGTTTACTATCATAAATATTTTGTCTCACATTGTAATTCATTGAAAATGTCTTTATTGAAAGTTTAATAACATCAAAACCAATCCTTATCGAGTTAGAAATTGTTGAATTAAATAATAAAAGAGGCATCATTGTAAGTCCTCTTAATATAGAGCTATTTACACAGAGATGCTACCATTCTTACAATTTCACTTGAAAGATTTAAAATGAACCAATTTAAAAATAAAAGTTCCAACGATCTGTGATCTGACGAGCGCATTGGCTTGAGGGTAGAAAATCCCGTGAAATCCTCCGACAACCCCACTCGAATTTGCACTTTATTGAATAGTGTCAAAGTGCATATTTGGATGCGGAAGACTTTCAATGAGGGCAATGCTAGATTGAATTGTGTGCAGAGACTTGAGGCTTCGCTTTCTTTTTATCTCTTTTCAAGATTCCTTGCGAATGTCGGAATGCAGGCGTGTTTTGAACACCGTTGTTTTAAGCCTTACTTATACAAAAATTACCTCCTTCACAATACTTATCTGCTTACTGAATAAAAAACGAAATGGCTACAATGTTATTATGGTATTTTCTAATGTTGTGTCTCACATCGAATAAAACAATTCAAATTTGATTGTTTTTTATGAAATCCACGAGTGAAGTTAGAAAATTTTACAAAATATTTTTTCTATAAAATATTTACAAGTGTACTTATTTACTTTCAGCACTTAAAAATCACGTGATAACATTCGTTTTTTTGATGATTTTTTAATGAATTAGCAACGTCTAATACAGCTATGACAGCAATGAATTCTAAAGTCACATCCTGTCCAATATACGTACAAATATTGTTTTGTGAAGCTTATATTTTACAAAGATTAATAGTAACAGGTTAGTAACAGTTGGTAACATAACAGGTTAGTAACATAACCAGTTATAGATTGAGATTCACCAAATTTATGTTATATCTTTAAACCTATTTCACCATTCAAATACTTTGTATAAACTGTAAAATATGAAACCGTTTAAAAGAATAAACGTTTTAATTATAAAAGATACAATGAACAAATTCCTTGACTTAACAAAGAAGTATTTTACATGCCTTCAACAATCTCGTGTACTTCAAGAACAAAGGAGCGTCTTGAATACTTTGCATCGCCTTCACAGACTCTTACTATCTCACTTCTGTCTTTAATAAGAATTGTTCCTTGTTTAATTAATTGTACATTTGTATGTAACAAAGTTTGAAATATCTAAAATATAAATATACATTTCTAAATTATTAATAATAAACCTTTTGATCATGTCCTTAACTTAACATGATTGTCTATAACATAAAATAATAACGTATTTTTTACATTTTTATATTGTCAAAACATATTTTATAATAACAATATTCATAAGTTTGGGCTACGATACATTTTTCAAATTCTATTTGAATATATTTTATCTTTTATATTATTACTACCTGGCTATAACCAGTGCTAGCTATTAAAATAGATGAACATATTTATCTCTTATTACAGAATTGTCTATGAATTCGTCACTTTTTATAATGTTTGGTTGCTTACAAATCCAACCACCCTTTTTTTAATCTAATAAATAGTTTAACAAACAAACATTGAATTCAACATAGAGATTAAATCTCGTTTCGTAAAAACTATTTTCAACCATCCCATAAGACATCTTGAACACTAGAAAACTATCTCACGGATAACAACAAAAACGCTATTAATTTAGCTGAATCCTCGCCATAAATCCACTAGACGCGGCTATATCTCACCAACCAAGCCCGTGGTTTGTCAACATTCTAAGAGATTCCATTTCTTTAACGTTTAAGGAATTCTGTTACTCAGATAGGACATATGTGTTCCATTTTTAAAAAAACTTTTTAGTTTTTATAACTTTTACGAAATTAGATTCTAATAATTTATTAACATTTACCAAAAAAAAAAAAAAAAATATTTAATTAATATAGCCACCTTTCTTTGTAGTTAAATGGGTCAAAAACCAAATAAAAGTATAGGGATTAACTAGGCATCATATTGCATTTAGTAGGCTTACACAGTCCATTAATTTATTTAGATATAAAATAACTCTCATGTCACAAGAAAAAAATATATATATATCGGCGCGATGGCTTTATAAAACAAAATGATGATCGTCGAAAGAGGAACATTGGATTATAATTTATTAGATTTACTAGTTATTGCTTGTAACAGAATCAATTTATAGTAAGAAGTGATCAAAATACATTGTTAATACAACAATTATGATGTCACTAGACTTGTTTATGTCAGTCGTCATTTTAGTATAAATACGGGCGATCGACAGTCCGAGAGTTAGTCTTGCTTAAGTCGTCAGACTGTGCGGATCTCTATAAGGATACTGTTACGCTGTCCGTTGAATAAACGAAGCTATAATTATTTGTGCAGTTTTATTTGGAAAAGGTCATTATGAACCACCATCACGACGACTACAATACAGTGACGGCAGCAATGCTGACGTCACACCTTTTAAAAATACTTACGGAGGTCTTCACTCCGTTATATATATTATATAAATTTATAAATATCCACTCTGATCTACTCATAAATATCGATATCGAAGTGGATATAAAATATGGTTTGTGAATAAATGAATATTATCGTCTTATAATAAAAATTCAATAGTTCTCATTCACATTTTCTATATTAAAAAATAACATACGAGATTTTTTTGATGTAGCTAAAAATACAAATGAAAGATATATTTCTATGAATATTTTATTCTGTATATGAATATGTTATTAGTTACTTTGTTTTTCATAATCTTACTTTGTTTTACCTGTATAATATTTTTACAAGTTGCAAAAATATAAGTCTAATTTATCTTGCATACTTTTAAAATACACATGCATAAAAATATTTTAACAGCTTTAAAAGTAATTTTCAACAATGATATGTATTTTTATTAAGAAAATTATGGAGCTATATTATTGTTATTAATATTCTTTACTATTTCAAAAACATGTTTAATTTTGAGTATCTTAAATATTAGTAATTATAACATTTTCTTTAATTCTATGCCAATTAAATGTGATAGTGTAAACTGAGGGCATATATAGCGGAAATGAAACATTCTCAGGTATCACTACCGGAAATAACATCTTTAAACAAACCTATAAAGGAAGTCTTCCTTTACAACCTACAATATTAATAACCTATTTTGCTTGTAATTGAATTGATGGATGATCTTATATTAACGATGATGATATGATAAAAGGTTATTGCAGTTGTGTCAGAGAACAGGAGATTTATTTATTTATATCTTTTTATTGCACACAAAAAAAAATTAAAAGAAGAACAACATAATGGAAACAATTAAACATTTGGTACAAAGGCGGCCTTATCACTAAAAGGGATTTCTTACAGGCAACCTACATTATTATGTTTTTTAAAAGTTAAAGCCTTAGTTCAATTTAATTAAGGTTATTCTTAAACAAATCAAACAATAGGTCAGTAGAAATTCAATTACAGACACTTGACGTTGTTATATAAAGTTTTGACCTTTCGCCAAAAAAAACAATTTGCACAGAAGATTTGCATAAAAAAAATAGTTCTAAGAATATAAAATAGGATAATGGTGTCATTTGCAAAGTATATACTGCAATGTCAGTAATACGGCATGCAAGTAGAATTTGAAGTTTCCTAAGTGCAATGGACACCTACTTGAAATTAAATCTTCGACTTTGATACTTATAACTGTCAATTCGTCTTGAATAACTTGTATAGAGATTCTGATATCATCATTATTTGTCAAATTACTTTAAAACATATAACTTATATATTTCTGTAATTATTATTAAAAATATTTTAATCATCTTTTGTGTATTAACGGATACTACAATGTAACAAGACTACTTAAAGTTGCTATTGTTAGCAAACTATAAGATTGTTTTAAAAATAAAAGCAGTTAATTAACAAGCCCGATAAGTTTTTGTTCCTATTTTCAGGTCCGCAAAAAACTACAGTATTCCAAAGCAGAGATAATACCTACAAAGAAAAAGTTATAAGACTTACTAAGAGTTTCGACGTTAACTTTGCTTTTAAGAAACAAATGAAAGGGGTTTGGATAGTGACAAATCATGGGCTCATTATTGAGTCGGTAATGTTAGTATTACGAGTCACGCTCTCCAGACTTATCCATAACTAATTGTATCCTTGTCTGTCTGTCTGTCAGTATAACTTTGTAAGTAATAATTACTCAGTAATTATCTTAGTAGTATACAACTGGATGATCGTTTTAATCCTTACAAATTAAATAATTTTATAAAGCATAATCCGACCCTTGTAAGTAAGAAATAATAACTCAGTAATATTATTTTAACCATAACTGTATTATTTATGACGGTTTAATCCTTACATATTAAATTATTTTATAAGGAATAAGCCGATGTACTACCTATTTAAGGATTATGTTTTAACAAACCAAGTATTATTAAATATGTTCGATTCATATTTCTATTTACCGAAATCTTATGTAAACCTTACAGTCTCTATATTATTTTAAACATAATAGGTAAGATGTAATTTAATGTATTTGACTATGTATGGGCTGGCGCAACAGGAGTACTACCACGCTCAGAGAAAAACGACATGAAGTAGGTACTATTTACAGGAAGAACGAGAGAGCCGGAAGCCATACCCCCACCCTTCCTCTCCTTTCTCTACATTCCTTTATCTCCTCCCATCTCTTAAGGGTGGCAACGCATTTTTATATTTGCAAATGTCCATAGGCGATCTCGCCACTTACTTAGATGGACCGTTTGATCATCTGCGACCCGTTACATAAATCATATATAAAAAATCTTTTCAGTCAATTTACACCGTGTAATACTTGATATATTTTCCTTTTAAAATGTTTACGAAATTCCGAAATGCAAATCGATTGGAGCGAGATGTGTCGAGGAGCAAGGGTGATGGAATTACTATTAATCAATACAGTTCAATTTATCTTTTCCAGTATCCTTTTGGTATTTTCGTTGAAAAATAGAGATAACTTCGACGTTGTACGTGAAGCTGCGCCCACTTTCGATTTCGTCGACTTTTGCCTGTATCAGGAAATATTAGTTTTTGTTTACTATATTAAATAAAGAAATTAATTACTAAGCAATTCTGTCCAGCTCCTGCGTAACAAAAAGCTGCTTATAAAAGGTTTTATTCATAACAAACCTCTAAATACTAAAATATTTGATATAAAACTAAGCAGTGAAGTGAACAAAAAAGCATCTGTCCAGTCTTAAAGATTTTTTGTTGCATATATCTTTATAGTATTATTAATAATACAAATATTAAAACTAAAACTTTATAAATTTTCTCTCCAGTCGATTTCGAATCTCCGTCAAAGTTTTTAACTTAAACTAACTTAACATACGAGTATACATATACACCTCCCTGTAGAATAAGATAATTAGTTCTCTGTAAATGGTGACATTTAGTTAATGAAGTTCCGTACATTAAAAGCCTTAAAAGGCACTTGAGAAAGGGTTTGTACCAATTAAACCAAGTAATTGTCCCAGTTTTTTCCTCGTTGTAATGTCTCTCGAGTTTTAAATTTGTTCTAGTATCGTCAGGACAAAAGGGCTCTACCATTTCAGTTGGTAGACTGTAAATTGAGAGTTTGAATTGCATGTTTTAAAAAAGTTGATTATTTTATTTTTACTATATAACCTGGTAAGTGATATTGATTATTTAATAGTAATCTTACCAGAATTCAAAAGTACGTTTAGTTCTGTTTGCGGAAATACAAACGGATAAACTTATATTATATATTAGTTTTATAATAGTGGCCAGTATAAGATATTGCTTGCAGTAAATTATATTATTCAACAATCTGCGGACTTGAATATGGATTCAAATATTAGCTTGCTATTAGTACAAAGTTAATCTTAAATTATCAATTTCATGCTCCAATTGGTAAATTGATAGACACTGAAATAAGTCCGATTATCCAGGTATTGCTTGAGCTTCGCCAATAAAGAAATAAAGTTTGTAAGTATATTAACTCGCATGTATAAGGTATAAATTCGACTAATTGTAAATGTTCCCAAAAGATCACAAATGTTGAAGATGGACCTTAAGTATGAACATATAATCTCTCGTCAATTAATTTCCTCTTCGGGAAGATAAAGGTACAAAGAAATCTTACGATAAAATGGTGCAATGAATGCGTCTCTTACAAGCGCTAACTGCGGATGGATTCATGAATAGCAGCAAATTAATAGAGTTTATTGTGATAATAATGATTATAGGATGACAGTTTTAATTGATAGAGATCTAACAGCTAAGCTTTTACAATATAGTATAATAAATTATCATTTAAAATGTTATTTCCTGTTACTGATTTTACACCTTTTAATTTTTAATATTATTATTAGGAGTTTTTGTTACTTTATAATTACATAATATTAGTTACTAAGTCATCTTATCACATTTGTGAATGTTGTGTAATATAAAATTTTGTTCATAGTTATAAGCAACACATTTTATTTTATTTTTTGTTCATAAAGAACACACTATTTTTTTGGTAAATGGATAAATCTGTAATGTAATTTTTGTGCTGAATATACTATTCTATATTTGTCATAAACCTCTAAGTGTATCATATAAAATAAATAAATTAATAATGAAAAAATGCATTTGAAAAAAATATAAAACAAAATAAATAATTGTATACGTAAAAGAGGCAATTGTGCAATTGTAAAGACCACAAATTTAAAATACAGATGTTAAATAAATGTATTGACTCGGTACTACCTCAATTGGCATAGTATTGGTACGTGCCAAGTTAATGTGTAATATTCCCACATTGATAAATATTTTCTAAAAATTTTAATATGCTTAACAAGGCTAAACATGTTCATAGATAAAGTCAAAAATAAAATGAAAATTCGAAAAGTTTGTAGGCATCAACGGACCGCCATTACATATTTAGATGATTGAGAGATTATCACAGAGTTATTATACAAATTCAATGGAGATTGTAGCCAAATACATTGTCACTATAAATTTGGCGGTGATTTATTATTGGAAGCGAAATAAATGTTTCCAAGATTAATAGAACCATGACGTCAGCATAGTTAAGAGATTATGTAGGTTGGGTGAGTTTTAGAAAAATGGACTAGAAACGATATTAGATGTGTGTTAGATTAGAATTGTATTACATTATTATTTACTATGTCATTATTCTTTCATCCAAATGAGCACATTCTTAAAAGCATAGTGGCTTTTTTATAGCAATTACATTCATACTAATGTTGTACTCTCTAATGTAATTTTATACACTTTGATCAATTGTTCAAGAAAAGCGTTGCCAAATCAAGACTTAACTTAACTTAAACAAACGAGCTATACATTACAGTTGTACCTCTCCATTACAATTGTAGTTTTACAATATAGTTGTAGCTGTACATTACAGTTGTAGCTTTACAATACAGTTGTAGCTTTACAATACAGATGTAGCTTTACAATACAGTTGTAGCTTTACAATACAGTTGTAGCTTTACAATACAGTTGTAGCTGTACATTACAGTTGTAACAGAAGTAACAACGAATGTTTTAATTATATATCCCGAATATTAATTACAGATCCTGTACTTAACATATAAAATGTTTGATCCGCTGTGAGCCGAAAATCGTTGAACCCATCAATTCGTAATTACCAAGTTAATAATTGCGCATATTTTAACAAAAACCTCGCTTCACTTCTCTCAAACAGACAATATTTAATTAACAAAATAATTATTTATTTCGATATTTATTGAACTTATCACTTTGCCAAATTCATAAATTTAACGAAATGATAAACATACTGATGAATGATATAAAAATAATTTAAACATGATAATTGTAAGCGTCACATTCATAATATATTCGATTAATATTTCACGTTCCATATTTAAATTTTGATCATTGACCGTTTATCTTCGTTAATTTCAGTTAACATTTCATTGTTAGATATAATTATTATATTTACTATTTCTGGGGGTAATTTTATAAAATGTTCTTGATACTGGATTTATTTATTTAGTGACGTCATTAAGAAATGTGAAAGAGAACCCAAAGTATAGTTTTGAGTTAATCTATTACAATACAGTGACCAGTATTAGTGAACACACAAATGCTGCAGGACGAAGTGATGATAAGTTATACTGTTTAATAATGTATAATTTTAATGTTAAACGTAAATAATTTATTAAAATCACAATGGAAGGAGTTATTTTTATTATACAGAAAGCACATAAAAATATTTAAAATTTACGCGAGCCCGCGGCGCGTTTTAATAATCAGTTGTTGAAATAATGAAGGCGTAATTGGCTGGGACAATTACAGCATTGAAAATAATATAAGAGTGTCTATGTAGTATCTCAGTCTTTGTCTACTTTCTCTTTCCCACCCCCCACACAGTTATAATATAACATGATGTACACAGATAAAAAACAAAAAGAACAGAATTAAAAAAAGAAGTAAAATAGACGACCTTATTGCTAAAGAGCAATCTCTTCCAACCTTTGAGTAGAGGACATTCATGTCTGACTTTATTTAGTATAATATAATATCACTAAATTCCTCAAGTAAGGTGCAATCATCAATAAGTATATACGTGCTCGTTATGTTCGAATGATCTGTCCACGCACAGCCGAAACTGACAGCCAGTAACTATAAAATTATTGGACATTTAAATAGAGAATTCTAAATTGTTTTCAGTCAACCAGTAATTTCCTGATTTGTGAACGGAGTGTCGCAGTGACCAAAAACTATTAACACATAAGGCTTTTACGAAGATCCTACTAAATTTATTATTTTTTATATAAAAAGTGAACATTGTACCATCAATCCTTCTAACCACAATAGTGCTACGGCTACAATGTGTGCGAGGAAGATTGTTTTTACGGCCGCCCTAAAAGGAAAATATATATTTAAGGAACTCGCCAGATGGTCGGATGTAATTTTTTTCTTAACTAAGCCTGCTCCGTAAAAGCTGTTTCTTTTATTGGTAGGTTCTGGAATTTTTATATTTCCTTTTTAACTATAGCAATTATTACTTTGGTTGTTATAGGAATACATTGTGATTATAGAAAATAAAATAATACTTATAAATAAACATAATTTTTATATTTTTTTTTTCGCTGATGCTGGCTCAATAAAATGCTTTTAACCAAACAGTAATCAAAAATCAATTGCAATGTAACTATTTAAACATAATAATGGTTTAATTTAATTCATAATATTCAACAAAGCACTACTTTAAAATAACACAACTTTTAACACGGAAGCCAGGTCTTAACCGTTATTTCTAACCAAAACCGAAATTCGAATGAATTGCATCACTGTAATCTGATTTTCAAATTTTAGAGAACACGAACATAAACAAACGTGATATTGTAAGCCGCAAAGCGGTTCGTTAATCTTTCGTAAGTACATTTCTTTGTTAGAATATTTACAGACGAGTTGAAGTTCGCTTGTGTGGAAATTCGCTAAGTTTATTGCGAACTGAAACAATGGGAGGAATGGTACTAGCAATATTATATTTCTTTTATCGATAATATAATATTTGTTATAAGTACTTACATCAGAAAAACTAATTATTTCCAATATGAATAGTAATAAACTAGTTGCTGCTAAGTCTTCGATATTCAACTATTATTTTAAGTTTTATTTCTTATGAAGAATTTGACCGGTACCAGTATATTATCTTATTCTATTAAGGAGGTTTCAATCATCTTCTTGTGACAATTTGACAATTTAGCTACTGATAATGTTAACTTAAATTTAAACCATACACATATTTCACTTTGAGTGTAATATTTTTTTAATTAATTTATTATATTTATAATTTTTGGAAAAAAATATGCAAAAATATATATAATACGCGCTGTCTACTCTTTGTCTTAATTTAAACTTTAACTACACCAAAGTTCATACTTCATCGTCCTCGTAAACTTCACAGAAAGACATAGAAAGTTTTTGCTCACACATTAATATAATGATAATTGACAATAAGCTTAAAATTAAAGTAAAATTCTGTAAAAATATTGCCGAATACCAAAACCGTCTAACACAAACCACGAATAGTTTTTATAAAACAAAACGCTTTGTCACAAAGACATATTTTCGCAGCCTTTTGACAGCGAATGAAAAACCAACGCATGGTTACATTTAAAAAATGAATTTTAACTGAGGACTTACCGCTCACAGCCATGCTTAGGTTTTTATAGTCTATGTTCTAAATTAAAATATAATTATAGTTTATTAAACTACTTTTACAAATATTACTATCGCTTTAATTAATTTGTTTTTGGGTTTATTTTATATAATAAAATATTTTAATATTTTTAAGTGGCTTAGATTATAAATGCCGCATAATAATATCGTGTACACTTTTCATATTTACATTTCAGCCAACGTTGTGATGATATTGCAATTTTCCTCTGAGCGAAAAAAGTATGTACACAAAATTAAAAGTTAATTATGGGCGAGTAGACTCCGTTAAAATATTCTGGTTTAAATATAAAACACATTTTAGAAATTAAAAAGATTATTTTGCAACAAACTAATATCTCTTAAATGGTACTTTAAAAGTTATAACTTACATCTGGATGCCACATCCAGGCTCTTAGACTACAATCAACAGATTCTCAGTATTCTTCCAATATTCTTAGTAAAATAATAGAAAAGTACAATTCTCACAAGGAATTTCTATCACAATCCGAAATACAAAGAATCAAATAGAATTTCAGTCTTATGTAACGTTCAATTTCATGATTCTTAACCAGTCCGTTCCGAGTGCCCAATAGCGGTTAAGTACTTAATAAAATTTTATTCTCTAATACTTGAGTCAGCTTATGACTGTAAAAGGTTGCATAAAAGTGAATTCCAATATGTATATTTAGTATACTTGAACTCTCTCTAAACTGTAATCAAATTTTCGTAAATCATGATGATCTTAAAATATATATTCACTCGGCTGTAATTACTTTATTTAATTGGAATTTTGTCCGACTAGTTTCGAACCCATTCGGGGTTCACACCGCGAGTCCGCTAAGCTTAAAGCTCATGAATAGGAACCTCGAATGGGTTCGAGAATAGTCGGGCGAAATTCCGATTAAATAACGTGAATATAGCTGATTAAATATATGTTTAATAATAAAAAGCATTAACTTTTATTTAGAACCGCGTTCATAAAAGCCAAAACGGATTAGAGTGCGCCGGCCGCGGTTAAATAGGATTGTCTAAAGAGCTTTACAAGTTTTTATTTTGTGTTTAATTAGGGTAAACATTTTATGCATATATTTATATTTTGTATGGTATACGTGAATGCTCTTAAATTAAAAATTATATATACCTATGAAGGATAGGTACCTACGAACTATGAGACACCGTGTCGATGCTGTTTCTGCTGAGCCACACTTTTCCGACGAGCGTTTGATTATATTTTTTTTATTAACATAATATATGTACATGAAATAATTTGAATAGTACCAACATTAACAAAACGAGCTTAGGCTCGCCAAGAAAATGATTTTCATCTAGAAGATCTAGTTGCATCCATCAGTGTACCTTCACCTCACTGACACCTCATCATTATATTACAAATTATTAAATAAATTAAAAATAAAGAAATATTCTATCCTTCACATATATTGTATTCATTACGTTAAGTTTGATTCTGAGCAATGTGTTCTAAAACTTGAATAACGCATAACTGTAAAAGCACTTAGTAACTTAGTCAACATGTAAAATGAATATATTTTTCTATATAAATCAGTCACGTTATTATTTCCCAAAAATAATAAAAGCTGAAAATTCTACTATTATTTGTGCGATAATACATTCAAGGATCCTCGCAGCTGGCAGATAATATATAAGCCTCGATATTAAGTTAAAATGAATTATATAGTACAATTGAATTATTGTAAATAATAAAATATATAAAATGATATCAATTTAATACGATTATATTTTCTGTTAAGACATAATTCGAAAATTTATATTCTAAGAACGTTACTGAAGGTAATTGAAAAATATATACAATTTAGGGATTTTATTAACATTTTTTGAAGGCACATGATAATTGGACCGAGGACTCGTACGTGACTTAGATTTATTAAATAAATACTTTTTTAAGTTACAAATCAGAAGAAAAGTAATGTATTTATTTTATAATATACAATAAGTTAATAGTCAATCTCAAATATTTAAGAAGACAGTAAAAATTGAGTGTCTGTACATTAAATATTTTTCCAAAAAACTGATAGAGGACGATTGAAGACGAGTAACAGAAACCAAAAAAACATTTTTGTCTGTTTGTCTGGTACGTTATAACTTTGAGACTACTCTACGGATTTGAACGCGCTTTTCAAAGGTGGATTATTATATATAATCTGGAGCGTTGTCAAAACTGTTGTTTCCTCAAAATTGGTTAAGGCAAAAATAAGTTTTGATCAATTGAAAATTTACTTCAAGCCCTGTTTCAAAACTTTTAAACAGAATTGAATGCGGTTTACATAAACGTATTTAATTTAGATAAAGCTAGAATTTCTCATAGCTAGCATATTCCCATTTTTAATTTAGTTACATAAAATCTCAATAGATGGCGCTGACTTTTTTTAGAACTCTACGATTATTTGTTCGCATAATATGGTATAGCAGTTCGAAATTCTACAATGTTGCAATGTAGGTTGCAATGTAATGCCTATACGTATAAAATTGCCACGGGAATAGGATAGTATTGAAATAAATATAAGTCTATTACAGGTCTGGATAATTGTAGTATCCACAGATTACGCCAAAAGCGACCTACGCGCGGGTGAAGCCGCGAGCAACACCTAGTATATAATAAGTTAATAGTCAAATTATTATTATAGCCTTAGAATTGACGAGTCGAGAGTTCAACTTACAATTTTTTATACCATTAAGTTACATGTGGTCCAATCAGTACTACTCCAAAATAGTGTGGAGGAGTATGAACAGACTTCGAACTTTTATTACTATCGCTACATTTATTATACACAATGTACATTTAATATAATGTATTTAATATATGATTTCCCTATTTGTAATGTATATAACATAATTGATAGATAAATATTAGTTGTCGAACTATCTTTCTAAATTTCAACCAAACAAACTTGGTGTTTTAATAATATATACTTATTGTACCAGCTCACGTCTTACAGTCTAGATAAAACATGTGACATGAGATAGGTCTCACACTCAAACCCAATTTTCCACTGGACTGCTCGTATAAGAAACTATTTATAAAAATATTGACATGTAAATACTGCAAATATTCTTAACATTAAATAAATATCAATATAAATCTTCTATATTCGCACATCTATCTCTCATCTTCCCATGTACACATTAAACACATTTGAAACGTCGGTTTAGATATTAAACCATTATATATTACTATTATTATTACTATATAATATCATATATTATTAAATATATATTTACCCAGTTATATTGAAGTTATTTAATCGGAATATAGTCTAGCCGACTAGAGTTAATATAGCCGGGTAAATATATATTTAAAAATCATCATGATTCACGAAAGCTTAATTACAAAAATATCATAAATTATATTTTAATATAAATAAATCGAATTAAATTGTAAAAAATATATGTACGTAAGTATTTATAATGGAAATTTGATATAACATATCGATCATATATATTGTAATATAAATAATTATGCCTGTAAATGAAAGATTTCGTCTACAGTCCAATTTATGGTCTCAGTACAGATACACAGTACAGTTAAACATATTATGATTAATAAATCTGCGATACAAAAATCATTTCAAGCTGATATTTCTCGTCACTCGACCTGCACACTCGTTTGTCTTCCTTATCAATTTTTTTTTATTACAACCTTTGAATGGATTTCATTCCAACCCGCATTTTTCCTTTGACCTATTCGAGAACGAAACCATGTTTGTCATTTCCACAATATTGTCTCTAATGGATATATTTTACAAAATGTATTTTATTTAATATCAACAGTGAACGCAGCCAAATAGATAAATGTGTGTTAAAATACCGTGTGTGTTTTGCTTTGCTAAATGAGCTGGATGAACTCAATCGGCTGTGAACGACCTTCAAATATACCAAGATCAACGTTAGTTAGATATGGATTAAACTTTACAGAAGGAGAAAGAGTAGTTAATCTTGACGATTTCATTTTCTTGATTACATTGTATTGGATGGTATTACTTGGGATTTGTACTCATATAATATTAATAAACTCGATAATTCCAAACAAAAACATATTGGAATATTTATAGGGATAACTGAGTTACCTACTGGCTCTTCTTATTGGATTTCTTTCTCTTTGCTACAAATATTTGAAATGAAAATATTCTTTTGATAAAGTTTGAATAACAAAATTAAGTTTTATCTTAGATATAGTAAAAATATACTATTGATATTTATTTTTAATTAAATAGATAAAAGAAAGAAATAGATAAAGTCATTTGTTTTTCGGTGGACGAAAGCTAGTTTGACTGACAGCTATCATTTAGCCACGTCAGAGGCTGAAGCATGTTACCACTCTAGAGGCGGAATGGAATCTAATAAAAATAAAGTACAAAATTGGATAGAATATTAAATTGTAGGTTCGGCATTATAGGCAATATTTGGAAACCGTCATATTCACTTCAGAAACCTATATCTTGGTTTTAGCCATTGTATTTTTAAAGTAATATTTATTTCGGAAATATGTCCGTCAGTCAGTCTCATCCAGATAATTAAATGTCTATTATAAAAAAAACAAACCCCTGATACAAAAAACTTCTAAAAAGAATAAAAATAAGATTATTATATGCTTATTGAAGACTGTTGTACGTTAATTATCGATGGTGTCTATTTTACGAAGTTAAGAGGGCTTAAACTATACGATTCGATATCGTAATTTCTTTATTTGCCTTGGTAACTTTCTTGCATTTTAATTTCTTCCTTTATTAAGCGCCCCCCCGACGTAATGACTTCAATAAGCACACAATAATAGGTCTTTTGTATCGGGGGTGTTTTAAATTTTTATTTATTTTTCTGATTTTTAAAGTTATGTTACTGTATTTGTATTTGTACTAAATGAACCTAAGGACACACCAATTTTCACTTGGGTATTTCTATCAATATTGCATAAGAAACTTTCACCCGCAACAATAACACCTTAATTTCTTGGAGACGACTGTTTCTATTTTCACCAAACATCGCTAAAAACTATCTCGACAAACGAGGCTTTCGATAAAAAAAACCGCAATCAAATCCGTCAATGCGTTTGGCTGTTGCATTGCCACAGACAGACACACAGATACACAGATACACAAATCGACAGGTCAAACTTTTAACATCTTTTTGAGTCGGGGGCTAAAAACAGTAATGCACATTTTCGGTAGTTATCACAACATCTCTATTGTTGTATTCCTTAGTTTATTATTGTAGAAATGAACAGAAATTCCTTTATTCGGATAAAAGGATTTAGTTTATACATCTCACAAAATAAATTTGATTTGGAACAGCGTTGCGAACAAAAACACGCTGCGAACAATCGTATCTTTGTGAAGATTTATATAAAGAGGCTTTTTACTTATAAAGGCTGCATGAAATAACTGAAATTCAGTGAAATATTACTTCAATAATATGGACCTGCCTATTAATGAAATTAATTACTTTTGAATTATTGAAGAATTTGAAGCACAAATATTTGATTAATATAATACTAAAATAATGATTATCAGTTAACTTTTTTTTGTTTTGTTTTTGACTCGGGTTATCTATAACAATTTTTACTTTAGTTTCGTTTAATTTGTAACTATAAAATACTATTCTTATGTTAAATCATATTAAATAATAGAGTAGTTTCTGAGATCAACACTATATCGGAGTACTTTTGCATATATAAGAGACATATAAGATAATTTTTTGAGACTTTATTTAATATTTCCATTATATTTTTGTGTAAGGCTTAGAATATCCCATATTAATTGAGCGATGCTATGCTGATAGTTTTACAATACATTGATAAATATCTAAGTAGATTTATCTTTCGTATCGCATAGACAACTGGGTTTCTCTAGCTATTGCATATTATTATAGAATAGATTGTAGCTGCATCGAACAATGTCTCCGAACGAAAACTCAACTGTGGTTAGAACTAGTTACACAGCTAAGTTTGTACTCGAACTAAACTACAAGTACATCAGAATGTTTAATACTAAAGGTAAATTATAAAACTATCTCGAGAATATGTTTTTAATATACAACAATGTCATTATATATTTTTTGAATCCACCTCAACGAATCGTGGTGATGCTTAAATATTGTTCAAACATGTATCTATTTTTTTATTCTATACGTATGTTTTTATGTAGAGTTTTCAATATTATTTTTACTTAAAATAATATTATCATTCATACTATGCAACTTAATTAAATTACTGATATTTTAGTATGAAGTTGCTGATATTTTAAATGATAAAGTTTATGTTTGTTCTCTTGTGACGCTGAAACCATTCAACTGATAACATGAAATTTTGACGAGGGGTTCCCTTCTTTATACCTCGCTACAAAAGCTTTTCATCTCCGGCAACCAAACTTCTCACGTGTATCCTACTCTATAAAGTCACTGGCAAGTGCTTTATAACTATCATTGGATCGAATTCAGATTATGTTCATAGTTTTATATTCTATATTCATTTTATATTTCATTTAAATGCATTATTTTAATCACATGCGTGTAAGAAAATCTATATACTATATTAAAAGTATTGAGCATTTTAAAGTATGTTTGATTTAATATTGAACTACTTTCCCAGAGATCTGATCTTGAGTAAGGATACATACAAACATCATAAATTCAGATATATTAAGTAACAATTGTATGAAATGGGAAATTCAATACTGACGCAGTACATACAGACCCTGTTACAAGCACATCATAAAATAATTAACATAAATATTTAACTATAAATACGCTTCAACCTATCACCGTCCACTGCTGGACAGAGTTCGCCCCCATTTCGCCATAAATATTCAGGTCCCTGCCATCATCCAGTCCTCACCGGTGACTTTTCGCAAGTCATGGGACCACGTTGCTGGTGGACGTTCTAGACTACGCTTTCTAAGACACGGTTTTGACACCAGGACTCGTCTGCGTTAACGGCCATCGGTCTTCTAACACACGTGACCAGTCCATTGCAACTTCAACTTGCTGGTTCGGCGAACTATGTATTTAACTTTAGTTCTCTCACGAATACTCTCATTTCTGATCCTATCCTTGAGAGAAACCCTGAGCCTAAAATTCTCCTTTGCTCGTTTAGTGACTTTGGACTTATGGACCAATTCATCGGTTAGTATCCATGTCTCGGCTATCAGTAATTGTAGGACGCATTATTTAAAAACTTTCGTTTGTAAGCATTGCAGAAATGTTGACGAAAAGACGACGTAACTTGCCGGATGCCGCAAAGACCACCTGAATTCTCCTGTTAGCTTCCTTATCAAAGTTATGCCGCCCGAGTTGGATAATAGAATAATTAATTCATTCTATTAATACTAACTTTATTGTGTTATAATTAATATAATTCCATCTTTGGTACAAATTATAACAATCATTGAAAATATTACCCACATCAGTCTTATTATTGTTATTATGACAATGAAGAATATTAAAGTCAAAATCAAATTTCTTATTAATTTTTTTTTAATTTAAATAAGCAGAATCTGTGACCTCACGCCTTTTTATAATAAATTACAGCGCGCCATCTTCGTAATGGCTTTTGATAGATCCAAAACATTTGTATTGTTCTGTTTTTGCTCTTTAACCACTAATTTATATCCAGGAAGATTAACTAAATTAATAATATAGACTTAATGTGGTTTGTAGATCAGAGGAGCGAAATACAATCAAATTAGATTAATAAACATATTATACATACTAATAATAAGGTGCTTCTGTCATCACCGTTATGACATATTGGATGGAATTAACAATATTAGATAGTGTTATAGATCTAATAACATTTGATGGGAATTGATTATGCAGGTTGTTATTAAATACTATGATTATTTTAATCACACGGTTTTCAAAAATATAACTAATACATTTATTTAATTAGATATTAAGTTTTATTATTTTAAGGTTGCATTATATTAATTTATACAACAAAAATTAAATACCCAGAATATATTATAAAACTTAATTATCATATTATATTGAAGAGCTTTGTTTCCCGAATTATAATACCAAATGTAGCTAAATACTATTAAACAATATTTAATTATAAATTAAATGCACAATTCGTAGCACTTCTACGTGTGCAGCGCCTCGTAGACGCGCTACATTCAAGTGCTATGAACTAATTGCTATCTCATTAAGACGTTAAAATTACTTTTAATGAATTAATTTTAGTTTGAATAAAAGACACAATATTTATAATTTTTATTTAGAAACGTCTCCTGTACAAAATGAAATAACTTTCAAAATATTTAATTAAAGTTAGACTGAAAACATCACTTCGATTCAGTAGAAGTTGTAAGATAGCAATTATTGAGATGACAGATTGTGAAATTAAAACTCTCGAATGCTGGATTCAGTTTCAATAATTTTATTTTATTTATAATCTACTTACGGACTTCATAAATGTATAAGGACTTAACGATAAGAGAATGTTTTATGCTCAGACAATTTAAAGAGAAAAATGATATCAATATATTCGGGATAAAAAGTGTACCCGGGTACGTAGGTACTGTCCGGTCTTTGAATATTTTGGGGAAAATTCGTTTAATCTCTAAGTCGAAGTCTCTCTCTTATTACCGAGTTTTAACTGAAATAAATATAAACTGTATTAATTTATAACAGTTAAACTAAAACTGCAACCAGGGCTCTACGGTGTATAATCTCAAATATCTGAAATCTAAGCTATTTGGTTAACTAAACTAGAAATTCAGTTAACAAACTTTCATGTTTATTTCCATGTTGCTTCTCCCGACCGTAATAGTTATATAATATTCCAACAAATTTCAACTATATACCAATTTAGAGGGTAGTTTAATATTTCAAAGCAGCAATCAGCGGACACCGCACTCAAACCGAGCGCTGATTGTGGCCAGCTCACGTCCAACGTCTATCTAGAACAGAGATTGTATTCAGATTACACTATAAAACAGTTTGACGACTTCATTATATTGTTTGATTGATTTAATAATTTTAAATAAAGTTTTATTTGCATTATAAACAGTTATGTTTATTTCACTTTATGGAAAATGTTTTAATGTTAAAAGAGACAATTTACTTTTGTAAATAAACTGCGAGTTAAAATAAATTTAACTGTCCCAAGAATTAATCACCATATAACTCAAATTAAATCTTTCATATTTCCTGTATTTTTTAATAAACGAGCCAACTACTGGTGACAAAAGTTTATCAAAATATACAAGGAAGCGAAGCATGAAGCAGACACTCATAATTTACGGCTCGCACCCCGCTCGCCACAGACTACAGACATTTCATTGCGACACTTTAGTTTGCTGATTTAGTCAAACTTTTTTAAATGGGTCATTGGTTTACCTGTGCCATATTGTTGTTAAGAGAGTGTTGTGTTAGACTGTTAGATGTTTGATATCTCTTAGGAACACAAATATAATTATTAAGTTTAGGAACTTGAACTGTATTATGTTTTTTTTTTGAATTCGTCTCCATGTTAATCAATAACTTAAAAGTAATTATGTGAAATAAGTACACATTTTTATATATATTCAGTTGTGAAAAAGCGTTTGAATAAATTTTTAATTACATTTTTTTTTAAATATAACGGATTTAAAAATAAGTCTTTAGACATATCCCTGCTTTTAAGATGTCTAATAATTAATAATAATAAGATAGTAACTCAACATTATTTATTGTACTTGCAACAAAAATATTTTGTTGACCTAAGTTGTCTGCTTTGTGTTTAAAACAAATGATAGTGCCCCCATAATATGTGTATTCATAATATAAATCACTGCACAATATTTACAATGCCCCTGTGCAACGCGGTATCTGACATATTTCGCCGGATTAAACCGGTCCGACCCTGTTCAAACCGGTTATCGGTCGCACATATCCGGCTATTTCTTGTTCCGAAATTCGCCTTTACACCTCACGTTTTATGCCCGACAATAGCGTGTGATAAAGAACTTTATATCATAAAAATAAAGTTGAAACCGCCTTTTTTATTGTTGATAAATCAAAATTATCTGTAAATTGAGTTATTAACCATTTTTGGCAGTAAGTGTAAATGGTGGTGACAGTTCACGATCTTTATAGAAGTAAAGGTGTTTTAATAGGTATGGTTTTTTAAATATAATGTTTTTTTTCAATACTCAAACATACAAATATAGATACGAATATGAACATAATTATCTTAACAGCAATACTATAGCTAAAATCATTCGTTGTTTATGGTCAGATTAGATTGACCGATCATAAATGAATTAACCGAAAATAAAATCGGTTGATGGATTGTAAAAATCCATTGGCCGATTTTAAAATGTGGGTGATCCATTATGTCAATCTTTCAATCGTTGATTAACAACCTGAAAGTATTGATCTAAAATACAATGAATTAAATTATATTTTGGTAAATACATTACTTTATACATACATATATTATAAATCTTGATGTACACATTTTTGAAAAAATTATCACAGTACATTTTGTATTTGAGTAATGAAAACTGATATATTTCATTAAAATTACCCGTTACATAATTATTCACAAATACATTTAGGGCTGTTCTTTATTTAATTTAACTAATAAAAAAAAAGCAAAGCTTTCTAGTTGTGAAATTGTAATAAAATCAATTTTAATATCATATAAAAGATAAATAAAGAAATATTATTATACGAAAATAAGTAAAGTAAAAATATAAAATAAGCTACATACTAAAAATACATCGAAGGTTCGGTTAGGGTGTAAATATTTCTATGTGGTTTCCGATCCTAAAGTAATTTATGTTTGGGGTGATAATTAAGTGAGTACGGAGAAAGGAACAAAAAATAATAGTATTTTATTTCAGTAATAAAATAATCCTTATGGCGACAATGATAGATAGCTCCCACGATTTTGATAGAGTCATTGACGGATTGTTGCAAGACGTGAGAGCGTATCAAAGATTTAGCTATTTAGCTATTATTAATCCGATGACAAAGTACCAAAATAAAATGCTACACATTAGTTCAGAGAAAAGTAGCATCACAAAATGCTATTATAATTAATGTGAGTACTGCCAAATTAAATATATTTATAATAGTCCTCGAATACAATACAAAGATTAGAAAACGTTAACAGTTTCAAATTTTATCAAGTTTTTTTTGTTAATTATGAAATGACTATGTCCGAAACCTGCTCGGATCACTATCGTGAACTTTTCGATTATTAAAGGCTGGATTTCCACCAAACGCTTAGGTTGGTTAAGTTCTTGACTAATACTGTTATTGCGATTACCCTAGGGCCTAGACTATCATAACAACATACAAACTCAAACTTTGACTACTAAACTTTAGTACTTTAAAACAAAAAATATAAATCGGACCCATGGGTCTCAGCAGTGCTAGAAACGTACAAAACTGACGGACAGATAGACTATTTATATATTTTCCTACGACTTATTAATTAATTTATTCTATTACAACCTTTACAATTGAACGTCTCAGAAAATATATTATTAAGCAGGCATTTTATATTTTCATTCATTTCAACTTGACATTTTCATTTACAATTCATTCAATGTCATTTCTGAATGTATTCTCGTTTTACAAATGGTTGAGTTTTTTGATAAATTGTGTTGTTTTTACAAAACTGAATAATAATATAATTGTTTTCATGATATATCTCCTGTCACTGGTACACGTTCTGAACTTAATGTTTGGCAAAATATTTTATTATATACTGTATTATAGGATCAGGTCATTGAAGTTCAATTTTGCGAGAAATTACATATTGCGAGTTATATATATTATGGACTGGTTTAAGGAGAAAATCTTTTATTGTTACCAAGGAGACCGTTGTAAGACATTTATTGGCTATGTGTGTGTGTGTATGTGCGTGCGAGTGTATGCTATATTGCCATCAATTTGATCCCTCAATCAATCAATTCCTCGTCCAACAAGTTCTAACACTTGCTATGGCTTAATAAACTTCTCAAAAGATTGATAGAAAAACTGTAACAGCTGCTTTCAGTGACTTAGTAGAAATCAATTTTTCGTTTTTGTATAGTTAAAAAAATTATAATCGAAGTAAATCAATTTGGTTACTTAATAAATGATACACTTCTCTCACCGATCTTCGATCTCATCGATCTTCGATATCATCGATCGAAATTTACAATTTAAAATAAAATAAACTCAATCCACATATCCAAAATTCGCGATTAAAACGAATCAATAATCGATAATACCAACAATTTAAACCAATACATAAACAGTATGATAATAAATATAACAATAATATATAACAATATAAACAACAACACGCACACCAATTCCCTTACGCGTGTGTGAGTAGATCATTTATTTGAATATTACACTTATAATGACGACAATTTCAAAAGACATGACATAAAATATTCATGTAAAGAAACACCTCTTTATTATTTCACTTTATAACGTCATATTATGTTTTAGGAAAAGCTTTTGCGTGTTCCGCTACGTGACAAACTGAGATACGTGTTTAAATTATATACAGGATGTAGTTAAACTAATGTCCCTACTAAAGTTTCGTATCAAGGGATGCATGCAATGCAATGCAAGGGAAATGTAACAAAAGTATTTAAACAAAAGTTGTTGTTGATATAAATAAATGTATTTAAACAAATGTTGTTGCTGGTCAGCGGTTAATGATTCTGCTGATAAAACAAAGATCGTGGGTTCGATTCCCACTCAAGACAGTTGTTTGTGTGAGCCACGAATTGTTGATTCGAGTCTGAATATTCTCTGTGTCCGTTTTTTCTATGTATGTAAAACCTCCTTTTTGATTTGAAAGTTTTAGGTGCAAAAAAAACATAAAATACAGATTCCATTTGTTCAGATTGCTTGCGTAACCCAATTAAATTTAGATACTTTTACTCAATGTCATCATCTTTGTATACAAAAAAAGTTTCCATTTGAAATTTGAAGAACAATGGCGAATACGCCAATTTATTTAAATGTTAATTCAATAAATTATTAAAACATGATAGAACTAATCGAATTAAGCAATCTGTAAGACTGAAATTACAGCAATTTAGTAAAATATTAAAAAGAAATAGCGTATATTTAAATTTAATAATGAATCAAAAAACATTTATAAATCATTATAACATTAGTTTAAAAAAAGCGATAACAATATTTTTACCTCCCGCTTTTATATTTGCTACATTCAAATGCCCCGTCAGATGGCGTCATATCTCACGGAGTTACATTTGCATAACATTTGCATATGCAAAGCGGCCGTTATCAGCATTACATACGGAACCCAAACGTTTTATTGAACGACATCTAACCCTAATAGTAGTAAGATTACCGGTAATCGTTTGTACACCTCATATTGTGTATTATGGTATTTGTTTTATTATAGTTTTATAATACATATAAATAAAATATAAGTGTCTGTCTGTGATAATGTACTTAACGGGACTTAGAATGCATGGGTTTGTAGGGCTACTTCTATTTTACATTCTGTCTGTAAAATATTTTCTATCTAAGTTGATACGTTGTATCAAGTAGGTAGTTACCTAAGTATACCTTCATTCCAAAATATTTTTAAATTAAATTCCAAAATACTTTAACGCACAATAAAGAATAGATTTATAGACGACCGAATGAAATAACAAAACTGATTTTTTACAATTTAAAAAAGCAAACGCTATTTATTAAATATTATATCATATATCTGGTACAAGACCAGATCACCAGTCTCTCCAATAAAAATAGACGTAAGTTTATTATTTCATTAAAATTAAATTTATATTTTAATAAATACCTTACAATAGTTGGTATTTTTATCAGACAAATAAATAAAAAATATTATAAATACGCGAGAGTATACAGTAAATGTATTTTACGTCGTAATTTACATTTATAATCTAATCTGGACTGGGTTTTTATGGTTTCTATGTAAAAATATTTCGTAAAACATTTGTTTGCACATTTGTAACAATTTCTCAACTTATTTCTTTATTAATACTGAATTATGACAGACATGATGAAATTGGCGATCGAGAGTAGCTTTATATTTGAGTCCAACTCTAATACTAACTGACTTGTTTTATTACCAGCTTCTCACAGAAGATTGTTAACAAGGAGTAGATATTCCAATTGTGTGTCGTATGGTAAGCATAGGTGCTCAGTTGGCAGAGCGACAGGAAGAGGTAAGCTAGAAAACGTAGGTTCAAATCCTCATGTAAGGAATGTTTGTCCATGGGTGGAGATTGCCACTTATTAGTAAGATAGTCTGCCTTTTGCTACTTATATTTTCTATTGCCGATTATAGCTATTATATGGCTATACTTGTATCTCTTTTTTTCTATATTCCTGATTCTTCCATGACAGTAATAATCTTTACAAATTAAAACAGTTTATTCTTTAAAATCTCCTATAAAATCCTTTCACGGCCTTAATCCGATCTTTGTGCATTCGATTCCATAGTTAATTTAAACCTATTATTCCTTTTCATGAAGCCAAACCAAACAATGAGTTTTAATAAATCCGCTAAGTAGAAACAATCTCAGGTGCACTTAGCCTCCGCTTCCACGAGGAAATGACAAAAATATGAAAAACATGCAGTGTCAAATAAATAGGTTTTAGCTGTAAATTAGGATTATTATAAAAATTATTCATAAAAATTTGTGTATTAGAAAAAAATAATAATATTTATTACAATGTTAGGATTTTTGTATAACGGATTCAGCCAGACATATGATTTATAAAAAAAAATAATTCGATAAATAGAATAAAAAAATGTAGTTCAAAAGTAGAAAAAATCCTACAACATGCTGCAGAGTACTACATTAGACTACAGAATCTACAGCATGCTACAGAGTGCTACAACACGCTACACAGTGCTACAGTATGCTACAGTTTTTTTAGCGTACAGATTCAAAACATTTCAATATTACCGATAGTTTCCATTGACTACGTACCTATGTACACAATAAGTCTTTAAGGTTATCTCCACTTCTTCCCATCCCAAAGACTTTTAATAGGGGATGAGTTTTGGTGCAAGAGCGATGACATTTTTTCCAAAAAGCAAAATTAATTTAAAATATTTCCTCGTGACATATTGAGATAGCGGCGCTCTGTAATTCAGTGCAGCGCTTTCAGTAAATTAGGTGACAGCTTTGTTCTTTTAACAACTAACTTAAGCGTAAGCTTAGCTTACTTATAACAGTTCTGAGCACAAACCAGGTATTTTAATGTCAGAGATCGTGTATAACAGCTTTAGGACTTGGCATAAAGCTCGGTACACATAAATATACTTATTAAAATAAATATTATACTAGTCATATTTTAAAAGGTGGTCATATTTTTGTCTGCTAAACTTACCTGGCTTTGAAGTGTTCATTTACCAGCAAGAACTAAAGACTTATGTGCCCGATTTTAAAACAGACTTAACTATTATTTTCCAACACAACAAAACACTTTTATTGATGCAAACATAAATCTTATTTTATAAAAAAAAACTATAAATATTTTCTAACCAATATATTTTCTGACAGGATGATACAAAATGGCCGGCACTCTCGCTAATGCATTTTTAATGTCATCTCTCTCATATTGACAATGCATTTATAGCACACAGAGGATTATATATAACTAAATAATAAACAGGTTAGCTTTTAAATTTTATGTTTTTTTATAATAATAATATATTTAATATTAAATACTAAAACAACCTAGAAGTTTGACAGATTAAAAAGTTTTGTAACCATCTTAACTTCATGTAGAGGGGGAACAAACCCTTATACAATAAACAATAGTGTTATATATATAAACAAAATTTTGTTTCCTTTCAAGTTTCCGCAGTCATAACATAAGAATTAATATTTTCTGGTGAAGTAGAATGGTTAATATACAAATTAAAGATTCGTCTATGGATACTTTCTCTTTCTCCAGCTAATCTGTGGATAGGTAACTAAATTATTAAAACCATTTTAGCAAATGTATTATTCATTTTCACCTATTAAAATGACAACGACAGAAACGATATAAATTTAAATAAAATTATTTTTAACAGATCTAACTCATATATAATTAATTTTATTTTAACCCCACGTTCCGAAAAAATGCAAAAATAAGTACTTCGGATGTACGTGATGAGATCTGTTAAAATAGTTTTATTTACTACATGTAGTCCAAATATCGACTCTTTCTGTTTCTAAACTATTTCTAATCAGACCTGAGACATTGAAACATTAAAAAGATATTTTGAAATAAATGATCTGTCAAAGTATTACTCTTTATTATTTTCGACGTCAATGTTTTTGATCTTAAAATATAATTTGAAGTTCGAAGATTGAAATGAACATTCTTTAAACTGAGTTATTTATCTTCCTGACAATAACGGAATCTTTATATCAAAAGTATTTAAATAAATCTACTGCCTTCTTTATTTAGAAATTTGAATTTTACAAACATCAAGAATATCAGAATAGTTCACATCGAAAATGATAGGTCTCAAGTCTTTAGTAGTATAAAAATCAAATTTCGTGTTAAGAAGAGCTTAGACTATTGATGTAAATGTTTCTCTTAGGTAGTCTCATTTGAGGCAATTATAAATAATGCTACAGTATTTAGGTCACATGAATTAAAACTTCAAAAAAGATAAAGAAATACGAGGCAATTCTTTTTATTAAATCAGTTAAAATAATGGCGTCATTAAGCGAACATTACAGAGATTCCGTAATTTGGGAGAATCAGATAACAGCAATTAATAATGATCATATCTGCAAAACTCTTTGTCATTATTTACTGCTTAACAAATTATACGCTACGAAAGTTTAGTACTTTATTTTATGGAATTTGACAAAAACTTTTTTAAATATAGAATTAACATGCATCAACTAGTCCTTCTCCTTCTTACTCTTCCTCTCGCTCTCTCTTCTAAACAAATAGGTTTCGTAAAAAACATATTTCAAAGCTGCCATACTTCCACTGATCGAATTAGTAAATCATACCCGTCAAAGATTAATGGAAAAGCAAAAATAACCTTACGATTTACATCACACGGTACATTTTGCGATGACAATGCAATGAATATATCAGTCTTATCTGGAATGCGAGGAAAGTATTTATAGGATCCACCTTTAAGAAGGAAGTCTTTTATATACGTGTTATTTATTAAAGCGGTATCTTGAACATCTCTTTGTGGTTTAAAAAGCATTGTATTCTTTTTTTAAATATTAAATATTACAAGGGAATAATTTTTAATCGCCTTTGTGTATTATTTCATTTGTGTTGTTTGTTTTTTTTTTTGTTTTATTGTGTTTATTGAATACTTAACTAATTTTATCGACGAACGGGAATCGATATTCATGCTTGCCGTTTCAGACTAAAATATAAAATATTTGTGTATTAAATGTTTATAGAGAATAGAAGTCAAATATTTTAAAACTGTTTGAGAAAGAAAATTTTAATATATAATTATTTATTAAAGAATAAGAAGTAAATATAAAATATAATTAAGCAAATTTAGATATTACAGTCAGTGTACAGATTTTATTGTGAAATAAAGACAAAAAAGGTGAAAATTCTTTGAAATCTTACCGCTATATCACCTACTCGGAATAAATTTTAAAGAAAGCCAACGTTAAAATTTCGTGTTTATCTGTAATACCTAATGCCGCGTAAGCAGATTGACACATTACAAGCAACCAGTTGACATTAAAATACAATTTACAGGAGAGATGATTACGTAAGCAACACAAAATGGCCGCCTACCCGTGTTGAGGTTAGCACAACATTATTTTGAATACCGTAATTATTTTTTCATTTAACATTCTCGCCTTTTATGTATCTCTTCCGAATTGTTCAGTGAATTGAACCTCACGAACTATGGGAGCTATTTTTGTATTACAACTCGAAAATAAGGAATTTATTTTTGTTTTTATTAACTAGCTTAACGCGCGGTGGCACTTATGTGACAGTCTTTTAATTCCACAACCCATCTAATAAAACAAATATAGTTATTCTGTAAATATGAACTCAATTAAGTCGTCAAGAAGTTTACCGACACCGACATAAAATTATGTAAAATCTTACAACAATTTTTCGGGACTACTAGGATTAAACCATTGGAGTTATGAAGACGAAAAACTGTATAGTGTATGCATAACAAAACAGACTAAACATAGATTTTCAAAGAACTTGCCCAATTCCCTAGAACATGGCGCCATCTGTACTCCGTCCTAATGTACCCGCCAGGTACAACCGACACTATCATGTTCCCCGCGACCCTTCAAAGGTCACATTTGCATTCCAATGACCTCCCCCAATCGCGATATTTCTTTCCTCTCTTTATATATTAGAAAATATTCCTTTGTTATTTGTTTTATACATAAAAGACATACCGACTCGTATAACTTTACAAGATTAATTATATTACTTCTGGGAAATATTTTTATTTTTTTATCCTAGTTCAAAAACCATGAAACTATCACATTCCTTATAAGATTATTATCTTATAAGGAATTAATAATCGATCGTGACCAACTTTTGCTAGTAAGATTGAACCGTTACATAACAATATTACAATGTGCAAGGTAAAACGGACATGCATAAGAATAAAATTAATTCCAGAAATTCGGTACATTTTCTAATGACCAGTAATAATGAGTTTATTATAATATGCTGAGATGGCAACGCGTTGAACAATCTGGGTGGGAGCCAGGCCCTGGCCTTATGAAAGAGTGCAAGGAAACCATCGTTGAAGGTTCTAACATATAGACGGCGACATAGAACTAAAATATATCTATATCTTGATGATATATTGTGATGGTTAGTATATCTGACTGCTTGACCCAAGGTTGTAGGTTTGATTCCCAAACAAAACAATTCATTGAGTGATTCATAGATTCTTGTTCCGAGTCTGTGTATACTTTGTATCCGTCATTATTATTTTTGTAAAGCGCCTTCTAACATGGGTAACATAATATCTAATGCGGTAGTTCTCTTTTAATAAACATATTTGATTAATAGACATGTATAAAATGCTAATGAGTTTGTTTAAGTTGGAATTTGCAGCATCCTAAAACTGACTTTAGGTCCGCACTGTTTAGAACCAGCGTTATAATTGACCAAAGTACGGTTTTGCAAAACTTAAAAAAAAGTTTTTATGTCTATCTGCCTAACATAGTTATCATAAATAAAACAATTGACTAATATTTTTTGGTGTAGCTAATCCTTTTTTTTTTGCCAACAATATTCTCCGATTTCCGAATCTCTCTATCTCGAATATCTGTTCAGAAAATTATATTTTTTTATTATTAGTAAACTTACTTTGTCATTATTAAGGTGATGCAATTAAAATAAGCCAATTAAAATAATAGAATTAAGTGTAAAGTGTAAAATGTATTTTAACACATTTTTAAGACAAAATTAAGACAAAGCATGTAGTTTATTATATATACATATACAGGGTTATTTGTAATTAATTGGCCATCTCTTGCAGGCAGCCTCTCTACATCCCAACAACATTTGTCCTATGACTTTTTAAAATTTAAATTTTTCCACACAAAATTTATTTGCTGTCTGAACTGGCATTAGCCCTGATCGGTATGACGCCCTAACGTTGACTTTTTAAGTAGTTCTTACAAAATACATAGTAATAAGTAAAAGGGAGCAAATATTTTTTTGTTTTGTTTTTTTATGTTTTTTAAAAAGATTGGTAAAAAGTTGTAGAACAAATGTTGTTGGGATTGATGTAGAGAGGCTGCCTGTAAGAGGTGGTCAACTAATTAAAAATAACCGTCTATATAAAAATCATGAAATCAAAGCATAACGTTATAAAGTTTCTCTAATATCTGGGTAAATTTGGAAAACTTAACAGAGGTTAATAAAAGCCGCGCTGTCAAGTATTTTTTTATTTATTTGAATACATTTTGCTTATTAAAACCCGAAAATTTAGCCTCATAGCAGTTATCAATATTTTCCTATTCCATAATTATCAAATAATAAGCATTCCCTTATAATTGTCCAAATAAATAATCAAAAGTACTTATCCTAAATTTTCTAGTTTTACTTGGTTAAGAAACATAAAATTAATCACAAATAAAAATCTAACTGGAGGTTGAAACATTTATGTATTGTGGCTATTACTTACTAAAGAAACGCCAAGGTATACAAAGTTTTGGTTTCGGTTGCCATGGAAACGGCATTGAAAGATACTAACGCCATCTTCGTTTTTCTTAAGAACTGCGATCACCTCTTAGTCAACTTTGAATTGCATGTTATCGGCAGCAGATGGCGCTGTTTTAAAATATTTGTAATTTTTAAAACAATTATTTCTTTTGTCATAAAGTATTAATGCAAATAAAAACTACAATTAATTTGATTAATAATTATACCATACATTGTACAATTATTTCTTATTATTTACAAAAAAAATATATTATAGCTGAACAAGGATTTCTTCACAGGAACTGTTAAAATAGTATTTAGAAAATGATACCTATATCTTGAAATTGTTAAACAAATGCTATTTAAAAAAAAAAGAAACAAAACACACCGAAGCCTTTCTAAATCTGTACAATTTATGTCTGAAACTTTTCCCCTGAATCACACGGCACACCGCAATGAATTTATAATGAAAATAAAAACAGCTGCGACTTCAAATATTTTACGTGTACACACAATAACTTATTTGATTACAGACTTTTACAAACTCAAAATTATATTTTTAAAATCCAATTTTCACAGCACATTTTGGTTTGTAAATGTTGTAGGCCTGACGAGGAACTTACCAGGCTTATTTGTTATTCTATAGCCAAATTCTGTTTACAATAAATTATGTAAGTAGCCTGTCAGCTGATGCTCTAAGTATTAGGTAATAATAATACATAAATTATCCTTTACTAAACGACCGTGAATTTCATGAATTTATTAAACATGAAAGGTGTTTTTTTTTTGTTTAATTTAGTGGTTTAGCTTCAGTCCAGAACATAATTATTGTGACACCTTAAAAGAAGACCGAATTATTCATCTATATGGTGATGTCATTGTGGTGTCCCAATAAACACATGACCTTAATTTGACATCACACATAGATCATGTACGGGTCACAGAACTTTTATGTAAAAATTACAATACACTTACTATCCATCTCACGAAATACCTATTAAGCTACTTTTCACTATGTTATTTAGAATTAACTTTATTTCTATTCTCATTGAATTGTACCTACATTTTGAAATTGAGATTCTTTCAATGTTTGGTCCATAAATAAGTTCATTCAATTTGAACTAAACAGTAATTTGTTATTTAAAATACGAATAATAAAATTAGTTGTTTGTTATATTATTGTTTGTTAATCAAATTCCGCGCCCTTATAAGATTTATTAAATGCGAAATGAATACTAAGACTCAGTTTCGGAGCATCCCATTCGGAATATATAACAGTTTACCAAAACTTTGTTTTCGCAGAATCATCCCATTCCACTATGGCACTGACCAGCAATTAGTGGTCAGTGCAACAGTTTTATTAACCATCATTAATATTTAATCTTCAGTTAATAAAAAATAGACATTGATGTCACTAAAATTATGCATTAAATTTGTTTATCAAACTGTTATTAATTGTGTTGTTATTACAATAAATTTCAATTCATATATAGAGAGATTTATAGAGAAATGTTTATGATAAAATGAAATAGGTACTTGCTTTTACTTTAAATGTTACTCGCCTAATCATGTTAGCGTGACCTTGTAACTTGTAGCCAATCACTACTTTTTCAATTCACCCTCCCCCTTTTACTGTCTTAACTACATTAAAAACCTGTCAGTGTAGTATCTATAAGAGACAACACGCACACAGAGATAGCTCTTTTCAAATGTCATGTCATTGATTATAATTATAGATTTTGTTGTCATGAAGTAAATAGATGTAAATAAGTTGATATAGATAAGCATAGAATTATTATACATAGAATAGGGTAGCCATATGCAAGCATATGAGTATCAACGTTTGACAAAGATGAGAGAACTACTCACACATGCAAGAAAGAAAGAAAAATGGGTAGCCTCATTTGCTTTCTCTTTTTATTCGATAGACACATAGCTAGTTGCAAACGGGGCGTGAGGATGCATCTCACAAGGCTGCTTTTATGGAGACCACCATACTGCATTCTATTATGCATAATTAAGAATGGTGGCCCGAATTTTTGGACTTCATTGACTAAAGCAAGCAGAGTGGAATCATTTTGGTTCGGCAATAAAAAAAATAAAAAAATAGTTTCCCTATTTTATGTATAATAACTCTATGATAAGTATCGGAAAATACCTTTTTTATTATCCACTAAAGTAATTACTACAAAAAATTTTAATCTCTTTTCAATCGTATTTCAATTTTGAATTAAAGAAAGGAAAGAAAGGATAATCGTTCGGCGCCATTCTTCTGCCGCTCTCGATTATGATTGTTCTACTTTTAATCCTCCGTTTATTAAAGGTTACAATTCCATTAATTATCCCTAGTTTTGTTTCATATTCTAGTCTAGAGTAAGTTAAACTATTTAAACTTCTAGATGAGATTTTCTCTAGACCAAGTTTGTATAACAACTTTTTTACGATGAACATCGCAGCAATATTTCACTAAATACGAATAAAATATAATATTTTTAGTTAATGATATTCGAATATCTGATTATTATTTTACTTTAATCGGTACGTTTTATTTCTATTCCTTACGATGTGTTTTTTTTTGTATTTCTGCTGTCAAATAATAAAATATAAAATATAATACCAGCACTGGTAGATAAAGTATCTATCATAATATACAATTTTTTACAAATATATTATTAGTATAACATAACCCAATCTTTGTAAAAATCCACACACAAAAAGCCAAATTAGAGAAAAATAAAAGTTATTACAATATAGCGAAATCTAGCGCCATCTGGACTAATTCATTCTACTTAAGATTTATGTTACCTATTACATGATTTGTTTTCATTTCTATTACATACCTTTAATTGCGTATGTGTATTATATTATAGATATAACCTTAATAGGCTAAGACATGGTTTTAAATGAGTAAAAAATAAACGTATCTTAAGTGTAGTCATGACATTTTAAACAACAAATTTGAAACTTATTAGGTTTTCCAATTTTGATCAAGTACCTATATAAAAACTTGTTACTTACACCCTTAAATTACGTTTTATACAATTCTTTTCTTTTTGATTGATATTTTAGTATTTGAGTTATACGTATAAACTGTACAGACAAATAAAAAACCTAAAACTAAAAATCTTGCTTTTATAGACCCTTTAATTCAAATTCAATTCAATCAATCTTTCATATTATTAAAAGAAACATATTTAGATGAGGACCATATCTCGATTTTTATTTTACTAAGTATTATATAAATTTGAAGTATTTTTTTAACTTTTTATGTATATTGTTTCAGACTCTTAGTAAAGTCGCATAAGTCAAGATGGCGGCGTTTGTGGCGAAGCAGATGGTTGGCAACAAACTTAGCGCTGTCAAAGGTAAGCTTATTAATATTCATTAAAACATAATTATTCTTCGTCGTATCAATATTTTTGCTTAACATAAGAAAGAATACAAGAATCTTTTCAATATTTTCACATGTAGGTAAATTAACGTTGAGTAGAATTTTATTATATGAACGAAAATTAAACACAAAAAATTATTTCCCTTCTGATTTAAAAACTATAAAAGGTATACAGAATATCAAAAGAATATTACAATACAAGTCTAATAAAGGTGATACATAAAGATAAGATAAAAATATTGCAAATAAAGCAGTTTCTCAACTAACGAGCGCGTGCTCGCGGACGATTTGGGTAATATTGACGTCGCTATGTTGTGATCTTAGCTTTATATTTTATTTACGGACTTTGTTACCTGACCGTGCATTTGATATTAGCTTGCGAAGTATTATAAGGGTATGAAGATTTTTGTTTGCTCTTCAATAAGGCAATATCATAAGCGGATATGTCTTATTAATAATAAAAAGAATTAATATGCTTTAGTACAGGTTCTATAATATAAATATTTTTATTTTTTTTTAATTATCAAATTTGTTAAACTGTTGCTGTGGAACAAAGGCACAAAGTTTCTCAGTTTTATTATCACGATATATTATTGTCTTATTTAAAAATAAACCTAATTTTAAATATTTCGAGATACAACGCCGTCTAAATGTAAATTTAAAACTGGATATTCTTTAATGAAAGAAATATAATGTAAGAAACGTATTATATTTTTCTTATATTAGTTTTACAAACATAAGTATATTAAATGACTTCGTAAGTTAATGAATAATATGATATTAAATATTATATACAAGTAGACTATCTACGACTACATTGTTCGTAGAGGCCTACCCCTAATGTTGGAGCTTCGTTAAGGATTTTCGCAAATACTTCACAGGATGAAAGTTTGTACAGTAAATGTTTTGCTATTCAAGTAAGAACCATAAACTTATCTCTTGACTAGTATATTATCACAAGTAATAATCAGTAAGGTAATATACGAATTTAGCGTATAAATTATCAGCTAGAACACAACTAAGTATAATACCTATATACGTACAGAATAGGCACGGATAATAAAGGCATGGATAGGATAGAAATAGGCACGGACAGGATACGAGGTACACCGCGAAATTGGGATTCTAAAATAACAATCAAAATCTTCAATACTTACCAATCTATTCATCACTTAAATTATCAAGAGAAACCGATTCTCCCGAGACTTCCAATACAGAACTAATGAAGCCGGCTTAATTTCCCGCGGGATTTATCATCTCTTTGTACTTCTAAACTCTTTTAATGTTAATAAGACAAAATCCAGTATAATGAAACAACTTTGAAGAAATATATATATTTTTTTATAATCTATTTAATTTTATTGTCAATAGTATAAATGCTTAAATCTTATTTTATCAGTCTTGTGAATAGGAAGACATGGATTATTTAGACTGGATTATAATATCTAATAACATAATAATTATGTCTGGCTTAAAGTACTTATTCCTAAAAAGATTAAACAATTAAATATAGGAAATATAATTTTAGATATAGAACGATCTGCATCTTTATTGAAATGGTTTAAAAGATGCACTTATTAAAATAGATAATTATGACTATCTTAAATATTAAAAACATGTCTTTAATATCAACAAAAAACGTTTCACTTATTTTAATAAAACTATAATAGTATTTTCTTATTCTCAGTATTATTCAGGATCAATTATATACAACCGAAATTAATGTACCTATAATCGGCTGATAAAATTTTTGTTACTTTTAAAATTACCATAGACTCCTTAATTTAATCGGTTCAATTATAAACCAATTATTTTTAATCTTGGATTGTAGAGCGATTTTTGATTACATCCTTTTGGTAGTTCAGGAGTCATACTATTTTTATAATACTGAAACTAGCACATGACGGCATATCACGTAATGAATAACATTATCATTTTATAATAGGTAATTAATTAATATTTTTACTCCATATCCATTGAATATTCTTTATTATGAAATAAACTTATCAAAACACGTTTCCTCATACCATATCCGTCTGGACTATCGTTGTCTCTTTCTTTCACGTACGCCATCTTAATTTTTTCATCTGAATCTAGTAATAGTTCTTTTCTTTTTCTCTTTCTTCTTCTTTCTTTGGTTGAGGATATTTTTTTAATTCCTTGAAGTTCTTCTGAACTTTGCGGTGTTATTGGAGAGTGGAATAGCTTTTTGATGATAGGCTGAGTGCTTGTCGGCTTTCGGACGGGGGAGTCCGTCTCCATCTTTAAAAAAAAATAGCTTTAATGTCGTGAAACCGTAATGTCTTTAATACTTTTAAGATTAACGATAGTGTTTATGATCAACCAAAGTAACTGTTTATGTTAGTATAGGTAGTTATTGAAAACCGTAAACTTTTTGAACATACGAATTGATACAAAAATAATCTTTTTATATTAAATAGAAATGTAAAAAAAAATAATTCACTTGATTTTTAACTTTTTTAATTATTTTATCTAACTTTAGTTACGAATTTAAATAATATTAAAGTTTATTAAAACTTATATCTACACCATTTCATCCATTATAGAAAACCGTCTTTGTATAGATTCCTTAAGAATCTCGAAGCAATTTTTTTTTGTACTGTCCATGCTGTTGGCTATTACAGCGTCACCGGGGAAGTCGAAACTCAATAGATTTATAAAAGCATAAACTAATTCCGACGATCGGTCATAAGGGTCCCAACTCGCAAGATAACTAAAAACTACCTGACAAACCATTCTGCTGGCCTTTCAAAATTTTTTTCCAAAATATTTGAAAATGAAACAAAATACAAGTATATACACTCATAATCTATATTACAATAAACTTTAGTAATTAACTCCCACTAAGTATATACCTACATTATTTTGTTTTATATACAAATACAAATGCTTTCAGAATACAAATCTACAATACCTATGTATAAGAAATATACGAGTATATACAATTGTAATTTTTATATATTAAGCCACTTTGTATAAAAAAACTGAAGAATAAACAAAAACAAATACCTACTTACCACATCGGAATCATTGAACTCGAGTGAAGTGTTCAATACATTATTTCTTAACAAGACTATTAAGTTATCTCTGCTAACTGTGTTTACGGGAGTCGAGACTGACGACATTATTCACTTTAGTCTTAGCTGTCAGCAAAGGTTATATACCAAAACAATTGTTTTGCGAACAAACACAGTGACGAACTTCGAAGACAAACCGGCCCAGACTGACAGCTTGCGCCTTGCGGCATGTCGTGTGTGGCGTGTGCCGCCATTTTGTTATTGTGTGAGTAGGGGTGGAGTAACAAATGAATAATACTTCATATATCATCTTACCTAGTCTAATATATTTTCGTTATATGCCTTTTTTGATAAAATGTTAACTATTACTTAAATTCTAATATTTTATTCAAAAAAATAATTGAAATATTAATGCATAAACAAAACGTTATCGTAGTAAACTTAAATAACTGTGGTATCTCAATCTTAAATTTCGTTTTATGGTTCATTAAAAACGGACATCTAAAAAGAGAATCATTGTCATAGAGTTATTTTAAATAGAGTAGGAAAGCCAGCCTAGAATGTGTCCATGGAAAAAAAAGAAACCAAATGAAGCTACCTATTACTCTCTTTCTTGCATATGTGTTAAAACAAAGACAGGTATGGGTCTCTCAGACTCCCTCTTTTATCATGTGTTAGACACTCGCTCTCTCAGACCTGGTTAAGCCTGCCTTATGGTTGTATAATAACTCTATAACCATAATAACTACCCAGTATGGCTAATAAAAAAAAAACATTTAGCCGATAGTTTATTTTTCTGTTTTTAACACATTTTCTGTCATATTATATGCACCAAACAGGTTTACATGAGGCTGCTTTTTATTTTAATCTTACCTCCAAATTATGTTACCTGATTGTTCTCAGGGAATATAATATACATCTACCTTCCTATTATGCAGGTACATCCGTAACATCTTTTTGTTGGTTAAAACTTCTTATCTAGTTTCAATTTGTTGTCTTGTCCAGTGTGCATACAATATGTTACTATAACAATAAAAATAGTTGATTTCTTCTTACAAACATTATATTAAAAAATATTACCAAATGAAATAAATACTTACTTTTAATATTATTTTTTAAAACTATGAGGTTTGCATACTCAAAATAATAATATAATTATAATAATAAAAAGATGATCTCCTACTTTTTCCCAAAACCATTATAGGATTATTGGTGGAGAATGTTACATAATATACAAATATTAATTATGATTCTTATATAATTTTATTAATGTGTATATATGTATGTCAGATCTGTATTAATAAAAAAAGAACCACAGCTTTTCAAATCTGACAAATCAGATTTGCCGTCAACACATTTATTTCCCTAAAGATTTGTTTTTATTTATGTGCACAATAGTCCCCTGAGAATCAAAACAAAAGCATTTCTAAGAAAGATACCTCAAAAAGGAAAAGCTTGTAAATAAAAAATAAGTTCCGTCGGTTCTTTTTACGAAAGCTTAAATTATAAAGTTTATTATTGAAATAATAAAAGACCTTGGAATAGGTTTCTGGTATTCAAAACAGAAACAGTAATCCAACAGATGTTTTAGATAATGTTATATATTTCTTTGTATTTATACTTTCGTATACCATAATGGTTCGCTCATAAATAAGAACCCCGAATGGGTTCAAAATTCTCGGCCAAATTTCGATATAATTAACGTGAATACAGCCGGGAAAATATATGTATATAATAGTTAATATATATTTTGGAACACGTGAGTAGTACAGTTAAAAAAAATCCATAGTTTTGAGTTACCTTTGTTAATCGTTAATGCATAAACGAAACTCTTCTAATTAATTTAAGTCAGTCATATCAAATGTTGTAGGTCTGGTTTACCATAGACCTACCAAACAAACAAATACCAAACAAACAAATTGTTCAATTTCATGGGTGTCTCTGTATGTTTTGAATCCAGTTTTTCTATTGTTTTAATTGGCTCTTACATTTTATATATATACATATATACACGTATAGTTACAATATTTGTAAAATATTAAATTCAGATTTTTAGACGAACCACCTTAAAGGTTAGAGTGATGCCAAATATCCTATATTATACTAGCACGAAAACTTCTAATGATATTTCAATTTGCAAAATTATAATAGACAGGTACTCTAAAATACATATAGGGACAGATAAAAATACATACCACATCTGTTTGGAAAAAAAAAAGATTGGAGATTTATAAAAATAAAACCAGTCTATAATTTAAAAACTATATTTGATCAGTGTATAAAATTGTTAGTTATTTTCTCTCGTTATCTTAAATTACAATCACATATTTTGTCTTATTACTATAAGTAATTAGAGAACAATGTTTTAATATTTCGACAATACAAATTAATGTATACACTTAATGATAATAATTCAGTTTAATCACCTTTGAGAATCCATTGCTTAATTATAAAGTCGACTTACATAAAAATAACATAAAAATTACGTAATTCTATAATATAAAAAATCTTAAAAATACGAGTAACTTCGTCCTGAGGGGGTGCTACAGGCGGCCGCAAGTTTAGCTGACACATACGTAACATTGGTGGAAGTTGGCGGTACTTTGAAATACTTAAAAAACGCTTCGACTGCGTTCGCGTGGGTTACAAAGTTTTTTTTCTGTAATTCCTTTTTATCTTTACGTACTTGTAAGAATGATTCCTTCAAACTAATTTCGACAGGCTTAGTTTCCTCATCCACGGCTTTGCTGGACGCTTCTATCCATGCTTCTATGTTCTTGATAACGGTTTCTTTCTCTGGTGTGGACGGTCCAGCGCTTTCGTCTTCTGTTTTCAGCGGTTCCGGTTCTCGTGCTTCTTTATTCTCATCATCCGGTTCTTTCTTGGTGGAATGGCTGTTTCCACTTTCAGATGTTTTGCTCGTGGTTTTTGGTACTTTGACGCATTTACATTTGATCTGGAAACAATCTGAGCAGTCAGTCTCTTCAAAGACTTCCAGCATGGAGATCAGCTCTCGTCGCACGTTGTGCAGATTTAATTCCTGCAACATACAAGAAAATTACAATAATATTTGTTTACAATTAATTACAGGTTTCGACTATCATTACTTAAACATTAAGCTTTATAATGTATAATGTTTTTCATTGTAATTAATAAATATTAAGAAAAATTCCGCCAAACCATACATTTGAGACATCTTATAAAAATAATAAATATATTTCAAATCAAATCGGTATCTTATCTATTTACAATTAAAATTGTAGTAAAAACTATCCATAGATACATGAATGAATCAATCAATAATGAAATCCCGAAAACCGTAACTATAACACACACTGAGATTCAAAGAAATCATCTCAAATAGGTATGTAGTTATCAAAACTATTGACAAAATAATAATTTAATTATTCACTCACCAGCTCATACACAGCATCAGAATAGTAATATTTTTCCATTTTAGCCATTAAAGCACTAAATGTATTATTAAAAGTATTTATTTTAGCATATTTTTTTTCAACGGCCGCTCCTACGCCGCAAGGTAACACGAATGATTTAACTTTACAAATACCCCCTCATTACTTATTATTAGTAAAAATAATAATAACTAACTACCTGCTTATACATATTGGGATTATACTTTTTATAATTATGGTAATAAGATTCAAAATCGCTTATTTTTGATAAGCTTATGTTTCGTTATTGTTACAAGATATTTTACGACTTATTATTTTAAAGTTCTAAGTAAGAACCGCTTTTTGATCATTAATAACTTAGTCCTTTACTTTTAGAATAAAATAGACAAAGTAATCATATAATATTACGAATTACAAATAATATTGTTAAAAATATCTTAACTAAAATATCATTATTTTTAAGTAAAATTCAACTTTTATTTTAACAAGACTTTTTTATTTCTAAATACATTGAAATAATACAATATTTTGATAAGTTAAATACTTATATTAGTTTTAAAATATTTTATTTCTTTTGATGTAATTAAAGTTTCGCTAGAAATATGTAATAGAATATTCTGGTAATTGGTAATTACCGAATTAGAGAAATTTTACGAAATACGTAATGGAAATAATTTTAATATTAAATTACGTTCTTTATCAATATAAAAATATGTATATTTCCGGTTTCCGGAGAAATCAATCAGCTTTTATAAAGATGTTTGAAACTTATCCAGCGATTTCATGTCATAGCTTCTTCTATCATAAAAAAAATACAAAACCATACATTTCTTGTTTCAACTATAACAGTAACCAGCTTTTCCGTACACCATCTGAATATTGATTCCAATAATAATCTATCACATCACAAAATTTAATCAAAACCGATACAGTATTTCTGAGTAATGAACTATTTAAACGACTTCTGCAATGGTCATGTATTAACCCGTAGTCATATCTTTAATATTAATATTTGTTTCAACTTATGCTTAATGTAATCTTCTTTTGTTATTGCTTTCAATAATAACTAAATTGGTTATTTATTATAGGTCTTTGTTACAATATGATCATAAGTAGATTTAGATTTACAATTCATAATGTATGGAACATATTAGATATAGAATCATTTGAACATTTGAAGGATAGATGGATGGATGGATAGATGGATGGATGGATGGATGGATGGATGGGTGAAGATTTTGACGATTTGAAGATTAATCTCTCTACCCTTGCTACCTTGACGGGTTTTAAATAATGTGTAACATTTTTTATCCCCGAAAATAATAGGGTTATTCATAAAGTATTTTTATACAACAATATTTAATTACATAATACAAAAATTTATAACATAAAAAAATGTGATACTTATAAAATATAAAACTAATATCTGTAATATCTTCTCATGATACGATTTATAGTCACAGCAATAATAATGTTCATGTACCAAGGAGAAACGTCTAACTCTGAAGTTCTGTAGAGGTACTATAGGAGTACCTACTACTAGAGATGTACTCAGAAGTCAGAGGCACTATGATCAGACATCTTTATCTTGTCTGCAGCTGGACTTAGACCGAGTCTCAAATATATATCGTAAAAGATTACACAATTATTTTTGGTTGTGTTAAAGAAGTTATCGATAACTATTGTTAATATGCAATAACCATTGCACGTTACTATTTGTATCATTATTTTTTATAAAAAAGTAGTAGTTTTGTGCACAATGTAAACAATTCTAAGGGTATTGCCAGTTTGAATAATTATGTAGTTTCTACAATTTATATATTTTAAATACATTATATATTTAGTAAAATAATAACCATGTTATGATTGCGTTTTAACATTTCACTGAACCTAAAGTACAACAGGACCCTAATAACTATATCAGTATGTAGCACTTATCATAAATTTTTCTTACACGAACTCTAAGAGTATTTCACAGTCAATTTGAGATGCTTTAAACTCCGGCACTCAACGTAAAAATGAATGAACTATGCGCAAAATTACCGCCATCTGAAATAACGGGAAGGCATTTTAAATCGAAGGGTAACCTACTTCCATTATTCCCACTTTATTGTTCTAAAGATCGTTCAATACCTACGGAGAAAGAATGCTGGGCTCTTAATATGCTGTGCGGTGGCAACGACAAATATTAGAGGCAGGGCAGATCAAAATTCCAGAAATGCTTGACGTTTTTAAGACAGCGTAGGGACGTGAGAGGAGTCGATAACTCTTTCTTGTAATTCGATAATGAAAGGGGAATTTTGAAGATCGTTTTTTATTTTCAGTTAATTGTGTTTATTAAATAACTAGGAAATATCACATAAGTTGGAGGTTTTTACTATTTATATTTAAGTAAACACAATTATTCTTTTGAGTTTTGAATTACGATAATTAAAATATTGAAGATAAGAGAACTGACAGATAGAAAGAAAATTTATATACCTTATTAAAATAATATTCAATAAAAGCATTATCCTTAGTAAACATTTAAAATATTAAACAATTAATAAAACAAAATAATATTAAAATTAATCAAATATAATATACCATTTAGTAATATAAGGCAATTCAAAGTAAGGTCCTTGTTAGTGATATGATATGTCGGTCTGTGTGTATCGTCGGATGTAAGCTTGACACCAAAATCCGCTTTTGAATTAACGTCCGGAACTGTCCAAACAACACTACCATATTTTGTGTATGAAATTAATAGTTTATTGTTATTATTTAATAATGTCAAACGTTATTATTATAGGAAGTTAAAACTGGGTCTGTTTTACTTTTCCTAAATGGTAAAATGGAAAAAAATATTTTAATTATATTGATTTATTAATTTATCATATTTCAGGTTACAATTAAATTAAATTAATTAATGGTAAAATTGATATATATTATAAATTATCGATAAATCGTATCGTCTTCACTAGACGCGACGTGTCGTTGCTATGACAACGTGAAATGAACTCGTAATGGTACATATTTGAACAAACGACGATTTTATTACTTTTATTTCATTGTCTGAATGAATTGTGTTATGTAATTTTACTTAATTTTAAATAAAATATATTTGTTTTGGGGAAAAATTGAGTACTTAATGCAAAAATCTCTTTCATATATATGATATTGAGTTTGATGAATTCATAATATTTTATTATTGTTTTTATATTCTCCATCTTTCTAAGTAACATACTTTGTTGTGGTAAAGTTCTAACCTTATACGCTGTCTACTTTTGAACGTCAACTGGTATTATTCCTGTGTTTTTGGAAAAAAATATATATATTTTGTATTTTTCATATTATTTTAAAGTTCATCCAAAGTTATCTGCAAATAAATAAATAAATTAATGTAGGTTTAAATGATTTAAAGCTATACTGACTATGGAAAGAGAAGGAGGTAATCTGTCATATGAAGATTAAAATAAGAAACGGTTTCTATAAAATGTCAATTTTTTATTTTATGTTATTTTCCACAGCCAAATTTTATATAAACGATATTTCTCGTTCTCTTGTTGGATTATTTAATGTCAACATCATAAATAATTATCCATAGAATTATCATAGACAGAATGGGTGAGCCATAGGCAGGCCTATGACTGTCAGTGTCTGATAAAGAGTGAAGATGAGAGACCGATACTAATCTTTGTCTAATCACACATGCCAGAAAGAGAGACGAATATGTAGCTTCATTTACCTTTTCTTTTTTTTCGATGGACACATTTTAGCCTGGTTTCACCACTGTATGTGTTACCACGCTATACTTTCGAAGCATTTTTGATATTCCACGATATGTCAGGATATATTTTTTGTTGATAAGAAAGATTTCTTAATGATTGAATATCTAAACTCAGTTAAAGATTCTGTGACGACCGAAGATTTACACTGTTTTGAGTTAATTTCATAATACATGAAAGTTTTTTTTTGGTATTTCGTGTTTCTTAAATCGTGTATTTTGGAAATTATATTTAGATAGGAATTACATACTGATAAAATATGAATATACTTTTTTATATTTTCTGAATTTTTGTTTTCATGTTTTTCTAGAATATTTACTTAGTTACGAATTATATACGTTAATATAAAAGCTTCTTATAATAGTTTTTTTTTCACCAAAAAAAAAAAAATAATAATGATTGGTTCGGAGACATCCGGACAGCAAGAATTACTTCGTATATATTATTACCTTCGTATTCAAATAACATTGAAGCATTTTTACTGACTGAAGACACGGATAAAATAACATTTTCAAAAAAGTAAACCTAACTAGATGAATTCATTTCCCCCGAAATCATTTGCACGAATGTCGTGAAAACCGTTTCGGAGAACCTAATTATATTTATACAAGAAAATCTCGACTAAAGTCTAGAAAAACCGATTATGAGGAGTTTTACATACAAATAGAACGTCTATCCCATTTGAAACGCCCATAAATTTTATCGAAATAGGGATACTCTAAATTGTTTATATCGGGATATAAAATACATAAAACTTTTCCCCCGCATCCTGATAAAAACGGGATCTACAAGGTGACGACGTATGTGAGCTACAGATAAACATCTACATACAGGCCAAACCTTGTATAATACAAACATACACACAGACCCTTTATATTTCATATATACTACATTACAGTCTTGTAAAAATCCTATGAATGCTAAGTTGACAGAAAAACTGAAACTTTGAAGACGTACATTTAATATATTTTGTATTTTAAACTCTTTTCACAGTCGTCAAATGTACATCAAATTATTTTTAATGGAAAATAAAAATGACATTAATGTTATTACCGAGGCCATGTATCATGTTCCGTTATATTGAGCGGGCCCGGCGAAGCGCACTATCAGAATCACACAGACACCCACAAACCACAGGACCGCGACATACTTAATGATAGCCTGACAAATACTTTACAAAACATTTAAACATATACCACCCTTATAAGTTCACTAATTTTCCACAACATATAAAATGCGATTTGAGTTTAATTCATGTTTAAAAATGTCACATTTCATGACATATACAACCTTTTTTTTCCTTTAAATGGATATATTTGTGTATGCAATTAGAGCTTTAGGAAAAAAAAATCTCCAATTTTCCATAACATATACGAAATTTTAAATTAATGTATATTTTTGTATGTAATTTGACTTTAACTACAATTCAAAATATCACATTTCATAATATATACCCCCTATTTTACATATAATTCAATATTTTTTTGTATGCAATTTGACTATCATTCAAGATTAAAAATACCACTAATTTTCCATAACATATACAACTTTGTTTTTACTTTTAAATGGATATATTTTTGTATGCAATTAGAGTTCGATTAAAGATTAAAATATGACCAATTTTCCATAGCTTATACAACTTTTTTTTTACATTTAAATGATTTTTTTATACAATTAGATTTCTATTGAAAATAAAAATATAACCAATTTTCCATAGCATACACAATTTTTTTTTTACTTTTAAATGAATATATTTTTTTATACAATTAAATTTCGATTAATGATTAAAAATATCACCAATTTTCCATGACATATACAGAATTTTTTAAATTTTCAATGGCTATGTTTTTGTAAGCAATTAGTGTTTTATTAAAGATTAAAAAGATAACCAATTCCAATGTTATTTTTTACTAACCATAAATCGGATTACATTTGTAGTTGGAGGAAATTAATTAAGATATTAAATGAGATCAATACTGAGGTTGAGTCCAGAGCTGGTTAATTAAATTATCGATGTTGAACGTACGTCATTAGAAGATATTTTTAATAATTATAGATGTTATCCTATATTTCTTAAATTCAAACTCTAATATGACCATATATTCCATTTAAATATTAAACAATTCGCAGTTTGCCCCTTTTTTATTAATAGTTTTATCAACAATACGAAAAATAAAACCATCCCATTTCTTTTACACAGAGCAAAAAGGTCGTACATAATAATAAAACAAACCAAACACCCTTCCACAATAATTATCTGTATATTGTGTGCATAAAATTCTATTCTACATTCTGTAAACAGATAATTTGGCGGCACAAGATGGCGCTCGCAATTTCCGTTGTGTGCGTTTGACGGCTCTCTCATTGCCCTTCTATCTTTGTTCCCATTTTGTTTTATGCATGAAATTGGGTGCGATGTGGAGAGCATAACCTATTATTGTCCGTTATTCGCTTTGATATGTCAGACTTGGACTTCGGATGGTTTGGAAATCGTATTGGTTATATTTATTTCTTGGTACAAATATTTCTTGTTCAGAAACTAAATTTATTTTTCTAACACTTAATTTAACTTCAGATATATGTCAGATCTATATTTCGTAATTTTATTTATTAACTTTAAATTCCCGTACACACCAATAAATCAAGCATGCATCATTATTTCTTACATTATACATAAAAATGGAAAGTTCTTTTAAAACTTAATTTTACTATTTATCTGATTTTAAGCAAGGATGTGCAAGGATATTGTAAATTTCTAATTATGAATAAATTATTAAAATGGATGGACAAATTTTCGAGTTTATATTATAAAAAATAAATCCTATCTACTTTTTAATATTAGTACCTATAGATATTTTAAAACGTATGGGGTTTCTTACCCATTCTTCTCCAAGGACACCTTTTAGTACTCTGTAACTAGAGTCTGACGTTTCTTAAGTGCAATGTATATTGTATAGTGCTATTTGAAATAAAAAATGACTGACTTTGACTTCATAATTTAATTATCTATATATTTCTGAAGTTCGATTTATTTTTCATAATATTCAAGGGCTTCCTCTTTCCTACCACGCTTTTGACTTATCTCCTTCAACCATACCCTAAGGGTGCCTTACCCACCGACACCACTTACCATCTGATAGACAATTTGATTGTTTACTTCATTATGAATACACAATAAGAAATACATAATAATATATAATTTATAAAAATGCCATAATTTTAAACGGAATATAAAATATTACTATAAAATTTTACCTAGGTTATTTATCATTACATATATTTTTTTAATAATAATAATAATAATAATATCAGGACAAATTACACACATTGATCTAACCCCTAAGTAAGCAAATTATTTGCTTGTGTTAAGGGTGTTAGACAACGATACAAATACATAGAAATACACATATAAATACTGAAAATATATTTAATAAACGACCAAGCCCAGAAACAGACATTTATGATCATCACATAAAATGCCTGTCTCCGTCGGGAATCGAACCCGAGCCCCATTGCGCCGTGACACGTTAGGCGTCTGCGCTAACCACTCGACCAACGGGGCGGTTAAAATGATTTAAAACTTCAAAAATATTCATGTACATAATATTTTAGAGAGTATTATATGTTCATAATACTTTAGAGAGTATTAAATGTTCATAATATTTCTAGATAGAAATATGAATGCAAATAAAAGCTGGACCTCGCCGCCAAATCCGATTAGCCGCCTTTGACTACAAATCTGTCGCCTTAAGACGTCTCGCACAGGCTAATTTGATTATTAGGAACATTTAGTAAGGCACAACAGCTGGAGACAGTACTAATACACTGTACTACCGTAATCTACTATCGTGATACTACACCAGTATAACAGTACCAGTACTAGGACTAAAGTCAGAAATAAGAACTTATTTACATTTATTCTTGAACAAATTATTATTTTGAATAAATTGATTATTATTTATTTATGTATTGTATTAAGTATTTCAACCATCAATTTATAAACATAGAATATTAATGAATAATACATTGGAGGCATGATACTAACAAACTGTCAGCAAGTTACTGTCTCGTGCAAACGCAGCATCGTCGGAAGTATAAATCACTTTCCGTCGCTAGTTGATTCAGTTATGAAGCATTTTATTTTAACCGAATGTTCTTCAAAGCAATGAAATTAACAAAACCAAGGGTTGGAAGTTCATTTTGTTAGAATTTTCCTCAAAAGATACGAAATCATTTCTAAGGGGGTTAATATTCGATTCGATATTCTTTCATCATTACTATTTAAATTTAATTATTATTTAGAAAATATTGAGTAAAATAAAATAATACGAGCAGGATTTGCAACCTGTGACCGCAATGGAAAATTTTTCTTACGTTCTAAATTAATTTAAAAATGTTAGTAAACATTTCAAGTTTTTTAAATATAATTGCCTTGAATTTTCATTTTTTAAAAGACGTTAATCATGTTGTATGTTAATTAGTAGAGTATAATTAATAATAACTATAGAATTAAATTAATTCACTAAACTTACATACATATCGCAAATTTTATTTCTTTTTTATATAAAAATGTAAACATACATTTAATTTTTAAATACAAGACAATAAATAATATAAAACATTAAATGTTAAATTAAAAAAACCCCGATACAAAGAGCCATCAAAAAACTATAAAAATAATTTTATTATGTACTTATTGAAGTCGTTGCGTCGGAGGACCGTTGTACGTACGTTGACGATGCTGTCTATTTTAAGCAGTTAATCATTTAGGACTTAGACTATACGATTCGATATCGTAATTTCGTTGTTTGTTTTGGTAACTTACTTGCATTTTAATTTCTTCCTTTATTAAGTGGACCCCCGACGCAATGTGCTTATTGAATAATATACTTTTTAGTGTAGTTATTGTTTTTTTTATTGTTATTTTATTTAATGTGGTCTTTTCTTATTATTTTTTTGTGTTTTTGTTTGTTTATTTTATAGGTTTTTTGTTTTTTGTTTGTTTTTATTCTAATTATGTACAACGCCCGAATATAAGTTTTCTTTCTTTCTTTCTTTTAGAGGTATTTTTGTATCGGGGGGTCTTAATTTTTTTTTCTGCTTTTTAAACTTATGTTAATGGTTTCATTATTGTACTAAATGAACCTACGGAGACACAAATTTTCACTTGCTTAAGTATTTCTATCAACATTGCATAAGAGCCTTTCGCCCACAGTAATAAAACCTCAATATCTTGGAAACGACTATGTCTATTTCGAACAAACCAAGCTTTTGACAAAAAAAACCGCAATCAAATCCGTCCACGCGTTTGGCTGCTAGAATTCCACAGACAGACATACATACACAGATCGGTAAAACTTATAACACCCCTTTTTTTGAGTCGGAGGTTAAAAATGTATCAAGAAGCAAAATAAAACCTATCTCAGAAAAATTCATCGTATCTTTTGCAATACTGACAAATCACTATTTTAAATGCAAGAGAAAAGTAAAATAAAATGCTATCTTCATCTCAGGAAACAACGTGTCCGGAAAGAGGAGAATTTTTATAATAAATCGTCACTTGTTGCGGATTTGCGAGGATGTCACGATCCGATCCACCCTTTCAGTGCATTACCAGCAGGAAAGAGAGTCATAAGCGGAAGCGTTTTAATGATAAAATCTTTATATTTTAGATAACAAATATTTACAGCTAAGAAATAATCAAAGTATATTAAGTATTATCCTACCTGAAAATGGAACCCAATAGCTTTGGCTTATAAAACAATTATTTGTTACTAATCCAACAATTTATCATATAAATAACAGCGCACTGAGAGTTATTATACAGGTTGAAAACTTACTTACGCTTAAACTTGATTACTGCTACTAAACTGTTTATTTAAATATGTTGATGATAGTTAAAAAAAACATTGAAAAATCAGGGTTTGTAAAGCGCTTTATACATTCACGATCCGCCCGCGTCATTCTGTAGCTTGTAGCATAACTATTAAAGCAGATGGTGAGCAATAAGTCAGAATTGTCCTAATAGTGTGCTAACGCCTTAAGAACGAGGGAGTTAGAGCGCAAAAAGAAAATGGCTACCCGATGCGTGACGTCATTTAGCTCGCTAAAGTAAATTGAAGAATTCTTTTTGAAAGACCTTAAAGTTTTGTTTAAAACTAACCTGTAGAATTATTATTATGAAGTATTTTTAAACTAACACGATTATTTAAACTATAGTTTATGTAATATTTACGTGATCTTTCGCAATAATGCCGAAATATCGAAATAATGATATGATGAATAATACACACCGTATATTATTTACTATCGTATATTTCCTTGTTATTTTTAATTATTAAATGCTTCTTGCCTGTACCAATGTGACCAAAATCTAAAACTTTACAGATTTGTTTTAAATTACAAAAACTTTTAGGGAATCCGTAAATAGCTGCAGGCGTCTGTAATTTGTAAATCCTATTTTAATTTCCTTTAAAATTCCCTTTAAAAAGTTTCTAAAGTTTTAACAAGCGGAGTTCAAGTGTTGGCATCTTCCTCTAATTTTAAAATGCCTTCGTTTCCATCAGCGGTGCTCAGAACTAAAGTTCGCTTTAGAAAGAAATGAACAGAACATTTATAGAAATATTAATAGTTCTATTTAATCAACTGATATTTTCTGCTGGAAAAAAAATACCCTCTTTTAAGTGTAACATACACCTCAAGTTAATATTAAAAATGGAAACATATTATGCCTTTTTATTTTAACACTAATATAATATTTTTAAAGTTAGTACATAGCTTTTGAGGAAATTAAATAATCTTAGTTACTGAATCTTAAAGCTTGTAAAAACAACATCCTGTTTATATTATACTCAAAAACGGTATTTGAAACCATTAGTGTATTGGTCCGTATATACTACTCAAAAACGGTAATTAAAAGCACCGGTGTACCGGTCCGGTCGTAAACCTAGATGTCTCGGCAATGCCTACATATGTATGAGAAGCACCGAGATTCACTTGACCGGTCTTTGTTTCACTATTAATTATACAAGACATAACAATTCACTTGTAGAAGGTAGTGTCATTAGAATTACTATTGTTATACCTATTAATATAACTTTAGGAAAATATTTTTTTCCGTTTAAGTAGAAATGAGTCCAAGAAGCTGTCGCTCATGTGTGTGCGATTGTTCGTGTGTATATACAAGGATATTCCCACAACTTCATCTAGAAAGAAATGTATGAAGATAGTTTGGCATATATCAAAGCTCACATCATGTTTTATATGAGAGAAGTGCTTTCTATAATGTAGTAATGTAGTTACCAACGTATCACGTAGCACATGCTACGCCGTAGTAAGAAAATAAATTATGATTAAGTTATGAGCACAGTTTAAACCAGTAAAGCCCGAGAGCTCTTATCCCTACAATGGATCTTCAAATGGCCTGCCCATTGAATTTCATCCATATTTATTGGATTGAACAAAATGGCCGAATTGCTCCGAAATGCCGAAGGTGTCGGTACTTCCGCTGTTCAAGATGGCGCCCGACAATTTCCGGAACTTGACCGCCTTTATTAATTCCCCGCAGGCTTTATGTTCTTTGAGGCTTAAAATTTTGTCCCGAGACAAATTTGTGCAAGGATTTTGTAAATATTTTTTATACTTTTTATTAGACAGAGAAGTTATTTTAAAATCTTTTTGACTCTAAATTTAGTCAGATATTTTAGTATAAATTGCTTGGACCGCATTACCTAATAATGTATAATCAAAATGTAAAGCGAACAATAATTATAGATACATTATCCGTAATCGTCAGTTTATTGCTCGTATTCTCAAAAACGACACTATTACTATTTTCTTTAAATGGAAATAAAACATTTATTACGAATCTAAGTTATATTTGCATTTATATTTGACATTATAAACACTAAATGTAACAGACGTTTCGAATGCTTTTGCAGAAATCTTATTCACGGGTAGACAAGGTAGGTGTCTAAAAATTGTTTTATTCAGAAAAACTAATCTAGGAAAACTAGTAGTTCATTAGTTTCCTAGTCAGCTAATAATACCAAATAAACAAACCTCTGGACTGTCCTAAAAGTACAAAAATAATATACCAAAGAAGTGTATTTCCAACCATATTTCCTGGCGTAATAAATGGTTTGAGCCGTCGACTTGATTGAATGACCTATTAAATCACGAACACAATATTACGCGGTGTTTCAGTCATTAAGATACCCTACAAATATAAATAAGAGATAAGAATATACTCGAAAAAACAGGACAATCCTCTTAAAATTCGCAGTGTAGTCCACACCAATTACGTTTTAATTTTCGTTAAAAATAATAAAAATATGTAATTAACATAAAAACACATAATCCTTTTCCATCCAGTCGGGTGAATTATAAATATTGCTTACGTGTAATCATAACAAGTCCTTAATATAGGAAGGGTTGAAGATTGATCTCACCCCATTCGTCTTAATGACCGGCAGTCATAAATCAGTCATAGTATTATATACGTGTATTGTGTTTTCCTTAGTTTGATTTGGTAAATAAATTATGACTTGAAGGATAACATGTGGTTAGTTGGAATTATATCTTATGAAGGTGAAAACGCTTTGTGTAGTTTGTGTAAGTTTGGGTTAAGAGAACAAAGTCGTATGAGAACATAGCTTAAGGTTAGCTTAAAATGGAAATGTGTTATGATTTAAAACTTATGTCAAAAACTAACAAAATTAAGTAACCTGTGCATTCGGTTTTGTAACAAAGCAACTGTATATCATGACAGGAATTGATTAATGTTTTGGAGTAATTAATGAGCTTGTTATCAAACAAATCGTCATTTCATGCATCGTTACTTGTATACTACAATAACCTCATAAGTTTCTTACTTGACTTAACGTGACTCTACTAATATCATTACGAATTGCCGGGTCTTTATGATTCTAGATCCTTGTTTAAAATATGTTAGAAGTATTTCCATAAGGAAAAAGGTTCCTATTTGCAAAAGAATTTCCTTGCGGATTGGAAGTTCCAGCTTTAAAGGAATAGTATTTTTTGAAACAGGGAATTACTTAAACAATCTTCAATAAAACATTTTATTCAAAACATTTACATGGGTTCTCGATTTCTCTCGGAGTGATCGCGTTGATTTATGTGAGGAAGCGTGATTTAGGGACGGATTGATTATGCTGATACTGTTAAGAAATTACGTACTACTGCTGCTTCTTTATACAATGTGATTATTTGTATATTTAGTAGAATGGTGTGTTTTAATATTTATATGTCAGTTTTTCTTCCTTATTTTACGGAATATAAATTTTTGATGTACTAAAAGGTGGTTTGTATTAGCGATAAGAGTAAGGGTATCATTGTAAATTATATATAGAATGATAGATTCATCAAGCCGAGTAGTGACCCGGTAACTCAATTCGCCGACCTACGGGACCGTATCCGTATATAAAATTATAAATTAACAACTACTGTATTTAGACTAAATGAATTTAAAGTTAATATTTCAAAACTTTAATACTTTTAATCAGAACTCACTGAGTCAAAAACCGTAAACTAAAGCGTAACGTAAACTAAAAGTTCCATAAATTCCGCTTGAATCCATCGAAAGCGATATTCGGAACTATAACAAGTGATTTATATCCGTGTCGGATAACCGTCGGATATCGGTCGGATTCTATCCAACAGACAAGAAAAATGATCAACTGTTGCATAATTCAAATTCTCTAGCACGGTATTTTATAAATGGTGATATATTTTTATGATGTAATGTTAGCTAAAATTTGTAGGTAAATCCAAAAATCTATATAATTAATTAAAAATGTAAAAAATAAAAAAGCAAACAAAATATTCTATTAACCACAAGTATTCTTAACAATGCAAAATTCTCAAGCGAGTATTCAGCAGCCTGAAAAGAAATGTGGAATTGAATAGTGTATAAGTTATTAATACAGACACAATATTATATGAATATGCTTCTTTTAACCTCTTACGAAAAAGGAGTATTATGAGATTAACATATCTATGTAATAAGTATTTCCGTGCCATCATAGCTCCCAAACAGATTACTCGATTTGACTTTTCTGTACATAAAAGAAACCTTCTACCAAACCAGGTAGCTCTCATTGGAACTAGAAGCAGGATCTCGGACAATATATCTGTGATTTTTATTTTATTTGAAATAATTCTAATGGCAAATTACATTAGGAGGATCTTTTGTATATTTAAACGTACAATTAAGCAGTGAGTGATCTGAATTCGTTTAATAAATAAACCAGCAAACGCTTTCAACGCTGTCAATGAATTAACTGGAAAAGTTGAACTGTGTGTGGTACAAGTGAGGAAAAACAACGGTCTATAAAACTAGTTTAATTTACTAAATTGGAGGTTATTTTATAATTGTTACCATAAGAAATACTAATATCTGATCTGGAGTGACATTCTTACCAAAATCAATTGTAATTCATTCGGACATTATACAAAACATTTTTTCACACATTTTTTTTTTTATTCAATATTGTTCCTTAACATGAATGATTTTATCTATAATGATGATTCTTAAAATTTTGGCCTATTGCTACTGTAGTGAAGTACTTGTAATCTATCTATCATCTATAATAATCAAGAACGTCTTGAATATTATAACCAAAACCGCTTCTGCCTATGAGACGCGCTGTAGTGACCCAGCGGATAGCCACTCGAGGTGATAGTGCGATTGACTTTCGGATTGAATGTATTGGATGTAAGCTAATTCAAGATGGCGCCGTCTGTTTGATATTTGAGATAATGCATTCCTATTGTGGAAATAAATGCTGGCTCTTTAATGTGATAAGTACGATAAGATTTCGCTAATATAATCTATTTGACATTGAAATTACGAACAGAACATTCTACAAACATTTATTTGGTAAATTTAATGTAATTATGATAATACAGATGATTATTATATGTATTACACCGTCAATATCAGTAGTCAAAAACAAACAATATCTATAATTCAATACGAATCAAAATATTTTTACAGCACCGCTGGGAGGGTTTCCCCAAAAAAACCCCAATTTATTCTAATTAGAAACACAAATATCCATTAACACTTATCATGGCCTGTACGTGTGGGGTAGGCGGGGAGGAGGTGTGCGGGGGGAGGGGTTGGCAGAATAAGAAAACGTATTTACTGAAACCACTTGTTCCGTAACCTTACACCTAAACGACTATAGGGTTGTCTCATATGAGGTAATAATAATATATATATTTTTTAAACCATTTTTTTTGACAACCATTTTATTTATAGTATTTTTTTTACACGAGCATAAACACTAAAATGATCAAATGTAAAATTTACAAAACGTATCATTTAATCCAATTTATTAAATATCAAACATTTTAATAGCAGCTAATATAATTCAGTTTAGTTCAACCCTAGCGTCCATCAAAGGCCCCTAACTAAGTACATCAAATGAATTGTAAATGAAATAAGTGGGAAGTGCCTTTATCGAGCTCTGGCCTTTATAGTGCATTGTACGTGGACATAAACGGGATACATGCCGACATACGACTCTACCAGCACTAATCTAATCATGGCTGATTAGTTTTAGGTTTAAAAGATATTTAATATTAATAAATATCATCTACGTACTAATGTTTTTTTTTTATAATTACATCTATTTCATTTAGGTTTTTCTTTAGACAGTTATATTATTAATTGCTTTTAGAGTCTACCATCGTAGCAGTGCTACGGCGTAGCTAAAAATAATACCGTTTTTAAGTTCTACCTAAATTTAATTACACGCTTTGCGATGTTATATTAATATTAAATTCCATATTAACAGAGACGTCTAAAAACATAAACGATCTAGATTCTAGACTTTATTATAACATTTTTTTCTACAATTTCTTTTTGACATACATATTTTATAATGAATTTACGACTCTAATAATAATTATGATTAAAATTAAAGGAAAAAACATAATGCAAATATATACCTTGTGCAATAAATATATATTATATATAATTATACATAAGTACATCTGTATGCGTGTGTCGTATAATTAATTCTGATCTACGCTCGCACTTGGCACTGCGCTATTAGGATTCCACACTATCAATCATTTGAATATTATATTAAAATACCAGCACTTGATTACAACCAGATAACACTTGATTATTATTAATACATATTATTAAGAACTAGTAAGATACCACAACTTTACTCAATTTTACAAGTTTGCCCTCCTTTATATAATTATGCATTAATTATTTCAATATTTAGGATGAGGTTATTTAGTTACTCTTTGTATTGTGTAAGTTAATAATCTTAATGTTATTAATCATACAACCCTTGTAAGTGGTTTACATAGTTTTAAATACTAAAGAATAAAATGTATTAAATTTCGATATTTCTTTTTCAGCTATTACAGCATTCTAAAGCCTATCAATTTATCTCCAGTCGTAACTCTAACTACTGTAACGTTAAAGCAGTTTCGGACTCTGGTACGCGTATTTTATCTGTCAAATGCAATGTGTAATACTAAATTACTTAATGCATCGAACTATAAAAGATTTAACACTCACACACACACGCACCGGGCCACGCCCCCTGGCGACCCCTTTGTTCTTACATCACACATGCGCAAAACGGACGGCCAACTGAGAATGTGTGCGTTAAGGGGGAATGAAATATACAGCCAATTTTTCTTACTTACTCTTTTATTTATTGGAATCATTGTATTGGCGATCCAATGGTTTTAAAAAGCCCTTTATATCTGTTTGAAAGAATCACCTTTTTCATTACGATATAAAACAGTGATATCGGACCAGGGGTTTAGAAGTGCCCGAGAGATTTATCCTGAAATATTGCGATATCGACAATTACAATCATTATAGACACAAATTGACGGGAACCAACTTTTCCTTCCCCATTACAGATTGACAATAGCGCCTCCATTTCCCTTTGCACCCACTTAAGTAGGCCAGTGTGGGTGAGGGGTGTGAGGACATGCGCGCCTGTGTGCGTGCGTACTGCAGCCATAAATACCGACACGTAGAGGGAACGGCAGCATTGGCCTTCCGACACTCGCGACGGAGGGTCGTTCCGCGTCCACGATGTAATTTCTCGACAACTCTCACTTCTTTCTGCTCTTCTAGTACTAGTCATTGATACGTATCATGTATTCTGTATAGAAAAAAAATTGGTGCTCAACTTAAAGTAAAAATAAAATATTTTTTATATTTCCCTTTGTTATGGCAATTTGCTAAGTTAGGGTTGTAGTCAATTTAAAAGTGACGGCAAGATGAACTTCATAGGTAAGTGTTTGAAACTCTTTTATTTGAACCCTTCTTTAACTTTCGTTTTTTTCCTTTTTTCATAAAAAGCCAACTTCTAATAAATTGTAAAACAAATATTAACTTTACGAGCTTCGCAAAAAAAAAACCATTTATCAAGATGATTATCAAACCAAATAATATTGTTGGTTTTTGGGCACCTTAATTTTATATAAATTAATTAAAATAATGTTGCGGTAGAAAAATAATACCATAACTTTTAAAGCCCTCGACCATAACAGCCGTCGAGTCGTTTGAGTGGATTTTGCAAATGTCGGAATAATTTTCCGTTAAAAAAATGTTTGGAATTTTCAGCGCATTGCGTTCTGGATTAAAATTAAAAGTAATAACTGAAAGACTTTCCCGAAGCCGCATTGCAGACTCATGGGGAAACCCACATTACATCTACTCGATTTACACAAATTTTTTTGAACAATTTAACTCTACCATATGGGTATTATAAGTTTAGCTTAGAAATAAACTTGTTTAAGCTTTTTTTTTTATTTATTAAATTTATATATTTTTTATTTTCGAAAAATATTATATTATAAGCTATTATGAAAAGTATATATATATATATTGTGAATAATACAAGATCGCTTTCCTCCTTTCCTATCCCAACATCTTTATTTTTTAGTCATCGCTATGTAGGTCAAATTAAAAAAAATCTTTTACACCCAGTTTAAATACCAAGTTTTTAAAAATAACTTAAATCTACTGCAATGCGTAAAATGCGAACAAAAACTAAATCAATGTTCAATAGAGAGTATAAAGTTAACTATTTTTGTAAAATAAAGTCACTTAACTCAGCCAAGTGTGGTCTGAAACAAACTGCCAAGTTGAACCTACCCTACTTGGCCTAACGCCAGAGGGGTTGTTCCGACATACATTATATAGATAAAGGATAATGACCTTTATTATAAGCGGGTAAGAACTATAACCCCTTAAATATACTCCATTTGTTCTTTTTTATTTTAAAATTGTATGCGGCACGTAAGTCGGAGTATTTTTAAGTTTTTAGGCTTACTTGAAGACTTAATTTGCAAAAACCACAGATTAACAAATTTAATCCTTCTACTTACGAAATATTATTCTCCCTCGGTTGGGAAACTTTAAAGCTTCAAGATCTTAAAAGTCTCCAGCATACGTATTTACGGATTTATACACGTATCTACTTTGTAGGAAACAATAATTTTATCTTAATTTAGTTTAGAAATTTCAACTTATAACTATAAATTTAAAATATCACATTACACTTTTAAAAATGAAATTAAAGTATTTAATTGTAAGAAAAACAAAAAAGAGAATTACTAAAGGCAGACTGAATCAATAATAAACGAAACTCACAACTCTTTAAAGAATGTCACAGTCTAAACACTAGCTCGGTATCATATTTGCTTTTTCAATACTCTTTGGAGGTCGCATTATTTTCCCAAGATCTGTCTTTTAACAAAGCAAAGTCAACAATGGTTGCTATTCTTATTTTTAGTTCTTTGGAGTTTTAAATTCGGAGTCTGTTTAATATGACCTCGAGTTATTTATGAAGACTGGAATCATATTATAAAAGCTTTATCTTTATTTTATTTATTTGATATTTTTACTTATTGTATTGAATATTGCGTTCTTCGTTGAAATATATTATTTTATCATAAATGTAATTAATGTTTCTAAAGTTTAATTTAATAATTAAAATCATACATACATACATAAGCTCTATTACGTAAACAGATCATTGAATAAAAATTACTTTAAAATAGTGTAAAATTCTAAAACTTTCCGCTCGCCTAAACTTTACACGGCAGATAATAATTTAAGCATTGGCATAGTTCCAAATCGAGCTAGAAGTTAGGTCTCTAGGCAATAGATCGGCGAGAATAAGGGTAACCTAATTTTTATGTCTGAAACAGGATAACTAGGAAATTCCATACATACCTGACGTATTATAAGATATAAGAAAATTGTTTAACTATAAAAAAATCTAGGATTTTACTATTTTTCAAAGCAGATTCTTGCAAAACTTCAACAATAAACTTTATATTCTTTCTTCAATTTATTTCACTTCTAAAAAGCCAAGACTTTTTTCTATAAGACCGCAAATCTTAGTGCAAACTTTTAACGACTTGGAAGGGTCTTTATAATCCCGTCTTTGTCCTTTATACAATGTTGGAAGGGGACAGATGTATTAATGTACTGACCAATCAGAGAACATCACTATGCTTTTAGATGAACATGGCACGGGATTAGGCTACTCTGTAGAAAATGTACTCTGTGGAAAGAAATTTACTTTATAAGTATTAAATGGTAGTAAGAAATATAAACATATAATATGGCTTCAAGTCTATTAAAATTTCACATATATAATAAATACTAGAGGCAGCGGCACATAATAATTAAAACAGATTTATTGCTCGCATTAAGTGTGAAAATAAATTGAATTCCAATTAAGCATAAATAATATTGCCTTCATAAAATAAAGTGATTGCTTGGATAATTACATCCCTGTAATTACTCTGTAGTTAAGGAAATTTAGGAACCGTCTCGTTTTAATTAAATTATGCTTAAAATAAACAAAGTATTATTTTTTAAGTATAATATTAAATCAATGTTATCTATTTAAAACGAAATTAGAACATCAACTTAGCTAAATCTAGGTCATTTGCCTCTGTTCATTGCACTTTATATATTATTTATCATTGCGATTATACAGATTCAGTGTTAGCTTACATAGGTAATGGGTTTTTATGACCTAGATATTTTCTGGATCTGTAACGGTTATTTATAGAACATTAAAAATGACCCAGAAGCAGAGAACTATAAAATTAATTATCAAAATCTTCCTGGCTTTCTTTAAATAGTTAATACTAGAATACAAGGGAAAAAAGAAAATAATAAATCCTAGCACTATTCGAATTATTGGAATGAAACGAATAAAAGAAATACAGAAGTGCGCAGGTTTTCTAATCAAAATTTTTCCGTTATTGAGCCCCACGTAGCCTTCGCTAATAAAAACTGCCCACAAATCAATGTTTTTACTGCATCCGATACGATATTAGGTTCACGATTATTGCGAATACTTTATGTGAAGTTGGAGTTTTTAGGCCAACATTTACCTTTAAGGCTTCTTGTCGTCTGTTCTAAAAACAACCAGATCTGAAGATCTGTGAAAAGTGATAATAATTCGTCAGCTCAATATAAATTTATTTTGAACAAATAATTGTAATTATTTTCTCTTTAAATATATTTCTTGTAAGCAAAGGTTTTTTTTTTTGTTTCTTATTCAAAGACATTTTATTAAACCCTTTTAAAATAACTTGCAATAAATATTATCAACTTTCAAACATGAAAAACTATGGATGTACTTACTTCGTTATCGAAGGGTCAAATTATATCTTGAAAATGTATACACTTTTACTCAATAATGGAACTTATGGAAAATCCGAACAAAATTCTAGGTCAGTTTAACAAAACTCATATTTCCATTTTAACTCCCTCGTAACTTAAACCATACTCATTTGAATACGCATCGCGTGCGCCGTCAACTGCTTCTGGTATTGCTGTGTTATATTGTTGTTTCTTCAAGAACTGTATAATAATTGTTTTACGTTACACTTGTATATGTTTACACTCACATTACGTTACACTTGTATAAGTGTTTACACTTACATTACGTCACACTTGTATAAGTGTTTACACTTACATTATGTTACAATTGTATTAATCCTAGTAACTCATAATAATTTAATATAAATACCTTAGTATGTTCAAAATATAAATGACTAAGTAACCAATCTAAATCCAATTATTTGGTTTTTGGTTAAATAATAATAATAAATATATGATTTAAATAACAAACACTCTAAAATATTATAGCATTAGGCATTAATATTATATAAAGCATTTTATGTCGATTTATTCGCGTGTTTTCGATACGTTACAGTAGAGTTATTCTGAATATTTACTCGTTTTTTAACCATAAAATATTATACCGATTCATGCTTTGGGGAATACCTAAAATTGTATGATATTATTGATATACTTCGTACACACGAAATACATTTATTACATTCTAAAAATATTGGAAACCTGAATATTATTTTCGATCTCGAGCAGATTGGTTTGTGATCAACGGATCATAAAGCGTTGTAATTGTAATCTTCTCGAATACCGTATTATTAAATTTTGCTTTTATATGAAATACGTTTTGTTCCTGTCCTCAGCTAAACAGACCTTAAAGATGGAACATTGGAGATTAAAGGTTTTTTTTACAATATAACAACCCAGAAAATACAATATTAATTTTCTATTTTTATGAACATTAGGCCAAGTTTTTAAAATATATTTTCTTGGTTTCGGTTTATACTAATATTTTTAGTACAGTTATTATTTTCTAAATATTTAGGCTATAATGGAAAATGTTATACCAAACAGACTATTGTACAGTGTATATATAATATCCATAACACTGGATGACTAGAACAATAAATATCGGGCGAAAATTTGTAAAAAAAAAAACAAGGTATAGTTCAATTAAAAATCGTTCACAGAGCTCAGTTTAAAATTGATTTCGCTCGTGTCTATTTCAATTAACACATATCTATCGTCAGAAAAACGGTGCAATGGACACGAGGTACCAGCTGCGACTTTAATAAAAGATGTTTCTTATATTGTCTTTGGAAACTGCTGTTTTTGTTTGGAATTTCGTCCTAACCCGAGTTTTATTTCACTTTGAATCTAATAAATGATAAACGAAGTAGTAATAAAAAGTTTTCTTTTATTATAGAAAATATTTTATATAAATATAGATTAAATAATTCATCAACACAAGCAGGACTTGAATCTGCGACCTTTGGGATACTGTTCCGTCGACGTAATAATTGAGCTACTGTGTCGATACCCTGTAAACTGTAATCGATTTTATTTGGACGAAGGCTTCTGAAGGGAGTATCTTTAAGAATTAATTTGATAAATAAAACAGATCAACGTGGTTTATATATGATTTCAATTATATTATATTATCAAACAATACACCACACGTACATTGTAATCCCTTACTATTTACCGCCGACCACAAACCGTGATTTTATCAATTTCACTCAACTTAACCACCCCTATGTTTTATTTATTAATATGTTATGTTTTACGATATTGCATTGTATATTATATGTCATAGCGATCATTACTCAATGTGACATGGCGGATAGAACATAGATAACTAATTAAAGTTAAGATAATCAGAGTATTAAAACTGCATAAGATTAAAAGCATATATCAATTAATGGGGTAAATAATAACTCAATCTTAATAGAATTCCCATTGATCGTACTCCAAGACAGCTAAAATATTACACAAAAAGAAAACAATAAAATACAGCCTCCAGTTACAGCACAGCTATTAACAATCCCCCGAGTCTCTTTTTAATTAATTCCAACATCCTAACTTCAAGGATCAATTTTAATAAAAGTTTTATTAATATTTATTATTGCTTATAATTTTTTTATTTGTTGCTGGTTTTTTTTTAATAGTACGATTGTTAAACAGCACAGGAACTGAACACGTTCTTAACCTATTGCTTTCAATCTGATGGTTCATTTTATTGATTACACAAATAAATATTTGTATAATGTCAATTAATGTTTCGTAGTAAATCAAATCGGAGAGTTAAGCAGCGGTATTGCTTACGAATAATAAGTGTATAAAAATTTATAAATCATATGTCATACAATTTATATATTACCATTATAAATTATTTATTATCATTATTAAAATAAAAAACTGTTATGAGTCAATTCCAAAAGTTGTCTTACAATATGACCTGAAAGTTTCTAAAGTAAATGTGTACAAGCCAACACATCTCGATGTCGTAGAACACGTAGCGTTGTCGACGTGGTATTGCTACAGTGCGGCGTAGCACGTGCTACAGATACAATTGACTTTTACTTATAATGCATTGCAAATGGAAAGTCTTTTGGGGATCGAAGTTTTGACATCGAATATGATAAAGGCATAAAAGGATTTTTTTGTTATTAAGTAAATAAACTGTATTTATGTACTGGCGAGCCAATAAACTGGCATTAATTAGGTATAATAAAAGTAAAAAATAATTGAGCCATTACAAAGTAGAATATTTCTTATAATTACGTGATAAAACGTAATTTGAGAGTCAAATAAACTCCTAAATTTCGGACACATTTCAAACTAAGTCTTATTAAGGAAACTTTTGTTTTACTTCCATAGCAATTACTGTCTTCTTTGTCTTATTGTCTCTGTTAAGAATAATAATAATAATGTTAATAATTTGTTTCAATTTACAATATCTATTATTTACTAATTGTATATTATATTGAAATAAAATAAACAATATTGGCGATAATTGTTATGTGAATTGTAATATATTATGTAAACAACTAATGGTTTCATTAAAACCAATATATAATCAATATTTTAATGTTATGTAAAATTTGTAATTACTAACTAATACTATGTACTAACTACATAACAAGGTCTTCCCATTAAAACTTTAACGTTTTAAAAAATCGTTCTAGTACCTAGAGTGTGTTTACTGTACGAGGTAGCGAGAGTCGAGTATGCAGACTATTATTAGAACAATCGATATGAACCATGCACGCACGCTACCAACTAAACCTTTTACAACAAATCTTTTAAAATCACTGTTATCAATAAAACATACAGCTTATAACAAACTAAAAGCAATTAGAATAATTATTGTAGTATTAAGTTACATAACAAGCACTGTGTAACAATGATATTTATTTAATTGGACGCCATTTGCACCAATACGTAATAACAGATTATAGCAATTGCATTATCCAGTTTAATGTGTAATAAAATAATTCTCTCTTGTTTGTTTATTAACAACTGTAATAATATACCGCTCCAATTAGATTTTAAGCTATTATCAAATAACTGTTGGTTATTTGGTTATATATTTTTTATATGAAATATATTTATAATTAAAGCTCAAAACTTGGACTCCCACAATTAGAAAGTTATTTATCTATAAATATACGGAATCAGACTTGGATTTTTTTGCAAATTAAGGCCCTTTTCACTCATTTACTATAAAGATATACAAATAAGATTGTCTAAGGTATTGTTGTCTACTGCTTAATGCCAGCAGATTTACAAGTGCTTTCTAAGTAACCGGCATTTTGTTATGTCAGAAGTTAGTCAAAATCTCATTTCTGCATCCCTCGGGAACAGTACTTTTTATCACGATGAAATGTACCCTATGTCCATTTCTGTAGCTCTGTTAACTTGTGTGCAAAGTGATATGATCTGTTGAGTAGTACAGACCTAAGAGCGTAACAAACAAACTGACTTGTTTCTTTATGACATTAGTTAGGATACATCAATTGTACTCACGAACAGTTACACTTATCTTTACTAATTGGAACGTGCAACTGTAGCCGTGGATAAATTTGGTTACTCCAATAAACTAAGGATAAATAAAAAAATTAAGACGTCTATAAAAGGCATACCATCTTAATTATAATAACAACATTTCTGAAAATAAATGTCAGAATTGTCCAACAAATTAACCGTCAATAATTTGTTTACAAAAACATCACGTATCGTAAAATATGAGTAAACAAAGTCGTAAATGCGACGGACCGAGATTACTTAAGTCACTAGTAAACATCTCCGGATTCACCCTTATTTTATCTCCAAATGTGATATAAAAGATTTCCGGTACGTAATTCCTAGAACATCTGCTTTTCTGACTTAAGTATTAATAAACTACATTTTCTAGACTATATTATAATCCCAATATTTGTTATAACAGACTGAGAAACAGTAAGTTATTTACACATGTTACAAGACCCAATCCTCAATCTGAAGACGGTGTAAACTTGACAATTGAGTCTCACAACTCAATAAAGCTATAATTGAGTAAACTCAAGTCTGCACTAACGAAGTAACTTTTGTTTAGTCATAATTATCGTAACTTTAGCCAATATCATTAATCATTTATTATTTAGTCTTATCTCTGTTTTTCCTATTCTTTATTGTAATATAATAAATATTGTATTTGTGTTATATTTCTGCTATTTTAACAGTTTTATGTATTTTAATCTGAAATTTTATCTGACAATATACTTTTGTACCCACACATGCGCGAGCTCTCACACATATACACTCATGATAATATTTTATTGCTCATAATACAGGAATTCCCCTCATAACATTTCATGCCCGTCACCGTAATAGACACGTATATACGGCAAAAATGTAAATAATTTTTATAGCATTCTCAATAGATTAAAATTATATCTATTAAATATGTAAGGAATATATATTTAATAGATATAGTACAGTGAATCATAATAGTCTAGACTATTCGAGTATTAACTTTTTGCGACTGAACTGACATTTAAACTGGTGCATACAAATTATGGTTTCATCACGCCACAGTTGTTTTGAAATTCCACGGACTCATACCCACATTATGGTAATAATTTTCACTGTCATTTGAATTCTAAACTTTGAATAAAAATATAATAACTGCAAATCCATTTAAACTTTATTATCAATTTCGATTTGATAAAATTTTCAAGAAATATGAGAACTCTGACTTTGCTTAGACACCTCCAAGCATAAATATAATTAATAAGCATTCGAGTTTATTTTTAATCATATATAAAGTATAAACAATACGAATTATAAGAAATAATAGATTATTACGGAATACGTCAAGAAATTTCTATGTAAAACTGAAAATATTAATAAATAATTTCTAATACTTAAGCAGCGCTAAGGGACGGCGGGAAGTCAATGGCGGTTCGTTTATCATTAGAGTCACGATTCAATTACTCGATCAGATGCCGCTGACATTCCTTCTCTCCAACTTCGACCAAGAAAAATATTTAATTAAGAAAATATACTCAATTTTTTACATTTATTTGAACATGACAGATATTGTCAGAAAATGTTTTATTTACTTCATAAAAGTTAAAAAGTGAGTTTTTCCGCTAACTGTACTTCAGATTCCTTTTTCCCGAGCGGACGACCTCAAGTCGTCTGGGATTCTTAATTAAATATAAGACTCTGAATATTCATTCGATAATTTAAATAATAATGAATTTTCGAATGATCAGAATAAATGGAATACCTTGTGTCCTTTGAAACAAGAATTCGTTACAATGAACTAATATTTACAATAAAACTTATAATGAAATATATCAATTCCTTTATAACGCCAAAATGCTATTACAATTCGCAAACAGGTAAGCTTCAGTGCTTAAAATTTACATAATATGAAGTTGTTATTAAATACCATTATAGTATTATTATAACCATTATTACTTCATTGGATATCTGTCAGTGTCTACATTGATTTTGATTGCGGTTGCTGCAAATGACTTGTGACGAGGTCATTCACCCGTGCTACAAATATTTTCCAATAACTTCGTGACAATCAGCAGTCAGAATGTCAAATATAATTTCAAGTATTTTTACATTGAAAATTTTAATAGTATATTTAATAGTATATTTAATAGCATATAGTATTGAAAATTTTTAATAGTATATTTTTAATAGTAAAACATGAAAAAAGCACTTAGATTATTATAAAAATAATATTTTATACTGAGTTAAACTAACCACTTTATTTCGAACTAGCTCTTGGTCTAAAAGCTACACAGGGATAAAAATATAATTTCCCACTCATAAAGTACGTAGAGCTTTTTGTAAGCTAAGGGAATTGTAATACTAGCAACACTATATCACAGAGGAAGGTAGACTTACGAGTGTTGTAGCATTCAACAATTTTTTATTAGCGTCTCGAGCCTACAATTATACAAGTCTAGCAGTTTTTATATTATAACATATTTGTATAAAACTATCTATAATCATGTATAGTCATGTTAAGCTTATTTAAATTTTAATAAATATAGAACGAAAATAAATCTATATGGGTAGTTATTCAAACCGGCTACCTCTGGGAAATACCGATAAAGACGCTATGGAATGCTAAATTCATCGAACCGGGTAGCGATAACGTAGCTCAATTGGTAGACCGACGGAACGGTTTCCCAGAGGTCTCGGGTCAAATAACTTCCCGTATCGGTTATTTTTCATTCTATATTTATTTAAAATTTACAATTTGTTTGTATTACAGTTTGTTTTGTTTATCTTATCCCTACAGTAACAAGGCTATATAGACTAAAAGTTTCTCGAATACTTAAAAAACTTGTTTGCGTCAGTGATCTACTTTACATACTAACGCCATCTTGTAAGCTTCATACAACTTTATTTTGTTTTTTAAAAATCGTGTATGTTTTAATTGAAATAGTTTTGCTAATGAACTAAGTTCTAAACGTTGGGGCTAGGTGTAATGTGTACCATAACCTGCGTTAGATTTGAACTGAACTAACGGTGAAAATTTCATAGAGATTTCAATTAGTTCAGCAGTTTTTTCTTAATACACTAATTTATAAAGAAATATACAAAAAAAGTATATATTGATAGTGCCTTAGCTTATTAGTATTTATCTTTAGTTGTTATAAAATAAATTATATTTAATTTGACTGCTATGATGTAAAAGAGACTCCAATATATATATAAGTATACGCAAAAATTTAGCAATACAACAATGAGTTTTCAAACCCATTTTAAAATTCATGACAATCTCGAAACGCCAAAAACCTGCCAAAATTTGAAACCCATGGAGCGACAGAAAACCTTTTAAAAGTCATCGTGTTGGAAAATAGGCTCAGAATTCCGTAGCGTCGGGGCGTCCGGAGACAAATGCTTATATTGACGTGTAATGGATTTTTGAATGGCACACCACTCGACCGGATAAACCGGTTAGAACCGGTCCCGACCGGTTTGTGAATACCGATCCTAGGCTGCACATGCGTTCGCTAATTTGAAAAGGTATTGCTTTGGGGTGTCAAAGGTTCAGTGGGTTTTAAACGAGACATAATATAATTTTTGGTACGATTATACATGTCGACGATTGTAGGACTATTGGGTCTAAGCATTTTTTTTTTGCGAAATAGAATTATATACATATTTGGAACCAGTGATTGTTTAAAATAAGTAAAAAACTCGATTTCGCAAAAAAAATCCCGTAGACCAAATAACCCTGGAACCATCGATATATATGTATTACACGTGAAGTTTTTTTTTTTTATATATTATTAAGACCGACTAACAAAACCATCTCTTTATAACATATTATTAGTACCCTCGCGTTGGTGGCAAAAGTTTATGCTCTCGGTATTTGCTAGGAAATAAAACTCTTACGCAAAGGAACGAACTAATAAATCGAATGTTGCCGCAATGAACCGCTCACCCGTTTGAACCAAGTTTCTATTTAAGCGCTTATTCGACTTACTCACGTTTAATTAAATCTGGTTATTTCCATCTTGATTGAACAGTTAGTTATTTCCTGGTTCATTTGATGCAGGGATTGTTCTTTCTATTTACAAAGTAACTTTTTTAATTACCTTTGTGGGAAATGGAATGAGGATTTGTAGATTTTCTTTTATTAAAATAATGTAAAAATATTACAAATAGCAACGGGACGGTTTCCCAGAGGTTGCGGGTTCGAATCTCTGCTCGTTATGTTTATTAAAAACTTCAAATAAAGATTTAACCTATATGAGAAGAATGTTAGGAAAGGTTTAAATTATGTAAAATATAACATCTAAATCTAAAGACGTATTTACGAGGGCTCAAATACTAAACGATAATATATACAGAAAAAAGGTATGTTTAATTTACTTTGTCACTAACCTCAGCCATTGTGTTGCAGGTGCAGTCGGTGGTGACGGAGATGACAGCGATGATAAGGAAAAGGAAGAAGAAGCCGAACGTGAGCGGCAGGAGGCCATCAAAGAGGCAGAAGACCGACGCAAGGAAAAGCACCGCAAGATGGAGGAAGAACGGGAGAAGATGCGCCAGGAGATCAGGGATAAGGTAGGCGAAAGTAATGACACTTGATAATATAAGAAGTAAAAATGTTTTATAGCATTTCTGAAGACTTTCATTGTTTTCATTTTATGTAATTATATAATTATTTCATTTGTAATTGCAATTAAGTCATTTTTAATTACTTTTCAATTCCGATGTCAATATGTTATTTATACCATTATATTCTGGAATTATTTTACATTCATGACTTCAATAGTTCCAGTGTTATTTTAGGCAAATTTAGTTGAACACACTTCAATATACTTGAACATTTTCCTTGCAAAGTAAGATAGTCTCGAGGCCTCGTTGATACGAAATGTAAACATTAAGAATATGCTAAATGCACGGGAATTCTCGGTACTGTTGAGTGCTCTTCAGCAGAGGTTAGGAAAGTTGGCTCGCTTCCAGAACTTAAAAACTTTTGATCTTTAGTACAGATGACAACACGCTTAATAAAAATGTAATAAAAGAGTTCAAATAATAAAATTAGCACCAAAAGAAAATAACAAACCAAATAATGCACCAAAAGAAAATAAACAAGGAAAATTTTATAATAAACAAGTATTGCAGACAAAAGAATTATCAAACAAAGTTTGTTACCAAAAATCCGTCAAATTCCAGGCAATCGGTGAACGGACAATTAATAGCAAACGGGTCAAGGAGCTGCTTCATACGTGGGTGAATCGTGCGAGTCTCATATTTCGTATTGTTAATTTACTGGTTTTTAGAACTTAATTTAAAACTATTGTTTATAGAATCTATATAATTTTGGCTTTATCTTACCAAATATATAAAATAGTTTCATCTTATTTCAAACGTCCGTAAATATTTTATCCCGCTATTTCAGAGTTTAAAACCTTGAATTTCCAAAAATGTATTTTTATAAAAGCATAAGTTGTATATTCTTTTTCTATTTATTATTTATTTATTATTATTATATCTTAAATTCTTCTTAAAAAATCGTTGCTCACATCTGAGCAAGATAATATCTACTTGGGTGATTTTTATCTACAATTTGAAGAATTGCATTATTAACAATATTAATTGAGTTCATATAGTTACGGGTAATCAACGTCATATAACAGTCATTCTAGCACAATGTTTAATGTTCATATATTATTTACACGCATTAATTTAATTAAATCTCGACATTTATACTGCATTGCAGTTATTATTCTAAACTTGCAGTCTGTTTTTTTTAGAATTATTTTATTTAAAATACAAACAAACACAGCTATCTTATAAGTTCTTTTTATTGTTGTTTCTTTTGTCTGCTTTCACGTGCTTTTTCTTTGTTCTTTTGCATTCAAAAACATTTTTATAATGAGAGCGTTCTACGAAATAGTATGAGAGTCAAGCAAAGTTTACGCATTAGATAACAGGATACAAAAATACTATAAAATAATATTAACGTACATATGGTAATAAAACGTCAATCCCTATTGCACTGTTCCATATGGTATTCACGAAGAAAAACCATTAACTCCTAGACTAATAGGATTTTATTCACTTAAATACATTGTTATAATACATATATTATATAATAATAGTTATTAGTATGCATAACCTCATGCAAATGTATCCTCCGGCAGCGAAATCCATTTAGTGATTTGAATGTCTCTAACGAGCGATGTATCGATGTACCGTACACCAGTGTTATCATCATTTATGCAGGATTTATATACAAATATATTGTGTAATCTCTTAATAGTACAGTTTTGGTTTAGTGTTTGAAATTTATCGGTAAGTTTAACTGGAATACTACGAAATTTTGCCAATGAATTAATAATTACATATTTATATAATAAGGTATTTAACTATCATTAAAAAGGAAAAATCTGAACACTTATTTCGTACATCACACACGGCGGCCATCTTAGACTTAGTGCAGGTAATTGAGAAGTGGCAGTTTCTAAAGACCTGACCTATTTATTTCATTCTAATTTGAACTCAAAGAACTAGCAAGTTCTTGAAAATGCCTTTGATTATAAGACCTGTACTATAATGATAATTAGGGAACTGAATAATTTTAATATATAATTTAGAGCAAAAATCTCAATACACCTATTTCCTTAGAGCGTATTATTTTAATAATAGATATTTCTACACTGTAAGTGAATATTAAACTAGAAGTTAATTTAATTATATCCAGTACGTAATAGTAATCCACTTAGTAATATTGTGGCGGTAATATTACATAACAAACTATCCAAGTTGATACTAGCGACGTAGCTCGGCGATACCCGAAAAGTCAAAAGATAATCATTCGAGTAGAATATGGACGCAGACGGTCTACTATTAGTTCCCCTGACTCCTGAGCCGAAAGTTGTTAGTTATATTCTCACAGGACCAACTCGTGATCCGTAGATTTTGTTTCGAATTTGGGTACATTTTATATAAGAAACTCTGATGACTTAATATATAACCATTATATTAACCGGCTGTTTACAAAATCTAACTACTATTTAAATTTCAATAAATAAAATAAAAACTGTAAAGACAATTTGCAAGACGCACTTCATCTATAAATAGAAACCTACTCCGCATCTTCTAATTTATTAGAAACAGAAAGATGGAACAGAAAAGGGGACTTATAATAATCAATTACTGTTATGTTTAACAAAATTGAATAGTCTATTAGATATGATACCGGGGGCATTTAGTAGTACATAAAATATAATAGAATTACTCGCGTAAGTTACCATCCAACAATCTGCTCACTAATAGCTATTAGGCGCCAGCTTTCAAACTCTCCTCTAATAAAATTTGTGCTTCAATGCGCTCGTCAAAGGCCTGGCTAATTCGCTGTAACTTGGAGTGCTGTGCCGTGTGGTGGGGTTCGAATATCAGCGTATTTATTATAAACGTAATCTATATATTTCTTTAAAAATGTAACTCATTTTTAATATTAGTATATTTTTGCAGAATCTCAATAAGCAACAAGATATTTTGAGTTATTCACTGCGAATATTTTATAACGAAATCTTGTTTAAAAATTTAAATAGTGAACTAAAATTCCCGTTTATATGGAGAAGACTGGAATTTTTAAATTGAAATTCTCAACTCCCATGGCCCCCAAGACGTGAAAATTCGAATACGACCCATACATTTACATATGTAAAACCAATAAGCGTTCGCTCTATACAATTTGCAGGCGTCGTGACGAAACGGGCGTGATCTTATTATTTGTATTGAGAACTTGCTCCATTTATCAGCTCCATTTCGTTCCTTAAATTATTCCGTGCGTCAAGAATTTTTAAATTTGACATAAATATATATAAATATAGACCTTGCGTCGATATAAATATCAATGCTTTTGAATTGATGTGACCTGCGATCGGCCCTCATCAGTAATGGTTCCTGAATCAACCAGCACTTTATGTTTGTATGTATACATTTACAATTTAAGGTCTCTCGATTTTTTCATTTATTGGCTAATATAACATAATTTACCTCATGGTAATAATACTTAAGCAATGATTTTTATTAATCACAATAAAAAACCTATTTTATATTTTTTTGACCCATATTTTTGAAATGTATACGACTCATTTTACAGCTTATTTCTTTATGGAAAAAGTTCGAACCCCTAACTTCGCAAGACGAAATTTTATTAGATCGGTCAATTACTCCCAAATTCTCATAAGTACAGCAGAGCACGTAAAAACATTTGACAGAATTCTAGCTTTTAAATCCTTGCTTTTAAGAATTGTTTTTGTCTAACTTTGTTATAAGTTATAATTTACAGTCCATGGTATTGCCTGACCCAGTCGTAACTTGAAGTGGTCGCTGTTATATGAAAGGGTTTGATAATATCGGTTCTAATACTTAAAATTGATTGCAAAGCTCTTATTGAAAGTGCTTTGAAGTATTATTTATGTTTTAGATTCGATTTCAAAAGACGGATGATAACACAGTTATATTATATATATTTTAGAAAATTACTTAGGAATAATGAAGCAACTATCGTTACAAGATACGAGACAAATGACACGTATCAATAAAAATAAATATCATTTAAGAAACAAGCGTCACTTAATTAATGAGAATAGTTATCCATACATAATCAACATCGCTGTTAGAGGGGCCGCACCCCACAATTAAAACTTTTCCGATACGAGAGCGTAGTGCAAGTTACAGCGATATGATTGAGCGTTTGTATCACAGGTAAAGTTGTTGACAGTTGCATTGATCATTTGAACTATAATTGGAAATGATTATATATATGTATGTTTTTGTATAACTGTATAATGACATTTAGGTTCAATTCGTAACCTTTTTTTAACTCAAACAAACTCCTCTCTCGCCCCATCTCTTTAAATACAGCAGTAAGTACTAGTCAAGTGTTAGTAAACTCAATCTCAACTCAAGATGACAAACACTACAGACGAGGAAACTAACGTACTATCTATTTTATATAAACGGTGTAGTAACAAAAAATACTAAGTGTAGTTACAAAAATGCACACATTTTTGTTCTAGTTCTTGACAATTGGTTTTAAAACTTCAAATAGTATTAATTATAATAATCTAATCTGATAATCTAAATATTCATAAAATAATACGTTACTTTTTTAATACTATCAATTAGAGTCTAACGTTTAAGTACCGCTTACCATACTTTCTTAGTGAACAAAGTTATTTGAGTTTTTAAGAATTATGGATAATAATCCTATAGTAATAAAATAGTAATTCTATAGTAATAAATGTTATTTGAAATTCCGTAACCTGCAGGGTGAAGTATGTAGGTAAAATATTTTTGCATTATCTGAGATAATGGAAATTCCATTGGACTTATAACTGAAATACTTTTAAAATTACTTCGGATGCTAAAATAACTAAGTTGTTTTGATGATTCAATACTTTTAATGATATGAAGTCAGTTTTGACTTAATTTATTGTAAATTTTCTTTTCTTTTCCTTTTGTTATAATATATAAATGTAGATAATAAATGTAGAATATATATAATTGCTATTCAATGTTATTCAAAGTTAAGTTAATAAAGTAGTCGATATTAGTAATTAAAAAAACTCAAAATGAATTTATATAAATATAGAACGAAAATGAATGTCATTTTTTAGTATATTCATTTATAAATATATCATTTATAAATATATTTTTATACTGATAATAATCGGTGAAATACGATTTATGAAAAAAATATTTTCATTTTAAAGGCAATAAAAGTATTAGTATTATAAAAAAAAACATTTGTATTTATGTTTTCAATACCCGTCGAACTTCCTAAATCCAGTATAATCTGTTACACACAGATGCCTACATAACATATTTTGAATCCCATGTATTCGACCCGACGTCTACAATATATTCCACGTCATGGCTAAGCCGACATACGCTAAACACCCCATAAAACAAGGAAATCGGTAGTACGGTCAGCATGTAACATTACTTTCTGCAAATCCAAAAAATCTCAATAACAGCTTTACTTTACATCAAAAATCTCTTTTATTACTGATAAAATATAACATTAAATAAACACTAAGTTATTGCAGTTAATATTGACTTCGGGCTTCGATATACACAGCAACGCAAATCCCTCTAAAACATAATAGTCTCATGTTTTTTTTGCTACCATTACCGTTCAACACTTCGAGCGACACATTACACGCTCCATTGCGCTGTGTCGGTGCCGATGTGATTTACATTCGCCTTCATTACGCGACATGTATTTCGATTTTATGGAAGGGCTCTTTATGGGGTTGTGCGCTGAACGAAATTATTGGATCCCTTTTTTAATGGAAGGGGTCGGATCTTATATATATGTCAAATATACTATATTTAGGTATATTTCATGACAATATAGAAAAAGTAAATTTTACCTCTTTAGGCCGCCATAGCGCATTTAAACAAACTTTATATGATCTTACCTTATTTGGCTGCCATTATTTTAAAACATACTATTCTATAAAAATATATTAAGTATAAACTAATACAAATATAAACAAGGTTCTACGAAAATAAACCTACAACACTGAGGTCATCGTCCTTGAAATTGCGCAAAGATTGCAGAGGGCGCCACTAATACACTTACGAACTCATCTACCGGAAATTGATTGAAACTCAAACGATGGCGGGCTAGATTATTGTTTTATTGTACGCTGATGGTTATCTAACCTCTTTTAGTAAGTAATTTAAAACTTTACACTCAGATTTAATGAATGAGTATGGATTTTAGTTATATATTTATTTTAGTAGACTTCTACATTTAATTAAGTAGTTTCGAGGCTATTATAATATATATTACTGAAGAGATTTTGATGTATGTTTTGGTGGATTATAACTTATAATATACAACAATGTATATGATATCGTATTGCGGATTTTTCTAATTATCACGGATTAACCTTAAAAAAGATTTTGGCTATAATTAGAATAAAACAAAACTTTTGCACGGGTGTTGATGAAATTTTATGTTGAGTTATTTATATAACAATTAACTTACACTTTACACTTAATTTTAGTTTTCAGTGTAAAACAATGTCACTGGTTTTTTAGGCTATAATCTTTTCGGTCATAAAAAAATATTGTGATTTTGTGTAAATTTAGTGTTTCCAAAAGTAGCTTTTTATTTAGGGTAAGGGAAAGCAGCTATAGTCCTTTTCAAGAACTAATATTAGATAAGATCTATAGTTTGATCGTTTCATAGAACTTTATTTTGTGACCTCACTCATTTTTTTTTTTCTTTTTTTTTTTTTTTGTATGTCTATGCTGTTAGCCCTGTTGGCTATCAGCTACAGCGTCACCGGGGGAGATGACGTCACTCAGAAGAAAGATGACAATAGTGCAGTGAATAAGCTCATAGATGTGAAATTGACTCTAGTAGGGAGTCCGTTCCACGTGACTCCCTAATCGAGTCAGGTTGACTTCTTTGAGGCTATCTCTACTGAAGAGGACGAAACGAGAAGAAGAATTAGAACATGCAGATTGATATAGTTTTAAGGGACAAGTAAATCATCATCACACGGAGGAAGATTTCAACAAAATATAAGCCATTTTAATAACTTATTGGTCTACTTTTGATAATCATAATGTAACCAAAATATAATGTAATCAATGTAATGTACAGCACCATATAATTAGTCAACAATTAGTCAGAATAATATAAAGATATTTTCTAAATTTTCATTTTATTTTTAAGTTTTCATGTTTACTTTATAAATATTTTGGTTTCTTAAGGCGTAAATTAGGTAATTACGGTAATTTAGATTTAACCTATGTGCAGATAATTTAAATATATTATGTATGTAGCCTTAAGTATTCTTGAAATAAAACATTATTATTGTTATTACATTATGAATTGCATCTAGCCTAACGGCCAAGTGCCAATATTTTATTTGTAATCAAATATAAATATAAAAAATATAATTTTAATCAAAAACATATGTTAACAATAAACTGATGTTTAAACTTAAACCTAAATTAATGGAGGCGTAATGAAAGTAATAAATCAGTTCCAAATACGCAGTCGGATTCAAAACCTCCTAATTGTTGTTTATTTCGACATAATTCATACTTGCCTTCATTAACTTAATCTCCGGTAAAGGTAATATTGTTAATTTATGACAACGGACACACAAATTAAATTATATTGTTATTTATTTGACCCCTTATTTTATGTACGAAGTTTTGTTGTCGAACACACACATGTATGTAACATCATTATTTCTACCCTCTATAATGATTAAAAAAAAAACACTTTTCGACTTTCCTTAATTATTATTTTATTGTTGGATGGTACTTGACATTTAAGAAACTAAGAAACGTATAAAAAATATTACTATACTTTTTCCAGAGTATTTTTTTTCTAATTAGGACAAAAAAAAACCAAGACGTCAGTTCGCTTGTCGGGTATCGGCTAATGAAGTCCCTGGAGGATGATTTTAAAATAAATATAAATTCTCGACCCGCAGTCTGCATATCAATTGAGGATTATGTAAAGAGGATTTTGGATTTTAGGTCATTTTTAATTAAGCCTATTAATTTGGTTAGGTGATGAGATTGTATTTTTTTTAGTTACTGTTTTATTAAAACCTCAATCTATACTAATTAGAAGACTTGTTGGGCTTTTTCTTTTCAACGCTAATCACTGAAAGTAAAAGACGGGTTTGATTTTTTTTTCATTTATCCCTATATAAGGTTTTAATAGTTCATAAATAATATCACAGTATTACCGAATCTAAGAAATGTGATAATCCTTTTAATCTTACCCGGTTAAAAAAGTTTCCAATAAAAAGACATTAGTTTACTATACGTGTAACGGATTATACAAGGAAAAAAAAACTTGCACAATATCTAACAGTAAATAATATTATGACATTGATTATATATTACTCACGCAATTCCATATTTTGTGGTTTTTCTTCCCACATAAATCTTCATGAATAAATCATAAAATAAATAAATTCATAAATTGTTTAGTGATAAAATAATATATCATAGACAATACCGTCCTATAATAACACAATATGATGATAGGAACGTATTGTATGTGGTATTGTGAATTAAATGGAGTCCGTTGGGAAATTACACGGAACCCGACGACACGATTTGTCGTGAGTGACGCTGACGGGTTTCATTATTTTTTTTACTTTGAACGAATTCATTTTCAAAAACTTACCTAGTCTTGCCATAAATATTGTAACAAAATATTTTAGACTAAGTATTTGTACCAGTGTTAAAAAATTGCTTTGTAATAATTATATTCTATCAGAAATACTGGTAAATTTATTTGTACCTATTTATCTGTATGTATTATGTTTTTACAATAATAGATTATTGCTCTAAAGGTCAAGACTTATCAATGTTTCATAGAATAATGGAATGTCGTCTCTCGGGGCGTTCATAGCGTTATTGAGCTAATATTTGCTCTCGTACAATGTTTATTTCTTATCCCTTTTTATTGTGGACAATAAAACCTATTTTCAACGCTTTTATTGCTATTTGAAAGACTTTTAATATCAAGTCTGAGAGATATAAACTATTTTGAAAAGTATTATTGTGTGTCTACTCTAATTATTAATTATTTTATTGTTTTAATGCCTCTTCCAGTACAAAATCCCCAAAAAGGAAGAGATAGCGGAACAGCAGCAACAAGAGCCAGATAATCCTCTGATGAGGAAGAAGAAAACTCCCGAGGAGCTGGCAGCAGAGGCTGAGCTCGAGGATCAAGATGAGTTCACTAGTGAGTGCACAATTAAGATTAATACAGATTAAGGAATTAGAACTGATTCCACAATTGCCTCTTTAGAATTTAAACACAATTTTCGATATTCTTTTTTTTTAGTTATCCTCAGAGAAATGTGACCGAATTTATTAAAGAACAGTAATTTTCCTTTTTCATCAATTTACCAAGTTTTTTCGTTGAATTAAATTGGACATTTTGCTTGCTCTTAAAAAGTTTCTCGAAGTCAAATTACTTTTTGGGGAATAATCTGCATATAAAAGAGACTAATTATAAATATTATGAATATTTTGATAGAATTAAATCAAATTTATTTAAATACACTGTGTTATTCCAGAATTGAAAAACACCATAGAAACTCAAGTGAACGAACTGAAGTCCCAGATCGAGAGCAAGTGCGTGATGCAGTGAGCGCGCACCAGACAAATACATGATGTAGCTGTGCGAGTCACATGTCCCCGACACCCTACACCCGACACCCGACACCCAACACCCGACATCCAACCACAGAACAATATTTCGTTCAGAAACCATCCCGCGCTCAAACATTTTTGTAGGAAGAATCTAAATTTAAACATTTTTTCGGAACGTAGTTGGCTAGTGGCGCGTTGGTGCTTGATAATGAGCAATAATATTTTTATACATTCATAAATTGAGAGCGGCCCTCGTCACCAGAAATAGTCACGGTAATTAATATACGTTAGGTCAAAAAGTCATCGTTGAATGGGCTTCCGGTTACCGGATACCGGCTACCGGCCACCAGCTGCCAGGCGACCGATCACAGCGAGGGATGCCACTCTATCCCCTGTTATATGACGCTTGTGATATATTGTTATTTAAGTGTAAAGTGAATAAATTTAATACAAGAACGGTGTAATATTATTAAAGGAGGGAATGAACGTAGTTTAAGAAGTTTGGCACGCGTGTAGGCTCAATACTCAATTATTCTTCTCTTGTCTGATCTTCGGAATTCGACTTACATTGAAATAACAATGTATTCGGTCTCGATTGATTTGTTTCATCCAAATTCCGCTCGGCTTGTTTCGGTGTTTGGCTTCGCTCTGCTCTCTTCGACTCTTCAACTTTTGCCTCGAAATCTTTTGCATGCGTGCTTTGCAGTGTATCGATATCGTGTCAGTGTGTTTTGTTTAGGTGTGTGTAACCTGTAACCGACCTAGCCTTAATGTCCACATCGAATATAATAGGTACAATATTGTTACTGGTACCGCGAGAGACTCGCAATATGTAATCGTCGTCGTTATGTTCTTGCATGTCTAATATAAGGTCAATGTTTAGATTAATGTAAAGTTGTAGATAAACGAGACCTCTTGTTGTTTTACCGTTGAATCAAGTTAGCGTAGTTGACGCGATTCTAATGTTTTATCGATGTTTTATGCTTAGGATAAAGTAACAATGTGCGAGCAAATTTTTCGAGCGATTAACATTACGGGTAAGACGATCCGCGTAGAGGCTAAACAAAGTGAAGGCATCCCCGATAAAAGCTATTAGGATGCGGATTAAAGAGTTGTGAACAAGGCTAATGGTTCGAATTATTATCTCCACGAATAAGCTGCAAATGCAAAAGATTTGTTATCGTCAAAAGCTGTGATATATGAATATAATAAACTAACGCTGTGCGCCTGACGCGGCCAGCCCGCTCGCGCTCTCTCACTTAGCTACTTGATCTTTCACTAATACCATCTTCACTTGGATTTACGGTCGTCCACTCTTCTAGTAGATTTCAAGTTCTTCAACGAAAACTTTCATGGAATCAGCACATCATGTATTTCTATCATTAGTTTTATATTAACTTCTATAGCAATTGCTTGCTAGTTATTTTATAAGCGATATTTACCCAGTATTTGCAAACCATTGTCAATCCACTGCGGAAACAGATCTATTCGATATACACCTATTGTAAATATAAAAATCAACGATAGTTTGAGATCGTCTATTGGAAGCGTCTATTTTCTGATGTACAAATTCAATTTCATTCTCTGAAACGAGGGATATTTTCATAGCTTCTTTGGATAGTCCTACGTTGTGCACTCTTGCTCCCGCAGTCTGTTCGAAGTCTACGATGGGTTCCCGAAAGAGATCGACCCGTCCGTCTTCTGTACTCAAAAAATCACAATCTATGTAATATTAAGATATAACATTAAAACTTCACCGTGTACGTGTGTCTAGGCTAGGTTTATCATGTATTACGATAATAGCTCTATGTATGTGCATGGCAATTCTAGCTAATCTGTTGTTCGTAGTAACTAAACAATAATAGCGTTAAGATACTCTTGGACCTGTTTTAAATATTTTAACAAGACCAAAATCTTCTTCCTGTGTCCTGGCCCTTAATATTTCCTCTCCTCTCTTTCTATCTATCGTAGTTAACTGTAATCTTCGTTGTTGGCTCTCACGTAGTTGATAGTTTTAGAAATGTTATTTTGGTACGTAGCGAGGTTTAGGTATAACTGAACTTTAAAACCTACCTGTCACTAATTTAAAAAGAAACGTCTCTTAAGTGCATGAAGTGTGCTCTGACGTGTGATTGGTGTCGTTTTCTCTATTCCTAGTTGTTTACTTTCCTTAAGATTAGGCGCTTCAAAAGCTCTTGTTTGTAAGCTTTCGATGTTCGATGTATAGACTACAGCTGTAATTATAAAGTATAAGTGAATTGCTTCTAGCAATTGTCAAGGAATTTGGGTGATATCAAACGATTGTTACGAATTTTGTTAACGCCCATGATTGAAAAGGTTTGTGAAGTTTTATATTTATTTAGAAATAACGTTCATATTAATTTTATAAACACTTTAATTTGTGTAATTGTAATGAATTTAAAAGAGGTTTATACAAGGTAGATATGTAGCTTAGTTGTAATTGTAAATTATTCAATAGAGAACGCATCCAATTCGACAGTAGAATAATTTTAAGCTCCTAAGTGACTGACCAATTTCGAAAATTTTCTCCTAAAAATTATATCAGTTGAATTGATCTTATGACTTTTGCACTCAGGGTATTTATATTATTGTGTAGTTCTTGCAAATTTAACGAACACATTCACGCACACACGAACGTGTAAACAACAGCACACACGCACGCGGGTGTGCTCGCGACTTGCAAGAGCTATTATCATTCTTGTCTATTTACATTATGTACACGTTCAGTTAGATCATTTAGATTTCCTATGACTTTTTGGCCTGCGATGGCATTACTGAATCCTATCTTGCACTAGAATTTTAATAATTTAGGTCTGAACTTAGTAATGAGGCAGTTTGATCAGTGGCATAACGCAAATGAATTTACATTGTTATATTATCGTTGTGTGTGTTTGTACAACATGTTAATGGCTGTGACCGTCAGTAATGTTGAAGTGTGCGTGCATTGAGCTTGTATGCGTTATGTTTACGTGCGTCTGTGATTAAATGACATTATGTAAGTATGGAAGCAGTATGTTTGTGTGTTATTGTAAGAAAAAGAAATGGTATATCATCTCTTTTTCTGCATATAAACATGTTTGAGTGTGTGCGTGTATCTGGTATATAAAATGTGAATACTCTTGCGTTATTTCAATGGAAGAGATTACAGTACTTCACTTTCTTTATCAACTACAAGTAGATCGACACATCCTTATACAAAACATGTTAAATATTTTAAAATTTAGCCTATATATGCACTACATAGACGTTGACGCATTTGCTATTATATCATTTCATTATTGAAGAATGTTAATATAAAAGAACTTAAGCAAATAAAAGACACCAATAGTAAATGCGTCTTCAAATCTGGTCCTTCTGCCCGTCTCTATCTAGAATAAAGTTAGAAGAAAATCGTCTATTAAAAAGGTCTTCTCAAAGAGAGCTATATACAGATGTTATAAAAGGACTCAAGGATCAGATACCAATCTAAGACATAGAGACAACGACACAGCACATAAAGAGCTTCAGTATAACTGTTTGTTACATTATATACTTTGTGGACTTTTCCGGATAGTATAGAAATTATTTTGAATCAAAGAACTGACATTAAGTGCCACACACAAATTGTTGCGCTTTCGATTTTACACATTTTTTTAACAAAATTTTTCCTATATTGTACGTAAAAGTCTTGTTCAATTGGTTCATAGTTGATTCGTTGTGCTATCGGGAGAAAATTGATTCATTATTGCATTTTCTACCCGAATGTTTGTTTGTTCGTATAGAATAGTTATCGGCTAATAAGAACACAATATAGCTTTTAATATTAGTGGCATCTAGTGTTAATGAAAGTTTACCGAATAAATGTGTAACTCAAATATAGAAGTTGTGAACGAGGTTCACATTCTGTTGTTATTGAAGACGAGGTTAAAAATTTATCCACGATTACATTTAACTTAGAGTTATGGAAAAACGAAAATGAGGTTATTGTTGAAAATGTTTTTAGGTGAATAATATCGGATTGAGCTTTTGTGACTCTTGTTGTTAATAGATTACGTTCCGTTGCCGGACTGACGAACGATAGTGATCTTTGTGATTCAGGAATTAAGTTACAATTTTCGCTGTCTCTTCACTTATGTAGTCTCGTAAAGTAGGCTTGTTCGCTACTGATTGTTTACTACTGCAAAGCATTGTTAAATTTATTTATTGGGTCCTTATTAGTTATGTATAAAGTTTAGAGGTAGCCATTTTCATATTAACTACATTGTGAGTGTGAAAGTGGTTTATCTACCATGTTGTTAAATAATAAATAAACTAAATTGTACCACCAGAAAGGTCTTTTATTTATTGATACCTTACACTATGTATAATAAATCAATCATTGATATTTATCTGTAACTAAGCCGTGGGCACGAGTCGAAAGCAAGATAAGCAAACCCAAAAGAATTGGTGTGGCATAAAATACAGAACCTAAGGTGACTTTTAACAATCATATGATTTCGTTGTGGCTCAATGTAGAAGTCTGAAAATATCTATAAATATGTTTTGATTGTGGCATCTTTTCAACGTAAATCTATACTGCAAAGTTAGAAACAATGATTATGATTTTTGAAAAAAGCCTAAAAGATGTCACCACCGTCCCGATAAAGACGATCATATATAGAATACTTAATTCATCCAAACTGGAAACGATAAGGTAGCTTAATCGGTAGAACGATGGGACGGTTTTTCTAAGAACGAGAGTCATGTCATAGGAGGATAATAAAAAAATTAAAAATCCAACTTAGTTTCTTGTAGGTGGATAAACTGGTTTACACATTTATGATGGATTAGTTAGGATTAGTTGCACACATTTTATATATTTTTTTTAAACTATTTTCCTACCTAACTATTATTATTTTCTCATTTAAATAATAGGAGGACTATACACCAAAACAAATGAGGTCCTATCAAACACAAAACAATGCCTCAAATTCTATAAGAATCATTATAAAAGTTATATAGTTATTATACATCTCTATCAACTTTAGATTACGTTTTATTTAGGAATAATGAAATCAGGCAAATAGATGGGTATTTATAAATATTATTATTTAATAATAGAAATATTTATATTGATTTATACCTATGTTTTTGTTTTGTTAAATATAACGTATTTTTTCCATTAAAAGTTTAAGTAAATAATAATCCGATGTATTATATACATTTTAATAAGTTTCATAATCTAATTTTATATACAATTCTTAAAATTCTTAGCATAATTTCACTCTAATATTGTGATAGCTGTCAAAAATGTTTATATATTTTTATTAAAGTCGGCCAGCAATGAGAGAATGTCCTGTAAAGTTGTCTTGAAGAGGCCTGTACGTGATTTCTCAGTAATATCAATAATGGCGGTGTCGTCTGATAACTTGGTTTTTAATACGATTCCTTCATTAGAATCATTTTCTTTGTAGTCTTCATTTTCCTTGTCTCCAGTGTGTATTTCTATCGGCAGCTCGCCTATTTTCTTCAGCTTATTAATTATTTTACCAATTTTAAATGTTTCTTTGCTACTCTCAAGTACTTCGTTTTCAATTGAGTACTCTTCGTATTTCTTATTTTTATTTACGCTTCTTCGATTCCTTATTTTTTTGTCACTTGCATCTGTTTTTATTATGTCCTTAATGTTATTTAAAATTGAATTAGATTTCGGAATATCGTTATTGCTTTTTCTTCCTTTAGTTCGATTTTCTGCTAATATTTTTCTCATTGGTCTTAATTTTAAGTTCCTCTTGACACCTCTTAGCTTCAGAAATATGTTTTTTTTTATTCTACTCAACTTATCTTTGGCAAGCTTTGGAACTTGACCAACTAAAAGATTTCCTAACGACTGCTTGTCTGAACAGAAGTTCGTGATTGAAGAACGTGATTTGAAGTTACGGTTTAGTTTATTTTTTTCAGGTCTACTAGTATTTTCATCTTCACAGGTTTGTCGTTTTACACGTTTAGCATTATAATTAAAATGTGTATTACATTTTTGTTGATATTTTCTCAAATCATTATTAATATTATCAACACTTTCTTTTATTGCTTTGTTTTGCTCCCACATAATACTCTCTTCGGATTCCTCGATAGACTCCTGAGAACTAAGGTCATTAGTGTCTACTGATCTTTTGGTTTTAACTAAATTGTTATCTTCTGCATCATTGGTTTCAATGTCATAATTAAAATTATCGTTAACGGTTCTATTAATGTTACAAGCCTCCACTTGAGTATTAGCTAATACCCAAAAACCAAAAGACTTAGGTGGCAAATTGAACAAGAGTGTTTTATATGCGCGTACTCGTTTTACAACAGGCTTGATGTCTCCCTCATGTTGCATCGCATGACCATTCACAACAATATTTCTGTAAATATATGAAACATAAATAATACTTAGTTTGCTGCAGTAACAAAAATAAATATATAAATAAACCAAAAATCTACAATTAAATTTATTGAACTACTTAAAGAGTGCTAATAATTCATCGAGGTATAGACCGACATACATGACGGCAACTGGAGGCTCGAAGACCCTCGTGTCGATGAACATTACAAGTATAATAAGCGACCCTCACCCGTCGTCGTCAAGTCTCAACACGTACTGCAGCACGTCCCCGGCGGGGGCCAGCACGCCTTCCACAGCGATATGCGCCGGCCACCAGTGCGGGTTGGCTCCGTACAGCACCAGTGAGCCGCGCGATGCACATGACGAAAACAGAGGGACCTGGGACGAGCCATACACGGATAGCACGCGCTTACCCACTAGGTTTTTGAAGAGTAGGGCCATGTAGAAGCTCTGAAATATATATTTTCATCTAGGTTGTTAGGAAGGTTTCTGAAAGTACAAATATAATAGGATATTCATTTCCGAGGATAAATATGACGTTGTAATTATCAAAAATACCTCTCTCTATGCTCTCACATTTACAACAACTTATAGGATTTAAAAGCCAAGTAGTAACTGAATAATTGCTAGATCTCCCTAACATCAAGATAGTTCTTAGTAATATTGAATAAACGCCACTTCCTGTGCAATGTAAAGGAAACCACCAAAAAATGGACTACCATTTTTTGGTGGTTTCCTTTGTTCCAACAAAGTCTGTGAAGTCTCTCACACTACTAAGTGTGAGAGACTTCACAGACTTTGTTGAGCAACCTAAAACGTGGTGTTAGACTGTTTTGTTGATGAAAAAAAATTTATTAGATTAACTTTCTTCTTAGTTATATAGACGAGGGTGTCAATTGTCATTTTATAGTAAATAAGTAAATAGCACTAGGGTCGACTGGCAAATTTAGAGAAGGAGACCGCCCACTACTTGTTCAATAAATTTTGACAATATGATTGATTTTGAGATATAGTATGTATTAAAATCACATAATACGTATTTTTTGATAAATCCTATTTAGTGACACATAACTTATGATCCATCATGGATTATTATTATCTGAAAATAATGGTGATATAATAGCTATAACATTAGACGATAATATATGATATGATATAATAATCAATAATGACATCATATGATGTCATAACATCATATGACGATCTAATTGCAAGATAATAAATTATAGTTCGGATGGTAAGTAAATTGTGGATTTAGGTTTATTCGAATTCAGGAAAAAAAAAGAATGACAAGTAAAAAAAAAACTTGTTTCAAGTATCGTTTTACGATATTATACAGACTATCGTTTAAATGACTAAATATGGACAATATATTCTACTGACCAGTGTGGGTTGCCAGAGCTCATCCTCCTCTAGTTCCCAGAAGTGCACGGAGTATCCGTCGGCAGCGGCAGCGCCCAGCGACGATAGCCATTCCATTGCACGCTCCATTGACCTAAGCGGGCTCAGTGGACTCAGTGAACTGAATGCTGAATGCCCAGTGAACCACAGCGGCGTGTCGCTCAGACTGAGCAACTTGAACAAGTCGTAGCGATCGCGCTCAGACATGCGTTCGACTTCGCGGAAGGATGAGTTGCTGAGAAAAATGCACTTTTTAATAAACTATTAAATTAATACAATGAATTTTTAATAGACTATTAAATTAATACAATAAATAAAATTCTTCTCTTGTTGAAAAAAGTTATCGACGATTCGATCACTTTAGAATCAGATGAAACCATTTTTAGAACGAAAATGTAACTACCATTGTTTAAATGAAACCTTCTACTAAATCATATTTGCCTTTCAAATTATGTTTTACAATTTTAGGAAACAAGGCTATTTTTTTAATAACTCGTAATTAAATACAAATAACCCTGTATAAATAGAAACTTACCCGTTCAAAAATATTGCATCCATCATATCATTAGAAAAAGTTATGTAGTCTTTAAAGTCGCTCTTGGAGTAAGCTTGAAGACAGTTGGTGATGTCACTCCCCACTACTTTCCACTGCCCCGACTTCCCAGGAGGGAACGTGGCTAATATAACGCGTAGAGTTTCTAGATCGTTCAGATATTCTTCGATAGTCTGGTTTGTACATTCTGAAAATAATAATTAAAAACCTATATCATAAACCGATAAATTATTTTATCTTTATATCTTTTTGTCTACTCACTACACCCCGTGAGTAGACAAATTCAGTTGTCTCGTATAACTAGATTCTTTTCCCCTCACCTTTTACCCTGGCAACCTAAATGTCACGACGTTAACCAAGATCGTTTATGCTAATACCCTTTACCATTAATATGCTAATACCCTTTATGCTTTAGGCCGAATAAAAAATGACCAGATACTAAATTATTTATTAAAACGGACTCTTGATTTATAAACGCACAAATAAATAATATTCAATAGAGTTTTAATATTAACACATAATACATATACAATATAGACACACAACTGAGAGTATAAACACTATTCCACTGACCGTATCCAAGTTGCCAGTACATGTTATGTGCGCGGTGGCGATGCGCAGCGCTGAGCGCGTCCAGTGCAGGGTTGGGGTCCCACAGACCCGCTGCCGTACGAGGTTGCGAGCTGAGCGCCACCACCGGCTCCAGCCGAACACGTGCCGCCCGCCGTAGCAGCAACGACCATTGCCGCCGAGACACCTCTGTCTGGTGAACTGCGCACATTCACAGATATAAAATCGTTTACGTATAAAACTCTAATATTGAATGTTGATACCAAATATTCGGCCTTTGTGTTTAATATAGATGTACATACTTCTATATTACTTAAATATTTTTTAAATTACTGCAGAATCTACCTAGTAGCAATTACCAAAAAAATCAAAAAAAAGATTACGCTTACTTTTCTTACCTTCCGAGTTATCATTATTAATAGAACTTCTATATAGATTCAGTGAATTTTGTGTTTAGTGAGTTTTGAGAGTTTAGATTCATAAACAAAAATAAATTCATCCAAGCAGCCTAATAACTTACCACCCGACGCAATATTAGATAGATTCAGAGGAGGCTCATCTATGTAAAGAGTAGAGTTGCGGAAGGTCAGGTATGAAGTGGACGGGCCCGCGACACGTATGTACGCCGGAGCCAAGGAAGATGCCATGCAGAGACATTCTTTACTGTCAAAAACATTTACAATATGACACATGTTGATGGTTTTTTAATGAAGATAATATAACTTAGTCAAGGTATCTATAGTAAGTCTACCTCTAAGTAAACTTACTCTCACTGGTCCAGATGATGATAATGTTAAATACTATGGAAATGAGCTTTAAGATTTCTAACTATTTTAACTCCAATTATATCAACACCATCTATAATTAATATTTAATAAGTTTAGATAGAGTTTGTTTTAAACTAAATCTTACCATAATTAAAGAATAATATAAATCTATACTATCATTATTATTATATATTTTGTAAGTTGATTTTTGTGAAGTTTATCTCTGGAACCAATTAATTAATTTTAATAATCTTTTATTGTATATAAGATGATTGTTTTTCAGATGGACTTATTATAGATATATTTTTTGGGGACCCTCATAGACCTAGAAATATTAAAAGTTGTTCTTTGGCCCACACAGATCATGTTGTTGGAAATTCCGCTGAAAAACTTAATCTATACATATGTGTAATAAAATAATAAAGTACCTAACAAAATCTATACATTTTTTTTAAGGAAAACTAATTGACATGTAGGTACATGACAGAACTTAAAACATTCGATTTTCGATTCCAAAACTATACAACGGATTTTGAAGAATTGAAGAGATTACTTTAAATACGATTTTTTTTATTACGGAAAAAGCATAAGAATTGATTTAAGGTGATTAAAATAAAGCTAATGATGTAGGTATAGATTTAATTTTAAGTTGTGCTAAATGGTTTATGTTTTGAGTTTGAGTGAAAGAATGTGAACGAGGGAAACATGAAAAAGAGAACTTACCTTTTATACTTTTTACCAGACGAGAACAAAATCTTTGGATCTATAGTAAAACTTAAGAACCTGCTGTCTACGACATTTATATGTCGATCTGTCTTGATGTTAACATTGTATGTCTCTGCAGTAGTAGAAAAAACTAAATATATCAAAAACAATAGCAAATATGTAAACTTGTGATCCATGGCGAGAGAATAAGAGAATATTTAATGTAGTTGCACTTTTATAACTTGTCTTTATTATTATGTTGCAGTTATGTGATATAATAATAAAAATAGAAAACATATATTTAATAATTGAAATGTGAATAAACAAAATAGTTATACAATACGTAAAAGTAAATGTGGAGGTTCTTAGGAATATTTAATAATAATGATAAACAAACAGGGTTTCCTGAAGTAAATAGTCCGTTTCAAGGTTAAAGTTGTAATTCTTCGTACTTGCCTGCTGAAGTCGGTGACATACATTATTTTTGACATATATTTGTTATGAATATAAATACTAAACTTTAAACATTAAACAGTACTTAACTTTAAACAGTCTTTAAACATATTTGGTCAAGTTAACCTTATTAAAGCATTAAATAAATATATGGTATATAAATATAGTATATAAATATAGTAAATAAATATAAGTAAAATATTAATTTTAATAAGAATATAAACACCAGAGGTTCGAGTCGTAAATTCCAATCTTGTCAGCATTAGTGATTTTTTAAATTAGGTATATATATTTAAAAAAATGATTTTTAATTATACTGGATAAAATACTAAAGCAGATTAATGTAAAACTTTCCTTTTCATAGAATGAGATACCTACCAATATTTTTGAAATGTGGGCAATTTTATAATTCAACGAATTAATATTATAACAACAACATATTACTGCTGATTTGACACTTCATATGTTTGATTTTAAATACAAAATAACTTCCTACAACATAAATATATTGTATTGCATAAGCATTTTATTATTTCTTTTAAGTCACGTAACTAAAATAAACAACAAATCTATAAAATAAGTTCAAATAAATTAAGATCTACACTATCTAACTGCTAAAATCAAAATGTTTTCATTTAGTCATTTTCTATCTTAAAATTAATTAATACCAATAACTGCTACACAATGCCTTACTTTAAATTTAAGAACTATAAATTTTAACTATAATACTTTTCACAAGATTTAATCATCAAGTTACTTTATAATAATAATAATAAAGGACAAATTATACACATTGATCTAACCCTAAGAAGTAAGCAAAGTATTTGCTTGAGTTAAGGGTGTTACAACGATACAAATACATAGAAATACATATTATAATTACTGTGAATATATTTAATAACTACCAAACCCAGAAATACAGACATCTATGCTCATCACATACATGCCGGTTCCCGTCTGGAATCGAACCCAAGCCCCATTGCGTCGCTATAAGTCAGGCGTCTGCGCTAACCACTCGACCAACGGGGCGGGGCGGTAACATTACCTATATTTCTTCTACACATATAATTTAATGAGAACAAGTCGAGATCTGTTTATCCTTATATATTTAATTATGCTAAGTCTTTTGCCAATAAAATGCTCTTAAATTAAACTGAATTTGAAAAAAAAATCTGTCAACAATTCAATTTTAATGGGGCCGCAGTCAGGTTCGAGTATTTTTATATATTTAGTACAAGTAATTAATTTGCACAATAAGGATTCCACAAGATTTACTGAAGGTCATTTGACATTGAAAAAACGCAATATGAATGCATCAAGTAATGAGAAACCACTGGGACATCAGTCCTTTTGGTTGGTATGCACAAAACTAAGATCGGTTCAAAAAAGGTTGACTATGACTGTTCTATGACTGTTCTAAATGACGTAAGCCACTCTCTGACCAAAATTACTCATTGGTTTATAGTAAATAATTAACATTGGAATAGTAATAAAACTAAATGTATTGAATTTTTAACGCCAAATGTAAAGAGCGTGAAACTCAGTGTACTGTTAGATAGTAAAAATTTTGATATTGCGAACAGCACGGTATTCTTAGGCGTTACCCTGGATGAAAAACTTCTATGGAGTTTACATATTACTAAACTCGCGAATAGACTTAGCTCGGCAGCTTTTGCTTTATTATTTAAGAAAATAGACCAGCTAACAGACGAAGTTACTGCGCCGCTTGTTTAGTTTAGCTACTTCCACAGCGCGATGTCTTATAGTTTACTTTTATGGGAACACGCAGCTGATATTCAAACTATTTTCATATTACAAAAAAGTGCTATTCGGGCAATCTATAATCTGCCTAGTAGGCACTCGTTATAAGAAATATTTAAGAAAATTAAAATTTTAACTTTACCGTATCAATAAATATGTATCTGATAATTTAATGTCCGTTCACAAAAACTTAGAAAAATTTAAAAAGAATAGTGATGTGCACTCAGTAAATACAAGAAATAAAGACAAACTTGCTCCAATTCACTGCAGGCTGGCAAAGATTCATAAGTCATTTTATGTACAGTGTGTCTATTTTTATAATAAAATTCCTCCAGAAATTCAAATATGTAAAGCAGAAACTGCAAGATAAGGCCTACTATACAATTAAGGAATACATAAATGATAATAAGGCTTGGGTTTAAACTATTGTAAAATTATCTCATAAAAAATCTGTAATTGGCAGTTGAAAAGAGTGGCTATGAGTTTCTTTGCCTCTTCTCTTCTCATGAGCTCTACTAATTGAACGGGCTCTTTTTTTAAAAGCCAAAATGTTAAATTAATATATTATAAAATGTTCCTTTTTTTTATTTGATTATTATATCGCTTGTTTTTGCAACATTTGTTTATTTTGACGTGTCCAAATAAATGTAAAACATTTTCATGGAATAAAGAATTTTTGACTTTGACTTTGACTTTATTAAGCCTAACAGTAACGTAGACAAAAAGCAACCGTAACTATCGATTTAGTTGGTAATCGCCAAGCCCAAAACTTATCGGACAGTATCAGTCATTTCTCGCTGATAAGTTACAAATATAAAACTGTTCCCATCGGTAAATTTTTAACATGGTGTAGATATAATTTTTTTTGCTAGATCTTGATCTGAATCTCTCCTAGATCTAAATTTCCTGCTGGTTATATCTAATTCGCTCGGAATATAATCCTTTGGTATCATTCTTATGTTGTCACGGCCATGTTTATCGTATTCTTTTGTATCATCACTTCTTTTTAATGTATTTTAATCGTTACAAAAAAAAACACATAGATCATCCTGCCTCCATGACACTTTTTACTGGAGACATCAACAGTATTTTTGAATTGAATTCTCGACAGATTTATTTCCAAATTCATTTTAATTTAAGAGTGGCAAAAGCTGACGTAGAATAACATATAAAGATAAACAAATCCGCCATTAAATTATATGTGTAAAAGAAATATAGGTGATGTAAAAAGTAACTTGATGATTTAATCTTGAGAAAAGTATTATAGTTAAAATGTATAGCTCTCAAATTTAACGTAAGTCACGGTGTATCAGTTATTGGTTTTAGTTAACTTTAAGACAGAACATGACTAGATGAAAATATTTTGATTTTAACAGTTATATAGTGTAGATCGTAATTTATGTGAACTTTTTTATAGATTTGTTGTTTACTTTAGCTACGTGACTTAAAAGAAATAACAATGGGCTTATGCAATATGATATATTTATGTTGTAGGGAGTTATTTTGTATTCAAAATCAAACATATGTAGAGTCAAATCAGCAGTAATATATTGTTGTTATAATAGAATAGGTTGTAATAATCGGAGAGATCTTTGGTTCAGAATGTCCGTGACGCAGCCGATCAGACCAGGAGAAATAACTGTACGCTGAAACTTGCTTATAAGGCTCGCATGCCAGACCCTGTAAATTTTTTTAAAACAACAATTTTTAATTTTTAACACACCTGAATAGATAAGTTTGGAGTAACCATCAAAACGGAATGAATAATTTAATACTTATTAGTTGTGAATAGAAGAAAAACACCCCTTAACACATTAATTATTTACATGTTAATTATTCATAATACCGATATAACCCGCTTTAGTAATATTTTAAAGGTTCCTACTCATTCATTCAATTATTTCTCTTCGACTGACTATCGGCAAATTAAATAGAGTAGGTACCAAATTCGCAGTACGGTCCGCTCTGTTTGTAAGCACTATACATGTCAGAGCTTAAAACGTATTAAAAAATTAAGCAGCCACCTTTTTATTTAAGATAAAAATTATTGAAAGAAACTGAATCATGAATAGAAAAATCGCAGAATAATTATAAAAAACATGAAAAAGTTTTTTAAAACAATACATTTCTTACTTTAAAATGTAATGATTTTAATGGAAGCTATAAGCCATATAATTCATCGTTTAAGCTTAACATTATTCTATAGAATAATGTTAAGCTTAAACGATGAATTATAAATACATAACTGTTTACAACTTTTCTAATGACAAGAAACTGACATCTGACATTATTGATCACTTACTGTGTGTGTCATCTTAATCACAATTCACAATATTTTTATCAATATACTTTAGGTGATTTATCGTGTTATCTTAAGTTAAAAACAAAGTTGTGACTATGATTCAACACATTCAAAATTATCACGTTCACAGAGCTCACAATGATCAAACATTTATCCAAATTATTGCATAGAAACAAAGTACTGTTTATAATGTCACTTTTGTTATTTTGAATTAAAAATGAATAGTGCTAGTGAAAATATAAAGACGGAAAATGTGAGCGGACAGAAAAAAGAATTGGCACCTAATTTGCAGAAGATATGCCTCGTTTGCGGAGATAAAGCATTAGGCTATAATTTCAATGCCATTTCTTGCGAGAGTTGCAAAGCATTTTTCCGTCGAAACGCCTTAACGAATAAAGAATTTAAGTGCCCCTTTAACAATAACTGTGAAATAACTCTTGTAACGCGGAGATTCTGTCAAAAGTGTCGCTTAGAGAAATGTCTATCTGTAGGCATGGTGAAGGAATTCATAATGTCTGATGAAGACAAGGCGGAAAAAAGACGAAAAATTGAAGAAAACCGTGCAAAGAAACGACAAATAAAAGAGCCAGATGATTGTGTTTCAAGTTCTAAGAGTTTTAAGCGGGATGATGACTCTTCATTTGCCCCACCCATGCAGGATGGTACCTTACAGTATGATGTGCTTAACAGTACATCCGGTAGTCCTCATAGCACGGCGGAATCACAATTGAGTACAGATGTAGGTTCATTCTCCCCACCAATATACAACCACTATATCCCAGTTCAGACTGCAGAACAGCCATTTCCAATGAAAGGTTATCCAATAGACAAAAAAACAAGTGCTAGCCATGACATGTATGAGCAGCGGCAAGAGCCATACTTGTGTGATAGTGTGAATAACTTGTATGATCATCCTAAACAGAATAGTATAAGGTAACTATTTTATAATATTTAGAATGTTCTGGTTGTATTTTGAGAATTTCTGAAACCAGCTATTGCTTGCAATTTAATTGTCTATTTAGATAGGGTATTTTTGCAACATTATAAACAGCCCATATTGCATACGCAGTAATAATATTAGAAACACATGCAATTAAAGACTACAATTAGTTTCAAAAGATTTCAGTATCAAACAATTAAAATTTTAATTTATTAAATCATATTATTATTTGTTAAACAACTAATAGCAAAGAGTAAAATCCATATAAGTTGTTATATATAAAACCACAAATGTTCAGAAATATATTATTACAAAACGTCTAGTGTTTATAATGTAGCTAATAAATAATAACTTTTAGCAGCTATGATTTAGCAACTGCATGTGAGAATATAAATATCTAAATTGTTACATTCATATTTTACAATACTTATGATGTTATAAGTAATTTTATATTTATTCTTTATGAAACTAAAATTAATTACTTAGACAAAATAAATTACTAGATTACTTTAAATTTATTTTCCACTGAGCGTAGATAGAAAGAAGAGCTTAAACCCACAAATATAACCAGTTTGCTTAGTTACTTCATAAAATTTATTTGTTAATATTCAATTAAATTTCTTGTCAAATATGTAATTTTATCTCACAATATTTGTCATCAACTGAAAAAATATTTTTTTTACAGATATTTAGTCACTTAATATTGACAATGTGTTGAGATAACTAAGTGTTCTAACCGTCTAAATATAGAGAATCAAAAGTGATTGTTGCAGGTCTATCCTGACCAATGGGGAGGGACACTCACGAGAAGAACATGTGTGTGAGGAGCTTCCGTCCACCAGCAACCCCGATGTTAACAAGGCTCGAGATATACTACAGGATGTTGAGAGGTTTTTTTTTTATTATATTGTTAAATACTTTATTGAACTGAAAACTGAGAGCTGTTGAACACAATCAAAATTTAAACCAGTCTAATGAAAATTCTCAACCAGATGTCATTAAAGCTAAGAACTAAAGTGACATGAAGAGGATAGTGCATATAAAAATATAAATAAGTTTGCATACACAATAATAATACAAAAATAATAATATGTCCTGCATGAATGAGGATATATTGGTATATTTAAAATATAGAAATATGCAATTTTTGCACTCTTTAGACAGACTTACATTAAAAGGGATGACCTAGAGTGAAACGGAAAATTTGGTTGTCTTGAGCTTGATAATTCATTAAGATTTTTTTGTCATAAATGTACTATTAATCTGTAGCAAGTTTAATAATAAATATCATAAATTTAAATGTGTTAATTTTTTTATTTAAGGATAGAACCAAACTCCATGGAGTCAATACTATGTGAGGCAATAAAGTTGGAGTTTGAAGCTTACTCCTCCGTCAATAGCTGCAGTGGATCGTCTCGGGAGTTGAATGAGGTAGTTACATAGCTATATCACACACACTTGCATAAAAGCTGATGCTTTATGATTGTGTTGGTACACATACATACATACTCATACTATATACATATTTCTTTTTTAATATTGTATTAACCGCCGATCACATTGGTCAAGTGGTTAGAGAAAATGCCTAACGTATAGCGACGCAATGGGGCTCGGGTTCGATTCCTGACAGGGACATGTATGCGATTTTTTTTTATATTATCTAGGGCAATGCTTGACTACATTCCACCTGATGGTAAGTGGAATGTAGTCTTAGGTGGTAAGGCGCATTACCCTAGCAACCTATTCACTCTTCGCTTGAAGACACCCACATTGTATTCGGTCGGAAATACCGACGCAGGCAAGCTGTTCCAATCCTTTGCTGTACGCAGTAAAAATGAGGAAGCAAAGCGCTTCGTTCGGACAGGTGGAATGTCCACAACAAAAGGATGGATACCTGCCGTGCGTCGGGACGTCCGGTGATGGAAGGGGGACGGGGGAATTAAATTGATGTTGAATCGATGAGCATAGATGTTTGTATTTCTAGGTCTGGTTGTTTATTAAAAATATTTGCTATATTTATAATATGTATTTCTATATATTTGTATCATTGTCTAACACCCTTAACACAAGCAAATAAATTGCTTACTTAGGGGGTTAGATCAATGTGTGTAATTTGTCCTGTGATTTTATTATTATACTAGATGAAAACCTGGCTTCGCTCAGGTGAAATGTGACTCATAATATACATCTAGGAGTAAAATGTAGGTAGATATTTCTGTAGTCATCGGTTCTCAAGGCATTTAAAGGTATAGTAAGCAAGACATAGATTCGTATAGCTTCGTTCATTGTGTTTAATAAATATAGTAAATAATAACTGCAAAAGTTTTTACATAAATAATTTATATTATAAATCAACATACAAAATAAACAAACATAAATTAACAAATCTTAAAGAAATATAATGAGAACTTAAATTAAAAATAAGATTAGGAAGTATGTAAATTTTAATTTTACAGGTAGTACTTATCCGAGAATTTGGCAAAGGACTTACTTATAAAGGAATATTCTCTATTATACATCACAGGTTGATTATCATACAATTTCTCAATATATAACATTTTTCGTTAAATATATACCACCTATCAAGCCTTGTTGAGTAGTATTGATAATTTGAATTTTTATATCTTCGAACTCGAGAGAAGACAACATAGAGATGGCCATGGGTGAACACAGAAATAGGTAGAAATATACCGATTTTGTCGAATGTTTGTCCCTGGCTTTTGTTTATTGTCATATCGAATGCTATACAAATGGGAAAGTTAAGCCGACTAAATTTAAAAGTTGACTGTTAGATAGCTGACGACGAATTAGAGGAATGAAAACTTTGATACCCACCTGGCTACCACTATTTATTTCGGCATGACACGTGAAGCTAACGCTCTTACAATAAGAAAGGTTCCGTTCTACAACCCAAAACTATACTATACAACCTACTTTTAATTTTAGAATGTGTAGTGGTAGTCATGCGGGCGTTATAGAATTTAGGAATTCTACAGGATAGTTTAAAACATTATTATGGTCGTCCACAACCGCAGCGTCAGAACTCTCAAAAATTTTAAGCTGGCCGGAATTTGACTCGGCAACTTGGTCGTTCAATTGAGAACAATCATCGTTTTTGGAAGTATGGAACTCTTGATCATCGTGAGCTCTCATATTATGAGCCAATTGAAGTTGAGTAATGTTTGGCCACAGCGAAAACTGCTTACTATAACCATTACTGGTAAAATCTGACGAAAATCTCTTAAAATATGTAAAGTAGTTTGAAATACAAAAGTCTTTCTATCCCCCTGGGTCGTCGAGTTAATACAGCTTTCTCTCTCTTTTTCTCTTATTCACAGCGTTTAGTATTGCATAGACCACATATTTTTGTTCAGTGTTAAATTGTTGATATTTTTCATAGCCATTTGCTTTTTCAAGTTCACAGTCATAAACGGAATCAAATAAAAAATGGCAACTGCAGTTTGTTTGTCAGTGACATTAGAATTTAACGAAATTCCATAATCCGAATTTTAAAAATATGTTGTCGGCTCGAAATCAATATTTTTTATGTTTTGTTATTCATATAAGGTGTCGATCGAGTCTTCCGTACCCCTTGACGAAATTATTAATATATATTATTATTATTATATTCGTTAATCTACAGTATTTTTTAAAATTTACTACATTCCTCATAAAATTATTGTAAAACTGATTCAATATAATTCTCTTTTAATTCATATCATACCATAAATTAATAAAAGTTACACGTGTCAGGTTATCATTATAATATCAATAACTGTTTGAGAAAATTGATAAACAATTGGTTTTGACAACGAGATATAAAGGAAATGTTCTATGTACTTATCCAATGTTCTTTATTATATATAATACTTACATAACGGATGGGTGAAAAAGTTTCTTCGCATTTTATATGAAAAGTCGAGATATTTTTTTTTATAGTTTATTTACATTTATTTTTAGTATATATATATATATATATATACCATTTTGTGCGATAACTTTTTTCTATCTTGTAGAAAGGCCCAGTAGAAAGTCCCAGTAGAAGTCCCAAAAAATCCCAGTAGTTTTAGCAATCCTCTCTTGATGTTAGCCTGACAGAGCCTAAAGAATTCTGTAGAGACCGAAACAGATATAAATCTGAAAATTCAAGGTCAGCGCTATACGGTGGATGCATTAATAAGTTCCGACCAAGTTCTCTTAATTTTAGTGGGTAAGGATGTCTGTGGTCTAGGGTTATCGTGATGAAAGTCCACACCTTTCCTATTGACCAATTGACGCTTTTTTTTAGGTTCTTGCTTTAATGTAATCAGCTGTTGGCAGTAAAGATCCAAATCGATGGTTCTGTCTGGCGGTAAAAGCTCATAATGAAAAATGTTCTTCCAGTCTCATCATACATACAGTGTCACCTTATTGCGAGTTAACCCGGGTTTTGCAACAGTCTGTAAAGCCGACCTTTGACGATGACCTTTTTCACACGTTCTTATTGATTGTGGTCCACTTTTCATCACCAATTATCTTCAAAAACGGGTCGGTTTCATAATGTCTCAGTAAACGTTTCATTAGGTTCCTTTCAATGAGCTCGTGTGGCACCCACATATCGAGATCTTTTGTGTACCCAGCATTTTTCAATTTGTGGTCAATCTCACAGTTTTGTGGCCAATTTCCTATTCTTAAGCCACATCCACATATACTTTTAAAAAAATTGCGTCCAGATTATTTGTAACAGAGCGAGGTCCATTTTTGACATCAAAATTCCCAGATGAAAATGCTTAAACCATTTTTGTGCTAGTCTTATTGAAACTGCATGAGATCATAATTTTTTTTCGTGGCTTGTATCGCAGTTTTTCCTTTTTAGTAATAAAACTTTACTCGTTTAGACAGAAAGAGAAACAAATGAAAAATACGGGAAATAACATTATATTTAAGTGTTTTGTTTTAAAATGTAACCGTTTTAATGTTATTAAAACCAGCCAGATACAAATAGTAGGTACAGCCAAGTTTTGTTATTACAAGTTCATACATACTATATGCCAATAGACTTTTTCCCCGACCTATTATATAAATAATACTTACAATATAAGAACGAAAGAAAAAGAAGAAAGAAAACATGTTTATTCCTAGTCTTTACACAACACTCACATACAAAACAGGCAATAAAAAAGTTAAAACAGATTTAAGTGACCACTAAGTGATATGTGAATGTCATGTTGAGCCGAAAAGGACTCAGCTCAGCTTACGCTACGATATGTAAAATATATAATAAAAAATATAACAACATTAAACACTGAAATCAATTGAGTCCATTGAAAATTTATTTGTAATTTGCGTAATCGTTCGAATTTCGCGGCTGAAAATTAATTATTAGTTTGCTCTATATAAGTTATCATTAATAAAAACGTTTAAAAATATTTTCCTTGTTTAGGTGGAGAGAGCAAAACTGAACGAATTGATCGTAGCCAATAAAGCTCTGAATGCGCCCATCGACGACGACGTGTCGCAACTCATAGGAGACGCCGCCGCCGGGTTCAAGGTGATCCATTCACTCACTCACTGAATCAATCACTCACTCACTCAATCACTACCTAATTTACATCAAGGATAGGACAAGGAGAAGACCCATCTTATACTGGCGAAAAGTTGAAAAAATGTCCACTTGAATGCTAAAAATAGAAGTTCTGTACCAACCATAATAGCGCTGACATATGAAAAATTACTACATGACGTTAACTGTTCTATACTGTTATTAACGAAGTGTCCTAAATTTTAACCATTTTTTTAAACGGTATATAAATCCTCAATTGTTTCCATGGTGTAAAATACTATACTAGATATACATTAAAAAAAAACATAACATATCATTAACTGTTTTCCGACTTATCGTTATTTCAAAGGTGCGCAAACCTCACAAAAATGTGCATTTTTAAAATTTTACTGCGCTGCCGCAATGCTACCCTTATTATACTTGTTTTGACGGACACTTCCTTCACTTTTATCTTCTTCGTAATAATTTCAATAAAGGATTCATTCATTTACTCCTACATTCAACGTTTCATGTATTCCTGCAAAAGTCATCATTCACTTCTACAGTTCATTAATGAATTACATTTAACTAACGACGACTACGACTAACTGAGAGTCAAGACCCGTCCCTACTTAATTTTTGGATCAATCTATTCTGTATCTTTTCCCCTCTCAATAAAGTCTATTTCAGATGGGTGAAGGCAAGCATGACCCACGCCTCATAACGCTGGTGAACCTCACCGCGGTCGCCATTCGAAGATTCATCAAGATCGCCAAGAAGATCAACGCCTTCAAGAACATGTGTGAGGAGGACCAGGTGCCTCTTATTATACTATCCTCATTTTTTATTTTGTCGTACTCTAGTATCTTTGCAAACTAACATTTTTATTCATAGGTGGCGTTGCTCAAAGGCGGCTGTATAGAGATGATGGTGCTTCGAAGCACGATGACGTATGATGGACAGCGGAACCAGTGGAAGGTGATCTTCATATACAAAATTTATATAGCTTTTAAATTCATTTTTTTTTAACATGGCCATTGTTTTTTTTTTTTAATTAACCTAGAGATGAGAAATTTGTTGGTAATTCTTAATGAAACCTATAATTCTTTTTTGTCATACTGATATGTAAAAAATCTTTGGATTCTGCACACAGTTAGTAAATAATAAATCAATATACTTTTGCCCGCAGCTTCCTCACAGTCAAAAACAATACGGCAGCATCCAGACCGACGTGCTGAAACTAGCGAAGGGCAACATCTACAGAACGCACGAGGCGTTCATTCGCTCGTTCGATGCAAGATGGCGGACGGACGAGAACATCATATTAATAATGTCCGCCATCTTGTTATTTACACCCGACCGAGCCCGCGTCGTGCATCGAGACGTCATCAAGCTGGAACAGGTGACTGATGTGACTTACATAAATAAATAAAAATAACGAGCATCTAAATAATCTCGGTATTATTGCCAGAATGACTAAAGTTCAATCGAAATTTGGCTTGACTAAATATTATTAATAATCTGTTCAGAGTAGGTTATCTGTCGAATATCTATTATAAAGAACTTCTTCCAGAACTCGTACTACTACCTGTTGCGTCGCTACTTGGAGAGCGCGCTGGCCGGCTGCGAGGCGAAGGCCACGTTCCTGAAGCTCATCGCCAAGATCCTGGAACTACGCAAGTTGGCGGCTGACGTCACCGGCGTGTACCTCGACGTACACCCGCTGGAGCCACTGCTGGTGGAGATCTTTGACCTCAAGCACCACGCCGCATGACGCATCCTTCCTTCTCCAAGTGTTCATTTATATTTAGATTCAACGTTAGAATATAATTCATTGTCACCTCTATACGAAAATATTTTTATAAGAATATAATTCATTGTCACTTCTATACGAAAATATTTTTATACCGTATCGATCGTTTCGACTTCATCGGAAATTAGATTTCTAAACATATATTTAATAATTTTAAACTTGGACACGTAGCGCCGTCCCAAGCAACCTTTAGCTGACGAAATATTGTTTTTCTTCACTATATTATAAATTTAAATATTTTAATAATACCATAATTTTCAGTATTGATTAATTGTCTCAAAAAAATATTTAAATAACGTGTCCAAAACACCTATTGCATGGAAAAGGTTTAATATGATATATTTTATTGTAAACCCATCTAGCAGATGAAATTTAAATTAAATCTTCCAAAACATATGAATATGCAATCTGTATAGTTTGAATTTTAATGCATTTTAAGTACGGGATTTAGTTACTTGCAATTTAATAGATGTTAAGCATTACATTTAATTTACACATAATGCTCGCTTATAATTTTTTACATTTATTATTTTCAGCCATTTTAATATTAATAAACAGGAACAATGGCGGGAATTTTATTTTGTTTTAATGGGAGTATTGGCGCAAAAAGTATTGCATCCAAAGAGATTTGATAACTTACAAAATATTTACATGGAATTTACGAATTTTGTCCTCCTATTTATCCTCCCGATATTTTCTATATAATAGGAGTAGCGTCACTAATTATTAAGGTTACGTTGTTTTACAAATATTTGTTATTTAAAATGTTAAATTTCATATCGCCTTGACATGCCAAATAATTTAAGCATAGATTAAATATTTTATTTTTGAATATATTTAAACGTTGTACAGATTAGGTACACTTTGTTTACAGATAAGTGATATATTATTAATTATTATTATATGAAAGTTGACGTTTCTGGCTCACTGGTGCATTCTTGAGGGTAAAAAAATAACCAAAATATATGATGATTTTGGAAATCCAGATTATATTTTTGTATTTGTAAATATAAATAAGTTATTATTAAATATTTTTATATTATGTTATGATATACAATAGGTGCAATAATGTATTAAACATCATTAAATAATATATAATTTAAATGCTTTTATATATTACCCAAATCCGATCAAGGTTTATCATAAATAAAACAATGGGATATTTTTTCAAATATTTATTAAGCACAACTCATACACTACGCTACAGTGACAAATAAAAAACAAAATTAACTCTGCAAAAATTAAACTTCAAACAAAATATAATTAAACGTCATTCAGCGCCATTTTCATTTCCAGCGTATAGTTCTCTTCAGTCTCCTGTTTAGGTTCTATATCATCGACGCAATCTTCAAATACTTCATCTTCAGTGGAAATATCGATAACACTTGTCGAATTGTCAAGTACATTTCTATCATTACAGATGCCAGAATCATTGGCACTAGCTCCTCCGTTTTCCTCCACGAGGGTGTCTGAGGAAAGGTCCCCTACCAGCGTAGTTTCGTTCTCATCAACTAAAGACCCGGTCGGTGATGGTTTAAATTCAACGTATTGATTAGCCCTCCATCTTTGTTCTACTTCTTCTACGTGGGTCTCCAAAAGTTGCGAGACTTCTGGTAACTAAAATGAAAATTAAGAAATGTGTTGATATTGTTGATAAATGAATTCCATTTTTGATATATCAAATAAACTACATACGGTATATTCATTTTCTAGTTGATCAGAGATTTCTTCAATGATGGCATTAGTTCTATTATCTACCCGACCCGCGTGACTGTTGACGGCGTCTATTTGTCGGAACAGTTCTTGTTCTTCAAATTTAAGAGTTCTATTCAATAATTCAGTGGCCACGGAGTCTTCTATACGAGCATTCTCTTCAATATCGGACGTTACACCTGTGAAGTCTATTGTTTGTATAGAAAATAAAAGTGGACCTAAGATGGGACCTAAGAGAATCCCTGTGAAAGTAGACATCTTAATATGTTTAATACACAATTAAGTAAAAGAAATCATACAAAATAATTATCAAGTGTGTAGGATATCCTTAATCCTTATATTACCTCAAAATTTTGAAACAAAATTTGATAAATATTTATATTTGATTTAAAATATAATGTCAAAATAAACTGAATTTAAATGTTACCGTCATTATATTATTTTTTAAAACATAAAAATACCTTATACTTTAACATATATATTACTTTATACCTTGCGAAGGAAACCGATTATCATCATAAGAATTTATTGTATTTATAATAGACCTTTTAGCTTCATTGGCATCTTTACCACTCAGAGAATCGAAAGATGGCCTGGGATTAACATTAGATTTGTCTGTTGAAAACATATTTTAATATTTATATTAAACGTTCCAAAAACACCCTCCTCGTGGTTAACAGTATGACAACATTGTTATTTATTACCTATTCCATTATCTTTATAATCCGAAACATCAGTATTTATAGTTTCTTTTTCTTGTTTATTTATTATGCAAGCAGTAGATGGTCTCGTCTCTTTATTTAAAGTTTTGGAATCTGGTGATTCGAAAATATCACTACCAGAGGTGTTTGAGTCAGAATCACTCTGAATGTGAACCGATTCTGTATCACCGGATGATGCTGTAATATAGTTCCAATGATAAAGATATAACATTTTACTATTACATACATTGTATTATATTATTATTTATTAAATCGTTACTCAGCAACCTCGTCTGCCTTTGCCTCCTCTTCTTATTGAAGAATTAACAGATTTTTTAAAATTTAGTTACTATTTTATTATATGTTATGACTTATAGATGAAATTTTATTAAACCACCACCAAGTCACTCTTAAGCTAAGATTAAAGGCTTTAGTGAACAGACGTACGTTTTTAATAATCTGATAGTAGGTAGCAGTAAAAAAGTTTAAAATGCTTAAAGTACTAAGTTTAAACATATTTTTAAACATAAACGAAATTACCATAGTGGCGTTAATATAAAGATACGTACCTTCAGATTCCACAACTTCCTCTCCTATCTCATATGTAATTTCGGTAGGAGTCTGTTTTTGTATGTACTGACACAGCACCGCCCCGGGCACGCGCGTCAATTTCATCTTAGTTTCATCTAATGACAATACCAAGCGAACAATAAAGAGTGAAATAAAGTAAATAAGTATTATTATAAACAAGTTTGGAAATCGGACAATGTGTGTGGTAGGTGAGGTGAACCCTATTTTTATGACAGCGAACCGATCTTTGAATGATAAAGTTGAGAATTTAACACTTTCACGTGTAGTAGTGCATCCCTCACCGGGTGCGTCTCCGCCGGTGAGTTGGCTGAGCGCGACGCGGTCGTAGCCGCTATCATCTCGGTACTCAGTGAATCGCCGCGCGGCAACTCTCGCCTTTTGCTCCGGCACGTACAGTCTCTGTGGCAGCAGGGACTTAAGAATTTAATTGCACGAGAAAGACCAATCTTCCACATTTTAAATTAATTATGAGCTTTGTAAAATCTACTGTCCCACATCGGGCGCCATAAGTTCTGATTTATGGCCAATTCTGTGTATGAACTATTAGTCGACCGTCGAGTGTCTAATTGCGCTCGAGTCGGATTAAAATAAAATTATATAGAAGAAATACTTAATTTTGCCTCCCAAAACATATTTGCAAATTATTATACAAACAGTAAACTATAAATGGGAAAACGTTTTTATTCTATCTCTCGCTTTTCTACAATCGCTTTCTTAAAATCTCTTACCGCGGGATCAAAGGCCGGTTCTCCTCTAGCGATCCTTGCGTTTCTCTCGATCTGCTCCTTATCCAATTCCGCAAAGATCTCCAAGTCCTCGGCACTTGGCTGCAAATCTTCATCCTCGAGGGTAGGTTCCTTGTTCATTTGTTTCATGTAATTCATAAAAGCTACACCGTCGCCCTCGCTGTGACAAACTAAAATGGAATATTTTAAAAGTTATTTCAACTACAAAATGTAACAATAAATAAAAAATTAGAGCCATTACGTACTGCTTTTTCTTCTATCGCCTAAATTTTTACTTGAAGTGGGTTTTATCTCTTCTTTCTCTTTCAGATTTTCAGTATTTCCATTGTTTTTTTCTGAACAGCTTTTATCTTTATTATCATTATCTTCGGGTTCTTCATTTATAACTTGTTTAATAGTAACCTTTTTAAGTTTCTTAGCTTTATTGCAATCTCTACTCTTATTTATTTCCTTACTTTTCGGAAGTTCTATGTCTTGTCGTGGTTTTTCAAATGCAATCTTCTTATCATGGTCTATTATAAGATTGCCCTCCTCTGTAATCCCACTAATAGTGCGAACCTCTTGTGTATTTTCTCTTTCTTCTTTATTTTGTGACCTCTTATTATACTCTTCTATTACTTCGATGAATGGTCTTCTTTTTGCATCGAAATCATTACTAGATTCACTTTCCTTCATTTCGTAATTTGTAGATTCCTCCTTTATAATTTTTTTAGATTCTGTAAAGAGTTGATTTTTTAGTTTAGTTTTACAAATCTGTTAAAGGGTTAAAAAAAGGCCATGAAATAAGGAAATGCTTGTCAGTCAATTCAACTCGTACGTCTAAGGAAAACTAGAAAGTAAATCCTTTTTCGTAGATAGTTCTAAAAACATAAATAACACAAGGTGCATCTAGATTCAGGATCAGATATAGAAATGGATATAAGGGAATTACTTGGAGTCGAAGTCCAAAACCTTCCATTTTTAAAGATTTATTTTTTTTCAAATAATAATCGATAGGTACTAAAACTAAGTCCGATAATTGTGTCAATTATTTATATCTAATACCCTGAAATGCGATTTAACATATTATCAGGACACTAAAAAGAAATTGGTACGTAATTAAACATAGAAATGTTACAAAACTACAAACTAAGATGTTTAAAAACGGAATGAAACTTTATCATTTGTTTCGTTTTTAAGTATTATAACAGCTTATTTATATTCAGGTACCAAACACACACTTAAGATTTAGATTTTAAATTAGATTAGGTCTGAGATTGAAGCTTCTCAATCTTTTTATATGCAATTGTATAAAAGGTATTGACTGAAAAAAGCTGAAATGTGTAATTTCCGTAATAAGGTTCATTACCTTCTAAGACCTTAGATACCCTCTTACTATTTACTTGAGACGGTTGATTGAACAACAAATTGTTGATAGCATTTAACTCATCCGACATCTTTCTGCAAAAAAAAAAATAGTTTAATAATAGTAATGGATTAGTTCACCTGATTCAGTAACGAAGTATTCTTCAGCGGGTTCTTCACAACAAAAAACACTTACAAATTGCAATTTGCATTCAAAGCCGCACTAAACCCTGTCCATCCATCCTCAGTGTGCTGTTCTTCCTTCAGTTCTTGGATGAGGTACTTGCCGCGGTCCACTTCAGACGACCATTCGATCTTACCAGTTTCTGATTTAAATAAAAAAGGAGTATGTTTTTATATAAACATATATGTAAACTAATTTCTCTTATACAAAATATACCGTTTGTAGTTTCACTGTCTGTGGAGTCGCTTTCATCGCTGGTGGTGTCATTTGCTTCGGATCCCGAAAGCATGTCCAGAACTACACCTTTTGATGTTTTTGTTTCTTTTTCTGTGTCCAGATTTGTACTTTCAACGTCTTCCTTTTCATCATTGGCTGCTTCACCTCCGACGCCCTCATTCTTTAAAACACATTAATTTTATTTTCTGACTAGTAAGTACTTAACTTCATATTGATAACATAACAGTTGAACAAGCCTAAGGATAATTTATTACCCTCAAGATTTATATATTTTTTCAGAATTAATATGATTATATAAGAGTGTTCCCTGCAATTCAGATATCGATAGTTCGAGATAATAAATAAATAAATAAATAATATAATAACCGATATTTAAAAGTGCATTAAATTAAAAATATGTACCCCAACGACGCCATCGCGAGAGTCACGCTCGGCCCTCTTGTCGTCACGCATTTTGATAAGAAACCGTACGCTTTGCATCACCTTCTCTTGATCTTTTGCTATCCATCTAGATGTCAAAGAAAAAGAATTCTATAATTGCAATTTATCATTTTACAATTAATATATTTGAAATCTATATAAATTATAATTTAATTAATAAAAGAAAACAAATATATTTAAATCCTTTAAATACTTGTTACGACAACCGTAAGGTAATTTAAAATCCTACAAACGATGTAGTTCTTTTCGGAAAGAATATTGGTTCCTCAGTAAAAGTAGAAGGAGAAGTGATTTCTAAATCTACGAGTAAGTATATCGATTCCAAATCGACTCAATCAAACAATATAAGGTCACTCGGTGCCCACCGTCGTCTCTCCGCGATCTCTTCCTGCACGCCGCCGCTGCGCCAGGCCTCGGCACAGGCGCGGTCCCGCGGGAACACAGGTCGGTTGTCGAGGTTCAACAGCTCCTTGAGGCGCAGGATCAGTGTCTTGCGGTACGCCGGGATGTTGCGTACCACGGGGTTACCGGTTAGCACCAGCACTGCCGAGTTAATTGAAAGGTACACGCGCCAAAGAAACTCGACAAATTTTCATCATCATCCAACTCGAAATTTCACTTAACATTTAAGAAACAATTTTAATTCATGATTATCTAATGGTAGTAATCTACCTTTTAGGATCACCATCTCGGCCAGTACGTCTACAATGAGAGGATCTTCTAGACGATTGTAAGACAGATCCAAAACGGAGAGGTTATTGCAATATTTTAATGGCATTAGGTCATCTGAAAAATATTAATAGTAGTAATTTCGTCAACAACTCTTAACTTTATTAGGTTATTATCGATATGTAACACACCGGCTGACGACAGCATATTGTGACCAAGACTAAGAGTGTGCAGGTCTGGTACTACGTCCAAATTTTCAATCTTTGTGACATAATTGTGATCTAAATTCAATGTATCTAATTTAGGACATCCTTGAAGGTTCTCGATTTTTCTAATCACATTATAATGAAGATATAGACATTTTAACTCGGACAGCGTGTCAAGCCCTTCGATGCGCTGGATGCCATTGTTTTCCAAGAAGATACATTTTAAGCCAGTATATTCTTCTAAGTTTTCAATTTTCGAAAATCCCTGTAAAAAAGCTCATACTCTTATAATATTGGATTAAAACAAACCATTTCTTATTTTCGATTCACAATAATTTAATAAGAAGCAGACCTTAAAATGTAAATATAAAATATCATTAAGATATGGCGTGGAATACAACTTATGTTGCTTGCAATGATTCTTAATAAATTGTTTAGTCATTCTGGGACTTCTGTTTATCTCTTCTAACTCTTTTTCTATTTTTAACTGATATTGCCTTTGTTTTTCTTTCTCTACCTCTTCCTTTTTTTTCCTACTTTCGTCTTCTTTAGTTACTGTAAGTGAAAAATATGAATAGATTATTTTAGCGCTCTCTTCTTTTCAATATTTGTTTAACGATTTAATTATAAATCAATACAATTTACCTGTATTTTTGTCACAAGATGGAAGAACTTCTTTTGTATCATCGCCTCTTGCGTGATCTCCTGTAGCTCTGGAATCAGTTTCAACATACTGCAACTTTATAATTTTATTATCCTTATTTTTTTTCTTATTCTCTTCTCTGTGTAATAAATTATTTGCAAGTCTTAAAACCTCCTTGTTATCTTTCATTTTATCCTTAATATCATGTAAAAGATTATCAATTCTCTTATTTCGTTCTAAATTCTCTTTACTTATGCTACCCTTGCTGTTAGCATTTATTTCTTGAACAATATCTATATCCCATAACTCTTTACGTCCAATGACATTATTTTTAACATCATCTTTAATATGTTTATTTTGGTCATATTTTTCGTCAGCGGGATGTAAAATTTTGTGAGATTTTTCTAATATAACATCGACTTCCTTAATAAAATCTTGACATTCTTTGTTTCTTATGTCATAGTTTGAACTACATTTGTTAACTATATCTTCATGACATTCTATTTCAGAGTTTATTTTTGATATTTCAGCTTGTATATTATCTATCTCTGTTTCAGTAACAACAAGTGTGTCAGAACGGTGTTCGTCGTAGTTGGCTTCAATTTCCTTGACACGTTTTCGCACCTCACCTTCTTCTTTAAGTTTTTGGTATGAAATGTTAGATTTCCTAGAGTTCTCCAATGCCTCGTTAACATCATTGAGTAATTCATTCATGGTGTTTAATTTATTTGTTATGTCTTCTCTAATAAGTGTACTTAGATTTTCAGCCCCCTCCACTATATTGCGAGCAAGGTTTTTCATTTCTTTAAATTCAAGTTCATTATTTTCGTTTTTTTCTGTTTGATTACTTTCAAAGATGTTTTCTAGTGCACTTTGTAAAGTTTCTTCCATTTTTATGTCGAAAGTACTTTTTTGATTGCTAAATGTTTCTAATTCACTCTCATTTAACTTTAATTGAACCTCAGATATATTATTTTTCTTCAATTCATAAGCATCTTCATTTAATCTACTGTCAGTCCTGCTTAAAATATTGTCAATTCCTTGGAGAGTTTTTTCTGTGTCCATGAGCTTTACTTGAATGGCTGTTTTCTTGTTCAAATGGTCATCAATATCATCAGTATCTTTTTTTTGCTCTCCACTGAGATTTAGTGTGATTGGGTTATCTTTTAATGTTATATTCATAGTTTCATTTATAGCATAAGTTTCTTTTATTTCTTCTATAGCAGAACATTTATTTTGTCCTTTCACTAAGCAGTATGAAGATTCCTTTAAAATTGGGTGATTCGCTACTTTAAAAGGTTTATTCTTTTCTTTTTCTGATATGTTTGGGTCTTCGTATTTGTCAGCCATTCTCTGCAACAGCTCTTGGGTTTCTTGATACCTTGTTTCGTAAGATTTATTAGTGCACTCTGTGACCACCTTATCAATAACATTAAATTCTTCATCGTCATTTGAGTCGTCCTTTTCTTCGGGTTCTTCGGCAAATGTTTGATTAACGACTGCTTCAGCTTTATAGCTAGCAGCAGTATTTGATAATGCTTGCATATATTTGTATCTTATTTTGTTAATTTTGTCTTGATCACCTGCAGCTGAATCCAATTCCGCTTTCATATCACCATATTCAGCAATATTGATTTGGCTTATCGGTATAGACATATCTTTATTACTTTCTTCAGAATTAATCACAATTTGTATTTGTTTGGCTTTCTCGGCTAAAATTATATTATCTTTTAGAAAATCTTTAATTTGCTCCTTACTTAACGGTTTTGAGTGATCACCCACTTCTGTAAACGGTTGGCCTGTCAGCACCTCAAACTCTGTTCGGACGCTACCAGGAGCTGATGCAGCAATGTATGGTCTCACCTTATTGACATTTTCGGTTAGCGATTTAAGTTCATTTTCTATTACCTTATTCAGCGTTTCGGGATCCAATTGGGCATCCTTAAAAAACTCTTCTAATTCAGCGTACTTTGTTTTTATATAATTATCATCCACTTGAACATTAGGAATCGCCATAATTTTTATGTTACGCTATACTTTATCAATCAAACATATTTTACCTATAAGTATGGTTACAGTAACTATGGTTACAAGAATTTTTCTTCTTTGTTTAATCAATATTTGAATTTTGAATTTTTTATGGAACAATTTTAAGAACAGAAACGCAATTTTTAACTTTACACAAAATATTTTTTTCTAAGGCTTTCACAAGTACTACACACTGAAATACGAGACTTCCATCTCGTCTTACCGTTATTTTTACTTTCTGTAACTTAAACTAAGAGTTTTTTATCTAACTATAGTATATTTCTAAAAAGGTAATAACATTATTTTAACGGTAACGCAAATAACGAAAACGGATTACGATGTATTCGCTATCGGTGATACTCAAAGTAGCCAAGAACAACGTTTGTGGACATTTTGGAAAACGTTGCTGGCAACAAAAACTATGAACGTTATTGAATGACGTTATTACATCGAGTGTTATAAGTGTAAGGATACTTTATTATCAAAAAGCCCATCTCTATTCTTTACTGTGATTGTGTCAAAACTCAAATGTCATTGTCAATCTTAAAAAAAATGTTGAAATGTTTGAAATTTGTGAAATCTTGTAGTTCGCTTTAAATAGTAAAAATACTCTTGGATGAAGTTACCAAATAAAACCTACACCCTTAATCTAACCTTCTGAGTGTTGCTGCCGCTTTCCCTCTCTCTACGTCTAAAATGACTGATGAAAGAAATTTTCGATCTTCATATTACGAAAAAGTCGGATGTCGGGGCGTAGAAGAGAAGAAATCTCTAGAAATACTGATGAAGGAGAAGCCTTGGGATAAGGTGAAGCTGAAGCAGTTCTGTTTACGTTTTACCGTGCCGGCCGCATATAGAAATTTAGTATGGAAAGTGTTACTTGGTTAGTATCCTGTTAATTGTTTATAAGATTTATAAGCATTTACCTCGTAAAATATTCCTTGTAAAGTTATTTATATTATCCATCAGATATCTTACCCGTGTATGCAGACTCACATACTTTTGTAGCAGAGCAGAGAACAGAACAATACCATGACTTGCTCTATGTTGTTGAGGATCTGGAGCTGGTGGACATGAAAGCTCCTCGCAGTGAAATTCTGCTTGCAATGTGGCTTTTGGAGAATGAAGAACGGAAACCACCAAACTTCCCTGACACTAATCAGAATGTTAGAATACAGGCCTAATCTAGTATTTTTCTATTTATTTATTTTTTATATATTTTTTTAATCTGATGATTTCCTTTAGTCTGCAGATACCTTTATACCAATTGCCAACACTCTACTAGAGCTGTATGAAGATGAAGTGGATGTGTACTGGTTCAGTAAGATGTTGACGGATGTTGTGTCCAACATGCAGAAAGATTTGCCAAAATTAAAGGAGGCATTTCAGAGCATGCTGGAAAAAGAGGATGGAGAGCTGTATAAGTTAGTTTTGTTTTATTATTGCTTGCTTCATAACAAAGCTACTTAATGAAATACTTTGTTTTTATATAAAATTATGAAATGAAAATTGTTTTCCTAAATATACTACACTGTTCCTAGATAAAAAATCCTATTCTGTTTTATAAACATTTCTAAGATTTGGTGTGATTGACAAAAAATTATAATATTTTTCTATTGTTATATTTCCAGAAAAATTAAATGATATTATAATTTCAGTCATCTGGTGGAAATAAATGCTTTAGACACATTACCACTCCATAAATGGTTTAACTGTTGCTTTGCTGGGATTTTAGATGACACTTCTCTTACTAAGTATGCAGCTTTTTATATTTTATTATCAAATAGTTCAAATTAAATAGTTTGTTACAAACATAAAACAATTTTATTATAGCATGCCATAAAAAAATATATTATAAATGTAATTTAGTTTGTCTCCTGTTCTAGAATTTGGGATAAGATCTGTGGGGGTGCTCCAAAAATTTTATCCTTTGTAGCTGTTATGCTTGTGGTAACACTTCGAAGAAATATACTTAAGGCTAAAAGTGCTGATGAAGTACTGAAATGTGTGTCCGAGGTAAATAGTATTTAGTTAATATCCTTTTAACTGCAACACAATAGTGAAACATTAATTGCTGCAGATTGCTTCACACCTGGCCTATTTGCCTAGTGAGTCCGTCAAACATGGTCTTATCCTTTTAATATTGCAAAAATTCTGAATTTGGTAAAAGTGCATAATTCTATACCAAACCAACATGTAAATCAAAACTGTTTAGGAAACCGCTATACAACTTTAAAATTATTAAAAATAGATCCAGCAGGTATTTTTTAATAATTAAGAGCATATTATTAATAATCATAGACATTAGTTAAACAATATAGAAGTTCATGTACTACAACAGCATCTGGTGATGACTTACACAGTGGGGGAAAGCTTAAAAAGCAACACTATTTAAAAAATCATTAAATAACATCTAAAAACACATAAGATGAAAACACCGTCTATTAATTCTAATTGAATCTAAACCATTCAGGCAGTGTACATATAAAAACAAGCATCAAGCTTAAAAGTTTTAGATGAAAAAGAAACAGCAATTTATTTTTATATATGTGTATAGATTTACATTTAGTTTTGACAACATAGCAGACAAAATTACTGACACATCTATTATCCATAAAATATAATGATAAATTTTAATAAAGGCTTACAATTTATAGTTCATTATTAAATTTACAATTTGTGAATTAAAATGATTAGAATGTTTTTGTTAAGGATGAGAGTGACGCCATGTTATCATAGTACTTAACACTTCGAATTTTGATGTTTTAAAATGGTAAAGTAAATATTCAAATGGATATTGTAATAAAAAAAATGGATTTGCTATGTATGTATGAGGATGTATGTAGGATGCATTTATATTGTTTGAAAATATTTATAAACATTTCCGTAATAATATTGAATGTAAAATAAACCGATACGGTCAGGGATTCGAACCCGCGAGCTCTGGGAAACCGTCCCGTCGCTCTACCAATTGAGCTATTATTCTATTATATACCTGTTTTGGTAAATTAAGCATTCTATTTATGATCGTCTTTATCGGAACGGTGTTGACATCTATTAGGCTTCTTTTTAAAATCCTAACCAATGTTTCTAATGTTTGCATATAATATATCATTAAGAAGCTAAATATAACTTTTGTTTTGTGTTTCTAGATCCCTGAGCAATGTGAAGAAGTAGTAGCCAACAAGGCTATTGAGTTATGGCAGTATTACGCGCAACCACAGAATGATACTCTGGCCAAGAAATGATGTATGACTTTCTAATGAGGTTTCTCATTAGAAATAAAATGGTTTTTAAACTCAGTGGTGCTGAACCATGCTTGGTGACAATGACACTTACAGTGGTATCGATTTAGTAAATCAAAGATTTGGTGAATTAATTATAGACGGTATTAAATGGCTCTGTATGTTTTGTTATGAGATAAAAGTTAAGTACGAGAAGTGAGTAAATTTATAACTATGGAATTTTCTTTTCTTGTTTCAATCATTTAAAAATGATTGCAGTATTTTATGTATTTTTATACCATAAATGCATCCACAATCTACATAAGTCTCCAGTTTGGCACAAACCAAAACTATCCAACTTTAATTATAGTCAAGGATTAAAGATTTTTTTGTTTGTAATTATTAAATGCTGAAACTACTAAACGGATTATAAACATTCTTGCAGCATAGGAAAGTCACAATTCCTCCTATAGACTAGCTAAATGTTACTTGGGTACAAGTTTTGGTCCAGTCTAAGGTAATAAGATTTATATGAAAATCATTTCAAGATAATTTTTTTCCTAAAGACTGAATCCTGACTTTTCCACTTCAGCCTCACAGTTATAGGAACAAACTTTACAAAATTTTGGTTCTGCATGTAATATATAATTATCAGCATCGACGAAAACCTCTCGGCGATATTTGGAGGGGATAACTGCATCTGTATTGTTGCTCACACAATACTTTTGTAACAAATACTATGTATGTATTTATTTTCAATAGAAGCTAATGTAATAATTAGCTAAAAGTAGTATTGTGTTCGTTAAAAATTTATATTGTAAAAATTCGTTGATAATAATTGTCTAGCTATGGTTTATATTGTACCTTAGATATGATTTATTAATGTTTATGAGGATTACGGATAATTACAAAACCACTATCAAAGTTCATTACTGTTCAAAGATACAAATAAACACAAAAAATCAAAAATGAAACGCAGGTAACTAACACAACAATAAAATATTAATAGCGATAACATTTTTTTTCTTTTTTGTCTGTCTATGCTGTTAGCCCTGTTGGCTATTACAGCGTCACCGGGGGAGCGGGTGGGTCAGGAGACCCGCCCTTAAAAGGAGGGGCCAGATGGGCACCCATGGGGAACGAAGTCCCGAGGGCGGCGATAACAATTGAGTAGTAGACTATTCTGGAAGTGAGCGGGGTGTCGTAGCCGTGGGACGTGGGCTACGACACCCCGGATGAGGACGTAGCGCGACTCAAGAGCCAATCAGCGCTACGAACGTCTTTCTTCCCCCGCAGTCCCCTCAGATACCTTAATTTAGACTTCTGTCTTCTGCGCAGTTTAGAGTTTAGACTTTAGTCCGTCAGCGCTGATTCGTGCCGATGGTTATACTATAATAATTCTTCTGAGTAGATACTATAAAAATATTCTAAATCCATTTTTTCAGTGCGTGTTGATTTTTTAAAAATAATAACTATATTACATGTAACGCGATTTTGGGGTTGTACAAATGGAATAAGTATTTTTGTATTATTGAACAAACTCTCGTAAATTTGTTTCAAATACAGAAACAATAAATATTATTGTCTAACTTTACCTATCATGGATACGTTATTTTAGTAATTATATTTAAAAAATCCAACCATTGCACAGTGTGTCGTCTAGAACAAGCTAGCTGGACAAAATTATTTTTTAATGGATATAGGTTGCAAACCCTCTGCTAGATACTAATATGAATGATTTTATTAATTAAAATACTTGGAAACCCATAAAAGATGCAAAACTCAAAAATAATATGCATTCATTAAAAATAATGGTGTTTATTGCACGATTCGTAAGAAATATCAATTAAACTAATAGGTATTTAAAGCTAAATACATTATCTAACGATTAAACTAATATTATAAGAATAAATAAAACTAATTAATATTTACAACTTTAATTAAAAATTAATTAGTACACAATAAACCTATTAAATAATGACTAAATTATAACTTACTACTAAAAAAAGAATATTCATTGGATTATAATGAGGACAAACTTAGGAATTATTCATCATCACTAAGTTCATCCTCAGAAGAATCCTCTATACAATAATCTTCAGTATTAATATTTACAGTATTTAAATTTTTTACGCGTCTCAGCTACCGTCACACGTTCATCCGGTGGCAAACAAGCTTTCTTGGCCTTACGAAGACTATGAAATGATGGAAATACCTGATGTCCAGCCAGCATACTCCACTTCCGCGTCTGTTTGTAGGCGTGACTAGTAGATTTAAGAGTCTATATAACACGCAAGTGCCTCATCACTTGTAAGGCACCTTTGCTGCTTGAGGTCACTCGACTTTCGTTCACTGAACTTTTCAGGATTCTCACTAACTTCTCGAATTAGTTTTGCGACGTTGCGTTTGCCTGATTGACGAAACGCTATTTCAGCAGCAACCAAAAGCTCCTCAGAGCTTCGTAACTGAACCAAATCATCGACACGTCGCCGTTTGGTTTTGGCACTTGCGTTTGCCAGGTCCACTGGTGGTCTCCCGGGACCAGGCAGTGAATGTGATGACGTTGATGCTTCTGCAAGGTCATAAGACACATTAAACTGTAAGTTTTCACCTTCTAGCCACTTAGCATTACAAGCTAAGAAACGATCCCGTATTCGGCTAGAATTCTCCCATTTCTCCGAAAGTTTCGAAGAAAAACGGGAAATTATAGTCTTGATGTCCTTCAAAGATGCTTCAGTTATGCCACTGAGGTCATGTTCTTGTAAAACAAACATGAAAAGCGCCTTATTTCGGTCACTTTTTGTATGTTTCACCCATTCTTCGAAAAGCTGCATTTTTGAGACTGTAAAACTGCTACCTGAAAAAAAATTAAAAACAGCTTTTGGGCAAAAATGGGCAAAAAAAAATAGTTTTATTATAATTTAGAATAATGTGTCTATCAACTGAAAAAAATACAGACCGGAGATACGTGGAGGTTTTTAGTAATAGTCTTTTGAATTTGAATTTCCGACGACTAAAAGGAAAACGCAACTTGCGGCGCGCCGATTCTAATTTAGTATGAATATAATTTTATTGTAACTACATAAAAAAAATGTACATACCCTTAGTAATAGAATCCATCACAAAAATTTACCACAACTACTAAAATAACCTTAGGAGATGCAATCGCGTCAGTAGCAAAAATGCGAATAATATTATGCATTTAACCCAATTGTCTTATATACTACCCTCATTAACGATGTTATGTATGATTTATGTCAAAACAATTGTTGTTGGTGTAATTACCAACTAATACCCTAATTACCCCCACTAATGTTTCTAGGAAATCTTAAAGTTGTTTTTGTCCAGCTAGCTTGTTCTAGACGACACACTGTGCATTGGTGATTGGGATTATTGGTATTATTTAAAAAAATTAAAATCTAGTTTGTAAAAAATGGTAAATCTAGTCCTTTTAAAAACTATAGGAGAAAACATAAGTTATTTAAAGAGATAAGCGTTAACTAATGGTAATTCGTATAAATGAAGTTAGTAAATCATGTAAATAATATAAAATGTTAATCTCTACACTAGTCTTTATAATATGTAGAGTTTTTTTTTTACCGTGGGCAACACTTAAACACTCGCCATTTTGCGAGAATGTCAGCCAAATCATCATCTCTCGTTTATAGTTAATTTTTATTTAATTTTACTGAATATTGCTGTGATTCTGCTTTAAAAACGCCGTAAACAAAAACAGTGCAGTGAAATGGATCGTTTCATAAGTATGTGGAAGGTGCGAGAGTTGGCGGACAAGGTGTAAGTAGCGACAATATTTTTAATTTTTTCATTGAACATTTATGCAAATTTTGATCATATTTCTCCGTAACTTGGTAATATAATGGTATCTTTATATAAAATTTCCTAATAACCACATTGTTATCTTCATAATATTTAGTTTTCAATTCTATTTTATCATATACACATTTCAGCTATTTCTAAGATAATGGTTATCAGTAGTTATTTTTGGTTAAATATTTAATCTCAAATAAATTCTTATGAGTTATAAAGAAATGTGCTAGGTAGTATAGACATTATAGTACAAGTATGTCAGCATGTCTTTCTTTTAGATAAAGGTACATTTTGTCTGAAAACATTATTGGATATAATTATAATCTGTTCATTTGAGGTAATACAATGGTTATTATTATAACCTAATGTTAAGTTATGAATTCATAATTGAAGTTTTTGTTTAAATACACATAGATGCACTTATGAAAGCTCAGACTCCAGTTGTGGAGGGTAGGTCCATGGAGAAGAACCAGCAAGAAACTCAATAATCTTTAATATCTCAATAATTTTTATAGCATCGAGTCAGTCATGAGAATCATACATATTATAGATATAGAATTCTCAATGTAAAATACAACTTGTTGTGCCTATCAAGTGCCAGACACAATAGCTTATAGTAGCATTGTGGCTTAGTAATACCAACCTTAATCATTATTAAGCCTTTGATAAACTTGATTATGTGTCCCCTGTTTACAAATACCAATTTTATAATACCATCATGTGCTTCTAAACAGTAATACACTCAAGAATATTAATAATATTTATATCCATATATATTATTCACTATAAAGTTAGTTACAATAGTCAGTTGTTTCTTTGATGGGAACATGTTATATTAAAAACATTTTTACCTCAAAGACAATCATAAAAACCATTTTTTTCTAACACATAAATGACTTATTTATGAACTTTTCCACTACCTAATTAATATTTGATTATTTATATTAAAAATTTATATACTTTAAAATATGTTAGTCTTTTGATATTGATTAGCAATTGGAGCAGTCTTACTTCTCATAAATATGTCTGACAATCTGCTTTTGAATTACTTCATGTTAATTCTTTGCTATAAATGGTCAGACTACATTTTTACCAAAGATCCTTGTATGGTAATGTGACTACCACACACTATTGATTCAGAGAAATAAAACAACTTTAGAGAAACTATTATATAGGACTATTCTTTTTATACTTTAATTTTCAATTATTACAATATATCACAACATTATTAAAACAACACATTTTATACAAAATCAATTTATACATGTTGACCCACTTAACAGATTCTAAGCTATAACAAATAATGTCTATAACAATATATGTGTCTATAACAATATAATAAATATAGTTGTGTGTACTAAGTTTCAATTACATTTTTCACATAAAATAGTGGAATGGATTAACAATGATCAATACTCAAGGTCTGTGACTGTAATTGAAATTATTGTACACAAATTTTGTAGGTAATTATTTAAATGTAATTGATCTAATCATTTAAATTATTCTGACAATTTTATTTAAACTGGAATGTCTGTTTTGTAACAATTGTGTTGTAAAAAGATCAGATTTATGATTATTCTCTTCCTAATAATTTAATTATTAGGAACTATTTATAAATTTTCATTTATCCTTTTATCAATTGATGTATAGTACAGTGTAGCAAACATAGTAATTTTACTCAATTGAGCATACATATATATACACACATATATAAATATATAGATTTTGCTTCATTACTCAATGACTTGATTTAACCTCAATTTCTTTCACAATACAGAGAAATGTCTATAAATGACTGTGTATGACACAATGTATTGTCCTATTTGATAAAGCTTGCTTGTAGAGAACATTTTGTAAAAAATATATATTAAGATTTTTAGAAGAGCTTTTAAATTTTTTTTAAATCTACCCTTAAATGTGGGAGAAAGTTAATAATAAATTATAAACTTTCTTTTGAAAAATGTTGTACCTAAATACATTTTTGTAATACATACATATCTTGATTTAATATTAATTCTCAGCTTACAATTGATATTTTTTTTAAGTATTACACACCATGACCCTGTTTACCTTTCTCTTGGTTACATAAACTAGGACAACAAATCAGCTGGGTAAGACAGCAATGAATTCATAAATTCATGGTCTGTTAAATCATTAAATACATGGTATTCTAGAACATAACTTTAAAGAGATTCATGTTATTTTATCTTTATATATCTATATATATAAATATACACAGTTATTTTTAAAGCCTTTACTAATTTCTAATTCAAGGTTAAATTAATTATATAAAATTATCAGCTGAATGTCCTCGGTTGTCTATGTTTTGTTGAAAACTGTGATTAAAGGCGTCTTTTATCTGATTTGTTTGAAACAATCAAATAATTAAATAGATGGCTTTTGAAAATCTATTTGTCATGTCTGTGAAGCCACGCCAAAATTTGTTTAGCCGTTTCGTAATTTTTTTTTTTTTTTTGCCAAATGTCCTAATTTATTAAATCATTTTATATATAACATTTTATTTTAATTATGCACAAAATAAATAAACATTAAATATTTATTTATGAACGGATTTGTTTATAATTCTTTATGGATTATATCAAGATATCAATGATCAATATCACAAATTGATGTCTTTCTATTATCACAATTTACATTTGTCCATAACATACATACATTGTCTTACCCTTAGTGGCACGATATAAAACTTTTAAAATTTGTAATCAAGCACCAACAAAATCTACGGATTGATTATTTGAACTGTTAGCTCAATAAAAAAAATATTGTCAGTAGCAAAACATTCGTTCAGTCACAAATACGTTACTTGTGAACCCTATTTCCTAAATCTTGTATGATTAAATAGACCTTGAATTTAATATTTAGTACAGGAAAGATATTATTTAGCTATTAAATTTCCTCATTAGGCAATGTTCACTTTGTTTATTTTTCGATTTCGACAAGTAAAACAAACAATTTAAGTTAAATCTACACATTCCTATTGTATGTGTACATTTATTAAATATATGTAAATTTAATATGTGTTATTTTTAGTTAGTAACAGCATATTATGTATTTTTTTTAGGACAAACGTAGTAATGAACTACACAGAGGTGGAAGGCAAGGTCCGCGAGGCGACATCCGACGAGGCGTGGGGTCCCACGGGACAGCAGATGCAGGAACTGGCTCTAGCAACCTTCACCTACGAGCACTTCCCCGAAGTCATGTCCATGCTGTGGAGAAGAATGCTACACGATAACAGATCGCATTGGAGAAGAACTTATAAGGTAAGGCAAATTGTAATTTAGTAGTTTAGAAAAAAAATATTAATTTAATAAAAGTCATAGGTTGTTTAAAGAAATAATAATAAGACGAGAAAATGTGAATCAAATCGTATATAATTTCTCCATTCCAGTGCCTCCTTCTCCTAAGCTACCTCGTACGGAACGGCTCCGAGCGCGTGGTGACGTCAGCCCGGGAACACATCTACGACCTGCGTTCCCTGGAGAACTACACTTTCGTCGATGAATTAGGAAAAGATCAGGTAAATTGTGAATGGATTAAATTCAGTAAAATCAGTCTTAAATTAACAATTCAAAATAATAAATTTGCTTACATATTTTTTCTCAGGGTATAAACATTAGACACAAAGTACGAGAACTTATCGACTTCATACAAGACGACGAGAAACTCAGAGAAGAGAGGAAGAAGGCGAAGAAGAATAAGGATAAATATATAGGTAATATTAATAATTTCTATAAGTTATATATTAATAGTTCTGCATCTCTCAGTTGTAACGTGTTCTTGCAGGCATGTCGTCGGAGGCTGTGTCGCTGGGCGGACGCGGCTCGTCGTGCGGCGGCGGGGGAGGTGGGGGGGGCGGCGGCGTGGGCGGCTGGGGGGAGTACAGCGACCGCGCGGGGGGCTGGGGTCAGTACACGCACACTAGCTTACAAATAAGACGAGTACATGACGGATATACCACAAATGTCGCAGATTCGAGTCCTTGTCTAAAGGGGAAAGCTTTTGTTAAGACACAATATGTAGTTTTGTTTATGAGTTTGTCCCCACACGTAGTCCCTATATGTAAATATTAGTTGTGTGATAATTTATCTTTTGGGTCAAATAAAATTTTCCCATCTAAATTGTAACATAGAATGTGTTTGAACAGATGATAAAGAAAGAAATGAAGAGGATTACGAGCGAGAAGATTCCGATGGAGAATATGGACATTCACACAGGAAACCTAACAAGTTAGTATTACTTGAGAATAATTGGTGATGGTGTATATACAGTTACATACAGATTTACTTGACCGGGGTACTACTATTGTCCCACAGGATATTAGTGTGATATACCATCCTAAACTCATACTAAGAAAGTAACTACAACCATGCCTTAAAACTTTTCATTACAAGCCCTATGTTTATATATATTGTATATTAAAAATCATATTGTAAGTACTGAATATATTAGTAAAATTTAATATTTTTCTTCGTCATAAGTAAAATAAATACGTTCCAGGGAGAACGTATACCGTGACTCCGAAATAATAGAGGAGGGTCCGACCCGCAGTGAGCAGTCGAGGGAGATCGAGTTCGACGCACGAGCTCTCAACATCAGTCTCAGGAGTCCCGCCAGGAACAAAAACAGCACACCCATCAAGAAGATAGACTTAGGTGAGAACTATAAATTTACCTTTCATTTTGCAAATATACCAACACTACACGATAAATAATATCTCCTAATTACAAACAAGAATATTCATAACAATGTAAACAAGATTTTCTAATAACCAATAACCTTCAGGCGCAGCGGCCAGCTACGGCAAGAACCAATCCCGCTCGACCCCGGGCCCCGTGCGGCCTCCCCCCACCCCCGCCTCCGCTCCCACGCACAAGTCACAGGAGCTCCTGGACGACCTGTTCAAGACGTGCTCCTCGCCCGGGGACACACTCGCCGAAGATGACTTCGATCCACGGTAATGTTTTTTGTACTTATATGAAAGTTTCTTTGATCAAATCCTAGTCATTATTATCAAATTATTATATTGTCAGCGTAAACGTAGGACAAAACATTTCGATATAACATGATGAAATCAGTATTGAATATTATTAAGATATTTAGTATAATTTCAGAGCCGAAGAGCAAGCTCCGAAACCGGTGAAGTCCGATGACTTTGGAGACTTCAGTGCCGCCTTCACCGCTACCACGAACAATGACGGTTTCGCCGACTTCACCAGCGCCTTCACTGACAACAACAACCAACAACCAGGTAACTTTAGCTTATAATGTTGTTAAATGACTTATTATAATTATAACATTAACATTTTTAACAGCCGATCTACCTTTTCACAGCGCCAACATCTAACTTGGAGCTCCTGAGTGAGCTATCCCCCACCATGCCAGGCCTAGCGCCCAGCTTAACACCAGGTCTGAACTTCGGCCTGACACCCAGTCTGACCCCCGGTCTGACACCTAATCTGAACTCGGGTCTTATATCTGGCCTGAACTCCAGTTTCGCACCCAGCCTGACCTCCGGTTTGACCACGGGACAAGACACGCTCTCCTCGCACTTTGATAGCGCGCTGGATATATCAGGTATAGTAAGATATATTTAAACATATAGTACAATTAAAATGGATTGTTATAATTATCCTAGCTAATTTATAATTATCCAGTCAATGTCTCATTATAGAGAATATTTGGTTGAACTGTCTGTAATTGTAACTTTGCTAAAATAAATATAACGATTTTGATAAGTTTTAAAAATAAATTATCCACTTCATAGCCATTAAAACCATAAAAATCGTAAAACCATAACATTATTATTATTTTATGTACATTTAATTTACTATCATATTATTATTATGTATTAATCACGCAACATTACGAGGTACTTGTGACTGAAAGAAGGTATAGACTAGTTGACTGTGTAGAGTATGTATTGGTGTTTGATCATTTACTTGTGGGCACATTCAGGTATTCTTTATTTACAGATTGCGAGCGAACACATGGTCACACATACGGCAATCAGCTCAAGAAAGAGATGAAAATACTTGTGTCGCTTCTCCATGATATTAAGAGTATTCAATGTGAAAATGATGTGTTAAATGTTGTGAGTCGTGTCGATGAAATCAAGAAATATCTCCCCGGACCAATAACGGTGCAGAAGTTATCGAGGTGTGTTGAGAAGATACTAAATAATGAAACGTTGGAGGTGTATTCTCAGTTGTTAGGGAGTGTTGTGCGAGTGATGTTACCTCAGTGGCCGGAGTTCAGGGATGAGGTGCTGTACCTGTTCAGCGTCGAAGAGGGATTTGAAGTTAGTAATGAAATCATTACTAATCTCTGTGGGTTCCTCAAGGAAGATAGGAACGATATTGTATTAGAAGCCCTGGCATATGTTACATTGAAGTATGCTAAAAGTGATGCAGTTTTAGCATCCATAATAGATTGTAGTGTGGCTGAGGAGAATGTCCACTTGATAGCTGAATGGGAGAATTATGTCCAGTTACTGGCTACATTGCCGGAGAGAGTCGCAAATAGATTAGAGATGAGAACTCCTGTCGAATTCTCACATGAGAACTACTCAAATATTCTTCTTTTCCAAGTATTGAGATCTATAGATTACATGTCACAGAGCAACTTCTATCAAGGAACACAATACAATTTGAACTCTTTATCGTATTTAGTATCGAAGTTCGTGATATATTATGTAAAATCGGAGGCGATTCCGAAACTCGTCGACATATTTATCGCATGGACTGAAGATAATATTAACATAGATCCCTGGAGGTATGTGAGGCGGAAGTTGATACAGACGTTGTTAAATAAACTAAATCGTCAAGCAATTGACAAATTATCGGTGATTTTGTTAAAAAAGTGTCCTATTATTTATAATTCTAAACAACAACCAATTAAATTTTTGCTCGGTAATAATCTAGACATCAGTAAAGACTGGTACGACATCCTGACCTTCAGGATCCCATTTTACGTTCATCCCCAAGATTTCAAAGATACCACCATAGCGGAAAATCTTCTTTACTATCTTGCCATTAGCAAAAATGCCTTGGACGTATTAACGAATTTAGTATTAAGCCTCTCTAAAACGTGGTCTGATGTTCACTTAAACAACGTTACTAACTTGGAACATCACATGCATACATCTGTCTTGTTGGTGCTAGCGATAAAATATCGTATAGTTATCTGGAGACAGCGAAAAAGTGCGTGGGATTTGAATGAAATTAAGAAATTTTTATACAAAGGCATGTCTAGGCATTTGGATCTTATCACCAAGGAGTTCCGCTGTGTCGGTATGGCAACTATCGAGATCATATTCAAGATGTTAGTTGAAGTCGACGAATCAGATAAAAAGGCGGTTGAATCACTCAATTTCGATTTTGGAGAACTTGGTGAAGTGTGTGTCGGTATTTATAACACGTTGTCCACTGTTATGCATAAGTGCTTGCTCGATGATAAACTTAAAAAGCCAGATGTTGAACCAAGAGTCATTAATTCCAAGGAGATATTAGATGAGATTGCCGAAAAAGTAAGCGACCACATCGAGAAGCCTGTTCAGAATACAATAATGACTTGCGCTGTCAAAGGTCCCGAACAAACCAAAGAAATAGTGAAAACTATAATATCCGCCAAGTTAGATGCTCTAGGGAAAGGTGGGAAGGACGAAGATCTAGACTCGGACGATGACTTACAACCGTATGACATGAGCAATGATGTAACAGTCGCCTCTAAGAAAAAACCTAACTACCTTCGGGATTTACTAGAAATTATAAACGAAGCTAAAGACCAAGAATCTTTCGAAGCAGCGGTGATATCAGCCGAGAATTTAGTAAAAAAACAGTTGAAACATCAGGATAATAAACTAGCAATCGAACTCTTGGATGTGTTCGTACACTTGGAGGAGAAATATTTTGTGGAAAACTTTAAAAGCATAAAGTTTAACACTGCGGTGGCGATAGTTTGCAGTCAACCGAAGGTGTGCGCCGAGCACCTGTGCAAGGAAATCCACACGGACATCGGAAGATATTCCATATCTACTAAAATATTTATGCTGGATATTTTTACCGAGGCTGCGGAGAGGATAGCCGACATAAAGACGGATCCCTCCTACGAGATGCACAAAAAGGAAATAATAATAGAAGTCGGAGAGATGACGCGGGAGGAGATTCTGAGGAGGCGCCTGCTGAAGAAGACGAAGTTCACCCACTCGAAACGGGCCCATCCGTTCTCGAAGGCAAAAAAGAACCAGTTCGCTGCCGTTTCCGACCACTTCTTCTACCCGCTCGTCGGCGGCTGCGGCACCCGACAGCTGGCCCTCGGGCGTCACAACGCGAGGCAGGACGTAGACAACCTGCTGCTGCTGCGCTACCTGTCGGCCGTCGCCTCCGTGGTGCTGGCGGCCAAGAACTGTCCCAGCTGTCCGACCTACTGCCGCGAGGCGCTCCAGATGGCGCTGCACCTCCGCCTGGCGCCGCACGTCTGGCTGCGGCCGTGCGTGCTGGCGCTGGCGGCAGCCGCGGCGCTGGCGCTGCCGCCCGCCCTCCTGCGGGCCGAGCACGGCGACGCGCTGCGCGAGCTGTGGGCCTGGGGCGCCAGCGGGCCCCCAGCCGACGCGCACACCGCCGCCCTGCTGCGCCTCGTGCGGGAGGCGCTCGTCGAGGACGACCAATAAACGTTATCTATCCGATACCTCTCTTTTAGTCACACGTATCTTACCCTATAATAGTATATAAACGTCAGCGGTGAGTATCCGTCGCCACTCGCTTCACGTCATCGTGCGTCGTCTGATCGCGGTGTTCTGGTCGCAGGTCTCCAGCCCAGCCTGCGGCCGACGCAGCCAGCGCCGGGCGGGCGGCGTGCGGAGACGGCGGAGGACGAGCGTTCGCGGCCGGCGACGCGGCTCGGCGCCACGTGGGCCGACACCTCCGGCGCCATCAACATCAACGTCGACAACCTGCTGGCGCCGCGCTCCCCGCGCGCTCAGCCCGCGCCCTCCATCAACCAGCTCAAGTCGTCGCCGGCCAGCGCGCCCGGCAGCCCCGCACACACCCGCTGGCCGGCCGCCGCCCTCAACAACAACAACAATGTGCTATTTAATACGGACAATTTGCTCCAATGATATTTGTTATTGGCAGATGTTTGCCAAAATGGTTGAATCGGTCGAGAGCGATGGGCCCGAGCGGTCGACCGCAGTGTATCCTTCGATCGATCGATTTATTTTTCACTTCGACCGATTGAAAACTTTTTAAATGACCTAGATACTATGACTTCCGAATACGTAAAAAATACGTTAAATTCGAAAAGATGCATTTATGTAAACATTTCGGGCCATCGCTGTCGACCGATACTTATTAATGTTATGGTGGGTTGTTATACAATTTTGATATTAGAGCGTAGCCCGCCGTGTATGTATTGTACAGAGGTGCATATCGATGTATATCACTTGATATTACGTCCGGCTCGGATGTTGTCTGACTACCGATGTGTTTCTAGAAGCGACAGTATTTTCCATAAATCTAATTATTAGGAAAAAAAATACGTATTATACAAAAAAAAAATATCCTAGTACCTATCTACATTAACTACATATTGACTTCAGAAGTCACTATATTAAACTAAAACCTATTGGAAGAAGTCGTCGAGCTTAAAACGCAGCACAGTGAAGTTATACACGAAGTCAGACAATCTCCTCTCCGGCTTACAATTGTTAAATAATTCTTGTAAATGTTGTTAGTGATTACTTTAATAATTCTGGTTTATTTTAAATTTACTGGAAGCACATTATATTGGGCATTCCGATAATAAAATATTCAGAATTAATAATTAAATGTCATCTTAAAGCTCGGTTATCAGGATTTTTTTCACTGACAAATATATTATCATATGATGATTATCAAATTATCTTACTTGATAATTATGAAAACGCTACACGATGTGTTTATATTCTGTCTTTTACATAGTGTGTTGTTTGAGCTCAAAACATTCCTATTATTTCATTATTTCATTAAAAAAAAACTAGCCAAGAATTAAAATTATTAAATCAACAAACCCTCTGTAGCCATAGCTGTAATTTTATACCTATTTACTTATGATAAATAATTAATTTTCTTCATTATATTTCTATCAACTATTTACTTTTATCAAATCATTTACATCACACATCAAAATTATTCATCTGACATAATCGTATTTAAATAGCTATAAATAAATTATAATATTTTTGTACGGCGTCGCGTAAGTGTTACTAAATAGTACTTAAACTATTGTATGTTAATAGTTTCATTATGAGGGCAGCTGCTGTAAGTTATTTAAGTATAGGTAATGATTTATTTTGTTATTAAAATTGAGATTTGTATTTAGTTAATTTTAGTTTCCGTATAATATGAATGTTCGTCGAGATGGGACCAAGTTTCGGAGAGTTACAACATTCGCAACACTATATATATTATTTGGACCGATATTTTTAATTAATTATCCAAAAATATAATTGGTGGGGACGATTCCATTCTTATTATACGGAACAGTGCTTTCTGGTGCGGTTGTTTTAATCAGATATATTATTTTAATTTATAACAAATTACTAAGAATTTTAAAAATGTATCTATCTACATTGGGTGCATAGTTTTTTTTTTCTTATACTTAAAATAAGCTCACGTTAAAAAATTTCGCCATTTTAATATATAAATGTAGTTGAAACATTAAGTTTGGTTGTATGTAGACGTTATTTTATTTACGTAGTTCTTCCAATTAGAGATTTGAAAGCAATAAATATTTTAAAAATTTGTTTGTAGTTGATTTTATATATTATATCAGTCTGTCGGTCTGAGCGAGGTCATTGATCGCACAACACTTAGCTGTAAGTGAATTTGTATTTAAAACGATATCATGTATATACATAGGTAGAAATTTTGAATCGTTGGGAAGGAAAATGAAATTCAGAGCAGGATTGTGTACGAACAGACAAGATGTATTAATAAATGTAATTATAATAATTATTGTTCTTTTATTTAATCCTTAAATTTAAACTTTTTGTCTCTGTACTTTATACAGGGGCAGTTACGTATCACATTTAATGAAAAACAAATAGTACTATTGGTAATAGGTTTTTTTTATACTCTCTAGGTCAATGCTTGACTACATTCCATCTGATGTAAAGTGGAGATGTAGTCATAGGTGGTAAGGCACATTAACCTAGCAACTTATTTATTCACTATTCTCTTGAAGACACCCACATTGTATTTGGCCGGAAATACCGACGCAGGCAAGCTGTTCCAGTCCTTCGCTGTACAAAATAAACAAGATGAAGCAAAACGCTTCGTTCTTACAGAGGGAATGTCCACAACGTTAGGATGGATACTTGTCGTGCGTCGGAACGTCTGATGATGGAAGGGGGACGGGGGTTAACTCTTGTAATTCCTGCGCACACTCACAAAAATGCCGGAACACACTAGGTCCCTTTACGGAACGACTTTGTCCGATGGGTGGTAACTTTGCCGGCGACCCGATGTTATGGTCTACCACCGAGAAATTATTTCTGTAATGGTAGTCTACCACCAGAAATAATACACTTTCAAAGGCATTGTTTTCTGACACGTTTTCTATTCTATAACATAAGGGGGAATATATATTTAATATCACCTAGTCTAGCCATAAGTTCTGTTACAAAGAAAATATCCGACAATTACTAAAATAATATTTTATTTTTAAGGTTTATATGGGATTATGAAAAGTGAAAAAGATGTGTTAACGTACTAAATTAGTTATTCAAAGTGTCCGCCCTTATCTGTAACGCACGCTTTTTAAAGGTCAGGCCATTCGTCGATGGATTTACGAACGGTTTCCATTGGAAACTTGGTACTTCTTCCGCCAAAGATTTCTTTAGCGACTTAATATTTGGGTGACGCTTAGAGGAGGCCATGTCCTCTAGCACAGACCACAATTTATAGTCCAAGGGTTTAAGTCCGGACTAGCCGAAGGCCAATCATCAGCCTTTATGAAGTCTGGAACATTTTGCTCAAGGCAAATTTGGGTAGTGCGCGCTTTATGACCCGGGGCTGACTCCTGTTGGAATGTCCGCATTTCGATTTTGAATAAGGTATTGTTGAGATACTTAACTACCGTTTGTAAAACGGTATGTTGACACACATTCTGAAGTTTTCACTCCTTTTTGGCATTCATGGAGTTTTGGCGAAATGGAGTTTCGTACTTACCCCTTGGTAGGAGACACTTTACCAAACTATGATGTACCTATGTTGAATGATGGCTGCGCTGAAATATGGCCACTACATCAAAAGCCTCTTTAGAGCTGTTGATACACACCATGATTTTGTTTGTTGTAGTGCTCTTCGGTAGTAAAAATATTTTTCAAAGTGTTTTTCGTCCGCGTATTGAAGTAACAGTTGTTTTGATCTTTCCACTCTTATGTTTTACCTTATTTAATGTAATCCCTCGATAAGCACATATACCTAAGTCTTGTTTGATAGTCCGAGAAAGTGTCCTCGGTAGGATTCTCATTTCTCTGGAAAGGATTTTCTGCATCCTTATGGGATTTCGACGATTTCTGGCCTTGACTGCATTAACGGCCTGATTTGATCGAATAGACAGCGAACAGCCGGATCTCTCACAGTCATCAACAGACATGGTTTCAGTGTCCCTTTAGATGGTACGATACACAAACATTCGCCTAATTCCTACCTTTTTCAATATATCAAAAATGTCGGCTGGCATATTACCTACTTTGTACAGTGCAATTACTGCAATCCTATTGTCTTTAGAGTCCTACTTCATTTACAAAACAAATAATTTCTAAAGGAAAAACCGGACTAATGGCGGTAAAGAAGTCTATTTTTTTTATTGTAGAAGCTAATATATATTAAAATTCAAATTGATCTTCCTTCGGCGATCCAGACAGTGCTTATACCTATTAAGGTAATAGAGGGCCATGGGGAGATCTGGTTGACCCGGAAACAAATTTTAGTTGGCTGCCTCATTATGACGTAAAAAGCTACCCTTGCAAGAATGACACCAGGTTCACTTCTTTCTATAATTTGGTGACACAGGTCTTTCGATAGTTTGGTATCAGTTGGTAAGTTAGAGTAAGTAGATAATATAAGTTTAATATAGTTTAAATTTGAGATTTTGAGTGTATAGAATAAGCGAAAATAAATTGAATGTAAAAAAATAGTATAGGTAGAAGAAAATGTAGAATATAATTGTAAGTTAGAGTAAGTAGATAATATAAGTTTAATATAGTTTAAATTTGAGATTTTGAGTGTATAGAATAAGCGAAAATAGTATAGGTAGAAGAAAATGTAGAATATAATTGTATCATTATCTGTGCATTGATTTTATTCATTAAAATAAAAGCAATATCTAGTTCAATTAAAGCCTTTAATTTGTGAAAAATTGAGCGCATACAAAACTAAATCTAGTATTTCTTAGATTTATGCCTAAACAATACTACGAGCACATAAAGCTACCACAATATGAAAAATTAAAATTCACTTAAAAATAAACTTATTATAGCCGTTATAATTATTCGACGCGAATCAGTCTTTAGATATTAAAATAAATGGGAATTAAATATCAAATTAAAAGTGGAATGGCTCCATTCATATCGAAATTTTAATTAAATTACACTTAAAATAATTAAAATTACAAAGAATTATTGTTAAAATTTAACAGATTCGCTATTAATACTGATTTAAAGCAGATTACAATTCATCACAGATTTACATTCAATTAAAAAATAGTATTTGTTTTGTATTAGGAAAATAATAGTTTTAGATTATGAAAATAATCATCCTTTATACATTGTGGCTTCAATTGTCTGATTCAATAATAATCTTATATTTTTTTGTATTTTATGTAAAACTTAAACCTTTTAACAGTATAAACAAAGTAATGTAATATTTACTATAAAGCCAATGTTAATATACTATCCTTGATCTTAATGTGCCATACAACACAGGTTATATTTAACATTACTTAATCAACTACACAAAATGGACGAATTTTGTTCACATTAACATTTTTATTTCTAAGGTGAGATCTAAAGTGAGATTTCCTATGGTGAAAAGATTTCTAAAACACCTCGACCTTTTTAATTATTGTGCGTTGAAGGCATATTATTTAATTATTTAAAATTCATTAAAACATTACAAAAATATTTTCATAATCTATATAAGAACAATCGGACCAAATAATAACATACTCATGTAACAAAGTTCGACTCGGTGTCACCTTATAATTTTTCCTTTTGATTCATCCTATTTAAAAGGTACGGAATATTATCTATAACATCGACGAGTTTCATCGAATCCATTTCTTATTTATACATTTTTAAATCAACAGATCAATGGCCATCGAGATGAGACCGAACCGAACGCGACAGTGCACGGTACTATAACATTTGCATAAGCGATTTCTCCGGTAGACGTGAGCACTTGTGTACCAATGTACTAGTGTGCCGTGTACTAGTGTACTAACTAGTCCCTCAGCTCGTACATGTCTCCATCGGGGAAGGCGGCGGCCAGAGTGTAGTTGTTGGCCTCCAGCACTGCAGCAGCGCGGCGACGGACGGCCGGTTCCTCGGAGCGCACGTCTATGACGCGCAGGCGCAGACGGTCGAACGGCAGCGCGGCCAGCGCGCCCGGGGCCGCCGGGCCGTCCAACGCCGTGTAGTCCGCGCGCGTCGCCTCCGCCGCCAGCAGCACCGTCAGCAGCGGCAAGCATAGCACGCGCGACCGGAATACGGACCCGTCAGCCTCCGCCTCGCCGTAGCTCACCTCCCGCGGGTGCGAGCCGGGACTGAGGCAGGCATGCAGCGCGCGGGCGCCCCGCAGCGCGAGGTAGTCCCTCGGGGCAGCCCGCACGGCCACGCCGCGCCACCCACGTGCCGACAGCACCAACGCTGTGGGGTCGCGCGCGCCCGCGGATAGGAACTCCACTAGCGTACCGTTGTCCTGTTGGACAAGATTCGTTATTCAAGATTGTTATTCAAGTTGGTTTAATTCAATTTGTTTGAGGGGGGCAGGGGAGCACTCACGATTTTGCCCAGAATGCGGTCAAGCACCTCGACGCGTGGCGTCGGCGGCGGCGGCGGGGGCGGAGGCCTGCCCGCTCGCGGCGCTAAGTGCAGCTGCCGCACGTAGGCCACCAACGTCGGAGACTCCGCGGAGATGCGAGCCAGCTCATAGTCTCGGGACATGTTGAGACGGAACTGCTGGGCTCCTAGTGCTGAGATACATATACTTATATTAAATAATATTTATTAACGAAACCATATTTAAACGAAAATTAAATACTAATTTTCCCTTTAACTGTCTTTTTTCCCTTTAACTGTCTTTTTGTATTTATTCAAACAACAGCTAATTCATATTTTTAGAAGATATAGATTAATTATAGTGAAAATAATTCTCAAAAACAGTTTTGAGAATTATTTTGCACTAATATTTTAATTATGGAGACAGCTCCATAATTAAAATATTAGTGCAAGAAAACTTATTGAAATAATTATTACTTAATTGAATATATCTACATAATATATACAAAAAAATAATAACCCCTTGAGGATTTACTTAAACTTACTTAAATTTCTAGCAATCTTTGTTTGTACTGTTATTGTGAAGAGTTATCTAAACTAAGACCTGTCTCTATACTTATAACTTACCAACAGTATCCATATAGATCAAAAGAACCGTCATAACCGTGACAAATGTGAGCACAAACAGTACCGCAGGTAGCAGTTTGCGATACAACTCATTTGGTGGGGTCTTAGTAAATGAAGGAATGAGACGAGGAGACGGCGCTGGTGGTGGTGTTGTCACTTTCACTGATATAGACGTCATGTCTTTTGGTTGGTCAGGGGCGTCGGTGGAACCCTCCGGAAGTGGGTTTTCTTGTATTTTCTAAAATCAGATTTCATTGATTACTTAATAATAAAAAAAGAATCACTTTTTATTTTATCTTTAATAACAATCTATTTAAATTACATTGTAATGATAATAATAAACACAAATTAGGATTATATTCAGGAGTTTAACACAAAAACAATATGTAATTGTTTTCCTACATTCAATGTATTTCATTCATTAATTAACACATGAGCATGGTATTTTATACTGATTTGAGGAATTCAAGGCATAAGAAAAAGCACTTATGCACTTAATTGTCTAATCTTGTGTTAAATTAAAATAACTGACGTAATATAGTTTTATTGTGGTCCTTATTTTTATTAGTTTATATTATTATGCATAAAAAAGTGCTAGATATATAATGCCTTAAATTAAACAATAAATTTTCCTATCTAAAACATTGTAGTATAATATTTATTTCATTTCGTTAAATAACACTAAAATTTATTCATAGTAGACGCCTAAATGTGAAGCCTTACGTGACATGGACAGGTGGGCGCATTGAGATGCATTGTTTTTTTTACAGCTTGGGATTAGACAAAGAACTAATATCTAATATGTACTAAAAAGTTTTTAATCAGAAAATATATATTATTAACTTACCTTTTCAGCCATGGTTTACTACAACGTGTTACTTTATAGATTAATTACAATACAAACAACACTTCTACACTGGAGATTGATGGCACTTGTGACAGCATCAAAAGACAGCACTGCTTAAAAGATCTGCTTCATTTATTTGTATAATTCCTATTAACATGCTAAGAAAATCACAAGCAATGGATACAATTATCTAAAAAATAACATCTTGAAGAAACACTTTTGACCATAGCACCTATGCTAGTCTGCGGTGACTGCGGTGAGTCAACAAACTACAGATTAATAAGTTTAGAGTTTTTACTTTTTAGATGTTATGCACTGTAGTCTGTAGCTGTCAAAAACGTAACTAATAACAAATTGAGATGAGTAATCATATAAAAAAATATATATTTTACAACCTTCAGTAATTCCAAGGATCTTTAACCAAAAACGTATCTGCAAAATAAGTTTTCATTCATTCATTAATTTTACTTTACGTGAATTGTGGTTACGAGTTTTTAAGAATTGTTAAAGTATCAATAGTCAGAATTCAGATGACTTTACAACTTATTAATAGATGTAGTGTTAATAAAAGCGTCTCTTTCTATCCGTCTATTTTTGCGATCCTTAAAACGTTTTTCCACCTAATATTCTAAAAATTAGAAGAGTAGATTATGTATGAAAAACGAAATAAAACAAAGTAACGTTCAGTTAGACAGTTCTGCAGACACCCGACAATGTCTCCAATAGTTACTATTCATTGATGTTTTCGTTTTTATAATCCTTGTACTTATAATATTCTGTATTATTACCCAATACAACGTTATTATAATAACGATCCTTTAATAGTAATGGAGATTTAAACGACATAGTTGCTAAACTAATAATAAAAAAGTTATAAGATGATGATTTAAATATTTTTTCCCCCTCTATTATGTTCTTATTCAATTTTGTCATTTATAAAAGACTGCAGCTGAAATGGTGTAACACCACTACCTTATAGAAGATCAAAAAATAAGACGGATGAACAGACCTTGGCCTTTGCCCCATAATCTGCTTTCGTCTACTCTCCTTCTAAAATACCTTTCTCATCCTTAAAGGAGAAGCGTTGGAAACACTTGCCATCAAGTGGATCTTGTGCACCTCCGAACTTCTGGACCTTTTTTTTATCTGACCACATTACCTAATATTACGAAACGTGCGTGCCATCTGGCACATCTGGAATCAGTATAATTAAAAATTACTCTAGTGTGGGTCAGAACGACGACACAGTTACCAACGATTTTTTTTTCAGTCAGGTCATCCATATTTCCATTAAACAGCTTCTTCCTAATATCCTCATACCCGTTGTAAATAGATGTTGTAGATTTAAATATTACCTTTTTCAAGTTATTATAAGCTAGCTGTTCACACCAACTTCTTCTCCACTGCCCTCTCAAGATTGAAATCATAAGCAATCCATCATCTCTTAATATTTCTTTCAAAATACTTAATATTTTTAAATAATAGAAGGGGCCGGAGTAAAAAATATCCCATACTTAGATAATAAGCATTAACTAATAAAACATAGAATTTTTTAAAAGCCTGTCCTAAAATTTTAGTTTTCATGTAGTTAGGTACCTATATCCCAAACCATTTTTATGTATGATATGTTGAAGAGGCAATAAGAAATTATAATCTGGGATTTCATAAAAGTAATATAGGTATGCTTATTTGAAACATAAAATAATAAACTAGAATTTTGAAGCTAGTTAAATTTCATCAAAATCTATCCAGAAGTTTTGAGTGATGCGAGAATATCATTACATAGTATAAAGCAAAGTTGTTTCCCGCGTCTGTCCCTATGTCTGTATGTATGTATGCTTAGATCTTTAAAACTATACACCGGATTTAGATGCAGTTTTAATAGATAGAGTGATTCAAGCGGAAGGTTTATATCTATACTTCTATACTAATATTATAAAGCTGAAGAGTTTGTTTGTTTGAACGCACTAATCTCTGGGACTACTGGCCCAAATTGAAAAATTATTTTTGTGTTGAATAGTCCGTTTATTGAGGAAGGCTATAGGGCATATGTCATCTCGCTGTGACTAATAGAAGTTAAGCAGCAATGAAAAATGCTGCAAATCTAATATAATCTAATAGGTTCTGACTGACTTAGATATAGCATACAGTCTAAGCCGCAGGTCGTAGAGATAGTAAAATTGGAGGACACGATATTTGTTTTCTACGTATTTAGTGGTGTACTAAGAAAAGATTTTTAAATTCCACCCTTAAGGGTTTTAAATATCAATTTTGTATGGAACTCGGCGGCAATACTAAAAACCACGCGGACGAAGTCTACGAGATACATTAAAATAATGTACTAAGTATTGTATACCTTAAAAAGTTCTACAAGAAAGTCCGCGATGGTATATGTTTATCTTTTAGGGATAACCCATTATAACCAATTTTTATCCTTTACTTTTTACGAGAGATGATGGCTTATTTACGAAGCGATTATAAGCAATACAGCATTAATTCTTATCTGATGAAGTACCTTAAATACATTTTACATTTAATATAAAACAATGTACAGCAATTCATTTAAATGTATGTTTTCGAATATATTTATTTATCGGGAATTGTTTTACTACGAATTTAACGCTTGCGAAGCAGAGGTCAAAAGCTAGTAAATATATAAGAACAGAAGAAGAAAATATAAGACAGACTTGGCCTCGTAAGATGATTAAATCAATAACGGAATTAGGATAGACAAGGAATTAATTGAGATTTTTTGGTAGGTAATAAAACTCATGTATTTATTCAATTATTAGGAAGAAGTATTTATTGTCGAGTTCAATAAATACATCTAATTAACAGCAATTTATTGTCAAGAACACAAGGAATCTGTTTTTACAAAGGGTTATTTTTCTTATAGTAATGATAGTTTATATACATAAGGTTTTGTAAAAAGCATTATATATGAATACAGTAAACTATATTTGTGCGGCATACTATATATTTACTTGGGTACCTATTTTAATGAACATAAGGTTGTGGTTGATATGGTTTAAATTATTTACAAACACACCGAATGAATTGAAAGTAAAACTGGATTATGCAACATGGAGTCAACAGTAAAAAAATCTAGTTAGGGTATTTCTTAATAATTGCTGTAGTATCAAGAGAAAACTGCTACGATAAAAACGATCCAAGCGTGTTGTGCACTTTCGTATAGTGAATATTACATGTATGGAAAAGTTCGATGACCTCCAGATACTAAAACTGTATTTGTTAGTGGTATGATTGAACAATCAATAAATTGCATTACCTATATAATACATAGCAGAACGGTTGCATCGTCATTGGCTATCCTTTTTAGTAAATTCGTTGCTAACTGTACATCAATCAATCAATCATTTGTTTGTTTTTTATTCATAGCATAAATTATTTACTTTTTTGCAGGTTGACACATTATTGCATAACACGTTTTACATAATAGTAATATAAAACATCTGATTATATATGATAATAATAATAACAATAATATCAGGACAAATTACACACATTGATCTAACCCCCTAAGTAAGCAAATTATTTGCTTGTGTTAATGGTGTTAGACAACGATACAAATACATAGAAATACACATATAAATACTGAGAATATATTTAATAAACGACCAAACCCAGAAACACAGGAATCTATGCTCATTACATAAATGCCTGTCTTTTCCGGGAATCGACCCGAGCCCCATTGCGCCGTGACATGTTAGGCCTTTGCGCTAACCACTCGACCAACGCGACGGGGCGGTTATATCTTCATAAAATGTTGTTTTAATTTATTTACCTATATTTTTTTGAAAATGCGTATTTTTGTCATAATGTTTTACAGAATGTTTTACAGAATGTTTTACATATAATTCAATATTTTAGAATAAATCTAAATAAGACAATTTTAATATAGTTCAACAAGAATACTAATTCTTAAGTACATACCAATGTGCACAAAAAAAATAACATAACTGTAATTGTATATATAGCAATGGAAGATAATTTGGAATTTCAAGTTTTATTTTTATATCCAACTGTGTTTATAATCGATTTGCTCCTATGGCGGACAACAACAAGAAATGTTATTCTATAATTTACAATAACATATAACCTCTAATAAAATCTTACTTTAACATAATTTTGTGCATCAACATCTACAACTACTAAGTGTAAAATTATAGAATTATATTCTACTAGCAGACTCGGCCACGCGTTGCTGTGGTTGCTAAGGTTTTGGATATACCTATTACATTGTAGTAAACTATTTAAGAAGTCACGGTATTAGAAAAAATAAAATTAAAATTAAAAAAACCCCCGACCGCTAAGTAAAGGAAAAAATTTAAAATGCAAGTAAATTTATCAAGGCCAATAACGAAATAACAATATTTTGATATAAAATAATATTGTGACTTAAAATTAAGATGTAAGTTATCCTATGTTTCAAGTTGGATCAAACTACACACGGTGTGCAAATTTTATTAAAATCGGTTAAGTAGTTTAGGAGTCCATCGCGGACAAACAACGTGACACGTAATTTATATATATTAAGATTATGATAATTATTCTAATATATTGAATAAATTTTATTTATTATCTAAACAGTATATAAATTATGAAACATGATATAATTTATTATTATTATTGTCTTTATATTTTTGTATTAGACCTCAGCATAATGTTTTTGAATATATTTCATAACCTTGAACAAAATAACAATTTTGAGCATTAAAAATCTATAACATTAGAAAACTAAGCCAAAAGTGATTCAAAGATCAAACATTTGTTGTAATGCTTATTTAAATATAGCTTTTCTATTTTCTATACGGTTTAGAAAAATCCTAAGGGAGCATAAAAATGTATAATTAAATTAACCAACATTTACAAATAAGCCAGTTAAAAATAACTGTATTTTCTTATAACAATTATTGTCGTTATTTGTTGATTTTTAAATTTAAAACTACTGAATTCTTTCAAATTGAATCCTCAGTGCAAGCAGCGCCATCTGAATTTCATACATTTTGGTAACATTTTTATAATAAATGTTTATTTATTTTTTCTTCTACATTGGGTCTTACATTACCTAAATTTATTTCAATATAATGTTTCAAGTGATTATTGAATGTAGGTTTATTAAAATCTTTACTAACTTTATAAATAAATGTATCGCAAAATGATGAAAAAGATTATATTACCTTAGTAAGTTCTTGATGATACTATAAATTAATGAATATCTCAAGTAACGGAAATTAGTAGGTATAATTTTAAACCACTCGAAAGTTACTTAACTTACAGGTATATTTATAATTATAATATATAATACAAGTTATCAATAGACATTTTTATTGTCAAGTATTTATTGTATTAGGCTTTCATTTGCTTAGCATCCATTAATAGCAAAAAATGTACAAATAATTATAATAAAATGTATTGGTATTTTATATTTTCTGAACAGAGATATAATACGTTTTAATGGACATTAATTGCGGACATTAATCTTTTAAATATAATTTATTGACGTAGATCTGTATAAGTATAGTGTTAATATTTTGTTTTAAGTTTTAAATTCCAGCCGTATTTCTCGTTGTTTTGAGTTCATTTAAAGGCTTATTCTCACTTCCTTTTTTACGATAAATTATTATTATAATATTATAACGATACATCTCTAAGAAATCGCAATTGTTTGACTTATGTTCGCCTTTTTTTTTTTTGAGGGTGCCAATGCATGTCAAATCGTAATTAAGAATGCACTGATTTTATTAAGATTTGCCAACAGTACGTTCTTAATTATGTTTTGACAGCTATAAATTAACTTTGATAGTAATTATTCAATTAATATTTTTTGTATACAAGCAATGTATTGAATTATAGAACATACATTATAATTTTCATAAATATTTCTAGAATATATTTAAAATATTGTATATATATCAAATTATTTTATATTAAAAGCTTTTTTATTATTGTCTTCAATTTCCAACTTCGAATCTAATGTCATATGTCAAAATATTAGTAAAAACTACTTATTTATAATCGCCGAATAGGAAATAGTAAATCTACCTTATATTATAAGACCTTTATAAAACATTGTGCTTGATGCTAGAGGATAATGCAATGAATTACATTTAATGTAATAAAAAGAATTACACTCAAATAAATTAATAGATTTAAAAATGATTTTTCAATTACTTTATCCTCTAATCTCATGAATTATAAATATAATATATCGTTAAATATTTTAATTTATTGTAGAGCACACCGTAATTTTAATACCTACAGAAATTTGTATTATTGTCAAAGTTTCCATTTTGTATTCATTATTCAATTACTTTTATGTAACGTCAACAAACCAACGTTTAAATTGATTATTTTATTCTAATAGAATTAGCTAAATTCAAAATTAGGCTTTACATTATCAAAAAACAGTAATTTTAATGTAATTCAAGTCACGTGACGTGTTTTTAAGGATATTTTCTAGATTTTTTTAATTGTTATTCTTCAAAAGCTTTGTAATCCTAATCTATAAATATTTATAAAGTTTCGCGAACGCGTAATAAATGACTGATATGAAAATTGATATCATGTAGATTGACATTAAATACCCATTATTATTATTATTACCTGTACGAGCCCCGCCCTGCCAGCAATCCAGTCCGAAAATAATTAAAAATCCTTTATTATTGTCTTACGTTTCATCTATAAATAACATTCTAAATTCTATAATCTAGTTATTGTCAAAAATTCCATTCTCAATCACAAAAATTGTAAATATATATATATTATATAAAATGTGTAAATCAATTATCCATTCCCGAACGGAGCCCCCGGTTCCCGAATGTTTATCTACGAAGTGCTGTCAAAATGACAAGTACAGCGACAGTGACAATGACAGGTGACAGCAGGTGTCCTGCGTTGACGATGGCGCTCTTGTCTCCCGGGATCGGGATCGGAGTCCCGGGATCCACTACGTGTATCTTCCAGCCTAGATTATTGTGCGTGTAGCACTGGGAGGAATAGAACGATAAGTTAAAGAAACATGTTTACTTAACGTTACGTTTATATTATTTAGATGAGTTTTTAAAATTTCCTACTCATGAAAAATAGCATTATAGTATAGTATATTTCTTTAATAGGAATCTTTTTGGTAAGACTTTCCATTTGTATCGTTGGAGTAGAAGGGATAGAGGAAGGGGGTGGAAAGGGGGTTTGAACCCCTATTCGCTGACATCATTTATATTGTGAGAAAATGTTTAGTTTTTGAGATATTCCGATTTGAAGTTTCGTAACAACTAACCTAAAATGTAAGTAGGTACCTAGTTAAATTAAAATAAAATACTGATATATTATATACATAATTGATAAATATATTGTACAGATGTGAAGTGTTATTTAAATTGAAATTACGGTAAGTTACTTTCACACAAAAAATAATATAAAAAAACTACGTTTTCTCCGGCTGGGAATAGTATTAAAAGAATGGGGAGACCAACCTTTCAAATGAGACCATTTTAAAACCAAAACTCCAACGACACGAATGGAAACGCCACCTATCTTTTTTCCCATCAACTCGATTATTGGAAAGTAATGTTAGAAGAAAATGGAAATGTCATGCCAGCTACATCCAGTTTTCCATCCCAAAAAAATAATAATGATGATTATTATTATGATTATTATTATTGTTACCCCCTCCCCCCATACCTGGTAGTACACGAGGTCTGGTGTCTCGTGCGCCACGGTCCAGTTGAGCACGGCGGGCTCCCCCTCGTTGCACTCCAGCTGTAGAGTGCGCATGTAGTCCTCGAAGGTCTCCGAGACCGCAGACTTATCCGTCGTCTTGTGAGTCCACTCACAGTATCTACCAACTAAGGATGTGATAATAGTGGTCAGATTAATGGTTTTCTTAATCAATTTCAAGGTGGTATAAGGAGAAATCTAAGCGGTTTGGCCACCATTGTGGACCACTTCGTATCTGTTCTCCCGAAAGTCTTCCTTTACCATCTTTGGTTCCTTCGCTTATTAGGTAATCGCCATGCTGTCGCTATCGCTAAATGAGCGAGTGAATGATCAAATTAAAAAAAATATATACGAAATCTTTAAACATTTGAGCAGAGTGTCTTTGCTCGACGGGCCTTAACTACTTGACAAACGTAAATAACTAGCGCATGCTGTTCCAAGTAAAATCAAATTTAGATTTTTCTTGATTGTTCCTCTAGGAGGAGTAGTCTTACAAAGAATGTATTGATCCTGACTACAGAGACCTTCGCTCTTCACTAGTATAATAAATGTATAAGTGTAGTTTTATGTTGATGACACAGAACATTTGTGTGTGATCCACAGATTGTTGTTTCAAGTCTTTGTATCGGTTATTTATATGTTTGTGAATCTCCCCGCCAAACAACACGACATAAGCGCGAGTACCTTATAAAAAAAAATATAAAAAATTTAAAAAAAAGCCCGATACAAAAATACGTCTAAAAAGGATAATAATAATATTTTTATGTACTTATCGAAGTCGTTGCCTCGGGGGACCTTTGTACGTACGTTGACGATGGTGTTCATTTTATAAAATTTTCGGAGTTAATGAATGAGGACTTAGCCTATACGATTTGATATTGTTGTTTCGTTATTTGGCTTACTAACTTTTCGCTACATAGCGATCGAAATATAATAAATAGTTTCGAAATAAAACCTCTCACCGGCTGTGGGGTAAGGGTACCCCTCGCTGTCGACAGCGACGCCCGCGAACACACGCTGTGTTCGTTGTTGTTCGGCGCGCTTCTGACCGAAGCCACCCTCCGAGGAGTCGCTGATGTACAGTGGGTGGAATCTGGAGGAGCGGGAATGATACTTCAAACACTAGTTACATCAAACAGACGGTTATCAAACTAAATAACAGTTCTCTAGACGTTACTAAACCTGTGTATAACCAAGAAGAATTTATGGATTAGATACAAAATTGAATACGTTATTACACGGTGGATAACATATGTATATAATATAATAATTTCTTTTGATATAAGTAATTTAATCGTATGATTTGTACATTTTAACGCTAAAACCCCTCACATATACGGGGTAATTTTTAATTAGTAGACGACCTCTTGCAGGGAGCCTCTCTACAACAATATTAACATTATTATGTTCTACGACTATTTTAAATTAATAGTTTTTAAAATTTGAGTTTTCCCATACAAAATTAAATTGTTGCCTCAGAACTGGCATAAACTCTGAGCGTAGATATGGCGCCCGGGTGTTGATCTTTTAAGCACTTCTTACAAAATACAGAGTCATAAGTAAAAGAAGAAGCAATTTTTTTTGTTTCGTGTTTTTTGTGTTGTTTATCAAAATTTTTAAAAAGCCGTACAACAAATATTGTTGGGATTTATGCAGAGAAGCTGCCTGCAAAATATGGTCAACTAATTACAAATAACCCTGTATAAAGCGCTATTCATTTTTGTATGACCTGCAATCGAAGCTGAGACCTGGTAATTCAAGGTCAAACGTCAAATTAAGCCGCAAAGCTGTACATTTTTAATATTCAGTTTTCTTGAGTGATATTCACATACTTGGCTGGGTTGGTTCTGTCGTCCCCACCCTCGACTATGAAGGTGTATGTTTTGCCGCGCTCTACGTAGATTTCAGGGATCAGCTGGTCGTTGATGTACCATGCTATGCCCCAGGAGGGATGACCTGGCGGATTAATAATAAAACGTGTCAATATCGAACTAAATACGAATACAAAAAACCTAAGTAAAACACATAATAAATACAAAAAATATATATTTACCGTAGGTTAAGTATCCATTACTTATATCATTGTCTGCATGAAAATAAAAATTTAAGAGGATTAAAGAATTAGAAGGTAATATTTCGTATATAAATTACTTTCTAATCCTGTCTATATCAGACGCCTTTCTCTTTAATAAAACATATATTTTCCCACCTATTCGATGAAGGAATAATCTCCACATTCATTATTATTACACTTAAAAAAACTGCTGGAGTTCGAGTGAACGAGTCAGCTCCTCAGACTTCCTCATCATATTTCGAATTCATAATAGACTTAAAAAAATATATCGTAAGATAATAGTTTGAATTTCTTTTCGAGCTGTTCTAGAATTCGTTCTAATTTCAAATAATCACTAGTGAGGGAGGTGTACCCGTATCGTAAGATCGTTGGTTTCAGTTTACGTAACGGTGATTGGCGGTCGTTGACCTTTGTGTACTTACCGGTGATAGGCGTGTACCCGCGCTGGCCGCCCGCAGGTCCGATGCGCGCTGTAAGATTAGTGACCCCGGCCAGCACGCGCGACGGCCATGGCGCCGGACCTGACTCGTCCAGCTCTGCCAGGCCGATGCAGGTGTTGTCGTTCTAAGGACGTACGCATCATGTTTCATTTGTTCGAGTGACGTATTGAATGTTCAATGTTTCTTTTGGTAAGATTGTCACTCAGGGCTATCATTTTTCGATGGTGTTCTGACTTCTTTTGGTTTTTATATAACTATTATTCATTTTATATAAATGCATTTTTATGAGGCCTACCTGAGCTCCGAAGTCCAGTTGTACATCAGTTCTGGTAGTATCCATAAAGGAGTGTGCGTTCGCTTCATATCTGGAGTTGAGGGGTCCAAAAGCGGCAATGACTGACTGGGATCTTGATGTTAATATTTCCTTGTCTTTGATGTGTTCAGTGGCGGCAAGGGGACGTCGGTAGGTGATGGTGGTTATGCCACCTTTCTGATGACCAGATACTAAAACGAGATTATTCATTTATAAGACTTTTAACTTAACTTTACTTTCTTGTCTGGTTGATTTACACGAAAAATTAAAATGCAAGTTTTATTAACATGAGCGTGCATGTGGGCGTGTGGGTTTGTGTGTGTGTGTGTGTGTGTAGTAGTACTCACCGATGACTGCGTCGTCGCTGCCGGCGAGGCGCGCGTCCGGACACACGCCGCGTGCGCCATCGCACTGCGCCACGTGAGAGATGCTGTAGTCGGACGCACGGGGCTGGTTGTTTCTGTGTTACGGTTTAGTAGAGTTTTAAATGTTATGTCTAAAAAAATAGCTGGTTATTTGCTATGAATACCTGTTTCGACTGATCTTCGGGGCCAGGGATTTACTTTTCTAGTTTAGTTTTCTTTTGAGACGTAATTGTTCAAAAAGATTGTTTAAACTAAATCCTCTTGTTTAATTGAGGTTGTAGTAAACTTGGTTATTTCTCAGGTTTATATATAAAAAAACATGGTTTAAAAAATACGGGCTTCCGTTTACAAGTTTGGTAAACACAACATAAGAAAAAAAACTTTGTATTTAAAAAAATACCTCAAAAACACAACAAAGAATTATTAATATGGAATATTGTTCATGATATCGTCAACAACACATAACAGAATAACATAGTGATAACTACGAATACTCTACATTATTTTAAATATTTTTCTTTACAATAATTCGTATTTTAATAAAACATACTTAGTGTCCCAGTAAGCCACCACCACGTCTGCCCCCAGCATGGCGGGTCGTCCTTCAGCTCCGGAGAGACCGAAGGCCATGTAGTGTTCTTTGCGGAGCCGAGCTGATAGTGTTATCTGAACGTGGTCACCCTGAAATAAGACATAAATTATCTTCTACTAGTTATAGCTATGTCTTCTATGGGTGGTCTTTTATGAGGATAGCTGTTTTTTTTATTTTAGAAACCTATTTGAGTATTTTAAAGATTTTTCATTGGCTGTGCATTGTATCAATATAGTTTATTGGTCTATAACATATGTTCACATCATGAAAAAAGAGAAATATGAAATAAATGAACAAGAATATTTATACATTAAAAACAGGAATCGAACATATGATTTTGCATCACAAGTCACAACGTAGAACTGAGCTACCGTGTTGATGCTCGGCTGATGAATTTAACTATGTGCAGTCTATTTCTGGACGTGTTCATTATTTACACGATGTTATCGAAATTCTAACTCAAGTAATCGTTTTCTTAAACACTTACCAAGACTTACCTGTTCATCGGTTATCTAGCTATAAATAGTACATAATGACGGAATGACAATTCGGAAGTTGTTAGTAGTCAAAATCATTTAGAGAAAAAAATATTAATTGCGTTTCTTTTTTTGTACCTCGTTTTCAATGTCTACTACTCGATTGTCTTCTTTTTTTCTTGGTCAATTCCGTATTTCACTACAAACTATATCTTTCTCATTTTTTAAACAAAATTGGTTGTAACTTTCTCAGAAAACGAAGAAAATTAGGCGCGTTTTAAAATGTTATTTTATGCATATCGCTGATTTACTATTTATTTGACCTATAAGTTATGTACCTATATCATAAGCAAAGCTAGTTTTCATCCCTCCAATAATAAAAACAAGATTCTGTTTTGAGTAATTTTCGGACACACCCAAATAGACCAATTGCATAAATAAAACTAAATCTTCCAAAGTTCCAAAGGGGTGTGTTCCGAAATATACATCAGTATACTGGCCAGTCTTAATGTCATAAAATAAGTTCATACTGGTGATTTTATAATGTTTTTATATTCCGAAATAGCCAGCATATTGACGACATAAATCGAAGCCAACGGCTTAATATAAACAATTTCCTTTTTGTTGTTTAAATAGGTAAATATAATAAGTATTAAATATATTATTACTGATAGGTATTTCTCGTCTCAGTATAATAACAATATTACTATTAAAACGGTTTTAAATTAACAAGTTACCTTAAATTATCCCCATCACTCGCTTGTAAATAAAAAAAAACAATGAACGAATTATTTATAAACAAGATTTTCTTTTGCCCGTTTAAAATATTATAAAAACTGCGGAATATTATACACAGGAATATTATAGACAGGAATATTATACACAGGATATTTATATTCACCTGTATTTCCCATCGTACTTGCAGCCGCTTGTCCAGAATTTCTTTACAATTATTAGCGGCGCTAAATGGTACTTGGGATGTCGTGGAGCTTGTCTGAAATCGGCCATTTTGTTTTTAAAAAAATATTATATCAAATTAATGATGAAGACTCAATTAGAACATAACTGCTATTATTAAACTTAGATAATATATCACAGGACAAATTACACAAATTGGTCTAACCCCTAAGTAAGCAAATTATTTGATTATGTTAGGATGATAGTCACACGAATACATAGAGATAAACATTACAAAAACTTTGAATATATTTAATAGACGGCCAAATCCGGGAATATAGACATCTATGCTCATCACGTACATGCCTGTCCCTGTCGGGAATCGAACCCGGGCCGCTATATGTTAGGCATCTGTGCAAACCACTCGACCAATGCAACGGAGCGGTATTTAATAAGAGAAATAAGCATATATTAATATCATAATAAATGTAGTAAATTCTGGAATAGGTAACAAAATGTTATTCAAAACACTCACCGGGTTATACCACCAAGCAGGCTGTATATTATATTGTTAATATATCCGAAGGTAAGCGTTGAAAGAATTACATTAAAATAACATTGATTTATTAATATACGTACACGAATAAAATAGTTAACAATGAAACAAATAACTTAGACTATATTAATAACATTTAACTTTAAAACCAATCAAAAAATGTTTGTATGTAAGTAGGAGTTTTATGTTTTTTTTTTATTTTGTTAGTTGGTCGCTTAGATGTTTTAACCTGAAATTTAATGAGAAAATATAATGAAATATTAATATCCCAAGCAGGCTGTTAATATTAAAAAAAAATAAAAGATCTTTATTAGATTATTAATAAATATTTTATGCAGAATGATTATAATCATTAATAATGACTATAATTGAACGTCTAACGAGATATAACCTCTTCTTTCATGTCTTTCTTTAAAAGCATACATTACACAAACATACATTCACATGTAGATACACAAACACACACATATTTACAGAAACATATACCCACACACACACACACACACACACACACACACACATATTTACAGTAACGCACACTCAGTCACACAAACCTGTAAAACTAATTGGACTGTCCTAAACTAATCCTCTCTTTGATTTACTTACCCTTAAATATAAATAAGTTCATATATAAAAAAAGTATATATATATATATATATTCCTGATTTTGACGCAGAAGCTGGCTTTAAAGCATAGACAGTACAGAAAACACATAATTTTGGTTAAATTATTTTTCTGGTTCCTCTCACCGTGATCTTGGTCTGTCCAAGGGCGGGCGGCACGTCCAAGTCCTTGGGTATGTAGACGTGTCCGAAGTTGTGTCTGTACTCGACGCACCACACTGCGAGCCAGTCCACATCGTGAGCTGACAGCTTGCCCGGCAATACTAGCTCGATGTCCTCGCCCTGGTACCCACGGAGAGGGTTCAGGGAACCCATCTCGTTGGGAACCTGGTGAAGTCAATGTAGCATAGAAACCAGTTGATTCGCCGAAAGTATTGTATGCCGAAGTGTGTAGGTTCTTGATTAAAGCATATTCGACGAAATGTTAAAAAAAGCCGGTTAGACCTGACAAGGTTAGGTTATCAAGAAACAATTTATAAAAAGTGCCGATATCGAAAAAAATAATTATTCATTAATTTACTGACGAATGGTTTTGAAGTTTATGTATTTCATTTTATTTTGACGTTTAGGGGATGATCCTCGTTATTAGTTATAACTTTGAAACTGACCGATCAATTAAAATAAAAGGGGCTTAATAGCCGAGTGAAATGGTAAACGCATGTTTTGATTCGGATTCTACCCATGATGATATTTTAAACTAAATATCACGGAATTCACAAAAAAATAAGTAATTAAATCTATAACAATTTATTATAATAAGAATATTTTTCTATTTTCAAATAATAATTAAAACATTAGTTATATGCTCTTTCTTGAAAAGCGGTCGTTACGATTTCTCTTGTACAAACAACGGAATACCAACCTTAGTACCGAATGGGTTGGGCTCACTTCCGTTACCAACCCAGAAGTACGCATCCGGTCCAGCGCCGTCGTAGTGCAGGTTGGGAATGTAAAAGGTCTTGGCGTCCAGAACGCTAATGTTTCCAGATCTTAATCCGTGAGCGAGTCGTTTGAACTCCGGCAGTACTCTGGGTCGCGGAGGATCCAGGCCGGGGGGTATGAATACGTCTCCGAAATTGACCTACAATAGTGTTTTTTTATATAAAGTTTTTGTATTATTTATTATTGTGTCTTGATATCTTTGTAAATTTATAATAATTCTACATTTTTTTAAACATAATCGTCTCTAATATACACGGTGAAACAAGGAATTGGGTTCATAGAAAAAAGCTGTTAAACATAATCATCTCTAGTATGAACGGTCATAAAAGACGTGCATGGAAAATAAATTCGATGAACACTTTCAAAATATAACTTTAATTTCCCTAAAACCAGAATTGAGTTACATGGTATGATAAAATAAATTTACCTTCAACCTGAATAAAAAAAGTCGATAATAAACTTTATGGAAAACTATATTATTCTGAGTCATGGCTCGAATATCAAAATTTTGCGGGTATAGCGTTGCGCGCGACTCTAATCGATATTTTCGGTTTGACTCACAGACAACCTAATTATACACATTGCGACATTATGTGTAAATACTTAATACTTAAATGCATAATAATGTAGCTTTTAATATTTTGTGTGTTTTACGTAAATAGATCACTTTTACACAATTACATTTTTTCGTTGACGTGATAACATTTATTCTATTTAATATTCATCGCGATAATGTACGAAATAAAAAGCTTTGTGATGTTCAAGCTTTATCTTTTATTGATCTTTAGTAATTTCATAAACAGCCTTTTATAGTCCACGTCGAATCAAAATATATGTAATTTAGATTACTAGTTGTCTTTCCATCCATCCATATAATTGTATAGATATTGTCCGGGATGAAAATCCATGTTATAGTCCCGACTACAAATGTCTTTGACAAATGACGATCTATTCAGTTGTTGAGATGAAAAGATTACACAAAGATTCAATTTCCTCCTTATAATACTAGTGTAGCCTTTAACATGGTGCGATTATAAAATGATATGGCATATTTTCTATTGACTATTACTCTCAAAATTATTGTCATATAAATAATAAATTATATAGAAGCTATAAATGTACTTAGTAGTTTTTATATAACAAAAATACACAATTTTTTTCTTAGCTCATTGTCACGTCTACACGTATCAAAGACGTCAAGTCAGCTGTTTCTTTGTTTTGACTCTGATAATGAGGTTAAAGTTAATAAAAAATATTTTTTACGTATGCCCTACTAACATTTCTCTAAGATTTATATTTGAATAAATTCTAAAGGGTTTATATGGTTCTAGAATTAATGGAACTGTTCTGTAACTTGATAAGAAATGTAATTGGACTTTATAATATTTAGGACAGTATCCAAATAATTATGTAAGGAAAATATATTTAGTCTAATTTACTATCTTAGATTAAAATATATACTATGTATTATAAATATTTAATTATTAATAATATATTATTTATTATTCCTACCATAAAATTTAAAAAAATGTGCAGTATGACCTAACATAATTTAAAAAAATCCTACACACACACACACACACAGACCCCTTTAACAAGATTAAAATTTCAATTACAAACGTCAAAAATATAACAAAAAATATTAAACTTGCCTTCAGGCGACGTGTCCCTACTTAAGTTATTACATATATATAAAATATATAAAATGGTTGTATGTAACGACTTACTGTAAACCTCCGACACCACACGCTGATCCACTTAATGTCTCTCAGTCGCTTGCCCCCGGGGAGACGGAGTAGGATGTCAGAGTTAGTATGTGTTGACAGTACAGGAGGGTCGCTTAAACGGAAATTACATATTATATATATTGTACACCAAAAACAAATAGAAAAAGTCAGGGTATTGATATTAATCTTTATATATAACCATTATAGAAACGTCTGTTTGTCGTATAACCTGAGGCAACTTATTGTTTGATATAATTTACTTACTATACCTACTAGTAAATTAGTTTTAGCCTATGAATGAAGCTAATTAATTATCAAGAGATATTGAATACGAATATACTCTATATGTATATTTATTGTGATAATTTCATAATAAATATACATATGTTGTAAATGCCAACAAATATTTTTCTTAATCTGAACATTTAGCGAATTAAAAAAAAAACATATCTTTCCTAATCGGAACATTTATCGAATTTTAAAAACATCGGTCACGAATAACCGAAAAAAATACAACACCGTTTATCAGTACATATAATAATTTAATAGGTTGCGAGGGATTACTTTTCATAGGAAATATCATTTAGATACAGCATGTGTTTATTTTATTATAATATGATGGGACAAAAGTTGTTTTTGTTTTTGTTATATTTTTGATGTGTTTGAACATTAGACAACAGACAGACAATAGACAGGGATTTTTTAATAGTTTTTTAAGCAATTACAGATTTTTTCTTTGTTTTGTTAGTACTGTTAGCCCCATGGGCTTTATGATGTTTTCTAAACACAAAGAAAGAAGTCTTGACATTAAAATGAACTCAATATGTTTAATTAATTGTCCGTCTCTTGTCTTGATTTCTTTGAATAACAAAGGGAATACGAGGGTTGTTTTATTGTTTTTACAAAAACAAGATAATTATTTTCAAAATTGTTTTATTAAATTCTAAGAACTGGTTGCTGCTTTTGGTTTTGTCCTGTGACCGTCTAAATTTATTTGTTATTATTACAACAATGATAATCGGAATATAAACGTACACTAAGGGATAGAACATCATGGAAATGATGACTTGGCCTACGTCATAAAAAGAATATACAAACAACATATCAAATATCTATAGCTAAATAAGGACAGATCAATCAGCCAATCGTTTTATATATATAGATTGAATTAATGCTTTATCCAGATAAATTTTGTAGCTTCAGTGCTACGTGATACGTCATGGCATGACTTTAATTTGACATCACAGATCTCTTAGGTAAATATCGCATCATAAGTTTCGACTTAAATATATCTCATGATATCAGGGCTATGACTTTCATTTTATATTTTATGTCATATTCATATCGTACTGTTATGTAATATTGATATCACGTATTGAATTGTACATGTGACAGGAATAAAATAATGTTCTTTAATCATAAAGTTTATATTTAGATAATCTAGATTGTATTCCAGATATTTAAAAGAAAGTAAGTGTAAGTAATAAATTTCTTTAGTAACTATTTTATTATTTGTAAATTGTGCTGTCTTTATACTAAAGACAGTTAAGTAAGTACTTTAAATACTTAACTTTCTGACGGTGTAATAAAATACTTAAAACTTTTATGTCGCACGAAGTTTTACTGGTAGAGTAAGTAAATAGTTTGAAAACGTCCAATAATAACCACATCTTTATATTATTTACTGCTAAATAAATAATACTGTTATCAAAGTTCAAGTTAAAATCGTAGTTTATACGTTTTGCAGAAAAGCTGACACAATACAAGGTTGGAAATGATATAAAATATCATGAATATCGATTGAATTGAATGCGAATTTATTTTTACATTTATTAAATATATATGAAAATGAAAACCATTTAACCTTAATTAGAATTCATTCAACGTAATATAAATCGCATATTAATAATGTATTTCAAAGTACTTTCGTGCTTTCATAGTAAAACCTCACAATGGTTAACGAAAGTGTAATTATCGTAACTTGACACGCGCTAGGACATGTTTTAACGTTAATGGACTCTCTCGATTTTGTTGAGGAAAAATTATATACTTTGAATTAATTGTATAATACCTTCATTTATTGAAATTGATTGATGCATTTTGCGATATTTAGACGTTATTTGGCTATGTATTGGACCTAATGAAAATAACCTAAGAAATTTAGTATAATGATTTATTTTTAATAAAAAAATATGTTCGTTTTATAAAATAATATATACTATATATCGGTACATATTGTTTTGGTACTTCTGGAGTCCAAGAACACAGAGCGATATGTTAAAAAAAGGAATTAAGATAATGCTTAATAATACTCACCGGCTGGGATAGTCTTCTGGATAAGGGACAAGCGTGCCCTCCGGTGAGGGTTGGGGGGTGTCCCCCACCCAGAAGTACGCGTCAGGGCCGGTACCATCGTAAGCGAAGCCCCTCACGAAGACTGTGCTCTCGTCCACCGCGTACACCGTGCCTCGGATCCCATGAGCGTATTGTGTGAGACGCCCGATGATTCTCCCATAGTAGGGCTCCGGTCGACGTAACGCTGTTATTCCTGGAATATTTTGTTTATTTGTATGTTTGATTGGTAATTTTGTTGAAAATTCTCACTCTTAATTTCATTTTAAAATATATTTGACAAGTTTGAAGTGATTATACGAAATTAAGAACATTAATTGTATTAAAACATAGAAAGTTTATTGACTTTAAAACTAGATTTAGAACAAGTTTGGTTCATACTACTTTGATAAATCAAGATTAAAATACCAAGTATTCACACTGTGTTACACATTTTTTTTTTATGTTATCTATTTATAAAACCTTGTTAATCAATTATTATTTTTATACTAACAAATATAAATGAAACGCTACAAATAAAAACGTTAAACGAGTAGTGATTTATTTGGTAATAAAACTATTTCAATTAAATATTAATAGCACCATCTGGCAGGGTATTTATTACTCTATAGAAGTCTTGACCTAGATCTAGCTATGGCCTGAGGCTACTCAATTCTTGTTGTTTGATATACGGCAACTTATGAATTCAACGTTTCGTACATATTTGTATGAATTTTAATTGTATAACATTACAAATAATATTATATATGGCCATATTACATATTTATAATATTATAAAGTAGATAGTAGTGGCTCTGTTAAGTAATATGTATGAAATCCTTATAAATGAAATCGACGTTTTTCGTACTGGCCACTTTAATCACATTTTTTTTCTTCTGTGGTAAGGAATTTGAATTTGGATTCAAATTTCTACAGCTACTTACATATGTATTTTTGTTTCGTTTACCGTCATTCATTTTGTTTTTTTTTCTTCTGTTTGCGTTTACGAGTACGAGTTCGACCGTGGCACTAGTGCTGCGGAAAAAGACTCTAAGGGTTAACCCGGCGTTCGCACAGTTGGGTCTATTTGACCCGGGCTGTGCTTCAAATGCGCGTATTTCTAATGTTTTTGGTGCCACACTGCCATAATTCTCAATAGCTGGAGCTAAGGGTCGTATCTTTCCACATTTAGTCGTATTGCAATCGTAGCGATGTATAAACGCTTCTAAACATGACAAAGGGTAAATTTGACCCAACCATACACTTCGTGTAGTAATTTCGCGCCATTATAAAAAAGTATATTTATTTATTTTATTCGCATGACTTTTGAAATAACGGTTCTCGAAGAACGCGAACGACAGCGAATATTGAGTATCTTGGAGAAATCAGACTCCGATCATGAAAATTCAGAAACTGAAGATGTAGAAGTCCATTTGAGCATTGCAGCCAAACTAGTAATACCGACGAAAACGCATGTGAAATGAATAGTGATAATGAGCCCCTGATTGAATTACAGAACAGAATCACAGTGGATTTTTGTCAGCCAGTTACAATCTATTAATTTTATTGGAAGAGATACAATAAAGTGGCCTAGATGCCTTTAGGCCTAAACATTCGATTTAGGGTTGAAAATTTTATAATATATATAAAAATATGGCTTCAATAAATGCACATATATTTCTTAAGATAAATAATAACATTGTTACAAAGTGTTGCAAATTCTCAATTTACGCATTACTCTTGTTCGTGAGCATTTGCGCGACCGTAAAGGCATCCTGCAGTTGCTAAGACTAATGTGCCAAACAATACGCGATTTTTTTAGGAAACCCTGTTAGGGACCCGTCTGCAAAGATACTGAAGGTCAGAAAAAGGTTGCAAGACCGTCCTGCCAAAAAAGACTGAAAAAGTAATTGCACTTGACGGAACTGAAACAAATATAACTGCACTGAGTTTGCAATATTGTACTGTAGAGACTACGCATATGTAAGCAATGATATGACTGATTCATAAAACTAATTTGTATTTTTTTTTGTAGTCTTATTAAATGTGATTTACATGTATCCTAATTATTAATATTTTAGAAAAAAAGTTTATATTTGGTTTAAGTTTTGTGACTTTAAAACAAAGGTTGTCATTTTTGTTAATATTTTGCTCCACTATCATAAAAAAAATATTAAAAAGAAAGTTTTACTTCAAGTTCTTTTTACTCATACATGACCACTTAAACTATAGTCGTTTTATCCAATTACAGCCATATATTAGTAAATGTCTTGTAATTATTGAAATTATGACGATTTTCTTCACGGGTCTCCTGGACCCAACCCTACTATCGTTGTAACATATTTTAACTGTGCTGACGCCGGGTTAATGGTATGTATAGCGGTCGTGTCGCAAAAGAAAATACAGTTCGTTTTTGGTTCCAACGTTTTCGTTCTGGAAATTTCGCAACCTGCAGAACAAGCCCCTTGGACTGCCGGAGACCCCAGTTAATAATGAAGAATTGAAGGCTATTGTGGAAGCAGATCCATCGCAAACCACGTTTTATTAGTAAAGGGATCAGTGAACTACCTATAAGATGGCAAAAGTGCATAGAAAACAAAGGTTCATACTTTGATTAATTAAATACATTATATTAAAAAATATTCGACTTTTTGGTCCTCCCATACAAAACGCCAATTTCATATGTATGGACCTAATATATATATATGTATAAACAATTGGTTTGATTGATAAATGACGTTAGGTTTTACCAAGAGATTATAGACAAGAAGAGAGGATAGACAGAGAGATAGAGAGAGACACACACAAAGAGAAAAAGAAATACAGATATATCATCTAGTTGGGTTTGACAATTGCCTGCAAATACGTCAAATGGTTATGATCTTTGATAGAAGCTGACAAGTGCATGGTTAAATACAACATATTATTTGTAATCTACGTGTTTAATTCCAACTCCGATGAAACTATATTCAAATAAATTCTTCGTCTATAAATGAAGTCTTGATAAACAGTCTTTAGTTTTGTCTAAAGTTTGGTAACGTTGGAAAGGGATTGGAGTCTGGTATGTAACAGATTTGAATATAAAATTAATAATTACATGTGACTCAGAGTATTCTAGAAGACAACCAGCAGGAGTAAAATTCGAACCTGCATCTTCTGTGATATCTTTTAGCGTGCCAACTGAGCTGTCGAACCGTTGGGGTATGAGTTTAGCAGTTAGTATTATGTTTTACCAGTTATTTTTACTTATTACTATGAAATTAATACCCGTTATCATTTTCGACTATTACTATTATTAATCCAAACATAACAGACAACCTTTTAAAGAATTTAAGTCAAAAGATCGATAAAGACCGCTCATCGCTTACCTACATTATGATTACGGGCCGTATTTATCTAATAACCACCCCAACCCCCATTAAGGGATATTTTGATTGACATGCTCGCCCCCGAGATTGTGCGACGTAGGGTGTTTTTAGGGTTGTCAAATGGAAACTTCGTTTAAATGTTGTGTGAATGTAAATAATAATGAGTTTTTTTAGGAACCTTAAGAAATATAAATATTGAAGATATATATTTTTCTTCTTTTTAATCTCTTTTATATTTTTTTTCTCGTAAAATTATTGTTTTTTTTTATAATTACATTACTTTTTGTAAATTTTAATAAAAACTTTTTGTGCTGTAACAGATGTTTGAAAGTCAGGTGTATAAACTCTCTCAGTCTGGTATTTAAAAAAACGATTTCATATAAATATGATGCTTAGATAAAATGTATTTTTTATATTAATATATATGTCATACGATTAAATTATTGCAGAAATCGTATTTAGGGAACACAAGATATCAGGGGCTTGTTGTAATTTTCTCATTTACTATAAACAGTTCAATATAATCTGGCCATAAAATTTAACCTACTAATATCTTAGTTACATTTTCAGTTAATATTCTTTCTTAATAGCCGTTCTTGACAACAATTTTCTGAACTCCACCAGCCCTACCCGACCCCTCACTCAACACGTTCATCTAATAGAGTTTTGTCTGCGCATTTCGATACTCATTTGTATCTCCAACGGGAATATCATAGATTTACGCGACTTACTATATTTATATATATATAATACTATAAATGCCCATCTTTGTTTGAAGGTTTGTCCATCCGTCAAACTGGAACGGATTCTAACGTAATTTGATAGATATCTAATTGGCTTTGGAAGAAGATACATTTTGTTGTTTTCTCATTTTATTTTATCACTTTGATCTCGTAAAATGACGATTGTTTTTAGAAAACGGGCGTTTTAGATAGGTTGTAATTAATATTAGTACGAGTGAGAATAATAGATTTGTTGATCCTGTTTGTTGGTTGGTTTTGGATGAAGCACTATAAGATTTCTCCATCAATGAATTTCTATAACCTGAAAGATTTTGTTTATGATAAATCAAACGATTATCAATACATGTTTGTAACTTCCAGAGTACTAAAAAATATCGTTAAACAAATGATAATAAAAATTCAAGCTGACAGCTATATTCGAAAGATTTACCCGCTATAAAATACATTTTATTCCAAGCTTCGACTCTATAAAACAAGACCCTACACTTGACTCACTTTACGTTCTAAGCGATCTTGCATGAGATCTTCAATTTTTTTTGGTTTTTATAATCCGTAGACTTAAAGATACTGGAAGAGTCTTATTTGTCTAATGTTAGCAAATATATTCTTCAAGTGTTATTGTTGCACTTTTGTTGGTTGCGTTTCAAAAGCATTATTAATTACGGTTTTTTTTTAGTATATAATTGTTTTAAGTATTATTTAATATGCGTTCCACGTTATATTATTTTCTCTATAGTTTTGCATTTTCTCAATTCTCAAGCAGTCTGCGATTAATTTGCAATGAATTTTCACATTTGAGTATTTTGATTTTGCTTTATGTTTTATTAATACAGCATCCTGTCTGTTCTCTTCTTAGGAAAGAACATTCATTTCGGTATATTTCTATTAGGTATATATAGTATTTCAACAAGGAAGAAACAATTTTATATCTTTGATTATTGGATGCTTGGTGATAATCTACGATTTATGAGGAATGAAAGAAAGTAATATACAGTAGTAACAGTTCTTTCAAACGAGGGTAGTGGAATCTCACGAGATATTCAGACCATTTTTTTTATAAAGTATTCTCATCTGATACTAAGGTTTAGGTCGTAAAACCTTGTTGTAGTAACTTCAATTAACTGGGCTAGTATACCTCTTGCAGAAGATCGAGGTAAAGTAGTTATTAATGAACATTTCGAACTAGATGCCATCGCTTCTCTTATGCTCCCTTTAAGTACACATGTGTTGTGTTTTAGTATTCTTGGCAATTCCACCTGGTTGAGCAATGTTTTTGCAAGTCTTAATTCTAGCAGATATCTATTGGCGACGACACCATCTACCATCAGACTGAACAAATTCGCATTTGCTCCATAATCTACTAGAAAATTTGGTAAAACAGGTAAGGAGTCTTTTATCGCTTTTTTTTAAATCGAGTAATTGAATGATTTTTTATCTAGCTGTTACAAAATGGTGGTAATACATTTTGTATATAAATATTCGCAACCTTATTTCATGATTAGTATGCGCTGAGGGTGCGGAGGGAATATATTTCACGGCGAAAGTCACGTTCCGCCCCTCTGTTAGACACGCCAAATGGAATTTCATGAAATTTCGCTAATAAATTGTGCTCGTTTTGATATATTATTTTGTATTGAGACATTAGTTCCGTAGCCAATTTTAATACAGATTATAACAGTGATAGTTATGTTCATTCAAAAACTAAGCTATCCTAGACAATATATATAAAAACAAGTCCAACGAACGTCCAACCTCACTGATAGAAAATTATATTGTAATTTTCTAAACTAGATAGATCGACATCTAGTAAGTTTAATTAACAGTGAAAAATATTCTAATTAGATTATATATTATATGGTGTAGAATACAGCCCAAATATCAAAACACCAAAAATAATTTTCGAAGAGTTACACACATTTTGTTTTTTGGGTAGATATTTAACAGCAATACAAATGATTACGTAAATATGATGCTTTTCACCGTTTCTTAGTTATAAGTTTGTAACAGAATTAAATGCAAGAAAAATAACAAATTACCATGATTTAATATTTCAGCCTGAAACTAACTTGTACAAGTGTTTAAAGGGATGTTGTGAGATGGTGGTAATCAAAAAGAATACCCGCTGAGCTTGTTATAAGTTTCTAAACGTGGGGTGTTTTCGACCCCTCGTAACTTTACCTATAAGTCAATACATTTATAACTGGAGGAAAATACTTACGAAAAATATGAAATAAGTCAAAAATTACGTAAAGGATACTAATATCGTTATGATTATATATTTATTGTTTTTTTTTATAATTGTGTCTGGTACTTCTAGCTACATTTTATAACAGACACAAAAATACCCAGACACGAAAACAACAACATTTTAATTCCACCTAGCTCACGCTTAAAAAAATATGCAGAATTAAGTTTTAACTAATAATTCTCCCAGTAAACCTAGCACAGGTTCCGATTAAAAGTCGTACTAGGGTTACAAATCTTTTATCAATGAGTTTTCCATATAACACTTGAATTCCATATTCATTACATAAACATGGCGACGATACCGAAATAAACCCCATCAGTCATCAGTTAACAGACAGTTCAGATATTATGTTTCAAAAACATTTGTAATAATGGTTTTTGATTCTACACAAAAACATTAAGCATTATATATTTTAATATCTATATACTTATATTAAAAAAAAAACAATTTCTGAACGTATAACGTCATCACTTTATAACAGCTGAATGAGATGGCTATTTTTATGTTGTATTTGAAATCCTCAGGATAAGGTCTATGAAAAATATACTTTTTTAAATTACTCTAACATCGAAAAATCTTGTTGGTATATTTGTATGTTGGTAGATTTAAGTCTTCATTTATAATAACATATAAAAAAGCTAACATATAAAATAGAAGAAATAGTTAAGCTTAATGAGAGTAAAAGGATTTAATCATAAATAATTTATTCAGGAAAATTCGTTTTAAAAAATGTATTTAGGGTACATGATTTATACTTATTTGATTGCTTATAAGCGTTCCAGGTTTTCAGGTTGGGCGAGTCATAAAATAAATATATTCTAATATAAAATGTCTCATTACTTATAAAAGCAAATTCAAACAGATAATAAATATAAAACAGTTAACAGTATACAGTAGGAGACGCAAGTGTTGCCCGCCTGGTCCATCCAATCACCCCCGAATATTCACCCCTCATACACTTCGCTGGGGAGGGCTATTATCATAATGTAACGATTTTCCTCTTTAGCTTCATCTCGGAAAATGCGTTAGTCTACTTTAATTCTGTTTTCTTTTATAATTGGGAGGGACAGTTCTTTTTTCAACATTTAAAAAAAAACGTGTTGAATTTCATTTTGCATTACCTCCTGTTTTATTGAGACTATTGTTGATTCTGAAGTTTGATAAATGCAATGTTCTAAGTTTAAAAAAAAAAATCCTAGACTTTGATTGTCGTAATAGAAAAGTACTTCAAGGTGCGTTTTTTGAAATTGTACAGAGAATTTGTTTCATTTATTTAATCGTCTAAAAATATGTATCAAGTAGAAAATCATCAATTCTAAGTGATATCCGGACTCACTCACTTTAATGAAATGTATAAAGAAAACACAATAGTATATAAGAATACACGTAGCTCTTAATACGTAGAGCATAGCTATACCCTTGACAGAGTTACTGTAGTTACCTAGTGTTAATGTCTATGGATAAGAATTGATCATGGTCCAGTTGATTTCATCTTATTACTGTTTCACACAAACACACACACATACTTCTCCTCCAACTAAATAATACGTTGCTTGATTAACATACACATATACATATACTTCTGCAAATAAATAATATGTTGATTAAATTCTTGACAATGAAAAAAGTTTAAAAGCTCCCTCAATTATATTTCAGAGATATTGAATCACACACACATCCTCACTCTTTCGTCATGGGGAACCCATAACGAGGGGTTTACAAACAATAGAACTATCCACCTTACTAGACCTTCATGGTTATAAACAAAACGATTAATACTGGTTGTTAATGCAGATAAATATAATAAATTAAAAATCTAAAATGTCTGAAAGTACCACAATAAAAGAGAGATCAGGACTTATAAAATATTTTATCAAGATCATTCTAATTTGTTTTATTTGAATGCGATTGTTTGCGAAGTTATTATTCAATTATATTCTTAAAAGTTTATGAGTAAATGTAAACATTAGCGTTCTTAGTTCGAACATATAATAGGTAGGTACAAAAAGTTTGTAATCTTTTAGGAATTAGTAACATATCTCCGTGCCAGAAGACTTTCTTTCATACCAATACAAATAAACCAGAACAAATTAAAGTGTTAATCAAATATTATTTAACAAGTAATTTACGCGTTTGTGTGTTAATATGTATGTGAGTGTGCATGTGTATTTAATAAATTATAAGTCTGACGTTTCCTAAGTGCAATATATGTATCAAACTAATAAACAAAAAACATTCAAAATTTGTAACCCACAATATATGCTGGTTTTACGTACAAATCACTAATAACGATAGATGGCGCTGTAATAGTTTTTGATCGGCGAAGACACATTACTGTTTAAATAAAACTATTAATATATTAACCGCCTCGTTGGTCGAGTGGTTAGGGCAGACGCCTAACGTATAACGACGCAATGGGGCTCGGGTTCGATTCCCGGCATGGACAGGCATGTACGTGATGAGCATAGATGTTTGTATTTCTTTGTTTGGTCGTTTATTAAATATATTCGCAGTATTTATTATGCGTATTTCTATGTATTTGTATCGTTGTCTAACACCCTTAACACAAGCAAATAATTTGCTTACTTACGGTTTAGACTTTAGATCAATGTCTATAATTTGTCCTGTGATATTATTATTATATTAATATATTTTAATACAAAATAATACAAGTACCATAAACTAATTGATTCTCCTCCTGTCTGTTTCCTCATTTAAGCAGATTGCAGGGGTATAATCCCCTAATCTTGGTAAAGCACTCTACTCCCCTGAGGGCGTTTATTACAAACTCTTTGTTTGAATCACTTGCGGATACGGTGGAATTATTTATGTTTTTTAAATTGTTTTAATGTTATTATTTGTACTTATAATCATAATAATGTATTACGTTTTTTATATATTTACTTTTACGTATTACTTAGAAGAGAATAGACTGTATTGTATATGTAATAAATATATGGCAACTTTTCTAAATAATAAATAGTATTTAGAACATGTAATGTTTATGTTTTGACAGTTAGCATTTTTAAAACAACTTTAAACTTTCGAAACAATTGCAGCTGATACATAGATTCTATTCCTATTAATCAATGATCGAAGTCAAAGTTAAGTCAAGTGAAGTCAATAACAGCTACTCCATTTAAACACAGATTCAAAACGCCAGACTAGTGAAAGGTTATGAAAAGGAGTGACGTCATACTTTTAGCTATTATCATTTTGTTTATTATTTCATAATAATGCATCCTTGACAGTTCCATTGTAATAATTGAGAAGGGTCTTGTCAGCTCGCAGATGGAATGAAACTATACCTCGTTGTCGAACAAACTTTAATTACAAGTCAATGCATCCATAAGCTACTTGGACAAAAATATCATCAGCGTGTTATAGTGTACTAGTGGCGCCACCTCTTGAGAACTACTTGAACTAAGCTATACATGTTAATAAAATTGGTAATGAAAAGAACGCAGAATATAAAGTTGGAACAATCATAATTATTATTATTAGACAGTCTCATCCGGGATGCTGGCTTGAGTGACCGATAAGAATATAGTCATCAACTTGAAGGGCAAAAAGAATTAGGCCTAAGTAAGTAAGTAAGTACCTACCTATACACAGTATTACTACTGTAGTAGTGAAACGATATTTTTATGATTTTTATCTATATGTTTAATAAACAAATAAAATTCAATGTTTAACTGATTTGTGCAGAAAAACTTTCACAATTATTAATCTTCATCTAATTCTTTTAATTTGATTTTTTTTACATGAATTTTGTTTATTTAAAAAAAAATATATTTTCAGTTATAAAATTTTATTAATAACATAATTTTGTATCGTAAATACATTCACTATTTCTAATTTATCTATATTTAATGTAAAGATAAAATTTGTAGTTTTTTTTCAGCTGCAGACGTTTCTTAAAAATGACATCAAAAAGACATCATATATTATATAGTCGATTGTGTTAAGTATTTTTAAGATTTTTAAAAAATACAAATAAAAATACAATCACACACACAATCACACACACACACACAATCACACATACACACACACAATCACACATACACACACAATCACACATACACATACAATAACACACACACATACACACACTCAATGAAGACTAAGTAAACACAAATATTAATTTAATTAAACCATTAACTTTGACGATCATTTCAGTACAGATATTCGTTCCAGTTTATTATTATCCAGTACCATACAGTTATAAATTACTTATAATAAAAATATCACAGGACAAATTACACACATTGATCTAACCCCTAAGTGTGCAATTTATTTGCTTGTGTTAAGAGTGTTAGATAACGATACAAATATATAGAAATACACATTATAAATACTGAGAATATATTTAATAAACGACCAAACCCAGAAATACAAACATGTATGATTATCACATACATGCATGTCGCTGTCGGGAATCGAACCCGAGCTATATTGCGCCGCTATATGTTATATATTTTGATATTTTGAGGATTTCTTTGGATCCAGGCGTTCTTTGACGAAATTTATTAAAATCTTTAATTTAATCCTATGTTTTAATTCAAGGTTACATTAGATTGGAGACTCTCGAGGTCAAAGATCATCGCAACAAGACAATGAAAATTTATAGCGATTTTTTTGCTGACAAAATCCAATATAGCATTTAATTTATTTATAGATGGATGGACCCAGCTGTAACTAATTTACTGCTGCATATTTAGTTTGTAGAATCCTTCAATCCTTTTTTTCTTTTCTTTACTTTCTTAAAGATAGCAACACCTCTGTCACTTTCCAATATTTCGAAATCAGATAGACCATTTACTTTCTCTTTGATAATATAATCAATTATCCAACCAATTATATGTCCTTACTTGTATTACTGCCCCGTACTGGTTAATATGAATATATATATATTTTATACTGTATTAATTGTATTTGCCAGAAGTTGAATGTAACTATAGATACACTCAAACTAACTTTCAAATGTTTATTAAATCTAATAAGTAGTTTCATAGTTTACTAGTCTAACTAGACTAGTCGTGGATCTGCAATAATTATAAATATAGATGATGTTACTAATATAGTTAGACTAGTGACGATAATGTGGTTGGAGAAGCGATAATTATTATTTGACCAGATTCCGAATATACAAAAAATGTAAAAAAATCATAAATGCTTATTAATGAATGTATGTATGTATGAATGTGTGTATATATGTACTCACATCTATTTTGTCGTAAATTCGGTCTATACAGTCGTTACAGAAGATAAATATGTATATACGAGTATGTATTTACTCATGGATCACGAAAATTAAATAACTAATAAGTTTCTATACGTGAATGTATTTCCTATATATGTATTATGATTTTAATTTTTAGAATTATGAAATAATTTAAAATTATGTTTGATAGTAAAATAAATAAGTGAGTATTGGTAGTGTTGCACTGGTTAGATGTTGTTTACAAAAAAAGATATCCTGGTAACTAAAGTATCAGCCTGTAAATTATTTATCCCAAGACATTATTCGCATTGTTGAGATTAAATGAATGTATATAAATATTAAAAAATAAGTAATTGATAATAAAAACAATTGTTAATTAATTCTTAATTAAAAAAAAAATATTTCACAATAAAAAAAAAAAAAAAAACCTGCAAGTGCGAATTGGACTCGCATAAGAAGGGTTACGTACCATTACATATAAAAATTAAAAAAAAATCCTCTTTGATGTATGAGGGCTCCTTAAATATTTTTTATTTTGATTTGATTATTTATTTTTAAAGTGTTTATAAAACCTGTTGCCATGATAACAATCAAGCTAAAAAATAGGTTTGTTGTATGGGAGGGAACCCCCCTCAAATGTATATTTTATTTTATTTTTACTATTTGTTGTTATACCGGCAACAGAAATACATCAAATTTCAGTTCGTTTATCTGTCACCGTTCATGTGATACCTACAGCCTGGACACTGACAGACGGACGGACAGCGAAATCTTGAGGTTCCGTTTTTATCCATTGTGTAGGGACCCCTAAAATGTGTGTTTGCGTGTGTGTGTACGTGCGAACGTGCATACGTGCGTGTGTGTAAGTGTCTGTGTATGTGTAAGTGTCTATTCATTTAATTTAATTAATTCAATATAATTCGCCAATTTGCTCTTCCAGTGAATGAACAGATTACATGTCTAAAATCACTCATATCATTGATTTTCTTCTCGCATTCTATACCAATGTTTTAAATCAAACAAATGTCTAGAATTTTAAGATATTTTTTTATAATAGATTAATCTGTGCCACCACAGATAAAACATAGTTATATCCGGTTATTATAAAGTTATGCTTCAGTTTGACGTTTATCAATAACTGAGTTATCAACTAGTTAATTGATAGTAGGGTTGGGGTCTGGTGTTAATGTTTTAAACTGGGTGACCTTTCCCTCGTGGATGGAAAACTGAAATGTATTTAACCTCTATTTGTATGGTATGGTTTTTATACATGTTTTTTTTTTATAATTTAAGAAAATATTTTTTTAAAATAGTAAGGTACGGAATAAATATTTGTTTCATTTAAAGCTTAATTTTTGTTTTAATAGGATTTTTTTCAGAATGTGGCCCTTAACCAATTTAGCCCTTTTCAGGTCAATAATATATTAATCAATAGATAGCAATAACTTTAAAACATTGTCTAACGATTATAAAAAAAATAGTAATACAAAAATATACAAGGATTCATTTTAAAAAAATCTGTTAAAGTTTACACAAGAAAAATAATAATCGATAGATAAAAAGTTTTGCTAGCGAAGCGTGATTCTGAATAACTAGGATGAAATTGGAAGAAGCCTTTGAGCCATATTGAAACAGACTGCCCTTATAGGTGGTCCAAGGAGAATCTAGAGTTCAAATACTATAGACAAATAAAATTGACTTACCGGCATTCAAGACAAGCAGTACACAGAAGTGCGGCAACACGCCGCGCGGGGGCGGGACCCACGGCGTCATTGGCCAAACGCCGGGGGCGGACAGCACGATATAATAATATACAACCTCCGGGATAAAACCTCCTTGCTTTTCTGTGGTTTGACAGTGGTTTTGGCGCGAACTTTTTTGCTGTTTAATCTGTGCACGCAATACGTTTGAGCTCCACGGCTGTGCTATGCGCACTGACGTCAACACTTTCACTAGTTTACATCATTACAAAAAACCTTTCACTTCACGTTACATCTCACTGGTTGCTTGTTTGTTTACAAAATGGATGATAAATAAATATTAGTTTATGGTTTTGGCTGTGAATATAAATAAAACATTTAATGCACTTTTCACATGTACATCACTGGCAAGGCATGGAAACTAATGTCGTGAACGACTCTACTATGCAACCTTTTTGTTACAATCGTAAAGACCTCAAACTACTTACATAATCCTTAGCACTTGTACTAGTTTAGCATTACCTACAAATTTTATATCTGTACATATATAAAATTTGTGATGCTAAACTAGGTTGAAAGGTTTAGTTTTTTTTGGTTTGTTTGCTATAAAATATTTAGTGTAAAATCACAGAAATGGCGAAAATAACAAAAAAAAGACTTGATAAATAAGTCTTCCTTCCTTCTTAGTCTTTTTTTTAAAGTCGAATTTGATATTTGACTTAATAGCATTCAAACTATTTTTGTTTTTCTTTATCAGGCTTATACTTGCCCTTATTACAGACGAACGAATTTTACTATTTAAACTATTTTTAAAAAGTACAGGTATTGTTTATAGACAATGCAAAATTTAATGCAAAAGAAATATAAAGAAACTAAAAAAATATGTTAAAACTGTCTATTAAGATTCAAGTACCAAAAACTAAAAGTGGGTCGATTCTGAGTTTATTACAAAGACTTTCTACGCTTTGAATATAAATAACTATAAAATTTAAATGCATGTAATATTATTAATAATACATTTTTAAAACAGATTGTTATGAATGCTTGATTAATCAAAATAAAAACATTTTTTTTTGTCTGTCTATGCTGTTAGCCCTGTTGGCTATTACAGCGTCACCGGGGGGTAAAATAAAAACAAAAAAAATCTTAATCATCGGTTAAAACAAATCATATTATTTCTTAATGCATTCTTCTCATTCTGTATTTATGTTCTACCTCGTTCTGTTTCTGCTTGGACTAAAAAAGTTTGATATTACTGAAATTAATGTGATAAATGTATATAAATATAAAATAATAGCATAGAACAAGCATCAATTGATTCCTGTTTTGTTTTGAATTGAACTTGAATACAATTATTAGTAAACGAATACGAGGCACTCAAGATATTTTTAAGTAATAAAAAGAAAAAAAATATCAATATAGGCAGATCTTAAATCTGCGAAATTTGGGATACCGTTTAATCACGGTTCATAGATTGAATTCAATTATTTATTTAAAAATTAGCTTAACTTAGCTCATATCTTTATAGACCATTTCAAACATCAAGGATTTTTTAATAAATCATGGATAACAATAATAGAACAATCAGACGATGTAGTCTTCATATTAAATTAAAACTTAAACAAAGAAATTATATAAATAACTAAACTAAACTCATTGATATAAAACTATTTTTTACGGATTTAACTCGCATATACTGAATTAAATTTTAAATTTACATTTTAAATCTAGCCCGACGTTTCGAACGATTGTTTGTTGTTGGTGGTTGTTGAAATGTCGAAATGTCGTTTCAACAACCACTTGTCCATACCTCGCCAGTGTCGTAGAAACCACATCAACCCACCCACAGTTGAGCGTCAATCAGCCCTACTATTTTTCTACAAGCACTATCTACAAACCTCAAAGAAAAGTGAGCCAATTCTTGAGACCTATCATAAGTACCATTCCTTTACAATGTGCTGGAGTATATAAACTTGACTGCGATTGTGGCTTGTCATATATAGGTTAAACAAAGAGGAGCATCGGTAAAAGAGTTAGGGAACACATCTCGGATATCAAGCATAGGCGTGAATCGAAGTCAGCAGTGAGTGAACATACACTAGACAAGCCAAATATAAGAATATATAAGATTTGATAAACCTATAATCCTCGCTAAAGAACAACGTTACATTCCAAGAATAGTTCGTAAGGCTATTGAATTTAAAAAACATCCTAATTTTAATAGAGAAGATGGTTGGGGATTACCTAACACTCTTCAAAAAATATAAAATCCTATGTCTGTGACCGCACTGTAAGACATCAAGATAATGTTAGTACGTTTTGTGTGAATCCTGAACTGTACGCCCGAAACTTAGAAACCGTTGGAGGTAGATGACTAATTAACTGACTTACTGACAGACACCTCAATCTCGTCTTACCGTGAACACGATTGCTAGAAAGCATTGGAAACGTCGGGTTAGATTTTAAATTTAATTTTAAAATATTAAATTTTAAATTTACATTGTACGCGAGTTAAATCCGTAAAAAATAGTTTTATTTCAATGTGTAGCACTCGTTAAAGTCTTAGAAAATATTATGGAAATTAAACTCACTAATTAAATTTACTAGTTTCATACAACAGTAAAATAAACCTTAATTAAAACAAACAAATTTAAAATTACTTTACAAGCAATCAATGCATGCAAGCAAAATAATAAAGTAAATAATAAATAATAAAATGTAGACCCATTATTGATTCTTAATTACTCATTGTTTATATGGTTGCGTATATTAGAAATAACACATTATTCTTCTAGTGAAATATATTAACATTTATGATATTGAACCAACCAAACTATTACAAGCAGAAGCGCCATGCATACAATTTACAAACGCGTTAGATAAAATCAATCAGTCAGGTAAATCATATTACATTTTTAGTCATAGTTTAATAATATTTTTAATATTATTTATCTTATTACACCTTCATTCCAGACAGATTGGTTCATCTAGATTCCTTGGAAGCAATATTTAAGAACATTTACAATATAATGCGTGGGAGTTCCTCATCGTCACATATTTGGTCCTATAATATATCATGTGTATGCATAGCACTATGTGATTTTTTTATATAAAGATAGTTAAAACATCTTACTTTTCCTTAAATTATATTGAGATTATCTTAACTTTGAAGATATGAATGTAGATAAGTTTGTATAATTGAAATGTATACTTCCCGTAATTATGAGAACATCATAGTTATATAATAGTGATACAGCTTGGATTGTTTTTTCTCACGTCACATTTAAGTAACTTAATAGTTATTGTAATAATTTATGTAATCTAAATAATGGATTATTTCCTGCTTCCAAAAAAACTGAAAATTTTTATGAAAGTTCACGTGAGAGTTTTACTTTTGTGAATTTGATTATATTAAATAAAATAAATTAGTATATTTGTTCTTACTTACTCATAATAAAACTGCCTTTATACCAATCATCTTATACATCTAATTATACATCATCCACCTTTAATTACATACTGATTATTCAGATTATTTTATATAATATAATTTACTTAAAATATTTTCCAACCTACTGAATAATAAAAGTTTAAACCCAACATTTGTTATTGTCAGTTAGTTATTTAATTTGACAACGTATTTCATAGGAAAGTTAGCGAATCGTCTGTGACATTAATTTAGTAGAATTTAGTTTGTTTTGAGCTAATTTAAGTTAGGTCGGAACTGGGTCTTGTCAAACTCCTAATAAACTACTTTGGTACTCTCTCAGCTTTGTTTGCTACACATATGCTGTGTAAATTGTATCTGATTATATACATTATATATTAAAACATGCTATGTATATGTTTATGCTGCGGCTTACAGTTTTTAATTACAAATTGTATTGAGGGAATAGCGGGAAACGTCCTGTACGTGTAGTTCGTTATATTTTAGGAAAAATATACGTAAAGGCATGCAAGCCTTGTAAAAACTTATTAAAATATTTAAATTAATTAAAATACTTCCACAATGTCTAGGTACATGATACACAACCATACTATAACAAAATACACACATACTACATAATATAATTTAAACATATAACAAAATAGTAACTAAACCAAACCTGTACATAATATAGAAACGAGTATCGACGTTTTAAGTCTATAATACTGAACACAATATTTTTTTTTTTTAAATCTGATTCTCTGTTAGCACATCAGCCATCACCCGTAAACTACTACGAAGTTTTTTTTATTAAATTTTGTCTGGTTAAAGGTTGTCCCAATCAATATATGGATACTTTGAACCCCGGAAATCTTCGCAATTTTTACGAAAACAAACACTGAGTTTGGTTATAATTATAACCAACAAAACTACTAGATGTATTTTAATAAAAATTGTTTGTGTTATTATCAAGTAGATGGATACTTTTTACCCCGGACTTTTTTTTAAGTTTTACCGAAAAAATAGTTATAATAAAAAAAAATGCTTGTGAATATTTTAAGTGATCTTAAGAGGAGGGGAGCTAAGTAACTGAGAAAATGCTAGTAATTACAATAAAAATAGAAATACACGGATTCTGTTAGTAAATGACTTATACTTGGTCCGGAAGAAGTGCCACAAGATGTTCTGTTGTATTTTTATAAAAAAATATTTATTTTTGTTTATTAAATACTATAATAATACTTAAACTGTTATCTGCAATATATTTTTAATAATTATTTATCAAAATAAATCAAGTCTTTTAAACCTCTAGTAGCGAAAAAATTATGAAAAAATATAATATAGCCTGTTTCGTCATTGTTATCTAAAATCAAATACTACAAAAAAATATAGAAAGTTCTAGAAGCACATAAAATTAAATAAAAAAGGAGAATATTAAAAAGTAGTTGGTATTCGGTGATGTACCAAGACTAGATAATATCATCAAAGTCCGAAGCTCCAAGGTCATAACTTTCTAACGTTAGGTAATCTGTTTTCAAACTCCTTTGATGTTACGAGACTTTAATTTGCTTTAAGGCCAGGTGTGTTATATAATATTTAATTTATAAGGTTATTAACTCTGTTAAAATTCTAGGATAAGTTTTAGATTTGGCTATTTTAGGTTGGCATTTATTTGTCTGTCTGTCTCTAATTGTATGTTTCGTATAAAATAATTTTCATTATTTAAAAACCATCGTTGTTTTTTACGATTTAGTTGACGAGAATTTAGATTGGTTTAACGAATTCTTCTTAGCAATCATTGCTAGAAAGTTTTTTATTTGAATTATGCAATTAATTACCTTTAAATTTATTTCTTTTTTTATTATTTGACTATTAATAAAGTGTATATGCCGGTATACCGCAGTAATACTCGCAATAAAGCACTTGAATAGACTTTCACCTTTATAAGAGAAATAAAACGAAAGTGCATAAAGACTTCGTTAACCTTGGCATACTGTTAACGGAATGGCAGAGGTCGCACCCACGCTTAACGTAATTAACGATTGTCCACACTAGAGGTCGCGCTTTGTTTTATCAATTTGGATTTTATTATGTATTTTGAATTTAGTTTTCAGTGACAATTTTTGACAATGAATTGTTATATTTTTTTAGTTTTCAGTTACATTTTTTTTTACATCTTGTTTTAAGTACATTTTGTTTATTTTTTTTGTTTATATAATGAATTGTTATATTTTTTGATCATGTACAATAAATAACATTATTATCACTTAATTTTGTTTTAATTGTGGCCTGTTTTTGTAAGTTTTTTTTATTTTATAAATGTATTTTTGTAAAAGTACATTTTGTGTTAATTTTATAAATGTATTTTTGTAAAAGTACATTTTGTGTTAATTTTATAAATGTATTTTTGTAAAAGTACATTTTGTGTTAATTTTATAAATGTATTTTTGTAAAAGTACATTTTGTGTTAATTTTATAAATGTATTTTTGTACGAGTTTGTTTATTATATTCTGCTTTTTTATATTATTTTTCTCATTCTATATTTTTATAATTTTACTTTGTACAGCATTAATTTTTGATAATGTGGTCTTTGATTTTTTTACTATTTTGTTCTATATTTTAATGTTATTAAAATATATCCCAATTTTAAGTTTAAAAATGTACCTTTATCATATTTTTTAAAAACTGAATATGATACAATAATCTCTCTGGCAAATATTTTATTAAGTGTAGGTATATTTACTGTCGCCCACCTAACGTTCTATAAATGTTTCAAACCTTGACTTTGTATAAATAGAAATGAAATATACGATTTCTACATACATTTGTCTGAAAAAATATTAAAATTTGTTATATATTAAATATTAAAAAATGATATTTAAAAGATGTGGAAAGAAAATCTCATTTTTAGATCATTATTTATAATTTAAAATCAAAATTTAACTACCAATAATCTTAAGTGTTATTAATGAATGTGTATTGTTTTTAGCGTAGTCTGTATTTCTCTTGTAATATATTTTTTTTTAATACAGATTAAATGGTATTGGCAAATTTTTATTTAAAACCTACATACCGCCATTTTGACCAGATCCGTCTGAGATCTGAGTGCATACAGCTTTAGAATATAGTAACAAAAATCTTTCATCTGTCATATTTTTTTTAATAAAGTAATATTAATATTTTACATTCACTCAAATTAAATTATTTTATATTATAAAAACAAAAATGATATTAAAATGATGGATGTTAAATTCAATGTAAACAGTTTAATTGTGTTGATTTAATTTAATTCACAAAAAAAAAACAAAATTATATACTACAACGTACATCACATACACAAGTGTATTTTAAAAACGTCAATTTGATTTTTTTATACAGTTTACAATATACTTTAATAGTTCATACTTCAAAAATTAATAAACATTTTCTTGACACTTAAAAATAAAACTATCCAAACGTAGTACCAAAAAAAAAGGCTAAAACCGCAACATGCTAAATTGTGACACGAAAAAAAAAATCAATCTCTAGCCGTCGATATTGAACTCATAAAAGCTTTTGTGGCACAGATTATAAAATATAATCCAACACGGTTAATCATAACAAAGAGGTTACAAAAATAAGGTTGTATATTATTAAAAGGTTTGATTATGTATTATTGGGAGTTACTCTATGATGCGGCGAGGGGCGGACGCGCGCGCTTGCCGCGTAGCGGCTGGGGTTGTACTGGCGCGTGGAGCTCTGGGAGGGGAGGGATTGTATTTTTGCCCGATTTAAGGGAGATTTTTATTCAAGGATTAAACATATATCATAGATAACAAGCCTCGCATATTCATTGGAAATAACTTAATTACTGTAACGTTTCTCCCCTTCTCTCTCTCTCCCTTTACACGTTTTTACTCTAAAGTAATGGAAATAAAAAAATATGCCATCTTAACTTCAAACTAAGGGAAAAGTGGAGAAAGTCCCACTCAAGATGCGATAGACACGCTTGTTTTTCTCGTATATTCACTGCTGTCATCAATTTACTGCCTCTATTTATTTCATTCTCAAGTCATCATTCACACATTCAATTTAGTTTACAGATCGTTGATCTTTATCAAAACCAATACCAATTATATTGTAATCCTACTACTATTACTTTATCCATATGAAAATGCACACTTTAATAAAAAAAATAAGGTACCTCAACTCCTACTCTGGCAACATCAGACCGTAGATCGTAGACCCCGCCCGCTACGGCGCTACGGCTACAAGCAATATATATTCTACGTAGGCGCAATATACTACAATTCATAACATCTTTGAAACGTAAAAATGTACATTGTAATGTATTTAAACTAGTTATTAAAAGACCAATATTATTAAAAATACTACTTTATAAAAAGTTTATAGCTAGTGGAATCTTTTGTTACTATTGTTGATAATAGAATAAATTACACACTTTAAATGAATACTTAATATTGACGTAGGTCAACGCTATTTATAAAGTATTATAGAATATTTTATAACCTACTAAATGTTATATTTTGGTCTGTCTGCTCAGGTTAAACGAAATATACCAATTTGACATTGATATTTACAGGATAGTTTCATTTGGTAAAACCTATACTGCTGTAACACAGTATGTGTTGTAAAAGAGTATGTGCTGTACCACAGTATGTGCTGTGACAAAGTATGTGCTGTGGCACAGTGTGTCACGTAACACAGTATGTGTCGTAACACAGTGTATGCTGTGAGTTGTGACTTAGTATGTGTTGTGACACAGTTTGTGCTGTAACAGAGAATGTGTCGTAACACAGTCAAACTCAACAATATTTAATATTAATATAATGAACTTTAACTGTTACATTGTTAAGTATCAGAAATTTAAAGATAGATTAAGATAGATAGATGGAAAAGATAACATTTTATGTTTTAAAAAAATATTCATATATTTAAAGTTTGTGAAAATATGACATTTAGCAAATTAAGGCTTTGATTTATGAAATAATGCCGCTTTAAAGCTCTTTTTTCAATGTTCTTATTAAATTTGGTTTGTAATTTGTTTAGTTACAAAGTGAATAACGATAAATTCTGATAGGAATTCCTAACACTTAGGCACATCTAAGTACCTATTTGTATTTAAGGCATTTATATTCAAATAATGTATATTAATAAGAAAAATGAGCAAAAAGAAAATAAGATTATTGGCTACAAATGTTGTGCAAAATCCTCCAAAAATCAAGTTTTTATCATATTGAATCGTTTATAACAAAAAATAAAAACAATAATTATTTAAACAAATTATCAATTGGTAACCAAAACAATTTCATTTCATCACGTAAGTAGGTATGTAATTTCAGGTAGTAGACAAAATTGTCTCTGAATGAAAAAAAATACCTATCTATTTTACTTTTTACAATATAGTAAAATTATAAAAAATATATAAAATAGATCCTATATATTTTTATTTTCTTTCTTAAAATACAATAATAACAAATAACTGATTTCATTCTTAAAATAGACTTTTATGTATAAATATCGCGAGGACTGTTACTTCTATTTATGGAAACTCATCCTTGTATAAAATATTATTTACAACTGTGACATTTAAAAAAAAACTAATTCATAGTAATAGAGTTTAGATATTTCAGTCCTTTTGCTGTTTAAAAAGTTCTATCAAAGTCGATTCAACCTTTTCCGTATAAAAACATAGTCAGCTTCATTTTTAAAACAATAAATTTTTATAAGCGTAGGTATAGAACGTTATAAGTTTTTATTTTTACTAAACTATTATGAGGTACATAAAACTTAATACACCTAAATAAATTTACAGTAATTATATTAATAACGATAATACAATATTAAATGCTACCGCTTTATAACATTTAAAATGATTGTTGCCAAACGCAAGGTCAGTGACCTCAAGAGAACGATTCATGAAAATGAACTGAGAAGGTAATATGTTTAATAAATATTAAATTAGTTCGTATAATATGAACCACACGTTATCACCCCAAGGTTGTGGTAACTTGTACAATCGCAACGCATGAGTTTAATACAATAATATCGAATCGTTGTCGTCTCGCATTTGACGTGCATTAAAAGCCACCCTCCGTCTGTGTCCCTCTCGTCTACACACAGGGTGTTAAGAAATTTGGCTAAAGTTTGGTACCTATTTTAACCTTACCGTCATACGAAATAGGTTTTTCATCATTTTTATTTATATGTACGTAGTACGCTAAAAATGGAGGTTATTTATTACATTTTATTGTAGTCATTGATAAATGTTATTACGAAGCAAGGATATTTCTATGTTGACGAGTTCCAAGTTCGATTCTCACTCAAATTAAAATTTAGATTGATGAATAAATTTGTGTAATTTACGACCAAGTCAAGATATGATTTACGGTTACGTAACGTTAAACAAACAACTAAAAAACCACATCAAAACAAATAAAAATATATCTCAAATCAAAAATAGTTTTACGATAATTATATTGTCCGTTAACAAATATTGAAGTGGACATAGGGATGGGAAATAGCACAATTTAAAGCTAATTACAGAATCATTCAAAATGTCGTTTACTTCCCACAACATTTAACAGATCAATTATTTTAGTAATTTATCATCAAACCGCGTGGGACGGATTGAGTAGTTTGGAGTAGGTTTAGATTAGCTTATTTTATTAGATTTATCTAAAACTTAATGTAAAACTTCTTTATTATAAAAAACAATATAAATACATTAATGTTTAAAAAGAAAGATTAATTATTAAATTTGGAAATCGTAAGTTTCCTCCCTTCTGACTTCACCGTCTTGAATCGGACTGATCAAGTAATATGGATGATGACCTCAAAGAAAAATAATATAATTATCATAACAAGGTATCACCAAGAGATATTAATAAAAATGTAGTTTATTAATTTTTAATTAATAGTGACAGATTGTCTCAGCGCCCTGAAAATGTTTAACAAACAACTTATATTTAGCCATCATCATACACCTCGTCTTTTCGTGACCAATTATTTAAAGCTCAATACGTCAATTCATACCATGCTCTTTTATGATACTTCGTCTCAGTGCAGACTTGATTCTTTGCCTTATCATTCTTCATCATTCCATTTAGGTATGTATTCTTCGTCTTCTTCTTCTATAACCATCCACATACATACTTATATATCTCGTTACATTCTATTCATCTCTCCGCATTACTTGACCATACAATGATAATCTGAATGCATCTGGAATGTAAATAGTACATCTAATTATCTCTAAGACCTTCTCCTTAAAACCATCCTAAAATGCAGATTAAAAAGTATTATTAAGAATATCAAACATTTTGAACATCCTGTGTATTCGGAGGGGAGTTGAAAAAGTATCCTTTGTGTCCGGAAAATCATGTATTTTAAGCGACGGTAATTTTATACGGAAATCAACGAAAGCAAAAACCTTTTTAGGTAATCATTTAAAACATTATTGAATGGATATTACACATACATGCAGCTGTAAAATGTAAAAAAACATTTTTTCATGGTAACTATTTACACAATTTACACAATCGTATAATATTGAATATTTAAAAAAATATATATAAAAACTCTTTGATAATAACTTCATAATACATGTTTTAGTCTGCGTGTTAAAAAATTAACGCCGTATAAAAAAAATATATTTCATACGTAGTCTTTGGTTAACTTTTTGGATAATCGCTGTTGTATGCCGCAAGGAAGAATATATTTAATATTTAAAAACTTTAAATCTTCAAGAAATATTAAAATGTATGGCGCATTATTAAAAAAACTTTATCGAAAACACGTAAGCCCTCCCACCCTGTTATTATTATAAGCGATGAAAACCTCCCCTAAACGAAGGGGTTAGGGAAATCCTTTGATACCACCCCTCTGGGATGAAATAGTTTCTCTTCCTTATTTAATATCAATCTTTACAAGCGATTTATTTGTCTTTACTCGATGTTGTGTAAAATATTTTACTTTGTATTTTGTGCTACTCATATTATTATAAAAGTTATTGATATTAATATTTTATTTTGCTGAATAACAATATTATTTACTTCTATTTGAAATACTTCTACGTGCCTGCTTTTTTTTTTTACTTAAAAATGTACTAGGATCTAGGGACATACTTTCATAGTTTGTATATTTTCGAAATTCGCTGTATTCTTATAGTACCTTCTACCTATACATATAAATGAAATTGGAGTGTCTGTTTGTAGTATTGAAATAACCGCTTTTTAGTAACTGCATATGTATGCAGTTCCTAAAATGCAGTAATATAAATACCTAATATTTTTTAAAATTTGACTGAGCACATAAGTCAAATACCTACATATTATTTTTACAGTCTGCGTGGACGTAGTCACGGGCTAGTAACAGTAGTAGTAACAGTAACAGCTAGTATTATACATAGTATATTATAAAAGAAAAATCATTACCCTTCTTTTACTTCGCCGTAGTCGAGTAAAATGTAACAGCAATGGGATCAATAAACGATAAAGGCGTCCCGCGTCCGTGCCTTTTTGTATCAATATATCATAGAAGACTTCACTTTTAGTATATCTTGAAACAAAATAGAAACATTTACACGTCAGTACGCTATTAATTAATAATAATATTATATTCAATCGGTAATTTTATATTATTTCCCTAATATTTTAAAAGTAGTTTATGAGACGCAAGTTTTGTGAATAGTAACGCCATCTATCAAACCGTGAGCAAATATTCTGATTTTCTTTTAACTTGTCACGCTATCTAGTTTTGATAAAAATACATAGATGGCAGCATCGACATAGTGATTTATAATAATATAATACAAATATTATAAGCTTAAAAAATCGATTAAAAATAATTAATCGAATAAATTATTAATAATTGTAAAGTTATATATATATAACTAGTTTTACTTATAAAAAATTAGGAACGGTGTATCTGTATGTTAAATGGAAAATAACGATCTAGACAACTAATTATTCAAATCATTACCGACTATTATCGGCATTAGCGTTTGGGGTCATCAACATACTTTGATCAAAGTCTGATAATATTTCCAAACAAACAAAGAATAAAAACATCCAATATAACAACATTGAAATTACAAAATACTAAAGAACAATACAAAGTACAAATACTAACTAAATTCATAATGTGATCTAAATAAAATGATATGAGGTAAGACTTTGAAAATATTATGCTTCGTAGAAATTGTTTCATTCATGTCTATATTTAGCGCGTTTTAAACAACAACCATTGTTTCAAACCTAACCCCATCTTGACTAAGCCCAAGATGATAATATCGCGCGATGTTACGCGTCTCCTGACTCACTGGGAATTAACATTTAAATAGTGAGTTGCCGATTACTGTATGCATTTTTGTAATAGTTAGTGAAACTGTCAACATACCTTAATAACTACTTTAGACATGTTAAACTGTATAAAGAACATATATTATAATCAACATTCAAAATCAACAAAAAAAGAAGGCAAAAAGAACTAAAAGAAATGACAATCAAATAACAAATAACTCATTCATTAGGTACATAAACAATGTCTCGAAAGAGAAAGCCATGATAGTGACAAATTAGACACTTTACGTTTTTAAATATGATGACACCTAAATATATAAGTTAAAAAGCTAATTCACGATAATATACCTAGTTTTTTTTTTTTGCTAATATCATATTATTTGCATAATAATGTTGTTTAACATGTTTAAATCATGGAATTGATTAATATTGGATTATGTATTGGTAATTAGTAAATTTTTATTAAAATATATTTGTCAATTTATTTAGATATCTAAATAACAGCGGTTAAAAATATGCTGTAAGAAATTAAAACAGAATAAAAAAATGCTACTCAAGAAGAACTTATATCTGCGACCATTGGGAAGTAGGTATAATAAAATTTAATCAAAGAATATCTTATATTTTAAGTGAAATTTAATAAGTAACGAGACATATGCGAGACAAAATATAACATATATAAGTTATAATTATATATATATATATTCTGTTTGTCATGTCCTGATGTATTGCTCAGTCGATGTTGTAATAATAATCATACTTATCTTCGAGTGGAAAGTAAGTATTTGTATTCTAAATGTCCGGCCCACAGACAGTAAACTAGTCCTCGTAATTCTCGACTCCCACACAGACCATGAATTGTACTACTTACTTTTAAACGATTTTAATTGGAAGCAAAAATTACTATCACGAATTAAATGATTGTAGTTTTATTGTTTCCAGACACAAAGATAGGTAATTGGATGTTATTAATTTGGCTCGTGTAGTATGCCTACAATGGTGGCAACCATTTTTGAAGACAATAAACATAAGTATTAAAACATTATTTAATAGCTCATTTTTTGTTTTATACATATAGATTTTTTGTTATAATTCTTATGCATACAAGTTAATAATTCTAATTTAAAACAATTGCCCGTTTATGAGAAATTCTAGCAAGATTTTATGATCTTTGTGCAGGATAACAACACGTTACAAAAATAGGTTGCTGCTCGACTCGAGGTGAATGATCCCACATTTAATGTTCTCGTAAAAATAAGACCAAATTAAATATGTGACGCAAGTTTCAGGAAGTATTGAATATTTTAGGAAAAGCTTTAAAGATATAACAGTCATTAAAAATATTTTGTGAGAATCAAGGAAAATAATTAATCTGTACTCTCCAGCTGTTTCGAAAATCGCACATCCAATTTGACATAATAAAGAAATAAATCAAATTGTTTAACAAGAACTTTGCAATTTAATTTATGAACACCAAGAGAAATTTTCTCGCTTTATGCCAAAGTTGTTCACATTTCATAAATGTGCAAAGGGGTTACAAAGTTGGCTATCGTGATGTAATCGGATTGCCTTGCGAGGAGCCCTTTGCTAAGGTAAGCCTCTGTTTGACCTCCTTTCCTAAATATGGAAAAGTTTTTAAAGGTCGTCTCTTTATTACACGATAACTATTTTGTTCAATATCGTTAACCTCGACGTTTCTTTCCAAATCTTTCGCATAAAAGGGTAACTTATTGACTCTGAGTTTCAAAAAGGTTTTATTTTTATGTAAATGTTTATAGGATATAAGTAGAAAACGTGAATAAATAATTCATGATAGAGATATGTTTAAATTATACAATAATGTTTTTTTTTAATCAGAATCAATTTTCAAACAATATATCGATAGATAAATATAAATGCTCATCCCTATCTTCGCAATTCTTCATAAATTAAATTATTCGTAAAGTGCTTCTATAACTTTTACGAGCATATCAGTTCGTTGTATGAATGTCTGAAACATTATTAAAGAAATATGGCACAGGAAGATAATATACTTATAGTACCCTGTGTGGGCTCCAGATGTCTAACAAATACACCAGTTAATTGCGTACATTGTAGTCAATTAAATCACAATTGTAACTTGTAAGCCGCATTCATTCTGCCCACACGTTGTCCTGCAGTTTACTTTAGACAAGACGGTTCGTTTCACTGCAAACGTTAAAATTAGAATAACCATCCGTTAGTTTATAGACGAAATGCATTCAGTGTGTTTGACGTTGCTTTTGGGATATCGTGAATCTTAAAATTTTAAGGCATTAATTTTAAGACATTTGATTTATTGTGTGTGTATTGTGTATGTGTTTAATGCAAGAGGCTTATATTGATAATCGGTAAAAATATTTCATAATAAAATATTATATAGTTCAGTTTTATGGAGCAATCAATAATCAGTGTTATTAAAATCTAAGAAAATAGGTAACGCGTTGACTAATATATAATAACAACGGTAAATACTTATAGCCTACCGTAATCATCGTGAAATAGAAAGTACCTAAGGAACATTTGGATATATTTTTCAGTCTAAGTTAAATTTAAAATTTAACTAAACACAAAATTGCTAGATTTTACACTAAATTATTAGATGCTTTAGATAGAGGTTCAATTCAACCTACCAAATATCATCTACGTCTTGTGTAAGACATTTGCACATAAAATGCTAAATTCATCAAAGCGAGTAATGATAGCTCAATTGGCAATGCGACGGGATCGAAGTCCCAGAGGATCGTAGGTCCAATTCCTCGTTTTCTTGATGAATTTTTAATTCTATGTTTATTTAAAATGTATTTTAGCATTCATTTGATATCTACATCTAAACATCAATTCGTCATCTACAAAACATGCATCACTAATTGTATCTAGAATACCAATTATAAATTAAAAAACTACAGGTATTGATAATAGTTTTGGTAATCAACCCAGCTGTATCGTCAACACAAAGCGTAAACATCAAGTCTAATGACTCACAATGACGAAGATTCATTATCATATCACAAACACCAGCGAACGCTAGTTATAATTTGACACTGGTAGCAAATTGTCGTATTTAAACTTTATGCATTGTGGGCATTATATTTATTGATATTTTTATTCCCATACTAATTCAAGGTTTTATTTAAAGTGAACGCGAGTGACACAGTTTAGCGGTGTCGCGTACAGAATCGTGCGTATTTTCCTCAACGGTGAGAACAAAGGGATTTTATTTGCAAATTTCTTTTACACTTCCTAACGACCGACATACCAGCCTGTTGATCTACACGTGAACGGTGCATATGTGAAAACGAGACGATGCGAGCAATCGCGGCGAATGTATAAAAAAACCGAATGCAAAAATGATTAAAAGGAACGGTGATAATGTATTTGCGATCGCGTCGAGCAACAATCAGTGTCAAGGCGGCCGGAGTTCTGTCTCGCTCTTTCCCGGTGCGGCCACGAGGATCCCGCGAGCCACTGCCGCTAGAATGACGCAGCCTGACGCGCATCAAAACACTAAAGAGGCGAACATAGCTCTATCAACTTACGTTGAAAAATGGAAAACTAGATACGAGGAAGCTGAGAGGAAGCACAAAACCAACCTCCTCAAGTCCGAAAAAGGTCGGTACTATTCATTTCATAACGGAAATCTTTAGTTTTCCCACTTTTTTGTTATACAACTGCGCATGCTCCAAAAACACGGGTCATATGCAAACAAAAGTGCGAATGAAAATCCTAGTCTCGTATTTGTCAGATTATGATACCAGATAACCTGTTGCTTACACATTATGTATTCTAAAACTTGTCTTGGAGTTTAAATACAGTTTTAAAACTTATTTCTTTACCTAAACGTTATACATTTAATATTTATGATTCATGGCATCATATTATTAGAATGATTACATTATATATTAGTTTTCCTGCGCAATAACATGGCGTAAATACTTTTATTAAAATATCAAGTGATTATTACATTTCGATATTTTTAATAAGATCGATGAAAGTTGTGCAACACTATAGATAAACTTATTACAAGAAATGTCAATTGACAATATGTTATTACTTATTGAACTGTTAACAAATTAAAAAATTTAGAAGTCAACATTTTTTTAATTTAGATGGTTGAAACTTATTTCAAAATAAATCATATTACAAGTTCTTTTATATCAATCCAGAAAAAAATCAAGAGAAATTTTATGATTGTAACTAATTTGCGAACCTTGTAAATAATAGGTATTTTCTATGCATTATGAATATATTAGTTATTATTTTTAAAATTTATATTTGTGACTAAATAAGACAATAACGATTGTTCAAAAAATTATATTAAATGTTTATTCTATTCTCATTAGGCAATCATGCTACATTCAATTTATTTAATAACTTAAATTAAATAATGTTTGCGAAATTATGCTTAAAATATAGAAACTTAATGTTACACATTTTAGTTATTATTTTAGTTAAAGTGAGTGTACAATAAGAAACTATACAACGGAGGGATTATGATTGCCAGAGAATTGTTTGCATATTATCTTATGTTTTTTATTCAAATTAAGTACAACAATACTTATAATAGAGTTCTTGTAAAGTGTTTCTTTATTTTTTTATTTGCAAATGTAATATTTTTTGGAGGCTATGGAGATAAGAGTTTTAATATGGAGTCGCACTCTGATGCTGTTGTATCACAAATAACATTGACATATTATTTAATAAACTTTTTATTTATTTGTAATGTTAACAATAACCATTTAAATATTAGTAATTATTAACCATCTAACATTTTATTATCTTTTATTTATAATAATAATTAAATTCAATCTGGTGTGTCCGACTGTTGATATGTTCAGTGGTATCTAAATGGTAGATTGGATTCAAAATCAAGATATCTTTAGCAAAGATTACTTGACATTTTTTTTTATATAATATAAATCTGATAATTATTGTGTCATTGAAATAATTTTATGGAATGTACCTACAAGGAAATTTTTCTTGTTATACAATTATAATTATTTTAAATGTTACAATTCAATTATAAAATTATATCTTGCTTTTAATAATAAATAGTATTTTTTTATAAGTAAAGGATAAGATATTAGGAGCTAATTACATATTAGATATACTTGTAACAAATTAGTAGAACAGCCAAAGTAGATCTAAATACTTTAGTATAGTTTAGTTAAGTACTTAATATGGACCTAATAATAATTGTCTTTGATGAATGAATAATAGCACAGATCCTTAAATAATTGATTTTTAAATATCATATTCCTCTATCAAAACATTAAAGCATCACATTAAAAATATAAGGAGGATTTTGATTTGATAATATGAATTGTATGAAGATGGCGGTGACGGTATGTCGCGAAGTGGAGACAAATAATAATAAAAACAATAAAAAATAACATAAAATGAAGGCTGACTCCTTAACATGTGCCATAAAAAAAAAGATAACCTTGCAGCCAGTGTTAGTATTTTAATAATTATTATTGATTTGGAAAAGGGATAGGTACTAGTTGGAATTAAAATATCAATTAATAATTATAAACGCACTTGTTTTTACATGAACCAAAGAAAATTCAAAATGAAAAAATTCCAATAATATAATATAATACATATATATGTATTGTATTATATTATTGGAATATATCTAACGTTTCAATATTTTTGAATACACAAGGACGGAAAACATTAAATACAAAGGAAATTGAGTAATATACAAATTTATTCGTTATTTTTATTGTCGAGTATGTACTTAAGCTAAATATAAATAAGGTAAAATATAAAGTAGTGCAACAGAAACGAATTGGATACATAAACAAACTTATCAAAATAATTGATCGTTTTTTCTAATCAATTATTTATTTTTAAACACGTAGGTATAGCTCTAATTAAATATAAACATTTTTATTAATACGTATTTGTATTGTAATTGAAGTAAATTTAAAGACAAAGTCGGCTTTTTTTTTTTTTTTTTTTTTTTTTTTTTTTTTTTTTTTTTTTTTTTTTGTCTATACTGTTAGCCCTGTTGGCTATTACAGCGTCACCGGGGGAGCGGGTGGGTCTGGAGACCCACCCTTAACAAGGGGGGGCCAGATGGGCCCCCATGGGGAACGACGTCCCGAGGGCGTCTCAGATTGAGACACGGACCTCGGCTCGGGGCGTCGTTAGTCAGGAGGGAAGCTAAGGACATTTGGACACTAGCGTCCTCCGACGGCAGAACGCCGGAGCAACGGAGCACTTACTCAGTTGGGACCTCGTCTATACCGGTATAGACGGTGTGTGTCTGTATGTTGTGTGGTGTCAATTATGCCTACGCGTACACGTTATTACCTACTGTGAACGCGTCGTCGGGGTCAACGAGTACCGACTTGGGTCTTCTTTTTCTGACTAAAGTAGTCTTACGTGGTCTATACTCTGCGGCGTCAGCCACCAGTGGGTTCGGGTGTCGCTCAGCACGTTCAAAGTACTTTTGGGAAAGCCCCTTGAAGTACTGAGCGATGGTCGGAAGGTTCAAGTCTCTGTGCAGATCGATGTTGCGTACGAACCACGGCGCCCCGGTTGCAATCCGTGTAAACCTGTTCTGAATCACCTGAAGGGGTTTCAGATTAGCGTGCGCAAAAGCGGGACTCGCATAGGACATGACGGAACGTATGCAAGCTTTGTAAAGTGTCACCTTATTGCGAAGGGACATTTTACTCCGCTTGCCTAACAGCGGATATAAACGACCTAATATGTAGGCCGCTCTGCTACGAACGGTCCTAATATGCGCAGTGAAAACTAACTTTCTATCTAACGTTACTCCTAGGTATTTTGCCTCGTCTTTCCAAGGTATCGGTTTATCAAAGAGTTTGATTCGCGGGAGGATCCTTGGGGGGCCCCGTTCGAAGAGCACCGAAACGCTCTTCTCAGGGTTTACCTCGATCCGCCATTTCCGCAGCCAACTCTCGAGGGAGTCGACTGCGGATTGGAGACGTTGGTATATCTCCCAGTGATCCTTAGAGGACGTGTAAAGCGCGGTATCGTCCGCGTACATGGCAAGGTGCACTTTAGATCGCGGCCTAGGAATATCGCTAGCGTAGATGGAGTAGAGGATGGGCGAGAGAACTGAACCCTGGGGGACACCCGCCCTGATGGGGCGGGGGGTTGACAAAACGCCTTCCACTCTGTAGCGAAAGGAGCGATTCGACAGGTAGTCCCGTATGATGAGTACGAGTCTGTCCGACACCTTGAACTGGTATAGCTTGTACACCAGTCCATTGTGCCAGACCCTGTCGAACGCCTTAGCTACATCGAAGAAGAGCGCTCCTGTCCTATGCTTCTTGGCCCTCACAGTGGCCCCTATCAGTATGTGCTCCGTGAGGCGTTGCACCTGATGGGAACATGAATGGTTGGCTCTAAAGCCGAACTGCTCATTTGGGATGATTTTGAGTCTCTCGACTTCCGATCTAAGTCTACAGAGGATGATTCTCTCATATACTTTCCCTAAGGAACTAAGAAGACTAATGGGACGGTAACTACTAGGCAGATGCCGGGGTTTGCCCGGCTTATGGAACCCTATCACTATGGCCTCTTTCCACTGGGCCGGAAACGAGCAACCGGCCAGTAGAGCGTTAAAAATGGTAACCAATAGGTAAATTAAAGGAGGCGGAAGAAGCTTTATCACTTTGTTAGTGATCCTATCGGGACCTGGCGATTTCTTGACGTGAAGCGCCCTAACTATGGACGTCACCTCGTCTAGGTTCGTTTCCTTGATTGGCGGACCGGCCGGTGGCTGAGAACACATTATATTGACCGATTTGTCGACTATTTCGACATGATCGCGATCAACCGATTGAGCAGACAGACGGCACTGGCTCTCTAGACTGTCGGCTAAGCACTCAGCTTTGTCAGGGTCGTCAAACGCGATGGCGGAGTTAGGTCCAACCAAGGGAGGCATATCTGAGACAGTGTCCGCCTTCAACGCTCTCTGCAACCGCCAGAATGCCTGGTGTGTTGGAGAGAGCGTCGCAAGCGTCCTATCCCAGCCGCTATCTCTGAAGTCGTCGAGAGCTTGTCTCGACTCCCTCTGGAGACGGCGCAGCCTCCGTCGGTTGTCATCTGTCGGGTATCGGTCATGGGCTCTAATCGCGGCGTTTTTACGGGTGATGAGAAGTCTAATGTCCGGAGGGAGTGCTCGGTAACCCTCGAAGTTCACTCGGATCTCCCTCGAGGACTTTCCTATGCTGTCTACCAAATGTTCTGTGAAGTTAGTCGCGGCTGAGACAGCGTCCTCGTCCGATGTAAGCTGGTCAGGAATTTTGTCGAGGTGCGCTGGTACGGGGGAATGGAGTTGCTCTCGAAGCTTCGTCCAGTTAATAATTGTTTTGGTCGCGGGTTCCCTAAGGGGAGGAAGTCCTAGCTGAAATAGGACCGGTCGATGGTCAGAGTCTAGCTCGGATAGCGTCTCGATAGAACGTAACTGGAGTGTCACGCCCTTCAAGAGTACTATGTCGAGCACGTCGGGTCTGTCATGTCGGAAGTCTGTGTCGCAGTATCGCGTGGGACTCAAAGGCGCGGTGATCTCGAAGTCGAGACCAGCCTTGTAACTTAGCCTATCAAGGAGATTTCCTCTACTGTTTGCGACAGTGGAGTTCCAGCGGGGATGTTTGCAATTTAGGTCGCCGGCCAGAATGGTTGCGTTACCTAATTGGAGTAAGGACTTAAGGTCCCTCTCAAGTAAGGCTTTATTGGGAGAAAGATAGACGGATGCTAGTACGATCGACTGATGGCCGGTCATACCCACCTGACATAATGACGCTTCTACGTTGACTAGTTGGGGCGGATCGAGCGGAGTGCAATGAAGAGACCTTCTGTAGTAGATGATGGTTCCCCCCTTCGCGGGACAAAGTCGGCGTTTATATTTTATTTATCGTCATAGGTAATCAACTTTATTTTGTACTATAAATATATGTAAGAGGAATTCAGATTGTTTTGGTAAATTAACTGTCAGGGTGGCGATAATTACATAATTATTACTCACCTGTCAGCAAGTTTGTTATATTGTATTAAATGTTAATTTTTTTTATTTACCTACATTATAATACCGGCTTTCGTCTTTCAAAACTAGTAATTCTTATAAAAAAATCCCTGACTTTTCCTTGACTAACATTTTGAGCTATGGCATACCTTAATTTATCTAGAATCTTTAATTATATAAACATATATTATAATCAAAGCTAGGTAAATAAAGGATGAGAATTATTTCACCTATTAAATATTGTTTAAATGAATGTACTGTCATGGTATTATCACTTAATCAAAAAGTATTTATTGGAAACGTTAGAAGGTTATACTTACTTTATTTTGTCATTACTTTTCTGAAAAATGATATAACGTCATTATATTACAAGATATCACCCGTAATCTTTGATTGATTAAAGATAATTTATAGGTATTATATTTTTTTGTATTAGACAACTGCAGAGCAACAGATGCTCAACTGTCGACTATTATCGATTCTTATTCAAAATAGTTGTTGATGTTTCGAAAGCAAAAGTTATTACCGATTATATATATTTTTAATATTTGGGAAATAAGGAGTTTAACGTAGCGAATCGTATAGGTATAACACGAATGAAATCAATGTATCAATATTATCTTTCTTTACAAGTTCCACATTCCAGTCTACGATTATCAATTACCATGTTTGATATAACCACGTTATCTTTATTTTGCCTTCTCAATTGTAAACAACATTAGAATTTTACATCTTATCTCAACCAACTATTAGAAACCTATTAAGATATCGTTGTTTACTATTTCCAGCTAAACGTGAACATGATGATCTTCTTCGTCGGTTCCACATCGTCACGGAGGAGAAGAATCTCCTGGAATCAGAACTGCACGATCGGGAGAAAGAGCTCAACAAGCTGCGAGCCGTCTCCGAGAAGTTGTTTAGGGAATATCAGCAGCTCAAGAATCAGCATGAAATCGACTCCGGGGTTATGCAAAAGTAAGTAGAACATTATTTCGAATAGGTTTGATAAATATTTTTATTTCATACATTAAGTATTTTAATAAAATATCATTAAATAATTATCTATTAAGCCTTATATAGCCTTGTTTCAAAACTGTTGACATTAAAATTCGTAATATAAATATAACTCACCCTTAAATTCAAAGTCAGTTACACCCATCTGGGATAATCATACAAAAAATAATAATATATACGAGTTTGTACGTTGATGAGGTTTTAACGCGTAGTGCGGATCCCTAACAATCAGGATTTCCTCCAATTTGCCATACGTCAGCGGAAAATTATCCCTAACAGTTATTAGAAGGGAGGCGCACTGAATGATAATGACATGAAGGGTAGATGAGGAACCCTGAGTAACTTTTAAGAATAGACTTTATTGTGTACAAGTAGAGTTTCAAATTGCTTGCAATTGAAGTTAAATGTTTATAAAGAACATGATTATAATGAATATTTATGTTTCGTCACAATATAAGATTGTATGTTTGTTAAATATTTAATTAGTTCGCATCCAGGTTTTGCTAAGTATAGTATACTTGAATATTAAGAGTTCAAATTTAAAAAAAAAACTTATGTTTATACAATGGGAGGGTAAGTGCATTATGTATATATTTAATTAATTATTTTATCTAAATTAAAAATAAACAACGGAAATGTTCGAAATTTAAATTGTGCCTGTCAAACAATTTTGAATAACGACAAAAACCGTTGAGCATAATTTTCCCTTATATGGAAGTGGCAAACAATTAGTATATGTTTGGGGTAAACAAGCAGATGTTCCAAATGGGGGTCACCCGTCACTGGTCAGAGTCACGGGACATATGTTATAAGGAATGCCTTTCCAATATGACTGATTGTAACTTGCTAATTATAAAGCATTACGAATAATTTACTAATAGATTAGAAAGTTGGATTGTATTTGTTAAAGCAGTGCATTGCAATATAATTTCTAATAGTTTGTCATCAGCCTATGCAATGAGTCGTTTATTACCAAGAATTCTACGTGATTGGATGGTTGAAGATTTGTGTAAAGTTACCTAGAATTTTCGTTGTTTCAAAATACCCTCAAAATGTAAGTATTAAAGACATATTTTCATTGGTCACACTGTCTTTACTACAACGAAAAGTTTGTGTACCTACTCAGAAGTGTTGCCAACTTAATTTAGATAAGTTTTAAGATGACAAATTTAAACGTATATAGTTAGATAACAACATTATAAATGAAGACTTGCAATGTCTCAATTGTCATAAATTTATTCACAGGGTAATGCAGCAAGCGGGAGAATGGTACAAACAAAACAAACAACTGAAAAGGAAGAGTACTGCTTTGATGTTGGCTCTTCCTACGGCTGTTGAACTAGACCTTGACGCCACTGATGCAGGTAAGGATATCACATCCTGTGCTTCAATTTAAAAAGAAAACCTTAATTATTTTTTAATCCTTTTTTCTTGGAGCTTGGTCTTCTGGATTAATTTGCTCCATGCAAGACTCTCAATATTTAATCGACAATAAATAAGTTAATAAAATAAATTACTTAATAGATACATAATTTTTTATTACGTTTTTTAACTAAACTCTTTAATTATTATTTAGTATTGTTATTATTCTTCAGCTTCTGATACCAGCAGCAACGAAGAAGTAGAGTTTCTGAAGCGAACAGTAAGTGAACTGAGCGAGCAAGTAGCCGCACTACAGACAGACGCGAACGCGGCGAGGTTACATGAGTTTGAGGCACACGAGTCTACTGTACAACTTGCACAGGTAAGTAACTTGGTGTGAAGGTCAAATCATGTCATGAAAGTGTGATATTGATGACATTGTGATGACATTATGTTTTTGTAGGAACTTGAAACGGAGAAAGAAAAATGTGCAGAACAAATGAAGGAGTTGCAAGAGCTGAGGAACAAACTGGAGAGACACAACCGAGTATCCAAACTACTGATGGAGGAGATGAGCGAGCTCAAGAACAACGCAGACAAGGACAGACAGATGGCTGAGACGTGAGTGTGATAGACCAGAAATAGAATCTCGACCTCCTCCAAGTCAGCACTATTTTATTCTCGATCGATTAAATCTTCAATTAAACTTAAAAAACTTAACTTGTTAGAAAGCAGCGGATGATTATTAAACGTTTGACAGTTTTTGTTGGTAGCTGAAGCAAGCCACGAAAAACGAAAAATAACAAATCTATTCATCCGTTTGTGGCAATAGACACAGACAGATAGTCAGTGAGGGTTAGTATAATAAGTGTGATCTATCTCCAGGTATAAGTCGGAGGCTCGCGACGCCAAGAAGCGCGTAAAGGTCTTGACGCACCAGAGCACACTGCTGCTGGGTGAGCTGGAGATGGACGAGCGACTGGGACTGCTGCTGGGGGAGGTGGACGCACTGAGAGACGCGCTGGAACAACAGGCAGCCAGGCACAGGGACGCCGCCGAGGAACTGCAGGTCAGGATTATCACAGTGGTAGCAAACTGCGATAGGTCATTATCTCCTGCTGTAGATTGAGATCTGAGGCTAGTAGTTGACTCTGTGATGGTAAAAGATACTGCGTTCTTACGCAGTAGTGAGACAAGTAATGTAAATAATGAAAACCATGAGACATAAAATAATCCAATCTGCAAAGAAAAGCTCCCGATCTGTTAAATATCAGTTGCTTTAGTTCTATTTGTGTATTGATATAAACTATCTTAATCTTAATATCATTAATAATAATAAGTCGTCACTTGTAGAAATGTGCAAATTGTGTACAAATACCATCTAAATAATTCAGGGCTCATTAAATTATATTTTTTTAAAACAATTTCTTATTTTATTTATAGCTTAAAATAGCCGAAAAACATGAAGATACAGATATATTACTCTGGGAAGAGAAAATTAAACTAGCAGAAGAAGACGCACAGAGGGCTCTAGAACGAGCGGAGAGAGCAGAAAAGAAGGTAGAGGAATTAGAACGGAGGCTCACAGAGGATAGGAAACCTAGAAAATCGAATCTGATGTCTAGGATTAATTATTTCGAGACTGGTGGAGAAAAGAAAGAAGATGTAAAAGAAGTAAAGCCAGTCAAGGAAGTTGTCGAGGAGATCAAGATTGGTAAGAATAGTATTAAGCTTGAATCATGTCCAGACAAGGAGCGACATCTAAGTATTAAATTATTTCTAGAACCGGAACCACTACAGGAACCGACTCCAACACCGACACCACCGTCTCCGCCTCCCGTCCTCGCTCCTCCACCTCCCCCCGCGGCACCGGCGCCTCCTCCTCCCCCCTCGCTACCTCCTCCGCCGCCACCGCCCCCTCCCCCTCCTCCCCCCGCGGTGTTCCAGTCTCCATCAGTAGAGGACATGGCGGACATGCTCGCGAATAAGGGTGCCACGTTAAAGAAAACTAAGCAGAATGGAGGTGAGTGCTTTAGTTTAGAGTAAAAATACAAACTGCTATAAAATCAATTTTTCTTTTTGTCATTCAATATTGTTTGTTTTGTAGTCTGGATATTTAATTATGTAAAGTAATATCTCTTAATGCTACCATTCCATTAAATTGCAGACCTAATATTTAATTTAATATTAATTACAGACCTAATATTTAATTAATATTAATTACCTAATATGTATTTCCAGGAGGTGCAATAGATGCGATAGTTGACCAAATAAAAGGAGGAAAATTCCAGTTGAAATCAACAGACCAGAACTTCCTTGAAAAGAAGCCAAAAGATGATCAGCCGGAGGCTGTGAAGGAGATGCTGCAGATATTGGGCACCTTGAGAAAAAGGAGGAATGTCAATCGACCAAACTTTATAGCAACTGAACAAGAATCATAAGTATATTGAGTAAAATTTTTAAATAGTGACAAAAAAATTTGAGTGACAGCCAATTTTGATGATTGTTTTTAAAAAAATATATATTATTTTTATTAATATTCTACTATATTCAAAGGTCATTTATTTTTGGACTGAATTATTACTATATTTAAGGATCTCTAGATAATGTTGTGCTAAAAGTATTAAGATTTTTTTTCATTGATATTTTGACATTTGATACGATTTTTTATTTATTTATTCTAAAAGTATTGTGTATTTTTATAATAAATTGGTGTATAAAAACTGCCAATAATAAATAATAAGAATAATTAAAGATATAGAATAATTATACAATGTTTTAAATATAATATGTGATACATATTTTTACTGTTAATTTAGTTTTTGTATAACATTTACTATTTTAGTGTACATTGATATTAGATAATCTTTCAGTAACACTGTGCCTTACGTGTGACTTAATTAATTAAGATCTGAAGATATTGTAAAAAACTTTATATCGTGTAGGTAATTGATATATATTTTTTTAATCTTACGAAACAATTTAAGTGTCATGAAAAATAAAATACAAAATTTCAGACATGTCATAATGACAACGTCATTTCAAAAAGTGTTGCCATTGTTTAAAAATACGATATAAATAATGTATTTACAATAAAGGATCATTAAGGTTAATTTTAAAATAATATCTCTATAAACTGGTTTAATATTTACAAATGGATGATATTTTGTTATTTGGTTCGTTAGTTACCGTCGGTGCCATTGATTTAAATTCTATGGTATCAGCATTTTTAGTATTATGTACATTAATATTAAATGAATAAAATAATGTTATTACGACAAATGTGGTTTCAGTAAAGACTCGATACTTTTTTATCATTTAGAAACAAGCAGTTGTACAACAATAGTACAATATGACCATTTCGTTTCGTAATTTATTTCAATTTGCCTGACATATGTGCACGGTTCATCTTACTATTCTTTATTGTAGTTATTAACCATTTATATTTTTATTTATTAAAACTTTTTAATGAGTTATTACTTGCCATACTACACTTATAAACCGCTCCGTTGGTCGAGTGGTTGGTCGTTTATTGGTATTTATATGTGTATTTCTATGTATTTGTATCTATGTCCAACACCCTTAACACAAGCAAATAATTTGTTTACATTTTCAAGTCACTGTAAATAACACTTATGTCATTAAATGATTTTGAATTATATAAATTATATAATTATATACAAACATAATATAAGTAATTAAAATATAAAACAAAAACCGTTTACAAATTTACAAATTATTCCTGCAGCTATACCTGCGAGTTGCGCATGTGTAGTCGAGCTCTCATCCTTAAAAGTAATGTTTTAAAAACTTGTGATTAAACAAATTGTTATTACACAATAACAAATTCTTTCTTATAATACGCGCCGCAAGTCCGCCATGCTTCGAGCTCATGAATAGGAATCCCGAACTAGCCGAATTAGCCGTTAGTTCGAAATTAGTGGGGCAAATTCCAAATAGCAAGTTCACGAAAGTTTAAATACAATAATAATACGAAACAATATCATTGATGTTATATTTAATTCAAAAAGCTTGAGATTTTTCTGGCAACAAAATTTCAACAACGTCTATAGTGTTTTGGCGCCATGACTTGACGTCTAACTATTGTAATTGACATTATGATTTATGAGTTATGACATAAGACATTTGTGATTTGTCGGAGATTTTTGTAAAGTTCTGATTGTGCGAATTGATTGTGCTTTCTTTACTTAAACATTTTATTGTTTTCCTCTTTTGTAATATAGACAAGTTTCTAAAGACACTGCTGTAGGTTTAGCATTAATATTTTCTTCTACTTGTTTTTTCATATATATGTATTTAATGCTTTTTTACGTAATTATTATGACTCCAACTTCCTTTTCTTTTTAAAAAAAAGGGATACATATTACTTGTCTAAGGCCATGTAAGGTCCTTTACAGTTGAAACATTAAAATTCTTTTCTGTCACAATTGTCGTGTGTTTCAGCGCATTTTGGACTAATATTTTTATGTAATTTACGGTATTTTCGAATGTGTCCAAAAGCAGCCTGAGAATCTTGTTACTGGAAACTCATTTCTTCTTCATCAAATCTAAAAGCATATGCTTTAAATGATAAAGGCATGACGGGGTTTCGAAAACAATCTTACAGGTTCATTTCAACCAATTTACTCTCCGTATTCCATCATCTCCAACATTCAGCTGAGATTATCTGGTAATCGTATTTGAAACTTTCTAGTACGTAACTCTTTTTCACTTGTTTCAATGAAATTCCTTTGATAATATAATAAGATAAATTTCCAATGTTTGTAAATTCAGCTCTTATGTCCATTTCAGATATTTTTTTTTCAAATTCATTTGATTTTCTGCATCTTTTTTATCATCGAATTAAAAAAAATATTTGGTATGGACTTCTGCATTTTATTTTTGTAAGATTTGAAATATTTTCATTCCTTAATCATTTTGCAATAGCCATTTCCTTTGTAGGAATTTTTAATTCAAAAAACTAACTTCATAATTAATTTTCATCGAATATTATTTCCCTTTCATAAGATTAATTCGTAGTTACTCTCCTTTTTTTTCTTTTCGATACCAGTGTAAATCCATTATCATTGCTATCTTTAGTTTTTTTTGGTCTCTTTTCAACTTTCTTCCGCATAGATTAATTATTAAATCACATTTATGATTATCATTCTTAAATTTATATAAATATAGACTGAAAAATAAACCGATACGAGCAGGGATTCGAACCCGTGACCTCTGAGACCTCTGAAAAACCGTCCCGTCGCTCTACTAACTGAGCTTCCGTATCGCTGTCCATCTCGGTGAATTAAGCATCTATATATGATCGTCTTTATCGGGACGGTGGTGGTGACTTCTATTAGGCTTCTCTCGAAAATCCTAACCAATGTTTCTAACTTTGCAAAGATGCCACTACCGAAATTAATGTTTGAAAATGTCTATAAACATGTATAGCCATGTTAAGCTAATTTAAATGTATATAAATATAGACTGTAAAATGAATATCTATTCTTTTCACTCTTTCCAGTAAAAACCATATCCATACACGTATAATCATTGTCCATCTTCACCAAAGAGGGTAGGTACTTAAATAATACCTACACTAGAGAAATAATTGCGACCGTGAGTCGAGTTGAGTGTGAGAAAAGAAATATAGATTTAAAAATGTTTCAACACAAGTAGGAATTGAACTTGAAACCTTTGGGAATTAGTCCCGTTAGAAAAATGTTATCATTTTCTATACGGATAAAATGTTTTTAATTGATAATCAAATGTACACTAATTATTTAAACATAACATTTTATTGCATCCCACATAAAACTCTTCATAAATGTCTAATCATTTTGATTTTATACTATTTATTAAGGGTACATAACTATTGAATATACAACCAGAATAAACTATAAAATTACAAGTGAACTACGAAAACGTTGTATAAATACATAAGAAAAGTAAGGAAATTAATTACGTCAATGGCATACTGCAATATTTTAAAACTACCTAGAAAGCTAGAGCCGAATAACTATTTAAAAAAACAACAAGGATTCATATAATCAGTAAGTGGTCATTATACAGAAATTGTAAACATTTTATAATATCTTCAAGAGCTTCTTTGAAAGATAAAACAACTATAAAGCAACCATTTTATTCATGAATTAAAGTATTACAATACTATAACCTATATAGTAATGAATAAAATGAAAGAACCATAAAAAATAATAACTAACTTCAGCCCAAGTATTCCTCTAGCTTGGCTATGAAGGACGACTTCATATTTTCAACCCAAGCGATGTTGACGCGAGCGGTCTCTATACCCTGAGACACCGCGATCTTAGAGTCGGAGTAGTATTTAGCATTCTTCTCTTGCCAAACTAGGAACTGGAAAAGAAACCTACTATATGTAATGTTAAAAGTATGAATACATTCTTACATTCGTCTCAAAATCTCAGCAGTTTATTTAATTTCAATTGATAATAACCTGACTGAAATTGATCTACGTTTATAGAATGTGTGAAGTATTATTTTTTTAACACATTTAATAATTATATCTATAGAAAATGGTATTTATAGGTTAATCATTTAAATACATAAACAATTATCTACTAATATGCAAACAAAACAGTAGAGTTGGTTTTGATTAAAAAGTACAGTAACAATAAATGACCTAAGTACTATGGTATCTAAGTAATACTATAATAGCAAAGAAAGTGTTCTTTTTGTATTCATGGCGAAAAACTGTCTTTCACCATAAATTGTTAAGACAATTAGAAACTTAGACTTGAAAGAAACAATGTCACAAAACACTGTGCTAGGTTGTGTAGTAAACCTAGCTTAGGGTGCTTGGACAGGTACAATTTATTAGTTCTCTGATTGCTTCCCAACCTACTAACATACCTCATCAAGTTCCTTCTGAGTAGTGAGCTGGACAAGAAGATTCTTTATTATTTCGCCGATGCTTTCATCCCGATCATTAAAGCTGAAAGCATTACTGGGTTATTAAATTCTTACAATCGAAGGTTAGAACAGTTAGAAGGTTAGAACAGTTTTGTAAAATAATGTTCAAATCCAACTTAATGAAAGGTTATTATTTCTGTGATATCAAAAGATTTATTCTTACCACCTAACTTGAAACTATCTAAAACATTTAGATTTTTTTATTAGTCTGTAGGATTAAAATCGTAGAGTTAAGATCTAAAAAACTTAAATTTTCATCATCCAAAACCAGTTTATAATTTCACATACGCGTCGTATACATCCTCAATACGGTTGTATATAAAGTCTCGAGCCACGTAGAATCCAACATCAGAGTTCATGACGGCGCCGAGGATACGGGTCGAGTCCTGACGATGAATCTCGGCAGTATCCGATATTGTCCACTCTAGGAGTCTGAGAAAGTTCAACGTTCAACTAGGTTACACATATTATATAAGGCAAAATGTAGTACGTAGATATTGTACAAGTAATATTTTTCAAAAGTCTTCATAATATCATGAAAATCTGGATACGTATCTTTTTATAATACGTGTAACAAATCTAAAATTGTTCTTTGCTGGCACAGTGCAACTATATTGATCAAAAAGTTCATGGAATGGAGGGGTTGATGAGGGTAAGATTACTCGTCCAGATGGTCACTAGTTGAACATCTCATTAATAGTATATATACCAAGTTTGAACCTAATCGGGTCATTGACTTTTAAGTTATTGACCTGTAAATATCTGAATCGGGAAGAAGTCAGCCAGTATGGAAAAAAATAACCACGGCGTTATTAAGTTCCTTGCCAAGCAAGGCAAATCCGGTAAGATTATTTTTCAAGAGCTGTTGGCGGTTCACGCGTACTATGTCCCCAGTAAAACCATGGTCTACAAGTGGCATGGTCTTTTCAAATAAGGTAGAGAGTCGACTAAAGACGACCCCTGCTCTGGACGGCCAATTGAAACTACTACTCGGAATCGTCGAAAAAGAAGAAAAACTTGTATTGGAAGATGACCGGTTGAAGAAGCAGCTTGCAACAATGATTAGAGTATCCGACTAAGGTCAATGCAAGATGGGTTCCGAGAATGCTCACGCCACTTCAAATACGTGAGCGTGTCAAGTGTTCTCGTCAGTTTTTGGAACTCTGTGGAGAGAGAAAGGAAGAAGTTATGGCCCGAATCGTTACTGGTGATGAAACCTGAATTCATCACTAAGAACCTGAGTCGAAGCAAGAGTCGATGCAGTGGAATACAAAAGACACACCTCCTCCAAAGAAGTTCAAAGTGACACAATCGGCTGGCAAGATCATGGCGCAGTCGTCCAAAAGACAGTTCTTTTGGGATATAGAAGGCATTTTACTGATCGGTTACAAAGAACGTGGTGTGATTATAACGGGACAGTACTACGCTTCTTTACTGGAAAGATTGAAAGAAGCCATTAAGGAAAAAAATAAAGAAAAGTTGTCAATGGGTGTGCTCCTTCTGCACGATAACGCACCGCGCCATTCACACGTGCCATGTTGCGGCCGCTGCCATTCATCGATGCGGCTTCGCACAGTTGAACTACCTACCCTACAGTCCTAGCAACCAGCAACTATTATTTATTTTCAAAAAATGAAGAAGAGCTGCGTGGAAAAAAAAATAACGGACGACGATGAGAAAGTGAAGTCTGCAATTTCGGCCTATTTATCACCAAAGAGAAATATTTTTTTTCGAGGGTATAAACAAGTTATATGAGAGATCTGAAAAATGTCTTAGGTTTAAGGGAGAATATATTGAAAAGGAAAAATAGTTATGTGTGTAATTTCAACCTCCTTCCCTCTCATTCCGCGAACTTTTTTTTCTGACGAAGGAATGTCATTTCACATCGTATTGGATCATGATAGAAATGATGTATATTGAAAACCGCACTTTTGATGAACGCCTTGCATCTATATTGTAGGCATGGAATAAATTATAAGTATGTGTGTGTGCTTACTGAGCCTGTAACCACACGTCCCTGGTGCAGGCGAGCGCGTGCAACAGACGCTCCCGGGCCGCCGCCACAAGAGACCGGCGCAGACGTGCCAGTGCCCAGGACCATTGAGCCGCACTACCGCGTCTGATGCCTACGCAGTATACTATGCTACGAAGGTCCACAGGTATGCTGAAGATGCATCCGAATAAATGGGATGAAAAAAAATATAACATTAGTACATAAATACTAAATAGTAATAAAATAGATTATTAATAAAATCAGATTAGTAACAAAATTAACAGACTCTTTCACATAAAAAACTTGACATGTATAGGAGTGCCATTCTGGCACTAAAATAAAATAAACTAAGAAATCTAAAGAGTCTAAAGTATTTGGGTATTACTTAGTTAAAAAAACGATTTGAGGCGGCAACCGAGAATCTATTCGGGATATTACAAATACCGCAGTATACCTAGGTAGTAGGTACCTAAACGTTTTTGCAGAAAGGAAATATATTAAAGTTGCTAATAACATGAGTTACTCTAATACTCTAACATTACATTCGAAAAGATTAAAGAAGATAGAGAAATTTGCTTACGGATTGTTTTCATCAGGATTGTCAGTTTCCATCCATTGACTGAACATTTTTATCGCATTTTCTTCACATTCGGGAATGTTCATACTACACGCCCATATGCTTGCTGTAGTCTGAATAAAAATATCGTAAAAAAACATTTTGTACACGTTTTCCAATAAGTATAATCATTACTTAGTATAAAGCAAAATCGCTTTTCGCGTCTGTCCCTATGTTTTTATGTATGGTTAGATCTTTAAAACTGCACAACGGATTTTGATGCAGTTTTTTTAATAGATAGAGTGAAGTACCAAGTCAGAAATAGGATTGCGAATATTACAATATATCATTTATAATATTTATCATTTATAACATTTATATATTTATCTAAGCAAACCTGTATTTTGACGCTGTTTAAATTGTCGCCATTGACAATCTTCTTGAGAGCAAGACCTCCTTTCTGGTATACATTATTAATAAGTGTGCTAACAAACTTTTGAAAAATCCCATAGTCCGGGCTCCGTTTCAGTACGTCATCTATTTTAGATAAGGAATAGAGGCCTGTGTGAAGAGGCAAGTATTCTGTCTCTCTTTCGAGGTAGTGGAGCAGTCTAGTAAAACAATAAAATTTAGTAACATTAAAAATACTGAATTTGTAATAATAATGGATAACTGTCGAGTGTGAAAACTGAAAAAATCTTTGTGGTGTGTTATATATTTAATTTTACGTAAGTGAGTACTTAAGTAACTGATATAGCTACTATGTCATTATTGCTTAAAAATAAATATATACACTCAACAAAGGAACAAAACAAAATGAATCTACACTCACTGGATGGCTATTCCGTAATCGAGTTGATTATTCCAGGCGAGTTCCAATGCATCAGATAACAGCTGCACTCGGCCTTCCACTGGAACGCTCATGTACTTGTCGCTTCTAAGGGTTTTTATAAGGAGATGCCAGTTGTTCTCGTCATAGTTGACTCTGTATGGCGCTATAAGAGAAATACTTTTTGGATAACAGGACCTCATACAGTTTCCAGAATGTTATGTGATTTATTAGCAATTCTGTGATCTCACCGATCATGTTATAATTAAACAGCACCCACTCATTTTCTCCACAGACATGTTCAAATAACTGTGCTCGGGAAATTCCTTCAGCCTTTCCTAACCACTGCATTTTTTTCTCCCTTTCAACTTGATTTTCGCACATTACTCCAAGTGGAATCCACCACGAGGAGTTGGAATCACTCCCTCCCAAGGATAGATAGCGTTTCTGCAAAAAATGCAAGGAAATTCGTATAAGAGAGCTGTTAAATGTTTTTGAAATTTCAAAGAAAGAGTTCTAAGATTGACCAAACAGTTTACCTGGATATAAATTATTATCACAAATAAAAATAAGTTAAGTATTGAATGCAGTTAGCATCAATAAAATTTAAAAAATCAATGCACCACTTGAGTACGGTTGAATTGATTTAGTTTTTTTTATAATGTACGTTACATTAGTAAGTCTATGTATATAAAAAAAATATATATTACATACCTGTGAGATAGTAACAGAATTATCCGAGTAATTCCTGTTTACCGTTATTAACGGATAGCCAGTCTGTTTTGTCCAAGTATCCATCACTTCTTTGACTGTCATATTGGGACTCAAGGTTCCCTTTTGGAGGGCCACTGTAGTCAGTTCCAACCAAAGGTCATCTTGTTCGGCATTCGAATACGAGTGTTTTATGAGGTAGCTACAAAAAACATTAAAAGAATCATTTTGATCACTTTATAAATAAATGCAAAATGCTAGATAGACATACCTGTGCAACGCCTGTCTAAATGCGTCCTCTCCCAGAAACATCAGCATCATCCGTATGAGACTGGCTCCTTTGCTGTATGAGATATCGTCGAAGATCTCAAGGATAGCGTCAGGGTCATTTAGAGGAACTGATACCTGATGGACATTACCAAATAATATCGATAAGTCATATTTATGAATTGTATAATTACAGAAATATATACAATAGACCTATACAATCTGTAAATATAAATTGACTGACCGGATGCGAGGATTCCAAGGCATCCAATCGCAATACAGCCAAAGTATTGTCAATAGCGTTGTGATGGTCAGCGTGCCAGTCAGGCTCAGCTGCACTCATACCAAGGGAGGCTACGAACGTCGCAAAACCTTCGTTGAGCCAAAGGTCTGACCACCACTTCATTGTCACGAGGTTGCCGAACCATTGGTGAGCCAGCTCGTGGGCCACCAACTTGAAAGTGTAATGTTAAAAGTTTGTTATTACAATACCTAGTAAATGAAAATAATTGAAAATACTTATTAGAAAGCTCTTTAGTAAATATTTATTTTATCCTTCTTCAATTACATTCCGTCATCCGATTTATTCAAACTCTTAATTTTGTTTCTTATTTCAACCTTTTAAAGGAGCATAAAAATACATTTGTAATTTTTTTAAATTTTATTAAAACCCATCAAAATTGTATTAGTAGACAAACAACAAAACACACAAACACAATATTAACAAATAAAGTAGTACAAAATGTTTACTGCAGTGCAATTAGTTGTTACCGTAACACCTGAGGACAAGCACAAATCGAATCAAAACCTATCACCGAAAACTGCATTAAAACTTTAGGAGGAGGACTTTATGTTTAGAGGAAGCAATATAAATAAATAAACAATATTCACACCTCAGCAATTCTCTCCTTGTCCGAAAACGAAGATTCCTTGTTATGGTACAGTAGAGCTGTCTCTTCGTAGGTGATTAGTCCCCAGTTCTCCATACCTTCAGCAACGAAGTCAGGGATAGCTATCATGTCTTGTTTAGGGAGTGGAAAGGACACGTTGAACCACTTCTCAAAATGGGACAACACTGCAGGACCAATTCTTGATGAGTAAGAGGTCTGGTGAAAAGTATATTCGTAGAGTTTTTGATATTGTTGTTAAGTTCTGTAAAACTTTTAAATATGAATGCAACACGTATCTGAAGAACAAATTACAACAATGAATAATAATATCTTGATTACAAAATATCGAGCCTTTATATTATAAGTGACCAACTTATTTTTGAATAGACTTTCTAAAATCTCTTAGTCACCTGATCAATAGCATCACTCCTGGCCCAGATTCTGAACTTGGTGTGTGACAGTTCTGGAGAACTGACCACGTACGATAATTTGGACACCACAAAGGCAACTAGGTATGTTGACATCGGAACTGATTTTTCGAACTCATCCCAAATGAAAGTAGATTGCTCTTTGCTTATCAGAGAATAATAATAGTTTTTGTAAAATAGTGACAAGAATAGCTATAGTGAATGAATGTACTTCTATATGTTAGTGCTGGAAAGCATGGACTAGTCTAAATTAGTCTAGAGCTGATATGCGTCTCTATTTGCAAAAAAAAAAACAAAAAAAATGTTAACCTTTATGATTTTTTTCATTATTTTCTACGTATGTGCAAAAATATATAAATAGGAAAAAAATGGAGTTATCCCATTTTGTGATGTTTATTTTCAAATTCGGTTTGGTAAAATTCTTAGGTGGCGTAAACAAGAAGACTGAATAAGCATGAATTATGAGATATGAATTAACAAATTATACCAAATACTTTATTTACTCAAAATCTTTTCCAACAGTTTCCCAAGGCCAATAATTTTCAAGTGCACTGTAAAAGAAAAATTAAATAATTGGAATGATAACTATTTCACTTTATAAAAGATAAAGATACGTTCTATAAACTCAAAATATAATAATAAAAACACTTACTTCTTAAAAGATGAAGATGCAAGAGGCATGTTGGAGACGGCGGTATAGTTCTTGCTGTGACCGATATTGATGGAGAAGGTGGCCTTGTAGATGGGCTCGTCAAAGCATGGAAAGCCCTTACGTGCCGATATAGGCTGGAACTGTGTTGCTATTAGATATCTGTAAATCATCCAGTACTGTACATACAGTAAGTACCTTTCAAATTCTATTTCTTGTTATAATTATTATTATTTTGTAATTCACTAGCAGATCGTTGATCTGATGCGTGCGTATCACGACACTTGTGTTTATATTCCTACACGATTTAAATGATCATCAAGTTTGTTTTTAAAATTGTTTACTGTTTGTGCACTAATTACGGTTTCTGGTAAACTATTCCACATAGATACAACTCGATTTGGTAAAAAGTTTTTTCTAGGGTTACTAGCAGACGAAAATGTAGCAAGTTTCATTGAATGTCCACTCATGTTAGTGTTTTGATTCAAAATGTAGTTTGGTTATGTCTCTCACATTGTAATGTTCGGTTAATATTTTAAAGGTTTCTATTAAGTCCCTCCATTGCCTACGTAGTTCCAAGGTACTCAAGTTAACTTCTCGAAGCCGAAATGTGTTATAAATATTGAATTGAAATAATTTTCCAATGCAGATATCAGTTTCTAATTCTATTTAGCGTCTGTTCAGAATCTCGACATGAACTTAAACCCCATATAGCACTGTACCATTAGGGTCGGCTACGACATACGTAAGTATTATTTAGACTTGGTATGTCTTAATGATTTGGTCATATAAAATAATATATGTATGGTCCGTGTGAGACATGATCTGCCTCCTTTTATTATTATCATACCTTCTATGAGAGCTTGGAACAGCCTGTAGACGAGATGCAGTACTAGGTACAGCTAGACTATATTCATATTTATATATCAAAACACATATTTATTTTTGCAAATAAAATATTGAGGATGTATACTTACTCTGTTTTCTGGACCAAGCTGTTAAAATAAGTACTAATGTAAACTCCATCTAATCCTACGAACAAATTTCCGTAAAACGGTATAATTAATGTGTAATTCTTATTTTCCTTTAAATCCCTGTCCAGAAATATTTCTAGGAAGCTGTAAGTGTCGTTAAGTTTAACATCAGTTACTTTAGGAGTGTCGTTCTGACCTACAACTGTGACTTTATCCTCAGTTATAGAATAATCTGTCGCGTGAAGAATAATCTTTGAAGTATTCTTTTTAGCTGTTAGCTGAAACAAAAATATTGGTATTCAGTCGTTTATGCCGTTTATGTTTTTGCTGTTTATTCATACCAAGGTAGATTGCGGAAGGAAAAAATACGGTCAATCCTTCCGCATTCCCCCTTCGCTGTGGGAGGCTGGGACAAATGAAGTAGAAACTATGATTGAGAAAGCCATAGTTTCTGTTTCATCCATTCCAGCCTTTGTGCCCGAGTGTTAGATTAGCCTGAAGCATCTTATCGGCAATAAAAGTACAGTCTGGGGCACCGTAATCTGGTGGGCTGTTTATTCACAATAGTGCAATTCGACATAACGCTTCATAATGCCGATGATAGTAACCGTTGGATTTGACGAGTATGACATAAGGGTCTCCGCCCTCTTAGCTAGGCTCTATCTTTAAAACATTTCTCAACGAAAAAAAGGGAAAATGGTCTAGTGAAAAAAAAAGTATAATGTATGTATGAGCGTGCATGGGCTTGTATGAGCGTGCGAGTGTCGATATTCAGACAGCAAGCATCATCATCGTGTAAGAATATAATATCCCTTATTTTTCTTCTTCAATTCCTCTTATGAGTATATAAGTTTACTTACTAAAATGTCAACGACGCCAAAGAAGCTAAAATTGCTGGCAGGGTCGATGTCATAGAGCAGTCGAAGGTCGTAGTGCGAGGGCGAGACATCACCTGGCAGGAGGTACTGAGAGCTCAGCTGGACAGCTGCCAGCAGCGACAGGGTTTTCAACCACCCCATATTCTTGTATAATAGATATTGTTGAATAAAAGTAAATTCTTGTTTGATATTTACACATGTATTTATACCAAAGATTATTATTATTATTATTATTATTATTGAGTATTATTGGTAAATGAACGAAACGAAATTTAAGTGTTAGAAAATCTCATTTAGTACTATTCTTATTTCTAACCTCACTTTCAAGTCCTATCGACACGTTCAATCAATAATCAATATGGTGATATTTATACCGGTTATTTTTTAGGTCGTATTTATACCGGTCTAATGTGTCACACGGAAGATGGCGTTCAAAATTCGTGGAACAAAGTCCGTGTATGATACCGGATTTACCAACAGCAACATGAACAACCATAAGCGTACCGAGGAGCAAAGGGGAGGGGGGGGGGGGGTCAGTCGCTCTCCCCTGGGCATGGTATACCTCTCTACTAAGTACTACCTCTATTGTATGTAAAATTGTTATTTTTAATTTAAAACAAAAACAATTAAAAATTGCAAGTTTAGAACTGCTTTCTCAGGAAGGTTTACCGGGTGCAAGAAAAGTGGCTTTTCAGTTGTTATATTAGGTGTATGTATTATAAACAAATACAATTATCTATTAAAACTTGTAGCAAACACATTACAGTCTAAAATCTTCATTAGAAGCGAGATTCGGCAAAGACAAATCATGATTTTTCATTGTTAACCCATGCTCAGAAAATTAAAATTTCAAAAATATATTAAAGAAATTTGGTTTGCCCCCCCCCTAGCACAGAATCTGGGTACGCCCATGTGAACAACAGATATTGGAGTCAAGAATAAGATTATATAGCTTTCGGAATTTTCACCGCCGATAAAGGCTAAGTCTCTAAGCAACGTCTGATACAAAAATTCTAGATCCTTAACCATATTTTTTTTGCTCTTTCCTTATGGAAATAATCCCTGTGTCGCGAAAGTTTCAAGAAACAGAAATAACAAACATAAATAACATCTAGACTTGATACGAGAATATGTAGAACACACAAACTACTGTTCCGTTGAGAATTGAAACTTAGAACTTTGAAAGCCCTCTTCAGATCAACCGGCTGTCGTTGTACAGTCTGATGATACCCGAGTGTCATCGCGAGTCTTTGGTTTGGGGTAAAGTAATGTCATATCTCTTAGAAAGTTTTTCCTAAAGCTACTCGTATCTCATTTTCTTTGACAGTTTACGTAGGATCTTCTTTAATAATGCACTACTGTCACAACAGGTCTTTTATAAATAGATATAATAAAAATTATTATACTTGAATGAAATGAACAAAAATACAATAATGTTTCAGTATTGTTAATCTCATCATCAGCTTACCTGATTATTTTAGTATCTGTATGCACTTAATGTCTTGTAAATTGTATATACAAATTACAATTGCTTACAATGCACTTTGGATGATGTATGCATTATCATAATGTTAGTATAACAGGGTTCCTCAGTAAATTAAATAGTCTGAAAACTTATCCACATTATTCTTGCTTGTTAACTCTATTTTCGACTTATACCTATTTGTCATTTTATGGGAGAAAAAACAAAATTTTTACTGGCGCTTTCTTTCTTTCGGTACTTCAAAAGAATCTTGAAAGTATTGATGATATGGTTTCTTCATATTTTGAAGATCTCCTATACGTGCAATTTTATGTTTTAATACATATATATTGTTGTACAAATTTTTTTTGAGATTACATTTTTTTGTCAAGACAATTAACAATCGATAATTATATTGCCATTTAAATGCATCGATATATATAAATTAGTCATTTATTTAGTTTATTTTTGTTACGTTTGAACCTAACCTATGACTTGTATTGCATATCGTAAATATAATTACTACGTATAATTGTTTTTCCGTTTTAAAAATTCTTTACGAATACCAAGAGGGTGATGATCGAAAGGCCATGAGGGACTACACTGCAGCATAGATAACGCTGCAATTTTTAAGTCTACCCACTAAAAAACCCAACGGTTAATGTTTGAATTATCTGTATTGAAGATGAATGATTTATCTACTTAGTCTGGCCATAAATACTGTTACAATTAAAAATAAAAGAATATTACATTTCATTTTCTACGAGAAAAAAGGCGGGAACCATTAAAAGTAAAAGGCGCTAGTTTTAAAATTTTATTGTAATAAATTTAATAACTTGTATTTTTTGTCTATCTCGTACAAATATCAACTTGTAATAGTTAATAGTAAATAATAATTGCTATTTTCGAAGATAGTGGGTAAAAAAAACGTAAAAAAAATATGGTTGCCTGTAAAGTCGGTTTTACGGGCGAAGATTTACGTGACCACGTCTTTTTCTCGGTAGAATATTTATTGATATGAATATTATTAAATTGCGCAATGTTTTAATAATTTGAGTGATTTTGTTGAGGATAGGACGATGAAGACGTTGTCACGTAAAATCATTTTATATATTATTTATTTTATATTATATTATTGATGTTATTATTTTTTACAAAATTTATTTACAGACTTTTTCGATACATCAATTAGTTGCGGAGATATCGATCAATGAAGTTATTGTTTGCTACCAGTATTTTATATATATATTTTTTTCAGTTATAAAAAAATACTATTTCCAATTGTGTCTACCAAGTATGGTCACATGTACTGGCCTAGATATTAAATAATAATAAGTACAGATAATGTTATTTGACGTCACTTCTGATTTTATATATTTTAATATTTTTAATTTTAAAGAATTAATTTGAAAATCAAAACACTTATTCAGATCGAAGGTTCAAATTTTTGCTAAATAAATTTGAAATTAATTAAAATTTGTAATTGTAAATAATGAAGTTGAAAATTAAAACATTTACTTAAATTAGATGTTAAAATTCTTGCTCAACACATTTTAAATCAAGTTTTCTTATATCTGCCACTTTTTCTTAATATTTGTAATTTTAAAGAATCAATTTGAAAATCAAAACATTGCTCGGCGGACCGATCATGTTTGAGTGGGAGAGAGACGCAAGGCATTCTATGTGTGTGTGACTCATCGTTACGTTACCGGGCGTTACACTTTTTCATAAGTGACTCCCAGCTTAACCTAATTTAAGACGTTGTCACGTCAAAAGATACTTCGGACTCTTGTGGGTCGGAAGATTTATCGGACAAGGAGGTCGAGCCGTACAAGGTATTTAAAGTGGGAACCTAATGTAGAAAATATTCTGAAAACTCAAAAAAATCAGAATTCATCGTTTTTCTAAATCATAAAGAATGATTTTCTACGATTACGTCATTTTTATACAAGTGTTCATTTTGTTTTATCATTTTGGCGCCAATACATTGTACAATATTTTGAGATATTAAAATGGAGTGGGGTGATAAAGAGAACAGAACCGCTGTGATTGCATTACACAAAGTCGTTATGAAGCGAGATGCAAATTTGAAATCTCTCCATACACTTGGTATTAGTCAAATATTGGTGTACCAAGTTTAACATCTATAAATTTATAGTTTTATATTTGTTAGGTGTATGTTTATTATAACAACATACGCAGTTGTTTTATTATATAATCATGTACAATACTTGTACGACTATCAATGTTTTATTTTTTTTTATATTTTTTAAATAAAGAATAATTTTACTTTACACGGTAGATGCCTAAATGTTTTGAAAAAGAGCAGTAACAAAATCGCAGCCTTGACATACTTAACATTTACATTAATATGTATATTTTTGCATTATTTTAATAAACTTTGAATGAGGTCTTACTGCTTAATAAATAAATACAGAGTTATTTTTAATTAGTTGACCATCTCTTGCAGGCAGCCTCTCTACATCAATCCCAACATTTGTTCTTCGCCTTTATAAAATTAATAGTCTTTAAAATTTAAATTTTCCCATACGAAATATATCTATGTATAGATAATGTAAAACAGTACAAACATATTTTATTTGTTTATTTTAAATAAAACAATTTCTTACAACTACAATACTACATAAAGCTACATACAGGCCCAAATTAACTTGTGCTAAATTACTGATGGCTCTTAACCTGCTTTTGTCTTCATATTGTCTGAAAAGAAATATATTTCTATTTAAATACTTGCCGCTGTCATTAAAAAAGGTTTTTTTTGTAAAAAGTTTTTATACTTGCCACCTTTATTAATTATTAAAAACAGATTTTTTATTTTCTTGAACAGAACCTTGTCTATGACTAAGGATTGATATTTATTTTCAATTTCTTACCAAATATTTATTTATTCGTTTATTTTGTAAATATTTCTGTCATGTTTCATAAATTTTAAATTAAAATAAATATGTTTCATGAAAGTAATCTCTCACGTCATCTTTATTCACTTTTAGACAGTAAAATAGGTAAAAGCAGAACGCCATGTTGCTTACATACTTAGTTTTATTTTGAATAAAATAATTTTAATCTGAAAAGAGTATCACAAAAACAAAAAAACAAAAACCATCGCGTACAAAATATTAATTGAAAAAAAGTCAAATGTATACCTATTAGTTTTTCGTTCTATAAGAGGATAAAAAATAAAATAAAAAAATATTAAAAAATATGTTTATTCGTGACATTAACAAGTGCGTCAACCATACATACATCACATAAGTAGTCATTTAAAATAACATAAAGCAAAACACTAACTAAGACAATTTTTAAAGTTATTGGACGGAATATTTATTCAAAACCTTGATGGATATTTTGAGGCATTTTATATATTTATAGATAAAAAAGCATTTATACATACAAAAAAACATAAAATAATTATATAAAGATCTTAAAAAGTTTGTAAATATTACTATATAAATCATTTAAATCGACTATTATCGTTATATTTTTTAAAATTTGATCTGGAAATATTGTGTATGGCGTATACAGAGTATAATAACTGTCCTCTCTTCCATAATGGGGCTTGACGTGAACTGGGTCGAAAAAAAAATAAAACTTATTTCTTTGCAGTGGTAACACTAACAGACTATATGTTAAAACAAACTATTGTAAAAAATTACGTAAATTCACACTATTTTATACATATTTAATAAATAGACTACTAATAATACTTTTAATTATATTTAGAATTTTAATGTTTTTAGTAATTTTATTAATTCGAAGCAAGCACTAAGCAAAACTTTACAAATACAACAATATCTACTTAATGCAATATTTGTTCAAAGACTAAGGAATTTAAATATAAATGCCATTTAAAAAAAGTACTTAATAAGCTTAAGGTACAAAGAAAAATACACTACAACATTTTTTAACAAGGCAAAACGAAGCATTTTTAAATTTAGAACCATCAAAGTTTTACATGTCAAAATACTGAAATCTAATTTGCACTCAAGCCACCGGTCATCGACCCCTACTGACAAGTACAGTGGCTCACACAGAGTACTCCCTCAGCTTGCTGACGACTGTTTTCTTGTTCCGGTCCACCCACGCAATGTTGACTCTCGCGTTCTCTATTCCTTGCTCCACTGCTATCTTGGAGGCGTCTAGGTACTTGGCGTACTTCTTGCGCCACTCCAGGAACTGTGGGGAATATCGATTACATCACGCGCTTCAGTAACACATACAATAATTTATATCGAATGATACCTCATCCAGTTCCTTTTGGGTAGTGAATTGTCCGAGGAGGGTCTTGATGATGCCTCCAATTCTTCTATCTTGGCCGTGGAACCTTGGAAACAAACAAGTAATGTACAATTCGAGGTCTAACTATAAACGAGGTCATATTAAAAGTTTTAAGCATATACAGGGTTATTTGTAATTAGTTGACCACCTCTTGCAGGGAGCCTCTCTGCATCAATCCCAAACAACTTTTATTCTACAACTTTAAAAAAAAAAAAGAAATTGCTCCCTCTTTTTTCTATTACTCTGTATTTTGTAGGAAGTACTTAAAAGGTTAACGCCCGGGCGCCATACCTACGCTCAGAGTTAATGTCAGTTCCGAGGCAACAAATAAATTTTGTATAAGAAAACTCAAATTAGAAAAACTATTAATTTTAAAAAGTCGTAGAACAAATGTTGTAACAACTAATTAAAAATAAGCAGACCCAAACGGGTCTTTGTCATACACATAAAATAAAGAATAAAGTCATCTGTGGAGGCAACAGTTACTTACGTGTTATGAATGTCCTCGATGCGTCCATAGATGAAGTCCCTGGCCACGTAGTAGCCGGTGGTGGAGCGCGTCACCGCAGTCATGGCGCCGCCGGCGTCCTGACGACGGACCTCCGTGCCCTCCGACACAGACAGCTCCAGGTACCTGCGACATACGCACCGGGTCAGGCAATGCCCTTTATCAAACACACATAGCTTGAAAATGTGTGTTTTTATATCATATTAAGGCATTTTCGCTTAAAATTCCAAAACTGATGATTTTAAATTGTATTTTATTTTACCAAATGAAATACAAACAGGTTATCCTCTATATGTATTTCTTTGTGTGTGTGTGCTTGTGTCTGTGCGTGTGTGTATGTTTGCGTATACTTACTGCGCCAGCACCCACACGTCCCTGGAGCAGGCGAGTGCGTAGAGCAGCGCGTCCCTGGCGGCGGCCACGTTGGAGGCGCGGCGCCGCGCCAGCGCCCAGCGCCACTCCGCCACGCCGCCGCGCCGCACGGCCGCGCAGTACACCGAGCGACGGAGGTCCACGGGGATGCTGCGGAGACACGGGTCATTGAACCACGATCCGGTTTTAGAGGAAAGTTAATATACAGTACGGGGGAGGCTCACGGGTTGTTCTCGTCGGGGTTCTCGGTTTCCATCCATTGGTTGAACATCTCGATGGCGTTCTCCTCGCACCCGGGTATCTTCATGCTGCAGGCCCACGAGCTCATAGTCGTCTGATATACAATTGTTCGAATTTAATATTATATAAAAATTTAAATCTTTTAACACAATATTTATTATTACTTATTTTGTAACAAAATAAATTCGATAATCTACGAAAATAACCACAGCACTTAGATACTAAACTACGTTTTAATCAGATTAACAGCTTTTAGTAGAAACAATATTGTTTATAAGAGTAAAATTTCCGAAACATCCCAAGTCCTTGAACATCCTATCTGTTATTGGTATTTGTTACCTTCTTCTTCTTTTTCTTTGGACGCACTCAAATTCTACAATATATATAATACTACGTCCATTCACAAACTTATTAATTACATGTTGCTACATTTTATAATCAGTAAATGGAGTCGAACAATCTGAAGTTTTTAAGCACTCATCGTTACCACAATAAGAACCATTCAAAATATAAATTGAAATTAAACTAACCTGCATTTTAACGCTATTCAAGTTATCACCATCGACAATCTTCTTGAGAGCTAAACCTCCTTTCTGATAGACGTTATTAATGATTCTTCTGACAAATTTCTGGAAGGCGCCGTAGTCCGAGCTGCGTTTCAGAACGTTCTCTATTTTGGCTAAAGCGTTGAGACCCGTGTAGAGAGGGAGATACTCTGTCTCTCTCTGAAGGTAACTCGCCAGTCTGCAATGACGTGTAGAAGATTCATTTATAACCTAATATTTATTGTATTCAATAGGGAACATTCATGTAATTTTTTTTTGACGTAAATTAATCATTTACCTCTATATATCGTAGAAAAAAATATAAATAGGTTTGAAAAGATTCTAGTTTTTCTTGAAATTAAAAATTAAAACTTGTAATAAATTTGAGCCGTTCAAACGCCGTCATTTTGCGCGCGCTTTGCGTGACGTCAAATGACACATCCAGTGAATGTTTACTATGCACTTTTTAGTTACTTCATACATATTTTAAGTTTTAATTGCTTTACAAGTCATGGAAGAAGATAAAAGTCATCTTACAAATATTGTATAGTACCGGAGTGCAAAAATAGTATTAGAAAAACACCCGCCAAGTGTTTTTTGTATTCCAAGAGATGCGAAAATACAATAACAACGGTGTATGGTAATTAAAAGGGTAAATTAAGGGTAATTAAAATGTCCTAAATCGTGTTTATATTGTTGTGAAGATCAATTTAACGTAAGTATATTTTATTTATAATAAGTTTAATCTAATAGTTTAAATTTATACTTACGAATTGAACATTAGAAAATTTGAGTTTAAAATTAACCTAACCTAGCCTACAAAAGTTCAGTATAACTTTCTATAAAAACCGTATTATTTTTTTGATTTTACGAAATTTTTATGTTTGTCGATTTATTTCAGGTTAATGAAGATACAGCAAATTGTATTGAATATAATATGTGTAACGAAACAACAAGGAGAAAGATGTAATCTAAGTTTGAAGAAAGGAGTTGTTCCTTATATATTTTTGTGGCAAAAACACCAGCTGATAGAATGAGAATGTGCATAGTCAAAAGGCAAAGATTGACATCGGTTAATGAAGCCTTTTAAGAGTTAGCTATCAAAAGTAGTGTTTAAAAAAATTGGTGACCTTTACGAAGAAGTGATATAGGTAGTAAGTCCTAGTACTGCCCATACAAATGTCTGTGATATTAATCAGCCAAGACTCAGTACTTCTCCTATTGAATGTGATGATCATAAGGCAGAGACTTGCTTTTCGCATATTAAAGATAAATTACCAAGTGACTAAGCTGTGCAAGTTAATATTAAACCGAAGTATGGAAGTAAAGGTGTCAATGTAAATATACCTGCTGAAAAACAAAATGTAGCATTGTCACCATTTCCTCATTTAACACACAACATTGTTACACAACAGTTTTAAAAGTAAAACTATCTGTTTTAAAAAGAAAATTGTTTACTGAAAACACAGCTGATAATACTTCTATAGCATCTTATATCTTCTATATCTGCTGATTATCAACCAAGTTATTTATCTGAGTCAAGTGAAGTGAAAAATGATTCAGAGGCAGAAACATTTTAAAAATGTATTGTGTAGTAGCATGCTAACTGCTATTCAAAAAGAGTTTCTAGGTATTTGTTTTGTTAGAGTTGTTTGAGTATTTAGAAAATGTTTTTAAGATTACCTAAACAATTGTATCATTTAATAAAATCTTTAAGCACGAAAATATAGGTTTAAATTATTTATTTTTCTCAGTAACACTGATACCACAGTATGAACTTAAACGCCGATATATTGAATGGTGTGTCAAATGACGTCACATTTCCTTTCGACCAATGGTGGCGCGTTTTGGAATTTTGAATTTCGCTCCCTAAAGTTACACTTTTCATAAATTATTTTATGGCCTTAAATGATTAGTAAATTAAAAAAAATTGATTCTATTATAATAAGATGACAAAAAGTAATCGAAAAAAAAATATTTGAGACCATTTAAATTTTTTTGCATGTTCCCTATTGTATGTGTCTTATGTTTATTTAGATATGTGTAATTATTTCTATGTTATTTTTATTTTTTTAACTTTAGGCCACCTACCCACAAGCATTACTTTATAATTTTCTGACAATATGGTTAATAAAAAATCGTCTTTGGGCGATAAGACAACCTTTTATAATTTCAATATATATATTTTTTTATTTATTTGTATGTGTTGCATAATAAAGTAAAAATAGTTCTTTCGTTATAAAACAAATACTAACTGCATGGTCATTCCATAGTCGAGTTGATTATTCCAAGCCAGTTCAAACGCGTCAGACAGTAACTGTACTCGTCCTTCCACTGGAATGCTGGCGTACTTGTCGCTAGTCAGAGTTTTTATTAGGAGCTTCCAGTTACGTTCGTCGTAATTTATTCTGTACGGCGCTGAAAATAAGGAATTCCTTGAAAAATCCGACTATAATATAAAATAAAATGGTCATAGTTTTTGATTTTTAGGTCAAAAACAAATAAATCTCCTCTCACCGATCATGTTATAGTTGAAGAGCACCCACTCAGTGGGTCCAGAGCCGTGTTGGTATCTATGTTCGTCTGTCACTCCCTCGCTCTCTCCCAACCACTGCACTGTCTGTGTCTCGCTCGCTTCGTCTGTCTCGCACAGCACAGACAGAGGAACCCACCATGACTGGGCGGTGCGACTGACGCCCAAGGACAGGTAGCGTTTCTAAACGAATTGTACGATACTTGTCAGTATTATTCATAATAATATTTTAAATGGTATATTTTTTACTATATATACTGTGAAATTTCTATAAATATGTGTAGCAATTTTAGACTTATTAAAATTTAACGTTTCCGTTTCTGTCTATTTACGGGACCCATAAACGGACCCGTAAACGTCCAATTAACCCCCTTATAGATGGAGTTGAAAAAACTTATCTTGGTCAGTTATTTTTTGTTACGTTAAAAATAAGTCCATCAAATAAAAATACAAGTTAGATACTAATGCCAACGGAAAACTACTAACTAATAACTACGCAATGATAAATATGTCGGAATTAATTTGTACATGAACATATGTCTAATCTACACATATATAAAATTAAAGTGTTCGTTTGTAATTCCAAATTAACAGCTTTTGATTATATGCATGAAAGTATAAGCGGTGTTTACACATTATATGTTAAAAGGAATTCTTAGATTACTTTTATAAAAAAGAAATCCGCAAAAACAAAATGGAAATTATTGAAATAAAACTATTTTAACGTTTTCACGGTAAGACGACGATTGCTGCAAAGCATTCGAAACGTCGGGTTGGATTTAAAATGTAAATTTAAAATTTAATTCAATATACGCGAGTTAATTCCGTAAAAAATGTTTTATTTCAATGTGTAGTACTCGTGAAAACCTTAGAAAACACAAAAATGGAAATCAGTGAAATAGTGAAGAATATCTGATTCAAATATAAAAACAATCATATTCCACGCAGATGAAGTCACGGGAAATAGCTAGTTTAAAATATAAATGAAAACGAATACACTTTACCTGTGAGATAGTAACCGTCTTGTCTGAGTAGTCTCTCTGTATAGTGAGCAGCGGGTAGCCGGTCTGTGTGGTCCAGGTGTCCATGACCTGCTTCACGGTCACGTTACGACTCAACCCTCCTCGAGAGAGGATCGCTGAGGTCAGTTCTGACCACAGGTCGTCTTGTTCCGCGTTGGAGTACGAGTATTTTATCAGGTAGCTATAATATATTATAATTACTATAAAAAATAGAACAGTTTTAAGGATGTCTGAAGTATGCCTCTATATAATTTAATAACTCGGAATAAGTTTTACTCGAGGTAAATTAGTTACTCCAGGTTAAGTTTGGAGTTAATCACTACTCTCACGATTTACATAGTTTAAAATGCTTAAACCTAATAATCGCTTACAATTCAATATGAACACAGGAGAAAAAAGGAGAATCTCAATTAGACCTTTCTTTCTTGGTGGTAGACCATAACATCCGGTCGCCGGCAAAGTTACCACCCATCGGGCAGAGTCGTGCCGCAAAGCGACCTAGTCGTGTTCCGGCACGTTGCTCGATGAAGCCGTTTATGGGAAATGGGTCTGAACAGTTGCGGTGCGTTGGCGAACCGGTTTGACGTCGGGTTGGTGTTTGTTTTGTCGGGTGTCTAGTCGAGGAGGGTAGCGGGATCCGAAGCGACGGCTTTCCGCTGGCCGCCCGCAGATAGTTGGGGGCCCAATTAGTGGGTTAGCCACCCACGAAAGGCTGCCCCGCCAGCTGCGAAAAATCCCAGGGTGGCTCCATCGTGCTGGTTGGCGACCAGTCGAGGAGGCCCGATGGCGATCCCTGGGGGGGTTCGGGCGTCCCCGCAGTCTCCAGACTAGTCTCCCAGTGGCAAGACATCACCAATTTCGACGTCGGGTTCGATATGTACCGCCTCGTTCAACTGCCATTTCCCATCCCTATTCACTTTTATATTTATTTTATTATGAAAAAGTTTAAAAAAGAGAATAAGTTAAAGCAGCGGTTGCACTCCTCCTCATACAAAGTGCACCTCACTAATATAAGGGGTTTGCACTCAAATCTTTTAGCTGTCCACCACCACCTGGAGACAGAGCTGCCGCACTTGCTCTTTTTGACGGAGACGCAGATACAATGTCCTTTGAGCGCTGCATACTTGGATTATCCCGGTTACTCGTTAGAGCACAACTTTCGCTCACGGGCCGGAGTCAGTGTGTACGCGCGGAACGACCTCTGTGTTCAGCGTCTCCGTCACCTTGAAGACCCCACTTTTTCTTCCCTATGGGTTTTAGTGGACACAGGAAACGAAAAAATCCTGTATTCCTGTGTCTACCGTTCGCACAGCGGTGACCAGGAGACAACTCGTTTATTTGAGTATCTCAGTGAGGCTGCAGATATGGCTCTGTATCAGTACCCTTCGGCGCAGCTCGTCTTTCTGGGGGACTTTAATGCCTGTCATCAGGACTGGCTGTTCCCGTACCAGAAGACCGACCATGCTGGAAGAGAAGCGCGGAACTTTGCGTTGTCCTTGGACCTCTTTCAGCTGGTGAGGCAAGCGACAAGGGTACCAGATGTGGAAGGCCATACAGCCAATTGCCTGGACCTTCTGCTGACAACTGATCCGGACAGGTATCGTGTAGAGGTCACGTCCCCCTTGGGAACCTCCGATCACTGTCTGGTGAAATCTGTATTTACATATTCCCCACCAGCTTTCGAACCACATGGTGTTAGGCGAGTATGGAAATACAAGTCAGCAGATTGGGATGAGATGCGGCACTTTTTTGCGTCTTATCCTTGGCGGCAGGTCTGCTTCTCTTCTTTGGATCCGTCGAGTTGCGCGGATGCTATAACTGATGTGGTGCATCAGGCAATGGAGTATTTTATTCCTTTTGCTGACGTACCCATCGGTGGCAAAGCTCGCCCATGGTTTAATGCCGAATGTCGTCATGCACATGACCGAAAACATTCGGCATACCTTATTTGGGCTGATGCTCGAAGCCGCAAAACTCCGGATGTAAGTATAAAGAAGAGAGCCTTTAACCAAGCTGCCAAGTCCTACAAAAAGGCATTGCGGAAGGCTCGTCTCGATCGAATCGCTAAGAATGGCGAAAAGCTCTCTGCCAGACCAACTGGCAGTCGAGCTTTCTGGTCTCTTGCGAAAGCGATCGAGTCGAATTTCTGCCAACCCTCACTGCCTGCTCTGCTGAAGCCTGATGGATCCCTGGCCCACACAGCAACAGAGAAAGCAAATGTATTTGCTTCTCTGTTTGCTGATAATTCGCATCTAGACACTGGCAATGCTTCTCCAGCACATCTTCCTCACTGCGGTATTTCGATGCCTGAAATCCGCATCACTAACAAAGAGGTATGGAGAACATTGTGTCGTTTAGATGTGAATAAAGCCAGTGGTCCTGATGGTATACCAGCCATTCTGCTCAAAACATGCGCAGCTGAGTTGTCTCCTGTACTGACACGTTTGTATCGTCTCTCTTTCATGACTGGAATAGTGCCGAAATCCTGGAAGCTTGCTAATGTGCAACCCGTGCCCAAAAAAGGCAGCCGTGCCGACCCTGTCAATTACAGACCGATTTCAATCACCTCCATACTCTGTAAGATTATGGAGCGTGTATTGAACTCGCGCCTACTAGCATACCTAGAAGGTAACGATCTCCTCAGTGACCGACAGTACGGGTTTCGCCGTAATAGGTCTACTGGGGACCTTCTAGTGTATGCTACTCACATTTTAGGCGAGGCCATCGAGAAGAACGGAGAAGCGGTCGCCGTCTCTCTGGACGTCTCGAGGGCATTTGACAGGGTCTGGCATGCGAGCCTTATATGCAAGCTTTCAGCGTACGGTATATCTCTTGGTCTGATCGGCTGGGTAACGGACTTTCTGAGCCACAGATCTCTCCGAGTAGTTGTCGACGGGTGTTCCTCGGAACCCTTGACAATAAATGCCGGAGTGCCTCAGGGGTCTGTTCTTTCTGCAACTCTGTTTCTGCTGCACATTAATGATCTGTTGAAGCCCGGTATCTATGGGTATGCAGACGACAGCACAGTTGTAGAAAGATATCTGCCGAGTACTCGGGCTAGTCGAGATCAAGTACAGTCTGAAAGAGAAGCCATGGTGCAACGTTTGAATGACAAACTTCAGGCAGTCTCCGCATGGAGCAATGCCAATCTTGTCAAGTTCAACGCCACCAAAACGCAGACGTGTCTATTCACCGCCAAAAGGAGCCCTTTCACCTTGGCTCCTACTTTCCAGAATGTATCCTTGGAATACAGTGACCGGCTTCAGTTGTTAGGCTTAGAGATTTCCTCGAACCTCAACTTTGGTCGGTTCATTGAGTCCAGAGCAAGAGCAGCAGCAGCAAAACTTGCCGTTCTTGCGAAGGTTCGGCAGTACTTTACACCGGGACAGCTTCTTGTTTTATACAAAGCACAGATCCGGTCGTGTGTGGAGTACTGTGGACACATATTTGCTGGTGCCGCAAAGTCTCATCTTGCGGTTCTGGACTCAATTGAGAGGCGAGCAAAGAGGCTTATCGGCGATCCCGAATTGGTCGAAGCCGACCTCCAAAGCCTTGAACACAGGCGTAAAATTGCTAGCCTCTCAGTATTCTATAGGATACATTTTGGTGAGTGTGCGCAGGAATTACACGAGTTAATTCCCCCGTCCCCCTTCCATCACCGGACGTCCCGACGCACGGCAGGTATGCATCCTTTTGTTGTGGACATTCCACCTGTCCGAACGAAGCGCTTTGCTTCCTCATTTTTAGTGCAAACAGCAAAGGACTGGAACAATTTGCCTGCGTCGGTATTTCCGGCCAAATATAATGTGGGTGTCTTCAAGAGAAGAGTGAATAGGTTGCTAGGGCAATGCGACTTACCATCTAAGACTACATTCCACTTACCATCAGGTGGAATGTAGTCAAGCATTGCCCTAGATCGTATAAAAAAAAAAAAAAAAAAAAAAAAAAAAACCAGCTATATTTTTCAATATGGTCGAAGCTATTGTTATGATCTCTTGGTACAATTGACATTTGATTATAGAGTGGATGTACGGTGATCTCACTTGTGTAGCGCCTGTCTGAACACGTCCTCGCCTAGGAACATCAGCATCATGCGGATGAGGGTGGAGCCCTTGCGGTACGAGATCGCGTCGAAGATCTCAGATATGCGCTTGGGATCGTCCAACGGTACAGATACCTAGAATGAAACAATTTAATGCATAATCCTTGAAATTATATTAAAAAATATACAATATTGGAATGGCAGCTAACGAGCTGCAGCTAAATTAATACTAATAGGCGTTGTTTTCCCTCAAACTATACTTATTACAGCAGAGTTCTCATAGTTACATTGGATAATGAAAAGTCACTTTCATTCCTTTCTCACACACATAAAGCTCAGTTGTATAATAGATATATAATCTCACGGGATGGCTGGCCTCGAGTCCGTCGAGTGCGAGCACGGCGAGCGCGTCGCTGACGGCGAGTCCGCGGGCGGAGTCCCACGTGGGCTCCACGGCCTGAATGCCCAGCGATGACACGAATGTGGCAAAGCCCTCGTTCAGCCACAGGTCCGACCACCACTTCATTGTCACCAGGTTGCCGAACCACTGGTGAGCCAACTCGTGAGCCACCACCTTAAGTTGGAATGATGGATTGTTTATTAAATTCTTTGGTTGTGACAACTTTCATATGTACACTGTTATAAAAAATACACTCCTTTACAAAAAAAAATAAAACTAAAATTTTTCGGACTCACCTCTGCAACTCTCTCCTTGTTGAGGAACGAGGACTCCTTGTCGCTGTACAGGAGCGCTGTCTCCCTGTAAGTGATGAGTCCCCAGTTCTCCATGGCTCCGGCCGCGAAGTCCGGGATCGCCATCATGTCCTGCTTGGGGAGAGGGAACGACACGTTGAACCACTTCTCGAAGTGGGACAACACTGACGGACCTATCTTGGCTGCGTATGAGGCCTAGAAAAAAAACAAATTACATAAGTTTTTTATTGTATTTTTGATTGATTGAAGGATTTTTTATTTTCTTTAATCCTTCACCTGATCAATTGCATCACTCCTGGCCCAGATCCTGAACTTGGTGTGCGAGAGTTCTGGAGGACTGACCACATGCGCGAACTTGGACACAACAAAAGCCACTAGGTATGTTGACATTGGGACGGACTTATCGAACTGATCCCAAGTAAAAGTAGACTTCTCTTTCCTTAAAAAATAACATTCATAACCAATTATTTATACTATAGCTGCAATGTAATTTTAATAATTTCAACAGTTATATGTTTAAAGTGAAAGGATTCTCCATACATTTAAAAGAATATATAATGCGGTAATACAATACTCACATAAACTTCTTTCCCACATTATCCCAAGGCCAGTAATCTTCAAGCACGCTGTAAATAGTTAGACATTAATCAACAATATTCATCATAATATTTTAACTCTATCTTGTAAGATCATACTTCTCATAAGACGAGGAAGCAAGAGGCATGTTGGAGACGGCGGTGTAGTCCTTGCTGTGACCGATATTGATGGAGAAGGTGGCCTTGTAGATGGGCTCGTCGAAGCAAGGGAATCCCTTACGAGCTGATATAGCTTCGAACTGAGTGGCTATCAAATATCTAAAAGCGTGACATATTGTTTTGGTTAAACTTGTATTAAAAAAATCTGTTATTTTTAGGATCAAATTGGATTCAAATCAAAATAATAAAACGAATACTCACTCAGTTTTCTCGGTCTGTCTATTCATATACGAGCTGATGTACACGCCATCCAAGCCCTTAATTAAATTTCCGTAAAACGGAATAGTGAGAGTGTAATTCTCATTTTTCTCTAAAGCAGTTTCTAGAGCTATTTCTAAGAAATTGAAAGTATCGTTGATTTTAACACCAGTGACTTTGGGAGCATCATTCTGACCAACAACAGTTACTTTATCTTCGGATATAGAATATTCTTCCGCATGAAGGATTATCTTTGAAACACTTTTCTTGGCTGTTATCTGAAACAAAGATTTGCAGTCATATGTTTTTGCTGAACCTAGTATATGTAAATTTTCTCCTTCACCGACCGGTCAAATATTTTAACCTTGGCCGGGATCTCAAGACCCGACAAGCCTTGGTGCTGCTGCTGTATAAGATCACCGAAGCAAACGTGGTGATAAGATTTTCGTATATATATGTTTTAGAAACCTTATACCTAGTCTATTTAATTGAACTATGCTGATTGTTTTTAATAAGATTACCATTTTAATTGGAAGAATATTAAAAAGTTTTCTGAAGTTAACATATCTAGATCTAAAAGAATTTACTCGAAACTATTATAAAACTCGTATTTACTAAAGCGATCTGTTATATCCTTTATCAATATTATCATTGCAGTTTTAAATAGACTCGTTTACCAAAACTAATACATAAAAAATACGTCACAAAACAATGCCATAAAAAGCAAAAATAAAAATATTAACGTAAAGTTCAAAAATAAAACCGTTTAAAAAATTCAAATTCAATTTCAAAACGCAGTTTTTTCATAAATTTATTATTGTCATTTCTTTTCAATATTAAAACAAATTGTGAGAAAAAAAAACATAAATTTCGATACCAGTATGTATATACATTTTGTTAACAATATAAGAAAAAATAACATTGATAAAATATGTGAATTACAAACATATATTTTCGAACCTTTATGAACCGTTTGGGATATAATTTATTTTTAACAAGTGACAATGAAAATTGATTGCGGTTGCAAGAGACCTTTGTCGAAAACATATCGCAATAAAACGTTTTTGGGTTCGAAGTGGACGCCATTTTAAATAAATAACAATACATCAGAACTGGGTTGAAATTATTTTCTATTTTAATTTACCTTGACCGGTGAAGAAGTCGGTCATGTATATAACCTCTATAGTAAAATTGCCTACCTACGTAAAGAAGTCGGTCATATATATAACCTCCATAGTACAATTGCCTTACTACGTAAAGAAGTCGATCATATATGTATATAACCTGCGTGGTAAAATTACCTACCTACGTAAGCTAGGTTGTACTTATTAAGTTAGCTAATCCGAAAACCGTTACTAATGTCTGATTTAGTAGTAACACACTTGATAACTCTTTGCATTATCCACAGCTGTTCCGAATCGCTTCTTATTGATTGCTTTATATAAAGGTAACATACAAAGAAATACAACTAATATTTGAATATATAACATCTGATTAAAGATTATTATTATTATTTATTTAATGTAGACTTTAACAGAAAAAATTTAGGACATAAATGAAGATAGGATAATGTATCTCTATAAAGAGATTTCTTTCAGTTAGTTATCTGTAAATATTGGAAAGAACATTCGAGAGAGAAGAAAAAAGTACATAGGTATTATTCTAGTATATACATACACATACAAATTATGAATAACCGTCGTGTAATTTATATAATGACAAACATAAAATACACAAGAATATATAAATATCTAATTTGTATCTAAAAAAAACATAAACTTTGACTGTAAACAATACTTCAATCATCGTTTGAAAGGTATGATGGTCAATATTTTATATGCTTAGACGGGACAATTGAAATAGATGAAAAATTGTAGATAATCTATAAAGATAGAGTCAACATATAATTCTATCTAGACTATTTGGTATGCAAGTATCGTATAGTGGATGTCCTTCGGTTCGGTCGCGAAAAGCTATCACGAGTCGATGAAGGCCATCAGTACATAGTAACTCAGTACAAACCATAACGTATTAAGTGAAATTGAGACGTATTACTAGTTTTTGTTGATATGATGTCATTCTCTCGTGGTAGTAATCTATAAATATTTGAGTATATTAGAATTCAATCTATACGTATTTGTTCAGAGTTCTAGAGTTTTTTAAAGTTTTTCATCAATTTTCCTTAAAGGAGTAAAGAATGTGCAACGGGTTTTGTCAAAATTATTATTCAAGCTATTATTGTTTATAATTGTCTTTAAACATTTTAACCGTTTTTGAATAAACATAGGATGAAAAAATCATCTACCCGGGCATAACCTGTGACCTGCGGGATAGCGTTCCGTCAATCTGAAAATTGATCTACCGTGTCGCTAACCGTTAAGAAATCAAGCATTCTATATAAAGTGCAATTTATTTGGAATATTTATGGTTTTAAATAAATAATCTTTTGTACTATTTTAAAAACTAACAGGGATTACTCGGTGTATTTAAAATAATGATGACATTATCTACTGTATTTTTTTAGTTTACAATATCTTTGTAACTGAGTAATTGTCGGAAGAATGATTTTATGTAACAAGTTTTTATCGTTTGACTTTCCTTTTAAAGTTATCTTATCGGAATTTGAGTATTCAACATGAAATGATTTCGTATTGACAAAAAAGATTTTATTAAAGAACTTTCAATAATAATCGGCTATAGAAATAGATTTAAATATAGTCTTTAGTTTGACTTAATTGACTTCGCGGCCATTATAAAATAGAGTAGTTATAAACTTTTCACTTTTCTTTATTCAGTATTGTACTCCTTTAAGCAATATAGGATAAATAAAACCGGTGTAAGGATATCATTTACCCTAATAAAATTTACCCAATTATCAATTTTGTTAATATCAGAACCTAAATTCACTTACCAAATTTATTCACATTCGACTTTGTAATTATCTGATGGCAATTACGGTAAAATATTTTTTTATAAAAAAAAAAATACCGTAAATCGTTAATAATATTTGTCACATTTCTTTCCTTTTCTTGGCTCACGTAAAGGTTAGAAAAAAAACTAAGCAAACACGTACCAGGATATCAGCAACACCGAAGAAGCTAAAATTGCTGGCAGGGTCGATGTCATAGACCAGCCGCAGGTCGTAGTGCGAGGGCGAGACATCACCTGGTAGGAGGTACTGAGAGCTCAGCTGGACAGCTGCCAGCAGCGACAGGGCTATCAACCACCCCATATTCTAGAACAAAAGATGGTTTTAAAAGTTGTTATATTTCTTACTTGGTAAAAGCTTTCTAATTCCTCTATTTTTCTCCTATTAATATTATTAATCTGGCTCAATGTTGCATGATATTCGCAATATAAATATTGTCTCTGAAAAAAATCACTAGTTATCCATTTAATACCAGAACTATCCTTACTTAATAACTTACCAACCAATACTCAACAACTATTGCAACAAATTGAAGACTGCTGCACTCCTGAGCTATAAAATAATGGAAAAAAACTCCTGCACTCCTAAGCTATTATAGAAAAAAACTTATCAGTTCCAAGCTAAATGTCACTTTTATTTAATATATAAAAACTCTATTGTAATTTATTATTGAACTGTTCATTATTCTCTGAACCAGTCCGAGCAAGCTTTGGCGACACAATGACGTTTGAATTGATTTTCGAATACATATTTATGTATTCAAATTCAATGATATTGCGATTAAATATGTCTCTATCTAAATAGACCGTGTACACTTAACGCAGTATGTTCTAATATTCTTGTTCTCTCAGTATTTCTATTAGTATTCTATGTTTGAGAGGATATGTAGATAAATTTAATTAACAATCTCTTTATAATACGAATATAACTTCTTCTTATTTATTATCTGATCTCTTTTCAAAACAAAATTTTAAATTCGGGAGGTAAATAAAACTGACTCTCATTGGTTCTCGGCGGAAACTATCATTATTATCATCGTTTTTAACGATTATATTATTACTAACGAAATAAAGTTTAAATAAAAATATATTATAAGGCCCTTAACTTTTCAATATATTTTATTTCGAATATATAGAGTTTTGTGCTAAATAAATTATGTATTATGAGTCACATATCATTAGGAATTCATGAATTAGTTTGTAAACTCATACAAAATCAATTTATGCATTTTTTTTGTTAACAGTGTAAACATGTCTTTTATAAGATCGTTACTGTCAATGGATATTCATTTTAATATTTAATAACTGGGGCACCCGCATCAGACTTGCGTAAACATATTAACCGACTGCAACAAAGGAAGTTCTATGTTTTGTACGTTCGTTTTTTATATTTATGTTACGATAAGGAGAAGTAATTAGTTATATTATTAATAAAATGTTATCCAAAGTTGGAACGCAATAATCGCTAACATTACTGCACTAATGTGGTTTTCACTAATGGGTCGATTGTTCAATAAAGTTTTAATATTACGAGAATGTTACTTCTTCTACAACATATCTGACTTCATCTTAGAGTCATCTCAACTTGCAGCATCATCTCCCATCACCTTCATCTTTGTCAGAAGCTATGGTAAGTTAAGTTATAAAAGTAGCATGTCCTTTGACGATTATAAAATATCCCACTGATATATCTGTAAGGTAATATGATCATCTGTAAACAATTGGTTACAGCTCATATACCGGCTGGCTCGAAAAGGTACCACCAAACACCACCCTCTCATAACACTTCAGCGTTACGTAGGTTTTTCAGCTAAAATAAAACGTATACCAAACTTCTCCCATTTACCTTTTTGAAATCAAGTGTCCTTTCCCTCCATTCCCATGCAGATATCTATGGAAATAACAACCCTTTTCAATATTATAACGCCACGATTGCAAGAAGAATATCTGTCTATTGAACGGTCTACGTCTGAGATAAAAAAATATTATAATTATTTTTTTAAATTGAGGAAAATTGGACCACAGCAACTTCGGATGGCGGAATCCAATTCAATAACAAGTGGGTGGTGACGTCATTATTATTGACATTTATCACCTTAGTTTATTTTACTTGCAATTTCAATTTATTTTATTCTTTTATTGCCTGTCCCATTTTTACATGACACTGACATTTAAGGATGTATAGAAGGAAACCGGTCAAGGATGTAACAAAGCAGGAAAATGTCGTTATAGTGCGTACATACATGTCGAGTTTCTTGACAATTTAATCAATATACTACCTTAGATTATAATCTACCTGCCCCTGTTGCAAATATTTGTCAGCGAAATATGGAAACTTCTTTCACGTTATACGACACTCCTATACGACATCTCAAGGCAGAATTCTTACTCACGTCATTTTTTATTCACTTCATTTATGTCTTCTCTTTTCTTTAATAATCATCCACATTCATACTTAAGTCTACTCTCGTTACATGCTTGTCACCCCTCCGCATTCCGTGACCATTTGAATTGTGGAAAAAGTTTTTAGAACTTGCCACAGGCCTGACTTCAACCGTCTTTGAGAATGCGTATTAATGTTGGGACCTTTCGGTTAAATAGTGTAGGATGGTTCCAGCCATTAGTTTTGTTCCTTAGCCTTACAGTACCAACAGAAGAATATGGGGCAGTCCTATTCTAACCCGCGATTGCAAGACAACGCTAAGTCAAATAAAACTATGAACTGTCATTGCATTTGTATGTACGTGCTTGTTTGATTATTAAAATAAAGAGAGTAGATGAAATCATAAAGTTTATAAACTATATTGTATAAAAAACAATTACCTGATTTTTTTTTACGATAACACAATAGCCGCGGCACATTCGCCGAAAATACGAAAACCATTGTCCATTAAATTATGAAATCGTGTTGGTTGTTTGACATATACTTTTTTTATTGATAGGCAAATATAATCTTTAAACAGCCATTTTGTGTAAAAAGATTTGTATCTGATAAAATTGACCCCGACAGAACAATGTTCGATGAAAAGTAAACCTCATACGTAGATAGTATAAGTTTCATATCGAATCTAAAATTCAGATACCTAAAGGGCTTCTGACTAGACTAGATCCTGTTAAGACGAGACATAATAACGTAAATTTAATTAAAAATATACCAAAAGGTTTTCATAACAAACCAAAAGTTCAATGCCCACGAGATGTAATCTGAGAATTTATATTAAAAAACATCATAATAAAGAAATTTCAATATTTAACCGGTTAATATAATGGATTTCATGAAGGAGGTCAACGCTCGTATCAAAAACAAGTTATGTCACATATAATTACATCTGTATAGATATTGTAATTAAATGATATGATAAATGGCTATTAACATTTAAGATTGATTGTTTAATGTAATCTGTGTGTAAACGAACAATATATTTTACATACAGACTAGAAACAATCTGATGATTGTTTTTTTCTGAAATGAGATAAAAATATTAATATTTTTAAATAGCTACCTGTATTAGTAGAAGAAACCAAAAAAATACTATAAGTGTAATAAGTGAAGATTAAATCATATTTTTTACCACAGAATTGTAGGAATCAAGAAGATGCAAGAAAAAATTATCTCAAGCAAACTGTAATCTCAAACAAAGATGTTTATTATTAAGTTAATTATACACATATAAAAAGCTTTCGATATTTCGTCTACCTTCAGCCAACCAAAAAGCTACACGTGGTCTCTTCGTCTAGGAGATAAATATTAAAAGAGGTTTAACAATCAATATTTACTAGAAACTTTTTATTTTCAAAATCCTTACACATAATTTTAATGACGCAAGTACCTAAGATAGTAATTTGTATGGTTTCAGGCTTTCACATATCTTTGTATGAGAATATAAATCAAACCATTTGTATGAAATATGGTTTTGCAACAATATTTACCAAGGAGGTTACGTAGTACCAACATTCATACAAAAGACCGGATGTAAAAGTTTCTCATTTTATTTTCTAATCAATGTCAAAAACGATAAAAAAATATTTACATGATGTATCAGAGTAGGTAAGAATAACAGGACTATAACAAGCTTTTGACAATTTATGACTTCGATTTATTACGGCTTAAAATCAACTTGTTGCTTGATTGACCAACGGACACTAATTTAATTTGATAATATTTTTGTAATATAAAAAAAACTTATAAATATTTATTATTATTATTTATATTTTCTTTTTCGAAAGTGCGAAAGTAAACTTACGTTATCTGTCGGCGCGTGTTTCGTGTTCAACAGCGAACTACAGACTACCGACGGTATTATTTTATGTAATAGTTGCTTCGAGCAACATAATTATAACGGTTTACACCAAACGTGAACGATACGACAGCGATATGAGTTTCCTTATTTTTCAAATTATCTTATAATTTTCTTAGCTTAGATAAAATTCAAATAGCTATACAGATAATAAAATATTAACAAGAAAAAAATTGTACACAAAATAAAAAAAAAAAGTACAAAACATCTTCAATCCAAAATAACGCTGACATCGTCGCTGGCAACAATCAGTATCTGAATACAAATCAATATTTGGTTATACAATTGGATATTAAGTGCAGAAATATCTTGAGAAGCCGTCAACCAGTTTTTACTTATTTTTTTAAACCCCTTTCACTTGACTAAACCCCAACCTACCTTTCTTTTGTGACGAATGCAATTTATGTACTTATTTTAGCACCACACTAGGGAGATATTGCACTGGTATGATTTTAAACTGTAGCTTGTATGAAAGGCGATAATTGCATTCTTCTATTTGTCTGTTTAGTTGAGTCGACGGGATTTAATGCATTTACTATAATTTAGATAATTGCTGCCTCTAGGTTGATAATGATATTAAATAAACATTTATTTTAATAAAAATAAAAGAAAACTCCTACTAAACGTATTAAACAGTTGCAAATTTATAAAACAACTCATACTAAATAAAGTAGGAGTTGGTCTACTTATTACGGTATAGTGACTGTTTACGACGGTTTTTTTTTTAATTAAGTCTATTGACTAAAAAAGGTCTATTGTATGTAAGTATATGAATAGTAGTTGTCAAGATATGTAGGTATTCTATGATCTATCAGTGATCATTTAGTGTAGATAAACAATATTTCTATAAGCAGCATTGATTTAAAAAGTTTGTATGGATTGGTTTATAATATTAATTTATGCAAAGACATATATTTTATATATATACAAATTCCTTGTAATTCAGTAACTAGTTGTTGCCAGTCACTTTGTCTGCTCCTGTTTTCTCCTCTCTTTCGATTCTAATTAAAAGTATCATAACTTAAAATTAACTTTATTTAACAAAGCCATACATTTAATACTTGGAAATGGATGAATTTCTAAATCAAAAATAAAACTATGTTCCAGTAATGTTAACTGTAATAACAATTTTCTAGTTTTTAGTGAACCTCGATATAAAAGAAATCCTTTGTGTAGGCATTTATAATAAGCCAACACTTCAAATATCATTAAAATCCATCCAATCCATCCAGCATAGTTTGAGTGATATTTAGCACGTGATGAGTGAATAACAAACAGACAAACAAAAAACAATTATTTAAACTTTCTTATATTTTTTCCCATGTACTGAATACTTAGTAATTAATTTTCAAAACATATTTAAGGTACAGAACGTGCCTCCTTACATTACATTATTTATTATATTTATTATATTACGTGTGTAAAATAATAACAAATCAGAGACCTTCAGGCACTTGAATCACAAACCTAAAAATTTTAACCCGTCAAAGGTAATAATTGTACTTTTGCGAATAATTATTTTACATGACCTAACGGTAGACGTAGGTAGGTACTTACTGCCTTCAAAACTAAAAATAAATTAGTGCCGGATTGCAAGGCTATTTAACAGGTATTGTGATTCTAAATCACTCAGAGACAAACACAAAGACATCCTCAGCAAAATATTTCTAGCCAGAAAAAAAAAATTAAGATTCAAAAAGAATTGTTTACAAATTAAAATGTACACTTTAAATTTTTTTCGTAAATATAAAAGTCTTAAGCTTAGGTAAAATAATATAACAAAATATATAACTAAAACTTACAAATGTTCTATTAGGTATATCTTATTAAATTCGGATTTGTTCTATGAATAATATATAATCTAGGTTATATTAAATTAATAAAACATATTTAATAATAATGAAATGAACAAAATGATATAAAGAAGACAATTCAAATAAAAACAAAAGAAATATATAATTCTAGAATGTATAGGTGACAGTAAGTACTATCTAAGTAAGTACTATGTAAGTACTAAGAACACTAAGCATAGAGTTTCAGAATAAGTAAATGTATTGTATATTTTTCTTTGAAAAAGACTGGGCTGGTATATCAACTATCTATGTTTTTATTTTTTTTCTTTAAGAAGTTAATAACTATAAAAAACCAAATCAAAACCATTTTGGCCAATTAAATAAATTAATATTATAATTACTATTATAAAATTAAAGAACATGCCAACTGCATAATTAGAACAATTAGAAAATAAATTAAAATATCCGGATCGTGTCGTGTAGTTTAAATATCCTTCGCAAACCATAAATGTTAGTTTAACTCGATCAGTTGAACAAAAGACTCTTAGATTTACTATTTGACTATTTATTTATATTGGTCAGTAAAATAATATGACATACAGTTGCTATAATCGTAATAATAATTCATAAATGAAACTAATGTAGACGAAATTAGTTTCATTGTTGTTGCTAAAATGTATATAATTATTAATACTTGCATCATCTGTAATAGCTCATTCAATCTTAATAATTACATAAACTTTGAAAGTAGCACCGCTGATAGACCAGTAGAAGATATAGATTATCGTAGTATGGTAATGAGGAATGAAAGTATATAACGAGAAGAGTCTTAAGAGGAGTGACCGTAGACGTGGATATGAAGTGCGTGAAATGAAAAGAGAAGAAACAAGTCTCCACTGAGATCTCGTATGATAGAAAAGCGTGGAGTAAAGTGACATATTCCGACCCTCAATAATTGGGACAAGAGCAAGTGGATGATGTTGAATGGTATAAGACACCTTAAGATTATGGACCTTTTACTATTTCAAGGTTTGGATCTAACAAGCCGTTAAAGTTAACCAAACATATTCGTAACTATAAAACATCGAGTGATGAAAATTATATTAAACTGTTGCTGGGAAATGATTTCAGATTCCCCATAATTTTTTTTGTTTCTGTTTTGTTAGCAATTTAATCTACAATTAAAAATATACAAAAGACCGCGAAAAAGATAGCTTTAAACCACATGATATCTTTACAAGTTAGAAGTAAACAATATTAATAATTATGGACTTTTGACTAAACCTAGTGTTTTTCAGACATAGATAACAATTTATAAGTACTCAAGGAAAAAACTGATATTTTTTAAAAAATTAGCTTGTACAGTAAATAACACAGATTAACGCCAGTTGACAGCTAAAGATATCTAGCCAATTGTCTAGCAAACAAATTTGTTTTCTAAACATTAATTTATTATTAATTAATATATAATTAATATAATTTATTAATTTATTATTAGGTAAGAGTCGTACAGCGTGCGACGGACTTAAACAGAACACCAAAATTTAAACAGAGATCGTTGTTAGTTGTTACCTACTTAGTTTGCGATGCTTTATTTTAATTCGTCACATGTTACTTTTGTTTTAAGAATCTTTGTTATTTAAAATGAAATATTCTTAAAATAAGAACCACGTTCTAAATTCATAATAATTTTGCTATTTACAAAATGTCACCGTTATTGACCAGAACTATTCTAAAAGACTTAGGTATTAAGATTATTTGTCTACAATAATAATAAGAAGAACGTATCTTGAAATACTTCGGAGAGAACAGAAACAACAATTACAAGACACTCCCATAATTAGAATAGCTGTTTCTAGTAAGTTGTTGCTAATAGAAAATAATAATATAACATCAGGACGTTGACCTTTAAGTCTTCACTACAATGACTTGTACAAACGTCTTATGAATAATAATTGAATAGCTCATATATTTTGTACAAACTTTTACAAATTATTGACTGTGTAACGAGGACAAGGCGATAAAAAAAATCATCATTCAGTAGCCGCACCTATATTCTAAGAATAAAATAATACTCCTTACTTATCTAATTTTATATTAGCAGTTGTGTAGGTACACGATGTGTAGGTCAAAACTATTATTTACGAAGAAGTATGGTTGCTGATTTCTTATCATTTGTCTGTCAAATATCATAATTATAGAATACTGGTGTATAAGAACCAACAAGAACTACAATTTACAACTCTACGAAGCAGAGATTTCACTATCAAGGTTGAACTTTTAATAAAGTGCTGATGCTATCTTTAATTATTAATAGTGTTTTATGGAAACTTATTTTCTAAAAGATTCTTGAATAATTTATTAAACTTTTCTCAAGAAGAGGTAGAGAGAGAGATAAGAAAGAGTTTGCAAAAAAAATAAAAAATAAAGTTATCCTTATTTTATTTACTAACGCCATCTAATGAAATAGTATAGTAAACTAAAGTCCATAATACCATTAAATTCACACTAAATCGTATGTGTTTATGTAGTTGTGTCATGGAAATAGTTTCCATACCGGTTTCTTCTTTTAGATTTATATAGGGCACATCATAAGCTGATTATAGGTCTTAAGTCTTCCAAAAATTAAAACAAGATTTCATTAACTTTCTAACTTCTAAGTGACGCACGAGCAAGCACACTGACAGACAGAAAGATTTAAAACGTATTGTGTTTGTAATTTACAGCTGATATTATAAATTATCTATGTACAAAAATAAGTAGTTAACAGGTTAAATGGTCTTCTATATAAATAATATTTTGTACTTTAATTTAATACCAATTCATCGTGTGTAAGTAAAGAAAAATAATAGTAAAAATTGTTCTAAATAGCATCTATAACAATATCAATATTTATTATAAGAATAAACATCCATAACTGATAACATAAAGTTATAAACAATGTTAATATATAATGTCTTCTGCATTACACAGACCCGGACTTGGGAAAATAGATATATAGCTTGAAATTTCGTTTAAGTTATAAATTTTCAGTGACATCGGGGCTGGTGTTATTTGAAAGTTAAACACCAATTCTATGTAATTAGTATCCAATATTGTGTATTTTCAATTTCTTCTTTTTCCGTTTTGAATAGAAGTACGGGATTTTATTGTACATTTAAAAGGAAATCGATAAATAAAGTTTCTCTTTTTAATTTTCGAATAAGTATACATTGCACTTACAAAACGTCAAACTTTATTTGCAGAGTAATATCTAGATGGGAAGGATGTTGTTTGAATAGTAGTGTATAATAAAAGAAAATGAGTCGATTTCAATGATTTATTAACAAAAATTATCAATGCTATCAATCTGTAATACACTAAATTACATTATACTTACACAAAAAAATAAAAGAATTTTATTATTAAATGGACGAGAAAACAATACTCAAAAAAATCAATTTTAATCAAAATTTATGACGTATTAAACTAATACTTTACAATCTAAAAATAACTGCAACTCTTTCAAGGTCCTCTGCTAGTTGTGACGTCATCAGTCGGAGAGAGCGCGCTATACTAAATGTATTGCCGTTTCATTTATTACCATTTTCATAAACAATTACCAATTACATTTTATAGCAGTAAAATGCAAAGCGGTAGTTGTAGCTTTGATGATATAAACAGTTTTATTTCTTCTCAAAGTGATATGAAAAAATCGGTGGACCTCAATGGCAAATATTTTTTTATTTATTTATTTATTAGTTTCTGTGACCAATACATGGAAATATCTTTTAATACATGGCATTTTCGGTGGCTAGCTGTTATTGAAATATTTTTTATATATATACAGCTATGTTTAAATCTTCTAGACAAAAATACATTATTTCTTTATTATTATCGGAGCAAATGAAAGAAAAAATAAATATTCATTTTTATTCTAGTAATGAAAGATATTTGTACACGACTTCGAGCTTTGTCTTCATAATGAAGATAAAAGTATATAATAATCTTGTTATATTTTTGGTCTCAAAATGCACAAAACCCACACTTCCATACCAAAAAAAATAAAATAAACTAAAGCTTAAACTATTTTTAAAGTCGTGTCAATTTAAATTAATTTTATTCAGAACATTTCTTGGTAATTAAGATGAAAATTGACACGAGTTTAACGATACGATAAAGGACATGTTATCAATCATAGACTTCCTTTTTATATTTGAAAGCAATATTCAATTATGAATCTGAAAACATTTATTTTTAGACTACTTTAAATCAATACATCAAATAACAAACAAGAAATAAACGATTGATAACAAGTCTGAATAAAAATATTGTCACTTGATAAAACTTAAGTCCAAGTTTAAAATTACCCTTTTAGGGTAAGTATTTTATAGAAATATTCGTTATATTTTTACAAAGACAAATTATTATTTTTCAATATACTGTCGCGCGTAGAAGAAACAAGCAAAGCCAAGTGAAGCTACTTGTGTATGTTATTACAAGTGTTTGTAAAAACTACTAAACAAATATTTAGTTAAAACAAAGAAATTATAATCATATTTAGGTATTCCGTCTTAAGTTAGGCTTCATTCATCAGTTCTACACGTTGCATATAACATATTTAGCGTGAGTATTCGTGATATATCGAATATTAAAATATTTCATATACAATACAATGTGTAATCAATCTCATACGAAAATACTCTTACAATAGGCAAGATAGATTTAGAAATTATAGCCTTATCCAAAAATACAACATACAAGAATAAAGCCATACAGTTCATTTCTTTAATTTGAAACGAACATAAGAATAGAACACGATAGTCGGTTTCTATAAAATTTATACCCAAAAATACATGATATGAGTTATATTGGATATATATAATTTATATAGCTCAAGTGAATCTAAAAAATACGAATATTATAAATAAACAAAAACTGCATATTTTTGAAACAAAAATAATGTATAGACATGAGCAAATATCTATATTTAAACCAACTTTAAACAACATCGAGCGGTGACACCAATTGGATTGGTCATTTAATACTACATTTTTACTCTCATAATTTTATTCTAGACATCTAGATTTCATCTTTACACACTATAACAATCGACGATGGCAGTCATTGTACCAGCAATTCAAACATTATAATAGTATTTATTAGTAATGATGTTTACCGATTTTAGGTTCAAAAGAAATAATACATGATATCTCGGGTTATTATACTTACTATCGAGTTATTATTAGCAAGGTATCATCGATGTGACAACTTAATTACTTTTCTAATTTCTAAAGATCATCATATTACGAACAAGACGATACACAGTAGTGTTCAACCAGTCCTACATGAGCACACAGCGCTTGCTGTCTCTGTCTGGTGCGGGCGCGGCGGGGGCGGGCGGCGCGGGGGGGTCAAGCTTCAGGGTCTCGGGGTCGAAGGGCTCGGGTGACGACACTGGCACCGTCAGCGGCAGGTCGGTGTTGACGCCCACGATCTGGATACGATTAATGTGTTATTTACGTTTATATTATTATTATTCTTCTGTACGAGTATTTATAGGTTTTTTTTAATACACCCTCTGCCAGCCGCGCCATTTTTAAATTATAACTCTATGCCGTACCTCAGCGGAGGCTGCGAGGCGGAAGGGTCTGGCCAGTCGCTCCAGCAGGCGTGCACGCTTGTGTCCATCGACGCTGGACTCCGTTCCCGCGTCGGGGCGCCGCTTGCGTCCCACAACTGTGCCCGTCGGACGTACGGGGGCCTCCGAGACTGGAGTATCCATATTAATCATATTAGTAATATTATAAAATCCGTATTTTATAAGACAGAAACGACATCTCTCAAGTTTTATTTAATTTAAAGGTAAGGATTGGAATCTACATATCTGACGTATACAAAGATTGTTCAGACTAAAATTTAGAATTCATAACAGAGGTTTCGAACAAAAAAAACAATGTGCACTTGTGTTTGTGTGTGTATACGTGTGTTTGTGCGTGCGTATTTTTGTGTGTGCGTGCGTGTGTTTGTATGTGCGTGCGTGTGTTTGTGTGTGCGTGCGTGTGTTTGTGTGTGCGTGCGTATGTTTGTGTGTGCGTGCGTGTGAGTGTCTGTACCGGGACGCGGTGTGTCTCCTGCGTGGTGTCTGTAGGAGCGTCGTCCTCGCACGGAGCGCAAGGCACTCAGATAGGGACTGGCCTCTGACGTCACCGACGACTCAGTGATGTCCATCTCCATGGTGGTGTTGTTGCCTGGTGAAGATCGTTCAATTTATAAGACATATTAAGCATAAAACTAAATTAATTCTACCTTTCCATGATAATCTCTTATTGTTATATACGTCTAGTCGGACTATACGGGCAGCGGCCAGCGACGTTGTCAGCTAGTTCTCTTGTCTTACCGGTGTTGTTGGTCTACAGACAGACATCTTACCGTGACGTCTAGTTTCACTTACCGGTATAGTTAGCCAGCAGAGAGCAGTCCTCTGGTTGGTGCAGACGGCGGTAGGGCGACACCTTGACCCTGGAGCGGGAGTAGTTGGTGTCGGCCTTCACGCGCTCTGCGGACACGCGTCACACTACACACACACTCGCTCGGCTCGAGGGATACAATGATTGTTGGGATTGTATGGTAATATGGTAGTACGAGGAATAATTACAAGACAATTAATTGGACATGTTTCTGCAAAGGGACTATTTCATATCACAGAAAGTACGAGCACAATGCTAGTTGCAATTTATTAAATTTAGGGGGTACTTATAAAAAACTAAAGTCAAAGAATTGTTAACCTTCATTTCTGATCCTTGTGGAATAATTGCATGAATATGGAATAAAATTACAACGGTTACAACAAAAAAATATATTAAAAACAGATCGAGAAACTGTGATACCAAAATCAAATCTCTTTACTTCTACTTTGGCACAAAACAATCAACTATCAATTTTAAGTTCAAATTAAGTTGTCATTCAAATATTGAAAAAATAAAACCAAAAGAAAAACATCAATATCCAAAGTCAAAACTCACCTTCGCTCTCAACATTCACCACTTCAACATCTACAACCAACTCATTTTCCTTGGGTTCCTCTAGAATGATCTTGGAGTCGTTCTTCTTGGGAGATTCCTTCTTATCTTTCTTCTCTGGTTTCGGGGATCCAGACGAACGAAGTTTGCGGTCTGATGCTGGAGTGTCATCCTTCAGTTTTAGGACCTTAGACTGGAGGGTTTATTAAGATAAAATAATGCTTCACTTAAAACTTTGGTTGGAATATTTCTTTCAAAATACCAATAAAATACTAAATTTATGTCTAAATTTAATAATATAATAGTAATATCGTATAACGATAAAAGGATATCACATTCGTTATAAACGTAAGGAAAAAAATTATAAAATGCAGAACATAACATATTATTGCTTTTCTTACCATATTATTATATTAATCTTCCTAAAATAAAAACTAATTTATATTCCTATTTCAGCACAATATATAAACCATATTTATCAACAATCTATAACAAACTAAAAAATAATTAAATGTAAGCAAATACATTGTTTTGTGCAAATTTAAATAATCGACATATATGTGTTCTAATTACTACAATAATATAATAACTACCTCATTATTTAATGTATTATAAGCAATTCTGAAGTGTGTATACACAGATGTGAACTCAATTTAATATATATGTAAGATTTATTATAGTTAATTGTGCTATATAGTTTATTATCCTTTATTTAATATAAATGTATCAAATAGATTTAGATTGTATTTTTTTTGGATAAATTATAATATACCGGGTTATTTGTTATTAATTGGCTACCTCTAGCAGGCAGCCTCTCTACATCAATCCCAACAAAAAAAATCTATGACTTTTCAAAATTAATAGTTTTAAAAATTTGGTTTTCCCGTACAAATTGTTTTTGTTGCCTCTGAACTGACATTAACTCTGAGCGAGGCTATGTTTCAGGCGTCGACCATTAAGGTACTTCTTACAAAATACAGAATAATAAGTAAAAGAGGAAGCAATTTTTTTTTCTTTTTTGTGTTATTTATCAAGATTTGTAAAAAGTCGTAGAACTAATATTGGGATTGATGAAGATATACCGATGGTTATCGGTATGTTCAAAAGAAACCGAGTATCTGGTAGTTAATAAGTTATGTCTTCTAAAGATTGTTCGTAAATTGGAGACATTTTGTTGCTTTGTTTGTTAGGACAAATTATTTTTGACCAGAAAATATTAATTACTACTTCTACTTGACTACATTGTTAATTTCTAGTAATAAAAATAGTACTTCAATTCTTTTAATAAACCCAAAATGATGTGTTCATAAAACAAGGATAAAACCTTAATATATACAGCATATTATCGAATTGATCGTGAACCTGCACCCGATGTATTACGCAAGCTTTATAACAACTGAACCATCGCGTTTCTCACTACTATAACCTATTGTACTTGAGGGTTTGAGCAAACTTGCAATTTTCGACAATTTACTAGAAAAGTTTGTGACAAGATCAACTAGCAGAAATAATATTTCTACCACTTATTTGTCTAAATTAAAACTGATGATAAATCCTAAAACGTAGTCACAGAAAAAATTGTATGATAAAGGTCTAATACATATTTTTTTAGTAAACCAGGACCCTCTTTGATAGACGTAATTCACTTTTATTTTTCAATTATATTTTACTAACTGCAGATAAAAATTTCATCAAATAACATACACTTTGTGTATTGTAAAGTGCGAGATAAAAAAGAATTTATACAGATTTAAAAGTAAAAGGTAAGAACATCAAAATATGGACAGGTTAATAAACCACACACAGCACAGGTTAGTAATGTGATCGTGACGTCACGGTGAGTGCGAAAGCGATACCGTGGCGTCCCACTAAGGCGATGAGGAAATGGCAGCGTTCTCTGTGCTGCCGGGTAATCTCACATAATCCCTCGGCCATCACCTTACTGGCGATGCGTAACGCATTTTTTCAAGGGGAAAAAAACAAAAAAAAAAAGGTTAGATGTAATGTGATCGTGTCGTGTCCGTCCCGTGTACTCACATCGTCCACGTCGCGTCGCTCGGAGGCGGGTCGCGGGGTCTCCGGCGTGCGCGCTGACTTTACCTTCACCGGGATACATGGTAGATGTTTACAAATATAAACTGAACTCAATAAAACTATTATTAATTATTAACAAAAGTACATTTTATATTCAAACATGACGTTCATAAACTAACTGTGTCATATAGCAGAATGAACCTATATTTATATATTAAAATCTTATTTTGTTATTTTTAATCATTAACAAAAATAAACATTCCGTTATGAATAAGATTAAATAGATAAAAACTGTGTATTAAAATATTTATAAGCCTACCCTAAGAATCGAACCTGCGACATAAAGAAGTTCGTTACAGTCACTCTGAAAACAAAGCTATCGTGTCGTTACTTATTTTGTTGAATATAGTCTTCATCTGGACGATATATTATTAGGTTAATTTCGATAATATTAAAAAATATTTTTAAATTTTGCGGTATAGAATAGAGTTTTGCCTGTTGATAATTAATATAAAATTATATATTAATATTCATTTAGAAAACAAAATTGTTAATATTTATAATGTTATTCAGATTATTCACGAAATTTTCATAACAAACAAATAATTATAGTATATCCGTATAGTCCGTGTGTATATTTTGCAAATCGACACATAAAGGTTATTCAAGATTTGTATAAAAAAAAAGTATTTTAATTTTTGGACTTACGAAAACTATGTTAAAAATAAAATGTACAGTTGTTAATTTCATTAAAATAGTTTTATTTACATAAACCAAATAAAGTTGGGATTATTTTTTCTAAACAAAGATTGCTTATTTTTTTTAATAATCGGTTTATATTTGTAACATTTATTGGTTAATTAAATGTGCTTTGTTAAAGTTGGATAATGTTTAACATCTTTGCCAAGTTAATAAATTAAAACAGATAGATTTAATACCTTTATAAATAAGGATGGAAATTCGTTATATTAAAAAACAAATTAATAATAATAATAATTTAAACATAATCAGCACCCTTATTTATTTTTTATACCACATACAAAAGGGACATAACAAAAATAAAACAATAATAATACTCACTCAGTGCCGCTAACACATACCATTCACCAGACTTATTATTTCTCCTCACGCTAGGTTTTAACACAATATGTCAATTTGAAATACTTCAGTTTTTTGGACTATAATATAATACTTATAAATATATTATAATATAAAATATATTATAAAATTTTAAATCACAAGTAGTCAAGATTGACAAATTGCATTGAAAATTAAAAAAGCAAAAAAAAATAAAATGTTCTTACCTGACAGATTCCGTCAAAAAATTAAATATATATTTAAAATAATAATAATATAAAAACTGCTAGGTATCATTCAAATCAGAAACCTTTCACCGAAAACTGCAACTCCTCAATATAAGATCACTCAAAAAAATATTCTTCCAACCTAAAACTACCCTACATAATAAACCCCTCCCTGGCTGCAAGTCCCGATCCCTCCATCTAACTCTGTACTCCCTCTTAGTAATCCCGGGACCCACCTGCGACCTCCTCGTGTAGCTCCGTCCCTCAGGTGTGGGCGGTTCGAAGTCTCCGTCGGAGTCGTCGTAGGCCAGCTCCGGGAACATCTCGTCCCGCTCGTCCTCGTCCTCGTCCGAACTCACCGTGTCCCCGTTGGTAGTATCCCCGTTCACCCCGTTCTCCTTTGACGGCTTTGGCCTCGGCTGGTCGGCTTCGGGCTGGGAAATGACAGAAAATATATAAAATGCAGCATAATGATATTTATATTTTTACTAAATCACAATTTAACTAATTATAAGAAATATTTTTTCATTAATATTTTTTGTTCTACTGTTTAACTGGTGCTCCTTGATAAAAAGAAATAGTCATTTATATTTAAATTAAATTTTTAAGTTAAGCCAAGCAAAACTGTCAAACGAAAAAAAATCCGCACTCTATTGAAATATTATTTCAAATTAATTCTAACCTTTCCTGCTTTATCCTTGACAGTATCATCCTTCGATTTCTCTGGTTGTGTTTCTTTTTTGTCAGATGTCTTTTCCTTTTTCTCAGCTTTGTTATCACTCTCTCTCTTATCAGCTACTGCTTCTTTTTTGTCTGTAATCTTCTCTTGTTTATCCTTTTTATCAATACATTTCTCGGTCTTATCTTTTTTGTCCGATTTTTCAACATTTCTATCTACTACTACTATTACTTTGTCCATCTTTTTCTCGATTTGTGGCTTTTCAGAGACTTTGTCGGATCTCTTTTCACTTTGTGGTTTTTCAACTACTTTGTCTAACTTTTTATCACTCGGTGGTTTTTCAACTACTTTGTCTAACTTTTTGTCACTCTGTGGCTTTTCGATTACTTTGTCTGGTTTTTTATCGTTTTGTGACTTTTCTATACTTTTCTCGGATGCTTGCTTATCCTTCTCTGCATTCGCTGCTAGTTTCTTCTTCATTTCTTTAACTGGGCTGTCGGCTTGTCTCTGCAAAATAACAATAACCTCTCATCACAAATTGGATTTATTCGTTAAATTGGAACTCGCTAGTTTATTTATTTTGGTACCGCACAAAATATATGAAAGTATATTGCAGCAAGTTTAGTTTATTTTTCAACGTATTATATACTAATAAAGAGAGTGTAATTAGGGTAAAATGTAATTTTCAATATTTCTAATCTAGCCAATCAGAATGCTAAACGAGAACACATGTTAAGGTCTAAATACAGTTCTAACATTTTCCTATAGATAAGACGGTATCTTGTCCTCAATATTCTACGTATTTAGGACAAATACTATATTTTATAAAGTTTATGACCAAACGTTACCTTTTCTTTATCGTCTCCTACCGGCCCTTTTCGCGTTACAATCTGGCTCATGATATACCTGTAGCATGAAAGAAAAATATTAATATTAGAATACATAACATACAACAATTATTGAAAAATAACTATTTTATATATAAAATCGTATTCAGTGTATAATCGGTTTTATTTCTTCGTTATATCAAATGATTCAACAATGAAGTGAGGTCGTCGACCCATTGCACTATATACCTAGCGACATACAATTGCATTTATAGTTTACGAATCCAATTCTGAATTATTTTTGTATTATTGTAGGTGGTTTACTAATTAAAAAAAGTTGCGGAGGACTTCACTAGGTCCTATAGGTAGGTATCACGGTGAGTGCGAAAGTGATCCCGTGGCGTCGCACTAAGACAAGGAGGTCAACCGTTGATTTTTTAGTGGGTAGTCTTAAAAATGACAGCGGCACATACCCCCTCGGCCATCACCTTAAGTACTGGTCGACGGGACGATGCGTAACGTATATTTCCAACGTTTAAATAAAAAAGGTCCTAAAGGTAGGAAAAGATTTATCTTTAGTTATTTAGAATCCTTCCGTCTTCCTAACTAATAGTAAGTAATATAACTTTTAACAGACTTATTTTAAATACTTATGTCAATAGATTTTATTAGAGCACATAACAATTCTGTTTTGATTTGACGATGTCGAAAACTGTCATAGTATTCAAAATATCAAAACTCCTACTAGAACAGTATGATCAATTTTGATCCTTGTAAACGACATAAGATACTTCATATGTACTAAAAATAGAGTGAGAAAATCTTTATGTACGTTGGTTATAACTTTATTTTTATTGTAAAATCGAATTATAAATTATTAAACTTGTTACCCATAAAGAAAAAGAAATGTGATATGTTAATGTACATATAATAAACAACAGGTGCATTCTCATTATTAGTAATAAATAAATTAATAAAAATTATAACCTAACAGTGGTTTTAAATCTGTTGACAAGATTTATATCTGCTCGCTTTTAGTGCGACCTTGCCCGTGAGGCACTCGACTAACCGAGATTCGGTAATACCACGCCGCACGCCTATTATCGATGAAATAGGTAGATGCTCTGATTGCAAACAAATCTTAGTTTATTTCATACAAATGTTTACATCGATTTTTCTAATTATGTTCAATATTATCATTTGTTTATTAAGTTATCATATAGGTAATAACAAGATAATTAATTTTCTATTAAATTATTTTCATGTCATCTTTTATGTATAAATATATTCCTACTTAAACGTACACAAGTATATTATAAATATATTTTATAATTTAAAAAAAAATTAAGAAAGAGAGATTTTCGAACCATTTCTATTGAAAACTGACTTTTATCTACCGGAATTTAGTATGTTTAGATCAACTGTAACATGACGCTTTTAGATAAAGACAAAAAACATTATAAATAAAGTACCTAGTGTAGTTTTTATTAATATCTATAATATATAATATCGTTAGAGGCCCAAACACACACACACAGACCAGTTTATTTCGATGTGGGCGAATTTAATACTACTTTTCATATTACAGCTTTAAAGCTGTAGTAGTTTAACTAGATATTTGTTTTAATAGGTATTTGAGATTTGTATTACAAAGAATAAGTTCACAAACTATCTCATACTAAATAAAATTAAGATTTTCTATATATTTTTTACGAGTCTATGGATTTCAATTATAAAAACCAGTTTGTAGCTTTTATTTCCTGTACGTAAGATATTAACTTGAGATAAAAACGTTCCCTATAACAATTATTATATTTCTCTATAATACTATACATTTTTAAAATCAATTCCCATAGACTTAGTAAGTTGCAGACATGAAAAATTAATAAAAATAAATATGTATTAAAATGATTAAGATAATTTAAATTAAGGTTAAATATAACATTTTTGTTATATTTTGCTTATAAGTAAACTGTTAGATTTTTAAAATTATAATAAATATAATAAAATAACATTATATAATCATCGCATATACAGAATACATCAAAAACAAATAATACGTTAAAAATTACTAAAACGAATACTGTTACGATATATGTACTTGTACTTTTTGTACCTTTTATATAGTAACGACTAAGAACATTTTACTGCTAATAAATCAAGACATCAAGTTCAAGGAATGTTCCCAGCCTAGAGCCCTGACGCTGTCGAGTAAAATAAATTAAAATCATACGTATTGCAACCTAGCTTCGGTAAAGTTTAGATACACTTAGAATGTAAATAATTTTTTGTTTTGTTCGGTATGATTTATTATCTGTGGCAATCTTATTCATATAATTATCCAATAATGAGAAGTAGTACAGTAACAGGTAGCCATAAAAGCCACAATGAAATTCACTTAGTGTTAAACTTAAACTATTAATATGTATTTAAATGAATTATTGAATTTTATAAAATAAGCTGGTTCCTCGCTATATTTGGACTTTTTTTTAATAATGGACATTGGTGAAAGGTTTTTTTTTGTATATCCTTGACTTTCAACATAATGTTAAAAGGTTTGTTTATATTTTTAATGGTCCTATCTAAACATATCGACAGTCCTTGCTACACACGAATAGACGTGAGGTGAACGAACTCGTGGTAAAACACTGATGAACGAAAACCGCCGGGCTAAGGGACGAGTTAAAGCGATTTACACAATAATATGAATTATCAATCAACACAGTTATTTATTAATTAGTTTGGCTTACGTATTTTATTATCCATTAATATGATAAAGTAGGGGTGATAGGTAGTTTGACCTTTAAAATTGTCTGATATATTTAGGAGTATCTGTAGTATATCATAGCTCTTGAGATTTTGTACAAACAGTTTATTTCTCTATTTCAAGGAAAAGTTATTTCAAGTGTTTTTTGTTAAAATTTACAATGAACTGTAATATCGAATAAAATATATAGAATACATGTACCATCTTTCTGTAAAAATTGTTGTCAAAAGTAATTTGATATTCGTCGACCTAAACTTGTACCACACGTCACTCACACAAACGCAAGTAAGTCTACCAAGGGCCGTAGTAATGAACAGATGTGAGTGATCACCCACACTACTGTACTGTCAGATCTTTCTAGAGTGCCCCCTCGGTACTTAGACCGACAATTAAAAATTGTAAAGTTGTTTCTAAAATTTACGCATGTGAGATGTTAAATTGGGATTAATTACGATGTAGGGTTATCTTATATACGCATTATTTTTTCTATAATTTAAATCGTTTTGTTTGTTTGTTAAAAAATATTTAAAACCTCATCTGTTATTCTTCAAACTTTTTATCTGAACTTGAAAAGAGCCATATGAGAAATTAAAAAAGTAAAAAAAAACCACTTGAAACAATATTTTATGTATTTGTTCACTCAACGTAAAACCATTTGAGTTTAGTGTAAAAAAAAAAAAGACAATTGAAACCGTATTATGTAATGGAATTTATCGTATCATATCAACACTTGCAGTCAAGCCACAGGTTTATCTATATTTGTATAATGTTAAGGTATTTTATCTCTGAAAAATAACTTATTTTAGGGCATTGAGGAGTGTTATCATATCAGTAAAAGGTTCGCAATACAGATGAAGCATTTAAAATGATAGTTTAACTAGAGATATAATAGGTATAAACCTTACTGTTATCTTGCACTAATAGGTATTATTGTATTTATTGATTTTTAATGAACATGTTTATTATAAACTATTCCCCAGCCTTAATTTAAAGATCTCAAAACTCTAAATACATTATAACAAATACATTAAATATAAGAATAATACTACCGAAATAATAATAATTATTATTCATTCTTAAATTTTCTTCTACATTTCTCTAATGGGTACATGAATAGATCCTTGGCGTTATAGCTTTAAATACTTCAATGTAAAAAACAATAACATATCAGTAGTAAAAAAAACTGTCACTCAGTTCAATAAAAAATGTTTTCATCGCCATCAAACCTTACAGAATTATGCACTGGAACTTCTGAATATAGCCTGCGATTTTCATTTATTTTAATCAATCAAGCCGTTTCCAAGTATATAAGGAACATAGGTACATACTTTTAATTTTATAGGTATAGACGGATATGTTAAATCATTAATAACAATTCCATAATATTCCAGCTGAAATTATCAAAGTAGCGAACATTGTTAAATTTTATAGCATATTGTTGTAAGAAAGTCTAAACTGTTAGCTATAACAGTAATGCGAGGAAGACGCCTTATCCGTCTTGTGCTTTTCTGCTTTTTATTATTTAGTTTTTAGTTATAACCTATTTACTTTTTGGCGCGAACATTCCGCGCCTAAATTTCCTTTGTAACATTTGATGATTCTGAATATGAATTTCGGTCATCCGTGACAACACACAGAATAGGATACATATTAGAAGTAAACATAATTGGTTCGCAAGTTAATGACTGGTTTCATGTTGGTCATAACTATAATGTTTGGGTGACTGCCAAGATGAATTGAAAAGTCCATCCGCTGATGCCAATTTTTTCTATTATTTCAATTGAAAACAATTTTAAAGATAAATATATTTATTCCTAAATCGTGTAAATAATCTACGATACTTATAAATGGCATTGCATATATTTTTTGTTTCAATATATAATGTCCTTTAATAAAAAGCAGTAAAGTTCATTTTATAATTAGCTGTGGTTATCATTTTTCAAAAGGTACTTGGACAGGAAACACCATTGTATACCCGCTGTAGCTTGAGGAATAACAATTCATAAAGCAACACAATGTAAATTAATAATGAATTCAAGATATGTATGATGTATCTTTGGAAGTACCTCCAATCAACTTAAATCAAAAATCTTAAGTAAAAAACAAAACATTTTGTCATTGTCAAAACCAATATGGTCAATTAATTATAATAGAATTTTTTTGTTCATGACAACAGGAATTAGGTAAATTATATAACTTCAATAAATGTTCAGAAAATAGGCTAATAATAATATAAAGCATATGTTACGTTGTAAACAAAAAAATATTGGGTATAGGGTACTTTTAGATAAAGGTCAATACTAGCGTCGCCACGATAAGGTATTAGAAATTATACGGGAAGCGGTTAGTCTTTCAGCAGCAAGAGCGCGGAAGGGTACAACAACCACCAAACGATCTATAGAATTCGTAAAAGAAGGCTCCTCCGAAAAATCAAAACCGAAGCCTTATTCAATTTTACTCACGTCATCCAGACCGGACTTATTCCTGTATTATAAACATCTGAGGCGCGTGATACTTGTGGAGCTTACTGTTCCCTGGGAAACAAACATACCCAGGGATCACACATTCAAGCTTAATAAGTATAACACGAATTGACCAACGAACTGATCAGGAATAAATTTATAGTTAGTTTGCAGGAGATAGAAGTGGGAGCGAGAGGTATAACAGCAAAATCTCTCTATAACCTACTTAAAGACCTTGGCCGTTCTAGAACAAGCACCGGTTTATTTCTAGAACGTTTTTCAAAGACGGCATTAGTAGTTTCTTTCCAAATTTGGTTAGGTAGAGAGGAGTGTGGAGGGTAAAAGCGAGCATTTTCGCGCATAATAAGGGGGCCCCTTAATCCAGCTCCGGGGTCGCAAATCCCAAGCACTGTTTGCACTCCTCTCCTTGTTACGCGACGCGAAGGCACCCGCACGGTGAATCCATGGAATGCTAAGAAGCTTCGCCTTGATCACTTTTTTAAATAGGTAACAGACAAAAAAAATATACTAGATGTGATAAATGTGAAGGCGAGCCGAGAATATAAAATGAATTAAAATCATTACTAAGGAAACATATTTCATATATGTATTTATATATTTATGAAACAAGTTAAAAAAATCAATAACTTAGGCTCGGTTCAGGATAAGAAAGTTTGTAAGGCAATGTGACTAGCTTAGCTTAGAGCTATACCTTGTTACATAGAAATTTCATTTCTGTAGATAATTAAATATTTATAATTTTAATATTATCGATTTCTTATTATCTGTCAAATTCGTAGACAAGGTAAATTATTTATCTGTTGACAGCTAATTGCAATATCTTAATTAGTCTGTGACATTTCTTTTTGTTTAAAATATTGAATGTTGCCAGCTTAAGCTAACTTTATATTCCCCGAAATGTTATTGAAAATATAAACATTTTATTAATAATTACTATTCTAAATTTCATTTATTAATCATTATTAAGGATTGCATATAGCTAGATATTTATTTAAAAGTAGCTGTCATATTGTTTCAGAAGTTTAGTTGCAGCCAACGTTGTTTTATTGTTATATTTATTAGTATAACAATTTGTTATAAATTTATTACACTCGTTTCTTTCTTTAGATAAGTAGTGCATTGTTCTTAAATTATTTAAATATTGGTCTTCTTCCGATTAATATCAATTTTACCCATATTTCGTGTAACGCGGCGTGTGCATAGCCACATTGTTTGCTTATTATGCATATTTTGACTATAAAATTCAATGTCGTGACCTTTAGAGCTTTTCTTTCGGAAGCACTTCCGAATTGAATATCTTATTAGCCTTCGGGCTAATAATTTAATATGGAATAATTATAATTCTTATTGCCGGCACTTCCCGGGCAGTTTCAAAGTTTGTTGGAACAATATTTCTATTTGTCCTGATTCGACCCTGTGAGTCGACATAGGCTAATTTTATTGCTTGCGAGGCCTTTTTCCTCCATAAGGAGGTTTTTAGTTTGTACCCTAGAAGATACGGGTAAATTTATAATTGGTTCGCAAGGGGTAGACGTGAATCTTCGGAGCGTCGTCCTGTTGGTCCTGTATCCTGCTTCCTGACTACCTGAGTTTAAGAAGCTCGTCTTTATTGTAATCCCGATATTATGGTGATGTACAAAATTTATTTATATCAACAATCAACACTTCCATTTTTGAAAGTTTTATAAAGAACAAGTGTTTGACTGTGGTTCTCCAGTACTGACAAGCAGGAGGATCATATATATGTCTTCGCTTGTTATTTGTCAGTGGCGCCTAGGATATTACTATTTTAGTAACTAATATATATATAATTTAAAATAAAGTATTATCTCAAGTAACCCACCGCTGAGTCTAGCTGGCATTTTTTTTGTAACATTATCTTGGCACTATTTTAACATTATTTTTATCATGTTAACTGTATCAATATTAAGGTTTAATGTTATTTGTATGTATTTTACTAAATAAAATTTAATTAAACCCAAACCCACTTATTTCATGTAACAACCTATATTCATTCTAAGAGGTCAAACATAACAAAAAATACATTATTCCAGAATTTACTTTAAAAACTAAATAAGTAATAAGGATTTTAAATATTAAAAAAAATATATATTCAATCTTTGATCAAAGTAATTTAATAATATTTTAGTTTTGTAAAAGTGCTTGAATACGATACAACCAGGCTGTTGTGATATTATGTTAATTAAATTACTTGTTGGATGAGGAAATGTATCCAGAATGGTGATCCATCATACCACAGGACAGTTCATAATCACTGAAAAATTTATAGCGGACCTTGCATTAGAAAATTTAATCTATTTCCATGTAATATTATCTCTATTCACAACTTGCCTTCAACAAACCCTTACAAACACAAACATTCTGTATTCTCATTATAACACACTTTGCAAGTATAATTATATATTCTAAGGACATTCTTGACTTGAGCCCTTAGAGAAACCTAGGTTAGAAACAAATACTGAATACCAAATTTAAATATGAAGATATTACAACAACATCTGTACAAATAGACTGTTTAAATTAACATTTACTTGAAAATTATGCCTACAACGACAATATGTATTCTTACAAGAGTCAAGCAAATATATACATCCACTTAAATATCTGTCTGATTATTATGGAATGCCATGATTTAAAATCATTATTTATAAATAGGATTTAAATTATTAATAATAACTTACCTTTTGCTTAATACTATTTAATGTTACTAATAACACTAAAACTAACTTACCTAACTATATATTATTTTAATTATTTATTATTTTAAAAAGCACCAACTAAATCTTTAGGAATATGTATATTATTTTTTGCTTTAATAATTTTTAGATAACTTTGATAACTTTAAACATAAAAGTTGATGAGTATAGTAAAAATATAAGTATGTGTTCATGAAACCATATTCAAAGCCTCCTCGTATTACATAACCACAGTTGAGTGAGTTTTAAGCATCAGTGAACTTGAAGAGGCATCCTTTATAACATTATTAAATCCCTATACACTCACTGATAAATTGTTGGTACAAATTAAATAAAATGGAATTTATCAACATTGAACAATCTCTTAATTTATTGAACTTTTTGAATATTTAATTTCAGATTCTACAAAATAACTGTTCATTTAATTTATGTTAACAGATATCTACTTATCTGTTTTTAAAGTATTGAAAATATTAATACATTTGTTTTAATAATTTAAAATATTGTAATAAGTAATGTATACATGTTACATTACAAACATTTAAAAAGGAAAATTATACTTACATATATATAGATAACAGAATACATATGGATATTAAAAATCAATGTAATTATTCTTATAAACAAATACCAGATTCTAATCATTATTACTTCGAGGAAGGTCACGGTCAAAATGTATGCAAATTGACTAACTTCCTAGTTTTTTGTTGACGATTTACTATGAACTTTTAGAGGTAGCTTGGAAATGGTGTCGAAAATTAAGCACATTAATGTGTATCATTATATTTATAGTCTTCTTAATATTTCTAAGCAGAAGATTTAGAATAAATATGAAGCATATAAAACATGAAGTAAAGTTGGTTTTCGCCGTAATTATTTTCTAACCTTAATACGCTTATAATCATTACATCTCTATTTAATGATATGGTCTTTTCAGTTTACCTATACAGCTTAGTATAAAATATATTATGATACCTCATAATATTATAAATTTAGTTAAAAATAACGACAAAAAAACTAATTGAAAGTATGGCGGGCGGCGATATCATGGCGCGCGTTTTTTTTTAACAAGTGTAATTAATTAAGATTGAAAAGTACTTACGTTTAGTTATCAAATAATCCACTGTCAAACTATTAAACCACTTAACTTAATCACAATAATAATCGTAACAACATCAAACAAAACGAAAGTTAATGAGAACGACTATAAAATTCATCATTTCTCAGCGGTACAAACGAAAATGTGCTGGTGCTGCTAGTCTTGTTTATAATTTTAAATTTATAGTCAAAGTTGCCATTGTACAATTATGCAACGTATAATTTATTTTTTATTTTATTAATAATAATTATCTATAAGAAAAGTAAATAATTAAATAAAAATTATATTATATTATTTTTTGTACACTTGAGGTAGTATACCTATGTAGTGGGTCGTAAATCGAAATGCTTTTGTTTCTGCCAACACTCAACCGTTAAGTCACAATTGACAGTTGTCAAATAAGTTTGTCAATGTGCTGCGCCGTTTATTGCCTGGTATTTGCAGAAAATACCATGTGGGATCGTTTAGTAAACTAAATACTAACATTCATTTTTGATATGGATTACGTAGTGGGTAGTGTAGCTGCTTTAATATCAGGAAATGTGACGCCTAATCGTCCAAAACGACTAAAGAAACCACTTACACCTATGAAACATCAACCTTCGCCAAACGTGACCCCAAAAAGTGAATTTGTTAACGACAGATCTATTTTCCTCTCCCCCACAATGCAGAAGAAAAAAGCAATCGTCAAGAAATCTCCTAAGAGAATATTTCAAAATCCTGATTTAGATGTTACTAACGAGGACGGTGATTCAAGTTTCAGTAGTCCCAAGGCAGACAAAGTTAAAAAACACCTTAAAGATGAATTAGACACGGAAGCCATTGAAACTCAGATTTTACTTAGCCCAAAATCTCCCAAAACTATGGAAAGGTCGAACAAAAAATCCATAGATAAAAATAATGGTGATATTTCACAAGATATAACTGCAAGAAAAAAAAAGAAAAAGTTGTCTTCAACTCCGTCTGAACCTGAGGTAATAGCAGATGAAAGTACTATTAGTGGTAATAGTAATAAGGAGAATACTGAAGTTTTGGATAATCTTCAGTTAAAGCATAAAAAGAAGAGAAAACTGTCCAAATCAGTAACAGAAAAAGAGGTATCTGAAGAATCAGAAAATATTACTGAACCTGAGGTAATAGCAGATGAAAGTACTATTAGTGGTAATAGTAATAAGGAGAATACTGAAGTTTTGGATAATCTTCAGTTAAAGCATAAAAAGAAGAGAAAACTGTCCAAATCAGTAACAGTTAAAGAGGTATCTGAAGAATCAGAAAATATTACTGAAACTAATAAAGTGATTGAAGGAGAGACCGGTGGGAAGAAACCGAAAAAGAATAATAAATCTCAAAATCAATTTGAAGAACTTGAAGTTGATGTAAATCAGAGCCAAAGTCCAAAAAAGAAAAACAAGAAAAAGAACAAATCTAAAACAAATAAAAAAGAGCTATTAAACCAATTAAGTGAAACTGAAAATATTGTCACCAATATAAATCCTAACGCCGTCACTAACAAAGATACTGACTCTGAGCATGAATCTGATGATGAAATGCATTCAGAGAATGAAGAAGAGAACAAGAAAACGCTAGACACTGGACCCGATCAGGAAAGTTCTGATGAAGAAGAAGCTCCAGTTAAGAAAGATGTAACTAAAGGTAAAAAGGAACAGCCACCATCTGAAGATGAGATCCAGAGAACAATTTTTGTTGGCAATGTGCCATTTAGTAATAAATGTAAGAAAGAACTTAAGAAGATATTTAGTACACATGGGCAGATAGAAACTGTTAGGTGAGTAGTATCGATGAAAAACTCATTTTATTTTTTAGGGATTAAGTTATTTAATCAAAGTGCATTATTTTACATTAATTTTAGATTCCATTCATTTCCATTGTAATTTGAAACTAAAATTATTTATTATGCATAATAGTTTTTGCACTACAAGTAATTATTGAGCCGTTTTTCACATCATGCAGGATCCGAACAGTGCCGGTGAAAGACGCGAGTGTGACGCCCAAGCTGGCCGTCATCAAGAAAGAGCTGCATCCAGACAGAACCACAGTCAATGTGTATATCAAGTTTGCAGATGTGGATTCAGTCAATAAGGTATAATTTGACATATTCTTTTTCAATTGCTATTCAATCAAAAGCTAATGGTATTCTTTGTGTCAGCAGATACTTTTTATTATATTTTTTTTTATAAAATAATCATCTTATTTATAAATTTGGCCATCTTATGTCTTTCAATCATATAATTTTACCAGCCTGTAATGAATTTTCTCTTAAATATATTCTTTCTTTCAGGCTCTCTCAGAAAACAATACCCTTTTAAACGGCAACCATTTAAGAGTCTCCCGCAGCGATACCACTGGCGCAACCCACGATCCTAAATGTTCCGTTTTTGTGGGCAACATTCCCTTCACCCTAGAAGACGAGGGACTCCGAGCTAAATTTGACAAGTGTGGAGACATCGAGTCGGTTAGGATTGTCAGAGACAAAAAGACTAACGCTGGGAAAGGTAAGGATTTTTGGATTTAACAAATGTAAATGCTAAATTTAGATTAATAATAAAATTAAGATTTTCCTGTCTTAATGCAAATATTTTTTCCAGGTTTTGGTTATGTGAACTTCACCTCCAAAGATGGCGTAGAATTAGCACTAGCCCTAACAGAAGAAGACCTCACAATTAAGAACAGGATATTGCGTGTAAAACGTTGCACTCAGCCAACACACAAGGCACTAAACAAACAACAGACTAATATAAGGCACAAGGCGCAGACAGGACATCAAGGCAGTGTGGTTCAACGAGACAGACAGCCAGTGTGGAATAAGGACAGAGGTAATCAGTTTGGAAGAGGGAAGTTTGGACATGACAGTACAGATGGAGCATACAGACGGATTAAAAGAAAGCATCAGGTATGACATTTGTGTTTATTTTAGGTAAAAATTTTATATAAAATACAATATTATTTACATAAGGAATATTATAAATAATTTTTACAACAATTAATATTATTTTAATTGCAATAAGTATGTGATTAACCTTATCCCATATTATGATACCGTGTTATAATGTGCTTTAGAAAGTTGTCTAGAAGATAATATACATTTTTGTTGGTGACCGGTTTGTGTTCATTAAATTAAATCATTGTTTAAATGACCTCCAGAATGGTGCCGAGGGTCCTCCGAACAAACGACAGAACTTGACTCAGCCAAAGAAAGCCAGGAAAGAGTTTGTAGGAATGACATCAGAGAAAAGAACAGTGAGTTAATGCATAATAATTACGTATTGCATATAAAATTGCTTTAAATGATGGATTTTCTCCATTCTAACACAAATCAACTTATTTTTTTTTCTACCTTTTGTATCACCTTACTTTATTAATGACAACATTATTTATTCATTTCAGAAACAAAAGTTCAATAAGGGACAGAAAAAGAAGAAAATTCTTAGTGAAATTTTGACAAAATAAGTCTCAGGAATTTTAAGTGATAATTAATACATATTTTGTAAGTTTATTTTAACAATATTTTATCAAATAAAAATGTTACTTTGGAATTGTGTTTTAATAATCTTAATTTAATATTATAAAATGTGTGTATGTGTTTTGTTGTAACTTGACACGATATCTGGTGCGAAATAAAACAACAATGACTATTTGGTACAGTATTATCGTATAATTGTCATTACAAAAATGTCAACGTTAGCAAAAATAATCACAGTCCGACAATCGTATGCTATTCTAAATAGAACTAAACGAATATATTGCCCTCGAAACCGTACAAAATCACGAAATATTAACATAATAAATAAGCTTCTCGAGCGCCGATCGGTCGGACCGCGTGCGGAGGATCGGTACGGATCGACGCGCAACCTAAGACTACTTATGTACATAACCGCCTGCGTCCACGGCTCTAGCTTAGTCTATGGTAACTTTATATCCTACCTCTACCCGAGACATCGTCCGCCGACGTTCCCTAAAACCTAATACGCTATAAATATTCTACTATGTACATTGGTTCCGCGCCTCGTTCCATCAGCCCCGCTTGAAGCGCAGGATGACGAGCGTCAGCGTGAGGAAGACGGCGATCCAGGCCAGCGTGGCCACGAAGCCGAGGTACACGTCGGGCTCCGACAGCGGCCAGCCGCGCGTCAGCACGGCTCGCAGCGCAGACGTCGCCAACGTCAGTGGCAGGCACAGCGCGCCGCCGCGGAGCGCCCACGGCATGCCCTCGATGGGCCAGATCACGCCGCTCAGCAGCAGCGTGGGGTAGAACGAACCCAGCGCCAGCTGGATGGCGTTGCGCTCCAGCTCGCACGCCGCGGAGATCACGAACCCGAAGCACATGCCGCAGAGACCTGACCGACAACGTACGGGTTATACTAATTCTAATAGAGAGGTCCAGAAACACATCCCGGGGAACCCCGACATTCGCATTAAGTAATAATAACTTAGATTTCAGAAGACAGTTTGGTGTTTTCACAATACTGAGAACTTTCTAAAGAACTCGTATTGATTAGTTATAAAATAAATACCTATATACAAAGCGAAATCAATCAAAGGCATAACAACGCACAATATCAGGAATCAGTGCATACCCTGCAGGAGCGTCAGCATGATGACGTAGAAGATGTTTCCGTTGCTCTTGACGCCGAACACGAGGATCATGAAGATGAGCACGAGTGCGGTCTGTCCGCACATCACCACGAACTGCGTCACTACGTGCGAGAACAGGATCTCTCCGGGAGACACGCCCGCGACCCACGAGCGGTCCAGGAGACCCTCCATGCGCTCCACGATCAGCGCAGACGATGTCAGAGCCACCGCCAAGAAGAACACGATACTGAGGACACATACCATCAATACACCACTGAGTACTAGTCATTTCAATTGTATCCATAGTTTAGGTTTAGAGGGCAATTAACGTCAATAATTTATAGACTCCAATAATATCCGTCTGGATAGTTTCAAATTGTTTATTTTTGTTACTGTCTATGCAGTTAGCCAATTGGCCTTAAAACTGCGTCACTAAGTGGGCGGGCGCAATGGCGCCTCACCCTTGAAAAAACCGGGCCTGAGGGGTGCATCCAGTAGCGGATTTAGGCTTAGGCCCGTGAGGCCTGGGCCTAGGGCGGCAAATTTTGAGGGGCGCCAAAATTTTTAAGATGACTAAAATTTAAAATCGATTGGGTTTTCTGTAACCTGCAACACCAAATTTTAAAGTTTATTTTATTGCGCTCTTACTATCGAAACATAGTACCACTTTGAGGGTAGAATTTCTTTGTTAAAATAATTAATTAGGCAAGTCTTAAAAGTTGTTAAAAAAATAAATGTTTATATAAATATCTATATCGCCAAGTATATAGGTATATCGCCAAGGGCGCCAAGGGCGCCATATCGTCTCGGGCCTAGGGCGTCCTCAAACCTAAATCCGCTACTGGGTGCATCTAGAAGGCTGGCTCTCGGCTTAGGACGTCGTCAGAAGGGACACGCATCGAAAAGCAGTTAATAATGAATGCACCGTGTTACATAAAATTCTAGATAATCTAAAAAAAACACACAAAGGCGAAGGCGTGATTCAGTAGAAGTGATCAGAATCCTAATAAATTTTAACTGTTTAAATCAAGCTATAAGTAAGTATAATAAACTCACGTCAATATTACTCCGGGCGCAACAAAGTCGGTGAAGGAGGGATTGTTGTCTCCGTAGATAGGATCCATGAAGTCTATGGGGATGTCACCCACCTTGGGGTTGTATTTACATGTTGATAGCAGTTCCTGTAAAATGAGTCACAGAACAATTTGTTAAAAATAGAAAAGTATTCATTGGTATATTAAAAAAATCGACTATAGTAAACGCTGTGGTTAGTAGGTTCGATCTGCATACAACAATATATTTCTAAAAAAAATATTTTTCTAGGATATCCGGTTTCCATTTAGAAGTAAAGTAGGTATGTAAGTAAAAATAATAATTTTATATGTCATTAATTGTCTAGTGCTCGTGGCATAACCCTACTTGAAAAATATAATATTTATTATGATAATTAATAATTATGTAGTTCCGAAAATGTAAAAGACCTTGTACGACTGACCAGATTAAATGAACACAAGAAAATAAAACCTGTTTAATCTTTACAAGAAATTACCAGTATTATCAAAAAGCACAAAATTCTCATTATCTATTAATATGAATTTACAAAGTCCCAGTTAATATAAAAAGAAACAAATAGGCAACAAGAATAGAATAGTCAGTTAGTTAGGTGTAAAGGCTGTATATCTATGAACATACCTTGGCGAAGTCTCGGTAACTAAACTGTATGTCCCTGTTAAGCATGAGTCCTATCTGTTGGTTGGACATGTCGAGCCACACTTGGATTTCAGACGACATTATTGTTTCGTTATCCGCTGTGTCCGCTGGAATTTTAATATTATTTTTAAGTTCGATTATCTAATAGAATTTAAATAGGTTAGCAGAAAACGGCAACTTGTCGTAATATCAGCGTGTGTATCAAATTCAAGTTTTTTTAATACTTATTTAAGTTAGTTAATGTAAGAAATCTGAGGGCTTTTTCTAAATATAATAATTACTCATGGACTAAACTAATGTTAATTTTGAAATTGAATTGAAAAGTAAGTTAGTCTTACCTAGAGCCAACCTGGCCACTAATGAGTCTGTGTAATTTTCGTTGAAGAACAGCACGCCCCAAGCGTCCCCGCGCTCCACGGCGTTCGTGGCGGTGGTGAGGTCCGCGTAGTATTCCTTGATGATGGACTGGTTCTTGAGGTGAGCGAGGTACCGGCACGAGAGGTTCTTCATGGAGCAGGACGTGTTGTAGGGACAGTAGTTGTCGATGATGTTAACGTCGTCGTTTACTATCGCCTGGAGTAGAGATTGTTGGTTGAATCTCTGCATTTCATCAACTTTAATAATATTTTGTATGGCGTTGGATTTTAACAGTCTATTTCGTTTAGTAGTATTTTTATTATTTATTTATTCAGTATCTTCAAATGGAACATATTATATTTTCATGCATTACAGTTATAAAATAATCATAAAATAAATTATTTTTCTCAAAAATGTCTACATAGATGATATTATTGTCCCTCATCAATTTAACTGTATCAACATTTCAGAAAAAATGATAAAAAAAATTTGTACTTAATAAATATACAGGAAATAGGTTTTACGTAATTGTTTTTCTAGTAAACATTAAGTAATGTCTACATAGACTACATTGTTTCTCACCAATCTTAATCCACTGGGATCCCTCCCGATTGCGAGACAGAACAGTATGACCTGCATAACTGGTAACGCGAAAATAAACAACATCACGCCGATGTTCCGCCACATTCTGAGGAAGTTCTTCTGGATCAGGGCCTTGATCTTACCGCGAGATGTCAGCTAGAAAGAAATAAAAATATATTGAGAATTTAGAAACCCGCTTCATTTCTTACCTTTATCTATTACTGTGGAGAAATTGCAATTTAAGATACTCACATTAAAGCAATCTCCGCAGTCTTCGCATTCAGATTTGACAACTTCTGTCACTTTACCCGGCAGCTAGAATAAATATTTTACGGTTATATTTCTCACTCAATACAAATTGTTTTTTATCACATGTAAGCTATACTGCATGTGTACTCACGTCCCCATTGGAACCCGCGGCCTCCATAATGAGCACCTCTTTGCTCTGATGGAAGTTGAGTCCCACGACCTGTCCGTCCTCGGCAGCATAGGGTGCCTCCTCTCGCTTAGACATCTTGTTTAGCCCTAGCGCTCCACCCGAGATGTTCAACTCTGCTACTTGGTTGGATTGGCCTTAGAGAAAATATGTTTTCGAAATTTATAACTAAGGTCCTTTTCTTACCTGTTCACGAATTATGACCCAAGAGACAAAATATAAGCGAATGATTTGTTTTGTAGCCATTTTGTTGTGTTGTGAAACTGTGTTCTACGTCAGAATTTTTAGTGCAATTGTATAAAAAAATAACATAAAATAAATATAGACCTTAAGAAGGATGTTTTATAGTCATTTTGTGAAGAAGTAAAATATCTTATAAGATTATGTGGAAATAAAGGAAAAGCTAGTTGAGCTAGATGTTGGTCGTGTCGGAAATGATTCAGTGCTTATAGTACAATGGAGCACAGCACTGCATATAAAAACGAATAAAGATTATCATACCGTAGATAACATTACAGTAATCAGTGATGGTTTTCACTTGTATATTTTAAATCAACTAACTACAAATTGTACAGTTACCGTCAATAATTGTATAATTTTGATGATTATTTGTAGTAAAATTTTATCAGTCATTATTAATTTTGTGTGCGAGTGTACGCGAGCGTGCAAGTGTATTACAAAACAAAGCAAGGTGATGGGAGTCGGGCCTTGAGCTTGTTAAGTGACGAAACCTTTACATGGTTATTGTTTTAATGCATCACTTTTATGATCAAGTTTTTATTGTGGATCGTCTTATTGTTGTTTTAATGACATAGAGTAAAAAATATGTAAAAACAATGATCAATTCAAATCAATGTTATTTTGAATTTAATAACATATATAGATGCAGTTCATTTACATAATTATTTTAAGTGTTAAGTGCTGTAGCTAAGAGACAGAGTTACACAAGTAGAAAATATTACAATTTGTAAAATCTCTGAGACGTTGTATGTTATGTACATATTACGTAATAATTACACAACTCATTTTAAATATACTGATTTGTTAAATATTCTTTGCTTTAATTCACGAATTAGGTTTCGCACTAAGTCAATAAATTCGAAGGTGTTTTATAAATGAGATGTATATGTGATTGCGAGATTGTTTTTGTATAATTAGTTACATTTAATTTGACATTGAGATTGATCTATATAATTAGATAAGTTTTATATACATAAAATCATTAACAAAAAATATTCAGACTTGCAAAAGCTATATTCAAACTAACAATAATATAACAGTACATTGGAATAGTTAACGAAGATTGTAGTTAGAAAGTATCCAGCTATATCCATATTTGGAACCTTTCAACTGATCTAAAGTTTGAACCAGAAGAACATAATCACGAATGTGAAAGAACGAAGTGTTAAATGTAAGGCTTGCAAGTGTGTGTACTGAGCGTACGTGTTGTATATTGTGTAATCCAAGTTGAGAGGTCGAAGGAAACCATTGAGAGTATGTACGAGCGCGTCTGTGTGTGTTTGGTTTTCAAATAGACTTTATACCGCTCGTGTGAGAAGGTGTTCATGTGTTCTTTAGGTACTTACCCTGCCGTCTGGATAGCTTGAGGAACACATCCTCGAGCGACACACAGCTGTACATGTGCAGGAGGGCCTGTGGAGACTCCTCGGCCAGCAGTCGCCCGCTACGCATCAGACCAATCTGAGGGATGGCCACGATAATTCTTACAATTAGTTTATAGGTAAATTTGTTAAGGCATTAAGGGACTTACACTGTTGATAAATGTATTTATCATACAGTCATTCTGCTTGATTGTCAAGCGAGTGATATTGCAATTTTTATTCTCAAATTTTAATCTTTAATAACTTTCACACAGTAAGTACAATTTCACTCTCTAATCGAAAATACTGCTCGACTAATGTTAACAAAAAGGGCGCCAGCTTAACTCAATACAACACATTGAAAACCATTTTTGATTGATTATTCCTCAAGGACATGACCTATCACCGATTTTTTTGCTTATAAACATTCACCAGTTCTCACAAATTTGAATCAGAACGGTTCATTAATTACAGAGAAGTTTGATGACGTAGAATGCATTTGACCCAACAACAATGTTTCGCTCCTCACTCGCATATAGAATGTTACGAAACTTTAGCCTTTGGACCTTAAAGCTATTAGAATATTTTTTTATAATGTTATTTTTTTATTTGCGATGAATAATAAAGCTTTGGATGTTTTTATTGAAGTAATTATTATTATTTTTTAAACATTAAGTTTATGTTGATTTTTATTGTTTTTGTATATATATTATGGTATTGACTAAAATCGTGTATATAATCAATAACATGTTAAAAAACATACAGAATATAATAAGTATAAAAATTTCCGGTATGAAAGAAAAAAATAGAAGATAATCAGCTTATAATATACTTACTTATATTGATACATTATATATATTGATATTCAAGGCTTGTGACCTAAACCGATGAAGGTCGTTCGTTAAAATTTTATCAAATATCTTGCCATTTTATAACATGAATGAATAATGTCAAGCTTAACTTTATATTATAAATTTTAGTTTACTTAAATTTCCTTTTTTGATTTCGTGCGTCTAGTTTCTGAAAGTGCTATGAAAGCTATATTATTATAAGGTGCTATAAAAGCTATATTATTATAAATATAATAATACATGTATTTTAATAGGAATGCTATTTAAAAATAAAGCGAAGTAAGATTCGTTTATAACAGAATCCATTCGGGTTTCAAGAAATCATAAACAAGAAACACAAATGATTTGAAACTAATCAGAAAAATAACAAAAAATAGCTTGAGTAAACTGCTTTGGTATACAAGTTAATCATGAAACACGAATGTTTAAATACATACAATATGTAATTAAAAATATCAGAACTTTTGTAATGACAGATAAACAAAAGCAATGCTGAAAAATATCAGAATATATTATTATTATCTAAAGTCAAAAGCTTTCAAGTTTCCTTATTACGTATAAGAAAACATTTTGTTTATGTTTGTTTATATTAAAGATAAATAATAAAAGACACTTTATAGACTTTTATAATTGAATAAAACTACTGCCCAGTAAATATAATATACATAAGAGAAATGAAAAGTAATTCGTAATGTTCAAAAAGTTGTAAGGTGAACTGGCGGGACGACCGTGAACACGAGTGAGCGACACGTGACTTTATTTGAGTATAATATTTAATATTCAATATCAAAAAAAAATTTTGAATGAATATTTAAATACACGATAAAAAAATCAAATATTCGTGAGACTGACAGTCTAACCTCTCCCTTCTCGACTGGATTATAAAGAAAATACTAAACCCCGGCATAATTTTATGTTTTAGAAGTTTTAAGAAAGTTCAGTTCCGTAGAGTATTAATTCTCAGAAGCTAGTCAAATAGCTAGTTTTCTTATCTGTAGGGATATCATAATCTTATTTAGAACATAAATAATTTTATTAAATATGAATACATAACAATCAATTGAGAACAGCTCAAAATGGTACTCACGCAGTGCGCCTGACGCGCTTCCTCGATGTAATGCGTGGTGATGATAACGGTCTTGTCTCCCGAGCTGGTGATGCGCACAAGATGCGTCCAGATGGACTGTCGCAGCAGTGGGTCCACGCCCACTGTGGGCTCGTCCAGAATCAGCAGCTCCGGGTCATGCATCAGCGCCACTGCGAATGACACCCGCCGTTGCTGACCGCCACTGGAAGAGATGGTTTATTGTCAGATTTGGTCTTACGGGTCAAATAAAAATTCGATCTTCGATCCGAGATCCAAATAACCTTGGGTGGGTGAGGCTGACCGCCACTGGAAGAGGTGGTTTATTTTCAGATTTGGTCTTACGGGTCAAATTAAAATTCGATCCGAGATCCGAGATCCAAATAACCTTGGATGGGTGAGTTCAAACTAAGTTCAAATGTCGGTTATCGACAACTCAAGAAACAGAATCTGATAACACAGAGAGATAGATTATTTCCTGCTAAAAATAATGTATCAAAAATCAAGATCAATAATTAATTTCAGAAAAACCTCTCAAATGTTATCTTAAATTGATAATTGTGAGTGCGGCAATTCGAACAATATATATTCTTTAATACAATTTGATTCGCATGCAATATAAAAAAAGTCTTATGAATTATTGTATCTTAATAAAAGGGTTTCAAGAGAAATAAATCTCACGAAGAAGGGTCGTTTAAATTTAATAAATATATTAATTAAAATTAATAATCACAATAATTTTTAATTTGACAGAACCAAGACTAGTCTATGTATAAATATTAGTCGTTAATAATAAATAAACTGGTTCAGGAAACAACCGAGCCAGATTGTCGCCAAAAACTCGCTTATCAAATGATCTATTCATTTTTTAATTAAAGATGTTTAATAAATATTTGGTAGAATATAGATTTAACCAGTTAAATTTAAAAAAAAATAAAATTAAGTTTATTGACACAGACAGGACTCGAACTCGGAGTCGACTGTTTCAATGATTTATTCTTTTCATATTTTTTATAATGTCAATTGCTTAACATGGCTAATGGCATAGCTATAGCTAGCAAGTTTCAAACATTAAACAAAATTATTTTATAAATTCATTATTAATAAATCAAATTTATAAAAATTCCAAACACGGTACATTAAAGTACCTATTTATTTAAATGACTTCTCTTCTCTTATTTCAGCATATAAAATAAAATTAGATATACTTCATATACCCAGTGATTTTTTTTTTAATTATTTTTTTTACTTTTCTTCACATTTAGTCTGTATTTGTCATATTAATCATTGAAATTTGGGATAGCATGTTTAAAAAGGAGTCTGTTAATACAGATATCTTAAAAAAACTATATTAGTGAGTCTTTTGCACCATATTTTTTTTTTAAATTTATTTTACATTTATATCCACATATACAATGTTAAACATACTTGGGATTACGTTAAAGTGATTAAAACGTTGAAATCTTTTACATGATATAATTACAAGTTTTCTAGAACTTTTATTGAATACTAAATATAAACCACGACTTCGTTCCAGTTGGACTCTAACTAATTTATAGAGAAAATACCCAGAGTCCCGGTAAAATCTGTTTAGATGTTTTGCATAAAAGCCCGAACAAACAAACAAACAAACAAAAAAAAACGATAATTTTATGTACCTCATTATATATAAACTTAATTATATAATCATGAGTTATAAAAAGCATAGCAAGCAAATAATCATGAGTTAAAAAAGCATGTTTCGAAATCAGAGAGTCTTACATCTTATTACGTATCCATAGACACTGATATAAGTAGTATGACCGACATCGACCAATAAAACAAAATTGATATTGAATAATATTATATAAGCTCGTCATCTGCACTTTTTATATGAAAAACCATAAAAAGTTTCTAAGTTTGAATATAAGATGTAATCTTCACAACTATGTCTCTGGTATGAAATTATTTTAATGATATCTGGGATCTACCTTCAAGGTAGTAAAGTATTATTATTCTGTTCCAATGAAAATTTTTTTTTTTTTTTCGTGACCTTTTTTAAATTAAGTACAAGAAAAAACCGCTTTAAAGTACTCCTTTCTTACAACGTTGCCTTGACAGACTAACGGATATATCCGTGTTATCTTTAAAAAACTATTGATTTTTTATTTATAATTTATATATAAAACCTTTTTATTATAGTCTATAAGAAACATGTTTATTTTATTATAATAACAAATATTATTTTATTTTATTATGATTTACGAACAACGATTTGAATTATGCTGATGTCATTCCGTTTCTTGTTATATACACATTCAATATAGACATCTTTGGTACAAGACAAAAAGTTAATCTCTGTAAGACTCCGACAATGTATCATTATATAGCCTCAGGTATTTCTTTATGTCTAATGCCTAGTCATTGTCAATTCTAATATCACTTAATTTAGAAAGTAAATTACATATTCGTGACTTGTAAATCTTTCTAAAAATATATTTAAACTAGGGGTCGCCCGCGACTCCGTCCGCGCGGTTTTTAGTCTTTTCTCAGCGCACGCGAGGAAAGCTCTCAAAAAAGAAATCTTTTCCCGTTTTTGCAGCATTTTTCATTGCTGCTGCCTTCCTCAATAAACGGACTATTCAACACAAAAATATTTTTTCAATTCGGGCCAGTAGTTCCAGAGATTAGTCCGTTCAAACAAACAAACTCTTCAGCTTTATAATATTAGTATAGATGAAAAACATTTCAAGATAAAACATGTTAGCATGTTAGGCTTTTATATATTTTAAAAATATTGATTTAAAAAATGAACGCCATCTTGAATCTGCTTTCTGTGTCATACCATCCCCACCACTTTAATAACTAACAGGGTGGAGTAATCTTTATTTAGAAATATTTTTTTTTTTTTTATTATTAGTATTAGCATACCTACCAACATAATATTACGTGTGTCTTTAATAAGCTTTTGCAATAGCAGTAGCTACTTCATCCATAATTCTCTATCTATCCCTGTATAACATTCCTCACTATCTATCTATCCCTCATTGTATAATAACACTCTATATAACCCTGTATTGCGTCTTACATATATATAAAATATCCATCAAAAGTACATATTAAAAATAGTTATTACTTCAAAGAAAAGCGATATATAAAGAACTGATATGTTCAATGCTTATTTTAGGGTTGGTTCCAAGAAAATGTTGACGTTATCGTTGCTTTGGCAATCCGATTAAATTACAATAAAAAATATATGAAAAACTATATATTTAGGTGTTATTAAAAGATAAATACATGATATTATCGTAAACTATAAGTACGGAACGAGGTAGTTCATCAATCTCAGAGCCTCACAAGTGATGGTGTAATTGAAGAGAAAGCAGTGATGTAAGCACATTAATTATTATGCAGATTAAAATTTATATTGTCTATTATCTAACGGTAATAACATCTTTATAATTATCCCAGAAACTACTCACGTAATGTGTTATTACGAGTTATGGATTTCTAAAAGGATGCTATGTTTGGTAAAAACTTTTACTAAGTAAAGAGTATTAAAGATTTTATTTTGGAAGAAAATTAAGCTAACTATTTTTGTACTTAAGCCGATTTATATTATTCTAAATATTGTACTAGATAACTTCCTATTTAAAAAAAAAAGAAATAAAAATATAGTCCATTTCCAGTAAAAAAAAAATGGTAACAAAAAGGAATTAAGTATATTTTTTTATTGAACTAAATATATACTAAGCAGATTATATTTATTCTTACAATAATACCAGATACAATATTTCTGTTCCCATCCTTAGTAAGACTGAAAGAGAAATATATTCCCTTTCTAGTACACTCTCTTTCTTTCCTAAAGCTATATAATACGGTTCATTCATAGTAAAAGTCGTTACAAATGCGTCAACTCCTACCGTGTAAGCAGCTAATGAGGGTCATTACAACAATGGGCGTGACAAACCCAATGTTCTGCCTCACGATAACAAAGACTCGTATATTTATGAACATGGACGAATTTATAAGGCTGTAGTTCCAATCGTTAGTTTTCCTAACGGTATTCTTCTTCTTATAAAACATAAAGAAAATATGGCTATCCGAGGGAAGTAAAATTTTACGTAACAGTGTTAGTAAGTTGACAAATGACGTAGTGGTATTGTACAAAACGAAAAATTGTAGCGTTCTGACTGTAGTATAGTTCGTGCAATTCACGAAGACGCGCCCCACCAATTTTTACGAAAATCCAGACTCGTTACGAAATATGCTCTATTTTATATTTTTTAAATGTCGAGAAAATAAAGATATCTGGTGCTAAACTTGTCAGCACGTCGAAAAAAGAAGAATACATGAGATATTTTGACATCGATTTTAGTTTTGTTATAAATGTCGGTGAAACATCAGACTCGGAATCAGATATTTCTGAAACGAGTGATTAACGATTTTCTTTTCTCAATATAGATAAAAAAAACTACGTCAGTACGTTGACAAATGACAAAGTTCATATATAACGTAGTGGTATTGTACCAAACATATTCAGTGCGGTACAAAGCTTCATTCAAACCTGTAATTACCGTGAAAATGAACGTGAAATAGACGTGGGAAAAATGAATTGAGTGTGCGAATTATTGGAGACTAGAGAATTGAAAGAATATTTATCTATACTAATATTATAAAGAGGAAAGGTTTGATTATTTTTTTGTATGTTTGAAATGAATAGGCTCCGAAACTACTGGACCGATTTCAATAATTCTTTCACCGTTGGCAAGCTACACTATTCCCGAGTGACATAGGCTATGTTTCATTTTCAAAAAAAAAAAAAAAAAAAAAAAAAAAAAAAAAAAAATAGGGATGATTACTAAAACTTGAATATTCTAACGCAAGGTGTTAAAAAATAAACAAAAAACTGCGTGCGCTGCGAAAACGGTGAAAGTTACGCAAAAATGATATTCTATGAAATTGTTCCTGTTAAAAAGTTCCATAGATTACACGAAAAGTGACCTACCCGCGGGCAGAGCCGCGGGCAACAGCTAGTATTTTATAAAATAGGTATATTCTTTAATTTCGAATTATTATTAATTGTATATTATAGATTAGACAAAGGACGTTAAGTAATAATGAAAAAACAAACGAACACGCAAAAAATCTCGATGTCTGGATTCCAATCAGTCTAGAAAACATATTTTGAAGGTTATTTGAAGAAGGTTGTATATAACATCACACTTCTTTAAAATGAGTACTAGAGTTTTCATATATCAAATATGAGGTTTTCATTATTTATTTAAATAAATCTGTTCTATCATCGGGTTGAATGTTATATGTTTTGTGCATTTAATTTTCGTATGTATATAATTTTTATATTCTCGCAGACAGAGTCGAAATAAGAGCTAGTTTTGTATAATTATAAAAACAGTAATGTTCATTTATCTGTTCATTGCGTGTTATTTAATTAATCTGCCAATACTTAAGTCATAAAAAACACATATTATTTATTTATTTGTATAGCGCCTTGGCCTTTTGTAAAACTTAAAACAAAAAATATTACATAAAAAAATATTGTAATCTGTGTTTATTTTAATTATTTCCTTTAACTACTTTTGTAAGTTATATGTTTGTCGTAATTTTCTAGATAAATATTAATGCTTACAACATATTGATAATGGATTTAAATTATTTTTTTTAATGTTGTCTTTCTTAATCAGTAAAAACTAAAAAGTGATTCATAGTTGTGGTAAACTTAATAAAAATTTAAACAAGAATTGTAATCCTCTAAAAAACAGATAAATCATGTATTATATTAAATAGAAAACAGCCAGGATTCGAATCCGCGATCGTTCTTTGGTCCTTGATTGTAATTTAAGTTATTTCATTGGAATTTGTATAAGCCCATATATCTAGTTTATCTTTACGCAGATACTCCACCGTCTACTTCCTCATTTTTATATACTTATATGTAACTTTACATAATAGGTTTTATTTATTTCTTTTTTATTTTTTTACTTTTATCCACGGACACGTCACCCATGCTCTTATCATATTTAGTCTGTATTTGTCAGATTAATCATTGAAATTTGAGATAACATGCTCAAAAAGGAGTCTATTAGTACAAGTATCTTAAAAACTATATTATTATTCCTTTGCACAGTAACCTACATAATATTATGTTAGATGATTTATTAAAAACAAATAAGATATTATTTATCTTTGTAATATACATGTGTGATAATAATATAAACAAGGGACGCATTAAAAAGGCACATTAAATAATGATGATTGACAGACGGGGTACAGTTTATTTTAATATATATTTCGACAAAGCGTCACAATACTACTTGCAGATATGGACCAGATTTAAATATTTTTTTTCTTGAAATACACGTAAATATATAATTGTTTGCAAATTAGAAGATTTGCAAAGATCTAATAAAAAACTAATTTAGATAAACCACTTGACATTTGACTTGTTAAATGGCAAAATATAAAAAATGTGTGTGTGTGCCTGCGTATGTAACAAATAATAAAAGAGGGAAGATGAGAGACCCATACTTATCTTTTTCTAATCATACATGCAAGAGAAAGAGGCGGATAGGTAAAATGAGCTTTTCCTTTATTAGGGACGCGTTTTTATAATAAACTCTATGCTAGATTGTTACAAAGTACTTCTAAAACGAAACGTCATTTAAATATGCTTAAAAAATACTTGACCGGCTATGGACATACCACGGAACCTGTTTTCGTAAAGTTATTTCAATTCCTCGTTAAGTTGTTTGAGCAGGTTATGATTTAGTAAGAAATTATATGGTCTCGGATATTATTCAGTTTTTTTAGACATTTTTTTTGGTTGTTGAATATCATATTTACTTTTTTTAATTAATTTATTTTACGAATGCTAATATTTAATGTTAATGTTCTTACGATATGAAATGTTTGAGTTTTATTAATGAAGGACAAGGATCAAGGTTTTTTTATTATAATTCAGTATGAATTATAGGTATTTACATAAGGTAGTATATTTACACCCAGACATTACCTGATTCTGACATTCATTATATTAACAAACAAGTAATAATCTTTAAAAAGGTCCTACCAGTAATTTACAAATCAAAATAAAAGTACAAATTTAAAAGAAATATATAAAAAACATTTTTCGAGTTCTCTTGTGATATGTTTAAAAAACAGGAAGATAATATTTTTTTTACTATTATTTATTATACTACCCGGTAGACATATATGGATAAAATTTACTCACTTTATTGTTTATTTAGAAAACGATAATAAATAATATACTTCATATTAATAAGACTTGAAATACTGTTTTATTTTTTTACTGTATTTGATACCTAAAAAAAATATTTTATAAAAAAAAATAAACAGGAGTTTTTAAAATATATATTTTTTTACAACCATTTACAAAAAAATATTGTAATTTTTATTTTTAATTAACATGTTTAGTTACGTACTTGGAAAAACCAAATCGTTTTTAACCATTTTGTGTGAGGATTTCTTTCATAAATTATATGGAAATATGGTGATGTTTATAAAAGTGACAGAAGCAAGTACATTGGTATGCAAGTTGCAACTTGGAAAACGAGGAAGACTCATTTGATAAAGAATTAATAAGAATAAATCATAAAAAAATACGAATAAGACCCAAGTATTTTTTTACACTTACATTATTGTTTTTATTCAGAAATCTTTTGTAATTTGTAATTATTAAAATTTTCTTTTGGCATTCAGTTAAAGTCTAAAATCAAGGTAAATTTCTTTTAAAGGTTTATTTATTATTTCAGATTTGGCCGTGATACAGTTTTTGGACACCTGGCCTTAAAATAAATAACATCTAGGGTATATTTAACCTCGTATGAAGCAAATAAGTTGCTAGCTATAATCACCAGAATTCACAAAGATGTTTTTTTTTTTAGTTTCAAGAAGACCCCTTCCCGTCTCACTCTCATCCTCGTTTTAAGGTGATAAAACATTTCGGAGATGCCAACTTACAATTAGTACGAGAACCTTACATGTGCACTGGCCTATAAATATACAGAAATCTACCATAGATTGCGGAAAACTTATAGTATAAGGGGATTGACTCACACAACCATGGTTTCCTCTGTGGTTCCATGGTTTCCTATGTGGAGGGGTTCCATGGTTTCCTAGTGTGTACTCACCTCAAGTTCTTGACCATCCTATTCTCGCTGGGTAGGTCGAGGAAGTCCAGCAGAAACCGCAGGCGGTCCACTATCTCTTTTGTCTCCATGCCGAAGATCCAGCCGAAGTACATCATGGTCTCCTTGATGGTGAACTCCCCGTACAGCGCTATCTCCTGCGGCATGTACCCCACGCGCTTGCCCGGAACACCCGACCCTATAAGGTTTAGGGATCATGTCTTTTCTAGTTCTGATAGGTCTTTTATTTACTAATTTATATTTTGCGGGTCATGACTTTTCCAGTTGTACTAGGTCTTTTATAACTTATTAATATAAATGTGTATTTTAATATAATATTTATTGTACGTTTCTGTACAAATAGAATTATAGTACGAATTCATCTTTATATTTAAATTCTAAGCCTCATAAAAGTGAGTCAATTTTTTACCTTGAATTAATAATTAGAATCTCATAAGATTTCATCACCGTGTGCTAAATTTATTAATATATTACTTCGGTATGACAAAAAAAATCTCTTAATAAAATGACTAAGATTAAGAATTCTTTATTTAATTTATATTTTACAACTAATTAAATTCAATTGTAGTAACTTAACAAATAATATATACATAAAACATTGGTAATGTAAAAACAAAAAATATATATATAAAATGTATAATTATTAAAAAATATATTTTATCGAAAATACAATCATTATAGACCATACTAAATTAAAGGATGTCTTACCTTTAGTCCCAGGTTTACCTCCCAACACCCATATCTCCCCCCGATTCAGTTTTCTTCTCCCCACTATACATGATAGCAGCGTGGTTTTCCCGCAGCCTGAAGCGCCGAGCAGACCATATCTACAGACAAACATAGTAAAATTAATAATAATATATGATAATTTATAATATAAATATTTTTTATTGAGCACCAATAAACAAAAAATGTAAAACAATGATAACAAACTAAAAAAATTCACACTATGGTGTATCACAGAAAAAGGATTTCAGCCAGGCAACCTATAAGGTTGAGGAAATAACATACATACATACTAAACATACAAACTATACAAACATACATACTTATTAAACACCATAGGTTTTGTTTTTTTCTTGTAATCTTTAAAAACCATATAAACGTGGCTTACATAATTAAATATAAAATTAAAATAATTATTGTTTTTATTTTAAATATAATTATTGAATAATTTATGAAAGTATAAAAAGTCCTAAGTTCCAATACTAATAGAACCTCATTGTATTGTATAGTAACCGGCAATAAATATTGCACATCGACCTTTGGAAAGAGACAGTCGGCTAATTTCGGCTTCATAGAGCGTTATCACTGTCGCAAGAAATACAATCATTCCTGTATCTATTAGGAGCTGTTAAAACAAGTATAATTTTCTTCTTTTCTAATTATATTTATTTTATGTATAAAAACATTTTTTTTTTCTATAAGTGGTTATTTTAATTGGGGAGTAATATAATTTAAGAAACATGCTTTTTATTATTTAAAAATTTTATTATTTAGGAAAATTATAACTGCACATAATAAAAACCATTATACCCATTCTTAAAATGAGACGTTGTAATTCAGTAGCCGGCACTAAATATTACCCATCGTCCTTTTGAAAGAGACAATCGGCTGATTTCGACTTCGTAGAGCATTATCTACCACACTATCTATTTCTCAAAATAATAATTAAAGCATAGAAGGAGCTTCATATGTTTAAGGCGTACCTACACTGCCGTAGACAACAATTTTTTTTCTAGTTATGTAACATTGTGTAAACTTATCCGCGATATCGGTAGTGATCCTTATCTCTATGGTAGTACCTACTGTTTTTAAAAGGCTGTTTAAGTGCTTTCCATCACTTGCTAGAACGAGATACATCAAAAAGTACTATCATTTTTTTATTTAGGATTTTGCCGTGTGCGATAACGTTCAACTATATTCCGTTCTAGAAAATAACTAAGTTGGCATTTAAAAATAATCAATACGACAAATAAACTAGAAAAACAAAATCAAAAACATTTATTGAAAGTAAATTTAAAAAAAAATGGTCAGGTTAATACATATTTTTAATTTTTTATTCGCCACTTTGAGAACGTCTTATAAAAGAAACGACAAATAAATTACAATAAAACTACAGCCATATTTTTCTAAACTATTAAATATTAGTTATTAAAATATTGCGGACTAAAATGGTTCTATTCCCAATTTTTCTGTGCAATCGTGTCGATCCATATCTGTCGTCAGTTAACGTCGACGGAAAATCTAGAATAATAATCCCTAGATGTAGCACATAGATGTTGCAGAATTCATTAGAATAATACTGGATTAAATTATCGATAACTGTGCTTTTTACAACACTGTAGCAAAAAAATATATATAGAAGCATTCAACACAGTTTAGTCAATTGCACTGATGGACTAGTGATAAATACAGCTGATAGTGACAGTGATATTGACCTCTTTGAGAGCACAGATGGTGTAATGGAAGTAGCTGAGAATTAGAATTATTATTATTACAATGTCTCATTTCAAGAATAGCTATAATGGTCTTTATTATTTACAGTTATAATTTTCCTAACTAATATTTTTTTTTCATTTCAATGACTTTCTGTTATGGTGTTACAAAAGACCCTGAGTACAAGAATTTAACAATCGTAATTGAACTTTATTCCTAAGATTTAAGGTTAAAAACGTTTTAGCTGTTAAAATTATTAACCTTTTTATGATATTACATAGCACTGATAATTTCTCATTTAAATAGGACTATATGGTCCATAAATAAATAAATAACTATAATTGCATAAGTTGATAAAAAATGCTATGCAATAGCTTTACCGCGGTAGTCTCCGAGTGCTACACGTCTTTTTTTATTATTTTATTTTACCCCAGCTTAAAGCCACCACTTATAGAAAAATTTGTGGCTTTTATACAAAGAATAAAATAATTATCAATAGAAGCAAATTATACTTGTTTTAACAGCTCCTTATAGTTACCATACTGTTTCAATTTCGTGCGACAGAGATAATGCTCTACGAAGCCGAAATTAGCCGATTGTCTCTTTCCAAAGGTCGATGTGCAATATTTATTGCCGGGCACTATAGTTTATTATTGGATTCTTATATAGATGAACTTTAAGACAAGTAAAATGTCATTATGTTCTTATTATTAAAATTAACTTATATGTACGTAATTAAAAAAATATATATATATTCGGAACTAAGAATTAAATTTCTCAAATACAGCAAGGGTTATTACAAGATTATTGTACAAAGGCAGCCGAAGACTAGAGACAAAATACATATACACACACATGAACACACACACACACACACACACACACACACACACACACACACACACACACACACACACACACACACACACACACACACACACACACACACACACACACACACACACACACACACACACACACACACACACACACACACACACACACACACACACACACACACACACACACACACACACACACACACACACACACACACACACACACACACACACACCCACAAACACACGCACACACGCGCACACACACACACACACACACACAAACGTTTACAAGTACTCATCACATACATGATGATGAAGCAATATAATTCCCGTCAACTCCATAGCATCGCTGTTATTGTGTTTTTAAGTTTACAAGAAACTTTCAGCTAATTCATTCTGTTCTGTTGTTAGAAATTTCTTTCTCTTATTGAGTAATTAATCTGTGTTGGAAATTGTATTTATAGTTATTGTGATATTTGTATACGTGGAACTGAAAATAGTTTCCGGATTATTTAATAAAACTGACATTATATGTATGATGCGATCAAAAAAGGCTAAAGTTTCCAATAAATATAGTTGTTGTATTCCGGAAAACAATGAAAATATTAAATATGTATTTTATATCTCAATAATACGGTCTTTTGATGTCGAATAAAGTCAATTATTTTAAACCAATATTTAGTAAATAATTATTACTATTGAATAAATTGAATGCGGTTTTTAATATTTACTTGTTAAAATGTTGACTAAGATATTAATTCTCGTAACTTATGTTATACTTGGAATTGTAAACATACTCGAGGTTAATAAGTTTAACTTTTTGTCTGTTAGTTTGTTCTTTTTCTTATTACACAATGATAGTTATGTTAAATCGAGAAACATCGGTAATTTTTGGTCATAATCGGACACCCCACAAAAGCATAAAAATATAGCATATTACAATTAATATAAGTTAAGAAAATCTTTAACAAAATATAATTAAGTACAAGGCAGAAGGCGAAACAGGAAAATTATGTAGAAATTTGTGCAAGGCCGGAGTGTGAAGCGCTGGTTACGAACTGTTTATTTAACTTGAATAGTATTTGAAATAGATTTGAAATAATTAATTTATATAGCCCTTATACTTTGAGGAATTTAAACTATAATAAAGTGTATATGATATACAAATACTACATATTAACTAAGTTAGTTAATTAATTAATTATATCAAGTTCAAAATTAACTTAAGTTAATTTTGAACTTGATAAAATTAATTAAATGACGTCTGCATATCTCGAGGGAAAACAATGATACCATTTGAAAATGATATCCCGATTTTCTTGCCATTACAAAAAAATAATAATTTGAAATCCAAAATCATTTAATTGCATATATTTAAATCAAAAGATATTTCATTTAGAATGATATATTACATATATTTTGAACATTTAAATGAACAAATATTAATAGAAGTAAAAACAAATGAGACTACATATATATACATATAACGTCGGTTTCGACATCGTCCGCGCTCGTGCGCGCAACGGACAAACAGACCGTTGCGATTATATTACGTATACTTGATGTAGCACACTTTTCTTATTATATTTAATGAGTGTTTCTTCATTGTCCTTCGAGTTATTAGAGCCATCTAGTATTTTATATGCCGTATCCATAATGTTTTTATTTATGAATTCCGTTATAATTGAGATTGCCATATATGCGATTTATAATTAAGTTGATCTCTATCTCTATCTCTATCTTTTTATGATTAAGTATCTCTTTCTAAATTGTAGAGTGACTTTTTGATTATCAGATGCTATTTTGATTTAATAATTGCATTCTTCATTTGCGGTTAAATTATTTAATTAAATTTAACCACTGCACACTACAGTTTTCAGTAACTTTCAGTTTATCGTTATTGCATATACAGGGTTATTTGTAATTAGTTGAGCACCTTTTGCAGGCAGCCCCTCTACATCAATCCTAACAACATTTGTTCTACGACTTTTTAAAATAATAGTTTTAAAATTTTATTTTTTCCCATACAAAATTTATTTATTGCCTCTAAACGTGCATTAAACTTGACCACGAAAGAGAGGCCACGCAACTTGTCAAAATATGTGCCAAGGCCACGTGCATCGGGGCGCGGGGCGGCGGGGTGACGCAGCGGCGGCTATGCTATGTTAGAACTTGATCATTTTCTAAGGTGTAATAAAAAATAGCATCGTTTTCCACTTTTATTTATTAACATATTTTCTACAATAGTCGAAACACATATTGTCTAACTGTTTTAGAATCTAATAAAAAAATAGTCGAAACACATATTGTCTAACTGTTTAAGAATCTAATGAAAAAACAAAATCTCCAATAGAAGTTGTCCACAAGTTGAATGTCACAATATTTTTATTTGGTTTATGAAATAAGGGCACTGTAACGATACCAAATTAATATTATTTTTACAAAACAATAACTTCTCTTCAACTTACTTTATACATATCATATTATCTCGTTTGTTAATATTTATATGATGGCAATAAAACAATAAGTTACTTACGAATTTCTTGAAGATTTCTTTCTTGAAAAACGTCATAATTTTCATTAATATTATTTAATTAAAACGTAAGAAGTGAATCGACTGTTTCTGACGTATAATATTCTCATAGAAGAAAACACATAAGTACCATAAAAACAAACAAATGTATACAATCCACTTTCAAAATAATAACTTTAGGCTTCTTAACATGTTGGATTGTCACTATATCACAAATAAAATTATTCTTCATCATGGTTTCTGCTGTTTCGAGTTGTTGTTCATTCTAGCTATAGCAAAACAGACCTTGTAAAGATCAGGACCCCAATGCTCCATTTCTCAGCCAAAACTCGTATTTCTTTTCATTCTTATTTCTTCTATTTCAGACAATCAATGTATTTTAAAAATATTTTAAATTACATTTCATAATTTCTTCTTCATGTTATAATCTTGAATTTATTTATTAGTTTTAATAGCAAGTCCATAAAATCGTATTGTCCAGTATGTAATTACAATTCATTATTTAATTATAAAACTCTTATCCGATAATTTTATTTTTGGTTAATGTAAATTGTGTTTTGTAATCCACATACTTGTCATTTTGTTTATTTAGTATTTCCATAGCAACATGGTGTAAAAGAGATGAAGCTATACGAAAAAAGCTGGCGCGCGCATTTAACAGTTTCTGACTTTCGCTAGCCTGCCGCGACCTATACTTTAGACTGCTTACAAAATACAGAGTAATAAATAATCGAGGGAGCAAAAATTTTTTTTGTTCGTTTATTCTGAGTTATTTATCAAGATTTTTTAAAAGTCGTAGAACAAATGTTGTTGGGATTGATGTAGAGAGGCTGCCTGCAAAAGGTGCTCAACTAATTAAAAATAACCCTGTATAAGTATATAAGAACACATTTTGTAAGCCCCTAGGTAAGTTAGGAAGAGTATATGTAAAATTTTTAATTAATGATTTATTTTCAAAATAAAACCAGTGATATTTATCAATAAAAAATATATAAATGACTTAAATTAAGTTAATTAATAATCCTATTATCATTATCACATCATTAGATGGGACTACGTGATCCAAAAAGCATACTTATCTATTGTCAGATATTATCTACACCGGTTTTCAATAACTTACTACAGATAGTCGATAGCTGAGAAGTTATAGTTCATTTTGTTACACTTATCTATCTTTCGTCATTGGTTTTCAAAAACTTACTACAGGTAGCCGATAGCGGAGAAGTTATGGTTCACTTTCTGTTACACTTATCTATCTTTCGTTATTAAGAATACGTATAGATATTTATGGTACTTTGACAGATTTAGTTATTATATCTATAGATAGTTTATTTACCTCTAAACTGTAGATAAGATCTAACATACAATAGTTTTAGAACATTTTATGACTATACAATTTCGCAACCTCTCTTAATATAAATACTAAGAAACAGTCATAACCAAGAAACATTAAACACTGTTATGAAATGAATATTAACATTTCGTAAATACATATCATTTTCCAAGTTGTCTAAGTAAAACAAGTTTGCAATGTACCTAGATACTGACTTCGAACGATCTATACGATCTATACGAGTTTGACTAGCCTGAATCTAGTTCAGGATATTTAAGTTTTTAGTGTTATTTTATAATATTTAAGAAACAATAACATGGAATATATAGAGTTCTAGTTTCAAATTGTTTAACTAAAAGCAATTCTTTGTACCTTTTTTACAATATCTTACTTTTATGTTTATCTATACTACAAAGTTAGAAACATTGGTTAGGATTTTCGAAAGAAGCCTAATAGATGGCACTATCGCTCTGGTAAAAACGATCATATAAAAAATGATTCATACACCGAAGCGAGTAGAGACTCGATTGCTCAATTGGTAAAGTGACGGGACCGTCTCACAGAGGTTGCGGGATCTATTCCCTGCCCAAATTATACTCGTTTTAAATTTCATTATTTAAAATCAAACAGAAGCACGTGTAGGTATTGATAATTTAAGACAAAGGCTTTTAGCTATGAATTGGATAAAGTTTTAAGACATTTTATAAGATAAAAAGTAAATTATAATATATTAATAGTTATAATACGTCATAAATAAAAAACAATGCGTGCTTAGTCAAGAAACAAACAGCGTGCGTCACACAATAAGGAACTATAAGGCTCAGTTCATAGGGTCACAATGGGTTGTTAAGTGTTGTACCATTATGGTCTAAGGCAGGCGATTGTTTGTACGTCCTTGGCTCCTTGCCAGGACCTTTCCTTCTTGTGGCAATATTTAATTTAATTATAAAATTATCTTTGTCTAGATATTGGTTAATATTATTTTTACGTTGTTTTTTTCTGCATATATTTTGATATCGTTTAAAAGTTTTTATATAACTATAATAAAAGTAAATATTTGTTTAATTAATAAATACATATTTTTATCAGGATTGATATCCTGACTTCAATGTATTTATTATATATGAGCTGTTCTTTTTTAATAAGTTTTAATAGTGTTTTTAATTTACATATCCAACAGGAAAGAACAAGAAATTTGCTTTTACCACAACCCAAAGAGTGCCTGGAATATTTAATTGACTTACTAAGTTAGGTATCTAGCAAAGCTGTTTTCTGAGTTTTTACGTTTATATTATTAATAATATGGAAAAACCCACAGGGAGTTACTTATAAAATTCTATGACAAAATCGGTATGAGGCTAAATTTGTAAATGAAATGTTTAAAATAATAATATTATTATTACACCGTTTTCAGTATATGACACAGAGCTTAATACAATGGTGTTTTGTCGATTTGTTCATGTATCACGAAAAAACTACAAGACAGTTTTAATACATGTTGGTTCTGTTAAAGGTTATTGCCCTAGCCAAGATATACATTTTTTTTCTGTCTTTTTGTGAGGGGAAAAAATGCTAGATTATGTTATAATTATAACTGAATAAAACTAGCAGTTATGATAGGGGAATGTTCGCTTAAAATTAAAATCGCTATATATATACAGTGCTTTTCTAGAAAACTCTTTATTAAATATTTTCTCAGTATTTATATGTGTATTTCTATGTATTTGTATCGTTGTCTAACACCCTTAACACAAGCAAATAATTTGCTTACTTAGGGGTTAGATCAATGTGTGTAATTTGTCCTGTGATATTATTATTATTATGGTTTATATCGAGTCTGGAGAGAAAGTGAACGAAGTCGCTGGCAACAGCTAGTCATGTAAGAGGATTATGATAATTTAAACAAGTGTGATATAATACTTACATGGTTCCTTTAGCGACTGACATGTTGAGGTTCTCGAGGACGTGATTAGGTCGTTTGTTGGACCCGTAGTGCTTGAAGGCATGTCTCACGCACACAGCTTGCTGTCTCTTCTGCCACATCTATTGTAACAATATCATATTGAAATTGGATTTAAGGACGAAATTAATAATCGATCTGGATTACAAACTTGCTTAAAATCTATTTCTCGATCTATCTGTTTATTAAAATCTTATTGATTGAGTTTGCTGCTTCATGTATTTCAATATTGAATTTTAGATTATTTATTAATTTGATGGTTCCAAAGTCAGGTCCGCTTGACCTAATTTTTGTTTAATTAATTTAAAAATTATTACACTTAAATAAAAAATATAATTATTTCTAGTTATAAATATTATTAAACATGTCATTAAGAATACTAAAAACAGTGATTATGTATCATTTTCTATATGCTAATTCATGATAATTTCTAGACTACTAAGGAAGTTAATGTTTGCTTTGAAACACGGGTCAAGATGACTGACCTTACAATGTTTTTCTCGGTTTATCCTGAGAGGATAATGATCCAGTACAAAACACTTCCTAAATATATATACTAAGTACCCATTGTTGTGGAACTCAATAACAATACAATAATTATATTCATTACTATATAAAACATTATTTGAACATTAACAAGCTATAAAAATGGGTGCCAAGGCTTCAAGGAAATATTAAAAATATCAATCTAATAATAAATAACAAAATCATAATAATGTCAAAGTTTTCTGAGACTAAACCGGCAAAGATAAAAGATATATTACCGTGACCAACTAATTATCGTCTTTCCGTGAACATAAAAAAAAAACTATTTAAATACAGCAAATAAAAGACACAAGCCAAATTACTACAACCTATGTCATTTTTAAAAATGTATTTATTCATTTTAAAAATGGCGATTTTTTATTCAAATATTTACTAAGACGTAGGTGTTAGTTAGCACATGTTTGTAAATCACAATAATCATTATATTATTTATAAGAAATCGATGTACAATCAAAAATTATTTCGAATATTCTAGATTGAAATTCGTTGATATGTTTGAGTTAGGTGTATATTTCTGTATTATAAAATAATTTGACATCTACATTACATAAATGTACATTGAAAATACTTGAATATTCTAGAATTAATTGTGTTTTGTTTCTTTATTTTTAATAAAACGTTTCATAAATATAAATTAATTATACGCATAGAGAAAAACCAGTTTTAAGTTTAATAAATGATACAAACATATGTTTTTAATTTATCTAAGCCCAAGATTCTCTTAGTAGACTTTTCCAAGGATTTCCAAGGATGATCCGGACTTTTAGTTTTCTACTGTAAGAACCATCAATAAAGATATAAAGCATCAGACAAAAATACCGTATGAATGGTTTGAACTTTTTACTATTTCATTATACCTAATTCTAAAAGCATTAAAATACATATAATACCAATCAGAATTTTAGAACCATTTCTAATTAAAGTAATATTGTATTGTATTCGATAAAATATAAGAACATAGATTTATTCATTGAAAAATTTGTAACGCTTGAAATGTTATCTGGTTTAAACTGGTTATTTAGTAAATATAGAACATCATTTACAAAAAAAGGCGAATAATAAACCACGAGTAGAAACACGAACTCGATAGCTTAGTTGACAAAGGAATGATTCGGAATCCTAAGAGTTGCGAGTTTGATTTTTGGTAATTGATTTTTATTCGAGGAGATATTTTAAAAGGAAGGAGACGTTTAATTTATTGTTCATATATTTCCGCATACTTTTGGATTGTATCGAATAAATAATTTCTATGATAAAGCATTTTAATTTATTTAGAAATAGTGGAGTTGCTTTTTTAATATAGACCACAGGCCAAAGATCATAATAGGTCTAATAAGTTTAAGGTAGAATTTTGCCTATTATATGAATGATTACAGTAAAATCTCACTAACTCGGCACTTCAATAGATCGACACGTCCAAAACGACACCCTGCGCCATTTTGTTTTACAGATAAAACTCGAAAACAGATCGGCCAATTTAGCTTATTATGGTTTATAAATCACCCCGTGGTTAGCGCAGACGTCTAACGTATAGCGGCGCAAAGGGGCTCGGGTTCGATTCAGGGACATTCATGTATGTGATGAGTATAGATATCTGTATAGAAACAGTATTTCTGGGTTTTGTTGTTTATTAAATTTATATTTTAAGTATTTATAAAGTGCATTGTGTTGTCTGACACCCATAACTCAGGTAAATTTACTTACTTGGGGTTTAGATTAATTTGTGTCATTTGTCCTGATATGAAAAAATATAAATAAAATCTAAATAAACTAAATTGGCCAAGGCGTTCGAGTTTTAGCGAAACTAACAAACAGCAATTGATTTTTATACATATAGATGTTTTTTTTCTATACAATCTATTAATCCTAACATTCCAATAATCCGGTAGAAAAAAAATTGACTGTAGGTATTATAAACAATCTAACTCACGGTATTGTTTTGTTTGTCGGGGGCGGAGAACTGTATCTGGCTCATCTTGGATTCTTTCTCGTCGCTCGTCGGCGACGATGGCGAGGTTTCTCTGTTGACAAAAAACATTATTAGTACATTTAATAATACAATACATTGAACATATTTAACATTATTATATTATAAAGGTTTCTATGCACTAAGCAAATGATGATCGGCTATTACTAGTACTTTGAGTTTAGTTAAAGTATAATACACAAGTGAAAGGTGTTAAAACTTCTACTCTTGAAGAAAAAACACAACTTTACTCACAATCACATGTATAATTCATTATTAAAAGAGACATTCCACTTTTTTATACGTGCAAAGGTCATAGATTATAGTAATTCTAAAATATCTTAATAAATCTTTGATTGGTTCTCAAGAAACAATTAAATTTATAATTTAGTGCTTACTGGTCTTTGTTATTCGTTTTATTTCTTAGTAATCTATGTTTACGTAATTTCATAATCAACTTGATAACAATTCTGCACATGTCACTTCATTGTAACCATTTCCAAGGTATTGTCTATTAGTATTCCTACAAAATAACAAAAAAATATTATTAGATACTTTGAATACTTAGAGTTGAAATCCTTTAAGGTCTATGAGAGCATCGTAGAACTAGAAATGCCGTGGTAAATATAGTCTTATTATTGTCTTCTTTAAACCACACTTCGTAAATAAATCACACATCAGTTATAACTGATTTTAAAGTCAACAGCAAAAATATATAAAATTAATTAATTAAAATAGTATTCACGGAGGTTCTATCCTCTCTTTGGAAGTATTTTAGAACCATGCAACTAAAATCTGACGAAGTATAAGTAAAATATAATTATAGCTGTCTGAAATAAAAAACTTTGACTTTATTTTAAATAAATAAGTATTACAAGATCATTATTTAAACGAAACAGTTTACGATGTATGTTCTACTTAAAATCACGCAATCAAAATGTTTAGGATTAAAACATTACGAATCTCAACTGTCATTGTTTCAGTTGATTTTAAAAATTCCGCAGGCATAGCCATTTTGTATGCATTTAACGTAGGCGTTTTGACATATTGTCCACGGTCATAGTGGCGAAATTGGTTACGATAGACTACGCGACTGAACTATATCCATCCTCCTCGCACGCGGCCTTGATGAAGAAGAGCTACGTGTTGCTATTTCGTTTCGTCAGTGTGACGTACCGCCATTATTTAATCGTATATAGATAAAATATAATTCTAATGGACATCACAGACGACCTGTTTTTTAATTACAGTGTATGACTTTCAATAATAATTTGCGTAACTTGTCTAGGCTGATTCTATGTAAATCATGTAAAATCAACTGATTATGGACGTTAAAAAATACAAAGAATAAACAACAAACTATATTAATATTCAACGTATAAAGGTAGAATCCTCCGTATAATGTAATTCCGTTACCCAAAAAATATTGCACAAGGAAAAAAAAGTACTTTTAAAAACCTCGATACTATACCAGAAGAAATTTTGTTTCAAAAATAACAGAAAACCCCGAAAAATCCTTGATATTTGTATAATTATACATTTTAAATGTTATTTTAAAGTTCAACGGTCCTAACTTTGAGAACATAATTATCTTGCCTCGTTAATCATCTCACTTTGTATATATAATATAGCCTAATATCCAAAGTTGAACCTAATAATAATGTTAAAAATATCAACAGAATTCAAACATGCGACTTACGTGACTTTTTATAGCTTTGTAACTGAGCTATCGTGTCAGTGCTAATTTTATACAATTTATCACTGAAGTTGATGTATTTAGTAAAATATTGCATGAATTAGGTATTTGTTTATATTACTGAATATAGTATATACTCTCAATAAGTATGTACGTATATTATTAAAATATAACATACCGTGTGTGCTGTCACAACCACACACAACCAACACTCATAGTAGAAAGAGATCTCTATATAAAGATAGATTATATTTTATTAGGTTATATAAAAACTTTGGTAAATAAAAATGACTTAAATAATGCTATTAGTCGAGTCTGTTTGTAATAACTCAAGTAGCAAGACAACTTTATATAATTATCGACAAATTGCAAGGACATCCACACTCGCTTCCTTTTTGCAACAGCCAAGCACCGACAATATTTTAATAGCTCTTAGCAATTTTAACGTTCAAACTGTACTTATAACTTTTATTATATATTTACTTTTATAAATCATTTACTTTTTATACAAATAAACATACGACTTCGTTCGAGTTGCTAAATATTTTGGATATAAAAATCATCCTAAATTGTGTCTTAAGTTGGAAATACATTCTTAAAAAAACGAAAAAACAGGCAACACTTGGTTTAGTTTAAAATATCTACATTTTAAATTTACAGAAAGGAACTAAAGTTTTATTTATATATGTATAGTCTTAACATAACTTTTTGTTTTAGCATTTCAAAGAAACCTACCTCTATGGTTGTCTAATATTTACTCAAAGTATTTGCATCGTGTCAGCAAAAAGTGTAGGAAAAATCCTTAAACAATGACTAGTGGCATTGACCCGTCACCCTCACTCATTGTAAATATTAATAATATATTATTTATTAAGTACCAGCTCTTGACGAAATCCTTCCACGTGTTTAATATTATAAAAAAAAGTAAAATATAAATGAAGAGAGACAAGTGACAAGGACAGTATAATGTTAACACGTGTTCATATTTATAAAATCTTGTTCTCAATAATTTTTAATCATTGTTAGTAATTCTACAAGCACTTGACAACAGTAACAACTATTACGTAATATATACATGCACACTCATATACATACACACACACATGTACACACAAACGCACACGCACACACACACACACCTATACGATATATTTACGATATATTTTGTTGTCTATTTAATTATTTTCTACCTTTCTTTTAAACAGCACCTCATCAGTTCATGATTCACGTTCAATCAGATACATTCCTTCAGTACGTGCTCTCATCGTTTCTGCATACAATGCACACGTCTGCTAAATATGAATTTCTTTGCCCTTTTGTCTCAACATATCTATTGGATGAGTAATTGTCTTATAAATGTGACTTGATAACAAAGAATTGTATATAAAAATATTATGAGAACTATATATAAATGATACATTATCCATTTGCAGGTTTGTTACTATTTGTTTGATGGTTTTAAATGTTAAAATCATTATGGTTAGAATTACTAAAACTGTACTGGGGATCATCCTGTAGATGGAATCGCGGGTCTAAGCTAGTATTATTAATGGAGATAAAATAGTTTAGTCGTAATTTTTTTTACGAAGAAGGTTATTGAGGACTTAAAAGACTTCAAGACATAGCTATCCAAATAAAATAGTATATTTTGTTGTGATCTCTAATGTAAAGAATTGTTGGCCGAGGTCAGGTGGAATTTAAATATGTATTCGAATCATGATTTGCTTACTTATCAAAATACTATGACGGTCTATGAAAGAAAAAGCATAAACGACAAAACAACTAACGGGTTAATAATTTAATATAATAATATCTATGAAATACAGAAATATATATTCAAACACTTACTAAATGAGGACAAAATCAAATTCAAAAACACACAATGAAACATAACTCAGAAACAGGTTTCATAAGAGACGAACATACAGTGGGAAGTGTCATTGTTTGACGCAACTAATAAGCTATTACCTGTGATCTAACACTATACACTAATGTATGTATGTTTGTTGTTGTGTATTATATACATATATATATATTTTGATTTTAAGATGAAAGAGATTCTATACAAGAGTGGTAGTAATACATATATAAAAGTAACGAATCCAATTAATTGACTTTTTCATTTTATTAAAATTTTGACTTTATTACTACGAATTGGAAATCTCATATGTTTTTTTAATTCTTTTAAAAACATTTTTATTTTATAAATGTTGTTGATTTGATGTCAAAATTATGAAGAAATTATTTATTCATTGCTTTGTTGTTTATATATCAAATAACATTTATGTAAACAAAGAGTTAATATAATATAAACCTTTTATTACTTCAAACCAATCAGTATCCAGTTAGCGGTTATGACACATGACTATTATTTTTAAACAAACACTTACGATATTTCATTTCAAAGACTTTATTTCTTTTATATTTAATTTCAAGGATTGTAAAACTAAGATAAGTAATGTTTTTATATTCGTAATAATAAATTAAATTTAAATATAAAAAATATACGTAAGGTTAATCAATTTAAGCAGATAAATAATAATCAATCTATAGTTTTTATAACATTAAGGAAATATTCTTAGAATGTCAGATTTTTTGTATTATTTTAGACATGATTATTTATTTAATTAATCTTTTATAAAGTTAATTTTATAAAAAACATATATTTCCGTAACACAGAGACAACATGCTACTTTAATTGTTTTTTTTTACCCTGTTGCTGCACATACATATTTCTCGGGTTCTCATTTACTAGGGGTGCAATAAAGAAAATAATATAAATTATTTCCTTAACAATATGAAAAAGTTTTAAATTTCTTATATACATGTACTTTAGTAGGATTTCTACTAATATAAAAAGTTATAATATAAAATATCTAATCTGCCTGCCTTTTTTCTACTTCATCTGAATTAACGCAAAATGACAATCTCTTCCACTCTCTTTTATCATACATCATTGCAGTGCAAGCTTCTTTTTCATACAAATTTTCAAAAGCACTTCATCCTTATTTTATTCATCCACTTTATTTATAATCATACACATACTAATGGAAAATTGTAATCGTAAATGATAATAAAACATGAACAGTACTTGTAGAACCAGAGCGAGAGGACGTCGGTACAAGTATTAAATCAGATCTTAATATTTGTCAATGAACCTTGTATTTACATTGAAGGTGTTATGTCGTTTATAAAATTACTTATTTGCTAAACAGAATCGACCTTTAGCATTAAATCATGAACTGTCCTTATGTTTGGAATAACACTTAACGATTCAAGGCAAAACTATTTTGTTTAATTTTAATACCTTATTAGCATAATATTCTTATTTGTCTTTAGATATTTAGTTGCAAGATTAAAAAAATATTCATATAAAACCAATAGTTTTTATAGAAGAGACAAGCGAGAACTTATCACAATATCTTTGAAAACTGGGAAACGATTACAAAATTTGAAACGTACGTGTTCGTTTGTTTGAGTGTTCACGCCTTACTCAAGAATTGCTGGACTCATTTTGATGACATTTGAAAACTTATTATTATTTTTGCATTAAAACCCAAACGGTATGGATTTTGTAATTTTATGAGATAACTTATTAAACCGTATAATGTTGTACGTTTTCTTTAGTTATATTGTATCAGCTAATAAATAGATGAATCATCTCATCAGCTCTCATATTACAATTAACTACTCGAGAGTTGGTACATGACATTATCAATAACATTCACAAAACAAGGGCCTTCGATCTAAGAGAAAATAAAAACTGTTATTATTAAGAAAGTTACAATAAAAATACGTTTTACCATAGCAATTAACTTAGGAGTAAAAATAAACATAATAATTGTCAGTCTGTCCAGTCCATTACCGCATAACACAAAAACTGGATTGATTGTCATACTTTCACCGTTATCTCAGCTCAAGTGTTGATTTTACTTATATCACAGTATTATGTACTATGAGGGTTATAAGTACTAGGATTATCGGACTCGGAGTAATATCTCTTGTTTTGAGAGAAGTTTTATTATTATTGAATCATTATTTTTTTATGTTTTTATTTAATATTATTAAAATACCACTTACACTTCCAAAACGGAAGACAGGTTTAAATACCAGCCGAGATCATGACCTACTTAAGTTGCGCAAGCGCCGAAATGGACGTAATGTGACATAATGATTGCATCACAGATCATACACAAAAACCATCTTATTACCATCTCATACAGTATAATTTTCTATAACAAATAATTAATGACAGCAATCAAGTTATAGTAAATCTTAACCTATTATAATAAAGTTGATTTTTATTTGACTCGTTTTACGGAAGGCATGTAAAAGTTTAGAATGTTCCAATAAGTAAATCCGGTTGTAATTATATTTCTATGTTAGTGGATTTATTAAGAAATAAGGTTACTATTTCATGTCGTAATAATTATCACTAAATATTTTTGAACCAATTTGTCTGATTTGTATCAGTTACGTATTATTTTCACGAATTTTCCTTGTTTCGTTTATAGTTTTGTCAAAACGTTTGACAAACTGGTTGGTGTATTATTGTCCAACTTTTGCTAAATGTTAAGCGAGTTACTTGTAGTTTATTTCCGCAATACACTCACTGTCGCTTGAAGTCAGTTGGTCAGCCTTTCACTCTTCACCTATGCGTGAGAGCTACTACACCTTGTCTTACGTTTATTCAATAGTTTAATAAACGTTGTATTAGCTCTATCAAACAAAACAATTTTTTATGACGAAATATATTAAAAAATGCCTACAAACAAAGAAATACATGTAAATATTCTGAAACATTAGTACTAATTATAATTATATCTGCACTTGTTGATTAAATGCAATTATATAATTATAATCTTTTAAGGAAAATAATGAATGAAAAAAATGCAACGCGTAACTTACAAGTAGGTAAGTGTGTCGATTACATAAGACGACCTTTCGTTGGCCCAAACATTTGATAACACCACCAACTTTGGTACCAACATGTCAACCGTTACATCCGTTCTACATCAGCGGCCTTTAATCATTGCATTATCAACCTGTTCTTATACATGGTAGATGTGTTCTTTGTTATCTTACTTATATAAGAATTTATATGAAAGTAGTAACTTGATGTTTAAAATTATCTACAGATAAGTAATATTAAATTAATTTATATTTTAAATAAAGAATACAATTGTTTATAAAACATACAGGACTGGAACTTTCGATACCTGGGATAACGTCTGTCAACAATTGAGCTGCTATTCTCATATATTATTATAGAATTTAATAAAAAAACATTTGTGTTTATAAAATATGTTTTTTTTACTAACTGCAGCAAATATTTCAATAAGTAATTTACCGTCTTCCGACGCGTTTTCTCTAGCCTTGTAGCTTCAATTGGCACATACATAGTGTTATATGTTCATACTTAAATACTTATAATAGAATTGTTGGCCGGTTATTCATCTTATTTAAAAATCTATCAAGACTTTTAACTCTATGCTTTTTATTTTAAGTAAACCTATTTATACTCTTAACATTTATTAAATCGCGAATCCACCATATAAAAATATATAGGCGGATTCTAAAGTTTTTTAAACGATATTATTCTAGAACAATTATAGTCACGGGATAAAATACGCCAACAAAATCTAAATCAGGTTTATATTTATTATAATCAGGTTTTATAAAATACAAGTTTTTATATTCAAGTCTTTGCACGAGACATTTAGAGTGTATACGACATTGCGTTAAGTTTGATTACAAGGGAAGTTGAGACACAGTAGGTCAACACTTTGTATTCATGAGCCCGGTGCTCGTATGCTAATATTAGCAGGGAACTTGAGACCTCTTGCAAATAGAGCACAAGGCCTAGCTGATAGATCCGTTATCGAACCTTCAGAAGAAACTAAAACTTTATTACAGGCTGCAATTGACGATCTATTCAGCATTGTTTTGTACACATCATAAACGTTTTGGCACACAGATTAAATATTTAAAATAAAACTAAAAAGCTTATCATTTTTGAAACTTAGTAAGTTCACGGCATTTTATTTAATTCCCGAGACTGGAGAAGGAGAAGGGAGACTGGAGATTGGGAAGGCGGGACAAGGATGTACAAATTCGTTGTTTTAGTTTATTTTTGATTCTCTTATTTTAGACCGGATTTGGAGTCGGGTTTTAAACAGGTATGCCCTTATAAGAAAAAAGTTATACGCTTTATAAATATAATTGTAACGGTAATTTCCACATCACGCATTACCATTGTTCATCTAACACTAGAATACTTGTCAACAAATTAAGAACAGTAATTCTAACCTTATATACCGTAAAGTGTTGACGTCTGTCCATAATAAGAATAGAATAGTAAAACATAAAAGAAATTAAATTTCAATTCTGCGCAACTTTTTTTTCAACTTTCGAAGTGAGACTTTGATAATGTATCTTTTATTAAATAAATTGCAAAACTTATAAATTACATAAAATCAACAGTTTTGAAATTACATTAAAAATATATTAATTAATTTGAATGATAATAAAAAAGTAATCTATACGAATAAATGTTGACAACCACTGAAAATATGAATTGACAACTTTATCCACATATTTGAAATTAGAACTTATGAAAGGTGTATCTGTAAGTTAATTAAAAAGCGCTTACCGTGCAGCCTACTTTCGCTGGATTTCCCCTTGAGCAAAAACACAAGGAAGTTATGTGATAAGGTCATCATATCAGTATTACTTACACAATTCATGATTACTATCACTAACAACTGTTTTAATATTGATCTTATATTTAAAGGCTTAACATTTTCATATCTAATGTATGGTAATTTTTTTTAATGACAATTACTGGATCATGTCCAAGAGAATAGTGTATACAGCCTTATTTGGTAATAAATTACGATAGATAGGAAATCATAAAATCTCGAAGCATCAGATAGATGCTTGAGTTATGAATAATAATTATTTAGGTGTCGCGAGCAATGAAAGTTTGTATATAATTTGTTTTTAAACTCTTGACCTAAATTGTTAAATAAAATGGTACGCGTTGAAGTCTTTTATATGGCGACATGTATGCGTCACAGTTTTCCGTCATACTATAGTCAACATATGAAAAATATATAAATTTTATTTATTTTTTAACATGTAATAATATAATTTTTTACCTTTCTGTCTGTTTATTTTCTTGTAAAACTCGTTAATATTTATTTATGACTGTATGTTTAATAACTTTAAACTTTGTGAGATTTGCATATTTCAACGTATCTCAATACAATGGACGTAACAAACACGAGATAGATAATCACGTTTCTATTACGTATCTAAAATTATATAAGTCATCATCGTTCTAAAACATGATCATAACTTTAAGAATTAAAGCAATTAATAATTAAAAAAAAAATGTTAATAATTCACGTCTTCAAACACAACTATAGAAAGTAAGGTTTTGAAAAATTCTACTTGCGATTGAACCTGGGACTAGATGCTGATACAATTAAAATCGCAATACCAGGACATTTACGTTCGAGTAAGTAATATTGACTTTATCTGAGTAATATTGTATATAAGTGAAAGAGTTGCCAGTGGTTGACCAATCGCGTGAGTCACAACCTCCAACATGGCGTCTTTAGACATGTCGCAAGTATATTGTCATCAGGACTTCGTAAAAACTAACACCTCATTGATTCATTACCATATTAATTGTACTTATATAATAATTGTATGATAAACATAATGTATAAAAAACTTGAGAATATTAAATGTAGAGCTTAGCACTTTATTACCTAATTAAATGATTATTTATTTCCAAGTACATGTAAAGGATAATTCTTGAATTAATAAATTCTATTTAAATGAGAAAATCATACATAGAGTGTTAATAGCCGAACCCTTATTGTATGTGAAATATCTGATAACTTAAGGAATATAATATTTAGTTGAACTTGACATATACAGAACAACAGTAGGTACTTTAACTTTAAATTGGTAGGTCTGAATATAAATATTTTGGAACTTATAAACTTTACATAGCTTTTTGTGTTGTACCTTCAATCATGTTCAATTAATTTTTTTTTGTTGTATAGCTGGAATTACAAATACGAAAATAAAAATCTGTTATGATTGTAAAATACGTTTTTTTAGGTTCACTCTGTCTCTACCTAAAATAAATCTGTGGTGGATTTTTTGTTTTAGCTCCATTGACGTCAATGTCTGTCTTATAACAAAACGTGTTATAGTGTATCGATTTAAAAGCATGATATATAATTTTAAATAAATATAGAATGATAATAAACCGACACCGATTTCGAACAAAAGACCTCTGTTAAACCGTCCCTTCGCTCTACCAATTGAGCTTCCGTAGCGCTATAAGTTTTAACATGGCTATACATGTTTGTAGATATTTTCAAACAACATAATAGAGTTTTATAGTTATTATATTTAAGCTTACAAACGAACTCTCCTTTAATCCTAACATTTTCTGGTAGGTAGGTATAACAAACGGGAGACCTTTTGACGTTAAGAACCATCAAAAAATTGTAAAATAAATATATAGCTAATCTACAATTTGTTTTCATTTAAGTAGCTAATAAAATTGATTTAATGCATAACATTTATATATTTTATTATGCCTCTTTGCAACTATGACTGTGTCCACAGAATTGGAAACAAACGTTTAAAATGATAATTGAATCCCCGTAACAGGGAATATTCCTTATTAATACATATTATCAGTTTCTTTGTTACATGTTATATTGATTTATAAAATATTACGTATTAGCAACACGCAGAGTACAATCTCAATCAGAGCGGAGGCTGGAAACACGATATCTGTTACGTTAACACAAACTTTTCCATGTTTTTATTAAATATAAATTGTTTATATTTTTTTGTTACCAATTTGACAAATAATTAAAGCGTATACTATAAATTCAGCATACGATAAAATTCAAAACAAGATATCGATCGTTGAAAAGTAATTTAAAATCAAGAATATGAACAAAATGCGGTGTTACAATCGAATTTCGGAGGGTAGGTCTCAAAGCACTGCACCACTGACCTGATATATTCGTATCAGAATTCAAATCATTGAATCGTAAATAATCGTAACCCAAACACCCAGTCACGCAAGTGCAACCTACATTGATTTACACAAATATATAATTTACTAGCTCTTGCTCGTGGCTTCTCTTGAGAACGGTCTATCTTTACAGTATACCTATTAAGTTCAGAAAGTATTTTCATTCAAAATAATATATATTTGATTCAGTTTGTTATATTAATTTGTTTGTTTAAATAACAGTTAATAATGTTTTTTATTCAATGTTTTAATCATACATTGTATAGTTTATAATTATTGCATCTGATCCAGTAACTCACGCATATCTAGCCTTGTATATATGTAATTGGCTTTAGCAGTAGGCCTTGCGGGAAATAGGAAGAAATACGAGTTGAATAGACAGAACTGGTTCTACATATTTGTTACATATATATACTTCATGTTTTATTGATATTTATCTTATTAAGACTGTTTATATTTGCAGTATATTTGAAGTAGAAATGTTTTTAAAATGAAATCTTATATATGTATGTATTGTAAGTAGTGTAATAAATGATTGTATTTGAGTTGAACCTGGTTCGAAACCCGATAGTGACAAATTATTGGTTGATGAAACTTTATAAAGCTTTAAGTAATTAAATATTCTGTTCACATAATTTCCATGACGTATAATTAATTAGACGGATATTATACTGGAGACCTCGGTTTTCGAACTCTGCACCAATCAATAAAGTTCAAGATAATCTAGTCATCTCTACATATGGTAGCAGAAATTAAAATTAAGAAGGTAGTTTCGAAACATTGCCGTGAATGCTTTTTTGGGTAATTGACCCTTGAACTCTGGGTTCGACCTTGAAGTTGAGAAATGATTGGCTTTTAAGTGAACTTTAATGATGAATTGTCACGACATTTTGGTTGCGGAAAAAAAATCTTACAATTTCAAGAACATATCCGGGATTATTCATTAATTATATTTTAAGGTTTATGTGACATTTATATATACTTGAACTTTAACTAGAAAGGTGTTAAATGATCAAAATTATCACCAATGCTATACTTTAGTATCATATTATTAATTAATTTTATATCGTAGTCTATTTTGGACTTTAAAGTGTACGAAATACGTATCAATCTCGTGTATCACTTGCGTAAGTAAGACATGTACTTAGAATTTAAAAGGAGTCTGAACTTCTTAGAATGAAATATCAGAGATATTTGTTGACAAGAAGTAATATGAATTAAGTTAAGTTAAGTTCTCTGTTAAAGGACACACAGAAAGTGAAGTGATAGGGGATATTTCGAAAGTTATTAAAACTTTTTGATTGCAATTTTTATTTTTAATAAAAAAATCGTATATTTTTACATTTTAATCGTCACTTCGAATATATTGCAGAAGAGTCACTTCGAATATATTGTACAAAACATATTTCTTAGATACAATGACCGCTAATGTAAAAGATTTATTTCTATACAATGTGTCAGGCTGACAGCTATAAATTTTTCTAAATATATTGACTTATATTTAAAAACCTCAAACATAATGCTAAATACTTTGGAATTAATTATGTATATGTATAATTATTTAATTTAAGATTGCAAATAAAATATAAGGTCTTATGGCTTATAAATACATATTTATAAAAATTGATTTTCTAGTAGTTTCTTCAAGATTACTGTTGCCTTTGTATGACAGGCAAATCTAGTTTTTGTCACTTAGCTCTATCATGTATGCAATTATATTAATATTGTAAGGTTCCAATAATTATTTTTAATGGCAGATACACTTACGTTATTAGCATCCTATCTTGTTTGTGTCACACACTCACAACACTCACACTAAATCACTCAAATTCGTTACAAAAAGCACTGCACTTATAATACTAGCTATATTATAAATCGGAACTTTCTAATTGGCGCGTATTTTTGACAGTCCCGCGACCACTTGACGTGCGATTCGGTTCGCGGTCGACTTCGTACTGGCTGTTTTCGCTTGGCTAGTTTTTTTTCTGGCCGACTGTCTTGCCAGTCCGGTGTGTTCATAATGACGCAAGTTGTTTCGGCACCTCAAAACTCGAATTCGGTGGGTTTTTTTATTGCCACAGTCTTTCTAGTTGAAAAAAGGTTTTAATGTATAGTTCAAATGTCGAACTCACGGTTAATGTTTTGTAATGGTGGCAATGCGCTTCAATCGATGCGTTTTAAAATTGGCGAAAAGTTTTTTAATCTTTACTTTTTGTGGGTAAGGGTATGGGTAATGGGTATTCCCGCAGAAACCGGACTTGAAAAGACGGAGAATGTTCATAATTTAAACGTTAACGGAACATGGAGATGGTAGAGTCTTGCGACCCAATCTGACTCAACATTCACTATGAAATCGTTATTAATATTATAATAATGTTAATCCTCACTATATATAGTTCGTACTGATACTGAAATAATTTATAATTAAAATATTTTTTTTTACCACAATATTCGTACAAACTTTTTTTTAATTAGAAAACCAATTTAACGATATTTATTAGTATTTTTTCTATTTGATTCAAACGCACTACCGATTCTTTTCTTTAGTATGTCCTAGTTTCAATCCCTGTCATAAATATTTCAATGATCAAACCTCATATTTGCCCAGGTCTCGTTTAAAGACAACAACGATTCGTGAGTAAACCGGAATATTTGGAGAAAAAAGAAAAAAGTACTGGAAAAAGTTCTTTAATTATACGACTGGGTTAGTTGTTTAGTCGTTAGTCGTTGGACAGAGAAGGAATGAGTTTAGAAAAACAACCTTAATATTTCAATTACAAGCGATAAGAAATAGGAATTTATTTACGAAGTCCTTTCAGTTCGTTAGTTCACTTTTAGATAGAATCTTGTGTCAAACAGAGATTTTAAAATATTTAGTTTTTAACAATTAGTATAAAGCAAAAGAAATGAAAATAGCACCTAGAAGCATGTCGGGTATTTTAAGAGATGACTTAGAACTATCAGCCTATAAGAGACGCACTGGTCATTTCTCAACTGATAAATTAAAGATGGATAGGGTGGTAAAATCGAAACAACTACTGAAGCGGTACGAAAAGGAAGGTCTCAGAAAAATTTTGTTTACGGAGGAGAAAATTTTTACAATTGAGCAATATTTTATCAAACAAAATGACCGTATTTATGCTCAAAGCTCTATGGAAGCTTCGACAGAGTGCAACGTACTCATTATCCGACTTCAGTGATGGTTAGGTGGGGTGTTAGCTATAAAGGAGTGACTGAGCCACATTTTTGTGGAAAAGTTATCAAAACATCGGCACAAGTCGGTGCATAAAGCTCGGACCACGCAGTCTTAGTTAGAAGCTAACGTCTCGAACTTCATCAGAGCTGAAAACTGGCCCTCGTCTAGTCCCGATCGTAATCCGCTGTTTTATGATTTATGGTCAGTTTTAGAGAGTACAACTTGCTCTAAACCCCATGATAATTTGGAGTCCCTAAGACAATCCATACGATTGGCAGTGAAGAATTTCCCCATGGAAAGAGCGCGTGCTTCTATTGATAACTGGCCTAAACGTTTAAAGAACTGTATTGCAGCCAATGGACACCACTTCGAATAAGCTTTTTATATTTTTGATTCTTTTATATTTGTGTATTAAACTAACACAATGTAAAAGTAATAAATGTTATTTGCGATTATCTTTTTTTCTCTTTGTTAGAATATTTATGGCAAGACTAGGTAGGTAACCAGCTTTTGCCAGCCATTTTGTCAACCACTACCTCCACATTCACGTCATCTACCATTTCTTTAGAGTAAACAAATCCATATGTTTTTAGGTTATTACATTCCAAAACATTTTTTGATGAAAATAAAAGAATTTTCTGAAATAAAATTAACCTGTAACTGTACAAAATATCATCAAAATTTGACAAATTGTTTTTTACCTTGATGCCCAAAATACGATACAAACAAAAATACATGAAAATAAACAGACAATATGAAAATAATCTCGTTACTATTTTATTATATGTATGAATAATGTTGCTTTAAAGTAAGATCATACTACATACGTAAGTAGTGAGTAGTAAAAAAAAAAAAAAGAGTAGGAACTTAGAATGTACTTAACTATAACCTCTTTTAAAGACCATATTTTTTTTTATTCTTCTTGTGACAACTGACAAGACCGGTTCGTTTTTCCGTGGAAATATTATTATAAGGGGGTAAATGCAGAACACGTATAACAATGTGTATTAATACATTTATTATTGTTATTATAATTGTATTTGAGATCATAATTGTTGAAAATTTAAAAACGTTAAAAAATACATTTTATTAATGAACAAAACTTCTTTGGTTTTTTTTTTATATCCATCACAAAATAAAACTAAAATCACGAGGTTTTAATTAATGTGTTTGAGGAATATATTATTTATATTGTGTATAACCTTACTTGATTCCTTGTTTGAGGTTTGCATATGACACTTGACACCTTGTAAATATGCAACAATTAGTTCCGCCATTTTATCTCGGGAAAAACACGTTTACTTGTAATGGTTTAACAAACGTAATAAATATATTTATTTATTTATAGGAAATATACTGCATCTCATACCAGGCAATAAGTGATACACAGTAAAAATAGACCGTATACTAATTACCACAACAGGCAGTCAACATAATCGCATTTCAATATTTAGTATCAAAGACAGCTCATTCGAATACACTAAAAAAATAAAACACAGACTAAAATAAATATGCTCCTAACATATACAAAAGTTTGCATTATTTATATTTTTTAAGTAACTAAATGTGTTTACTCCCATTATTGAATCACGGTGTGATTATATTTTTTATTATATACTTCACATACATATAATAATAATAATCTTGCCAATTGCTACAGGAACAAGTTCTACAAAGAGTAATTGAAAAAAAAGTAATTTACCTAATTCACTCATAAGCAAGTAAATTATATGTTACTAAACAAATAAGGAAGCATTAACTAATTAAATATTTTAAATACAAAACTTCGGTCTTTTTGCTCTCTTATTGTGTTAAAAATTTCGATCTACTCAAATTTAAAGTACATTTTAAGATTTTTTTTTTGTATACTTACTGCAATAATATATTTACTATGATAAAAATCCATACAGTTAATACATATATCAAATAAAACCTAACATATTTATAAATTGATAATTATTTGGGGACTTTTGAGTCAATTAGCTGTCGTGATATCAAAGCTAACATCCGATAAACCTTTGGTGTATCTTTTTCAATATTTAAGTCGAAGATAAGTTGATTGTCAAGGTATCTCGAAGGTCACTCAACTCTGTTAATCTTTTAAATTGGCTTTCAATAACATTTTTTTCCTTGAAAAAGTAATTGTGCAACGCTATTTTAAGTTAAAATGTAAATCCTTTTGTGGATCGAGACAATCATGATGTCTGATAAATTTAAAAAAGGTTTATGTGGTTATTAAACATAAGTATTTGCGTTTTTTAAACAGGTAGATATATAATTAACAAATATAAAAATAGTAAGGGACCTACTTGAGAGCCATGGTGTACTCCTAAAGTAATCGTACTCCTAAAGTACAAAAGCGGGCCGTAAATTCTTTCAAAGCCTGAGATTTTTCCCGGGGGTATGGTAAACCATCGCAACAGGTATGCCAGTTTTTTTTTTGTAGTAGATCGTGAAAAGTTATATCAAAAGCTTTTGAAAAATCGGGGAATGGTATAAATAAAATAGCTCAAATCAAATAGCTCTACCATTTTAAACATATTTATTGATGCTTTTTTACTGAAATCTTTTATATATATTTTTATTATGATTTATACATATGTAGTTATAAAGAACAAAAACATAAGACTTTATTAGTGCCAGATTTTTTATTATTACCTAAAACAAAAAAAAAATCGTTTAGACCAAGTTTTCGATGTTTATCACTATTTTTATTTATTTGTTTATATGTTTTCCACTTTGAATCTTAATTTAATCATTGATCGCTTGTGTACATCAACATGGAAGTGTCAGGAGGGCCTATTTCGATACCAGATTTATCGTAATAAGCCCTTTTGTAAAAGCACTTTCCAACTTAATGTTAAAGCTATGAGGGTTCCAAACGCGTCCTGATCTGAGAAGAACCACACAACAAATATAGCCGGATTTTTTTTATTGTGATCACTGTTTCACAAACGTCAATCTTAAAAGTAATTTTGGAACAACTAGAACCGTCACAATCAATCGGAATGAAGCCTTATGATTTCAAGCAACGAAAATGAAAGAACAGCAAAAAAAAAACTGCTCTACCTACCAAACGACAAGTTACCGCCAGCAGCACTCGTTCACGAGCATAACACAAGAGCCAGCCATCACCCCCTACGCCATATTTGAGGGAGGAAGGCAACCCGACTCCTGATGCTACCGCAAGTAATGACTTCTAAGGAATCGGTGTGATGCAGCAGGTCAATAAAACAAAATTAATTTACACAAAAAAAACCAATTGCGGAGATTACTAGTTATTCGCAATACAATCTAGAGACTTAACGATCTTAATTTACACAAAATTATATACTATGAATGTCTTATCATTACAAAAGTGACGCAGAACAATCCGCATACCCTATTTGTCGCAATAATAATATGGATCAATTTATATGTATTTTATATGATAAAATCTAAATATATTCAATTAGCAAAGCAACCTTGTTACATGCGTATTAACTACGTCAGGAGTTGAAAGAACCCAATGACGTCAAAGACATTACAACTTCACTTTATAGCATCTTAAAAAGACAGATTTTTAATTATAGATTTTTTAAAGGTCCTCGTATGACTAAATATTTTTTTATTATAGCTTTGCTCTTTGCCTTTTTGCAACAAAAAATACGCGTGTTTGGCAATCTTTTTACACCCTCAGATATATAAAACATATTTATTTTAATAAATTACTAGCATTCACACATAAAAATACAACATACGTATTGCCATAAAAATACTGTATGTTCTGTCCGTCCATCACGATAATCTTTAATATAATCTTTAAGGCCTAAAATAGCTTCATGATATTACTAAAATCACACAAAAATATTATAAGTCATCGTAACAAACATGTATGATAGAAGTGATTTCTTATGAATATTTTTAAATTTGTCGATTATACGAATATTACTAAGATAAATAAATTTATGACGCGGCAGTGATAAAGCCTTAAATATATATTCAAGGTCATTGTAACTTCCTTAGTCTAACAATATAATCTTTTTAAATATTATTATCGTTATTTTACTATTTTATACCTGTGTGTTTTCCATACAAAAATGTGTTAAAATAATAATTATAGCTGAATTACGTAAGACGAAACAGCAACGCAATACTTTTCTTCCCTTTCTTGAGCCTACTTCATAAACAATATTCGCCTAATATAACATTAGCCTAATATGTGTCTCTTTATAAATTCTTAGGATAGTATAAAAATAGACGGTCCATATGATAAACATCGGAGTTCACTGGAAAGTTGCGAAGTCTGCGCTCAGAAAGAGGGATTCGTAGTCTTGAAACAGAATTATAATATACATATTTAAATCCCAAAACTGATTCAGAAAGAAAAAGCGTAACTGCTAGAGATAAAAATATCAGACCAATTCATTAACATATGTAAGTCTCACTTTCGAATTACGAAACTTACGAGAGCAGTTACATGTTTTGTAATTAATGTCCGTTTTGAAGGTTTCTTTTTGTTTAGAAATTATATTAAACTTATTAGGTAAGACCCTAAACGAGGGTCACACGGCGGTTGAACTTAGTTAACTTGAGTTGACGCACGTAGCTTTAGAAATTCAAAGATAATCGAACTTGGAAATTAATAATCAATCGACAATAATTATAGATTTATTATTAATGAATAATATTTTTGTAAGATTTTCTACAAACTAAATACAAAATCGGTCGGTAACTGCTACTGATAGCATACGAAACTTGTTCAGGTAAATCAACTTAGACGACCTTCCTTCCTTCCAATCTTCCATTATCTCCTCTCCCCCCCCCCCCCCCCTCTTCCTCTCTTACACCGTCTACCATCGTTTCGGAAATCTGTCTCTACATCTATATCTTTTAGTTTTTAATGTACATATGTATAACAACTGTTCTCTTACTTTCGTTCTGTAATATTGATTACTTATTTCTGTTATAATTGTAAGTAATTATAAATTGATTCACTCTTATGAACGTAAGTTACGACTTGTATAAAAAAATATTGTCTCGGAATGTACCTACGAGATTAAATATAAAAAAAATACTACATAGCTATAAAACTGGTGGTGTGATCTTAAATTTGTGTCTGACAAAATTATACTGACTTTAAAAGCAAAGTGGGGGTTACCAGCTTACAAATGCCTCATGGCTGGGATAAAACTGGACAAACATTTCAATTATTATACTTGCGTACGAATAGTACGAGCACTAACCCTCAACATTACTGCACTGGTTACATAATATAATATTTAGAGTTATATTACAACCAGACATACCATATGTAATTATAAGTATATGTATTATTATTATAACCGCTCCATGACAACACATGCGGTAAGCCTTGGAAGATTAAAGTCCATTTTAGATTGACCTATGGATTACAAGTGCATGTTATTAATTAATAAAACTGTCGACAAAATAGTAAACATATATTTGAAGACGGAAGCACAGCTCTTGAAAAGTATTTAATGTAAAACGTAATTTTAAGTTGAATTTCATGGTTTTAAAATCAGTGAAAGCATTATTTAAAATACAAAATAAATTATAATTCTATTCATAAACAAAATGAATCAATATTCATTTTGTATTACTTATTGAAATTCAAATGTAAATTAATAATATAATGTAAGTATTATTTTTATTTTTAATCCATATTAAATTGGTATTTTTACGTAATACCGTGTGTGGAATGTGGAAAGGATGTTACATGAGGAGTCTTAAGTAATAGATATAAGAGAAAAGGGTGACCGACGCGAGGGTGAAATGGATGGAGTGGAAGATAAATTATATTGCAAAGAAGAAAATCTGCTGATATGACGTATTATAGAAAAGCATAAAGACCCCAAATAATGTGGTAAATTAGGTTTGATTTGTACTTTACTTTGATTATTTTTTTACCATCAAACCTAGTATTTAAACATTACAAGCTTTGACCCTCGAAATTCGAAACATCCATTAATCCGAATGACAAAGCAATTATAGTCAAAGACATTTTAAATCCAAAATGGACGCCGCATCAAAATGGCGGATTACATATTTTATATAATCCCTCCAAAATGCGTATCAAATGAAAGCTAGGTCGAACACAGTAGGTAGGTACAGGAAAAGAGGTTTGTTTTTATTTTGATTTTTAAAACAATAATTATAATTAATAAAATTTTTAAAATCCGTGTCCTTGTCCTTAATGTCACTCGAATGGAAGCAATACTTGCCTCAATATTTTTATATGAATGAATTGAAAATGTTGGCTTTAATTATTTTTGAAGAATAGTGTATTTTTATAAAACATTGTTTCGTGAACATTGCTTTTTTAACCACTAAATGAACTATAAACTGAACTATGATTGGTTAAGAGATGGAAATGGTTTTAATTCTTTGAAAGATTTGGCACATGTCACACATTATTACAACAAAAATCAAAATAATTAAGTAACAAGGGATCAACATTTTACATTATTGACCCTATATTCGTATACCTAAAATATTTTTACCTGTACTCGGTGGAAGACGCTAGTAACCACTAGTGGGGAAAATGTTCCTATAGCCAGTTTAGACAACTTATTAAAAAAAAACATATTAAATACCCACGCGGTTTTTAGAAGGGGTATTATCACGAATAATAGAGTTATTATACTAAAAGGGGAGCCAGCCTAAGTTGTGTCCATCGAAAAATATGAGAAAGCAAATGAAAAAATCTACCTGTCTCTCACTTTGTATGTGTTATTAAGCAAAGATAAGTATGGATCTATCATTTTCTCTCTTTTATTATTGGTTAGTCACTTGCACACACAGGCCTGTCCATGGCTGCAATACCCTATGTATAATAACTCTATTCTTTTATTACATCGAAAATATTACCTAACGCCATCTGTCAACCAACAACGACACCATCAACACTTCTATTTTGCTGCTATGACCTAAGTTTCAAATATATTCAACAGATGGCGGTACATCATTCACAATACCAATAGATGGCGCTTTCCCTTTGAATCGATAGTAACAAAATATTTAATTGAAGAGTAAAGTCAGTAAGATGGAAAATCGCTTGTATATAATATCATATGTAGGTTACTAGGCGTGCTCATCAACTTCTTACCTACACGCGAAAGTAGCTCTTGCGTCATCTCAGGTCAACATCTCATAACATTTGCAAGTTGCATCATCGTGGGGATCGATTTGTCAAATGAACTAGGTATCTATTTCTTTTTAAATTATATTTGTATATGAATATAGTCTTTTATTTGTACTCACCCCGTTGTCCAACTGAACATTTGTCTGACTCTGTCAGACCGAAAATCCTTGGTTGCCATTTTCTGAAACAATGTTTTTAATAAATTAAACATTTAATAATTGATATTATTCTAATAATTGAAGGATTTAGACTTAAACTACTTATGTTGTAGTTTTGAGAAGACTTATATAAAGATAAAAGTATTAAAATAACACGAATACTCACATACCTTCAAGAAAAAAAAAACAAAAAATAATAACTATGTATAAAAAACGGGGAACCACATTTAATAATTAAATTAGTAAGATATAGCTCATTAAGTAATGGAAAAAATATGTTGTTGTAAGATATGCCAAACATAGACATTAAATACATTTTTAAAAAATATTCCTTCAATCTATACTAATATTATAAAGCTGAAGAGTTTGTTTGTTTGAACGCACTAATCTCTGGGACTACTGTCCCGAATTGAAAAAATATTTTTGTGTTGAATAGTCCATGTATTGAGGAAGGCTATAGGGTATATATCATCTCGCTGTGACTAATAGAAGTTAAGCAGCAATGAAAAATGCTGCAAATTTAATATAATCTAATAGGTTCTGACTGACTTAGTTATAGCATACAGTCTAAACCGCAGGTTGTAAAGATAGTAAAATTGGAGGATACATTTGTTTTTCTACGTAGTGGTGTGCTAAGAAAAGATTTTTAAATGCCACTCTTAAGGGTTTTAAATATCAATTTTGTATGGAACTCGGCGGCAACACTAAAAACCACGCGGACGAAGTCGCGAGCGACCCCTAGTTCTTCTATAACGATATTAAACAGATGTTCAATTTATCATTTAGAATACGATTTTTATACAGATTAAGACAATTATAACATTGCTAACATTACTAGTACTAATAATTACATATAACCCGATAATTCTGTAGATGAATTCTTATTCTCAGTAAAGGCGTAGTAAAAGGTGTTTATTCTACTCACGCGACGATCAACCATTTACATTATACAAACGTAGTACTTGAAGGTTTATTGAAAAGTTATTTCATTTATTCGTGCTTTAAGGTTATATTAAATGAAACAACTCCTCTACTTAGTACTAAAATATTTTAAGGAACGATGGGAAGACTGGGAGAGGATAGAATTGAGCTTATAGACTTTCCCTGTACCGTATGAAATGTAGGAATAAGATGCACAGACAAGTGCACTGATTCGTATACACAATGAAAAATGTACTGTTTAGACAGAAGGCTATGATGTATGTACTATTAGAAACATCCATATATTTAAGTAGAATAGACTACGAGCGTTAGCACTTTGTCTACCTCACTTACATCACTACTGTGTCCTTGGTAGGATAGATTTATCCCATGCAAGCCAGCCTTTTATAAATTGTAATAATTTAAACAACTCGATTACTTTTATTATTTCATCAAAAAGAGATGACAAATTAATTGTTTATATTATTTATTAAATAGTAAATAATCCTTTATATATTTATTGGACTTATTGTGATAAAGTAATATAAATATGCAATACTTTGTCTATTTTCAATCGAAAAAAAATTCTATTGTCTTTTCATTTATTTAATTATAAGGAAAATTACTCAGACGATTTCCGCTGCGTTACAAATAACTGCAATAAATTAATTTTTCTTTATAAAATGTTTAACTCAGTCGGAAACTCAATTTAATAAACGATACAATTAGTTTAAGATTATTTAATTTTATAAACATGTTTGGAATAAGTGGTTTTTGTATATATATACCTAATTCCTTATACAGTTAAGGGTGTACGTAAAAGTTTTTTAAAATTATTGTTTCTTAAATTATAACGTCTCGGAAATTTATTTTAGTAGAAAATACGTTTGACAATATTTAATTTAAAGATGTTTGGAGTAACTGGTTTTGATTTTTATATTATTACTTTTAAGCTGTGTCTGTGTACTTTTAAGTTGTGTCTGTTATATCGGTAAGTCCATATCACAGGTTTTCATAATAACTATTTAATATGTAGTATGTAGTAACTTTTGGAAACGTCAGAATCGTATTGCACGGTTCAGACGGGTTCATGAAAAAAAAAAACCTGCAAGAAACTCTATGGGTACTTACTAACATTGATAGGTAAGACTATCGATTTGCCCCAACTTTGCATGGGTAAATTAATATCTTTATATACTTTTATATTTCTTGAGGAGGTACATACTTAAAAAAATAAATCAATATATTATATTATAGTTGAGCTCACAAGATTGACTGAACAAAATATTATAATATCTGACCATTTTGATAGACAATCTTCAATAATTACTTATCTTAAATATTTTTTTTTTAAAAGGGGGGCAAACTAATCTTTCGGATTCCCTGATAACAAGTGATCACTGTGACCACCGTCTCTGGCAATGATAGAGGAAGCACAAGCGCGTTGATGGTCTTAAAGACGAATTAGACGCTTTTACCTTATTGATCTTACCTTATTACTATCAGTGTCGATGTGCTTACCATTCATCATCCATTGATAAAAACCGTATACGAAATTTTTTACTATCAGTACAGTATGAACAGACAAAACTTTGTTTTATATGTGATAATGATCGATTTCTTTCTGAGATTTGGACATTTGCAAAAAAAACGGTTGTAAGTTAAAAAAAAGTAAGTATCAACAAATTGCCTTTGAATCAATATTTGAATATGTCACCGTATGTTTCAATGTTTACATCCTCATCCCTCATTTAACCAACAGTATAATCCCGTCCTTATCCTAAAAGTGTATCCTAAGAATATAAACTTTAATTCGAATTGAAGAATAAAATAATCTTGGATATTTGGTACTCAACATACAACATTATTATCATTTTTTCCTGTTTAATATTCAACAATTAATTGCTGTTAATTACAGGCCATTACAATATGACTAAACCATTGTTGTGAGAACGAAGGGAAAAACCCCAACATTGTATGAAAAAGGGTAACCAGATTTTCGTTCCAGGTATAAGTAATTTAATTAAATAGAAATGTCTTGACTAGTTTAAAAAGTCATAACAAAACATCACGTGATAAATGGACGGCCCCTTACGTCAAGAAAAGATTTACTCCTGTTTTTTTTTTTTTTACTATTATTGCAGTGGAGTTGTAGAACATACTGTAGGTAGATCAAACAAGTGGTAATAATCTGTATGAATCTATAAAAATCTAGTTACAACACTATGTAACCGATTCATATTTGAAGTTTATGTTTTTATTAAGTAATAGAATGTTGGCAGTACTTGTTTCAGCTTCTGTATTCTACTTTGTCCAAATTTTCGTACGATTCCATTCAGAGGAAGGAAATCTGCTGGAAGAGATATATTAAATATTTTCTTTTTTTTCTTCATTTTGAAATAAGTAAAGCCTTCGTATAAGTATACCTGATATGCATACTATGTACATAATTGTTAAGTAATTAAAATGATATCTTGTCATCAAATTGAACAAATAGCAAAATATTTTATAATTTTTTTCTTTGTTGATTTTTCTCACCTCGCAGAATATAAAGAGATCTCAGTCATTTCTCATTCATTATATAAAGATTAGCATTTATCATTCATTTTAAATGTTTTATAAACTATGCAAATACATTATTTTTACTTGAGATATGTTTTATTAGAAATCTTTTATATAAAATCTTTAGTCAGTCTGTTTGTCTATTAATGATGTATATACATATTTAAAGGATATAAACAATATACAAGTATTTACGCATCGTGTAGTCCCACTTAAGTGAATCCATCAGTTCACACATACATGCATGCATGCATGTACTCATGAGCAGTATTTAAGACTGCTTACATATGTTGAAATATGAGTTCATACATATTTATATTATCATATACGTGTAGGTATGTCATGAATTTTATTATTATTCTTTTTATAATACCTCATAATTGTTCTACTTAACTAAAATATAAATCCTTGTAATGTGTAACCAACCTAATTTCTTTGTTTTTATGATAAAATTTGGAGTAACTATATCAACAGTATCATCGAATGACGGAAAGATTGACTCATGTTTTATACTTATCAATTCACGAAATACCTTCGATGTATAAAAAAAATAAAAGGCTTTGAAAATTAACGCTCTGTAACTTAACCTACCATACATCCAGTAACAGCAGGATAAAGCTATTTGAATCGTCATTATAGTTACCAAATTAGAGTACAAACATCCGCTGTAACACAACAGGTTATAGGTATATTATTGTAACATCACTAACTAGCTCGGACGGAAACTGACAAATTGCGTTATCATCATAGCATCGATGTCTGGTGTTACAACACTTCATAGAGCTTCCTAATTATTGTCAAAACATTAACTTACGAAAATAAATGTACTTTTAAAGGTATAGTTTGAAAATATAAAGACTTATAACCGTTAAGCTTTTTTTAATTAATTAAATGCGATACGGGCAGGGATTCAAAACCGCGACCTCTGGAAAACTGTCTCGTCGTTCTACCCATTGAGCTATCACTACCCGTCTCGGGAAATTAAGCCTTTCTCACTTACGTATTACACCGCACGTACACGTAAAAAATGTTCAATTGAAATAACTTGAGATTTTAATTTGGTAAACGTAAATTTTGGATATGTAGCTTAACAAAACATTTCTTTTGGTACCTGGTTTACCCGCTGTGTAATATGTAAGTACCTCTACCTTTGTATGTAAATATGATTAAAGATGTAAGTAAAGTGAACTTCACATATTAAAAATGAATAAAAATATCTTTTATATTTGTACTGATGTCCATTATATTGGAATTTTGTAAGTGTAATATTAGTTCACGCCGCGGAGCCCGCCATGCCTCGAGGTCATGAATAGAAACCCTGAATCTGTTCGAAACTAGTCGGACAAAATTTCGATATAACAGTTATAGCCGAATAAATATACCAACTCTTCATGGATCAAGAAAGTTTAAACTCAAAAATGTATTACGTTAACGCATATGTATATATTCGTAATGTAAAAAAGTCGTACCCTAGTCGAGTGAACCCTTATGGAGGGACCAATTACTCACTAACTACCTAGATGTACCAATATTCATTTTTTTTTTTTACTTAAAATACATATTACTGTTAATATGTCAGGAAGACGTCTTACCAAACCAAATTAAATTATTACTTCATTTATATCGAATTACAAGCCATGTAAGATAATTTTACGTTAATGGGGACTTACCCAGCATGTATATATAAGACTATGTTTAGGTATTAATGCTTTCCTCATAAGACAAACATACAGTAGGAATGTTACGTAATGCTTTCGTTTTTATCGTTATATCATAGCATATGGTTCTCACTTCTCAGACGTTTTTGTGACATTGTATAACAATCTGAGAAAACACGGAAAATAGAGGCGTTATAGGAAGGTATACTTTATAGAATAATATAGGTCAAAGAAATTTGCTATTAAGTATTTTGTAACCAACTAGCTCTTCCCCATTTCATTTCCTTGTATTATTGCGACTTATAAATAATCTTCAATCACTTAAAATTGTGATTATATCCATAGGTTATTATTATTTTTAAAAGGAATTCCATTCTAAATAAAACATTTAAATTGGTGTCAAATTAAAATGGGTGGACCATGGAAGGCTTTTGTAACGAATAAACAGTTTGTATTAGTTAATTAACACTTTGTTTTATTTTGTAGATACCTAAAATGAAAAAGGTGTTTTTTATATTCTAATATGTAATAACTATTTATTAAACTTTTATTAAGCTGTTTCAAACATTTTAGCAAGGAAAGGGGCTAAAGTCAATAATAAAAATCATTAATTCAACTTAAGACTAGACTTTTAATAATCAAAATACTTTTAACTTTAAAACGAAAAATAACGGTTATTAAACATATTATTTAAATCCATACGTTATTATAAAAAAAGACATCCAGTTCAAAACTGTAATAAAGTTATATTTGTCAACTTACTCCACTGTTTGTTGACTAATGGCCGTTTCTAAAATTTAATCTACTTTGAGATATTGATTATCTTTGGTATATTTAATATATACCAATAACCATATATTTTTGAACCCTTCCAAAAAACTTTAAATCCCTGTTATACGGTAGACAAGATAAAATGTAAATGTAAAATTGCCAGTGAAATAAATGTTTCTAAAGAGTGATACTATAACTGCCACTTAGCGTATCTTAAATCCGATAATTAATATTGACCTTCCTTGACAATTAAAAATAAACTAGTTTTCAATCTATCCGCCAAAAACGAACGAATGTTTTTGTCTTGGCTAGACATTATAGAAATCACAACCATAGAGAAAATCACAACCATAGAGATACATAGAAAAGGGGAGGTACAGGCAGGCCTATGAATGTCAGTGTAACAAATAATAAAAGAGACTATAATAGTACAAGATGGCAGACCGCTACTTATCTTTATCTAATCACACATGCTCTTGCAATACAGATAGGTCATTTTCTTTTTCTTTTTATTTCCATGGTCACATTTTAGGCTGGCTTCCTTATTATATAACTCATCGATTACAACTGACTACTATAGTCGAGATAAGTCTGCTTTTATCAAGACAAAAAAATTAAATTTAGATGAAAGAAGATTTTAAAATTTTTTTGGGGTAAATAAAATAGAGACTGAGAATTCAGAAAATCTATTAGAAGGTACGCTATCACCATTCAGTACCTCTAATATCATACAAAACCGTGATAATTTTGGACCGATTTTTGAACGAACAAACAAAAAAACCATGCTTGAATTTAAATTAAAGTTATAATGTAAAGTATATGTATAACGAATACTTATACGTTCCGGGTGGGGTCAGAAAAAGTGCAGAATGCGGAAACCCATATATATCAGTACTACCAGGTCGAGTTTTGACGTTACAAAACTAATATTTTCCCAGATCATTAAACCAAAATCTATTGCGGTGTTTAAAAATCTGTTAAAAATTGTATATATCTTAAAATATTTCGGATCAATATTATTATTTACAATGATTTACAGAATGTTTTTGTACCTACTACCGTTAAAATCGCCAGTTCTTCTTCTCTTGCAGAGAAAGGTGGTGAATAGCACAATCTACACTTCATTAAATCAAGAAGATAATATCCTTCTGTTCTTCTGTATGTAAAAACAATAATATGACCCAATTTTTGACACTACCCTTCAGACAAAGCTACTACAATAGAGACTACGAAGCTATACAGGATAATGATGATTGATAAGATTCTTAACACAGACTTTTATTGTCGAAATCGTTAAATTCTCATTACAGCGCACGAGTACATAGATATTAATAACCACATTACCATATGGAATACATGAAAGGTACTCGTACAAGTAGGTGATAAATAAACATCATCAATTATGAATGTTAAAATACTGCGGTCAATGACCCCACCTGTCACGAGTCAATTTAATTTTATCTAAATCAGATTTGACCTTACAAAAGTGAAGTATTTGCGTTGACAAAGAGAATAAACATTAACAAATTATAACAAATAAAACTAATCAGAACTAACTGGAAATCATAATAAACCAATATTTTATAATCACTAGCATAATTTATCATTACATAATAAATTGTCAATATATTCATTATGAAATTTTTAAATCTTACTAAGATGTTGATTATATATCCTATCTGTTATGTCATCTCATCTTCTTAGTAAGTACTACTGGTGTTATACTGACTGAGAGACAACCTTAACTGGTAACTGGTAAAACCCAGTTAAAAATTATATGTAGGTACCTAATATTCCTGAAACGAATTATGGGTGCACTAATAATTGATAGTCAAATAAGTTATAAGAGGTTTTTTATAAAAATATTTATATGACTATGATTCTGTTAACCAAATAGTTCTTTACTATTTTAATAATACTGTTGTAAAAAATATAAATAAATGTGGGGAGGTTTCATTTCTATGTTTTGTTATGAAATAAAGTAAAAAAAATAAACGAAAAAAAATAACAATCTTGTAGTCACTTCCCCACTTAAGATTTCAACAGTGTTGCGATCATTAAAAGCTTTCATAGTAGGTAATTGTTGAGGAAAATTAATGAAATATCGACAAACAGAAGGATATGCATAGTGAAAGGAGCGGTTACCTGGTAACATGTTACATAAGAAACCAGTCTTGGACTTGAAGTAGAACGAAATACTGCCAGTTTATTTTACGAAATTGAGAAATACGGCCGTTCCTTGACATAGTAGGAAATGGTAGAAAGTTTGGTAGGAATTTTTAATTTCGTAATGTTTTGTTTAATTTATTATTGTGCAATGATTTGTATTGATGTGTTTATTTTTGTTATCTCACACTCGTGGGTACTGTAGGTATGCATCGTTAAATTAACTAACTTAATAGCAAATAATTATCTGTGACCTCAAGCGGCCATTACAATACGCATCTATCATTAAAACGTTCGTTCTTGTCCTGTGTCAAATAATATTGTTTAAAATCCTTGTAAATATACGTTTTCATTACATAAAAATCACACGTTTAGAATATATTTCTAAATTTATTTTAAATGGGATGCTATTTTAATAAAATATAATTTATTAGTTTTCTCTGAATTTAAAGTAGTTTCTCTTCGAGTCAGCCACAGGTATTTGTTTTTTTTTAATCAATAGTATTTCTGTAAATCAATCAATCGATGCAAATATTTTAGAAAGTTTTGAATTAACTTAAGGTTCTTAATTAAAGTGATAAGTAAAAGATTAAGTCAAAGAACAATAATATTTCTACATTTATATAGAAAATAGAAGTTGTTTTAAAATTATATGGAATATTAAAAAGACTATCTAAAAATATATCCTGAATACAGAACACGGGTGATTTCTCACATTCTTTGTGCAGTGTCATCGCACGCATGTCAATTTTCAATTTCGGAGTGAAAGTTGGAGAAAATTTAATTAGAATATCGAAATCTAAAATAACAATCTACAATTAAATGTTGGAATGGTTATAATCTGGATTAAGTATTGCTATCTATATTTTCCTGCCATACGTACCTACGTATTTTTATTTTTTTTTATTTCTTTACCTTAATTTCTGTTTATTTTTGCAGGTATCACAATAACATATTTTTATTACATTGGTGTAGTTAGAAGTTCTTATTCCCAGTCAATATTTCACTTTTATATCGAAAAATAATTTTGGGATTTAAGTATATTAGGAACAAGAAAACTACTAGATGGATTTGAATTAAACTTTGTTCGCTTATTATCTTAGCAAACATAAAGAAATGTTTTTCAACACTGAAAATTTATCTTTTTCTAAAATGTTTATGCTATTCTGAAAATGTATCGTTTTCAAACTCCAAAATTATCTATATTATAAATCTTAAATTATAAGAATAAAAGTTAAATATTTTATTTGTATCCACAAAATAGTTTCCTCTTACTAATTTTACGAAAGGCAGAAGACGAAGAGAGAAGACACCGGAGATGAGAGGTTGCTGTGAAAGAGAACGAGCATATTGTCAAATTTCAAAGTTTAATACCGATGATTCTGTCATTCATCTGATAACGTCAATTCAAATGTTGGTGAATTTTTATTTTAGGTTATTAAACTCATGGTCAAGTTTTTGCGTTCAATAAAAACTTTGGATGTTTAATAATTCTGTATATGTAGCCAGTTTTTAGTTGTTTATATATATGTATATGAATCATAAGTGTTTTTTCCGTATTTTTTGGTACATAATATGTAGTTTTTGTATGTGGAATTGCGTCAAACTTATGATGCTAATATCGAAATTGTTTCTTGTTCCAAAAGTTTTTAGATGTTTATTTTATTATAACGTTTTAATGGTAGCTAGAATTAATTACTGAATCTTATAAAGCTATTTACAAATATATGTATAATACTTAATTTCGTTTTTAATATTATACATTAATAAGTATAATAATAAACATTTAGACTTAGGATAAGATACAAATTTGTAAGCACTTTCGGAAATGACGATAGTCATTAGTAGGCTGTAGACTGTAGTCATCGCTGTTGCATCACGGGGTCCAATAACGCTGACGATGTCAGTGTCAAACTGACAAGCATCTTTTAAATGAATACACGTCTATATAATAAAATAATATTGTTTAGAGTAGATATTAGACAATAGTCAACTGAAACATAATGTTTATGGTTTTTAAACGAAGTCCATTCAGAAATCTATAAATATAAGATATCTGTATGTAGTATGTTTTATGATAAAAAAGATCTATGGTTTTTAGAATAATTAAAAGTAAAAAATTATCAGCATAGAATATTTATAAGACTACGATAAGATGTAGGTAGTTATAACCAGTATCAATTATAAACATGGATGAATATTTTATCCGACTTCAACAGCAAAAAAGCAGTTTTGTGTTCTTTTATTTCTCCACAAGTTTCTATTTTTAATTGTTATTTAATTTGTAGGCCTCGTATCCAAGACCTCTTAGGAATGTAACAACGTTAACTGTAAAAATGTTGTGACGTAGCGAGACACTCCGTTACTTGGCTATACTTTTTAATATAAAAAATATTTGATATTATACATACATTCATGTTATAATGATTGCAATTCGTTATTCGAAACAGTACCTAAAGTGATATTAGCCACATTATTATTATTGCATCTGTTTGTGCAGATATTCTTCGACTTTTTTGGTTCACTCGTAAAAAAAAAACAACGAAATATAAATCTATATTTTTTTTATATTTAAATATACAGGTAAATAATAAATGTATATTAAGGAATCTTGACCGTCAATTAGTCAAGGAACAGTGCAAGTTCAGTATGGGCCGGTCCACGTGCACTGACCACAGACAAAACACACGGACTTTCTCTTTTTAATATACGAACTAGTTTTAGTGGCTCACAAGCTTAGTTGGACTGTGTGGAACAGGAATTTTTGGAGAAAATTTCAAACAGTTAAAAAAAACATAAGTACTTCAAATATTTCTAATACTCGAATTGTTTATTTATTTCGATTTGATGTAGGTACGTGTCGATAAGATATTTTTTTTTTAAACCGCCAGAAATAAAAATATTAAAACTGATGAATCCACATACATCCACGCACATAAATAACTATTTATAAACTTATTGGTGTTATGGAATAGACAGTTAACTACTACAATTTTTATTATCATATACGTATATGTTTTAAGTGTAATTATAGGTATATTTCTAAGTTTTAGTTATATTTCTAAGTCACTATACCTATATCAAAACAACAATTGGCTTATTTAATACGATTTATTATTGCGTCTTCCCGGAAGTGATAATATTAATAATATTAATTACACAGTAATTTTTAATAATTAGAATTATATAATTATTTTCTTAGAATTGCTTTTGCGATAAAACGAGTTTTTCGCTTGTTCAGTTCGTATATTTAAAAAACAATAAAACTATCAAACTTAAAGCTTAGTATGACATTAATTTGCCGGAGTATTGACATCCTTAGGTATATTAATTAAAACTAACTAGATCTTTACATAAAATAATTATAGCTGGGATAGAAGTTTACATATAATAATTAATAATTATCTATAACTAGAATAGATCATTACATCTAATAATGATTACTAGGTTATATCTTAAAATTCAAATTGTTGTATTAAAGTATATTGCTATGAATAACGGATATGGTTGTTTGTGTGTTCATCTGTTTGTGTTGACACACACAAAAACGAGAGTACGGATTTTTTTTTTGTGGTTGTTTTTGTAGCAGAATATATGATACTTTGAACAAAGAATACTCATTCTTATGGGAATAACCTAAAAGAAATACCTCATTTACAGTAGACAAGAAACTTCATCTAACTTCATCACTTGATGTTAGATGAAGATGATATGTATCTTGAATTACTCAACAAGTATAATTCCATCGAGATTAAATATTTTTTTATATTATCCGTCATTTGATGATAATCTATATTTTTTCTACGTACATCATTAAAATAAGGTTATAATATTACCGTTATATGAGTTCAATTAATTTAAATGCAATGTGCGATAGATATTTTAATGTATATGTAAATACATTAAAGTTAATATACTTAACTATCAGTCTATCTGTAAATCATATATTGTAAAACTGTTACATATAAGGTAGATACTGCTATATTAGATAATAATCAATCGTGTAAATCACGACAAATTAGCATAAATAGAATAATCAGAAATAGAAATAGCGTGCAACGATATAATATGAAGAAGCAGTTTTTCTTTATTCTTTTAAGCCTCAAAAGAAGGAAAAAGAGCGTCATCTCAGCGCGTTCCATTCATACGAACGGGCCACTTTCTCCGAGCAACCTTGATTTCTTATGCCTTGTGTACGTTAACATTAAAGTTAAACTGACGGCATTTTTGTCACAGAGGCATCCAAACTTTTACTTTTCCCAGTTAGACGTCAATACTTTCAAAATTTTCAAGCTTTTCCATATATATCATGAGATTATATAAATTTTGTTATACGAACACGGAAACTTGCGTAATAAAATCGCTTACCGTTTACGCGCATTTACCGTTAACGCGTTTCCTTATTAGAATGATATCCCAATCAAAAACATATAAACATACTCACTTGACTTTTGTTTTGATTCCAAAATTAATGTCACTTAACACACACAATATAAAAATATGTCACTGTCACTGTTTTGGCGCGAATTAAACTAAAACATAAACATTTGTTTTTTTTAATGTCCTATATTTTTTAGAAAAGTTATAAAAATTATTCAATTTGAAACGCAAGCCGATCGCCACGTACGATACGGACTGTGGCTATGCCGGCTGTGAGTAGATAGCGTTGCGTCTTTAGTCGATTTCTTGTTTACAACTCGGCAACGTGAAACGCCAAACCTATCGTAGGAAAACATGGCAAGCCTACTTGCATTTCCGCAGTAAGTGTTCATTTCAAAACGGCGGCGTAATAGCCATATTAACAAATAACACTCAGCGTGGACATGTTGCAATCTGGATGTCTGCTTTTCGCAACCGTAGTTTGGCCGAGTAAATAAACTAATACAACTAACAACCTCTTTAGTGCCATGTTAACTACTAGCGCCATCTGTTATCGCCGTTTATGTCAGTCTTATTCTGGTTTTATAAGTGCAACCAGGTTTCTATTTATACAACCTCATTTTCAAATATGATTCATGTAAAATCAATTGTGACTAAAAATATATATCACATTATCAGATATATAATCAAACAAAATGAAAAATCAATAGAAGTTTACAAGAAAGACATACACGCAGACGATTAGATCTGAAAATTAAAAAAAATTATCTAATTAGATTGGTTACAGATTTATGTTTCTCTTCTTAAATATAATCAGTATGATAAATTGTTAATAGAAAAACCCACATGTGTGAAAGTGGGCTTTAGCTCGTCCGATACCTCCAAGCTGATCCAGGTGTAATTATTCAAGTGTAACCTCATATACCTAAGCGCTGGCAAAACCAAAGAAGTACCTATCCCAGAAGATCAGTTTGAAGAAGCTACTATATCTACATTTCGCACATTAAATACACTACATCTGTAAATAAAAACTTCTAGTAAACTGAAAGATATTTACTTACAGTATCTTTCTTTCTGAGACTTCTAAGACTGTTTTCTCTAAGACTTCTAGGGGTTCACAGTATTTCCAAAATTAGTATCTAGATATCTAGATAGACTATCTATTGAAGAACTTTCTTATGGACTAGACGGTAAGTTATGGCCATCACATTTCTTACATTTCGTACTACATCAAAACTAGCCATCACAACGTTATATACCCAATGAATTTGGTTTTCAACGTTAACGATAGGGTAGGTTCCGTGATATTTCAAAGACCTATATCTTGTTAAAATATTCTAGCAAGGTGCTTAGACAAACTATATACATAACAATTTCAATAGTTCAATATTTTATAGAATCCACACAAGTAGGTATATGTATACCACTATCATATATATGTATCATATGTATGCTACCATAATCACTTTGCTAAAAATCTATAGGACGGTGTAAGGCCGAGTTTAATGTCTAACTATTTTTTACCGACTTCAAAAAGGAGTTTTGGATAAAATACTTTCTTTATATTACCTTATATTTTGAAATATCACTCGTATTCACTACTTATCGAATCGCTATTTTATTTCACGAATTTATCTTAGACAGTCTCTACTGTTGACAGAATTTTGAAAATCTAAAATTTTTTCACGGAAAATTTATTTTCACCGATCACGAATGATTGAACAAAGTTAAAACTTCAAAACTTCTGAACTTCCCGTTACCAGAATTGTAATTTAAGTTATAACATCAATCAAATAAACAGTAATCGCCATTATCAAAAATAGATTTAAGTAACAGATTTCTGGTTTTAAAAATAAGTTTGCTCTGACCGGAGCAAGATATATAAAAAGTAATAAGCTAATCGCTTATAAGACTAAAAAGCGGCCCTGACCATTAATTTGTTAATCGGTGTAAAAGTTAAAATAATGCCAGCAAGATAAAGCAATTTGTATAAGTCGAAAATATTCTCAGTATTCAAATATTTTTGTAGGTACTAAAGGTGATAGCTTGAACGATATTGAAATATTAATAATAATACAGGACAAGTCACACACATTGATTTAGATCAAGGGGTTAGGGGTTAGCCCCTGAGTAAGCAAATTATTTCCTTGTGTTAAGAGTGTTAGACGATACAAATACATAGAAATACCCATTATAAATACTAAGAATATATTTAATAAACGACCAAACCCAGAAATACAGACATCTATGCTCATCACATACATGCCTGTCCCTGTCGGGGATCGAACCCAAGCCCCATTGCGTCGTTAGGCGTCTGTGCTAAAAACTCGACCAACGGCATGTTGGTCGAGTGGTTAGCACAGACATCTAGACAGACATATAGTTTAGGCATCTTTTTCTCTCTGAAGAGTGTCTGTACCAATTTGTGCCTTCCCATGGTGATAATTTCAAAGGTTGGAGTTCAAATATGTTATAGGATGATCACACTGAAAGTTCTTAGAAAATCAAAAACTTTTTCGTAATATCTTTTCAAAATAGCGTCCATTCACATCATTACACCGCTGCATCTGTAAAGTAACTGTTTTTTGATCCTTTAAAATAATTTTCGCGTAATGACCTACCCTTCCGACCAACGAGGCATCCAATTTTTTTTCTTACACTTCGATCTATTTTCACTTTGGTTCTATTTTCAAATTCTCTAAAGAAAATACACATTCGATCTGAGTTAACTGTCTTTTGGTTTCCGGAACATAACAGTAAATCCAGCTTTCGTTATCTGTAAGCAGTAGTGGATTTAGGTTTGAGGACGCCCTAGGCCCGAGACGATATGGCGCCCTTTATCTTTTGTAACAGTATATATATATGTATATATATATATACTGTTTGTTTATAACTTTTAGGACTTGCCTTATTAATTATTTTAACAAAGAAATTCTACCCTCAAAATGGATGGATGGATGGCTATGTTTCGATAGTAAGAGCGCAATAAAATAAACTTTGAAATTTGGTCTTGCAGTTTACAGAAAACCCAATCGATTTTAAATTTTAGTCATCTTAAAAATTTTGGCGCCCCTCAAAATTTTCCGCCCTAGGCCCGGGCCTCACGGGCCTAAGCCTAAATCCGCTACTGTCTGTAAGTATGTCGAACACAGCATTTGATTCACCTCCGCTAAGACTTTGAAACAATTCACCGCAATCAATACGACCGGATATTTGAGCTTCGGTCAAATTATGACGTATCCACCTGGCACAAAGCTTCCTGACCGTTAAATATTCATGGAGGATTTTGTGCACTTGACTCATACCGATGCCTAAGTTTGACAAACTCTGCTGATAGGTCATAGTGTTGCCAGTGTCTATCATACGCCGCACAACACTGTTGTTATCTTCAGTAATCGCCGTAGAAGGCCATCACTTACGCAGATCATCGGTGAGATTAGTACGACCACGTTTAAACTCATTAAAGCAGTTGTAGACAGTTAATCAGAGATGGCTTCATCGTGAAAGGCCAAACGAAGTCTATCAGAATTCATAACTTTCTTGTTGACTTAAATGACATCGAAAGCCATAACATTGTACGAAAATTGTCTCGCGTTAAATTCATGCTGCCGGCTAATCTTAAATCAAACGACAAATGTATGAAATATATAGGTAGGTACTCAATAATAATGGGCAAGAGTTCAATTTGAACTAATTTTTTTTGTTATATTGTTTACAAGTGGCCAGTTCTAAAAGCTTACATTTTGAAACTCGTAAAAACATTATCTATATTTTATATTTTTAAAGTAGATTCGAGAATGTCGTGGACAGATCAGGATAGAATATACTTAGTAATTTCGCAAGTTAATATAAATTTATAAATACATTTTAATTCCAATATATTTCATGACACTAAAACTAGTCTTCATTTAATTTTATTATATATCTATTTATGGATTTTAAAGTATGTAATGATTTATTAACAACTCAACATACACAACAACATATATCTTTACGTAGTTTAATTGTATTTTTAATACTAAAATATTTATAGGTATTAATTAAAATATGCAGAAATAGTTTCTGATATAGAATAAAAAATAACTAAAGTTAAGTTTTTTTTTGCAACAGATGCGCAAAAACATTTTTTACGAAATAGAAAGATATAGACTTTCTCATACTACGTATTATTATGCGGTGTTTACACACTTCGATTTCCACCACACAATTATGTCGCACTATGGAAACCGACAGTGTAAAGCCACCATTATGTACTCTCAAACAGTAAGAGGTGGTTTACAATTGTTTTTGCTGTATTTATATATCTACCTCAATTTTAAATTTGATAATGAATAAATAAGTACCTACCTAATGTGACATCAGAGGTTTTGTAATTCCATAAAAGAGTTAAATTTTTATTTGTTAAGCCCTTAATATATTTTAAAGAAAATCCGGTCCAAAAGTTTATCTTCATGATTTTAGTATTTGGCTCCCTTCCTTGAACCAAATCAACATGTTTCTTCTAGTATATCTGCACAATTCAGCTAACCCAATTTGTATAATATGTAATGTAGTTAAAATAGTGACAATAATTTTTCGATATATTAATATATGAAAAAAATCCTGAAATAAATATTTCTACATTTTCACTTCCGGCTAAACGACATTTTTTATGGATATAATCTGAAAAATGTCGAAACTTCATAAAAACTTTTTTAGGTTACAACATCCCTTAGGGCTAAATTTCATAGTGTCCAAAAATTTATTTTAAATAAATAAAATACGCAAACTAATCTAAGATATCAATTGTTCACAAAACATATAGTTATATCTATAATACCATAAATCTTCTCCTTAGAAATCCGGACCGCATTTCTAAAGAACCAAAAATCCAATCTAAAATTGCATACAATCTTTTTTTTTATTTACCTACTTCTAATAGTGCACTTGTGTTTTCTTATCGTCTTACGAAATTTATTGTTAAAAATAGTATATTGTTGTTCTAGAGTGAACTTTGCATCTTTACGTAACTATCAAATCAGTGACAGTGTTATTTCACAATAACTTTCGCGATAAAGTATATTGCACATAAAGATAAATAAACATAAATATCTGTTAAGAAAAATGGCCGTTTGTTTGAAGTGTGAAAAATGCATACTTAAAATTGATGATAAAAATCCCAAAATTAAGTGTTACGGTGGTGAGAGACAAATATATCTTAAGTGTAGTGAGTTGCTAGCGACGGGGCTGAGAGTGGTGGTGCTGCAGTCCCCAACTCTAAAGTACTTATGCCCGGACTGTGAATTAGGGGTACGTCAATTACCCGGCTTAAGGAAAATGGTTACTCAATTTAAAATTGAAGTGGAGAGCCTCAAGACCAAGTAAGACAGAGGTTCTCTTCTCATTCTCTTTGAATTATCAGAGAGGAAGAAACGCAGTGCCAACGTTATTATGTTTGGTGTAAGTGAGTGTCAGCTTAAAACTGGAGATGATATTCGAGATAAAGAGGTATGTATAAACCATGATAAGACCCAAGTCCAGCTGGTGTGGTCGAACATATCGAATTCTGTACCACCTATCACTGTTATCTGTCTGGGTAAACGTAAACAGGGTACTACACTTCGACCCCTGAAGATAGTCTTCACACATACAAAATCTGCAATGCAATGCTTGATAAATAACAAAAAATTGACTTCTCATATTGTGGCTAAAAATGATTTGACACCATACCAACGTGACTTTATAAAAAACTTGCGTGAAGAATTGCAACGTCGGACTGATGCTGGTGAAATAAATTTACTATTAAATGTGTAAGCGGCACTCCAAAAATTGTAAGCAATACAAAAAACCAATAATACCCTAGCGTTATTGTGGAGTTCAAGTTTTTCTACACAAACCAGGCATTCTTAATGGCTAAAGGGAAATATACTTATTGCGGAGACAAATAAAGTTAAACCAACCAACAGAGGTTGAAGCTCTCTGGTTAAAATTAAAATATAATGATTTAGAAATTATTGTGGCAGGCGTATACAGACCAACACATTACACTTTTGAGAACTCTGATCGGTTACTTTTCAAAACCATCAAGGAAGCATCTGAAGGGAGAACGCCCTTGTTGATTATTGGTGATTTTAATCTCCCGAACCTAAAGTGGCTATTACATGATGTTGATGTCAATTATTACAACAAATTGTATGGTGAGTTTGTAGACATGTATACCAATACCACCCTAAATCAATTGGTGTCCAGGATAACAAGGAAGCGGAATGTTGAAGAGTCCTTGTTGGACTTGATTTTCTGTAATGAGGATAATCTATGTACGAAAGTGGAATACCATCCGCATAAAGAGAAGAGTGACTACCTTGTACTGGTGGCTACAATACAAATACAGAATCAACCACCTGCAGGGCGCCTCAGACACTACTAAGACGGAACTTCTTCAAAGCCTGACAAAATAAGTGACTCCAACATCATGAAGTCACTTGTCGATAACAGTATTTTGGACGACAGTTGCAATGGTGTTGATGAGGCTTGGTGTGACTTTTCGAAAAAAACCCAGTGTGCTATTAATGTGCATGTACCTCTCACTGTCAGACGTACCATTTGAAATATTAATAAACTGTGGATCACTCAGCATGTGCTAGACATGATAAATAAAGAAGCATTTCTGGAAAATAAACATCAAAATTGTGTTAGTTAAGAAGCTAAGAACGGAATACGAAAGAGAAATTGTCAATAAACGGCTTAAATCCTTTTATTACTACATACGCCAGCAGCTCTCTTCGACGGTGTCAGTGCCTCCATCACTGAAGGATGATTCTTTGGACATAACCAGCGACCAAAAGACCTAATCTTTTTGCAAAACAATTTGAAAAATCATACATTGTATAACCATCGCAGACCTCAATTACGAGTATTAAGATGCCACGAGTTCATAACGCCATTAAATTTTACACAATAACACCTGATATTGTACGCAAAACGGTAACAACCTTTAGCGATACAACATCAATTGGACAAGATTCGCTGCCCTATATAGTACTCAAGCGTTGTAGTGCTGTACTCTGTCTGATAGCACATATAATGAATATGTCTCTCAAAACAGGAAAACTCCCACAGGAGTGGAAAGAAGCTATTGTAACCCCAATATACAAGAAAGGCGACAAAACCCTTGCAGTCAATTATCGTTCTATCTACAAGCATTGTGTGCAAAGCGGTGGAGAAAATTACAGCAGCTGAGCTCAGGCAGCTTATCATCACGGAAAACATTATCAAAGAATAACATGGATTTACTCCAAGAAATCTTCTTTCATGCCTAGACAAATGGACGTTAAACTGGAATTACAATCAACCAACTGATACTATTTACTTAAACTACGAGAAAACTCCGTCCGAGTTCCAGTTAAAAGGTTTATAGCAAAACTTGAGCACTTCGGAATTCGGAATCCTTGGACAGCTTCTGGAATGGATAACTTCTTAATAGATAGGAAATTTAAAGTCAGAGTACTAGACACCTGGTCTGAAACCTACAACGTACACAGTGGGGTACCACAAGGCTCTGTGATTGGACTTATCCAATTCGGGATCTTTATCACTGACCTGAAAAATGCTGTCAAATCAGATATATTTATATATGCTGATGACACAAAAATAATGGGCAATCCTCTAATTAGCCACAATATTATACAACAGGACTTAGATCGAATCATGCAGTGGACACAGGATTGGCTCATTCCATTAAACTCAACAAAGTGCACAGTTTTGCACATTGGCAAAAACAACCCAGATATACAATACAGAATCGACTCGATGTCCGAAAAGACCTAGGTGTAACCTCCACGCATAAACTGTGATATGTTAATATCACAAATATAGCGAACAAGGCTAGCTCCATGTTATATGTGATAAGTAAAGCATTCAACATCATCACTAAAGTATTTTCTAAGGTTTTCACGTGTACTACACATTGAAATAAAACTATTTTTACGGATTTAAATTTAAAAAATTGGCAGACACCTACATCTCGTCTTACCGTGAACACGATTGCTGAAAAGCATTAGAAACGTCGGGTTAGATTTAAAATGTAAATTTAAAATTTAATTCAATATACGCGAGTCAAATCCGTAAAAATAGTTTTATTTCATCATCACTAATCATTTGTTTCTTAAAATGTACAAAACATAATATATCCGTCCACTTTTGGAGCATGCCTTTCAAATATGGAATCCATACTTTAAAAAAGACATAGAGTTGCTTGAAAAAGTGCAGCGTACTACAAAAATGGTTATATTATTCAAAAACAAAACCTATGAAGAACGGCTTTAAGAACTTACGTAGGCAACGGGGAGACTTAATAGAAACCTTTAAAATATTAGACATAACCAAACTCTACGTTTTGAATCGAAATACTAACTTGAGAGGAAGTTCAATGAAAGTTGCTACATCTCCGTCTGCTAGTAACCCTAGAAAACACTTTTTACCAAATCGTGGAATAGTTTACCAGAAACCGTAATTAGTGCACAAACAGTGAACAATTTTAAAAACAAACTTGATAAACATTTAAATCTTGTAAGAATATAAACACAAGTGCCGTGATATGCACGCATCAGATCAACGATCTGCTAGTGCATTACAAGATAATAATAATAATAATCTAAATAAGTTCATCTAAATATATATAAATATAACGTACTAACTTTCAATCTCCATCGGTACTCTTTAAATGTTATTTATATTAAAATCAAAAATATAACTTTTTAAAAGCTAATATTTTTTAGAGTTATATTAATTTCTTTCTTTTTATATTTTAATGGACTACATTTGCAAAAATATTTGGAGATGCAGATGCTTAAACAAAAGTAACAAACGAAATGAAATAAATTGCGTTGATTAGGTACTAGTTATACTATATTCGGCCATTTTAATATCTAATTACTTTAATACAAAAATGGCCTTAAAAACTTTTTAATGTATAATTTTAATATATTTGATGACAAATCTGATGATTTATTAAGGTGTTTATTGTATAAACGTATTCAATTAATCCTGGATCAGTTACTTATTTTATGAATCCTAATGGGGGCATAGCAAGTTTATATGGTGTTATTAAATGATCCAAATTTGTTTGAATTTATTAATGTTTTTATGTACAATAAATATATGTTCATAATATACAGTCTTAATTTTAGGTTCTTTAAATTTTTCTTTTAGCTTATTCTGTTGGCCTGATGTTACTATAACTAACAATATATTTATACTCGCATTATTATCTGCTGCATTACCCCATAATAGTATGCCGTGTGATATGATACAGTGAAATATCTAAAGTTATTCCAGCAGGTTTTCCGTATTAATTGGATCACGCATGGAGCAAAACTAAATCTGTACGATAATTCACATATGTAAGAACCACCTTGCTATTTTGCTTCTAAGGTAATAAATATTTAATTGTACGTTGATTTTGACATTTTAAAAGTTTTATGCAGGAATCTGATTGCTGATTGAAAGTAGCAACAGATTTTTAGATTGTGCATTGTAAGTTTAATATCTGAGAGAGCATTGCTTACATATACTCAAATAATCTCTGATTGGCTTTCACTAAACATACATAATTACATAGTAGTATTATTTTACCCTGTTTAATTATCTAGGAAAACATATCACAGTATAAGCAGTAATTTATTATTAATACTAGGTCTGGCTCAACAATATCTATGAGCTATATAAGTACGATAACGGATATTCCCCCCTGAAATGCTTGCCTTCTTAATACTAAAGTATAATACTAAGTTAAGCCGAAAATTAAACTATTTAATTAAATGTAACTTATCCATAAAAAAGACTCAATAATGTAAGCCATTACACCTTTGCAACACAAAAATGTGATTACATTTTTAGTGAACACTTTAATTTGAAAATAATTGATTATTGTTATGACAGCAATGTTTCATAAAGTTTAAATAAATATTTTTTCTGTTTTAGAACATTATATGACTTGACAGTTGACACTTGATATTTTTGAAATGTCTAATAATCTATTTATGATGTTTTGTTACTAGTTTTGAGGTTATGTTAAATATTCTAAGCTCCTAAGAATTAAATTATGGCTTTGGTATATTCAACAATTCGCAATGCTTGTAAGTATCCCGCCTGTTATTGGTTATATTTATTCAGAAATATTTAACCCTTTATGTATTAACATTTTTTCGTTTTTCAGTATCAACATCCCGTCGGGTTATAGTTTCATCAATAAAACCGTATTCTCAAGCAGTAGTAGAAAATGACGATGATGCCCCAGTGGAAATGGACAACCCGTTTAAGAAAGAACGCCGAGAATGTATTCTATGCAAAATGAATATATCTCCTGATTACAAGAATTACAGACTTCTTTCCCAATTCCAAAGTCCATACACAGGAAGGATTTATGGAAGGCATATAACTGGCTTATGTAAATCTAAGCAAAGCTTGGTTGAAGCTGCAATAACTAAAGCTCAAAATTGTGGTTACATGCCATATTATTACAAGGACAAAGCCTTTTTGAAAGATCCTAAGCTTTTTGACCCTGAAAATCCAATTCGTTACCATAGGTTTTAGATGTAATAAACTTAGTCTTTTGTTAAGTAGTTCTTGTTTTAATAGAATATAATAATAATATTTAAGGAATTGAATTTTGTTTTATTATGAAACAATATCTTTACTTCAAAGGGTTAGAATAATTTCAATAGAATCAACTATAAAATATTTGTTGGTAACCTTTAAGGTATCCTTAAAAGATATAAGATAATAATTAATCTTCTAATATATGTCCTGCCTGTATGGGTTACATAGGTTTACCATGACTAATTATGTTTATAAATATTTTCAAACAATTATTTCAGATGTTGCATTTAATAAATGTTAACCTATACTGCAAAGTTCAAAAGTTCGAATTTTGATAAAAAAAAAAACAAATATACCGCCACAGCTCCAATAAAAATGTTGTATATAGATAAATGTATTAATTGAAGCAACCAACAGGTTGCTGTGCTAACAATATTGTTTCCTGACAGTCACAGGGTTGAATCTCTGCCTGTACTTTTTTCCATTCTATATTTAATTCAAAGAAAATCTCTTCATATAATTGCAAAATATTTAATAATCAAGAGAAAACATTCAATTAAAATATAAAACATTTATCTAGTTTCAAAAGTAAGAAAATTCATATTTTATTGAGATTAAAACCAGACAAAATTATATTTTTATCATCTGGGGTGTTAAAGCAGTCATTTTCTGAATCATATCCAACTAAATCAGGTGGTATTTTTAACATTTTTAAGAGATCTAAGTAATCCATAGTCTGTCCCGGCATCTCCTTCTTCATAAGCTCTAACAACTCTGTAATAGCAGTTTGACAACCTTGCTGCCATCTTTTAATTAAACTTCTAAGTTCCTCGGTTTCATTTGACATAGCTTTTGCCATCAAGAGATTCTTTTTCTTTTCTATACGAGTTCGCAATTCATCAATGTCTTTTTGACAAATTGAACCTGTAGATTTTGCTTTTGTAGGCTTCACTATTTTACTGTAAGATTTTTTAATAAGAATTGTGCGTTTATCTGTTTGAAAATCATCATCATCATCAAAGGAATTTGAGCTCTGTGATGGTGTTTTAGTGTTATTAAATTTAGGTTTTTTGTTGGACTTTTTATCTTTTTTCTTAACGTTTAAATCACTTACAGAAGTAGTCTTATCTAACTTTTTCACAGAATTATTCACATGTTTTATATTAACTTTAGAGCCTACATAGCATAGAGGAATGTCATCATTGTCAGCTTCACATAAAATTTGTACAGGATTTCTTTCTATGCTGGGTTTTTCTAGGTCTTCATTAGGAGAGAGAGATTTGAAAATATTTTTTTGAATCACAATTGTACACTCTTTTGTTAAATTATTAGGACTTTTCTTTTCATTCCTATTTATATTATTATTACTTAGTTTTATTTCTTTCAAATAATTTCTATTGTTATTTGTTTTTAAGGTTTCATTATCTATTTTTTCCTCCTGATTTTCTGAAAGTTTATTTGTAGTTTCATTATTATTAAGACGTTTATCTTTAGTCTTTAATCTTGAAAGTTGTGATATCTTAGTATCAATTAGAGCAGAGCTCTTTTCTAGAAATTCTTTTGAGGAAGAACTGATATCCTGCTGAGAGTCATTTTTACAAATGAAACTATTCATTTTTGCCTGTTCATTATCATTTTGTACTTCATTATCTTGAGTTAAAAGCAATGTTTTAGACTTTTTCCTAAGTATAAGGCTTCGTGAAGGAGTGCGGTTCAGGGTTGACGTTGGCGTATTACAGGATAAAATAAGGTTTTCACTTTGGTCGTCCGCTTTTGATTTTTTTTCAGTGGTGTTACTGTCACAACATTTATCGCGTTCTTCTATGCTTCCCGTGTTTCCATTCATTGATTCATTTTGTCGTTCATCAGTACTACTGCTGCCTAGGGGTGATATAAAAGGAGAAATAGTTCCTTTGCTTCTCCAGTTTCGAGAAAGTCCAAGCCGTCTACATGGAGTGAGCAAAGATTTGCTGATGCCCCCAGGAGTTTTTGGTGACTCACTATAACGAGTTTTAATTTGCGATGGTGTATTCTTCATTTCTTACCATAAGATGCAATCAATTTGCTTTTCTTGCAACTGGTTTTCTTTTTTAATTAGTTATAACAAAATCCTAATACATTTACATAATATGATTCTATTTGTTGTCAAAATAAGGAATATTTAGTTTCCCGCCATTTTGAACGTTTGGAAATGTAATTGGATATTAATATGGATAGTAGTATATCTATACAATACATTTTATATATTATTCCAAGTCTGACACGACATAATTTTAATATTTTTATTTATTAATTAACATTGGTTTTAAAGACTAATAAAAGTTTTAAGACTAATTCCTATATTAGAAAGTAGTTGTCATTTGACAGATCACAAATGGATGAACGGCGGGAAACTTCGAAAATGCGCGGTTGTTTTACTTTGGCTAAAATTTAATTTTTCTTCATTTAATAAGTTTCAGTATAGTTAAGTAGTGTAAATAAGTTTATTTTTATTTATTATATTCTTATAAATAGTGTTTCTTCAAGTAGGTAAGTAATTTATTTATTTTTTAATATGAATGAACCGCCGGATCCTGGCGGTACCGTCCCCCCTGCTGTTAACTTCGTCACAATAGAATGTGATGTATCTGGCATGGAAACAGATAGTTCTGTTAGTTCAGTTAACAAATCTAGAAAACGAGTCGTCTCTCATAGAATCTGTAAGGGATGTAATAAAAAAAAACGTAAGCACTTAGGTAACCAAACGACTATTGGTTGTGTATGTAAAGAGGAAAATAATATTCAGGACATCGTTAGCCCTCATACTCCAGTCACAAATAATCAAATATTGCCATTAACAACCAATACGAACACTACAACATCTACACCAACAGGCAGAAGAGTTTTTAATCAATATGACTTATCACCCTATACTATTCATGTACAAAGACTACAAACATCATTAAATGATGGAACTACATTACACCCTATAAGCTTTGGTAAGATACTGAAACAGAGTAAAATAAATAATATCATCAATGGCAGCATAAAAAGAATAGGACGTAATAGAATTTCTTTATCTTTTTCTAATTATGTAAATGCAAATGCTTTCCTAGATAATGAGTTACTCTTCCTTAATAAACTGAAGGCTTTCATACCATCCTTTACTATTACTCGGGTGGGTATAATAAAGGGTGTCCCTAATGAATGGTCTCCAGAGGAAATTGTTGAAAATATCTCTGTTCCAATTGGCTGTGGCAGTATAATAAAGGTACGCAGAATTAATTATAAGGTCATTGTGGAAGGTACTCCAGTATGGAAACCTACCCAGTCCGTGGTAATTTATTTTGATGGTCAAATCTTACCAAAACGAGTATTTATTTGCTTTAATTCTTTACCAGTTGATTTGTATATTTTCCCGACCATACAATGTTATAATTGTTGTCGCTTTGGTCACACAAAACAACAGTGCAGATCCAAACCCAAATGTTTCAGATGTGGTCAGGAACACAGTGGTGATACATGTAAGCTTGATGATGATTATATAAAATGCTTTTTATGTTCAGGTTCTCACATGGCTACTAGTAAGTCTTGTCCAGAATTTAAACGTCAAATGAATATTAAAACACACATGGCTCAAAACTGTGTTTCATATGCAGAAGCCTCTAAGTTTTTCCCAGCAGTGTCAAAATCGTTTGCTGAAATTCTTTCAACACCAAATGTAGAAAATATATCTGTAAATTCACCACCCACTTTAAAAAAATCTTACAAAAAAACTATATTTAGTAAACCTAGAGCCCCATCACCAAGAAGTAAAGGCTATGATAAAACAGCACATGAAAATATTTTGAGTGAATTTACAATGCCTTTACCACCTGATGGTTGTGTTTTATCAAACAAAAATATTGAAAACACAACACAGCAAACACAAAAATCCTTAATAGACGAAATTAAGACATTACTGCAATCATTATCTCAATCCAAAACTACTTTACCGCCCAACATTGCCTCTGTATTAGCATCAATCTCAAATTTATTATTATCCATCAATGATGACACAAAAAAACAACATTATTCAATGGAATTGCCGAAGTGCAATCAGTAACAAAACTGATTTAATATATCTCTTAAATAATTTCAATCCTTTTCTTGTATCTTTATGTGAAACTTGGTTAAAACCAAGTTTGACTTTTAAATTTAAAGGTTATGTCACCATTAGACAAGACCGATTTGATGGCTACGGCGGTGTAGCCATACTTGTTAAAAAATGTATACCTTTTACTACGTTATCTCTACCTGTAAATAGTAATGATTTTTCAATCATAGGTATTACTGTAAATAGTGTAAATTATATTTCTGTATATATTCCTCATCCTTCGATTTCCATATTGAATAAAATTGACGAATTGATACGCAAACTACCGAAACCATTCATTATATTAGGTGACCTTAACTGTCAACATGTATCCTGGGGTAGTACTAAATCTAACTGTTACGGTGAGCGTTTATTAGAATTAGTAGATTCAAATAACCTATGCGTGTTAAACTCTGGATCCCCAACGCGTCTAACAAATCCAATAGAAGGAAATAGTGCTGTAGATTTAAGTATATGTACTTCTTCTTTAGTCCCTCGGTTATCATGGTCGGTTCTATCGTCAACCTATGGAAGCGATCACTTCCCAATTATAATAAAAACTTTGCCACCTACACATATTTCTCATAACAATAACCGTGTGTACAAAAAATATAAACTTAAATATGTTAGTGATGAAATTTGGCAAACATTTTCTAAATTAATAGACGATCAAATTTCAAATATCCCATTAATACAAAACACAGATGCTGAGTCTCAAATATTTACTGAAATTGTTGTTAACACAGCCAATAAACTATTTCCTGTTGTAAACAGTTCATCTTATATTCCTTGCCCACCTTGGTGGGACAAGGAATGCAAGGAAGCAATTAAGACTCGTAAGGCTGCTGAAAAACAATATCGCAACAATATTAATGATGATAACTATGATGCTGTCATAGATATATTAAAAAATAATAAAAAACTATTCAAAAATAAAAAAAGAGAAAGTTGGAAAAAGTTCTGCCTTTCCATTTCTCCAGATACCCCCCCAGCAATAGTTTGGCTGAACATAAAAAAATTTAGATCAGTATTTATTGACTCATCATCAACTACCGTTCACCCTTCTTTAATTAACAAACTATTAAATCATTTATCTCCTTCTACGGTGAACGAACAAGTAAGTTTGGATATGTTAAATGTCTTTGATGAAACTTCATCTGATCTTTGTCCGGATTTTACCTTACAAGAACTTAAAAACATATTAAATACTGTCAAAAAAGACACGGCTCCCGGGACCGATAGTATTGTTTATTCTTTTATTAGTCATCTAAGTCATAATGCTCTACTCTATTACTTAAACATTATAAACCGTATCTTAGTTTCAGGTGAAATACCATCATCATGGAAATCCCAAATAATCATCCCAATCTTAAAGCCTAACAAGGATCCATCTGAACCTTCTTCCTACCGTCCCATTGCATTATCATCTGTGTTAATCAAAATTTTAGAACATCTGGTTAAAAATCGACTCGAATGGTATCTTGAGAGTAATAATTACTTATCAAATAACCAGTACGGGTTCCGAAAAGCTAGAAGTACTATGGACAATATAAGCCTTTTAGATGCTGATATAAGACTAGCCTTTAGCATGAATAAATCCGTACTTGCAGTTTTTCTTGATCTTAATTCGGCATATGACAATGTGGTAATCCCAATTTTAATACAAAAGTTAATACATTTAAAGGTACCGAAAAAGTATATTGTCTTTATTGCCAATAGCTTGTCTAACAGATCAATCGACATTTATTCAGATAATATAAAACACACTAGGTGCCTATCAAAGGGTCTTCCGCAAGGATCAGTACTGAGTCCTTTATTATACAATGTGTACACATACGACTTGGACAAAGCTATTAATAACAATATTGACATTTTACAATATGCCGATGACCTTCTTCTTTACACAACAAATCAAAGCATTGAACAAGCTAACATAGACATTAATCTGTCTCTTAATATGTTACAAACATGGTTAGGGAAAAATGGGTTACAAATTTCACCGTCTTAAAGTTCCGTAGTTTTGTTTACACGGTTACGATGTCAATTGAAATTTTGGTAAATTTTGATAATGAATCAATACCAATAAAAGAAAGCACCAAATTTTTAGGTGTTATACTGGACTCAAAACTATCCGGCGTCCCTCATTGTAATTATGTTGCCAATAAGTGTGAAAAATTAATCAATATTCTAAGATGTTTAGCAGGTATTTGGTGGGGCGCGCATCCATTTTATCTTAAGCTCATTTATAATGCTATTATACGAAGTATTTTAGATTATGGTTCTTATATCCTTGAACCTTGTAACAAATCAGCCCTTCAGAAACTTGACTTGATCCAATCCAAGTGCCTACGTATCATTTGTGGGGCAATGAAATCCAGTCCAATAAACGCCCTACAAGTAGAGTGCGGTGAACCTCCCTTACATTTAAGACGCCAGTATTTATCTGATCAATACGTTTTTCGATGTGTACAGCTTTTAGAACACCCGATTTTACAAAAACTTCATGTACTTTCTCAATTGACATTTTACCATATTGGTGTAATAAATCTACTCCATGTCTTGTGATTAGTTACAAAAAATATTTATCACTTTCAGCTCCCATTCATCGCTCAGCAATATTGCCTATTTTTACATGTGATTTCGAAGCTCTTGTAAGAAAACCAAACATTATTTTTAATTTTGGTATTAATAAAGACGAAACGAATGCAATGGTTCTTTACAACCAAATTATCAAAAATGAATTCCCTAGTTATCATACTATATTTAGCGACGCATCCAAGCAAAGTGATCATAGCCATGTAGGAGTCGGAGTTTACCACTCGCAATATAATATTATTCAAAAAGTTAAACTTCCGTCGGAATGTAACATATTTTCAGGAGAATGCTTAGGTGTGTACAAAGCTATAGAATATGTCTTATTATTTAAACTTTCAAAAGCTCTAATATTTTCGGACTCGTTAAGCACTTTACAAGCTATCCATAATTGTTGTCATAAAAAAATACATCATCCTTTAATTTACGAAATTAAAAAAATATTAGACCGCTGCCATAAGATGCAGTGTGATGTGGTTTTGATATGGATTCCAGGTCACGTTGGTATTTATGGCAATTGCAAGGCGGATGAATTGGCTAAAGATGCCATTTTGAATGGAGATGTTTTTCCATATAAAATTTACAGCCCAGACTTGAAATCTATATCAAATCAATCCTTACATTCCTCTTGGCAAGATTTATGGAATAAAAGTAGTATACTTAAAGGATCATATTACAACAGAATACAACCCAATATTCCATCTAAACCTTGGTTTTTCTCAGTCAAATTTAATAGAACAGTTACCAGTATTTTATCGAGATTAAGATTAGGGCACACTTGCACACGTTCTCACCTATTTAGATTGCAAATAAAAGATAGCCCACAGTGTCCATGTGGTGCAGACATAGAAGATGTCAACCACTTATTTTTCTCATGTCCTCTTTATAAACACGATGTCCTGTTTAAATCCTTAATAGAATCCCAAATTCCGTTACCAACTTCAATAACTTGTTTACTATATAAAAACAATAAAAACATCTACCAATTCCTTACAGATTTTATTATCTCTAACGAAGTCAAAATTTAACTTTGTAAAATTTTAATTAGTATTACCATATATTATTATTTATACAATTACTATTTTATTATTTATACAGTTGCTACTTACCTATTATATCATTTGGTGTATTTAGCTATGCCTTCTTACGGTTCCAACCCTTGTTAATTATATAATGTACATATAATTATTATTAAGTAATACAGTCTAATATGTTTATTTATAGTTTTATTTTATCCTATCTGTAAAATTGTATGTTAATATATATTTTTTAATAATTTATTAATGACCATGGATACAAAAAAATGTATGTATTCTTAAAGTATTGCTTTACTGAAAGTTATTATTCACCAAATTGTTTTCGTTGACGGTTGTTAAAAACATCAAAAGTTTCCCCTGTTTCGACCATTGGCATAATGCACGCAATGCTTTGCCACAAAGTTAAAGAAAGAAAGAAAGAAAGAAAGATCACAAATGTCAAATTAACTATCCTACGACCAGCCGCAAGTTAAGTTCTGTCATTCCTAAAATCACGTCAAAAACAAAAAATATAAAACGGTCATTGCGGAAAATCTCGACTACGATTTCGACAAGCGAAACGCTACGAGTAAAATATAAATTAAGTACTTGAGTTTGTAAATAGTAGTTCATAATTAAAATTAAGTAGAAAGTATTTCTTGCTTGTGTAACATAAATAAAAACATTACATAATGCCTCTGTTAAGATTGACGACTGGCACTTTTGGGCAATTGCGTACCTTCGCGACGTCATCAGCCCTTGCAAAGAGAGTGAAAACTTTTGCTGTGTATCGTTGGAACCCAGATGAGCCAGAAAAGAAGCCTTTTACACAAAACTTCGAGGTAGATCTTGACGATTGTGCGCCTATGGTACTCGATGCTCTGCTAAAAATTAAAAATGAGATTGATCCCACACTTACATTTAGAAGATCATGTCGCGAAGGTGTATGCGGCTCTTGTGCCATGAACATTGATGGAGTCAACACCCTTGCCTGTATCAGTCATATTGACCAGAGTTTGTCAAAGCCTACTAAAATTTACCCCTTGCCACATATGTATGTTGTTAAAGATCTTGTTCCTGACTTGACCAACTTCTACCGTCAGTACCAGTCTATTGAGCCCTGGCTGCAGCGTGATAAAGAAGCTGTCAAAGGCAAGGAGACTCAATTACTTCAAGATGTTGAGGATAGGGTGAAGCTTGATGGCTTATATGAGTGTGTACTGTGTGCGTGCTGCTCCACCAGCTGTCCATCATACTGGTGGAATGGCGATAAGTATCTGGGTCCTGCAGTGCTGATGCAGGCATATAGATGGATTATCGATTCGCGTGATGATGCTTCGGCCAAACGCTTGTCAAAACTCAAAGACACATATTCTGTGTACCGATGCCATACAATCATGAATTGCACAAGGACTTGTCCAAAAGGTCTCAACCCGGGCAGAGCCATTGCCCAGATCAAAACATTATTATCAGGAATGGTTAAAAAGCAAACACCTATCATGGATCCCTCAGGACTAGACAAGCAAGTGGCCCAAAACTAAATAGTTTCAATTTCTGTTAAGTTTGTAATTTATTAGTTGACAATAAAAATATGACTAAGAGAATCATCAACCAATATGAAAATATAATTTAAGAACTTAGTTTCAATAATGATGGTTTAATTCATATAAATAAATTCTTTTTTTTTAGAAGCATGACTCTGTACTTAAAATGTGCATAGATATACTATTAATATTTTTAATCCTACAAATCTCTTACATATTATAATGATTTTAAAATGTCCTATGAAATTATTTTCTAAAATCATGATCTTTTTAAATTTGAACAATATTCTTCTGTAAGTATTAATTTCCTAATATACATGTAATATTTATTATACACTGAGACGTGACAATGTCTGTATTAATTTTATAATCATAGTCACATTACCATCTGTCGTAAATTATTGTCGCTATTTATTCTCCATTTTAGGTGTATATTTGTAATAGATGATGTATTATTTTGTTGAATAAAGTTTTATTTTTGTCCTCAATAATGTTTTATTTCTGTTTTCATTCAAAATATTGGCTAACTAGATAATGCCGATTTTATAAATGTTAATTGTCGTTAAGAATTGCCTCATTTCAATTAATACTAAAGATAATTACTGACATCATTAAAAGAATGGAAATTTTTATACTTTATAAAAATACTATTATAGAACAGTATCAAGAAGTATTGCATAATAATAAGCAACAGTTTGACCAAAAGGATATAAAATGCGTTTGATAATTATCTGTCGAAAGAGTAAAATATATTTAGGTATATCGATTTTAAAGTGCTACCCGTAATATAAAACAAAACAGTGTTCTCTTCAATTCGTCCTGCCTCGTCTGAGACTTATCTTAAAACCTCGGTTTATATTAGCTTCTTGTCACGGCTATCCAGTAGTTTTAAGTAGATTACCTTAGAATAGCAACCTTTAATGTGTAATACAGTTATGGATATAAGACAGGTAACATATTTTTTTTCACATAGCCGCTAATACCGTTTTAATTTTTTTTATGTTATTTCGATTATGTATAGCGCAGTTATCAGTTATATAAAAAAATATTTATTTGAGTTCTGTGTCATGTACCGAATAATTTGTTTTTACAAAATATTGAATGTATAGATTTGACCTCGTTTCTGTTTTATAATATGAATAATTATTATATCTTACTAAAACTCTAAAACAGACAGTAGACATAAAACTAATATTGTAAAAATTCGCATTTGTAATATTATTTTCTTATTTATTTTGTGATGACTTTTAATATTAGTTTATAGTATGAAAGTAAAGATTTGACATGAGAGAGTTGGATGTTGGATCAGTTTCAATGGATGAACGTTATGACTTATGGGCATTTTGTTATATGCGATATACAATATTAATGAGGAATATGGTTCAATACCTAATATTTCATTTCACCATATTGTTTGTACGAAGAGCTTACACCGTGCGTGTGAAAACATCTTATCGTTTCAGTTTTAATTTAGGCAAAGGCGACGGTTGAGAAAGTGCAAAAACAATAAAATACAAATGAGGATATTAGGTAATTTTATTTTTTTTATAAACTTATGGTTATAAATTGTAGTATAATGAATTATAGGATGATATAAATCAGTAAATATCTCAACAAACAAAACAATTCCTATACATAGGTACTTTAAATATTTAAAACCGTTACAATTGTGTTCTGCCAAGAAATACAAAAACAGTGCATTATTTAAAAGACAAGTATTATATACATATAAATATCAACTGCTTACATAGAAGTATTAAATAATAGAGAAAAATGATATGTTTTTACAAAAACTTTATAAGCAATAACTTTTAGTAAAATATTACATATACTCTTGTTTTAAATAATATTTTTTTTATTAATTACCTATACCTTTTCACAACAATGTTTTGTGTAATGTTAAATCAAGCTATTATATGCTGTTAAATAAATAACATTAGACACAATATTGAAATTATAATTAATTTCACAATAAAACCATTTCAGTACATTAACTATTATTTTATTAATTAAGTAATATGGTTCCTTCGTGATAGATAGTGTAGTTTTGGTTTATAAAGGTCCGATGTGTCGTATCGTTGAACTTTGCTTCTTTTTATTTTTCCATTGGGAGACTGTGTTGGTGTGTTTTGTTCGTAATTTTCTACGGATTTGTCACTCGACGGACTGTTTGAGAGTACTGTAAGAAAATAAATAATTTTTATGTGAAGTTTATACACAATTTTGAATGAGTGTTGCCAATACTAAAACCATAAAATGTGTAGTCTTCGATAATATAGGCTATACTTTTCAGAAATACTAATAACAAATTTTTGAATGGGATTTCATCTGCTAACTGGGTGTTATAACACCCTCTCTCACACCTCCAATTGATAATCAATCCATTTCTTCGCACAAAAAATAATTCAAAATTCGTAGGTACATGTATATTTGTATGGAAATTTGCCATTATAAATTAAGCCTGTATTAGACTTTTTGTAAAAAGTTGAAGTTTTTATACAATTGATATATTTCAACTCGGACAGCGGAGAAATATTTTTTGCTTGATGTGTAAACAAACCGAAAACAAAAAAATCAAAAACTATAAACTGCGGCATCGTTATTATTTTTTTTATAATAAGTATGATGTAGTTTACTCACGTGGCTTCCTAGGTCTTGGCAGACCCACTCTCTTGGCTTTACCTAAATACTTAGATCGCGTACAGTTTGATATTTTATTAGCAGGTTCTTCTATTTCTGTAATAAAATCAAATATATTATAGTGTAATGATTTATTATTTATCAGATATTATGTAGTATATGTAGTAGTTTATGTACTTGTTATAGGTTCATAGTAAGGTTGTTAACTTTTGATATTATAGTTTGAATATATATTATAATTGTTTTTTTTTCTGCATTGTACCCTAGTAGTTTTTATTTCTCTGTATATGGTTCGGTTGAATGGTAGATAATGCTTTAGCAATAAGTCCGCTAATTGTATAATTTTGAACAATAAAGTTTAAATAAATATATATTTTATTTACATTATTTTTACCTCTTCACATGTTTAGAAAATGCTTGCAATGTCTCGGAGTCGAACCCAGACTAGAAAAAAAATACTTGTATTTGTCCGATCACATAACACAAATTTATATTGTGATAAAAATCTATATAACAGAGAAATAATCCAATATTACCAAATGAAGCGTGGTGGATCACAACTGGGAAGGAATATTTACATTTTAGATGCTTATTTATCTGTATTTACATATACATACTTATAATATTATATGTCCGAAATTAAACAGTCTTAATAATAATTTTCATCAAAATATGCTTAATATATAACTTGCAGATACTGTATAAATATTCAGAATCTCACCTTGAGTAGTCGATGATATCTGTTCCGTGCTCAGTCTTCGTATTTTATTAGGAGTCAATACGTGCCTGTTATTATTAACAGTGGTTTCTTCGCTAATCTTGCGTTTCATGTTATTTTCAAACGCGTCATCGAAGTTTGAATCAGTAAAGTAGTCGATTCTTGGCATCTTACTCGGTGAGGAGTCCAGCGCATTACCGAGTATGATTTCCATTATTTCCTGTCTCGAAGTTTTATTGACCATTTCTGTTAACTTGGCGTCGTAATCGCTAGATAGTTCAAATGAACATTCGGACTTACCCGGACTGAACATTTGAGATTTTGGACTATCCGAGTCATTCATTTCATAGTCCATTTCTATAGGTAATGATATTTCAGTGGCAATATTAACATTTTTTATGACATTTGTGGATGGTAACTTTAAATGTCCGTTTTTGATGTAGTTGACTATGTCGAAATTACCAAAGCTTTTGGATACGTCTCGGATTATACTTTCTTCGTATGAATCACAATTAATCAAATATATGTTATTAGTTGATTTTTTATTATACTCCTTGAAGAATGAAGTGAATTTGTTAATTTCTATTTCTGCGTCGTACTTTTCGTGCTTATCAAAGTATTTAAGTTTGGTTTCACTGTCTTTACAGGCTTCTGTTTTTATTTTATTTCTTTGTTTATCTTTTATTTCATCCTTGAGTGGGACGTCTTTATTAACTTTTTCTTCAAAGTCAGCTTCTACACCAATTTCATATTCATCTTCCTCTTTAGTATCGGGATATTCTGTAAATTTATCAACAATACGATAATTTATATCACTGTATTTATTATCTATAATGTTTTGTGGCAGCACAGGATCATATACAGTTTCTTTTGTTTCTATAGCGATGGGTTCAGTGCTAGTTGTTGCACGACACTCCATATCACATTTCTCTTCTTCACATTCATCATTTAAAACAGTCAGCAACTGATTATTCGTATAATGTGCTTTCTGTTCATTATCATTATTCTGTAACATCATATCTCGGGAATGCCTCGAGTTTGTAATACACGCAAATTCCAGCTCGGGTCCGGGAATGCTAGAATATACCTGACTTAAACTAGGTCTTACATTGGCTTGGAACTCTAAAAGTAAAGCCGCTTCTTGATTCATTCTCTTTTGCTCATCATCTAGAAATTTTCTCATTTTCATTAACCGTTTGGCTTCTGCCAAATTTGCGGCATATTTTGGTTTTTTAATAGTCACGTCTGGTACAAAAGAAAGTCTTGGTGGGGATGCCACTGGGGTTTCTAGGTGACTTTCAATCCGCACGATAGGTTTGTGTTGGAGTAAGTCTTTAGCACTTGTTCCGTGTTGTATAACATTTTCTTTATCGCTAGGGCTGGTTGATTCTCCACTAGTTGATGTAGTTTCAGATTTTGAACCACTTTTACTCTCTTTTTTACCGTTCGTAGATTTAGAACTCGATTGATTGTTGGACCCTTTTGAAGAGGAACTACCGTCGTTCGAATCTCTATCTGTGGAACGACGATTTGGATTTCCTCTCCCTGATACACTATAATGATCGTCCTTCTCTTTCTTACTTTTCTTGTCCTTTTCTTTATCATCATGCTTACTTTTGCTTTTTTCACTTTTAGAACTCGTACTGCTCTTTCGATCTTTATCAGATTTTTGAGAACTAGACTTAGAATCTTTTGGTTTATCGGTCCTATCGTAATTTTTTTCCTTATCTTTTTGACTCGAAGTAGATTTCTTTTCGTCATTCTTGCTTGAATGTTTCTGACTTGAACTTGAACTTCTATGAGATTTAGAGTCTTTGTGACTGGATTTGTGAGAACTTCGATGTTTTGAAGAATCTCTGCTATCTTTCTTATCACTTCTATCTCTAGACCTTTCTTTGTCACTAGGTTTTGATTTACTGTCATCTTTAGACATCTTGCTTTTATCGTGCCGACTGCTATCTCTAGAATTGTGTTTTGAATCCGATCTCTTGTCTTTACTGCTTGAATGTTTCCGAGAATCTCTAGAACGATGTGAGCTTTTATGACTGCTTCTCCTCTCAGTTTTAAGTTCTTTTCTAGAATCTTTTGAACTTTGATCATTTTCTATTCCTTTATTTTCAAGGTTTACTTTACTATTAGCGTCACTTTCGTAATCGATATGAAGGATGTTGCTGTTAGAGCTATCTTCATATAAAGGTGTGTTAATATTTACTTGATTGTTAAACTGATATGCCAAATTATTTTCCGATTCCTTTTTTTCAGGTTTTACGGCATCAGAAGTGTTTTCTGGAGATTTAGCTTCAATAGCAAATCTAAAAGAATTTGGTTCCTTATTGTCTTCATCTTTATCATCCACTAATTCATTTTCAAATGCCTGTTGTGCATCACATGAATTTTCGTTATTATAATTTCTTATGGGTGTCAAAGGGGACATGTTTCTTCTTAGAGAAGAATCTGAACTGGAGTCATCATCATCACTATTAATAGGTTTAAAGAAATCATTTTCTTTTGGTGCCTCCTGTGGTAAGGGAATATCGGTTGATACTATTGGCTCCTTTGGTAATTCAATTTTTTCTACTTCCATTTTATTTGGCTCAGGAATATTTTCTGGTATAATCTCCTCGTCTGGTAGTGGTATTTCACTTTTGTCATCATTCATAATAATATCAGAAGGAAGCTGTATTTCAGAAGTTGTGTTATTTATTTCAGCAGTAGACACAATATTGTCTATTGTAGAAGATTTTGGCTTGTCCTCATCTAATTCCATTTTATTGTCTTCATGTCCATCAAATTCCATATTCTCATTATTATCTTCATTACTCTTTACTGATCCAGGACTAACTGCTTCTAAATCATTAGGTAAGAGATCTTCAATTTTCTCATTTGATGTTTCAGCAGCCGGTGATTTCTTTTTTGTAATGCCTAGATAGTTGTACACTAAGTCCTCCACTTTGGGTATAAACACTGAAGCCACTTTTGGATTCACAACCTGATCCACTATCCTTTCTACACCTTGCTCTAAGTAATTGCCACTGAAAACAAATGTTAAATATTTATTTCATGAAGTTTAAAAAAAAATACAATTAAAAAAAAATTAAAACATTTAAAAAAAATAAATATGTTATTTACAATATTTATACAAAAACTAATAGTTTTCAGTTGTTATTTTCAAACCGTCTTACTTGGTTCTAGTATACAGTTATACTATAATCTTTAAACCACCAAGAAGGCCACCAAATGTAATTTTAGTTAGTATTAACAACACTTTTGTCACTCCTTTAAAAGTTATAGTTGTGTAAATCATAATATGAATGGCTTTATAATTTAAAAAATCGAAACTAAAATAATTATCTTTATAAATCTATAGAGTTGTAAATGTTTGAGTTACATAAAATATGTAAGACGGATTCCTTTGAGTCAATACTGTGTCCGTTTTATTGACATTTAATAAATGACACTCACTCTAATATGTGTTTTCTGAGCTTCTCTCTCAGTTGGTTCTTGTTTAAGTCCGGCTGCCACGTTTGTCTTGAAAGAAATGTTGAGACAGAGTTTTCTACTCTTTGCCTTAGATTCTGGTAAGCAGGTCTTGTGTCTACATCAGCTATGCAGTCCTTGCGAAACTATCAAAAATATAATATGTGTTGTTAAATGGAAAAAAATATATATCTTTGGAAGTAAGAATTTTCATCCATTGAAAGTTAACAGGTCTTTTTTGGACTCTTTGTATCAGACTATAAACACTGTAATTATTTTTTTATTAAAATTCAGATTTATATTAATTTCAATATTACATGGCCACATAAAAATGTATGTGAATATAATATATGTTAGTAAGTTAAAAATAAGGTATATTAATAATAAATATCTTTAATTTCTCAGACAATTTATACACTGATGTGTGACATAAGCATTATTTATAAATATAAAATTTTAAATCCTTCATTTAAAGAATATCTTTATGTTAAATCATATTTCAAGATTGAGATCATTATTTTATTAAAATTAAATAGAGAACTAATATAATTAGTCATTTTCATTCTTCAATAATTTACTACATAACGACAATTTAGAGAAGGTCATAGCATATTATTATAGTACACATTATTCATCGAATTATGAAAGAGACTAGTAATGGAGGACTTATGAATAAATATAGCTACAAAGTTAATATTAAATGTAAAGAATCAAAACTATCTTTGTAACAAGTTATAATTAAATTTGTACAGAATAAATAGTTTTATGTACTATAGAACTTACCTGATCAAAAATGCCTTTGGATTTCAATTCGTAAACTAATTGATCCACCAAACGAGGGTCACCGGGCATATATTGCAAATGAGCCATTTTTAGTCAAACTAAAGGTTCATGCGAATCTCTTTAAATGGTTACTTTCGTAAAATAAATTTTATTTTAAGACAATTTAGTTACTTGAAATCAAGGCTTCTAGGATCAACATATTCTTTGAAGTTTTAGTTTGACAAATTATTGACAATTTGTTATTTACTTTAGATAGTTGGCACTAACTTCGAGATTGCCATAATTTAAAATAGAGAGAAGCAGAGGTAGGAGTGAGAAATAAAGTTAATACAAATACTTAAAAAAAAAAAAGAAAAATAATATTTCTATTTATATAAATCTAGAATGTAAAAAACCGATACGGGCAGGGATTCGAACCCGCGACTACTGGGAAACCGTCCCGTCGCTCTACCAACTGAGCTACCGTATCGCTGTCCGCTTCCGATAAAGGCGATCACATATAGAATGCTTAATTCACCGAAGCGGACAGCGATACGGTAGCTCAGTTGGTAGAGCAAAGGGACGGTTTCCCAGTAGTCGCGGGTTCGAATCCCTGCCCGTATCGGTTTTTTACATTCTATATTTATATAAATTCAAATAAGCTTAACATGGCTATACATGTTATAAGATATTTTCAAACATTAATATTTCTATGTTAAAAAATAATCAGTAAAAAAAAAATATTCAGTAAAGCATTTTTAATTTACTGAGACGATAAAAGTAAAACAAGAATTTATTTATTTATACACTTTATTGTATACCACATAAAAATACATAATACAGTGACAAATTTAAAAACAAAACTAATACCGTCAATACCCTTTACTTATAGAGTATTTTTTTTATTTCGGGAAATATTGTCTTTTTAACCTGTATAATATTTATATAATAGGCCGTGTTCCGAAATACAAACCAGCATACTGGCCAGGGCTAATGACGTCATAACACCGACGCCATATTGCACTGGTGAGGTAATTTTGTAGTAATCTGTGGCAATATAGGCAAATGCAGAATAATATTCAAACAGTAATTAGAGTTGCCACTTTTAAAAAATACATTAAAGATAAAGGACAACTTAACTTTCGTCATTCTAATATTTGAAAAATATAGATACTTTATATTTGTAAGTTTTATAAATTATTATCACAGTTACAATAAAATAAATGCACAGTATCTATGCAGTAAATTTAATTTAAGGTAAATAGATGATTCTTTTTTTCATTTTCGTTCTTATTAGGTTTAAAGATATTTTATTTCTTTCGTCTCACCATTTACTATTAATTAATTATAATCATAGTCTTACTAAATAATTTTTGTATTTGTTTAGAATTAAATATCTGATTAACAACACTTTTTGTTGTAATTGTTTTGTAACTCCATTCTCTTGGAACTTTATTAATTTATGTAATAAAATGTATAACTATCTAAAATAGGCACATTAAAAATAAATATTTAGTCACAGATTAAAAAGAAATTTGTAATACTCTGTCAGTAGTGTCAATTTATGCTGTCAAAGTATTCAGTGCTGGCCATCATATTTCGGAACGATTAACCAGCATGGCGTCGATTTTTGACGTCATCAGCACTGGCCAGTACACTGGTTTGTATTTCGGAACACGGCCTATAACGAAACTATAATCTATATCCTAAAATATTCATTGACAACTGACACCTATAAATAAATTTTGAACTTTGCGGGACGGTTTAAAACTACAATTTGGTATATTAAATTATTGAACAATTATTAGCTTATCTGACACTATAAAATGAAAATAAACTGTAATTATAATGAAGATCATCAAGAAGTTCTCAAAACTATTGAAAATAAAGAACAATTGGAGTCAAAGGCAATTGGTGAGTAATGTTGTGAATTACGAGCATTTTGTCCTTATTTCGTCTATTTGGTCTTCCCCACAAATACACTTAAAATAATGTCATTGTTACGATTTAAACATCAGTGGAGGCGACTAAATAGAATTGTTTAATTATTTAAAATGTGTAGCGGCCTACATATTTCGTAACCAAATCAATCTAAAGACCGATAATATATATATATTCATAACAATGGGTATCAAATGTTTAATTAATATAGATTTTTCTATATAATGTATCAATGTACGGACAAATTAGCGCTTAATTTTATAGACGCATAGGTTTGTATATTTTGATATGTTTTGACAGTTGTGCGTTCAGCGTACTCCGTAGTATCATTTTGTCAGTGGCACTTGGCAGAATCGTTTATTGCTTATTTTAAAACTTTCTGTAACCTAGAGAGAGGATAAGTGTTAAAAAGGACTACCTGAATTTTAAGTTTATTCACTATGAATAAACTTACGTCATACAGTATAAAAGAAATTCATAAATCATTTCGGGATAAAATCTTAACCCCCACAAGTTTCGTAGATTTGTGTCTCCAACGAGCGAAGCAAACTAACGAATTAAATGCATTTGTGACTATAACCGATGAAGTAGCAGAGGATCATGCTGTTGACAGTGAAAAACGAGTATATGTAGATAAGAAAATAAAGCCTTTAGATGGAGTTACAATTGCCATAAAAGATAACTTCTGCACCAAAAACATACCTACTACCTGTGCTTCAAAAATGTTGAAAAATTTTGTTCCTACATATGATGCCACTGTCTATTCAAAACTCATTGATGCTGGTGCATGTTTAATTGGGAAATCAAATTTAGATGAATTTGCCATGGGCTCTGGAACAGTAGATTCAATATTTGGGCCCACTCGAAATCCTTGGTGTTATGGTGAGGACTGGAGGATATCGGGAGGCAGTTCAGGAGGAAGTGCAGTGGCTGTGGCCTCAGGGGCTTGTGTTGCAGCCATCGGCTCGGACACAGGAGGCTCAACAAGAAACCCTGCAGCCCTTTGTGGTGTTGTAGGACTTAAACCAACATATGGCTTAATTTCACGTTATGGGTTAATACCTCTAGTCAATTCAATGGATGTGCCTGGTATTCTAGCCAGAAATGTAGATGACTTAACTTTAATTTTGAACACTGTAGCGGGTCCAGATGTTTTAGATTCTACAACAATAAAAAAAGATTTTAAATCTGTTGTGGTTGATGATGTTGATTTGCCTAATATAAGAATAGGTATACCTCAAGAGTATCATTGTGAAGGAATGAGTGAGGAAGTAATAGATGTTTGGAGAGGAGTAGCTGATTTGCTTGAAAATGAAAAATGTCAAGTAAAATCAGTATCATTACCTCATTCGTCTGTATCTATAGCAGTATATTCAATATTAAATCAGTGCGAAGTAGCCAGCAATATGGCTAGATACGATGGATTGGAATATGGTCTTCGAACATCTGAAGATTATTCAACTGAAGAGCTATATGCTTCATCAAGGTCTGAAGGATTCAATAATGTTGTACGTTCAAGAATTTTTGCTGGAAATTACTTTCTGCTAACAAGAAACTATGAGAAATACTTTCTTAAAGCACTAAAATTACGGAGACTTATATCCGATGATTTTAAATCTGTTTTTAATAAAGATAATGGTGTTGATTTACTTCTTACACCAACAACTTTATCTGATGCTCCTCTTTATAAAGATTTTGTGTCTAGACACAATAGGGATCAATGTGCTTTTCAAGACTTTTGTACTCAACCAGCTAACATGGCCGGCATCCCTGCTTTATCTCTACCAATTCGGTTATCAAAGAATAATTTACCATTATCAATACAATTAATGGGTCCAAATTTATCAGAAGAATTAATGTTGAATGTAGCAAAAAAAATAGAAAGTTTAGTGAAATTTCCTTCTCTGAAAATGGATTAAAACTTCTATTTATTTTTCTTAATAAAGTGTATTTCTAAAAGACTTTTTTTTTAAAATTGTTATCAGTATGTATTAGCTAAAACTACTTACTAGGTATGTGTATCCTCCTTAAATTATTATTTTTCACAATATTTAATTATTACCTAAACATTTTTTTCAGCAACACTTGGATCTGAAACATTGAATAAACTGAATATATCCACAGAAAGCTTGCCACAAAAATGTCAAAATCATCTGCAACAACTATCTGAGGTCCAAACATTTTTACAAATAGAAACTCTAGATCCAATATCTTTATCTTTACTACGTGATAAAGAACTAACTGAAAAACTTACTGACGAGTATGAAATACTAAAACTACAGCAAAAAAATGCTGAATTGCAAGTAAAAATCGACCGAAATAAAAAATTCTTAGATAATTTGAAAAATGAATTGGAAAACTCCAGAAATTCTTTAAACAATCAAAATCCAAATCCGGGTAATATACAGGATCACATTAAACAACTGCAACAAAAACTAGCGTCATATGAAGACAGCTATGAAAAAGCTAAGGTAATTTATTTTAGAATCATTTATGGCATATTTTTACTGGTTCATTTTAGAATAATTTTAATAATATTTAACAATTAACAGTATAGTATTGAATCTTTTTTTGTTCAAATTATATACAATGTTTTGAAATAATAAATACCGAAGTAGGAAAATAACATTTTATATATAACTTTAAAAAAAACCTTTTTTAATCATAAAAAGCATACATGTATTTTTTAATTATTTCTTGAAAAATTTTCCAGGCTAAATACCAGATTTTATCACTACCAGAAACGTTAATGCCAAAGGCGCTAGCCTCCCAAGTGACCACACTCTTGGCTCTTAAGGAGGAGGAAGACGTACTTAGGCAGAGAGCCAAAGACCTAGCCATTGTGGAAGAAACTCGTGAGGCGTTCAGTAGGTTACGAAAGTAGATATATACAGGAGTGGTGTGATTTATTACGAGAGTTACTAGTTATAATTAAGACATTTTTAGTTCTAGGTTTATATTAAATATGCAACAATTAATAAAAGGTTTTTTTTATTAGTGATTCTCATATACTAATTATTTTTAATTGTTCATATAATCTCAATATTTCTCTACTGCTTTTAACTCAATACAAGAATGTCAAAAATTCGTCGAATTACAAAGCGAACATGTTAATTGACAAACAAGCTAAAAAACTTAGTTCCAAATTATCTTGTATATTAAGATTTATTTAACATATCAAATATTCATAAAACTTTTACAGAAAGTGTAACATTTTTACTATTATACACATAAAAAAAACTTTTTTGTTTAGAATTATAATCTATAGTAATACTAACAGAGAAATGTAAATATGTAATAATTAAAAAACAATATAAACTTTACGAATATATACAAATATCTAATCTGAAAGCAAACATTGAGAAAATTTATTTTTATTAGATTCTTTGGTGACACACGGCCAACGACAGACTGTCACTATTTGAGCTGAAACAAATATAAATACATTGATTAATATTGCATATATTTTCTTATTATTCTTAAAATACAAAAAAAAAACAGTAAAGTTTTATTTAACCTTTTGGTTTTTCACTGTCAACATTATCCATTAATTTCATAGCATGTTGACCGTAACCTATCTGACCTCTAAGACCCCATAGGTGTATGTTATTGGAATTGGTGTTAACTCCACAGTCTTTCTTGGTCTGCATGTTTTTGTCTCGAGGCTGGACGGTCTGACAATGAACCTCAGAACGAAGATGACTGTAGTTTGTTTGTGTGGAGTGAGTTTTACAGTTTACTATTGTTGCCTGGAAAAAATATGAAAAGGATTACTATAAATTGTACATAAAAGAAATATCATTACATATTAGGTAAACATTTTTAGGTAAAAAATCCGATTACCAGGGCCATACTTCGTTGGATGCAATAGCTTTTTAAATGATCTTGAAAAGGTTGACCATCAACCAATAAGTACCCTCGAGAAAGCTTGGATGTAGTTTTTAATTTAAAAGATACATTTTTAACATCACGTCTAAATTGGTCTTTCCTCGTTTATGATATTAATAAAACCCTTTTATCAAAGTTAGATGCAAGGGTCACAAAGACAAAAGTATATCTCGGGTTAGCGCCCTCAGCAGACTCTTCAACCTCTTTTAGAGACCGAAACAACTTTGGGTTAAAATTAAAGATGGGAGCTTTATAAACATCTAAGAGTTACATAAAGACCTATCATCGAAAAATCTAAAGATGGTACTGTAAATTCTCTCCCAAAAGATAAAGTTCCCTCAGAGCTCGAGTCACGACTTCTATTCCTTAAAAAAATATGATAGGTGCTCTAACTAATAAATTAGGGCTAGGATCTAGAGCAGGAATAAACTTATAGTTAGCTTGTATGCGGTAGAAATGAGAGCGAGAAGTATAACAGCAAAATCTCTCTATAACCTACTTAAAGACTTTGGCCTATCAGACAAGCATCGGTTCATTTCTAGAACGTACTTCAAAGACGGCATTAGTAGGTTCTTTCCAAATTTGGTTAGGTAGGGAGAGGAGTGTGGAGGGTGAAGATGAGCGTTTTTGCGCATAATAAAGGGGTCCCTTAAACCTACTCCTGGGTCGCAAGTCCTAGCTAGGGATGGGCAAATAGGGAAATAATATCGATATATATCGTATCGATATTTTCTGTGCAATAAGCGATTACCTATTACAATTATTAAAATATTCGAAATTTTAAAGCAAATACTGGCTGTTTTGAAATCAGTTTTATTATTCAAAAAAAACTGCATTCAAATCCGTCCACGCGTTTGGCCGGAAATTTGCCACAGACAGATACACAGATACACATATACACAGATACACAGATACACAGATCGACAGGTCAAACTTATAACACCCCTCTTTTTAGTCGGGGGTTAAAAATAGGTACATAAAGCCAAGATAAAATCGACATCATCAACCCAACAAAAACAAACAACCACAGACTACTGAAAAATACTACGTATCGAACAACGTTCGCATCTACCAAGTCTATCAACATTCCAACACACGCGGTCAGTGATGTGATACCAACTAATTTTTGTTTGTGATAGAATTAAATTTGAGAAATCAGATTGGTCAAATACATGATGGACGCATGAGCAGACGGCAGAGCTTTAAAAAATATATCGATTTTGATACCTAAAAATAAATATCGAAAGTCGACATATCGCCTGAAAAAATATCGCTGATTAATATCGATATTTTTCTGAAAATATATCGATATTTTTTTTGCCCAAGCTTAGTCCCAGCACTGTTTGCACTCCGCCCCATGCAACGCGATGGGCCTGGCAGCCTCACGGTGAATCCATGGGATGCTAAGAGGCTTCGTCTTGTCGTGCTCTAAATATATTCAGACGTATTTATTCATGACTTCTTTACCTTCTAAGGAGAGGGGCCTTTTAGGCAGAAAATGTTGTACAAGGCATTTTTATATCCAAAGTAAACTTATTTGGCATTAAAAAAAGACTTCCAAACTTAGTTTTTAATAAAATGTCAGTATTACAATTTTCATTTCTAATGTTTTTCAAAATTTTTCTATCTACAATGTTTTTGAACCTGTGACCCAAGCAGACCAGTCACTTATTGACAACTGGTATTGTATGTATTTAAACCAAACATGTCGATTTCATAAATTGCAAATAACATGATCCATTAACTCGAACAAAATTAGGAACTTGCGCATATGGGAATAAGTTTAAAAGAAAAAATTTAAAATACCAACCCATTGGCACGCGCGTCGCTTCCACTCCCATAAGTTCCAAGAGTAGTTCTTCTCTATATAGCTGTCTATAGGATGAGTATCGGTCTGAATATCTTTATCGGTGAGTTTTGCTGTAATATATAAATTTATGATTATTAACTTTAAATGACACTAGAAAAGCCAAGCAACAACAAATATAGATAACATTGTTAATTTGATGGAATAATTAAAGGTCAAAATTTACTTTTTGGATAGATTCTAGTAACAAGTTGTTCAACTGTCCGCACGTTGCTCACTTCCGGGAGGATGTTGAGAAGATTGATCACGTGGGGATTGTTGCGAGCGAAGTCTAGGACTTCGTTGATGTATCTACAAAGTTTTATGAAAATATTGCTTCCGCGCATCTTGTTAAACAAAGTATCATGAAGAAACTTATGTAATTTAATAGAAAACTAGGTTTTACTCATAAACAAGCAGATGTGAGTTAATAAATTAAAATTATTTATAAAAAATTCTCAAGTCTTCGACTTCATAAACGGGCCACGACTACAGCCACTGGTAGCTGCTGTTTGCATCGGATTTAATAAGTTTCGTAGAGTATCGAGTGGTGTGCAGTCAAGTGAGTAGGAAACTCGCGACTATTAATAAGTGATTGCAAGACTATACACCAAGAGAGTGTTACAAATTGTAACAGCCACTGACTGATCGTGGCAGCCACCGAGGCCCATGTACCCGATGCATTATAACGGACATACAAAATTAATAAATATTAAAAAAAATATTTTGGGAGTACATGTGTTACTATTATTACCAACCTCTGTGGATCTTTACTAAAACGAGCCGCCATTTTGACACTACAAAATGCGTAACGAATGCTCCTATCCTTGATCACACCTACTTTCATATTACTTGGCACTAAGGCTCCAACACACAGACAGACCGTACAGAAGCCTAGGTACTGAAATACAAATTATTAATATATATATGTGTGTATATTAATTATTTTCATAACTACCCTACAAAATATTTATAAAATCAAGTAGAAATTTTTCTATTTTATAGAGTCAATAACTGACTAACTTGCACATGTTTTTCATTTATGTGAAAGCTTTCATTATAAGCGACATAGTTTTCCAACGATCCCATTGATAATCTCTCGGTAATGCTGATTTTACTGCTCATTCTATCTTGGTCAGTGACCACGTGCTTCCCTTCGAGCATTTTATCCAGCATATTATAAGGAATTTTCATCTGGTCCTGAATATTCCCGAGCACCGACATGAGCCGGTTGACAGTTGACATAAGAAACATTACGTTTTGCATTGAACGCCAAACTCTCCAAAGTTTTGCAAATAGTGGCTGAAATAATTGTATGTTTGTTAAATATACTTTCAATTCTCATTGTTGAACCCCAAAGGGCCAAAGTATGTTTGAAAATATCTAAAATCATGTTGAGCCATATTAATAAGCTATTTAAACCTTCAATAAATATATTCTATATTGTCATTCTATATTTATTTTAAAAAGCCGTTATAAGATTATAATTTTAAATACATCACAATTTAGATATCTCTTAATGATATTTCCGCTTAATATCATGTTACAATGTATGTATGTATGATGCTGTTCTCTAATGTCTTGTCTAAAGGGGTTCTAAATTTCTTGCTGGCAAAGATATATGTTTTTCAAAATTAACAACTACATCGATGATGGTAACAAATAGACAGACAAGGAATTTTTTTCTGGTATAGTGTATATTGAGTATAAAAAGGGCTTACAAAGACAGTAACAACAGGCACAGCAGCCTTATATTTGACAGCCGAGTGTATTTCTTCGAGCACAAATTTCACTTTCTCGACGCATCGGTCACCGTTCTCTTTCATTGACTCTACGTCCGCTAAAAGCTTGCGTATGAATAGTTCGTATTGGCGGTTGAATGCCAGCAATTCGAATATTTGCTTATAATTTTCTCTTGAAAAAAATACAAGTTAAGTCTTAATACGCATCATACTTATATATAATTGATAAAAAATGAGTAAACTTACTGCTCTAAACCAGCCTCAGGAGGCATATTGATTAGAACATTCCCCGTTTCTTCTTGGATGGTGATAGTATCTGCTATTGCTGTAGTTAAAGAGTTAACTCTTTGCATCACTGCTATGAGCGAGTTTGATAGTGACGCGAGACAAGCCTTGCCAGCATCAACAAGATTAAATGGTACTGAAAAAAATACTTACATGGTACCTACTTACAGTTGCAAATCACAATTGCAGTCCTTTGACTTCCTAAATTTGCTGTATGTGAAAAACCTTGATTTCTAAGTACATTGTAAAAATTAACTGAAATGAATTTCCTGTTTGCAATAAAAAGTTTACATACGATCAGGGATCCCTTCTCCTCCCTTCTTACAATCTCTATTGAATAGTCTCACTCCAGAAACAATTTGCATCAACTCGTTCAATTGATCTAGTTTTTCACATCTTGGTAAGGATACAAAGACTTTAAGATCTTCGAGAGAGAATACACTTTCTAACCCAGCCATGCCTTCTTTTAGAGTCTGTTAATCAACGCATAAAAATAAAGTAATAACGATATTATTTTTTTAATACTGCCATCTAGCGATTTGTAATAAGTTGACCTAAAGTATTCAAGAAAAATATTCAGAATCTTAAATCTATAACAATAGATAAACGTTACCAAAATCGAACCAGGATTTCCAAGTCCACTTGACAATATAATATATATAGATATCTTCCGGAACAGCTTCTTTAAAGCAGCTTCATCCTCAAAATCAGCGTCTTCTTCCAGAATTTCATTAACAAGCGGCTTTAGACAATTGCTTATAGAATCCAAGTGTTTGTCAACGAGGTTTTGTAGCTTATCATAGTTAGTTTGCATAATATATTGCATTTTAAGGGTGTTGATAGATGTTTCGCTACCTAACGAATTTCTTCACCGTTAAAAAACTAAATTGTACTTTTAAATTGTAGTCTTATCCACTTACTTGTTAACATGTTCCCACATTCATTCACGAAGTACTCCAAATTACTCCTGCTTATAGTTTTGGAAAACAATTTACCGTATTTCGGATTCAGTAAAAGTAATTCTATCAAATATATTACAAAATCAGGGTCGACAGTCACATTTTGTGCTTGACAGTTTCGTGTTATTTCTTTGGACATGTTTTTGATAACATTTTCATTGCATGCCATTTTTAATATTACAAATAATAAAATATAATGGATAGAAAATACACGTGTAGAAATTGAAAGTGAGGAAACTAATTGATTTATTATTGTTGCTATAGTGATTGTCATAAGACTGGTAAAAGATTTTGGGGCTGTGAGTTGTGACATGTTTCTAAGCCAAGTTCACATTAGTGACTCATCGAACTATATGCTCTTTCGAAACCCTAAGGAGGAGAGGGGAATTGGTTACAGGGAATGCCGAATGCCTCTTTTTTCGATGTTTCTAGCGACGCCTGTGAAAACTGCGTGAATGAGGTTGGGGCTTGGCCCTTGGCAGTAAACCCATGAAGGTGGGAGTTTGAATTGATTCCGACTGCCCAGCCAGGTGAGGCACAGCTATGCAACTATCGATCAGCCAGCGGCAGAAGCTGAGGGATTAAGGTCACATTAGCGATTAGAATTGCAATTTCTTATATCCCCATTCTATTAAGATACACATTAAGATATACTTTGGTTTAGCAAAAATGTATAATTATCGTTCTGGCGTTCTCACGTCTACTACCAAGTGTTCTTAACAGAACTTTTGTTCTCGGGTTTGAAATTATGAAGTGTTTTTTTTGTAATGTAATTAATGTTTGGTTGGTTGGCTATGATAGTCATAGCACTGATACTTTACCTTACTATAATGATATTTCAAGAGTTACAGGTTTGATTCCTTCTTGTCGAAGTTACGTCTTACGGATAAAAATTAAAAATTTTGGAATTAAAGTCTTTATTTCCTGGAATTATCCCTTGGGGATACACATACAACCTTTACATCTAGCAAACTAGATCATTACCTTCTTATATCCATATATTAGGATAAAATAATTCTATACACTTCATAATATTTAACACTTTTTCATACTTTAAATTTAATTCATACACAATAATACAAATAAATAATAAATTTTTAGCATAAAATATTTCTGCGAGATCATTTTTATATCCAAAACATATTATGGGTAAATTAAAACAAATAGTTATTTTCCAAAACTTGATTGAAATAATTTCTTTATATATTTTTCCCCATGTTTTCTTCATTAATAAGATTTATAATAATAATGAAATACAAGTCAATATATGATAATACTGAAAAAAGTGTTAAAAATTACATTTCCTTAATATATTATGCTTACACATCCATTCATACTCTATAAATATCGTGTTTAATAAACATCTAACGGCCACCCATCATTAACTGACTCAAGCTGCCATCACCATACCTTAGATGTTCATAAAACGAGATATTTATCTCTTATATATTACGTCAAAATACTTTACAATATTTTTATTATAGATATGCATTAATGCACACCATTAAATCTTAGTAACTTGAAAGCATGAAAAAGCAAATTCTGTGAAATAAACCTGTCAACGTTTTCACACGGAAATTAGATTTAGTCCTTAGATTATCAACAACATTTATGATTAATATGTCAAAATTGAGATGAAAAAAAAAATATCAATATTAAACCCTTAAATAATAGTATTTCACTGTAAAATCAATTATTACCCAATGTAATGGTTTGTAAACTCGATCCTCTACTAGTCGTCTAGGAAGTGTGTCTTCAGATACTTCATCATGCCGAAGGTACGGAAGCGCTTGGTGCCGATGACCTTGTAGAGCGCGTCGTCGCAGATAGCAAACTGCTTATTGTTGGGGTCGTAGAGATTTTTCTCCTTGATGATGGTCCACACGCGTTTCACCACTTCGTGCCGCGGCATCTCCGCCTGCCCCATGAGCTCAGCCAGCGCTGGAGACAGTTTGTAAGCCCGCGTGTAGCCCCCTCCCTTACGCCCGCCGGCCTTCTTTGCCTTGGGCGCCTTCTCTTTCCGCTTGCCCCAGTCACTGTCGGAGTCTTCAGAACCCTTCTTTTTCTTGCCTTTCTTAGGAGCCGGCTTCTTATCTTCCTGCAACACAATATATAAGTCTTAGCCGAAGGTGGAGACTATTGTAAAACCAAATCAATATATGTATTAATGTATATTAATAAATCGATAAATATTAATAAATAAATAAATATTAATCAATAAAAATTAATGTTAGCCTTAACACATAAACCAAGATATATATACAGTACATGTAACTCACAATTAGTAGTTTCTTCATGTGTTATGGAACTATTTCTTACCTCAGAGTCACTGTCACCTGAACCTTCCTCATCTTCCTCTGAGCTCTCCTTACGGGACTTCTTAGAACTGGCTTTTGTTGCAGGAGCACTGCGCTTGGCTGGTTTCTTTTCTTCTTCCTGTAATAAACATATTAAATAATTACATACTTAACATTTAAGTCTTATAGAGAGTTATTCTAATGATACAAGTTTGAACAATAAGTAATCTGTTAAAATAATAACCTCTTCTTCCTCTTCTTCATCTTCATCCTCCTCCTCAGAGTTTTTGCTGTTCACAAAGTTCATGACAATCTGGTCAATTACTTTTTTCTTCTCTGATAAATCTGTATCAAAGACTTTCTCCAGCTTCTGGATGACCTTCTTAGTTGAAGTATGTGCCAGATTTGCATTTTTAAGGATTTCTGTTGACAAAAAGAAGTGCAAATTGATTATTGATATTTATGGTTCTATTGCTTATGAAAACTTTGTGGTGTTTATGAGATATTTAGTTTAAAAATAATCAACAATAAATATTTTAAATAACTATAAATGTATAAATATATATAAATGTAGTAAGTATTGTATGTATTAAAATATCAATTGTATACTTATTGTATTAAAGCATCTCCAATTTAAATTAATATTTAAGTTGGTTAAAAAAATAGGAACTGAATTGAATACTAAACGCAAAAATATTTATAGGTGGAAATAAGTTAAGGATGAAACATTTTCTGAAACGATTGATATGCAAAAGTAATTTCCCGCCATTAATGATAGACGATTGGACGCATATGTGTAGAAAGAAAAATCATTATAGAAGATTACGTGGATTGTTATGAAAACAATAAATTAATTTTATTCTTATAATTAACTTCTAATTATAATTCTTATAATTAAATTTAATGATTATAATTGAAGATATAGAAAGCGATAAGATTATATTTTTTCAATATCCATAGTATGACATAAAGAAAGCTTCTGCGCAACATGGCGCCTTATAGAAAATCGACAAAACATGAACAAATTATTGTCAAAAATGTATAAATATGCATTTTATTACAAAACGTTTCGGACGATAACTGCTTAAAACAAAGGTGCGCGTTATATTTCTTCCTAAAACATTTATTACGGACAGCCATTTTAGTGTATCATACGTGATAATCTTATGTTGGAAGTTACGCGTTGCATAAAAATAAACCACCAGTGAGGAGACCTATTTAGGGTATTAAAAATGATGGCGTGTATGCAAAGAGCTCCGCACTTATTTATGGAACAACTTTCACTTGAAACATTTTTGTATGAACATCATACTATCAGAGATATTTCAAATATAAGTTAAGAAAATAAAACTTCCCTTGAACATTTATAGGTAGCCATTACATGGCACCCGAATAGATACGTTTTGTAGTGTTTTTTTTACTATTTTGTCTTGAAAAACCTATTATATTCCTTAAAAAATATAGCACCTTAATCATCAACTAATAAACTTACTCTCAATTTCCTTTTCAAGATCTTCTTTACTAACATCTGCCATTTTTCTTAGAACAAGTAGATTCCACCAGCGACACAAGGAAAGCAAAGCCACACAATAATATACCTACGCGCTAGATGCTACACGGCGTCCTCACGAACGCAACCGAATAAAACTTCGGGTGTATTCGGCGTTTTCTGTTTACCAATAGAACTAGAAGCAATAGTTGATTTAAAATGAATGCGTTCATTTTTAAAACGTCATTCTTTAATATAAAATTGGTTATGAGCCCTTTGGGAATATAAAACTTTAAAAACGTTTGCCTAATATAAAAAATACCAATTAACTAAAACAGAGTGTTTCACAAAGATTTAATAATAACTTTATATAGTACTCCGTGATAATAATTAACAAAATAAAGACAAAGCAAGCATCGGCAACTTTTAAATAAGTGTATGTGTTTTATAATTTAAATATGATATTTGTTAAGAAATTCATAATTATAAAGCAATAATAACAATTAAATTTTCAGTTCTTACTTTAGTCCATGCTCCATAACTTGACTTTGTCAGTACTGCACAGACGATGGAAAAGCAAATGAATATTGATAATAACGATTAATTATTATATTATAGAATAATGAACAGATTGTCAAATGTCAGTTGTCAAACCCATGTGTTATTTATGTTGTTGGGCAGCTAACCTATAATCTTGTATTATCATATTATTTGATCTATATTTTCATTTTATTGATTTTACATATAATATGGCCAAAGTTAAAAATAAGAGAAATGCGGGCCTAGCTGACAAAGTACATCAAAAGCGTAAAGCCGACGCAAATAAGAAAAAATTGAACCCTTTCGAAGTACATATAAATCGGGAGAAACTTAAAGTTTTAGGAAAAAAATCAAAACATGACCGAGGTTTACCCGGAGTATCTCGTGCTAAAGCTATACAAAAGGTATTATAGCATATGTTTAATTTAGGTGTCAATAATTTTTCACACAAATCTTGACCTTTATTCACTAGAACTATTTATTACCACTGTTATACCAACAATTGTTCTATGATAGAGAAAGGAGACCTTAGGGACTGAAATGAAGCTCATGCACAAAACAAACGCTTTTATCGATCGTCGTATTGGTGAGAAGAATGGCCAGCTCTCTGCAGAAGAGCGTATGCTAGCCCGGTTTGCTGCAGAGAGGTCCAAGCAGCATAATAAGAAAAGTATCTATAATTTGGCGGATGATGAAATATTGACACATAGGTAAATAAAAGTTTCTTTATACTTTACTTTTTAGTCCTTTTTGCTTTGGTCTTGTTTGATTCTTTAAAAAAAAGTCTATAGTTCAATTACTATTTGGTCTAAACAACATTTTTAGCAAAATAGAGTTACTTAAATATTATCAATATGTAAGTAACTCTGATTACCAATCAGCAATGTTTCCCTATTCTTTACTCAATTCCTAAATTTGTATGAGTGTTTTCTTGGCCCTTAGAATTCACAGTCATTTTGCTCTTATTTTGGAGACTGTTATAACTGTCACAAAAATGTACCACTTATTGTAACATATAACTTAAAAGCATTAGTATTTTTGACCATTTTCATATAAAACAGCTAAATAATAAATGAAAGTTAATGTATTGGTTATGTTGTTTGATAAATTTTAGCTTGAATTTTTTTAAATATATAATCAAGCTCAAATCATTGATGTTGAAAGTCAGTATTGGTATGAACTGTTCTTTAAACTTTTATTATTTATGTAATTGAATCTTTTAATACATCAAAACTGTATAAAATTGAATTTGGACATCAAAAATTTTAGTAACATAATGTCTCAGACTTAAGTTTACTATGATATGTAACTTCAACTAATGCATATTCAATACATGTAACATTTATGTAATCACTTTACACACACACACACCTTAAAGGGGAGGGGACCGGGGATGGTATCACCAGAATGTGACATTGTGTGACCGGGGCTAGGGGAGGGGTAGGGGGGACGAAAAACTTATATGCGAGTAAAAAACTGAGTATTTACGAACTCATTCTATATTTATTATTACTTTAGTACTATCATTGTGAGATTATCTCTCACACAACAATATCTCACTTTTCAAGCGGTGTTGTAATGCAAATGAAAAAGTAAAATTCTCAAGGGTTCTAATTAGCAAAAGTCTGAGTAGGTGTAAATTATCGGCGAGTGCTCGCTTGCTTTTGTACTGTTCGCTCGTCGGTGGTTTTTTGTGAAACCTTCGACCAGTGCCATCGCACATGCCGGCGCACGCTTGAATACATTCTTGCTTCCTTGACAGTTGACTTTGTCCGAGTCATAGTCAGTTTCCTCAGTTTGATTGTTTCTATATTTTGAATTTATTTAATAATTTTAAAATGAACAAAAACATTGATTTAGGTAATCTATACCGCAGATTATTTGATGCCTACTGCCTAGAGAGAGGCTTATGCTAATAAAAAAAAAACAAATTATACAAGAGGAGGTTAACATCTTATGGCAAAATTTTAAAAGTATTGATAACACTGAAGATGAGACGGAAACAAAAATGAAAGATTTGCAAATATGATGCAAATAGCTGATTCTTTTAACTATTTTTAAATATGCATAAATTTGAAAAATGTGTGACGCCTTAAAGTCGGAGGGCGTTCTGAAAACGTTCTGAAAATGGCGGGAAGGGTTTAAAACTAAAAAGTCTTGAAATCCATGTGGCGTAATTTATGGATGGCCCCGTATTGAACTTTCATAAAACAAGTACATTATATAAAACAATAGGACCACAATACACAATTTTTCTTAAGTTATTTAGTTTTTAAGTTTTATAATTATTATTCAGGGGTCAGACATTGGAACAAATAGAGAAGTTTGATGATCCGAGGTCATCTGATGATGAAGATGAGGGCAAAAAGTTTGGGGGTTTGGATGGTGAGAAAATATAATTATAAAATTTTTTATTTTGTGTTTGTATATGTGAGTTTAGTTGAACTGTTTTTTAACAAGCATAATGCCTTAGATAAAATTTTAATTATTGAAACCATTTGTTTGCAGATGATTTTGTATCTGAAGGCCATTTTGGTGGTGGAGTACTATCAAAATCGGAGTCCAAAGATGGAGCTAAGTCACACAAAGATTTAATAGAACAATTAATAGCAGAGTCAAAGAAGCGGAAAGCAGAAAAGCAGAAAGAAAAAGAACAAACACTTGACTTGACAGAAAAGCTAGATAGTGAGTGGAAAGATTTACAGCCTGTTGTATTCAAACAGAAGAAGGAAGAGTCAATAATAGATAAACTCTTGAGTAAAGAGGAGAAAGGATTGGATTATGATAAAACTATGAGGGAGTTGAGGTTTGAGAAACGAGGAACGGTTAGTATTTAAGTTAACATTACTTAAATCTTACAACCTGCTTGTAGTCAATGTTACCAGTACTCATTTGTAGTCAGTTGTTATTATGTAATTATTTAGTGTACAGTTTAGAGTTATGTAACTCAACCAGGGTAGTAGTACTCTCCCACATGATAATTAAATAACTACCTGAATAACCTCTCTGACGAAATTGCAGAAAATCTTATTTTATAAAGATATGCTTGAATACATAGATTAAGCAATGATTTGCTAAGGTTCAGGGTAGGATAAAATTGCAGAAAATCCTATTTTATAAAGATATGCTTGAATCCATAGATTAAGTAATGATTAGGTATCTAAGGTTCAAGATAGGATAAAATTGCAGAAAATCTTATAAATATATTTTAAATATATATGCTCACTAAATTAATCATAATTTGGCCCAAATAGTTCTGAGCCCACTGTGAGTTCCTATTCTTCATTTGAGCTTATTACTTTTTTACATTACTACAAATTTATTATAATATAAATGTAGAGAAATACAAATAATCAACACAAGTCAAATAGATTCCTTTTTAAGCACATATCATCATTGCTGAATTATCTGTTCAGTTTCTTTTTATAGTGATAAATTACTAATGTTTGAAAATATCTATAAACATGTATAGCCATGTTAAGCTTATTTAAATTTATATAAATATAGAATGAAAAATAAACCGATATGGGCAGGGATTTGAATCCCTTATATTTATATAAAGATAAATTATTAATATTTATAATATTATTATATTATATGTCGTCATCACTATTTCAGAGGCAGGGTACATTTGATTTATATTTAAGATTTTCAGCCATCAGATGCTCTGAAAAGCAAAGAGAAACAAGATGAGGAAGAGAGAAAAAAAATTGAAGAGCTAGAACAACAGAGACAAGAGAGAATGATGTCAGAAGAAGAAATGGCTCCGAGAAGATCACAGCCAGTCAAACATCGGTGAGTTGTCATTAGATTAACAGTCTAAGTTTTCTAATATTATTTATAAACATGTGTTATATCACTATTCATTTGAATAACTGTAACTTCCGTAGTTCTGTCTTCGCTTTTTGATTTGAATTGACTTATATTTATCTAAAATTCACTATTCTAGATCAGCAGATGATCTTGATGATAATTTTGATCTGGATGAGAACAAAGACTTCATGCTGGCGTATGACAAGGACGGGAAACCGCTTGTGCCTGAACATGTATTGAAAGATTTTTCAGGTATTCCTGTTTTTTTTTTTTTTTTCAGTATTTTAACAACTATTTTCTGTACTTATTTGATTTAATAACTTTTAACGTGAATCGCATAAACCATATTATACGTGCTTTGAGTGAAAACAAGATATCCCTTAAATAAATTTTAGAAATTAATAAAATATTGCTTTATTAGTACCAAATTCCAAAAAAAAATTCGATGACGGTGTCTCCGATACATCTGATGACGAGGACAGTGGAAGTGAATCTGGTGATGAAAACGATGAAGAACGCGATGTGAAAGATGATAATTGTGATGATTCTGGTGATGAATCGGATGATGAAAGTGATGAAGATGATGAAAAATTAAAAGACAACTCCAAAGAAAGTAAAAATTTAAAAAGACCAGCTTCAGAAGAATCTGATGAGAGTAAACAAAATATTAAAATAATTAAAAAACAAAAACATGTTGAAAATAAAAAGACAGAAAAAGAAGATATTTCTTCATCAGATGAAGAAAGCGATGACGATGATGATGATGATATTAACAGTTCCGAAAATAAACAAATATCTAAAAACAATATAAAGCAAAAAGTACTTATTAAAAGTGATATCAAATCTGAGAATAATTTAATATCCAAACCCGTAAAAAATGAATCTAACGGGGAATCAGGTGATGATGAAACTGAACAAAACAGTGATAATAATAAAAAACATAAAGTACTTAAATTAGATTCAAACGATGAATCTAGTGATGACAGTAATGATGGTGATGAAAGTTCCGAAAATGAAAAGGACAGTTATATAGCTAATTTAAAAGATTTGAGGGAGACAGATGAATCGGAAGAAGAATTAGAAGATTGTACAGAAAGAATTGGTTCTTTCTTTGACTTCAAATCCGCTGTTGGCGACAATTTGAAGGTTAGTATTATTTTAAGTTGTATTTCAACGAAATTATTTAACTACATAATGATTGTCATTATTTCATAAAAATATTAATTTATAATCGAATTACTCCGGGTTAGATGCCCGGTTGGGACTAAATATTGATATGAAAATAATTTTAATTATATTGATTGGTGAAGGATAACATCATGAAGAAATCTAAATATCTTATAAGATATATCATTTTATATTGTCCACCGACTGGTAGTGTAACCGCGTGGTGGGTTTAGGATCATATAACATTTTTATTAAAAAGTTCTTTTCATAGCTATTATTATAGCATTAATTGTAAACTTTATTATTATGTTTATTTCAGGAGTTATTGTTGGGAAAGACACCGTCACAACATTCCGCGGTATTACAGAAGTTAATTAAAGGCTATGATCCTAGCTTATCCCAAAATAACAAAGAATTACTAAGCACACTATTCGCTCATCTATTACAATACATACACGAATTATTTTCAAATTTGACAGACGAAAGCGAAATTATTAAGTCGTTTTTAATATTTGATAAAATTGTACCATATTTGTACGATCTTGCGCATTTAAATAAGGTATCAACTAAAAAGTTTTTAGTTGAGTTATTGAAGGAAAAACATGATAAATACAAGCGTTATCTCAAAAGAGTACCTGATTTGGATACATTAATATTTTTTAAATTAGTTTCTCTATTGTACCCTACGTCCGACTTCAAGCATCCGGTGACGACGCCAACTTTAGTTTTTATGACTGAAATTTTAACTCTATCGAGATTCAGAGACGCGATGTCAATATCTAAAGGACTTTTTATAGTTGCATTAGTTTTAGAATATACATGTCTATCGAAAAGATATGTTCCATCAGCCTTAAATTTCCTAAGAGGTTTGTTTTATTTGAGTGCAAATACATCTATTCTAAATCCCGTACAAATCGTACCGCCATTCCGTTTGCATAAAGATGCAAAAATTTTAACATTGGAAAACGACTGCTCAAAAATGGCGGTCGATAACAAAATGGCCGCAAAGGATTTAATAGCAACTGAAATAGACGATAGTCTTAAGATAAGATGTTTATCAATAGCAGCTCTCATGTTAAAAGAACTTTTTGATAATTACAATGACTTGGAAGCCCAGGAGGCTATTTTTGAACACCACATACAGATACTAGGTCGAGTAGATTTAGACATGTATCCTAAGAAAGTAGGAAAAAAAGTTTCAGAGATTTTGCAATACATGAAGCAATGTCTAGAAGTGAAGACATACACACCCATGGCTCGAGAGAAAGTGAGGCCGAAGGCGCTGAGGCTTTACGAACCCGACATACAGAAAGTGTAAGTATTTTTAAATAGTAGAGATTACCAGAAAGATTATAATTAGAAGAAGCATAATTAGAAATTTTGTAACTTCATATAAATATTGATAATTAATTAAATCGCTTTGTTAATAGCTTCACTGGCAGCAAGAGTTCCAATTTATCGAAGGAGGGCGCAGAGCGAGCGCGACTGCAGGGCAAGTATAAGAAGGAGATGAAGGGAGCTCTGCGTGAAATACGACGAGATAAGACCTACATCGCCTCCGTGAAGATACGACAGAAGATACACAGGTGAGTTTGGAATTTTTTTTAATTTTCCAAAAACATTGCAAATAGAGAATAATATCTATTACATGTCAACAATTGTTTTTTAATAATAAATACATTTTTCTAGTATTCAACTGATAACATGACTGTTGCCATTTTTGTTGATTAATATTTTTATTTTAGTGACAACATCCGCAAAGAGAAAGTGAAACAGATCTACAAGGACGCATCCATACAACAGGGAGAGTTGAACAAAATGAAACGAATGAAATAAAACAAATTTGTTTGTACATATATAAAAATAGATTTTATTTACCCCATTTCTATTAAAATATAATAATTATCTAAAAATTAATTAACATCTAAACAAACAATAAAATAGTAACTCTGTACCTTACATCTGTACATATATATTTTTATTATTGCAGTATTCATTACATGATCCAGAACTCAACAATAGTTTTAAAAATGTTATTGGTATGTATGTTGCTGTGCTTAAGTTTTAATGGATTATGATGAAATAAGAAATATTCCTCGTAACACTTTAGGTATGACCCATTATTACATGAAATCAACTAAATATATATTTTTGTTTACTATATACATACATATTATACTTCACTCCAGTACTTATAAAGGTTTAATTTACTTGTCTTTGCCGCCATCATCTTTGTTGAGTTTCCAAATAGTGTAATTGAGGAATGATGCAAAACTTAGCCAAGCAAGATATGGTGCCATGAAGTATATAGTAGTTTCATTGATGTTGTAGAAACTGACAGTACAAGCGACTGCGGCTGCATCTAATACCAGCATGTGGGAGAAAGCCTGGAAAAGATTTGGACAGACTGTTTAACAAAATCTGAATGGTGACAAAAGAAAGAAAGCCTTTTTAAAAATACATATAACAATTGTAGTCTAGAATTCTTCACTATCTACAAGCATGTTACTTTTACTTACTAAACCCATTTTATGGTATTTAAAGAAAATTGTAGTCCAAGTCCAGTTAATTAATAGTTGACCTCCATATAATGCAAGTGGCAACACAGCTTTTTCTGCAAAATAATGTATGTCCTTATTATAATAAATCTATATATACTTGGTAAATCCAAATTAATTACATAAATATGTCTATGTTGCAAATAAAATAAAATATAGATATAAAATTATTAATTTTAAAACAAGTTACTTTTATAACTACTATATATTAAAAACAATAACTTTTTTAAAAATACCAGTAAAACCTCCAGAGTTTTCATAAACTTTGTATGAAGCATAGCCCATGCCTGTATATAAGGCAGTCCAAGCTGGTCCAAACACCCACTTTGGTGGATTCCAGCTAGGCCTTTTTATTGTATCATACCATGATGTACCATTTTTGGCTCTAACCTGACCTGACATGGTCAAAGCTCCTACCCAGCCCCCAGCATTGGGCAAGATCATGGCCCCAATCATGCTCCAATTCACCATTGTTTTGATATATCTTAAAATTTAAATAACTTTTTCAATTAAACATGAAATAAAAAAATTGTAAATCCAAATCGTATTAAATATTAAATTACATATCTACATCATATAGTTGAAAATAGTAACATTTCATGTATAAGTATAATACATTTTTGAATATTGATAATACAAATATATATCATTATATGTATATAATATCAAGTATGCACCATTATCTATATCAAGTATATTATATACACCAATTGTCTATTTCGGCTAATACATGTAACTATAATGTAATTTTATAATATATGTTTTTTAAATATATTCGAAATAATTTTGGTTGTCTCAATATCTTTTCGTCATAAAAAAAGTACAAACTACAAATTATAATTTTGAGTACAGGGATTTTTGGACGAAGTTGAGAATGTCTGCAACATATAAATTTTGTCTGTTTGACAATATACTTAATACTTAAAGAATTACCTTGTAGGACGTGAGATAAAACAATTTAACAGTTTTATAATACGGAAACCGGGAACATACTCTAATCACTATTCGCAGTTCGGTGATATCACTTTGTAAATAATGATTGATATCAGTACATTATCAGATATGAAGATTGAAGATGTACAGTGTCAGTGTAGAAGTAGTAGAGGTGTGATAAACGGCTTTATCTGAACAACGAATTCAAGTTTAATGCTTGAAATTTTAAACAGACTTATTAAAAAGCTTATGTTTCTTAACGTTTTTAATATTTTTTATAAACATAAAAGAAAAATAACGAAATTAAAATGATTACACAATATTAACACCATGGTTCTTCTTAATCTGTGCATTGTGCAAGATTTTTATATACATATTCAAAAATTTCAAATACAAAATCGTTGTACTTCATCTAGTTTTTACACACATCACACTATATTTTTGAATTTACTTGTGACATCTTTGAAGAGAAAGCTGCACGTAAGTAATTTATACATATCTTATTAAATTAAAATACAACAAAACTTTCTGCGTAATGTCGTTGTTAAGTAATTTCAAGTATTTGAAATAAATCGTTTATCGGTTATCTGCCATGCCATAAGTTATGTTATATTTATTTAAATGCGTAATCTTTTAACAAAATTACATTAAAAGTCAGTCAAATATTAGGCTGATAAGATCACTCCTTTTTTAACTGCAAGGTAATAATAAAACTTGACTCATAATAATAACTGGATAATCCTCCAATTTCGAAATCAGTTCCTAACAAATAAAATTAAAGGATGAGAAAACGTGATATTCTCTTAATAAAAATCTTATTATAAATAAAACTACTGTGTTTGCGATTCAAAGTACGAAGAGAGAAGAAAGTTTATTTCGGTGAATGTAACAAAAAAGAATGAATATATAAAACAGTCAGTTCCGGACTACAGATAATTAAATTCTATTATAATACATTTAACATTTAATAGATGATGTAAGTAGTTCGTTTCATTTGATGTGCATAAGAACAACAAATCTATTTCCAAATAATACATTCCATCACTTAGTCATTGTAATTATAATAATACTGTAAGTAATTTAACCCATCTGTATAAGAATATCAAAGGTATGATAGGTAGAACCATCCATTATACTGTGATTTGGTTTAGGTTACCTTTTTTTGTATGTCATTAAGTGGGAATAAAATTGATTGAAAGAGACTGTCCTATTCCTATGAACAATACACCATAAACTAAACAAAATATAATCCTATTATAATGTTGTAGTGTACTTTGATTAAACAAGTAATTCAAATATATCTTTCAATATTTCAAGATTTTATTTTAATTTCTTTGACTCTAATAATATTTTACTTTTTCCTTTTACATACCCAGCTCTATTGTCATATTATTTGTATATATATTGTTAGGATAACATTTTAAAATTGTTTGTTGCAGAGCATCCTGCGAGCTGGAGTTCCCAAGCTGGAGTTGGAAAATATCTGTGTACAAGAGTTTTCTTTTCTTTGCTTTTGTCTTATTTTTTTTACTTGTAGCTGACCATGTTCAAAAAGAAAGATTATATAAAATGTGCAGTAAGATTATATAAAATGTGCAGTACCATCTCCAATACAGCGAATCCTGGGAATGCAAAGTAGAAAGTACCAGTCACTCTAGTCAGATTGTACATCTGCTGTGAAGTAGTGCCACAGATTGTACATGTGGATCCAGATGGTGTGCCTGTTAATACTTGCGCAATAAATGGCAAAGCATGTCATTTATCAGTCAGAAAGAGTTTGTGCTTCACATTCACTCCTTCACCTTCTTTATTAATCAATGGTAGTTGCAAGGAAATGATTTGGTTCTTTATTTCATCCACAGCAGCCTTAGTTTTTTTAGGAGTAGTATAAAATTCTATTAATATGGGGCGACAAAAGACACTGGATTTTGCCAGACAATGTCACCAGTCAGCTCATTGATCAAAAACATTAATTAAAGATGTAATAAACAAATTTGCATCTTGCATTTGCAAGTTCATGATGAATACTGAATGATATTCTGATCCATTGGTTGAATCAGGGCAGTGCAATTTGGCGGAAGAAACATCGCAGTGATGCATTTATCCTCAGTTGTCAGTTCTTCTTCAGACGGATGACCGGGAGCGTTATCAAGAAGCAACAACGCTTTTTGAGGAAAATTATGATCTTTTAACCATTTTCTAACTTCAGGTACGAAGCATTCATCAAACCACTTTTTGAAAAGGTCTTTTGTCATCCATGCACTTTTTTGTTCGTAATAGTGTACAGGTAAATCAATGTTTTTGAGTGCCCGAGGTTTATTAGATTTCCCAACGACCACCATCTTAAGCGCGTGTGTACCTACAGCGTTAGCACATGGTAGTATGGTTACACGCTCTTTACTTACTTTTCGTCCAGGTACGGATTTTTCGTTACAAGAAACGAAAGTTTTGTTAGGCATCACACGCCAGAAAAGCCTTGATTCGTCTGCATTGTACACCTGTGACGGGTCAAGATTTAATTCGTTCACCTTTTGCAAAAATCTTAATTTAAAGGGCTCTATGCAGGTGGCATCGTTAGAAAGTTTCTCTCCTGTAATAGTCATTAAACATATGCCATAACGACTTTTGAAACGTTCTAGCCATTCTTTGCTGGCCTCAAAGTCATCTTTTTTTTTTGTTATTTCCTTATAAAAAAACTTAGCTTTCATGGCCAACATGGGTCCCGAAATTGGTGCATGCCTATTTCTTTCCTGAAGAAACCACATGTACAAAGCCAAATTCAGTAGTCAAATTCAAACTAAGTAAAACAATGCATACGCGTCGAGCACAATAGCGGTGGCGCGTACGAGTTGAAACCTGTTCAAACCTGCGTGATCTACCTTAGCGAAGATTGTCAAATACAGATGTAATACATATCCAAAGTCATGTCGGATTACAAGGGGCGCGGGATCAGACAGGGGCCGGATTATCGGGGGTTAAACTACGAAAGTTAAATAGCAACACCGAAATCAATGAGACACTTGAGCTTGAATTTGGGAAACTAATCCATCGATGTTTGGATTAATTCCACTGATACAAAGACGTAAAGAATTTTCCAAATTATCGTCAGTCAGCCTTGTACGATGTTTTGATTTATTTACTTTCATCATTGAAAAGAACTATTCGTATTTATAAGTAGAGTAAGTGCGCCAATTATGGACCACCATAAGGATTTTGTGTAATAAAACTCAGAATTTAAAAAAATAATCAGCCTTATATATTTTGAACGGTTCGATAATTATTTAGTATCAAAAAAAAAAATCTTAGAATTCTTAAGGAACATAAACATCTTAAAAATAATTAACATTTTCTAAAATATGTCATGATTGTGCATTAGCAAAAAGTGTGCTTAATATGGACCACATGGTTTTAAATATGGACCATAGTCAATTTGGTCCAAAATCCGTCAATTATTAAAATTAAACTAATTGCTAGTACAGAATTCACATACAAAAAAATCAACTATGTATATCTTCTATGCCAGCACATTCTTCGTGAGCCCACTACATGATGCACATTGGATCCATTTTTCTCCATGAGTATCTTCAGAAAAAAACCCATTACAATACAAACATTTACCATTTTGATTTTGGGACCGATCGGGACTTTCATCGGTATTATCATTTACTGAATAATCACTTTTGTCAGAACTTTCAAACGATGAATTCCTTTCTGTTGTGATCTTTCTTTTCTTTTGCACTGTTGTTCTTGGCATTTTCTTGTGCGTCTTTTTTGGCATATTCTTTTTTATATTCCTCTGTATCGACGTTTCTAAATCTCGTTTATAAGGAGAAGATGTCAAAATTGTAGGCTTGGTGGTTTTTCTTCCTCTGTTGCTGACAGTTTTTCTTAAACGCGGTATAGGCTGCAACACTTTTGGCGAAAAATATGATTTAGATGATGTAGAAGGACTAACTATTGAATAATTCATAGTCGGTGTTGACATTCCTGGTTGTACGTTTGCTTCGCTCACTGGGTCTTTAGAAGGCCCCTCTACTTCTGGAAGGTCTTCGTCAATAAAGTCATAATCTTCGAAGACGTGTCTATTGACGGGATATATCCCTGTTGCACGAAAACCGCCAATGGCCAATTCTGCACGCTGAGCTCGCATGTAGGCTAGGCCAAATAATTCCGCGATGTCGAAATGTGTTATTGCACGAGCTTGCATTCGTAGTCGTTTGCGAGTTTCTTCAGTCAAGTATTTTTTTAAGGGACCCATGAATGTTTTATCAAGTGGCTGCATTTTATGACTTGAGTGTGGAAGCAGAGACAGCAAGCGAACATGGTTTTTTCTGGCTAAATCCACAACTTTGATATTTCTGGTGTGGCTTGCATGGCCGTCTAAAATCAGTAGAACCGGTGATGTAGCACTTGGTTTCACATACTGTAAAAAATGCTCTAACTATTGAGTAAATAGATCTAGTTGTATCCATCCGGATGGATGACAAGCATAGATGGCACCAAGTGGAGCACCCTTCATCAGTAGTGGATTGTCTCGTTCTCTCGGGAATATCATCATCGGCGGGACAAATGAACCACCTGGATTCATACATATCACACAAGTGATCGTTGATCCACGTTCTGCTGACGTTACGGTTCCTATTTGTTTTTTGCCCTTGAGAGCTAGTATCTTCGGCATTTTTGATGGCACCACTGAAATCCCAGTTTCATCCACGTTATAAACATTAGTTGCAGAATACTGGATTTTATCAAAAGAGCTCTCCAACAAGTCAAAAAATTCGTTTACATTTTGTTTGTTAAATCCTTTCATTCTAGCGATTGATGTACCCGTTGGACGGCGAAAAGATAGGTTAGGATGGCGCTTGAGGAATAACCTTAACCATGATCTTCCCGCAGATTCATTATCTTGTGAAAACGTGTGTTTTAAATTATTCTTTTCCGCTAGCTGGTAAGCCAAAGATCTGATGTCGTTGCGCGTAAGACCAAATCCAGATTTTTCAATTTCTAGAATGTAATCACATAATTCAGCTTCCAATTCAGTCGGCAAGGTCGATTTTCTTCCAAGTTTATGGTTCGTAAGTTCGCTAAGTGATTGGTCTTCCATTTTCGATAAGCGTATAAGCGTAGTTTTGGGTACTCCGTATGTTTTAGATGCTTTTAAAAAACCCATTTGCTTATCTCGTATAGCTTTAATTGCATTAGCCATTGCATCTTTATCCCATGTTTGTCTGGTCTTTTCTTTGGTTGTAGAATTTGTAGATGCCATCCTAAAACAATCAAATTAAAATATAAAAGACTGTTTGTAATATGGACCACTAGTCCATATTCAAAACATGCCGGTGGTCCATATTATAATACACATACATTTCTAGGTTAATATTGTTGCTAAGAAAATTATTAAAACTATTAGATATATTAATTTATCATAAAAAAATTGTAAAATAACTCACATTTCCCCTAGTTTCATCCACTTTTCAAAACAGCTAAAATTATGACCTGCTAAAATTATGACCTTACGAAGTTAAGTAAAAAATTACATCGATTGATGATAAAAGCGAAAAATGGCTGCCGTGAATGCGTGAACGCTCTCTGTCGACCGGCAAGCGACTAACGAGGCGCGGGAGGGGTGGTACTTAGTGTGCGGAGACCGATAACATTCAAGAGTTTTTGGTTGATCGAAATGTGTGGAACTTGGGTCATTGTATCATAAATCTTGGGTCATAAATCTGTATTGCGAATAGCTAGTAATCTCCGCAATTTGTTTTTTGTTGTAAATTAATTTTGCTTTATCGACCTTCTGCATCACACCGATTCCTTAGAAGTCACTACTTGCGGTAGCATCGGGAGTCGGGTTGCCTCCCTCCCTCAAATATGTGCGAAGGGGGTGATGGCTGGCTCTTGTGTTATGCTCGTGAACGGGTGCTGCTTGCGGTGACTGGTTGTGTGGCAGGCCGAAGATTTATATATATTTACTGTTATTATTATTTAATTTTCGTTGCCTGAAATCATTGGGCTTCTTTTCCGATTGATTGCGACGGTTCTAGTTGTTCCAAAATTGCATTTAAGTTTATAAAATAAATAAAATTGACTCATTTGCAGGGTTGATGTTATAATTTATAAGTCAAACATTGTTAAATTTTATTTAAAAGAGAAACTGTTGAGTTTCTGGCCAGCTCTTCTCAGCAGAACAGCATTCCGAGCTGGTGGTAGCTTACTCACAGACTGACTATACTGACCAATTTAATGTAATTGACGATTCAAAAGTGCGTGTAAATGCCTACTTGAATAAAGATATTTTGAATTTGAATTTGAATTTGATAGCTAAACCACCGATGGTTTTTGAGAAATTTAGGTAGTCCATATTACAGAACTAGTCCATAATTGGCGCACTTACTCTACTGCCAAACGCACAAATCAATCTTCTTGCGAATTTTCAAAGTTGCGGAAAATAGTCTTCTTCGAGGTATTTTTTGTAGAAATCGCACAACTCCACGTCTTCAAATTTAGATTTTAGGAGTGAGTTTTCTTGAATCTCGATCAACTCCATTTGCAAGTGTATTGGAGCATTTTGTACATTACTTTTTGTTGGAGTAGCAAATAAATTGAAACAGTCATCCATGTTTTTGAAATCGCTAAATCTGTTCGAAAATTGCTCCGACAGTACCTTGAGTTCTTCAGCATATTGAGCATGAGCAATATTCTCATACGCAGAGAGCGTGGGGAAATGTTAGCTGTTACCAGACAGCATCTGTGCCTCCCACAAGCGGATTTTATTCGAAACGCTTTCAAATGGCTGTACAAATCATTAACTAACTGTCCTTGTTTTTGAAGTTTCAAATTTAAATCATTCAAATAGCCAGTAAGGTCGAACAGAAATGCCAAGTCACATATCCATTTTGGGTCACTCAATTCAGATAGTGGTTTATCTTTTATTTGCATAAAGTCTTTTCTCTCATTTATAAGCTCGTAAAACCGTTTCAGCATTTTCCCTTTGCTTAGCCATCTGACTTCACAATAATATGGTACGTCGTCATATTCGGTTGATGTTTCATCCAAAAACGCCTTGAACTGACGATGATTAAGCCCTCGGGATCGAATAAAATTGATGGTTTTTACTACCACATTCATAACATTCTGGAGTCGAATGGACTTAGAAAACAAGTTCTGTTGGTGGATAATGCAATGAAGGACTATCAAATCATCTTTTTGCACATTTAGTTCATTTGCTTTTTCATTCAAAATTCCGATGAAACCTTTACGTAAGCCGACCATATAAGGTGCACTATCTGTGCATACTCCAACAAATTTTGACCATGGCAAGCAAAAACTTGTGAATACCTTTTGAACTTCATTAAAAATGTTCTCTCCTGTAGTGGTATCTTTTAGCGGCTGTAAAGCAAGCAATTCCTCAGTAACAGTGAACTCTTTATCAACACCTCGAATAAATATAGCGAGTTGAGCTGTCCCCGACAAATCGGTGTTCTCGTCTAATGCTATGGAAAATTATTTAAAACCAGCCATACGGTCAGTCAATGTTGTTTTGATATCATTAGCCATCATTTCTTTACGTCGGACAACAGTTCGTCTTGACAAACAAATTTTTTCAAATTCATTTTTCTTTTAAGGACACAAAACACTGCAAACTTCTAACATACACTCCTTCATAAATTCTCCTTCGGCAAATGATTTAATGACTTTGCCAATTTTGAATTAACTATAAAACTAGCTTTCACAACATTATCAAGTTGTGTTCTTTGTTTATCAAACATTTGCTGCTGCTTTCCCAAATTTGCAGTAAGCTTCTGTATTTTGTCTTTTCTTATTTGTTCTGTCAGTGAGTGCAGCGTAGGATGTTTAGTTGAGTAATGCCTCTTTATTTGAATTCTTTCATCACTGAAATGGATTCATTACACAGCAAACAAATAGGCTTACCATTGTGCAAGATAAAAAAGAATTCTTCAGTCCATTTTTCTTGAAATTGGCGACCCTCTGCGTCTACTTTTCGTTTCTTTCCACCAGACATTATTACATTATTACATTATTTTCGTATACAAAATATAATTAGTAGGCACTCAAGATGCACAAAAAGTCACAAAGCAAATTGACGGCACTAGCAGTTCGCTAGGATATCGCTTGTCGAAGTTATCAGCTCAAATAGAACTGAACTTAAGTTCGGGCCATCCACCCGCTTATATAGGCAAAATGAAGAAATGATCTAGAATCGTCTAGTGTAGAACAGTTGAGAAGAAATAATCTTTTGTTGCGCCGCGAGTGAAGCGGCAATCATCAAAGGCTTTTATGTTTGCCGCCCCACTCTTTGATGATCGCCGCCACTCGGATTGCTCGCTCACTTGATTCCGTGAGTATGATTAAGTAGTGTAATATTTTTTTTTTTAATTAGGTTTTACAAAATGTCTTGCGGGCCGGATCAAATCATACAGCGGGCCGGATCCGGCCCGCGGGCCGGTTGTTGCCCACATATGCTGTTGATGGTGGGTAACATGTCTGTTTTATTTCTTGTATTTTATAAAATGGTGGGAATCTAGGGTGATCTTCCAGTCTTTGGACACTTAAGGGGCATTTGAAGGTCCTGAATAGTCTAAGAACCCATTTAAAAAGATTTCCGTTATTATTATTGTTATTTTATTATTTTATTATGCATATCTGTATAATACCTTCTCAAACACAACATTTAATACAAAAAACGCGAAAAAAACCTGTTTGAAAAAAAGAGACAAAATATATAGTCATTGGACAGAATTTTTATTGTTGGACAGTATCAACTAATTAATGGACAGAACTTTAGTGATTTTTTAAATCATCAAAATAGTCAATGATATCTGTTTTTAAAGGAAGTAAAAAACCTAAAAAGTGTTTGTAATTATATTTATTGAGAAATTATTAATTAGCACATGTATTTTATATCTTAGAATAAATCTTTTAATCAAATTTTGTAACCAAACTTATATAGGTAATTCAGTCTTACCGAATCTTAGGTAAGTTATCTTAGGTAATAAATGTATTTTAGGCTTAAACCATAAAATAAAATTATAAAATGTTCTTCAAAACAAAACAATCTTCTTAACCAGTAGGTATAATTAATAACTTCCTTTTTTCTTTTGTTCTATTATCATATCATATAATGTTTGAGCATCATCATCACTATTACCTTCGCTATTCCATTCAGAGCTGAGATCAAGAGTATCGTTATTATCTTCTTTATAGCAACAATGGCATATGAAAAAATCAATGCTTAAATCTTCTGGCACATGCTCTTGATGTTTTGCTGGTACACATTTTACGTGAAATATCGCAGCACACATATCACATACCAGTCGATTTGATGTTTTAGTCGACTTACGGCATACCTTGCACGCATTTGTTGAAATAGCTTGGGAACTTCTCTTTGCATCCTTTTTTTGTTTTCTCTATCTTTCCCTTTTCTTTCTGTAGTTTAGTTTCTCCTCTTTTGCTTTTGTTTCTAATTCTTTTTTAGTGATTTGTTCTTTAAACATTGCTCTATATTTAGCAGACGTTATTGCAAATGGCATTCTTACGGTGTTTCTTTTACCTTTTCTTTCAGGTGTTTTGGGCAAAGTCAAAAAACTTCCTAAAACACTATTTGAAACAATTTTAAAAGCTGGGGTAGTATCACATATAGGTTGCTGAACATTAACTTGAGCTGAGTTTGTAGGAATATTATCAGATTTTAAAATTTGTTTCGCTAGAGTCGTGATTTGTGGAGTTTCAGGAATGGCATCGGTACTAATAAGATCTTTAGTGCAATTATCATTGTTGGAAAATATACCTTGTGCGTAATTAACTTCGTTCATTTCATGTTCATGAAATATCTGTTCATTTGTTATACCTACATCATATCGACAGTCGTTATTCATTTCTATTTCTACATTGAGCTCTTCTCGAATAGTCAAAGGCGGCTCTATATACTCCATACGTATATTTTCTACATGATTTGTTAAACAATTTTTTGGTGATGGTGACTGAGATGAGTTAACGTTAAATACTGAGTAGAGTCGGTACAAAATATTCAAGTTTTTAATATCTTCAGGATTGTTATCATAATCATACAATTTTGTCATTATTGATGGTCCAACTAGTTCTCTAAATTTGGCTAAAGTAATAACATTTGAAAGACTTGTTTCTGGTTGTTGTTGAGTAGCCAGAACTTCTGTACTTAAATTATTATTATTTATTCTACCGAGGTACTTGGAATAGTCTACTGCGTTAGGATCAAATGGTACTAAGCCACAGCAACGAAACCCATTAATCAAGGTGTCTGGTTTTATAGATTTTTGTAATGCTAGTTCCAGAACACATGCAAAATTAACTTTTGTAATTGGTTCTCCGTTGTTTTCTATATGCTATAACTTAACAGCATCTTTCCAAACGGACTTTACTGGCCTGAACACAGCTACGTCGGCCGGTTGCAGGATTCTAGTAGCATTAGGATAGGCTATTACTTCGATACCCAACTCTTTGCATAGATTACTTACGCCATAAGTTAAATGGGTTTTATGTCCATCTAAAAAATAAATGACGGGAAACTGTACGCCTTTAGCAACTAAATGAGGGTGAAATATGTTTGCTATATATTCGAAGAATAGTTCGGACGTCATCCATCCATTTTCAGTTCTACCAATTCCCCAATGTTTGGGAACTCCGTCCGCAAATTTTTGAGGTATTCTATGTTAGTTGTAGACACCTCGGATGACCTGGAAGGTGGGTTTGTTCCCACTGTTTATTAGGTGCAGATTGTTGGTGTGGAAGTAGCCGGCCAGTTCCTTTCCTCGCAGATTTTCTCGCACGCTACCCCACCACGGACTCCACGCGTTGACATCCCCGCCTATTATTGTTCTTTTCCCCACTGTCACTCGCAGTAATCGTGTTAAGTGGGTCAGGTAAAGGTCCAATTGTTTGTCCTCCTCGAAGTACACTGAAGCCAGGTTTAGTATGCCGTCCGATGTCTGGATGCTAGCAAGGGCCAGATTTCCCGTTTGAAGGGTTGATTGGATGATACAGTATCTTTAGATAGGCGCGCGAGGCCCTGAGCAGCTATAAGAAGAAAACCAGGCTCCGCTGCGACCCCTGATTCCAAAGTTACATCGATTTGAAGGTGCTGGATGTCGGCGGGGTGAGGTATGGGTGGAAGAGGGGAGGAATTTCAAAAAGTGGCAGGGTGGAAATGAGCACAAGGTCGCGGCCTGGCCGCAGAAAAAAGTCCGGTCCCGATCCGATGCCGGGTTCCGGATATAGGACCAGGGGGGGTGAGGAAAGGTGCACCCTAGGGGGGGGGTTTCGTGGGGCTAACTTTTTTGAGGGGGATGGGGGGGAGGTTTGAGGGGTTTAGGGTGGGGGGGTTTATTTTTTTATTTTATACCCTTTATTAAAGGGTATTAGCAGTTTTTTCCCCTGACGTTGTCAGAGATCTCTTTTCACAGTTCTTTATTAAAGATACAAGAGGTTTACATTTTTCAGTTAGAGCATATCTCTACAAATTCTTATTTTAAAAAAACAACATTTTATTCTAGTCTAGTTTTAATACCCACTATTTTAATATTTAATATTTACAATTCGACATCAATGCACTTTGCATTTTGTTTAATAACAACATTTTATTCTAGTCTAGTTTTAATACACGCTATTTTAATATTTAATATTTACAATTCGACAACAATGCACTTAGCATTTTGTTTACTATACAGGGTTATCTGTAATTAGTTGAGCACCTTTTGCAGGCAGCCCCTCTACATAAACTTGTCAAAATAAGTGCCAAGGCCACGTGCATCGGGGCGCAGGGTGGCGGGGTGAAGCAGCGGCGGCTATGCACGTTAGAACTTGATCATTTGCTAAGGTGTAATAAAAAATAGCATCGTTTTCCACTTTTATTTATTAAAATATTTTCTACAATAGTCTAAACACATATTGTCTAACTGTTTAAGAATCAAATGAAAAACAAAATCTCCAATAGAAGTTGTCCACAAGTTGAATGTCTCAATATTTTTATTTGGTTTATGAAATAAGGGCACTGTAACGAAACCAAATAAATATTATTTTTACAAAACAATAACTTCCCTTTAACTTACTTTATACATATCATATTATCTCGTTTGTTAATGTTTATATCATGACAATAAAACAATAAGTTACATACGAATTTCTTGAAGATGGCGCGTAACAGAAAAACGTCATAATTTTCATTAATATTATTTAATTAAAACGTAAGAAGTGAATCGACTGTTTCTGACGTATAATATTCTCATAGAAGAAACACATAAGTACCATAAAAACAGACAAATGTACACAATCCACTTTAAAATAATAACTTTAGGCTTCCTAACATGTTGGATCGTCACTATATCACAAATAAAATTATTCTTCATCATGGTTTCTGCTGTTTTGAGTTGTTGTTCGTTCTAGGTATAGCAAAACAGACCTTGTAAAGATCAGGACCCCAATGCTCCATTTCTCAGCCAAAACTCGTATTTCTTTCATTCTTACTTCTTCTATTTCAGACAATCAATGTATTTTAAAAATATTATAAACTACATTTCATAATTTCTTCTTCATGTTATAATCTTGAACTTATTTATTAGTTTTAATAGCAAGTCCATAAAATCATATTGTCCAGTATGTAATTATATTCCATTATTTAATTATAAAACTCTAATCCGATAATTTTATTTTTGGTTAATGTAAATTGTGTTTTGTAATCCACATAGGTACTTGTCATTTTGATTATTTAGTATTTCCTCAGCAACATGGTGTAAAAGAGATGAAGCTATACAAAAAAAGCTGGTGCGCGCATTTAACAGTTTCTGACTTTCGCTAGCCTGCCGCGACCTATACTTTAGACTGCTTACAAAATACAGAGTAATAAATAATCGAGGGAGCAAAAATTTTTTTTGTTCGTTTATTCTGAGTTATTTATCAAGATTTTTTAAAAGTCGTAGAACAAATGTTGTTGGGATTGATGTAGAGAGGCTGCCTGCAAAAGGTGCTCAACTAATTAAAAATAACCCTGTATATGTCCTTAATTACCTATTTTACTATTTTTAATTTTTTTACAATATCTATTGCTTAACCTATGTTATTATTATTTTTATTATTTATAATCACTATATACAGTTAATATATATAATATTATATTGTATTTTTTTTTTTTTTATTATTAATTAATTAATTAATTAATCGTCTTTGTTCCTTGATATTACTTTATTACCTATTTCTTCGCAGTATTCCAAAAACGCGTCTCTTTTAGTCTGATCACTTAACACTTCACTAATTGTACTTTTATTTAACTTTGTGTTTATTTTTTCTTCCAGGTTTCGTCTCTTCAACTCAAACACCGGACACTCGAGTAGAATGTGAAATATGGATTCCACGGCTCCAGGTTCACATATGCACGATGCGCTTTCCTTACACCTGAATCTTTTCAGGTATTCGGAAAACCCACCGTGTTAGGGGGGGGGGGGGGGGTTCGTGTGTCGATCAATGGTAGGGGAGGGGATTAAGTTGGGGGGGGGTGGCTGTAGGTGTACGTGGGTGGATAGGGTGGCGTGGGCGGACGCGGGGGACTTAAAAATATGGGGAATTTGGTACCGCGGGAATTTTTGGCAGTTTTAGTATGGACGGGGACTTTGAAAAAATATTTTGATGAATTTGTATCGAGTTTGGACTTAAAATACTTTTGCTCGAACAAGTTACGGGGGCGGGTGTGGGTGTACGGATATGCGTGGGAGGATGGGGTGGCGTAGGTGGGCGGGGGGGACTTGGAAGATTGTACAATTTTGGTATCGCGGGAGTTTTGGAGAATTTTGTATGGGCAGAGACTAAAAAAAATTGAGGTAGATTTATATGGATACAAGACAAGGAAAGATGGATGACTATATGGATGATGGTATGACAGACAGTGACGGAAATACTTCGCTCGACGTATTGCAGTGGCGTCAGTTCTTTACGTCTTGTTGGGAATTTTCCACAGCTCGAAATGGGTCCCGCTTAAGAAGTTTCTTGACGATTTTGGGTTTTTCTTAATGTATAGAGAGTAGGCGTCGGAGTTTAAATTCAATAATTTACTTTTGAACTATAGATGATAATATTCGGAAATTTTGGATTTAAATTTCTTGATAAATGCTGCTACTGATGTAATAGAATTTTATATACCTCACCGATCTAGATTTTAACTTATTGAGCTCCAAAGTTAGGCTTCTTTTCGGGACCTCTTTGTGTCGTTGTAAGTCTCAGGATATACTTGTCCGATTTGGACAATATGGGACTTTTTAATTGGTCTCGTTGACGCACACACTACTACACTTTTAAAAACTTCGCTGCACTTGCGTGGGCGATTTTCGTCCGCACTTAATTTTTAGTTTTTGGTCTATAACTTTAAAACTATTTGTCTTAAAAATCTAAACTTTACACTCACTAATGCGTCTTTCAAAGGTCTATTAAACTACACTTAAAAACTAGGGGTCGTCGATCTAATTCGCGCAGCGTTTCACTTTGAATTTGATATTTCACTACTTGTATGACGGCGGAGCAACTTAACACGACAAATAACGTGACCGCACGCTACCGTAGCTGAACGTGAACTGAGTCGTGGGTGTGTGTTTGGTGAGAAGGGATAGGAGCTCGTGGGCCGGATGAAGGGCCTACGCGGGCCGCAGTGTGGCAGCATGTCGGACAGAACTGGGCCTGATCCTATACTATAGGATGTGCTCGATGCACGAATAAAATCTAAATTATTTTCTAAGCACGTTAGCCAAATTTTCAATATTATCTTCAAAGATTAAAATATACTAGGTAAAATGAGCGTATTTAACTAAATCTATTTCCATAATTAAATTTCCCATTCTATAAATCATACTCTGATTAAACACTATTTTTTTCTAAGATTTTAGTACTTTCAGTGTTCCATTCTTTATTTAAAGTTATATGATTGTTCAACTCGTTTTCTAATTTTCGTTCATTATTCTGAAGGTTTTTATGGCTTTATCGTACTTAATGGTATCAGATTAATCAAGATTGCCAGAAATGCTTTTAATCACGGTGCCGAGTTCATCAATTAGACCTCTTTTATAACGTTTTGGTCAGAAATTTCACAAATTTTTGTGGTAAGGTGTTTTGTTAAATAGGGGTTCAAAATATGATAGATAGATTTATTATTTAATAGGGGTTAAAATTCTAGAATTTTTTGTTTAACTAACTTAACTCGGAGATGAATGACATTTAGGTCGATATAATTTAGGAAAGAGTGATAATGGGAAATGAACTTAGATGATCCTTATTTAAAGTCTATTGAGTTTAATGTCTAGTGAGTCAATTGTCAAGTCTTGTCCTAACCTCCAGTGAAGTAACAGCGTCAGCAGTAGATTAAAAATGTAGAGTCTTTAAGGCTACGCTTAAGGCGTGATTTGGCTACAGGTCCACGTTTCTTTTTAGTATATATGTGGATGGGTAGATCAGAACCGTATCCTGAGTATATCGTGGGGCTAGTTCCTGTCGGGTAGCCATAGGATTACGCACGAATACTTGTTGGTCGGGAGTGTAATCTTTCGGTTCTCTATTTTTGTTCCTATTTTCCGCCAGTTGAGTTCGGTCGTGTAAGGCAGTCTCGTTAATTAGGTCGTGAACGTAGTTCATTCGTGTCCATAAGGTTTTGAGAGTATTGTTGTAAGAGGCATTGAGTCATGTCAATATCTAACGGGTGTCGTGGATCAAAGTGTCATGTTATAATATCTAGGAGTCTACATTTAGTTAAACTATGGATTGTACTATTGTACTCTAATAACGCATAGGGCATCAGATTAACGACGGGTTTACTACGTTTTTCTAATTTTAGGATCCTAAGATGTTCTAAAATTTTTGCATGGAAGCGTTCTATCCTACCATTATCGTTTGGGGTGTATGCAAGAATTTTGTGATGTTAGCTTTTATGGATTCTAGTAAATTCTGAGAATATTTGATTAGTAAATTCAGGACCTTGATCTGTTACTATTATGAGAGGCATGCCATGATGAGTACTAAATGTTAATAGCGATTGTACTACGCTTAACGCTGTGCTACCCTCAAGATGATATTCGTGAGCGTATTTAAAAAATGCATCTATTATAGTTAAATATTTCTCATTTTAGGCAGTGAAGAGATCTAGGTGGACTATTTCAAACAGCTTTTAAGGAGGTGGCACTACAGAGAATCTTTGTTTTATAGGATTGCGGTAGTACTTAGCTTGACCGCAAATGCTGCATTCACTAATGTATTTGGCGATTGATTCTTTTTGTTTAGGTCTATATACTTAGAAGAAAGGGCTAGATTAGATAACATTCAGTAATACCACGTTGGTTGGTTTTACCTTCGTCATACATTTGTATTATTTCTTGTTGCCGTAAATACTCTTTTAAGATTTCTAGTTCGATTTTTGTTAGAACTAGATTCATGGCAGAGCTCTTGAACTTGTCCTGAATTAATGGGATGATTTTATATATGGCTAGAGTGGGATGTATTATAATTCCAGTTTTAACTTTGGACTTCACAAATTCTTTAACTTATGACATCGGTTTCGAGGTTGGATTCTGATAGTTGGATAGTAGTTCTAGTGTGAGTCTCAAAGGGCTTGGTAGTAGTCGGTCCATTCTTTATGTCACCTACTAATACAAAACAGACTTGAAGGTTAAATTTATTAAGAGTTTCGTTCTTTTTCTATTGTGCGATAGTTAATTTCATTTGAATTTAAAGTTCGCGATGCAAAATATATGTGTTTATCTGTACGTACTGAACCCTGTGAAAGGATAGCTCCTATGGCGAAATTGGATGCATCTGTGATGCATCAAGACGAAGTCTTTCGTAAATTCAGGATATTGTAGGATAGGGTCATTTGTTAGTAAGTAATGTATAGTCATACATGACACTAACTACATTATTATCTTTATTGAATTTACACTATCATGCCGATTAGGAACAAAACCGCGACTCAAATACTATTATCGCACAGGTGGTTACGACTCAATAAACTCTGCATTAAAAGATATCTAACTGGGAACTTCTGGTATCCGTTTCCCTAGAAAACGCCGTTGACTTTTTTTATAAACAATTTTTTTGATCATATCGACCAATATGTCTCTCATAGATTAGTTAATACATCTTCTTTCCATGCTTGGTATAGCTGTTCTTCAAAGAAAGTACTTAAAGAAAAATATAAGTTTCTACGTAAATACCACAAATATAAAAATAGTAGTGATTATGATGTGTTTGCACTATTGAGAAAACGGGCTAAAATTTTAGAAGCTAACTGTTACGATTATTTTTTTAAAAAATCCGAAGAATTAATAATTACCAACCCAAAAATGTTATGGTCTTTCAGAAAATCTAACAAGAATGGTTTTAATTCTCTCCCATCTACCTTACACTACGAAGGTCAGACTGCTGACACGGGGGAGGACGTCTGTCAACTTTTCTCATCTTACTTTCAATCCGTGTTTCTTGCACATCAACGTGGCACTTCAAATAGTCCTGTTCATAATCATGACGACGTTAGTCACAAGTTAAGTAATGTGATTGAAAATATAGAGATTTGTGAACATACTGTTCGTGAGTTATTTATTACTGGCAGTTGACGTGTCTAAGGGGCCTTATATATTTGCTGCTCTTCTATATTTTTCTTAGTAAAAATACATTTGCTATCTAATAGTTTTTCTTTATCTGGTTTCTGTGTGTACTTCTCATGTTTTATTTTCTTTCAAAACTTTTAATTCTTCTTGAACTGCCTTTTTGTCAAAAATTTAAAAATTGTCAATAAAAGTTATATGATTGACGTGCCTTGGTACAGTTCGTAACAATCGAATAACTGTATTCGATACAGCTCCAAGGTCTGGTTCGCCAGGTAAACGGTCTATGTCGTTAGCTCCTGAGTAAATCTCAAAACTGTAGGCATACCTAGACTGAGAGCATAAAACGTATAATTTGAATCCCCACTTATGGGGCTTGTTGGGTAAGTATTGTTACATAAAATGTTTAATTTTAGTGGAACACATTTGCTCCTCTAGTGATAGACGATGCTCAAATGGTACAATAAAAAATTTCTTGTTCAAATAGTCTATCACTGGTCTTACTTTATGCGGTCAGTCGTGCTGGGGATGATCAATAAGCAAATGTTTAGAGTCGTCATTGATGTGAAAAAAATTGTCGAATTTTATCAAATCTGTTGCGATTCATTGTTTGTGCTATGGGTATAAACTTTGTTATGTTTGACCAGTATGACCTGACACTAGGATAATGATATACACTAGTAAAAATAAGAATTTCAAAAATAATAAAGTTGGAATTCTTTTCGAAGGCATATTTATTTGACTCGTCCACTAGAAACCTCAAAACTACTTCACCGAAAAAATAAGAAAAAAAACTGAAAAGGAGTGTCTAAGTTCCTCATTTCTTGTGAATACTAAGTTTCTACGAGTTGAAAGGTGCAGTTTGCAGGTTGTTCTGGCTGCTGGTTCGTTCAACAGTCTCTAAATTATGTTGCATGTCGGTATCTACGTTTGCTGCAGGCAGATCTGCATCCAAGTTTGGGTCATTCGGAAAATTACCTACATCCTCTTCATCTTCTAGCTCCATCAGACGATCTCTTTGGCTCGAATAATAGTCATATGTCATATTCATTGTCGGTTCATCGTCATCCGAAATTTCAGCATTTTCTAACCGCTTCAATATACTCTCTATCTCTTCTGGTCGCATTTTTGATAAATTTCTATAATAAAATAAAAATAAAACCAATAAATAATAAAAATAAAAATAAAACCAACACGAAATAATTAAACGGAAGTTCAAAAAGTTTTTAAAGCTAAAGAATTAGTAGGTAGGTTTTATGTAGGGCGGAATGCCTGAAGTACGACACTTGATACTCACAAAAATAGCAGTAGTTTCTTCAAGTAAAACATGCACTCGCAAAAAATAATTATATCATAGCGGAAATAATATATTCACTTACTTACAAAAGTATTTATATTCTTCAGAAAAAGAAAATATATCAAATTTGTATTCTACAAAACTTTTAGTAAAATGTGTTTACTTGTTCACTTGGCCGCGCAAGTAATATGTCATACATAAAATAAAAACAATAATGACATTTGAATTTTTTTAAATTTCGTTGGAAAGAATATTATACAATAGTAAAATACGTACAGCCAACCTATAAAAAAAACTTATAGTATTGTGAACATTCGGTTTAATAGATATTTATCAAAATTGAAACTCTAGGTTATTAAGGGTTAAATGTTGAAAAGATTTTTTAAATGTTAAATGTTGGCGCCAACGCCAAACATCGATCGCGCATGTGTGTTGCGTCACCGCGGACTTTTTCATTGAAATATTTTTTTTAAAGTAGAGGTTTAATCTCCTTGGTCCAGCTGGAGGTTGTATAGGTATATCGTTATGATAAAAAAGTTATGATACAGGTGCCCATACAAGACCTGTATCGTATTAATTTTTTTTTTATTTTTGGCCTGTACATAATATTTGTCATAAGAACTTTGTTTTCAGTTTTACAATCATTGTATTATAGTATCAGAGTAAATAAATGTCTTTATGGTACATAGTCATAGTCTCCATCATTCTCATCTTGAATATCTTCAACATATGCAGTTTTCTAGCTAAAAATGTTGTTATAAAATGGCATATGCTCTTCCAGAATGTTATCTTTAACTTGTTTTAAATTGTCTATTTTTTTATTGATGGGCACTCTCAAATCATAGGCTTTGATTCATGGAAGTGAAACAGAAGTTGTTATTTTTTTTTTAATGAGAATGAAAGTTTCATCCATCAATCAATATATTCCTCGGTTATGATAGTTCCTTTTCGATCATGCTGAAAACTCAAGTATGTCGAAGGTGCGAATGACTTTTCTGGTCCTTTGGGACTTTTTTTCATAAGATTCAGTTGACAAACATGTTTTTTGTACAAATTTGGCCACCATTTTTAAATTCTTAAAAATCTCCAGTTTGTAGCTCTATGACTGTAAATGTTGAGCTGGAGTTCGAAACCAAATCAACGTAGGGGAGAGGAAGGCAGATTTGAACATTCTAAACTCTATGTAATTTCTAAAAAAAATATCTTATTCCTAACAGCTTTACTGTATCACTTTACTGTATTGTTAGCCCGGACATTAAGCCAGATAAACGCAACATCATAGGAAGAAGAATAGACATATATGTGTAACGCGTGATATCAGTTTTGTAGCAATAGTCCAATGTTCAAAGCTGCCCCGCTCCTGGGGTAACTTTGAAGATACATGGGGCAGTTTTGAACTATCGTTAAATTAGATGAAATTAAAAAGCTTTTCATAGTTTTAAAACATTTTATTATTCTAGTTATTAGTAGTTTACATTAGAAATGATGGAGATCAAATATCAGTGACAAGTAAGGCATTTAAAATAAAATGAAAAAAAATACTTAGCTAATATAGCGATTGCACTAGTACTAGTGTAATAACATAAGTCTTATTAAAATATTAATAAATTTATTTAAAAAAACCAAAACAAACCGAAAAGTAACTATGGCATAAAAGCAAATAACGTTATGAGATGAATTATAAAATAAACCTTATATTTTTAAAATTTTACTATTCACAAATGAAACATACGCTGAAATGTAGTCTCCAACATTTATTACTATTATTTATTTTCTCAATCTAATTCTTTTCGTCGTCTTCATCAGCACAACTGTGTCTTCATTCTCTTCGCAGTCCATTATCGTGTTCTTTTCTGACTCTAAATGCATTTCTGAGTCAGTATCATCTGAAGAAAAGTTTAGAACAGTTTTGGTTTTTTTTTCGCTTTATAATTATCGTACGTTTTTGTGACTCCAAACAAGTTTAGAATTCCTTCATTTCTTTTAAGCCTATGATTTATGTAACCGTGCCTGGCATTCGAAATAAGCTCTTTGCATCTCATCTTTTTCAGAAGTATCAGTTAAGATACGCGATTTGTCCTTCAATTGAAATTAGAAATATACATTTAGATTATTATCGAGGAATAAGTACAGTTGCTAAAATAATACGATTAGTTTAGTGCAATATGAACATTCTGTTTTAATCAAAAGTGCAATATGAACATTCTGTTTTACTGAAACTAACGCAATACCTGTTTGATAAAATTGCTGCGAACTTTGACGAGCAAGCCAATTTCCCTAACTGTTTTGGAACCGTTGATGGAAAACATATTCGTATTCGTAGTCCTTTAAACAGTGGATCACTTACTTTAATTACAAAGGCTACAATTCAATAGTTTTGCTGGCTATTGTTGAATCGAAATTTTAGTTAGCCGCTGATGCCCTCATTTCAGCAAACTCCTTTCTATGAGCTTTCAGCTCCCTCTTTAACGCCTCCACTTCCCGGTGGAGACGCACGTTATCCTCGCGGATATGGCGCCTCCCCTCCGGCTCGCTTCGGCTGGCCAAGGCTCTGACGATGCCGAGCAAACTGCTCGACTCGTCCCTGAGGGCCTTGACCATAGTGCCCTTGAGGTTCGTCGACTTACGGCTGACCTCGTGAATAGCAGCGGCATGCCGTGCGGCGGCTGCACTCAATTCGTCGGCACTCAAGGTCGATGAATCCGGCGCAGGAAGCACCTCCAAGGAGTTATCCTCCTCAGAGCCCGGCGCACTCTTGGCCGTAACCGTCGGCTTTCGGAAGGCCTGGCGATTGAGCTTCCGCTCAAATTCGGCTTCCTCCGCCTCCATATTTAGGGCTCTCAGCGCGGCTTTCGCCCTTGCAAGCCCGCTTCCACGCGTGGCCGGAGTGGAGCGTCCACGACGAGCGGTGTTGCACTTTGACAGCGCGCAAACTCTGAGTCGCTACCGGACGCTTCACTCTGCAATCGAGAGACCTCAGAGAGAGGGTCTCGCTTGCGACGCGTGCACACCTCCTGATCCGACACATCTGTCAGATCGCATCCGTAGGCAAGTCGTAGTCCGATAGGCCTTGCGAATTCATACGCGGAAGAACCAACCGTCGGGGTTGGCTCATCCGCGTCCAGGTTGATGATCTCCAATTCGATGGGAATATCAGAGTCAGTAAAGGATGCCGGGTTGTCGTCGTTGCACGTCTGCCACGCTTCGCACTGCTTTTTTTTGGACAGGTCGGTGCGGGCGCGACCTGCGCAGGGACTCCTGCTCCGAGATGATTTGTGCCCCCCCCGTAGTACGAGGGGCAGACGGCATCCGAGGATGCCGTGAGGGATTGCACGGCTGAGCCGACACCCTACCGGGGACCATATTGCAAATCACCTTTGTCCATTTTTTTCCTTGAAGGGGTGAGGTCCCCATAGAACACGAAACATAAATACACAAACACACATAAGACGAAACATAACAAAAACGACGTAGACTAAACGGGACAAAACGAACAACAAACAATTAAACAATTAAACCAAAATTTTTAACAAACATTTTTAAGTCACACATAAACGATCATATTAAATAATATAATAAAAGTTATTTAAACCAGAAAAATATGTACTTTTTTATTCCTACATTGGGCGTTATTTAACGAAATTGTCTATGGCGCCCAAAGTTACTTTAATAATAACGCTCTGTAGGACAATAACGCCCGTTGATGGTAAGATCTACTTACATAAAAGTAAGCCTTATAATAAGTACTTATCGTGAGATCTGTAAATAAATGACATAGAATTTTACAAACTTTAACAAATACTTAGTTACTAATGACCAGTTTTCACAGTGTTGTTTTAATTATTTGAATAAGTATTATTTTTTATCAGTCTTTGATCTTCACTGGAACTTAATTAGTTTTGCTTTTACAATCTGAGCAAATGAATTCTATATAACCTTTAGTGAGACATACACAGTCTTCATGGTATCACTTTTCACAAATAGTACATTGTCGCATAGCCAACTTTTCATTTCTATAGCATGCGTGGCAATACTACTTTACTGTTTCATCATGGTCTTGATTATCTTTTATGTTTTTAATATATAATATATTTTTTGGTTTATTATCCTTTTTGTTCTTTTTCTTAATTTCTTTTGCAGTTTTATTAATTTTCTCTCTTTTTTTATTTGTTTTGCTTATAGACAATTTTCTTTTTTTCTTTTGATTTTTATCTTTGTCCTGTGTGAATAGATTCTTGGTGATTCTTTGCCCTTTATAATTAATGGCTTTTTTACGCGGTTTTCCATTTTTAACTACAGCGTAGTTGGGTGTAGGCAAAAATTTGTAGTTACGATAAAAATATGTCGGAGATAGATGCATATTAGTGACTTGCTCGTTCTTGATGGAGTATTCTGGTACAGGATCCGAGGCGTAGGTCTCAGGCAATTAAACCACACACACAATATGACAATTCTTGTATTAAATGTAGGTAATCAATTCTCACAAATTACTTAGTAGGTATACAATTATCAGAGTTGCGTGAACTACCGATCCCGCCTGGGGGTCCGAACTGTAAGGCTCTCACTAAGCAATTCCTCCTCCGACTCAATGTGCTCCAATATTTAAAATGTCTCCGGTGCCCCTCCAAACGATTCCGGTCACGTGACTCGTTACGTCACGATGTTCACACCCCACTGTTACAATGATATCAATTGAGTTACTAATTATCGTTAAATTATCGTGATCTACGACACGGCCATTCTGACAAGTCACACGCCCTCGTGTGCACGTATCTTGCCACCTCCATCGAGTGACGATAACCACGCCACCTCCATCGAGTGACGATAACCATGCCACCTCCATCGAGTAGCTTTAGGATTCGCGGTTGTCCTGGGATGTAGGGTCTGAAATAAAACAAATAACTCCAAGGATAACTTGCTCGGCTATTCTGACAAAACCAGTGAATGTCACATCTCAGGTTTTTACTCTATATACATTCTTAACAAAAGGTGCGCACTACACCTTATTTACAACAGTTAAAAACTACTCTGATCATTAGATCCATCACTTTACTTTACAAAATCAATCATGATTTTACCAGACTTGCGTACTCAACTCAGCTCAACTCAATACTTTTGCAATATGATACAGTCCATCGATCATATACAAACAACTACCATGAACCAGTCCATCGGTCATGTAAAACACAAAACAGACCCATGACACACAAAACAGACCCAGAACACGTGTAGGCGCGTGTTACACCACACGTGAGGTGCGGTCAACGAGTATGAGTAGGCAAGCTATTATCTGTAGTGAACTCAATATCACTTTGCTCAACTAAAACATTTAGTTCCTGAGGGACCTTGTGATCGGAATGATTTAAAATAGACTTTCTAATAGAAAATTATTAATCATAACCTCTGATAAGATCTATAACGTACTCTGGACACTATTATCGTTGCCAGTTAGAATTACTGAGTTATTTAAACGTTACACAAAAATTGTTTGCTAAACATTCTGTGATCAGAGAACTCTCAGCACAAGAATCAAAACAATATGAAAATGACTCACCAAAGTCCTATAGTACCGTTAAGGTAGCTTACGTGACCACTTCAAACTTTCTTTCTCTGTGACTGCCTGCCGCTGGCACTGTATCGAAACTACTCGTACCCCTGTTGCACCTGTCGCCTTCACAACTTATTGAAAAAAGAAAAATCAGTTATAATAAGTTGAACATCATAATTGAAAATAAATGCCCACTCAACTAAAGCCTAAAGCAACTAAGCACCACTTATCATTACATTTTAAACCAAAAATGTATTCTAAAAACAACATAAAACACAAAGCATGAATCCTATTCGTCACATATGGCTTTTCACTAAGCCCTACCAACAAACCTCCTGTTTGTTTCATGGCATTGCTTTCAATTCCGAGTTCCACGGACTCCCAATTGAACTAAGATTCACTACTATCACTTTTACTCAATCGCTTTTACTACAAGCTCCGACTTCAAGTGGTACTTAACCCTCTGGCATCGCAATACAACAAAAACAAAGATTTTTTTTTTTAACTTTATTTATCATAAGCTCTAAAAAATATTTTTTTTTTGCAACCCTGTTATTGTACAATTTGTCGCGAGTTGAACTTCATCTATGGCATCTTGCCCCGATCGAATATTTCTAGTCTCTGTTGCGGAAAACATTTACAAGATGTAAATAACAAGTTCTTAGTTTTGCTAAATTATCTAACCGATTTATTTTACAGCATTTACGGGCCTTGATCGGCAATAATACGCATTTGCAATAAACGATTAATTAATAATTGTAAGTTCGCCCATGATTACTACACATGTAGGTAGACACGAAATAAAATGTTCCTATTAATTAAATTATGTTCGAATTACAGTTTTTTTTAAGTCCTGACTGGTCTTAACCGGTTAAATCTTTAGAGTTATCTCGTTACCATTATTTACCGAATTTAAAACAAAGTTATTTAAAACAAAGGTTTAAAACATTGTTTTCCGAGTTTAAAACAAACATTCACGTTTACGAAAATCCGGGATAAAATAATTTCGCGTCTTATCATACGTAACAAAACGACGTAAAGTTAAAGTAAAATAATTATCAGTAAAAATTAAAAAACAAGATCGTGAGAGTTGATCGCTAATCTCAAAACCAGTCATCGCAATAACAATAATAAAGTTCTTACCACTATATTTGATAGCTTAATTTTCTTTAACTATCGAGTATTTACCGCAAAAATTGGAAGTAAATCGAAACGAATTCACCTTTATGCTGTGACGTATCCGATGGTAGATAAATTGCTCAGACCTCAACGCGTTGCTCGCACCGTACTTTACCAGTACCGCTGCCATAGCTGCCATCGCCACGACCGCCGTCACGACCATCAGCACCATCAGCGCCATCCACGCTGAGCCGTCACTGCCGACCGCGCCGCACCGTCAGCGCAAGCCGCGCCGCGCTGTCACCGCCAGCCGCGCAATGCCGTCATCGCAGGCAGCGCAGTGCCGTCACCGCCAGCCGCGCCGCGCCGTCACCGCCAGCCGCGCCGCGCCGTCACCGCCAGCCGCGCCGCGCCGTCACCGCCAGCCGCGCCGCGCCGTCACCGCCATCGCCCCGCACCATCACCGCCATCCGCGCCGCGCCATTACCGCCATCCGCGCCGCGCCATTACCGCCATTCGCGCCGCGTAGTCACCGCCATAATTTCTCATTTCTTTTCTTTCTTCATTAGCAACGATTCCTTCTTTCGTAGAATACTTCCAACACTTTGTCATTTAATCTAATAAACGACTTGCATAAGCGATTAAATAGGTAATTTCACTCGATTTTCTTGATATGTGGGTAGATCTCAATTTTTAAGTTTCGAGATAACATAAATTTATTTTGATTGATTGATTGATTTACAACCATTGATTATCAACTATTGATTGATTGTATTGATTCTGGAACTTCTTTGTTATTATCTTGTAGTTTCAAATAATAAAATCACTTCATTTCTTGCTTGACGTGATTTGTAGCTTCAATAAACTTATCTCGCGGGTAGTTGGTGGTTTTGATGCCCGAGTGAATCCCACTTCTGATGTCGGAGATAGATGCATATTAGTGACTTGCTCGTTCTTGATGGAGTATTCTGGTACAGGATCCGAGGCGTAGGTCTCAGGCAATTAAACCACACACACAATATGACAATTCTTGTATTAAATGTAGGTAATCAATTCTCACAAATTACTTAGTAGGTATACAATTATCAGAGTTGCGTGAACTACCGATCCCGCCTGGGGGTCCGAACTGTAAGGCTCTCACTAAGCAATTCCTCCTCCGACTCAATGTGCTCCAATATTTAAAATGTCTCCGGTGCCCCTCCAAACGATTCCGGTCACGTGACTCGTTACGTCACGATGTTCACACCCCACTGTTACAATGATATCAATTGAGTTACTAATTATCGTTAAATTATCGTGATCTACGACAAATATATATTTTTTATTTATTGTTAAATTTTGCCGCCCCCTATAAAGTGCCGCCCGGGGCGAGCCGCCCCCGCCGCCCCCACTACGCTACGCCACTGAGCCTAAAGCCCTATGAAATATTTAATAGCCTAGAGGATTAATTAAATTTTTGGTAATAGTTACAAAAATCACAGTAGGTATTAAAGATTTAAATTTAGAAAACAGTTACATTAACATATCAGTATAATAAATAACATGCATGATAAGGGTCAATAAGTCTTTTAGAGATTAGTTCTTTAAGATCCTGTTTCTTATTTAAGCTTAAATCAAATGGCGCACTATAAGCTCTTTTAATTGATATTATCTCGTCAACGTCTAACATTCGCTTGCTTTTGTTTCTAACGTTTATTTGTTTGAATTCGTCTTTGTATGATGTTTTGTATTGAAAAGAAAATGTATTTCCTTTTATAAATTTCATAACTTAAATGTCATTCCAAACAGTGGTATTTTTTCTCTTCATCGATATTAAAATTGTATCCCCAATTTTCTTGTAAATCCTTCAAGTTATAAAAGAAATCATAATTCAAAGTATGTACGGTAAAGGGTTTCCCCGTTTTTCTAGCTCTCTGAATTGCATTGATGTATTGAAGTGGTGTAAAAATTGGACCAGCTTTTAAATCTCTCGATATTTGTTTCTGTATCAGCATGTGCACATTATCTGCTTCATTTTGGGTGTGGCCTTTAATAAGAAATTTGTGAGTTATAGAATTTAAGTTTTTTATTGTAGTAACAGCAAACAGGTATAATGAGGCTATGAATTTATTTTTATTTTGGCCACAACAGTTATCTGTTACAAATGTAATGTTAACTTCATGTTCACCTTTATCCTCACACATATCCCTTAAAAAATTTAGAACGCAACTTCCATTTTCCGTTGCACCTCTTTTTCCCTGTGTCTCATCCCAGAAATAACAATGCACGTCACCGTAGCTTTTAAAATCCGCTTCAGATTTATTTTCTGGTAATTTATTTAACATAGTCAAAGTAAAATTGTAACTATTCAATTTCGATTTGTAATAAAACGATGATGTTTGTCCATTGGGACTTTGCATTATTGCTTGAACATCATAGAAAACTAATAAATTATAATTGTCAATATTTTTTCGTTCATTCCTTTTCTCTTCCCGGCTTAACTCCTTTTGTTCTACGTGAGTATCATACTTTGGTTTAAGGGCTAGCTTCTGATCACTAATAGAGTTTTTATACTGTAAACAAAGATCGCATTGATCTTTCTTTGGTTGAAAGAATCCTAAATTGAAATGGGTAGTAAAAATATCATAAAATAAATGGAACTTTCCAGATTCTCGAGAATTATTTTTCTCGCGTTTTTGAAAGTCTTTAAACAAGTCAGTTATACTCTTAGAACCACTTATAAACTCTCTGGAGGTCGACGCTCTCAAATAATGTGATTCAATTCGTGGTATACTATTGATAAATCGGATGATGTCATCTTTTAGATCTTGATCTACACGTTTATGTTTGTTATGTTTGCCTCTTCTATCTTCTTCTACAGCAGTTAGTTTTATGTCTTACTGTACGAATCATTTTACTTGTTATTCCTAAAGTATTGATAAAAAAAGTTTTGCAAACTCTTATCTTGGTATTTTCGTCGTGCAAATAGAAAGAAGCATTTGGTGTTCGGGGATGTTCAGCGTTTGTATATTTATATTTAGGTTCAACTAAACCCATTCTTGCCGATATAAACATACGCTGTAAATGCAAATCTCCTAGTGCCCAAAAACATTTGAATTGTTGAAGTCTTTTATTTTCATCAAATTTTTCGCTACATTTCAGTCTGCATTTGTCGTTACACGATCTTTTCATTTGACGTGCCGGAACACAGTTTTTAGTCTTAGTAGAAATGTATTGTTCCCCTAAATTTCGTTTTATCTTTTGATTATTTTGCTTCCATTTAGTAGGATCAGCTTTACGTTTCCTAAATTTTTTAGTTGGCGATGTTGTAATGACTTCAGAAGTGTTATTATCAGAAGAATTTGAAGATGAGCTTGACCAACGTTTTTTAGATTGATTTTCAGTATAAGTCGGATCATTATCACTTATATCAGCACTCTCTTCTGAATTAATTGGTGATATAAGGTAATTTACAGCTGAAGATCGTGGTGTTAATATTACGGGTGGTGTTAAGATAGACGTCGAAGTAGCATTAGGTAGTAAGGATTGAGGTGGCGTTGCAATTTTTTTAACTTGTATACATTGTACTTTTTCTGGTGAACAACTACGAGAAAAAGAGCTGCTAGAAGATTACGAACTGCTACTGTTGGAGCTAGAAGATGAACTGGTACTACTACTGGATGACGATCTCGAAATACGTTTTAATATTGTTGTAGGAACAGTGTCAGTCTCAACCAAAGGGTTGTTTTGTGATGGTAGAGTATTATTGGCTATTTTTTCTTGTGTTACATAATTTGCCGATGAACTTAAAGGAATATTTTCTTTTTCTTCATTGCTTATCTAAAAATAAAAAAGAAATGTAAGTTGATACTTATATTAATTTGAGTTACTGTTATTACATTATAAAAATACATTTACGTCCTGATGACAATTGTTTTCCTTCGCATCATGTCGGTGTGAAATATTAAGCATTTTCATAATTTTTCGCGATCGTGACGACTACATTCTTCAATTTTTCTGTAAGATTTTTTGTGTAGTTTATGGGAGCAATTAAAAAACTCGTTAAGTAATTTTAGTAGTAAAAAGATTTAACTTAAAAAAAAAATCTAAATAAAACAAATATTTTGTAATAACAAGGCTACTTTTGATATAGTTCCAATGTTCATGCAATAATTTTAGTAATATAAAGAACTTATTTGAAATAAACCTCTAAATTTTGGAAAGTTTTTGTGATATATGGACTTACAACCTCAATGTGCCTTTTTAACACAAAAATATAAATCAACACTTACCTAAAGTTTTGTAATAGAAGGATTCAACTCGTAATGGAAGCAGTTACTAACACACCCGCTTCGTTAGACATCGGCACCTTAATGAACGGGCCTCTCTCGCGGGAAGAGGGAGGGCCGGGGTAGGGTAGTGTGAAAGAGACACACATATCGGGGCTCGCTATACGCTGTCCTTTTTTAATTTCCGTTAAAGTCGAGTTATGCCCTTTTAATACTAAGGGTGCGACGTGCTCAAGGAAAATTTTACCTGTACACTCCATTCGTCTTCATTTCCGCTGGCGACCTTGAAGATGTTTTCCGATGCTTTGACGCTGCTTATCGTTGATATTATGACCCGTTTGTTCCATGGTTTTTTTTGTTCTTTTGTCAAAAAAATCGTCCGTGATTTCAACACAACAAAAGAAGCAATACTTTTTGAAATCGAAATCGGATGCTGGCTCTTGAGGGATTTCAACTGCATTGTGAAGCTCTGCCAGTGGTGGATCTTTTTTAGCTGCGACAGCGACCATCTTCAAGTTCGAATATTTTTTTCGGCACTTTTGATGAACTTTTACCTACACTTGTCAGACCCAACAAAATATTCTCCTTCCCGTCCTTCCTCTGCGCACTGCATTTTCGTAGCGTTTCTGTCCCTTTTTTTTTCACTTCGTCAACGTCGTCGGTGGATAACAATTCGCCACAAATAAAACACACTTCTTCGACCGACATTCTGCCTAGAACTGACTGATGACCGCCAGATTTTCATTAGTAATGCCACATAGAGGCCCTTGACATGCTCAGGAATTTGGCTGCTAAGTGCAAGGGCGGGGGGCTGCATTGTCTAACATTTCATCTACAATTCCAAAGGAGCATCTAACGGTATCTTCTACAATAGAAAGTGAAAGGAAAAAGTGTCATACTGACTTCCGGAACAAAACTCTCATTGAGTTGATAAATTGAAAAATTGTTCTTAAAATTGTTTTTCAAAGTTAAAAAATTGTTTCAACAAATTGTTTTTTAAAGTTCAAAAATGGTTTGGAAAAAGTGTCGACAACATGTTGTGTAAATTGCACCTTTTTACTAACTCTTTTATTCGAATTATTAACTAACAAAATTGATTTTTAGTAATAAACAATGTTCCGTATGTTGCAAAACGCTGCAAATTTAACAGATGTTCCAAATTGCTATGAACAAGATAATTATAAGTTTGCAGCGTGTTGCTAATTTTTTTACCCCTTTTATTAACAAATATCATTGTTTTTTAATAATAAACAATGTTCAGTATGTTGCAAAACGCTGCAAATTTAATATATGTTACAGAACGGTAACAAAAAGCTAATCCCAAATTTGCAGCGCGTTAATATTTTTTTTAACAATGTTATTAACAAAATACACTTTTCACCCCTTATTAACCCTTTCCGTTCACCCCATAGCACTGCAAAATCACAGGGTAAGTTATTTTACCTTCCTCAACAAACCCTCAAAATTTCACAATGTTTGGAGTTTTCTTTGACTTTTGGCTTTATTGACTGGACTATATAGTTTGTTTGTTTCTGTACTTTGGGCGCTCTCTCAAACATAAGTTTCCGATACCATTTGATGCATCTACATAAGGCTGACCCATAAGTCGCTATCTGGTCACTCACATCTATTGAGGATTTACCTAGATTATAATCTTCAATACATGCAGGTTTCCTTATGCTTTCACCTTTTCTGTTCCTTTTGGCGATCGTTTTTAGCCAGATTGCTACTTTTAGTACTACTAGTACTATTTTTTCTGAGACTTCTGTGTGTTCCTTCGATTTACCACAATACACAATCAAGACCCATCTATATTCCTGTCTCAGTACACAGTTTGAACACTTTTATTCCATATTTGGCTCTTTTATTTGGAATATATTGGCGAAAAATAAGTCTGCCGCGCCAAGCGACCAATGACTCATCGACACAAACTTTTACTCCTGGTGTGTACACATTTCTATAGTTTTTTATGAACATGTTAAGTACGTCTTTTATTTTATACAATCTGTCATCAGTATCAGCAGTTTAGTTGGTGGCGAAATGAACAAATTTTAGAATCAGCTCGAATCTATTCCGAGGCATAACAGTACGAGCTAGGGGTGTACCATAGAGTTTGTGGTTTCTCCAGTAATCTTTGATACTTGGTAATTTCACCAAACCCATCCATCCAACTAGAGCCAAAAATTTCAACGTATCGTCTCTGGTTACTGGAGTCCACAGGTGGTTTCTTTATCCAGTAGAAGAATCTGAAGATAAGAGACACTGTGTTGCGTATAAGTTGGTTTGTTCTGTGATATACTCTAGAATGTTAGGGGTTAGAAACAAGTTATAGTAGTCTATTAGGTTCGCATTAGCTAATGATCCGACATAAATATTCTTCATACCAGAACTTGGTACAGTATAATCTATGGCAGTAGGATCTTCATAACTTGGCATTTCCTATTTTATGTTGGACAGTTTTACTTCCATCCACTCTTGTTCAGAAATTTGAGCATCAGTATTATCAGAAGTACTTGGCACGTTTGGTGGCTGGAGTTCTAAATCGACAGGAGCTATCTTTGATGACCTACGCCGTTCTATTTCAGGCAATGGATGTATATCTTTCGAAAATATTGACCAACGCCTTGAAATCCTAGGAGGGTTCCAAATCTGACTGTCATTGTCGTCACTTGTACTTATGTCACTAAAGTCTTCATCGGGCATAAAATTGGGGTCCTCAACGGAATCATCACTTGAATACTCCATAACAAATCACTTATTTGAACTTTTCAACACTTATAACAACAAGACATAAATTATGTAACAAGAGATAAAAAATATAAGAAAAAACATGAATCAGAATTCTTATAATTTCTTCCAAAACGCGTTGTTGAGTCCTAAAACAAAAAAAAGTTTTAAGTTCTGTTTATCTTTTCAGATACACATGGCCTGGGAGGTATGAATTTCAAATGAACTATTTCCCAAGCCACGTGTATCTAAATGTCACACGGATAAAAATCCAAGGAAAAAAGGAGAAAAAGGGGGGGTGGCGTGGGTGGACGCGGGGGACTTAGAAAATTTGGACAATTTTTAATTTACGGGACTTAGGATATTTTCGGGGATTTTTATATGAGACTGGGACTTAGAAATTTTTTTTACTTGGACTATTTGTTCCGGATTCCGGAACTTCCGGAACTTCGGAACACCGCAACGGGTTCCGGAATTGTGTTCTGATACGCCGCTGGATGCTAGCTACGTGACGTCACTTGTTTACTCCAAATTGGAGTCTTGGGAATTTTCCACTCGCGATGTTATATAATAGTAAATTTTGAATAAATTTGCCAAAGTATGAGGTTTCGAGGTTCACTTTTAGTTAAATATCTTCTAAACTATAGGTCCGAAAAACCTGAATTTTTGCACTGTTATAGATGGTTAGTTTATACACTGAAATAAAAAGTAGGTACCTAATCGATCTAGATTTTGTTCTAGGTAATTTTGAAAATTAGTGTTTTTTTTGGTACCTTTTGTTTACGTTGTAACACCAACAGTTTTCGTTCGATGTCAGCGTTCTTGGTCTCGTTTTAAAGGGCTTTTTAAGCCCTACAAAACCACACTAATCACTTATTTGTCACACCCACGCACTCGATTTTAGGTAATTTACACGAAACAGTTTTTGCTTAATAACTCCTAAATTAATTGTCAAAAAAAATCTGAAACTTACTATAACTATGCTTTACACTAAGGACTATATACACTCGGCGTCACAAAAATCGCACCTTTTAAAATAGCAACTTCAAAATAATTTTACTCATACTTTGTGAATTGTAGGGATATGATTGTAGGATATCATTGGAAAGGTAATTCAATTGCCTATTAGAAAATAAAAAACATGTGTATGCATTTTAATTCTTTAATAACAAAAAACTTAAAACATGACAAAGTGACAAAAAATAAAATTAATAACATCATAAAAAATTACAAATAAGGCCTTAAAATCTAGTGTTTCCACCCCTTGCTGTGATGGTAGCTTCCAGCCGATCCTTCATGGAGCTCACGAGGGTCACCACTCTTGCTTGGGGTATGTTGTCCCATTCGTCTTTCACGGCATCCTGGAGCTCTTGTAGAGTGGTGGGAGCAGGATCTCGTGCTCGTACGTGCCTCTTTACATCGTCCCAGAGATGCTCGATCGGGTTCAGGTCTGGACTTCGTGCTGGCCACTGCATAACAGGGATCTCAACCTCTTCCAAATAGTCCCGCACAGCAAACGCAGTGTGGCAACGGGCGTTATCATGCATTAACATGAACCCATCGCCAACAAAACCAGCATTCGGAACCACATGGTCTTGTAAAATCTCCGTTATGTACCGCCGAGCATTCAGCGACCCTTGCCCGCGACGACCACCAGTCCGAGAGACGCACACAAGCTCCGTTTTCCCTTCGACGGATATGCCACCCCAGAACATACAGGAACCACCTCGGTATTCGACGGATTCCTCTATGCAAGCCTGGGCAAATCGCTCTCCTCGTCTTCGGTATACTCTTCTGCGCCTGTCGTTGCAGAAAAGACATACTCGTGTCTCATCGGTGAAGAGAACGGCTTTCCACTGTTCACCCGTCCAGTTGACATGCTCCTGGGCAAATCGTAACCGCTCTCTTCGATGCTGCACGGTCAATTTTGGGCCCTTAGCAGGTCTGTGAGCTCTCAATTCCTTTTCTTTCAGTCTTCTTCTAATCGTAGAAACACTCACAGACGTTCTGCACGCTGATCGGAGCTCTTGTTGCAACTCAACAGCATTGCTGAAGCAGTGCCGCAAGGATGTGGAAACAACGAAGCGGTCGTCTCTTTCTGACGTGCAGCGTTTTCTTCCGGATCCACGTCTTCGAGTATAGCCACCAGTCTCAAGGAACCGTTGGTATATTCGTCGAACTGAGAATCGGCTAAGGTTCAACTGTCGAGCAACGTCAACCTGTCGCAGTCCTGATTGCAATAGCGCAATGATTTGAGCGCCTTTATCAGGGGTTGTATCCATCTTCAGGTACTGTTCTCTTGCGTATGTTGTTCCGGTGTGTTCACTCTGAAGTCTGAGTAGCGACTGACCCATTTTTTACATTTACATGAGCTTTTATACCCTTATAAGGTAGCACAAGTAGTGCTCCTTAAGTGAGCATTTTTTTAAACATTTTTTGATTGGTCCCTGGTTAGAAATGGTAATTGTTTTTTTAATGATACTGGTAATTAATATAAAGGTATTGAAGTGCACTTTAGAATGATATATTTTTTTCATACGTAGTACTTATGTGCTAGATTTTAGGAGCGATTTACTGAAAAAAACATAGAGGTGCGATTTTTGTGACGCCGAGTTTATTTACACTTTAAAAAGTTAGGGTCACCGCTTTCGTTTTCACAGCGTTTCACTTTTAAGTTTAAAAAAATTTATTTTTATCACTAATACCTAAATAACTTCTGAACCCGAGGTCACTCGATGACGCGTTTTGCACCGGCACCTTGCTGGCGTCGAGCCCGATCTTTTGACACCTCACTCACTATTTTACACAAACTTTGACCAAACTTATGATTTTTCGTAACTTTATTCACTGCGGAGCAACTTAACACACACGAAAACGTGTCCGCACTCCACGGAAGCGTAACGCGAACTTTTTTTATTATGTAGTTTTAAACACATTCCAACAAAAAAAAAATATATTGTATTTTTATTAAACGCTCACTTAGGGTCTGGCGCTGAGGGTGTTAACAGAAGGCGTTAATTGCCATACCTACTTTACATAACTTTGTAATTAACCGTGATTAATTAGACAGTCTGACGGTTTGTGCAATATATTATTTGCATTAAAAAAAAGTCTACTACTTATGGTCCGGGAGCCAGCAACCAATTTTCATCATGAATTTCTTTTTGATTATCACAACTTCTTTTTAATTATCACAAATTATCACAACTTCCTATTGCATTTTACAAATTTTTACTTGGGTGGAAATTGGTCATTAAAATCTGTCATTGGCTCCCGGACTATTAAGTTTTTTCACTTAATGTATCATAGTAATTGTTTGAGCTTTGATAAAATAAAAGTGGACTGTATGAAATATTAAGATTGTAATTGAATGTTAAATTCCTCCCTTCTCCAATGCGGAACCTGAAAATAAAAAATATTAAAACTATTTTAAAGAAATATTTTTTAGAAATACATAAAACTACTTAAAATTGTTGGTTACTTACTTTGAAGTTTTATCCAACAAGCACAGAGGCGGTTTGTTTGTCGTTGCAACATACACTAATTCCCTAAGAGCAGTATTGCATTGCTGTCTTAGTGTTCACTCCCAACAGTTCGCACTTTTTAATTGACATCACAATAACATCTTTTTTCTACTAACTCATGAGCTATATATACAAACTTACACCAATAATTAGTTTTACGATTAATGATTAAAAACCTCAACAAATCTTGTATAAATAAATCTTTCGTTTATTTAAGTTTATTTATTTATTAGGTTAAGACTTGATTATTGGTTAAAAGACTTTTATGTCTAGTCTTTATATGTTCTCATGTTGAATTGTGCCTTTTTTTATTTTATTATTATTATTTTTTTGGTCTATTTATAATGTTTCAATTTAGTGCAATCTATATATAAAATGTGTGACTGCTGACACTGTCGCGGGCTCAACCATAGACTACTGTAAGGTATAATTTATAAAGGCTCAACTGAAAATCAGTGCTGCGATATTTTTATTATATTATATATTTTATATATCGTAGCGTAGCTGAGCTGAGTCCTTTTCGGCTCAACATAACATTTAGGTACATAGCACTTAGACACTTAATTTTATTATTCTGTTTTAACTATTTATAGCCTTTTATGTATGTAAATGTTGTGTAGAGACTACGAATAAACATGTTTTCTTTCTTTCTTTCTTTCAAATTAGTATGGTACACGAATGTCGTGCGCGCAGCTCGGCAGGCAAGTGAACGGGCTTCTCGACCGTTCAACGCCGTCGTCACCTCCAGATCCCCCTCCGGCGTCATTCGCTCTATTGGTGGTACCCCCGTGTCCCGCACGTGGACATCCTCCCCTCCTTGACATCTTCAAAGGGAAGAGGGCAAAGGTTATTAAACCCCCTTGGAACAATGCCGTCTTACGTTCTGAGCCCCGCCACTCTGGTAACGCCATTCGGTCCAGGATAGGTCCACAACACGCGGGTCAAAGTCCAAACTAGTGGTGAAAGCTCCTTGTCCCGAAGCAGCACGAGCACCTCTCAGTAAGCTGGCCAGAAGATTTGGACCATCTGAAGCAAGGAAATGTATTCTCGTGAAAACCTTTGCCAGAAGTGCTGTCGGATGCATTGAATTATCTCGAAGAGGTCGATGCAGCTGAGGTTCATCTCTGGAATCTATGGACATGGAACAGCCGTAAGTGATCGTCCAATTAGAAAATGGAAAGGAGTGAGGGGAGAGGAATCAAAAGGATCTGTGGATAGGGGTGTCAATGGACGAGAATCTAATACAGTCTCAATTTGACAGAGACAGGTAGCTAACTCTTCGTAGGTGAAGTTAGTAAGACTTAATAGCCTTTTTAAATGATGCTTAGTGGAGAAAACGGCAGCCTCAGCAATTGAATTAAAATGAGTTGAATATGGAGGTGAAAAGAAAAATTTGATGCCTTCACGAGACATCTCACATGCTACATCTGAAAATGAATCAGCCAAGAATTTTATTAAGTCATTATTTGCTCCTACGAAATTCGTGCCATTGTCAGAGAAAATGCTTTGCGGTTTACCACGACGAGAGACAAAGCGATTAAGCGCTGCAATAAAACCCTCTTTTGTGAGTTCAGTGACGGGCTCTAGATGCACTTCTCTGGTTGCGTGACACACAAAGATGCGCAGGTACGATTTTGTCAGCTTACAGCCCCGACCCTTACTGTCTGCATGACTTATGAGTATTGGACCAGCATAATACACACTGCAATGAAAAAAGGGTATTCTAAGATACCCGATGAAAAAAGATTATATACAATTGTATAGATTTATGTGTAAATTGGATAAAAAATTTAGCCCGATCCAATCGTATACAATCACACAGAATTATGTACAATTGTATATGATTATATAGTTCTTTACGTTTATATACAATTGCATCGGGCTTTTTCCTATCCAATTTATATATAAATTTTATTCAATTGTATATATAATAATTTTATAGGATTTTTTGTGATTGTATATAATTTATGCATAAATGGATTTAATTGTATATAATCATTTTAAGATCCAGCAAAATCTACATTTTTCGTAATTTAAATAAAAGAAAAGTACAATTAAAAGAGTATTTGTTTTTAATTGACATGAATTTATTTTTATTAAATATAAAACTTCTTATATACTTACACATAAAACTCATAACAGAGGTAACTAGACATTTAGCTATATATTATATATTATTATATTAAAAATATATGTACATATATATTTTAGAATTATAATACTAAATCTTATAGTTATTAAGTATTGGATACATGCTCTTAATTTAATGACTACAATGCAATATTTATTTTAAATATTTAAAAAATTAACAATTCTTTATTGTGCCTTACATATATTTAGATATTGCCTCTTCAATCAACGTAAAATAAAATATTTCAGGTTGTATTCCTAAGCAATTTTTCAAACTTAAAAAAAATAATCATAATATTTTAACAGATGTGAATATGAAAAGAAAAATAATTAAATATGAAAGCAATGGTTTTTAACATGGTCTAAAATATAAATAGAATCAAGCACTCTTTTCAATATTTTTTATTATTTGTCTCTTCTTTTCTCCGATCCATTGGGACATAGCTCTACGCAATTTTGAGGGACTTGCTTTTGACCATCCTTTTTTGGACGCAAAATCTTCACAAAATTCTGTAAATCTTTTTGTATTGAATTGATTCTCTTTTTGTATTGAAAATTTTTCGTATTATTAATTTGATTAAAGAGCATTAGTAATTAAACAAGTACTTTACTATTAATATTAACTTTATTTTTTACAATTTCTTCAAAAATTTAAATATTTTAAACAAATTAAATTAGTGTTCTCAGTTTGATGAATTTTTACGTATTGTATTGTTAAAAAAAAAAATTGAATTTAAAAAATTAAAAAATATATGATGATGTAATGTAAAGTTAAATTAAGACAAAAAAAACCAAATAAATGAGTGTGTGAGCTTGCCGAGGTGGTATTGGCTATGGTTCTCAATATAAACTAAATAAGACAAATAAAAAAAAATAAAACAAACAAACAAACTAACCAACAAATATAATCGGGCGCCAGAGAACCAGTGCTAATAAGAATCACTCAGAATAGTCTGCCGGATAGACCATTGAACTATTAATCTCAAGGCGGGCATTGGTGTGCATTTTTGGTGTGTTGACAGAGAGCCAAAGAAAAGAAAACTAACAATTTAACAATATATTTCAAACAATACAACAAAACAAATTCTTGTAACAAGTTAGATTACAATTACAGTTCTCTAGACTTTAAATTAAAAAAATAGTACTTACAGTTAGGTTTTGATAAATTAATAACCTAAGTAATAATTATAAACAACTCTGGTTTGCTAAAACATTCCTTCCACAGCCAGCAATGTAGGTTCAGCCGCAGCACATCCTCAGTAATACATCATTTTACTTGGCGTTCTTTAATGGCAAGCGGGTTGTAAAAGCAAGTCAGCGTTAAGCTCTAATGCTTCAGGCAATAATATTATGATGCAAAAATTGTAGCCATGTGCAGAAATGTACAAAACAGGAACCAGGTGATATGAGAACCCCAAACCAAAATGGTTCTATTAGAATGGACAAAATGTAAAATGACAAGTTCCAAATATAAAGAAGATAAGCTAACGAATAAATAGAAGATTCGTAAGAAAACGAAGAGCTTGAACAACTTGAAGATATCAAATAAATAGAAGAGCTGTAACAAAATAAAAGCAATTAATAATTCATACTCAAATAAAATTTGGAAAAGAAAAGGTGTATGATATGACACTTACCGCGTAGGCACGCGCTCTTCAAATTAAATAAATTAATGTGCACTTACAATAAATAATGCACAAGCAAGTAAGCGAGCAAATACTGTAAATAAAGAAAACAAATTGATAATAAGGATGTTCGAAAATTGGGAAAAATATACGCGAGCAAATGGCGTCTGCGCATATGTAAGAAAAAATCACAAAACTTACCCAAAATTGCGGCAACAGAGAAATTAACATTTATCACGCTTATATGCGTTTATATTTAAATGTTAATCATAATATTTTAATAGATTGACCAATATCATGAAGAAAAACTAGAGATTCAAAAATAACGTGTTCACCGAACAAAATCCAAGAGAAAGGTGAAAACGTCAAAGTCAATAGACTACAAAATAAAAAACAACCGGAAGACAACAAATCGAACTGCCAAGTAAAAATGAATTTAAGAAAAACTATTAACTAATACAATTTGATTTTGTTTTACAAATTAGTTATAAATAATAAAAATATTACAACAAATGTGGTTTTCATTTTTTAAATTATAAATTAAAGTATGTCCAACTAACCACCATTTAAGCAACAATAAATATCTGTTTTAAAACCTTGGAATTCTTATCTGTGCAATAGAATATGTAATGAATGTGAAGCTAACTGTCAAATTTTAAAGAGACAAATGACAACTTATATGTAAATAAACCTTTTGTTTTGTTGTATTTAAAGTAAAATATCCCCAAAAAATTTAATATATTTAGTTATGTAATGGATTCCAAAATACCACGTTACAGTATGCCTATTTTTATCAACATTTTCATAATAATGATTTAATGTAGAATCAATTCTAAAAAAAATAAAAATATAATTATTTACCTATAACAGCTTTTTTAGCATTTCGATCCAAAGCTTCAACTTTAGCAGATTGACTTTCTGCTCCTTGGGCGTTAGGGGGACGGCCACTATGTACTTATGTACATGTAAGAATCGCAGTCGGTTTGAAAACGCCTTCCATTATATGATTTAAAAATGATGTTACAAAATATTGGCTGTAATCTATAGCGTCATCAAAAGCTTTCTTGGTACAATAAACATCATTTTTTAGAAGAATCATCTATTATAAAAAAAAATAGTAAACTGTTTTAAATAAATTTAAATATGATCATATAAATATTACATAGTAAATAAGATTATTTCCCACCTGTTCACCATGAGGGTTACAAACAGATGAACGATCAAATTCTTCTAATTTTTGAGATTCATCATCACTAGAACAGTTTCTTTCTCTCTTTTTATCATCATCATCATCTTTAATATTATTATCACTATCTGAACTATCAACAGATTTCAAAGCAACTTTTCTTGATTTTAATTTTGAATCTGTACCTAAATAGAAAAATATCAAAGTTTTATTCAAATACTCAACTAGGAATTAAAAATTAATTTATGTATTGAATTCTATCATCAGCGAAAAATAGAATTCATCAATAAATACTTAATTACCAGAAGTTATACCAGAATCCAAAAGCTTTTTTTGTTCTAAAATTATATGTTTTAATTCCTCTTTAGTTAGACTCTTTGATTCGTCATCAGAGTCCAATATTAGAGATTTTGATTCTTTGCTTAAATTTTGCGGGGTTTCGTAGATTACATTTTTGACTTGTTGCTTCACATTTCTTGATGGTACATCACAATCATCTTTATTACTCAAAACCTAATTCATTTAAAAGTATGTTAACAACTATTAAATATTAATAGTTATATCGTGTTTCATCATTAAATAAATACAACAAGTTTATTTTTTTTTTTGGTTGAAGTAGCGAAAGTAAGTTTTCATCTTTTTTAAATGACCAACTCTTTTTGGGTTTTGTTAATCCTTTTTCAGGGGGTGGCGAGTCATTTTCTGTATCAAGCTTCTTTCGCTTTTTGGCCAATTTTTTGGCTAATTCTTTTAACTCAGCATAGTCATCTGAAATATTCAATATACAAAATTTGAAATTTAAATTAATAGAGGCTACATATTATGTAGAGTGAAATATTATTTTATAGCATGAAAAAAGTTATCTAATTTTCTTTTATTTTGTAACCGACAGCATTATTTTAGAAAAAGTTAAGGAAATAATTGTACTGTAATTGTCATGTAACATTTTGAAAAACTATTGTACTATTTTTTTTTCAATTAAATTAAAAATATATTATAAATGTCGGAGAAGCATCATTATCGTAGCAATCATGATGCAAACAAGCATAAATATCTTTTGTTGAAGTCTTTGTGGGCTTAAATGGGATAAAATGTAAGCACAAAACACTTCATGACCCGGATTGAGGAATGGAAAACTCCTATTGTTGGCGAGAATACGCCCGTCATATTGAAGTTGGCGTTGATGTGCGTTTGCCAACCTGATGGGATAGCGCCATTCTCCGTGGAGCACGACCTACGTGCTTTCGTCGCTCTGTCTCTATGTAAGCAGGTTATTTTGACAAAACCTGATATCGCAGATCCAAAATTTGAATTCTGCTTCCTGCTTAGTCGTTGAGTGTCAGGGATTGACACTTTAATGAAGTGTACATTTCCAGGAATTACTTTCGGCACAATATAATTACGAACCGAAAGAGAAGTACGTCCAATATCGCGCATTTTGAATCTCGTCCGTAGCTCAAAAAGGACTGACTTCATTCTTCCCATTAACTCAGGACATATGCGCAGTCTAGCAGATATGGAATCACCATCTGGAAAGTCGAAGCCTACAATGCTTGCTTTAGCTTCGTATTGAAAAATATCCGGCGGTCCACATCCTAGTAGATTTGGTGTGCGCCAGCTGGCACCAATATTGACGGCAGGGTTGGAACTTCATCACTACCTGGAGTTCTTCTCGAATTTAGTACTCTATTCGAGGTCACTAACGGGGAAATGTAACATTCATACACGTTGTGATTTTCAGCATTCACCGAACCAAAAGATCCTGAGGGATATCCTTCTCCGGTCTGTGGTATTGCAGCTTCTGGCAGGTTAAACTTGATTTCCTTTCCATTTACAGTTGTAGTATTTCCGATTCTCCGGGATACACAAATTCTCAGGCAATAAATCTTGACATTTGGTATTATTAATCCGGATTTCTCCATTATCGAATGTTAGGTCAAGAAGGTAACAGTTGGGTCATTCCATGTCAAATTAACCTATGGTCTGAACCTTGATATCTCAGAAATTAATAATTTTTAGTTTAATGGTTGTGCCTGTTAAGTGAAGAACAAAAAACAAAATTTCAGATTTTTTGACCTTTTATATTCTGAGCTATTTGTCTTTCAAAAATTCAAAAATTGCAAAAAAATTACAACACTTGAGCATCTTCAAGCAGCTCTAGATCAAAAACTATTTCAGCTAGAGAGCTCAAATTTGTGACATTCTCTTCTGCTTTTCATCATCTTTAAATTGATATGCAACGGACTACAATATATTTAAAAAAATTAAATAAAATACATTTCAAAAATTTTAATTTTAAAATCTACATTTTTAATTTTTTTGAAAAAAATATATCTTTTAAAGACATTAATTTACTATTTATATGCCAACTTTCATAATGGGATGACTATGGGTTCCTATAGATTTTTTTTTATATTATCATGTATGTGAATTTTGACGTATTTCTCTTCCATGTTAAAAGTATATCTGTAAGTTCTTTGATTAATATTGAATATTATTACTAATAATCTATTTTATTCTGCAAATAAATATAAAAATTTAATCTAAATTAACTAAATATGGTATTTATTGTGTTAATTGCTATTAATATATTATTTGGTTGTGGATAAAAAAAAGAAGCTGCTGGCCCTTTGGGATGTAAGAAGCTTACTTTATACTCATTTGCAATATTATTTTTTGCAAGAATACATGCAAGCCACCAAGAATTATCGTAGATTAAAGTAACAAATCCAGATTAAATTTTTGTGGAATCAGTTGGTGTAATATTTTGTACTGCTGTCTGTCATACACACGTTAAATTCATTCATTCATAGTAGTAATACTTCACAAGAAGCTGTTATTTTGAAGTTGAGATAAAAGAATGCGGTTTTTGGGTGCCCATAATTGTTTTTGATTCACTAAATCGAGGCAGTAGCATTCTTTCAACTTCTTTGTAATCATCAATGGTACAATACTCAAAACTTATTCCTGGAATGTGTTCAACAGCAAAGACATATAATTCTTTGGGAGTTAAAATTTGTTTTGCATATGGCCTTTGCAAACTTGCTTTAGTGGCAAGCCTTTTAATAGTGCCGCCAAGTCCATCACAAGCACTTTTACCATGCGAAGTAGCAAAATATTGCCACTCTGCTTCGATTCCAAAATCTGTTTGGTGGAGACATAAATTATAAAAGTTTTTCCTGTTTTTGTATTGTGCTGCGATGCCGTCAGAAAAATAGATGATTTTCTCAAGATTGAAAGGTAAAGTTTCTTTTAATATTAAAATTAACTTTCTTTGGAAAACATGGAAGGCAACAGTATTGTGCTCCAAACTATCCGAGATGAAAAGTTACTGAAAATGCTTGATTTATCCATCCCGTTTATAATATACAATAAAAGGGTGCAGGGTAGCTTGACTACTTGTCCAATGATATGACTGAACTTCATCCTGCAGCATAAATGAGTAGTTTTCTGCAAAATCACCATTAATAACCACTTGGCTTTCAGTTAAATATTCTTTAGAATTAATATAATACGCCTTCTGTTAATTTGCTATAAAGGCATGCGTTTTTAGTTTAAGAGAGTTTCTGCAAAATTTTCAAGGAAATCTTCACTCCTTTTAATCATTGTTTCCATTGTACATCTGTCAGTTGTAACCCATTGCTTGTAAGTTATTTCATCCATAAGTTCATCCTCAATTTTTTTAGCCAGAGCTTCTTTTAGTGGCATGATTCCAGGACATTCTTTGCATTCATGCATATAACAATTTGGGGTGGGTGGATTGCACATGATTCTGGCAAGACCCTTGTGATATGATTTTAATGTAGAATGATCTCTCACTCACTCACATGTAAAGCGGATTTTATTGTGAATAGAGTTGAGATGATTGAGGTACGGTTCAACTTCCTGCTTAGTTCCTTTGATTAGGCAGAATACGTCATCAACATATCTCTTCCAAAATCGTATATGAAAAGGTTCTGAGTTCAACGCTTTTTCTTCAAAATGTTCCATCCAGATGTTGGCTAAAGCTGGTGCTACGGGGCTTCCCATGGCTACTCCATCAATCTGAAAGTAATGCTGATTTTGGTATAGAAAATAGTTGGCGTCTAAGCAGTGTTCAAGCAAAATTACATACCTATCTGAGATACCATTTAAAATTAATCTGTTCTTGATCACCTCAAGGCATTCTTTCAATGGAACGCTAGTGAACAACGCTTCAACGTCAAAACTCACCATTATCTCGTTCGGTTCCAGCTTTATCTTTTTGAGGATGTTAATAAAATGTCGAGAATCCCTCACGTAAGACGCTGTGTTTTCTGTTAATGGCTGCAACACTTTAAAGATGTGCTTTGCTAAGTCGTATGTAGGGGAATCAATTTGACTTACTATCGGTCTTAAAGGCACATCTCTTTTATGTATTTTTGGCAGTCCATAAAGTTTAGGTGGTTGCGATATCTTGGGACAATGCAACCATTTGAACTCGTCATCCGTGAATAATTCTTTGTGGTCTTGTATAAGGGAACGCGTGTAACGTGTTACTCTTCTGGTGGGATTGTAGGCAACAGCTTTGTAAATAATTTCGTCTGCGAGCAAGTTCCGAATTTCGTGATCTGTGGTGTTTATTACTACTGTAGCATTACCTTTGTCTGCTTTGAGCACCAAGATGTCTTTATTTCTTCGAAGAACATTAAGGGCTAGACGCTCTTCAGAGGTAATGTTGCTTTTAGGTAACTTTTGAGCGGCGCAAGGTAACTGCAACATCTTGTCTAAGTGTTTCCGAGTCACAAGATGGCACTTTATTCCGTATAACCGCCTCCCCGACACTACTAATGATTTTTTCGTACGGAACTCGTTTTGGTGTTGGAGCAAAATTCAAGCCCTTTGCTAGTACTGACAAAGTAGGCTGGTCCAGAGTAGTGTTTGAAACATTTATAACCGTGTCAGTTGCCGGGTTGGTTTTATGTAATATAGACTTACGTGACATTAGCTTTTGGAATTTTTGGTTGCGTGATGTACTTGACAACTCAAAAATTCTTTCTGCTTGTAGGTAGGTCACACGGTCACACACTTCGAAATCACTTTTTGACATGGCCGCACTGCAATCCAAATGTAACACATATAGTTTACATTGTACATCATTTAAATCCTTGTGATTGTTACGTATTAATTGTCGTAACAGACGGACACTCGCGCTGCGCAGAATGTGATCGGAATGTGCTATCCCTGTACGTGGTTTAATACGAACACACTTAGGCAACAAGTCCCAGTCGCGACACTTTTTTAAAAATGATAAAGACGTTTCATTCGCACTTTTCCGACGCAAACATTCTAGATGTCGAATTTGTAATGCTATATCTGGCCCGTACCGGTTCGCAATGTAAGTTTTTAAATTATCGCATTGCATAATTAAAATATTTTAAATATTTTAATTATGCAACAAATATTTTTGTACATAGAATTCATCCTTCCACATTAAGTAGCCAGATGTTAAGCAATGCTTCAGTAATTCAGCATATTCTACAGGCATGTTGTTATCCTCCAGCTTTCTCTTGACAATTTCAATGCCATCAATCACTGGATGGCTGGTAAATGGTAACTGTACATCGAAGCTAACCATAATGTCGTTGTTATTTAATTTTAATCGTTGAATATCATTAACAAACTAGTAAGTACCCTTGACATGAGCTTGTGTATGTCCCTGGAGAGGTGTTAGTATCCTAGCAACGTGTTTAACCAGTTTATATGTTGGTGTATCAATCTGGCTGACAATGGGACGCAGTGGGACATTCTGTTTATGTATTTTTGGTAACCCATATAATTTTCGTGGTTTTGCACATGATGGTACGAGTGATTTTTGTGTAAGTTTAATTTAAGACTGTATTTTTGTATTAGATCAGCGGTTTCCCGTTCGGCAAGGAGATATCATAAAGATCTCTTAATGTTATCATTTACTAGAGGTCTGATATATCCTCAAAGATAAGATATCTTCAAAGATATCCTCAAAGTTAACATAAAGTTAACAAAAAGCTCTCTTATGAGCCGTTTAAGGGCATCTTTTAGACAACATTAAAAAGTTATCAGAAAGATAACATTTTTCCGAGATTATAACTTAATTAAGTTAACTTTTTCATGTTAAATATGAGAGGTTATTTATACTTTTGCTAATATACTTTTAAAAAAGTTAAATGAAATTAGTCACGAAATTATTTTTATGTGATTATATTACTGATTTTTATTAAATAATTGTATTAAACAGTACGTATTGTAAAAAATGTGGAATATTTCATACTAAACTTAATAATATCTTAATTTCTTTTATTTTCATGATCAAAATACAAAATTAAAATTTGAATGTTATAGTTTTTGGCCGTCATATTTTTTATTTAATGCGATCACCGGCATGCTGAAGCCATGATTTTATCACCGCTTCAATTTTTTTTATCAGCACTACCCCATTTTTGTATTATAGTATCTGAAAAATAAAAATTATTAATACATTTTTTATTTTTTGTTTTAATATAAATCAATTTAATTATTCATGATTAAAAGGTCTAAGATGAAAATTAAGATTTCAAGAAAAAATTGCATTTGATTAATAAAATGAGACAAGCTAAGTCAGAAAATTATGAATTTTAGAAAGTCCTATTAATTATAGAACAACTAAAATCGTTTGATTTCGTTTCCAGGTCATTTTGTAAGCCATCAGAAACACTTAGCGCTAACGCACATCTTACATGTTTTTCAAAGCTGGCACCACCAACTTGTTTTATAATTTCTCGCTTTAAAATAATAACAAACAAAAACAATACAGAATATAAATAAATATTAAGCAACATTACATTAATTATTGTAAGATTTAGGAAATTAATTTCTCAAGTAATCAAATAAAAAGTGAATTGTAAATGTATTGAGGTTTTGTAAGTTTTGAAACTGAATTTGTGAGAAAAAACTTACGTATTGATTAGCTGCGATCACATCTTTAATTTTCTCTTCAAATGTCAACAACTCATTTTGATTGTGGATCGGCAATTGGAAATTTATTTTCTCATTCGATAAATCATTTCTAGCCATATCATTTTTATCTGATAAAGTTAGATAAATTGATGAAACCATAGCTTTCAAGCTCCTTATTTCACTCAAAAGTTTTCCTGCCCATAGATATATTAGAAATTATAAAATTAAAATCATGTATTTTTGATGATAACTTAAATCTATAAATAAAAATCAAATTTTTACTGATATTTACGACAGCATCCATGTTGATGACAATTAACTTCACTCCAACCTGGTAAAGACAACTGCTCATTAAATTCTGCAGAAGTACGCATAGTGTCTGAAAAGTGTTCTTCAGCATTTGTATTTAATTGTTGAGAGTTCATTATTATTCTGATGGGAATATCTGCAAATAATAATTTTACAATAAAAAACTATCAGTAAATGAAAAACTAATAATAAATGAATACGATGAAAAAGTTAAATTTCTTGATTTGATGTTACTTATCTTTTCACTTGGTACAATGCTTGATTTTACAGTTTGTGAACAATCATTAAATAACTCTTGTGATTGATTTCCTGTAAAATAAAATTGTATATAAACCAATAATACAGAAGAAAAAGGAAAAGAAATATTAAAAATATAAACATACTATTCCTACTAAAATTATTGTCCAGGGGAGAGGATTGAATACCATCATTACTTGAGTGATCAATTTCATTTAAACAACATTTATTAGATTTTTGTGGAATCTTTTTAGGAGAATTAACTTTTAAATTATTATAATTATTATCAATATCATTGATATTGATATTATTAATAAAGCTCTTAGGTTTATAAGATAAATGGTCATTTAAAGTCTTGCCTTGGCTTTGAGGTTTATTAAGATGAGATGATTCTATGTTCTTGAATGTTTGTGATGATGTATTTTTATTTTATTAATATAAGCCGTCGGAGGTGGTGATACATCAATATGAGCTTCTGAAAAAATGATTGATTAATTAGAGTTTCAAAAAAATATTAAATATAATTTAATCTATTCCAATACCTTCACTTTCAGATGAACTAGATGACACATTTTTTTTATTTTTTTTACTTTCTATAAAATAAACAACAAGATTAATAATAGAACTATTAGAGAAAAGAATTAAAAAAAAGTGAAATATATTTATTGTTGTTTTATGTTAAATTTGATTAATAATAAAATCAAATTATGACCCTCACTTAGTTGTACCACCGGCGTAGATTCATCTTCCGATGTGTCACAATAGCGTAGAGGCTTATTGCGTATTCGTTTTTTTTTCTGATTTTTCATGTCCTTGCATAGTTTTCAATAAAGCAAATCCTTCTTCGTCATTTGTTGACAGGTTTACAGTATCTACTTCAAATTGCCTGGCATCTTCATAAGTTTCTATTACAAAAAAGTAATACAAAAAGAATTAATTACTAAATTAACTATTTATTGACATAAGTTCAGATATCAAATAATTAATAAAGCTTTAGTAATAATTGTTAATACATATATTTACATATGAATATAATCAAATTAAAATATGCAAAGATATTAAGAAAATAATTCTATACCAAATGGGCCGAAAAGTCTGCTATAATGATAAGTGATCCAATTATCTTTAGGAATATCTGCTTTGACTATTTGTAGTATTGGATTTTTTTATTTCGGCTATTTTAAAGTTTAAGATGCTGTGTCTATCCAAGATTTAGGGACAACTCCCGAAGTTTTGTCCCAGAAGACTACAAAATACATCTTGATGAAAGTTCTAAAAACAAAGTGTCAAAATAAATAAAACTATTTCAATGCTGGAAATTATAGTAAACAAAGCATAACAACATTGTTATTACTCGAGCTACCAATAGCATTACAATATCATTTAAGATCATTCTTCATTTAAAATTTTTAAACTCTAGACAACCAACCAATAAGTAAAGTCAAAAAAGCTTGGATTTACGATAATTTTTTAACATCACGTCTAAATTGGCCTTTCCTCGTTTATGATATTAAAAAAACCCTTTTGTCAAAGTTAGATGCAAGCGTCATAAAGACATTGAAGTTATGGCTCGGGTTAGCGCACTCAGCGGACTCTTCAACCTTATTTAGAGACCGAAACAATTTTGGATTAAAATTAAAGAGACCATCGGAGCTCTACAAACATCTAAGAGTTACCAAAAGACATATCATCGGAAAATCTAAAGATGATACTGTAACTTCTCTCCCAAAAGACAAAGTTGCCTCGGAGCTCGAGTCACGACTTCAATTCCATAAAAAATTTATGATAGGTGTTCAAACGAATAAAGTAGGGCTAGGATCAAGTAGGAAAGTTCAAGACATAGACATAACAAAATCTTTTATTCGACAAGACGAAAACGATAATTACCGACTCCACGCGATGAGCCTAGAAATTCAAAACGAATGGGTGACCATAGGAGATTTTTGTATTCCACTAGCTTTGAAGTGGCGCACCTTAATTTATGATTGGTCCCCAGCATTATTAAAATTCTATCTTAATACATTCCAAATGACTCTCCCAGATCAAAGTAATTTAGTAAGATGGGGCAAAGCCACCGAAAAGTCTTGCAACATCTGTGGGGAGGCAATTGGAACCGCGAAACACCTATTAGTAGGGTGTAGGGTACTTCTAGATAAAGGTCTATACTCGCGTCGCCTCGACAAGGTATTAGAAATTATACGGGAAGCGGTTAGTCTTTCAGTAGCAAGAGCGCGGAAGGGTATAACAACCACCCAACGATCTGTAGAATTCGTAAAAGAAGGCTCCTCCAAAAAATCAAAAGCGAAGCCTTATTCAATATTAGGCGCGGCTCCTGATTGGATTCTCATGATGGACAAGTATGAAAAGCATTACAAAATCCCTGGGGATGTTGGTGTTTCGTCATCCAGACCGGACTTATTCCTGTATTCGAAACATCTGAGGCGCGTGATACTTGTGGAGCTTACTGTTCCTTGGGAAACAAACATCCCAAGGGATCACACATTCAAGCTCAATAAGTATTTCGAACTGACCAACGAACTGATCAGGAATAAATTTATAGTTAGTTTGTACGCGGTAGAAGTGGGAGCGAGAGGTATAACAGCAAAATCTCTCTATAGCCTACTCAAAGACCTTGGCCTTTCTAGAACAAGCATCGGTTCATTTCTAGAACGTATTTCAAAGGCGGCATTAGTAGGTTCTTTCCAAATTTGGTTAGGTAGGGAGAGGAGTGTGGATGGTGAAGGTGAGCGTTTTTGCGCATAATAAAAGGGGCCCCTTAAACCTACTCCTGGGTCGCAAGTCCCAGGCACTGCTTGCACTCCTCCCCTTGCAACGCGATGGGCCCGGCACCCGCACGGTGAATCCATGGAATGCTAAGAAGCTTCGTCTCATCGTCTATTAAAAAAATTAAAGAGCAACAAGTACCAATAATATAAATAACAAAAATGAAATAGTGCATTAGCAAGTATTTATAACCTAAATTTATACTTACAATGGTATTGATTAGCCAATCACTATTTATCACAGGAACAAATAATAAATTCTATAAGTAATATAAGTTATATATTATACAAATATATTGTAACAGTTAAAGTACACAATAATATCAAATTGTATGAAAATTTTACCGATAATACGTTTTTTTTTCAAATATTTATCGAAATTTAAAAGCCCCTGAACATTTTGTCACCCTAAAAAAACCCCGGAGCGCTTAATTTTCCCCTAAATTTAGGGGTAAAACACCTAAGTTGGCTACACTGGCACCGAAGCAGAGAGTACCGGAGAATCACCGGTGAAAGTACTCAATTGAATCAATCGGTGAATAATCGGTTAAACTCCGGTGATCGTAGTTGGGTGGATTATTTTTTTTAATATAAATAATACTAACAATAAAACAATATTTATTGATCAATACCTTTTAATATTAAAAAAAATAATTACAACTATTTACAAATTTGCTTCTTTCGAATGAGATTAATTATTTCGATCATTAACTCAAACCGCTCTTGGCCGTTTATGTGATTCATTTCACTTGCTACTAGCCTTCCAAAGAATTCGTTGCAATGAGCATGATCATTTTTTTCATTTTCTGTTTGAGTTGCTATCTCATTTTTTGTTACAAGAATTGTTTGTTGCTTCTGTGAATTATTTGCAGGATTCATATATTCTTGTTCTTGATCTGAAAATGCAGTCATCCTTTGCGAATATTCATCGTATATATCTAAACAAATGTATTTATATTATTTAATGAATAATCATATAAAAAACAAAATTAAAATTGTAAAATAATTTCACCTACTTACCTTGAGTTTCCATCTTGTTATAGAGAAGTAATTTCCTAATATTGGATAACAATATAAATTACAGTTAGAATTTCTTTGACAGCAGGAATTTCCCCAAATTAATTTAATCGTTTTGACCGTACTGTTCAAATACTCTTTCCAAGACCTATTTCTTTAAATTCTGTAAACTGTTGTAAAATGTAAACCACTGTTTATTCATTATTGAGGTATAGTACAAGTGTGTGTAGAAAAGAAGGCTGCTGTTGGCGCGAAAAGTAATAAAAAATATTTGTTTTCATGTTTGAATTATGTTTAAATAAAATAACTCATTTATTTTCAACAATTATAGTTTATTGGAAAATTAAATGATTGCGAAAATTCAAAAATTCAAAATTCAAAATTCAAAATATCTTTATTCAAGTAGGCATTTACACGCACTTTTGAATCGTCAATTACATTAAATTGGTCAGTATAGTCAGTCTGTGAGTAAGCTACCACCAGCTCGGCATTCTGTTCTGCTGAGAAGAGCTGGCCAGAAACTCAACAGTTGCTCTTTTTAAATAAAATTTAACAATGTTTGACTTATAAATTATAACATCAACCCTGCAAATGAGTCAATTTTATTTATTTTATTTTATTTATATCTTTTCCACTTAGAATCATAATCAGTGATCACTTGTGTACGTTAACATGGAAATGTCAGGACGGCCTATTACGATACTAGATTTATCGTAATAAGCCCCTCCGAAAAAGCACTTTCTGGTCTGAGAAGAACCACACAACAAACTCAGCCGGATATATTTTTTGTTTTTGTGATCACTGTTTCACAAACGTCAAACTTAAATGCAATTTTGGAACAACTAGAACCGTCGCAATCAATCGGAAAAGAAGCCCAATGATTTCAGGCAACGAAAATTAAATAATAATAACAGTAAATATATATATATATATATATATATATATATATATATATATATATGGGTTTATATATATATTATATATATTTATATATATATATAGATATATATATATATAAATCTTCGGCCTGCCACACAACCAGTCACCGCAAGCACCCGTTCACGAGCATAACAGAAGAGCCAGCTATCACCCCCTTCGCACATATTTGAGGGAGGGAGGCAACCCGACTTCCGATTTTAATAATATACCTTTAATTTTAGATTTGAAACCAAGAAAAGGAAGATCTAAGATATCTTGTGGAACCTTATTATATATGCGTATACTCAAGCCCATGAAGGATTTCTTAACTTTTTGAAGTCTAAATTTAGGCGTTACGAGCCTATTTTTATTTCTTGTATTGATAGTATGTCTGTCGCTGTTTTTTTTATAGTCATTTAAATTTTGGCGTATATATAGTAAGTTATTAAAAATGTATTGAGAAGCAACCGTAAGAATACCGATTTCTTTAAAAACTTCCCTTAGGGAGTCTCTAGCTTTAAAGTTACAAATAGCCCGTATAGCTCGTTTTTGTAAAATAAATATAGAATTAATTTCGGCAGCGCTGCCCCATAGTAAGATACCGTAAGACAATATACTGTGAAAATAACTAAAATAAACGAGTCGAGCCGTATTAACGTCTGTTAATTGTCTTACTTTTTTAATTGCAAAGACAGCTGAGCTAAGTTTGCTTGCGAGTGTCGAGAGATGGGGGTTCCACTGGAGCTTTTTATCTAAAGTTATACCTAAGAAAGTTGTCGAGTCAGTCAGTTCTAGCACTTCATTGTTAAGGAATAAACTACAATCTTGACTTTTTACATTAGGAAGTGTAAATTCCATGCATGTAGTTTTCTTAGTATTTAATACCAAATTATTAATTTCAAACCAATGAAGAACACGTGACAGAGCACAGTTAACTTTGTCAAAATTAGGTTTATTACGATCAACTTTAAAAATAAGTGAGGTATCATCTGCAAAAAGTACAATGTCACATAGTCCTTTTACGTAAAAGGGCAAATCATTAATATAGAGTAAAAATAAGAAAGGGCCTAGAATAGATCCTTGTGGAACACCTATTTTTAGATGAGATCCAACCGATTTACAATTATTTACATCAACCGTCTGAACTCTTTGATTCAAGTAAGAGGCAATAAGATCAAGCGCAGCACTACGCACACCATAGTGATTAAGTTTGCAAAGTAATGTTTGATGGTCCACGCAATCAAAGGCTTTAGATAAATCACAAAACACTCCGATTGCATTCTGTGACTTTTCCCATGCGTCGTAAATGTGCTTAAGAAGCGCGGCACCCGCATCAGTTGTTGATTTGCCTTTGGTGAAACCATATTGTTCACTATGCATGATTTCATTGCTATAAACAAATTCTGACATTTGGTTTAGTATAATTTTTTCGAAAATTTTACTTAAAGTGGGTAAAATAGAGATAGGTCTATAATTTCCGGGTATTAGTCTATCGCCACTTTTGAACAAAGGAACTACTTTACTATTTTTCATTAAGTCTGGGAAAGTACCGGTTTCAATACATTGTTAAAAATTAAGGATAATTGTGGAGCAATATCATTTATAATACTTATTAGTAATTTTACTGACATACCCCAAAGATCACCGGTTTTTTTCATATTTAGATTTCTAAAAGTTTTAACAATTTCATATGATGTAACAGGTTTAAAAACAAAACATTTATTACTGACTCTTACGTTATTCGTCAATTCGACGATTGCATCACATGGTGAAGAATTTAAATTACGCGTGACTGTTAAAGGAATTTCGTTAAAAAAAAGTCTCAAAAATAGCCGCCACAGTTGAATTTGAATTTATTTCAATATTATCAATTTTTAACTTAATAGGTCCATTAGCAGCCCTGTTTTTCCCAGAAACACTAGATAAAACATCCCAAGTTGCCTTTATTTTATTTTCTGAGTTTAAGATTTTATTTCTTATGTAAATCGACTTAGCTTGTATGCAAACGGTCTTAAATATTTTAGAAAAAATCCTAACTTTATTCAAGAATACCGGATCTTGATTCCATTGCCTCTCACTATATAAATCATATAACTTATCTCTACTTTTATATATTCCCACGGTAGCCCAATCACTAAATTTAAGTTTTAGGTATTTAGTCATAGTTTTTGGCTTAAAAACATTATTAAATTCTTGTAACAAAAAACCGAAAATGTTATATAAATTATTTGGATTAACATCGCTCATGTTTACTTTACCCACTTTTTGCTGAACATTATTCTTAAATGTTAGGACCCGGTTTTTTGTAATTGGTCTACAAGTAAACTTTTGGGGCTTTTCACTTTCGTGATTAATTAATAGAGAAAATTTTAGACCACAGTGGTCTGAACTTAAATTTGTCATTACTGTTTCTTCATAAATGTTACAGCGACAGAACACATTATCAATACAGGTCGCGGAAATACTATTAATACGAGTAGGTTCAAAAAAGACGTTCAGTAAGTTAAAAGATTTAAACAAATTTAATAAACGTACACTAGACGAATTTTCTTGTAATATATCTACATTGAAATCACCGCAAACAATCACGGACTTGTTTTTATGACAAAGCTTAGTTAAAATATCCTCCATTTTGTTTTCAAATTCATCAAAGTCACTAGAGGGGGGTCGGTACACGCACAAAATAATATGTTCATTGAGCTCAATGCAGGATAGTTCAATAATTCGCTCGACAGAGAGCGCCACTATGTCTGATCGAGACTTTAACACTACATCGTTACGAGCTAAGATAAGTGAGCCACCGCGAATAGCTTTCTCTCTACAGAACGAACTTGACAATTTATAATTTTCTACATTTATAATATTGTTATTCTTTGATAACCAGTGCTCTGTAATGCACAATAAACTTATGTCATATTTTTGAACAAAGAGTTCCACTTCCAATTCCTTGCCACATAAGCCTTGTATATTTTGATGGACAATATTTAACAACTTAGGCTTTGTCTTATCCATTAGTTTAAAGTGGAACGCTTATATTCTGTCAGTAATATATTATTTAAAGTACATTTATTTTTCGTTATATCTGTTATAACGAAGTTTTTTAAATTAAATGCTACTAAAGTAGCAATTTGTTTTTTATAATATAAAGGAAGATACATTGTACCTTTTGTCATCCTAAACCTATTATAAATAAATTTACAACGTAAAAGAATGCATCACTATGACGGTATGTCAAATTATATAATGTCAAATTTAAATTATATATATATATTTATTTTGTTTGTCTGAATAAGAAGATGAATATGGAAATGCACAAATTACAATTTTACAATTATTCTTGTTATGTAATTTTAATAATTTTTCAATATTATTAATTATTTCAATTTTCTTAATCGACAAACCATCTCCATGTAATAGTACAATAGTACTGTTTTTAGTCAACTTTGAGTCAAAATTAATTATTTTATCTAAATTATGCTGGTAACTAGCACCAGGTGAGCATATATTATATACATTATTTAATTCCCTACTTAAAAGAGACCCAAAGCCCTGACCTAATTGGTCAGAAAAAACAAAGTAATTATGGTTGTGCACAACAGAGGACCTATTATTAATTTGATTTTTATTGCTTATATTTATGTTTTTATTACTACTTTTAGTATGTATAGCCGAATCACCCAACACCTCAGAGTTTAGTTTAGAAACAACATTTAATTTTTCACTTAAACAATTACAGTTAACATAATTATTAGTTAATGACTCAAACCGCTCTAAGTTATAACTACATAGGTCAACTAAATTACCTGTAGCTTCAATATGTTCCTTAATTTGATTCTGAGAAGATTCATATTTTTTACTTATTGAATGCAATGCAGAAGTTAATTGAGAGATTTCCTCATGCAAGTTTTGGGTGTCTCGCTCATACAGTGACCTACTCTCAATCATTTTCCTATTATAAACACTTACTTTTTTAATTAATGTGGAGCGTTCAATTTGTAAATTCTAACAAATCCACCGAACTTTAACAAATCCACCTTTAGAAAGTCTTAAAAAAAAATCTGACATAATTTTTAGATTAAAAATGATTTGAGCAGAATACTATATAATTATTCAACGTGCACCGAGGTAATTGTTTTGAATTGTTATTTATAATAAATTAATTTATATTTAATTATTTTTTTAATAATTATTATTGTTATATTTCAAAGCATTTCCTTAGTGGTACTTAAAAAAAAAATAGCTGTCTGCTAATATTAGTCTTATGAAATTAACTTCAAAATTGACATAAGACCAAATTATTCAATACATGAATGAATTAAGGGTAAATAGCAGAAAGTTTCTCCATAGGGAATGCAAACTGCTTTCATATTAACTTCTTCAGCACTAAAAAGACTTGGTTGAGACCAAGTATCTCCAACATATACCTGCAGTTGAAGTGAACTTATAGGGTAATTGGGAACACTTGAAGGATTTACTAAAGTTACTCCTGTCACAGTTACTTTTCCATCACTCAAACGGATATTTTCCAGTCGTATGAGTTCATTATTTTTTAAATAACAATATTTATCACCTTGATTTTTTAATGACAGAATATTTTTTTTATACTGTATGGTATTATAAGAAGATATGTTTAATCTCCTAGAAATTTCTAAGTTTTTGTCACTCACAACTGGTTGCAGATTACAAATTTTAACTCTTGTTGAAGTACTACATGAATTATGCTCTACAATTCTTCTATGCAATTGTTGCAAAGGTTGACCTGCTTTTTTTAATTTCTTTTTTAAAATATATAAGTAATTTTCAAATGGAAAAGCACTGAAAGAATCAAGATGTCCAAACTTTAAAACATCACCTGGTAAATGAATCAAATTATGAAAATTATAAACTAAAAAATTTTCTCCATACAGCTTTTTACAATTTTCAACGAAGTAACACAATAAACTTCTTGCATAATCATTGTTAGTCAGACAATCTTCTTCATGGCTTAAAATCCGAATAGCACAATGTAAAGAATTGAAGTGGAGTTGAAAACTTTTTGGTAAATACTTTTCAAAAACAATTGGACCAGTATACAATAGAATTTGACGGAACTCTGTTGCCTTAAATCTGTCAACATATTGTAATTTGCGAGGTTTTCTTGCAAATTCTTGTGGAATCCATTTCGCAATATCTACTAACAGCCCAGAAATTTCACAAATTTGCTTTGCTGACCACTTTATATGTTTATGAGGGCCTTTCACAAAGGTTATCGAAATTTTTTTCATTACTCCAAGACTGCAGTTGTGGATGTAATCAATTGGAAATTGTGATACCATACCTATACCTGCTTTTTAAAATGGAGAATGACCAGTATGATGCTCTTCATCAACACGATCAATGACATTTTCATCAGTTCGTAAAGGTGCAAAGATGTTAAAAAATAACATTCTGTAATCTTTATAATCACCTTCTTCTCTACATTTTCCACATCCATAGTATCCATTATGAAATTTAGTACAAGTCACAAAACATCTTGCAGGAGTGTCGCAGATAACTGCTCTGATAGTGACTTTAAAATCTCGGCTTTTGTAGTTAAAGCCATCAATGTTCAATTTTTCATATTCATTTAAAGATTGCTCCAAAAATAATTGACAACTATTAGGTTTTTCATAGCCATGATATATTCCAACAACAAATGGCTGAGAAATGTTTGGATGAATTTGAGCAAGAATGGGATAAAGTTGACTGGTAGAGCTTTTTGCAGTTGGTAACCCAACTATATTAATATTAATTACAATATAATTGGGTAGGATATGGTAATCAATGAGTTTCAATTGATCAATTAAAGCTTTTTCCAATCCATAATGATAATATTCACCAGGAGAAACTTGACTATTTACAATAGGTGCTTCTGGTGTACCAAGTAATGTTCGAGGATCAAACGGCAGATTGACAATTTCTTCTTGTTTTGCATTTCTTAATATTTTCAATAGTTTGCCTGCTGCATCACGTGAAATATTAAAATTAGTCTTCCACTGACATAATTTTGTTGATAAACTTAAATTTTCTGAAGCATTCTCTGCGGCATGATTGTCAATAGATAAATTTTCTATATCAATATTTTTATTAGTTTCACTATGATCACTATTATCACTATCAGATATTTCACTATCACTGATCTCACTGTCATTAATTTCAGCATCACCACTGATATCATTACTGATATTGATTTCATTAATATCTATACAATCAAAATTGTCCAAAGTATTGATGCTTACTTTATTATTTACATTTGTACATGTCTTACTGCTAGACGCAACTGAGAAATCCATTGATTCACTTAAAAATTGACGTACACGTTTATTTTTTTGACTTTTTGATAAGTCTTGGAATTCTCCTCTTTTCGGCAATGTTACAAATTTTATTGAATATTATATTTATGCTCAGAAACGACCCGTGAAACGTTATCTTTGAAATGACGTCTAGAAAAAGTTATCATAAATATATCATTTTGCTGTGCTCTAAAAGATATCATGTTTTAGATAACGTTATGTCATCTTTTTGACATTTATGCCGAACGGGTTCTTTTAAAACCTTATCGGTAGTGTCTTTTTCAACCTTTTTGTAAATGTTATTGTCCGCGAGTATTTCTGATATTTTTAATGATAGACACAGATTCGAGAGAAGATATTTATTAAACTCTTTTATTACAATAATTTACATGTATAACAGAAGCCATTTTTCTTTCCACTAGAACTAAATGTAAAGGAATAAAGAATTGACATTAATTTAAACGTTTTCTTTTTATATTATATGGCGCAAGTAAAACTTTAACACCCCCCTTCAATATTAAATTCTTAATTTGATATTGCCATAAGTATTTAATATTGCCTTACGTATTTAATACTACCATAAGTATTTAATATTGCCTTATTTCCACATTCAAACAATTTTTAACTTCTTTACAAAATATTTATGTTTAATTGACAACAATGGTTTCGTAAAGATATCAGCTACATTATTATTTGTTGGTACATATGAAATTAGAATCTGTTTCTTATCAACTGTATTTTTAATAAAATGAAATTTTATGTCAATGTATTTGGTTCTTTTATTGTTTACATCACATTCTATCATCTTAATTGCACTCTGATTGTCTACTAGAAGATATGCATCAATATTTTCAGAAAGGAAATTTGTTAAAATACCTTTAAGATAGATCAATTCAGATGCTGTCATTGCTGCGGCTACATACTCCGCCTCTGCAGACGATAGTGACACTGTTGTCTGTTTCTTTGAAAACCATGAGATAAGATTTCCACAATAGTAAATGGCACTACCACTTACGCTTTTCCTGTCACTCCTGTCACTTCCCCAATCTGCATCACTGTAAGCAATTACTACTTTCTTCTCATCGCTGCGTGTATAGGTAAGACTCATATTTTTAGTTAATTTCAAATATCTTAAAATTCTTTTCGCTGCTGACCATGTCTGTTGATTTGTTTTATCTAGATATCTGCTAAGAAAAGATGTTGCGTAGGTAATATCTGGTCTTGAAGTTGTGCTTAAGTATGTAAGACATCCAATTAGTTCTCTTTATGGTACATTTTTTAAAATTTCTTCATCTTCAGTGAATGATGCCTTCTCCATAGGTATAATTACTGTTTTACAGTTAGTCATACAAAATCTTTCGAGTATTTTATCTATTAACTTTTCTTGTTTGATTTTCATTTCTTTATCATTTCTAGTTAGGGAACGTACCCAAACTACGTGACCTATATTTTTCAATTTTTCGACACCCTCCCCCCCCCCCGGTGACCATCCGTAGTATGTGATAAGACCCCCCCCCCCCGTCCCAAATGTTACGTAATATAGCAAAGGTAAATTTTTATCATCCCAAACGCTGAAAATGAAACAAATAAAAATAATGTTTAATTTTTGTTACTATTGGGACGACATTTATTGTACAAAAATGTATCACACGACTTCAAAGAACCCTGAAAAACAGACTTTATTAAATGTTAGTAGCTTAAATTGCCTTCTCTAGAATTCGACTACGTGACAATAATCTAAACCCCCCCCCCCCTTCTTCACTTCTCCAAGATCTCTTACCTTGAATTCTTTAAATAAGTCCTGTATAGTTTTCTCACAATTTCCCATTATAATAATATCATCTACCCATATTAATAACCAAACTTCTTCTTTAGAATATAAACAAAAATAGTATTTTGACTGTATAAAACCTTCTTTTGTAATATATTTATAAAACCTTTCATTCCAACCCTTTGGGGCTTCTCTCAACCCATATAAAGCTTTTTTGAGTCTAAGTACTTTATTTTTATATACCTCTACACCTTCTGGTGGTTTTATATATACTTCTTCATTGAGTTCTCCATTTAGAAACGCTGTAGGTACGTCTAATTGTTTAATTCGTAAATTTTCTTGTACTGCATGACTTAGCATTGTTCTAATAGTAGACATTCTCGTCACTGGTGAATATACATTGTAGTTATTATCAATTTGGAAACCTTTGGCTACTAACCTTGCCTTTTTCTTTCCGTCCTGTTTTGTCTTGAAAACCCATTTGGTATCTATTGCTTTTCGACCTGGTGGTAAATCACTCTCTTCCCATGTTTTCAGATCTTTTAATGATTTTATTTCACTTTTTATTGCTTCTTTCCATTCCTCACTTTCGCTACATGCTTCTTTGTAAGTAAGAGGATCACTAACCAAACAATATGCTATTGATGCATCATGAAAATTATCATCTTCTTCAACTTCATAATCTTTTAAGTAACTTGGTTTCTTTTTATTTCTCTCTGGTCTCTGTCTTTCTTGTATTTGCATCACATCCACATTTCTTGCTACTCCTGGCTCTTCTTGTCTATCATTTCTTTCATACTCATTCTCGCTTACCCCTTTTTCAGTTCCTTTTAAATTATTTGACTGTTTTTCCTCTTCATTCTCACTATCATAATAATCTGTTATTCTTTCGTCTTTCTTATCTTCTTTGTAGGTTATGTCACTCTCATCAAACCTTACATCTTTTGATATCACTATTTCATTATTTACTGAATCCCATAGGCGATATCCCACTGGAGAATAACCAACCATGCGCAATCCTTTCGCTCTTTCTTCGACTTTTTCTTGTCTGGGTAATATTATAGCCCACGCTTTAGAACCAAATATCTTCAATCTACTCAAGTCAGTTTTACCTTTCATTATTTGTTCAGGTGTTCTAAAGTTTATAGCTGATGATGGACATCTATTCAGTTGGTAAGTAGCACACATGACTGCTTCCCCCCATAAATATTTAGGAAGATTTAACTCTTTTAGTAAAGTCCTTACTTTATCAAACAATGTTCTATTCATCCTCTCAGCTACGCCATTTTGTTGAGGTGAATATGGTTGTGTGTACTCAGCATTTATACCTTTTCTTTTGTAAAATATGTCTAACTTACCGTTTTTAAATTCTTTTCCATTATCACTTCTTACTCTTTGAACTCTTACTCCTATTTCTGTCTTTAAACGATTTATATAATTTATCAAATTTTCCGTAGCTTGACCTTTGTTTCTCATCAAATAAATTGAACAAAAATGTGAATGGTCGTCAATAATCACCTAGTAATAACACTCACCATGTATATTCTCTATATTTATTGGCCCACCGATGTCAGTATGTAACAGTTCTCCTATGCGTTGAGATCTCGGTTTTTCAGTAGGATGAAATGGTAGTCTCGTCGCCTTACCTTCCATGCACGGACTGCATTTGTCTTGACTGGCAGGCAACCCCAATTTATGTAGGCTCCTCCTATTTAAATGACCTAATCTGCGATGCCATAAGTTTTTATTTGTACTAAAGGTATTGTTACACATGTTAAAATTGATGCATGTTTTTAACATATAAAGTTTTCCTACACATTCTCCTACTAATTGACTTTGAGAGTTTTTCTTACAAATATAAACTTTGTGTTTACTGAATTTAACCATAGTGTTAAGTTACAATCTTTTTAAGTTACAATCTTTTACAATCTTTTTAACTGATAACAAATTGAATCCTCAACAACTTGAACAAATGACCTCTGCTCCTACAGTCTCTGGAATAGTGTCCGGGCTTCTTACATTTATAACAGATAACTTCAAATGCCATGTCTTCTTTTACTTCTCTATTTTGACGTTCATTTTGTTACAATTCCTCGTCCAAAAGTCTTGCCTTAACAAAATCTAATTTTAGTTCGTTTGAAGTTCCTAAATCATTATTAATGGCATCTATAGCTGTTATTACTGTATCATATTTTTCATTTATTCCCGTGAGTAGGTATGCAATTTTGTCCTTTTCATTAATTGATTCTTGAGCGCACTCTAATTCTCTTAATAAGTTCTCAAACTTTTGGAAATAATCTTCTGGACTTTCGGAAGTATTTTGTTTTAAATTTAACAGTTTTCTTCGTAAATGTACAATGGAAATTATACTCTTCCTTTGAAAAATTTCTTTTAACAGTAATATCATTTCTTTAGCCGTTTTACCCTTTTTTATTGTATTAATTTATTTATCCGGAATGCACTGAACTATTATACTTTTTGCTTTAGCATCATCTTTTTCATAATTTTCAGTTTTTATGTCGTGGTCTTTATATTTTATAGTATGCAATAGCTGCTTCTCGTCTAGAATGCACTCTACTCGGAAAATCCAATTATTAAAATTTTCAGGCTTTAATTGTGGATAATTATTATGCGCCATTTTGTATGCTTTCCGGATTTTTGCTATTTATTTACTTCGTTGTTATTTCGTTTTTCTCACTGCTAGTATCTGGGCCCATAACCTTTTAATGATAGACACAGATTCGAGAGAAGATATTTATTAAACTTTTTTATTACAATAATTTACATGTATAACAGAAACCATTTTTCTTTCCACTAGAACTAAATATAAAGGAACAAAGAATTGACATTAATTTAAACGTTTTCTTTTTATATTATATGGCGCAAGTAAAACCTTAACAGATATTTTACTATTATAATCACTCGTATCCATTATCACAGTCGCGTTCTCCTTATGTGCACGGAGGATGGTAAGGTCTTTATTGCTGCGTAGGTGTTTTAGAGCAAGATGTTCGTAACGGGAGATGTTATTCTTCGCTCCGCATCCGCAATTTGCTCCGGCGCAGAAAACAAGAAATATCCTGGCGGATTGCTTCAGATTCCTCTTTCGTGATTCTATTATTATAAAGACACTCCTCAACGTTTTAAATAACGTCTTAGAACGGTATTTTAGTTGGAGCTGGTGCAAAATTTAGGCCTTTTTCTAGTATCTCAACGGTTGGTTTATCCAAATTTTGTTTTGACAGATTGACAACTGAGGTACGTGTTGCCAGGCTATTAACATTTAATTTTGATTCATTTGGCTTAATACCCGATTTATCCTTTATGAGTTTCTCAAATTTATTTAATTGCCTCTCTTTAAATTGATTATATTTAGTTGTGGCGTTTAGAATTAAAATTGTCCAAGGCAGATTGGCAAAAATGTTTCGATATAAAAAATAAACGCGCGTGTGGCGTTGTGGCGTGTCATACATAGGTCAAACAAAGAGGAGCATCGGTGAAAGAGTTAGGGAACACATCTCGGATATCAAACATAGGCGTACATCGAAGTCTGCAGTGTGTGAACATACCATAGACAAGCCCAATCATTATATAAGATTTTATAAACCTAAAAACCCTCGCTAAAGAACAACGTTACATTCCAAGAATGGTTCGTGAGGCTATTGAAATTAAAAAACATCCTAATTTTAATAGAGAAGATGGTTGGGGATTATCTAAAACCTGGGACCCACTTTTTAAAAATATAAAATCCCATGTCTGTGACCGCAATGTAAGACCTCAAGATACTGTTAGTGCGTTTTGTGTGAATCCTGAACTGTACGCCCGGAAGCTTAGAAACCGTTGGAGGTAGATGACTAATTAACTGACTCACTGACAGATACCTCCATCTCGTCTTACCGTGAATACGATTGCTGCAAAGCATTCGAAACCTCGGGTTAGGTTTTAAATGTAAATTTAAAATTTAATTCATTGTACGCGAGTTACCTAAATCCGTAAAAAATAAAATTATTCCAATGTGTAGCACTCGTGAAAGTCTTAGAAAATATTATGTAAACTAAACTCACTAAATAAATTTACTAGTTTCATACAACAGTAAAATTTACTTATTATGTTATTGCTTATATCTTATTACTGCTGATATCATTTTATATGTTATACTAAAATATATACTAATATTTTACCAACATATATATTTCTTAGACTTCTTATTACTATTTTAACTATTGCGTGTTACAGGTTTTCGTCACAACTGGGCTGGCAGATACATGATGGGTTCTCCTTACATCTGTAGCGGTACAGGTACTCGGAGAACCCACCATGGTCTGTCAGGATCTGGGCCAGTATTCCAGAATGTTTAATTTTACGCGTGATTCTGTATGCTATCAAGGTGTTGGGAAGGAATACTGTTTTGTTGGCTGTGGTACCGCTTACGTATCTCTTTCTCCCGAATAGTCTTATTGACGTATGCTAATGAACATTTGTTGTATTTATGTTGCATCTTAGATTTTAGTGCCGCGTCCTTAGTTAATTCGTCAGCGCGCTCGTTGCCTTTCAGACCAGCGTGCGCTTTTATCCAGAATAAAGCTAACGTTTTACATGTCTGCGATAAAGCTTGCATGTTTTCCCTGGCCTGGATAGCGAACGCATAGTAGGATTCTAAGTTTGCCAGGGTCTGCAAGGCCGACAAGAAGTCACTGTAAATGGCTATCGATAATTCGTCTCTGCTAAGCCAATTTGGTTGCCTCACTTATGGCCAGGAGCTCTGCCTGGTAGACCGTACAGTGGGACGGCAGGCTAATTTTGACGGCACTGGTTTCGGCTTCGCTATTCCAAAAAGATAGCGGAGCCCCAACCTTGCCCTCAATCTTACTGCCGTCTGTGAAGATACGTACTGCCAAGTTGCAGTTATCTTCATATTGCTGACGGTTTACCAAGAGGCTGAACTTCAGGCCGCTTTGTTTGGCTGGGTGCGGAGCGCTGGTAACGGGAGCTTTCCGCTCCACTTCCCTACCGCACAACTCTGGCACTAGATGGCTTTTTTTGGCCTCGTAGAGAAGAAGAGATTCCTTAATCCTGATGTCCAGTGCAAGTATGCCTGTCAGGATTAGTGTCATTGGCGGTGTCTCCGAAAAAAACCAGAACTATGTCGTCAGCAAATCCCTGGACATAGTTTCCTTCGGCTTGGAGGCGTTTGAGTAAGGGGTCTAGCAAGAGATTCCACAGCAAGGGGCTAAGAATGGAGCCCTGTACGCATCCCTTGTGTGTCTCCTTGCTGTGTTCCTCTCCCGCATACCGTGCCGTTACTTTTCTGTCCTTCAGGTTAATCAGTTAGGGTTCGCAGGTTTATCGGGCACTTCTTTTCGGTCAATCGGGTTCTGATCTTGGGCCACCATGCGCTGTCGAAGGCTCCCTCTATGTCCAATGATACAACCGTAATTAGTTTCTTTTCACTTAATTTGGATCTTATAAATGTCATTAGGTCATAGAGGGAGTCCTCGGTGCTTCTCTGGGGTGTGAACCCGTACTGACGGGGGCTCATTCTGGGCAAGATGTGGTGCCTAATTTATAAAAAAAATAACGAAAAATTAAACATTTTTTTTTATTTATATATAGAACAAGCAACAACAACAATATATTTAATTTATACCATATATATTATTAAAACCTTTAAATCTTTGTAGGATACAAGCAATTATTAAAGATAAATTTTTAAGAATACATTAAGCTCGTAACAAAATATATTAATATAAACTAAACTTATTCTAGTAATTATAAAGGTTTAATTTTGCCGCTATCGTCTTTGTTAAGTTTCCATAAAGTATAATTGAGGAACGACGCGAAACTTAGCCAAGCAAGATATGGGGCCATGAAGTATATAGTGGTCTTATTGCTGTCGTAGAAACTGGTGGTACAAGCGGCAGCGGCTGCGTCCAGTGCCAGGATATGGACGCAAGCCTGAAAAAGTTTCAGTTAAATAAAAATTCAAAATTATCAAATAGTATACCTCTATCATAGAACATTGCGAGGTATGATCAATATGTGAATTTATAAAATAATGATAGATTTGACTTCTTTTTCTATAATATAAGAAATATGATGGCCAGGGCTTTGAAGTCTTAAATATGCTATCTCCTTTATCAGCAAATAATTGCAGACATAATGGTCATGACATTATATTTCAAATAGTTTATTATACTTATTATGATTAATTTTAGATAATTTAGAACTATGTCCAGACTCGATTGATGTGGAAGCTCTCTTCTTATTACAAGATTTATAAATCAAATTTCTAATCTTGTCTAATAGCTTCCCTTTAGCAAATATTGATTTGCCAGTTTTGGATTGCCATTTTGGCACAGGACGCACAAAATATGTACCTATATTTTCAGTTGGAAAGAGGGTTATTATTTTTCCAGCTAAAGAATTGTAATCATCATAGGATAGTTTTCTAAAATAAGAAAATGAAAATTTACACTTTTCTATAGAATAATAAGATTAATAATGGTTAGAATGAAAATAAATTAACTAACTGATTAACAGCATGTGTGTACATTTGCCTTGCAATTACATCAGTGAGTCTATTTCGCCGTGTTAAATCTAACTTTCCATAGGTACTATAATAGTTTAGGACAGACTTGCCTAAAGGTGAGGTCAAAAGAAGGGTCTTTAGGTCAAAATCAGTTACACCTGAGGTTAAGATTTGAAAGTCTGTTGAATCTAAAATATAGTTAAAACTGTCCAGTGAAACAGATCAATTGTGATCCTCAGCAACTAATGTTGCATTGGATTGTTCAGTGCTGCTAGCAGTAGTTAGAGTATCTGCAATACTTTCTAGAAATTGGTCAATATGTTCCTTTAGTTCCAGTATAACACCGAATATTGGGCATAGGTATTTTAATTCCGACTGTGTTAATTTGGGAAAGTGCACTGGACTTCTTTTGTTCTGTTCCCTAAAAAAATTAAAACAAGATCACATCTGAATATTGTATTGAATTGTGTACATTTTTTTATATTTACACTGAAGGACTTTTACATCTTCAGTTTAATTTTTTGGGTGTTATAATTCACAAATAAATATGCTACATATTATCTCAAAAATGACAAGAAAATATGTTTTAATTTCCTGGGGAAAATAACGAGTTTGAATTTAATTAGGTATTATATTGTGTTTGATAGACACCTACCCTATACAGCCAGATAAATTATGCTTACACGCATCAGTGAAAATATGGTTATGGTTATTATAAAATATTAAGTAAAGATTTTGAATCTAAATTAGCATCAATGTATTTTTAATGGACTTGAGAATGAGAATAGGATATAATATTAAGCATTCGTAGTTGACATCAAAAGAAAAAAGTATGCAATGCTTCTGCAAGAGATTGTAGAAAAGGAAATAAAGGGTTCTTTGCTAATTGGACTGGTGGGTAAAATAATTCTTTGTTAATTGGAAACAGATCGGTAAAATAATATTATAAATATTGGCGTCTTAACTTAAGAATAAGTCTTTGCTCCTGTTATTAACCCTAGGACTTTTGTTTGAATCCAATAAAGTTTTAGTAGTTTCTAAGTAGAAATGTTAAAGAGACTACATATAAAAAGTTGTATACTAATTTAAGGTTAAATGAGTGAGGGGACCCACCTCTCTCACATTTATTAATAATATATTCACAGTAAGCTACACCAAATAGTTTCGAATCTAAAATTATACCTAAATACTTAAAGTTGTTCTTAATTGGAATGCAACTTTTATTGTAAGTGATTTGGATGGGGGGAATGATAAGTTTCCTGGAAAAAACTACTACCTCGCTTTTGGTGCCTGAAAAGCTTAAGCCGGTTTGATCTAGTCATATATTTAGTCTATTTAAAGCTGATGAAACTATCTGAAGCTTTTCATACGGATTGATTTGTAAAGTAAATTAAAAGATCGTCTGCATACTGAAGAAACATCAAAATCATAGGTATAAATATTATTTAATAAAGGATTCCACACGGATCTCTGAGGCAAACAACAAGTCTCTACAAACAGTTCAGTTTTCAGAATCAGTATCGGTTTCTAGAGAGATTGTGCGTTATATTATCGATTGTACTTAAACTATTACGAAATCGATTTTGGTTTTGGAAAACGTTTGTTTATTTTCAAACGATTTTTTATGAGATTTATTTTAAGTAAAACAGAGGATAATAATATAGGACAAAAATCTGAGGCCTCATTGTCGGACTTATTTGACTTTAACACCGAAAACACATTCTGCGATTTCCATGATATTGATGTGTTGTTTTTGTTGTTACCTGTTGTTTATAACACAATTTTTCGTGTTTAAGTAATAAGACAGGCTAATATTATTCAGATGAAGTAAAAAGCTATAAGTTATTCAATATTGATCAGGGCATGAGTCTTCAATACTGTTAATTATTATTTTTAGTTTGTATAGAGTAAAAAGACTCTAAAAAGTTAAAAAGTTATCTGTGAAGTCTGGGAGTGACAATTGCACCTAATTTTATCGACTTTTCAGGTCATCCCGGGAGAGCTAATACGAGGGGAGGTCAAAAAGTTCGCGGAATGAGGGGTATGGAGGGGGAAAAGGCAACTTTTTACTACCTGCACTAGTTGTGACACTCATTAAGAGTGTAAATACTAAGTTTCAAAACAATTAGGTCATAATTCACTGAGCTACACGTCAATCAACAAGTCAATCCGGAAGAATTTTTGCAACATGGAGAAATGCAGCGGCGAGTTGAGTGTTGTCGCGAGTTTTTGGCGCTCTGTGGTGATCAAAAGGATGAAGTTTTGAACCGAATTGTGACTGGCGATGAAACTTGGGTTCATCATTATGAGCCTGAGTCTAAACAAGACTCCATGCAGTGGCACAAAAAAGGCACACCACCCCCCAAGAAACTATATAGATTACTATACTAACTTATATAATATTACGAATATTTTCCTGTATATTTGCGAACCACAGACCTTTTTCAATATAATATTATTTTTTTTACTTAATCATTTACCATTTTGTGCCGTAATAAAAAATATAAATAGGTTTGAAAATATTCTAGTTATTTTTAAAAGTGAATATTAATCGTGACGTCACATTACTAGAGATGGGCGTTTCTCGTTTTTATTTAGTAACGTTGAGCAACGTTTTTGCTGCAACGTCAAACACTGATCAACAAAAAAACTTTTTTTATGTGTAACAAAAAAAATTTTGGCTGATTCTGTTAGGAATAAGGTCAAGTAGAGTAGAATTAGTGGTCTAACATTTTAGATACGAATAGTTTTATTGTAATATGACTTTTTTATTTTTATTAAATTATAAATTATTTTAACAAGAATTAAATTATTATCAATGCTCTGAATTTAATATAAGTATTTTTTTATGATTTTCTCCTGTATTTTGCGTCAGGAAGGTCCCTCTGTAATCCCCAGCAATAATCTGCCAGCATAGTTGGACTCCATTTTCCTTGGTATCGTTTTTCGATGGTAGAAATGTCTTGGTGGAATCGTTCCCCGTGTTCATCACTAACGGCACCCAAGTTTGGGGGAAAAAAGTCTAAATGTGAATGTAAAAAATGTATCCAAATCGTCGAGTTATTCTTTAAATATATTATCTTTTATCACTTGCCTGATTTGAGGACCTACAAAGACACCCTCTTTAATCTTGGCGTCACTGATTTTAGGGAATTTTTCTTTTAGGTATTGAAATCCATTTTTATCCATTGCTTTTACAAAATTTTTCATCAGGCCAAGTTTTATATGGAGAGGTGGTAAAAATATATCTTTAGGTTGTACTAATGAAATATGTTTTACATTTTTTATGCCTGGAGTAAGCGATCGTCTTTTGCACCAATTTTTCTTAACGTAATGGTTCTTTATATCCCTACTGTCCCATTCACAAAGAAAACAACAAAATTTCGTATATCCAAGTTGCAAGCCTAATAAAAGGGCAACAACTTTTAAATCTCCGCAAATTTTCCATTTATATTCGTCATATCGAATCTTTTCTAAAAGAAATTTCATTGTTTCGTAGGATTCTTTCATGTTAGCACCATAACCTACCGGTACGGAGGGAAGATTGTTACCATTGTGCAACAAAACTGCCTTTAAGCTTGTTTTTGAAGCATCAATAAATAAACGCCACTCTTCATTTTTGTACTGTAGTCCCAAAATATTCATAACACCACAGACATTGTTACAAAATATCAACTCATTATCTTGTGAAAAAAAGCTTTTTAACTCCTCATCTCGATGCCGAAAAAAAGTTATTTTTGTGTTTGGTTGCAATAAATTCCATCCTTTTAATCGAGATCCTAAAAGTTCTCCTTGTTGTTTAGACAAGTTTAAATCACGAACTAAATCATTAAGTTCTCCTTGAGAAAGTAGGTGCGGCGTTTCTTCCTTGAGAGAAATAGATGAAGAAGCAATTTGAAAATCAGGATCAGTACTTTTATTATCTGTTCCCTCTGATTCAGTTGAAAGATCAGAGCGCTGAGGTGGTTCTGGTATAGGTAGTTCTTCACTGTGAGGAGTCGGTTTTTTAACAGATGATACATTAGGATACTTAACTTGTTTTTTAGTTTTAATTGTAATGCCTTTTGTATTAGTCAGACAAAAATAGCAATTAGTTGAATGGTCTGTCGGTTCCATCCAAATCATCGGAACTCCGAACGGCATAGATCGAGATCTTTTTTCCCATCCCGTGAGAAGTCCTACACATGTAACACAACAGATGTGAGGAGCCCACACTTTGTCTTGCTGTCCAACAGGAAAACCAAAATAACTTTCATACAATTTTTTTATTAAAGGTGTTAAATTTCTTCGTTGAGATAAGAAAGTAATTTCACCACAGATGTAACAGAACTTGTCAGGATCATTTTTACACTTTCTTGACATTGTTTAAGAATCACTTCACTCAGCAAACACAAAACACAGCCACTTTTCTGAAAAATAAAACACTGAATCAAAAAATAATAAGGAAATAATAATTAATATTAAGTTTTACTGATAATTGCCGGAACACGGAAACTAGTCCTAATCAAATGAATATACATATGATTTTGTGGAGAGGTTAGGTAGATATTTCAAAATTACTGCATACTTTTCTTGTTACAAAATTTTGTTAATCAGTGTAATTATTTAATAATATAAATCTAGAAAATTATTATTATTATCAGCAACGTTGTCACGAGAAACAAATAGTTATTTTATGTTATTGTTGCCGTTTTCAACCAGGATATCGCTTTTCGACATTGTGTGAAATGTTTTGATAAGTTAGAAATTTCTTGATATCAGATTTTGGTTAGTTGTTGTTCTTAGAGTTATTTACACTAATTGGTAATTTAATTTAAAGGCAGAGTGTAACATTTACGTCATAAAGCTAAATTTGTAAATAAAATATATTTTAATAAACATTAGTTTCTTCGCTTGTCATGCGAAAACTATATATTCGTATACTAACTTAAATCCAGGGTCTAATAAAGTCCATAATGATAAGAGCATTTTATTTGCAATATTTCTAAACCGTCTATAAATTCCAATCTTTATTTTCAATAGTACATTTTGTAAAGTTATATAGTTAATATAAGTCCTGTTTAGCCATAATTCTTCGCCAACGTCTTTCAAACAATTTGTAAGTACTATTGTTAAGCCTCTAACATTATTTTCCCCTCCAAAACTATTAGTGATTTCCTCAAAGGAAGCCAAAACTGCTTCTAATAGACGAAGTACAGTCCATTCCTCCTCCCTAATGATCGGCCACTCTCGGTTAATTACAGACATCGTAGCTCTAACAGCCTCGATTAACTCTAAACCTCGTTTTAACATGAGATTCCATCGAGTCGCTACCTCTATGTTCAATCTTTTTGTCTTTTCCGTGCCAAGGCTAAATTGATTTTCTTTTTCTAACTAACTAAAAGCAATTTAGTATAGGAAAACTAACAATTTTAACGAAATACCTAAATATCTTCCCGAGGATTGATTCCGAGGGGGATATTATAGGCGACAATGAACTGCACAAACGATATCGAATCAATATTAACTATATAGATTTAAAACAATGAAAAATAAGAATTTTTCTCTAAAAAAAACAAATAATTTCAACGAAGAATCTAAATATCTTCCCGAGAGTTGAACTCGAGAGGTATATTGTATGAGACAATGAAACGTACGAACGAAATTTGATTAAAACTAATAAAAACCAATAAATTTGAAAGAAAACTAGCCTCTTTCTGCGCCGAGGGTCGATCCGCCGTCCTGGACGCGTGGAGTGTCGTCTGATGCGTGCGTCACCTTCAGATCTTGATGTTATTCCCCAAAGGCTGGAGAGCAGTGGATATCAAATTGAAACATTTACACATTATAAACTTTAAATATTGACATTAAAACCAAAAATTAACAATAAATACGTACGAACGAACAAAACAAAACAAAATGGCGTCCGATCACTTTAAAATTCGCTCCCGTACTGAGTTTGCTTATTATAAGATGAAGGTAATTATGTTTTTGTATTATTATTATTTTATTTGATTCCAGATCAGAACTGGGTTTGATTTCATTTTTTGATTAATATTTATTATTATTGTTTTGATTCCAGGGCTGAGCTAGACAATTTAAGGCGAATGATGATGTAAAATATATGAAAAAGACTTCTATACAGCGATTCAGGAATTCAAAACCGTTTTTCACGAATAATTCAGCTTGCGAGGCACCGACGGGGGCGAACTAGGTGTCGAATTACGCGCCACGAACCGTTCCATCTGACTGGATATAAACTTTAACAAGAAAAGCTACCAGTGAGATTTTCCGAAAGGAACACTAACAATTTTAACGAAATACCTAAATATCTTCCCGAGGATTAAATCCGAGGGGGATATTATAGGCGACAATGAACTGCACAAACGATATCGAATCAATATTAACTATATAGATTTAAAACAATGAAAAATAAGAATTTTTCTCTAAGAAAAACAAATAATTTCAACGAAGAATCTAAATATCTTCCCGAGAGTTGAACTCGAGAGGTATATTCTATGAGACAATGAACCGTACGAACGAAATTTGATTAATATTATCTAATTAGATCTAATTAATTATTAAATAACGAACAATAAGAATTTCTTATAAGAAAAACTAATAAAAACCAATAATTTTGAAAGAAAAATTGCGCAACTATGTTTTTTTTCTCAATTCTCTTGTAATGGAGTTAACGAATATTTAATAATTAAATTTAGGGAATGTGCGAAACAACTATAATGTTCCATCCCAATTCATTTAGAAGGGCATTTCATATGTTATAAGCATTGTTGGAAACAGAAGAGTTTATTTTATTTAAATTTTTCCACTTTTAAACTATTTGTTTTATTTGCTGCCCTAAATACCCACTAATGTGACTGGCAGGACATCCTTTATAAGGTAATAAGATAGATGTAAATACAAATCCAAGTGAAATATAATGGGCGGTGACAGCAATGTAACTTTCGTTGTTACACGATATCCAACAATCTGTTGTTATACACACACTTTCCATCTCATATATTACATATATTAAATTTCTGCATTCCATTAAAGATTTGTATATAGTGCAAGAATTAAAGAAATGGATATAACTTTTCTTGATGGCCGACTATATATCCAGGAAAACAATTTTCGAAATTCTCTATTCTCGACGACGATGCTAAAAAGCTGCATGTCATCTATAAATAAGTTGAGCAAGTCTCGGTAATTTTTTTTCTTTGCGTCTTGCGATATGGGTTTGACTATGTAAGGCATTAACGTTTTTTGTCGTTTATTCGACAGTAGATGTAGAGTTAGTAGATGATATCAATAAGGACATTGAGCACGCAGAAAGTACAGTTTGAGATTATGCACGGTGAAAATATTTAAAAACAAATTGCATTTTCCCAGAATCTAATATTACGATATTACCTACCTATCTACTATGTTTCATTATTTTTTTTTGTTAATATCTTTTTATTTGGTCTGTCTAGTCGTTTTTTATAATTTTTTTTACTTACTTAGCTTAGTAATTGGGACCTCTGTCCCAATTAGTAGGTACTAGTTAGACAACAGGAATAAGGTAAAATGAAGCCCGTTATATACTTTTTCTGACAGAAAAATAGCATACAAACCTCGGGAAGTAAAATAAGAAAGTCTCAGATCACATGTTCCTCACCTCGGTTCCACCTCGGTCGACAATTGCATGTGATCATATGTGAATTACATTTCTTATTTTTCCTCCCTAGGTGTGTAATATACTATTGTATTGGAGTATTTTTAAAGATCAAGATCAGAATTAAAATATATTGCAGTAACTATGAACATACTTTTGTTAAAAAAAAAATAATAAATGTTACCGTAAAACATCGTAATAAATGACTGTTTTGTTTTTCCTTCTTTTGCCGCAAGAGCTTATATATGGTAAATATAACTGCTCAGAGACCGGAGACGGAGCGAAACATAGTGTTTGATAAGATTAAATATTTCGCTTTTATTAAAAGAATTAAAAATAAAATAGTTTTTGGTTTATTCACTAATTAAAATGTTTTATTATTAGAGGGTGTATGGTATGGGTGTATGGTATGGGGCTGATCTTGGATCAAAACATGAGAATGCTTTTTCTTAAGATGATTCCTTAAATTTCCAATTGTTGTTGCTGGAAGGTCAAAAAGTTCGCGGAATTAAGGGGTTGGTGAGGTTAGGTTTACTCATCCAGATAGTCACTAGTTGAACATCTCATTAATAGTATATATACCAAGTTTGAATCTAATCGGTTCATTAACTTTTCGAGTTGTCGACATGTAAATAAATGAATCAGGAAGAAGTCAGCCAGTATAGAGAAAATTGAACACCGCGCCCTTATTAAGTTCCCTATCAAGCAAGGCAAATCCGCTCAGATTATTTTTCAAGAGCTGTTGGCTTTACGCGAACTGTGCCCATGGTAAAACCATTGAAACCACTACGACGGAAATCGTCGCAAAAGTAGCAAAACTTGTATTTGAAGTTGAAGAAAAAGCAGCTTTCAGCAATGATTAGAGTATCCTAAACAAGTATTTTGAATATTCTACATCATCATCTTGGCAAGACTAAGGTCAGTGAAATGGTGAAATGGGTTCCGAGAATGCTTACGCCACCTCAAAAACGTGAGCGTGTCGAGTGTTCTCGTCAGTTTTTGGAACTCTGTGGAGAGAGAAAGGAAGAAGTTATGGCCCAAATCGTAACTGGTGATGAAACCTGGGTTGATGAACTATGAACCTGAGTCGAAGCAAAAGTCGACGCAGTAGCATATAAAAGGCACACCTCCTCCAAAGAAGTTCAAAATGACACAATGGGCTGGCAAGATCATGACGACTGTGTTTTGGGATACAGAAGGCATTTAACTATAACGGAACAGTACTATACGGAAGACTATAACGGGACAGTACTACGCTTCTTTACTGGAAAGATTGAACGAAGCCATCAAGGAAAAAATAAAGGAAAGTTATCAAAAGGTGTGCTTCTTCTGCACGACAACGCACCATGCCATTCACCGATGCGGCTTCAAACAATTGAACCACCTACCCTACAGTCCCGACTTGGTACCTAGTGACTATTATTTATTTCCAAAAATGAAGAAAGGCTGCGTGAAAAAAAAATGACGACGATGAAGAAGTGAGGTTTTAATTTCGGCCTATTTTGCCACCAAAGAGAAATCGTTTTTATTCGATGATGTAAACAAGTTATTTGAGAGATCTGAAAAATGTATTACGGTTAAGGGAGAATATATTGAAAACAGCACCTACGTCATCAGGGGCACCCTTTCCATGCCCCGTCTCTGTATAATTCCAGGAAATTCTAGAAACATTGCTAAAATAATTACGAATCTGTAATATTATATAAAATATAGATTTGTTTCGGTACTGAGATATTTGGTGAAATAATAATTTCTATGTCACAAATCAAGTTGCCCATAGCATGTTTCACAGTATTATGGACAATAGGCGCATTACAGTTGCCTTTTATAAGATTTGGTATTCTTTTTTTATATTTGTGTATAATGAGTGATAAATCCCAAAATTAGCATTGCAATTGTCTGCACTAAGACCTGATACTTGATCAAATGATAGGTTGTATGACTTCATAGACTTTTTAATAGCTTCTAGCAAGCCATCAGCAGATTCATTGAAATTTTCATAAAAATCTAATAGTTACAGAAAAATAAAACACTACAAGAGGAAATATTTTAATGTTTTTTTTATTTGATGCTTCTGTCTGGAGGCAGAAATACACTTCATCATTCAAATCATTAACAACACTTTCCACAGAATATGGACCTAAGACTTCTGTCACTATTCTGGTCCATTTTGGTTCTTGCCAATCATATTTTCTTAGCTATTTTAGAATCTATATATAATTTTTTGGTTAATTTATTTAAACAAACCATGCAGTTGTAAGACAGATTATGTTTCACAGTGTGAAAAGTCAATGCTAATTCCACTGTTGTTGTAAACCTAACCTAACCTTTTTTTTTTTTTTTTTTTTTTTTTTTTTCGTTGGAAAAATGCGTTTCCGCATCATCACCCAGGCCAGGAAGGCGATGACCGGGCGGTATGTGCGGCACCCGGCGTCTGCCATTTTTAAGGCACCCCACTAAAAAACCAACGGCTGCCCACGACGCTGCCATGGGACGTCACGGGATCGCTTTCGCACTCACCGTGACGCCCCGGCGTAACTCCTCCGTATAGGGGTACCCCGGGCAACCAGTGTACCCCTACCACATAGACCTAGTGCAATGGCGAGAGAGGTCGCCCCCCCCTCTCACCTAGGCCTACGGCTGGGAAGGAATGGGCTGAACCCTTCTCCTTCGCAGCCTCTCCCGTTGAGGGCAACACCACCGGTCACGGCGCCATCGCCTCGACCCCCGGTTGACTAGGCTCCACGCGTAAGGCAGCTGCCTTCCCCCGGATGCGTGGAGCCTTGCAGTCTTTGCTCCCCAACACGTGGCCTGCGGAGAGGCCTCGATCGGCACAGACCGCGCACCGCAACATTCCGGTGCAGCCTGAACGGGTGTGACCCGCCACGCCACACCGGAAACAGGCGGTGCTGCGATCTACCTCGGAAGGGCAATTGGCACGCATGTGCCCGAGCTCCTGACACTTAAAGCAGCGCAATGGCCGCTCCGCCAGGAGCTCTACCCTCACCGAGCTCCACCCAACGAGGACTCTCCCCGCAACCACCAATGCTTTCGCCGCATCGACTGGGAGTCGGGCAAAGGAAACGCCCAAACCCCCGGAGCCCCGACGAATCTCCCCAACTTGGAGAGACTCGCCAGGACAGTCGGTGATGCGGCGAATCGCATCCTCCACAAGGTCACTCGTAACTGAGTCATCCAGGCCTTTTAGCCTAACGGCTACACGCCGAACAGGCCGGACGACATCAGCCACCCCGTCGAGCACTGGGCGAAGCTTCGCCACCAGTGATTCGGCTTGCTCCGGAGTGCCTTTGGGCAACTCTAGGAGCCTAGCCCCCGCCGCTGACTTGCGGATCCTAAGCCCATCCCTGAGGCCGATGTCGCCGAGATTAACCATCTCGGCGGCACGCCTCAAGACATGGGCGTAGGTTACCCCCGCTTCCGCCACCCCGCTCTGCAGTTTAATCAAAACTGCAGGGGACCGCGGGACTGGCAGCTTCGGGAGTCCGGGACTCGACTTCTTCGACTTCGGCTTCTTGCCCTGAGTCGAACGACCACCTTCGTTTCTGGCCACTGTTTTGGGAACCGGCATTTGGGGGTGGCTCTTCTTTTTCCCCTTGCCTAACTTCCTCCTCGAGACTGTCGTCCACGCCTCCTCTCGAACCTGAGGAGCCGTCGGCAGTCCCGACTCCGAGACAGTCGCCGCGACTGCGACCGACTGCCTCCTCTCCGCCGCGAGTGGCGGCCGGTGGCTCCGCGCCGGGAGGAGACGCTCTTCAAGTCCTTCAAAGCGGGAGTTAATTAAAACTCCCACTGAGGACAATACGGAGCGTCTCAACTCCTCAACCACGTCTGGACCCACCGACGACGACCCGGACGGTAACTCCCCCGACGAGATCGGAGGTCGACCGACAGAGGACTTAAGATCGTCAAAGTCCTTGCGAACCTTGACGATCTCCTCCCTGAGGAAGGACACCTCGCGACAAAGACGAGCGTTATCCGCCCGCAATTGCCGCGATTCCTCAGGTTCCCCCCTGAAGGCCAGAACCTCAACGACCTCGAGGAGACTACTTGAAGCCTCCTTCAGAGCTTTCACCATCGTGCCCTTCAGGTTTCCGCTCTTTTTGTAGACCTCGAGGATCGAGGCTGCACCTCTCATGGCTACAGCGCGAAGCTGTTGCGCATCTAAAGTAGAAGTCGGCTCAATGGTGGGAAGCGCCTCCAAGGACAGATCGTCCTCGGAAACCGGCGCACTCACCACCAGAGCCTTCTTCTTCTTTCCGCGGAGGGCCCGAGCGCTCAGTGCGCGCTCTAACTCGGCCTCCTCCGCCTCCTCCTCCATGGCCCGCAAATCGGCTTTCGCCTGGGCGAGACCACTCCCGCGTCCTTTGGGTGCACCGCGTCCACGCCGAGCGGTGCTGCACTTAGCCACTGCAGCACCAAACTCGGGATCGGACTCCGATGCGACCTCGGGGGAAGGCCGGATCACCCCGTAGCTCCGCTTCCTACGAGCGGACAGCTGTGGTTCTGATAGATCATCAGAATCTGTCAGAACCACAACCGGACTCTCCCGACCACGCCTCACACTCAGTTTAGTTGAACAGGTCGGTGTGGTGTCGACCTGTGCAGGGACTCCTGCTCCAAAGCGGTTCTTGCCTCCCCCGTAGTACGAGAGGCAGACGGTAGCCGGGGCTACCGTGAGGGATTGCACAGCGTCGTCGCTGACACCCTCCCGGGGACTTATTTTAGGAACTGCTTTTTTCATGTTGTTTTGGGCGCTCTCACCATTACTCGATCCTTTGGCAAGCGCCGAACCGCCGGACCGACACAAAACAGCTAAAAGGGGACAAAAGACACGCAGAAAGAAAAAACAAAACAGGACAAGACAAAACACAAATAGGGTGATTTTTTATAGAGGTTGTCTTCCTCGCAGCCAGACGATCAGAGCAAGCTCCGTCAATCCAGCCCTCGTTCCCGCTCAGTGCGGGCTTCCGAGATCTTGTGGCCGTGCAATGCTCGCCCCGAAGGGCAAGCAGCCACATGTGCTAGTAGCTGTCCGCGCCGGCCGAAGCCGGTGCCCCTCATATCTGAGGGGACCTCCCCTATCCGCAACCCGGGGGACGCGCCAGATGGCGGCACTAGCGACCGCGCACTGGAAACCTAACCTAACCTAACCTAACCAAAGTTAACAAAACTTAATCAACTTAAAAAAAAAAAAAAAAAAAAAAAAAAACCTAACCTAACCTAACCAAACTTAACAAAAAAAAAAAAAAAAAAAAAAACCTAACCTAACCTAACCAAACTTAACAAAAAAAAAAAAAAAAAAACCTAACCTAACCGAACCTAACCAAACTTATTAACTTATTATTAACTTATTCATTGTCTATACTGTGGATATATTGCGTATTATTCTGTACTTACTATCACTAGTTGAATCAATATTTGAAAATTCAATTTTTTACTTACTATCACTAGTTGAATCAATATTTGAAAATTCAATTTTTTATGACTTTGAAAAATTGAATTTTCATTGAATTTTCATTGATTCAACTAGTGATAGTAAGTAAAAAATTTTTATTTTTAAAAATTTTATTCAATTTTTCAAAGTCATAGAATCAGTTTCGCTCGCTGATACCACCATCTATCGATTCCTCTTTTCATGCTCTATCCAGATATGGTGGCCATTCCTACCTAGCGCGCGGGTCCTATTCGGAAAATCTGCCCTATACTTTAGATTGCTTACAAAATACAGAGTAATAAATAATCGAGGGAGCAAAAATTTTTTTGTTTCGTTTATTCTGAGTTATTTATCAAGATTTTTTTAAAGTCGTAGAACAAATGATGTTGGGATTGATGTAGAGAGGCTGCCTGCAAAAGGTGCTCAACTAATTAAAAATAACCCTGTATAAATAGGTTGAGCAAGTCTCGGTCAATTTTTTTTTGTGCCTTGTGATATGGGTTTGACTATATAAGATGTTAACGTTCTTTGTCGTTTATTCGACTGCTCGGTAGATGTAGGGTTGGTAGATGACATCACTACCGACGTTGAGCACGCAGTAACTACAGTTTGAGCCTCTAGACGAAGAAAAAATTTAAAAATAAAATGCATTTTCTCGGAATACTACGGTACTACCTTTGTTATATTACAAACTTAAATTAGTAATTGGGACATAGGCTAATTAGACAACAGTAATAAGATAACATAAAACCAGTTATATACTTTTGTATTAGAGCCTGATCAAAAATCTTTATATTAATTAAAATATACATCGCATACAAGACACTGTGGTCTTGTTTTGCTTTCTTTTGCCCCAAGAGCTTATTTATTAAATATACCCGGGCAGAGACCGGAGCGAAGTGTTTCATTAGAGTTTGTTCATTGTTCATTGTTCATAGTGTTTCATAAGACTAAATATTCCGCTGTTATTAAATGAATTAATTTTTTTTTTTTTGTTTAAGAAGGATTCTAATTTCACTTATTAAAATATCTCAACTGTACCTCCGCACTCCATTAACAGCGAGTGTATTTGCTGAGGCGCAGAAGGTGTAGTAAGTGGCAGTTCTTGGATCAAAACGTAAGGATGCTTATTTTTAAGATGACTCCTTAAATTTCCAATTGTTGTCTTATAACTAATACTAACGCTACAATATCTACAAATGCCAATAACTTATCGTTTTTTTTATCAAAATGTTCCCAAATTGGGTTTGCTTCTCTTTTCGTTTCAACGTTGTCACTAATTATTAAATATCAAATTTATTACATATTTACACTTTAAAAAATATATTTACACTTTAAAAAATATATATATTTATACTTTACAAATATATATTTACTCTGAACTCTAACTCTTTATATCTTAACTTTAAACAGAATTTTTTATCGTTTTTACTTTGTTTCGCAACTAAGTAGGAGGAACATAAATGAATCTTGACAGCTTGTCAAATAATTAATTTATTTGTTTAAAAATATTTAACAAAGTGAATTAAATTACGACAATACATTGTAATTATTTTTTAAATTCAGATTAATGAGCTACTTTAAAAACATTAATATAATGGTGACATACAATACATTAATAAATATGAATGGTGACTTTAAATAATTCGAATGATAAAATAGTTCAGTGCAACATGTGCAGTGGTATATTTACCGAAGGGCTCGACGGGGTAATGCCCCGTGGGTATTCAAGTTTAGAGGGCCCCTTGGACTCTAATATACATCTATGGAGGGTAAAAGTAAGGAGGGCCATCTCCGTGTATTGAAAAGTGTCTCTCGAAAGGGAATAAATTAAGGGGGCACTATAGTAACAAGAGGAAAGATTTAAAAAATATCGCCACAAATTATAAATTCAGATACTAAATTTCCTATAAGTATCGTTTTCTCTTGCTACACTAGCGTAAGGGTCTTTAAGTCCTAACTCGCTGGATAAGAGTGGACACTTTCAACTTATCCGCCATACAAAAAGTTTGCTACTTAAGAATTTATTATCGAATAAGACAAAGACATTGTAATAAAATTTTGGGATCGAATATACTCGTAACGTTTTATATGCATTTGTAACGACGCCATCTATTTTTACCTTTAAGAAAACATAACTACATTTGTTAAACATCTTAGTACAGCGTAAAACCGCTAGGTAGCGCGACAATAATTCATGAATTTATTATTTAATACTCGTTAATTTAGTTAATTTTTCTTTTATGTTTATAAAAACTATTAAAAGCGTTTAAGAATTATAAACTTTTTAATAAGCTTAAGTAAAAGCCGTTTATCACACCTCTATTAATATCCCCACCACATTGCATATGAAAACTGATAACGTTGAGACAGTAGTCGTTTTCGGTGATCCTCGCCAACGTTGGGGCGCTGCAACGTTTCTTGACGTTTCACATAACGTTGCGCTCAACGACAACTGCCAACGTTGGGCAATAACGTTATTTCAATAACGCCCAACTCTAGTCTATAGTGACAAATGACATTTGTGATAAGGTGCTGTCGTCTGTCACTGTAATATTAATTACGTTTAGTAATTAAAAATCGTTTCCATCATCTGTTTTAACTTACATGTACCGTTAAATAGGTAATTACTTTTGCCAAAAATGCCATTATGAGAGTTTTGTTTCATGCATCACAGTAAAGGCCGAAAATAAACACATACTTTATTTGTATGCAAAAGTATAAAGCATAATTACCAAAAATAAAGTAGGTATAATACTATAAGTATGGTTGGCAACCCTAGTCGTGTCAGATGACGTCACATTTCCTTTCGAGTTTCGACAATGTTGGCGCGTTTTGGAAGTTTGAATTTTGTTCCCTTGATGTACACTTTTCACATAATATTTTATGGCTTTAAGTAATTAGTAAATAAAAAAAAATGTTTGAGACCATTTTAAATTTTATGCATATTCCCTATTATCTATCTTCTTTTACATTTCAATATAACATCAGTGTGTAATTGCAGCTTGGTTAATATTATTGTTTGAGTGTATGGATGTTCTTTAAGGGCTGAAATTAGTTATGGTTCTAATTGCAAAGAAATCTTTATTCTCATTTTCAGTCACACCAATATGAGTCAGAATCCTAATAAAGGACATAGAAAATCCTTTGGGTCCTTATACACCAGAAGGCATTTTTGTATGAAATTATTTTTATTTGAAAATTAATTAATTAAAACATGTAATTATTTTTGCAATACTCAATGCTTTTAATACATTCATACTATCAGACACCATTATCTACCCAATATTATTTTGGTTATGTATATAATGCAATAATGACAAAATGGCTAGGGCTTCAGGGGTGAGACTACTTGAATTTGAAGTTAATTGTTTACCTACACCGATTATATTTTTGCTACTGTATATAGCAACTGTTGTATTAATTTTTTTGAGATTCATCAATGTATATTAATTTGTGTTTTTTAAACATTAAGAACACATCATAAACTTCTTCCTTTCTTTTATGTAATAACATTTTTGGTTAATTTTATTAATCTATCATACTATATGTATTTTTACTTACCCAACCTATTTTATGGTATTTGAAGAAAACTGTACTCCAGGTCCAGTTTATTAACAATTGACCTCCATACAATGCAAGTGGCAATGTAGCTTTTTCTGCAAAATAATGTAAGTAAATATTTATAAATATAATATGTTCAACTTCAAACTTATTCCATTAACATACAACTGCTTATGATCAAATTGTCAATTATTATCACACATATACATACACTACATTTAAATTAACAATGATTTTTGTCTCACCGTTAAATATTAATGTATTAAAATTCCTTTGTATTTTATAATAAATTCTACAATGAGGTACAACCATTATAATTAATATTATAAACTTTCTGAAAAAACAAACATACCAGTAAAACCTCCACAGTCTTCATATATTTTATATGAAGCATAGCCCATCCCTGTATATAAGGCCGTCCACACTGGTGCAAACACCCACTTTGGTGGATTCCAGCTGGGTTTCTTAAGTGTATCATACCAGGAAGTACCAACTTTAGCTGTGACCTGGTTTGGCATGGTCAAAGATCCTACCCAACTCCCAGCATTGGGTAACACCATGGCTCCAATCATGCCCCAGTTGACCATCCCGATGATTTACCTTTAAATGAAAAAAGCATTTTTAAACAAATTGAGAGTAAATAAAAAAAATACAATAAAAATTGTAACACTAAATTTATTATATTTTACAAATTTCAGATACCTACCAATATATAATCAAATTACATAAAACTTACCTAAAAATATTATTTAATGATGATAACACAGCAATAAGGTTAGTGTAACATTAAGTATGTACGTATCATCTAAAAATAAAACTTAATACGAAGCACTTTGTTATGTCCCTTTCTAAATAATTATTTACATATAAGCATTTACGATTTTTTTTATTTTGGTGTTATTTTCAATGTTGTGTGTGTGAAAACTGAAAATAAGTTTAATAAGTTATTATTAATACAAATTACAAATCTTTACACATATTAATTTTAAAACTTTAGTATAGAAGTAATTGTTCACATAATTTATATACCTAGTAAAATACTTAACTTTTCTACTACTCTACTACTTTTCTGCGTAATACGAAACCACTAAAGTCACGATATGTTAAACGTCATACGACCAAATTAAAACAACAATACTTATATGTAGTTATTGCAACACATTCGTCATCTCAATTTTCCCGTAATATACATACTGATACAGTAAGTTTCATTATACATTTTCCAATTTTCTTAAAACTTATTTACATATTACTGATATTAGTTTACATTACGTAGTTCGTAACTTACTTGTTGGATCTTTAACTGAAAGCTGCACGTAAGTTATTTATCCATCTTTGATTCAGTTTAAATACATTTGAATTTCCAAGAAATTTCATTGCCGGTTCATAAGTAAACAAAATTACCCAACCTTGTAATAAATCGTCTTTTGGTTATCTGCGATTTCTTCAGTTCTGTTTCATGTTAATTTACGAAATTACGTCAGTACTAAATGTGGCTAAGTTTTTGATGTAGTTTTAATTTTCGGTGTTATATATCATACTAAGTAGTCTTGTTTAATAGCAGCATTGGTAAGTATTACTCAGGAATTAAAACAATGTCATATTCAAATGTATATATGCATTCAGCCATTTTTTAAATTTCATTATTTCAAATATATTTGTAATGCCATGTTTAAAATTTCAAATGCCAGAGGAGATCAAAATTTCTTTAAATGTTAATGTTAGTCTCCTAAGCCCACATTTATATACCTATCTAGGACACATTTGCCCTTAATGCCTCATCTAAATAATATATCCAGTAGAATATTGATGAACCCTTAAATATAGAAAGTGCCTGTTATACTTATTAAAGTAATTTTATCTAGAGTTTAAACAAAGTATCTTTAATACATTAAACTATTTTTTTTATAATCATTTAAGTACTCATAATAGATTAACTAAATCAATAAAAAAATCTCTTTCAAACAATGCAATGGCTTATCAAGCAGCTAGTTTATTTTTACAATTTATAATATGTGATAAATTCATCCAGATAACCAGTTATATACAATACATTTAAAGATCCATCAAAATTTATCCCTGACATTGTTAAAGATAAGAATATTTTTCATTAAACAAATAGTTCATATAACTATGTAGTTAGTAAATTATTGTTAGTTAATTATTTATAGCATTAAAAAACAATTAAAATATAATTATAGTTACATTAGTTGTATACCATATTAGGTAAACTGTTGTCATGTTTTTTTATTACTTACAAGAAGATAGGGTGGGTTATCTTGGCCCTAAATAAGTGGGTTTTATCAAAGATATATCATGTTTGTAAATTCTCATGAATAGATGTCATAAAAAGAAAGCCGATCAAACAGTACACAGATAATTATCATGAGAATTTATAGTAACATTGTCTCATAGTTTCACAAACTTATTATTACAATAATACAAAATGGATGATGTATACTGTGGCCTGTATTTGATTATTTTTTGTCAAAGAAATAACATGAAATGGTAAATAAGATTATAATTTATTCAAATTGAATTATTTTTTGTTTAGTTCACAGAGTACAAAGAATTTATTGAAAATTTTAAAGATATAGGATTTCTTTCCCTATACAAATATACAAAATTTTATAACTCTTATAATTTCTTGCACTTTTATGACAATTTTCAAACAAGAGGCCATATATATAGAAAGCCATATAAAGTGTATATATTAGAAGCATATGTTTATCATTAAAGTTCATGTTAAGACTAGGTACATGTTCAATAAATAAATTAATGTTATTATCATTGTATATAATAATAAAATGTTGCTTACAAAAGTGGTTAGTTTTTAAATAGTAATGTCCAGTTAATATAATACTATAAGATGTGACAAATATTGAATTAAATAAAAACAGGAAAGAATAAACGGAACATAAACTTATATCAAGTTTCCTTATATGCTCTCATTATTCAAGTGAAGTATCTAAATCAATGAAACCAATATAACTTTGTAGTTTATATATATTTATTATAAACCAGCCTGATTGATGAATTAATAAGAAACTATATAAAAATAAAATTTAAGTATATTTAGGGATTTAACTTGCATATAATTAATTAAATGTTACATAATATGTATTAACTATAACATATAGTGCAAGCGAACTTAGTCTCATTTTTTATAAAACTTTTTTTAAATTTTAAATTTAAATCCATTGTAATACTAAAGTGTTCTCACTTTTGTTTCAAGTTTTTTTTGTTTTTAATCATATTGTATTCATTTGATCTTATTTGATTTCTAATTTCTTATTTTAGTCTGAAACTTGTGTTAAGCATAGTATATTTTATAATCAAATAAATGGGGAGACTTGTATTTGTCCTTTTAGTACTTCAGTAAAATCAATACAATTTTTTTAATACCTATAATAAACAAAAGAGTTTAGTTTGCCGATATTTTTTTTAAAGCATGACTGGCAACTAATAAATCGATTTCAGAACACCAAAATCCCTCGTTATTTCATCAAAGCCGCTTAGAAAATAAAAATAACGTGATAAATATAAAACACTTTATTTATTTATTCGGATCACGCGGAATTTACTTGTCAAAGTCTTATCGCTGCCATCAGCCATCTCTCTGTTAAAAAATTTAGCCGAAATTGTTGATTACAGTTTTTGTACTATAATAATAATAATACTACTTATAACAACAGTAAGGTGTTGTGTAGTTATTAAATTTTAGTGTACTTATTATTTATAAAAAAATATTTTACTACGTATCATAAATGAACAATGTTAGTTTCGCGAAAGTACATCTTGCTTTGAATCAACATTCCTAAAATTGTAAGAAACTACTCAAAACACGTAAAAATGTTTTGTAACTGATGATGTCAGAAAATATTTTAATCTTTATTTGCTCGTGACGCAAGGCAATTCGCGTTAACGTGACAAATTTTTGTAAACTTCATTGCCTTTCCTAGAGATTTCCGGTTTTAGTAGGTCTAATGTAAATATATGATTACGAATAAAATTAAATAAATAATTTTCCAGTAATGGCGAACTTGGCAGTATTAGGGTCAATCATCCTTCCCAATGTTGGGGGTTGGGCAAATGGTTTATACTTCGCGGGTCAAGTCAGGAAGGAGAATGGGAAAGCCTGGTACGATGAGCTGAAGAAACCTGCATGGAATCCTCCCAAGTGGGTTTTCGGACCAGCCTGGACTGTTCTATACAGCGGGATGGGTTACGCTTCGTATCTGGTTTATGAGGAATGTGGTGGATTCACTGGTAAGTTTTTTGTCATATAACCATAAATAAAGTGAGGACTGAGATTCTAGTTTCTTGTAATATATAAGTAATACATAAGTCCATGTATCCATAAGAACACGATACAACCTTGATGTATTGTACAGTTGGACTAAATATATATTGCTTAACATTTACATTTTACTTACAATTATATATTTAAATAAAAAAAATGACTCTTGATTTTTGAAAGACGCCTGGTAGAAGTTTCTTGAAAAATGATCACATCTAAAATGCTAAATTCACCCGAGATGGGTGGCGGACCGGTAGCTCAATTTGTAAAGCGGCGAGACGGTTTCCAGAAGTCGCGGGTTCGAATCCCTGTCCGTATCGGTTTATTTTCATTATAGATATTTTTTAATATCTATAGATATTTTTTAATATTTTATTCTAAAATGATATGTTATTATTATATTTGCAGAGGATGCCGTCCTTCCTCTGTCTTTGTACGGCGCCCAATTAGCCTTGAATTGGGCCTGGACACCTATATTCTTTGGTCTTAGAAACTTTAAATTGGTAAGATATTTGTTATAAACTACCTATTAATAGCCCACGAATTCGTTTGAGTTGCACTCAATTTAAATATCAGAAAATACTCTCTACTCTAAAATGAAGGATTTTATAAAGAAAAAGTAGAATAAAAATCGGTAAATCCGTTTCAGATAGAAATCCAAAATGAACCAACTAATAATGATTAAGTTATTTGGAAACTTACAAAAAATCATAACAGTAAAAAAAAAAAATTCATAATAACAGACAGTTTTACTCAATAACTTTATTAATAATGTTATAATTAACTAGTTCATTGTCAAAAAGCCCTCAATGGGAGTTCTGAGGATTGAAAGCCTCTTCACTCTACGACCCTCACCTCAACACCACTTATGTTAAGCCTATAATCGCTTCCTAAGAAATTTACTAAAATAACAATTTCTCGGGTTATTTTCAGTTAAGCGTTGGATGTTTATTTTCTATTAACTTTTAATATTTATATTTGAAATTGTTTATTGTTAGCGATGTTATTCTATGATAATAAAGTTGTATTGGAAATTAAAAATATGCTTCGAGCTTAAAATAAAAACGGAACATTTTGAAACTAGTCGGGAAAAATATAATAACGTGAATACAGTCGGGTAAATACAGGGTGGACCACAAAGAATATACGTATTTCAAACTGATATATTTGAAGCTGAAAACAAGTATAATTTGTTTCTTTTGATAATTATTTTTATTCTTTGTACAAAAACACATTTTTTTTCTATAAGTGGTGTCTGCAAGTTGGTAAAATAAAATAAAAAAACATGCTTACATTATGTTTACGTAAGAAAAATATTATTTAGGAAAAAAAATAGAATGGTTTATTATGTACAGTTATAATTTTTAGCCACCACTTTTATACTTGTTTTAAGCTCCTAATAGATACCGGACTGTTTCTATTTCGTGCGACAGAGATAACGCTCTACGAAACCGAAATTAGCCAATTGCCTCTTTCCAAAGGTCGATGTGCAATATTTTTTGCCGGGTATTGTAAGTAATTGTAACTTAAAAAATTTAGTGAGATTATTGTATAGGCCTTCCTCGAGATATCGGTCCTGAGCGGGGCCGCCGTGGCCACTACGGTGTCCTTTTCTCGCGTCAATAAGACCGCAGGCGCGCTGTTGTTGCCGTACCTGGCCTGGCTCGCGTACGCCTCTTCCATCTCTTTCTACGTGTGGAGGAACAACCCGGAGAAGAAGGAGTAGGAGAGCTTCTATATTATGGTAAGTGGCATTTGTATATGTGTTTTTATTAGGAACTTTAATATGTCTGTTTTTATGTGGTTAACAATTAAAATTCAATATATCTTTATTGAAGTAGGCATTTACACGCACTTTTGAATCGTCAATTACATTAAATTGGTCAGTATAGTCAGTCTGTGAGTAAACTACCACCAGCTCGGAATGCTGTTCTGCTGAGAAGAGCTGGCCAGAAACTCAGTTGGTCAGTTGCTCTTTTTAAATTAAATTTAACATTATTTTACTTATAAATTATAACATCAGCAACCAAAAATTCCTGAATGTTATAATAAGATTTATCCAATAATATACTTTTAATTTTAGATTTAAAGCTAAGAAAAGGAAGATCTAAGATATCTTGTGGAACTATATTATATATGCGTATACTCAAGCCCATGAAGGATTTGTTAACTTTTTGCAGCCGAAGTTTTGGCTTTACGAGAATATTTATATGCCAGCTATTAACATAGCTTATTTAAATTTATAAAAATATAGAATGAAAAATAAACCGATACGGCCAGGGATTCGAACCCGCGACCTCTTATCTATTCTGATATTAATGAATAATTGTATTGTTTCAGATTAATTGAAAAGCACAAAATCATCACTACGAACAAAGAAAAATCGCAATACATAATAATAATAATTATTAATTATGCTTAGAATAATTTATTGCATTTTTATAGTTATTTTTATGATATATATATTATATAATTATATAGCGTAAGTTTAAAGTGTCCTTTCACAATTTGCATTCCTATGCATTTACGAATCGAATATTGTTTATTTTAAATTTTTGATATATATTGTATATGTTTAAAAATAAATGGTTATAAATAATAATTTGTTTTATTTAAACCCCATTTTTTATGATAACATTAAAAATATGACGTGTTTTATTGTAAACAAATTTTTGAGTTTGTTTTATTATGTCATACTGCTGGTCATTTATTTTAACTTTGTATGATTAGTTTCATTGGCCGTGAAATTCAATAACCTTGAGAGTAAAATCTTTGCTGCCTAAAATATATTCCCAAATTAATTATTCGAAGTATTGTATCATAAGAAATTTTATATAGCAAAAGCCGCAAGCTAGCTTATAGTAGCTTGCGGCTTTTGCTCTAGTCTTATCACAAAAAAAATACAAATAAAGTTATTTTATTTTAACAGTAACGAAATATAGCAGTCTGTAGGTTTTTGGGGCTGGCGATTAATTATAGACTGATTTTTTTGTTAATGACTTATAGCATAAACTAAAGTATTAAATATTAAAAAAATTGAAAAATAATAATAATAATACCAGGACAAATTACACACATTGATCTAACCCCTAAGTAAGCAAATTATTTGCTTGTGCTAAGGATGTTAGACTACGGATACAAATACATAGAAATATACGTAAATACTGAGAATTTATTTAATAAACGACCAAACCCAGAAACAGACATCTATGCTCATCACATAAATGCCTGTCTCTGCCGGGAATCGAACCCGAGCCCCATTGCGCCGTGACACGTTAGGCGTCTGCGCTAACCTCTCGACCAACGGGGCGGTAATAATTTATTTACAGTTTACATAAATTACAAATTTGTTAATAATTAATATTATTATTACTGAGAAAAAGTATTCTACTTAGTTCTTTTTTTAAAAGGTAACTAATTTTAGAAAGCTGAAGATCATAACCTTTTTTTAGGTACCTAAATAAGTTTTTCTCCACCACTTTGTTAACCTTTTTGCTGTTGCTTAGAAATTAAATTAAAAATAGAACCTATCGAAAAAAATTTTTTCAATTCAAGTTGAAGGCCTCGTGAATTATATTATTGTTATTAAGTAATTTAAAGTACATTTTTCATCGTAACAGACAGCCATTAATTACATTTTTATAGTATATATATATTTTTGAGTTGTGACTGATATAAGCCCTCGTGAAGAGGGTGCGACAGGGTATTAGCTTAAAAGGTATCGACGTAATTCTTATAGATTAGTTCAATCTTTATGGAATGGTTTATTAATTGGGGATTTAAAACGGAATTGTATTTTTTAGGCCTGGATTGATTTGAATGCCAAATAAAGGGACAGGCTTTGACCATTGTGGAATAGGAGCTTACTTAAACCTCCATGTTCCACTTTGGGTTTGCGGATTATATGATCGCATTCTACAAAAGCATGAAGTTGTCTTCAATGACCAGATCCAGTAGAAATAAAATTTTAATTGATTATACGAAGTGTAAGGTTAAAAAGAAATTTTAAATTAAACTAATCAGGCTTTTTTTTTTAGTAGGTACAAAGCGTTCAGATATTGTTTATGTTTATTTAAAATACTAATTGCCACCGTCATAGAAAATAATATTTTAGCCACATACAGGAAGACCTATGTAGCGATTAAGACTTGAAGATCAGTGACAGCGAGAATGAGAAAAAAAAGAAAAATATAATAATAACTTCACTATTATTTTGTCCCTTAGAGGGTTTGCGAAATACCATGGGTATGGATAAAGTGATGTATTTATATATAAATACGAGTTATTTGAGAATAAATTGAGATATTTAAAGAAGACACCCCGGTTGAGTGCCAAAGCGATCCCGTGGTGTCCCATTATGACGCTGCGGAAACCGTCTGGCTAAGTGGGTGTGGGTCCCACATAACCATCCCCAACTTCCCCTGGGTTTGGGCGTGTATCTATATTGGATTCTAAACAAAAAAAAGGTATTTACTTACATTACTTCAAAGGAATTTAATGACAACATACATATTAATAAGTTTGTAAATGTCAATTCCGTTATACAATATTCGGGAAGTGGATCCGCTATTAATTATATTGCAGTTTTAATATCCTGGAAAATACCCTTTTTACAGTAAATAAATATTATTACTCTAATGCTGTTAATATAAAAAAAAAATTATAAAAAGTCATGTCGAAGATGGTGAACGTTAGTTTGATGCACCAGCGCTATTTTTTTCATACCATTAGTAACGATCATGTGTTAATATCAAATAAAATAGTAAAAAATACATCCCTAAAACGCTAACACGCTACAATCCTGAGTTAGGGTGGTTATATGCCAACCTATCTAAGTCCAACAATATACCTTAACTATCATATACCTACTTACATGTATACTGAGGTGTATATTCTCTTTTGTATTGTATATAATCTATTGATATAGTAAGCATTGGTACCACCACGCTGTCTACCCAAACAATAAATTAATAACAGTTTAATAAAAACAAATTAAATCATTGTTTTAATTGAACATATTTAATCATATAACTTATTATTTACTTTTTGCTTATAAAATAGGTAATGATTTTTCTTAGAATAATTTTGAAAGAATAGCAGACGTACGCCATGTAACTCACTAACTCACAACTCATTACAAACGGATAAAAATAAAAATGTTAATTTAACTTCTCATTCATTCTGTCTGTGACAGTATTTTCGTAAAGCATAAGTAAACAAAATTTTGTTTTGTTATTTGAATATATTTTCAAATATCTTTAATGTCCATAAATACGAATAACATTCTATTATTATATCTTATTTTATTTATTAGCCTAATTTTTATTTTTGGTGCGTTTACAAATCTGAATATTATACAAATTAATTATTTAATTAATTAATATGTAGTATTGATTAACTACACCTGATCGTTTGAAAACTAACAACAAAATTATTTAATATTCTATTTTCGGCATTCTTTAAAACGTGTCAATAGAGCCAGTTAAAGCCTCTACAGGCTTTTAACAAAGTGCGTATTTAAAGCCTAAATCCATTGTTTGACATGGGATAGAATGATTATCAAATGTCAGGATGGATTTACTTTATTTATATTCATTTACATTTAGGACAGACATATTAATGACGGCTTTTTCTTCCTCTCTCTTTGTTTCAGGAAATTCAAAACAAAATACATGCTCTTAAAACATACAACATCTATCATAAGAATAAATTATACTAAATGCGCGCTGCATTCAAGCGATATCATCATACAACAAACAAAATATATGAATACACGAACATATCCGAAACATTTACATTATTTCGAATATAGCGACGTTGTTGACGGTTTTGAATAAGGCTTGGTTTCAAGCAATCGTAATGCTATACTGTACTATATCTTTTTCGTCTGAATATACCTAATGATTTCCTCACAGGCGGGCAGGTGTATGCCATACATACAGTGACATATAAGTCAACATTAAGTCAGAAAGTTATTAAAAATTTTAGAGATAATAAAATATTTAAATTAAAAGCTTATTATTGATTAATTATCGATTTTACTCTTATTTGCATTTTATGGCTGTTATTCTTCAACTATTGGATTATATTTATTGCAAAATTAAATTATCTGCTGCAATTTTTAAAGTATATAAAATTAAATAAATATATCGTAATATATTATAGCAATTACTGGAACTTTATTTAACGTCAGAATGTGTGCTGCATGTCACAAACACAGCAATGCTCATCAGATACCGTCATACTTGCGTTCTGAACATGACTCTCGTAAATTACATGATATCCTTAGTAACAATAGTAAGTGACATGTTAAGTTTAACATGAGTTGTGTACGTACTTCCTAATTCCTTGCAGATATAACTATAACCAGTAATTAATATAACATTTTAACAATACATTTATATGTCAATATTCATTTTCAAATCATATAACTTATTGATAATTTGTATATTTTTAATATTATATTATTGTATAATTACGTCAAATAATGTAAAATATGCGTTAAAATTATGAATATATTTTGTATTAAAATAACAAGATCCATTCTGTTTATTCAAAACCACGCAGAGATAATAACGGAAAGACGATATTGTATTATTACAATTGTAATTATTTCTGTAATTTGCAAATATTAATATTTCTTTCTTTTATAATTAAAACTATTGGAAGAAGTTGTACGACTGATATAGACTACATATTAACATAACTAAGGGACAATTTAACAGACAGAAACAGAAAAGTTAGTATATCATTTGAATATCTAGGGACTTTGCAGTCTACTAAAACAATCATGGAATGTAGGCCTAATGTTCGATGGCTAGTTTCAACTAGCAAGCCAAGTTATAAAGAATAAAATAAGAACTTACGGGTTTAGAATTTGCGACATCTATAATATAATTCGTGTATAAAAACTAGTGTATAATATCTACTGTTATACAAAATAAGTATAATATCTACTGTTATACATAATAAGTTATACAAAAAAATATATATTGTTCAACTTTAACTTTAACTTGGCACAATTCCATCTCACTTCTTTTGTCGTAGAAGTCATTGACCAAGTCATATATTATAATTTTCAACTTGGTTCTCATTTCACATTTATGTTTTTTATGGAATATTATCTACATACTTTTTACACAGAAATGAGTACTTAATCGTAATCATATAATACTTTTGTTTATTAATCTACTTTATTTTCTTACGTTTATGAGTCACATACACCTGATCGTCTTTTTTTGTTATATTATTTTATTATTTATGAGTAATGATCTTACACTATTGACGTGCTCTAAATATTGAAATGATAATTAATACTAAATCCCACTCAATAACGTAACAAATACAAAAGTTGACGACACTTTTATAAATACTAAAACCAGTGATGGTTCGCAATAAAAATAAGGGTGGTGAACCACGTGGTATATTCACAAGAAGTCCTTAAAATCTACATAAAGATTGGCAGTCATCAATTTTAAGCGCCGAATTTTACATTACAGGGTACTAAAGTTCAGTATTCCTAATAAAGTTAATTAATAGAGACATATCGCACACCTAGTTAAAGAGTCACGCAACTCAAAATAATTCAAAAATGACTTTTTACCATTACGGGAATCTACGATCAAAACTACATAATCTCCAAAGACACCTGTAGAAAAAGTTCCATAAATAAGATAAAGACGGCGCTATAAACTTCTATTCCTGACTCGCGGGGTCCACACCCCCGTCAACAACACCCGCTCATTACCAGTTGCGACCTGTTAGCTAAAGGGATGGGTGCTGTATGTTTAATTAAAGACCAGATTATATCGAGTTGAGCGTGTATTCATGGTTGACCGCGTATTGAATACGTAAATTATTTTTAGTTAAACTAGTCTTCGTGGTTGAACTGGTGATAAAATAAGGCCGACTCTTTTACTATTTAGACTTAGGGGAGTGTTTGTTTACAAACGTAAGTATTATTTTTTTACTAACTAAAAATAACTTATTATTGTTGAAATTATTTGAATTAATCGAATATTGTTGGTTAAATGAAAATCGCCCTTATTGTTGTAACTATAGCTGCTACAGTTCATTTGAATATAGGAATATTTTGGATTCAAGTTTTATTTGTCCAAGTGATTCAAAAAATATTATTAAGAAGGGTCGACTTCGAGTTATTATATGTTTTTTGAGTTAATGTAGTCTTTGTGGCTAAATCAACTTAAAGATTCTTATTTCTCAGAAGATGAAGGGTCGTGGTCAACTACTGATCAAAATGGCCTTATCATCTGGTTTAAGTGAATCCGAGTGCAATGATGTAGAACGGAAGCTTCAAGAGTGCACACCATTGCCTTCAACCAACACCACAGAATCAGAAAATTTTGCAAATGAACCAGTGGGTAATGATAATGAGTTGGAGGCTCACGAGAACACACTGAATTCACAATCTACGTCAAACAGATCTCAGGTGAGACCATCCTACTTTATTTTACCAGTCAATAGTGAGGGTAGCGATTTTGATGACTCGGATAAGGATTCGCATTACACTTTACCTTGCGAGAAGGAAACTCACTGTCCACTCTTCCCCATTACAAGGAAAAGATTTCTCTCTTCTACTTCTTCTTACTCGTCATCAGATAGTTCCAGCAGTTCGTCGTCGGATAATTCTAGCAGCACAAATAACAGTAACAAAGAAACAGGAAAAAGTGGAAATGTGCGTCGCTAATTCATTGGGACTTGAGAAATACCGAAGGGAGAAATAATCTATCTCGAAATGAAAGCCCAAAACCACACTCGGTTTACAGACGCCTGGATATGGATGCTACTACAGCCGATGAAATCGTACTTGAGGATCCCTTCGATAATGAACAACAGTCTGATCAGTGTGCAGGCTCCGGCGATGACATTGGAAGTGAACAGGGTAGCATTCACAAACAAACTAAACTCAACACTAGCGGAAGACGTACACAACTTATCAGAGAAAACCAAGAACTTGTGCTTTACCTATGCAAAAACAAAGCTTTCGACGAAGGGGAAGCTACACGAATACTATGCAACACGCCTGAGGGGATTGCAATTCAGTTCAACAGAAACTTCGGAGAACGACTTACAACAGCATTACGTATTGCCCGCACATTGGTATTTCAAGAATCGCATGAACAAAGATTACAAAGAGCAAAACAATACGAACTAGAACACGACATAACCGCCAACGATCCCAAAGTAATAGAAAGGGGATTAAACAATCTATACAACCTACTCGAAAATAATCATATAAACCCTTATGTATTTGGAAAATTAACAAAAGAACATTTCTACGGACAAACAGATAAAAAAAACAATCTATTCTTCTACGGACCACCGAGTACAGGAAAAACAATGATAATGGAGAGTTTAGTAAACATGCACTACAACTAGATTACCTATAACCTAAATCTTATTGTTAAACGTATTCTGTGATTTATTAGGTGTAACGATTAGAAATTTGGAATATTTTATAATGTTCAACATTAAAGTATGATGGTAGGTCGGGATTACTATTATATTGAAAGTAAGTACCAAAGAAAAAGTCTGATTTTTGTTATAGGTATTTTAGACAGACATAGGTTAATCTAAAGGAAAATACGTTGTTTTATTATTTTCATTAATGAAGAAGAAAACTGTTTTCGTACTAATTTAAAAGATAATGTTAGTTTGAGCAATAATACTAGTTGAATATAATTATCTTTAATCACAGACATTCCTTAAATATTTTGTTAAAAGTAATTCTGTATTATACTATATGTCTTTTTTGATTAAATATAACTATTTTTATGTTTTTACAAATCTATTCGTAGGTTTATAGATTTTTTATAGAAATTCGTAAAAATGTTGCTTTTTTGTTTCTTTGTAACCTGAATAAAGGTAATAACTTTTTAAAATATTTGTTTTATTATAATAATCGTTCCGAAAATACATACGAGTAATATAATAATGTAGATACGCTACTATTTGCGGTTAATACTAGATACATAAATACAGATTAACAGTACACTAATTAAAAAAAATTCAGTAATATGAATTCAATTCGACTTAGTAAAAATATTAAACATTGATTGTGTCTTGAATATCAACCTAACTCAAAAAACCGAAATTGTGAAACATGAGTGGTATTTGATGGAAAACCATTATCACAATAATTATCTGCGTAAAATTATATACAAGAACCTATAAGAATGTTTTTAATATAGTAAACAGAAATGAAATGAAACGTTTTTTTCGATTCCTGAAAAAAGTGATATTTAGAGTTGAGCTAGTCTTTAACTAGGTGTGCGATATAATCCAATGATACAAATTTAATCGTTTCTGATTTTTTCCTTTGTACCCAAATATCTGTTTGGATGCTAAATACAAACTTAAGCTGGAACTGGGTTGGAGTATTGATCTACAGGTCAGTCACTGATAAGAATATCGATTTTTGGATGTTAATATCTAATTAGTCGTTTGACATGTCTTTATTAAATTTGGATTTTTGTGGAACAGTTTTTAAGTTGTGAAGCATAAGCAGCTCCAAGTGGTTGGTGTAATATTGAGCACGGTACTTCTCGCCAGTTCTGTCAGCTTAAACTTTGTTTTACCCTCTACCACGTGTCTAGATTGTCATAGAGATGCTTTAAAAATTAAATTCTACTTTAAAATAATATTAATTAGGGGTATAAGAATTAAATATCATCATATTCCTTCCTGTGATAATAACATTATATTACGCTGCCATTAGCCATGGTAATTCAACTCAACTCCTAACTACATTAGACTTGAAGACGTCTCACAGACTGCAAGTTTCCTTGCTCTGTACTCGTTTATTGTAATTATTTACGAGTTTTATTTAATTACGTAGCGGATAGGGTAGGTTGAGAAATATGCTAATTACGATTAATTTGAATCAGATTCTAAGAAGTATTTATTGTAAACTCTTCATTTCTTCAGCAATAACACACAGCAATTCACTGCGGATAGAGTTTACCCTCATATATCTCATGGTGAGCCATTGAATGAAAACTACCAGGATTCCATGACCATCCGGACGCGTCTTAGCATTCCAAATACTAAACAATCGACCTGGAAAGTACATGACCAAAATATAGCGGCCCTGTTAGAGCACCCGGGCTCAAATCAGGTACTCGATGCGCAAGTAGAGACTTTCCAAAATACTATTTACGACTACTTTAATGAGCACTATCCACCTACGAATCGTTATGCTCACAATAATAAAGAAAACGGTTTTAAATTGAAAATGAGGAGGAAAAAAAGAGATCTTATAAAGAAACTTCGTATAGCCAAAGCCTTAGGCGATAATCAACTTAGTCACCAACTGTCTAGGGCATTGCGATCAATTCTTAAACTTATCCAAGGTATAACAAATCAAATAACGAAAAATCGTGATAGCTTTGATCGGGCAAAACATGAAGTAGACTTTGATAAAAATCCTTTTAAATACTCAAAAAACATTTTCAAAGATCAAAAAGGTAAGCTTCTCTTGACCAACGAGTAAATTTTCGACCATTATAAAAGCACATACGAAGTGCCAGAAAACCAAAGACTATATGGGGATCCAAACGAACACAAACCTGAGACTCCTACTGAAGATTTTCAAGCCAACCCACCAACTTTGGAGGAAATCAATAAAATAATTAAAATGAAACCATCTAAGTCAGCACCAGGTCCGGATGGTATCCCTTATATAGTTTACAAAAAATGTCCGTCGCTCCATAAACATCTTTTAAATATATTCGGTAAAATCTGGTCAAGAAAGCAAATACCGGTATCGTTCGGAAAAGCCCTTTTTGTCCTCATTCCGAAAAACGACAATGTCAATAATCCCAAGGGTACTAGACCGATAGCCCTAACAAATACAATTTCCAAAATATTTTTCTCTTTTTACAAACTAAAATGACGCAATTCATGATTAACAATAGATATTTCAGGCCTAATCACCAGAAAGGGTTTTTGCCCGGAATTTCTGGATGCCTGGAACATAATACGTTAATATCGGAAAGCCTTAAAGATGCTAGAACTAGCGAGAGACAAATTACGGTTTGTTGGATAGACTTAGAAAACGCCTTTGGGTCGGTACGACATGAACTAATGATGTTCGCGCTTAAATGGTATAACTTTCCTATGGTAGTTCGCGACATTATTGCATCATATTATTCAAAATTAAAATTCTCAATAATTTTTAATGAAAACCATTCAAAACCACTTAATTATAACGTTGGTTTATTTCAGGGCTGTTGTATTTCTCCTATTATATTTAATATAGTTATTAATATTTTAATAGACAAATTAATTAGAAATGAAAAAAAGTGGGGCTATCGGTTTAAGTTCAACAACAAATACACAGAATCCATACTAGCTTTTGCAGATGATCTCGCGATACTGACACGTAATCCGAAACAATGTCAGGTACTTTTAAATGTAGTTGAGGATTTCTGTACGTGGACGGGCGGATTGAGGACAAAACCAAGTAAATGTTTTAGTCTGTGTCTGGGTAGACGGAATACCAAATATACCTCTTACGATCCGGGTCTTATAATAGGCGGTCAGTGCGTTAGTACGGTTACGGAAGCAGCTCCGTTTAAATTTTTAGGTAAAAAAATCGATTACCAAGGCCGTACTCCATCGTTGGATGTAATAGTCGATAGCTTTTTAAACGATCTCAAAAAGGTAGACAACCAACCAATAAGTAACGTCAAAAAAGCTTGGATTTACGATAATTATTTAACATCACGTCTAAATTGGCCTTTCCTCGTGTATGATATAAATAAAACCCTTTTGTCAAAGTTAGATGCAAGCGTCATAAAGACATTGAAGTTATGGCTCGGGTTAGCGCACTCAGCGGACTCTTCAACCTTATTTAGAGACCGTAACAACTTTGGATTAAAATTAAAGAAACCATCGGAGCTCTACAAACATCTAAGAGTTACCAAAAGACATATCATCGGAAAATCTAAAGATGATACTGTAACTTCTCTCCCAAAAGACAAAGTTGCCTCAGAGCTCGAGTCACGACTTCAATTCCATAAAAAGTTTATGATAGGTGCTCAAACAAATAAAGTAGGGCTAGGATCAAGTAGGAAAGTTCAAGACATAGACATAACAAAATCTTTTATTCGACAAGACGAAAACGATAATTACCGACTCCACGCGATGAGCCTAGAAATTCAAAACGAATGGGTGACCATAGGAGATTTTTGTATTCCACTAGCTTTGAAGTGGCGCACCTTAATTTATGATTGGTCCCCAGAATTATTAAAATTCTATCTTAATGCATTCCAAATGACTCTCCCAGATCAAAGTAATTTAGTAAGATGGGGCAAAGCCACCGAAAAGTCTTGCAACATCTGTGGGGAGGCAATAGGAACCGCGAAACACCTATTAGTAGGGTGTAGGGTACTTCTAGATAAAGGTCAATACTCGCGTCGCCACGACAAGGTATTAGAAATTATACGGGAAGCGGTTAGTCTTTCAGTAGCAAGAGCGCGGAAGGGTATAACAACCACCGAACGATCTATAGAATTCGTAAAAGAAGGCTCCTCCAAAAAAAAATCAAAAGCGAAGCCTTATTCAATATTAGGCGCGGCTTCTGATTGGATTCTCATGATGGACACGTATGAAAAGCATTACAAAATCCCTGGGGATGTTGGTGTTTCGTCATCCAGACCGGACTTATTCCTGTATTCGAAACAACTGAGGCGCGTGATACTTGTGGAGCTTACTGTTCCTTGGGAAACAAACATCCCAAGGGATCACACATTCAAGCTCAATAAGTATTACGAACTAACCAACGAACTGATCAGGAATAAATTTATAGTTAGTTTGTACGCGGTAGAAGTGGGAGCGAGAGGTATAACAGCAAAATCTCTCTATAGCCTACTTAAAGATCTTGGCCTTTCTAGAACAAGCATCGGTTCATTTCTAGAACGTACTTCAAAGGCGGCATTAGTAGGTTCTTTCCAAATTTGGTTAGGTAGGGAGAGGAGTGTGGAGGGTGAAGGTGAGCGTTTTTGCGCATAATAAAGGGGCCCCTTAAACCTACTCCTGGGTCGCAAGTCCCAGGCACTGCTTGCACTCCTCTCCTTGCAACGCGATGGGCCCGGCACCCGCACGGTGAATCCATGGATTGCTAAGAAGCTTCGTCGTCTATGGGATAATTAATCATATATAAGCATCAGTTAAATGACGTATTAGTATATTTTAAAATGTGATCAATTTGTTCATTTGTAGATAGTTTTAATCTAAAAAAATCATAACACAATTGAATAGTTATTTCGCAATTTCTTTTATTATTTATTTTCTTGATAGATAATTAATTCTATCATTACCTACATCAGCTCTGTTTTATTTTTATTTAATTTAAAATTTATTCAAACGAAATACAGTATAAGATGAAATTCGAAAATTATTTCAGGAATAATGATGAATTGTTATTAGATGCACATTTATTAAAACTCTTTATGCAGCAGTGACAATGTGTGCAATAACCATAGTAATATATAGTTGTTTGAAAACACAACACAAAACAAAACAATGCTTCAACACCGAGCATCAGTATTGTACTTATACCAACTAGCGAGAACAAACAAAACTCTGTTTTTAGAGAGTAATCCTAAATAACACAGAAATGTACCTCATTTATTTGAAAAAGTCTGACTAATATGGGTTATATTTATATACAATAATGTTAACAGAAAGCGGACAATATCCTATTTATCTTATCTTTTATATTTCCTTTATACCATTTCCGAAGCCTCTTATCAGCAATACGCTAGTCAGCAGCTGCACTAATACCATGAAATTTAAATTTAACACCTAGCGGTAGTTGAGTGTAATGCTGAATAAGTTAAAACAGTTCATATATTATAACTATAATAATAACGAAAAGTAGTAAACCGATCAGAGTGATAAAAGTAAAGAAGCTAAAAATGTTTCATGATTCTTAGAAAGTATAAAATAAAATGCGCAAATAAGTCGACCAGAGCAGACGTGTGCAAAGTTTATTCTTTAAAACTAAATTTATAATAAATTGTGTAAATACAAATAAAGTAAAATAGAACTTAAGTGATTATTGTGAAAGTAAAGTTTTGAAAGAACATATCAATCTATTTCTAAACAAAAGAAGTGTCCGGCCGCAACTCAAGATAAGAGAACTCAGGTACGTTAATTAGCAAACTTGTTTATTAAGGATGAGCGTACAACGATCACCGATACGCGGAAGCGGAAGCGGTTCGGAACCGGACTTGTCATCTATGTCCCGGTATGATGCTTTTGTTAGTCAAAGAAAACGAAAGTTGCCAGATATGGAAACAAATGTAGACAGCGAACTTCAAAAACACCGCCAGGATATGGTTGCTTTGCTTGAAAAATCTACCGAAACCCAAAATATACAAATTGCACAGCTGATACGGGAGGAGTTATCTGACATTAAAAAAGAAATAAGATGTATTAAAATGATGAACGAAAATTTGATCCAAGAAAATTTAAAACTCTGCACCGAATTATCAGAAATAAAAAGCTCTCATAAAACTATGCAAGAACAAATTAGTTGCCTAGAAACTGATTTACACGCATTAAAATCTAGCGAAACCAATAAACCGGCTGAAAAATCGCTCCACTTATGGAATGAAGACACTGTGTTGGAAATCCAACAACGAATTGAGCGACAAAAAAATATTGTGATTGCGGGTATACATGAATTACAAAATAACAACACGGAACAAACACGAAGTTACGACTATAATGAAGTAATAAAATTAACTAAATCAATATTTAATGAATGTCCAGATCCAATAAAAATTTTTAGATTGGGTAAATACAAGTCTGGAAAACACCGTCTACTTAAAGTATGTTTCTGCAATGCGGAAACTGCTAAGCACCTACTGCAAAATCAACCCAAAAACTCCCGTAGTATACGTCTATACTCGGATCAAACACCTGCTCAAAGAGATTATATGAACCATCTTAAAGAAGAGCTGGATTGCCGTGAAAAAAACGGAGAATTAGATTTAACCATAAAATATATTAAAAATATTCCAAAAATTGTAAAAAAGTTCCCAAAAAACGGAGCTCAACAGTAAAATTAGAGCAGTCTCTCAAATTTCAAGAAAATTCCTATTTCCTATGCAATCATTATAAAGACTTACCCACACAGAAGTCCAGTTTAACTTTTTATTATACAAACATACGTAGTTTGTGCAAATCTGGAAAGTTTGAAGAATTAAAATGTATTTTGAGCGCTATACAGAGCGTCACTCATTTAATTATATTAACAGAAACGTGGATAAGAAACGAATCGGACGCCAAATCTTTCAACTTACCTAACTACAAACATATTTACAATTATCGCTCAGACAAAAGAGGTGGAGGCGTTTCAATTTTTATTCACAACAGCCTGCAATATGACATTCTGGAGGATATATGCGACGATGACGTACACTATTTATGGATTTTCTTAAAGAGTTATTCTATAAACGTTGGTGCTATTTATAATCCAGGAAGAAGAAACCTGTATACCTTCCTTGATAAGTATACGATACAGTTGGAAAACAAAAAACGAAGTATTGTATTTGGAGATTTTAACATTGATTTATTAAGCGAAACCAAAGAAACTTTATACTACAAAGACATATTACAAACAACTGGCTATGACATACTGAATAAAATAGATATCAAATATTGTACTCGCGAGACAACTACAACCAAAACTATATTAGATCATATTTGCTCAAATATTCATAATGAGAAGTTTCAACTTTCAATTATTAATTCACCCCTATCAGATCACAAACAAATATATGTGGAACTACTTAAGTATAAACATAACCCCCTACAACGGACATCATACATGGCAATAAATTACATAGCATTATACAAAAGCATGAAAGTAAATATACTAAATAACGAAGAGCACAACTACACCACCTTAGAATCTTATATACTAAAGAAAGTAAAAACAAGCAAAGTAAAAAAAGAAAAAATATTAAATTTACCACAGAAGGATTGGATTAACAGAAATATTATAAATGGAATTTACAGAAGAAATGATCTATGGAAGAAACATAAGGACAATCCTACAAATGAAACACTGAAGCTTCAGTTTTTAACCGAAAGAATGAACTTACAGAAATTAATTAGGAACACAAAACAAGAATTTTATTATAACTCCTTTAAAAATTGTAATAATGACTCAAAAAAGCTTTGGAATCTAATTAATAACTTAGCCAGCAATAAAATTAAATATGATTCAAATCCCCCAACATTAATTGTATCAGGCAAAACAATATACAATGGCAATGATATATGCGAGAGATTTAATGTATTTTTTTCATCAATTGGCTCTGAACTAGCTCGAAAAATACCAAAAAACCATCCAAGCGAATCTATTAACACCTTGACTTACATAAATGAACATCCCAAATATACAACAACAAATTTTGAACCTTGCACTGTTAAGGAAGTAAAAAATATTATAAAAAATTTAGACAAATCGTGTAGTACAGGTATCGACGGTATAAACACAAAAACACTTATCTGTATATGCGACCTTATAGTTAAAAATTTAACAGATTGTATAAATAAATGTTTGATAATAGGTACTTTTCCTAACAGTTTAAAAATTGCTAAAATAACACCGATATACAAATCTGGTCAAAAAACTGATCCGGGGAATTATCGACCAATTTCGGTGTTGCCTGTATTTTCAAAAGTCTTCGAAAGGGTCATATATAGACGTCTGATGAAACACTTGGAGAGCCTAGGTTTTCTTTCGGCTCAACAATACGGCTTTCGTGAAAAATCCGGAACGGTATCAGCAGTAATTGACTTATTAACTAAAATAAACATGGAACTCGATAAGAAAAACTTTTGTCTGGGTATATTCATCGATCTTCAGAAAGCTTTTGATACCGTTAGTCACTCATTACTGCTTAGAAAATTAAAAAACATAGGGTTGTCTGGACCTGCTTATGGTTTATTACAATCATACTTAGATAATCGAACACAAGTTGTAAAAATAGGCACACCAGGCTACACAAGTAATCCCCAACCTATTACTTGCGGTATCCCCCAGGGATCCGTATTAGGACCATTACTATTTTTAATTTACGTAAACAATGTCACTAACATTAACCTAATCGGACAGATTACGCTATATGCTGACGATACGTCTCTATTTTATTTTGGAAAAAATCTAATAGAATTGGTCAAACAAGCGCAAAAAGATCTACTTAAATACAGTACTTGGTGTCAATGTAATTTGTTAACTGTTAACGCAAAAAAAAGTTCATACATGATTTTTAGTGCAAAAAATAAAAAAATACCGAACGATATATCACTATATATTAACGAGAATCCACTGCGTAGATCACACCAGGAAAAGTACCTTGGCTTAATTTTGGACGATAGATTGACATGGCGACCCCACATAGAAAACGTGAAAAATAAACTTACACAATTCATTGGAGCACTACGGAGAATGTCCTCTTGTGTACCACCTAAGATACGATGTATGTTGTACAATGCGATTATAAAATCTAAACTTACCTATTTAATAGAGGTCTGGGGCTGTGCGGCCAAAACTAATATTATGCCACTACAACGTGCACAAAACAAAGCTATAAAAGTGTTGTTCCAATATCCCAAACTAACGTCTACTTCTATACTTTACAAAACCACAAAAATACTAAATCTGGAGCAAATTTACACTGTAAACGTATGTATATTAATAAAAAAAATATTATCGGGGCACATTCATATGCAGACTTCTTTTACAACTCGCGAATATACACACAGTTTAAGAAATACACACAAACTGACACTCATTACGCCAAGAACAGGGTATGGTAAAAGAAACATTTTATTTGATGGTGTTATAAGGTACAATAAACTACCAAATGATATTAAAATGAGTGAAAGCGTTCCTATATTTAAATCTAAATTAAAAAAATATATACTTGAAATATAAGGTGTAAAAATAATTTATAACGTAAATTTATAAATATAAAAATCAATATTATTAAAAAAAAATATATATATAAAAAAAAAAATATATAAAAAAAAAAAACCATTATAAACTAATAATACTCGTGACCAAAAAGTTACAATTATAAATTACTTGATTGTTTATTGCTAACATTCCTTTTTTTTTGAGTCATTACCTTCCTAAATACATAAGGTCGAAATATTTGTTGCATTTTTTAATAAAATAGTTGTATATGTTATACTATGCTCATAAGTGAACTGTAGTGTTCTTGAGAAATAAAGTTCTTTAAACCTAAAATGTATTTTTGCGAGCTTCTTCACGTCTGTAAAGCTGAGATTAAAATGAGATCACATCATATTCACAAATATTTTTAAATCTACATGAATATGGTAAAAAATAATTCTGATTTCATATCATAGTTATTTCTGAAATTGAAGGTAACTGGAATATAAAGTTGAATTATAAAATAAAATTAAAATATTTTATGGTCTGTAGTTATTTTAATAAAATGAAAAATATAGGGAAAAAATGTTTAAATGTATGTTATAATATATGTTTAATAGACCGATTTGCCAAGTCGATTTCAAAGCTGACCGAATGTGTCTGGAAAGCAGCACGATTTACAAGCAGGATTATTAAGTTAATAATAAATCGTAGTAAGTACACTTTTTATAATATTGTATAACATTATATTTTATAAATTCTTCATCTTATTTTAAAATTATGAAATTTCTTCTAATTGGTCACTGAATATTGATAGTAGTACATATTGATAGTAAATATTGATAGTATATATTGATAGTACGAATTGATAGTACGTATTGATAGTACATATTGATAGTACGAATTGATAGTACGAATTGATAGTACGAATTGATAGTACGTATTGACAGTACGTATTCATAGTACGTATTGATATTTGGAATTGATATTTCGAATTGATAGTACATATTGATACTACGAATTGATAGTACGAATTGATAGTACGAATTGATAGTACGTATTGATAGTACGTATTGATAGTACATATTGATAGTACGAATTGATAGTACGTATTGATAGTACATATTGATAGTACGAATTGATACTACGAATTGATAGTACGAATTGATAGTACGTATTGATAGTACATATTGATAGTACGAATTGATAGTACGTATTGATAGTACGAATTGATAGTACGAATTGATAGTCCATATTGATAGTATACGTTGGTAGTACGTATTGATAGTACATATTGATAGTATACGTTGGTAGTACGTATTGATAGTACGAATTGATAGTACGTATTGATAGTACGTATTGATAGTACGAATTGATAGTACGAATTGATAGTACATATTGATAGTATACGTTGGTAGTACGTATTGATAGTACATATCGATAGTACGAATTGATAGTACGAATTGATAGTACGTATTGATAGTACGTATTGATAGTACATATTGATAGTACGAATTGATAGTACGAATTGATAGTACATATTGATAGTTCGAATTGATAGTATAGGTCAGTAGTACGAATTGATAGTACGTATTGATAGTACATATTGACAGTACGTATTGATGGTACGTATTGATAGTACGTATTGATAGTACATATTGATAGTTCGAATTGATAGTATAGGTCGGTAGTACGAATTGATAGTACGAATTGATAGTACATATTGATAGTATACGTTGGTAGTACGTATTGATAGTACGTAATGATATTACATATTGATGGTACGTATTGATGGTACACATTAATAGTATATATTAATAATATACTTTCCAATAAATTCAATCATATTTTTAATCAGACAAGGTCAAACCTGTGCATTAAGCATTAAAGAACACGTCATGTATCTAATGCAGAACGCTAAATAATATATAACATGTATCATTTTTGTTTTCTGTTTGTTTATTTATTAGCTATTTACAATAAAGTTACTTAAAAGCTACTGAATAATTTCTTACGGAAAAAACAAATATTACTTAATTATATTAATAAAAATTCGGGATGAAGAATACATTTCTTAAATGGTTCCACAATTATTGGATATTATTATTGATTACATATTTCTTATAATTTATTCATTAATTTTTTAAATCATTCTTTAAGAGATTCGTCTATTACATTGAATAATACAAGCAGCGATTGTAGAACTATAAAAGTAAATGGATACAGATTAAACATCTCGTTCTAGCGATGCTGCGAGTAACAAAGAGATTATCCTATCAAAATAACATGCTTGCTCTAACCAGCTAACTCAGGTATTCGTTAATAAAATATAAATCTACAGATTATCTACTTCTTTAATTTCACATAAAAACAAATGTGTTTTAATTTAAAAAATATTAAAATATTAATAAGCTTAAGATTAAGAGGTTTTACAACTATTTAAAACAGACACTTTTTACTACTACTACTACTAAAGTTCGATCTACTATCAGTTTTAAATTTTTTAAACAGTTTTGTTTAAAAAATTGAAAATCTTTGTAACGTGAAATTATAACAGGAGTATAAAATCTTTTATCAAACTTCTTCCTGTGATAATAACATTATATTACGCTGCCATTAGCCATGGTAATTCACAAGAAGTCTCAACTCCTAACTACATTAGACTTGAAGACGTTTCACAGACTGCAAGTGTCCTTGCTCTGTACTCGTTTATTGTAATGTAGGTACTATTAAATGCGAGTTTTTTTTTAAATTACATTACGAAACGGGTAAACTGAGAACTGGTAATTACGGTTGATTTGAGATTCAAATCAGATTTTTAAAAGTTATAATTATTAGTTTAAATTCTTTATTTCTTCATATTGTGCTTTCCTTAACCACATCCATTATAAAAAAAAAGATATTTTAGAGTTTATCAAATGTTATGGTCCTAACAGGGTTTAGCTGAATTCTAATAACGAGAGTGAGAAACAGCTTGTGTTGTCGCAAAATAACCTTCTAAGAGGATATAATATAAAAACATATGGTACATAATAAAAATATTTAAGAAATTTTAAAAGCATCGACTTCAATTGCGGCTCTCAAGTAGCATCAGGCGCTGCTACAAAAATGTACTAGTGTTATTTGAAAAACTCTCTCTTATAAGGAAACATTTAATGATATTTACGTAAATCAGATAATATCGTCTTCTCATTTATATTACATACACATTACTTCAGTCAGACGCCTCTTATCAACATAGAGCGAGTCAGAAGATTCTGCAAGAGACATGGAGTTTGAAATTTATACCTAGTTGTAGTTGAGTGTAGTACAGAGAGAGCTAGAGCATGTAGGGTAGATGTTAGTATACTATAATATAATGTTGTTAATAATAAAACTGTCAGAAGGAAAAAAACAATGTCTTTCTTTTGCATGCATTGCAAACATTTATTACTAATGGTTGATAATTTTTATATTAATATAATAAAAAAATATATTATTTCCATAGATTTTTACCTTGACCAGTATTTAATAGAAACACACACTGTCTCCATATGAACATTTTTATTGCCGATCTTAAGGATTGTTTTGGAAACTCCAAATTACCATGGCATTAAAATAAATATATAAGTACTCTCTAAAACCGACCATGAATCATAATCCAACGATCAGACTGTGAGTCTTTAGCTCTGATGATGTCCGAAATGTTCGTTCTAACCACTTGACTCACTCCAACAAGGAATATAAGAACGACAATTTCTAATTCTAAATTGTAAATATAAAAATGGCTATACTAATTACAATTAAAATCTTTACAATACATCTACAAGATGGTATGGTATGGTAGATAGTGTAAAATAGTAGGTAATATATATTTTTTACAAATGAATTCAGCAAAACAAGCAAAACAGTTTTGATAATCCTTAAAGAGTATGAAATAAAATGTAAGCTTTAACGAACATGAATTTCAGAACCGAGAGAGCAGAATTATGATGACCTCTTCACTGGGTTTCATGTAATATTTATAATAATTTAAGAGATATGGTGTAACGAGCGCAGTAAATGTACCATCTCGCCTCGCGAGCTGAGCTTTACGTCTGTAGAGCTGAGATTAAAGTGAGATTCAATTATCATATTCACAAAATTTTAATCCCTGGTTGAAGGTGGTTAAAAATAAGTATATTCATCATACAGAAGATATAGATTTTCGTTAAATTTTTGTGGTAGGATTAAGCGACTTCACTTTTATAATTCAAAATTAATGACTCCACTTTTATAATCTGTGGTGGCTATAATCAAAGGATAAATTAAAAAATGATTTGACAGTAGGTGATAGGACATAGGACAGGTAGGACTGACGAGGGTTGTTATTGGCTGTCATCTATCACTCAATCAATCAAAAAGATTGACACGAGACTGTATGACATTATTTTTAACCGGCTTTTTGAAACTGTTTTTGTATTAAACGACTAAGTCTTGTTCATGTTTTTCTTGTGTGTACGTGTTTTTTTTTTTCTCGCAAAAAATCTTAATCTATTTATTTTTATTATTATATATACTATTCTAAATATATTTTTGACATACAAATTTAAGAATTAATATTTAAATTGTATTTTTTTATAATATTTATTTACGTAAATGTAGCAAGTTTTAAAAAAATATAACGTAATATAATGGAGGAATAAACTGTCAAGACTGATTGACAGACGGCAGGATAAAATAAAGAAGAACAGAAAGTGTTACATTTTATTATTTATATCAAGTTTTTTTTATTAAACTTGAAGGTATTAATAACTCTGTGTTTTAAACTGATATATTAAAGTATGCACCACTAACTAACTAACTAACTAACGTAAAACAAAAGGGCTTACATAAGCTTAGAGCTTCTATGAAAACAATAAAACTTAAGTTTTAATCCTGACATGTTAAAATAACTAGTAGCTAGACGTCCGAGCATCGCTTGATGTTATGCATATTTATCTTTTTGTATAAACTTCGTTTTCTATTTATTTTATTATTATTATTATTGAGGTCAAACGATGATACCATTCACTAGTCCAGTGTTACGGTAGTAACACTGGACTACCGTACCGTACTACTACCGTAACCGCAGGCCACAGAGGTCTACGAATCATGGCAAATTGCGGATAAGTTATCAACACGGAGAGTAAGGAGAGAACGATGAGTAAGAATTTGGGAATCTTACGTCATCCGCTATTTGAAACTTAGATACTTACCATAAATTGAGTATCCTATAGCTAAAGATATTTCGATGCAATAAATTAACTTACAGCTAGTATCCATCCTTGTGCGAAATGTCATTAAATATTATTAAAAATCTACAATTTAAAATGTTACACTTTGACCAAAATTTTGATTTATCCCCCGAAAAAATAACTTTAAATGTCATACATATATTTGGAGGTTTTTGGGGAAAACAAATTATGAAAAATAACGTACACACAAGACTTAGTCGTTTAATACAAACACAGTTTCAAAAGGCCGGTTAAAAATAATGTCATACGGTCCCGTGTCAATCTTTTTGATTGATTGAGTGATAGATGACAGCCAATCACAACCCGTGCTGTCAAATCATTTTTAAATTTATCTTTTAAAATGTTGTCATCCGCGATGAAGGGTTTTCTATTTTATTCTTGACTTTTTTTTTATAATTTTTTATAGTGAAATTAATATAATACTGAATTGATCTGTGAAAATAATACGTTTTTATTTTACATTACTATAATCTTTTAAAGGTATTGTAGATCATAATTAGTATGGTCATAAATGAATACTAACATTAATTAATAGTGACAATAAAAAAAAACATAATTTTACATTTAGAATTTAGAATCTGTCATTCCTATATTCATTGTGTACACAAGTTTTAAAACAGCTCTTTCTGGTACTGACATTTTTTTCTAGCAGGCTAGATCTCATCTCCTTCTAATATCGCATCGGCTTTAATAAGTACATAATAATGTTTTCTTTTTATCCTTTTTAAATTTTGTATCGGGGTATTTACATTTTTAATTTAATTTTCTACTTTTTAATATTATTTTATTTTTTCTGTGTTGTATTAAATCAACCTACGCCACACACTTATTTCACTTGTTTAGATTTTTTCTACCAATTTTGCATAAGACCCCTTTCCATCACAAGTAAAAGTTGCAAATTTTGGAGAGGAGTGCTTCTATGTCGACCAAAAATAACTAAGAACCATCTCGATGAACCAAGCTTTCCATTAAAAGAAACCACATTCAAATCTGTCCACGTGTTTGGTTGCTATGTTGCCACAGACAGACACACAGATACAAAGGTACTCTTTTTGGGTCGGGGGTTAAAAAATAAACTATTAAACAATCATTCTGTTATGTTTTATTCAATAATAACACTCAAGTCTTATAAAAAAGGATACTATTTCTTAAGAGTCTTCAGCTGATGGTCTCAAATAAACATTGAGTGCATTTTCACAACGAAGGAACTTTAAAACCAAAGGAAAACATTGAATTTTACAACTTTTGTTAGACAAAGTATATAAAATACTTTACATTATCTCGAACACACAAGTCATGAAAGTTATAACTTTATCTGTTGCAATACAAATAAAATACTCGTAAATAAAAAACAATTATTAACATAATTTATATAAATGTGTCGATACATAAATATTATTTCTGTAATATCTTAATATCTATAATTTCATATATTATATTGTTCAGGTGAAACTAAATCATAGTAAAGCTCAGACAGATAATACGCTACACATATAAAAGCTACTTAATATTACTTTATATTGAACTTTAAAGAAATAAGCTCTCTGCACTTAAGAACTAATAGACGCTTCCAACTATACAACGAAATGTTTTCATTCCAGATAACTAACGACTAAGTAAACAAAAAGCAGAAGAACTTTTTGAAGCTCCAAGCTCTTAGTATTTTACGCAAATTATAATACCTTGAATACCTTAGTTACTTAGCTTAAGACGTGTTTATAATTATTACATATTATTATTATTATGCAAGATTGTTCGTTTGATGTTACGTCTATCTTGATATTATCTCTAGTCTATCTTAAATTATTTTTTATTAAGAGTCCATCTTAAATTATTTTTTAGATTATTTCCAAGAATGATGTTATAACAATTGTTAAAGTTTAAAAAATAACAATCCTATAGTTTTTGCTGATCTGTGATCGTTTTTTTTAAAAATACACTATAACTTTTCAATTAAATTATCGATTTTTACAGTTTTTATTTATTTAATTACTGATTCGTCTACAGCCTTGGAAGATTCTTAGTTCAGATATTTTTTTGCATTATCAAATATACAAAATAACACTAACGACTTTACCAAAATAAAAAAAATATATATATCCATTTAGATAATCTGTAGAAAATAGGGCACCAAATACCAATAATAATAATAATAATAATAATATCAGGACAAATTACACACATTGATCTAACCCCTAAGTAAGCAAATTATTTGCTTGTGTTAAGGGTGTTAGACAACGATACAAATACATAGAAATACACATATAAATACTGAAAATATATTTAATAAACGACCAAACCCAGAAACAGACATCTATGCTCATCACATAAATGCCTATCTCCGCCGGGAATCGAACCCGAGCCCCATTGCGCCGTGACACGTTAGGCGTCTGCGCTAACCACTCGACCAACGGGACGGTTAAATATAATATAATATATACAAATTAAAGTTATATATTATATATTTATTATAGTTACAAAAATGGTATCAATTTAATTATCCTTACGCGTTAATATATGTACCTTTATCTAAGTGGAATTTAGCCCGCCTTTTGTACATTATTTTGTTTGTGCAATAAACAATTAAAAAAAATATTAATAAATCCAATACTAAAATGTCTAATAAAATATAAAATTATTTTCATGATCATATACATATTTACAACTTACAACTTACTTTTAACTTAATAATGTTGTTTGTAAATCGTAATATTTTCAAGAATCAGTCAGCTAGCTTTTAAATCAACTTTGGCAAAACACGATCTACATACATTTAAACATTTATTCCCTATATTTTTCTATTATTTTAAATAAATATAAAACGTAAGATATTTTAAATTTAATTTTATAATTCAACTTTATATTCCACTTACTTTAAATTTCAGAAATAACTATGATATGAAAACAGAATTATTTTTTACCATATTCATGTAGGTTTAAAAATATTTGTGAATATGATAATGTGATCTCATTTTAATCTCAGCTACGTGAAGAAGCTTGCCAAAATACAATTTATTTTATACTTTCTAAGAATCATGAAACATTTTTAGCTTCTTTACTTTTATCAACCTGATAGGTTTACTATTTTTCGTTATTATTATAGTTATAATATATAATATGTTTTAACTTATTCAGCACTCAACTACCGCTAGGTGTTGAATTTAAATTTCATGGTATTAGTGCAGCGGCAGACTAGCGTATTGCTGATAAGATGCTTCGGAAATGGAATAAAGGAAATATAAAAGATAAGATAAATAGAATATTGTCCCATTTATTGTATATAAATATAATCCAAAATATAAATGAGGTACATTTCTGTGTTATTTAGGATTTCTCTCTAAAAACCGAGTTTTGTTTGTTCTCGCTAGTTGGTATAAGTACAATACTGATGCTCGGTGTTGAGGGATTGTTTTGTTTTGTTTTGTGTTTTCAAACAACTATATATTACTATGGTTTTTGCACAAATTGCACTGCTGGATAAAGTGTTTTAATAAATGTGCATCATTATTATTCCTGAAATAATTTTCAAATAAAATCTTCTAAATTAAGTTTTAAAGTAAAGCATCTACCAAGTATGCGAGAAAAATATTTTTATTAGTAAACATGCAAATAAAAAAAATCACAATAAATATGAATTAACCGCTATGATTTGTTTTATATTAAAACTATTTTATTTACAGAAAAAAGCAATCCTTCTCATTTTAGAATATACTAGGGGTGAATAAAATTAAATAAAAGCGGGGGACCGCTAACTAAAGACAGAAATCGAATTCCGAGTACCAAGGCAAATAACGAAATTATAGTGTCAGATCGTATAGTCTACATACTAACTTTGTAAAATAAACATAACCGTCAAGGTATGTACAAAGGTCTCCAGACTCAACGACTTCAATATCTACCTAATAATATTTTTATATTTTTTAGAGATCATTTGTACCGGGGGTTTTTAATTTTTTTTTAGTCGTAATAATTAATTTTAAAGTTTGAAGAATTTGTGAGCAGTGGACGAAACATTAAATTGGGATTGTACAAAACTTTTCCTATAAATCCTAAAAAAATATATATTCATGTTATGTTTCTATAAGTAACAATCACGGTTATATTTATAACATATTTGCTCACATTACATATTTATAACAAAATGATAAGAAATAGATTTCGAGAAAAAAAAAACTAAAATAATAATCGTGAGTTCAAGGTCAGCTATATTTTAAAACAGGCTTTTATTAAAATTTGTTTAATTTTCAAGCCCTAACTATTGTACATTGATGAACATTACTGTTAAGGAATCATATTTAAAGTTCTAAGGATTATGTCTCCAAAGAAGAAAATCGGAGATACATGGAATATTGATAAAAAAACACTTTAGTTGTTTAAAAACGATTTTTCTGTAAATAAGATTTTTCATTATACATTTATTTATGATATTTTTTCCCCATCTGTTACTTGAAGATTTGTTATGCGGTCTTGGCTTATAATAGATATGCCTCACATTTTTCTGAGGGTGACGTAAAAGAGACAAAGATAAAAGTGACTCCAATCCCACTAATCCCGAAGGTGACGGAAATCCCATCTACACACATTCACAAGGAGAGCCGGCATCAGGCCGGCGGCTGGTCCTAAAAACTTTTTCCAAATCTCTTGCAATATGCTAGGCATAATGCGGCAACCGCAAATAATTGTGATAAGGGTAGCCACAGTATTAGATTAATATTTGACAAAATATATTTCAACGTGAATCTTAAGTTTGTAAATAAAACATTAAAACAAATTAATTATTTTTTTAATTCTAGCGATGTTAAGATATAAAAACCAAGACAGATTTAGATTTCATTTTATTCGTCTGCGGATAAATAACAAACTTTTATAATTCAACTATATGTAAAAATTTGGAAAATTTAGTAATTTTATCTTTTTGAATTTTAAGATAAAGTAGATAACTAGTGTCCTCGTAATTATTCACAAATTATAAGTTTTAGCAATAAATATTGTTAAGTAATACATATTGTAAATCGGATTTAGATTGAAAAGGTTTCGCTTGCCAAATGAATATCTGCTGGGAGTTTTTGAGATTACTCTCACAAACAAACAAAAGAAGTACATATATCTTTTTAGTAATATAAGTATAGATTACACAATATAATCATAAGGCTGGTAGCCAGTCATTTAATTTTCTAACAATTTAAATGGTATGCTATGTTTTTATAATTTCATCCCAATCTCACATTCTATAATTTCATACATACAAAGTTCATCTTATTCAGTATGGTACAGGCTGTATTATACGGATAGCGCAGACGCCTAACGTATAGCGGCGTAATGGGGCTCGGGTTCGATTCCCGGCAGAGACAGACCTATATGTGTCGAGCATAGATATCTGTATTTCTGGCTTTGGTTTGGCTTGGTATGGCTTTTGGTTTATTAAATATATTCGCAATATTTCTAATGTGTATTTCTATGTATTTGCAGGCTTTGAATAAATCTATGAAAATCAATTTACGCTTACAGATTTATGAAAATCAATTTACACTTTAATTTAATTGTATTACATTGACGATGGTTTATAAGCCCTGTATCATCATAATTATAGGTTTGTGACAAGGTTTAAAATGTCCTTACAGCTACAATGGAATGTATTTTAATATCATTGCCGCTTTGAACGTGTTAAGGCATAATTGAATCATAAACTTTTTTTCTAAAACATACGTAAAACATTATTGATATGGATGAGAGGTTATGAATAAGTTTTAATTATTTACAGTGAAATAATCGAACAGGTGTTGCCATTTCCAAATTTATGAGCCTATCCCGCGTAGTTTGAAATTAATTTATACTTTAAAATGAAACAGAAAAATATTCATAGTTCATATTCAAATTTAAATATTCATATTAGCATAAAAAAACACACTTTACTCAAAGCAACTAATGAGGAAAAATATATGACAAATGGAAAAAATATAAAGAAAATTACTTCAAACAGAAATAATTCTACATATTTCTTAGTGGACATTAGAGATAAGGAACGAATTAAATATTTTTCATTCAACATTTCGCCTGTAGGAAACCAAAAAAAAAAATCCTTGCAATTCAGTCAGTTTCATATTAAAAGTACACAAACAACTATTACAAATGTACATATGTTTCTATATCAGAAACATATTCAATTTATTATTAAGTATAGGTACTGTTTTAGATGAAAAACAACTTTTAGATGAAAAAGAAAAGAAAATATTAATTTGTTTTTTAAAGATTACTTATCGTAATTCAATGACATCAAAATAAATTACTTTGCATTTTTAAGTAAACCTGCAATTATCTCTTTATTGTATTATTAATAGAAAGCCCCCTAATTCTTAAGGATTCGTATTTAGTTTAGCAACATTATCAATTTCAGTTACAGACGGTAGTGACGTCATGAACTAACATTACCGGAGAATTAATTAACAGTGCTAGAGAGAGGTTCCAGTTTAGATAAATAATATATTCAAGAACAAATACAACCAAGATAGACAGTACAATGCGTATATTGCTATGTAACTAGTACAATTATGCATTTTATCTAAAATCCTTAATATCTTTTCATCAAATTCTAGTAATGTAACCTGTCGTTGTGATTTTCGTAATATGACACACATATGAACCACAGTCATATTAAAAACTCTAGTCATATCGCGATTCCCTTGCTTGTCTATCGATAACGTTTACATTAACTTATTATTAACGTACTACATCTCCATACCTACATACAATATATCATACCATAATATATTTTTTTTATAAGAATTACAACATGAATCTCAAAAGAGTTCGCAATTAAACATTAAAGCCTTTTTTAAAATTTTATTGCTCGTCTATAAGTTACACATTATGCTGGTTTTAAATATAATCATTCTAGGCGGGCACTGGTTTACATACTCTCAAAATAATTTCTTACGTAATAAATTTTATGGTTTTGATCTAAGACGTACTGATACTAATAAAACAACAAAAGGCCAGCACACGCTAATAAAACAAAGCAGCGCTAATATGACTATCGATTACTTCAAAAATGACAATTAGTTACTTTTAGCCACCTAACAGAAAAAAAAAAAATAGTTTACCATTTATTAACGTCAACGGTATTTTTTAAGTAATCTATAGATAACACAATTTCGGCATAATGCTTTATACTGGTAGGTAGTTACGTAGTTTTGCGGAAAAATTCAGGTGCATTTTGTTAGAACTTTCTTGGTGCAGATTTAGAATATAATAAATGTTTTTAGAAAAGTTTTAAACAAGGTTCGTACAATATGTAATGCGTTCTTACTTTCCCCACTATTTTATATGCACACACACACACACACACTACTACGTACACTACTGCAGGTTTGATGTTGCTTAACTTTAATAATATATTTCCTTTACTTTGAGTATATGTGTTAGTGAAAGAGAAGCTTTATATTACAACTTAGATCCATACTAAGACCAGCCTCTAGCTGTCACTGATGAGCTTATTTGTCTCATCTTGCTGTAATACATATCTTAAACATACCACATTTTATAATTTGCAAGACTTCTAGATTTGTCGTCGGCTTTTTTCCATTATTAATCATATCAGATCTCTACATATAAATGGTAAGTAAAGTTGCAAAATATGTATGTTTGGTGCAGGCGGTGCAACTTGTGATATATGTACTACAGTAACTTCTGAACTCTTTGTCAGGACAGAGAACGACGCGACGTCCCGTAGAACATCGTAGACATGTAGCTCAGTCTAAAGTTAAAAGCATCGATTGAAAATACACAATATACATAAAAGCATTCTATATGTGATCGCCTTTATCGTGACGGTGGTGACATGTATTAGGTTTCTTTCAAAAATCTTAACATTTCATTTCATATTTACATAAATTTAAATAAGCTTAACATAATACATAGCTTAACATGGCTATACATGTTTATAGATATTTTCAAACATTAATTTCGGTAGCGGCATCTTTTCACTGTTTATCTATACTGCAAAGTTAGAAACATTGGTTAGGATTTTCGAAAGAAACCTAATAGATGTCACCACCGTCCTGATAGAGACGGTCACATATAGAATGCTTAATTCACCGAGACGGACAGCGATACGGTAGCTCAGTTGGTAGAGCGACGGGACGGTTTCCCATTAGTCGCGGGTTGAATCCCTGATTGTATCGGTTTATTTTTTAATCCATATTTATATAAATTTAAATAAGCTTAACATGGCTATACATGTCCATAACTATTTTCAATTATAAATGTTTATGTTCATCAACTAAACGTGCAGTTTTATTGGTCTTGTTTAGAATTTCGGTACGTTCTAATTATATACATTTTAAAACTGAGCAGTTGCATTCCCAAAATTGTGTACCTTCGGCAGTTTGAAAATAAACTTTTTGAATCTTAGCAAATATAAATGTTATTCCCACAAGAAAATAGGAGTTGAGACCTGCGATACATGAATATTGAATTATATAATTTGAAAAAAGTAGTAAAATAAAATATATTGTTACTTTAACATTAAAAGAATACAATCAACTGTAAGCACATAGTCTCTGAATAAATAATGAAATATTCAGACACAATATAATTTGAGAACGTACATTGTCTGCATAGTGTCTATTAAAACGGATTATAAAACACTCTTGATGTCTAGTTTTCATTCTATATTTATGAGCATTTTTATCTGCGAATATAACGAAGGGTATATATTTATTCAGATTTCTCCTCCAATTACATACGCTAATAATAATAGTAATACTAATAGTAATACTATAAAGTTTTATATCGCAAACATATCCGATAATAACAAAGAAAAACAAAAATAAATTTCGAGCTCTTTATTACGTATTGTCACTAAGCATTAATAGGAAATTTCAGAAGTCATGAAAGTTTATATTTTTAATTACTTTCCTAGTAAATATTTGTCAAAGTTGTAAAATATAATTTGTTGATAATTTCCTGGTTAAGGTAGTTAGTAATAAATGCCCTGTTGTATGACGAGACCTTAAACGAAGTAGACGAGTCAGCAAGTAAAATGATAATTTGATAATAACATGAAATAATTAATAAGTCAGTCATTCAGTGTCAAGTTCAGTTTAACTCGTAAAAAACCTAGACCACCTTGCTTCATTTGAGGAAGCTGGATGAGAATTGTTTATTATCAAGAATTACAACTTCATACTCTGCTATAATCTATATCTAATTTAATTTATCTATTTCTAAACACTAACGTTTTATATACTCGTAACTATACAGACACAGATGTATAGATATACTTCTAGCTCATTAAAATAATTAGTAACTTGCTTGACGTCAATACTATTTTATGATTATTTGTAAATTATTCAAAATGATTCATACCAACATGTTTTACAACACACTTATTTCTGTTTACGTATTTTATTTTTGTATTTCTGTCATCTGCTATTATGTCCTTTAAATTTCTTTTTATTATTTTAATGCCTCGCTTTCCGTCAGAATTTGTTCGTTCCAGTTTATGGAACATTCGAGAAAGTCGTGCGCACACGTCACCGGCTTGTCTGGTTTGAACGCGCGAAATGCGCTGTATTCACATTTAAATCTATGCGAGTTCTCAGAGAACCCATCGTGTTCAGTATCATTTAGGTTGTCAGACTCCGACCTTCCTGATTATTGTAGGCGGTTAAGATACCGGGAATATTGTTTGAGTTACAGAGTGTGTACTGTAATTGTTAAGAAAAATACCTACATTGTGAAATTAGATAGATGAATCAAATTTATTAAAAACTACGAAAATTAATTTTTAGAATGTTTTAAAATTAATAAGAGAATTAATAAAGAGAATATCCCAGTAATTATAAACATGCTTAGCTGTTTAGTCGAACTTATATCAATTTAAAATCAAAAGTACTAACCGTTATTTAATTTCCGGTCAAATTATATAAAAGTAGTCCCAAAACTGTGAACTGTCATTCCTGTCACAAAGAAGGTTCATATTAAAAGAGACTAACCTTAAACTCTTTGATGAAACTTGAAGAACCTGACTAATCACAATTTTACTTATGTAAAAACTACTCTGGCCATATTAGCTTATAGATCATTATAGCTATTTAATTAAATAAGAAGTACAAAGCGTCTAACTTCATTCTAAACGCACTGTCATAATAGAAGGATTAATTAATTTCATAATTAATAAAGCGTCTATGACAATGCGCGTGTGTGAGTGAGTGTATGTAAATAAGATTTTGCAATAAAGTGTTTGTAGAAAATCCGCAATGTTATTGCACTTTAAATGTAAACGTAGTTTAGTTTTCAACATGCAATCTTATTGGTTTCTTTGTGGCCTAAACGTATCTCGGTTTAGAATGTTACAAACGGTGTTATTTAAATTTGAACTAAATTCCTTTTTACACTTTTGTGGAATGCGATTTATTTATGCAATATACAGGTTTAACATAAAGGGTGCTTTGATTGTCCCGTTCATAATATTTGTTTGTTTGGGTGTCTTCAAAACTAGAGTGAATAGGCTACTCCTAAGTTAGTGCGTATTACTATCTACGACAGATGTCACCTTATCATCATTAATAAAAAAATTAAGTCTCTTTCGGTTTGCTTACGCACATAACAAAAACCGATTGGATTTTAATAAGATTAAGCTGTACAGACAGTTTATTGTTTGAGACAATGTAATATAGGAACTTGTAATGTCTAAGAAAGCAACTAAACTCGCTTGCAAAAGTGAGTGCTGTACTTCGTAAATCTTCATCAATTTCTTTAATAAATAAAAATCTAAAATAAAATTAAACATGGTATTGCAGCCTGTTATTTAAACTTTAGTTTCCACTTAGGCATTTATATCTTGTTACTGAAAGTATTTAAAAATAGTTTTATCCAAAAAAAACATTGGTTCAACTTATTAACATTATAATCTGTGCTTCTTGAGACACTTTGTCTGTCACCAATATTACCGACGGTGATTAAATTTTCTGCCTACATTTTACAATTATAGTTTCAAGAATGTTAAATGTAACTTCTGTCGCTTAGGATTTTCGGATTCAAAAAGTCTTTCTTCATTCTCTATGATGTCTCTTAAAGATATTTAAATATTACAATTTGATTTGTATAAATGGGTTCTTGCCATACTTGCTTGTAGGCAGATAACATACTCGAAGTATAAAATGTTTTGGCATATCCGAAGGTAAAAGATTATATTACAAAATATAATTCAAGATCATTAACCAATTAATAAAATTATACCTTAGAGGTCTATAGTCTATGTCAAGGAGTGTGTTAGTGTTTATGTACTATGTATGTAAGGTTTTACCACCATATTTTTTTATAAAAAATCCACAATGTTATTGTACTTTTAAATGTAAAAGTAGTTTAGTTTACAACATGCAATCTTATCTATTTCTTTCTGATCTAAATGTGCTTCGGTATTGAATGTTACGAGCGGCGTTAAACTAAATTTCTATCCACACTTTTAGGAGCCATGCAACAAGTGTACTACTGTGATGTAGTAGGTATCCGAGAGGTTAGACTAATATGTTAAGCTGAGTTTAAGGTAAAAAAAGTTGAAGGTACATATACTTTAAAAAGCATACCTTTAAAAACACCAAACAATTTTTGGAAATAATATACCTAACATTGAAAATTGTATTTCTTACCTCTTATGTCAACATTAGTTTTCGAAGTAGTAAATTGACGTTATGCAAATTATTTCTTAAAAAACTGAATTTATTTTATACTAATTTATTTATTAGGTGTGTAGTTTCCTAGAAGTCGTGGGCTCGAATCCGTATCGGTATATTTTTCATTCTATATTTATTTAATATATATTTAAAATTAAAATAATAAGCCTTTTTACTCACAAAGATTAGCTAGATATTTTAAATCACATCTGCATTCATTTTATATACCCTGTATCTATATGTATGTGAATTGCATCCAAGTTAGTGTCCTGTCACTACATATTAACTACTTCAATCAATTTACTAAAACTGCTTGAACATACTACAGCAGGTAGTAGACGAGATAGATTATCTTTCTAACCGTTAGTTATCGAATAAATCCTACTGCAAAGACTACTTCGGTTAGCATACTTTAAGAAGGTGACTACATGTGACAATGTTACTTGTAAAACCCTCAACATTATTTTGTATATATACATATTCTAGTATATATATTATGTCGGGCCGGTGCTCCCTGGGCAACAACGGTTAATGTGATCCTTCGGGTTTGCATTAGCCGTTGGCTAATACTCGGCGCGGTGGGGGTCGGCCATGGGGGTTTGTGCCCGGTTCATGGCTGGCTGGCGGGCAGGCTGCCTTTCGGGGTGGTTTGTCTGCGGGGGGGCTCGGGCCTCTTTCCATCGTTTGATCACGTTGGAAAGTTGGCCTGGGCGTTGAGGGTGGGAGGGCGCAGGCCCTCTTTGCCGGGGTCGGCTGCGGAATTACTCCTGGTACTTCTCTGATAGCAGAGTCGACTGTGGAGTGGTTCCGCGGCTGTGTGGGGGGGGTCCGCGGCGGTCGCTTTCTTGCTGAGGGAGAGGCTGCCTGCGGCGGTTAGGGTCTGGACCTCTTTCCAACAAGCACTTTAGAGAGGGTGCTTGGTGGGGAGACGATCCGAGACGTTGCCTGGATTAATCGTTGCCGAGCGCGACGCCACGGTTGCGCTTGGTGATGGTTGGTCTGGGCGTGGTGGGTTCCTGACTTATGCCTTTTTCTTGCTGGTCTCGGCTGATCACCGTGGCCGGCGGTAAAGGCCTGTCGGGTTCGACGTTGGGCTCCCTACGTGAGCGGACACACGTTCGACTCCAGTGTGTTGCAGTGAGGCTGTCTGCGCATCATTGGGTCTTATGGGAGTGTGCTCTTCCAGGGGGTCTGACCGGTGGTCTCCTTTCGGGGAGATAACCGGCGGCGGAGCTGGACACGGTCAATGGTCGAGTCGGTCTGTCCAACTGGCTCGATTCTGAGACTGAGTCCAGCTAGAAGGGGGTCTCGGCCCCCTTCAGAGGCAGCAGACTTGGGTGGGGGGAAGGGGATCCCTCCACGATCTGTCAAGCCTGCGAAAAAGGGATGGGTGCTCCTCGTTGCGGGGTGCCCTCTCCGTGGATCACGTCGGGGCATCGCGGTGAGTGCGAAAGCGATCCCGTGGTGTCCCATTATGACGGCGGCGGCAACCGTCAGGTTTAGTGAGTCTCACATAACCACCTCCATCATCCCCTTGATGGAGGTGTGTATCCATGAGGATTCCTGACGTTAAAAAAAAAAAAAAAAAAAAGTATATATATTATGTATATATACATATTTTAGTGAAGTTATTAACTCTTTGTTATTTGGTATCTAGTCTTAATATAACCTTTGTCTTATGCAACACTTATTATTATAGTTCTTGTTTGTCTTATATGTCTTTAAAACATATTCTTGAGATCATTTATACTGCGAAGACTCAACGAGAGTATTTTATCTTATTTAGTAAGGAACCTTTGATCGCTTAACGACTATGTCAGTATTAATTATGTGCCTGCTTATTTGTAGAACTACCTTCACATTGCCTTAAGCCATTATAATAGTATGTGAATACCCACACGAATAAATAAAAAAAATCATAACAATAATAATTTTAATTATAATTTTATTAGTTAATAAACAAGTTCCCGATGCATGTAAATGCATATATGTATAATGAAAACTAAACTTAGAAACATCAATTAAAAAAGTTACACAAAGAAATTGTTCAGTGAAACTGCCTCGCAGTGAGAAATTAAATTAATTGAAAGAAGATTTGTATTATTAGTTGAATTGAGGAAGGTGACTAAAATCAAATAGTCTAAGAAAAGTTGAGTGGTTACGGAATAATATTATTATGATTTTTTAGAAGTATTTTTGTTTTGGGGGAGTTTTAAATTTGTTTTTTTTTGTTTTTGAAGTTATGTCACTCGTTTATATGTTGTACTATATGAACACAATAATTTTTACTTGTTTAAGTATTTAAAATCAATATTGCATAAGAACCTTTCCCTACACCAATAAGAGCTCAATATCTTGAAGACCACTGCTTTTATTTCAACTAAACATAGCCAAGTACCATCTCAAACCAGGCTTTGGATTAAAAAAAACCGCAACCAAATCCGTCCACTCGGTTGGCTGCGACGAGACCACAGACAGATACACAGATATACACGTCAAACCTATAACACCCCTTTCTGGGTATAAGGTAAAAAACAAAATTAAAATTGTTCATGTTGAAAATTAAAATACTTTTGAATCATAAACTCAGAAAAGCATTTAATTTTTTTAAAATAGAGCTATAAACCTCAACAGAGTCATTACACCTCACGTAGACATGTCAACATTCGTCGACACTTTAGAAGCAACAGATATTTTCCTCTATTACTCTTTAAAATTGATATCCTATTAATCTCATACTATTATATACGTCAGCAGTTCAACTTTGAACTACAATAATATCAACTTGACACACGTTCAGAGCAATATCCGTTCACAGTCAATACCCACCTTCGATTATTTTCTACTTATAGAAATTAAATATCATTACTATCAAGTTTTTAAAGGGTAATCTGATAAAGTTGAAACAAAAATAGAAATAAGTAAAAAAAAATCTATTTTATTTTTAAATCCCTTTTAAATAAAATTTTAATTTTAAGTACTGTTTCCATAAAGTGAATGTATTCGTTACCTTTTCCATTTCCCACAAACCACCTCAGAAACCTCTACAGAGCGTGAATCAGCAATCGATCCAAGAGTAACGAGAAAATTTACAGGTAACGGTAGTTGAGTATAGTGCACAGTTGTATACTAAATTATAATATATATGTTACAACTATGAAATAAGAAATACAGTTTAAAGATTATAAAAGTAACTTCACAGATTTTTTTTTGTAATACCAGCAAAACATTTTTCATAATTCTTAGATAGTATAAAATATAGATTTTTATGACACGTCAATTTCAGAACTGAGGGTGGAGATATATGATGACCTCTTCACTGGGTTTGATGTAATATTTATAATAATTTAAGAGATATGGTGTAACGAGCGCAGTAAATGTGTCATCTCGCCTCGCAAGCTGCGCTTCATGTCTGTAGAGATGAGATTATAGTGAGATCACGTTATTATATTATGTTAAGTTAGAAAAGTATCAGACTCTATATATTTTTACGTTTGTTACATTTATTTCAACGACTTTCAGAATTGTTAACTTTGTGTAGAAATGTCTTTCTCTTTTGTTTAAGTTACAGCTTTATTGACTTGCGATATATTCTCCGCTATATTTAACCGCTTTATTGGTCGAGTGGTTAGCGTAGATGCCTAACATATAGCGACGCAATGGGGTTCGGGTTCGATTCGCGACAGGGACAGGCATGTATATGATGAGCATATATGTTTGTTTTTCTGGGTTTGGTCGTTTATTAAATATATTCGCAGTATTTATAATGTATATTTCTATGTATTTGTATTGTTGTCTAACACCCTTAAAACAAGCAAATAATTTACTTACTTAGGGGTTAGGTCAATGTTTGTAATTTGTCCTGTGATATTATTATTATCCCGTGAGATCGTAAAATACTTTTCATATATGCAGTTTGTATTTATTGGGTTTTAAAGTTCCCCCACTATTGTACAGTCCGCTAAAGACTTCTCCGAAAAAGTACCCTTACAATACTTAAGGGTTTGTATCAAATAAGATAATATTTCAACATGAATTTTGAAGTTTTAGAATAACTTTTACCAACTGAAGTTTTTTAACGCGTCATTATATTTAAACCATTTTAGTCTTTAATGTTATTATCAAATTAGGTATCAACGTTATTTATGAAAATAACTTAAAAATAAGACATTTCGAATAAAATGTTACATAATATTTAAACTTGGGAAATTACTAAATTAGATTAATATAAAATAAACAGGCTCTTCGAACCTTCGCTTTATTATTTTAGAGTTGTGGGTCGAGCAATATCACCACTTTATTGTGTTATTTTAAGGCGTATGTTAACGCAGGAGAAGCCTGAGTAAATATATACCTTTCGTTCGTAAGTATAATTTAAAAATATTATAGTCAATTTTATCATTATCTTAGTTTAAAGTGAGTTCTAGATATATATAGATAAAAATCTACAGCTAAATATATATACATGTCGTAGATCACGATAATTTAACGATAATTAGTAACTCAATTGATATCATAGTAACAGTGGGGTGTGAACATCGTGACGTAACGAGTCACGTAACCGGAATCGTTTGGAGGGGCACCGGAGACATTTTAAACATTGGAGCGCATTGAGTCGGAGGAGGAATTGATTAGTGAGAGCCTTACAGTTCGGACCCCCGAACGGGATCGGTAGTTCACGCAACTCTGATAATTGTATACCTACTAAGTAATTTGTGAGAATTGATTACCTACATTTAATACAAGAATTGTCATATTGTGTGTGTGGTTTAATTGCCTGAGACCTACGCCTCGGATCCTGTACCAGAATATTCCATCAAGAACGAGCAAGTCACTAATGTGCATCTATCTCCGACATCAGAAGTGGGATTCACTCGGGCATTACAACCACCAACTACCCGCGAGATAAGTTTATTGAAGCTACAAATCACGTCAAGCAAGAAATGAAGTGATTTTATTATTTGAAACGCACACTACAAGATAATAACAATGAAGTTCCAGAATCAATACAATCAATCAATGGTTGTAAATCAATCAATCAATCAAAATAAATTTATGTTATCTCGAAACTTCAAAATTGAAATCTACCCACATATCAAAAAAAATGTAGTGAAGTTTTTATGAAAGAAGAAATCGCTGCTGATGAACAAAGAAAAGAACTGAGAAATTATGGCGGTAATGGCGCGGCGCGGATGGCGATGATGGCGCGGCTCGGATGGCGATGATGGCGCGGCTCGGATGGCGATGATGGCGCGGCGCGGCTGGCGGTGACGGTGCGGCGCGGCTGGCGGTGACAGCACGGCGCGGCGCGGCTGGCGGTGACGACACTGCGCTGTTGGCGGTTATGGCGCGATGTGGATGGCGCTGATGGCGCTGATGGTGGTAACGGCGGTCGTGGCGATGGCAGCTATGGCAGCGGTACTGGTAAAGTGCGGTGCGAGCAACGTGTTGAGGTCTGCTCAATTTATCCACCATCGGACACGTCGCAGCATAAAGGTGAATTCGTTTTGATTTACTTCCAATTTTTGCGTTAAATACTCGCTAGTTAAAGAAAATTAAGCGATAAAATATGGTGGTATGCCCGATGGACAAGTACCCATTGATGTTAGTGATTCTGAACCTTGTGAGGGTGACATTTAGTTGCTTTCTGACAATCAAGTTGTGTGTGAGTTGTGAGTAGTGTCCTCTTGAGTTATAAATTCGGTTGGTCACAGGGATGATCACGAGTGTTCACAGGGATGATCACGGTTGGTCACTGGGATGACCATGGGTAATTTGATCACTGGGATGATCACAGATAGTCACAGGGATGACTTGATTTTAGGGCTACTGGGATAGCCAGACAAAAGAGACACCACTCACTTGAATTTTGTTTGATTTGAGATTTATTGGATCATAATGGGTACTTCTCTGGGCTGATCTGAGCATGATAGAGAAAGTTAAAAAAACCTTTGTTTTTGATAAATAGCGATGCCAGAGAGCTAGGTACCACTTGAAGTAAAGCTTGTAGTAAAAGCGATTGAGTAAAAGTGATAGTAGTGAATCTTAGTTCAATTGGGAGTCCGTGGGACTCGGGATTGAAAGCAATGCCATGAAACAAACAGGAGGTTTGTTGGTAGGGCTTAGTGAAAAGCCATATGTGACGAATAAGATTCATGCTTTGTATTTTATGATGTTTTTAGAATACATATTTGGTTTAAAATGTAATGAAAAGTGGTACTTGGTTGCTTTAGGCTTTAGTTGAGTAGTCATTTATTTTCAATTATGATGTTAAACTTTATTATAACGGCTTTTTCGTTTTTCAATAAGTTGTAAAGGCACAGGTGCAACAGGGGTTCCGGTAGCTTCGACACAGTACTGCCGCTGGGCAGGCAGACACAGAGAAAGAAGGGTTGAAATGGTTACGTAAGCTACCTTAACGGTACTATAGGACTTTGGTGAGTCATTTTCATATTGTTTTGATTCCTGTGCTGAGAGTTTTCTGATCACAGAATGTGTAGCAAACAATTTTTGTGGCTAACGTTTAAATAACTCAGTAATTCGAACTGACAACGATCATAGTGTCCAGAGTACGTTACAGATCTTATCAGAGGTTATGATTAATAATTTTCTATTAGAAAGTCTATTTCAAATCATTCCGATCACAAGGTCCCTCAGAAACTAAATGTTTTAGTTAAACAAAGTGATATTGAATTCACTACAGATAACAGCTTGCCTACTCATACTTGTTGACCGCACCTCACGTGTGGTGTAACACGTGTAGGCGATGGGTCTGATGTGTGTTTTACATGACCGATGGACTGGTTCATGGTAGTTGTTTGTATATGATCGATGGACTGTATCATATTGCAAAAGTATTGAGTTGGCTGAGTTGAGTACGCAAGTCTGGTAAAATCATGATTGATTTTGTTAAGTAAAGTGATGGATCTAATGATCAGAGTAGTTTTTAACTGTTGTAAATAAGGTGTAGGTAGTCCACACCTTGTGTTAAGAATGTATATAGAGTAAAAACCTGAGACGTGACATTCACTGGTTTTGTCAGAATAGCCGAGCAAGTTATCCTTGGAGTTATTTGTTTTATTTCAGACCCTACATCCCAGGACAACCGCGAATCCTAAAGCTACTCGATGGCGGTGGCGTGGTTATCGTCACTCGATGGAGGTGGCGTGGTTATCGTCACTCGATGGAGGTGGCGTGGTTATGGTCACTCGATGTAGGTGGCGTGGTTATCGTCACTCAGAGGGGACATAGTTATTGTCACTCCATAGAGATACATGCACACGAGGACGTGTGACTTGTCAGTATGGCCGTGTCGTAGATCACGATAATTTAACGATAATTAGTAACTCAATTGATATCATAGTAACAGTGGGGTGTGAACGTCGTGACGTAACGAGTCACGTAACCGGAATCGTTTGGAGGGGCACCGGAGACATTTTAAATATTGGAGCGCATTGAGTCGGAGGAGGAATTGATTAGTGAGAGCCTTACAGTTCGGACCCCCGAACGGGATCGGTAGTTCACGCAACTCTGATAATTGTATACCTACTAAGTAATTTGTGAGAATTGATTACCTACATTTAATACAAGAATTGTCATATTGTGTGTGTGGTTTAATTGCCTGAGACCTACGCCTCGGATCCTGTACCAGAATATTCCATCAAGAACGAGCAAGTCACTAATGTGCATCTATCTCCGACATACAAATATTAAATACGAACTAACATTTCACCAATGTGTCTTAATATATTTTGAATGTAGGTATTGTATGTTCTTATAGTATGTGGTATATTTTATATTAAATAGTAAGATAAGATATGTTACTCCTAGTTTTTTCGGGGTATAGTAATAGGTAAAAATACAAAAAAGTAACAATACTGAATGGTTAGGAGGGTTACCTTTTAAAAAAATTCAACATTCAAAAATTCTAAATATCTTTATTCAAGTAGGCATTTACACGCACTTTTGGACTGTCGATTACATTAAATCGGTCAGTATAGTAAGTCCGTGAGTAAGCTACCACCAGCTCGGAATGCTGTTCTGTTGAGAAGAGCTGGCCAGAAACTCAACAGTTGCACTTTTTAAATGAAATTTAACAATGTTTGACTTAAACATTATAACATCAACCCTGCAAATGAGTCAATGACTCAAGTTCCACACATTTCGCTCAAACAAAAACTCTTGAATGTTATAGTAAGTTTTATTTAATAAAATACCTTTAATTTTAGATTTAAAAGAAAAGGGAGGTCTAATATTTATTTAATGATATATAATAATTATATTATTTTTTTAAGTATACTTAACAAGTTAGATTAGTTCTATCTTTAATTCTTAAGATCTTCACAAAAAAAAAAAAATACGTTTTCAGGCACTTCAGAAAAATTACCAACTAATTATAAACTCGAACAAGAGTTAATGGTAATGTCTTCACGTCTTGGTTTTGGAATAGTTTAAATTACTAATTAAAGTACTGTCAAATAGATTTCATTTAATCAATAAGTCAATAGAATACAGTATAAAAAAGTTGTTTTAATTTAGTTAAATAAATTAATAAATTAATTTAGTTTAATAAATTTTCCAGCGAAGGGCTGGAACAATTTGCCTGCGTCGGTATTTCCGGCCAAATATAATGTGGGTGTCTTCAAGAGAAGAGTGAATAGGTTGCTAGGGCAATGCGACTTACCATCTAAGACTACATTCTACTTGCCATCAGGTGGAATGTAGTCAAGCATTGCCCTAGATAACATATCAATCAATCTCTTTGCCTTGTCCCTATTTGGGGTCGGCCCTCCTGATACATTTACGCCATTGTTGACGATTTTGTGTCATCTCTATGGTAAGCTCTAAAGTTTTGAGGTCATTCGCAATAGTCCTCGTCCAGGTAGAGGGCGGGCGGCCTCTACCGCGTACTCCATCTTTGACGTTCATCACCCGTCTGGTCATGTGGTCCTCGTCTCTGCGCATCACATGCCCATACCAGCGCAACCGGCTCTCTCGCATTTTGTTCTGAATTTCAGTGACTTTGAAAGTTCCGCGTATATACTCGTTTCTTATTTTATCCAGTCTAGTAACACCCCCAGCCCATCGCAGCATCTTCATTTCAGCAACATGTACCCTCTGCTCATCGCACTTCCTTGTCGCCCAACACTCGGACCCATAAAGCATGGCTGGTCTTACAGCTCGTTTGTACACGGTACCTTTAGTTTTAATGGGCATTTTGGCATCACATAGGACTCCAGAGAGTGATCTCCACTTCATCCACCCAATGTTGATCCTGTGTGCGATATCGCGTTCTGTGTTAGCTTTGGTATTTATAATAGATCCAAGGTATTTAAATTCATTGACTTTTTTCAGAGGGATTCCGTCTACAGAAGGCGCTGCTTGGTGGTTATTGCTAATACCGGAGAAGTTGCAGTGCATGTATTCGGTTTTCGGACGGCTCACTCTCAAGCCTCTGCCTTCTAGTGCCTTTCTCCAGTTTTCAAGGCTGTCTTGGAGCTTTGGTAACGATTCCTCAATCAGGACTACGTCATCGGCATATAATAGTGTCCACGGTGCCGGCTTTTGTAGATCTTTCGTGATGTAGTCCATTACAATGTTGAAGAGCAACGGGCTTAGAGTCGAGCCCTGATGCACTCCGACTCTAACTTCAAAACTGTTGCTTGAACCTGCAGGCGAGATAACTTGTGTGGTACTTTCATTGTACATGTCCTGTATAACCTTGATGTACTGTTCTGGTATAAGTTGCGCCCTAAGTGCCTGCCATATAAGCTGTCGTGGTATTCGATCAAAGGCCTTCTCCAAATCTATGAATACCATGTGAAGATCTTTTTTGAGGACCTTATACTTTTCCATCAGGATCTTTATTGTGTGTATCGCGTCTGTAGTGCCGACTTCGGCTGTAAAACCACACTGGTTTGGGGTAATGTTTAAAAGCTTATTTAGCCTTTTTACTATGACTGTTTCCCATATTTTAAGTGTATGAGACATTAATTTAATTGCTCTATAGTTCCCACATTCGGCAATATTTCCTTTATTTTTATAGAATGGTATCAGATTACTAAGTCTCCACATATTTGGCATCTTTTCCGTTAATAAAATGTTGTTAAATAACTGAGTCAGCCATATGATTCCTGTTGTACCCATTTTCTTCCAGAGCTCTGCAGGAACCTCATCGGGGCCAGTTGATTTGTTGTTTTTCATGCCGGATATGGCTGCTTTGACTTCACATGGTGCTATATTTTCAATGGGACCCTGGATCTGTAGGTTTGGTGTAATAGGTTCTTGTGGGAATTCTTCATTTAAGAGATATTGGAAATACTAATGCCATCTTGTGTTTATTTCCCCATCTGTTAATAAAAGTTTTCCAAATTTATCGTTTATGTATTTATTTTGTTTAAAATCTTGAGTTTGTTTATGTCGATATTTTGCTATTTTGAATATTTCCTTGTCAGATTCTGCATTTTCCAGTCTGTTGATCAGAGACTCTCCAGCTTCAGCTCTTGCAATTGCTACGGCTTTCTTTGCTGTGCTCTTTGCAGTCTTGTATGCTTCCTTATCTGCTTCGGAATCTGTTTCTTGCCAAAGCTTAAAACTAGTCTTCTTGTCTATAAGTTTCTGTTTTACTTCACCTGACCACCAACTAGCATCTTTCCCTGTACTGAGCCTTCCTTTCGTTACTCCCAGTGTTTCTCTGGCGCAGCTGGTAGCGCTTGCATGAAAGCTGTTCCACATTATGTTGGGATTTTTATTTTCAGGTTCATTTTCAACTGAAACAGTGAGATACTCTTTCATTTGTTCTATTGTTTGGTTTCCACTTGGTTTATTCAGGTTGTACCATTTTATGCGAGGGCGAGGTTTTACTTTGCATTTGGTCTTCCACGTTGGCATCCTGAGACATGCAACGAGGACTCGATGTTGGGTAGTTAAAGGCTCGCCTGGGATGACCTTACAGTCCTTGAAAAGTGATCGCATTGTCGAATCAGACAGGAAGAAATCTATCTGTGAGGCAGATTTCCCATTTTTGTAGGTGATGAGGTGTTCACTCTTTTTTTGAAAAAAGGTGTTTATTATTGGCATGTCAAAATTAGTAGCGAGTCCTAAGATATCTTTGCCTTGCTCGTTTATACAACCGTATCCAAAATTGCCATGGATACGTGTGTTTTCGGGGGCATTTTGGCCCACATGCCCATTAAGATCACCAGCGATGATTTTTTTCTCTGTGCTAGGTATATTTTGTAGGGCTTCCTGTAGATCCTCCCAAAAGGAGTCCTTCTCTTCTCTTGTACAACCCGTCTGTGGTGCATATACTGAAAACATGTTGAGGCAGGGTTGGTTATCTAAGACTAATTTCACATACATGATCCTATCGCTTATTCTGTCTACCTTAATTACTCTTTGTTTTAAATTTTCATCAAGAATAATGCCTATAATATGCCCTAGATAACATAAAAAAAAAAAAGTTTATTTATAATTTTAATTTCTATAATTTAAAAGTTTCAATGGTACCTTAAAATTTTTGTATTTTTGATGCGCTGGCATAACTTTCCCGCTACACAAATTTGTTTGTGTGTTTTTAAACCGAATTAGTGTAAAGTGCATAGTTACTTTTATTAAAAATGTATTGGTAAAAAGTATTTATTATAGAACTATTTATTTATTAAATATTTCATCAGAAATCTTTTGAGTCACAAGAGCATATTTATGATTAGTTTACACGACATTATAAATAAATTTGTATAATTAGAATACCACTCATATTAAGATTGGGCCATTAATTAAAAAAAAATTGGCCATACATTTTGGATTTCAGTAATATTTACACATTTTTTAAAACTCAATAAAAAAATATATAATTATCACAAGTTAGTTCAAAGATAAAACAGATCTAGTGAAAATCTCGATTTAATATGGACCAATGAATATTTCTGAAGGTAACCAAGTTTAGAGTTCCCATCAGAATAATGTCTCCAAACATGTGAGTTGGAGACTATCCAAACCTTGCATAAGCCGACGATATCATTGTACCGAATTTGGTTACAAAAGTAAAACTCTGTCTCACCTGTCTAAGTAATACAAATAAACATAGATAAACTTAACTTAAACAAGAAAGATAAGAAATAGACTTTAGCTTTTTGATAGACATTTTTTTCATAAAAAAAAAATACTTTTTCGTTTTGGTTTATTGAACAAAATTCTTATCAAAGAGAATAATATTTATAATAATCTTTATTTATATTGGTTAGATATCGGAGATTCAATGGTCAAATTCTATTTATTCATAAAGTATCCAAAATTTTAAAATAAAGCTTATTTTTTATTACATACAGACTATAGAATATTTTATTAACAAAAATTAAAAATAAAATTTCAATTGTATTACAGATTTTATAAGGATATCAAACCGCGAATATCGAATGAACAATACAGGTTCTAGTTGGGGTACAAGCCACATGACTAACCACGAGGCTTTATACTCACCAACAAATCATTTTTCATTACATAAAATAATGTTTTTTATAAAAAGAAAATAGTTTGTATTTGTGTTAATAATTCGACGACATATAGGATCAAAATTTTATATCCTTCAGAATTTATTAATAGATGAGGTCAGCATTTACAAACTTTGTTGTATAAATAATACCCTGAGTAAACCATTCTTAAAATTACTTTCGATTACTGAAAGAACATCGATTGGTAGTTTTTGAAATAAGCTTCAAAAACAAATAATAAATGTTTTGTAGTGCTGATAAAAAATGTTAGGCATAGTGGAGCAATAATTAAGGTTTGAGAAAATATCCTACTCTCTACCATTTTAAAAACATCTAAAACTCTAACTAAACTAATCAAAAACTTTATCTGAAACATCTAAAACTTTATTTGTGCAAAATTTGTATGCAGTATATATTTTTTGAGCATTTTAGAAATAAGGTTGGTAATATTTGAAATATAGTCAAATTTTATTCCCAACTATTATATTATGTAATACTCGTATTTCCACACTAGCTACAGGTTTACAAGTGTGACTTAACTTATTTTTTTTTTTTTTATGTCTGTCTATGCTGTTAGCCCTGTTGGCTATTACAGCGTCACCGGGGAAAAAAAAAAAAAAAAAAAAACTAAACTTAACCTTAACATTTTAAGTATCTACACTGTAATTAATCCTGATGACAAATTCGTAATTAATCTCGATGAAAATATCGATGTTTTTAGGGTTTCTTACGACAAGGGTAAAGACGGTAACTTATACCAAGACATCGTTGTCCGTCTCTTTGTCTTTCTGTCTGCGGGTTAAGCATATCATGAATCGTATTTTTTTTGCCATTTTACACTTGTACTTGGCTGGTTTTATGTAATTTGGATTCGAGTACTAGATGAATTTATGACAAAACTTCCTCGATTATTATCCGTCCTTTCCAATTAAATAATTAATTATTATTGGCTTTATTGTCACGCACTTGTGCAGTATAAGAGTATTGTTAACAATAAATTAAATATATATAAAATAAATATAAATTGAGTTTATCACAGCAACAGTTATTGAACTTTTAATCACGCAATAGCCAGAGATTGGTTGGTTCCAAATTCTTTATCCTGACAGATATTTAATTATTTATGGCTCATTAATTATTTTAAATAAACAGCTAAAATTCAAAGAACGCAAGGACATAGTGAGCCACTCTGTTGAGCGGACAACTGAACTTGCTTCAGTTGAATTAGAAGAGTTCATAATTGTAAATGTTTATAGGCCACCGTCATCTAACTTTGAACATTTTGAAAAGATTATGGATGAGGTATTGTATAAACTATCACATTCTAGTAAAAAGGTAATCATTTGTGGAGACTTCAATATTAATATTCTTGAACAAAATTCAATAAGTATAAAGTTTTTAAATTTGTTCAAATCTTATAATCTTTTACACATGTTTATGGAGCCTACTAGAGTCACAACCACTAGTGCCACTTGTATTGATAACATTTTTACAAGTGTTATTCCAAATTTTAAATGTTTATTCAATACATTAGATTCTGACCACTATGGCCAATTTATTAAATTCAGTTGTAGCAAGAGAGAAAAATCAAAACAGGAAATAAGTTTTATACCAGTGACTGTAGAACGTATCGAACAAATTAAAAATGGGTTAGTACGCTATTTGCCTTTGATGAAAAATTCAAACCCCAATATTATGTATAATGACTTTTTTAGTACTTTCACTAAATTATTTAACTTTATATTTATTCCTAAAACAGTGGTTGTTAATGATAAATTAGTGTTTAGTGATTGGGCATCTGCTGAGTTACACAAAAATAGAGAACAATTATATAATATGTATGCGGAATTGATGTTTAATACTAGTAATGAGTTTAGGGATGAGGTAAAATTATTTTCCAAATCTTTTAAAAAACAATGTAAAATAGCAAAAAATCAACATATTCAAAATAAAATAGGAAATAGCATTAATAAAATAAAAACAACTTGGAAAATAATTAATGAGGAAACTGGAAGAGCTAAATCCCAGAGGATCGACTTTAAATTAAATATAGATAATAAATATGTCACGTCTGACCTCGAGGTTGCTACTGCTTTTGAAACCTTTTTTACTAATATTCCAGTGACTACAACGTTATCTTTAAATTCTTCTACCGCTGCAGCTATGGGTTTACTTAGAGAGAATGTAGATCAATGTGTTAGTAGTTTTAAGTTTGAAAAAGTTAATGCTCAAGAAGTAATCAAAGTATTTAGATCAATTTGCGTTAAAAAGACTAGTGATCTTTGGGGGTTTTCTGTTGACATACTTAAGTCCATAATTGACATTGTAGCGCCAGACTTAGCATTAATATTTAATAATTGTTTAGAATATGGTATATTTCCTGATCTAATGAAACAAAGTAAAATAACTCCATTATTCAAATCCGGCTGTTCATTAGATCCTAGTAACTATAGACCTATTTCAGTCTTACCCACTTTTAGTAAGATTTTTGAGAAAATAATTCTTAATCAACTTGTGGCATATTTCAGTAAAAACAATCTCTTACACAAAAACCAGTTTGGTTTCACTGCCGGTCGCTCTACAACAGATGCTGGTGTTGAGCTATTACTAAACATATTTGAAGCCTGGGAAGGATCACAGGATGCACTTGGCATTTTCTGTGATTTATCTAAGGCGTTTGACTGCGTTCAACATGAAATCCTTATAAAAAAGTTAGAACATTATGGAGTTAAAAATAAGTCCCTAGATTTAATTAGTTCATATCTTAATGATAGAATTCAAAAAGTTGATGTAAATGGAAAACGTTCCCCTGGTTCTTTGGTAAAAATAGGTGTGCCACAGGGCTCTATCTTAGGGCCTTTCTTGTTCCTCATTTACATAAATGACTTACCTCACCTAGTGAGGGAAAAACATGGGATAGTGTTGTTTGCTGATGATACTTCTCTTACTTTTAAAGTTAATAGACGGCAATCAGTTATTGACGATGTAAACAATGCTCTCTCAGATGTTGTACAATGGTTTAACGCCAATAATTTGTTGCTTAATAAAAAAAAGACAAAATGTGTCAAATTTAGTTTACCAAATGTTAAAAATGTTAGAACCAATGTACAATTAAATAATGAGGACTTGGACTTGGTCAAATCTAATAATAATAATAATAATAATAATATACTTTATTGCACACCACAAAGTTGAAAATACAGTCAGTTAAAAAAAAAAACAGGCACAGAGAGTTAAAAAAATAAAAAATAAAAAAACAATATAAAAATAAAAAACAAAAATTAAAACTACTTATAGGTATACAATAAGGCGGTCTTATCGCTAGGTAGCGATCTCTTCCAGACAACCTTATTCTGCTAGGATCGGATCATGAGAGAGATTGGAGGGTAGTGCATAATAGAATAATATTAATATAAATACACGCATAATAAAATACTTAGTACAATATACATACATACATATACATACATACTTAAACATACATACATATACATACATACATACGTATACATACATACATACATATACATACAATACATATACACACCAACATATAATAAATTACAACTGAAAAAAAAATAAAAATAAAAAGATGTGTAATACAAATAATAAACGAGTAGTAAGAAGTATAGGAAAGACGTTATAACATTATTCAAGAGACGACAAATCATTCCATAGAAATATAACTTATATAAAATTATACATAAAACAAGGTACATACACAAATGATAAAGTAAATGATATAATAATTATGCCGAACTTAGTGATAGGTGTAGATAGTGGTCTTTAACCAACTTCTTAAAGGTGGTCAAAGACCGAGCTTGACGAATAGCTAACGGTAATGCATTCCATAATAAAACCGCTTGTACACTAAATGAATTTTTAAAGAAAGACGTGGTATGACAAGGTAATCGCAAACTAAGGTTATCAGAAGACCTTAGTACTTTACTATAATTACCTAGGAATTCGAATTTGTCTTTCAAGTAAAGGGGATAAGTTGGGATAAATAACACACAGTACAGAAGAGAAAGAATATGTAGATTCCGGCGAAGTCGAATAGGTAACCACTTGAGACGAGAACGAAATTCAGACACGTGGTCATATTTGCGTAAGCCAAATATGAATCGAATACTAAGATTTTGAAGTCTCTTATGTTGGTCTTCAGATATACTAGGATAACTTGCGTCGGCATAGTCAAGAATGGAAAGCAATAGAGATTGGGAGAGCATAATTTTGGTAGGAAAAGGTAGAAAATCTACTACTTTCTTGGGCATTACTTTAGATGAAAAATTGCAATGGGGTCCTCATATATTCGATTTGTCAAGCAGACTAAGTTCTGCTGCATACGCGGTTAAAAAAATACGTCGTTTAACAAATATGGAAACTGCTCGATTAGTATACTTTAGTTACTTTCATAGCTTAATGTCATACGGTATACTCTTATGGGGCAATGCGACTGACATTGATACCATATTTACATTGCAGAAGAGGGCTGTTCGCGCAATATATAATATGAGACCAAGAGACTCTTTAAGAAACAAATTTAAAGAATTTAAAATTATGACTGTTTACAATCAATATATTTATGAAAATTTAATTTACGTTCATAAAAATATTTCAAAATTCAAGAAAAATTGTGATTTACATAAAATTAATACAAGACAAAAAAATAAACTCGCTATGCCCGGCACTAGGCTCCATAAAATAGGTAAATCCTTTAAGGGTAATTGTATACGTTTTTATAATAAGCTCCCAAATGAAGCCTTAAGCCTATCATTAAATAAATTTAAATTATATGTTAAAAATAATTTAATAAAAAAATCCTACTATAGTGTAAAGGATTACATCGACGACGGTATGGCCTGGGAATGAATCTGTATTGTATTGCGAATAGCTAGTAATCTCCGCAATTTGTTTTTTGTTGTAAATTATTTTGCTTTATCGACCTTCTGCATCACACCGATTCCTTAGAAGTCACTACTTGCGGTAGCATCGGGAGTCGGGTTGCCTCCCTCCCTCAAATATGTGCGAAGGGGGTGATGGCTGGCTCTTGTGTTATGCTCGTGAACGGGTGCTGCTTGCGGTGACTGGTTGTGTGGCAGGCCGAAGATTTATATATATATGTTTTTTCTGTTATTATTATTTAATTTTCGTTGCCTGAAATCATTAGGCTTCTTTTCCTATTGATTGCGACGGTTCTAGTTGTTCCAAATTTGCATTTAAGTTTGACGTTTGTGAAACAGTGATCACAATAACAAAAAATATATCCGGCTGAGTTTGTTGTGTGGTTCTTCTCAGACCAGGACGCGTTTGGAACCCTCATAGCTTTAACATTAAGATGGAAAGTGCTTCCTCAGAAGGGCTTATTACGATAAATCTAGTATCGTAATAGGCCCTCCTGACACTTCCATGTTGACGTACACAAGTGATCACTGATTATGATTCTAAGTGGAAAAGATATAAATAAATAAATAAATAAAGATAACCCGTAAATTAGCCGTAGCTAAGAATACTTTATTTCTAAAAAAATTAAGAATTAAAGTTATCTATTATTCAAATATCAACTTTTGGGAATATCATAGTAAAATATATGTTTTTAGTAAATAAGTGTTAAAAAAAAACAAAATAAAAAAATACCATATCCTTCGTTCCGGCTTCAGCCAATATCATGCTAGAATATAGGTTTTTGTAAATCTTATAAAAAATAAATAATATAAAAAATACTGTATCTTTCTTTACGGCATCACATTACGATTTACAGTGACCTTGTCCGAAAAGGTAATAACAGTGTTCCAGAGCTACTTTATTGCGTGGAAAGACAGCAGTGTGTCTTCGTCAAGTTCAAGGTTATAATAAACAAGGGACAACAAATCTTAAGTTAATCTTCTTGCTTCGTTTAAATGAACCTTTCGAGTTACAGGTCACTTTTTACGCCCTTTTGGAATATACTTATTTTTTTTAAATAGAAGAAAAAAATATCATCCTAAAATTTTTCTTTTAGAAAATTCTTTTTTTTTCTTTTCTTTTTGTATCCGTTTTTTAAATTTAAATTTTATAGAATTAATATTGACTCCGTTATTCAAAAACGTATTCTTTGTTTAATTGTAAATAATAGAAAAATTAATGATTGTTAATTAAATGAATGTAATTAAAAATTAATGATTGTTCATTCTTATTCTCATCTTATAAATTTAAATATTAAAAACTTGTTTGATCAAAACTTTTTACCAAGTCAAATATAATTATAGGACAAAATCATAAATTTATAGTCCCAGTTTGCTTTTTTTTTTTTTTTTTTCAAGTTCCATGACTTAAATTCCATGTTCCATTTCAAATGTAATTTTCACTATTTAAAAAAAAACATACTTGTGAGGTTCAAAAAGACTATTGCCATTTAAATAAAGAAATAGTCTAGTTTGCAACATGCAAATATGCTTGTTGCTTTTGTGGTCAAAACCTAGTTCGATATAGAATGTTACAAAACAGCATTATTGAAATTGAACTATATATTTCTTTTTACAATTTAATGTGCTATGCAAAATTATATTTTACAACAAACACATTATCTAAATTCAGTTCAATGTTTGCTTTTAAAGCTTAATCAAGAATGAAAACTTTTAACAAAATCTTATTTTTCCTAACTGAGTCCATTATATTAATAATTTGAAATTCACTCTTGTAACAAACATGCATAACATGTTGATTATTACTAACATTATTATTTTTGTATTCAGAATGTCTATTAAAATTGTGTTAGTCTAGGTTATAGTTAAGATTTATTGAGAATGTGTTTGTGAACAAGATAATACTTACAGTTACGTTTCTAATTTTGTTTAAATATTATCGTTAGCTAATAATAAAATAAAGTTTAAAAATACATTTTCGTTAAAATGTTAGTTATTAAAATCTGTACATTTTGATAATAACTAACATTTTAACCAAAATCTAATCTTTTTAACTTTAGTTAAAAAGATAATTCACTTCAAAACAAAAATATAACTCTCGGAAGTTGCGATTCCTACTGATAGTTTTCGAAGCCAAATATTATTTGTGTTCCATATAAAAGTTATAATAATTACTCAAATCAGTTTCTATACAAGATATCTAGCTTTTATATTTATAGATTAAGTAGTTTATACATCTTTAAGTGTAGAAACGAAAAAGAAAATACTGCATTAAATTAAGTAAAATAATTCTTCAATGTAATTAGAATAGTGAAATAGAATCTTTTATATTTTGCTAGTTTAATTGTTTTTTTAATATTTTTTTGTATCAGAAGTTAATTATTTATGATTTTGTATTTATAACGATAAATCTAAAAAACGTGATTTATATTTACATTAAATTTAATAATTCCAGATTTCAATTTTTCTAAGATTATTCTAAAATTATTTTAAGAAAATGTTTCAATCCAAATTTACTATTAAAATAGATATGTACGCAGAAACAAAACAAAAGCCTCGCAAGTGGTCATACTACCGCCCCGAGGAAGATTTGATTCCTTCCGAAGCTTCTAGACGATATGTTCTAGATATATAAATAATGTTGCTGCCACCATAAATATTTGTGTACAATAAAATTCAAACTTTTTCGGTTTCTTTTATAAAATATCTACAATTTATGTTTTAAGGTTAAATGGTTTTCAAACTAAAGAAGTCGGAGAAGTCCTAAATATGAAGAAATATTAGACATTGAAAAGGTCACTGTCTAATTTTATTTTATTAGACAATGACAAGTTTATTATCCTCTAATCTTTTCTATTTGATACACAATGTACCAGAAGCCTCTTATCAATAGAGCGCGAGTCAGTAGGAGTCACGTGGAATTTAAATTTATATCGACCTCCCGGTAGTAGAGTATACTGCAGGGTGAGTTAGAACATGTAAGGTAAGTGCTTGTATACTATATTATAATATATATTGCATCTAAAATTAGTATTATAAATGTTAATGATTGAAATAGTAACACGAATGAGTAAATGTAATTATCACAGTGATACCAGCTGAACATTTTTAATGATCCTTAAAATGTATAAAATAAAATGTAAGTTTTAAGAATGCGAATCCCAAGCACCGAGAGATAAAATATAAGATGACCTACTCCTAAGTTTCATGTAATATTTATAATAATTTAAGAGATATGGTGTAACGAGCGCAGTAAATGTTCCATCTTGCATCGCGGACCGCGCTTCACGTCTGTACAGCTGAGGTTAAAGTGAGATGAAATTATCGTATTCACAAATATTTTAAAACCTACCAGAAGGTAGTAAACATAGTATCATTGCAAATAATAATGATTGCTGAAATTTTAAGCAACATTATTATAATGTTTGAAATTCTATGTAAACGAACTAAGGCATGTTAAATTAACTTAATTAATCGATATGGAAAAAATTTGCTCCAGCGATTAAGCTATCGTATCGGTACCCAATTCCGATAAATTTAGCGTTCTATAAATATATAATATTAATGTATTTAGATGAAAGCGATTTCTGTTAGAATTATTTCGAAATACTTAACCGATGTTTCTAACTTCTCAGCTTAACATTGAAATAAAAGCTTAATGTAACACGACACGGCCTAAATTAATGTTTGTAATTTTTTATAAACGTGAAGCAATATTAAGGTTATTTAACAACTCTGTGTAACAATTATTACTTTATCCATCAAATCAGAAATAAAAGAAAGGTGTAAAATAATCAATTTCAATTATTAAATAACAAAATGTATTAGTAAAACAATTTTAAAACTAAAGTATTATTATTTACGTTAAACAATTTATTTAAACAAATTATTTATTAATTTATTAATTTACGTTACGTTAAAGCTTGGAGCTTTTGAAAGCTCTTCCGCTTTTAGATTATTTATACGTTAATTATCTGGAATGGTAACATTTCGTTGTGTAGTTGAAAGCGTCTATTTGTGCTTAAGTGCAGGGAGCTTAGTAATTTAAAGTTCAATAAAAAGTAATGTTTTGTATTAAGTTTGTTATTAATTTATCTCGTGGTTAAGTAACGATGTAGCCAACCGCCTACATGATGGGTAACCGACTATGATTAAAATGAAATAATACAAACATATGATCTTTGTTTCGTGAGTTCTATTTGACCTACAAATCGTAAAAGGAGATTTTTTACTGACAAAACGTTTCAACAAAATTCTTTTTTTTTAAGTTCTGAACCATCATTTTCAAAAACAAAGACCATCGCTTAATATACATGTTTTAGTAAACAAAAGATAATTCAATTTATTAACTGAAAAAAAAAGTGTTTAGATTATAAAGAAACCTGAATTTAAAATTACAACTTACGAATAAATATAAAGTTATTGAAGAACTAAAAATGATTGTTTATAGGTTTTATGGTACTTTAAAAGACTTAATACTGTAGTCTTTATATATAATTATTTATACTACGCGATAAGTTACCGGTTAAGATAAGGTATCATAGTGTAGAGTAAGTATTCTGTGTCTGAGTCTAACAATTAATTATGTCTATCTTAATATAATATTAATTATATACTGTTAGTCATATTTATTTATAATAATTTAAATGGTAAATACATTGGAATTTACATGTTATAGTTCATAAGTTTCAACAGTAGCGCCACCTACATAATTAATTATGGAATATTATTTAATATTTACTGTTAAATGTTTTAAGAATTAGAAGCATAGAATATTTTAACATAATGTTTAATCTTTTATTAATTATTAGAACTTATTATAAGGTATAAATAATATCATCTGTAAGTTGGTTATGAAATTGTAAATTACCCTCGCCTAAATGTTATAGTGTTAAAATATTATAAAACGAGTTGTAAGGGCTGCTCTCGCGCATTCTATTACAAATGGTTGGATATTAAACATTGAAGTGGAAGTACTGTGTATTACTAAAACAAGTCTTAACAAGTCAGAAGTGTTCGACCGCTGTAGTATTACGCGCCACGTGTCTATATACACCGTTCGCAAGATATCCTGTCCAAGAATGCTGATGAAGATGGAGTGCTGCCACTGCCGTTGAAAAGCCACGAAAATAAGAGACGACGTTAAAGTTACGTCTAAGAATGCTGATGAAGATGGAGTGCTGCTGCCACTGCTGTTGAAAAGCCACGAAAATAAGAGACGACGTTAAAGTTACTATTTGGGCCTTCTCCGAGTGCTGCTGTAGTAACCTCAAGCGACAACGAGTCGTAGATGTAAAATGATATTGCAAGTGCGTAAGTTTTTTTTTTTTTTTTTTTTTTTTTTTCTTAATACCCACGTTTTGCCATCTGCTTAGCAGGCTAATTATCTAGCTGGTTATTCGGCAGCATGCTCAATATAGAATATTAATAACTTTGTAGCTTGAAGTTAATAGCACTACTATTAAATTCTATTCATCATATATATCATATTCACTATTAACCATATCCTGTTAAAGTTCAATCATATGCGAAATACAATAAGAGCCTGAATATTTACCAAAACTTTACAGTGTTATTAATACATTATCTCTCCATACATGTTTACATCGCTTGGAGTCTTTGGTGAAGACGTACGTCGGAGATGGAAAACTCTATACTACTACTTGACTGCTAATCTGGAAGGGAATTCGTTGCTATGTTATGAAAATCAACAACATATCAACATCTACTGGAAGAAGCGGTCAACCAAGTACTTTCTTCCTGATCGCGGGATGGCAGTGCAAGCAAGCAGCACTATACAACGATGGACCTGAATACAACGACAAGGTGACAGACAAAACTTTATTATAAGAAACTAGCCCTAGAAAAGTTTTGCATAATTAAGTGACCATGTGATTTATAATATTATTGTTACTACGTATACCAACTTTCAAAGCTTTTAAGACCCAGTTGTAAGTTAGAGACGCGATTTTTTTTTTCTTTGCTTTTATTAAGTTACTAGCTGTAGGCCGCGGCTCCGCCCGCGAGTAGGTCGCTTTTCGCGTAATCTGTGGAAACTACAATTATCCAGACCTATAATAGACTTATAGTTAATTCTATAGTATCCTATTCAAGTGGAAATTTTATATATATAGGCATTACATTGCTACGATATCTAACTGAAAAAAAATAACATACATCCACATCACACACACACGACCAGGAGATTATTCAGATATACGTATTAAAGCATATGGATTCGAAATATTATGTTTTTGACAATATAAGTATAGATATAACTGACGCGGTAGTTGAGACTTTGAGACTTGAATATAAAAGTAATGTTAGTATTTTAGATTACGATTTAGGCTTTAATGTCTTTATATATGACATAGAAGTGAACACTCTCAATGAAGGGGTAATATTCGGTTTACAAAATGTATGTAGGTTATTTAAAGAACGATTTCTTAAAAAAAAGAGTATATTCAGTTGTAAATGATTAAAATATAAAACCCAATATTAAACAAAAAGAAAAGGAATAACGTTAGATATTTATATATATATATTTTTAAAGTAGCACTTAACATCATAAAACTATTTTCAAATCGTAATGATCCTTTTGTTTAAGATAGTAAATAGTAAGTAGTTCCTTATAGTATATGGATATATATTTACACAATATGAATAGATGAAGTATAATTTTAATTTATACAGATTAAAATGTAGACTTGTCTCCTTTCAGAGAAATTAAAATTCTAGAATATCTTATAGATAGACTTAAATAAATATGACTCGGTAAATATTACACTCCATAAATTTGGTAGGGTCAGATCTAAATGGCCTTGAGGACCGTATGGAAATATTTTGCTAATGCTTTGACGCTATAAGGGGTAGATTTAGATATGTTTACATTTATTAAATAGGTAAAGATTTGAATTCACGATATTATTTTATTACTTCTGCAACTATATTTTATTTTGTTTTGCTAAAACTACTCCATAGATCTTAAAATATTCATATTTAATTTTGAATTTGTAAGTTTAGCATCAGGTTTCGATAGACGTTCGCTTTTAAAACCAAGTTGGATACTTGGTTATCCACGAGGATACGGTTATGCCATATCAAGTGGAGAAATTAAATTTTATGAAACCCAATAATATCTGTTTTGAGAAGTTTCATTGGTTACTTTCATAAATCAAATTTGCTTTAAAAAACCATTTTTTTTTAGGTGGGTAAAAATAAAGTTTAAAAACGGTTTAAAATCTGAACCGGTACTGTCAAAATATAATCCCGAACTAAACAGACTAATTCAATAATAACGCGTATGAATATGAAGCAATGATACTGGTATTTATTACTAAAACATATTTCTATTATCTTTTATTTGACCGTTCAAATTATTTACTGAGTGTTAAGTTCTCAGTAGTAGGTATCTGTACGAATTTATGATCTTAAATTTTGAATCGACTATTGAAAAGGTAAAACGCAATAGGTATTCCGAAATAAATTCGTTAGAATCGATAAATTATTTCAGAATGATGATAATATAGGTTTAACATTTAGATCGATTTTAAACTACACCAATAAACGCGTACATTTCGTATTAAATTGTAAAAAAAAATAAAGCAAGCAATTAGGTCTTCTAAATCCCTAATAAAAAAAAACAAACTTTAAACGATATGCGTGGCACTCAATTAATTAATTTCCGATAGTATGTTAAAGAAGAAAAGAAATAACTACGATGAATTATCTTACACGCGTTTTTGAACTGTCAAATCGAGGAATTATATAAATCCACAGTAAAAGTTTTACTAAACAAGAAATAATTGCATACCTAAACAATATACCATAATTGACAGTTCAGACAGTTCAAATTAGGTATTTCAAACTGATGAACTTTAAAAAAATATATAATTTTCTAGGTTATGACTGTTTATTACTTAAAAATAGAATTATTATAAAACATGCCTCCTAAATATTCTTATTAGCAATATGAAACATAAACACGTTAGACTTAAAGACTCTGGTAACTTGAACTCTAGACAAGACAAACATAAGAAAATTAGCAAGGAATATATATTGTCGTACCTTAGGGCATAAGAAGTAATATTATATATGGCACGGCCTCCTAAACCCCAAGCCCCAACCCCCTAAATTTCCAAGAATCGTATTATTTTCAGTATAACGTTTGTAAAATTTAATGCAGTTGAATTCTTTTAAATAATTTATACTGTAGATAATAATAAAACAAAAAATAAAATACGTTTTGATAATTGTATCATTTATTGTTTCGATTATATAGTAAACTAGATGTAGGCATACAATGTACAAAATTACGATTTCAAACTCGGAATAAAATTAATAACACTTTTATAACAAGTGATTGAAAATTTAATGGACTTACGTTTTAATGCTTTATAAATAAATTAGTTAATCATTAGTTATTGATTTAGTGCAAATTAGAACAATTGGAAATAATAATATAAATAGTAAACTTCTAAAGAAATATGCTTGGTTTTATAATGTTCTCCAATTGTATGAAAAGTATCGTTACATCTTCAAAATAAAAAAGAGGACTTTAAAAATGTTCTATTCCCACTAATGATTATTTTTTTTTTAGTTAAGAATATTTTCAATATTGATACGGAGAGAGTAAATAAAGAATGTAAAAATGTAAAAAAAAAAAAATGATATTTATTTATAAAATCTTTATTATACAAAGAAATTTATACAATTGGCGGACTTAATGCTATAGTACTTGACACCTACTAATTATCTAGAAGTACCCTCGACCCCTAACAATATATTACAATTTCTTAAATAAAAAGAAATATTTATTTTATTTTAAAAACTTATTGCACATACAATTATTACAAAAAATTACAGTAGTAGGATGTTGATACAGTAAGAAATTTTTGTGCAAAGGCGGTCTTATCGCTTAAAAGCGATCTCTTACAGACAACCCTTGATGAGTAATGAATATTTGCTAGGTCATAGGATAGTGCAAGCATACTATAACGAGAATAAGAATTTATACATAAGGACACAATAAAAATAAAAACTATCGTTTTTAATTATATAAGTAATTAAATAATGATTATATATAAATATACACATACGCACATACATATATCCGTATATATAAATAAATAGAATAAAATAGATAACCTATATAATATATGGTATACATACTTATGATAAAAATATATATTGCGTAGATAAGTAATATTGCTTCAAACGATTTTTCAAAATTGAGTGATTTAGAAGTTTGAATTTCTAACGGTAGGTCATTCCAGAGTAATATAGAGAAATATATATAAATATTACAATTGTTGTGAATCTGCAATCGTGTTATGGTTAATAACTAAATGTAGCTTCCTTATTAACTACTTTTAAAGTATTTAAATTTTCTAAATTCGGGTGAATGAACATTTTCTTAAGATGTAAAATTTAAAACTGTTTCGATAAAATACGAAATCATTTAAAATTCATTTTTCTTTAAAAAAATATAAAGAAACTAACCAAATATAACAATACAAACGTAATACAAAGTAAAAACAACCTGCTACTTCCAACAAAACCCATGCATAGTATGAATTTCAAAGTCATATATCTCTGTAGTCTGATCATTAATATAGCCTAACAAAATGAGCTTGGTTTGCTTTTATTAGTTAAAGATTTATTTGCTTAGAATGAGTTTTAAAACATTAAACAAACATTCGGTGAGGAACTCAACTTTTAAGAAAAAATATGGATCGCAACCTACAGCCTACAGGTCAAATTTTTGTACTATGTGTATTTTAATATCAAATCTGAAAAAGTTAAAAGTGTCTGAAATATATGTGTTATATATATTGTTAGTCATATTTATTTATAATAATTTAAATGGTAAATACATTGGAATTTACATGTTTTAGTTCATAAGTTTCAACAGTAGCGCCACCTACATAATTAATTATGGAATACTATTTAATATTTACTGTTAAATGTTTTAAGAATTATAAGCATAGAATATTTTAACATAATGTTTAATCTTTTATTAATTATTAGAACTTATTATAAGGTATAAATAATATCATCTGTAAGTTGGTTATGAAATTGTAAATTACCCTCGCCTAAATGTTATAGTGTTAAAATATTATAAAACGAGTTGTAAGGGCTGCTCTCGCGCATTCTATTACAAATGGTTGGATATTAAACATTGAAGTGGAAGTACTGTGTATTACTAAAACAAGTCTTAACAATACGTATGAACGTCTATCTTAAATTTAAATTATATTTTAATATCAGAATTTTTAAATAAATACCATAATCAACTGTTTTTTATAAAAAAAAAATGGAAACTTATCCTAAAAATATGTTTGTCTTTATAATTTGTATTACAACAACATTCGAAATTGCGACATAAGATTAAGATAGTGAAATTAATTTATGTACTTAGATCTTAAATTTCATGTTTTACTTTAGTTTAAAAGTTCATAAACTGTTGAAATGCACTCGATGTCCAGACGAGACAAGTCGCTCAAGGCTCTTCATGAAAGTACCCTTCTTCAGTGCATAAAACTCGACAAATCGTTTGTTGAACAGCTTATTATGAACCATTACTTCACTTAAATTAAAAAACACGAGCATAAAACAGAACTTCAAACAAAAAATGTGTTCTGTTTTTTGAGTAGTGATAACAACAAGATTTAGTAGAATTGTATTAAAATTAGAAAACGCGGTTTTTGTAAAAATCAGGCAATTTTTCGGTATTGACATATACTTGTATTTTACACGTCCACATAATTTTTGGTTATTTATTGGATATAAAGGAGCTGTGTAGAGTACTATTGCATATATTCTACTGTGTTGTATTATATAAGTATTTATATCTATATACATAAGTCGTCTCCAAGCAGGGCTTCCAGAACGATAAAAACAAATGGATAACAAGATGTTTCTCGTTTTAGTGATGCTGCGAGTAACACAGAGATTACCCAATCAAAATATACGAGAAATACTTTCTCTTATTTGTTAAATAGTTGCATAAAAATATGTTTGTTAGAGAAACACAATAATTAGATTGAATGTTCAAAAGATGTAAAAATACTGATAAATTTTACAACAAGAGATTTTGTAACGTTTTAACAGATATTTCGACATATAACTTTTGCTCCATTTAAAAACATTTTCAATCAAAAACCTAAAATGTAAAAAAGCCAAGTCTCGCAACTCAATCCATTCACCGCAAAAGAGTTGTGATGTAGTACGTAAATCCAAGTCACCAAGTTATTTTAATTAGCATACGTATATAGAAGAATCTGCTATACATAATGACTTTAAAATAGTAGGATTTAATATAATAATTCGATTATAATTTCACATGAATAATAATAATAATGATTATTCATTTAGATCACTTGAAATGCATGAATAACAAGTCACGTGAATTACTTTCTAGTCACCTTGACTTACATAAATTAGGACTTTTACAAATACTAACTAAAATAACTAGCTTTATTTCATATGATTATCTGTAAGGGATGCCTCTATATATAGTAATTAAAATCTATACAAAGTAATTAAAATAACTTGCTTAAGAAACGTAAAATTGCGTTATAAGTAAATTAGTTCAGGAGTTCGTTGTTATACTCATTTTTGTCGTAGTTATGGTGTAAAAAATTGAAATAAACATTTCGTAAACTATAAGCGTATAATTTTCGCGAAATCCAGAATATTTTAGTTTGTCTTTTCTTTCTAAAGACTAAATAAATACTAAATATGATGTTGGTAGGTCTGCTAGAAGAGGCATATAATTAAAAGGATCGAAATTACCACGGAACTTAGATTTTATGGTATGGTTTATTATAAAACTAGGTTCTATACTAGCTTCGCCGGGGCCCCCTCGTCGGGCTTACATCTCCGTCCAGGGTGTGCGGGTGGCGGTGCGCTGAAGGCCCAGATGAAGTATCTAGGCCTCACCCAGGACGGTAGATGGAACTTCGGGGTCCACTTTTATCTGCTGGCCCCGAAGTTAATTTCCACTGCAGTCACCTTGAGTAGGCTTCTGCCCAACGCCGGAGGGCCGCACGCTCCTTGCCGCCGGATATACGCCAGCGTGGTGAGGAACATGGCCCTGTACAGAGCTCCCATATGTTGCGGAGCCCTCACCGCGGATTCCAGGGCCCTATTGCGACGCACTCAAAGGGTCCTAGCGTTGAGGGTGATCAGGGGGTACCATGTACCGTACGGTGTTCTTCACTGCGGCCACACTCCTGGCGAGCGATCCGCCCTGGGAGCTACAGGCGCGGGTCCTCGCCGGAGTGTATTGGCACTGGGCGGAAGCCAGGGTCGGGCGGGTTAGGCTCGAGGCGGATCGGATCAGGGTTCTAGCTCGCCGAGCCCTTTTTTTTTTTTTTTTTTTTTTTTTTGTCGTTGGAAAAATGCGTTACGCATCATCCCAGCGGCCAGGAAGGTGATGGCCGAGGGGTTATGTGGGACTACCCGGCAGCATAGAGGACGCTGCCATTTTTAAGGCCACCCACTAAAAAACCAACGGTTGACCTCATCGCCATAGTGGAACGCCACGGGATCGCTTTCGCACTCACCGTGACGCCCCGGCGGAACCCCCTGCGAGGGGCCCCGATCAACTTAGGGACACCCTCACCTCGTAGGCCTATAATGGGTGGAAGAGGTCACCCCCCTCTCCCGCCCAGGCACTACGGCTGGGAAAGGAAGCGGCGGGCATACTCCCGCTTCCTTCTTCCCAGCCTAACCCTACGGAGCGGGTCTGCGGTAGAGGCTAGCTCCCTGACCCGCTCCGCGGCCTCCTTTGCGGCAATGACTTGTTCGCAGAAGGAGGCCATGGCGACCCAAACGTCCTCACTGTCGAGCATCTTTGGAATGACGCTCGACAGCGAGACACTGCTGCCGACCACGACCGCCAGCTCTTCTCGCTGGCGGTCCCACGCCACACACTCCTCCAGGGTGTGACGAGCCGTGTCCTGTGGCTTACCACAGTGGTGACAACAGGGGGTCGCCTCTCTCCTCGCCACCTTGTGCAGATACCCCCCGAAGCATCCGTGCCCCGAGAGTATCTGCACAAGGCGGAACGTCAGAGTCCCGTGCCGCCGGTCCACCCACCGCTTGAGGTGCGGAAGTAGCACCCCAACAGTGAAAAAACCGGCGGCCGGAGACTCCAACTCTCGTTTCCACCGCTGGATCAGGACATTTTGTGCCCCTGCCCTGATCCTAGCCACCTCAAGCGCTTCGCCCCTGGCACGAGCGTCGGCCCGGTGCCAGTACACTGCAGCGTTGACCTCCGCCTGGAGTTCCCAGGGGGGGTCACTTGCTAGCAGTGTCGCCGCAGTGAACGACACCGTACGGTACCCCCTGATCACCCTCACCGCGATGGTCCTCTGCGATTGTCGCAAGAGGACCTTAGAGTGGCGGGTGAGGGCTCCCGACCATATTGGGGCACCATAGAGGGCCATGCTCCGTAAGATGCCGGCGTACAACCGCCGGCACGGAGCACCCGGCCCTCCGACGTTGGGCAGAAGCCTACCCAAGGCCGCCGCGGCGGAAACGAGTTTCGGGGCCAACGAGGAGAAGTGAGCCCCGAAACGCCACCTGCCATCCAGGCTAAGGCCCAGATATTTCATCTGAGCCTTAACCGCCACCTCCGAACCCTGGACGGAAATGGATGCCCGACGAGGGGGACCCCGGCGAGGGCCGTGGAACAGTAGGGCCTCAGTCTTTGAGACCGAAACCCTGAGTCCCAACAGCCCTATACGGTCCGCCACCAGCGTAGCACCAACTGTTGCCAGCCTGGCCGCCTCCGCAAAGCTACCCCCCCTCGCTGTTACGAGGGTGTCATCTGCATAGCAGTACACCCTCATGCGCGGGAGGAGAGGACATCGAAGCAGCCAGTCGTAACCGAGGTTCCACAAAACGGGCCTGAGCACAGAGCCCTGTGGAACCCCGCAGCTAACGCTACGCCGATAGACCCGCCGGTTGCCGCACTCCCACAGGACTTCTCTGTCCTGCAGGTAAGCCCTCAACAGTCGCCGGAGATAAGGAGGCACTCCATGGAACCGGAGTGCCTCAACCACAGTCTCAAACGGCAAGGTGTTGAAGACATTGGTGACATCCAGCGATACCGCCAGGACGACATCCCCCTCGGACACAGCCTCTTGGGTCCCGTCTTTTAAAGCCTTCAGGGCGTGAATCGTCGATCGACCCACCCTGAAGCCGAACTGAGCGTCTGAGAGCCCGGGACCCACTTCGTCGAGGTGTTTGACGAGACGGGCGGAGAGGATTCTCTCGAACAGCTTTCCCGTCTCGTCCAACAACACGATTGGCCTGTATGCGGAGGGACTGTCGTCAGAAAGACCCTCCTTTCGCAACAGGCACAATCTCCCCAACTTCCAGGCAATGGGGAACTGTCCAATGCGCAAGCAGATATTGAACAGTTCCCGGATTCTGCCCCCTAAGTACTCCAGGGCGATGCAGAGAATTCGCCCTGGAATACCGTCCGGCCCCGGCGCCGTATTACGGGCTCGCAGGCGACACAAGGCGACCCCCAGCTCAGCCTCCGTAACTGGCGGGATAGAACCCGCCCGCCCCCTCATCGGGGGGCACATCACAGGAGGAGAGTGACCAATGGAACTCGGGAACAAGCCCTCCACCAGCCGCTCGATAAAAGCCGGCTGAAGGGACTCCATTACGGGGGCACCAGTGGCGTGGATTTTCTTCCGCGCCACTCTGAACGGGCGTCCCCAAGGGTCCCTGTCGAGACCTGCTAGGATCTCCTCCCGAGCCAGGTCTTTCGCCTTAGCGATCGCCATTCGCAGAGCTGCCTTCGTATCCCGATAGCAGCTCTGTAGCTGGGCCTCCACAACCGGGTCAAAGCCGCGACGACGACGACACCGGACGAAGGCCCTGCGAGCCCTGCAGCCGGTCACCCGAAGTTCGGCAATGTCGGGTGACCACCAGTAGACGCTGCGGCGCCGGGGCCTGGGCCCCACCCTTGGCATGGCCGCATCACAAAACGCGTTAGGGCTTCGCGCATACGGCCAGCCAATACTTCTACATCAGCTCCCTCGCTGGAGGCATCGGGAAAGGCCCAGCCTTGAACGATGGCCGCCTCCTTGGCCATCTCCCGATCCAGATGTGTAAGGCCCCAGCGAGGAAATTGACTGCCCTCTCGCGGCCGCCCAGCCAGAACTGGGCTGGAGGAGGAGACCTCAAAGCGGATGTAAAGGTGATCCGAAAGGGTCTCCACCTCGTTCTCAACCCTCCAACCTATAACCCGGCGTGCAACCGCTGGGGTGGCGAACGTGACATCCACCACGGAAATCCCTTGCGGTCACACATACGTGGGTTCGGACCCTCTATTTAGAAGGGACAGGTCGGAGAGGAGTGCCCAAATCTGGACAGCCCTACCTCTGGCATCCGTAAAGCGGTTTCCCCAGGCTTCGGACTTGGCATTCAGGTCGCCGAGGACGATGATATTCCCCGACGCTTGTCTGCGAACCGCAGCCCTGACTGAGTCAAGCAAAATCTCGAACTCAGCCAAGCCACGGTTGGGGGAGAAGTATGCACCTACTAAGACGTACTCTCCCCACTTCGCCACTACCAAGCCCGGGCCGGTCTCTAATTTGGAGAGAGGGGAACCGGTGCTGGACTTCACCACTATGACCACGGAGTCACTTTCATCCCCCGCCCAATTTGAGTTAGGAGGGACGAAATAAGGCTCACAGGCCACCGCTACACTTATATCCCACTCCGCCATGGACTGAAGCATGAGGTCTTGAGCCCTGGCAGAGTGGTTTAAATTTGCCTGCAGAAAAGCTCACCGAGCCCTGACCCGACAGTGGAGAAGGGACTTAGAGTCCCCATCGGCCGGTCTTGCGACGGTGGGGGCTATTTACTGCCATCTTCATCGTTGGATCGGCCGATGGCACGTGACCCTAACGTTCCGTCTTGTGCAGGTGCTCACGTTATAATATTTGAACCAATACAGCCCATGTATTTGTTGGAATGCTTCAGGCGCTGGTACTTTCAACCAGTTTCATTGTGGTGGAAGTAAGAAAACTAAAAATTATAGCTCAACCTTCTAGCGTGGCAACTGTTGACGGTAACACATTTTTTTTAAACACAATATTAACACAATATTGATTTGGTCTGTTACCTCTACTTCCAAACTTATGCATGATGTGGTTTCCTCTAAAATCAGGAAGCAGTTCCTAACCAATAGTTATATAGATTGTTTGAATTAAGTATTTAAAATATTTATACTACATTTGTTATCATCAAGACAAATCTTCTTTCAATTAGTCTAATTTCTCACTTCGACGCAATTCCACTGAACAAGTTCACTGTCTAACTTTTTTTATTGATGTTTCCAACTTCTTGAACGCTTGAAGTGTGAAAACCATTTATCCCTAAAACACCAAATATGTATATTTTATACTGAAACTGTCTTAAGTAACTATAGTAAACTTTATTGTACACAAATATATGTACTACTAATAAATAAAATAAATTAAAAAGAAACAATAACACAAAATAATATAATATTTCTCAATTCAAATGTTCAGTTTTGTTTATTCTAAAAACGTAATCTCCGTTTAAAAACTATTTTTTTCAACTAAATTCTAAGTAAATGCAGTATTTCAGCATTAAAATTATTAATGTACACTCTTAAGAAAACATAGTACTTCAGAAACGTTATTTTAATTAACATGGCCAACTAAAAATACAAGAATCTCTTATGTCGTCAGTACCTACACTGAAATTCTTGTGAACAATTTAATTATTTTTTCTTGTAAAAAGCACCGCTTCAAATTCAACTCATATTACTTTAAATGAGTATCTCTTTATTATAACGAATAAAATCTCATACACAATAAATCTCAAAAATAACATAGTTTCATTCAATTTTATTACAATATTTTTAAGTGTTATAATTATAAGAGAGTATAATTTGAGACTATACTTATAAGACAGTATAATTTGAGACTATACCTAACTCCGAAAGCCTACTCCAGGCTTTCCGAGTTATGTTGTACCAAGTAATATAGGATAATTTAGACGTACTTTTTAATAAGAACAGCATTTTGTGTTGATAACTGTGTTAAAATGATTACAAACTGTCGTTTGTAATCATTTTAACAAATGCAACACTATATTCAGCAGTTATCTGGGTCAAATGACTTGTGTTATGGGTGATTATAATCTTGGAGATATTAATTGGTCGATGGAAACAGGCTGTCCTTTAAATTATAACTGTGAAAAGTCAAAGTCATTACATGACCTCTTTAACTCGACAACGATACGGCAACTCAATTTTGCAGGAAACCATAATAATAGGATACTTGATTTAACTTTTACTGATTGTCCCGATTTAATTAGTGTAATATCCACACAACCCATTAGTCGCATTGACTTGCATCATCCACCTTTTGAAATTATATTAAAAACTCGTTACTCCACGATGGCGCATAACAGATCAATTAAAAAATTATGTTACCGTAAAACCGATTATGTGAGCTGTAATAGAGACCTAGAGAATATTGATTGGGATGAACTCGGATGTAACGATTTTGTTCAACTCTTTTATAATAAAATTTATTCAATCGTAGAAAAATATACTCCAACCAATAAAATCTCTAATAAAAGTTATCCCATCTGGTTCTCGAAGAGTTTAATAAAATTACTTGCATCCAAAAAGAAAGCACACAACAAATTCAAGCGTTATAGGAACCCAAGAGATTATGATACCTTTTTAGTTGCTTAGAGCTAGAATTAAGACATTAGTAAGGCAATGTTTTAAAACGTATATTGAACGAATAGAAAGTGATCTTAAGGTTAATTTAAAAGCTTTTTGGCGTTTTACAAAAAGTAAACGGGTCACGAACAGCATTCCTAGCCGTGTTTTTTATCAAGATAGTGTTTGTACGGCGGGTAATGATATTGTTAACTTATTTGTTTGGGCTGGAGGAGGAGACCTCAAAGCGGATGTAAAGGTGATCCGAAAGGGTCTCCACCTCGTTCTCAACCCTCCAACCTATAACCCGGCGTGCAACCGCTGGGGTGGCGAACGTGACATCCACCACGGAAATCCCTTGCGGTCACACATACGTGGGTTCGGACCCTCTATTTAGAAGGGACAGGTCGGAGAGGAGTGCCCAAATCTGGACAGCCCTACCTCTGGCATCCGTAAAGCGGTTTCCCCAGGCTTCGGACTTGGCATTCAGGTCGCCGAGGACGATGATATTCCCCGACGCTTGTCTGCGAACCGCAGCCCTGACTGAGTCAAGCAAAATCTCGAACTCAGCCAAGCCACGGTTGGGGGAGAAGTATGCACCTACTAAGACGTACTCTCCCCACTTCGCCACTACCAAGCCCGGGCCGGTCTCTAATTTGGAGAGAGGGGAACCGGTGCTGGACTTCACCACTATGACCACGGAGTCACTTTCATCCCCCGCCCAATTTGAGTTAGGAGGGACGAAATAAGGCTCACAGGCCACCGCTACACTTATATCCCACTCCGCCATGGACTGAAGCATGAGGTCTTGAGCCCTGGCAGAGTGGTTTAAATTTGCCTGCAGAAAAGCTCACCGAGCCCTGACCCGACAGTGGAGAAGGGACTTAGAGTCCCCATCGGCCGGTCTTGCGACGGTGGGGGCTATTTACTGCCATCTTCATCGTTGGATCGGCCGATGGCACGTGACCCTAACGTTCCGTCTTGTGCAGGTGCTCACGTTATAATATTTGAACCAATACAGCCCATGTATTTGTTGGAATGCTTCAGGCGCTGGTACTTTCAACCAGTTTCATTGTGGTGGAAGTAAGAAAACTAAAAATTATAGCTCAACCTTCTAGCGTGGCAACTGTTGACGGTAACACATTTTTTTTAAACACAATATTAACACAATATTGATTTGGTCTGTTACCTCTACTTCCAAACTTATGCATGATGTGGTTTCCTCTAAAATCAGGAAGCAGTTCCTAACCAATAGTTATATAGATTGTTTGAATTAAGTATTTAAAATATTTATACTACATTTGTTATCATCAAGACAAATCTTCTTTCAATTAGTCTAATTTCTCACTTCGACGCAATTCCACTGAACAAGTTCACTGTCTAACTTTTTTTATTGATGTTTCCAACTTCTTGAACGCTTGAAGTGTGAAAACCATTTATCCCTAAAACACCAAATATGTATATTTTATACTGAAACTGTCTTAAGTAACTATAGTAAACTTTATTGTACACAAATATATGTACTACTAATAAATAAAATAAATTAAAAAGAAACAATAACACAAAATAATATAATATTTCTCAATTCAAATGTTCAGTTTTGTTTATTCTAAAAACGTAATCTCCGTTTAAAAACTATTTTTTTCAACTAAATTCTAAGTAAATGCAGTATTTCAGCATTAAAATTATTAATGTACACTCTTAAGAAAACATAGTACTTCAGAAACGTTATTTTAATTAACATGGCCAACTAAAAATACAAGAATCTCTTATGTCGTCAGTACCTACACTGAAATTCTTGTGAACAATTTAATTATTTTTTCTTGTAAAAAGCACCGCTTCAAATTCAACTCATATTACTTTAAATGAGTATCTCTTTATTATAACGAATAAAATCTCATACACAATAAATCTCAAAAATAACATAGTTTCATTCAATTTTATTACAATATTTTTAAGTGTTATAATTATAAGAGAGTATAATATGAGACTATACTTATAAGACAGTATAATTTGAGACTATACCTAACTCCGAAAGCCTACTCCAGGCTTTCCGAGTTATGTTGTACCAAGTAATATAGGATAATTTAGACGTACTTTTTAATAAGAACAGCATTTTGTGTTGATAACTGTGTTAAAATGATTACAAACTGTCGTTTGTAATCATTTTAACAAATGCAACACTATATTCAGCAGTTATCTGGGTCAAATGACTTGTGTTATGGGTGATTATAATCTTGGAGATATTAATTGGTCGATGGAAACAGGCTGTCCTTTAAATTATAACTGTGAAAAGTCAAAGTCATTACATGACCTCTTTAACTCGACAACGATACGGCAACTCAATTTTGCAGGAAACCATAATAATAGGATACTTGATTTAACTTTTACTGATTGTCCCGATTTAATTAGTGTAATATCCACACAACCCATTAGTCGCATTGACTTGCATCATCCACCTTTTGAAATTATATTAAAAACTCGTTACTCCACGATGGCGCATAACAGATCAATTAAAAAATTATGTTACCGTAAAACCGATTATGTGAGCTGTAATAGAGACCTAGAGAATATTGATTGGGATGAACTCGGATGTAACGATTTTGTTCAACTCTTTTATAATAAAATTTATTCAATCGTAGAAAAATATACTCCAACCAATAAAATCTCTAATAAAAGTTATCCCATCTGGTTCTCGAAGAGTTTAATAAAATTACTTGCATCCAAAAAGAAAGCACACAACAAATTCAAGCGTTATAGGAACCCAAGAGATTATGATACCTTTTTAGTTGCTTAGAGCTAGAATTAAGACATTAGTAAGGCAATGTTTTAAAACGTATATTGAACGAATAGAAAGTGATCTTAAGGTTAATTTAAAAGCTTTTTGGCGTTTTACAAAAAGTAAACGGGTCACGAACAGCATTCCTAGCCGTGTTTTTTATCAAGATAGTGTTTGTACGGCGGGTAATGATATTGTTAACTTATTTGCTGACTATTTTTCATCGGTATATTACCCCAGTTCAACTACCACTACTGCTCTAACTTTCAAACTTCGAACTACACTATTAGTGATTTATATATATATCAGATAGTGACATATTACAAAAACTAAAAAACGTAGATTTGACAAAGAATGGTGGATTTGACGGTATACCGCCTATCTTCATACGACTTTGTGCAACAAATCTTGTAGCTCCATTGTCTTTAATATTTAGCAAATCCCTTCAGGAGGGGATATTTCCTGAGTTGTGGAAAATCGCTAAGATCACTCCAATCTATAAATCTGGCGATAGAAGTGATGTGTCGAATTATAGACCTATCTCTATATTGAACTGGTTTGCCAAAATCTTGGAAGGCTTTGTTTACAAACGTATATATACCCATCTCACCCATATGTTGAATCCGCGTCAACATGGATTTATTACGGGTAGGTCGACTAACTCAAATCTTCTATGTTATACTGCGTTTATATGTGATTCTTTCAATAGGAAACAGCAAGTAGACTCCTTATACACCGATTTTTCTAAAGCGTTTGATCGTGTTAACCATTTCGCTCTGCTCTCGAAAGCACAACATGTCGGAATACATGGAAATTTGTATAGGTGGCTCACATCTTATCTATCCAATCGAACTCAACTGGTTGCACTTAGTGGGTACGAATCTATCCCATATTTAGCAACGTCGGGAGTTCCCCAAGGCTCGAATCTGGGACCCTTATTGTTTCTTTTATTTGTCAATGACTTACTTAGCAAAATTAATAGTGAATGTCTGGCCTATGCAGATGATATTAAGGTTTTTCGACGTATCTCCGATCACCGAGACTGTGAAGCTCTCCAAGCGGACATAGATACTGTAGTAGAATGGTGTGCCGAGAATCATATGTCTTTAAACATTAAAAAGTGCAAGGTTATATCATTTACGAAAGCCAAAACACCAGTCATCTGTAATTATAATATTAAGGGTATAGTAATAGATCGCGTAATTGAGATTCGAGACTTGGGCGTAGTCTTTGACTCGACTATGAGCTTCAGACCACATTATGATCAGGTGTGTAATAGGGCTAACCGGATGTTGTCTTTCGTGCTTCGGAATGCGAAGCCTTTTAGGCATACCAGGTCAATGATAACTCTTTACTATGCATTGGTGAGATGTATTGTCGAGTACTGCTCATGCGTTTTTGCGCCCATATATAAAAGTCATGCAGATCGTATTGAGTCTATACAGAGACGATTTGTCAGAGAACTCTGCGTAAAGAACGGTTTGAGGCGAAAAATACCGGAATATACGGCTCGACTTAGTTACTTCAACATGGACGAACTGGAAAAAAGGAGGTGGATCAGTGACATGTCCACCCTGTATAAAATTGTGAATGGCTCCTTTAATAGTACTCTCCTAAGTCAGCTGCTCTTTAATGTACCTTCTCGATCTATGCGCACCCCGCAGCTGTTTTGGGTACCAAAGTACAACAATAATGTATCTCGAAATAATCCTCTCTTTCGAATGTGTAGAGAATACAACATTATTCACGCCAATGTTGATATATTTTCTAATACTCACACCAGATTCACAAACCAACACAACCAGACCATAAACCTTATGTACTGCTTTAGTTTATTATTATTCTTATTTTGAAGCTCTATAATCTTTGAATGCTGTGTACAGTTGTAAGTGGAGGGCAGATTTAGAATTCCGTTATTTTAAAATTATATTTAATACTTGTATTTGATCTGTACTCTGTAACTGTGCCTTTTTGATAAATAAATAAATAAAATATCATTTCTTAAATATTTTAAAGCAATTTTTTATATCGATACGATATTTTCGTGAGAGTCAATGGATAATCTGTTAGGTTGAGTAGGGTTGTGTTTATTATTTAGTCGACTAAAAATTAAAATTATGTGATATCAGGTTTAAAAAACAGTATTCTGTAAATCACCTTATGAAACTGTTAATATATTAATAATTAAAGAAGTAAAAAATGACAGAAAAATGATGTGACATGTTGTATCGGTATAGTTATAAACAATTAACATTCTCGTATCGTAATAACTCTGCTTAGTGTAAAGAAATTTAAGCATATTTATATATTTTCCATTTATAATAAGAAAGCGTCATAAAAAATGAATTAGTTTAGAGTTATTTAAGTTGTTTGATGATTATTTGTGTATCGTTAACTTACGACTTACAAAACCAATAGTGTATAAGATATTTTTTATTTACATCGTTTGTTTTCGTTTATTTTGCAAAATAAAGTTTTTTAAGAACTATTTTATTTAAAAAAAAAAATTATGTACTTGTTGTGAGATAATGTACAATTTATAAATAAATTTGAAAGTATTTATAAATTTGAAAGTATAGTTCAGTTGAATAATTTATGTTTCTATTTATAAGCATTTATTGACAGCATTTAATTTACATTTTTTTTATATCTTAAGAAAATATATACTAAATCATTAATATCAATTAATAATTTATTGTAGCAGTACTTAACTATAATACATTTAACAAAAAGTATATGGTGAGTATCTTGCAGTAATTTTACATTAAATTTAATGACATTTAATAACTTAGATTTTCCTAAAAGGAGAATACTTTTTGTATGTACAAAATGTGTACTGTTATTGTTTTGTAATTAATGTAAGATGTACAACTGACCATTAGGCTACTTCATTGGATGCTGTAATTTAAAAAAAAGTTTATTTATATGTATTTTGCGATATATACTATCAAGGAATTTAAGTTAGGCACACACACACACCTACACATAGAAATAGGTGACTGGAGTTTATATTTTATTCTGATATTTATAATTTTAGTATGTATTTCCTTGGATAATGAGTGATATGTATATTTAATTTAGAGTACCCTACAGTAATAACCTACATAGTAACAATACTTCTTTCATAAAGAAAACAATATTCTTTCCATGATCCTTATAGAACTTTATAAATCTTCTAGTACTAGTCATTTTAAAATAAAATTAAATAACAAAAATCTTATAATTATCTTTAACTATTTTATTAGAGAAGAATTAACTAATTCTACTTTTGTTACTGTCAAGAAAACCCTCGTACTAAAATTTAATTTCTCACTTCGAGACAATTTCACCGATTAAGTTTATTGTCTAACTTTTACATTTCAACTTTTATTGACATTTCAACTTCTCGAACGCCTTAAGTGTGAAAACCATTTAACAGTTTCCACAGTTTGAGTAACTAAATATGATAACTTATATATTCTACACAAATGTTTATCGTGATAGTATTTTTTTTTTTAATATCTTGATCTGGTCGTCGAGAACATTCAGTAGTTGCTTCCTCGGGGCGGTAATGTCGCAACTTCCGAGGCTTGTCTTTTGTTTTAGATGTGGTTTATCTTTTAACAGTAGATTATGATTTTTTTTACAAAGTATATTTTAAAATAGCTTGCATTCGAAAGATGATATCAACATCTCATCAGCACCTCAATCTACATTTTTTTTTTATTTCGACTATTTTTAGATGACGAAACGAGAAATGAGAATATCATTTATTTGATATGTCATAACAAATAAACAATCGTCAGTGTTGGGTCTCGAATAAAATAAATTAAACAAATAAAGTAGTCCTTAAAACTTGCTATAAAATATATTTCATAATTGTAGTAGTCTTATTTTTTAATACAAAAAAACTTAAATACTTTATTAGAAAATATTTGCCTCAACTAAACGCTAAGTCCATTACTTATAACATTAATAACTTATACTGATAGATATAATTTATATAGATATAATTTATATAGATATAATTTATACGAAAAACTATTTTTCTCGCAATGTCAGCAATTAAATTAAAATAGTTAAAAACTTTTAAAAGATTCTAATTAAACTGATTATAAATGATGATAACAGTAAATAAGTAACTTTAAAAAACAGTAAAGCTTATAAACTTAGGCTAATAAAATTAATTAAATTAATTAGAATATTATTGCATGAGTGTATTTGTAATCATCTAAATATAAAATTGGATACAAATAATAAATCAATGTATATAAATTTAAGCTATGAATTCTAAACAAGTTAAGGAAACATTAGAGTGTTAAACATATTTTAATTGGCCTTGATTTTATTAAAACCTTTTTACAAATAGTAAATACAATACCAAATTATTTTTTTATTGTTTTTTTTAGGTTAATAGTTGTTTATGAATAAATATTTGGATATGTATTGATTTTTTTATCAGTTATATTCCTCATGTTTTCTGATATTTTCTGCATTTACATAAAGCAAAGAGCTCTACAAGCGTCGCAGATCAGAACTCAACTAAATTGCAAGGGAACGAATACAGAATCAGATTTATCGGCTTTCCTTTATGTTTTGAAACTATATCATATTTAAAGTGCTTTTACTTTTCGATAACATAAATAAAATTATTTGTTTTTATTTTTTAGTTTAATATTTACGTGCAAGAAACACCAGATGATAAAACAAATAAAATTATTAAATTATTTTGATTTATGTGAATCAAAAAAGAATCCTTATGTTTTTTTAAATATAAAATGTTTGTTGTTCTCGTTGACTCATCACAAACTCAAGCATACGTTGCTAATGCTTTTGTCTGTAAGACATACAAGAAATATATTGTATCAGAAAAACATAACGTTTAGACCAGGAACTAAGAGAAGCTTACTATATTTCTTACCAAATACCGAAAAGTGAGTAATTTTATGAGAATATGTATGCAAAATAATGTTGCTGTTTTAACAAGGATCATTTTAAAAGTTGTAGCTGAGTTCCTTCGTAAAGTACGTAATCTCTAGTAGTGTGTATAGTTCGTTCATTGGTTTATTCGGTATTGGATAGAGAAGTAATCTATCTCGTTGACAACCTTGTTTTTTTCTGTTCGAAATATACGTCGCTTGTAATATTCTATACCGATTGGAAAAAAAATCCAACCAAAAAGAGAATGCACGTTGGAAACTAATCTACTTTTGTGTTTCACCTAGACTAGAATTGCCGATATTCTACAAATACTTTTAGATCAAAACCTTAATACTCACACACTTGTATTTTCATTGACGCCTTATTCTTATAAGGCTTTCTTAAGCTAAGATTAGTAATTTAGTGCGTTAAATTTAAAGTTAAACTCAATGGTGTTATTAAATGGTTTACTTATCTATAGCAGTGCTCTTTTTACACAAGTAAAATTGTAAGTTCTTTAAGTGTCATCTTTGAAGGAAAACTTTTTTAATCTGAAACTCCTCTGTGACAAGAATGACACTTCATATTATTGGATAACAATTATTTTACAATATATTATATTTAATATTCGATATTACCACCATTGAATATTATAAAATTAATAAATATTTGAGATGGGAATAAAAATATGCAATCTTGAATGTTAAGCTTATGGATTCAATATTTATTTTATTATAAAATACACAAAGATATTCCATTAGAATAAAGAGGTAGCCCACATTACATCATGTAATTATAACCGTTGAAATCGATTCTCGCCTGGTCATCGACCTGGTTCGTGTGATTTGTCTGCGTATATTGCAAGAGATTTGAGAAAAAAAATAAACTGCGACCTACTCTACATTAGGGCTAACTTTCTCTACACTTCGATTGCACGGGTAATAAAAAACAAGTGTAATAAGAATTATATTTTGTTTGTGACACAATTTATTACCAGATAAAGTAAACTAAAGTATCCTTCTCTTTACTTTTCAAGAAATGTTTTTCCGTGTTTATTTGCGTAACTTGGACAGGTAAGATGGAGTTTAGCATTTACACTACTACAATGATGTCAGCTCATGCTGGCTTGGACAGTCTCCAACTCACATATTTGGAGATATAATTTGGATACGATTTTGAACTTTGTTAACATGAAGAAATAGTTATTGGTCCAAAGTGTTCAAGCTTTTGACTAGATCTTTTTAAATATGATTCTAAAAAATTGGTACTTTGCTTTCTTTTCTAAAACCTGAGTTTCTTTTTAATGTAATCATTTTATAATTTTTTATCCTAAGAAAAAATATTTAGATTTGAAACGAAAACTTTCAGAAAAACAAATTAATTATTTGATATAACCCTCACAATATAATAATATTTTCTATTATAATTATTTATTAAAACATTCACTGATAATATCATATAACCAGATAAAGTTCCATTGTAATCTTACTTTAATGAGTAGAAAAGAACATATAGCGACAAACTACGGGACACTATGGCATTAGACTTGTCTTTGGACGGGTACTTATAGGTCACCTCAGATTGAATAACCGTTTGACAGTTGTTTGATAGATGGAAGTCCAAGGGGTTATTCAATCTAGTTTTTTTTTGAGGTAGCCTTGGTCGTAAGTACTAAATTATATGCGTTCGTTTTTAAAGTTATGTTTGTTGCAATTGTTGCATGGTTTATCGTTTTGGTATTTGTGAAAAAAAAATTGTGCCTGAATTTTCACAAACCGAGAATAATTCAATTCAATTCAATTCAATTCAATTCAATTCAATTCAATTCAATTCAATTCAATTCAATTCAATTCAATTCAATTCAATTCAATTCAATTCAATTCAATTCAATTCAATTCAATTCAATTCAATTCAATTCAATTCAATTCAATTCAATTCAATTCAATTCAATTCAATTCAATTCAATTCAATTCAATTCAATTCAATTCAATTCAATTCAATTCAATTCAATTCAATTCAATTCAATTCAATTCAATTCAATTCAATTCAATTCAATTCAATTCAATTCAATTCAATTCAATTCAATTCAATTCAATTCAATTCAATTCAATTCAATTCAATTCAATTCAATTCAATTCAATTCAATTCAATTCAATTCAATTCAATTCAATTCAATTCAATTCAATTCAATTCAATTCAATTCAATTCAATTCAATTCAATTCAATTCAATTCAATTCAATTCAATTCAATTCAATTCAATTCAATTCAATTCAATTCAATTCAATTCAATTCAATTCAATTCAATTCAATTCAATTCAATTCAATTCAATTCAATTCAATTCAATTCAATTCAATTCAATTCAATTCAATTCAATTCAATTCAATTCAATTCAATTCAATTCAATTCAATTCAATTCAATTCAATTCAATTCAATTCAATTCAATTCAATTCAATTCAATTCAATTCAATTCAATTCAATTCAATTCAATTCAATTCAATTCAATTCAATTCAATTCAATTCAATTCAATTCAATTCAATTCAATTCAATTCAATTCAATTCAATTCAATTCAATTCAATTCAATTCAATTCAATTCAATTCAATTCAATTCAATTCAATTCAATTCAATTCAATTCAATTCAATTCAATTCAATTCAATTCAATTCAATTCAATTCAATTCAATTCAATTCAATTCAATTCAATTCAATTCAATTCAATTCAATTCAATTCAATTCAATTCAATTCAATTCAATTCAATTCAATTTCATTTCATTTCATTTAATTTAATTTAATTTAATTTAATTTCATTTCATTTCATTTTATTTTATTTGTCCCAATGGGTAGCTTCATATAGAAGAACCGGCAAAAAAGCCTTAGAATATTGATATCTGATATCGGATTTCGAAACTATATATTTTTTAAAACTATTTATTCATAATATGATTTTGATTTAAAATCAGATATCATATCTCACAAACATCTGTTTTATAGATGTATTTTGTGTCAGATAATAAAGGATAGGGAAAAAAATTAAATTAATTATATTGTTTATAATTATATTTTATTTGTTTTTATAACATTTTTATTGAATTTTTATATATTTCATATTTATTATGTACTTTGTTCTTGTCTTAACTAAATTAAATTTATGACGACGGATACGACATTTGACAGATACAAAAACACAGTGTTTTAGAAAACGATATTATATCCGATTTGATACGAAACGCTTCGACGGTACTTATTTGTGAATCGTATTCTGATACGATATTTGGCAGATACAGCAATATAGTGTTTTAGAAAATATATAGTTTCACCGCAAACCGATATCGGATTTTCGATACAGGTACAAAATATATTTTAATAACCATATACGATTTGTATCGCCCATCAGTCTTTTCATAGTAGAAGTTTGTTACTAGTTTGCTCTACTAGATTAATATTATTTTCTCACGCAAGATCTTAGAATATTGATTTAGACATCCAGATGTCTAAATCCCTTACCTTCCTTTCTTTATTACCAACTATCTGTCATCGTTCTACATTACTGGTGGGTGGCAACATATTTGCAAATAACAATTCTGGCAGATATGTTACGCGGAACTATTGATTATCACGTGGACGGTATATTTATTTTCTTTTTATAGATTTAAATGAGCAAACAACCCCTCAGGTTACATGTTGGTAAATGATGACCGCCGCCCACGGAAAAGATTGCATTATCAGAGGATTCACAAGAGTTTTACCGGACTTTAAAGAGAGAGTAGACTTAATTTTGAAGACACCCATGTCGTATTATCCCAAAAATACCGCCAAAGGAATTTCATTCAACATCTGCTGATGTTCCCTAAGAAACGAACTGTTAAAAACACAGTGCATATTGAAAATCGGCGGAAGTAATCAGATGAAATAGTTTTTCAAATAATATTCCCTCGCAATGCAAGTCTTTTACAAAATAGTGGGTTTCTGACTACTTCAGAAGTTTGCCTTTGCGCGCAGTCATATCTTAGCTCTTTGTGTCATAGTAACGTAATATGAATATTTGTATGTAGCTATACAAAAGGCTAATATTTCGAATGTTAAAATGAATGTAACGTATGTGCAAAGTGTCTGAACAGTTATACTAACAAATTAAAGTGTCCTTTCACGAGCATGTAACTCACTTACGAAATGTAATCACGTAAATAGTTAAATTCAGGCTAGCAGAATGAGATCTACTTGTCTACGTACAAGTTTCGAAATAGGTATCTAGTTCCGTTTTATTATGTATTATTGTATTATAATTTGTATTGTTCAATAAATGCATATATTCATATGTAAATATTCCCTGTTTATGTAATGTCTGTATTATTTTGCAAATAATCAAATACTTATTTACTTAATGAGTTGAATTAGAATATTGTAATCAGATATTTAATTAAATACCATTTACAGTAAATTAATCGAATCACCGTCGATATTAGATATTGCTAGTAGATATTGCTAGTAACGAGATCGAGATACAAGCATTGTGTTTAATTATGATTAGGTTCAAATATGAGTGTCACATTTTGAAAATTAATACAGCGATAGGTTTTATTACTCAAAGACTAAAAAAGAAGTAGTATTTAAGTGGTAATAAACCAATAAACACATTGTCTTTGTAGATGTTTGTGTTGGTTGTTTTTTTAATATATTGTTTTTTTATTAATAGTGAGCAACTAATTCATTTTGTCAGATCATATGAATATGTCGTAAGATGAACAAAGTTATACTAACATGATTGCAGATATTTTTAGATCATAAGAAAATAAAGAAATATCGGATATATAATAAACAATTTCAGAAGATAACATTACAATAAAGATTTGAGCCGAAGGGATTGTCTTTTGATTTGGGATTGATTTTCATAATGTGATAGAAACCTTGGTGTTTTTAGTGAGTGTTTTTTATTTTTTTTATAACCTATAAATAAATTATTCTGGAAATCCTGGCAAGGATAACGGGATGAACTACTTAAATTATTGCGTGGGTTTTGATAAGAATGCAGAAATTCAAATTAATCCGACATTTCAAATTTGGTCAAAATTAATTTCCAAGTTTTCCTCAGAAAGATAGATAGAAAGAAAAAAATACACCCAAAGCTAATAAAAGCGTGTTATAAACCCAATTAATGCTCATTTATGACCCAATAACCTCAGACTCTCCGGAATCTTTATTAGTGTAGTCTGTTTAATATCAAACTACATAGTATTTATTTATAAGCGTACCTGTATATGTGTTGTATAAATGTATATTTTCTTTATTTAAAAATATTTAAGTTAAGTTATTAACAAAATATTTTTAGCAGCTTACTTTATTCTACCACAGTATCTATATGTTATTATTCAATGTATTATTAACAAGATATCGCAGGAATCAGCTCACATGTAAGTAAACAATATTTTTATGAGAATAAACTCTTTGAATGTAACTATAAATATTTCAAAGTAGTACTTGTTTATGTTCATGTTGGATATTACTCGTACTATACTAATATCGTTCGTTTCTCTCTAAATCCTTTTAGCACGCAATATTTAGAAACGAGGCTATTTCTATTTGATATAAGTTACTTTGTCTTCTCTTCTATTTGTCATATATTTTTACTAGATGCTACGAGTAGGTAAAGTGTGGTTTTGTTTTGTAATTAATAAATATTAATATTTGTTTTTTTTTATAGTAGGCTAACAATTTTAGGAAGGGATCGAATTTGTTTAACTGTTACAAAAGTAAATAATTAAAATGTACCTACATCTTAATTCTGAAGCAGATTATTAAAGCTTTACGTATTTATTATTTATTATTATTAATTTCAGCTTAATTATTATTATTTATTAATTTTTATTCTGTCTGTTGGTAAGTTGTGTATCTTTAATTAGTACCGTCTTTTGTAGCTATTGACTTTCATAAAGTTTTCTTAGCTTGCAACTTTAGTTCGAAGTTGGTGCGGTTGCAGCCAGATCCTTGAATGTTTACTTGTTTGTGACTTACTTTAATTCGAAACAACTTGTAGCTGGAACACTCAGCACTTTTATTATAACATATCTGAATAGGAAGTTAATGGGTTTGGCTTAGTTTAGTAGAAGACATGAATGTGGTATGAAAAAAACACTTATTTCCCTACTTAACTGTACTGATATTTGTTTAATTTTGGCATAAATTTGTATAGCTGAAGTAATTTATATATAAATATTATTTTAAGAATTTAAAATCAAAAATAATATAGAAATAGAATTAAAAATAAACCGAAATAATATAGAATTAAAAATATACCGATACGGTCAGGGATTCGAAGCCGCGACTACTGGAAAACCGTCCCATTATAAGCATATTTCTAGATCGAACCCGTCCGTAATGTTATTCAATAAAACGCGAATATCTTACATTACAATAAACGAGTACACAGCAAGGGAAGATGAAGTCTGTGAGATGACATTAAGTATTATGGAGTTAAAGTTAAGAGTAATGGCTTCGTATAATAACATTGTTATCACAGAAAGGAGTTTGTCTTAAAAAGGTTTTCAGGTTTAATAGGACCAATTTTTAACTGTAAGAGTTCTTTTTGTAATTATTTTTTGTAGTAGATCTCTACGTGAGTCGATTATAGTGTCATATTATTCTTAACAGAGAGCCTTAGAGAAGCTTAAGGCCAGTTCAATGCAAGAAGAGACTTTGTCGTTGTTTTTATATTTTTAGAGTTCAGCACCCAAAGGGTAAAAAGGTAAAAAGGGTAAGACTTCGCTATCCGTCTATCCTTCTGTCCAGGCTACATAACCATTATATAAACCAAACATAACAATTATATGAACCAAATAACCAATAATTATACGAAAAATATTATACTTTATAAAAAAAAAATACTAATATATTATAATTGTAAAGAATGAATCGTATGGTAAAATTGTTATCTTCGAAAATAACTTTTAAAAAGGCAGTTTCATAAAAAATATCCTTTTGGCTTTATAGGTCTTATAATAACCTCATCAATGTTCACTGATACATATAATATACATACGATACATAATCAACAGGCCCTCCTGATCATTAATCTATTATTTTTATCTGTGGACTGTGAGATACACAACATTAGTGTATTATTATAACGCTTACAAAATAGAAAGGAAAGCCTAAATAATCTTTATATAACCTATCCATTTATTCATAAAGTCTTATTTTGTTAAATTTCCATAAAATAAAATAAATCATATCAATATTTAAGTTTAAAGTAAATTTTGGAGATATACAGTGATAGATTTATTTAGAAAAATAGCAATGTCTATTTATATTAAATGTATATCACATTAACAAGTTCCATAAATAAATTTTACATGTAGATATTGTATGTTATTATATGATATGATATATTGTCTCTTGATATTCTATTCCTGTTACAAAAATTACGTCCGTATGTTTGTATGCAAAAGTATGTACTTATTATATTAAAATGACAATATTAAGTTACACGAGGAATATTTTAAAACTGAAACTAAAAAACAATAGTAGAAAACCACATTTTCAGTGATTTCCACAGAATACTTTTAAGTAGCTTGGAAAATATATACAAAATAGGGGGCAGTTATATACCCGAAAAGAAGATTGAATATGGAATATCAGATTCATAAGTTAATTCAGTACCTCGATTGACTGAGCGATCAAAAGCTTTTCAGAGGTTCAAATGCTATTCAAGTCAATAATTTTGCGATTTTACAATTTTCCGTTTAACATTACGTTCTTTGAAAAATATAAATACAATAGATAATGATAATATAAATAATGATAATATAAATAATGACAATATAAATAATGACAATACAGATTGTTGCGTAAATCGTAAGTATCAAGTTTGGTTTTATTAAATATTTTGCATTTGTTCAGCGATCTCTAGTAACATAATATTCTGACTACAAGAGATACAATAACATCTCCCGACACCACACCGGCTGATGTGATTTTTGATATTAAAATATCAGTAACAAAGAATTAACCAAAAATATTAATTAATTTTTGATTTTGTAGCAATTTGTACTGAAATCTTTATTATTTTGGCATAATCGTAAATCTCCTTTATTCTCTGCTAGTCTAGATTATCATTCTCTGTCCACTCATTTATATAAAAAAATACTTAATTATCCTTTTAGTAATAGCCCGCAAGTCTAGATATATATTTTTGTTAATATCTTTCTAATGTTTGTTCTATTGTTAAGTGATAAATGGATTTATGTATTAAGAAATGTTTTTCATCAGTAGGGCATTTCTGAATTAATAGCTGTTCAATATATTAACGTTTAACGAGTAATGTTCGTTATTAGAAAGTGTACGCCGATGATAATGAATAATTTTATAGATTCTTTGTTTTACACGTATTGGTTTAACTATATTTATTTTTCTTTATAATATGTAACTTTAATCTTTCTGCAATAACTTAAAACACTTTTATAATGATGTATATATTTATTCTAAACCACCTACTAGGCAGTTTACTAAATATGATAATGTGATCTCACTATAATCTCATCTCTACAGACGTTAAGCTCAGCTCGCGAGGCGAGATGACACATTTACTGCGCTCGTTACACCATATCTCTTAAATTATTATAAATATTACATGAAACCCAGTGAAGGGGTCATCATATATCTCCACTCTCGGTGCTTGGGATGCGCATTTGAAAAATATATTTTATTTTATACTATCTAACTCAGGATCATGAAAAATAATATCCTTACATTATTGAACTGATCTGATACATGCAGAAACTAGATATATATATATATATATATATATATATATATATATATATATATATATATATATATATATATATTCTTTTAAACACATAGTATACTTTATAATTATACTATGTGTTTAAATATTATATGTATACATAGTATTCTTTATAATATATATTATATAATATAATATATCAGCAGCTACTTGACATGTTCTAACTCACTCTTCACTACACCCAACTACCGCGAGGTGTAAATTTCAATTTCACGCGACTCTTGCAGCACTAGCCGACTCTACTCAGTTGATAAGAGTTGTCTGGTATGTTGTGTAGAAAATATTAAATAGAATATACTCAGTTTAATAAACATATAAAAATATCAAACTTATTAGGAAAGGATTTCAAAATAAAAGTAGATAATTTCTGTTATTTTCGACTTTGTTAGAATTCAAGCGAATGATTATTTCAGAACAAGAGTTTTCTAGTTAGTTGTTATAAATAACTACAATATGTGATTTCAACTTGTAGGCATTGTATGGTTTTAAATTTTATACCGTATTACTATCATTTTTGCATACAGAGTTACTGCTGAAATTATTAATAAATGTGTAATAACAACTCATTCCTGATATTTCTTAAATGATATAAACTTAACACGGCTATACATGTTAATAGATATTCTCAAACGACATTAATTTAATTAATTAACACCGCACACTAACAATACAAGAATTCTTTTTTCCTAATGTCAGAAGTCAAATTGTAAAAGTTGAAAACTTTTGAAAGCTCTAAAAGATAATAGATATTTAAAAACTGTTTGCTTCTGTTTACAATTACATGCACAGTAAAGCTGACTAAAATCTAAGTTTATTAAATTTTATTACTACCTTTTATAAAAAATATAATCATAAAAACTAATGACCGTCATTAAGACACCATCTTCTTTTTTTAACCATTCTCTCATTTAATAAATAAGTATGTAAATTTAAGCTATGAATGGATTAGTATAATCTTTTAAGCTATGAGTAAGTTAGTAAGTATAAATAAATGAATCAAACATTAAAGTCTAAAAATGTTTTCATGATTTATATTATGTTAAAAGTATTTACTTTTTAATTAAATAATAAAACCGATAGGAAATAAAATAATATTCAAGCTTATTATTTAGTTCTGCCTTCAATATTCGTTATGAATATCTATTGTATGAGATATATCTTAACTTTTTACTATTTTCTATAAAGATCCATACAAAGTAAAGAGATTTACAACCGTCGCGAATCAAAAGGAATTCGCAACAGAGCTGTAAGAGAGTACAGATTTAGACTTATCACAGATAACATTTAAAGTTGGTTTTTCATTTGATTATGTTAATATAGTTACATTTTCTTGAATTGCATTGTTAATTGGTTAGGTTGGTACAAGTTATACCTTTGCAATTAATGGAATAATAAACATAATTACGAATTCATTATTTTAAATTTCGAATTAGAGTTAGTGAGTTGGAGAACGTCCAAGCCTTACATTAGGTGATATTACTAGTAATAAAGTTCAAAACTCTCAAATGTGTGTGACTATTATAAAAATTAAAAATGAAACAGTCACCGCAAACCTTTTATCCCTAACTTTTTTATTTTTAATAACATATTCTGGGCTCTCGTAATTATATATTTTCCAGTAAATAATTAAATGGTTAGATTCAGTATATGTATGGTTATATTTATTATCTATAATAATTCACAGCGACCCTTACATTTTCAAGATTTTAACCATAAGGTAAATTGCGTCGGTATATTTACGACCAAGTCACAAGATTATTATTACTCTCCGTGCGTTGACTCTCCGTGCGAATGCGAACATGCTTAAGATTGTACATACTACAATCTTAAGCATATTCGCATGTTTCCCAGACACACAAACACAAGCTTACCTATACGAAATAACAACGACAAAGTAACTTTTCGAGAGTAATCATATGTATACAAAATAAAGTTGGGTTAAGCAAGTGACGTCATCACATTGTATTGCAGTATCTTCTTAAAGTAGCTAACCTGTAGTAGTCTTTGTAGTAGGATATATTCGGTAACTATCGTTTAGAGAAGTAATCTATTTCGTTGACTACCTGCTCTAGTATGTTCGTTGGAGTTTAGGTAAATTGATAGTTGTAGTTAAGAAGTAGTGAAAAGACACTCACTTGTGGCGACTTCACAAATAGATTTAGTGTTTTTAAAGAGAGTGTAGATGCTAGCAGAGAATTATTATTTCAAGTTACTTTTTTAGTTTGAACGGTTTTCTATTGATTAATTAGTATAGAATAGGCTAAGTTGTATGATAATAATTTTCATTGCGTCAACTTCTACTTACAAAAATAATTTTAACTGTATAAAGGATAATAAGAGAATTTTCATTGCATTTTTATGTATGATGTTGTTTTTATTTTTTTAGGGAAAGCCAGTTGTTAAATATTTTCGCGGCATTGACGAACAAACATTCGAATAAAAAAAACAAATATAATTAAAGTAGGATATGGGAATATATAATCTTTTTTAAATTACCTATAAGGTGGGAAGTTTTCACATATTAAAGTGTATCTTAAATTTAAAATCTTGTAAAATGTAATTATACCTTCATTTCCAGTATCCTCAGAAATTACATCATAGTAGTACACTTGTTGCAACAAAACAACATTAAAAATATTATGAAATGCATCAGATAACGCGTTTGCTATAAAATATTTAATATTGTACCACAGAAGTTAGTATAAATTGAAATATCGAGGTGAAAATACCTTATACCGAGGTGTGGTCAGTACAAAGAAAGATACATATGCATGTTGGAAACTAAACTACTTTTGTATTTGAGGTACAATAACATTGCTCGTACTCTTGAAATACTTTTGTGACACAAAGAGTTATACCACAACAGTATGATTTTATTCATTTATTAAATGGTGAAATATTAAATTATATTATAAATTCTGTAGTTGTTTCGATTTAACCACCCTATTCATCTTTAATTTATTAACTAAAAAATTACCAGTGCGTCTCTTATAGGTTGCAAGTCCTCTTAAGTCATCTCTCAAAATACGCGACTTGGTGCTCTTAATTTCTCGAGATAAAATCTTTTGCTTTCGGACAAGATTTCTTAGAATTCTTTCCTTTACTGCTTTGACAACCTTTTCTGTACGAACATTACGTGGATGGTCAGGTCTTTCTCTGTCCCAAACAGAGGAAATCTCATTGTTCCTATTAATAGTCCAGTACACAAATATTTGACTAATACCAAGTGTATGGAGAGTTTAAAAAATTGCATTTGGTTTGGCATACCTACTTTGTGTAATGCAAGCAATCACAAAGATTCTGTTCTCTTTATCACCACTCTATTTTAACACGTTCGCTGCGTTACGAGGTCTATTAGATCTCTTGCGGGACTTTCGTATTGTGCGTGGATTGAAATGCTGTTTTTTCACTCCTTGCGGGGGGCTCTAACTTGTAAAGTTCTTTATGTATGAGCAAGACTAATATACACATTTGTATCCTACTTGAAGTTGAGTTCATAGACAGAATAAAAAAAATTAGGGATGGATTAGGTCCCTAACGCACAGTACTATAATTTTTTTCATTACTCGCGTTAGGGGATATTTTATTACTCGTGGAATCATACCTAGGTAGGCGGCGCGGGCGATGCGTGTCTCGTTTTAGTGTTGTTCAAGTATCGATGTGAGGGGACGCGCTCACGTTTTAAAAATAGCACTCGCGTAAATATATCGACGTGTTCATACTTTAAATTGTTTTAATTTTTGTTAAAAACAATGAGTTAATTAATTAGTTGATAGTTAATTAGAGTTAATTTTGGTGAGCAATCTAAGAAAGAAAAATTATCGCCGGTTAATACCGCGGCATTATCCAGTAAAATAAAAAAAAATCCTGAAGGAAGATGTGTTGATCATGTTTTCCAACGAGGAAACGAAAAAAAGACGTTGCGTGGGTTGTTATGAAAAATTACGACGCACGGTAAACAGCTCTGAAGCTTCTAAAAAAACATTTTGTGGCGAGCAGCTAGATCTTTATTATTGTGCAGAATATCTTATACCATATTGGCCGCAAACTGTTAAGTGTGTCATATATAAAAATTAAAATAAAAAAAAATCATTACGATTTGCTCACAATGCGAAAAGTCGATGTGCTTGCTTTAATGACAAACATTTTCCGTAGTTTATAATAAATAACTACTTCGTAAATTAAACTTTTTCTATCGACATTTTATTTTATTCCCATCACTAGTCACTTCACATATTGCTCTATCTCTGGTTGCGGAACGAGATACAATCGATGTCTAATTTTTGATTTGTATTTGTGGCTTATTCTTATGTCATAACTGCGTGCGAACCTAGCAAAATATAGAACAGTAGACTATCTTTGACCCACGAAATTTTTAAGTATATGTAATTGTTTTTGATGAAGATATAAATTATTTTCTGAATTGTACTTTTAGGGGACTGATTAGGTCCCCAACGCACCCGGGGATAAATTAGTTTCGAGATCTTTTAGATCCCTAACGCACCAGCTGAAAGTTTTGTAAATATGATGTCGCAGTGAACGTGTTAATATCGCAATGTATTTGGTGCTAAAATAAGAAAACACAATGAACAATCGTATAAAAACTACAGATTCCAAATTCAAATGTATTTTTTTTTATTTTTAATTGTAACAGTATTTATGGCCAGACTAAGTATATTACTCACAAAATATTTCCCTAAACTAAATGCTAAGTACAGTATTTTTGATATAAAATTAATAAATTACACTGATTACACAAAAAGGTCAGATACATTTTAAACTTCCTACCTCAGAAACATGACTTTAATTAATAAGCAAGGTACACTAAAAATACAAGAATCCCTTTTTTGTCGTCAGTACTCTAAAATTCTTGTGAACTAGTTAATTTCTTTTTTCTCGCAATGTCAGCAGCAGAATAGAAATAGTTAAAAAATTTAGAAAGAAACGTTTAAAATTCAACTCATATTAAATGAATAGATTATAGAGTCACTTAAAAAGAACCATCGCTTTATCATTATATTTACAATCACATTCACAATAAAAGTTAATTGTTACTTAGGTAACCTATTTAAATATCCCAATCCATTTTAATATAGCAATAAATTGTACAATGTGTTGGTGCTAAAATGAGAAAACACAATGACAAACAAATGAAAAGCAAATGACAGATTATAAATTCAAATGTAATATTTTTTAATTTTTAATTGTAACAGTATTTATGGCCAGAATAAGTATATTAGTTTAATTGTTAATGATATTTTTATACATTATAAAAAGTTTAAAGTTCATGCAAATAGATTGATCATAATTATTATTTTAATGAATTGTACGGATAAAAGTTTTTCAAAAAAAAGTCGTTTTTGTCAGAGATACTTGTTAGTTCAAATGGGAATAAAAACAATTTATTACGACAAAAAGTGACAGTTTGCAATTAATAATTACAAGGTACTAAGAGAGAAGGAATTATATTTATTTTCAGACAAGTATAACTAGTAGCAGTTAGTATGTAAATATACTTGTGGGAATAAGTGTTGACCGTATAACATATTGTACAAAACATTTCAAAACTGTTCCGAAAACATTTACTGCATCCAAATGGTGCCAAAGGAAAGTTTTACAATATACTGAGAACCAGGATATTTATTTAGGTAAAACTAAGACATTCCCCTGAGGTACTCCAAATTTTCAGTAACATTTAGAAAAGGTAAACTTTGTCTTTTTGGAGGGAATCAGAATGTATCCAATCGATATTCTTTCAGAACGTTATGTTAACATTAACCCTGATTAACATATATTTTTGATAAAAAAAATAGATTACCCCTTTAATCTCATATTAAAAAATATATCAATGCTTATTTGTTTTATCGATTTATGGTCATGGATTTATGGTCGTCAAGTGGCTAAAATATTAAAACAATGGGATAGGGATGTAGAAGAAACGGAATGAAAGATAGATAAAAGTCCTAGTTGGTATCAGTATTCTTAACTTTCTAATATTATATCAATTTTCGGCGAAACAATTGGATTGAAAAAAATATGTGTCACAACGTACATGTTCAACTTAAAGATAACTAATTATTTTTATGGTTTAAATAGAAATACAAACTAGATGTATTCGTTAATGTTGAATGTTTTTCTATACATTGATATTATATTCATGAGATAATTAAAAGTGACTCGATGGCGAATATGAAGCCTCATATTTAGATCACGCGGTTTTACCAAAAACCTTTTCCTATTTTGTATATTGATATTACATAAATTGATATTTATTTTTAAGCACGGTTATTACGATTACGTTATATAAATCAATGATCAAAATTTATACATATGAAGTTTATTATTATTTTTATTAATTAAATATTGTTCTGTGATTTGACATCGTCATCCTCTTGTCCTTAACCCAATTATTTGGGGTCAGCGCCATAAAGCATAATGCAAGAGATTTGGCAAAAGTTTTAAGGATCACCCGCCCGCATGACGTCAACCCTTCTGGAATATGTGTTGATGGAATTTCCGAACCGATATGTGTAGGATTGTATTCACTTTAATATTTGTCCTATAATCGGATCTTTTGGAACGTTAATGAAGATGTGGGGTTTTCTATTTCACGCCGTGCCCAAACGGAGAATTATGATTTGAAATATTGAAATTATTATACATAAAATATTTATTAAGATCAGAGATGATAAACAAATGTTTTTCTTTATTTATAAAGTTTTTTTAAAATCTTCGTTCATATTATTTTTAACCCCCGACTCAAAAAGAGGGGTGTTATAAGTTTGACCTTTCGTTCTGTGTATCTATGTATCTGTGTATCTGTGTGTCTATCTGTGGCAATGTAGAAGTCAAACGGGTGGACGAATTTGAATGCGTTTTTTTTTTATCGAAAGCCTGGTTCGTCGAAATGGTTCTTATCTATGTTTGGTCGAAATAGAAGCAGTCGTCTTCAAGATATGGAGGTTTTATTGCACCAATAATGATGGAATGATGGATGAAAGGTTCTTATGCAATATTGATAAAAATACTTAAGCAAGTCTAAATTTTTTGTCCGTAGGTTCATTTAGTACGATAATAAAACCAGTAACATAACCATTAAAAGTAGAAAAAAAATAAAAAACTCCCGATACAAAAATACCTCTAAAAAGAATAAAAATAATATTATTATGTACTTATTGAAGTCGTTGTGTCGGGGGAACCCTTAATAAAGGAATAAATTAAAATGCAAGTAAGTTATCAAGGTAAATTAAAATATTACGATATCGAATCGTATAGTCTAAGCCCTCGTAACTTGGTAAAATAGACACCATCGTCAACATACATACAACATTCCCCCGACGTAACGACTTGAATAAGTATATATAATATTATTGACGTGACAACGTCTTAAATTAGGTTAAGCTGGGAGTCACTTATGAAAAAGTGTAACGCCCGGTAACGTAACGATGAGTCACCGAACGAGAGAGAGGCCCGCCGAATGCCTTGCGTCTCTCTCCCACTCAAACATGATCGGTCCGCCGAGCAATGTTTTGATTTTCAAATTGATTCTTTAAAATTACAAATATTAAGAAAAAGTGGCAGATATAAGAAAACTTGATTTAAAATGTGTTGAGCAAAAATTTTAACATCTAATTTAAGTAAATGTTTTAATTTTCAACTTCATTATTTACAATTACAAATTTTAATTAATTTCAAATTTATTTAGCAAAAATTTGAACCTTCGATCTGAATAAGTGTTTTGATTTTCAAATTAATTCTTTAAAATTAAAAATATTAAAATATATAAAATCAGAAGTGACGTCACATAACATTATCTGTACTTATTATTATTTAATATGTAGGCCAGTACATGTGACCATACTTGGTAGACACAATTGGAAATAGTATTTTTTTATAACTGAAAAAAATAAATATATAAAATACTGGTAGCAAACAATAACTTCAATTATCGATATCTCCGCAACTAATTGATGTATCGAAAAAGTCTGTAAATAAATTTTGTAAAAAATAATAACATCAATAATATAATATAAAATAAATAATATATAAAATGATTTTACGTGACAACGTCTTCATCGTCCTATCCTCAACAAAATCACTCAAATTATTAAAATATTGTGCAATTTATTAATATTCATATCAATAAATATTCTACCGAGAAAAAGACGTGGTCACGTAAATCTTCGCCTGTAAAACCGACTTTACAGGCAACCATATTTTCATATAAAACGATTAGAAATAAAAAAAAAATTTTTATTCTTTTTAGAGGTCTTTTTGTAACGGGGAATTCTTAAATTTTAAATTTATTTAAGCTTAATTTTGTCTGTGCTTATAAACATTACTTAGACAGATGAGACTGATTATGAAGTTTTAACTAGTTAGTACGATGAGGGCGTCTTATGAAGAAAGGCTTGGATAATCTCCAACTCACATACTTGGAGACATAATTCTTATTAGGACTTTCGGCCTGATTACCTCAAAGAAATATTTTTTCTTAATTATTAATGGTTTAACTTTGTCTATGTTATACTATCGTAAAAATCAAGCTGACAATTGAATAAACTGTCAATTTAATGTAATTGTAATTGCTATCTATTATAACGGTCCGCTAACAAAATAATACTAATATGCTTAATAGATTCATTGATATTATTGTATGAACTATTTTTGGAGTGATCTTAGGACATGTGAGTAAAAAAATGTCTATTTAAAGAATCCACAATGTATAGGTTCATAACAAGTTTTTAAGGAGCTTGTTTCCTTTGCTTTCAAGAAAATAAATGTTAATATTCTAAATAAACATGCAATTTAATGTCTTATAAATGATTATATAATTTGGTAGTAAGTGGTACGAAAATATTTCCATAGAAGTTAACTATTTTTACAACCTTTACATTATTCAAAGTTAGTCTGATAACTCACTCCCAACAGTAAACTATCCCTTATTCACAGTATCTAGGTGTGTTTGTAGTCGAAACCAATTTAGTGTCTTGTTTATCGTAAGATTATCTACAGCTATCAATTAACATTAACTGAAATGAACATACTATAGCGGCAAGACAACGAGATAGATAACTTCTCTAATCTGTAGTTACCGAAGAACTCCTACTACACACGGATTACTACAATGTGACAGCTTCATTTGTGAAACTAACCACATTCTTTAAAACATTTTTCATATATTCTTTAATTACTTTTCATTAGTTGTTGGACAGTTTATTTATTTTTTATTGAGAAATCATGCTTGGGTTGGTTTTTAGTTTTTTTTCGTTCAAACATGTTTAATAAAATTGCTGTCGTTAGTAATTGACCAAATAAACTTCATTCGTCAGTATTTCGTTATATTATATTGCAGGCTTTTTTCGATCATGCTAACTTAGCAGTATACATTAGCATTGAAAAGATGCCAAAACCGAAATAAATTAGTGCTTAATTTACCGGAGCGGTACCGTATGGGATACGGTAGCTCGATTAGTAAAGCGACGGGACAGTTTTTTAGAGGTCGCAGATTCGAATTCCTTCCTGTATCGGATTATTTATAATCCTATACTTCTTTAAGATTTTAATTAACTTATGTTAGTATACATTAGTTTTATATAAGTGGCTATAATTATTTAAAGATATTTTTGAAGATACAAGAGGGTACTGTACACATTAATGACAACTAATGTGAGGCTTTGACGATCTCCAACTAATAAACTGAAATCGAAAAGACAGAATTTTATTTGTAATTTACAGTGGAATGAATAAGTAATCTCTTTTTATGTTTTAATAAATTACTTAAAAACTTACTTAAACTTACTTAAATTATTTGTTTTATTTTTCTTTTTTATTTTATTTTTCATTTTCTAAGTTTTAAGACATGACTAACCAGGACACTGTAAAATAGAACGACGATATTTTTTTCTATAAAACTTAAAATTCTCTTTATATTATCAATTGAAAAATGAACCTAATAAATTATTTACATACTTGAGAAACACAAAAGATATCCTATAAATCTGAATCTGTATCCATTTTCTTACAATTTAGATGCGAGTATTCTGAGACGCGACGGTCTTAAAGGTCTTTTGTTTGTGTAGATCTTTATAGAAAGCATCGGGAAAGATGAGATAAATATTCAAATCTTTATTGATGGTACAAATAAATAATAAATAATTTATAAATTGATATATTTTATTTTGTTTTTCTTAAGTTATACAAAAGTAAATACTGTGAATAAGTAAAAAGCCAAAGTTAAACATTCTAACCATTTCAATCACTTATTTATCTTATTTTTTATATCCCTTATATCGATTTATTGCTAAAATTTATATTAATCGATATATTACTCGCATCTTATTTAATTTTTATGACTACAAATTAACTCAGGTAATAAAATGTATAACATGTATTTTAACGTAACATTTTGTAAGAAGTAACGTAACTAGTAATATAACAAAATGATTAATTAATTAATTTATTTATTTATTTATTTACAAAACCAACAGCTTTTACATACAGTTTTATCATATATTACACAACAAATAATATAGCCAATAACAGGTTTCGCTAAAACTTAACATAATGTTATTATGGAAATATCGTTGAAAAAATAAAATCGAGAAAGCTATAGTCACAAGAAGTACACTCCGATACACAAAAATGCCTGCAGCCAAGTTTTAGCTGCGGTACCCTGTACTAATACTTAAGAATAAACATACACAAATGTAATTATATAATATACTAAACTATATTCTATATTATGGTGATTCTGATAGCACTTTCATAACATTGCTCTTAAATTTCCTTTTACAGTTATTGAAAATGTCGACGTTTTTAAACAATGCATTTTACGTATGAGGCAGTCTCATTAATAGTGAGCTTTTTAAATAATTTGAATTAATTAATAAAATTAAATGAATGTGTATTAATGAGTCTTAATCTTTAAGGTCTTAACATTCCTTTGTTTTACAAATTGTTTTATTAAATTTAAATAGGTTATCTAAGTTACAATTAAGTTTTATTGGGAATGTGATTGTGAATATATAAATAAAAAGAAGATGGTTAATGTTTGAAAATATCTATAAACATGTATAGCCATGTTAAGCTTATTTAAATGCTTATAAATATAGAATAAAAATAAACCGATACAGGCAGGGATTCGAACCATCGCATCTCCTGCCCGTATCGGCTTATTTTTCATTTTACTTTTATATAAATTTAAGAAGATGGTTCTATTTAAGTAACTCTATAATCTATTCATTTAATATGAGTTGAATTTTAAACGTTTCTTTCTAAAGTTTTTAACTATTTCTATTCTGCTGCTGACATTGCGAGGAAAAAGAAATTAAATAGTTCACAAGAATTGTAGTGTACTGACGATAAAAACGGGATTCTTGTATTTTTAGTGTACCTTGCTTATTAATTAAAGTCATGTTTCTGAGGTAGGTACTTTAAAATGTATCTAACCTCTTTGTGTAATCAGTGTAAATTATTAATTTTATTATATAAATACTGTAATTAGCATTTAGTTGCGGGAAATATTTTCTAACTGATATAGAGTATAAAATATTGTAAATAAAAAGAACAGTACAGGTTTAACGTATAATCAATTATGCTTTTTAGAGACATTTTACATTTTTTTGTTTTCTTATTTTGTATCATATATTTATTATTATTTTTACCTTATGAGAAGACGGACAAATAAAACACTAGCATTAGCTGGAAATAGTAGAAATAATGCTACTGGTACTACCCGCTACCGGTACTAATATTAATCTGTATACCATTTACAAACGCATTTTTCTCGAAATAAGCTCTATAACTTAAATTAAGGAAAACTAGCAAAAGATAAATCATTGGGAAAACAATACACAACTTTCTTAAGTGGCGACACCAACGCCCCGAGGAAGTTGCGACTCTCACTGAGTGTTCTCGACGACAAGTTCAAGATATTGAAATAAGGATTCTTACCTACACCAATAAATTTGAGTACAGAACAAAAGTTTTAATAGTTACTCAATAACGTACAACGTTACTATTGTTAACAAGGAAATTAACTTCACCCATGATTCTAAAATATATATCACATTTGTAATCTTTTACATCTAATGTACCAAAATAAAACACTCAATTATAACATAGGTTTATTTCAGGGTTGTTGTATTTCTCCGATTATATTTAATATAGTTATTAATTTAATAGTTTAATAAAATAATTAAAAACGATTAAAAGAGGGGTTATCGGTTTAAGTTTAAAAATAAATATTTACACGGAATCCATACTAGCTTTTGCAGATGATCTCGCGATACTGACGTGTAATCCAAAACAATGTCAGGTACTTTTAAATGTAGTTGAGGGGTTTTGTGCGTGGATGGGCGGATTGAGGACAAAACCAAGTAAATGCTTTAGTCTGTGTCTGAGTAGACCGAATACCAAGTAAACCTCTTACGATCCGGGCCTTATAATAGGCGGTCAGTGCGTTAGTATGGTTACGGAAGCATCTCCGTTTAAATTTGTAGGTAATAAAATAGATTATTAAGGCCGTACTCTATCGTTGGATGTTATAGTCGATAGCTTTTTAAATGTTCCCAAAAAGTTAGACAACCAACCAAAACCATAACGTCAAAAAGGCTTGGATATACGACATTTTTTTAACATAACTTCTAAATTGGCCTTTCCTCGTTTATGATATTAATAAAACCCTTTTGTCAAAGTTAGATGCAAGCGTCACAAAAACATTGAAGTTATGGCTCGGGTTAGCGCACTCAGCGGACTTTATTTAAAGACCGAAACAATTTTGGATTAAAATTAAAGATCGGAGCTCTATAAACATCTAAGAGCTACCAAAAGACATAACATCGGAAAATCTAAAGATGATACTGTAACTTCTCTCCCAAAAGATAAAGTTGCCTCAGAGCAAGAGTCACGTCTTCAATTCCATAAAAAATATGATAGGTGTTTAAACGAATAAAGTAGGGCTAAAGTAGGCTAGGATCAAGTTGCAAAATTCAAGACATAGACATAACAAAATCTTTTATTCGACAAGACGAAAATGATAACTACCGACTGCACGCGATGAGCCTAGAAATACAAAACTAATGGGTGACCATAGGAGATTTTTGTATTCCACTAACTTTAAAACAGCGCACCTTAATTTATGATTGGTTCCCAGCGTTATTAAAATTCTATCTCAATGTATTCTAAATAACTCCCAGATTAAATTAATTTAGTAAGATGGGGAGAAGTCGCCGAAAAGTCTTGAAACATCTGTGGGGAGGTAAGAAAGGTAAATAACAGTTATAAAAAACATCAGAAACGACTAAAACTACAAGAATACCTTTTTATCTGTCGACCGTGGGCAGACTAAAAGTTTTATAGACATTTATGTTATTTAGTTTTTCTCCAACTGAATGAAAAAACCTTAAAATGCTTTACAAAGAAACATTTTATTTAACTAATGTTTAAAATACAATATTATACCTAAATAAAATAAAATGGTAAAATACTTTACAAAATACCATTTTATGTAAAGTATTTTAAGTTGAAATACAATATTTATATATTTTATACCATTTAAGCATATTTAAAATACAATAACTATGCATCATAAACAGCTAATAGTGTTTATTGGTATGTTAGAATTTTAAACCTCGCAGAGAAGTATTCTTTGACACTTTAGAATTTTAGATATTCCCAACTATCTCTATAATGTTTACATCCTGTTAATATCACATTCTTCAATATGTGGTACCTTAACTTTGAACTATAATAACATAAATTTCATCAAAGTTATTCAGCTGCTAAAGTGATCATTTTCACCAGTGAGTTTAAAATGTGATTTATGAGATTCTAAAAGTGTCATCATCGAGTTTAAAGAAAACTTCTTTTATCTCAAACTTTTTACTTACATAAAGGACCCTTCTCATTTTTAACTGTGTTGGCAGATCTCATCATTTAATAATACTAGTCGGATGTGAAATATATTATTAATTTAATGTCCTTTATGGAACAGTTATTAAATTAATTTTAATAACATATAATTGAGAAGTTTTGTTGCATAATTGTATTAAAAATATGCCTATAAAGTAGAATACATATTCACATACCATTACGTCGTCTTTTGCTTGTATAGCTTTTTATATTTTGAAGACAACTTTTATTTAATCAATTTGAGTATTCAAAAGAAAAGAATATTCAAAAGTATATCATTTACTGATTATACTATAGTTTTGAAAATTTTACTTTTTGAGTTAAGGATCTTGTAATATGTCCAATAAAGGAACTGAAGATAGTACTATGAATATAAATAGAAAATCATAATGAAAGAAAAAATTGTGTTCTTAATCGTAATTAAAAATGCAGTTCCATCAAGAATTAACAACATATTCTATAAATTACTTAATTAGATTCGGAGACGTTCTACAGAATGCATGTTCCGTTGCTCTGTACTCATTATAGAAATGTACTATTTTATTCCAGTTTTATTAAATTATATTGCGGAGAGGGTAGATTGAGAACTTTGCTAATTACTATTAATTTTAAGTCGAATCAGATTCTCAGAAGTTACAATTTGTATTAACTCATTTTCTAAGAAATTTTAATGTGAAAAAATGTTATAATCCTAGGGATTTAATTCGTACGCGACTTAATATACGAAAGACATTTGGAAACAAAAACATGAGGTTTTATATATTATGCAGCGAAAAGCTAGTTTAATTTCATATAAAACAATTGATTGAAAATAATTTTAACACAATGTGATATTTATTGTTCAATGTTTATTTTTAGGTTATGTTTCGGATTGACGGTTTGAAAATATGTAGCATTATGTCCGACTGTTGATTGCATCTATATATTTTGAAAATAAAAAATATAAAAAATAAATAAATATAATCTGATCTAATATAATTGTAATATAATAATTAGTTAAAAAAAAGTTAGTTGGTAAAAACCAAGAAGTGCCTCTGTACGCAAAAACTGTAGTATATACATGTAGTTGTTTGAAATTATTTTTTTCCTATGTAATAAATATTTATTCTAACAACTAAAGTTATACTTTTATGGCTTGTAATGCGTCGTTCAGGATCATGATAACATAAGAACATAACGAACATAAGAACGAAAGTTCTTATGTTCGTTATGTTATTTAGTTTTAAAGTACTGAGGGAATTAAACATCCAGTGCTATTATTAAATCTGGACCGCGCACTGAAGATTCTTTAAAATAACATGCAATGTGCAAGTCTTACTCTGTCACGAAGGGTTCTGTACCAAAACGGCAAATAAATTACTTTTGTTCTGTGGAGCGGTCCTTAAATAATTATTTTATTTGATTTAACTATTTATTTTAAAAGTGAATATATGATTTAATATTCTGTGAAAGGTTCAGCTATCTAGCTATAACGGTTCATGAGTTACAGCCCGCAGACTGATAGACGAACAGACGGATAGCGAAGTCTTAGTAATAGGGTCCCTTTTTACCCTGTGTGCATGAAACCTAAAAGGAGTACTTTCTTTAAAGGACTTGTTAATAGAGCTCAACAGAAAGTTATTTAATAGTTTGTGATCCATCAATATTTTAGTTTGTCTTAATATCTATTGAAATTTTTATTAAAACGTCATATTTTCTAAAAAAAAAAACTAAAAATCGCACTCGTCGAATTCTAGAACTTCAATTTTGAATTATAAGACTATATTTTGTGTGGCTGCTTATACATTATTTTATTTAGCTTTAATGTCAGTAAAATAATAATTAATTACGCTTATTCATTTTATTATGTCTAACAAATTATCAAAAATTGGTTGGGTATGGACTAAGTCTGCCGGCTAAATGGTGTTGTGGCAAATTAAAACATGTATTAAACAAATACAAACAAAAACAAAGACAAACGCTTCCAACAGAACGATTGCAACCATTTTAAAAATCTGATAAAATTAACAACCTGAGAGAACTTTATACAAGGAAATAACAACAAAAGGCGCTACAAATTAATTATATATAGCCAACGACCAGATTACAACAAAATGACTAATAGGTAATGTGTTCTTGGCCCGTGTTTACTTATACGTTTTAATTATTTTCATTTGAAACAGTTGAGCTGTTGCGTGCTTTTCCCAAAGTTCTCAATGAATTACTCAATTATTAGTTTACTTTTGAAAGATTTAAATATGATTATTATAAATTCGCTCAAATCTAGTTTCTAGTAAATATACATGACAAATAGAAAAGTAGATAAAGGAATTTACTTCAAACAGAAATAACCTCGTTTCTACATACTGCTTACTAGATGAGTTTAGAGACGAGACAAACGAGTTTTCATGTTTGAAACTACTTGTACTTCTGAATATTTATGATCACATTTAAAGAGTTTATTTTCGTAAGAATATTGTATATTTAGATGTGAGACCTGCAATAATTGAACAGTTAAATATAGATATTATTTCTTATAAAATCATAAGTGTAAAAAGTATTAGGTACGGTATGCCGCTGCTTGCAAAAATTCTTCCGGATTGAATTGTTGATTGACGTGTAGCTCAGTGAATTATGACCTAATTGTTTTGAAACTTAGTATTTATACTCTTAATGAGTGTCACAACTAGTGCAGGTAGTAAAAAGTTGCCTTTTCCCCCTCCATACCCCCCATTCCGCGAACTTTTTGACCCACCTGCGTACCTCAACAAAATAGTTTTCACTAAACATTTCTTTCCCATTTGGTATGTTCAGTTTAATATATATAAAAGTAGACAAACAAATTTGAAGACGTTATTCTGTATTTCGAACAATATGAATATCCAGGAACAACATATTATGAGAACATACAATATGTATGACAACCTTACTCTAGATTTCTAGAACTGAGTTTAAGCTAAGGTATTGTTGACTTTAATCTTTTTTGAAATTTAGTTTACGAACACAGCGAAGGGTAGGGTAGAGAAGGGTCTTGCGATATGTTTAAAAATAATATTATCAAGCTTTATAAGATTTGAATACCTTACAGCCTGCACGGTAGGAAATAATAAACTAAAGATTCAAAGTGTCGGTTCATTATATATTTTAAGGGAGCATTAGAACAATTTTTGGCAGTTAATTTGAGCAGACAATAAAGTGTATGACAACTCATCAATGGTGGTGCGTGGTGTTTGCTCGAGCGCACAAGATTGCTAGCAACAAGAATGACACGAAGACATTTAATTTTGTAGTTTCTAGAGTATACAATTTTATAATTATTATGTTTACAAAATCTATCTATAAAATTATCTACAAAAATCAGTATGATTTTTTTTTTATCAAAAGAATTTTTTTTTATATAGATTATACGAACAGATAAAAGTGATTGTATTTGGTGTAACAACACTATCAATCACAGCTATAGTGACGTAATGTACTAACACTAGCGCGGAAACAGTTAATATTGTCAGTGGCAGGCTCACCATTGGAAAAAATACAATATATTCAAGAACAGCAAACCACTACAAAGATAAAGTGTTTATTGATCTGTCACTACTTCAATGAATATAATATTTTAATCCTCTATATCAATACTATTGTAGTAATATAGTTATTACTACTACTACTTATAGCAGTAGTATCTATCTCGATATATACTATCTAAATATTCCTAAATATTTATTGTGATAATCACAAATACTTAATATTTTCTCTCCTTTCTATTAAAATGCCACTACGTAGGCTTTGTACAGCACGTTCGTCTCTTCCACATACTACTATCATTTGAAATCATATTACATATATTTACCTGGCTATAATCATGTAATTTTAATTGGAATTTGCCCGACTAGTTTCGAACTAATTCGGGGTTCCTATTCATGAGCTCGAAGCATGGCGAACTCTCGGCATGAACAGCGTGCAGCAGCTCGCTGAGCGCTTCGCGACGCTGTTGATGAAGGTTGGGGGAAAGATGTAGTCTCGGCTTCAGAGGTTTCGTGCAGGTCTTCGTTACTCGTCAACGTCACTTCGTTACACGATACAAATTGTGATCAAAATGACATGATTATAGCCAGGTACTTATATATATTTAATAATCAACATGGTTCAGGAAAGTTGAAACCATATTCCTCAGTGCTTTTCTTAAAATTTCTTTTTTCATAAAATTTATCCAATTATCCATCCAATTTACGCCCTTTCTCTCCTTTATGTTAAGCATATGGGAAGCGCTTATTATTTTAGTAGCAAGAGCGCAGAAAGGGTATAACATCCAGCAAACGATCTGTAGAGTTTGTAAAAGAAGGCTGCTCCAAAAGTCCAAACCGAATGTTTGATATGACTTTCAAACTTACACTTTACACTTCCCCTTATATACCAATTCCTGAATATATTCATCTTTGTCACTCCACACTTCCATCTCAATTTAACATCATCATTATTTCCATTTGTGGTTCGTGTAACTTCTTCAGTCTACTCTGCATCTCAACTCCATTTTCTTCAACAAGCACAATATTATGAGCATGATATACATACCATACTGTGTTTTGTTATGAAATTTATTTTAAACAAAATATTACAGGTGCAGTGAATATTTTGAATATTAAGAACGAATATTCAAATGTGGAACCAATATTCAAAGTATATCTGTAATGGAGCTCTATATTAATAGAGTATTCTGTTATAGGACCCGCGGCGTCAGTCTCACGGTAATTAGGAAATATAGCAAATATATATAGTTTAGTTATTGGCAATTATCACAATAAAAATAGACTACGGGTCGAGTTAACAAACAGTTTTACTTGGAATATCTGGAATGCGGAATAGCATGTTCAAGAGTGATCTTTACCATCCTTTAATATTTAAAGCGACATCTCTCCAAATTCCATTTACGTGACTCGTTGACACGGCGTTCACTCTGCCATTGCAACGATTTCTTATTATAATTAAATAATCGTCTTTTTCGAAAACTAATTTTGGTATGTTAAATAAGCTAGGTATGGTATACAAAAGAAAGTGGTTAAATATGTAATATAGGTATAAAATTATTCGGTGACAGTTATTATTTAACGGTAATTGTATATTTCTAGGTTCTAAACATAAATGGCAAATGAACAATATGTTAAAAAAAATGGAATGTTTAAAGTATTTTTTGAATAAAACTCTAAAACAAATTACAAGGTATTTAAGAATTTGTATTGTACAAATTGCTACAAAAGACTAGAAGCTCTCATTCCAATGACTGGATTTAACTATCTCATCATCGCAGACATCTTATTGATTTTTAAGTTTATAGTGCATAGTTATTTTCTTCTTTTGCACTTTTTAAAATACGGAATTATGTTAATATTTATTATAATAATATAAAATTAATACAAACTCAAGTGACTGGTATCAAGTTAATAGTATTTATATGACAACGATGTCAACTTATTTGTATATACATGAATGAGTATTTTAAATTCCTTAGGAGTAATCATTATCTATAACGTACTAGGGGGCGCTCGCGACTTCGTCCGCGTGGTTTTTAGTGTTGCCGCCGAGTTCCATACAAAATTGATATTGAAAACCCTTAAGGTTGGAATTTAAAAATCTTTTCTTAGTACACCACTACGTAGAAAAACAAATGTATCCTTCAATTTTACTATTTCTACGACCTGCGGTTTAGACTGTATGCTATAACTAAGTCAGTCAGAACCTATTAGATTATATTAAATTTGCAGCATTTTTCATTGCTGCTTAACTCCTATTAGTCACAGCGAGATGATATATACCCTATAGCCTTCCTCAATAAACGGACTATTTAAAACAAAAAAAAAATTTCAATTCGGGCCAGTAGTCCCAGATATTAGTGCGTTCAAACAAACAAACTCTTCAGCCTTATAATATTAGTATAGATTTGACAACGTTCAAAAAGAAAATCTTAAGAAGTATCATAATGTTTAATCTATTAAATTAAATTAAATTAAATTAAATTAAATTAAATTAAATTAAATTAAATTAAATTAAATTAAATTAAATTAAATTAAATTAAATTAAATTAAATTAAATTAAATTAAATTAAATTAAATTAAATTAAATTAAATTAAATTAAATTAAATTAAATTAAATTAAATTAAATTAAATTAAATTAAATTAAATTAAATTAAATTAAATTAAATTAAATTAAATTAAATTAAATTAAATTAAATTAAATTAAATTAAATTAAATTAAATTAAATTAAATTAAATTAAATTAAATTAAATTAAATTAAATTAAATTAAATTAAATTAAATTAAATTAAATTAAATTAAATTAAATTAAATTAAATTAAATTAAATTAAATTAAATTAAATTAAATTAAATTAAATTAAATTAAATTAAATTAAATTAAATTAAATTAAATTAAATTAAATTAAATTAAATTAAATTAAATTAAATTAAATTAAATTAAATTAAATTAAATTAAATTAAATTAAATTAAATTAAATTAAATTAAATTAAATTAAATTAAATTAAATTAAATTAAATTAAATTAAATTAAATTAAATTAAATTAAATTAAATTAAATTAAATTAAATTAAATTAAATTAAATTAAATTAAATTAAATTAAATTAAATTAAATTAAATTAAATTAAATTAAATTAAATTAAATTAAATTAAATTAAATTAAATTAAATTAAATTAAATTAAATTAAATTAAATTAAATTAAATTAAATTAAATTAAATTAAATTAAATTAAATTAAATTAAATTAAATCAAATCCAAATTCCTTTTACGTTACTTGTTGACACGGCGTTCACTCTGCCATTGCAACGATTTCTTATTATAATTAAATAATCGTCTTTTTCGAAAACTAATTTTGGTATGTTAAATAAGCTAGGTATGGTATACAAAAGAAGGTGGTTGAATATTGAATACAATTATTATTTAACGGTAATTGTATATTTCAGGTTCGAAACATAAATGGCAAATGAACAATATGTTAAAAAAAATGGAATGTTTAAAGTATTTTTTGAATAAAACTCTAAAACAAATTACAAGGTATTTAAGAATTTGTATTGTACAAATTGCTACAAAAGACTAGAAGCTCTCATTCCAATGACTGGATTTAACTATCTCATCATCGCAGACATCTTGTTGATTTTTAGGTTTATAGTAAAGTTATTTTCTTCTTTTGCACTTTTTAAGGTACGGAATTATACTAATACTTATAATAATAAATACAAAGTCAAGTGGCTGGTATCAAGTTAATAGTATTTGTATTAATTATTAGGATTAATTATTACCTTTAACGTATTTGGCAATGTTTAAAAACAAAATCTTAAGAAGTATCATAATGTATAATCTTAAACTTTACAATGGTAAGAAAACAATAGCAATAACAATTTAAAACACTTCAGAAACAAGACTAATTAAAAACTAAAAATACAAGAAAGCGCTTTTTTCTGTCGACAGTACACCAACATTCTTAAGAAAAATTGAATTACTTAATGTTACCCGCAATGGAAAAGACAGAATTATTAAAATACTTAAAAGCAGTGAAGATGACTTTTTTATTTTTACCGCAACTTAAAGTTTTTTAATACTAAGTGTATATTTCTTTATAATTATAAAAAATGTATATTATCTGATGTTTTAAAAAAGTAAACGTCTCGGTTATATAATTTATTTAAAACAGCAAAGGAATAGTCTATGTAAATAAAACAAAGATAAATATTAATAAATCGATAAACCAATAAATAATACAGATAAATAAATTTCTGTGTGACTTAGGTACTTAATTCGACGAAATACGGGATCGGATACGAGAAAGGAAAAAGCAGACTTCTTAAAAGAATAAATACATAAAGAGGGATAAAAAGGGCTTCTAATAACAATAAATATAGAAATATACAAGTACATTTGAAATACAAGTCTTTTAAAACTAGCCTGAACCTAAATGGCAATATTTGTAAGAAAAATCTTACTAAAATTTAAGTATAAACCAGATACGATAACGTCACTATGATGTTGTATAGTATTTAATCATGTAATATTATGAATAGTTTTCACATGAATATTTTTAAAGAGATGCGCAAAGCTATAACGATTAGCAGTTATTATTATTTTTTTATTGGCAACATTATAACCCAAAAAAAAAGTCTAAAGTTCATCATTTAAAGTTAGTTAAAATACAATTAATATATTAAAATAGTGTTTGGTTTTATATTTTCAAGTTTGTTGTTGCATTTAACATAAAAAATATCCCGAGAAGAATGAAGCCTGTTCATAAATAATTATTTTTAATAATCGGCTTCGGTTACGCCGTAGAGTTTGTTTTCCCTGAAGTTTTAAATATTTTCATTTTGTGAAAGTCCAGACAAATTTTAATTGTTTACAAATACTGCACAAAACCTACAAACATTTATTACAACAACTTCCAACTTGAAATATGTTTTTTAGATGCAACTAGAAGCCAGCCATAATTAAATGTAAAACTCACGAAAAAACTGTACCCATTTAATATTCCTTGTTCCTTATTAAAAACCTGTCAAGGGATTTTATAATTTGACATTCATATATATAAGAGGTAAGATAACGGGTCTTTTATTATATAATTAGACATGTACGATACAGTACAGTACGGTACTTATCTTTGTCTAATTATATAAAAAAATAGGTAGGTGGGTAGTTAAAAAAATAAGCGAGACAGGTAGCCTCATGCTTTCTCTTTTTATATATAGACATTTTAGGTCCCCTACCATTGTCCATGTATAATAATTTTACGAATACATCTGATTTATAATGACTCTCGTATTAAAATTTAGCGCTAACGCCATCTAGTAAAGAATAATTGAACTACATTGGCTTAAGGCTAATTGTTTACTTCGTACATCACATAACTGAGTGCAAGAGAACTTTTCATCTGATACCCTTTATGTTCCAAAAACACATTCAAAATTTATTATTCATATTATTATATAATCGAACTAATTTAAAGATTCTTATTATTACAAGATTTTCCACAATATGTGAGCTATCAATATTTGTAATTATTAAGTTTATATTTATGTAATATTTGCTCCCTATTTGATTCCAATCAATGATTTCATAAAATATTAAGTAATCAACACCACTACATTATATTAAAACGGACCTAGTGTATATCACAAACCATTAGGCAGAATAGAACAAGTTAACTAAGTTCAAAGTTCATATTAGAACTATGACAAGTATGTCAGTTGGAGACACGAGGCTCATCTAGAATCATTTCTTATTAAACAGTGCAGCACTGATTATTAGCAATTCGATGATAAAGCAGGTAAGCATAGTTTTGTCCTCCGAGATGATTCATAAATATCGCGAAATAAGAGTTTTATCTATTTTAAGATTACTAATGTTTTCGTAAGGCTCGTAGTTATGTAATTACTAGAAATTACTACTAAGCCGATCTGGCAAACCTACATGACCTAAGCCTGAAGACTGAATATGTTTTGCAAAATTGGTGATAATGGCTTGTCTGCGAGTCTTAACATTCAAGATGTATGTATGTACGAGTATGTCCATGGGATGTCCATCACGGCGATCGGTACTTTTAAATTTAAACTTATTTAGTTCCTTATATATAAACAACAAAATTTTATTATATCAAATAATTGTTAATTAAGATTTCATTTTTCAATATAAGCCTTTATTTTTTAAACATTTTATAAAGATCTTAACTTAGCTTTATAATGAGGTAAGATCCTACTAGAGCTTAAAAAGTTATCCAAACTTACTATCTATTATCTCCTAAGATCATAAGAAATATCTTAAGTCATTTATTTCCTTAAAACACACCACCGACATTATAAGCTAAAAAAAAACTTGCAATCTAATAAGTGAATGGTATCTTCAATTGAGCTTAGACTTGGAGTCCATCATACCAGCAAGTGTAAAGTCATAAAATTATATGGGTTATGAAAATAACCAAATAACCTAATATGGCCTATTAACAGCCAAATTGACACACCGAAACAAAAACTGGCCAAACGCATAGCTTGGATACATACTCTCTCTGGAGACATACAGAATCTCACTTTCAAGATTCATACCAATCCGTTAGTGACATTCAAGAGCTCAAATGAACTAACAATGACATGATGAGTAGTTTCGAAGAAGAGTACTACTAGAGACTATTTACTAGTACCTACTTGTATTTGATTATAACGAAATTTTCAAGAGGAAGTTACGTTCTCCGGTCCGGTGTTATCTTGTGTTAATTCTAATTGTTTTTTATGAATTATTTATTGTTAATTGCCTTCATTTTATTAATAATAAAATTTAATTAACAATGATGTCACAGTCAAATAATTCTTTAGCTTCTCTTGATATTCTTATCATAAAAATCCCGATAGCACATTAAGGGGCAGTGTTTATAGGAAACCCACACATACAGATTGGTACCTCAATGATAAATTCCACAATCACACTAGCCATTTAGCGACCGTTGGCAAATCATTCTTTTAGAGAGCACAACACATCTGAAAATTTGACATTTGAGGGCAAGCTTCAGCATGTCAAGTATGCCTTGATCAACAACCACCTGCCCCTATCTCGCCAGTATCACAGAAGTCACATTAAGTTACCCACAAATGAACAGTCGACTACTACTATATTTTAAAGGCGTTATTGATAGAATTGAAAACGTCTTGGAAAAGGTTTGGTTTATAAAAATACTACTTAAGAAAAATTCTTGAGATTAATTGAAATATTTTTTTCATTACCTGATACAGGAGTATATTGACTTGACTTTGATTGTGGATTGTTAAAGAGAGGTGAAACAAGGTGAAGCTACGGTATATTAGTTAGAGAACACATCTCGGATATCCAGAATAGACGTACATTAAAGTCAACAGTATGTCAACATAACATAGATAAGCCGAATCATTAAATTAGATTTAATAAGTGACAAAACTTCCTTCAAGCATGTTGCATACCAAGAATAATTAGCGAGGATATTCAAATTAAATAAATCCCAATTTTAAAAGAGAAGTTGATCTAATATCTAAAACCTAGATCCCAGGGTTTCATGAACTTTGTGAAATTCCATATCTTTGACAGAAATAACAGTCCTCAAGATACTATTAGTGCATTTCGTTTGCATCGTGAGCTCTATGTCATTATATTTTTATATTTTTTATCTAAAACGAACTAAACATCGGGTTAGATATTAGTTTTATATAATTTGTGTCTAATACTTGTGAAAATCTAAATATATAATAGAATAAAAGTATAAGAATAAAATTAATGATATTATCACAATAATGTATTCAAGAATATAATCGGCTAACCGGCTTAGTACACTTAACCAATCGGCATCATTAGTCGCTTACATGTAGAGTACAGATCGGAATATGGACAATGTGTTTAATAAAGATATTTCAAACGTATGTTATAATATGAATAATAACACAACGATACCTTTAATAGTATTAGTAGGTGTCTGTGTCGTTTGCTCTTGATTATATTGTTTTTTTAGACAGAAAAAGTCACGTTATTAATTAATTGACCGTTATTGTTATTTCATGACGTCACTACCGCCTGCACCGAAGATTAATTGTTTTTTTAACCAAAGGCTTGCATTTGTTCACAAGTTTTAAAAAAGAAAAAAAAAATGATAATTGAAGATGTTATTGGTTTATATATTGATTATGTGAACTTGGTGTATAATCTTTCAAGAGCTATTTTATTACTTTTTTAACTAAATTTACTAGAGTGAAGTTTTATTATTTTTAAACTACTTAATTATTTCATATTATTATAAACTTATCATTTAACAGACTAATTTCACATAGGATTTTCTCTTTTTTTTTCTTTCGAAAAACTCTGAACGTATTTTGTTAATACATATGTAGTTTATGTTAGAAGGTTCAAAAACAGATTTTGGTGGTTAAAAAATCATTTAAATACGCGGCCCATTAAACAATCTTACAGATTGAATTTGAATTGAATAGAATTTACCAAGTTTTTGAAAATAACTGATTAAAATAAACTTTTTAATAAAAACTTTTTTAACCCTTAAATATCTCATATCAAAGCTTACTTATAATATACTAGCGGACCCCACAGACGTTGTCGTGTACACGCTTCTTTATTTAAAAAATTCAATCTTTAAAAAATAAAATAAATTAAATTTTTAAAATTAATTTAATTTAATTTAATTTAATTTAATTTAATTTAATTTAATTTAATTTAATTTAATTTAATTTAATTTAATTTAATTTAATTTAATTTAATTTAATTTAATTTAATTTAATTTAATTTAATTTAATTTAATTTAATTTAATTTAATTTAATTTAATTTAATTTAATTTAATTTAATTTAATTTAATTTAATTTAATTTAATTTAATTTAATTTAATTTAATTTAATTTAATTTAATTTAATTTAATTTAATTTAATTTAATTTAATTTAATTTAATTTAATTTAATTTAATTTAATTTAATTTAATTTAATTTAATTTAATTTAATTTAATTTAATTTAATTTAATTTAATTTAATTTAATTTAATTTAATTTAATTTAATTTAATTTAATTTAATTTAATTTAATTTAATTTAATTTAATTTAATTTAATTTAATTTAATTTAATTTAATTTAATTTAATTTAATTTAATTTAATTTAATTTAATTTAATTTAATTTAATTTAATTTAATTTAATTTAATTTAATTTAATTTAATTTAATTTAATTTAATTTAATTTAATTTAATTTAATTTAATTTAATTTAATTTAATTTAATTTAATTTAATTTAATTTAATTTAATTTAATTTAATTTAATTTAATTTAATTTAATTTAATTTAATTTAATTTAATTTAATTTAATTTAATTTAATTTAATTTAAGAAGGAGTTCAGTGACATACACACGCACACAAGAAATATATATATAAAGATAGTAAACCTCAGTATCTTAAGTTCAATATTTTTCACTGTGTGAGCTGCGAGATACTAAACGCTTTTATGTTATTATATAATATTATATTTAAGCGTATTGATGTTATCGTAACAAAAGTCTAAGTAAATATATACACTTTACTGTATTAATAAATTAAGAAGAATTATTAATTAATTATTAATTAGAATTAAGAAGATTAAAGTCATTATTTCTTATTATTTTCTCAGCTTAAACTTAGTTCTGAAAATGCAATGTTAAGATGTTTGCAAGATTGTGGATGAAATTTTTATGTTTTCTTAAGGTTCAGAGACGTTTAAAATGCAAATTTATAAATATTTTGCAATCCATTGCAAGTTTTGTAATCCACTGTGAATGTAAAAAATGCATGATCTCATATTATATTTATTATTTGTAGATATTTTAGTTTTGATACAGAAAATAGGTTTTTAAAGTTGTTTGCATACTTATTAAGGTAAAAATGTTATATAGGTAAAAAAATATTAATTTTCTACCGAGGATATGTTCAATGAGAAATATTTTTTGAAATATTCCCCAAAAAACATGGTTTTTCATTTTACTACAATGTTCATATTCTTTAATTTAATATTGATATACCACAGTTCTTATAGTTCACATGTTCTTGTGAGAATAAACTCTTTAAATGTAACAATAAATATTTCAAAGTACAAGTAGTTTCCAACATGAAATCTCGTTCATTCGTCTCTAAGCCCATCCAGTAAGCAATATGTCGAAACGAGGTTATTTTTGTTTGAAGTAAATCTTTATATATTTTTCTTTTTGTCATGTATTTTCTTAACGAACTTGCTCGAAGTAAAGTGTAGTTGTTATTCTGCATTAAACAATATGAATATTTATTCAAATTTTCTTCAAAGTACAAGCTAATTACTTTCCAACAGTCGAGGGTAACAATATTGAATAAGATACGCAACTCTACAAAAGTTTTAAATATAAATAATAAAAAATATAGTGTTATCTAAGACTTTCACGAGTAATACACATTGAAATAAAACTATTAACTCGCATATAATGATTTAAATTTTAAATTTTGCATTTTAAATTTAACCCGACGTTTCGAATGCTTTGCAGCAATCGTGTTCACGGTAAGACGAGATGGAGGTGTCTGTCAGTAAGTCAGTTAATTAGTCATTCACCTCCAACGGTTTCTAAGTTTCCAGGCGTAGAGTTCAGGATTCACACAAAAGGCACTAACAGAATCTCGAGGTCTTACAGTGCGGTCACAGACAAGGGATTTTATATTTTTCAAGAGCGAGTACCAGGTGTTAGATAATTTCCAACCTTAAATCTTCTCTAGGATAAAATTAGGATGTTTTGTAATAGTCTCACGAACCATTCTTAGAATGTAACGTTGTTCTTTAGCAATTTAAGGTATATCAAATCTTATATAATGATTGGGCTTGTCTATGGTATGTTCACACACTGCTGCAATAAAAAATATTTGTAAATTATGAACGAGATTAGCAGAGCTCCACATATTAAATCTGTTATTCTGTCCAGTGTGTAGTAAGCTGTATATTTTTAAATGGAAACGTATTTCGTAGCCATGGACTTGCTCCTTTAGTCTGAATTACTAATATAAATTTGTTTTTTAAACTTTGTATCTGGAAGACTGTCAGATTCAAAGTTCAGTAAACTGCAGTATGAAAGATTTGTCTCCAAGTCGCAGATATAGCAAGAATTTAATATTTTAAATAACTGACTATGTAAAGATATATTTTAAAATTATGGTTTGCACTAAACATATTTCCATCTTACGCGTCTGAAGTGCACTATCCTTCATGATACATTATTGAATAGGCAACTTTGTTGCTCTTATAATGTAGAACATCTTACATTAGAGTCGTAGATAAGCATTGAATAGATGTGACACTGATTCTGATTGACAAATGCCTGAATCTACCTAAATGTCCTCTACACCGAAGTTGTTAGATTTGTGGTATATGTACAGTAAACGTATTTAGTATATACATAGTATGGCTACTTCTATTCTAAACAGAAAAACAGTTTATGTATTGGTCCTACCCGGTCAAATGTGATATAACAAAAAGCACACCAATCGCTATTGCTAACTTCACTTTGTTGTGAATTGGTAGCGTTATAAAGTTGAAGTTGACTCTTCTAGCAAGCATTTAAAACGTGCAACGGGCAAATGATTTTAAACGATCGAAGGGACGACATCCGGAATTATCCTTCATTAGGTTGAAATAATTACAATAAGAACAAAGTGATTAAGTATAATGTTATGTTGCATGTTGCACGATCCTCTTCATACGTCCTTCTATGTCTTCTTCTATGTATAAAAATAGTACTGAAAACCTTAAGTCCCAGATATATTTGATATAAAAACAACAAAATATGAATAAAAAGATTAAGAAAACAATTACAATAGACACATTTAAAACTCTGATATTTCATACTTGAAACCAAAGTTCACTACTACTTTAGGATGTTGAACATCAGACAAATATGATTTATGCATATAAACACTACAATATCATAGAAATCATTAATTCTGTATATAATATAAACAGTGGAATACGTAAGACTCCGTAATTAATTTCACTAATTTCATAAATAAACAATTGATAATTAGCTAGAAATATAATATAAATAGAAGTAAAGAAATCGCCAAATAGTAATAAATGTAGCAATATCAAAATTAAAAAACACGATAAGGTGATTAATTAAAAAAGTCAATTTAAAAAGATAGAGAAACCACAATACCGCGACAAAAAGGTTTTATATCTAAAAAATCAAGCCATTTTCAAGCCATTCAATCCGGAACAAGAACGACATCTAGTTTTTTTGTGACTTCGTTTTTGTTTACACGTTATGTTCGAGAGGTGGCGCTTTTTCATATAAAACATTTTATTTTAATTATTAGTACTTTAATTAGAAAATATATAATTTTCAACTGAATTCTGATAGATTCCTTTCGTATAAAAAAAAAACTATAAAATATTAAGAAAGACTATTTGACAATATTAATTTTAAAACGTGGAAAGTGACTTTAAATATTAAATATTTCTTTATTTATCTAGATGTTGACAGGTTAGAAAAGAGTAGTCATTTCTTAAATTTTAGGATTGTTCTAAGGCGAGTAAATAATAAAATAACAATAATTAAAGGGGGTCTTATTTAAATAGGTCATTCGGTTATATACATTTTCTTGTAGCGTCTTTTACAAACTTGTAAAATTTAATCATCATCAATATGCAATATGTATGTTTGGATGTTTATCCGCCTAGCACGAACCAGTACTGGTAGAATTTATATGCACAAAGACATGACTTGACCTTTTCCAGGCTTCTCCTGGAAGAGGAAATAGGCTAGTTTCATAATATTGACAAAAATATAAGGTTCTTTTTTAAAATAAATACCATTCGTTTATTCGTAATACAGAGGGCGCTAACACTTTCTGCTACTTTAGTTATAACTTTTTCTAAGCAGTTTTCCTTTTCATATCAAAGGATTCCTCTCTTTATTTTTCACAGGAACTCTCTCGGGATGATCACCGCAGAAAATGTAAATTATTTATCATTTTGATTCTTGGAATAGAATATATATACTTTAAATTAATAATTTTAGATTATTTTTACTATAGCTGATTTCTTTATCGTTTTATATTTCACAGTTCTATTTATTTATTGTTCTCTTTTGTTTTTTATTATTATGTTTTTTTTTTATTACACTGATGTCTGAATTTTTTTTTTAATTGCTAGTAAAGACTGTTGCCTCCTTGATTTAAATCATAAGCAATCTATTAATATTTGAAATGATATTTAATGGTTGCCAATATATACTCCAACCAATTTTTGTGGTATATAAAATCAGTGAATTTGCCTGGTTAAGAGCACTCCACATGTTGACTTGATAGTAAACTTCAGGCTCTCAACATGCCAAAATACCTCTTTTCACCACTTTACTTCGGTAAGCCCCCAAATAGACATATTTTTAAGAAACGTGTCTGCAATTAGCTTCTAGAGAAAATGCTTTAACTTAAGTTATTTTAAGTTTACTTTCTTCGTATAGATATATTTATTTTAAGTATATATGTTTCAATGTATTTTAGACATTTATAATATATTATTATTTGTCTATAGTCTTAAAATTATTATTATTAATTATTTGTAACAGGTCTAAATCAGCTTTTGTTTTTTCCCGTTAAGATAGGAAAATTATTAGAGCAAAAAGTATTCTGTATGTTGACCGGGGCATTACCTGCCAAATTTCTGTAACATGCGTTTAATTGTTTTACCGTTATGCATGAACAAACAAACACATGAACAAACATTAAAGTGTTAAAGTTAATAAAAATTTTTATATAAAATCAATGTTCAAACCAAAGAGCCAGAGTTCGTCGGTATTTTGTTAAACCATGCTTGTATCCTCAATATTTATAGATCAAATATTTGTTTGTCATGTCATATGATGTTCATACAATGTGTATTATTACAATACTGACACCCATGTCATACTATCCTGTATAGAACAGCTATGAAATAATTCTAAAAGAGACATATTAATAAAAAATAAATATATAATCGCTTCTTAACTTAATTTATTTCATATTCAAGTTAATATGTAAAGAAATCCGAAAGATCGTTCTTCAAATTATTGTTTTCGTCTTTGTTTTCTTTTGATATAAGTATCTTAGTAAATAATTCGAAATTTGATATTTCCAACTGATTTATCTTTTCGTGTATATTTTTGTTCATAAAATATCTTTTGTAGATAAAATAAGATGTTATAACTTAATTTCTAAGCGATTTGATGTTGTGTACATTGATCAAATACCTCTCAAAGCTTTTGTAAGATATTTGAATTTTGAATATTTCTTTTACATATTTTAATTAGAATAATGATCGGTCGGATAAGTTGTAAAAAATAATTCTGTTAAGTTTATTCACTAATAACCCTTAAGCCCTTTAAATAAAATAATCTTTCTTCGGAATCTTTATTTGATTTAACATTTATGGATAAGGTTCGTTATTACAAACTTTTTTTACTTTTAAGAGTATATATCAATTATGCTCCTATACTATATAGGTATAGTATAATGTATTGAGAGATAAGTCTCTGTATACTCTTACATCTGTGAATGTGCATTTGCCTTTAGGTACTATTATAATGTATAAAATGTGCATTATGTTTCATAGTTGTTATATATATCATACAAGGAACTATTCAACATATTCTAACTCACTCTGCACTACTTTCAACTACCGAGGTCTAAATTTCAATTTCACGCGACTCTTGCAGCGGCAGCTGACTCGCGCTCCATCAATATAAGAATTGTGTAGTCAATATGTTAGAAATAGAAAGAACAACAGCTCATTCTCCTCTTTAAATAAGCATTACTTAGATATTATGTTTATAAGAATTTTCCTCTTTGAGCATTACTTAGATATTATGTTTATAAACATTTTAGAAAATGTTTTTTAATATAAGTGCGTTTCTGTATTTTGGCTTTGTTTAAACTCTACCAAGTAACTGAAATGTTTAATAAAGTAACTCGATCTTGAAACGCTGTATGTTTTTTTTGTTTTACAACATATTACAGTACAATATGTATAGTAAAAAATATTATATATTTGTTTTTTTTATGTTCCCAGTGGTTTCTAAGACGATAATGTTATTATATTTGATTACTTTTATATAATCTTTATTTTCCAAGAAATATAGATGCAATAGTACAGTTAACCCGAAAAAAGTAATAAAAAGACATTTAAGAATTATTACTCATTTGTACTATAGTCTGATTTAAATTATTACTATTCTATTTTAGAAAAAAAAAACTATCGCACAAAATATAAAAAAAAAATTGTTTACTGCAAAATGTTCTTTTACTAATACGTACCTACGTGTTTAATTAATATCTTAATTTATTCTTATAACTTAATTTCAAATTAAGAATCTGAGTTTAAAATAAACTGTAATTGGTATTGTTATCAACCTACCCTCACCGTAATATAATTGAATAAAACTCTTATAAAATAGTTCATTACAATAAACGAGTACAGAGCAAGGAAACTTGCAGTCTGTGAAACGTCTTCAAGTCTAATGTAGTTAGGAGTTGAGACTTCTTGTGAATTACCATGGCTAATGGCAACGTAATATAATATTATTATCACAGTAAGGAGTTTGAAGCCTTAAAACGGTTTTGAACTAAAAAGGACCAATTATTTTTAACTGTAAAAAGCCCTATAAGAGTCTTAGTCATATCTTAATATGTTCCAAAGGTGAAATTTTATTGATTTAAATGGAGAGCCGTGTTTTAAGTATAAGGTCTAAGTTCTTGGCAACAACTATAGTAATAAGCTTTAGAAGTTTATATAACACTATATGTTACGTCCGACTTCGTTTGCATGGAATACAGAAATACATGACACGGTCATAATATTATTTTTATAAATTGTCTGTCTGTCTGTCTTAGATATTGTATGGCTAGCCGGAAAAGGTATTCGATTCTCTCAAAGTCCTTAATTTAAAATCTTATATTTTGCTTCCTTGGATCTTTTTATTTATCTTTTCTAGAGGCAGGCAAAGGTTTAAATTTGTACATGGTATACAGCATGTTAAAATAATACTCTGTTTTAAAAACTATTTTATGTTTACACATATTATTGAGAGCTAGTTCTCTTCAGCATTTGTATCGAATGGGCTTAAGTTATACCTTTGTTGACGGGCGATGTATCGTTTGAAAGAATTTTAAAATTACTTTAACAGTGTTTGTGCAATATACATTTTCGTTCGTATTCAAAACTATTTATTTTATATTTATATAACAATACCAACATGGTTTCATGGTATTTATTTAATAATAGGGAAAAAATTAACAAGATGAATAAATTCGTGCATAAGTCTACTGCATATATCTCCGTGCCAGCACGGCTCTGCTGGCGGGCATGCGGCAATCAGCGAGTGGGTGCACGCGATCGCTACGCACGTAGGCGGGGTCGCGAGCCAGTTCCTTGAGCGCGGACAGACTTTGCGCTGCGCTGAAGGGTGCCTCGAGCGCTTCACTCACGCGAGACATCCAGCGCGCCTCCACGCATCTGTAGCATACGTAAGTATGAGCGAATGACTTGCCGGAAGTATTGCCGAAAGTATTGCCGAAGGTATTTCTAAGTGAACCTCACACGGGACAGGGCTCGGCGGGCACCAGTAGGCCGATGTCGGGCGCGCTGAAGCTCTTGGTGTGTTCTGGGTGCACGGTGTAACGTTTCAGACGGGAACTTTGTGCGTGGGTTTTTTTTTGCATGTAGCGTTCCTGAGCAATATTTTTTTTTAGAAAATAGCCTATTACAGAGGTAAACGTTAATGATATTCGTCTATGCTTTAACACAAAATGATAGCGAATCACAGTAACAAATTTTAATGTGAAAAACTTACTGGTTTACAAGTTACTATTATTATAATATTCACTTACATAATAATATGTGACTTGCACAAGTTCCTTGATCTCTTCTGTAATCAAACCGAACGTTAAATCAAGTCGCCGGAGAGAAGGTTGCTTATCTCCGAGCAGATTCTCAAATGGTTGCAATGAGCAGTTTAACATGCTACAAATAATTATACTGTTGCAACTCATTTAGCACTTAAAGAAGGTAAAGTAATTAAAAGAAAATACATAAAAATGAGTATTAATTTTACGTACTTATATGAGAAGTTATTAAACAATTTGACATAATATGTTTATCAGCTGCCTAATTCCTATATGTAGTAAGGGCTTTTCCCTGTTTGAGGGTAGATAGCGAAGCTTAGAATTATGAAAATATTATTTATTACTGTAGACGAAGCTTTTGGTGTTGTAAAAAAATATTTTTTATTCTTAAAACGTTTTGCAGTTTTACCTAAAAGTTTTACCGCGTCAAATTATTACTTTTCTTAGCTAAAATATAACTCAAGGTTATTTTCCAATCTGATTTTGAAATATGTTAGAGATTTATATAAATATGGAAAGAAAAATAAACCGATACGGAAAGGGATTCTAACCCGCGACCTCTGAGAAATCGTCCCGTCGCTCTACCAATTGAGCTACCATATCGCTGTCCGCCTCAGTGAATTAAGCACCACCGTCCTGATAAAGACGATCACATATAGGAAGCTTAATTCACCGAGGCAGACAGCGATGCGGTATCTCAATTGGTAGAGCGATGAGACGGTTTCCCAAAGGTCGTGGGTTCGAATCCCTGCTCGTATCAGTTTATTTTTCATTCTATATTTTTTATAAAATTAAATAAGGCTAACATCCTTATACATGTTTAAAGATATTTTCAAAATATTTTTTTGATGATTTTATAAATATTTCTGTATTAAGAGCTTAGATGTTCGTTTATCTATCTATGGTCTAATATTTGTTTATTACAGTTACAATTTTATTATTTTTGTCATTTTTTCATCTCGATTAAGTGGTCATTTGCGAGTCTCTGTGTAATTCTACAAGACATCCCTTGCCCTTTTGATACATTGTAGGTTAAGTAATAGTAATATGTACTTACTAAAGAAATTTATTATCTGAAATTACTTACTACTATTTCAGATAATTTATTATCTGAAATTGTTATTGCTTAAATTTCTATACAAAATACAAAATTTTTTCTTCACTTGACACCCTAAACATTTAAATAAAAGGATATAAACTAACTTTTACCTAAAAAGGTCATTGACTTTGTCCATAGTATAACTTAGATGTTGCTCTGTTTCTGCTAATTTATTTCTTTTTATCTCTGTTTTCTTCTTTTGCTCTTCTATATCTTGCTTTATATTATGAAGTTTCATTTGTCTTAATTCATCTTTTTTCTCATTCCAGTCTTGTCTATCACCTGTGTGTAATATTAAATGTATATATAAAAAAACTTACAATTTGGTACTAAAGTGTTGACGTACCGATATCAGTATGAATTTTAACCAAGTCTCGTCGTAACACCTCACTCTCCGCACAGCGCTGGGTAAGTAGCTTGTACAGTGACCAGTTTTCCTGTTCTACGCGCTCGAATCGCTCTATTATCTTATTGATGTCACACTCTTGTGTATACTCCTTTAAGTACATACAGATAAAAATAGTCGTTTTATAATCAATGTTAACTTCTTATGAAATTTAATGTTAAAGGTTAGACATTAACGGCTTTTATTAGCGTTACGTAACGTAACAGTTAGAAAAAAAGCTTATTAAAAAAGTAAGATCATATTAAGCACATATTGATTTCTTACATTTATGTCTGTAATAGTTTGAGAATGAAATTCATGTTCCTTTTGAATATTTTCTTGTTCTTTTTGCGTTAAAGCTTCCTGTCTTTGTTCTTCTATCTTATTCTTTCTTATTACTCCTTTCTTAGCTAGGAAATCAAAAAGTTTCATCTCGTGATCGAAAGCTTTTTGTATGTCGTTCATCTCCTGAAAGTAAAACTTTGATATTAATAGCATCAAAAAATATACAAATAATTTATAATCCTTTAATTAAACATATTTATGACACTAGTTTAAGAAAAACAAAACTATAAATTAAAGTTAAATGTATTGTAAATCTAATGGGTTTTTATAAGGACGGTTTTAACAACAAAAATGAAATCTTGTAGTATCTTATAATGGAAGGTTATTACAGGGTCATTTCGAAAATACATTAAACCACCTTTAATAGGCAGAACAAAATATACCTTTAATATTATTTGTTGAATATATTTTAAATGCGAGTGTGGTCAAATTAGTATTAGATATAATGAATAATAAAATGAAAACAAATCTTCCAAAATGAGTCAATAAAAAGGGAAACGTATATATATAATATATAATAAGTAGTTACAGTAAGTTTGTACAGACATGAACTTGCACCATCTGATCGAGTCGACCCTTCTCCCTCACAGAGCGCAGCTTGGAGCACCACTCATCACGCTGGTCATACGCTACCGCTGATGACTCGAACACCTCTGACAAGTACTTCTTTCCTCTACTCAATGCACTTTGCATTTTATACCAGGCCTGATTGAATATTGCTCTGAGTGATAAAATAAATGCTTAAACCTATCTGTAGTCCATATTAAACAGTAACTTAAATTATTTCTTACCTGTCTTTGAGAATGTGTTCAATCTCTGCTCGTATTCTTTTATTCTCGCATTGCACAACATTGAATCTGCATATCGCAGCCTCCAGCTTGTTCTCTGTCCATGATAGTCTGTGCTCAGATAAACTGCGACGTTCTTCAAGCTTTTAAAGATGTAATGAAATATAAAAATATATTTTTTTTATGATTATACATCAACAACAGTTATTATTGTGTAAATTAACCTTCCCACTGTGCGCTGTCATTTTGTTTTTCAATTCCAGTATGTACTTGTTTTTACGTTGCAACAATTCTTCTATTTGATCCATGAGCGTCATTCCGTCTGAGTAAAAGTTGACAATGCTTTTTAATAAATTTATAAACAAATAACAATTTACATGTTTTACTTAACCAAAATCAAAATGGTTGCTACTGACTCTTTAAGGGACGACTTTAAAGATTGATTTTGCAGATTTAAAATTAAAAATTTTGTTTGAACTTTACAAAAATACCTTCTTCCTCATCAACGGTTTGTGTTCGTTGTAGGAGCGCGCGCTTTAAACTGGATTGCATTTTTTTGTCGTTTTTCTTATGAGCTCCGGATCTGGCAATCTATTAATAAGTCTATATTTACTGTAGTTAATAAAGAATTACACTTTTATATATGGGTATATTTAATTTAATATTATATTATATTAGAAAGTCTAGCATTTGAGTTATATATTTTTGCATGCAGAAAACGCAGACAAAACTACGAAAACTCATATCTGTTTTCGTATTTTATCATGTATTAGTGACCTTCAAGTTCATGTGAAGGTTCAAGTACTCCTTCTTAAGGGTCCGCAGCAGGTGGTCTTGACGTCTAAACTTCGGATGCACCCCCATAGCGCGATGGAGTCGGTCTGTCTGTGTCATCCGTACCTGCAAATATATATATATATATATAAGAATTCGTTCAAAATAAATAATGTTCATAAAAATTTCAGGCTTACAGGGCAACAAATAGGATAAAAAACTATTACTAATATAATATGAGTGGCTCACCTGTCTTTGTAATCTTAAATGTTCATCTTCCATTTTTTTGCAGACCTCAAATTCATTTTGTGTTTCTGTATTGGATGCCTCCATAGTAAAATACAAAAATAGTATATATTTTGTATACTAGAGAAAAGTAAATTATTTATTAAATTTATAACAAAGTATGTTCTGTGAAAATTGGTTTGTATTTTATATTTCCATGACCAACTCGAAATCATCTCAATTATGACATTTCATGAAAGTATATTGTTACATAATTAAAAATTAACTAGTATTTCGTTTATCGTTAACTTTTGAGTTATTGTTCAATTATTTCATGAAAGGCTTATATTTATTATCAATAACCGTAATCAATATTTTAAAAGATTTGAAGTTATAATAAAAACTGTTTATTTAGATGTAATCTGTCTTATCAGTATATTCATAGATCTCATCGATTTTTAAATGTCACTTAATTTTTTGGTAAAAGGTATACAAGTAATGAAAATACTTATAGCTTCTTATAATGAATTCTTCTGGGATACACACACATATATATATAAATATTATGTAAATGTTGTTGTGATTGTTGTAGAGAGGCTGCCTGCAAGAGGTGGCCAACCAATTACAAATAATCCTGTATAAAAGAATTTATTATTGTCAATTACAATCACTTTAATTAAACAGTACTCTATATACTATGAATAAATATTAAAAATAAATAAATATTATAAAATAAAGAATTAATACAAAATAATTTGTTTATACAAAATACAAATTAATTTAGTATTTATTCATTTAACGTAACGTAATATTCATAACGGACAAATTATTATATTTGAAATGGAAGGATGTCAACAAACGATAAGTAAATACAAAAATGTTACATATTAGTTACATAGGAGCGTAGGTATGAGTGCAATCATGTTCGATTTTCTCTAAATTTATCTCAGAGGTTATTTCGATTTAAAGCTAATTTCTTTGTCTCCGCTTTTATTTGCCATATATTTTCCCGAGATGCTGCACTATTTCTACCTTTTGTAGAAATGCATTTTTATTTTGTACAAAGAAATATATTTGAAGTGTGTACAGGATGTGTTTGTGACTTTTATCTGTTTATTGACTGTATGTAGAAAATAAATATTATTGTTTGTTTTGTATATCAGGATAAACTTTATTTACATTTTATAACCTTTTATATATCGATAAAAACTTGAGAAGAAAACATTTTTGTAATCAGTGGTATGGTCTTGCTTCAGGGATGGAAAGGATATATATTATATAATAAGAAGAGTCTGTTATGGGAGAATAGCAATAGGAGAAGAGTGTGACCGAAGAAGACATGATGGAGTGATGTTATGTTATGATGTGAGATAAAAGAGCTTGGATGAAGTTGACATATTGTGATAACCCGAAATATAATTGGGATAGGGATAGGTGGATGAGGATATTGTATCCGCTTGGTTGTATTGTATGCCGATTGGGTACAATATATTTAAATTAAATTTATATACTTATGAAATTCTTACTCAAAACAAAATACCAGATTATTATCTAAACCATATAAATGTGACATCTCGAACTGTGATGAAATTCTTACTAATATTTTAGAAGTTCAGGTAAATTATTATTGTTATAATTTTCTTTAAAATATATTTTAGATTGCTTATTTTTTAATTTATTATTATAGTCAATAGATTATATAATTATAGTAAGCAATAGCGTAGTATATGTTTATTCAACTGTTACTGCTATGAACTGTTAGCAAGTCTTGAGCCTACATAAATTCTCATAAAGTAACCGATATAAACATAATTAAATCTTTAGAAAAAGCAATTCAAATATAATTACAAATGATAGTAATATCATTAAACGTTATCATTAACATTAAACTAAAAATCAAAAATGCTCTTGTAAGTGATCATTAGAAGCTAAACAATTTCACTCAAAGTTATTTTTATGACGTAGGTATGTTTTTGAAAGGGCATTTTTAATTTCACTCCAAAAGGAATTCAATACGATATTAAACTTTCTATAAAAGACGGTACACGAAAATCAAGTCCTCAATGTTTCTGAAAACTTTAATAATTTCAAATATAAGTAATATACAGAAAGGGTTAAAAATTATCTGTAAAAATAATTTTACCTTTATGGTTGAAGAAGTTGAAAATTTTAATTGTTAAAGTTTAACAATGAAACCGCTTGGTTGAAAGTTGCCTCGAGGTGAGAATTAACAATTTTAGCGTAGCCTTGATTGTAACAAATGTAGAATAAAACAAAATGGTATATTTGTATATATGTCTAAGAATACAGGTATTTTTATTTTACTCGCTAATAATAAACTTAATTTCACTCAACATAAAAATTTTGAAGATATTATTTTGAACATTAATTACATTTAAAATAATAACATTTTTCGAGCAGATTTCAAACATATCATTAACAAAATCTTACAAATAAAAGAGCACAAAATAAAACTTATTTTTATAATTACTTCTACTAATTTATAAGTGCATATAAAAATATAATAAGTAGAAAAAAATATGTGTTTGAACACACTAATGTTTGGAATTACGAGACGTAGTGTATTTAACGTTTTAATTATATATCTTATTCATGAAAGATTGTTATAAATTATAATACATTTAAAAAAAATATATAAGAAAGATGCGGACTCTTTGCTTTTCAGATTCAATCAGTAACTCTGAACTGATATTAGGAATGTGTTTGGAAGGCCTGTCTGTAGCCCAAGCAGACAAAGCCGCTGGTAACAGCTTGTATTATATCAAACCGACAATCGGGTATAATAACCGCGAACATCTATGTGCTAAATAGACGAGATTATTACAATATTGTATTCGAAATTGCGTCAATTGTCGAATACATGCATCGAGATGGTGATATGACCCGCGTGATCAATTAAGATTAGGTTTGCGTTTCTACCATACTAAATATACTTGTATATATACAGAATATATATACAGGATATATATACATGGAAATTGTCTTTTATTTACTAAACATTAAAGCTATACACCCAACCTAGATAAATGAAAATGGTTCAAGTCTTTTCTCACATAAGATTATCTTTTAATAGGGTAAATTTGTATTTTAAGTACTTAAAACAAAAACATTCACTAAATCAACCATTTGACTAATCATTTAGACTAGTGGGAATCAACTGGTTTTTTGAAGGCTGACTAATATATTAACTATCATGTGGCAGCTCATCGGAACTCTTCAAAGTATTGTCAATTCAATTTTACCTCTATAATACTTTCAGAAATCAGCATTACTTACTAACATAGTAGTAAGTAAGTAGTAAGACTAATTCCGACTCGATCTAGTGTCCGGCTGTAAGCAGTGAATGTAGCTACATGTATGTGCTCCGTCTCTGAGTGTTCTCAGAGACTATAACAGTCAAGATTGTGTAGCAGAAATACTCTCACTTTATATCGATGTAGTTATATTGAATACACTAAAATTGTCTTTTACAAAGTAATATTAACCTTCTATTGTGGTTCGTACCTTTAAATATTTACTTTACAGTTTTATGTACTTATATATTTATGACATATCTAGTTAAATAAAAAACATAAGACTATAATATTCAGAATTTATTTTAAGATCTTTTAGAAATTCATAGATTATTTCCTAGAAAACTGAGAGATTTACTTATGACAGAGGGAATCTCCCCTACAGTCAGTTGGTTTTGCTATGGTAAGCTAAGAATCAACATGAAATAAAAGCAATGCGTCGTTATGTCTTCAGAGGATATGGGTGACAAACATACCTTTTTTGCAGCTATGCTGATTTATTTCATGAGAAAGTGCTGCCATGGTTATATATTAGGACTACTCTATAGTTTTAAATGAAGATAGAAGAAGATATATTGAAGAAAATCGAACTACACTGTTTAGTTTACTTGAAAAACGTGAGTGAAAAACGCTTAGTTAAAAAAAATAAACAATTATGGTACTTACTACTAATAAATTACTTTTTGATATTATTTGTATATAATATATCCTGTTTTACCTGACACTGACACCATTAATTAATGCCCGCTAGTGTTAGTTCATGACGTCACTACCGCCTGACGCTCAGATTGATTGTGTTGTTAAACCAAATACTATCATTTGTCTATACATTAAATTTCCCACTATTTACTTAAAACATTTGATTTTTTAAACTACATTTTACTTCTAAAATGGGATTGTCAACATTTTTTGTGTTGAATATAAAAAAAAAAAACATTTTTTTATCTTTCATTGTTCAAACGTGATGACAAAGGATGTTGCTATTACAAAAAAATATTTATGTATCCATTTTTTACTTGCAATATGGCGTACATATACAGGTTGTCCCATAAATCAACGTGTATCCGGAAACTGGTTATAGGAGGGGTTGTGGTATTTAAATTTGGAATGTAATTATTTTGACTGCGACTCCCCTCAATAGACAAATTAATTATGATGTTATGTTTCTTACTTCGAATATTGTATAAATTTTCATCCATCTATTTCATAACAAAATATCGAAACGAATGTGAAATTAAGTGCTTAAGGGATAAGCTGAATCTACAATCAAAATTTCACATCTCTAATCCGCGCTTTTAGCCTATCCCTAGGTATATCACTCAGACATTTATTTAAATGAAACTGTATGAATGAGTACTGTATGTACGTATGAGAGTATTCTTATCTTATTTCATGTGTGTATGTTCAATCTTGTGGTTCTAATTCAAGCTTTTGTGCCTTAAAAGCATTATGTGTTGTGTCCAGAAGATCCCCAAAATATAATTCTGTCTTAGTTGAGAGCTCACGTTTCCCATGAAATGCAAGTTATTCTGTAGATCTATCTACTACTTAACTTAATATTTGTATGTATGGATGTGTGAATGTATGTATGTATGGATGTGAAAATGTATGTATGTATGTATCAATTGAGGAAGAGATTAGTTTTATCCCACCAAGTTTTCAGTGCTTTATGTTTTATAAAAATAAAGGTTTATAAATATATAATATATAACGGTAAATATATAATTGTTTACAAATTACAGGACTGATAAGTACAGATATGTATACGAGATATGTATATATAAGAACAAATATGTAAACTTTAAAAATATCTCAAATCACGAGTACATATATGTATCAAATATGTATGTATATATGTATCAAATTTAAATGGCATTTGTTCAAAACATTTATGTGGCTACATAAATGTTTAGAATAAATGCTATAAAATAAAAATAAAGGAAACTTATTGCAAAATGAAGCAACGAAAATTCATTAAAATTATTTTTATATATAACTTTAGATAAAAAAAAATAGTAATAGCTCAGATACATATAAATAATCGTTGGTGCAGTCTATTTGTAATCGGATAACTTCTGAACTGATTGAGGTCATATTCACATTATATCCGATCCGATGAATGGTGATGTCAGGTCACCCGATACAGTGCGATACTATGGTGGAGATATTAATGTTATAATTGTGAGGATGTGGACAGAGTCGGGATAATAACTAGTTGTATAACGCCAAAATATTTTATACATCTATCAAATACTATTATTTGACATAAAATCTTTAGATATGCACAATATGTTTTGGTTCAATTATTGTTTCTTATATTTATTTAAATGTTGGCATAATACTTATATGTGGTTATATGTAAAAAATCTGAAAACCTTCCAACGTATTTTGCTAATATTTAATATGAGACTGTTTTGTTATATACATAATATTAATGTTATTTTTTTTAATGTTTTGATTTGTCAAAGCATAGTCAGATTAGTAAAGCTTCACCTTTTAGTTGGGGGTAGAAGGAGTTTGCGTTCAATTCTTAATTGATGGCGTGTTTTGTTGCTATTCACTTAAACGAAGTTCCCTCAGCTTGCAACTTCAGTCTGAAGTTCGCGGCTGCGGCGGCGGTTCTTGGATGTCTGTTTGTTTAAGTTTCAGGACATTCTGTTTTATTTGTTTTGAACATAACATGATTTCAAAACTCAAAAAAAATATGAAGTTAACCTTCTAAAAGGCTTCTGGTGTTGTCAAACTGGCTATTATATATAAAAAGTGTGGAAGAATCGATAAAAGAAGAATAGAGAGAAATCAAGAACATACCATAACATATGTGTATATAAAAGTGAAACAACACACTGACTAATCATAAATTCTCAGAAACTGCAAGGGTTACGACTCTATAATGTTGCGTCAGGGTTTCGTTTAGAATTTATTAAGGCACTCGTTAAAATGGAAGCATTTTGAAGGCAAATTCAATCCCTTCAGGATTTAAATAGGTGATGCAATTTTGTATGGATGTTTATTTTTCAATTCTGAACATTGTAGAATTAGACTTTTTATAAAAATACAGCTCCAATCCATATTTATTTTCGAGACTTATATAGTACTGTAAATAAACATTATTTAATATAAACAGGTGGAGACGCTGCCTGAAATAAGTATGTAAAAAAATAATCTTATGTTTTCCCACAGGAAAGCATTTGGTTAAGAAAGATGCAACGAACAGACAAGGGTGTAATTGCTTTACACTATTTACTCACGAATGAGTTTGTGACAGTGTTAAGAACTCCTTGTTGAAAGGGCCCTAATAGCCTGTAATGGAAAATTTTAAATTAAAAGACCAATAGTGTCTCATATCATTGAACTTAGTGTTGCCCCGCTAGGATTTCCTAATTAATTTTCCTAGTAAATTAGTTTTTCTTATTGAATACTTACAATAAAAATCCATCACATCACTATTCGATCTATGAAAATATCTAGATTTTTTAGTTACGCCATCTATAGGAATAAAAATATCCATATTTTTGATAAATCAAATTACCCACTTCTACGAAAAACAATTGATTCTTCTTGTATTAAATATCAAAAGAGATATCGATGACAGCTCAATTTTGTTCAACGTCATATTTCAATAAAGAAATGAAAACTGTTAAAACTTTTAGAAATTATTTGAATACGTTTAAAATAAACCCCAAGTTGGAAGCGGAATAAGACTAAGTGAATAAACATGAATTAGACAGTTCTTTAACTTATCAAACTTTAGCAGCTTGCAATATCAGAATTATGTCTCCAAGTATGTGAGTTGGAGAGCCGCCAAGCCTCGCATTAGCCAACATCATTGTACAAGTTCAGATGTCAAACTCGCTCACCTGTTCAGTTATGCAACTTCAGTTTACAGATAACGATAGAAACATTGTGAAAGACTCGGGAGATTACCTTGGAAAGTTTTGTTTTACTTTTAATGATGTTCGGAATAACATCGGTTTTTACTGTTAGTTTTTTTTAATATGGCAAGAAAACAAAACAGCAGATGTTCCGTCTGAAGGTAAGTGGGTCTGTCAGCAAATGTGGTGGTGTAGCCATCGTTATAAAACATTGAGAAGGGAAGGAGGTTGAGAGAGAAAAGGAGATGGATGCGAATAATTCCCTCACACACCGTACGAAACCAGAACATATCAGTTACTTACGGGTGTTTATTATGTGTAAGGATAATATAATATTGGAGCCAATCAGCATGAGAAGCTAAAATTTTTCTATAAATAGGTATCGTCCTACCTACCTACCTAGGTATCTACTAGTCCAGTCATATTATAATTATAGTAATCTGATCAAAAGATAATTAAGCATTTGAGTGTAATACTTACAATCTTTTTTTGGTTTGTTTTGAATTGATGATGATGATGATGAATGTTTGGTCTTGTGAAGAACGGTATGATGTTCGTCAGTAATTTTTTCTATTGACTGATAAATAACACTATGAAAAAAACAAACAAAACCATACTGGAGATAGATTAGAGAACTGTATACAACACTTATAAAGTACTCCTAAAATCGGAATAATAATATGCGGCAACATTGAATATTAATTAAAATATTAACTTCTCATTTTTTTCGGAATTTTCTTTTGGGTAACCATTAGAGATTAAAATGATTAAAGCTCCGAAAATCGTACCCATTCAATATAAATTTAAATTCAGTGCATAAAGAATAAAAATAAAAGCCGTATGATAGTCATAGTATTCAGAGAGGTGTCTGTTTGTGGCTTTTCGACGCCTGCTGTCTACGACGTTGTCTTGATATTCTGACATATAATTTTGCAAGGAAAGAACGAAAGACGTTTTGGTAGGTATACATTAAAATATGTGTTAAGCTTCTCTAGTATTATTATTCAGGCTAAAAACTATGTTATTTCATGACGACGATGTTGTTTTTATAGTAAGAGTTCAAATTTGTATAGTGTTATTATGATATCCACCATCAAATATTTCAATCAAAGAAATGTCACACATTTTATTTTCTTATCCCTTACGTAAGAGGAAAAAAAGAGAGATAAAAGTATGCTGCCCTTTTTAGTCGTATGACATTTGTTGGACAATTGATAGTATGCATTAGTTACAATAATATTGTTGTATTATTTTTTTTTGCATTAATTAAATCAAAAAGGGTATAAAATACAATTCTAGTTTAAAATTAACAATTATACAATTAATTTCTCTTGGTTCAACTTATAGAAAGATGTAATGGCTACGGCTTATACATTTATTTTTTATAAATAAACGCTTAATTATACATTCGACAATTCCAATATTTTTAAAGGGTTATATATTAGAAAGAACTGATAAATACTGTTATGAGAGTATAGATGTTATCGAACAGTCAGCTGACTATAAGTTCGTAGAGAACGGTCTTAAGGTACATTTATTCCTTTTAGATCCTATTCCTAATGCTAGTAATTATTGTCGAGGAGCAGCTACTATAACTTTATTTAAATATAGAATGAAAAATAAACCGATACGGGTAGGGATTCGAATCCGCGACCTCTGGGAAGCCGTCTCGTCGCTCTACCAACTGAGCTACCGTATCGGTGGTTTATTTCTCATTCTATATTTATTTAAAATTTAAAGAAGTTCAACATGGCTATAGATGTTTCAAGATGTTTTCGAATAAAAATAGTAATTGAAAACTATATTTATATATTTTCTAAGATTGACTGTAAAATATAATAATATTGCAATATTAATATTATATTTAGATTTATATTTATATTATTGATCATCTTGTAAGCATATTTTCGAACTGTAAACTATGTACATGATTACCATAGTATTGTAAGTTAATATTTAATGTTTATATTTTAACTAGAATGTCTAAAATTGGCAATAATATTTGGTAAAAGAAAAACATCAAATCTAGCCTTGCTTTACTATTCAAATCCAGTACAGTCAAAATAGCATAATATTCGTGTACTTACCTAATGTTATTTATTGAGGTTGAAATCTATCAATTTTTTATCTTTAACTTATGTTTACGTCAGTTAGAATGTCAAACTTGGATGTCTAACTATTCAACAACATTCTATTTTTTTGTTCATATCTATGTTGTTAGCCTTGACGGCTATTACAGCGCCACCAGGGGAACATGCGAAAAACTTTAATAGTTGCGTTTTTCTCTACGAAGATGACGTCATTTCCTTATACCATATTTCGAATCGACAAACTTTTATGAATATTTATTATTATTTTAATGTAATTAGATAACCTGAGAACATTATTACAAAAATATAGTATATGGTTTTATAATATGTTATATAAATTTACAAAATCTACGAGTTTTGGTAGAATAGCATCTAGGTAGTTAATTTTACTAAAAGTATCTAGTATAGAAAAAAATAGCAATTAAATTTATATTCAATAAGCTAACTAATAAAACATATAAATAAAAATGCAGATAATTATTTATGTGAAACAAATTTAAGAATAAATGAATTCACCAAATAAATGTAGTAAATAAAAACTAATAAAGTAACGTCTCAACATAAACTATATAGAAATTTACCTGTATAGCCGAAGTATCTAAACTTTATGGTTTTAACTAATATTAAAAGACACAAATACTAAAGCATCGCATAAATAAAGAAGCAACCACTTAAAACAAAAAAGAGAAGAAATTAATATGTGCAAGTGCAGCCTAATTCGTCACTTCGATTGGCGCTAAGTTTTCCCGCCGAGGGGAGGGTCCACGCAGGCGCCATTTCCCGCCATTTTCTCAGCGCTGGGATGCCATGATAAATAATACGCGTGAATTTTTAGGGTATCACTTTTTTATACATTGGGACTTATTAATTATTAAAACATTTTTGTTTGCATAGAATTATATTTCGTTTTTATATTTCTGTAATAATATATTATTTTACTATAATAGATGTTTCAATCCTTATTTCAATTAATCGAATTATTGATGAAAATATATCTTTATTATGTATATTAAATAGAAATAAAGTTATTCATCTTATAAGATATACCTTGCTTTGGTATAGGTCCAAATAAGATGAAAAACTTAGTACTTATTGGTAAAATTAAGTAAAAAAATACACTAAAACGAAATGTTGAATTTAGATTACATTGGGTATCCCTTCTTCCAGACTGGTATCCCAGTTATCCCGAGCGGTCAGTCGTGTTCGAGGCGTCGTTTCGAACGCACGATGCTCATTCGCACCTCCCGGCATCGTGTAACAAAATATAAATAAAAATTAAAAATGTGCCCATTAGTGACCCGGTTTGTGTTTTTATAGGGTGATATGTGTTACCTGTGGTATGTAATACACGAAGTTGGAAGAAACGTAAGTATAACTTTTTTGTAGGTTTCTACGAAATATTTTCAGTACCGCAGCTTCGAAGGGAATTCTGGCTTAGTTTATTTCACCTACTTCTTCATGTGGTGTGATTTGTTTTTAAAAGGTTATGTTATATTTTTACCAATAAATATCTATTAGACAAATATATCAGGTATATCTGATAAAAAAGTTGTATTCTGACTTAGTATTGTAAATCAGTTTCATTTGAATCTTTGATTTACGAATTAGATGTCAAAATATAAAAAAAATATAATAGTATTATGTGGTTATATAGATATCGTCTTTATAATAAAAAGTAATAGGACTTATATCATATAATAATTATTTACAATGATGAAAATTAATTTAAAAGTTAGTATTGACAAAGGCTGTTAGTTTTAAGCTTCGAAAACACTAAATTGATTTGTATTTAAATATGAGTAATATGTTAGTATCTATGTATTAAAATCGACTGAACAGTTATGTCATTTAATAGGTACTTCTTTATTATATAAAACATATCTTTAAATGTCTTGCATTACTGACCCGAGAGCGATCTTGGAATTTAATTAAGTTCATTGCAAAATATTAATTCTAAGCAAGTGCTTCGAATCGCTAAGCTACTTCAAAACAAGTGTTTCAAGTGTAATCCTATTACCTAATAATATTGATGAGAAAGTTTCATTATAATTCACTTTCTAATTATTTCAATAACACTTAAACAATCTAATTAGAAATATCTTGCAATTTTAATAAAATATTCTATTATATTAAGGTTTTATAAAATTATTAAATTATAAAATTAGTTTTTGGATTTTAATCTAAACATATTTTTTTTTAAATAAAATTATCTTAATCATAATGTAACTACACGAATAGAGAAAAATACTACAAAAAAAATCAGACCAGTGGTTGTATTGAGTTATGAGAACATCGGTTCAAAAATAATTAAGAGAGCTCAAAGTCACATTTCTTTGAGATTAGACCTAACCAAGATTTATCTCATAAAATGAGATTGATTGCACGACAATACAAGTCGGTCATCCGTATCCGCTTACTAAATGATACTATTATCTGATCATCTCATAATACTTATGACCCAGATTTTTTTAAATGTACAAAAAAATATATTTTTGATCCATTCTTCCATGTAAAATGTATTGTATAATAAAAATGGGTCAATAGCAAAAGTATTCTACAATAGGAGGCTATTAAGGTGGAATTGCAATGAATTTTATTATGATATTTTATTTGTGTACATATGTACCTACTTTAGCCTAACTAAACCAGAATCACCAAAGGATTTTATATTTGATCTAAAATATTCTATAATATGTGAAAAAATGAGACAAAGAATCCCAACCTATGTCACATGTAAAAGTAAATCCCTTCCTGAGAAACGCTACATGTACCCATTACACATATTAAACATACACATACACACCCTCCCACACATCGATATTCCCTTATTGTATGCTCTCACTGACTTGTAAAAAAGGGTAGACCCTTTAAAAATCGGTAAAATGTTGGAGCTGTTACTTTTCGACGCCCGACAATCGGTAGCCGATTATCAGACTAAACTTATTTAATATGTATGGTATGCTTTTGTGTTTGCTGTTTTTCCACACTTTCTATTTTCCCCACTCAATATATTTAATGTGCCCCAGTTAGGGTCAAACAAATTACGGGATTTCTTCGGCTTATAGGGCTTATCTTGTCATGATTTATCGGTAGTATCATTTTGAATGTATTTCCATACATTTATATGTCATTTAAAGGTTCTTAATATGTAGAATACAAATATATCATATAGATTTTGGTGTATGAAAAAATATAGAAGTCTTTGTCATAAAATAAAATATACTATAGTGTTTACGAGATGATTGATTATTTAACGATTGCATTTTTTATTGATTACAAAGACGAAATATTCTTTGTAACAAAACGTATTTAATGTGTAACTTACAAAAACGCTTTTTATTATTTAAGATCGTTATCATTCATTAAATTACATTATATAGAATGCAAGATGTGAAATGTAACATTATAGTAATTATTTGTATTTATAAGTAAATTTAGAATGAAATATTCATCAACACGGGCAGAACAGAACCTGCGACATCTTGATATCCGTCCCCGTCACTCGGCCAACTAAGCTAAAGCGTCTTTACCCCCTGAATGAAATTAATATTCCATATATCGTATCTTCCCATTGTATAATTATATTCATATACATAAAATAGCGAACATATAGATATTATACATATATTATAAAACCAATTAGCTGTTAGGAAGTACACCTGCAAAATTTCATCTCTTTGACAGCTGCTATCCTCTCTAGAGAAGCTCATGAACTGTTTTGAATTGCCAAGGTGTGTCAATGGAGTACAAACATATACAGACCTCTCAAAGGATGTTTACACATTCAGTCAATTGAATACAGTTTAAAATACAGATTCCTGGATCCTGGCCTTCTTTTGTCTATCACCATTTTTTTTTATTTATTACCTGTGTTTTAGACAAAGAATAAAACACTATGCAATTATTTTCAATCGAACTTTAGAATCGATTTTAAATTCATTCAAATTTAACTATGAACTCAATCTTCAGGTTTAACTTATAACGAGAAAAGCTGTGTACACCGATATCGATTACAATAAGTAACAAATATGTAACAGGATTAATTATTATTTTCGGCTTTTAATAATCATATAGCATAATAAAATATAAATGTTTTTAATTATTAGGTTACAGTCTAACCACATGTGGTTACAGTGTACATAAGTACTCGTGTTGTAACTGAACTGGTTTGTAATTAAGCGACAAATCTAAGAACCACAACATACACTACTACAGAGTATTGAAGTGTAGTGTAATAAATAACATTCTGTATGATTATAGACTGTGGTCACTAATTATTATTTGATTTTGATTAACGGAATCGTTATTAGATTACTCTGACACTCGCCACTCATTTTCGAACTTTTTTAACAAGATTTATTATTGTAAATTTAATAATTTATAAATTTTAGTGTGTTTAAAATATAATAGTTTTAATTTATAGATCTTACTTTTTGTTCCACCGGTTACTACCATAAACTTAAAGATTTTGATATGAGTGGCTCATGTTTTTATATACAATTACAATTATAAAGATAATGTAAAATATTAAATAAAAACTGGATGGATGAAACTCGGCCAATTCATGATATAACTGCAGTAACAACCGCATAAATATATAAAGAAATTAATTTATAAAAAGCCTCATTCAATGATAGACCGACTTTTTGAAATACCGTTATTTATTACTATTTTTTATTTCTACAAAAATAATAAATATAATAATGAGCCCATATCCATGCATTACGTAAGTGTCACTTTAAGTTAATATATAATAAAGACTTCTAAACAATAGTTTATCATTTTTGTTTGTTGGCTCGTTCTTGCGTTAAGGAAAACCTGGAATAATCTAGAGATTTGGAAAGTATGTTGTGTTTTTCTTGCGGAAAATTCTTTAATTCTTTTCTCAATTATATATTAGAGTTCTCTTACAGCAAAGAGTCGCTAATGTCAGTCGTTCTATTTTTAAAACACTATAGCACTGCTCACAAACACACTAAATTGTTTACTATTTAAACTCTTTACTATCATTGTAACACTTTATTATACTAGTTCTGTTACACATCTTAGTCTCTCAATCACACATTGCCATCTCTTATAAGAGAGACGATTCGCGATTTATATATTCACTACGCTTAGTGATATCACTATCCAATTTATTTATTTACTCAATAAAGCTTCTATACAAACATTACATTAGTTTTAGTCAAACCAACAACTGATATCTTTATTTTAGTCAAACAAATCTTCCAATTATATAAAATTAAAAAAAAATGTATTATAATTTGATTTTAATCACTTTTTGGTTATGAACTGATTTTAAGAAGTTAGGTATTTTGATGTAATCAAAAATACTTAAAATTATATATGTTTGTGTAAGGAAGTAGATAATAAGTAGCAGCGTACGTGTGGTACCTATGATAATTGAAATAATGTGAGACTGTCGAAGTTTATCGTTACTTATAACGAAAACTTAGAAAGTCTTTCTAAAGATGATGACGTAGAGTCTACTGAGTGTTTTTTTTTGGAATTTCATAAGCTAAAAGGAGTTTCCCATTTTGCCCATTTAAGATTTCCCATTTTTTTTCGATCCATAAAAATGATTCACAAACATATGTATATTTTAATAACAGAAAGATTGTAAAAAATAAAACTTTTACTGTTCTTAAATAGTAAATAATAAACTACAAATAAAATAAAATAAAAACGAGTACAGAAATTTGTTCAGGTCAAGCAAAGCGCTTTATAATTATTATTAATGGCCGCACTTCTAAACAAAGTTAAAGTAATAAAACTAGAAGTACATTCCTATTTTCTCCTTTATCATTAATGCAGGATGGGTAAGTGTAGCAATTATTTGACCTCAAATGGGGTCGAACTGTAATTACAAATTACTGGGTAGCAATGAATTATTTGTATCAAGCTTGCCAAGTTGCTTCATATTCACTGTGGTTATTAGTTTGCACTGGCGTGGTAAAGAATTATTGTTTTATTATAGCAATATATATAATATGTGGAAAAATCATTTTTCTAATGTCTCAAATTAACGTTTAAATCAATGTTAAGAAAAAAAAAATTGATTATTGACGTAGAACGATTTGCGATATTATTTAAAAGTATATATTAAAGAGAAGTAAAATTCAAAATGGCTGTAATGTTAAACATAATTGAATAATCTAAATAAAAGTTTACAATTACTCTATTCAATATCTAAATTATGTTACCGATAGATTTCATGAAATAATTATTATCAAACAACAAAATATCGCACTTCGTTAAGGTAGAAAAAAAATATTTTAATTTATTTATTAATTATAATCATGACTCTTTTGGTCATAATTATGATTACAAAATAAGCAAATGCAAAAGCATGGAAATAATAAATTGTCATGACGATAATACATATATCGATTTTAATTAATATACAGATAAGAAAATAACGTTAAATAGTTATCGATTATGAAATGTTATAGCCTTTTGTCATGTTATGATGACGAGGAAGCTACTCGGAGAGTAATCGTTAATAACACAGAACTAACTTCAACACAACCATTATCAGAAATAATTAATTGCGGCCACTCTGTGAATATCACCGTATTTGAGCTGAGTATCTCCTTCACTTTGAGTGATCGATCCAGTCATTGACTGACTGAATGGATCAATCAATCAATCGAAAAGATTGAGACGTCATAAGATGTATTCGATACGACTCACTCATTCACTCGCGTCAAAATAAAAATGAATTATATTTTGAATATAATAAATTATTAATATTATACTAAACAGAATTAGTATTTAATTTTAGTAATGCGAAGAAAAATTTAAAACCCGAAAAAATGTGACACTCTATTTATCAGTCATAGAATGATATAAATGCTTAACAAGGTTAAGAAATATATTTTATTTTTTATGTAACTGGCGCTTCCATTGAGAGAGGTATTAAGAGTATATATTACTGATCTATGCTTTGATAATATGATATATGAAACATTTGCGTGGATCTAAGAAATATAATGATGTTTCTTTTTTCTTGAGTATTGTATTACTCTTTAAGACAAAATATGTAAAAGTTGTTGGTATTAAGGAAGATGATATTAAAAATGAAGATAATTTATAAATATATTTTCTTTATTATATAAAGAAAGAATATAAAATAAAAGGTATATGATAAGAGCCTAGCAATTTCTTCCATAATTCCAAATTTATAAGTCAAATAAGTCTTCATTATTTAATTTGGGCATTGATCGAACTGATTCCTTTGCTTAGAAGTAACTTATATAATAGAAGATCTGGGACCAAATTTAATCTTATTGTCCAATACACATAACCTCTTTTCCAAATAGCAGCAACCGCTTAATCCACTGCTGTTCCAAAAAACCCTGAGTGGCGCCAATCAGCTGGTTACTTAGTACTAGGTAACGGGAATGCTAACAAGCGCCAACTACTGTACTGCACTAATGTAAATATGTTACATTGCTCAATTATTGTACTTACCTTGTTTCTGTAATGTAAATATAACCTCAAATCTTGCAAATTAATATAATGTTATAATATAAACATACTGTATTATCATCCTCTCAAGTGTAAACTGAAAACCAATCAATGTAAATATTTATGATTAAAACATGAAATACCATAAAAGACACCCGTAAAATAAACTGCATAACTCCCATGTGACAGTTATTTTTCACTTTCGAATGTAGAATTGAGTTTAATTAGAATATGGAATCTTAATAAAATAAGGAATAAAAAATACTTAGAAGTGTAATCCATCAATTGACTAAAAAATAATGGGGTGAATGGATTTGCTTTGGGCATATATTTTGAATGCATTACCATCTGTCAATTTCTTAAATGTCAAACTGTATAAGATAACAATATTTTCTTTAAATAATAACCAAACGTAATCTTTAAAAATACTCTAAGTAAATTTCGGTATAAATGTAATTTATTCTGAAAATTATATAAACTGAATTTTGTTGAGTTTTATTTTTGATTGAATTACAAGGACATACTCCAATAAACAAAACCACAACAATATTCGACACATTTTGTATTTGGACACTTAATTTGAATATTTATGTGCAATGAACAACAGTTCAGTATATAACTTTATATAAATCTATATATATAATAAAATTGTCACTGAACTATTTCTGTACATGGAAAATATTAAAAAAAAAACATCATAGGAGGCCTTTATAAAAGCAAGAGAACCCAAAACAATGTTTTTTCATTTTGTCTGTTCGTCTGTATGTCTGTATGTTGCGCACGCTAATCTCAGAAACGGATTTTTTTAGCTATCGGTTAACAAATAAAGAAGTTAATAATCTCTTATCGTAGTACCATTGCCGCTTACCAGCTTGAAGGTTTATAGTTTTTGCATACATTGGTAAGTACAAAGGGTACGTTTTATCAAAATTTAAATCTACGCGTACGAAGTCGCAGGCATAGCTAGTATAGAATAAAAACCTTGCTCAGATATCGCAATGGAGCAATTCCTTTGGAGTGACTGTAAATCCAGGTAAAACGTAGGCAATAATAGTCGGCAGTTCTAAACTTTACGCGCGTATTAATTGGGAAAAATTACCATCTGTGACTTGAAGGAATTCATATACCATATTGGGAAAAGGTCAAAGATCTTGGTATAATTATAGATCGTTATCTTTCTTGAACATCACAAATAAGCGAAGTGAGCCGAAAATTTTTTTTTTCTGTAGGATCTTTACGAAGATTGCGTAATTTTCTTTAAATTTCCACTAAAATTGCATTAGTACAAGCTATCTTCTTTCCTATTTTTGATAACGTTGATGTTTTTTCCATAGATTTGAAAAATATGTAATTAAATATTGAGATACAATTAATATTACGTAATTAAATATTTATTCTGCTTTATCAAATCCAACGGCATATTTGTAAAGAACATCAAAGTTTTTAAGCAAAATAAATAATGTATACGGTTTATATTTGGACTACGCAAACATGCCCACATATCTGAATTGCGTAAAAAAATTCAAGTGGCTTTGGAATCGCCTTCGCAGGAATACTCATAACTTAAATCTTTTGTAACGCATTTTGTTCAATTCTTCCCTTCCTCCCTATTTAAAAAATCGATTTAAGCTCCTAGTGTCAAGACTGCAACCTTCGCTCTGAAAACAACCTATTACTTGAAACTCTCGCGCACTCCATTTCCTTCTATACTAATTCCCTTACTGTCCAAGCTATTCAACTTAGGAATAGTCTTCCTTTACAAGCCAGACGTGCTCCAACGTCGGCTGTTTTCAAAAAACTTGTCATTGCATACTATCTAGCTCTTTGAAGTTCCTCTAATTTATTTATTTATTTTTTATTTTTATTTTCTCTATATGCCTCTTCGTATATAATATATATTTTTGTATATTTATTTTTATTATTTTATATTTATTTTTTCATTTTTTTTTAATTTATTATTATTTTAGTTTTATTTTTTTCATCACATATCCTCAACATTAAGGTTGCCTGGCAGAAATCGCTTTGTATTATTTTATTTTTATTTTGTTATCATCTTGTATTTTCTTTTTATTGGTGTGCAATAAAGAATATTTATTATTATTATTCTAATAAACCTACATGGGCAGGGATTCGAACCCGCGACCTCTGTGAAACCGTCCCGTCGTTCTACTAATTAAGCTAACGCGTCGCTGTCCGTCTCGGGAATTTTTTATTCTATATTTGTATAAATTTAAATAAGTTCAATATTATACATGTTTATAGATATTTTCAAACATTAGTTTAGTATTTTATGGCAAATGAAAAGACTGTGATGGTTAACGATGCACAAAGACTGAAACAATTTCAGCAAATTGCAAATTCGTTACTATTCTGGTATAATGAGAAGTTACTGTAGACTATGATATATGTAAGAAAGTAATTGGCTTGAAATCTGACTCTTCCACTGTATAAAACCTAATTGAAATAACTCCAATATAAGATCGGGATGAGGTAGGTACTTCATGATTGAACCTGGCATAGGGTAATAGTGGACCTAGAGAGTGACAGATAGTATTCGTAAAGGTTGGAACTTCCGATATAATGTACTATAAAGTGTAGTGAGAAAGTTAACGACTATATTTCAATGTTTTTTGTGAATTCGGCACAAATTGAGATTTGTAACACGAAGTACTATGCCTGTAATTTAGCTAATAATTTTGTGTAAATAAATTAAGACTTTATTATGCTCATTATTCAATAAAATATTTATATTAAACTAAGATTACTGACGGCTTAAAGACCAGTAATATTGTAATAATAATTACATTAGCATAATTAGTGGATTTAACAGACATTGATTAAATAGTTAGAGACCACAAGATTTGAATCAAATATGTAATTAAATATTGAGACACAATTAATTTTACGTAATTAAATATTTATTCTGCTTTATCAAATCCAACAGTATGTTTGTAAAGAACATCAAAGTTTTTAAGCAAAATAAATAATGTATACGGTGTTTTTCACAAGTCAATTAATTTTCCGCTTGATTTTCCTTTGATCATTACATTTTATGCTTGTATTAACAGATACCGACAAATATTGAGATTGCTAACTCTACTGTGAAAATTGTTTCTATTTTTTTTTGGTTCATGTTATATTTGAAACTTTATACTTTTGTTTTTATACTCATAATGATAGCAGTATTGTGTTGTTAGTGGGCTAGAATTGGTAGTTTTTAGACACCCTTGGGAAACACTAAGTAATGAAGGTGAGTGGGAATAGAGTCTAACTGTAATAAAAAAGAAGAAACATTAATATGTTAATTAAAAAAATATTGTACAATGAAAGTAATTTTATTTAGAACGTTTAGATAAGATCAACTTCATCCATAAATATTGATTACTTTTTTAAATTATCAAATAGTCGTGAATTGTTACGCCATTCATTCATAATACATTTATTTTATGTTATATCGACGTAAATGTACATTATGGGTTATGTATGACCTTTTTACAACGTGAAACTCGTCATAAAGTTACAATGACCCTTGTAACACTTCACTGTAAGTCCTTTGGGATATTAGGGTTTGCTTGTATTGATATATTGTCATTATTTTTCTTTTTAAAAGTGTAAATATTTAAAACACATTGAGATTCAATTCCTTCTATCATAGAACGCACGAGGCATAGTACTTAATATAGCAATAATGTATAATAAGAGACAGTTTATTACATTTTTTATTCTTGGTAGAGAAATTGTCTTTCGCTTGTAGGTTTAAACTATACATACAATGTCAAAATATTATAAATGAAATAGTAATTACTTTAAAAGCATTTAGCATAAAAATACAGTAAATCACAATTATTTTTTTCTAGATTCTCTTGAGATACAAAACTGTCTTGCTGAAAATCATACCGATACCGATATGTAAGGTTTTTCGTTCGGACTTATACATTTTTATTTCTAAAGAGTTGTTTTGTTTAAGTAGATTATAATTTTAATTTTACCTTTTAAATAGGTTTCCATATTTCTTTCAATCATTTCGTTTTAGTCGCCTGTAGACTGGAACAGAAATAACTTATAATATTCAAACATAAAAGGACTCAAGTATAAAAACTTTTTATAACGAGAAGACACTTTTTCAAACGCTTGTGAGAACAGATTTGTGATCTCGTAGATTAGAGAGATCTGATTATGAGATTTACAGGCAGAGCTCTTAGCTCGTTTGTTTTATAGTCTTAAGATGATTGAATGTAATTTTGTTTATTCATTATTTTGGTAAATATAGATTCTTGTATACTTTGTATACATAATAATTGTTTCTACTTTATATTGTAATTTACGTTATGTACGCAATAAGCGTACAATACAGAGTTTAAACAAACAAACTGTTTTTTTTGCAATTCAACAAAACGATATTTAGGTTCATAATATTATATAGAGGGGTTGCCCATGTATGGACCTTGGAGTTTGCTTGCCAAGATTTTATAAATAATATATTAACAAAATCTAATTTAGTAATCATTTATTCATATATCAGTATATAATTATTTTTATAATAATCGGTAGCTTAAAAACCATTTATCGATATACTTCCCATCACTACTCATATCAAGCACCGTTGACCCAGAGGGTACGAGTTCATTACAATTACCTGTTGAAACTTCGACTAAACTTACCTAATTTATGTTACCTATAATACCAACTTCATAATGTAGAGGTATTATTTATACGAACTTACCTGAAACGAAATAATTATGAGCGGAGTTTTAAAGCCAAAAGCATTTTATACGCCCTTAATAAGTTTTCTATTAATTTATGTGCACAATGCTATCAAATTAAGTACATATCAAATGTAATGTAATTTAACAGGTTTTGGATGCCGACAAAATTGGACGGCTTACGATATATGTTACAAATACAAGGAATTTCTTTGTTTCAACTTCTCCTCCGTCAGACGTATGACATGTAATTTATTTCATTTATTTTGACGTTTATGTAAAATTGTATTATATCATACATTTAGTCCTTTACATATTATCGTATACCTAAATAACGATATACCTTTGATATTTATATTATAAAATTTATAAATGATTTATTATTATACTATAATTAGTTATAGAGTTTAGCCACTTAAGATTGGTATGAAAAAAGATTTTGATTTTGTTATTTATAAGCTAAACATTTATTGAACTTTAATATTTTATTAATAAAATAAATAGAATTAACAGAGTAAGAACCTACACAGATGTATGTGTTTAACTCAAATATACAGTATCTTTTGCTTGTTACAGTGAAAATGCAAGTTTTTGTCAGTCTACGAACTTTTAGTCATTTATTACATTTTTTGTTGTTTTTTCTCTCTTAAAAGTTTGTCACAACTAATAAACTTGAATTACAGGCACTTGTTTTGTTGTTATTTTCTTATTATTATCATAAATGAGGTGTTTTTTCATTATTTTTAAGAGAGGTTTTTCCATATTGAACTTTGTCGTCTTAATTTTTTAATGTAACAAAGCAATATTTTAAGCGATATAAAAAAGTATGAAATTATATAAAAGTATTATTATATTGTATTATAGCAGTAACTTTCAATAAAATCATTTTCTTTTCGGGCCCACTTTGTTATTCATTTTGTGTTTACGCATTAACTCATTATGTTTGATGTGATTTTCCAAGATAGCGTGTTTGATAATAGCTTATCGTTTAATGCTTATTTCCTTTTCTATTATACAAGCTTTTATATTCATATAATTTAAAGCAATTACTTAAAGTATTAAACATATTTTTTAGTAAATATTTTTGTACTGTATTTGTTTTTTAAGTTTACATTTGGCATAACCTAAAAACGAAAACAAATAATTTTATCCTACATTTTAGTTAAACGCTTTTTAACTGTAATGAACTGCTTACGCTAGTGTGTATTGGAATGAGGATTGATAACCAAACTATCCGCAAGTGGTTTTAGTGTCTTATGCTTACGAGTTATCTCAATTTATATTATCGGATTAATCTTCTCTGACCGGACCGAGATTTTCAAACTGTTAAACATAATAACTATCATTTCTTTACACGCATTTCTTCTAATTTTCTTTTTATTATCGTTGATTATTTTAGTATCTACGTGTTTAATTGAGCTGAAGCGAAGCGAAAACTGGTCAACACTGTGATGTGTCGTAACACTACTCCTTCTAGACCAATGAGGGATTAAAAAATGGGTATATCAAGAACAATGAGAGAATGAAAATTATGAAGTTTTCGTGATAATTCATTAAACGTGTCCTATAGAGATAACACAAAAAACGATTTTTTCTTGTAATTCAATATCGATATTTAAGTTAGATACCTGTAAATTGTTCACATGACCGTGAATTGTCAAGTATTTTAATCAAATAGCAGCAAATTGCCATTTGACGAAAGAAAGAAAAGAGAAAATAACATTCCTTTGTAAGAAACCTGTAAATTGGTCAAATGGACATGAATTATCAAGTATTCTAAATAAAAAAAAACGATTATATTCCTCATCTAAAGATTTTATTGGTAAGAGCAATATCTGCCAAAAAACCATACCAAATAAATTTATTGACGAGTTGTACCAGAGTATACAAGAATATATTTAATAATAAGAAAAAGCAACATATATGCAAAGGTACATACTTAACTATATAAAATATATATTAAATAAGTGATTGTACCCAAAAGACGTGTAGCGGTAAAATTAAATTAAAAATTATAAACTATAAGTAGTTGAGACGACGCGGCGCTTAAAGGAAACGCAAGACAGTTTGAATTTAAATATTTTATAATATTTTCTTGATCGCTTGGTTGGTTGACTAAAGGTATTTTTTTTCGATATAATTTATATTGATAAATACGTTTTACTTTAAATATATAGTAAAACTATAACAAATTTAGTTATAGGTTACTTGAATTGTCAAGTAGGTAAATTATAACTAAATTCTTGTCACACTCACGTTCAAGAATATTCAAATTTACGGATACCTACTAATAAAAATATAACCCAATTATAAAACAATACAGAGCGTATTTCTCGATATATGTTGCGAGACACGTCGATGTAACGAGGATTTATGCTTCGTTTTCAACTGGATATAAAAAACAACAATTCTAAGGAATTTTACCCAACAACCACCTATACTATAAACATTATAAAACTGGGAAACGCCGAATAGACTAGAGCAGATATCTTAAATATCTTATATAATAACATAATACAATGATAATAATAGGGAATAAATGTAGAGCTATGGTAATACACAAATCTTAAAAATTGTTATGATCCGGATTACGTTTTGATTTTAAACCTATAAAGAGATCCTATCTTTAGTCGAAAATGGTCAAAACAGTTATTTCAAACAGATACAAAGTTTCTTTGATGTCTATTTTCAGATACTTTAAACAAAAGTCAATTTTAATTGTCAAAAATGCAAACATAAAAAGCGCTACATTTGTATCCTCAATATACACTGGTCTATAACTAGTCCGCACAAAATAAATATGAACATTTATTATAATTTTATATAAATATAGGATAAAATATACTGATACGGGCAGCGACGGGACAGTTTCCCAGAGGTCGCGGGTTCGAGTCCCTGCCCGTATTGATTTAATTTTCATTCTATACTTATATAAATTTAAATAAGCTTAACATATACATGCTTATAGATATTTTCAAACATTTATTATAACTTCTATAACGTGTTTCTTTTAAAAAGTTGTAAAAATAATTATCCGAGCATGTCTTTGGTCACTAGAAGACTAACGGAAAAGACTGAAAGAAGACCTGAAAATAACAATGCTGTTAAAAGTTTGTAATTAATTTTGTAACCTTTTTCTTAGATTATAAAAGTTCTACAGCTCATAGTTTTATGCTGAACTAAGACTAACTATATAAAGAAAATTTATATGGGATAAAAAAAATATTTTCATTCTATCACTAAATAATACTGATCACTGGTGTGTAAAGTTTCAATTTGATGTTAAATAAAATTGGATATTGTTTTAGGAATTACATGCGATTTGAAATAATATCAATAAAAAAATAATTGAGGTTATACATTATCAATATAAACTCGTGAACCATGAAGACTATTAAATATATATTTAATAGTTGTTCGTTAAATATTGTAAATACTATATATATATATATATATATATATATATATATATATATATATATATACTACGTACTATATTTATAATTGTAATATTTTGATTAATTAGTGGAGGAGGTAGGTAATTGGTATTAACTTATAATTAACTTAAGTTGCTTACATTACATGCATATAGCCTTAATGTTATAGTACACTTGAAAAAGATATAAAATTGTGTAAAAAGTTATATCTTTGTAAATATCCTCTAAGAGGTTCATTCTTATATCCATTACTTACCCGCTTTTTTATTCCGAGCTGTAATAAAATATTAAAACCATTTCTAAAGGCTTTGTGTAAACGCAATTAGAAAAAACACATTACCGGTCCCACGTACCCATCTCTTAGAGTTCTGAGTTTAACTTATCTCTAATACTTTTCGTTTTTAAAACTTAGTAAAGAAATTAAATCGAAATTATAACTTGCAACTAGCTTTAGTACAATATTAAGCTCAAGATATAATAAGTCAGTTATAAATTTTCTTAATTTAACAATAAATGAGGAAATTTTAAGTGCGCTTTAAAGAATATATACATTAATTTAAATCATATGCACTATTTAAATTTAAGAACAATTAAACAAAAATTAATCTGTTTTCAAGACAATTTTTAAACACATTCCTTGAGATATATATTATTAATATTTATAATATTTAACATACATATATAATATGCATATAATATATATGTATTTAAATAAACATCATACAATATTACTTTAAAATAACTTTAAAGGTGAGTTATGAAACGAAGTCTCTGTTTGTGTTGATATTTGAACTTTTAAATTATTTACTTTCATAATCAATCTTTATTTATATAAAAGTAATAATAAATGGATGGGATTTTATTAATAAAGTAAACATTAATTCGTTTAAATCAACCGGGGACTGAAAAGTATGTTCACTTTTTAAATCTAAACGAACTAATGAGAGATTTCATCGAAGTTGGGTGGAATTTTATAATACTTATAAATTTCTAACCACATTTTATCTCCCTGTAATATAAAAAGCTATTACGTTAATGATTTGCCTGATTTTATATTTTGCGTTTATATTTTTTATTTTATTTATCAAATAAGTCATTGATGATTATAAAACAAAACGCTCGTAAAAAAAAAGTTGAACCAAATTAACATTGGCGAAAATTTCAAATCTTACTTAAGGGTAAATGATCTTAATCGTAGAGTAGTAATAATAATTCACTAATTAACAGTAATGTCTTAAATTATTGAGCTGAATGAAGCTAAGCTCTTACTGGTCAAAACTGTGTTTCGTAGAGACACTATTCCTTTTAGACCAATGAGAGTAGAGCATTGAAATTAGCCATCGAGAACAACGACAGTATGATTATGAAGTTTTATGGTGACATCGCAATTGTAGTTCGAGATAATTCATTAAATGTGTCCTATAAAGATAACATATAAGTATCTTTATAGGACACATTTAATGAATGATCACGATACATTTAACGATTTTTTAAATTCAAACTCTATAGCTAAGTTAGACATCTATAAACTGTTTAAATGATCATGTATTATCTAGTATTTTAATCGAATAGAATCAAATTACTATTTGACAAGAGAAAGAAAATAGTTAATAACATTTTTTTTACTAAGAAACCTGTAAATTGGTCATATGAATATGAATTGTCAAATATATAATCCAATTAGTATTCAAATTTCAAAATAAAAGCAAAGTGCGTTCGGTATGATCTTCACTTAATTGTCGCCACCAAACTGTGGTTCTCTTAGCTCATTCCGTCTTCTATGAAGGCGGCCCTATAGTAGTATCTGTGAAGATACTTTTAACACACATGTAAAAATAAATGTTAAACCTGGTCTGTTTCCACTAATTATAGTCAGTCTAGTCTTTAATGATTCAGTTCTGTAATTATCCGAAACTAAATAAAGAATTTGAAATGGTTTTTATTCTAAAAATGTTATTATTTATATTATTTATTTGAATAGAAAGCGGACTAAGTAAGAATTTTTATTCAGCCAACCATTAAAATTTACTTTCTAAGCACTATTTTAAAAAATCGCTTAACGTTTTTATCATATTTACTGACGGGTTAAAATGTTTTTATAGTTTATTTTTTAATCTCACCTCTTTGTTAAAACTTTACTTTTAGTTTATAAAGTCTTCAGTCTCTTAGCCATCGATCGATATCTCTTTTAGACATTAAGTTTAACAGCCTCTGGTAATAAAGTTCTTACCAGAATGAAGATTAATAACCAAACTATCCGCTTGTGGCGCTAGTGTCTTATGCACTTAGAGTAATCCAGATTTATTTTGTAACCGCCCGGGTAATCTTTTCTGACCGTACTGAGATCTTCAACCGGGTCAAACATTATTTTGTTTCGTTAAAGCCAGGTTTTAAGAAAGACTGATAACTATCATTAAGATCTTAACTTTCCCTCTTTGATGTTTATTTATTAGTATTATTTGTCTCCTTTTGTATTTCTTTGAATTGTATTTTCTTTATTTTCACGTATTTTTCCTTATTACTGTTTTAGTGAGTTACGTTTTTTTTAATCCGGTTTTTAAATATTAGGTTGCCTATTATATTTTTTATTAAAATACTAACAAATGCTTATAATCATTGATTGTATTGTATTAATAAATCACAATTATCTTGTAATTTTATAAAAGCAAAGGTTCACAGAAAATGTTTTAGAAATAAACTTACAAAGAATAGTGAAAGACTAATAATCCAATTAAGAAAACAGAGCGTATTTCTCAATACTTGTTACGAGACACGTCGATGTAACAAAGATTTATACTCGAGAGTGCCAGTTTTTTGTACCTTTGTAGTTATATTTTATACTAAAAGTTATATTTGTGTTCTGTGTTTTTATTACACATTTTATTTTCAATTATAAAAATATTTCCGCATCCTAATTCTAAACAATATTTTTGATTCTAATTTTAAATAAATTGTTAGATATTTTTATGTATTTTTTATATGTAAATAGACTTTAAATAGATTTTTATAGTATAATCATATATATAATTGTATCTATATTGTTTCACGTAGAAATCAATTTACCATCGTATGTTAATATAAATCTTGAACACGGATAAAGGGTATAACGATAATATTATTTTCGTCTCGTAAAGATTATATACGATAAATATATAAACATAATAAAGCTCTCTTCTATAAATATTGAAGGAACTAAAAACTATAAGAATATAAAAAATCTAAAAGACAAGTAAGAATTTCCATTAAAAGTATGGAACTTTGATTAAAATTTCAAAGAAGTTATTCCTGTTAATCGAAGTTGCATTATTATAAGTTGGAAGACAATTTTGAACATATGCCTTGAGTTACTTCTGTTCTTGGAAAAAGCAACGTTAAATATATTTTTAATACGATTGTTTCTTGTTCTAATGTTTTTTTTGCATTGAAGGTTGAAAAGTTTGTAAGCAATTTGGTTTTTATTTTATATTCGTTTTAATTTCGTGATAAATAGATTTGTTTAAATAAGGTCGTTTCAGACATTCATTTTAACGTAATGTACGTACATATGTACCTACTTTCATACGTTCGTTTAAAATATATGAATAATGTTTTGTCCAACCAAATCGAACTGTTTTCTGACTTTATTCATTTCTTCTCTTAAAACTTATAATATTTATTAAAATGATACCCACCCTAAAGATATAAGTATGTTTGTATCCTGGTAAGGTTTATAATAATAATTCAATCGAACCACTGGTTCTGGAGTTATTCCCAAACAAAAGACAAAGAGGCATCATGTTTTATGGTACTTAAAAATATTTTTTGTATAAAAATATTACTACTTCATTTTCTCCTTTCCCAGGTGTTTTTATCAAAGTAAACTATTCTCTCGATTTTAGGAATTAATTATAAAAAAAATAGTCCTCTTGTTTACTTAGTTACTTGTCAGTATTTGAATTACCGCTCCAAAGTATCTTGAGCTTAGAAAACTACGTCCGTTCTATGTCACTTTTTTATTTTTATCTGTCCACCTCGGTTGGAATCTTCTTTAAATCTTAAATGCACAGTTGATAAATTGAATAAAGAGAATCAATTGTAACTAAAATAAAGTCTGGATTTTTAAACGTGCTTATTGACTGTGTAATTTTAATTTTTTTGTCTATTGCAACACTGTTGGATATTTTACACTACTAAAAATTCTGATCACAAACGCCTGATCATAATCGGTAAATACAAGGACGTAGGCTCTACGTGTAATCTTTTTGATGTTCTTATGATATCTAATCATATCTCTTGTAAGATTTTCACTAACAGCTAAGACATAACAAAATCAACTTTAGATGATTCTCTCTATGCCTAATCCAGAGGTTGGAATGATATTCATTGGTATTGACCGCGATATACGAAATAGGTAGTTTCAATATTTAGTAGCAAAACTTGATCGGGATCGATTATTAATTTCGGCTGTAAGTCTTTCACAGTTCTGTTGTCCACGGTTATCAAAATTCAATTAAGGGCACCTTTATATTTCAGTGACATTAGACGTTTTATTAAAAATGTTTCAAAGTTTTAACTTGTGTCATTGGAAATTATTAAACAAAAATCTTTAACTTCTGAATATTAAAAAACTTCGTTATTAAATACGCATATTTGACTTTAGTGGTTTTTAAACAAGATCATATTAAATTGACATCAATTTGAATATTGATTGTCCTTAAAATTAGTTTCTTTAAAGAAATATAGGTATATTAATCATAAATTATGACTATTACATTAGTATATCATTAAATACAGACGCAGACACTCAGTATATCGAGAATAATATCGGGCCACAGTCTCCCAAATCCCAATAGTGTCTTCACAGAGATTAAATGTTATCTACTATGCTATTGATACAAACAGAAGTGCATTCAGATAGTCAGATGGAACCGTTGGAATTTGATAATAGCTTTAACGAATTGACAAACGGTCTACGTACATCAAGCCTAGTCTTCATTAGTACACTAACAAAAAACTTTATTTTTTATTTTTTATACTAATAAGTTAATGTTTGACTACATTCCACCTGACGGAAAGTGGAAATGTAGTCACTGGTGGTAAGACGCATTAACCTAGCAACCTATTAACTTTACTCCTGAAGACCACATTGTAATCGGATAGAAGTACCGACCAGGCAAACTGTTCCATTCCTTCGCTGTACAAACTAAAAATTACAAAGCAAAAAAGCTTTGTTCGGGTAGGAGGAATGTTCACAAAGTAGGGATAGATACCAGCCGTGCGCCGGTACGTCCGGTGATAAAAGGAGGATGAGGGAATTAAGTCGTGTAATTCCTGCGCACACTCACCAAAATGTATCCTATAGAATACTGAGAAGCTAGTAATTCTACGCCTGTGGAGGTTGTTTTCAACCAATAAGTCTCTTTGGTCGTCTCTCAATTGGATTCAAAACCGCCAGATGAGACTTGACGGCACCAGCAAATATGTGACCACGGTACTCCACACACGACCGGATGTGTGCTGCGTAAAGTACAAGTAGCTATCCCGGGACCTTCGTAAGAGCAGCAAGCTTTCCTGCTGCTGCTTTTTCTCTGGACTCAAAGTAGCGATCAACATTGTGGTTCGTGGAGATCTTCAAACCTAACAACTAAAGCCGGTCACTGTATTCCAAGGATACATTCTAGAAAGCAAGAGCCAAGGTGAATGGGCTCCTTTTAGTGGTGAACAGACACGTTTGCGTTTCGTTGGCTTTGAAATTGACAAGATTGGCATTGGCTCATGCGGAGACTGCCTGAAGTTTGTCACTCAAACGTTGCATCATGGCTTCTCTTTCAGACTGTACTTGATTTCTACTAGTCCTAGTACTCGGCAGATATCTTTCTACAACTGTACTGTCGTCTGCATACCCACAGATCCTGACCTGAATATTTAATAATAGAAGTATGTTTGAAAACAGATATTTAAAGAAATCTAACCAGGTTTTTTACAATATCATTTAAAGATAAATGTTTCTTTATGAAATATGATTGTTACTTTTAATTAAAAACAATAAATACATTGTTACAGCTAAAAAAATTAGACTTGTTATTGTTAATTAATGAAAAAAAATCTCAACTGAGTCAACTATTCAAGCATTGTTGAAGCCAAGAATAGAGGTACAATTGTGGTTTTTGTTTTAGTAAAATTAAATATGCCCAGCTTTTAACTAGTATTTACTTAGAGTTATAATGGTTTTTTATTTTTAGCTTTTCATTACTTAGTCAAGTGGCTAATGTTAAAGTATGTTGTGAATAATTTATTTAGCGAGTTGGTTTAGTACTAATTGAATTACTACTGCCTATTATCTAGGCCAGCTATTCCAATTAAATATGAATTATTAATAAATTAATTCATCATATGTGTCCGATTAATGGTGAAACAATGAGACTGGTTAATAAATTAGCACAGTACTACAGTACAGTGCCTACCTACCTACCTACTACTGTACTGTACTAACCTTGTTAGGAACTTTGCTAGGTTCTTGATTAGTATCCACCAATGAGGTTGTTGAACTAGAACTGCTTTTGAAGATCACGTCAATCCATTTTTACTATGTACTTGCTAATACATAAAAAAATACTATAGTAAAAATAAGTAAATATTAAGCATATAACCGAAAAAGAATCTAACATAAAGGGGCGGAAGTCCATTACTTTCACTGCATCCATTCACATATAAAGCTAAAACGGAAATGGATGAAAACCATCAGATTTAATCCATCCATTGATTTCTCGTCACATAAACATCCCCTTATTGTACATAAGGGAACATTTTTCACATCCACATCAGAAGGGTAGTGAATTAGATTTGGCAACAAAAGAAAGTATAAGTGATGTTTATGTTATTGTTGGAAAAATCTTAACGAGCTTTTACGTTAATGAAAAAACTCGTACCATTCTATTTAAAATTGTAATTAAATCTACATTTATGACTGAAGTTGTTCATGAATATTACTAAAAATATATTATGAAATACATCGTTTTATGAGTTATTTAGAAATTATAAAAAAGCTATACAATGGCTTTGTATCTACTTAGAAATTCATAAAAAATGCTTTACCGTTGCATCTAGCTTTATACTGTAATAATAATTTAATGTTATTTTGAATAAAAAATATTGACCAATCAGGATGCGATTAACATGCTGAAGTAAGTCTAGAAAGGGTTCGATATCTGATACAAAACCCAAACGAAGTGGACTGAGAGGCTAGTCAAATAATGACAAACATCGAAACATGCTTTGTACAAACGACTGTGTAAATATTTGGCAAAATCATTGTTATCTCATAACTCCATCCAACCGCATCTCACTAGTAGTAAGATGAATTGAATCCCACAATATACAAAACCCAAAAGGGCAATTCAGCAAAACCATGAATATAAAAGCCCTTGCAATACGGACATAGACAAATGACCGCCGAGAAAAATGGGGTCGCATTTATTTTGGAGGCGAATTAATGATCTTCCAGCCCTTATCGACTTGTTAATTAAACTATTCTTATAATAACTAAGGAACTTAGTGACAAGTTCGAGATATCAGAGTTAGTTTGATTAATATGTTATCAGTTCGAGTTTAAGGCAATGCCGTAGTTTTATTTACGAAATTCTTCCATATTGAGTAGCTACATTGGTATGAGCTGGGAATTGTGTTAATCATTTGACGTGAACTACGAAATTTTATCATTTTGATTTATATAGTGATAAGAGTAATTTCTTAAATAATATACAAAATTATATATTTAATTTTAATTAAGTTGCACTTTGAACAGATGTGTAAAAAAAAAGTCTTACTAGAATACCGGAAACCAAAATTTGTATTAAATTTCATTACAGTTCTACATTTTATTAACAAAGAAGAAATGATACGTTATTAAATCTGTTAAGATAATATAAAACATAAAACTTAAAACCGCTATTTCTTAAGCACTACACTTCATAACCTTCCCATTCACTTCAGTATACGAGCGAAATCAATATTATTGAGTTTCAACTAAGTTTGATAATTTTCCAAAATCGGTAAAGATCATCAAAAGTCACTCCTTTACAAGACCGCAAGCAAAATCGCTTATATATTATAATTTGTTTCACACAGAGCTATCTGCTTACTTTACAAAATATATTCAAAATAGAGACCTACTTCGTTAGCATAAAGTTGATTTTCCGCTACGTATAAATCATGGTGTTATATCGTTTACATGGCAATATAGTAAACAAAAACCAACTGTGCTCAATGGTAATAAGGTTTGCTTTAGTGATAAGTAGGGATATTCTGATTATATTGCAGATGAAGTTAGCGATTGACTTTACGAATTTCGTTGTTTGTTTTGAAGTGACAACTCGAAGTTCGTCGTGATTTTAGGCAGCTATGAGGCAATCGATTTCTGATGAAACGACGTCGTGGCAAACATTAAGATGGGACTAGTAATATACTAAATAGCTACAATATATATTATTCTACTGTGTACTAAGAAGTTACGTTACGTAGTTCATTCATCTATAAAAATATTCTTTACTGACTATTCTATCTATATCTCTGGGTACTTACAGAGTAAGGATTATATAAAGTCATACTTCTATGTAAAAATTTGGTATGAAAGTTTAGTTTAGTAAATAATTTTCAAAGTAAGGTAAGGACTTGATCAAATATCAACAAACGGAGTCGCAATAAAAGATTAGTAGATTAGTGTATCCGAAAACGTGCATATGCTTAGGCATATATGTAACAAGAAAATTAAACTTAATATGTATTAGTATCTAAGTAGAAAGGGTAGTAATATAAAGACGCTACTGGATATTTTAATTGGATCAAAGGTTAGTATGAAGGTTTTCGTAATATAAGAGGATTGTGATGAAGTGGTCTATGAGATAGTGTTTGATGTTAAAAACAGAATTGCTTCAGGGTTATCACAAATTATGGCAGATTGTTCGACTTTGTAAAAGTTTTGCTTAAATGGAGGCTTACACATCCCTGAGCAATCTAAATACTTTTCTAATATTAAAAGTAACAAAATATTCCCTAAGAAATATATTTACAAAAAAGCCTTGTTTTGTTCTTGTTTGTCATAAACAAACTTAAGAACTAACCAAAACAAGAGAGTAGAGCAACAATAGAAGCAAATCTGTAGCATCATTCGCATAGGTTATTTGTATGTCTTACAACAAACATTGTAACATCTGATTATATGTTTGATTTGTTTATTTGAATAAGACTGAAATACTCTCTATTCTTTAATATACCTGTGCCTATAGACTGACGTTCTGATTATTTCTGTCTATTATTATCCTGGGTTTAATTATCATTATAAAATGTTTGTAAAATAAATTATAAATATAAAGGCCTACGATTTTTTTATAGTGACACAGATCCTAAGCTAACGTCCCTCAAATCTTTTCCTAAGTAGGTATCAAATTCGTATTCGCCATCTTGTTTTTATTTGTATCTACCATGATGCTTTTCTTGTTCTATCAGATCTCCACGTATGGTTTAGAAATATATGCGTTTAAAACAATATATATTAGTTGAAAAGCTGCTGTGGAGCAGCATAGGTTCGTTTCTGGCCCATAAATTTGAAGAAATATGTCCCCACCAGTAACATATGTATACACTGATTTAGTAGTAACGAGTTTAACCTCGTGCCAGCAAGAACCAAATGAACTCTGTATTACTTAAAACGGATAGAACCAAATTTCATCAATATAAATGTATTGTAATGTGTCATTTCAATCAGAAAAAATGTTTGTGTTTGGGTTCAACATTTTTTTTCTGATTGAAATGAAATGAAAATAAAAAAGGTCATATATATTGACTCGTCTATTAAGCTTTAACTATAGTAAATTTAACTTCACCTGTCTAAAATAGTCTTATTGTTAAACGGAAAAAAAACACAGATTTGCAAAAAATTTTAACAAATGTTTTGGACTAAATCCTTAACAGAACATTTTTGTAGTGTTTTCTTTGGTTTTATGTATTATGAAATAATAACCATGACGCTATTTTTTTTCAATAATAAATAAAAAAAAACTAGATTTTTAGCTTCTATTATTTTTAAAATTAGTGACTAAATACACATAGGCTCGTTATTCAGTTTCTAATAATGTAATAATATTCAACTAAAATATTATAATTTATGGGCAAATATCCATTGTATTTTGTTAGTGTTAACATAAATTAGTTAAACTATATTCATGACTTTAGTTTTTGGAGTTTGGAGATATTATTCACAGGTTAGCTTATGTAAAAGTGAATAAAACTAATTCACATTAATTTTTTTTTATGTATATTTTTTTTCATTTCTTCTTCTTTTTTCAATAACGTTTGAATCAGGTGCATAGTTTAGGACTTATCTTCCAGACACACACCTACATACAAACTTACACACTTTACCTATTCTAATATATATATTTTATATTTATCTTTTTTTTTATATCTTTTTACAATGAAGATTGTACCATATCATTTCTAATATTAGGCAAGTTCAGTATTTTGTATAAAATTGATTGTTTTTTATTAGTTGCCTTGGGGGCTGAGTAGTCAAAAGTACTATTAGTATAAAGTAAAAAGTCCGAAAGTCGATTTACGGGTCAATTCAATATTTAAGTTTTGAAACGTGTGCGTATTTCGCGACTAGATTTGTATCCGATAATTTGATGTACTCCTTACCTATCTTATGTACTATTATTATTTGGTACATAACAGAAGAAATATATATTATAGAATGTCTACGGTTTACTTTCTAGAAATAGGTTTCATGATACATTCTTTTTTCGTAACTATGCGGCTTGCTAATTCCGTATCCTGGCTATCTCTCCAGAGGCTCTGTCCCGACTTTAATAGTAAATATCTAAATCATATGCTAATAAATTTATTACACGATAAAGAAACTCAATCATAGCACTTGGATTAATTAACAAACGTAATATACACAGGTTATATTATATTTTATTATTTTTTTTATTTAAATTAAATGAAAATATATACATTTAAATTCTTACATTTTTGCAGCCATTGTGTCCAAAAATAGAACCATAGGTACACTTCTGATGGAAAGCCAACCCGTTTGAAATTATAAAATCAAATTTAGAACAAATTATCAACAACCCCTGTTCTATACTGTACACAAATATAAGATATTATTGCTTAAACAAATTCTGTGTTTTGTTCTAAAATTAGTAAAACAAAACAAAACAAAACAAAATTTATGGTTTCTTACTGTTTTTCCAACCACATATTACAATAAGATGAGGTGTGTTTAATTTCTACAGAAATAATAGAGTAAAATGGTATATTTACTTTTGGTAGATTTACTGATTAAAGCAATTATTATTCCCACAAAATTATCTAAACAATAAAAAAACGTCCATTCTAATTTTAAACCGGAGAAAAACCAACAAACCTGTTGTGTCTGTTCACATGAAAATTTTGCGCATGTATACACTTTTTATTAAGTAGTTTGCACTGTCGACAACAACTGTGTACAGTGCAAAATGTAAATTAGACTAAGTTTTGTTACATTTTTATGGTTCCGTACCCAAAGGGTTAAAATGGAATCCTAAAACTAAGATTTCGCTGTCCGTCTATCTGTCTCCAGGCTTTGTCTCGGGAATCGTGATAGCTAGAAAGATGAAATATTCACAGATGATGTACCTATTTCTGTGTTCGCTGTGACAACAAATACTAAAAACAAAAATAAAATATTTGAGGGACTCCGATACAAAAAACGTACAGGTAGAGGCTAGAAATAATCACTGAATATTTATTTATATATTCACTCTCAAAATAAATCATTAAATTAAAATTATTATTTTAGGGAGACTCCTATACGTACAGCAAACTTGAATTTTGACCGTTTTTTTAATGAAATGGTAAGGAAATCTTCGTGCTCGAGTCTGACTCACACTTGGCCGGATTTTTTTTTACAACGCTTACATGACAGTTATTAAAATACAAAAAAGTTTTTAATCTAATTTACAAAACAACGTAATAAGATAGAGAATTACCTATTTTTATATTACACAAAGTTATAGAAATACACATTGTTAGTAATTGTATACTTATCTTAAAACAGAATATTGCAAATGTATGCGGTTTCCATTTTTAACTTAGAAGCAGAGAATGGGTTCTCAACGTTCAAGAAGCCTTTTTGTTTCTGCGTTTTACTGCTACAGTCGCCGATTTTCTGTATGAAAGACAGTTTGCTGTTATTATGTTGATTTTGTGGAATACGAATCGGTTTTAATTGTTTGTATTTTGTATTCAGAGAATCTGACTCAGCAACATCTATATTAATTATCAAAATGTTTTAAGAGAATCAAAACTATTTTCTTGCAAGAATTTTAACAAACATTATTTTTATTCACAGTCATTAGAAACAATCGTTGCATTCGTATAAAATAAAATAAATAAAATTAAATAAAATTAAATATAAAATTAAAATGATTTTAAACACAGAAACTTATTTTCCATTCACTTTATATCATTTCAAGTAATTGTTCCACTCGTAAAAATCGTACAGGAATAGGAATAGCATTTTGACAGTTCGATGACGCCATTTTGATTTATCAACCCATTACTATTATTGTATAAATGTTGTTAAAGATATATTACAAAAGCATATAAACCTTAATTATGGACATGGAATAAAGTTGTCAAGTAGAACTATTTAAAAATATGGAATAGGTACATTTCCTAGTTTATTTTAATTAACCTGCATAGTTTCACCTAACAATGAGAAGCGCTTAGAAAGCGCCTGAAAGAGAAGACCTTCTTAAAATGGTGTGGTTTAATGGCGTACTTTACTATTTTTAACTCCTACTTTAAATGTTTTTCTTATTCTAAATATACCTATTGCAATGTTTTTTACTCTTTATGGTTTGCATCCTCGAAACAAAAACGGTTATATTTATAAGATTAACATGTGTATCTATGTGTTTGTATGTCTGTCTGTTGCATCACAGCTCCTAAACAGATGAAACAATGTGAGTACGGTTTTTTTCAAATTTGGTTTTGGCTATCGAGATTGTTCTTAACTATTTTAGTACATGCATTTCTTGTTCAGTTATCTCCTAGATAATCAGCTTTATTGTGTCCAAGGTTTTCTAATTCATAAACACTATTATGAGTTCTTATAAAACTTGATATAAATTAAAAAAATTTAGAACCACAAAGATTTTCAATAATATTTAATTGTACTAAAAACACATATTTTTCATTTCAACTTTACCCGATTCAAAATTAATGAAATAATAATAAATTTTATAAAAAACTTATTTAATTATAAAGTTAATCCACCCCTAGACCATCTAAAACCATTAAAATATTGAAAGCAAAAGCGAAAACAGACAATGTTTTCTTTTAATTTATCAGAATAATATTGTTACTTCTAAAGCTTTGTTATCAAATATTCTACATACATAATATTCATAAATTTAATAAATATGTAATCCAAGTACCTCTGAAGTGTGTCATGTTATAAAGCTACCCTTATTTCAATCAGGTGGGTAACGGCCCTTAATTAGCACCTGAGCCCTTATCCCGTAATCTAAAATCTGTCTTTTGTCTTAATTTATGCGCTAAAGTAAAATATTAGCAAAATATAATAAATTAATCTTCAATTTTTATAATGTAAAAATTGATGTTTCATTTAAAAGTATCAAATTTTAAGTATCGAAATTATTTAAAAATAAATACTTATTTTATGTGTATCAAAAAAATACAAGTTTATTTTCAATAACATCGTCTAACTTTTGATAGAAATATTTTTTCCAAAAGCTTGTATATGTCTTTAATTTACAGTTATATGAGTCAAATGTATGTTTGATGTGTGACCGATTATCAAAACACGATTTGAAAACTTTGCCCTTATTCACACTTAAAGAACCTTAAACCTTCAATCTGGACGTCTTTGCCAAAATTTTCAATACGTAATATTAATAAAATGAATATTAGCAAAAATTAAGAAGTTTAGAGTTACACACATAAACAGATATATATGGAAAGAGAAAAAGAAAATTGTTTTGGAAACTCGATATAAATAGTAGTAGGTATATAAAATAACAGTATTATTTTAATGCATAATAATTTGGTCACGTACAACTAATAACCATTATGCTTAAACTGTAAAAGCACTCTCCAATAAGCAGTAAATATTAGTTAAATGATTAATAACTAAGTGTGAGGTAAGTCTGAACAGGCGTCCAATAGCACGCGATTGATCAATTCATTAATTCGTTGAGATTTATACGACAAGACATCGACGACAGGAGAACGACACGACAAATAAATTTTGAGCAATTAAATTTATAATTGTTTGTTGACTGTTTTATTAATGATTAATGGTTAAAATAAAAAAAAAAACATATATTTTTTTCTAATATCTTTTTATTCTGGCATTCAAATTTAATTGGTATTTTTTTATATAACACATTATATTAATTAATATAAGTTCAAAACCGAGTTCAACAATAACTGTCGTTATCGTAAATTATAAGTAAGCCTGAACTCCATTCAATCATATTACTTTTTCTTCTTGTTGATTGTCTTGTCATCTACAATGTTAGCGAACAACAGCTTTTCTTATAATAAAAAAAATGTATAAAAAATATAATTACGTAATAAATGATTGATTGTTTTATAATTATGTTTTATTAAATGAATGGAATATTAGAAGACTGGGAATTATATTGTGGTATTTATAAATTAGTATGCTGTATATTTCAATTAAGAGCTTTAATGTATAGCTTTTAGCTTAGTTCAGCTTCTTGAAGCTTATCATTATCATAATCATATTAATACGTGAAGCAAAACTTTGACCCTATCTACGAAAATTATGCGGACGGAGGAATATGAAATTTGACACAGTTCAAGTCACAGACAGTCAGACAGTCTTGACACACTCAAGAAGGAGAACAGAAATTTAACATATTGATATAATAATACATAAGAAAAACATACAATTAATAATGTCAATATTACAGATACTTATAGGGTTGCATAAACAAATAGTTTAAGACTACATTATCAATGTCAAATATATACGCCAAGAAAGATAGTCCTGTCGTAACATAATAAAAATGATATATACAATGATTATAAAGGTATAGCTTATGTTTATCCAACATTCATAAACCCCAAACTTTGAATAACGGTCGAATACGGCACGTGTCTACTAATAATAAAATTAAATGAATTATACTTATTTTGAAAATGGAATTAAAACAGATCGATATGTGAAGTTTGTGATAACGCACTTGAATGACGATATATGCGAATATTGAAGCATTCAATCCCGGAATAATTTATCCGGGGTTTTGTTGAATGTGTAATGAACAGACCTCGCTTCGACAACGAGCAGTAAATTATATGTGAGAGTGATAATTGAAACTATTCGTTTTTGGGATTTGTTCAATTATTTGTTATTTAAATCAGTGTATTTTTTTAAATTTTTAGCTAATTATCAAATGTAGAGATAACATTTCATATAACTTTATATCATAAAACTATTAAATTATTTTTAAGACGTTTGGCATATTTTGGTTATTATTTTATGAAAGTGCTTATTTAAGTTTCGGCATCTTGTCGATGTCGTTTTATTTTTGTAAAGTTGCAACTTTACATTAAAAAAGAATTCTCCAAACAATCTAATATAAGAATAGATCAGCTCTCCGTCGCTATTAAGACGATTATATTATATAGAATGCAAAATAATCAAGACGGATCATTAACCGTCTTGATAAATTTGGCCGTGGCTCAGTATAGTAAGCGGGTTCCCAGGTTTGAATTCTGTAGTTAATTTTTGTATTCTATATTTATTTATAAACTAAATTTACAGATAGTTTTAGGGTGCATAATATTATTATTTAACGTAATAAAAATATTTCTATTTCATTTTCTTGTGTTTATCTCTCACTATGGAATATTAAATGCTACACACATTCATTTAATAAAACATTGCAGGTTAAAAAGGTGGCCTAATTATTATCAATCGAAACAAACTATGGAGAACTATTATACACCGAACGGAAATATTTTATAGGTCAGATCAGCGATTATGAAATCAAGTATCAAAACAATCGACTCAACACTATCTCTCTACTATAATAACTATTGGCACTTATGCGAGAAAAGGGTTGAGTCCTCAAACATAGTACCCTTGGTCAGTCATTTGGTTAATTGGTTTCGGAGTACTTGGGCAAAAGTATTCGCCATCCCAGTTAATGCGATTTTGATACTTATTTTGGAACTGGAATTTATTTGAGTTTTAAATAAAATAATGTCTACGCTGATACAAACCATATTGCATATTTTTTTTATTTTTTATAAAATAATAATTATTGTATTAATATTATTATATATATTTCGACATGTTTATGTTTTTTTTGGATCGGCAACAAGTATAATGAATCTACCATCAGAACTAGCAAGATTTTTGAATATCCTAATGAGTGAATAACTATGGAAAAATAAAAATGAATTAATATTTAAAATCTTTATTCAAAAAGAGCATAGCAAATAGCACTTAATTGATATTCTTTTCCATAAGTTTCATAACACTAAGGTTATTGAAATTCACAAAGCATTGAAAATAAGGGTTAATCAAAATGCATGCATTTTATTTGATATTTAGTTCACGTAGCGTCGTAGCGGTGCTATGGATTATTACGAATTGTACCATCTTGGAGTATTATTATTTATAGAAACTATATTACACATAATATAAATTAAATAAAACTTGAAATATATTAAAAGAGTAAAGTAACCTATACATGCTCCATTACTGGGCACATTTTCTCCAATTATCAGAAGTAATTTATTTTAAGTAATGCAGTGTTTCGCACGTTGTCCGGATCAGTGGATCTGATCTATAAAATATATAGAAATATTTTGTTCTTCCGGGGATCAATCTCGAAACGAAACTTGGTGCTGAAATTATTACCAACAACAATTACCTATTATTTTTTAACATGATATATTTATTTTTAAATCAAGGAATGAATAAATAAATAAGACCAATATACGTAAAAATATTTAAATAAACTGTTCACAATAAATTCAATTACGCGAACCTCAAGGCGATCTTATTAAGTAAGAGTACACTTTATTTTTATTCGTTAATAAATTTTATAGGGAACGTGACTTATCATATTTATTTAAGTTAGCGGAATAATTTGTTCACTATTAAAGATTTTAAAGTGGTTTGCGACTTTTATAATGTTGTATTTCTCTACCAGCGAGTATATTACTAATAAATTAGACAATTTTAAATTCAATCATTTATAGAAATAAATGTTAAGTAGTAAATCAGAATATTGTAAGTTAGATTCAGATACTATTTTTTTATACAAGCAAACGAGATGCACTCAAACAGCTCTAGGAGGATTCTACCATCTCTGATTGTGTTAATTTCTTACTATGTATATTGTAACTCTCAGTCATAGATTACTACCGTTAAGAAAAAGAAAAGGATGAAATAGAGTAGGACACAAAGGGTTATGTAGAAGATGTTCACCTAACTATCATAAATGTTTTAAAATTTACGTTATTTAACTACTTTTCTTCTATTGGAATAACATTTATATAATTAAAATGTATTAAGAATATGTGCTATTAGTTTATATCTAAACTATTTTAGATATCTTTCACTAAATTTATTTTAGCACTAAAAATAATATATACGATTGAAAAACGTATTGTTTTGATTCAAAGCACAATCCTTTCAGCAAAACATGAAAATTGAGAGCAATTTGTTATTACGGGCCCTCAGAGAATTAATTTTCATACGTAATATTTCCGAAGGTCTCAAATATAATATTACATTAGTTAAACCAGACTTCGCCATTATTAAATTTTTATCAAAGGAATAAGATTATTTTCTCAGCTGAAATAATTTTCATTTTTGGTATTAAAAAAAAAATACTAGCTCTCCATACGTAGTACGATGTGCGTAAATTTAAATTCAATTCAAAATATCTTTATTCAAGTAAGCATTTACAGGCACTTTTGAATCGTCAATGATTACATTAAGTTGGTCAGTATCAGTTAGTCCGTGAGTAAGCTACCACCAGCTCGGAATGGTGATCTGTTGAGTATCGATGGCCAGAAACTCAACAGTTGCTCTTTTAAAATGAAATATTAACAATGTTAGACTTACATATTATAACATTACGCCGCAAATGAGTCAAGGACCCAAATTCCACATATTTCGATAAACCAAAAATTCTTGAATGTTATAATAAGTTTTATTTAAATAATATAAAAGTATATTATATGCTTTTAATTTTAGATTAAAAACTAAGAAAAGGAAGACCTTTTTTTTTTTAACGCCAGGAATCCTCATGGATACAAACCTCCATCCAGGGGATGATGGAGGTGGTTATGTGAGACTCCTACTCACTAAACCTGACGGTCGCTGCCGCCGTCATAGTGGGACACCACGGGATCGCTTACGCACTCACCGCGATGCCTCGACGTGATCCACGCAGAGGGCACCCCGCAACGAGGAGCACCCATCCGTTCTTTGCAGGCTTGAAAGATTGTAGAGAGATCCCATTTCCCCCACCCAAGCCTGCTGCCTCTGAAAGGGGCTCAGTCTCAGGGAATCAGGGGGGTAACCCGACTCGACCATCATCGACCTTGTCCAGCCCCGCCGACCGGCAAGAAAAAGACATAAGTCGGGAACCCACCACGCCCAGACTAACTATCACCAAACGCAACCGTGGCGATTATATATGCATACACTTAAGTCCATGAAGGATTTGTTAACTTTTTGAAGTCGAAATTTAGGCGTTACAAGTTTATTTTTATTTCTTGTATTGATGTCCGTCGCTGTTTTTAATATAAGTATTTAAATTTTCACGTATATATAGTATGTTATTAAAAATGTTTTCAGAAGTGACCGTAAGAATACCGATTTCGATACTGTAAGACAAAATACTATAAAAATAACTAAAGTAAACGAGTAGAGCCGTATTAACATCTGTTAATTGTCTTACTATTTTTATTGCAAAGACGGCTGAGCTGAGTTTACCTGCGAGTGTTGAGAGATGGGGGTTTCACTGGAGATTTTTATCTAAAGTTATATCTAAGAATTTTTTTGAGTCAGTCAATTCTACTACTTCATTGTTAAGGAGCAAACTACAATTTTGACTGTTGACATTGGTTTTTTTTAAATATTCAACACCAAAATATTAATTTCGAACCAATGAAGAACACGTGATAGAGGACTGTTAATTTTGTCATAATTAGATTATTAGACTCAACTTTAAGAATAAGAGAGGTATCATCGACAAAAAGTACAATGTCACATAGTCATTTTAAGTAAAAGGGCAAATCATTAATATAGAGTAAAAATAAAAAGGGGCCAAGAATAGATCCTTGTGGAACACCCATCTTTAGGTGAGAACCAGCCGATTTACAATTATTTACATCATCCGTCTGGACTCTTTGATTCAGGTAAGAGCCAATAAGATCAAGCGCAGCGCTACGCACACCATGGTGGTTAAGTTTGCATAGTAATATTTGATAGTCTACGCAAATCAAAGCCTTTAGATAAATAAAAAAACATCCCGTTTGCATACTGTGACTTCTCCCATGCGTCGTAAATGTGCTTTAGAAGTGTGGCCCCTTCATCAGTTATTGATTTGCCTTTGGTGAAACCAAATTGTTAACTATGCATGATTTTATTGCTACAAACGAATTCTGTCATTTGGTTAAGAATATTTTTTTCGTAGATTTACTTAAGGTACGCAAAATAGATATTGGCTTATAATTTCCCGGTTGTAGTCTATTGCCACTAAATTTATTCAAGAACACCGGATCATGATTCCATTGCCTATCACCATACAAATCATATACCTTTTCTCTACTTTTGTATATTCCCGGGGTAGCGCAATCACTAAATTTATATTTTAGGTATTTAGTTATAGTTTTTGGATTTAAAATATTATTGAATTCTTGTAATGAAAAATCGAAAACTTTATTATATAAATTATTGAGATTACTATCGGTCGTGTCTACTTTATCCACTTTTTGCGCAACAATTTTCTTAAAGTAAGAGTTCGGTTTTTTGTAATCTTAAATTAATATACTGTACTAATAAAAAATATATTTAATATGAAATTAATTTACTGCCTTTTATAGATATGAGATCTTATGAGATATGACTTGAAATAATATTAGTAACAATAATAATAATATCACTGAATATATTACACACATTGATTACACTCCTAGGTAAGAAAATTATTTAACTTATGTTAAGGGTGTTAGACAACGATACAAAATACATAGAAAACATTATAAATACTGCGAATATATTTAATAAACCAAACCAAACCTAAAAATACAGACTTCTATGCTCATCACATACATGCCTATCCCTGTCGGGGATCGAATCCGAGCTAATTTGCGTCGGGATGCGATATGACTAAACACCCGATCAACAGGGCGTTGAAACAAAAACGGATTTTGAAACAATTGTTCGTCTTCTAATCTTATTTTACTCGTTCTGAGATGTTTTGAGTTTATTTTGAAAAATCCTTTTGTCCTAGTTGTTTTGTTTACATTTAATCTAATAATGTTTCAATATACAATTTGTTTGTACGATTTTTAGGCTTTACAAGAATGGTTCTATCAAGACAATTCCCATAAGATTAGATTAACATATTAGTCCTAAGTGAGCGCGATTAACATCAGACGTTACTTACGGGCCTAAGGGTGAAACGTCTTTTAACGCTCCCTGCGGCGATAAGACTGTTTTGTGTTATACATATTTATTTTCTACACAGACATTCTATTAATGTGTTTTATTATAAAAATGTATTCAAAAATACTTTTTATTGATAGGAGCGTAAATATTATTTTCCCTTATTACATCCGTTATAGTATTTAAATGCAACATATTACACAATCTTTCTTACCCCATTAACCCTTATCCTTAAACCAGAAAATAAGGAGAAAAACATTCATTGTAACATCTTTTCATTAAAGGGATCACAAAAAGTTATGGCAAAGACCCCATAAAGGCCTTTACTCCCCACCCGACCTTAACACGGCGTTTTGATAGGATAGAATTGTGTTTCTCGCAGATTGGTTTTTATTTAGCTGTTTCGTATTATTTCTTATTTTATTATTAAATCTTCCATAACGATATTACTTTTGTATAAAGGCAATGTTTATATAATTACATAAATATCTAACTAGTTTGAAAATAGTGAATTAATGTATGTTAATGTGATTGTAATTTGGTTTGATAATGTGGCTGTAGCTCCATAATAAGTGCAGAAATAATTAATTTTATAACAAGCTTGACACTACTTATACCTAGATTTTTTTGTATATTGTCTATAAATGTTAACGTATAATGCTTACTTTATAGGAGCTGTATATCACGTGACTAGACCATAAGGAGGTGAATCATTCTTTTATAAAATAAAAAAAATAAACAATTTCCTATTAACAAGATAAAGAGTATAATTTTTGACAATTACACGTTTCTTGCCTTGATTGTCTATGCTTTGGTTGAAATAAAATTAAGTAATACTCGTACATACGAAGCTGAATTGATGGTTCGTCCCTTTGGGATGATGCCGTAATTTAGAATAAGGCACGCCTGAGATACCATTGATGTTACCTTTGGGATCTAGATTTGCGGTTTGGTACAGAATGAAACGTTGATACGTCTTGGTTTGTACCTATTCGGTACAACTTTAAGGATTGTATTTATTTACTAAGTATTTTTTAAATTTGGTACATTACATTTGATAGACGTAGATATCGAGATATATATAATATTTCTCTATTTCAATTCTTTAGTGCTTGTTAAAACAAATATCGGTTTAATTTTAGCTCAGATGTTTTAAATTAAACGAACTAGTATAAAGATTATTTTTGAACTGTTATCTTAATACAAACCAGATCGCTGCCAAATTCTAATAGTTGATTTTATCATATAACACTTATCTAATGTTTCAACGTTTGGATGAAAGCCATTACAAAGTAATAGGTAGAACTCTACACTTTTGGCACAAAAATATAACATATATTTTTTTTATAAATAAAAAGCTAATTTAATATTTGAACTGGTAATTAAGTTTATTTTGTTAATCGTTTTTTGATAACCCTATAAATATAGCGGATTATAATATCCAAAATCATGATAAAATAGGAAAGTACCATTTTAGAAATCAAATATTTACCGGAGTACTGACATTCTAACATCCTCACGATCACGAAATAAGAATATATAAAATATCTGTGTTCACGAATTTCCGGGCCGGAGATTTAGAACAAACAGAATCTCGATCACAAAGCTTTTTCCAACTAAATATCCAGATTGTATGTAGATTTGTTTTAAAAAAATACGCGTTAGACACCGTATTTATTCTGACGAAAATGTTTGAACAGGACGCGTGTTTTGCGTCGCTGATGTTTCGTTGGGTTCGGATCGATTTTTATACCATTAAGATGTTTTTAAGTGATACTGTTTGACATGTCGTTACTGTTAGTAATAGGGGAAATTGTATACTTCACAGAGGAGTGGGTTTTCTGTAAGTTTTATAAAAAAAAACTTTTAGGTTTAAGTTTTAAATTTAAATTTGATACTTACAAGGAGTTTGCAGTTGTAGTAGCGAGATTCATTGTTAGTTTCGACTGTAAAATATACAGAAATTTAATCTTAAAGGATTACGATCATTACTCGATACTACCGTTAAAATATAATTCGATATTGCCGTTACAATATTAATCGATATTTCCGTTACAATATTAATCGATACTACCGTTCTAATATTAATCGATATTACTGTTACAATATTAATCGATATTACCGTTTTCATAAAACATATAAATAATAATTAAGTAATATAATTTACTCAGCTTTGATTACAAAATTATGAAGTCATGAAGTCATGATTATCACAAATTAGATTTATTACAGAATATTGAACTAATTCAAATATTAGTTTTCATTCAAGTTCAAAATAATATTAGTATGTAAATGACATTATAATGAAAGTAAAATAATATTAATAAAGTAATATTTTGTATCCAGCATCTAATACTCTGACGTTATTTAAAAGAGGTACAGCTTTAAGAAACGCTTTTACATCAACACATTACTTTTCATTGCAATGTTTTCAAAGAGACAGTAGAATTAAGAGGATTTTTTGGTAAAAATACCGTGTTATGTTAAATGTATTTACAGAAATTCACCCTTTTTTTAATAATAATGTTGGATCTGAATTTATCTTTAGAAAGTATTAAAATATAAGCTTCCAAGGTCTTTAAAAAGTGATATTTAAGGAGCTCTACTTATTTTGACGAACTTTCATTATTAAAACTTTGAAAGTAGGATGAAACTGTAATAAATATTCAAAATACATTACCTCAGGTACCTTTAGGTTACCTAAGGTTTTTAGGCAAAACAGCTGAGTTGAGTTCACATATACTCAACTCAGAAATTCAACAATTTCGCTAACGTTAAGTAAAACCAAGTTCTCAACTATGTTACAATAAAATAACATTCAACTTATTAAGTTAGTTAGAAATTGCAGAAGGTTTAATTAGCTTTTTAGTTTTAGTCTAACTTAGACCGTACTGCGTGCACTAGAACATAACTTATAACAATACATAAAATACGCCTCAGCTTCGAATAACTTTAATAATAGCTTACGCTAATATATTAAAATCGGATGTATTATTTAAAATTAGTACTTTATGGACCGAATACATTAAATTTTAGTTATAAATAATTATAATTAGACATTGAGTGAAATTATCTAACTTTTTTCGATTATTGATGAATGTTTTATTATAAATGTATAAAAAAATAAGTCTTATGTTTTTAGATAATTTAATAAAAAAAAAGTGTATTATTTTTTAAAATAAAAACAGCAACTTATGGAATAGACCATATGTACTATTACAATATATAATGATAGATTCATCAAAACGGGCGACACACTAACCCATTTGTCAGAGCGACGGACTAAAATCCTAAAGAACGCAGGTTTGTGTTCTATCAGTGGTGATAAATTTTTAATTCTATGTATTTATTCAAAATTTAAAAAGCTTATCATAGCTAAGCTTAGGAATTTTCTAAATAGTGTTATATTTCTTTGTTATAAAAAATATTTCGAGCATCCTTAATTTTATAAAATGTTACGAATAACGGATGGCGCATACGTTATCTATTGTTTAGAGAAATGGTTTACACAAAGGTTTAGCCATTAGCAAGCTAATTGTTTCGTGCCTTAGATCATAATTATTAACCCTTTCATTACGGAAGGTAATTTTAAATTTGCTTCTCAAATGCAAATTCATTGTGATCTTTAATCGCGATTTACTTTCGAAATTATTAAATTGTAATATCCTTTGTCGAAATTTCTCATTACAATCATAAAATGTTAATGATCTTTTTGAGATAATAATTTTCGTAAATATGGAATAAATTTGAATATTTTAACTTTTGCTATATTGTACATTACTTTTCTGCTAAGTGCTTGTTATTTTTAACTGAAGGAAATCTGAAGGAAATATCACTTAGATCTCATAAATATGTTTTTTGTGGTGTAAATGAAGTGTGTATCTGTATTATTGTATTTGAGAGCACAGTATAATAAACTCATAATTTTGATATTAAAAATTTTTTTAAAACAATATTTTTTTAACAATAGTATCATTATTACAATTTAAAAACAAAGTAGAAAAAAACAAAAATATGGGCTTTTATATAATTGTCTGAGATAGACTTTGGTAATAATTAAAACAGATTATTTATTATTAAAAAAAATTGAGAATCAATGTCGCAGAAAATTATATGTATAAGAATAAATATAAAATGTGTTATGTAAAAATATTTACATAACACATTTTAAGTAGTAATAGTAAATGGACAAGGAAAAAATCCATTCATGTAACGATATTTATAACAATATCGTAATTTATATTAGTATTACAAATGCAGTTTAAAGTTTGAAAGGCTTAAAAAGTAATTTAGGATTACAGACGAAGCCACGGAAAAACGTTAGAGAGAAACGTACTACATAACAATTATAACTAAGCCATCTTAAGTAGAACTAAGTTGTTTGTTTCAGATAATAATTAAAATGTTACGTGGATTCAACTTACCTGCATTAAAACATTCATTTATAAATAGTAGGGATGGACACATCATTTATCGATAGTTTTGTTATTTAATCAATTATAAAACAAATTTTAAATAATCAAAATTATGTCAATACCAAAAACAAATACAATATGTTTTGCTATAAAATCGTTTATTTTATAAGCATAAGACCTAACGATAAATTGATTTGTAGGTCTCAAATCCAATCTATATTTTAATACTGAATATTTAAGAGTATATAAAACTTCGTATTCCATTATCATGTTCAAATTTGTCTTCATGTAATCAAATTGATCGCGTCATTACTAGTTAGCTACCGTTGAAGACATTTTAGCGTTCCTTTGTTAGAACTTTATAATTTAGTCGGTGAATAGTAGTCAGTAATCGGACTGCCGATAAACCAGCGAGCTTACGGTACGTTATCTCCTATGGGAAATTAGGACTTGGCATAGCAAATAAATAATGCATCTGCTGTAAAAAAAATATGAGTAATAAATTTATATTATTCGTAAGATTTTAGACTTCATTTTGCCATTTTTTTACGTTACTTTATTTGTATATCTTATGATGTTTAAACAATCAAATTTAAAAAAAGAATAATAGTATGACATGTTATTTTAATAATTTTATTTTAATAGTTTTTAAGTCAGTTATTATCATAGTTAATATAAGGATTAAACTATAAAAATCTAGATAAAATATAATTCCCATTCGCATCACTAGTGATAACTTTGTATAAAATGCATTAATACTGAGTGGTTCCTTGGGAAATACGATGAAAAGTTTTTAAACACACTTACATATTATAATGTGTTCGCTTAACTTGTTTTCAACTCAAACTTTATAGGTAGTGATGTATAAATGGTAGGCTAATAAAAATAGCATTAGTTAAAAATAACCGTAACAACAATCACTTATTATTTTTTAAATTGATTCTCAAACCCCCGTTAACTGAAAGCATTTATCGGGAGGTTTGAGAGCTATCTTCATCTAAAGCCTTCGAGAAACTGTCCAATCCACAAAATGGCATTCTGTATTTATTTTTCGTTGTTTTAATTTAACTGATAATGTCAATAAAAATATGACATTCAAATACAATTTTAATAATATAAAAAAACATAATAGGTAGTATAATAATTTTATAATAAATAAATCAAGCTCAAGTGCTTCAAGTATTTAGATACTATTGAAATGTATATATCTTCTCATAATATGAATATTAATTTATCATTATATGAGAAAAAAATATTTTTATCATTGTCATAAATTAGTAAATATAAAAAATATATAATAATCTTTATAATTATGCTCCATTATATGTTTAAACCAACTATTATTTTAAACAAAGACACTTCTTCCGCCACTTGTCTAGGTTTTCTAAGAAAATTGTTTAAATTACTACTTTCCACCTAGTTTTATCTAGACCTCCATAAATCGTAACACAGACACTTCTATTCGTGTCTGCATCATACAAAAGATTTTCTTCTTTATTGTTTACACAACAAGAATGAATGTAGCTTGTACAAATATAATGAGAATGTCAACATTATTGCAAGCGATATGCTTTATATTTTAACGGGGTGTTACTTTTATGACCCGCTGCAGTATCTTTGGCAAGACAAAATATTACTTTGTAGAAACTATAATTTGTATGCAAAGCTGCCTTAATTGTGTTTACTGTTGCTCCATTACAATGAATTTAACGAATGTATTTTGGAACAATAAAGACTACAAACTTGAAATGTAATACATTCCTTTTACGATGCCGTCGTAAACAGTATTGTATTTAAGTTTTTGACAAATACTAAAGAGAGAGAGTATTATTTTTCGAACTTTCTATTTAGAAGTAGAGTTCTGGTATTGTAGAGATGGTAGTAATCGTTAATTTATTGCATCCGGTATATACACTAAGTCAACCGGCTCTCGGATGTAACCTCTTACAGACGAATGGCGTCAAATAGAGCATTCCTCAGTGCGCTTCTTCTTCGTACCCTCCCCCCCCCGCCTTCCTACCACCATTCTTCAAGGGCAGGAAATCAATTGCATATATACTTATATATATATAGCACTTATGTTGAGTAGGTTTATGTTTACCTGACTTTACCATAATTTACTCCACTATTATAAAACAGACTTAAATAATTAAAACAATCTTTTTTTATGTTATAATTTGATTTTTTTATTTATGACTAAGTAAGAAAATTGTAAAGATGTAAATACGGAAATTGTAAAGTTAATTCAAAACTTAAAACCAAAGCATCAGTTGAATTTAAGGCATCTGAAAAAAAACTTGTGTGGTTTTAAGAAACCACCGTAAAAGTGAAACTTTTTTTCACATTATAGACATTTAACTAAAAATTTTCGGAATAATATTCCATTAAGGGTATAAAAATTGCTTCATCAATCTTAATTTTATACTTAGAAAATGGGAATGATAATGGGAAATGATAAAAGTAGACTAGGTCTCCAACTAATATTTTTATTGAACTCTGTGTCTTAGAGTACGACATACATAATACTTAACAATTATTTAGATGATATACACATATTAAAACACTGAAAACAATATTTTATAATCGTTGAGTCATTTTGATCCGTTTTTCAATTATTTTCAATCATTCTATTATCAATTCCATCTTCATCATGAATTTCACAGTTTATAAATGTAACCAATATTTTATGGTAACTAAAATACGTGAACAGTGACTTACATTCGATTTTTTCAATGTATCTAGTAAAAACCGCATCGATACGAGCGCCTTTCACTTTATCCCTACTAGAGATGTTCATACAAAAAAAATATCGATATTTTTTTCGATATAATATATCGTAGTGTTCTATCGATACTTTGCGATATATTGTCCAACTATATCGATATTTTCGATATGTCGTAAGTAATTTGTTTTTATTTAACTATTCTTACAATATTAGATAGGTTTCAGGTTAATATAAGTAAAAACTGCTAGGATTAAGAAACGAATCAACTTTATTTATTAAAAATAAAACTCTATACTCAACTACATACTTTTTTACTTAACTTTATTTATAAATCCCAATATTTTTTCTCTAGACCTTGCAAAAACAAAATTTTGTTCACTCTTTTGGCTTGAAGTCTGCTTCTCTGTTGAGATAGGACCTGTGCGGCTTTTGAAAAAAGTCTTTCAGAGGGAACCGAGCTAGCCACCATAGTTAAATATTTAAATGCTATATTATATAATTTTGGGAACTGTATTTTGTAATCTGCCCACACTTCTAATGGATTTTCATTCAATCTACTAACTGGAGCCCTCAAATAAAGCGACAACTCATCTGATAGAGTTTCGTCTGTTTTATTCGTTTTCCAATTCCGCTGGACTAGTTTATGGTGATCACTCCAGAGGCTATAATCCGACAGGCTAATTTTATCGGAATTGTCCGAGTCCGATTCCGTTGCAGTACATAATTCATCCTGCTGATTTTTTTTCATCATATCTTTAATTTTACTAACGACATTTCCGCAGGCCAACGGATCTTCAAAATGAAGTTTTTTGAATCTTGGGTCCAATATTGTGGCAATAGCTAATGCTGATACCTGTTCGATGGCGCCCATTCGTTTGTTAATCTCGGCAAGAGCGCGTTTATGTACCTCCTTGATTAAAGGTTCTTCAATAATAACATTTTTCAGTTTTGATACCATGCAGTGCACTAAAGGAATGACCTTGCTGCTAGAGCAATATTTATCGCCAGATATTTCCTTAGTCGCTGCTTCCAGTGGGCGTAATATGTTAAGAAGCGATATTAACATTGTCAACTCCATACCCGTTAACATCGGCGGTGCTGTTTTATGACGAATCAAAATTTCGCTTACAGCATTTTTTAAATCAAGAAAACGTATGATCATAAATTACGTGCTATTCCAACGTGTAGGGACGTCCTGAATCAGTTTTGTTTCAGCTTTAACTGATTTACGCAACTCGTCACTTGCCACACAACTTTGTTTAAAAAAAGTAACAACATTTTTTACTTTCGTTAATATTAGCTGTAATTCTGGAATTCCCAAAATATGTTGAGCGACTAAATTTAGTGTATGCGCAAAGCATGGGATATGCTTTCTTTTCCCAAATGCAATTTCAACAGCCTTAACCATGTTTGCTGCATTATCGGTTATCACTGCCGTGACTTTATCAGTATTGAATCCCCACTCTTTACATGTTTTAGTGAGCATTTGTGCAATATATTCGGAAGTATGTCTTTCATCTAAGTGGTACACTCCTAAAGTTACAGAGTGAAATTCTATTTGGATGCCAAAATGAGCAGTTATTCCTAGGTAACTTCTCATTTGTAGGTCTGACCAAATGTCACTTGTTAAGGTAAGATTTTCTACATTGCATAATTTATTTTTCATGACTGTTGCTAATATATCATACTTCTCGTCTAACCAGCGTGTCACAGTGGTTCTGCTAGGAATCTTGTAATGAGGTGCTGTAACTTTCAAAAGATGCTTGAAACCTTCATTTTCGACTAATGAAAAAGGTTGATTGTCTTTACTGATCATGAACATTATTGCATTATTAATTCTTTTAGTTTTGTCACCAGTAGAGGTATACGCGTAAATTTCTCCAAAGCTACTTTCAATTGACCTCTGGCGTTTAAAAGGTAATTGCCTATCATAATCAATCTTGTGATCAATTTGAGAATCGTTAGTACTTATCTCGTTAGTATCCATTGGCGAGGACGACAACATTGAAATTGAAGGCGACAGTTGATATTCGTTTACGGTAAGTTTCGATATCGTGGCATGATCTTGTTTTGAAGTACTAGGGATAGGGTTTGACAAATCTGAATATGAATCTTTTGTAGCAGCAGCAGTATTTTTAGTATTTTGGAAAACTTCCAAGTAGACAGCTTTATGAATATTTTTAATATGTGCCATTGCATTGGAGGTATTGCCAGCCGTTTTAACATTTTTTTGACATAGCTTGCATCTGGCAGTTTTGTCGTCATTTTTTTCGTAATAGTTCCAAACAACACTTTTTTTATTGGGAGCCATGTTGAATGAAATTCTAATTTCTGAAAAGAAAAAGAGAACAGCGTGAAAAAGCAGTGAAAGCACAAAGAAACAGTCAGTAAAAACTAATGACAACTTAAAATGAAATAAATAATCTATAAAAATAAATTTAATAGACTGTGTCCCTAATCTCTTAAAAACAAACTGGTCAATTGATAATAAGTAAATTAAAGCTACATATTGGGGAATTTAACATGAATGCTAAGGCATTCAATTATTTATTATTTTATACTATTAAATAGTTATCTTTGATAGCGCTTTTAAATCACGTTATTTATACTTACTGTATGAATCCGATGAATCGTAGACGGTTATAAATGAAACAGATAATAATAATTGTCACAACTTGCTTCTTCTATACAATTCAATAATAGCCTTTTCTTTATATCGTTATACACACTAACTGTATTTACATTTTGTAAAACAAAACAAAACATACAAATGTTATTTATAGGTTATTTTGTATTAAGACCGAAGCGACAACATAGAGATATTATACATAGAGTGGGGAAGCCAGCCTAAAATGTGGCCATCGAACTTAAAAGAGATAGGTACATCGAAAAACCCTATCTGTCTCTATTATTTACGAAATTTCGTGCTTCGTCGGCGTCGTATCGTGCTTCGTCGGCGTCGTATCGTACTTCGTCGGCGTCGTATCGTGCTTCATCGTCCTCGTATCGTGCTTCGTCGGCGTCGTATCGTGCTTGGTCGGCGTCGTATCGTGCTTGGTCGGCGTCGTATCGTGCTTCGTCGGCGTCGTATCGTACTTCGTCGGCGTCGTATCGTGCTTCGTCGGCGTAGTATCGTACTTCGTCGGCGTCGTATCGTGCTTCATCGTCCTCGTATCGTGCTTCGTCGTCGTCGTCTCGCGCGTAATTCGTAATCGTAAATTGACTGACCAATTGTCATTTTTACTGAAATGCTAATCTAATATTTCAACCTAAGATAAAATTGGATTACAAATTATACAAAATTATATACTGTTTAATTTAAAGTATATTTTTTGAGTCAATAAAATGACAAAAACGTGTATTCTGTGTAAAAAAGAACCTATTCCTTTCGACAATAGTCGAAGTTTTCATAAGTAAGAAATTTATATTTATAAAATTATACTGTTTTTATAATTGTTATATACATATAAAAAATATGTTGGTAATATATAATGTGTAAAAAAAAAATATTATTATAATAAAGAAGTATTTCATTCTACTTATAAGAAATCGGCCGACCGTCACGCGACATGCAACACACAGACGAAAAAGTTTGAGACGATGTAATAAAAGTTTCACTTTAATAAATATTTTATTTAGAAGACAAAATGTTAAATGAATTTCGTATTAAGAAAACAAACATACTATTATTAAAAATAAAAGTAAAAAGCTACCTTTAAGTTATACATTAAACAAAATTATGAATATAATTTAAATAATACTTAAATTATATATAAGAAAAACGCGACAAAAAAATTCAACAAATTCAGGTTGACTTTTCTTCACCTAACTAACTTCTGAATGGTTTCGCTCCATTTCAACTTGGAAAGCTTTGAAATTAGGAACTGGGGATAAAACTATTTAGTCCAGTGTTTTGAAGGCCGCTTTAACTCCAAGTTCACACGGTTACAAGCCGATTTTTTATTGATTTAGGAAAAAATATACTTGCTGAATTAAATTGAATTGATGTCCTAAATTTCTAACCAAATCATTTTCTATAAATAATATTGTTCATAATTTTTGTAGTTCTCGACTTATAAGAACTCAAACCGACCGACATTGTGGTTTGTAGAGTTACAACACTAATTAACTGTAAGTTTTCACACAAAACTAATAATTAAAGTGATAAGTAAGTTAGACCTTAAAAACTTTATTATAAGCCTTGTAATATATAGTTACATAAAAAATAAAAATAAAAGTACCTCTTGTGTGCGTTAAGTCTTATATATTCGTTGTTTGCAGACGTATAAACCAACCTCAGACAAAGGAAACTTCATTTTTTACTTCTTTTACAGACTTTAATTAAATCCCCTTTCTCATGACTTTTACTGTTTCAATGGAATTCTATTAGAGCAAACAGCTAACCTTTTAAATAATTCGTCCAAAGTTACTCGATTTAACCTTTAATTAATTACATTTAGTGTTAAGTAAGAATTTTTTGGGGAAAATCAAAACTATGAAAAATATTCTACTGGCTTAAAGTGACCGATTTAATATTTGTAATGGCTAAAAGTATTATAAATATTAAAGTTTATTTATTTGGCTCTTCTGTATTGCTGAATTGTTCATTTTATAAAACTTCGGTGATCATTGTACTCAGCCTGCCAAGACTTCTAAATTAGTACCATCATGTTACAACAGGTGCGCCATGATATATTTTAGTTGCAATCCTGTTTCCGTTATTTGTTGGTTCTCTACGTTCTAAGTAAAGTGTTCAAGTTTTTTTTGTTGGTAACATTGGAGCACGTGTTGGGTAACACGGTTTTAATATTAGGTCCTTACTTGTGAAATTACCGTTTTATAAGTAAAATAAAAATTGTATTATTGTCTATGCATTTTTGCCACTCTACAGGTAGTTCATAGTTTCCACTGTCGAAAAAAAATGTTACAAGCAATAAAATCTTTGAAGACGGTTGGGACTGTCTCATCGGAATTGAATTTTTTTCCTTGGTAGAAATTATCCAAATTACAAAATAAACAGTCCAAATGATTAGGGTAAGGTCCGGGGAGTATGGTAGGCGTCTAATTTACAGACCATCTGACGTCAAGTATAGGGTCTAGCGTTGTCTTGTAGTAGAAGTTGGTAAGAACAAACCCTCAGTCTCGGCTATTCAACCGATAGCTCTTCCATTACGTTTTGACATTTTTTTCGGGATGAACTTTTGTTTAGGACATGATTTGGTCAGTTTTTCTGAACTCAACCGTAGTGATGATCTACAATTACTTTACAAGATTCATTTTGATAATACAATCAACGATATGATTCAAAATTCTGTTGTTACTGTGACGGTTCATTAATATAACGCATTAGTCAATACGTCTTTGTTAGTGAGTTTATCCAATTTTACAATTTGTTTTATTATAATTAAAGTGTTCTATCACTCACACGCGGAACCCTACCGCTGACTCTAATTTATAAAGGATCCATTTCCGCGACCACGTATAGGATTATCAAAAAGAGTCTCCAATAGTCCATATGGCTAGTCTTCCGAGTAAATATTTCCAAAACAAAAACGCTAAAACTAAAAACCGTGCTATCTTTAATAGTAGCTTTTTTATAAAGATCATTAATTCTTTGAGCTCCTTTTTACAGCGTTGGGGTTTTTTAGTTGAACATTTTAAGTTTATCATTTTATTAACTAAATAATGTAAAAAAAAGGTTGAAAATAAATGAATAAGTCAATTCAATACAGACAAAGATGTATCTCAAATAAAAAGAAAAAAATGGGATGCCAAGCAAAAAACGTAGATCACGTTAGTGTCAAGTTTCTATCTGTTATCATATTTTAGTCGATTAGAAATATTACATTGATGACTTTAATCTCTAGTTCGCAAACATAAACTGTAAATTTCTAGTAGTCACGCATTTTAACGAATTCAAATAAGTAATTTGCATAAAACCAGAGAGTGGTGGGCGTGACCAATCGAATAAATTCAATTTCACTTAATCACTTACTAGATGTATTCGTAAGTTGACCAACCATTAGCTTAGCGAACTATTATATTATTAAAATTACTTTTCTATACGTATTCGTATAAAGCTTTAAATCAAACATTATCTTCGTATACATAAGTCTGTTTTTGTAAAAACTGAAAGAAGAAAATTACATAACAAGCTACGGAACTTTCAAGCAATTTCAAACAAAATAAATTCTTAAGGTTTTAAAAGAAATCGCCTCGTTACGAATGAAATCGATGGTGAGCATTAGACAGTTGAAATTTATTGTTTTTGTAAAGACCATTGGAATTCTTTTAAAACTTCTTGAATAATTGAGCTATTCGAGATGGTTATTTAAAAAAAAATATAAATACGAATTTTACTTTCATAATTTATTTAATTTTATGAATCTTGTTTTATTTTTATGTAGCAAGTAAATTATCCATGTTTAATATTATTTCAAGAGCCTCCAAAATTACAATAACACACGCAAACAGAAATGTATAAATACATTTCACCTAAATAATATCTTATATCGTAAGTTATACCATATAAGTTTTAACAGGAGAAATATTCAATATTTCTACATTTGTATGAATGCATTTTCATTCATTCTATTCATACATTCACAATGGTGGCCAATTGATTCAAATGAAAACCACGCTTCAATAGAAATTTATTATTTAAGCCCCTACTATAAAATGTGTTGTAAGTCGTATACATTTTGTTTTTTAATGTTTCTTTTTTTCCATTCTAGTATTATTTACAGCCATGTTATGTAATAATATGAATAAGTTTTGTTATTATTCATGATTGATAACCTTCCAGACTTAATAAAGGTTTAACTAGAAACCAAATTATTATGAAATAGTAATGATTAAGGATATATTACACCGATTATGTATTGTTTTTAATTATAGTGATTAAAAACCAAACCACTTATTGAGTACAAGACACTGTTTGTCTGTTTGTCTGTTTGTTTCTTGTGGCACCAAAAGAGACCTTTAAAAATGAATGGGATGGTGTGGGTTTATTATCTAAATGAATGAATAAATATCTATAGGATGATATTCACTTAAAGTATTTTTTAATTATCGCGAATGTCGCTGGCAATAACTAGTTTATTCTTAAATATAAATATGAAGTAAAATAAATAAAACATACACTAACGTTTAAATGTATATGTGTTTGTATAATATTTTCTTACATACAAAGTAAATGCAGTAAATATGATTTTGGAAAAATTATTAAATATATTTTTTTAATAGACACAATATAATATTTCACTGCGGATTAAATATAAAAATAGTATAACTAAAATAGTTAAAGTAGTTTATTGGAATTATAATAGTTTATAGCAAACAAAATAGTCTGCTACACAGATTTCGAGTGCTCGAGAGTCCACTTAACGATAGATCACTAATAGCACTATTTGGACAGTATTATTCCTTTTGCACCAAAAATAGCATTTCAATCAGCAGTAACCAGATTATGGGCTGATACGTTGAGTTAGTTCGAATGTACTGATTTGATTCGCAATTAGATACTCTTGATAGAAACCAGATAGATAAGATTTATAGGCAAATTATATGTCATATCTGATCTATATTTAGTACTGCGTAGTCATGTATTTTTATTTAACACATCTTTTGTTTAAACTTTAATAAAATTCAATATGTCAATAAACTATAATAAAATTCAATATGTCGATAAATGTCAATAAGATACGTTTACGATTACTCAATTTGTAGTTAAAATAATAAATTTCTTCGTTTTTTTTATTTCGTCAATCAATATTAAATAGCTATGTGAAATAAGAAAAATCATGTTAAGTCTATTATATAAATATATTCATACTATGTTACAGAATGCATTTAATGTTATATTAGTGTTAAACTAATCGAAATCTTGGAAAAAAAAATTATAGCTCGAAGCGCGCAAAGCCCGTCACTAGTAATAGCTCTATAATATACCTACTAACTATAATATATTATAATGTCATACTTGATATATTGTTTCAGAACTATTCATCTAAATAAGATCATTGATATCTACATCTTTCTTAATATTGTTGAAGGCAACTTTTAACTTTAAGCTATATTCGAATATTAACTAACATCATGACATGTGTGGAATATCTCCTATAAAAGGAGGAAATATTTTTAATGGTCCTGAAATAAAATCAAGCAAAAATAATATGTTTTAAAATATCTTTAAACATGTATAGCCATGTTAAGCTTATTTAAATTTATATAAATATAGAATGAACATTAAAACGATACGGGCAAAGACTCGAATCCGCGACTACTGGAAAACCGTCCCGTCGCTCTACCAACTGAGCTACCGTATCGCTGTCCGCCCCGATGAATTAAGCATTCCATATTTGATCGTGATATATTCCACACATGTTATGATGTCAGTTGATATTTGAATGTAGTTTAAAGTTAAAAGTTGCCTTCAACAATATTAAGAATAACAATATTATTTCCAGTAGTTCGAGTTCGGGTTCGAGTCCCTGCCCGTATCGGTTTATTTTTCATTGAATATATATATATAAATATAACAAATTTAATATAAGATTAGTATAAAAAAAATTAATGTTTCAAAATTTATTACAATTTACCTTTTGTAAATAAAAAATGTAACTTAACCTTCGTTACTTTCTTTATTGTCATCAGCAATAAATAAATAAGCGTTGCTTATTTAACGACTTACTAAGGTTTCTTTTTGTGTCGGTCATAAATATCAACAGACGCTTGTAAACACACAACCAAAGCAAGACCAAAAACGAACTTTGTTACAAACATTGAAGCAAGGACACACTTGGAATACACTCGGGACACATCTTGGTACATAGGACACTGAACTTTTTTCTTCAAATTTACCAAACCTGAAACTTAATCTTAACTTATTATTTAGTTAAACGAAAATATCATACAACATATTCACGGTTATATCGCAAGATAAAAACAATGGATTCGCTCGGTCTAGAAGGTATTCGAGATTGGGTCTTATTAGAGAATTCCTTCGATTAGGCAGTCAATGCGTTTCGGTCGAGCAGAGTTTTCGTCTGGTGTAAGTAAGGAGATTACTGTAAGATTTAAGTTAAAGTAAAACCTTTCTTATTTCAACCAGTCTTATAGCACTTAAAAACGTTCTGAGTCTAGTTGAATGTGTCCAAGGTCAATGGATAAGTACCGGCAAAAAACTCTATAGATACTGTTTTAGACTTTTTTTTTTAATGTTTATAAATTTATGTCGTTGTTCTAAATTGTCGATGCATGTGCTTGAATATGGTAAACTTATTTAAATTTTAAATAAATATAGAACGAAAAAATCACTAATAAACGGACAATGCAACGCAGACAATAGCTATCAATTGCGGTAATATAACCAGCACAGCGTACAGAACATATACAGAATTTATGTATTTTTTTAATGAAATTAAATAAAAAAAAAACAATCATATGTCCTCAATAACTATGAGTTGTTTAAAAGTTCTGTGTCCGCTTAAGCTTAATAAACCGCTACATTCTATAACCTGTACCACTTAAGCGGAAATATAATTTGGTATAGCAGTTTTATAAGGATACACGTATCAACAAGGTCAAGTTTTTTTGTATTTTCCGCCAATAGTAGTTGATTTTCCGAAAAGAAAGTGATGACTTTTTTATTTCTTTTGTTGCTCTGTGAAACTTTTATATGCCTACGATTCTAGATACTCTACATATACCTACTTTTATTACACCAATCTCCCTTTTATAGTATAGATAAGTAAATAAAACTTTCTCCCTTACGTATAACGAATTTTTTTTTTTTTTTTTATATAACATTTAAATACATTTTAAAACTTATATTAGATTAATATCTACTTCAAATAATTGTAAAAAACCACTACTTAAATTCTTTATAAGCAAGTTATGCTTATTTATCTTTTAAAATAAAACATTATGAGATAATGCATCAACACAAGCAAGGAAGGCACCTTTGGAAATTTGTCCTCATTACGTGGCTTGATGAATTGTTAAACAACGCTATATATCCAAGTCAGGATGGAGGCACAATCTATTAGGTTTATTTCAAAAATCCTAACATTTCTTATTTAGCAGTATAATACAATATTGAAAAGATATCAAAATTGTCCAACTAATGTTCTCATATGTATATCATGTCCTGTAACATTCAGCTACTCGCCACGCCTGAACGCACCCGAAAAAAAAAACAAATTTCCATCATATGAATATTTTGTCGCGTCCAGGGACCGTCAATTCAAAGGCAATCATTGGTACAACTCCACTAGAGGGTCGTCAATAAAGGTTATTATATTAGATAGAAAATTGGAATAAAGTTCATAAATAAGGTATACGTACAGGAAAATTTCTTTTGCATTTCCAATTTCCCAGGAGAATCGTCTAATTTGTGATATTTTTTATGAATACATGTTTATTAAGTAATAGTTACATATATTATCATATTAGGTTGTTTGTGTGTCTATTTTATATCTGAACTTTTTAACTTAACCAATAAGATCGTCTTTACATAATACATTTACGTAACAGACGCTGTTGTTAAGTTTTTAATATTTGTTTTCCCAAAACATATATAAATACATAAATTATTATATAAATGGTTATATGTTAAAAGATAAAATAACAAAATCCTCACCTTGAATAGGTGGTACTGACCATTCAGTACCAGGCGATATGATGGTGATGAATAGGTACTCAAGGTCAGGATTTTGTTGATTTGTAATGGATTTATCCACGACAATTTTGGTTGTTAAAACAAATCGAAAGTAAAATAACTAACGTTTATGCGTTGATATAGTGCCAAGTAACAAATAGTATGGTCATGCAAGATAATATGTAATACTCAATTACAATATAAACGTAGCCATTCCTACGTAAACGATTAGCAACTTCTAAAAATAATGTTTCCTTTAATCTACAAAGAAGCTTCCTTAAAATCCTCACATTAGAACAGATTTAAACGTAATAAAGCCTTCCAAACTATTTGCTTTAATAAGGTAAAGGATTTTGTGTAAGCTCAAGCCTCTATTTTCAATTTCTTTGATCGTCCACCCGTGACGGTCGAAGACTTTCCAACTAAATTACATAGACATTCAAGAACAGGGTAAAGGGATTTGCAAAATAAATACTACAAATGATATACCTAGAAAAATATTCATTTAATTATTAAATCTTATATTCATTTTTTTTGTAATATGTTTTCTACGACCCAACACTTATTTGAAGTATGCATTTATTACGATGTATCCAATTATATAAATGAATCTTAAATTGAATTATAACTTTAAAATGTATTGTTACTCAAACTGATTCCGAGCTGAGTAAACAGAGAATTCAATATATTTTTGTATTTTTTCTTTACATTACAGCAAACAGGTTTTTCTCAAAAAGTTTGGTTTATAATGGTAAGGTTTGGGAGGAAGATTTTGAAGTATTGGGAGCGCTACACCAAATAGTATTTTAAATTTTAATGAATAGTCCATTCTTATTTCTTATAAAAGATATTTGAAGCCAAAGTCCATCGTTTGATCCACCTGCTGGGTTTCCTTATGAGATATTAAAAACAGCTGATCAAATAGGTTGACCCAAAAGATGGTATAAAATCAGAATATTAAGTTTTTTACTTTGAATAATCGACATCGATAAATAAAATAGCAAATATTTATAAGTGAATAATTTATTATATAATTTTAGGTTTCCTCCTCGTTTAACAACCCTATTATACCCCAACTGCCTAGAGGCGATATGGCCATAGAAAAGAACCCTGCAGAACAGAGAACACTATACATAAACGGGTTAACCACTCAAAAATTTTACGATTACTCCATCACTCATCGCCTCAGAGGAACAAAACGGAATCGACTTTGCCTTCGGGCCTAGGTTTTTATCCAATTATTATATACATTTAGTATTTTCAATTATCTTCACACGTAAACAAATAAAATTATAAATCTTAAACAACATTTAAAATTTTATTTCAAATGTAAAATGTGGTAATATAAATAAAAATGGTTTTATCATTTTAATGTTGGCAAGCCCCAAGCAGCGGCTAACTTAGTTTAGCTTTCACTGATAGCAGCTTTAAGAATCTGTTTATTCCATAATTTGAGTACACTTATACTTAAGCAATAAAATTCTCATAAAGTTTAGAATTATTTTCAGTTTATACTCTTTTTTGTGTTTAACGTATTTCACTTTTACGATTAAATTGACTTTTACGTTACGTAACGGTACGTTATTTATCGTTCAAAAACCAGTTTTGAAAGATGAAAGTTTTGAAAGATGAAAGTTTAACCAGTATGAAAGATTTATCCTCACTTTGTAACAAAAAATATTTAAAAAGAACTTATAAAATGTCCTAAACTTGATTTATTTTCATTATGTTGAGGTTAACGATGATTTCGGAGTGATCCCGAAAATATGATTTACGGTATCTGAAACGAACACTGAATACGCGTTTGTTGACAATGACGGTTTCCCAAAATCAAAATAATGATATTTAATAAAAAGGTAAAATGAGAACACTTACATATTTTAAGCACAAATAAATATTATTTTATTTGCGATGAACTATAAAAAGCTTCTAGAAAAAAATTAAAAGCCATGTTATGACCTATTTTATTTGTAAAGATGAAGTAGCTCATACACGAGCGTAAATTATCAGATTTTCTCAAAAAAAGCATTTGAACTAGACTTAAGCGGTTAGAATAATTTGACATTTTGAGATATAACCCTACTCAAATGAATAAGTATACAATACGCACGATGTAGTTCGAAGAATGTCAGCTACTTCATTACGGCGGTTAATACATTCGTTTATTTCCTTCAATCTCGTTGAATTTTATAGAAGAATTCACAATGTGATCATACTGAGAGTTACTAATAAGAATATTATTATAACCATGAGATTATATTTATTATTTAACTAAGTTTAATTTCGGTAAACATAAATTAAGCTATCATTTAAAATAAATATAAATAAAATCTAGATAATCTCCAATAAATGTCAAGGACAGAAAACTGACTAGCCATTTGAAATATTCCATTTCATGAGAATAAATATTCATAATATTAAATATTGCCTTATTTTTAATAACACTACGCTATATACGTAGCTACAATAGATACGTAGATAGATACGTAGTAGATAAATATGAATATTAATTTTATCTAATATTCATATTGTTAAGGCCTGTTGAAGAACTTAATTTGCAACATGCTATGAGAATATAGTATGTCGTTGTACGAACTAAAACTGATCTCTCAATCCCTTTTTTTTTGTAGGAAATATACAATAAACATTTTTTATATATATAGTTATGGTACCAAATGAAAATATATCATTTATAATTAAGTGTATATTAATATTTTTTTAAAAATTCTAAGACTATCTAATTCTATCTATCTAATTCTTTGTGTTTCTAAAGATCATTAAATTTTTCTACAACTATGAGTCTTTATAGGTCATAGATCTCATAGTCATCCTATGGTCATAGATCTACTGAGAACAAAATGATAAATAAAACAATATCTTACATTCTTTGCAATAAAAAAGGTTAGTACAATCGACCTTAAATCTTCATCAAAAATAGTTTTAAAGGAATTGATTTAAGTCATAACTCATGCAAAACATTTTATCCTGAAGTGCCTTTTATTTTTCACTTTATTTGCGATAAAGCTTTCTATCATATCAGATGAAAAAGGTTTATTTTACATTTATAATCGGATTACGAAAGAATTATTTTGGATAATGCAATTGTTATTATTGTTCCATAGTAAAAAAATGTTATAGATACATATTGGATCTGTTTAGTTTTAATTTGATAACAATTGTATGATAGAATTTGCGGTCAATATTAAAATTAACTAAATTTAAATTGAATGTGTATTGTTTTAACGCGGCCTGTGGTTGGTACAGAGATCGTGCGGTGATGCATTGCGGTATTGTCTTCTTTCATTGACGGCCTGAAATACGTATTGTATGTATGAATGTATGGTTTATTAGTAATAGCAGTCATTATATTCGGTATTGTATTGAATTTGATGTTAATATAAGAAAATGCATATGGTTTACGACACAATATTCCTTAATAATTAAATTATGGTCTATATAAGATAAATATAAAAAAAATACATTTTACATAAATTTAGCACCAATAAAATATACAGAACCTAAAAAAATATTTTTTAGTATTTTAAAAATAAAAATATTTTGTTGAATTATTTATCTCTTCGCTTACGAAAAATACGGAATACGTAGAAAAATTAATCTGCCTCGTGAATATTCACGTACGTAAAACATTTTCAGCATTAAACGAGCGGATATGAACCGACGGAGGCACTATCACAGAATACTCTAATATATGGATATGTTGAATAAAATAAATAAAAATGCCAAACTTTATATTTGGAATTAAATACCAATAAGGATTATTTTACAAATGAACATTAAAATAGGCTTATAAAAACGATATACGATTACAATTAATAACATTTTGATTTACATACATATTTTGCTGAAATCGTTAAATAATTCTAATTGATATTAACTATCAAATACTAATAACATAAATATAATTTTAAACCAGAAAGCCAAAATATGAAAAGCCTATTTATTGGGCAACAATTTCAAGTAGCAATGGTAATTGCAAACACTATTTTGGCAAGCGTCCGTGTCGTAATTATTAATGCCACATCCAAAACATTTCGTACGTGAATGTACACGTGAATCTCATCAGTTATGGAGTATCGGCTACATTTCATCTCAATTCGAACTGAAAATTACTTTACAGTGGACGTATGGTAACAGCAAAAATGATTTAAAAATTAATTAATATATAGAATGAATGAATGTTGTTGTTAAAACGAAAAGACGGTTCGGAAATTAATATAAGTACCTTGTCTATGTTTAGTAGGTCATTTGGGCAAACTAAGTAAACTTCTCTGTCAACCTGCTTGCCATCAACATATAATTTGCATTCAAATTTATTAACAAAAATGTTATATTGGAATTCCTTCCAATTATTATGTAAGTGTACATCATTATGATAAAATACATATATGGAACTTTTTATATTCAAATGATATTGGGAAAATAGATTCCGTGTTAATTATATTTCAGTGCAACTTTTTACATTCAAATGATATTGGGAAAATAGATTCCGTGCTAATTATATTTTTCATGTGGAATACTATTGCAAAGAATACATTTTATTTGAGCACGTTTATTATAAATAATGAACATGTAAAAATATTATAATAGATTGGAAATATCGATATTAGCTGTAAAATGTTATAGTATAGTTCAGATAGCAATAAAAAAATTTTTGCTGTAAGAATAACTTACTTAATACTCTCTTTATATAAAATTGTCAATGGTATTAAAATGTAATTTAATAGATTTTTTGTCTTTCACTCACTTAGTAACGAATATATGTGTTACATAAAATGATATATCGGTATTGATTAACATAACAATAACGCGAAGCCGTTTCCAGAAATCAGTTAAACTGCTATATATATATAACAATATTAAATCCAATTATGAAGCCTAGTTACTGTAAAAGGGAGGCATTATGGAAGTAATTAATAACAATGTCTTTTACAGTTCTCAGTTAATATTTCACAATAATCACAGCATTTTATAACAATTATGGTCTTATTTTAGAACCATCTGAACGATCCAGACTATATTTCATAACGATAAATTTTGAATTTAAGAACCATTGAATACGTATTTTATAGCTACATGTTAAAAGATTTGTTGCTTTGAGGATTTCGGCTTGAAATATTTTACCGAAAAATTATTGTGCTAAACAAAGACATACGATATATTTTGTTTAAGACAATTAAATTGGACAAAAATATATGTCTGATCTTTATTAAGCCAAAATCGGTATTTTTTTTAGATTTGACAGAAAATATATTACAAAGTCCACTTTTTTATTAAACTACAATTTCAAAGAAAAAAGATACTTTCTCAGCCATGAGTTCACCGCCCCGTTGATCGAGTGGTTAGCGCAGACGGCTAACGTATAGCGGCGCAATGAGGCTCGGGTTCGATCCCCGACAGGGACTGTCATGTATGTGTTGAGCATAGTTGTCTGTATTTCTGGATTTGGTCGTTTATTAAATATATTCTCAGCATTTATAATGTTTATTTATACGTATTTGTATCGATGTCACCCTTAAAAATAATAAGCAAATAAATTGCTTACTTAGGGGTCAGATCAATGTGTGTAACTTTTCCTGTATTATTAATAATTCTTAACCACATTTTTATATATTTTTTTTTCCTAATATTCTTATTAAATTAGAAATCAAACGTAGTAAATGATTAAACCTTATAATACCTATTTGGATATTCTGTCAGTAGCACTCTCGTAGCTCGTATATCATAACAGAGTGCCCGTAGCTGTGCTACGTCATTCGTAGCCACCTTGTAGCAACAGGGTAATATTGGAAACTTAATCGTGACTGGCTTTTAAAGTTATATTTCTTATTATCTAATAATTCAGAAAAATAAATAATTATTAAAGGATTAAATTATTTAAATATTGGCTATTATGGATACTAGTTTTAATGGATAACATTAAAATTTCTTAAATCTTAAACTCTTAGTATTATAATACTAGTCTTATTTCTGGTTTAATTTATAAGGCATTGAATAAGACTATAAAGGCTTTATATCAGAATCTATAAATAAGATTCAAACAAATAATATACACCTGATCATTTAAATTAAATCCACGGAACCTCTTTTCCAATAATCAGCTTCAACTTAATATTTTATACCCTCAACTATTCCCGTAAATCCTGTGCAGCTGGTGGTGATAAACTAGAGTTGCCATGACAACGTAAATCATTGGAGAATCTTGCGGACTTCATTCTGAATATATCAACGCTTTATGATTTTGAGAGTACAAATCGTAATTAAATAAATGTGAATATTTATTTTATTTAAGCATCGTATAGTATTTTTGAAATGCTCGTTAACTTAAAATTAGAATTACTATTTAGCAAAAGTTTATAAATTTAAAATATTTATATAAAAGGAATGGTTTTAAAAAATGAATTATACTTTTTTGAATTTAAACAAATCTCCAGGTATTTAAAACACAGCCACCCTCGCTTTCTGATTATTTGATTTGTCGCTTTCTCCGCCAGCGATATAATACTAGTTCATCTTACACAAATAAAAGTAAAAGAAAAAATAACAGCTTTGTTGGTTTAAAAGTATATAACCTGTTTATTATTTGAAAAGATATTCGATTTTTTACTGAATGGTGAAGGAAGTTGCGGATGCTAGGAGAGGGATTGGGTTTCAGGAGGAACGGAGAAGGTTCGGAGGAGGGCTTTGAAAAATAGGAAAAAGACATTAAGCTTAAGGTTTCAAGGTGCCTTATGAAGTTTAGCAAATAACTAAAATATTGTGAAATTAATGTGGTGCTACATACTTCATAAAAATATAATTACAATTACATGAATAATTGTATAAAGCTATTAAACTTGTATTTGAAATGAAGTAATGTAGAGTTCGTTAGTGAAGCGGACGTCAATTAATTGGCCGAGTTGACTGACTGCTCATCGGCTGTTCCTTGATTGAATAGTGATGTCTTTATTTATCGATAATAGTGTTCATGATTTTTTTGTTAATTATATATTATTTATTTGAAAATGTATGACATAAATTCGTTAATTATATATATATTGTCGTGAACAGTTAGTAATAGAATGAAGTAGAGCAGACTAGCGTAGTTTTATCTTTATTATCAACGCAATCTAATCCTATTACATGTAAAGATAGTAATGTTTAAAATTGGGAAAAAACAAATTATTATATTGTAAAACCCACATTGTACACAATTTGATCTTTGCACAATTCTATCGACAAGGCCCATTACTAGCGAGCAGGTGGGCAACTTAATTGGGATGCCATTTTTGCGCGGCGAACCGTAGCCCGCGAGGCAAGAAAGTCAATTTTGTCATCCATTCCATTATTGCAGCCGGCTGACGTTTATTGTCGCCTAATGGAACCGACTAGGTACTAGTCAATGTATTCACTAGGCTGTTTAGCTAATGGACCCAAATGGTAACTTTTAAAATGACTACTGTCTTGATTTGTACTGCTCAAGTAACAATGAACCATATTTCTCATAAGTAGAGTTCTATTTATTAAATCACAGATTTAAATTCATAACATAAATCATTTAGAACAATATTGTATTCATAAATAATTTAAAGCAATATATTTAGAACACATTTTTTATATATAATAATAAATTGCATCTAAGGATTGAAACTACAACATTGTATTTGAGATTAATTTTATATTTCATATTGCTTTGAAAAATATAATCATTTATTTTAATTTTCTACTTCGATTACTTTTAAAATAAGTTGTTACTCGCCCTTTTATCAAAGGTATTGTGAAGAATTGATGCCTCTTTATTTCGTAGACTGTAAAGCACTTCAGATCTTTGAAACTTAGATATGAGCTAAATTTCGTTATAAATCTCTCTTACAAAGCTTTCAACTAAATATTGGATACAATATATTAATTTTTTCATAACCTTATATAAATTCAGTATTATATTTTTTAATGCTAAATTAAAAGATACAAAATAAATCACTTCTCATATCATATAAAATCTTAAAAAAATAGGTTAATTTAACTTGGCAAAGGCGAATTGGCGCCGTCTAAGTTAATTTACTGTTATCTATTTTTACATTTAAAATGTAAATTTTAATGTACTAAAACAAAAAAATAGAGCAAATAGAGAACAAATTATTAAGTTGACAGTATGGGTATGGCATTGACGCTTGTCTCCATTGTACATAAATATTAATTTAAATTATACATGTAATTAAAGAGCGATACTTTATAAATATGTGTTAATTACTGGCTTCTGTTAATTTGATTTAGTTGAAAATAAGTCAAGAGTTGTGATTGGCTGTCGATTTCACCAATAAAAAAAACTCCTAATTCGAAAAAAAAAATTTTTATGATTGGTTTTTGATTGGCACATTTTTTTAATAATAAGCTAGTTATTATTATTTTTGTAAGGGTGATTCTAGAAACGATTTCAATAATTATTCTATGAAATGATATATTTCTTATTACTTTATAATCTTCTTTGTTAATTTAGTTATATAACATTTTTATTTCATCTATAAAACGAAAACACCGAAAGTTTTTTGTGGTAGCAATAATTTAATATAAATTCCCTTAATACAGTGGAAGCAAACTTTAATTTAGTCAATATATTATTCCAGTCAGGATTTGCGTGTTTGTTTGGTGAAGTATCATGTTACGTGTTCGCAATTTGAATATTATAATTGTTTTTTGCTTACCACATATTTTTATGTTGTTTTTATAAGAGTTTAGTTTTAGGTTATCGTGCCTCTTTATTTCTTTGTTATAGATTTACTACCAAGTTAATAACTATTTTATTTAACTTATTATTTCAACTATAGTTTAGCAAAAATTAAGATGATTTTTAGTTTGTTAATGAATAAAACATTTATTTTAACAAATGTCTTATGAATAATTCAAAGAGTGTACTAAATTCAATGAGATAAAACCCATGAGGTTACATAACTCAAGTAAAACTATTTTGGTCTTAATGACTTGCCAGTACGAGGTGTCAAGTACTTGCAAGTCTACTAGCTTCACAAAAAGAAACATGGTTTCAAGGTGAAATTTACAAGTTACAACGAATTCTTTTAAGCTTTTTGATAAAAGGTATGATTATCATGATATTTTTTTTTTTAAATATAAGTAAAACATTCATTTTTTTTAATATCTTGCATTTTTGAATCAATCTATGAATATACGTTGCTATATTATTTTTATTTACTACTATCAAAAACTAAAATTCTTCAGGGTTTATTGGTTTTTTCGCTCAAGGAGAATATTTTTGGGCATGTCTTAGTTAAAGTATGATATATATTTATGACATATGGAATTTAAGAAATACAAATTTATATTCTTTTCTACGCCATGTTGTATGTACTGTAAGGAGAAAATCTTCGGATTACATAGTATTTTGAGTGTTAATCAAAGTTTTATTAAGAAAATTATCAGAAATGCATCAGCTAAACAAAAAGTCATTAATCAACTCGAATTCTCTTTCAAAAAGAAAATACTTCGTGGATACTTCGATTTTTCAGTTTTCAGTAATGTGTTGCTCGTTAATTGGATATGTTCCTTTCATCGCTAAAGGTCGATATCTCATATTTGGTATTCATTACATAAATGTCAAACAATTCGCCTTAAAAAAGTATTGATCATTAAAAAATCAAGTTCCTATTTAAAATACACTTTTAATATAAAGCTGGTGTTGAACATTTTCTATAATCAGCTCGCGATTGCTATCAAGGGATTGGATTGAAATCGACACTCTATTGTTAGAATAAGAATTGTTGGAGCTTTTTATTTATTTTGTATCGGTAACAATAGTAAACCTGATATTAATAAATGTCAGGCAGAAATGCAAAATAATTGTCTGAATTTTTTCTTTTAACCATCATTTAAAATATCTTTCTAGAGACTAATTGATTTTTGATTAATCATTAATTTACAGTAAAAATTACAAAATACCTATAAACTACCTACGAATTTACCTTAATATACATTTTCAAGTAGTTGTAAATATTTGAAATAGAACTACCATTTTCATGAAGTATTTCAAATATTTCGCAGTCATGCGAATAACAGCTTACCAAAATTTCGTCGTATGGGCTTGAATCATTTAGTATTACATTTTCAGAGATTCTTCAAGCGGGAATTGTGCAAGTATAATCCATCTTTTCATAAGTTTCATAAGTAATTACATGTATAGCCGTATTAAAAGCCTCAACTTTGGTTTTGACTAATATTAAAAAAAATACTAAATTATTAATTTTATTATTTTCTGCTCGTTATAATTTGATAACCAAATCCAAGGCTAAACTATTTTAAAAGAATCAAAATTGCTTATTTATGAAACTATACTTGCTTGTATCAAGGAGGAAATGTTCAAGGAGAAGAGTCGGTAAGAAACCGCTATAATAACTGTTAAGCACTGTCACTTTTGAATTTATTCAAATGTAGGTAACTGATCAATGCTCAAAATACGAATAGCCTGATAACATCGGTATAATTATATTTCCTTTTTGTATCTGATTACAAGTTCATCTTAATTTAATTTACCCGAAATAGCATCATAAATCATAAATGCCATTTTGAGTCGGCTAAAAATATTCCATACATCCCATACATCACGTAGCCTCAAAAGAATATGTTCTTTATGCTATGTATCTACGTCATAAATTCGTTTCAAAGAATCCGTGTCCCAATTACGCCCTGAACACTAGCTTCCAGAAAGTTCGATGAAACCAGTTGGCTGGAATATTGTAAAACTTCGTAAGTGGAACAAGGCTATTGTTTTTCTGATGCGCTAACGCGGGCTGATTTTTACTATTGTAATAATTGGTGAAAGGCGTCAGTGTGTGATTTACCACAAACCGCTTCATATTTTTGGGTTGTGCTTGAATAGCCACAGGTTACCTAAGTTACTTCTCAGCCTTGTGTCTGCGTACAATATGTTGAACTGTTGGCCTGGAGTCAGTCACGTTTCAAATAGATGATATAATATTATTGTTTCAAACACATGTTTCACATTACAAATTATTTAAAACTGATGATAATTATTTATTTTAATTAAATAATTAGCTTACAAATATTTATATTTTAATAAGATGTAGCCTGTACATGTATGTGTGTAAATGAATGCTTATATGGATACAAAGGGTCGGAATAAATGTAATTTATGCATCAACGAAATTATTTAATTGTATTTACGTAATCTCTGTGTAATTAAACAATATATTTTCACGAGCAATAAATATATTTAAACATAAAGGTGTAAATGATTAAAAATGAATTTAATTTAAATAAGTACTAATTGAATTTGTTTTGTTTCAGGTACCACAAACCCAGCGCAATAAATGACTTAATCACAAATAAATGGCGATTGCCTTGTTATAAATAAAACTCTAAAATGACAGTTTCAGATTAAATTATAATGTGAAATACCAAAATGTAATTAACGTAAACATGTTCGCTAAAACAGATAGATTTTGGGACCGCAGAAAGTATAAAGTTACACGATGACATCGAGTAATCGATTCCACGGCTGTATAAAATAATCGATTAAAGTTGATCTTCAATTTGCCTCTCTATACGCTTTTTTGTGTGTCGCATAGAACGTGTGTGATTTTAATTAATTTGCTAGATTAGTTTTGTTAATTTTCTTTAATTTTGGGTTAAATGTTCAAAGCAATAATAGTTAAGTCATTTATAAAAATAAATAAGTATTGTCCGTGTAAAATAATTGGTAAATTCGGTGCAGATCAGGATTGAAGATCGGCAATACGGGTACTAGTGTAAAAACGTCTTAAAATCTAAATAAATTCCGTTCCTATAGTTAATACTTTTATAAACCGCGTAAACGGGGCCAAAAACAAACACTCCAAAACAATAACTGTATAGATAGTTAAAATATATTAGGCAATCTGGCGTCTGGACATCATAAATCCACAAAAACCGACACCAACATGGTGCCAAACGGGACAACACTGTTCGCTAAAACCACAATGGGCACATTCAATGGTACTCTGAACTCGACTTTACTCGTCCCCACATACATGAGTCAAGAAGAATTCTTAGCGCTGCAAATGACAAACGGCTCTGAGACCAACAGTACTTTCAATGATACATTTTTTAATCAGGTGGTATTAAAAACTTGGTACCCAAGTGGTTATTCACCCGCGCACATTATAATAGCTTCCGTGGTAGTGACAGTGTTAATGATAATGGTGGTTGTGGGGAATATGTTGGTGATAATAGCAATAGTGACAGAGAAGGCGTTAAAGAACATACAGAATTGGTTTATAGCTTCGCTTGCCGTATCAGACTTTTTTCTGGGATTGGTGATAATGCCGTTTTCACTCGCGAACGAGTTGATGGGATACTGGATTTTCGGGTTTTGGTGGTGTGAAATACATTCCGCAATGGATGTGTTATTATGTACAGCCTCTATTATGAATCTGTGCCTCATATCGCTGGATCGGTATTGGAGTATAACGCAGGTGAGTGACAATACAGTGGTTATATATATATATATATATATACATGACTCTGTTTTATTTAATCTAAAAACCATTTATTCAATATAAATAAGAAAAATAATAAAATGTAGAGTCCATTGCAATAACTATACTAATCGTGATCCAATCAAAATTTATTACAAAATACTTTCAACATACCTTTTAAGAAATGTTATCTCAAATTTCGAATCCAATTCAGTCTGACCCAATATTTAATTCAATACTTAAAACCGCCAAGTCTTGAACAATGAATAATAGACTAGTTTCCGATACTCAGTATCCAACAGGTTTACACAGTACTAGCTCAAACCAGTTCGAACCGGTTCGATATAGATTAACTGGAATTGGTTGGTTTCTTTAAGTATATATTTAACCTTACCGCTCATCGAATATTGCATTTTCGTGACCATATTAGGATTGTTTTTTCTCCATTGGTCAATGCGAAACAAAGTAATTATAAAAGAACATTTATAATCATTATTTAATAAATTGTACGTAAAGTGTCGCGTATGTCAAAGTGCATAAACGATGTTGCTTTTTTATTGTGACAACTTCTGACATTGTACACCATGCCAACAAAGTGCTCTTGACATGTTAATAAAAGCCTCTTAATTATATTGAAAGTTTTATGATAGCATGTTAAGTGATTTAATTGATGACGTCAGAATATCATGAATATTTAAAAAGGCGGCGAAAAGTTAATTGTACATATTATTGTAGTAGCTTTGTGTTATTACCAAAACTTTCTTGAACTGAGTCTTATTTTTAGCTTAGCTTTTCTGTCATGCTTTAGCAGTCTTATTTTTAGATTGCAGCCGCACCCTCTAGACAATTGTATAAAATACTTAATAAGTATATTTTTATTTCCAATATAACGGACTTCTACATAAACTTCAATTCCCTACAACAACATAATTAACCTTAGTAATGACATTTAAATAGCCCTGGTATTATTAATCCTAAAGTATTAAGTTTCAAACCCCAGTCACATAAAGTCGTACAAAAGCAATTAAACCTAATTACTCACAACATTGTGATTGTATGTGGTTAAATGAGAGTGTCTGTGAGTAATAAATGATAAGAACATCTAAAAATACTTTCACATCCGCGCTTTAAGCAATAATGTTGTAAGGCTTACGGCCAAAGCTAAATATTAACTTAGTTAATGGCTATAACTAAAAAAATTAAATAAATTCTTAAAAGCAATGACACTGCTATAAGATCTAACCTATAACATAAAGTAAATTATTGTATTATAATTTTCAATAGTTACTCAGTTCATTTTACAAAATGAATGAATGTTGATTAAATTCAATTCGTTAATCATTTTATGCATAACATCATATTGAGTTTAACCAAAGTATTTATCGTTATTATTTTTGCATTCATTTCATTATGGTTTCATACAAATTAATTAAATGTCATAATTAAATTTAAATTAAATATTTATTCACTTCGCGTACATCCGTGATGAAACTTTTCAGGTTGAAATGAAAAATGCCTTGTGAGAGATGCATGACCTTTAGCGTATAAGATTTCTGGAAAGTTCGTACGTGCATAGGTTACGTACACATTCACGTTAAGAGAAATGCATTTAATCCTTAAATAAAAACAAATAATACATTTTCTTTTCCATTTATACATACGATTAAAACAATTGAACTGAGACACAAATTGGAAATCAAATTTTATTAACAAACAAGAGTATTTGGTTGATTGAAATGTGTGGAACTTGGGTCATTGACTCATTTGCAGGGTTGATATTATAATGTATACAAACATTATTAAATTTCATTTAAAAGAGCAACTGTTGAGTTTCTGGCCAGCTCTTCTCAGCAGAACAGCATTCCGAGCTGGTGGTAGCTTACTCACAGACTGACTATACTGACCAATTTAATGTAATTGACGATTCAAAAATGCGTGTAAATGCCTACTTGAATAAAGATATTTTGAATTTTGTTTTTTTTTATTAGGATATATAAAATAACACTTCTAGATGACCTAGTCTAGGACTTAATAGTTACGAGCGCTGATACACAGGTCGTGGGTTCGATTCCAATACAAAAGAAAAAATGTGTGACCAGTAGATAGTATTATTCGAAAATGTCTTTTATCCAGCACTACCAGGTTTTAAATACTAGTATAGTATAATAAACAAACTATAAGTAAATATCGCGTGTGCAAGTGTCATCATTCGTTCGTAATTCAGTGCTAAATTGTTAAACCGATTCGTCAGGGTTAGTTCTCACTAATATATTACTTGCGTGATCATTATGCAAGGTAATCATTTACGAGGTTCTAGGTAGAGTTTTGTTTTGTGATGAAAACACTTTATTTATGAATATATTATTTATATAATTTCGCTCATAGTATATAAAAAAATTCAAACACACAAAAGCTTTTTATTGATTTGGCGAATTTGTTAATATCTTTTAGTTAGTAATTTTCAAAAATACTCTAGGGACATTTATAAACGTCGATTGAAGGTTATCTTATTAATTTATCTAAGATATTAAGGGATTCTTATTATTTCTATCCTAAGAAATTTATATTACGATATATCTTCTTTATGTCGTATATTATTTGAGGCGTGATCAGCAAAAATGTCAGAGAAAATAACTATTACGAAAAATCGCTTCTATTTTTAGGCATTGTCCTATTATGTCGGATTTATTTTTATTTAGTAAGACTTTTGAATTATATAACCCTTTTTATATTATATTCTATATATTGAACTATATTTTTATCAAGCATTCCAATAATTCAAGTTAATATGCCAAAGTTTATTTGTTTTTGTATCGCAAATCTCAAATGGAGGGATTACATAATTTATGTTGAAATATTTAAAAGGCTATGTGATATAAAATAATCTTCATCAAGAACTCTTCAACTTGAGCGAAACCAGATTATTACCTGGATGATATCATACAAATTAAAGTAATACATGTCTATGTTATTCAGATATAATCTCCAAAATATCATGATCTCATGAAAATATTTATAAGAAGAGAATTATTCTCATGCATAGTTATTTTCTTTGAAGGCGCTATCGTAAGTCAAGACTTATATATGTGCAGGTATGTGCAGAAATAAGAAGCTACACACTTTTTTTTTTATTCATCTAATCTTTATAATAATCTATACTATTATAAGACTATATAGAAAAGTAGAAGTTAAAAATAATATACTGAAATATAGCAAATATAACATACTTTTGTATGAGACAAACATCCATATAGCTAGATTTTCCAAACTTCTTATAAAAACTATGAAACTATATTAGTATACAATGAAACAATGGCAGTATTTGAAATTATTTATAAATATTTTCATTCTATTTTAAATTAAAAATAAATTGTAGATTAAGGATGAAAATATTATCTAGAACACTAGATTGTAGCTCAAATATTGAAAGTCAAAGTTTTGTGTTTCAATAAACATACATTGCACTTTAGACACGTTAGATCCAGTGGCACGGTTCCAAAGGGTTGATCGAGAAAGAAGAACCGTCAAGACACTCCATGCGTATTTATAGATTAGTTGAAAAGTATTATTCCAAAAAGCTTTTTTTTTTTGTATTAAGACATGAAACAAAAAACACTAGAATAAGTAACGTAATCCATCTAGTAGTTCTAGTTCTATGATGCTCTCACATTTATATGGGCTTGAAGGATTCTTTAAGCCTTAAGCCTTCGAAGTTACTGTAATTATGCGAAGTCTTATTTTGAACTAAAATGGTTATTGACTTTTTGTATTAATATTTTCTTAGTATTATTTATAATTCAAAATATATTATTTATACCAATCTTATCTTTACCATCTTGAATTGAAATAAAATTCTACCTACAGCCATCATTTATTTACAGTTTTCAAGTATACCTGTAAATGTCACAAGATTCGATACAAACTCCCAAGAGTCGCAAAAAATGTAAATTGTTTTGCGAGAAAGCGTAAAGAAAGCATTTTTTTTAACAATTCATCAATTTCATTGAATAGATAGTGAATACTGAACACGCTGAATATTTTACCGATAAGGGGACATTTGAAGGTAGTTTAATATATATTTTTTGGGAAATAGAAATCACTTTTTGGTTAACGCTTGAATGTTGTATAAATTATATAAGAAGTGTCACATCTAAATCATTGCTAAATCTTATTCATTTGTCATAAAAATCTCCCAATCATAGTAATTCAAATATTATGAAATACAATAAAACTTTAATGGACCATCAGATTATACAATAAATAAATACGTCCTATGATAAAACTGGGCGGCTATCTTTTTTATTCCAGATACAGCTAGCGTAATAAAATGGGCTTTATTTGTACAACTATGTACCAAAAGTAATAAAATGCCCCTAAAAAGCCTCAAGTCCCATCTGCCCGGTACCACGCAACCACCAAAATAAAAAGCGGAAACGTAATTTTGAGTTGACATACGAAGAGCCATCTGTGCTAGGCTGATACGTGTTTCCGGTTTACACTAGAGGACAATAAAAGGATACATTTTGAATATTTAAAATATTTATTATTATATTATATATAAAAGTATCTAGTGACACACGCTTTACTTCTGATGGCATATTTCTATTTGTTGTTGAAATTAATATTCAAATAATTAAAATATTTCAAGTTCATTTCAAGTCAATGTTTATGATGAATGAACTTACAATAATAATATAAATAACTATATACAACTTATAGTATTTCATTTTGTTTAAATATAAACGTTTGTACACTTTTTCCGGCCGGTTGTGTATGATGTTTGTGTTCGATAAACAGGCATGTAGTAATAGTAACAGTGTACACGCGATGCATTCGTGTTTGAGACGTTTCTGAATCTTTTATGACGTTTTGGAAATAACATATTAAGATATTCAGTACCTTGGTGACAATACCTTAGCTGAAATTAAATTGGTAGATAATCTTAATCAACGAGTTTACTTTTTGGATTTTCAAAAATGTAATTAAAGGTTTAATTAAGAAAGAAGGTAATACTGCAAAATAAAAAAAAAACTCTTCTAAAATCAAGACGACGGAATCTTAGCTAGATTTAATAACTTATTGAAACATAGGTCAAACTAACATATCTCTATCCTACATAAATAAATTTCTTGTGTATAATAAATAAACAGTCCAACGGTAAAAGTCCTCGTTCTGAAAACAATTGTATTTTTTTGTCACATTATGTCAAGGGAGTTGTCAGTTGAGTTGTCGGTCAACAGCGTAAATATTTACACAAGTTTCATGTAAAATAACGGTCTCTTTCTTGTATATACATTTCCTTATGTATTTATCTACCTTTGAATATGACAACTCGCAGTTTGAACGAGGTAAAAGTTAACTTTGTTATGACAGTCATGTGTCTTCAGTAACTAAAAAATAAATATTAAATTATAAAACCCCCGATGAAAAAAGACGTTTAAAGAGAATAAAAATAATATCATTATGTACTTATTGAAGTCGTTGCGTCGGAGGACCGTTGTATGTACGTTGACGATGGTGTCTATTTTAAAAAATTCTCGGAGCTAATGAATTAGGACTTGGACTATTCAATTTGATATTGTTATATTGTTATTTGCCTTGGTAACTTACTTGAATTTTGAATTCTTATTTTAGCGGTCCCCGGCCTATATCTAAAAGTACATAATAATATTATTTTTATCCTTTTTAGACGTCTTTTTTATCGGGGGTTTTTAATTATTTCTTTTTGGTTTTTAAAATTATTTTACTTCTTTTATGTTATACAAAATGAACCTACGACCACAACTTTTTATTTGTTTAGGTTTTTACTATCAATATTGCTTAAGAACCTTTCACAAGCCCCAATAAAAGCTCCGTATCTTGAAGACGACTGCTTCTATTTCGATCAAACTTATCTAAGAACCATCTCGACAAACCAAAATAACATTTAAAAAAAACCGCAATCAAATCCGTCCACGCATTTGGCTGTTAAGTTGCCACAGACAGACCTACAGATACACAAATATAAAGATCAAACTTATAACACCTCTTTTTTGTGTCGGAGATTAAAAAAACATGCCAATATTACTTTATTGAATTGAATCCTTAATATTTATTGAAGAAATAAAACTTACAAACATTCGCAACAAAAAGAATCATGTAAACTGAACTTGGAAAACATTAAATACATCATAGACATGATTCACAATTGAAACTATTCATATATTACTTTATTTCAACTTGATAAAACATGAAAAATCTTACATGACAGAACACTTTTTATTTAAAATATAAACCTTTTAAAAATGGTAGTCCAATAACATAATCACGTTACAAAAAAATAAAAGTGACATTTTTGCTACAAAACAGAATTTAATTTTGCGACGTTGACAGTTAGCGGGAATGTGAAAACGCAAAACTGCACGCGATAAAACATGAATGTTTTAAAAAACTTGAAACATTTTCCAACTTGAACCGAATTAGATTTGTGGGAATCGTTTAGAGAAACACACAACTATTTAAAATGTTCGTTGTTTTTGTATAAAAATGTCTGATGTAGTCGGTGTTCTAACTATTGTAAAAGTCTCTGAGGTCGATTCATTTTAAGAGTGGCACATCCATTTGTAATACGTATCACAGTATCTTCAAAACGTTGAGAGAATTCCTGGAAGATAACGAAATCCCCATTTCCTTTGTCATCAGACAACACTTCAATATTGTGGTCTAGATAATGCCTTCGCTAGATCAATTATGCATGACACATAAAACTTTTATAGTGTTTCCGACTACTATAACTGAAGTAACGATCCCAGTATTGCCAGAAATCCAAGTACTGCTTCCCGACTAAATTGAAGAAATATACAGAATCACTTACAGCTTTATTTATGTACCAACAGTTCGTTTTAGTATCGTTATAGTTTTCTATCTACAATATTTTTGGATATTAAAGTTTTCTTTATAATATTATTATTATAAAATAAAATAACTTAACAGTGACAAATAATTTATAATTAACAACTGGAACATAACCCCATATATGTTAAGTACTTAAATGTATGGCATATAAAAAAATGTTTATATAAATTATATTCATTCGTAATTTAATAAAGCGATTTTGTCAAGTATAATACTTTGATATATAGTATATTTAATCTAACGTTTTATTATCATTAATTTCCGTAACTTTATTCGACTAGTGACACGCATCTAAGATGTCGTGTGCTTCAAAGAGGCTGCCACCTTTTCATAGAGTTCTATTAATCAAAGCCTTAAGAACACCTGGGTGAACATTTCATCAAAACACCTTGTTATAATTTTCTGCGTTGAAATTGAACTGTTCCGTAAGATTGATGCTAATATGTTTTCTGAGTGATTGACAATGGTAACCTTTTTTATATCTATCTAACCTTTTTCTATAAATTAAAAAAAAATACTTATATGAAAAAATAATAAATTTTCTAACTATCTCATTCAAAATGGCGAATAATTTAATACTCAGCCATTAATCTGAAGTCTTAAGAACACCTGCAGGAGATTTATTAAAGCTTGTTATCTTAAGCTCCTGGTGTAGAATTTTGTTTTGTTTATTTGTTTAGATACCTCCTTACATGCGAATGTGTCGGAGCTGAAAAGAACCTTAATTGGAATTCCCAAAAATACTTTATCCTCTTGAGCTCCTATTTTCATCTTAAAATTTTAAATACGGAACATTTAGAGAAACTAAGTGTATAGTATAGTAAATTTATATATGTCCATCTGCTAGAGCTAATTGCTGTCCTAACCATCGGTCCAAAAAACTTAGTAAATGATAGAAACAAATGCAAATAATATTAATATTACAACCGAAGCCCTTATCTCGTAGGTAAGAAGCGTTATATTCAAATGAATAATTCAGGGTTGACTAAAATTCATTTCATCACGAGTATCATGAGCAGCCCCACTTTTTGTTGTATTAATAGTTTTTATAAAAATCTTTATCGTTATCATAGTACAAAAATGTTATTAGAACAAATATTTTTAACAATGCTCTGTTCTTAAAACCTCTAAATCTTAGATAAGATTCTTAACGGTAATATTGTTTTATATAAGAAGTTGTTAAGAAGACACTTCATATCTAAAAATAGTTCAAAGTAAAAGTTTTTTTTTTAATACATGAAAACGTTTTACCTAAGGACCTCGCCTTGTGTAGGTGTATAAGTCTCGGACTGTCGACCGCCCGTATTTATACTAAAATGACGACTGACATAAACAAGTCTAGTAACATCATAATTGTTGTTTTAACAATGTATTTTATTCACTTCTCACTATAAATTGATTCTGTTACAAGCAATAACTAGTTAATGTAATAAATTATAATCGAAACGTAATGGATTTAAATTTAAATTTTAATGGGCTTTTCAAGCTGTATATATATGTGTGTATTAGCTTAATAATTTTGACTTGTAAAAAAAAGCTATGCAATAGCTTAAAAAGTCATTTTCAAAGTTGATATAAGATATGATAAGGAAATATTTATAACTTCAGGTGATGAATTTCTCCACATCATATGCTGAATTTATTTTTATATGTAGTTTGTTTTATCATTAATTTAAAAATTGTGCTCAAAGCATTGAATGCAATGTATTCTGATTTCAAAATTAATGAAATGTATGCGACCAAATGTAACGGTTGGTTAGGCATTCCAAATTCGAATCGGATAGAATGAAAATAACCGAAACAGTTCGCGTTGATGAATGATCGAACAAATGATTAGCGATTTATCAAGTTTTTGGGGTCTCATGATGAATTGTTTAGGATTAGGACATTATTTAATGATAAATATTACTAGTTTTATACTGAACTAATAGTCAAAGTAAAGCTATCGAAAAATGCGTTAAATTTCGCAGTTTATTAATAAGTTAAACGTTATAATATTATTTTTAATGGCATTATGAATTCATGCCGGATATATTAATTCAGGATCGGCGCCGTGACCTTAATTCCATTAAATCGGGCCACCGGGTGAAATAAAACAAAAAGTATTTCTAAACTGGGCCCGTTTATAAAGTACCGGTTTTTTGTAAGTTTAAATTACAGCCCTCTGGAAGCCGGATATAAAGCCGGATGAGGGAACCGTCCTATTAAGTCTCTGGTTTAAGCCTTCTTCACACTGATGGCTTAATTGCTCGTAATTTTAAAAACGATATAGGATCCCTTTACTCGGTGACGTCAGTTATTCAAACTTGTATTTAATTTATGATTAAAAATTATCGCTAAGTATATAACTCAAAAGCAAGTCTAAAACTATTCGTTACTTTTAGTATATATATTGAAACTATAATTTAAATGAAATATTAGAAAAGCTTAGTGTAAAAGCTTCTAATCCGCCTGAAGATCGGAAACCGTTTCCCGAACAAACAGTATCAAATAATGGAAAAAGTTAACTAAAAAGGTCCATCCCACTTCAGTCCGCCTGAACAAATATTGTTTGATCCGAAATCGACACTTTTTAATCTATCCTCTAGTTCATTTTATACTGGTCGATATGATACATTAACTTTTAATTGCGAATATCGTGCCATTGCATTGGTTAGAATATTCTGATTATTGTTGTGTTATTAATATTTGAACGTTGTTGAGTTATTTATAATTATTTTTTGTGTATTTTGATTATTTTGCGATTCAGTGTTTGATTTACTTTGTTTTTTTTATTTTTTTAGTGCCATGTTAAAAATACACTCGTAAATCTGATTTATATATTAATTAAATAATTATATAAAGAAATATTTTTATTAGAAAGTATGTCTTTTTCTTTTATTTCCAGTTGTTTCGGCTGATCGTATAAAACTTCATAAATAATATTGACAATATTTGTCCAATAAAAACCTGTGTATATAAAAGAAACATTTTAATTATAAAAAAATTGAATACTGTTTCAAAATCTTGAAGATGAAATGCATATTTCATCTTAAAATAAACAACATGAATATAGGTTTTAAATTATACTAACATTTTAATTTATTCAATTTTATAATAAAATGTCAAAGTAATTTTGATTTATGTACTGTCATAACAATTAAATGTCCATTAAGAAAATAATATCGCAAATTTGCTAAATTATTTAAATGAAAACAGTTCAACATTCAAGGGAAATTCATTGTTGCCCTATTTCGCAAATAGCAGTTCCTTGCACAGATTTCTTACTATTCAATATTCATTTACTTTAGACAGCGAACATAACTCTGTCCCTTTTCCTCCCTTAATTTAACGAGTTCCTCTTAAACCAGATAGACCAGACCAGACCAGACCAACCAGAGATAACAATAGAGAAAAATGCATATCCCAGTAACAATATGATAGATTTAACAAAAAAACATAAAACAAATATTGAATGCAAGAAATAATTTTAAAATGAATACAAATGAATCTATCCAAAGTTCGTTAACAAGTATCAGTATAACTTGAATGACGAACAAACAGCCCAATTACGTGAGTTACAGCAATCAAGAAACAAGAATTAAAAACAAGCTGGTTATTATTCTGAACACTATCTTCCTTTCAGTTATAAAGTTGGTGGTACACTGAGTCATTTTATATTTTTTTTAATATACATGTTTTTATAATTAAGTTCCAATATATCAAACAAACTTATAAACACGCTTTAAAAATGAATCGAACTAAAAAGTAAAAAAATAATTCGTAATATGAGAATAATGAGCAAAATATATTAATTTATTGCGGAAAAAAGAGTGGGGCGCTGTGTGCCATATATCTTGTTTAATTTTTGAACTAGATTTTGACTTACTTTAGGTGATCAGATCTTATTGGAACATTAAAAATTGTGAAAGACCATTGACATTACAATAACTAGGTAAGATTAATTCATTATCCTCGTTAAGATCATCAGTGTTAATAATTTTTACACAATCTTTGAGTAAGAATAAAATAAGAGAATTTAAGAATGCCACAAAAGTAATAGCGCGTAGCACCCCACTCTTTTTTCCGCAAAAAAATTATTATATTTTGCCCATTATTCTCATATTACAAATATTTTTTAAATTTTAGTTTGATTCATTTTTAACGCGTGTATTTTTAGTTTTTTTAACTATATTTATTTTATGATTTTTATACTTCTGCATCAAATTCGACATCTCATATATTTTTTTTATTATATTAGAATGAAATAAAATTTTATATGAAATATATAATATATATTATTTTATTATATAATTAAAAAAATACTAATTATAAAGAGTGTTAAAAATTTGACGGTTAGGTTGCTGTCTGTATATATTGTATCATGACACAAAAAGGAGACTCCGAAAATACGAAATGCTGTTTCGTATATTCTATCTCATTCTTTCGCATATGTATATGTGTATGTTTGTCTCTTTCGGTATATGTTTGTCTCTTTTTACTTGAAATTCGCTTATCCTGAGGATCCTGGCAAGGATAACGGGACGATTTGATTAAAATATTGCATTGTCATCAGTCCTTAATAAGTATGCCAAAATACAAATTAATCCGATATTTCAAAGTAGGTTAAAATCACATTCAAAGATTCCGTTACATAGATTCATCCGAGGCTAATATAAAAGCGTGCTAATATTAAAAAGTACCTGCTATGTTGTATAGAGATAAGCCCCTATTTTGTTTGCTTTTCTGATCGTTGGTTCATGCATAACGCAAAAGCTTCCGAATTGGACTGGACTACAGATAATATTATCTGAGTCCATATATATGATATTAAAAAAAAAAGTAACGCTAACATTTTTTTTATACCGGGATCTGTTTTTATTTTTAACCCAAGGCTTGTATAAATATCGTATTGCGTGTTTCTATATTAGAACATAAAAGATTTTACGTTACAAGACTGCCATACAAACTTTAATTACCTCTTCTCATCCTTTTAGAAAAAGAATTATATCTAAATTGGAACCTAATTTGTACAAAAGTCTTCATCTTTTATGACAATATGTTTAGGTAAGATAAAATTTTAAGCATTCACTTAGTTACACACGGCCACACAAGAAGTCACACGGCCACCTTTGTTTGCACTTTAACTGTTCTATATAGCTGAATCTGTTTCTACTGAGTAAACACATTAAAAGTTAATTAATTAATTAGATATTTAAATTATTAACAAAGCTGTATTAACAGCTGGACTTTCGTATAAGTATTCTCATTAATTAATCAAGCTGTATGTAGCTTAACTCACTACGATACTTTATTCCTTGGCGATGTTAGAATAACTCTATTCTCCTCAAACTTCGTCAAGTTAATCTAAGTTTTCCTACATGGACCAGATCCTAAAGAATAGTTTCTATATATATAAATGTGTGTATTAATATTACAATTGATAATTTAATAAAAACATGTATTAAAAAAAATATTAATATAACTTAATATATCTATAAACCTAATAAATATTACTTGCATAACAAATAAACTCAATAATGTACAATCTCAGAGAACGCCATCATGTAGCTTGTAGTATATAATTCACTCCAACAAGCTAGCGCATTGAAGTGGAGAGTCAATATCGGTCAGTGGGAACTAACTACAACCTAAAACGATAATTTATTCTATACAGCAGTTTCAACTTTGACTACTAAGTATTAATATATTACCGTTGGATAATACATAATGTATGAGGTTATGATTGTAACTATATAATAGTTGAGATACTACTAAGAATTAATGATAAAGGTAGAATCGGTTTGATCTTCTCTGTTCATACAACAGTACATGAAATGTCCATTCAACAAACAGGCTAAATGGAGCAGTTAATATCACTGAGGAATGCAGTCATCCATCCAGCCCCAGTCTCCCCACTTATATGAACTATATACCTAAATAACTAAGATTCATAATTGATATCACTCTCTTAGTGTCGGAGAAAGAATATAATAAATCCTGTAGTGAATTTTTGGAATGAGTGTTTTAAGCAAAAAGCTTCATTATTATTTATGATAGTTTTAAAATTTCTTCCGTACTTTCTTGTTTGATGCTCAATTTATTAATTCACGAGCTTTTAGGAAGAACTAGCCTTAAACATTTATTCTTGGAAGAGTAAATTATGATGACAAAATGTAAGATGTTTTATCAAAATTATTATAAAATACTATTACTTCAGGGATTATGTATAAATGACAAAATATTGTTTTATATTTATACCAGTTCTTATTAATATAACTTCGTCCGTAAGTAGGTACAAATAATTATTTAATACTAGTTATTTTCAGCGGCATTACTTGCAGATGCAAACAATAAACCATATATCATTCCTTAAAATTATACATCCATACACTTTTAGTTCATTTATTTCGTATCACTAAGCCAATATTTGACTTTAAAAAAATTACAAAAGAGTCCAATGACAAAACTTAAAAAAACTGTAAAAATAAGTGAAACTCCTTATATGTTGAAGCTTATTTTTTTTAATATTTTCAAGCAGCATGATTTTAATCTAATTCTTTTAAATATACCAATGAACTCAAATAAATGAGTAACTATTTATAACCGATTATTTTTTTACAAATAAAATATTAATTATTAGTTATTTTGTTTAGTAATTAAACAAATATAGCCATCTATTGGAATATAACATAAACTATCTTCTAAATAGAAAAAATATATTGAGACATGCGACTCGGTTTAGAAATAATAAAAAAAATAGTACATATTTTTGAAAGGCAATAAATATGATAAAAAATAATTTAAAAAAAAATTCTAATTTTTAAACTCAGTGTACCACGGGCTTATACTATGATTTTGTTTTTCCCCCAAGACAAAGATAATACAAACGGAGCTATGGAATACATAATTAGTTCATCTCCTCTTTTCTTCTTTGATAAAGTCTTATTATTATGAAAAAACATATTTTAGTATTCATGCCACATAACTTGATTTTTATTATTATACAAGCCAATACTACTTTAAATTTTAAACATCAAATACACCCTATTATTTTTGTTTTACGATTTCGCGATTAGGACCACATTCCAAAATAAGTACTGAGTCACTTTAATTTCCTTAAATGCTGTAAGGTGTAATAAATGAATATTCATCAAAATAGAAAATGTATAATTATGTTTAAGTATTATTAGCTTTATAATTTTGCATTTTTTGAACCAAACAAACTGAATTCTTAAGCTACATTGCTTCTCAAATGTATTGAACTTAAAAAGCACAAACATTACTCTTTCACGCCTTTCCTTGTACAAGCTCAAAAACAACACTATCATAAAAATAGAACAATGGCGCTTTCACAAAGAAACGTCAATATTGCATACATACGCTTTGACTCGGATAACCAGTGTTAGTTGATCCCTTTATATGGAATGTAATATACTATATTATTCTGTAGACTTACGTATTGCGGTGTACAGAGTGGGAATTTGAGTAAAGCCTCCTAAACTAGTGTAGTTACAGAAGGTTGTTAAGAGCCTGTCCCCTACATTGGGATATATTTAATACCCAAACTCAGATGAGAACTGATGAAATTGGAACAGCAAACAAATTATTCTGCACATATGTTATTCGTTTAGAATAAGGAAGAATGAAGTGACTTAGATTATCGTCGAAAGATAAAAGAAAATTGAGTACACTAAGAGAAGAAAAAAAGCTTCATATATTTAATCTGCTTCGCCATTAACAAGAAACTAGAACCACGGCTACTAGGAAACTAAGTAGGTACCTTATAAACATTTCTTTATTATGTTTTTTTTTTTCTATCTAATACTGTAATCAGGAGTATTGTATTTGTTTATCGTATGACAAACATAAAAACATCACATATGTATAAAAATATCTAAATCCTCCAAAAATCCAGTGGTAATTTGAAAGACAAATTCCCCGATTTTGTAATAATCCTATGAATTCAAGACGATTGATTTTCTATATTTCGATTCCATTGCTGATTGAGTGCGATTGAATTCATCTAATCTATTTGAATTGCTACCTCCAACGCGTAATCTAAGACATTATGGATGTTCGGATCAAAAGCTCTGATTGGATAAATGTAATTCCTTCAAGCATATCAGAAACTCGTATCTTTTCAAGTTATAAAGATTTTTTATGGGTTTTCCTCTAGATTTATTTAAGCTTTAGCAGCAAACATGTTTTTATATTATATAAAATTATAACAAAACCTCTAGAAGATATAAACTTCATAGCATAATGACGCAATTAGGGTTCTCATTTGTTATTACACTATTCTGTATGAAAGCTACACCTCCAGTTTAGAACCTTCAGCTCAACCTAATGGAGCATAGTATAGTTAAATACTCTACAGGAATTAAAGTCTTTATGAGCTGGTACAAGATATAAGTAGATGGCGATATAAAATTATTCAAACACATTCAGTATTCATATTAAAAGCACTCATAGAATAATAAGGATTATTATATAGATATATCTTAACGAATTATATATTTAATACTTAGTTAAACTAAGAAAATATCATTTTTTTAATATGTAAACCGCTACCGCTTACGAATTGTATCACTTAAAATAACTATCACCGTCTTTGAGAAATGGTTAATACATTACTGCTAGATTCACTGCATTGCTATTTATTTAGCGGTTTTCCCAAGGATTTCCCAAACCACAGTGGCCCATTTGATACCTTTGTAAATAAATTCCTCAGTACACTCGAACTGAATCATTTGGCCTGCATAACTTTGTATAGACTTCAGCTATTGCCAGATATTTACACGGATCAGTAAGTAAAAGCAAGTACTGTTACATTTTTAATGAAAGCCGGCGTATCAACAGAATTTGAACTCTCTGTCTCGGAAGATTCCTCTGTTGGAATAAACAATGTCGAATAAATAGGCTACTAATATATTTGATTTCGATAATAATATGAATAAGAAGCAACTTATCTGATTCCTTGATTGTTTTTTCTATGAATCTTGGCATCATTGGCCTATACTTTTGTTTTGTAATAACATTGTTTTAGGAAAATGTGTACAAACATAATAACAATAAATACGAAAAATATCAGCTAGTTTTAATAACAGTCATTACAATGTATTTACGTAACGTAGCTATTCAACGTCATTTTAGAGAACATTTAAAAATATTTACGTGGAGTATACTTATATACGCGGCCTCAAAACGAGTGACCTTCAGAGAATTCCTGACCTGGCAACTGAGATATTTGGTATATTATACATAAGCAGACTTAAGACAAGACAGTATTATCTAAATCAATTTGAATATTTTGATTTTTTTATATAATTTAACTATATTATTTAACAACATCGGTCTTATTGTTTATTATCAGACATATTTCCGTTGGCTTCTCCTATATATAAGTTAAAAACAATATTCTTTTACAAAGGACGCCATTGCCCATTCACTTATTTCTTTAATATTACAACAATATTAACGTAATTATAATTTAATTTTAAATATTACTTTTAACTAGAACTAAACCAAAGTATGTCATTCAGTCAGTATTAATGTTTTCTGATATATTGAATTTGGGGCTCAGATTTGTATTTTACCAAGAGTATTTATTTGGTTTTTGTTCTGTAATATTATCAATTGTATTTTACACTGGAAAATTAGAAATTTTTGTAAGAAGCCGTTTATGTCATGTATATATTATATATATGTATATATATATATATATATATAATGTTGGATTCATCAAGTCAGATAGTGACTAGTGACACGGTGGCACTTTTAGCAGAGTGCTGGGATGGTATTCCAGATATCGTAGGTTGTAATAATAATTTTCATTACTTATTTATTGCAAAGTCAACTACAGCTTTCTTACCAAAATAATGTCTGAACTTAAAAATATTATGAGACATTTTTGTCTAGTTCTTGTCTTAAGTCTGTTCTTTGGAACATTATCAAACCTGTCTAAAGCAGCCATTTCAGTTTCACTTGAAGCGCATTGAAGTAGGGAATTTACTGAAACAGTGACTTTGCCTGTATCACTAATGTTTTGATTTGATAACTTTAGTCACTCTATAGTTTCGTTATGTAACTCTTCCTCATGTTTTTCTATAAGTCTTATCAAGACTTATTAGTAGCATTCAATTTAGTGTGGTATATTATTTTAAGAATATAAATTTAAAATATCTTGTGAGAATGCTACTATTCTTTGACAATTAATTAACTTTGCTCCTGAGCCAGGGACTATCTGGAGACATCTGTATTTAATTTTTCAAAAGCGGATAGTTGAGATTTCAACTTTTACACTATACTTATACTCATGTGTGTGAAAAGCCACACACAGGTACTGTTTGAAGGATCTTTTGCTGACGCACACATCTGATTAACGAACTCTGCTTTGCTGGGACGTTCAATACTATCAATACAATATCTCATACAACAACAACTCCAATACTACCTCTTCTTTTAGGATGCATATCATTTCTTTATAGTGCGGTTTTCAAAGAACTTACAACCACCAATATGTGGAAAGAATATGCTTCAATGCGATTTTCTAGATCGATCCGTTATGGGTACTTTCAAAAAAAGTAAATTCTAACCTTAAGGGCCATGCATGCATAACTCTTGTGCATCTAATATTGTCCGTGGGCAACGGTGATCACTTGTTATCAGATAACATTGAATGTGATAACAAAAAAAAAATACTTTAAGTATAATCAATGGCAGTAACTAAGTAAATAAATCGAATTTATTAATAATTAAAAAATATATATTTTAACTAAACATTCAGCTTACTTCATTAATATTTCAATTAAGTTTGAGTATCCAAGCTTTTATAATTCCTTGTGTAAAATAAAATATTCTGGGATGTTTTATTTCAAACAAGACTTAACACACATTTAAAATCATATTATTTTGAATAAATATTCACTCTAAACTTTAGTCGCTTTACATAAAATGGCGTCGCACAGTCGTGTATAAATATTCATAAATAACTATATAAAAATAGATTATGCAAATATGACTTGATGAACCTTGCAACACTCTAAATTAAAAAGAGGTGTAATAACTTAAAATTTGGACGTTTGAATAACATTTATCAAATGGTTTTATTTTAATAATTAGAAATACACTAATCATTTTATATAATTACTAAATTGATTGCTAGCATAAAAATATATTTAGTTAGTAAAAATGTGCTTAATGATTAGCCTTTGAAAAAGAAATAAATAAATCATTTTTATACTAAAAGAAAACATTTTATATTCAAGTATTTATCATTAGACTCATAAGAACATTACGTGCATTGAAAAAATATCTGATTAAACCATTATCATAAGTCTTAAGTTAAAAGAACAAAAGAAAATTATAATTCTTATTCCTATTGGGAATATGGTTAGCATATTATGGTCTTAACTTTTTTATACATGTACTTAATGCATTAGATATCATTAATTTCATAATATTTATTGTGAGATGAAGAATAAGATTGAATTAACAATTACATTAAGGATTAAGAACGAATGTCAGGTCCGTCATGACTGTCATAATCTTAAAATAATTGTGATTTTCTTTTTTGTTTTTAACCCCCGACTAAAAAGAGGGGTGTTATAAGTTTGACCTGTCTTTCTGTGTATCTGTGTATCTGTGTGTCTGTGTGTTTGTATGTGGCAATATAGCGGCCAAACGCGAGGACGAATTCGAATGTCGTTTTTTTTAATCGAAAGATATGTTTGTCGAGATGGTTCTTAGGCATGTTTGGTCGAAATAGAAACAGTCGTCTCTAAGATATTGAGGTTTTATTAGTGCGGGTGAAAGGTTCTTATGCAACTGAAAATACTTAAACAACTGAAAATTTGTGTATCCGTAGGTTCATTTAGCACAATAAAAAAACCAGTAATATTACTTTAAAAAGCGGAAAATAAATTAAAAACCAAGCAAAAATTAAAAATACAGAAAGACCTCTGAAAAGAATAAAATAATATTATTATTTGCCTATTTAAGTCGTTGCGTTGGAGGACCGCTTAGTAAAGAAAGAAATTAAAATGCAAGTAAAGAAATTACGATATAGAATCGTATAGTCTAAGTCCTCAATGATGAACTTCTTAAAATAGACACCATCGTCAACGTACGTACAACGGTCCCCCGACGCAACGACTTCTATAAGTACATAATAATATAATTTTTATTCTTTGTAGAGGTCTTTTTGTATCGGGAGTTTTAAAATCTTTAAATTTAATTTTAATATCATGAAAGTGTCGAAGTTTCGAATTTTCGCACAGTCCAGTCAATCATGTAAGTCGGCCTCAAAACAACATAGACAGTCAGACCATCACTATGGTAATAAAAGAGAAAAAAATATTTATTGATCGAGTTAATAATTTTTAATAAAATTAAACAGAACTATAATAAAATGAGAAAAAGAGAGGGCAAGAAGGTACATAAAATCAGAGGTTCGGGAAAACATCATACGGTGAATATATGTATGCACTCTGGGCTGCCTTCATAAATGTTCGCCAAGGAAGTTATCTGGATCTAGAACCATTTGTTTTGGATATTCCTAGACCAATCATCAAAGTGTCGAAAGTATTAGATAAAATATCAAGATTGACTACGTTGTTCATTCTATGGAACTTAAGGTACCTCAATTTTACATTTCGTGCTATAATTATTGTTGTTGAGGACACACTTTATAGAATACCTACTTATCGCTTATATTATTAATATTCATGGACCACCATAGTAAATAATATGCTTAATCTAACGTACCCTGCAAACGCACATCGGTGTTATGTCTAACCAAACTAAATTAAAATAAAAAAACACTTTAAATTATATAAAATGTTATAATATATTTATTAAAATATTTCAATTCTATTTCGCTGTCTCACTAGAATTTATCGGATATAAATGGTGACGGGAAAATTCGGAGTTTTAGCTGAATTGTGTGATTTAAACCGTAGCTTCTCAGGGATATAGTGAAAAGTAATACGGAATAAAATACAAATATACAAACAGAATTGTTTGTTTTAGATAACAGTAGTCGAATCACAAAGTGCCTTTTATTTTATTTAAAAATGGAATTAAGTATTCAAAGTAGTAGTATAAATATCGTAGTTATAGAACGCATTAAAATGTTTGAAATAAACTTTTTACGGAAATAATTATTTACATTACTGTTTTGTTTAGTTATATATATACTTGTGAAAACTATCCTTTTCATTTTAATTTAGAATGTAAATAGCTTAAAACTTTAATATTTGTATAAACAACAACTCGGTTATAGAACAAAGCATGTAACACAAATATAACAAAGCAATAAACTAGTTCCACAGCGCTAAATAAGTCAGGTGTGCAAGGTGCTGACGTATATACGCTACATATGGTCGTAAACGATGGTAAGTTATTTTGTTAATTAAAAATTAAGTAGTTTAGAATATTGTATAGATTACAATTGCTATGATCATTATATTAGTTTATAGAATGATTCTATAAAATAGGCAATATTTATTCAAATCTAAAATTTACTACAAGTCAATCGTGTTTGTAATTTGTAATAAATTAATGATCAAAATGAGTTCATTGTTCAACGAGACAAATGATACAAATAAAACTGATTGAGACGTTGTCTAACTAAATTTAAAACTTGATTTAACTTATTGACCTTAGTACATATATATACATATATTGTAGCACTATTTTTAATGAAACTCTAATACGAATGTTACCAACTTGTTTCACTAATGGATGCGGACGACCAGACTAATTAGTCAATCAGGCAAACCACATTTTTAGACCTTAAAAGCCAGTTTGGTTTTATTTTTGACGACTATTTAATCCAAGTTTTAACTCAATATTATTTACTTTTAATCTTTTTATATTGTGACATACTAAAAAGTATTAAAATATTTAATAGTATAAAAGTTTTAATTAAAACTTTTACAAAACTTATTGCATATACCTTAGATTTTTATGTAGTTCACGCTATCTATAATTTGTATTATTATATATAATACAATAACAAACAATATATTATATTTATTAAGTTTGATTCTATAAGCAACAGTGTGTCACAGTCCACTAGAGTAAGCGGGCATAATCTTCACTTACAAAGGATATTATACTTAACCTGTGGCTTGGAACGAAAGGATTTAGCTTTGCTTAAGTAAGCATCGTTTTATTGGACAAGTTTGTAAGGTACTTAAAAACAAAGTTATCATGCTTAACTTGTTTAATTAGGATATTATTGTAAGTGTTTCAAGCAAAATGTTGTCAAATATCTAACCTACATTATAGAAAATAATTTAAATTTTATATTTAAGTTATTTCATAAATATATATACTAAAATGGAATGAATATATTCCATATTAATCTCATCAAGTGTCACGAAAAAATATCTTTTTAAGAGAACCAAACAAAACTATAAGAATTACTTTTACTGAATAGGTACATTATTTAGCAACTGCTGGTTGATAATTACAGATAACCCTTAAAATATAACATTTTAAGTGTAAATGAGGACTACTAAAATACATAAACAAAACAGAGTTTTATAAGTAATCAAAAATAGAAAATTAAATTAAACCGCTATAAAAAGAACCAATTAATAATTTGATCTGTATGACCGCAATATTGTTCAATATTTTTCAAATGAAAATTGAACATTGTCCAAACTCAATAGGGGCAGACTAATCATATTACGAGTCCTCACATTTCAAACATGGAAATAGTTTTTGAATATTTGTTTACTGATTGCGTATTTATGTTTGGTGATTTTTTTTTAATGTTTGCAATGTTGTATAATGATTAAAAATGTAGAATTTTTATTAAGTTACTACATATATTAAATGTGAAATATAAGATAGCAAACTAAAACAAATATATTTAAAAGAATTAGAACAAATTAATTAAAGAAAACCCGATAAACTAAAACCTATAGTAATGAAATGATCAGTATTTATTATTAGTGAATTTAAAATATATTTAAAATACTTCAAAGAATATACTATCATCTATTCAATAGTACATCATCTGAATATATTGATTAACGCAGATTCATGGATAAAACCAATCAAAATCTACTAATTATAAAAAATATATCATGTAAAAATAATTATATGTTAAAATTTCCTACATGATGATATTTTATTTTTGCCGTTAGAGGGTCCTGAATTATAATTTCCAATAAATATTCTGTGTAACAAACACCCGTCCCGGGACCAATTTGAATAACATAATAATTATGTACATATATTATTGGCAAGGTTGATTGTGTTTGTAAATCACAGAAATACTAAAAAAATATATATACTAATTTTATTCTGGATTGCTGCTACAAAATTTTGGAGTACTGAACCGTACATACTGTATAATTATCTCTATCCAATGCATATTTTTCCATATTATTAAGGCCATTATGTTAATAAAATTTAGGAATAGATTTATATGTTATCATTAATATATTGATCCTTTTACGTTATTACCCTTAATGTATCATTTCAACCCTGCTTGATACTACCTAGCCGCTCGGTGTACTAACTTATTGTTATATATCATAGAATTGTATAATAAGTTATAGTTAAATGCAATGTATGTAATATAATATGTAATTGTACGTACAGTTATCCTTCTTTTTGAGCCTCTAATAATATTTAATTGTTTAAAAAATAAACTAAAGTATTTTTTGCACAGACACTAAACCTGCCAGTGCTCATGAATTATGTTTATTTATTATGTATTGGCTTGTTCCTAATCAGTAGGATGGTCCTTGTTTGACCCTATTGTCTTAGCTTAAATGAACTTATTTATTCTAGACAGACGTCCGATAGAGCCGTTAAAGTAGTACTGGGACACAAAAACTTTAACTAACGACGCTATTGTCAATGTACTACTCTTGTTGCTGTTATTTCGCACACTAAAAAGTAAATACTGTAACGAAAAATAGATTCATGGCTAAATTACAAAACAATTTATTGGACCAAATAAATGAGCCATCGATTCGATTTACGCACGGGACAATTCCTTGTATGATTCCTAGCTTGTTGTCCGAGATTGGTCACTTTACAATCGTATCTATATTTGTGTACTGTGATTCCAGATTATTTTGTATTGTAAAACTTTCTAAAGAACAGTAAAACTTAGTTTTTGGTCAATATATTTAACAAATGAAATGGTTATGATTTTTTAAAACAGTTGAGAAAAGTACAAGTAAGTGTTAATCTTATTCAGTAATATATTTACAATTTGAACGAACACTCCTGTTAATATTCCAAAGTACCACATGATTGCACAATAAAGTTTTTAATTGAATAGCAATCAAATGAATAATAATTTACATTTTATTAGCAAATAGTTTTTTTTACGGGCTGAATTTAAAAAGTAAGTCAGACTAATTACTATGAGCTGAATGTGTATAGTCTATTTATATAGCCTTCTTATAACGGTTAGCCAACCAGCATAAATCTGGCTTATGTGGTTTATGTGTATATTTATCTGAGTTTTATACTTTACTATTTACTTTACATTTTAGATACATGCTAATATTAATTATTCAAAAAAAGATCTAGGATTTGAATATTTTTAGAAATTCGGTCTTGTAACATATAGTAGTATATTATGGTTTTTAATTAAATATTTGGTAGAAAATATTGTTTTGGATACAACAACTTTTTTTTAGAAACTACAGGTTCTAGTTCTTATCGTATTAGTGATTCTTTTTAGTAATTCTGCATCAATTGAAATTTGACTAAGTGTAACATGGCTAACATATTTAGTTTAAATTTTTTTACAACTGCTTATTTAACAACTCAATTACTCAGCTCATTAGTTTGGAAAATCTGGTATAAAATGTATTTATCAATTAACTGAATTATGAAAATTAATTTTTCAATTAAACATTTTAAGTAATTAATCAGAAACGTTTTATATGTTTTAAATGATTCTAATAGTAAAATATTATTTTTAAGATGGAAGATATTTTTTTTTTTAGATTTTATTATAGATTTTAAAGTGCTACCTATTTCTAATAAAATGGTATATAAAAAATAAAATCTTGTACACATTTGTATTAACTTTGTACGCTATTATTATATATATAAATCGTTGTAAACTTTTGTTTCTCCTTAACGTCGTTTCTTTTTTAACTTTCTTTCTTTGAGAAAACTCCATGAAAGTTTTGTTTTAAGTATAAAATATAGTTATCTTACAAAGATATACAATGGCGGACAAACCTGTCCATTGATGGTTATCGAAACAGATTATATCTAGAGTTCATATGTAGGCTGAGTTTAATATTCCCTATAAGTAAAATAATGTCGGCTAACAGTTTATTGCTGCATAGATATTGAACAAGTATTATATAAAGGGTGAACGTTTCGACCAATGGGTATATTTATATTCTGACATCAACTTAAACTTATTTAATGAAAATGTATCATTTATTATTTGAAACGAAATTTACACATGTTTTCCTTTCTTCATTATATAAGAAGATAAAACTTTCTTTAAATTTACATATTTTTTTTCTTTCTTCATCTTATAATAAGATAAAAATAATAAATTTCTTGTTAGCTTAACAACTTTTACGCACATCTGAATATTAAAAAAGTTGAGAGCTGTCACTCGGTCCATCCATCTTTTGTAATGTTTGTATTGTTGGGTCCTGATGGAAAATTAAATAACGTCTCACGTCCAGATCTCATATATTGAAGAGTTTACACATGATGCAGAGCATCTGTACACTACACGAGCATAACATCTGAATATTAATTAAAACACATGTAAAATTAGGAAAACATACTACACTGCACTAGTCACCCAAATATGCTTTAGTGGTGATATTAATTACGTTTGTTTGTTTCTTAAACATTCTACAAGTATATCTAGATTATGGATCATTCACAACTTATGTCTAACCATCAGTACTGAGATCTGCCCAAATAAAATTATTATATATTTGAAAAGATGCCTGTAAGTTGAGGTGCTGAAAGAAAATTATAAAACTTAAAGTAAATAATTATTTCAGATTTATAATATCCGAAAGACCTATATGTAATATATCACTGTTAACTTTTAATTAATTTAACTTTTAATTAATTTGAATCTTACTTATCCTTAAATACGGTCGATAAAATGTACTTGTATGTATACTTATTTTATTTTAATTTTCTTTTGTACCTGGTGTTGTGCAGTGAAGTGTAATATAATTATTAATATCATAAAAGACCACAGTTCTTTTAATCCACATCGACACCCCAGCACACTAGTGCTGGACATTGTAGCCTTTGTCTTTTATTATTTTCACGATCTTTATAAATACCTTTTATTAATTTACACTTTTAAAAGTGAATTGTTAATAAATGAATCAATTTGTATAGTTTGCTATGAAGTTTTTTCAACTTATCCCATCTTCTCCTTTCCGATCCAGAACGCAGAAAAAAAATGCAATGTAAGACTTGATTTGTTTCTGAATTCCTATAGTGTTGTTGGATTTTTGGCTTGAAAATGATCACATTGGAAAGGGGCTGGTCTCCGCTTTCTTCTAATACTATTCCGAGTACGAGCGAACGCGTAGTTTTTTTAATATATTTTTGTTAGCGAGTAACTTACCCTATTCTCACCAATAAGCACAAAAACAAAATGTTAAAATAATATATATATATACATATATCAATTACCAATGTTTATTGCGATATAAGTATTCAAGTTTAATTTAACTAGAAAATACAATTCGTAACAACTTTGTTGTTTTAATTTCCAAATGTCAAATGAAAGCAACTTGATAAGTGACATATTTTGTATATAAATTTTGTATAAAAATATAAATCGGTATATCTCTAAAATACAAAAAAAATCTCGTATTATAAATGGTGTCAGAAGATAAATCATTTGCATATATATTTTTTTTAAACCGACTCCACGTAGTCCTTCTGTCCTACCCTTAGAGTGTTTTTGTACATCCGGAGGTGCGGACGGAGGGCAATCCCTACCCTCTGTAAGACTGTATTAAAACAGTACAGTGTTACGCAAAATTAAAGGAGCTGACCATTCTGAACTGCCGGAAACGTCAGAAAGGTCATTATTACTTAAATCTTAAGTTAGTTTAGCAAAAAATCGGTAATTCTATAAAACTACTAATTTGCTCACGATATAAATGGTGTCAGGGAATAGGTTTTAGACACCCCCCATCACCCTGTCTTCCCCTCCCTTCAAATCCCTCAAATCCAACGACACTAAAGGAAAGATTGCCCCTTGATTTACTAAGATTTCTAATAATATTATGAAGTGATATATATTAGGATACATATTAAGTTTTACAAACTATATAAGGACGTCTATGCCTAACTATCATTTAATATTATTTAAAGTATAGTTTCAATAATGATTAAAGATCTTCTCACAATTTCAAGACATTTCAAGCTTGGCCTCTAAAAGAAATATTTCTAATTTACTGAACATTACTAATTTCTTATTTATTAATTACAAATTGAGAAAACAGTTTAAGATTTTCTTCATTAGTAATAGCTAATTAATTCGGCCATCCTCATCCATTAGCGAAACAAATTTGTAACATTTGTATTAGGATTTAATTACCAATAGTATTTTCTTGCTAAGTTAAAGCAAATGTTTGTAATTTACTTAAGCATTGTCTGACTTAATTTTAATTGTATCATTTGTCACGTTTTGTAAGGACTCGTTTTGATCATTCATTTATTACAAAATACAAACATATTTGAATTGAAAAGTTTTGAATATTTTAATAAGATTTGGCTTTTGTATTACAGCATATTTACTTTTATTATTGCAAGTAATTAATAAAATCACTTAAAATCATTGATTTTTTTGAGTTTACATGATGGTTCAATTTCTCTTGCAGCCATGTGTAGCATTCATACGTTCGCACCTTCCACACCTGACTTATTTAGCGCTGTGGAACTAGCTTATTGCTTTGTTATATTTGTATAACTCGCTTTGTTCTATAACAGGGCTTTGTTATAGATTAAATATATTATTTTTAAACTTTGTCATGTGGTGTTTATTTTAAATATATTTTTTCCAACTTAACTATTCTTATATTTATTTGTGTTATAATAAATATCGCATTTTTTTAATTTTATTTAAATTTAAGCAAATTCCTTATTAATTAAATTCAATTGAATGAATGATAGTATTTTAATGAAGAAATAAATAAATAATATAGTCCCCGTCATATAATATTAATAATATGATAATTGAACATATGTATTAAGTTCAATACTAACCAAAAAAAACTGTCACTTTTCTAAGGTATGAAATTATATAAATGTTGACACTTAAGAACTGGAATTTTAGAACGTTTCAAGCTAATGGAAAAGTTACAGCGGTTTTCAGTGTCAACGCACTTCAGGATCTTGTAAGAGGTTTTTTTTTAACAATCAAGAGCCAACATAAATATGTAGCAAATAATGTTTAAATAAAATTCAAGACTTATTTCGTTTTTTAATAAAATGTTTTAAATGTCAATATAGATGACAGACGAATTTATAACAATTATTATTATTCAATGATTTATCAATTTCAACAGTGAAAGGTAAATTTTTAATTAGGAATAAAAATATTTGTGTAGGTATTTCAGTAATAAAAAAAAAAACAAAAACACATTTCCATTTTTAAAAATGTACACCGATTTTTGAATAATGCCTTTATTTTTTAATAATGCCTTTATTTTTTAAAAATGCCTCAATTTTTGAATAATGCTTTTAATGCCTTGTAACTTATAAGACAAAACAACTGTTACAGTTGTTTCATAATGTGGTTATTATTAAACATGTCACGATATAAAGATTAAAAACCCGTTCCTAGCACGTGAATTTCTTGATTTTCCTAACTACCTTCAATTATAAGAATTATTTCCTAAGAAACATGACGGCGAAACAAGAAGTGGAACATTTTATAAATTTCAAACCAAATGTCGCCAACAGTAATTCAGTTGGTATCTCATTTCGTGTGTACATAACTTAGAAAAGTTTGTCACGTTCATTAGTATGCGACAAAGTTGCTATGACAAATTAAATTAATTATAAAAATTATTATAAAGATATTCTCGGATTTAGCTTTGCTGCTGATTTTTTTTAAGTGCGTTTTAATGCTATTTCTTCTTAAAATATTTCGTAATAAGATATGGTAATACACTTTAAATGATCAAAGAGTAGATATTTTGTTGTATGCTTTTTTCTTGAATATTTTCTCGCACGACTACAAAAAATTAAAATAGACTTCATCATTACAAGGAATTTGTATTAAAATGAACTACCGTTTATGTATATAGTAACAAGTAAAATAAGTTAACATTACATTCGAACTTAACTTATTGGCTAAACTTAACTTATTGTTAAATTAAAAATATTTAAGTTTTAAATTACACAAACTTAAAAAACCGGCCAAGTGAGAGTCAGACTCATGCGCGAATGGTTCTGTACCATATATAAAAAACGGCTAAATAATCACGTGAGCCTCCCTTAAATACTTATTTTATTTTGTTTTTAGTATTTGTTATTATAGCGGCAACAGAAATAAATAATCTGTGAAAATTTAAATTTTCTAGCTATCACAGTTCATGTGATACAGCCTGGAGACAGACAGACGGACAAACGGATAGAGAAGTCTTAGTAATAGGGTTCCGTATTTACCCTTTGAGTACAGAACCCTAAAAAAAATATTGGCTAAATAAAAATTAAAATAAAGTGACGAGGATGGTGGTGGTTGGTTCCAAAAATTTAAGTTCTGTCAGTGTTGATGAACGTTTCACTCTATTTCAAAATATAGTATTAATATTTTAATTAATGTTCATAAACCATTAGCAATAGGGTAAAAAGAAAACACGTGACGGAAGAGACAACTTTAATACCGTTAGATGTTATTTGCGTAATTAAAAATATAACTGGCATCGAGAAATGAAAAGACATTTAATATGCGTTAAACTATTTCATCTGATATATTATATAACTTTTGAATTATACGATGTATTAAACCGAGAACATTTTTAGTTCCTATATTTAAAAAAACATGTTATTTTTAGAATACATAAATATTAAAAAAATATTAATATTTTCTCATAGAAACCGTGCTAACTCTAAGAGTTAGTGATGATTTATGGGCTTAAAATGTTTATATATAATGTTTTTTTTATACCAAAACCTTGCACCCGATTGCAATGATCTTTTTTTGGTATTAGTTCAGACATTTTACAACAGGTGGTGAAGAGCTTATCATAGCTTAGCTTAGCTTATTCGTGACTGCGTGTGACAACTGCAGCATATGTTCATGAATGGAATCCGAAGTTACATTTGAGCATTTAAAAACAAATATGTTATGAGATGATATTATTATTTTATGACGCTGTTACACCGTTTTAGACATGAAACTATATTTGTAATGTTAAAAAATTAAACAAAAAAAATTGTATATTTACAAAAAACATATTTTTCTCTTTATTTAAGTAACATAGCTTAACATATATATCATATAGGAGTACTTTAATAATGTTAGTAAAAATTGTGTAGTCTATGTAATAAACTTATGTTTTCAAAGGAAAAAATAAACAAAATGTTCTCTTAACATATCCGTCATCGCCTATTTATACCTATGTTCATAATATGACTCACCTCTATAATAAATAGATATGTTTTCAACCTTGACACAGCTCGCGGTGTCTGGTTCATTTATTTTAAGCTCAAACTTGGTTAATGTTTATCAAAGTTATGATAGTCTAATGATAATATCAAAATACCAAAACTTTTACTAACACATCTAATATCTAAGGCTGTTATCGTAAAATAACAATACATATTACATTAAAACTTATCTTCCACCTGTCTTTATCCAAATTATATGTGGGTTGGCGTAACATGTCAATACCTGCCATGCTTATCATACGTCACCTCAATGTAGATTTATTTGTTCGATGGCGAAGAACCAAGTCTGGACCGGATGGAATTGGATATACATTTAAAATTTACCTGTTTTAAATGTCAATAAAAGTTTTATGATGATAGCTGTACTATTAAATTGAAGTAATATCGTATGACCTTACTGTTAAGCTAAACTACATCAAGGTAGGTCATTGCATTACTTAGCATATGCTGCCGAGGAGAAATAATTATTTTCTAGAGGATTTACATTTTACTCTAGCGCGGATATATTAAACTTTAGCAAGTTTTATTTAAATGTCTTTCCAATGAAATTACCGTAAAGTGAAGTAGTTTAAAGGCCAACCAAAATTTAAAATAAATCATCAAAATTAATCTAATAATGTCAAAAACTTTTTGGCAACTCATAAAAAAATACAAGTTGTAGTAAAAAAAATAGTATCATACTTAAGCTCAATCGGACAAACTCGGAATTTTCAGTTCAGTGTTTTAATTATGCTCCTCAACAACGACATTGCTATAACATTTGAAATAAAACTTTAAAACCAGCAGCCATTTTTTTTCGGCTTACGGTTATTTTTTTTAGCCTGCAACGGCTTACCAAAACTTCCAAATTTTTAATGAAGTCAAAGCTTAGACTAAAATCTATTATTCAAGTAAATTTACATTTCATGGCTCAAATTCTATATAACCTAATACATCATTTTAAATAAAAAGTAAAAATTCAAATGTAAAAATATTTTTTTTTCGTTTTCCCATAGACTGTCATTTAATGTTATTTAGTTAATGTAAAGTAAATGTTATTTATTTATGTAAGGTTATTGGATTTTCCAGATATGATGATGTTGTTTTTATAATTAGGAAGAAAACGTATTAATTTTTTTAAATCATTGTCATAAAGAGTAGAATTTTGAATATTTTTATATAATACTGTTTGCTCCCATAACAGTCACTTGAACCGTACGAGATAAATCGATGGAATTAGATTATGAATTTCTTGAATTAAGAACATATTTGCTTTTTTTTTTTTTTTTTTTTTATACGATATAGGGCAATGCTTGACTACAATTTTTGTTGAATAAAGCAATCTTTGTTGAAAAAAGACACCATTAAAATGAAAAATTATCTCAGATCCAGAATCATTAACTTTAAAATCACCTGAGATCCAATCACCAGATCCTACGAGTGCTGAATCTCTCAGAAACGACTGCTTTTATTTCTATAAAACAAGGCTAAGGAAAACCTTATTTCTTATTTGGGATTTCTATTAAAAATAAATATGTCTTTAGAAGCCATAATTCCACCACACATTAAAAATAATTGTATTTTTTTCTAGTTACCCGAGTATTAACGGACTGTTTCTGAAAATATAATTAAAAAATCAAAACCCTTGACAGTGCTGTTAAATACATCACTGTCAATGGTTATGATTTTTTAATCCACCACCAATCAAAACCTGTGATCTGGTAACACATTAGTTAATTTGATATTGATAAGCTCAGTGTAATAATATTTTATTATTTCCCTTAAGACTGCTTTTGCATTTTTTATTGCACAGGCTGTTAAACGACTAATAACGTTAATTGCTAGTGGTGGCGTAGCCCTATGCCATTGCAAAAATAAAATTAAAAAAAAAAAAGTTTAATAAAAAGACGCATGTCTTTTCAAGATTGTGGAGGAATCCAGTATAAAATTGAAAACGTGTTAAAATAACTGCATGACATGGATCTTTTGTTAGAGAGTGGTGTAACATTCGTATGTGACGAGCTACAATCAAATACTACTGCTACAGTTAGACCTTGTCTCTGGAATATATAGCGAAAAACTATTCCTTCTAGCTATAAATATTCATAGAGCTATGGCTATATATACTAACTTATTGCTTAATTTAGTAACTTAAAATATGTTTTAACAGTTTTAGATAACGTTATTAAAATTTTACTAACTATATTATTAACTAAAATATTGCATTATAAATTAATTGTATTTTGTTTTTTCACATTCTTGGTATGTATTTAGAAAATTTAATATTTCAAATTAATTTTAATGAAATATGTTATCAAATAAATCAATTAGTTTGGACAATTCATAGTACTATTTAGAATATTAACGAGCTAAAACTATGTACAAACTGGTTAACAGAGTTACTGTTAATATTAAATTTGTTATGCGAAAATAAACTTTGCTACAAGCACATAACTACCAAGTTTGGATGTATATTAATTAGGTCATATAACAAAGGGATGATTGAAATATATTTTTGACATCTTAAAGTTCAGGTGCGCTTTTTCACTGAGTTTTATTTAAATTATAATTCAGAATAATGTAAAATCTTACTCCAGACTTTCTTATTGTTTAAAATTAATTCCATCTAGAACATTCATATTTTTGTGAAACCATGATTAAAAATATCTGCAAAAGTAAACCATGGACACACAGACCGTATTTCTAGAACAAGTTTTGTAAGTAATATTTTATATTTGTATTAGTCAACATTTTCACTTCTGGTTATAATTAAGCTTCGAACTGAAATGATGATGAAACATACAAATATACTGTTGTGATTATATGCAGTCAGCCTAAAGTGGATGACCAAATTCCGATTTCCAAAACTATCATACATCCGCATAATAAATTGCTTGACGATATTAGTACAAGGAATACATCGTTCAATTTCAAAATTTCCACCAGATTGACAGGAGTAGTTTATGATTTTGTTGATTTATATATGATTCCATGTTTCTGAACGTTATATTTTAATAAGATTTTATGTTAACTGGAATCATTATCTACTAACTTAAAATGCTAACCTTGTACGACTTCCATTAGCATCTACAACATTATCATGTTTACGTTAGTATTTCGTCCCGTACCAGCTTTTTAAATCTCGAAAGCATAATTGTAAAGATTTTCTCTTATTTTTGCTTCTCAGTACCATGAACCTGTAAGAATCTGTGGGGTCTCTGTGTTGTCGAGACTTTTAATTATTCAGAGAATGTTTTGTTTTAAAACTATTGGGTATGTAGGATGTAACGGTTCTAGTAACATTTATTTTAAGCCTTCAGCATTCAGCAACGTCCAATTTCATTAGGTTCAACTTGGCCTTTTTTAGTCTTTACAAAACCTATAGAAGTCCTACCGTTGGGTTTACTTTTTACGGAGTATTTTTGTTAGTTTTATCATTCATAATGTAAAATACGGCCGTTTTCAGAAGACATTAAGGCTTTTCATCTTTTAATACTTTTGTCGTAATAAAAAATGTAGATACCGATGAAAAATGATATCTCAGTTATTTGCGACATGCAGTTTTAGTGTTTGTGACGATATTCGAAATTGAATACAGCTTCATGGAGACATGTAGAAATTATGTTTCAATAATAATTATTAGATAAAGCTACGCTTCTTATATGCAAAAAAGGATGCCCTTTAAATAAATTATTGTTAAATATGATATATAAGGGCCAAATAATGTATCAAATCACTGGAACTTCAACATGAACTCGTCAGAGCTTTTAAGGAAAAGAAATTATTTTTAATAACTGCTTTCAAAACTTCATTTTCCCATTTTTATAGGTTTTAAGTCCCTTGCAGTAATTTATTAATACCCTTCTGCGAGCTGAATGATCATATTAAAGATAAAAACAAAGAAATGTTTCTTTCTTTAAATTTTCAACAAAATGTTCTCTTCTCTCAATACAACATTGTATGTCGTTCATGTTTCGTAATAGAAGCGGTTAAATTAATTATAATTCTACTTTAATAATTACCTATTTTTCTATTATTATAAGAGTGTCAAATATGACACTATTCATGTCAATTAAAATGGAAGTGTATGTCAATTTTGCACTGGTTTTGATATACATTTCGCCAATCAATATATAACGAAGTAGACAAGAGGGAGGTTGTTGAGTTAATTAAAATACATAGGTCTAACAAAGTTTATGTGAGATAGTAACCGTAGCTGTTCCTTGTTTAAATGTATAAACATATATATATTTTAAATATTGTTTAAATGTATAAACATATATATATTTTAAATATTAGATTCTAGATAAGTATTAAATAAATTAACTTGTAATATGGGATATAGCACTTCTAGAAGGATTGTAAATTTGACTATACATATAAATAGTAGATCCAATTTTTGATTGTAGAACGACACGTTTGTAACGTTTGTAACGTCTTTGTAACGTTACAAACACGTTACAGTAGAAGTAGTAGAACAACACACGATGTTGATCTTAACAATAACACTAGTCTAGATGACCGACTAAGTGACTGTTCAAATCAGAATGGTGAGACGCAGTTGCTTTAGGTTGTTGGGCATCGATGTACTTGGTTACTAAGTAAGTTGATACGTCATCAACAATTTAAGTTAATTTACAAAATGTTTAGAGAAAATTATTATTGAATGGCCGAGCTAGTGTTCCAAGAGAATGTGTGTCTAAAAATGTTAAACAATAACTGTTGCCCGTGACTCGGTCGCGGTAAAAATAATATTTATACGGATTATGTTCCTAGCCATATTTTTTTTCCAGTCTACATGTACAGAGTCTTGAACAATAGCTAGTCATAATTTAATTTCTATTTTATGAAATCCCTATCTAACGAACCAAATGATTAAAAACAGGATCTCCCGTGGCAATAACGTAATCGCGCTACAATCTATGTTTTGTCACACTCAAAATCACGTGCAAAAGTTAGTATTTCTATAGCCTATGTTTTATTCTAGTACATAAGTTATAATATTGTCAAGTTTCTTAAAAATCCGTTCAGTAGTTTTAACATGATTGAGTAACAAACATCTGAACATCCAAACACTCGCACTCATATGTTAGTAAAATAAGGTAAGATGATGTAGTCAAAGAAAATAAATTGCAAATTTTATTGTTTTTCAAGTGCTAATGTTACCATATGGTTACCATTAGCACTTGAAAAACAAATAGTAACGTTTGATAATTTGTATTATCTGCTGAAATTTGTATCGTGTGATACAAAAATGTATTTGGATCATACAATTTTGATATCCTAATTTGGCCATCTGATCATACGATGGCATAACTTTGAGAATCATCTATCCGATGGTAATCACTATTTTATTTTTATTTCGTCTGTTATGTGTTGTTTTTATAACGAATACTAATTCACCACAGTTTGTACGAAATGTTCTTATAAAACTTTGTTTTTTTTTTATGAAATATTATCCCCAATGTCATTTTTCTTGTATTAGATTTTAATTCTTCCCAAAATCTTATATAAAAGTTGCTCCACTTTATGAAGTATTAAAAAGTCTTTGAAGTTATGCAAAAATTATACAATTAAAAAGCGACAGGGTGCCAAATGGAAATCGCATTGAACGTCGGGCGTGCTGCTTCCATAATAGGATAGGGATTATTATAGTTCCTCAAATATTCTCCCATATGTTGCGCATCGATTTTCCTATTATATTTACCTCACGGATTTTTTGAGAAACAGTGCATTATAACTAGTTTTTACGGTAAACAAACATTTTTGGTAACAAGGAGTCTTAAGAAAAAACATAAATCGTCAATTTTGGGTTCTAAACAAAATCAAAATGTTCAGGAATAACGCATATTTACGAATAAAATATTAAGTTTTAAGTTAAGGTATAATATGTGATAGTTACAGAGATGTTAGAAGCAATATCAATAATGATATAATCTATCTGTATGAGAATAATAATAATATAAAAGTTGGTAGATATGGAACGAAAAACGGTTAAAATTAATTGAAAACCATAATTGAAAATTTGTTAAGTTCGCAAAAGTAGAAACGTTAATTGAAAGTCTTATAAATGTATAGACAGGGTATTCGGGTTGAGTTTTGAGAGTGAATTCCGTACAGTGAAACAATTTTGACAATTCAAACAATTTTAAATGAATGAAAGCGTTTGGAAGTGCTTCAAAATACGTGAAAATGAAGCTTTTGCTCTCTGTACTGATTCCCTTGAGCTTTTGATTAGTGTTAGGTGTCAATGAGACATTGAAATGTAAATGATGACCTTCTAGTCTAGTGGTTAATGAATAGCTGCTGAGGCAAAGGTCGTGGGTTTGATTTCTAGATGAGACAGTTATTTGTGTAATCTAAAGATTGATGTTTTGATCTGTACCTTACATCCGTTATTTATATCTCTGTGAAACCATTCATGGGGATTATTTTCTCGTGAGGGAGTTTTTTTGTACTATGATTATATTCTTTCTTTGCCACATTTGATACTTTTCATATCAGGTTTATATGGACTTCATTTACATAACTTTTATATTTCAATTGAGGTTTGAAAATAATAAATTTGGTTACGCCAGGAAACATCTCCAATTACGCGGTAAATTGTCGAAAATTTATTTCATTCATAATTATATTATAAAACATATTATTTAATCCAATATTTTTTTACGATATCAATATTCATTATAACTATATTCAGTAACTGAGGAATAAAATTCACATTTTCTCACAAATTGACTGTTCAAAATATAAATCTTGTTACACGTCAACCAAAATCGAAATCAACTTTAAAACTACAAACGACGTAGTATGTCATCTTCGCAAGTTCTAAAAGCCGCAAAGTTAAATTCAATATTACATACACGCTCAACGTACGTCTTTGAGATGGAAGTGTGAAATCGGCTTTACACTACCCCTACTATTTTATTTTCAATTTATTTTAGTTAAAACGACTCGCTAAACAAGTTTCCAATGCGAGAATATTTGTAATAATTCATAATCTCGTCACAAATAATAGGAGAAAATGAGTTATGTTTGTGTGTACTTCTTCTTGTTTCTTAAATACAAGTTTATATTTACGACCTATCGAAACCACAGTCGTTGATAAAGTATCGTGAAAGCCTACAAAGAGGTGGAATAAAAAAGTCAGTTTTCATAGTAGTGGTACTTATGTGACAGAAATGAGAAGCTGATACGCGATAATCCGTCTACAGTTTGTCGGAGAATCCGAAATTCAACGGGTTCGCGATTCATACTCAAATATCTGGCTTAATCAACAAGGCATTAGTAACTGTGTACTTTCATTTCATTCTGCTTGAGTTTTTAATTAATAATGTAATCGCCATTATTGAATTTCGAACGCTTTTATTTGTTTCGAACTCATCTCGTAAAAAACTCAATTCGAGAAATCCTGGCAATAGGGTTTTTTTATATACGTACTTTTTTATGTATTATTTGTTTGGTTATTTTGTTTTTCTTTGCTTTTTATTATCTTTTATACAGAAAGATCATTAAAAACATTAGGAACAGAACCAATGATAATATATGAATTAGTAAATAAGTTATGATGACCTATTGGTGTAGCGGTTAGTGACCCTGACTGATGAACCAATTCCCACACGGGACAATTCTTTGTGCGAACCACAGATTGTATTTTCGATTCTAGGTGTACTCTTTATACGTTATTTATATGTCTGTGAAGTTTCTCTTCTACTCAGGTATAATATAACATACAATGCGGGACTTGTCTTCATAAAAAAAAAATCATTTGACTTTATATAGTTTAACAAACAATACTCCTTTGAAACTCACATCAATAAAATAAATCTTATTTAATATTTTAATCAAACTGTTCCGCATTCTCATAATAAGCTCTTATTCAATTAAATAGTTCTTATATATTTAATTGATTGCAGTACCTACCTGTGCTGTTCCTTCTACATGATACAAAAGAAGCACTTTCAAAGTGAACAAGCAATTAAACCTCATTAATGTAGTTTCTGTACAAGTCTTTGAAACTGTCGGAACAAATTATACTTCACATTAACGAAATTTTCCGTTTTACAAACACGCAGTGAAGAGTTATCGCAAATTTGCTCAATTATGTTATAAGATGTGTGTTTTAGTGTTTTTTAACTTTATTCTGTGTTAGTTTATTACATGTAGATGTAAAAGTATGCGACACACATACACACAAATGGTAGTAGTTCCAGTATACTTGGAATATGTGATAGCTTTTTCTCCATGAGGTATAAGGTTATTCACCTTCTAGAGATTGACATTTCACAAGTACAATGTATGCTTATTTTAAATTAAACACTATTAATTTGAATACAATGTTACATATAAATTATACATATATTTTATTAAAATTATTTTATATATCAAAATAATTGCAACATAATATTTTTTTGATTGTCTGTCTGTCAAATAGACTGTTTTAATTTAAGTTAGCTTCCAGTCTTATTTTTAATTAATTAGGCTAGAACGTAATCAAATAGCTACTATAAATTAATTGATTTCTAAATTTATGCAATGATTTCTTACAAAATTAATATCTAAAATATAATCTAAATAAATATCATAACATACTAATTTAAATAAAAAGTAAATTTATATATAATAAATATACAGCTCTGTGTAATAAAGCTTTATTTTTAATACTAAAATAGGTAATAAGTATAAAGAAGTATTACATATAACTAATCTCATATTTTTTTCAATTTGGCGAATACCCATCAAAAATGAATTAAATATTAATACAATAATTTACTGCTAAACGAACCAGCAAAAGTATGTATGTTCACTAAATATATTAAATATATGATTGCCTACATAAAACAATATTGAAGACACTTATTATATTGGTATATAGCAATTACTCCAAGTCTAACAGAAACTGAAGTTTATTTACTCACTTTTCACTTAAAAGTGTGAAAGTAAGTGAATTAGATGAATTCTTCAGAGTTTGTCAATTAAAAACTTCAGAACTTTTCAATTCCGCATTCCAAAGTTTCAATACATTGCTACTGTCTCAGTCTTTGTAAGTTTAATCGTATTTTTTTCAGAAAAATACTATCTGAAATTAACAATATTATTGAGAGTTAAATTGTTATTAAGTAAAATTAAAATAATGTCACAGTCAGAAATAGAAGATATTTTATTTTAATTAATAAAATCAATTCATAGAAAAATAACAAATCAAAAACATTTTTAAAAGAATATTAAAATTTATTGATCCTCATTGATGTCATTATTGTCACCCTATTTATTCAAAAGAAAATATTATTTTTTACATAATAACATAGTCACCATTATAAGGTATGAAAAAATTTATACACATATGCACATTAAAGATATAATTAGCTAGGAAATTTCCTAAACTATTTAATAAACAAATTATCTTATAAAGCTTTGCCTTTCAATTAATTCTCAAATATTTTCGGAAATTAATAAACTTAATAATATTTTTATAATAATAATATAACATATAACAATCCATGCTATCTCTGTATTAATAAATATAGATAATAAAATATATAAATAAATATAAGACAAAAAAATTTGAGAGTAAAGCTAAATGAATTCTTCTAAAAACTGAAGCATGTTCCGTTTTTCTCTCTTTTTTATTCCGGCTTGAAATTTATTTGACGGCTTTCTATCTGCGCTGAGTGATATAGTGGATTCGATGTTATGTCTACTCTTTATGCGATACGGGGAATAAACATAAATACATACATCCTCTGTTCTACCACAACAATAAACTGTCAACTTGTTACTACGCTATTAGTTGCAGGAAATTTAACAACTATGAGCCTTTATTTGTTTTATTAAATAGGGAGCATTTGTTACTGCACTAATAAAATAATTTAAAATACATTGATCACATTTTATAATGCTCTCCTAGAATGTTAACTGTACATTAATTTAAATTGATTATTTTTAAAAAAGAATAAAGTTATTTTTGTCTAATACGAGATTTCTTACATTCGTTTTGTTCATCAAAACATCATGGACTTACAAGTATGAGATAATTAATATTAAAATTCTAATATATTAAAAAAAAAAACAAAATCTTTTATTCGACAAGACGAAAACGATAACTATCGACTCCACGCGATGAGCCTAGAAATTCAAAACGAATGGGTGACCATAGGAGATTTGTATTTTACTAGTTTTAAAGTGGCGCTCCTTAATAAAATAATATATATAATATAATAAATAAAGGACAACTTACACACATTGATCTAACCAATGAGTAAGCTAATGATTTGCTTGTGTTAAGGGTGCTAGACAACGACACAAATACAAAGACGTACACATTAGAAATACTGAGAATATATATTTAATAAACGACCAAATCCAAAATTCAGGCACCTATGCTCAACACATACATGCTTGTCCCTGTCCGGGATCGAACCCGATGCCCAATGCATCGTTATACGTTAGGCGTCTGCGCTAACCATTCGACCAACGGGGCGGCAAAAACTATGAAAACTATTTCAGTATAGTGTAGTATCTTTTTTTCATGTTACAGAGGTAATTATTTAAATGTATTAATCTAATTTTAGATAACATAGCGACAACTCAGTTAGTAGAGTTGATAATCGCTCTACAAATCAACTCTTTCTTTAATAAAACCTATTAAATGGAATGTTCCAGTAATAATTCCTATGACACTGTATGGTTATCTGATGTTGTAACATCTCTGTTGTTAAGATAGCAGTTTGTTGTGAAGTTTTTACGAGCAACCATTTGGAATAGGGACTCAAATGTTATGTGCTATTATATCTATAGAAGTAAGGGATGGTTTCGTTATTTAAATTACTTTGTTATTTGCAATTGTGTGTATGTTTTATATTTTTATTACATATATATGATTTATGAAAATAATGATAAAGTGCAAAATATGTAATAGATAGACTATTAGACTATTAGCCAGGTCAATGGCCCTATTTTGACGTCTGATCACGTAGAAGACCAATCACTCTAAATTATTTTTACCGCGAAGTCGAACGTGTGATGTACGTTATATTAAACGAGTATATAAGACAAATATCTTATATATATAAGCTTATTCACTAGCGTATTATAACACAGTTATGAAGCTTAGCCCATGATAAATAGGACATTATAAGAAAGAAACTGAATTATTCACACAAAAGGGGAAAATCTTTATAGATTACAGTCATTTATAATTACGAAAATTTCTAATGATTAATATTACTTAAACTTAAAGCTTTAAATTTTGCAGTAGATTAGGTGTATCTCAGCTGAAGTAATAACCAGAAAGTACAACTTAAATTGAAAATTTATGCGCCTGGAGATTTTAAAAACTTATTTCAGTCAGTTTCAATTACTAAAACTAATTAAAAAGTTACAATTCTCGTGAGAAAAGATGTTATTAAAACTTGGTACTATATTCTGTAATTAAATTTTGAATGATTTGATATTGATAGATTTTATAGGCTTTGTAACTATTAACGGCAGTTTTAAACACAATTAAGTTTGAAGTGAATTAATTATTCTTATTTTTTTCAGTTCTAAGTCTCTGCTATTTAATTCAGTTGGATACTAGCTTGTGATAAATATTTCTGTTCCATTCATTCATTCGCTCATCTACTTGCTCACAGTTATTTTATTACTATATTGGAATATAAAATGCATCCTCAATCTTAAGAATAATAAAGAAAATGAATAACATTATTTAAATAATTTAATCCCAAAAAAAACTGTTTTTTTTTCTATACTTAAATCCAAATTCAAATTCTCTCTGTTACATTGTTTACCTGATCGACACAGAATCCCAACTCTCGATGACGCTGTCAAATCTTTTATATTTAAGTTATCCTTCCATAACCCGTAAGTGTTTATAAAGGTTTTATATAATTCCATTTATGAAGTGGGTCAAAATTTATTTTATAACCCAAATGCGAGTTTGGAACTAAGTGAAACTACGTGCTCACAATTTATGGCAACACTGAAATAGTTTTGAAACGCGTAATAACATTCTGTGTGACGTGTCTTATTTCGTAATAATATATATTGTAGTAAATGTATATAAAATTAACATTCCCTTGACATAAATCCTCTTATGGGGTCATTTATACCCCCGTATCGATCAATAAAATTAATGTGTTGAATAAAAAAGTGATTATAATATATTTAAAGAGCAAAAAATAAGTGGTTCATAAATAAAATGTATATATATTGATAGATTTTGTAGGCTTTGTACATATATATATATATATATATTACATGTATGATATTCTCAATGTAGAGTTATTCATAAGAAGAGATTTAGTATAGTATTATACAACAGTTAGTGTAAACTAAAAGATAACTGTTTTCTTAATGATCTTAGAACCGAATCAAAATTAGAATGTCTAATTATATAATAAAATCATAAACATAGGACGACATTATACAAGAGAAAGTACAATGAATATATAAAAATATATATTCAAGAATAGTTAAAAAATACTTTTATAATGAATTCTATTAAGTTTGACAGTCAGTCAGGGTTATTATTGGGGTGTCTATCGACCCCACCCACTAATGACTATAGACATTTGGAGTTGTCTGAATACTTTGTGATAATAGCTATTTCAAATAATAACATATTTAATATCGATCGCAATTATGTTTATTATTTTTTTTTTTAAGTGAACTCCAGAATTAGGATTTATATTATCTGTATGTCACGGGAGGCTATACAAACATATAAATAATTAACACAAAGAACACCTAGACTCGAAACAATACTCTGTAAATCACACACAAAATTGTCCCGTGTGGAAATCGAACCCATAGTGAGTTCATCGGTCAGGATCATTAACCACTACACCAAGGCGACTTAATAGCAGCTAATTATAATTGCATTAATAGCAGTCTTAAACAAAAGATAGAACTACATTTATCAAAAATCAATCAACTCTGCCACTGACGGTTCTAAGTACAATAAATCACAATAGAAGGCACTGAAAGGGACCGGAAATTAATAACAGAATATAGTTGTCTCAATTGTAGAGGGTCAGTAGTTATTAATCAGTATTATTTGTTAGTAGGAGGTTTTTTAATACATAGCAAAAAATTTTGTTATCTTAAAATAGAATATCTTATAGTAATAACAATATCAGTGGACAAAATACCCACATTGATCTAACCTCTAGTTTAGCAAATTCTTTGCTTTGTTATGGGTGTTAGACAACGATACAAATACATAGAAATACACATTGTAGTTACTAAAAATATATTTAACTAGCTGTTGCCCGCGGCTCCGCCCGCGTGTAGATCGCTTTACGTGTAATCTGAGGAACAATTTCATAGAACATCATTTTTGCGTAACTTTCACCGTTTTCGCAGCGCACGCAGTAATCAGTTTTAGTAATCATCCCTATTTTTTTGAAAGTGAAACATAGCCTATGTCACTCGGGAATAGTGTAGCTTGCCTACGGTGAAAGAATTTTTGAAATCGGTCTAGTAGTTTCGGAGCCTATTCATTTCAAACAAACAAAAAAATAATCAAACATTTCCTCTTTATAATATTAGTATAGATAAACGACCTCGTCAGGACATCTATGCTCATCTTATACATGCCTGTCCCTGTCGGGAATCGAACCCGATCCCCATTGTGCCACTAAACGTTAGGCGTCTGCGCTAACCACTCGACCAACGGGGCTGTAACAAACATAAATCTAAGTTAAAATATTTTTAGGTATTTAATTGGTTTTACTATTTGGCTTTAACGACTACCATGGGTTCAAATATTTTTGCATCAAGGAAATTATTTATCACAGATTAAAAGTACAGTTCAGGACGCCATACTTCGGGCGCAAGAATAGCAACTCTGAATGCGTTCAAATAAAGTCGGGCAAAAATTGCAATTCAATTACTTGGTTAAAGCCGGGTAAATATATATTTAATCGTCATGGTTGACGAAAGTTTAATTATAGAAAAGTACAGTTTAAAAATACATTTATTTTGATATTATGTATTATTTCTCGTATAGTAAATATATATCAATTCTTAAAGAGTAGCTTTTTGTATAAACAGGTATTTTTTTTTTTAATATTACACCACACTATGTATAGGAACTTTTATATAAGATAAGATGGTTCACCTAAGTCAATTTTGCAAAGTTACGTATTATGATTACGTATATAAGTGATCTTTTATATTCTTCATGATGAATATCACTTCTAAACTTAAGGCTCAGATGTTATAGAGACGGTAAGACATGTCGGTAGTCGCTAGTTCTAGTTTTAGTCATCTTTAATGAATATGAAAATAAATATAAATACATTTTTTATTTATAATGGTTTATATAATTTATGTTATAAAAATACGTATAATTAAGACTTTTAATATATAATTAACTAGATAGTTAGTGATTACATACACAAATTATGTACATGTTATTTAAATATATATTAATGTGATTATTGACTTTTGTACGATTGTTCAAGTTATTCGATGATCTGTTATACAACTGACCTCCTTCAAACAGTATTGTTTTTTGGGGTTTATATTTTTTTCTTAAGTTGTGGGTATTTTCTTGTTGGTTGAGTGGGTTACTAGAGAGAATAAAAACCCTTTAAAATATTTTTATTCCAAATTCAAGTATTGATATACGAGATTTCACTAACTAACGATATTGTTATAAAACAAATAATACAGATGTTAATCAAGTTCATACACATGTTATTGTTAAAGATTTTATTGTATATTTTTATACAACAGTGAATATGCATATATTTTACTTAACATAAATCTATATAGATTATAGAAGTCGATGTAAAAGCTTCCAAACATTATCGCCAGAATTATGAAAGGAACATTATGTCTCTTCAATGTGTTTATTGATATATTTATGATCTGTGGTTTATATCGAGTGCATGGTGAGACCAGTCAATCTTGAGATATTGCGTTTGGCACTCATTTTAATGGCTTCATATTTGTAATCTATTTTGTCCCGGATCATGACGGAATGCAGTAATAAATTATGTTAAATATAAATTTAATATTATGTTATATTTAACGCTGAATCCAGTAAAATAGATTTTAGAAAACGTGTAATCGAAATGCGTTGTGGGTTTCCAATGTTTTAAATATAGTTTGAATATAGTTTTTGGTTAATAAAAAATGGAACCAATTTATTCTATATTTATTTTATTTCATTTAAAATCTTTATTGCTAAAAAAAATTAATAAACTTGCGTCATAATTGAGACCAAATTATTCTTTATATATTCAGATAAATTAAATATTGATATTCTAAATTTAAAATATTATGTTTCAGGCGGTAGACTATCTGAAAAAGCGAACTCCAGCTCGAGCAGCGCTGATGATAGCCGCTGTGTGGCTGATGAGCGCGTTAGTGTGTATACCGCCGTTACTGGGCTGGCGGGTGACGAGGCCCTCCGAGCAGTTCCCACAATGCAAGGTGAGATCTTTTTATTTGAAAAAGAGGAAACGACCATGTCGAGGTACCACCACCCTCCATGGATAAGATCTTCTAGGATAAGATTTAAAATAACATTGGCGGTTTTTAATGAATGGAAAAAAAATCTTGAAAAATACTATATGATAGTTTATGAAATAAATTGTATCTCTATTAATATCTGGTACGTGAAACGGGTAACCAAAAAATTATCTATTAAAATAATGTTAATAACGCAATGGAACAGCTAGATATATTTGTAACTTAACCATTATTTATTGAGGTGACAAAGAGTTTGTAATAAACTAACACTCTTATGTCTGCAAATAATATGAAAATAAATTATACTTTTATTATTGAATTATTCAAATTGATTACAACTAAGAAAAACACACATATAGGTGTTACACACACACACACACACACACACACATTACTTTCATATCCTACTAATATTATAAATGCGAATGTAAGTTTGGTTGTTACGCTTTCACGCGAAAAATACTCAACCGATCATTATAAAACTTTGTACATATACTTTTGAAGGCGTTAGAAGTAACATAGGATACTTTTATTAAAAAAAATATGTATTTTTAACGGAAATATAAAAAAATGAAAGAAAAACATTGCTTGTCATTAAACATGTAGACGGACTCGAGGGCAATAGCTAGTTACTACATATATATACAAAACTAGACTATGAGCACTGTACACATAATATTCTGTATGTACTTAGTGTAGCCCTAAAAGTAATAACAGGTGTGGATATTACAATAACAAATAATCTTAGTATACCTGTAAGGAGGTCAAACTAACTAACTACATAAACAATTTTAGGTAATAATGAAATAACATAACATACCCACCCTCGAGAAATAAGGATAACTTCATTATGTATGTAACTAATTTCATACGAGCAAGTTTTGCGTCCCTATCTAAACAAGAAGGTTAGTGATGTGGTTTTGAAAATAAAAAAAAATGTTTCTGACCTAAAACATTTCTATAAAATAAAACCGAATCAACATGAAACAAATTTGACTTGTCTTTATGTGTATTTCTTTAGTATACCTACGTGTTTGTCACTGAACTCTTCTAGAACAGCTGCAGGAGTATTGATAATTTTGGTTTATTTGAGTACACAATTCTAGTCGGAAGGTGATGTTGTGATTAGGCTTCAGGGTGTTTTATTTTCATATTTTATTTATTTATTTATTTTATTTATTTATTTTTATTTTTTAATTAACAAAAGACGAACTTAACGCCCAATAGCATTCTCTCCCACTTAACCTCTGTGTATTGTAAAAAATTGTGGTAAGCGTTTAAAAGAAATAAATAAAAATAAATTTGAAAAAAGGACGTGATAAATATTAAATATATGCATCTGTCTATATACACTTACACACTGATACATATATCATGAATGTTAAACGTTATAAAATCATGAATATTGAAGATATTGTGAGATACACATTTCAAATTAACACACGAATTATGGGGACTTTAAAAAGTGCTATATAACAAGCTTTTTAAAGGTGCTTCTGGATGATGCTCTTCTTATCTTTTCAGGAAGTTGGTTATCATATATACAAGGTATGACGCTTAGAGAATTTATTAACGATGTCAGTTGATCTGTAGAACTGTATTTGTGACCTAAAATATATTATAACAAATTGTTTTAATCTACAAGTTATTTCCTGTGACTTTACCCGGATCAGACAAGGCAGCATTTATGAAAAGCGTTCCATTTTTTCAACTTACGTTGCAGTATTTGTCTCCACTAAAGGTCTTTTATTCTAATGTTATATATGTGTTGGTAAAGGTCTTTTATTCTAATGTTATATATGTGTTGGTAAAGGTCCATATAAAATATGTTTTGAAAGAGTTTACGTTACGGGGAGAAATAGTTTTGAATATTTAGCTCTTACATCATAGTTAATAAACTACTTTTTTATATAATTAGGGTTAATCATTTCTATAATAACATGCTATTTGTTAGGAATAAAAAATAAACATAAATTATAAATATTAAAAATAAAAAAAAATCAAAAATGCAGTTCCATTTCAGTATATGAAATCATTATTTTATCTTAATAGTTTCAGAACAAACATCAATATATTGTCAAATGAGTTAACTTTATAAACTCTATCATCACTTAAATTATGATACTTAAATTCTTGACATGCCGATTAAGTTACCAATATCTATGTAAAATTTTATTCGCAACGTTATTAAAAATAATCGATTTTTTTTGTGTTACTAAATTCGATTATGAGACTAGGTTTAGATATTTAGGACTAAAATTTTCTAAAAATCACTTATACTAGCTCCATTGTTCAATATGTTATTAATTCTGCTTATATTATTATAACTACTACAATAATTTTCATCAAAATGTTAAAGACGATGTTTTATTATTTATAATCCAAAAAACATTTTATAAATAAAAAGTCCTACAAAAACAACGAACACAAATATAAGCTTAAACATATCTCTCGAGATAACTTTAATAATTCAGATAACCAAGATGTTGGAGTGAAATAAAATATATAGTGTCCTCTGTTTGAGAAAATACTAAAAATTTATAACACACATAACAATATAAGAGTATAAAATTATGTTCTTAAAAATATATATTTTTCTTTTTCTCTATTTACGAGTATATATTATTTATTTATAAAAGAGAAAAAAAAATTACAACAATTATCAAATATTTAGGCTAAAAAAATACAATTTCAAGTTTCCAAACGCTTCTTTTATATAAAACTTTCAAAACTTTCAGGTATTTACCACGATGTACCAATTGACATGATTCTAGGTTCTATTCCTGCTTCGGGTAATTTAATAATTAGTTATCAATTTAAACAAACAATGCAAAACTATATATAACCAGAAATCTAATATTGGAATAAATTTTCATTCAAACTAGCCTTAATTATTATAATTCGTTTCAGTTTGTTTTATCGTCAAACTATATATATATATTCATATATATATATTCATTATATAAAATACAGCGTGCCAAGTCAAATACATTATAAATGTTCCTATTTGCTTTGACCATTTGAAATATCAATGAATATAATGAGCTGATAATAATTATTCTAATAAATAATACTCTGATTAATATTATTTATTAGATATGAATTATAATATTTGATATAATTGTCCCTCAAATATGTTTATTTAATAAAAATTAAATAAATAAAACATCTGCTAGCAGCATGGTACCTACTGTGTTCTTTCCCAGCGTGTCACTTCATATTCGTTTGTGATTAAAAGAATTAAAATCATATTTTGAAGTGGGAGTAGTAGTTACTGCAGGTAGTATTAGTATCAAATATTTTTTCTCTCATGTTAAGAATATCTATCTATTATTTTAATCACTTTTTAGAGCCTCAGTACCGGGTTCAGTTTCAGCTTGACTAAATATTACACTTTTGTAAAGGTAAACTGATATAGTAATAATAAAATAGCATTATAATAGAATAAAGACATAATATGTTAATTATTAATAATATAATTCTTTAATATATATATATTGAAAGATTGAAAATTTTGTGTCGTTTAAGAAAACTTTTCCATAGAAGTTTTTATTTGATTCTAACATTAACTGTCTATTTTATTGAATAATTGTAGCCTGGATTTGATAGATAGGTAATACTGGGTCGGTGCTATGTGTTATTTTATTATTGGTACTTATTACTTTTATTGCTATAATATAATAGAATAATATCAAAACAAATGTTACTCATCTAGTAAATGTATTTCTGTGATATATATTTTTTATCACCGATTCCTTTTGAGAACGTGACAAATTAAGAAAACATGAGATTCTCTCCAGCGAATTGTTGGTATATTTTCTTATTCACTTTATTTTTTTACTAAACAAGAGACAGCTATATGCGCTCTAGTTTGGTAATATTGAATTATTCTAATGGAAAAACTTTTTTGTGACGTATAATTTAAGGCCAAAAAAATAATGAATAAAGTAAGATAATCTATATTCTGATGGATATTTGGGCTATGAAGCAACAAAATTATATTAAAGATTACTAAGAATTATTTTAGCTGCTGTAAACTTTTCAATTACCCAAGCTTTGGTTCTGATTAGGCTCATTTCAATGAAATAAATAAACTGTAAGAAAATGTATGGATCTACTTATCTGCCCAAATAATTGGGGTAAGCTGCCTACTTGCACACAAAGTACTTGCGTACCTAATGATCATATAAAGTAAAGTAGAATTCGCATATGGAGAATAAGAAGGGAAAAAAGTATCTGAAATCCCAAGCATTTCTCGACGAAAAGACATTTTAATTTTCCCGAAAAAAAATAATTAATGGACCTTTCAATCACAAGGAAGGCTAAACTAAACTAATAATTCTAACACCATTTAACTAAAACCATTTAACATCGTAAATTACGAGAAAAAGTTGAACTTTTCGTTTTAACGGAAATAAAAAACATAAATTTGTTCCAAATGACGTGTGGAAGCAAAAGCAATTTGTTTCATTTAAAAACGCGGTGACTTCGAGATTCTGCGGGTAATGTGTCATATTTCTCAGCAATTTTTTACCCTTAAATTATAATTCTAAACAGAAGCAATCTTTCCGAACATGTTTTGGGACGAACTTTGACACTTTCGTTATGGATAAAAATAAATTCTGTAACTGAAACGATTTAATATATTTTTTAAAAAAGTTACGTAATATTACGTTACCTACCTACGTAATTTATGGAATTACGTAAAGTACTTAAATGAATTATACTAACAAAAACTACAAGATAACTTTAATATAAGAAATCCGTATTAGATTGGAACATACAAAGATTGAATGAATCAGTGATTTACAATTTTATGGTAATTATTTTCGACGCTTTTAATTGCAGTATTAAGGAACACCTAATAACAATATGTCACATTTTAGAATACAGAGCTTCAAGGCTATACCATTAAAATTAGACAATGCCTCAGCAAATTTATCAGTCTTAATAAGACCATGGGGCGGAATTAGAATTAAAATCCGTTAAGAAAGCCTATCGTTAGAGCAACCCAATACTCGTTTAAGATGATGCCGTTGTTTGAACGAGAGCTATGTGACTGGAGATATTGAAAATGTCCCCTTCCGTTAATAGGACCCATTACTTTTGAACGGTTACATTAAGGTGAGAAACGAAAGGTTTTAAATCGAGATGAGTTTTGTTATTTCAAAGCTTTGTGAAAGTCTTAAGGGTTTTATTACTTGATACATATTTTACTAATTTATCTCTGGGAATCAGAAACCATTTTCTATATAACATCTAAAGCTCATACCTATATGACTTACACAAATTGTTTTGTATGAAAGTGTAATATTATGTAAGAAGTTGATATCTATAGCATATTAAATAATGAAACTGAAGGTTTAGATTCTTTTTAATATTCACTCCCGCGTTATTTTCCGATAGAAAAAGGTCGACGAGTTCAATAAAGACCATAAAAGGTTTTTATCTACGTGCCCAGATACGACTAGAGGAACTTTATTATCAACCTGTTTTATATAAGTGTGTGTAGTAATACACACTAATTAAAAATGGAATTAAAAGTATTGTTTAACATATTGTGACATATTTATTAACATACACGAACATACGTGTAAGAAGTTAACGTTTCCAATTTCAAAAATTATAGATTAGTTATATCTAAAATAGTTGTTTTTTTTTTCACAGGACTTGCTGATAGGCTGTTGTACAACATTACACTTACATATTTTACATTTCTGTGACCTTGTACGATAAATAATGAAATTGTAATTGTATATAATACCTAGTATCTAAACATATTACAGGACTCTTAATTTTAAAAAAGAGGAGGGAGGAAGGCCTGGTTTAATCCACCAAACAGCTCTTAATTAAAAATAATAAATGAATGACTGTGTATTATTGTATATAGGTTTATTTTTAGCCTTTTTCTCATAGTTCAGAAAGAAACAAATACTATCTAAAAATATACAAACGAAATAAAAACTTCAATGCAATCCTGAATGTATTTAGCTCTTACAGCACTATCTTTAAAAAAATTAATGACAATGAATTAAATCAACTGTTTTATGAAATATTAAGATTGAAGCATTAGATATTTGATGCATTGTTTGCTACAAATCTAGCATGTTTTTTTATTCTGTGACGTAAAATACATCTCTCTATGTTTTTCCAGTTCATTTCGGTATCAGTAGTCGTATTTCTTCATGCTTTTGAAGCCAATTTGAATGCACATTGATGCCCATCAATCGACTTCGAAAAAAAAAACGTTTCATATGTTATCTCTATCAGTTTTTTAGATATTCACCAAAATATGTAACGTTCTGGTGATTATACTAAAAACTACTATCACGAATTGTATCTATTTACTTTCAAGCAAAAGTTCCCGCGTTGGTCATGATCTATGGCAAATTTCATAAATAGAGCTCTCTCTGCCTCGAACAGATGATTAACAACTGAGTTGTGAATTTGGGAATTAAAAAGCTTCACTAACTTTCAATTATCGCGGCAATCGAATCCGAGAACTGACATACAAGGCAGGCATTGACACTGCTAAACCAATCTCATCTAATATACTTACAATTCGTCTAACAAAAAAGAACAGTTTAGATTGATTTTGAATACAATCTATTTCGAGTAAATAAATTATTGTAAGCGGTATTTTATTTAAATAATGTACGTCATTATTTCAAAGCCTTCCCTAACCTGTTCATTTTATCGACATTTATTAGACAAGCCCATTGTGATAGAAGCGCTTGTTAGAAGCAAACGTAACTTGATTATTTTTATTGAAAAAGTGGAAACTGATGATTCGATTATTGATTTACATAGTTTATGTGTTATGGATTTTTTTGCGATTATTATTTCTAGTATGATTATGTATGTATGTTTGTCGGTTTAATCACATAACAATAATTTATAATAGAATTTATTTATTTCCTTAGTATTTGTTATATTATTTTCAGTATTATAACGTTTATTGATGACCAAAACTAAATATTTTTGTGAATAAGGACTAAAGTGGAATAACATTTTCTAAGCAATATATATTTGCGAGATTGTCCATCCCGATTTAAAAAAGAAAATACTGAGAGACTGTTTGCATAATTTTGCCTTTTTATCTCTTCTAAAATGTGGTAAATTGTGCTATTCAGCTTTTATCTAAAATTGTGTTTCAGTTCAAATATTATAAATATAATTTTATTTATTTTCTGTGTTTGAAAATATCTGAGGACATATAAATAATTTAAGAAATAAAGTGATATGAGCAGGGATTTAAATCGGCTACATATGGGACGATTTCCCATAGGTCGCGGGTTCGTATCGACTTACCTTTTATTGTATATTTTTAAGAAAATTTATAATTATTTAAATTTTCTGTTGTATTAATCTTAACAATAGTTTAAAATCTATAAAACAAGAACCTAGATCATTCCTCTGACAGGTAACGATACATCTTTCTGAAGCCTCTCTAATTTATGGTCTGTCTAACATAGATTAATCATAGTGTTTCAGAACTAGAATTTATCTTCAGTCACATTGCTTTTTAACTAGATACGTCTAGAAACACATTTATTTGTATTTAAAAAAAAGGACTTAAGAGAAATATTTTGATTTAAAAAAAATCATGAAACTTAAAGAATTCAGTATATTTCATAAATGAATATGTAAAAGAAGCAAGATACAAGATATCTCAAATCACGCGATCTCAGCTACCCTTTTCATTTCTGCTACCATCGGAAACCTTCTACGTGTGAGCATAATTACACGCAAAGAATTCCATTTAAAAGAAGGGTTGACATTCTCACCCTTATATAATAGATTTTCTCTTCAGTAGTTCCAACCAAACCATTATTAACTTAGTATTTTTTTACATAAAAAATAAAACTTTTCGATTGGTATCACACTAGTTAACGAAAAGTAAAAATTTTGGATTTTAATAAAATAAAAAAATGCTAAAATACTTTTAGATCTTAAGTTACCATTATACCTTTGATAAATCATATTCAATATATAAATGTTCATATAAAACAAGGTGGTGTAAAAAAGAATTGCAAACAAAAAATGGTACCATTCCTGCTATAAATGAAAGTCGAATGAGAGTGTTTTGATAGTAGTTTACTCCCAAATAATGGTGACCGAAACAAGAATTGATAAGCCATAGATCACCCCGTTAACAATACGTCCGGCGTTATTTATGTAGTTTCAGTAATAAAGGCTTACAACCTTGTTTTATTGTACAAATTGGAATCATTGTTGCTTTTAAAGATATACTGATTTTAGAATTTATATCAATATAAGAATAAGATAAGCGATTTTTTTTATATAGCGACATAAATTGTTACGTAATATGTAACGAAAAGTAAAAAAATAAATCTTGATCATTTTTCTAAAAATAAGGTCATATTATAGACATAACTTTAGCTTTAAAATAAATTGTTCTATGTTAATCAGTTAAAGATTTTTTTTGTCGTTTCCAGTATCTAGAACTACATTACTAAAGTTTATAAGATATATTATTTATTTAGCTCATAATGTAATAAACGTTATAAAGTTGTTCGTACTTGGACTCGAATTTTGGCTAAATTTCAAACTAAACTAAAATAAACATTTATCGTCTGAAATATTTAACAACAATTAAGTGCCACCTGTTTCTGCTAATCTATGAATAATTGTAAGTTGAAGTAATTTAAATATCGTATCGTAGTCGTCTGGTCTAAATGAACATACTTTATCAAATGAAGGCAACGAGTTCCTTAATCAAAACTTATTGTAATGTTTCTATTTCTTCTGGCTGTTACAAGAGTTTTAGGCAACATTTTGCAAGATTTACCTACATTGTTTACGCAACGCTTATTTTGTTTATGATTTCTTTGAACGGAAACTTATAGGACTAATGGCACTTTATACGTTCACGAAATTTATACTTTTAAATCAATAATAATAAAATAATATACATCCAATTTTTAATATCTAATAACTGAAGTATAATTTTGTTTCCTGACTACAAATATATATATATATATAAGATCATAAATAGTATTCAAATGGCAAAAGTATAAAGACTTCAAATAGTCGTCTCAAAGTTATTAACATTTTCGAACAACAAAAGATGTAAGGCAGTCGTTTCAAATTTTGTATCAAAATAATCCAAACTCAGATTCACTAATCTCTTAGAACGTTTATGGATTATGTATTCTTATTATCCAGACTCCCTGTTGTTAATAACTTTACTTACTCTAAGTTGGAATATCATCTTAAAAGACGGGTTATTTGTTTTTGAAAGTATATTTATTGGAATATGCTTAAGTTTTACTTAAAGTTTTGCGATGTAACGTGAGCTTAGTGAATGGTAAAAATTAAACCAAAGATAAGAAAAAACGATCTCCAATCTCTGATATACAGAACAATCGATGCCTAAATAGTATAAAATATTAAAATAGTGTACTTTTTAGGAACTACATTTTATTTTGAAAGGATGCTGGGTATTCACACACATTTTCACATGAAGTAACACGGTTAAGTACAAAGGGGGGTCATTGAAACGCTTAAAACCCACCCTTTTATGAATTCCTAAAATTACTATATTCCCAGAACGTGACGAATATTTTAATCTGAGGATTTTATGTATTGAAACCCTTATCGGTGTAATGAATGAAAATGTGGTATGTTATCTAGAATTATCCTATAACATTAATTATTGCATATTCTATAGCCTGGAGAGATATGTGTTGCTCCGTGAGTTTTAATTTACATAGAGTCTGATAAAGTTCTTGCATTGAAAATAAGTCTAGGTATATAGATGTATAGTAATAAGATACGTATTTAGGTACTTAGACATTTTTATTACATTTGGATACAAAAGGAGGATATTAAAAACGTTTTCACGAAAAATGTTAGATAAAAAAATTTATACTAGCTTTTAAAAGCGATTTTGTTTATTTCTAAAGTGAATCAACTAATTATTGAATTTTATCTGGTGACGAAGCTATCTGAATAATTGTTAACCTTAAACTGGTTGGTGGTACTATTATAGAAAACCAGAACATCAATCGTTATTTTTTTTTAAATTCATTTATATATTTTCCAATTTGAATCCATAACAGAGATCACCTGTCAAATGTCAAAGGAAAGTGTTTGGAAAGCCTATTTTGACACAATATTTGTCAAAATAAGCCCTTCTGTTACGACAATCCCCAGCTTAAAATTCAAGCTTCGAGGATTCAAAGCGCGCCCTGGTCTAAGAAGAACCACAGGACGAAGTCAACCGGATTATTTTTATTGTAATCATTGTTTCACCAACGTCAATAATATTATGTCAAAACGTAAATTAAATTTAGTTTTGCTCACTTTCTTAAGAAAACACATATAATCCCAAATCTTCATTCAATCAGCTTTTTTTTTTTTAAACAAAAATCATAAAATATTAATCATTTTATCTATAATATCACAAATATATACAAAGACTTTTAAAATGAAATATAAATTGAAATCAGTCAGGCAGTTCGTATTATATAGAATGCATTGTGTTTATTGAAGCATGAGGAGACACAGGAGGGCAGCTAGGGTAGTATAAAAAGCATTAGATCATTCGCATGACAGGAAACACTGTATCTTTTTTGGACCTCTCTTATTCATGATATGTATTACATAAATTATTCTATTATTACAGGAGTATTTATTTTATATTCCAGGGCCGTTTATTATGTCAACACCAGAAACATTTAGAATTAATCATACACTAATCAGGTTAGTAAATAATTACCACAAATGTAAATAAATTAGAAGCATAAAAAATTACTGTACCAGTAAATAAAAAAAATAAAGAAATGATTTATATATATGTATAATAAGTACATATTATAAAAAAATATATGCCATATCAAACACCAAAGAATAGAAACCATAAATGTCATCAGTGTAGGGTACAGAGTAATTATACAATTAAAATATATCTAAGTACTTGCAAAAGCACAAGCGAGTACAGAATGTTTAAAATCTCAGAGCTATATTTTTTATTGCCTTTATAAATAACATAAACCCAGCTTAAGGGGTAAGTACCCATAATTTCACTAGGGAATTTTCAAATCGGGTTGACATTGAAACCTTTAATAGTTTTAACTTTAGATAAAATACTCTTAAGATATCTTTTATTTCTCTAAAATATTTTGAATATGGTAAATTAGCCGTGAACTGAACAAAGACAGGAACATAAATGTTCATTTAGTCAACTATAATGGTCTGTTACGTTCTTCTGAACCGCAACTCGGGTAATTTAACTAAAATATGACTTTTGTTTTTTTAATAAAAATGAATGCCGACATTACATTTTGATACGTCAGAACTTAGTGTTAAGTTTTAAGAGAATAAATTTTTACTTTAATAAAATTAAACTTTAAGCATCGAAATGACTATAATATCTTATCTACTTGTGATCTATTAGTCATTATTGTTAGTAAAGATAAAACAAATTATAATAAATAAATATATATGGAATTGGTAAAAAATTGTAAATTAAAGGCGACAAGAAAATGACAAACAAGCAAGGAGATTTCCAATAGAGCTTCTTCTGTCATCGTACGAAACTTATACACTTGTCAACGATTTTGTGTATTGGTTTGGTTGAGCTTTGAAAACTATTTTGGTTGATCCAGTCCGACCAGTTCTACCACTTAACTATTATATAAAGCAAATTATTGTTACAAAAATTTTAAGGCCTTTGGTATTTTCGTGTATTTGGTATTTCGATAGCAAAGTTTATACCGCGAGTCAGTCATGCTTCGGGTTCATTAGTAAAAACATGGGTTTCAAATTAGTCGGGCAAAACTCCAATATAATTGACGTGGGCATATGTAATACTTGTTAGAAAATGTTTACAAAAATATACAGCCATATTAAGTTTATTAAAGCTTACTCTGAACAATGACCGTCCCGATGAAAAAGATTTTATATAGAATACTAAATTCATCAAAACGGATAGCGATATGCGTAGCTCAATAGGAAGAGCAACACGACGGCTACCAAGAAGTAATGGGTTTGATTCCTAATCTAGGGGATTAACTTATAATTGCATTTTTTAATAGACCAATAACCTAGCGAACAGGCATACGGACCACCGGACGGAAAGTCACTCATGGTCATTCTCAACCTCAGAAGAATCGTCAATGCTTCGCCGGCCTAGAAGGAGGGCTATCTTTGCGTTTTGTTTTGCTCCATGTGAGGCTTTACCTGCGCTTTATGAAGACGAGTAAGTACCCCGCAGTGAAGTATCAACTTGTCCTATTCAGGACGCCTAGTTTTTTGGAGCCCAGTTTTGCCTTACTTCCTAAATGACTCCGATAGTGAATATCATGCGAAATCTCAACTCCCAGGATCCCTGTACTCTCTCCAACGGTTAGTTCAGTTCATTGAAACTGTGATGCTATGAAAAATGGGGTTTTCTTATCAGTAAACGTGCAAACTTGTGTTTTCGATGAGTTGAACTTAACGAGATTGAGCTGACCCCATCCCGAGACCCGCTTCTAAGAGTTTTCGATTTCAGACACAAGTTTGGTTCTGCTTACCTCCACTTGAGACCCAGAGGTATAAGCACGGCCTGTATATAGTGCATCTCCCGTACTGTCATCCCAAAAGTAATGTATGCCACAGGTTTGGTGTAGTATATTATTGATATGCTGAAGAAATAATATGGGAGGTAGAACCAACCCTGGGTTATACTAGCACTTATGGATTTCATATCTGAGCAACAACGTTGAAAACGACCTTGATATATCCCTCAGAAATAAAGTTGGCTACTCATTTCCACCACCCCTCGGGGAGACCGAGGGTGGGTAGCTTTTTAGACTGAAGACCTTAGCGATATCCATTTATTTATTTATTTATTTATATCTTTTCCACTTAGAATCATAATCAGTGATCACTTGTGTACGTCAACATGGAAGTGTCAGGAGGGCCTATTACGATACTAGATTTATCGTAATAAGCCCTTCTGAGAAAGCACTTTCCATCTTAATGTTAAAGCTATGAGGGTTCCAAACGCGTCCTGGTCTGAGAAGAACCACACAACAAACTCAGCCGGATATATTTTTTGTTATTGTGATCACTGTTTCACAAACGTCAAGCTTAAATGCAAATTTGGAACAACTAGAACCGTCGCAATCAATAGGAAAAGAAGCCTAATGATTTCAGGCAACGAAAATTAAATAATAATAACAGAAAAAACATATATATATATAAATCTTCGGCCTGCCACACAACCAGTCACCGCAAGCAGCACCCGTTCACGAGCATAACACAAGAGCCAGCCATCACCCCCTTCGCACATATTTGAGGGAGGGAGGCAACCCGACTCCCGATGCTACCGCAAGTAGTGACTTCTAAGGAATCGGTGTGATGCAGAAGGTCGATAAAGCAAAATAATTTACAACAAAAAACAAATTGCGGAGATTACTAGCTATTCGCAATACAATACAGATTCATTCCCAGGCCATACCGTCGTCGATGTAATCCTTTACACTATAGTAGGATTTTTTTATTAAATTATTTTTAACATATAATTTAAATTTATTTAATGATAAGCTTAAGGCTTCATTTGGGAGCTTATTATAAAAACGTATACAATTACCCTTAAAGGATTTACCTATTTTATGGAGCCTAGTGCCGGGCATAGCGAGTTTATTTTTTTTGTTTAGTATATTTTCAATATATTTAGTACTTCTTAATAATTTACAATGAATATTCAACTTAACCATAAACTTTAATAAATATATCCTCATGGTGTTGACAAATAGTAGAGTGGAATACTGTATATGTACATATATAAAAGTGCTATTATATCTACATCTTAAGCTTACTATATTTTTTAAGCAACAAAAGGTGTTAGGCAGTCGTTTTTTTATCCTCAATCCAAACTCAGATTTACTAATCTCTCATAACGTTTATAGATAATGTAATCTTAACATCCTAACTCCTTGATTGTTAATAACTTTTCTCGTGTCAAAGTTATGTTGGAATATCGTCAATATTAGTTATATTGCAAATTGGTACAGTGGCTATTATTTATTATGTATATTATTACTGAGATCATCATTTTAGGTTTTGATTTTATATATCACTGTTTTTAAGCACTTTTTTAAATTTAACTTTAATATACCTATCATTTCTTCTATAGTAAAGTTATTATTTCTTTTTATAGTTATATAAAGCTGCCGTTGAAAGAATTCAACATTTTTTTATGGAAAATAAAATGTAATTTTATAAAAATGAAACAATTTATATTTAAGTTAACAACCTCTTCTTAAATTATGATTGGTAAATGAATATTAAAAATACGATAAGAAATCATTATGAAAAGGTAATAGGTAAAAAAAAACATTATTTTTCAGATATTTTCTTATCTATTTAATTAAAATATATTAAATTACATAAAAAAGCTCTATACCATCTTGAAAACTTTTTCTAAAGACAGAGTCAAAGCCAAGTAATATTCATTTACCACAGACAGACAAAAAGAATGATAAAAAACTGATGAGAGATCGTTAAGACTGACTGAACTTTCATTAACAGGAGTTGCTTTGTTGTAACGAACCCGGGATTATATACAACATTCAAAGTAATATATAAAAATAATATTAATATCCAATATCGGTAACATCTGAACTTCTTCTACCAAAACTGATTACTTATTATCTGATCGTTTCCGTGTTAAATACACGTAAACGATCAGATATTTTTTTCCACATCCGAAAGCATTTACTTTGGACATGTTAATAATAGGATGAATTTACTCATTACCTATCAAATAAAAGTAGTAGATCACATTAAAGTCAGAATGGAGTCACTGATAAGTTTAATGACATATCATTAAACTTATCAGTGACTCTATTGTGACTTTAATGTGATCTACTAGTTTTATTACATATTATTTTATAGTATTATAGAAGGTTTGTTTGTTTTACATATAAAACAAACAAACCTTCTAAAATACCATATAAATAAAAGGATTCTGGCTAACCACACACATTTTCACATGAAGTAACACAGTTAAGTACAAGGGGGGTTCATTGAGACGCTTAAAACCCACCCTTTTATGAATTCCTAAAATACCGGTAATATCCCCAGAACGTGACGAATATTTCAATTTGAGGATTTTATGTGTTGAAACCCTTATCTGTGTAATGAATGAAAATGTATTTAACATTCGAAACATTTATTTTCATCTGTCAGATATATTTATGTCTCAATGCAAATTAGTTTTGAATGAGAGTTAAAATAGCAGCTCAATTATTTTTATAAAATAGGTTAACACAATAATTACTTCAACATTAATAATGTTACCAGAAGCAGCTGATAAATAATGACAACTCTATTCGACACAATTATTGCAATAGATAAAAGATATCTCACCATGTGACATTTATTACCGGACTTATAATAATAGTTATCCTGTATGTATGGGATGTTATGTGTAAGTCCTTAATTGTATAAAAAAAGCATTAGCGGACTCTCACAAATAACAATACATCTTTCATTCTGTCTGTTCTCAAAGATCTGAATGATGATCATTCAGATCTTTCATTCATTAGTCTGTTATTTTAAAAATATGATTGTCAGACTTACTGACAAACAACCATAGAGTTGTTATACATAGAGTAGTGAAGCCAGCCTAAAAGGTTTGATCAAACTTAAAAGAGATAGGTAGATCGAAATTCCCTATTTGTCTCTATTTTTTTGCGCGTGTGTAATTGATTTCAATTGAGTGACCAATTGTCATTTTTACTAGAACGCTGAAAGCTAACCTTATATTTTTACGCGTGAGATCAAATTTGACTAAAAGTTATACTAAATTATATACTATAATTATAATTTATAGTTTTTTTTTTTGGGTCCATAATATGACAAATGCATTGTGTGTACAAAAGAAACTATTCCTTTCGACTATAGTCGCAGTTTTCACAAGTAAGAAATTGACAGTTTTTATACTTGTCACACATATATTAAAATATATATTGGTAGTATATAATATGTTGAAAAAGAATAATTTCATAAGAAGGTAATTAAGTGTTATATATACATCTGATTTTACCGGATAACTATTATAGTTTTTTTATCTTAACTATAATAATATAAACAATAAGTAAAAGTAAAATAGTTACCAAAAATACAATTTTTATTTATGGAAAACTCTCGTTTCAAGCTAAAATAAATAATATTTAAAGTTTTGTGTTGACTCAATTTAGCCTTAAAAAAAAATTAACAACTAAACTCATTCTAAATAAAATAGTAAAAAAACTTAAACATTTATTTCTAAAATCAAAGTCAAAAATTATTTGTAAAAAAATGAAGCTGTTCTATAAAAATATCAAAATATTTAAATTAAAAACGCGTCATAAATATTTCTTTGCGCATATGTGATTAGACAAAGACAAACAGTGTGTCATCTTGCATCTTTTTTTATTTGTCTGAAACTGACGCTCACACGAATGCCTATGGCTCACCTGTTCTATGTATAATAATTCTATGCAGACAACGCACAGCTGAAACCACTGATGGTAATGACATATTATAAAATACAGAGACATAGAGAAACATATCATTATATTTTTTTTGATAATTGCTCTTTTTTTCATATAGAAATTATTTATGAAATCGAGACAGATCACTAGAATATATAGTATATATAACTATTACTATTCAAAAATAGAATGTTACTATTCAAAAATAGAATTACTAATACTATTCAAAAGTAGAATGCAAAAGTCTTTATTTCTACTCGAAGCGCTACAGACTCGAGGAAGTGTGACTGTAATTATACACAAGGAAATTCATTAAAATGAAGGGTTTAAATTCACATTCTTATGCGCCTTAGAGGTGTTGCACTCTTATTTCATATTCCAGAAATTCTTGCAACTTGATTTTTCATTTTATACTCAATTTTTGACTTACCAATTGTAATGACCCTATTACAAGAGGTCAGGAATGCATTTAATTTATAACGGATTTTTGAAAAAAAAAAGGCATTATTAATTTTTTTTTCCAAAACACCTTCTAGTTTCTTTATAGAATACTTTTTGAAACAAATGGTTATTACAAATCTGTAAACAGAGTTTTGATAGCAATTTCCTTCCAAATAATGGTGACCGAAACAAGAATTGATAAGCCATAGATCACCCGGTTACCAATACGTCCGGAGTTATTTATGTAGTTTCAGTAATAAAGGCTCAAAACAAGGTTCTATTACCGAAATTGGGTTTTGTATGTGCGAATAGTTTTGAATGTTTAGGATAGATTATTTATAAATAATTTATTTAACTATTTACTCGCATGTAAAGTAATATTATTAGTTAACAAAAAGTACGCATAAAAAAATATTCGCCAGATTAAGTAGTATCCTTGCAAACAGTTTACTTTCTGGAACGTAGTGCCGACAGTCGTAGAAAGTTGGAAGGAAAGATTAATGCGTTTCCACCAATAAGTAATTTAGGATGAATAGAAAAATCGGACGAGAAGACGAATGGAAATGATTCGACCGCCTTCGACTTGAGGCTTGAGCATCCAAGCCACTTACAGTTCGTTCTGGCGTACTAATATCACGTCACAACGACTTAGAGTGATACACCTCTATGACCTTTAGTTTCTTGATGGTAGTGGTCCTTTTCTGGCTGCCAACAAATTCCATAAACCCACCACCTTTTCATGCTTCGGCCATAGAGTACCGTATAAGGCTTCCCTTATACGTACCACAGCTAAAAAAAGACTGCTATATAAAAAAAAAACATATTAGATTCAATTTATCTATCTATATTGTTACAAATAATATTTATACTTCAAGAAAGAAGAACTTACAGCTTAAATACAAGATAATAATAATACTGATTCGATGGATTATTTGTTCAGATATTGTAATGGCCAAGACAAATATTATTCTCCTATGTACAACTAATAACTTATCATATTATCAAAACATTGAGAAAAAACATTTAATTGAAGAGTACATAAGTGACCCATTTATTTTTCATATGGACAAAAATATATGGCTCACAAAAGCTGGTAAAAACATAAATGTTCATTTGCTAAACTATAATTGTCTGTGTTTCTCCCTGGAACCATAACACTCTGGTAATTTTACTAAAATATGACTTCTTTTGTTCTCTTAATAATAATGAATGTAGCCATTACATTATAATACGTACTTCAAGTCGGGTTTGGCGAAGTTCGTTTAAAAGTTATCCAAAGTTGATTTTGATATTCTAAAATATTAAATAACGATTGTGTCCCATCTGTTGCTAGTTATCAAAACGGATTATAATAAAATGGACTTGATGAACTAAAAATGAACTGAAAACTTGAATAATAAAATTCACTTATCGCATCTATGAAATATTATCATTAAGTTCCCAAGTTCTCATTCATTAATGATGAGCAGTTTCTCTTCACGGTTTTGGTAGCTTCTTTTTGTATTCGAATTTGGCAAGATAAGGTTTGTTTGAATTATTATTTTGTAAAAATAGGACGTACAGGTTTTTAGTACTGACCAAATGAGTGAATGAAATTTACACAAATACATGTTAAATCAGTACATGATTATATTTTTTTGACAAGATTTACTCTTTTTCTTTAGTAAATAATTGCACAATTGCACAGGTGACTCGCTTGTAACAGATTTTTAAAGAAAGTTGTAGAATAAAACTACCTTTTTTAATAATATATCTAAAACAAACTTTAATCTTATTTAAATATCAAAACTAATAAATAATAGAATAGCATTTTCCTAAAACATACTTTCGTAATATTGGATTGTAGAGTATAAATATGTGTTGCATATACATTTAGAAGATAATAAATTTCTAAATCAAAACTACAGCTTATTTTAATGATACAGTTTCTTTGGCTGTCTGCCTCAACATGAGATTGACGCCCCATTTTGGGGGATTTACGTTGTTTACGAAACACTTTGTTCGTTTATGATTCCTTTGAATTGTAAATTATGGAGCTCATGTTATCTTAAAATGTCAGGTTCCTAGGCTCTTTATTTATTAATATAATAAAGGTGTAAGTACTGTAACATTTTTAAATTTAGAACGTACTAACAAAGTAGTACTAATAATTGGAATCGTCTATAAATATATTTAGTCATGTTAAGCTTCTTTAAATTTTAAATAAATATTTAATAAGAAAGTTTCAGAGTCTGCAATGTTTTGATTTATTTTATTTTATTTATTTAAAATGCTAAAAATTGGAATCAAATGATATATTTATAATACACACAAACACACCTTTTTAATATAAGACTACATAAACTCTATATATATTTGAAACAGATACATAAAATATTATCTAAAAAAAAAAAAGACATTTAATGGAATCTGTCTTCACAATTTTATTTCAACAATCTTAACAACTGCTGTTTCCTCTTAATTAATGCCATATAGCACAGTTCTATTCAATTTGAGTGCCACCTGTGCAAGATGACATTTATTCAGGGTGACCAACGTTCCAACATCACCATTCCAGTAGCTTCACTTCCATAGATCTTAGGAGATATATGGCATGCCCATTGCCCTTTTAGCGTTGCAATTTATTGAACTATGTATGTAGTGTTCTACGAAACAACGTCTAACTTTTTTAACTAAGAAGTCGGTTTAAAATAATTATTAAGTTTTTTCTTTGTTTGTGGGTAACTAGTACTAATTAATGACCCAATCCAAGATCTATCAAGGGTAACTTTATTGCTATAAGTAAATTATTAAAAGAACTTTTTTTTACACTTTGAAATAGTTTATTGTAATAAATATTACCTGAAGTTGATAAACTTTTTAGCAAAAGTTGGTTAAAACTCTCTTAAAATTGTATTTTTTTTCTACTATTTTTTTTTATGTTAATATCTCTTTTTGTTTTTATTGATGATTAATTTTTATTTTATTCTGTTCAGTACACATTTGTCTGAATCTTTACAGTTCACATTGCTAAACAATTTGAGATAAAATGAACACTCTTTTAACGATAACTGAACACATAAATTGAATAAAGTCTCAGTACTATAACATTGTTATTGTCTGAAAATAATTGTTTCTAATTACTACGAGCTACGATGAGTTACGTTACTACGATGCTATTTGAAACAGAAAAAATATTACTGTGATTTTGAGACCATCATAAACTGGGTTCTCCGTTCATCCCTTCTTGTCTCTTAGGTTTGATACTCAAATGTAGTAATTGCCCTTATGTCTCGAAAGTGTAAATTGGCCATCGGAATTTACTTCCACCACCTGAACTGTATTTTTGGACTAATCTTGGAAACAATAAGAAAATTGAAATCATTAATAATATCAATGTTCGAAAATCTGTGTGTGTAAAAACTTTTAAAGTTTATGTCTTATAACTTTGAAACGGCCGAACAAAGTTTCATTTAATTTGTCGAATTCTCGAAAGACTGACTTAGAATAAGTCTAATATTAAACTTTGTGAAATCACTCTTATTATGTAGTCATAACTATTTACAAGTGAAAAGATAAGCATAAACTTGTATAAACGACTTTTAGTCCACTAAATGATTACGTTAGTGGTAGGACTTTGTTTGATAACGTTAGTATTTGTTGGTTATATATTTAACATTTTTAAAAATGGAAGTGCCTAGTGCCAGCGATTGTTTAAAATATTCAGCCAAGCTAATTAAAATACGATCACTTTAAGCTATGAATCATTTCATTAAGATTTTTTTTACATTGTCATAATTTTTAAGTAGTAGTACTATTAATATATAACCATTCACGCTTTCTTAATGTTATTTTATGGATATTTAACTTGTATTTATTAATTATTATTTGCACTACAATCATCATGCAATAAATATTTTTAATCGTTTTGGTAACAATGCCGAAATATTGGAAAATTAATACTAAAGAAATACATGGTGAATACCCCGTAAATAATTGCTGAATGTAATGACCATTTTTGTTTAAAATTGTATATTTAATCTTTTACATAATATAAGGGTTGTAAGGTGTTATCTAGTCTCTCAAGCAATTGATTCTTTATAAGTATTTTATATAGTTTTTTTTTTTGTTTTCAGTATTTTAAAAAAATAACTGACAAAGTATATTTTACCTTTTTTTCTTTTAATTTCAGATTTTAACGTAGCTCAATTGGTAGAGCGACGGGACGGTTTATCAGAGGTCGTGGGTTCGAATTCCTGCCCGTATCAGTTTATTTTTCATTTTATATTTATATATAAATTAAGAAAAAATAAACTCATTAGTATTTCTCAGTTTCTAATAAAAAATACTCTGTACCACACTTCAATCAGTTTGTCCTATACAAACAATAGAAACCAAAAACTTTGGTATCCTGCGTATGAAAAACATGCTTGGCCTGAAATCAGTTTTCAATATATATGTCACCGTTATAACCACCGTTATTCTACAATCTTACATGAAATTATTGTATTATAGTAAAGTATATTTTGAAAGCTGTCCTGAAATTTTTAGCTATAACAAACCATTTATAATTTAATGCATTATCTGTCGATACTTCATGATCCGTCCATACTAAACCGTTAGCTGGTAAACTGTCATCAAACATTCAAGCGATGTACGCACCTAGTGCGCTGGTTGGTCTAGAGACGTGTCTAACCCGACATAGTCATAGAGTTTTTGTAGTAGGAAAGCCATCAAAATGTGTCCATCGAAAAAAAAGAGAAAGAAAATGAGACCAACTTCCAGTTACTGCCTTAAATGATATATGCAAAAATATCTAAATTCTTACCAGATAATTATACTAAATAACTTAAAAGATATAATTTACTTATAACACGGCTTAACCGACACTGTATTGCTGAAGTGAGTAATTAAATTAAATGAAGACACCTGACATGAAACTCAATTAGTTGCTTCATAAAATACATTCAAAATTGTCGTTTTAATCGTTTGAGGTGTTAATTACGTGTACAAGAATATTATTTAAAGATCAACTCGACATTGAGTCTTTTGTTTCGAATTCCAAGATGTAGTTATTTATTTTCTTAACATTATAATAAAACGATAATATAAGGGTATAGCATAAAAGAGAATACAAACCTTCCAGTTGAAAATGTAATGTCTTTACGATGTTATGACTTGAAGAGGAATTGAACTTGTCAGAATCGGCTTAACTTGCCACGTGACATGTCATTTTACCTTGTAAAAAGCTGTCTTCATGTATTTTTTTTATCAAAAATATATATAACACATATATTTCAGACACTTTTAACTTTTTCAGATTTGATATTAAAATACACATAGTACTAAAATCTTGACCTGTAGGCTGTAGGTTGCGATCCATATTTATTCTTAAAAGTTGAGTTCCTCATCGAATGTTTGTTTAAGTTATTTTACGTTGTGAATACACGAGTTATAGATTTTACGACAAACCGCCTAAAATTAGTTTTTGGTCAAGACGCTATACAAGATTTTTTAACTACCCGCAACACAAAAATCTGCTAATTTAAAAAGCAATATGTTTTACTGAAAATAAAATGTTTACTATATTAATATTTGATTTTTCACATTTATCAATAAAGAGGAAATCAAACACAATACCAAAAACAAACGAACAAACATGAACAAAAAATACACATTTTTCTTTTATACACACACACACACACATATCTCATGTAAAAACATCAGATATATATACAAACAATAAACGTTTAAAATCACTATTATTAAATAAAATAAACAATAGGGCTCAATAAAAACAACGGTTCACAATTTACTGCTAAATCTCGGTCTGCATTATGGATTCGGTTACACTTTGAGACATACAACGCAATTCATCCCAACTGACAAACGAACCTTTTTGGAATAGGCGCGAACACGTTCAAGGGAATCGTTAATACTGTTTATTATATGTATTATGTATATAAATTTGTATAAGGAAAATGAGATCGGTTTCCATAAGAAACATTTTGCTATCAATCAAATATAACTATCCAACAATGTTTGCCTAAGTGGGATCACTCCGGATAAAGTTGATATTGCTTTTGCGGCAATACTTGATGCTGTGTCTCGTGAAGTTATCTTCATTAGAAATTGTTTGTACGTTAACGGTTATAATGGCTTTTTATTTGCTGACAATAACGACGTCCTACTGAGTAACTATCGCGATGAACTCTTACTGTAATATAAGGGTAGTTTACAAACTAAAAACAATCAATAGTAAGGTTCCCCTCGGCTCTTTTATAATATCGACTCTATATACATATGTTATATAAACGTGATACTTAATGCTATAAGCTTAAGCTTTTTTAAAAAACTAATCCTTCTAAAACTTTTAATGAGCGATTAAAAACTTTGATATGTTCGAAAAAAAAATGTTCAAAATAAAAGATTTAAATCAAACAGAGTCAACGACTTCCACTTACAAATTCCACATTAAGCTTCTAAATGCTATTCAACACCACTCAGTGGTTATTGACACGGTTACCCAACTTTCTATCGAAAAAAACTTTCCTTTCAGAGCACCGCCAAGTGTAATGAGGCGTATTTGAAGCTGTCTCCGTTACAATTCACCAAATATTAGTCATTTTATCTGGCTTTTAGCGACTTGATTTGAATGATTTAAGTGAATGGAATTACTCACCAAAGAAGCTGTCATTTCAAGCTTTGTATGTTCTTTGGAGATTTTTTTTTAAGTCGCTTGTAAGTAAAGTCAACAGTCTAGTATGATAAACTTTAATGATGTTGACTTCTAACACGAAACTTTTAAGACTTAAAACAAACGAACATTCTCAATAGAAAACACTTCGGTTAGACAAACCCGGTAAACCAATTTATATCAATTATAAATACATAATGTATAAAGCTATATAATGCGCTTTTATTTCATTAAGCATTGGCACATGATAACAAATCTCAACCTGCAAGAGCCAATCGAAAATAAATCATTAGCTAAGCCCCCCAAAGAATACAAGCAGCCATAACTTATACCCTCGTTTTGATCAAATCAAGATTTTGTTTACAAACTAATTTTACATGTAATTACCTCTTATCTTACTTTTGCCAAATCTATTACAATATGTAAAATTGTGACATGTTACGCCGACCCCCAAATAATTGGGATAAAGGAAGATGGGTGATATCTTATCTTAATAACATAAACTTTCGTTCTGCTTATCTTTCATTACCATAATACAATTTATACGTACAATGATGAAGTTGTTATCTGATTACAAAAGTGCCTCTAATTTTCATAATTATTTTTTTTTTAAATATTGTTAAGGTTCAATCTCAGTCAGAGTATTGATAAACGTAAAAATGAACTATAAATGTGATAAATAACATTTAAAAAAACAAAAAACGAAAATACATTTAGAAAAACGAAAATACATTTAAAAAAATAACTCATAATACCAATGTACTGAAAAAACACTCAAAGAATCTATAAAAGGACCATCAAAAGCAAAAAAAAATATTTAGGTGACCTACTTTTTATCAACTTACTATGGTTAAATATTCCAATAAATTTACCAAAGCTTTTATATCTGCTTTTGAAGGAAACCCGACAGTAGAAAAAAATTAATGCTTTATGAATCTTAATTTTCAAACTACCCATATATCAGCTAAATTGTTTATAAACATGTTGGCAACAGTGAATTTATTTGTTCAAAATACACTTTGTAAATCCAGTAATAACTTATGAAAGTGCTTGAATATTAGTGCTCCAAAATAATTGATATTTTCAAAGTTCATAAATCCATATGTATTTAGCGATATCATGCAAATTGGTTGCAAATTAATTTGCAACATTTGCCAAATTGCGGATAGCAAAGGGACTCGAAACTAATGAATCATTAATTTTGAATCCTTTGATGATTAATGATGTAAGCTCGCTTCTCATTTATTATTTATCTTACCACCAACTGTAAAGACACTTAATATTTTATGTATAAACTTCAAGCATAACTAAATATAATATAAAAAAATATAATATTTTTATATATTGAATTTTATTAAATACAAAAAATATATATTCAAATAAACTTGATACATTTATTATCAACGAAAAAATTCCTCAAACATTTTCTTACAGATTTTATCGAATTTTTTATTCATTCCATAATTTTAATACAGAATCGCTTATCTTTTAAGGTAAGGCGCCGAGGTAACAAGGTTACATACAATCGAACAATGCTTTAACAAGATGGCATCCAAATGAAATTAAATCTCGAGTTCTCAAACGATTTTATATTTTAATGTACTGCTTGTACACCGATACGAATTTTGTATATAGTAAATGGACTGGGAGGATAATATTTGAGTGTACTGACGCGTACATCAGACAAAAATGGGTGAAATATGTAAGTTATTTGTGTATTGCCAGTATAAATAAGTAATATGTAAAAAAAGTGTAATAAAGTGTAATAGACAGTCTCGTTTAATGTATTTTCGTCGGAAGGCACGATCTCGGCCCGGCTCGTATTAAATGATGTGAGCAAAAAAGTTTTCCTCCCGGTCTAACCAATACATTTCCATATATTTCTGTCCCTTTTTATTCTTTGAATAGCCTTCTCTGAAGTAGGTTTTACGCTAAGGTATGTACCACACTAAAATTAGGTTAGCGATTTTACTACATATTTATATAAATGGCGGTTTAACATTTACATTTTTATGCTTGCATGAAATATTTACTGTAAATAAAAGTGATATGAACGTCATGTTCAAAGGTATAATTTTTTCATAAATATTTTTTTTTAAATATTCATAATTGTATGACATGAATATGCCTTAAAAGTTAAATAATTTATCTGACCACGTGGTTTTTTTTTATACTCGTAGGTATAATTTGACCAAAATACATTGATCTAAATCATCCAAATTCAATTATACTGTAGAAAATAGCAATATGTATGCAAATTGCCCAATTTCTGGTATTGAGTGCGCAAATTACGGTATTACTTAAAAAAAGAAACTGATTACTTCTGAGAGCTGGTAGATACTTAACGATCAAATAAGGCGTCTCAAAATAATATTCATGATAAAAACAGAGATTTGTTTTTACAACACTTATTATATTTAAAAATATAGTGTTTTTTTTCTTAAGGGTTATCCAATAAACCAGTAAGAAAATATGTGTTAGTATAGTGTTTTCTAAGGTTTTCACGAGTACTACACATTGAAATAAAACTATTTGCTAGTACTAATGCTTTGCAGCAATCGTGTCACGGTAAGACGAGATGGAGGTGTCTGTCAGTAAGTCAGTTAATTAGTCATCTACCTATGTGTTAGTAGTAATCATTAATATTATATGAAGTTGATATTCAGTCGGTCTGTCGGTATGCGTGTTTGTAACTAAAAAATGATTGAACTGATTGCAATTTGGTTTTTTACTGTAGGAAAAGTTAATGAAAATGAAGTAGAATTTGAGCAGTTAGCGGTGCTATTGTCTATAAACATTTGCAAACAGAGGAATATGCAAATGCAATTTAGGGAATGGGAAGGAAGGAAGAAGATTGAGATTCAGGAAAGGGATTAAATGAAGGAGTTGGGACATGTCCTTGTTACTGATCATACTAAACGTAGCTAGCTAGTAATGCCAATTCATGATGATCTTTTGAAAAACGATCGTACAGTCATAGTTGATTTTGTCCATTTACAGACTGAAACGAATAGTCTAGACTAGCACTTTAAAAACGTATTGAAAGTATAAAGGACTCTACAAAAGTGCAAAGCAACACTTTCGTGCTATTAAAGTCACATCGGCAACACAACACAATAAAGTTGTACTAAAAAACTGGCGGTAATTTGGATTGTGGTGTCGATCTCAATTACTATTTTCAATTTTAATAATTAAAGATTTTTTCTTGTCTTGGAAATTCGTTTCCTTGTGATGGTTTTTAGGTGTTGTTAATTAAAAAAATGTTTATGGAATTCTTATAGATTGGGAAATATCTCAAAGAGAACCCATATGGTATACCTATCACAAAATGATGACCTACAGATAGGTGTTATCGTTATATTTAGTATAGGGGAAAAGTATGTTGTGGCGTCTTGAGTTCGATTAGAAATACCTAACAAGAATTCGAAACGTGTTACAACCTTTTGTAATCCAGGGGATGGAGTCGCGGGTAACAGCTGGTTCTTGATAATTAGTTCGAAAATCCAGAGTATCCATATGTGTGTATTGTATACGATGTGTCTTGTAAAGTTAACCAATTTTTCTCATGAAGATTCAAACGAGTTCTGTATAATTAAACGCTCTTTTCATCTCATTAACTTATGGATGGCGGAAGTCCAATAAATATTTACATATTTATATTAATTATCATAAAAATGCATTATTATAAATTTAAATTCATTCGTTCACTTATTTTCCCGTAATTTAAATTCATCCATTCATTCATTTTATCGTGAACGTTCCTTATGTTATATTGAATTCCATTCAATTGTTTTTGTATTGATTCCATCTCGAGTTGTTTGCGGTAAATTTTGCTTTCGCTTTTTCTTACACGGAACATTAATTTATTTCGCTGCGTTCCCTAAGATTTATGACCCTTCGCGTATAATGCGATTATTTTATGTTGACTACTCTTCGGGGTTGCTTGTTATATAAAAATGGAGATAAAATTGTCCCATTCTACTCTAGAAGCTTTAAGTTTGCTCTGAGAGAACAGTTCATTTACTAGAACAATATTTCGCCCAACTATTTTATATATTATGAAGATTTTAAGTAATATAGTTTATAAGTCATCATAATATTTTATAAAACAGCATCGTTATGTAAACAACAAATACACAAAGAGATTTCATTTCGTTTTGTTTGCAATTTTTATATCCATTTCAAAAGTATTCCAGAAACTACAAAGAACTACAAAGACTAGAACTACAAGTATGTAAAGAGACCTGTAACATTCACTATGTATCCAACTTTTTATTATTCGTTCTCTTCATTTGCTTTTCAAATAGCGTTTACAATTTTAAAACCAGCCTTAAATAGACCACTAGTTTTATTTATATAACCTGTGCTATAAATAAATTTATAATTATAACCTGAAGTAATATTTAAAATACAAATATTATTTATTTATACTTGACGAGATTTACTTCTCCATACCGATTTATTAAAAAAAATATGTCTGCGTGACCCCAATGCCATCTGTTTTTGAGTAGACCTAAAAATATTAATTTTATATTAAAGTACCGTCTATTGTTGGATAACAATAACAATACATTATTTTATAATTCATTTGCCAGAAATGAAATTTTACATTGTTACTATATAAATGTTTAAAACTAGCAAAGAATATATATTTGGAAAATAAATATAACATGGCTACTCGATATGATCAATGACAAAGATTATGAGAAAAATCGATGTAGATGATAATATGTATGTATTACATTTGTTCATATAATTGAGAACAGCGGTCCTTGCAAATAATAAAACTTTACTCGACCTTATATGAACCTATAGCTTTGTTTAAAGATTACGTAGAAACGGCCCTACAGATGTAATTAAAACTTTCTCAGAAGAGGTATTAATGTGAAAAAGTAAAAGTTTTATTTTATAGTAGTTCTAAGGCTTTGGTATTTGTAAAATAATAGAATTAACAATATTAATACAATTTGTAACAATCAAGAAAGATATTGCTTATAAGACTAAGTTGCAAGTAACTATATAAAATTATACTCTTAATTTATGGAATTAATTTTAGGTAATAATTATATTCATATTTGTTAATTTTCAGCAGTTTAGTGTACTAGGTATTAGGGAGTATCGCTCTGTTATCTCCGGAAATTCAGCGTGCAGTAACCAATACAGTTTGGTTTCGTATGATGAGTCAAGCTAAGATGATCAGACTCCTGTCCTCCGTGTTTTCAAAATCTTGTATCCCTTCAAATATCTAAAAAACCTATTAGCGTCTATTATATTCTCAGTGGTCCATAATAAGCACCGCACCGCTTAAATCTTTATCTTTAAGAAAATCTACTTTCATACAATAATTTGTACTACTCAATTAAATCATTCATTATCACACGTCGTTCACTCACAACGAACACTATTTGATATCCGTATAAAAACCAGACCGGATACAGTTACTGGCGTGTTCCGGTGTTCACGTAATGGCGGCTTCCTTGGCGTATCATAAATGCTTTGTTTTTTATTCTTTTATTTATTGTTTGCCAGGTAAATGAATTACTATGGTAGCTTATAAAGTTTTTATCTAAAATTGTTCACGTGTTTCAAGTAATTTTCATGATGGCGTGTGAGTATATCGCTCATTATTTCAAAATAATGGGGCAATAACACTTGCAGCAAAATAAATATTTTATGAAACAATGTCCAATACCAGTCAAAAGTTTCTCGGAAATTTTCTTAAATTCTTTTTTTTTTGTCGCCAAAAGAATGAACTTTAAAACACTGCTAAAATATTAATCTGTGTCAGGGCGTTCCCTTAAATGAAGTTTTTTTAAGTCTTTGTTAGCAGTTGATTATATTTGAAATAATTTTAATGGGGAATATAATACTTTGTTAGCTTGAAATTCGATTTAATAGCAGGGCGTTTTAAAAAGAAAAATATATTGCATAAAGTTACGGAAATATCTAACAGAAAATACTTTGCAAATAGCTGCAATTTTCCCTTGCGGTTTAAAGTGTGCAGTTAATGAGGGCAATATTATAACCTTTTTATAACCACCAAAGAATATTTATCCTAATAATTTATAATCTTGAACTCGGAGTTAAAAAATGGAGGTAGATCGTAATCTAGAAAGAGAGAAAGTGAAAAAGGTTAGAAATTTGACTCACTTTCTCACAACTTCTACTAATATATACTAATCACTTTCAAGTAAAGTAACAAAACTTATATAAAAAGAATAAGTCTATTCTTTAATTGTCATAATTTGTAACTCCCTTTATTTGCAGATTTGCTTAAGCAACATTCGCTGCCAGTTTAATTTGGAAGTAACTTAATTTCATTAGTCTGACGTAACTCTAAATTGCTTTTTAATAATTTTCATAAAATGATGATAATATAATCAGCGACGCAATGAACCTTGTTGTACTCTAAATTAAATTCTAAAGATAGATTATTTATAACCGTTGCCGATGTATTTTCCGATAAATATGGATAATTGATCAGGGCGGATACGGTACGAGGAGGCACGGCAGCGGATTGAGCCTTGATCGTGTTGATAAAATATTATATCATAAATAGAATATATTATAATCCACACCATAAACATTTATAATTATACAAAATTTATAATTATACTCAAAAATAAAACTCGGGTGAATTGGCTCTAGAGTCTTAGATCCTTGATCGGAAAACTATCTTTAAATAGTATAATTATTATTTTAATTATTAAGTGAAATTATAAGTAGTTTTCTTTCCCATTTCGTATACAGATTTTGAATCCTGCTGCTATTGACATTTTTCTTACAATATATTGTTAATTTTTAATTGTTAACACTTATCTATACATGTAATAAAATTGACACTGATCCATTTCTGTACATAGAAAATATAAAAAAAACAGCATAGGGGGCATTTATAAGAGCAAGAGAACCTAAAACAATGGTTTTTCAGTTTGTCTGTTTGTCTGTATGTCTGTATGTCTGTATGTCTGTATGTCTGTATGTTTATGCACGCTAATCTCAGAAACAGATTAATCGATTTGGATTCAGTTTTCGGGAATATATTGTCAAAGGTTTTATTTTATATTTTGTTTTTTTTTAACAATCGGTTATCAATTACCATTGCTGCTTAACAGTTTGAAGGTTTATAGTTTTTACATACAATGGTAAGCATAAAGGGTAGGTTTTATCAAAACCGAAATCTACGCGTACGAAGTCGCAGGCACTGCTAGTTTAAAATATATTTCATTTAATTAAAATAACCTTCTTCATACTCAATCTCTTAAATATAAATTTAGGTAACAGGCATACATATAGGCGTTCGTTTTATTCAAAAATCTTCTTTCCTGTCGATTCAAAAGATATTTTTCCAATCACTTGGTCCAAGTTACAAGATAGAATAAGTAAATATTTTATTATTTAAGAGCTACTATTTTTTATCAGAAAGTTTTGTATTATGTATATATCTTTAATATATATAATAAACACTTTATTCTCATAAGATGTCTGTTGCAAGATCCAAGAAAATGTAATCTCAAAGGCGTACACATATATAGTTATATCCATAATAATGAATATTTATCAACTTTATGTGCATGCTTATTTATTTAAAAAAATCTAAACAAAATAATTCACAGTATCATAAATTTTACTAAAATAAAAGACCATAGTTAGCGGAGTAATCGACGAGCTAGTTATCTTGTTTTACCCAAAACTAAGACATCTAAAAACACTCACATTTGAAGGAGCATAAATTTATAATAAAACCTGCACACATAAAAAAAGGTACACTATATGATTATGTATTTAAGACAAAATTGGCTTATTATATTACAGAATTCTTACTATAAAAATAAGATAATGCCTTAAGCGTAGGGGCGTGTCATGCTAAAAGAATTCGGGGAGCCCTTTTCTCTATGGTGATGTAGTGTATAGGTGTACTTATCAGGAAAAACTCGTCTGATAAAAATATTTATTCTTCCAGACAAATATTACAATAAGAAATGTTTAATAGTAAATCAACCTTTCTGCATTTTCGTGCAGCAAATTCTTTTATTATTTTAAATCATGATTTATGGAAATAATAGATAAATGATTCAGTTGATCGCTAGAACTGGTTGTTTTATACTTATTTTCATTATAATAAAGTAGGTATAGGACATAGCTGTCTGTCTGTAGCCTGTATCCACAAGGCCCTGGATTGAAGCCCAAAAAGCCCATCTATCTGGATCTATCTAGATCCGCCCCTGATGAAATGGGTACGAACATAAATGTTATATTTATTACTCTTTATGTGTTCTCATGCAAGCGACGTATGTCTTTTTTGAGAATAAATGTCTTAAACCATAAACCATAACTTTATTTTGTTTTTGCAATGCAATTCAAATTAAAATCCATATATCTTAAACCTTTCAATTGTCTATTGAATTATACCACACCCCCTGTCTATTATGTCGCCCTACCATATCGAATTATTATATATTGACGACATCTGTGACCCTTTTCTAAAATCGTCGTTATTTAAGCTATCCTCTCAATTTCAATTATCTTGTTAAATTTATGGGGTGTTCGTGCCCTTTACAAATTTTATGTAATATTAGAAAATTAAATTAAATTTATCAACACGAACGGTAATAGATGAATAAATATTGTTTTTTCAATATTTCCTAGGTTCGATGCTAAGTGCAAAATATGTATTTTGATAATGTTGTTGGCTGTACCCTGACCCATGTAAAAAGAAATAACTCTAGGTAGACCTTTGAGTGTAAAGGAATTACGAAAAATTTGGAATTCTGTTACGTATTTTCGCTATCATATTTTTATATCAAACTCGACAAGATATATAGTTGTCAGAAATAATGGAATGTTAAAATATACGTCTTGGAATGTTAAAAAAGGGGTTTTTCTAACATAAAATGAAATGAAAGATACAAAATACTATTGCATGGAAAAAGTTGACGCCCATGGCTATTTTTGTCAAATGTATAGTTCAGGTATTCTATTTATATACATAAATAAATTGCGCCTAACGTTCACAGAATTTTCATTTTCCTTAGGTATAACTAAGTATAACAATATGTTAGTCCTGAAACTTTTTTTTAAGAGCTGTACAAAAAATTCTTTGTAGCAAAAAATCTAATCGTTTTTTAAAATGTTTCTAATTTTGCAAATTGCTTTTGCTGTATTATATTTGTTTGCTATAAAGAAAAAAAAACCTGAAATGTTGTTTCTTTGACAGCTACTTTTCCAATTCTGAAATAACTGAAATCAAAACGAAATATTCAACAACGTATTCCATATTTGAATAAATGCTAGCCAAATAGTGGGTCATATTTTTTTAATCATACAAACCGGGATTGAATCAAACCATACGAGCCAAATGAACGGAAATAGTTACAGCTTCACATACAGAATTTTAAAATTTCAATTTCCCCAATAATCGGTAACTGCATTAATACGTTCAAACTGCAGATTGACTTTAAATGAAGTTTTTATTTAAAATTTTATAAAATATCGTTTTCCGATTTTTTTTTAAATTAACTTTTCAAATATTGGAAATTAAAAATAAAATCGCTGTCAATTTATTTTTTTCTAGAGTTGAGAATAATTAGACCCCATTTTGTGAAATATCACAAATCACCATTGAATTGACTTTATAATAACAATAATATCACAGGACAAATTACACACATTGATCTAACCCCTAAGTAAGCATATTATTTGCTCGTGTTAAGGTTTTTAGAAAACGATACAAATACATAGAAATGCACATATAAATACTGAGAGTATATTTAATAAACGACTAAACCCAGAAATAGAGACATCTATGTTCATCACATACATGCCTGTCCCTGTCGGGAATCGAACCATAAACAACAGAGTACTGATCTACACACTCAAATTATTATTACTTATTATAAATTACCTTGGAATACAATTAACCGAGACAACTTTCACAGACTTAAAAATATAGATGAAAATTCATCAAATACCGATAACGTCAGTTACACGCAAAGATACAGACTACAAAACGAACATAATTCTAATTCTAATGAATACAAACAATCTTATTATATCTTCCTCATATCGTTATTAACATTTTATTTTAAGAATACTATTGACGCATAGTAGTAGAAACTATGAGACTTTGTTTAGGAAACAGTCAAGAGGCATTTTGTTCCTCAGTCATTAATCTTTTTTAAATATGTCACTTGTCAAGTTTGAAGTCGTGGAGGCAGAGGCTAAATTTTGAAGAATAACTGAGACCAATTTAATATCATAGACTAACTAGCAAGATATTTTCAGGAGTTATTGCTAACATATATTCTATATATTGTGATGTAGTGATTATCTCCTACTACTTAGTTAAAATACACTACTTCTAGTGAAACTACTACTTGACTATTGAATTGCTAAACACTAATAATACTAAAATTAAAAAATAAAATAATGAACAAATGTTGTGCTTTTTTGATGACTTTAAAAATTTACATATATCTGTGTGGGAAGTACATCTTTACTTACAGTAATACATGTTATATACTATAAGATAATACATAATAGATGTTATATACTATAAGGGCCTCGTCCGATTGTATTGTTACACGGATTTGACTATTAACGCTTCATTTTTATTTACTTGTATTTTTTTTTACTTTATTTTAATTTTTTACTTTTATCCACGGACACGTCACCCGTGCACTTTTCACATTTACTCTGATCAATCATTAAAATTTGAGATAACATGATAAAAAGAAGTTTTTATTAGTACAGGTATCTTACAAAACTATATTAGTAAGTTTTTTGCACAGTAATTATTATTATTTATTTAACATATATATCCATATATACAATGTTATAATATGAAGTATTTAAGAATTTGATATATAATAAAGATTATATTATTAAAAGCTAGAATACATACATTTCTTATATTTTCTGGTTAACGCTTTCCTACTAAAACACAATTGTAGCGGCCTACTGTTCTTTTTAATTTTTTCACTCATCACGAGCAAGGTTTCCACGATAGCAAAGTTTTTGTCTTTTATAGCCATCTTGTATTGTATTCTATAATGTTGTATTGTGTCGCCTTCATCGCTCGCCTGATGAATCTGCCCGTCGCGTCGTCCTCGCTGTAGGTAAAATACACACAGCTCTCGGTAAAATAGAGCCGAAAATGAGTCCTTGTTCCGATATGTGTACAGTAATTCTTGGCTGACGGACCTTATCAAGGTGGGACGACAGTACCTCACCTTGAATAGATTATCTCTATTGATGTAAGATAACTGCTTTACGTTACCAAAGAGGAGAATTTCGCCAGCGCCGGACAACCGCGTAGCCATTACTAAGGCTTCGAAATGGTTCATAAAAGCCTCGTCTACTACTAAACGGTGATAGTTTTCTCTTTGATTCCATTTACTAATACAGAGGCCATCGTACTCGATTTTTTGCTTCATCGCCTATACGCTGAGAGATCTTCTCTCTAAATTCTTTGGCTGCCTCAGTTGTGGTTGCAACGATGACGTCCTTCTCCGCGTCGAAGTGTGATATTATCCACGTGGTTTTGCCACATCCTGGAACCCCGTTGACCCAGTTTAGTATTGGCACGGTCCAAGCTTCGAAATTCGTTAATGTGCTAGCTTTGTCTAGGATCATATTCTTTAGCATTATCTTGGTGCACTGCATATTTACTTGTATTAAAACCTTTCTTACTTTTAAACTATATAGCGGCGTCTCTTTTGAAAATCGTTGTAAACACATTTTATATACTCTTCTTCATAACATCCTCTTCACAAAAACAATAATCATAGTCAAATCATCTACTTTAAACGTACAAAAATAGCGACTACTCGTAAATGAACAATCGTAAGTATCGGTAAACACGGTATTAAATACTGGTTTTAATTATGAAGTATTAATAGTTCTCACTTTATAGTTTATTCAAGTATTTACTAATCAAGCAAATGCTCCTCCTCATATAAATAATAATCTTAGTCAAATAAACTACTTTAAGTATACGAAAATAACAATTACTTCATATAAAAGTTCTAAATATTACTACTTATTTATTGAAATCGTAACTTGTTTTTTAAACATAAATATAAAAATAAAAAGAAATAAAAATATATTATGAAATACATCCATTATTAAATCAAAATATTAATGATTTAAATGCCGCCAAACATGGTTGTTTACTTAAAAAATCCTACTAAAACTACTAAATTCTACGGTTTTATGGAAACCTATTAAATCTACATATCAATAACCACATGTTCACACACACACACACACAAACACACAAGCATTTCATATCCGACACAAGTTCCACATTTATACCTGAACTAGAGTTATATAATTTATTATGTTTTTTGGCAAAGAGCCACAAACACAGTGACCTTGAAATAGATTTATGGAGGTTCCGAAACAGGGAATCAGGACATCACCTATATTTCACTGAGGCACTTTATGGAATCAGGTTCTTAGATTAATTTGCGGTCTGTTGGCTTTAATAGGAACTAGATTCTAGACTCTTGTAATCAAAAGCTGAATGTCTAATTTAATACAGGCTTATATTATTTGTAAGCTTAATCGTTAAATCGTTAGTAAATAATTTGCCGCAATTAATATCCGAAATAGGACAAAATATTATTGTTACAATTTTTTAATTAACAAATAATATAAAAAGGTCTTATATTAAAAACTATGTTCCAAAATAAATAACAGGACAAAAACAAACCACAGTATATTGGACATAAAATCGCAATGGAAACGACGTGAAAAATCCCTGGTTTTTGGTCTAAGCCTGTTGTAGCTGCAGTACATTTATATTTATTATCTAAAGGTTTACAAATATGCCGCCGATAGGCTGAATGTAAGTTGATACTTTGTTTTGATGACCGAAAAAAAAAACAAACCTATTTTTCAATGGTAAAAAATAAAAAAAAAAATTGAAAAGATTATCTATGGAGATTTATTTTCTAAAGAACTATTCTTTGTTGTTTCATAAGTGCAAGGGAGAGTTGAAATAATGGTTTTGACTTGTTTTTGTATATTTCTTTATTTTTGAAAACCAAAAAAAATATTACATTATTTTGTTGTTAGGATGGCAATGAAATCTTACAGCCTTTAAAGGTAATGTTAATTAATCATTATATTTTCAATGACAGATAAAACAAATACCTGCAGATAAAACAAACAAAAATATATAAAAAAGTGAGATTCGGAAATACAGCCTTCAGCTTTGCATTTCCGGCCGTCGGAAGCTTTTGCTGAAATGTCTCAATTTCAGACTCATTTCCTTTAGGGGAGTATTATGTTTTATTTTTCCGTAAAATTATGATGATAAGGATTTCAGTCATTAATATTCTTATTATATTCGAGTCACGGATTAAATAAAATCATTCATATTCATATTTAATTTTAAAAATGTCACAAAACATGACAATTCTTAAGAATGAATTTGAAAATGATTATACCTCATTATGTCCGATATTTTCAAATAACTTTAATGAAAAGAGCTGAGTCGAACAATGAGAAATCTGACATATAAAGGCGTTATTGATGAACCTTTGAGACGAATATAATAGGGACCTTTCTTTGATACAGTTTCATATTAGAATAATTTTACAGCTCAAGACAGATTACCTTTACTTTTATTATTAAAAGTCTTTGAAGGTTTTAGTTTAGCCGTTTTTGTGTTCTTTTTTAAAATTTAAGTCCATTATAAAATTTTATAATCTAGAGGAAATAGGGGAATCTTGGAATCTATGTAGGAATATTCTTTACATTATAGTACCTACGCTTTTTATTATAGATACCAGTATTTATAACTACAGAACCGTTTATTAATTTAAAAAGTTATAAAGTATCTTTATTCAATAAAGAAAAAATAAATGGACAAGTAACAAATAAAAAAATAACATTTACTTTTATTGGATAAAATAAAAATATATGACGCCTGAACATAAAATAAATCAAGGAAAATTAAAGGTGATATTTGTGATAGGTGACATGAAGGCCACTGGGTTGTCACTTATATTTATTATCAAACCATCTTTCACCAACCAAAAGCCATTAACAAAAAAACGAACTGTTTTTTCAACCCTATTATTGTTCTATGGATGGCAATAACGAATAAAATGTTAAAACAAACTTTTCTATTCGGACGAATAATGTAATATTTAGATATAAAAAATTTAAACTTCGTACAACAATAGCTTAAAGAAACTATGCGAATTTTATAGTTATATTACCACAAGAGATTAAAAGAATAGTATGAATATTATAGACATACCCACGTCAATACAATAGTATGTGTACACGTGGAACACGCACAGAACATCAAACTTTCTAAGCGATTAGATATGAAACACCAATTATCTTCACACGTCTTAAAACGTGATGGGTAAATTCTATATTAATATTGGTAAAATAATTAATTGCTGAGACGTGAGTTAACAAAGCAAGGGCCGTCTGTTTCTCTGTGTGAGTTATAACAAAATAAGGTTCATACATAAACAATTATAAAATCATGGTACATAACCATTTAACATCAATGTGTATTTTCACTAATAATATTAATGTAAGTGAGTTTGTTTTGTTGTCATTTCTTGGTGTCAATATGGATTTCCTTGACTTGATTTTTGGAACTGACATGTTTAAAGGGTTGGAAAAGGACTTAGGTAGCTTTTATCCTTAAAAGATCTACGGTTCCATCAGGATGTGAAATGTGTTGAAGGCTGGCAATAATTCTTCGCCAGAGGGCATTGACACTGTTTCTTTCGTTATCACTTTGACCTCATATCCATCCCCCTTCAACGCTACCAAAGCCACAGGCAAAAGTTAGTATACTTCTAAAAATGTAACCAAAATTATACCGAAAGTAAAGAAACTCAAAATTAATTACTGCAGACCCAAAGTTTTAAAAGTTTATATATCTCTAAAGACTGGATGATACCATCCTTTCATAACAGTTACAGCCAAGAATATTTTAAAATAATTTATAAAAGTTTTAAGAAATATTGAACCTATTTTTTTTTATGTAGAGTCTTGTATCAATAGACAGAATTTAAAAAAGAATGCGGAAATCATAGGTTCACTTAAACTTAATCAAATTACATGGACCTTAATCAAGCGATCCTAAAACACATTTCCTAAAAGCGTTTAATACTATTTGTTAATAAGAAAATTGGATGAACTTTTTCTATTATTTTCATCTGAAAGGATCCCCGAAAATACTTTTCACTTCTGAATAAAAAAAACGGAAAAATTAATTTGGCCCGCAAAGAAACGTCCCAAGCGTCCTCTGACGTCACATCCTTTGTTAGTATTCCTTTTTCATTGCCAGATATTACCGATACGACTGCGTGAAAGGTTTTTGATAACGCCTTTTTTGTGAAATTTTCTTCTAATTATTTTTCTGACGCTCCTATTTACTTTGTATTGGCAAATTCAAATGTACTTGAGTTGATTGTTTTTAAGTAGATTAAAATTGATAATGAACTCTCAAATTCATTAATATTTTTGTAATAATTTATGATTATAGGCTATTCAGCGGAATCTAGTAATAATTTAATGTATCTTTAATCGGTCGATCGCTGATCATTAATTCGTTTGCGATTTCCATTACAGATAAAACTAACTAGATTGGTTTAGTTATAGATTGATCAGTATTATAAGCTAAGTATGTTTAACTGTCTTGGAATAAGCGGACATTTTTGGAGGTCCATCTCGTCTTTGTTGGTATAATAAAGATGTGTTGTATTAGTTTTCAAGAACTAGATAAAAATTATCTAGTAAAGTAGCTAAAACTGCACCTCGCTGTAATTTTTGAAACTATACGTTTTATATTTTGATAGTAGATAATAGTACAATAGTAGTCGTAGTAATACAATAGTAGTAGTAGTAGTACAATAGCACTTATCCACTGAGACTACAATTAACAATATAATTTTTTGAAGCTTGGTATTATTTATGTTGAAGTTTAAAATAAAAGGGTAACTTTTAGTAGTTTTATGTAATTAATCATTATTCATATTAGTAATATGAATATTGATTGAGCTACAGAGCTCTATATACGAAAGTCCGTCTTACAATGAACCTTTATCTTATATTGGTCTTTGATTACTTTTACGTGTTTAAGTTATAATATTTGAAATTTGTAAGATATTTGGCATTTTTATTCTATAAAGCCCATTCCATCAGAAAGTAATTATATTACTGAAAAAAGTAAAAAAAAAAACTAAAGAAAACTGTCCCTTTGGAACAGAAAATCAAACGGGAAAATCGTTTGAAATTGAAAATAGAACACTTCTTCTGTTTCTTTAAGCTATAAAGCAAAAACTAAAGCTGTCTTTTCGTCGATATTTATACACTAAGGGAATTTAGTTCCTTATAAACTTAAGGAAAAGTGACAATGATATAAATATAAAAAACACAATTATATCACAATAGAACTAAAAGAATACATTCAAAGAAGAAATGTCTTCCTATTTTTGACGGAATTATGGACATAAATCCTTCTCGCGTCTCATAAATGTAGCAATTTTCTATACCGTTCAGATATATTGTTCTCATTGAAACGTGTGACCTATACACTGCCTAATACGTGACTTTGGTTGTTTTTTTTTAATTGAAAATTTGTTGACAAAACAAAATACTATAATTGAAGGATAATTTACAATTTAAAACATGTGAAAAAAACATTAACATTTTTTTTTATGTCAAGAAATGATAAAATGCGTTATCTTTATCTCAGTCTCAAATCAGGATAAAAGAGACTTGGCTGCTTTTTAAATCTATTAACATTTTTCACATATAAATATTATTTTTATAATATATATGTAAAATTGAGCTCCACTCGACAAACATACATGTTTTCGTGATCATTCATTTGGTAGGTCAAACTTAAAATAAGCACACAACGTGGATGTAATCAGAATATAATGTACACTATTGATTTTCAATAAATTCAAATAGGATTACTTAAATATGTGCAGATTAAAAGGCATCAAAAGAAATCCTTTCCCTCAAATGATTCTCCAGCATCTAACCGCGATAGCTCAACTGACACTTATTAATGTTCAACTACGTCGATATCTAACGACTGAGTAACTTACTACCAACAATAATCGATTCTACCCAGGATTACCTGGGTAGAATCGATTATTATTGGTTAATTATAACCTGACGTTTCCAATCTAATAAATCAACGTCCACTGATGCTCCGACATATATATTTTATTAGAGTCATATTTAATGTATGTGCAGAGTCAGGACAAGAAATTTATTAAATAACCTTTTACCAACAATTATTAAATATCTTTCAAATCCAATAAAAGGATTCATGAGGAAAAAATATTTCCACATCTCATATAAGTTGATTACACTTATTCTTATGAAATGTACCACTTTATTAAAAATGTATAAAAAATATATTAAAAGTAATAACATCATTTACATATTATAATTGTAATTTAGGAATATATTATAATCATATCATAGAGTTGAATAAAAAAATAAATAAATATAAATCTTGAAAATCATGATTTAGGTTTTTATAATAAAAACTTTATTAAGAAAAAACATGTCTTATAATGAACCAGTATTAATATTACTAATAACATAACAAACTTATATAACAATACAAGCATAAAAGTATAACAAAAAACTAAACCTATTTTATATGATTATGTGTGTGTGTGTGAGTATATATGTATGGTTATCATATCATGAGGAATGTTTGTTTAAGAAACGTAATGCCATATCATATAACAACTGTTATGTTTTTCAACATATAACAACTGCGTAATAAAATAACAATTATATGTTGTTATTTTATTTGTAATCGTGTTATTATTTACATAATGTTGGCTCCTGACGAAGCTCAAATAGGTTTTTAGTGGTATAATAACATCATTAACTACGAAATACATTCCAAAGGTTGAGTGTATGAGCTGTAACAAAGATTTGAAAGCACATTAAGTATATTTTATTATGTAGGTATAGTTATCATTATTTATTAATGTCCCATGAATTTTCACAATATTGAAGTACATAGAAATAAGTATAAAATAAAACAACACAAAAAATACTCGAACCTTTGACTTGTGATCAAAAAGAAATATAAAACTGTTACCAAATTCTGTTTACAGTTTTACATTTCTTTATAAATTTAAAAATATTATAATTTATTCGTTCTCAAAAATAAATCAATAAAATACCTATCATCACTGACTATTTTCAACCCCCCACCCAAAAAAAGGGGTGTTATAAGTTTGACATGTGTATCTGTGAGTCTTTGTATCTGTGTGTCTGTGTATCTGTATATCTGTGTATCTGTGTATCTGTGTGTGGCAACGTAGCAGCCAAACGAGTAGACGTATTTGAATGCGGTTTTTTTTAATCGAAACCTTGGTTTGTCGAGATGGTTCTTAACAAAATTTGGTTGAAATAGAAGCAATCGCCTTCAGTAACTTACCAAGGCAAATAAGGATAAAACAATATCAAATCGTATAGTCTAACTACTCATTCATTAGCTCCGAATATTTTGTAAAATAGACACCATCGTCAACTTAGGTACGTACAAAGGTCCCCCGACACAATGACTTCAATAAATACAAAATAATATTAATTTTATCTTTTTTAGACGTCTTTTTATAGCAGGAGGTTTTGTAATTTTAAATATATTTTTTTATATTTTTGTTTATTTAAATTATTTGCCCTTAGAAACAGTAGCAATCTCGTAAAAAAGTAAAGACACAAAATACTAATATATATTTTTTGCTGTTATTTATTATGTTTACTCAAAATAATTATTTACAAACAAAACACACAAAAAAATACCTATTTGTAATATCATACCCGAGAGTATATTGAATCCGTCAACACAAGTTTAAGAGTAACGTCTAATCGATCAATGACAAAAAAACTTCGCTAAAGTATAAAGTAATGCCGCAAATACTTCAATATATATAATAATATTATTATTTTCTGGCAAAGTAACAACAAATATATTATACTGGCCTTAGATCTCGGTTTCATATCTCTGAGAAGTAGTATAAAATTTTGTTCTTGCGTTATAAATGACCTATTTGTACAAACTGTCAGACCCTTTAAATTTATAAAAAAAACCTCTTTTATTAAGTCTCTACTTTGTATAAAACTTTTCGAGTTCCTTGTATAAAACCACAGGTCACAGAGTTATGCTTTAATAGATCAGTTAATTGGGCAAGAATTTTTATATACAATGAAAAGCAGTTTTAATTATAAATTAAACATTATCCAGTGACGGCTTGTAGTTGTTATAGCTCTGTGGACGTGAGTTTGTCAATGTTCTATTAATGTTAAGATTTGATAATAACTGGATTATCGGAGAGATTGGCGTCTCCATATTGATGATTAAATTATATTAATAGGCTAAGAGACTAATGTATAATTATTCTATCAATCCTAAACTAAATGTTGATTTTAATGGATATTGGGTTTAGTTATATCATATTGTTGAAATAAATTTTATAATAATTTATAGTAATCGTGCTGTTTAACGGAAACTGTACGAGCAAGGTGAGCGATCCTTAACGTCCTCCAAACAAGATTTTTTTTTAAAAAGATGCTTAACTTCAAGAACAACAAAAAAGTATATGAAGTTTTTTCAATAGATTTGACCGTTCTCGAGTAACGAATTTTTTTTAACTTTTCTGGAGTTTTTGGGTTGTTTTATGAATCTTTATTGGTCGTTATATCAACATCGCTGCGCCGGAAATTATAAAAAACGAATCCAAACTTTTATCAAAATTGTTAGGAAATGTGATCTCTATGCGAGGATATATAAATATATCTATGTACAAATTACATAAGCCTAGTTTCAAAGAGATTGCTAATCCCAGTTGTATTAGTATATCAATTAAAAAGGGAAAAGGTTCTTTACATAAGGTATTATTTCCCATTAAAAATATATCTAATATTAAAGCACCCTTGTTGTATATATATAACCTTACAAACATCTTCAATCTTCAGCGCAGTGTCCATATTCTTGTGTTAGATAAAACTCCTAAGTCGCTTTAGAAAAGTATAAAATTTGCCATTGTTGTTCTCCTGTCAGAGTTATATTATCTTTGTATCCGGGCGCTGGTTTCATAAAAATAGACTTGACTGGTTTCAGCGGATCAATCTTCATCGTATTGTTATCTTTTATCTTTTATAGAAAAAGAATCCAATATTTAGAATATTCTTTACTTCTTCACCAATTTTAAAGTTTTATAAAAACAACAATTTTAATGACTAAAATTTAATTGAAGATAACATTTGTTAATTTAGGTGGAAACTACCTTGACTTACTATATGATGTCAAATAAGTTATTAAGCAAAACATTTGCTGACTTACTGAGGTCATAAACTTGGTTTATTTTAACTGCGCCGTTAACTTTGATTTTAAGTCTGGGGAGATTAAATTTTTACCCTAGGAAGGTATTAAATCAAACGAAATTAAACGATTTCCTGTTCGTAGCCCAATTTAGATAAAAATGTTATAAATGTAAGAAAGATACGATAAGTTCAAAGTCCTATTTAAAGTTACACATAAAAATACATAGTTATTACGTCACTGTTAGTGTAGTAGTGGCTTATTCGTTATAAATAGTCTTCTAATAAAGAATCTGTATCTCAGATCTTAATGAATTCAAATATGAACTTAGAATAATAATTTTATATGCACTTATCATAATCAAAATAAACTACGCATACTGTAAACCAATTGCCCCATTTGTAAAACCTAAACTGCATGATACCTTGCTTCAGAGTGCAGTTGCATTTAAAATGTATACAAAATACCTTCAAAAGATTATATGAATTTACATAACTTGTGACGTCACAACTCCACCAATACCATGATATCAATAAAGTTTTTTATATCGTTGGAATATCGTGATATGCGACACATAAATATATCAATAGCAACAACTTATTTATTTATATCTTCAAAATAACAACATAATCCTATATCTTTTGAATCTAAATTGTCCAATTACTTAATGCTACAATATAACAGATATAAACAATGTAATTTGAGATCTTGGTTGTAACTAGTTCAAAAACATGTATCCCAAAGGCATTGTGAACAATAATTACTACAACGATATCAAGTTGGGTATGTGTGGTGTTAGTCACGAGCGATAGCGGGTAATATTTGTCATTTGTATAAACCATAAAGACCTTCATACCTTACAGTCAAGTGAAAGTAACATTATTAACTCATCACAATAACACTAATATATAACATAATATTGATTTTTGAACATTAGTTATCATTAAATTTTCATCGATACTGAATATAAAAGTATAAAACAAACACAAAAGGACTACTTAAAATGATTCAATAATATGGCTTTAACAATGTTAATTTCAATACCGATGAAGAGATGTTATAAACACTTGTACCCAATATTCGGATCTAATTTAACGACAAATTTGATCCTTACTAACAAGTTTATAACTCGAGCCACACACGATCTTAGCCTTGCCTCAAGCAGTGAAAACTAAGGGTATTCAAGCATTAGAAGGCACTTTAACTGATGCAGCATAGAGGTGTTTTACTAAACATGCTCAAGTTTCAAAACTGCCAACCTAAGTAGTTTTCTGTTCAACTTGTCCAAATTTGATGCACGTTAATGTAATATATATTACTTACATATCTTTAGAAATTTAGACGAAGTATAACTTAGACTTGTTTGTGTCCGGATGCATGTGGAAATGTTATTTGGGATATTGAGTTTGAATTTACGATGTATACCATGGATTCTTCGATCCAAAACTTTGCAAATGTTAACTTGGGTGACAGCTGTTTAAACCTTTTGGAGTCTTGTCTCAATTATTGTTATTGGAACTTCAGAACATGTTTTAGAATTTATATTTATAGTAGGAACTGCAAAACATGTTTTAGAATTTATATATTAAGATAAATACATTAGTATCAGCACCTAAGTTGCGTGTCTGCTATATGGGCTAAAGTTGCTGCTATAATATAAGATTGACGTATCTCTGAGAAACATTATCCAATAAAATTCCCTTCGTATATCACAAAAATAATCTAACGGAACGCTTGTCATGTTTTTATAGGGAAACTTCGTCATTTATACGTTTCAAATCTCTTACGTCAGATTGGTACAAAGTCTCTGCCTTTTATTATTTTGACATTGAACGATTTTCACGCGTTTTCCTCATTTTGATAAATCGATTTTGCAGACTACAATTTGACGTTCTATTAGATTTTGGCAATTTTACAGTAACGAACTGCCTTAATGTCACTGAGTTATTGGTATCATTTAAGTAATAATAAAATTTGCCTTACTATAATGAATGAACTTTGACTAACTGAACTGAATTGAATTGAACTGAACTGAATTGAAACAATAAAGTGTCACCAGAACGTAAATCTATAGCTTGTACTCCCAGACTACACATTAGATATGGTTCAAGATTTTTCTATGAATTCCATTAGAAAGTATGTACAAAGAAACCGATATAAAAAGACATATTAAATAAACAATATAAGGGGAGGCTACACTAACGATCAATCATATTTATTCTAGGGCCGCTTGTTTCTTATTTTATTACAAAAACAGGCTTCTTGTTGTTTTGAAAGTAATCTCATTTCGAAGGCAAATGTTTGGACTTCATGAATTACTTCTAAATAAACTATTAGTAAACATTTGTTTTTATAGAGGTATTTGAAAAGGATAAAAAGTATACTTCAGAAATGTGACATATAAATAAAAAATCCAGATATTAAAATAAGCAATAAGATTTTCATCGTTAAAATATACATCTCGGGGAAATTATACATTTTATTTTAAACACCTTATTAGGTGACATTTGTTGCTTTAATGTCGATGCGAGGAACCTTAGAAAAACTCAATTCATACCCACGTTATTTATGAAAGCATTCGACAAATAGGATTTGGAATGCAAATTGGTTGAAAGCAACATTATTTCAAAGTTTTATTACACGGTTATTGAAAACCTTTTCCAATTATTGCTTTTATGCTCTTGAAGGGTTTAAAGGATTTGAGTATAGTAAGGGATTTAATGCTGGAATTTAAGTATTCTGTATTCAACGTGTGTTATTGGTAGTAGGGTCAACAATGCCCCTTGAGAGTTGAAGTTACCGTAAAGTGGAGTGCTGCGTTTGCTTTTGAAAGTGCGTATAACACTTTCCTACAATATATTATAGAGATTTTACACTTTAGCTTATGGAAATGGAAATACATTTTTCTTGGTGGTAGACCATAACATCGGGTCGCCGGCAAAGTTACCACCCATCGGGCAAAGTCGTGCCGCAAAGCGACATAGTCGTGTTCCGGCACGTTGCTCGATGAAGCCGTTTATGGGAAATGGGTTTGAACAGCTGCGGTACGTTGGCGAACCGGTTGACGTCGAGTTGGTGTTTGTTTTGTCGGGTGTCTAGTCGAGGAGGGTAGCGGGATCCGAAGCGACGGCTTTCCGCTGGCCGCCCGCAGATAGTTGGGGGCCCAATTAGTGGGTTAGCCACCCACGAAAGGCTGCCCCGCCAGCTGCGAAAAATCCCAGGGTGGCTCCATCGTGCTGGTTGGCGACCAGACGAGGAGGCCCGATGGCGATCCCTGGGGGGGTTCGGGCGTCCCCGCAGTCTCCAGGCTAGCCTCCCAGCGACAAGACATCACCAATTTCGAAGTCGGGTTTGATACGTGCCGCCTCGTTCAACTACCATTTCCCATCCCTATTCACTTTTATTTATTTTATTTTATGAAAAAGGTAAAAAAAAGAAACAAGTTGACACAGCGGTTGCACTCCTCCTCATACAAAGTGCACCTGACTAATATAAGGGGTTTGCACTCAAATCTTTTAGCTGTCCACCACCACCTGGAGACAGAGCAGCCGCACTTGCTCTTTTTGACGGAGACGCAGATACAATGTCCTTTGAGCGCTACATACTTGGATTATCCCGGTTACTCGTTGGAGCACAACTTTCGCTCACGGGCCGGAGTCAGTATGTACGCGCGGAACGACCTCTGTATTCAGCGTCTCCGTCATCTTGAAGACCCCACTTTTTCTTCCCTATGGGTTTTAGTGGACACAGGAAACGAAAAAATCCTGTATTCCTGTGTCTACCGTTCGCACAGCGGTGACCAGGAGACAACTCGTTTATTTGAGTATCTTAGTGAGGCTGCAGATATGGCTCTGTATCAGTACCCTTCGGCGCAGCTCGTCTTTCTGGGGGACTTTAATGCCTGTCATCAGGACTGGCTGTTCCCGTACCAGAAGACCGACCATGCTGGAAGAGAAGCGCGGAAATTTGCGTTGTCCTTGGACCTCTTTCAGCTGGTGAAGCAAGCGACAAGGGTACCAGATGTGGTAGGCCATACAGCCAATTGCCTGGACCTTCTGCTGACAACTGATCCGGACAGGTATCGTGTAGAAGTCACCTCCCCCTTGGGAACCTCCGATCACTGTCTGGTGAAATCTGTGTTTACATATTCCCCACCAGCTTTCGAACCTCTTGGTGTTAGGCGAGTATGGAAATACAAGTCAGCAGATTGGGATGAGATGCGACACTTTTTTGCGTCTTATCCTTGGCGGCAGGTCTGCTTCTCTTCTTTGGATCCGTCGAGTTGCGCGGATGCTATAACCGATGTGGTGCATCAGGCAATGGAGTATTTTATTCCTTTTGCTGACGTACCCATCGGTGGCAAAGCTCGCCCATGGTTTAATGCCGAATGTGGTCATGCTCAAGACCGAAAACATTCGGCATATCTCATTTGGGCTGATGCTCGAACCCGCAAAACTCCGGATGTAAGTTTGAAGAAGAGAGCCTTTAACCAAGCTGCCAAGTCCTACAAGAAGGCATTGCGGAAGGCTCGTCTTGATCGGATCGTTAAGAATGGCGAAAAGCTCTCTGTCAGACCAACTGGCAGTCGAGCTTTCTGGTCTCTTGCCAAAGCGATCGAGTCGAACTTCTGCCAACCCTCACTGCCTGCTCTGCTGAAGCCTGATGGATCCCTGGCCCACACTGCAACAGAAAAAGCGAATGTATTTGCTTCTCTGTTTGCTGAGAATTCGCATCTAGACACTGGCAATGCTTCTCCAGCACATCTTCCTCACTGCGGTATTTCGATGCCTGAAATCCGCATCACTAACAAAGAGGCATGGAGAACATTGTGTCGTTTAGATGTGAATAAAGCCAGTGGTCCTGATGGTATACCAGCCATTCTGCTCAAGACATGCGCAGCTGAGTTGTCTCCTATACTGACACGTCTGTATCGCCTCTCTTTCATGACTGGAATAGTGCCGAAATCCTGGAAGCTTGCTAATGTGCAACCCGTGCCCAAAAAAGGCAGCCGTGCCGACCCTGTCAATTACAGACCGATTTCAATCACCTCCATACTCTGTAAGATTATGGAGCGTGTATTGAACTCGCGCCTACTAGCATACCTAGAAGGTAACGATCTCCTCAGTGACCGACAGTACGGGTTTCGCCGTAATAGGTCTACTGGGGACCTCCTAGTGTATGCTACACACATTTTAGGTGAGGCCATCGAGAAGAACGGAGAAGCGGTCGCCGTCTCTCTGGACGTCTCGAGGGCATTTGACAGGGTCTGGCATGCGAGCCTTATATGCAAGCTTTCAGCGTACGGTATATCTCCTGGTCTGATCGGCTGGGTAACGGACTTTCTGAGCCACAGATCTCTCCGAGTAGTTGTCGACGGGTGTTCCTCGGAACCCTTGACAATAAATGCCGGAGTGCCTCAGGGGTCCGTTCTTTCTGCAACTCTGTTTCTGCTGCACATTAATGATCTGTTGAAGCCCGGTATCTATGGGTATGCAGACGACAGCACAGTTGTAGAAAGATATCTGCCGAGTACTCGGGCTAGTCGAGATCAAGTACAGTCTGAAAGAGAAGCCATGGTGCAACGTTTGAATGACAAACTTCAGGCAGTCTCCGCATGGAGCAATGCCAATCTTGTCAAGTTCAACGCCACCAAAACGCAGACGTGTCTATTCACCGCCAAAAGGAGCCCTTTCACCTTGGCTCCTACTTTCCAAAGTGTATCCTTGGAATACAGTGACCGGCTGCAGTTGTTAGGCTTAGAGATTTCCTCGAACCTCAACTTTGGCCGGTTCATTGAGTCCAGAGCAAGAGCAGCAGCAGCAAAGCTTGCCGTTCTTGCGAAGGTTCGGCAGTACTTTACACCGGGACAGCTTCTTGTTTTATACAAAGCACAGATCCGGTCGTGTGTAGAGTACTGTGGACACATATTTGCTGGTGCCGCAAAGTCTCATCTTGCGGTTCTGGACTCAATTGAGAGGCGAGCAAAGAGGCTTATAGGCGATCCCGAATTGGTCGAAGCCAATCTCCAAAGCCTTGAACACAGGCGTAAAATTGCTAGCCTCTCAGTATTCTATAGGATACATTTTGGTGAGTGTGCGCAGGAATTACACGAGTTGATTCCCCCGTCCCCCTTCCATCACCGGACGTCCCGACGCACGGCAGGTATCCATCCTTTTGTTGTGGACATTCCACCTGTCCGAACGAAGCGCTTTGCTTCCTCATTTTTAGTGCGTACAGCAAAGGACTGGAACAATTTGCCTGCGTCGGTATTTCCGGCCAAATATAATGTGGGTGTCTTCAAGAGAAGAGTGAATAGGTTGCTAGGGCAATGCGACTTACCATCTAAGACTACATTCCACTTACCATCAGGTGGAATGTAGTCAAGCATTGCCCTAGATCATATAAAAAAAAAAAAAAAAAAAAAAAAAAGATAATAAAAGGTAAAAAAATATTCTAATTTACTTTTAAAAATTATTTGTTTATTCTACCTTACAATACCTTAGCTTATAATTGTAAAGGATAGATAGCTGAGGTCATTTCATAGCAGCTGGTTTACTCAGATACTCAAGATCGTCGTTAAGTAGCTCTTGCTCCTTTTCCCAACTACTCTCCTCTATCTACTACTATCTCCCTCTTAGTTTCTCAAAGATGGCAACGTCATCTATATTTTCAAATATATTTAGGCAATAAAAAAAAATTGATACTTTTTAATTATTAGCATCTATATATTTCATATTTTTACCTGTTTCAGCTTTACTACGAACTATCAGATAGAATGTGTTTTTCTGATTTATTTAAAAAAATAACAAGAGAGTCCAGTAGCAAGTTCGAAAACAGGTAAAAGCTTTCCTATTGACAGGTAGCTGCCCTGATTTGTAAGGAACGAACGCGTGACGACTGCTCAGTAGAGAATGTTCTCGAAAATTCTCAAATGTCCTCGAATGTGCCTTCAAAATGGACTACAGACGATAACGGTTCACGAAATTGCCGGTCATAAAAGAAAACGTTTCAAGTGTGACTACTTATCTAGGTGTACTAACTTCTATAGAGAGCTGGAATTTTTGAAATAAGTAGTTCAATTGTCTTTAATTCATTCATGTAAATAATGTTATTAAAATTAATTGAAATTCTTGAATATGAATATTTAAATTTGAAATATCTGTAAACTTCAGATACGTTCTTTGGATTTATATTATAAGAGGTTCTTGCTAGGCCATTCAGACAAATAATGACGGTAAAATACGAAACGTTCACTTAAAATATGTTAATTAAGAAAAAAACAAGCAGAGTTTATTTATTAGACTATAACATTAAAACATTACTTCAATTAAGCACTTTTTTATAGTCTAGTACTCGTCTTATATTACTATAAATAATAAAAAATTATAAGAATAACAAAAACACAACATACACAATAAACATAGTACAAGCATGCTTTAAGAAACTCAACAAATGTATCGTATGAAATAACTTAAATATATGTTTATTTACGCAAAAATAGATATTGGCGAGGGTCCAGCGAGAGCCGCAATGCGTATTAATACTCGAAACGCAGATTAAAGCATCGGATATATATATGGCAGTGCAGACATAAGATAAAAAAATCTTAAGACAAAAATAATCCAACCAATATAATTGGCATTAAAAATAGGTTTGTCCGTCCATCGACAATACTGGATTAATTTGAATTCAACTTACCACTATGTTTACAAAAGTTACTTATAATACATACATATATTACACAGAAACAATATCAAACTCTAAGAAAAATAAAATATTGTATTCATTTAAATGTATTTGCTTCTTGACTTATAATTATAATAATGTTTTTTATTAAATGATATTAAGTCTTTGAATAAAAAAATAAGAACTTCTCAGTTATGCAGTCTCATTTTTTATTTATTCATTATATGTCAACTCTGAAAAAATGTGAAGTTATTAATAAATCATTCCGGCACAATATTTTAGTCAAATACTAAATATTACGCATGTGTTAAGTCTGCACAACTTAAAGCCAGTTCCTGCATCAAACTAATATTTGAAGTGAAGTCTATTCATCTCTCATCCTACAACTTCAATTTTTGTTTGTTTGTCTGTCCCTTTACTGGTCATGTTTGATATAACCTTTAAACTTTTTAGCTATGAAATACTTAATTATTTTTAAGTAATTGATAGATAGAATGTCAATTAAGAAGGTTAAATAAATAATTTTAACCTTATCAAGGTAATTTATAACACTGTAGCTCAGTTGTCAGAGTGACAAAGACATGCTAATTTAGGTATCAGGTTCAAAATCTCGTGTTGATGAATTTTTAATATTGTATTTAATAGAAAAAAATGTTATCTTGATTATCAGGCAAATACGAAAAACTTTTTTTTAATAATCCACCGGAAAATAGTAAATTTCTAAGAAAATCTTAATATGAAAATGTGACGTTTAGTTTGACAATTCTGTTTTCTTCGTCGTTCAACAGATTATCAAGAAAATATGTTCGTGTTATCCACTTTATTATATTCCATATTGTGGTGTTGTGTTATTTTTGTACGGTATTTACTTTGTACCATTCAATCTGACAACTGCCTTGTGCTGCTAAAGACGCAAATGACAATTGAATATAATAATAATAATATCAGGCAAAATTACACACATTGATCTAACCCCTAAGTAAGCAAATTATTTGCTTGTGTTAAGGGTGTTAGACAACGATACAAATACATAGAAATACACATATAAATACTGAGAATATATTTAATAAACGACCAAACCCCAAAACACAGACATCTATGCTCATCACATAAATGCCTGTCTCCGTCGGGATTCGAACTCGAGACCCATTGCGCCGTGACACGTTAGGCGCCTGCGCTGACCACTCGACTAACGGGGCGGTAATAATCAGAATATTAAATACAAAAATATGAAACACAAAAATTTTTCGCAACCTTAACTTTAACGTTCTCTTTACCCTTATACATATCGGGTAAAGAGAACGTGTAATTGGAACCTAATATGATGTCCAGACATAGATAATTAAATATAAGAAACTTCTGTCAAAGATATATCGAAGAACATATTATCTCACTCCGCTGAGCCAAATTCAAATATTTGCCGTCGGCGGACCTCGGCTGACCTTAAAACTTGAAGTCACATTATTTGCTTGACTGGACCCGTATCTTCGCGAGAGTATTCATATCTTTAATATGTTTATTTGTTTGTTTGTTTCGTGTGCTTATAACTTTTTATTTGGACAGTGATTATTTGATATATTTTATTTGGCAATCGGAGAAAATCCTGTCCTAAATTGACTGTAGTTATCTATTTTATTATATGATTAAATTATTCTTTTATTTTCAAATTCCAGCTGATTTCTAGTTTCTCTTGTAGTTCACTATCAACTGAGTGAAAGCTGAGTAACGAGGCTAATCTGAAGCACGAGAATGCTCCATTTAAAAATAGACTGGAATTTACATAGAAGTCAAATCAGCATACATAAAGATTATTTAAGGTTTTAAAGTTAAATAAAAACCGCAACTTTTTTTCGGTATATTTTGTACTGCCAAGTAGCAATAAAAGAGTTAGAAATTATTGAAAGAGAATAGTACAGAATAGATTTTGTAAACTTATAATTATGAATGATTATTATAAAAGTTCTTATAATGTATATTTCTAGATAATAAGTGTCGTTAATCTTGTACCTTATAATAGTCCTAGAAACTTGATATGTTAAAAAACATTAATTTTTAATGAAATTATGATTTGGACTTAGCACATTGGGTTTAAAAATGGGTCTGGTTTTTAAAGACAGTTTTCTAATTTCACGTAGTAGTAATAGCCTTGGGCTTGAAGTTAACCATACGAGCGAACTTAGCAAAGTTTTCTTACCAAAATGATTCTTTTGACGCTAAAGCAACTGCCTCAAGGAAACATTTCATTACTCTATTTCGTGAATTACCTCTCAAATTAGCGGTTTCTTTTCAATTAGATTTAACACATCCCGTTTAGATTATTAAGACTATTATACATCTTTGAAATATTGAATATATATATTGTATATATATGTATATATTTAATATTTCTTACTTTGGATTAGATACTTTTTATTAACATATTGAACACGATTTCAATCAATAGCATCCAGTAATTTCATGTTCTCTTAATGTTTAACCTAAATATAATTATTTAATTTGTTACTTTTGCAAAGAAAAGAAATAAATATACTGAGAGAAACATATTCTTTTACACAACAGATAAAAATATAAATCTCTTATTATTTCTCATAAAGTATAACACTATAAACAGATTGGAAAAATAATGACCTCGTAAAAATTACGGTCAAAATTTTGACTCGATTTCCTTATACAATAAAATCAAATCCTAAAAGTGTTCTATCCAATTTAATTTCGCTATTTTCATTTAAGGGAAGCCATTAGATTTTAATTGGTTTAATTATATTCAGTCAGATCACTTTCATGTGAAGGGTAATAGGCTATTACTGCTTATTAGGGGCAAAGGGTCTCTTATTTGATTACGACTGGGTGAGGTATCGTAATGACATTTCAATATGTCATTTCAAGGGACAAATATGAATAGTTGGTGTTTTGTTTATTATAAATTATTCTATATCATAGAGTCTTATTAATAATTCGTTAAGTACGATAACCCTTCAACTACGTGGCAGGATATATGTATTTGAAATTATCGATATCTTTTTTTATCCAGTAATATACGAAAAAAATTGTAGAATGTAATATGGTAAATATTTGTGTTGGTGAATTTTTCATTGTTTGAAAATATCTTTAAACATGTATAGGCATGTTAAGCTTACTTAAATGTATATAAATATAGAATGAAAAATAAACCCACACAGGCAGGGATTCGAATCCCCGACTACTGGGAAAGCGTCCTACTCTACCTACTGAGCTACCGTGTACGGTTTATTTTTCATTCTATTTTTATATGAATTCCGCGACTACTGGAAAACCGAATTTTTCATTCATTTAAAATATAAAGAAGCTTAACATAGCTAGAATTTTTATGTACAATTACGAACACTAAATACAAAATTTTCTACAACACTAATCTCTACAACTACGAATCAGGTTCGAAAACTGTTTTATGTAATTCATAACCCACTTATTGAGAAAAGCTATAGACACATACTATTTTAAAGTATTATAAAGTGCCATATGTTTGTAGCCAGACGTCTAATAGTTCAGAAGTCATAACTGTCTTCTATAGTCTGTCTAACTGCTTGTCTTCTCTAGTTCAAGCGGATGAAGCCGCAGGTAACTGGTGACACCCATTAAAATAATTATAATACAGCTTTTCAATAGTATCCAGTAGTACTAAGGAACTATACATCAAATATCACCAGCATGTAAGAGTAGGTACGACATGTCCATAGAAACGTCCTTTTGAATACTATATTTTAAATTGAGAAAGTATAATGTTTTTATTTTAAAAATAATAATCTGATTGGTGCAGTGGTTGTACTATTGTACTCGTGGTCTTGGATTCGACTCCCACACTAAAAATCTAAAATTTGAATTGGTCTAGAATGTGTTTATATGTACTTATTTGTACGTATATAACAGCTTATGTATTATTTTAGGTATTAAGTCCCCATGGTAAAAGCTTGGCTTAGTTGGAGACGGGAAAGCGTTGTTGGGAAATATCTGAATATTAATTATTAATTTCATATATGACGTCATCAATTAAATAAGCTTGATCCAATAATCCTTTGTATACACGCTTCATACTCATCTTCTCTATATTGTTATACACTTACTTAATTGGTATACGAAGTTGTGACTGTATATATAAGTATATACAGTATATATACTGTACGTACAATATAGATACGGTATATATTTCATCTCTGCCATGTTTATTTCTTCAAAGAAAAAAGGCCTTCATACAAAACAAACCATTTCAGCTCCCTCCTTAAAAAATATTCCTTAACAAACAAACGTTATAAAATAATTGTATATGCATAATTTCAGTCCTCTATACACGACTAATAACTAAAGGATGATTAATCGTAAATCGTAAGAAACAGTATATATAAGGCACATAGACTAGACGGTTTATATTATCAAACATCTAAAACCGACGTGTCATAGAGAGCCTTGCGTTTGCTGACGTCAGCACCCAGCGGCATTAACATAAACCAATAACCCGTTTGTGTTCACACTTGACGCTCAGCTTTCCTCAATATATAGGAAATAATTACAAGATGCGACAAAATAGTAGGCATAAATGTTATTTCTTCTTATATAAGATCGACCCTCTATTTTTGATAAGATTATATTTTGCAGGATATTAGATTATATTTTTAAGTTAAAAGATAGTACGAACAACTTATTTTTACACCCATTAAAAAAAGTAAAAAATCAAAATCGTTTCGAGAAACAAATGACATGTATATTTTTATAAACATTCTTAAAAAAGGTACATTATTCTAAAATAAAAACAAATAACTAGATATACTTTAGACACTTTACCCTTTGAACATTAAGTACACCTCAATAGATAACCGCTACCTTCGAACCTAAATATCTAGCTACCCTCATAAATTATATGATAATTCTTCCCAATGGCCACTTCGACTTGCTGATCGGGCAAACAAGGCGGTCTCGTTTACATATCAAGAGTACAGTCTCCGGAGAACCCTCCCTCCCATATTTAGTTTTGGTCTTATTTAACTTTGTTATTATATAAACTGTAAATGGTAAACATTTGTTTTAGTTTTTGGCTCTAAATTTTATTCTAGTCATAGTTCTCTAACATGTTTTCTAGTAGTTATACAACTAGTTTTTTTTCTACATAAACAAAAGTTACAACAAAAGTTAAGTTGTATAGAAATTTCGTATTATAATATTATTATATTATAGAAAAAGTTTTTTTTCGCTACTAATTGGTATTAATAAAAAACCAACAGCTTTCGCAACACTTGTTGTTTCTTAGTCGTTGCTCTAAAACGCCCAAGAGGTAGTAAATGCTTAACTTTTAATAATTAATTTAGTAAAGTCCTAATTAGATTTTCTTTTAATAGCACAATTATAAAATTTTCACAGTACAATTTTATTACAAAATTTTGTGCCCCAGCTTGGGCGCCATAAAATCTTTACTTGTTTTAAACTTTAAATGACGTAATACACCTAATGCATTTAAGAGTGAAGTTTCTTATTCAATTAAATTATAATCACTTTCTAGCAAAAAAAGAAGAAAGAACTTTCTTCGGATGTGTACCCAGATCAATACTAGAAGGTGCCTTTAAAAAAATCACTTTCTAAATTCAAAAAACGAATGCAAGCGGGGCTGATCACTTATCAGCAAATGACCCACATATATCAGGAAAACCGTTTATCTTTTTAAATCGTTATTCATTTACATTTAAAATGTAAAGTTCATTATTGATTATGCTGATACTATTAATCAAATTTAGATTAGACTTACTCTGTGATACTTAGTATGCTAAGTATTTAAGGTAAAATAAAAAATATTATTTATTTAGCGTTATAATATAAAAATGGTGCTTGAATTTCAAGCGAAAAAATACCACGATAATTAATTGCAGAAGGATCACGAAATACAAATGAGCAGTCTTAATAAGTTTGTCTAAAACCGCAGAAAAATAATCTGTGTTTTTTTTTCTTTTATTAATTATTTAAATTAATCAGTTTAGAGATTATTATTTTTAGAAATTAATTCGTGTAATAAATAGTAAGACAAATATTCCAGCAAATTAATTAAAGTAGCTGGAATAGCATATTCATGAATATTAATGTACTATTTTATGAAAAATTATAATTTAATTATAAAAATTATATACAATACGTTTAACAAATAACTATAATTTTCAATAATTCCAATTTGCATAACCACTAAAAATGAGTAATTTGTTCTGAATAGGTTTATGTTTGTAAATAATGATTAGTATACCTACATTATATAATAGTATTGCTTGACATTGCCTTTATTTAAATGGAATGTAATTTACATAAGCACGAAAGCTCAGTTTCCGGGGCGACGTGCCCATTATCCAATAGAAAGCAAATTCAAGCCCTGCCCTTCTTTGTTATTTTTTTTTCATTAGGCTTATTATGATGATTATAGATAATTTCAAACTTGTATAACAATGTTTCTATTTACAAACATTTTATCTTACAAAATTCTGTATTTCAATATACAGGGTTATTTGTAATTAGTTGAGCACCTTTTGCAGGCAGCCCCTGTACATCAATCCTAACAACATTTGTTCTACGACTTTTTAAAATTAATAGTTTTAAAAATTCAGTTTTTCCCATACAAAATTTATTTATTGCCTCTAAACGTGCATTAAACTTGAGCAAAGAGAGGCCACGCAACTTGTCAAAATAAGTGCCAAGGCCACGTGCATCGGGGCGCGGGGTGGCGGGGTGACGCAGCGGCGGCTATGCACGTTAGAACTTGATCATTTTCTAAGGTGTAATAAAAAATAGCATCGTTTTCCACTTTTATTTATTAAAATATTTTCTACAATATTCAAAACACATATTGTCTAACTGTTTAAGAATCTAATGAAAGAACAAAATCTCCAATAGAAGTTGTCCACAACTTGAATGTCTCAATATTTTTATTTGGTTTATGAAATAAGGGCACTGTAACGAAACCAAATAAATATTATTTTTACAAAACAATAACTTCACTTTAACTTACTTTATACATATCATATTATCTCGTTTGTTAATATTTATATCATGACAATAAAACAATAAGTTACTTACGAATTTCTTGAAGATGGCGCGTAACAGAAAAACGTCATAATTTTCATTAATATTAATTAGTTAAAACGTAAGAAGTGTATCGACTGTTTCTGACGTATAATATACTCATAGAAGAAACACATAAGTACCATAAAAACAGACAAATGTACACAATCCACTTTAAAAATAATAACTTTAGGCTTTTTAACATGTTGGATCGTCACTATATCACAAATAAAATTATTTTTCATCATGGATTCCGCTGTTTCGAGTTGTTGTTTGTTCTAGGTATAGCAAAACAGACCTTGTAAAGATCAGGACCCCAATGCTCCATTTCTCAGCCAAAACTCGTATTTCTTTTCATTCTTACTTCTTGTATTTCAGACAATCAATGTATTTTAAAAATATTATAAATTACATTTCATAATTTCTTCTTCATGTTATAATCTTGAATTTATTTATTAGTTTTAATAGCAAGTCCATAAGATCGTATTGTCCAGTATGTAATTACAATTCATTATTTAATTATAAAACTCTAATCCGATAATTTTATTTTTGGTTAATGTAAATTGTGTTTTGTAATCCACATACTTGTCATTTTGATTATTTAGTATTTCCATAGCAACATGGCGTAAAAGAGATGAAGCTATACGAAAAAAGCTGGCGCGCGCGTTTCACAGTTTCTGACTTTCGCTAGCCTGCCGCGACCTATACTTTAGACTGCTTATAAAATACAGAGTAATAAATAATCGAAGGAGCAAAAATTTTTTTTGTTCGTTTATTCTGAGTTATTTATCAAGATTTTTTAAAAGTCGTAGAACAAATGTTGTTGGGATTGATGTAGAGAGGCTGCCTGCAAAAGGTGCTCAACTAATTAAAAATAACCCTGTATATGTTGTTTACTCAATATAAGTTTAAGACACAATTTAAAAGGTGCTTGATTCTTTTATTCTAATTAACTTTGTTTTTCTTTTATTTTATCACTTTTCTTTCTTCTTTGTTTGGGCAATAGCACGAGGTAATTATTTTTAACTAAGTTATGAGGGAAGTTACAAAAGTCTATTGTACTCTTTGATCAATACAGCTATGTCTTCTTAAATACAATGAAAAGCTATAATCACCGGAAGTACTAATTTTATTTGATAGCCTATTTATTTGGGAAAGTTATTCAAGGCTATATAAAATAATTACAATGTATTAAAAATACAACACAAATAGTTTTTAAGAAGATAAAATTATTTCTATTGCAAATTGTATTAATAACTCTGAATTATATTTTCTAAAATGTTTTTGACTCCCTTCCGCCCTTAGTCCAAGGAAACGGTTGCATGAATAGCTAGTAATATAGAAAACCTTTATATTTGGTATTTTTTAATATATCATTATTCAATTATTTATATTATATGTTTCTTACTGGATACACGTGATATAGTAATAAATAGTTATGGCAGAATGGAAAAAACAGTGTTCTGTGTTGTTTGCCTGCAAGGCATTTGTAAAAAAGAAATTGAATTTAATAAACTTAACAGAAATATTTAAAAAAAATCCGATGCATTTATTATTTATTCAGAATACTTTTACTCTGATAAAGAATTTATTATACGATGTGGTTACACAGTGAAGAAATTTAGATGATTATGATTATTAGTATTACTCGTAGATTTTAATGTTTATTTCTAAAGTTTACATAATATTTCGAATAGACATCATTTAGGTACTAAAATTTGTTTGAACCTTTGTTACCATTGAGTTGGGTAACATTGGGAGTTTGGTTTTGAGATAAAAAATAATGTAAGTACATATATAGAATGTGGAATAACATGAAAATAGGTTCTTTAGTTTATTTGTAAGCATTGATAACGTTTATTTTTATATATTTTTATTCAATTAGTTAACGAGAACTGGAATAATGCGTTTAATCAAGCGAAGTGTTTATAGCTAAAAACTTTAGTTCCTCCAGTCCTTGAAGTTTTAAACTCGTCCAAGTTTAATTGTGATTAGAAAACTTTTGTCATTGTTTGGCTTTAATAAAGAGGACTCAATGACGTTTGAGTGTAGTTCAAAAATCTAATTAGTCTAATTGATTTTAAACTAGTTTTGCGTCCAGGATGATGATGATATTTCATTGCTTTAAATCTAATAAATCGCGAGTGTAAAGTGTCATCATACATACTCAAATATATAATATCTATTACATATATTTATTATTAATACTACTATTATATATTTATTTATCTGTCGTAAAATCAAGGAGTGAGTCGGTCATGCTTCGAGCTCATGAATAGGAATCCCGATTGGATTCGAAACTAGTTGGGCAAATTCCGATTTAATTTACGTAAATACAACCGGGTAAATATTTATAAAAGTTATCATAGTTTACGAAGAGTTAAATATAAATATAAATAACATATATATAAGAATTTATGTGCCTTTTCATCATATTTTTATTAAGTGAGAATTTAAAATATACCCGAGAGAAACATGTTTACAAACCAATTAAACTAAACCTCACATTTGAAGCTTCAATTTATCCGGAAAAGAAATGTAAAAAAAAATAAATGGAACGTACATTTATCACTGAACCGCACGGACTGACGTTTTGTGATATAAAGTTTACGGAAGAGTCAATTATTTTTGGAAACTTAAGTAGTTTTTAATTCTTAATAACTTAACCATAATATCAGTTTCAAATCTGGGTTGCATTTGCAAGTTTCATAATTACCGAGCAATTCGTTATTTATATGTTATGTACTGCTTATTTATTTTAGCTGTGTTATTTTTGATTATTGCTACAACATGTGTTGTACTTCTACACACTTACTACTTCTCTAGTATTTCTAGTATCTATGAATACACTTACCAAATAGATAAATCAGACCTGTTTATTTTCCTCAAACTGGTATTATACAATTTCTTTCATAACATTAAATGATTAATTATATTAAAACCAAATTCAAACCCGCTTCCGTTATTCCACCATCCGTGTTGTAATCCATCATGATCATTGTAAATATGTCCCTAGCAAAAGCTTAGACCGAACTGATTCGTTCATGATTATCTCTGCTAAGTCTCCGTATGAGCATACGATTTATCCCAACTTAATTTATCCTTTAAGTAACATGTATGATAGAATGTATTTAGGGCCCTCCATTTGTTTCTACATCCGTGATTTAATTCATCTTCACAGTAAACATGTCCGGGAAAGGTTTGGAAGATTTGATTTGTTAATGATTATTGTCTCAACTTGGGTTTCTTTGATCGGATTTAATCGGATAGGTAAAGGTTTAGTGGCCATTTTGGATGTTTCAAATAAGAAAGGTTTGTAGGTTTGTGTGCTCGAAATATTATGATCTCTCAGTTGTAACTTATTTGGGATCTCAATTTAATTTTTGATGTTCTAATTCATAATGGTTGGATAACTATAGCTCAACTTGTGTTGGCTATTTTTATTTACAATATGACGTACCTGCTACATAGAATATTAAAAGTGAAGATAATTTAAGTATCCGAAACTTCACAGGCCAAAGTTCCCTTACAATGTTGCTGTCAAACAATTTAAATTTACGCTGTTGCTCCGCAAAAATGCTAGAAGTTTGAAACAGAAATTTACGAGGAAATAAAAACATCTTTAAATAATTTGAACTAAATATCCTTAGTACGAGTTTTGACGTTACGAAAACTATGACAGTTTACCAAACCGTAAAGTCAAAACACAGAATTATTATACACTCCATGTTTTAGAATGTACTGACATGTTTAAAATTATCAGTTAAAAATTATATTTATCTTTAATTAATTGGGACCATTGTATAAATCCGCCTAATATAATTTTATACAGATTAAAAAAAATCAATACATTTTGATTTACGATTTGGTAAATGTCATAGTATTCATAACGTCATAACTCGTACAATTATCTGAAAGTAAAACATTACATAGTAATGAACAAATTTATTTCATAAGCTACCCGGCACCTTTCATTTGCTACGCGTCATTCATTCCATTCCGTTCATTAATCTTGGCTCACGATTGGACGGTGGTCAGCATAATGTAGTAATTAAATATGTGCTTTAAAATATAGGTAGAAATTTGTAAGTTAGAATTCAATTAAAATAACCCCGAACGGTCTAAAAAAATATTAATGACTTGAGTGCAGCCGAGTAAATAAATGTATAATACGTACTATTAAAAAATATTCTCATAATAATTGTGCTTAATATATTTTAATTAATAAAAATCTCTCTTCCTCTGTAACGGATATTGAAAAAAAACTAAAAAACGTTGTTGAAAAAATATATGAAAAAAGCATTTAATTAAACATTGCATAACGCGGTCCGGGTGTGTGCCGGCATTTATATCTGGGATGAGTAACGTTTTTGTAGCAACCGCGGCCAGCCCTCGCCTCGGACCTTTCTTGTTTATAGTATAACATTATACTAATTGAATAATTATTTCAATTAAGCTTGAAAACCTTTAGAAAACTGCTCAGGCATAAATTTCTATGTGAATGCATTTAGCGTTCACTGCCGCTCACAATATTAGATAAAAGAGATTCCGTATTCCTATTTCATTCTTTAAAGGTTCTTATTTTACATAAAAAATTATATGTAAAATAGTTGAAGCAGAAACTATTTGCAAATAGAACTATTGTATAGTCAATTCGTACTTGTCGTTGTAGATATTAAAATCGCTTCCGCTATCAACTTGAGGCAAGCGTTGTTTAAATTAATTATTCCTCAGAGTAATTAGTAATTAGACATAACGCTAGACGGACTGGCAGTCCCGTCTTGGCGAATCTAGAAACTATTTATAACACTAATGTTACGAACATATGTTTCAGACATGTCTTGGTAAGAAATTGTATTTATGATTTATTTAGCGGCTTTAGTCATTTACTTTAAACGTATATTTATAAAGGGTATTGTTTATATGACAAATATAAATATATAAATCAGATTTTAGGAATATATTTACAAAAGTATCTAAAATTTATGTATTTTTACACAAAATGTACAATATAAGCAATTTCCTTACGAAATAGAGTGACATTGTACACAAAATTGACGTTTATGCTTTCTTGACGGTTCAAAATGCATGTCATTTTGTATTCATAGGTTACGTTGACAAGAGAAATATTAACTTTCTTTACTCTGCGTCGCTATACAACCTCCTTCTTGCATCGACTAACCGAGCTTAGATTCGATCCTGAATGAATAGTCACCTATAAAATTGAATAATCGAAGGTAGGTGTAGAAAATAACAAATATCTTGAAAGAAATAGCATTTTATATCAAGTATCAACCACCAAACAGTAAAGCTGTGACGTGGACAAAGCTTCGAATCAATATTTGTAATGATATAAGTACAATATACTCAAATAATAATTTATAAATAATTGGGTAGATTTATGTTTCCATTTCAATGTATCATAAATAAAAAGAAATAACATTATATCATTAAATATGGACGACATGGGGTGGAAGGGTAGAAGTTTATACACAAAGGTATGAAACAGGAAACGTATTGTGAATATTATACAAAATAAATCATAAAAAATGAAACAATAGATAAAAAAGTTGGAAAAATAATATTATTTCACTGGCCGTTTGTGTGGAAAATATCTATGGTGTGGAAATATGGGGTATTAATTAAAATTAATAATAGATATGCATATAAAAGGAAAAATAAAAAAATATTTTTCGTAAAAATGTTATATATTCTATAGAAATACGCTTTAATTGTAGACTTACAATTATTTTTAATTATGTGTTTATAAATTTCATAATTTTCGACTGAAAGATGACATTTTACTACAAATCGATTTTTTTCCCGATGAAGAAAAGCAAGAGCAAGGTTCGTACATTAACATATCTTTTAAACTGCCTACAAATATAAATACTCACCTCTTACTGTAAGATTTGATAACGTCATAAAAAATATATACCTACATAGTATGCGTAACGAATTATTTATTGTAACTATCCAGTTTTACTAAAAGCCTCTTCAATAGACAGAGCTCAAAATATAGTCAGCAAATTTGAACCGGCTCTCTTTAAATACATACATTTCAAGTTTACTTTGATGCAAATAAATTTTCTACCTCTGCTATTTGTTCAAATATAGATATTCAGTAGAACAATTTACATTTCTCACTTTTAAAGCGGACTCTTCGCCCATTAACAATGCAAATCTTTATTTAAGTTCTGTTTATTCACAAGGTACTAAAATATAAATTCACGACGTTATTGAAGTAATTTATGCAATTGCATTGCATGAAATTGCCAATTGCATTAATTGCCGAAATGAATGAGTACACGGTTAGAATAGAAAAATTCAATAATACATAGCTTTTGTTGCTATAATATAATACATTATATAACCAACGACTTACGTCATTTGAATTTCTCTGCAATTGTCTTAAAAAATCTCATTTATTCCTTTGTCTGAACTAAGCAATGAATTCCATTTCACGGGTTGCAATTTGAACTATTGTTTCATTTAACATTTTTTATCAAAGTATATATAAAAACAAATTAAATATATGAAATAAAAAAACTATGATCCATAAAATTTTAAAGTGCTGCAAGATACACAAAATAAAAATTATACGTGTAGGTATAATTTTCGAGGTAAAAGTATAATATTTAAATAATACCTTATTTGGTTCAATCTTGATGAGTTCTCTTCTAATATGTCATATTTTTGACATCCCTGGAGACAAAATTTGACATTATACGTTAACAAACTAGTCTTGTAACACAGAATTATAATATTATTCTGATTGTATCATGATATAACGTTTAAATTTAAATAAATACTAGTTTTGTGTTATACATAATCTCATATTCCATTAATGCATGTACTAAATAGTGGCAGAATGATTTGGTTTTAATTGCCTCCAAATTCGCAATTACATTTTTTCCATATTACTTTATCCCACCCCAAATAAGTTAAATAAAATTTAAAAAAGATAATATGAAAAAGGTTTGTAACATTTATGTAAGAAGAACTATTTTGTTAAAAGGGTATTTATTGAGTTTCTTGCCGGCTCTTCCATATGTATCTTTGGCACAATTACTGTCTAACATTAAATGCAATGTATACCTACTTAGCACTAACTTAAACTTTCACTTAAGCTTACCAGTAATAGTTTTGTGTACCAGCCTTTAGTCACTTGACGTCATTTATGTTCTAACGTCATACGATATTTGATAATATAAAAAAACCGGCCAAGTGTGAGTCGGAATCGCTTACGAAGTGTTCCATCTTTAATAATAACGATAATATCAGATGTGTTGGATAGCAGACCTCTTAAGTTTTTATTTTATTTTAAGTAATTATTTTAGATTTAAAGTAAATATATAACTATATATTCAGTAAATAATCCAAGCTTTTGTTGGGGCACTTGCCGTGATTAAAGTCGTGCAAAAGAACCACGTATCTTGTATGGGAGCCTTCCCTAAAAAAATAGTTTATTTTATTGTAGTATTTTTTGTTGCAGCGCAAGCAAAATTACATCATCTTCGCTTTGGGTGCTTAATAAAAAACCAAAAATGTATCTAGTATCGATTATTTTTAAGACAAAATAACACATTACATAATTTACTTCCAATGTTATTGCTGCCAAAATATTGTCCGAAACACATCATCTTATGCATTCAAGACAACTCGTTCATATTCTCTACGAAGTATAATGCAAATAGAACTTCATAAATTAGAATTTCTTAAAGCCTTGCAATCGACTTTACTCAAAGTGATCTATTTGGTTTTAATCCTAAGCTTAATTGTTTCTTGGTTTCATATATCCTTTATTACACATTAAAGAAAGGAATTTATTGAAGCTTTACCTTTGGTAAGTCCCTTGAAGTGATTAAGGCACCACATTTGCAGCTACCTTCTTTAACAGTGCTATAAACCTACCATTACTGCTTTCTCGGTCTGACAGTAATGAAGACAATATAAGCAGTTCTAAACATAACAAGTAACAGTTATGTGAATTAAAACAGTCATTTATTTACATTTAGTCTTTATTTAACTATCTTAATTTCATCTCATGTTTTAACTAGTATGTGTGTTTGTTTGATTTTATTTCTCTTAAATTGCACCGCAGAAACAAATCAACATATTATTTCCATAGACGATTCAGAAGAAATTTATCTCTTTCTTCATCTTATATAACTTCGTCATTAAGAATTCTGTTATCATACGAGAAAAGCAATGGAAATCCAAAGGAATAAATCTCATTTTGTATATAAATGGATCTAAATTCAAATGTTACGTATATATGGAAATGCATTAACGGGGATATGTTTTTCTATTAGACGTCGACATTCAGTGTAATTGAATTATGAGTTGCCAGTTCGTGGACTCCATGAAACCTCATTTTATTTAATTGAAACCAGTAGGTATATGCTTTTAATGCCTTGTGCATATATATTACGTATTTTATGGAAGTGGGTAGATTTAAATATGATATGATACTGATATTGGGACATCTATACATAAATAATATTGATAATCATAATATATATAATATATGATAAGTGGTAGTGAAAAAAACCTACAATTATATCCAATCCATGGTTTTACTGGGTGTCGTTGGTTGAGCATTAAATAGTTTCATTTAACCTCGGATACTAGTAATAATAAAAAAGGTTATATATATAATAAGTATAATTATTTGAAACAAAATTAATGTTTATTTATCTTTACAGGTACGTTAGTGCTAAGGAAACACGTTTACGTAAGTAACATATAACTTTTATCAAAGACTGTATATAAATTACAATATTTATAATTTTAAGCCTACCAAGACAAACACATAGATAACACACACATACTTTGAGAAGGTAATTTGTCATGCCCATCATCTAACGAACAATCTTCCTAACGATGTGGGTTGTCCTTAATATACGCAATTACAAAATTAATATGCATTATACTTTACCATTTTGAATTTGACAAACATAACTAATATATTATATTATTAAGTGCATGATATTTGAATTGAAATTTTCATATTTTTTTATATATTTTCCGGCGTCCCAAATATATGAATCAATTTTTCTGTCAAATGCCAGTACAATAATATAAATAATGTATGTATTCCAAAAAATCAGATTCATAAAACTTTTAATCAAATATTTTTTATTAGCATACACACATAAACATTATGAACAATTAATCAGAAACAAAAAAAAACTTTTTTATCTCTTTGAACACGAGGCACTAACGTTTCTATTTTTTTAACTTATATATTCATAAACAGTATATAAGCGAGAACGTAAATCTGTCATGCATGTAATACCCACCCTAATAAAACCTTATTTATGAGGTTACAAGAAAAAAAGATCTACTAAAACTTGCGTGTTTTATTATTTATCTTGTTTACAATTAGGTAGCAATAGCATATTTTTTGTAATATATTTTCAAAATAAAATAGATTTTCTACTAGATATTTTTTTTTATAGGAGATAGAAACACAAAATTAGGTTTCAAAGGAATAATTACTATACATTGAATCAACAACACTTAATTAATCTTATCATCTTATCTCTCAATCTAACATAATTTCAATTGAAATAAATATAGATTAAAAAATATCAGCCCACGCCCGTCGTTCTATGAACTGAGCTATTATATATTATATTATATATTATATATAATATAACTGCTATAAATGTCATTATCTATAAATGTATATTTAATAAGTATGAATAACTCATTAAAGTTTTTCTTCTATATTGATATCTGTTTTGTTTGTATTTATATATAAAATGTAATCTTAAATAGTTTCACATCATATGATATCACAGTACCAACAAATATGGTAAAGTTCCAACTGAAAGGCGGATAATGGTTAAGTGTTTTTCACATTTCTAATGGCTAGAGGTGGTAACACTATGGTTGCTTAAAAATGGTTTTTGAAGCCTGTTTATGTATATGATAAAATATTACATACGACCAATTGTGTTGTAGAAAGCAGAATAACTCTTAAATTGTCGCATAAATATATAAAAACATCTCGAATGTCGTTTTGTTGAATTCTATCTCTAGTCATACAATTGAATTGACTTCGAAATGTCTGCCAAAAACCAAATGCTAACCTTATTAAGTTTAAAATAAAATTTAAAATTTCTTTCAAAATATAATTTATTTCCTCAATAAATTTATATCCCAAAGCTATTCTTGTGATGTTTATTTTACATTTATATTATATTAAAAATTTCAATACATAAAGAGTAAAAGGATACAAAACCCCTTATACGTTTATTTAATAAATAAATCGGCTGTTACCGTTCCCTTGTTATGAAAATATGAGTTTGTAAAACAGTTCAATGTTGCGCTGAAGAAAAGAACGTATGGATATAGCTAAGAGCGCTTTGTAGTGATGTGAGGCTGATTATCGATATGTCGACAAATATTAAGATTTATAATTTTATACTTTGAAAATCACTAGACCTATGTGTTAATCATGGTCTGACAACATGTTATGTGAATAAATATATATTAATAATAGATATTATAATTAATAATTAATTGATTTCATTACATTTTCCAATTCTACTAAATTAGTAAATAATATATTGACAATAAAATCGCGTATTATAATTAATTATTCATAATATATTATACATACATGATCTAAAATGTAATATTTTCATTATAACGGGTTTTGGTTGTCAGGCTTCAATGAAAACCACTTACACATTAGTACATTTTCATTATCTTTGTGGTAGACCAAAATAATGGGTTAAATATTTATTATATATTATCGATCATCGATTATATATTATCGATATGTCCCATCCCTATTCTGAGGCTGGAGGCGAGACGTCCTAATGAGGCTACACTCGTCAGCTGAAACAACGCTGTTGACTTTAAGAGGTTTACGTATTTTAGTTTGTTACACATTTGTATCGAAAACTTGAGGAATGTGTGTCATAATAGTGTACATACATTTTGAGTGTTACAATTATTTCTCCATCTTGTGTAGTTTAATTAATCGAACAAGAAATAGACAGACATTTAAGAATCTTGCTTTCTCTATACTTGCTGATATAGTCTTCAATTATATTATACAATTTTGCCTGAAGGAGAAAAATAAAGTTGGTCTAAGTCGTGTACATGAAAAATGATTAAAAATTTTAAAAAAATTGTCTTAACATAATCCTTTATCGAAAATATTAGTAAATTAAAACTAACATCAAAACTTAATTTGCTCTAAATTATTTAAGGAGATCAAAAGTCAAAAACTCTATAGATTAACTAGTATAATCACCAAGTTTGGAACCATATTAAACAATTCTGAAAATTCAAAACACAAATGAATTTAATTAAAAAGTAGTATGAAAATATCCTACTTCTGGTAATAAAACTTTTTTATTCCTTTAGAACAAATTCACACTTTCAAACTACACTCTGCTCAACAGCTCGTTGGGTTCACTATTAGAGAAACTACTGATTTATTACATTACAATATTTCTCATAATTTTCCAAATCAGAATAATTATAAGCTTATTGATATGAATGTTCATTATTCGGAAAACCGTTCCGGATTTGCTAATTCTATAGCAAGCCGTCAGCCATTACGCCAGTTGTATTTTATTAGTCCGCTCTTGAACTATTTATACATATGAAGAGCTTATATACAAGTTCTATTGTAAAGAGACTGGCAAATATTTCACTAATTGAAGATCTGTACAATAGAATAACTTAGCTGAATTCAGCATGAACCAAGTTCAATTCCAAAGACTACCGCATTATAGATATGTTATACAATGTAATATACTCATGGATTGAAAGACAAATCCTCAATTATGTCAGTATTCAAGACAAATTGAGGGATTCAGAGATTACTCCTGGTAACCGTTTAAATAAACCAATTCAGTTAGCTTCGCAGTGTACACAAATGAGGATAGCGGTTAGACTCTGGTTAGTACATTCCAAAGGTCAGCTTCTATGGAAGTAAGATTATAGTATTTATTAATATTTCAAATAGTTACACAAGAAATTATTCTTTATACATATATGTAGTTGATTAAATACTTAACAATTAATTATTATTTAATATATTACTGACAGTTTAAAAAATACCAATAATTAAGTTTCTATATTTATTTTCAAAAAAGTTAAGTAAATGGTATTACCATTTTATTTAAGACTTTGCTCTTTAACTCACGACTCAAAAAGAGAGGTGTTATAAGTTTGACCTGTCGACCTGTGTATCTTTGTGTCTGTGTATCTGTGTGTCTGTATGTGACATTCTAGCAGCAAACGCGTGGATGGATTTGATTGCGGTTTTTTTAATCGAAAGCTTGGTTCATCGAGATGATTCTTAGCTATGTTTGGTCGAAATAGAAACAGTCGTCTCTAAGATATTAAAGTTTTATTGGTGCGGATAAAAGGATCTTATGTAATATTGATAAAAATACTTAAACAAGTGAAAATTTGTGTGACCGTAGATTCAATCAGTACTATAAAGAAACCAGTAACAAACCACAACTTTAAAAAGCAGAAAAAATAATTAAAATACCCCCGATATAAAAAGAACTCTAAAAAGAATAAAAAAAATATGATTATATATTTATTAAAGTTGTTGCGGTTTATACATGTTGCTCAAAACCTTTAAACCCTAAACCCCTGGGGTTATTTTAAATAATCAGATATCCAAACCCATGGTCGCAGTCAGTTACACTAAAAGGTAAAGTAATTAGCAGAAAGGGTTGCATTAAGTATACAAATATTTGTTTTTAATAAAAGCCAGTAGAATGTAATTAGCACCTTTAACTTTTATGTTAATTGTTACTGAGTTTTGCTAAACGTTTTCAAATTAGTAAAGCTAGGTACGACTAATGATATTAAACAGATTAATTTTATAACTGGGTTTGTATTCATAATATTATAAGAATAAATAATTATTTTTTTGTTAAGTAACCCATAATCTGACAAACTTTTTAATAATAGGTACTTATATTTTTTAGAGAGATTTTGCTAAAACAGATAACGATTACTATTGTGAAGGATAAGACCTTAATTATAATACTCATAAAAATTTAATGTTAATATACTTATCAAATTTTTATACGTATATTTTAATAAAATATTTAACAATTTCTTACTTCAGAATTTATTTCTTTAGTTAGTTACCGAGTTTTGTATATATATTTGCGCTGAAGTAATACACAATGTAAATTTCACAACCAGCGCTCATACTACATACATTCTACAAAAACCTCTTCAGCTGAACCTTCTCCAAACTGAAAACTTCAGTCATTAACAAATGTTGCGAAGTACTTAACGTTCAACGCAATATATAACATTTAAATCATAAGTGACAGCGGTTTCACTCGATGTAGCGATTTTTATATTTATACATTTCTTATTTATTTCATTAGGTTAGATTCTTTTATTACTTAATTAAAATCTAAGAATCTTTGTACTACATTTATAGTATTCTAATTTATAACTCAAATAGCACCTAATTCAGTAGAGAACTTAAATTTCCCTGGCAATTATCCGACAAAGTTAAGAACGCTTACAATTTAATCGTAAAATTGCCATAAATTTTGCACTCCTACAACTAGCAGTCGTTAGCTAAAATGTTTACTCGCAAGAATTCTAGCTGCAATTTCTCACGTACAAATGTTACAAAGAAATAAACTTTATAGCGCAATCTTTTCGTTAAAGAATTCGGTAAAGTTCAATATATAAAGTTAATCACTGTTGCAACCCGTTCAATTGTGTCTTTCACACGTCACTTTATGTTTCTTAAACCTTCAAGAATTTGCTGCCATTTTCTTATTAATTAGTATTTTGCACAAAGTCACACAGTTTGCTAAAGCCTTTTCTTAGCGAAGGACCATGTCACATTATTAACCTTCTCGAAGACGTCTTACAAGCTTCGTAAAATAACTTCCGCATATTTAATATTAAGTATTAAACTTTGAAAAGTATTTAAAATGGTTCTCAATAACTAGTCTACATTTTTATTAATAATCATAAGACCTAAGTGTTATGTTGTAATTAAAAAAATATATAAAAAATATTATTAGGTTGAATCTTTGCTACAACTGAAATACATTCTTAGAGAATTAAAAATGTTTTTAGTAATGTTCTTAATATCGTGAGAAAGCTATTATCTCAGAGTTGTTCCAAAGCAAATAATGTTATCGACTTAATCATTATAATATTCGCTTCCCTGACTCCGACTGCAAGACTGCAAGATATGCACAAAGGATTCAGTACTAACATTGAGCTAAGTCTTCTCATCGTCAATCTCTACGATTAATAAAGGTCAGGAGATTACAAAACTTAAATAATTTCGGTTCATATTTTTAATTGATTTTAAATAGTACAAGTTGAGACCAACGCCTTTGGTTTAAGTTTTTTTTCTTTTTTTTTCGTACCTTTTTTGTTATCTTCATGCTGTGGCAGCATTAGCATCAGACGAAAAAAAAAGAGCAGCTCTGAGCTACGATGATGTTCTTTCAGTCACTTTTAAAATCACTATAATCATTATTTATTGTTAAATATATATAATACTTGAAAAAAGCTCCTATTGATATGGTTATTATTATATTAAAAGTAAATTCTAATTTAAGTACTTTATAACTTATGTATATTATAATAAGTATATTTTATTGCAGGGGAAGACAGGTTCACAAGTCAGTGAAGTATGTTCGATATTCACGCAATATTCTGTGTAAGCGTACGTGCCAGCGGTAATATTAAGCTAAGTGCTCGTTTCAAGTCCAATTAATAAGCTTTACCGATTTGTTACGCAACTTTAAATAATCGTTTTCTACTGCAATTTAGATATATTGCAAATGTTATTAAATGCACTAATTCGTTATATTACTATGTTAGTAATTTACGATTACGAAAGTAGAATGACAACATTGCTTTGTATACTAGGCAGAATTAAGAATACTCACTCAACTCTATAATTTAGAACATTTAGAATCTACTCTCAAAGGCGAGATGTTATTAATTAGTCTCTACAAATTAAATAGAGGTTTATTTTTTTTATTTTATGTCCGTCAAAACGGCTTTTATAAGGTACCTCAGGTTAAATAAACTAATTAATTTCCAACCGCTAAATACTGTAACTTGTACCACACATCAGAGCATACAGACGGTGTTGAAGCTATCGCAGTCAAGTATTTGTTTAGTTTAACTACTCCATGCCTTGTTAGCGTTTAAAATGTAACCATACTTTTATGAAACTAGTCTTATTATTAAAATTAATAAAAATATGTGTAAAATAATAATATTTTTGACAATAGTAACACTGATTTAGTATATAATTTAAAAATTAGTCCATAAGGCTTGCGGCTGTACGACTTATGACTTATACATTGATCATTACTTTTAAATACAAAAATACTGTCAGTGGTAAGAAGAAGAATGGTAATGAAAATATTTTGATTTTAAAATATAGTTTAAGATTCAATACTTTTAGCCAAATATTTAAGTAATGTCCATGCCATTTTATCTTCACTTCATCTGCTGACGCTGCGGTTGTCGCTCCAGAATTAATTATCTTCACATTCTGACACCTCTAATGGTTCTATTAACCACGGTTTAATAATTAATAGCGATTGTGGGATTAGTGAAAAGCCGTACTGCAGTTCATTATTCCTGATTTGAGACTTTTTATTTTATTGCATTATACCTATACATTTGATTTAAGTGTTGTTGGTATGTCTTTCCAAAATAATTATATTATGTGTATTAAAATATAAAAATTGTAAGACAGTTTGTAGTTAATCGAAGCTTTTGTAATCTGAGGAATCCTTGTGGAAAGTAAGTCATCGTGACGCTTGGATGACATTTGGGTTGAGTTCGGTTCCATCAAACTGCTAACCAGTCCGCTCAATACTACACTGGGCTGCGGTTTTGAGATATATGGCTGAGATGGAGTGACGTGTATTCTCACTAATGCTTCTAATAAACATGCTATTTGTGTCATATAATATATAGTTTAGTTGTTATAGGTACAAGGAATGTTAGCAAGAGTGGTCAATTGTCTTAGGAAAGTGTTTTTTTTTTAGGATTTGAAATAAGCCTAATAAATCTACGTCCCGATAACGATGATTATATATATAGGTAGGTGGGTGGTATATACATGTATATGTAATGCTAAAGGTATAATGGTTCATTGTTGCGCAAGCGATATGGCAGCTCAATTGGCAAAGCTATAGTTTTCCAGGGTTCTCAGGTTTGAGTCTTTTCCATGAGAGAATTTTCCATTTTCTTTTTATTTCAAATGTTTAATTCTTATAAAATAATAATACTTATAAATTAAGACCAGTATATGTTATAAAGTAGAGCTCTAGAAAAATATCATAACGATAACTAATCCAATACACAGGCACAGAATACTGAATAAAATTTACATGAACATAAAAATGTTAAAATCTATGCCATTCTTTATTAAGGTTGCTAAATAATCTTATAAAATATGAGAAATTTAATAAAATATATGATAATTAGTAATGAATAATAAATGAATTATGTTTAAACATAGAATAAAAATGACCGTTATAAATAATGAGAACAGAGGGACAGAAAAACTGCTTCATGTTGCGGAAAAAGCATTATAAATTGTAAATGAATTACACGAACCAGCCGTCAGTGACCTCTGGCGTCGTAATTCATAACCCGTAGCGCCTCTTCTGAATTTATAATACATATGACATCAACTGGGATTAGAAATTAAATTATGTATTATTTTAATTAAGAAAATAATTTATAATTGTTAAGTAAACCTTTAATTGAAAACGAAATTATATGTTTTAATATAATTACTCCTACCATTCATCTCATGGTATGTGCAATATATCTCGCCTATTTATATGTATATTTTAATGTGTAAGTCAAACATTGTTAAATTACATTTAAAAAGAGCAACTGTTGAGTTTTTGGCCAGCTCTTTTCAACAGAGCACCATTTCGAGCTGGTGGTAGCTTACCCACAGACTGACTATACTGACCAATTTAATGTAATCATTGACGATTCAAAAGTGCATGTTACTGTCTACTTGAATAAAGATATTTTGAATTGATTATTGCCTAAAAATATTTATTTTATTTTTTTCTACTTATATATTTTTTAATTGTTTATATCTGAAAAATGAAATTTGACAAATTATTTTTCTTATTAGCCTATTTATTTTATTAAAAAATCTTTCTTTTTTTGGCTTACTTATATTCTACCAGTTTATAAATTTATTCCAAAGCCCTTAAAGTTACATTCACAGACAGAATTGCTTGTAGCAGATATTTTATTATAATATCGTTTCATAAGAACCCTAAAAGCAGTTTATTAGGAAATTAAAAGATTACAGTTATTTTATTGAAGGATCACAAGATTGTATCATTGTTCCTTGTAACTGACAATCTAAACGTTAATACAGAACTTGACTTAAATACTTTAGTGATAAACGGGACTTAAACTTTGGGAATCACAGGATCTAAACGTCTGCATGTTGGGAACGGTTGTTTTAAGGGATTTTCAAAACTTCCCACGTTTATTAGGAACTTTGTGTAAACCACAAATTATATGTAAAAACAGAGTTAATAACGAAGTTTTATAGCTTTGTTGCCCCATTAAATATCGTAAATCTACCGTAACACTTTCTGTTTCAGTTAGCATGGAAACAAATATTTTCAGACATTTTTCTTTTTATTATAATTCAGTCTAATGTAAAGAAAACTCAACAAATTATAAAATGAAATATATTTAGCAGAGAGTCGTATCGTGACCATAATTAGAGTTGGTTTTTGCTAAATTAAAAGGATTACTAATTAGAGTTTTTCATTGAAAATAAAAAAAGGAATTGACGCACTTCTCTCGTAATGAATGAAATAAAACTATGTCAAACTTTGAAAGTAAGAGCAATTCCAGTAATAGCCAGAAAGAGACCACAATATACCGTTCGCAAGGTATCAGAACAGGACATCGAATTTTTACCTAAATGCTACCTTCAGCTGACGTAATGCAAGAGATGTCAATTAATTTTGATCTTTACATTTTTTAAGATAAAGTCGACATTTGTGTGTTTTATTACCTACCATGAATGCAAGCAAGGATAATGGCAAGATTACCGTTTATTTTGAAGGCTCATTATAAACGAAGTCCTGAGCTCGGCTAATTTTAATATTCTAATAATAAATCAGGTCCATTTAGAATGGTTCCTTTGTGAGTTAGAAGTTATATTAGGACTCAGTTTCCTGGCTACTAAATCTTTTTACAGCACATATATTTTAGTCTCTTGTGAAACTTTACATACTCATATAATAATAGCGTAAACGTAACTTCGAACAAATATATTATTTCGTTAAAATTTGAACAGTAATCTAATATAAGGCATTCATTTCTCACACGTTGCGTATCGCTCGTGTTTTGAATATTCCTTATAATATTATACAGAATTGGCGTCTTAAATAATGTATAAATGGAACGTAATATTATTTACGATGTTAAGTACTGTCGCTTACACCGTATTTTCAATTATTGGTTTTCTTTTAATATATTTTTTTATTTAATATATTATATGTTTATTTGTTAAAGGTATGTCAAAAAAACAAGTTTTATATCAAAAAGTAAAACTTTTATTTTAACAATTTTTTTTTTTATCTAGGAGTCATAAGTAACCACCAACCTTTTTTGTAAACGAATTAACGTAATTAATTTAAGTTGAAGCAATTTAACGGTGTAATCTCAGCCAAATTTAAGATTTAGAGTAAGGTGTAAATTTACACTTTACTTCGGCACGTTTTAGCAATTAACTGCGGAACTCTAGAACCATCAGTCACGCGTATCGCAGTAATTTTGCTTTCCAGTAAATTGTACGGATAACTAAAATTCTTGAGGTACGTGAAGCGAAATATACATACATTTATTAAATTTGTACATTTTCATGTTTGCGTCTTTTAATGTTAACTGCCCTAGATACAATGAATTTGTGGGTTATTGTGCAATAAACTATGTATCCTAGCTTAACAGCTTCTTTAGTGCTAAGAGCGGTCTTTTCTTTAGCTGTAGCAATCGATTATAGGTATGTCCTGTATATTGAAAGCACTGATCTCCAGGTCTTATTTTATTATATGCTAGCTATAATTTTCATTCCACACAATAATGTTTATTCCTTAATGGGCTTCAACGAGTTCTGGCTTTAACAGCCTTTGTAGTTCTAATAACAATTCTGCCGATCAATTCGATATTTTATGGTCTTCGACAAAGGAATTGTTGGTATGTCTGTCGATGCTACGATATAAGGTCTTGAAAATGACTGACAGCTCTATTTCTACTTTGTGCAAAGCAATCACTGCAATTTTATTTTCTCTACCACCGTTCATGATATTGCAATTTAATAATAGACACGAAATAAATGTGATATGGTTGTATTAATGTCAAAATAAGATAGAAGTCTTTTTTTCCTTTGTCATAAAATTTTCAAACAGGTTATTATTAATAATTTAAATTCTATGTTGACATCATTTTCATGTTATAAAGCCTATAAAATTATATTAAGAATATTATCCTATAATTATTTATCCTATTAATATTTAACAAGCAGTTACGAATGTTTTACCACTATCTTAATACTAAATTAGAATAATTTGGTCAAGATTGAGATAAATCAGTCTTAACAAAATGGAATAAGGTTTTATTTTGTTTAATTTGTATTGATTTCGAGAATATATATTTTTACCTTTCATCACAATCACAATTTAATTTTACGAAGTACAATGCTTAAGCTTGATATTATTTTCAAATCCAAATATGGCTTCGGTATTTAATCAGCGTTTTTTTTTACATTCAAATCAATTTTCCCGCTTATTAAACGTCATTACACAGATAATAAATAAGATTATATTTATTTAATTTCCATTAGGTAACAAATATACGAAGTTATACTGACGGGCACGGCAAAGATAATCTGTTTATTCATTTGTAATTTGGTTAATTAGCAGGATTATCATCCATGGTATAGCAATAAAAAAATCAATGATCGGTTATGAACTTTAGAAATAATCACTGAAATAAAAAAAAACCGCAAAATGTCTGAATAAATTTATAGACTGTGCGCTCAACAGTCAGGATGGCTGTCAACCTAGTTTGACAGTTAATGAAATTGACGCTAAGTCAACCGAGGTGGCTTAAATTAGAGATCGTGCTATCCTTCCGTTCATAAGAAATCACGTATAAGATAAACAACATAAAAACAAAGGAACATTCACAAGTGTATTACATGAAGTAAATTTAGAACGCGCAGTTCATTTGTATTCACAACACACAAACATACACGTTTTCAGAGAAATTCAAAAGCGTGATCGTATTAACTTTAAAAGTATTCCGTGTTTCATATTATTATGATATGAAACACAGAATATGTATGTAATATTAGTTTTTTTGTATGTACTTCATATTATGTTGCTGACAGGCGAATTACAATAATCCACTTTAGGCTCTATATGTAGATAATTCATACACTTTTGAAGCTAAATATATAATTTATTTCTCTATATTTTCTTTATATTAAATTCCAACTGTTTTTAAATATTAATTCAAACATGTCAAAGGTATGCTTTGATTTGGTAACAATAAAAAATATATAATTATAAAAATGTATATTAACTTATTTTAAAATAATTATTCATAACTCAAGTAATAATGTGTCAGTAATTTTCGGCTGCAAAATAATAATTTCTATCAAAGGCAATCTTATTTCACGCCTTACGTTTATTAAATATTCTGCCCTTTGAGAATTTACTCCAATTCTTAACAAATGCTAAAAACATAATTATGTCAATAACAGACTCTTAAGTACTCAATAGTCCTCTAAAGCCTTATAATGTGCAATTCAAACTTTTTGTACGTCAGGCTGTGACCCGTTTATTGCATTCTTAGGACTGTACATGTGTGAGTAACTTGTATGAATCATTTACACATACAGTCCACGCATGTGTGCGTTAACATACACACATACACATCATGTTTTCTAATATGTGCGATGTTCAAGAACGTGTATGTGTGTGAGCTTCCATGTGTGAGGAAGGATTTAATAAAGGGAATTCAGGGCAATGCCTTTTTCGTGTAACGATTCAGTATGTTAGGAAATATAATAGTGGACCTTTTAGGAGTTTTGAGGATTGAATAATGCATTTGTGTGAGTTATGTCTTTGATACACAGTTTCTGTTTTATGGATTGTCTTTTATTGGAAAACTATGTAATCCTAAGGCGGTTGTCGGATTTAGCAGCACAAAGCTACTTGACGTTGACCTTTCTTTATATGAGGTACATTGTATATCAAATATTGTTATAACATATTAAATATTTTGATATTATGGTCAGCGGTATATTGGCTGGCGTAGCAACGTAGCGTCTTCGTAGGCTATTCGTAGCAGACATTCTCTTTTAGTATATTTTATATTTACAGTAAACATCGCATGTTCAAAAACTATTGTTAATGTAAATGAATAATATTATAACGTTTTATGTCATTATATTACTTATGGCGACAACGCACTCTATTGTGTCAGTGATTGCGAATTAGATAAGTTTATATATAATATAGTTTTTCAAAATGGAAAATGCTATAGTAATCAAAACTTGCTTTTGTCTACAAAACTGTCATATTGATTCTATTATGTATTTATTCATTAAATACATAATAGAATGGCCTTGTATTGAACCAGAGATTTTTAAATACGTGACGAATAATTACAACACTATATAGTGTTCTTATTAATCATTAGACATCAGAATACAGATCTGTATTAAAATCATTATTTAATTAACGCTTTCTACATGAGTACAATCTTTAGCAACATCTTGTAAACAGTAATACATTTTGTTTACATCGGACCCTTTGAGTTTACGCGTCATTTGCGAAGCAGAAGGCAGAACTAATGTTATTGATTGTTTGTAAGAAAAGTGGAAGCTGACCTTACTGACAGATTCAATATTATACCTTCACTGTTTATGTGCTCCAGTGATTCTCAAAGACAGTTTGTCTTTCTAAGGATATACAAAAACAATAAGTGTGATCCAAAATATGTTAATAAAAACCTTATTAGAACAATATGAATGTAAAGATTCTAAAAATCTGAAATACATGGTATTTATCGCATACTATTTCCATTTAGTAAATTAGATGTGTTATATAATATTTCTGACGTGGTTTTTATAAATTTAAAAAAATAATGAGTTATAACACAATGTCTTATTGATGAATAGTAACTTTTCACTAATAAAATTCTTATTTCTCGGGTTCGAATCCCGACAGTCCAGTCATGCATCTGATGAGTATAGATGTCTGCATTTCTGGGTTTGGCTGTTAATTAAATATATTAGCAGTATTTATAATGTGTATTTCTATGTATTTGTATCACTGTCTGATATCCTAAACACAAGCAAATAATTTGCTTATTAAGGGGTTAGATCAGTTTGTATAATTTGTCCTATGATATTATTATTATGTGTTATTACTATTATAGAGATAAAATTTTGTGTACTAGAAAGGTATATATTAAAAGATGTCAAATATAGCGTTAATTGTAATTCGTTGATTAAAAAAATAATAATTAAACTGATTTTGACTTATACGTTCAACAATTATTTAAACTTTGAATTGAAAACAATTTTTTATTTAATAAAAATATATGTATCAGAGCAAATTAAATTTAGCTTAGCTACTAATCAAAAGTTATATTCATAAAAATACAAAAAAAATGGTATAAATTAATTAAAATTTATTTTACTATGGCAATACTGAAGTCTGCAACAAATGTATGTGACAGCGAAATATAACCGTCAATTGGTTAATGATGCGAATATTGCGGTTAAATTGCATTGTAGGCGATGTTTCATACTTAGAGATATATATTATATCTATACCTATATATATAAACATATTATATATATGTAGTATTAATTTCGGTAGCGTATTTTTTTATTAGATACCAAAATTGCAAATTAGGAACGTAAAACCTATTTGATTTCCCCCTGCTTTGCGATAAGGACTGTTATGTATAGAAGGCTTAATTCGTCAATTTGAGTAACGACACGATAGCCTAGTTAGCAAATCGACGAAAATAAACTACCAGAAGTAGCCGGTTCATATCCTTCACGTGTTAAAAAATAGTAATTTAATTCCTTGTTTAAAGCTAATAAACCTAAGCATAGCATAGTTAACATGTTTTAAAATATCTATAAGCATGTAAAAACATGTAAGCTTATTTAAATTTTAAATAAGTAGTATCAAAAATAAATCGATACGTTCATTGGTCTTGTTTATAAAAAAATATGAAAGTATATTTAAGATTCTCTGATAAATTAAATCCCTGGTGTTAATAGTAAAACTAAATTATTTCATTTATATTTGTTTTCTATAAACCTTGTAAGAATGTTAATGAACAGTTTTCTAAAGGCTAAATTTCGTTTAATGTCCATTTTAGCTTTACATCGTATTTTGTAGCGCCTTAAAGGGCGCTGCTTTTAGGAAGATGTTATTAAATCTATTGAAAGGGTTGCAAAATTCGAAGGTGATAATTAGTAGATTTCGCTCCAAGAATTCTTTAAACAAAAGTTATTAAGATTTTTAATTTCAAAACATAAGTTTCTGTAATTATGTTATAAATAAAATTGGTTATGAATAACTGCTTAAATATTGCAGATAACAAAAATAGTTTCTTTTTATTTACTCTTTAAATGTAATATTAACACTGTGATAAGTTTATATCTTATATTAAAAATAAATAAAAATAAATTTAAATAAAGATTACCTTTATTTAATTTAGTTAGATAAGGTATATTCCGATTATACTCTACTTGGTGACTACACTTCCTGCCAGAACTGGCATATTATATTACATAACAGACGATCGGTAACTTACATAATTTTTATTTTATTATATTTACAGTACTTATTGTTTGTATGTATATATTTTTATACTTAAAAGTTAATCGAATTTTATATTTCTTTGGAAAATATAATTGTTTATACCTTTGGACTTTCATTAATTAATATATCTTTTAGTGATAACTATATATAGAATACTGTTTGTAAAGGGTGTATTGTACCCCGTCGCATGCAATTACATTATGCTTGAATTAATTAATGTAGTCAAATAATAATAAACCTTTAATAGGATATAATAGTAGTAATTATATTGCAGAAGTTCGTGTATATGTTTATATAATTTTCTCAATAACTATATAATATAAAATTTCATAGATACAATATGAGGTATATTTTTATATTCAATTTTGTTTAATATTTTTACGAATATATTTTATATATATTCGAGGAATTCAAAATAACTTTATTGCATTTTTTTTATTCTTGGAGTTTTACTTTGGTAATATTTTTTAAAAGAAGTTATATAATAATTAAATAAGTTTTAATTAAAATTTTCTGAAAATTTCTCGAAAGCATTGAACGGGTGTAAGGAACGTATAGGCTGTAATTCGAATAATGTGTTTCTAAAACTTAAAAAAAAACAATTATTGTATATATGTATTATTTAGCTGATAATAAATAATTTGACAACATTTCCGAAAAAAATATTATTCATTATTTTAGTTGTGTTATTTATACATCGTACATACATATATTATACGTATAATGTAAGCATTGTTGGACAGTTTATATGGATTACATTTAAAAATAAAACCCTGACCTCAATAGTGCAGTAAAGAGGCGAAAACCCTACTCTTGTTACCTCATTGATGCAGCGCTTCTCAAATGCGTTGCTGTGAACAGCTGATTTTTATTAGCATTATATTTATTAATAGCCTAATTTAAATAACATTTTTTTAAGGCGTCATGAAGTTTGAAGATAGTATTATTAATAATATAAAAAATATATTTATAGATTAAAATTCAACTATACTACATTATGATATAAAACAGTATTTATCAAAATTACCGCGAAGAAGACTAGAGATATGAGCTATTTTAATTATTGTATAATTTATAACATGTAATATAAGAAATACACATAAACATATAAGATAACAGAAACATTATCTATTGAAACATTCATTTTCATTCCTTTTCAAATCTGGTAGTATGTATTTAGCCAACATTGATTTTGATCAATGTCGTTATCTACTGTGAAATCGATCTGTACATAATGTTTCTTAAAAAAACTGAACCTTTACAACATTATTTTATTTTATAAGTAATCACTATGTCTGAAGCAAGCAGTCTGCTATAACAAATTGTTTGCGGTAGTTGTTTCTTACGATAAATTTGTGTCCGGAAAGTATATAAATTTCCGTTTCTCCCATACCAATTCTATTGTAGATTACACTGTAAATACGTACTAAAATAAGTTATGACAGTACACAAGACATTAATATCATTTTTCAAACTAATTCTAAAAGTTCCACAATTAATTTGAAACAATGAACTAAAGATACTATCATAACCTGCCATTGCCACCAAAATGAGTACTCAATTTATAACCGGACGAAATGAATTGCTTCGAGATAAGATAGATAACCCGACCGAGAAAAATTGTCCTGAAATTGTTGTCATTTATCATAGAATTGTCGTAATTGCATTTGTTATCGCGGTACTGGTTCGGTGATTAAGTATTGTGCTAACTCATAGAGGTATTTGGTTAATAGTATAAACTGTAACATCATTAATGCCTATTATAAATAATAAAGACAGTTAAAGCTATTATGCTAGAACCCTCTACTAAATTGTCTACGAAATGCCTACACCGCTACGCTCGTAGACGCAATCCATTACTACGATACCAGATAACTTGACAATATAACTTGGAATTACTAAAAGTCCAACGAAATTGCCTTCATTTACATAGATATCTTACATTTATTATACTTGATATCATATTACATGTGGATAAAATATTAAAATTAAACTATTTATAGGGTAGGTTTGGTTGGTTTGGTTTGTTTTGGTTTGGTTTGCTTCCTGGTTCTCTGTTTTAATACCAACAGTCACTATTTGACTTAATAAGAAAACTACTTGACAACAATGTCACCTTGACATACCTTACAACAAAAATATTTCAAATAAAAGACATTCTATTGTATTTTCTTTATTCCTTTACAGACGTCTACATTTTAACATTTTATTCAAATACTTATATTCAAGGCACTTAAATTTGTTCTAGAAAGAAACCAGTCGGTAAGTTTTGAATTTAAAACCTAGAACGTAATTTGAAAAACAAATTCGGAATTTAAATAAGCTCTCGCTCTAATTGGGTGAAAAGAGTTTATGAGTTTTCGAACTTTTTGTAGAAATTCAACATTAAGGGTAACAACACAATTAAGACAATAAGAACGTTTATTTATTTTGCAAACTATTTACTCTAACGGAACACTTGTCTGGAATTAAGAAATATTAAATGTATAATGAGTACAACAAGAATACATTTGTTACCAATTTTCTTTTGAATTTAATAGTCCGTCGGCTTGTACACCTACAAGGGTTACATTTTTATAATCGCCTTAATTGCCTAGTTACGTTTCAAACGGCATCTTTTCAAAATTTTTAGTTTTTAGTCTGATTTGAGTTATATTCATATAAGTCAGTATTATATCAATTAGTGAGTTTTTCTTTTCATAAATTACAGATGGATAATTAGAACATGTAATTAGTCCCATTACATATTTATATTTTTTTCTGATTGTAGCTTAATTTCTATTTGTATGTGTCCAAAAATTACTTAAAAGGAAGAATAAAATCAAATTAAATAAAAATCTAAACGATAACAGTTCTAAGTGCATTGAATACTAATGTCCCATTACCACCTGTAGCTGCTGGGCGAGAGCCAGCTGTTACAACCAACTACACCACAAGGCTCTTCATTGCACTTAGGACTAAACTCAAACTTTTTATCACCTTTACTTTGCAACTAACAGCTTCCTTGAACAGTATATAAAGTTCTTTTATTACCTTAGTTTGAGACACTTTTTAGATAAACTAATGTGATTTAGTATGTTATTAGTAAATTTAAATAATAAAAAATTAAAGGGATTACGTCATTTAAATATTTTAGATAAACTTCAATAAAAAAAATAATAACATTAAAACTAATTGAATCATTCAATAAATCTTAAATTTATATAAAAATAGAATGAAAAATAAACTGATACGGGCAGGGATTCGAACCCGCGACTACTGGGAAACCATCCCGTCGCTCTACCAACTGAGATACCGTATCGCTTCCCGCCTCGGTGAATAAGGCATTATCACAGAAAAGGACAAATCTAATACACTATAGTAACAAAAAGTTACATAATGTAAGTTCAAAGATAGATTACTCGAAAGATTACACCATCAATCACAAATCACACCTAAATATCTTCCGCTCTTAAATGATTACAAAAAAACAATTTATAAGTATATATGAAGGAAAGAAAGATATATAGTATATAAGTATGACGTATTTGTGTTCCAATCTATAGCGATAGATCCAATTGCTTAGAGATACTCCTAACAATGCTTTAAGGGAATAATTATTTGAGAATTCTCTTCTCTAACGTTAGTATCATTATTGTGAACAATACACAGCTTCACACATAGTTATAACGAAACTATCTAAGTAGGTAACCCAGGCAACCTAGTGTAACGTGTGACCTGCAACATAACGCCAGCCAGCTAAGCGTTGTTAAGGGTACTTGAGAACGGAGCGATTTGACTTTGGATAATATTTTGCCCAAATTTAGGTACCTTATTCTTCTTTAAGATCGTGATTATGATTAATAAATGATATGTTATTATAAAAATGATAATAATTAATTATATAAAATTATGATAATGGTGCTGATGATACTTTTACCTAGACTTAAATAGTTATACGGTTTATTGTGATAATATCAGACTCAGTTGAATTTAAAATGTTACAAATTCTCATGTCTATCAATTTAATATATATTTTGATACATCTTACTTTATAATATAAAACTAAACTTCAACTGTTCAAACGTAGCATCGCGTTAGTAAAAAGCCTTAGATGGGGATAATATAAAAATAGAACATTTACTAGGCTACCCTCGCAACTCAGGGGAACTGTGTCCGCTACAAAGTTATTGGAATTATTTATTTTATCGATACCTGGGGATAATTATTTTTTTATCTGAGCAAAGTTACTATTTACTTATATAATTAATAATAGGTTATTTTTAAGAATCTTAGTAATATTTAAAATTTGATAGATATTTTCTTATTAATTATTAGTTTAATTATTTTTGTAACTTTGTGATCGCATTTTTTTTCATATCATATAATACTCATACTCAACAATTATAATTGCTTGATTGATTGATTGAGCCATGTTAAAACACTTTAATTTTATGACAGCCTGTACATGTGTACATTTGATATTTAACTCCCTTAGACGGTAGTATTGAAATGCCGTCGTGAAAACTACTTAAACGAACTTAGGAATAGTCTTAGATAGTAGATCGAAAAGTTAATTAAAACATTTTAGTCTATCTATATGGATTAACTTTAAAAATAGAAACTACAAATAATAAAACTAAAATGTCGCTGGGTTTGTAAGTGCCCTAATAAAATAAAGCTCGTGAGTAGACGAGGTCAGTTTATCTAGCAACAGAGCACACACTGTTTTAAAACGACTTATATTGTATTTCTTAAAGAACTTTATACCTGAAGAATATAAAATGTTTTATATTGGGATAGTTTTATTTCTATTGTGTTATTAATAAATAGAACTTCTTCTAATAAATGTGTCTGAAAAATAAATTTTTGCTATTTTAATAATTTATAAAATAAACAATCCATTAGTAATCGGGCTCACGCTTAAAGTCATACTTGAACCAGCGGCCTCTGGAATACTTAACATTTTATGACAGTTTTGAATATAACTCGCATATTTATTATGTTAATCAACTTGGCATTAAACCATAGCAAAGTCAAGAAATTCCAAAACGACCACCTCGGTTAATATTTCATGAAAGCATTAAAAAGTCTAGATTGCCCCGACCGCGGGATGCCTAGGTGACTCACAAAGGGATTCCTGCTGGCTGACGTAATTCAATACAATATGCGAGAACCAAGCCACTTACTTTCTGGGGAATTTATTTCTAGACCTTTTTTCCAAAAAGTTTTTTAATTAATTACTTTTTTTTATAGTGGTTATTCAAGCTTTATAATTTAAAGATATATATGGTTTTTAATGATAACTTTTATTGAATTATGTTACGTAATTACGAACAAAACATTAGTAATCTAATTAATATATTACAAAAAAATCTAAATTATTGTAATTTTGCAACCATAAATAAGTATCCTTTTTTTTATATGTACTTGTTGGTCACCGCCATCTTTGAAATATTTATTCATGCCACCATCAACGTTCTTGCAGCCTCATTTTCAGCGTCCAAATTACAAAAAAAAACCTTAATTCAAACTTTATAAAGTTCAAATTTAAATTACCATGAATACTTTGACATAACCCTAACAAATAAAGGTGTCGTGGGTTCATTAAATAATTGTTCTGACGGGTTGTACAATTAACTTTGTTACGTTAATCCAGTTGAATTTGAAATTTTGTTATTATTTCTCCAGCCATTTTTTAATTTAGGAACGAAAATAATGGTCCTAATATTTTATGATAGCTAATAAAAAAGAAAACGAGTGTAATTTTATCTTTTGCATTAGCATTAAATAAAAAGATATTTAATATTACCCTTTCATCTTCATTTCGTAATTAGCACATTTTACCTTTTATACATATAATAAGAACATAAATAAATATTTTTTTATAGAACTCTTTATTACATATTTAATATGTGACATGAAACTAAAAGCAATAGTTTTATTTTTTATTGTATTTGTCATCATAGAAAACTGTTGGACAATTTTTTATGAAATTTGTGTAAATATAGGTTATTGTTCAGTCAAACAATGCATTGAAAAACTAAAACTAATTTCGTGTATAGTAACAATATAACCATACTATTGATCATGTTGATGAGAGATGACATGAGGTAACTTTTGATAAGACATGACAGAGATGATAATACAATTTGGTGTGGTGTTAGCCTTTTATCTAACTGTATATATAAAAGTATTTTCGATTAGATTATTTTTCTTATTCTCGGATAATACGAAAATATGTTTAGGATATCATTACAATAAAACTATATTATATGTATACATAGTTAATATATGCAATCTAAAACAGCTAATGATAACAATTAGTACTATAATGAATTCAAAATAATAACAATGAACTGGAATTAGCCTAATTTTCGGACATCACACAAACGAGTATGCAGATGATTAGCGGAACAAATAATTTATCACGGCTTTGGCCAGCGATGGGTTATCTAATCACATTTAGCCAGATTGATGTAATGCGGACAATTCAATTTGATTGAAAATTACATTAATATGTGTATGTGTACCTACAAATACATATACATTCGTAATTTTTCAACATTACTTCATTATATTTCTAGTAATCATTTAAACTCAAATGTTTTACGAGGTTTTATTCCGGAGAAATAAGTAAAAAATTTGGCAACATGACCTAAATAGACCCAGCGGATTATTTTTCCAATATTAGAGGCAAAGAGTACAAGCTGCCAAAAATACCTGTATATGACAAAATAGGAAGTAATACCTATGAAGAGCGTAGTGACGTTTTTGGCAATTTTAGACGCAATGAACTGAATTACTTGTATAGTATTTCATTGTTTTTTAAATATTGACTGTAGTGACGTCAGAGAAACTAAAAAACAATACCCACCGCAGTGCGACGTTTTTAGTTGCCAAAAAACTTTGTGTATCATTACACCATAGATTATATAATTTACTATCGGTAATCAACTGCCAGTATTAAATTTGTAGAATAGACTATAAAGATTTAGGGTACATTTTATAGAACTATAATTTTTGCAACTTATGAATTATGAAGAAGAAAAAACATATAAAACACAATCCATTTCAGTTACTTAATAAGAAATTTTATTATTAACTTACAGATAATTTAAAATATATCAACGAGAATAACTAAGCGAAGAAGTTATTTTATTAAATACTATCAAAGCTAGTATTTAGAAAGAGTGCAAATAGAGTAATCCAATTTTTATTAAGGTAGTTTATTTTGAGAGTGTTGCATTAAAAACACAAATGCCACAGGTGCTTGGCGCACATCCAGGGGATGCTAACTGCGTTTTGATTTGATGTCATTTATAGAATATACATTATGCAGATACACTAGCGGTGTGTTGTCTGTCTTGGAATATATATTGCTGTATTGGTTTCTGCTATTCAAATCTACATACAGAATAGCTTAAGGTAAAATTGCTTTGCTTTTTGCTTGCATTGCTATTTCGTGAGTATTAATCTCATCCATTTTTCATACACACAATGAAATTATGTGTGCAATAGAATTGTGATGTAAGATAATCTAATAAGATATCGAGATCATAAAACAAAAAAAAATATTATCTGTATTTTTATTTGTTTTTTTTTGTTATATATATTTTTGTTTGTGTATAAAGAATCAGCCATGCTATATGATTGTACGGACGCTTGCGTTTGATAAGAACTATAAATTTTTATTCTTCCCTATTTACTTAGCATATCGGCAAACGAAAACGAGAAGAAGAAGTCAAAAGGGAATATATTTGAGAACTAGACATATACATAATCGGCTCAATATGGCGTCTTTTCCGATATCTTATAATATTTTCAATACAGAAGGACTAAATTGCTTTTAGGATACAAATGGTATGGGGGTTGAAAATAACTATGTCATCAGTTCTTATGAGTTTCAAATATTCGTGTTTAAAAAGACATAAATAAGTATATTCGTTTATAACAAAAACAATTGAAATTAGTTATTTATCAACCATTTGTGGCAGTGTACAGAATTTTTGATATATCACACAAAACCAAATTGCTCGTTAACTTTTGAATGAAATATTCGATTTATAAATAAATACGTTTTAAATTTTTATCTATTTTTCATCTGATATTTCAAATTGATCACATTTTTTGGACAATACAAATGTATGTACCGATTCGATTTTTTAATTTGCATGACACTTTTAGTTGCAATAAAGTAAGCTAGATATTTTCAAGATGCTAAAAATAGTTAATAATTTAGTCTTATATTACACCGCGGAACCCAAGTTTCAAGTTAGGGTTCTCTATCGCGCCCTAGGGCCTCGTTCGCTGTCCGCTATGAAATATCGCCTAGCCATTATATTCAGTATTTTATTTCACTTTTATTCACATAAGTGAATAGTTTTGGTAGATGTTTTCTTTATTTCTTACTACTTGGTAAGTTTTATTCTTATAATATTTACAAAATGAACTTCTTTTATATAATTTAAATAATAAAATAAATAAAAAACAATCTACGAAAGATTTTATTTTAAACTAAACCTTGTTACAAATAATATAAACAGCCAGAATAATTAACTCAATAAACTCATTAAAACAAACACGGAAATTAACAAAGTGACCCAAAATCTGCATACAAATGAATGAAATGACAAAAAGATAACAATATTGTTTTGACAAACAATATTAAATTCTGATATCTATTGTCTAGTTCATTAGCATAGCTAATTGGGAATATTATTTTATACTAGCTATTGCGCGTGATTCTGTCCGCGATTATCACAAAAGGGTTTTATATGTTTGTTTTATATGTATGTAAAACAAACAGAATTCACAATGATTGTAGATGACACTTATATTAAGCATGAATTATAACTAATGACGGACGGACGGTGCATAAATATATATATACATAAGAGGCATCAGAAGATGGTACCAGGACCTGATTTTCTGGTTCCCCAGAAACGCAACGAGAAATCGCGGAAGACAAGTACCTTGGACTTGTGAATCCTAAATAAATTATTGAAAAATCATAAAAATTATATATAAATGAAATATTTTTATTATATGAAAATAAGTTAAATAAAAAACATCAAGGAAGGATGTTATTAATATTCTGTGACAGTTGTTCCGTCTCAGAACATTTAACTCATTATAATTTAGTTTTGTTTCCGAGATAGCCGCGGGGAGACATTTGTTTAAAACTTATAATACAGCAAATATCAACTATAAGACACAGACTACTTGAATAATAAAACATTAGGAATGTTATTCTTTGGAGCATTATTATTTTACAATCGAATTAATTAACTTAGGATGATTCCAAGCTCTTTTTCTAGCGCTTTTGGTTATTTTATTTCCCTAACCCGTTTTATTAATATAATACTATAAATATTTAAAAATGTATTACATAAAAAATTTATACATTTTAAAAATGTAAAGGGTTTTTAAGAAAGTTTGTAAGAAAATAACAAAAAGATACAACACAGCAAAGATTTTCAAAGTTAAATCACTGAAATAATTCTAATTTAAACAGTATTATAGAAGTATATTAAGCAAACAAATGTACTTAAAATGTTTCAAACGTATCACAATAGTCTTAGTATACACAGCTTAAAAGCCACATGACGTCATCAGTGTCGCTCTAGAAGTCGCGCCGGCGTTTGTGCTAAGTATTAAAAATGTTCGTATGTACTCCGCGATCCCTTGAGCAAATGGGTCTTGAAAGCAATTGTTTCGATTGCTTTTAAAACTATAAAAACAAGTTTTCTCAAGCGTTATTGTACATTCTACTTTTATTGCTATACTAGCTCTGGCTCGGCTTTGATAAACGATCTTACAACACTACGCCTCCAAGTATCGGCTTAACATTAATTTCATTTCAAACACATATATTTTACAAATAAGTCATTTTGGTAACAACAATATATTTTTTTATACTTTATACCCTAGAGAGATAATAATTCAAAAAGGATAAAACCATTTTTTATTAATTAAAAAAGCAGTTTTTATATTCCCTTACATGAGATATGTTTTTCTCCATACATCACCTTTTTCACAGCCTTCAAGCTTTTTCCATGACATAATATAAGCACCGAGCCCCTAAAATATATCTGCATTAAATTTTCTCACAACTGGCCTAGAGGTTTGCTCATAAAAGAGTAACAGACAGTCAAACATACAGAATTACTTTTTCACTTTAAGAAATTATGTCAACTTAATTATCTCCTAATTCGGTCAAATTCTATAATATATTAAACACTTATATCTTATTCCATGTACCGGTAAAATTCACATGAAAATTCGTTTGTTGAGTAACGAGTTGAAACAAACAGAGAGTTTCACTTCTAAAACCAAATTCCTTTTCAAACATTTAATCCTACCCAAAAACATCCGTTAATAACGTATTGCCCACATATTAATTAATTAAACATGTGATCACACAAGATTGAAGTAATAAAAAACAAACTTGGCTTTGAAGTCGGATTCCCACAAGTGTTTGTCTTCTCATTACTGGTGATATCATGAACAATGCATTATTTGCGGGTCGTTTTCAAAGGAGAGCAAATCTCGCGAATAATACAAAAGTCTCATAACTCCCCGAACAGAATTTACCCGACAATGCGGGTTATGTTTACCACAAGTTAAAGGAGATAGCGTTAGCGTTTTTACTTAGAGTTAATTATTTTACAATGCTTATTATACTTAGGAGATATTTATTAAATTAAAGACCATCTTCCTAAACATACACTTTATTTTGCTAGAGCGTAACTATCTTACAAGAAAAATCCACTTCGATTGATCGATCAATAAAATTTATGTCAAACATCCGTTTCTAAACACCTTATAATATTATTTGAAGCTATCCCAGCTTAGCTATTATCATAACTAGTATTATCTAGTTGCTGACAGACCTACTGTATAATTTATGCGATTCTAGTAGTTTACAACAAATAGGCTTAAAACGCTCTCGCGCCCTCTTGTTTCTTATACCAAACCAAGAGTACGTAGCGGAAGAAACTAATTTCTTAGCTCGGATGGAACTTTATTCGTTAAACTTTGAGATGTCACGGACACGCGGACGGTTCTGTAATTTTATTGTGTCAATTTTATAATACAAGCATGTCTTAATACCAATTATTTTTCAGTTACTTTAGTTTCTTATTTAGTTCACATTGTATTGACATTGGTTAATGTACATTAATAAAATTGTAATTTTATACGATTTATATCATATTTGGAGTATAAAATAACATTACGTAATTGAACATTTAAAGACAAGTTTCGAATGTTTAAATGAAACATTTACCTTGTCCTACATAAATGACAAAATAAAACAAAAATGGAGGCCATATTTATTTTTACTGTAATGACAGCGTGAAAGCAAATGCTCGTTAGTAAAGCCATTTACGGGTATTTAGATGAAATACTTAACGGATCGGAAGAAATGTATTTTTAATGCCGAGTGTACGTTATTTGTTATATATAATTGTATTATTAACTTTTTTATATCTTGTGGAATAAATAAACGAATGTGTTTTACTTTTAACGAACTATATAGTAAATAAGTTTTATCTTTTGTATTAGTTTAGCTAATCTTACAGACATTTAAATGTTTAGATATAATATTTTCTTAATAAAAATAAGTGACTAGACCATGAGGAACTAAAATAAAAAAATATTTTCAACTTTAAGGCTTTAAAAAATCCAGATTTATATATAAAGTAGGTAGTAGTAGTCTATAATATTTCAGGTCATTTATAGTTCCACTAGAGTTGATGTTACATTAGTATTGGATATCATTTTCATATCGAAAACCTCATAGTAGCAAGCGTAGCAAGCGTAGCAAGCGTAGCAAGTAGCGTAGTAAACGCCTACAGCAAACAGACCTCGGCGAACTTTACGCTGTAATAGACGTGGTACGTCTTAATTACACATCGATTATGTAACTTGTGTACTATGACTTACTCAGACAGGTTCGTTGGACTATCAGTTGAATACAATATGTATCGAATTACTTCGTGTACAAAGTGTCCTGTCATAATGACTTGATAGTGTACACGGGATAAAGTGCTTGTTGAACATCACATCTGATATAGCGTGGATTAATTTAAATTTGTCCTTTTTTTTGGTTATCAGTCCCAGCTCGATAAGTAAAAAAAGGTGAAAGAGGTAAAAATTAAAGTGAACAAAGTTTAGCAAATGCATGAATCCAGAACGGCTATATTAAAACAAATTAAAGAGAATTGTTTATGTATCTGAAGTTATAATATTTGAAATCAAACTTTTCTCAACGGATAAAAATCTCTTATAATTAAATTTACATTTTAAACTTGAAGTGTAACTCGACGTTTCGAACACTTTGCAGTAATAGTGTTCACTGGAAGACGAGATATAGGTTTATTTATTTTTATTATTTTATTCGAATTTCTATAAAAAGATGCCGTTTTACTGATTTTAGACTTAATTTCGTTCTATTCAGAAGTCTTACATAGCTGTTTGTCTTTAAACAAATAACAACCTGATAGGTGAAGTAGGCAACTTTTTCATCATTTTCTGACAAAAAACCGACTCAATGTTCTGAATGTCATCACATCTTCCTTAACTTTTACCTTATTAGAATGTTGAGTGAAAAATATTTCTTCCTTCTAATTTTTTGACTTTTAAGGCTCTAAACGTGATTAAATTTGATTTAATTCATTAACTTAACCTATTAGCATGAATTTATTTAGTCAAATGTAATAAGCAACCTTGCTTATTACGTTTCTCTATAACTGATTATAGATAAGTGTTTTAATATTGAGTAGAAGCTCGTAATAAATTAAGGAGTAGGAAATTATTTTAGATTTAAAAAATATAATAATATTTAAATTTAATTTATAATATGTCCGTAAAACTACGGTGTATGGTTTATTCTGATTGTAAGATTCAAAATGGCGTAGAATTTGGTTCGAGGATTTTTACCTATAATATTATAACTTCTATTTATTGATAACATTTTTTTTTGTAGTGGATACCCGATTATATTTGTTAAAAATTTTAATAAGCGGATCCCTTATACATCTTATATAAAATAATTCAAACAGGACCTCAAACTTGAAAAATATGAGGCCAATAAGAAGAGAAACGACGTAGACCTCTCCAGTTCGTTCAGGACGTTCTAACGTATTATGTAGCGTTGGTTTATTTGTGAGAAAAACTACCAAATTTCTTACAATGTGGTAGAAGATGCTCATTATATTATAATTGCTAAACCTCAATTATTTGAGTTCTTTAAATTATATTTTAATTTACAAATTGGTTTCCGGCTAAGATCTGGCTTTCAGACTTCAAACGCTGTGAGCACTGCTTAAAGTAAGATTAAATATATTAGCAGGGTTAGTTGGCATATTTATAATTGATTAATTATACAATTAAAATAAAAGACAAAAAATAAATATCTGCAAAAAATAAGCATTTATAATGTAATATTATAGTACTATAATGTAATGTTAAATTAATTATTCAGATACTATCATTGCTAACGCGTACGATATCTTAAATCCTATAGCACTTGTACTTAATCTTAGCTTAGGTTGAAATTAGTTAAGTTACACCGTACGTATAAGACATATATCTACTTAACGTAAGCTTAAATAATTAATTATTAATTTATCTGCCCGCATTAGTAACCTATACTCATGTGTTTGTTATATATATTTTTAATGTTTATTTTATATATTGCATTATTATTTAAATTCAATGTTTTAGTATAACAGGTAAAGATTTTAATAAGGAAAATAAATACGATGTGGCCATGTAATTTGTATGACCTAATTATGATTGGTTTGTGATAAAACATAAAGAATAGTAATAACCTTATTAAGACGTAAGCATGAGTGTGTGTAAGGTATTAAAATTGTCTTTATATTTATACAATTTACAAAATGTATTTATTATGTGCCTAAAATTAATTGAAAACAATAAATAATGGGGTAACCGCAAGTGGCATCGGGCGCCATAGTGACCTTGCTCAAGTATTGTCTCCCAGGATCGTCTGACGGATAGACGTCTTAAGATTAATAGTTCAATGGTCTATCTGACATGTGTTTTATATCGTGTCGCAACACAAGCATGAACAAAGGAAAATATAAATAACAATTTACTATGCTCATAACTCACGTAGCATATATTAGTTTACTTTTCAAAATAAGTTTAATCAAATTGTTTTATTGTCTAAGAAATATGGGACAATTAATTTAACGCTATAAAATATTTCTAGAAATTTTTTAGTTGTACATTTTTTTATAAGTCCGCATAAGATTTTTTTTTTAATATATGGTAATCCCAATGACGGCAAAGAATTGAAGAAAAGTAATAAAAAAGATTAATTTATATGATTATATCGATATATTCAAATGTATAATTTGTAGATTATTAAAGAGAAAAAAGTAATGAACATATAAATGCGGTAAGGAAAGAGAGAAAGACAGAGAATAAAAAAGGAAATTGTTTACGCGGTAAATATATAAACCCCAATTAAAAAATAAAATTACTTTTGTAAGAATTAATTATTTTGGTGATTAAACGTTTTGTTAATTTTATTTCATTAATTTAAAAACATATTTTCAATATTTTCGGTAATTAGTCTTTACACTATAATTTTATTTACAATATAATGTACTTTAGCTAGTTACAATATAATGTACGTTAGCTAGTCTTTCTCCATAATTTTGTTTAAGTCGTTATAAGTAAAATATTATAATAAATAATATAAAGCAACGGGTAAAAGGCTGTCAAACACGTATGATATTATCTAGTTAATGGATTAAACCAGTTGATGTATTAATTGTTCTGAAATGATCATGCATTTATGGTACAAATATCTCTCAGGAGAACTCCTGAATAAATTAAATGTGCGGTACATCACTGGTATTGATCAACTGTAACTAACTTCTAATTCATAAATTACTGACAATATGTCATTCGGGTATTACTAATTATACTTATTGACAAATAATAAAAAAATATATGAGATAATTATAAAATAGTAATCTTGAAATTCCATTGCAAATGCTAAAATTTGATATTGGATGATTTATGCCACCAAAGAGTTTTTTAATGACGTATAATACCAGGAATCGACCTGTAATTTCCAGGTCGAAGACAGGGAATCAATCTCAAAATGGTCGCAAGTAAAATTTTGTCGGTATTGTTTTTTTTAAATCTACGTTATATAGGTCCGATGGTATTGTGGTTAGTGGCCCTGCAAGCTGAACCAAAGATCGTGGTTTTGATAGACGGTACAGTTGGTACACTGTACACAATACAGCATACAGCTAGTAAACTGTACACAGTACGGCTAGTAAACTGTACACAGTACGGCTGGTAAACCGTACACATTACGGCTGGTAAACTGTACACAGTACGGCTGGTAAACTGTACACAGTACGGCTGGTAAACTGTACACAGTACGGATGGTAAACTGTACACAGTACAGCTGGTAAACTGTACACGTTACACTACGTAACTGTATTGTTTGGAGTTGCTCTTTGGGTTTGTTATATCTTTGTTTGTAAAACTCTCGGCTCAGGAGTTATTTTTCTAATGTGTGAGTTTTTTAAAAACATAAACAAATAATTAACGTTTAAGTGCAGCCTCAGCTGCATTGCGATATGTGTTTAAGTTCATAAGTGAGATTGTGCTGCGAAAATAAATATGTTTATATAATATACAGTTTCCGAGTTATTTCTATAAAAATTCAATGCAACAAGAATGCATAGTATGGCTTTAATATGTTATTAAGTTTTCCGTAGAAACTATTAAAATATTTCCTTATAACATTTTCTTTTATAAAGAATTCCTTGCGTGCTATTCTATGTACATAACTGAGTGTCCACAACTTATTAAATGCATACTTCGCAACATTTTTAATCCATAAATGTAATTAAAGTTTGAAGAGATGCTTCAGAGATATAGTAAATATATTCATACTGAAATAAAATGATTATGAAGAAATTAAGATGATTTTGATGAAGAGAAAAGTGTTTTTTTTCCTTTTGTTTGCTGAAATATAAATATTTATTTAGATTTGTGTTAACTGACTAGGAATTTAATAAGAAACACTTATCAATATTTTATAGATTTATTTTACTAAGCCCATTGCTTAGATTATATAAAAGAATAAAAAACAAGAAATTATCGAATATGGCCATGTGACAATTTTTGCCATACTATTCTATTAATTATTTTATCGGCAAGACTTGCTTATATGTCATATATTTTTTTTAATTTCCCTCTTCTTAAAATCTTCCACCAGAAATAAAGTATTAAAATAAAAATGCACTTACTGATATTTCGAATTAATATTAAAGGCATAGGACTTACCATCAAGACTCGTTGGTAGGTACTTTTATAAGTGGTAAGTCCCATTCTTGGGTGCAATGTCGGCTCAAGCATAACGACTACGCCAGATGGCTCTCTAACAAAAGATATTATTTTTACTTGTAGCGGTTGACATTTTAGAACTTTAATATCTTACAAAATACCCTACAACTTTGAAACTACTGAAATATAAATTATGTAAAAATACAAATTCAAAACAGAACAACAGAAGGTTACAATACAATTATATATTACAATTGAAATGGAAGATTTTTCAATTCGCATTAAAATTTCGATCGAATAATAATCATTGTTAAAAGAAGATTATTTTTAATTAATAACCTATTTACCTGGTTACATATTTTTACCCCTTAGAGTTTTTGGGTGATGGTGTAATGTATTCTTTACTCAATTAGATTCTATTACTATATAAATTGTATAAAAACTATTAGTAAAGAATATCATTCAGTTTAATGTAACAATTCAATAAGTATAATTAAAATATTAATATTATTAAAATAATAAAATAAATGACAGCAGGTGAAGCTACCTGGTAGTGAAAAGAAAGATATGATATTCAAAGACAATTATAAAATGAAACTAACAAATGAAACTTCAAGAATAATAAACTTATCATAATTAATAATTCTGAACCTCGTCCAAAAAAACGTCCAAATCTCGTCCGGCTAATTAATGTGGTTCTTAATACTGTGACTCGTCCTTTTAAGATAAGGGATAAGTTTTATTGCTTTAATTTATTTGAACACATTTCAACCTCCATTAGTCTTTTTGTTCCCTTAAATATCCTTTCCTGCAAAATGTTGTAAAAACTACATAAGCGTGTACTCAAGTGATAGTTTTAGAATTTGAATTTCAAATACGCTCATTGTATTCACTTCTAAAGCTGTCATTATCAAAAAATGTTTTCCGCATATTCTATAAGCTTTAAAAATTGTAACGAGGAACGTCCAGAAGCATTAGATATACGTGAACTGTGTGTATGTGTATTTATTATGTAAAAGGAAACGAAACAACAACATAGTATCTAACATTGTAAAGGCGGAATAGTTAACTGTAAAATTTTGTCGTATATGTGTATATCTTAACAAGTTGGCAATAATAAGTAGAGCAAAGGTAAGCCTCACTCGTAAGTCAATTATAGCAGTCTAAGCTTTTACATTACAAAGCCCCATGTTGTAATCAATTGCAACAGGTCTGTAAGGTATTCTGTGTTAACTCAAGAGATCCCATGATCACTGTTCTGTTGTATCCCTTTTTTCAATTTCTAACTAATATATAATGAAATGTTTAAATGACATGTCTAAAATTTACATATATATATATATATATATGTGTGTGTGTGTGTCATCATCATCAACTTATTTAACAATAAAAAAAAAAAGATGATAAGAACTTCTTGAAAAATGTTAGAACTGGAAGCAACGAACATTGAAAATAAATAATTAAAAATATGGCATGGCATTAAGGGCAGATTTATTTCTCCTTCACTTATTCTTGTAACTGCTACTGCTAGCGTCCTATAGTGCCAATCGGTAAAGCGGATCGAGACCCTTGTCTGATAAAAGTGCTAGAGCAGCTGCTACTCGCAAATAACAAGTGTATCGTTCCTGGACTGCGGTGTTATTTATATGAATCCGTATTCCAGAATTATAAAGAGAAAATAAGACTGTACCTCTATACATCCATTTCTGGGACACACGGCAAAAGATAAAACTCATCTTTTTGGTACTTTTTTTTTGCATCAAACTGAATATGGATGACTATGGAATCCCATTGACTAGCACTCAGCGGTGACCGAACTCCATGCACGACATTATGTTGGGATGTCAATTCTCTAATCGTGATTTGAACATATGCTCCTGAATTGGCTACTGACCTAACGCATCTATTTCGGCATTCCCATAAAAAAGGCTTAGTCCGGAATTCAGGGGACAGTGCTGTTGTCCAACTGATCCCTCATAAAAGCAACCAATTTCATCCAACTAATAACAGATCAATTGCCATCACCGCCCTGCTCTCAAAAATAATGCACGCAATTAGAATTTGAGGTTACATCAATTAAATGTGGCATTTATTACACTTATGATGCGTCAAAGCGTCCAAAATATTAAAAAAAAGAAAGTTCTTTGACACAGGGGCAGCGGCCAATAAAAGTAAGGGAGAGCCAAACTGCACAATTTTTAAATACCATCGCAACTTTCCTACGCAATATTGGTGGAACATTTTTGCCTTCTTGGCGTCATCATAAAGAAAAGAAAAAGGAAGGCCCACTCCTTCTTCTTTTCTTTCAGTTCATCAGTTAGTTTGAATATTTTGAAAGCCTTCTTCATATGTGTGAACGTGTATTTGATAAATAGTTTCTTTTGCTACCTTCCAATGACCTTTCCGAAAGTTTACTTAAATTTGTCACCAGCTTTCTTACTTGGAGAAGCAAACAGGTGGTTGTCTGTGTTAGTTGCTCGGACTTTAAGCCCGTAGACGCTAATCTTCTTCAAGGCAACGGTTTATTCCGATAACTATTATATCTATATATGTTGGATATAATGAATGTTATGTAAATAAAAGCATGGGAGATGCAGTATACAACGGCCGCGCAGGTCTCTCTGAGGAAAACATCACTGAGTACCGAATAAAATTTGTATCTTCAGTTGAAACCTCCCTATGGAAAGTTTCGGAATGAGATATTCAATTTACCTCTAGTTCAATTTAATTCCCAGAAGTTAAAAGTTTTTGTGCTCAAAACCAAAAAAAATCCATTACATCATGCCGCGTTCTTCAAGAAATGGAGTATTGGCCTCGACATTTCAAGAGGTGGTCAGTTTCGTGGTCATTTGGAAAGGAAGAACGAGTTATTCTTCGATTAATTTGATATTGATCTATGGAGCGAGATTGTAACTCACGCCGGATAAGCACTGCATAAAACTAAAATTCGGATATATGGAGTACCCATTCCCGTACCAGTATATAACAATAACAAATATATTAATATAATTTATTTTAATATTCTTGATTTCACCAGTTCTTAATTCTACTTTCTAAACTATACATATTGTCTGTAGCTGGGACATAAAGTCTTCCCTTCGTGTGTATATCAAACAAAAAAGTATTTAACGTAGAACCAAATAAAAAAGATTTAAAACACTTGACAAAATAAAAAAAAAAAACTATTCTAACCACGTTACACCATGTACGAGTACCTATGGATTTTTAACCAGCATTCAAACAGAGCGCGTAATCGAATCAAACTCTTGAAAATGGACACAACATATTCTGCTATCGACGCTTCGTTACATCTTTTATACTTACTGTATATCGTTCAATGTCAAAAATATAAATCAATTTGAATAAATTTATGTTATCTATGTTATATTACTTTATGTGCCTGATTTTCTAATAAAACATATTTTAATAATAATATGAATATATTAACTATACAAATTGATAAATCGTACTATAGAGAAAGTTCTTATATTTTCTACTCAGAAAAATAACGAAATCATAGAAGTAGCTTCATATTTTTAAAATGTACACTGCCGTAGACAACAATTTTTTTTTTCTATTGATGTGACATTGTGTTAACTTATCCGCGATATCGATAGTGATCCTTATCGCTATGGTAGTTACTACCGTTTTTAAAAGGCTGGTTAGATGCTTTCCATCACTTGCTAGAACGAGATACATCGAAAAGTCCTATCACCTCGAGGATTTTGCCACGTGCGATAACGTTTAGTTGTTTTTCGTTATAGAAAATGACTTATATAGTATTTAAAAATAATGAACACGACAAATAAAAAAAAATACAAAATCAAAAATATTTTATTTTAAATTATTATTTTATATTATTCGAGATCCCCTTATAAAAAAACGGACAAATAAATTACAATAAGACTACAGTCATATTTTTCTAAACTACTAATAAAACAATCGATGTTATTAAAATATTGAGGACTAAAATGTTTTAAAAATTCGCTGATGCTTCTTCCATTCCCACTTTTTTCTGTGCAATCCTGTCGATCCATATCTGTCGTCAGTTAACGTCCGTGGAAAATCTAGAATAATAATCTGTGAATATATAGCATAGATGTTGCAAAATTTATTAGAATAACACTGGATTAAATTATCGATAACTGTGCTTTTTACAACACTATTGCGAAAATATATAGAAAACTTTAAAATGCTCAAACATCATAATAAATACTGCATATAGCAGTCTTACAATTGGGTCATAGTACAATTTTCTCTTTATATTTTGTAAACTAGTTAAAAAAATACAAATAGTTGTATTGTAACGAAGAAAAACGTAAAAAAATCCATGTTAGATCACTTACCGACGGAAGGTTACTTTTGAACTTAATTTTCTATCCGGACAGAATGGGATTTACATCCCCTCATAAATCTAAACTATATGACTACATATATGAATTTGTTAATAAAACTTAACAAGAACACACCACTGACAGCCGACATCAAACACAACCAAAATGTGTAAACATTGTCCATACCCAATAAGTCAAATATGAATTGTACTTTCCAATTTACCATCATAATGGTGACCAAATGGTGACCAATTGACATTTATAAGTATATATTTTGCTGTTCTAACAACTTTATATTTGTTTCTTTCGTCATTATAATTTGACACTATATGAAAAAATAGGAGAACTGCTACGCATAATTTAAGTCTTCAAACTTAGGCTACTTCTATGCATTAGTTATTATTCTGAGATTTTCTAAAACAATTTACGATGACAATTGAAAGTTTAAATAGTTTCTTTAATATACCTTCCTCAGGTTTTAATTTTCCCAAATGCAATGCAAGAGCCACACTTCGTTTATGGTATAGTATTTAATTATGTAAATGACAAATATATATTGAAAAAACAGTATATACGTTTCTTTACTACAGGGTAAAATTATTTTACTGAAAGGTTACGTCGAAACATATATTTTAGTTAAATAACTTTACCCATACCTAAATCAACATATTATTTTGTTTATTCAACACATTCAGGTATATCGTTTGACCAACCGATACATTTTACCCGTCCAATCAAGTTTTGCTGACTACCTCCAGTCAACTGGGGATATTGCAACTTCAATATATTTCACACTAAAGTGTCTTACAACTTTAGATATTTCTGTGGCTTCTAGTAAATTGTATTTTGAAAAAAGAAAATACTTTGATATATGCTACTTTATGAAGGCACTAAATACATTCTCCAAGATGGCGCCGCCTTTTAGTTCATTATAAATGTGTCTTGATAACGTGTCTGTGCAAGATGAAATTACTTTGAAAAGCATCTTTATTTAGATTTTAGAGAATTTAATTTGAAATAAATAAATATTTACTTAGTAAACTCAAACAAATTACGCAACCACTTAAACTGCAAATAAGCTGCAATTTTCTTCAATTATATAAGTAAATTTGTGAGGAAAACTATCTTTACAGAGTTTCTATCCATTTTCTATATTAAGACCCTTCATAATTTTTAACAACAACAATAAAATATGATTGATATTATATGTAACACGACAAAGAATCTTGGTGCGTTTGCCATTTCAAACAATTTAGTTAAACAAATCAAACCCTTGTTTGCAACATTTTATGTGCAGTGTATACTAGGTTTATGTAATACAGAAAACATTTAAAATTGAATGTGTAATATAAATCACATCTTTCAAACTTTAGTTAATGTACAGCGGGCATTGTATATAATATGAAATACTGACGATATTAGCGCCGCTTTTACTATTATTTACCGCTCTAGGAAGACCTTAGATTTATTATTTATTAGCAATACTTTGAATAGAACAAGACCACTTAATTGTAGTTTTTATCTTGTGGTTATTTTTATCTTATCTTGTGGTTATTTATACAATATTTATATCAGTTTCCCCAAAACGTTTTATTTATCTTCATAATTATTTAACAGATATCGCAGTAAAATCAAAATTGCTAGCATGTTTTTAAAAGTGTGTTTACGTGTTCCTCGTTTCAGTTTATTTTATATTCTATTTTGATTATAGGAGTCTTTGAGTAAGTTTTGTTGATAATCATTTTAAAAATAATTTAATAGCGTTGATAAATTTCATAAAATGTTAAATTAATTTAAGAATTTTACTCTTTTAAGTCGTTGGTAACTTGATTCAGTAAAATAATGTAACAGTTAATCAAGGTAAGAACCATGTTCACACTGAAGCGTGCGTCTTAATAAAAGCTGTAAACATGATTAAATTATAAACATAAATAAAGCTCTGTCTCTTCTTACGATTTTCTCAGAGATTTTAACAGAGAGAAATCAAAATCATTAGCAAAAAAAATCTTAAGCCTGATGAGTTTCACATGATCATATTGCCGACACCATAAGTTTATTATTTTATTTACTCTAAAGTTTATAAAATAAAGGTAATAGTAACTACAGCAAATAGTAGATAATATGTAAAATCTACGGAACACCGAGGAGCGGACTAAATTCTGGTGGTTTCAGTCAGTCAACTGTCAGTCATCTAACTGGGGTTTAAGGAATAAATAAATATTTACTAAGCACTTACTAAACTCAAACATGAGACGCAACAGTACCACTTAAACTATAATCAAGTCGAAATCTTCATTGATCATACAAGTCTATTTTCTTTATCTATATTAATTCTCTTAGTTTTTTTTAAACAAATGCAATAAAAATATAATTGAGCACATATATTACATGACACACGAAGAAGTTAGTTTGGCAATATTGGTATTTTAGAACAATCTAGTTAGAAAAGTCAAGTCTACTTATATTTCAGTTGATGTTATGCATAAATAAAGTCATAGCTGATCTCGTCTTATCGAGATATCCATAACTATGTTATGACAATTATTTCAACCATAACACTTTACATTACACGATTCAATCTACTGTCTTGTGATAAGCATGTGTTTCACAGAGGGTTTGAATACATATATACATATGTCTGTCTGTCTGTTACTGAATAGTCTCACTTTTAAAACAATTAACTAGCTACAATATCAACCAAATTGCCAATTATTCCGGTGGTTTGAGTGATCAATTATTTCTTTTCAATTTTGTAACTTTGCAACGAATATACGTAAAGTTGTTTTATTAATAGTCCTATATAATATATATAGTAAAAAAAATCCACAATATAGTATAAAATGTTCATTTTAACTACGTTACTTCATGTAACTGCGCGTTTTCAACCATCATTCAAACAGAGCGCGTAATCGAATCAAACTCTTGAAATGGACACAACATATTTTTTATTTCTCTGTACAGTGGTTCAATTGGCTGGTAGATAATGCTTGAGCATTAAGTTCGCCAATTGTGTAATTTTTTACAATAAAGTATAAAGAAATAAATAAATAGTCTGCTTTTGACGCTTCGTTATACCTTTTATACTTATTGTATATCATTCAATGTAAAAATATAAAATACAGTTTAATCAAGATATCAAGTTATATTCATAATTTTCAGATATTTTTTTTTTATAATTACGAATGTGTTAACAATACAAATCGGCGAAGCTTTCTATGAAAACTGTTCTAGAATTTAAGAAAACAATAAAACAAATGAATATCCTAACAGTTATATTAATCACTTTCTTTTAGCGTTTATTCACCCAAATAAAATACGAGAGCATTAGCTTTTATAATGAACATATGTATATCATAAATATGTAGTGGTACAGATAGCGCCTTTCCAATTAACCATACATTTCTAACCAATTGCGTTTCCACTTATTATTTCTACTACTACTATAACTTTTACTACACTTTTAAATCTACATATATAATATATGTACATAATAATAATAATATAATTATAATATCACAGGACAAGTTACACACATTGATCTAACTCCTAAGTAAGCAAATTATTTCCTTGCGTTAAGGATGTTAGACAAAGATACAAATACATAAAAATACTGAGAATATATTTAATTAACGACACAGCCCAGAAATACAGACATCTATGCTCATCACATACATGCCTGTCCCTGTCGGGAATCGAACCCGAATTGAGCCGCTATACGTTAGGCGTCTGCGCTAGCCATTCCAACAACGTGGTAGTAACATATTATTTTATTTATTCATCTTTATTCGTTATGCGTCAAACTCCCAACATATGCTGTCAAGATAAATTCCATTTTCAAAAGAGGTCATTTTAACGGATGATATAAACTTTAATTTAAAAATAACTAGAACATCGGAACATCTAAAATATAAAATTTATTACAAGAACAAAACTAACTTCAAAACTGAAACACATGACGCAGTAGTAAAACTACAAGCGTTAGAATTTAACGTCAATTACACAAGTTAGTGTGTTAACAAAACACACTTGTGGTATTTCGTTTATTTTTCTTCGTTTTATATTTTAAGCTGCTCTTATTGTATACTTACAATATTATCAATTCACAATTGTTATGTAAGTCAAGTGATTTTTAGTTTTATTTTAAATCCGTCGACTTACTGATTTCAGTTTTATATCAAAGTTTGCCTTTGGTACTATAAAATCATTAATGAGAAAGTAAATAAATATACAGGTATAATGGTGAACTAACATATTCATTTCAACCGTCAAATCAACTTCTGCTGACTACATACAATCAAATAATGATATTGCGATTTCAATATATTTTATACACTGCATTTATAAGACGTCTACACATTTTACAAGAAACAAACAACTAACTAACTAATCTACTTACAAACATTGTCACGGATGTAACAATAGACCAATGATCAACGTATTATCTGCTGAACTAGCACAGCGCACCTCACAGACGTGTTGCTAGTGGTCGCAACACACGGGGGGGCTTTGTAACGTAATAGCTTTGACTGCGATGATTGACTTGCGAGCGGGGCTTACCCTTGTACCACTTGTTATAGCCGACTAGTTGAGATAAACACGTAGCTACGAAATATTACAAGCACGTCTGGTTACTATTTCATTATTTTGAGGTAAGATAGTATGTTGTGATATGATAGTATTTTTTTAAGTATATATAAAATACAAAATAACTAACAGTAACTAAGCACTTAATATCCAACTTAAGTTAAATGATTCTTAAAATTCCTCATCACAATTTTAAAAATTGCTATCTGCATACAGAAAACGCAAATGCTTTTTTGATAATGACGGCTTCAAAAGTGAATACAATGAGCGTATTTGAAATTCAAATTCTAAAACTAACACTTGAGTACGCGCTTATGAAGTTTTTACTATGTTTTGCAGGATAGGATATGTTAGGGTCAAAATATTAAATGGATTATGAATATGTTGAAATAAATTAATAAATATCACTTATCTTTAGAAGACGACCTAAGATGATAATATTATAAAACGAACACAGAGCTTTTCTAGTTATTTAATATTTTAATATATAAATAGACTTTATGTTAACTAGCTGATTATGTCCATTATATAAACCACTTTATCACTGACAGCTCTTGCCATGTTCTCGACAACTTTTCACCTACATCTGTCAAATAATATAAGTACCAAAATACAATATCCAACTATCCCTATATTATGAGGTATGTCATAACACTAGATATATGATCACTGTTCTATATTAAACCCTTATACGTTATTATACTTAGCCATATAGATATATTTAAAATAAATAAACCAAAGCCAAACTAAGTATATAGCCAATATTTTACAAAAGTTAATTATAATTATAATTTGGTCGGTCCCAAAAGTAAATATTTTAAATTTCATTGTACTTTAATAATAAAATACAATATTTCCATTATTCATTTACATTTTAATGATACAATTCTATACGTGCGGAAAAAAATATATAAGACGAGCTTTGGTTTCTTAATCATCTTAAAACATACAATGGTGCTGAAGCGCGGCAACCGCCGGTAATATCTTTGATTTTTACTACTGATAGAAATTACCCTCACGTATCTCATGGTGAGCCATTAAATAGAAACTCTACTATAAACACAGCAGAGAGTAGAAACTCTACTACAGTCTAAAAAAACACAGCAGAAATTACTAAATGCTAAATGTCAGTCAGTCAACCGTCTGTCCTCTAACTAGATCTGTAGTTTAGGAGAAATAAATAAAAATTTAGTAAGATTTATAAACAGAAGATGCAACAGTATTAGTTAAGCTACAAGCAAACTGCAATCTTCATTAATTATACAAGTCTTATTTTCATTCTTTATATTAATACTGTTACTTACTTTTAACAACTGTAATAAAATATAACTAAGCATATATATTATATAGAAAACACGATGAAGTTAATATTCGCCTTTTAAAATGTAGTTTAAAAAGACAAGTCAACTTAAATTTCAGTTAATGTAATGCATAAATAATGTCGTCAGCTGATCTCATCTTATCGAGACATAATTTCTCCATAACTATGTTATGACAATTAATTCGAACATTGCACTAACAGATTTAAGCTATTGGCTTGTGATATACATGTGATTGACTGAGGGTTTGATTGCATATAATATATTAAGACATTGATGTGTCCCTCATGTTCAGTTCTCATTATTTATTGGAATTTCACTTATTACAGATACAAAGCTTACAATGTTAACACCATTGACAATTGTTGGTTTGGATCAATCAAAATTGGTCAATTAATTCCCTTCAATTTAGTAACTATTCAATAAATTTACGTAAAATTGTTTATTTAAGATATTTATAAAATCCCCACGAAATAATAAAAAAGGTTCACTTTAAAAACGTTACACCATGTACTTGTGAATTTTCAACCAGCATTCAAACAGAGCGCGTAATCGAATCAAACTCTTGAAAATGGACACAACATATTCTGCTATCGACGCTTCGTTACATCTTTTATACTTACTGTATATCGTTCAATGTCAAAAATATAAATCAATTTGAATAAAGATATGATTTTCAGATAAATATAATTTTAATAATAACATTAATGTTTGAAATGCACAAGTAAGCAATACTTACTATAAAAAATGTTTTAGAATTTTAGAAAACAATTAAAGTCAACAAATGAATGTCAAAATGGTTACTTAAACCACTTTCTTTTAATGCTGATTCACTCAAATGCAATAGCAATTCAAATGCATGCAGAGCATTAGTGTAAATGACAAATATTTAGTGGTACAGATTGTGGATTTCTCATTAACCATACATATCTAATACCAATTATGTTTCATATTGTTAAAATAATTTAATAAATTTAAGCATTTTAAAAATTTGAATTTAAATCATTTATCTTCAGTTACTAAGTATGATTTATAGAATGACTCTAATTAACTTAAGATAATTATATATGTTTTCGAAAACTGTCATAGTTTTCGTAATGTCAAAACTCGTAGTAGGGGTACAGGTATAATGTTTGACCAACCGATACATTTCAACTGTCTAATCTCGCTCCGCTGACTACTTCCAGTCAACTGGGGATATTGCAACTTCACTATATTTTACACCGAGTGTTTTACGATTTCAAACATTTCTGCGGCTTTTAGTAAATTGCATTTTGAAAAATACTTTAATATATTCTACTTTATATATACACGCGCTGAATACATCCCTCGAGATGGCATCGTCTTCTAGTTTATTATCAATGTGCCTTGTTAACGTGTCTGCACACAGACACTCCGAGATGCATCTTCCTTCAAACGAGAACTGAATAGATGAATTTAAAATTTAAATGACTACATGCTAGTGAAGGCATACAACATTTTATGTACGGTGTAAAATATATTATAACGATCAAGAAGATTATTACTGATGGGACTGTGAATTAAATTACATCATTGAAATGTTAGTAAATCTAAAACGGACGTTGTACACAATAAATATACCGACAACATTAGGGACGCTTTTGTTATTATTTAACGCTCTCAAGAGGACCTTGGAAATATTATTTCTTAGCGATTATTTAAATGTATTTACTGAAGGAATTATATTTCTTTCTTTGTCTTAATAAATTATAGTTTTCTTGGTATAGAATAACGGTTTGATATTTTTTGATATTTATGATCAATGTATTAATTTAATTTTGTTGGTAATTAATTCTTTAATATAATCATGTTTGAAATATTTAGTTCATATAATATCTATATTAACTAAATATTTCGAAACTAATTCAGTGAATACTGTTTTTTATGTTAAAGAAATTTAAATTGAGACAACGTCAAATGTGTCTATGGTGTGTTGTTCGTTTACAACACTTAGATTACAATGAAACTTCTAAGGAATTGTAACTAAAGAAAATTTATTCTTTAGTTATCACAAATAAAATAGCTGTTTTACTTAACACAACAAATTAAAGTTATCATGTCAACAATCCAACTGCTGTCATTAATAATTATTAATAAGTAAGATACCATCATCAACAGTCAGGCTTCAAACTTATGCTGTCAAGGTATAATTTATTATAAATTAAGCTAGTTTATTAGACGAAAAATAAATTTAAATTAAAAAAAATATGGTTGCCTGTAAAGTCGGTTTTACGGGCGAAGATTTACGTGACCACGTCTTTTTCTCGGTAGAATATTTATTGATATGAATATTATTAAATTGCACAATATTTTAATAATTTGAGTGATTTTGTTGAGGATAGGACGATGAAGACGTTGTCACGTAAAATTATTTTATATATTATTTATTTTATATTATATTATTGATGTTATTATTTTTTACAAAATTTATTTACAGACTTTTTTGATACATCAATTAGTTGCGGAGATATCGATCATTGAAGTTATTGTTTGCTACCAGTATTTTATATATACCTATATTTTTTTCAGTTATAAAAAAATACTATTTCCAATTGTGTCTACCAAGTATGGTCCAATGTACTGGCCTACATATTAAATAATAATAAGTACAGATAATGTTATGTGACGTCACTTCTGATTTTATATATTTTAATATTTTTAATTTTAAAGAATTAATTTGAAAATCAAAACACTTATTCAGATCGAAGGTTCAAATATTTGCTAAATAAATTTGAAATTAATTAAAATTTGTAATTGTAAATAATGAAGTTGAAAATTAAAACATTTACTTAAATTAGATGTTAAAATTCTTGCTCAACACATTTTAAATCAAGTTTTCTTATATCTGCCACTTTTTCTTAATATTTGTAATATTAAAGAATCAATTTGAAAACCAAAACATTGCTCGGCGGACCGATCATGTTTGAGTGGGAGAGAGACGCAAGGCATTCTATGTGTGTGTGACTCATTGTTACGTTACCGGGCGTTACACTTTTTCATAAGTGACTCCCAGCTTAACCTAATTTAAGACGTTGTCACGTCAAAAAATAACACATAATTCTTAATTATAAAATTATAACAAAAACAAAACTACCTACAAAACTCAAACACATGACGCAGTAGTAAAATTTCAAGCGTTGGAACTCCACGTCAATTACACAAGTTGGTGTGTTAATAAAACACACTGTTAGTTTTTCGTTTATTTCCTTCATTTTTAATTTTCGAACACTTTAAATGTACTTACATTATTATGAAGTCAAAATTGTTACGACTGTCATGTGAATATATTTTTTTCTAATCTGTCTATTTAACTATTGCAGTTACTTTGTCATCCTAGATATATCATATCTGCGAGAGATGCTTCGTACATAGGACTTAACTCTAAGCTAATCATCTTATAGCCTAAGTAAGATATATGTAACGTAATGTGATATACGTTAAATAGTTTAAGCTAATCACTATAGAGTAAACATTCAGAGATAAAATCTCTCTGAAAGTTTGTATATTAAAAAATGCAATTTGTTATTAGAATAATTAACACTTTATTAATTATACATTTTAGAATTAAAACTCACAACAAACATTAACTAACTAACTTTTAAGCGTACAATTCAAAACATGTAATTCTGATTTAGCTTAATTCTTTCAATTAAAAACTTGTCCGAAGATTTATATATTGATAGCTTTCTTATAACTGTCTCCCCGTTATTTATGTGCGCTTTAGGAACTAATTCTTATTAATCTCGATTGTCCTAATACCAACTGCAAAAACTTCCTTATCTTGGTCTCTAAATCCTCTAGTATGCCTTATATCCACCAAACCTACATTATCATCATCCAACATTCGATTCTTTGCTCTCCTATGCTCGATGCTCTCCTATTATACGTCTTCTCCGTTCAACTTCTTGCTTCTTTCTCTTTCGTGTTAGTCAAAACGAATATTTGGAATATAATTTAATCATGATACAAAATTCATATTGTCTTTATCTAAAATATATATGTTTGTCAATTTACAATTTTTGTCAAACATTATGCTTTAATAATATTAATATTTGTATGTATGTACTTTTACGTAAAAAGTATAGTGGCATGTTTATGTACCTTTTTGTTTATATCTATAAATGTTTACATATATAATATTTATCATATTTTTCACTTTTCGTTTCGGTTTTTATTAACGTCCTAAACATTTTTCACAATACCCAGAGGCATAAGGCAGTTTGCCTAAGTTTGCCTTTTGTAAAATAAAAACATTCAAGAGAAAGTAAATTTTAGTATTGTGTATTTAACACAAGTAAAATGTTTAACCAACCGATATGTTTCACCCGTCGAATTTTGTTGTGTTGACTACATCTAGTCATCTGATAATATTGCTATAACTTTAAACTGCAAAATATCTTACGTCATTTAAAAATTCAAGTAGCTTTTAGTTCTCTAATACATAATTTGTAATATACCTTATGGACTTCTAAAATATGTTTAATGACTTTCCAAATTCATAGAACTCTTTTTAATTTAAATGTATCTTTAAAATATAAGGAAATAAAACAACTAACCACTTCATTTACTAATCTATTTACAACCATTTAATTTCCAATATCCATAGTCAACCTCATTGATGAAACAATAGACCAATGATCAAGTATTATCTGTTGAACTAGCACAGCGCACCCCACAGACGTGTTGCTAGTGGTCGCAACACACGGGGGGGCTTTGTAACGTAATAGCTTTGACTGCGATGATTGACTTGCGAGCGGGGCTTACCTTTGTGCCACTTGGTATAGCCGACTAGTTGAGATAAACACGTAGTTACGAAATAATCTAAGGTAAGATACTAAGTCGTTATTTAACGAGTAAGAGTAACAGGTTTTACACGTAACATAAGACTCAATTTTAAAGCTTCTTAAAGTTTCTCATCACAATTTTTAAAGCTTCCTGCATACAGAATACGCAAATGGATTTTTGATAATGATAACTTTAGACGTGAATTCTATGACCGTATTTGAAATTCAAATTTTACAACTGTCACTTGAATACATGTGAAGTTTTTACAACATTATGCAGGAAAGGATATTAAGAATACGAAAGTGCAAAATGGGTTTGGAATATGTGGTAATAAATTCAATCAATATCACTAATCGTGTATCTTAAGAATCTCGAAGATAAAAATATTGTAACGGACAGAGCCTTCCTAGTTATTAAATATTTTAAATTATAAATAAGTTATATGTTAAAAAATAAAGTTTGTCGATTATAAGAATCTCTTTATGACTTTTTATGACACGTACAATGTTTTAGACCTTTTATAGACTACATCAGGTAATGTAAGCAACTAAAATAAACTATCAAACGTCCTCTTTACTATAAGGTATGTCATAGCACTAGAAATATAATGAATAAACAATTTTAAATATAAACAAACATATTTTTATAACAAAACTAATTAAAGACTAAAATAGAATTATATATTAATTACTTGATTTTATAGGAAACTCGTTAAACGTTTGTGTAAACGTTTGAGTACAATATATTGTTTAATTTAATTGTTATTGAAAAATACATTACTTCTATAGATATATAAAATAAACAAAATAATTAATTAAATAATTATTTTACAAGTTTTATATACAAACAAAAAAGTAACAAATCTAAAAAATGTTACCAAGGTAAAGGTTAAATTTTTCTTAATAAAAAAGAAAAAATAAAAACAGTGACATTCTTTGGTGAACCAATGAACGAAAATCACAAGAATTCATATTTATTACACTATAAATGTGAATGGAAGTTAATTAAAAAATAATCTTCTCATACATGAGACTTAATTACTTTCGAACTACATTTTAATACGAAATACAAAAATACTGCCTTTTTATTATATATATTTTTTAATAATTCTGATCAAATCCGATGTATTGTATAAAGACCTCGGTTCAAGTATTATTATTGTTTTCTATATCTTTATAGTATGGTATATATTTTACAATTGTATCGAATAGTATAGTACTTTAGAAATCATGAAGAAATTAATAAAAAAAATAATAATAATTGCGCAATTTACATAATTCATCTAATTTAATCACGAGGTTAAATCTAACACAGTTAATAAGCTAGATAAGGTACTCGAAGATCACACCATCATTCACTATTCATACCTAAAAAGCTTCCAATCTTAAATAAAACTTGGGAGACCTGGTGTTGCATTGTGTTAAGTATGCAGAATAATATTACAAAGACATATGAGTATGTAGCAGTAAATATAACTTAGTTGTAGTTTAATGTCACCTTTGATTCCCTAAAAGCTATATGTGTGCATATAATATTGCTACATTAAAAACAGTTTCTTCATTTATCAAGATGTGTCACTTAATACACCATCATAAATTTATTGATATACTTATTGTTGGTTATAAAAACGAACTCAATATATTTTCTTGTTTTAAGGGAAGAAGAAGAAGAAGAAGAGAAAACACAGACAATATTGCATTAAAATATTTTTTCATTTTTAAAATGATTTAAACAGTCTGTGTAAAATTTATATATACATTGAATTTATATAAGTAATTGGAATAAGATTCAGTTTAGTTATATATTTAGTTAGAATCTATTAAATATCTTACTTTTTAAATACAAAGCGTGTCTTTGAAAAATGCTGTAAACATTAATCAATTATTAGCATATCTTAAACTCCTTATCTTCTTCATATAGTATATTTAACGAAGTTGAAAATATGAGTCAATATTAATAAAGATATGATTTTCACATAAATATAGTTTTAATAATATCTAACATGGATGTATGGACAAAACCAGTCAACAATACCTACTGTGATAAATGTTTTACAATTTTATAAAAAAAATAAATTAAATACGTTGACTACGAATGAATAGTTTTACTTTAAACTAAATAGTTAATTTAACTACTTTTTAAATGGTGATTCCTGTGCCTGCGACTTCGTACGCGTAGATTTCGATTTTGATAAAACGTACCTTTTGTACTTACCATTGTATGTAAAAACTATAAACCTTCAAACTGGTAAGCAGCGATGGTACAACAATAAGAGATTATTATTAACTTCTTTATTTGTTAACCGATAAAAAAAAATAAAAAATATATATAAAGTGAATATATTCTCGAAAACTGCATCCAAATCGATTAATCCGTTTCTGAGATAAGCGTGCACAAACATACAGACATACAAACATTCAGACAAACTGAGAAACCACTGTTTTGGGTTCTCTTGCTTTTTTAATATTTCCCATGTACAGAAATGGATCAGTGACAATTTTATTATACGTAGAGATAATATTGTAAAACATATATTTATCTTCAGCTATTTAGGATGATTTATAGAATGATTTTAAATAACTAAAGATACCTAAATATAATTTTATATGTTTTTTGATTCTACGATTTCGAAAACTATCATAGTTTTCGTAACGTCAAAACTCGTACTAGGAATACAGTTTTCAACCAACTGATACAATTCAACTGCCTAATCTCACTCTTCTGACTACCTCCAGTTAACGGGATATTGCAAGTTCACTATTTTTTGCACTAAGTGTTTTACAATTTTAAACATTTGGCTTTTAGTTAAGTTATTTTTAACTATAAAATAGTTTCATAGATTCTACTTACTACTATTACATCCCTCAAGATGGCATCGTCTTTTAGTATATTATCAATGTGCCTTATTACCGTGTGTCTGCACATAGACATTCCGAGATGCATCTTCCTTCAAACAAGAACTGAATGGATGAATTTAAAATTTAAATTACAAAAATTATCATCCAACTCCATGCTAGTGAAGACTTGCAATATTTTACGTACGCTGTAAAATATATTATAACTATCCAGAAGACTATTACTACTACTAGATATTGTGGAACTTTGATACAACTACATCAGTCTAATAATTATTAATATAAAGCGGACATATATAATCTGAAATATAGATAACATTAGTGACGTTGTCACTATTATTTATTGCTTTAGGAGAATCATGGGAATATAATTTCCATAGTTTGAATAAATCTACTAGAGGAATTAAATTTGTATCCTCTTGCCTTGATACTCTATTGTTTTTTTTAATTACAGTAACGGATTGGTAATTTTTGACTGACACATTCATTTTTTTTTATAATAAATGGTTTCTTATTAAATAATATATAAAATATATAAGATATATATAAAATATATAAGATATTTATACTATCTACAGATTTTGAAATATTTTTATAAAAAAGAAATACTAATATTAACTGAGGCAACGTCGGAAGTGTTCTGGATGTGTCGTCAATTTACAATAATTTGATTACAACACACTTGTGTTGCGTGAATGTTTAATGAAATATCACCAAAGGTATATATTTGATGAGAATTTATTTAGGTATCACAAATGAAAGAGCAATTCTACTAAAAAGAAAAAGTATGAGTTACCATCATTTTAACATTAAAATTATAAAACTTATTACAAAAACAAAAGTAGCTTTAAAATTGAAACACATGACGCAGTAGTAAAACTGCAAGCGTTAGAATTTAACGTCAATTACACGAGTTGGTGTGTTAACAAAACACACTTGTGGTGTGTTAACAAAACACACTTGTGGTGTTTCGTTTATTTTATATTATTAGCTACTTTTGCTATGCATTACTATAATAAAATACTATTACAATATTATCAATTTAGATTGCTTATGTTAATTAAATGTTGTTTTTTAGTTAGGTCCACTTAATTATTTTATTTACTTTATCATCATCATCACTTCATCTTATAGGCTAAGTAAGAAGTATGTCACATAAAATTTATTAAGTGGTTTAAGCTTAGCACTATACTTAGCACTAAGCACTCAGAGATTATATCTCTTTGAAGATTTGTACATTTAAAAATACAAATTATTATTATAATTAATAAATGAAAGCGTATTATATCTCTAAAACTTATGCGAACTGTGTTCTGTATTCGTCTTTTTAAGAAATACTTAAAAATAACTATATCATCCCGAAATAATTAAATTCATGCAAAAACTAGAAGCTTTGTATGTTTTGTTTTTAAACAAAATAAATGCAAATTAGTAATAGAAAAATATTATGTATATATTATGTTATAACTTATAAGGGTGACGTAAATAAATATATAGGTATAATGTTTAAGGAACTGATACATTTTACCCATCGAATGTCGTTTTGCTGACTACATCAAGTCAACTGATGAAAGCATCTTCACTATATTGTACACTGAAATCTTACGTCATTTAAAAATATATGTAGCTTCTAATACAATGTCAATTTCATTTGTCATACAACAAATACATAATTCGCAATTTACATTATGGATTTCTAAAATAATTTTATTAAACTGGTTTAATGGCTTTCCAAACTCATAGAACGCTTTGTTGTTAATAAAATAAAAAATATATTATAAAAACCTACAAAAATCCGATATCCATAGTCAATCTCCCGGATGTAACAATAGACCAATGATCAACGTATTATCTGTTGAACTAGCACAGCGTACCTCACAGACGTGTTGCTAGTGGTCGCAACACACGCGGGGGCTTTGTAACGTAATAGCTTTGACTGCGATGATTGACTTGCGAGCGGGGCTTACCTTTGAGCCACTTGTTATAGCCGACTAGTTGAGATAAACACGTAGTTACGAAATATTACAAGCACGTCTGGATACTATTCCATTTTTATTAAAGGTATGTCGTTATTTATTTTGCTTTTAATATATATATAAAGCAAAGTCTTTGCACGTAATATAAAACTCAACTTTAATGCTTCTTAAAATTCCTCATCACAATTTTTAAAGTTGCCTGCATACAGAACACGCAAATGGATTTTTGATAATGACAGCTTTAGATGTGAATTCAATGAGCGTATTTGAAATTCAAATTCTAAAACTATCACTTGAATACACGTGAAGTTTTTACAACATTTTGCAGGAAAGGATATTTGCTGGAACAAAAATATAAAATGAATTTGAGAATAAGGAATATTGGTGTATATTTATACTATTATATGTATTAAGAAATATATCAGAATAAATAGAGCCCCATAATTATTATATATTTTTATCGCAAAAATAAGTATTTTTAATTTCATTGTGTTATCATTTTATTTTCATTTCATTTAATTTCAATTTACACAACATTTTAATTACAGTTTTATGATAATGTATGTATATAAACATATACTTTTTTCACAAGACGAACATTGTTCATTTGTATCTATTGCAAAATGTTCATTCTTTATAAGTAACGAATGAACATTTTAATTGTGACGAAAATAAATATTATTTCTATTGAAAGTATGAATTGACATTGTATTATTTTACATGGTTTAAATAGCGACAAAAAGTGAAATTATTCTTTGGTAAATAAATAAAAGAAAATCTGAAGAGTTTACATTTAATACACTATAAAGGTAAATGTTGTAAGTTAATTAAAATATAATCTTCACGTACATGAGAATTAATTATTTTTCGATTGAAATTTTAATATGAAATTAAAAAACACTGCCTTTTATAACGACTTTAATTTTAATAATTCAGATAAAGTCCTTGTATTGTATAATGACCTCGGTTCGGATAATGTTATTTTTTCTATACATATATATATTATAGTATATTTTTACACTTCTATAGAACAATATAGCATGTATTTAATAAAATTAATCTGTGTCACATTAAACCTCAATACATTGGACAGTTTGAAATATATTGTATTTTATGAATGTCATTTATAGCCAGATATTTGAACTAACTAAAGTATTACTTACGAGTATAATTATCACGTGTCATTTGATAAGACCTGGAAGACCTGGTGTTGCATCGTGTTAATATGCAGTATAATATTACAGAGTCATGTAGCAGTAAATATAACTTAGCTGTAGGTTAATGTCACCTTTGATTTCGTAACAGCTATTTGTGTACAAATAATATTCCTACATTTACAGGAAATATCATTATTATGCACGAGATGTTACTTAATATAATTCAAAACATGCATGAAATTGCAATTTTCGAGTATTAATATCAATAGAAATGTATATTTAGATCCTTTAAATATAGTATAATTTTATGAAAATAGTTTATAATTCCTAAAACATAATATTGTATTATAGGACATTACTAACAAAACTATAAACACAATTATTTGTAATTAATTGGCCACCTCTTGCAGGCAGCCTCTCTTAATCAATCCCAACAAAATTTGTTCCAAGACTTTTTTCAAATATTGATAAACAACACCAAAAACCGAAACAAAACATTTTTTGTAAAATACTTCTTAAAAGGTCAACGCACGGGCGCCATACCTACGCCCCGAGTTAAGGCTAGTTTAGATGCAACAAATAAATTTTGTATGAGTAAAAGAGAAGCCAAATTAATTACTAATAACTCTGTATAATATCAGTACAATATCATTTAACATAAAATACACAATTTCTGGAAACAATTATTTACATCAATAATGTAAATTTTTATTTTATTCATTCCACAATCATAAGAAATCAGACAAGTTTAAAAGTTAGATAAAAAATATGTGTGTGTCTATTAGTGTACACATGTAAAAAGTGAAACTTCTTTATGACATGTAAATATAATTCACATTTTCTTTTAAATGTGACTAAAGTGACTTGAAATAAAGATGGCGCGTAACAGAAAAACGTCATAATTTTCATTAATATTAATTAATTAAAACGTAAGAAGTGAATCGACTTTCTGACGTATAATATTTTCATAGAAGAAACACATAAGTACCATAAAAACAGACAAATGTACAAAATCCACTTTAAAAATAATAACTTTAGGCTTCTTAACATGTTGGATCGTCACTATATCACAAAGAAAATTATTCTTCATCATGGTTTCTACTGTTTCGAGTCGTTGTTCGTTCTAGATATAGCAAAACAGGCCTTGTAAAGATCAGGACCCCAGTGCATTTCTTAGCCAAAACTCGTATTTCTTTTCATTCTTACTTCTTCTATTTCAGACAATCAATGTATTTAAAAAATATTATAAATTATATTTCATAATTTCTTCTTCATGTTATAATCTTGAATTTATTTAATAATTTCAATAGCAAGTCCATAAAATCGTATTGTCCAGTATGTAATTACAATTCATTATTTAATCATAAAACTCTAATCCGATAATTTTATTTTTGGTTAATGTAAATTGTGTTTTGTAATCCACATACTTGTTATTTTGATTATTTAGTATTTCCATAGCAACATGGTGTAAAAGAGTTGAAGCTATACGAAAAAAGCTGGCGCGTAACGGAAAAATGTCACGCGTAACAAAAAAATGTTACACTGAATTTTTTTCCAACCCCGATAAAGAAGTTTCACTTCAAAAATATAAATGCTTTATATATATTTATATGCGTTAATTGTGAGTAGTAGACAATAACAAAAACAATATTTTTTTCTTACTTTATTTACTTAAAATTACCAATGATCGTCGCTCACCATGCAACCATATCTACTTTCTGTAAGCTTCATAACAGATTTTTCATCTGATACAACAAAATTGTTATCTCTATCAAATGTAAGACCATGCAGATTCTTCATTTCTAACACACTCATTAATCCTTTTGCCTTATTTATTAAAAACAAACCTAAATTGGTGCAAATATAAACCTCCCCATTATTATCTTCAACGATTTGTCTCACTGTTATCAAGTCATTCACAACTTCAATGCTATTTATGATATTATTATATTTATATAAACCAGTTTTGTTTGCGAAATATATTAATTGATCATTATTTATATGAAAGTGATCAATTTCCGTTTGTTCAAATTCCTTTACTATAGCAAATTCTCCATCGACTTCTATGTGTAATTTTTGGTCTGGATAGCTTATATAAAATAGATTTTTCCTATAAAATAAAGACCAAATATTGACACCCTCTTGTTTGTAGAAATCGGCTAATTTTGTGTTCATATTATATTTGTAAATTCCATCGCTACCGCCTAGATAAATATCATCAAAGACTTGATCAATGGCAACAGCACAACCTCCTCTAATACCGACAATTGTTTGAGATTCTTTACTAAATAAATTATAATATGCTAACTGGAAATCTACATCAGAATACATTTCTGGAACTGTATAGCTAAAAAATAGGGTATTCGACCCTTTGTGAATGTTTAAATTGTACGGTCTTCCAATGTCAGTCCACAGAAGCTCCTTCTCGTACCAATCATCACCAATTTTTATTCTGTTACACGTTTTGTTTGGTAAACACTTTGCTGGATACACAAACAATATAATTAGAAAAGCTATGAAATCCATGTCTGAAAAAGACCAATATTATATTAGTATAACAATTAAATCCCATCCTATTTCATTAAAAATTTAATTTCAAGTCTTAGAAAACTTCAAACAAATAAGAACCTTTACGTTGATTAACCTCAACAATGTAAGATTTAACTCTTAACTTATATTTGAGTTGCAATCAGAAGAACTAACAAAGTTTTACTTAATTTACTTGGTGGATACATACAACAATTGGATATATTGTTACGAAGGAAGCATATCAATTCACGAATGAACTTTGACTTTGGCAAGGATATACAGACGCGTGGCATGCAGCCAATTTTAATTTCCTTACAAAATAAATCCTCTTCCTAGAGAAATGACTTATTTTCTTATTAAGAACAATGTAACAAATTCAGCAGATTAGATTTTGATTTAATATATATGTATGTTTGAAAATTTATATTAATTCAACGTCTTGCATTATCATAAGAAATATAACTGTACTAAAATATTCCAGTTTATTTAGGATTTTTATTTCTAAAAAACAATGCAGCTATTTACATCTTCAAAAATAGACTAAAAAAGAAAGTACAAAGTACAAAGTCGTTATGGTCACATCCGACTGAAGTTGTGGCAAGAATTATGTCCACATTTTCATACATTTAATAGCTATGCTAATTCTTTGGACAAAAACCAGTTTTTTGTCATCAGAATAAGTTGTAGTATTTAATTTTAAAGAATATTTACATACCTGCAGACCCATTGATGATTGCTATTAAATTCCACAAATTTCACTAAACAAATTCAAGTAAATGCTTCTCATTACTAATTCATATACCAATAACTCCTTTCACTCTAAGAGCCGTATTGAGATAATTTTTGTCACTTTTGTTTATAGCATTGTTCAAAATTGTTTTGAGATGGTATGTATAATGTTTTTATTAGCTATTAAAAACAATAAACCATTTCGATAATAAAAAGGTAAACTATTTTAAATATAGATTACATTATACATTATAGATTACATTGCTTGTGTCTGTTTTTATACAGCTTTATTTAGTATTATGAAACTTCTAATTTAACATACAAATATTCAAATTATTGAATAATAATTAACTTATCATATAGTCCCTTAAGCCCTTTTCTTCTATTTGTGGTGGTATATTTTTCTGTTCATAACAAGTAACACTTTTTGAACTTGGAAGTAATCTATATATTGCATTTTTATCTGAATAAACTACATGATCGTGTTCATCAAACGTCATACCAAACGCATTTTCTATATCCGCTACCTTCTTTATTCTCTGGTATGGTTTATCTTCTACGTATATTCCTGTACCACCACAAAAATATATATCTCCGTATGAATCTTCTACAATTTGTCGAACCGCGATTTCGTCGTTCAATACAATTGTACTTTTGCCCACTCTCTCTACTTTATACAATGCTGTTTTATTTGAAAAATATACATCTGATTGTTTGGAAACGAAGAAATTATCTACTTCTATTTTAGAGGCTTCGGCAACTTGTACAAATCTGTCGTCGATGTAGACATAAAGCTTCTGTGTCGGATAGTCTATGTAATAGAAGTTTTTCCTTACGAACAAACCCCAAATTGACTTGCCTTCTTCCGCGAAGAATTCAGCGGACTTTGTTAAGAAATTATACTTATATATACCGTCATGGCCTCCGAAATATATATCGTCGTTACCCGGATCGTACGCAATCGCGTAGCCCCCCGGGACTCCTTTAATTTTTTTACATAACTTTTTACTTAGATTACACCACATAATCTCAAAATCTACTTCCGTTCCATTTTGAATTGTATGACTGAAAAATAGGGTTCCAGAAAATTTATGCAAAACCAAATTATAAGGTCTGCCAAGATTTTCCACCAAAACTTCTTTGTCGAAGTAGACATGGTCGAATATAAGACCGTTGCATGAAATATCGTCTTTTTTGGCACTGTATATCATTGTGACGCTAGGTAGAAATAACAGTAGGAATAATAGCATTTTATTGCGTTTAATTCCTTATTATCCCTTATGTAAGTCCCAGGAAAAATGTTGAATGTAATCTGTTTTCGTCCGTTTTACTGTCTTTTAGTCTCCCGTCGCAATCTACTAGAACGTACTAAAACAAAAAAAAAATCGTAAAAAAACATTGCATATTTTCAATTAATGTTCACGGAGTTTTGATTTGTTTAATAGCAGTACAAATAACATAACATTACCAATTTTCTTTATAACGGATTCATTATTATGAATAATTTTATTCAAATGTAACTTACATTAATATTTAGCAACACAATTATGAATATTAATATTCAAATGTGACTTACATTAATATTTAGCAACACAATTTCAAAACTGATGTGATATATTGTACTGATACGTCCATTAATCACAAACGTCCAGAAGAATTGACTTTAAATATGAATGATGTATTGTTTAATATATGAAAACAAAACAAAATACAAACAATTTACTGTCAACGTTAAATAAACACGATTTATTTAATAATTTGTTGGAAAGCAGATATCGTTTGAAATAATTTGTCATTTACCGTCGGATGAACAACTTTAAAAACGTTAACAATGGTCTGTCGTTTCATAGATGCAAGGTACTTGACAAAAAACTTTGACTTTGCTCGTCACTCTTTTGCAATATATAGCCTGATGATTTATTCTTCTATAAGGTACGTAATAAATGTCTCAGAACACTATTTTTCTACGTTCAGTGACTTTTGAAGTTAATAAAGAGTTCATAAATCATCTTGACGTGACGTAGCAAGAAATGAATATTTTGTAAATTGATGTCTTCAATTGTAACATTATGACTGAAATGAAAAAGTCTCGACACTTTTTATAAAAAAACATTATATAGAAGTTAATACAGAAAATAAAATATATTTTTAAGTTGCAAGACTTAATCTTGTGTTAAAAACATAATATAGAAGTTAATACAGAAAATAAAATAGATTTTTAAGTTGCAAGACTTAATCTTGTGTTAAAAACATAATATAGAAGTTAATACAGAAAATAAAATAGATTTTTAAGTTGCAAGACTTAATCTTGTGTTAAAAACATAATATAGAAGTTAATACAGAAAATAAAATAGATTTTTAAGTTGCAAGACTTAATCTTGTGTATCTGTTCCTCATTCCTCATATAAAATAATGATTTCGTTTCGGTACATACATATAATAATAATATCACCGGACAAATTACACAAATTGATCTAACCCCTAAGTAAGCATATTATTTGCTTGATGATTTGATGCTTCTTAGCATTCCATGGATTCACCGTGCGGGCGCCGGGCCCATCGCGTTGCAAGGAGAGAAGTGCAAATACTGAGAATATATGTAATAAACGACGAATTTATATGCTCAGAACATACATGCCTGTCTCTGTCGGGAATCGAACCGTTTACGTTACGTTAAGCGTTTGCGCTAACCACTTGATCAACGGGGCGGCACATACATATGAATGTTTTGGAAAAACAATTTAGGGTCTAACTTCCACATATTATTAACACATATAAATTTAAATTTATTTTTTGTTTAATTGTTTTGTTACCATTTTGGATACTTGTATTAAGGAGAAGAGACTGCCATCCGAAACACAGCTAAAGCTAGTTTGAATGTCAGAGGATTAATTAACAACAATGTTTTATGTAAATGGTCAATAAAGATACTTATTTTTATTTATTATTAAATAAAGTTACATATAAATTATTCATAAACATGCAACTCAAGCACAATGTTAGCAGGTTTAAATAATTAGGGCTGGTAATGAGTAGAGCATGAATATAATCATATTCAGTGTCAGTTACCGCTAATTTATTTAAAGTCATGCGGGAAAATATTTGCATCACGAAAATTGTAGTTGTACGTGCGGGTGGGACCTTTGTGACGAGCGGAGCGGTTTTTAGACTAAACATTTGTGGTGGTTTTTTCTATTTGAATGGCTGTTAATTTTTGATTGAAAAATAGATGCAATTGATAAAATTTTTGCTGTTTAGAAACATATTACGAAATATTATAAGCAATCTATAATATTATAATGTTTTTCGATATTTTAGAGTTTGTTAAAGATGTTTGATGTTTTTTTTTCGTGGCTGTCTTAAACATTATAAATAGATACACAGATACGTATTATATGTATCTTTAACCGCCCCGTTGGTCGAGTGGTTAGCGCAGACGCCTAACGACAGCGACGCAGTTGGGCTCGGGTTCGATTCCCGACGGGGACAGGCGTGTATGTGACGAGCACAGATGTCTATATTTCTGGGTTTGGTCGTTTATTAAATATATTTTCAGTATTTGTAATTTGTATTTCTATGTATTTGTATCGTTATCTAACACCCTTAACACAAGCAAATAATTTGCTTACTTAGGGGTTAGATCAATGTGTATAATTTGTCCAGTGTTATTATTCTGATTATTATTATATATTGCATACAACATATTTTTTATAAATAAAGTTCCAAATAGTAGCTTTTAACAATAAGAAACACAATTACCTATGCAATAAAATGTTAATATATGGATTCTTTACTTTACGCTCCTCTACTCTATCCGCTTACCGCTCAGTTTATGAAAATGAAGTCAATACTATTTCACATTAGATTGGATTAATTACGCTCACCTTTACACGTTGTAATAAGCGCTTTGATAAAACTTGTATGATCTAAATAAAACAAAAATTTTATAAGTTTGGATTTCAGCTGAAAGTGGATTATTTTGGCAGTTACGAGAGTTTGTATTAATAAATTTGTTTATATGAGACTAATTGACATCCATTCTATATGTTGAACAATTATATTGTTTTGTGATATGAATATTTTATGAAACAATATGACCTTATTTTATGAAAAATTATAATTTTATAGCCGAATATTTTGAACTATGTACTCTACGTGTGGAACATTATGTTTGTATTTGTTAGTAAACTAGCTTAAAAAACTTTGACCTGCTCTATATATATAAAATAAATTGTATAGTGAAGTATGTGAGAAACATACACAGTTATACCTTTTCACTAAAATATACATACATTGAAATAGCAAATAAATCCACATGACAATAACAAAACTTAATTACATGTTAATTAATTTTGTATAATGTCGACTCGTGTTTATTTACACTAGAAGCTTTGTAAACATATTTTAAATTGGACATTCTATTAAAGCACAGTTCAATTTTAACAGGCTGGCGTAAAAGCATCAAATTCAATAAATTACTTGCAAACAGTACGATATCTATTATTAACATCTCAGCTTACAAAACATTCAAAAACAATCGCTTGACTCAGATGACCTTTGATTAACCTGACAAAGGTTTTGTTATCAAACAGAGCTGTAAGGCTGGTTACACAAGAACTTTTAAAATTATTATTTTTTTTTTTATTTTAATTTTATGGACATAATATGAAAGTTGCATATGTGTAAGGAATAAGAGGGATACAGGCGACTAAAACACAGAAATAAAGGGTATGGGTTTCTACACCTACTTAGTTTTGAGAATAACGTATCCAACATAATTTACCTAAGTAAGGTAAAACTTCACTCCAATCTTCAGCTTTCGTTATGCTTTTATCTAAAGAAATATTTAATACATATTGGGTAGTAAAATAAAAAACTTACACATAATTATTTTTCAATTCGTTAAAATTTTAAAACAACTGTATTTATCTGTTAAAAATTTTAATTGCAATTATGCTATGTTAGTTATTAGTCCGATCATATAACAGAGTTAATTCCTACTTCAAGATTTTATTTTTACAAATTATATTCTTGAAGTAAGAATTGAAGTCAATTGTAGAAGTTCGTTTATTCTACATGATCGACCGGTTCTCGTATTGCTCAGTTAACTCGATTGTTACTCGGAAATGAATTTTCACTGACCTCTCCAAAATTTGTTGTGTTAAATATAAAGAAATAAAATATTACTTTTCATTATATTTAGTACGTTTTCAGTTTTACGAATCTAATTTCAGCAACATTGCAATAAGGAAGAAATTATTTTTTGATGAAAGTAATATACATAAAAATCAGGGATTTTAATATAACTATGTTTTGTCAAGTTCTTATTTCTCAAGTTTATTTTACATGTAATTAAAAAATTAACAAAATAAGAGTTTGTCTTTCTTCTTGTTTTTCTGCGTATTAAATATTTGGTGTATTTGTCCCTAAAACATTAAATGTTCCAGCGCGATAGTCAATATCAAGATATAAAAAAATCTACCTTTTTTTTAAAACTTAATATACTTTCGAAGATATTTAAGGTACCAGCGTGCTTTTATTAAAGGAATTGAAAATAATACCTCTTTCGCTTTAAAGCCCAAAAACAATTAAAAGTTTAATTAATTTTGATACAAACTAAACTTTAATTTCCAATAATATTAGACGAAACCCAATTTAACTACAGAAGAAAATATTTTACAATATTTGATTTTAAGGAAATTATTTTAATAGGTATTTTTAAATAATATGGTATTTTCTTTTAATAGAAAACTTACATAGAAAATATAAATTACATTATTAGGTGACAGTTGTTAAAAAAATTTCAGTACATATTCAATTAAAATGTCAGTAAATATTTCAAAATACTAATTTTCTAGTACTTTATTATGTGATCATTTTAAATTTATTAGAATTTAACGATGACGATGAGACTTAAGAAGGTTTAAGTAACCTTTTTTATTGATGATAAAAACTAATATAAGTATTCATATATTATAATAACAATAAATATTGTTTATTTAATCATTATATAGATATACAAACAAACAAACAACAATGTTATCGTATCGTATGAGTGAGTAATAGAATATTATTACATTACATATTTCTTAGTATTTTAATGATATTTATCACGTAATAAATGATCACTATTTTAATATCCATTTACTTCAAAAGCTTGGTAGTAACTCTATGGTAGTACTCTACTCAATAGCTTGGTAGTACAAAGAAAAAAAAGTATATATTTTTTATTTGTGTATATGTATTAATTTGTTAATAGTCAAAGAACTGATTTAACGCTCACATAAACTTGATTTTTACAACAAGATATTTTTTTTAACGAATCGTACCTAACAATATTTTTTAATAGTTTACAGTGATGAAATAACTACTTAATATTAATGGAAAGTTTATAACCTAAACGTCCTAACTTGAAGTTCCAACACTAACAATATAAAGTAAACTAATATTTTACGTGCTTCGGACTTCTGTTACTAATACGTTAGACTACACCCCACTGTGTAGGCTCTTCTCACTACAGGGTGTTACCTAGGTGTACCCTTTGTCTACAAATATTTATCAACATCTTACAAAATATAATAAAATAATATGTTATATTTAAAAAATAGTATTTATATAAAGAAAGAATATAATTTATACATTTATTTCAAAAGTATTGTTTAAAAAATATCTAGCAAATAAATAATTATTATTGATTTTAAAAAGATTTCTATTAATGGCGTCTACAAAATTTATTTATAAATATTCTTATTTTTATTTCCTATGTTGGGAATACTTCGTACTTCGATTCTACTATTTGAAATTTTATGTCAAATTAAAAAAAAAACGCTAGTGATGTTCCCATTTTTTCCGCGTCTGTCAAAAACAAGTTAGAACAAGTTACAACTCGGTGGGTATTATGCAAATAGGGAGTTACGAGCTTAGAATATACCAGATTCCCCACAGCTTTGTGAGGAATGGTTTTGTAAAACTTGTTTCTCTCTCAAGTAGTGGTAGCGTTTAAATTATGTATATTTAAACATAATTTAGTAATTATTTATCATGTATGGACTATGGTTCTGAATATAATTCATAACATATATATAGATAAGATTAGATTACATTAGATTATCAGACGGATATACAGTTTTACCAGCGTTCCTGGCCAGCTCTTCTCAGCAGAACAGCATTCCGAGTTGGTGGTAGCTTACTCACAGACTGACTATACTGACCAATTTAATGTAATTGACGATGTGTCAAAAGTGCGTGTAAATGCCTACTTGAATAAAGATATTTTGAATTTTTGAATTTTTACCTTACAATTCAACTACATTTATGTATTAGAAAAAACAACAAAAAATAAACTAATAATGTAGTTAAACCGAATCCAATGTTTTCATACATGAGCAAACTTAATAATAAATATATCAAAGAAACTTAAGCTTGAGGAAAATAAAGATTTATTACATTAGTGTAAATCCCCCGGGTTCATAAAAATTTATGGTCTTCAAAAGTGAACGGATTATTGATTACTTAATGTGTAATTAAATTATTTTTTTTGACGCTGGCCTATTTTTCTCAAGCTATTTTGCTAAAGCAATATATTTTATTTTTATCAATAGTGTTTAATTTACTAAATGTTGATAACCTACTTCTTCACTTTCATCTTTCTCTATTCTTTTTCTTTATTCTTACTGTTATTCTTACTCTAATGTTCAGATTCAATACAACAGTGAATGATAATAATAAATGATACATTACATTACATTCTACAATTTTTACAAACACTATCTGCCTAAACAAAAAAACATGACATATTTTATATTTTGATATTATATCAAATGTTTTATTAAAGAATTCAACTGGAAAAGAAATGTTATTAAAAAAAATAGAATTGCGACATATACAATCAATATATATAAGAAAACGTTATTTGTATTAATATATAATGAAAAATAAACGACAACTGGGAGCGACAACTGGGAGACCGTCGCTCTACCAACTGAGCTACCGCATCGCTGTCAGCCTCGGTGAATTAGGCATTCTATACCTATGTGTTCGTCTTTATATGGACGGTGGGGACATTTTTTCAAAGATTTTTATTAATATCATTTTTAGTTTTAAACACTTAACAAAAGAATTCTTTCCTTCGAATGAATTACGATCTAGATTGCAACTAATTTAAAAAATATTTCGTTAGGTTTGTGAAACAGTGGTCACAATAAAAAATACCCGGCTGAGTTTGTTGTGTTTCCTGTCAGACCAGGGTGCGATTAAAAAATTCGAAGCTTTAATTTTAATTTAAACTAGGGAATGTTTTCCGTGTCAAGGCTTATTCAAATAAGTATGTTGTCAAAATAGCCCCTCCTAACTTTGACGTAGGTACACAGGTGATTTCCGTTATGGATTCAAAGTGAAAAAAATATAAATAAACAAATAATTAGAAAAATAATTACTAATAAGTTAACCCTACAAGAAAAACATGGCAGGTAAAAGGAGGTCAGACAAATTGAGGAATTCGCAAAATATTATAAATTCTGTGCTGATTCAAATATATCAAGTGAATTAATGCAACACAATGCTTTTACCTAAATCTATTTCATGAGAAAAAAGGAAATTCGAGTTCGTCATATGTTTATGAGAGTGTGGTAACAAACACATTTGTTAAATAAATTACTATAGACGTGCAGTAGTTTTAGGGAGGTTCTGAGGTTTATCGATATCAATGTTTTAATCTTCCTATTGGCTAACTGGTTATTTCAAAACAAGGAATGATATTATTATTTATAGATCATTTTATGTTAAATTATCGTATCTTATTGGTCGTAAATTTATTTATGATATTTTTTATTACGACACATGCTAGGTGGTTTGTTTTGAATTACTGACGTATCGTAACAGAAAATACGATATAGTCTCAGTAAAAACAATGAAACAGGGATTTTACATTCAAGAGATTATTAACGATGCTTGTGAAAATAACTATGCGTCTGCTTAAAGGTAATCTATTTCAATAACATTAATTATAGATAAATAAAACATAAATACCCTAAAGGAAGGAATCTCAAAACCGAAATATTAAAAATATATAATATATTAAATCTAAGTACAAGTTGAGTATAAAGTTGCTTATATCGACAAACAAATAAGGTTCATAGTAAAGAGTCCTGTACATCCCTCTGTAGTAAAAAGGTTAACTCTCTGCAAAGTGATTCATGGGACCGATTTTTAACAACCTCTAAAGGTTTCAACGAATACAAAATACTGGTAAGCCAAAGATTTATAATTCAGCTAGCTTCACACCGTCTATTTCAGGAAAATGTAATGTTTTCCTGTTTTTCACTTTTGAAAATAATGTTTAGGAAAGTTAAGTTGTATTTGTGTTTAACTAACTAATGTCAGTTACATCATTTACCTCAATTACAATTAAAATCTTAAAACATCTAACATCATTAAAAAAATTTACAAATTCAATCAATTTTAGATTTACTTTAATTATCAGACAAGACTTTATGTTTTTCAATAAAAATATTTTATTTTTCCGAATTAAAATTATCCTGTATGCTGGCTTGAAACATAAACAAACTCTACCAAAATTAACCAGGTTATGGCATAAGTTGAACAATTAGAGGAAAACTATTTTCATTAAGGTAACATAAATAAAAGCAAATCGGACAGAGCGAGGCTACTTATTCGTTAGATTAAAAATAGTAAAAAAGAGTATAATAAAAAAGGTTTTTTATATTTAATTAATAAAATGACAAAACAAAAAGCAACAGTGTTAACACTATTGACGTATTGAGAAATACTCTAAATGTTATAAATTCTGTGCTGAATTCAAATATATCAAGTAAATTAATTCAACAGAATGCTTTTACCAAAATCTATTTTTCATAGGAAAAAAGATAAATCAAGTTCCTCATATTTTCATAAGAGATGGTCTATGGTTTATCGATGTGTCGATCATACTAATGGCTATCTAGTTATTATAAGTACTTCTGAATAAAGAATAATGTTATTTTATCTATCTTTTTATATTTTATTTACATGTGAAAACACACTGACAGTAAATTTATTTATGACGTTTATATTATAATACGTGCCAGGTGGTTTGTTTTCAATTACTGAAATATATCGCATCATAAAAAAGGATGTTGTTTCAATAAAAACAATAAAACATAATGATATTACACTCTAGAGATTCTTAACGTTTTTTATGTAAAAAGAGGGGAAAGCTTAATGTTGATGTAGTTTAAAGCGTAAAGACTCTAAAAGAAACAAAGTCTAAATATTAATATTGATATTTCATTGCAAATATATTATATTAAATCTACATACAAGTTTTGTATAAAGTTGCTTAAATCGACAAACTAAAAAGGTTTATAATAAAGAGTCATGCACATCCCTATTTAGTAAAAAGGTTAACAAAGTCCAGAGTGATGGATGGAGCCGATTTTTAACAACCTCTTAAGGTTTCAGCGTATACAAAATACTGATAAGCCAAAGAGTTTAACACTTTTTATACTTCCAGTTTTTCCGATTCAAATCGAATACCATATATCATTTAAACCATATATCTACTCTACAAATCCAAACATTTAAAAACGAAATCAAAATAATTATAGTCCTAAACATATTGTAAATAAACTGAATACTTGAAAGAAGATTTCACTGCCTGAACGGGAAACAAACTCTTCAATCAGTTACCATCCCCGTTCTTCAACTTGCCTTAAATCTGATATTCATTGTTGATAAGAATCTTACTCAGGTTATGGTATAAGTTAAGCAATTAGAGAACTATTTCTATTAAAGTGTAGGTAAGGTATTGTTCGTTGAATTGAAAAAAGGTTAATATAATGCGTCTCACACAAATGTACCTACTTGTGTTCTAGTTTACAATATAGTAGTAAAATCACAAGATAAACAAACTTTTGAAACTGTTTTATTTTTAAATTATAATGAAGATAATAAAGACACTGAATCTGTTTAATATGGTTAATAATAATATTTTTTTTTTAAATATAACATATTTTATAAATCAAAAGGTAGGTCTTCATAAATAATGAAGAATCGAGGATAATCTGAAAAACAAAATAAGGCATATTATTTTAATTACCTAAAAGGAAATTATTTTTGTAAGGAAATGCATGTCAATTAAAAATGTGTCAACATTTTGATTATAATTCACTAACATTTTGATTATAATTAAACAATAAACAACATGGTTTTTAAATTATCTACATCACTGATTAGCTACCCTTGGAATTTTATTATACTCATAAGAATATTCATTTAAACAATAAAAACTAATTAATACTAGCTTTTAATAATAAATAGCGTTTAAACGAATATCCAAATAATACAAAAAAAAATAAGAAGTTAGAAATAAATTTACTCAATGACTTGTATTATTTCCTCTCATTAGAAATCCCATGTGATTTTTCTTAGGGGATAATGAAGACCCTTTGTTATCTCTGCTCCTGTATTACTCTATTTGTATTTTTATCTCTATCTCTCTTATGACTATCTTATTCTTCTTTAATCTAATCTCAGCAACACAAGAACAAACTTGCAGCGGATTAAGTCTTATCTAAAAGTTATAATTTGTTAAAAGCTATTTAATTTTTTTTAAATCCGTGTGCAGAATGATACCATGGTTAATTGAAAGACATTTTGGTCTATCTTTCTAAAATTATACAAAACAAACCTAAACTTGCAAAACATAAAGATCAATTTCGTTTGTCCTATATAAAGTAGACAGAATAGAATGTAAAATGTGACAGTTTTCAGTTTCAGCAAAAAAACTATTAGAAACACGGAATAAATGTTTTAGATCTTTTATCTAGAATGTAATACATTCTACTGAAAATACATATCAATTCCATATATTTTATTTGTGCTTTGACAATAAAATCATAATGATTGTCCCAAATAAAAAGAATAATGATTTACTGCCATTTTAAAATGATTATTTAAAAATTAATTATGTCTTCACTGTTAAAATATTACATTTAAAAATATAAAATTATGCTAATTAGCTAATACATTGGTTTTATTGTAATTTAAATAAAAAATACATGTAAGGTCACCTACACTTATTTAGTTTTTAAGTCACAAATAGCCTGTATAGCTCTTTTTTGTAAAATAAATATAGAATGAATTTTCGCAGCATAGCAGTATACCGTAAGACAAAATACTGTAAAAATAACTAAAATATAATTTAGGTATTACGCTACCTGTCAGCGCAATAGAAAATTCTCTAAGTTTAAAAAAATAGAATACAAGGACGGATACCGAAGACTAATACATGGAGTTGAAGCATAGGATTTTATTTCTTTCTTAGATTATTTTCAATTGTATCAAAAAATATGTTTCCCTTATAGAGGTTTTGTTACAATTTAGATATAACTAATAGTTTAACAATATTTTTAGCCACAAAATGTCTATTACATGTGAAATTAACTATATGAATATATTTATTAAAATAAATATATAATGAAAAATAAACTGACATGGGCAAGGATTCAAACCCGCGACCTCTGTGAAACCGTCCTGTCGCTCTACCAATTGAGCTTCTGTATACCGAGAGAATATAAGAAAAAAAAACTGAAAATAATATCTAATAACGGAGTTAAACAAAATCCAATATTTTTATACATGAGCAAAATAAAAAAATAATATATCAAAGAAACTTAACCTTGAGGGGAATCCGGATTTAATAAAAACATAATAGTAATCCTCCCAGGGTTGATAAAAATTGATGATCTTCAAAAGTAAACGGATTACGTTCCTGGGAAAATAACTTGATGTATAATTGAATCGATTTTCCAGGGTATTTTATGGTTAGAGTCAACATTTATTACACATTGTGCGTGGGAACAAAATGATTAGTAAACACAAAATATTTGTGCTATATAATATTACTAAATATGTGCAGATTTACTTAAAATTTAATGATATGGTAGAGGTCTTATTGCATCAAGTAATCAAACGAAGTCACTAGTAACAACTAGTATGACATATAGGAAATTGTACGTTTTCTACTTTGTGTGACAACAAACAGAATGTATTTTAATACATTTATTTGAGTTTTATTTTATATTTATTACACATAGTATTATACTAAAAACTAAAAGTAGTTTAAATAAATGTATTCCTAAAGATAATTTTCTTTAGAAGCGTAACGTTCATCCTCGCAGGATTGTTATCAAGAAAGTATTTTTAATAATACTAAATTGTTAATAAATAAAGAGTAGGTCGGTTAGGTAAGAAAAATCTTCTGTATCCTTATAATTTACTAGATTTGTTGTTGAAAACCAATCTCGTTGAAAGATATAACATTAATAAAATAATAGATTTAGATAGAACAATATATAATATTCTAGTCACTAACTAAAGTATATTATAAAAATGATTTATATCTATGAATAAATTAATAATGACATACTAATAAATGCTACATACATGACAGGTGTCTAGGTCAAAAGGAAGTCAAACAAATTGAAAAGTTTGCAAAAAATTATAAATTCTGTGCTGAATTGAAATATATCAAGTGAATTAATGAAACACAATGCTTTTACCTAAATCTATTTCATGAGAAAAAAGGAAATTCGAGTTCTAGTTTATGAGAGTGTGGTAACAAACACATTTGTAAGATAAATTGCTATAGAGATGCAGTAGTTGTAGCAATTTTCTCTGGTTTATCGATGTTTCTATCTTACTGTTTGCTAGCCAGTCATTTCTGAACAAGAAACTGTATTATTTATCGACTATTTTATATTTTATTTATATACACATTTACTGACTGGTCGTAAATTTATTTATGACGTTTATTATATTTATACTGGTTGATATGTTTCGAATTACTGGAATATATCATAAAACAAGATATTTTTTAGTAAAAGCCTTAAAACATAACAATATTACACACAATAGAGTCTTAACATTCGTTGTGAAAAGAAAACATGCTTCTACTTAATCTTAATCTACCTTCATCAAATTATTTATAAGTCTTTAAACCCTCCAAAGATATTATATTTCATAAAAAATGTATTATATTATGTCTACGCAAAAGTTTTGAATAAAGTTGCTTATATCGACAAACAAAAAAGGTTCATAGTAAAGAGTCATGTACATCCCTTTGTAGTAAAAAGGTTAACTCTCTGCAAAGTGATTCATGGGACCGATTTTTAACAACCTCTAAAGGTTTCAACGGATACAAAATACTGGTAAGCCAAAGATTTATAATTCAGCTAGCTTCACACCGTCTATTTCAGGAAAATGTAATGTTTTCCTGTTCTGTACATAATATTTATTGTGTAAATAATATTTATGAAAAGTTCTATTTAAGTTTCTTGTACTTGAATTTTATTAAATAACTATTGCCAGCGTCAGCACTTGTCGTCGTGTTTTTGTTTCGAATCATAAACCTTCTACAATCACTTCAAATATCATGAAATCCAAACAATTTAAAATTTTATTACAAGTGGGAATGAGTTTTACAGTTTTCCCGTATATATAAAAAAATATATAAAATTGCCTGTATCTGTATGTTACTTATAAAGCTAAAATCAAGAATTATTATGAAGTATGTACTAAACAGTCAAAGAATAGCCCTTCTCTACCAGCAAGATAAATTTTCGGAAGAATAAAGTAAGAATTTACAGCATTAGCACTTTCGGAGTCTGACATAATTTGTATGAAAACTAGCCAAGTCAGACTTAGATTTTAATATATTATACTAAGCTATAAGAAAAAAAAACTTTTTAAGTTGTCTTAAAATATTTTGTTATAAATATGTATATTAAGTATAAAGACATGTATTATTACAATGAACTTGGCTCTCATTTTACATTTATGTGTTTGATAGATTATTAAAAGTACATCGGACTGAACGACGCTTCTTGTTCGTTAAATTGGAAGCAGGAGTAATAAAATGGTTCATACATAGATGTAGTTATGTTCTAGTTTACTAGATAGCAATAACAAAGCGGATAAAGCCGTATGCGAAAGCCAGTATTTGATATATTCTTATTTTTGTCATCTCATTTTTTCAAAAACATTATAATCAGCGGCCAATTTGAACAATTTATAAATAATTTTGTTACAATTTAGAAAAATCTTTCACTGATTTTCGTTTGTTATTTTATGATAATCGAAAAATTTAATATTTTACTCGGGACCTACGCGTATTTATTCTGAAAATTGCTTTTAAAACACTTTTTCAGATTATTAAAGAGATACTGGATTTGGTACTTCAATACATTATATATTAATAATATTAAGTAACCCAAAGCTTAAAGATTGTGTATTGTTTTATTGGAATAAATGAAGAAACGGGAATAAATGCTATTTTAATTCGATGTCAAAAAATACATGTCATTAAAATAAAATTTACGTATTTATTACTAAAAATTAACAACAAAATAAATAACACTGGCTGCTACTCTACAAATTTCGTTTAGAAGAATAAATATATAAAACTAGTAAAGAAGTAAGAAGTATTAAACAAATTTACTCAACGGCTTTTATTAATTTCACTACATTATGACCGCTACAATATTTTTTTTTTATTGTAACGAAGACCTTTGTTATCTCTTGTCCTGTATGGCTGCTTTCGTCTCTTTATCTCTGGAGATATATATCCCATGGGTAACTCGCTCGTCTTATCTCAGCAACAAAAGAATAAACTTTTGATAGAATATCTCGTAAAAAGTTATAATTTGTTTAAAGTTGTGTCCGTGTGCTGAATAATACCACAGTTAATTGAAGGACATTTTTATTCATATTTCTAAAATTATACAAAACCAACCTAAAATTACAAGACATAAGGATCTAATTCGTTTGTCCTATCTGAAGAATAGAGAATAGAATGTAAATGTTTGTGCCAGTTTTCAGTTTCACCAAAAAAACTATCAGAAATGGGGAATAAATGTTTTATGATCTCCTTTATCTAGAATGTACTACATTCCATTGAAAACAAATATCAATTAGATATATTTCATTCGTATTCTGACAATTTACTAAAGAATAATGATTTACTACCGTTTTAAAATTATTATTATAAGTAAATTTACACAAGTTTTGGTTTCCATAAAAACACTAATATATTTACAGATCAACCACAAACCACTCATTGTGCCACCATCCTAAGCTCCGCTCCAGAAGTCACGTTATTTACTTTATGCAAAATAAAATTTTTTTAAATAATATTTCTTCTTCTACGTCTTCACTGTTAAAAAATTACATTTATAATTCAACATTATATTAATTAGCTAAAACATTTGTTTCACAGTAATTTTAATAATAAATACATATGAGATATCACCTGCCCCTATTCCAATTATTTAAAGTCAACACATTGTCTATTGTCATTGTCGGCAAAACGCTTTTTGTACGGGTTGTCGGAATGATTTTTAACACTTTTCGTATAAATGCATTGCCTTAAGCTTCGGGATGCAGCATAAATTCATTGCTTATTAATAAGATATATACTAATCCCAACAAAAACTAAAGATTTCATTACTTTTTAGATATAAAGAAACTCCTCCATCGAGACTTGGCTAGTTTTTACAGATTTTTTTTGTGGGATTTCACTTCTTTTGGCATATCGATATCTTTTTTTGTTTTCTCACCAGAGTCACCTAGTAGTCCAAATATTCGTATATCCTAATTTTAGTACTTTTGTCTTTTTGTGTTGTACCTCTGTACATATAGACAGACAACATTTTTTTAAAATGTTATTTTAGTATATGTACCGTGTATACATTCATATACAGTTACCAAAAAGCGATTATTTCAATATTACAAACAGACACTCCAATTTTATTTATATGCATAGATTTTTCAGTCATTGTAGAACGTAAACGTACGTGTAAACGTCATTTTATTAAAAAAACTTCTTAACATCGTTTAGAAGATACTATCTGCCTAACATATAAACATTTTTTCAAGCATTGTCCAATCAAGCTATGATCGTATTTAGTCAATGTAATCTTTTGAATTTTGCAATAAATTAAATACTTGAGTTGAGAATTGAATTCAATTATAGAAGTTCATTTATTCTACATGATCGACCTGTTCTCGTATTGCTGAGTTAAATCGATTGTTACTTGGAAATGAACTTTAACCGACTTTTAAAAAATGTGTTGCGTTTAATATAAAAAATAAAGTAACGCTTTCCTTGTTATTTACTTTGTACATAGTTTAAAGTATTGGTAGTTTCAGCATTTTAATAAAAAAAATAAATAAAAAAATGTGTTTTTAAATTAATTACAGGTTACAATATTTCGCTAATATAAAAAAAAGAAAATGAAGATAAGGTCTGATAACAGAGTTAATAAGAATCCACTTTTTTGTACATGAGATCTTTGAATATATTATAATGACAAACCAAAAAAATCTAAATGTCAGCTGTCAATTCTATAAGTCAGACAAATTGAGAAATTCGCAAAATATTAATTCAGCATAGAAGTTATAGTGCTGGATTCAAACATGTCAAGTGAAATAATGCAATGCTTTTACGTAAATCTATTTTTCAAGAGAAAAAAGGATATTCGAGTTCACATATTTTTATGAGAGTGTGGTAACAGACACATTTGTAAAATAAATTGCTATAGACATGCAGTACTTTTAGGAATGTTCTCTGGTTTATCGATATCTCTGTGTCATTTTTACTATTAAGTAGCTAGTCATTGCAGAATTAGGAATAATATTATAATATAATATATAGTGGTAAATTTATTTATTCCATTTTTATTATTACACAGGCTGGGTGGTTTGTTTTAAAATATTGAAATATATCCTATCGTAACAAGAGTTATTCCTTTAGTAAAAACAATAAAATATAACGATATTACACTCTAGAGATTTTTAACGTTTTTTGTTTAAAAAAAGGGGTCGGGTTAATGTTATAATATATTTTCCATAAAAATATAATGACCATAAAAATATATTTCATTAAAAATGTAGTATATTAAATCTACGTAAAAGTTTTGAATAAAGTTGCTTATATCGACAAACAAATAAGGTTCACAGCAAAGAGTCATCCCTCTGTAGTAAAAAGGTTAACTCTCTGCAAAGTGATTCATGGGACCGATTTTTAAACAACCTCTAAAGGTTTCAACGGATACAAAATACTGGTGAGCCAAAGATTTATAATTCAGCTAGCTTCACACCGTCTATTTCAGGAAAATGTTATGTTTTCCTGTTCTTTACTTTATTGAAAATAATATTTATGATATTTTTTTTAAATTCCTTGTACTTGTGTTTAATTAAATAACTGGGGCCAGTGACATCATCTGTCATTCCCATTTTTACGATACAAATAATCAACCATCATTTTAAATATTGTAGAAATCAAAATATGTACAGATTTATTCCAAGCACCCAAAAGTGTTTCCCGTGAAAATAAGTTAAGTATGTACTAAAAAGTCTAAGAAAAGCTTTATGCTTGGTTTATAGTTTCTATCAGCAAGTCAAATTTTCAAAAATATATAATAATAACTCACAGCTTTAGAACTTGAAAAGTCTATAAGATAATTCGTGTATAAAAACTTTTAAGTTTAAGTTTCAATATATTATCCAAAGGTACAAAAAAATAAAAGTTAAAATAAAATTTTACGTTGTAATAAATAAATTTCAGAACTGAACATTGAGCTTGGCACTCAATTAGATCTCACTTCTTTTGTCGTTGAACTTAACAATTAAGGCATATATTAGAAACCTGAACTTGGCTCTTATTTCACATTTATGTTTTTGAACAGATATAAAAGGACATCAGAATGAGCGAAGCAGCTTGTTCGTTAAATTGGAAACAGGGATAATGAAATGCGTTTTACACAAATGTAATTATAATATATTATATTTTACTAGATAGCAATAACACCGCAAGTGAAGCCGTTGCCTAAAGCTAGTATTTGATATATTATTTTTGTCATTGAAAAATCTTTCACTGATTTTCCTTCGTTATTTTATGATAATCGAAAAATTAAATATTTTACTCGGGACTTACGACTATTTATTCTGAAAATTGCTTTTAAAACACTTTTTCAGATTATTAAAGAGATACTAGATTGGGTACTTCAGTACATTTAATATTAATAATATTAAGTATCGCAAAGTTCATTGACCAAACATTGTGTGTTGTTCTACCAAAAAAATAAATATACGGGAATAAATTAAAAAATAAATCATACAAATGATATTACAATTAATCAAACCGTGATAGTTTGAAAAAAAGTCAATAGTTTTAATTAAAATTTATGTATTTATTAATAAAAATTAACAACAATTTTCATATATTAGAATATTTATTAAAATAATAAAACTGAATAAATATTAGCTTTTAATATTCAAATTTTGTATTGTTGAAATATATTTTTAATATGAAACAAAAATCAACAAATAGTGTTAAGAGGAATGTACATATTAAAAACGTAAGGAAAACAAGAAGTATTAATTAAATTTACGTATATACGTCGCTTGTATTATTTCCTCCTATTACCACTACCTAAGACCTTATCTCTGATCCTGTTTTGCTGTTTTCATCTCTCTATCTCTTGAGATGTATTTCCAATGGTTCTCTCAGTCTTACTATCTCAACAACACAAGTATATACTTTCAGTAGATTATCTCTTGAAATTTTACAATTTGTTTAATGCCGAATCTATTTTCTTTAAATCCATGTAGAGAATGATACCACAGATTACCACAGAAAGACATTTTGTTCATTTTTCTAAAATGATGCAAAAGAAACTTAAATGTGTAAGACATAAAGATCCATTTCGTGTACTATACATAAAGCACACGAAATAGGATGTAAATTTTGTGACGGTTTTCGAAAAAAAAACTATTAAAAACAGGGAATTAAAGTTTTAGATCTCTTTTATTTGTAATGTAATACATTCTACTGAAAACAAATAACAATTCTATATATTTTATTCGTATGTTGACATTGAAATTAAATTTAAATATTGCACAATTTTCATTTGTAATTTTAAATGACTACTTAAAAATAACAGAAGTCATTGGTGTTAAAAAATAGTAGTGATATTTATAAACAAAAAACCTCCAAAAATCCCACTGGACCGGGAGTAACGACTTTTGTCATGTTACATATGAGCTCTTGAATTATTTGTATCGGTACAAGATGTTTTCCTTAATAAGAGATTACAGAAACATATTATTATCACATGTAATTCAAAGAATGTGGATGATTTTAAAAGAAGCCTGCTCCCATAGACAGATATAATATATATCTATGTACCGTAAATATATATATATATATATATATAGCACAAAAATGGTATCCAATGAGATGATGCATTAAAGAAGAACGTGGAAGATACTATCATATTACTCCAATCCTAAATATAATATATAATGGGATAAGGGTGATGACGATCTACGATACCAAATAATTGGGATAAAGGTGATAATGATCTACAATATTTTAAATATATACCATAACATTAATGTATACTTTTAAATACAAACAAAGCATATGATATTTTCATGTATAATTTTAAAATTCAGTTCGCAAACACAATTTTAAGCTTATTTTCTCAGATTATTTAATCTAATGACATTGGGAAGTATAATATCGTTTTGAATCTTAGTTGGTCTTATTTTCTCGACCCATTTCCATGAAAGTAGGCTTATGATACAATGAGAGTCTGTTTATTTTTTACTTTAGTACAATTTACCTCACTGGTATGTACGAAAAATTGGGTTAATTAAGTTATTTAAAATTTTCGTTGAAGACCTAAAAACCTCTATAACAGTAATTTGTAATTATTTACATTTACTTGCAAAGATTATACAACCTTACATACTATTTATTTTTTGCAATTAGAAAGTATAATTATATATAATAGGAACTTATAAAATACGTTTTCTCTGATTGTACCACAAACCTTAGCTCCGTCAGAAGTTACGTTGTTTATTCTTTGCAAACATTGTATGCTAAATAAGTTTTTTTTTTAATAAAATTGACAGATTCTTGTGGACACATTTAAAAAGCAAAAGATTTAAAAAATTGAAATTTATACAAAGTTATGACAGTGGTTTGGTCGTGGTTCCAATATAAAATAAAATAAAGATATCATGAATATAAGAAAAAGATATCTTTAATTGATTTAAAATAAAGATATTGTTATCCACCTGCCCTTATCCCAATTATTTGGGGTTGATGTCTAGCAAATTGCAAAAGATTTGCCAAAAAATTTTAGGATAGGACTAATGACTGACCTGACGTTAACCCTTCTTGGAAATTAGTGTTACTCGGATTCCCGATACGTTTCGGATAAGACCTGCACTATGCGTTTAATAATAAGACTTCATTGACTAAAACATAACTAGACAAATAATAATTAGGTTGATCTAGTATTTATTTTTATTACATTATTTGTAACAGTTTTTCAGCTTTCATTAAATGTAATTAATAATTCTCTAATCAGTTGAAATAAACTACAATGTACAAATGATAACGCCATGCTATTTGAAACTTTAGTGCTAAAATAATAGAACTCACTATCGTCTAATTAGTTTGTTAACAACTATACGGAAATACGGTTTTCTCTTTTGCAAATAAACGTGGTAGCACTGATATAAAAAATATTTATTCTACTTTTACCAACACATAAGGATCGAAATAAGCTTAAGGTTTAAATGAACATTATTTAACTGAATAAAATTTTAAATTATCCCATGGGCGTACCCAGATTCTTCCGGGGGGTAGGGGAGGGATGGGGGGCAAGTCAGATATCATTAAAATATTTTAGAGTTGTAATTTTAATTATCTGAGCATGGTGTAACAATAAAAGAGCAGACGCTGGTGATTTGTCGTTGCCGAATCTCGCTTCTCATGAAGACTTTAGACTGTAAAGTGTTTGTGACAAGTTTTATACAAGAATTCTATTTGTCTATAATACATAGACCTAATATAACAACTGAAAAGCCACTTTTCTTGTCCCCGACACAACCCTTGTGAAAAGCTTTTCTAAACCTTCTTTCTTTCTTTTCTTTTCTTTCTTTTCTTTCTTAAACATTGAAATACTTTGGTGTTTATGAGACCGCGTATTTTCAAAACTTAATTGATTTTATGTTGTAATGTAAAATGTAGATGTGTAATTGACAACGGAAGGTAGTAGAAGAGTATAACATGTCCAGGTGCGACTTGCCCCTCCCCTCTCCCCCCTCGGTACGCCAATGAATTAGCCAATGAGCGCTATTTGTAAGTTCAGCAACTCTAATATAAACCAATCAACCAAAATAATAACGAGTTGTATACATAAAGAGTATCTATATGATACTCAGTGATTTGGGTTTGTTTTTTGTTTTCTTTTTATGTTATTTTCACTTTTGCTCTTAAAGTCAGTGGTATGTTCACGCAATTCGCAGAATAATTTAGACAGTTACAAAGGTCACGTCCACACTAGTCTACCTTTTTGTTAGGCCGTTATTTAGGTTAGCTACTTACACGGGATAATGGACCTTGTTAACTTAAGTTATGGTGTAAATTAGGTTGATGATTCCGCAATAAATTTTGTCACTTTCTCTGGTACTATTTTTTTAAAGCAAGACTATCTTTTCATTTTTTTTATTTTAATGCTTCTTTGTAAAGTTATAAGAAAATATAATATATAACGTACTCAAAATATATTAAAAAAAATATAACAATAACATTATAACAAAGATGCTAAATTAAAATAAACGTTCTAAATTATACGTAACAAAATTATACAATCCCTTAAAGCGATTTTTTTTAATAAACCACGCATTTATCACCAGAAAACAAAATAACAAGGACAGAATGAATAAAGGTTAAATTAAAACAAATGTAATAAAACCAAAATATCGCTGTGTGTACACGCCCTTAGCTTTCATTACGTCCACTTCACGTCACTCGTGTTAATAAACGACGGGTTTGGGAAATTTGGACAAAAATGTACTCATGTCATGTTGGTAATATATATTTTTTCCGTAACATGTTGGTAATGGAAAGCTGCTAAATTAGCGGTCAGTCAAAGTTAGGACAGATAAAGATTTAAATTAAACTTACAATAACGATGTACTAAAACCAATTAAAAGGCAGACTCGTAAAAAATAACTTGGATTATTATCAAAAGTTTTGTAATTTTCAAAACTTACATTTTATTTTATGAACGGAATAATTATATTTTCAGCAACATCGGTGATAGCAGGTTTAAAACCACTTAGAGCTTAAGTTTTTTAAGACTTCTTACAAACATGCGATAATAAAAATAATTTGAAAAAATATTGTTAAATTGTACTCTATATAATTAAATGTAACTAGGTTTAACATAAAAAAAGTAAACAAACCAAAAAAATCAATGTATTTCCCTTTGCCTTATCTCTTTATTTTATATAAATTCAAATGGTGTAATAAAACTAATTTTTTTTCTAATAACTGCTTACCCTGTTTTTATTCTTTCAATAATGTATAAAAAAGTAAACAACGAATAAATATATAATAAGACAATTTTGTCGCAAGTACATCTGCAACCTTAGATTTCAAAAATACCGCAAATAATTTTAAACTTTTATAGAGTTATAAAAAACAGTTCCAAGACTAAATGGCGGAACCCATCTCTGTATATTTACAATAATGGCTCCCAGCTAAAACCTTTTACGCAGTTATAGAGTACGCACTCAAAATAAATGTCTGCCAAAAAGGAATATATTGTAATGATACCATCGTAATTCTGCCGTATTTATGTGTAAAACTGAAATCACAAGAATCATCTCAAGATATAATAATTCTATTATTATAATATTAATATTAAAAGATATATTATAATATTTATATTATTATATTATAACGTGTTTGGCGTCATTTCCTCTTTTGACCGACGATCATTAAGTCGAAGTCAAATATTGAAGGAGTTGGAAATTAAATGTCAGTGACATTGCATTTTCGTAAATGACAGTTGGTTTTTATTTGTTTATTACATATTCTAACTTCTACAGCAATTCCAGCCAATATTCCATTTCCTTGGACTTGAAATGAGGTCCTATAGCCTTCCCCATTTTAGAAATAAATCATCTCAAAGCATTGAGTAATTTATTTGTATTTCATTCTGCTAGACAAAATAACAGGATTTTATGTCAAAAAATCTAATTTTATTTATCTTGTCCGAGCTCAAAAATTTGAAGAGAACGTAATAAAAACTGATTAGAAATTTTGTTTACATCGTATTTTGTTGGAATTTGTAGCTGCTGACATGCTTTACCGTTCAGCTCATTGGACCGCGAACTCCTGAATACCATATCCAATAATACTCTCTAGACTTGTATTTTTATATCTCGTTAGCTTTCTTTCATATACATCTTTCATCTTTCTTTAAAAACTGAAGGTCTTTTGTAGAAGAGCAACGACTTTTCAAATTTGAAGAATACTTTAAGACGAAATTAAATACATAAACCATTATTAAGTTTAAGTGACATTTAAAACTTAATTTTATTTCTATCCGCTTTGGAAAATAATTTCTATTCAGAGCTATTCTTTATGTTTTAATAAAATATGAAATGACTTTTTCTTTATATAACACTTAAGTCAAAACTAATCTTTGATTTTTTTTACTCTAAATTTTTCAATTATACCACAACTTCAACTAAATAGAAATCTTGAGTGTTTAGTTTAGTTTCTTTGCACCCTTGTTTGTCTACAGATTAAATTATTTTTTATTTTGTATATATTGATGGGCCTTAGAGTTCATAATAATACTTATTATTATTATACATGTAAATATATGCAATATCATAAATTAAGTTATATAACTAAAATTTATTTTTAATAATGATTGGATCCTTGTTCGAATTATTTGATATCGGAACTATTTGCCAATTCTTTCCACACTCTATTATACATCATGTCAGTGGAGACCTGCTTTTTTGCGATATATAAACATACGGAACACTAATTATTATATCTGTGTCCCCAGGTGTCAGACGATATCGGCTACGTGGTGTACTCAGCTCTGGGCAGCTTCTACATCCCTTCCTGCATCATGGTGTTCGTGTACATACGGATATATTATGCAGCGAAGGCAAGAGCGAGAAGAGGAATAAGAAAGAACCCTCGCCCCCGGCCGGTAAAAAGCATAAAATAATAAAACTATTATATAACCAAACGGAAATTCTATCCTAATTTTGTTGATATATAAATTATACAAATATTTTACAAAAAACATTATTAAATTGCAGCATTATTATTTTCATGAACTCATTCTTTAACCACAGTAATGAATATTTACAGCATGTTGAAAATGCATTTTGTTACTGTGCAATCTTTAGCACTGTTACAAGAACTATGTTGAGTAAACTCCATGCGTGGCCTATTTAAAATTTGAAATACCTTGAGAGAATAATAAACTATGACTTTGTCCACAGAATGAACAGCAGACAAGCTTTTCAAACGCGCCAAAAGGAACGCGGCCGATGCCGACGTCATCTTTGGCGATGCCGCCCGGAGTAGATTCTAGTAATTCTAATAATAATAGGTAATTATACTGGCTTATAAATAAGCCAAATCATAATTACTACTGGCTACTCATAATTCTTTTGATGTTTCCTCTTTTCTTTGTTTATCTATTTGCTTGTGTAGTCATTGCTCAAAACTAGAGATATTTTTGTTTTAATTAAATTTTGTAATGTTAGTGCTTTTCTGAGGCAATTGTTATCATTTCAATTGAAAACCATAAAAAATGATGTCTTACGCATCGATCTTTAGGAAAATTTTAAGTTCGATAAATTTTAGATTCAACAGTTATATTGTTTATGAAGAAATAATTCATTTGGATAAAACCTTGATTTTTATGAATAAGCAACACTTTAATAATTTTGTTTCCAACATAATACCGGTACAAAATATTGAATACCAACTGAATTGCTGTAAGATTCGCAGATTGTTTATTTCACTGTAAATTGCTTTTGTCTTCAGTTTGACAGTTAAAGTAGATTGATTGCAGTCGCCTTGGAATTCAACTAAGCAATTTATTTTAAAGTCGACCAACTGCTGAACTACTCGTTAATATACAGGAATGGAGGAATTAGATATTTAAAAATGTTCAAATTAAGTTATCATAGAATAAAAAAATATAGAATCATGTTTTTATCTGAACCAATATAAACTAATCATATATAATTTTACGGGTAAAATTGTAATGATAATTTTGTTATAGGGAAGGTCAAATATCTACAATAGAAACTCAACAAGTCGCTATACCTACCGTGACCTGTGACTTCGCTTCTGATATATCCACGAGTGAGGCAGGGGATGGTGCTACTGCTGAAGAAAGAAAGGACACTTTAAAAGTAATCTATGCATATTTACCACATATACATAGTGTAGATAATTAAAAAGTAGTCTTTGAATATATGTCGGTTTCTTTGTTCGCACATTGCGCTGAAACTGCTGAATGGATAATGAAATTAGATTAGATTGTGTAAAATTTTATTTAAGCTATGAATGAATGAATGAATGTAGGGCTATTCATTTGTTCATTCGTTAATCAAAAACTACTATAGTGATAATACAATTGTATGTTGTGATTATGGCCTTAGTCAATATGTTGAGTATTTTTTACGATAGATAAAATTATTGTTACTAAGAGAAAGATAAGAACGGATTTGAGCTACAATGACTATTATTATTATAATGCTGTGTGGATCTTGTAAAATCTGTTTTGTCATGATACGTTACGGGAAATGAAAATACAGATGAAATCAATAATATTTAGTACAATATTCCTTAAAGAGGATCTATCTATCTATGGAGGATTTTATTTTTTTTTTAATTGACCTACGCTTTATAACCGTTGAAAGATATTTTTAAATAAAACATATTGAAGTTTTAAGTGCGTCTTAAAAAACTTTTAATATCTTTTTTATAAAATCATAAAAGTACTTAAGTGCTGAAATCTAACTTAAGAATCAATTGAAATTATTCCGATAATATTTTTAAGTTCTTAAACCTTTTACAAAAGTCCATTAAGTAAGGAAATGCATTTTATCTCTTTAACTACTGTTTCCTCTGAGTTTTATCTTAATTCAAGAGAAAACATTAATTGTTACCCATTTAAAATAAAACAAAACTAGTGCATCCATTATTTAACTTGCTGAGAGATACTTTTTATTTCGCTCTGGGTTTAAAATCATCTTTTAATTAGAATGTTCCTGTTTTATAATTTCTTTGCTAGTTCTACTTATAATACATTATTGTTTTATTTAAAATAAACATAGAATAAATAGTTATCAGGACTAGAAGGATTGGAACCCTCGAGCTCTAGGAACCTTCCAGTCACTCTAACAATTGAGCTATCGTATCGCATTGATGAGTTTAGCATACTATATATAAGATCGTTATTATTAGGATATAAGGTTGATTAGGCTTCTTTTATATGTTTAATACCTATATAATTCTAAAAGTTTATAATTTTGTAATATAAGATTTATTTTGATCGACTTGTTTTTGACTAAAGTCAAAAGTGTCATGTCTTCAACAAGATCCGGCAAACAGCTCACATGTTGGAGGAAGTAAATAAATCCAGATCTAAAGCATTATAATGTAAAGTTGATTTTCAAATATACGCTCAGGATATTGGTTTCGGTATTCAAATAACTTGGATGCAGTTCTGCTGATGCGATGCTCCATTCTTGAGAAAATTGAAAAATACATTTATTCAGTGTATTCGCACCTGCAGCCGCAAATTCGATGTAGAATTCTGTGATTTATTTTAGTAGAAGTCTAATATGATTTTATTTTCTATTTGGATAGATGGGACATTTCTAAAGAGCCGCGAATCTGTTCCTAATATAGTTAAATTTCGTATATTTTTTTAAGGTCATTGAAGGTTTTTGTAATAAAATCTATATGTATATTTCCTATTACAGGTGGTTACAGCAGCTCAGGTAACGAGAAACCCCCTGGCCGCATGTCCGTATAGAAGTTCATCTCTCTCTGTCAACGGAGAGCTACAACTCCAAGCTCAAAGAGGTCGAGCGCCCAGTGTCGCCATTGACACAGACATGGTGTCCGAATTAGAACCTTCTTCGTCCGATTCCGGCGTAGTATCCCGTTGTGCTGTCGTCAAACCGCTTAAATTAAGAATATGCCAGCCTATATTCGGAAAAAAGAACGACTCATCTCGTAGACAGGAAAAAGCACAACCAACTAAAGCAGAGTTGGAGCCGGCGCTGCCCAAACAGCACAAACCTCGGGATCCAGAGCGAGAAAAGAGGAGATTAGCAAGAAAAAAAGAAAAGCGTGCAACGTTAATATTAGGTTTAATTATGGGCAGTTTCATAGCCTGTTGGCTGCCATTTTTCTTCCTCTATATACTAAAAGCCGCGTGCAGGATGTGTGTGATACCATCCAGTGCTTTCGCGATAGCCTTCTGGCTGGGATACATGAACTCGGTCTTGAATCCTGTAATATATACGATATTTAACAAGGATTTCAGAAGAGCGTTCAGGAGGATACTATTCAAGTGATGTTTAGCCTACCTGTGCTGCTACCGATGTGTGGCCAACCGTATCATGTTGGCCCAACAGCGGGCGGCGCCAGGTCTTTACAATGTGCGATAATCATTCATAGACGTTCTATACATTTCTAACTCTTCAACGCTTGTATGTGTTATTTGAGTTTTAATTTATATTTCTTTAATGGACTATATTGGACTATTGCAATCTTATTTTTATCAACATAACCATTTTACAATAGATGTCGTGACCTAAAAAAATATGTGAATATATAATAAGAATTACAAAAATTGGTAATTGTAAACTACAGTATCTTATATAAAGAAAGTGTAAATTGGCTAACTTCGTTGTAATCGTAGCAAAATAATTTAATTACGAAAAAAAAAACTGCAAGAACACTAATGGATTTGAGAATGTAAAAAGTATGTTAATTTCGTAGATCATTTTAGCAAATATAGTTAAATTGTTCATAGACTTACGCTTATTAAGTACAAAACATTTTACTCGTAAATATCATTTTTTACAAGTATTTAATAGCGTCGTAGGATTGTAGAAATTAATTAGGCTGTGAAAGATATTGAAAATTAAGTTTTTTTAATTAACTTGATTATTATATTTATATTATATATATTAAAATTTATCCATAACTTTAATCACAATGATATTCCAATGTTAAATTAACTAACTTAATAAATAATAATTATTAACTTAATAAATACTTGTAAAAAAAGAACTTCAATTCATTAAAAAAATAATCAATCGTTGTAAAGATGTGGTGTTAGATGATGTGTTATAAACATTTTTTTATTTTAAATGAAATATATTTTTAATAATAACCAGTTAATTTAATTATAACAGTTAATTGAATTAAAATGTTTATAACACTACCTTTTTTTTAGAGTAAATAAAATGACTGCCTCCGTGCCTACTATAGCTCTTCGAAATGCACTTTGTAATTAAATCACGGCATTTTTTTCCCTTTGAAATGAAAATACACATAATTATTTATATATATTAATAAAAATAGATTAGTTACCACAAATAAAATAGTTAACAAGCTATAATTGAATTGTTAACCAATTAATTGAATTAATTGTTAGTAATTTTAATGTAAGTATTTAAATAAAATATAATATATAAATAATTATGTGTATAATTTAGCTGCAATATCTTCTGTAAAGCACAATTAGAAATTGTAAATAATGTAATTATCTTGTAAAATTAAATTCAATGTAAGTTTTAATCATAATATAAAAGAACACCAAAATCATTTAATCTTATGATAATAATAGAATAATTTCTATAGAAAAGTATACGTATTCATTATTAAAAATATTTTATAAATCGCTTAATAATATTTTTGCGTAAAATTTTAATATACTTATTAATACGGATTATCAACTGTACCTATGACTGAATTATACTTTGTATATTATCTTCCTATTGTAAATAATAAGTTACATTATACATTTTAAATGACAACGAGTATTTAATTCTAAATAATTATAATTAGAATCTTATTAGAAATCTCATTAATTGTAATACCATTGTTTAGAATAATTAGGATAAATTTGCAAGCAATAGTCATGTCCGTTACTTTTCTCTTTGAAATTTAATATCGTCTTCCAGCATGTGTGATGTTCATTTAGTGATTTATTTTGTAGATGACGCCATCTTGTATATAGCCAAGTTAGACGCGGCGTGTTTCTTTGACGTATCATTGATATGTCAAAGAATACAGTGACAAACTAAAACCCCACAGTTGCACTGAGCCCGTGCACATGTGTTGGTTTTGTATAAAATACGTTCCGATTAACGAATCTGAACGTATTTTGAATAACGCAATAATTTTTATCTTTATCAAATTTTCGACTTATACAGGTTTTGTACAGAACGCCCCTCTTAATATTAACCAATTAGAGTTTTGACATTAAAATTGTTTTAGATATAAATAGAATTCTATATTAAATTATTAGACAATTGTTCAATACTGTTCTAAAAGTATGATTTTATACTATAGTTATATATAGCTTGTTAAATTCTTTAATCTCTCAGAATATATTGTTTTATTTTTGTTCATCGTTAAATACGATCGTTATTCTTATCGATTCTATAATGTAAATGAAGAAATATATAACGTACCAATATACAACTTTTAATCTTTATTTATTCTTTTATTTTTAACCTCCTGTAGTTTTAATGATAAAAGTGAAATCATCAGCTTCCTAAGACAGACCAAAATTGATATCTAGCTTCATATATATATAAAAATACTTCACTTTTGAATGGCGTATTGGTCTAGTGGTTAATAACCCTAACTAAAACTTAGGTCATGGGTTCAATACCCACCCGTTTTTGTGAGATCTCTAGACTGTTCTGAGAAGAGGTACTTTATCTCCGTTATTTATATAATTGTAGAACCTCGTGCGACACTATGATTAATCGCTGATGGGAGTTATTTGTTGACATAAAACTTAACATCTGTAAAGTTAATTATGAAGTATATTCTAACTATATAACTATACATACATATTAACAGTATTATTTTAAGTAATTACACTTAACTATGTAAACATGAATCTCAAAAACATTTCGTCTAAGAGACAATTATTACTGTTTCAATAAACAGCAAAATCCGATTATTTGGCAAGAAACGTCAATGCAAGAACAATTATCAAACAAATATATTCAAACTAAATACGTTAGCAAATATTGTAACTATTACAAGATAGGAAGGAACAACACACAAATGTTATACAATAGAAACACTGTTTGCATCTCGGTCGATACTGTATAATGTATACTATCTGTATAATGTATACTCTCTGAATAATTGTATAAGTATTGAACACGCTATCAACTCTAGCAATAATCAATAACTTAGTTTGGAGTTACAACAACAGTCGTACTCAGTGACATAGTTACTGTGATACACACAGACAAGGAAAATGATAAGCATTTGGAACTTATTTGACCAAATTTTGGATTCCATCATTTAAATATGTCACAAGATTATTTATTCATAGATTAGTTTTAACATAACTAATGTTTATAGACCATTTTATAAATGTGTTAAAACAAATTTTATACAAATTTGTTATAAAAATGTTAGGCGTGTTATACCTGTGTCCGTTATCATAACATTCTCAATTTTCTATTCAAATATCAATTTCTATTTTTACAATTACCTATACATACAATAAAATAGTAACAAGGCATCTGTACAATAAATATTAATAAAAACACTCATTGTTCAAACAATAGTTTTGCAATTGTTATCTGTTTGTAAGCTTGCGCATTACTCCGAAACTACAGGACAGATTTTTATAGATCAGATCAACATAAAAAATGCCTTTTCCCCCAAAATCTGTATATTTTCGAAATTAAATCGCTCAAAACACGAAACATGATTTAGGCTATAATTAAAAACAACAAACCTACTGGACCAGATTTAATTAAATTTATGAATGTTGATTTATTATTTTAGTCAACAAATGTGCGTTTCATTCCTGAACATTCATACATATTCACGAGGAAACACAATAATATGAGAGGTACAATTAAAATAAAACTGAATTGTATGAATTTGTATGAATTTCAAATAATTATAGATGGTTTGTGATTTAGTTTTTGAAGACGGAGGGAGAAGAGACAGACTAGATTGTTGGCAATAGGTAGTATATAAGAACTCTAAAGAAATTATTTGTATCACCGTACTAATTTCCGAAACTAAAAAGTCAGATTTGTACATACCTAACATTATATTAGGAACAAAACCATTAAGGTCTTTTAAAAATATAACGAGTATACCAACCATGGTTTCTTTTCGGGTTCGTTCAATAAATCTGTACTAATATTCCAAACATATCCCAAATGGTTTTGGTAGTCCGCAGACGGAGCCGCAGAATATTAAATATATAAAACTTAATATAATTTATGATACAGAGAACAAACTAAAAGTATTGTTTTATGCATAATGCTTCCATATTCTACCCCATTCCGCGTTGTTTCTTAGTTACTTTGTATATATAACAATAATGTAAACTAATTCCCAACTGACACCTTCAGACAAATTTAAAACAAAACATTTCAGAAATTTACTAACGAACTGAAACTTGCAACTCCTAGTTTATAACAAGCTGCATGTCTTCCACAATAATCTTCAGTTATTTCAGCCACAGAACTCTGAATGTTAATTTCTACTTTCATGAAAATCTGTTTGTCGTTTTAGTTGGAATGGAAAGATTTTACTTTATGCGAAGAATTATATTATAAGGAATGAAGACATATAATAATAATTTATTCAGAAAAATTTTCACAAAATACATTTAGAAAATGGATATGCATTATATTACATAGATTCTTATTTAGTGAATTATGTTAAAAGGTTTAGTAAATTCAAGAAAAGAAAGAGCCTGTATTTTGGGGCATAGTCTATTTGATCCGGTTATATTTCTATGTATTTTATTAGTTATTTATCCCTCGATATAACCTAATTTTCTTTTTAATGTCATTCTGATCATTGGTAGGGTATAGGTATTTAGTAATAGTAACTATATGTAAATTCATTTAGTTACATTTGAAGTTTAACACATATATTTGTTAAACTTATTTTACATAAGCTCATTGTTGACAAATTAATTAGAAATAGATAAAATAAGTTATTTAAGAAACATTTTTTTAAATTATACTTCATGGGTAATTTATTAAGGCACCGAATAAAGAACTTAAATACACGCAAAAATGTACAACCTTTATTGACTGTTACCGGAAGTGTGTTTAATGTCAAATTTGAAAACTGCGCAAGAAATGTTATTGGCTGTTCATCACGACATTAACCAATCAGAAACAATACAACAGAATTCCTTAATAAAAAAAATCTAAAAACCTTAATTTAAAATTATTTTTCATTATCAGCTGCCTAGAAACTGTGAGTCAGTTAAGTAAACTGAATAATAATATACTTAATTATAATAAAACTTACTCATAGCCCTGTCTGGCCATGTGTGAAGTTAAGAGCGAAGTTAGTTGTCACGAGGGAGGTGTCCCGAAGCAACCATAATTGAAAATACGATTTGAAATTTCTGTATAACTTTTAATCACGTTTAGATGTGTTCATTAGATTACATGATTAGATGGTAGTTGCAGTTGGATTGAAAATCACATTTCATTTGGTTAAAAATATACATCTTAGGGAAAGATAATTGGTTACATTTTAGTTAAACAAAATAAATATAACTTAGGAGTTAAAATTAATTTTTAAAACATATATTTTAAAAAAGGTATAATTATTAATATCTAAAATTAAAAAAAAATCTTTTACAAAATAGCACAAAAAAAATGTTGGTTGTTTGAAAACGCCCGCATTTTTGGTTTTCAAATGAGATTTACTTCAACTAAACAACTCTTCAAACTCCTTAAAAAGTACAAAATATTTCGGAATACACAAACCAGCTAAAAAATTGTATTCTAAAAAACATTTACAGCATTTTCGTAAATAAAAATAATTGTCAAATTGAAAATTAAAACAAACTCGAATTTGATTTCACGAGTTATTAACTTTGAGTAACTTTTGGTTGTTTTAGCGCGTTTTAGGTTTAATTTGAGATTTCTGTTTTGAATATTGCTTAATTATCTTATTAATTACTGGGTTTTGCAGGATTCCTTGAGGGTTAATTAATTTTTGTGACTAAATATACATTGTTTTATAAATTTTAGGCAAAATTTGTTTCACAAAAGATGAATTTCCCAGGTCTTACATAGCTATCACTAACAAATATATATATTTTGGATACGAAATTCGAGGGTGTTCTTACCCTTTCAAAGTTATAATTGTTAATCATTTATTTCGTGCTAAAATGTTATTATTCTGATTCATTTTATTAGTTAAAATTTGTACTATCCTCAAATGCCTTCAAATAACATAATTATCAACGAAATAATCTGTATAATATCCATTAGAATTAAAGGTTGATACTTAATATAATTAACGGGAAAGATAGCTTTAAAGGGGGCCTTGTAATTACCATAAGGCTTTAAGAACACCATTGAACAATATATATACAGGGTTATTTGTAATTAATTGGCCACCTTTTGCAGGTAGCTTTCTCTACATCAATTCCAACAACATTTGTTCTACGACTTTTTACTAATCTTGATAAATAACACAAAAAAACGAAACAAATTAGTTTTTGCTCCCTGTGTTACTTATTACTCTGTATTTTGTAAGAATTAGCTAAAAGGTCAACGCCCAGGCGCCATACCTACGCTCAGAGTTAATGCCAGTTCAGAGGCAACAAATAAATTTCTTATGGGTTAAATTTAAATTTTTAAAAATTTTAGATTTAAAAATCTTAGAACAAATGTTGTTAGTATTGATGTAGAGACTTGCAAGAGGTGGCCAGTGAATTACAAACAACCCTGTATATATATACAGATAGAGAGAGAGAGAGAACAACAGAAATGAAAGAGAGGTGGAAATATTAACACACGACCATTCATATAGATGTTATTATTATATATGTTACTGTAACAGCAAAACAATCTTTTTATCAAAATCATAAATCTATCTTGAGACAATCACTCTTTTTTCATAATAACTTGAGCCGAAATTGATTTAATCTTAATGTATCTAAAATCTTAGAGTTAGATCAATCTATGATGATAACCTATGGATATAGATATTATTGGATTGAAATTGAATCAAAGTTGCAAAAATAGGATCACGATCAATTATTAATTTTCGTTGATATTATCACTAATTCTCTGTCATATCTTTACTAAACCAGTTAAGACAGTTACTCTCCTTAAGTTCAGTTTCTACATCCATTACACTTCGTGATTTGAATATTATTATTTGCTTTAGAACTTGAAACTTACGATATGCGATAAAAGTTTGTGAAGTTAGTCGGATTTGGTAATAATTTATTGGGTTTGATTTGTATACTCGAAAAACTGTACTTATTCAGACATAACAATTAGTTTGACACATTATGTTCAAAGACATTACTATCATATGTAGAATCACTACTTATTATTACTTGTATTAAATATAAAGCAATTAAAATTATTTATAATTTAGATTTAAATAACTTTTCTTATCAAATAATTTACAAAACCTTATAACTTCAATATAACACACGTCTTACTAAAGACACAAGCAGAGCATGTTGATAACCACTCTATGGAGCACTTTTAAGATCAGATAACAATGTGGTATTAATTTAAGTTTGTATTTAACATCTGGAACATCTGATAGCAAAAGTTAGACGCGTGCTTCTTATAGTTCCACATTTGTTTGATACCATCTATGTTTTGCTGGATCTTGAATTGTCAGCACAAAAGAAATAGTTGCTATGTTTTAGACATTGGTTTAGATATCTTTTGATTTTATTTTGGTTAATAAGGAGTTTTGTTATTTATTATTTTTTATTACCTATATTAATTATCGAATATAACTTCATATTTATTTTCTTAATATATATTTCTAAACGAAAGTATACTACTTAAAAATAAAAGTTTTAGAAAATAATTATAATTGATATTAATACAACGTCTTGACATATTTGTTACAATATTTTATTTATATTATTTCTAAACGAAAACACATCACTCAATGTCATTAATATTTACCAATGTAATAAAACATGTAGAAGTCATATATTAGAGTATCGAAAATAACAAAAATGAATATTAATACGTTTTGATGTGCTTTTGCTTTTGTATTCCTCAGCTGTGTTGTTACCCATCAATTCTGAGTCCTTGCTTGTCTTGCTTACCTCTGTGCGTTAAAGGTTATACATCAAAGTTCTATTCATGCTTAGTTTATTTATTTATAATACATTTTGATTACATGTTAATTATTCACTTTGTTTTATTACTTTTTTTTATAAATCTATATGACAATTAAGATAGTGCTACCACAAAGTATGCTTTACAAGTTGTTATACTTTATTCAAGTAAATTTTCAGGAAAAGTAATTTCATCTGAACTAAACTAATATATTTTGTTTAAGGTTTAAAGTTCTGTCAATGTTTTATTGTGCACTACGACAGAGAAGAAGAAAGTGACACTAAAATTGATATAGAAAGACGACCGCCGAAATGTTTAAACACAGTATTTACGAATAAATTATAAATATAGTTTATAGAATAAATGCTTAACAAAACTATTCTACTGTTTACTTTTACTTTATCCGCAACTAGCTTTATTAATTCATAAGTTGCAAGGTGAAGTATTTAGAACAAGCATATTCCAGAGATGAAAGCTTATATTTTAATACATTACTCTACTAACAGTTTTACTAACTTTTGTTTAACAGAAGATTATGAAGCTATGTACAACAGTTTATAACATTTATAACCTTACGGAATAAAATAATAAAAATAATTCATATAGTTTTTAGGTTTTGTAATTATGTTAATCGGTTTATGGATTTATGAAATACATTGTTAATTTACAAATATAATATAATTTGGAAGTAGTACTTCTATTCAATCTTCGATAACCTAAAATAAACCTGTATTATTTAAAACTATAATTATAGCTTGGTTTGATTATCTAAGATTACTTCTTTCAAAGTTCTATTTTTATGACATTTGATCGTAATTCTAATTTAATCTGTTATTCTTACAACCATTGACATTTACATAAAATAAAATTTGAAAAGCACAAAAAAATATTTGTAAATTATATTTTTTCTTGAATTTGTTCATTTTCCCATAATATGTTGGAATCTTGGTGTACTGTGCGTGTACCCTTCATATAAAAAGTATGACTCATGAAATCAACGACTCTGATTCGAACGAATCAACGAATCTCGACCAAGACTTCCAAATGTAATAAACTAATATAAATTGCCGATCAAGAACAGAAGTTGGTTGAGAAAAATCAAATGTGTCTTTTGGTATACATACTGCCTCTGTTAGTGAGTCCATTTGTCTCATGTATACCGTGCTGTGATTGCTGCATGGATCGCATTGTAAAGGACGAAGAGGATGGATAGCTGAGTTTCAATGTGATAAAACCAAGCTCACTCCGCCCACGGCGGTATCTAGCTCACAGAATTATTATTGTAAGGTGCTTGGTTTTATTTGCTTGAGTCAGATGTGCTTATGTCCATTTTGTATCGCGTGCTGTCCGTTTATAGCCACTTGCTTTATTGCTTGTCTTCCCGTCATTTGTCCCCGTTTTATGCAATGTTTCAATGAGGACAATATTCGAACCTATGATTAAATTGTAACATCATATTAAATTAAAACATTAAATATTTTATTAATTTTCATATATCTATAAATAGAACATAAATAAATTAACAGAAAAAATACTTGTTATTTATTTTAATACATTGATTTGAATTTATTCCTGTATGTTAGCAACATTTCAAAGCGATCTACATACGAATGCCGTATTTTATTTATTTGAGACAAGCTATTTTAGAAACGAAATAAACATATTTGAGATATTATGAGAATTTTGGCAAAACTATGCTTAACCTTTTCAACTGAAGTGTCTCTTTCCTTTTAGAAAATATAAATAAAATTAAGTGAAGAAATAAAAGATCCTTTCATGTTTCGCAAATTATTTTTCGGATTATTTATTTTATTACTATTATTTATTTTATTTAAAATAAATAGCATTTCGTATTCACAATCTTCACAACTTTTATATAATCTATTATTCTTATAATAATTGACATAACAAATAAAATTAAAAAACCAAAAGAATATACCTTTAAGTTTTTTGATTAAGACCATTATTTTCTTTTATTTTTTTGGTTTCAACTAGCCATAACATTTCCTTTCCGCCATGCTATAAAAAGTAATGACTATTGAAACCAATAACTCTGATTATAATCAAGCATCAAAAAACATGATCCAAATAGATTACAGACACAGCATGTGTCTGTATCACAATGTGGTATTATGAGTATTCAAACACGTCTGCTCTCGTCAACGACTACATCTGTACTCCCCTATATTTACATAATATATTCCTTGATACTGCCACGTCCTACCACACTATCACGAGACAATGTACAAAACTACATAGTTATTACACCCACACAAGAATTATATCACACATTTTCTATTTAAATTTATATAAATATAGAATGAAAAACCAAAAATTAACTGATGCGGGTAGGGATTTATATTTAGATAATATATTTATATAAATTGAAACAAGCTTAACATGGCTTTACATGTTTATAAATATTTTCAAACATTAATTTCGGTAGTGGCATCTTTTTAATGTTTATCTGTACTGCAAAGTTAGAAACATTGGTTAGGATTTTCGAAAGAAACCTAATAGATGTCACCACCGTCCCGATAGAGACGATCAAATATATAATGCTGAATACACCGAGGCGGACACTCAGTTGGTAGAGCGAAGGGACGGTTTCCCAATAGTCGCGGGTTCGAATCCCTGTCCGTATCGGTTTATTTTTCATTCTATATTTATATACATTTAAATAAGCTTAACATGGCTATACATGTTTATAGATATTTTCAAACACATTTTCTATAGTTAATAAATCCACTGGTTCCATGTATACCTTGCTTTGACTACTGTATGGATCATATTGTCAAAAATGAAGACATGGTTGGCTGAATTTGAATGTGATAAAACCGAGCGCACTTTTATCATAGAGGTATCCAGCTCGGATCATTTTATTGTTGATGGACTTGGTTTTATTTGTTTTAGTCAGATTTGCCTTTGGCCATTTTCTATAGTTTGTTGTTCGTTTATAAAGACTCGCTTTATTGCTATCTTCCTATTATTTACATTTTAAGCAATGTCTCGAATAAGGAAAATATTCGAAGCTATGAGTAATTTAATACATTATATCATCTAAGAAAAATATAAACAATGTTATGAATGCTTGATTTGTTTATAAACATAACAAATGAAAGAATACAAATTGATTTTTTATCTATCTATATAAATATTTGTATATTTTTATTGTTATATTTTTGTTGTTTATGGTACATTTGTATTTGAAGTGATTCCAAAAAGCTAACAACGTTTCTAGTTGATCTACATACCAATGCAGTATTTTATTCACTTGAGACAAGCGTTTCTTGAAGCGAAATAAACATATTTGAGATATGAAAATTTTGGCAAAAGTTTGCTGCAGCTTTTTGCGTCTTTCCTTTTAGAAATATATTTTAGGTGAACGGAATCTCTTAAGTATTTCAAGTATACATATTAAAGTTCATCTTGCATTGTAATAGTTACTTACAATGTATTTATATAAAAGCGAAAATATAAAGTACTATATAGTCTTCTGTAATTAAATATTTACTTTAGTCTACAATCAGTTTACAGTATCTTGTTCTACTATTTCTCGTAAACTATAAGTGTTGACATCGAAAGTTCAGCGATAAAACTGATAGTTCAAAACTCAACTTCACGGTGACTTCGAGATAAGAGTTGCTGTTTTTATTATAATATTTTAATGTGTAATTATGTTTTATATTTATATCCATAATAATAGAGATTTATGTCTATTTTGGGAATGTTAATTAAAATGAAAGTATGTGTTTTGAAATCAGCTATGTTTAAGTGATATAAAAAAATTAACAAATTTTACTTTTAAGCAGGCTTTGAAAAATGGTGGTAAGTTTTAAAGTTTGTTTGATTTGCAACAACACAGAGAAAAAGAAGTGTTGGTTGAGTTGTAGACGGTTGGTCGCGATTGCAGGATTTTTTAAAGTACTATTTTATTTATTATACAATTATTATATATGTATTTTTCATGACTATACTCAGATTCTGGGCATAATACATAATTACTCAGATTCTGGGCATAAATTCAGGATATATAAGTCTTCGTATGTATTGTATTTAGGTTTTATGGCGTGACTACGGATGTGTGGTTTACGTTTTCATATAGAGGCACCCTAGGTGTTTTGTCCAGACAGTTTTTTATTTCTTGAATCTTTAATTAATAGTTTTAGGAATAATCAAGGGCGAGCTTATTTTTGTTTTCTCAAATATTTAAATGGTAGTTTTTTTTTTTATATCGGAGTAGATACAAGCTTTGCGTCATATGATGATGATTAATCATCGCCGCGGGCAATCCCTTGCAATTTCAAAATATGGTGGTCATAACTCGAAATGTCGAGGGCCAGTACTCCGATACTTAGGGGGCAGTTAGGGGAGCAATTGCGAGTAGCGATACGTCTAATAGGGTTTTTAGTGGAAACGTGCCAACTTGATTCTATTGGGTGTTTAACTGAACCAGATTTAATTCACTCCATTACCAAAACTTTCAGTTTCCACAGTAGACACGATTTTTTTGGCACTCACCAGTATTTTTTTGGTACATACTGCATTGTCTTCAGTGGGGAAGCATAGTTGAGAATATCCAATATATACATAACATACCTAATTAATATGCAGAATTGGGTATCACATCAGAGTTCATGTACTTTTTTTCCTAACAGAATCCTTCGAGAATGGCCTATATGCTCAGCCCAGTAAGAAAACTGGTGAACTACTAGCATAAGCTCTCGGAGAGCCTATAGAAACGAGCTACCAAAATATTGACTAAAAATTTGAGACTTAAATTTGCCAAGGTGACGGCAGCAGATATCTTCGCTTACGTACACGTAATTTTATTTTATCCTAATTATGATAAGTATGCTGTGTCACTTGATGTATCTCTTGAGGTATCTCCGTAAAAACCAGGAAGGCTTGTTACGCTTCTCGAGATAATAGACAGCATTTAAATTGGTGCGCAATCCAACATGTTTTAGAAAATCATATTTAATGTAGAGTGGGTCACCGAGGAGTACAGACATCTTTTATACTTAGCAGTGCACTGTTCTATACTCACCTCAAAAATAAGTTGAGCGACCCAAGCAAGATTACCCAGGGAGAGATTCTCAACCTTCTATGGAACCAGTACCCTTCTGGGGTAGATTCTCTTAAAGGCACACTTTTCCGATTAGGGATCACACTTACCTATGTTACACATAGCGGCACTGCTTCACTCTGGTTCCAGGGATAGTTATATTCTTATCATATTATATCATATATTAAAATATAAGTAAAATGTAAAACTTGTTTCTATTTTTCATAAACCCGAAAGTTATGAAAGCAAAATACAAAATTACAACAATATTTATTTAAGTTGAAAGAGTCTTTAAATGTTTTCACCTGTCTATAATGCCTCGCGGCAACGTTTCCGAACGACAAGTTAAAATCAATTGCTAACTTTGCACTTGCAGCTGTTTTGTCGCGCGGACGCCATCTTGTTTGACAGTTCCATTTTAAAATAACATCGCGATGTTCATTTTTATTGATAAGTTTTCCACGACCTGGATAAAGTTGAGCTGTGATGGCGGGGATATTACTAGTCTGTTCATTTCTAATGAAGTCTGCAAACCAAAGTTGCTCAAAGAACATTTGCGATAACAAAGCTGGGAAAGTTTTATATCTTTTTATTTATATTTACTTTACATTATTATACTCGTAGTCAAAGATACAATAAGTGTTATTGGTATGAACTTTTAATCGTAGTCCGTAGATGGTCATTAAAAAGTTAAATATATATTATTAAGTGAGACAGCTTTAAAAAGGCGGTATAAAAAAAGTTTTTCTTCAGCATGAACTTCCAAGTAGAAAAATAAGTAGGTACTGGTTTTCTTTCTGTAATTTTATGCAAACTTAATAAGTAAGTAAAAATTCACAAAAGAGATATTCTAGTACTTTTATATAATAATATATACCAATGTCTTGTAAAATAAAGTTTTCATTATGTCTTGTGCTTTCAAGTGTAATTAATTGCACTTGAAATTCTAAGACTTGTTTATTTATTTGTTTTAAACTAAAAATGTTTTTTACATATTTATGTGCCGGAAGAGATGTCCCAAAAAAAATAAAGAAGTAAACAAATTATTTGCATACAATAAAATAATTAAATTCACAAAAAGAGTGCAAAAATTACCTTCTTTTTACCTATCTACATTATCTATAGCCTTAAATAAATACCTCGCTACACCGCCTGGCTAATAACTGTAATAATGAAAGCGATTTTATATTTATCGACAAATAAAGCCAGCATACTACGACAAATAAAGGACATAATTCTTCCGCAATGTTTTTTATAAATTTTAAGATTATATCTATTTCTTAAGAACAAACCAGTATGTTTAATAATAATATCAGGACAAATTACACACATTGATCTAACCCCTAAGTAAGCAAATTATTTGCTCGTGTTAAGGGTGTTAGACAACGATAGAAATACATAGAAATACACATATAAATACTGAGAATATATTTAATAAACGACCAAACCCAGAAACACACACATCCATGCTCATCACATAAACGACTGCCTCTGTCGGGAATCGAACCCGAACCCCATTGCGCCGTGACACGTTAGGCTTCTGCGCTGACCACTCGACCAACGCGACGGGGCGGTTAAAATTGTTTAAATCAGAGATTTTGAATTCAGTTAGAGAATAACAAACAAAAAATTACCATTATAAAAATATTATAAAATTATAGTCTATCGTAGCGAGTGGAGAAAAAACAAAGTTAGTAAAGAGATAAAATATAAAAGACCTGGGATTTATGTTTTTTAAAATATAGGTACAGATGAACAACGGAAGATAAACAGAAGCTGGAGTAAGGTAAGTCTAAAAGTTTTACCGCACTTTCAGTTCGTTCATAAATCCTTATTGTGGATGATAACGCTTCTTTTGCTCTAAAAATATAGGGTTCCTGCGAACTTGAGAATTTATTTATTTTTTAAACTGAACAAGAAAAAGAATTACTATAACATGAATCAAATAATTTACATTAAAAATATTTCATTTTATGTAATGCATTATCTAAAAATTATATTTCGTTTATAAATTAATTATTATCACTTGTACGGTTATTATACATGCTTTTCAGCAAAATAAAATAGCAAATAAAAATAGAGTTAAATGAGTGTGCGACGTGACAATAATCACGTGATGAACGCATTGCATGTCACGTCCTGGCACAGAGCGTGCTCGATGACACAGGAAATATTAAAAAAACGTTTTATTAATTGGTTTTTCCGTCATTTTATAAACATTTTCTAACAATCACACTCCCATACATATATCGTTGACTTTTATGTACGTGTTAAAACAAAATGACTGGCGAATAAAACATAATTAAACGTGTATTGAAACCAAACTAACCTTCAAATACGTGAAAAACAAGAAGAAAGTTTGTACACAAACAACTGAAACTTTATAGAGCTTTTAACTATAAAACTTTCAGATTATTGTTGTATAAATAGTATTACAAATTTGGTGATTTTTAACATCTGACTCAAAAAGAGGGGTGTTATAAGTGTAACTTGTTTTCTTCAGCTTTTGAAAGTTACTGGTTTCATTATTGTACTAAATGATACGACGGTCACACAAATTTTTACTTGTTTAAGTATTTCTATTAACATTAAATCCTCAATATCTTAGAAATGACCGTTTCCATTTCGACCAAACATAACTAAGAACCATCTCGACAAATCCGGCTTTCGATTAAAAAAAACCGCAATCAAATCCGTCCACGCGTTTGGCTACTAGAATGCAACAGACAGACACAAAGATACACAGCTACACAGATCGACAGGTCAAACTTATAACACCCCTCTTTTTGAGTCGGGAGTTAAAAATAGTATAAAATAGTTGTGATAGAAAACTTATTGTATATTATTAAATAAATTTCATGTAGTAATTATCGGAATGAAACACAGATATAAAGAAATATTACAAAATTACTACATCAATAATTTTTGCCTCTTCCTAATTTAGCTTAAAATAACTGTACTATATGTAACTGTTCTAAGTTACTTCTTGTACAATTATCTGTAACAAATTTTATTATAATCTAGTTAATGCCGCCATGATGGATCGGCCACGGAATAGAGGCAATTCATGTCATCTTGATAGGTGATCTATCAATCCACCAATTCTTATGACCATTCACAACATTTCGTTTAGAAAATGTGGTACAACCGACTTAGCTGACACGTTTTATGCGAGTCTGTAGTTCCTTGAATTTTGTCTGTTACAATATAATACATTACAATTATAACGATAATATGGGGTGGCATAGATGCTAAATTCAATTTCCAAACTACCAAAAATATTTGTTTGTTTGTATTAGTTCATGTCTAGTCGTTGCAGTAGTCTTCTTTCTGATACCCGCTAAGCCACAGAAAAGCCAGGAGATTTTTTCTATAATCAGGTAGGTACCTATCAGTATAAGAATCCCTAAGGAATTCAAACAATCTATAGAGTTTTACAACGACGGTGTTAACTAATCAATCTAATCTCGCTATTATCTACTTGTGTTAAGTTTTAAATACATTTTGATTCCTCGCCATTAAGACACAATGGTTCTCAGTAATTTTCACTCACCAGGGAATACTCTATATTATGAGAAAACGTGATTCTTGGAACAGAAACTGTTGACTAATCCTCGAGAGAATACTCCACCATATTGCCATTGTCATAATTCGTCGAAATTCTACTTAGAAATAACATATTCTGAGAGTATTAGAGATAAATCATTATTTTCCATTAATTATATACATTTTAGTTATGTCATGTGTTATTTTAGTAAGCATACTAGAAATTAAATTAATATTCTGAAATAATTGATGCTTATAATCACGCATTCATCTAACGATTTCATTGCCTTTTTGAGATCGTAATGTGATTAGATCCAAGATTAAATTACTTGACTTCAGGATAAGAAAAAGAACAAAAGTTTGGTGTGTTTGAAGAAACCCCAAACTTTAAATAAGATAAGAGCCAAAGAAACAAAACGAGCGATTTCGTCCACAATAAGGATTTACGAACAAAACTTTATTAAGCTTTTTACGATAAAACTTTTAAAACTTCTGCTGTATTTACATTTGCTGTTTTTGATCTGTCTCTAAATGTGGCGAGGGGACAAGTACCTACGTATACTTTTCATATGTATTTTTATAGAAGACTTATGAAAAGCATACATATTTTTATTTTAACATGAAGATACATTAAACGATATCTTTGGGAATTTAGAACAGAAGGTTCACTTTTTATTACATGTAGTCGAAAATATAACCTTTATTATTATAATAACAATCAGTAAAATATAATACAACCGGAAAGTTTCAAAGCTCGCAAAAAAAACAGTTTAGACTATAAAACAGTTCTTTAAAGTCGAAAATGCTTGGTTTACTACTTTAGCTAATAGTTGTAAAGTTTCGAATCTCCTCAAAACACCCAAATTTGTTTATCTTAAGGTTGCACGTATAATGAATTACTTCACTCTGATTTACTGTTGTTTGTTGGTTCTCTTATAATTAAGGGTAGAATAAATACCTAATAGTATCATCAAAATTTAAGTATCATATAAACATATATATTTAAATTTTAATGATACAACCCTTATCGAGCACGTACAGGACGCGATGCGCTCATCGTGTCACGTGACGTCACGTCGCACGTTTATTCATTTGTTTTATTTTTCTTTTATCGGTGAAAATATTTGACGTGACCGTACTCAAACCGAGAGAAGTCGTTAACAGACGTACAGCAAAGAGTCTACAGAGTAATATCGCTTCATGATAAAAGTAGATAGTCCTTACTCCGTGGTGAATATTATAATGATATAAAATGTTAAAAGAAAGGAAAAAATATGCCCAGTTTATATTACTTATGAATTATTTATTATAAGCAATATATCTCTTAATGTTAATATGAATGTATATTTAAGCTAAGGATTTAAACATTTAATATTGGAAAAATAATTAAGTAATTTTTTTTCTCTAAAGTAGGGTTACTTTATAAAAAATCCAGCCGTCAGAAAAACGTTAAAGAAGAGTAAAACAGTAAATACATCACGTTATTGGAACAGGCTGAGTGACACTGATGTTTTCGGATTTAAAACAATTTGGGGTCCGGTTTCATTTATTTCTGTGTTGTTCGGACGCAGTCAGGAAGAACTAATTAAATATCTTTATTATCTGTGTGTAGATATTTGACAAAAGTCTATTAATTTCAGCATATATTTCCTTAATTAAATTATATAGTAGAAGTTTTATATAGATGAATGTCTAGTAACTGCTTATTAAAATTGAACATAAAAGTATAATAGAACGTGATGGTAAATAAATAATTATAATTAACAAATATAATTTATAAGGAATTAAAGTTTTTTTTTTATATTTAAGTTACAGGCAAAAAAAAATCTATTCATTCTTTGTTACATTATTCAAATTAGAAAGCATAATATATTTTTTTTGTTAACATTTTATTTTTAATGACAAAACATAATGGTAAAAAAATTTTCTGACGGCTCCGTAACACGGTACTGAGTTACCCAATAACGTAAAAAGACATTTACAGGTGCGACAGCCGAGATCATTTACACCCGTTAAAAGCCTCCGTAACTGAAGAACAGGTATTCTATTTAGTACAAGAACCTAAGAGGTATTCTAAAAAAATAAACGTTAAATTATTTTGACATATATAAAAACTGTTTAGGAGGAATTCAATATTTATGACAAACAGTCATGAAAGAACTTGGAAAACATTGCAAAAGACTAAATCTAATAGTATTAATACTACTTGTATTACTACTATTAGATTTAGTTATTTATGGGTATATTACAAGTATTAAAGTATTTTTATTTTTTCGTTTGTATTTATTTTTATTTAAGTACCTACTAATAAAGTTGCGCAAGATACGTAGATACTTAGGTAGATAGGTTAATGCTATGGTAGGTACAAATATAAAAGTTGTATTGTCTGAAGAAATACATTATCAAATATGTTTTTGCTCTTTGACTCTCAGAACAATAACTAAAGCATTTGCTTTAGTTATTTTTCTGAGTCTTTGACTCCTGTCTTCTCTTTCCAACCTCAATACAAATGTTTTACATGCACTAATCAGATGTTCAGATCTGTCATACTTATTGTCATGTTTATTTAGACTCTAGAAAATAAACATTGTAAATGTTAAAAAACCTAACAGTGACAAATACTAATAGCAACTATGCGTTTTGTTTTACTAACGAGGATTTTATAAAAATGTTCCGGGAATCAAGTGCTACTTAAGTCAGGGGTGGATGCATCCCTTGTCTGTACCCCCCTCCCTTCTCTGTATCCGTGACTGGACTTCATAGAGTTGAGAATGCACACAGAATGCACAATGTGAACCAGTCTCCAGTGGGGCTGAATTCAATTAGGTGGATATATAAATTATTAACAAACCAATTATAACTTATGAACGGAGAACTTCTCGAAATTCTGAATGTACATAGCAAAGTAGACCTGTCTGTGTGTGTGTGTGTGTGATAGATAAGATTACAACAATTGGATATTAATTACCGTTTCTGTAAAGGGTTTCATTTAAAAATACTCAACAATTTCAATTATATTCTATTTATCCATTTTCAAGTTACTTAGATTATTAACAACAAAACAAAACGAAAATGAAAGTGCTAATATTGACTCTGTTAATTACTACAATCCAGATTTTGAAATCGGATATCCGGTATGGTAGTCATTACCGGGCGTCTCCCGGGAATACTTCGGATAGTTCCCGCTTCATGATTTAAATTCCGTCATAATATGGAGCATTCCCTGGTGTGTTGTAGAACTACGAAAATACGACATTCTCGTTCAAAACTAAAAAATAAATTCAACTAAATAAACTTCATCACGCTATTTATCTAAGTTAGTTAAAAATAAAGTACATTAAGGATGGCAATTAAAATAACATTACTACCGTTTTAACTTATTTCTATCACGTAGTATATTGAGTCATACATTTTGTCTAAAAGTATCTAGAACTACCTATATTACATCCGAAATTTAATTTATATATATCTTTATTACATAGTTATGTTTTTAATGCTAAATACCTAAATATGGAAATAGAGCTATATGTATATTAGTCCCAATATATATGTTATAAAATTTATATCATTTATGATATTAATATTTCATGGATTGTTAAACATAAAAACATTTACTTTCAATACTCTTGTATAAGTAGGTATTAAAGAATAAATCTTACAGATCTGTATCAGTAAAAGAAATAAAACTTAAATATCAATAAATCTTTGTAAGTACTCTACTTTGGGCTGGAGACCTTAATGATCCAATCTTTAGTGTTTCATATATTTTCTCTGTCATCGAGCACGCTCTGTGCCAGGACGTGACGTGCACTGCTCTCATCACGCCACGTGATTATTGTCACGTCGCACACTCATTTGTCTCGGTTTTTATTTGCCCTTATTTCTTTTATTGAGAAAAATATATGACGCGACCGTACTCAGACCAATAATGCGACTTACCAACGCAGGATGGACAGACAATATTATATTTTTAAATAGCATATATTTTTTATAATGTTTCTAGTTGTTAAATAAAAGTATTTCAAACATAGACATATGTATACATACATACATACCTAAAATATTTTTTAAAAATCGTACTATTATTTTTTTTAAAATTTAATAATTAGGCACCACCACTTTTCGTATTATTTATGCTAAAGAAAGAAAGAACATAAAAAGTTGTATATAAATATATAATTAGTAATATACGAAAGTATATATAATAAAGTATATAAAGTTATCGCATATTTATTCTTACACAAGTATTTCCGTCATAACACACGATCTAACAAAACCGTAAAAAAATACTATCTAATTCCACATATTAATTTTATTGTGTCAAAAATATTTTATATATATTTTTAGCGATATTCAAACTTCAATTATATTATACTGTATAATGATTCTCTAATAACGACGACATTCCTTTCCTAGATATTTGTTTCCTGAACGCATTCTGTAACTTTTAAGATCTGTAGATTTACTTTGGAGTTTGAGGTCCTGATGTCTGTCAATGTCAAATAAATTCAGATTATCATTTAGCTGGCGTTCAGTTGTTATAATTATTTCTATTAAATAAAATAGACACTTTTGAACATGGACTCTACCAGAGAAAAGTCTTTTCAAGATTATCGTAAGAAGTTAATGGAACATAAAGAAGTGGAATCTAGACTTAAAGACGGTAAGGGATATCATTGTACATTATAATTATGCCGAATCATCGTTTAAGTTATTGTTTAAAAATGGCATAAAACATAAATATTCTGCAATTCTATTTGAAGAAGTTGCCGTTTTGTATTAAAATAATATTTCTAATAAAATATGATAGCTTTATATTATTTATTATTCTCAAAGATGTTTTTACAATATCTAAAGACCATGACTGTATTTTAGTACGAGAACAATTAAAAGACCTCACTAAACAGTATGACAAAAGTGAGAATGATTTGAAAGCCCTGCAGAGTGTTGGCCAGATAGTTGGTGAAGTCCTGAAGCAGCTGACTGAAGAAAAATGTAAGTTCCTATAGATTTAAATACATAATCAAATAAATATTGAATAAAAGCATAAAGCATTTCTCATTGACAATAAAATAAAATAATTTTACAACTAGTAGATGAAAATATGTATACAGTATTTAAGAATTTTATGGATAGCTTGGTGTCCCTATCAACCTCAAATATTTTATTTTATGGTTTTAATTTTGCATGTAATTATATAATAGTTAATTGTACTTACTCATATCAAAATCTTTGCAGTTATAGTAAAAGCCACAAATGGTCCTCGCTATGTAGTTGGTTGCCGTCGTCAGCTGGACAAAAACAAGTTGAAAGGTGGCACCAGGGTGGCATTAGACATGACAACACTTACTATCATGAGGCATTTACCAAGAGAGGTAATAATAGGAATTTAACTTGTGACTTATTCTAATGTTTAAGGCCCATAATTTTTTTACAATGGTTATAAATAATTTTAGAAATCACCGCAAAATTATCATCATTTTTTCTGTTTTATATTGCCAATTTTTTTTTATTCTCTATGATTATTTTTACTGGCTACTAAGTTATTAATTAACAGTCTATTTATTCACCTTTAATAATGCACTTATATTTAAAAATTACTTTTATATTCTGTTTTATAGAGTCCCTACTCTATAAACTAAAGTAAAATTTATTAGTTAGAAAACATAATATTTTGATACAAAACTTGATGTGTTATTCTCACTATACAAAATAGTAAGAATAACATATCTTATAAATGGTAAATTTTCTAAAGATTTATTACTCATTTTGATTAAAACTTTATACAAACAAAATATAGTTATTTTAGAAATAAAGATATAGGTATTTAGTAATGGTGTACTATCTATGTGTAGCTGCATTTATTAATCATATCAATTGTCTATTGTAGTTTGTTGCTGTAAATGTTTTTTTTAACTGCTCGAGGTTGCCTTGTCAAAGCACTTTTTAAATAATTTGTAGCTAATGTATATGTAAATATTTACAGGTGGATCCTCTGGTATACAACATGAGTCACGAGGACCCTGGTGATGTTACATATTCTGCTATTGGTGGCTTGCAGGAACAGATACGACAATTAAGAGAAGTTAGTTCATCACATTTAATTATCTATAATATTTAACTTCTTTTATACTTTGAAAGATAGTGACTTTTATTAGTGTATAAACTATGTCTTGTCTTGGGTATGATATACAAAGATATAAAAATCAATATTTTTTACTTTACCAGGTCATTGAACTACCACTCATGAACCCAGAACTCTTTGTGCGAGTTGGCATCACTCCACCCAAAGGTTGTCTGCTGTACGGCCCTCCTGGGACTGGCAAGACTTTACTTGCTAGGGCTGTGGCTTCACAGTTAGATGCAAACTTCTTGAAGGTAAAATCAATAGATAACTATTATAAGAATTTAATGTCAAAAGAAATAAGTTAGTCAAAATAAGTTAAGAATAGATTGATGCTGATAAGTAATAGTGTGTCAAGACACAAACACTTAGTTTTGAGCAAAACATGTCTTACAATATTTTACAAGAATTTTAAATACATTGTTCGAAAAATATCTACCAAGTTCTTTATTATTATTTTGGAAGTTTGTTTCATGCCATTCATTGAAGCACTGAATGATATTTCGAAATAAAATATCAAGTCTCATTAAATGAAAATAAATGCTACTAATATGATTGACGAATGTGTTAAAGAATTGAATGTAATGTGTGATAAAAATACATTTTTTTGGTGATTTTTGGACTTAAATGACTTAAAGTGGTTTTGTTTAATGTAGAATATTTGTCCCATTATAAGAATACAAAATATCTCCAAATATCACATTTTGTGGGTTGACACACTTTACTTATCTGCATCCAGATGTCACTTACATTCCTAATAAAAACAAAAAATTACTAACAAATTACTGACTCAGTAGGTCAGATGTTGCAGGTTCTAACCCTGCTTCTGTCACGGTTTTTTTAATAAAATTTTAGTAAGCATGCTGTGACTGTTAATAGTCATCAATATAAATATATTTTAGGTGGTATCATCGGCTATAGTGGACAAGTACATTGGAGAGTCAGCCCGTCTCATCCGGGAGATGTTCAATTATGCTCGGGATCACCAACCTTGTATAATTTTCATGGACGAAATTGATGCTATTGGTATGTCTATAAAGATCCGACCAAACATTGAGTGTTCAAACACATTGATGCATTGATCAATAGCTACCCAAAAGTAATGTCCTATAAAGTAATTAAATTAGTTACATTTACTAGTTCACCATATTATAACTATGCAGTGAATAAATGTTAAATGTTTACAATACAATACACATAATGGCGCAATTAAAAATAACATGTTTTAAATAAAGGTCTTGCTACCAATATCTTATATTAGCTTGTTACAGTTATAAATATATGTATATATATATATATATATATATATATATATATATATATATATATATATATATATATATATAAATAATACAAATAATCTTGCTATTCATAAATCTAAAAAATTCCAGGAGGAAGACGTTTCTCCGAGGGCACAAGTGCAGACAGAGAGATTCAGAGAACTCTCATGGAACTGCTGAATCAGATGGATGGCTTTGACTCCTTAGGTCAGGTGAAGATCATCATGGCCACAAACAGACCTGACACACTGGACCCAGCTCTCTTGAGACCGGGAAGACTGGATAGGAAGATTGAAATACCACTGCCCAATGAGCAGGCTCGGTAGGAATAATTTCTTTTTAATTGATTTAGCCAAAAACAAAAAACAATTAAAATATTAATTTTAATTGTTTTTATTTCAACATATATTAATATATACGCATTATTTGTATATAAACTATAGGGCAAATAATATAAACAAATATAACATAATAAGCAGTGGATCTAATTCCCTACTTTTAAAAAATAATAATAATAATAGTATTGTACGTCTTATAATCTATGATAAGTTTATTATATATTTTATAAAATATATTAAATAAAAATTATATATTAATTAACTATATATTCTATGTAGTTTGGAAATCCTGAAGATCCACGCGTCACCTATCGCGAAGCATGGTGAGATGGACTATGAGGCGGTGGTTAAGTTATCTGATGCCTTCAACGGAGCTGACTTGAGGAACGTCTGCACAGAAGCTGGACTCTTCGCCATTCGTGCTGAGAGAGAATACATCATACAGGTACATACAATATTATACCAGTGACTCTTATCCCAATCTTAAGACTAGATGGGTTCAGCACAAGTTCTTCTCTACCGATATATTTATATAAATAAGGAATTAACAAATGCTACTTTCGAAATCTTCCCATAATTGTTTTTGCAGAACATCACATACAAGGGTGTAATTATTTTTTATTAACAAGCTTCATAACATTCATTATATATTCTATGGCTTTAGAAGCTAATTTTTATTCTGGACATTTCAGGAGGATCTCATGAAAGCAGTTCGCAAAGTAGCAGATAACAAGAAACTTGAGAGCAAACTCGACTACAAGCCCGTTTAAAATAGATTTTAATAATATATCCGTTTGTTTTATTCAATAATAAATAATCTTTACTGTGATTCTTGTTTTTTTTTTTGTTTTGAAAAATCCACTAGGAAAAATCTGTTTTTGGTATGTTCATTAATCCCGATTAATAAATGGCGGCTAGTTGACAGAAGGTTGAAAATCAACACATTGACTATGGTTTAACTCAATTTCTACTAAATTTTGGCTTACTATAATATTAAAGGTGGTCCATCTTTATTAAAGTTTATAATATACAGCCCGTTTCTTTATATGTGCTGTAATAGTCAGTTCCTAAACACTAACCTTAAGAAGTACCGTCGAATTCGATTTACTTTATTTATTGAGGAAAGTTATAAGGTTTAATATGGCAGTGTTACAAACTGTTTAAACAATATATTTTAAAGAATTGGCACTGCGTTAAGCAAAATATAACAAGTCTGGATAAACTTGTTTCCCAAATATAATAAAATAATAGACATTTAAAATGTATGGCTCCCTCTATCTCCCTCTCCCTCCCACCCGGAGGACCCGCGAACAGGTACTTAAAATGTAAATGTAAAACTACATTTAAATAAAGCAATAATAGTTAATAATAGTTTAATAATAAAAAAGAACATAAATATTTCAACTTAGAACAGATTTAAATAATAATCTCAATTTATAAAGCTCGGCAAGGTACCATTTTTCCTGGCTTTAGCAACATTCTCGTAATAACAAGAGAAGTCAACGTATCCCTTAATACGTTTGTCCTTTTCGTACGGACGACTCGGATAAATATCAGACGAGGACTCTATTGATCGGTTCGTATCTATGTTCGAATCATTCGTTCCCATTTCATTCGTTCCGGACGAATACAGTTCAGAATCAATCTCATTCAAAAGAGTATTCGATTTTGATTGAACTATAGGATTGAATCTAACAGCGTTCTGTTTTTGAACTGAATTTGTTATATCATTTTGAGATATTGGAGGAAGGAAATTAAAATTTCTTATTAATAATGTCACGTGAGTATTCGATTTTGGCGTCAAATTGTTTTTGTGACAGTACGAAATGAACTCGTTTTCAATTTCTTCTAATACTGATTGGCTGACATTCTTTAGATCGGATTGTTTGCGGAAGTTTTCTACTATAATCTGTGATAATTGTTTGTTTGTTTGTTCGCTACTGCCTTTGACTTCCTGTATTCTTTTGTAGACTCCGGCGCTGACTAGAATGAGGAACCTGAAAGTTATATTCTTAGTTTAATAGAAATACAAATTCATTGAGAAGAACACAAAATTGAATTGTTATTATTGTATGTTATCATACTAATGTTAATCTCACAAAGAGATTATATAGGAATATTAACCTGCATGATTCATCTAACATTATAGGTCCGTGTATCTCTGGTTGAGCAACTACAGGCTCGCTGGTTGCGCAACCGATCCCAGGGAATGCCCTGTATAGACCCTTTACGAGGTAGTTACCAAGACATCTAGTCCCTGTCTGGTTGCCGAGGTATTGTGCTAAATAAAAAAGAACATAAATATCATTCATACAAAATATTAAAATAGGTATTGGTACAAAACTATGTGTGCAAAGCTTACCATTCCTCAATTTGTTAACATCCAATCCTAATTGAGATAGCCTTAACAACTCATCTTCATTATTCAAACTGTGATCTACCGTCAGCTGCACAACCCGCAATACACCATTATCATCAGTTCTACACAATAATGCTCTAGTTTCACCAACGTTGGCCACAAATAGTTTGTGATTGTGAACCAATGCCAGTACCACTGTGGCACCACCTGACAAATGTTGATCTATTTCTTTCAAACGTTGGAGTATGGTGTTGTAGTTTTGGGACATCTGAAATAATATAAATTAAATATAAAATTATATTCTATCATCTTTTTTATCAACCTGTATTGGTTTTGGCAAATTTTCAACCATCTTTCTCTTGAGAATGTGTTTAGGTGGGGTTTCCTAAGGGAGCACCCTTTCAAATTAATATTCAAATATATTTTTGTGCTTTAGTTGATTTTACAAGAAAGAGAAAGAGAATCATTATGGATTATTTGTATTTGTAATCATAATCATACTACTTTTTTACACACATCTTGAACATTTATAAGTCAACTCATACATACTTGTAAAGTATCCAATTACTTCGACCTTGCCATAATATAGCATATTGTAGTAAAATGTAAATATCAGCCTATCTTTGAATTTGTATTTTATTTTCTTGGTCTCAGATTTTGAAAAATTGTTAGAATATTTCAAATTTCATTATCCATATCAAATACATAATCAAAATAATATTTCATTTGTGTAAATAACAATCATACAAGAATAAATAGAAAAAAGAACCTCAATTTAAATTGTTTTTTCTTGTTTTATAATGACACCAGTAACATTAAACCTCATACAACAACAACAAAATAAATTCATTACAATACATAAATACCTGTGGGTTATGTGTAGAGTGTGCATTCAGTATCTGCAATCTGTACTGCAGACTCGTTCTTTCAGCAATCATGCCATCATAATTCTCTATGTAAGCTTTTTCTACAGATACAAATGCATTTCTGTAAATCAACATTTCTTTTTATTATGACACAAAAAAAAAACAAATTGAAATTAGAACAAATGAAATGGACATACCTTAATCTCTCTCTAATCTCCTCATCGCTGCTGCTAGCTGAAGGTGGAGGGAACAGCAGCTCAGCAGCCATGCGCTGCATGATAAAACGTGCTGCATCCAGCCCATTGTGAGGTTCAAAGACACCATAGAGACATCTGGAAGTTTTATAAGAAACTGAGTGGCATGAGTCAAAGAATATTATAGCGTAATATTTTTGTTTATCAAAATATATTTTTTTATGTATGTAAACTTTCAAACTTTTGATGAAATATCTCAGTTTTTCAACAACATTACTATTGATAAAATGAGTTCTTACGAATTATCTTCGGTCTGGCAATAAAAGCAAAGGTAATCATCGTTAGAACTATTATTTCCATCGAAAGGAGTAAAATAAGATGCCACACACGTATTACGACATTTAGGCAAATCATCGGTCCATGGCCTCGCAATCATAATGTATAATGTTATATCTAATACAAAAATATAAATAATAACAACTCTTATTTTTATCACAATGATTTATTATTTAACCTCTCACTTTTAAAGCTATTTTAAAATGACATCTGCACTGACATATCTTCGAAATTTGAATAAAACACAATAAACGTTTCGTTTATTATGTGTGTTCGTTCATGCAGCAAAATATTATGAGAAATATTAATTTGAAATATGAGAAATATAAATATATTTAGTGATAAGGCAAATTTCCGGTGGTTTAATATGAGATAGTTTCTAGGTGAATTATAATTATTTCCTTTACCATGTGGCATAGTTAATATTAGCGTACCATCGTCCATTCAATCAAAAATTACTACTTCGAAAGGAATTTTGGATCTTATACTGCACTTCTAATCTGGGTCACTTTTCCAAATGTGTAATGAAATTTTCGTATACCCCTAACCAATCACTCACCATAATTTCGACCAATTTGTAGAGAACCCATAAAAATTATGTATAACTTAAAGCATTTCAAACAGCTTGTTATCAATTATCAATAATTATTACATTACTTTATCACAAGTCATTATGAGAATTAATAAATGATAATTAACCACAAGTCGGAACTGTGATAGATAGCATTTTAACCATAAATATCATTAAAGGAACTTTTATAAATCACTTTTTAAAATAATCTAGAACTTTATTCAAATACACCAAAATTATTGTATATATTAATTATTATATAGGAAATTAATTCCATGAATTCTTTTACCTTAATAAGGTTTAATTTTATGGAAATTGATTAGTTCCTTCTTAGTTTAATAATTTGAAACATTAATATACCAAAAATTTGTATTTTTAGAGAATGACAGGGTAAAAAAACAAATACATCTTAGACCAAAGTTTATGTCAACACAACAACCCTAATCTTTTACATTTTGCAATTTTTTTGTTATTATACATTTAGCTCAATTATTCTAACGAGCCGTCTGTGACTAACTTCAATTTGATTTAACCTAGGTTTATATTCAATGTGAAAGCAATCTTTAAACCAGAAATGAATTAACAACTTTAGAAAAATCCATCTTTATAAAATATGTAAGGTACATTTAACACCTTTACTATTATACATATAACTTTACTCGCTGATATAATTAATATGAAATAATTTGTATCGAGTATCTATGTAGCCGATAACACATTTTTTCTATTGAGAATCAGTTATTTCCATTATAATGTACATGACAGTACAAAGTACAAACTAAAATCGTTAGTGCATGGTTTCGAAGCTGTAAGGGATGGCTGTACAGAGAATTTCCAAAGTCATAAGTATACTGGCCCTCCATGAAGGAACCCACACCCCGACAACTCAATAATTTTAGACAGAACACATTAAAAAATACAAAAGATAAAATAACTTTGAGACACACATGCCTTTGGAAACTCTTAGTGTTCATTCACTTCATGTGGTGAGCAAATTATAAACTAGACATAGAAGGACTATTTAATCAGTTTTCTTATCCGCGGCTTTGGTTTCTGTTTCAGGTTGCTTTTCTTTTTCTTTTTCCTTCTCCTTTTCATTCTCTTTCTCTTCAGTTACAACCTCCTTAGCCTCCTGTTTTGACGCCTCGTCGAAATCGCCAACGAGGTTAGGTACTTCATCGTCCTCGTCGATCGGCTTTGGTGGAGACACATTCGAGACAATTTTCTTTAACTGATTAATACCATCAGGCCCCAGTTGACTCAAAATACCGGGAAGCATTTCCGCGACTTGCTTGTTTTCCCCATGGCCGGTGATGGCAAAAGTGTTAGCCGCGAGCGATGCCTGCGCTTTTGGATTATTAAAATGTATCACAGTGCCGTCTTCTTTGATCATATTCACCTCCTCGATGCCGGGGATAGTATTAACTGACAATTTTTTGAGGGAAGACTGTAGTTTTTTGTCATCTGTAGCAGCAGTTGCGTGCACGACCTTCTTCTTGCGCCTCGGGGTTCCCTTGCCGCCTATGCGGACCTGCGACTGCAGTTTTTTCAGCTTTTCAGTATTCATTCTGGTATTTTAACACGGGACACCTGTTAAACAAAAACGCGACGCACTTTTTAGTATTGTTTATGTCCTTATTTCAGTCGCGATCACTTTGGTTTTCCATGTAACTTGATCGTACGCACGTGTTTTGAACACCGGTTAGTTACAAAGGGAAAATGGTGGATTTGCGACAAGTTATTTCTGATAATTGACGTTGTACGATTGGTAGTACTGCGGAAAAGTCATTCCGTTTTACCAGAAAATAAAGTAATTTTAAAAATAATAATATTTGATATATATTATTTTCCTTAATTGAGTCTCTGATTACAAATGATTTTTATTATGATAAGAAAAAAGGTAAATTATATTTTTTATCATAACGTTTTTTATTACTGATAATTTTAAAAATATTACTTATATGAATACATATCCTTGAGTGATTAAGTATAAAATTATTTTATATCAGGTTAATTATCGATTTAATAATTAATCATTCTCGATTATTCCTAAAACCATAAATTGCATGGAATGGAGCATTTTAAAATAACTTCTTAGTTTTGTTATTATGTACTAGATGGCGTATAAAATAATTTCGAATGTTTTTGGTATACTCGATAGATGACGGGGCAAGTTCAAAAAGTTTAATAATTCATATATCTTTCCCAAACAAAAATAATCTTTTAAAATGATCTTTTTATATTTGTCTAATCTCAAAAGAATTTTATATCAAATAAAAAACCAATTCAATGTATTTTTTATAAAAAAAAATAATAGTTAAAGGTGCTAAATTTATAACAGTTACCTATGATATTAATCAAATTATATGTCTACAAGTAGAAGTTGTTATTTCCTATCCTTTACAATACTAATAAAAATTATTTATCTAATAACAATCCTAGCCACCATTTAGGCTTTACTTTTCATATTATACGTTTGTTATGGATAATTAGTAAATTTATTGTCTAAGAACTGGCTACACTGGTTATTAAATTAGACTCAATGTACCTAGTTAGATCAGAGGCTTACTAGGTAGTTATTTATGTAACTACTATTCTTTATTTTAACTAGGGACGCTGATTTTAGGATGTGTTGTTAGTTATTATTATATAAAATTGTTAATGTAGGTAATATAATATTATTATTTTTTTTTCAATTTTGATTCGAACAGAATACAGACGGTCTCGTGCTGATAAGTAGTTTCTGAAAGATTTCATCATCCCCAAATTTAGTTAGTAGTAGTTAGTAAAACCAAGAAAATTTATCATTTTTTTTCTATAGTATCTAAGAATAAGATAAGGACCCACTCAGACACACAGTAAAGTTCTAGGTTTAAGTGGAAAATACTAATATAACCACAATACAAGAAATCATAGTAATGACATTTAGAACATTAATACGAAAATGTAATTGTTACTTTGATGTTTCTTTTTTTATTTAATGTCATTACTTCTTTCTCGAAAACGATTTCTTATTTATTTAACTTTACACCGATGACAGTGTGCCATCAGTGTACAATTAAATAAACAATATAAGTGTTGTGTGGTATTATGAAATACATATTACATTATAATTAAATTAATGCTAAATATCATATGAATGAACTGTATTTTTTTTTCGAACCAATAATAGACTTTCAATATTCAAAGGTATGATTCATTCGTTACTTGACAACCAAACGTAATAACTAATAACCCAAATATCACATTGAGGTTATGTTAATAATAAAACATCATGTTCTAAGAAAGCTCTCAGCAACAAAAATAAACACCCCATCGTATCGTTGTTATCTGATAAATATTTATCTGCATTTACTAAATGCACTCCAAAATGGCCGACTATAAAGCTGTCAGCGCGGAATCTTTTCGCGCCATCTCGTTGATTATGACAGCTATTAATATCTGAACGCTTTGGTAACTATTGAATGTTTCGCTAAAACGTTTTTGAAGGCAGTTCGCGCGCACTTAGCGATCGTGGTGATAGATGTACAAGTGAACACACAAACCTATACATTTGAATATTATCTGATTAAATTATCAGACTTTAAAAATAAATTGTAATAAGTGTATTATATTTATACCTACTATATATGTATATTGTATGATGAATCCTACCTTACTTAAGTCATACAACTGACAGTTTCTTTAAATGGAAGTTTGTACATTTGTTGTTCACGAGATCTTGCAGTTCCATTAAAACTAATTAAATGTAAGCTGTAAATTATCTCCATTTTTAAAAAGTCGTATGAAAAGTTCATTTTTATTCATAAAATAAATTTTATTTAAACGATGTTCATCTATCTGATTATTTTTGGCTCTAATTCATTATAAAACTTTTCTAACATAATAAATTTTATCGGGTTATTTTAATGGACCTTTTTTTTAAGAAGCTTAAAAACTATCAAACGCAAGATCTTCTACTTCAAAATTTTAAAATTGCCTCAATTTTGACATTTATGGTTCTAACAAAATATTATGACGCTATGAGTATTTTCTACACAACAGTACATTAGTGACTAATAAACTAATGCATTTATATTTAGGATACGTTACCAGTTTATTGCTTTTTTATAATCGTATTTTAGTACTGTTATGTTGATTTGCTGTTTCCACAAGCAGAGAGACCATTTGAGTAATGATTTCATATACTGAGGTGCAAAGGATTTTAAAAATAAACATCTTCACATTAAAAGCAGTACATAAATCATGGCGGTTATAAGTAAATGATTCTTTTGTATCTTTAAGCTCAGACTAAATGTATAATATTATTACTTTATTTTTTTAAGTACAAAATTACATTATTTGTGAGTAGTAGGTATTTGGTGACAAGTTTATTTCTTTTAACAACTTAATTTTTTGCGTGTTACGGACAAAACAAAATACACCTATTATATTGTAATTACTATTTACAAAATCAAGTTTTCTGTAGGACCCGCTTTTCTGGTACTCGCTTCTTTAACTTCCCGTGACTTTAAGACTAAGTACGTAAGTATTATTCTTTGAATTAAATAAATGTTGGAAAATAAACTACAGATATTAGATAGGTATATATAGGCATCAGCTGACTGCTCGACCGGTATCCATATTTGCTTTTTCCAAGCGACGGTAACCACTTACCAAGACAAGTTTCTAGTACTAAAAATAGTAATTACATTTACAAATATAAGAACTAATTATATAAGATTTGTTTTTATCTTCATGTTTTTAAAATATAGTAAGCTTTGTAATAAGAAATGAAGCATCTATTTTTAAAATTAAAATAAACTCATTTCCCTTTTTAACGTGTTCGCGCTCAATTAATCAGAGGCCATTTTGGTTGCTTCTGTCATTTAAACAATTACCGGGTATCGATATCATTCTGTCAGACACAGATAAAAAATATAGCCGGGAATGAGGTGAAAATAGATTTTAAGTAAAACGAGGGATTTTTAATTGGTTGTTAATGATTTTGGTGACAATTTAAGGATATTGTTTTTGTAATAATTTGTCTAATTCTCGAGAATGCCGCCGTGATTAGATTTTGTCATTGGTATTTGGTTAAAACATTAATAAATTTGAAGACAAAAAAAAACAAATGTATAAACAATGCGTAATGTTTTTTTTTAATGTATACATAATAATATAAGATACGAAAAACCGTTACATAATTTAAAGTATCACATTACAACTTAAATGCCGTTTAATCTCTATTTTTTGTTCCTCAGATTAGTTAAAGACATACTTCTGAGCACACGTCAGAGATAAGGGGTGGGAAACTCATTAGTTATCTAAACAGCCTGGATTAAATGGATTATTTCGGAACGGCCACCCAATTTGGCGCAAAATTTGTTTAAAAAAACAATGACAGCTGTCAGAATTAGCGGCAGTTTTAGTTTTTATTTGTTACATATGGCATTTGTTTCGGATCCAATAAAAAAAAAGAAGTACACAAAATTAAATGTTTTGATGAAGTACCGACCATTTATCTTAAACAAATATGTCACGATTATAAATATTGAGCGACTAAATAAAATAAACAATGGTACTGAAACAAATTTCAATCTCACAATCTATTGGAACTCTGATACATAGCTAAAACAATCTATCCAACCTTTTTTTATACAAACCAGAACATGGCGGGCGTTTTCATTTAGATTTCCACGCATCTTGTTATAGCTTTAGAGATGGGATTGTGGTTTGTTTATCGATGAGATTTTTTTAATAGGAAATAAATATTTAACTACAATCACATTTTACATATTTAAAGTATTTTATATTTCTTATTGACTTATTGACTTATATTTATGAATATGAGTCAAAACATAAGAAATATTAAAAAGTAAACTATAAAATATTGTATAATAATATGTACCTACATGTTATCTTCAAATCGTGTTTATATTACACTTACTAAACTTGATACAGTGAAATGCTTAACAAAGAGTTAATTTAGAACTGTTAGTATATAAAACATTAAATAGTTGGTGAAATTGTCAAGAAATAAGAATTGTAAAGAAAAATTCTTAAACTATAATAATAAGTACTTCACTAAAAGAACTATTTCAACAAGATGGCCGTTACTATTTTTTAAAGACAAAAATGTCGCTCTACGGATTTGGAAATTGATCCGCTGGGGACAATATTCGTTCAAGAACCTTCGAAAATATTGCGAGGATATTGTTTCCGAACGGATTACAGCGTCGATTGTATTTGTTTTAGTTATTTATGTGTCCATTCGATTAAATCTAAAATGATCGGTAAGAAATCTTTAGAATATTTGTTTTTGTTATAAAATTATTATTGTACATTTATAATTCTATAAAACGTTATCTAGATGTAATTTGTTCTGTTACAAACATTATATTTAACAATATTTCATAAATTATTAATTTTAATCGAGTTTAATATATGTCTGGAATATATGTTTAAAACATTGATGTTTCAAAATAATCGATATCAAACTGAATATGTGTGGCCAGTAGCACTTTATATTCAGATATTGTATTGCTTGTATACATTATATTAGTGAATATTTGTTTAGACACAATTTTTATGGCGTAGTTTTATTGTCAAAGGTTTTTTATTGGTTTCCTTTCTCTAGTCCATTTTCGTTTTATGGCCAGACGACATATTGAATAGAATTGGCGGGAAATATAGTTCGTATTGCTCTTTCGAGATTGTTCCTTTTGAATTACTGTATTGTTTTACTTTGAATGTATTTATTTACGATAAATGTAATAAATAAAGTCGATGAGTATTTGCTACTCGTGTTGAAATTGTAACAAATAATAAATTATAAAAATGGCGTAAATAGGTAGGCAACATTTCGATAGGTCTTGTTTTTTAAATTTCTTCTATGTAATATTTTAATTTTAATAACTTTTCTATTTTTTTAAGTCAAAGTGAAACAAACTCAGAAATCTATCGCTTAAGATTTATTACGTCGCACCAAAATTGCTTTGCTCCTTTACTGTGATTGGTTGTATCATGTTACAGAGTTGATTGAGATAAGGTTCTTTATGGTGTTAGGATTTTTTTTTATCGTGATTAGGTCTTTTACAATGCCGATAGGTATATCAAGTTGGATGAGCCATAAATATCGCGTCCTTACAACTTGTTAGTTCGAGCTACATATAAGTAAACCTTAGTAGTAAAAACGTATAATACGAGCTCAGCGAGTAAGAAGATACTGTCTATGAATATTAATATTTCTAAACGTGTTGACAGAATGTTTTTTTTCTCAGATGTTCAAACAAAAAGTTCTTAAGCAAAAAGGCGCTCATTATTTTTTCTTGCACTATGTAATGGTACCTACTTGGGAATTTAAAAAGTATCTTTGAGCCTAAATTATAATAATGTATGTTTTATATGTTTGTTTATGTTATAAGCTATTAATCATTACAAATGTGTTTTATTCTTAAGACCTATTATTTCTGTTTTTAAATGTCATACCGGGCCTTATATAGTGAGGTAATAGATATTAATAGATACTACTATAAAATAAAACTTATCTTCACATTCATAGCATCTCCAACTTGACAAGTTAAAATAAACTTTTTCGTATGTAAAACCTATTTATTATTAAGTTTTTCTGTAATCTTTGGGTTCTATTTAAAATCAACGAGATTTTACTGGATACCTATGAAAATTAAAACCTTTTGGCAGAATAATCTAGATCCTAGACCAATATTCAATTATTAAGAAATAATCAGATTATATTACAATTAAAATACTTTTAGACAGATTTTCAAATATTTAGTACTAGGTCTAAAACATCCTAACAGTATCTGTCGCTGAACCAATTGAGAACGCGGATCATTACTGAGCGAAAATTGCGAATATGCAGTATACAGGCTGTTGATATATATAAAACATTTTTTTTGGTACATTTAATTGATTTATTGATGCAAAGTATATTTTGACTAAACGATGAAATATGTTTTTCATAGTTGTAGGAATTTTATTTTTAAGTAATATTCATAAAAATAATTATTATTACTATTCACTATGAAACAAATTACATACCTACATTTTATTGTTCTAATTTCTAATTTATGAAGATTTATTCCACTTTAACTTGATAGTCTTTATTTTTAAATATTGTTTTTGTTTTAAACAAATACTCTCTATAATAAGTATTAGGTAGGTACTATTATAAATGTTTTGATTTTGTAGGAATCCTAATTTTAGATGAAAGCCGTTTTTTATGAACTTTCTTTCATCAAATTGAATAAAAAGTTTTGTTTGAATCTAACGTCTTCTGTGAGGTTTATTTTGTCTTTGTGAAGCATTTTCTTAATAATCGCACTCCAAAAACTCTGAAAAGAGAAAATTGTTGGACATTTTAGGCTACGATGTTGTTATTAATTGTATTCAAATATTTCAAATTTCAAATATTTATATTTATTTTGTAAAATGGCCGACTCTATTTGTACAATCTAAGAAAGTTTGTGGAAACTGCTAGAAGGCCATTGTATGAAAACTGTAACACATAGACCCTTTATTATTTTTATTATGTTGTAATAATAAATTGAGACTATAAATATAATCACCCTGTAAAATTCTATCTACATGACTAAAATCGTTTAACACGTGCGCAACCAGTCAGCCAATCAGCGTGCTAGCGTCCTTGTGTGCGTAACGAGGAGGGGTTTAATGGGGGGTGGAGAGCGGGGGGGCAATTAAACTTTATCGTTGTCATTATACAGATGTTTTATACTTTATGTATATTTTGTCTATGTGTCTATATTTGCTGAAGTGAATTAGGTTTGGGGTTCAAGAAATAAGTTTGAATTTTGAATATAAATTATATTTTAGATTTATATAAACTGATTGGTTTTATATTTTTAATAAAAAAAAAAATAAATAAAGTGATGCTGAATTTAAGTATTTTCAGAAATGGTAAAAGAAATATAATAGAAATTTCGTAATGATAAGTTAATGATACGTCTTAAAATGTCAGTATGTCTATTTAAGTACTAAATGAAGACCTTCCTTTTTATACGATTGGATACTGAAGAGGGAGTTTGACCCACAACTTTAAGGTAGGTTATACCTACCTAATTTAGAATATTCTAATGTATTTGGATTTCTATTATGATTTCTTGTATTTCAAATTGTTTTTAGTATATTTTCCTGTTCTTAATTCTTGTTCTGTTCTAGATAATACTTTTACCCTCTCATACGATTTTTACATTCACATGAAATAATTACTTTCTTTATAATCCACCTAATGGATAGAATCATAAACCTAACTTAGTGCATCTCTAGGATACGTAAGTAGGATAGTACCCGACTATACAGAAACATTTCGCTAACACTTCACAAACCTAGGTCCAACGGCTTAGAGATAAGTACGTTGTCTATACATCTACAATATCTTTATATCTAAAATTATTCATATAGAATTAAACTAAAAGACTTAATAGTTATTATAAAACAGAAGTAATAATCTTATATACCTATAAATAGGTAGGTATTGATTGCTTTCTCAAATACTGTCAACATTAAGTAATAACTAGAAAAGATGATCCTATTTCGTATGGTCAAGGTTTATTTAGTTTGACCTACCTGACCCTGTTATGACCTAACTGCAATGCACGTCACAATAACGGGTCATATTTATATATATATATGACATGAAATAGATTTGTTAATTGTAAATAAAAGCATATAGCTATAATAATATTATTGTTTTATTTAAATACTGTCTCCAGTTAAAAACATAGGTACTGAGAGTTTTTAGTTAGGAATCTACTTATATTTTTTTGTTTGAGGACAGACGATGGGTGCAACCTATTCAACCTACAATAATTCATTGGAAGTATTACTCAAGCAAGCAAAATGTTTTATTTATTTATAAGTATGTATAAGAAATATATAACTATCAATTTTCTAAGTACATACTTAATGGTCAATACTACTTTCAAGGAACTCTAAAGAAGTATGTTTTTTTATTGTCAAGGGTAGGTTATTTATATAATAAAATATGGATATTTTCAATACTATTATAGAAAATAGGTCTGTCAGGAATTATTTAGAATCCTTTTAAAACCTTTATTAAAACAGCCAATGATCTTTATAGTAAATTGTGTTATGTAAATTTCCTCTCCAGTCGGTTATCTGCAAGAAAATCAATAGAGCCTTCCTGCTAGAGCGAGACAGATGTATTGTTCCTAGTGTAATGGAAAAGGATAGACAATTCCCCTCCAACGAGAATTGTCTCTGGGAAACTAGTTCAGATCAACACAGTGTAATTTCAACTCTAATAACATTAAATAGGATTGAATTTAAGTAAAAAATGAAATTGTCGTATATTTTCACGTAAATTTCCTTTAAGGGAAAATAGTTTTTATTTTATATTCAATAAGGCTTATAGTTACTTGTATATTTATTAATTGTAGTAATTGGTGGTGATTTCGTAATGGTGATAAATGAAAGCCATGAATTTAATTTCAGTCCGTAATGTTTTTATTGAGGACGGTTAGCGATAACGAGGCCAATTAGGTATTGTTTTGATTGGTGATTATTATTATTAAAAAACTATTTTTATTTAAACGACCAATCAAATCAAGGCGGACATCAATTTCAAATATATATCAGCATATAATAACTACGGTTATACGATACTTATAAAGTACCTAAGTAGGTATAATTGGTATTTACCTAGTAGATTTTCGACGGCCATTTTTTATATGTTAAATATATATTCCCTTAATTTATTTAGAAGTTTTTACACTGTAGGTAGGTATATATTTAATTAATTCTCTAATAAAATTGTACTTTTCTGGTGATTACTTGATACAGTCAACAGTATCAATATTTATTAAACTTCATATCTTTCATTAATGATAGATGGTTTCTAATAGGAATTAATTGGGAAGTATGAAGAATCTTCCAGAGAAGAAAAAAAATATAATTCAAATATATTGATTTTGGTAGACAAGGAAATTGTAGAGTAAGGAATAAAAGACTAATAGAAATGTTATTATTTGAAGACTACGTAATGGTAATGATGAACATCAGGATGGGAAGATGAGAGAAACGAAGACAGAACCTCATAAGCATCTTGGTTCTCAGAATAATTCATAATTGAATTTAAAATTATAGAAATTAGAGTCAAAATTATAAAAAATAATATTAAATAAAAGTCAGACAGACGGTCTTATCCCAACTCTATAAAGTGCAAAATATTTATATTTCTTACGTTATTGCCTAAGTACTCTTTAAGACCTCATATCTTCTGCTTAACTATTTATAATTATGTAGTTAAGTACAAACCTCCCTAAAGGTATATTGAGTAAGGTTCTTCATTGTCGTTAATTATGAATATAATCTGGTAACCTGGTATGTTTTATTTTCTTCATTTCCACGACTGATGAAACCTAGTTTCATTCAGAGTCTAGACTCTACAGCTAATTTCGTCTATAAAATTTCTGAAAAACTATCATTCGGAAAGTATTTGGAAAAGTATTATTACTTATATTTACCGCCCCGTTGGTCGAGTGGTTAGTGCAGACGCCTAACGTGTCGCGGCGCAATGGGGCTCGGGTTCGATTCCCGGCAGAGACAGGCATTTATGTGATGAGCATGGATGTCTGTGTTTCTGGGTTTGGTCGTTTATTAAATATATTCTCAGTATTTATATGTGTATTTCTATGTATTTGTATCGTTATCTAACACACCTTGATATGGTTAGAGCAATGTGTGTAATTTGTCCTAATATTATTATTATTATATTATAATTATTATTAACAAAGTAACTAGGAAGTAAAAGAAATTGTAGACGAAACTGTCAAAAGAGAGGAGGTAAGGATCCATCCATTGTAAATACATTATTGATATATTAAGTATTATGGTAATACATAGTAGGTTTATCTCACATACTTTTAAAAACTTTTAGAATATCCGTTCATATATACTGAGTTTTTCATTGGTTTTAACAGGTGGTCGTACTATCATACAAGTAATATAATAAAATAAAATAATGAAAAATAAACGGAATACGGGTAGGGATTCGAACCCGTAGCTACATAGATTATTAAATGAATCTAGAATGACCCCCCTACCCGCGGAAACTGTGTCTTCTTCTCTCACAAGCCGCGGTTTCCGCGTAATTTCATAAATTGATAATAAGTTTAACATAGCTATTCATGATATAGATAATATCAAACATAAATAATAGATTATCCCGACGAAACCGTGAGAAAGGGCTAGTATAATATATATCCATTATAATAAGTAATTATTAAATAAGAAATATGTTAAACAAAAGCAAACATTTGGGGCCGTGTTATCTGATGTGCGCACGCGCATTAAATCAAAATAACGCTCTCTTACAAATTCCCGAGTCGTTAAATCAGCCAAAACGAGTAACACCGGGATTCCATAATGGTTGGAAACACACGGAGGCTAAATAAGTTTGGTTTAAATAAAATATTAATGATCTAGGAAAATAAATTAAAATAATTTTTACTTTATTATGTATGTTGTGCTTTATTTTTGGTATAATGAAGATTATATGAATTTGTTTATATTTCATGAAGCATGTTTATAATATATAAAATATCTTTGTACCTACTGGTTTCTGACTGATATTTTTTTTTACTATTTTTACTTACGAAGAATTTAAATGTAACTAAAACTACCGCGAACTAGACGACCTTGAGCTGTAAGTTGTAAGACCTTCTATTGTTTAATTTGTATGAACATTAATTGATTTTAAAGGATATGCAATAAAAAGCAATGTCCTCCTACCAGTAAAGAAGTTTGGCTGTAGATTTTTCTTGATAAGTGTATACATCTATATACATATATTATGTTAATCTATCTATGCGCAATTCATGTCATGATCACCTACCTACATACACACATAAGTGCATATATACACACACATACGTATAATAACGTGGTATAATAGTTACCAATAGTTATAATACTCTAGCGATGAAGCAAACTATGTTAGTAAGTTATTTCAATGAATTATTCAATCCAGGTGCCTTTAAGTACGTCATATTCTTGATAATTGATTTGTCACCTCAAGTAGCTATATCGTTTTAAACTCAGACTAATATGAAAGACATACAGCAGAAATTAATATGCGATCTACAATCCGAGGTTGCAATCAACCTTAGGGAACGTACCCAAACTACGTGGCCTATTTATGGGGGGGGGGGGGGTCCTTAAAATATTACGCTGTGTCACAGAAGCGAGGGGGGGGTTTAGATTATTGTCACGTAGTCGAATTCTAGAGAAGGCAATTTAAGCTACTAACATTTAATAAAGTCTGCTTTTCAGGGTTCTTTGAAGTCGTGTGATAGATTTTTGTGCAATAAATGCCGTCCCAATAGTAACAAAAATTAAACATTATTTTTATTTGTTTCATTTTCTGCGTTTGGGATGATAAAAATTTACCTTTGCTATACTACGTAACATTTGGGACGGAGGGGGGGTCTTATCACATACTACGGATGGTCACCGGGGGGGAGGAGGGTGTCGAAAAATTGAAAAATATAGGTCACGTAGTTTGGGTACGTTCCCTTAGGTTGCATAGCATACCTAACTAGCACAAATCTGTTAGTATACCAGTAACATAAATCTTTCGTAACCAAAATTTAGATAAGAATAGATTGTAAAATTGCACACAGTGGTTTACCACTCATGACAAAACCTACATGTCTTCAAGTATTAACTAGTCCACGAAGTATAAAAAGACGTTTAAATTAAAATCCATTTTATATAGAAAAACTAGATTTATTCTAAACCTCCATATTTAGAAAATCTAGATTTATGCTAAGCCTTTTATTAAGGCTTAATGCAGTCAACCGTTAAAGCAGATAAGCTAAAGTATATTATGAAATATGAGTGTTTGTTTTATATTATTCTAATATTATATTATTATTATTCTTAATATAAGAATAATATAAAATATGTATGTATGTATTTTATTTGTCCAAATCGTACGCTTTTAATCACAATAATCGCCCGTGTGTTTCTTCCTCAAGTTCCCGCTACATCGCCTCTGGACGGCTATCGATAGATTTGACTCGCAAATATCGTTTGTGCCAAGCGCAACACTAACTTATCGTGATAAATATCGATGAAAAACGGCTTACATTTGGTTATAATATTAAGAAGGCAGTACATTGAATGAAAAATATCTAAGTAAAAATAAAAATGTGAATTTTATTGTATTTGCAATGTAATCTCGTTAGTTAATTAATACATATTTTAAAATTAATCCAATACAATTGTAATGTCATAATAACTTCTATCATAAAATTTTAATTATAATAAATATTTTATTCAATAATACCTTTATTCATAAAGTCAACAATTATGAATAAAACGCATAGCATTAACTTTTCAACATTGATAAATTAATATGAAATAATAATATAATGATTATATTATAAGTAAGTGTGAAAAGCTCTTAATAATAAATTATACAGCAGCAGAGACTCGTCTGATTGACGGACGGTCAAACAAAAGATACATATAAAAATAAACCAGCGAGCGACACTATTGTTTTTTGCGACGGGAGCGATCCTTGTTTTGGATTGTATGTTTACATCGATTACTTTAATAATGGAAGGATGGTATTAGAAAATAAACTTTTTCTTATTTTGAACATAATTATGAAATAGAATAACGCTTAAAGCTGACAACGATCTGGTGAAAAAAAGCTTTTTTACAAAAAGCACTGCTTATTTTTTTTTTCTTAATAAGTTATTTCAATAAATTATTCAAGCCAGGTGTAAATTATGACGTCATATTTTTGATAATCTATTTATTAACTTATTCAAGTAATATATTAGGTTATAATATATAATATTATGTTTAACAATATCGTCTTGAACTCATACTAATGTCAAAGACATACAGCCGAAATTAATAATCCAACAACAATTCGAAGCTGGAATCAATCTTAGGTTGTAAAGCACATGTTTTACAGATCTGTTATTGCCTCTTATAACGAGGAATCGGGATACAATTTCAATCTTTCCTAGTAAAAATTGGATCGATTAAAAAAAATACACGTCTAAACACTCGACCTACAATAACCTTGCCTTGAATTATTTAAAAAAAGCTTTCATACAAAAAGCTCTAGATATATATTAGTTTTGCCAAAACCAAACACAGACAGATCTGTTTATAGTACAGAAATAGATACATTATGATGATGAGAAGTATTACATAAACTCAACTTATTCAATATCTAATTCTAATTGGTAGCTCGAAATCCTATTGGTTGACTACATTTATCATTGAAATAGCCACCATTTTCTTGTTAAACTTTTATAAGTTATCTGATTAAATGTATACAAAAGATTATTTTATAATAACATATAATAATTACAGAAATTACTAGCTATAGGTAGGGAGAGAGTGTAAGAGAGAAAAAAACAGTTTCTTTAAAATCAATTCGAAAACGCCATTTAATATCAGAATCTGAACTCATCTGGTAATTTATTAATAGAATAGAGGAAGTTCATATATAATAATTAAAAAAATATATTTTTTTTGAAAGACAAAAGCAATAAATATACAATTTCTCTAATTTAAAATATAGCATAAATAAAAAAAGAAAAAAATGCGATTAATTTTAAATTGCACAAAAAGTCATGTATAATTTAAATAAAACACATAAAACGAACACCAATCACATTTCCCATAACCCAATAACTTACCCCACGGTTCGTACATACCCCATGGGGCTATTACATTACCCCATACACCCCTGACAATACTTCGTAATAGTGTTACATTGGGGCTAACCAATCTTTTATATCTGGTTCAATTTATTTATAGTCAAATATGGAGACTTTTATTTATTGCTGGTTTAGGGAACAATCGTTTTTGTTTTAAACCAAACTTCTTAGTTTTTTTTACACTGTCTAAATTAATGCTTGACTACTTTCCAACTGGTGGTAAGTGGAGGTGGTAAGGCGCATTAACTTAGTAACCTATTCACTCTTCTCTTGAAGACACCTGCATGATAATCGGACGGATATTCCGACGCAGGCAAGCTGTTATTTTAGAATCTGATTCTGATTCTCACGATTTCAGTTCTTAATTTTTATAGAATCTGGATATTATTAATATTAGAAATGACATATGTGTTTTTTTGGATATTTGGGTCATTGTTTTATATAAAATTTATTATACATCTATATTAGACGGATTTATAACAAAAATTACATACAGGTATACCACTTCTTGAAATGACAGAACAGACACAACCTGCGTTTTTTTTTATAGAAATTAACATGCTTTTCCACCTCCTGTTTTAAATAGTCTGCTTAATATTTTAAGATTGATAAGTATCTTTAAAAAAATAAAAAAATATATTATAGTATTTAAAATAACTACTACAATTAGCTCAATATTGTATTTAACTAAACCTTACATTTGAAGACATTAGAAAGAAATATATAACTCAAGGACTAATAATTAAACACTTTTATATATGCGTTTACGAGCTTTCTTTTTAAATACATTCATATTAATATTGCCCATTTTAGGAGCACCATATGAAATATTTTATTTTTTTTAGAATACAAAGGAATTAAGAATATTTTCTAAATAGCTAACTATTTTTGCAGCAAACAAATAAGCTGAATAAGAAAACTTTTGTTCCAACATTAAAATTACCCCTTTGCCCAATATTTTTGCCGAACCGTAAAAAAAAATGTATATATTTACATTTAATACAGATTGCTGAAGTCATTATGAAATATTAATAAACCACAATGAAACAAAAAGTCAGGACAATAGCAGATTACTCAAAATGCAACACAATAAATACTTTTATACTGTCTTATGTAAATTAATTCACACAGTTATATTAAAAACTGTGTATTTGAAACGTTTTACACGAAATTCCTCACGGCGCGAAACAGTCAATCAGTTCGCGAGTTTTTGCGGAACGGACAGACGGACCGACGTATTATGTTGTCACTGTGTAACGGGAAGACTGATTTAATTAAAATATCTGGTAATAAAACAACTTTTAACGGATTTTTTGGTACAAACTGTTACTATTATTGTCACATATATTATTTTTTATCATTAGTTGTTGAATATAACAAATATACAATAATACAATTATATGACACAAAAATAAAAAAATATCCTTATAAATTTAATATTATTTTCTAATTAATTTTGTTAGTGATATAAAATAAAACAATACAAAGGTATGTGGTACTATATTCAGCACCAAAACCAAATTAATGGTATGGCAGTGATTTTAGAAACCGCAATAGATGTTTTCTATAAATTAAATTATTATTTATATTTCCTAATTGAAAATGTATATGACTTTGACTAGGCAACTTAAAAAGTGTATATAAAACTAAATAACCCTTTAATATAGTTATAAAAGATTGTCTTTTCTGTTATATATTAAAACTAAATATTCATTTCTCTATATTATAGCACGGACAAACGGACAGCCTGACCATCTGTGATATATAATCTATGGATCACATAAATCCGTTAGCAGGACATCATTTCAAATTGTATAATTTTACAAATGTTCTGTGGCCATTACAGACGTTTCACAGGTTTTTCACAGCCTCATGCATTGCTGAAGCGCGGTGTTAGCTTTTATCTAAGTGTGGAGTATCTGGGATAAGAGATAGCGATTTATTTGATAAAAGTATAGTTTATTTGTTTGACAACAAAGAAGCAGACCGAATAAGGTTAAGCTAATAGAAAATTAGCGAATGTCACGAAGGCACACGTCAGAGAGAGCGAGAGATTTCGAAAGAGAGAGCAAGGCAACAGATTTTATACGTCTGCTCTTTCACTTACCATTTTAAACGTAGCTATAATACTTACTTCACAGATCACATGGATCTTCCTTAAGAGGGCGGTATGATTCTGGTCAATCCAACCCGTATAGAAAATAATAATCCTATGTATCCTATGTAATCCTATGTATAGGATATATGCCATGAAAATACAGATACATTGTACCACATACAAAATACCCTATATATGGTTACTGTACTTGTCAAAACGCTATATCTCATACCTTGCGCCAGCTCACAAATGTATTTATTTATAAGGCCCTTGTTTCGACGTCGCATCGAACGCTTTTTTGTCGTCACTGTATAATGAGTCCTACAGATTTGTTCTTGAATACAGATGGACTAACAAACGGATTGCCTAAACTGTTGAAGGTGACTTCCAAATGGCCCGTTTAGAGCGCATTAAACTGACGTAAAATATTATGTAAGGTATTAAAATTTTCTGTGGTACACGGGCTGGTCTGGGTTTTTATTTATTTTTATTATCAAAAGCAAGCAAACGGATTGTTCCATATGGTGATAAGTCGTCATGTTCTTTACTTATGTTAATATAGGAATATTTAGATTTATTGATATTTTTAGGAAAATTAATAATCCTATATAATAATTAAAAGCAAAAAACATCGAGTCAATTAATAGAAGCTGATTTCACATAAAGTTATACCACAGAATAAATAATTCATTACTAACACTGACATTTATACCACAGAATAAATATAAAAACTTAAGTATCTAATTATCAGGTAATATAATACAAAATACAGCGTTGGGCTTACACTTATAATAATCCCAATATATTACGTATAAGCCTCAAAAATCATATTAATCAAAACCAACCCAATCACACCGCTCAACTGATCACGTGATTATAAAACACCTTATTCATATAATTGATTACCCTCATAACCGAGTTCTCACTTGCTATTAACAAACTACCCGAAAATATCTAAATTGAACTCACGCTGAGCGCCGTAGGGCATAAGCGACAGCGATTTTACTAAACTATGTCAGATATTATAAAAATAAAAGAGTGCGGGTGGGTAAAAGAGAGTTCGTTTCTTTAATTCAAATTAAATAGAAGCATTTTTTTATGTTCTAGTTGCTTGTAGATTGATTAAATAAATAAAGAAAGACTCGTCAAAACCAGTTGATCTTTGCATTTATATTAAAATTAAATAAACATAATATGTATCTTGAATTTATTTTTTCTGTATGCTAAGTTTTCACTCTTATTTACATATTACTGTTCAAAGCCACACAATTAACACATAAAAAATGCAGTCTTTTATATATCTCTATAGTCATGTATTCAGTCTAAACAGTTTCTTAGTTTAATAATTCGGTTAAAACAAAAATACAATTTTTTAAGAGATAAATACCAATCTCTTATCCCTTATACCACACTCTACTAGTTAAATCTCACCTGTAGACAAGTGGAGTTATCTATGAGCATTAATCGTGTATCGGAACGAACAAATAGACTAACAAAACGTTTCATACTAAATTGGTTATGATGGATTGAGAGATACATTATTAGGACGGGGGAGATATGGATAGGATTGACATTGTTTTATTTATTTGTTCGTAACACTCGATAAGTTAGAAAGTCTTTACACACGTTAAGGTTATTTAAAGCTTATAATAATAATATGAAAACCTAATTAATAGAGGTAGGATTCGAACTTAAGACCTCGTCAATTGGTGGAACGACGGAAGATTTGCCAGAGAACGCAGTTCGAATCCTGATCGTATTCCTTGTTTTTCATTCGATATTTAAAAGTATAATAATAATCATCCAGAATTCCTAGTTCGGATAAGTATTTATACCTTGTATTGTGTCGCAAATGAGAATCATTGCCAAGAGGTATATGAGACACCTTCTCAGAAACATGTGGAGAAAAAAGTAAGTATTTATGTTCAAATAAAAATATTTTTTTGCTTGTTGTGATATTTATCAGGCTCGAAAAGGATTTCTCTCAAAGGCAAGCTTTCTGTCCGTTGAAAGATAAATTTATTGGACTGACAATGTACAGCATTGACTTCATTTTAATCAAGATTTCATGTTGTATGTTTGTCCGTGTTAGACAATTAATTAAAGGAACTGTTACCGTAAAATAAATATAAATTAGGGATTAATTCCTATTGAAAACAATGTAAAACGAAATAAACTAAAGCCTATTAAAATAACCGAAATAATGAGTTATTAATCTTACCAAAAAAAGTTTACGACATCCCTTAAAATAAATATCTTATACACCTTCAAATGATTAGAATTATGGCCCGTGCTGTTCTCACAATACAGGTCTTAGATTTAGATGTTAATATTAAAGAAAAGGAAAATAAGCTTTTTTATTAATTGGCCATTGAATGTGATACGGCCTGTAACAGCCTGTTTAAGATAAACAAGGCATGCTCGCGGGTTTTGTTTATCGATTATAATAAATAATTTAATTTGTTTTCTCTTATGTAAATTGTAGATCTTACATTTTCAGAGTCAATTTTCTATGGCTCTCGATGTTTTTCTTATGTACTATAGGTACGATGTATTTGAACCCACTAGTCAGTGGTTTTTGCGAAAGCTCTTCCAAAAACTAAACCTACATTACAACTTACCAAAATTTAGGGTCATAAGACTTTTATAGTGGTAGTATTTTAATGTTCCTGTAATATCTTATCTCTTATAATCACGAGTAGACACTTAAAAATATATTATATCTATTAAAAAAATATATAAAAAAATAAAATATATACAAACACACGTACATACAAAATAATAATTCTATATGTATGTGTGTTTTATTATAAAGGATTACAATAAAATATATCAAATAATTTATAAACTAATACAATTATAATAATTAATCTTAATACATATTTTGTAAATGACTCTAATGTAGAAAACAATTTCCCATAGATATATTATCCAAATAAGGTAACAAAAACACAAACATAAAAAAAATCAAAACCTTTTATACGCAGTCGGTTAACACAGCCGTAACGTAAGTCGAGATTGTATCTCCTCGTTCCGGGAAGGACACATGTCCTCCAATAAACTAATTGCCGTGCTTGAGCAGCGACTTGAATTTATTTTATATCAACGTATCAATTAATTTATCAATAAACCGTAATTATATCGTGTCACGTTAATTGGTCTTTAAGTTTTATTATGTTATAATTCTGTTTTAATATTGCTTCACTTTAATTAATATCGTTAACTAGATATCGAGGAATTATAAGTATTTCTTCTCTCTGAAATTATCAAATTTTGAGTTTTAACGATCTATTTTGTTTAAAATCTAGTTAGTTTATTTAATTCCAGTTAGTTTGTACGGTTTACTTTTGTATAACTACTAGAGTTTTCGATTTATTGTTAGTATCATAAATAATATTTATAACTTCAGTTTGAGTGACCATGTCAGCTTAAAATACTGTGGTTTAAGATCTCTTTTATCATGATATATGTGTTAATATTTCAACTAAAAAAATGAATTAATAACCATGAGAAAGCGTTTCTATAAAACATTTATATTTTTTGTAATATTTAGGTAATTTAAAACCCACTAAATCAAAATAACAAAAGAGGTGTCTCTAATATCAGCTGAAGATGTCTTTTGGAGATAACAACAGGTGGAAACTGGACTTACAATGATATATTATATTTAATTTTTTTATAGATTTTGTAAGTCTAACATTTACCTTTTTAATTTGACATTGAAAATGTAAAGGTGTTCCGAAGGAACACGTACTTGGTCCCTTGCCATTTCCAAATTATGTTAATGAAGTTTTAGGTCATTTTAATAATTTAACATATTAAAGCATCACATATATTACTCATAGTGTCTTGGAGTATATAAATAAAATAAAATAAATGGATATGGTTACTGTGGATGAAATTAAAGACATAAAAGAACTTTATACTTTAACGACTTTTATCTTATCAGCTGTCTTATCAATTTATTTCTACATTCCATTAAACACTTTCAGAGTGGCAATAAAATCTTCATTATAATAAACAATACCTAATTACATGAATTTTTACAAAATAAAAACGCAGTTAAAGTAAATCACGGCTTTATGAGCGCTCATGAGGTCAAGGGGACGAATTTAAATTTATCTTTGTAAAGCATCGCATAAAAATATAAAATGTTTGTAAGGTGGTTGGAATTATGTGAAGATTTTAGGTAATAAAAGTTTAAGTTGTTATTACAATGGACTGGATGAAGCTTTTGGAGTATTTTTTTTAAAATTAAATTGCTTGTTTTGTTACAAACTTACTGTTGCTCGTGACTCTGCTCAAAGCTCTGTGCTGACTAAGCTCTTTCTCAATTATTAATATTTGTCAAAATATTTTTTTAATTCAGATCCCTTTTCATACAAACGTGCATTATAAAAAAAGATATGAAAATATTTAGGAATGATTCAAATATCATTATATTTTTAAGACAAATCTTAGCAATTTGAAAACTCATGAGTCATGATCAGATAATGATCATTAAAATGCTCATCTAATGATATAATGATTAACGACAGCGATCGCGCTCGTAATGACGGCTAATGATCCCAGTTTGTTTTTGAGAAACGGTTATTATACAGACATTTGGTACCTGTTATAATATCAGGGTTCTGTAGTACACATACAAATATAATATTATTAATAAACAATTCAGAATGAAATATAAAAAGATATTCATTTGGACATTTGGACTACTTTGTTGCAATATGAATATAGTTTTTAAATGTTAAAGTTAACTGAAAGTTTTAAAATGTCTTGACTTACTATGTTTTTAATTAAATATCTTTAATAAAATGAGTATTACTCTAGTTCTTTAGATATGTATTGCTTTCTAAAAAATAACTAGAAAACATTATAAATTAATTTTAATATATTAAAATAATACGGAACCTTCAGTATCAAGAATGTTATAAAATGACTCGGCCGTTCCATATCTGTGTTGAGTTAAACAGTTTTTGACGTTAATGATTTATTGTTTGTCAATATTTTGGTAGCTTTTTAGGAATTGTGCTTTATAAATGCGAGCTTAGCGTGGGACTACTGGTATAGCCTTTGAATATATATAGATAGTTCCTGGGATCAAAGCGAGGTGAATTATTTGTTGAAAAATATGATTCCTGTCTGAAAGGTGTAAGGTTTGATAAGTATTCTATATATAAAACAATTTTATTAAATGTAACCTGCGATTTTACTGGTAGATCTTCATTGTTCTTTCTTTTATCTCCTTTCAAATAATATCAGTTTTCAAGGGAATGTAAAATAATAAACCAAATAATGCATTTAGCAACCATTTTGACATGGCAATACCAATGTATAATTACCACAGATAATAAAAGTAAACCAAACTCAACCATAACGTCTGGGGGCTTTCTATTAACTTGTCAAACTGACAGATGACTTATAAGATAATTACTGGATCGCCTCGGGGTTTATCTTCTGTTATATGTTTTAAATATTTGTTCATACTTCAGAAACAAACTATTCACAATATAATTATATATTTAAATAATTAAAATATTGTTTTCTTTATTTTGTCCTCAGTTACAAGAAAAATGAATACAATTGTGTTATTTCTTATAATATATAAATCATAAATTAACACATCATATAATCCAAACCAATCGACCGTTGACCCCAATCGCGTACCAGAAACACACAAAGAACACAAAAAAACACACCCGTGTTAAATAAACACTCCAAGGCGTGACTTTTAATATCTTTATACGCTTTAAAATATCAAATTATAATATTAAGCATTCTGAGGCCGGTTCATTTATTTGGGCTGTACAATGGACCCCTGGTGGGAGAGGCAGCCTTCTGTTGTGTTTGGAAATGTTTAAGCTCGGGTTACATGCCGCTGTTATAGCCTTCTAAAATATAAAATAATAATTTACAGATATATTTAATTTATTTTTTAATATTTTAAGTTTTGTTGTCATGGAGTAAAGGCTTAGGGAGTCTCATTGATTTTTTTTGATAGATTTTCTTAAGATTGAGTATTCAGTAGAGTTTTTAGTTAACCACAGTAGAGTTTTAGTTAACAAAATACTATCAAAATATATGGAAACTTACTGAAAAATAAATAGGGAAATAGAAATCCCTGTCTGACTCACAATCACAAGAAACAAAGTACATATTTACAATTATTGTAGTGTACCTAAGTGTGTAAAATATAAATAGACGTAAACAATCTATATATTTATTTACTTAAAAATCCTAAGAAATATATGCATTTACAAACTTTTCGGACATTTAAAACAATAAAATATCACTCATGTGACTCAAGCCTTATATTGCACGTTTAATTTTAATAAATAAAGTCATTCAAATAATCGCGATTTCGCGCCGGTAGATACAAATTTAACATTTTTTTATAATGAGACTTATTGCGTTGTAATAAAGTTCAGTCTTCGTTGATTTATTTGTAAAGTATCTTTGTAAAGCGTTTAGATAGGAATGATATCACAATTGTAAGGCTTAGTACTCATTTCAATAAACACATTTCAAATAAAGTTAATTTGGATTACACGCGGATATTTTTGGTTGTAAACATCTGGAACTAAATTTCTAGTACAACAGTACAAAATTGGTACATTTTTGACCTGTTATATTTCTAAATGATATCTATAATTGAAAAAAGGACCTAAAATAAGTTATAAAATAGTATTATCTTACGTGGTAATTCGTTACAATAATAATATTATATTAATATATTATGTTGTGTACACAGCTTAAGTAATATAAGACTGAATTATTTTTGTTATTTGTACTTTAATATGATAATAAGGTAAATTGTCCGGTATTGAATAAACGATTTGGAATAATTTTGTTACATTTTTTAAGAGATCCTTGACTAATAATGTCTTTAATAATATTGTAATAAACTTAATTAATATAAAAAATATGTTTTTATATAGTATCATCAGAAAATCATATAAGTATGTTGTCATTAAGCCACCGTAGTTGATAGCTCGTATGCGGTCTGGCTCGAATAGGGTAATAACACCCTGTCCTGGCTTCTATTTTACTGATATGGTAGTTGGTACAAACCCCATTCTATTCCTTGCCGATATTCGTCGTGTCCCGTACCGATGTACCGATAGTAAAATAGTTGGTACAAAGCCCTTCCTTCCCTTGCCCGTGTCCTCGTTTTTTTATTACGTCATAAAATAGGTTTGTATGTGTGTGTGAATATAATGTGCATACCTACTCTATCTTTGTCTTCTGTTTCTGTAAAGCTGTATTAAGTTGAATAACATGAGGAATTAGACCTTATATAGATATCCTTTTGAACCAAGTTTTGTTTCTAACATATTAGAAATTTATTTAACAATGGATATAGTTACAGTGAAGTCGGATCCAAAAAACCCTGTACCGGTACAAATTAGATAAAAATAATACGATTTGGGACATTTTCCTGTACCTAGCTTTTATAATCCAAACTTAATGTAAAAAAATGTACGGAACATTCATAATCAAATTGAATCCCATACAATTTTAAATTACAAAAACCGTACTACAAAGTAAAACAAACTGGTAGAATGTAGCAGAGTGTATAATTAGCAAAAATATTGTTTTTGGGTAATTCTTGTCCGTAAAATATCTTTAATTGTGATGTGTAATTGGTGTCCAAATTCCATCTTAATTATTTTTGTCCCAAAATTTAAGTAATATTTTTAAATTTACAATCCTTATATTTTTTTGAACCAATTTCAATTTATTTTAATGTATTCTGGTAGGTACATAACATCTATACTTTATTTTATTGAGATAATATTGTTATAAACAATAAAATAATATTAGCAAAGATCATGAAATTCTAAATATGTCTATAAAGTTTTATCAAAATCGGTTCAGCATAATGTAATGTAAGTAGTCCAAACAGACAGACAGACAAATATTTACTGGAAATGGAATAGCACGAAATTGTAAAAAAGACCAAAATTAAGATTTTATTATAACGAACGGACAGTTAATTAATGTGTATATATTAACATAAAGCCTATTTAATTTTCATCACATCAGACTGACGGTTAAAAAACGCTACCGTAACAACATCATTAGCAGACATGGCGGGTAAAGACCGAATAAATAAACTTATAACTCGCTATGGTGACCATGGTTTATTATTTTATTTTAACATACAAATCTGACAGTTTGTATCTTGCCATATAGATGAAACGTCAATTGAGCAACTGAAAGGGATGAAAGGAAGGAAGGAAAGAGCGAGATGGAAGAAGTTGTCAATTTTGAACTTTTTTTCGCCAATCAAAACATGACAGTATCAACAGTTATATGGATAAAACGTCAAATACGGAAATTAGAGGGAAGAGAGGAAGTAGGAAGGAAAGAGCGAGATGGAAGCCTTAGTCAATTTTGAGGTATTTTACCCCAACCACAACACAACAGTCCTACAGTTAAAACGTCAAATGCGGTATGATAGGAAGGAACAACCGAGATGGAAATAGTTGTGAAATCGAGCTTTTTTGCCCTAACTAGTTTACTACTTACGATTAGGTTCAGGCTCTAGAGCTGTACTTACTACTATAATATCATAGTAGTGAAGTGACTCTTCACTTTCCGGTCGTGATTTTATATTTGTATTTCATGGTCACCGTTACCTTGGCTTAGCCGACCTACTGTTTCTTCTACATATCCTGTGACGTCACGTTTTTTATGAAATAAATTGGCTATCATCTTATATGCTATAGCGATTTCCAAACTTTTCTTTTCTACAAAATTATTGTTATAAAATATAAACCCATAGTCACTCTACAAATACTGCTTGAATAAACATCGTTAACAGTGATAGATAATATAGGTATTTATGAAAATAAACCAAAAAGCCCCTTAACGAGTTGATACCACATACACGCAATAACTATACAGCTAATGCTTGTATTGAATACATTGCGCGCTTTATATCATTCTTTACAAAACACACCATGTATTCTTTAAACAAACCAGCAATGGTTGTCGAAGTATTTTTACACCTATAACAATTTATGATTAGGTGTGAGGAACGAAGATGCTAAGTCCCTTAACGAGTTGTTACCACTTGAATACAATATCTATATAAGCTAAATGAAACAAATTCATTGCGCGGTTTATGCCAGGTCGTATCTTGAATACATTGTAGAAATTAACAAAACTAGCAATGGATAGTAAAGTATCATATCAACAATATATTTTTATAACCAGGTGTGGGGAATGAAGATTCCCCGCTGTGACGTAATATTTTTCATCTCCTTGTCCTGTCAGAAGGAATGTTGTTGTTGTCTCTTTTACACACAAACTTAAATACCTTGATTGTTTTGTGAGTTACAAAAGTCTAGACAGGAAGAAGATATAAGAAATAAGCTGTTTTTTTTTAATAGTAAAAATATTTTTTTGTTAATCTTGTCAGAAATTACAAAATTTATAATATTATTTATTACATAGAAATTTAGCCTTAATTAGAACTAAATATTGTCAATATTAATTAATAGATTACTATATATATATAATAGTAACTATACTTTGTCCTGCTCTAGCAAAGCTACAGTCAGAGTGTGCAAAATTTAATGATAGTCAGTTGAGAAGTTAAGGTGTAAAAGCGTAACAAACAAACCAAGTCAAACTTGCTTTTATAATAATACTAGCTTCTGACAGCGATTTCTACCGCGTAGTTTAAGTAACCGATGTTTTGCTATATCGGAAAGTCATTGAGATGTTATTTTTCTATCCCTTGGGAACAGTTCTGTTTTCGGGATTTACCCTATGTCTTTTCTATACCCCTGACAATGTGTGTGCGAAGTTTTATGAGTGGTTAAGTAGTTACGACGTATCAAACTAACAAACTCATTCTCTTTTATATTATTAGTTCAGATTACAACGATTAGCAGAAGTCTAGGCCAAAATAATAAATTCTTCTCTAATAGATTACAATATCTATATCCGATATCTCGCGTGTGGACTGAGTGAATTAATTACATCGCGTTATCGGGTATATTATTACGACTTGATATTTTATGTTTATTTTATTGGCATAACTATAAATAGGTGAGAGAATGAGTTAATAATATGAATAATACTCTTTATTACACGAATAACATAATAAATAATAAAAATGGATTCTTCATCAGCATTATAAATGTACGAGAGACGGCTTTGACTATTCTTTATAATATTTACTAAGCGCTAGGTCAAGTAGTATACTAATATCGTATTGTGAGAAAGCTGTTAGTGAGTTAGTGCTCTCATCTGATTGGTGGAAACTTTTACTCACTATTTTGGGGGTCAAATAGTGCGCTGTAGATTGTATAATGAAATGAGCTGTCATCAGTTTTAAGTAAGCTTTTAATTGTGTAGTGCTATTGATGAGATGAATTGAAAAGTCCAGCTTTGATTGGTAATGATTAAATATTTGTCCAAAAAGTTTTTTTTCTCGTGAACCTAAGTTACATTTCCTATATGATAAATAATGTGAACTCAGCAGTGGGATACAGTGGGATAGCTATACATATATACATGTATATAGCGTTAGCTAACTTTAAGCTTTAAGTGTTTGTTCGTGTGTAGGTCATTTTTAATAATAATTGAAAAAATTACTGTTAAAAGAGTAGTAGGTGTAACAAGACTTTTTAATATGTTTTTTTATACAAATACATAAAATACAAACAGTCGTAATCGTTGTATCTTGTAGATAAGCGTTAAAACCAACAATTAGTGGGTTCTGTGATGATGACCCCAGATTTAGGATGTGGGTATAAATTATCTGGGAATGAGAGCCACGCCCCACCCGCCGGCGGTAGTGATGTGCCTATCTATCGATAAAAATATAATAATTAATTTAATATATTTTAAAATTGTTGTTATCATTAAAGTCCAATTTCTACAAAATATTTTTTGGGCTGTATTTGTTAATAAAAAAAAATAAAGATACGTTATTTAAAATATAAATACATTGTAGCCGTTGTTACATTCAGACGTATGTACAAGTATTTCAATGTTTTTTTAGGCACCATTTTATTTCTTTCTTAATATATTTTATACAAAATTTCTAACATATTTTTTATAGTTATTGGTTGATTTTCTTCCTAATTAAAGTTTTTTTATCGATAGTATTTTATCGATAATAATATTACTGTTTCTCAGTAACGAGGCAGCATCCGATGCTTTTGAGTGATTAAACGTTATTATATAAAGTAAATTCAATAATGGTTTCGCGCTAGCTTAATGTTTGCAGATTTGGATGACTTTATAAAACATACCTTATTCCTTTGTAATACAGTTCAAAATACTCTAACAAGAGAGTCATGTATTTTGGAAAAGACAAATTTGTTAATGCGTTTTAATGTATCCTTAAAACAATAGAAATAAAGTTCATTTTCCAATGTTTGAAGTACTATGACCTCTTGTAGTTGATATAATTTTGTAAAATATTTGAAATGAGTCTAATGTATATGCAGATAAAGTTAATTTTAGCTTGTATTAAATTGTAGGGTAATTTCACAAATTGTTGGCAGTGTTCACAAATTACCGATGTAAAGGGTAATTGTTAAGGCAGTATGTTTGTAATGTGTTTTTTGATATAATGAGGAGGTTTTAATGGTGGACCGAATTTATTGGTATTTTTTGAAAATTTGTCATTATTTTCGTTATTTTAATATTTATTTAGAGAAAGTTTAATTATTAGTTGGAGATATTTTGTGGTTTTATGTTTTTTTTTATTTTATTTTTTTTTAAATAAAATGAGTTTCAACATGCTAACTAACGCACGGCAAGTTGGTAAGTTACATTTCATAGGATCTTTTAAAAATGTGTAGATTTCAAGATTGTTTAACTTACCATTCAGACTCAGAACTATAATTATTGTTCATAAGTGGTAATCGAACCTGGAACCCCAACCTTATTATCAAATTTCACAAATGTTGAAAACGTAATATTCATTAAATACCACAAAATTTAAATAATTAAACAGCTAGAATCGAACCTGCTTCCTCAATAAACGTCGCGTGTCAATACCACTTAACCATTAAGGCTATAGCAAATGAAATTTAAACGCACCCATCAATATACTTGAGGCAACAAGCATATTATTTATAATATTAATAACAACTAATTATACCTTTAAGAGAAATATTTTATAGTTAATGACGTGATATAAATCTCCTTCGGTTAGGGATGGGGGTGTGGTCGATAAAACCATTATCGATGTTTTTTTGTGTTTTTTTTTAATTTAAATGGATTTTTTAAACTATATTCGTGCCTTTAGAAAGTTTAGGGATGTAATATTCATAAATAAATGTTGTTAGGTTTTATATAAAGTAAGTTTCAATTGATCGTAAAAGGACTTGTATTGGTAATAACAATAAAACTGTCCGAGTAGAACTGATCTGATAATATCTTATTTAGCAGCGACATTATCATTGAACTGAATCAGCAAGAATATTTAATCTAGATATAGTACTGTTTGTGTATGCTTTTGAGAACTTAAGGCAAAGAATATTAAGTTTTTACGAAAAAAAATGGTAAATTTATTAAAACTAAAATAGAATACGATAAAAAAATAAAGCAAATGACTTATTGAAGATAATTTTAATTCCTTTGCATTCAATAAAACATTTCACAGACACGCCTTCACCATCGGCCAATCAATACACAAATAACGTGTAAACGCGATGCAAAACTTAAAAACAAATAGTTCCAAGAACTACAGCTTTCATAACTCTGCTAAATTGACACCTTGTTTAACCCAACGCAATTCTCGACAATTTGCGGCGTCTGTAAGTGGGCTATTATAAAAATACAAAAGCATTTTTATCGATAAAACGATCGACAATACACTTTACCTCCCTAAATATAAGGATGTTGCGGGTCGTGTCCGTAATATTGTAGTGATGTGCTCCACGAGTATCGACTTGGTATACATCTCATCGACAACGATTTTGTATTTTTTTCTCATCACGAATATCAATGAAATTTGTTCTTCAATTATGAGAGGGTTTATTTTCCAAATGTCGAAATTTAATGGCATTTCAGTGTTTATTATGCGTTGTTAGATTGTAGGTTTATTTGTAGTAATTGATAATGATGGTTTATTCATATAATTTATATATCATTACATGCTACTAGAGCACTGGAGCTGGGATACTTTGTTTGTTTTTTACCTCTTGATTCAATAATGACCTTTTTGGTTCAATTAAGTGGATATATTGAGTAACATTCCTTGGGTGGTTTTAGGATGAACTGAATCTCATCCAGAATTAGATGAAAGTTTTCGAAAACTTTGTATGAAATGGATTTTTATTCAAAATTTTGTATTTCAATATTGTTGAGAGACCAGCGTAGAAAGTTAACTACTTAAAGCCTGCCGTGAGCTGTCTTTCCGGAGATACCTTTCATAGAAAGATCTGCGTGCAGTTGGAATAGGGGAGTCGGAAAGACCTACGAACGAAGTGTGCTAGGAACACACCTTTCCTCGTTTCCGTTCCTCGCCAAGGCAAGGCATCTCCAACGTAAAATGTAGATACTTCTTGGAGTTCTAGACTGTCACCAAATAGACTCTCTGCTAGTCTACCTCTTACTACTACATAAATATATATTAATAATAATATTAATATACAACTGAAGGTATTTGTTTTTTTAATGCAGTATTCTCCAGAACTAAAAGTCAGAAATAGAAACCTTTTGTATTTGATGGATTTATTAATGAAAAATTTAGACCAATAACATTATACTTAAATATTATAAACATTAAAAAATGACTTTCTTAATTTGCTTTTAGCATACATACGTCTAGGATACGTAGGTATACAATAGAATACGTATACGTCTAGTATATTCTAGAATACGTATATCTAGTCGTGGGAACATCTAATATTCATATAAAATGACAACCCTCTTAATAGCGTTTGTAAAAAGACTGAGTAAAACAGACGTAAAAACCAACCCATAATTATTAACAAGTGGGGAGTTAATCCAGTAACTTACTAACTTAAATTACTTCACTAATTCTAGTTGTTAGCGGTTTGTTGAAACTCAAGTTATATGGTATTAACGTAACGATATTTTCTAGTAAATAATATGTTTAGTATTTTTCTATGGAAAACTTATAATAGATTATAATTGCAACAATTACTTAAGTAGAGGTTTTATTGTTTTATATACAGTGTATGTATGTCTGTATGTTTTTTTTTTTTACTTTTAAGATTATCTACATTTTTTAATGATCTCGATAATATCTAATAGTAGTAATAATATTTAGGTAAAAGTGTATCCAAGCAGTCAGTTATGTTATGCTTTTAATATTTAATAACTTAATACATATATTATATAGATAAAAATAGCGAAAGGACGCTAATGCTCAGTTGTAAGAGCAAAACCAAGCGTTAAGTCGCAAGTTCAATGTTTCGTGTTAATCATATTTTTTTACATGATGAGTCTATAAATATTGAACTTATGATTGATTGACTAAAGCCTGTAGAGCTGGCTTCAAGACCAGCCTGTCACAGAAGAACCAAAAGGCTTTTCCATTAATGCTCTTTCGTCCTTGTTCCTCATAAAAAAATATCTATAATAACCACCAATTTGCAGATGAACCTAATTAGGTAATTATTTATAATTACGTGTAGGTCCGGTCATTTACCTCAAACTGTTGTTTATGACTGTTTACCAAATTAATTGAAAACACTGAAACATTCAAAACAGACGTTGACATAAGACATACCGCCCTGTCGTTCGAGTGGCTATCGCAGACGTCTAACGTATAGCGACGGAATGGGGCTCGTGTTCGATTCCCGACAGGGACAGGCATGTATGTGATGAGCATGGATATCTGTATTTCTGGGTTTGGTCGTTTATTAAATATATTCTCAGTATTTATATTTCTATGTATTTGTATCGTTGTCTAACACCCTCAACACAACAAATTACTTGTACTCCTAATTTGCTTACTTAGGGGTTAGATATCTGTAATTCGTCTCGTGATATTATTATTTTTATACAATGCTTATTTCATCAAGACATGACTGCACAGTTGACAGAACCGTGGTTTAGCATCCCAGATATCTCAGGTTCAAATCTGTTTATAAAATCGGTTAAAATAAATAAAAAAAACAGTAAAACGAGACCTCCTCATCGCTTCTTTGGAAGCCTGTTCATACTTCCTGCACTAATGGTGTTTTTTATAAAAACATTCCTAAAATAATATTATCTAATAAACCGATTAGGACTGTATGGCCTGTCCGACGAACAGGCTTTAAACGCTCTTTAACTTTTTTTTATGAAAAAATTACTTGAACAAATTCTATTTAACTATTAATATTCACTCAAATACTGCGATTAACATAGTTTAGGTACCTAACTACTTACCTGTAATAAGAGCAATTTTCAGTGAATTGTAAGAAAAAATTAAATAGGGTGAATAAACATAAAAAAAAATATACACACAATATAACTCCTTAAAACAAAACTTCTTAAAAAAAATAACACTCCCGTAGGATCTCCAGTATCTAGTACCAAATAAAAACTAATCTCCGTTTAAAATATATATTAAACATAATTTATAAGGTAAGAGCCCAAAACCCGAAAAACTGTAATTAACAAACTTAATTACAGGAAAATAAAATTAAACAAATTCTAAATTTAAAACAGAATTGTATGCTTAACGTGTTTAAATTGCTCTTACAAATACAGGCCAAATTAAACCTTATAACCTAGTCGTAAGGTTCATTTTGTATAGTTTTATATCGTATGTGTGTTTGTACAAATTGGCTACTTCGCCTCTGAGCATGAGTTGGGGCTAATAGGCGGGGCTATTGGCTAGGGTTAACGCTTTTAAGTTATTTGTATATTTGTATGTCTATCGATTAACAAAAAGAAATATTAATGATACTAAAACCAGCTTTAAAATTCAAGTAATTTCTGTAATGGAAGTATAAACTAAAATAACTAGAAAATTTATGTTTTTACTAAATATATTTAATACTTTTTAACCTGCAGTGAAGAGTTTACTAGTAAAATATAAAAATATATAAATAATAATATTATTATAATAAACTTGTGTGTGCCAACCCTGACTCTCCAGGGCCATCAATATAACAACTTAACAGGAACATTTCAACAGCTATAAATTAAGCGAGTTAACGTATACCAGTTCTAACCACTGAGCCTACGGGTACATTACGTTACTTACGGTCGCATTAGAGCGTATTACTTTAATAGCTTATTTTGTTACGTGGATTGTAGGTTCGATTCCGGTTTGTTATTTTGTTTATAGAAATTACAGTTCCGTTGTATTGTTGGGCTTAGAATCTAGAAATAGAATTAGAATGAATATTTATAAAAATATAAGGAATGTTCGGGTAACTTACGTAATAAATAAGGGCCCTTTACACACTATACCTTTAGCATTTTTTTCACTAACTTCAGTTTTATATAGTTCTTTTTTTATGAACTATCTTGTTCGGTGTAATATATTTGAAAGCTTATAATTATTATTAATAATTTATGTTTGAAAGCTTCCTAAAAGCTATTAATGGCTTATAGTTCTTTAAGTGTGATACCACCCTTATAGTAAATTTAATGTAAATGCTAACACTTAACAGCGTAATGGGCTTAAATTTATCCTTCACATAATCCATAAGTGGAAATGAAAAAGATATTCTATGATTTGAAAACTAAATATAACGAATAATGTTTTATTTTATTCAAATATATTTTCAAATTTTAATGTGATTCGTTTTTAATATTGTTATTGTATACAAAAATCTTTATAAAAATTCATAAAAAAAAAACAAATAAAAGATTTACTCTAAAAATAAAATACATTTTTGTGTAGAAAAATTACTAAGGTTATCATCAAATACATAAACATCAATTAAAATATTCCATTAACCACATCAATAATATAATATAACAATATTTTTTAGCAAGTTTTTATCAACAAGTATCTCTTTCTAGTTCATAAAAAACGGAATGTATAAATCATTTTCTCGGAAGGTCCGTAATTGGTTAATATCGAGCCAAATCATAAGGTTTAGTCCAAAAATGGACCTCCATAAAATAATGATCCGACCTCAGGCTGACGTTTTGAAACATTTAGATACTTTGATTATTTTAGTCCTGATTTCGTTAATAACCGTTCATTATCAGTAGAACTTATAATGTGACTTAAATATTCATAATTTGTTTTTTATTCTGTTCTTTTTTATTATTTTTATTATTAACATTTGAATATTATATATAAATATAAATATATATGTAGCAACAAAACACTGTTAGTCTTTTCCATCGTAACATATAGGCAACATACTTAAGCTTTTTAAACACATATAGAACGTGTGGATCAATATGTCGAGCGACGGAACGGTTTACAAAGGTCGCAAGTTCATAAATAAAATTTAAATAAATATAACATAGTTATACGTGTTTATAAATAATTTCAAATATACCTAAGCTTCCTAAAACAATAAATAAAATAATATACATACTAACAATAAAACTCAATAAAAATGCTAGATCGTTAATATTTAAAGAAACGTCCGTGTAAAGTGTTTCAGATATATTTATTACCTTTAATTACTTATCTGATGCTACGGCGGCCGCGGTCTGTTTCACACTCGCCCAGGAAACATTTGTAGTCTAGTTCATAAATAGTCTTAATATTATTTATTAGACAGTTTGACATCAAAACATGTTTTATTATAGTTTAAATTTGGTTAAATTAGTTTTATTACATAGTATAAAATACAGACAGTAAAATAATAATTATCTTTGACAAAGTAAAATACAAAAAACAATAGTTTTACTAAATGACATTTTATAAAGTATTCACTTTTTTGGAAACCGAAATCAAAAACAGAGAGTCTTAACCTTTATAACACTCTAATATAGATATACAAAATAATTATACTGCGGGTGAGTGTGTATGACTCTGAAAATTTCTTCGTCAATATATTAAATCGTGGTTCCTTTCAATTATTGTTTTCAACTGAAATGCTATTTGAATTGTGTTCACGTTTACAAACCTCTATTATTTATATAGGTATCTTTATATCTTGTAATATTTTATTACAAATTTGTACATTATGTAATATTATGTACATTTTAACAGATTCGTTGGTGGAGTGGTTGGCGCAGATGCGAAATGTATCGTGGCGCAAACAGGCATGGGTTCGATTCCCGATAGGGAAAAACAAGTAAGTATTTGTTTCGTTGTCTAACACCCCTAACACAAGCAAATAATTTAATTACTTAGGTGTTAGATCAATGTGTGTAATCTGTCCTGTGATATTATTATTATTGTGTATATATACTATGTGTTATATATTGAGGCCAGTGCCAAGCAGTGGGATATATAATCATACTACAAATATTATTTATTTAAACATGTTTAGACATTTTTTCCTATTGTTTTGTTTTATGGTTCAAAGAGTAAGGAACAGTAAGGCTACAAAAAATACCTGAAATACATTTAATAAAACAAAACCTATAATACAATACAATTGTGATATTATTCCGTTAAAATCAAGTAACAAATATAATTTAACATTAAAACAATAGTATGGCTAAATTAAAATGACATCTGACAGTTACTGAAAAGTTCAGTGGCCAATAAGATTAATTTCACGCTTCGTCGTTTCGAATAAACGGTAATTAGTAGCAGCGGTTAATAAGGTAGCCATATTTGAATACTAATGTTTGAAAATCATTTTTATAAACGGTGTATGTATGTTTGTTTGTTACAATTATTACCGGAATCCTTGATGTTTGTAAACTATAACTTGGTGTAGTGTTTTTTATTTAATTTCATTAAATATGTTTTTTCATTATTATTAACAGCTATTAAAAAAAAGTTTTATTCTTATTTCTGTTGAAATACTATAGCTATGTGTTTAATATTTTTGGACCTATAGCGCTAAAAATAAAATAATATTATTCAATAATAAATAATCAAATTTATTTATTATCATAATATCCCCTGCAAAAAACCATAACCGCCAATTGAATTCGTGGCTCAGTCAGGCATCGAACCCGTGAGGACGTTCATACACCGTGCGCGCCCGACCACGGAATTGATTAAACGCAGCAATTACTGCGCTTGCGCATCGCTGCTTCGACACATGGATGGGAAATTAATCTTTATATTACATTTTAATTTTGATGAGGATCTTTATTACTCTTGGTTAGATATGATTTTTTATGACTTGATATATTTTTTGTTAACTTAATTTTTGTTCTAACAAGACTTTATTGATAAAGATGATATGTATTTAGAACACAGATTAATAATGAAAATATTGATATGAAGTAATTAAATTTATAAATAATAAAAAAAAGAAACAATCACGTTAAATTAAACTCAATTACAAATTTATTATTAACTTTAGAATTGTTTTGTAACACTGATATGAAGAGACGTTCAATTTCCCGCACGTCTTAATTTGCCAATTAATAATCTGTCTTCTTAAATATTCGTGTTCATCTCATAGCGCTGGACCGCGGGAGCTTGGAGCCACCATTAGTCAAAGATACTGTTTCGTCTCGTGCAAGTTTACATGGATCCGACACGATAAGTCGTATACAACACGATAAGTCGTATATAACACGATTTATAATTTCATGTAATTATTTTTTTGTACATGTTTTTATGGATATTTTGAAATTGCGGGAAAGATTTTGATGTGATTTTACAAATAACGTCAAGAATCGTCTAGTTTACTATTTTGAATTACATAATAAATATTGTTTATAATAATAATTACATACTTTTAATTTAATAATATGAAAAAAGGCTCTTTACATGTTATTAAATTACAAGTAGATAAAAAAATACTTTACCACTTTTTATAATTGTGTTAGTTATTTAGTTTAAACTAATTTAGTCTAATTATATATCTTGGACGTTATCATTATGACATATGTTACAGTTTTTTTGGAGTTGACTGGCAGAGATTTTTAGTATCAATAACTAATAGTAAAAATTAATACCTTTTTTGACAATAAAAATAAGCTAATAGTAAAGCATAGTACAAAACATTATAGACTACTAAATTCTCATATAAATAATAGGTAGAATTAAGTATAATAATTAAGTGTAGAAATGTAAGTGTAATATGTAATAAATTCTTGATCTTTGATCATCAATTCAATCATCAATCCCTTGATTGCAGATCAAATATATTAATAATAAATAAATATGATAATTCCTTGATTCCTCGTTAAACTAGTGAAGGCGTAAAATATCATCGGATTCCTGTTATGTTTATGAGCTTTCTACCATTACTTGTATTATATTGACTTTCTTAATTACAATGTCAATTGGTTAGCATTTGTTGATAGACGTTGCAGGTTCGATTCTGCTTGACTTTTTTCTTATTTTCGATGACATCATAAGTTAAATGAAAAAATATGCATTTTTAAGTAAATATTACTTGAGTTTTAATATACATTTTGTTTGTTTATGTTATAAAATTTAATTTCAACTGGAATTTAACATGTAGGTAACTAGTATAATAACCTGTAATATTTTTAATAATAAATAATTGCATAATCAATAGACAATGATTACCTATATAATAATACTGTTTTATTATATGGTTCGTATTTTTTGGTAAATTAATCTTAAACACATAATTTCAATAAAAAAAGTAATATTATTTTGTAAATTGTTCTAATTGTACTTTGACTATAAAAATCAAACCTTATTATATACATTGTTGTAAATTATCTACAATACAGATTTATTCTGTAGGTAACTTTACGTGTTTTTGTTTTGTAACCATTTCTATACTCTGTTGTTTAATATTTTATTGTACCTTTTGAAGCTTTTGGAAATTTATTATTTTTTTTTAATACCAGCCTTAATTTAAACCATATCTTAATAGCATACATTAGTTTAGATATTTTTTATTGCAAAAAACAATCAAGTTTCCAAAAAAAAAAAAAGTACAAAACTTTGTTCATTCTAATTAAGTTTGTGAACATCCTAAATACTTATTATGTTATTTGCATTGAAGCTGCAATTTGGTCTCAATTCATCAGATGTTTTCAGACAAAAAACTGTGTAATTTGACCCTTTAAAAACAAAAACAAATACAAGCTTTTTGAACAGATTTAAAAGTGAAATCCACAGACAGACAGTGTTGACAGAGACGCACGACCGTCACACAGTCAAGCAAAAAGACAAGAAACAAAAAGTTCAAATAAAAGCCGGTTCGGGATTCCTCGCATTCCGTCCGGGCCAATTAAGATCCCGCAAGATTGTCCGAAACTTTTTATACCTTTTCTTATCCCAATCCGTTTTTTAACACCTTCGCTCTGATCTCCGATAATTCTGGGATTTGAGATAATTAGTGCGTATCTCATTAGCTACGGTTAATCATTATTTGGATCATGTTGGCATCTATCATCCCATCTCAGGAATTTTAGGATGTAAACCAATGTTTATGAGATATAACAAGACAAACACATCCAATATAGAATCTGCTAATAGACGCTTGACACCGAATCTGTTTATTATAGGTACCATAAAAGCTTCTGACTCTACCAAAGTTAGGTTTTATTGAATTTAATGAGTTCCACGTCATTTGTTATCGTTTACAGCATAATTGTACTTGTAATTGTAAACCTTATTTTTATAGTTTTAAGGTCTATTAAATAATCAGGAGTGAACGAGGTATTGTATTACAACGCAGCGAATTTTGATGAATATAAAAAAAAAGTTACGTTTTAACTAAAACTTATAAAATCTATGAAAAATGTACAGTTCTAGCAGTACCTGTGTTCTTGAAAGAAAATTTGTATGCTTTCCAAATTCTAGTGAATATAACAAGAAATTAATTGAATTAATCATTAAATATATTCAGTAATCATTAATATGTATTAAAAAAAATGATATATTTGAAGAAAACATTTTTTTATTTAATTAAAATAGTATTTTTAGGACTGAATTATCATAAAAAAACGCTTACGTTACACTACAGTGTGACAGGAGGACTTCATAACAAGTTATAAATACGGTCAAAATAACAAGGTGCTAGTAAAACAATTATTAAGGATCGTAAAATCGTAAATACCTCGCAATAAAAGATCTGGTTTCATTAAAAAAAATGTCTTGCTTGTAAATTGATTAAAAAAAATATGTACACAGTGTTTTTAAATAATTATTTACGATTTTAATCAAAATTATTGGAAAACATTGAACTGACGTTAAAGATATGTTTATATATACATTTTTTTATTCTAACACGTGATTATATTATATAAATATAATTATTCTGTTTGATAAAGAATATATTGATTGCAACTATAATTAGAGAAAATACAGAGACTTAATTGAAAAGACATTAATGGGCTTATACCTACTGGAAAATTAAGTTAGGTTATTAACATTGAAAATCATTAATTTAAAAAAAAGGATCGATAAATATCAGAGAAACTATTTAAATAAAAACATTTACAATTCTAACACCATACTAATTTATATGTATAAATTATAATATGTATAATATAGTATGTCTGTATAAATTAATTAACCTTTTTAGTAAAGGCGGTTATTAAATATAATTTACAAGGTGCTCGACATTATAATAAAAACCGGCAAAGTGTGAGTCAGTAATGTAAAAAACGGTAAAATAATCACGTTTGTTGTTTGGCAGCCCCCCTTAAATATTTATTTAATTTTGTATTAGTATTAGTTGCTATAGAAGCTACAAACATATATCATATATGGAAAATTCAATTGTCTAGCTATCATGGTTCATGAGGGGTGAGACAGACTGACGGACAGACAAACGAACAGACAGACCGACGGACAGAGACGTCTTGGTAATAGGGTTCCTTTTTTTGACCATTGGGCACGGATCCCTAAAAATGAATATGCTTAGATTGTACCAGTTGGTTTTTAATAATTTTAATAATAACAAAGTTGGAAGTTTTTAATAAAATATAGTTGTAATTGATGTTTACTATGAATCACTTCTTTATATCAAGAATGTCAAAGGACCACCACACGTGGGTCACCACATCCCTTGGATCCCTTGTATCAAATAATGCATAAGAATGTTGTCAGTCTTTGAGGAGGGAGTAACTGCTCTTTGAAAGCACTACACCCACAGTTCACCATTACATTATGAACGTATATATACAGAGTATACGCTAATAAAGATCACAAGTTTGTATGTAGGTTTTTATTTTTCACTATTCCAAAGGATGGAAAAGAACAAACAAGAAACTTCATTTTTCTACTACTTATGAATCTGTCAGATATATTTAAAAATAATATTTAGAGTGGATAAAGTACAGCTAAATAAAAGTATCTTGTCATAGAAATAAATTTTGGAAAGTAACTTAAAGTAAAACAATCGAACCAATGGATTTCAACAACATTGCTTACAGAAGGCCATTGATGCAAACAGAGTCACGAGAACCCGCTAATTATGTATTATGTTGTTGATATATTTGACGGTGTTGAAATAAAATTAATAAATTTAAAAGTAATATCCCATTAAAACATCCAAATTTTAAAAGTTTGCCAAAAACTCCTTGTAGGGAAAATCGTAAAAAGCTATGAGTTTGCCATGTAGAGCCAAGTTTTGTCATTTTATCACGATTTCTTCGGCAGGATAATTCAGTTAAAAGGTTTTAATGTCTTATAGATGTTTTGTAAAAAATCATTAAGTAAACAATCGTTCCAAATGAATAACAATCATAAAGTAGCTGTAATCAACTCTGAGTTCCTTGCATTTCGTTATTAGGTAATATAGAGTAAGAAAGCCAGGAAAATATTTCCATCGAAAAAGAAAGAGATAGAAAGAGAGAAAGAGAGAAAGAGACCTATCTGTTTCTTTCTTGCATGTGTGATTAGATAAAGATAAGTATCGGTCTCTCATTTTGCCTCCTTTATTATTTGTCGGACCTGAACCTTGCCTTCCTAGGGCTTCCATATTCTATACATAATAATTCTAAGGTACCCTATCTCTACTCTAACCGCTCCACTTCTCAAGGATGGGAATACATTTGCCATTTACCTTAGTGTACCACCAACCTTAGTGTACCGTCTGCTCGTTTTCCACATCTAATGAAATATATAAACAATAAATAAATATTTTTATTATAATATTATAAAGGTTTTCTATATTATTATTATACGTCTGAGTTGTTCAATATATAATGACATGACAATTGTACAATACAGCATAACAATACAATATCCATAAATGTAATTCCATAATTTACCTGAAAAATTATAAATGAAAAGAAATTTCTAAACAGTGTTTTGTTTATTAATGAAATGAGAGGCTTGGTTCTTTACAAATTCGTGAACATTTAATAATAATCCTAATAAGCTTTTGACTTTTTATGCTTTTGATTGTGTTTCATTTGTTTAAAAAAGTAGTTCCTTAAGTTTGTGGCAAACAATCTATAAACAATTTTGTCTTGGATTTTATTTATATGGCTGTATTTTAAATATTAATTTTAACTCACACAAAGATACATTAATTGAACGAAAGATTTGGTATAGAAATATAAAGAGACAGTTAGGTAATATTATTTTTATTAAAACAGCCTTGAATCCATCCATCCATCCGTTTGAATGGATTAACCTTTTATTTTTAGCCAATATGGCTTAGTGTGAATTGGCCCAATGTTTGTTCTTATGACCAATAATGACCGTCTGTTGCCGAAACGAAACCTATCACTACAATACACACTGCTTTTAAGTTGGTAAGGAGTTTTTATTGAAGGGAAGTTGGATGGGAATTGGAGGGGGGGTATGCTCTATCTCTCTCTCACTCCTTCACTATATATAATGACTACTTTACTGTGATCTTCTGTGAAAGGATGGTACTACCGCGGTTATCACAGTCCTTAGTCCTAATATAAATAGATGTCCAAGTTCTGTTGTGTATCTTAAACCAATCATGTAGTGATTTATATCGATTTATAATATTATATTCTCGAATATTTCTCGAAAAATGAGAATTATTATTTATTTTAAATATATATAGAATGACAAATTCATCAACACTGGCCGGACTAAAACCTAAAACCTCTGGATAACGTCCCCGTCAGTCTATCAACTGATCTATCGTGAAATAATGAGAACATATACCTAATTGGTTTACTACAGTTTAAGATTGATGATATCTATTGGTTATTTCATAATCCTGGTTAAAAAGATGGTTAGATCTTCTTTCTTCTATTGTTTCTTAGTGATTTACTTGAAAAGTAAGTGCATTCAATTATCCTCTTGTTCTTTTTTGTCTTCTAACTTATTCTTCCTTTTTCTATGTTCAATATGTTTATTGACTTCCTCTCTTCTTCTCGATTATTTTTCCTGTAGACTTCGTTACTTCTGCAAGTTCTTACAAAATATATGTATTTAATTTTTATTTTTTTTGTCATTTTAAAAAGAAAGGTAACTATTTATTTTCTTTTCTATTCCCTTTTTATGGAATTTTTTATAGTCCTTACTTATTGACACTTTTTTTGCTTCTTAGAGCTGATATTATTTTTTTTTTTTAGTTACAAAATATGTTTACAGAGTACCTCCATTTCAGAAATGTTTTATTTATTAAATAACTTCTAACCTAAGACAGTCCTTGACATCAGAACAAAAATCACCAAATTTATTTTATATGCTGGGATAATGCAAGAATCCAGCATAGGTTTACTGAGGATTATACCTTATATGAAGTTGCTATTACTAGGACCTGATGTCATGTGTCTAAGTCTAAGGATTATATTAAAATGCAATACAGCCTTAATATGGAGATTAAATTGCATTTATTAAACTACATGTCTGTATGTCAGAAAAGCTACGGAACGATCTCCTTCATTTCATTAGCGATCGTGAGTAGATATCTGTTGCTGCGTGGCGTTCACTCGCTGATACAGTATATGATAAATATGCAGATTATTTTAAACAATAAATCTGTATAAATTACTTTGAATTTTATATATTTTTTTTTTGTCTATAAGTGATACATTTTTTTATTTATCCTACTCATAGACAGTGCTGTTCACATTTTCTTAATCAAGTTTGTATATATATTATTTACTATTAATATTCTAAGGGTAACTGACTACACCTAGTATGTGTTAATTAATAAACAAGAATAACAATATATTAAAAGACAAACCATACAAAAATGTTGAAATGAAAAATATTTTAATTATTAGTCAACTATTTTTAATATTAATGATAAGATAATTAATCAATATGAAAAGGTCAATCTGCAATTTTAATGTATACTGCGTACAAAACACACTCGCTTCAAAAACATAAATAAATAATTACATGATTATATTGAATGAGCCTTAATCACTCGCTAATCACAGCTCTGTCTGGTAATAACATAATGACGAGCGAGCGAGAGGACACGATTTCAGAAAGAGACGGAAAAATCACTATGGTTTTAATTTAAACCCAGTTTAAGATCTGTATTAGACTTTTAGAAATGAACCGTTTTCTTATATGTTATATTGTCATTGTCGTATTACTCACACACACAGCTACAAATTAATTTCTATAACAGAGTTATCGAACTGTCAATAATTATAATATATACTGTAAAAATCAATTTCTTTTGTCTACGGAATTAAGGAGTAGGTATACCTGGATTTTCCATAGAATTATTATACATAGAATAGAGGAGCCGTAAACACGCCTATGAGTGATAGTGTCTGACAAATAATGAGAAGCAAGATAAGAGACCGATGGTTATCTTTGTCTAATTACACAAGAAAGAGAGATAGATAGTTAGCCTCATTTGCTGTCTCGTTCTTTTTCGATAGACACATTTTAAGGTGACTTCCCTATTCCCGTAAAATTATTATACTTACATTATAATTTTACGGGAGTTTCGTGCCATTTCTTTTCTACAGACAAATCCTTTGAACAGTACAACTATAGACTGACGTTTCATTAGTGCTATATTTGGAGTTATACATTGTCAATTTAAAATAAAAATCTTTGACATTGATTAAAAAAAATGTCAGTAAGATAAAAAAGCCTTAAAAATGACCTCCATTTTTGTGTAAGAACTTATATAGAACACTTGAAGCTTGAGCTTGCAGGTGTTAAGCTGGCCGATGACGTAACGAATATGTAAATTAATATGAGTGTAAACTGTACACACACATACACATTCACATTCTTAAAAAAAACAACAGACGTTTGTGTACGTGACGTCATATCTTTGCTTGCGGTTTTTTCCAACATGGACGACTCCGATATATTATTCACTTTAATTTAAATGAATAAATAACATAGGTATATAATATATTTTTAAGGATCCCTTGAAACTACGGATTATTATTATAATAACTTTCTATGTAGGTTATAAAATATAAAGTTATATTTTAATGAATTCTGCTTCCATATAAAGTGTTTTCAGTGTAAACCAGACAATTAAAATGTATACCACGTGAATCCAAACCGTTGTAAAAGCCATATATTTTCATGTATTTATTAGTTTGTTAGTACAATCTAAACACGGTCGTATTTTACGAGTCCGTCTGTCCTACGCAACGCACGCTCTTGAGTTACAGATGACAGCAAGGGCTTTGAATTTTAACTATGGCCTTAGTGATTGGGAGAGCGTTCACCTATTAATATTTTTAATTAATATAATTTAATTGTATTGGATTTAATTGTATTTATATATAGAGTTAATTAACTATAGAGACATATATTGTTTGGAGTTGTTAGAAGTATTAAAACTAAAAGAAAAAGTCATTATTATTTTATTTTCATAGACTGTATAAAATATTTTAAAGGTAATTTTACTATCCTCTTCAAGAACAGGATCTGAAGAAAATAATATAATTTCAAAATGATTAATAATAATTTAGAACAATGTTATTTAGTAACCTTGACCGTTTTAGATATTTATAAAATATCTATAAAACCTCATTAAAAGCGGTCTAGTTTTTTACTTTTATTTTAAAACTTTGTTTGTATTTGATCAAAATCATAACAATGAAGTAAATATTCTCATCTTAGAAACATTTCATTAATATGTACAGACATTAATTTGCCTTCTTCCCGCTTCCGCTACGCTTCACATCGCTATCTTTCATGGTGTGTGAACTTGTCAAATCATTCGTTCCCTAAATACATAATAACCTTCCTAATTGCATATGCTCCATGCATTACCCATAAATACACCACCGTCTTATTAATTTGTAATTAACATAATAAGTTATAGTAAAATAATTGATAAAAAATAATTTATATGTAATTTATTTTACAGTGGAGTCTTTTATTATGATTATATAAGTTATTATAATATCAGGAGGGGTAATTCCTCCTCATTCCTTCCCTCTTCTGAAGCCCTGCTACCTATCTCCTACCCTGGACTGATTCAAAAAGTACTTGATTTTTTTTACCTAAGAATAACTTTTAATGAGAATAATATTTAATTTGAGGTAACGAAAGTATTTCTTTTTAATAAAACTGATATTAACTATGAGTGACCGAATATTCATGTAATAATAAAGCATTAAGTATCTATCTATGAAAATGAGGTTTTTTGTCAAACAACTTTTTTTTCATAAATATGCCTATAGTCGATATATTCAGGAACTGAAAAGTGTCTCTGAATTCTCCCTACCTAAATCTATTCTAAAAAGTTCTTAAAATAATCGATGTTTCTTAGCGAAATCGAGTTATGCACATATATGAAATCACAAAAATCGTGATTCGAATCGTGAAAAAAGTTGTGATTTTTTATACATAATTGCATTTTTAATGCTAATGTCTAACAATATCTGAATAATAGTATCTCCGGGTAGTCATGGGAAATTCTTGGCCAATCCGCGTATTTTCCAGCTCAGCTGAAATATGAGAACGACAGACACATCTCAATGAGGTGAAAGCAGTTTTCAAGAAACATTCACCAAACGACATTTACTGAATAAATCAATTGGATTGGTCAAAAATTAATAACATTTACTAAATAAATCGATCGGACTGGTCTAAAATATTAACATTTCAGATACGAATTAATGGTTCAGCGATACAATAGTGACTTTTGATTTTTGGATTTTGGGATCGATGACTGATTGCGACAATACCTAACCTACACAACTTAAACGATATATACGTCTGGTAGAGCAGAGATGTTGAGGCTGTTTATGTTGAAGTATAGGTAACATCCATTATAAAAAAAAAGATGTAAGGTGTTACACACTAAGGGGAAGAGAGATGCATTTGGTTCGATCTCTCCGTCTTTCTCACTCACCGTACGATACATAGCTATAACAGATACTTCATTCCGATCGTATCTGAGAGGGTGGTACCACCCCGGTCAAGCCCATAGAGTAAGTAGCTGAAGTTGATTGCCTACAAATGTAACCTACCTAAAGTAGAGTTCCTGCAGCTGGAATCCCCCTAAAATAGAGTGCCTATAGCTTGAACCTCGCTAAAGTAGGTTAGTAAGAAACTTAACAGCATAGCTTATTATTACACGTCATTTTCCGGTATTTTATGCAAAATCCAAGAAAAACATTCTAACCAGGACATTTTCGACACTGAGCTATGAGAAGCCAAGTATTAGATATTCAAAATTGAAAGCCAATAAACCGCTCTATCGACAAAGTAAAGATACGATCGTATTAAATATTCTAAGTATCGAAATGTTATTCAAAGTGCATACACCACCCGGGTAGCAGGAAACGAATCATAGGTAGCTATTAAAATATTACGTTGGTGCTTGAATGGAATTCTGATGCCGGTACTTATATCTGTCCGTCTGTCAAAGAATTTAAAATAAAACTGTATCTTTTTATAATCCAATCGCAATTTCTTGAATAACAAACTTGCATAAATTTTATTTATATAAACATGTTAAGACATTTAGATACCTACTAAGTTGAATAACAAAAAAATCAATATTTCGTTTCTATCGAAATCCTTAATAGGCGCCGGATGAATGAACGATAACTTGTCAGGATGAAAGTTTTTTGGATAACAAATTGTTGAATTATCATAATTGTTATAGCTATTGTTTAAAACATTGTGTCGTTTTACAATGGATCATAAAACGCATTAAATAATATATATGCGTTGCTTGATTGACTGAATCAAGATAACTTACAGAATTATATACAACAATTCAAATTGGTTACATTTACAGGTGAGGAGGTATATCATGTCTGGTAACTTTGTAATGACAGACATACATCATTTTAATGTAACTAATATTTTTAGTTAAATTCCTTTTAAAAATATAATAAAGATAAAGGTCTAGACTTAACCTCATATTTTGACTGTAATTCACATGGCTAATACATTCCATTAAAAAATAATAATAACCGTAGCTTCCAAAACTAAAAAGATAATTTCGTCCCACCCTCAACAATAATATTTATATAAAATATAATGAATTCCCGTGGCAATCCAGTAATAAACTAGTGTGTAGTTCAGGGGAACACGCGGTGTGGTCAAGGAGGCAGTATGCATGCGATGCGCAGGCGCATGTGCGGTTAAACATAACTAATATGCACTATGCTGTTTGAATGACTTAGTGGATGCATCTAGTGTTGCCGTGGATTTGTTTTGTAAGGTCAGATATAGTTATTATTCTTAATCTGAATAGATTATTATGAACTTATATCTATCTAAGTTAATATAATCTAAGTTAAACCATCAACTCTGAGCAGAGCTACGTGGTGGGTTAAGCTGTGTTCCTTCTAGAATATTTATAACTCTGTTCCCGGACATGTATAAACTTATATTTTACCATTATATTATACAAATGAAAATTAATTATCAAATTAACTATAAATACTTATAACAAATACTTTTTATTCAAGCAACTTAAATAACTTACTTATTGAGCTTTGCTTCTCTTAGATAGGAATACTGAATCAAAATAGTAAAGTATGGGTAATTCCCAAAATTCTAATTTGTATTTACACACTGTTTCCATATAGCCTTGTATAATATATTCGGCCACACAAGGTTCTTTCTAGTTAGCATGTATCTGCAATAGATCAGCAATTTACAAATAGATCCCGTCTCTAATAAGTTTTAGTAACATTAATATAAGGGTCAGAATCCTATGAAATAATTCAGCATTCGATGCACATTGATCTTAAACAGATTAGAGTTGGAAACTATTGTGTATGGGATCGTAAAATCAATTAAACACAAGTCATGTGGAAACCTCGTAAAATTTATCCTCCAATGTGTCAAACTTCCTCGAACTCTTGCCAGTACTTCAAATGTTCTCATAAAGTTCATTGTCCCGTGAAAATAACAAAAGTTTTTTTTTGCAATATAAAAGAATTATTAATTTTATATTAGCGTAACTCTGAAAAGGGATTGACACGTTGACTATATCGTTTTCCACTTCATCTGTATCCATTATGTTTTGATGCCATATTTATTTCAATTACACAACTATGCGATAAAAATGTAATCCTTATTGTAATGAACATAGAGACGAAATTGCTTTTCATTAATGTTTTACGCGAGCAAACCGTGACGGCGCTAAATAACATAGAGCGGGAAGAACTTATATGAAAAAAAGGGACGGGTGTTTTTTTTTTAATTTTTTCGGCTGCAAGCGCAACTGCCAGCTTCCAAGAAGGTGTAAAGTGGCTTTTATTTTGTGTTATTTGTTATTTATTTTATTGTATTGTTAATAAGCATGCTAAGGGGGACCGGCTATTATTAAATGGTTATTTGGAACTAAATAGAATATAATGGCCGTGAATAATCTGTGAATGAGAACAGCAATCAGAGGCCATTGTCGCCGTTCAAGTGACTTTTGACGTCTTTATTTGACTTTTTTTTTTACACTCGGTTCTTACGTTTAAAGACATACAGCCTAATATAAAGTGACAGAATAAGTCGGTCAAAATTGACACCAATTTATCGAATTGACATTTTTTTGTATATTGAACGAAAAGAAAGATAATTTGTTAGAAATAGAATTCGCCTTTCAAGTACGTGCTGAATTATGAACTGCTTGTTAAAGCAACAATAAGATGTATGGGATTTCAACGAGATTTTGACACTTGAATTAATAGATTTTGTATTACTCTGACATGAGTCCGTATTTGATGTGAATAAATTCAACATTATTCAATATGGTGTCCGGAGGAGAAAGATTGTTTCAAAATTGATTGTCTTTTTGTCTCGAGACTGATTTGAATGTTAGACAACGTTACCATAGCAACATATTTCAATAAATATTTAAGGGTTGGTATTAATTTTAGTAATGTTGGTATTATCTTAAAATAATCAAAATTTTTTTTTATATATTTAAATAGTCTAATGACTAAAATAAAATATCATGAAGTAATAAATAGGTTTTATATGAAATCGCCACATAGTTATCAGACTCGTGACTATTGCAAGGTTAAAAAAAGCAAATGGAGAAAAGGCGGGAAAAAGCTTTATAAATAAAAAAAATATAGGTGTATTGATATTGGCTAAATTTAGTGAAATAAAATAAATAATAAATAAAATAATTTTATTTCAGAGTAAATGACATTTAGTTTAAAAATAAATTTTACGGATACAAGCTTTATAGATAACAATTAAGAAATCACTATAAAGGGAATCGCTGTGATAAAATTAATAGGTTCCCTGTCAAATAAATTGTAACAAAATTGGGGTACAAATTATTAGACTTTATATATTGTTAGGAACAGAGAGTTAATAATAAATTAACATAGATAGAATAAAAAAAATAAAAACTAAAATAGCATACTGCCTGTATAAACCTTTGTTTCTTAGAACATTTATTTAGAATTTAATAAAACAAAATACTATTGGATTCCTATATGGTATAAGGTAATAAACCTTGATAGAATAAATTTGGAATTAAAAATTAATTTAAATCGCTCAAATAAATAGATTTAAATCATTGAATCTGTCAATCGTAAAGTGACAATAAAATGGAACGTTTTCTTTTAATGGCTATGGTTGTAGTTTGTCTATGGTCTGAGTGAATCATTCTGCCATCTGCGTTATGGTGTTGGGTCTACCATGGAATAGTTTGGGATCCGCCCCCCGTGGTGCGGCCGAGTGTGCCAGAGATGGACTTAGTGTTTTTTATATACCTACATTGTATTTATTTTTGATGTAGATAAAATTATATATTTTTTAGTTTAACTAAGACTTAAATATTCCGTTTATGCATTAGAGAGACTATAGTGTTTTTTTTTTATGATAAAAGTATTTTGGAAAACAATTACATATTTTTACTATGAGTATTTTTAATTTACTTGTTTTCCTTTGATTTAATAAACAAAAAATAGCTAAGGTATATTTGCCTAAAATTCTTCATAAGAAATATATTTCAAAATCAATTCTTAATGCAATCCCCCACTACGGTCCTGTGTAGTCCGAAATCGAAACCGATATCCAAACAGTATCTCAGACAGAAAATTCTGCTAATTATTAACAATATAATGGCCCACTTAATTTATGGTTTTGGGGTTTAAAATATGGTGTTTTAATGGCCCTTCATCCCAATGGGGTTCGTTATGTTTTGTGGTCGGCCATTTCAAGCTAATTATCTTGAATTGAATAACAATAGGTACTTAGTGACTTAGTTAAACATTTAAATACGGATTCTTTTAAATAATTGTTTAATATTTACAAGTTATTCAGATTGTTGATTTTTTATTAACATGTTTAGTTATGATATGCTATCCTATGATATAAGCTAATAAAAATGTTGTGTTAATATAGAATATCATTTATCGAAACGATTACCTTTGTGAACCTGTTCCGTCACTTTGCCAATTGAGCTATAGTGTCCTTACTCGATTTTATGACTTTACTATTCTATCTAATATACAGATTGTATATGTGGTCGAAGAGGTTATTAAACTTAAATGCAACTGTTATATATCCAGATGGAGAAAAGGCAAAGAACTAGTGTTCTGGGATCATCTCACTTGGCTCTAGCCAGGATTGTCGCTTATTGCTGCTATTATCCCGGATCTCAGCATGCCTGGGACACTTACTTTTAAGATGTTGCAGATCTTACTAGTTGGTCACCACTTCTGTGGTCTATGAAGATGATTCAGACCAGACCTGATGTTCTGGGACATCCAGACCGTTTTGTTTATGGTGGTAATGTTTGCTGTGTGGATAATAATATAGATAATGGAACGTATCGTACACTTAAGCAAGCATTAGAACCTGAGAAAACCTAATGGAGGCTGTAGTAAAATGGTGCTTTCGAGGTAGTGGACATTGCTATATAGCATTACTTAATTCATACTAAAGTCAGCGAGCACTAGGTCCATGCTAAGCGAATGTTAAAATATCCAAAGGGAATTAAAGATTATTTTTTACTTTATTATATTTACTTTTAAATATTGTGCAATAGATAAATAACAAAGCTTTTAGTGTAGTGGTTAGTGAATCTGAACCAAAGGTTGTGGGTTCGATTCCCACACGGGATAATTCTTTTTGTGATTCACAGATTGTTGTTCCGAGTCTGGGTGTAGGTACTTTGTAACCGTTATTTATATGTTTGTGAAGATTCTCGCGTCACGGTAATAATAAAATCTCTAATACGGGCTTTTAACAAAACCAAATCTCATATGTAATCGTAAATACTGATTAGAATAATGATGTTGCTAACAGATAATCACATACAAGCTTCTGTCTTAGTCTTTTATGTTTGGTAATTTTCTAGGGAAGTAAAAAGAAAATAATATTGCACTATCTAGCACAGAGTCTGAATATGTAGAGATCATAGGTTTTTTACAGTGCACATATTGCAGTTTTTAATAACCAAAGTTCTCATAAGACATATAATCCTGTTTTTCGCAACAGGACAAATCATGGTGATTTCAGATGTCACTTTGGCTTAGAATGTATATATAATGTATTAATATTAATATACTTAAAACTTAATAACTATAAACAGCTTATACCTATATGTACCATAGATTTATTTTGGTTTCATGGAAGTAATAAAAAACTTAAGGATTTATTTTGGTTTACATAGGGTATAAATTGTACATTAAATTTTCATTCATTTCATTGTACAATCTACAAACCCCTAAAATTAGCGAGAAAAAGTTTCTAAAAATAGATGAGAGCACTAGCTCACTAACAACCTTTTCAGAATGCTAAATTAGTGCGCTAGTTGACCTAGTGCTTAGTAAATAGTGTAATATAGTGGCTGCTTATGGTGACATCCAACTTGATGTAAAATTGTCATGTTCTATGTAATTGCGTTTATTATTTATTATTAGTTTTGTAATTATGTAACTCTCGGTGTTTTGAACAAATAAGAAACCGAAGAACTAGGACAATACGAGTAGTTCGATGATACTATCACATATACAAGAACTTAAAGAATTCTAATTTTAAACATTCAAAATAATTTAGTGAATTTTTTATAGCATTATAGTATTTGATTTTAGTTTTTTAAGAAAAGCTTTCGTTCCTTAAAGTTATTTTAAGACGTCTTACCAGTCTTTGTTTTTTGAAAAAATACTTTCATATTATGGATATAAATGAGGTTTTTACTTACGTTTAAGAAGTTAACCAACTTAATATATTATTTTCTGAGACAAATTAAACTCCATTACAAGTTTTACGTAAAATAAAATGTCGATTTTGAAATTATCATCATTATGACCTTATCTTAATTATTTGGGACTCAATATGTTAATTACTTCCATGCTCCTCTATCATACGTCATCTCAATGCAGACTTGCTTCTTTATCTTTATTCACTTCATCCACGTCTTCTACAGCCACCTTTTTCTCTTATAACCATCCACATTCATAATTAAGACTCTTCTCCTTACATCCTTTTCTTCTCTACACTTCACGTTACCATACTATTTACTTCTCATCTCTTCTAACACCGATACTAGTTTCAAACTGACTCATAAAAATAAATAGCACATATAATATATTGTTCAGTTTAATTATTTTTTATTTCCCTCTAATTACTCTTGTAAAGGTGCGAAAGAAATTACGTTTTTCTTTGTTCGCACAAGAAACTTTAGTGTATTATAAAAATAATACAATTATGGACCGTAAAAACATTTATCATCTATGGTCACGTAGTGTACCGTCACGTAGGGTAATACGATATGTGTAGTGCAGCCAGTATTACTTGATCCTTGCTTTATATCTTAGGGATCTGATTAGTCCTACATTTTTATTTAGTACCTAAGAATATTCATATTTAAATGATATCAAATATTAAAGAAGCCACGGGGAGTTGGATACAATGAGACTGCCCTGAGCAAATCGTGGGTGTACAGCATAAAAATATAATAAATAAAGCATTGTCACCCTTATTGCTATAATAATAAGGAATCCTATTGTTCGTGTACCAATATAAGATGACAATAAAAAATAACTCTTAGGACAATATGAATACGATACAAATTCAAATAATTGAGTCAAAAGATAAATATCAAATAAGTGTCCAGAATAAAGACATCAGAGTTAACACAACTTATTCAAATTATATGTAACTTGATATTTCTTGTAGAGATCTTGTCAACTTTGGGTGTTTTATAATCTATACCAAGATGGCGCCTGTGATTTACTGAGGGTTTTTTTTAAGTAATTGACTGTAATTTAAAGTTGAAATAACTTTTTGACGTTCACGATGGTATATATAACTTGCTTTAGCTCGCGTGTCTGTCCGGATACACAACTTATCGCCCACATTATCTATGCAGTTGAAATGATTTTGTCTCAATCTGAGTCATATTTTGAATATTAGTGGTCATTATTGAAGGACATACATTTGAATTAATATAACTAGATATAATTAATATGAGTAAAATAATTAACATGAGCTGGATTTGAACCTGCAAACTCTAGAATATCTTCGTCACCCCATTAACTATTTCACCGTGTAATTGCCTTGATGCATATAGTTTTTAATTTACCGGGATATAGGCGACATCTAATAGGATAAAAAACAAAGCAAAGAACAAAGAATCTTTAGTAAAACCTTAATACTAATAAAATATAAAATAAATTATATAATAAGCTTCAACTTCATTCGACTGTTTGTATTACAATGAATGAGATGTTAGTATCACGAGCCCCGCTGGTTTATGAACACTATAGAAGAGCTACCTTACATCACACCGCAGACATCAGACACTAGATAATACAAACCAAATGTATTCATTCTACTTTTCAACTACCATCATTTCATTCATACTACTACCTAGTCGTCTGTCTATGTCTTCTATTCTATGTCTATGTGTATCCTATTCTACAAATTAAGCCCCATTCATTTGATATTTTGGGTGGGTTACAAAATACAAAAATTTGTAATTCACCATTTTGATGATGAATATGAATAATGATGAAGATGAATAATACCTACTTATTATATGTAATTGTATTGCGACTATACAAGTATTCCAAATTTCAACTTTACTGAAAGTGGGTCAAATTTATCTTGAATGATTTTACCCACACTAAAAGCTAGTTAAAAAAGAATGGATAGGGATTTTGATTATTCCTTCCCGAAAAGACATCTTCAAGCTTACTTTATTATTTATTTATTTTCAAGCCAGCCCGTACACAAGTTTTATAACAGTGTGGCTCTCCACATATTCTCTGACGTAAGTCTGCGCTGACGTTTTTAAATGACATAACTTACCAAAAATATAATATTTATATTTTATTTATGTGCTTTATTCGCAGTTGAATAAAAGTGAATACTTCTATTTTATATTTTAAAATCGCTTTACTGACCGGCTTTTCGGCTTCCGAAGATCATAAAAATGTATATTTTTACTGGTTTAACATATTATGCATGTGTTCACACTTTGAAATAATCAAATTGTACTGATCTTTGAAAATGTCAAAATTTCACTTTACAAATACAAAAATGGCGCCAATAAAATGTCAAGATCTAACAACACGGCTAAAAAGGCTAAAATAATCAGCTTAAGATCAAAGTAACAAAAAGGAAACCGTTAAAAATATTTAATTTAAAATGTGTTATTAACAAAAATATGTTGTTTGTCCAAATATAGTACCTACAAATAATGATATTTAAAATTAATTATCAACAAGTCGTTCAACAATGGCCGCAATAATGTTCACGTCAAGCGTAAACTTACACATTGTTAGATTTCACGTATAATTAAATAACTATAGAGACATATTAAACGCAAATTTATTTACAAGTCATTTTATTTAATGTTATGGCACCTGGACCATAAATTATGAACTGCGGGTGACAATGTTTGAAAGGACGGTTGGACGCCATATTTGTTAATAGTGAGCAGATATTGTCTATGGTTTTAGAAATAAAAAATGCAAATTAATTTTATGTGTCATTAGTTCTAGAAATACTTCCGAAAGCCTGTGGAATTATAAATATGCAGAAATATTAATTATTTTAATTACCACAAATACGTTTTAAAATACCGTAGATAATTTACATAATATTCAAATCGAACTTTCAAGACTTAGTTATTACATTATAGAGGAACGTTTATCAACATTTCAATTATATAAACTGACTTATAAGTTAGTCAGTTTCTTCTTAAATACATCTATCAGGTTTTAATATTAACTAAATATCATTTGAAAACTAAGATATCACTTAAAGTCTATTTAAATAATAGAATAATAGAAACGTATTGGAAGTCAATATCTATACCATTGTATTCAAAATGGCGTCATTCAAGGAGATGTCAATTGACACTTTTGTATCTGTCAATAGATTTTTAATTAGAATGAACTTGTGTTACAAAAAAATATAATACAAAAAAGTAGCATCTGCTCCGAAACGTTGGGTTGTCACCTTTGTTAGTTTTATTGTAGCCAAATTATTTGTTAACGACCGAATGAATTATTTACTTCAGTCCGCACACAATGTTCATGAACTAGATTTTAGTACCTATATGCAAATTTATTTTATCTTATTCTTTTTTTTTGGTATTTTTTTTATAAATGTAAAACGTATTTTTAAGCAAAGCTTCAATAATTTACAGTCAACGTTTTAACCACCTAAGTTGAAGTTGTGAATCAGTAAATGTTAGTAGGGACAAATTTACGTTCTGTAACTTTAAATTCATTTTAAATACAGAAATAATTCAGAAAATATTAAAAAAAAAACAAATAATACTTTCAATTTATTTTAATACGTTTATGAATTATGATTTCCCCTCTTAAACACTCTCATGAACTTCACATCATAATTAAATTATGAGCCAATAAGTTACTGTTAGTAATTTAAAATCCGCTCAAATTTTCTATGAAATTCGATGCGACAAAAATTAGAGTTCAATAAGGCGTGACCCGCCCTCCCTGTTTCGGTGTTATTGATGGGTTCGCGGAACCCTTATTTATCCACTGTCACACGGACGCGTACTAGTAGACTTATCGAATAACAATTAACAGATAAATAACAGATTCGAAATGATTTTAAAATTACCAAAAAACCTTTGCATATTTAATATTTAAAAAAAAAAGTTACTAATCATACTGTTACATGCCAAGAATGTAATTAAAAAAAACAAATAACATTATTAAACGAAATAAAAAAAAAAACAATCCATGTCTAACAATACACCAATTGACAGACTTGAGTTTACACCAAAAAAAATGTTCATTGTTAGGTGTCGGTGTGACGGCGGCCGGTGATACAACACCAAATGTTTGTATTTAATCAAGCCGTGACAAACTAAATCAATTTCAAACCCAAACCTATTTAACGGCTTTTAAGAAACCATTGTGAATGCCGCTTTGGAATTATGTACGAGTATGACGAGATTATACTAAGAATTGCTCCGAGAATTACGTAAGTTTGCCAAATAAAGACAATTTTGTAACAAAAATCACCTTTACGTAAGTATTGTAATAATATCATAACTTATAATTTTCTTTAAAAATTTACTTATTTTTTCAATAAAACCTTAATAAATCCAATTTTTTTTCCTATAAGCAATTTATTCAATACACAAACACATTACAAATAAGATCTAGATCTAGATTACAAATAAGTCGTATCTTGTGATTAAATATTTATAAAAAAATCTAAATTAGCAAAGTACCTACTGGATCAAAAATTTTGATTACGAATTTAAAAGAGAATATAAAAAAAAAAATCCTAAATAGTTTAAACATAAAACCAAAATGCAATTTAAAAATGTTATGGCTTAGAACAGTTTAATCTAAATACTGTTTTATTTTATCTAAACTAGTAATCGCATTCATTTGAAGAAACTAACGTAACTACGGCTACCGGGTCAGAAGTCAGTCATATCTACACAAAGCGCATACCGCGAACTAATCTCACCATTCTATTGTTTTAAAACATCAAAACCATACGCGCAATTATCACCTCTATCATATACATATAAAGGTTACAATAGAGTGATGTATTTTAACCCGTGAATCTGTTATCTGATTGGGTATACATTATTAGACCAACTAAACTACATTTAAGAAGAACAATTGACAATTCACGAGGGAAAATTTCTTTAAACACGTACATAAATGTGTATTTTTGGGGAAAATGTCTTTAAAACAGGTTACATTTAGAATTGTCTAGATTTAGTTCCAAGTAATGATATTACAGTCCAAAATAACTGCTCATACAGTTACGAGTTACTGATGTTATGTTTATTATGAACAAACTTACAGATTCTGTTTAAATATATATACTTTGAGAGTTTAGTAACTTAGTTATCTCACATGTGTTAGGAAAGAATAAAATTAATTTAAGAAGTTAGTTATGGGAACAAACATACAAACCTACATTATAATTAAAAGTACTCACTACTTTTGCAGCGACACCTAGATACGCCTCAATGAAACTAACTACTATTAAGAGTTAAGACTTAAGAAGCGCAATAACTATTTTAAAGAGATTAATATTATTATATAGGATTTCGCCATACAAAATATTTAAGTTATAAGAAACATTTTTATACCAAAATTGTTTTTTTTTTATAGTGACGCCCCTATCACCCTCCCTACCTATCCCTATATCCCATTCTCCTTGTTAAAATTATATTTTCCCTATTATACTAGGGTGGCAACACTTCCGCAACTCCCCTATTCTTCTCTTGTCCATTAATAAAGGTTGCTTTCTCCCTGTTTTCTCTTTCTTCCTCTTATTTAAAAATAGAATAAATAAAACCTCTTTATTATGTAAAATAGTCTTTTTTTTTAACTTTTCTCACGTTACATTATTTAAATAGTTACCAATAATAAGAATTTCTTAAGAAAAAAGTGATGAGTGTTTTAAATTCAACACCGAGTGCTGTTGAACGATTCTAGATAATTTTAGGGATCTATTTCTTTATAACAATTAATTGTGACCACAACAACTATGGACATGACTTGATTCTTAACAGAATAATGAATTATTAATATCAATTTGAATTAGATTATCAGGTGTAAAATAAACTGCCCGTCTGTTGTATCCTTATATCATGAAAATTATAAAGTACATACAATTTGATTTCACACCTAATAAAATTTAATGACCTGGTGGTACAGTGGTCGTGACCTGACTGCTGACCGAAGCTTGTGGGTTCGATTCCGACACGGGACAATTCTTTGCGTGATTCACAGATTGTTTCGAGTCTGGGTGTACTATACGTTATTTATATTTGCCCCACAACATTGCGATATATATAAGGATGTATATAAATATATAATATAACCTCTATGGTTGTCTTTTTTAAAAGAAAAAGGAAACAAAGAAGTGTAATATGTTCTTCGAACCATACTGTTACAAATATTGCCTAACTCCAGTGTCATAGTAACGGTACTTGTAAATTCAAAATGAAGCAAACGAAATGTCAAGTGTCGTCACTTCTGCGAAGACGACTTTAATTGAACCACTGTTATCCTTTGAATTGCTTTAATATGATCATCACACACCTATAGATATAATATTTAATATATCGCTTTGTTATTTTGAAATACAAAAATAACTATAAGAATGAGCTAAACAATGAGCACCTTGCTTAGCTTGTCAGTAGTCAAGTGACTTAAAATTGCTTGGTAATTTTGATGGACAACATACAGATATATAGCATTGAAAAGTAAATATCATCTTATAAAAAATATTAATTTTAAACAGCACAGACTTGTATTTATTGCTGTATATTTTTCCTTTATGTACCTAAGTTCAGAGAGTAAGTGTAAGAAAAATATTTCCTATTCATTATTATCAAGGTAACAATATTATAGCATTAGTTTTATCAAAAAATCTTACCCTAAGTACTTCACAATCTTTATAATAAATATTCAATACGCATACAAATATCGCCTGACACTAAATTGACCACGTGACTTGAATTATAGAAAAAAAGATTGGGAACACACTGTAGCTAAGAAATGTATGCATTTTTATTTGTGGGGGGTAAGAGTGGGGATGTTGTCCTTGAACTAATAGGGAAGGGGTGGTAGAGAGATGTTGTTCATTAAATTAAAAACTACAATTAGTTACATATTTTGCTATTAAGAATTGTCAAGTAATTTAGTTAATGTGTATTACCGTCATCTGTTTTCATAACGTAATTTAATACCTTAAATAAATGAGTTAAATATTTTTTCCCCACAATGTGAACGGACCCTTAAATCTTTGGAGGTCTTACATTCCAAGCGCGCTTTAAAGTATTATATTGAACTGCCCAAATTTATTGACCCCCACTATTGGCTACTTCCATGAAAACATATATAATTATCAATACACTATAACAGGTAAATTTGTATCTTATTTACAAAACAATAAGGTTAATATTCTTTTAAACCCAAACGGCTGCTGTACTTGCGTCCAAATTGCTCAATTTCATTGAATATTACTATTGTATTATTTTTATTTTATGTTTATTCAAATGGGTTTCTTTTATTATATGTATTACATACAGTCGTTTGAAAATTACATTGTATACTTGGAAATGATTTAATGAACGCGCTCTCTACTAAGACTGTTTAAATAATTAAAACTAAACACCGATAAAATAAGTTATTGTTTGAAATTATCTATAAAAATGACTAGTAAAACTTATATTATTTAATAAATACAAAATTAAATATATAAATTAATTCCAACTTGTGACCTTTGGGACACAGTTCCGTCGCTCTGCCTATTGAACTACCGTGTTCAAGTACAATACAAGATGGTGAAAAACTAAAAATTTACCATCTGTTGACCACCGGCCTACCACCTGTAGAAGATAAATGGACATGCATGAAAATTACTTCAAAGTAAGGCCTTCTTATTTTTTCTTAGTATTTATTACAAATTAATGCCATGATCCACAATAGGCCTGGGGCCATCGGTGGTTGGCCACAGGCCTTTATTCCATATATAATAAACTTGTGGCTCTTAACCACGCTGCTACATTGTGGTTTGTTTACATATTATACACCAATTTTAGCTACGTACTTCATATAGATACAAACATTTGGAATGTAAGGCCATCTTTAATATATCAGTTGTCAATTACATTTTTTACTCATACCAGAGATAGAGGAAAAGATAAATAATTATGACATATTTAATAAAATATAATCATAAAGAAACCTCAAGAATTAATAAACACCTCAATTTTATAATGACATTTGCGTTAGAAGTATATAATTTTCACAGGACGGAGAATTGAAGAGTTTAATTCATATATTAACTAATAATTAATTATTTTATCTTTCTAATGTCTTATTAGTATTATATGTTCTTCCCTAATTGGTTATATTGTACTCCCAAAAACATAAAATTCAGTGAAATTGTTAATAAACTTTGTATTTTATGATCTCGATGCAACCAAACATTCAGAAGCAACGCAGCGGGACATCGTTAGTTCCAGACATCAAAATGTAAAATAAACGATAGTTCCGTAGATTAACGACAAAATAGTCTTTGTACTTAATTTTTCTATTTGTGTATATTTTGACCACTTAGCCAAAAATGTGAACGAAATAAACTATTGTTCTAGGTTACAGAACTAGGCTGAAAATATGTACATAAAAAAAAAGTAACATTACTTTTACAGGTTTAATTAATTTGTCATACTTGTGTTATACTTAGTATATTAATAGTAAATTATCATGACGTAATAATAATATTAGTAGAAAAGTCTTTAAACAGACGGGTTCGATCCCGGGCTAAACAAAATATCATTGTACCAATTTAGTTTTGATAGTTAAGGAAAAACATCTTGAAATATATAAAACAGAGTTACATAATCAATAAGATCTCCGCTTACCAGTAACAAAAAAAAACTGGCTTGAACGACAAAATTGTCTTAAGATTTGAATGTCTGCGACCCACAAAATGGCTTCCGATAATTCTCTATAGTCTATTGTATATTAATTCAATTGCTACTGACAATATACACATTTTATATTATGCTTCCGGTTAGTTATTTTTGGTGATGTACACACAGACAATGTAACAGACAGTTGAGATTGAATAAAAGTTTGATTTTCTTTTAATATAAGAAATATCTGATTGTATATCTCTCGTTGAAAAGATATCTTCAAATACGTAGATGCTGATACCCCCTTGAAGAGGAAAGAAGAAGAATAGGAAAAAGGAAAAGAATAAGATTATCTAACTCTCTCACTCACTTGTACGAAGATGAAATATGGTAACTTCTCGTTGATATTCTCTGATGTAGTAGCATCCCCTTCAGGCCAGTTCAAGCGCGCTAAAGCTAGATACAATTAGATTTTAGGAAAAAAAAAAATGTAAATAAAATCTCATAACCCTTCAACGCCATATTTAAAATAGGTATGTATATACATATATCAAAACATATTTAAAAACATACACGTTACTCAACATAACCTAATTATAATTCAAACAACATATAAATACATTTGGAAAGTGATATTAAAGTTATTTACGACGTAAATATTACATATTAAGCGTTATTTAAACAAATTTGACATCGGATTAGTGTTAAGTGCCGCTATAACTCAATCTGTGGGCTCGTAGTTTTACAAATATTTAAATGACATTTACATTAAATATGGGTGCGTTTCAAAGAGGTTATTCCTAATGTTATTTATTATCTGTTGTAATGTTTTTATTCTGTTAATATTAAGTGTCCGACTTATTTCTATAGCAATAGGTATATATATTTGTTTCACGACAGTACGCGGTCCCGAAATTTTGATATATTTGAAGCTAAAATAATTATAAGTACATAAAATTATAATTAAATATAAATTTTAAGCTATTTCCTTCCTAATGTTACCAAATATTTAAAGTCATTTATCAATAATTTAAATAACATAGCCATTATACTTAATAGTCGTAAATATTGTGAAACTGACATATATAACCTATTCAAACGTGTTTTTTTGACAGATTACTGTTATCTATAATTTTATTAACGCATGACGTAATATTACTGTAGCGAGTGTGAAAGCGTTTTTAGGCTTGTTATAGTTTTATTTATATTTCTATTAATATTGTTTGATTTTATTGGATTGTTTAAATTCATCTTATTTTTTTGTGTATTTTTATTACCAGTAATCAAAATCAAAGCCAAAAAACTAAAAAATCTTAAATGAAGATCCCTATTAGGTACTAAGTTTGGATTTATGAAAGCAAATGTTACGTATTTTAAAAAGCTATGTCATTAATTTTAAGGTTTAATCACAATGGGCAGGATTTTATGTACCTACCTATTTCAAGAATTTATGTTTTTTTTAAATAGTTGGGTGACGAGGACAATATCCTAGAGGTAGTAGATTAAAATCCCGCCCATTGGATAATTGTCTCTAATAATTGGTTTAAAACCGATTTTAAGTCAATCTTGTGAATGTGTGTAAAAAATAAAATCGATGTATTTAAATAAAATGTAAACAGATAACATCGTATTATTATATTATGATTCATCCGAATAAAGATTTTATTACTGTGAAATGACGACAAAATGGTCATAAATTCTTGAACCACGATATCAAATGACACAAGAACCACGTGCATGTACGAAACTATCAAAATTCATTTTCAATATCAGTATGGAGAAATCACACTTCAAGTGTCAAGATTGTACCTAAACCATAATACTTTTTGGGATAGAATGACTGTCTACAATTAATTATTTATGTATTCATATACATATATTTATGAATAAATCAATAATTTTAGCTTTACAAAAGAATTTGTAATAATAATATTTATTTAAATATATATTTTACTCAAATTATCTTCTTACATCCGTATTTCCAACATTGTTCAACAATAGCCTTTGGGCCCACGCAATCTTGTTTATCTTAAACAAATTGATCGAATATGAAGCTTATGGCACTTATACATAGAGTCTATAATAAATGGTGAGTATAAGTAATTTAGTTTAATCGATTTATAGTGATAAATGATCACTAAGTAAAATACCAATTCTTATTTTCTTGTATAAATAGTGTTAACATTGTACACTTGAGTTATAGATGGAAAATAAGTCAGTTAAACTAGTATTTGAGTCTAGATTATTATACATCTAGATAGCCTAGATTATGAACGTCAGTCTTTCTTCACGTTTCTTCATTTGTTTTTGACATAATTTATTTAAAGTAAGGTTCTTTATTGTTAAAGAAAAACTCCTTTTGACTCGACTGTGATGAAGCATAAGGAGTTACAGGTTTTGTTTCTATGTCGGTTTCTATGTTCCCGCTTAACTCCTATTTTGATGCACTGTTTTTGATAAGTAATACGTCATGATATTCATCTATGTGGTATAACTTTCACTTGATCCAAAATCTTTGAACGCGTATTCTGTCTTGTATTTTTTTAAACATACAACTGAGGTTTAAAAACATATAATTGTTTATGATAGGTGGGTTATTTAAAAAAAAAAAAACTTCAATGACTTTCTTCAAACTCTCTTCCTCTCTTCAAGTTAGTCCATGAAATTGAGATCTTCAATATAAACTTCCGCAAACAAGAATCTTGTAAATAAATCAAAACATCCATCAGCGGTATCGGCTCATCAGTTCCAGGAACAGAGCCCCGCTGCGACGGTAATTCACTCACACCCTCGGCCCCAGGACAGACAGTCTTGATACTTGTTTATAATTATATCGAGTCAGCCATTTTGTTTTTATTGATAGTTTTATTATTTGAATAACTTTAAAGTATTTGTCTCTATAACAGTGCCATTTGTTATTTTTTCTACGGATGTCATTTTGTATTTTTTTTTAATTTAACAGAATAACTAATGAAATAAAAACCTCGCACGTCTGCAAAATAATGGTAATACATATTAAAAAAAAAACTTATAAATAAAACACAATATATCAAAAATCACAGTCGAAGTACACATAATATATTGATGATGCTGTAACACTCTATTGTGATCTTTTGTTAGATTATGATAACCGAGATAAGTTATTCTCAACTTAATATAAATGTCTGTATGTGTGTTACGTGGATTGTGGATACGACAGACAAATATTTAATATTTTTATTACTTATTATAGTTACATGAGTCGATGAATCTTGATCGTTTAATAAGTATATGCTATAAATTAATTTCAAGTATCCTAACGGATTTTTTTATAAAATGTGTATTAATTTTAAATTGTTAGCTAAATATTGTATAATATTTTTAAAATACCATTAATATGAAAACAATAATAATTCAAGTTATATCCATATATGGATATCTACAAAAAAATAAAAGCGCGTCGCGTCTTGTCGTGCGCAGTTTGTTTTACATGATAATTGGCCTGCGCCTGCGCATCCGACGGCTTTATTGTACGGAAATTATTTTATTCTATGATTATTCAAACACAAAGTTAGTGTTATAATTATATATATATAAAGACTGACTGACTTATTTATCAATGTACAGTCTGAACCGCCGAAATTAGAAATTTAACATTTTGACTATAAGTTCCTTTTTCACTATATTCATAAACTGAAATACTTAATATCAGAGAGGGTTTTTTAATTTCTGCCTAAAAGAGTTAAATAGGTGATAAAAGTTTGTATATGAAAGTAATTTTTAGAATGATATACAAACATACATGACACATACGATTTGTCGAAGAAACAGTACCATAATTATAAGCAAGTGGATATATAAATAAAATAAATCTAGACCTATTAAAACAGCCAGTAAAATAATTTTATTGTTGCTGCAAATTACCCTGTCTTTTAAGATTTGAACTCAAAGACAATATGTTCAACTTTGTAACCAAGTTGTTAGTCAAGGTAGACGTAAAACTAAAAAAAAAAGATAAAAAATAATTAAATAAATATATAAAAAACTAATAATCATTATAATTATTATACTAAAACATAACGAGGTCTTGACTAAACATCTTTGTATATTATGATACAGTTTCATAAATCACTCGTGTACAGGATGTTCAACGCTATTCAGTTAAACTAATGTTTTGGAAGGAATCTTGATAAATATTAGCATTTACTTTTACGTTCCAACAAGCTAGATGTACTGTTGGATCATTTTCTCTTCCAATATTGGTTATTTGATAAATATCCACTGCAAGAAATGGATTTTCCGATGACTTCCACAAGTATCTTTGTTGCTGCCACCAGCTTTGTGATCGTTAATGTTGTCTTGGCCAAATGTCGCCAACAGATTTTGGCCAATTCTTTCAATGTGTGTCGCCAATCGAGTTGGGAAGTATTTGTCCAACGTTGACCAACCTCTTGAGCTCTATTCTCTGACAATAATTGACATTTTGCAGCATATTCGTTGTCACTGTTAAGAATTCTTTTTGTTATAAATAATATTAGAACACAGAAAGACGAAGGAAAAGTACGGTCAGTGTCAGATGAAGTCAGATTGTATAGATAATGTATAAATAATAACGTGAATTGATAAAAACTAAAGGAGTATCCTTTAGTTTTGCTGCTATACAAATTTTTGACACCGATTGGATTTAAGTCAACTAGCATTACAATTGAAAACTAGCCAATAGAATTCCAGATACAGTTCTAGATTTAAAAATCTATAGAATGACATATCTTTGCAATTATGACAAAACCAATATTTACTGCAGTCTGTGACTTTGCGTTGTAGACAACATTTATTTAAACGAAACAAATTGTCTCTGACATTATTTATAACCAAAGCAACAAAACAAAATAAGTCATTAGTTACTCTTAAGGGCTCTTCACATGACTTAGCATGTAACACGACACGCGACAATAAAATAAATAACGCTATTAAACTATAAATTAGACAAGTCCTGGTAAAAACATACAAACATTATAGCTGGTGTGTTCCTACTCGTCCCAAGATATGTGGGATATAATGTTCAAGAATATTTTTAAGACTTTACAGATAAAATATAGTCTGGTCTTGTCTGGTCTATGATACAAATTTTGAGAATGAGTTTCTTTTTGTAATATATATTTTTACTTAATATTTTTATCTTAAACTATATATTTTTTCACATTATAGAGTCTAAACGATTATGAGTGCAATATATATGGATAAAGTAGTCTGCTCTAAAATAAAATTTCGAGCATGTTTTAATCTAATCTTTTTAGATTTTTTTTGTTTCCGAAATTAATGACTGTTTTCACATACCTAGTTGTATTTAGATTGTTATTATATTATTAAAAAAAACCTACGAATAGAACATTCAAATGAATTTATTACAATAACTCAAAACAAAAAAGACATAATTTATTAAATAATAGAAAGGAATGATCACCTCGGTGTTGGAATGCGTAGAGCGGGCATAACTTAATATAACACTTGGTTGGACAGGAATATGTTGTTAGGAATGTCTAGCTATTTGTAGGTTTTTATATAAAAAATAAAACTCAATATATTGCCTTGTAAGTAGAGATTCACATTTGTTTTTATAATATTCAATTTTTTTATATATTTTTCTATATTATACGGTTTTTATCTTTACATTTATTAATTATTTACAATACCAAAACAATTTAAGTGTCTTGCCTATTATAGGCAACACACACACACACATATACACAGTCTATATGTCGTTTACATATTATGTAAATAATGTTGTAAAGGTGTACATAATTTTGATGAAGTCATGAGGTGGTAGAGCCTAGTTGTAGTCACTTGTAGCTCTCTCTTTTGTCTCTCTCTAGCTGGACGACCTAACTAGGAGATTTCAGGAAATTTCAGTTGTCTCCTTCACTCTCGGTATGACCCGGTATGCTCTATCCTTCACTTATCATGACAGTTTCGCAAATCTTAATTTTGCTAATGTCCATAAAGACTACATCAATTACCTCTAACTAGGCTATTACGTCTCCTTTTAACAATTTACATGACCATTTAACGAATGCTTGTCAAATGGTTAATTTTGTATTAGTTATACATTTATTGTACATAGAATTGGGGAGGCCTATAAGTGTCAGTGTCTGACAAATAATAAAACAGGTGAGATGAGAGACCCACACTTATCTTAGTCTAATCACACAAGAAAGAGAGGTAGATAGTTAGTTTCATTTGCTTTCTCTTTTTTGATGGACACATTTTAGTCTTGCTTCCCTACTCTATGTATAATAGCCCAATGATTGTCACTGGAAAAGTCAGTTAGCCAATAGACCTGCTGCTTTACCATCTGCTCGTTAACCACACAATAATAAATATGAACATAGCAACACAAGCGTCTATTTACTTTAGTAACACTAAGAGACTTATGATATTATTAGTTTTCTTATAACAAGCAGTACTTTACAGAAAAACAAACCACTAAAAATAATATACCTAACATATACATAAGAAATATAACCCAATGTGAGTTTCTACTCTATTTAGAATAAGAAACATACAGCCACAAACATTAATACACATTTGATTGCTGCTGAAATTTTACTTTACAGGAGAAAATATATCTACTGAAAAATATACCTAACTATATATACGTGTAGCTTTCAACTGATTCCTTATTAGATAATAAAAATACATCCCTATGTGAGAAACATAAATAACACTCAGTAATGAAACACGATCGCCCTCTGAACTTTAGAGAAAACAGTTTACATCTTAATCGGAACGAACGTTCAGACACACGCTTTAAATCTATAGTTATTTAGGGTTTAATGGAAAATTGACAAAACGCTATGTGGCGTTGCCGTATTATTATGATTTAAAATTAATTAAACTTTATATTTTTATTATCCCGTGATAAAAACTGGGACATATTCCATTCAAATTCTTTCTTATTCAACAACATTTTTTTTGCTAATCTTGATATTTTACTACTTATAAATAAAAGCGTTTCCCCCAATTTTATAAATAAACTAAAGTATAAGTAGGATAAATTCTCATACTAAATAATATACGGAACCCTATAAAATATTTAATGATCTCGCCTAACCATGTCCATCAGATAACGACATATCTTCACATAGCTTTGTAAATTACATTGAATGATTAAATAAAAGATGTATAACAAATTAATTTATTCAACAGTAACACGAGCTTTATATACTAATATATGTTGGGGAGACTGGGGTTGAACGTGATTTTTTTTTGGGTACATTCATTTACCAGAGTGTATATTTGTTTGATTAAGTAACTATTCAGTATTAAATTTAAAATACAGTTTTAGTTTAGATATAAATGAACAAATAAAAAAAGGCCAGTCACTTTCAACCCCGCACCAGGGGCAGGTTGTTACATTAGGGGGGCAAAATGTTACAAGCAAAACCAAATGTAATAAAAACCTTTTTATTAGGAATATTATTTATTAACTTTGACCAGTTCATACTAACAACACACTTTATCCATTCCGCACCAGATTTTTTAAATCAAATATGTTATAACATATCAGACAAAAGTATTCATCTTCTAAGCTTTCTTAGTCATTTTTATACCATTCCTTTTACTGTTGGAAAACTTGCAGTTTTCTTAGTTGCTTCTATTGTTTTCTTGATATTTTATACTATATTTTCTGAAAATGATTTTTTTAACTCTTTAGTTATCTTTTTTTTTAGATTTTATATTTCTTTTTTTTCTTCTACTGTTCCAATGCCTAAGCATTATTTCCGAAGTATCGGTCACAGTGGCAGATTTGCGATTTGTTTTACGTGTTATATTCGCTTCCTAGCAGCTGCTTTAGGATAAGATCTAATGGTTTCTGGAGAAAAGAATTGTCAAAAACCTTAGAATCTCTAGCCACTGGGTAAAAACGTAGTTTTAAGACACAAAAATAATACTAGACACATCTCTGATTATTTCGAAAACATGCTGTAGGCTAATGTTACGTTAAATAGAAAATGTTACAAACGTAGATTTTTTTTACCAATACTCCCATGTTTTTACCACAAGAACCTAGGAACCACAGGCTTTCGCGGGAGGTGAGCTGACAGTGACGGCGCTATTTATCTCTTTTTAACGTCACTTAAGCATTCTCTGTTCTGAAGCTATTGTCACTGTAAATACTTACCCCTGTCACAACCAGCCCCAGTCTCCCTACATAATAATGTATATGGTAATTTAGACTAATAAAAAGTAAAAAAATATAATACCACCATATTTTTTTTCTTTACGTACTCTTATTGATAAATTATTAAATAACAAAATCTAAATAAATCAAATTTAAATTAAATACCAAAATCTCAATATTGATATTTACTAGGAAAATTATATAAGTAATATTAAACAGATATAAAATCGAAAACTTTACTTTTAATAATTTGAAGAGTTAATTTAGTACAAACATAATTTTCTCAATTATAAATAATTATACGCAATTATAATTTATTATATGGCGGCTGCAGGTTACATTTCATTTTTTATTCTTTATTTTATCAAGATCCATAAAATATACTTACCTTATTTTAAGTTTCAGTTGTTTCTGATATTATGGTTAGAACTAATTAGTAGATTTTCTTAGACCTTTGTATAGAGAAAACTGTGGTAATGGTGAACTTTATCAAAATTGTTACAGTTATTGATTTGAAGCAAAGTTTTATAGTATCGATATATTTTTACAGCAACATTACAAAAATAATGGTTTATTTCTATTTACAATGTTTAAAAATATATTATAGCCATGTTAAGCTAATTAAATTTAAATAAATATATAGTGAGAAACCTCGAAGGATTCGAACCTGCGTCCTTCCCGTCGATATCCTATTTATTTAAATTTGAGCAACCGGCAAATATTTAAACCCGTACTAGATTAAAAAAATTTAATATTTATAAACATTGATCCAAATAAACACATTAAAAATAAAATACTTTTTTTAGTAATGTATAGAAAAAACACATTATTGAGGGTTTCAATATTAATTATTAAGGCTATAGACCGGTCGCGTCTTCGATTCCCAGTCACGTCAATTCGTATTTAATTTATTTAATTATAATGTCTGATGTCTTTTTAAAATGGAGGTATTTGTTCACACGTACTTTTATCTCCAAATTTAATCCGATCGGTTAATTTATTGTTGAAATAAAATGTAAATCAACCATTTTTGTTACCTCGTGATATATATATTGGGCTTCACAAATGAACCAACGAACAGACGGACAAATTTATATGCGGACGCTAACGAGATGTAGCGTGCTGGAGGAAAATAAGGATGTATCTGATTTTTTTATGTAAAGCATAATTTTCTTAAATTGATATTTATAGGATATTCGAAGAAATTAATAATTAAACGCATATATGTATGATTTTTTAATCTGAATTAAAATTTAAATTTTTAGTAATGCAAAAATTTATAAACTCTTCTATTAAGAATATATATTTTTATAATTAATTAAAAAAAAACATTTTATAGGTAATATATTAGAATCAAAAATGTCACTTTCTTCCATTTAATACTGGTGTGTTAAAAAATTACACACAAACAAATAAACAGACGGTATAAAGCGCAGGTGTGAATGAACATTGGCTGCTGGTGCGAGGGAGATAGAAGATATGACAAAAAGAGAGATGAATACAGCACAAAAACGAATTATTTGTATAGACATTTGAAATGAAGATGGTTTATATTGTTTCATTAATGAGCTAGCAATTATATTTTTTAAAAATATTTTACTTCAAGTAAATGATATTAATAGTATATTAATTATTATTTTCGTATTTTATTTCAGACCAAAATAATGTATATTTAAATGCGGTTGTTTTAATATTGGTCCATTATAATATTCTTGAAAAATCTTTTATAAAGCCACATCAATATCTTAATTACAAAAAATAATTACTTTAATACACATAATATTAGAGTTTTTTCTAAATCATATCCAGATCTCTAATTTTATTTATTTATATCTATAAAAAAACGTCAAAATTAAGATATGTTAATTAAAAAAATATATTAATTATGTAATAAGTAATAAATTACTTGATTAATATGTATATGGTTTTTTAATTTCTTAAAAGTATATCAACTTCATTTGGGTTGTAACCAAAAAAAAACATAAAAGATAAAATATTTAAATATTATAATAAGAGTTCTAAATTTCAAAATGATGTTATAAAAAAATTGTCCAGTTGTTTCAGAGTTTAAAACAGACAAACAAACACTCATTAAAATAAACTTGTTTAATTTTTAATAACGTGTAAATCTTATGATATACTAATTAAAGTAAAATAATAAGATACCACAGACGGACATATAAAATTTTTTTTTAATATAAAAAAAAAAAATAAGTAAATAAGAATTTGCGACCTCTGGAAAACCATACTAAGGTTGCGGGGTCCCAAGGATCGAATCGGTTTATTATTCATTCATTATTTAAAAAAAGTTAATAAATCCATATAAGTATAGGTATGACTATAGGCGTTACCTGTGACTTCGTTTCCGTCAACAAACATACACCCTGCCCTTATTACATCAATTGTTATATTTAAATAAGGAAAACTATCTATAATGTATTTTTACATAAAGACGATCTTGAATAAATACTTGAATGGTTTTGATATACACCCCTTTTCATCCCCACTAAGAGTTGTACCAAAAACCGTTTCTTAGTGTATACTTTTATAAAATAAACCTACATTTCAAATTTCTGCCTAGTAGGTACTTACGTTAAAAGTAAGTACAATTGATTTTATAATAATAATAATATCAGGACAAATCACACACAATGATCTAACCCCTAAGTGGATAAATTATTTGCTTGTGTTAAAAGTGTTAGACAACGATACAAATACATAGAAAATACATTATATTAATACTGAGAATATATTCAATAAACGATCAAACCAGAAATATGTGTGAAATATAAATAATATATGTGATGAGCATAGATGTCTCATCTATGCTCATCACATACCTATATGCCTGTCTCTGCCGGGAATCGAATCCGAGCCCCAATGCGTCGCTATACGTTTAGGCGGCTGCGCTAACCACTCGACCAATGCAACGGGGCGGTTATGTATTTTTTATATATATACAGGTATACGCCGCTTATTGTGATCACTTTTAGCCAGCCCGTTTTGATAACAATAACCGAATGATAACATTATGCGAATGGTACTTTTTCATGCTTGTTGGATTTTAGTCTACATAAAAAATGATCATAATGATAAAATATGAATTGTAATACTTTAGAATTGATTTAAGTACATATTAAGTTTCATAATAAGAAATTCTGTTGTTTGCTCAAATTTTTATTTACTCTATTAAAAATATTCTAACATTGAAATATCGATCTATTGTTGTTTGACACTTGTTTTCATTCATAATCATTTGAATATAATTCAAAATAGTATAATTTTTCCAAGTTTGTTGCTCGGTGTTGAACACCACGTCGTATCGAATCGTCGTATCGTCTTCTAAATCGATAACAATAAGCGACTTTTTTCAAATGTATTGCTAAGGAGAAATTTGGGACCGACCATTTTCGATAACAATAGCCGGCTGATAACATTAACCGTGATCACAATAAGCGGCGTCCACTGTATTTTATAAAATAATACATTTTTTTAAAGTAATAAAAAGATTGGCATATTTTCTAAAAACTAGTTTTTATTACTTATAAATGGGTACTTATTCTCTGAAACTAGTTTATTATAACTTCTATAATTGCAAAATCTAACTAGATTAAAAAAAAAACTAATTATGAATCCTAAATCGTCCATTTCTGAACGAATGTAAGAACTAATTAGCACCTCTAAAGAATATTGCTCAATACATGAAAGAAATATTTCCAAGAATGACAAAATAATCTTTTTTAAGTGTTTTAATGAAACAATTCTTAATGAAACCAATAACATAAAGAATATAATATTTTAAATAACGTATAATATTTTATGTTTTTATTTAAAATTTTATTATTAAATTAAGTTTCATGTTTTTGTAATAATCATAATTTTTGATTTTGATTTAATACACTCGTTCTGTTTTTTGTCTTTTCTTGTATTTTATATAAAAAATGGTTATATAAATATATGGTTACATATGTATTATGTAAATCCGGGATAAGGGCCATAGAGAGGGAAAAAGAGTTGTTTATCCCATACTCTAGTATAATATTTAGATATACTAGAAAAAACATAAATTTGTGGAGAAAATAAATTAGACAGAATTTTAGAAATAAAATAATCCTTTCTCTCTCAGGTCTGATTAAAAAAGAGAGACAGAAATAGATATCCGTAAAAGACATATATAAATATTATGATTAATGTTCCGGATCAATTTCTATATATAAATATATATAATAATATATTTGTAATAGACAGACAAAAATATATATATATGTGTAAAAACGAAAGCTCGATTAACGAATCCCTTTAAAAAAATGAAACACTTTAAAAAAATAATAAAATATTAAAATGTACACCTTTAACACTAAAACTTAAACCGGAAATCGAACCTGTAACCTTCGGAAGCAGGTCACGGCTTATTAATATGAATTCAAAATACTTCATTTTACATAAGAAAATATATATTTTTACAACTTTCCTAATGTTTAATAAATGAATAACATAGTATTATAGCTATAATAATGAAAATAAATGTAAAATATATTTGTTTATTTATAATTAAAACCTACTTTACAAACGTATAATTTGTAAACATTGAATAAAATATAAATTACAAATCGATAAAATACATACATAAATTTACATTTAAAAAATATTTATTAAAAATTGTCAGATATAAGAAATAAATAAAAGATCATTTAAGAATAACAAATATATATTAAATACGAGAAAAGTAACAAAAAACAGTCTAACCTCATATTTATACCATCTGATACTAAATTGACGTTATTCTAAAGCACGGACAAAAACCGGACATTTTTTTTTTTTATACAACAATGGTTTAATTATACTTTCTTTATTTATATCTCTGTAATTTATTATATTATTTCATATTAATAATAAACATTTTCTGTAAGCGATTTTATTTTATTAAAATAATATTAATTTTTAATTACCATTTTTATGCTCGATCGTGTTTTTAAAACAAATTGAATTACTTGCAATAATATCAAAAATACAATTGTAATAAATTTCATGTCACTTCCATTAGCACGGTTGCAGGTTCGATTACCGAGCATTGTTTTTTTTGTTATTTTAATGTAATCACGTTTCAATTTAATGTTTAAGTTCTTTGTTAACAAATAGCCTTACAAAAATATATGTCTTTTGTTAATATAATTTAGGAATATCGTCCATAAAAAACCATGAACCGAGTGGCGCTATCTGTCTCTTTCTATTGTAAGTGTATGGTATATATCTGTCTCGCTTACTGGCAATGCAATCAATTGGCATGCGCAAACAGACGCCTATGATATATCCAATTAAGTGGGGAGAGGAAAGAACGGCGTAGGTGAATTTTTGTATTGTAATTTTTGCTTTTGGAATCTCATTCTTCTTTTATTTAAAAATTTTTCGCATAAGAATTTTTGAAGTAAAATAGAAAATAAAAGAATTATGAAATAAAATCGTGTATTTCCTGAAAAAAAAATGTTTTATTACAATTATTTAACACATATACAAAAAAATACTATTAATAAAATTGTTTGTACTCCTCGAACCAAAAACTACTAACTAAATAACATGAAGAACAGATATAAATAAAAAAAAATAACATTATTTTATAGTCGTTAAAAATATCCCGTACCTCAATTTACAAGCAGACCGCAAACTCAGGTAACGTGAAGAAATTTACCGAGTATTAAATCTCTGAACAAACAACTTGTTCGCGCTTACACACACATACACTTCATGTACCCACGGGGGCTGCACACACACGTATTGCGTACACACTTAATATGTATTGAACACTCATACTAGTATGAGGTTAAGGGCAAGATATTTACAATTTATTTATTTTGGAGTTAAGCTAGAAAATCATACTTTAATTATTTTATTTACATTTTAGTTTGGTACAATGTACTTAAATCTAACAAGAAAAATACACTTAAATACTTCAAAAACATTTTTTTTTCATTATCACAGTTATTTCAAGGTTTGTAATACTATAGTTTAATAATTTTTCAATATCCAACTATTCAAAATATTCTTTTGATCTTTTGAAATCCTAACATTACTAAGCCACTCATTTCCTCTAATGAGCCCGATGGTTCAAGTTGCATAGTTCTAAAGAAAGTCTAGAAAGTAAGGGATAGAAAAATCTAGAAACTACACGGAACGTACATTCTTTAGAATATTCCTTTGAATGTACAATTTAATGCCATTTTTGTGTGTAGTTGTGAAGATAAATTAGATGCGAAAGCAAAAAGATCTCTCTTTACAACCTAAATGCATAATACTAAAGAGGTTATGACTCAGTTTGCAAAGCACTCTCAGCACGCTAGTTGTCACAGGTTCATGAAATTCGAATGACATTGCAAATAAACATATTAAAAAGTTTTAATATAAGTGTGTACCCTTAAGTTTATAACATTAGACAAGATTATGACTATTTATCGTATACCAGTACATCGCACTGTATCTGTGTTTATCAATTTGTTTACTAAATTGTCTGAGTATTTTCTTGATTTAGTTGACTTGTTGATTGATTTTATATCGTTTTAAATAAGTTGCTTGTGATATATTAAACTTAATTATTACACTTTGTCGCTTATCTCTGGTTAAATAACTATAAAATTAATAAGACACGACCGACTGACAGATATATTTAATTATATTGTGTATATCATACTTGATGTCTTTGTCTAAAACATGATTTGAATATAGAATCATTTATAATCCTTGCATTTTTTATAACAGTCTTTTTAAAAATAATATAACATTAGTGTTTTTGTATATAAAAATAATGTAACATTTGTAAATTGCGTACCTATATTTGATTTTTTTACAACATGTGTGTTATTAATAAAATAAAAATTGCGTAAAATCAAGGAGCCAAATCAAACGTTATTACTGTTTATTTACTCTCCAATATTTTACTAGTTATTTGTATAAACTATAAAATATTTTATATTAACTATATTATACAAAATAGTTTTAAAACAGGTAGGTATATGCTTTTATGAAGACAAAATTACACTTGCATTAATATAGCATTTCCGGACATTATAAGTATCGGACACCAAAATCACATTATATCAGACAAATTCAAAATTACAACATACAAAAAATAATAAACTTCATGCACAGACAATAAGTTATACAACATTTATTCAAAGGCACAGAATAAGAAATAAAATGACCGAATTATTCCACTTATAATTTTAGTACGTTACTTTAATTATAGCCCTCGGACAAATAAATTACATTATTCTGCACACCGGACACATTATTGTATTATAAATATTGTGATATATAAAAATAGATCGTACCTTAGATTTATATAGATTTAAATTGAGGTACTTTCATATTTACCTGTAGATAAAATCAATCTCATCTCGAATCCACAGACTTACTTTATATATTTATTCATTATTCAGTGATCTGTTACACATGGTTTGAAGTATTGATGTTTCTTAGACTTCTTATCCAGATCTTATCTTTGATTCTATCTTTAACTCTATGTCAGATTTAGACTAGTCTGTGTCTAGATTTGTCGTCCTCACTCGCCCAAGTCTAACAACTGAATAAGTTACAGTGTGGCGTTAATAGTATTGGATTTCAATGACATTGTCACCCTTAAATGTTACATTGTGATTACAAATCAACTAGTGTTTTGGAAAAGGATGTTCGGCAATTTATTAAAGTTTATATTTTATTAAATCCTTTTAATTTCGTTACAAAAAATAGGTATTTTAAAATTTTCGTTTTTGAATATCTCTTGTTCTTCATATGTTTAATTGAAATTAAATTACCGAGATATAAAGACAAATATTCAACTTATTTTAATTTGTTAGGATTCAGTGAACTGGCCGCTCCCTCATCTATAGATTTAATAGTAACCGTAGGAATGTCTCTCGCATTTAACAAAAAAATAAAACAAGTATCGAATTTATATTTTTTAAATAAAAAAAACAATTAAATTGTCCTAAAATAACCTTCCTAGCTTTTACATTTCGCACTGGCTTACAATAATCTATTAGAAAAGAGGTTTAAAAAATAAAAAAAAATAAAAAAAGCTGGATTATCTATAGATTTACAAGCAAGGAATAATCTGATAATGGAAGCCGCATAATGAGATAATCTTGTCATATTATGGACTTAAGTAACAGTATTAACTACTTTTAAATGCATTAAATGCTTACAATTGAAATAATTTATTTATTTTCATTTATAATACTGTATATTATAAGGTTTCTTCAAGTTCTATAATTGTCTGACTTTCATCGTTATTACAAAAAAAAAATAAAGGAAAAAACTAACAGCTTCAACTTAACATCGTTTAAGTTTGGACAAAAAAATACAAAATATTTTCCTTCCCTACATTATACTAATTCAAATCATCGGGTTATGATAGGCGGAGGTATTAGCCCGAAAATGAGTTTTTAAACACCCACTTGAGCATGGTTGATCTGCGCGGGCGCATTGTATCACGGCGAATATGTTACTAATATTATATACTATAATTATACTAAAATAAAACATTAAAATAATTACTATTAATTATAAAGTTTTATTTTGTAACTCAATCTCATCTTTTTAAATACGATTGGAAAAAGTCAAAATGAAGTTCAAATCTTACCCTAGGTAATAAAATTAAAATTATTTTATCATAGAATATATGTACCTCTTATAATCATGTCATAGAAAAAACAATATTTATGTATATTTTTTACCAATATGTTACGCACTGATTTTTATAATATTGTTTAATTTTTATGAGTAATAATTTTATTATCTCTATTATTATACGTATTTTTATGTGATTTCAGTATTGAAAATAAAATATGTACATATAAAAGAAGCAGTAACTTGACCGCCATTAGTCTAATAAAACATAAAATTACACTTTGATTAATAACAATATATAGGTATAACATAATAAAAAACAATAATATGAACCTACCTGTTCACAATGGAAACAAACAGACAAACCCCCATTTATATAAATATAATCTTTCATTTTCGAGTATAATTTAACAGGATAGCTTATTAAACGATAATTTATTAAATAGATCCACCCTCGAGGTAATTTGACAGATGTTTGTGGTTTGTAGCTTTTGGAGGAATTAGGTTCGTCAATCTACACCTTGTTAGGGACGTTTGATGGAATATTTAATTGGTTTTAAAAATTATATATGCTTTATGGTTAGAGTAGCGGTTTCTGCGCTTAGTATTTTATTATAAACAATTTAGTTCTTCTTTAGAGAAGATTTTAAGATATATTGGACCTATTTTATCGAGAAACCTACCTTTCTAGTAGCGGCTAAAATTACATTTATGGGTGAATTTTCAAAAGTGCACATAATGAGTGTTAATCTATTTCATGTCTGGGGATTCGTCTATTTGAGCCAAATTGTATTACCAATGTAATTTTTATGTGTTAAGTTATAAGTTGTATAGAATAAAACTATAAAACAATATGACAAAACATTATAGTGAAAAAAAAATGCGCTGAAAATCATTCACCGCACTGGTGAATTTTACACTTTTAATCGTTAATTGTACAATATTTCTAAATATCTCCCTAAATTTTGCTTGGATTTATTTTGGTTGTAATAATTGAAAGTTTTACCGAATAACCATTATTTTTCATAAACAAAAATGTATCTCCGATATTGTTATTCGACTATTTAAAAAAAATTCATAAGATTTTTGTCATCACCTTCTGCAACTTTTGTTTCATAAAATTTGTTTAACGAATTTGACAATACATTCAAGTATATGAACCAATTTCGAGGGACTTCCCTTGCACAACCCATTAGCGATCGAAAATTGGACGAAGCTGCACGTATTACTGGTAAAATAACGTTAATTATATCAAAAGTATTAAGTTTGTCACAATATCTCGTCATTAAACGACTGGTCATATTTTTGGTAAGTCTATTTTCTTTTTTAAATTATAAACGTATATAAACAAAACTAATTTTGTATTTATCAAACAAAAGTGTAATTCAATTAATATCTAATAAATATTCAGGTTACAACGTGTTTTGTATTAATTCGTCATTTATCTCAACATCATTCACCGTATGATTCTACATGAGATGAATGATTTGTTTTGAGGAAAATGATATTTCGCTTGCGTTTAATGATTTGCAGAAGAGGTTAATGATTTCGATGTAATAAATTGGTATTAATATAAATTAAAAAGTGATTTATCATAATTAAATCCGCAATCCTCTACTTTATAGGTATCTATTGCCCTATTATATTAAGAGCTATTAAAATTTTATTTGGTACATTTTTTATTAAATTAATATTTTATGCCAGGTGACGAAATGGCTAAAACCAAAGCAGAGCGTTTAGTCCAACAAAGGTTATGCAAAAGAAAAAAATATTTAGAAATAAAAAATGACCCAGAATTATATGCTATTGAAAAAGAAAAACAAAGGACCAAATATCTTAAACGTAAAATACAAAACAAACAAACATCTATAGCCGAAAAATCGCCTCGTGAGCAGAGAAAGTTGCGTAAGCAGTGGAAAGAAAATTCGAAAAAATATAGACAGCGCAAAAACGACCAGACATTACAGAAGACAGACAGACAATCAATTTTTCACAATGTAATAAATGTGCAAGCTGAATCAATTTCTGAAGAAATTAACAATCCTGTTGAAGATCCTATATGTTTATTTACTAAACAAGATTTTAAAAAGGCTGAAAGGCAGATACGGTATCAAGCATTGAAAAAAATAATACGATTGAAACGCATTATAAAAAATCTAAAGAAAGTTAATCAGAATCAAAAAACTATAATAACGAAATTGAAATTAATTATCAATAAGAATAACACATCTCAAGTTGAGGATTATAGGCAAGATCTAATTCAACATAAAAAGCAAGAGAACAGTACTTTTAGATCATTCAATTTGAGATCTAGAAAGGATAGAAACTTCCGCAAACTTCGGCGACAGTTGATAGACTTTATCATTAAATTTTATAATGATGATGCCGTTAGCACTATTTCTGCTGGTAAGAAAGAATTCATTACTAAAAATAAGATAAGAATGCAAAAAAGATATCTTATAGCTCCTCTGAATGTTTTACATAAAAGATTATTGGCAGAGACTGATATGAAAGTAAGTTATTCATTTTTTACGAAACTTCGTCCATTTTGGGTACTTTTTCCGAAGCCGACCAACAGGGAAACGTGCTTATGTGCTCAGCATACCAACATCAATTTATTAATTAAGGCTTTATTTAAAAAAGCGATTATTGGCGAAAAAAACTCGAATGAAATAGTTACAAATTTATGCTGCGAACCTAGAACCCAAAGATGTTTACTAAGACAATGTAGTAGCTGTAAAGATAAAAGGTTGAACTACAAAGAATTTTCAAATGACTCGAATTTAACTGTCTTAAAATGGAATAAAAAAGTTAAAGAGGTAGTGACAAAGAATGGGCTAAAAAAAAAACAAATTATTATAGTAAAGGATACAATCATTACACAACCATTAACGGCAATAAAGGAACTAGAAATATTGATAAAACCCTTTTTCTTACATGTGTATAATATTGAAGCCCAGTATTTTACCATGAGACAACTAAAAGAAAATTTAGCAGTGTCAGAAGTTGTTCTTCACGTTGATTTTTCAGAAAATTATTCCCTTAAGTATTCTGAAGAAATCCAGGAATTTCATTTTGGAGGAAGTAGACAACATGTTAGTTTGCATACCGCAGTCGTTTACACTCATGATTTTTCTATAGGGACTATTCGACCAAAATCGGTATGCACCATTAGTAGATGTGTTCGTCATGATGCAGCAGCTGTTTGGGCCCATTTAATTCCCCTAATAAAGGAAGCTTTGGAAATCAATCCGTTTATAACGACATTACATTTCTTATCCGACTCACCAATATCTCAGTACCGAAACAAATCTATATTTTATATAATATCACAGATTCGTAATGATTTTAGTAATATTTCTAGAATTTCTTGGAATTATTCAGAGACGGGACATGGAAAGGGAGCCCCTGATGGTGTAGGTGCCGTTTTGAAGAGAACTGCCGATAGAATGGTAGGTTTTGGTCGAGACATCGGCGATTTTGATTCATTTTGTGAACTGTTAAAAGAGAACGTGGATAATATAATTATCAGGGTAGTAACTGAAGACAGTATAAAAGAAAAAGAGGATCTACTTCCAAAAAATCTTAAAGCTTTCAGGGGTACCCTCTCTGTTCACCAGGTTCTATGGGACGTGTTATCTAATAAACTTACTCTTAGAAAAGTAAGTTGTTTTTTATGTGATATTGATGAGCGTTGCATGCACGGTAAACATCTTGGGTTCTATGAAACGGAACAAAATAATAACGCAAAAGATGATGACAATGAATCAGAAAATGTAACGATGTTAAGCTCAACTTCACGTAAAAGGAGTGTGGGAAGCAACAAAATTAATGTACTATCGGATATAACATTGAAAAGTATTGAAAATTTGAGGAAATATTTGAATCAACCGTCTTCATCTAAACCAACAGATATTTTTTTAAGTGAATGATTAATTAATGCCCTCCTATGTTAATTAAATCGACGAAACATGGTTGCCAAGATTTAAAATTATTTAGTTAAATTTGATTATTTGCATTTTTAAGATTAAAATTTGTACAACATATTTAAAGAAATCAAAGATTTTGTGTTTTAAATTCTAAGTTAGTTTAACAAATCAAAGATTTTGTGATTTAAATTTTAAGTTAGTTAATTTAACGAATCAAAGATTTTGTGATTTACATTTTAGGATACGTTGACTATTTTAAGTTCAATTCATAAGATTTTAAGATTTACATTTTAAGTTTATTTTTGTGATAACTATATTATATTTGATTAAAACACGATTACTTTATATAAACATAAAATTATTTTGATAATAACCGTGTAATTATTATTAAGCATCATTAACCTCAACACCTTATCATTGCCCGAACCAGTAATATCATTAACATCTACACAGTATCATTCACGTCAACAATGAAATTACTATTTTATGGATTTTCTCATTAATGTGATATTTTAATGATGGGCCACATATACAGAAAGGCTTAGTTTTCCATAACCATCGTTATTTAGTTGATTTTGCTTAATTATTGAAGTCGGGAAAAAAATCTCCCAAAAATTTACATATAAAATCACAAAATGGAAATTCACCCTTATATACTTTTTTAATATATTTTTTTTCTACGTCAAAATGACATTTAATCTCTATATAAGTCTTTACAGTCATACATAATGATTACAACATGTTATTAAATCATTTTTTAAGCTTACATATAATATAATAATAAACAGTTGTTTCATTAGAAAAACATGCTGTTAATTGTAATTATAATTAATCAAATAATTTCGGTAGATATCATAGTACATTTAGGAAAACTTACCAATATTTCAAAATAAATTAACCCCCATTACCTCACCATAGAGTCGACGTTATATTACGTTTCAAATTCCAACTCATATGTTATCTGTGGTTGGTGACATGTTTGACAGATGTCAGTTTATATTAATTATGGCGGCCAATGAAAAAAGGTTTACCTGGGTATATAACGAAGACTTATTTTTATTCGGGATTAACATAACTTCTCATTTGTTGAGATCATTTTTACTAATATGGTCATTTTTCGTTTCCTAATTAGAAGTGTTATATCTAAATGATGTATCATCAATAAGAGAATGATAAAAAACGAGTATTATTATTATTTACACACAATTTATGTAATTTACAATTTAATTACCAGCACCGTTTTAAGGCTTTAAGAATTTGATTTATTGACCTTTAAAATGTATAAACTCTTAGAAAAGTTACGTAATATTCTAAATATTATGTATTTGGTTTTTAAATTTCAGGTTATAGCAACAATCAGTAATTGGAGAGCCCGCCGCCGGGTGGCGTATGTTTCCTGTCAGGAGTTATTTTTGACAATAAATGTTTATTATGGCTTAATGTTTATTTAGGTATATTTAAATAGTGGTCAAATAAAAAAATGAATATAAAAATGTTTGTTTTTTTTATTTTGTTTTAATTCAGTGTGTTTACATATTGATTACAATGAGTAACGGAAACCTGCACGAGATCTGCCAAGACACTATATTCTCCCTCTTCATGAACTACCCCGAAATTGTTAATACAATAAGCATGTAGAAATATTATAATACAATAAACAAATTCCAAAAAAACGTATGTACAGCTTGGTAAATATATATACATAATATATTGTATCATGAATCACGAAAGTTAAAATACAAATATAGAATACATTCCAATTTTACCAGTTGTTTATCACATTATCTACACCTCGGAACAAATTCACTCTATCTCATAGTTAGCACGACTTAATGATAAATATTAAGATAGGGAAACTAATTTGACCGAACCATTCTTAACTGCCTACAAAGCGCAAACTGTCGACGAGGTTAGATGTACGATAAACTTTGATATACCAAATTATATTTACATTTCTGAAAGGACACCCAAAAATTGAAGGTCTTATTCCATTATCATAGAGCTGAAAATCAAATAACACGTTAATACTTTGTTACCACAAGTATTATAATAAAATTGCGGACATCTTCTCTATTTATCCGCTGTAATTTGATTATAGTTATCAAGATGGAGGTGTCAATCGCCATTAAGAACGTCATTTTGACAGTTTAAATATTAACCGCCATGATTTCTGAAGGTTCTAAAGTTACCATCTAAAATGTTTTCAATCTAAATTTATGTATTTCTATTTTATACAATGAATGAATCTCTCTGAAACTTAAATTGCGATGGCGCTAAAAACGAACGTATTTTTTTAATTTAGGTTATTCAGAAAATATAAAAACTTTTTGTGCTCTTTTCTCCTTTTACGGTCTACAAATAACCATTAAATGCGTTATACCCTCTAGCTATACGAACCCTTTTATTTTTCTGAATTTTGGAAACCTTTTCTTTTGAACATTACCTACATTAAGTATTCGTCTTTCTTTCTACAAAAAATAAATTCTACAAAAAAATAAATTCTTTCTACAAAAAATAAATACAAAAAATAAATTTCTTTCTACAAAAAATAAATACTAGGTAACTAGAACCAGACAAAAACTATTTATTTCTGTATATGTATAAACTTAGATTCCACCAATAAATAAAAATTAACTACATATAACCAAAGTAAAAACCACTTATCTCTATTATAAACAATATATTTAACTATCTTTATTTAGCACCTAATTTTCACAGACAAACACGCACACAGACATAAGTACTTACTTTAATCAAGAGACAATTTGTCTTCTGTACCAAATTTTACGAGATTAAGAATAATAACAAAAACACTGTTTAAAAAAACGAAACTAGAAAAAAAAAATCTCCAATCCTTTGACAATCTTCTCTTCAAGTAAATTAAAAAGAAAATCGCTCACACGTACACAGATTAAAAATTAGTAATTCAAAAACTTTTACGTGATTTAAAAAAAAGTCTTATCTTTTATTTATTTCCAAATCTTTTAATATCATTTAAAGTGCCACCCGCGTGGTTTCACGGAAAATTGGCTGGGAATTGAACCCACTACCTGTGAGTAATCCTTTTAGCTATTTGACTTGTCTCGCTCGACTGATCGCGGCACTTTAGCGAAAGTTTTTTACATAAATTTCAATAGTATAAGGCTTTTTGCTGCCGATGCTGCATTGAGGGCTTATGTCTTCAAATAGTAATATATTTAAGTATAACCCTAAAGCGTTATGTTATTCATCCAATTTAAATTTACAAATTACAATTATAAAATCACAAAAAGTTTTAACCACTACTATCTAAATCAACAGTCATTATTAGCTTCTACACATGTTATTAAAAATATTTTACAAATACCCTAATACCTACATATTTTTTCATTTTATCAGAATATAAAAAAATCTACTAATTATATTCTAATTGGTCAATTGACATAATTTATAAACTTCACAAACAATAATTTTAAATTAAAAAAGTAATAAACCGATTATAACTTACTCTTAACGAACCTTATTTAATCGGCCAATTTTTACTATAAATCTAATAACACCATTGTAACTATAGCTTTAGTTAAAAATAAGTTTAGTTAAGTTAAAAATAATAAATAATGTGTAAAAAATAAGGAAAAATACGCATGTACTTATGTCTGTATGAACCCTTATTTTGAATGTTTGCCAAGCGTAGTAGGAATATTTTTTTAGAGTTTTATAAAAATAATTATTATTTAGAAAACACGTACTTTATTTGTCAGCTTCTATTAAGTTGTGTTTATTTTCTTAATACTATCGTTATTTTCTGAATAAAAATATGCTTGAGGTTGTTATAAATAGGACCCCAATATATTTGGCAATAATTCGTCAATAAATTATACTTAACATTCCAACCGCGTCCGTCACCAGTCACAATGACGACATCGTCCATAATGACGTCATCATTAATCTATAGAAAGAAATGTTATTTAGACTGGCTAGCTTCATGCGGGCCTTGTCTATCAAAATCGTTTTTTTATCCAATTTGATTTATTGTATTTTGCAGCTTATAATAAAGGTAATTAAAACTAATTAAAATCAGTTTCTCAATCAAGTATATTAATATTAATATATTTCATAGTTTAATTTCTCTAGATAAATAGACCATTATTTATTCCAGAGAGTCCTCTATTAGATTGTCTAAATAACCTTGCAATCAAAAATCGATTTTTCAGTTATCTTATTTTAAGTCTTGAAATTCTCACTAAAATCGGTTTAATAAAGCAAGCAGCTGCTTTTCAAATTTAGTGAAATTAAAAACCATTATTCCTGTAAATTGAGTATTATAAGCTAGAAACATGTAGACAAGTTTTGATATTAAAAAATTAAACTACATTATAAATGAGTAAAAACATATATTTTATATCACTCGTTCTTTTATTCTACAGAACAATACCGGGTACAGTCACATAGAGAAGTGTTAGCTGAATATACACACAAACTTACCTACCACATATATACACCTAGATAAATCAATAAATTTACAATTAATATAGATTATTTACAATTTCCTTATATGGCATATAACACATTAAAGGAACAATTACTTTTGCGCTGGATGATACACGATATATTATAAAACACCAATTTATGTACTTCTGTGTCCTCAATATTGAGCGTAGAAAACACATCTCTTAGAATAAAGTATATTCTTAGTACAGTTGAGAACTCATATATAAAGAATCCAGATTGTTTTCTTGATTTATCAAACCCGGCACAATATTTATAATACTTTTTTAAGTACGCTACATCAAAAGACTCCGTCAATTCAATAAATTTAAAAAATCGGTTATCCAAAAATCTTTCGAAATGAAATGTCGATTTTCTTACGACCGATTTGTAGATATAATAATCCGTGCAGTTTTAAGTATGGTAATAAATAATATTTACACCACAATCCATTGTTACAGCAATGTTAACACAAATTTAGTTTAATAATATTCAATGGCTGCTGTAACTCTGATATGTGTTCACTACGTCTAATGAAAACCCAATCTACGTTTAAATGATTTAATATATATAATAAGTTAAAGGATCTAATTTATCTTAAAGCTAATATAGGTATATTTAATATATAAATTAACTTCATACCGTAGGACACATTCAGAATGATAAGATAACATAACTAAAACACATTTTCTTTAATATACAAATGAAATTGGTAATTATACAAAAAAGAATAAAAAGATGTTTTATTTAATTTAAAAAAAATAGATTATAAAAGTCATCATGTTTCAATATATATTTTTAAACGTAATAATATATATTTTTTAAAACGTATCTTATAGTCTAGATAAATGAATAAAAGTTAAAGTATGTTTATTCTAAAGGAACTGATTTACGGCTAAAATTTTACCGAATTTAAAAAATACGACATAATATTTTTCTTTAATATTACCATTGAGACTAATGCAAAATGGCGGCAAATGAGCTTTTTATTAGTGATCAAAATGGCGGCTATGTTTCATATCGAGCGTCATTAAAATAAAATATCTATTCATACTCCCTATATACTCTATAATAACAAAGTATTATTTTGTCTTATATTATTTTTATGTACATCTATAACTAAGGCTTAATTCTAGATATCTGAATGCAATCAGTGATTGTCTTTTATAATTAATATAATTAGGTATTGCAGATCTGTTTGTCTATGGAAATATAAAAAAAGTTTGGCTGTCTGTTGGAAGTTATCTCTGAAAGCCTTGGTATTATATGTAAAGCATAGAGTTATTACACATAGAGTAGGAAAGCCATACAATGGCCTGTGAATGCATGTGTCTAACAAATAATAAAAGAGGGAAGATGAGAGACCCATACTTTTCTGTGTCTAATCACACGTGCAAGAAAGAGAAACAGATAAGTAGGTCTTTTTTTTCGAGGGACACATTTTAAAACTGCTCCCTTACTCTACGTATAACTCTATGGTGTAAAGAGATTACATAGACCCACAAACAAAATTATAGTAAATCATATTTAATACTTCAATAAACCCATATGAAGGAAATAATTCACCTAATCAGCAATATAAAACAATCAAGATGTTTGTAATTAAACAGCCACGTCGAATAGATCGTTAAATATCGACATGGTCGCAAAACAGAAACACTTAATGAAAAACGATAATCAAAATGGCGGTAAATTGAGCGGGAAATGAGAATTAAGAAATCAATTTTATACTTTAATTACTTGATTTTAATTTTGAGTTTCATTTTGAATTTAAGCTGAAAAACTTTAGTTAATATAAATAATATATAGTTAATAAGTTATATGAAAATTATAAGAAAAAAACATCCAATGTCCAATACAGTTTTCGTTACACCAAAAGTCAATTGTATATTTATTATACGACCATTAAATTTCGTAATAACAAGCCATTGGTATTTCAGATTACCGTCTGCAAGCCGATCTGCCATAAATCATTGAACAAAAGACGGAAAAGTAAATACAAATTAGGCTTATAATCGCGGTAAAGGGAATGTTTCTTCGCCACCCAGATGTAGGGATGTAGAACATTTAAATTAAAAATGCATATACGAAATATTTTAACTGATTTAACTTTTTTAATTCATTTCTGTTATGAGATCTGTCTTAATTATTTTAAAACGTCTGATTGAACAAAAGTGGCTTAAAGTTATAATATTTTTATTTCAATGATATATAAAAATAAATATTTTTTAACTGTTATAAAAAAAATTAATGGACGCAGATTAAATGTTTTTCACAAAACATTCAGCGCCATTTTTGTTAGCTTGGCATTTATAGAAGAAAATTAAAAATAGTAATGTGATACTAAATAATAAACGCCTATAATTCTGTAAGAAATAAAACAGAACAATAATGACAAAGGGAAGTTTAGATACAGATGATAATCGCATAGACAAATAGCCGTAGAGAACAATCGTCAAGTTAAAAAACAATTTTGTTTCGAGCAATTACCAAAGTGATTCTAAACTGAGATATATTTCTAAACCCATCTTAATAACGCAACCTGTACACCGCCTATATTACTCCTCTCTTTCTAACACACGCATTTATATATCTATCTCCTTCTAACGTTGACAGCTTTCAATAGTATCAGCGTCTAAAATCTAAACGTCTAATTATACCCTCATCACTACGCATCAAATGAGTTATTTTTTAATTAATTTAATCCCAAAACTATTATGTTATCTAATAATTCGTGCTAACAAGATAGACGCCATTTTGTGAACCGTAAATAAAATTGGTTTATTTTTATTAATAGCATATACAGATAGCATTAAAAATAAATAATATGTTTAACTAAATTACATGATATTTACAATGTCTTTAATTATTTCTACGTTTCGTTTTCACTCTCACTAAGGTCATCCATGTCCATGTCTATGAGTTCTTCGTCTTCTTCGTAATTGTTGAAGTCAGGTTTGGAGGAGGAGCCGGTCTTGCCGGTCTTTGCTTCTTCTTCTTGCTGCATTCTTTTATGTTTTGTTCTTCTGTTCTGGAACCAGACCTTTACCTGTGGAAGGAGATTAAGGTTAGATTGTTTTACTGACTGTCAAAAAAATATCCGACTCCAACTTTTTTTAAAAACACTGACAAGGTTGAAATATGTTAATTTAACCTCTTTTCTTCACTAACTAATTTTGAAATATACACCAATGAGGCTGTATTATAACATTATTGTATTTTCTAAACCATTAAATAAACCTAAACCTACTTATGTCAAATAAAAAAAAAATATTATATCAACCTTTAAAGACTAATCTATATATTGAAAAATCATTGTAGTTTTGTTATATCTACTCATAAAATGAACCATTTTGTTCCTAAGAAAACTGAAATGACAGTTCTTATTTAAACAACTGTACATAACAACAATAAACGTCCCCATATACAATCCTCGCTAGATTACCCCCGGTGAAGGGGTAGTTGAATAAAATCCAAACATCCCCAGCTCATAATTCATTATATTGAAGGGAAATTGTCGAAATTTTTCTACAACAAAGAGATGCGCCATCTTGTTAAGCGATCCGTCACGTGTAATGGTTCGTGAAATTTATTCAGTTCAGAAATAGGAGAGAATAATATGATAGTGATTTTTTTAAAAAAACATCGTCTGTAAACATTTTTATGACGACAGAAAATTTAGGTTTCATAAAAAATGTGGTACGGTTTTTAAATTATGTTTTATATATTTTTTTATGCTTGTTTTTTTTAATTTATAAATAGATGTAATTTAAAAAAACTCATTGTAGAACTTTCTTACCGTAAAAATATAGATTAAATATCATCAGACACTAAAACCCGCGACTCCTTAGTAGTTAAAGAGAAATTTTATCAATTGAAAAATGTATAGTTTTTAATCATAAATATAAACCCATACATAAAACATATGTTATCGAAAAGCTAATTTATCGGACGTAAAGTTGGTTATTTTATTATACATCGCATTACCGTATAGAATTACCTAATAAATGGGTTTTCTTATGTAACCAAATGTAAATTGTTATAAAGTCAAATAACTTGTATATATATTTATTTATGATAATTTAAATAAAATAAAGTTTCGTGTATATCAGCTTTAATTTGACTCTTAGATTATGGCGTAAAAAAACAATTTAAGAATTAGAAAATTGATAATAGTGATTAAAATGTAAATGTTATCTATTTGACATTAAATTGACAGTCAAAACATTAAGTCGTTTTACAATAAAAATCGTTTTTAAACATTACTAACTACCAAAATGGTGTGAAGATATGAAAGACTTAGTTAAAAATAATAATAGCAGCAGTATGATTGGTTAGAAGTAGGTCTTCTTCAAAGGCCACGCACCATTAGTTTCACTACATCAAAGCTCTATTAGCCACCCCATGTAGCTATCAGAGCGTGGTAAAGCGAGACATTTTATTTAATAAAGAGATGATACGGAAAATCATAGAATATCATATAACCTTTTTTCTGTATTTAAATAAGACAAATATGATGCTGGCCTTTAATACATCTTTACTGACGAATTAAAAAGTTAAATCGTCAGTGATATAATCATAGAATTTGAATACCTAATAACTCTATGGATATAATTCAATGCAGGGTCTTTGCAATTATTACACCAAATAAAAAAATAATAATCTGCCACCCCTCTTTACACAAATTTTATTAAAAAAAAGAACAATTAAATGTATATTTTAAACACAAAACTCTTTGATAAATTAAAAAATAAAGCCTACAGTAATATAATTCATTAAAGTTTCGTTGCAACTATAAGCAATGTGTAAATATAAAAGACGTCAAGCATTAATTATAATACACTAAAGCAATTATCGATAGTAAAACTTTTTGTACGAATAAAGCCAATTTCAAAACGAATACAAAGTAAGCCATGAATTGAGAAACATGTAAAATCATTTGTCCGTACGCCACAAAGACTTTAACGTTACTTTAAAAGCTAATAATAAATAATATTTAACGACCGCTAAATACACATCACTGTGGCAATTTTGTGTATGTATTGACAATGTTATAAAGGACGCCATCGTGTATTACTTAATACAGATATATCGCAGTAATTTAACATTATAGGTATGTTTTGAAATTATTTTAATACCTATAAATTGTAATAATTGTGTTATTTTTTTTTTTTACTTAATTGATTTTAATAAAAATATTGGCCTGTATCGGAGTAAAGATTTAGCTATTTCGATTATTAGTCAGAAAATATAAAAAACCGGTTAAACATTAAAATAAAAAAAAAACCGTATTATTCCGTAAAAGCAGAAACGTCAATTTATATAGTGATTTAAAATAAGGTTTTATATGATAAATGAAATGCTGTAAGTTGGTACATTTCCCATGGGCCGGGTCGGGTGACGAATGGGGTGTTTCATAAACGACCCCATGGGACCTGTCGGATGCGCTTGTAATTTAACCGAATAATGGGAAAATTTACGATCATTTCCCAACATTATGTTATCATACGCTGTTCAGTTATTTATTGTTATTGCATTATATTTTTTTTTAAATTATAGTTCGAAATTGTATAAAGAATAATCTTATAATAAACCTTGGTAATGTTGTGATATACTTAGAACCATATTTTAATCTTTTATCCGTATAAATTTAATTATAATACAATAAGTAATTAAATGAAATAAATAAAAAACACATAGAACCTTTAAACCTCTATTTTTGACGTTTAGCGGATGAAATTTAAAAAAAAACTGAATATTTTCTTTCACTTTGAAGATGGTTCTCTTTTTAAATTAGTACCTTATCTGTCAGTCATTCAGTTTTATTAGTATTAGTAGCCTATACCCCCCATATATAGTATGTAGGAAATATAAAACATTTAAATTATACAACAATTTTAACAAGCCAATAAAACAAACTTAAAACTCGTTAAAACTTTAAAACGACCAATTATAAATAACAATTAACCAATTATAGCGTTTGGATGCAAATTTAATGTATCTCACTTCGTTATATGAAAACAAACTTAATTCGAGAGTACATCTATCTCCACAAAAATAACAAGACCCTTCATAACCGTAAGGGGTAATGCGTGAGGGGGCCTCAGTGACTGGTGGCCCCTTGATGGAAGGGGCCGAGTAAACGATACTCGCTAAATAAATAAAGGGTGCCAACATGCCCCCAAATACGATTAAGTGCTTATATACGATTATGCTTTGCTATTACCCGCCGGAATTAGGAATGTTAGAAAGGGACAGAGTTATGGGGAGATACGCAATTATACGTTACGAAATTGGGCCAAAATTTAAACGGAAAGCTATTTATCTATATATTAACTTTATTGCCGATCCATTAGCGCGAAAGGGACGGATGTATAAGATGGAAAGGGATGAAAGAATTGGGGTTGTAGATGCGAAAGATATATACAGACTCGCGGGAGAGAAAGAGATAGTGTAAGATCAATTGCCGGTTAATAATGAATGCATTGTCAGAAGTAATTGAGTTGGTTTATCTCGGTACTTGATTAATGTTTACTTTTGAAATGGAAGCCATTTTGTTAAATTGTGTTGAACAATAAGTGAGATAATTTATATTATTATAGATCGTTATGATTTTACGTTCACTTTGTTGTGTTTGTTCTTTACAATGAATACTGCTGTGTTTATTAGAAATATTATTATAGTACCGGTTTAAGGTTAGAGTAAAAATATATATTGATATTTTTTACTATTGTGGCGCCATCTATACCTAGGCATCAGGATATATAACTATTGTTATTTTAATAAGTTACTGATTATTAAGTTAGATTTTCTGGTTTAAATAGTAGAAACTTATAAATTGTTAATTATGTTAAATTACTTTTTGTACTGTATTAAGTAAGTATTTATATTATGTATTTTATTCAATCATTTTATTTAAAAGTGACCGGGTATAGATAAAATAAGAAATGTATACAAGAAGTAGTTGGAAAATACTGCTGATAGAAGAGATGAGAAGTAATCGCGGTAAGGTCACGTGGAGAGAAGAAAATGTAAAGAGAAGAGTCTTAAGTATTATTTATATTTATATTTATAAAATCTTTATTGTACAAAGAAATTTATACAATTGGCGGACTTAATGCTATAGCACTCTCTACCAGTCAACCGATTAAACGAACAGAAAAAAAACAAATGAGGGGTACAATAGAGAACAAAAGTATAAAAAAAAAAAGATAATAAAAAGCGACAAGATTAAACACGTTCTAAAATTATAACAATAGAAAACAAAATACATTTATAAATATTATAGGTTCCACACACAAAATACATCAAAATACATAAATACATAATCATATATAAACATATATAAACTATTAGATATATACTGCGAGAAATAGTATGACTTTTACTTGAATATGAGATAATAAATCAATTTTAAATATAATACAAATATTACTACGCAAGGTTATAGTAAAAAAAAAATAAAAAAATAAAATAAAAATAGATTATTAAATTAATTTTTCGTAAAGATATCTACGAACATGCTTTTTAAAAACTTGTAAGTATGAAGGTGGGTTTAAGAGAAGAAGGTGACCGAAGAAGATGTGGATGGTATGATATGTAATATGATGAAGAAAGTAGTCTGCATTGAAATGACGCGTGATAGAAGAACGAGAAGCCCTAAATATTTAGAGATATATTTTCAAATTAAGAATATTATCAGAAATACATAACGTAAGCACATTGTCGTAGTTTAAATTTTTTAGCTTTAAATTGTTTCAGCTTCTGAAGTCTCGTTTCATAACTTTGACTTGATAATTGATTCTGGAACCTCGAACATTTGTTAAGTACTTTCGAGAATCTATAATTTTCTGATATTTTCAGGAACCTTCTGTCACTAGCTTATAAAAGCGATACCTAGGTATTATACACGGTCTAAGGATATGTTTATTCTAATTCTATTTTTTGTTACAGACGCTGGAAAATAATCATTTAGATAAATACTCTCTGGGAAGGGTCACTGAACTGATATACTTAAATAATTATTAGGATATCTGTTTCATAACATATTATTGAAGATATTATTATAGAAAACGGTAGTCTTGTTTTTGTATTGGACCTAGATGTTTTGGTTTTTCCATTCCGGACATCAAACCCGGAACCAACCCTGTTCCAATCTGAATGGAACATAAGAATCAAATTTCAGAACTTCTTATGTAGTCTATTCATCTCTTGTATATATTCTTAAAGGCGGAGTTTATTATATTGAAAGGGATGCGCCGCGACCACCCCTGAGCTAAGGGTTAAGGAGGACATAATGATAATAGGTAGAATAAGATTAGCGTTTATTATTATAACGAAATTCTTTTTATTTTACGAACTAATAATACAGATTATTATTATGAATGTTTTATTTTCATGGCAATAAAGATTTTTATCATTTCATCTGCAAGTTAAAAGTCAATAATGAAATACTAAATACCCTAAAATAGGGAAATGTTCTGATTTTAGTAGAAACCATACCGCTACTAGAATACCTACTGGCTAATTGATCAGAAATAGAGAATTCTATGTATGTCTTCTTTCTTATTATTTTAAAACTACATCTGAAGGTAAGGAACCTATTCAAAAATATCCGCTACCAACGACAATCAAACATCATCAATTTTGAAACCACTGTTATCACCATTTCTGTGGGGTAGAGACTATCTTGTGAAGTATTTATTTATTAACTATATATATATACATATGTGTACCTTTTGCGTCTGTTAGTGATGTAACATCGGTGGATTGAGGTTTTATCCAAAAAATATTTTTGTATTATATAGCCAAAGTTATTTATCAGAATCGTAATTATTGTTTTAGACAACGAAAAAAAACGTACAAAATATAAACTGCTATGGACAAAATATTAGAAACCGTGGGCAAACAAAGACGTGAGTGAAAGCTAGACTGCAACAAATATATTCTTCATACATATTGTTGCAGTCAGGAATAGAACCCGGGAATATAATACAAAAGTAGGCTCATTATTAGCTAATAGAACCTAGTATAACCTGACTGCTACGAAGATTATAAATTTCAATTATGCTCCGGTTTTCAACGGAATAACTCTTGTATTAGAATTATATTCCATAGAAATCATCATATTTATTCTCCGTATAAATCTTATCTGAGGAATAAAATTGAACAATTATATGTATTATCTGACATTAAAACATTATCTTTACAGATAATTCTGTATTACTGAGAAAATAACACAGCTTCTCTCTATATATATAGCTGATAGAGTGTACTATATTTAAGTATATATGTATAATTACTTAAAGAACCTTAATTGTATCTCGTGAAAATAAAACTGCCGATATATCGTTTTTTATAAAGATGGCGGGAATCCTTGTAATTAAATTTACTAATTATTTTATTGTAACGCTCCTTTATCTATATATAATAATTATTATTTGTTGCTTTCCTCCAATTGAGATGAGGTTTTGTGTCACGATAAGATCTCTGAATTGGTATTACAACTTACTATCATCGAAGCGACGGTAACCACCTACCACCTTGTTAACTGTCTGCTATACAACCATACTTTTATAATAATAATAATAATAATAATAATATCAGGACAAATTACACACATCGATCTAACCCCTAAGTAAGCAAATTATTTGCTTGTGTTAAGGGTGTTAGACAACGATACAAATACATAGAAATAAACATTATAAATACTGAGAATATATTTTATAAACCACCAAACCCAGAAACACAGACACCAATGCTCATCACATAAATGCCTCTCTCCGCCGGGAATCGAACCCGAGCCCCATTGCGCCGTGACACGTTAGGCGTCTGCGCTAACCACTCGACCAACGGGACGGATAAAATAAAAACATCAATTTTAAAAGTAAAAAATTCTTATCTTTACCTTTTTTTGGTAATAAATTATACATAATTTATCTATAAAAATTATACGCTACGTGTAATTTTCACCTCACTTGTATGTCTATTCATTGGAAAGAGTAAAAAATATAAAATTAGTATCTCAAAGCAACTCGGAAAAATTGCAAATGTATGAAAAACTCTCATCAAAACGTAATAAAAACTTCAAGGCTCATTACTCTACAATTTTATGTTAATTATACAAAGAACAGCATATTATGTCGATTAATATTATATGGGAAAAAAACGGTTTTAATATTTATGTGAAGGCAATAAAGACTAAAATACGTCGTATTTTTTATTTTTTGTTATTAATGTGCTCGTTGCACAATTTTTTTATTAAAATGTTATGTTATCTGAAAACTAGATAACGTTTTTAATTTTTATTTAATAACTTTACAACTGAAACGTCAATTTTTTGTACTGAATAATAAAAAAGGCGGCATTTTCTAAGCTGATTATAGTAATAAGATTTAAATAAAGTAGAGACATGCCCGGGTTCAAAAACTATATCATAAGAACATAAGTATTTGTTAAAAGCCTTATAAGTCTGAAATCTGATTTATTCATATAAAACAATTTAATTCGACTTCCATAAATCTTACGTCTAAAAACTGGAAATTCCCTTGTATAAGTTAAAATAAATTTTAAGAGCACAAACTCATAATATCTAAAATTTGCAATACATAACAAACGTACAATAACAAAAGATATATCAAATAAATAAATTAAACAATAATGAGAACATAAAAATTATAAGCAATTCAAGGACCTTGTATATAAATTATATTCTAGACACAAATACAAACAAATGTTTTGTATATTGGATCATAAGAGAAGTACCTACACACAAGTCGTGTAAAGGAAGTACCTACACACAAGTCGTGTAAAATTTGTTATATATTTTCAGTAATAAAAAATGATCTCAATGCCACAGACGTGAAACTCGTAATTATTATTGGCATTCAGCTGTGAAAACTATAAATTGGAAACTGGGCTAATAACCGACCACACCCGGGCGAGGCTGTACCGACAGCAGCTAAAAATAACTACACTATTATATTGTAAGCAAAATATTTTAATTTGTTTGTGTTTTTTTTAATTTGCTGATTTGTCAATGATGGGGCTATATAAGTGCTTATTAAGATTGCATATTAGAAATGAAAATGAGATTTAAATAGGTGATACTAATTTGTTGTCACATATAATAATAAATTATGATTTGTTATTGACTTAATATTCAATAGTATGGAACAATCTAAATTTAATCAAATCCTGCCGCTTCTTCTAAATAGACCTACCATTTGAAACTATGCAACGAGAAGAAATGTATGCAAATATAATATAAAAAATACTTTGAACTGTAAATAAATGACTATTTAAAATTAAGAACTTTGACTTTGAACTGTAAAACTATTCCAGAAGTGCAATGAATAGTTACATGAAAACTTAGACTTTAAACTGAAAATGGCCGTAAATGTATAACAATTTTAAATTAATAACTTTGAGTTAACTGTAAAACTAAACAGTGATATGAACATAATATTGTTTATAAAAATAAACATAAAAATCTTTTCCGCTGACGGTACACACACGCACGCAAGTCTAATGATGAACTAATTAAAAGTGTTTTTATAATGTTTACAATTAAATACAACAAAACGCAACTGATACCATTTAGCGATTTCATTATTACAAAAACGTCTTTTTTATGTTACAATCGACTTTCGATTGAGTAACATGATTTATAAACATACATACCTACATATATATATAAAGGGAGTGGTGTCTGTTCTTCTTCGTGCATTATTAAAAAATGCAATATTATTAATACTTTTATTAGTTCTTAATTATAACTTCGTTTATTTATTTTTTTTCAGTTTCAGAGTAGGAAAATTTTATGAAAATTTAATTTTAATTTCATGTACCTTTTAATATTTTTAAATTTATGCTCCAGTACATTTGCAAGTGAAACAGTGAAGTATAAAAATAAGAATATCAATTTATTTATAATTATATAGAACATTTTAAATTATATCTATATATATATTCCTGAAAATTTTCATATTTAATAATAAAAATCATATTTTAAATACAAAATATACAACTATAATTGTTATTAAAGAGAAACACAAATTATTAAAGTAAATATGATAATTTAATAAACGCACTCTATATAGTAAAATTACTCAAATAACAAACAACATAATAAATATACAATTACTTTAATCTCAATCTAGATGCAACATAAGTTACCTATAAAATATCTAGATCCTTTTTTTGCTGTTATTACCTGCAAGTTCATTTGAGTCTAACAGTTAGTAGAATCCTAATGTATTTTTAATAGCGGGAATTATTTTAATAACTTATATAAGTGGTTTCATTTACTGATCTTTATAAATGGTATCATAATTTACGAAACTCTTTTGTATTTCGAAATTATTTTTATTCAAAACTGCTCGTTGTTTTTATGTTAGTGTTCAGTATTTTTTTATAAAACAAAACAATATCACCGAAACCCTAATAAAAATCTCAATAAGAACCACCTCGAAATCTAAACAATTAATAAAAAAGGTAATAAAAAAAACATAGCCTTCAAACAAGTAAAAAAAAATCAAGAAAGAAAAATTTTATGTTGACATATAAAGCCAAAGTCAAGTCAAGAGTACAAAAACACTGTATAAATTTAAAAGGTACCAGTACATTTAACAAAAAATGGATTAAAAGTCCCAAAAAATCTTCTCACCTGTGTCTCCGTGAGACTCAAGGCTTGGGCCAGCTGCTTTCTTTCCGCACCCACCACGTAATGGTTCTTCTCGAAGGCGTGCTCCAGCTTGAGCAGCTGTGATGGGGAGAAGGCGGTTCTGATCCGCTTTGGCTTACGGAACGGCTGCAGCAGGAAGCCAGGGATGTCTGGACCTGGGGAAGGTTGAATTGTTTTTATCCAAATCTTGTTCGGTGTTACTTTTTTGCTTAGTCCTTCTTTTTATATATAAATGATGTTGTATTTTATTTATTTTTTGAAAGCATAATTACATTGAAATAAAAGTATTACAATTTGAAGAGAACTCGAATTAAAAACAAACTTAATTCCTCATGTAAAAATTATTCAAACATAATAAATATAAACAGTTTGCAAAATTATAACACAGACAGACATAATTGCAATCTTATGAACAGGGCTATCATTGTAGAGCTATTAAAATTATATTAAGCAGAGATTACAAATAAACGACCAGACAGGATAATTCCTTAGAAGCCAGGAAAAAGACAACTAAAGAAAAAGTTTTTTTTCGGTTCAAGATATAATTCACGCCAAAACATTTTTGAATTATTTATCTAAAAAGTATCTATTATAGTAATAAAAATAATATTTTCTAAATAAATAGTAAATAAATAATAAATATTTGGTCATCATTTTGTCTGCTTTTTTGTAATTTACATATAATTTTTATGTACATTTTTATATATTTTTTTAATTATTCTAAATTCTAGAAGGATTATAAAACTTTATCAGAATGTTTATCCAAATATATATTTGGAAAAACCTCCTCGTAACAAGGTTGCCACCCACGTCAATTACAGTTCCACCATTACCCCTAATTATTCATATCAGCCCGTATGTGGCAGCCCTAATGACGAGATATAATTATTATGGCGATCAATTTATATATTGCAATGCCATTTATTTCACAACAAAGAAACATAAACACGCCTAATAGTTAGGAAATATCATTGTAAATATAATAAATTTAATGAATTATTTATGTTGTTCAACCTTTCAATACAAAAAATGGCGTAAGTAGGTATGTCTATTTAAAGATAAAACATGTATGCTTTGTCTTTTATTATAAAGAAAATGACATTTAGAAATATTTGAAGGTTGGTATTTCAAGACGTTAGATGGTTGGTACTTCAAATCAGGTGATTTTCTTGAAATACTTCTTTGTATACATTTTGTACAATTTAATGGAAAAATTGTTAAATTAATTCAATAATACCTACTCAGACGATCGTCATTATAATATTAATCACAAAAAGCCACATTGAACGACATTTCCTTCATAAAGCAAGCTATATTTAAGTCCCATTACGATATAAGTACGTTTTATTACAACTCTGTAATTGTTCGTACGCCATGACACCTGTAATGATACTTTTGCGTGAATGCAAGTTTACTCAATGTTTTTTTTTTATAAAATTGTTGGTCTGATTCACATGTTAATAAAATTTCAGAAAAAGTCTAAAGCTCTATTAAAAAATAGTAGAATTTATGAGGCTGTCAGATATTTATAAAAAAAAAAACAATAATATACCACACAGAGTAATTATTATGTGATTTTTTTCAAATACTTTTAATTTAAATACAGAAATCCGACCAGAGTTTTCATTATACAGCCCCAATTTAGGTCTTAAATAATAATATAACGGCCAAGTGTGAAGCTACACGTAACGAACGATTTATTAGGACGTTACAAGTATTATCGGTGACCCAAACGTCACAAAATACATAAACTCGTAGTTTTACGATGCTGATAACTTCATTGACGTTCGTTTTCTTATCTTTACTTATCTTTTATTAATTGGTAGTCCCAAGTGACAATGTTGCCATAGAGATGTTTTTAAACAGTAATGATTTAATTGGAATATATTATCTTGTTTTTTCTTTATTAATCCTTGTATACAGCCATAATAATCTATGTACCTATCTAGGGTGCCGTGTACCTATAACAAGTCTGTTATATGAGACTCTTTTTTTTTTAACTATGTACCTAGTGGACTATATAGGTAGACTTTAATAACATTTTATATATCTTATCGAGGTACTAAATAATGCAAAGAACTTAAAAACAGAATCCTAAAGCTCCATTTTACGATCTTATCCTTAATTAAAAAAATATATATATCGATTTTTTTTTTATAATAAAAAGAATAGGACTCATTCATTAATAAAATTATGTGTATAGGGATGCAGATAAGTGATCTTTATAAATCAATAAGAAATACAATCATTTTACTGAACACAATCGGTGATTATTTCCATAATTGATAATATTCTCTACTCTAATAAGCGTCCATTTTAATTTAATAATTTAAATATTTAATATACATTTAAATATTAACACAAAATGGCGGTTAAGAAAGCTTATAATTAAGCTTATTTTAAATGCTCAGTAACTCAATCATCGTTTAAGTTTAATAAACAAACGTATACTTAACAACCTACAAATAATTAATCATAAATTTTACCGCTAAACGTAAATCATTTTCATCTAACTACCGATTTCAAAATGGCTGACCGCTGCCAACATAACGAACATAAATATTTTAATTTAAGACGCTTGTTAATCTCGCTCACTCAACAACAAAGTAGTATCAAATTACATCCAATTATATCCCATTCAATCCTTTTAGAGGATTGTAAAAAAACATCCGGTAACAATCGCGGTCATTAAGAAAAAAGGCGCGTAACGAAAGATTTAACGTGCTACCAACATAACGATTTAGTGATGTAATGTCGATAGACTGGGTGACGAATTTGTCTGTTTCAAAATTATTGAACTAAAACTGTCCGTTTTGCAGATTGATATTGAAACCATAACGGTTGTAATTATATGTCTTAGATATTTTGAATAGTATATTATTTAGGTTAGGAGTTAAGTATATGTGTTAGATACAATAGTGTGCAGCTATAGACTAACATTTATAGATTAAAATATTCTATCACTTGATAATAATCTTTTTAATATTTAATTAACTCTTTAACTGGCAATTATTTATACATTAATCTATAATAGTATAAATAAAATGTAAATATTATAGTCACATCACTAAGAAATATTCAAATTTCAAACAACAATGGCGTCGGTGATAATCGCAGGCGTTCATTCCCGCCAACAAAAGTTCTTTGTCAAACGTGACATTACTCTGCTTTTTCTAATTTTTTTTTCAATTTTATCGCATTGGAGTCGTATAAGCTTCTTTGATTAAAACCGCTTCACAGTGCTTTTTATGACAATTATTTTAACACTAAAGGCGCTCTAAGCCGGTTTGATTAAAATCATTTTAACACTGGCGGGGTTCATAAAAATAATATTTGAAGGGAGACAATTGAATTGAGGGGTCCGCAGCTTTTATTTGTCGAATAATATTATCTTTCTGAACGCTGGTATTACCTATATCGTTTTTTGTTGACATTGATAATGGCGCGAATATTCGCGAGGGTTGGAAACAGTAGCAAGCAATTATATGGGGCGTGGTACTATAAGGTTTTCTGTCATATGGCTCTTAATAATAGAATAAAAAGATATATACTTGACAGGTAATTAAAAATATATAACATATATGATTATACATTATTTTCGTAATTACATATAAAATTATGTTTATTCAATAAAATGTTATTATCTATATTATAATTACGACTAATGAACTGATAGTTACAATGTACGGGGTTATCAGAGACGGTAATTACGAAACGGGGCTCATGTCAGGAGATAATGTATTGAATCAAAATAACTTTTTAATAAGACTAAACTAGCATAGTTGTGAAACAAAAACATGTACATATTATATAAAAATAATTGAGTTTGAATTAATTTTTCAATCCACCTAATAATTATAGCATTATAAATAGTATTTACAAATATATATTACCTACCGATTCCTTAAAATACAAGATATCTGGTTGATATTTAATTATATTTATATAAAAAATCACCAGCACGAGAAATCGAACTTGACAAGTGTATTTATAACTGTTGTCTCAAGATTATTTCACTATTATCACAAAAAATAATATCCTTCACTTAAAGTAGAGAATAGTTTTGACAAATCCATAGAAAAATATATATAATAATTAAAATAATATAATAAAATACATAATAATTAGTTTGTTTTAGTTAATTCGAACTTGTCGCCGTCTGTTATTAGACGTGTAATTATTCAAATTACTCTCAACAAATAATAAATGACCGCCATATTTTTTTGCTGTCAACTTGAAACGTTATGATAGATGATTGTATTTGTACAGCCTTTATCGAGATGTTGGACTATTTTAAATAAAAACCGGTATTGGCATTAAAAGACAATCAATATACTTTTAAATATTTACTAGGTTCCTAGATATAAAATAAGTAACTTATGAGTAAATAATATTTTTTATAATAGACAAAGGCATTATGAATAGTAGCTATAGGTATAGCTTTTATTCGTCTTTAAAAAGAATATTGCCAAACTTTTTCATACCTTTAGAATAGAAAATAGTTTACATATGTTTTTGATTCTTTTTAATATACACAAAATAGTAGGTACATCATCATCATCTTATTTAAAAAAAAGTAGTGCCAAAGTTTTTCATACCTTTAAAATAGTTTATATATATTTGTAATATTTCAAATACTTAACAAGACGTACAAAGTGCCTGCATAGAAATAAATCATTTGACATTGATAAATGGCCTGCATTCTTCTATAATTTATGTTTTATTACAAATCTACACTATTTGAACTAAATAAATTATTTAAGTCGTAACTTACTGACAGAGTAAAAACTGCATCAGATTAATTATACACAGCCTACAATGTTACCAACATTGAAACAATATTAACAGCGATGTTGTTTTAATGTTGATGACATTGTAGTGGCAGTACAAGAATAGAGGCAAAACATATGTACCTATAATAATTTAAATTAATATTGAAGTAGATCTATATTATTATTAAGTTAAATTAAATTTAAAAAAAAACCGAAGGTACCATATTTAATACGTTTAATGTAGTAGGTAATATATAAATATATTTAATTGAAAAAAGAAAGTTATGATAATCCAAAGACAATAAACCAACTTCTTAAATATAAACCCATGTAATCTCAAAAAAAGTCGGTCTTATCTTTGAACTTGAAATAACTTCTTGTTTGTGATAAAGTTATCTTAATAGCGACATCTCTGGGATAAGCTACCATTAATTTATTACACTTCATTATAATCTCTTAATGAGAATATATTTATATATTCCAATTTTATGAACCAAGAATTTCGAGCTAACCTTCTTTATTATTTTTTTTACAGACGTTTTATGCAACAGATTTTTTTTTTTAATTATTAATTACCTTTTGCTCAAGTTAATGTGAGAACTATTTTGGAACATACATCTATAAATCAAAATTTACATAAAATTAACATGAAATTACACAAACCGACGAGCATAATATAATAAATAATATTAACTACTTAAATGAAATTGAAAACAAAAAATATGAAAAAATATATAAGTTTTTTGAAAAATTATCCTGTCAATATATAATCCCGAAGGTTCAAATCGTTGAGCGTCGGGTCGGTGGATTGGTCGCGGGTTCATTCCTGAACATTATATTTTATTATCCAAGAAAGTATATTTATTTAAGCTATGGTAAGGTCATGTCCTTTATATATTAAATTTACGTTTTTTATACACTTTGTATGTAGGTAAGTGCGTGATAGAAACTATTACACTTATTCAAGTATCTCGTAATTGATATTATATATATAAATGTATATTATATATTTATTAATTTATATAGGTACTGTTTTTATAAATAATTAAAAACATATTGAAATTGATATATTTTTTTATATTTAGAAATATCATTTTTGATAATTAAGATAATAACGAATAATAGAGCAAAACGTCGAAAAAGATATCTAAAAATGTAATGCTTAGACAAAAAAATCTTTAACTATTATTGATTTGTATTTAATATTTTGGTAAGTAGAGTAGGTATACCTAAAATTAAAAATAAGAACCGTTTAAATTATTTTTCTAACAATATGATAGCAAATTGTTTTAAGGTTTATAAACTAAAAGTTTAATTAAAACATACATTAATTATCTTTTGATCTTGCCATAAATAATGTTTAATAAATATGTAATAAATATGTTATTGTTAGATACTATTACGAATAACATAAGAAACTCTATTTACTTTAGCGACGGCAAAGGAGAGCTTTTGTTTCAAAGCTCTGTCGACATTAGAATTATTATTATTATTATTATTATTATTATTATTATTCTAACAAGATATAATAAGAAACTTACCTCCAGGAAACCTGTGAGGGAATATCCTTCCATGTCTGTTGATCAGCCACGGGTAGAGCTGGTACGACTCCCTGGGCACGGGAGCTGCGGGATGGGGAGGAGGATGTGGAGGTAGTGGAGCCCCAAAGCCTTGTTGTTGATGAGCAAGGGCTGCTGCCAATGCCGCACCTTGAAAGTGGGCCAGGAATTGGTGGTGATGACTCTGAGCATCTAAGTACGGTAGCCTCTTCAGCTCCGGAGACGGAAAAACAGCTGGTAAAGCGCTCGGTCGCAGCAAGGGTCTTGGTGAGGGGCTCCGAGGAGACGCCACCGGGGATGGAGAACCTGGACTCGCCAGAGGAGGGGACGCCTGCTTCGATCTCTCGGACCCACCAACTATACTGTCTATACTAAATCCGATCTTGGGTTTAGATGGCACCGCCACCACAGGGGTCGGTGCGAGAGGCATCATGCTTTCACACAACGGTTCCGTCACAAATAACACAAATCAATACCACATGTCACAAGCACAATCCATCGTGACGCGAACGATACGTACGCCCGAGCGGCGCGCGGCCGAATGAGCCCTGCACGCTCGACGCCTGCCGTCGGAGAAAAAATAACGAACATGGACACCTTCACTGCGATTGGCTGGCGATCACCAATGGGTGTCGTCTGACAGCTTAAGTGAGCTTGTTACACGCTTTCCAACTATCCCATTGGTTGGAATATAGGGAGAGGTGGAATTTAAATTTGGAACCTTCCCGAGAGGGCGGAATCGGTTTGAAACTTGTGCTTTTCAACCAGCCAGATTTAGAGATGCGTTGAATTTGTCCGGTTGCAGCGGGCGGCGAGGCTTTCCAACTTGGCTGGTTATGAATCAATTAAAGCACCGATTGGGTTGGTTAGCGAGGTTCTCATTGCTCTTTTTCGGTCCGTCGGACCGGTCGCGTCTATCATCGCTCTTTAATTAACTCGAATTTATTAGCTTAATGTCTCGAGATAAAATTTTTCAGTTTCCGAGTGACGTATAATCGATTTTCGAATCGATTCAGTACTGTGTTCGATTTCTATCAACATTGAAGTAATGGCCGACTGGCTGATAAAATGTAATGGAATGCTATAAAATTTGTATTTCACGGAAATTTTACGCCATTACATAAACAGTGTTTGGTAAATAGTTTGATTTTTTAATTAAAATTTGTTATTCCCTGTAATCGTAGTAAATTGATTTTTGTTTAATATTATTGATTGTAGAATTATTAAATTTTGATTACTTCCCGGCTGTTCTTTGATAAGACTAATTAATTTATATTTTAACAGCAAATATAGGTTTTTGTACTAAACTTCAAATAGCAACTGTAAGTGAAGTCAAGAAACTATAAATTAAATATATTATTACACAATTTACGAGAATAGATAATAGATAAGTAGGTAGGTAGGTATATCTGTTTGTCATGTTTTTATCTTAAATGATATTTTTTCCAAACTTAGAAGTAAACCATCATATTTTAAAGTCTTGGTTGAGAGTCAATGTAGTAACAGAACTGTTAAAAATAATCAATCGTAGCTTTCTGACTTAAATGATTTTAATATTATAAAGGAGTCCATGCCTCTAGCTCAATAATAACAACCCCGAATATATTCCAAACTAGATAGTAAAATACACATATACCAAATTAATAAAAAATCGGATTAATGGTAATAGTACGTATCCACGAATATTCTTATATATTTATCATCTAGATATTTACTAGGTATACAATTTTATAATAATATGTTATAATCTAAGAAATTTTAATTATTTCGTAGATACCTGCTCTAAAAATACATACCTATATAGAGACTAAAAGACTAGACATATCCCTATTAATTTTTTAGTTAGCGTTTTTAGGAAAAATATTAAAAAACAAGTAGATGAAATCTCAGGAATAAGTTCCTCTACACATAAATTATAAAACAAAAAGTAGAGACATATTAATTTATTAAAATATCATTTAAATTATAATTTGATTAAAATTATTGTAATCTATAAAAAACAAATTTATTTTTACGTTTTAAGTACCTACCTAGTATTCTCTTATAGGTATACAAAAAAATAATAACAAATAAAGAAAACACTTTATTACATTGCAAATTTTCAAAATCAAAATAAAAAAAAATCAGGAAACATTTACATAAATGTGTCTGAGAAGGAGTTTTTATGAAATCGTCTTAATTATAGTTCATTAACTGCAGCTCGTATGCGGGCTGGCTCGACCGGAATATTCCTTCTTAGATTACGTACAGCCAGTAATTCTACCCACAATTCTATTCTACCATTTCCCCCTTCTTCTACAATTCTACCATTTACCCCTTCTTCTCCCCTAGTGACACAATGCAGTTACTTCTATATTTGGAGACATCCACCATTCACCATCAGATGGACCGCCGGTTGGTTTCCTACCAAGTCTCGTAATATCATCATTTAAAATCCTTTATATTTTATATTAATTTATATTAATTGATTATGAAAATAGTAAATGATAATGAAAATCATATTATTGCTAGCTTGGTTTCGTACCTAAAATAGTTAGAAGTATCCTAAAATGTTATGATGTCCTAGTACCTACATGATATGTGAATTTTAGTTATCAAAAGAAAACTTGGCCGGGTTACGACGTGATATAACCGCATGGCGTTAGACTCATCCGAAATAAGGCCAAGTTACAAACTTACAATATACCTATATATAATGTTTATTTAGTATATATGTATATAAATTATACAAATTATACAAAATAAACAACTAGGCTGACAGATAAACATTTCATAAAACACCATTGAAATCCGTTCAGTCGAAATCAATTTTAGATTATCTCCAATAGCAGACATATAGGTACACATACATGCACACATGTGTGTGTGCATGTATGTGTACCTACACACACACACACACTCACACAAACTTTTATAAAAAAAAATCTCTTACCAGTACCTCGTATGTGTATCGACATATTTTTATAACTTTTCATTTGTAACTCTTTTGTTTTTAAGATATGATCTTTAACACAAAAGTTACGGAGAAAAGTAAATCCGAAGCATTTAATATGACATCACAGATAGACATTCATATTATTTATATCTATAGATATTATACTCCCAGTTCTAAATAGATAAATCACTTCACTATTTATTAAGGCCACAGTTATTAATAAAGTCTAGATTTCGCATAAACAATGTCTAGATTTATCAGCAATCAATAACGTTATTATTAATAATTAAAATAATTGAGATATTTTCAATTTAATATATGAATAATCTGTCTGTTCGTTTGTTAATAACAGTTATATACTGTACTAGTTGATTTATAGTGTTACATTACAAAAGATTGGATTAATTTGTTAAAATCAACATATTACTAACTAATATTATAAATGTGAGTTTGTTTGTTTGACTACTACGAAGCTTATCATCCTATTATGTACACATATATATCTACATTGCCATATATATATACTAGCAGACTCGGCCACGCGTTGCTGTGGTTGCTAAGGTTTTGGACATACCTATTACATTGTAGTAAACTATTTAGGAAGTCACGGTATTAGAAAAAATAAAATTAAATTCAAAACTATTTACTCCATAAAAAAATAAACATTAAAAGTCAGTTCAACACAACAGTCTTGTTTTGATACAACAGGCAAAGAAGCAAAAATAAACTTTAGTTTACTTTACGTAGTTATAGTTTAAGTCAATATTATTTAATGATAATTAACAACAAGTCGATTCTAGAGTTTATTTCTCAATCTTAGTATTAAACTATTTCTATAGGCATACAAATTTAAATCACATTTTGTACATGATGATGATGAACAAGATGAAGAGGGGGGGGGAGTCATGAAGCAGAGGGATAAAGGAGGATGTTTGGTTTTCTAGCCCTACCCCAAACGAAACATAGCTGTAGGCAATAGATTCTCCGATCCGATCGTCGGTGAAAGGGTGGTACCATGGTGATCCCAGTAGATACCAGCAGTCAAATGACTATATCTAACTTCTACCACCTACCATACTGTCTATCAATAACGAATTTAATTTAGATGAATTATAAAATTCAAATGAAAATAAAGTACTTAGATGTATTATAGAGTCTATACGTAGGTAAGTATTAATAGAAAGATATACCTACCTACATTAATAGTCAAAGAAAGAGATAACTTTATACATAACCAGAGAATAAATAATTAACTATACCGGTTAATTAATTAACATTTAAATTGATTTAAAATATATACATACCTATAAAAATTATATCTTTCTGAAACAAATAAACATACACAAAAGTTTAAAATAATTTATTATAATAATATCAGGACAAATTACACAAATTGATCTAGCCCCTAAGTAAGCAAATTGCCTGTGTTAAAAGTGTTAGACACAGATACAAATACATAGAAATACACATTATAAATACTGAGAATATATTTAATAAACGACCAAACCCAGAAATACAGACATCTATGCTCATCAGATACATGCCTGTCCCTGTCGGAAATCGAACCCGAGCCCCGTTGCCCCTATACATTAGGCGTCTGCGCTAACCACTCTAGCAACGGGACGGTTTATAGGTAATTATTAATTTACTATTTTCCTATTGCTAATGCTCTACTTCTATCACTAATATCAATTTTTTTTAATAATAATAATTATATATTTAGTAAATAAATTTCATAAAAAAACTATTTTTACCATCATCCGTTTTCCTCCTCTCGTCACAAATAATAACTCCAAAATCCTTATATTTTTATTGTAATTGTATCTAAAGGTTTGTGTTTTCAGTAAATATTAAGAAGTTTTCACAATAAAAGTTCCTACCTACATTTGACTTTGGAAATGTACCTAATAATAGGTACCTACCTGTCAAATTTCATGAAAATTAGACCAATACTGTTTGCGTGATCCACGAACAAATTGACATATAGATAAACATAAATAAAACAAAAATGTATTGTCTAGATATATAATATAGTAATTACTTTTTAAAAAGTAATAAATGTATTTTTTTTTCAAAATACCTATAACATATTTATGTAATTGTCATTCAAAAGTAAAAAAAATATTTATTCAAATACTATCTAATAGTACCAATACTTATATTATGATGTTTTTAAGTGATTAAATCTAAATTACTTACCCAGGGATTATTTCACCGACTCAAAGTTAATCTAGGGTTAAAATAAACCGTTAAAATTAGCATTGTTCTAAAACCGTTAAAAAATTTAGTTACATCTACAGTTAGGTTAAAGCACTTGTTTGTAAAAACCTTCTTAGTGACAAATCTTTTTAAAGTTGGAGATTAGTTTTTTAATCTGCAGCGGTTGGTTGCATTTGTCGTTAAAATCTTTTATTATAGTACCTACTCTAAAAAAAACCATTTTTAATATAATGTGTTCAATATATACTTTAGTTTTATTTTTTCTGCTTTTGTTATATTATACTTATTTTTTATATATTTTAGTGTTTTTTAGTGAATCGTTTGATACTGGCCTGTGAAAGAATAATCATTTAAGAAAACTAAACATCCACTAGTACCAATTTAAAAGAAATGCTGTGACATTTAGTAACTTTTGCTTATACTGTGAAGCATTTCTATTCCAGTATTTAACATTCAGTAGCCAAGTATAGTAACCTTAAATTAGTAATAACTTCATAAATAGCATTAAAACTCTTTTTAAACTGTTTTCTCAAAACAAATCAAATCGATAATCAAACTGCACGTAATGAAGCCAAAAACATAAATTACAAAGTTAAAATTGCAAGCTTTTGTATCGTGCTCGGTCGTAGGGATGGGAAAATTATCGATAGATGTAAGTAATTTTTAAAATAATATATATTTTTTGTTATGATTTAATAAAACTTTTTAGTATATAGCTTTGATATTATTTTTATTAAATAAATTTATATGTTTGTGCTTTATATGTTTGTGTTTGAAAATGAAAAGATAAAAATATTCATTTTGCTCTATTTCATAATATATCTACTAAATAGCCACAATTATATGAAATTGCTACCTTTTCATAATTTTTTTTATTAATTTTTTTAAAGCTTTACCTATGTTCTATATACGTATTCTTTTTAGGTTGTGTAAGAAAAAAGTTTTTAATTCACATACATAAAAATCTGAAAACTTCATCATCTATCTAGTGATTAATTTGGGGAAAGGTATGAAAACTATTTGTTATCCTAATAGGTACTAACCATCACACAAGTAATGGTTACCTACCATTTAATAGACTATATTAACTACTTGTCTGCTACTGGTACACGGACTGGCTCGACCGTGGTCATATCTCTCACAGAAGATTAACTGAAGCACCTTATACAACCATACTGAGACTATATGGTCATTCTCCTCCTTAAAAGTGGCATAACATCTTCAACTTGTTTTATTTGGATATTCCAATTACAACGGTAACTACAATATTTCTTTATATCAAGTGGAACAGCTGCACGATTCCTCTCCAACTTTTATATCGGAAAAAAAATTACCCAATAAATGTCGATAGATTTGCATTAAATTTCTTCTATATATTCCCATCTCTACCGGGAATCAATCATAAAATTGTCGCGGAACAATAACATCGCGTGTGGCCGACGCGGGGGGTCTACTGGTATACTTTAAATTATGTGATATACAACCTTATGTACTTAGAAAAAATAAGCACTTATGACTTCTTAATGAAAAAGTTTTATTATCCCAAAAGTCACCCCCAGCTAATTGAAATTTCATCTCATTGCTGATTGTCCTAACTAGTATCAGAAGATTAATGGGGCACGGGCAAATAATCGAACCCAGGAACACCAATTACATTGACAGAAAAAAAATCCATATATGTACCTACTAAGAATTTAATTATTGTATTATAGTAATATTAGAAAAAATGTAATGGTATAATACTAACTAATACTAATCAACATAAAATCATCAAAATAAAACTTCGATTAGATATCTATGCATATTGTTTTTGGGGAACTCTAGGCAATTGAAGGTCGATCTTAAATAAATAAATAGGTACATCATTACTTAAATATAACTACAATTAATGACTCCTCTTCCCTTCCTCTCCTCATGTTCTACTCTCCTTTGTTCCTCAAGGGTGATGGTTTCTGTTCTTGAAGGGAGGAGTTTCTCTTATTAATCCATATCTGTGCAAAGGTATTTATATCAAATTAATCCTTCGCTTCTACTATACATTAAAAAATATTGAAAACACAAGTTAAATGTATAAAAAACCGGCCAAGTTCGAGTCGCAACTCCCTCACGAAGGGTTCCGTACCATTATATAATTAAACAAGATATAAATCTAAATATTTTAAAATATTTAAAGTTTCTTCCCGTTGCCGTTATTAATATAGAAAAAACACGTTTGTTGTATGGGAGCCCAATAAAATATTTATTGTATTTTGTTTTTAATATTTGTTGTTATAGCGGCAACAGAAGTACATCGTCTGTGAAAATTTCAATATATAATCAATATAATTCATATTTCCCGGTGACAGACAGACGGACAGCGAAGTCTTACTAATATTGTTCATTTTTTATCCTTTGGAACCCTAAAAACTAACATATAAACGTTGAATCCATCCCAAACAATTGTTCTTATTTATGTAAATATAGTAAAGTTTATACAATCTTATATAATATATTTACATTTAAAGCCCCTATGCAGTTAAATAATCTTATTAACATTAATTTGTAGACAAACATTTAAATCACGAGCGCGGCTGACATTTTGTAATCTAACTAATTAGCATCACAGCTATTAATTCCGATAAGCATTCTTTGTAGAGATAGTGATGGGAGTCGATGAGGATAATTTATTTTTTATGTTTTTTTTTTCAGTCGTAATTTTAATCCGAAGGATGAAGTAAATTATAAACTTCTTAAAATAATCAAGGTATGATTTTTTTTTTATTTTTAGAGGTCATATAACCCATGTATTTTTATCAAAATTTATTTTTGTAAGAGCTGTCCTCGTGAAAGCCATTACTGTGATTTTTTATTGTTATACGTTATTATTATTTTCACAAAATTTGTAATATATTTGTATTAAAACTGAACTACGAAATAGGTACTTTTTTTTAACCATACAGAAATTAATTTAAGTCTTTCTTAATAACAATAAAAAAATGCGTTCGTAATTATTTCATAATTACACTTAAAATAAGAACATCATTATTAAATAACACAATACTTACCTATTACTTTTCTAACAAATAAAACATTTGAAGCAATAAATCAATAATGTTATAAGAGATAGTTAAACTCGCATTTGTGGAATAAAGAGACTTGTTAAAAAACAAATAACAGATTATTAAAAGTTTTATTATAATAAATGCTTTAATTGCATCCATTCACTCACTGATGAATGATAAGAATGAATGATGAATGATAAGAACGAACTACTCATTATAACTTCGCTTCGAGCTAATATTCTAAAATACACGCCACTCTTACTTCCTCGCTTGTATTTACATATATTTAAATAGGAATTTATTATAATTTTTGCGCACTCTACTAAGTGAACTTAAAGAATTCAAATTATTATTCTAGAATTGAAATAACTGATTCCATCCACATATTTAAAAAGTTCACATTGATTGAAAACAACTAAAAAAATATTTTATTTAAAAATAATAACTCAAGACTTTCTTCATTCCGTCGCTCAAAATTATAAAACCCACAACCCTATTCTGTTTGTTAATTTCTTTAATTACTCCACGCCGGAGCCCAAACCGTCAATTATAGTTTAAAAAAACTCCTAACAAGAGTTTCGACTACTTATTCTTAATTACGTGAACTGAGACGTAACTCAAACGTTGAAAGTACTTATTAGTTCGATGGGACATTGATATATGTTGAACTTGGCATTTGTGTTAGGTAAATTGTGTATTCACAGCCTTAAGGCTCTACGGCTAATTTATGAAGGTTCGTTTTAAAATAAACTTAACAAACTACAAGTAATACTCTTTATATTTGTAATATTTAATGAGGAAAATTAATTAGGAAACATTTAAATATTTATTCACATAAAATAAAAATGTATTTACAATATTGGTATCCTTGTCTTGTTACTTTTTAAGTTATAATAAAATAGTGAAAAGAAATGTCAGTTAACACATACAGCCTTCGAAACTTCTAAAGTTGACTCTTGACCACCATTTTATATTTTACAATTTAATATAAGTAAAGATGATTTGCGAAGTAATTACCTTATAATAAACGTTCATATACTTATCTTATATTTAATTATAATGAGCTTTAGATGTCGATATTTTTTTATATTATTAAGTTTTTAATATAATTAATATTTAAAATAAACTATAGTCTATTAAGTATTGATATTAGAACTTAGACGATATATTATATAAATCTTGTTGATGTTATATTAATTCTTATTTATATTAATATATATTTTTTTACACAAAGTTGCACTTGTAAGAACCCAGGGCGGGGCGCTAGTTTAATAAAGCAACTAATTTATTTGCGCCTGTGACATTTAACGTTGACATTTCGTGGCTGGAGTATTTAACTATTAAAATGTTTGTATTACTCTGTAATGATGTAATTATAGTCGCCTATAAAAATTGTGGTTGTGTTTTTAAGCGTTTATTATAAGAATTTGTTGGGAATTATAAAGCGAAAATTAGGAACATGACAGTTTAATTATTATTTAATGTTTTAATATTATTCAAGAACGGGTATTATATTTTTATTCAGTTACACGCAAATTAATGTGTGTCTGTTTGTGTGCGTGTGTGTGTGTGCGAGTTAGCAGCGTCAGTTACCTCTCAAGATAAAAAAATATAACAAGAGTTCGGTTGGTTACATAGTTTGAAAACGGAAATGAATTATGAAGCTTTATTTTGATTAAAATTTAATTTGGTTAACGTGCTGTTGTGTATAACTCTAATAATGCCACTGTGATTTACTGTTATCAATTTTGAAACAGTCCTTTCTTCTAAATCTCACAACAGCAAGAAAAGCCCGACGAAAAGCTAGTGTTCAATCAGTATGTGATAATAACATCCTCAGGATTTCATTATTAGACAAACAAAGCAGCGTGCTGAAACTAGTAATAATAATGACCGCATCTAATAATGGCCTAAACCCACACTTCAATTTATTTTGTAATTTATAAATAAGTATGTTTGTTTGATCAGATAATAACACAATTGTCCAGCTTGACCAAAGACATTTAACGTACGAAGATTTATGACTACAATGGAGATATATATTTGTGCTAATAATGCCTTGAAGGCGATAACGCCCTAATAAAATAAGTTTCAAGCTATCTTAAGTTCAGACAATAGTGCTTCTTAGTTGATTGTTCTTATATTTATCTAACGGTGAGAGATCACAAAGACATTGATATATGCAGCAGTGTAACCTGAGGCTAGTTTTAGAAGCGAACTAAAACCTTAACATTTAGCAACTATTTCTTTTGCATCTGTGACGCATACTAGGGCCGGCCATAGTGTGCTACATACCTTCTCTTATGAAGCATCCCTAAGGGATAATCCCTTCGTCAGGAAGGAGCACCGGAAGGATCGTAAAGGCAAGAGGATGGAGGTATGTATAAAGGCTAAGAGAGGGGGAAGAGAAGATACAGATTTAACACAGCTGTAAAAGGTAGTTCCCGCCAACCACTTGTGTGTGAATGGTACTACAGCGTAAAAGAACAGCGAGAGTTACCCTATAGTATATTATTTTTAAGTATATGAAAATACTTTCTATAACAAATAATATTTAAATATACATGTGTACAAGGATGGACACACTAAACCTTAAAAGTCATTCAGGATATACCCATATTTTTTAAGAGTGTAGACATGTTGAAATTATTGTAAATACTAAACAGCACAGATAATACAAGAACAACGGGTCATTCATCCAACATGGCGTGCTAACTGCCTATTTACTAATATAAAGTTAAGCTAATAGCAAACGTAGCGATTGTGTTCCTACAATTAATGTCTTCCTGCTGCGTGCTCCGTGGATGTATATCCGAAAATCATTTGGAGGCATACCTAATTAAATATCCTATGTTGGTTTTTTTTTAATTTTGCGGTTTGTAAGTTAATTTATATTAATAGGTTAATGTTGCCAGCAACTACTGCTGCCGCGTCTCTTAAAATATACCTAAATCTATGTATTTTTAGTTTTATTCTAATTAGAGCTTAAACCAAGTTTGGGTTTTCCTTTGAAAGTGAGTGATTTCATCAAGGCTTAAAGATACCCTATGTGTTTACGTATAAATTAGGAAACACATTTTTTTTTTTAATTTTTAATGTATGCACTAGTAATTTGCTGCATTACCTATAGTTATATCGTAAATTCATTTTTAAGTTTTAATAGAAAATGTGAGTCTCTTCATTATATTTGGTGTACTTAAAACATTATGTTCTTAACCTAATATTAAATTTTTATCCTAATTACAATTTTACTCAACATTGTAAAATATTACTATAATATAAAAATTTACCTTAAAGAATTTGGGTGTAAATATATGTATGTTATAGTATGTGAGCTGATGCGACTTTCTTAGGGTATTTTTAATTTTATAATAAAATTGGTCTACTATATGAAAAAAGGTTTATTATTCTAAATAAATAGTCAAATATATTTTTTTTATCTACATTAGATTTAGTATAAACTTTTTTTTTAATATAAAACTATGATAAAATTCTAATCTTGTAAAAAAATATAATTGTATGTTCACAGTTCACACTGTTACAAGGTTACGTTGCTTAATTTGCAACATTTTAATAGCCACATATTTATAGTTATTTCTTTTAAAATTTCACCTATTCTGGCATAGAAAACTATTTTATACGTATATTGTTAAATATATTATTATTGTAGTATATGTTATAAGTAACTTCGTCTAGTGTACGTTTATTAAATTTGTTTAAATCTTTTAACTTATTGAACGTCTCTTCTGAACCTACTCGCATTACAAGTGTTTCCGCGACTTGTATTGACAATGTGTTTTGTCGCTGTAACATTTAACCAATTTAAGTTCAGACCACTGGTCTAAAATTTTCTCTATTAATAAATCATAAAAATGAAAGTTTACTTGCAGACCAATTACAATAAACCGGACCCTACGAGGATTAATACGAGGGTATTTAAGAATACTGTTGAGCAAGAAGTGGGTAAAGTAGACATATCCGACGTTAATCCCAATAATTAAAATAATAACGTTTTTGATTTTTTTGTTACAAGAAATTAATAATATTTTTAAGCCAAAAACTATAACAAAATACCTAAAACTTAAATTTAGTGATGCCCAATCACTAACCGTGATCACTACCGTGGGATTATATTAATGTTGAGATAAGTTATAAGATTTATATGGTGAGAGGCAATAGAATCAAGATCCGGTGTTCTTGAATAAAGTTAGGAATTTCTCTAAAATATTTAAGAACGTTGACGTACAAGCGAATTCGATTTATATAAGAAATAAAATCTTAAACTCAGAAAATAAAATAAAGGCAACTTGGGATGTTTTATCTAGGGTTTCTAAAACTAGGGCTGCTAATAGACCTATTAAGTTAAAAATTGATAATATTGAAATAAATTCATATTTGAGTGTGGCGGCTACTTTTGCGACTTTTTTAACGAAATTCCTGTAACGGTCACGCGTAATTTAAATTCTTCACCATTTCATGCAATCGCCGAATTAACGAAAAACGTAAGAGCCAGTAATAAATGTTTTGTTTTTAAACCTGTTACATCATATGAAATAGATAAAAGTTTTAGAAACCTAAATATGAAAAAAAACCGGTAATATTTGGGATGTGTCAGTAATATACTTACTTATTGCTATCAATGATATTGCTCCACAATTATCCTTAACTTCTAACAAATGTATTGAAACCGGTACATTCCCAGCTTTAATGAAAAATAGTGAAGTAGTTACTTTGTTCAAAAGTGGCGATAGACTAGACCCGGAAATTAAAAGCCTATCTTTATTTTACCTACCTTAAGTAAAATCTTCGCAAAAAATATTCTAAGCCAAATGACAGAATTTGTTTATAGCGATAAAATCATGCATAGTGAACAATATGGTTTCACCAAAGGCAAATCAACAACTGATGCGGGTGCGGTACGCTTTTTACTACACATGGGAAATGTCCCAGAATGTAGTCGGGGTATTTTGTGATTTATCTAAAGCAGATTTCTATTCTTATGCAGACTGAATCACAATGGTGTGCATAGAGCTGCGCTTGATCTTATTGCCTCTTACCTGAATCAAAGAGTTCAGACGGTTGATGTAAATAAGTGTAAATCGACTAGTTTTCACCAAAACATGGGTGTTCCATAAGAATCTATTCTTGGCCCCTTTTTATTTTTACTCTATATTAATGTTTTGCTAAAAAAAAAAGACTATGTGACATTGTACTTTTACGTTGCTGACCACGCTTATTTTTAAAGTCGAGCGTAATAAAGCTAATTTTGACAAAGTGAACAGTGCTCTGTCACGTGTTCTTCATTGGTTCGAAATTAATAATTAGGTCTTAAATACTAAGAAAACTAAATGCATGGAATTTAGACTTCCTAATGTAAAAAGTCAAAATTGTAGTTTACTTCTTAACAATGAATTATTAGAACTGATTGACTCAACCACTTTCTTAAATAGAACTTTAGATAGAAAGCTCCAGTGGAACCCCCATCTCTCGACACTCGCAGGCAAACTCAGCTCAGCCGTCTTTGCAATTAAATAAGTAAGCAAATAATTTGCTTACTTAGGGGTTAGATCAATGTGTGTAATTTATCCTGATATTATTATATTATTATTATTATTATTTAGAGCATGCTGCACTCACTAAAAGTGACCATAAATCATAATCTAAGAGTGGATTAAGAACGGGACTAGACGACAAGCTCGTGGCAGCATATTTACAAATTGACTATACTGACCAATTTAATATAATTGACGATTCAAAAGTGCGTATAAATGCCTACTTGAATAAAGAAATTTTGAAATAGTTTTTTTTTTAAAGTTGAATAAAATGATGAAACAATGAACCCATTCAACCCACATTGCATTCCAGAACATATGACCATCGTGATACAATAACCCATTGCCAATGCCAAGCATAGCAAAGCTAGTGATACTCTTGCATCACGGGAAACTTCTAAGTACGTAGCTTTTAAAGAAACTCCCGTATGTGATACACGACCGAAGGTTTTCGCAATATCTACGCAAACTACCAACCCTCTTCCTTACTTTCAAAGGCCGTCACCATCTTGATCATCATTGAACAAACGGTGATCCTCCAGGTAACCCCAAGAGCTTGCCGTTCATAATACTCTCCCTTCATTTGGAGAGAAGGGAGGTAGTGGAAATAGATCTGTAATTAGCCCGATCTGAGCTATAATCTTTCATAGGGATCGTATAGACAATGGCATATTTCCAATAGTTAGGGACTCCTCTCCTAATGATTATGTTTATAGCATCTCATCCCCACCAACCTTCTCGGTTATAAAGGTTTAGTCGCTATTCTTGAGACAAGGTTTACCCAAGCCCTGAAACTTTAAAGTCTGAACTATAGGCTGAACTGTAGGCTATCGGTCATAGACAAGACTAATCGAGACCATCATGCTACCTTTTCTCCTTGAAAGGTTCCGCAGCTTCAGGTACGCTCACTTACCGTTGAATTTCTAGCACTTTCTGAGAGCGAGAGAATCTAAGGCAGGGAATAATAAAATGTCATTCTTTTGAATACCCATTCACCCTTTAATACCAGTAGCGCCATCTTAATAACACTTACATTTTGTAACCTCATTTTGACAGCTGACAGTACTTCTAAATTATTTATTGACATAAATCATAGTTGATAGCTTATCAGCTGAGAGCTAGATAAATCTTTTATTTATTTTTATTTATTATTATTATAGGAATAGTTTGATATTTTAATTATGCTGTATAAAGTAAATAAGTAAAGTCTGAACAAACTTAATGATGGTAATATTTTTAAGTGATCGTGTTAATGTATAAAGGTTTTATTTTAATGGGTTACCGCATAACTGGCTCGAAATGTCTCACTCTTTGCTTGGGTTTTACATTTCTGATGGGCTGCTTTATAGCTTCGCTCCCCATTGTTCCATCAGGTAAACCAAATATATTTTTAACTGACTGAAGAAACAGACCTTTTTAAAATCAATTTACATAAAAATTCTGCCAACCTCATTATATACAAATATATATTTGTTGCTAAAGTTCCTCTGCTTAAAGAAGAACGTCATCTGGGAATTTTAATTAAATTACTTCGATATTCATCTCTTTTTATACTATTTAGTTTAACTTAAATAATTTTATCTCAATTACAGAATCAGTGAATCCTCGAATATCTACATCATACAACAATAAAAAACTAGCAATTCTGGTTCCATTCCGGGAACGGTTTGAGGAGTTATTAGAGTTTGTACCACACATGTATAAATTTCTAAAAAAACAAAACATACCTTTCCATATATTCATCATACAACAGAAAGACAGTAACAGATTTAACAGAGCTTCACTTATTAATGTTGGCTTTATTTATACAAGAAAAGACTATGATTATATAGCAATGCATGATGTGGATTTACTGCCACTGAACGACAACTTAAGCTATAAATATCCTAAAAATGGTCCATTCCATATTTCTTCACCCCAAACCCACCCTAAGTATCATTATGAAACTTTTATTGGTGGAATTTTGTTAATTAAAAAAGAGCATTTTGAATTGGTCAATGGTATGTCTAATAATTATTGGGGTTGGGGTTTGGAAGATGATGAATTTTATGTGCGTTTGAAGGATGCTGGATTAAAAGTTGGACGACCTGTTGGAATTACAACTGGAGCTGATAATACATTCAAGTATGTAAAGACACCTCTATTTTTATTAATAACTTATTCAATATAAAAGATTTTATATTATTTAAATACAGGGTTGTTACTACAAACCTTTACATATAATAGTGTTTCTTCTATCAGCAATCTTTTTATCGAAAGACTTCCTTAATTAAATCAAAATGGAAGCTCATGTAGAGATCTTATTATAAATAAATTAATTATATATTTTTTCTTATTTCAGGCACATACACGATAAAACATACCGTAAACGTGACATGAGGAAGTGCTATAACCAACGTGAAGTGACTCGCAGACGAGACAGACGCACTGGTGTTCATGATGTTGCGCACAACATTTATAGCTCACATAATGTTTCAATTGACTCTTTACCAATAACTGTAATAAATGTTGAGCTGCTTTGTGACAAAACTGTAACACCCTGGTGTCAATGCCCTGATCCTAAAGTTAAGAAAACTAATTAACATAAACATAGCTTTGTTTCATACACTTCAGTATATAGAACAAATGAATGAAGAACATTTGATATTGACCATCTACCTTGAGAGGTATGTGCCCTGTTCATGACAATTTCAGGTACAAGTCCTGTTTGTTTTTGATTGGTGATTCTCTTTTACAGATCACCATAGTATTTTGTTCAGTACCTTAATAGCCATTGAAGTTATTTTCCTTTGGCTGTGAGCTTAAGAGCTATTCATGAACAAATAAATCAATATGAAATATTATTACTATTCAATGTATATGTCATTTTAATTATAAAGATTATTAAGTATGTTTTTTATACTTGTTCTCATATATTTAAAATGGGCTTGACAGTGTATGTAAAAAATGTATTTCCTAGGTGCAATTTATAAGAAAAATGGATTAGGCATTTATTTAGCCTAGCATTGATTTTGAATTATTGTCTTATTTGACTATTATATTTGTTAATCATATATTCTTTACTAACCCCATTATGACTGCTATTTTTAAAATGATTATCAATTATTGAATCTTTGTTTATTATTATATTCATTATACATACATGTTAACACCAGTTTTAATCAGTATCAATCAGTACCAGTATCAATTCACTTGTAAATAAACATTTGTCTACTTATTATTACATATATATATTATACTATACAATGTGCCTTTTATTAAGTATTAGGGTTGCTCGGCGAATTTGCCCGTTCTTTATAGGTAAAAAACAGCTTAATTATATTGGATGGAAGGTTTTTTTATAGCATCCTTAGAGTACAATACTCTTTAGGTATTTTTTTGCTCAAAATAACACGTTGACATAAACCAAAAACCAGCCTAAATTACAATTTCTGTGGAAACTGGAATCTCCGCAGGTGTTGCCTGCGGAGATTCCAGTTTCCGGAGACAACAAAAGAGATTGTTTCTACACCAAAAAGATTGTTGCATCTTGTACTGGGTATGTACCTTCTTAATAAAAATCACGTCAGGAAAAGACTACAATGCCACTGTCCGTCGATCACTTTCCTTTATATCCAACTTTATAGTACTCGACGGTGTATCCGACGTTCTATCGTCCGCTTCTAAAGCTGTCGGATTTATCATTGTGCATTCATCCCAGACGAGACGAAACTTCTTAGTATTCCGTGGATTCACCTTCACATGGAAAGGAGTGCACACAGCGCCTGGGACTCAGGTGTAGGTTTAATAATAAAGGCCCTTTATTATGCGCAAACAAGCTCGCCTTCGCTATCCACATCTTTCTCCCTATCTATCCAAACTTGGAAAGAACCTACTAATGCCGCCTTTGAAATACATTCTAGATGGTCGTAATCCAAATTAGTGGTAATAAAGTCTACTGATTAATAAAATTAAAAACTAAATACAAATTGTAACTTGTTAACCGACTTCTAAAAAGGAAGTATCTCTATTTTGCCGTACAGGTAGGTAGGTATTTTGTTTTTTATGTACCTATATTAGAGGATAACTTCGTCGTTTATATACAAATTCTAATGTTTTTTTTAAGTGTTAGCTCCCGGACTGAAATAAATAGAGATTTGTTTAAGAAGTGATCATCAGTTTCCGAGAAAGGCAACGGAACTCTTAAGAAATGGCAGCAGATTTTCAAGATTACGGTAATCTCTTGTGTATTGTTTGCAACATGTTATACGTAACATCACACCTGACTAATGGAAGCATTCGTTAAAAATCTTTTAACGAAAAACGGCTGTTGCTGTGAAAAATTTTATTGATAAAAGAAACTAGGAAGTCGTTGCCAATATCATTAAGTGATCTGGACGAAAAGCGGTTACCACCTAATGGTTGACTATTATTTGAAATTTATTCAAATCAAGGCCAAGATGAATTAGAAGTGACAGTCAATTGCTTTCAAATGGGACTTGTATTGAATACTTATTGAGTTCTTACATACATGTATACAAACTTTCGAACAACATCCTTGTGAAACAGTTAATTAACTTGTAAATAAGAAACATTTAAGTTTTCGTGGTGCCCTCTAAAAGCCAAAGAAGTCTCTGTTCTTCTTTCGTAAGTATGACATTGTAAAATCTTTGAAGAATCAAGATCCAAGATCATTTTCCAAAAGGAAGCTTCTTTACGAATTTGATTTCCTAGTTCCTTGTGGATGGATTTTATTTTCAGATTTTTTCGCTGAGTTTCTGTCGTTAGCTCTTCTCAGGTCTGTAGGAAATAATTTTCCGACCTAGTGGTAGCTTTGACAATAAAAAAATATTTTGTATAAAACTTATTTTAAATAATGATTTTTGTTTTATTTCAAGTTCAGGGATGTAGGTATAACATTTTGACCAAAGTTCGTACTCACCACATTCTTTCGAATTACCAGTCGAGAATTTGTTGCTTTATTCGTTCTGATAAGATTTTTTTTTTCTCTCCCGAATGCTTTTTACAGCAGACATTACTTTACGAATCAAATAGCTAGTCGAGTTGGTAACGGGTAGAAGCCAGAATTTTAGAATAATATAACCAAAGTTGGTCCATATTTAAAAAGTAAATAGTACGATTTTGAAAAAGATTTCTTGTATTGATTCTCTTGTTGAGTGTAATGATAATTATACCTACAAATTTTCGCAAATTTAAGAGATCGTCAGTTTTTCCGCTGACGCACCTCTCGCACGCAGACATTGACATCGGTAATGTAATCAGCGCTACTTCAAGAAGTGCGTGTATGGAAGAAGATAAACTTTTTTTCGTATTTTATACCATAGTACTTTTATACTGTAGCACTCTCTTGTCTGATGGTAATAATGTTAGGGTCCATTTGAATATATTTGTTACTTATGGAATATGGGATATTAAAAATGTTTTTCAATATTTTGTTCTGAAACCTTTGAAGGATTTCTATGTTAATGTTACTGGCAGATCCCCAGAGTTGAATACCATATGTCCATATTGGTTTTAGAATTGTTTAAAATATGGCTATTTTGCTTGTAGAAGAAAACTGGGATTTCCGCCCAAGCAACCAGTATAGTATATTTCTTAATTTTGTATCTAGTTGTTTACGCTTAGACCAATCTGTTCTTAACGTAAACAACTATTATTAGGATATATTAAGATCGTGAAAAACAAAATGTCTATTATTAAGATCGTTTTTCTGGAATCTGGTTTTTTATATTCCGATTCTGGGAAATAATCCCTAATTCAAATTAAAGTTTGTAAGCCAGAGTCCGATAGAGGCCTCTGAGCCCAAGGGCCCCGGGGCACTGCCCGTCTAGCCCTTCGATAGTTACGCCACTGACTAAGAGTTAGTAGGTGGCGACTAATTGAACGCGATAACAAATTGTGAAAATGATCAACAACAAAAAGTTTACTTTAAATATATTGTTATTTTGTTGTTTAAAAATAATTGAGCTCTACTTTCTTTGAATGCAAAATTATAAGTATAATTACCAAAAATTAAATAGAATACTTTTTAAGAAGTAAGGTTAGCAGCCCTAAAAACATCCTATGATCGAGACTTTTTGGCGGGAGTCAAACTGCGCGGGAGTTTTTAAAAAACTATAAGCTTTAATTATGACTTTCTTACTATAAAAAATAATTAATTCTATTGTAATTACTATTTTATAAACTGTAATAGCTGTAAATAATAAAATGGGTGTAAATAGTGACGGGGAAGCCCGTAGATTGCGGCAAGAAAACGAAGAGATCTGATTAAAATCAACATGAACATCCTGAGGAAAATAAATATAAATTATTTATAAAATCTCAGTATAAGAGATTATTCTTAGAAAACCACACTAGTGACTGCGTGATTTACGTAGAGTCCACTGAAGAAGAGAAAGGTAGTGAGTAACAATAATCCCATTACCCTGACCAAATTATTTAACGAAAATGTAAAGGGCATAATTGGCATTTTAGAGTAAATGACTATAAAATCGGCCTCGCTATCTCAAGAGACTGCCCTGTGAAGATCCAAAAAATGGCTGAAAAAACGACTAAGTCCCGCAACCAATCATATGCCACTGTTGCAAACACGACATTTATGACAAATAATAAGGAATTTCCTGCACTCATAAAGCCCATAACAAATATTAATTGTTTGCAGCTAAACAAAACTGATATCAAAATTTGACCATTTGATAATAAACAAATTGTAAATAACGATATCACAATAATGCACTAGTAAAAACATTAGTAGCACTAGGTAACAGTAATAATGGTATTCCACTAAACAATAAGAAAATAAAAGATATGTTATTGTTAATTTTATTTAATGGATACTTTTTTTTTTTTAAATATTCTTTAGCTTTATTTAATGTTCAAAGCTTACAAGCAAGAGAACCTTGTTACAATAGTTTGTTAAAGAAAAAATCTTGCCATTTGCTTATTAAATGAGGCATGACATTAAAAGTAATAGCAAAATCCCAAATTTCTCTACATACAATTTTATATTTAAAAATTGTATTATAATGGTGTTGGTATACTAATTAAACAAAATTTAAAATATGAAATCATAAACACAAATTTTCATGAGTCTATTCAAAACATTAATGTTTTAGTTGAGACATCTTTATGATAACTTAGTATTTTATGTGTACTGTTAGGACAATAAGTCCTAACAATACCTAATTTTAGGTCAGGAAAATTAAAAAACTTTTACAAGATGTTCCTAAGCTATAATAATAGAGGATATAACCTACACAATCTTATTGATGAATTAAATCATTGTATTCTAAATGATGGTAGTCCAACTACAATTCAGTCAGGAATGCATCTGAAATAGATTTAGCTTTAATGACTCCTGCAGCAGCTCCTCATTGTGAATGGTCTGTTCATAATGATCCCATGGGCAGTTAGTTACCTTTACCCAATCCTGGTGACAGTCAGTGTTAAGCCATCTATATATGAGAATCGACCTGTAAAAGAAAAGTATATAGTATATAGAAAAGCAAGCAGTAATTATCATTCCTTATCCTCGGATATAAATTCTCGAACTATTTTGACGATTTAGATTAGGTAAATAGAAAACTATTTCAATTATATGAAACTTTGTAAAGATTATATGCAAAATTGTGCCATTCTGTTAAGTGTTAACTAATCCAAGAAAGCTTAACATAGATATATAGTGCTCTCCACAATTCCAAACTTCATTGAATACAAAAAAAGAAATCTTTAAAATTTTTTTTTAGGTATTTATAATATGCTTTGGAATAACACACTTACACAAAATACAATGTTTTGTTCCTATTTTAAGACCTAAGAAACCTGCAAATAGTGAGCCTTCCTATATACCATATCCTTCTATTTCATTATAAATATTGTTTACAATAATGAAAATATCCCTACTGTTAATCATCATAAATATTTAGATGCTATAATAGATAAGCTTAAATTTAACAAACACATAGATTATATCTGTGAGAAAGCAATAAGGAGCATAAATATTTTAAGATGTTGAGGTATCTTTAGGGGCTCTGATCCAAAAACACTTATCATCCTGTATAAGAGCATAGTCAGAAGTCATTTTGTCTACAGTTGTCTAGCATATATGAATACATTTAAAACATTGTTAAGAAAACTTGATGTGATACAGAATATGCGTTTGAGAGTGATAAGTGGAGTTATGTGCTCTACTCCTATAAGTTCAATGGAAATAGAAAATTGCATACCTTCAATGTCCTTAAGACGGTCACAACTGGCTGAAAGATTTTGTCTTAAGGTACTATCTTCCAACCATCAAATTTTTCTCAACACTGTTTCATATCCTATACAGATGTATCAGTCAGTTGAAACCTCCAGAGTATTTAATTTACTAATTTCTGGATATCTGCCTGAAATTAGAACCATATTGGATATGTAAATGAAATTCATAATAAGTGTCCATTGTAAAAATATCCATATAATAATTAGTACTTTGAATGTAAAATGCTACTTAGAGTTCATAAACAAAAATATGAATTTTAAGCATTCATAAACAATAGAGCAGACCTTTACACTTTATGCAGATGGTTCTAAATGTGAAAATTGTGTTTAAGCAGCATATTATGATCCCCAAAATATTATGATCCAAAGTTGGATGGTTACAGCAGTATATTTAATGCTTTAAACTAAATTATATGTTAAGTTTGAAACTAAAATATATTTTACACGAAATTGTTTATTAACATAACGGAAATATAAAATTGTGGAATTCTTATGGGTACCTTCGCACAGTGCCATATTTGGTAATATAGACGTTGACTTGGCGACTCGCCAAGATAATGAGAATGAATACCTTTAAGAACACTGACAGAAAGTTCATCACTATCATCAATCGCCTGCGCTTTGGGTATTTTTTGGTTCCAACGCATCTCTATAGACTTAAAATCATTGAAAAAGACTTCAGCTCCAAACAATGATGTTTCAAGAAATGCAGATGTAAACCATCTTATATTTGAATGTGAGTTATTTAAAATATAACGGTTACTACTTGTCAGTGAATTAAGTGACATTGAGCAAGAAAGTCGTTGAGTGACGAGTGTGCCCGGCCGTGTACAATACCTATAAAACGAGAAAAGTTATTTTATTACATTGCTTAAGTTTATTACAAATAGTTTAGATAAGTTTAAGTTTTAATTGTCTGATTTGTTTTTTCATTGCTTAATTTAATTTTTAATTAGTTTAATGTAAAATAAGTTTCATTTTTATTAGTTTAATTTATATGTAAGTTACTTTTGATTTCTCAATATGTATTGTTTTTCGACTGAAGGACTTGTATCCATGGTCATGAATAAATCATTAAAAAAAATCTATAATCAATTGTTGGACTGATGTTTCTTTCCTTCCTTTTCTTTATTTAGTTTTCGTAATATGGTTATAACCGCTTAAAAAAATCCCATTTTTTAAAGTGAAAACCCTGTGTTCTTCTATTATCCACAAACTAATGGTGCATCAGAGCGATGCCATGCTACTTTCAAGAATGTTTGATATAATTTGTCAGAATACCGATCAGCATTGTTATCTAAATTGCAAGTGCTGTTCTTTCCTGCAATACTACTCCACATTGTAGTACGGATACAATACAAAAGATAATGATAATTCACTCTTTAATTGGCCCCGATAATGTGTAGAGGGTTTAGTGTAATCGGTTACCGTATTACTGGTTTGAAATGTCTTGCTCTGTGCTTGGGTTACACGTTTTTTATTGGATGCTTTATAGCTTCGTTCCAGACGATTCCTTCAGGTATATTAATTAAAGATATCGTACTTTTTACCCAGTCAATAAGAATTGTACCAATATTACCATTCATTATTACAAACATATATATAGGATGCTAAATAAGTTCTTCTAGTCAGAACATGACAAAACCCAGGATTTATAACACTTCTAGGACATTAGCCTATTATATTATTTACTTAAACTTACATAACTTGAATTCAATTTCAGAATCAAACAACCCTCGGATAATTACAACACAGAGAAATAAAAAACTAGCAATTCTTGTTCCATTCCGAGAACGGTTTGAGGTGTTATTAGTATTTGTGCCACACATGTTTAAATTTCTGAACAATCAAAACATATCTTTCCATATATTCATCATGCAACAGAAAGATGACAACAGATTTAACAGAGCATCACTTATTAATGTTGGCTTTATTTATACAAGAAGAGACTATGATTATATAGCAATGCATGATGTGGATTTACTGCCACTGAACGACAATTTAAGCTATAAATATCCCAAAAATGGTCCGTACCATGTTTCCTCACCTCAAACACATCCGAAGTATCACTATAAAACCTTTATTGGTGGAATTTTGTTAATTAAAAAAGAGCATTTTGAATTAGTCAATGGTATGTCTAATAATTATTGGGGTTGGGGTTTGGAAGATGATGAATTTTATGTGCGTTTGAAGGATGCTGGACTGAAAGTTCGAAGACCTGTTGGAATAACAACTGGAACTAATAATACATTTAAGTATGTAAAGACACCTTTTAACTATATATAAAAAAAATATCTAAACCATGTATGGGCAACCTTTGACAAGTTGCGGGCCAAACTTTAGTGTGCAAATACATTCGCGGGCCGCGTTTAAAAGTAGTTCATTTTAAAGTAGTGTTGTCAAGTAGTGTTCCAATTTTTTGAACTATTGCAAATATCTATATATCAGACATGAAATAATACGACAATATTATTATCAAAGGCTTTTATGTTTGTCGCCTCACTCTTTGATGATCGCCGCCACTCGGCTTGCTCGCTCACTTGATTCCGTGAGTATGAGTAAGTAGTGTAGTATTTTTTTTCTAATTAGGTTTTACAAAATGTCTTGCGGGCCGGATCAAATCATACAGCGGGCCGGATCCGGCCCGCGGGCCATTTGTTGCCCACATATGATCTAAACTATAAATAATTTTATAAAATATATTTTATATTACATATTTAGATACTGAGCCACTACCACAAACCTCTACTTATAATTATGTTTCTTCTATCAACAATCTTTTTTGTCTTATGAGAATTCCTGAATTGAATAAAAACGGAAGCTTATGTTGAGACATATAATATATAAATTAATGATTTTGTTTCTTATTTCAGACACATACACGACAACACGTATCGTAAACGCGACATACGGAAGTGCTACAACCAACGTGAAGTGACTCGCAGACGAGACAGACGGACTGGTGTTCACGATGTTGCGTACAACATTTATAGCTCACATAATGTTTTAATTGACTCTTTACCAATAACTGTAATAAATGTTGAGCTGCTTTGTGACAGAACTGTAACACCCTGGTGTCAATGCATTTACTATAAAGTTAGGAAAACGAATTAATATAAACAGTTTTGTTTTGTACACCTCAGTACATTGATCAGGAATATATTTTGAAATTAACAATCTAGCTTGCGAGGTATGTGCCCATGACAATTTCAAGTCCAAGTCCTGTTTGTTTTTTCTATAGTATTCTACAGATCACCATAATATTTTATTCAGTACCACTGAAATTACTTTCCTTTTGCTCTGCAAGTATTTAAGAGCTATTCATGAACAAATAACTAACAAATCAATATGAAATATTATTCTATGTATATGTTACTTTAATTATAAAGATTATTAAATCAAATGTTACTGTATGTTCTAGTAATAAAATGTATTTTCTAGGCGCAATTTATGTCAAAAATGGATTTTCGTATGCATTTATTTGGCCTAGAATTTGTTTAGAATTATTGTTCTTACTTGATTATTAAATTTGTTAATCATATTTTCTTTATTAAATCAATTACCATTGATATATGTAAAATGATTATCAATTATTAAATCTTTGTTTATCATCATATTCATTATACTTGTTTACACCTGTTTTAAATATCAATTCACTTGTAGATAAATATTTATCTAGGTAGTTCATATTAAATACATTATAGAATACAGTGCTTTTATTAATTACCTACCAGCTGGGCCCAGCGGTTTTCCCACGCTGTCACGGATAAAAAAAAGTCTAGTTATGTTGGACGGACAGTTTTAGACTTCATTTTGGGTACAGCCCGTTTAAAAGTTAATTACTCCTTATATTCTTTATGCACCCCTGGCAACCTATGTACACAGTATTTTTCCATAACTGTATTTATGAATGTACATTCCATACTATTTCCGAAAAAAAAGCGTATTCTTAAATTAATTGCTGCTCTTTGATCGGTACAAAGATTCTGCACCAAAATGTTTTTTCCATCTTCATACCGGGTATCTTTACCCATTTTTAATTGTAAATTAGAGAACTCCTGCGCATTTTTAGAGCCTCCCTAACTGTGTGGGTACTTAAGTGTCAGGCTCTTTTTCCTTGGGATATGATGAAATGCGAGTGTCTAGCTAAAATCACCACAGAAAAAAACTGCAATGCCACAATCAGTCGATCATAATAATTTATATTCAACTTTATATAGTCAGCTTCTACAGCTTTCTGATTTGCAATTGTGCACTCGTCCATCATATTGAAACACAGTAACAGTTTTTCTTTACCGCTATTTTGAGTCAAGTTGCAAACAGAACTTTCCTTACTGCCTGAGGGAACAATAAATATAGTGTCTGTGGCAATTTTAAAAATAGTGTGTCTGTGGCAATTTTAAACATAGCGTGTCTGTGGCAATTTCAAACATTGTGTCTGTTGGAATATTAAACATAGTGTCTTTGAGAATTTTAAACATAGTGTGTCTGTGGGAATTTTAAACACAGCGTGCGCTGTTCCCATAGAACTTTAATAATTCTATGGATGTTCCTCCTTTTTGCAACCAAGTGGCAGCTATCAAGAGAGTGGTATAATGGTTGTCAATAAGGTTTGCTACTCCTAGACTGTCAGCTACCCTATGGGCTATTCCTAGCCCAAACTACTACTCTAATTGAGGATAAGTCTCCGCTATATTGGGTGTAAATTCCCATTACCAGGTTTCTGACACTCTGATTAACAATATTTTGTTCCCCCGAGTGAGAAAGTATCAAACTCTGCTTCAGAAGACATTCTGCTGCTCACCAACATCATAAGAAACCTATTCCTTGCAACACTAGGATTTATTATACGAGTCCTTCAGTCGTCACGAATTCGTTCATTCCATACCCACATCGATATTGGGATATCAAAATTAAAAACTTAAAGAAATGAAATGTTATCTATAATTGTTTTATAGGAAGTGTGTATTATTAATACAATTAGATATTAATTTTGTTTTCGTTTTTGCATTCCATCATTATTATTTAAATGTACCTACACCTAAAAAGAAACAATAAAAAGATTCCAGTAGCGCCACCTACTCAAACTGCAAAACAGCTAACTAACAAATGATTACATTGAAATCAATATGTCCGATACGTATTTTATAACTTTTTTAATTAAATGCATTAAATCTTATAAGAGTGATCGCGAGTTATTGTCCGCGATAACTGTTTGAAAAATGATGTAGCTTCTCACAAGGGTGGAACAACAAAATGTTAGGTATAACTTTATTGCTGTGTTGTTGTTTACTATGAATCAAGATCTGAACAGGTTTAAACATTAAAAACTTCTTTTTAAATATCCCAAAATGAGCTGAATTACAATTTACGCTGCAAGTGGACCCAGATCATAAATAACAACCCCGAGTGGGTTTATAACCAGTCTAGCAAATTTAAATATAATTGACGTAGTTACAGTCGTTGGAATATATCGTCATTATAAATTTAAAAAAAAGGATTCATAATCATATTGTTCATAAATCTATTTATTAATAATCGAATAAGTTCTACCTAGTAATTTCCTAATTTAAATACGTAATTTCGTAATTTTCTTAGAGTTTAAATATACTTTAACTTTACGTGATGATGATGTACCAACTTCTCTGAAACATCCTATGATTAATTATTGTTCGACATATGTTTCATTCCTTTCCTTTATTTGGTTTTAATTAAATTATTCGTAAGATGGTCCTAACCGCCAAAAAAAAAAAAATTTTTTAAAGTAAAAAGCCTGTGTTCTTCTATTATCCACAAACTAATGGTGCACAGTGCGATGCCATGCTTCTTTCAAGAATATTTCATATAATTTGTAAGAATACCGGTCAGCATTGTTATCTAAATTGCAAGTGCAGTTCTTTCCTGCAAGACTAGGTACTCCACGTACTGATAAAATACAAAAGATAATGATAATGCACTCTTTAACTGGCCGCGATAATGTATAGAGGGTTTAGTGTAATCGGTTACCGTATTACTGGTTTGAAATGTCTTACTCTGTGCTTGGGTTTCATGTTTATTATTGGATGCTTTATAGCTTCGTTTCAGACGGTTCCTACAGGTATATTATTTAAAGATATCATACTCTTTTACCCGTCAATAAGAATTATACCAATATTACCATTAATTATTACAAATATATATAAATAGGATGGTAAATAAGTTCTTCTAGTCAGAAAATGACAAAACCCAGGAATTATAACACTTTTAGGACATTAGCCTATTATATTATTTACTTAAGCTTACATAACTTGAACTCAATTTCAGAATCAAACAACCCTCGGATAATGACAAAACATAGAAATAGAAAACTAGCAATTCTTGTTCCATTCCGAGAACGGTTTGAGGAGTTATTAGAATTTGTGCCACACATGTTTAAATTTCTTAATAATCAAAACATATCTTTCCATATATTCATCATGCAACAGAAAGATGAAAACAGATTCAACAGAGCATCCCTAGTGAATGTCGGATTTATTTATACAAGAAAAGACTATGATTATATAGCAATGCATGATGTGGATTTACTGCCACTAAACGACAAGTTAAGCTATAAATATCCCGAAAATGGTCCCTACCATATTTCCTCACCTCAAACACACCCGAAGTATCACTATAAAACCTTTATTGGTGGAATTTTGTTATTAAAACGGGAGGATTTTGAATTAGTGAATGGTATGTCTAATATTTTTTGGGGCTGGGGTTTGGAGGACGATGAATTTTATTTACGGCTTAAGGATGCTGGACTGAAAGTTGGACGACCTGTTGGAATTACAACTGGAACTAAAAATACTTTTAAGTACGTACAGACACCTATATTCATTAATAAATGTTGTTCAATATATGAATTATATAGGTACGTATTTTTGTTTTGCCAACAACAATCTCATATAAACTGTTTTTCTGAATGGAATGGAATGAAAGTGAAAGCCTCTTTAAAAATATTGTTACATATAAAGTATATTTTTCATTTCAGGCACTTACACGACAAAACTAATCGTAAACGAGACATGAAGAAGTGCTTCAACCAACTGGAAGTGACTCGCAAACGAGACAGACGAACTGGTATTCATGATGTTGCATATATTTACAACTCTCATAATGTGTCAATTGACTCTTTACCAATAACTGTCATTAGCGTCGAGTTGCTTTGTGACAAAACTGTAACACCCTGGTGTCAATGCTCTTAAAGTTAAGAAAAATAATGAATATTAACATATTTCCCGTGTGTTTTATAGTTTACCGGCCATGGTCGTCTTTGGTCTATTTCTTTATTTTATGCATCACCTTTTTTTTAGTCAGTATCATAATATATATTCTATTTAACTTTTGTGTGAACATTTAGAGCTTTCTTTCAACAGGAATTGTTTGTGCTTTGTAATTATAATCTATATTTTGTTTATATTACGAAGTTTTTAATAAAAACTTTATTGATTATGTATTTATTTACATTAGGAGGGAAAATAAAATACCATAGATATTTCATAGAAACTTTTAGAGCTGGAACATAAATACAGGGAACAGTACAATTATAAAACAAAGAAATAAAATATAATAGACAGTAAGCAAAATAACTAAAATTATATATATCTCATATATTAAGTTTATTATACTTTTAAACATTCATATATTTATGGTGTTTTCTTATAATTTATTTATTAAGTGAAGCTACAGTGCATTTTTCATATTTAATACTCGGTGGTTAATATTGAGCTTAATTATATTTTATAGGAATATTAAGTACATCTCTTAATAAAGGTCTACTTATAAAAATATGCCTATTTCTAAATTTAAGATATAATAGGAATTATACAAAGAAAGGACACCATAATTACATTTAATTTGAGATAATTTTAGTTTATTTAAAAAGAAATGTATTGTTACTTAATAAAAATATAAATAATTAATAATAAGTATGCTGTCTTCTATTAACTATAAGATGAATTATTTTTCAATGAAAAATTCAGAGATATAGGAACGACCAAAATTAGTTTGGGCTTATATAAAGTGTTATGCAAAAATTACAAAAATGTGTCAACTTTTTTTTTTGTGAACTTCAAATACAAACTTTATTGAGTAACTCCGATGGTATATTTATGTTAGATATAACCAGCAAATGTGTATAAGATGGAAATTACAAAAGATAAATACATTTTTGTGTTGGCAGATTGTTGCATAACACTGTCCATTTGTTGTCTCTAATTTCACAGATGCAACGTCTTACAATACAGGCCTTTATATAACTAATACAACCAGAAGTAATTATTGATGTAGAGATTTAAATAAGGTGTTAGTTAAAACTAAATAATAACATAAAATAATAATTGAAAAAATCTAAATGCATGCGGCTATCACAAATTCGTTCCATTTCGCACAACCAAAACAATTCATGCACAATCAAGCGACTCACTCTTTTTTAAGTAAACTTTTTTTTATATCTTGGTATTTTTTTTTTTATTAAAATATATATGTATTGATTTATTATTGTTTATTTTTCACAAGTTTCTAAAATGTTTTTCTACAATATAAGTATTAGACTTTAGACATATACAGGGTTAACTGTAATTACTGGTCCACTTCTTGCAGGCAGCCTCTTTCTTTATCAATTCTACCAAAATTTTATCTACAACTAAAATTTAAGTTTTCCCATACAAATATTATTTTTTGTCATTTTCACCTGTCATCTGGGCGATGACATTTTAGATACTTCTTACAAAATACAGTGTAATAAATAACAGAGGAAGCAAAAAATTATTTTTTTCGTTTGATTTGTGTTGTGTATCAAGATTTGTAAGAAGTCGTGGAAAAAATATTGTTTGGATTGATGTAGAGAGGCTGCTTGCAAGAGGTGGCATAATTACAAATAACGTTTGTATATTTCATTACAATTTCATCATTTGTGTATCACATTCCGAAGTTATTTATATGTCCATACTGTAATCTCTCACTGTACAAAATATATCTCATAGATATTTTGACCTTTGACCTTGTCACACATTTTATGGTTTTAGTAATCATCTCCTACCGTCTTTCCCTGTTCCCAATATAGATTAGACCAATTAGGCTACACCATTCTAGACCAAGACCACTAAAACTAACTATTTTACTGCGCGCGGTCGTCATCTCGCGCGCAACACGTCAGCTACAGCGGGCAGCCTCCCTACAAGAAACAACAGGTTAGACTACAAGGCCTGTTTAGCCAATAAGCTATCAACTCTAACACATTCTCTAATTTATCAAAAATATTTGAATCTTGGACCTTTGGCGTACTTTATCATCACTCTGTATACTGAGCTATCGTGGGAATACAATATTTATTCGTCATTTAGTGGTTAAAGTTAATAGATACAAGAATTTATAATATCACAATAATACAAGCATAACAAAGTACACCACGCCTATTAGCAAAACAGGCCTTTGATATAACAAATATAATTATCTCAGGAAACTAAAATATATAAAAAAGTACTATTAGTATCAAAATGTGTTATTTTTAAGGTAAATACTATTTTGATACTACTTTCTTGATAATAACCATTTAGAAAGGTATACATTTAATTAAACGAAGGGTTCCATACCATTATACATAAAAAACGGCAAAATAAACCTCTTTTGTTATATGAGCCCCCTTAAATATTTATTTTATTTTAATTTCAATATTTATTTTTAATTTGAATGTATAACTAAATATTTTATTAATATTTCAAGCGTCTACCTGTTGCTGTTTTTAAAATTTGACAAAAAAGATCCATTTGTTGTATGGGATAGATACTATATCACGGTTCATGAGCTACAGCCTGAAGATAGACGGACGACGGACGACGGACTGACGGACAGCGAAGTCTTAGTAAGAGGGTTCCGTTTTTACCTGTCCTTTTTTACGGAACCCTAAAGAGAAATTTCAAAAATTAATTTAATTTTGATACTTATAGTTAAATGAAGATACTGTTAGGAAATTTAAAGTGTTACAGAGGGATCGCATTACACAAAGATCAAAACAAACCAACAATGTACAGATACAAATCAACATCCGGGGTAACAGGTCCACTTCATTATACAATTTATAGTGCACTATTTGACCCCAAAAATAGTGTAAAAAAGGTTCCACCAATCAGTTGAGAGCACTAGCTCACTAACAGCCTTTTCTCAATGCGATATTAGACCGCTAGTTGAAACGCTCTGTATATTGGATAATGTAATGGCTGCTTCAGGTACAAAACTAAAGGGTCATACTACTACTTGTACAGTGCAGTTTTGACACTTGAAATTGATGATCGTATTTTATTTTGATTAATCATGTGATTTTGATACTTATAAACGTAGGTATAGTGTCGCGCTTTGACCTTTGACTAAAACCTATTTAGTCATTTAGTTTAGCCGATATTATTGTTTCAATTATTACGAAATCCTTAAGTATATAATTAAATAATTCGTTAAATCGACTTCGTTAAAAATATTATCAATATGCAGACTATGATTTTATTATCAACTAAATGTAGACAACCTTTAAATTTTATAATCATTTTTTTTATACACTAAGCTGCAAATTTAATACGATCTTCCATTTCATGACAAGAATCATTACTATCATAGGAAAGCCCATAAAATACAAGGGAGTTGCTAAGAACATGGATTACATCCAACAAGGTATAATATAGAATTTAACCAAACAGGGAATTCTGAACACAGCGTGAAAAGGTGGTTGTTGGCTAACAGTTAACTTTTAACATAACATAACAGTTAACTTTTTAAAAACTTTTAAATGTTTAAGATTGTATTTTACTAACCTTTTTACACTGTGACTAACAGCGACTAGGTACTAACTACAAGAACACTATATTTTAAAATAAATTACAGACATCTTAGGACCTATCAAGGAACATAAATCGACATTGTAACTATAACTAAACCAAGACAGGAAGAAATATTTGAAATTATACTAACAATGTCGATAAAGTAAAGCCTCAATAGAAATAATAAAGGAGTCTGTTAATAAAATACATTATTCCATTCATACTTTTTATTTCCATAGAAGCTTTACTTAAAACATCAAAACATAACAATATAATATTAAATATCAACAACATAAAAATAACAAAATGAATTAAAAGTAGAGACAAAAAAATCTATGTGACATCTGTCATTTGTATATATTTCATATTCCCGCTATTTTACAACTCAATTAAAAAAAAACATTCGTTTCGTCGCATAAAAGAATTTGTATTTTAAAAATAAATACATCCCTACAATTATTTTTAGTCTTTAGTTTGGCTGTATGTTGTGCAACACTGACATTAATTGGCACTATAAGAAAAAAATATCACAGAAATTTAAAATTCGTACATACCGAATTCATAGAATTATTGTACATAGAATAGGGGAGCCATAGGCAGGCCTATGAGTGTCAGTCTGACAAATAATAAGAGGTAAGATGACAGACCGATACTTATCTTGTCTAATCACACGTGCCAGAAAGAGAGACAGATATGTAGGCTCATTTCTCCTTCCTCCCTTTTTCGATGGACACATTTCAGGCTAGTTTCACTACCCTATGTATCATAACTCTATTACCAAATTTTATTTCATATAACAAAACTCAAATAACGTTTTTCTGCTATAATTCTATTTTCAAAAATGAGATAGAAACGTCATCCGAGTTTCTGGAAGAGCATATTATATATTAATAAATATAAGGTATATTTAATAGAAACCTTATTACTAATATTATTATTTACATATTTAATTCAAAAATAGGGACTCTATTATGGTGAAATTCAAACATTTTATACTTTAAAATACATCGAAAGGTATTATTTATTATTATGCACTTAATATCTCACAGCTGAAAATCACTCCTGATTTTTAAGATACTAAATATTATTTTAATCTGACATCTGACTGACTGACTGACATTTTTTTAATTTAATTTAGCTGCCAGAAAATATTACTTTGATAATGTCGGAATGGATTCCGTTACAATTCACAGAAATACCGTTACTAGAGTGACGTCATAAATATACTTCATTTTAATTTAAGTAGAATTATATGGAGTTACACATTAATCCTTTAATTTTTAGACATATATTTATTCTAAGATAGATTTTATATATTATTACAAATAAAAATATTTATAAAGGGTAGAAATTGACATCAATTCGGATTTTAATTTACATTTACATTTGTATAAAATATTTAATATGTATTAAGAATATTGTTTAAATTTAAAGAAACTAAATTAAAACTATGTAATAATTAAAATAAGAAATATAAAAAATTAATTAATATGAAATAGAAATATAACAAGTATAAAATTTGACACAATTTATTAATTATACGATATCAATAATATTTAATTAGACAATGATAAATGTTTATATATAGTATGTTCCCGCTTGTTTAATTTCATCATTCATTGACATCAATATTAACTTCAACCATTGACATCATAATTATCAACAAACATTGACATCAATATTACCGTCATACATTGACATCAATATTATTATCAATCATCAATAGTATCAATTAAACGAAATGACATACATGGGTACATCAAAAGTACTAAGACTTGATATCAATAAAATCCTAATTATATATAATTAATTCAAACAATAGCCTCAGTGTCACTTATGACATGTATCCCATGTTTTGTGAGAATGAGTTTAACAATATCATTACAGCTCCTTGTCTTATAATCCTTGCTATTATCTTTTATTTTGATACTCTTAACCTTATCACACAGCTTACTTACCTCGGATTTACTCTTTTTCATTTCATCTGGTTTCAATTTTCTTATAGTTGATGTTGAACATCGTTTCTTGACACCCTCCTTGGCTATATTACTCTCGCTGACCCTACGCTTGTATATGTCATTGGAATCTTTGGCTAAATAACTATCTAGAGAGCTGTACGTGTCTGTGAAACTTACCTTTTCATCTTTAATCGAATGCTGTTTGGAATCGCTGATAATTTTCACAGCTTTACCTGGTACGTAGGTGCTTGGCACTTTGTCTATGTACGCCATTTTAGGTTTAGGCCCAAGAGTGGGACTGACCGAGTCAGTGTGGGGGGTGAGGAAGTTTGTTAATTTACGTTTTACTGTTATCGTTTCGTCAACTATCGTAGGTTTCTCTCGTATTGATATTAATATGTTTTTGAAGCTGGTCTCGTCTGGGGACGCCATTGTTATGTCTTGGGGTGATTTATCGTAATTTTCTATCAAATCGTTTAATATGTTATACTCACTGTTCCAGGCCGCGTGTAAATAATTTTCGATTAGTGTTTTGTTTGATATATTTAACAAAATAACAATTAATATAAAAACATCATATAACAAAAAAATACATTAAGCCATGAAGTAAAAAACATTATTTTTTCATATGTAAGTATTTTTTTAACTATACTTACGTAATAAACGGCTGCGCCCCGTACAATCTGTTCTGTCGTATGTATGTAAGTACGTTGTCCTCTGTTAAGTACTTGGCGCTCTCACCTCTCTTCACCAGACGTCTGATGACTGTAGAGGAAACCTCGTTCGCTATGTAGTTCGTTACTAGGGTTACATTTCTCTGAAATTAATAGAAATTTCGAAAATAAATAAACGGATATTAAATTTTTATCTTTGAAAATATCTATAAACATGTATAGCCATGTTAAGCTTATTTAAATTCTAAATAAATATAAAATGAAAAGTAAACCGATACGGACAGGGATTCGAACCTGCGACCTCTGGAAAATGTAAAACCTTAAGGTACCACACGGCTTTCGTGTTGGCTGATTACAGATCATAAAATATCATATAAAATATAATTTCAGATATTACACTAATAAAGTTTTTTTTGCTTAAGCAGACAATAGTGAATAGATTTTATAAAAATATATATATTTGTATTAAAAAAAAAGTATAATAACTCACCCTATACTTAAAAAGTATATCTGACTCGTATATGAACCGGCCCGGGTCACATCCCGCGCGGGTCACCACCACTAAGCCATGACGTCCTACTATTGCTTCCAACTGAAATGTTTTTAATGTATTATCTACAACATCTAAGTATTTTAATCATAGCTTTCAATAAAACAAAAAAAAAATTGTTTATGCAAGGTAACTTGAAGTCGTTAAAAATTTAATTAAGAGATTCCTGTTATATTACAGTTATATTATATATATGGCACATACAAGTAAATATATTATGGTTGTGATATTAGAAAAAAGTTCAAATATTCGAAGAAATAATGTTTATCATAAAAAGAAACACATGCTTTATATTTAGATGTGCAAAAATAATATTAATACAAGGTGTTTTATTTTATTGATGAATAATTTGACTTAATATTTATTTTTTATTATTTTGTAAGTGAAAACACCTTATATAGCATAATTATCATCACCTTTCAGAGGGTGAGGGTTCAGAGGGTGTTTCAGGCAACAATCTGTCCGATTGTTGCCTACCTCATAGAATCACTACGGGTATGCGACCCCGGACTGCTCTAGCTATTCCTGTCACACTCCTCTCTTCCGTGGCAGTAGTATCCCTTCCTTTATCCTACCAATCCCTATGAGCGGATGCCTCCCGCTAAGACCAACTGGTGATCCCGGCCAGCCACTAGACCTAGCACTACAGATAAGATCAGCATCAGAGGCCTTGCTGATGCTGATCTTATGGACGTTCTGATCGTTCTGATCTTATGGATGCTCAGGGACGTTTCTGCCTCTAACCAATTGTAGCGGTCCCCCCGTTCCATTGGATCCACGGAGGCAGGGATAAGAGTGCACCTGTGTTTGCGCGGACACTGTCGTTCTTAACGTTTCGTGCACTTTAATATCTCCTGCGTAACTGACATGGCTACTGACTATCGGACTCCGATTAAGAAAAGTCCTACGGCGATGGGCAGAGGTAGAGAGGTCTGGTTGTGATGCCAACCAGGCTTTGTCTGATGCCTGCACGTAGGCGGCTCAAGGTAGATGGTCGCTTTGCACTGCACTGGGTTAACAGTGTGATCCGGCAGCTCCTTGGGTGATGAAGCAGCTCTTTTTAGAGGGGCCCTGCTTCCCCCAATATGGGGAGGGGACTAGAAAAGGTGTCCTAAAAAAGGTTTAACCCATCACACTCGGAGATAGTAGCCACGGTTGTCTCTGCATCATCACTAACGTGGTCACAAATACAGAACTAAGAGCCGTAACGACACACTCAAATACCGGAATATGACTTTTGCAACGTGGAATGTTCGCACCCTCCTTGATAGCGAAGCCAACCAAGGCCCTCCTCGTAAAACTGCCATTGTGTCCCGAGAACTTCGACGCTATGGTGTAGATATCGCTGCTCTTAGTGAGACACACTTGGCTGACGAGGGGGAGAGAGTTGAGCGAGGAGGCGGTTATACTTTCTTTTGGAAGGGTACCCCATCTTCGGAGCCTAGGAGATCTGGTGTTGGTTTTGCCATTAAAAATAACATTGCTTCCATTTTAATGGATGAGTGTCCTGTTCACATCTCGGATCGCGTCACCACGTTGCGACTACACCTAGATACGGGCAATTACATTAATGTCATCAGCGTATATGCGCCAACGATGGATAAGGATGATGACATTAAGGCCAAGTTTTACGAAGAAGTCACTCAAGTCCTCTCCAAGATCCCGTCTAGGGAGCAGATACTCCTGATGGGGGACTTTAATGCGAGAGTGGGACGTGACTTTGAAGCTTGGCCTCGGGTCTTGGGAAGACATGGTGTCGGAAACATGAACAGCAACGGGCAACTCCTTCTGTCCCTATGCGCTCAGTTTGAACTGGCTATCACCAGCACCATGTTCAGACTCCCGGCAAAGTATAAGACCACATGGATGCATCCTAGGTCAAAACACTGGCATCTGATTGACTATGTAATTGTCCGACAAAGAGATATTTCCCAAGTGCATATCACTCGCGTTAGGCGGGATGCTAATGCGGTCTGCTCCTCGGATCACCGACTTGTCGTCACAAAGCTGAGGCTCCGCCTAAACCCTCCCCGCAGATCCCAGGGAGTGAATCCTAAGCGTATGGACCTTGAAAAGTTACAGAGTCTTGGTACCCGGGAGACCTACGCACAGGAAATTAGTGGTGCACTCCAGGCGATAGATGTTGAGAACGGTGATGTAGTGGATAACTGGCAAATGCTCTCGTCCAAGTTGGTCGTCGCCGCCTCGCAGACACTGGGCGTTACATCCAGGAGACACGAGGATTGGTTTGATGACAATGACCACATTTTGACCAAAGCCATTCAGAAACACCGTTCTCTCCTACGTCATAAACGAGATGACCACCAGGCGCCAGAAGTCAAGCGTAGTGGAGCAGAACTGCGAAAATATGTACGGGGAATAAAAGACAAGTGGTGGTGCGACAAAGCCGAGCGCTTGCAGTGGCTTGCTGACACAAAACAGCTTGGTACATTTTACGAAGAGGTCCGCAAACTTGTGGGTACAGCAACTCGAACTAGAGTGCCCCTGAAATCTATCGATGGCACACAGTTGCTTATCCATAGGAAAGATGTTCTAGATAGATGGAGAGAGCATTTCAACACCTTGTTCAATGTTGATCGAGCTGCGGATATCGTACACATTAGCTCGATGGCAGCACTCCCCACAATCAACAAACTGGATGAGCCACTGACTTTGCGCGAGGTTAGTGTCGCTATTCAACAACAGCGAAATAAGAAAGCGGTGGGCATTGACAATGTACCTGGAGAACTGCTCAAGTATGGAGGTGTAGAATTGCACCAGACTATCTGGAAGCTATTCGTTAAAATGTGGGATCAGGAGCGAGTACCTGATGATTTCCGAGTCTCACGTATTCGTTCACTGTACAAAAACAAAGGCGACAGATCAGACTGCAATTCCTACAGAGGCATCTCTCTACTGACTGCTCCGGGGAAAGTATTTGCCCGGATACTTTTAAACCGCCTGCTACCCTTGTCTGAAGACATACTGCCGGAAACCCAATTCGGCTTCCGACCGAACCGAAGCACGTGTGAGGCTATCTTCTCCATACGATTGCTTCAAGAAAAGAGTCGAGAGCAAGGTCAACCACTGTATGCATGCTTTGTTGACCTTGAGAAAGCCTTCGATAGTGTGCCTCGAGAAGCCTTATGGGTGGTGCTGGCAAAACTAGGATGCACAGAAAAGTTCGTGAGAATGATCCGACTCCTCCATGATGACATGCGTTGCTGTGTCAATGTACAAGGCGAAGATTCAGAGTTCTTTGCGGTGAGCTGCGGCGTGAAACAAGGCTGCGTGCTTGCTCCAACTCTGTTCGCCTTGTACTTTGCGGTTGTAGTGAGGGAGGTCTTGCAAACTTTGTCTGACGGTATTCGTATTCGTTTCCGCACCGATGGTGGTGGTGTCTTCAACCTATCGAGACTTAAAGCTCGGACCAAGGTGTCATGCGCGACAATTACGGAGATGATGTACGCGGATGATTTATGTTTTGTGGCGGAATCCCCAGAGAGTCTGCAAATGCTTATGTCGAGACTTGATGAGTCGTGTCGCAGATTTGGCCTTAAAATCAACGTTAATAAGACCGAAGTGATGGCCCAAACGTTGAATAGTGCCCCAGCTGACATTAAACTCGGTAACGTCTCACTAAAGCGGGTAGACAAATTCAGGTATCTGGGGAGCACCGTAACATCGAGGTGCCACGTTGATAATGAAGTCAACAGCAGAATAGGTGCAGCTGCTGCAGCCTTTGGCAGACTACGTTCCAGGGTGTTTTGCTCTCATGACGTAAAGCTCGCTACAAAAGTAGCCGTGTACAAGGCGATTGTTATGCCGAACCTCCTATATGCGTCCGAAACGTGGTGCCTCTACCGCAAGCATATCTGCACATTAGATAGATTTCACCTCAAATGTCTCCGCGACATTTTGAACATTCACTGGTCGGACCGTGTTCGTAACACGGAAGTTCTACGGCGGGCAAATGTTGGTGGAATCGAATCCTGTTTAATGAAGCGGCAGCTGCAGTGGTGCGGCCATATCTCTAGAATGTCTGATGACAGAATAGCTAAGCGCATCTTTTACTCTGAACTGCAGGATGGCAAGCGGAAACAAGGCGGCCAATTCCTACGGTACAAAGATGTGCTTAAACGACACATGAAAAGATGTGGCACAGATCCGTCACAGTGGGAGATGATGGCTGCGGACCGACCACAGTGGAGGCACACCATACACACCAAAGTGTCAGAGTTTGAAAGAAAACGGAGGGAAGAGCTCGATGCTAAACGCGACAAGCTCAAGGCTCGACCATCTGCGGCCTTTCTTTATAATTACGTCGGAGGGGTACTGACCTGCAGGGGCAGTCCCCACAGTGTTTTTGAGTACGTCCTCGTCGTCTGCCCTGGAAATCCCTACTTGGTGCGCGGTAACGCAGTGGCCAGTAGTGGAGCCAAATCTCAAGTGACAATACTGTGTGGAATAGGAGTGAAAAATATGAATAGTGAGGTGAATCCCGTGTCCCCCGGGACTCAGCACGGCCCTTTTCAGGGCCAACCTAACGGCCCTTCTCAGGGCCAACCTAACGGCCCTTCTCAGGGCCAACCTAACGGCCCTTCTCAGGGCCCACCCGGTCCTTCAGGACCAGTTGTAGTGCCGCCTAGGAGCGGAACCGTGTCGCCTTTTTTCGTGAGGCCAAGCGACCTCACGGAAGAGGAGATGACGGACTCAACGGTGGCCAGCGACGTGTCTAATACGTACACGCGCAAACGCCTGCGGGCTCGTGTGTCCGGGTCGTCGAGCACTTCGACGATCAAGGAGGCAAAGTCTAAGCGCGGCTGCGGCCGTGGTAGCGGGCGCACCCAGGCAGGTGGCCGTCGTGCCGTGTCGGCGTCATCTGACCCAGCTGCGGCCAGAGAAAAACAGCAGGAGGCTGAAATCTTGGCTAAAGGCGTTAAGCACGCCAAAGAGGCGCGCGCCAGGTTTTTGGCGGCTAGGAATACCCCAGCCGCCAAAATGGAAATGGAGAGGATGGCCTACCTCTTAAGCAAACAGGCTCAGGTGGAGGTGGACACGATCATAACCGTGGCCACCCAATCATCGAAGCTGCCGAAGGCATGCCAGACGGCCCTGAAGGCGTCGGCGGTAGCGCTTCGGGAGATTGTGGCGGAGGCGATGAACCGGAGCGCCTCGGAGGAGGTCCAGCGACTTGAGGCACAGGTCACTAGCCAGAGCCTCGAGATCGCGGCCCTCCGGGAGGAAATAAAGGGGCTCCGCCAGCCCCAGAAGGGGAAGGCGACGACGTCCCAGGAGCTGCGGGAGGCGCTGCGCGAGATCGCCAAGATGGCGGAGGCGATATCAAATGTCGCCAAGGTGACGAGGCCGGTTAAGACCTCGTCCTTGGTACTGATGGAGCTGGACGACTCCGTCACTAAGGACGAGGTAGCCGCCGCCGTAGCGGCGGCGGGGGGTTGTGGCGTCGCGGACATCAGGTCTGGGGAAATCCGGCCTGGCAGCAGGGGTATGGGCCGCGTCCGGCTGCAGTGCCCCGCTGTGGCCGCCGAGGCCGTCCTTAAGAAGGGGCGGCTTCTCATCGGTTTCAGCTCGGCTGTGGTCCGGGCTGCAGAGGAACAGCCGAGGCGCTGCTTCCGGTGCTTCCTGCCCGGGCACGCCCGGCCGTGCTGCCCATCGCCGGTGGACAGGTCCGATCTTTGCTTCAGGTGCGGGCAGCCTGGCCACAAGCAGGCCGCCTGCGCAAAGGACCCCCACTGCGCTGTGTGCTCGACCAGCGGAAGGCCGGTGGGCCACGTCATGGGGGGGGCTAAATGCAACCCCCCCGCCAGGAAGGGCAGGGAGCAGGCCACAGTGCGGCCAGCCTCTGCGGATGCCCAGGTTCCGCTGGGCTCCTCTGACGGTGCGATGTCCCAATAATGTCAGGACCGGGACAACGCACAATAATGCAGATTAACCTCAACCACTGCATAGCGGCACAGGACCTCATGAGTCAGGTGCTAGCTGAGTGGTTGGGGGATCTTGCCGTGGTCGCCGAGCCTTATTTCATTGCAGCCAGCTGGCTGCAAGACAATACCGGAAGGGTGGCCATCGCGCCGAGACCCTCCACGGACTCCCCTCCCCTCTCGCTCATCGAGAGGGGACATGGATACGTGGCCGCCGCGTGGGGGGATGCCGCTCTCCTGGGCGTCTACTTTCCCCCAAGTCGCCCGCGGTTGGAGTTTGAGAGTTATCTCCAATCCCTGACCGCGGCGATTGCGCGTATAGGGAGGAGCAAGGTCGCAGTTTTGGGCGATTTAAATGCCAGATCTGCGGCCTGGGGGTGCAAGGATACAAACGCCTGTGGCTCAGCTCTCGAGTCGTGGGTGGCGTCGAACGGGTTGGTGCTCCTCAACAGGGGGACAGTGCAGACGTGCGTGCGGCACAACGGGAGCTCGGTGGTGGACGTTTCGTTCGCCACCCCAGCCCTGGCCGCCGACGTCTGCAGGTGGGAAGTGGACCTGCAGGAGAACCTATCCGACCACAGGTACATTCGGATAGAGTTCTCCACCCAGAGTCCACGGTCGGGGGGGCGGGGAAAACGGTCGTCCCTGCCGCGGTGGGCCCTGACGCGGTTAGACCGCGACGCGGCCAGGGAAGCGGCGATCATACAGGACTGGTTCGCTCCGCCTGCAAGTCCGAATATGGACGTCGACGCCGCCGCCCTCCGGCTGAGGGAGGCGATGACTGAGGTGTGCGATTCCAGCATGCCTCGGTCCCGCCGGCCGCCTCCCAAGCGCGCGGTCTACTGGTGGTCGGCGGAACTCGCCGGCCTCCGGGCTAAATGCGTGGCCGCGAGGAGGTCCCACGTGAGGGCCCGCCGCCGTCGCCAACGCGATGCCGCCAATGCGGACCGCCTCCATACCGCCTATATGGAGGCCCGGCACGTCCTCAAAGTGGCAATCCTCGAGGCCAAAAAGGCGGCGAGGGAGGAGATGCTAGGGGGGCTCGACAAAGATCCCTGGGGCAGGCCGTATCATGCGGCCCGCAATAAGCTGCGACCGATCGGCCCCCCCGTCGTCGAGTCCCTCGAGCCGGCGCTCCTGTCGGAGGTAGTCCGGGGGCTGTTCCCGGACCGATCGGCGGAGTTCGTCCCTCCTCGGATGGCTCCGCCTCGGCGGGTGGGCCCTCCGGCCGACACCGGTTTCGCCCCGGTGTCGGAGGAGGAGTTTTCCTCGGCGGCGCTCCGCCTCCGAGGAAAAAAGACGGCGCCGGGGCCTGACGGGGTGCCGGCGCGGGTGGTGGCGATAACCACCAGCCAAATGGAGCGACGCTTCCGGGACCTCTTCGACCGCTGCTTCACGTCTGGGAGGTTCCCAAGGGTGTGGAAGGAGGGGGTTCTGTGCCTTCTCCGGAAGCCGGGGCGGCCGGTGGATTCTCCTGCCGGCTATCGGCCGGTCGTCCTCTTGGACGACGCTAGTTGGGCGTTCCGCAGGGGTCGGTCCTTGGTCCACTCCTGTGGAACGTCGGCTTCGACTGGCTCCTCCGGGGCGCCCTCCCCGTTGGAGTGGGTGTCATTTGCTATGCGGATGACACCCTAGTCACGGCGCGGGGGAGAACATTCGGGGAGGCAGCCACCCGGGCGTCAAATGGGGGGACCCTGGTTGCCGATTGGATCCGGCAACTGGGGTTGAAAGTGGCGCTACCCAAGACCGAGGCCCTATATTTTCATGGGCCGCGGCGGGGTGCGCCACCTGACGCCCATATCATGGTGGGCGTCGAGAGGGTGCGGGTGAGTGCCACCATGAAATATCTGGGCCTCACCCTGGACGGGCGGTGGAAGTTCCGAGAACACTTTCGTGAACTTTCACCGCGCCTCCTAAAGGCGGCAAGGAGCCTAAATTGGCTCCTCCCGAACATGGGAGGGCCAGCCACAGCATGCCGGCGCCTCTATGCCGGCGTGCTGAAGAGCATGGCCCTCTACGGCTCCCCCATATGGGCGGACGCCCTGAAGGGGTACAACCAGGCTCACCTGCGTAGGCCCCAACGGGCCATCGCACAGAGGGTGGCGCGGGCTTACGCTACGGTGAGCCATGGTGCGGCTTGCGCCATGGCGGGCACTCCACCATGGCACTTGGAGGCCGAGGTGCTATCCGCCGTCTACAACTGGACGGCGGAGAAGAGGGCGCGGGGAGAGCTCCCAGCACCGGAGGAGAGGGCCGCCGTCCGGCTGGCGGCCCGCGAGAACGTTCTCCGCCAATGGATGGCGGAGATGGCCGAGGCCAAATTCGGACGGTGGAGTCTGGACGCCATCGGTCCAGTAATGGAGGCATGGATCGACAGGGGGCACGGGTTCCTCACGTACCGGTTGTCGCAGGTTCTTTCCGGGCATGGTTGCTTCGGGAAGTTCCTGCACCGGATAAAACGTGAGGAGACCCCGGCGTGCCACCACTGTGGCGCGATTGCCGATTCGGCGCAGCACACCCTGGTGGAGTGTCCGGCCTGGGTGGAGCAGCGCCGACGACTCCAGGCGTCCGTAGGCCCGGACCTAACGCTGCCTGCGGTCGTCACTGCGATGTTGGGCAGCGAGGAGGTCTGGGTGGAAGTGGCTTCCTTCTGCGAGGAAGTAATGTCGCGGAAGGAAGCGGCGGAGCGGGCGCGCATGGACGATCCCCTTGCGCCCCCGCACCGCAGACGTCGAAGGGGCCGGAGAAGACGGCAATTTGAACTTCTCCAGCCTGGTGGTGGCCAGTGGGCAGGGGGTGTGGGGACACTCCCGCCCACATTGAACAGGTCACCACCCGCGTCGGGTGGGAACGACCGGGCGCTCCTGGTCGCTCCCACAGGCCCCCCCACTCAGCAAGGGGGGCAGTTGGGGTCCGTCGTGTAAAAGACGGGCCGTCGCCGGCGGGGTCGTGGATGAAGGGCTAGCCGTACCCACGACTCCGTCAATAAGGCGAGGAAGGAGCGCCGCGGGGTTTTTAGTGGGTACACCGTTTTCGGGAGTCCCACACACGCCCCTCGCTTCCCCCGCGAGGGGTACGGTGCGTAAGGCATTTTCCCCGCGGAAACAAAAAAAAAAAAAAAAAAAAAAAAAAAAAAAAAAAAAAAAAAAAGGGGTACTGACCTGCAGCGTATGTGGTCGTACATGCGCTGCAAAAATAGGATACGTCAGTCATATGAGAGCACACCAACGTAGCTCTCAATAGTGAGTAGTTAGTCGCTGTGGCCGAAAACGGTCGAGAGAGTAGTAGTAGTAGTAGTATCATCACCTTATATAATTTTATTAAAAAAAACTTACATCCTCATCAGACCACAAGCCAGGTGTTGAGAACGACTCCAATAAGTCAGCACCACACAATAATTTGACAGTGACTTTATCTTCAATGTTTCCGTTCAATTTTTCGTTCAAGTCGTGAGGCTCGTCAATATTATTGACGTTCAACATGTCGTCTGGTAACCAAGATGGCGGATTATTGTTGTTGTTGTTTGAGATATTGTTGTTGATTGTGTCCTAAAAAAAAATATTTATGCAAATAAAAGCGAAGTAGGTACATTCTTTTGAATATTCGAAAAATTCATATTATAGTTATATGATGAGCAAATTATATAATAATTTTGGGACTCAAGCAATCAATTTCTTCATCATTTAATAAATCTTGTCAAATTTTATTTTAATATATTATTGTTAAAAAACAATTAACAAAATATATATATTTTGCAATAATAAACATAAACATATGCAATAATCCACTTAATTTGACCCTCGAACCTACGACTCCTCGTATGTTGTGTCAATCCTTTACCAACTAAGCCATTAGCATCAATAACCATATTTTTTTTAAGTCTTCTTTGTAGGTCACAAAGCAATTTCAATTATGATATTAGTCGTAGATATAACTACGAAGCTACTCATAGATATTATTACTAAGTTAGTCATAGACTAACAAAAAAACTAACGAGGCTAAGTCAGTACATTCTATTTCATTTTAAAGTAATTACTATACGGTAAATGTACACTTCTATATAATGGATTTATATGTATTTGTATCTGTGTATGTCTACAATTTATTAAGATATTTGGCGTAGGCAAAACAAATACGTTTCCTAGAGAAAAAAATCATGGACTATGAATATAATACAACTAGTCATACGAATTTCGTTTATATTTTTTGAAAATATCTACAAACAGGGACAGCCATGACATTTTTTTTTTTTTTAAATATTTTCATTGCATAAGTCCAGAGAGCTTATTCCGCGGGTAACGTGTCACTAAAATCGCAGGTAAAACCTAGTTACATATAACATTGTTATTTATATTGCGTCATACACCTAAATAGCAATGTTGCATGCACACGATAATGCATTGAAAGTAAGAAAAAACTAGGTCTTTATTTATTTTTTTTTATTTAGGTCATACAATATATATAGACGAGGTTGACTCAAGTTCATTCAAGCTTGTTCTAGATCCTATAAGGCAATGCTAAGCTTGCTAAAATATACATAAGATTTTAAAATGTCAAGGTTTTTTATAACTGTTGTATGTATGTATGTGTGTATGATCCTTGCTGTAATTAACATTGAAATAATAATGATTCCTTTTTTACTAAAACTTGACCCATGATGATTTTTATATATATTTAGAACTATTTATCGGATTGTACTCAATTATATAGGAATTTAGCAGATGAATGCGATGCATCAAGCTCTTGAGTAACAAACCCAAATTGATTCGGAACTAGTAGGGAAAATTCCAATACAATTGACGTAGGTATAACCAGGTAGGCATATAATATGTTTAAGAATAATGATTTCTGCGAAAAAAATATTTAAATCTTCTGACATAAATAAATGACATTTTGTTTTTACGTACCCTAACTAAAAGCAGTGACGACATTAAAAAGAAATTGTTAAAAATGCAATACAACACTATATGTAAATATATTTAATACTAGCTTCTAATCACGACTGTGTGTGGAATTTGATATACAAAAAAGCAATTGTTAATAAAATTAAATATATCAGATAGATATATGTTATATCTCGCCTATTAAAATTATCACTGTTACATTGTTCACTATTTCATTGATTTCCATTTTGTTTTCGTGGAAATCTATTTTAAGTGAGTCTTGTTAAAATCGGTCTAGTCGCCTCAGAGATTAGTAAGTATTAAATTCTTATCCAAAAGCATAACAAATGCATATGCAATTACTATTTAGTAAAAAGCTGGTAATATGGAATTACAAACAGACACTTAAATTTTATTTATATTTAAAAAAACTTAAATAACGAATAGTTTCAACAATGTATGTATGAAAAGCATTACAAATAGACATACCACGTCTATAGACTCGAGGTAATATATTTCTTACGACCTTTGTACGTATTTGCAAGTGGCAACATCTACCTTCAACTTAGCAGGAATCGATAAGAACATCCTTGCTGTTATCGATTCCTGCGATGCGGTTTTTAATATTGTAACTTACGTCAGTATTCATTGTCTTTTTCGTAACAGTAAATATATTTATAATAATTGTTTCACAAGATCCATTTACAAAAAACAATAATAATGTTTACGAAAAATCTTATTTTCTTAATATTTGAGAATATCTATAAATATGTTAAGATTATTAATATAGATTGAAAAATAAAACAATTCGGGCGAGGATTAAAACCGGCGCCTCCTGAAAAACCATCAGTTTGCTCTACCAATTGAGCTACCGGATCGTTATTATATTTTATTTACATTGTTTTGGCCCTAACATCGATAATCTCATAATTCCAAAATTTAAAATAAGTTTTTAAATGTAGTTTTTTACACAAAAATAAATAATAATATCTCAGAAACGGGTTAATTCATTTTGATGCAGTTTTCGGGAATATATTGTCATGGGATTCACTTTACATTCTGTTTTTTTTAACAATTAGTTAACAAATGAAGAAGTTAATTATCTCTTATTGTTATAACATCGCTGCTTACCAGTTTGAAGGTTTATAATTTTTACATACATAGGTAAGCACAAAGGGTACTTTTTATCAATTACGAAATCTACGCGTACGTAGTCGCAGGCGCAGCTAGTATATACATATAAATGGATAAATCCCTCACGCTCATCCGAGCTATCAATATATTTTGAGTCATAGAGTATAATAAATAATAATTCTATGTTTGAATTTTCGATTTGGTGAACTGTCATAGTTTTCGTATACAGGTATCATAAAAGTATTTTCCAACTCCAAGTTTTTAATTTCGATTGGGCCAATTTTAAAACGTCAGACTGAAATTTCACAATCATCGATGAAAAGAACTGGCAAGAAACTCAATGGAGTATGAATTGTCTTTTAAAACATTGATTTACAAAATTAATTCATAATTAATTTTTAATTTTAATTCGTAAATGCAATACATGTAACGAAATTATTATGAAAACGTAACATTCAAGTACCGATTCCCAGTTTAAGCCTCCCAGAATTAATTTAAAAAAAAAACCAAAACCTAAATAACTGTATGGTTTTATTACCATATAATAACTCACCTGATGGTATTGTAAGGACTGCTTGGTCCTCGTCCACCCGGCCTGTTGCGTCTCCCATTCAGACACTTTGACCCATCCCGATGTATGTAAAGCTAGCTTTAGCATTGCTATCCTGCAGATGGTAAAAAAACTTGGACTGAACTCTTACAGAAATGGAGAAAGAGAGAGAAAGAGTGAGTGATAAACCAAAAGAGAAGGGGAGAGTACATAAATATTACATTACATGAAAAGTTATCAATTATCACTTTCATTTGTTTAACAACACAGTTATGTTATATGTAAGATAATTAACATTAATTACAGTTTGTATGACAAAAATACCACCACACAGTTTTCTAGTATTATTTTACTCGAATAAGACTAAAATATATTGGCAACTTAGAATTTAATACTACAACTGTGATTGGATTATATTATATTATTTCAACAACCCTTCATGGTTATCTCCCACCCCCAACAATGGATGTCTATGAGACTAGCCGGCTACATATGAGTACACTACACTTTTTAACCCTAAGAAACAATGGTTATGTATCTGACATGGGATCCGTACACTAATTCCTCTATGGTCTTATTACAACATGAAATGTATTATTTTGACTTATTATATATATTATTCATTTTTTTACATTTAACAGGACATTAAAAACTATTTAATATAAACTGGTTTTCAAATTTCTATATTTTCAATAAAAAAAAATACGAAATATAATGATGATAATTAAATATTATCAATATCATGTATCTGGTGCATATACAAGTGGTTTGTGATATGATATAAATATTTAACCACAAAACAATGAAAAAGATAACACAATAGTAAACAGATTCATATCTTTTGATAATAATATTTATTTAAAGTCATGACTATTAAATAAAAAAATAATAATGAAAAGAATTGTCAGGTATATTTTTTCTGTTATTGGAATTCTTAATATTGGTTATAGTTTGTTTAAAGATTAATGTAATTATTTTATCATACCTCAAAATGTTTTTTTTTTGTTATAAGATTATAAAAAAGGCACAAATGTGTGATAGGTATACCTGTGGTGGGCTGCTACTAGGTCCTTTTTCCCATATGCATCATGCACGGGTGAGACAACACCACCAATTATGGTCCCCAAACCCAATGAGTGGATGTAATCCTTAGCTATTTCTGAAATATTTCAAAAAGAATAAATATATCTGAAGAATGTATGTAAAGAATTTTGTTTATAATAACTTAAAATTAATTTCTGAGTTCATTTTAATGGTTGTTCAATGTCAATTAGGACAATTTGTAAGACCAGCATTGAACTTGGAACATGGGAATATTTATTGATGTAGGTACTAGTTACAAATAATATTTAAACTTTCTTCTAACATAAGACTTTGAACTATATTTAATAGCTTTATATTTCGGGTTCAAAAATAATCCATATCATGTTTTATATTTTTCCTTCTGTAAAAGCCCATTAAAATCAGTTCAGCATTTCCAAGGATAGAAACTACTTTTTCATGCCATTAGCCAACACAATTTAAATGCTATATATGTGCTTTGGGGGGGTATATGGTGTAGGTCTCAGTGGTACATACTAATGCTAGTAGGTGTGTACTTATAAAAAGCTGAGTTATAACCAGCAGCGTACGCCCAGGTGTGTAAAACTGGGCTATCAGACGCGCACCATGAAGTCCTATCTTACACGTCCCCGCCTCTACCAATATGCCGACGCAGATTGGTAGTGGACCCACACTTTGTGGGTCGTCCCACTCCCCGGGCAATGTCTTGGTCTCTAACGAGTTTTGCACATTCCATCTACCTCGTGACCTTGATAGCTAAGTAAGAAGGGCAAAGGCGAGCCTCCAGCGCCTTAAAACTGGACATCTAGCTAAGGGAGACAACCCTGACAGAAAAACCAGCGTGTGGTCCGCAAGGATCGCCCCAAAACCGTAAACCTGCGGTCACGTCCGGTGGAACGGGGGTCTGAGCTTAGCCACTTGGACCGCGAGGAAAGTAACCTCTATAAAAAATCTCCTAATCCTACGGTGCGGTACGTGCCCAGAGGACTCATTGGCTGGAAGGTGGTACCAGTCTCAAGCGACCAAACTCGACGTAACAGGCGACCGTCGTTTTATATAGCCCTCTTCTGGGAATAGGCGTTACCCCAGGAGTGACCTTGATATCGTCCTTACTCGTGGGATTAATATGATGAATTCTAATAAAACCTCAAACACCTCATACACACTTCAACAAGAAATCGACCCTACTATTACAAATCATATGGAAACTATTGAGAAACCATCTCTCTCTGAAACTGAAAAACCCCAAAACAAGATATTATCGCAACAAATTTTCCATCAATCATTCTTCAATAGAACGAGAACCCAATCATTGAACGATCTTGAGTTGAATAAAAATACCACTAATACAGAAAAAAATACAACCAATAGTAACAAATGGAGAGAAGTACCGGAAACAAAAAAGAGACAAAGAGAAAGTCCAGATATAAATATAACACAAAAACAAAAGAAGCTAAATAACTACTGGCTTAGCCAATCTATATCAACTTCTAATAGATTTTCAGAACTAGAAAACGATAATGATTCACAAAACATAGAAATTAAAGAAACCGCTGAGAAAACTCCTAAGGCACCACCCATATTTGTGGACAAAGTAAGCAATATTCAGCCATTACTCAAAATGCTCGATGAAATAGCTAGAGACAACTACGAGGTCAAAGTTCTCCGGAACGAAAAAGTTAAAATACAACCTAAATCTACCGAGTTATATACAATGATAATCCAAAACCTTCACGAAAAAAGTACAGAATTTTATACTTATAAGCTCAAACAAAAACGCTGTTTCAAAGTGGTTCTAAAAAATTTACATCCCTCCACAGACATACAAGAAATCAAAACCGAAATAGAAAAACATGGACATAAAGTAAATAATATTTGGAATGTTAAACAAAGAATTACCAAAAAAGCACTCCCAATACATTTTATAGACATAGAAGCCAACAGCAACAACAAACTCATTTACGAGATTAAAAGTCTTCTACACTGTAGAGTTTCAATTGAACCACCTAGACCCAAACGAGATATTCCACAATGTGCCAATTGCCAACAATATGGACATACTAAAAAATACTGCTTTAGACAACCAAGATGTATTAAATGTGCCGGTAATCACGCATCTATAAACTGTGAACGCAAACAAAGATCAGAGTCTGTTAAATGTGTTTTGTGTGAAGGAAATCACCCTGCAAACTATAAAGGTTGCACAATTTATAAGGAGCTACAGAAAATCAAATATCCCTCCCAAACAACAAAAGCCAAGAACATATCGCAGACTAATCACAATAAAACAAGTTCTATCAAAACAAATAGCAAACAATCATACAGGGAAGCATTAATTTCAAATAATACTCCACATGTATTTGATAACAAGCGAAGTACAGAACAATTACCACAGGTAGAAACAAAAAATAATGACATTAAAGAAATTATACAGTCAATAACAAAACTAATGCAACAATTAAGTACAACTACAAATCTCCTAATGGAAATTATGACCAAACTGAACAATACGATTCACTAAAAATTGCTCTATGGAATGCCAACGGGCTATCACACCATGTCTTAGAAGTGAAGACATTCCTACAAATAAACAAAATCGACATTTTACTGATATCGGAAACACATTTCACAAATAAAAGTTTTCTTAAAATCCCAAATTACAAGTTTTACCATACAATGCACCCAGATGGTACGGCCCATGGTGGATCGGCAATTCTCATTAAGAATAATATCAAACACTACGAAGAAAAACCCTTTCTGAGCCCGGAGATTCAAGCAACAAGCATCGTGGTTGAGGATTGGCAAGGACGCCTAGTGGTCACTGCATTATATTCTCCTCCAAAGCATGCAGTTAAACAAACGGATTACGTTAATTTCTTCAATACTTTAGGAGCAAAATTCATAGCGGGTGGAGATTACAACTCAAAAAATATACAGTGGGGATCACGTCTAACAACTACCAAAGGTAGACAACTGCAGGCAGCCATAAAAGATCTCTGTCTAGATACAATATCAACCGGAGAACCAACTTATTGGCCCTCTGACCCAAGAAAAATCCCAGATCTAGTCGATTTCTGTGTCATAAAAGGAATTCCGATTACCAACTTTAAATGCACTTCTTCCCATGACCTCTCGTCGGACCATAGTGCCGTCTTGATAGACGTTTCTCGACGAATTCTACATGTCGAGCCAGCACCGAGGCTACATGGACGTGGAACTAATTGGGAAAAGTTTCGTTCTTTGGTGGAATCCACAATGGACGCTAAGTTACCCCTTAAAACTGAACACAATATTATGCTTGCGGTTGAACACTTTAACGAATGTGTACAAAATGCTGCTTGGGAAAGCACCCCCGTTGCACGGCACCTTATTAAGGCAGACTACTCGAAATCTGTACGTGAACTAGTTGCTGAAAAAAGACAGGCCCGCAAGTTGTGGCAAACCACTAGATATCCCAGAGATAAGACACGACTAAATAACTTAACGACTAGACTGAAAAAACTACTTAGATCTGAAAAGAACGAAAGGACTCAGCATTACCTGCGTAACCTAGATGCCACAGCCGCTACTGACTATTCCCTTTGGAAAGCGACCAAAAAGCTCAAGATGCAAATCGAGGTTAACCCACCGATACACAAAAATGACGGCTCCTGGGCTAAAACTAATTCAGAAAAAGGCGAAGCTTTTGCTCATCATCTAACAAAAGTTTTCGTACCAAATGATACCCAAAACACTACGACTGACATCAGCGGAGAAATATTGAAGTGCTTGGCAGAACCATATCAACTGGATCTGCCAATTAAAAAAATTAAAAAGAGCGAAGTCTCTAAATCCATCAGAAACCTGAATCAAAATAAAGCTCCAGGGTACGATCTCATAACTGCAAAATTACTTCGCGAATTACCCAATATGGCATTACTTTTCTTGACACACCTCTTCAACTCCATATTAATGAGAGGTATCTTCCCACCTCAATGGAAAGTAGCTCAAATTAAAATGATTCTTAAACCCGGCAAGGCTCCTGAAGATGCATCTTCCTACAGGCCAATTAGCTTACTACCCATATTATCAAAAGTCCTAGAGATCCTCTTTTTAAAACGATTGGGTAAGGTTATAGCAGCTAATAAAATCATACCCGACCACCAATTCGGCTTTAGAAAACAACATGGTACTGTAGAACAGATACACAGGCTGGTGGAAGAAATTCATACAGCTTTTGAAAACAGGAAATATTGTTGCGCTACATTTCTAGATATATCGCAAGCATTTGACAGAGTTTGGCACGAAGGACTACTTTACAAGATAAAAAATAAGTTACCATATATTTTTAAAGTCCTATCTCACGGAAAGATATTTTTATGTAAAGCAAGGCGAAGACGCAACCAAACTTCACAGAGCACTTGCTGGTGTACCACAGGGTAGCGTGCTTGGCCCCACCTTATATTTAATATTTACCTCAGACCTGCCTACGACTGATGGTGTCGTAATTGGTACATTTGCTGATGACACGGCAACCTTGACTACAGGTGACGAACCGACTGAGGCAAGCAACAAGCTACAACGCTGTCTTGACAACATCACGAAATGGTTAACCAAGTGGCGAATAAAAGCAAACGAGACCAAATCCGTCCAAGTTACCTTTACAATGAGACGTGGTACCTGTCCTCCCGTATCACTTAATGGCGTTGAAATACCACAATCAAGTGAAACCAAATATCTTGGAATTTACTTGGATCGCCGCCTAACTTGGAAGAAGCACATATTTACGAAACGAAAAGCTCTAGGAATCCAGCTAAGAAAGATGTATTGGCTACTCGGCAGAAACTCACAATTATCATTGGATAACAAAGTTCTTTTATACAAGTGTATCTTAAAACCCATCTGGACCTACGGGATACAACTCTGGGGAACCGCCTCAAACTCTAACATAGAAATACTCCAAAGATTCCAATCAAAAATGCTCAGGATAATTACTAATGCTCCTTGGTATATAACAAACGAACAATTACATCGTGATCTTGAAGTTCAAACAGTCAAAGATGAAATAAAGAACTCTATGACATCATACAAAAACAAATTAGATCATCATCCAAATGTACTAGCTGCAAACTTGATGAGCTATCATTCGACATTCAAACGACTAAAAAGAAAGGCACCTTTGGATTTGTTAAAGGACTAAATTGTTTAATGCCATATACCTACCATACCATAATTTACAGAAAAGGGACATGTCGCTGGACTGATTGCCCTACATGACTTTTTATAAAGCTCATAACCTTTTGCTGAATGTTCCTATTAGAACAGATTGCAGAAAAAAAAAAGAAAAAAAAAAAAAAATATATGTGCTTTATCCCTGATAATTATACTTTAATTATTTGAGAATTTAATCATTAAATTTACATTTACATAGAAGTTGTGACATAATTAAAATAAATTTATGTCTCATTGTTATCTGAAATAAATACACACAAAGTTATTTTTATACCCAGTTAAGGAAAATAAATTAATTTTAGAAGTTTTCCTATATGTTATATGATATTTTTTTAGTACTGTCTCATCAGACTAATAATGTTTAAATAAAATTAAAATATTATTAGTTATAAAATAGAATTATCGTGAGTAATTGGCCCCATTTTGGCCCCTGTCTGTAAAATAAATAGAGATAAAAAAGGACCAGAAATTCTTTTAAGATAAAATAAATAATTCAAATCTCAATTATTTATTTTATTTTCATAGTATACAGATCTGTTATGTAAATAAAAGCTTACCAAACATTCGGAGATGCATGTATGTCGGCGGGCTGAAGCTACCGCAAGCCATCAAGACAATTTTTCCTTGTGACATATTTCTGAATATATTGAAGATTACAGCAGAAATAATATTTCCCTTAGGAGGCTTACATCACTGTATTTGATAACAAAATACTATCATAACATAGGTCAGTATCATCAATCCATAACCGAAACCAAAGCAGTTTAATATAAATATTAGCTCGCTGGATGGAATGTAGAACTACAGAAAAATATGTAAGAATAATGCAATATAGACGAGGGTTTAATCTAATCTAGCAAGTATTTTTTAAAAAGATGCACACGATTCATAGAGACACGAAGGACTACGAATTACAGTGAACGATAAACGATTAATGATTTTTCTCCATGGAAAATGGAAAAAAGATGTAAAATATAATAGGTGCCAGCAAAATGTCAACGAAAATAAGACAATGACGTTTGACAGTTTTATGACGTTTTTAATTTACACAATGTACAATAGTAATATAGTACAACATAGGACAGTAATAAAAATTATCAATTATATTTGCACAATTTTACATCTAAAATACATATATATTTTTAATTATGATTTTACTAAATTTTTCACTCAAAGTACAAAATTTATTTTTTTTTAATATTCATAGCATTTTTTAGCTATATATTAGGGACGCCTTGTTCGAGTCTCGAGTCTCGACTAACTCTATGGTCTCTACTATCGACCGCCATTCTTCTGCTTGATAATCAGATTTGTCATTTCCCAGTTGTTATTTCTATTTATTATTGATCGTGGGCATTTTTACATTACTTCTTAAGTTCTTCCTGCTCTTTAATATAGTTTTGTTTGAGTAAAGGCGTGCCATTTGTTACTGGTAAGTAAAATCAAACTAATGTCTACCGCGCCGGGCGGCAAATAATCGCGACGTAAGCATATTTCTGCTGTTCCCATGTAAAAATCAAGTACTTTTGTGATATAATATGTTATATTTCTATTAGTGTAAATTAGTAACCAAGATCAATTTAAAGTAATATTTCGTTACATTATATTCTAAAATACCCTAGGAACAAAAACCTTTCAAGCTTAAAACTAGAAAGTTTTTTTTTTTATAAATTACGTAGTTCCTTAACATATTATACGTTATAATGGCAATGTTATACATTATTATTGTAATGCATATTGACTGGACGTTGTAGGTAGTTGAGTATTCAAAATATGAGGACCGCATATTGTTAATGGCTTTGAACTCGGAAAAGCTTGCATATTATGTTTCTGGATTTTGCCAAAAGCTACAATGGTCCCATTTTTTTTATCCCACTCCCTTGGATATTCATATAAATACATTTGAAAAAAAAATGAACTGCCAATGAACTTCAACATTAATTTCACAAACACTTGGCTTCGGCTTAAATTTCTTAAACATATTTCGCATATCAGATGCTTCGCACATTTTATAAATTAAGATTTCTAGCACAAACACATATATTGATTAAACTACAGTCCATTCTTTTTGCCTTATTAGGCTATGAAAGAAGCTATGCCAGATTGTTCCCACTACAATATATGGAACTGTTGGTTCAGCCCTGTAAATATTCTTCAAATTGTAGAACCAAGACTTGTAGAAAATTTAGGTTATTAGGATAAATTGTTTTATTATTTTGCAAATGTATTAATATTGAATAAATGAAAAATATTATTCTTTATAAATTTTGCTTTTGAATAATTATTTACAAATTTATATAAATATAGAATGTAAAAAACCGATACGGGCAGGGATTCGAACCCGCGACTACTGGGAAACCGTCCCGTCGCTCTACCAACTGAGCTACCGTATCGCTGTCCGTCTCGGTGAATTAAGCATTCTATATGTGATCGTCTTTATCGGGACGGTGGTGACATCTATTAGGTTTCTTTCGAAAATCCTAACCAATGTTTCTAACTTTGCAGTATAGATAAACATTGAAAAGATGCCACTACCGAAATCAATTTTTGAAAATATTTTTAAACATGTATAGCCATGTTAAGCTTATTTAAATTTATATAAATATAGAAATAAGCTTAACATGGCTATACATGTTTAAAAATATTTTCAAAAATTGATTTCGGTAGTGGCATCTTTTCAATGTTTATCTATACTGCAAAGTTAGAAACATTGGTTAGGATTTTCGAAAGAAACCTAATAGATGTCACCACCGTCCCGATAAAGACGATCACATATAGAATGCTTAATTCACCGAGACGGACAGCGATACGGTAGCTCAGTTGGTAGAGCGACGGGACGGTTTCCCAGTAGTCGCGGGTTCGAATCCCTGCCCGTATCGGTTTTTTACATTCTATATTTATATAAATTTAAATAAGCTTAACATGGCTATACATGTTTAAAAATATTTTCAATAATTATTTACAATTTATTGTTATTATTTTTATTTTTTTGGTTTATTTTTTAATTATATATATAACCTGGCCATAAATATCTTTATTTAGAAGAAAAGAAAGGATACTATTAAAAAAACAACAATTGAAATAGTTTCAAACCACTTGTTTAGTGTATTTATATAAATATAAAAGAGAGTAAAAAAAAAGGACCAATGTAGCTCCTGTCAATATCCAAAATCATAATCTGCAAGCTTTTCTGAGTTCAGAATCGGTTTAGTATCCAGTCCTCATATTATACATACTTGACTACCTACAGCACCTGCACTATATTACATTACAATAATAATGTATAAATTCTACAGTATTTTTTTTACGCAGATAATGGCGAATCGTCGACCTCAAGGCAATGGACGACATATGGATTTCGGGCGCAACGATCGCGGAAAGAACTTCCGTGGTGGTGTCTCTCCCTGGCAGGGAGGAGGTCCTGGGGGGGATTTACCCAACCTCCTTCCCTTGGGGGGAGGCCCAACCGAAGCTACCTTGGCCCTGGCTAGCAACTTACTCAACCTTCTCCAGCCTCGCCAAAACCCCGTCCCCTCACTTCTTGACATGCCAATACGCCGGGACTTCGGTCCTAACATGAACCGGTATGATCGAGGTTATGGGCCAAATAGGGTGAGTGAAAAATTCAAATATTTTATATTGCAATTAAATTGTAATTACCTACTAGTATTTGCTTTGTAATTTACAGAAATAAAATATTTTTACTGTACAGTACCTTGTATTGCAATTATGAAAGCTTTTTATTATAAATTATTGGAATATTGAATATGAACTATGTATTGACATACAGTATTTTAACAGATGTTTCTTAAATTGATGTTGTATCCTTATAATAACTTTACAGGTCTTCAAATGCTAACATTGAACTTGCATACCAGGTTTCACTTCATAAGCCCCGTAGTGGCCATCTGCTCATACTAACATATATATATTCCCTTTAGATGGGCAATCAAGGTAATTTCCGGCGTTCGGGAAATTACAATCGCTCTGGTGAGCGTATCAACAACAATCGTAAACCGTTCAGACCCAATGATGGGCCCAGACAACAAAACAAGAGCTCCCCGAAAAAGGATGCCGATTCAAAGGCTAAACCTGTCAAGGAGAGGTAAGGACCAGGTTTCCTTCCGGTACTACCACCGACTTATATCCCATTCTGGAAAAAAAATGCGTTCACCAGGCACTTGTTCGTATTGGCATTAAACTTTTCCCATTTCGGGAACATTCAAAGCATGGAAAATTGACACGTCTTCACCATAAACAGCTGGGCTGTTTATTAGAGTTCTGTTGTATTTGATTTAATTTTGTAACAACATGAACAAAACATCCAATTCCTAACAAACATAAATAGTTCTCTTGAAGATATTTCAGACACCCACAAAAACTTCATACAAACTTAAAAATGTTTATGTTTCACATTTTTATGTATTCTAAAAGCCCATACTAAAACAGCCCCTAAAACTGGTCAACAAGTACACTAAGACCTTAAATTAATCAGTCCTTAATCAATTAAGTTTTCTATAGTGATGATAAGGAGCAAGAAGGATCAGAAAAGCCGGAAAAGTCGGAAGAAGAAAAGAAGGATGCTCCAAAAACCCGCTATGATGATATCAACCCACAGCTGCTCAAATGTCATATATGTAACAAGTCGATGTGGGACGGACGTTCCTTTGAAAACCATCTGAGTGGCCGGGCTCATGCCATCATGATGCAGAAGACCGCTGAGAGCTACGCACTCACCGCTGACACCATGCGGCAAGAGTTCAAGGTGGGTACAGAATATTTAACATTCAATAGTTTACTACAATAATAGTATGTCTTCTGAAAACAATTATTATTTATAGAATCGACATATGTAGTTACTAAGTTAGAAAGATTATCATCTCAACTTGAGTAAGCAACGTCAGCATGATACGTTTTTTAATTATCATTTTTATAATTAATTTTATCTTTACGCATACAAATTAATTTCAATGAACAATAGCTAATCAATTTTACAATTGTATAACAGGGTGTAATTAAAGTTAAATTTTCAAATAATAAACTTAAAGCTAAATTTTCAAATAATAAACTTTCCCTTCTATATATAATATGAAGAAAAGGTCTTCATTTAAGTAATGAATTTTGTAATAATATTACTGGACAAATTACGCAAATTGATCTAAACCCAAAGTAAGCAAATGATTTGCTTATTTTAAGGGTGTTAGACAACGATACAAACATGTACATAGAAATACACATTATTAATACTGCAAATATATTTAATAAACGACCAAACCCAACTCAACATATACACAACACATACATCCGTGTTCATGTTGAAAATCAAACCTGAGTCCCTGTGCGCCGCGATGAGTTAGGCGACTGCGCTAACCACTCGACCTATTGGGCGGTTGCTATGTATATTTGAGTATGATAAAATTAGTATCGCTAAAACTATTCCTGTAACCTGTTTTCGAATTTTTTTCTTAATCCATTTACGAAGGATAGCACCGTTAACTTTATGTATAGACAAAATAAAAATATTTTTTCTAGATCCGGGAAATGAAGCGTACACGTAAAACAGGTCAACAACCTCCCCGCGAGTTCTACTGCGCGATGTGCGACATCTACGCCGGGGATGGAGCCATACATCGCACCACCGTCGGACACCGCAAGCTAAAGAAATATCTGCATCCCACTTGTACTTCCTGCCACAAGGAAATGCCCACTCGTATCGAGCTGGATGAACATAGACTCACGGCCGAGCATCTTAAAAACATGCAGGATAAACAGGAGACTATTTCCAAGCCGAAGCCTGAAGGTAGAGTTGTTATAGATTTATATATTTTATTTAATTATTTCACAACACAAGAAACATTAATGTAAATTAGTAAAAAGGTTCAAGAATTTGTTGTTTGAAATCATTGTTAACTTGCAGTTATGGTGATATCAACACTGAGCATGGAGCAGACCTACCTCAGAGATGACCGTCAGCGCTGGCGACGAGAGAGACACGATCGCAAAGATGACAAACCGGTATTTACTATACAAAGACAAATAAATTACAATTTACTAGTTTCTTCACCCATAATCATAATCTTACATAAAGAAATTGTTTGTGAACCCATGACTCTACTTTTATCTGCTGAAGAATCCATAATACACAAAAAAAAGGTTCCTATACTTAAAAAAATATTAAGATTTATTATCCTGGAAACTCGAATACTATAGCACCAATTTTAATATTCTTTCTATGGTATAAGAGTAGGGCTTCCAATCCCGCAGCTTGCATCTAATCTCGGTATTTGCGGGACTACAAATTTTCAATCCCGCGGGATCTCGGTATTTACGGGATCCCGCATATTAAAAATATTTATACTTATGTAAGGCAAACAAAAAAAAATAATTAATCAACTAACACCATATTTAATTAGGCATTAGGTACTATTAGTATGAGATTAATAAAAATCAATAATAAATACTGGAAAACCCAAAAAAATCTATCCTATAGAAAAAAAACAGAAAAATATTTAAAAAATCAAACAAAAACCCATTTTTAACTCAAGACCATGATAATTACTTAGTTCGGCCATTTAGTCAGCTTTCAATTGAAATTATTTGGGAAGGAAAAACAATATATCTAAAATGTCGCCTGCCATACTATTGCGTATTTTGGAGACAATATAGCCGGCACCAGAAAAGGCCCTTTCGGTTTCTTCGGACTTTTCAGTCCCGCAAATCCCGCGGGATCCCGCACCCGTAATCCCGCATCATGCGGGATTGAAAAATGACGCGGGATCCCGCAATACCGAGATCTCGGTATTCCGGGATTGGAAGCCCTATATAAGAGTAAAAATACCTCTATTCTAGTAAACAAATAGACAAACTAAAACTTACACCATATTTTTAACAAAGTAAACAACACTAATATGATATCGTACCTTTATTTAACCAGGAGGAAGGTGAAAAAGAAGTAAAGAAGGAACAAGACTGTGAACCAGAAGCAGATGTCAAACAAGAGCCTGAGGAGAAGAAGGAACTAACAATTGACAATGAGAATACAGTGTTGGATTACAAGGAAGGAGATGAGATTACCAACATCACACCGGAAATGATACCTGCCTACAGGTAAATATATTTTAAAATGTTTATATAAAAAGATATTACATTTGTCTAATAAAATTGTTTCTTTCTCTTAAATTTCAAATACAGTGAATGGTCATTAGTTGTGTAAAATATATATTTAACAGGTGACCAACAAATTACATTGCTTTATCTACCTCCATAATGCCAAGATAATGTACAAAGAGACTTTAGTAAATTCATAATTCATCCAGAGTGTATTTAGCCTATGCATTTTCAAAAGTTAAAAAAAAAAGATATACAAAAACTTGTAATCGGAGTTAATACAGTATAATGAAAGTCACTCACACACTCATTAATAGGAGTTTTATGTTACTAACATAAAACTGTAAAAGACAAAAAAAGGAAAGGGTGAGTGAATGTAAGAATGGGAACAAAAAATGTGTTAGCGAGATTAGCTTATTTGATATTTATCAGAGGATTTTGATTTTAATGACACATTGTCCTCAGCACGGATCGCGGCGTCGGAGAGTCGTTCCTTAGCGAATTCCGTTGCGTCCAGTGCACGTTGTGCCGCAAGCTGCTGGACGGAGAGGCCACGGCGCGCGTGCATCTGCGCACCTGGAGGCACCACCAGCTGTTCGTGCGGATGCTGCACGAGCGCGCCGCGACGCATGTATGTACCTCACCGACTACACTACACACACTAACACGGTGCCACTGGGTCCATGTTGCCACAGAAGTACATTCCCTCTTTTGAGACTGGCAACGCTTTCGTACATCCTCTGACTTTACAAAAGACCTAAGGCGCCGATGATCACTCACAAAAAAGCGATTGCTTGATTATTCTACACAAATATATATACAAAAATAATAGCATGGTTTTGCATAGCCTTGTAATTTCTAATCATAATTTATTATTGTACTGGCATTTTATTTATTTGTATATTCAAAGGTATATTTTATTTTCTTTAGATTTTCAAATGAGTTTATAGTAAACCTCTTAGAACTATCCTTACTATAGGCTGTAAACAATTTTATGTAACCAGAACCTATATTACACCAAATTCTTTAAGATGATAATAATAATACAAGACAATTTACACACATTGATCTAACCTCTAAAAGTAAGCAAATTATTTGCTTGTGTTAAAGGTGTTAGACAACAATACAAATACATAGAAGAAATACACTTTATAAATACTGAGAATATATTTAATAAACAACCAAACCCAGAAATCCAAACATCTATGTTCATCACATGCATGCCTGTTCCTGTCAGAAATCGAACCCGAGCCTCAATGTGTCGCTATACGTTAGGCTTCTGCGCTAACCATTCGACCAACGAGGCGGTAAATGTCATTATATTATGTAATTATTCTTCCTACTCATAATTAAACTATTAATTAAACAGCAACAGCCTGAGCCGGTCAAGCGCACCATCTCAGACGACTCTGGGACCTGGAAGCGCAGAAAGACCTCCAAAGACGACAAGAATGGACTTGAAGATATTAAAGGTAATTAGTTTATAGTTTATGATTTTTAGAATGGGATTAAAGTTTTTTTTAATTAACATACAAAATTATTATGATTAATTATCATATAAACAGCTAAATAGCAACACTAGATAATTAACTGTTATTTTTCAGATGAACCAATCGACCCACAGGATAATGCAGATGCTCTTGGCGATATGGCGGCTGACGAGCTAGAGGATTGGGAGCAATCAGTGGATGAGATCCTCAAAGATGAAATCCTCAATAATGGTTAGTATCAAATATATTAGAATTGGTTGATGTATTACTATATAATAAAAAAAAATCAATCTCGTAATTGCAAGTCATGATATTTAAAACAAAAAAATTATATAATTAAAAGTGACTTAAATATACATATTGATGTATCTGTATTTTTATTATTAAGAAAAAGAAATCAAGACAGAAGCTGCACAACCAATTGAAGATGAATTGTTAGACGAACCAATAAGTTCATCTCAGGTCAGAGGTAGGGAAGGATTCTTTTAGAATAATATGTACTAATATAATTTTAGTGGATGATAGAATTTTCAAGTAATATTAATCTTTCATCCATTAAAAAATAACTGCTTTATTTTATTTAATTTTTCAGTTAACAAGAAAGTATTGGATTAAATTCACATAACCAAAAAGCGCTTATAACTAATCCAAGTTGGTGGTGGACAATTGTTTAATACGAGTTTAAATTATATCTTTTTTTTTTAATAATTAAAGAGGACAAAGATCCTGAACCGGAGGCCAAGCCAGAGAAGCCCCCGCAGGCAAAGGTGAAGACTCCACAGAAAGCGTCACCTCGAGGAAGAGGCAGGCGTCGTTTCTAAGTTATTAAAAATGCTAGAATTGTTGAAAATTTATTAGTTATTTATTAATTTAAAAAGCCACTCTAAATGCTATCTTATATTAAAATAAAAATTAAATATGAAGTGAACTAATAAGTTAATGTGAGCATATTATTCTAGGCTTCAACAATTCTAGCTTATTATACCTTGGTATAGAAAATTGTAGTATTAAAATAAAAATAAGAATTATTATACATTTTTTCTCTGATTGTTTAGCCAGTTATCTGGACATATAACAATGTTTATATAAGAAAATATCAAAACCATTGTTTATAGATTAAAACAACATGTTTTTAACACAAGTAAAATATTAAATTAATTTGGTAGTAATTATAGCATTTAGTTTCCTAGATCTTGGTATGAATAAGGAGAACTCTTGTCATACACAATAGTTATGGTCATTGATGAATTATCTAAATAGCAGGTGTAATTTAAATTTTATAAATAGTCTTCAAATAATTCATAGAATTTATGTTTAGTATTAAGTGAAAAAATTTTAATAAAACATACTTGTTGCACAAAATTTTGGGTTACTTGGCATTAGTCATCAGCCTTATTAAGTTAGACATAATTTAATTCTAGAAAATAAAAGGTTTACGATTTTCTTTCTACTTTGTAGAATGTTTTGAAATAAGGTAAGTAGATTAGATGGCTACTGTAGACATATATAACATATAACTAATATGCTTATTATTTTTAGTATAAACAATTATCTCTTCTTTCTTTTCTTATATCTTGTAATTAAATATTGAAATTTTCAATAAACTATTTAAGTACCGAAAATGAGTTTTATTTATTTATCCCTAGTTTCTTTAGTTTTGCAAACTTTTCCATTTAGTATTTTCAAATCAATGTTTAATGTTCAACATTGTCTATGTTGAACATTTTGAATAGACAGACAACTGGTTATCTTCTTTGCATTCACACAAGTATAAGGAGCAATATATACAGAAATTATGATTTTTAATTTGGCCCAATAGAATAACAGACTGGATTATGAAGCAAAAATATTATTATTGAACATATTCAATAAGAAGAAAAGTATTTTACTTGTCTAACCTTGATGACCATAATTTCAGCATAAAGAGTGTTGGCAAAAATAAGTTTGATGCGTTAAATTTACAACACTTGAAAAACTAAATCTGGCATTATACACTATAAATAATATAAATAAAAAGAAGGTAATATAAAACATATATGTATTTACACTTTCTTAACTTATATTCTAAAAACAAATATAAACTTATTTTTTCTTGTTCATCAAACTTTTTAATAATTGTGTATCACTCAGCTGCAGTTTTTGTCTTTTTTTCTGTTTTGGAACTGATTTTAACTTGGGTTTAGCTTCACTATTTATTTTCTGCTTCGTTTCTTCAGGTTTTTTAATCAACTTCTTTAATGCAATATCTGTTTTTGTTACACTCTTGACAAGAGATTCACTTTTTGCGGTTTCTTTTAATAAAATTTCCTTTTGAAAAGTAACTTTTTTCTCAACATTCAATTTCTTTTTCAAAATTTTATTTGTAGAATTTTTAGAAGATGCATTTTGTTTCTTGCTTAGTTTGTTTAATATTTTCATTTTATTTTTTCCAAATTTCACCATCTTGTAAATTACAAAGCTCTAAACTTTGTGTCTTGTAAATAAACACGCGAGAAATCAAATAACAAAATGCGATGGTCTATAGTAGATTCCAGATTTGACATTAGCTACTGTCACTTCGTAAATTAATGATACCAATATACCATACATAACCTAATAGTGATCACACAACAATCGATAAACAATCGCGATCTTATGTTTATATAATTATAATGTTGGTGTGCCAATTAGATAATAAATTATATATTTTTATTAAAATAAATACATTATTATTCATAACAACTAGTAAGTTATTAATGACCGCCACTTATTTTATTAAAAGCTAATATATTTCCTTTTAATAAGATTAAAAACAAAACTTATAATAAAAGAGTCATAACTAAATTAATCGATTCAGAAATATTTAAATTCTCAATTTACTTAGTTTCGATTAAGGTAGTAGTTGTTTAGATACTACTATAAACGAAATGAATCGATTCAGAAATATATAATTTCCGTAACGATTAATTTCGTAGTGTCACTATTTAGTAATTGTCATTACGTGGTAACACTGAAATTGTCAAATCTGGAATCTAGGCCCGTGGCCACAGCCCTATTAAAAGTCCGACTAACTCTGAAATCTTAACTCTAAACAAATTTATATATATATTGACTCTAATAACGTTGGTGTTTTTCAATTCAAATTATAAAACAATGAATTTAATAACGCCTTTGAATCTTTTGGTTCTTTAAATATGAAATTAAAATATGAAAACATTGTACCACTTGTTATTCTAAAGTAAAATAATATTGATGGCAATATAAATTTCATTTTAGTCTTTGTGGACGGAGTCACGAGTGACAGCTAGTATGAATATATATATATATATATATGACGGCGCGTTTATTGAAATATGAGCGGTTAATCCCGAATAGGGTAGTAGGTGTCGCCACTGGTAATGGCGGTTGTCATGGAGATAACAACTGTTGCTAGAAGTGCACATATGCTAACCTATTGGCTCTAAAACCAATTTAATCTTATTGATTGTTTGTGATATTTTGTTAAACAGTTAAGAATTGAATAATAACGTTTTGGACAATACGAGTATACTTCTATTTTTGTAAATTCCTATCGTTACAACGCCCATTATGAACAATAACAGCCAAGACCGCTATGAGGCTTCTCATGACGCTCCTACATCAGAAGTGGGATTACCAGGGACGAATAAGGAACAGAATACAAGTCAGAACGTTAATATTTCTCAAAATAACGAGTGCGAACGTTGGAAATATCTTTTTGAAGTGCAACAAAATAATATGATGGAGTTAATTCGCGCTATACGAGAACCATGTGCATCTAGTACTAAAATAACATTACCAGAGTTTAACCCTGACACTCCTGAGTACGACGCTCGAGCGTGGTGTGAAACCGTGGACATATGCTTACAAGAAAAACCTTTTTTTCGGCAGTGATTTAGTAATCACAATGAGCAAGACACTCAAGGGAACGCTAGATTTGATGCTGTTGAGACACCAGCTGCGAACTTATGGCGACTACTCAATAGAAGTCCAAGATACTACCTCCTCTCAGCAGCAGGACGCCAGCTCGCAGAAGAAGACAATTACTGCAACATGCTTCAAGTGTCTGGAACGAGGCCACATCGCGCCGCGTTGCCCCAGTGCGGATGTCAAGGGATGAATGTTTAGGGACTTTTGCAATGCATACAACATTAACCTACATCTTATAGCTACCGGTACAAGTCGTTCAAATGCAAGTAGAACGTGTCATGTCCACATTAAAGAATATGTTAACTGCTGTCGAGGTAGACAATAATAAGTCATGGCAAGCTGCACTGCCTGATATACCGCTATCCATCAACTGTACTATGAGTAGGGTTACAAAAGCAAGTCCTTTAGAATTGTTAATAGGAAAGGTTGCTAGGCCCCTAAACTTAATGACATTAGATACAGATGACAGAAGTGGATTTAAATCTTATAAGAGAGCAATCGACACGAGCAATAGGATTTAATGCTTCTTTGGAGAAAGTAAGGTTCGATAAAAGTAAAGCAAAATTAAAAAAAGTTTGAAGTAGGTGATTATGTGCTACTTGAAAACCACAAGCATAACCAAACCAAATTTGACCCAAAATTTAAAGGCCCTTTCAAAGTAGGTGAGCTGTTGGATGGTGACAATGGTGACAGGTATTTACTTCGGGCCCTTGATTCTTATAGGACATATAAGTACGCACACGACCGTATACGGGCTATGCTCGAATGTTATGTTCCATTGGAGTTGAGTGGCGGACTGGAGAATCCAATCAACCAAATCTAGTCAGAATGTGCCGATGACGGCCATGGTAAGTAATTACATAACCTTTGCATCCTACTTTTTAGTCTAGGAGACAATGGCTAGCCTGTGTGACATCTGGCCTGTGTGGCATCTGGCCTGTGTGGCATCTGGCCTGTGTGGCATCTGGCCTGTGTGGCATGAACTGGCCTGTGTGGCATGGACTGGCCTGTGTGGCAAAGACTGGCCTGTGTGGCAAAGACTGGCCTGTGTGGCAAAGACTGGCCTGTGTGGCAAAGACTGGCCTGTGTGGCAATGACTGGCCTGTGTGGCAACGCCTAGCCTGTGTGGCAACGACTAGCCTGTGTGGCAACGACTAGCCTGTGTGGCAACGACTAGCCTGTGTGGCAACGACTAGCCTGTGTGATAACGACTAACCTATGTGGTAACGACTAACCTGTGTGGTTGCAAATAGCCTATGTAGCATTAACTGACGTATGTGACTACATTTCGTAATACTTAAATTTTAAAAAAAATGTAATTGCTGTAAGTTATATGACATGAACAAATGAGAATATTGTGTGGTCAGGAAGACCGATCGCGATATAGTATAACGCGCTATATTTATTATCCACAGATGAGAATGGTACACACGAGGACGTGTGACAATGCAGGACGGCCGTGACGGCGCGTTTATTGAAATATGAGCGGTTAATCCCGAATAGGGTAGTAGGTGTCGCCACTGGTAATGGCGGTTGTCATGGAGATAACAACTGTTGCTAGAAGTGCACATATGCTAACCTATTGGCTCTAAAACCAATTTAATCTTATTGATTGTTTGTGATATTTTGTTAAACAGTTAAGAATTGAATAATAACGTTTTGGACAATACGAGTATACTTCTATTTTTGTAAATTCCTATCGTTACAACGCCCATTATGAACAATAACAGCCAAGACCGCTATGAGGCTTCTCATGACGCTCCTACATATATATATATATATATATATATATATATATATATATATATATATATATATATATATATATATATATATATATATATATATATATATATATCCACATATATTTCAAAAAACATAACGATCTTCCTAAAGCAGTTGGGTAATAAGAATAATTTTCATAAATAGTTATTTAAATCTTTTGTGAACCAAACGATTAAAAACAGTAACTTCCGTAACAAAAACGTAATCGCGCTACAAGCTATGTTATGTCACAAACAAAACCACGTGCAAAAGTTAGTATTTCTGTGGCTTATGTGTTATTCTCTTACATAAGTTACAACATTGCCAAGTTTCATTAAAATCTGTTTAGTACTTTTGGCGTGATTGGGTAACAAACAACCATCCATCAAAACTTTTGCATTTATAATATTAACTTATAGATGATTAAAATGCATAATTTCGTTAATGAAAATGTACAATGTTGTTTGAGAGGAAAGAGGAACCTCTTTTCTCTTTCTCTATCTTTCTCGCTGGTTCAGGTGAATTCAAAAATCATTGCAATCATTACCTTTTTTTTTTGACGGTGGGGTAACCCTTATGGGCTTCCCTAGGGTGTCATCCTGGTCTGCATCGCAATGGTGACATCGCGGTGTTGCCTCGCGTCCAATCCAATGTAATTACGAAACAACCCGGCCTGGTCGGTTTTTGTGTTAGACGACAGGTGACGTCGCCTATTTTCCTACCCACCCAAGCCCGACGCTCTTAGGTGAAGATCTTGTAGATCTACTTCTCTAACTGTAGATCTAACTTCTCGTCCATTTCCGAAGCCCAAACGGTAATCCAGGATGAGGTCCAGGTACTTTATGTACCACTTGGACATCAACGTCACCAACGCGGATCGTGAAGCTGGGTGATTTTCTCCCTCGAAGGAGACGATGGTGCGATCATAACCTAGTAGAACCCAACTGTCCTACGAAATAGCTGGCTGCAACGAAATTTTAGAATCGGATGGGTTCCGGACAGAATATAAATGACAAATGTAGAGTGATTATAAATGACAAAGTGACAGTCTAAAATTAAAATAACTAGGTGATCAGAGTTATTTTCTATTATACAATTTATTTGTTAAATACTATTACTAATAATAAATTAATAAAATAATAATATGTTATCTATTATTTGTGTCTGAAAGTCTTAGCAATTAAAAGTAATAAAATTATTTTGTTTTTCATTCCAACAAAATATCAATAAACAAAAAGATAAAAACGTTAATTGCTATTTTGAGTGCCTTTTTTAGGTTAAAATATACATTTATTTTGACTATAGAGCAGGTTCATATGTTTCAATGGTGACCAGTATGAAGATAATGAATAAAAAAGAATAAATGACAATTTAAAAACAAGAAAACAATTTGTCTAAGGATAAGTGTGAAGGGTAGAGATAAGGAATATGAACTCTATATATTAAAATATGTCTTCTATGCATTAAATTAACAGTTTTACTTACGCATTATAATATAAATTAAAAAAAGGTTTAAAATCAAAGCCAGTTACGTTAATTTAATGATATCAATTAGTTATAAGATATTTCTATCTGCTGGCAAATTTATAAACTGGTGGGAGAATCATTGTAGATATTTTTTTGGTTGTAAATTTGTTCTCCATAGTGTTACTTCCGAATTGATGATTCCAACTTCACGTATTTTATATTATAAGCAAAAGGATTTGGATTCGGTAAAATTAAATAAATAAACAACATTTATCGAATAATTTATTATTGTCACATTGCGTCTGTAAGACATCGCAGAGCGTGGAACAGAAACAACGACACACAAGAGCACACCTACATTCAATATGGATCAATTAAGATAACTTAGTGAGCAAATGAACGTTCCTAGTAATTATTAAATTGGTATCAAAATATGCCCATAGACAAATTATATATTTTTTTCACCGATTAAAGCTGGGTCGTCCTAATTCGAATCTTGGCAGTTAATTGGAATGTCACTGTTAATAACTAAAATAATATTTACAAATAAAAAGATCTTATACATTATTAAAATATGACTTAAAAATTATAAATTATGATTTAATACATCTCTTTGGGAATATTTTAAAACACAGCCTTTAAAAAAAGAGTTTGTGCAAAATGTGAACTAAAATGTTTTTATTTAATTTTATTATGCGTACAAATAACGTATTTCATCTACATATAAAAACTACGGACTTAATATTTAAAGATATTGTCCTGTTTGAAGTCGCATTAAATCTAATATAGGAAAAGTAATACGGAGAAAAGTATTGTACCAAAAATAACAAGATATACAAACTAAAACGCCAAACAATAGGTACCGTGTACCATTTAAATAATATTACTTCGAACAAAAACACTTATAATTAATGGAATATTTAAATATTTTCACTTCGTAAATGTTGCTAGTTATTTTTTTATAGTATTTTTTCAAACATTTAAATCGTTAATATTAATTGAAATATCAACCCAGTTAAGATAAATGTAATTGTTATACGTTCAAATATAAAACGTATAACAGACGCTACACTACAACCACAGTTATATCGATATATATTTGTCCATCACTCAAGCACAAAACAGTCAACGATCCTAAACATTATTCAAAATACATTATACAAATGTGTACAACACATTAGAATTTGTAACTCTCATATATTTTCTAATGTAAGCTAAATACTGAGAACCCGCAGCGGGATATGTAGAGCCGGTGTTGGTCGATTTGTTTACTGAAATAAATATAGATTAAATATAATATTACCTCTTATAAGCAACAAATTATTATAATAAACTGCAAATTACCTTAGTTTTTGGTCGCACAGATAAAGTCAATTTTTGAATCAAACGCGTTGCAGCGTCTGTAAATAAAACAAATAAAAATTTATATGTTTCGTGGTGTTTTTATCGACATAACAGAGCAAACAGAAATACACTTTATAACCATATGTGGTCAGATTCGTATTAGAAGAAATCATTAAAAAAAACATAATATTATACATCAATAATAAGTTCTTATTGGAATATTATAATTAGTTTAGTGGACCAATATCCAAAGTACTTTTGTTTAAATATTACAGGATTTTTTCTGTATCCTTTGATTCAATAGTATAGGCATATAAAAATAACTAGTTTAAAAAACAAAGTAAATCAGAATGATAATAATAATATCAGGACAAATAAAACATTGATTTAACCCCTAAGTAAGCAAATTATTTTCTTGTATTAAGGGTTTTAGTCAACGATACAGATACATAGAAATACAGATTATAAATACTTTGAATATATTTAATAAACGATCAAATACAGACATCTATGCTCATCATCAAATACATGCCTTTATAAGGGATAAAACCCAATATAAAATATATCATCGGTTTTATTATACATTTACATAAAGGAAAAACTTTATCTCGTGTTCATCTTCTACTTTTTGTTTGGTTTGATAGGTGTTCTACAAGGTTTGATTTTGGTTCCGTTTTTATTACATATGTTTTGTTTTATATATTATTTAGATTTTTTAATCAAAATTTCTAATCAATGTATCTAACGTATAAAACAGTCGCAGGTTTGAGTCCTGCCTCGTCGATGAATTTATTAATTCTAATTATATAAATAAAAAATAGTAAAACCTACTATTGCGTTATAAATGTTTATTGGAGTCAGTGTGTGTCAGTGCGAATGTTCTACGTTCTTCGTTTAACATTAATCTGTGCATACCTTTACTGGCTTTACACGATATAAAACTTTGGAACGTACTTCCTGATTCACTTCGACGAGCCCCCAACAGAGAGCTTTTTAAGAAACGTGTCCACAAATACTTTCTTGAGATAGTATAATTTCATTAATTTTTTATTTCACTTTATCAACGTAGATATGTGAATATATGTATTTATTTGTATATGTGTATCTATGTTTATGTGTCTGTATATATATATATGAGTATGTATGCCATACCAGTAATTTGTATGTATTTATAGATAATATTTCTGTGGCAGTATATTACTTTTATATACTCTTAATTACTGTTACATGTATTAGTTTACAACGTGTATGTATAAGTAGTTTTATGGACCTCATTCCATATAATTTTAATTGTTTCTGTTTTAATATTGTGCCCCCTGATTTATAGATTTCGGTTTACTATGTACTAAGACTACATGGATTATGTCCGCCATTTGTATTTTTTTTATGTGCAATAAAGATTTTATAAATAAAAGTAAAATGTACCCGTGACGAATCCGAGTCCTGTGAGCCTAGTCTTGGGCTCCAGCAGCAGCAGGTAGACGGGTACAGCCGTGAGGATCATGAGGCAGCCGACGCCCGTCTCCGCCGGGGACGCCCACGCCGGGAACGCCACCACCAGCACTGTGCACGCTATGTACACCACTGTGGGAGTACACACACACACAGACGTTACACACATGTCCGTCTATTGGATGTACAATACTGTAATACTCAATTATTATTATTATTGCAACTCATTGAATCTACTGATTTAAACTGACATTAAATTACTTTTCGTAGTTTATTTATTTTTTCATAATATATTCTATTAAATTATTTTTCGTAGTTTATATTTTTTTTATATATTCTAATCATCCAAAATTTTATAATGTTTCAGTACAGCCCTGTACAGTTTTGGCGACAGATGATCTCCCTGACATACCCCTTTCTTTATTTTTAATATTATGCCTATTATTTCAGGCTATAATATTAATTTTGAAAATAATTACTTATTAGTATAATAGTCGATTGAATAAGTAATCTTTTGTTTTCTAAACAGTCGTTGAATAAATTACTTTTCCTTACTGATTGTTATCAATACTAAATGAAATCAAATAGTTTAATTCATATTTATGAAATTAAGTAAAATCAAGTCCGTACCTGGGAAGAACAAGTTCACTTTGATCGGCCTCTCCAAGTTGGGCTGCGTGTATCGTAGTACCGGCAGACAGAGGACTGCGGCTCCTATACTAAGCTATAAATAAATAAAAATTATAAGATTATTTGAAAGGGTCATTCTATAAAGTGCCTTTCTTAATATAAATATTTTGTTAAAACAAATATTAACCACAAATATTTCTCACTAGGGTGGCATAGATTCACTTTATGCATCGATTTTACGACGATATGAGGCGATAGTAAATCTTTCGCTGGGCTGTATTTTAGGAAAAGTAAATACATTCAACCGGAATTTGAACCTGGAAATTTCGGGCTGTGCAAAAAGAAGCGACTATCATTAATTGTAAACCTATCCTTACCCAAGTGGCAAATCCCACGTAGTTGATGAGTGCGAAGATGTCCGAGACGGTGAGGTACAGCAGCGACAGCAGCGCTACGGCGAGCACGGCCGGCGCCGGCGTCGCGCGACTCGACACCATCGTCAGCGCGCCTGGCATCTGACCCTGCGCCGCGCCCGCGTAGAACAGTCTGCACACACGCACACGTCACACATAATATACACAATTGCACACACGCGCACACATCACGACACACACACGCAACATCACACACACTACACACAAGTAGTAGTAGCGTAGTAGTGATACTTGAGACGAGTTACCCGCCATGATAATAAGTATTGTTTCTACATAAGGTATAGCCAAATAATTAATTTTAGAATCCACGGTGTAACTTAAAACATCGTGATGTTAAGGTTTAAAGTAAAAATTGTAAAACTGACCTGGATGAAGTTAACAGAACGCCGTTGACAGCTCCGAAGGTAGAGGCGGCCACGAACAACGGTATACAAAGAGCGAACCATCCGAACAGACGCTCTGAGAAGGCCACCGCGACCGCTGCTGAACCTAACACCTAAGAAGAATTTAAATAATTAGATCCTATGTTTAATGAAATAACTTGATAAAGATAATTTTAATGATTTCATATTAAGCTTTTAATTTTAATCCGATATGTTGAAAGTACTTCTTGCCTACTCACCGTAAGTAGGCAGTTTTTTTTTTCAAGAAAGAAGTTACTTTTAAGAAGAGTAGAGTTTAAGTTTATTGGAATCTCGAATATAGATTTTCGTTATTGAAGTTTCGTGAACCATGATAACAAGAAAATAAATGTTTCGGGTATTCAGTTCAGAACAGTTCCCGACGCGAGTCCATCATACTAATAGCTCATAAATAGGAATAGGTACAGGCAGGTAAATATATATTTAATTCTCAAAAAAATACAATGAAGACATAAAATAAAACAAGTTAATTCATTTGCTGTTAAAGCATTAGATGATCCCACTGACCTCAGCTGGCGACAGCGTGGTGTAGAAGGCAACATTAGTTAAGGTGTAGACGACGGTGACGAGGGCGCAGGAGATGGCAATGGCTCGCGGTAGATTACGAACTGGATCCTTCAGCTCCTCGATTATGAAATTCAGGTAGTTCCTGAATTTAGAAATTTAAAATCAAATCAGTCATTATTTTCATTAAGAATGATGTATTGAGCTTAAATAAATCAAATACAAATTTATTCAAATGTATGCGGAAGCTGTATGATCTTATTGTGTATTGTAGGTTATTTAGTATATTAGTAGGTCTGTGCTTTAAAAGTCAAAGCTACAGTTTTTACTCCTGTAACGTGTTAACGACTTTGGTTTTTTTTTTTACTCAATATAATAAATAAGACCAAGGAATAAACCATAGTGCTTTCTTATATTTCTCCAATCTACCATTAACATCAAAGTTAAAATGAAAATAATTATTACGTGAAAATTTTGCTAAACAAAAGCACATAGTTATAAGCCTCACCATCCATTGTAAGCGAATAATCCAGAGTAGAAAGATAGAGCTATAGAAGTGACGTCATTGGTTGTGCCTTCAAATGTAAAATGCTCTACTTTTCCTGAAAATAAAATATTTTGTTTGTAAAATAAAATAAAATATCTATATTATCATAAATTGGTTAGGATTTTGGCAGCCTAGGTGATATCGCCTACGTCCGGGTGCAAGCGATTATACATAGCATGCTAGATTCATCAAAGAGAGATGTGATTTAGTATCTTAATTGGCAGAACGACGGAAGGATTTCCCAGATATGACAGGGTCGAGTCCTGCCGGCGGCCAATGTCAATTAATTTTTTATATCTAACCATACTTAACAATAAACTGTTCTATCTAGACTTATAAATTAAAAAAACATTTTTTTAAGAGTAATGCAGATTTACAAAATTACTAAGAACAAACGATATTTATATGTACTCTAAGAGTTTTAAAGTTTTAGACAAATATTATACAGATAGGAATATCAAAGAAGAATCTAGAAGTACTGCATAATAACAATTTTGATTCTAGCTTTTGATATGAGAATTATGTAACCGAAGCGCACCGGATCGCAGCAATCATCTAATAAGACGGTCCTGCCGCCGACAGCTTCCGAGAGTTGAGGAGATTGAATTAAGTAATTAACGTTTTTGGACAATAAAGCGCTTTTTGGGCTGTTTTTTTTTTATTTAATAATAGACCTATTAAATAATTTACTTTTCTTATGTATCTAAATATAAATTGAAGAAATTTTTACATATTTATATATGTCAAAATTTCTTCAAATTTTATTGCATAATTAAATAAGTCGTTTTCCACTAATGACTTTTAATCATTTACAATTGTTACATATAAATAATATATGAACACATATATGTAAAGTTATATATAAACTGTCAGGATATCTGTACATCACCAACATATTTTAAAAAGGACGCGGAAGACGTGGGTTCACAACTAGTTAAGAATAAGAACGATATCATTTTACGGTCGTATTTCTTTTATTAGAATAGAATATACCAATTATGTTTTCCGTCAGCGAGTACAAAGACTCAATTTGTGGGACAATTTTATTTATATCTAGCCATTTATAAGGTTCAGTTTGCTTTAAGAGGGTGTGCGTTGGACAGCAGCTAACGAGTTTCGAGACATCAGTAATTCAATAATTTGAATTGAAATATACTTTACTTTCCTTACCGAGAAATTATTAATTAATATTAAAAAAAAAGTAATAAATGACCTAATTAGAAGTTACCATCAAATCCTTACCTTTAGTTAGCTGGTATATGCCAGCAGCGATGATTATAAACAGAGCTAACAGTTTAGCATACGTAAACCAGTCTTGAACCCTCGTCGCCGCCCGTATCGACCAGCAGTTCACGAATGTCAATAATACTGTGAAAAGTTAATATATGCATATTTTTAGATGAATTGGTATTATTATGAAACTATGCTTTAAATGATGTCTTACATATACAACAAGCCGCCAATAATCGCGTAGCGTCCTCTGGAGGAACGCACTCTGGAAAAATCGGCTTGAGCACGTACGTACTGAATGTCAATGCCACGATTGCCTATTGAAATAATGTTAATAATCATTATAAAATGTTCAGAATACCGTTACAACCAGATCAGTGAACTTCATGGAGCATTTTTTGTTATCTTTTTTAAGATATATCTATTTATCTATGTCTATTCCGAGAGAATTCAATTTCACTACCATAAATAATGGTAGAGCAACTCGGATTCAATAAGAGAACATAAGTTTTAATAAAGTAGAGCCCCTCAATAAATAAAGTCCCACGTTGGGTGCCAATACTTTTAATATTGACTCTGTCTCGTCTGTGAATTCATATGCAATCGTATGTTTGTATATGTCCTTAAAATACTTTTAGTAACAAATACTGGAAGTGTAACACAAATGTTTATAAAATAACTATGAAAATTATACATAAGGTTTAAATATGATTAAAAAATATAACTCAATTATAATTACGCTCCACGAAATTTTATTATAGATAAAAAGAAAGTAACTAATAAACTTTTATTTGTTATACAGTGCGATTGGAGAAATTCTAAATACGTGTTATATTATTAGTAAATAGTAGAGATGTTTAATTATATGAATAAAAATTATAAAAAAACATAAAATCTTCTACCGTTAAATTTCTTTTAAAAGTAAATTGATATACATATTTTCCACAGCTTGATCTCAAGCTGTGGAAGAAAAGAAAAGAATCATAAGACGTTTAAGTACATACAATACATAAATATACAAATAATACATGATAGTAAATACATATTCTTATTGTCTATATTTACGTAACTTGGTACGTAAACGATATCGACGTGGTGAGTGACGTAAATAAAATGGACCAAGGTTAGTAAGTCTGGTAAGGCTTCTCTTTGGTTAGATAAATAAACTGCACATAATTTATGTATTATGTGTAACTTAATAAGATTACTATTACGAAAATTACGATTGTAGTTTACGTTTGTATTATAGTGCTTAAGATTAATTTTGAACTTAAGAGGAAATTATCATATGTAAAAAAAGTAGTGTTTAATATGAAGAAAATAAAGATCACAAATAGCCAGTAAAAAGAATACTTTTTACTGGCTATTAATAATGACTTTTAATAAAAAGCACCATTTTTTGGACTTTTTTACCAGTTCTATTATTTTTTTGGACCAATTGTTATCTACGGCCTCAGATAATGTAGAGTTGAGGTAGATTGTCCCCGGTCTATTTTTAGCATTGTATTGATTCCTACTAAAAGTTTTGCTCTCTCAAGCTCTTTTGAATCAAGGTCGTTATTATTCACGTATTCGATCTCGTCTAAATAACTATACAATTATTATACGTTATACACTTTATATCTATTATATACTTATACATTTAGTGTAGTAAGACCGCCCAAATCCTCTCAAGGATACCGGCAAAACCGGTAAAGTAAATACTAGGATCCCCTAGTTCACTTTTTACCACTTTTTATCACTTTTTACCACTTCTCCGATACACTTCAATGGTAATTCATCCATCAATACGCATTCCAAAGGTTTCACATCTTTTTTTTTTTGTTTATGTCTATGCTCTTAACCCTGTCGGCTATTACAGCGTCACCGGGGGAACGGGAGGGTTCACATCGGACAGGCGGTCAATCTTAAAAACTTTTGACAAATCGATTGCAATATGTCAAAATTGTCATATTGCTAATACTCCAACAAATTGGGATAAGGGTAGTTTGGAATTTATGCTGATTAAGTCGATTTTATTAAAAATTAAATAAAAAAATGAGAAATTCATCAATTTTTAAAATTGTAACCTAAATCGGTATTTACGAAAAGATAATAATTTAAAAGTGGGACGTATAACTTTTTTATACGCTGAGTTTGAGCCATTAGCATTTTGTGATTTTCAAGAAGCACTCACCTTGTAGTGATCTTGAAGCTATGTTGGGTGATTCAAGTACAAAATAGGTTTATAGTTTTGAATATACAAGTTACGAACGTGTTTTATTTCAAAGTTTATTTTGGCGCCCAACGTGGGACTGCGGAAATAGGACCATGATAATTCCCTTACCATTTTTTATTGTTTTAGTCTGCCTTAATATTCATTGAACCTTGATTTCGAGATAAATTATATAAATAACTTGATGTGCACTACAACTTACCGTAGAGCAAGGTCTGACGATCATACATTCAATCCAAAGTCTCATGAAAGCTGCAAAGGGTCCAAACGTTTCCATTATGTAGGCGTAGTCTGCACCACTCACTCGTATCATTGTACCAAGTTCCGCATAGCAATAAGCACCTATCTGCAAAAAAAATCGATAAGCACTTGCAACTTGCACTTAAGAAAATATTTACACATACTTATACATCTTTTATAATTAAACCGTATTCTTGTAAATATAGGTAATATGAAAAATCTAAATTATTTCTATGTTTTTCTTGTGATTTACATATAAATATTTTATTATTATTATTATTATTTCTCAATATATTTATTTATCTTGACATTTACACTTCAAGGTCAAATTTAATTATTTTTTTATGAATCTTTATCCGAAGAACAGGTTTAGTATGTGTGTTTTATGTATTTGTCAATAATTATTCTTAAAACATATTATTCTTATTTACAACTTATTTATTTCCTTAAATTATTTAAACATTTTTAAAAATTGAACCTTGAAAATCATATTATCTAAAATTATAAAGAAAAATTTAATCTAAGAGATTTAGGATATACTTATGATGAATATACTTATTAAACGTCAGACTCTGGTTGCACGGTTCCAAAGAATGGCTAACGGTTGTTAAGACATTCCATGGAAACTCTTTAAACTAAATTTAAAATCTCGATTTTTTATGGTTTTGTCATTATTAAAGATAAGTAATAACACTATATTATTATCTCAAATCTATATTTTTAATATGTATTGCTCGATATTTTCACTTGCAAACGTGTATCTAACATGATAATTTGCAACGATTCGAATCAAAACAGTGCTTAAATACATATTTGTTTTTTTATCACTAATACTGAAACATGATTCTAACAGTAGCTGTTATAAACTGCTTTATATTGCCGAAATATTTAATTGGAGCGTAAAATCGATCTCAGGGACATAATAGTTATATGAATTAAGATATTTGTTGAAAGAGATCAAATGAACAACTACGTATACATTATTGGTAATTATTATCGCATCAATACTCTCGTGTTATCAATAATGTATAATTAAATCAGTGACATTTGCAATTTTTATTATTCTATAAAAGAATAGAATGATATCGGCCATGTTGGTATTGCGGTCGTATAATATTACAATCAATGTTTAGAGTAACCTATATATAATTATCAAGTACGTTATCGAAATTATCGCAAATAAATGTCACTAAATGCTAAATGCTCTCAAAGACGTCCTGAACGACATTTCGGTAAATTTGCCAACGCGCAAATATGTCACTCTCCAGCTTTTCAATAACCATACAGAAAGCTTAGTTTCTATGTAACAAAAGACAAAACATATCTTTCTCTCTTTCACATCTAAGGAACTGATTTTTCTATAATAAAGATGGTATTATTCTAATATTCCTCACTATATGATATTTTTCATTGTACAAAGCATTAGCGTGAACTTACTTTATATTTGACAAACATTAATAAAAATTCCCTAAGGATGTTCTTACAATTATTAACAAAACAGTCTCTATATAATGAGCTCTGTTTAGTTTTAATGAAGTGCCTCGGGAAAAGATCTTACGAAAACCACAATATAAAAAACAAAATTGCTCAAATTAGCCAACTTTAAAAGTAAAATTCTCAAGTTTGTTTTTATATGCATTTTTGATTATTATGAAACAATTTTTATAGTTTTATTTATAAATTACTGCTTTAAAGGTAAGAATGAAAAGCTTTTTAAACTAAATAATATATAAATAAGAATATCATTCGAGGTATGAACTACTAAACAAAATACCGCATTTTTGGTAAACCTGTAATCAAGTTAATATACCTAACCGGTTTTAATTTTATTCTGTCAATTGACTGACCTTGAGTCGTTACACTTGAACTAGAAACAAGATCTTCTCTTCCTTTTCTTGAATTATTATTATCAAACAACTGTATTTTATGACTTAATTTAGCGAAACTAGAATCAGTTATCAATATTAAAATAAAAATATCACGCTTGGTATGGTCACCTTAAGTTATTATTAATTAAGCTCCATCGGTATGGATGTATATTTATACTATTAAATTATTATAAATATTAAATCTTTATTAATTGTTATGTTATTTCTTTCCTCAAAATATTTGATGTGTAATGTTGTAGATGCGTACGCGCAGTCTTTGTAAGTGTTATTATGCCCCAAATTGTTCAGCTGACACTGACTTCTTAACAGTTGTTCAAAGAGTGTTAATACTGACAAATACTACAGCCTACAGTAATGACTATATTATGTCCCAATCAACAAGACATTGGTATATATTTTCAGTTTCAAGATGAAAAGTTAAGTAATAGAATTAAAATCTTTTATTTGATTATGATAATTTTTATGTACACCAGTGTAGAATTCTTAGGTTGATTATAGGTCAGAATAAGTATAACATGGTTAAAGATATCCAAGAGTTAATTAAAATTTTAAACATCGTATCTGTTTAAGGTTATCATTAAGTCCCCATTGGTTGGCCCCATCGTTTTTCATAGCAGCCTTGCGTAAATCCTGTTATAAAGCTCTATATACAAAATACAACCACGAAGTCTATTAATACTTTTTTTTTATGAAAACAAGTATATTAAAAAAATAGCAATAACTAAATCTAAACAGCTGAAAATGAAAATATTCCTTGCAGCTTAATTAGAAATGACGTGACAATAAAAGTCAACAATACAACTCTGATTTAAATCATTTTATTTATAAGCTTTTCGTATATGAAGTATTGTTGTGTATTTTTTGTATTCCCAAGTTTCAAAAATCATCTTGTTGCAATAGATATAGACTGTTTTTACAACTTTAAGAGTATGAAAATAATCAAAGTACAATAAAATAACGCCCTTGTATATAATAACTGAGAACACGCAATTATTAAGTATTAGTAGAATATGAATTGAGAATATTGGATTTGTAAGTGTCGGTAGAATATTTATTGCTTTATACAAAAAATAAAAAAGCTTACTAATAATCTTATATACGTCGTCAAATCAACATGTTGGATATCGCTATTTATAGTCCGGGAGCCAGTGACCAATTTTTGAATGAGAAATTTTAGAATGAGAGGAAATCATTAAAAAAACTTTTTTTTTTATTCGTGCGTGGGAGGCTGCCACTGCCTTCTCCACCACCAGAGCAGCAGCTGACGACCGCGGAGCTTCATAACACAACTTTCTATTGCAGTTTACAAATTTTCACTCGGGAGGAAATTCATGATGAAAATTGGTTACTGGCTCCCGGACTATTAGGTTATGGCACGGTGCGGTATACGAAACATTAAACATACATTTTTAAAGGTATGCAGAATGAGGTGAGCAAAATTCATCAGTTGCTGATAAGTAAGTAGATAAGTCACTGCTAACTTATTTATAGATCTAATAATGATAGAACAGAATCTCGAAATGGGTCAGTAATGCGTGTCTTAATCTTATCCGGGGTGGGGGGTGCAAGGGTGGTGCAATGGGTTTCGGTATACTTAATAAAAGGAAGCGGAAATACGCCCGTTACTTCCTTCCTAGCAGTAGTTCCGTGGTGAGAGGCGAGGGCATCCCCTCTCACTTAACATAGGCCTGCGTGGTGAAAGTTAAGTTATCTGGATGTGACATTCATGTGAGGTGGTGATGCCTACGTAAACGTCACCAATCTGGATGACCACTCTACCAGACTGGATGGTACTTATAAGTAGTTTTCCAATGTATAAAACAAACAATAAATGGTTGGAAGCAATAGGTCTTATTGCAGTTTTATTTAAGAAAAAAAAAACCTTATTTTTGTTTATGTAAAAAGTAGAACTCTGAAGCAATTATTTTCATGCACCTAGACAAATATTTTTAGCCACGCCGGTCTACTCTTCTGCTCAAATCAAATTCCTAAAATTAATAATTTATTTTTATATTGAAAAATCTTATTATAAATTGTTTAATTTATTTATTATTAAATTAATGATTATAAAACTTGACAGAAATGACGAAATGTTTAATATTTTTCTTGTAAACAATTAAAACGGGGAATGCCGGTACTACCACAAAAACTCGTTTCTCCGTTACGAACCTCCGTGTTTAAAGTTGTATAAAAAATAAAAATGGCATTTTAAATAATTGGGTTTTTAGACAATATTTTGTTACATATTTTCCTTGAAATGTTCTGAGTACTTTGTAGTTAATAAGGAAAATGTTTTATAGGGGTATACATTAATATAAGAAATTTATTTTGATAATATATCTTTATAATTAACTTCCGATATTATGAAAGATACATTTTACTAAATTTGAAAGTGTAGAAAAGAAATATTTATGACATAATATAAAAACAAACCTAGCGTCCATAAGAAATCCTAAAGTACAGTCTAAACTACTTTTTTAAATATTTTTTGTTTTTAAATATATAATACGAAGTTCCATCGTGGCTGAAACTTAAAAGAAAACTGTACAAACATAACAGAACAAAAGGAGTTTATATAAAAAGATAAAAAATGTTACGTTACAATTCGCGTTACAGCTGGCCGAGTTTTAATCCGAGGTCATTGTCATTACCTCTCACTTCAAAACTAGACGCTTTTGAATCAGCTTCTTCTGTAATTTACTAGATTCTTATATATATGTATCAAAATCACATATGTATTTATTTAAGTCTTATTTAATAAACTACAATGAGCGCTTTTGTTGGTACCGACAGCATAAAAATGTAGTATGTAAAAAAATATCAACAACTCAACTAAAATATATAAATAATTTAATTAAAATTAAATACATTACATACATGCATTAAATTGAATAAATAATATGTAACATCCTAGACATGTTGCATCAGAATCCAGAGAAACTTCAAGGAGTTATATTTTTTTTACAATTACCAGCTTTTACCAGCAAAAGCATTTTTAAGAAACATAAAATATTTCTCAGTGTCAAAAATAATTTCCTAGAAATCTATTTTTATTTACAAATACTATACCACAATTTAAAAAAACGTACGAACGCTTGGTTTTTTAAAAACCACTCCCTCATTAGAAATTATTTAATCACTGTGTCAAAAGGGGTTTAATATACATATAAATAATATACACAAAGAACACCCAGGCTCAAAACAACAAACCGTAACTCAAACAAAAATTCCGTGTGCTAATCGCACCCACATACTTTGGTATAGAAGTCGGGTTCACTAACTACTACACTTAACTTCTTATAAAACACACAGCGATGATAATTGTCAAATTGATGGCATCCATACATAACCATACAAATTACAGCCGCATTAGGATTTTTTCTAGTTTAGACAAAATGTTTCGCAAATTGATTTCTTTTAATTGGACTTTGATGTAATATTTACGATAAGCAGAAGCGACCAACCAACGGTTAAATTGTTTTATTTCGGACACAATTTGTAGGTACTGTTGTTAATGTTATTCTTTACTTTATTTATCACCCCCCCCCCCCCCTCCCGGTGACGCTGTAATAGCTAACAGGGCTAACAGCATAGACAGACATAAAAAAAAAATAAAAAAAATAATTAAAAAAAAAAAACTATTTATCACTAACTATGACACTTCCCAATATGCATATTTCTACCAGTTATCGCTTTACAAGAATTATTAGTTACAGGTTATTAAAACACATACATAAATTAGATATACAATTGCAAAACTTTTTGGTAAGAAATTAATCAATAGGTACATGCAACATTACTATCACTCAATAAAAAATAACGCGGAGGTCAATTTTAGCAAGAATTTACCTTGACCCAGCAATTGTAATATCGTTTTACATTCATTAATATTTATTAATACATTATTTATTTATGTATATTTTATCAATAGTCGTTATCTTGTATAACTGTCTCGTTTTTTTATATTTAAATATTCATTATTTCTTGTTGAAACAATAATCCATCTTCAATACGAAGGATAACAGAATGTCTAAATCCAGCTGCGTCAGAGTAAAATAATCTCAAAGATTATTACACGATTTTTCATCAATGGATAGATTAATTATAATTAACAAGGGTTTACGCCTATATTTCTTTGCTTCTGTGTATTTTTTTCCAATTGTGATGATAATTGACTAAATCAATACGAGTTGTCATTTTAAGTCTTGTATAAGACAATCTATGAATGAGTTGTTCGTGGGTTGTAAAATATTAAAATTAAATCTTACCATACTAAAAACTCCAGATGCCACCCACACAATGAGACTAGCGTTTACTGATCCAGTATATTTCAGAACCCCAGTAGGTGACACAAAAATGCCACTACCGATAATCGAACCTACGATCATTGTGATCCCATTGAGTAGAGACATTTTAGCTTCCAGCGCACCTTCATTTTTATCTTCTGGCTGTTCTTGATCTGTTTTTAGGATTTCAGTGTCGCCTTCTTCTAATTTTCGTTTTGGAGACCTGGAACAATAAAAAAACGTATTTAAATTGTAGTGTTCTATAAATCAACTGATATAGTTTTATTTAAAATAATCAACATGGAGATAGTTGAATAATTTGATTTAATTTGAATTAAGATACAAAATAATTTATACTATCTAATAAGATTTAAAACCGAAGCTATTTTAGAAGTAGGGCATCAAACATTTCCGTCTCTACGTCCATATGATTGTATACAATTGATATCAGAGTGCAGTGAACTAACAGAATCTTATCACTGACCTCTGACACCTGATATAAATAAACGACAAATTAACACATGGCCAAATTACTCTATCTTTTTAACTTGTTTAATTTAGATAAAGTGTTTTTTTTTCTGAATTTACCTACTATTTTCAGGCTGAGTCTTTAGTTATTTTTTAAACTATCCTTTTCCTAAAAATAACTGATTATTATTACTAAATTATTATTTCCATCACATAATGGACAGCGTACATATTGTATGACAAGGGGCGGAGGAGATGTCCTTGCGTGACCCCTTTCTTTGTATTACAATCGCCCTACTAAAGTTCCTTTGAGTCCATTCACTAAACATCTGGGAACACGACTCGAATACTTCTCACAAGGCATTCTTATACAACAAAACATTCCATTTGGAACTTCTGAATGTAACGTAACTAAGGCCAACTATTTTTCTTCTTATAATATATATTATATATACATATATATAAAATATATAAATATTATAAGTACTTATGTTAACTGTTTATATATGTGTGTATTGACACAACGCACTGCGTTAAGATTTAATGAGTAAAATACCGAGTCTACTTATACTGAGGTTAATCTTAAAAACCTCAATTAAAATTCTAAAACAAGCACTATTTACTTTAATCTATTTTTCTTATCACATACTATTTAATAAGTGTACAACACTTACAGAATTTGGGACATTAATTTTTATTTTAAATATTATTCTTTTCTTCTTCTAACTAGAAACTTAAATTTATTTCGACGTTATAAAATAATTCTAGAATTTTAAAAATGCAATGTTGCTACGAGCGTAGCAGCGCTACGAGTTTTTACGTCTTTGACTTTTTAAATAAAAGTTTTTTATTACTTTTGCATTATTTTTTAATGTATGTTTGTGGTTTTTTTTCCAACTGCGGGTGAGTGTTTTCCATTTTGCAATGACATTTCGTCACGTTTTATTGTACTCAAAATGTATTCTGACGTTACATACTAAATTGCAAAAAGGAAATATTCCCTATCAAATAGTAGTAATAGTATAGTATAAAAGTAATACTAAATCCGATGAAATTCTTAATTTATAAGCTTTCTAAATACATATATACTAATTGTATCTTTATAATATTATTATTTATTACGTCCTAAGTTATTAAAATATAAAAACTTAATTAAGTTATGCAAATATGTGTAGACAAAATGAAAGGTTCGCGAAAAGGTCAGCCTTGTACACGGGGTCAAAGTAATATAGCTTAGATAATAATATATCTACGAATTAATCATAATAAATTTACGCTGTATTAAATATATTCTAGTATATTTATAAAACTATGACAAAAATATACATACATATTTTTGAAGAGCTATAACTTTATTAGACACGGCAATCATTTCGAGTGAGTTCGAAGAGACTCAGCTTCCAACAAATCGATACCGCGTGGCGATGTATGAATAGTCTTATTTGTGGTTTATATTTTATATATTTTTATTAAGTTTAGTTTTATATTCTTATTTTTATTTACTATTTCATGCAAATTATATATTAATATTGTTAATAAGTGTATAGGTTTTTATAAAACACAAAAAGATATATAAAAAAAACAAAAAGATCAATTCATATAATAATTAATGAACTATACATATTTTTTGTATTACATATATTGTTTATTTTATTTTTTGAAGTAAGATTCAAAAAAATTCCCTGAAGGGTAAAGTATGGAAATTTTGTCAAAAGTTACATCAGCCTTTATGGGATAGCACTTAAAAGAAGAGTATAAAAGATATATTAAAAAAAAACACTTTATTATTAAAAGAATATATATTGAATGTAATAAAATAGACTTTTATTTTACAAACTTTACATTATTTTTTATATTGGGAATCATTTAGGTATATTTAATTTAAAAGTTTATATATACAATTTATTACATTAATTATAAAAATAACGTCTAAATTCTTTTAATTTATTTACTTATTAAAATTATGATTAAACATATATTATTATGTCCCTACCTAATGGTGGAAAACCGTAAAATAGACGTCAAATTAATTATGTACTATATTAGGTTAATTTTTGTTAAAATAACTAATGTAATATATTTAATAATTATGTTTATAATACATCATTTAACAAAAATCTAAAGGTTAAACATAAATGTCAAAGGTGAAACCAAAAGTGCCTAACATAACTTAATTTAATATCGAACGATAAAAATATTTATTCCCAATACTCACATTTTATTTCTTTTATTATTCCAAGTCAAAATAAAACCTAAAAAATCACTGCACTGATTTTCCCGCCTTTTTAGACTGGGGCGACTAAGCCCGCCGAGAAAGATTGCGAGACTGCCGTGCGCCAATTAGGAGTGAGATGGAAGAACACATCTACATAAGAGGAATAGAGATACATACATCGTATTGAACGAGATTTAGGGTTGAACGAGGGTGGAATTTTAGGGTGTTCTTTATGGAAACCTTTCAATACAGTCATAATCATTGAATAAAATCTCATTGGATACAAATTACAAATAGAGTTTTATATGTACATTGTTATTACATGCTTTATTAAAATAAATGTTATAATTTAAAATGAACTTGGCCTCATTTATTAATAAAATAAAATAAATCTTGTGTAATAATCGGCTTGAAGGTCATGTTTTAGTTCTATATTTACGTTAAATTAGTTTTCGTTTTAGTTTCCTTAATTTAAGCTAAATTAATATAGTGCTAGACTTAAGTTTGTGTATAATTCAAAACCTTCTTTTTTACCTACAAAATATTCGTAGGTACATATTTTTTATTTAAAAAAATTAAATAATCATGACTTGGTTAGAAAGAACAATAATAATAATAAATTAGTCCTCAAATTTTTTTATGTTGAACGTAAGGATAAAATATATATATATATGTATATTTCATATTTTCTAGCTTTTTGGCTATGTTAACCTAAATATAGGTTTTTTTTAAATATTTTTTAAAAGTTCCTCGATCATTGTTTGAAATTGGTGCGGAATAACTGCTAATATTTGTATAAATTGAAAAAAATGTATATTTAACAAACAAAAAATACATCAATGGTTTGAAATTATTCACATAAATAATGAAACTATCTATACCTACCTAATACCTACACTTACTACCCTACCTACCAATAAAAATTCAAATGTCATCAGTCAAGTCTTGTCATTTGTCGATTGTCAAATGTCAATAATACTCTATTAACAATTGTCAACACTCATCCCCTCAATGATCAGTTTTCATTAACGTTATATTTTTTCTTTATATGTATTACGTTATTTATAATTTCCTTGTATTTTTTATAGCTTGTGAAATCTCTGGTATCAAGTAATATACTATACTTCAGTTTGTATAATGTCCTCTGTGGTTGTGTGTACAAGTTTCCAACTTTAGAATTATATGAACTAGGAAGTATTTCGTATTTTAAATTAAATAATAAATAAAAAGCAATGGGTGATAGCGCCAGACTTTTGGTACTATATGGAAGCCAGACTTTCACTGCTCAGGAGTTAGCTGAAAGAATATGGCGTACTACGAAAGTTTTAGGTTTCAAAGGTCCAGTGCAGGCCATGGATGATTACCCTATATCCCGACTTATTCAGGAAGAATTCGTAGTCTTTGTATGTGCTACTACTGGTCAAGGAGACGAACCTGACAACATGAGAAGATTCTGGAAGTTTCTTTTACGAAAAAGCCTACCATCAAACTCATTAGTCAAACTTAAGTTTGGAGTCATTGGCTTGGGCGATTCTTCTTATACTAAATTCAACTTTGTTGGAAAAAAGCTGAATAAGAGACTCATTCAACTTGGTGCTAAATCTATTCTAGATATAGGTGATACATATTATAATATAGGTTGTACTGTTAATGCTATACATTCTAAAGAATGAAATACTCTTTGATAAACTTAACATGGCTAACAATTTTATAAAATTCAACATTTCTTAAATATATGTAATAAGGCAAAATACCTAAATAATCAGCAATACACAGACATGAATATCATTGCAGCCTTATGTGATTACCAACATGATCTGGGCCATGATGCAGTGCTCTCACCCTGGCTTAAAGACTTCTTTGCCGCTATGAGAGTATACTTTCCAAATTTACCTATGGACGATATACAGTCTTCATTCATTCCTCGTTGGAAAGTGTCAGTCATCAAACCAAATTCTCATCAAAATGGTACAGCATGTAGTGCTGATATATATTATAGAAATGGTCACAGAGATCACTTTTTGGATGCAACATATTTAGAAATTGAAAACAATGTTAGAACCACTGATGAGTCACATTTTCAGGTAATACAATTCTTTAATAATACAAACACCAAAATAATTAAATAAGTAGAAATCATTAGTTTGTATACATTGCAAGATTGTTTAACTGAATTGTAGGGAGAAGATTTTCTACCATTTCTTAGTGTGGAAAATTTCTACATATAATAAAATTGTAACAAGCCCAAATAGGTGTACAATAAATACATATAAAATAATTAATGTAATATAAATCAGTTTTTTTTAATAAATTACTAAAAAAATACATTTTCAGGATGTAAGACTAATAACACTGAAAACATCAGATCAAAAGGAACTTGATTATAAGCCAGGAGATATATTCAACATCCGACCTAGAAACTGTTGTGAAGATGTGGACGACCTGTTCAATATATTTGAAACACATAATATTGATATTAAACCTCATTATAAATTGCTAGTTGAAGAATATCATGATGGTGAGTAAGATAAGATAAAAAAGTTTGATGATATATGTGTTACACATTTATTATCTGATTTTTAAATTGAAGAATGCCATATTTATTATTTCATTTTTTTTTCATATTGAATGAGATTATCAAAACTAATTTTTATTTATATTGTAGTATTTATTTGTGTATACAAATGGTTTGAATATATACTTGTAAATATATAAGTTACAAATTCAAGTTTCTCATAACACCATTTAGCAACATTTTTAATTTTTTTTTTTATATATTTCAAATACAGAGTATTGTTTTATACTAGTTTCATTATCTTGTATCTTTATGATACTTTAGTTAGTTTTAGGTAAGTTAACAAGGGTATTCCTCAAATAAGGCTAAAATTTTATAAAAGCAATATCGTAACGCACAACTGTCAAACTACACGTGTTTACGTCAAAGTCAGTGTCGAACTTGAAAACAGAAATGTCAGTTAAACAATCATCCATGTGATTTAAATATAAAATAGTAATAGAAAATAAAAATAGTTAAACAAATATTAAAATAACAATAAAACATGCTTCGGCGGCAGGCGCGTTTGCGCCGTGAATATTTGTATAGAAAATCAGTAGAAGATAAACAAAAAAGTATTCAGGCAAAGAAGGATCAACTAAAGCGTAGTTTAGAAGAAAACATTCCAATTCATGGCGATTTACGAAAAGAAGCACTCGCCTTGCAAAAGAGAATAGAATTCGAAGACAAAGGTAAGTAGTTATTTTCTTATAGTATTCTATACGAAGTTGTCATTACCAGATCATAAAGTAATGGTTAGTATTGCTATGCATTTGTAAATTTGTACAATCGATTTCAGAAAAATCAATAATATTATCCTAGAAATATGAGATGCTATGAGATATATTATATACAAATAAAAAAAATATATATATTTTTAATTTAAATAACAGCTCTGAAATTATTTACATTTCTGAATAATCGCTCTATTCATTTTATTTGTTATAAATTAATCATATATTTATTGAATAAAATTTGGAAGGTCCTGAGCGAGCAGCAGTAATAGGAGGGTTCAGTGGTGGAGCTAACACTCAAAATTCACAAGATGATGAGTACAGATATGCAGGTGTTGAAGACCCCAAGATTATGATAACTACCTCTAGAGAACCCAGTGCCCGACTAAAGATGTTTGTCAAGGAACTGAGGTAGGATAATTGTAGTTTTTGGTAAAGATCGACAATTATCTATTTTCAAATAATAGAAATATGAATACAAACTCATTATATCAGTTGACAGCTAGGAAGATGAATTCTCGCAGGTTTGAGTTCTGGCCAAGTTTAAAAAGTAATTATGTTTTCAGATTAATATTTCCTAACAGTCAACGCATGAACCGCGGTGGCTACGAGATGTCACAGCTGATACATGCATGCCGGGCCAATGAGGTTACCGATTTCATAATTGTGCATGAGCATAGAGGTGTGCCAGATAGTTTGGTAAGTACATATTTAAAAAGAATATGTAGGGTTTATATTTATAAAGAATCTTTAGGATCTTCCAAAAATTTAGTTTTTGTTAATTAATCAGTAATAAAATTTTAAATATAACTTCATTTAAATTTAATGCTTCTGTCAAAATTCATATACATAGTTACAATTACAATACATTATTTTTATAGTAACCAATGTTTTATTTTAGGTAATCTGTCACCTGCCTTATGGACCAACTGCCTCATTTACACTCTCCGGAGTTGTGATGAGACATGATATCCCAGATATGGGACCGATGTCTGAACAATATCCTCATTTAATATTCCATAACTTTAAGACAGCTCTTGGTATGTTTGTTTTTTTTATTGTAGCACTTATTTATTGTTACTATATGTAATAGAAATATATAAGCAAGGTAATATTATATATTATTGATTTATTTGCAGGATTGAGAACAATGAGTATCTTAAAGTATCTCTTCCCGGTACCTAAAAGTGATTCTAAGAGAGTTATAACATTTGCCAATAATGATGATTATATCTGCTTCCGACAGCACACATATAGAAAGGTATAATTTGTGATTGTATCTTTGGCTTAAAATAGATTTAAAATATATTATTTTAACAATATCTGTGGAACATATAGAAATTAAGTTAATGCACGAATTATACTAACTATGACAATTCCAGGCCGGCAAGGACATAGATCTAACAGAAATTGGTCCCCGTTTTCAAATGAAGTTATATGAAATCAAGTTAGGAACGCTAGAATCGCTAGAGGCCGCAGACACAGAATGGGCATTACGACCTTACATGAACACAGCCAGCAAGAGACGATTCCTCAGTGATGAGGATGGCTGGGTGGAAGAATGATTTTAATAAAAATATCCTAATTATGACATCTTTTTTATTTAAACGATCTTTTGACACTTCGCTTTGTATTATTTTCGTAGCTAATGTCATGCAGTGTTAAGATAAATTAACAATATTTTGTTAAAGGCTTTACTACTGTTAAATGAAATGGATTAGTTTCATATTTTTTGTAATAAAATATGAATATTATTAAAATTTACAAATACATATATTGTCAATAACATTATTATTATTGATCAGCACAAAACTGATTTATTGAAAAAATAATAGTCGTAATAAGATTGTAATTCACCTTAGATACCCTACTGCCAATAGAATGCAGAAATTGGATATTTTGCACTGACAATTCAGGATCGAATATTTCGATCTTAAGTATCAAAAAGTGCATTGAAATCTTTAATTATTTTCGGCTATATATATTTACTCAGTAATCGTAGAAGCTTCTCGCTTTACTTTAAGTTAAATGATGTTTTAGACATGCCGGTCCAAGACTTTCTGAAGGAACCCTTATCTCTTTATGACATAGCTGAACAATATTGGGACTTAAAGGGGTATCCAACGCAATATGTCTTCTCTCTTCTCGCACTCGTATCTGAAGACAAGTTAGAAAAGGAAAAATGTATAGAGCTCAGCTCTCCTGAGGGTCAAGAAGACTGGCTCAATTATTGCAGAAGACCGAAAAGAACAATTTTAGAAGTGAGTTGATTGTTTTACAACAATCTCTATATATAGGATTAGCGTATATATAAATTTAATAGTTTTATTTCACAAATATATATTTTTTTATTATACTCTTTACAGGTACTACATGATTTTCACAAATCAGCATCAAAGTTAACTATAGAGATATTATTTGAATTATTTCCTACAATTAAGCCAAGATCCTTCTCTATCGCAAGTAGCTGTCTTTCATCGAAAGGAAAAAATATAGAACTTCTCGTAGTGGTTGTGAAGTATTACAGTAAATTAAAGAAACCAAGGTTAGGTTTAGCTTCGAATTGGTTAAAAAGTCTTGAAGTCGGCGACAAAGTCTTTGGATGGATAAAGAAAGGATCCCTGAAATTCCCGGTGGACATAGTAAGAACAATTTTTATAAAAATATGAGGATATTGGATTATTTTTTTTTATAACAATTTTAAAATCCTTTCCAGAACATTCCACATATTTTCATAGGTCCAGGCACAGGGATAGCCCCTTTCAGGAGTCTAATACAAGAGAGAATAAACCTAGGAACTGCTCACAAAGATGTTCTTTTTCTTTTCTTTGGTTGCCGATACAAGGAGAAAGACTTTCACTGTAGAGAAGAATTGGAGAAGATTGTTAAAGATGAACAGCTTAGCCTGTACTGTGCATTTTCAAGAGACCAGGAAGATAAAATGTAGGTTTGGATCTACTTGTATTATTTTCAACTTTACAAATAGTTTACATTAGAAGTTTGGTTAAAAAACCCATTATGAGATACCAGATTCATTTTTTTATAAAACCTCATGTTTTCCATCAATTATTTTATATAAAAGCTAATTTGTCGTTTACAGATATGTCCAGCATAAAATATCTGAACTCTCAGATAAATTGTGGCATCTAATCAATGATAGACAAGCTTATATTTTTATATCAGGTAATGCTAAAAATATGCCAAACAATGTGAGAGACGCATTCATAGATGTTTTTAATAAAAGTGGTCACATTGAGATGGGTAAAGCAAAAGAATTGCTCAATAAAATGGAGAACAGTGGAAAACTGCAGGTTGAAACTTGGTGATGGAGTTATATAATATGTATAATAAATACAGTTATAGTTGTTAATATGATCAAATTACAATTAATGTAAATAACAACTGACTTTTATTTACAATAATTTTGAATTGTTTATTATATACAACAATGTTGATATATTTCTATATGGTTGTAAATAAAAATGCTTTGCAAAGAAATATTATAAATTGTTTTACTTTCTTTCAATACTTCCAACATATTAATGTATGAAGATCACATCACATTAATTTTTTACACAAGTCCATTAATTTTTTACACATTTAAACTTCACATAATACAAATCACTTCACTATTTACTTTTCAACTCTTGATAGGAAATCATTAACTGATTATTGGGCTAATATAACTAACTACTAAGTCCCCATAGTTTAAGGTTCCCAGCATCACGCTTTCTCTCAGGTGGTTCCTTATCCTCGCACGCAAACGCCACAAGGTAGCGAGATGGATGCCATGCCACAGTGAATGTGGCTGCCTGAACTGGTATCTCTGCCACTTTCTCTCCTGATAGATACATAGCATACATTTTTAATTATTTTTTGGACAATGGCATTATTATTATATCATATATTAACCAAAAAGTAGCAAAGTCTTTTGAGCATTTTAATTTTAAACAAATAACAAAATTAAATGTGCATATCTTTCTTATATTACTCCTTAATATTTTCAAATTTTATTATTACTTTTAATATGTTATCATTAACAACAATCTACAAATTTTCTTAACATTTCATTAAGAAAGTGTTTATTTTAAATGTTTTTAATTATTATAAACATATTTTAAATTGTAAGGTTGAAAAACAAACTAAGAATTGATTTTAAATAAAATTACCAGTTTCAGTGTCCCCTATATCTATAATGTGGTCTTCACTGGCCGATGCTAACAGACGTCCATCAAAACTGAATGACAGGGTCCTCACCGGCCACTCCAGCCTGGTAAATTTAAACTACTTATCAAAATTTCCATTTTACAAAATATTTTTTATTTAGAATATACTACAGCTATAAAATTCTATCAATAAATAAGTCATTATATTGCAAACCTGGAGAAGACTCGCAGACAAGCAAGCTCATTGACATCCCAAAGAGACACAAGAGCATCAGCAGAACCAGTAGCAAAGTATCGGCCGGTAGGATCGTGTTCTATGCAGATACAAGTTCCGGGGTGAGCCTTCAGTACAGTCTGCAGTTCTAGGTGGGGATAGCTGTAGAATAATAAATAGTTAAATATTAAAAATTATAAAATGACAACCAATGTCAATATCATTCCCTTGTATTTACTAGATCATTTTATGAATTTAAAATGAGCCAACTGGTGACCAAAACTGGTTAATATTTGGTATTAAAAAGTAAAAAGTATTCCAAATTTATCTATACATCTTAAATATGTGTAGAGGTTGTGATATACCCAAATAAGATTTTATTATTTATGATTTATACATAGAAGTTTAATTCCATACAGTTAAATTTAAAAGACTGACATCCATGCTGGATTTACTTACGTTAGTATGTGAACACAGCCTAAGCCATTGGTCAAAAAGAACAGATCTGATGTGTTGTTCCAAGAAATTTCATTTACTTCAAAGTTGAACTGTTCTTCTACAACCTAAGGAGATATTTCATTTTCAGTAAGAAATTGATGTTAACTAATAAGTAGGCACATAAGTAACAATATTAAATATTCTGACTATCTATATAACACCATCTTGCCTGAAACTAAGTAAAGCTTGTACTATGGGAACTAGAATATAGATCCTAAATGAACCCACTCTAGAATAATAAATATATCCATCAAACAATTTCTTTTCAGTATTGGATTGAATCCACAACCAGTAACACTAAATGGTTTTACTGATTATTTGCCTATGCTTACCACTTTGTAGTTCCTAGTATCAATAAATGAGACTAAATCTTCTTTGTTACCAACAGCAATTGTGGCACCGCTAGGTGACCAAGCTATGTTGATGTTCTCTCCCTTTGTAGATATTGCAGCAGCACATTTATGTGTTCTGAAAGGACATGGTAATATAATAGCTAAATTAATTTACAAAAATATTCAATCATTTATATTCAAATAACAATACAAAATAATAAACTATTCTTTTGGTTTAGTTTATCATGTGTATATATGTATGGATATATTATATTGCTAGTATTTACCTAGTGTCCCAAATTCTGACAGACTTATCTCCGCTGGCAGTGCTGAGTAAGTCCGAATGTGAAGCGTGCCAGCACAACTGGTCTACCGACCCCGTATGACCTCGGAAAACAAAATCTTGGGCCTAAAATATTTGATAGTTTAATTAAAAGGTTATCAATTAACTAAAATTACCTAAAAATTAACAAAAACATAACCTTATTTTGTATACATACCAATCTATTTCTTTCTAAATTAAATATAACAACACTCTTGTCAAAGGACCCTGACGCTAATTTCTTTCCATCGCAGGACCATCCGACGGAGTGTACTTTCGAGCTATGAGCAACGTATTCTCTCACAACATTATGAGAAGCAAAATAACTTTTTAATTCCGATAAATCCTCGATCGGAGTTTGAGTTGGTTTGGAATCCTTCATAGTAACTTTTGAATTTTAGTACTTATACTCATTGATATTTCAATTATAAATATTAATAACTATATTTTATTATAGTATATTATGTTGTATGTATTCTTTAATTATTGTTTATACTATTACAATTTACTATTTAGTGGCAAATACTTGGCAAGCGCTTGATTCTTAATCGGTGGGCGCTCTCCGGTACAAAACACAAAATACAAATGGACATTGACAAATGTCAAATGACAACTTTGTCTTATGACTTAAATTTGAATTTAAATTTTAAGTTTTAATTTAATTTAATGAATTACTGAAGACAACTGAGGTTTTAATTTAAAATTCAGTTCATTCAGTTCAATAACTCTATTTTGTCACTGCTCCGAATATATTCCAGTAAACTGAACAAAAGGCGTTAGGCGTGTTATTATTAGTCGGGTTACGGGTAATGAGTTATGAGAGGGAGTGGACGAATTTACGACAGCAGGGTATTATATAAATAAAACAATAATTTTATTATAGTGATAAATATTATTGGAACAATAAATACTTTAATTAATAAGTCACGATTATGTAATCAATGAAAGCGAATGAATGAAATCTTTTCAAAATTAGCAACTGGTTTATAATTTTCTGGTTACATTGAATAATACTGTCTACGGTTTCGTCAACCCTCACAAAGTTGTGAAAGTTAATAAACAATGTACTAAATTAATAAATTAAACAACTACTTTTTTCAATTTATTACCCAAAACCATTTGTACTATCAAAAGTTTACAAGGAATAACAATGGTCTAAGTAACAAACATTTTATTGGATATACTCTCGCCGCCACACTTTTATCTGTGTTAAAAAATAGGCCATCGGACTGAACCAGACAGTGTACATGAAGAAGATATGCAAAAGCTTTTCCTGAAATAGAAACAATTATAATATAAATACACACTTTTGCTTTTATAAAGCTGTTACTAATACGGAGCCATCCATAAATTACGCCACACGGTTTTCATGTATACCCATCACTCCTTGTCACAGCTGGATTTGCAAGCCAAGGAGGTCTGCCTTAGTGATATCACATATTTTAAATTCATACAGAAATTACTTATTCTATTTTTCTGCATTAAAAAATATTATTTTCAAGTTTGATGATTACCCATGCAGGAACATCATTCATACATTAGAGGACCGAAGAAGTCAGGCCGAGTAGTTAGATAAAACATATTATGTTTAAAAATGTGATGTCACGACATTCAGGACCTTTTTACCGCCAAATTTATAGCATGTCTGAGTACGTCATGTCATGTCCACGCTCACGGCTACGCTCACGGCAGTAGCCGTGAGCGTGGTAAGTAAAATCGTCATCGTCACCTTTCATTTGCAGTATCGTTCCTTTCACACACAAACATTTCATCCTCGTTTCTCTCAGACGTCCCACAGTGTCAGAGTTTTTAATATTCAAAGAAACTCACTCCGTAGGAACATGGACATCTAGGCGGCGTTGATATGGCGAGGCCCACTTGCGCAAAGTTACGCTTTGGAACGTAAAATTTAGATTGGACTGTAGAACGTCTTAATAAAGTTATTAAATTTCTTCCAAGCATCTTAACTTAATTCAGAATAAATCGATGCTCTTTCGTATATAGCTTTAATTACAATAATTGACATACTTCAACAATATTTGAATTTTGAATCATGAATTTATGTATGCAGCAAAAAGGTTTCATTTGATTTAAAACAAGTCAAGTCGCAAACAAAATTACACTGATGAGGGTTTACGATATTATAAAACATATTCAGCATTCATAACTTTGTAAAACTTACCTGATTTTTATATCTTACCTATTCCATTCGAGTGATAATTTTATTTATAGAGAAAATATTTGAATATTTTACATTAGAGAATATAAGACATGAAATTCTTGTTTAAAACATAGATGACATGATTTTAGAATATTTTACTTATACCATTACCTTTTAAACTACTGCGTTTTATAATAAATATACTGGGTTATTTGTAATTATTTGACCACCTCATGCAGGCAGCCTCTCTACATTAACTCCAACCACGTTTGTTCTTTGCAATAAAACAAACAATGTCAATGTTATAAAGTTACTTACTCTACTAGCTATAATACTAAAAAAAAAACTTTGAATAAATATTGATTTATTTCCATAAAACCAATACATAATAAATAATACTTCTTACATAACTAATATAAATATTAAAATAATAAATTGATCACAGCTTAAAATTGTACACTAATACATAATTTTAGAAATCTCTTACTAATGGTTATGAGATAAGAGTATTGCCTCCAGACTCTGCATACTTTTGTAAAGACAGAAGGTAGTGCAATTCAAAATGGCGGCGCATTCACTTATAACGAATACAAAACTTTTAGGACAATTTTCTATTAGTTCAATATCAAATTTCTGATTCATATCCAAAGACCGAATAAACGGTAATGTTTTGTAATGTCGTATCCAGTAATTAAATTTAGTTATATCTGTATTCTTTATTAAGGGATCGAAATTGGGTTTCTCTTTTTTCTTCTTTTCTCTAAATATTTCTTGTACTTGTAACTTACTATCATCTGAGTCGCTCACGTTTTGCGTAATGTCTGTAATATTGTCTGTTTGTTTATCACCATGAGTATATTCGTCTATTTTCTGTTCAATTATTTTCTCAATGTCCGGATCATTTTCTATATCTAATATTTCATCTAAATAATTAATACCATCGTCTTCATTAAACTTAATATACAATTGGTGTATGTCGTGGGTTTTGGCATCGAAATTAGGATCGTCTTTTGGATTGATATCTTCTTCTTTGTTTGGAGTAGTATCATTAATAGTATTATTCGGGTGTATGCTACTTATTACAGATTCATTTTGTTCTTTATCTGTTATCCCGACATCTGTATAATTTTCTATTTGAACTTGTGTTTCATCGAAGCTCACAGTTTCGTTAACCGTTTCATTATGGAAGTCATTTTGATCTTCAGTATTTTGTAAAATGGAATTAAAGTGTTCTGAAACTTGAATGAGTAGGTCATTCTCTATATTTTTATAGTATGTAGCTAGGAGTTCTTTAGTCGCTGCTTTTGCTTCATCACGCTGTTGTTTGTTGGCTATATTTCGTTTCTTTGGTTCACTGACACCTGCCTCATTATTAATCATGTCTTGCTTTCTTTTTTGTGGCACTCTCGCTACTTTTTCTTTAGGCTTTGCAATCTTATATTTCTTACATGCAATATCTATCAATTCTTCTATAACTTTATTTCGATCAAATGATTCAGGGTCAAAATAATCTTCATTTACTGAGGCATGTTCATTAATACTCATATTTTCCTGTAGATCTACTTTACTATCTTGTTGGTCTTGCACTTCGTCATAATTAAATTCAAATATATTTTCATTATCTTCTGATTTTGTATCATTTTTGCTGTCATCTACTGTTTTCAAGTCAAGGAAGTCATCATCAAATATTGACTTGTCTAGATCTTCACTTTCAATAGTTTCAAATTCTACTACTTCTTCAAGTGTATCTTTTGTTATATCTTCATCATTATTTTCATGCTCACTCTCCACGGCCGTGAGTTCTTCTATAGTAGAATCATATCCTAGATCACTATTTTCGCTAGAGTTTTTATTGCTTATTAATTTTGTAACATGCTCTATTTTTGGCGGCTTCGTTTTAAGCCAGTTTCTGTTATCGCAGTTTCTAACAAACACCATTATTGCGTCACCTTTACTAGCCTGTAACGTGCCACTGACACGGGGATTAATAATTTTATTTTTTTTACTTATTCCTTTCATCGACTTCACGAAACCTGGTAATTTCAAATCTTTTGTAGCATATTTAAGTGTATATTGTGAAAAGTCCTCACACATAAGCAATCTAAAATCTGGATCCTGTATATGTTCTTGTATAATATCTGTATATGCAGTCATTGGAGTTAAAGTTGCTACAAATTTATTCTTCGGTATGGTAACTTTGTCATCCACCAGTGGCATTTTATTTAAGATATCCATAGTCACTTCATCACTTAACTTAGGTTTCCGCTTGTTTCTCTTTTCCAAATGGTCCATAAGTACAGCATCATCTACAGGCATGTGTAACTGCCTTGCCATCGGTAAATAATATTTACATAATATAGTTTTTCTAAACTGTAAAAATTTATACCACTCTCGAAATGAGAATAGTCGTTCACTGGGTTCTGAATACATTCCCAGTTTATAAGATTTTAAATGACTTTCTTCATAGTTTATTTTATCAACTTTATCTGATAAGTTCAATTCATACTCACCGTCTAAGCCGAAACAAAGCTTCAGAGCCACAAGAATATATGACATGCAAGTGCCTTCATAATCTGGAATACGAACTACTCTTTTTTGGGAAAAGCTATTCAAAGAGAGATAATCACAGGGTACAAGGTTCATTAAAGACAACACCAGATCTTTAAAATCTTCAGGTAAACATAACTCTTTAACATAATTATTGACAATTACATTTAAATTTGGAACAAGTGGAAATCCCAAATCTAGACGCTTAAAAAATGTCAATGCCAGTGCCCGTATTACTTTAGATGTGTACTCATTCTGACATTTAATAAAACTGACCCAATGTGGAATATTTTTTGTACTTAATTCTTTTGGTACATATTTAAGACAAGTATATAAACTCAGTCTGCCTTCTCTAATAAAACGCAGCAGATGAGATAACTGTATGTCACTTTTGTCTAAATTTAAGGCTATGTACAGTATAGTTAACAGAGTTCCTTTGGTTACAATATTTATGTCCCATCTAAATTTTTCTGCCTTAATTTTTCCACTCTTGTATGATTCTGATGTGTTTATATCATTTAAAAAGTGATTACTGTTCTCGGAGTTTCTTCTTGATTCATTTAAACTATCATTGTCAAAATTATTGTTATTTCTGAAACCAAAAAATTAAATTTTGTACTTGGAACATGTACTAATATCTGAAAAATAAGAAATCTTCAAAACCTCTACTTTGCCCATCTCTAGCAAAATATGTATAAATAAAAACTTACTCTTTGTTATCTCTGACTTGAAATTTCTTAATATAACGGACCCATACCCACATCACAGTGGTTTTTACAGATGCTTCTGCTCCTAGAGCTAAAAGCTCGTCTGTTAAACCAGCAAGAATAAAGTTGTAAGCATGCCATTTGTGCCATTCACCACTCACTATAACAATATAAAGAAAAAATAATAATATAGTGACATAGTAGAGGTAGTGGTAGGTATAAGCATAAACACTATGATCTTTATGTATGTTAAAATTTGTTTTTTGTTAATGTTTTAATGTATGCTATAGATATACAACAAATATTCAGCACTTTCACGTAATATTTCTAAGTGTGCTACGGTAGATAACATGAAGATCACTTAACCAAATAGTTAACACATACTTTCAATAGAATCTTGAAGAACTGTTTTATATTTTTTTATAGTTGTGTGCGCGAAGGTGCCATCAGCTAGAAGTGTTTGTTCAACCACAGTTTCCCTAGCGTTCACATCTTGAGTGCCGCATTCCACGCAATAATAAAAGCCATCCACTAGATGCAGATCTGTACTACCGCAAATTTTACATGGGTTCGAAGCCATTTTTACTATTTGTCTCTTAATTATTCGTCATTTTTTCATTTTATTATTAAGAGTTTTCAAAAACACGTGAATCACAGATCACTTCACACTTGCCGCGCATATTGTCATTTGTCAACTGTCAAGTGACTGCATTACAAAAAATGTCAAATTCTCAACTGTCATTAACAAATCTACTATTTTTTTTATTAAATTAAATCTATTAGTTACATGTTTGCAAACCGACATTGTTGGCCTAAAAGTTTATCTGTAATAAAATAAAAATAACCCAAAATAAATATATTATGCAATTTTAAGTATAAGGTTTGTGACAATAACTTGACATGTTTCCAATTGCCACTATATTAAAAACTACTATATCGTAGAAAAATAAATTTCATCTGTAATGTGTAGTATTTCTAAAAGTACAACTCATTTTTATTATCAAAGATTATATATGAATGTTCTATCGCATTTACATATACTAACGCTTAATCATATTACATGTATTCTATCGACACAATATCATAATTATTTTCTAGTAATGCAGGGCTCTACGAATTTGTGGAACAACCGACAAATCCGGCACTCTTCTTAATATCCCGGTTGCGTATTATTGCGTATAACACCAATAAAAACTTAAAGCCTACTAAAACATAAAATAATTGTATATATTGTATTATTAACATTTTAAATCTTAAAATTCTAGAAAAGCAATGAGAAATACATTAAAAAGACTTGGCAATCCACTTCAAACCCTGCCAACAAACGTTTATCCAATACACTGTGTATTTGATAAACTTTTGTTCACATAGTGTAACTTGCGTAGGTAATATTATTATTATAAATTTGTGTCCAACACAAAATTATAATAATAATATTATTAGTAAATTTGTGTAAAAAATTTTGGTCTATTATATTTCTAACGTTTTCGTTATTATAATTTTTTTCCGAAGACTGCAGCATTGGATTGATTTCGATTGTTAAATATTTTTTTGAATTATTTTTTAATATGTCTACTAGCTTCCAGCGTAGATACTTGTCGATAGTTGTTCGATTATGATTTATAATCGAATAAACAGAGTAATCGAATCTTGTGATTGACTTTATATTTAAGTTGGTTTTAATTTTTTAAATAAATTGTAGAATTGCTGTGTATGTGAAATTGTTAGAAAAGAAACAATTGAATACGACGAAAGTCATAACTTTACATGGTTTAGTAATTAATAGTAGCAATCTAAATAAAGTTGCGGCAACCGTACCAATACAATACCTATTACCTTGTGGTTGTGGTCATTTGTAGCGTATCGCCGTCGTCAATAACTATACGATCTCGGGGCGTGTTCTGCGTAACAGAGAACTGAATAAAACCGACCGGCTTATCTGACTCTCGTTAATAAAACGCATGCAAATAATTGTTTAGCAGTTAAAAAACTGAAATGCGAGTACAATTGCGAGCCGTCACACCCCTGTGAGATCGTGAGTTAATGTGCGTTGCGTGTTCGTGTTGAACGGCTGAGTATATCCTGAGTTGAGTGTTTATTAGTGAGCTGATGGTGTGTTGTGTTAAGTTCAGTGCGAAACTGCTTGTTCATTGATGGGCTGCTTATTAGCGTTGACGGCGGCAGATCGGCCGCAACGGCGGTTACCTTTCTGGAGGGTCTACATTAAAATCCGCCACACTGGAACTGATGGAATTAGAAAACATAGTAGCCAACACTGTCTACTTGAAAGCCAGAGAGGGTGAGAAATTTGCAATTTAAATTAGCTGTAAGAATTATTCATGAGACTATTCAAAACGGTATCAAATCATGCGTAAATTTTGTTTACGGTGTATCTAGTAAACATGTTCTATGGTTCAATGACCCTTAATAAACTATCGTAAATCATTATATTATCATTATTATTTCTCTTTAATAACGATTTAATAAAAATAATAATGTTTATCTGTTTACAAATACCCACAATATACCACAGGAATCTAGACAAAATAAAGGATAATAATTAGTTTTCCTTTATTTTGTACAGATTATAAAATATAACTAACAATTAATTATATTTTGTTATCACAAGGTAAACAAAGCTCATATGTACTGTCATTAATCAGCTGTGTGTAACTGTTTGTTTTCATATTAATTCTTTTTTTTTATTATGATTTTTTTAGGGAGCAAGTTTAAGTCTTTTGACTATGACCATTTATACTCTTATTGTCATGATAGGTAGCTATTTATTACAAGTATGGATATCCTGTCTCCTGTCCTGCTAGCAATAAGCCTATAAAAAAAACTAATCATTAGTTTATAGATGAAGTATGTGAATTGGTTTATAAATGAAGTATGTTAAAAGTTTTGAATAGAAATCTGTTTTAATTTAAAGATATTATAATGATTATATTAAGATCTTTTTATTAAGAAATGTTAAATTATTCCATTTTGTTTTATAGATACATAGACAGATTGTTGTTACAAGATTGTTGCATGTCATTAGACATTTTAGTGTATACTTTGGAATTCAATTTGAAGTACCATAGAAATATAATATATTAGTATCAGCATCTTCATCTATCTATCTATCTAAATAATTCTTAGTATCAGAATACATCATAATTTAGTCAATGTTTTGTCAGGTTGTTAATTTTGTTATTATTTAGTCACTGATGGATTTTATTTTTTTTTATTGTCCTGATTCCTGAAACTCTTATAAACAGGTACAAATTTTATTATAAGATAAATGAAAATTAAACTTTAGTTTTTCTTTACCTTTAGCCATATCACTTTTTTCAAATGTTTAATTATTAATTTGTTTTTTTCTTTGTAGGATAATAAAAATCTATTCCATTTTTTAGTTTATTATTTTTAGCTAAAATTGATAAAAATATAAAGAATATGTAAAAAAAAACTACATGTCTATGTCAATTATAACAATAATTGATTCACATTTTTCAATTTGGTTTTAATTCTTTCATTATAAAGGTATTATATGCATTTACATTTTTCCAGGATTGTGGTGTTAGAAATCTAGTGCTATTATCCTATCTGTACTATCTTATTAACAATTCTAATTAACAGGCAATCACCGGATTATATATATTTTTTAATACTTTATGTTGGTATAGCTAGTTTAAGCTATTGCATTCACTACAGTGATACTAACACGGAGCAGTGATGGAATGTAACATATTGTGGTTGAGATAGTCCTTTATCCTATTCCCTTCACTCCTCCCTGTTCTTCCAGGGTAAAAATATATAGTATACTGAAATAATATACAAAATGTAATGTACTTGTAATGCTTTTTAAGTTGTAAAGGTCCTTGGATAATGGTTTCAATTTACTATCAAGTAGATGTTCTCTAATGTCAATCTCAGTACTTTGAAAGACTAAATTAAAATATTATATTAATAAAAAATAAGAAACATTAGACAATCAAAATAAATTAATTATATACTCTTAAAAGCTTTGATCCTTGATATTTGATTTACATGTTAGATGTTACATCATATATAGGTATGTGTCACTGATATTGCCTATATTAGTGACTTGTGTAGTATAACTAGATGAAAACAATTGACTAGATTAACTAAATTTTGGACATCCAAGCATAGATATTGTGTAAGGATTATGTAAGTTCATTGACCTTGTCTGGTTGAGTATTTGATAGAAAATTATATAATCATTTATCTCTTTCATATTTTACAAATAACAAATATCAGAAACAACTTTCGGACTTCACTTTAATGTTAAATATTGATTATTAAGTGTTAAATCCATTTAATTTATTTGTATGATGATAACAGCAGGTTTTTTTTTTGTTTATTCAAGTGAAATTGGAAAACAAGTAATGTTGATATTTACTTGTTATCACTTTTTAAGGTTTGTCTGTTACGTAAACCACTTAAGATAATATGTTGTAGTAATGTCACATGCTATGGTTAAACTGGTCATATGTGTATGGTTACAATGTACTATTCATGGCAGTTAATATTGTTATATTTAGTTCCATGTTTTAGATTGTAAATTTTAATTATATTATTTTGCACCTTTTTTTAATAAAACTAATCAATGTTTATGAAATTTCACAATAATGAATATAGGATGTTCTTGAACAACCTAGAATGTGTTGTTTTCTGCCACCTACCTTTTAATAATAATAATTCCTTTATTGATAAAAAATAATTACAATAGGCAACATGAACCCGTTACAGATTGAGAATAAATACAACTAAAACAAAAATACGACTTTAAAATAAATAAATAAAAACTAGTTAAACTTTTAACTTTTAATGAATGGTTATTATTAATACTACCATATTTTTGTGATTATGAGTGACCCTGCATTATACTGGCCACGTTTTTTTTAAAAATATATTTCACTTTATTTGTTTTAAATTTTTTATTGTATAAATTCATTATTCATTAACCAATAAGCCTTTATATCAAATTACTCAGGCTGAATTTAATGTGTGTTTCTTCTCAGACCAAGGAGGTTGGAAAGTGGAAACCTCGTGGATTTAATTTTAAATTGGGTAGTGATTTTACAGAAAGGCTTCGATATTTATTTCGATAAGTATGGTATCAAAATAAGCCCCCCTGATACTTGTATGTATTGTTTGGAACACACTCAAGTGATCTTTGGTATTGATTTTAAATGGAGAAGACATAAATAAATAAATATGTTAGCAGCTCAGTGGTGATGTGTTTTGAGTAAAAATACTGAAGACGATACTTTTATATCAATGTAAAAAACTTTTCACGTTATTCTTACGTAGTCAAGGCAAGTTTTGAACAAATATTAAAATATTTAATTAAATTACAAAGAAGCTGAATGTTAATCACAGGGTACACAAAATAAATTAATTTTGTAGTCGTAAAGTTGAAAACCCCTCGAGAATGAATTTCCACAGAACTTAAGTTCGTAGTTACAAAGATTTTTATATCATCACTAAGAAATTAGAAACTTTGAGGCCCTTCTTTTTACTAGAAGACGTAAAATATAGTTACTTTTCCCTTAATTATTATTATTAGGATATACATATACATAGGTATATGAATAAATCAGTCTTCATTTTAAACTATGCCGGTTTACAGTCCAAACATAAAATATAAATTAAATTATCCTTTACATTATTCTTCGTAGTCGATTATAATATTTTATACATTTTGTAAGGGTAAAAAAATAAGGATGTGTATATAACTTTCCATGTTTCAAGGAAAAAAATAGTTAGTATGGAAAAAAAAATACCAGAACACCTAATCAGCGCGTGCGCAGCTGCGGGCAAAAGTCAGTATAACACAAATTGAAGTCTCAAAGTATATGTAGTCAATTAATTAAATCAATACAGACACGAATGCGTACCAAGTACGGAAACTGATACCAGAACTAGATCAATTATCTCGTATATGGCGCCGGTTCCCACACAAAAGACATTTTTATTGTATGAATGTTACTTGTTTTTTAATTCATACTTGAGAAATAAGTTTAACGACCGGTCTGGTGCAGTGGTGATAATCGGCGATTCTAAGTTTCGATTCCATTTTCGATTTGTATCAATGAGTTTTTTATTACTTTTTTTTTTTATAAAAATTTCTTATTCTTTTTTATGAATAAAGAAGTAGAAAGTTATGCCATTGACGTCCGCCAATGGTACCCCGTAAGCTAATAGGGTTGTCAACAGATTAAAGCTAAAGTAAATTTTCCCACAGTCTTTAGTTATTTGATTTTTTGTTAACATATTTAACATATATGTATTCAACTAATATGGTAAGGCTAGATTTAGCATATTTAAGCTGTGTAAATCGCATGTTCAAATGTTACCTAAGGTCGCAAGTTACATTCTCAAAATGCTTGCAATTTTATATCAAAGAATTTTAGTTTTGTCAGTATTTGAATTTTAGATATAATATATAAGTATAGCAACATTTTCACCACTAAAAGTATTAGGTACACATATATATATTTTTTTACTATTAGTGATAAAAATAATTATTTTAAAGAAAGTCATTTAGTTAGAAAAAAAAAATTGTTTATCAAAAATACCTATTCGATTCGAACGTTATTGGTAGGTAGGTACAACCCGAAAAATAATATTTGAGGTAAGCAAAAGTCGAATAATCTTTATTGGAAATCAAATTGAGACTAGCTAAAAATAAGTTCTCATATTGAAGTAACCTACTTGAATACCAAAATAAGAGTTGAATATAAGAAATATAATTTATTTTACAAGGTGGGCTTATATTTTAGATGCAAAGAGTGAGGTAACCTGCAAATGTTGTGTTCATTTTTATAATATAAAAGTAGAGAGTTTGACGGGATATTTTACATTATTGTGTTAAATATTATAGACTAGAATACTCCAGCGGCTTCGTTCGCACTGTCTACGTTAAAAAAAATCATTGTTATCCCGGACAGCCGTCTATAAGTAAAAAAAGACAACCCAATACTGACTCTAGTAATTGAATTGACCAGGAAAAATTTGATTCATCAAGATTACCAAGGCGAATGATCGATCAAGCTTTTTCAATCATTAAACCAAGCCGTTTATAGGAATAGAAAGTAATCTACTAAGATAATCTCAGTAAAAAGTATCGTAAATAAATTTAAGTCAACGAGTGGTTCAAGCACATGTAACATTTTTTGTACATTGTAACGAAGCCATTCTAATTCGACGCTATTTAGGGAACATTTTTGAACATTTAATAGAATAAAGAGCAATTAACCAGGATTATTGGTATAAAAGTAACCTATGTGTTAATAAACTAACCATGTACTAAATTTCATCCAAATCTGTTCATCCGTGATTGAGGAGCAAACATACAAACTTGCGTATTTATTATATATATATATATATATATATATATATATATATATATATATATATATATATATATATATATATATATATATATATGATGCTATTACCTAGTTATGATTCGACATATTCTTGGTTCCATTACTGACCATTGAACCATTGTTCAAACCTTTGAAATGGAAGAGGAGAGATCCATTGGTTAATGAATCAAATTCTACGTTAGATGTTCTAAGACATGTAATAGCCAAATAACGTAGTAAAAGGAGGTCATAACTAATTAAATATATATTTATTAGTATTAAATTGAAAAGAGTTAACAAAACATTCATATCTCAATTCATATAAAGTACTTTAAAAGCAATTAATTACCCATCAAATGGTGTATGACCTTGTTAACAACTGTTAATTCGTTTTAAACTGCCTATAACACTATGTGACTATACAGTTGTTAAGTATTTTGATCTAGATTGGAACGTAATGTCTGTGTCCTATAAACAGTACCTAAGAATGATTGCTCGTTAATTATCGTCTTAATTGTAGGTTAGTTGAGTCTTTGATTTGTTTATTTATGACTGGTTATTTCCCGTGGTTTTATCTGCGTGATACCGCATACCATCTTTTTTAAAATGTTTATTTAATTCAAACCGCTAACGTTTTTATTACCAGAAACGTATTTTTACGATAGTATCATTTGCGGTATCAAGACAATAGTAATTACAAAATCGATCAACTCATTAAAAAAAATCAATACATATCCAGCTTTTCTATTAATATCAATCAAACCAGTTTTTAATTTTCCTATATTAACGAGTTTTTCGTTTAATAAAAAGTATCCTATATAATGATTTCTATAATTATTTATCATCAAACGAATTTATTTATTATAGACGTTAAAACGTTATATATGGGGTTATTTTCAATTAATTGTCCACCTTTTGCGGACAGATTCTCTACATCAATCCCAACAATATTTGTTCTACAATCTTTTAGAAGTCTCAATAAATAACACAAAAAAATAGAAAAAAAAATTGCTACCTCTTTTACTTATTACTCTGTATTTTGTAAGAAGTACGTAAAAGATCAACGCCCGGGCGTTATACCTACGCTCTGTGTTAATACCAGTTCAGAGGAAAATTTCAGTTCAGAATTTTTTTATGTAAAACTTATATTTTAAAAAGTTGTGGAACAAATGTTGTTGGGGTTGATGTAAAGAGGCTGCCGGCAAGAGGTGGCCAATTAATTACGAATAACCCAGTATAAATACTTATCAAATATGGTACAGGGTTATATTACTTCAATTACTCGTTGAATTACTGTTTAAATTATATTATATATTCACATTTGTTATCTTTGGTAACGAGTACAATTGTGTGTTTGATACATATTTAAGAAAAATATTCGAAATTCGAGATAGCCTAAACTATTCTTAGCTTATTGGGAAATGTCTATAATCATGTTTAGTCAATAAAAATATATCGAAATATTTTTTGATACAGACAGGATTCGAACCTTTGACCTCTAGGAAACCGTCGCGTCGCTCTTGCCTATTGAGCTACGTTATCTCTACCCGCTAGAACTTTTCCTTAACAATTTTTATTTTTTAATAATTCATAATTATATATAAATAAGATAAGATAAATTGAAATGTTTCGATCCGAAGTGAGATAATTATATCTCTGTAATTGCTGTATTTAGTTCTTATATGGATTCTTAATGATATTAATACACTGGATACTTTAATGTGAGTTAATTTTGATAATTGATATTATTAGGGTTTAAAGAATGTGTTTATAGTTGCGAGTATATTTTTTTTTACGAATATTGACGTCATTTTAAGGATAAACCTAATATTGATTATGTGAAATTTTCTTATTGATTGCTTATCAGTTTATATTATTGTACCTTCGATAATATTCCATAGGGCCATGAGAAAGTAATACTGTCTGTCTCGCAGTTACGTTCTAAAGCCTAAACCTCTAGGCTGTTTGATGAAGATGGTGATAGTTTGAGACCTGGGGAAGGACATAGGCTTTTTTGTACCGGAAATAAAGCTTGAAGGAAGTAAAATCTTATAATTGGAACTGAATAAATAGCGTTCCATTTCCATTTTAGTACTATCACGTGTATGGTGTATATTACTGAATTGGGATCATAAAGTCTGAACTAAACTGTGAATAAAATTATCTTAGCATAGCTTACTCAGATATTTGTGCATTTTTTGAAACTAGAAATAGGATTGATCGTAATAACCACTGCTTGAGATAAGCTCACCAAATAAGCTTAATTCGTAATGTAGCCTGCCTCAAAACACTCCAATACCTTATATAACATTACATAAGATCAATATCTAAGTATCGTATATCTTAGTCAGTCGTGTCGTGTGAAACGGCTTAACAAGAAGCGTTGCGTTCAGACCGGTTCAGTTCATTGAAATTTATTTCAAATATAAATCAAGATTGTGCAAGGCGTTGCCTCAATTTGCTAAATATTTGTTGAAATGCAGTCTTTTTAAGGGATAATAATTATGATTTATGACACATAATATCCTTATACTAAATGTTATGTGCATATTTTTATTAACCCCTACCCAAAAAGGGCGGTGTTATAAATTTGACCTATGTATCTGTGTGTCTGTCTGTGGGAAAATAGCAGCCAAACGCGTAGACGGATTTGAATGCGGTTTTTTTTAATCAAAAGCTTGGTTTGTCGATATGGTTCTTAGCTATGTTTAGTCAAAATAAGCAGTCGTCTGCAAGACATGGAGCTTTTATTGGTGATGGTCAAAGGTTTTTATACAATATTGATAGTAAAAACCTAAACAAGTGAAATTAGTGTGTTCGTAGGTTCGTTTAGTACAACATAGAAAAAAACATTTAGTACTACATAGAAAAAAAATGAGCAAAGGAAAATATTAAAAAAACCCCCTATTTAAAAAGAAGTCTAAAAAGGATAAAAATGACTTTATTATGTACTTATTGAAGTTGTTGCGTCGGTGGACGATATAGAAACGACGCAACGACTTCAATAAGTACATAATAATGTTATTTTTATCTTTTTAGACTTCTTTTGTATCGGAGGTTTTTTAAATTTTTAACTATTTTTTTATAGGATAAAATCATCCATGTAAAAAAAAAACACAAAAAAAATGTATTCGCTTCATTATTTCTCTTATGTTTGTAAGGATTTATTATTTTCTTCATATTTCTAATACAATATCTGTATGCCAAATGAAATATAAGTTCGCCAGAATAATGCTAAAAGCCAACATGGTATTTGGAAGTAAGCCCTTTTTAGATCGAGGGCCAATAATTAATAAAGACGTTGTCCATGATTACATCTGACGTAGATAAGATCGAGATATAATATAAGTTCTTATTTTTATATTTTTCGAATATGTTATAAAAATGTACGTGATGCGATACCGAAATACATAACAAATACATAACTCGTGGGTTGAGTGGTTAGCGCAGACGCTTAACGTATAGCGGGACAACGGGGCTCGGGTTCGATTCCCGGCAGGGACAGGCATTTATGTGATGAGCATAGATGTCTGTATTTCTGTGTTTGGTCGTTTATTAAATATAATCTCAGTATTTATTATGTGTATTTCTTCTTTTTATTTTATCTTTGTATTAGTATCCTTTTCTAACATCCTTAACACAAGCAAATACTGCTTACTTAGGGGTTAGATCAATGTGTATTATTTGGGCTGATATTATTATTATTATTATTATTATTATTATAACTGAAATACAACTGAATACAATCGAGAAAGTCCTCAAAAATCGTTTTGTATTTCTTATTACGAAATTCTAAAATATATATTTTTGACGGACCCATCATAGAAAAAACCTTTTTTTTGTATATTTTTTCACCTCACTTCTATATTATCATATAGGAAGGCGCGCGTTTATAAATCATTTGCATAAGAACGGGTGGTCCCGAACAAAAGAATATTCAAATTTTGTTCAATTTACAAAACAACATGACATCGTTTAGTGTAGTGCCTATGCTATTAAAAAAATAGATCGTATATCAGAAATCAATAACGAATCTCTAAGATGGAAATCAACTTTGGGTGACTTGCGACTGACTTAATCCACAGACAGTCGGTTATATCACAGTGGTAATTTCAATCTTTGATAGCAAAAATTCGATCGGGATCATTAATTAATTTCGATACAGCCTACAATATTTTTAAGGATACTTAGTAATCTCCACAATTGTCTATAAACATGTTAAAAATATATATATTTTGTAGCATCTTTTCAATTTGATTCGACGCAGCAAAGTTGGTCCGGATTTTTGAAATAAGGCTAATATGTCTCTTCCCATAAGATGATTATATGTATGAAGATTCCTAAATTCTTTGAAGCGACACGATAGCTCAATTGTCAGACCCACTACTATATCCCAGAGGTTGCAGGCTCGAATCCGCTCGTACCAGTCATTTTTGATTCTATATTTATTTAAAAATACATAATGATCTTCACAAATATTATTATTTCAGGATAAACATAATTTCAATGTGGTTTCACTCCATTCTAAACAATCACGTAAACGTATAATTTTCAACGTTGTTATTTTACGATTTACGTTATTTGATGATCATAAAATATGAGTTTGTTTGATTATTGAATTTGATCAAATACAAAATGAGTTGTAATAATGATTTAGATCATTCAATGTCATTATTAGTTTGTTTTAATAATTTACGATTATGATAGAATTGATAATATTTGGGGTAACTATGAGTAGGTATATCATTAAATACTTGCCTTTAGTCTGTCCAAAAATCGATTACTGGTCAGGAAATTGTAAGATGAAAGGGATCTTAATTTTTTTTCCATTTTACCAAAATGTCTATTTATTTGTGTATTTGACTGCATTTACTTTTTTTAATATCGGTATTTTGGACCCCGAACGGGTACCTACCTTATAAGTTCAGAATTTATCCGTAAAATAAAATGTTTATCTATCTGCAGGAACAGTACTGAGATGTATATTATGAAATTCTCCCAATTATTATTTCTTTTAAAAATTATCCATTATATATATATATAATGGATAATTTTTAAAACCTAAACAAGTGAAGTTAGTATGTTCGTAGTAGTATATTGTATAAAGCATATTATTAGTATATTGTATTAAGTTTTATTCTTCTTTTTCAGGCGGTTCCGATAGCAACAAAGGAAAAAGCAAAAAATGGCGAAAAATTCTTCAGTTTCCTCACATATCGCAATGCTTAGATATAAAAACAAAAATAGGTAAGTTTTTTTTATTTTTATAAACGTTTGAGGCTACATCCTTAATCGTAAAACTTTTTACAAAACTACTTGTCTCTATGTTTGTCAATAAAGAATATAGTACGTAAAATATATTATTTATTAATATGATATTATTATAATTTAATTAATCTGAATAGTATGATACGAACTTATTTTTATACAAAATTTATCTTCACACAAAAACAAATATCTAGAGATATATTTATATTATTTTATGTATATTTTTAAGCATCAATACTCAGATTGAAATTAAATATATGAATATAACGGACAAATATATATATATATCTTGTAGACATGTGTCTGTAAAACTATAATACTAACTGTATAATTAGTGTCACGGTAACTTAGTTGACACCGCGCCTGTACGACACTCCTACCTTTGCGGGTTACATTCTTAATTGTGTTAATTATGTTTATATGTAACATAGTTAAAAAAAATTGAAACTTTAAAAAACTGGAAGAAAAATATAACTTAATATAAAATAAAAAAGTTATTAGACTTGAACCTGCGACTTGGGATACCGTATGATATTTCTGTCGTCTAAGCTATCGTGTCAGGTTAGCTTATATAGAGATTTTGGAATTGTTAATAAAATAATGATATTAGAATATTAAATACTTATATAAATGTACATAAAATGAAGGCAAAGTTTCATATAAGTGTGTAAGCGTAAATAATAATGAAGTGAGATCAACATATACGTTAACACTCCATCCTTCTTTTTCTCTATGTGAGCGAAAGAGAGAGCACTAACATTAAATATAACACCCCTTCTTTCCCCGTCTGGGTAATAGGCTTAAGGTTATGAATGTTTATCGCATACTTTATTGTTATAGTGGTAACTTATGGTTCTCCCTCCTAAGAAAATGTATGGAGGATTTAGTAGATTAATGTTCCTACTAGAATGTGGTCGCTTGAGATATGTATGAATATTTCTCATATATTTATATCTCATAAACTGATTGGCTAAAGTTTTAGTATTGTGTTTTATATATTCTTTCTGCTGTAATTTGTATAGTACATACAGCTTTTATACAAAGTTAGTTTTTTCCTTGTTAGGGATCCCATTAATCACGTAAGCCTCAAAAGGGGGGTTTCAAAAGGAGGAAGGGGAGTAGGGAGGCATCACGTGTATTCATTTTTTGTTAAACACACGTTTTCAATTATTATTTTTATTCCATTGCCATAATTAACTTATTGAATAAGAATTAAACTAGTAAAAATTAGTTAAGTAGAAGTTAGTAGATTTTTTTTAAAGACCATATAATTAATAGAGGAGGGTGGGGTTAAAAAGTTGGAACATCACATTTTTAATAAGAATTAAATTATTCATTTACATGTCAGGAAAGAGAATTAACAATAAGTAATTTGTGTAAGATACAAGATAGATTTATTTCCTAAAGTTTTGATTTGAGGAGCCATTTTAGCTAGTACAAAAATTATGAATGAAGTTATTTCTCAAATCACAAAAAAGTTACGAAATAAAATAATACACAATTTTTGTTATAAATAATTTAACCGTTAGCTATAAATTATCTATATCATTTAATACTTGATTCGTTACAGTATTTGTAGATATATTTTTAATCTACAAAAAGGGTATAATGACATCAGATTCTCATTTGCTCGAAGTTAGTTAATCCATCTATAATCCATTATATCCATTTATAATTCCGATTCATTCAATTTAATAGTTTTATCCTCTCATTTAATATATATTAAAAGGTTTATTATTGTGGGAGACTAATAACAGAGGACATGGATTTCCTGTTAATTATTTCCTACTTATTTTTCCTTCAAGTGACACGCGGACTTCACATCTGCATAATATTAATTGAGCAAAATAATAATTATGTAAAAAAAAATATTGCCGTTTAAATAGTCGCAAGTACTCACATTATAAAATATATATTTAATATAAATATATATATAAATGATTTAACTGCCGTTTAAGTATTGAAAACGATATTGATATTATAAATACTAATAATAACTCCTGTTTATATAGTCATTGTTACTGAAACTAAACTGCCGTTCAAATAAACGTGTTACTGAATCAAAATAGGCCATACATCATTTAAAGAGGATCTCTGTTAAATCTATGGAAGCTTACCCTTTATGCATATTGAACGAGCTTTCGTACGTGACGGTCTGAAGAAAAGTCATGTCAAGCTAACAATATTCATAGTGTTATTATACATAGAATAGGGAAGCCAGTCTAAAATGTATCCATCAAAAAAAAGAGAAAGCAAATGAGGAAACCTATCTGTCTCTCTTTCTTGCTTCTGTGATTTGACAAATATAAGTAGCGGTCTGTCATCTTGCATCTTTTATTATTTGTCAGATACACTCATAGGCTTGCCTATGGCTCCCCCATTTCCATGTGTGTGTATATGACAATATTACAATTATATGTAATTATATATAACACTGAAATTTTAAACTTTAGCAGTTGTGATAAAGTTCAAAATGCCAAATATAACCAAAATAAAACATTACAATCTCATTCACATGTCACATGTATATTGAGTGAGTCTTGAAGCGCTAGTGGTTCTAATTTTAAATTACATACATAGATGGATTCCGATCTCACGAAGCATGTGACTAAAATACTTCACCCCAAGTAAGTTTGAGGCACATGTATTTGAAAATCGGTTGCTACATACATGTATGTATTCGGGATTTGTTAGTCATATATTGTTAACCTTTTTACACAGTAATTCTGTTTGTTGTTAGATTTGAAACACAGTGGGTATTTTTTTATTGTTATATATGTACTCTAGACATCACAGACTGATATATTATTACATAGCTCATTACAATTGATAGTGTGTGTGTATGCGGGTAGGTCCGATCGAAGTATTGTGAGACACAAATAGATTACCTTAAAATGTTTATTAATTATTATAGCTGTTATGTACTGTGAGTAAAAGAAAATCCCCTCTTTCCCTTTCAACCCTAAGTGCTCCTAAAGGGTGTGGCCCGCATTTGCGATTGTGCGAAGATAACCGCTTATTATCAGAGGAGCCGAGTGCTCTGTCCCCTACTAATATTAATAAAAGCTCATTTGATACTAAGCATCCATCGAATTCAGTAGTAGGAAGAAACCAATTTTATTCATCCTGTGTAAAGATACAAGGCAATTTATAACGATGTTTAACGAGACATCAAAGAATTCTCATCTTAAATATTACAGTCATTAATATCTTTGAGCGTCCCCTTTTTTTGGTAAAAAATAACAATTAAAAAGCAGATGCGGCAAACAGATTTAGGCGGATGAGGGTGAAGACAGGATCCTGACGGGATGGAGAACTTTTACACGAACAACGTGTTTGTATTGTTAACTGGGGAAACTTTTCTCCCAAAATGTCTGCCTGAAATAGGATCAAAGGGATGGAATGATTCAATAATGTTTTGGTCTTGTTGTACTTTGTAGTTTTATGATTTCAATGCAATTTATAATCATTACGGAATTTGTTTCTTTGTTTTTGTTTTATGCGGCTCTGAAATACTAATGGTCATGTTTTTTTGCTTGGAGTCAGCTGGAGAGTTGGGTGGTATAGCCAACCTTTGGAGATATTTTTTTTTTGATTGTTTACCTTGGGATTTGTTTTTGCTTTTTTATTCTTTTGATCAATGACCGACGTCTATGGAATAAGTTCTTAGATGTTCTATTGCTGTCCGTACCTATATTAATAACTTTTTCTTTATATATTTATTTAAACTCTAGAACCTCAAAAGATATTAAATAACAAAACACAAACAAATTGTATTAATGTTTAATTTTAATACAACTTGGAATCCTAAACTCAAATAGGATGTCCCTACTTATTACAACGCTGTAGGGCGGATTAGGGTTGTCTCTGCGGAATTTATAGCGATTTTTGTGTAACAAATTATATTCTAAATTGGTTTCATTACCTGAAGCGAGGTTAGCAATGAAATATTTTGTAACATTAATATATATTACAAAATCGTTTTGAAGCTTAAATTAATTAAAAGTTTACGAACACTCTTCAATAACAAAAATATTTTTTTGAAGAAATTTTCTAATTTAATATTTAGGTATCGAGGGAATTTCATCTTTTAAGATAATTTTCTTTGTAATTATTTATTTTCTTCCAATGTTTCTCATTTCTCAAGTTAACAAAGTATTTAATAACTTGAATTCGATGAATGTCAACTGACAAATGTCATACTGAAGAAAACTGGAAGAACCTATATAGAATCGATAACATTAAACCTTCATAGCACCTCATTGATCTTATAACATCACTATTGATTTACGATACGATGTAAAACGAAAGCTTATAGAGAAATAAATTATACAAAAACATATCGATAAAAGTATAGATTGACAGATTGACAGCACTGCGACATTTTCGTCATGGCTCTAAGTGCTGTTAAATATGTACATACATATATGTATTAGTGTCTGTCAACCGAAATTGGTAAGTTGACTGATTACGTACTCACATTTAGATGGTAAATTTGAAACTTTGTTTTATATGGGTAATCGTTAAGTGTAAATAACGGTCCGGTCATGGTATATAGACGTTAAACATAAATTGTATTGGAATTGCGTACACATGTTGTTTTTATACCTAGATATATACCAACTACCAACAGTTATTGCAATTATCAAAATAAAATAAAACATAATTTATTATATAAAAAAAAAAGTTTGTTGACAACCCTGCGTTTTAGGCACAGTTATAAATAGAGGCAGGGATCGTCGAATTATGGATATTCTATATTTGTTACCATTTTTTGTCGTATCACTTACTTCGTTTGTCCATGATCTGTTCGTATTTAGTTTGTAAGATTTTTTGTTTGATTTCATAATCTTGGTACGTGACTATTTTGTAAATATTTTGAGTGTTTCAAACTGTTTCTTGCTTTAGGTCCACACCAAATTTGGTTGTAGGTAGGTAGGTACTATAATATAATGAAACCTTATTATATTATTTAATTTAAATAAATCCTTTGATATCAATCATTTTACAGTTAGTCTAGTTGTTAGTGACCCTCACTGCTAAACCGAAGGTTGTGGATTTGATTCCCACACTAGACAATTCTTTGTGTAATCTACAGATGGTTGTTCGCCATTTAGATGTATTTTACGTTATGTATTACTACAATTATGTATATGTTTGTGAAACTTTCCGCGTCACTAGATTTTTAATTTTCTACAGCAGAAATTGTTAAAATAAAACAAAAAATCGTTTTTGGATGTTTGAAAATATCTATAAACATGTAGGTATAGCCATGTTAAGCTTATTTAAAACTATATAAATATAGAACGAAAAATAAGCCGATACGAGCAGGGATTCTAACCCGCGACTACTGGAAAACTGTTCCGTCGCTCTTCCAACTGAGCTACCGTATACGGTACGGTAGCTCGGTTGGTAGAGCTGGTTGGTTCATTTTTCATTCTATATTTATATCGTTTTTGGATGATAAAAAACCTCCAAACCATATATTTATTCGGTTTTGAGTTTCTTGTTAAATGATAAATTAAATTCATTTATTCGATACAGGCCCGTCAAGGCGACTCAAACATACGTCAATACTTGTGATTCCGTGGACGCTGCTATTGACGTGCGAAATATAAAAAAAAACTTATTTATGAATTTGAGAATACTATTATTTACATAACCAAGGACATGTTTGTATTTGATATTTGAATAAAGAATCATAAAATGTAATTACCAACCAGTAATTCCACTTAGATAAATACTCACTTGAAACTCAGATGTAATATTATAATAACAACCTAAAATTCTATTTAAGCAATACAAGATGTAGACATAGTGAAGCAACGAATAATTTCGCGTAACTTGTGTGTTAAATCGTAAAGGTCAAGTATACTGTATAATACACACACGTGCATGTACATTCACACATGTATATAAACACACACATGTACATCTATTCTATACATACATACATATAGTAATACGATATTCTTCCTGTCTAGTTGCTCCGTTATGTGATATTAGAACGATATTTGCCCACTTGTGGGATATTCTAAGAATACTTTATTTAAAAAGATTATTATATTATTCTTGTTATGACTTTTTAAAACTAAATATAAATATTTATTTTCCCTTTTATGGTACAAAAAAAATGTAAGGTAGTTTTAGAATATATGTTTTTAATATTTATTCAATGTTGAATAATGTATCTGTCCGTATGTACATATATACATAGTTATTCTTAACACATAAAATATCTTCTATGTTGTATTAAAATTGTTAATATACAATATCGAATGTTCTCTAATTACGCCAAACTTCCCCTTGGATGTAAGGGCAGATGCCTCAGGGGTGGATTTCGATTTCATATTTCAATTCCCTTGTATTTAATTAAGATCGAAGTAACTGAACGAAATACTAAGTGAAGGTATAAAGGCCTGGCAAATAAATTAAATTTCTACATTATTATTTAGTATTAGTTGCTTGCCAATATTTAATATTACCTGGTAGCCAATATTTAATATCAGCTGGTTTGCCAATATTAAATATGAATGTAGTGGTTAACTGAATTCATTAATTCATTTGTTTCAGAAGGCCGTTACATATTTGAAACTTTAATTCAGTTCTGGTCAAATTCATCATTACGCTAATCTTCTAAATATTTAAGTTTTTTTATAGTTGTAAGAATCTTTTTTGTTATATATAATAGTCCTCATAATTTTAGCATTACTTGCATAAATCATTTATCAAATCCAGTAGTTCTAAAGATGGGTGTGTTCGCACATACAAACTTTTAGTTAATACAGAAGAGTTTGTTTATATAATAATAAGTTATATAAACAAGGCTCTGTATATATAAAGTTTATTCGATTTAATTAACTAACTTTCGCCTACGGATTCTTTCATTGGGTCTTCCTGCATTTAAAAAAATATTAATTTTAATTAATGCATACAATGCAGAACTATTGCTTTTGAATTATGTACTTATACATATTCAGTATTTATCAATTTATTATGTCCTTTCTTTTTCACAGAATTCGATTCACTATTATATTATACAAATCTACCACGCTTAAAACGCTTGCAAAAAAAAACATAAGTTTGTCTAACTTAGCTTGTATATGTATATATTTATGACCTAGTATATAATGTCGTAGGTTTTAATCACCCAGTATAACTTCTATTATGAGTACGGTCAACACGTCAGCGTCATTCTCCACGCGGCTTTTATTAATCAATTAGCCGCTTATTGACCTGGTTTATGAACACGCGATGTGGGGTTTATTTACATTGTTACAAAGAATACACTGATATAGAAGAAACATTATCGATAGTGCTGTATTACTATCCTTTGTATGTTACATCACTAGCTATGTCAACATCTTCGGCTTAGGTATAAAAATAGTGTTGTTTTGTTAGATGGTATTACTTTTTCTGGAAACTGATATTTTTATAGTTAAAAAGTGACCTAAAATAAGTTATACTAAATTCAGCGCTTAGATAGATTAAAAAGAATCCGTAGATCTTATCATTCCTAGTTTTTTGTAATTGTGCAAAAATGATATATGATATAGTAGTTAAGTGAAAGCATAACAAATAAACAAACTCACATTAAAATATGTAGTAGTTGTTGGATTATCTTACTTTCTGTGGTCTGGAACCGATAAACTAATAACGAAAGTAACGAGCAGGTGTAGTCTGACGAACGTGGTTGAGAGTTTTAACTAAATCCTACAAGAAAATCAGAAATTTTTTCCATATAAAACGTCTATGTTCTACTGTACCTTGAAATTTATCTGGGGTTGTATCAGGGTGATACGAAAGAACCACTTATTAACAAAACATTTACAGTTAAAAGAAGATCGGAAAAATCTTAATCGCTGATACATATACTTTCACTTTTATATATAATGTTCATCGAGAAATTCTAAGAACATTATAAAGAATAATAATTAAATATACAAAATTTTAATAAAAATCATACAAGTGAAAAGGTTAAAAGTGTAAGGTCACAACAGTTAATTTCATTAAATCATTTTCGACACACATGACTCAGTGTCCCATATTTCACACTTATCTTATTTAAGCGATAACAAACCTTATGATAAAGTGAAATGGTTGATAATTGAAAACATGTGATATGTATCTGGGATAATGGAATTGGAGCCCTTTTATCTTAGGTCGCTATCAACTTAAGTTTTTATGAATGCTACATTTGAGTATGATAGTATTCTATAGGTAGAGGCTTCTTTATAATTATTAATCTAAAGTATTTGGTTTATATGTGTGTTGAATAAAAATTTATCAATACGGAATTTGAATCTACGACCTCTAGGAAACCGTACCGTCGCTCTTCTAATTGAACTATCGTGTCGCTAGGCATTCTATATAAAAAGGCATCTTAATCAGGACACCTTATAGATGTCGCTCCTCTTGGCTTCCCAGAAGTTGCAGGTTCGAGTCCTGCACGTGTCGACTTTTTTTTGTTATTTATATTAAATATTTAAATCAACTCAACATATCTACACATGTTTGAAATATTTCCAAACGTTGTCGTTAAATCTTTAAGGTTGATATATATTACTTTTTTGCAATAAATTAAAAGATTTTACGACCTGTGGTAATAATGAAAATGAAACACATACATTTTAAAGAATATAACAATAAATAAGTATTATAATGTTCATGTATGAGAGATGTATGAATGTTCATGCATGGCAATGAATGATAATGGAACGGCGCCTAATGATTTTTACGCCGTCTTCTGTGGAAACTATTGTTTTTATTATATTATAGTATTGTAGTAATGAGAATGTAAACTAACGTAGATAGCCAATTAGATAATGAGGACATAATGAGGATATTACTAGAATTACAAACGGATGGTTATCGTATTTTATGTTGTATATTCTGTGAATTACAATTTGATGAAACATTCAACAGTTGATTACAATGTTACAAGATTACAGAGATGTTCTGTATCCGTTAATTCTTAACGTATTATATTTATAAAGATTACAAAGCTATTATTTTGTTGGTGATGATTTCAATTAAGAGGTATTAAGAGAGAATTCCTTCATCAATCTATCACGGTTCTAAAGCTAGAATTACAAAATTAAGGCAATTGTATGACCTTGGCAAGCAATACGATTTATACTTTTTGAGTTCAATGCTAGTGATATAAATTAGAAAAAAATCATTGGAGAGGAGAAATCGTAAAAACTCCCAGAAGTCTTATTTTAAATGCATGAGGGCTAAAGGTGTCAGCATGAACCTCATCAAAATATAATAAATTGTTTCGAAACAAAGGTATGGAGATTATGTTGGTATTATATATTTTAGAGTAAGCATTTACCCGAAAAATATGAGCTATTAAAAAAATACCCTTATTATATTTTAAGAAAACCTTCAGGCGGGAAATATTTTCGTTTTTATAACAAAAAGGCTAAACATGAATCCACCCTTTCCTATACTTTTAGTGTGGTACAGGATCTGTCAATATTTATTGATTTCTATAATAATAATCGGATTGGTTATTGTGTCGTAGAAATATTTTCCATTTCCTTCGGCGGAAATGATTGAAATGGTATTTTTTTTTCTGTTACGCTATTTGTTCTGAAAATAAGAAGGTTGTCTATGAGTAAAAACTTGTTTATCATTTTATTATAAGTATATGTATTAATATAACATTAAGATGGAAAATCAATTTATATAAAATATATATTTTATTAATATTATAAATGCGAATGTAAGTTTGTTTGTTACGCTTTCACGCGAAAACTACTCCAGCGATCATTATAAAACTTTGTACGAATACTTTTGGTGGTATTAGAAAGTAACTAACATAGGATACTTTTATAATATTTTTTTTAACGGAATAGAAAAAAAAATTTAGAAAGATAAAAACATTGTTTGGACATTCGTGGATGGAGTCGCGGGCAACCGCTAGTGTGCCTTTATCTAAACCCAGTATCGATGCAATATGTTTTTTTTATTTCAACATATTACAAATGATTTTTGCGATTTTTTTTCTGACGCCTGCCCGACGTCAATCCTCCTTGGAAACACATGTTGGTAGGATTTCTGCCACCATACTGACAAGTGATAGGAAATGGAATTCAGTTATATTTTGTCTCTTAGTAGACCCTTACAGCAATTTCGGAAAGGTATATTCTAAGCTACCCCACGACATACATTTTTTATAAACAGCTTAACATGAATATGCCTTTTTTTAAAGACAATTCATTTCAGACAGTATATTATCCCCGTGTCCCCGGCTTCAAAACATAAATAACGGATACAAAGAAAACTCCGATTTGGAACAACAATTGGTGGATCACAAAGAGCGTTGTCCAGTGTTGAATTCGAACCTGCAACCTTTGGTTCAGTAGCCAAGACCACTGACCACTACACCAACAGGCCATCATTAAAAAATACAATATAATAAAATAAATAACGAACGAATAATAAAGAACTCTCCTAAAGGAATTCTGTCGAAAGGGTGAAGTGTGTTAGCTGTCAGAATACATTGAGGGTATGTGAGTTTGAAGGAAAAGTTAAATACATTGATTGTTAGAACTGCACAAAAGTATTGCGAACCATTTGTATATGTGAGTGATGTTCGTGCTCTACGTCGCTGAAGCCTTCGAGCCAATAAAACTTATCGTGTACTGATCTTAGTACAAGTCATAGGATTCAGCGGAAATGTTTTAAAAATATATATTTAATTTATATATAAATAAATATTTCATATCCTTATGATACTTTAACCATAATTAATGTTATGACCATCGACGGAGCCCAGGAACTAATTAAAAACCTTTGTGTTTATAGCTAGATTTAATACATTTTAATGTTGTTAGTTAGTATCCAGACTAAATTAGTAAACAATATACAATCCGAGTTTTAAATCAACCGGTCCTTCGTAGAAATCCTCGAGAAATCAATCCACAGATTGAATTTTTAGACTGAAAACTCAACATGTTCACGCAAGGATCGTGAGGTGCTGCCTCCTCCTGCAAGCAAGTGATTGCTGTAAAGGGGATCACAGACGTGAGAGAGAGCTCCGTTGAGGTAGGCTGGGTAGAAGGAGGCGGAATTACGCCCGCAGCCACTTTCCTCAGCTGCAATGGTTTGGTGAGAGGGGAGGGTGACTCCTCTCACCTACCACAGGCCTCCTTCGTGAGGGTGTTCTTGTTTTACCTTCGGCAACCTCACATTGAGGGGTTCCGCCTGGGCGTCACGGTGAGCGCGAATAATCCTGTGGCATCTTATTTTAATGGTGAGGATCACCATAAGTTTTTTTAGTGGGTAACGGTTTCTATGCTGTCGGTTTCCCTTATACCGCCCGGTCATCACTTTCTTGGCCAGTGGGTAGGTAGCTGTAACGGAATTTTATAACGGATAAAAAGGTATTGGTATTCTGATTAAAATAAAGACATCTTGTTAGTGAAATAATTTTACTTTAATCATCGTTCCAGAAAACTTACATATATATCTCAAATCTCTCAAAGCTGATTACTTGCACCACACGATATTCCTTCGTAAAGGAATCACGGTTTGAATAACTATGAGTTGTAAGTAAACGGTCCGCGTCGTTTGTTTGTTTGTTCTCGACAACTTATTGTTAAGCAAAATCCATACAAAATGTGCGTGACTTTTCTTTATTGTGCGAATTGGAAACATCTTTTATGGTTTCATTGTTGATATTTAGTCTCGGAGAAATTTATATAATAGGTCAATTGTAGAAACAAAATTTAAAAGGTTTTATTTAAATCAATTTCCAGTATAACTGTCAATAAAAAATACCTTTTAAATTAGTATACAATAATATTTTTATCATTTCTTTGTTATTGTTACTTTTAAGTCATATGAAATTAATGATTATTTTACTGTACCCATGTTTATTTCATTTCAAACCCGATTTCATATTTTTTATAAATACATCTTAATGCTGTGTACATATTGTACTGTTAAGATGTCAGCGTAACGCAGCTATATAAAAATAAAATACTTTAAATAAATGTTTCTTGCTTTTGGTATTCGGATTCCTTTTCTTTACCATATTCCATTATACACGTTCATTAATATATCAATATTATTTAATCGAAATGACTCATATTTTTATCAATAGATTGAAATGATAACAGATATGTAACACGTGACGCTGGTTACGTATGTACGTTTATGTGTATGTATGTATGTATGTATGTATGTATGTATTTATGTTTGTATGCATGTATGTATGTTCCATAGAGAGGACAGAATACTGCTGTCTACAGTAAGCTCTGCGGCCTGTATGCCTGACTCGGCCATGGTGTCCCCTAAAGACAAAGTCCCTCATTTTTGCATGTCCGCATTACCTACATATATGTGTGTGTAACGTGTGTAAATGTAAAAAAAACACACACATATTGTTAAAACTATTATCTGCTCTCAATCACACTTGATGTGCTGGTTACGATTCTGTTTATCAACTGGCTATCATATTGGTGCGGAATAAATCCTTATAGACGTTATATAACCATAAAACGGATGACGTACTACGTCTGTGTATTAGATATTTGAATGATTTGAACGTCCGAAATTTAAAACCGAAATTAATAATCGATCCTGATCCATTTTTTTGCTACAAAAAAATACAATCAAGTTTTTGAGTAATCATTACAGATAATCAATGTTTGTAGAAAGTAATCCAAGGTTGATGTCAATCTTGGATCAATTATCATTTCGTAAAGATATTTCTTATATTGATAATACTGTTTATTATTTGTAAATTTATTACTTGATATTGTGAAATTATAATATCTAAAATGATAAGAGAAAACGTGAATAAAGACGCTCGTTAACAGTCTACGAACGAAGATTTATCATTCGCATATAAAGTGTATTGGGTAATATTTTACGTGAAACATAAAAAATGTCTCCATAGGGTGAAGTTTATCCATTTTATGTATTGTATCCATTTATGGATGTGATTTGAATATTTATGAATAAACACTGGAATTGAGACATGTTTATAAATAATCTGCTGATCTTTTATCAAATTTATATCTTTTTCGGAGACAAATGAATGTCAAATGTTTGTACTTAAATGTATTAGTTAAAGTTTTATTTTACTTTCACTACATTATATATACTTATTATATATAAACCCAAATTTGTTCAAGCGTATAGAACAAATATGGCGGCCTTTATAAATTAAGAATTATAAATGTTCTAATAATAGTTAAGTAAACGAATATTGTATATATTAATGCGGACAGACAGATTAAAGAGAACATAAATAATCTTCAATCACTTATTTTTGTATATTACCATACGGTTAAAGAAAACAAACTTTAATATAAATAATTATAAGGTAAATGGCATATGTAAGGTTAATTGTTAAGTGAGATTTCTAGTGACGTCAGTGTGACGTCAGCAATCTATTAATGGTACGAACCAACTGGCCCTTGGACAGGTGGGATATTAAAAGTCGGTTATTTTAAGTGTATATGTGTTTCAATGGACTTTCAAACATTTCGTGTATTTTTGAGTTGGTTGTATATCTTGTGTGCTGTTAATTCCTTTCATAATATCAGCATGGTATGAAATTTATGATATCTTCGTAAATTTAAATATTTAATATTAAGAATATTGGAATTCGAATATCGAATATTAAAAGATAGAACGATGTCTTTTATATTTATATTATATTGTAGTGAGTGTGGGGCGAGGAGGAAAATAAGGGTTAAAAATAAAAAGGATTGGCTCTTCAGTCACGTAGCTGTGAACCAGACTTCCTTGGTAGCTTAAGGAAATATAGAGGAAGAGGAATTTATTAATATGTATATGTATATAATATACTTATTTTTACGTGTTTTTTTTCTACAACGCGGGCAGTTTGTCTAGAACTAAAAACAACTTTGTTTGTTTACGTTATGTTTAGTTTTGACATTTTCTTTCAGTGGGTTCGGTATAATAAATGTAAGTACGCGGAAAATTCCATTCTTCTATTATTTTTAAAGCTGTTGTAAGAAATAATTGGGAATTTGAGATTTTTTTTCAAGAAGCTTTACATAAGACAATTCTGTGGTTTGTAAATTCTTGACTAGTCAGACAATCATGTTACAGATAGTCATTGATTTCGATTATATTGAATATTTAATATTGATTTATTTTGACCTTCATGCACTTTGAGAGCTAAAACATAAGTTCTTTCAAAGCGATTGTAGGTACAGGTTTCGCAAGGTCATCGAGGTGTTCTGGACTTGAGGTATGTTGCAGATGTCTGCGGACTGTAGCCTTACCACCAATTCGTAAGATTGTTCTCATCTATAAAATATACCAGCTTTTGCCCGCGGCTTCGCACGCCTTAAATTTCTAGTAAAACAATTCCCCTTTCCTTTGTTTTGTATTGGTTTTTATATGACTTGTTTTAAGTGATAATACAATCAAAATTATGACATCGGCAGACATCGCTCACTGTCAAAAACCTATTTAAAGTTTTTAATAAGGATACAATATTAGATACTGACTTTTTTTTTATACCTCTCTTGTTTTTACTTGAACGTCCATTTAAATACTTCTTAAACAGAGTACTTAATAACCATACTAACCATATATCACACGTATAGATTTTTATTGAACATAATCAAAATATGACATTGTAAACTTGAGGAATTCTGAGCTACACAATCGACGTTATTTTCACTATCAACTTGAAGGTTTAGTTTTATTTAAAAAAATCTATTTTAAATGATATACATTCAATTAGCTATATGCATTAACAAAATGTTCAATACTAAACATTCATAAAAGCCAATTTTAAGACGGTTTGCACGGTTCCATACTAGAGTGCGCCGACCGACCGACCGCCGCAAACGCGATGTCCCTAAATTTTAAACCTGTAATATCTTCGATAATATTCTTTTAAATTACATGCTGTAAAGAGCTATATTGTTCCATATTAAATGCAAAATGGTTTAAGGTACTTAATTAGATAAGGAGTGATACTGTATTGCTTTAAATCGCTTCGTAAATAAGCATTATTTCTCGTAAACAGTAAAGGATAAAAATTGGCGCATTGTGGGTTATCCCTAAGAGATAAACATATACCTTTACACACATATAACTTTTTAAGGTATACAATACTTAGTACATTATTTTGATCTATCTCGTAGAGTTCAGCCAGCGTTTGCATTGTAAGCGCATAACAATGTGTTTGTTTACGACTTCGCATTAGAAATCTTAAAATGATCAGTGGTTCTCTAATATATTAAGCATGTTATTATAAATATAAACCTTCATCTTGAATCACTCTATCTATTAAAAAAACTGCATCAAAATCAGTTGTGTAGTTTTGAAGATCTAAGCATACATACAGACATAGGGACAGACGCGGGAAGCGATTTTGGTTTATACTATGTAATGATATATTATTGAAATTAAAATAATAATAAAATCTAGAATTTTCATTTTCCTGTTCATTTGTTAAATGAAAACTTTAACAATATTATTTTAGGTATTTCTTTTTAATCGTACTTGTTACTCAAATTCTTAGAAGATATTTATATTATTTTCTGTGAAAATGTTGCCTATAATTGAAAAACAAAAAATCTAACTACCCTCCGATAGTAAAATAATTACAAGAAAATTTAAAAGAAACAGTTTTATTTCAATTATAACCACTCATCATACCACGCTAAGGTATATATTGGCGTAGCAAGTTCCAGCCTGTCAGTTATTCTATTAAGGCTAGGTTCCTTCAATTAGGTTATATTGAGGTTTACAAAGATTTTATAACGTTTTGATCTAAATTCGTTTGAGGTATTTTAATGGGAATACTATTTAAATAAATTTGGACTTCTCTTTAAGATAAAGCATTTTGTAGACTATATATTTGTTTTGTAATGAGATCATTTAAATTAGGTATGTGAGGAATCGAAAGTTTTATCTAGTTTTTTTTTTTATCTAAAGCCGGAACTTTTTAAAAGTTACCGGTTTATCGCGACGTCAGTGCTGTCAATAAAAATACACAATATATATATTAAAGAATACTGAAGATGTTATACATATATAGAATTGACTCCAAGGGGGACAGTAGGGGTGTGTGTCTCCCCGTCTTTCAGTGTTAAAGGCCATTTCTTATCTATGGTAATGAGTCTCTAGTGTTTAATTCCCTTTTTATGACCGGGGTCGGTTTTATGACTTCCATGAGGACTTGATTACATTATAACGATCTTCAGCGCCGCCGCACTGTTAGACAAGTTCTCTGTGTTTATTAGTTTTATTTCAACTGTTTTCTTACTTCAAAGGAATTTTACAGATTATTTGTGTGTGTGTGCGTTTAAAAGTAAGTGTGCGTGTATGTTTATAAGTATGTGTGCGTATGTGTGTGTGTATTTTTAAGTATGTTTGTATATGTGTGTATGTATAAGTATGTGTGTGTATCTACTTTTTGAACTGAATTGAAATCCATAGATTGCCATTGTTGCATTCAAAGCATTATAAAAGAACGTTTGGTTTTTATTTCATTCGGTAACAATTCGAGTTTTTTTTAAACGCGTTGGTCAAGTAGGTACATTTTATTTTGATCTTAAATTTTAATGACTTTTAATGACTTTATGACGTATTATATTGTTTTTTTTCTAACATTTTTATTAGAATTAGAATTATAAAAAAAAAATCGATTAATCGATTCTTGCTATTAAAAACTGATTTACTTAGGGATATAAGTTGATCGAAAAGACTAGTCAGTCTGTGTCTATGACATATCTACTTCTGTCTTTTATTTTTTTTTGTCAATTGTCAGAAGTAATATTTATTAAAAAATTTAGTATTAATAAATATAGTATTTAAAACTAAAAGTTAATTTCTTATCAGCTTCACGACATTTTGTCTTACTGGATTATCATAACATTGTATAAAAGAAGCAACAAGTAATAAATGAATAAATAGTAACCGACAAAGCAATAAATGAATAAAAAGTAACCGACTGCAAAAACAAATTAACTTTGAATAACTATAAATTATTTATAAATATTTTTGCTCCATTTATATAAAATATGCATTTTATTATTATTCATTTTATTAAGTCTTATATTTAAGATTGTTTTTTATAAGGAGGTAAATATATTTACTAAAACTGACTACATAAGATTAATAAATATAGTTTAAATACATATTAGTTATTAAATGTGTCCCTTAGAAGGTAAAATAACTACGTTTAAACGCTTTTTACTTAATTTTAATCTTTTTACCTATTATATGTAGGGCTTTGGAATTTGATAAGAAATTTGGAAATATTGTCAGAGATCATCGTTCATAAATCACAATATTCTAAGAGATTTGCAGGAGTTTAGTAAATATTTATATCCTAAGAAGAGTTCTTTTAATTTTCATGATTTAACATCTCAAACCAATTTTATCATTTTTATTAGTTTTGTGATAATAAATGTAAGTAAGAAATTATATTACATATATAGGAATAATTAAATATGACACTAATAAGTATATATGACTTTCACATTTACGGAAGCTATTATTTTATATAAAAGAAAATGTGTCTGAGATGACGAATTTATTGCCTCCTTTATCTGTGGTTGGATAATAATTCTCGGCGACATTTTTATCTTAAGCTTTTGGGTCTAATTATTTCGTTTATTAAGAATAAGTATTATTTAACTTTTCTACCTTTTTAATTTTATACTAAATGAAGTGAAAGTGATCTGTTAGAAAAAAAACTGAATTTTATTTGTTAAATGAACTGGTACAGGTTACCATCTGATATTCAAGTGGTTACTCGTTTGCCAGTAACGGTCTATCGGGTGGTAGGTGGTGCCGTCGCCTAGTGACATTTAAAAAAAAATGCAAATGCTATTAGCTATGAGGAGAGAAAGTTTAGAAAAAGAGAGTGGTAGAAAGGGTTTCCAGCACCCTCACTTATCGTACGCTTTCGTACGAAATGTGCCTATAATATCCACTTGAAGCCGATCTTCTGTTTTATGAGCAAGCTTTAGTCAGATTCTCCGAAGTTTGATACTAATTCCTTCAACGAATAACTCGGCCTAATTAGATTTTGAAGCTTGATGAAGACTTCTTACATTAAATATTCTTGGAAGATGTTTTTGTCGTTGGATGGAGACAGTTTTTGTTATATCCATTTGTTCTCATTGTTTGATAATTTAGAAGATTATTGTTAACTTTGTCACAGACAGACAAATTTCAAAGGGTTCTAAATACAAAATATAGAATAAGATTCTTTGCGCATATAAAGAAATATCATCACATTATTTTATGTATATAACTGTTTCTCGTTTCTATAAAAGGAATATATTGAAATATAAATTGAATGGTATAACGCCGGCATACTGTCATTAAAAGGAAATGACGTCATGTTCTCGTAAACAACAACTGTTCTCGACAAATGTTTATGTTCAAACTTAATCTACTTTAGAACTACTAAAAATGTACCGTATAAAACACACTCAAGTAATTAAATGTACATTTGACCACTGTGACGTCAGCAAGATGGTTCCTCGTGTATTACAACACACATAAAATCTATTCTAGTGTGTGTGTTTTCGTTATTATTGAATGCAAATAGAAACAGTGTCAAATAGACAAGACATCTGCACTAATTACAATAATTACACGCTTATTATCACGATCCTCATTCCTTTCCAGTTACACATGGATCTTCATACATATCTTATCTTTTCCCCAATTGCAGGTAATTAGTGGTCTTAATGTAAAAAACGTGAGCATTTATAGATAAAACTTCCTCTCTTTCCCCTTATCTACAATTCCCTTCTTCTGTACTGTTCTTGCAAAGTTAAATACATAATAGTGCACATAATGTCTGCTCAAAACACATAATATCTGCTCTTCCCTACTCATATACTTCCCTACTCATTCCCTACTCATTCCCTACTCATATAACAACTAAAACAGATTGTTTAAACCCCTGAATACTTATTTAGAGTGTCGTTTAGAATTTGATCCGTATTAAACCTCTTCTTCAAGTGGTGACAATGTCAAACATTGTGACCTATATTTGACCTATAGTTGACATGTTGTAAGATAATTAGGTAATAGCATTGACTTTTGGCCTTTTAAAATTTAAGTTTTGATTTATAGTCAAATATAATTTGATTAATTTGTCGGGAAGACCTAAAATATTATTTTATATACCAGCAATAAATTGCATTCCACTATTCTTTATTCTAGGAAATGTCTTACTTAACCGAGTACGGTAAGATTCAATACTCGTATTTGACAAATTATCACATTATAAAAACGTCTAATTTACCGTATCTTCCAGATATAGATTACGACTACGTGGTGGACCAGCAGCCAATCGGCAAGCTGCTGTTTCGTCAGTTTTGCGAGAGGAACCGTCCCCACTACCACAAATACAACAGCTTCTTAGATGCGGTCAGTATACAATAGAACTCAAGCATGAGATGAATCTTTGGTGGCATGGTACAGTGTAGCTGAAACTCATATCGTTTAAGCAATAAACAAAGATTTACAAAAGAAAGAAGAAAGAACTTGGGAACTTGGGAACATCGATAATATTTGTAAACAGATAAATTGTGTCTGACAGATTGATAGGTTCGGAAGTGGAAGATGGCTAGCAAAATATGATTTTACGTTAAGTTGTATGTTGTTTTTAGAAACATATATATTATGTAGAGTATAAATATTTTGCATTAGTAATGTAAGTTAAAGTTAGAATTTCTCATATTATACGTTCAGATAATTAATTCGCAAACAACAAATATATATAGTTTCGGACGATGGTCGATATATTTACAACGTTGCTCGATTTCATCCCACGCGGGGCGTATCTCGGTTTGTATTATCTGACGATTTATACTTTATATACAATTTTATTTGTGCGATTTTGTACGAGTATACGATAAGAATTTATATTGATATTGTAAAAAGTTTTATCATTTAAAATTGTATACTTTGTAACTATCGCAATGCTACCATTTGGAAATTTTCAAATAATATATATTTTATCCTATTGGTATCAATAAACCCCAATAAGTAACATCTATCCAAAGTTAAACTTCATCTAAATACATCAAAAAGTTTTCCATGAAAAGGTGCCATAAAAATAAAACTTAATAGCAGATAATAAAATTATTTCATATCGTTTTCACCAAAAACTTAACTATCCCAGTCTGTTATTATCGTTTTGGTAATTTGAGCCGGCGAATGATCCCTAAAATTATACCATTAGGATTAATTGTTTATTTGTTGAGCTTAAGTGTAAATAAATAAAGGATAAAATAAATTATTGATTTATAACAAAATAAATATATATATATTACAAGTGAACTTAATCAACTCAAAGCTTTTAGATTATCATCATAGATAGAGTGACCCAGTAAGCGAATAATAGGAATACTTCTATGCAATTATAATTATACAAATGATAAGAATAATTACTAGCACATGGACATTGTGAACAGGAAAAAGGGGCAGGGAGGGGGTAGGGGGGGGCTGGGTTGGGAGAGTTTAGATGATATGATACTAACTAATGGATCTCGAGAGCTTCCATCAATCTATCTAAAGATATTTAAATCTCTTGTTCTTTCTCCTTTGTTCCCTGCCATGTAGAGCATGTCTGTTAATTATTGGTCTTTTATGTTCTCTTAATAGGCTTATGGATTATATTGATGACGTTTTAATAGAGTACTTTCGTGGAATGGGTCTGTTACTACTGTTTAGGATATTGGGGAATGGATTAATGATTGCTAATAAAAATAGGACGTTCGGACATTTGATTGGGCGATTTCGTATTATTTTCGTTTATAGATTTTGAGCTTCGATAAGGTATATAGTTTGCATGTAATATTATTCATTCTACTTCTATTCTGCTATGAATGTATTGTAATTAATTTAACTCAATGCTTTTAATAATAACATATTATAGTTTCACTTTTGCTAATTAATTTTTTATCACACCAAGAAATTATCACTGCAATACTGATAATTATTTCCTATAACAGGAGCATTTAATATTCCAGGCGGAAAGGTTCGAAGTGGAAGTAGACGAGACGAGAGGTTCGTTAGCAGCAGAAGTTTTCGGTCGATACCTCAAGACGGAGGATGGAGAGGCAGTCACTGACGTGGTACCGCCTGATGTTGTGGCAGATGCTAGTAAACTGCTTGAAGGTGAGACCTAATATTTTTTTTAACTAATTGTAATTCCGTGTGTAGAAGTTTGATGGCTTTCTTGTAGTAGGATTTGTCACTAAAATAGGTCACTAATATCTTAGAAGAATGGGAAAACTTTAAATATTATTACAGATAAATGTTTTCAGAATTATCTAAGGATTCGATAAATAAAAAATATGATAAAAGAAAGATTAATCTTATAAATAAATATAACAAAGAATATGATGAAGAAAGAATATAAACGTAAAAATCAATATGGCCTTATGATTATTTTCCTTGAACTTAAATCGTTGATAGGTCAAAGTTTATTGCCTATCAAACTCCTTTAGTGATACCGTATAGATATAAAATATCTAAGCTTTCCCGAATTAAAACCTTAATTACAGATTCTAATCTCTGTGTATTTTGTTGTTCTTTTCGCGCTTTTACTGATCAAAACCTAAATCTCGTTAAATTTATTTTACCAATCTGGATAACTTTTATGTTTAATCTATCTCCATCCATTAATTTACCAAAAAAAAAAACAAAGCTCTTTTCTTCTTATAATCGTTGATAACGTAAAGCGTTAATATCGCTTTCATATTTATATTAACAGTACACAATATTTTAAGAACTGCAACCAAAATAATCCATGTTACAGATTTCACTTTCTCCGGAGGTTCCAGGGATATATTTAGCGAATGCATCCGATGTGTCAAGAACCACCTCGCGGGCACGCCCTTCGCAGAGTTCGAGAGGTCAATGTACTTCCACAGATACTTGCAATGGAAGTGGCTGGAGGCACAGCCCGTGACGCAGAACACGTTCCGAATGTACAGGGTTCTGGGGAAGGGAGGCTTTGGGGAAGTTTGTGCTTGTCAGGTAGGTTGACTAAATGTCTAGCTCTACTTTATATATTCTACCACTTAACGCATTTGTGGTATTATTGTCAATTTAAGTTTGCAAGTTAACGAAATAGCATAATTTGATCAATTTACTGATATAGGCGTTTTATCACATTTTAAATTGACAGGTCCGAGCAACAGGGAAAATGTACGCATGCAAGAAATTAGAAAAGAAACGTATTAAAAAGAGGAAAGGAGAGAACATGGTGCTGATAGAGAAGCAGATACTACAGAGAATCAACTCCAGATTTGTTGTAAATTTGGCGTACGCGTACGAGACCAAGGATGCTCTGTGTCTGGTGCTAACTATTATGAATGGTCAGTTAATTAATACTATCTTGGATAAATATTGTTTGCATATAGTAAGATTTTTTATTCAGTGTTTCAAATGTGATGCGTCAAGAATTAAACAAACTTTGTTGGTATTTAAATATATTAATACTTCCGTGATTATCGGATTTTTGGAAAGTCGTTTAATCGATTTGATAAAAAAATATTATCATAAAAGTATATATATAAAGGTAACTAAAACATAAATATTATATACAGTTTTTTAAATATTATACATTATATATGTTAACATTATAATTTATAACACATAAAGAAGAATACTTGTTGAACGTTCTGTCCTATACTTAAATGGTTTCGCAAGGATCCGACCTTAGACCTTTATTCTTCAACATTTTTAAAATCTATACCAATAAGTTCGAGAGTGAAAGGTTGCAATAGAATAGCGATATAAATACTTTAAATGGCCCACGTTGAAAAAATATATTCTGATAGCTAAGGTAAAACATGAACAATGTTATCCATATTATAGGCGGTGATCTAAAGTTCCACATCTACAACATGTGCGGGGCGGAGAGCGGTCTCGGGCTAGAGCGGGCGAGGTTCTACGCGGCGCAGGTGGCGTGCGGGCTGGAACACCTGCACCGGATGGGCATCGTGTACAGGTGCGCGAGTGTGCGTGAATAATGTGCATAAATGTCCGCGTGTGTGTATCGATACTTAGTAATCTTCGTCTTGTACAGGGACTGCAAGCCCGAGAACATCTTGTTGGATGATGCGGGCCACGTGCGTATTTCAGACCTGGGACTGGCCGTGGACGTGCCGGAGGGAGGCGGGGTGCGGGGGAGAGTGGGCACCGTGGGGTACATGGCGCCGGAGGTAAGGGGGTTATATTATTAAATGAGGCGAAGTATAATTATCCGCTCATTGTGTAATTGTTTGATATATAATTTCCAGGTGATAGACAACGAGCGCTACACGTACAGCCCGGACTGGTTTTCGTTCGGCTGCCTGGTGTACGAGATGATCGAGGGCCGGGCCCCATTTCGCGCCAGGAAGGAGAAGGTGAAGCGGGAGGAGGTGGACCGGAGGGTCAAGGTGGGGGTCGATTATAGTGTTGGGGTCTCGTGTTAATAATGAAGTATTTTAGGACCACTTAGTAATAAGTTTAAATAATTTCCTTGGCCTATTTATTTCTTTGTTTGTTGGTATACACGCAAAATGACTTTGCACATTTTACATTTAAATGATTCTTAGTAAAAGTTCGGAGTCAACGTTTTTTTTTTTGCTGCAAAAAAGTCTATTACCACCCAACGACAAAAATGAAACTATAACAATAATAATGGTTTAAGCTGAAGCCAAAACTATAAAACTAGAATTTTACGGCTCATGAATGTTATGTGATGATAAAGTGTGAAAGAAATCGCGTTAATAGCCAATACATCATAAAAATCATTCAATCATATGTTCATAGGAAAACAGATGTACATATAAATTATGTCTCTATGGGTTTTATCAATTAAAAATTGGACATATAAATTAATATCGAGGCTATCGAGATATATATCAATTACTTATGTATTGTTCCAGCACGAACAGGAGAAGTACTCGAGTAAGTTCAGTGAGTGTGCCCGCGCGCTGTGCTCGTCGCTGCTGGCCAAGACCCCGGGGGCCCGGCTGGGGGCCGGCGGGGGCGCGGGGGGGCCGGCCGCTGCAGGAGGTCCCGGGGGGCGGCGGGGGGCCCGACAGGTCAAGGCGCATCGTTTCTTCGCCAATATGAACTGGGCACGTCTCGAGGCGGGCATGGTAGACGCTCCGTTTGTTCCCGATGTATGTACTAACGGTGTTATAAGAAATACTAAGTACCATCTTATTGTATCATACCAGTCATTAACGATATTGTTTGTTTCATAAATATTAATATTAATTTTCATTTTAAAATTTGATAGTAGACGCCGAAATTAGAATATCAATAATATTGTATGCGCATCACTCAAGTTGAGCTTTAGACCATTGTAAGTGCGTAAAGACTTACGAGCAAATTTTATATTATTATCATTACATCAATTTATTTTACTATTCAACACCATAATTAAATTAATAATAATCGTCAGCCCCACGCGGTATACGCTAAGGACGTGTTGGACATCGAGCAGTTCTCAACTGTAAAGGGAGTGAACCTGGACGCGGGAGACGACGACTTCTACTGCAAGTTCAGTACCGGCTCCGTCAGCATCCCTTGGCAGAGGGAGATGATAGAGACTGGCTGCTTCAACGAACTCAATGTGTTCGCAGGTGGGTTGGTTGGGGTAGTATAGGAGTGCATGAAATTTGGTCTTAATGAAATTGTGATTGCACAAATTCAAAGTTTACGATCTATAAAAAATAAATGCATATACAAATCTTCACTATCAAAAACTCTAATTAAATAGAATTGAGTGAATCAATATGTCGCCATTAATCCTCACCTTCCCCTAGAAGACTCCGGCCGCGAGTGTCGCAGCGCGGACCTGTCCCTGGCGCCGCCGCCGCCGCGGGACACACGCACTGGCTGCTGCGGACTGGCGCACAGGGTACACACACACTCACTTAGTCACTCTGATCATTATACACTCTATCACTTATATACGTAAATAGTCAGTCAATAATTCGAATTCGTCATTAATTCGATTTCGTCATTAATTCGAATCATTCATTCATGCATATAGTCAGTAATTCGAATCATTCATGCACCCATAATCAGTAAGTCGAATCCTTCATACACAGTTATAGTCAATAATTCGAATCATTCATGCTCGCATAGTCAGTAACTCGACCCATTCATCCGTGTACTTAGTCAGTAATTCGAATCATTCATACCCGAATATAGTCACTAGGTTGAATCATTCATACATCATTTCATATAGTCAGTAAGTTAAATTATTCTTATACGCATTGTTTGCAAGTCACATTCACACATTGTCAATAATTCGAAACATTCATACATTTAGTCACTCAAATCACTCACACACTTAATTAGCCAGGCACGCGCAAATCCAACTTTCCTTATGTTTTTAAACACATTCGCCAAACTTTTAAAATATCAATATGAATTCTCTTGCAGGTATTATGCCCTCAAAAGAAGATACCAGCGAGACTTCGACCGATTCCCGTACCGGAGCATCTCTTGCAGCCATCGTCACCGGCTCCGAACTCATCACCTAACACACCGAACAACGCACCGAACGTTCAGACCGCGCCGAACGACGTTCAGATAGCACCGAACGATGTTCAAACCGCACCGAAACAAAACAGCTGACCGACAAGCATGTAATCAACGGGATCTTGACTCAGCAATAGTTCTCTATGAATGGTTATTGTAGGAATATTTCTAGTTAAGAGCAAAAGTTAGTGTTTGGCAGCATTTTTTTGGCATGTTGTATGAACTATACCTGACAGAATTAAATAATAACCTATACAAAACGTCCAAGACTACAAATTAACAGTAAGATAATTCAACGGGTGATCATTTTTTTTTATTCGAATTGTGAGGAACTTGTATACGTAGGAATTGCATATTAAAGTTAGAGTTTCAACTGTAGCGTCTTATTTGAATAACTTTTTTGTAACTTATTCAGATTTAAATTTTTATAATTCCATTTTTTATTTCATATAAAATCTTGCCTACTGATATTTTTTATTAAAATAAATTCGTTATTTTAATAAGACGCATTTTAAATCATGAACAATTTAGTGTAAGAACATTTTTTTTTATATACATATTGTAACCATGATTTTGTGTGGATATATTTGTATGAAGCATGTGGTTATAAGATGGTGTTTTTAGCAGATCGTTTCGATTTTTTTTTCATTATTTCGACTGATTTATTAATATATTACTTGCATCTAGCTCAAGCTGAGTATTAAGCGAACAAAAACTTTATTTGTATGATCATAAAGTCTCTTATTGTGTACCCGACGGTCCAAGCAACAAGGGTTGACACAAAATACCATTAAATCGTACAATATAATGCAGAACCCTACAATATTAATATAAAAATAGACATATCTATTATTACCTCACTAGTAATTATTTTAAAACTACCGTCGGGGTTATATTTGTTTGGATTGATATTATTTATTATAAAAGGATAGATTGTACATTGGAGTCGAATATTTGTTATATGTTTATTATGTGTGACTGTTTGATGTGATTGGTGCATTTTTTAATTATTAAATCGCTTGTCTATGAGAGATATACGTAAAATAAACGGATAGGATAGACGCTTGGTAGAAGGAATAGCCGGATAATTGCCGATATGTTTTTTAATCGGCTATACGATCGTAATTGAATAGTTCAGTCCTAGATGGACTGTAGCAGGTATGAAGTAGGTTCAGAGTTGGTAAATGCTTATTTATTTTCAATGCAAGAAAGTATTTTTTTACATTTGAATAAATTTATCGTACCAGTTATGCAATTACAAAACACAAATGATAGTTTGTAATCGAGCAATAATTGTTAAACGAAATTATTAATGTTTCGGTGTCTCGGTGTATTTTTTCATTTCTATTCGTAATGTTTTTTAATATCTATTAAATCTTTTATGTATTTGATAGGATTATATGGGATTTGTAAAATTTTTAATTATATATGTGATTCGTGATTTGTATTTTAATGGTATTGTGGGAGAAGAAACTATAAAGATTCATTGCTAAATGTATTTCTTAGTATCTTATGTTCAAGTATAGATTTAGATATATCTCGAATTTGCGTTAACTGGAATAGTTTCCCATTAAATAGGTTATTATGCACAAATGTTTTTTTATTATTGGACGCCATATTGTACATTGCCAGTAACTCTTCCACATTGTACTAGAGTAAGTATTGAAGCATTTTGATGTGTAATTTTATTGTATTTTTCGATTATAAAACGCCTATTTGATAATGTCCTTGACGTTGCGATGTTATTATATAGGATAGTTTGTGAGATTTGATCAAAAATATTTTAATAATAAGATTAATGTCAATTTGCTCACATTTAGAATGGCTTGAGCATGCTCGATGCTCTTATACTAAGGTGATTATAATTTTTATTTAAAATGTTACTAATATGGCTCTGATATGGAGTATCAAAGTATATTTTTGTGTTTTTGATCAAATCTCACAGTCGTGTTGTTATTGAAGAATAAAAAATCGCACAATATTTTTGTTAACGCCTCACCGACTGCTTTCATTCCAAAATGAAGTCGCCATAGTGCTTGGACGGTGACTGAGTTCCTAGATTATGTGGTTTTAAGCGGACTTAATTAGCGTTGGTTTGACAACACTAAAAATAAAAGCATATTAACAAACAAATAAACGTACTGATCTAATATATGTTCAAGGTTTTTATTCATTTAAATGCTAATTAAGTTCGCTTTCAACGTTGCCTGAACGTACAGTGAAATAATTCGAGTTAGAATTGCGAGCATTTACACGTCACCGAGTTTTGTAAGGTTTTAATGTATTATTTATATGAAGCGTGTAACGGAACGTATTTTACAAACAGTCAATGATATTTCAATAAATTTATAAAGTCGACGTTTCGTTACACGCTATATTTCTCATGCCTGTATTATACTCATTAATGCATTTTCGACTAAATGTATTGAGATATTATTTGTATTTATAATACGGGGCCCGCTCTAGATGTCGAGTGGAGGAATAATTACGCGAATATAAGTTCTATGTTAATACGGTAAGGTTTATTTTCGCGTAGTTGTCACGTTGCGGGTCTGTCGTCTTAGTGGAATGTAAACTTAGCTTTCTTGATACTGTTAGTCGTTATTGCAGTATTTTGATGCAAATATTATTATTTAATAAGCGTATTCATAAATAAATTGACTCCGATATAGAATTGCTGTTTTTGTTACATTTCCCAACTTCTATTTTATTTTCTTTGTCACACATTTCTCTCCAAGAGAATCTTATATATAGACATTATTAATTTTATTTTTAGGTTTATTGCACAGATTATATTATATTAAGTGTTTCTTAGTTACGTCTCCCCGCCTATGAAAGTCAAGTATCAAAAGACTTCAATATTTGGACAACACAAGATGAAATAATATTGTAAAATAGTATTTAACCATTTATTGACCATGCTTAACAACAATCTAAATATAAATCAGTCCAATTTTATATAATAAGAAACTTATGAATACCATGAATGAAATATACTTAGGAAAGTTTTTATAAACTATTTTTTTAACAATAATACTTGTCTGAGACTTCCCTAACTTGAGCATTATTGAAACCTACTCTGTCAAGCAAATCTATATGCATTTTCAAAGCATATGATTGACAAGAAATATATTAACAAATAAAAAACCAAGGTATAGAAGAATTTATTTAATTCATTTTACTGTACAATAGATAACTAATATCTCTACTTGAGATGCAAAATAATATCAACAATTAAAACTATGCAACAACTTTTTTTTTGACATCTTTTTGTTTAACATCATTTTTCTTTACATTTTTTTTATCTACATATATCCGTGGAAAAAGAACAAATTTACCACCTTGTATCTTTCTGGTTTCGAATATGGCGTCCTTAGACCTCCACGAGGTCTCACAGTCTCTCCATGACCTACATTCTTCAGGAATCATTAACTTATCTAGCAACTTATTACACAAGGATGGTATCACCGGCTGAAGGATGATGGAGCATATCCTCAGGGTCTCCAGTGTGATGTGTATGACCGCGTCCAGCTCGTGGCTGCATTCCGGCTTCTTAACCAACTCCCAGGGTTTGAGGGTTTCACAAAAAAGATTCGCGGCGTGAAGAGTGCGTATCACAGCATCCACTGACTTGTAGAACTGGTAGTTGGAGTAGTGCTTGTGGCATTTCTCTGTAGGAAGCAAACTTATTATTGATCTTTACTTTTTATTTACGAGATCGACCGGTGTATTGGTATCAATGTCTTAGTATTGATAAGATCCGGGTTCAATCTTCGTATACGAACCATAATTAATAATATTATAAATTGTACTAAATTTTATGTTCTTTAACCTGGTAACCTGTCGAGTGAGTCTATGAGTCTTTGAGCGAGAGGATGTAGAGTGATCCCGGGGCGGAGAGCGGGGTGCTCCGCGCGAGGATTGAGGGCGGAGCCCGTGACACGCGCCGCCAGGTTGCCGAGGGTGTCCGCCAGCTCAGAGTTAGAGATGTTTAGCAACTTGACAGAACTGAAGTCTGGGAAACATATGGGATGAGCAAGAACAGACTCAGTCTGAAATGTATCGAAATTGTACCAGTTATTAAAAGTATCGTGAATGTATGTATCTACAAAGTACATACTAGCATCGTCGGTCATGGTGGCCTCCCGCAACATCATGTACCGGAGTCCCTCGGGCGCCGGGGTGCTCCGAGGGGACACCACGTTGCCGCTCGACTTCGACATCTTGTGTCCGTCCACGGTCCAGTGGCCGTGACACACGAGGCGGCGTGGCGGGTGACGACCCGACCCCATCAGGAAGGCGGGCCAGTAGATGCCGTGGAACCTGAAGTATAATTAGAAAGGAGATCATCATCATCCTCTATCTTACTTCCCCCGGAATTCGATCTTATGAACCCTGGTTTTCTAATTTAATATTTTTTTTTCCAAAACGTCTATTAGATGATCTATTATGTGCACTAACTTCAGTATGTCCTTCCCGATGACCTGTACGTCTGCCGGCCAGCCCGGGGCGATGGGGGAGCCCTGGGCCTCCGAGGTCTCACACACCGTCAGGTAGTTTATTAGCGCGTCCAGCCACACGTAGATGCTCTGTTCCTCGTCGCCCGGAACCTGGAAGATGGATTTATTCATAATGTCATCCATCACATGACGTCTCCAAAGTAATAACGCGGATAAAAGGGTACGATATATCCCTCCCCCTGAATCAAGAAGCATTTGATATTGACCCATAATATATTATGTATTTTTGATTAAGAATTACTCTATTCACGTTGGTTTTATTAAGTATTAGTATTTTGTATTGTTTATTTTAGTATAGAATTACATTTTTTAGAAATTTTCTGGAAGATATAATTATTTAAATAATGAAGTATTGATTAAAAAATAAATCAATTATTAACATACCCGTATAGCCCAATGCACTCTGTCGGCTGGTCGGCTCACTGATATGTCAGGCAAGTAGGCCTCGCGGGAGACCAGTTCTTGCAGCTGCTTCTGATACTTGAAGGGCTGGATTACACCATCTGGGGGTGAGACACAACATGTATATACTTTCTCTAGTTGGTTTGAATCCTGATTATTTTTTAAATAATGATAGAGATTTCTAGTTTTTTAAATTCAATTGCTAAGTAACTCCACCTAAGCACTTATAATGTTTTAGCGTTTTTTACAACTACATTATTACAAACTATATTGGCTTAGACAGCATTCTTTACATGATCGCTCATGATTATTTACAGATTGGATTTTTCTACTGTGAATGTTTTATTCATAAACTAAACATTTTCATATTTTAACCAAAAATTGGGCTTAATAAATAATAAGGTTTAGAATTGAAAAGATATCTCTTATGATATCCGATTTTTTAAAACAAAATAAAAGTCTATATTTAAAGCTGTACAGTCATCATACCATTGCTGAGCCACTCTTGGAGGTGTGTCTTGAAGGCACTCAGTCGGAACATATAGTTAGTTTCTTCAGTCCACTCCAATTTGTGTCCCGACTCTAATGATACCTTTATCTGATAAATAAATATTCATAACATGTTGCAATTAATTTCAATTATATTTTCCTTTGAACTTTAAGACACATTTAATAATATAGGATTGAATATAATTAAAATTTTTGGTATAATATTTACAAAAAAAAAAAAAACTTGTTTGTAAATTATTTGTTTGCTGATTTTTGATATCTGATGTACTTACATTTCCGTCTGCAGTAACCTCATCTCTTGTCTGTGATTCAGGAACAAATGCCTCGTCATTGACACTGTACCATCCAGAGTACTTAGCTTTATAAATGTAGTCATTTTTAACTAACTTTTTCTGTAAATTGCCAGTTATATTAGTATTATTGATGTTACTATTTTACAAAGATATTAATTTATTCCAATAAAGTATTTTGTTTTTATTAATGTTATTAGTGAAATCTGTCCTATAATTAAAAGTTGCTTGTGTCTGTCTTGATCTAGAATCACGGTTTGAATTATTGAAGTGCAACTGTATTACTATATAATTATTATTTAGTTAAAGAAAAAGTTTAGTACTAACTTAAAATAACTCATCAAAGATTTTTTATATTATATTAACATTAAACAATAACAAATATTTATAAATTGTAAAACACACCCAAAACTTCTCTACAGCTTTTTTATGTCGTGCCTCAGTTGTTCTAACAAAATCGGTGTAGCCAACTTCATATTCATCAAACAAATCTCTATATTCCTGAGATATTTGGTCACAATACTGTATTAAAGGCTTTTTGTATTTATCGGCAGCTTGTTGTATTTTTGTACCATGCTCATCGGTGCCTATAAAATAGATGTATTATTATTTATTCTGTAAGAAAAGTAGCAGAAAAAAATATTTTATTATTTTATATATATTTGAACATAATGATAGCATATTTGAACATAAATAGAATAGTGTTCATTTAGTATAGCTAAAATTTTGACTTTTCTAAAGGAATATATATACCTGTGCTAAATTTGACTTGGCAGTCAGGATCAATCAGTTTCTCAAATCTCTGGATGGCATCGGCCACTACTGCTGTATACAGATGTCCTATATGTGGTGCTAAAACGAGATATAATTTGATATAAATTGGGATCGAAACGGCATTAGAGCTAAAGAAAAATATAGTCAGAATATCCTGACTGCGCAGAATGGATAAACTTACCGGCATTTACATAGAAAATTGGTGTGGTGATGTAGAATGGTCTTTTTCGCACCACAGAAGAGAGTAATCGTAAGGACAATCGCATTTTGCTTATTTTATAGACAATTGAGGTTATCCGTTATAAAATAATAAACTTAAAATCACACATTCATCTTACGTAAGTTTTACGTTTTTATTTTATTATTCATGTTTTATTTGTAAAAAGTGCTTGGTAATATAGACTGAATATTTATCTGTTTTTCATTAAATAAATATTCAGTAATAAATCTGAAATGATAATAAACATTAGTATTTACTATTTAGTGATTGCAATTTGCAACGGATATCTTTCATACTCATATTTAAAACTTAAAATCGATTCTCATTATCGATTTTCTGAATTTTAATTGCAATTTTCTTAATATACCTTATATATATATATAGGTAGCTATGTAGGAATAGAATAAACATAAAAATAACGACATGGAAGTTAAATAATGTTAATCAGAGCCGAATTATTGTTTAAAAATCTATCTTTTGTATTTTTGTTTTCATTTTTCAAATCATCACATTTAGTTGTACTTTTAAAGTGGTATATATATCATATTTCTAATTTATTGTACCACCCCGGTGGTCGAGTGGTTAGAGCAGACGCCTAACGTATAGTGACGCAATGGGGCTCGGGTTTGATGCCCGACAGGGACACGGATGTATGTGATGCACATAAATGTCTGATTTAGGGTTTGGTAGTTTATTTAATATGTTTATAGTATTTATAATGTGTATTTCTATGTATTTATATCGTTGTCTAGCACTAGGGGATCTATGTGTAATTTGTCCTGTAATATTATTATTATTATTTTTCTACCATGTATATTCCTTACTTGTGATCTTTGTAAAATGGACCGTATATTCTTAATGACATTGACGTTTCCAGTAGATAAAAAATATTTACGTTGTACCACTGTTTTGAGCTCTCTGTCAGCTGAGACAGGTTAGGTATCTTGTAAAAAAATATTATAATAATAAATACTACTGGAAAATATTTCGTGTCTTTACAAGAAATTAAAATCGGGAAAAGAAATATGGATGACTGTGAGAACGAGAATGATTTCACTCGCAACAAGGTAACCTAATCAATATTGTCATAATATTTTATATTTTCACCTTGGAGGATATTTTTAAACTTGAATATACCCAAATATATTTATAGGCACTATACTCTATAATATCCAATGGAAATTTTGCTAATAAATTAATTTGAGAGATAAAATAGAAATTTTCTTTAATATATAATGTATGTTATAAGAAAAATAACTATTAATTGAATAGATTAATTAGTTAATTTTCATGTATTTTAGGATCGTAGTCCATCTCCAGGAGTGAAATCTACAGCAGTGGTAAAATATACTGCATTTCAAACCCCAGCAGGCTATGCTCGGCTACAATGTAATACAGATATCAACCTACCCCCCACAAACTGGGGAGGGATAGATACATATGGACTGAAACAAATAATAACTAGAGATTCTGGTCTTTCAAGGTAGATAAATCAATATATTCTTAGTATTTTAGTATATTTAAAATGTATATAATGTTAATGCTATGTAAATGTTTGGTAAAAAAAAACATATTAAGTATAACTTAAATAAGAATTAAAGGGTCTAATCTAATCCAGATCAATCTATAAACTATTTAACTAATTCTTTGCACAGTTTTAGGATGGCACACATGTTCCCGGACTGTGTGGGGGAGGTAGATGTGATATCAGATGCTGACTGCATCAAAAATCTCCTCAAACTTCCATATCAACCAAATGGAATTGTGAGTTATATAAATTATTATTTTGAAAGGCCTATTTGTTAAATATACTGTTTTTAAATATGGAGAGGTATTGACAGATATATATTAGGTTTAATATGGTTGTTGCAGTTTATGTATTAATTTTGACAAATATTCCTTTATGTCACTTGGTGATGTGTAAAAATTATGTTGTTATATACATTATAAAAATTTCTTACAATTAGTTTGAGGATAGTTCATGATTGCTGCACTATATTTCTTTTATGTGATAACGATGATTTACAAACTAATCAGTACTTTGGCGGAGTTTTTATTTTTAAACGTGTTTGTATTATCTTGATTAAATTATAATAAAAAAGGAGCTACCAATCGGTCTGTCCACAGAAAAATCGAAATAAATGTTGGGTCCCAATATGTTACCTTGTGGTACTCCTGATAAAGATTTATTTGGGAGCAGGATCTTGCTAAACCTCTTCATGTAAATATAATTTCAAAACTCTTCTGTTGGAGTTATGACCTTTATTTATGGAATGTTTTATCTGATTTCTTGTTTTAAAAAATAAATTCTCAATGCCATACCCTGTTCAATCCTCGATAAATGTCCAGGAAGCTAGCAAATCCTATTATTTTCATCAAAACCTATTTTTATATGAATTAATTCAGGTTATATTTGTATAATATAGGGTAAAAATTTATGAAATAGCCTTCTGTTTTAATTGTGCTTATTATTTAGGATTAGTATTCCCAAGAGTTAACTTAAGAGGTTTATGGGGTTCTAAGACGTAACTTTGGACTGCAGTTGGTCTAGTGTTCAGGTTACTTTCTACTAATTTCAATCACAAAGCTTTACCGAAAAGAATTCTATCCGAAATTTTAACAATTTTAATTCCACTGCTATAGGGTTACATTTCAGTGGTAATCATATTTGCAGTGTTGCTTGAAGACATTTTTTTGTTTAAGGTAAGCATGATGGTTCATCGAGTTGAGAACACGCTGTTGTTGGATGATTTTGATGTGTATGAATATCTGATGAAGTCAGAGTGGTCGTGGCTCAAAGATTTCTTCTATGAAAACGTGCTGAAAACAATGTCAGAGAAGGTTAGTTCTCTATTTTATTTATTATTGTATGAGTATACTTATATATGCCTATTTTGTTACCTTTTCTTTCATTTCATTTTTATTTGCTTTCTGGATCCACATACATGTATATATTTGTATGGCATGTGTTCTTATTATATCTTCTTAGAATGTAATGTAGGAGACAACAAGTAAACGTTTTTTATTTGGAACATGCTAAACATTTTTTGGCTCTTAAATCCATTCCAAATCCACATTCTATCTATTTTTGACCACAGAAATCACTGGCTACACCTTAATAAAACTATTTATATGTACACCGTTCAAAAGAGATTCCCGATTGGCCTTAACTAATCTGTAACTAACATTATGAATTAATAACATATTACTTTAAGAGTTCAATTAGAAAAGAGTATTGATATGATAAATTACTACTACCACTACTACTAATTTATATTTTTTTTATCTACCGTTTAGTACACAGACAGACTGACTAGATTAGAATTAGAACTATTCAATAAAGAGTTTAAAACATATTTTTAATTATTAATTAAGATAGTGATTGTGTGTTAGGAGCGCATGTCGCTGACGTCGTCGGCCAGCGCCAGCGCGTTGCAGTTGACCCACAAGTTCCTTTCGCACAGCGTGGTGGCGCCTCCGCCACCTACCAATCAGCCCTGCGCACCCATGTGTCTGCCCGGTACATTAGTCGATAACTATAAGGCTAAATATTACGCGATTCCTCATAGGTATCTCTATACCTATGAAGAATCGCGTAATATTGTAAAATTAATCCGGCTTACTTAAATTTGTTTTCGTAGTCTAGCCTGCTAGTCTATTAAGAAGAAGTAGTCTACTATTTCGCAACTGAATTATGTTACATTGCTGGAAAATAAATATAATTTTGGCATAGGTAGGTATCTTTGTTTGTGGTAATATACTTTTATTTTTGATAAGCTTATTTTATTTTGTATATTCAGGTCCATTTCTACCTGAACCGGAAACTCGACCCGAAGAACCAGCTAAGGAGCAGAATTTTAACAGAAATGTTCTTTGGACATTTGAGGATATACACATGTTGATTGGGAGTAATTTGCCTATTTTCGGGGATAAAGATAGACCGTGTGTAAGTTTAAGGTTGCGAGACGCGAGGGAACCAATAAACGTACTAACCGGAATTGATTATTGGCTTGACAATCTAATGTGCAATGTACCGGAAGTTTTAATGTGTTACCATTTAGATGGAATCGTCCAGAAGTACGAACCGATGAAGACTGAAGATTTACCTCACATGGAAAATTCTAGATTTTCGCCAAAAGTTATACGAAATGTCGCCCAGAATATTTTGTCCTTCCTAAAATCAAACGCTACCAAGGCCGGCCACACCTATTGGTTATTCAAAGGCCCTCACGATGACGTTGTGAAATTATACGATTTGACAACCCTCTGTCCGGGTGATATGGATAATCCTTTTACAACTCCAGTTGCCATGTTGTTATATAGAGTAGCGAGAAACATGAGATTGATGAACAGGTCGAAACATGTTCGTCAATTGTTGGAACATGTTGTTAAGTTGTTGAAAACTGAAAGATATCCTCAGATTGTAGCGTCATCTCATTATATGTTAGCTGATTTGTACGTACCAGCCACCACAAATCCAGCGAATCCGAATTTTAAAGGTGAGTTAACAGTGTGTTTATTGTTTTGGTTCTTTTATTGTCGGTTTTTTGTGTACCTAGTGCTAAATTTAAACGTTGAATCCGAGTGGTGCTTCTGAATTGGAATTCCTTATGCTATGTACAATTGTTGTTTCGGATTGTTCCCGGCTATTTGCTCATCCCATCACTATCATATCATAGGAAGAAGTTTGTAGAAACCTTATTCGGTTTAAAAAACGTGAACAATTTTGCCTCATCTGAACTTCAGAATCGGAAGCTGTATTAAAATATAAAAATTCGCTGGAATATATTAGGGCGTATTTTACTTTGCATTGCTCCTCATTTATGGCTTATTAGATTATTTTGAATAACCTAAACAACTTCTGTTCATAAAGATGAAAGTTCAGACTCCGAAGAAGAATCTGAGTTCGCTAACTATGCGGAGTTCCCGCCGTCAGATACAGACAATCGGACCAACAAGAACGACGTGGAGATTGTCAGCGATGTTACTGATAATGTAATGTTTCATTATTTATATATTTATTTTAATATAGATAATAAACAAGTTTTTTCGGATCAAATAAGCGTCCATCTTTTTAAAACTCGATCTCGAATTAAATCTGTGTTTTTTTAATTAATATAGCATATTAGATTTCCATTTAGTGGTCTCATTATAGGAAGACAAGTGTGAACGAGAAGAAGACATCGTCCAGGAAACGTGTGAGCGAGACGGCGATAGTGCGGACGAGCTCGCGCTACAAGTACAAGGACTTGCGTTGAGGGATATAGGAGACAGACATAATCATGACACTGTAAGTATGTGTGATGGAGATGAGGACTGAGGGTTTTTCTTTATTACTGCAATATGTATGTAATAAATAAATGTAGATATCTTGATACACCTCAAAATATACAAGAAGTAAGAGAGTTTTATTTTATTAGAACGGACAACAAATTATTAATTTTCTATAAATAATTTGTAAAAATAAGAGATTATTTTATTTGTAAGGGCAAGAAAGCCAAGTCCACTTCAAAAGGGCTGGGTATCGAACCCGTGACACGTTGCGGTCGAGCGCTGATGCACGCGCTTACCGGACTTCAGGCACTACACCATCTCACTGTTGATAAATCTATGGTAAGTTTTAAGTATAAGTGTTTAACTATTAAAGAATTCAAGGTTAGTTTTTGTTTTACAGATTAAAACTTTGAAGTTTATATAAAACTTATAATTGTTTAAACAATTAGCATAGCGTATTACCTTTTTTTAGCGTATCCATTTTTATTAATAAATTAGATAACGGGAAGATATAGATAGATTCTTATATAAACTAACATAAAATGTTTATAATTCAACCGCATTTTTGTTGATTTATTAAGGAAGAAGAACGAGATCGCTTGAGACAACAAAAAATTAACGAAGAACAACATCCAAAAATGGCAAATCCATACGAACCGATCAAAATGGGTTACAAAAATACAAAAATAAAAGACAAAGAACATACATCAAGAAGTAGGCGGAGAAGAACAAGACGAACCTCATCAAATTATCTAACAGAAGCTAGCTCGAATGTAGACAAAAACGCCATTTTAGTCCGCAAAGAAAATACAGTAACCTTACACGAACCAAACAGAGACGACAATTTTGCGTGGAAACTTCACCTAAAAACATTATTATATGAGAAAATTTGTCTTGCTTACGCTACTTTAGCTGAATTTGGTTACTCTGACGGACAGTACGGTTTTTCCTTAAAATATATAAATATGGCAAGTAAATGTCAGAAGTTATTAAGCAATATGATAATCAAGAGTCACGTTGTCGATGCCAGTTGTTTGATAGGTAGGGTTGGGGATAATTTCTTCCAATTGAGCAAAAATTGGTCCAGCTTGGATCAAATCAAAAAACAGTTTGAAATGGATCATAAGATTGATAGCGATATCAGGAGCGAGATTGAGAATGACATGGCGGAAGAAATTGAAGAGACTGGAGGGGATGAGTTTGAACTAGGTAAGTGTTATTTACATTTAGAAGCAAAAAGATGGGAATGACATTGCAAAATAATTGCTAAGTTTGACCCGTCCCGATATTTCTCCTTGGGTTAGAGAGCTAGATGATTTCTCTTCTAATTAACAGTTTTTTTAGTTGGTAATAATATTGTAAAATAGCATTTTTATTTAATAAGGAAAATTAAAACCGGTTATAACCATAAGTATTAGGTTAAGGTGACAATATTTTTTAAAATTCAATACAGTAAAACATTGTTATTAAATTAATCAATGATATCAAAGAATATGTATAGTTGTAGTCGGTTGTTCTCGATGGAACTAACACACAAAAGTGTTACTTACCATATTTTTTACTTGAGTTTAATGTAAAGTCAAGTAAAAAATAAGGGACCATCTGATCCTTAGACATCAGCCTCCCTCAAAGCGAGCGCGCGGCCATGTTGTCGGCGTGCGAGTACTACCGCCGCGCCGCACTGGCCTCCGACAGCGACCTCAAGAGGGACGAGGTGCTGCGGCGCCGCGCCTCCGTCTGCAACGAACTAGCTGTGCGCTGCATGAGCGACGCACAACGTTAGTATACAGCCCCCCCTCCCCCTTACTACCCTCCCCCCACTTCATTACAGCTGCAATACGTCCTATGACATCAGTGGGTTTGTTTGGCCTCATCATTAAAATGTTTTTGGTTGTGATGATATTAATTAATATCCTTCCTGCAGAGATATACATGTCATCCTTGGATTCCACCGACCCTCTACCGGAAGAGTTCAGTCAGCTATCTAAGCGTGCTGCGGAATATCTCGACGAAGCTACGGAGATATTTCAGCGCGTCAATGACGTTCCTAATCTAGCTCTGTTGTACTGTAACAAGGCTCGATACATGCGGTTCAAGGTTTACTGCGATAAAGGACCCTTTGAGTGAGTTTTTTGTCTTTAATTATATTTGGTTTAGATTTACTTTTTTAAGTTGTATCTCAGAATAATTAAATTTACTATAATATCACAGTTTAGAAAATGTGAAGTAGCTTTTAAATTTGATTGTAGGTGGAGGAATAGTCCTTCAATATCTAAGTCATGATGACTGTACATTTTCCTAAAAAAAAGTATTAAAAAGTAAATTTTATATAGTCAGATTAAGACTCATTGCACTTTTATAATGACAAGCGTCATGAGTGTAGTTGTGTTCAAAATACTTACTCTAACATTATAGTATTAGTATATACATGAAGTGTTTAATAAGGGATCCCCACTTCTTTCTTCTTCCACTATTCTGCTTCTACATTTTTGTTCTTCAAGGGTCGTTACCCTTGTCTAATTACTTATGGCTGTAGATATTTATTTACCATGATATGAACCTTCCACATTTGAATTTTACTATAAATGGATATTAGAATATAAATACAAATCTCTAAATGTTTTGCTCCACACGCTCTGAGTATGTTCTATATCTTCCCGTGGTCGTTCAGCTCTGAGAAGCGTCGCACGTACAACTCCGCGGAGGAACTGTACGCGTCCGCGCTGCGGCTGCTGGGGACCCGCGTGGCGCCCGTCAGGGACCTCGTGAGCTGGGAGCTGTCCTGCCATCTCTACACACGGGCCGTGCTGCTGCAGGACCACCCGGAGGTGTACGCCACCGTGAGTCACTGCACTACTACTGAACATAATGGGTCGGGGAAAAAGTCTTTTCGCATATAATACATATAAACTTGTAATAACAAAATTCTGTACCTGGCTGGTTTTAATGACATTAAAACGGTTACATTTTAAAAAAGGTTACAAGTAAAATGTTGTTTCCCCTCCATTTTTCATTTCTTTTATATGTGTCAAAAGGAGTGAATGTAATGAAAAAGAAAAGTTCTATACATTTTTAAGTTTTGTTACAAGAAAGGAAAAAATGCCATGAAAGCCGCGAAAAATTACTGTAACGTTTATGGACCTCATGCAATCTATAAGACTAGCACAAAGTTGGTTTAAGCGTTTTTAATCCAGGAATTTTGATGTCACAGATACATTTCACTCTGGTCGCCCTGTTACAAATAAATTAACCTAATTTTTTAAAATGTAGACCAATATCGACATGTCAATAGTGACGACGTAGCTGAACAACTGGAGATAGACCGCAAAACAGTTTGACCTCTTTGAAAAAATCTGTTTACCACAAAGAAGCTCGATATTTAGGTGCCACAGCACTTCACTGAAAGGAACTTAATGAACCGTGTACTCATTTGCAATACTTTACTGAGATGTAATGAAACCAACCTGTTTTTGAAGACTTTAATAACTGGTAATGAAAAGTGGCTCAAATACGATAAAAACGTCTAAAAAAGGCCTTTAACCACGGACGGTCAGGCTTCACAGACTGTGTCAAAAGCCGTATTTACTCGCAATAAGGTGATGCTGTGTGAATGGTGGGAGAGTAAAAGCGTTGTTTATTATGAGATTTCACCGTCAGGCAAAACCGTCGACTCGAATCTTTACTGCCAACAGCTGATGAGATTAAATTTAGAACTTTAAAGAAAGCGGCCTGATTTAAGCAATAGAAAGAGTGAGACCTTTCATCACGACAATTGTAGACCACACACATCTTTAGCCACTCAGCAAAAATTAAGAGTTTTTCTGGGAGGTATTAATACCTCCGCCGTATAGACCTGACCTTGCACCTTCAGATTTCTAGCTGCTTCGGTACAGAATTCTTTAGGCTCTGTTAGGTTAACATCAAGAGAGGACGGCCAGAACTACTTGTTTCTTTTTTTTATCAGAAGTCCCAAAATTTCTACTCGAACGGGCTTATGTCGCAACCTACAAGATGGTAAAAAGTTACGAACATATAATAGTATGGTATATATATATATATATATATATATATATATATATATATATATATATATATATATATATATATATATATATATATATATATATATATATATATATATATATATATATATATACTATAAATAAATGTAAATAAACTTTAAAAATAATGTCTTCACTTTTCATATAAAATATGAAGAAACTTTGCCCCTCACCAAATATATTACTGGTTGATGACCCTAATTTGCTATGGAGTGGACCTAAGTGAACTCTTGTGGATTTTGTTATTGACAATTGTCTGTTAATAGATTATTTTTTTTCTTTGCATATATTATAATTTTCATAATTTATTATAATTTATCTTTGTTGACTCTTAGGACGTGACAGAAGTGGCGGAAGCTTTCAAGCACGCGCTGAAACACTGTCTGATGAGTCCCGGGCCGAGACAGTACTTGTATCAGTTTAGAGCAGCTATGATCTACCATCGACTCGGGTCTCTCTATCATTCACAATATCGGTTAGTTTGTATTTTTCATTATATTTTCTACGGTTATATTTAAAAAGAAGAAAAAGGCCTAAAAGGTAACCTTGAGATACTCTTTTGAAAGTCAAATAATGTCATGCGTTATTTGTAAATTGTACATTGATAATTTTAGACCCTACTACAAGCTGGAAACTTAACATTTTATAACATTAATGAACGTTATGTTATAATTAAAGCAAAATGAAGCAAAAGCCATATTAAATGCAAAACTATCGTAAATCGCAGGAAGACGCAGGACCCGTCGTTCCGTCGTCGCATGCTGTCAGCGACGTGCGCCCACTACGAGAAGGCGGCTCTGCAGTTCGCGGCGCTGGAGGACGGCGCCATGTTCCTCACCGCACGTCTGGAGCACGTGGCCGCGCTCGAGGCACACGCCGCTGGTGAGTGCACGCTACTATAGTGAGAAGGCGGAACAAGGTTACAACTTACGATGTTTGGTGGGCCTCAATGCACGATGCAATCTACAATATTGCACACTTTGAACTGCTACATGGTACGTTAGTGGTTTGGTGAAACGTGGAAGGTAGCCTTCCACATTTCACCAAAAATCATATTCACTGTCGAAATTTAATCTGTATATAAACTCCACAGCAATTCCATAAAGATTGTTCGACGCTAGAATCAGGAATAATAAGACTGTTATACTCTATGCTTTATTGTGTAATAATTGACAATACTATTTGGTTTTAGTATCACCAAATTTGAAGCTGAAATCCCTCCAAAACGCCATAGACCTACTCCGACAGAGTCACTCCATCATGAAAGTATTAAAGAACAGGGATCCGGACGAACAGAAGGAAACCCCTAAATCTGACGACAGCGATGAAAATACCATCAAAAATGAACACAGTCTACTAAGTTTATATGAAAACAGACTGCATTATATCCTGAAAAGTATCATCCAGTACTGCAGGTCCAAGTCTAACAAGGATTACGAAAAAATTACAGACATGTATAAGAAATTATATTGCGCCAGTTTGAAAATTAAAAAATGTGATGATATTAGACTGTATGCGGCGAGTGTCTGTGATGTACTCACTGCTATGGATGATATTAGTGATGATTTTAAATAGAAATTACATTAATTATCATTTTAAACCATTTTTAATAAAACTCTTTGTTTGATGTCGTTATAGACATTTAAAGAAATATTTTTTTTGACAGTTGGATAACTTTTCACTTTAATCGCTCTTCCAGAAAATAGCCAAAATGTTGGAAGGAAGGGCGACGGTGTTGCCATATATACATTAAATATGCTTTAAATTAACATGTTAAGGGGTAAATTAAAGAAAAATTAAGAAATATAATAATTTAACGTTTCAATTCTCCAAGAGAAACTCTTGTGTCATTAGGAACGAGTTACATATCACTTTGTATTATCTTCTATAAACTTTTCTCCTAAAAACTAAAAATCGATAATGTTAAGAAGACCAATAATAGACAAGCCTTACCTCTTTATGATAAGTGTAGATAAATGAATCTCTGCATTTTTGTACATAAAGACTGATGTAATTTTTATTGTGAATAATTGTTAAATATATATTATATCTTTAAACATTTTTCTTATTTATTAATTAAACTACTTTTGATTTCGTCGTAGAACAAATGTTGTTAGGATTGTTGTAAAGAGGCTGCCTGCAAGAGGTCGTCAACTAATTAAAAATAACCCTGTATGAAATATAAACCAGAATACCTGGCAGCTAGTAATTACTCTTCTAGTTCTACTTACCATAGTGGGTGTTCCATGATATATGAGTAGGTGCAACATTTAGAAATCTACGCGATAAAAGTTGGTGTTCTTAAAGGTACAGTATTGGGGCCAAGATTGTACATGTTATTTACAGCAGGGTCTCTAAAGTAGAGGGCCCACAACAACGTTCACTCACGACACTGCTGAATATAGCAATAAGTGAGTTAATCAGTCGTTAATAAGAGGGCAAACAGATCACGTGGCTTTAGTAATCTAAAAGACTTACACTCGACTACTTAATATACTTAGAAGATAATAATATTACAATAATAATAGCCTTGTTTATTGACGATACATTATCTCTTTCTCAAAGTTATTGCTGATTAAAATGCGTGTATGTGTTACAGTGGTCTTATTAAATTTCCTTTGTTACCAAATCAGTAATAGTCTTGATTTGAAGTTGCGGATACAAAAAAATAAAAACAGAGAGTTGAAGAATGTTTAAGATTTTTCTCAAGCAAGGAAGAAACACAACACAAGATTATCTTGTATGTTATTGTAGAATTGCCCAATATTTTCTTCTAACGAATGTTACATAAACAACAATTTTATTTTTAATTTTTTATTTAGAAAAACAACATTTGCGTTATAAAATAATATTTACAAATAACAATTCTTTACTATATCACAACACTATAGTCTCCTAAGATATCATAATTTTAGGTTTTGGTCCGTACACTTAGAACTAACTTACAATTAAATACAAGAAACAGTAACCATACATTTATATGAAAAAGTTCTATTAAGTATAAGGAACATTTTGAAAATAATTATTGTCTATGACTTGTTGGTGAATACTACACTATAGTTTTATTTCATGTACCAATTTATAAATATATTTTATTATAAAAATATTTATAAAATGCATTTAATCGTAGAACCTTAATTGTTGTGTTAAACTACTTTGTATAATATTTTAATACGAATATTTATGAAAAATAGTTTAGCTATCAAAGTATTGGTATTTCTTAGAATATATGATATAACTGTATATAAATGTATGTAAATAAATTAGACAAATCCTAAAAACATTTAAGATATACTTATTAAATTATTTAAATAATGTTATTTTTATTTTTAAATTTTAATGCATTTGTGGTATCAAATACTCTAACAATATGCGTTGGTAAAACAAATGAGTATAGGTTGGTCCCAATTATTCCTGCGCAATGAATTACATTGTAAAAAACTTAATTTAATATATTTTGGTTTATCTATCCATTTATAAGATAAAAGTCTTATGCCTTTTCTTGTTTTCTTTTCCTGTAAAAAAAAGCATTATTATATATCTTACCGATCATTTTGGAAATTAAATGGAATATGAAAAAATAATACACATGAATTATTCAATAGTCTTAAAAACTACATTGTATTGATTTTTTTTATCTAAAAGTAACATCTAGGTTCGATACGAAATTAACCATAAATATTCTATTATGCAATATAAAGACAAGATAATTTGAGAATTTAAGAAGGACAGATAGATAGGTAGGTCAATGCCCCCGATATATCATCTTACCCTCCAAGCATCTCCTGTATTTCCGCGAAACTCTTTCCCTTGGTCTCCGGCATCACGAAGAACAAGAACACGAACGACAGACAACAACACGAACCGAACATGAAGAAACCAACGTGCTGGTCGATCGACGGGAAGAACCTGCGAAGAGGATTATATCATTCGCGTCCTTCACATACGATAAAGTTTACTTGACAATAGAATAGAATTATTAGATTTGTTAAAAAGTGAAACGCAATCAAAAAGTTTATTAAATGTCCGAAAAAACGAACCTATCATATTATAGTCTAAGTTAAGTCATAAGATAAACGGGCACTCACTTGGTGACGAGGAAGGAGAGCGTCCAGCAAAACGCGGTGGCGATCGGAGACGCGGCCGCCTTCACCTCGATGGGCAACAACTCGCCCATGACCGCCCACGGAAGAGGACCCAGCCCCCAGCAGTACGTCACGATGAACAGCACCAGCGACAGCACCGGCAGGAAGCTGATGGACGACAGCACTTCGCTTTCCTGGCTCTGCAGCAGGAAGAACATGCCCAGGAGCATCTGCGGGGTGAGGAGGACAGTATCAATTTCCGTGTGAAAACGAGCCCATCAAATATATATATATATCTCGACAGCTCTTGGGTACATCGATAAATAAGCCTACAGGCTAAGACAACTAATCGAAAAAGTAAAATCTCACCGCTCCGATAGCAGTTCCGCACGAGGACACCAACAGGAGCAGACGACGGCCGAGACGATCCACAACGATGGGGGTTATAGCCGACGCCAGCACCTGGACCAGTAGAGAGATGATTAAGAATTGTATTATTTTTAATGAAAAAAGAGATGGTAACATATAATTCGTGGGTTGATATTTTTTAAATTGGTTATTTTATCGAAGCTTATGTTATTACTGTAAAACCTGTACTGACCTGAACCGCTCCAATAATGATAGTGGCGACGGAAGGATCCAACTCAGTGCCCGACGCCTTGAAGATGTCCGTCATGTAGAACAGCACGGCGTTAATACCACTGAACTGCTGGAAGAACACCAGCGCGCACGAGATGTAGAAAGCTTTGAAGTTGCTGCCGCGGAACACGTCCATTATCTGAGGAAGAACTAGGATTGAAATGACGCTCGACAGTTTTATTGGTGGACATCTAATTCTATCTATGTGGGAATGGGATAAATCAAACTTCACTTTTTATTTTATATCAATTATATAAACAATTCTCGAAAAACGCCAGATAAGATATTATTTTTATGAGTGAATGATGGTCATGGTTGAAACGGGATTAGCTGCCTGGGCAGTATACATACGGTGGCGGTCTTTTCCATCGAGGCGCTGACGTCGGCCGCCATGAGCGCCAGTTCCGCTTCAACGCCGGCGCGTGACCGGCCGCGGATCACCTGCAGGCAGCGCGCCGCTGACTCGCGGTCATCTGCACACAGAAATGTTTACTTCAACATCGTATGTGTTTTTTATAATAAATAATGTTTTATAGAACTGACGTCCGTTCCAACGTCCGTTTGTATCGTGTCTTTTGCATAGAATAGAGAAGAAAAAATGAGGCCTAACTGTTTCTCTTTCTTAATCATTTCCCAGAACGTTGCATCTCACCTTTCATCAGATAATATGTTGGCGATTCGGGCATGAAGATGAATGTGACTGCGAAGGCTGCAACGAATGCGACTCCCACCCACGACACGGCCGAGTACGAAATGTAAGGTCCGATACCGTACACCAACAGGAAACCGAGAGTTATGAACAACTGGAGGAACGATCCCAACGCTCCTCGAGATTCATTCTGAAATTTACGGATAAAATTTAAATATTTACCGGCCCGTTGGATGAATGTTTGGCGCAAAGAAGCTCGGGTTCGATTCGAGACAAAGACAGGCATGTAAATGATGATTATAGATGTCTGTATTTCTGGGTTTGGTCGTTTGTTAAATATATTCGCCATATTTATAATGTGAATTTCTATGTATTTATTTGTATCGTTGTCTAACACCCTTAACACGAAAATAATATGCTTATTTACGGATTAGATCAATGTGTGTAATTTGTCCAGTGATATTAAGTATGTATATATATTTTATTTCAAAGGATCGGATGGTCTACTTAAGTCTAAATTTTAAGGGACCGAACTCCATAATGATACTTACAGATATATAACCTTACAAATCTATTTCTGGTATCTACAGTGCAATAATACCTACTTTTATTGCATAAATTATTCTAAACATTCATTTAATAAATAATATTAAAATATAATTGATAAGGTTCTATCTAATCTTCTTATGAGTGAGTTTAATTTATGAAGCTGTGTATATTTTAAGATAAGCTAACTGACAGACAAGATGGATGATGTGACAATACAGCGTTTAGATAATGTAGTTATAGTTTGTGATTGAGACTTATGTCACCTAAATATAAGATAAACTTTCATTCTCAGTTATTTTGATAATATTTATCAAACATAAACCAATAAATTTTAATCAATCTTAAGTAATTAAGTATGTTATTAATCATACAAAATGTAATTATTTCAAAATTGTACTACAATAAAGGGCAAACTGATTAATAAAAAGTATTTTTTAACTTAAAATTTGAATTAAGAAAATTTCCTTTCTATTAGTCAATATTAAATATATGATGATATAATGAATGAATGAATGAATCAATAAAATACATAACTGGACTTACCGTAGCAATTTCGGCGCAATACATCGGAGATATAGTAAACAGCATCCCCACTGCAATACCCCAAAAAATTCTACTAGCGTACAGGAAAGCCACGCTGCTGGCCACCAAAGTGAGAATCCAACCAATTAGGAGAGGGACCACCGAACTTAGAAGACCCCATTTCCTACCGATTCTACCAGCTACGAAGCCTCCGATAAATGGTCCTAAAAAAAAAGCATTTTTTTAGTACAAAAAAGCTTATAAATATTATGTAAGTTATAAATGAAGAAATTCCTTATTTTGAATTTGTTAATTCAATTGCGATCGATTTTATAAAATTTGTTGATTTTCTTTATTACCTAGTATAGCTCCTACGTTCAGCAGTGACCCCACCCAGGCCACTTCATTATCAGTGGCAGGTTTTCCGAGGATATCTACACCAGTGGTATTGTCCTGCAGCTTGATGTTCACGGGAGCTGTCCATCCCATGGAGTAACCAGTCGACGCTATCGCGATGTTCGCTGTATAAATAAAATAAATTAATTAAATTAAAAACGTCTTTAAGTTTTTGTAAAAAAAAAAGATACATAATAATATAGGATAATAAGTTGTTTTTCCTAAAGGCTCTATGTAAATAATATTAGATACACTCTTACAATCCACCGAAAATATTTTAAATTAATTAGGCTTTACCAAGATTATAATATTGATCAAAACGTCCGGCTGTCATCTACTTAATATATTTTTATTAAGAACATTGTACCTCCCCTTAGTAATTCTTTGCATTGTTATTCAAAGGGAAAATGCAGCTAACAATGTTGCACATAATAAACGTGGAAGTAATGAGATATTTAGTATGTATACTTCGTTTCTTGCATAATGTTATTTACAATTTGTAAATGAGTATTTTATTAATCTAAACATATGCAGGTTATATTTAGAACATTTCAAACATGTTAACTATGTATGTGTGAGTGTCTCCTGTAATAGTCAAAATGGCAACCACATCCAATACATTATTTTAGTAATAAAATACATTTAACAATTCAAATTGTAGTTATTTTTCAATCCATTTTGCTAGATGAGGTGGTTATTAGCCCATTGTGCTCAAGTGATGCTACATCAATGACATCCTGTCTTCAAATACCTTTATATACGACATGCGGTCTAGGTCTACCGCAACTTTGTATGTCTGCGTTGTCTTTTTTTTTAAATTAACCTCAAATTTGTCAAAGTTTTCAGCGTGCAGAATCTAAAATATATGTAAAACTTCTAACTGTCCGACCGTCCACAAACCATGTTAGGATTTCCATTAAATTATCAATGTAAATAATATATAAAAACTGTTGGTACTTCAACAGTTTTCATGTTTATTGTTTAATGTCTGCTCAAAAGTCTGAGGCATTTTTCGCGTATAATTAATTAAAATTTCAATTTATCTCTTGTATAATTAAATTTTAAATTTAACTCGGTTTCAAAAGCTTTTCAGCAATCATGTTCATGATAAGGAGAGATGTAGGTAAAAAAATAGTTTTATCACATCTGTAGTACTCGTGAAAATCTAAGAACGTAGATACTAACTACATTTCATATTTCTTATTTTTAAAATAAATATAAAAAACATATAAAAATAAAAGCTGCTTTAAATACTTATAAGTACTTCAATAATTTCAAATAAAAGTATTGGTATGATGATAAAATAAATATACATTTGTCTATTTGAAACAGGGGGGCAATATCTGCTGATATTACAAGAGATTAGAGATTAAACTCAAGTGTTTTTTTTTCAGAATTTTACAAATGTCATACTCTGATTATACATATTTCAAAAACCTCATGATGACAACTGACAAGTTGACAAACAAACGTCAAGATAAATAAAATAACAATGATTTGGAATTAGACAAGATATGGAATCATATCAAAAATTGTTTCTAAAATTTTGTGCCCTATAGGTGCAACTAAAAGCCATCTCAAATTAAAGAAGAAGAAATTCGAATTTCGAGACTTCTGGCAAGATTAAACACTACCAGCATATTTACAAATTTAATTACATATTTCAAGAAACTTAAAAAAAATCGGGGTTAAATATGTCTGCTATAATTATATTCTTATAGAGATTAACTTAATGTAGATTATCGGAAAATCTATCATAACAACGTTTACTTAGAAAAAGACATCTGAATTTTATATCGACAAATATTTTTAATGTTATACAAATGGTAATCTAAAACCAGTATGACAGATATGTATCCCTCGATAAAGCGCTGTAGCTGCTGAAAGATTAAACAAGCTCCGGTTAGTCGAGATGATAATATAATGGTAAAAGACTTTAGATGTTATTTTTAGAAATTGATACAAGTCTTAGTTGGCATAACTTGGCGACCAAAGCCCTTTGGGTAGGTACCGGTCTAGAAGTCGCAATATAAATATTATGTATGCATTTCTTAATAGTTAAAGTTCATAATAATATTATTCACATCAAATTAAAGAGACTCGATGTTATTGAAATGAGAAACATTTTAATACGTTGTTAATAGTTTTAGAGAAAACTCCGAGAAAACAGACCAAACAATATTGAATATGTGTGTTTACGGTAAAACATACCCACCTACTAATTAGTAATTATCACACTTGTATTTAAAAAATCTTTCTTACATAAAACTAATAAATTGTGTTCACCTTTTCAAGATAAGATAAATAAGTTACTTCTTAGAAAATATTTAATTAATTATAAGAATTAAAAGGCTTAGGTTTCACAGTCATATTTGTTCAATCCATTATCATTATTTAATTTATATATCTTTACGACTTCAAATAACAACAAAAGAACTAGATATTGTAACACAGTAGCATTTTTGTTTATAATATAAAAAAATATTAATAATATAAGAAAATAATAATACAAGAAAATAATAATAATATCAACTTCATTTTGGATGAATAATCTGATGAACAAAAATAAACACATATTCGCAAGAAATAGTAAAATCCAGATAAAACCTTAAGTGTCCACTCAGCCTTATAGTAGTAGCGATATTAATATTTATTACAAATAACATAAATAACTTTAAATACGACAAGTTATATTTCATATATTCTATTAAACTTATGTATTATTATTGTTTTTTATTTATTTAAAATATTTTATTTATTAACAGGAAAAGATTAAAAATGTAACCAGTTAGATCGTTAATTGTATTTTTATTTTCTACTCATATTTTGCAAGTATGTACTGTATTCTTATTTATTTTTGTGAATATTACTTATTTTAAATAGTTTTCTATTACCAGGTTATTAAACTTATATTTCATTATACCCTTAAGTAAAATCAGTTTCATAATTGAAAAAAATCGTTATTATTTCGAAATAGCTTAGAATCATAATTTAGTTTTTTTATTTATTTTTAGGAACTGGCATAAGTTTTAGTGCAGGCTGTTACATCTTAGTACGAGAACAATAAATTGAAGTTTGATTAATATGTATTTTTATTTCCATTTCTCGCAGCTAACTAATGTTATTAAATTTTATTGAACAAGAATTTGTTAGTAGATAAAAAAACATAATTAAAATGGAATGCAGGATATCTTTCTACCATTTCGTATATTATAAGAGTTTTACCAAATTTGGTATTTTAATTTATTAATATTTAAAACTCACTTTCGACTGTCATAAAACTAATTTAAATTTATAAAGCTAAAATATTCGCCTATGAAACCCATATTTTATGTTAAATTTTAAATAATATAAACATTATAGTAATAGAATTAAGATTTCTTTTTTTCACACTGCTAATAGAGCCTTGATTATATATGGTAAATATACCTATTATAAAATTAGGTAAAATTCAGACTATATCTACAATCTACAATAATACTATCTCATCAGGAACAAATTTATTTTACAAACACACATAATCAAACAAAAGCATAGGTACATTTACTTAGCAATACTAAACATCACAAGACATGAAGATTATTTTAATACTTTATGAAAATAATATATACATTCCTAATATACTACCTGTATTGTAAGTGGTAAGTTTATTTAATTTAATATTTATATGCGTAAGATATTTGACATTGACAGATAAGTCAGTGTCGTCACTAACAACCGTAGAATAATGGAAGTGTCTTATAATTTTAAATTATGAATACATATTTCAAATTTATTATATGTCCTTGAAATATATATTAATTAGTCCAACAACCTCTTGTATTTAAATTATGTCTTGGTTACAGTTATTTTTGTTATAAAATAATATACTATCCATTAATAAGATGAATAATAAAGTCAAACTTATTTTATCTTATACTGAGTCCATTTGTTGAGGTTAAGAGCTTGGTTCTTAAAGCATTGTTATAGTAATTTAAAAAAAAAAGATGCCGTTAAAAAATACGTAGCAAAAATGTTGTCTGTCGCTGGTTAGAACAGTAGTAGGTACTGTATCTCTAAGTAGTAGTACATGGAGTGTAAAATAATTCTATGTTTTGATTCTACGATTTGGTGAACTGTCAGTTTACGTAATATCAAAAATCCTACCCGTAGTATTGAAATAATTTTGCAAAAACTCATTGTCCTCTGTAACCCAAGGAAACAGAGAGAGAGAAAGAGACAGCAATAATAGTAAATAAAAAAGAGATAGAGTAAGCTATAGCTAGTAAAAAAGAAAGAGAGCAACACTAGTAAATAAGAAAGAGAGAAAAGAAGCAATACTAGTAAATAATTAAAATTAACAGTTTACTCATTATAACAGCTGTTTAAACAAAATTATCATATAATAAAACATACTATAAAAGAGATAAACTGAGAACATATTAAAATGCATAATAAATCTATTTTCATTATCAGTGATAACCCATCAATATATCTTAAGAACTCTGTAACTAACAAATTAATTAATAACCAAATGTTAATTTAATATATCTTTATTTTATACAATTGGGTATTGATGGGGGTCCAATTTTAAGGTTAATAATAATTATGTTTGGTTTTTGTACTATTTGTAGCTTTTCTGTAACTTATGTGGTTAAGGTCAAATTACTAAATAATTACTTGTTATATGCATAAGTTAATAAATAAAGTTAAATTATTTTTTAGAATATATTTTCTAAACAACATATAATCTCTGTTTAGAAATGTTTATTAGTTTTAATAATGATACATCTCAAATAACGCGTATGAACGAAGATAAGATAAAATATTAATACATAACATATTTAATGAAGAATTAATTTAATTATTTTATAAATTGTATTCTATAATCATTCCTATGTGACAAGACTTTTCCATTATGAATTTAAAAACCTAAAAAGGGACATTCAACATTACATGAATGACAGCCATTCTGTCTGTTAGTATAGCGCAGATTCAATGTCTTGTTTTTCGGTAATTATTTCTAAAGTACATGACCGATCACTGATATTTTTACTTCACTATACCATCAATGATAATGCTGTTCTCAAATAAAAAAAAGCCGAAAACAATCGGTTCAGGAGTAGAGGCATCAGGGAGATCGCATTAAAGCCAATTACAGGAGCTTAGATCCTCGTTGTGCTCAATTAAAAACTCTTATTTTTTAATTAATATTCCTTATTAATTATAAAAAATATATAATAGATACAACTAAGATTAATTCTGTAATTTCTAGTCGGCACGCACGCAAACTGCTCACGCGCATCTATGTATTCTTAGAACGTGACAATCCTTTGCTATTATAATATCATTTTACACGTTTATCGGATAAGGATAAAGATTTTTCAACAGATAATTAAAAAAAATCTGGTAATAATATGTAAATGCAATTCTCAGTTTATATAATGTGTATTTCTATGTATTTGTATCGTAGTCTACCCTTAACACAAGCAAATAATTTACTTACTTAGGGGTTACATCAATTTCGGCACCTAATTTGTCCTGTGATCTTATTATTATTGATATTAATAGGATATATATTTTTTAGTGTGATATTTATTTATAATATTTATAAAATAACATTATAATGATCAAATCATTTATATTCAATTAATAAAGTTAATTTAAACATTTATTGTCAATAAAAATATTAATTTCTAATCAATAAATTGTATCTTGATGGAATACTTTAATATTCAAATCATAAGAAATCATGTTATCAAGGACATTGAATTATCAAAAAACCGATAACTTATTATTGTAATATGTTATATAATTATAATCTTTACAGTTTTGTAGCAATAATAAGATATGAAGCCCCCTTGACAGCAGATACTGTGAAGTACAGAATATTTTTAATACAAGCTATGTCCCAGTACTGCACTGAAATTAAAGTGAATATAAAAAAAACACTGGCAAGTGCTTGTAATTAAAACTTTTTAAAACGAAATAAAATACAAAATAGAACTGACTGGTTTTTATGTTCTTTAAACGTAATAAAATAAAAAAAAAATGTACTGGCGGGTTTTTCTTTATTAAACATCAACTTTAATCGATGGCAGCTATTTAATATTCCCCTCAGAAGATTAAAGAGTATTATATGATTATTCCTTTTTACAAACGGGCATATAGAGTTTTGAATCCTTATTCTTGATTTTTGCAATTTAAAAAACTTAATCCTGTTACCTAAGTATATTATAAGTTTTAAGATTTGTTCAGTCTTAAGATGTTTATTTATCACTTCTCGTTGTAGATATTCAAATAATAGAATTAATATTTAAACTATCTTCGATTTCAAAAGTAAAGGGCGATCCTCTCGATATTTACTTTTATAAACAATGCAAATCTTTTGTATTTTTTTTTTATTTCTATTTAATATAATAAGTAAATAAAAATATTTTTTTAAACAATATGACTAGGGATTTTCATTTTATAAATATTGTTTATTTCTTTTCCATAAATATTTCAAAATGGCATTACATCCTCAACCACTATGACGTCACAACAGAAGCCCTGTAATTGCAACTGTGTTAGTAAACAATGTCAATAACCCTCACATTAAAGACAATAACCTAATTAATATCATCTGTAAAAAGATTTGACTGCATTGGCATGTTGGCTGTACTTGGCGGTGGGGGTCAAGAGCCAAGCTGTCATTTGGAAAAGATTCAAATTTGGAATGTCATTCGTATGATATAAATATTTTTCAAACGTAATATCTTTTATATTAATTTTTGATTCATTATACCTTTGAGGTCGATTAAATTTGATATTTGCTTGATATTTCGATAACCCTGTATCTACGTATTTAATTTATTGCCTTGTTATCTATAATAATAATTTTATGCTAAAGCTTTAAAATTTTGGCAGTTTATTAATTTGCTTGCGAATTCAACGATAAAAATAAAAATAAAAATATAAATGTTTATTTTGAAAATAAAAACTAAATTTAAGCAGGTCGATTACCTTTCTATTGTTTTGGAATTAAATATATGTGGTATTATTTTGCCTTTTTAAATAAAATAATACATATCGTATAAAATATATTAAGTTTTTTAATTAATATTAATGTGGTTTTTAAGAATTATTCCGATTGATGTATGAATTGTAAACACCTATTGTGAACTACGTCAACTTTGCATACGATTATTTATGAATTATTCAATCGATATTAAGATCTATTTTTTAGAATTTAGAGTACACAATCGATTAATAAAAAAAATTGAGTTTATTATATCTTTTCATATGATCTCTTTAACTTTTAAACTTAGGTGAAGTAACACTGATATATATAAAACCTCTTTAGTCCACATTAAAGATTGTCTATCATAATAGTTCCGATTATTGTACGCACCAATAATCGTACTTTTTTAGATATGTATAAATTATATTTAAAACTAATAAAACTAAAGCAAATAAATAATCTAATGTATATAACTGAAAATTATTTCAATTAGCTATTAACCACTTTAACACATTTTCATACCTATGTTTTCACAATTAACCGATGGATTTATTAAAAAATATAATCAATGAAACATATTGAAAATATAAAAAAACACTTCACTAACAAATAATGAATAAAAAAATAAACCGAGAGATCAAATAGTTTAACACAAAAAGCACATCACATCACAATATTGCCATTTGCCGCGAAAATTTAAATTTCGAACATACCGATGCCCGCGATGATGTATTGCCGCCAGACCTGCCCTGCCTCCATCCTGTACGCTTGCTGGTTGACTGTGCCGGCTGCTACCGGATCGTACGCGTAGCTGCTATCCATATGTGACGTCACGCGTTGTTGGCCGTTGGCGTATGCTTGGCAAACGTTCCAAATCTGTAACATGCGAGTCTATTTTTGTTTTACTCTATTTTGGATGAATTTGCATTTATTTAGAGTGTTCATCCAGTTTTGGTGTTTTAGCGGCCAATAGGTATGTAATATTTATTTAAAAAAAACATTTCGAAATTTAATTAATGTATTTGCTAATATAAATCCGGTATCGGTTTTTCCACATTTTAAATTGTATATTTCTATGTAAATTGCAAGAAAACAAGTTAGCAAGTCGTCTGATTTCAAACAAACATCGTAAATATTGTAAATTATTATCTGGTTGTTATATAATTTATGTATACGTTATAAAACAACAATATTTTATATTAATATAGTTATTTAGACAGGAACACGTGATAAATTTAGATATAAAATACGGAACATTACGTACACGAAGCACTAGTTTGGAATTTTTTCATATTTTTGACTATTTGGTTGATAAAAGAAGAAATATGAAAAATATTGGATATATCCTCACACATGACACATCCTTATATAAACTTCTTTACAATAAGTTTGGAACAGTAAAATTATATATACCTATTACATATTTTATTAAAGTAAATCTGTATTTTTTTATTACCACATAATTACTCAATACACAAATGTATCAAACAAACCTTCGAAGGGTTTATTTATAAGGGTAGGTAGATTCACTATATATGCATGTTAATCTGTGGTATTTGATAATTTGAAAACATTTCTATACAATTACTTTACAGGAACGTAGAGAGATATATTTGAACAAACAGTGGATAGCCACCTTTTCGAATTCGCGCGATGCAAAAAAATAAAATGCGAATGAAACTAAACATGTTTTTATCGATTTTTTCGCTTAAACAAATAAAATGTAGGTATATAAACGCGAATATTATAAGTACTTATCAGTTTATTATCAAACAATGTTTCATATAATCTGTAATAATCTTTATGATATATTTTTTTATCTTGGAAGTTAGGTAAAAGTTTTTAGGTACCACCTACAAACTAGTTTAAATTTTTATCTTCTTTACGTTAACTTTCTTTTTCTGTTTAAATGCTTTATGTAACATGAATTTACACTTTTAATGTTATTATAGATATTCTATTTAAATTAAAAGCAACAATCTTTCTGTATTAAAGGTTCAATGATTTGCTACAAACACCGTAGCGACCTACGACAAAAATTAAGGTTGGTAATTTAATAAAAAATACTATTTATTGATGCATTATTATCGTATGGTTTTTCCTTAACATGTGAGGTGAATGTATAAACCAAAATAAATGCGTAACCAGGAAAATACAAGAATAAATACGAATTTCCTCAACGCTGTGATGGGAAGCTAACAGTAAGGTGAGACACACTATACTGCTGACGATAATACGATTGAATAAAGTTGTTCCCGAACATGTAACAGTGCTATCAACCTCGCAAAACTAACCATATTTAAGTTAAAATGGGTCTCATAAAGATTTTAGAACATATGGTCCCCTCGTAGATCTAAAAGATCAGTTTTCATGGGCCAATAAGACTTAAAACCGATTTTGTTTTAAAACAATTTGCTCTGAAAACGAACTCTGCTCTACGCTATAGTGTAGATCGACCTTAACATTATAATAAATAGTCCTTTTACAGATGAGTTTTTAAACGTTTATGAACACAACGTGATAAATATAATTACCGCCATTTTGTTTTACATACAGATACTTATCTTTGAACAAATTTACTGTCTATTATTTTAATTAAATACATATACTTGGCTGATTAAAATTATGTGTCTTAATTTATTGTAAATAAATATGTATAATATTTTTATATATATATTTCATTGCCACTGATAATCGGAACCTCGTAATAAAGATCAAACGGTCAAAAGTGTTGAGATATGTAGGTTAACTAGTTAATATGTAATAAAATGGTTATTGAAAATAACAATTATATTAAACATGATTTTAATTAACATGCGGAACTTTACTGTTATGGTTTATGGTATATTAAAAAATATATTTCATGTGGAACCCGATTTCGAGTGAGATAGTGAATAAATTATAGTTTTTATATAATTATTATTGAAAACATATGACGATAATGAACTCGTCAGTTATGATGTCGTTTAATAATACCTACATTTGAAATGCTTTTGAGTTTCTTTGTGTCCATATTTGAACTTAATCTACTAATTTCTAAATCTTAGCTAATCAGAATGGATAACTGAATCAGTTCATCAATTCATCAATCATAGCCATTGTCAATTTTAATCTTGTTGTTACGTTCTGATAACAATAATAAAAAAAACAAAACAATGACCTTGACAAAAGAATTATTTTTCTTGTAGTCTTTAAGTTCAAGAGCTCTTTAGGGATAGAAATTAAAAAAGCTATCCTTATTTAATTTCAGCACCTCAGTTATGGATGGAAAATAAAGAATCCTTCCTCTGTTCATCCCTAGAGTACGTATTCAAACTTTTTTTTTAAATAACTAACCGAACTTTTTTTTTAAGGAAGTAAAGGAGCTGGATCGTTTACTGCCAGATAGTTATTTGAACCTACCTTTTTTTAAAATTATTTTATGTTATATCAACTATATTGTGTGTCTAGTCTGTCTTATTGTGAAATTCTAGCCTTCACTCCCAATATTCAGGACTTGTTAGGTTCACGGCAGTACATTTTCCTTTTACCGCGTAACTTTGAGAAAACTCAAGTACACCTATAAGTTTTCCTATGAGGATAGTTGGATTTAAGTCATTTAGTATTTTTGTTATTTAGGTATTGACTGTAATATGTAGTTATATCAATACTTTACCTTTAATAACGATTCATAAAATACAAATGCAGGAAATCATTGTTGAGAAATATGTAATGTTAATTAACATTTCTATAAGGAACATCTTGTATTATTGATATTTCAATCGATATATAATATATATAATACATATTATATAATAATAATAAATGGTTCTAAATTAATATTGTTTTCGAACCTACACATATTTTATAAAGGCAATTACGTTGTTACACAAACATTATTATTGCTTATAAAGAATAATCAGGCGCTTCATTAATATATTTACATTTTTTTAGTTAATGACTTTATTTTATTTACTAGTTTTTTTTTAATTCTAACTGACCTTTTTATTTTCAGGTTGAAATACATTAACCATTATTGACCCCAAGATAATAAATAATTCCATTAGGAACTAATTTGGCCAATAAAAAATTTGATTATTTACCGAGAAAAACGAGAAAAGTAAATGGTTATCATAATACACACGTGTGCTAATATAAGAAGTTGTCCCTCTTAGGAGCAGAAGAGGAAAAGAAAAATAGGAGACAAGGAGGGGAGAGGATGAACTTTTGGAAAAAAAAACTTATAAATGTTGCCCATATATTCTAGTATAGTAAAAATATTTCCCATAGATCCTAGTTTTGTCTGTCGAAAAATAATAGCCTAGACAAACCGTAGTTGTGACTAATATTGCCATATTATAATTTTAATTATATTCTATCGACCTTGGCACAACACTATCAGAATATTCCAATGAAGTGGACACATTTGTTATAAGAACAATAATGGTTTCAACATTATCATTTACGAGTGTTTGTTAACATTGTATTACAAGTACATATTATATTGAAGGATTTACATAACTTTTATTTCATGCTGACATTTCAGATATAACTAAAACTACATTTCAACTGTAACTAAAAGTAAACCTGAGTGTCCTACAGACGTAATATTTTCTAAGTATTTTCTCAAATTTTCATGAGTAGTCAATTAAATAAAACAATTTTTAATGGATCTAACTCGCGTATGATTGATTATTTATATTTTACATTATAATATTATTATAATTTTGAAACTAACCCCGACGTATATATTAACGTAGATAGATTTATAACATTCTTTATTGCACGTCAAATACCAACTAAAATTAAACAATAATTATAACAATAATGAACGTAACCGTAAGGTATAACGGATTTAACAGCGTGTTTTTTATATGTAATATGATATCGGTAAATACTTTATCCACTATAAGATACAAACACTATATGTATATTTCATGTATAATTATGAACCTACGTATAATTTCATGGTTGTAAATGTATTATTATCTTATATCAGTGGAAAACTTCAAGGGGGTAATTGCTACAATAATCAATAAATCTTGACTACTAACAAATTATCAGTACTTATGTACCTAATTGTAAGGAAGTTATTGGAAGCCGTAATGATAACAGATACAGAAGTCTTATTTTTTGTTATATTATATTCAAAATATATTAACATATCTTACGAATTGAAAAAAAAAGAAAAAAAACACATAAAAACACATTGTGGTGTGAGAGGCGAGTTCACGAGTCTTACAATATCTTATTATTTATAAAGTTAAAATTATGTTATGATCTAAAATATTTTAATTCTTTATAATTTTGACCCTTTTTTATGAAAAAAAAATACATGGTAGTGGGTAAGCAGAATTTGCCAGTTGTTATGATGTTATATTTTTTATTAAATCGATTTTTAAATATTTAGATAGAGGGTTATTTTTTTTTATATGTTAAAGCAGCTTTAAAATTTTAGATTTTTCTTAAATATATAAAACACGCGGTGATGGTAAAACCGAGTTCGCGAGTTGTTATTTATAATGTATAATTAAAGGTAATTAATAATCTTTAAATTAGTATTAATAATTTATCACTCAGTTTCGATCTTAGCACGTATCACAAAATTTTATTATTGTCAATCTGTTTTGTTAAATTTAATGTAATCTGAAAATTACTTTTGTAAGAAATTAGATTTTCTCCTCTTAAATAGAGTAATGTATTACTAGTTAGTAATTATAAATAATTATGTATCTTATGTTAAAACATATACAAAAAAGTCAAGAAAACTAACTACATAACAAATCGTGGTTTGTAGAAGTTTTGTAAGGTAGGTAGGTAGGTACTCGGTAAAAGTAAAACCGTTTGAAAATTGTTTTAGAAACTAAAATTACTATATATCCTCCTGAAAATTCTTATAATGAGTCTTTATACTGAATAGGTTGAAAAAAAAAATACAAAATATAAAGTCAAAGTCATCATGTTTGTTTATTCCACCTTAGAGACTTGGGTCAAGTCGATTAGAATTGCAATAATTATCTAAATCCGTCCCATCGCAGATATTATGAGGGATACATATATATACATATATTACAAAGATAAATATATGCCAACAATAAACATATACATACTTAGTATACCGAAAATTAAAAGATTATTATTATAAACCAATAAAGTTAACCATAGATCATTTCACGAATGAGCTTTAGGTTATAAGATCTAATATAAATCTAAAATGGCGACATTAAAATAAAGACCAATATCAAATTAATATTCATGATTATACAGATATTATATCAATTTCAATGTCAAGATTATTAGATATGTAATATAATAATAATAAAATAATAATATATATTATCTAGAAATATACAAATATCTTAAGATAATGTGATTTTGATATTCCTTTATAAATTTTTAATCAACAACTACCCAAGCGCCCTCTATAGAAAGTCAAAGGAGGAGATAATAAAAGCTTAGTCATTATTTGACTTAGATTTTTTTTTTTTCAAAAAGGCGTTATTTGTTTCAGTTAAAAAAATCTTACAGTCATCCAAATTATTTCAACAATATAACAATAAGAAAAGGTAGTAGATATTATAAATTGATAAAAAAAATATTTTTATCGTCCTTCCCTAGGAAGAACGACAAGTTTAGGACCTGAGACAATATTTAATATTACAATATATTAAATATGTGATCATGAACTTAGTTCTTTTAAAACTAAAAGTCTAAAATGATTTGTATAGGGACCACGTGTCTTTATTGTATGCATTTAAAAATATATATATTTTGTTTCATTAACAATATTATGACATACAAATCAAAAACCTTCAAAGTACTTATCGGACAAAAAAAATAAATACATAAAATAATCACAAAACGAATATGTTTTTTTTTAATCTTATAAATAGATATTTAAAAAAAAGTCTTATAAATATATTAAAAAACTCACTTCAAACGCACGGGCTCGGACGAGGTTAGATATGGAGTGACCGACAATTACTTAACTGATAAATAAAATAACTACGTATTTGCAATATTTATCAAAGTGTGTTAGATGAATCATTTGACACAAAAAGTTAAAGTTAAAAATTAACAAATCTGATTTAAGTGTACCTATTCAATGGCCAACATTGAAGAACATTTGAAGACATTTACAAAGAGAAGAATATTAAAATATGTTTTATAAAATAACTAGAAATTGCATAAGCGTAAACAAAATAAAACCTTTTTTTAAACATTAAAAAAAAACTTACATGTATCACACAACACCGACCAAAGACAAGTATAGATTAGTAATATATCAAATATATTAATTACTATAACATTTTGATAACGAATCTGTTATCATTTTGCATATTACAGGACAAGTGATATCTGCACGTGTTAGATCGGAATTAAATTACTGTACGTATATTGTATTAGTATTAAAAACCATCAAAAACCATCTCTGGGTTTTTTTAGTATCGATTTTACAAGGCAATATTTGACCCAAAAACTTTAAAAAAGTAAGCAAAATATACACCAATCAGATAGAAGTACCAGCTCATCAACAGCCTTCTCGAAATGGGATAATAGTTCATACTTTTTTTCATCTTTCATTTTCCGTTGGAAAAAACCCTGTTACGAATCTCGTAGAAGGTAATGAGGGGTTATGTAGGACTACCCGGCATAATTTAGGCTGCTGTTTTCTTTCGTTACCCTGCGCCTTGGGGGGCGTCCTTAAATTGCGTGAGGTTTTTTTTTGAATTTTCTGTAACTGGTGAGATGTCGTGAGATTTTATTAAACCCCTAAACCCCTCTCCCCCATCCCCCAATCTCTCGTGGGATTTTTCAAAATGTGGGTTTCTTAAATATGGAAACGCGTTGGGTGGTCATTGTACAAAGAAGAAAAAAATGGATTTGTGCTTTTATTTACGACTAGTTGAGTACTAGTAATTAATATTGCTGAGAGTTATAAGTGTAATAAAAAGCTATTAGCTATATTTTTGAATATTTAAATTTTAGCCCCTTCGTTGAGTTCAATTTGATATAAAACAAATATGGTGTTTTCACAGTTAGTAGTAATGTATAACGTCAAAGTATGAATGACATTTTTTTCTTTCGAACAAATTCGTGGATGTTCCTAATCGTATTAATCGTATTTAATAATGTTTTTAAGCCAAAAACTATGACTAAATATCTAAAACTTAAATTTAGTGATTGGGCTACCGTGGGAATATATAAAAGTAGAGATAAGTTATATGATTTATATAGTGAGAGGCAATGGAATCAAGATCCGGTATTCTTGAATAAAGTTAGGATTTTTTCTAAAATATTTAAGACCGTTTGCATACAAGCTAAATCGATTTACATAAGAAATAAAATCTTAAACTCAGAAAATAAAATAAAGGCAACTTGGGATGTTTTATCTAGTGTTTCTGGGAAAAATAGGGCTGCTAATGGACCTATTAAGTTTAAAATTGATAATATTGAAATAAATTCAAATTCAACTGTGGCGGCTATTTTTGAGACTTTTTTTAACGAAATTCCTTCAACAGTCACGCGTAATTTAAATTCTTCACCATGTGATGCAATCTTCGAATTGACGAATAACGTAAGAGTCAGTAATAAATGTTTTGTTTTTAAACCTGTTACATCATATGAAATTGTTAAAACTTTTAGAAATCTAAATATGAAAAAAACCGGTGATCTTTGGGGTATACCAGTAAAATTACTAATAAGTATTATAAATGATATTGCTCCACAATTATCCTTAATTTTTAACAAATGTATTGAAACCGGTACTTTCCCAGACTTAATGAAAAATAGTAAAGTAGTTCCTTTGTTCAAAAGTGGCGATAGACTAATACCCGGAAATTATAGACCTATCTCTATTTTACCCACTTTAAGTAAAATTTTCGAAAAAATTATACTAAACCAAATGTCAGAATTTGTTTATAGCAATGAAATCATGCATAGTGAACAATATGGTTTCACCAAAGGCAAATCAACAACTGATGCGGGTGCCGCGCTTCTTAAGCACATTTACGACGCATGGGAAAAGTCACAGAATGCAATCGGAGTGTTTTGTGATTTATCTAAAGCCTTTGATTGCGTGGACCATCAAACATTACTTTGCAAACTTAATCACTATGGCGTGCGTAATGCTGCGCTTGATCTTATTGCCTCTTACTTGAATCAAAGAGTTCAGACGGTTGATGTAAATAATTGTAAATCGGTTGGATCTCACCTAAAAATGGGTGTTCCACAAGGATCTATTCTAGGCCCTTTCTTATTTTTACTCTATATTAATGATTTGCCCTTTTACGTAAAAGGACTATGTGACATTGTACTTTTTGCTGATGATACCTCACTTATTTTTAAAGTTGATCGTAATAAACCTAATTTTGACAAAGTTAACTGTGCTCTGTCACGTGTTCTTCATTGGTTTGAAATTAATAATTTGGTATTAAATACTAAGAAAACTAAATGCATGGAATTTACACTTCCTAATGTAAAAAGTCGGGATTGTAGTTTATTCCTTAACAATGAAGTGTTAGAACTGACTGACTCGACAACTTTCTTAGGTATAACTTTAGATAAAAAGCTCCAGTGGAACCCCCATCTCTCGACACTCGCAAGCAAACTTAGCTCAGCCGTCTTTGCAATTAAAAAAGTAAGACAATTAACAGACGCTAATACGGCTCGACTCGTTTATTTTAGTTATTTTCACAGTATATTGTCTTACGGTATCTTACTATGGGGCAGCGCTGCCGAAATTAATTCTATATTCATTTTACAAAAACTTGTAACTTAAAAGCTAGAGACTCCCTAAGAGAAGTTTTTAAAGAAATCGGTATTCTTACGGTCGCTTCTCAATACATTTTTAATAACTTACTATATATACGCCAAAATTTAAATGACTATAAAAAAAACAGCGACAGACATACTATCAATACAAGAAATAAAAATAGGCTTGTAACGCCTAAATTTAGACTTCAAAAAGTTAAGAAATCCTTCATGGGCTTGAGTATACGCATATATAATAAGGTTCCACAAGATATCTTAGATCTTCCTTTTCTTGGTTTCAAATCTAAAATTAAAGGTATATTATTAAATAAATCTTACTATAACATTCAAGAGTTTTTGGTTGATCGAAATGTGTGGAACTTGGGTCATTGTATCATAAATCTTGGGTCATAAATCTGTATTGTATTGCGAATAGCTAGTGATCTCCGCAATTTGTTTTTTGTTGTAAATTAATTTTGCTTTATCGACCTTCTGCATCACACCGATTCCTTAGAAGTCACTACTTGCGGTAGCATCGGGAGTCGGGTTGCCTCCCTCCCTCAAATATGTGCGAAGGGGGTGATGGCTGGCTCTTGTGTTATGCTCGTGAACGGGTGCTGCTTGCGGTGACTGGTTGTGTGGCAGGCCGAAGATTTATATATATATTTACTGTTATTATTATTTAATTTTCGTTGCCTGAAATCATTGGGCTTCTTTTCCGATTGATTGCGACGGTTCTAGTTGTTCCAAAATTGCATTTAAGTTTATAAAATAAATAAAATTGACTCATTTGCAGGGTTGATGTTATAATTTATAAGTCAAACATTGTTAAATTTTATTTAAAAAGAGCAACTGTTGAGTTTCTGGCCAGCTCTTCTCAGCAGAACAGCATTCCGAGCTGGTGGTAGCTTACTCACAGACTGACTATACTGACCAATTTAATGTAATTGACGATTCAAAAGTGCGTGTAAATGCCTACTTGAATAAAGATATTTTGAATTTGAATTTGAATTTGAATTAAGACTACGCTTAAGATCAAATCTTAAGCATGTACAATCTGGATAATTGACCAAAATATATATTTTTTTGTTTCAACCAGAAAAAAAATTGCTTACATTTGCCGAGACCCCCCTCTCCCCAACGTAAGATTAGATGAGATTTGACTCGACCCCTGTCCCCCTCAAACATCTCACGTAATTTGTGGATGCCCCCTTATTGGGATCCCACGGGATCGCTTTCCCACTCACCGTGACGGCAGACCAATATTAGTACCCTAGGTGACCTGGCGGTTAATACATTTAATAGTGAAAAGGTTGCTAAGTAACGGCTATTAAGAAGATAATAGATAACTATCTTCTATTTTATATAACCCGGTTGCTTGGCAAGAGACGTTAAATAACAAAAACCTAGGTTTGATCCTAGATTTTTTATGTAATTTCACTCATCTCGTTCGAATTGAAGCCTAATGAAGAAACCACCGCAGTTTTTTGGTAAACGGTGGTAAAACGTGCTTTAAAATATGGTAATGCTTTTAAAGCTTGACATTTTCTATACGATCATTTGGAACCTTTCTTTTCATCTCCCTCAAACTCTATCTTTGAAAAGCCAGAGGCCTATAGATGTAACTATAGATTTATCTTAATAATTATGATGACCATTTACAATGTGGTCTTTAAAAGTAAAATAAAACCAGTAAAAAACCCAAAGATAGTTCTTAAAATAAATGTTCGTGAAAAAATATGAATATTAAATATTTATTTATTTAAACTTTGTACAAAATTATACAATTGGCGGACGTAATGCTAAAGCATTATATACCAGTCAACCGAAACACTATACAGAAACATAAAAACTACAAGGGTACAATACAGAAAATTAAAAAAATATAAAATCAAAATAGTTACCCGGCTGTATTCACATAGATAAGAACTCAAAGAAAGATAACGGAAAAAGGCAAAATACCGATCAATTTACGTAAAATCAGTAAATATGTATATTATACCTAAGGGCATTGTTTTAATTATAATCTATTCAAGTTATGTTATTTTCATGTGTATGTAAGTACCACAGTCAAGTGTCAGATTACAATCGGCGCCACAAATACAAGGAATTGTTGAAACAATTAAATCATCTGATGAATAATACAACATTCTTGTATATTATTGAAAATAATTCATGAGTGTAATATCAAAACACTGGAATACCGGTACTTCTAATAAAGCTTTATCTACCTTATATGATCAATGGTCATTTAAGGCTATACAGATATGGACTCTCGTAGAGATCTTAATTCGCAACCAATTTTGATGAAACTTTGGCTTCTTGTTCTTCAATTGCCGGTTCTGAGATGACGAGAGTCATAACGAACAATAGTAGGTCCATAAAACAATCTAAAACTCAAGAAAGGTAAATTGTAATTTGTAACTCAAATATGGTCAAATCTATTCAAAATAGGTACTTTTTGATGTTCTGAACGTTGGCATATTTTGTGTAAAATGTTTATGATCAGAAGACAATATCGGTCGCATGGTTACAACCTTATTCATATGTATAAAGCTGATGCTATTGTATGCTATATGCACCCCCCTGCCCCCTCCCTCTTTGCTCAATGTCCGTAGACTAGTAATTATGTATTACGAGTAATTTATTTACTTAGCATAATACGGAAAAATGTCTCAACTCTCGATATATGAACGAGCACTTGATTGGTTATCGTTAAAGTGTTTGTTCTCGCTACTTATCTTACTCGATGTTACACTCGTAAGTTGTTATTGTGTAGTGCTTGATTGTAAAAGTTATAAAGTAATTAGAATATCGTAAATGTAACGCTACCTTATTTTATATTATTATTTATGTTTTTTTCTCAAGTTATTTTATGTGAAAGAGGGAGAGAGAATATGTAAGTTAATAGGATTTTCTCCTATTCAAGTACGAGCAAGTATGGAAGTACAAGTATGGAAAACCTTAAGTAGTTGTATGTTGCTTTTTAAAAATTATAGCAAGTCATTGTTTTTGATAAAAATGGGAAGAGAGAAAGCTTCACTTTAAATTAAAAACAAATTATATACGAAATTACAATTGTAATAGAATTATATACGAAATTTCCTTTCTACTTAAGGCGTTATTTTGCTTTTATTTAATGAAAAAATGAAAAAAAATGTATACAACACTTATTTAACTATGCATACTATACATATACCTATTTCTTCGTGCTACCTCCTGAGTCCTGACTGTTGACTACCTGCTACCTACTGGCTAGTACTGCCAGTACCTACTCTGTGAATAATCAACAAAATGTCAAAACTAAAGTCTAACTCACTAATCATTTATCATCATCATTCAGAAAATGTTTTCAAAGTTTCTTATAAAATCGTCCTAACCTTGATTAATCTGTACGTTCTGCCTCAATACATCCCTCGGTACTTGGATTTTAAACTGATACTAACTTTTTCTTTTACACATTTTATTATAGTTATTAGCTATTTTTATTTAATGAAAACTGTAAATAAATATTGTCAATTTACTAACAATACTGATGGTCTAACTTTTCATGTTGTTTCAGGAATCTGAATAGTATATTCACAGTTAATTTAAAGAGATACTCTCTACTGACTGAACACTGACAGAATTGAAGTCTTCGAGATTGCCATAATATTAAAAAAAGTTTATATATACTTATTGTTAACTAAATTAAAATTCATATGGAAGCTAATTATCTAATATTCAATATTGACACAATTTACAGGAGACATAACTGACAATGAAAACAAAAAAAGGGTGTTATTCTTTGCAATATGTTAGCAGATTAAAGGCACTGAAATCACAGCCAAAAAGCTTACCTACAATTTTATTAAACAGACATAAACCACGCAATAAACTCGAAGTCCTAGTTAAAAATAACTTTCAGACAAAAATGCTTTATATTAAGAACAACAAAAAGTTTGTTAAGTTTTTTCAATAGGTGTTCCGTTCTCGAATTACTATTTTTTAAAACATTTACCTAAAACGTTTTGGGCTTGTTCCAACGAGTTACTATTTTAAGGTTCTATATTGTAAAAAAAGAAAAAAATCTTCCTTCACTTCCAAACTTGATTTTTTTTACAACTCAAAATAAAAAGTAATATATTAATTATTATAGTAATAAAAAGGACACCATCCTTTTTTATGTGGTATGGAACCCTAAACTGAACTACAAAGAAATTAACATTCTATTGATTGCCAAAAAACGAACACATCGTTGGCTCATTCGTTCTTGTTTCAAAATTTAGTAGTCAGCTGGAATTCATCCAAAATTCTAACGTTTCTTCCACGTGGACTTGATGTTTAATTACATGATAATTGAAACTTATCTCTTAATTTCTTAATTCTGTAAGATAAAAAATAATTTCATAAATAAAGCTATAAATAAAATATATCTGGAACGTCTTAAATTTAATCTTTTAATATAATAATACTTATGTATGTGTGTGTTTTCATTGAAGACGTCAATTTTTTATACATAACAAATGCATTGAAACAAATAATTGTTTGCTAAACCAGTTGGTTTACTGCTCAACAAGTCGGATGTTTTTGTTATACACTTTTCAACTCGCATCAGTACTACTTACTAGGGCTGCCCCGTCCCTATGACTAAATATATACTTATATACATTATGTTCCTATATACCTATGACTAACACTAGCTAAGAACTCTGCTTCCGTAAGTTAGAATAAGCCCCTTCTCTAAGTCCCTGGTACTTTGTCAAAAATCAGAAGAGCCAATTACATGCACATGTTGTAACTTATTATTATTTAGCAAGATTCGTTCTGTATTATATGTCTTGGTTAATTAATTCTAAGCAATTGTGCTGTAAGAGAAATTAATTTCAATAATCATGTTCTGTAAATTATTTATTATATAAATTATGTACTGACGCCATTTTATTTTGTTTTTTTTTTTAATTTTCAATATTAAATCCTGTTTCGTTCGTGCACAATACTAGCCGGTAATCAGAAACAAAAGCAAATTAAAACTAAAAGAAAATTTTTGGCATACATCAATTATTTAGATATACTTATGTCTGTTAAATTTAAAATGCACTATAGATACGAAAATCTAAATTTATTTAGAGTGTTCCGAATCCTAGATAATTAATATGGCTTGTAAACTAAACACAGAACAGGAATTGGCACTCAAAGGAGCACATTTACTAGGACCCACTTTGGAATCAAAGTTCGATGAACTCAAATTTGAAATACTAAATAAAATAGACAAGGAGGTGTCGGACTCTAAGAACGCAAGAGACTACATTTCTCAGAAGTACGACGAGCTTTGTAACAAAATACAATATCTAACTGAACTTGATTCTACCGTTTGCAGTTTTCGCAGTGATGTTAAAGCCATAGAGAAACAAATAATGGAGTTGGCATCGAGAGTTGATGATATTGAGAAAAGAACTATTTGTAAGGAATGTCCATCACTTACTCCGTCTATGTTTGCGGTTACTAAATAAATTATTTTCTACCCTATATACAATAAAGAGTCGGAGATGGATGTTTAATTTATTTTTCGTCCTTACGTTAGAGAATAGAGAGGGGGGAGAGAGATCCCTCTCTCTCCCCCGCATTCTAATTTCATTAATAACCTCAGCTCATGTTACTCTGAAAACCCATCCCGTACTTCAATACGAATTTAAATTGAACAAGGTGTGATAAAAAATTCACGCGTTATGTCGTCACTGTTTTCCACATTATAAAGAAATCTTATTTCCTTTTGTAGAAAGCGCTTGTAGAAATGAAGGACTGCTGGATTTTCCAGGTCACTAATTCAGTAGCGAGTCATTAAACTAATCTTTTGTGAAAAATATAATAGCAAAGGAAATTTACTTCCCACATGAATTTAAGTCCCATTGCCAAAAACTACTAAATATAAATCATTCTCCCCAAAAGAAAGAGGAACTGACTGGTTTTATATAATATCAAATTCTTCATAATAGCTTTTCTTTCTTGAGATTTTAACTATTCCTATCCTCTAAGAAAGAAGAATAAAGAGTTAAGTATATTTATAAGTTCCTAGCCCCATTAAAGAGTTGCAATGACATTTTGTTAGGCTATTATTGGTTTTTATCAGTTACAGGCTTATAATGCAAATTAAAATATTCTTCCCGCAGAGTAGATTGTCTATTTGCTTTTGTCACATGAAAAATTAAGTTGAAATATCTTGTCATTTTGATTGAATATATAAAAAAACTTTTATTCATATCTCAGAACAGTTATTATTCTGAGATTCATATTTTTTTTTTGGTCAAAATAAAAGACATTAATTCTTAGTAAAATTTTATTTCAACATTCTCGTAATTCTTTTAACAACAGCTTAATATAATTGTCATAATTAAATATCGTGTATATCATAAAAACATCCATACTTATATCTAATCTAAAAACACTTGATCCACAGATAAGGCAGCTATAAATGTCATTTATTAATTTAACTTTACTAATATTAAAATATATGTAATTGAGTATATATTAACTAAATTACTTACGAATATGTTCCTAAATCTACTTAGTCAAGATTTTTTAAATGAATATAATAAATATTTGGCACGTTTACTCTCTTTAATATAAGATTAGTACTCAACCAATCAATTGTTCAAAGGTAATCACAACTACCACATTAAAATAATTTACAACCAGATTCAATTATTCATACATAATATCCACAAACAAAATTAAATTAATTATGTTTAATTTATTAAAAATTTCAACACATCTATATCCTAACCTACTTGTATGATTTATATTCAAATATTCACTTTATAAATTACTAACATGTATACAAAAACCCAAGTCGTAATTACTTTGCAAATTTTAAATTCTCATAAATAATGACAATTAATGAGTATAAATATGAAATACATAAATCGACATAAATCTTTCTCACGCACGCTTACCACCAAGTATGGTTTGAATTTGAGACACAGTCTTTCCTTTAGTTTCCGGAATCAAAAAGAAGACAAAGAATACGCAAACGATCATAAAACCGCTGAAGAACCAGAAGCAGCTGTAAATACCAATGACATCCTTCATCAAAGGAAAACATAACGTTACGACAAACACTAAGCACCAGTTCATTATAACGGCAACACCTGACGCGGCGCCTCGGAACTCAACCGAAAATAATTCGGCCATCATCATCCAGGGTATGGGACCGAAGCCTAAAGAAAAGGACACAATGAATAAAACCAAACAGACCAAAGGCAACCAGCCAAAGCTCGCCACATTGGCTCCGCTTTCCTGCAATTTGAAATACGTTCCCAGAACGATCAAGCAGATGCCCATAATGATACAGCTTTGGAGCAATAAAATCCGTCTTCCAGCTCTCTCGATCAGCAACGAAGATATGTAGGTAGCGATGGTCTGAACGACGCCGACGATGATGGTAGCGATGGCGGGCGGGATGTCAGAGCCAGCGGACTGGAAGATGTTGTTGGTGTAGAAGATGACGGCGTTGATGCCACTGAACTGCTGGAAGAACATGAGTCCCAAGGAGCAGACGAGAGCCATCAAGGAAGCTCGGTTCGTGATCATCGAGAGGACGCCACCGCGCTGACGGGACGCTGCGTCCACCTGGAAATGTTTGTATAACATAAATTTGTTGTATATTTAATTTCAAAATTAATTTTCTGATTCAATATTAAGGAGGTTAACGACTGGAATATAAATATAAAATTTAATTTGAAATGAGAATATAGGACTTTATACTTATGCTAGTTTTAAGTCTTTTAAGCAAATACAGTAAATTTAATTAGTAATTCTATGTTTTATCTTTGAATTAAATCTAGGAGTTGTAAACAGTTATATCAAAATCCTTCAGTAGTTTAAAAGATAAAGATCAAAATGTTTAAAAAATCGGTTTACATTAAAATGACTTTTTAATCGACATGTTTCTAGGAATCCATTTTTTTCTCAATAAAAAGCAAGAAATATGTTTTCCTTACGTCATATTCAGAGGAAAGTTAACAGAACAGAATATTCTTATATCGTTACATAATGAATTTAGGTCTGTCTCAAGAGAAAAGGTTCAGTAAAAGCAATAATTTTATATTGATATTTTTTTTATTCTGTCTGTCAATATTATCGGTCAACTCACATCTTTTTGCATGTCAGCGATCTCTCCGCTGAGGTCAGCATAAGGACCTCGCAGCCAGCGGAGGGACTTTTCTGCATCTTGACGCCTGTTCTTACTCAGTAGGTACTGAGGGGTCTCCGGCATCCACCTGTTAGATCATAGTTGTTTCTATTTAGATTTTTTATTTCCTGACATATTTAATGACCTGAATAATGTCTTCGATAACTGCACCTGTTTTATTTACAACAAATTGTTAATAACCATCAGTCAATCAATTGGCTTTTTTTTAACATCATTCACAAAAATATTAGTTGTTGGAGAAATTTTATTAATACACAGTAATCGAGTTTTCTTGTATAAATCAATCTACTCAAACTCCAAAAAACATATTCTTACCAGAAGACTGCAACCAGCAGGACCGGGAACACGGCGGAGACGATGGAGAGGGTCCTCCAGTGCGTCCAGCCACCCACAACGAAGGTGAGGAGGATGCCGACGGTCAGGAACAGCTGGAAGAAGGCGCCCAGCGAGCCACGGATAGACGTCTCCGCGACCTCACCGATGTACATGGGAGCTGACACACAGATACCGCCTGGGACCAGACAGATGTAAGAAGTTTAGTTGACGTTTACTTAATATGTATTTAAATACTTTTTTAATGTCTATCTAAACAAGTCAGGACTTGTTTAGATAGATAACTTGAAACTTTTGACAGAGATAGATCTAAATATATATTTTATAGAATTAGAACTCTATAGGTATATGTAAATATTATACATAATGTACTTAGTAATAAATCTTACCTGTGCCTAAACCAGCAAAAAACCTGGCGGCAATGAGCATCCCGGCTCCATTCGCAAATATTGTGAGCAACCAATTGATCATAAACGGAATCGATAGCACCAGGATGGTGGGTCTTCGTCCAAAGCGCTGTGCGGACACACCCACGGGTAACGCACTAATCGCAGCTCCGATAGCGAGGACGGACGATACCAAGGAACCTGATAAAAAATATATTTTGTACTGATTTTGTATGAATCTATTAAATACGAATGTTTTACTTTTGAATTGTATACGTCTAGTAACGTGAATATATTTCGTTAGATATTTTAGGCGTCTGTTATGATTACTATTTTAAATCCTGTAATTATTAAAAAGATATGTCGAACTAAGCCAACTAAGAGGCGAAGATGATACAGTCTATATAAAGATTAGCTTTTGTACACTAATTAGTTTTTACTGCATAGCGTGTTTCTGACGTCACGATTAACTAAAGTATAATAAGCTCTCGTATGACGTATTGACAACGCAAAGATTTTAAAGCTGTCAAAAATATTTTCGAATCACATGATTGTTAAGCAGCCTTCATTGACGGTATCTTGGCAGACGTTACTGACGCGTCATAGCTCGGTGGGTGTGTATTTGTGTTTATGCTCTTGAATTAAAATATTTGTCTTTTTATTACGTAAATGATAATAAATAAACCAGTTATGTATAACATAAACGAGATCGCGAACGAAACCCAATGTGAAATGGATTGTTTTTTTCTTTTAAACGTAACATTATTATATTTAGTTTTTTTTTTTATTAAGATTTACTCTCAAACTTTTAAATAGTGGGGTTGTAGGACCTAATACCGTGTACAATAAGGTCATCTAAATCTGTATCTATTTAAAAAAAAAGGACTAATTGAACACTGTCCGTCCATGTAGTGTGTGAATATTTTTTTATTTTTTTTATTTTAATTTAATTATTATTTATTCATGATATTTATTTATTGATGAAAATTTAGTCTCTATGTACATATTACCTTGGTTAAGAATTTTGTAATTATTTATAATTTACATTGTTTATTTTAAAAAAAAATCCTCCTTTTATAGGTCTGGTGGAAGAGATTTCATTTTGGAAATAAGCAGTGCGTTTGTACGAATCTATGTTATAATAAGTATATCTTATGTACGTTGTGTGTACATAAATTTAAAATAAATAAATAATGTCAATTTATATAACAGTGATACGAGAGAAATTTCTGAAAAAAACAACGTTATCGACACGACAAAAAACAACTGATAAGGAATCTCTGTATATTATCAATTAATGGTCTGTTTCCAAAAGGATTTTATATTAATTATTACACTATAGCAGCCTAACTATTTTAAATCTGTAAGAGAACTATACTTACTGTCTTTAGTACTGAGTAAGAAATCTGCTGGTTGTCCTAAAGAATTTATTAAAACATTGGATATATTTGCGGCTGAGGTTTCGTTGATTAGGAATATGTCGATTTCTGTTAGGTTCTTAGTTGTGTTCTTCGGCGGTTCCAGTTGCGGCAGCGCTGGTGAGCTCCATGCTAAGATAGTGCCTGCTACCACTGCACCAATTGCAGCTGGAAAATAATAATTTTACAATTATTATCAACTAGAATGTTCCAGAATTGTTCTTCGAACACGCTTAGAACAACATTTGCAAGGTTCATGGAGAATAAACGAAAACAATATTATTTAAAATATGATTTATATATCAATTTTCCATTCCTTAAAGTCTTCTAATCATATAATTACATTGTACGCTTTGAAATAAACTGTACATATTTTTAGTACCTAATCAAAGAGCAAAGATCAACGAACATTACAATTTAGTCGGGTATCATTGCCAAACCCTGGTTATTCACATCTCGTTTTGGCACAAACACTGTTTACGAAGTGTTTGCGACATTTAAAAAATATGAGCAATGAACTATGTTCTGTATGAGAGTATTCAGTTATAAAAATACTTTATACAGATTATACAACCTAAAACTATTTACAGTATCGGAAATTACAAGGTCTCTACAAGATGATATAATTAGAAGTTATTGATGGTGAATTTATCGTCTCTACGACCCTGGTATGAATTTCGTGTAACCGTTTTATATTTATTCATCAAATAGTTTATCGATATAATAATCGCGTGCTGTTTCCCGCGACAACGCTTGATCGAAACCTCAAATCCCCTTTTCTCCCCCTAAATAATAAGCAGTCTCCATACATACAATTACACATACAAACATACAATTTGTACGAATGTGAACATTGCTACCTTAACTGAAATATCCCAAATGAGTTGTTTCCCAATAAATTATTAAAATATTACGAAATAAATAGTATATTTACAGATTTCATCAAAATACATCTAGTAATCTTAATTATACAAACAAATAAAAATCTGAAAAATATTACATTCTTTACAATTATTTTTGATTAGATTAGATTTTGTTTGATTTGGCCTTGTTTTTTTATATAGACGATGTTATGAAATCTTTTTTTATTATTAGTGTAGTTCCAATAGATGACCCTGACCTAAAGAATAAATTGACCCAAATGATCCCGTGAGGATGAACTTATGACTTTTATCGGAACAGTTTGTTGAACTCGCTGGTCTATTTCAAGCCAACGCTTCAGCCAAATGCATTATATACATGTGCGTTCGTTTGACTTTGTTAAATTTGAATTGATTCATAAAAGTTTTGGATTAACAGGAATCAATCAATCAATCAATCAATGCAACTATCACCGTTTTAATATATTCTTACCTGCTACTGCGGCTACATATTGATTAAGTTTTTTCGTCTCTCCGCCCTTCTCCTGAACGGAGAGCATGTGCATAGTTGGCTTGTCCATTCTGACTACAGCTTATGACATCCTGAAACAAAATAATATTATTATTAATAATTATATAACAGCTTTTTTGATTTTATATTATTTTATTATATTGTCTCTATAAAGTCATAAATCAAATCTCCAAACTTTTATCAGTATCAGATTGTGGATTTCGTCCTATCTCTCCAAATCAGAAGATAACTGTTCTCTAGCGATAAATCGCAAGATAGTGTTCCAACCAATGAGCCTTGGCTCGAAACACGCTAATAGTGTTAATATTTACGAGAATAACCTAATTGCTTCAGCGCTAATCTTTTAGATAGAATTGAGAGAAAATCTGTAAACACAAATGTGTTGTATGTTTTAAATAAATTACACTCCATTACTCCGTTATCTTTTCTTATCGTTTTTCAGTAGATATTTTTATAAATAAGAATCAATTAATTATTTTTCGAAATTATAAATATGAAATATGTTGCATTTTATTATAACATTTATTGTTGATATCGAATTCGTATTGTATATAAAAATGAGATATAATATCTATTATATTATATTTCATTGTTATGTATCTTCGACTTATACCCAAAGAAGTTTTTAGAAAAATTAATCCGATTAACGAAATTGATTACACTTCTCTGTGTGTTATTGACACACAATAAAAAAATATATCAAAATTACTTTATCTACATTTACCTTTTTCAGTCTTCTGATTCACTAAACAAAGTTATTTATTTTTATTGTAATTATATCATGACTTTTTATTATCATCGTATCTTGTAGTTGGACTACAGGTCAATTGATGATCTGATCAACTGTCAGAAGACGTGTTAATGAAATGTAATGGTACCAACGAGGTAAGGTTGAAGTCATCTTGTTTAGATGTTGATGTGACTTGCATTGAATCTAATATAAATGGAATTTTATTATTGTTTTAAAAGATGGTTGTTTTAACCTATCTTGACGAGTCAAATGACATCTTGTTGAATGATTTGCATAGAGTTTATATACATAGAACCAGCCTAAAATGTGTCTATCGAAAAAGAAAATAGCAAAAGAGGTTACGTATTCTCTTTCTTGCACGTGTGATTAGACAAAGATAAGTATCGGTCTCTAGTTTTGGCTCCTTTATTATTTGTTAGATACTGACACTCATAGCCTGCCTATGGTTCCCCTATTTTATATATAATATTTTTTTAGGGATTTTGCCAAGTGGTAGTTCTCACCAGGAACCTCGTGTGGTTAACAATACCATTAGGATGATTGGTGGGCTGGGAAACGAACTGGCCGGTAAGAAACGGTTAATACGTTTTCATAATGAGCCCGGTTTTTAGTCATAATAATAACTCTGTGCTTTTAGTACCCAAATGTTTTTTTTTTTACTGCTCCCCAATCCAGGACAACTGTATCAATATTGGTATTATAACCTTAAAGATAGAATATTTACTTAAAATTAAAGTTGTTTTTGTAACAAAATATTATAAAGTACCGTTAAGATAAGTGTTAATAATCTTGAAATCTCATAGCAATGATAGGTGATAATGACAAGTGACTTGTACGGCCTTCGTGTGGACTAAGAGAGAGCTACTCGATTTTTTTATTAACATCATAACACTAGGTTGACAGTCATTCTGACTGTTAATTAGGCGCAGATTGTTTATTTTATTCCTACATTTTCGCAAAATTTTGTTTTTCGTTTTTTTTTCCTGAAGTACATGATCACTGTTTTTTTTTTGTTGGAAAACTTCGATGATAATGCTGCTATCAAATAAAAAAAGCTCGATGATAATTGGTTCAGTAGTTCAGAAGAAGAACCTTCAGGGAGATAGCATTGAAGTCAACTACATGAGCTTCGCTCAATAAGAAAGCGTTTTTAAAACATCACTACAGTGACGAAGCTTGAGTACACACATTAATGCATGTATAAGTACAATGTATAGATGAAACAATTTTGATAATTTTAATATATTGCCTTTTTATAAATAAAATTGTTATTGTATTTTATATATTTTTACTGTGACCTGAAAATATACACTTCGGTAGTGGCTACTAGATATCCTAGACGCAATAATCCAGGTCATCCTAATTTGTGCATACATTTAAGTACACATTTTTCTTGTTTATAATATTCTGTAAATTGTAAAGTATCAAGTTTGGTTTTTATAACTATTTTATCTTCGTAAAGCGTTCCTTATCAACATAAACTGTTGTCTAAAACTGTTACAGTGACCACTCACAACAGGGTCTTACACCGACATAGGTGGTATGTTATATGTTTTTGAATTTTAGAAATATTTGCAACAAACAATCTACTATAAAATAAACATTTTTAACTACGATAAGAGTAATGAGTAGATGTGTGTGTGTGTGTGTTTTACGTAAACACACACATACACTTTTAATTTATTTTCTGATATATTATGTAAAATATCAAGTCTTCTGTTCACACGTTTTTAGTTGAGTTTGTCTTCTTAGCCAAAATATTTTTTATTTTTAAATTAATACGATATAAATATACTCATAACATTTTCCGATATCGAAGAATATTATAAATTACAATTACAAATATTAAAATTTACAATATTTCTTTATATTTCATTACATTAAGTTTGATTTTGTATGAACATGTTGATAATTTTCGGCACTACTGTAAACGTGATCCTTATAAGAGTATATTATGTCTGATCTTATTTGTCTTACCTACCCTACATATTCTTTACGTAAATTTAATTTACGTACATAACTAACCAATAGCATGCTAGAATATTGCATTGTATGTTAGATCTATACTATAAAATATATATTTTTTTTTTTTGACAAATCATAATATTATTTATATTTAATATTTTTTGACAACCCTAATCATTAATATAAAATGTCGCTTACCGCAAACCCTGACCGCAAATCCGTCAGTTTATCTGTTATAGCTTATACAATCTCTGTAACATGTTTATCGTAAAGATTAAGATTATTCGCTACTGTTTTCGTAAATCTTTTAACACCCTGCTGAGTTATGAAGCATCTGCTGTTTATTTAAGTTTGATAAGAAAATGTACTTGAAGATAATATAACATTTATATATAAAAAGGATAACAGAAAATAAAAAGTAAATAAGGAATTAAATACCCATTTCCGTCTAGTGGTACTGAAATTTGATTTCTGAACTGAATTTGACTCGGTTCCAGATTCGAATCCTCGTTCCTATTTTTTTTAAGGATTTATAAGTATCTTTTGTGGCCTGCTACAGAGGCAGGCTATGTAAAAAAGGTCTGCAGGACTTAAAAAAAACACATAAATTTCCTAAATAAAGTGGTAGAGTAGCTGTAGACATTTGAATGCTGTTCGTATATAAGCTAACTCGAACAAGGGTGGTACCAAATTCAATACCAAAACGAAATAAACTGAATGGTAGTATATAAGATTTATATTTTTTACATGTTACATACATCATTACATAATTTCTTTTAATGCAAAAAAAACTTCTTTGAGCGTATCTTATTTTGAATATATATATTAATCTAGGTTCGATTATTGACTTAGCTTTGGATGTTGTCATTTATTCGTCAATAATATAAAACAAAAATTGGTATTTTTATCTTATTCAATAATATTTCAACTGACTTTTGAGCACTCAAAAGTGACCTAGATAAGTTTATCTTTTGACATTTTACTAATAGATATAAATTGTGATTTTTATTATTCCTTTTGATTAAGTAAATTATTTAATTATACCTAAAGATGTTTTTTTAAATGACAGTACTTATCTTATCTATTACAAACGTTGGATAACAGCAGGCTATCATTGTTTATCGTATGCAAATGTTCACCGACTTTACTTAGTAGTATTGTGTTTAAGACTACTTACTTCGTATAATTACTAATTCGTACAGGAATCATTTATTTATAATAGTGAGCTTGTACGCGGTAGAAGTGGGAGTGAGAAGTAGGAGCAAAATCTCTCTATAACTGACTTAAAGATCTTGGCCTTTCTAGAACTAGCATCGATTTATTTCTAGAACGTATTTTAAAGGCGGCATTAGTAGGTTCTTTTCAAATTTGGTTAGGAGAGGAGTGTGGACAATTAAGATGTCCGTGTATGCGCATAATAAAGGGGTCCCTTAAACCTACACCTGGGTCGCAAGTTCCAGGCACTATTTGCACTCCTCTCCTTGCAACGCGATGGGCCTGACATCCGGACGTTGAATCCATGGAATGCTAAGATGTTTCGTCTCTTCCTTTAAGAAATAGTTCTTTGATAGTAAGCACCACAAAACAATAATTAACAGTTTTTTTGTTATTCTATTGTATTTTAATAAATGTATTATAAGGAAAAAATATCATTATTTCCTTTGGCGTTTTATCGACAACTTTTATTATAATAATATTGATCATTAACGCGTTATGATTAACTTAATTAATAATGTACCAACAATAATCATGGCGTAATTTACAATGTAAAAGAAAAAAACCCTTTTTACTTTTAATTCTGTAAAAAAATATGTTACTAACAGGAACCCATAGAGGTTTTTGCATAGAGATATTATACATTTTTGACATCGTTGAACTAGTGTCTGGACAAAAGACTTTTGGAAGAAGACATTTATCGTATATCGATACAATTTTTACATCGACATTTGCAATCCCTATTGTGAATATTATGGCAGTGTGCGTCGTCTGTGTCTATAGTGGTCAATGAAAACAGTTTAATGCTCATGCAACCAGAGACTTGCTTTCATTTGGATCTAAAAACAAAACTAATATAAGCTATGATCAAGGTATAACCACGATAACTATGAACAAACGTAGCTTCACATTTGTTTTTGTTAGAAATAATAATTATAATAAGCATGAATGAAAAAAACCGACAGTGAGAGCTGATCTTGAAGACTGTTTTTTATTTAGACCACACATACAAAACATCTAGATAAACAAATCGATTCCTTCGCTTGGGAGTTATAATTGATGGCAAACATAGACATAAAAACAAATTTACACAGATAGAACACATGTCCTACGTGGGGTGTAGGTTTTAGTGTCGGGAATTTAAAAAAGTTTTATATACGAACTCTTTCGTTATAAATGAAATTTTAAAATGAATTGCCCATTTTATTGGTAATTTTTGCTACGTTATGTAGTAACCACAAATACATAATATGTTATATGCTTTGACTTTTTCCCACTCAACATTCTATAAGTAGTGGTGAAGAATTCAACCAATATTTACCTCATTTGCGTGTCTTGTAACACATACGACTATGTATGTGTGTACAGTGGAATGGTTGTTTAAGTATATATAAACAATTAATTAAAAACACACACACACGTTTCATAGCATAGAATAAAATAACTGTAACTTTAACGAAATTACTTTTTTACGAACAAAACAGGTTTTTTGTCGTGAAAGTCTTTTTAATGATTATTTAAATAAATTAAAGATACCCGGATAATACAACAGTAAAGACTAAAGTGTAATTTATTTTTTATAAAGAAAAGTAAATTTTCTGTGAATTTAATGATCTTGAAATGTATCTAGTTACACAGATTTTTATGCTGTTTTTACATATGGATGGATATTTTTAAAATGGTCGAATTATAAAAATTAATGCTAAATTGGTCGGTCGAACTAAAACATTTTTTTTATTAGTAGTAAGAGTTTTTAGCACAAATCTATAGTTAAATAAATCTAACGCCTGTTTGTCAATATCTGAGCTTATTTGTCTAGTATGAAATATTTGTTCAAAGTATTAACAATAACAAGGAAACCATACGTTATTGTTCACATTTTATCATCTCCCGAACTGTTTATTTCGCTGTCTGTATGTCAGCTGATTGAAACACTGCCAAATCTATTTACATTATAACTATGAATAATATTGTTTATTTTTGGCATAGAGCATGAAGTATGGATTAGTATGGGGTCTCCTGAAATGTCCTGAAATGTTTTAATGGCCCCACCTGATTTTTGACGTAAACGTAAATATCATAGCTCCCATTAGCTTAGTATTGTTTGAAATACAAGGAAAAATATGGATATTGTTACTTCCGGTTTAATTATTCCGGTCCGGATATTGGTGTAGATTGGTGGCCTAAATGGCATAGCTCGTTAACGAATAATGATAAAGTGTAATGTAATATATAACTGATAAGGTATATAATTTTGGTAAAAAATTACCAAAAGGAACAAAAGGAAATTAATTAAAAATATTTTTTGGTAGTCTAGAGCAAAGAAATAATTCCAAATAAGTTTGTTGTTGCTTGTTTCTTGGGCTACCTCAAATATATTTATCGTACTCAAATTCAAATACAAAAATCTTTATTGAAAATAAGTTTTACTCCAATACCTTTTTTCATTGTTAAAGATACTACCAGCGAGGAAAAATTACAAAATCTGAAAAGATTTTTTAGTCAGTAATAAATAACACGAGCTTGTTTTTGTTCCTCGTATTTATATTGTTTATTTCAATGTACTTAATAAAATTATTAATATTCTGTACATATTTAGGATTTTCAACAATATACAGACTGTAAGTAAGTACCTACCTAAATTAAGCTGCTCAAACTTTTCACATAAATAATCCCAAGAGCGTACGTAGATTGTAAATTGCACCAATAATTTTCTTTTGTAAGATGAAAATGGTATTAATATCACCACCTCATAGTAGGATTACGTAAGACATTATACTATGAAAATAGCTATATTAAACTAATTTAGCAGTAACCACGTCGATTAGGGATCTATTTTTTTAACGGCGTACGCGGTAGATCTAAGTTTACTAGCCAATCCAGCTATATGAGGGCCCGTGTAACTTAGCATCAACAGTGATTCCTAGAGAACTGTGTATTCCACCACATTCAGCGCTTTATAATATAAAAGTATATTAGCTTTAGCACCTGTTTAATATTGGAAGATGAAAAATATTTTTATGTTGATCTTTTAATGTTTTCAAATTAAAAACAAATAAATACGTACTTTTTCGATATATACCGTATCTCTTTCCTCTATACCTATCTGTCTCTCTCATTCTCCCTCTATATCCTCGTAGGGCAGACCTAGCCTTATCACTGTCTCAGTCTCCTTCTCTAACCTTTTAGAGTTGTCTAGACAAACTTTTGTTGTAGTCAAACAATTCAAAATATAAGTTTATTTTTCGTAAGATATTTAATTCAAAAATATTTAACATTTTCAGCGCAAAGCGCTAGAAAGCGCTGAAACAATCTTCTATTATAACTTTACTAATCAAGAGGGGATGATCCCTTCGCTTTAAGTCCAATATCTCTGACACATGCGGTGTTATATTGAAGTCGAAAGTATTGTGTTTCATCTCTCTCAACCACATTACGGATATAGTAACTAGATAATAGATACAGCAATATAGTTTGTTAACTAATTTATTTAAAGTCCCGACTGACGACTTCGTTTGTTTTTCAATCAAAGACCTTTGAAGTTGTGCTAATAAAGGTTCTATCAATCAAATAATTTAATAACAATTAAAAGGAAGTTTTTTTGTAATTATACTTTCGTGAACACTGATAATTATTAAATATATACCCGGCTATGTTCACGTTAATTAATGGGAATATTGCCCGACTAACAGTTCACGCTACGAATCCGCCAAGCTTCAATTTCATGAATAAGAACCCCGAATGTGTTCGAAACTTGTCGGGCAAAATTTAGATTAAATACAGTAATATAGTACAGTAAAAACTTATTTAATAAAACATATAAAAATATTATTCACACAGACACACACACAGGCACACACTAAACTTATCCTTGAATGTTTTTTTTTTGCGGAATTCACTAAACATTGACGCTTGTGAAACAATGATCACAATAAAAACAACAATCGCTGTTATTGATTTAATTTGTATAAATAAATAATCATAATGCATTAATTCTCAACTAATTATTTATCCGAGCTGGTAGCTTGGACAAAAAACAAATGTTTTATGTAAAACTGACTTTCAATAGAGTTTTTGATTGGACAATCAGCAACGAGGAGATATGTAGATAGAGAAGAGGTGTAGACTGTAGTCCATGGAAAAAAGAAATGGAATAGATAATTAACCAACCAGCAATAAAATCCTTCGAGAAGAGAATGAGTTCATGGAAAAATAAAAGAAATACAATTTTTGTTATTTGTAATCATCTTTACATAATATTCTTTTAGTATATGTATATTCAAATTGTGCTATAAATTTCTGTAATTTTCATAAACCATTGTAATTAATCACTTCAGGAAAATGGTCAAATAAATGCGTTCATTGGAGATCCCTAGCACGTAATGTTTACCACAAAGGGTTCTCTAGGGTTTTTGTATCATTTACCTGTTACATATTAATTATTGCATTATATTTTCAACCGCTAATAAAGCCGTTCTTAATAAAATAATTGTTGTTTTTTTATTTTAAGAAATTTCATGCAAATCTTTCATTGGAATGTTGTTGTTGGCATTAGACCTCGAGGTGACCTTATTATGACATTAGCAGGTGTCTTATAATTATTAACTTATTCCTATATGATTATATTACTGATATTACTGACTGTTAAATAATTGATTACAAATGAACAAAGTATTTCTCTATAATAAAATGCATCGGAATTCGATGTTTTTTTTCTTACATATAAGTATAAAAAGGTTTCAATTATTGTATAAAATTAGATAAACAGATTGTACCTAATTACTTATAAAAAATAAATATTTTAGATCAACAATTTTTTCAGCTCATTATTACGGGGACATGCTCAAATAAACTGAGTACTTTGTATATTAATAATTCAGACTTTTTCTATGAATAATTAATGTAGTCTGTCGAGTCCTCGAGCCTTTTCTTCTGTTATAAATTTAATTACTAAAATGAATTGGTGAATGTAATTTTCTTTACCATTTAATTTGTCCTTTCAAAAGTTTTTTTCATGCAAATGATTATTTATTTATTGTTATAAACTTTTCTTACTTCTTTTTGCTGTCAATAATATACAATTTTAAGTTGTAAATTAATTAAACTTTTTTACAAATTCATAAATAATTACGATTTAAATAGTATAAATACTTTAAAACTACTACCTACCTATAACATTTCAATCTTTTAAGATAACGATTTTGATGGGTCTCATCGTCCAATACCTACCTATAAGTTTAAGAACTAGATTAAAATGTAGGCTCGATTCAACAACTCTTTTTTGTTGGAGGTAGGTAGTTGTAAATAATCTATAGTTATTTTTAAATAAGAGCATCACATTTATTAGTATAATATGTTCCTACAATTATATTTTATAAGTAATAAGAATATATATATTTTTAAAAGTATTTACAGATAAAGTACCTATTTCGTACCTAAACTTTGAAATATGTAATAGTAAAAATAATGGTACTTACTAAAAAATAAAAATATGAACACTTAATAACAATATCATCTCAAAATTAATTATATAATAGTAAAAATAAAATACTCACAAATAAATATTTCCACCAATAACTGGTCTAAATGGCACTTCCAAAAGATATATATAATTTTAAAAAATTACGCAATGCACATCAGCGAGCGCGGGAATTGAATGGACGCACAGCTTACTCGCCGGATTTTGGAACACTGGCCAAATACCTCATGGCATGATAGCAGGCGTGTTGCTGTCAAGTGCTCGTACATGTTCTTTATTTAAATTTACCTCCAATTTTTAATGATAGCTCCATTTCAATATTACAAATAAATGTATTTTCCAACTCAATGGTTTTGACATAGGTCCTGAGTTATTTTGTACAAAGAGGTTGCAATGTCAAATACCTTTTCATTTTTATTATATATTTTAGGTAATTGTTATATATAAATAGCTACGTAAGTATGTTTACTTACCATCTTCTCATAACAAGATAAATTTACTTCATACTTTTACAACAAAAGTGTTTTAAATATATCTTAAAAATAGACTTGGCCGTGAAATATTTTTGCTAAAAAATATTTCAGAATTATACAGAACATTATTTTGATTTGATATTGAAAAAGTTTGTGGGTCAAAATTTAAAAAAAAACTATCAATATCACTTCTTATATATTTTTTAATAATATAAGAAGCACATTCAATTAAAGAGTGTGATTTTTATTTAATACAATATTAAATACCACAATGAGTTTCTATATCGCTATTTTATTTTTAGACTACCCATTAGCCAATATTTAGTGACTGTTTATCAGCTAAAAGCCGATTACAGCAGAGTACGCGCTTGCCAGTGTTGTTACGTGATTACGAAAAAATCGATATGTTAGATAACGTTTGGATGGATCTAAGTAATAATGGCATCACCCATGACGTCGCATTAAGTTTAACACGACTCTAAATAGTTAGATTTTTATATCTGAATGAAAAAATGACTAAAATAAATGCTATACTTAGGTATATAATGTTATCCCTATTTTTTTATAATAATTACATATTAATAATATGCATAATTACGTTCTCTATGACCATCCAATCGAAAGGTGCAATCTCTTATTATGACCCGCATCTCATTCGCAACCCTTCAGACTTATCTTGGTGATATCAGAACGAACAAAGACTTACCGTAAGGTTGGTGTATAAAATATACGAATGACTAGCTGTTGTTGACTTCATCTGCCAGAATTAAAAAAAATCAATATGCTGACTTATTAATAAACAAACTCCACGCCTTTTTCATTAATATTTGTCAAATAGTTTGGTTGTACATAACACATTTAAATATGTTTTATAATACCTATAAACATGTACCTATAGCCCTGTTAAGCTTTTTTTATATTGTAATAAATATAGTATGAAAAAAAAACCGATTCGGGCAGCGATTCGGATTATTAAAATTTATATTTATATAAATGTAAACCAAATCTTTTGAACACCCACGCAAACACGAGACCATTTTTCAAAGTTTTATATGTTATTGCAATAATCTATCTTCTTTTTTTTCAAAATAAGTTGAGTAGATTTTGGTTTCGTTGCTAACCATTCGAATGGTTAGCGCAAACGCCTAACGTATAGACACGTAATGGGGATCGGGTTCTATTCCCTACAGGGACAGGTATGTATGTGATGATAGATGTTTGATTTATATATAACTGTCATTAAAAGATATTTTGAAAATTTATCGTATGACGTATTTATAATATCATATGCATTTGAACTAATTTGACTACAGGTTTTGATAGATTAAAAGATCAAAAAATACATTAATTAAAAGAATCCCGGCTGGAAAAACTGCTTTATCTATTTTGATGAATTTCTTTAAAAAATGATACTATTGGTTAAACGTTAGTTAATTATTTAATATGTTATAGGAACTAAATTTATCACTTGAAATATTTTTATTTTTAACTAACACCGATATTTATAATCTTAATTACATTCTCATTATGTTTCCAAAGGTATTTTTATTAACACGACTTCTAGTTGATACTAGTTATTCATATTAGTATGCTAATGGAAATTGACTCATGCACTGGTTTGTAATAATTGTTCTTAAACACGAGGGAATTTAGCTAAGGCTAAGCATTACACATCATAGCATCAAATGCATTCTTATTAAACCGTCTTGGAGATCGTACTTGTTGACTATAGAAATAAGCATAGTGCATATCACTTTCTGATCTGTGCATTTAGGATAATTATTTAGTTAAGGATTAACTCATAATGCGACAGTTTGGCTATTTGAAATTTAGCGTTATATTCGGGCTTCTAGCCGACAGTTTAGAGAGCCAGTGCCGTCTGTCTAAGCAATCGGTTGACCGCGATCATGTTGAAATAGTCGACAAATCGAGGAAACGAACCTAGACGAGGTTACGTCCATAGTTAGGGCGCTTCATGCCAATAAATCCCCAGGTCCCGATAGGATCACTAACAAAGTGACGTCGTTCCCCAAGGGGGCCCATCTGCCCCCCCCTTTTCAAGGGAGGGTCCCCCGATCCGCCCGCTCTCTTGGTGATGCTGTAATAGCCGACAGGGCTAACAACTTTGACATGAACAATAGGTATAAATATAAATATCCATCCAACCCTCCATGAGTACTTTAATAGTATAATATAATTTATTTATACATAGATAGGTACATTATTTTAGATGTAGTGTAGGGAGGAAAAAAATTGTGGAAACAACTCAATAACGTATAAGAGTAACTTTTTATATTTATGATAGTAGCATTTATAAGTTTTTCCTTAATTCATTAAATTATACATTTTTGGTAGACATTTTGGTGCTACTTGTCCTATTTTAAACTGTTGAGTGTTGACACATTTAATGTCAGAATTGCTGTCATTAACATGCTATTGAAATGACACTGACATGTTATGGTATTTACAAAAAAATTAAAGCACGTGTTTTTTCGTGGTTAATAAAAAATAAAATTATACAAATGTGTATTTATAAGAAGTTACATTTATAAATATGGAACCTAAAAAGATTTTACACTCACCATCCTTGGCGTATACGAGTAATCCGGATTATAGAAAGCCCCCCAAAACTCCTAACGCGGTGAGGATTGCTTGTAGTTAAAATAATCTTTAATTTAAAACAAAAAGGTCACTCAAATTTAAAAAAATCCAAAAAAGAATATGTATATTATGTAGAAAACATTATATTTTAATTTCAGTATTTACAATGTCTTGGAACCCCTCATATAGATTCATTCAACTATATGGTCCAAGACGGCTTAAAAGCTGCAATAGATGACTTAATTCCTGTTGAATTTGAATTGCCCAGCGGAGAAAACCTAAAAATAACTATAGACGAAGCAGCTTTTGCCAAACCAAGTGTGCCAATGGAAGCTGTGGGAGTCAAAAATCAAAAAGTATTACCAACTGAGTGTAGACAACGAGGAGCAACTTACAAGGGAGATTTTAAAGTTAGACTGACTTTTGATATTGATGGGAAGACCATAACTATGGATAGATCACTTGGAAGTTTACCTATTATGTTAAAGGTAAAGATGTTTACCTATTTATGTTTACTAATTGAAAAATATATAAGACAGTCATTTCATTTAAATAACATTTTGATTAACACCATAATAATAATTAGATTCATTATTTTTGATCCATAAGTGATTATGACAAATGCATAAAGTGATACTTTCTATCCCTTATTTACAGTTACAAAATTAAATCTTAGCCTGCCATTTCTCATTTTATTGACGTTCTCTTATATACAATGTTGTATAGTATTGACTATGTGTTTATCTAATTAAAAATATAATTTTCAGTCTAAAGTTTGTCATTTGGCAGACCTCTCTCCAGAGCAGCTTGTGAAAAATAATGAGCATGCCGATGAGTGGGGTGGTTACTTTATAATTAAGGTTAGTTTACTTGTGTATTTATATAAAAATAACTTACAATTTTTTTTTGGTTAACTAAATGACTTCTTAATAATTAAAATGTTCCACAAAATAAATTCAATTCCCAATTAGTTTTAGAAATTATGTTATAGTCAATAATTGGAAAACAGATTTGAAAAATTAATGATAATTGGTTAAACAGTTTGACGGATATGGAGAAACATGTAATCATGGTTATAGTGAATAAATAGGTTTGTTTTTTTTAGGGACATGAACGTTTAGCCCGGATGTTGCTAGTGACCCGGAGGAATTATCCCGTAGCCATCAAGAGATCAGGCTGGCGGATGAGAGGCAACTTATTCTCTGACTACGGAGTTCTAGTGAGGTGTGTGAGGGCCGACCAGACCAGCACGGTTAGTAAATATTTAAAAAATTCAAAATTAGGTCATCACATTTCTATTCTGCTTCTATCGGTTTTCTTTCACTTGGATATTTATTAATAATCATTATTCATTTAAGTATTATTTAATAAAAAAAAATATAATTATAAAATAATGCACACAAGTTGGACTTGAACCTGTGACCTATGGGATTCCATTTCCTGTGCTTTGCTTACTAACCTATTAAAACTAAGGTACTTTACGTTTTTTCCTTCTTAACAATAACATTTTTTACTGTAGTTGAGTAAAATAATAAAAAATTTCTTTCTTAACATAAATAATTACCAGCATGTCCATTTGTGGAATATTTATCATAAGTGGACTATAATTGTGATTTTTTGAGTTTTAAAACAAAAACTCCTGCACTAATATGATACAAGGATAATATAATCTCTAAAGGTTATATTATCCCTGTGTCGCATTTGCATTTTACAAACATATAAATAACGGTATATAACACAAAGTACACCCAGACTTGGAACAACCATCTGTGGATCTCATAAAGAATAGTCCTGTATGGGAGTCAAACCCATAACCTTTGGTTCAACAGTCACTAACCACTACACCAACAGGTCATCAAAGATTTTAGTTACTGATATTTGAAAAAAGATTACTATTAATTTCTTCATATTGGAATCTTTGTTCCAGAACAATGTTCTTCACTTCCTACAGAACGGTACTTGCAAGCTTATGTTTTCTCATCGCAAGGTGATGTACTATGCACCACTAATGTTGATACTCAAGTGTCTCGTGGACTGGCCCGACCATTACATATACAGGCTTCTATTGCATGGAAAGAAAAATGATTTATATTATGTCAAGTAAGTATTTCATTATTTTCATCAGTATAATGAATGACTTTTGAAATTAAACCAAGAATTTTGTTAGTCACAATTTATCTGGCCTATCGAAAGTACATGAAACTTAAATTTATATAAATATAGAAGAAAAATAAACCGACACGGGCAGGGATTCAACCCCGCGACCTTTGGGAAACCGTCCCGTCGCTCTACCAATTGAGCTACCGTGTTGCCGTCCGTCTCCGTGAATTAAGGATTCTATATGTGATCGTCTTTATTGGGACGGTGATGACATCTATTAGGCTTCTTTCGAAAATCCTAACCAATGTTTCTAACTTTGTTTGTATAGAAATCCATATATAAAAAAAAATACCTTGCATCTATGAAAAGAAACTAAAAGTTAATCCTCAAGAAGTCCAATGTCAATGTTAGTTATTACATATAAAAATGCCTTAGTTTTTAAACATCAGACTAGTAGCACAGTTGCTAGTAAAGCTGGTCAGAGACTCCATGTATTTTGTTAACCTCCAGCTGCATCCAGAACATGCTTCGTGAGCTGCACGAGCAAGGTCTCCACACGTCGTCGGAGTGCGTGTCGTACTTGGGCCGCATGTTCCGGGCGCGGCTGGAGCTGCCCCCGCGGGCCACAGACGAGGACGCGGCGCAGTTCCTCCTCACGCGCTGCCTCTTGATACACCTCGGAACACCCAGGGATAAGTTCCACGCGCTGGTCTTCATGGCGCAGAAGCTTTTTGATGTGGTGCAGAACAAGAGCAAGGGGAGTTTTTTTATTATGTTAATTAGGTAAATCAGTCTAGTGTGCGTTGACCGATGATACATTTCTTGATGATGATATAATTAACATTTTTAATATGTTGTAAATGTCTACAATTTACCCATCATTAATTAATTACAATTTGTTAAAGTATTTATAAAATAAAATACATAAAAAAAACACAGTAACAGCCTATAACATTTGACTTAGTAATACACATTTTTGTATGTTGTATTAAGCAATTGTCATTAAAATTATAATTCATGCTAAATATTTTTTCATAATATAATAACTAATAATATCTTCACGTATATAGGTAGAGGGAGCAGATGCGGTGATGGTACAAGAGCTGCAGGTGGGCGGACACCTCTACCTGCAGGTGCTGAAGGAACGTCTCCAGACCTTACTCTATATCCTGAGAGCTAACATCATTAAGAAGGCTAAGAATAGTAGCAAACTGGTTCTGACTTCAGTAAGTATTGTTTTTATTAACAGCTATATAACCTTGAACCCTTTGATACTCTGTATAATTATATGGTTATAATATCCTTCTTTCAGACAATAATATTGTTATCTATTTGTTTTTTGTTTATCTATTTCCCTAATTTAGACAAACACTAGGCGCAGTGATCGTAACGCCCTTGGTGTCCTATGGTCGTGAGTTTGATCCCCACCCTGAAAAAAATATATGAGAAATTTATATTTTTTTAGGTTTTATGTTTAGTTTATATACACGTATTCTTAAAATAAACTAATTTGATGGTCCAGTTCCTACAATTCAATCTGAGTTTAATTTGGCGCTAAATGGCGTTGTTTGGAAATATCGGTGCATTAATTTAATACTATAATATTGATTGCATTATTGTAAATATAGAAAGAACTGCAACAAATAATCAGATCAGCGGGCAGTCTGGAACAGAAGATGGAGACCTTCCTCGCCACGGGAAACGCACCCTCCAACAACGTGAACCTCGCGCAGTACAAGGGACTCACGATAGTGGCAGAAAATATCAACAGAATGAGATACATGTCGCATTTTAAGTGAGTTTTTAATTGAGTTTGAGTTATATAAATGTATAGGCTTCAAAAATTTATTTTTTTCTAGGTGTCAATATTTTTAAAAATAAATACTAAAATCAATATTAAAAGATCTTAAACTAATAATTAAAATCTCATTAAAGAATATAGTAATGTGCAATGTTGCGTTAACGGATTAAAATATATTTTAAAAACAATGTCAAAGTGAACTAATAACTCTATATTTACTCAGAGCGATCCATCGTGGTTCGTTCTTCATGGAGATGCGTACGACGGAGGCTCGCCAGCTGTTGCCCGACGCCTGGGGCTTCGTGTGTCCCGTACACACGCCCGATGGAGCACCCTGCGGACTGCTCAACCATCTCACCGCCTCTGCACAGGTACGCATACACTCATGCTTACATACAAACATACATTCACATCCTCACATATATACCAACATATATATACACACACACACACACACACATACACACACACACACATACACACACACACACACACACACACACATACACACACGCATTAATACATACACATGCCAAAAGAGATTAATACAAACACACACACAAGCCTAATTACTCACACTACAAACCTTGATACACACGTCGTTTGATACACACGTCGATACATGTTACGTGCACACATAAACATCCAATAGACAATACATATTTAGTAAAATGTTCTAATGAAACAGAAATCTTTCTACTTAAGGTAACACAACAACCGGATTCAAAACAACTAGCATCTCTGCCAAATGTATTGGAAAAGTGTGGTAAGTAGAGTTAGTGGAGTAGATTAAAAATTAAATATTAAAAAATATTAATAAAAGTTAAAACTGTCAATTTACATATTTTACTTATGCCTACAAACATTTAAAATATAGGTGGTTAATTGTAAATAAATATACTATATAGAAAGAAAAAGAAACAACATGAACTTAACTGAAACCTTTAAAAATGTTTAGGGCTTTCGAAACCTAATAAAGGAAGCTTCGGTCCAGATATTGATGATATGATATTTAGAATGCTAAAATTTATTAGCTAACGAAATGTTAGCTCAGTTGTCAGAGCGCCCAGGACGGACTCTCAGAGGTCGTGAGTTCGCATCCCATAGATTATTTGTTTCATTTTATATATGTATATATGTACTATGTATTGCCCGCGACTCCGTCGACGTGGAATTTTAAAATAATATTTATATGGCTTACCTGTGACCCGTGACTTCTTTTATAATATTTTTGAAATAAAATTTGGAAGTGTATGAATAAAAACTTCGTATTGATCAAAATGTGGGTGATGCTGACTATGAAATGTGGCAAAAGTCAAAAGTAGAGGTGCAGAAAATGAAAGGAAAAACTATTATGGCGTCATATATATTATATATATTATTGAACTTAAACTATTTTCCAAGTTTCTACAGACAAAAAAAAAACAAAATTTGGTGGCCACAGTATTCATTGTTCTCTTTTTTTAATTTAGTTTAAGTAATTTCAGTGAATCAAACGATTAAAATCCAGAACTCCCGCAGCCATTCCGTAATCGTGGAACAAATTAAGTTATATCACAGACAAAACCACGTGCAATAGTAAAGATTTCTATAGCCTATGTGTTATTCTGGTACATAAGCTACAACATTGCCAAGGTTCATAAAAATCCGTTCAGTAGTTTTGACTTGATTGAGTAACAAACATACATCCATCCAAACTTTTGCACATATAATATTAGTTCATAAAAATTCATCGTTGTTAATTGTTTCATACAGGTATGGACCCCATAAGCTCAGTAGTACACACGCCGCTCCTCCATGACGTTTACAAGTATCCGGTGTTCATAGACGGTAGGCTGGTGGGATACTTTCCAGAGGATAGCGCGTTCAAATCCGTATCTTACCTTCGTACATTGAAGGTCAAAGGAGAAGATGTGCCCATATCTACGGAAATAGTGTTGGTGCCTAAAACGGAGGTAAGTCCAAAATGGATGATGGAAATTTCTATTAATTACCAGAATCCATATAATACTCATTTCATATTTTTAACTAAAAATTATGAACTAATTTAATATTTTATGTAGTTTCATTTTCTCACAAACTAACTTTTTGTATCTTTCCACAATAGTGCGGGTTGTACTTTGTTAGATCGGTCAATGGTAGTTACTTATATTAAACGTATAATATTTTTATAGATCCCGGGTCAGTACCCCGGCGTGTTCCTGTTCACGTCCGAGGCGAGGATGATGCGACCCGTCATCAACCTGGCCACGGGTCAGCTGGAGCTGGTCGGCACCATGGAGCAACTGTACCTCGACATCGCCGTCACACAGACTGAGCTCATCAAGGGTACGTACACACACACACATACATATGCACGCACGCACACGAACACACACGCAGAAACCGCTATTTAATTTATTAAATTTGTTTCTAGGTAAAACAACTCACCTGGAGTTATCAAAGTCCGCTTTTATGAGTAACTTGGCGCAATTGGTACCGATGCCGGACTGCAACCAGTCGCCAAGGTATTTTTAATTAAATGATTAATTGATCTATTCTACAACTTAATATTATCAAACAAAACTTTCCTTTAATTAAGGAAACAAAATAATTTTGACTTTAAACTAATTTAATCAGAGTGAATCTTATCCAGTCTGTAAATGCACTATTATCCATTCAATTCGAGCCTATAATCTAGACAACTTGATCAAAAATTTTTTATTAATAAGATATTATTATTAACTTTCCATAAAATTTACAACAGGAACATGTACCAATGTCAAATGGGTAAACAAACGATGGGTACACCGATACACACGTGGCACACCAACGCGGAGACCAAGTTATACCGGCTACAGACCGGCGCCACGCCGCTCTTCAGACCAGTGCACCACGATAACTTGAGCCTCGACGACTATCCGTCCGGGACTAACGCCATTTTGGCCGTTATTTCCTACACGGTAAGGGGAGTTTTGCTTTGGATATTTTTCTAATAGAACTTTTGTCTTATTTTATGTGTTTTCCAGATATTTACTTTATTTTATTTGATGTAAAGTACTTTTAATTTTAATTTTATTTCATTTGATCTAAAGTACTTCTAAAGTACTGTAAAAAAATGTTGAGTAGGATTGATAAAATTGTTCCATACTTGAAATTGACGATGTAATTCTGAAATGACTATTTCAACTCGTCGCGGACATACATTCTGACATAGTTTGTGTATTTTATCAGATTATAAAAAAAAGATGTCAAAAGTAAAATTGTACCGCTACTGTCACTGACATTAGTATCACCCCCAGGGCTACGACATGGAGGACGCCATGATAATGAACAAGTCGTCCCTGGAGCGCGGTCTGTGCGCGGGCTACGTGTACAAGTCGCAGGTGGCGGAGCTGGAACACGCCGCCTCGTACTTCTGCAGAGACCCCGCGATGCCCGGGGACCAGCTGGGGAGCGACGGACTGCCCGCGCCCGGACAGAGGCTCCGGGAGGACGACCCACTCTACAGGTGAGGAAGAGGAAGAACATTTGTATAAGAAGGTGCAATGCTCCTTGCGAAGCGCATTCCTAATAAGAATTATGTCTCCAAGTCGATCTTCCCGATATCCTTCTCAGATCTAATCGGCTGTTACGAAAATCATCAGATTTATTGTTGCCCTATAATCTGCCCACTGATATAAAAAAGTTTAAAATATTTTTAAGTCGTAGAATAAATGTTATTAGGATTTATGTAAAGAGGCTGCTGCAAGAAGTGGTCAACTAATTACAAATAACCCTGTATAATATTAAATGCTCTGTAGTTAGTTATTAAGTATTCACGGAACAAAACATATTATTTCACCAGCTACTATGACGGAGATAAATCCAAGTTCGTGGTCTGCAAGTACCGCGGTAAGGAGGAGGTGGTGGTGGACAGCGTGAGGCTGTGCGGGGACTTCTCCAGCAAAGCACCCAAAAAAGCTTGCATCATGCTTAGAATACAGGTAATTGATTTTGTAACTTCCACTGACATACGGATTTTTGTTAAATTATTAAATTCAAAAACACAGGTAAGTTCACCGCTATATATAATTTAGGTTAAGGTAAAACTAAAAATCTTATCTTATAAAGAGTATATAATTACGATTAGTACATCGTATTATTTATTTACTACATCTTAGCTATATTATATGTGTACCTATGTGTGTAGTACAGATGTGTTTGTGTTCCAGCGCAACCCGTCAGTGGGCGACAAGTTCGCGTCCCGCGCGGGTCAGAAGGGCATCTGTTCCCAGCGCTGGGCCGCCGAGGACCTGCCCTTCACGGAGTCGGGACTCGTACCGGACATACTGTTCAACCCGCACGGCTTTCCCTCGAGAATGACCATCGCCATGATGGTAGAGTGCATGGCGGGGAAGGCGGCCTGCCTGCACGGACATGTTAGCACACTCATTATTATTAACTATTTATTTTTTATAACAGTGGAAACTATTGATATTATGTATTAATTATTAATTTTATTTTTAAGTATGTAAATGTTTGTTTTCCAAATAAATAAATGAAAATAAAAAATACTAATGCAGGTAGTAGTAGAGTGAAAGATACTTAAACATTTTTTTTTCTGATTTCTAAGATTAAAATTATGTCATTCTTATCTTATATATTATCTAAAGGTTCACGATGCGACTCCATTCCGCTTCAACGAGGAGGACACTGCCATAAACTACTTCGGTCGTCTGCTGGAGGCGGGCGGGTACAACTACTACGGCACTGAGAGGCTGTACAGCGGCATCGACGGACGGGAGATGACTGCTGACATCTTCTGCGGTCTCGTGCACTATCAGAGGCTGCGGCACATGGTGTCTGATAAGTGGCAGGTACGGGATTCCATCTGGACAAGATAATTTAAAACATACAAGTTTACAAGTACAAGTCAATAACGTGATAAAGATGGCAAAATTAAAATGGTTATGTATATTTAAAATCTGTATCGAAAGAAAATTAGGTTATGTTGTAAATATTGTGACTCTGAAGTTATTAGCATGACAAATATAAGGCCAAATCCAATAAACCATATGAATACATTGCATCTAATATAATTAATATCACATTTACAAATATATGTGAAACTCTAGCTTGAATATATATATAATAAGTATTGATGATTATCAAAGTTTCCTTTAACAAAAAATAGAGAGAAACTAAACATAACATCTTATGCATCCTCTGATATTCTAAGCGGGGCCATGATCTCTAACCATCAGCCGGCCTCCATTGAACAGGGTGGAATAAACAGCTTACGTATAATTAAAAATATAGATAGTACTATTTAATGCAACATATTATCTTTTCAAATCATTCATAACACTACAATAAAAAAATATTAATTATTATTAATAATTGCAGTATCACAATTATTAAAACAAATAATACACTTTAGTAAGAGTCCGTACACTGCACTGTGATTAAAATGGCGGCGGGTTACTTTCAACTCTTATTAAGAAATCCATAAGAATGTGTTTAATTGGAAAAAATATTATTTCGTGTCCAACCTACAATACATTTATTAACATTTTTGTATATTTATTAGAAACGTTATCAGAGGTTCGAGGTTAATCTTATTATGACGTTGTTATTTAAACGTCATATCTATGCAATAATAATAAAATAGTAAAGAGGCAAAATGCAACGTGTTGTGCATTGAGTACATGCACAACTGCTTGTTTTTCACAAATGACGGAAATAATACTATATAATTTTAAGAAATGCTTGATAACTAATGACGTAGTCTTAGTTAGTCTAAGTCGCCGGCGAAAGCTACCATATGATAGTATATAATAAAAGACGTTAATCTGTCCGTAGGTGCGTACGACGGGCGCGGTGGAGGCCATGACGCGTCAGCCCGTGAAGGGGCGGCGGCGCGGGGGCGGGGTGCGCCTCGGGGAGATGGAGCGGGACGCGCTGCTGGCGCACGGAGCAGCCTTCCTGCTGCAGGACAGGCTGTTCCACTGCTCCGACAAGAGCGAGGTAAATATTGGGGAACAGGTTATGACAGTATACCTTCCATGAAAATATAGTTTTCCATTGGCTCAATGGTATTTGTAAAAAATCTTTTTTCAATTCAATACACAACCTTAAATGTCGTTTAGGTTGGAGTAACAGTAAAATACACAAACATAATCTTTCTGTCCTTTCCTACACTAGATGGGTTTGCCCCAACAAGTTCTTTTACAATTTATTCTATGAATTAAAACATTTGTATTCTATTTTCCTAATATTTACTTTTATTTTGTTCAGGCGATCATTTGCTCAAAGTGTGGGACGCTCTTGGGTCCTATCAGCGGCAACCCCGACGGAAGCAAGGAGACGTGCAGACTGTGCGGAGAAGGAAACCTGCTGCTAATATCCATACCTTATATCTTCAAGTTCTTTGTTACTCAGCTGGCTTCGGTCAATATAAATATTAAAATTAATTGTAATAGCAACTTGGCTATAGGCGGCTGCTAGTGTTATTAGATAAGTTAATATAAAAAATGTTTTTATAACTACAATAAAATATAATCAAATATATTTTTGTTTTACTCTAACTTTTACAAGATGTTTCTATCTATATAGGGATATACTTTAGATGGACCTGTATACAATGAATTTTACAAGTGGGTACGAAACTGATTTTAATAAAAACAAAATCTGCATTTTTAGTTATTTCAAAAAAAAAATACAAGAAACCGAACCAATATAATAGTGTTTGAAAATATTTTTAAACATGTATAGCCATGTTAAGCTTATTTAAATTTATATAAATATAGAATGAAATTACGATTTTCGAAAGAAACCTAATAGATGTCACCACCGTCCCGATAAAGACGATCACATATAGAATGCTTAATTCACCGAGACGGACAGTGATACGGTAGCTCAGTTGGTAGAGCGACGGGACGGTTTCCCAGTAGTCGCGGGTTCGAATCCCTGCCCTTATCGGTTTTTTTCATTCTATATTTATATAAATCAATATAATAGTGTTACTGATAAAGATCAACTTCTGGGAAGTAATAACATTTAAGAAATGGAATGAAAGTGGTATTTTTGATTTTGTTTTTGTAATTGTATGAACAAAGCCGGCAAAAGTAGTAAGTACGAAAATTCTAATACAATAGTATGCTTCTGTTAAGACACCTGAACATGCAGTCGGCCTAGAGGATGGCGCGGCGGTAAGTCATGAAGACGCGCGCGAAGTAAACGACTAACGAGTAAACTGTCTTCTGTCTCATGTATACACGCGTACGTGCATCATCATTTAACTTACATTAATCGTACCATGGACTCTTCTGGGGTGTTTTTCGGTAAATAAGATAATATACATACAGACGTATATACACTGTCTATTGATTCCCGGAACGTCACCGCGGGACCTCCTCAATATTTGTCTGCGGGTAGATCCCGATCTTATTTTTAATAAAAATCTAGGTTGATTAATAGAGTCATTTTTTGTTTTGTTCGTGTTTTTAATCTTAGAAAACTTTCAAGTTACCCTCAGATTTTTTAATGAAAATGAACATTAATTTAAGCAATGATTATCGATTTAATGCTTTGAAGCTATACTTTACCAATTTTTAGTGTAACTCGTGGTACAAAACGATACCGAAATAAATATTCGAAATGTTATATTGCTGAAGTTAAATTATATAACAATATGTATGTGTAAGGCTTAAAATATAATGTTACTTTATATAATACAAAGACCCCAATTGAAAATTATATTTTTTTTATTGTAAAGACTAAAGTTCTATATTTTCTATACAGAGTGACTGGTTAAACAAGAAATGTATCTAAGGACGTACAAAAATAAAATGATAGCTAATTGACCTCTAATTAAAAAAAATAGCTCTATTTTTCTTTCCCTCTATCTCAATTGCTTTTTTATAACAAGATTTATAGTGTTACTAACAATGAGTCCTGACACTTTTTGAATACTCTAATATTTTTGTATTAGAACGAATACTTCAATTTAGGGCTGATTATTAAAATGTACACTATTTCAATTCTTTTAAATGTACACCGTTATAGTAATTTTCCTTATATTTGACCATACACAGAGAAATGTTTAGGTGTTCATAATCATTGGTTTATTATAGGTATTATTGCTAAGTATAGATTTTTGTTTAACCAATCACCTTGTATTTATAAATTCTCATTACTCTAACTGATCTTATCAATAAAACACAATTTGTACTTATTATATATTTCAATCAATCCTCATCCATTGCAACTTCTTCCTCCTTCTTCTTCTTTTTCTTTTTCTTCTTCTTTGAGGCAGCTTCCTCCTCCTGTTGTGTTATTTCCTCGATGGCTTGTTTCATGACGTCAATGTTTTTCATGGGTATATCTCCAGTCTCATAGAACTTCAAGCGATCTTCGACCTGTTGTCGTAGCTTTTCACCAAATACGGTCGAAAGGTTTTCTGTAAAAAATCATTTTTATTATCATAGATCTCAGTCATGTATAACGTGTAATGTAACACAAAAGATATTTCTTTACCTGAGAAGCAATCAATCCTACTGGCGATGGAACACTTGTTGGCGAGGTAGCGACTGATCCGTCCCTTGTTTCGTGCGCCGGCGCGGCCGATGAAAGTAGAATGATACAGGAGACCATACTTTGGAGTGGCTGAACGGGTCTTGAGCGCCCGGAACAGGGCCTTTTCCGCACCTAAGGCGAGTAATGTGTTAGTTATGTTTTATAGAATAATGTATAGACTATAGAGAACTAATATTACGCTGGAATGATGTCCTCACCTAATATCTGCACTGTAGATGCAGGGTACTTAGCAAGGCTGGTGAGAGACCCAGCCTTGGAGATAAGTCTGGCTCCCACTTGATCACCAACAAGAGTGGTAAGGTTGGGAGCTACAGATGTCATCTTTGTGTGAAGGTACTCAGCTATTTGCTTTCTATTATTAAGAAACATGTCAGGTTAGCATTTACATAAGGTATAAGTCATTGGTCAATGTGACAACAAAATAAATAGATAGCAATACCTATAGTTGCTTAGTGCGACAACTCGGCTGGCAAACATCTGTATATTGATCAAGTCAACTGGGGAAATGTCCATTCCCATGGACATTTTAGAAGCATCTATTATTGCCTGGGCCTTTTCTGAGTCCCCAAGGATTTCAGTCAGGGGCTCCACGGATTCTTCTGATAATGTCTTCCTGTCTTTTATGTATTCAGCACATTTCGAGTATAAATAGTTGTCGGGTACTATGCTCACCAGCTCTGGGAAGTGGTAGGAGTACCATTCTCTGTAAAATTTTTACAAAGATTTATTTTGGGGTAGTATTATATTCATTTCAAACAAGCTAACTAAGTATCATATATGATATAAATAAATAAATTAGTTATATCAATTGTAAAGTTGAAATTTGTGCACAATGCACATACCTGATTCTCATAGAGAAGGTGTTGACATCCTTGTCAAGCTGGTCCAGCAGCGCTATGGACTGAATGATCATGTTGTCTACTCGGTGCACATTGAACTTGACACGAGCACGAGAATATGAATGGCCGAGCCCCAACTGAGCCACACTGCATGCCTTCAATGTCAGACCCTTGATGAGGGCATGGAAGTGGTGTCTTATACCTAAAATAATTTGATTGATTTACATATGTTCAAAAAATTAAGTAAAAACCAGGTGTGTTTTAGGTGTGTGTGTGTGGTAACATAGAATGTGGTATAATAGCAGATAACTGACTTGACATTATAGTATTAAATACTTTCCTATATGGTTGATAAGCCATCTATCTATATATGTATATAAAAGTCAAACCTGAATGACTGTTTGACTGACTGGTTAACAGATTGACTGATTGGCTAACTTATATACCTATCAACACACAGATGAAACTACTTTACCTAGAAACTTGAGATTTGTTACAAGGGATACATGATGTTATGGAGCACTAAGTAAGGATATTAAGAAATTCAACCCCTACGGGGGTAAGATAGGCATGTAAAGTTTATATGGAATTTTCTCACTTTTATACAAAAAAATGGGTAAAATGGTAAAATGGAGGGATATTATTTTTTGGCATTTTTCTTATTTCTGGTTTAAAATGTTGTTTATAGCAAAGAACTGTAGGAAACGGTTACCTATCTGGGGTTAATTAAAACATACGCACTCCTGATAATGTACTTGTGGACGATGTCGGCGCAAAAGCTAGTTATCACATAAATTTGAATCTACATTATTTTTATAAAATATTCAATTACTGATTTGGACTTGTTTTAATATTTAGAATATAATATAAAATACTGATGACATCATATGGTTATGTTCAATATAATCATGCTAATAAAGAATCTAAGGGAATTAGTTGAGTTTGTTACCAAGGATTTCAAAACTATTACAATTAGGATATCCTTCTCTTGTACTTAACAATCAATTGTTATTGTTCAAAATCTAAAAGTAAATGAAATTATGAGACCTATAGATTATTTGTTGCAATGTTTTTGTCCATACTAACTTACAGAAAGTAGATGGCATAACTTAATTGCAATAATTTAGCACAATTTTATTACCAAAAGCTATTTGTAGCTTGCGATAGATCAAGTTGTGCATGACACAACAGCATTAATAATTGGAAACTTGTCTTTAATACCTCTTAAAACTTCAGGCACTGCCCCTGTGTGGGAACAGGGTATTTCCAGAGCCTCGCTGATAGCAGCCCCCAGCTTAGGATCAGCCACACCAAGGGTACATTTGCTTCTCTTTTTGCGTTTTGGTAGTGCACCCTCGAGGAACAAGTTGAGGTCCTCGGGAAGGATACCTATTGCATTATTTTTATTTAAGTTCATGCACTTATGCTTGTACATTTAAAACAAAGTGAGGATTTGAATTATAATTCTGAACCATAAAAAAATATTTTTAATAAGATAAGCATAACATATTGTACCTTCGGAAACAGCATTGATATTTTCCAGGGCCAGTATAGCCGACTTAAAAGGCTGGAAGGCCATTAAAGTGACGACTGAGTTGAATCTCTGCAAGTCTGTAACAGATTCCTCCACCTGGGGCAGGAAAGCTGATAACTCCTCGAACTCCGTCACACGGAACAGAGCGAAGCCCGCGCTGTGCTCGTAGAGCACGAATAACTTACTCTGTTGGACGATTGTTAGGTGTTAACTTATTTAGGGTATAACCTTAAAGTTATTGTTATATTATGTACGAATTATCACAAAAAAGATAATAATGAGTTAATACTCCAAATGAAAGAAAAGGTAGAAGGAAAAACTTTATTTAGATAAGTTACGTAAATTTGTAATTATATTATTTACAATTATTGAAAACTTCCGATATCAATTTAAATTTATTTTTTTTGATCAAACAAATCGGAGGAACAACATACTATATTGCACAATAATACTTATTATTTTAATATAAAGTAAATTTGTATAATACTGACCATTTTTATTAATTTGTATCACTTAAATTCCATAACTTCAACAAATTTCAAACCGAATTTCAAATACACGTGTATTTTTATCCCCGCTTCATAACACAAGGCAAGCACGCAAGTTGGAAAACAAGCGTTGGTAATTATTAGAGGTTATGTTGGTTAAAGTATCTAAATTTTGAATCTGTGGTTTGTGTCATTCATAAAACATAAAAGACATTTTTTTTAATAATTTCAATAAAAATGAATCTACTTTATTGTATAAAAAATATTTAAACAAATTAAAAAATACGAAAATACATCAAACTTATTACAATACACAGTCACAAAATAATAACTCTTATTTTTTTTAGCACTGTATAAATTAGATGATACCTATTCATAATTTTGTGATGTAATATTTAATGCTCAAACCAGTATGGAACAAATTTAGAATTAATATTTAAGTTGGCTTGTATTTATATTATTTCTTTCATTTTTGAATTGGTAGGAGTATATTATTTCTTTTGAATAATGCGTATTTAATGTATCTCAGAACAATAACTAAAGCATTAGTTATTATTAGATTTAACTGCTTTAGTTATTATTTGAGATTGTTATCGTAAGAAGTCATAACTCATAAGTGACAGACTTTATGATCTTGTATCAATTTTGACTTATAAGTTATAAGTTATATTACATACCCTGTGCTATTGCCTACCTACAACCATAGAATTCTGTAACAACTCTATGCTACAACTCCGCCAATCACATATTTGAAATCTGGAGCCGTTAGACATTTTGACATTTATAATTTGAAAATTCATACGTCTTGGAGATATTGATGTACTTATTTCCTGTTTATTTATATTCTTGTGTTTTTTTTTTAAACTTGCCAAATATTAATATTATTTGATGTAGTGTGTGCAAAATGTGTTAACTATTTATATACAACAATATGGCTTCAATAGTTATTCAAAGAGATCTTGTGATAACTCTTAAAAAGGAAACAAACTTGAATGTGGGGATACTTGGCAAACTCCAACCAATGCTTCCTGATTTATCGAAGTTATTATTCAAGGAAAATGCTCTAGAGAAGCCTACACAGAACCTTTTTAACCATTTATCTTATTATTTGGTGTCAATAATTGACTCTCAAGTCCAAGCGTCGTTGACTTGGCCCTTATACGATACAAAGGCAGAACGTTCTTACAGAAATGAATTTTCTATTTTTATAAACGATTATAGTTCTAAAGGTCTGCTTACACCAGTCATGTCATCATATTTAGTTAATCCAGGATGTTATAAGGTGACTGTGCTTATGTTCCAACTTTCACAGTTGGCGGTAAATCGGTTGCTGTTAACAAAAATGATTAAAGACAACAAAAAAGCACTGTATAATACCATGACAGAAAAATATAAGGCACAAGAGAAAGAGGGTTTTCTGGAATGCATAGAAAAGGAAACAGAAATTATGTTGAGCAAATTTTCTAATTACTTATGTAAGAGAAATATTATTGAAAAAATAGCTGTGTTGTTTCGGAAAAAAATTACTGAAATGGAAAAGAAGTTATCAGATGTGAATGCACATAGTTATATTGATAAATTAATAGACAATTTTGTTGTTAAATGTGATTTAGATGACAAATCTAAAACTGATATTTTAAAGATTAAAAAGTTAAATGAACATCCAGTATTCTTTGATAATTGGCTTCTACATGCTGATAATCAATTAGACAGTATTGAAATGGAGTGGGAAAACAAGATATTACCACTTTCTGAAAAATTTAAAGTTGTGCATAATCTGACTGAAGCTGTTATTAACAGACATACAGGTCAAGTAGAAAAGAGTTCATATACTCTAGAATACAATCCAAAAACAGATAAAATATGTACCCAAGAACTACAAAATCATGTGAACACACAACAAACATACATACTTAAAAACATTGAAAAGGATGGTCGGCTGAACTTCCCAAATCTTATCCGAGCTTTTGTTGTATCTATTTGTTATATTTTAAAAAACAATGAGATTGGAAATGAAATATACAAGTTTAATGAATATTTAGATAATAGTAACAAGAGTTTTGATGAAATGGTCTCTGCATTAAGGTTATTAATAGAGAGAGTTTTAAACTCGGAAGCCAAATTACAGGTAAAGCTTTGGTTTTTACATATTTATCCTTTACCTAATTAATTGTAATCAAAAAGAAAAGTATTATAGACTTTTGAAATTATATTTTGTAGAATATTATGGCTGCATTTCCTACCTAACTATTTAAATAAGTTAATTTTTGTAATTTTCTCATAAATTTGTGGGTATAGTTTTGATACAAAAAATTTGAGAATATACCTAAGCATAATTTGTATTCATATTATAAAAACTTGTATTTTAAACTGGTTTACAAATTCTGGTTTGAGTATTAATTTATAGTACAATTAATACTGAAAAGTATATATTCTTTATTTTACTTTTCAATCAATTACCTTATAAAAGTATCTTATATAAACCAGAAAATTTTCATCCATTTTTGCTCACAATTTTTACCTTTTCAAAAAGATTTTTAATGATTTGTTAGTTGTAGTTAGTTCAAACATTTAATTTTATTACAAGTTATTATGTCCCTAATCCTTGATTATGTCCTTATAAACTTTCAGCCAGCACCAATTCTATACAGATCAGTTTCCATGAGGGAATATCCAGAAATACCAATGTTACCTGATCTGTCCGGCTTGAAGACTAACCGGGATCAATACCAAGTAATATTCGACAGTTTCACACCTCTGAATCTTTCGCGGCATAAGTTCAATCTTCGAAGACGTACCAGTGGAACTTTTGCAAAACCGCAACCTAAGTCTATGCAACTATTTCATCAACTGCCAAAAGACGAATTTCTAAAAAGTTTAAAATCTTGCCGTGCTAGTTCCAATGACCATGTCAATGTCAGCCAAAATATACACAATATATCCATCATATCAAACATCAACAAAGTAAACGAAACCATTGCTGAATGTTCGTCAGGATTCTCTAAACAGCAAATCTTAAGATTATTATCAACAAAGAAATCCAGCAGCTCTAAAAAGTTCAAGTATAAAACTGAACGACCGGACATTAAAATAAAGAAAGGAGGTTTATTCAATGAATCCATTAACTCAAATGAAAGCAATGGACTGTTCCGGAGCTATTCTTCTCCCAATTTATATGACAAAAGGGAGAGGCGGTCGTTTACTAAGGTCCTAGGTAAGAAGTTGTCCGTCATGCAAGAGGACAGTTCCTCACAACTTGATGTATCAGGCATTACATGTTTTGATGCTGATAGCAATTACAATTCACCACACGGATTTGGTAATGCGGAGAGTTCACGAAACTTGGATACAAGTAATATACCAATTATAACAATTGAGAGTGTTAAAGAAACAAAATTGAACACTATACTTAATAACGTTCAGAAATTAAATGACATGGATAGTACAGTGTCACCAATATTAGAAGTACCACGGAAAAGTCTAGAAATAACTCCCAAAACAAATACTTCCTTAATAAGAAAAACCAGTTCATTAGAAAAAATAATCAACCGCTTCAAGAAAGTACGAGCAAATGTTATAATTGAAAATGACGAAACTGAAATAAAAACTATAGAAGAAGAAAATTTTAATGTTAATTTTGATGTTTATACAACAAATCGGAACTTGTTGCCAGATCTTCTAAGTCCAAGTTGTAGTGTCTTGAAGAGTGTAAATAATAATTATTTAGATGAATTGTGCTTTGATGATGAAGTTACAAATCGGAGGCCTCGGGAGAGTCTGGGAACTGCGCTGGGTGTAGATCAGACTTTTTTGGACCAATTTGATTTGATAGACTGATATTTATTACTTTGTTTAAAATTATAGGTATTAAAAAACATTATTTGTTTAACACTAATGTTCAAGTATTGAAGATTTTCTCAAGTACATACTATAAAAACTAAAAAAAGTATAGTATCTTACGTCTTATTTCTTATTTAGCACTAATTTTCCTATGTTATAAAATCATTTATTTTTAACTTATAATCATCTTCACAAAGCCATTTAAAATCGATTAGCTTACGTTATCATCAGCTTATAATAATATTATATAATTCAAAAAGATTTCTTCATTCATTAAAATTTCATTTCTAGTTTATAAGTTAATTAATAGAAAAAACCTAATTATCAGTCAAAACCCAGCTTTAACCTCTATAAAGTTATGAACACATTAAAGTACAAAATGTTTTTGCTAACATGACGAGGCCTTATGTAAATATTTATGTAAAATAAAATAAAAAAAAAATATTATTTTTTTATTAAAATTCAAAAAGTTAATATTCCGTCCATTTTATTATCCAATCTATATCGCATTATTTAACTCTAAAAATAGTGAGTTAAGGTGTCCATTAGCTCACTTTTCATAATGCGCTATTAGCACACTATGTGACCTGCGCTTAGTAAACTGGATAATGAAATGGCTGGTTTTTGTATAAATAATAAATTTATAATTATCTTAATATCAATTAGTTATAAAAATAAAGCAGTGGATTTAGTAGAGCACACAAAATAAGCTGTGAGTGCGTGTGTGTAATTTCTCATAAATTTGTAGATGTGAACCTAATTATTGATCTTTATACTTAGAATGCCCTAATGTACAAAATATGCATTTATATTCAATTTATATAAAATAAAACTAGTTATCACCGCGTGGCGTTTTTTGCAGAATTTGTATCAAGGTACAAAAACTTAAATTCTAGGATCATTTTCTTCTAACTTCACCAGCTTCTCGGATATTTCCCACAGTTTCCTGGCCCTGCCCATATCACTGGCGGAGTTAGAAATGGAACTCTCCTGGCAATCTGAGAAGTATTTTCCAGTGACCTTGGATAAATTCTCGTCAACCGCCAGCATAACTGATGTTTGACAACCCTGGGCAGGAGTTTTAAAGAATGACTTATTTATCAACCATAATCCCCAACTCAAGGGCACTGGTACATTTCTCCAGATGCCGCTATCGATTAACCCCGGGTGCAGGCAATTGGCTGTGATTCCAGTACCTTCCAATCTCCTCGCCAATTCTCTTGTGAAGAGAATATTAGCTTCCTTGGATACGTAGTAAAGATATCCTGGCATGGTGGTCAACGGGTTAGGGTTCTCCAAATTCACGGAAGCCAACCGGTATAAGGAAGACGCAACCACAACTATTCTGGCTGGCGCACTTTTCTTAAGCAGATCTATAAGAAGGTGGGTCAGAAGAAATGGTCCATAGTGGTTTGTAGCCATGGTCAGTTCTATGTCGTCTTCGGATTTGTTCTTCTTAAATGTTTCCGCGTATCCTGCGTTGTGAATCAAGACGTCTAGGGACTTCTCATTCTTATTGATGTCCTCCGCGAACGACCGTATCGATGAAAAAGAACTCAGATCCAGTTTTTTAACCACAACTATAGCGTCTTTGGTTGCTTTCTCGATTTCCTCTGGAAATATAGATTTTCATAAAGACATGTTTTTTAAATGACTTAAATTAATAATGTGTGAGACGGCCCTGACATATTTTTATAACATTTATTCAAATAAAAGTATTTCTTTATAAGTAACGTATTCAAACACGCTAAATTGATAATAATATTAATTACGTTTATCTACATTATGTGTAAATTAATTAAGGATATACTTGAACATATTAATTTATACCTACTTTAAAAAAACTAGAACAAAACTAGTAAAAGTGACACTGGCCATCTCTTTATCTACACTAGTTGAGAATAAGGGTGTTTTGAGCAGTAGGTAAATAAAAAAAATATGGTTGCCTGTAAAGTCGGTTTTACGGGCGAAGATTTACGTGACCACGTCTTTTTCTCGGTAGAATATTTATTGATATGAATATTATTAAATTGCACAATATTTTAATAATTTGAGTGATTTTGTTGAGGATAGGACGATGAAGACGTTGTCACGTAAAATCATTTTATATATTATTTATTTTATATTATATTATTGATGTTATTAGTTTTTACAAAATTTATTTACAGACTTTTTCGATACATCAATTAGTTGCGGAGATATCGATCATTGAAGTTATTATTTGCTACCAGTATTTTATATATTTATTTTTTTCAGTTATAAAAAAATACTATTTCCAATTGTGTCTACCAAATATGGTCACATGTACTGGCCTACATATTAAATAATAATAAGTACAGATAATGTTATGTGACGTCACTTCTGATTTTATATATTTTAATATTTTTAATTTTAAAGAATCAATTTGAAAATCAAAACACTTATTCAGATCGAAGGTTCAAATTTTTGCTAAATAAATTTGAAATTAATTAAAATTTGTAATTGTAAATAATGAAGTTGAAAATTAAAACATTTACTTAAATTAGATGTTAAAATTCTTGCTCAACACATTTTAAATGAAGTTTTCTTATATCTGCCACTTTTTCTTAATATTTGTAATTTTCTTTAAAATTACAAATATTCATCAATTTGAAAATCAAAACATTGCTCGGCGGACCGATCATGTTTGAGTGGGAGAGAGACGCAGGGCATTCGGCGGGCCTCTCTCTCGTTCGGTGACTCATCGTAACGTTACCGGGCGTTACACTTTTTCATAAGTGACTCCCAGCTTAACCTAATTTAAGACGTTGTCACGTCAAAACAGATAGTGAATAGAAAAATGTAACGCGACTGTTGACGGGCAATAAGTTATTACCATACGAAATTTTCATAAACATAATTACATGACAGATTCTGACTGGTTAGAAACGCGGTAATATATAACTTCGGGAATACCTACCGCAGACCTTATACAGTAAATCCGTGGAGTAGTTTTTGCATGAGCCGCGGACAAACAAAACAATAAAATGTAATATAATATGAATTAACATGTGTAAAGATATTGTACCTAAAAATGGATAATCAAGTAGGTATAATAGTAAATACCTTTAACTTGTTCAGCTTTGTTAAGACTGCGGCAAGCCATAATAACTTTGGCACCTCTCTTCGCCAACTCCTTGGCGGTTTCTTTTCCAATCCCACTTGTACATCCAGTCACAATAACGGTCTTTCCGTCCATCCTGGTCTTCTCACGATATTTGCCACAAGTGATCTTAGCATACAGACGTATAGCTAAAAAGACAGCGAGTATACCGAAGAATGCGAGTATACCGAGTAACAGAACTGCTGGTAATATCCAGTAGAGGTAGTTTGCCTTCCAGGCTTCTGCCACAATCATTTCTGAAAAGAGAAGTTATTGAATGAAAGGGCTAGATAGTACACATGTAGATCATCTTAGAGTTAAATATTCTACGTAGTAAGATTTTAAATGACGTAGGTATGTATTTAAATAATGATTCTAAAAAGACGTAACCAACGACATTCCAATGAGATAACTGTACGTCCTATTATTGTATAGGTATATTATATAAATATTTTAATGTATTTATTATGTGTAATATTTCTATTAATAAAATTGACTATGAGCTTGTGTGAATACGCGATTTTAACCGATTTCGAAAAAAAGGGAGTTATTAATTCGACTGTATTTTTTATGTTAGTAACCTCGGAACTTTTGACTTGGTGTACCAATTTAAATGATTCTTTTTTTATTTGTCATGTATCCTAAATTTATCTTGATTCAGTTCTTACACTGGCGTCCATGCGAAAACAAACCTTTAAAAAATTACAGCAGATGTCTCGCGATTGCGGCAATCGCTAGAGTAGTTACTCATTCATTGTTTGTACCTACCATTTTTTAACATAACGTTTTGCCTGCATAATGTAAGGAACCACTAAAAAAATATTTTATTTTATTCACGTAACTTTCAACTTAAGCAGTTTTTAAATACGATGACAACAGGATGAAATTACGTTATATTGAAATACATATTTTTATTTTTTTTTGCAATGTTTTTTGTTTATGAATATGCTCGAAATCTAGAACCTATTAAATCAAAGAGTCAGTAATCAGTATATTCCATGACATCAGCAAACTAAAATAAGTATTCTCAAATAGGTATGTGTTGAAGGTATTTACAATGTTAACAATTTACGTAAAAACCGGTTCTAATAATTTGTCTAACCACAAAATTGTAAGCGTTTTCTTGTATATATATTAAATCTTACGCACACACACACACACACTTTTATATATATTAAATCTCATTACAGTTCGGAAGTATGTTACGCCTTGGTAATAATCTGATAGATCCCGTTCTGAGTGAAGAGGGTACATGTATTGTGAAAGAAATTATAGAATTATTTTGATGTTTTACCACGATACGACGATGGTATTTGATACGTTATAAAACGCTTTCCATCGCAAAAAGTTTTTCTTGATTATCAAAGAGATTATAAACACGCACACATTTTTGAATATTTTTCCTCCTACTTACATTTTTTTAAAGAAAATGATTCATCGTTGAATGGTACAAGGTATGAATCTGAATACAAAGGTGAGATAAAAAAATCAATTGAAAAAAATACAAAATAAATGATTTCATAATTTTTTTTTTATAAAATTATAGTGGTGTTACTCTTTATAATTTAATTAGTAGGTATGTAAATACTCTTGTCCTCTTTACTAAAATTATTAGACAAATAGGTACAAAACCAATGTCAAAAAAAATGCCCCAAATTAAGAACAAAGGTTCATTGTTTATTCAAATACGAAGTTTTCAAGACAATCGTATTACTGATGACTGCACCAATTAGGAAATCATTTGGAAATATTGTATTTTAAATCGGATATTTCGTATTCAAACACGCGTCACATTATAAAATAACAAAAACATGGATGTTTTAGATTACGAATAAAAAAAGTTACCTATATAGGTATCGATAACTTACACATTTAAATGTAAAATACTACACTTACAGTAAATAACATTGACTTATAAATCATTTAACACGTGCACTCGTTTCAAGAACTCGACAACAAATGGAATAGTTTTGTTCAAAAATTCTACTATCAATAGAGTTCTTCTCTGTATTTAAATAAAACGTAGGAGATATTATTAAGGCGGATGATTATTTTTTTTAATAACATCCAAGCCAACAATAATATTAAACTCGAATTGATCAAACTTTTTCACTTCATAAGTTATTTTAAATGTAACGAAAAAAACTTGTTTATTTCTTTAGTGTAGTTTTTATATCTACACATAAATTGAAATTGTAAAGCTTATAGATATATAAAAAAATATATTATTTTGACGTTTATGGACTGAACTTAATAATATTATTAATTTATTATTATTCTGTGGCTCGTTACTTCTTAACCATTCCTAATTATTGTACGTCATAATGATAGAATATAAAAGGTAAATTTCACTAAAACCTTATCTCACTACGGTCTGATAGTTATCCAATTAAGAGAACATAATTATAAGTTTTACATTAATGAAGCTAACTTTCTACAAAATAAATGTAATTTCACGGAAGCCTTCAAATGATTGCGTATTTACTTATGTTCTTTAATAATGACACAAAACAAATATAACACTAATTTAATAAGTTCTCCAAGCAGTTTTTTCTAAACGTTTTCAATTACCTACGTAATTTAAAATATTTTATTCTTGCTCGTTTTATATAAATCATTTATTTATGAACACACGGATATCATGGTGGCTCCATAATATATTATGTATCTACATGTCTTTGTAACTGAGTCTCTGTAGAATTATAATGGGTTCATTAAATTATTCCAAACACGTTTGGGAAACACCCAGCAATTCGGTATCTGCTTTCAAAATATGTTTAGGGTACTGTAAAAAAAAGTTATAATAATTCTCGATGATTTTCGGGCCGTCAATAGTATTATTAATTTAATGATTGCTTTTTTGTATGAAATACTCCGTGCAGATCATAAAAAAAAATCTAATTAATTTTGTTTTTAATGCTATAAGCTCTGGAATTACGACGGATTTAAACTTATACTTTTGTTATAATACGTCATCTTATTCTTACAAGCTCTAGGTACTTATTAATTAGTGTTATATAAACAACAATATATTGGAAGTATGTGGTAGACTGTAGTATGCTTTTTTTTATTTTTGTCAAAAAGGATTGGACAGGCTAAGATCGAAGACCATATTGCCTCGTCTTTAGTATATGGAATTATTGCTATATAGAAGAAAAAAATGGACAAAGCTGTTTCTTTCCCGGATTCGATCGGCAGATTTGAACAAAAAACAAATGTAATAAAACTTAAAGTTTCTTATCGTCCACGCCGACGAAGTCGCGGTTAACAGTAGATAATTAAAGTTGTTACTAAATAGTAATAGTATTTAACTAAATGAATGTAAATACCACTTTGCCAATAAACAAACGGAACCCATTTTTATAGTTTACAAACTATAAATGACAATCGTTTAGAAACATCGAAAGTGAAAATGGAAAGTGAGAGAAATATTTTTATAGAAACATTCAAAAGAATATAATTTATACAATTGTGATTTGATGTTTTTATCATAACCCTTTAAAAATTAGAACTTAATAAAAAAAATAATGTATAAAAGTATTTATAATATGTTTTAAAACGACCTTTTTTAAAAAAATAATAAGAAGACTCAAAAATATTTTTTTTTATAATAACCAAAGCTTTCGAAGTTAATGCTTTGACAACTTATTAGGTACGAATAAAAAAAATATGGCAGAAAGCAAATATGTTTAGCGTTAATTCAGAGGCTTAAAACTCGTAAAGTTTCAGTCTTTTTTAACTATAATAATTGTGTAGACTTCTTTCATAATAACAGCTAAAAGTTAACCGTATATTATTGTAGAGCTCTTTTTAGGTCAGAGACAACTTTCGTTCATAACTAAACGCAATATTCAAAGGAAAGTCGATAGTCATAAAATAATAGTAGTCATTTAAATAATATAATTTAAATTACTTTTTACTTGACTACATCAAACTTGATATAAAATATTTGAATCGTTAATAATTATAAAAAGCCTTAAAAATTGTCGGCAAGTTTACATATAAATCTAATTAAAAAATCTTAAAATAGGTGAAAGTCAAAATCTGTATTATTACTTACCGGTAAATTGTTGGAAACAAGTAATTTAAATGTGTATAACACGACCGCTCTTCTTTAGGTCTTTTCACTGACTAAAAATTATAACGCAGAGTGTAAGGTGTAAATCGTGTAAATCTTGAGACGACAGTTCATCTCTCTGGGGACTTGGAAGCCTTAATGGAAATGAAACAAGTGATTTTATTCCTTTTGATTGTTTATTTAAGGTTGAATTTCCCTTAAAGTTAATTCATTTGTGCTTCACTGTGATTGGTTAACGGAAACCTACTTAAAGTATATCAAATATTCAGATTATTACAAATGATTAATTGTTTTTGAATTCGTTTCAACAATTTACTATCATTAATATTTATATATATATTTAGTAATACACACAAAACAATAACCGAAAAAGAAATCCACTTTTACACAAATCAATTTCAGTAAAAAGACAATTGTAAAAATGAAGAAAATATCTGGAGAGTAGCGAAACCTAATACATATTAATTCAAATGAGCTGCGAAAGTATACTAGATTTTATAACAAACCATCCATTTTTTACATTTTAATAAATAATGATATCTATCTTTTTATGTACCCGCGAAAAAAAAAACTTTTTTATAGTACAGTGACATCTAGATACGCGATGACGAATTGATTTGACTACGAGATTGTTCTTTACCAATTATGCATATTTTTTTGTTTTTCTTCCGTTTATGTCATTTTTTTAGTATAAATAACGTTAATGTTTAGTATAATATTTCAGAATCATGATAATGCATTTTTATGTAAATACCAACAATAGTTTGAACATGGTTACCGCAAATTATATATATGTTAAATGAGTGATTCAATTAATTGAATGATTGAAAATAATCAAAAAAAATAAAATATAATAATAATTAATTAAATTTAATCAAATTCATTAATTTCATTTTCTGTCACTCTTAAAATCATATAAGTATAAGCTAGTATATAATAAGTAATAGCTTACCAGCGATCTTTGCCCACACAAACGGAATAACTTAAAAAAAAAACATTATTTTTCTAGAATCTTGTAGTTGTGGATAAAATTTTATTGTAAATTAGATATATTTTTTTAATATAGGTACCTACTATTGCAGATGAATAGCAATTAAACCATTTTATTATATATCCTATATACAAAATAAGGATTCAATGATTGTCAGTCAGTTATGACTTTCTTTAGAAATGAAGGCGTTTAAATAACTAGTTTCTCCTTTATTGAATGACACGTCTCGTTAAGAAACTACCTCCGAAAGAGCTTTCACACGCTTTATGTAAATATTAAATATAGAAAGATACTCTAAACTGACAATAAATATTCATTTACTTGAGAACAATACACACATGCACACAATATAGGCAATCGAGTTATGTTATATTTATTTGATTTATTTCTGACTATATATTTAGTGAATTGTTGCTACTAGTATTTGAATATACCTACTTGATTTTCTAATGACTTCGTCTACCCCCTCTCCCCCTCCTGGCTGAAAGGGCGAGACATTTATCTCCACTTAAAATATACAAAATTATAAATTTTGAGAAATATTACTGGTATTGTATGTTAAAACGCAAAACAATCCTAGTGTTTGCCGATAAAATGTGAAATAAAACCCATAAGGAAAGCGTTTGATAAGAATTCAAATAATATGTTAACAAGAACAATACACTAAATGTTCAAATTTATAAATGGTTGGAATTTTTAAAAGGTTCTCAACCTTCCAAATGACTGACGAAGATGACAACGTTGCACCTTTCCGGACATTTACGCAGTTTCTTAAGAACTATGAGCGTAAACTTTACAGTTTTGTTGTAATTCCGTGCAATAATTATGTTTTTTCATCTGTAAATAGAAATTTTCTTTGCCTTTCGCTTCAAGCAGGTGTTTTGGTCTAACCAATCTTTTTACCAGTTTGTTGATTACTGTCCTGTACATTTATTACGCACTAAAGCTTCACGTTTTGGTTTCTTGTAAATAAGCGACAGTCCTAGGGTCCTAGCGGGAATCTTCATTTCTAAAGGGTTTTTTTTCCCTATGCGATTTTTGTGAATTCAGGCTTCAGCCTTTTACAGAGCAAGGGTTTGTATGTTTATCTGTCAATAGTCGCAATAATACGATGTACCAACATACAGGTGATATTAAAATTTTTGAAGAGTCTTGAAAATGACGGACAACTATGTACCCATTTCTGCAATCATGTAATCTTATTTTCTTTAACACTGAAGTTAAATGCAACCACGAAAAAAAAATGTGAATTGGCGGGAATTTCAATTTTACTAACATAGTAGACACGTTCCTAATTAATTGTTTTTTTTTTAGTTTTTATAGTGTAACAATATATTTAGTGGTCAGTACCTACCTACTAATGAATAATAAAAAAACGCAAAGATGGTGTAAAGGATTAACAATTTTTTTTTAAACATAAAAATTTTAATCGATAAACTAAGAATATCTTAAGTATCGATTTTTTTTCCTAAAGTGTAGTGTTTATTTTTTATTTTGAAATTAATTAATAATTAATACATATTATATATATAGTTGCTATTAAAATTTTTCAAAGACACTAATGTTTAAAAACGTTATACATGTAGGTACGTTATGTACTCCGTTTGAATAATAAACGGTATGTAAAACCGATAAATTATATTTCTTTTTGTTTTTTCGAATGAGTGTGTAAGGAACTTGTTTTTTAATTTAAATAAGATATATATGGTCAATTTAATTAAGGTATACTTTAAGTTGTTGGCATCCAGTTTTTTGGCCCAAAAGAGTAAAAACCAATCTCCTTTCACTTTATTATGATGGCGCCCGAAACAGTAACGAACATTGAATACCAAATTGAAAATTATAATAAAATTTTAGTTATCAGCTAATATCAGTTATATCTCGGCACTTTAGGTGTTTTAACCCCTAAAGATATCCTTAAGGTTCTTACTCTCCTACTTTAGATGAATTAAATTATAATATTTTTCAACCTTTATTCTTGACAGTAATATTAAATCTAACACAATCTCTTTTATATCTTCCGTGCCAACTATCCATAATGACTCGTTTACTTTTTCTCTAGTCTCGGAGGAAGAAATAAGATGAACTGTGATGTCCTATATATTTTATGCTATTGGTGATGACAATGTAAGTCGCTTTATGATTGTGCAACTAGTTGATGTTATCCTACCTTCTTTTACCTATCTCATAAATTCATCTTAAATAGTTCGGGGTGAGAGAGAAGGAGGTTGAAATTAAACACCAAACTATTTTTTCTTTTGTACTTAACCCTGATACATTTTCAGATCGCACAAAAAACTTGTTTATACCATCGAAAAAAAATGATTTCTCTTTGATGTCAAAACAGGCCGACTTCACTTCTTCATTGTCGTAATTTTTTTTTCGCACGCAGCTCTTTGTTCTTTTTTGGAAATAAATAATAGTCACTGGATGCCAAGTCTGGACTGTAGTATGGGTGGTTCAATTGTTCGAAGATGTCACCACCGTCCCGATAAAGACGATCACGTATAGAATGCTTAATTCACATAGACGGACAGCGACAAGATAGGTCAAATGGTAGAGCGACGGGACGGTTTTCCAGAGGTCGCGGGTTGAAATCCCTGCCCGTGTCGGTTTATTTTACATTTTATATTTATATAAATTTAAAAAAGCTTAACATGGCTATACATGTATATAGATGTTTTCAAACATGGTATAGTTTGTTATTTTTAGTTTTACTTTGTTAGCACATGTGTACATGGTTGTACAAGTAGTTCTATAAATATTCATTCCATATCATTTTGATTTTTTTTATTGTGGTCCTTCATTTGTAGATTTCAGTTTACCATGTCGGATGACTGGTAAAGAATGCATTAACGGTAAGTCCGCCATTTGTACGTTTTTGTTGTTAAATAAAGATTTTAAATAAAAAAATAAATAAATATTCCATTTAGATAAATAATCAATATTCCATTGTTTAGTTTTTATTTCCCTATCTACTGAGACACCCGGCGGTAGATAGTTTGCAGCTGAACTACGGGTCAGCTGCTAAGATCAGGGTACTACGGGACCCCGGTACCTAAGCCCTCCGGCAGCGATGCATGCGCTTGCGTGTGTAAATTGCCGGGTTACCGGTTTTGGTGTTGGATTCGTAGTGGTAATGTGGTTAGCTGCAGAGATTCGGCGCTGTTCGTCTGGGTCCCCACAGTTGTCGGGGGCTCGTCGGATCTTGTGCGCAGCGAGAGGTGATTGACCAGCCTAAGGCGAAGGGCTGCTGCGGTCTTTTACTTCGGGGCTTGGAACGGTCCTTAAGCAGAGATCCTTTCGGGGGTCACTGCAGTTCGGGTAGCCCCCTGCTTAGAGGTTAGATGGATGTGCTAGCATCTATCCGGTCACCCGACTGTCACGTAGGGTAGTCTTGCGGCCTGACTGCTTGTCGGGAAGTGAGCGTGCCTTACAGCTCCGGCACCAGCTGGAAACTGGTAGTTAGCCTCTCTGACGTTCTTAGCAAGTAATTGCAAGTGCGAGAAATCACACGGGAAGTGAGCGTGCCTTACAGCTCCGGAACCTTTCATGGAGAAAAGGTAGCTTGGTGGTCGCGATTGGACTTGTCTATGACCGATAGCCTTGCGAGCTTACTAGTCTTATAGTGCCGTTGTCGGATGACTTCGGAGGTCAGACCTGCCGTATAAGGGTCCATGTGACGAGGGTAAACCTTGACCCACATGAATAGCGGCTCAATACTTTATAACCAATTGGGTTGACAAGTTTGAGATGCTATAAACATAATCATTAGGACAGAAGGAGGCGAGGGCGGTTGTTTAGTTTTTATTATATGTACATAAGGTATGTATTGTTTATATTTATGCTATTGTAATATATGTTTTATTTATTGATAAAAGAAATGAAATAGATAACAATTATACTGAGTTCCTGGTTGGACCCCATTATGGAGACACTTCATCAGGACATTAATGTCGGTGCATCAGTGAAACAATCAGGCAAAAAAATACCTAATTATTAAGCCTCCTCTCATCACACACGCACAGACACACAGGAACTGACAATCAGAAAAAAAAATAAAAATTGTCATGTGCTGACACGTATATTTTTTAAAAAATTTTAACTGAACAGATTGTGTCAACCACTTTATTATATTATAAACAGCTGATATATATGTACATAGATTAAAATAAATATCAAAACTTAAATTTTCAGATATATTTTTGTGTTAATATTATTTTAAATAATGCAATTAAATTATCCAAAACATATAGAAAGCTTCGTTTGGACAACAGGTTACTTGAAACTCATATTGACATACTTACCCTTCAATACTCTTGGCGATGCAGATTGTAGTTATTATTAATAAATTGTATTTTAAAGAAAGTATACCTACATATTACGTAAAACACATATTGAAATAGAGTAAAAGTAATGACCTACTATAATTATAATTGATACAAAACCGTACATGTACAATTTTTTAAATACATTTTGTGAAAAACATCAACGCTTTATGATTTGATTAGGGGAAGCTTGGGAGTAGCGTTAATGACAGAAAAAAAATTGATGAAGTCGTCTGTCATAGTGTGACCATATTAAGAGGAGGGATGAAAGGAATTTATAAGAAGAATGTTAGATATGGAAGTGAGGGACGCAAAGGAAGAGGACGGCCAAAAAAAAATGGGTAGATGGATAGATGGCATTAAAGGGGGATCTAGAGAAGAAGAGAGTGTGTACAGAAATGGTGAGTGATAGGGACGAATGGTATACAAAAAACATATTGTGCCAACACCAAAATTTATATAAGGACAGGGATATGATGATGATGGTTCACTAACTCAAATTTCACAGTTTTAAATTTAGTCTATACGACCTTTAACTTATTAATATACGTAACGTATATAAATAAGTTATAATAAATAAAATTAAATTGTCTTTTAAGCACAGTAACACGGAGAAGCAAGTGGCAAAAGCATATCGCACCTCCGCTCAAATAGTGTCATAACTCAAAAAAATGAAAATCTCTTTTATTGTACTATTCATTTCAAAAAGCTTCAAAATCTTATCTCAAATAATTTCATTTAAATAGGATGATTATTTATATTGAGCTCGTGACAGTATATCGATAAGTAAAAGTATTGTCTTATCAAACATATACAGTGTCACGTCTCTGCTTGCGCAAGGTTTTCGTCTGTCTGGATATTGTATAGAATGTTGGTTGTCGATTTATTTCGGTACATGTGTGGACAAAACTTTAAAAAATCTGATTTTTTATTAAATTATAGTGAACTTTGTCGACATATGACAGTTTATTTAATTAAGGTAAGTCAAAAGTTATTATATTTTTCATACTGAAATGAGTTTGGACATTATATATGGTAAGGAAAAGCTAAAAGGCCCTTTTATTTTGGCAACAGTATTGTTTATAACATAATGTTTATAACAACGAATTGGGGAGATAGAAACAGATGATTCAGTTAAAGATCCATATCACAATATAGAACGTAAAAAAGTAAGAAAAAGGTCCTTCCTCATCGCCGCTCACCATCATCATGTACTTCAAGTTCTTGATTATCCAGTTTAAGTTCATATTTTTACAGAACAAGTGTATCCTTATCTATAGCTTACCCATTTTGTTACATACTGCAAACCAAGTAAGATATTCACGATTCACGAAGTCTGTCCATCAATTTTACAAGTATCAAATGCCGAAATCAACTCCGGGAACAAAATGTTTTGTTTTGCAGTTACGTCGGAATGATGTTTCAGTTTTTTACTCTAACAGCAAATTAAAGAACATGAATTTCACGATAAGCAAGTTGAAGGCAGAAAATACAGGACGAAAAAAGAATAACATTACTAATGTTATTTTTGTAAACCTATTGTAAATCAAACTATTACTGAATGCTACTTTAGGCAAGAGGGTAAAGGCTACCGAGGTGCAGATGAAATTGGTAGCAGCTTCTTTAAATTTATCAAAATAAAATTGCATTGTCATACCAACCATGAACCAACTTATTTAAGTTTCTTTTCGGACAGTTGTTGCGGGCAGACCAAAAATAAATTTACAGTCGATTTACATACATATGCTGTCGTGAAATACATAAACTAAATTCGATTAGTTTTTAACTCGTCTAGGGTTAAAAGGTATGTTTATGTTAGGTATAATATAATGCTGAGTTAGTGACAACCACTAGTTTTATATTTACAATCGTATTTTCCAAAATTTGTAATTTTAAAACTCTTTAATAAGACAATATTTTGTAAATTAATTACTTTTATTATCTCTAAAGTGTCACAAGTCAAAAAAAAATAAAAAAAATAATATCTTTTAAAGCTACCTACCCAACCATTTGGTAGATTTTCATAAACCATTTAAACTTACTTAAAAATGTATAGCGCTAATTTTGTTAGTTTTTGAGTTATGACCCGAAAATTGAAATTTTTGCTTAGTATAATTTTCAAACGCTATTTACTCGAAAGTTTGATTTTTTGACTTAGCGGAGGTGCGATATGTATATAAATGCAAATTACTAGTGAGAATTTCTTCTTAGATATTATTACTCACAATATTTGTCTTCAAGGACAAGATCAGGATACGTATTCATAGTACAAATCTTGGTCATATCCATGAAGCCTGGAATCGCTAATTCAAATATTGTTACCATTTCCGCCGATAGATCGTTTTAGGAACTTAAATAGTCTTATGTTTGTTTTTATTTAACATATTCCTTCAAGTACTTATACGTATAACAAATTACGATATTAAAAATATTAATATAACTTTTTATTGTTGGCTAATGTACGTTAACAAGTTAAGCCATTATTTGTAGATGATCAGCTGTTGCTAGCTATAAGAATAAGTATTTTACACAACTAAGGATTTATTTTAATGTAGGTTAGAGACATAAAACTGAAAATTGCATCAAATTTCGTACAGTTTGTTTTTAGTTATGCTCTTCCAACACTACAAACAAACAAACATTAAGATAATTGTGTTTTAAATAACAGTTCCCAGATTTCAACTTAAAAAGTCGTGAGTCGTTGTCGTATCGTTAAGCATAAAATATACATTACAATACGATTTCCTATGAATGTATTTGAATTTCTATGGTAATGGTATGTATGGTAGGAATGTGTTTTTACGAGTCATAGATTTACTGAGCTTAATGCTAACTTGATGTTGCGTGACAAACGTAAAATAAAATAGTCAAGTGTATGGTTATAGAGTCATTGACCTCGGCCTTGTTGTGGTGTTTTCAGAAACCATCGATTATTTTTTATGCACTCTTACCGTAATTTATTGAATCAACAAACCAAGACAGAAATCTGGGATGGTTAAAATAAATAATCAATAATGAAATGGTTAAAACAAATAATGAATTTTTCAATAATAAAATTCGTTAACTTTTAAGCATGTTTATAATATTCTGTACAATTTGTTTTTAAACAAATTGTAATCCACTCCATCTGTTCCATTTATTTTAATGAATATTGCATAAGGCTTTATATTATAATACTAATAATATAAAAAAAACTCACTTTTAAGCAGATACCTCTATAATGTTAATAGATTAAAACGATTTCTATTCTGATTTGTCAAAATTAAATAAAGTGGTAGTTAGTTGTACAATACTAGCGCTAAGCAGTTGATATACGTATAAACATTAATGTAATGGGTTTTCGAACTAGAATATTTGAAGGAGATGAAGTAAGAAGTCAGATAGATTGACAAATGACAGTTGAGAAATTACTGATTAGTTTACATATTTTGTTTCCGTAAAATCTACCAATAAATAAATACTAAATACAGTTACATTTATGATCTAAAATACTTTGAGACATAATATGTTATAAGTTTATTAATTACCAGTATTATTATACACAGAAACACAGACAGAGAGCTTTGTATGGGCTGAAAATTATACCATGGACTCTCAACTAGTAAGAAAATCTGATAACTTGATTAATGCAAAAGTTGGTTGTAATTGCTAATTATTTATTTTATATTTAGGGTAAAGGCAAACCTCTTTCGAAATACGAAACAATGGCTCTTTTGGATCTAATAGAGAGTAGCGAAGTCATCAACACCAACAAAACCACGAACGCCACCAATAACAAAATTAAGAACGTGGAGTGGAAACGGCTAACAGACATGTTTAATGCCACAGCAAGTTCTTGTCGGCGAACTCCACAACAGCTGCGTCTGAAGTGGGAGAATTTAAAGAAAAATGCACGCAGACGCAGTAAAAAAATAAAAATGAATGATAGCCAGGTTGGTTTCAGAAAAATGCAATTAAAACTATTTGATACTTTCAAATTATACTATTATAGGAAATATCATAATTATTTAACATTATTTAAACCAGGAACAAACCTTATTGAAAAGAGGTTGCAGTTTTTGTGCAGTTGACATAACTGTTTATCACCCGCAACCAGCTGTCTTGCTGTTCAAATGCAGTCTGTGTAGATCATTAGTTAAAATGATGTAAACCAGTACTCTTTGCAGACAAATGGAGTTTTGAGTGAATATATACCTCCAGACGACATATTAGATCGTGTCTCCAGTTTGCTGGGAAACACAGACAGTGAATTTGTGGTAGTATTTGGTGAAACCGAAGGAATAGTTGTCTGTGAGGCCAGTGATGGGGGAAGTGGTTGTGATGGAGGGACTGGTGATGAGAATGATGATGATTTTGCAATTAGACAAGAAGCCATGCCTGAAATTGAGACACCTAAGATTAAACCTAGAAGAAAAATTGAAATTGGTAAGAGAGAGCTATGTAGTTTTCATGTTCAAATTTGTTTTGTTCCAATTTTAATTTAAAAACTGAAAAAATAAGAGTCTGGCTGTAATTTAAGAAAGAAAGAATTGGTAGTAAACTTGCATATGTATACAATGTTTAATCTACTATATAAAAGACATTCCCCCAAAAGTGGGATGTGTGGTTAGGTTTTAGAATACAAAAAAGCTTATTATTATTGGCATACAGCTAGCTTGGTTGAGATTTAAAAAAATAATAATAACATCCATTATCTCTTTTCAGAGCAAGACCAAGTCGAGGTAAAAAAGAAACCAAAGCCAGATGGTAATGAGAGTACCGATGTTAAGAACCTCGCCATAGCCAAATATTACACAGCAAAAACACAATGCTTGGATGCAAAGTTACAAAATATATTTCTTGAAAATGAAAAGTTTAATTTAGAAAATGAAAAATTAAAGCTTGAAGTAGAAAAATTAAAATTAGAAATAGATAAATTAAAAAAATGTAGTTAATCTTACAATCAAATATTTTGATGGTAATGTTTTCTAGCTAATTACTAGTTTTAAGACTTCATATGTATTGTGGATACTGAGTGTTTTAAGAAACATTAATATAATTAATAACAGTAAGTCAGTTATATCCTGTGTAAAGGAATTGGTTGTTATACAATATCTGGACAAAAAAGAGGTCAACACAAAGTTTATTATTAAAAAAAAAGACAGCTAAATAAATTATTTTCATTAAAAACAAGGTTAATTTATCAATTAATATATCTATAGAATACCTATAATATATTTTTACATGAAATTGATTCAATATTTTTTTATTTTCTTTAAAGTTGAGTATAGAATGGAAGCAGTATTATATATGTTAATATAGATAATAATATATATTTTTATTATTTGTTCAGTCATGAATTTTGAGTGAATAGATGGAAATAGAGTCTCTATTTCTTAAAGATTGAACAGTTAAATGAATATATTGAAATGAAATTAATGTACAGAGTTTATTTATCTATAAAATGACATGGACATGTGTATTTTTATCTAAAAATAAATTACCTAAATGCAATTCCATTTAGGAATTATTTTAATATTTATTACCAATAAAACCATTTGAACAAAATGTTTTTGATTATTTTTTTTCCTTTGTAAGAGTTAAATGAAAGTTGCTGTTGTTACGACATCATTCTCGGTTTGTTGAGCGATTATTATTTATGTATGTATCTTATCCAACAACCATTACGGAATACGGCATGACAAGTCACTTGGCATGTGTGTAGGTACTTGATAACTCTTCAGAGAGTAGTATATCTCTGAATTACTAGCAACATTTAGAATATAGAAGGCTAATAAAGAATGATTATTTTTACATTGCAATACTTATGTTCTCCTACTTTCAGTAATCTAAATAATTAAATTCTTTTAGAGACAGCTTGTTTAACAATATTACATTTTCAATCTGCGGATTGCATTCTTTTACCATGAGGGTTCGGTTAAAAACTAAACAAAGAAACCTTTGATTTATTTTAAGTACATGTTACAACATGATTACTTAAAATAAATCAAATCAGATTGAAAATAGGCGTAAATAGTGCACATACTGACACTCATAGGCATGCCTGGAGCTCCACTATTCTATGTATAATAATCATAGTATAATAATTCTATGAAATAATATCAGGCGTGTGAAGTCAAAACAAACGTTTTACTTTTTCTTAGGATTTAGGGGTGAAGTGTAAGTATTGAGTTTAATTTACAAACTACATAATATGTCAAATCGGGTGACATATTAAGGATAGAATTATAAATCAAAGAGGTTCCCTTACACCGTCGTATTTGAACATTAAAATTGGCCGTATGAAGAAAAATATCAATGTCATACACAAATGGCAAACATGGTAAATTAATGTCGTCAAGCAATCAAAACTGAAATCAATTAAATATATATAATAATGTCTGCTTTCGATTCACCTATCCCCTTGTCAGATATAGAAACTGTTCTGGCTTGGGTTGATACATTCAAACTGTCAAGACCAACGAAAAAGATAAATAGGGATTTTTCTGATGCTGGTGAGCTTGTGCATGCGGACTAGGGTGCACAGTCTAGTTTCTTATCCAATTTACATTTTCCTTAGTTAGATTTTTACATCAGTATTTGCACCAATAATTTTTAAACAAAAAGATCTTATCCTAATTAAAATCGTGAGAGTGATTTCAATCAATAAAGTATTCTTTTTTATTTTCCAGTACTGTTAGCGGAAATATTAGTTGTACATTATCCAAAGTTAGTGGAAATGCACAACTACCCTCCACGGAACAGCCACTCGCTGAAACTTAACAACTGGATGACACTGAACAGGAAAGTGTTGAAGAAGCTGCGGTTAAATCTGTGCAGCAACACCATGGAACAGCTGGCGAATAGCGCACAGGGGGTCATTGAACGCGTGCTGGTTATGGGTATAATGGCGACTATTCTCTATTTAAGATCACACTGATTTAGGTAGTGCTAGTTATAGTGGGAGCTACTAAATCAACTAAAGACACATGGAAATTTGTGTGGAGGAGTTAAATATTGTTCTATATAGTACCAAAGATAGAATAGATAGAACAATTTAACCCTTACCCTTATTTCAGTCCGAGATAAAATACGTCGAGATGAAGACGAGAATAAAATACTGAAAGAAGCGGAGCAAAATGTTTCAAGCGGCGGAAGTTACTACGAAGCTTGCAGTGAAGACGGTAATTTGTAATTTCATAGCTATACTATTTTCAAACTTATTTGTTACAGTAAAATATAATGTGCTTTAGGCTAGAGAAGTACATGTTATACTCAAAACATTTTAAAGTAGAAGTCGAAAGTTCAAACTCTCTCGTTTCCCTGTCCTACTGTCATATTGAGCATTAAATAATGGGAGTTAGGATTATGTCCTATCCCCCATTCTTCAATGCCGGTATTGCATTTACCACTAATTAAATGTACATGTAACTAGGTATACCTATGTACATGAATATTTGTAAAGAACCGACTTTACCATTATTGGGTATTTTTGCTTGTTTGCCATACGCACACAGACACACATACAAACACAAAAAATGTATACATGCATTTGCAGAACATGTCTTAGTCGTCCCGGTAAAAACAAGAGTTAATGGAATATTAGAGACGATACAGCAGAAGGTCGTGACTCATGAATCTTATATTGCACTCAAACAAGAACTGAAGGATGCTAAGGAAAGTGCTGAAATGCTTAAGAAAAAGGTAGGTACTTTTAAAAACCTAACAATATTTTAACGACTTCGTTAAAATATTAATTTAATGTTTCATTGGTTTTTCGTACAGGTTGAACATTTAGACAGCTTATTGATTTTAAAAGGGGAAAGAATAGAAGAATTACAGAAGCAACTTGATAGGAAACAGATAAAACGCAATGAAGTCGAAGCCCTTCAGAACAGTTTAGCTATTCCTTTTGAAGCCGAACCACCGACACCAAAAATAATCGATATAATTCCCATGCCAAGCAAAAATATTTCTATTAAATCTACAGAGTCTATCGGCAAAATTTCAAAGGATGAATCCAAAATACCTGTGCCAAAAATAGATATTGCTAGATCTATGTCTAAGCCGAGTATCACTGAAGTTAACTCCCAAAATAATTTAGATGACAAAATCGCTGATGTTGACAGAATCAAATCTGACGTTTTTAAGGAAGTCGAAATAACTGAAGCTCATAATGGTGCAGGTTTTCATGAAATTGAGAAATCTATGAATGATTTTAATACAATAGAGAATACTATTCGACAAGAAGTTAAAGATATTTGTGAATCAGTTTTCGTACACGATCTAGCTTATGTTAATTAGACGTATATATGTAATGATAATAACAAAATTGTAAAAATATGTGAAATTGTCATTTAATATTTTTTTAGTTTTTACAAATGTAATTTAGGATAAAAAGTTGCTTTTCATGTGTTTAATAGTTTTTAGTCGTTTATTTATGATTTAGAAATAAAGATGTACCAATTGATAATTTTATTATTATCTTAAGAAACATACATATATTGCTATAAAAATTATACAAAAAAATAATTGAAGTAAATTTAGCAACGCGTGTTGGCTTGGAAAATTTCGCACAGACTGGGATGTTTTTTCAGTATCTTCTTAAGATCTTGCAGTCTGTTTTTGCTAAACTCTTTTGCCCTCTCGTAATTTCTGTAAAAAAAAAAATTTTTGGTTCTGTTTATGTTATTTAATCCGTTCCTTTCTATTATTTGAACTTTTTGCCCAATTTTATCACAGTTTATAACGTTGTTTTAACCACGTACTATTTATTAAAAAAGAAAAAAAAAACTTACATATTGCCATTGCTTTCATTTTGACCGATAACTTTAAATCGTTCAAAATCGATTCGGTCGTCGAAGAAACATTCTGCGTTTATTTTGTCCAGTTCTTGTTTTATGGGAATCAAATCGGCAACTACAATGTTTAGAAACACATTAAAGTTCGACCATAGATTTATTGATTAATGTTATTTAATAATCAAGTCTTCTCGATTTGTTTATATGGCTTATATTCTTTAATATGTTATTGTTAAAAACCCACCAGTGTAGACCTTCATGCGGTTGGAAGCGAGTGAAGGGCTCGGTGTGTGACACGTGCAGGGTGGCAGTGAGTCCTGTGACGTCTGCACCACTGCGAGACCCACAGCACTACTAGCCCGCAATCCCTCCTCAACACTCACTACCTTTGCATTCGAGGTCATCCCCCCTCTATCCATACTACTCGTCCACGAGCGCAGCGGATCCTCCCTTGTTACAAACTCTACCTTCTCCCTCTTTTTCTTCTCTTCTATCCTCATCCTTAGGATTTCCAGTTGTTCTATTTAAAAGTTTGAGCTTAATGTTTGATCTGTTTTTAGCGTGTCTATTATACGTCTAAAATCCATCAAAAGGCCTACTTGGTAATAATAGTTTCAAACTATGTTACTAAAGCTTATTATCGCTTAGGTACGTCGACAATTTGGGGATATACCTATACCTAACCATTTCCTATTATACAATCAGCTCTTTTTATTGGGTTATTCTTACGTATAATTAAAAGTACCTACTCTAAAATATGACTCAGCCAACATATGAGGAAATATATGATCTGCAAAAAACCTGGAGAGCAGGCCTCATATTCATCATACGTCTGTTCAAAGTGGGTGAAGGGACTCGCTCGCATGTAGGCCGGGAGACTGCGAATGAAGGAATCCACTTGCATCCTCTGACATTTCTCCATTGGACATATCTTTACAATCATTTTTATATTAACGAACATCTAATATCTTTAATAAGTTTCTATTTTAAACAGAGATAAAAGTTTTTTTTTTATGTGTTAATCTTACCTTTTCATAATTAACTTTGCAGTCGTGATCAGGAACATGAGATGGTATAACCTGTAAACTATCATTGTGTACGCTCCTGGAACATAAAACAACTCTTAAAACTTTGCACAGAATTTATCGTTTGGTTAAGACAGTTAACAAGTTTAGTTATGCTATATTTAATAAATCGTCTTTATTCTCTTACAAAGCTTTACTTATTATGTAAATTAATTTAAAATTTATTTCACATTTTTTAATAATTGACAGTACTATAATTGATTTTAATTAAAGAAGTAATACCCAAGGACAGACATTGATTCGTCTCCAACATCTTCTTCTAGTGATGTTCTGGGTTCTCTGGTTATAAAAATAAAATATTTTTTATACTAATTGCTATTTTTTTTTTTTTTTTTTATATTATTACTTGTAAGTAACTAAAAATATTAAAATATAGAAGTTGATAAATAAATGAATACTTAGGTTCTAGTTCTGGTCCCACAGATTCCTCATCTTCTGCTTTGACCTCGCTGAACAAAGAGTCCTATAATAATTAGAAAAATAATCGTAATAGTTATTATAAAATAACTACCACTTTATCCACCCATGATATATAAAATATAATATATACCATAATATATTGTATTATTCAAAGAATTTGTTATAGATAATTATAGGATATTTTGTAAATTAATATATTGGCAAATAAGTAAATAAATGGTGTTATGAATATTTCAAAACAAAAAACACATTAATTTTGGATAGTAGGATACAGGGAATAGATCAGACAAACAGACAGATATAGCTTTACCACACATATACCATACTTACAATTTTATTTCCAATATTTAGTACAACTTTAGGATGATCAGCTGACGGTCTGTGTTTTTCACGCTACAAAAAGAAAGATTTCGAAGAATTGCATGGAAAATAAGTATTTGCGGGCAAATATGTAGATACAATTTTATATTACGATGTAATAGTACGAGATCGGGCGGCAAATTAATGCTCCCATGGCGTGTGTAGTAAAAACCAATTTGTTACGTATATATGATTAAATTATTAAAAAATATTATAAATATTTTTTAATAATTAAACTAAAAATATTAGCGGTCACATTTTGATGGGCACCCTGGTATATGTATATTCTCATAATCATAAACATACGTAATAATTTGTTTTTTTACTACAAACGCGATGGGGACACTAATTTATAGCCGGATCTTAGACTATAAGTAACATTTTATTTATTTAGAATATTTTGACAATTGAGATAAATAAAAAGACCAATAAAACGCATATTGTAAATTGCAATTCACTCGATACCCACCAATCTTGTAGACGATGCAATCTCCATAGAATCCCTTGCACCGAGTAACGTCGTTTTAGTTGCATTAATTGGAGGACCAGTTGAACTGTTAAAAATTGTAAAATGCTTCTTTTGTAATTATGTATAATAATCACAAAAGAAGCATTTTGCAATTTATTATTATTTAAATTATATATTAAAGACTACTATGGACTATTACAGAAAGCAGTAAAAACTGGTTCCATGATAACTTTTAATTATTCTTATTCTTAATATTATTATTATGAAAATATTGAATTATTCGCACAATTCGAATTGTTTGTAATATTAGTATAGATTTTTTTTCAATACTCGCCATATTATTGATACGAGATATCAAAAATAAACAGTTAAAAAGTAACCATGACAACGTTGTACCTAATAACATTATTATTTTTAACTAGCTGCGCTTGCGACTTCGTTTAGATTTCGATTTCTATAACCCTTCAAAGTTTTCCAAAAACTCCGTCAAGTACTTTTTGCGTGTTGGAATATTTCTAGTTTATTTAATTTTTTAATAAGAGATTTTTTTGTGAACCAATTTAAATAAAAGAAAAACACTAAATGTAAGGACTAAACGTGAAGAAAATGACAAAATATTCTCGAAAACTATTTCCAAACCAAGATTGAGAAGTGTGCACAATGAAAGTGGAAAACTAAATGTTAATCAGAGTGACACTAAATCTATAAATGTTACTTAGATGGCCATAAATTTATTTTATGTTGCGTGCACTACCAAAAGAGAGACAGATAAATAAACAAATTTTAATATTTTCAATGTACAAACACTACTCTACAGGTTTATTACATGTAGAGAAGATTATATAGAGTAAGATTTGCATCTTACTTATTACGTGATTGACTTAAATTGATATATATTACTGAAGACAGCACCCAAATTGGTTAAGCCATTTCTGAGATTAGCGTGCACAAACATACAGACTTACAGACAAACAGACAAAATTAAAAACCATTAGTTTGGGTTCTCTTGTTCTTATAAAGGCTGCCTATTATGATTTTTTAATATTTTCAATGTACAGAAGTCGATCAGTGACAGTTTTATTAGGTATATGTATGGATACGGATAGATAAACTGCATTGCTTGTAAAAGAAGAGGGAGTAGCAAGAGGAGGAGAGATGTTGATCAAGCTTCTCTCTCTTTCACAATGAGTTATGGGTAGAAGTAGATATACCTAAGTATCTAAGTCACTGTAATAAGTTACTTCATTCACAAGTCGCATTTGCTTTTAAAACTAATTTGATTTAGATAATGTGTCGTAAACTAACATTAGTTTCAAAATAGATCCCATATTTCCTCTGATGTCCACGGAGGCTGTGGTAACACGACGACTCTGTGTTTCTGACTAAAAGAAAAGATAAAAGCTATTAGGGCCATGCTCTTAGTACATATGTATTGATTATTATATTTGTTACCTTTGTTATTCCTTACATTTTTATATGAACTTGTATATGGCTCACGTAAATCCGAAAGGATAAAAAGATTGTTACAATTTTTTTTTGTTTTTTTTTTGGATATCTTTAGAAGAGAGCGACCGAAGAGGCCATGGTAGTGCGTGAAAATTTTAAGAGTCTCCATTGAGATAATAGAATAAAATAGAAGAATGTAAAGGATTTTTTATTATTATTTTTATGGAACATTTATCCGATTTGGACTTGTCAGCCAGAACGCATCCTAAATTAAAAAAATAATAATAATAATAATATCTGCATTTAATTATCAAACTTACATATATACCTACATTGGTTTTAAACCTGTGTATAAATATTACAAGAATAGACTTAAAACTTTCTATTGCCCGTTGACAGAGAATACTAGCAAAATTGCCTGTAACATATATATTTTAATTGAATATTTCAGTACAAAAGTATAAAGAAGTAAGGAAAAATTTGATATATCACGGCGACTCGAACAAAATGAGATAAGTAAAAATGAGTGGCGATGAATGGTTAAGAAAACAATATCAAAATTTTAAATCGATTTCTTTGCACAATTTTTTTTTTGGAATAAATATACTAGCCAATCTTGAACACTTGATTTTGGTGTCATATACAAAGAGAATTCGAACCTTCGATCTCTTTTACGCCGCTCTTCTAACAACCGAACTATCGTATATTTAGTGGGTATAGAATAAGGCATGTAAGCAAATTTAATATTATTATATCCTACTGATATATTACTTACACATCTGGAGGAGGTCTGTCTGTCTGCCGCGGAGATCTCCAAATGGCATCGTGACGCGAACTCGTCCTTTATAACGTCGACATTGGGACAACTTTGTTTTAGATACATGTCGTGAAACACTGGGGAAGAACATAATATAGTAATCTGTACTTTGTACCTACTCTGTACTTTTAACTCGTACAAAGTTAAAAGTATAGAGTACTCTGTCTTGTCTTATCAGTACTTTTTTTTTAAACGAGTCAGTTCTGTAGTACCTATTGTTGTTTATAATTTTATGAGAGGTGGAAATAATCAAACAGTTCAAGTAACTTCCGCTAAATAAGGGCAAAATGCAAGCGTGGTCTTTATATTAAAAAAATAAAATTGGAGGAAGGACAGAGGGTCCTAAGCTACAAAGAATATACGGTCATAAATGAAATATTATTTAAATCAGTTAAAATATCTTCATAAATCTATGAATAAACTTGTCCTATAAGCTCTCATTATTATATAAAAATCCATTTTCATCTTCTTTTAATACGTATTTCATAAAAAAAAATACGAATGGCCTACATGAATTTTGAGTTTTTTCTCTATATAAATCATAATTACATAATATACATAGTAACAAAGAAATAGGTAAGTGGATGTAATGCCGTTTATTTATCCTAGGTTACCTTTAAAAAGATTTTCTAGATGATTAATTTATTTGTATATGGAGAAGTAAAAAAGAAATTACCGTATTCTTTCCACTTCCGAGGCGCAGTTTTAGCAGCCTTAAAAGATCGTAGGACTTCGCGTTTTTTAGATGGTTCCATGTCCGCCATGTCACCATACATAACGAACGGGCGGTCTTCGGCGTCCAGAGTTTCGTACCATGATTTTTCTGGTGGAAAAACTAAAAAAAAAAATTTGAATATATCTATAAGCATGTATAGTCATGTTAAGCTCACTTTAATTTATATAAATATAGAATTCAAATTCAAATTATCTTTATTCAAGTAGGCATTTACACGCACTTTTGAATCGTCAATTACATTAAATTGGTTAGTATAGTCAGTCTGTGAGTAAGCTATAACCAGCTCGGAATGATGTTCTGCTGAGAAAAGCTGGCCAGAAACTCAACAGTTGCTCTTTTTAAATGAAAATAAATAAATGAAATAAATGAAAAATTAACCGATACGGGCATTGGCATTGATTCGAACCCGCGACTACTGGGAACCCGTACCGTCGCTCTACCAACTGAGCTCAGTTTCCCAGTAGTTGCGGGCTCGAATCCGTGCCCGTATCGGTTTACTTTTCATTCTATATTTATATAAATTAAAAAAAAATACCTTTTTAAATTATTTACTTATTTTTTATAAATATCTAGGTACACCTTTAAATTATTAATTGAAGTAATATTTAGGACAAGGTAGAAGGGACAGACAAACACCTACATCGGGCATGAATGTTAATATGATTGGTTTTTTGTTATATATCAAATACTTATACTATACTTCACATTATAACATTGTATAATAAAAAATAAAAAAAATAATAAAAATAAAAAAACATATATATATAAGTATGTGTAATTGCTGTGCAAATGACTTACCTTACTAATATAGTTTTTTAAGGTACCTGTAGTAATAGACTCCTTTTTGAGTATGTTATCTCAAAATTTCAACAATTAATATGCAAAATACAAACCAAATGCGAAAAGTGCACGGGCGATGTGTCCGTGGATAAAAGTAGAAATTAATAAAAAAAAATAAAAATAAAAAAAAATATGATTGGTTAAAATTGTTTAAGATTGTTATGTCACTCCAATTATACGCCAGTTAAATCACTTAAAATTTGTTTTTGTATTAAAGACTCTGTAATTTTCATTACAAGAAGTAATAAAGAGTTATTTATTATAGTTTTAAAAATTATTAATAAGTTTGTAGAGGTTTATTTTATTTATACCTATAGGTACCTACGAATTTTAGTCAAAAATCCAAATAATTTTGAAATACGAAAACTCAAACAGTAAACTATCTTTTGACTTTAAGAATTATACGAATTTGATAGTTCCATACCTATGTGTGTATGTAGATAACATAGATACTCGGCGTAAAGAAAATATTTTATTTTATATTTAAACATACATTCCTCAAATTCCTCTTCATCTTCACACGGGTCTTCTTGAGGGTTGTCCTTGATTGGTGCTTCAGTTTTGAGCAAGCTTGGTAAGTCAAAAAAGTATTGATTCGTTTCTGGAGTACCCCCCACGAAGTCGAATACGAAAGATTGGAACTGAAGAAGTAGAGTCAAATTAACGATATACTTACTTGTATCAACCTATTAATATGTAAGACGGTTTGTTCTAAGTATTATATAACAAGAAACTTTGTAGTATGTCCTATTTAACACAATACCTACATATTTTGATTTATCTTGCCTACATGCCAAATCTCAATTCCTTTATATTTTTAGGATAAATTGTTTTTTGAGAGACTGATTCGTGAGAATAAACATTTTGAAAACGTCATATTCCTGTCTTCTAATCGTATTGTTATATTACATTGGACAAGAGATCAACTAAAATGAATGAAATTAAGCTGATTCCTATACAATTTAATGTTTGAATATTCCACAATCTAAAAATAACTGCGATCCTTGATATTACATCTATTTTCAACTGGATTGCCAATGGATTGCCATTGGTAAGATTGAGGTGAGTGACCAACGCGTTCTTACAAAACATTGACCTATATTTAAATTATCTAAAATAGTTTAAATATATTTTTAAAGACATTACAAAATGGCGCCTAGTTTTTTGAACATGCAACTACATGTGGTAGCGTGGCCGAGCGGTCTAAGGCGCTGGTTTAAGGCACCAGTCTCTTCGGAGGCGTGGGTTCGAATCCCACCGCTGCCAGATTTTTTTTATTTTATTTTTAATTTACCAGCATTGTTGTAATTGCTTATATCAACAGAGTAATGAAGATTTTTTAATGAATTAAATATTAAAAATGTATAATTATCATGAGAAATGCTCTTGTCCAATTGTCTTTGTTGGGTATTAATTAAATGTATTTTAAAAATAAGAATAATATCAATGTTCTTACACTACGTAACAAAAAATACGTCATCTAGAGAATATCGAATAAATTCTCTATTATACTGGGAGTGAGAAAAAAAGTAGGATAGAAGAGAAAGGGAGGTAAAATCGCTTCCAAACCTTTTATGGACCAAACCATTACACAAGTTGCAATCTGAAATTTAAATTAATCGTAGATGGTTTATACACTTAATCCACAAATCGGAAATTTTGCAAGATAACTTAATAATAGTATCTCTTTAAATATTTAGTAGGCAAATTTAGATCGAGATCGATTATTAAAATCGGTGAATCTCAAAAATCCACACCTAAATGTGAATAGATATGTTATAAGTTAATATTAACATGTTGCATAATCTTCTTCGTTTTCTCTCTCCATTCTCCATCAACTCTCGCCGCAGTCTTATAACCGCGGGAGAGGTTCAAAATAAGGTTCTGGCTGTCTTCTAGAATGTTCTGAAGGGCGTGGATGTAGTTAGAGTATTCTAGATGAGAAGGGGGTGTAGATTTAATAGTTTAATCCAACAAGGCAAAAAAAATATTTAAAAGCATTTAACTTTTTGTTTGTGTATGTCCGTGCTAATGTTATTAAATGGCTTTCTGTTTGTGTGATTTTCGTGAATAATTGGTAATATTTTTAAAATTCTTTATTAGTACCAAAGTTCAATGTATCTAGGTAAGTGGTTGTAAAGTGTAATTAACAGTTACTTTAAATTTTTTTATAAATTCTAAAATCGATTATTTGTAGGTATAAATAATCGATTACAGTTTTATAAACACAATAAACCTAGGTAATTTTATTGTGTTTATTTAACTATATGAGTAGGAATGATTTTGTACTATTTTATGATTTTTTAAAACATTATTTATAGCCGACATATTATCTTTAAAAATAAATAAATAGTAACCAGGCCAAAATCTATAAATAAAATATATTTAGATAAAGTTTTTACTAAGTGTGTATAATTTACAAAATAAAATAACATGAATATGTGATTAGAACCGATTTAACTGAAAATTTTGCGTGCTAATAGTATTTGTCAACAAACAGGTTGGTATAATTTTTAATGTAATAAAAAACTGTTTTGAGCTATATAACATCAATAATAGAACATTTTCGGATTAACTTTAAAAAAGTTATGATGTATCGTCCAGTAGGATGAGGGATGTACTTAGTAATGTAAGTACCTTCAGTGACTCGTAGCAGTTCCATCTTGCTCTTCCTTCGTTCAGAACAGAGGACATACATGAGTCCAGCGAGGTTCTTACACTCCAGCTGAGTCTGCAAGGCTGATATCTTCTCCTGTCGGTCTCTGTGCGCCTCGCGCAACATAAACGACGATCGCACTTGTTCATTTCTACGTAAGTTTGCGTAGATTTTAAATAATTACTCTCATCATCATATACCTGGCCTTTTCCCACTTTAAGTGGGGTCGGCATAATTCTTCTCTTCCATTCCTACCTTTCAGTCGTCATCTCAATAGTCACTCTTCTTATACTCATGTCTTCTTTCACACAGCCCATTTCCATCTCTTCTTTCGTCTACATCGACCCACATGTAGCATTCATACTTCTTGTTACATGGCATTCATTCTTTCTCATGCCCATACCAGCCTATTACTGCTCAATATGTTTGTTCCCTGGCGCCACTTTCAAATTTCCTCTATAAATATATTTTTTTTGTTTTTGACATACATATCCATCTCAATATTCACGTCTCTGTATCCAGTAGGTATACATTTTTATGTCCGACTGACATCAAGTATGAGGTACGTTAGAATTGACTAATATATGACTTATACACTTTAATGTAACTATGATATTAATATTGTTATGACATTAATATGATATAATATATAATAGCCGCAGAAATATACTTATATATTGACCGTTGACGTCTCTGCCATATTTTGAGTGGGTGATTATTATCTCTTTATTATCTAATGACGTATAAATATTTAAATTCACTAAAAGTAGGCATTCATGTCGCGTAGCATGCTTAATGGTTATGACGTCTATATAATATATACAAGGATCGCAAAAACTTTGATATCATGATTGAGGAACCTCTTAATTTATGATTACGTCAGCAATGCGTAAAAGATGACAGATACGACAAAACTAATATACCTATAATATTACATAAAATACAAGTCACTTTGAGAGTTATTTAACTCTCATGTGACGTAGGTATGTCAGTACGTTGTTGTTATCACATATGTTATGTTATCTATATAATAGTATGAAATGTCAAATTAAGATCTATATACTACTACGAAAATAACTGTGTTCACAAAAGGGACATATATCGGCTGATAGTAAATACTAACTGCAATATAAATCCAAATCTGTCCTTCAAATATTGTATTTCGCTTTCAAGTCTTTCTTTAAACTTCACTTCCATTTCTATCTCTTTTTGTTTCAGTAGTCTTTCTGTCTCTTCTACGTGTCTCTTCTCTGCCTCCGCATCTAAAACAGCTGGAGCACAAATGATTAATTAATATTATAATATATTATTCATTTTCACAGTTAAAATAAAAGGAGTTTTTAAATCTCAACAGAAGACAGATAATTTACCGCCCCGTTGGTCGAGTGGTTAGCACAGACGCCTAACGTACAGCAGTGCAAAGGGACTCAGGTTCCATTCCCGACATGGAGAGGCATATATGTGATGTGATAGATGTCTGTATTTTTGGGTTTGACCGTTTATTAAATATGTGCAAAGTATTTATTATGTGTATTTCTATGTATTTGTACCGTGGTTTAACATCCTTGACCCTTAGGGGTTAGATTTTTTTTTTCCCCTGATATTATTATTATTATTCATTTTACACTAAAACAATACCTTGACATGGACAATCCGACGATTCGAGTAATCTTCCATCCCTATCATTAATGTTAACGGAGAAAGGGGATGCTGATCCTTGTTCCTCACGGATGATCTCAAGCACGTCACCGCTTTCACCCACGGGCTCGTGTTCATGACTGGCGCGACGGGACATCTGGAACTATTAAGTGCAGTGAGGGTTAACTTTGCTTTCAAAGTAGTCAGTGTTTCTGTTTTTTTTTTGTTGTAGAAGCTGTAACGGAATATGTATTGAAGTAACGTAATTTTTTTTTTAATGTAAAATAAAAATTCGCAGCTGAGGAGATAAATGGGTAAATATTTGAAAACCAGTTGAAAAGAAGGCTTTCTTCTTATACCCGTGTAGTGTTATTATTATTATTATTTTGTTTATGTCAACGCTGTTAGCCCTGTCGGCTTTTGCAGCCGGGGGAGCGGGCGGGTCAGGAGACCCACCCTTGGTCTTAATTTCAATATTTATTTTTAAAAAATGCTTTAGATTTAGGTATGTAACATAAGTATATGATATATTATTATGCTATATTTTAATTTGTAATCATTTCTTTTAATATGTTAAGTATATGTGAAAATCATCAAATCCCTACTATTTTTTTTATTGCATACAACGAGTACTGACTACTGACATGAGTCAAGAGTACGTGAGTTTAATGTCAATATTTGCCGCCAAATCATTGTAAGGTCTTCAATATATTATGTTCGCCAAAAATGTCGAAGATAAGGCCAGTCTTTTATTTTGGACTCAAGCCACTTCTTGTGGACGCTCACCTATCCGGCCAAGTTAAGGTGAGCTCCGACATGTAATCGAGTTAATTTGGCTTTTCAGAAGTCAACAGTTTTTATACCTCAATTTGAGACGTTTTAAACTCGACTACTCGTTATTGTAGGCTATATAAGAACAATATTTTATATAGCGGATGGCATTTATATTTTACAAATTTATTTATTTATTTATGCGTAGCGTAGATCATAAGAAAAAAATATATGTTCCCTTTAAATAATATCACCTGAATTTCGCAATATATTTCTACCAGGTATAGAATTGCCTCTTTATTATAATTAAAATATTTAATTTAATTTATTATTTAAAACAAGTAACATTAAGTTATCATATTTCGTTTGTGTACATAAAACGGAGTATTATTTATTAACTGTCACAGACACAAATTAGTTCCAGAATATCTTAACTTAATAACTACGTCATTTGTAACGTAATAATTATGTAGTCTGTGTTGTGACTTTGCAAACGTTATGATTTATGAACAATTTTGTTACTGGTTGGCAAATTGGCCTCTTGGCTAGTTTCGCTAACTCATTTTACGCAAAAAATAATAGTTCATTGTACTCTGCCGCATTCAACCATAGATTATTAATTGTATCTTAAAGGTTTGAGTTAAGCAATATTTGTAAACTCAGTTTTGCCGTGTTTTATTTAAAATACTTATTCATAGGTATAATAATTCAAATATATATTTTATAAAATATTTATTGTTTTACAAAGATTTAAATCTGTAATAAGCAATTATTTTGTAAATAATTTTAATATTTCAATGATCTTTCATTATAGTATAAGAAGAAAATAATAAGTGGAATGCAAAATAATTATTGGTTAATTTAGTACATGCTACGAATATTTATTAATGTCAGAGGTATCTGTCAAATATATTCATTGTAGCAACATTATAAACAAAAATTGCTGTCGTGCGTGAAGTTTGTAGCATGTGATGTTTCGTGAAAAGTGTTAATTTTAACCAAAATTATAAAAATATTGGACTGTATTGTGCCTCAAAGTGTTATATAAATATATCTCGTAGTGACATAAATCCGGTGTACAGTGTATATAGTGATATTGCTCCAAAATAAAATTACATGGATAAAGCCGTCACTTGAGGGTGTTAAGGTTAGTGATTTTTTCGTCTGTTGTTTGTCTTAAAATAGATTTCAGTGCGGGTTGCAATGATATTTCAATTTTGTTTGTGTAACGCCTTCATGTGACTTTTCAGTTTTTTCAGCGGACCTTGAACTAGAAACTTTCAGGCTTTTTTCTTTATCAAGGTTAGGTTTGAGTGCGCGCGTTTTGTAACAGTTGCAATGTTTATTTTGCTTTACGTAATGCTTTTAAATAATTTATTTTAGAGGTATAATCAATTATAACTAATAACAATGTAATTCTCAATAGTCAGACAAAACATTCAATTTATTTTGTAGCGGTATTTGGACCTAACCTAAATTCGTGGTGGTATTTTTTTGCACCATTTTTTCTGCTGATATACCGTTATCATCTAGTAACTAAGTGTAATTGAAGTATTTGGAAGGGGTTTCTTTTCGTGAATGCATGTGCTTGTCACATGATTTCCAGGTTGTTGTTAAATTTGACGTTTCACTCGACTTATTTTAGACGCCGTATCTCCCGTGAATTGACAGTATCACGTTCTATGATAAGACTCGAAAATTGCATTAGATAATTTATGAATATTAATCTTTACGGTGTGTGTTTGTTATTTAACAATTCATTAAAACATTACCACTGAAAATGTGACTTCTTTGGAGGTTAAATTTTGAAACATTTTGTAATAATTTATAGTTTTAATCAAATCATGATTGTTATAATTATTTAAAAATAAAAATAATATAGTAAAATTGTTTACACTATACAAACATTTTTAATTAGCATATAGTTTATTTAAAAAGTTGATTATTATTTTTATGCAAAATGCATATGGTTCTATGCGTAATAATTATAATGTATATTATAAAATATGAATATGCTTTTAGCTTAAAATATATTTACGATATCCTTTGCTCTCCTCTATTAATAATAGAAATAAGGAGATAATAAAGCCCATGTTAACCACATCACATAAGCTGTAATGTATCCGGAAAAGGGTATGGCATATAGTGAGTGTATTATAAACAAACAAAAGATAAAAAAAAGTTCTTAAACCATCTTCTTACAAAATTATAAGATTTCATAATTTATCAAATTGTTATTGGTTAGATGTACATCATAACTTTAAGAATATATAAAATATGTTCCGGAAATTAATGTGTATGGTAATTTTTATTTTCTAAAATAAGAATTCCAAAAACAAAGGTGAAAAATGAAAATTTTAAGTTAAATATGCAAGTAAATATGAATGTAATGTACCTTTGTAGTGAATGCTTCAAAATCCTTTTATCAAAGTTGTTTTTTGCCCTTTTTATTGTAATTTTACATATTTTTTTTAGTTTTTGATTCTGTCAAATTGGTTTTTTACAGCTGTTCATTGACATCATTTTTGTTTTTAATTTTGAATGTCATCCAGCCAGTTATTTTATAATATACTAAACTTTTAAGAGGTGCAAGTAAGTTTTGTTATAAAATAAATGATAAGAAAAATATTTTTTTATTCAAATTATTGAAAGTAATGTACACATTACATACACTATCTATTAAAGACAAAGAAGGCCTTGTTGCTCTGTTTTAAAATGAAGTAATGAATTAAGTATTTGTTTTTCTGCTCATTAATGATTTAAACTAAAAGAAGGATAAATATCTATAAAATAAATTTAATTTGATTTTTCAATCTTTAAGTAATATAAAAACAATTATCAACTATCAGAGGTCAATAGTCAAACTTTCAGTGTTTATTGTTACTAAAGTTAGTTTATTAGTCATATTCAATCCAACCTCTTAACATTATCATTTAATAATTGCTAATTGTTCTTCTATACCCAACTGCAAGAAAGAGGGTGTTGATTTTGATTGTATTTATGTGGTTTTATCAGCCTAAAGAACTCTAGCTCAAGAGGTGTTGTTAGATTTTTTTGTCAGATTGAAACTCAGTATTTCAAATGGTATCATGCAGTTGGGTTTCTTGTTTCTATTTTTTATTATATAGATAGATATTGCTAGTTTTGGGGTTTTATATGGAACAAACAAGATTATAAAAGTATTGAATGAATATAATTATTATGATTAGAGTCATCACAAAGTGATGTTTTCTATTTTTCATCATAGAATTTAGTTTTGGCTAAAAGTGCTTTTGCTTAAGAATGAGACTTAAAGAAAGTAAAAACATCAATCATACAACCTATATTTACCACTGAAAAAGTGATAGATGTGCATTGTAAGTTAATTAAAAACTGTTAATACTTTTAACCAAATACATTCCATCTCATGGGGTGAATAATGGTGAACCTATTGCCATGGCTGGTACAATTCCGATAATTATTTTTTCAAAGACCTCATTCAAACCTTATACATCTTGGTTACAGCTGACCAGTCTTTTAGCCACTACCTATGATGCTACCAATTTGTATGTAGCCTATGCATTTGTTTATATCAGTCCAGTTAATATTATTATTGTTTTCAGACATGGAGTCACATATTTTAAATATGTACCACCAGGCCCCATATCGTAGTATTGGACATAAGATACTTCGCTCAATTAGTGAATCATTGTCTTCGGAGAGCAGCTGTAATCAAAACAGTCCAGAATATTCCCAAAGTCAACAAGCCAATCAGTTTGAAGACGAGAATGAGGAGTACTGGGACCAGAATAATCAGGTGTGGAGTCAAAATCAGAATGTGAGTGAATGAAAGCAGGTGATAAAAGATTCTTCTTGAGATTAATTGAACAATTTTATGAATGGTCTTCTGTTTGTTGAGTCTGTTACTTTGTATACTAAGACTGGCATTAAATACTGTTTTTCTTTCAGGTCAATATAACACAGTCAAATCAGGATACAAGTGTAGATGAAGATGAGAATATAGAAGTACAAGAAGTGTCTCTAGATGATAAGAGTTCTGATTCTAATGAACATGTTGATTTATTAGAAGCAGATACAATGGAGGAAAATTCACTAGTTGAAGGTGATGATTATGATATAATTCAAGTATTTGCTGTTGATCCTGATTTAGATCTTGAAGCTTCATCTGATGAAGAACAAGATGATTATTGTATACAAGAAGATTCAAACAGTTCAAATGAATTGGAATATTTAAATATCACTGATAAGAATATTAGGAATGGATCTAGAACTTCTAATAGAAGTCAATCAAATAGTATATCTCAAGACAGTTTAGGAATAAATTTTGATGCACCAGTAGTTTCAAATGTCGATGAATATTTCATAAAACAAAATGAAGAAAAACATATTCTAGAAGTAAAAGATGAACCAGTTGTCAGAGATGTTGATGAATACTTTATCAAAGATACTAAAGAACATACACCATCCCCACCGCCGCCCACAAATGTTGAGGAACTTTTTGTGAAAAGTAAATTGCCAGAGACTGATTTCCGAATATCAAAAACTGTACCAGATGAAATATTTGAATCAGTAGAGCCTGAACCTCCTGTTGAAGTTAAAGAACAAGACAATGAGGAGGTGCAGGAAGACCCTGTGGCCGACGTTTCAATCAATGAATCAGATTTAGAAGTGCTTCCTAATATAGAAGAATTAAAGCGGTATCTCTTAGACGATTTGCCATATACTAAACTGAAAAATGCACAAAAGTCTTACTCTGTCTCTCTACCACATTCTCCAATGCACAATATATGTATGGATATAGATTCTAAAACATGCTTAAGTTTTGAAGATCTTAATCTCGATTTATCTGATCTGACATTTGAAAATGACAAAGAGAAGTCAAGTACTAGCCTAAAAAGTGATGACATTCCTCGTGCATTGACTGAAGAAGATGTTAATAGCTTTCTGATAACTAATCAGACAGAGATGAAAATAGTTAAAACGGAAGATGACTTCTGTCCCCAAGACATGGATATTGACAGACCCCTTGATTCAATAATAAGTAATGGGGATGTCCCATCTGTGCTCCCGGACAGAAAGTGTACTTCCACTCCTATCCCAAAACCCAATGTCCTAGAATTCTGCATAGAGAAAATTGTTGTAAAAAAAGAACCAGACATAAAAGTTGAAATAGATGACTTTGTAGATGTTGAATCATGTAATGATGCTGTCATACCAGTTCTAGAAGCTAATAATCTAAATTCTCTTCTTGAACAGTTTGAAGCAACTGAAAAATTAAATAAACATAGAAAGCCGACAGTAAATACGAGTGACTCCAAAACAAAAAGTTTTAGTGTAACAAGTGGAATGCGTTTACAGGACGCTGGCGTTCAATTGAACAAAACCAAAATGCGACAAATATTGGTAAGTAGTGAGCACGTTAGGTAATTCTCAGGTCCATTTAAAGAGAATGTTATCCTACCTTTATCGACATTATTACAGATGCCGTCACCCGTTAATACAGTGATCAGAAGATCGCCAAGTCCCGTACATTCAGATCACGACTATTGTTCGTCCAAAAAGCGACACAGTCTACCAAATCTTAAGGGAGGGCAAAGTCTGCTCAAACCTGAAGTTCTCTCCAGTAACAATAAAATACTTAATTCGAGACATAGATCTTGTAAAAATAAAAAAGTTGTGTATCATTTGAGTAGTGATGACGAAAGTGACGCGAATTTAAAAAAGAAAAATAAAATTTTAAATAATAATCGTTCTAGTGATGATAGTGACATTAAAACAAACAAAAAACCTAATATAAAACTTACTGTGAAAGCAGCACTGAATTCTAATCATCGTAGGAAATTATCACCTCCAAATAGTGCTTTGAATGATTGTGATGTTGACAAAAGTAACGGTTCTGTGATGGTGAAAAATGCTTTTAAAGCAAGTGATACTTCTTGTAGTCAAAATTGTAATGGTAGCATTAAGTTAACGATTAAAAATAAATCTGAAGTTATTATCAAGAACTGTGATGTTAAGGACAATCATAAAGACTCTGTTATTGATAAAAATAAAATTAGTGTGTTAGATGTAAGTGCTAATAAATTGTTAAACAATATGAACAATTCTAATAAAGGCTTAGATACTTTAGATAGGAACAAAATGAAAGACTTGAATAGTGTAGAGAAATCTGTTAATGTAAGCACCAAACAAGAAGTCAATTCTAAAGAAGAACATTTTTATACAGCATTATTTAGTAATAAACAAGACGTTCAGCTTCCGCAATCAATAAAATCTGAAAATAAGATTAAGGACGAACAGATTAAAACTATAGCTGAGCCTATAATTGATATTGAACAACCACAAAAGAAGAAGAAACTGAATCTCCAAGAGTATAAATTGAGACGAACAGTTAGTTCAAATGCTAATTCAGCTCAAGTCAGTCCCGAGGCTATATTTCCGGATATGCCATGCAATATTAATCTTGATAAAAATTTCAAGGTTATCAGTTGCCAAGCACCTATAAGTGGTGCTGCTATACTGCCAAAAGAGCAAATAAATACCGAAGATTCAAAAACAATTTTCGATCCCATTAGAGAAGCTTCTAGAAAAATACTCATGAATTCTAAAAAACAGAAAGCTGAGGCTATGAGAAAAAGAGATGAAGATTTTGTTATGAGCAAAATACCTAAAGTGGAAAATCTAGAGCTGCAGCCTCTTATAAGTGACGCAGAAATGATGAAAATTGTGGGTATGACGTCAGAAGTGGTGACTATACCTCATGTAGCACCAAATCCTACATCTGAAGACAAAGTTTTTCAACCAAAAGAGTATGATGAAATCGTCCTTGTCAGTGTGGGTACTAATACTGACGAAAATATGTTTAAGCAGACTGAAAAGGTTGTTGAAAGCAAGAAACGAAAATCAGCCTCGCCTCGAAATGAAAATAAAGCTACGATCAATTTTAAAATAAAAAAATCTGATCATGTATTAAAGCAAAATGTTTTTGATCCTGTTAAACATAGTAAAAGCCCAGACGATGAGAAAAGTCATTCTGACGTGAAAATTGATAAAGAGCGGCTCAAAGATATAACTGCCACACTGAAGAGTGTGGAAAAACAAGTTGATACGAAAATTTCTAGCAATTCTCTATTCGCTAGTATCCAAGACGTTGTTAAGAAAAATGCTCCTCCCACTACTTTATCAAATGGTGATCACAAATCCCCAAAACATAGCTCAGTTGAAAAACGCGATGTTAAATATATAAAAACAAGTATAGTTCGACAATATGATACTAACAGTGATCATGGCGAAGATAAAATCATTCTTCACCTAGAAAAGAATCGTAAAAAACCGGAGCACTGTCATATTCTGATCCAGACGGACTCGGTCTCTGAAAATGTTAATGTAGGAAATGAGAAAGAAAAGGAGTTGAAAGAGAACAGTCCTTTATCTAGGAAGAGAAACGATAGTGACATGTCAATGTCCAGCGAGGATGGCGCAGTCCGCGGCAAGAAATCACAGAATATGTCTCCTCCAAAAGCAGAAGAAAAAATTTCTCCATCTAAATCAAGGCAACAAAGACGCGAACTACCTAGATCACAATCAAAAGAAAACAGATCACGTTCACGAGAACGATATGACGTCAAATACAGACGTTCAAGGTCACACTCACGTGGCCATAGAAGGAAAAGGTCCCACAGTCGCAACAGATCGCGATCACGTGGTCGCTTCAGATGCTATAGACGTTCAGATTCTCCTTATAGAAGGAAAAGAAGATCAAGAACTAGATCTCCGTATCGTTCAACTAGACGTTCTCCTTCCGTTCGGAGAGACTACCGCTCAACTCGCACCAGATCAAGATCTAAACATGCTGATATTCATAAATCCAGAAGCCCAGTTCCTAAAAAGCGTCTCAGTCCACAGTACAATGTAAGCACAGAGAAAAAAGCAGCAAAATCTCTTACACCGCCGCCAAGAAAGCCGACAGTCTCTGAAAGTTCAGACTCCACAACTTCTTCCAGGTATGTACATGTGTGAGTATGGTAAAAACAACTTGGTTCTTTATATGGATCTGAGAACTTTTGGTGTTTATCAATAAATGTTGAAGTATTTCCTTTGTTTCTTGTAGTTCCTCGTCCTCTAGTGCTTCCTCAGCATCATCTAAGTCACGAAGATCTTGTAGTCCATACAAAAAAGAGGAGAATTTTAGAAACAATTATCGAAGTTCATTTAGCTCTGAAGATAGGTATGTGTTTTAGATTTTATTATTAAAGTGCCAATGTTATTATTATTTTTATTTGTCTTTATTTATTAGCAGAATCGTATTTATTTATTTTGTTATTTTAGAGAGAGCAACACTCCAGTCGAAGAAAGACGGATAGTATTCGTAGGCAGACTGGAGAAGGATTTGTCAAAGGTTGCTCTAAGAGCTCAGTTTACTAAGTTTGGACCCGTAACTGAAGTGAGATTGCATTCTAAGGAAGATGGGTAAGTAATAGAGGATGACCGGTCACGTAGTCAAAGCAAAAACAGTGTACAAACTATTTAAGACACGTAGCTTTTTTTATGAATTTGTTTTTTTTTTTTCTATTTTTTAAACAAATTGTCATGCTGAATAGACTTTCATTTTAATACCAATTTACTCTATATCTGTATCCATCTAGGTCTCGCTATGGATTCGTAACCTTCCAACGACCACGTGACGCCTGGTCGGCTGTGGAGGCGGCCGGCACCTTCCCACAGTATGATGTGGGCTTTGGAGGGAGAAGAGCTTTCTGCAGGCAGAGCTATGCTGACCTTGGTGAGTTAAAAAAAATCTTTTTGGGCTTGTTTTCTTAGCACCTTTTTTATCTTAGTGTCAATATTATTTGCATCTCATTCACCTCAATAAAAATCGATTCTTTATCGAAAATGTTGTTAAAACTATTTGGCATTGTCTAATTTTCCGCTTCCGCAACAATTAGCATTGACGAAACCTTGTGCTATTTAGGTCTTAATGCATGGACACATTAAGGTAAATGTAGTTATGAGTTCTTATGTTTAACAGATGGTCTAGAAGCAAAGTATACAGAAAGCGCGTTCCACGGCCAAGCGGCGATGCCGATACGCCGGAACGACGACATGTCATTCGAACAAATGTTACTAGATATAAAAAAGAAATTAAATAAAAGAAAAGGCGATAAAAATCGACAAGACGATACAGCTTGACGATTGCTTTATTTTTATTATCTTTTTTTACCCGGTTACCAATTTTTTGTGCTTGTCAGTGATTTGACGTTTTCGCGCCCTAATGGCCGTTAACATGACGTGTGGAATCAAAAGACATTTTTTTTTGTTGTGCTCACAGCGTACCTTTAGTTAAATTGTTTTAGTACATTTCTTCATATATTTTTGTATATATTAGTTAGTACGTTTATCAATGCTACCTCTTTTTTCTACCAGTACAGTTTAGTTAATGGAATGAAATGGACCATAAACTGCCAGTTGAAATTTAAAATTAAAAAAGTAAAAATGTGGTCATACAAAGTCTATTCTGTTCTAGATGATGTATTTATCACAAGAAAAACAAGTTATGTAGAGGCTCATTTTTAAATGACAATAAATTAATTGCAGCTGTTTTTTTTAAACCATATCCGAAAATTAAGGCAATGTTACCTGTTTTATGTATTTAAGAAGTTTATATACATACTATTTGTATATAAATCTTGTGGGATACGTTTATTTTAGATGCACTATTAGCGCCATCTCGTGGGGTATTATGAACTGTTGAATACCATTTATAAATAAATTCATTTGCTATTAATATATAAGTATAAAATATAAATTGTACTGAATGTAGATTATATTTTATATATTGTAATTTATGTACAGTGTTATGTATGTATACAGTTTTCCTCATAAATCAAAAACATTTAAAATACAGGGTGGAAAATATAAGGTAACAATAAATGAAAATTCGATTTTATGATTACGTTTCTGGAACAAATACTAAAAAGTATTTAATGATGATGGCGTAATCAAAAGATAAATTGTTGCTATCCAAAATAGTAAATAAATGCTGTGGCTTAAGAATAATCCAGTGAAGCTGTAATGACAGTAGAGAAACATGATTATAAAAATGTATTATTTTATTTTAATTATTGTTAGATTTAATTTGTTTTTTTTTTATTTGTCAGGATTTATTTGTTAAGTGAATATACAATCTGAAGAAAAGTAGTTTCTGTCTTTTCATTTATTGTAACGTTATTTCCATCTTGTATGTCCAGTTTAACCGGCAGAACTAAGTTTAATATAAACTTAATTGACTCGGTAATATATAAAAAAAATATAATACGTCCATAGATATGAAAATGCTTCCTCTTTTACGCTAGTGCCAAAATACACTGTTCCTATACAGAGAATTTATAACATATAGGCAGCTTGGAAATAACGCTTTGCAGATTTACAATAGATTAAAAAGAAAAATAAAAAAATGACTTTTTTTTAAGTATACGATTGTTATCGATATGGGATCAAATCTAGGCTTTAGGCTGAACTAGTACAGATTAGTACCATAGTGCTGCCAGAATGAGACTGCTACCATAGACTTGATACATAGCTTTTGGAAATATTTTATTTGCGAACCATAATATATTTGATTCAACGCCATAGGTGTTACTGATGAAGTTCTTTAAAATATTTCTTATTTTAATACTAATGCTTGAAATTAAAGGCCTATTTAGAAATAAACAAAATATTTAGTTAACAAGGATTTTTAGTTAAATGCAAAAACAAAGAATGGATTGAGCTAGTCTTAAAACATTTCTATTTACTAGAAAGAGACAACCTGCCAATACCTTTCTCTTTCGGTAGTTATGCATTGACGTAACGTCAAGTGAGTCAATAATATTGATAAAAAGAGACAGGTAAATATTTTCTCTATAAAACGAAATGTAACTCAGTTCTTATATACCAAATTATATTCGAAACTAATAAGTACATAAATGTTTTATGTTCTGTCATGTCATTAGTCTGTCATCACATAGTTGTCACATTGACGTATTTTTTTTTTTATAGTTTAGTTGTAAAAGATCCTAGTCAATGTCACTAGATGATGTATAGTGATGATATTTATTTTTACTATAATTATTATAAGGGTTTTAAGTTTAAAAATTTATACCTAATGCCGTTAAAACCCGTTTTGTAAACAGATCGAAAAAAAAAACTCAATAGAATTTCGTGAGATTAATTGACATGAATTAGTGATTATTATTGTTTTTCTCTTATAAAAAGTACTATCATTACATTGATGTTATATATATCGAATCGAATCGTATATATTGCAAAAATAATTGATATTAAAAAAATATATAAAATGTAATTTGCTTTTAAGTTCATTGGTGATTATATGATAAGCTATTGACTAAATACTCTTAAAATATTGTTTACTTTTAGTACAATCTTCTATTTGTTAAGGTTGTAATTAATTTGTATATTTTTTTGTTGAAACTATAAAAACGGCTATAAAATATTTGCTTTATTATGTTGCTTTAGATTTAGGTCATTAAAAAAGTTGAAATTGTTAAATACGAATTATGTAAATACAAAAAGATAACTTACTTATATAAATAGGGTTGAAATTAGATCGCTTGGAGGATGTGAATTTGAAAACTAAATTTCAATGTCTTCACAGTAAGCTGTCAAAGTAATAAGGTCCACGCGGTTAACAATTTTAAATATTTTATTACTTACCTGTAGAAGAGTGTGTAAACGCTATGTATATATTAATTTAGATGCTGTGAGGATGTTTTATACGTAATGTTGTTAAAAATAAAGTATTTTGAACACAATTGTCTTTTTCAGTTATCCCTGTTTAAATATTTATTGATAACCATTTGTGGTCGTTATTCAATAATATATATATATATTGCCTATTGGTTTAGGTCGGAATGTCTTATAGAGACATCTATGATTGAATCTCAGTACCTATATTATTCACTAGATGGTGTTGAATTTTATTGCGTCAAAATTGAAATGTTAAATTTCGCAAGTTTTGGTTTATCTATTCAATAATAGATGGCGTGACATGGATAGTAAAACAAGTTATAACACAACTACCTACTACTGAAAAAAAAATATGCTAAATAATTAAAATAGTTATTATTAAAGATCCTTACAATCCTATCAATAAATAATTCTAAGACTAGTTTGATAGATTGCATAAAAAATATTGAATATTATGTGTACCTAAGCCTGGTTTACTAACATACCTAATATTTTATTAGTTATTACAAAGTAGATAAAAAAATATTACAGAAGCAATATTTCATCGAATTACTTTACAAGATTATAAAAAATGATTACCCAGATCTTTAAGCCTCTTCATAATTCCTGTTTTTTAACCATGTAGGTAATTGTGTATTCACACCTCGTGTCTCCAATAGTGTGGCTTAGAACAAGACAGCGTAGCTGTTCGTAATTTATATCTAGTATTATTTCTTGAAATTATACCTATAGACCACCTAATAAACATAAAAAAAACATATATTATAACCAAATGGATGGTTGTTATTCTAACACTACTTTAGTAGTCGTAAACAAAACAGTTCAAAATATGAACTATCACCGTAATAAGCAACCATTTAGAAACTGAAGACATAACTGGTCGTTTAAGCGAACTATTTTTAGGGTTTCGTATGTAAAGTGTAAAAACGGAACCCTTATTACTAAGACTCCGCTGACGGTCTGTCTGTCTTTCTGTCTGACTCTCGGCTGTATCATAGTGGCCGTTTTAGCTAAACAGTTGAAATTTTCATAGATGATGTATTACTAAGTACTTCCGCTATAACAACAAACATTAAAATATCATAAAATAAATATTTAACCATACAACAAACGTGATTTTTATGCTCGATATTAACAACAGCAACAAGTAGACGCTAAAAATGTTCACAAAATATTTAGTTATATTTTGACTTTAAAAATAAATAATTAAATAAGAAAAAAAAAATATTTAAGAGGGCTCCAAAACAATATTTTGCCCTTTTTGATAATGTTGGTTATAAGGAACCCTTTATGCGCGAGTTCGACTCGCACTTGGTCAGTTTTTTTCCCTCATTTTTTTCACCCATCAATAGTTTCTATTATTGTTATTTTACATATTTATAACATGAATGACTTTCTTATTTATACGATAGCGTATTATAATTAATTTATTCATTAGAATAAATAATAACAATATTAGTAATAAAATCATATAAGTAGTGTTTTATAATTTAGTGACAAGCCTGTCTCCAAGATATTGAATTTTTCAATATTTCCTGTTTAATTTTACAGTAAATAGTATAATCAATAATATCAATTAATCAGGCTCTTATATCGGTAGATATAAATTTGGAAGATATCATATAATATTTTTTTTTAATCTGACTTTTTTGATAAAAAAAATAGCACTCGAGATTCCTAGTATTTAACAGAAAACCGAACAATGCTTGCTATATTCTACACCACAATAAACATTATTTTGATAAAATACGTAAGTAATTTTAAAGTTATCATTAACCATTTTCACAAAATGCTATGTTCGACGGAGTCTAGTCGAGTCGGAGTCGAGTCAAGTCGGAGTCGAGTCGAGTCGAGTCATCGGAGAGAGAGAGAGGAAACAGCTATATTATGTATTAAAGAAACATCGTAAACAGTTCTAATCAACTAATAACAATACATTCTTCTATTTCATGAACATTATCGTAATACAGAGATTTTAGGAGTAATATAAAACTTTCATAAAAGAAATTAAATATAAAACGACGAAATAAAATTAAAATGATTTTGGATTAAATAATTGTCAAACCTTCCACATGTATAGTTAAAACATCAAACAGATAAAAAAAAATCTACTAGAAAAAACACTAATAAAGTGCCTAAACTTTTAGGGAAGTCTCTACTTAACCAATGAAGACATAAAACACCCCCAAAAGATACTACAAGGGCAATTATGGAGTAAATTAGTCATTAGGGGAGTACCAACAATCGGAACTGCTGGAGGCAGGCGTTCAACTTACCACTAAATTATTATATATTTTTATAACCGTAGTATCCATTGCCAGTTTTGATCACGTGGTTGCAGACGAGAGGTTATCCGACGAGCAATGGATTTGAAGTATGTGATGGGTTGATTTAAACGTTTGTATCTGGTACAGGAGAGGTTTTGCCGCCCAAGGGCCATGGGTGCTTGAATGGTGAAGGGGCAATAAGACATTACAGCATTTCCGACTGTTTGTATTGCAATGGTTTTAATAATTTTAAAAAATTGTTATTTTAATTAAAATATTACCCATAATATTTTTTGTTTCTACTAATTAGCTATGTTTTTGCGAAAATTTTAATAAACTTAATCTAGAAATTACAAGAAAATTAATATAAATAGAATTACATGAAAATCTGTGTACTGAAAATATAATACAATATTAAAAATTTAATACAGATTGAAAACTTATAGATAAGTATTTGATTTAAGTGAGATTCTAAGCCCGCAGTGATTCAGGATATAATTATGTTAGACATTCTTCTTCGACGATCGATTACCTGCTTGCCCTTACACAGTCAACATAAGGGTGGTTTTGGTAAAGGAGGATGGAAAGGGATGGCTGTAGAGGGAGTGGAGGGAGTAGAGTTGGCTAGAATAGGGGTGGTTTCAAACCGAGATCCGCCCTACACGTAAGGGTAGCGTCAGTTGACACAAAGTCGTAGGCAGAGTCGCATGCTCAGAGTACCTTCATTTTACGCGATTTTATAGTTTTTTGAGTTGTATTTCGGATGCTGGAGTGTAGTTTTTAGTGAGTGAGTGAGTGAGATGATTAAGTTCAGTTGAGAGGTAAATATTTTGTTTTATTTAATGTTAAAAATTTGTTTTTTTTTATTATTTAAGTAAGACTTCTTAAATGTTATATATTGTTAATTATAAGTGTCATTCTTTTATTAATAATTAAAGGAATACTTATAGCAACAATATTAATTATTATTTTTTTAAATTTATTGTATACTTATTGTGCTTTTATTAGGTCTACGAAATATAATTTTGATCGTTATTCTTTTAAATCTTTATTCCAAGTATAGAAGACCCAGGTCCTAAGTTTTTCATTTGAAAATATTAACGAAACGTTGTGTCGTAGTTTCATTATCATAATTTAAGATTTATCTTTTCTTTTGTAATCTATTATGTATGAAAAATATTGTTATTATTAATAATCATATAAATCCGCCGGTCTTTGAAAAAGACATGTATGTTAATTTAAATTAAATTATTTTTGTAACATATTAGACCAAAAGAAAAGGAAATTGTTTTGAGTGTTTAAAGTACAAAAAAAAGATAAAACTTCCTAAAAACTTTTACACACATATTTTCAATCTACTATCAATAAGCAAGATGAATGCTTTTTTCAAACGTACTAATATTTAAAAATGTCGGATTAAAAATATTTTTTTTTATTTTAACGAGATCGTTGAGTGAGATACAAACCTTATTTATTTAATACGGCCATTTCAACCATTAAGTACAGATTACTGTAATGTGTCTTCAAACAATATATTGCAAAAGCATCTATATAGCTTCGGACTTCAAAAATATAGCAAAATGCAGATAATACGTTATACGCAGATAAGTTTCTTTACCAGATTTTATCACTCTGAAATAATGTTCCGAATTTTTTAACGTCATTCTTAAATCCACGCGTAAAAACGCTGTAAAAGAGCAAATGATATGAAGTAAAACAACTTACACGAGTATGTTGTCAAAATTAGAATTAGTTTTGATTTTAACATCAGAAGTGACAGTCATAAAATGTTGTTTTAATAATTCTTCAACCACAGGCAAAGGCCATACAGCCTTTAAAAACAATTAATATTTGACATATCTAAATGACAGAAGATATGTTTTATTAATTACGAATTCCCTTAATTAAGCCTATGTCCCCGAACTGTAAAACTAATTTTGTGTGTAATTAGCTAATATGAAAACACTTAAATAGATTAATTTCTCTTTTTTTGTAATTGGCCTAATATAGTTGACAAGAAACTCTTTGCTGTCACAAAAAAGGGTATGTCATGTTTTCTACTTATCATATATTCATGTAACAACTGGTATTTAGTAAATATTTTTTTTATAACTAAAAATAAGATAAGCCAACATATTTTATATCTTATTATAATAATCGTGTTAAAAACCGTATTGGTGTAATTAATACATTAACAATGTTAAAATACAATTGTTATATAAAAATTAATAAATTTATAACATGTTATATAGTTTATACCATTGCGTTAAAATGTCTGCAAAATAAATATTTTGTATCATGTTAATACATTTCCAAAGTCTTGTAATTAATAATATAAATTAATTGATTACGGAACAGTTATTACAATGTTGGCTTCAATGTTTTATCTTTTATCTTTTTTAAGTAATAAAGCATTACAAAGTCTAATTTGACCCTTTAAAGTAAGATGCAGTCGGGCGGCTGTCACACCGTTGAGTAACATTACCAAAAAAAAATTGTTTTATATTTTAACAGGTATACCTATAAATATTACTAATAATAATTTTATTTCGATTAGTAGTGATATAAATGAAGTTGAATTTGTTAAATACTTTTGACTAGTATCTAGTGCACATTTGGTGGTAAAACAGTATTTAATACTGTTAGAATGTTTTACCACCATATGTTCATAATATTATTAATAATCGATTTATATAATACTCCAATGATTTTCAAATTACAACCATACAAATGAACAAACATACATATAGTTTAATATATTAGGTTGGTATTTATACGTAAGGTAAGTTCTCTACGTACAACCAAAATATATGTTTCTATGTAAAGAAAAAGTATGTTCTCTATATATAGCAAAAGTATATTCTCTAGGTACAGTAAAATTATGTTTTCTTTGTACAGTAAAAGAAAGTTCTGTATGGTTGAAATAATTTATTAATGGACTATATTACGCTGCGGTGTGACAAACCAGTGAAGGGTTGCGGTTATAAAGTTTACAGCTGATGTTATCAGGAAGTGGCCAGCTGTAGCCAACAGTTGATCTGCATATATTACCATCCTTATTTAGGGGTTTAGATTAGTTATTACAATCAAATTAAATCAATGGTTTAATGTTTTTTATGTTGGTAGTTTTTCTAGTATTTTGTTTAAAACATTCAGCCAAAATCAATTTATATTTTTGTTTTTTTTTTTATCAATCTAAAAGCATTATGATTTAAACTAAAAAAAACAGAAAGTACAGATTATACAAAAAGGTGTTACCATAAAATATTTTGACATTAAAAAACGTACAAAAGGTTAGATTAAAATTTTTAAAAGCAAAAACCTGATCAAATGTATAATAGTGAGATAACCAAAGTATCGCTTACATAGATCACGCTTGACCGATTCTAAACACCTGGCCTGAGGTATCATGTTACAGATTGAAAACTATCACCTTGGCTTTTTAATTAAACGTAAAAAAAAAAGTTTGCATCTTGTAAAAAAAAATGTTTTGTGTTCGTCTATAACAAACATTTGAATTAAATCAAGACATCGCAATATGTAATAATACTATTTGCTAAAAATACTATACTTAAGACATGGCAGCATGGTTTTCGACCTCAGCCTGCCCAATCATATTGGACAAAAAAAAAGCAATCTTCTTAGCTGCAAATTGAGATAATATAGGTAAACAATAAAAAATCGATATTTGTAGAATTATTCTTAATAGCACGAAACAAATATTATTGTTTAAATTATTTGAGGTAAGTTCTATATGTCAATTTATTTCACGCTCTTCAGTCATATGATATCTCAGTCGACTCATGTTTCTTTGCAACACTATTCTCTTATCCGCAACCAAACTTAAGATTCTTCCCATACCATTAATCACATTTACGTAATACCTAAAACTCAACTGAAACATAATTGAAAATGTAATTAAAAAGATACATATAATAACAGCAGTTTAATTTAAATACACAAATAAATTCGTTCTGATACACGTGTTTAAACGCCAAAAGTGGCAATCGAGCGACCGACTGCAGCCGCCAGCGAATCGACAAATTATTTGAATACGATCTGATACACGTATTACTGTAGTGGACATTGTATTGAAAGAGTTTATATATCATATATGTCTATGTGTTGTCTCTCTCTTTATGTAGCTCTCCCTTTTTGTGTAACGTCAGATTAGTTTTTTTTTATATAACAGTCTCACAAAAAGTTTGTAAGACATAATATAGTCTATATTTGATAGACAGACTATTTAATATTAATACTGAAGATGATATTGAATATTAGTTATATTATGGTTACTAGTATTATGTAGTATTTTAGTAGCAATATTAAATCCGCAATAGAGCCGGCTAACTTAAGGCGGTTGCTTATTTATAATTCAGTTCTTAAGTGCGTTATTGTTCTTATCCTTATTAAGGGATGCCCCGAGGGATGCGATTATATTCAGAGGGTTCTAATCCCGGCTCGTAAATAAAAATGAGTTAAGTTTTAGATTTTTATAAGATTATGCTAAACTGAGTTTTTATGCGTGATTTACAAGTTTGAAGTACTTTTTGATTTTAATATTGATTTCTCAAGACTAAGACCAATAGTTGAATAAAAAAAAATGGCAAATTTCAGGGTACTAAAGATATATACCTATCTCAATGATATATATCGACCATTTTGACCATAATACATCGGCCGATATTAATAATCGATCTTGATGCAATTTAGTGTTGGAGATTGAAATGAGTTAGACGTTACTCGAGTGATAGTGCCAATAACCGAACTGTGGTTAGTACGAAGGTACCGAAGTTAGTTTCAATCTCGGATTGTATTTATATTTAACCGTAAAAGATCACCATTTGTGACATCTTGAATATTGACTCTGATAAGACTTAAGTAAAATATTTGTTAAAATATAAAAGTTATGTCTGTGGTTGTAGATGATCAATAATTAATTAATAATCAAAATAGTAATCTAACCATAATTATTTAACATTAAAAAAAAAGTTTAATGGATTATATAAAAATACTAGAGATAGGTGATATATATCTGAGATAGCAAGATAATTTCTTCTTCTTCCCAGTCGGGCACTCTTGTCAGAGTGGTCGTGGTTGCGTAGATGTGGTATATGTTGATATGTCCGGTGGGTCGTTGTTATTCCCATGTATAGCTTAGATAACTTAGATGGATTTGTTTCAAAGATAAATAGAAAATTCAAAACAAAGATAAACATGTTTAACATAATACTAATAACGCTCTATTTTGATGAAATATTAAATAAAATATTTTTTCAGATCACTGAAATGCTTTAAATCCAAAATGGATTCTCCAGTATCCTCCCAGGATAACGACATCGAAGTCAACGTGGTCTCCGGAGCCAGCAGCCCCGACATACCCTCGTCTCCGTCTAGAAAAGATCAAAAGAGCCCCTTCTATGACCTGAAGAAGGATAAAGAAGATAAAGCCACCGGCAGCGCTCCTTATACAAGCTTCTCTATAAGTTCAATTCTGAACAGAACAGAGCCAAGAAGAGAGAATGTTCTAGAAGCGGCGCTCGCTGCAAATCATTTTGGAAATGCAAATGACGCCATGTTGTCGAGGTATGTATACTATTAAGAGTGTACCACACTCACAAACTTTATATCTGACTGGAATTAAATTCATTTTTATTCATTAAAATTTAATTGCCATAATTATAAATAAGTACGAACAATTTATCATATTTCTATATATTATACACAGACAGAAGTTGGATTGAATATTTAATAATGGTATGAATCGCTTTGGTGTAGTTGTGATATCGGGTTTAAATTCAAACGGGATATTATTGCTGGTATAGATGAAACCACAGAACTAATTGCTATATACAGCCCAACAAGCCGTCAGCATCTTGCAATAATCAATGCTGCCTTTACACGTCGCAGTAACTGTCCAGCTAGTAAAAGAGCAAGTAACTTCACTATTGATTTAAAATTTAATTATCTGAATTTGATGAGGATTGTAATCAATAACGAATCTTATAAATTTGGTTGTCGTAATACGTTATATTGGATAATCATTAAAAGCCGAGAATAAGATATTTTACTTAGATCTTTGAAGTGTTGTGATTCTATATTGACAATAATACGCAAGAAAATCTAACTAAATCACGGTGAAAACGTTATTAAAGTTTGAAAATATCTATAAACATGTATAGCCATGTTAAACTTTTTTAAATTTATATAAATATAGAATGAAAAATAAACCAATACCTACTACCTACCGGTAGCTCAGTTGGTAGAGCGACGGGACGGTTTCCCAGTAGTCGCGGGTTCGAATCCCTGCCCTGGTTTATTTGTCATTCTATATTTATATAAATTTAACGTTATTAAACCAGATCACCTAGTTGGATCGTGTGAACGCATCATAATCGATTTGCTAGATTAAGCTGAGTACCACCGCCGCGGCGGTTGCAACCAACCTGACCGCTGCCGACCGACTTTATAACTAATTATATACAACTTGCACGGGCTACCGATCTATCAGACCGTTTAACTACAACTTTATTTATTTTAATATTGGTGATTAATTTTATATGTTTGAATGTTGGTACGAATAGTTTTGTGGTTTTAATTTGATAATACATATTATATCTATGTATTTCATGCATTTATTAAACCAAACAGTTTTTTGTTTATGTATGTGGATATAATAATTCTATTAATTACCTTATTTAGACCTTTGTTTGATGCAATAATATTAAGTTAGTTTTATAAATCTAGTAATATGATATGGACAACTTGGTCTGTTTGTCTATCTTCGCCAAAGTCATCCTCCATGGTTCTCCATTTTATTTAGCACTGACCGGGTACTTGTTCTCTCTATATGACCTCGATCTCACCTTCCTTTATCTTCTTCCTTCTTCATCAAAAATCTGGTTATAATAGTTGAATTTAAAGTTCTCCATCAGAGTTCACCAGAGTTATCTATTATTTTACCTTTTACATCATTTTAACTATTCTATTGTTTATTGTAGATAGTTATTTTTTATATTATCATACTTTGCCAACATTTAAGAGTGTAAAGTTTTATAATATTATCAAATTAGGGAACAAACTGGTATCTTAGGACTTAACTAAAGTTTATATTACTTAATTTCTTTTATTAACACGTAACTTCGTAATCCAAACAAAGTCTCTAACAAAATAAAACTAGCCGTATCCATTTAATCCGTATGAAGAAACATCATTACCCCATCTAATCAAGGGTTACAAGTAGTTCCCCCTTTACGGGGTAGAAACGGCCCTTTTATCTGGTGAAACTGCGTAAAAGTCAGGAAAAACGGGCTTTAGGTAGCTTCAGACAAATTGGATGGTGTAAACATGGCGTTGACGTCGGTCACTGACGGACCGTGATTACTTGAATTGACTGACAATTGGTTGTAAATTTCAAAACGTATAAATAGAAAAACATCATTAATATATGCTTTATAGCTTATTTATGTGTGTTGAAGCTAATTATTAGCCAATTTCCTCAATTAAATACCGTTTCAAAAGATTTTCTTGACGTCTCAATTTTCCCCTCAAATCTTAATTACGCCTACGGTGTCCGACATTTTGTTGCGATGTAAACCATCTGTCATTTGTCGCCATTATGACATTTAAACTTTTTCTTTTTAATTCCTTACAACATTTTGTCTTGTTTCCTAAATCCTGAGTAATTGAGTAATTTTATACGGATGTTTTAAAATGGCTGGAAACTTTTTCGTTGGATCTTTTTTTTTGCTAATTAAAAAGTAAAGGGTTGAGTTTATTGAAACTTAATATTAGTATACAATATGTTCAACGTTACGAAGTTTTCCAATTAATTATGAAGCGAATAAAGATAGACTATAATATTAAATACATCTTAATATGAATTTAATTTACAAGAGCGAAACTTTTAGTATGTTATCTAAAAATTAATTAATATGTTTTAATTATGTTAAAGATACGAAACTAAAACAAAAGATATAAAATTATCTTTCATAAAAACAAAAGATTTAGATATCTTTATTAAGATTTGAGACAAGAAACAAATAACATTTTAAAATGATTCCCTTTTCAACCGTCTGCCATTTTTAAAACATATCACACAGTCATAAATCTCTTTACCGAAGCTAATATTTCCCCGCCATATAAATATAATGAAATCTTGACAAACCCTTACCGTAAACACCTAATAATACAAATAACGCACCCCACATCTTTCTTTGGGGTGATCTACCCCTCTTAGAGTAAATAACTTAACGATTCCAGGTTGGTACAAGGCACAAGATGATGCGATATCATAAATACGTTATGTATAAAAACTTGGAATAAAATTTACTATTAGTATAGTAATCGTTTTGAATATTATCAGCTAAATTTCTTTATTTTCTTTCATATGTAAGAAGAATTAGAATAATGTATTATACACATTACACACACATATATATATATATATTCTCAAACTATAATCGGGTCACATTTTTTTTTATTTTCCTAATTTCTAAAAATATATAAAAAACTATTACGTCATCTGTCCGTAAGCAATAAGGTTTTAAATTAATATTAAAATAAAATGTAATATCTGAATAAATATTTTTAATTCTTAAAGGAGCTTAACTTAAGTACATTTATCGTATTTGAAGTGTTAGTGAAGTGAAGATTGTTAATAAACCGATGAAGTATGTATGCATTGCTCAGTATGAAGTCGAGTGTCTTTGAGTGGGTGCTTGGGATAAGAGGTGTGGTTATCCTGCTTAAGAAGATTGAAGATAGGTATTGTATTCTAACCGTGTCCTGCATTACTCTTTTTTGTCTTTATCCTGATTATCTTATCTTAATTATTATCTTTTACGAATCCGCTTAACGGCTATTAGCTGATAGATGGCTGAAGATGAAAATTTGCATGTCTTTTCAGTTTTCAGTGAACTGCATTTTGATTACTTACAAAATACGGATAAAACCATATTAACATTTTTTATACAAAACATTTATATTGCAGTTTAGAAAAGCTTTTTCATGTATTTAAACGCTTCTCTCATATTTCAAGTCTCACGGAGGGTGAGTTGTTATCCTTTAAGAGAATTTAAGCACCATTTTTCTTAGCGTCTTTAAGAATAGCTGTAGATAGCAATTTTTATAATGTTAAGTAAGATGATAGGGGATTTGTTAAATATTCTTTTAGTGATTTAAGCAAATTATCCGTTTTGCTTTTATTTAAAAAAAAATCTTTTTATAATTATTATATGTGTAATAAAAAGTCATTTAATACAAAGAGATAGTATGTAGGCCTTACACCATTGTGTGACAACTATCATAAGTGTTGCCATTGTACAAACACGAATAAAAAGAAAAAGAAAACGCTTACAGTCCAAGTGAATGCAAAGAGGTTTTTAATATATGGCTCTTAGAAATAAAATAATAAATGCTAGCTACTTGCAGGTCTAAACCCATTGTGGAGTTATTTAGAAGCAACAATAGACATTTTAAAAGATGGACGAATTTGTAAAATAGAAACAGAGTCGGTCTGTTCGGAAAAGAAGTTGTTGGAAATTATATTTTCACATTAAATTTAAAGGAGATGTGAGATATATTTAAAGGATTTAAGTTCTACTAATTTGAATACGTTCGTTTCCTATGCATGTGTTTGAAAATATATTTTGTTGTGATAAAGAGGAAAGCTTTTTCATTAGAAAAGAAAATTGCACCTATATCATATCGACTGTTAAACAGAACGTAGACGTTGAATGGCTGTTCTCGCTGTATTGTAGTCCGTAACCTAGGAAATAAGTGAAAAGGTATCCCTGAGAAGCTTTTAAACGCGTCCGAGAATACCTCCCTATCTGTTAAACCAACAAAAGACTCCCGTGTCGCTTGCACGGACAACAGATACAACTAAACACTTTATGCTATAAAAGAAAGTACAAACGCCATTATTAGTAACAAGCGGAGAGTGTCGGGCGGACGCGCCGCGGCAAAAAGAGTGCGCGGGTGACGCGCATCGATTTTTATACCCCTCAAGAGAGGCGGGGTCATGAACCGGCCAATCAGAGCGCGGTGAGCCAACCAATCACGACGCGGCTTCTTCCTTTCCGCTTTTAAAGGAAGCAGTACTTTATCGAGTAATGGAATTTGAGTTTGGAACTTCTCTGCGGGGATTAAATGCGGGACCAATGCAAATTGGTATGTCTTGATTCGTTTTTTTGTGCTTGAGATTCTTTTGCATTGATTTTTCGTTTATTAGCCCATATATGTGTTTGTCTCATTTATCTTAACGAGGAAGAGGAGTTATAAATTACTCTATTTCTACTTCTTGATAAAAAGCAATATTAAAGGATTCAATTGTTCTCTGTCTAAATATATTTAAATGTAAGCGATAAATAACAGAAAAGCTGGCAGTTAATGCTTCGAATATCTATAAACGTAGATCCGTGAACAGAATAGCGCTGGGAATACAAAACGTTTTATCGATATCTTTAAAAAGTTTGAATAAAAAATATATATTTTAGAAATTGTTCATAGATAAGTCATAAGAATTGCGAGGTTCATGTCGCTACGCTGTCTACAGCGTAGCAGCGTGTAGACTATTGTAGCAATAGGCTACGTAGCATGTTTTATAGCAAAAGTGCTTTGTCTTTTGCTATTATATTGTTTTTTTATAACATGTAATATTTTTATTCATCATGATAATGTAATCTTAATTAGCTGTTAAACTGTAACATATATTTGATGAACTCGTTAGTGAGTGTATCTGTATGTGACTAGGTGTGTTTGTAAATATGTGTGTATGTGAATATGTGTGTATGTAAATATGTGTGTATGTAAATATGTGTGTATGTAAATATGTGTGTCTAAGCTACAATATGTTGATGCTTGGAGTTTTGCAGACATTCTTCCAATCTCATCCAAGGCCACAATATATTTTAGCTTGAAATTTCGATAAACAGTCAATTATATAGATTTATAATCATAATGCATATTTATAAGTATATTTTATTACTAATATATTAGGTGCGGTAATTTATGATATATCTAATAAATAATTTTTATTACCGAAGATTGTATGACAATCTTGCTTCTTATTATTATATATTGTAACTACATACTTACGTTGTGTGAAATTACTTCTCTTGTTTACTTTGTTATTAGCCAATTTAATCAATAAATGATTTTCTCATAGTAATTGCACCCAAACTCACAATTTTAGTTATCACGATAACAAAAACATTGTAAGTGTCGATATACTGCACATCACTAGAGTCCCAAGAGCGTTGCAATCCTCTTTGTTCTCGACAATCGATATTTATACATCGATACGATCGTCGTAAGCGAGGAGGCTTGTTTATGTCACAAAAGAGGAAGAAAACAAACACACAACTGTGATTTATTACGTTTTTCTTATTCTTTATACGATGGTATTTTTAAAAGATTTATCGATAAAATATCTATAGTTACTTTATACTTTTATGAGCGCTATAAAGATTTTTCTATATTATTTATAAAAGTTCTACTATCAAAGCAATGATAGAAGTTAGTATTTATAAGAATTTTGACAACCTTATAGAGATACTTATCTAACAATTACATTTTAACAACATAGTTATATTCTTAATAAAACTTGTTGAATATTTAGTCTATTTTATATTGAACTAGTTCAAGTGTAATTCGGTTATCCCATCAGAGAATTCAAAGGCGTGATGTTATTTACGTTTTGTAGGTTTGTATGTAGATATGTAAATTATTATGTTTATCCCCTTTTTCTCCCCCTAAAGGGTGTATTCCCAAAATTCCTCTCTTCGTGCTCCCTTATACTCCCAATAAACACATAAGTACGCAAAAATTTTGCGTACTTATGTGTTTATTGGCAACAGCATTTGAGTTTCGGCTGTGCGTTGTCTGTCAGTCAGTCAGTCAGTCAGTAACGGAAAAGTTTTATAAATAAAGACAAAACATCTTTTCATAATTATAATTTAGAAGACTATAACTTACGAACTGATAAATAAGATATGTTCAAGTAAAGGTCTCATGATTATTTGATTAGTAGTCTCTTCCACTAAGAAATATATCTTTAGATAATAGTTAAAGTACATTACATATTCGACAGACCAACCATGGTCTGATGGTTCAATTTGTTATGTTAGAGCAAGTTCGAAACCCATCAGTTAATATTTTTGGTATTAAAACGGGACGAGAGTCTTGAATGGTAAAACGATGGGTTGTTACACCATGGGTCGGAATATCGTTGATGGATTTTGAATACATTTATTGTTCCAGACTGGGCCTCATATCTCAGTGGAGCGCGCTGGCAGGGCGCTATGGAGGTCTTGTGCCAGCGCCGTGGTATTGGCAACGTCCTCACGAGAGAACCCCGCCTAGAGGTAAGACGGACCTTATTATTAATAGACCTGTACGAATACGAATAAAGATGAAAAGACTGAATAAGTTTATGTCATGATTAGAAATAAATTATAAATAGATTGTAATAATAGAAAGACATAAAGGTAAAGAAAGGTACAGAGATTGGTTTAAGAAATAAAATTAATTACCAATAAAAGACCTAAAAGTATATATAAAATATATAGATTTAGTTTGTAGGAGGAAACATCAAGAAAAAAAAATCATTTTAATAATATATTTATTTATTATCGACAGGTTCCTTATAACGTAGAGTCTGCGAGAGGTATATAGAAGATGAAAGTTCCAAATCTGTAATTTTTGGAATATTTTTTTAGTCTCTTTGAGTAATTGCAAGTGGTAATGAGAATAATCGAATCGTATACTAGAAGTAGTGACTTGATATCTAATGTGGCACAAACTTTAGGTATAAACAGTATAATTTGCAAAAAATAATAATATTGTAACCCGTTAATACTAAATGGTTACACATCGTAGACATCGTAGAGTAGTATTTTATTTTTATTTATTTTAATCAGGTTTTTTGGATACTATTATAACCTAAACAAATCCAGAATATACATGAAATGTTAGTACTAATAAAAATCAAAAGTAAAACGTGAAACAAAGTAGTATATCTATTTAACAAAAATATTTTAATACCAACATACATAAATCCTTGTACTTTTCCAACTATTTAACAATCAAACCTTAAAAGTTAATATGGTAGAAACATGAAATATGAATATGGCAACACGAAACATTAATGTCAGAATGATGTCACCGTTACAAGGATTAACATTGCTAGGGTTTCGCCTAATCGATTTGTTAGATTAGTATACCGAAAATTATATTAAAACTGGTTTTAGCGGATCATAACTAGGTTTTTATACTTATATTTTAATCTTTAACATTCAAAATAGTTTAGAATTTGGGTATATTCTTCAATTATAAGAATTGTAAATAGGTAACTTTTGACAGATAATAAATATTATTTTATTATATAATAACCTTGATTATAGTTATTATAGGAATACAAAGTTTCCTTTTAAAGTTATTTGTCTTAGTGTGTGACAATACAAGTAATCGGAAAGCACAGCTGATGTAGTGTCAGGTTGCATATCGATCTGAACAACGACCGTGATTTAAAGTAGGGTTGTTAGTAACCTTTTAATTGCTATAAGTGACATTTGATAAGAAATATAAAATGATAATACAAGAAAGTTATATTTGATAAATGAAACATTTAAATTGTAAATAAAATAGTAATTCTTTATTAGCACGAGTATGAAATTTGGAAATAGATTGATAGAACATTTCATGACAACAAGTTACTTTTCAATTACTACAAATGACATTTGATTAAAGACTTAAAATGATAATATAATCAAGTTACATTTGATAAATGATAAATTAATGTGTTTGATTTGAGAAATAAAACATGTTATAACAAAGTTTTGATGAAAACTTCAATTCGTACAAATATATTCTTAACAGTCTGTTAACTATCGAGTAGAATCGAAGTTATTCTGTCTTACAATAATTCATCCGAGCACCATTGTTGCGACGACAAGCGAAAAGTTCTCACATTCACTATTTGTATGTTAGCAGGCTATATTTATGGTAAACAAGCAATCGTCATCTCGTCTGCTCTCTCAACCCCGCTCATTCCGCTTTAATTTTCCAAAACCCATCTCCGGGGAAAACAAAGCGAACGCCATTTCACGCGGTCCAAACCGAGCGAACAATGCTTTTCTACCAACCTACTACATTTATACGTATAGCAACACTGGCAAACTGTCAAACATATATCTGTCCCGCTTGCACTCGTGATTTTCCCGATATAGCACCAAAAGCTATGTTACCGTTCGGTGATGTACGCGGTTGTTTTAATTTTCGAATGCGGTTTGTTCGGATTGCTGTGAGTGCATTTGTTGGCCTCTTTTATTTTTTTTTCATGGTGATCGAAGTTGACTACCGTCAGGAATGAATGCACCAAATAAATAGTTTTTTTTTCTATGAACGTTGTCTGTATACCCCAGTAAAGTAACTTTCATTTGATTGGACCTTTTGTTCGAACTCATTAATATAAATAATGCATTTTATAAATACGTCTATAAACTTGTCATTTTAATTTTAAAACTACAGATAATATCTGTGTCAACTGTATGAATAAATAAAAACGTATTTATTATCAATTAAATCTCTCGCTTATTAAATAATTTCTAAACGCAACTTCATATTCATAAACTGCTTAACTAGTAAGCGTTTGTGTAAACAGCAAACCAACAGTAACAAAGGATTACTTGATATGGCTTCTAAAATCAATGCGAATCACTGCTGAAACAACCGTTTAATGAGAACCATTTTATCTATTGTTGTCCCTACAAAAGCGGGTCTTGTTATACTGGTAAGTGATCCTAAAAGATACGGAAATTGGACAAGCTAATTTGAGCCTTTTATTTGCGAAATAAAGTATAAAATGCATTGTATGTAATTGAAGTGTTCCCGATTCGATTGTAGTGATTCATTCAACAGCGTTGATGACATTTGAGTTCGCGCCTTCGTGTTCTATTTGAAATTGGAATAACATTCTTGCGGTTTTAAATCTAATTGAAAAGTATTTATTTTCAATAACTTTTTATGATGATTTATTAAAAAAAAAACATTTTCTGTTCTTAGTTAGGTAGTATAACAATTTTGAATTTAGAATATTAACTTTTATAGAATATGAAATTTTTAAACAAACAAGTTTACATTATTTTTACAATCAAATTATAATCATAAGGTCTAAGAAGCAACACCTTTAACAAACAACAACAACAAACATTAGAAATATAGTCAATGGTTAAAAAAAAAATGTTTTATAGAATTTAAGAAATTAATCTAGGGCTTCTGTTTTAAATTACAACAAAAAGCTGCTAAATTGCCTAATCACAGGCGTTAAATCCTTCGATCAGATTAATATACGTAATTGGATCCAAATCGTTAAAACGTGTCGATTTGTTTCGAACAACCTTTGAAAGGTTTCAATAAAAACGATTGTAACTGTTTCCAGTATAAATAATTTGATTTGTTAATACAATAATACTCTACCTTTGGTCTTATACAAGAATGTTTGTTACAGAGGATTCTACGACCAACGAGGATGGATCTGCAGGTGGCTCCCCTCGACCCCGCAGTCCCCCCCGGGCACCATCACCCCCCTCTCCATCCCGCTCCTCCCCACGTTCCCCACGCCTCCACCCTGCATTGTACCCCCAGCAGCCGGACGCACAAGACTCAGACCCAGATGTTGACGAGAGCGATGACTTCGACAAAGATGAAAAACGAGATCCTAGCTCTAGTCTCGGCAAAAGAAAGAAGAAGACCAGAACGGTCTTCTCCCGCTCGCAAGTATTCCAACTGGAATCTACCTTCGACATGAAGCGATACCTCAGCAGCTCAGAGCGTGCTGGTCTGGCTGCCAGCTTGCATCTGACGGAAACCCAAGTGAAGATATGGTTTCAGAATCGAAGGAACAAGTGGAAGAGACAGTTGGCTGCTGAATTGGAGGCTGCTAATATGGCTCATGCGGCACAAAGATTGGTCCGCGTTCCGATTTTGTATCATGAATCCCGGCCAACATCGATGCCGCACACACCTTTGCCGCTGCATCCTCAATTCTCCAATGAAGCCGGTGTTTACTTCCAACCTCAAGCACCACAGCAGCTGCAGCAGCTCCCATCATCGCCGGTAACTTCCAGAGCTCCGCTGTCTAGTCTAGTGTAGTGTTCGCTTGAAGCTGCTCGAAGATGTGACGCAGCGGGACACTTTTGAATATAGAACGTTTTTTATTTTTAATAACGACGCGGACTAGTCATGTCAGTGAATGTCACAGCTGTCAAATGCCAAATTAAGATCCTATCGTAATTTATTAATAATAATTGTTAGTAGCTAATTGAAGTAAATGTAACGTACAAAAAATCGTTGTCATTCCACATTGTATATTATTGTAAATAGAGAAAGTGTTTTAATATCTTCTTGTATTTATTCTGTGCTAGCCAATATTGTAAATAGCATAAGTATTGAATCAGCGACCGGAATGTGCTTCTATTGTTTAAATATTTATATCAAGTGTTACCATTATTTGTAACTAAATTGCATTATTATCTCTGTCCAACGTATCAACGAAATGATTGTGAAGTGAATATTTCGGTAGTTTTTATTTTTAATGCTAGCAACCCAAATTGAAGATTAGTTTTGTATAAAGTGTTGCCATGTCGTCAGTGTAATTCTGTAACTGCTAGCCTAATGCTTTCTAAATATTAATGTTAACGATAGTAACTATCTTCGTAATACATTGAACTATTATAATGCTGAAATGAAGCGGCGAATAAAGTCATCACGCAATGCATATTGTTTTTTCTTTTAGATAACAATTTAAAGTATTCTTGCCCCTCAATAAATACTATCATAAATATTAGAAGAGAGCTAAGCGTCGCCACACGTTGTTGAACCATCACTTCCGGTCAACACCGCACACGTCCGCCGGAAGCGAGGGTAGATTTACACTTGTAATTTGTTTATCTTTGTTTTAAAAGCAAAATAAGGTTTTAATAATTCAGTCAAAACATTCAATTTATAGGTTTGACAGAAAATATTTCGTATTATTATAATTATTTTACTATTAACTGTTAAAAATTATAGTTGAATTGGTTCCAAAAGTTTCAAAACTATAATTATTCTAAATATTTGTGTTTTAACAATACAATATACTCTAGACAAATAATCGACTACATTAATAGAAACGTGAACAAAACTCACACAACTGACTTTTTGTAAAGATATCAATTTAATTAAGCGATTCGCGATATTAATTCGATTATTACTCCTCGTAAAATTTAAAAAAACTAACGCAAACGACGCGCCAGCACGTCACGCCATGCCATAAAGCAATTTGGATTTTATCGCTCGGTAATAGAGATTACATTGTTTTATCACGACAATCTTCTAATTACTGCCGTACAAGGAAGCGCACGCTACAAACAAATAGAACAATGAAAAAAGAACATTAAGTTTTATGAGATAGAGTCCAATTTCAGAAAGCATTATTTTTCTAATCATGTTAGCTGAATAGTTCTTGTTTATAAAAAATCTAACCTTGTGCCGTAACAATAAGATTCAAAGTCAATTGGCAAGGGAGGTGTCATCTATCTCATATTAGATCAAATTCGTTCCGGAATGTTAATTTAATTAAAATTGGAACGTTTTACCGCGCGTGCCTCAAAGTGTTGCCACACGACTGGATTTTCGTTATTCAACTGTCACTTCATTATCGAAATTGAATTTGGAATGTTTCTTTTATTTCCAGTTTATCTGATTGCTTGTTTTGAGTATTTTAAGATTGAGCTGATTAGCAAGTTCATTGATCTTTAATTACTATGGAAGTTGATTTAATAACTTTGCTATTATACTTTATTAGTGATGCGAGTTAAAAAAAATATGTCAACTTTTCATATATCTACAGTAACTACGTAGAAGTAAAAATAATTTCTTTATTGCACTATTTGTATACTTAAAATATTTAATGTAACGCATGATTGCTATTTAATATAAAAAATCCATTTAAGAAGCTCAAAATATATGCATATAATAAAATGTATAATTATCCACGGTTTCGCTACAAAAAAAAGAACTACCTACTTTCTGGATTTTGTGAACCTAGGTAAGTATAAGTATTACCAACAAAAGAAACATTTAGAGATTATACTACCAACATTATTCAATTATCAAACTTCTCAATCAACTTAAAAAAACGATGGCTATGGCTTAAATTTATTTTATATATCATTTACTACTTTGTAAATTAAAATACCAATATTACATATTCCGTAATGAAAATTGTTTGCCGCTATTAGGTGGATTTAGTTTTAACGTACATACAATAATATGTGACTTCCAAATGTGAAAATAAATAATAGTAAATAGTTTTTATTTGATGAGTTACAGACAACCAAGATTTAAAATTCGTGTAGAGCTTTGTCTGAGATATGGCTTTTTTATCGTTTATATTATTTAGGTTTCGTTTTTTAAGCAATAGATAATAAGGGTTTTATATATAATTTTAATCATATCTTTTATTTTTCTAGATTTATTTTGTATATTTTTTTATAGTCTTGAGGCATTCAGAAATGTGAAATTTTTAATACATACATTTTAATTTAAAACGTAAGCTTTTTTTTAATTCCATTCTCAAGGTGGTTTCAACGAAATAAAAGTTTTCATTAAAAATGTTATTAGAACATTCAATTTACAAATTAACTTATTTCAGGATGTTTTATCCTACCCACAAACCAATAGGTCAACCATTATTTGTACATAACAATTATCGCATAATAAATTACGCCTGATAAAAGCCAAAATTGCGATCCAATTAATTAAACAGATAATACATTTGAAATGTTGATATATCCTCTATACTGTCAGTTCATGTAAGAGATAAGCGAAATGGCCACTAATAGCGGGCTCTCTGTCAACCATGTTTGTTTTTAAAACTTGTAATTATTCAAATTTGGAATGGCAGATGCGTTCGGATACGTTAATCGATTTTCAACGCGTATCATTTACTTTTGCGTTTTGTGAAGTTTTATTTACGCGATATGAAACCTTCTTGGTATAGACTTGAGAACTTTTTTTTTAATAATTATGCTTATAAATTGTTTATGGCCAATGTTATGACCAAATTAATTTTGTTCAAAATATCCTTTTAGTTTAAACCTTAATTCCTTCTAATAAGAGTATCAGTCTTAATTATATTTTTTGTTTCGAACAACAAAAAAGTTAATGATCTGTTTAATCACAATTACTAGATGTTTTTAAACTGTTTAATGACTCGTAAATGACATTGATATGATGTATGTTACTTCTAAATGATAGAACGGAGGTTTCAATGTTAATTAAGTTTTTAATATATAAAGAAAGGGTTTTGATAATTGCTTCTCTATTTGTCAGTTTATTTTTATTATATTAAATTCAATTAATAACCAAGGTATTGTGCCTTTTAAAAATTGTAATAAAATATTAATAATATATTTTTTTGAAAACATTTAAACTTTGTGACAATTATAGAATCAAACTCAATCAAAATCAATCTCTGAGGTACCAAAACGAAATGAAATTTTTAAAGAAAGTTTAAAAAAAAACAGTTCTTATATGATTGTGACAAAGATACAAAATAATTAGACGAACAGATAATAATTTAGTATCTACATTCCTTTGTTTAAAATTAAACAATTGTTATTATATTAAATAGTAGTTTGTTCGGTATACATTTTATTCACAAAGCTTACTATTACTGAACTTCATTTCACTTCAAATGTTAAATATTTTGAAATATCAAAGTAAATCATCATCATCATCATCATCGTGCATTTTTATTTAGCGAAAAAAAAAATTGTACAAAATGTTATTGAATTAAAATATATACAAGAAAATATTTAAAATCGATATTCTTGTTAATATCGATACCTACACCTCAAGAAACCGTAGTATTTCCATGATGTAAAAACTCTCAATTTTCTATCTGTTAAACTATTAACTATTTATGTATTATAGTGTGAGTGCATAGTGCTGTCTCTTTCACCAGCATATATAGTACTCTTTCAGGAATGTTTACAATTACGAAGACCTGAACACTCTAGTTCTGAAATTTCTCTAGGATATGCAAGTCTTCTCAAGTCGTTTTCTATATTTATAAAGGCTTTTTATATATTATTCATAGTATTGTATTTTAGTTTTAGCTTAAGAAATACTATATAAATATAGAATGAAAAATAAACCGATACGGGCAGGGATTCGAACCCGCGACTACTGGGAAACCGTCCCGTCCCGCTCTACCAACTGAGCTACTGTATCACTGTCCGCCTCGGTGAATTAAGCATTCTATATGTGATCGTCTTTATCGGGACAGTGGTGACATCTATTAGGTTTCTTTCGAAAATCCTAACCAATGTTTCTAACTTTGCAGTATAGATAAACATTGAAAAGATGTCACTACCGAAATTAATGTTTGAAAATATCTTTAAACATGTATAGCTATGTTAAGCTTATTTAAATTTATATAAATATAGAATGAAAAATAAACCAGTAGTCGCGGGTTCGAATCCCTGCCCGTATCGGTTTATTTTTCATTCTATATTTACATAAATTTAAATAAGCTTAACATGGCTATACATGTTTAAAGATATTTTCAAACATTAAGAAATCTGGTGTGTGTGCATGTACACACCTATGGTCATATATTACTATATATGTATGTGTATATAGATTATACTTAACTACGTCACATTGTATGGTATCGTTCGAATATAAACAAATGTCTTCAATCAAGAGTTTCTAATAGAGATCTCTAATATATAAGTCCTTTTTATTAATTGTCTTTGCTACTATGAATGTTTTAAAGTTAAATAAATAATATTAAGTATAGATATTTTTTGCTATCGCTACCTACCCTAGAATAGAATGCTGAACAATAATTGATGAGTGATAACGAGGGGATAGCGTGCTCTCGATGACTTTAGGAGTTAAGGGTGAGTTTTTTAAACTTTTTTATAATAATTATTATTTACTTTTTATGGATCTTAGTTTAATTTATTATATTGACGCTATTTTAAATTTCTTTTGGAGAATATATTATAAATAATCGTGCAAATTCTGTTTATATGCTTATATGATTGTGTGAAAGATTTTTTTTTATTATTGAAAAAATAATTAGCTTTAGTTTTTTTTTATTTTCAGCGGCTGAAACCCTTATAAAATTATTATACCAATATTATTATTATTGTTATTACACTTATATATACATGTAACATAACTGTAGATTGTTATATAAATATTATTTCCGAACAAAATATATTATTAAAGCTGTATCAGGTTTATAGCTGGTTATTTGACAATCTTCATAGTAAATATAATAATATATAGTCTGTGTGTTCCACCCTTAATAGAGATAGGTCTAATTCAAGATATTGGTCGTTAGCAGCCCATTATTAATAAATCATATTTTTACTTGGTTGCAAAATTAACTATGTTTTTTTATATTTTTTATGCAGTTTTTATTTAATATAACAACGCTTCCTTTGAGGGAAAAAATAATCCCTTTCTGACACATTTTACAATTATATAAAGGGCACAGAGTACACATAAACTGGGAAAACAATCTGTAGATCACAAAAAGTATTGCTTGGGAATCGAACCCGCAAACTTAACTTCAGTAATCGTCGTAACTATCAACTAGACCAACAGGCCGTGATATTTATTTTATGTATCTATACATTTACAATAATTATAGACGAACTTTTTACTCTTAATTTTTAAGTTTGGTTATATAAAACTAACTAAATAATATGAAAAAAACTTAATACTAAATACCATAAAACAATATTTCTGACTATAAAAACTAACTAAATGACGTCACTCTGTGTACAGATCAGTGACAAAAGTCATAAATAAAAGTGATGGCGTGCGCGCGCGCAGTAAATAAAGAATATCATTAAATTTGGGGATAATTATACGGATGATAATCTTTGATCTAACCGCGATGCAACGGACAGACGTGTTTGTATTGTTATGTTAATTAGTTTTTTAGTTGGAGCCCTAATTCTACTAAACTAAGGTTAGTCAAAATTCGTTAGTTAGTTGGGGTTTGTGTGTTAGGTAGTTTGACTGTGACGATTTTGATGTAGAAAATTGTATACGTTCATTTGATAAAATTAGTTTACGTACATTCTTAAAAACTGTAAAAAGATAAAAAATATTAAAAAGTTATTTTCTTAATTTAAAAGTTATTTTTGTTACATAACAAACTAAAATATATAAAAAGTCAAACAGTACTGTCCTGAAAATTAAATCTAAAAATACAGCAATAAATTAAAATTTCACAATTACTTACCTAATCAAAAATTCAACGATTAACTAAAAACGATTAATTTCCTAAATTGCATTATGCCTGTGCACACATTAACATACAGACGGATTAACAATAAATTAACTTATTAGATAAGGGTAGTTTACCCCAAGGGTAGTTCTTTAAGCTATTTAACGATTCCGATGATTTTTTTTTTGTAAAAAAAGTGACAAGGACCCAAAATATTCTGATTTTATATTAAATTATAATTTTGAGGGTGTGGGTTAAGCTACAGTGAGTCAAGCCACGCGTTTTGTATCTTTTAGTTATAATCAACATCTAAATAAAATTAGATTTTATTTTAGACTAATTCTGATCTAAGTGTTAACCTAATAACATTAATAATAATAATAATTGAGCATTAAAATGATTTCGAATTAATATAAAAAATATCCTAGGTATTTAATAAAATGAATTAACGACACTTTAAGAATTATAGTTATCCAAATTTTAGACAAATTCGACCTAGATAGAAAAAATGTTTTTTTTAACTTTATAATTTCATATTATTAGTATAATAATAATTATATAATTAGTCAGAAAGTAGCACAAACCAATCTCAGGACATTGCAAAGGTTTAAATATTTTGCCAAACGAATCTTTTTCATCCAGTTTCTGACGCTAACAGACTTAAACTTCTTTATTTCAGTAAATTAATAAATGTATTTATTAAACACTTTTGTAATATATGTATTTTACTGTTTTTCAGTTTATTAATTTTTTTTTACTGATCGTAAAGCAAAGTTTCTAGAACCGATAGATAAAATAGATACAATCTTAAAAACATTCTTAGAAATTTGAAATTAGAACCTCAGTTTTCTTCAAACAAAATATCATGTACAATTGAAGGAATTAGTTTTGACACATATGCATTATTTGATTAACGACCTTATTGCAATAGAAATATAGTTTAAATTAATTGCTTATTTTTTAAATATAAGGTGTCAAAGAGACGACAATCTGAATGCCATTACGCGTCACGTTTAAAAACATTCGATTCCAATTTCAAATTGTAACATAGGAGGACGAAAGTTTTGTTAAGGTTAATGAAATTTTAAAATAAATAAAAGGAGTAAAACATTTCTATTAATAGATATAATGTTGTTTAGAAAAGGTACTACATATATTATTTATCATTTATCTAATAGTTTATTATTCTTGTGAATTGTTAGTATTTTAAGCTTCCGTAATACGTATTTATCTTCTGAGATGGGTAATACATAAATTAAATAAAAAACAATCTAATCTCGTCTATTCTCAAGAGATTCAGCCTCAAGAAAAACTTAAAAACATCGGGACCCACATCCTATTCAATTATTACTTAAACTAGAATAAGGTTTTATACCGTGAAGCATTTAAAATAATATAATTTATATTTTTACCTTGCTCCGTATTATATTGCAGAGGAATACATTTATTTAAATTGTAAATCCTGTGCTGAAAATAATAAAAGGCCAGCAAAATTAACATAATATTTTGTATCAGCAATCAATTTGATTACTGTATTTAACATTGTACCGCTCGTTGCATGCGGTGTCAATTATATACTTGAAATACGTTTGCTACCAATAAATACATTGTTAACTGATCATTTGTAATATTCTCGTTAAATAAAATTATAATTGGAATGTTATTTATACTTCTTTCTCCGATCTTTTTTTAATTTTGAACTTGTATTCTATTTTAAAATTACTTCATTCATTACTCTAATAATAAAATATTTTATATCGAAAAACTTACGTGTTGCCAAAGAAATGGGAGTGTCGCCTGACACCTACTGATGTTTTGAAATTAGAACGCCGCATTCGCAACTTGAACCTACGAATTACAATTTAAAAAAAGAAGGGCCCTGTTTCATTCTTTTGCTTCTGTAAACCAAATTACTTATGCGAGAAATAAATACTGTTCTAATCTAAATTAGACCTTGTTTTCAAACATACAAGGATCGTATTATTAATGTTAGTGTGATAATAAGTTTGTCCTATCACACAAAAGCGTTTATTTTTCTCTTTGTCCAGTATTAACGCGTCGATTTGGGCGTTAAGTTCCTTTTTTGAAAAATGAATAGGTAAATACTATCGGGTCATATTGCAAAGCATTTAAGTATTAGGATTGTAATTTAAACATGTCATAGAATATAGAACTGTATACATTTTTAATAGGGTATGTTTTTAAATGTATAAATAAAAAGGAACAAAATGAGATAATAAGCTTACGATTATTATTTAAATAAATGAATTTAAATGCAACGATTTGTGAAATGTCTTCTCATATTCATTAAGATTGAATAATATTTAATCTGTATTCTATTAATTTTAGAAATAAGTTTTAGAGTGACAATTATTTTGGAGAGCAGATGGTCAAATGTCACAATTAAAACTAAAGGTGACAATTTCCCCTAATTCTATGTTTAATTGTCCTTCACATCTTATCTACTGAATTATTATTATGTTAATAATATGGGTTAGAATTTTATTTTTTAAAGTTCAAATGTCTATTTTAAACAAAATGTGTATTTTGTATGTTAGACGCCATGTTCACTTACGATATTATTACTTTCGTTTAGATCCTAGATAAAACCTTATTGTCTAGGTTATTAGCTTCTACCATCACCAAATTTGATTTGGATAATATGAAACATAATTCTATTATATAATTCGTATAAGATTAAATTATTATTAATATATTATCTATAATTTCCGCAACATTTATCAAAAACCAAAATTCTTTGTTGACAGACAGCTATGCCTGATACAGGGTTATTTGTAATTAATAAGCCATCTCTTGCAGACAGCCTCTCTACATCAATCCCAACAAGATTTGTTCTACGGCTTTTTATAAATCTTAATTAATAACACAAAAAAACGAAACAATAAAAAGTTTGCTCCCTCCTTTATTTATTACTCTGTATTTTGTAATAAGTACTTAAAAAGTCATGTCTGGGTCGAGTATGAGTCGGGCGCCATACCTAAGCTCAGTGTTAATGACAGTTCAGAGGCAGCAAATAAATTTTGTATGGGAAAACTTAAATTTTAAAAACTTTTAATTTCAAAAGGTCGTAGAACAAATGTTGTTGGGATTGATGTAGAGAGGCTGCCTGCAAGAGGTGGCCAACTAATTACATATAACCCTGTATAATAAACCTAAGATAAATATTAAATTTATGTTAAGAAATAGAAATCTAAGATCTGACCTTACAAATTCCTTTTTCTTTTAATACATCAGACACAGAAAAAGTATCAACTACAATTTTTTTATCAAATCGACGGTTCCAAGACTATTTGATCCCAGCGGATTTATAATACATATTTGGATTACAAATTATAATATTTGGAATTAGAAAAAACGCTGATGTTAAATAGACTTGTACCTATCACGATTTTTCAATAAAATGACACGTAGTCAAAAAAGTTCTGGAACCGTCAAAACATTGTTTGTGTATGCTTTTCATACAATTTCCGAAATAGTTATGTTCGTGTTATCCATCTCAATTCTCAACGGACAGACTGACGGGTTTCTAAATAGGCTATACTAAAATCTACTGCGGAAAATTTTCTTACGTGTCGCTGAAGAAAATTGTAAAGCGGCATAACTAATAACTTATTTTTATTTTTAATAAATAAACCGATACAGTCGAGAGACCGGGTAGGTCGCGGGTTCGAATCCTTGCCCTTATATATTTTTTTCAGTTTATGTACATTAAAATTATAACAAGCTTAAGATGGCTATAAGTTAACATGTTTGTAGAATATAGATATTTTCAAACATATTTGTCTTTCTATTTTCTTCTCACTCACACAGGATTAATGCTCATATGAATAAACAACACAACATACAAGACCTCATTATAATATTGAATTAATGATATAATTGAATTAATATCAACGAAACTAACAATGGCCTTAAAACAATTTTTTGGACAAGACTTGATACTATCTCCCCTCGCGACTGCTGATGATACGAACTTCAGAACATTTTACTTTTTATTTTTGGTTCTTATGAGAACCAAAATTGTTTTTGATTTCTTTAAGAAATATATATAAATTTTTTTTCAAGGTTTTATTTAACAAAAACATCGTAAAAATTATAAACATAACATTTTTTACTGTCCCTAATTATATACTTGGTTAACAAATAAAAAGAATATATTATTTAACAAAATTATTTTTAAATTATCAGTAAAATATATTCATTTAAAATGTTCCTAACTTCACAGTTTCTGTGCACACTAAACAGATATAATCTAACCGACTGCGATCAAAACATGATGTAATTGTGTTTTTATTCAAATAACGTTAGAATAAAGATAACGCATCACTTCAGACATTGCTTCTCGGAACAACAGCTTTTAAACTAATTGATTATTAAATATATACATTATATTTATAATATTATAATTGGGTACATCTGTTCCTAATGTAACTTCTAAAGGCTTGAGACAGACAGACATACTAAAAAGTATTAATATTAGTATATAACATTTAGTGTGTCTGTGTTTGTTCGAGTGTTTGTATGTGTGTGTGAATGATTTATAAAAATTGATAGATGACGCTATTTTTAAATTATATATATATTATATTTTTGATTGTCAGTTGTTATAAGGACAATTTTTTTTATTTTTTTTTTATTAAAACTTATGCAAAGAATCTCATGTTTCATCATGGTCGTGAAATCGTTTCCAGTTTATACATTATATAGTTTAGTCGATATTTATATATATCTAGTATATAAGACCGTCTGTCTATCCTCGTATGATAAAAGTAAATATTACTCAGAACAGTAAAATCCTTCTAAATTGAAACACCTACCCCTGAAGTAAACGAAAACAAATACGTGACACATACGTTACGATAACGTAACGGGAACGTAAAGTACGGTCCCACTAATGACTGTATAACTGATATTTACGCGTTGAAGTGAACTTCTGTTCCGGCAACGATATTGAATGCTGCAATAATAAATAATTATATAATATTTTAATTTTGAACTTTTATTGTTGGATTATTTTATTGTTTTATATTTTATTAAATAGAAGAAAAAATCAAGGCTTAAAACCTAACGTATTTTATTATATTCTCTATAAAGAATTACCTCTTTCATTCACGTGGAAAGCGAATAGGGAGCAGTGGGTAATAACTAAACTAAAGTGGTATTGCGCTAGCATTCTCTAGTGACGAAAGTCTTTTTTCCTTTATGAGCCTTAAAAAAGTATGTCCTATTCCAGACAACGACCTACGTGTATAAAATTATACGTTGTACGTTGGTAAGATTGGTAGACAAAGATACCAACATCGAATTATGTGTATCATTTATATAATTCGTAGGGTGTCAAAAAAACAGACATCAACGGGAAGTCATCAGAAGCCACGCAGTTCCAGTCAAAAGTAATATTCAACGAATAATAAAAAGTCGGGCGCAGTCATCGCAAAACGAATTAAAAGAGAGCTTCTAACAGTATGGTTTCGGCAAAGGATTGAATAAAATGATAAAAATGGAATATGATGGCTCTGTGATGCGAGTGAAGTGAGTAAGGACGGGGTTATCGATATCGATAGAAATATAATAGGAAAGAGATCTCTACTTTTTAGCCCATGGATACAGGGGGGTTGCGGAAGCACTGCCATCCTAGAGAAAGATAAAAAGAGGAAGGGAGAGAGTAACATCGTCTTGGTTAAAATGAAGTCCGTTTAAAGAGAGTAAAAATTAAGGAAAATTATTAAAACATGAATAGCTGGTAAATAATAATAAGCTAAGGCGAACATACGATGCTTGATCGTTTCCAAGTATTTTCGGGGCTTCTTCAAAAGCACAAGTCAAGAATAGTCATACAATTCACATAAATGTAAATCAAACATAATTTACAATAAGACTTAAGAAGCAAAACGCTAGTTTATGATTAGTTGTTCACAGACAATTGGTTGGATCACAGAAAGAACAAACCTGTAAATGCGGTTTATTTCATAAAACGGTATAATAAATGATTTAAAAGTATCGATACACATATAGGTACATCCCTCACACGTGTGCCCATCGTCAAAAGAATTAAAAAGTGGCGCTCCAAATGGGTTGCAAAAAATCGAAAGCTCAGCAACGTAACGTTATTACAGACCAGCTTTGAGTTCGGATTACTTTATATATACTATATAGTACGTATGTTTGTTGTATCATAGCATTCAATATCTTATCTATCAGTGTAACAGAATATATAGATAAGTTTATATTCCTATTCGTCCTAAGTAAAAAGCTATTTAAGTATAATATCATGGAATATAATATCAATAAAAAATTATTCCTATGAAACTATTAGTATTTCCTAACATTGGTAATATTAGCTAAATTCTTATTTTATTTTTATAACTAATTTTAATGTTTACATAATATAGCAATGTTTTGTTTTTACAACAATTACTTGGAGAAAAATATTTACTGCACAGATTTGAACACGTTATCATTTTATTATTATAATTTAATAATTTTAAGAAGAGAAAAAAGTTTTAAATTTTTTTTTTATGTGAAGTGATCATTCCTCCAAAAAATTCAAACTTGGATGAATGGATGGTCACTGAGTCCCATTTGGTTCACGGACCTTTGTTAAGCAATTGGAATGATTGAATGAATGAATTTTCATTCCCTTATTACCTAAATGTTATATTTGAAATTAAAGTAAGTATTTAAATTCTTATAGCTATATACAAGTTCGTAATTCGTCCAATCAGTAATTCGTAAAGCTATATACTGTTTGTAGATTAAGTTCACTGAAGTGTTGGAAGCGACTCATTTATTGAATCTTTGGATCAGTTACATGAACATGTTACATATAGAAATAAACTTTGCAGCAGAAAAAAATCCAGTTTCAATTTCAATATACTTTAGTAAAATTTAAACCAGTACATACCGTAGACGTCAGACCTTAAGTTTTATCTATTTATCTGTATGCATTAGGTATTTATAACTAACTTCTCACTGTTGGCTCTTGTATAATGTTATTTTATTTTCCTAATACTCAATCAAGTTATAGTTACTTGTGTGTCTATTATTTCCTAGATTTTTTCTCAAAGATGAAATATAAGAATTGTCTTGGGGCAAAGACGATGCCCTGATGAACCCCGAGTATACAAATACCATTTCACTCTTATGTTTTGAAAGTTTCATACTCTGTTTTTTTATCTTTAGTTAGTTTGAAAACAATATTATATTTTTTGGTACTAAAGTACAAAGAATTTTAGTGTGTTCAACATAATTGTTGTACATATGTCAAGAGCTTTTTAAAGTTTAGCTTTAGCTTTTTAATATATATTTGTATTTTTTTTAAGTCTTGTGGTATCTTTTACGTTTTATGAGTTTTCAATGCGTTTCTGATTTTCTGGAACTTATATAATATATCTTATCTTTGGTAGATTGGATAATATATTATTCCCTTTAATTATCAATGTGAATGTTTTCAACAGAAACCTTCCGGTTCTATGATTTTATGCGTATCATTTAATTGACAATGGTTTCTATAAAATAATTACGTGTTGTCAATCTTTAGGTATAAATTGCCGAATTCATTACCACAGTCTACTCTTTAAAATTATTTATAGGTATCTCACGAGTTCTACAGATTGAAATAAAACTATTTTTACGGATTTACCTCAAATTAAATTTTAAATTAACCTTTTAAATTAACATTTTAAATCATTGAATTAAATTTTAAATTAACATTTTAAATCTAACCCATTTCGAATGCTTTGCAATAATCGTGTTCATGGTAAGACGAGATGGAGGTGAGGAGACATCTGCAAGGCAAGTAGTCATCCTAAATTACTATCTAGAGTCGATCTAAGGCCGAAATTAGTAGTCGATCTGCAAACCGAGATTTTTATCATCATCTTACGATTGATACGTCAAGAATAAAATTACAAGTTATTTTTTTAGTAATGATTATTGATGATGATATCGGTTCCTAATTTCTTTAGTTCTTACTAACTTCTAGGTTGCCTTCAAAACTATACTTGAATAAAATTGTACTACTATACTATATAAAAATTTTAATATAAAAAAAAACAATTTGAAGATTAAATTTGAAGTTTTTATATACAAACATCGCCTGTCATAATGCTCAAACTACAAAACTAAAAATATAAACACTTTTGCTTCGGTAGAAAACAATCGATTCAAGAGCGATTTAAAAAAAATGGCAGACGCCACGAAAAAAAAGAAGCTTGTCTATGAACAATAGTTACCGACAAAGGAGTTACCGATGCTACTGAGATAAATAATATTTTATATTTATGGTACAATGTACAAGTAACGGCGGGCTTAAGTTTTGTTTAAACTTTTATGATTATCTATACCAACTAATATTAAGAGTTTGTTTTTGTTTGAACTTGATTTTTTGGATACAGCTGAGCTTAAAACAATTTTTTTCCATTTTTCGTAGACATAACATCAATCTGTAGCCCTTATTAAAATTCTTAAAAAATATATAAATCGTTCAAGTCTCATATTACGGCCGATGCAGATAAAACTATTTCCTCTACGTTCTTAACTAAATTACCAAAAGGTGAATCCTTTGGTAGCAGGGAACAACTAGAATATATGCATATTAGATGGAAAACTGTAAGATTACATCTACAAGGCTAATAGAACCTTTACGATACAATCACTAACAATCCGCTACAGTACCTCCCCTCCCCCCTCCGAGGGTGTTAAGGGTGTTTCACACGAGTTATTAGCTCCTTTGTCGAATGCAGCCATATTTTACGCGCCGTCGGCTCTGTGTGGGAGTGCTTCAATTTGTTCGTCTGACCGTTTTAAATCTACATTTGTATTATACATAAATGTTTGTTTAAATCTTTGATCTTATTTTTGGTATAATATAAAACATTCTTCTTATAGCTAAATAGTACTAATAAGATTTTAATTTCAAAGATATAATTTCATTATTAAATATTTTATTCAAATGGTTTATAACATGTCGTATGTTGTCACAAAGTCAATAACAGGTCACGGTTTCAGTTGTTTATGACCTAGACAATATAATGTGATTTATTAGATGTGACGTATATATAGGTCTCAGATTATTAATTAAAAACATTAAGAAGGATATATTCTGTATTACTTATAGACTGTATTGGAAGTTTATTTATAAAAGATTTATTATAAATACGATATGTATTTTTGATTTCAGGGAAATTTTAGTGCAGCACATAAGGGCGAGTGAAGAATTTTCATATATTTAATATAGGTAAAATACATTATCAGTACTGAAAATAATGAAAACAAAAATATGAAGGAATTTAACCAAAAACATGCAAAAACGGTAGACCAAAGGCTCTTCCACATGATTATTTTCAAATACTTCTAACGGGTTCCAACATTGAAATAAATATATTAATAGCGGTTAATTTCACAAAACTGGAATCAATGGCGCGGAAAATTGCAAATTTTATCTATACAAAGATGGCCGACAGTTGCAAAGCGCGCCAAAACCCTTTGGGATCTGTCAGATGGCAGATGGCGGTAATTTGGATTAAGACCATTTTGTTGACAATATCATTGTAATTTAACGAGCTGTGGTAATTGTTTTGACATATGAAAGAAATTTAAATGCTATATCACCAATTAGCTTCTGGACACGTTTGTTGTTATTTGTTATAATGGTCAGCCATCTTGGAATTTCAATCAAACATAAAGCCTAAAGGTATCATATTTCATAGTATGAATTCCTTAGTTTGAAGATAAGGTAGGTATTACCTAATGTTTAAAAATTCATTAAAGTGGTTGGTTATTTTCATGTTTTTTTCGGTAATGTTTAACTCGATTTCTATTTAATTCTCCCATTGTAGTTATGACGTTTCAAATACTACCTATATATTATTATACTGTAATTTTATAAATATCCATGGAGTTTCTTGCCGTTTTTTCTGTATGGACTTACCATTTGGAACCGTGCAAGTAAAGTTTGACTTATCAAAAGTGCAATATATGCCTATTTGATATAATAAATTATATTGGTGCTATTTTGGCTTTTAGATATTTATTGTATATATTGATATTTAGATATTTATTGTATTTATTGTATATATAATAATAAATACACATTATTATTGTGTATATACATATTATATTGTTACAATTATGCTACGCACATAAAATAACCAAGTCTGGAAAGTTGAAATTTGGAATTAAAATTATTTTTTTACATAAGCTTGAAAGCCCTAAGTGGTCGTACTAAAGAAGGATTTTCGGAAATTCCATACATAATATAGTATAACTTTGGAAAGTAGTAACTTTAGAAGTACAAGAGTTTCATAGAATGTTCTTAAATTAAATTTAAATTCTCGAGATCCTTAAAAAATATTTTTTATCATAAATACTGGTGAAAATTTAAAAATTAATAAAATTTCTTGGGTAAAAAAAAAATTGTGCCTTCAAAAATAAATATGAAAAAAAATATAAAAAAATGTCACTTACCGTAGATTCAGCGAGACATATATTTTATATACGAATATCTATTGTATTAAGTATACTAGAATATTAATATAAAAATAACTGTAATATTGACTCAAATACTAATATGATATGATAAGTGTGGTTGAGATCAAAATCATGTATCATCTCCGAGGGGCGCGTAATTGCAGAATTAAGTACCCTTATGTTGGTACACTGGTTTAATAAGTTTATTAATATTTTTGTTAATATTTATTACTTATTTTTTTATTAAGTTTAAATTATACACTTTCTAGATCTTTGGATTTTTTATTAAATAAACTTAAAAAATCGAAATAAATTATGTCAAATTACTTATTTATTTAAGTTTCATTATTTAATTGAAAAAGAGTCATAAGATCCCATGAAGATACTTAATTCTACAAACTCTAGATTAAGATCAAAAGTCATGCTGTTTCATAGAGTTTGCTCTCTCTGGTATCTTTTATCTAAAATTAGTTTTGAGCATTCAAAGATCAGACTAAACGGTAGATAAAAGCGAGGGCTAAAGTCTAAGTTTTACTAACTCTATACAATTCTAGACAGTTTAAAATGAAGACTTTCCCAAAAGACTATTAAACTGTAAAGTTAACAAACAAAATTAAACTATAAAAAAATATATATTAAATGTGTTGTATACTTTTGATATAACACTAACGTATATATATTTTTTAAATACAAAAGTTTTGTTTATATACCAAATACTTCTTAACTTAAATGTCATAATGTAAAGCATAGACAACATAAATGGTGTATGGTAGCACCAAACCCACCCCATGCATTCAATCATTTAACTAGTGTTTATAATCATTAAGTACTCAGATCCCCCATCCCGGGATCCAATCCCGGGACGCACATCGCGATCCCGCGGGATCACCCGATATGTCCATAAAATTGACATGTTTTGCCAGTTGTTTGAGCAATTTCGTTTGCGGTTTTTTTTACTTGTGTTATTTTTTTTAATAAATATGTCATATAGTATGGTTTGGTGGCCAGCTTTATAAGTCTATTGCTTTTTCTTGTTTATGAAAATGAAAAGTGTTTTTCTGTTGATGATGAACAGAAAAATATTTTTAAATAATTTGAGACAAGTTTATTCTAGTAACAATATTATATATTTAGTATAAAAAACTTATTAATGATATTCTTTCCTATAATAAAAAGGAACCATATTAAAATATGTATAAATAAAAAACTTTAAACATTATCAAATCCTTTACGATAGAAATCAATAATGCTGACAAAAAAAAAAAACAATCGGTATACCATCATTACATAACATACATAATTTTGCAGGATAACATCAATACAGATTATCCAGAAGCTTAGATGCCTTTAAAAATATAAAATTAAACAAAACTCGGCATGAAGGTCCAATTATCCTCCCCACGTATTGACCAGTAATGGAGTAATTACTGACAGATATCACGTGATCGCTTTGATCGTCTCTCTTTGATGTGGTCCTTACAGCCTCACTGAGTGGTTATATATATATTATCTATATAAATATCATGATTTAGTTAATGGTTCATATATCAACGTATATATTAACCAGTGTTTTATTTTATACATAATTTAAAAAAATTTATTATTATATATATTTTTTTTCTGTTATCCCTTAAAATAAATAAAAAACAATAAACAAATTTCATTATATGACAAATATAAAATTCATTCATTTTTACTCATGTTAGAAATATACTTATGTATATTATTTTGATAATGTTTTAAACTATATATTTAATTAATCGCAATTAGAAATCAAACAACATTGGTTCGTATAATAACAATTGTTTGGAGCTCAATCAGTCGGAATTCGAGCCGGTTCCAAATTCAAATTGTTAAATACGGAATCAAATCAAACCACTGAAATGAAAACAAACATCTCAATTCAAATTTCGAGACGGCTTATTCTAAATTCAAATAGACAATGATGGCTGAAGAGGCACATTAGAGATTTGAAAAGGCAACGTACACTGAGCTTACTTTTAAAATTAATTTAATCTTTTTATATCATATAGGAATAGTGTAAATCTTAAGGGTTTTTAAAATTTGTAATATGTAGTGTTAAAATTTGATTTTTTATAATATGTATTAATACTTTGGGTTAGTAATACTATTAAGTCTGATACTGATGTTGTTTTCTTCATTAGCAAACGGCTAAACTATTATTTCTTAAACATGATACACATAGTGTTTTCTAAAATTCAATATTCTAAATACATTTCAAGAAATCCGAAGTAAATTTATTTTAATTAAACTTATCTTACAGAAAGCAACCCTTAACATATTACAATAAATATAATAGAACACGTCAAAACGGTCTGTGTCCGTCGCACCTAACTGGACTATTACACGACCAGTTGGCCAAATGGCGCGAAATCCGACCCTCGGACAAACACAAAACATTGGGGCGGGAGACACAGACTATACTTACAGAGAGGTCACTCTTAGATTAAGGTTTTGTGTCTAAAATGGACGGTAATTGAGAAGACAGTTGATTTTAATTAAAATATATTCCATTATACGCAATATGAAAGAAAAGGGATATTTGTCTTAAAATATAATTAAAAAGACACGCAGAACTGTCATTTTTTCTAAGATATAAAAAAACAACGATATAAGTTGACATAGTATATAAAAAAAAAATTAAAGTTAAATCTTGTACATGTACAAACTTGCGAATATTCCAACTTCTCGTCTCTCCTCTTTGCTACATTAGGCCTCCAGAGCGCCCGCGGGACAAGTAATGGCGCTCCGCTAATGGCCCCGACACATATTTTCAATTCATTCCGACCTATTAGTGGTACCCCGCTTTATTACGGATGATTTTTTTACGATTATTATCTCATGTGCTTTAGTTTACTTAACAAATATTTACATATATTTTAAATTACAATACATATATTTTGTAAATAAAATAAAACATAATCAGTAAATATCAAATAAGCCAAAAATACTGTGCAGATTTTTATGTGACTGTCACAAAGTGATACATTAAATGTATAATTTATTAATTTTGTTTGTTGTTGTTTTGTAAAGTGTGTATCTATTAGGTACGTAATGGCCGAGCAAAGTTGAGGTTCCTTGTTAGTATATTATAAATTATCTTTATTACTACTATGACACACGTGTACATAAATAACGAGATAGCAATCAAAATAAATTCGTTTAAAAACCTTATTTATTCAAAACAATATATTCCTGCGTCATTTATTTGCCGCTAAATTGTAATAGGCTTAATGCCATTAAAGTCACACCCAGTAGTAATTTTATTCATAAACTCTAATTGACATGGAAACTGATTCATATAGACTTAATTACACACCCTCTGCGTGTTTTAACAACGAATTACTTTTTTAAGCACTCGACAATTCATCTTCATGCGAGCTTTTAAAAGTCGCCATCAAAGATTATTAAAATATACCAAAATAGGTTTTATATGCTCGTAATAAAAGCATCTCTTTCGAAGACATGTGACCTTTCGGTTCGAAATTCAAACGGACCATCTGCCACCACAATGGGCACTTACATGCGCACTTGGAATGCTTTTTTGAAAATCGAATGTCATTTTTATATTTAATCGAATCTTGACTCCATGTGTCAAAGAATAAGGTTGAAGTTTATTTGACGCCATCGAAAGGGTCTCCCCGATTTTATTCGGTTTAAGTATAATGAATCGTAAATTCGATCTTTGACACCTTTTTCATTTGGATTCGGGACTTACATTTCTATGATTGTATGATTACAAAATATATATATTGAATCTTATACCAACTACAGTAAGGTTGAATTTCGTTTGATTTTTACAGTGTGTAAATTAAGACATGTCTATTGAGCTATTCGATAGTGATTTGAAGGGTGACTGAAATGATTTTCGGCTGAGCTTCATTCTATTTGGTGATGTAATTGTATTCTGTTGTGATGGAGAGCATATTTGTTATTTTGTTGAATGGTCGTAATAGACAAATTAGGTTTCATTGATATTTTCTTAGTTTTTAATTACAATTTATATTTATATAGATTTAATACGTTGAGTTTGTTTTTGATTCCAATTTATATTTATATAGTTTTAAAATATTGAGTTTGTTTTTGATTACTTTTTTTTAGTAATATGAGGATTAAGGTTTTAATAACTTGCTATTTCATATTTCAAAGCCAAATTGTAATGAAATAGGACAATTTCAGGTGAAAGTAGGTACGGGCTTACCGCGGATTAGTTGCCATCTGACAGTTACTAGCTGTAATATTACTGAAATATTTAATATTTCGCATTGCATTATTAAATATATGTAATATATTTAATCATCTAACGATTGGGTATATACTAGAAACATCGGTTTTTATAATTAGACACTTTAAAAGAATAGAAAAATAATTAAAATAAAAATAATTATTAACCTGAGATTAAGGACTATAAGAGATAATTGAAAATAAATGAACTTCCTAATCTAACTAAATCGAAATTGCCTATTATCTTGGTTTAGAATCAGAAAGATATCTTTATAATCTTTTAAATGTTAGAGCTTTAGCTTTATAGAGCTAGTATTAATCTGGTTGGAATTCTAGTCTTGTTTTCAGTACTTTTATTTGAATTTTATTTTAATTACACATAAATATGACTGTAAATCAATAATCAATGCTATGAAAAAAAATTATAAGTTATCCATGGTTTCTTGTCGGTTTTCTTCATTGATCTGCAACTAGTGCCTGACGTAATATAAGTGCAAAGATTATTAAAAATAAAAAAAAACATTGAGATGATTTTATAATGGCAGTAATATAAACTATTTAGATAGATAAATAGATAGATAAGCACTTTATTGCACACACAAATTTAAAAACAAAATAAAATATGCAGCGGAGTTCTAACATTTAAAAATAGTATGCAAAGGCGGTCTTATTGCTAAGATCAATCTCTGACAGACAACCTTCAGGTGAAAGAACTTAAGTAGAGGAGAATACGGGATTGTGCGATTGAGGAGAAATAAATAGTAAAATATTAGTTGTTAATTGCTTATCCAATTGACGAATGGTAGATCCAAGCTGTCAACGGACAGCGAGTAGCCGCTCTGTGCGCGCGAAATGGTGGATCCGACGCCACTCGCCCGCGGCGCGCGGTACGGACTACATATTTGAATTTGGAACACTTGTTTTGTTATTTTAATTTTAGACGTCCTTGAATTTCGAATTAGGAATACTTTTTATCTATTTTATTTTCTCTACAAATTTCAAATATTGTTTTTGGAACTGTTTCTTTTTTTATTAAAATTTGGTTTTTTCTTTTTTTAATTTAAGCATATGCTAGTAAAGACACGGAAATACTTATTCATTAATGGTTTTGTAAGAACAAGAAATAAGAGAAATGTTTAAAACTCTTCTTTTTATGTTAGATACGATAAATCTTTAATACTAATTTCCGAAATTATTAAAAATAACTTTCAAAAGTATTCTACAAAACAAACCCTCTCAAACCTTTCACGGCTAAGTGTATATAATTAAGTATTTCCATGTTATCTAGAAGCTGGGCGCAGTGTACACAGTGCTATAGCCAGAGCGAGCTTGATTTCCCAGAGGCACGCGACGCGCCAATCACAGCTAGGGCTGGTGGTTTATTTATTTATTTTATATCGTTTTTTAATAAATGCTCCTGAAAAGGAATATTATTTTCAAGTTTTTTTTTTTCAAAAATAATTTTTAGAATAAATTTCTAAATCCTAAATAAATTTATTGGAAATTATTTTAAAACTCTTTATTTATTATGATGTAGAAATATATTATGATGTAAATATAAAATAAATATAATAATGCAGTTGCCAACCCTATCTAATATGTCTCTTAATCAACACCTCAAAGGTGGCTCCAAACGATTTCGCGTCCTATATACTAAAATAGAAACAAGAACTTTTGATATTCAGATATCATATTCGTTTTAGACTGTATTTGTATATTTCAAATGTTGGATGAATTGAAGATTTGTATTTTATATTTCGATAATATTGTATGAATTGGTGATGTATAATTTTAAATTTAAAAATATAGAGTACTGTGTTGTTCTAAATTAAAACAAATCTTGAGTAGGTAGGACTAGGAATATGATTTTTAATGTTTAAAAACTAGCGAAGCAAATGTTTTCATTTAATTCATTGTATGATTAAACAAGGTTACTTTTGTTACGATCGGTCTTGAAATAAATATTTGAATAATGATATAATAACCTGGTTATTCTTAATATACAAAAATATATATAAGTATACATAATGAACGATCTAAATAGTATCTGCGTCATATAAGTTTTACTTTTATAGAATAAATGGCAAAAAAAACTTACACTAAAGAATACATTTACTCTGCCCTAGCCCAATAATGTGTAACAACCTCATCTCAAACTATAACACGCAATTACAACCTCCTTCGACATATTTTAGCGGTAAAAATGACATTTCTTTTTTTTCATCCAATGATTTTTCCGCTCCACCACACTCGCGGATGACTGCGTTCTCATTTAAGCAATGGCATTTGACGGGTGTGCCTTTGTCGACGAGAAAAAAAAAACAATTTTGTTTATGCTCCATTTTTGATTGAAGCCTTGGATACAAGTCTTTTGGAGAAATGATTACTATTGATTGTACTTTTATATTTTATTATAATTAAGTAGAATTTTTATATAACAGGAAAAGCGTTGGTTTTTTCTTATATTAAAATAACCCTGCAATATCTTGAAGCTTCTAAGCCAAACTGAAAACGAATTCAACTAATACTAATATTAAAAATGAATTGCTAAAAAACCTAAAGATACAGGCATATAAAATTACAACCACAGACGCAAAAAAAAAACAAAAAAAAAAGTGTAAATATATTCAATGAATAAATATAATAACGTCGCGAAACAACGCAACTTTATTAATCAAAGTATGGAAAAACAGAAATAATCCAATATCATCTGAAACTCATTAATATTTATTGAAAAAACTGTTGGAGTCGAATGTTAAACAATTTCTGTTATACGACAAGTCAGGTGAAAGGATGACATATGACATTACACTTATTACATGCTAATATAAACCTTATTGCAAGTAAATAAGAAGCAATATTTTATTCTGAATATCATAACCTAAGTTGGTTTGAATACAAATTCAATTTGCGTGTGAATTGACAGCGATTGCTTCTTATTGCATTGTGATTAAGTTGCTTTTGGATTGATTTTATACTTTGTGATAATTTAGTTTTGTGACATGATAATACCATTTTTCGTATTAAAACTTGTCCGAGACTACTCCCAAGTGAAATATTGAAGGAAATCATACCTATTATAAGTGTTAGATAATACATTAAAAAATATTTTCAAATAATTGTTTGCTATTGATATATTATTTATTGCTATGAAAAATCGACATATTCAAATATGTTTAAGTGGAATTTGAATAATAATTGACATTTAAGTACTGTTTTCATACTTTTTTCTTATCTGTGACTCTGTGACAACGCATACTTTAATTTCATTTAGAATATAATAATAAAACATAAAATATGTTACGTAGGTGTAAGGTCACTTCTATATTTGTGTGTGTAACATGACGTATTGCAATAAATGTTATTAGGAATCACCAACAAAATTAATCTTAATATTGAAACCCTTAAAATAAATTAAATAAGCTAATGCAAACATGCTATCGATAGCTATGGCTATATTATATATATATTTTTTTCAATATTTAAATATTCAGTTGCTTTTACCTCCGACTGACTCTGTTCGCCTTCCTCCCCATTCTCACTCATATAACAAAAATAAGACGGAAAGAAACGCAATAACCCATGACTAAGTACAACAAATTACGCCAAAATCCGACCAGTATATTACGCATTATGGACATACATATAAAAAACAAAAATTGTAAACCTATTCTACATCTTAAATTAAGAACACTCGAAAATATATATTAAAATATCTTCAAGTCCATGAATATCATTCTCCTTTCTCACTATTAATTAATATATGTGTGTGTGCGTGAAAAAAATATAATATAATATTTATACCTAGTTTTGCCATATATGTATTATATATATTGTAATAAACAATTTTTTTTTTATTGCCAATAACATTTATTACTTTTACAGTGTATTATTTTAATACACAAATATAAAACAATTAAAATATAAAATCTTATTTGAAGTGGTGTCCATTGGCTGCAATACAGTCCTTTAAACGTTGAGGCCAGTTATCAATAGAAGCACGCGTTCTTTCCATGGGGAAATTCTTCACTGCCAATCGTATGGATTGTTTTAGGGACTCCAAATTATCACGGTGTTTAGAGCAAACTGTACTCTCTAAAACTGACCAATCATAATCCAGTGGATTATGATCAGGACTAGATGACGGCCAGTCTTCAGCTCTGATGAAGTCCGAGACGTTCGCGTCCAACCAAGACTGCGTAGACCGAGCTTTATGACCCGGCTCCGAGTCTTGCTGGAAGGACCGTACTTGGTTATTGAAAATTGGTGCTATTAAGGGGCTTAACTATCTTCTCAAGAATGGTATCTTGATACACTTGTGCCGATGTTTTGATACCTTTTTCACAAAAATATGGCTCAGTCACTCCTTTATAGCTAACACCCCACCAAACCGTCCGTGGAGTCGAATAATTTCAGGATTTCTTCGAATTCTTTCCCCTGCTTCTTCTGCCACCTTTTTCGTACGAACGCTACATCGACGACCAGATCTTTCTCTGTAACAAACAGAGGAAGTCTCATTGTACCTATAAATAGCCCGGTACACAAAGATTTGACTAATACCAAATGTATGGAGAGTTTTAAAAATTGCATTTGGCTCCATACTTACTTTGTGTAATACAACACAGCGATTCTGTTCTCTTCATCACCCCACTTTATTTTTATATCGCAAAATATTCTACAATGTATTGGCGCCAAAATGAGAAAATACAATGAACAATCATATAAAAATGACAGATTCCAAATTCAAATGTAATATTTTTTTATTTTTAATTGTAACAGTATTTATAGCCAAACTAAGTATATATTATATTATACATTTTTTATTCTATATTTATATAAATTTAAAAAAGCTTAATATGGCTATATGCATGTTTATAGATTTTTTTAACATTTATTTCTGCAGTGACATATTTTCAATGTTTGTCTATACTGCAAAGTTAGAAAAATTGGTTATGATTTTCGAAAGAAGTCTAATAGATATCTCCAAAACATAAAAAACATTTTTCATTCCTTTAATAAATTGATACCTTGACAGCTAACTTTAAATATATATTTTATACTTAGTCAAGAATTTAAGTTTAAAATAAAAAATAAACATTTTCTTTTATATTTTCTTTCACCTATATTTATTTTCCCGAAAGATGTCTACAAGGAAAATGTTTTCTAAAATAAATCATCAATCTTAAATAAATATAGAATGCTAAGATCATCAAAGTGATTACAACCACGATAGCTCATTTGACAAAGCGGCGGAGACGGACTACCTGTGGTTGTCGATTCGAGTCCTTGACGCATTGATGATTTTATCTATATTCATGAAATTTGATGATAAAGAAAAAGATGTGATAAGCTTGACAATTAAGTTAAATATTTACTTGAGAATTTCTTGACAGCGACTTCCTCAACTTCTCCAAACTCGACTGAACTAATAAGTCTTCTATATCACTTAAAATTACCAATTCATATATAAAAATTATAACTCAAAGAAGTTTTGTAAAAACGAGAGTACTTTCTAAAGTAACAAATATCATGAAGACTGGGACCAATATTACCAAAATCCATCCAGGACCAAAAAGATATGACAAAGTATTGAAGAAAAATATTTTTCTTTAATATGTTGAATATAATTTGCCTCTGCATTTTTTTTATTATTTATGTTTAAAATTTAAAAAAATATATAATATAGTCATATTTTCCAATCACTATTTTTGCAGTTTATAAAAAGAATTTTATTTCAGTTTGTTAAAACTTTATTTTAGTATTTTAAACAAATAAGTAAATAACGATATATCTATTTTTTTTAATTACAAACCTACTACAAAAAAAATAGTTATTTGTATGTTGTTATTTTTTTACTGATTTCATCGTGTTTTTAATGGTTTTTTTTCAGAGATTTTATATAAGACAGATATATTAGAATTCGCTCTTACTCGTAGTAGCAGCAGGTAATAAAAATTTGGATGTTTTATACATATTCATAATAAAATGTTATGATATAAGTATTTTTCTATGTAAAATAACCTACATATGATATATTCAAAGGATACACTAGCAATCATGAAATATACAATAATTTAGGAGCTAGTTTATAGGAAAATTCTCGAACATTCCATAAAATATGAAACAATTAATTATTCATAATATATAATCTTTTAACACCGACAATGCTTGATAAAAGGACTGTTAATCTAACAATATTCAAATAGATTCGCAAAAGCAATCAATCAGACACACATGCATTAAAACCTCCTTTCCAATTACGACCCCAGTTATTTCGATCGGGCAACACTAAATTACCGAATAACATGTTGACGACAAAATGCTTTTCAATCTCTACTAACAATATTCCCCCAAAAGGAGGCCCCTTTTGTACAGTGGCCCCCAAATGCCAATCTGAGAAGATTGCTTTTTTTCTTTTGTTAGTTTTCAATACGTGTATGTAGCTCTGAACTCAACGAGGTCCTTTGTAGGTGATTAAATATGGAGGTCTGTCAAAACGTTCCCGCAATGTTTGTGTATTCTCTATGGCTCCCGCAACAGAGCATGAATTTGAATGACAGATGATTTTTGGCGGCAAATGTTTTTGCAACTCATAAAATACGGATTGGTTGTTTAATGGTTTCTTGATTCGCGTACAATTTATCCGGTGATTAAATCTATGCTTTGAGTGCTCTCGTTAGACAGTAATCCGCGTGTGGGTTATATGACATATTTATTAATACCTTAATAGATATCATAGATTTGAATATTAAATTCATGATAGTTGTATGTAATATAATATAGCTATAAAGTTTTATTAGACTCTATATTTAACCAAAATACTGCAATTAATAGAATATCCGATTCCAGTTATTTCAAACAAAATCAAAAGGCTAGTTATTCGTTAAAAAATTTGAACATTGAAACAGAAGGCGCCTTTTCATTTCTAATTTCAAAACGTGGCAAATTTGATATTTGAATTGAGAATTTTGAAAGGACTGCGAGCGCACATCGGTTACACGATATCGAAATGATATTGGATTCGACATTTTAAAAGTAACGATGTTGTATATTCCAATAAATACAAATATGTCTCTTATAAAAACAAACGTAACATAAATGTGATCGGTAGCAAGTTATATTTATGTGTCAATTATTTAAATTTTATAAAAAAAAAATCGTTTCAATATAATGTAAATTCAACCCGTCTCCGGTCCTCCAATTTGTCTGATTGACGTTCAGTTCGATTTACAAACAGCTCAAAGACCTCTGTGCTACAAATGAACTGGAAAAGCTGTGACGGAACTGCATATGCGATTTAGAAACACACACAGGTGTTTTACACACACACACCAACAATTATGTTTTACACAAACTCACACACTCACACAGGTATTTTACACAAACACACACACACACAGGTGTTTTACATTCAAACATAGAACAAACGGTATAAGATACCAATGTTTTGAGGGAAATTCATTATTGTAATAAACGTTTAGCCATTAAAACTTTAATTTAAAGAATGTATAGTAAATATTATTTTTCCTTTGTAGTTAATGGTATCAATTTTTTTGTTTTATGTTATTGTATGTTTCTAAATTTCTAAATAGTCACCAAAAACACACCAAAACACCAGACATGTCCTAAAACAATCGACAACCGCAGAGCCTTGGGAGCCCGAATTCCTATATCCTTTATTATAGGACAGAACAAACTAGCCCTTATATTTATAACAATAAGAGCGAATGTCACGTATATTTACCTGAATACAAGAACCACTACAAAGGAGACGTAGATTTCATCAGAGTACATTTGTCTTTGAAATGTAGAATCAAATTTGAAAATCGAACGCAAAATGTGTCTTTGAATTCAAACAGAAAATCGAAAACAAATGGTAGAACATTGAATTTTATTTGAATTTGATGCCTAAAAAAAATATTTTTTTTTATTAAAAATCTCAACATCTTAATCTGGCGTTATTTTATATTCAATTCAACTGGGTTAAGTTAATCAATTTAACATATTTATTTTGCCCATGAAAATATATAATAAGTTAGCTAATGTCAAATCGCTTCTAGCTCTTTCTTTTACTCTTTTTATTATAGTTCTGTGTAATTTTATTAAACATATCATATTAAAATCTTAAATAAATATTGTTAATTTACTAACTATGGTGATGGTCTAAATCTTTATTCAGTTTTAAGAACCCGGATAGAAAATAAAAATTGCCGCTCAACAATTTAAAGTGATGCTCTTATGACTGACTGGCAGAGTTCGAATCTTCAAGATTGCCATAATTTAAAAAAAAGAAGAAACTATTGCCCTGTTTAATTCTATATTCCATTAAAAAATAATAATTGTGCTCCTGGCCCCGAACTTCAAATATGTCGGTAGATAATAACTAAATATTACCTATCACATTGAATAAATATTAGACATTTATTATTAACTTATACATCAGATAAAACATAACTAATTAAATATCAACGAAGATTATCAAATACATGGCCGCCATATTACGCAAGTCTCATCAAAGTTCGATATCAAGTGTAAAAGTTAATAAATAAAACGCTTTTGAAAACTAAATATAAAGCTAAGGGTCTAACTTTAAGATGGAACCCGACCCAATTTGTTTATTACACGAAAACATTCCGAGGGGACGTTTTGACAGTTGCAACAAATAACATTACCATAGATAAAGATAACATACCTATCTTTATATATATATATTTGAAGAAATATTTTGATGGATTATTTTTTATTAAAAATATATGTGAAATGTAGATGTAAAATAAAACCATAAAAACAAACATAATACAGTAATACATAATATATAAAATAGCCGTCTCTAGACATAATTTTTACCTTTTTAATTAAATAGTAGAACAAAACATTAAAAATAGAAAATATAAAACCTCCACCGTAACTCTTTATTCTAAAAATCTAATTTGGAATTAAAGTGATAAGCATTTATGAAACATTGGAAATTCAAATTTTGTCAAGTAACATCTGTGTTCATCATTACTCTAAATTCAAATTTGGAACACGGATACAGGCGATAGCATCTTGCGGGCGCGTTAATCGTAATTACGAAGCTCGCCTGATTAGCGCTCTTATAATTACTTAAAATTTACTTGTGACTTTCTTGCTTTTCCCTTGGGTTGGAAGCGATAGCTTAGTATGGACACGTCATATGGTATGCGTTTTTTACCAAAGCATTAATTTTATATACTTATAGTAGAATAATAGTAAAAAAATAAATGAATAAAATGTTTTAGTTTAATAGAATTGAACAGTACCAGATTAACACGGAAGTATATCAACATTATTTATTTAAATTATTGCATTGGCGTAATGGACCAAACACTGTAAAGATAGTCATTGACACTAAACCAAAAAGTATTTTTTTTCATACTAAATACAACATTTACTATAATCCGCCAATCCGCACTAATCCTCCCCTTGATAAGAGGGGGAAGGGAGTGAGGGGGCGTATGATATAACATTTAGCGTTAAGCAGCGTCGGCCAAATTTGCGGGAGACAACATCTTAGCGTGGTACAGTAGGTTAGAAAAGTGCTTAATATCAAATAAAAGAAATGAAATTTATATGCATAAAACGGTTTTTCGGTCTGGGATTAAACAGTTGTATAAATGCGCAGGAGTCAATCTTTCCTCTCACTTTACCTCTAAAATATATTTTGTCACACCACATACCCTATAGCGCTTTCGGTTAAAAGTATGAAATCTCCTATAAGCATTTCTTTGCCCTAATAATCAAATTATTATATTTTTATATTATATTTATGTTATAAATATATACGCTGTTAAATAAACCATACCTAAGTGTTGTGTACGCGATTGTATCTCATATTGTAACTTAGCTCTACACCTTTGAGATATTCTTCTAAAGAGCATGAATAAACTCCTATACTGTAACTGGTAGTCTTGATATTTTAAAATAATATGTATTCCATACTTTATAAAAAATATATAAAAAGTATACATATAATTAATAGCATATAATTAATTACTACAAAGATACATTACATTACCTAGAAAAAAATGTAAGTAAGAAAAACTAAACAGCAAAATAAAAGAATAAATAAAAATTCGTTTGACAAATCAACCCTTTTTTAAGAAAATGTATGTAGCACTCTCCGTAGCGTTATTGTAGCAGTGCTACGAAATGCTACAATAACGCTATGATACACACTTTACCATACAAATTTTATTTTTATATTATTATTCTGATAAAAAAATCTATAAAATTCTGATAAACACAAAAGGTATGTTATTTCGAAATTCAAATATTTCCTAAATTATTTTAGTTTTAATAAACAGCATATTAAGAGTAGTTCAAAGAATATTTTGTGAGTAACCGAAAATAATTATTAATAATTGAAACTACATAGGTAGATTTATGAATGTCCATATAAATCAAATAGAGATTCTTTTTTTTATTTTAAACATACTATATAAGTTATATTGTTTTTTGTCCTGAATTGATAAGTATTAGATGACATACACTCGGATGGAGAAAACAAGACGAACAAATATTTATCTATTTTTGTTTTCAATATAACCGTGTCCCCGTTTGTCATTTCTTATATTTTTTCAAGTCTGATAATTTTAAAAATTCTAAATATCATTAAAGGTCAGTAAATTAAGTTTCTTAATTCCTTAATATGTATATATTTGATAAGAATAAATATAATAATAATGTACCAAAGTATCAAGATGTATCGTTCCACGCAAACACCAAACCTCTTAAATGAAGGCGAGTCGAAATAAATAAACTTGTACATCTGAGGGGCTAATTACAGACAGACAACGTTTATAAGGGGTTACTTGTGTTACACCGATAATAATTAATATAAGTATATAATATCATCATTATGACCTCAGTTTTATAAATATAATATATATAAATATTCATTTATTTATTTAATTTCTTTTTCGTATTTAAGACAATGATATAATGATTAATTAAAAAAAATTAAGATTTTCAACGAATTCATTTAAATCAAAATTTATAGATTGGAAAAAATCTATATTCTCGTACATTTTATGTACTAATTGTCATTTTTCTATTGTATTAGATAAATAAAATTGGCACTATTTTTGATTTCGCTAAAATAACATGAATAATGTAAAATCCCAGTTCATATTCCATTTAAATTCGGAACGCAATTCGAAATTCAAAATCCGGAAGCGTTGATCGGGGAAGGAAAAGGCGGGAAATAATTAGCCGTCCCGCTCTCAGAGCCGCAGGCGAAGGAAGCTCGCCATACAGCCGCACTGTAACTACGGAGTTTGTTATTCAATTTGAATGTGGAATTTTTGTTCAGTGTTACAAATAATGTGTTTTCGAATTTGTTTAAGGTAACTTTAAGTATGTTTATTTTTATTATTGGGTTTCTATAAAAAAATATTAAATTAATATTTGTTCAAGTTAATAAAGTCTTTGGTAAATTTTGTGAAAGAAAATTTATTAAGAAATGTATATTTGTCATTGTTTTTTATATTCATCCCTTTTTACTACTCGTTTTCTATTCCCATAATAGTAAGGTTTGTAAATTTATGAGGGTTTTAAGGTATTAAGTAGATCCATAGTAAATATAGTTAGGGTTCCGTAGTGAATTTTGGGCTTAAAAAAAGTATTTTTATATAATACAAAGAATAATATAAAGAAGATAAAGATTTGTTTATAAATTCAAAACATGTAAAGTAATTTGAGTGTAATATATTTAAAAATATATATTCTAACAAAATGTATAGACATCTTGTATCGAAGAACCATCTCATATGACAAAAAAAATATATATACAATATCTCAAACGAATTGGTCACGTATCCGATCCCATTTACGTCTTCAATATCTCATATGGCAACACGGGGAAGGGAGTCACAAAATGGCCTTATTATCTGTGCTAATAAAAATTCAGCGCGCGAAAATTCCCGCACTCTGATTGGCCGGTGCTCCCTCGAGGCAGCTCGTGATTGGTCGGTTCATGTTTATCTCATTTTCAAATTAACTTTCACTGTCGTCTGGTTAGCCCTGAATTTATTTATTTTGAGGTTTATTTTCTCTGAAAGTGTTGATGATATTTTGTTTTATATAACACGTTCGATATGGATACCCGGGATTTAGTTTTAAATGGCTTCGTAAATAAATAATTTTAAAGATAGTATATGTCCCTAATATTCTTAAATTTTATTTTAAGCCATTTTAAATTTAAAATTAGTAAAAATATAAATTCATGTTGTATTAATAATATTTATACTTATGTTTTATTTATTATCGGTGTGTTACTTTCCGTTAATAAGAACGAGAGAATAAAAAGATTGAAGAATGATTATACATCTGTCGAGTTACTTATTATATAAATTTCCAAATCTTCTCTGGTAAGCTTCACACTTTTACACAAATATTTATAAAGTATTTTATAAAAACCCTTATAAAATAACACCTGATTTACCTCAAAGCCTTTCACATTACGACTAAATTGGAACGCGGGGTGTAACCCCCGCTAGGAGTCAGGTAATTTGCCACTGAATCTGGCAACACAGCTAAACGGCTATTTTATGATGCTCCGTAAATCTATCCAATTTGTAGGTAGAATTGAAATTGTATTTATAGACAGAATTTACTAAAAAAGGAATATTTTCACTAACTACCCTCTATTACTAACAATCTCACCACTAAAAGTTGGTTTTCTAAATTGTAAGCGTGTGTAAAATGTTCTTTAGTGGCAAAAAACTTCAAGAGCTCTTCTACTGAAGGGGTAAATAATTTTAAGGGATTTTAGCCATTATTGTATGCCTAATAAGACAAAAATATTACCAAAGGGGATCACACTTGAGTATCATATATGTGGCACGCGGCGATAAACAATATACTTTTTCACAGTTAAAAATACTCTTAATGCACTTAAATAAATTATACTCAGGCATTTTGTATTTTAATTGTTAAGTAACATTGATATTTTAAAAAATCTATAGTCTTGTATAATATATGCATTTCGAACTCAAGTTTATAATGTGTTCATTCCAAACTAAATTCTGAAAAAGATTTTTTTTTTATTATTTCGTGTGTGATTCCGTTTTCAAATATTAAAATTATAAATGAAAATATTAAATCAATGTTCCATTTTCAAAAATACTTATATTAGAATGATACAGAGAGAGAGAGATACTTAACGTTATATTATATTGAAAAAATTACATATACATATGTAGTTCCATTTTCAAATATTAAATAGAACTAAGAGCACTGGTAACTAACATTTAAATTTCAAAATAGCTATAAAAACATTACTATTAAAACCTTTTCCGTTTGATTCCATTTTCAAAAATCGAATCACAAAGCCAACTCCACATTCTCCCAGGCATATTGCGTTTTATTTAATTAAAGCGGTAATGGCCGACGCGTGGCTCTACTTCACTAAGTGGAGAGGGTTTTCAAAATACTTTTGTCTGTTTTTTTGTTATATCGAAACTATTATTTTAATGAACCGATATATGAGAATATTTATTAAGTATGTTTTAAAATGTGTATTATAAACATCTTATTTTCGGTTAGATATTAATATTTAATAAATATCTTTTTATTTGTAAAAAAATAATTAAAAATATTGGCGTAATTTTCAAATAAATAAATTAATAACAATATTTAATTAATTGGATAATCAATAGAAATAACCAATTGCATATATTTAAGCTGGATTTCACTTTTAATGAAAAGTTAGAGTCCCATAAAGATAATTTAGGTAAATTAAATGATACTACTATCACCCCACTAATTGTGTAGTCGTTAGTTTAGTGAAAAATGATATATGGCAGCAAATTGCGCCCACGTGTGGGGGGACCTTAATGATATACCCGATAAATATTACCAGTAATATCAGCTTTTAAAATACATTAAATAAATTGGAATTTAAATAAAATCAACAATTTATAAAAATAAAGATTAATCCTAAACACATTCCAGTGGAACCTTCACGCTCCGCCGGCATTGTCGTTTAATCCTCGCACTTTTACTTTTAAAAAAAATGTCAATGGAAATCTGACAAAAACCGCCAAAGTATAATGTTACGTAAATAATGGCGCTTAAAGTGTTTCTAGTAACACTGATGCTCTGATAATGGCTGTTATCTAATGACGTGGCAATTGGAGTTCTGTTTTGTAAATGGTTCTGTACATATTTCATGACTTGATGTATAAATTACTGTAGTTTTCAATATTTATAAATATATATCTGTCATTAGAAAATATGCTTTACTTAAAGAAGCTTTTACTTAAAATGATAGTTTTTAAACTCTGAATACATAGTAACAATAATAAGAAAATCATAATTTCAAAAAGATATTAATAGTTAGTGTAATATATTAAACGATATTAAACTTAAAAACATTATAGTTTAATCATTATTTGAAACAAAATCTCTCCATTTTCAAATAATTTAACTATAGTTTAAAATGTTTACCTACAGAACCCTAATCCCTGTGCGTTCGACAAGGCGTTATCAATGTTTACAGATTTAGACAACACCAAATATACTTAAGAATCTTTGGAAGCTGTGCAATTGTAATCGTATCTCTGGTGAGATGACTGATTAAGATGAATTTTAAAAGAAAATAAAAAACATTCCAATTGTATGACAAACACCAAATTAGACATATATTCCTTTATATGTCTTATTATCCATGCCTTATATTTAGTCATGTTTGTAACATTAACAATACTGATATTAAATAATGTATACATTTAAAATACACATAAAACAAAAATTCATCGAAACCCAGATGCTAACAAAACTCAAACCTGCGACATCTAAAAAAACCATTCCGTCAGTCTGATAATTAACCTGTCGTGTCACCACAATTAATCAATTATTTTATATATAATCGTCTAACAATTCAATATAACACTAAAATATATATAATTCTACCACTAATAACTATTGCAATATCGGTCAGTAAAATAAAATAATTCCATAGAAGTACCATGAATAGCACTTAAAGCTTATCACATTACTCACTCGAGCGGAGATTAACGCACAAAGACATACACACAATAGCTTGCGTAATCTTTAAGGTGTTTCACACTGAACTATACGATTATTAATAATGTAACTCCCACTTTAGCTAAGTTTAAAGTTGCTTAATATTAAAAAATCTTATTTAATAAATTTCTTGTTTCTGATTGGTTGATTTTCAAGAAAAGATTTGATTTTTCTCTGCTTATCAGTGCTCTCCAATAATTAAAATTCAATAATTTTTCTTTTAAGAGATATACCAAAAAACAAACAAATAGTAATTTATTGTGTTTAAATAATCTTTGCATTTCAATGCAATTCAATTTCAATGTGGAGGAACTCTAACATATAAAAAATACTATCAATAAGATTATTTAGTACAATGTAACAATGTATCGGTCACCTTCAGGGATTATACTAGAGAAATCATTTAACTGTTAATAATTGGTCAATAGTTATTATACATACACGCACACAAACACACACACACACACACACACACACACACACATACACACACACACACACACACACACACACGCACACAACATACATACACACATAGTATACACATAACATGTACACATTTTATATATACACACAAAGACAGACTCACATATACCCAAATTAATTTTAAAAATCGAACTGAGTGAAATCTGAATACAAATATCTTGCTAAAACCTTCATGAATCACATATTAAAGAAAGGTTATTGTAATATACATTTAAATATGTATTATATGAAATACATAATGTCGAACATCTTTATAAGATTTTACTTTTATCTTTTATGATAATAATAAAGGCGTCATATCTGATCAATTACCGACTGAGGAAAATAGATCAAAGAATTTCATATATAACATAACATGGCTATTAGAAAATTGGATTTAGCTTTTATGGATACAACCGCTTACGATGGGTGCACTCGGTATACTTTATGACTTCCTTTGTTATACTAATATTAGATTATTTTATATGAATGTAAATTATATTACACATAATATGTAGTGGATATTAGTTTTAAATTATTTGTTAAAAGTAGAGTAAGAGGTTAGATATCATGGATTTTTTATTGGGACCAATAAGTATTTTTTTGTTTAGTATTTTAAAAGTGTCCCATTAAAATATATGAAATGTATAATATATATATAATAATATAATTAATTATAATGAAATAAATGTTGCTGTTGTATTTAAAAAAGGTTTATTACTCAGTATAAATTCTAAAGATGGTGAAGAGTTTCATATATCGACAATAATTTTGAAAAAAATATATAAAATAATAAAATGGAGATCCAACGTAAAGACATGAGGTGTTTTAAAGAAGGAGATAAGAATAGTATGGAAAAGGTTGATGGAGTGGAAAGAGATTATTTATTATTATTATTGTTACGCACACATATATATATTATATGTGTCAAATCATTTTACATAATATCAGTATCATGCTAAAAAATATTAGTAGCTAATTTATAACAAACATACATACACTTAACTTGGTAACTAAATATTTGCATTATTTTAATACATTCAGTATTAAAATAATGCAAATAATATTAAATTATATAAATAAAATAAATACTGTTTACTTAATCATGTTATGAATTATAATAATAATATTATTTTCATAATATAATATTAATACAATAATAATATAATACTTAATCGGTCTCCATACAATAGAACTTACATCAAACAGTATTTTACAAGAAAATATAATAAAAGCCTCTCAGCCGTAGGTATTTCATCTCACATTGTGTATTTATGTGTTGTAGTTATATATGTATGGAAATATTATGAAAACTTAATATTTAGTATTGTTTCTTCAACTTGAAATCTCAATACAATAAAACATTTAAAAAAACAAATGTAGTCAAAATGAAGTTGCTTATAATTGGTAAGAAATTAAAATTGTTATGGTATTTAACTTATATAATTATAAATTTAAAGTATACCTGCCAATTTGATCTTTAAATAAATGAAAAAATAAATAAATTTACATGTATATACTAGTAATATCCCAACATACCAATTATTGTTTCCGCACTACGACATACAAACTCGTTTCAATTCGTCGCCTTCAGAGTTGAGACATATTTATAAGATACCAGAGTTACCACTTTTTTTGGGCTTTTTTTATTATTTCACGTAATCTTATGATAATACTTAGTAATGTTCGGTTTTATTATAATTGTGATTCTGAACATTACGCTAATTTTGGAGACTCCATTTATTTCTTTCTAAGAATAAAAAAGCACTACCTAACTAGACTTATTTATATCTTTATTTATATTTAACATACTCTTAATTACAAAACAGTAAAAGTTTATTTCATAATTAGGTAATACTGGAAAAACAGTACGATTTAATTTCTATTATTCAATATATTTTTGCTGTATAATATTTTCTTTCCAATTTCTCTAAAATGTATATATTTTTTCATTTTGATATATGTTATTTATATATGTGAATCATATGCGAGATTATGTATCATTCTAACCATATTCTAGTTTTTCGAAGAAACTAAAATAATAAAAAAAATGTGTTATTAAATGTTATTAAAAAAATCGGCATCTTTTTGAGATTAATACAAAAATTATAGATCTTAAGAACCGAAACGAATCAGTATGATCCGATTTCAAGCACTTCCATCGGTAGCTACGACTCATTGACTTTAAAAGCTTTATCTACTCTATTATTTAAGAAAAAACAACTCTATTTCACTACCATATGGTTGAATTTAAGTTAATTCATTCGTGATATCAGCCAAGTACTTGTTTATTGTACGCCGCCACCCGCCGAGTCTGTTTTAGATACATTTTTTTTGTCCGCCCAAGTCTTTGTTGCAATTTTTTTGCCGCCCATTATTAAATAAACTAAATACCGAATATAATGAGTGTAAAAATTGGATAAACTATTGTTGTTATTTGCTTGACGGGTGTTTGTTTTCGTGTGAATATTATGTATGAGGGTAAGTCTGTGTCTAGTCTTGTTATATGGATTGTTTTTTTATCTGTAAATTTCGGTGATCAATATCATTATAGAGGGAATTTTATATCACTAATTATACTAAAAAGAGAGTCTTTTATTTTTCATTCTAGATAGCTGTTATAATTTATTTCTTTCCTTTTATAATATGATTTCTTTCATTCATTTATTAAATGAAACGGAATTAGTTACATATTTAACGTGTTTATGTATTTCATTTAAATTAGTTGCCAGATTTTTAAAGGATCTCAGATTGTAAGTTCAACATTGTGAGAACAATCCAAAAGGAATTCAACGGTGCATTCCAATACAGACTCCACGTACCTATCACGCAGTCATCCATCTAAAAAGACACTTCAATTACTGAAAATGTGGGCAGTGGGTTTGATTTTAAGAAACAATCAACTAAAAAACTATCTATGTAATTTTTATTAATTTAAAATATTACCTGATTTCTTGATAATGGACTATTTTATCATAATACATATAATAAAATATGGATATATTTTGTGGTACTTTTAGACTTAAAATGTAATAATTATAATATAAACAGAAAAGTTTTAAGTGAAGCGACATCTATTGTCGAATAGTATATTTGTTTTAGTAAAAGTGACATCTAGCGTTGAATAGATTTCTATGCAATCATTATTACAACCAATTTTAAATAAAAGATGGCGCTTAAAACAATAATATCGAAGAATACTTTCTTATGTAAGCGACATCTATTATTTATTTTTTAATATTTCTATGACAAGTTGGTTTCCCAGAATGTTCTTGTAAACTAGAACAACCGTTAGATGGCGGTGTAATAAAAAAGTCTTTAATCATTTTATATTTATATATGTTACAGTCATTGTGATTAAATAGCTATTATACATAATGACTGGTTATTATATATAATAGAAAATATTACTAGACAATGTGATAAATTAATCACTTTATCCAGATATTCTTCATAATGTCGTTTCAAATATAGCCAAAGTAATAATAATCGGGCTAACTGACTTGTTACCCCTCTCGCTCTTCATCCTTCGATATCGTTGCTGACGATATTAAATAGTGTTTGCTGTCGTTTTGTAATGAGAGGTCGCGACGTCTGTGCTACAATTTCCACGAGTTTTTACTTTCGTATCATTGTTTGATGATGGCAGATGTAATTAAAAAACGTTTGTAGGTATCATACTATTTACTACTATGATATATTTGTCTTTAATTTTAAAAGTAAAGGAATCAAAGAACAAAATCACTAAGAAAACACCCGAAGATTACCAGCACCTTGCAAGATACGATGTCGTAAAAATTAGAGCATTAGAAATAAGTAATAATTCCGGTGAAAAACGAAGATGATCCCATTATGTACTATGCTCACTTAAACGAAACTTTTCAAATAATCCACGACTGTCATATTAGTATTGGATACGGCAGTAGGGTCAGAATGATGAAAGAGTTAAAATTAAAATATAAAAATGTTACCGCCGAACTCGTCACAGTATATTTGAATCTGTGTGAATCTTCTCAGAAAAAGAAAAGTTTGCCAAAAAAAAGGTCTTGTTGTAAAACCAATTATCAGGAACGAGCTTAATTCAGGGTGCCCAGTTGATCTTATAGATATGCAATCACAAGGTGATGGTGATTATACATTCATCATCAATCCATATACCAAGATCACTAACAAAATTCGTGCAGCTGCATTTTTTAAAAAGCAAGCGAGCAGAAGAGCTAGCGTATCAATTACTAGACGTTTTTACCATATTCGGAGCACTATAATGGTAGTGATTTTGCTAACAAAGTGGTAAAAGAAGTCTGTGTGATGTGGCCGGAATTTAAAATCGAACATGCTAAACCCCGACAATCTTAGTCACAAGGCTCTGTTGAAAGGGCTAATCAAGATGTAAAAAAAATCCTTTGTACATTACTGGATGCTCTGAAAAAGCAAGTAGATAAAATGTTAGCTCTATCTTCGATAAAATATCCTGCTGCTAATACAGGTGATAATGTAGTTGTAACTATTCCTGATGTAGACCACGCCAAAGCCGATGATAGAAACATTATGGCTGTTATAATTTTTCAGGACACAGAAGGAATGTATAAGTTAGTAACTAAGCATGGTATTCTAAAAAAAACTTTAGGCAAGAAATCAGCTCACTGTTTGTAAGGAAAGGTTTATTACAGTTGATATCGATTGATATCGTTCCACAAGATGAACCACTAGAGAATGATCAAAAAAGAGTCACATAATGGCGGCCAAGGGTTTCAGCATTGCAACTGTACTGGAGAATGCGTGTCTAATAGATGCAAGTGTAAAAAGTTGAACCTCGTTTGTAACTCAAAATGTCACAAGAACCTTTCTTGTAAGAATAAATAATATTTAGGTATGACCCAGTTAAGTCATATCAGTTCATATAAAATATTTTATTATTGTAGTCTTTATAGAGCGAGACCAAATACTTGTATTGGTCTCTGTGTTTATTTTGTGTTATAACTTACAATTTACTCTGTAAATTAAAGTTTAACATTATTACAACAACGTTCATTAACGTACAATTATTATTTATGAAAGTTTTATTTTAATTCTGAAAATAAACATTTCATTAGGTACTACTTTCCAAATAACAGCATAATATTGCAACACATATACTTAGGCATGCTTCAGGCAAATTGAAATATACTTTTATAATCTTTAGCTGTACCTACTTATCTTATTACATTATCCAATTCTTCGAAGATATTATGTAAAATTGCTAGTTAAAGTGATTAATTTTGTGTCAATTATCACTTTATCCAAATTGAGTAGATATTATAAATAACAGCTAGATAATATACATAATATCCGGATTTATTACTTTGGCTGTAACATATATATACATATTATAGGTACCTACTTAATTTGCTTATTGGTAACAATATATTTTTATTCTTCAGACATGACTGTCAAGACCTTTCAAATGAAATATTGCATTTTAAAATGTTTTAATACCAAAATACTACCTACATATGCGCCGAATAGTGGCTTCACCGAATAACCAAATACTATTCGGTTTAACTTTTACCGAACCGAATTTTCGGTGGAATTATTCGGCTTATTCCATATTAAACATTCCATTGTTTGTTTTCTATAAACAGATTCTAATATATATGTTTTATGTGGCTTCTGGCTGTATGAATAAATATATTGATTTCTGGTTAAAAATATTGTCTTGAGGTTTAAAGAAAAATGCTGATCTAAAGTTTAAAATAAATTTTGGCTATACTAAATTCTAATTATAGGTTAACAGGATTGCCACCTTTTTTTGACGAAAAACAAATATAAAATGGTTTGAATAGGAAAAAGGAGTAGGATTTGAAAGAAAATTGAAGTATTTTTAAAATTTTATGCTTTTATTGCCTCAGAAACGTATTTTTATGCGCTTTTAGCAGAAATTATCTTTTTTTACAATTTTTAAATATTTCAAAGTTTGTTTGACAATCAAAATTGAAATTTAAATAAAGTAGTAAGTATAAAGTATAATTACCAAAAATAAAGTATAATACTTTGTATACTTTGTTATAAAGTATGGTTGGCAACCCTAGTTAAGAATAATAAAATAAATATGGTTTCCTGATATTTTTCGACCTATACTTTAGAGACCTATGCTTACAAAATACAGAGTAATAAATAATCGAGGGAGCAAAATTTTTTTGTTTCGTTTATTCTGAGTTATTTATCAAGATTTTTCAAAAGTCGTAGAACAAATGTTGTTGGGTTTGATGTAGAGAGGCTGCCTGCAAAAGGTGCTCAACGAATTAAAAATAACACTGTATATGATTTCTTTGACTTATAATATGACATAAATCTTCGTTTTCTTTTAGTTCTATACCGTGTCGTGTAGCCAAGAAAATAGAAATACTCGAACCGAACATATTCGGCTCCAAAACTGAATAATTCAGCCGAGTACAAAAAGAGTCAAAAATATGCCGAACACCGAATATTCGGTACATCTCTACAAAATACTATTCAAATGTCAAAGCCAGATCCTATTCCACCAAGTATTAAATTGTACAACATTTTGTAATTACACTTTCAGTTATTTATTATATATTTATGGTTATGTTCACGTAATATTATCGGAATTTTGCCCGACTAATTTCACAATACAATATACCTAAATATATAGTTTATATTGCTATTGGTATTATCACAATTCTGTTTTAGAACCTTTGGTGATAGATATCCTTAAGTTGGTAGGCGTCCAGTTATCTTCCACTATCCTCTGTTCTATGATTCGTTTGTAGACTAAAGCTGACATTCGTGCTGTTCTCTTCTTGTCTTCAGAATCAAAATCTACATTGTAAAGACCAAATCTTTCGCTGAAAAATAGAATTTGCATTGAATTTCTTATTGCAGTTGTTATATGAAAAGATTTTGACGAAATAAAAGAAGGAATCATCTAAACTAAAATAATTTTAAAAGAACTTCATTGATATACGTTAATTTGTTTAGGAGTTAACGACGCTAAAGATATACAAACAGAGACAGATACAGCTTTTAATACGCCACATTAATTTTTAAGAGATCATAGAATGTTAAAAACATTAGTAATTATAAAGCCCATGGCGTCAGTTATTAAAACAAAATTGGTCAACAAACCTAGTGCCAGCGACCCATTCAACATTGTCCATCAAACTCCAGCCAGTATAACCCTTGACTTCACTTCCGTCTTCCATTGCAAACAACAGAGCTTTAAAATACTCTCTCAGGTTCTTCACTCTGCTCTTATCTCTTAAAACCTTCTTGGTCGACCAGCCATGTTCCGTGATGAACATCGGTGGGTATTCGTACTTGGAGTTCAAATAAATACACACTCTATATATACCGTATGGTACGCTCTAAAACCAAAGAAATATAAAATATTTATATAAATATAGAATGAAAAATAAAACGAAACGATTCGAACCCGCGACTACTGGGAGACCGTCCCGTCGCTCTACTAAATGATCTACCGTATCGCTGTCCGTCTCGGTGCATTAAGCATTCTATATATGATCGTCTTTATCGGGACGGTGGTGACATCTATTAGGTCATCCAGTAGTCGCGGGTTCCAATCCCTGCCCGTTTCGGTTTATTTTTCATTCTATACTTATATAAATTTAAATAAGCTTCACATGGCCATACATGTTTATAAATATTTTCAAAGAAATATAAAATATATTTCATCAAAAATGCAGCAGTAGGAAATAAATACAATATAACATAATGGATGTTAAAAACTATCTGAATGTACCTTTAACCAGCTTGAAGTCGCACCTCTCCATTCCGACCTGTAACTCAATTCAACTCTCATATCATCGTCAATAGATGGCGCTACAAAAACTTTCTCCGTACTTTCAACCAAAACCGTAGTATAATGATTTACTCCTACGAAATCGGATGAACCTGAGCAAAAAACCATTAAATATAAGTCATGAATATATGTATGTAAATGAAATGTCTTATATATTAATAATTACCCTTTAAAAGTGATATTTCCTCCTTACTCAGGGAAGGTAGTCTAGATTTTCGGAAACCTTGCTTGATGCTCCTCTCCAAGACTCTATCTTTGACTATTTTTGGAAAATCTCCTTCTTTAGACCATATGGGATTCATGTACATACCAATCTGAAAATGAAATTAGGTTTCAGAAGTTATTTAAGGAAAAATACGCAAAATATTTTGTTGAGAGTTTGTCTGTTCATTGATAAAAACTTATATTAGAACTCGTATAGTAGTTTTTGAGATAAGAGCGATTGAAAAAGAAATATATATTTTTTGTATTTTAACATTTTAATGTTTTACCATAAATTCTCGGTATACTTCTGTTGCTTCAACATTTTCTGTTTTATTGTTGGCAGCATCAGCCCAGTTTAGTGCCACCGCCAGACCGACTAAACCTGAAAAACAAAAAAAAATATATAGATCTGAAAAATTCTTTCCCCGAATATAATAAGATATTAATTATAGAATAATTTAGTGTTATTTAGGTTCTTAATCAATCAGCTTACACTTTACAACAATACAATATCTAAACAATTACGTAATTATAAGTACGTACTTACCCTTATGTTTACTTTTATACTCCTTTTGATATAACTGATACACCCTGGCATGCGCCAACAATACATTCTTGATGCACATATAATCGCCAATACCACTTGAACCAATCGCAGGAGCCATCTCACGTTGGCCATAACCTTCCACGCATATGGAATTCGGTTGATTGATAGTTATCCAATAAGGAACTTTATGAGCAAACGCCTTAAAGATCACATTCGCGTAATCTTCAAACCATTCAATTGACAAGGAGTTTGCCCAACCTCCCAAGTCTTGGAGCGGTTGTGGCAAATCGAAGTGATACAACGTTACCATTGGCTTAATATTGTATTTTATTAATTCGTCAATCAACTTGTCGTAATATTCTAGACCTTTTTCATTTACTTTGTTTGTAAAACCTGAAAACATTCATGAATAAACCTTCTGTAAAAGGAAAAAAAAACCCCAAAATATAGTTTAATAGCATGATGTTCCATCCATCGAAAGTTTCCCCTTGTATTTTATGTGATTGGGTGACTCGCAGACGGTATACTTGTTGAGAAGTGGTACCATCACCCTAACAAAACAGCAAATTGCAAAAGGGTTACAACTCTGGAGGATTTCTGAGGGTTGCAGGAAATTAGGAGACACGGGGAGAAAGAGAAATTCTTTGAGCATTCGTTTCTCAATCCCACCATACGAAACGTAAACATAATTTCTTTGGATTTTAGCCAGATCAGATCTTCACTATATTCACTACAAATCTACCACTTACCATCAGGCAGTACACGACTCCAAGCTATCGAGAAGCGATAATGGTCAACCCCAAGCTCCCTCAACATTTCCACATCCCGTTTGTAATTATGGTAGGAGTCAGACGCAACATCACCGTTTCTACCATCAGCTATCACCTCTGGGTGCTCGTGAAGATATCTATCCCAGATGCTTTCACCTTTTCCTAAAAAAGAAATAAGGACGAAATACGTCAAAACGAAGGTTATATTTCTTACATTTTTTTTAAAACAAAAAATAAATAGAAATGTATAAATTAGGCAAGAACCTAATAATTTACAGTACCTACATTTTTAGAAACATAAAGGTAAGCATATTTATAACATTAAATTAATTTAATATAAATATACTTTAAATTATGAGCACTGCTAACAAGACTAGAATAGGTTTGTTTGTTCGTACCATCTTCTTTCCAAGCACCTTCCACCTGATAGGCTGAGGTCGCTGCACCAAACATAAAGCCATCAGGAAACCGTCTAATTTTGTTATCTGACCAACCATTAACTAATATACTGCCACTGAAAAACAAATTTAGTAATGTGTTAGATCAATTGCGTAACAATAATAACAAACAAACACACAAATGAACAATCTAGGAGTATTATACTGTCGTCATAAGAAAAGATTCATATTTTAATTTGTTTCGAATCCTACTATTACATTATATATATGATATAGTCACATTATATATTATAGTATAGGTTATTACATCATCCGAAATAAAAAACCATAAATCCTCAGAATCATTAAAACTACTACTACATTATTACTACATTTTTTATATTTAACATAAACTAAAACAAAAATATAAATAAGACTGTTATTAAACATGAAGCTATCTAAATAGATAAATCTTGTAGATTTATATTAAGATGACGCATAATACATACTAGAAAATATGAAGGATGTACCTACTAGGTTCACGGGCGAGGTCATAAGGAAAAACATTTATAAGTAGGTATTTATAGGTAGAAGTTCTTTTTAATCTAAGTACTATGAAAAGGAAGCAGGTGAGTTTGAACTAAATCCCAAGCAGTTCACAGTTGTGCCCAGAGAGTGCAAAAAAGAGTTAGTCAGTCAGTTTGCACTCAGGACTCAGTACGACCATTACGTTCTTTCAGGTCTATCATGTAACAAGGCGAAGTCGTAATATAGTTAAACTTATTAACTATTGGTTTATCATAGAAAAATAAGAGACTTTGGAGTCAATCTGACCTTGCTCTTAAGGTCACCTAACTTATAATCATGCGAGATGGGCAGTCTCATTACTGATATTTGTCGAGTCATTGAGGAAGTAGCGTCGAGATACCTTATAATTGTGGATAATTCGCGACTTGTATACTCAGATTACCTTGACCTTCCCTATGAAGGTTCAACACACAAGTCATGTAGAATCACCAAGGACAAGTAACCCTCAAAATGACTTTGTTACCAAATATCGTTCATAAGAAAATATTATCGTTGTGTTAAAAAAGGTTATTTACGTAGTTACTTAACACATATTTAATTGAAATATCGAACACTAATATAATATTTAACATATTCATTACCTACTGTAATACTTAAAGTTAAAAAAATATTTTATTAAAAATTCCAATTACAAAAATGACTTTTAGGTAGGTATCTTACAAACTCATAAACACTTAGAACCTACAACAAGTACCTACTGTTTACAATATTTACTAAAAGGAAAAGAAATATAAGTTTTCAATAAATTACATTTATTGTATGAAAAATTGCATAAATGTTTTGACAAATATACACACGACGTAGAGTTCAAAATCAAGTTTATCTATTTTAAATTTTCTTATATAAAAATATTTTAGGTACAGAAATACAAAACAAATAAAGTATAATGATAAAAATCTATATGTATTTATGTACTTAGTAAAGATACAATCTGTTGTATTATAGTATTTCATATTCATATTAGCACTATATCCTTTAGTTACTAAATGATAATGTTATATAAATTAATCAACTTACCATAATAAGAGAATTAAATAAAACATTATTTTCCACACAACTACACAGTCCCGGCGTGACAGCGACAAATGATAAGTGTAATTAGTTGATAGAAAAGATAATTATCACTACAGATAACATTTGATACCTAAAGTAACAAATCTAATATAAAATTAAATACTTAGTTTTTTTAACACGTTTAACTTCGATGTACGCCTATGCTTGATATCCGATATGTGTTCCTTAACTCTTTTACCGATGCTCCTCTTTGTTTGACCTATGTATGACAAGCCACAATCGCAGTCAAGTTTGTATACTCCAGCACATTGTAAAGGAATATTACTTTGATATGTCTCAAGAATTGGCTCACTTTCCTTTGAGGTTTGTAGATAGTTCTAATAGAAACCTTTTTTAAGATGTTGCCGATTCTGTCAGTATCTCCTTTCACATATGGTAATAGTGCCGGTTGACGCTCAACTGTGGGTGGCTTGATGTGGTTTCTGCGACGCTGGCGAGGTACGGGCAGGTGGTTGTTGAACAAGGCATGCTCGACATGCTGCAGCTCGCCCTCTAGGTGTTCAGCTTCACAGATGTGTTGTGCTCTCTGAAACAAAGATTTGCCAACGGTAGCTAACTGGCTAGGGTGGTGGTGTGATTTACCATTGAGGTACCTATCTGTATGTGTGGGTTTCCTATAAACAGTGTGTCCCAATGTATTGTCAGGATTCTTGATAAAAAGAATATCAAAGAAAGCTAAAGTATTATTTGACTGCAATTCCATTGTAAATTGTATTTTGTTGTTAATGGAATTAAGGTGTTCTAGAAAAGCAGATATTTGATTTATAGGTAGTATTGTGAAGGTGTCATCTACGTACCGTTTAAAGATGTTCGGTTCACCTGCTATGCAGAGGACAGGGCCCTCGCCTCGAAGTGCTCCATGTAGATATCAGCAATAACGGGGGAGACCGGGGAACCTATTGCCACTCCATCAACTTGTACATAGAATTCATCCTTCCACATCAAATAGCCAGATGTTAAGCAATGCTTCAGTAATTCTGTATATTCTACAGGCATGTTGTTATCCTCCAGCTTTCTCTTGACAATTTCAATGCAGTCAATCACTGGAAGGCTGGTAAATAGTGACTGTACATCGAAACTAACCATAATGTCGTTGTCATTTAGTTTCACTGGTTGAATATCATTAACAAACTGGTAAGAACAAGGCATAATAACATGCCTTGTTCAACAACCACCTGCCCGTACCTCGCCAGCGTCACAGAAACCACATCAAGCCACCCACAGTTGAGCGTCAACCGGCCCTACTACCATATGTGAAAGGAGATACTGACAGAATCGGCAACATCTAAAAAAGGTTTCTATTAGAACTATCTACAAACCTCAAAGGAAAGTGAGCCAATTCTTGAGACCTATCAAAAGTAATATTCCTTTACAATGTGCTGGAGTATACAAACTTGACTGCGATTGTGGCTTGTCATACATAGGTCAAACAAAGAGGAGCATCGGTAAAAGAGTTAGAGAACACATATCGGATATCAAGCATAGGCGTACATCGAAGTCTGCAGTGTGTGAACATACTATAGACAAACCCAATCATTATATAAGATTTGATAAACCTAAAATCCTCGCTAAAGAACAACGTTACATTCCAAGAATGGTTCGTGAGGCTATTGAAATTAAAAAACATCCTAATTTTAATAGAGAAGATGGTTGGGGATTATCTAACACCTGGGACCCACTTTTGAAAAATATAAAATCCCACGTCTGTGACCGCACTGTAAGACCTCAAGATACTGTTAGTGCGTTTTGTGTGAATCCTGAACTGTACGCCCGGAAGCTTAGAAACCGTTGGAGGTAGATGACTAATTAACTGACCTACTGACAGACACCTCCATCTCGTCTTACCGTGAACACGATTGCCGCAAAGCATTCGAAACGTCGGGTTAGATTTAAAATGTAAATTTAAAATTTAATTCAATATACGCGAGTTAAATCCGTAAAAATAGTTTTATACTCGTGAAAACCTTAGAAAACAATACGTTTAACTTTGCAACTACCATGAGTATTTAAAATGTATATAGCCAATACATTTAGCAATTTTATATACATAACTTTATAACCAGTATAAGGCGCCTTTTAAAAAGATATAGCAAAGTATTCCAAGTGTATTATATAAAGGCAAATGTTTCAATGCTAGTTCAGACCGAATATTTTGAACACCTTTCCGTAACACAGGTCTGCTTAAATGCTGACTGGATGTTTGATTACTTCTATGTATGTAATTACAAAAACATAAAAAAAAACTCAGGTCATTTTGATTAACATAAAGTTTTATTATAAAAAAAGATTCATTTGACTATGTTAAATTTTATTTTTATTTAAATCTTGAGCATGTTGCTCGGACAATAATCTGGATTCATCAAATTACTTAGCTTTTTGTGTCTACGGGATAGATGAGACCGAGTATTCCACAAAATAGTGTTAACCTTCGAGAAAGCTTGGCGAGAACGAGGAGCTTAACGTTGCATGGAACTTTATGCCTCCTCATTAAGTTCTTCTTCTTCTGGTAGAAGAACCTAGAAAGAATCCTAGCTTTATAGCTAGGATTGCTCAATCAATTTTTAAAGGCACTTCCAAGAGGCACTTCAAATACTTAATATGAAGGTTTCCAGAGCAGGCCAGGAAGGGCAGGTTTCATAGAGGCAAAGTTGAAGGTGTTTTCGTTGGACCTGATATTACACGACGTGGACCATGACGGACTTTCAAATAGAAGGGTGCCTTTAAAGAGGTCATAGGAATTATTTTTGGCAATAATATAAACCTTAACTAGAAACTAATCAAAGAATGTTAAACACATTTAAAGGCTTTGGTTACCTATTTTAAAAGTATATTTTCTTCTTTTTCACCTCGACTACTTTTCAAAAAATTAAGATGTGAGTGAAGAGCAAGGTAAACCATTTCATAAAAATTTCAAAGAGATTCTTCCAGATGTTTCCCACAAACGAAAATGTACCAAAATGAATCACACTGGGAAAAATAAATGTGTTTAGTGTTTACGAATGAATGAACTTTATATAAAAAAGGGTGACACAATTTTTAATTTTTATCTTTTATTTTTCCTTTAAAGATAATAACTTGTTTGACATGATATATAGATATCTACATTTTCAGCACGCCCAAACATAATATTATGTTATAAAAACAAACAGTATTTTCTTGCAGGCTTGTGTAATCCACGTCGATGAAGTTGCGGACAAAAACTAGTCTTAATTATAATAAAATATAAATATAATGGTAATTAAAGAGAATATAAAACCAATAAAAATTGAATTGCGTTAAAAAGATTATTAACTTGCAAGCACGCAAGAAATCTGAATGAATCATAAGAAAAATATAAAAAATTGATGTAGGTAATAGAAATATATTCTAACTTCATTGAACATTAAAAATAAATACGTAGTATTATTTATATTTTTAAGTCAATGACCTGTGAATTCATAGATAAAAGGCCCATTGGAAGAATCGATAAACATTCGATTTCATAATCACAATTAGTTTAACACATTTTAAATTTGGTTGTTATGTTATAATACAAGCAGATACACAGACAACCATTTACACTTTAAAATGATATATTGAATAAGTCCTAGGTGCCTTGAATGTTTTTTTGATAATATCTTCAATATCCATACGCTTATATAAGGCAACATGTGATTTATTTCAATTGGCATCAGCAGGGCTATTCGCTAACTTTGACTTTTCTAATGACAGTTTGTTACTATAGTTACATAATACAAAATTAGTTGTTTGACAACCATTATGTCCGCACTTACTGATAGTGATTTTCATTTTAGCTGTCAAAAAAGATACGGAATAGCCCTGCAGGACTGGCTCAGCAACATATATTATGCCAGCTCTGGACAGTAGTTACTGAATTTTACAGTTTGCAGATAGACTTCTAGCTGCAAAACTCTACCTTTCAGTGTATATAATGTAATCTGTGGTACTACCACCTTCGACCTCGGTATACGCTTAACTACAAGACAATGTATATAGGTTATTTATCTATATGGTTCTTACTAGGTTGACAGCCAATCTGACTCTTAGTTGACCGCAGATTCAATGATTTTATTACTCAAGTTCACGACCGACCACCGATTTGTTGCTTAGCCATCGATGATAATGTTGCTTTTAAATAAAAAAACCCGATGACAATCGGTTCAGTAGTTTTTGAGAAGAAGCATTAGGGAGATATTATTGCCAACTAACTACATAAGCCTCGCTCATTAAGATTATAAACATGAACTAACAATTAATCAATCTGGAATCCGAGATAGCAATCATTCACAATTATATTTGCATTTCATACGGAAAATTCATTTAATAAGGAAAAATATTATCTACGTAACGTCATTCTACGACCCTAGAACTGGGGTCGGCCACATTTTCAATCGGAAGAATTAAACTTGCAACGATTTTTATTAAAACAAAAAGCTATATGAACATCTTAAGAACTGCGTGTAGTTCTCGAGACACAGGTTGGCTACCTCTGCCCTAGAATATGAAAAATGTATTAAGTAATAGATAGATAAATAATCACAATTACAATTTATTTGTTCATCAATCCACATGTCAAAAGTGTCAGATTCATATTTTGGGTCAATGATCCTTGTTTAGATGATCTGTTTGAACACGAAGGCAGACATACGAGGAGTTCTCTGTTAAAATTATACTCGAGATAAATATATGAAACCAATTCTGTGCTGGCTATATGATACACTAGTATATTACTCATATATTAGCATATTTAGATAAATGTGTTTAGATAAACATATATGGGCATGAGCAAATTGTTATTCAAAACATTTACCTATAACATGTTTCTTTGATGATATTTTTTTTAACTGTCGTTCCATTTTTAAAACTACATAATATATTTTTATAATTGTTATGCTAAGTTCAAATGTTACAAGATAAGATATTATAAATCAATCTTATCGATTTAATATGAGAATTGAGATCAAATACAAGTGCAAATTAAATTTTTCTTTCATTAAAAGTGATCCAGTGTCAATAGCTTCAAGCTATTTCCAAAATTCGCTATTCTTGTGGCAAGGTTACAACAATCATTTCATTAAAATTGGTAAAATGTTAACTTTAAACTTATCTCCTGATTTAATATTAAATAATTTTTATATCGTAAAATCTTTCACTTTTACGAAAGAGAGGAACAAAAAAAACGAAAATACGATTATTCTTTCTCAGATATGATCAGAACTCCCTTCTTCTTCTTCTCTTCTATCCAAGCAGACGAAGTCGCAAGCTACAGCTAGTATATAGTATAAATAATAATAAAATCCACTGCCCTTCGGATAAGGACTGATAGCCAGCACTACCTTGTATCAAGATGTGGTAAGTTATTAATATAAACTAGTAAGATAATTTTGCTAACGATTTATTGATAAAATGTCATAACAATTAATTATTATCAAAATAAATTTACATATACATATTTGTATAATACATTATTGGGTGAAATAGATAATAAAAATATAATAAATAAAATACGAGGGGGGGTCAAAAAGTTCGCGGAATGAGGGGTATGGAGGGGGAAAAGGCAACTTTTTACTACCTGCACTAGTAGTGACACTCATTAAGAGCAAATACTAAGTTTCAAAACAATTAGGTCATAATTCACTGAGCTACACGTTAATCAACAAGTCAATCCGGAAGAATTTGCAAGCAGCGGCGAGTTGAGTGTTGTCGCGAAAACCATCACCATCAAAAGGATGAAGTTTTGAACCGAATTGTGACTGGCGATGAAACTTGGGTTCATCATTATGAGCCCGAGTCTAAACAAGACTCCATGCAGTGGCACAAAAAGGGCACACCACCCTCGAAGAAATTTAAAGTGTCTCCGTCGGCTGGAAAACTCATGGCTTCTGTTTTCTGGGATTCAGAAGGAATCATCCTTATTGATTATAAAGAAAAGGGTGTTTCTATAACTGGAAAGTACTACGCTACATTATTAGAACGTCTGCGAGTTGCTGTGAGGGAGAAAGGACGGGGAAAATTGACCCAAGGTGTGCTCCTTTTGCACGACAATGCACCTGTGCACAAGGCGCAAGTTGCGATGGCTGCTGTTCAAATAATGGGCTTCGAAATCTTAGAACATCCTCCCTATAGCCCAGATCTAGTCCCTAGTGATTTTTATTTGTTCCCAAAAATGAAAAAAGAGCTTCGAGGGAAGAAATTTTCCAGTGATGAAGAAGTGAAGAGCGCTATTTCGGCCTATTTTGACGACAAAGAAAAATCATTTTTTTTCGATGGTATTAATAAATTAATTGATAGGTCTAATAAATGTATTAGAGTTAAGGGGAAATACATTGAGAAGGAAAAATAATTTTGTGTTTTATTTCTTACTTTTTACCCTCCATTCCGCGAACTTTTTGACCCACCTGCGTACATACGATAAAAATATATAAAAATACAGAATAAGTATTTATGTCTTCAAGAATTACTATCAGTGTTCCCCCTTTATCTGGTAAGCGGCCGTTCCAAAGAAGAAGTCATAAGAAATATTATTTAACAAACCTAAGCTTACATGCTATGTTACGACATTTTAGAATAAAATATTTTTTATATATCATGTTAAAGTCGGAATGTTCTCGAACTTTTTTTCCATATCGTAAAGAATGGGTTATATCCATTGAAATAAACTATTGAATAAAATCTCTTAATGAATTTACCTCTCTTTTAATCATTAGGTTTTAAATTTTAATTTATTTTTACAAACGATGTTTCGAATGCTTTGTCATAGTTGTGTTCTCGGAAAGACTAGATACAGATATCTGACAGTTATATTTATCCAAACCAATGATACGGAAGTAAAAAATATATATTAAATTACTGCATTTGAAAACCGAGTATTTAGTAACAATATTTGATATTATATTTAGTAGAAGGAAAATGGAGCTTTTTGTATAGTTAGCAAAAACTTCTTCAAGCATATATTAACCGCAGTTTTACAATAAAAAACATTTCAAAATAACTGTAATTTAGTTACCTATTCCAGTAATTTATACAATAAAAAAATATATACTATCAGTTTATTAAATTTAAAGTCAACATTTGTATATTTCAGATAATACATACATCGTACTTATGACACGTCAGACTCTAGTTGATTATATGGAAAAGAACCCCATAAACCTTAATCTTAAAAACCTTTTTATAGGTGATTGGCAACCCTGCCAAGGAGTACGTATAATAACAATTATATTTGGTATAATAATTGTCCAAACAGTAGTATTAATTATTTTTTATTCTCTGATTGTATTAAGTATTTATTTAAGATAAATAATTTATGTAACTTTTATTCCTTGGCTAGCAATATTTTTCGTAGCCAAAAAAGTACAAACTAGTAGTAAGTAATAGCTACGTATAAATAAAGCAATTTCAAAACTTCAGTTTATTTTCCTTCATCAATCCACATGTCCAGACTGTCAGGCTCATGTTCCGATTCGATGGTCCTTGTCTTGATGATCTCTTTGTACACGAAGGCAGACTTGCGAGGAGTTCTCGCGCGAGCTGGGTCTGAGAAGTTAACCCGGTAGAAGCCGAAACGTTCTCTGATAAAACACAAAAGCTTTAGTTATGTACTACTATAATTATATTTAAATATAATGTAAATTATATAACAGAATCCCATATGAATAAAACTATGATATAATTTTATCGGAGAAAATAATGTTGTCACTGCTTATTAAAAACAATTGAAAATTCTTATTCTAAAATATATATAATTTTTGAATATCTCTTACGTGTAGCCCTGCATCCATTCAAAGTTGTCCATCAAACTCCAGGCCATATAGCCTCTCAGATCTACTCCAGCCTCCCTTGTATCCAGGACGCTGTTCAACGCAGCTCTGTAGTATCTGATCCTGTCATCGTCTTGGATATCAGCCTCAGGAGTCGAAGACCAGCCGCTCTCCGTGATGTAGATTATTGGACCGTTGTATTTTTTGTGGAGGTGGGTCAGAGAGTTGTAAATACTATTCGGAGCGTCCTGTTAAGAATTTAGTTTATTTAAAAAATATGTTGATATTTGAAATGATTGTCACTAAATTGTTTCATTAAAAATTTGCAATGCTTACTGCTAACCATGCAGAAGCCGATAAAGGCCACTCTGGTGGAATATACGTTCCGATATCAGCATCATCATACAATGAGGGTACAGGATAATCAGTCTTATATTCTGTCGCAGACACAAGGTTGCTAGTGTAATGATTGACTCCAAAGAAATCAGCAGTTCCACGTATAAATGTCCTTTCATCTTCTGTGAATTCTGGCAAACGTGATCGAGGGTAACCTTGTTCAGCGCTTTTCTTTGCTATCTTCTCTGCTAATTCTTTAGGGAAGCCTCCCTCAGCAGAGAATATAGGTTCCGCATACAGACCCCACTGAAATAAAAAATGGTTCTAAAATAGTTACTGACAGATGAGATAGAGTTTATTTAAATTAATATAAAACCATACGTCAGCTTGTCTCTTAATTTCGGTAGCAAATTGATCTTCTTCCGAATCGGTTAAAGGTTCAAACCAGTTAACGCTCATGGCGATACCACATGTGCCATCTTGGTTTACTTTGTAGTCATTTACGTATGCGTGGTAAGCCCTGGCGTGAGAAAGTAAGAGATTTTTGGCACAATAGTAAGTACCCACATCAGTTAAGTTTAGAATAGGAGCTTTTGTAGTAGAACCATAGCCTTGAAAACAAATTTCTCTAGGTTCATTAAAAAATATCCAGTACTTCACTCTATCTCCAAACTGTTCAAACACAACCCGCGCGTAATCTTCAAACCATTCTGGAAATAGAGGATTTAAAAAGCCTCCTAAATCCTGAAGCTTCTGTGGTAAGTCCCAATGGTACAAGGTAACCATGGGCTTAATTTTGTATTTAATTAATTCATTGATATAATTATTATAGAACTCAACCCCAGCTTCGCTGACTTTGTTAGATAGACCATTTGGCAGAATTCTTGACCAGGATAATGAGAACCTATAAGCGTCGATGCCCAACTCCCTCATCATTTCCACATCTCGTTTGTAATTGTGGTATGAGTCTGCTGCAATGTCTCCATTACTCAAGTCCTTGATGACATCAGGCTTTGTATGGGTCATGCGGTCCCAAATATTTTCTCCTTTATCTGAAACAATATTTTTTTTACAATATTAATCTTACGGCATAATTTGGTTAGAAAGATGTTTAATTTCAGACCTTTTATAGAAAAATTGTAAAAGCCTTATCAATTACATAAACGGTAAGAATTACATATTAGGGGTTTCATATATATTATTGTGATATCCTGAGGATGAAGGAAATATTAATTAAACTTCTATGGTTTTTTTTTTAATAAAAAACGTTTAGAATATTGTCGTTAATGTTTAAATAAAATATTTTTTTGACGACGACGACATATTCCAATGTGTGTGTGTAAAGATTATTATAACCATACAAACATAACCCACTACAATTAAAAATTTAAATAAAAACGTGGTAAAAACTAATATGACTTTTTTCTGAATGGAAAAAAACCTTTATAGATTATGTTCACATAACTTACACGTGGGATTATGTAGTAATATTCGGCAGCATTCAGGATCCTACCATTGTAGGTATACCCAGTATAAAACAACTGTGGTTTCTAAAATTCTATTAGATCCCGGTAATATAACAGTCCTGTTTGCGAATTTGGACGATATACCTATCTCTAGCTATTTACCAATTGAAAAATCTGAAAACATATTTTTGTGTTTCTTTTAAGAACTCATAAGTTCGGATCTTAAGCAGCGTTTTAGAAGATTGATTTGCCTGCTGTTTACGAGCAGCAGCTGCTTTATAAGACGTACGCCCAGGGCCTCAATATGCCATCGATCGACACTACATATCTTGGTATAAAAGTACACTAGAATCTGCCGAAAAGACATAAACCTGATTCCAAGGACGAGAGAGGAAGAGACAGCATCAAATCCGTTGATTTGTATTGCTAGTCGTATCGGTTTGCGGATGTTGTGTATTGCGGGCGTTGTATGGTAGAAGAATAGATACCTAAATCATCGGGGATAACCCTATTTCTATAAAAACGTGTAATTCAAATAAAATGACAAAGTATTTCTTTGATCATTACCATCAGCGTTCCATCCACCTTCTATCTGGTAAGAAGCTGTGGCCGTTCCAAACAGGAAGTCGTCCGGAAACCTCCTCTCCTGGGCTAGGCTGCCTATTACAAACCTAGAATATACTAACCTATTAGAAATCTTATCTGCTCTAAAATCTGCTCTATCTAAAATCATAGAATACTTCTGGACTGCAATTTATTCGGTTCACAATCGCATAATTTCAACCATTAGTCGAGCCAATGTTGACTCTTCAATCCGAATCAGAATTATTACCATCATCATTATATTCTTAGCAAACCAGAAAATCATCAGAGTACGTTAAAAAGTTTTATTGGTTGGTTCGATCATATCAAGGAGTGAGGTAGACTGGGTAGTGATCTGGCATTGATTTGCGTGGAAGGTTAGGGTAGACCCTCAAAATTATCATTTGTCCCCATTAATGCAATCTCCATCCAAAGACCTCTCAAAATGATTTATTTTGAAATTACATCACAAGCAATACTAAAAACTAAACATAGTTTGAAGGAGAACCGCTAGAATAAAACAAAAAAATATATATTTTGAATAACTGCGAAGGAGCAGCTGATAAGATGAAAACATTCTTAAACTCAATATAACACGTAAAATATATGATAGTAAAAACCATATGAAATCTACATACCCTAGTAAGACTAAGAACTTCATCTTACATCCGTACGTCGCGCCGTCGTAACAAATTGTAAGTTAGGTAATTTATCTAGCCAGATATCATTATAGGTATCTTTTGAACATTTTGAATGAGATAAGTGAACTTTCCTCCACGGATCATTATTCTCAATATAAGAGCCCATACCAAAATTCTAAGCAATTTATTATATATAACGCACCATGCCATAGAAGTGTCATTTTAGAATGACAGGGAGGTAGAAATTGTCTGGTGGTAAGTAGTATTTCGTTTATGGTCGTATGATATACGATGTCCTCGTCCAATGAAAGCACTGCAAGGCAACGGGAGAGCACCTTTGTGAATAGATAAAATGAGAGGTATTACCTCTCCCTCGCTCTTTCCCATTTCTACACCTATACTAATGAGAGTACCAAAATGTTTTAACCTTAATAGCATAAACTAATTAAGAACTACTCCATTCGCATCTTTGAGACGGACTGTTTGTTTCAGAACGAATGCTATAAAAATATGTTCTTAGGATACCAGCCTGTCTTTAAGAGTTATACTCTTAAAAATATTAGATAAAGATCTAAGGATGGTGTTTCTAGGAAATAATTAATAAATGCTGTCTATTTCGTAATCCTAAAAAGATTCAACAACCGATCGAATCCGACTTTGTGAAAAAGTACTTTGAAAGTACTTTGTCAAATGTCTTTACTCTTACCACCTACACTCTTGATAAAAGTCATCTGACTTTTTAAATGCCTTTTTGTTGATAAAAACATTATCTCCGATATGTTATATAATGTTATCTTTTCTCGTATCTCTCATGTAACTGAAGTTAGTTATCTTAATCTATCTCAGTTCTCTGATACCTAGCTATCTTTTAAAGATCGGAAATTAGTTTTATCTCTCAAAAATAATATAATATTAGTTTATTTCCAAATTGGGTTTGCAAAACATGACAATAAATATCTTTATTTATTTTGTCATTCTACCAACACTTCTAAAGAAAAATATTTTTGGAACTCTTACAATATATCTTACTTAAGGTATCTAACCTTATCTTTTATAGATTTCTTTTCACAAACTATATTTTAATATGACAGTCTATCACCATACCAAATGTTATTAAAATTAGTCTTGTAATCATATTGCAATAAAACAAAATCACAGAAAGGTAGAGGCAAAAATATTATTTTTAATTTAAGTGAAATAAATTATACATAAAATTATAGAGATTTACGACAATCATTTTTATAACAGATAAAAAATGTATTTATTATGTAAGTAGATACAAATTCTTTTATCAACTTCTACCACTTGGGATTGTGATACATTTACGGATGTTACTTGAGATAAAAATAATATATTTTTTTTAGAATACTGCTTATTAATACTCTACTTTATATAAAAAAACTTTCTTTTTTTTCTGAAAAATAAAATTTATTATGAATTATCTTTATTGAAAATAAGTTTCATACAAAAAAAATATAATTGGCAAAGTTACCATAAATATACCTTAAAAAATAATTCCTACATACCTGTGAAAAGGTGGCGATAGAAACTCAGCGGGTATGTCATGTTTTCTTAAGTACTATTATGATATATTATTTAACATATGTTGTTTGTAACAAAGCTTTTAACACTTTGGAATATGGACACAGTGAAGCGTTTTAGAAACACAAGGGGTACCGAATAAATATATAAGAATACTAAAAAAATGTCGCACTCTTCATTACTGAAGGTCGTGCCCGTCTTGAAATATCTTGGTGGCTTTGGTCACCAGGTTCTTCCAATCTAGCCTATCCCCGGCCTTCTGTATTGCTTTCTTCATGGGGAGGCCAGTGAGCTTGGTGACTTGGTCAGTCCATCTGGTAGGAGGTCGTCCCCGATGTCGATTGCCTTCCACTTTCCCAAAAACTATTATCTTTTCCAAACTATTTGGATCCCTGCGGGCTATGTGCCCAAAGTAGCTTAGGACTCGCTGATGGCAAATGATGGAGAGTCTTGTCTTGATTCTGATCTGTTTGAGAATCGACACATTTGTTCTTCTGGCCGTCCATGGGATGCGTAACATTCGTCTCCAACACCACATCTCAAACGCATCAATTTTCCCGCGCTCCACCGATCGAATCGTCCATGACTCAGATCCGTATAAGAAAATCGAGAAGACGAGGGCTCTCATTATCCTCACTTTGGTTGTATTAGAGACTTGCCTGCTTTGCCAGATTCTCGTGAGTTTGCTAACAGCAGACTTGGCGATTTGGGTTCTTCGACGGACTTCATTCTCGCTTCCTCCTTGATCAGTAAGGAGAGATCCAAGATAAACAAAACTGCTAACAAATTGTAGGTCAGAAAGGTCTCCTGTCCGTGAGAGTTGAGCGGTTCTATCTACAACCATGACCTTGGTCTTCATTTTGTTAACCGAGAGACCAACTAGACCACTCTCATACTCAACCCTTCTGAATATTTCAGCCAGTTCTTTGTCAGACGAAGCAAAGAGCGTGGTGTCGTCTGCGTACCTCAAGTTGCTAACCTTTGTGCCGCCTATAGAAATGCCACCTTCCCATCCTTCTAATGCTCTTCTCATTATGTATTCGCCATAAATGTTAAATGGAGGAGTACTAAAAAAATATATACTAAGAGTATAGCTCATGTAAAGTTGGAATATGCAGGACAGGAATTTCCCATCTCAAGAAGTATACGCCAGGGTGATCCTATTTCGCCCAAGCTTTTTTCAGCAGTTTTGGAAAGTATATTCAGGAAGCTAGAATGGACTCAGTTTGGATTGAATATAAATAGGGAAATCCCCAGTCACTTACGCTTTGCTGATGCCTTGATCTTATTTTCTGAAAAAATCTCCTCAAAACTCTATAATCAATGTTACAACACTTACGAAAGTACCAAGGTAGGTCTTACAATAAATTTCAATAAAACCAAGATCATGACTAACTTGCAAACATGTACCATAACGGCAAAAAACGAACAAGTTGAATACGTACAAAAGAACATTTATCTAGGAAAACTAATATCCATGGAATTTTCCATGCACAAAGATATCACAAGAAGAATAAATAACACTTGGAAAAGATTCTGGTATCTTAGTGAGATAATGAAAAGCAAAGACATGCCTTTGAAAGAAAAAAGGAAGGTTTTCAATGTGTGTATCCTTTCGTGTTTATTACATGATTGTCAGATTTCGACACTAACAGCCCAGCTTGCAAACACAATAAAGGTCTGCCAGAATAGTATAGAAAGAAGAGTAATGGGAGTGAAAAGAAGAGGCAAAGGAGGAATTAAAATGGCGTTAGACAGGACAATAACAGAATGGTATCCACGGGATGCGAAGAGACACCGAGGAAGACAAAACAATCGAAGGTTGACAAAATAAAAAATGTAGCCGGTCCGTTGTGAAAGATAGAACCTTATGAAAATCACTGAAGTACCTTGGTCAGAGGACAAACTGTGACACAATAATATTCATTCAATATCCGTTTACCGATTTAACTATAATAGGGAACATGCAAAAAAATTTAAATGGTCTCAAATATTTTTTTTTCGATAACTTTTTATCATCTTATTATAATAAAATCATTTTTTTTTAATTTACTAATCATTTAAGGCCATAAAATAATTTATGAAAAGTGTAAATTTAGGGAGCGAAATTCAAAATTCCAAAACGCGCCACCATTGGTCGAAAGGAAATGTGACGTCATTTGACACGCCATTCAATATATCGGCGTTTAAGTTCATACTGTGGTATCAGTGTGACTGAAAAAAATAAATAATTTAAACCTATATTTTCGTGCTTAAAGGTTTTATTAAATGATACAATTGTTTAGGTAATCTTAAAAACATTTTCTAAATACTCAAACAACTCTAACAAAACAAATACCTACAAACTCTTTTTGAATACACAATACATTTTTAAAATGTTTCTGCCTCTGAATCATTTTTCACTTCACTTGACTCAGATAAATAACTTAGTTGATAATCAGCAGATATAGAAGATATAAGATGCTATACAAGTATTATCAGCTGTGTTTTCAGTAAACAATTTTCTTTTTAAAACAGATAGTTTTACTTTTAAAACTGTTGTGTACCAATGTTGTGTGTTAAATGAGGAAATGGTGACAATGCTACATTTTGTTTTTCAGCAGGTATATTTACATTGACACCTTTACTTCCATACTTCGGTTTAATATTAACTTGCACAGCTTAGTCACTTGGTAATTTATGTTTAATATGCGAAAAGCAAGGCTTTGCCTTATGATCAACACATTCAATAGGAGAAGTACTCAGTCTTGGCTGATTAATATCACAGACATTTGTATAGGCAGTACTAGAACTTACTACATATATCACTTCTTCGTAAAGGTCACCAATTTTTTTAAACACTACTTTTGACAGCTAACTCTTAAAAGGCTTCATTAAACAATGTCAATCTTTGCCTTTTGACTATGCACATTCTCATTCTATCAGCTTTTGTTTTTGCCACAAAAATATACCTATAAGGAACAACTCCTTTCTTCAAACTTAGATTACATCTTTCTCCTTATTGTTTCGTTACACATATTATATTCAATACAATTTGCTGTATCTTCCTTAACCTGAAATAAATTGACAGACCATAAAAATTGCGTAAAACAAAAAAAGATTACGGTTTTTATAGAAAGTTATACTGAAATTTGTAAGATAGGTTAGGTTAATTTTAAACTCAAATTTTCTAATATTTAATACTTACTATAAATTTAAACTATTAGATTAAACTTATTATAAATAAAGTATACTTACGTTAAATTGATCTTCACAACCATATAAACACGATTTAGGACATATATTATCCCTTTTAATTACCATACACCATTGTTTTTGTATTTTCGCATCTCTTGGAATACAAAAAACACTTTGTCGGGTGTTTTTCTAATACTATTTTTGCACTCCGGTACTATACAATACTCGTAAGATGATTTTTATCTTCTTTCATGACTTGTAAAGCAATTAAAACTTAAAATATGTATGAAGTAACTAAAAAGTGCATAGTAAACCTTCACTGGATGTGTCATTTGACGTCACGCACAGCGCGCGCAAAATGACGGCGTTTGAACGGCTCAAATTTATTACAAGTTTTAATTTTTAATTTGAAGAAAAACTAGAATCGTTTCAAACCTATTTATATTTTTTTCCACGATACATAGAGGTAAATGATAAATTTACGTCAAAAAAAAATTACATGAATGTTCCCTATTATATTGTTAATAAATAAATTTCTTAAAGTGTGTATTACAAATAATTATTAATTAGAATTTAAGTTAAAATATATAGTATTAAATTCCACTCAATTGTCCTTATATGTTAACAGCAATAAAGGCTTATTTTATTTATTTTATTTTTTTATATGTAAATAGTTTTAGCACGTTACGGTTTTGTTGGGTAGATAAAAAATGCAGAAAATAGTTTAGAAGTGCATAAAATGGAAATTATGGTTTTTCCTTATACTGGTAGGTTTAATGTTTTATGCAGTCTTGTTTAAAATGTCATAACTATATCGTAACAGGCAATGTTATAAATAGTTTAAATGTAATTATGTATAATCATTATATGCACTACTATTATCATCTCAACTATTATTATAATTGTTATAATAATCAGGCCCATGTCACCGTTTTATATATAAAAACGAAAGAATACAGATGAACCCCAGGCAGTACCCCCCGGTACACAAGATCTCATCCTATCGCAAACTTTACTTTGGCGAATTTTGTGTCGGATCGAGGTATAAAAGCCGTAAAAGATACAACTGATCCAGGAGTTAGAAAATCATGTCCATATACAACTGTTTGTTTGACAGGGTTTCGATTTCGGCGTCTTTTGGAAGATGACTACAAAATCATAGCTGTGCTAATTAGCAAATTCCCGTATGGTCAACGACATCAGCGTACACGAGCTTCATCAGGTGGGTTTTTATGCGATGGCGTCATTGGTCCGTAAATTTACCAAAACGGTAATGGTGAAGCCTTAGCCTTCAACAGCGTGCACTACTGAATGACGATAATCAATTTATTTGACCCTAATTGAACCATATTGAACTAAACAATATTTGCTTAAACCAAGATGGCGTGACCTGTCATACAACAGACGTCACGAATTACAATCTGTTTGAATTATTTGAGGATAAGATAAGCTCTCGCCCAAGTGATGTAAATTGTAAGGTCGTACAATTTAACTGCGATAAACTATTTCTTGGGGGTTTCTTGGCTGGATCCCTGAGCAAGTCCTTGAAAATGAGAACAATAGGATCCGTGTCGGAATACTGAAGAATGGAATGTGGCATCGCTTTAGCGTCTTCTTAAGTATGAACAAAATTACTATTTTTATTTGTATGCAGTGTACAGTGGCACACATAATTTTTATTATCTTTCAACTTTTAATTTTCCTTGTTTAAAAAATCTATTTAAAATTAATGATGACTAACATCTCTGATTCAAGCGCCTAGTCATTTTACTCGATTACTCATAATATCTTTTCTTAAAGTAATATTTCTGTTGTAATCTTCCCCTTATTTATTTCTTTTATTCATACAATTCAAGTTTATTATTGAGTGTTTAAAGTAAAATTTCTTTTTAAGAACTTTTTCCTTTCCAGTAACAAAACTAATAAACAGAACGACAAAAAGACAAGATACAAAAAAATAGTTTACAAAACTATTTTTTTATATATTTTACTATTTTATAATAATAATAGTTCATTGAGATATGCCTACTTGATGGTTTAGGTAGAAAAATATGATATTTTGCAGTTTAATCTAAAACCCCTTTGGTGTGTATTATCAAGGAGTACCTACTTGGTAAAGACTTATCTCATTGAGATTATATCATAAGATGCTTAGATATGAATATATATATATATATATATCTTCAAGATCATATTCTACAAAGTTTGTTACGGAGTCTGTCTGTACGGACGTGTGATGAAGTTGCTACTGTTAATAGGGTACGTATTTATTGAGTGAAAATATTTTTTGGGAAAAAGTATATATTTAATGAATGTTATATAAAAGTTTTTTTTTAATATTATACGCAGCCGCAAAAATCTGTGTTTTTTTTAGTTTTTTCTACGGTTGTCTACCAGTAAAATTCAACTTAAATTAATTTAGAATTTTTAAGGTTTTAAAAAAAAAACCATTTTATGTGATAATAATTTAACAAAAAAAAAGTTATTAAAATGTTCTTAGAAAAATATTTAACATAAAAATAATATCTTTCTAATATTTAGAACAGACTATATTCCAATTCCTATACAATCTTTGCAAAAAATATTGCTTCGACATTATTTTTTATATGTATCACTAACGTTATTTGTAACACTTAACGTTACGTATGATGAATATCACATAACAAAATTGTAATTTCTGTGTTTCTTCCTAGTATTTATTTAGTAGGTATAAATTTATCTTCAAATATTAAAAGAAATATTTTAGAACGTGGACGTGACCTCTGGGATACCGTCAGTTTTTTAAAGCGACGCGACGCTTTGAAAAACTGAGGTATCGAATTGGAACATCTACTAGGCTTCTTTCAAATTACGACGAAAAAATAAGAATTGCTTAACTTATAGATGCGGGTGACGATACGGTAAAATTAGAGTTTTGGTATTCCAGAGGTCACAGTTTCACATTCTGTTCATGGTGATAATTTTTTGATTCCATGTTATTCCAAAAAATAGGTGTAGTATATTTTTTGACGATTTCGAACATCATATTATGTTGCTACATCGTAGTTTATCTATACTGCAGGTTTAGAAACAGTAGTAATTAGTAAGAAAACGACTAATATTTTTCGCCAGCCAAGTAATTATCCAAGGCTGGCTTAGTCACGTTAGCTCAATTGGTTATTGGTTAAGATGATGTGCAACAAACAAACACAGCGTTTGTTTAATTATTGGTTTATATAACGTTTTGTTTTGTGTCGTGCACTTATCACGTAGCAATTACTTTCTTAACAAAAATATTGATTCTACAAACTTTGTCAAGTTAGCTTTTTAACATACGTATAAATAATGTAAAGACAAAATATATTGACGTATGTAAAATAATATTTCTTAGGTTAGTGATCGGAAGTCAGGCCCAGGAGAGGCGGTTCCCTGATGACTTCCTTTTTGGAACTTCCACAGCCGCCTACCAGATAGAGGGGGGATGGAACGCTGATGGTACTGCTCAAAGACATACATATTAATTTTATGATTATTATATATTCTTATCTGGTTTGACCTAATAAAATTTTAGATAATTATTAGAATAATAATACATAACAAATTGTTATCAATCCATCGTGCGATAACAAAACAGATCAAGTATTAATAATAATAGCTATCTGTACTTTATTGGAAGGTTACCAGATTGGTTACTATTTATATTATATACTAGTTGTTCCCCGCGGATCTGTCTGCATGGATCAGAGAGGTTGCAGATTATACAAATTAGTTTAACAGATTTATCTGCACTTGTCCCAGAGTTTTGTTTTCATAATTGCTGGTGTTGGTTACTTTACTCGTCTATAGAAATCCGGTCGTTTTGCTTCATGCAGAAGAAAGCACTCTAGACAAAACAGAACAAATTTTGTTTATGATATAAAATATTTAATTATGATAGTCTATTTGGTAGTTTTTATAACTATTTATTTTTTTAGACAAAGGAGAGAATATTTGGGACCGCATGACCCATACAAAGCCTGATGTCATCGTAGATTTGAGCAATGGTGACATCGCAGCAGACTCATACCACAATTACAAACGAGATGTGGAAATGATGAGGGAACTGGGTCTGGATGTTTACAGGTTCTCATTAGCCTGGTCCAGAATTTTACCAAACGGTTTAGCCAACAAAGTTAGCGAAGCTGGAGTTCAGTTCTATAACAATTATATCGATGAAATGCTTAAATACAATATTAAGCCGGTGGTAACAATGTACCATTGGGACTTGCCACAGAAACTGCAAGATTTAGGAGGTTTTATGAGCCCTTTGTTCCCTGAGTGGTTTGAAGATTACGCCAGAATTGTTTTTGAAAAGTTTGGAGATAGAGTCAAACACTGGATCACTTTTAATGAACCAAGAGAAATCTGTTACGAAGGATATGGTTCTACCACAAAAGCTCCTATTCTGAATGCAACTGATGTGGGTACTTACTATTGTGCTAAAAATCTAGCACTCGGTCACGCAAGAGCTTACTACGCATACGTAAATGACTACAAAAAAAGCCAAGGTGGTATATGTGGTATAACCATCAGTGTCAACTGGTTTGGTCCTTTAACTGATTCAAAGGAAGATGCATATGCCGCTGAAATTAAAAGACAAGCAGAAGTATGATTCCTTTATCTAGTATGTGTATATAATAGTTTATTACATGTAACATGTCTTCTATTTATTTGATTCTAGTGGGGGATCTACGCAGAACCTATATTTTCTGAAAAGGGAGGCTTTCCTAAGGAATTGTCAGAGATTGTTGCAAAAAAAAGCGCTGAACAAGGTTACCCTCGATCTCGTATGCCAGAATACACTGAAGAAGAGAAGGCCTTTGTACGTGGAACCGCTGATTTCTTTGGAGTCAATCATTACACCGGTTACCTTGTATCTGCGACAGAATATAAATCGCAACATCCGGTACCTTCATTGCTTGATGATGCTGATGTCGGAACCTACGTTCCACCAGAGTGGCTGAAATCAGCTTCGAGTTGGTTAACAGTAAGCATTGCATTCTTTAAAAATAATTATCCAGCTTTCGTTTGCTCTAATATGTTTATATTTTTAAACAAACTCAATTTTCAACAGCTATCACCAAACAGTATTTACAACTCTCTCACCCACCTTCATAAAAAATACAACGGCCCAATATTCTACATCACGGAGAACGGCTGGTCTTCGACTCCTGAAGCTGATGTAAACGATGATGACAGAGTCACATACTATAGGTCTGCTTTGAACAGCATCCTGGATACAAGGGAGGCAGGAGTGGACCTGAGGGGGTATATGACATGGAGTTTGATGGACAACTTTGAATGGCTGCTGGGCTACACGTAAGATTTTTTGTGTATTTACTTAAAACATTCGTAGCTAAAGATTTTTTATTACTTTCCTAACGCTTATTTTAGTAAGCTATATGTAATAATTAGGTTTAGATTAAGATTTTTCAGCCGTTTGAAATAACTTAATGTTAATTTTCATTTATGTAATTTCTCTAATGCAATTGTAATATTTTAAAGTGTTTTCATCTGCTAGTGTCTGTTATAAAAAATAAATTGTTTTTAAAAAACATTACAGTAAATAAAAAAAAATACTACATAACGAAAACATATATTTTTTTAACAGAGAACTTTTCGGCCTCTACCGTGTTGACTTCTCGGATCCAGCTCGCACGAGAACTCCTCGCAAGTCTGCCTTCGTGTTCAAAGAGATCCTCAGGTCAAGAACCATTGACCCAGAATATGAACCTGAGAGTTTTGATATGTGGATTGATGAAGGAAATTAAACTCTAGGACTCTTCGGAAACATTGTAAATTGTAAATAAACGTTATGAAGTTTTCGATATTTTTTACTCATATTGTTCTAAACGGTTTAGCTGATACGTATAAAAAATGGGTTAAAAAAAATGGTACTTTCTATATCTTACCTTACCTTACTACAAGTCTCGATGGCAGTTATAGAAAATAAAACAGGGCCTTTATATTCTGATAGTTGTTCTCATAGTTTTATTCTAGAATAATATGTAAAACTTATTGCTGTATATATGATCTCTATTTAGTTAATCAAGTATGTTTCCATCACTTGCGTCAGATTGGACAAAAAGGCGTTTGATTTACGATCGGCATAAGAGACTTATAATCCCCAGATGCTATATTTTTCAAAAAGGCGCTACTCATGTGAGGGTAATCTTTCTCAATAAATAATAAAACATATATAAAATTACTTTTAAAATTTACAAAGAGCTCATTTTACTTCCTAAGTCCGAGTGTTTTTCAGTGGCAAATCCCAATGGTAATGTACAATATTATATTTTAGCATTTCAACCACGTAACTGTTATAGAACTCAATATCAGCGCTCCTCCTTTGTTTTCTAGACTGTTTGGAAGAATTCAGGACCAGAACAAGAAGAACCTGTAAACTTCCAAACCCAGTTCCCTCATCATTTCCACATCTCGTTTGTGGTTGTTTTATGAGTCTAATGCGATATCACTATTTTGTCATTCATTTACAAAAACTTAATCTATAATTGAGTACTACGAGAACGATAATGCTGACGAAAATAATGAAGAGATGAGTTATATACTGTTTGTCTAACAAATAATGTTTGCTTGTTTGTTTGTCTAACAGTTACGTTATTTAGTTACATACTCCATACAAAGATTAGTTAGTAACATTCTCATTAGGCTCTAACCGCTTGATTGTACGTCCCTCAAAAACTACTTTACGGATTTAGACGTAATTCTCAGTGGCGGTTGTCATCTACCCTACAACATAAAGTATAAGATGATTTTAAGTGCAAAAAGTTTTAGCATTAGAATTGTAAAAAATATATAATGATAATTGTAATTGTAAAACACAATTTTTTTGAAACTATAAATACAATATATCAAAACTACTGCAAGATGATGCATACATACAATCCAATGTATTTTATGAAAATTCAAGTGATAGTTGTAATTTACCAGGACATACAATAAATCTTTCTTTGGACAGAGTTAAAAACAAAACGACAAAAATGTTTTAATAAAATTTGGTAGGATGGTAGCTTATTTTGTGGTATAAAATTTATTCATATTCACTTTTTTAATCTTTCACTTCTAAATAAAGTAGTATAAATCAATATGGAAAATAAGGATGAAGGTTTTTCGGTCTGGGATCTCGGGTTTCAAAATTTTATTTTCTATTTCCCGTACAGTTGGTAGATACACAATATAAATATTTAAAAAAAACACTTATCTTACGATTAGGACTATAGGGCATTATCATCCCCTTTTATTATTATTTATTGATAAGAGTTCAAAACAATAACTATTAATAAATAAATTTACATATAATTAACTTTACCTATAATTTTAATTATATCCACAAGATTAAAATATATGAGAAGACTAAATTATTATATATATTTATGTCTTTAAGCATTCGCATCAGCGTTCCCTTTATTTAATAAGCGGTCGTGGTAATACCAGAGAGGAAATCATCAGGACACATCCATGCTCATGCATGCCCATGCCCATGCTCAGATTGACCGATGTATACAATTGTTGGATTCTTCTTTTCGGCTTGGATTGAATTGAGTCTTTATTTGTATCGACTTTCCCGGAATAAGGACGATTTTGACCAGATGAACCTGTTCTAAAAAGAGTCCTGCGGTTGAGTGCGAAAGCGATCCCGTGGTGTCCCATTATGACGGCGGTGGCAACCGTCTGGATTAGTGAGTAGGAGTCTCACATAACCGTCCCCATCTTCTCCTGGGTTAAGGGCGTGTATCTACTGTAAAAAGAGTACTGCGAGACAACGGGAATCCATCATTGAGACTGTAGGCCCACTTGAAGTGAGAAAATTCACCTTCTTCGTACTTTTACCCAATGTTACTGATACTACCAGAATGTTTTAGTCGTACTAAGTCATAATGTATAAAATATTACAACAATCGGAGGCATCTTAAAGAAGTACCTACTGATAATAACAAATGTAATTTTATGAGAAATATCATGTTAGAACCTGGGTTTTCTGAAATAATCAATAAATATTTTTAAATCACGTTCGTCCTCCCAAAAAAATTTAACAAGCAATCGAATTATGATTATCACTGTCTTATTATTATGATGACTTTGTGAAAAAGTACTTTGAAAGAAAAATTCTTGTCAATTATCTTAACCCTTACCAGCGTCACTCTTGATAAAAAACATCTATCATTTTAAGTAGTTCGTTGTTGACATACACCATTTCTCCGATATCTTATAACATAATGTTATTTATAACTCCCAAATAACTGAAGTTAGTTATCTTAATTTATCTCAATTCTCTTATCTTACCTTCTAAAGATCCCTCAAAAACTAAACATAAACGAACAAAACAATTGTTTTATTGCTCAAAAACCAAACAATATCAGTTTAGTTCTAAATCGGGTATTGGGAACATGACAATAAATATCTTTATTTATTTTTCATTTCCATATTTAAAGATCACTGTTTTTGAAACAATTTTACAAAAAGTTTACAATTTACCAATAATTACCAATGATTATAGGAAACTGGTCTCCAATAATATCTTTTAAACATGTAATTTTGTGTATAAAAGCAATAGGAAAGCGAAAACCGAATGCCGGCTCCACAACTGATATCGTTAAAGTTTAGATGTACTGAGAACTGAGAACAGAACCTGTAGTAGGATTGAATTGGAATAACAATTCGGATTCAGAAAAATACTATTTAATTAGTCCGTTCATTCATTTTGGTCGCTTTTATGGTATATAACCTCATTATGGCCATGCAAAGTAAAAAAAAAAAAACAAAAAATTATCTCTTTCCTTCTCAAGTATAGAGTATAGAGAAGGAATAACGAGAATTCGTTACTCTATACTCGTTTATTCTTTTGCAGAATGTATAATTAAAAGACAACTATAGCGAACAAGCAATGTTATAAATTGTTTAAATGTAATTATGTATATGTAAATGTAAATGTATATAGTAAATGTAATACTTCGCTTTGGTGAATTTTTCCTTGGACCGGCACCTGTACAGGGCACAACTGATCCTCCTGGATCAGTTGTGCCTCCTCCTCTCTCGTCTCTTTAATTGAAGACGAGGAGTCCTTTGAAGTTTTGAATAAAAGTTGCTCCTATATGGAAACTTTGCTGGTACTACATCAACTACACAAGTTACACCAGGTGTGTTTTGAGCCGGCGGCGTCATTTTCGAAAACTATGTTGATGAAGCCATAACTAACAATGACAAGCACTACTGAGTGATGACTGTGATCATATTAGTTTCAACAAGTTGGCGCTACATGGCATACAGAGGATAAAACGAATTACACTCAGCCTGAAAGATTTAAGGATATGGTTAGCTCTCGTCCAAGTGATGTAAACTGTAAGGTCATGCAATTTGACTACGCTAAACTTTTTCTTTGGGGGGTTTCTTGAAGCGCATGTTTATGCGAATAAACCCTAATCGCTGGATGTTCTTAAAAAGAGCCTAACACTAGCCATATCTGAAATTCATCCCAAATATATTATTATATTAGAATCATTGCAAATTAGAGGATCCGTGACAACGTAAGACGCCGAGGCGTTGAAGCCATTTAAGAACGGTCACTCATACCCAGGGTTTAATTGTTGATTATAAATTATCATACATTATATCAAGAAATAAACCCATTAAAATCATGACTAACATCTCTTATCCAAGCGCCGCAGTTGAGCCGGTATCGAAATAGTTTGCCATATAATAGCCAGCCTGAAGGTTGTTAGAGGGGAACGTACAGCGCGAGCGAAAGAAAGGACGTTCCACATATTAGCTCTTCTGGACTCATTTTGGAGATTATCTCAAAAAATACTATCATGAATTATCTCAATTTGCTTCCAGACAAAGTTCTCGCTTTGCTCAAGATCTGTAACAAGTTTTCTGAATATAGATCTTTCCGTTTCGGAGGAGATGATTAACAAATGAGTTGTCGATTTTGGTAGTAAACAGCTTGATTGACCTCAGCTCAATAAACATAAATCACTAAGATATGCATACTTGATGTTTTAGGTTGAAAAATATGTTATTTTGCAGTTTAATCTAAAGTCTTTGACATGCATTATCAAGGAAGGTACTCCTTGATAATGCATGCCAAGACTTTGTAAAGACTTATCTCAATGAGATTTTAACATAAGATGCATAGATATTAAATATATAAATATATATCTTCAAGATCATATTCTACAAAGTTCATTACGGAGTCTGTCTGTACGGACGTGTGATGAAGTTATTACTCTTAATAGGGTACGTATATTTTATATATTGATGTGAAAATAATTGTAGAGAAAATTATCACAGGAGATTTAATTTAAGTATTTTTGCATTGGTTGGTATTGCAATGGGTAACTGATGTTATTTTAAAATGTGTTTTTATATAATGTTCTGTTGTCGTAAAAATAAATATTTTAAATAATTTTACCTATGGTTTTATGCAAAAAAAAGAGTAAAAATGTTTTCGATTTTTTTTTGTTTAGTGATTATAATATAGTATTAATATTTTTAATAAATAAAAGTTTAAAAGATGTTCTTAAAGATATTTAAAAATAAAAAATATGTGTATCTAATACTTAAAAATCATGTTAATCAGAAATATATTAAAATATCCTTAATAATATTTCTTAGGTTAGTGATCGGAAGCCAGGCCCAGGAGAGGCGATTCCCTGATGATTTCCTCTTTGGAACTGCTACGGCTGCTTACCAGATAGAGGGAGGATGGAACGCTGATGGTAATGCTCAAAGACATACATATTAATTTTATGGTATTATATATTCTTATCCTGCTTGACTTAATAATAACTTGGATAAATAATATATTTGACATACATAACATTTTTTTTATATATTTTTTTTATATATGAATTAGGGCAATGCTTGATTACATTCCACCTGATGGTAAGTGTAATGTAGTCTTAAGGCCTTCGTTCAAGGCTGTCAAACCGGGATCGCTTATTAGCCTCTTCACTCGCCTCTCAATTGAGTCCAGAACCGCAAGATGAGACTTTGCGGCACCAGCAAATATGTGACCACAGTACTCAACACGCGACCGGATCTGTGCTTCGTATAAAACAAGAAGCTGTCCAGGTGTAAAGTACTGCCGGACCTTTGCAAGAACGGCAAGCTTTGCTGCTGCTGCTCTTGCTCTGGACTCAATGAACCGACCAAAGTTTAGGTTCGAGGAAATCTCTAACCCCTGAAGCTGGTCACTGTAATCCAAGGATTTATTCTGGAAAGTAGGAGCCAAGGTGAAAGGGTTCGCTTTGGCGGTGAACACACACGTCTACGTTTTGGTGGCGTTGAACTTGACAAGATTGGCATTGCTCCAAGCGGAGACTGCCTGAAGTTTGTCATTCAAACGTTGCACCATGGCTTCTTTTTCAGACTGTACTTGGTCTCTGTACTAAAAATAAAGATATAAGTTGTTGATTTGACTAAAACAATTGAATCTCTGTATAGAAGTTTAATTGATAAAATAAATGTAATATTGGACACTGATTTGACTAAGAATAAGAAGTATATAAATCGCAGCTCGGTTAAGATAAGGCATTGTGAAATTGGGAGTACTAGTTGTGCGGTGGTGCTATTGTGATAAAAGTGTAACAATAATAATAAGCCGCTGAGTGTGAGATCGAGAGACTAAGTTGTGTAACAGTGATAGTTAAGAGTTTAAATGGTAAACAGTTTAGTGTATTTATGAACAGTGTCATAAAGTGCTTTAAAGAATAGAACGACTGTTGTTGGCGAGTTACATACGGAGTTTTGCGGCTTCGAGCCTCAGCCCAAATGAGGTATGCCGATATGTTTTCGGTAAACCATGGGCGAACTTTGCCTGATGCACCACATCGGTTATAGCATCCGCGCAACTCGATGGATCCAAAGAAAAGAAGCAGAGTTGCCGCCAGGGATAAGATGGAAAAAAGTGCTGCATCTCATTCCAATCTGCGGACTTGTATTTCCATATCGCCTAACACCATGTTGTTCGAGAGCTGGTGGGGAATATGTAAACACAGATTTCACCAGACAGTGATCGAAGGTTCCCAAGGGGGAGGTGACCTCCACACGATACCTGTCTAGACCAGTTGTCAGTAAACGGTCCAGGTAATGGACTGTATGGCCTACCACATCAGGTACCCTTGTCGGTGCCTCACCAGCTAAAAGAGGTCCAAGGACAACGCAAAGTTCCGCGCTTCTCTTCCAACATGGTCCGTTTTCTGGAACGGCAACAGCCAGTCCTGATGACAAGCATTAAAGTACCCCAGAAAGATGAGCTGCGCTGAAGGGGACTGATGCAAAGCCATATCAGCAACCTCACCGTGACACTCAACAATAATCGAGTCAATAATCGAGACAATAATCGAGTTGTCTCCTGATCACCGCTGTGCGAACGGTAGGTACACGATTTTTTCGTTTTCTGTGTCTACTAAAACCCATAGAGAAGAAAAAGTGGGGTCTTCAAAATGACGGAGATGCTGGATACAGAGGTCGTTCCGCGCGTACACACAGACTCCTGCACGTGAGCAAAAGTTGTGCTCTAACGTGTATCCGGGATAATCAAGGTGCGCAGCGCTTAACGGACATTGTATCTGCGTCGTCCGTCAAAAAGAACAGGTGCGGTTGCTCTGTCTCAAGGTGGTGAATGACAGGTAAGATATTAGAGTGCAAGCCCCTGATATTGCTGAGGTGCACTTTAAATGAGGAGGAGTGCAACCGCTGTACAAACTTTTTCTTTTTTTGGTTTTTATTTATAATAAAAAAATTAAAAGTGAATAGGGATGGGAAATGGCAGTTGAACGAGGCGATACGTATTGAACCCGATGTCGAAGTTGGTTAAGTTATGCCACTGGGAAGAGCCTGGAGACTGCGGGGACGCCCGAACCCCCCCAGGGATCACCATCGGGCCTCCTCTACTGGTCGCCAACCAGCACAATGGAGCTACCCTGGGATTTTTCGCAGCTGGCGGGGCAGCCTTTCGTGGGTGGCTAGCCCACTAATTGGGCCCCCAACTATCTGCGGGCGGCCAGCGGAAAGCCGTCGCTTCGGATCCCGCTACCCTCCTCGACTAGACGCCCGACAAACCAAACACCTGCTCGACGTCAAACCGGTTCGCCAACACACCGCAGCTGTTCAGACCCATTTCCCATAAACGGCATAATCGAGCAATGTGCCGGAACACGACTAGGTCGCTTTGCGGGACGACTTTGCCCGATAGGGGGTAACTTTGCCAGCGACCCGATGTTATGGTCTACTATCATCAATCAATCGTGAGATAGTAAAATAGAACAAGTATTAATAATAACTAAATCATTTTAGCTATCTGTCCTTTAACGAAAGGTTATAAGATTTGATTACCTATTATTTTTATAATATAATTGGTGTTTTTCACGGCTCTGTCTACATGGACTAGAAAAGTTATAGGCTAGGAGAAATAGTTCTCCTGAACTAAGTACTAATAGCACTAGACCTATTCACCGAAAAAGGAAAAGAAACATCATCATTACCTGTATTTGTCCCAGAGTTTTGTTTTCGTTATTACCCGAGGTAATGCGCGATTACATTTTAGACTTTAGTCGAACTATCTGTCATTAAACTTAGTACCATCAGTATAAATCCTGTCGTTTTCAATTAATGTAATTTTAACTATATCATAAATAAGTTTTTGCATTTTCCTATGAAAATGACATAATTTTCAACAGTAGAAAGCATTCTGTATAATAAACTTAAACTGACATAAACAATAAGACCATCCCATATTATCCTCTAGTGTTTTTTATTACGTTTGTTTTTATATAAAAAAGAAGACAAGTTTTCTTGATAAAATATTTACAATCGTCACTATTTTATTATTTTTTTTAGACAAAGGAGAGAATATTTGGGACCGCATGACCCATACAAAGCCTGATGTCGTCGTAGATTTGAGCAATGGTGACATCGCAGCAGACTCATACCACAATTACAAACGAGATGTGGAAATGATGAGGGAACTGGGTCTGGATGTTTACAGGTTCTCATTAGCCTGGTCCAGAATTTTACCAAATGGTCTAGCCAACAAAGTCAGCGAAGCTGGAGTTCAGTTCTATAACAATTATATCGATGAAATGCTTAAATACAATATTAAGCCGGTGGTAACCATGTACCATTGGGACTTGCCACAGAAACTGCAAGACTTAGGAGGTTTTATGAGCCCTCTGTTCCCTGAGTGGTTTGAAGATTATGCCAGAATTGTTTTTGAAAAGTTTGGAGATAGAGTCAAACACTGGATCACTTTTAACGAACCAAGAGAGATCTGTTACGAAGGTTATGGTTCTACCACAAAAGCTCCTATTCTGAATGCAACTGATGTGGGTACTTACTATTGTGCTAAAAATCTAGCACTCGGCCACGCAAGAGCTTACTACGCATACGTAAATGACTACAAAGAAAACCAAGGTGGTATATGTGGTATAACCATCAGTGTCAACTGGTTTGGTCCTTTGACTGATTCAGAGGAAGATGCATATGCCGCTGAAATTAGAAGACAAGCAGAAGTATAATTCATATACCATATATATATACAGGGTTATTTGTAATTAGTTGACCACCTCTTGCAGGCAGCCTCTCTTCATCAACCCTTACAACATTTGTTCTACGACTTTTCAGAAATCTTGATAAATAACACAGAACAAAGGAAACAAAAAAAAATTAATAACCTTCCTCGGTTATTTATTACTCTGTATTTTGTAAAAAGTCTAAAGTATAGATCGCGGCAGTCTAGCTCTGCACGAAATTTGTAAGGTACCACGCACGTAATACTATTATACCTTATTATTTTTTTGTTTTATTTCGAACAGTATGTAATAATTACCGAACAGTCATATTGTGTATTAAAATTTTAAACTTATGATGTATACAATTGTAAACAATTAATCAAGGTAGAATCAGATTATTTATAATAATACAATGTGTTATTTTCAAAAGGATTCAATATTTACAAATTACCTCTTAAATTTATATCTCGTCGATACCGGTGCAAAATAGTCCCCTTCATATCCAATACAAAGACCACACATAAAAATCAACTGTTCACCGACTCGGTTTACCACACTTAGCCAGCACTCGCACCATCTTGGTGTACTCGATATTTGTGTTACGGCACCACAGTACTGTTTTCACTAATCGAAATTCGGTTACCCAGCGAGTCGCGCGGCACACGCTTATCTAATCGACCGTGACAAACGACTGAGGTCAAGTCTGCATCACCCCGCCAACCGCCAACCCGCGCCCCGCTGCACGTGTCCTTGGCACGTATTTTGCCTACGCAAGGTGCGTGGCCTCTCTTTGCTCAAGGTTGCAAGGTTGTTCAATGCCCGTTCAGAGGTTAAATATTATATGGGAAAAACTATTTTTTTTAAACTATTAATTTTAAAAAGTCGTAGAACAAATGTTGTTAGGATTGATGTAGAGAAGCTGCCTGCAAGAGGTGGTCAACTAATTACAAATAACCCTGTATATGTTATATACTAATTTAGTACACGTAACATGTATTTTATTTATTTGATTCTACTGGGGGATCTACGCAGAACCTATATTCTCTAAAGAAGGAGGCTTTCCTAAGGAATTGTCAGAGATTGTTGCAAAAAAAAGCGCTGAACAAGGTTACCCTCGATCTCGTATGCCAGAATACACTGAAGAAGAGAAGGCCTTTGTACGTGGAACCGCTGATTTCTTTGGAGTCAATCATTACACCGCTGCCCTTATATCTGCGACAGAATATAAATCTCAACATCCGGTACCTTCATTGTTTGATGATGCTGATGTCGGAACTTATGTTCCACCAGAGTGGCTGAAATCGGCTTCGAGTTGGTTAACAGTAAGCATTGCATTCTTTAAAAACAAATCCAGCTTCGTTTGCTCTAATATGTTTATATTTTTAAACAAACTCAATTTTCAACAGCTATCACCAAACAGTATTTACAACTCTCTCACCCACCTTCATAAAAAATACAACGGCCCAATATTTTACATTACCGAGAACGGCTGGTCTTCAACTCCTCAAGCTGATGTAAACGATGATGACAGAATCACCTACTATAGGGCTGCTTTGAACAGCATCCTGGATACAAGGGAGGCAGGAGTGGACCTGAGGGGGTATATGACCTGGAGTATGATGGACAATTTTGAATGGTTGCTCGGCTACACGTAAGGCTTTTTCGTGTTTTTATACGTATATATAGTTGTGTATTACTATTCTTACGTATATTTTAATTACCTGTACATAACTAAAAGTTTTACATTTTTAATAGAGAACTTTTCGGTCTCTACCGAGTTGACTTTTCGGATCCAGCTCGCACGAGAACTCCTCGCAAGTCTGCCTTCGTGTTCAAAGAGATCATCAAGTCAAGGATCATTGACCCGGAATATGAGCCTGAAAGTTTAGAAATGTGGATTTATGAAGGCAATTAAACTCTTGAACCAAGGCTTTCAAAGGGAAGCATTGTAAATTGTTTATAAATGTCATAAACTTCATAAAAGTTGTCGTTTTTATTTTACTCATATTGTACTAATAGCTATAAAAATGGATTAAAGAATTATACTTTTTATATTTAAGAGACCGAACTACTTGACTTATTGGTAGTTGTAGAAAATAACACAGGGCCTTTAAATATTGATTATATTAGTATCTCGAAACTAGTTTTTCTATTATAATACGTCAATCTTTTTGTTATATATATGATTTCCAGCTGTTTTCAATAATTCAATCAGCCATGGAGATAAATTCGTTAGTCCAGAACTACTTACTGATCTATTTCAGAAAAAAAAGAGTACTTCGCTACTTCGCTCATTTGCTATATTTTTTTTAAAAAGGTCGTAGTTTAAAGTCATATAGTCTGAAATCTTCCCCGATGCATGAACTAACACTTTTCTTAGATTTGATTGATTTGAATGATGGCCTGTGTTATGACTTATGTGCCTTAAGGTCAACGGTCGATTCTGGTTTATTCGCATAAATATCTTAATTAGAAACCCCAAGATCTTAGTGGCCAATTCACATCATCTCTGCTAGAGATAACCTCAAATCATTCATACAGAACACCAACAGTGGCGTCCGCTGAGTGACATGTAGCAACGTGCTGGAACCACAAGGTCTAGGTCCATATGGTTCAATTTAGGCCATAATAGATTGGTTATCATCTTTCTTTTAAGGATGAACTTTTTTAAGAAAGTATTGTCAACCGATAAACCTCATGTGGGCTGGTGTCGTTCCTTTTACGGCCATTATTTATTTATTTATTTATTATAAGGCATAACTACAGAGTAAAAACTAAAAATAAGAAGTAGAATTATACATTATCAACAAGAGACAGGATAAGTTTGAACCCCGATAATAGCTACGCACAACATGTAACTAAAAATAATAATAATAGTTTAGCTGGAGGTGTATCGCTGGCTTAGACATAAGCACATCTGGATTCAAAAACAAAAACAAAAATAAAAATAACAATAAACTAGAATATAAAATAAGGTCCTATCTTTCAAACTACAAACTAAATACAACTATAAAAGTTACTATAAAACTTAAACTTATACTACATTTATTAAACATATATTCCTCAATTAATATTGCAATTTCTTAAATAAACAGGCAGACTTTGTGCATTGATGTCCAAACTTTTACACAGTTCATTGTGAGCTCTACACATTCTGAACACTGGGTTGTTAAATGCTAAATTATTTCGACACACAGGTATATGAAAAAATAATTGAGTGCGAGTGCTACCAGTTTTTAGTGAAAAGTGGCTTAGTAGTTCGCTAGTATCCCATTTGTTATTTATAATTTTGTGAAGTGTAGCAAAATCTTGAGTTCTACGCCTAGTGACAAGAGATGTTAAACCGAAGTATTTAAGACGGGCCTCATACGTCGGTAGTTTACGGGTTAAATTGAACCTAAAGCAAACATATCTAAGAAAGCGCTTCTGAATAGATTCAATTCTCTCAATATGTTTCATAAATAAGGGAGACCATATAACCGTAGCGTACTCTAAAACACTTCTAACAAGTGCTACAAATAAAGTGACGACACTAGCTGGTTTATTAAACGGTTTAGTAACTCTGAGTATAAACCCCAAAATCTGATTAGCTCTTGAACACATAGTATCATAGTGGTAGGTATACGTTAGTTTGCTGTCTAACCAAACTCCGAGATCCCTAATGACATCAACTCTATTCAAAGGAGTCTTGTTGAGTTTATAGGAGTTGACGATAGGGAATAGTTTTTTTGTGAATGTTATAACATGACATTTTGAAATATTTAGTGTCATGTTATTGACAGTACACCACAAGTCTAATTGATTAATACTACGTTGGAGGATGTCACAGTCGTCACGATTGTTGATTACAGAGTATATTTTTAAATCATCAGCATATGCAATGCAATGGCAGGATATAGTCTCAATTAGGTCATTAATAAAAAGGACAAATAACAAGGGACCGAGATTGGAACCTTGTGGTATTCCTGATACAGCCTCATAAGGATTTGAGTGACAACCATATACTGTGACTAACTGAGAACGGTTGGTGATATATGAGTTAAGCCAACGCAGTAACGAGCCGTGTATACCTAGATGACGGGCTTTAGAGATTAGTATGTAATGATCAATCTTATCAAAAGCTTTGTTGAAGTCTGTGTATAGGGAATCAACCTGTTTCCTTTGATTTAAAGCCTCGTTTAGATAATGCGAGTAAGTCAAGAGATTGGAAGTCGTAGAACGTCCGGATACAAAACCATGCTGTCTATCACTAATTAAGTTTTTTAAGGAATAACTTATATGTTTATAAATAAGGCTTTCAAATATTTTCGCAAAGCAGCTCAGTATACTGATAGGCCTGTAATTTTCTACGTCAGACTTGTTACCTTTTTTATGTATAGGCAGTATATGAGCGGTCTTCCATAGTTCTGGAAAGATACCAGTAGACAGACTACGATTAAACAGTAACGTTAGAGGTTTAATTAGTGCTGTATAACAATTGCGAACTATAATGGGAGGCACGCCGTCTGGTCCTGCCCCTTTATTTATGTTAACTGATTTTAAAACATGTTCAACTTCCCGCTCTGTGACCCTGATAGATGAAATACTACAGTTTGATTCCGGAAAATCTGGTGCGTATGATGTAGACATATTTGTGTTGTATACAGAAGCAAAAGGTTCAGCAAACAATTCAGCAATATCCTTCCCATTATCCGCAAATACGTCTTTAAAGTACATTTGGTTTGGAAGATCGTTAGTACACTTTTTGGATTTTGTATATTTCCAAAACAATTTTATATTTGATTTAAGGCTATCTTCAATTGAAGATATGTATGTATTATAACATTTATTAAATAAGCTCTTAGTCCTCGAACGAAGCAATGAAAAAGTGTCGAAATCACGGGGGTTCTGGTACCTCATAAATTTTTTGTGATACTTGTCTTTATCTCTTATCATATTGATAAGTGATTTCGTAAACCAAATAGGGTATGAATTTCTAGATTTTAGAACCGGTGTATATTTGTCTATTATTTCCCATAAAATATTGTAAAAAACTTGCAAAAATTCGTCTACATTTAAAATGGTTAAATTGGGACCACGTTATACGTTCCAGCTCATTAACACAAGCGCCAAGATCCGTTTCTCGGAATCGATATCTATGAGTGGTGTTCTTTTTAAGATAACTTACCTTTTTGAGTTTAATACACACTTCAAGAGCAGGATGGTGATCATCACAGCGAATTAATGTTTGTGCTTTTGTCACAACAACATTCATATCAGAGGAATGGAGGATGAGGTCTAAAATTTTATTATTTGTATTAAGTACTGCGTTCGACTGCGTAAAACCCGCTTTTGCTATAAAGTCAAGCATTGTTAGTTCTTTGTAACTAGGAGTAGTTACAAGTTTTTCTCGTGAAAAGGATTTTAATTCTGGCAAATTAAAGTCTCCTAATACTATAGCTTTGTTAGGACTAGTCGTAGTTATTTTGTCTGTATTGTCTACGAACTCTAAAAAACAATCTTGAGTTAGATATGATTTGAGGTAAATACACTGTGCAAATGTTAATCGTACACGAATTGAGACGTACGCTTACCCAAATGTCTTCTACGGATGTTTGCCAATCTAGACGGTGTATACTATGAATGCTTTTTTTTACAGCAATAAGAACACCACCCCCATGTTTTTTATTATATTTAGACATAAACTCATAACATCTGTCTCTACGGTAGACCTCGTACCTGTGATCGAAAACTTCTGAGGAATATACAGAATCACTAAGCCAAGTTTCACACAGACATATTACATCATACGAGTTGGACATTATTGCGCAATTCAATTCATTGGACTTGGTTTTTAGCCCGCGAACATTCTGATAATATATAGAAATATGGTCTATAAAAGTTTAGATTAATAATAATATAAAAAATCAAAAACAAATATATATACAAAAACTTGAAAAATGTAAATGGAATTTATGTAATAACAAACAATTACGATAGACTATCTAATACTTTAGGGTTCTTCACGTGAATAAAAGGGGACGTTTCGTTTTTTCTTAAAAAAATTCCCCCGTTCCTAACCCATACGAATTTGTACGATAGTTGCTTAGCTTTCAGTCTAGTTTCTGCATGTAGAGCTTAGTTTGAAGGCGAAAGATGCTCGCAAACGAATACCGGAAGATTGTTACCGCTAATTCCAATTTGAGTAGAGTCTAATTTCTTGTTGGGGTGGGATTTGTTGTAACGACTTACGGCTGACAAAAACTCATTACGACAGCGAGGGCTTCTCATCTTAACAACAATTGCACGCTGTCTACTAGTGTCTTTGTTAAGGGTGGCTACCCTGGTGCACTTTAATAAATCATTTTCAACTAGTTTGTGTCCAACTGTAGAGGCAACAGCTTTAACTATAGCGACTACATTTTCTGATTTGTGTTGAGGAACTCCTTGTATCTCTATGTTGCTTTCTCTGGCATGCTGTTCCATTGAGTTGAGTCTGTCCGATAAAACAGAGACGCTAGAGCGAAGCTGAACACATTCAGATTTTAAGTTATTATAATCAGACAATAGTTTTTCATTTGTTTTTATGAGTTCATCGTATTGGCTGCTGATGTACTGAACTGAGGGCTGCAACTCGTTAAGCGTGGTGTTAATAGGGGACAGTTCACTGCGAACAGAAAGTCGAATCTCATTCTTAATTACTTTTATCAGGTCACTATTAACGCTCAAGTCCTGATTCAAGGCACGAGTTTTAGTGCGAAATGTCACATTATCATCATATATGGGATCATCTGAGTCCATAGATGTATGTAGACTACGCGGAGACTGCTCTTTACGCACCGGTGTGTTTGAGTTCGCTCCTTTAGGTCGTTTGCTCAGACACAAAGGGCACGACCACTCTGGATAACATCCGCCTGCCGCCGAAACTGCATAATAACTAAAGAAACGTTGCTCTGAAACATTAGCACATGTAAGATCATAAGTTGCTTTACATCCGTGACATTTTAAAAACTTTTTCCCCTTTACTTGCTTCAAACATCCAGCACATTTAAACGTCATTCTCGTCTAAGCTTTTTGTAAGTATCTATTTCAAATTTGTAAAATTATAACAGATTATTGTTATGGTAATGAAACGAGCGTGAGATATTGTAGTAATTAAATAACAACTAACGCCATCTATTTGAAACGTGTCGAGGTAAGTAGTTACGGTTGATTACTCGAGCAGATCAATTAACAACAGTGACATCTGCCAATTAATTGTATTAAACTTAATGCAGTGATGATTTGCAGATTTTGCGAGTATATTGAACAAAGGAGATATTAATTTACCATTCAAAATATAAGTATAATTTTATCTTCAACTATATTAAACTCACTTAATAATCTTTTTTCTATTTAAATGTTCACTCACGTATTCGATCCAAGTAAATAAGTTGTTAATGAGCACAGACAAATTGTTAAGGTACTCTATACAAACAGTTTAGCACAACACATTAACTTTATCACTACAGCCACTATTATCCACTCCGAGTATGAATTGATGTCCGAAGTTAATTTTAATATACTATTATAAAGATTATAAGTAAATTAAATATATGTCGCAGATCACGATAATTTAACGATAATTAGTAACTCAATTGATATCATTGTATTAGTGGGGTGTAAACGCCGTGACGTAACGAGTCACGTGATCGGAATCGTGTGGAGGGGCACCGGAGACATTTTAAATATCCGAGAGCATCGAGACGTGATGATTATTCATTAGTGTGAGGCGTGAGCCTTACAGTCCGGACCTCCCCAACCGGGACTGGTGGTTCACGCAACTCTGATAATTGTATACCTACTAAGTAATTTGTGATTACCTACATTTAATACAAGTAATTGTCATATTGTGTCTGTGTGGTTTAATTGCCTGAGACCTACGCCTCGGATCCTGTACAAGAAGACGTTATCAAGACCGAACGAGCCATCTAATATACCTCCTATCTCCGACATATATTTAAATTACTCTTAAATATGAGCTACACTTGAGACGATGTTCACTATTCAGCGCCCTCTAGCGGATATGGATAACTAATATAATAATTATAAATTACTAAATTAAATCATATTTAATATTTAAAAATATGCAAATAAAATACGCTATTATTTTTTTAATATAGGCATGTAATAGCATACTACAAATGTCATAGTAAAAAACTGAGGTACAGGATACTGAAGTACTAGCCAAGACATATGTCAAGGAATGTTAAGGACTTCTCCATCTCAACTCTCAATAATGATTTAGGTATACATTCTGTGAGGTAACTCCGAAAACAGGTTATCATCACAAGTAGTGATGTTAATAGAACGTATCAGACTTAGTATAGTGGATAATATCAAACATATTACTAACAGTCTAACAGAATCAGTAGTTGCCACCTCTTGCTGTTAAAACTGCCTGCATGCGTCTGGGCATGCTCTCTATTAAATTGTCAATAAAACTTTGCGGCATTGAGTTCCATTCTTCAACCAATGCGGTTTTGAGGTCTCTTACGTTGAGGTGATGGATTTCTTTGTTTAATTTGTCTTCCCAGTTTGTCCCAAACGTGTTCTATTGGATTTAGGTATGGCGAGCGTGCCGGCCACCCCAAAACCTGGATTCCGACCTCATTCAGATATTCCGAAACTAATGCCGCAATGTGAGGTCGAGCGTTGTCATGCATTAGAAGAAAATTGTCTCCAATGAAAGGGGCAAAAGGCATCACAATCTGCTCTAAAATGTCGGTTACGTATCTTGCCGCAGTCAGGGAGCCGTTTTCTACGATGTGTAGCTCCGTGCGTGCTCCTAAGCAAATACCGCCCCATACCATTAATGACCCTCCACCATACGGCTCTCTCCCAATAATGTTACACTGAGCGTATCTTTCTCCGGGTCGTCGCCATACTTTGGTCCTTCCATCATCTGGTTTGAGACAAAATCTGGACTCATCACTAAAAAGAACTTTTCCCCAAGCGTCATTATTCCAATTTAGGTGGAAACGAGCAAAGCTGGCCCGAGCCACTCGATGACCTGCGGTGAGCTGTGGACCTCTGGCAGGCAAGTACGCCCCTATACCAGCTGCCTTCAGTCTTCTTCTGACGGTTTTGGTACTAATTATCACTTGTCGAACTTCCTGCAGCTGGTTTCGTACCTCAGAAGAAGTCAAGGTACGGTTTCTGAGAACACTGCTGACAATAAATCTATAGTCTCTCTCTCCTGTTACTCTTTTGCGACCTTGTCCTTTACGCCTGGTATACTCTCCAGTCTACCGGTATCGTTTAACATTGCGGAAAATCACAGACTTGGAAACATGTAATGCTTTAGAAACCAGAGCAACGCTGAGATCCGGCATTATCGCCTAAATTTATCGAATTAAGTTCACTTCACTCAATAATGACAATTTTTCGTCTAAAAAACAACAGAAATAAAGTTTTTGTTAAAAACAACAAACGCCGACGAAAATTCCATACACTACGTGTCTCAGAAATTAGCAGATAAACAAAAAAAAAACAAATGAAATTAAAAATAAAATTATTTTTAAAATCATCTTTTTTTTTAATACATAATATTGGTATAGTGGCCAGTACGAAAATATGAAAATATTTTCCGTTATTCGACCTTTTTTTTGCGTTCCCCTAAATATGTCCATGAGTGTATATTATTTATGTTTCAGTAATACGAATTATCATACTATTTCCGCCTCGTTAGTCGAGGTTATCGCAGACGTCTAACGTATAGCGGCGCAATGGGCTCCGGATCAATTCCCGACAGGGACAGATTTAGGTGATGAGCAAAGATATCTGTATTTCTGGATTTGATCGTTTATTAAATATATATATTTTCATTATTTATATTGTGTATTTCCATGTATTAGTCGATACTAAAACAAGTGAGACAACGATTAACACAATAACACAAGGAAATGATTCTCTTACTTTTGGTTTAGATCGATGTGTGTAATTTGTCCTGCGTATTATTATTATTATTATTACTTTGCCATTTAACGGAATATTATTGTCATTTTATACTGCGTATATTCTTGTTTTTTATCTTCATTCTTTTATTTTAATGAAAAATATTTGAGTTGTTTTATAATTAACTAAAATTAAAAATTTTGTGTTCTTTTTGATAGTAAAGATTACAGAAGATACATAATATATAATAGAGATACAGAATTGTAATTATAAGTTGATTGTGATGTTTTTAACTATCTTTCCAGACATATGTTCTGTTACAAAAGAAAATACATTTATATTTCGAAAGAAATGGAATCCTAACGAAACTTATTATACACATATTTATTCAAGTGTTAGAAAAAAAATACGCAATGTTGTATGCATTTCTCAAGAGATCCCACGTCAGTGTATTGTTTAGGAAAGGCCATGTCTTTTATAATTGATTATAAATTATAGTCCATAATGTTTAGAGCTGAGCTAGATGAGGTCCAGTCTTAAATAAATTCTTATTAATTCCAAATGTTTGCTTCGAGCCAGGCTTGCAGCACGAACTACGATTTAGTGCCCCAGGTCCAGAATCATGTTGTAACGTACAGAATATTTTTTAAATAATCTATAGAGTGCTTTCATAACATGATCCAAGATGGACAAAAATGATTCTTGGTGACTTATTGGTATGAAAATTTACACACAACCAAGAACAACACAGAACAAGAACAGGCCACGTTGCAGTTTTGCCCATCTTCTTAAGAGTTGTGAGCACAATTACACTTCCTCACGTACTCGTTACACTTTCTCATTTTGCTTGTCGTAGTGATGATCAATCGCATTTTTTTATATCAATAAATATATTAAAACTTATAAATAAGTAAAGAACATTTTTGGGAAGGTAATCGTAGTTTTTATAACAATAAACGCATTAAAAAAATATTCAGAACAAAATATGTATTGTATCATAAAGATCTTCAGCTTTTAAATTTTCAGCTAATTTATCAAGACAAAAATCTAAACGAATCCACGAATCTCAAACGAACTTTATGATTGTTTATGCAAATGCTTTTAGAAAATGAAATATATTTTTCTTTATTATGTGGTATTAGGTCTATTCCACCTTCTACAGAATTAAGAGCATGAACAATGAAATGTTTGCTCAAATTATGTAAAAAAAATCATGCATCGTAATTGCGCTAATTAAAAAAAAAACAATTGTATCGCGGGACATGTCACATGACATTTATTTATACAGATTTCATGTGCAACACCTTAAAAATCACCAGTTTGCTTGTCAAAATCTAAGAAGTTTTAGTTTTTCCGACCTGTTTCACAAATGTAACAAAGTTTGGCGTTACTTATTTTATAATTATCTACTTCTGACAACTGTTTTGGAGATCGTCGTAAATTATTCTTTTCATATACATATTAATTTTACATCATTGTATAATTGTTTCATAAGCATTTCTAAACGATTTTGACCACTATATGACTCATATTTACTCAAAGTTTGTATTATCAAAAGAACATTTTAGACAATAACCAAAACTGTAAGGTCCATGTTTTTGTATGTTATTTGTAAATGGTTTTGATGGATCATTAGCACATGTTTGTATTGGGTATAAGAATGCTTCAAAATGAGCATAAACTAAGAATGGGACTTTAATTTTCTTGTGAAATTTATGAAATTATAAATAATCACTAGGTAAAACTTTCCGAACGAAATGTACTTAACTTATCACTGCTAGGTATATTAGTAGTGACAAGAGAGCAATCGTGAAGTTGGTTCTTACATATTTATCTTTGGTAGTAAAATGTACTAAACACCCATTGAATATTACCCAATAAAGAATACATCATACATAGTACCTTTAAGGGAGCTTCTGGTTAAAATCGTGGCCGCAGAAAAATTTACAATGACTACACTAAGATCAGGACATATTGTAAAGCTAATGCCAGTCGACATTGATACCTACAAAACGATAAGAGACAATCTAATCTTAAATAACATAAAACCACTACACCTACAAACTTAAGAGTGAAAGGGCGTACAGAGTGGTTATTAGAGGCCTGCATGCGACGGAAAGTACTGAAGTAATTAAAGAAGAGTTACAAGCCAAAGGCCACACCATACGTCAAATAATCAACGTATTACATAGAGTATCTAAAGAAAAACTGCCTCTTTACTTCGTAGACCTAGAGCAACATGTAAACAACGAAGATATCTTTAACATTAAACATATCAATAACGTCAAAGTCACTATCGAAGCACCTTACAAAAAAAAGGAAGTTTTGCAGTGTAAGAGGTGTCAAAGATTCGGCTACTCAAAAAACCAATGCTTCAGACCCTTCCGATGTGTTAAATGTGGTAATGATCACCCAACAAACACATGTACCAAAACTCCAAACACAGAAGCTGCATGCGCTAACTGTCAGGGTAAACATCCGGCAAGCTACAAAGTTTGTATCAAATATAAGCAGTATAAAGAAAAAATTCTAAAACTGAAGCCTGCCCAACAGCCTTAATGCAATACATGAAACTTTACACCAAAAACAGAGCACTAACGAGACTAACAAATCATCACCCTACACAGGACCCACCTATGCCAACGTGTTGAAAAAGAGCCGTGAGAATCCTACCCAACCAAGCAATCCTGAATTGGATGCAAGCCAACAGTATATGCCAAATTTACTTGACACTATGTTCGATAGATTCCAAGCAATCATGAAAAACATGATGGACAGCATGACTGATCAGATGATCAAATTAATTACCCAACTTACAGCACAAAGGGCCTAAACATTCGCATCATCACCTGGGACGCCAATGGGCTAACCGACCGACGAAATGAACTTGAGCTATTCATGAACACCGAGAACATTAATATTGCCATGATATCTGAAACAAGATTTACACCCAGAACACATGTTAGACTTCATAATTATACGATTTACAGAACCGATCATCCCTCTGAAAATACACATGGTGGGACAGCAGTGATATTGAAAAACAATATAAAGCTTTATCCTCTAGAACCATATACTTCAGAAAAAATCCAAGCAACGTCAATTAAAATATTCCATAAAAACTCGGAGATAACATTTACTGCAGTAAGGTAATTTTTCTGAAACCAATATCTACCAAAATTTTTAATAAATTTACAAACTGCGACCAATATAGAGAAATCATATGCAATAGCCTAGTTGGGCTGGAACCGATGATGAAAAAACTAGGGCTTTTGCTGAACACCTAGAAAAGGTTTTTACACCACTGCCGTGTTCCAATCCAGAAAACGACAACGACGTAGCAGCTTACCTACAATCACCGAACCAAATGTCACTCCCATTGAAAGCAGTCAGTCCTGACGAAATACGCCTAGAGATAAAATCACTACCACCCGATAAAGCTCCGGGATATGATTTATTGGACTCCGTGCTACTAAACAACCTTCCGAAAAAGAGTATCTTGTTCATTGTCGTGCTCTTATCTCATGCTTAAGATTGCGAATGGCACAGATTTCACAAATTCCGTCGCATTACTTTGGCGCAACAACATTCTCTTGCTTTTAACAATTCTGTTTGCTGTTCCAACTAATCTGTCTACTACTTCTTTACTCCGCAATTTGTCTTCACTGTGCCGGTACTCCTGTTTGCTTTTGTGATAAAATATATTTTCTTTTTCTTGAATAGGTATATATCATTGTACTTATTTTACCATTAGGATAAGACTATTCTTAAAAAAATAATAATTTGCAATAAAGAAAAGTAGGCATTCCATCTCTCGACTTTTATCAAAAGTCGTTTATGTTGGATGCAGAATTTTCAGAGTTTATCTATAATATATTTTCTATCTATAATATTACTGCAAGTAAACTAATCGTTATAAGTTACGATCAAGATAATCTTTTATCTTTTTAAGGGTTCCGTATCAAAGGGTAAAAACGGAACCCTTTTACTTTGCTATGAGCCTGTCCGTATGTCTGTGTCCAGGCTGTAACTTATGAATTGTTATAGGTAGACTGTTAACATTTTCACAGATTAATTATTTCTGTTGCCGCTATACCAGCAAATGCTAAAAACAGAGTAGAATACATTTCTCAGGGAGTTCCTCTACAACAAGCATAATTTATTTACTTGATAATAATAAAAGCAACATGTAGGAAATATTCACAGAATATTTAATAATATATTCAGTTAAAAAAAACAAATATTAAATGTCGGTTCCCACATAACAAACGTGATTTTACAAACCAACACAAAATTTTTATAAAAAATTACCGACGTCTTTCGTGCTGTATATACTCCAGAAACTACATGATACGTGAGGACATCGACGTATTGCTCTTCTAAGAATTTAAATGAGCGTTTGTAGAGATTTCTAGTTTGTGGCAAATGTCAATGGTGTGTAACCGACTTAACTCTTAAGTTTAGAGCTCAGAATCGACTATGCCTACTGTCAGATCACAGACTACAGAGTATATTACACAGATTACTTAGAGAACACTGCATTAGTCATTACAAAGCCTAGATTTTGACGGATGCGTACTGTATCAAATATTAATCGACAAACGACAGGCCTCGGGTCATACTTATTATTTAAAAATCATTGTTATAAATGAAAACATTATCAGTTTATAATTCGATATAACAAATTCAAGACGTATTATCTCCTGCATTTGAAGGAAATTAATTCAAAATGCATCGAAGACGAGGTCCTAATTTTACATATGTCAGCGGCTGTGTTAAATATATGATATTTGTTTTGAATTTTGTCTTCTGGGTAAGTACGAATGATTCATATTTTGCTTTCTAACAATTGTATTTTTTGTGACAAACACTTTTATTGTATTCATTGTTCGTTGTATGTGTGAATGTTTATATTTTCCCTAATTGTTCGTTCAACCATTGTTTAACATGATAATGTGGGAGATACTTATATATATAATGTCTCGTTTAGCCGTTTCCGTTGTCGATATGACTAGATCACCAAAGGGCATTTTAAACCATTTTTATTAAAAAAAAATGTTATTAATAGGAACATTCTAAAATTTTCTTGGTGACTAATATATTGATTAGATGTATCTGAACATGTAGTTGTTAATAATGCTAATATGAACATAATGCTATATGTTAAGTAGAGTACAATGAAAAAACATTTAATAAATAGGTATATTATCTTCTCAGAATATAGATATATGTGATTTTTGAGAATCTTTTATATTTTTGTAGTTGAACAATTCTATACATATTTATGTAACAGATTTATTTAACTATTAAGATTAATAATATCTGAATTAATTAATGTCTAATGAAGATAAGGATTTAGTGGCCCTCTACCAAGGCTTATTTTTAAATTTGTTAATACTGGATTTGATTTGGGCAATGACCAAACATTTGTATCATAAATATTTTTTCCAGGTATGTCAGTAGTACTTGTAGTATGTAGTCAATAGAGGACAATAATTTTATTAATCATTTAATTATTTTGTTTGATAGGATCACTGCCTGACTCAGTGCAGCAGCTTTGTGGGTTCTCCTTCTTTTTAACAGGCCTTCTTTCCTCTTCCTAATTAAAATATAAGACTGTCCAGCCGTTGTTAGGCTGATGTTTAATTATGTGTACTGTTTCCAGCTGTTTGGAGGGTTGATGATTGGAGTGGGGTTGTATGCATTTATTGACAAGTGGCAAGCCCTAGGACAAGTTAGGGTAACTATCTAAATACTAAGTATATAACTAACTATAAATTATAGTATTAATGGAAGTATCAATTAAACTGTTTGTAAATATCATTTTTAAAACTTAATTATAGTTAATTCAAAAGTTAATCTATTTTATTCAATGCTTTGCACTTATGTAATGTATTTCCACGGAGCCCACTCTGGGTCTTTAAAATAAAATAATTTATTTATTTACCATGTGCCCTTTACAACAGAATTGACTATTGAGTTGTTTACAATATTTTGTTGGTAAAAAAAAGTTTAAATAAAACTATTAAGACTAAGTCTTTGTCATTACCACAATGAAATAAATAACTTAAACATATGCTCTGTTTCTAAGCTCTGTACCTACTTTTTCCAGTTGGAAACCTTATATGATGTGATTCTCAACATCAGTCTGCTGATAGCTCTCCTGGGTGGTGTGGTGTTCATTGTGAGTTTTGCCGGCTGCATCGGAGCTCTGAGAGAAAATACTTGTTTATTAAAGTTTGTAAGTAATAATAATGGTTTTTAATAATTATATTGCATATGTACATAATTTTGCAGAAATATCTTATTAGTGATAAGTTTGCAGATGTATAACTTGTCATCAGGTTTTTTTAATTATTTGGGGAAATATATTTTATTTAAAAAAATGAAAAACCAGTTCATTATACATAAATATAAAAGTAATGCTCTTATCTTTTAGTTAATCATTATTTTAATTACTTAGTAACTTACTTATTTGACCTATACTACTATCATCTACTTACTATCAACATCTCTTATTTTTTGTTACTGGCTTGAGTGGCAAAGGGGATACATTCCACTTGATGATAAATTGTATTGTTGGCCATGGATATTTGCAAGTGTACAAATGCGTGGTCACATTTAAGTAGTTTAGAAGGTTGATGGAACTTATAAAGTAAAGTAAAAAGCGTGTGGGTTTTGGATATCAGACTGACATTCCAAAATGATGCCATGCAATTTACCTTACGTTACGTTTCTATAAAAGGGTAGTACTATCTTGGTAGAGCCATATTTTGTTCGCGGTACGCACCATAAGTAGAGATCATAATCTAGGTAATATTCCGTCTGGTTGCAGTACTCGCTGTGCCTGCTTGTGCTGTTCCTGGTGGAGATGGGCTCTGCAGTCTGTGGGTTTGTGTTCCCTCGTCCGCTGCACGGTCTGCTGGCGCTGGGCTTCCCGGAGCACGCCGTGCACTCCTACAGGGACGACCCCGACCTGCAGAACTTCATTGACTTTGCACAGAAAGATGTGAGTTTATTTATTATTTTTTTGATACTCTATGATACTCAGAAACTTATGTTATGTATGTTACAGGTTGTTTATAAATTAAACATGTTTATCTCTCTGTTATTCCATTTTTGATGGGTGCCCAACATGTTTATATCTCCCACTAACTCCTCTCATACATCAGCATTGCCCATACTGCTTTCATTCTTACATCTGATAACTGACCTTTTTTACATTCTTTTTTTTCTGATTTTTTTTACATTCTTTGTCAATTTGCCAATTAAATTGATAAAAATCTATTAATATGATTTTTATGCCCATCAAAATAAGAATAATTTTGATTTGTCTTTACCCAACCTTTAAAAATGTTGGATTGTATGGTTATTAAAAGTATATTGATAATATTATTATCTGATTTGTTGAGACATTTCTTGACTGTTGTTATACCTCATTATTTCTTGTTTAAGAATATTATCACTGACTCAGAAAGTATTGATAGCACTAGTGAATGGCGGCTTAATTTATATCATTATTCTGATGTGATTATTATTTTCTTCAACTGATACTTGGGTATGTTCATTAACACATCATTGCATCTCAAAGAAGGCTTATCTATACTTAGTTTTTGTAATATGTTTTTATCCGTTTTAGTTTGTTTTATGCAGTGTATCAAAAAACATTAATTTTGCTGACACTTTTTTTAAACTTATGCAAAATAATATGATATTATTGATAATGTTATACACATAAAACTTTCAACTTCTGCGGTCAACTCACGACTTTCATCTCCGTTCTTCAACAAACCTAAGTTTATTCATCCCTTCACACCATACTGGTTTTATATCTAATTCCTTCACAGTACACGCCATAAAACTATGGAATAGCCTTCCTGACATACTTCGACGTGCTCCGAACAGACAAGTTTTTAAGAAACGCATCATAAAATATCTACATGAGAGATCATAACATTTGTTTATTTCGTTCATATCCTATCATTACCTATATTTATAATTACCTGTATAATTATTGTTTAAGGTGAATTATTAATTTATATACTTTATTTATTTTATTGTTATATATATTTAGTTTATATTATTGTTGTATATGTATATATTTATTATATATTACCTATAGTATAGTTTATTATAGCACCTTTCTTATTCTTAGCTTTAAGTGTTTAAATTTTGTTCATTAATTTTGTACCCTCATCGTTTTATTTTCTGTTAGCTGTGTTGGTTGACTGGTAGAAAATGCTTTAGCATTAAGTCCGCCCATTGTATTTTATGTTGTACAATAAAGTATAAATAAATAAATAAATAAAATAATAAGGCCAACTGTTCATATTAAATATGTATACATATATATATAGTTTTGGATGGATCGAATGAAATTAGATGTGATGGTAATTTATAATAATGTTTTACATATTTTGCTTTTTGTTTACTTTTATTATTATTTTTTTTTTGTTCTTTGTTGATCCGCAATCAGTGTGAACACTATGATCGGATTTTTTGGAGGTGGATGTAATGCGAGTTTGGCCTTCACCAAGACCACAACTCCTGGAAGAAGGAATCATGACAGTAACTCCATATTTGAGATTAACTGGAGTAAACTTTTGTAAACTGGAGTTTACTTTTATAAACTTAATAATTATAATTAAACTAGAAATATATATGTATTACAACTAAATTCAAATAATTTAAATAATTATCGTCACTATTTCTAGTTCCACTGCTGTGGCCTAACATCAGACGGCTACATGGACTGGTCCAAGAATGAGTATTACAACTGTACTTCTCCCTCTGTTGAGAGGTGTGGTGTTCCCTTCTCGTGCTGCATCAACGCCACAGATATCAGCTCTGGATTGGTTAATATTATGTGTGGCTATGGGGTGCAGAATTATCCTGTAAGTAGAGTTTAGCAGGAGAAATATTTAGAAAAAATTGTATTAAGAGGAAATATATAATTACTTTTACGAAACTAAAAGACTCTACAAAAATTAATAATCCAAACTGTATTATTAAAGAAGTAAGGATTTAAGTTCAAAACATTCCTACAGTGAAAGTCCTATTTGAAATAAAATACAAAATATAGCTCACTCAATTAATCAAATCATTTGCTATTTTTGTTTAATTCATAAAATAGAGCTATTCATTCATTTATTCATTCGTTCGTTCATTACCTGGCTGTGTAGGTGGCGGAGGCTGGTAAGCGTGTATGGACGAGCGGTTGCATCGAGATAGTTCGTTCGTGGGCGGAGCGTAACTTGTACGCCATCGCGTCGGCGGCGCTGGGCGTGGCGCTCGCGCAGCTGTTTGTCATCTACCTCGCCAAGACCCTCGAGGGACAGATTGAGTTGCAGAAGGCCAGGTACGGACCGGACCAAATTAATGACCCTGAGACAATTTATGTTTCTAAATATTATATATATATAATTATAATCCGATTCTTGAGTTTCATGACTTTGGATTGAAATAATAGGATCTTAATTTACTTTTAATTTGTATTCTTTGAGAGGTTTCTTGTGACATGGATCGTATATAACGCGTTATGCGTCCTTGTTCCTTCCAATTGTATGCATTAAAATTGAGAGTAAATACTTTCAATCTCTGATTTAACGAAATAAGGGAACGTTCTCGCTCAAGATGTTAATAATAAAAACATAACTATTATAAAATGACCAACCCCGGCAGGTGGCAGACATGAAACAGGGGCTCAGCCGGCGCATATCGCGACGAGTGCCGGCGCGCGCTGCTGTAGCCCCCCTCCTCGCGCCCCGCGCCCGCGCTTCATATATAGAGCGTCGCCGCCGAGGAGCGTTAGTCGCGTCCCCGCCGCGGGAGCGTACACAACTCCCGCGCTCATCTGACTATGGTGTATGTGCTTATAAACTGTGCAATGTTTTTGTTTTTATTAGGCTGTATCTTAGCTATTTTATACTTATTTCAGACATTATGGTTGTATAATGTTTCGAATATACTTTGCTTTCAATGTGTGCTACGAGACCAAATCTTATCTTACATTTTACACACATGTATAAGATATAATAATAAATATAATCTTAGGATTTAGTCATTAAAACATAAGTGTAAATATTTTTAGTTATAGTCAGAGATCCCGCTTCAAAATTTAAAATATCAAATGAATATAATTTAAATGCAGGAGCTTAGACTATTAGGACTTGCCATAAAATAATCTTTATTGATTATAATTAAATTATAAATGAAAAATGGCTGCTAAAATTTGCTTTAAAGAACTTAAGTTACAACATGTCTTTAGTTATAACAATAGTCTTTAGTTATATCATGAAAAATCAAATATACATTAAAATATATATAAAAGTTTTCGCATTTAGAATGACATTTAAAAGACAAGTTAGTTTGCGTATCAGAGTGTAATAAAGATTAAGGCAATAATTGTAACCACTATTATATATTCGTATAATCAAGGCATTGTAGACCTTATAGCTAAGAACTTCAGGTGTAAATCGGTTTGCCATAAGACTGAAGTCATTATGAGCTGTTTGTAATTAGCTTTGTATGTTAAATTTAATATTTCTATACTGGAATAGTTTTCTACTTAACTTAGTTGAAGTATGGTGCCAATAGATGGCGCTGAAGTAAGTGCTCTAGTAAATCAGTTTTTCTTTCTGTTTTAACTTAGCACTGCCTTCAAGTGAACGTGCTTATGAATCTCATAGTCACGTAGTTTAAAATTAAATTATTTCTCTTCTTTTAGCGTTTTCTGTTTTTCTCACGTCTATTTATCATAAGTCCTATATCCATAAATATGAAGTATTTAAGAGCAAATATTACCAAGTAGTTTGATATTATAAAATGTTCAAAATGTTCAAAACTTAAATGTTACATAGGTTTAAATAGATTTTAAAAATAACATTTATCACTGCCAGAGTGAAACGTGCTGATTCATAATGGAACGGTAACATAATATTATGATTAATTCGCCAAGACACGATAGCTCAGTTGTTAGAGCGATTGCACGGTTCAACAAGTATCAGGTTCGAGTTCTAGTGTTGAATCAGATATGAGTTGATTTAAAAATGTTTTATAAAACAGCGGTTTTCTATGACTTACTATAGATATATAGTTATCTATATAAATATTATTTTTCCATCTATCTATTCGTGATTGTTTCATGTGCAGCTATTATTATAGTATTTGTATTAATAAATACTATATACAAGATTTATACCAAAGTCAAGTTCGTTAACAGTCGGTTTTGAACATACGAGTTATTGTTCATAGAGTAGGAGGGCCATTCTAATAAGTGTCAGAAAAAAAGAGAAAGCAAATGAGACTATCTATCTCTCTCTTTTTTTGTATGATTAGACAAAGATAAGTATAAGTCTTCCATCTATCCTTTTTTATTATTTGTTACACTCGCACTCCCAGGCCTACCTATCACGCCTACTCGTATTTATTATAACTCTTATGGTTTCTGGTAGGATTTTTAAAGTAGAAATGTTTTAGCAGAACTGTCAAGAATTGTGATTGTCGGTCCAAAAGGTTCGTATTTAACTGAAAAAAGTTTTTTTTTTATATCATCCTTCAAGAGACTGTTTGTTAGGTAGAGTGGAGCCGATAGATGGCGGCTTACATTATTTTTGGTTTATTATATATATATAAGTTCTATATTCTGTAAACGGAATTTTAAAAGACAAAAACATTCCAGTCATTTCCAGTCAACAATTTGGTTACATGTTTTAAAAGCAATCAAAGGACATTAAATTATGAAAAAAATATATGATTGCTCAAATTACCAAAATGTATCTTTTTATTACATTATAAATATTTTCTTTATATTTCATTGTATCTTTAGTATAAGTTTTAACGCATTTACCCAATTTAAATATTTATGTAATAGTGTTTAAGATTTAGTCGCTAGATTTATTGATTAATATAAGATTGCATACACAAATATATGAAAATGTTTTATATCTGTGCATATGAATGATATCAAGGAATGTCTATATCAAACTGGAAGAAAATATAATTTTATTAAAAGACTAATATGTCATAACATTCCAGTTTATATAGGAAAAAATATATTTGAAAATTTTATCTTACAAAATTGTGTTGAAAAAATATATTTGAAAACTTAATTTTACAAAATTGTATAAAACATATATTTGAAAAATTAAAGTTATATAATATTGGCTCGATTATTTTTCATGCAATAAATTTATCATCTAATTAATGAAAAAAAAAACTTTATCTTCCAATATTGATGGCAATTGTTTGATTTATTTTACCAAGCACAATTTAGTATATGTTTATGTATATGTTTTTGACATTATTATTATTATTAGTACTGTGTCATGTAATACAATAAATATGGTTTGTAATCTGTTACTTGTATTATTTTTAATGTCATAATAAAATCCCCTACCCTACATTTTGATATTTACGACCGTTTAAATTTAAAAAACGGCCAAGTGCGCATCGGACTCGCGCACGAAGGATTCCGCACCATTATATATAACAAAACACATATGTTGTATTGGAGTCTCCTTTAAATATTTAAATTAATTATTTACTTTTAATGTGAATATATAAATGTTCTGTTCTTAATACGACCCCCCAAATATTTCTATATCACGGTTCATGAGATGCAGCTTTGAGACTGACAGCGAATTCTTGGTAATAGGCTTTCGTTTTTACCCTTTGGAATCCTTAATTTAGTGCTCGAAGAAGTTTTTTTTTATTATTGCTACAGAAGTAAATTATTTTTTGAGTTTATTAGTTGCGTGTTATTGAATTAGGTTCAAGTGAATTTTGACTTACACTCTTATCTGAATGTAAAATTAAACATAGTATTTATATTATGGACGCTAGAATTAGTTGTTTTTTTATGTAATAAGATAGGTACTATAGTTTGAGAACACTGAAAAGATATGAAATTAATGTTGTTTTTGGTTTTATTTACTAAATAGGTTTCATACGAAAACATATTAAATAATGTGAAGTAAGTAACCCAAAAGAACGCCTAACTTCATATTGTAGTTTATCACTAGCACTATTGTATGAACTAGAAACTATTTTCGAAAACTACATTTTCAACTTCCCGTCCATATAAGAGGCTTCTCCTTCGCCTCAAACCTCCATAACTTATAATAATGAAATCATAGACAATACGGATTTTAGAAAAAACAAAACAAATATTTTGTCAAGTCCTATAATTTGATATTTTTACATAAATCTATCATTAGTTATATTTTAAAACTAAATACAATTTTAAGTAATTAAAATGGAATACACGTGTTTTGAAAATGTTGGAGATAATATAATGAGAAGGTTTGTTTAAATCTGAAATGTCTATTGACATGTAGTGAACTTATTCTGAAATATTTAAACAAAAAACCGTTAACATTTACCGTATTTATAAAAACGAAACTTACCAATGAAAAGAAAATATATCTTTATTGTTCTTTTACAAATTTTATTAAAATTCAGATGATAAAGGTAATGTAGATGTGGAGGAGAGGGTGAACGAAGAACGATATGGAGAGGAAGTCCATACTGAAATGACATAATATGATAGAAAGCTTGGATGTTATGGAATTAAACCATTGGGTCGATCCCAAATAATTGGGATATGGCCATGTGGATAATTTATCAATTTTATATTATACCGAACCTCATTACCCCATTTAACTAGTTTCAACAAGAATCCTTAAAATCTTTTCCATTTCGTTATCAGTCCTCCTTATAACAAACTCTGAATAGACTTTAAATCTTCCCTTACTTCTTTTTTATTTCTTTCTTCTTCTTGCCCTTGGGTTCGGGCTCCGGTTCGGGCTCGGGCTCCGGTGTCGGGGGAGGCCAATATTTGTTGAAGAACTCGTCGTCAGCTGCGAAGGCTAGTGGCAGGATATGAGAGCGTCGGTGCCACTGCTCCCGGTCTTTATCTTCTTGTTCTTCTTGTTCGCGCTCGTCTTTTGCTCTGAACTGCGAGTTTTATAACCAAGTTTAATTATTAATTATCATACGACCGACATGACTGATTAACAAACTGTTGTTTTTGCTTACAGAAACTCAAGCAAAATTAGTAGATAAGCAGATAAATAATAGAACGAGACTTAATATTCTTTTATCTGATTATAACTAAAAAGTTATCACTTTTATAATTTTACTATTTATATATAATCCATAATTAAATACCGCCAAAAGTGCCAAATATTCCTCGTTATCAACTTCTATCAACTTTTTCTTTCCTTTGCCAGACGAAGATTTGTCTTTTTTTGGAGACCTGATATCTTTTTTAGGCTTCACCTTGAGAGGAGCGAATAGTTTTTTCGGATAACGCATTTGATATGGAGTATCAATAAGACAGTAGCCCGGGGAGCTGGTGAATACTGAGCGGACCAAATAGTATTGATAGTCTGTGCTGAATCTAAGAGTACACAACCATTATATTTATTACCAAACAATAATATTAAATTATTTAGTGTATTCAGATCAAAAACTCACAAATCAAATATATAATGTATAATATTAGCAAGATCTCGCAAGGAGCATTCATATGCTGCCCCTTCGAATTTGACTAAATGTTTGGTCTCTGGCGCTATGCGAGACGTACTTCTACTGCCTAGGACATCCTCCTGCGATTTATAAAAAACTCCTGCCTCTTGAGGAGTCGGGAGGTGTTCTTCTTCTGCTATGAATCTTGCAGCTGACATCATGTTGTCCTGGAAGGCCATTACAAGGTTGGTATTATTAAATGTTCATTCACTGATACGCTCACATCTTTGTCATAATTTAGTTAAGAAGCTTAGCAAGGTTCTCACCTGAAATCGTTTAAGCATACGTTTTCGGTCAGCAGCATCGAAGTTCTGCATTTCTTTCATCCACTCACAAAACCATAATATTAACACAGCTTGGGAAGCTACATAATTGGAAACAAAATTTTAGTAAATTCTTGACACAGAATAATAGATGCAGTAAATATATTATTATTATATAAACTTCTGATATTTACGTCTATCCATCTCATCTTCTTGAGCTCGCCTCAACAAATTAGCCAGAGTGTCCAGAAACCAAAATTCCGCCAAACTTATTTTATACTTGGTGCATCCAGTTATCTCTGCAAGAATGTCAATATACTTCTGCTGAGCTGTTATTGCTATTTTCGGAATTAAGGCCGGATCAACAACATCATTGAACTCTAGAGGTAAAACATGAATTCGGTTTTGCTCCTCAAATATTCGAATTCTTTCTGGTAGGACTTTTCTTAAGGAAGGAGAGGGGAATATTTCTGGCTGTTCCTCTACGACATCCTCAGATTCAAGTTCTGTTATTTCTTCTTCAGGGTGCTCTTCTAGTATTTCATCTTTGACAGTTTCGACTTCACCTAAAACAAACAAAAGATTTATCTTTAATCTACATCTACAGATTAGTAGATGCAAAAACTCTTCGTTTCATGTTTCCAACCAAATAAATTTTATGAGCTCATGCTCATTTGCATTTAAATAAAAGTATATCAAAATTAAAGAGCAAATTCGATTAATTTGTAATAGGTACCTACCTTAATTTATAAATAACACAAGATTAATCATTGTTCTTAAACATAAATACCTATCTTTTCCACCTCTCCCGAACTAGGAGTCTCTTCAGAAGTTTCAGGAGCTGACCTGACGCACTCCAGCCCTGAGTCAATGAGGAGCTGGTTGAGCAGCGTCTTATGAATGTTTTCTATCTTATGTGACGCCATTATAAAATTACAACAATTTCTTGCAAACTTTGATAATAGACAATTAATAACCTTAATTTATTTTGTCAAGAATAAATGTCTGATTATGAATAATAATTTATTTTTAAAGCTTAAGTTAGAAAGTAGGTTGGTTGGTAGAAAATATTTAACTGTGTAATTGTTTCATACCATAAAACGCGAAACCTGTAATATAGTATGATTTGATTTTTATTGATTTTCTACTTTAATGTTTACAAATTAACTATATTATTATTCACTATAGCCGCAAAAGTGGATGGTTCATGGCTGGGTTAAGTACCTGAGCCAGATGGTCCATAGAGATTAATTCATGTGTGCCTCTTTCTATCTTTCCGTTCTTCTGTCTGTCTCTGTATCAGTATTCTCGTAAGAATTTACATTTATTTCGAAGTTGATTAAATCGAGGTTATGAGTTATGTTTCATCAAAATCAGTCCAGTATTTTCCTACGTTTTTATTTCTTATTGGATCATTAATTTCGTAGACAACTATTATAAATAACAGCGGAACCCTAAAAACTAATAACACAAAAGCAAATTATGTGTTTCTTGAACAGAAATTTAAATAGTAATAACCATAGAATTTAAATAACATCAAAAAGAAAAAATCGGGAATTCATTAATTTATCTTCACAATTAGTAGTGTAATTGAGACGCCGAAATAAGGGAGAGGGTTCAAACCCTAAAACACTGATTTATCTATGTATATATATTAATAAATGTCACGGCTTGATAGTATAGGGTGGAGAAACTATCCAACCGACTGGGAAGTGAAGGGTAATGTGTTTAAGTATTTTTTGGTGTTAACAGGAAGTTCTTTTCCTTCTTTATAATATAAGTTCAATGAGAATAATAATAAAATTAAATGTAATTTTATTTCTAGGATATTTTAAATAAACGCGGTAAGTACAGATTCAACAGTTACACAACAACATATAGACTGAGAATAACTCAACGAAGATAACTCTAAAACTATCTTCGATAGCAAAACATTACAAATCCCATCAAATCACGAAATCCTAGACAAAAATACATTTTTAATCTCCACAAAAGCAAAAGTAATTAATACTCCCAAACACGCCGCTGGCAAAAACTATTCAATAGACCCAAATATAGTTCACCCTCCAGTCCAAATATAATGAACATCCCCCACCACTTTAGTTTAGGCTAGATCCATAGTCATCTATAGACTAAGTGTCCATTACACTCGACCGGGAAGTTATACCTATCTATATAGCAATTAAAATATTTCTCTAAAATATAAAAATACAAATAAATGTTATATACTTTTGCACGGCTGACACGATAGCTCAGTTGGCAGAGCGCGGAATGATATTTCGGAGGTTGCGGGTTCGAATCTGTGATGATAAAGAATTTTGCTTTACATATTTTTATGTTTATTATAAATTTATTAAATTATTTGTTTATCTTTTTAAATTAATATCAATGTTTCAGAGACACGTTTATTAACATATACCTAATCGTATTTTAATAATTTGGTTACTTTTCATTTTAGGCTCTAAATATAAACATTCTGTTTATATTTTGGTTTATATATGTTAACTTTTTCTCCGTCCCTTAAAGTATTATATTTTTATATTAAAAATGCCTTATCCATTATCGTTTAATATATATGTATACCTAGATACCTACGACTTTATTTAGTTATATATACATATTCTCTTACAGTTCTACCTAAAGCCTAATTTAAAATAAAACGAATAATTACCGTATCGTATTATAAAACTGAAAACACGCGACAATGTAAACGCACCCTTATTCACAACCCCTAAAGGCTAGAGGGTTACTTTTCTCGTAAAATACTAGTATTTAGTTTTTAATTTAGACTAGAAAAAGTCCCTGCTATTCTTATGTTTTTCACTTTTTAAAAACATTTTAGAGCGTCTTTTGTTTCCTTAATTATCTATTCTCCGTATTCTTTCAGTACATTTTGAATTTCTTTTTAAAAAAAATCTTAAATAACTGTAAAAGGTTTTATATTGCTGAAAACAAATAGTTAAGTGGGATTTAACATTTGTCTGAAAAACTGTTTTTAAATATAATTAATGTATGAAGAAATATTATTTAATTAAAATACTCTTTAAATAATATAATTAGATACAAGTAGACAAGTAATAAGAAAATATATTAAGCAAATTTACATCCAAAAATTTGAACCCCAGACACTTAATCCAAAACATTCTAACCACTAGACCAAAAGCAAAATAGTCCTACGTAAGGACGAAATATCGTTTATCGCACGCAATGCATGTGTGTGTGTATGTGTGTATGTGTGCGTGCACTCACACAGGCGCGGTAAGTGCGTGCGTGGCAAAAATTCTCCACGACTTGGTTAAATATTGGACGCATTGAGTACTATGGAGTAGTGTTTGACTTGACTTTGACTTTGAAAGATATTTATTTAAATTAAATTAATTAAATACGAAATGTTAAATAACAATACGTAAAAATATTTTAGCATATTTTCATTTATTTATACCTTTTCAATTTAATAAGAGAAAAAGATGAGTGAAAATACCATAACATTTTTGGTATATTAGGTACTAAATTTGAAAATTACAATATCTTACCTTCATAAAGACATTATATTTTTAAAGCTAATAAATAGCTATGCGAAAATTAAAAACAAAAATATTTGAAAAAAATATTAAAAAAAAGTGATTTTAATCGTTTTATAATTTAAAATAATATAATATTTAACAGTATAACTCTCCACACCATCGCAGTCCCGACTTCCCCAACTGCCGAGGTGAACGAACTTACGAAATACACGCACATTACCGCAGGTACAAATAAGTGTTTATATCCTAAATCACACACAAACAAACCGTATTTTGATTATGTAAATGAAGGTGAATGAACGCTTTTTTTGATATTTTGGGGTGAGGGGGGACCTCCCTCCACTAGCTCACTATTAAAGATACAGTTTTTAATTACAACAAATAGAAATTATTTTTAGAGTACTGTTTATTTTATTATTAAATTTCCATTAATATTTTTAAGACACTTGAAATATTCAAAAAAGTTATTAAATCGACGAATTGAAATTGCTAAATCTTTTATCTTTTAAAAACATAAAATTAAAAATGCACTGAATAATCGGTTTAAAAATTGCAAAAACTTTTTTTCTTAAATATCTTCTTTGATTATAAAAAAAAATATTCAAATGAAATAAATCTCTTTTAATCTGTAATCGTATTATTAATATTTTTAAATACATACCTATATGTAAATATTTCTAATAATAATTATAATTAAAACATCAAAGATAGATACTACACTCTGTTTTAATATCTTTTATCCCGCCCTTGATATTTGGTTTTTAAAAACTGTAATTTTACTTAAAAGCATTTTCAATACATTTACTCGTTCATTGAATACTTATAAATATTTAGGGTCACTACCTCATAGTTTTAATCAACATAAAAAGCTAAAATATAGCAGCCCTATTGATAATTTCAAAAATTTGCAATTTCTCGACGAAATTAAACACATTCATACAAATAATGAAATTGTATGTATGACCGTTTAATATAATTTAAATACGCAATCTCACGAACATTTAAAAATCAAAAGGCATACATACATCCGCTTATTGTAATTTTTCTATGTATCGGCCAAGTTGAATGACCGTATGAGGCAATTCATCAAAGTAATAATGTGGGCAAAGAGTGGGGATGGGCCTAGGACTAGGGGTGGCTGTTAAACCCCCCAGCGGAAAGCGCTGGATAGATTACTAGCTTTAGACTCATTAGGTTTTTAAATAAATAATTTGAATGGCGAAGATCCTGTATTAAAATCTTTATTCCTCTTAGCAGCAGAAATAAATTCTTTGAATATTTTTGTTTTTTAAATGAACTTTAAAATAAATATAGAATTTTAATACTTATTTCACTTTAAATAGACGTTTTTATTATTGTTGTAATATAACCTTTTGCCGTAATTAGTTTTAAATCATTTCAGTTCAATAACTACCAACAAAAATAACTTTTTGTCGAATACCAAAGAGCAACGAACTGCAAAACAAAAAGGTACATAAAAGAAATCAACAAACTGCTTAATTCCGCTGCAAGTTATCTATGAAGCGCTTTCTGCTGTTTTACCAAACCATCCCCTATCTATAGGTGGGGTGGCGATTGGTCGGCAGTGCCTTTGTGGGAACAACAAACTACATTTTTACGTTAATCCACGGGATACTGGTTCAATGACCGCTGAATAGATGCAGGTGGAAGTAATTAGCCGATGTAATGAGAACTTTTAAATAGATTTTATTATTACATTTGATTCATAAGATTCAGTTAGATGAAAGCATTTTACAATCTATCTATCTATGTAGGTGTTTGTCTGTGTCCAACAAAACGACGACTGTATCCCGTCACCTGCGCCACAAAAACGCGAAGCAGTCGAGCCGGTTCCGTGCTGATTTAATGACATTTATTTTATGCCTATCTTAGTTTATTTTTGTCTATACTTTATAACAGTTATTCTATATTTAAATAATATATATATTTTTCCTTTCAGAATCCTTCCTTTCAGAAAACTATCATTTGGTTAAACAAAAAAACAAGACAAACTAAGCCCCACCTTATATAGCCAAAAAAAATCAATTCACAATAAGAACCTTATAATATAGCACCCAAAAAACCGTAACTAATCGATACATAAAAGAACCCAATCTAAATCGACCAATACAGAAACAGCAAACTAAAAAATAAAACAAATTGAATTTAGAATCCCAAAACCTGAACACGTAACACGCACACACATAAAACATCCGACCTGCCTCAACCAAACGAAAAAAACGTTACATATTGCGTTCCAATTTCAAATGGCCCATGAATTGTTTTAGTGTTTAGTGTTTTATATGTGTGGGTTGATGTATATATAATATTTGCTTTTTTAACTCATTCTATTTTTAAAGAAGAGTTCATTTGGTAAATTAAATGATATGTCAATAACCTATAAAGACTGGAGATTAGCATTGTAAATTCTCAATATATTATTACAAAAATACAGTCACGGGTCAAAGCCATACATAATATAATGGAAGTCATAAAAATTCAAAGAGCGATTTTTGTACCAATTCACATTCAACTCAAACGCAGAAGATAATTTTTGTTTCACACATTCAAAAGAACGCACACGCCGAATTCTAAAAAACGAGATAACAACAACGACATTCATTTGTGAGAACGAGATAGATATATTTTTAGCGGTTCCGTTGATCCAAAATGCAGTTGATAAAGAATGACGTTTCTAAGGCCATTGGCCTTCAGCGAGTTCAGTTTGGCTTTACTTTTTTAGTTTTGTTAAATTCGTACGCCTTTTGTAATTCTTTTATATTTTTTACCGAAATATCATTATGTTATTTTTAGATGCGTTCGTAAGTTAACGTCAATATTTAATTTTATTATAACAAATAAATTATTAGGTAGCTAAATAGCAAAAAATATGATTCTGTGAAATGTCTGCTTATAACACGATGCAATCTTATTTTTTGCATATTTAAAAATATAAAAGTCAATTAAGTTGACACATTGAATCTGTCACGACTGAACCACTCCTCACTCCTCACTCTTCACTCCTCACTCCCTGTATTCGTCTTTCGCGAATAAAAACAGAACCGAGTCGTCGACCGACGTCAAGGCCGCGACGAATTCGCACCAAGATTGTCTGACAAAACCAAACAAGTCTATTTGTAGGAAATATCCTTAAAAACTTACAAAAATAGTACAAATATGAAACTCAATTCAAATCGAATCAGACCCAAAATAGATTATTAAGATGAATTCTTATATAATTAAAATTTTGTATTTTATCACACGCTTATAATATTTTAAATTAAACATAATTATAATATGAATTATAAGTAAATATTATAATGCACATAACGTGACACGCGTGTGTATATATATATGTATACATGCGTGTCCTGTCCGTCTGACATTATAAATAATATTCAATGTACCTATTAAATAAAAACCATAAAATATAATAAACGTAAAGGTCTGTATCCTCCTGTCGTCAAATACATTGTAGTTAAAATTAATAAACCTGTTTCTGTTTTAAGTAAATAATGAAAAAGTTTTATAAATTTTGCTCAACATTATGAAATTAATAATTAATCACTGTTTTTCTAAATCATAAGTTACATGTACCTCGCGGCTGCGCAGGCGCATGAATACATGTATTTTGTGACGTAGCATGTTGCATTGTTGGAGAATTCAATTGTAGCATAATTATATTTTTATATATTATATGATAAGCCAAATTAATATAAAAAACTTAAAAATTCAAATTGTAATGTAACGATTAATATTACTTCAATGCAAATATAAGCTAACATTATGTTCGGGAACACAGCGACGGACATACATATCATTTATCATTATAACTTTTCGGCTAAACTTATTGTGATTGGTTTAGTAATTGTATTAACAAAGCTTGATAAACAACTGATGTATGAATATATATAATTTTGAATGTATATATTTTTTTATGAAATTTTGATTAAAGTAAACAATGCCTTTGTATGTTAAAGAAGTAAATGTCGGTGAGTAAGCCAAGTTATTACGGAAGCGAGAGGAACCTTGGGACAAACACCCGAAACTGCATATCTGCGCAAACTGCATACAAATATATCTTAAGATTAATCACAATTACTGTTAGTACATACTTTATATATATTAATAATAAATTTATTTAATTTTATTATTATAAGAATATATTAAAAATGGTCAAAAAGTTGATATTTGATCTGAATCTTAAGATGTGATACCGTGTGTATTATTGCGCTCGCGCAATGATCGGATCCCGTTTTGATTTGTGTATGTGTGAGAGTGTGTGTGTGTATGTGTGTGTGTGTGTGTGTGTGTCGCGTTCGTTGACACCGTTTTTTGTAATGCACTTGTGAGATAGGTCATGGTTGTATTAATTCTCTTATGTTTTATTGCGAAATGTAATAACATCGTTGTACACTTATTTCCCTTTTAATAATTTTAAAACTTTTTTTATCACTTCCCTGTTCACTTTTAACATTATTTTATAGTCATTTATAAGACTTTGAATTTATTCTCTATGTTAATTTTATCTCAAAATATAAAAAAATCCTATTGAATGTGATTTTCTATATATTTTAAATAACGAAAAACTTAATATTTCTTCAACTCTTCCCAGCAGTGGGACATCTATTATATATTAACTTTCACCCAAGTCTTTTCCCAACCTTTCTAAGAGTTCAATGAACTAACATGTCACTTATAATTATGTTTATCGAATAAAAACGCATTGAGTCGCAAAAATTTATTTCGCTTCAATAGTTTTTCGTAATAATACACCGAGTTTGGATGGATTTGTTGGATTATAAGACGAGAATAACATGTTTAGAGTTACCATGGCGTCCTGCTGTCACACCGCCGCGAATCTATGAAACAATATTCGTCATAGTTTCCTAGTATTAAATTAAAAAAATTAAGTAACTAATTAAACAATCACTAATACTTTAAAATGTTCAAGGTACTTTCATTTATGTTTTACAAAATACAAGAAAATAAGTTCATTAATATTTGTTATAAATCAAAATACATAAATAAGAGTTTAATATTTTTCTAAAAATAAAATATATATTCAATGATTCAATATATATTGAGCCTGTAAAATGATTCATTTAGGTTTTTTTTTTTTATTTTAATAAGCAGGCTAAGTAAGAACAGAACCCCTAGTACGAGTTTTGACGTTACGAAAACTATGACAGTTTACCAAATAGTAAAATCGAAACATATATTTACTATACACTCTAGGAAACAAGATTTATTGAAATATTTAACATTATTTTTTTAAACATACTTATCTTTAGTTTTATAATCCTAAATCCCAAGAGAGATGTCAAAGGAAGAAAGGCGAGTTGTTTTTACGAAACGCTTACGTCACTTTCTGGTATATTCCGGATTGAACCAGTCTATTCACCCATTTTTTCAACTAGACTCTAGTATTATTTTGTTAAATAATCTTACCATAATATGGGAAATACAATGGGAAACCACCCCGTCACTCTACCAATTGAGCTACCATATTGCTGTCCGTCTCCCTGAATTAAGCATTCTATATGTGATCGTCTGTATCGGGACGGTGGTGACATCTATTAGGCTTCTTTCGAAAATCCTAACCAATGTTTCTAACTTTGCAGTATAGATAAACATTGAAAAGATGCCACTACCGAAATTAATGTTTGAAAATATCTATAAACATGTATAGCCATGTTAAGCTTATTTAAATGTATATAAATATATAATGAAAAAATAATATTATAATTTAATAATAATGAATCTATGTTACGCTTCGGTGTAAATTCTAAGTCGTCAGGTGCGGCAGGTGTTGTGAACACCGGTTAGCCAAATATGGATACGAAGTGGAGACGTTTGCTTTTATCTTTCGTTAAATATGTTAGAAATATGTTTTCATAATTATATTTTATTATTATATGAATAAATATGAAATATAGTTTAAATGTTGACATTTATTTTTTTGACATTTATGTTAAATTAGTATGAAGTTGAATAAATTAGAAATACCGTTATATTTTGTTGATAATATAGTATCAGGTATATTAGGTACATTAATACACAATTAAGTGTTTCTTAAAGATTACATCAAATTTAAATTAGTTTAATTATTTAGAATCATTTAATAATTAATAAGCTTTTAAGTTAACTATCTGTTACTCGCGACTTCGACTGCCCTGTCCCTCAACCTCAAATCAAATAGAACCATACCGACTCAAATAGAACCAAAAGTTCGGAGTGTTTGAATTTGTCTGTGAAAATTGATTAATTTTTTAGTGGTAAACTTTTCTTTATTGACTTATATAATTCATAATCAAACACTAAATCAAAATCCATATTTTTTTTTTCAGTAATTTTGTTGTATTGTAAATATAACACACTTCAGTTTTTGAGTTTCTTCGTAAAAACTATAAAAAAGTCCAAAGTAAAAAGTAGAATTTTGGCCAGAATAATAGCTTATCATTATAGTAAATTTCATCAAAATTCATTGATCAGATTTTGCTTGTTGAACAAACAAACAACATACAATTCTTAAAACTATATTCTGTCAGGTTACTGAACAAGTAGGAATTTGCTTTGTAAAAAAAAATATATCGTTAATAAAACAGATATTGTGAAATTTATATTCACTGACTTTATTTGATATTTTAACAAATAAGTAAAGAAAACTTGTAACAAATAAGTAAAGAAAAAGAAAATAAGTAAGAAAGAAAAATAAATAATGTACACAGATATTTATATGTAATCATGTATGTATGTATGACTATTGAACATTTATCTTATTAATTGGGTGAGATATTTTAGATTGTCGCAACTCATTATCATCAACGCTTATTAAGAAACAAAGTAGCAATACTTGAAGATATACAAATATGTATATTAAAATAGGGTTTTTTTTAATGTAAACTAAATGACTATGATTTAATGTCAAAAATGTTTAAGCCCCCCTGGGGTTATTTAGTTAATGCCAATATTAAGAAACAACAGAATTTAAAAAAGACGAATAATATATTAAATAGTTTAGAAATTAATAATAAAACTCTACATTTTATAAAGCAAAAATAACTTTTTTCTAAACTAAAATGTCAAAAGCGCGATTATACTGAGTTATTTGTAATTACTTGACCACCTCTTGCAGGCAGTCTCTCTACATCAATCCCAACAACATTTGTTCTACGACTTTTTAAAATGAATAATTTTAAAAAATTATATTTTCCTATACAAAATTTATTTGTTCCTTCTGAACTGGCATTAACGTCCGGGCGTTTACATTTTAAGCACTTCTTTTACAAAAAACAGAGTAGGTAATAAGTAAAAGAGAGAGCATTTTTTTTGTTTTGTTTATCAAGATTTGTAAAAAGTCGTATAACAAATGTTGTTGGGATTTATGTAGAGAAGCTGCCTGCAAGAGGTGGCCAACTAATTACAAATAACACGGTATACAATACGAATACGAATCTATGAACTGTTTTATTTCGCTCTGCCTCTATTTGAGTTGTATACAGGATGTTTATATTTATATAGTGGATATTAGTTATATAACATATAGGGTGTATATATATATTTGTATTTAGGAAATTAAATAACTATGATAGGTGGTGCAGTCAGTGAATGGCAAAGTAAACAGAACGCGTGAGTTGGTTCTCGGTTCGCTGATTGGGCAATTACTCGCACAGTGATCACAGGCGTGGATTTTTATTACTTCAAAGGTGTCATAGACCAAAATGATATATTTATTATATATAATAGTATATGATTATTCATATTTCATTTAATTCCACTACACACACTAAAGGAAATAGTTTATTTTGTTTTCATAACAAAACTAATAGGTAATTGGAAACAAACTAATTTTTACGGATTTAACTCGCTTATAATTAAATTTTAAATTTAACCCGACATTTCGAATGCTTTGCAGTAATCCAAATAATTTATAAATAAATTATACGCGAGTTAAATCCGTAAAAAAAAGTTTCACACTTAGTTCAAAAAGTACCTACTCGTGAAAATCTAATAATACCTAATGGGTATTTATTATTTACAGTTTGGTTTCAATAATACTAATAATATGGCATATTATATTGAAATCTGTAAATTAAAAGTTTCATTACATTTGGGAATCCCAACATGTTTTGGTGACTCGCGTGACTAACTCACCTACAATCACTTCTATCAGTACTTACCCTTTTTAATGTTATTTTTAGTTGGTTGATGAGTTCATTTAGATTTTAACATAGATTTTTAAGTAAATGGTACAAAAATTACAAGGACTCGAATCTACAACTCATTGTATGTGTAGTCGCAGCGTCATCTGAGCTATCGTGTCAGCTCTTCTTCTGGCAATTAAGAATTATTTTAAAGTTATATTAAATACTCATAGAGGATATCAGAACTATATCAAATACATATATTTATTTGTTTTTTATATAGTAACTACCCACCTAGTTAATCTTTGTTTTGGCAGCAATTGAAGTAGTTCCACATTGCTGCAAACTGGAAGGGATGAAGGAAAGAAGCAAAGAGGGTATCAGCTTCGCACTGACACGTAGCTATAATATGTGAAGTACCTACTTTTACTCTGATTTTCTGTACGAGAGTGATACTACCTGGTCGAGCCAGCCCGTATGCGAGCTGCTGTCAATTTGGTATAACTTTATTAGTTATACGTTATTTGTTGAATATCTTATATGAAATAAGTATCATATTTATTGGGCCAAGCTGGCCGTGCTGTTGGAATATATTGGTGTTAGTACGTACTATTTTAGTTTATTATTATTTTTTGATACAAATTCATACAAAGTAATAATAGCCTTGACTTGTTATTATAGTACTTATATGTGACTATACTTAAGAGTTCAAACTATAAATGTTCTCTTTAGTAATGATCGTAAAACAAAATGGATCCATTAAGGTAGGTTTATAACTATTGTACTAATTGAAAGATATATTAGATTAAGTGATTATTTTGTTAATATATATTTTTTTATTTCTCTGTAATAATCAAAGCAATTCGTTTTATGGTCAATAAACAGACAACAAGATGAGAAGAAGAGAACGATGTAAGTATACATAAGAGAATGAGACAAAGAATACGTGTTCCTCTTTAAGTCATAGTAGAAACATATATTTGCCTACTTTTCAATCTCATCTAAAAGAGACACCGGTCGAGCCAGCCCGCATACGAACAGCAGTTAGAACTAGTCTAGGGTATACAGAGTATGAATTGTGTGTGTGTGTGTGTGTTTGTTTGTGTGAGTGTGTGTGTGTGTTTTTTTTTTGTTTGTATGTGTATACATAAACTTCAGGCGGAACCAACTGTTAGTAATGTTTGACAATGCGCTAAAGCTCCTCTCAGTCTAAGTAATTTCTTGTAAAGGATTAGGAAAGTCTAGAATAATCCAGTAGTTAGATGCTTCTAGTTAATTGAGTACTAAAACTAATCTAGTCTATAAAGATGGGTTAAGCCTATTCTTAGCATTACTAGGTACAGTAGTGGAACAAATGATAGACATAACATTTTAAATATATATTTTTTGTTTCATATCCTTAATCTCTAAAACTATGAAATTTAAACATTGCATTGAATAAACTGATGGAAGAAAGTAATAAGTAAAAGTAAAAAGTTACATTAAACTACCTTCTGAAATAATTTGGCAATTTCAATGCCTTCTCGAAAAAAATGGGTATTTGACCTCGGGATCTATAAATAGATCACACTTAATTATAAAGCCGTTATGCGATACAGTCGCGGGTAAGAATAGTAAAATCATAGTATATTATGCTACCAAACAAACAATATTTAAATAGCTTAACTTAAAACCTTTTTCTTACACATTTTCAAACCTTGTTAAGAATTAAAACAATACTCATAATGGAGTTATTATATTTTATAAATTAAACTCAAACACAAGCTATGATATATTTGTCCAGAAACTAAATATAGTTATTGATTGGTTCAACACCATCAGTGGTGCCAGGGGACATATAAGTCAGTGTGTTTGTGTGTCTGTGGGGGTGACACCCGAGTTAATGTCCCCATAAATACCACCTCCCACATTAGAGAAATATTACCATTGGTTCTAGATCTGAACTCGAGCTCATAATGTGGAAGGTACTATTGTCATTTATTACTTAATTAATATTAATCAATTGATAGAGATATATATGGTAGAACTATTATATATAGAAATATTATATATGGTATAATATTGTAGTAGTTTTATTTTGTTTTCTTAATATTATTTCACAATAATATTTAGAAAACAAAATAAAGAACCGAACCGACTAATTATATCCAATTAATGATATTTATTATATGTATTAAAAATAATGTAGGTACATATATATATATATATATATATATATATATATATATATATTAAATAATTTTGTTAAATAAAATCGATATATTAATTATAAATTTTGGTGACTGATTGTTGGGGCTATGGTGACCGGATGGCCCCAGTTAAAAATGTAACTGCCTGCGGACGAACTAACGAAAATTCAATTTCCTTACCAGATAATATACTTGGGAGCTTTTGACTCATTCACCTCACATTTTCCACCTAATTAAGTTAACGTCCTACCAATAATTCCTAACAAAAAAAATTGAATAAATCTTCACAAAAATAAAATATTTTTATCAACAATATTAAGTTAATGAGAAGTTACCATGCTATTTATAAAACATAAATGAAATCATTTTAATTTTATTATTCACATGATTATAATATATCATAACATCAAAAATTACAATTGTATATTACCCCCCCTCCCCACGGAAGCATACGAAGTTGTACGACGTCGTCCGACGAGTTCCGACGCGCCGATAATGTCCGGCGAAATGTTACAAAACTATACGCGCTGTAGTTTTCTAACGATATGCTAGCGTGGGGTTAGGAGTGCTAGATGTGGCTCTCATAGTATGTTATTCTCTATTAGCTAAAATGTGTCCCACTACTTAGGCGTGAATACAGTATTATGTGAAAGGGGGCAGGTGTGTTGGATTCAGGGGGTTACTTGGTATGATTTGATTAATCTCAGAAAAAATATGCGCCAAAGCCAAAACAAATAAAAATTCTTACTAAAATATTATTCATACTTTTCGTGTAGAATTACTTTTGTGATGATAAGAGTGGGTATATATTTTTAAATTAATTGCACCTTGAATCGGGGGGGGATTCTCGCACTCAATGTCCCCCCCTCTCTCCCTGTATTCGTGCCTGAAACTGGGAGCCGGCAAATTACGACAATCCAATTATGAAAAGGATTCCTTCCTTGACCCACCTTTATGTCTGTGTGTGTCGGTTTTTCTATAATATGCAAAATTGTTCATGGTATTTTTATTTATCGATGAGATTCAGAAAATTAAAGGTGAAGGTACGTAACACAATTGCTTTTGTTCTTCCAGGAAATGAACCTGTGACCTATAAAACCAATTAATTACCGCTACGCCAGACAGAAAAATATTTTGGCAAGGGAGAAATTGGTCAGTCACCTCTACCACACGAAATAATAAGTACTTCATACCTATCGTCTGTGAGTGGTATTGTGAGCCAGGCCGTATACGAGCTGCAATGATATGACTACAGCTATTAGCTAAGCTTAAAATTATATTATACTATATATAATTACTTTGATCTTATAAGACTTCTAAAGTGACATCCGATGAATAATGTACTCAAAGTTCAATCAGTTTTGAACCTGTACAAACACAATTGGTGTTATTTCTGTAGGATATAATTAAATTGGTAAAAAATAAATACTAACCTATTCAATAACCTCAATCAATGTTGAGACAATTTCCCACCTTTAAGTCAAGTTTTAAATGCCACCATTTTCTGCAACCAATAAATACAATAAGGAAATGGGTTTAAGTATATTTAATTTGGTAAACCGGTCCGACTCGCTTCTGTAATTTTGTCTGCAAAGGTCAGCTTTGAGACAAATTATTGGAATTTTTAATCATGACCTCGAATGCTTTATTTTGACCACTTATTATGATTTAAATATTATAGCATTGAATCACCAAAATATATTTATCTATTCCTTAATAGCGATATACTGACTATTTTAAAGACACAGACTAAGTCTAGGGCTAGATTTTAGGTTTGTAGGTTTTTAGATATGGGCTAGGATAGTATTTTTACACGCACCAGCCCTACAACTAGATAACTACGAGATGACAGTTGTGTATAATACTCTTTTTATTTAGATTGTATAAACAAAAACTTGCACTTGAATCTTCGGTTAAAAAATAGAATATTAGGTAGGTATTTGATCTTTTTATAAAAAGAAAATTATGTTGCCTTAAATAGGTATAATATACGTAGTAAAGTAGAAGGTTTATTAAAAAGCCAATTAATTAATATATAATTGATGTATTATTTATTGAGGTAGGTCATAGGCAAGTAATGCGAAGAAACTGCTCCATAATGTGAAAGATGGATAATGTTGTGGACCCGTGGTACTGTCAGTAGTTATGAACTAATTTATAATTTAAAACTACTTTCCAATATGTAGTTAGTGTAGTAACAAAAATAAAGCTGTGTTTCAAAACAATAATCTCTGTAAACAATAATATTTGTAAGGGCCACATCTAGTCACTATATATCCATTACTTTCATCGATTCGCCATATTTAAATGAATATAGGCTTCATGTTAACATCAGACTGCTTTTTTATTTTAATGTTGGTATTTATGTTTTTATAAATGTATTTATATACATGTCACTTCTTTTAGGTATTTACTGTATTTAAGATTTGTAAAGTTGGATTTGTAAAGTATGTATGTGTGTGTATCTATCATATTTTGAAGTCATAGCACACTTTTGTTTGACAATGGTGAGGTTAAGCACTGGTTATAAAAGTCATCTGTCTCATGGGTGACCGTCTACAATGTCACGATTAAAATAAATTTTGTAACTATTTTTCTAAGAAAAAGGTTTAATTTGATTCTCCATTAAGGAAAATATAAATTAAAAGTTGCTATAATCAATATGACATAACCCACCATGCAAAAAATATTCATGATGGTTGAATATTTAATCTTATATTCTTGTTTCCACCAATAGGTGTATATTTGAAAGCTGAAATAAATCGACTTACAGTTAACAGAAGCCTTTTCAGTGCTAATACGTTCAGTTTTAACTAGAGGTTTAACAAGCATTGTATAAATGCTACAGACTGAAAATAATATAATATTGTATTTTATTATAGACTAAGAATACCTACTTTTGTTTTTTTTTTTTTAACAATTGTTTTCTTGTTAGTCTAATGTATTGTTTTTTGTTAAACCTATCATGTACTTAAATATTGTAAAATTTTTTTTTTCGACTTTTGTGTCTTGAATTCTATGTATTTATTAGAAATAAATTAAAAATAAATAATTTGATATTTATGAATGAAATATATATTTTTATACCAGATTCAACATTTTGCGGAGTAAATAGTTCAGCTATAAATAGGTAAACTTGCGCCAACACTAATAATAATCTCAATAGAACCTAGAAATCTAGACTAAAGTAAGACAGACAAGTAATTGAGGTTGATCAAATAGTAGGTCTGGTAATTTGGCTGGAATGTTACGCCTACTGGGTCTAGGCTATCTATACTAGACTAGACTAGACTTAGAGCTTCTATGATGTATTGTACCTATTTGTAGTTTAATTTAATGTAGTAAAATTACAAGAAAATTTCAGGTCATTCAACCAAGACATTAAAATATACAGGTTTTTTTCTAACAAAAAACAAACCAATGACATGTTTTTAAATTTGCGTGTGGGTGGCCGAATTTGAGTTATACGCATACACGCATTATCTGTGTGTTATAATATATATATATATATATATATATATATATATATATATATGTATATGCGTGTGTGCTATTTTTTTTTACAACTTTTGAATAACAGAATGTTATGAATGGCCTGGTTGGTTCCACATCAATAACGGATACAAAGTCCTACAACAACTGTGTCCTCGTCCTTTAAGGAATCGAACCCACGACCTTTGGGTCATTAGCCTTGATCATCAACAACTAAACTATGTAAAATATATTCTTTTGTTGTATATTTTTATCTATAATATATGTAGGAATATACCTATATAAAATGTTTTTTACTTCGTAAATCATTAAACTTGTATTTTAGTTATTTTAAGTGTATTTTAAACAAAATTTCATTCTTGAAACCTTTTTCGTTTTATAGATTTCAGAGGGTGGTATTTTCTTTAATTTTTCATTTCTTAAATATACAATTTAAAAAACTTTTAACTACTACTACTATTTTAAACCAACTTAAATAAATAAGTAGGTCATAATATTTTTGATTCTTTTTACATTTAAAATATGTTTTATTTATAATCAAGTATTATTCAAATTTTCACGTTTTCTGCTTAAGTAGGTACCTACTTAATTTAAACAATAAATAACAAAAGATGTGAACATGTTATTAAATCTTAATTACATCCTAATTTACCTCATTCACAACATAAACGCCACCTGCGGGGGGTCCTAATGTGTCGAGCGGGAGATAATAATTGGTTGGTCGTACTTTCTCTAGTGGGGTGACCATGGTTCAAGATGCTGTGGACTTAACTCTCATTGAGATTTTATGTGACTGTCAGTGGTGTAGCATTCATTTTATTATTGTTGTCTTAGCATGGATGTCTTATGGATTGTCTTGTGGCAAAGTAGTAGTTAATAACAAAAAATTATATATTTCAAATGGATATTTTTTTGTTTTGTTTGGTGTCGTGTTTTCGGTTTCTATTATTATATTTTATCATGCATATTTTATAACACAAATAAAAAAATATAAGGATACAAAAGCTATTTGATAAGACAGTAATAGGTATACCAAAATAGAGGCTAATAAAGAAATAAAAAAAATATGGTTGCCTGTAAAGTCGGTTTTACGGGCGAAGATTTACGTGACCACGTCTTTTTCTCGGTAGAATATTTATTGATATGAATATTATTCAATTGCACAATATTTTAATAATTTGAGTGATTTTGTTGAGGATAGGACGATGAAGACGTTGTCACGTAAAATCATTTTATATATTATTTATTTTATATTATATTATTGATGTTATTATTTTTTACAAAATTTATTTACAGACTTTTTCGATACATCAATTAGTTGCGGAGATATCGATCATTGAAGTTATTGTTTGCTACCAGTATTTTATATATATTTTTTTTTCAGTTATAAAAAAATACTATTTCCAATTGTGTCTACCAAGTATGGTCACATGTACTGGCCTACATATTAAATAATAATAAGTACAGATAATGTTATTTGACGTCACTTCTGATTTTATATATTTTAATATTTTTAATTTTAAAGAATTAATTTGAAAATCAAAACACTTATTCAGATCGAAGGTTCAAAAATTTGCTAAATAAATTTGAAATTAATTAAAAATTGTAATTGTAAATAATGAAGTTGAAAATTAAAACATTTACTTAAATTAGATGTTAAAATTCTTGCTCAACACATTTTAAATCAAGTTTTCTTATATCTGCCACTTTTTCTTAATATTTGTAATTTTAAAGAATCAATTTGAAAATCAAAACATTGCTCGGCGGACCGATCATGTTTGAGTGGGAGAGAGACGCAAGGCATTCTATGTGTGTGTGACTCATCGTTACGTTACCGAGCGTTACACTTTTTCATAAGTGACTCCCAGCTTAACCTAATTTAAGACGTTGTCACGTCAAAAAATGTTATAGAAATACAGAAAAACAAAAATGTATCTCAATAAACGAATCTTTTAATTATTATTTTTTTTTATATGATCTAGGGCAATGCTTGACTACATTCCATCTGAAATGGCATGTCTTAGGTGGTAAGGCGCATTGCCCTAGCAACCTATTCACTTTTCTCTTGAAGACATATTTATATATATTAGGTACCTAATCTGATGGTCACCCTAGTCTAACATATATTATAGGAGCGACTTACAACGGATGCACAACATTATTACGTTATTTATTGACACACGCAGTGATTTAACAGCACTGCATGGTTAGCTCGGAAAGTCCTGGGTTTAATTCCTCGATTTTGAGTTTGGAAGGTCTTCTAGCTCAATGTGTAATATTCTTATAGGAGTGATTTGTAATTGATGAATCTTTGGTTCGAGAGTCAGTCGTATATATTTGTACCTGTATGGTATTCATCTCTGTATGAGCTACGTACCTACTTAGTTTTATTATATGTGACCCACCAATCCGCGTGAAGGTGTGTGGTGGGTTATAAAAGTATCCTTTCTAGGCCCAACAGCGAGACAAGTGTGGTCAAACGTTTTACTTTCTAATAAAAAATAATCTTTTGTTTATAAAAAAAACTAGACAATTTGATAGAAAAGTAAGAAATATAGTTTCTAGAAATTGCTTAATAAGCTTAAAAGCATCAGCTGGTCCAAGTCATGAGTGACAGCGGAAAGCGGTTGTAGACATTATTTAGAAGATCAAGATTTTTTCTATGAAATATGACGACAAACCCACATTCAGGTCACGTGATTATATCCATTCCCTTAAAATTCCATAGGAATTTGAAAAATTTCTGACCCTACCCCCGCGACTTGCGTTGTATGTCCGTCTGTCCTCATCACTTACACCACTACTATTGGTAGTAATGTAGATGATAGCGTGGGAACAACTACGTAATACAATGATATAATTATTTCAAAAAAACTCTACAAATAAACAGTAATATTGTATATTTCCTAAAAATATTGTTTTAGATTGTCTGAGTCTAACTTATTAGATCTAGCGAGCAACGGATGCTTCATAAGATGAACTGAGGAGATTAGTCTAAAAAATTACACCACATTTAGTAGCGACTTTTAATATATAGAAATAATAACATTGTATAAAAATATTATCTCAATTTTTTTGTAAATGTCAAAAGAAAACACTATTGCAAAAAAAATATTAGTTGTAAAGGAGAACGCACTTCAGAATAAATTTTATTGGTAATAAAACATTTTTAATCTATGATATAAGGATTGTTTGTCACAGATTAAAAAGTTTTTAAAAACTAAGACCAGATAAAACTAAAACGAAGAATCAAGTTTACGACTAAAACAACAGTTAAATGTAAAAGTTATTCTTATCTACCATCGGCTTTGTTCTTGTTAGTTAGAAATTATTATCAGTATGTTTTCTAACTCCATTTTATGTTTTGGTAGGTACTTATAAGTAAAAATAATGCAAATAATTTTTAACTACGCCGCTTTCTTTATTTAAATATCTATTCCCCTCGCATTAAATATATGCATATTATCTTCTATCTCTTTCCCACCACCGAATTCTAAGCAAATTATTCTGATCACAAACCGACACCTATTCACTAAATGCTAATAACACACACGCGCAAAACTCACAGATAATACGTGTGTGCGTCTAACTCAAATTCGGCCACTCACACGCAATCTCTAAATTTAAAGACTTGCCATTGGTTTATTTTTTGTTAGAAAAACTTAGGAGGTATTTTTTAACGTCACGATTGAATGATCATAAATTTTGACAAAATAAATTGTAGTTCTTCATTTATTTTACAATATATTGATATAAGATAATAATATAAGTATATGTATATATATAGAAAATTAGGCATGATATTCCATCATGTGGATTTGTTTGTTTGTCTGTGTCTAACTTTTCGGCCACTCACACGCAGGTAGATATTTGGGCGCTTCTCATTGGTTAGTTTTGGGTTAGAAAAAAAATAGAGGTCTTTTATATTTCGTCGTGAATGGACGGAGATACGTTCCAAAATACTTAACATTGGTTGGTTGGTTCTTAATATACTAGTTTATTTTCAAAGTATTTATATCTTAGTTTAATATTTTTCATACAAAGGTTATTGACCCCTTATGCCTTAATTATTGCCATATGCCATAGTTTAGATTTACTGTAACGTACTTTTTTTTTTAATAAAATAATATACAAGTTAAAACATTTCTACTTCATCGTGTCAAGTTCTTAATAGGTATTAATAATTCTTTAATTGACAGACCCTTACATACTTATTATTCCCAAAGCACCCCAATGTTTTTAAATTCAGAATTCTATATTTAAATACATTAGTGTGCGTCTAACATCTCCCCTCCACTTCCGAAATTTGAAATGCGTTAGATGATTGGTCGATTAGGTTTTTATACAGCGAGTAAACAGTGAGTTGGTCTTTTTAATTTTGTTTTTTTTTTTCAAAGAACATGCCATCTTTCAAACGAAGGCGGTTTATAAGATGTTAGAGATTTTAGGCGTTAATAACATAATAAAAATATGTTTCTTGTATTATAATTTATTGCAGAGTATATATAAAATCAGCAAAAAGGTAGATTCATATTTTTACTACTAGTAATAACTTTATAAATAATACTACCTAATTAGTTATAATATTAAAATATTCTTCATTTAAACGACCATTAATTTTAAAAATCAGTTTGAGTTTAAAATCATCGCAGCACAAGCAAATAATTAAACGATTTAAATGCGAAAGGGTCCTGCTATTGTGTCGCTATAAAAAACCCCAAATTACACGCACACATCTATAGCACTTAACGCACACTAACAAAAGGCTCCAATTTGAATTCCGAACGCGCACACAGTTTCCGCGATGGCGGCGCGGTCGTCGACCCTCGTTTTGGAGGGCGCGTGACGTCACGGTACTGACCTGCCTCAACGGCCTTGAACGCAAATTTGGGAGGGGATCGTACGCATTGTGGGGTTAGGTTAGTTATGTTTGGGTTTTTTGTAGATTACGTTTTGCCGTCTTCCGTTGTCTTGAATACAACTGACGGCAGCTGATATTATTTATTTCACATAGACATTGGTTTAGTATAAAGTATTATTATATATTTAAACATATTCACAGGATATTATTATATATTATATATTAAAATTTGTTGCAATTTGTAACAATAAAACAAAGTAAATAATGTTTATTCATAATATTCGCTAATCACGTCTGTTTGTGCAAACTAGTGTTCAGTTTCACGGCCACCTGAAAGCTTATCAGTCGTTGAACTCACTCACACTTTATTAGTCATTTGATTATTTTTAAATAACCAAATTCTTTGTTTATAAAATACATATTATAAACTATATATTTTTTTGTTTTTTTTTCTAATTTATATGACATTAATTTACTCGCCGACACAAAAACAACCCAAGACAGTTTAGGAAATCGTCTAAAAAGAACCGAAAATTGCGTGACAAAGTCTGCACTGTCCAAGATAAGATAAGCCAGAAAGAGATAGACGCACACAAACAAATGATGAACAGACATGATTCAGACATTGAGACGGGTGCAATGACCCCACATTTTGATGAGACACCACGTATTACATATCCATGTAGGGAAGTAAGTGACATGTATTAGACACCTTAATGATCAGTAAATAAGGGCGAGAATCGTTTACAATAATGTAAGGCTTAGTGACGGAATCTTTGATTGCCATTTTGACGTTTGAAAAAAGAATTTTCGAATTTTAATTCAAAATTCTTATTTGGAATGGATTTCACATTCAGCTTTATTTGAATTTGAATATGTATTTGTGTAAGATTTATAATTTTAAATGTTTCCCAAATAATGTATTTGTAATTTTAGATTTCTTATGAACATTATAAATAACAATTTAACAATAAAACATAGTATGTAAATACGTTCGATAATATTATTTATATTTGACCTAAATACGACCGCACAATAAAAGTTTCAAAATGTCGCTCAGCGTCAGCTACTGTTTGTTCTCGTTTGTTGGATTTTGAATCGATATTTCTTTTTCATGATAAAAATATTGATTGCTTACTAGGGATATATCTGTATATACGAGCTTTTAATAATGATATAAATATACCGTGAAAAATAAAATTATAATAAATATTTATAACAATATATTTTTTTAGTTATTTATATTTTTATTTATTATAGGTAAACAATATCAAGCATGAAATGTCATGGTAATAAAAAAGGTGACGTCTCAAAGTCGTACCTCCTTGGAGTTTATAGTGATATTAGTAGGGCTCCTGTTATCAGGTGTCACTGACCTCTCCAATGGCTTGTTAATTATAAAACTCTAATTTTTGAGGAAACAGAGGTTATTATTGATGTGAGTGATCGCTCTCATGGTTATATTTACGATAATAAATTTTATGAGAGTAATATTCACAATTATATTAATATTATAATTCCTGGTATTCTTTTTATATGTATTGAGTATTTGTTTTACATTCATTAATATATTAATCATCTTAATATTTATTGAATAATCTACAGCATCTATATAAATTTATATAAATATAGAATGACAAATAAACCGACACGGACACCTATGTGAAACCTGTTTTTGATGTATATTATATTAAATTATTTGTTTAGTATTCAATAATATATCAGTTATCTTAGAAAGTTATTTCGAACGAATTTATATATTTTTAAAAGTGTGTATGTGTTCTATTTAAATGATTATACATATAATGACACAACAAAAATCGTAAGTAAAGCTTTATTAAGTAAGTTAGTAAATAACATTATTGCGTTATGAAAGTTTGAAGAAATTACATTTATAATAATAATTATATTAAGTAATCTTAAAGGTACCATAACTTACTTCAGTGTCATTTAGTAAGTTAGTATTTATCTTTGAGTAGAGTTACCCCATATACGAACTGACTCAAATAACGCTAGGTAACGCTACCAACCATAGAGTCTTCTCTACCCTTAGGTAGATACATGGAGAATAAGTTTGTAACCTTTTTTTTTGTAGACAAATTTGGCACAGTTAAGGTTTGTATGCAGAAGATCATATCTAATTTTATATAACAGATTAAATATTTGTAGTATAATAATGCACACACTACAATGAGTAGTAGGTACTACCTATACAGTGTTATTTGTTATTAATTTGCCACCTGTTGCAGGCAGTTTCTCTACATCAATCCGAACAACATTTGTTCAACGACATTTAAAATCTTGATAAACAACAAAAAAAGTTTTTGCTCCCCCTTTTACTTATTACTCTGTATTTTCTAAGAAGTACTTAAAAGATCAACGCCCGGGCGCCATACCTACGTTCAGAGTTAAGTTCAGAGACGACAAATAAATTTTTTATGACAAAACTTAAATTTTAAAAACTATTAATTTTAAAAGTTGTTGAACAAATGTTGTTGGGATTTAAGTAGAGAGGCTCTCTGCAAGAGATGGCCAATTAATTACAAATAACCCTGTATGTAGGTAGAGGTAGGCATATTGATGTAGTGCCAAACTCTAATAAACATTTAAAGTCGAGCGATATAAAAGTCACATAGGTAAATATTATCATAAAAATATAATATGCAGAAAACAACTAAGTACCTATATATAAAAAACTAAATAATATATAATAATACGAAGATCTCAGTATTGTAAGATGCGGGCGGACAGACAGACTGTTAACTCTATTAATTATTTCGAAGAACAATTTGAGATACCCGCAGATGGAGATACGCTGATGGGATAACTACCACCACCAGAGATTACAGGAACCAGAATGGTGGTAGATCCTCTTCCAAAGTTACCTCCAACACCAGACATATTAGTATTTCGTTTGAATTTAAACATTTATAAATATATTTTATTATTTAATTTAATTATTCCAATCCTAAAGTGTGCAAAATGCATACACTATTGTCTGAGAAAAAATCTAAGATATATCATTAATCTAAATCATCTTTACGTATAGTTAGTAATAGGTATATAGTAATACAAATTACTTCCTATGCCATACATGTTAGAACCCGCCAGCCCACAATGTAGCATGGTGGGTTTCAGTTTTGTCCAGCTGTGGGAAGTGTAAATACTAAATACACTATAGTTAGTTAATAACATGGTAACTGGCGGAATTTTTATAACGTTTGAGTAAAAATTGTTATCAGTCAATGATAAATTTAAATTCCTGATTGTAGTCATTGACACAAGTAATAAATAAAGAAATGAAAAATATTTTTTTCAGTAGGAATTTGTTTTTAGTTAAGGCTCGAAAACTTAAATATTTGAAGATAAAGTAAAGTACTATCAGATAGGTATTTTTGTTTATATTATTACCTATATGTTTTTTTGTAATAATTTTTTGATATGTTTGTAGGAAAATCTATATTTTTACTGTTGTTATTTCATTAATAATGTAAATACGTAGGTATAATGGAGTTATTTCAAAACGTATTGATTTCTTGTTACATTCAAAGTTTCTACGAATTCAGATTTTGGATGTTTATTTTCCTCACGTGGACAATCTCCAAAACATATTCATTTTAATTGTCGTTCGGGTTATTATTTTGTGGTTTCCGGTTTTAAATACACACCAATATGTTAAATATATTTCTATAGTTTAGTCTTCGACTTTGGATGTCTTTGAGAAGGATCTTTCAAAATATATAACAAATTCGTTGTCTGTGTGTTAGTTTATACTACCATTATAAATAAACTTTATAATTTAAAATTATAATAACCACTAAAATTATAATATTTTTTTAGTAAAATTATTATAATACAATTACCTACAATTATTATAGTAGAAAAATCATAATATTCAAAGAATAAGTATTTTTCACCACTGTATATCTACCAGTAAAAGTTCCATCAAAATCGTACTTTTTAGTTTAAAAATGTCTTAAAAAACAGAAAAACAACAGACAGACAAAATCATTATTATATTTGGCATTTAGGTATATCTTGACAGGTAGGTATTTACCCACAGTGGGTTTTGAAATATGATTAACTTATGTAGTTTAATTAATTAATTATTCACACTAAATTAAAACAACAAGAATATTTGGAATCATCTAAAACAAAACAGGAAAAGAGAAACTGCGTCACTCAAGTCTTATCACTTAAAATTTTTGACAAAATAACTATTAGGTACACAAGTACATTTTCAATAAAACCTTTTTATATCAAATGACGTTGACAGTTTAAAAAAACAATTAAATAAAAATTTGTAATGTTTTGTCTTACATTTTTAAGCCACCTGTTACAACAGGGCATTGTAACTAGAGAGAGAGAGGGCTACACGATAACGTAGGAGTGAGGAGGACAGCAAGAGCCTTGACCTTACTCAAAATGTGCACAATTGGCAGGTCAGTGACACGATATGATAAGATAAGAAATTTCGGGTAAATACTGTCTGACTTTTGGTAATCTTAAACCCCTTGACGTAATTTGATCTTAATAAGCCGAACTATTTCACTTGAATACTAAGTCTACGCTATGACTTTGTTCGTGTACCTACCTATAGAATTGTCACTAGAAGACAGTCTATGTCATTCTAACATAAACATGACTTAAAACAAATCACTCTGTGCGCTACGAGCAAACTCACACTCACATTATTTACATTATTAAACAAAACACATTTAACACGTTCTAGTAACTGCAGTCAGATTCATTCTCGTTTCAGAGTCAAGAGCATTAAAATAATTTTAAACTGAAAATTTTTAACAAAAAATATATTCCAAATATGTATTTGTAAAGTTTTAAATGAATGCCACTCGAATTATTACAAAAGCAAAAGCTTTATATTTCGAATGCATTCGAATTCCGGCCCGGATTTAAAAAGTAAAATTTAAACCGATTCCAAAAAGGTGACAGCGAAAGTAAAAGCACACGCACACATGCACAATTCACACAGACCTGACCTTTCCCAACTTTAGTACGTTGGCCGAATACTTGAGGTCATTGGCACCGAGGCCGATGCATTTGGCAGGACTTGTGTTTAAAAAAAGAATACTTTCGTTGAATTGAGCGAGGATTCACTTTTAAATATGGAACGCGAAGCTTGAAATATTTTGTTCTTTAAATCATCTGTATTTTATAAAATGAAAACGAAAAAGTGGCCTACATTTTATTTAAAGTTTTGTATTTACGTATTATTTTGTTCTCTTTATAAACGAACAACCCACATAGCAATTTCCTTATTAGCTTACTTAATTTTTGAGTAATTTTATCGGTCGCCATCTTGAAGGACGTACTGATTAAAGGTTACAAGTTGTATGAAATCTTTCTTGGCGGTAAATGGTGTAACTAACTTTTAACATAGAATAGTTTTGTGTTATAAAACCCCAGTCTATTTATAAAATATAATTTGAAAATAGAACAATATAAAACAAGATGAAAATAAAATAAAAACGAAGTTTATATTTAATTCTATTTATTATAAAGAAGTTGGAAAATTATTTTAAAGATTCTGATCAGATTGATCTGTCATAAATTAATTACTTAAATAGATAAAATAAATGCGTAGATGGCCCTGACAATAACTTCTACGTGTGTGTTTGCTTTTGTATAAAACATAATATTTGTGAAGTATTTATTCATTTTGATATTTTAACTAATTATTTGACATAAATAATTCACTCTATTTGGTTATCAAATTATCGTTTGAGAAGAAGTAACGTATAATAAATATAAGTTTAACGTAAGTTTCTTACCTTATAAAATTCCCACAGGCTCTACATTATTTGTAGGGGTTTCTTTCTGTTTCCGAGAAAAGCGGTTGAAATATAAAACCTATTTGTGTAGCGTACCTACTGGCTGCAATTTGAATTAAGAATAGGTCTTAAAAGAAGTCATTGAAAGAAGTTTTTAACCAGCAATAGTATAGATGTAAGCGATATACAATTACATCGTCCGAAGTTACGTAGCGGCCAGTTTATTGACGCCTATGTATGAACTTGAGTTTAAGCCTCAGCGAATGTCATCTAGCCTCAGTACTACCACAGTTGTGTGTCGGTGTGCATCTATGCAGCGCGCGCCAAAACAAAACTGCAGACTATAAACAACCCAATTTGGATAAAAAAGTTTAAATGTCATTCCATTTTCAAAATAAAGTCCCGCTTAACCAGCGCTGGAAAGAGACAGACATACCTCTCCGCGACCGCTTTTGGGTGACGTCGACCGGTGCATAGCGAAATAAAATAATGAAAAGTGGCATTCAGTAATTTCGTTGTGTTTACGCGCGTTGCTAGTTTCTTTGGTTGGGTACCGCTTTTCGTATCGTCTTCTGTGCTGCCCTCTGCTGCCCTATTTACCACACGCATGGCAATACTTGGAGCTGTCAAAACAATAGTAACCTCGAAAGAACAGTGAATACGATAACAGAGCGTGCGAGGAGTTATGATGCGGTGAATTTGGTGGCCCGCTGGCGGAAAATTGAAGTAGCGGTGTTTTTTTCCAAACTTAACCTACGACAATCTTCAGTTGCGCGCGAGCTGTCCCCGCACGCGCTTCGCATCCGCTACGAAAACCGACGAAAATCCGCCGAATGGACCCCGACGGCGACCCGAACCCCGCCGAATTAACTTTCCGAACTTTGCCCCAATCAAAACTTTTAAATTTGGAACGCGAAAATTTCGCAAATTTAAAGTGAAACTTTTCTTTGCTCAATATTGTGATGATAGACATAGTGCCTTACGTACAAACTAATATATAATTGTGATGTCATAGTGCAAAATTAGGTAGAAACTAGTTTAAAGTTTTAGTGAACTATATATTTTGAGCAAGATTATCCGAGGACATTTCAAATTGCTTATGGACTACTGCATAATCTCTATAAGGTAAGGCATTCGTTACCAGTACGAGTTGTTTTAATTACAGTTATAGGTAATTTATGTTGAAGGAACGCCAATCTTAATCTATGAACTTGATTGCATTGGAGTGAAGTTCGCACACATCAAGTGCATTCCTAGTTGAGCTAGCAATTCACTCATGTGAACTGCTAACTCGCGGTTCACTCGATTTGCGCCTTTATTGACATTTCTCTGTTATCACTTTAAAGGTAACATTACTTGTATTATTTGTATGAACTATTGTAAATTTTTCAACAAGTATTCGGTTGATTTTCGCTTGCAATACTTTCGCTATGAAGTCAGTCCAATGGCCGTGTACTATCGCAATGTACTCTTAAGGTTACTATTATGATTCAACTGAATATTTATTTCCTATAAGTATTCCACTACAATAAACGAGAACTATATTTATTAGATTATTCTTATAGGTATACGACTTAGCTTTATTATTAAATATATTATCGGTTTATCTTTTAATGAATATTATATAAATTTTACTTTTTTTTATATAGTTATCCTTTGAGATGTTAAAGTTGGCGTCAATATTAAAGAAATTAGGAATTTTTTTAAAGTTTTTATTATCTTTGCCGTTATTAGGTGTTCATTCATAGGTGGTGCAGGAAACTACTGGAAATACCTATTTTATAATAGATTCTATATAATATAGAAAAATATTTTTCTTCGTATCATGCCGTACCTATATGATTTATGTATAAGAAATGTACCAAGAATCGTTTGTTTTTATTAAGAAACTACTTTATTCCACATATATTTATCTATAGGTATCTACAATATCTTAAGTTACTTAATAATACTTTTTTTAATGTATATTTTTCTATTATTATAATAAGTATCTACCTATATAATTAATACTTTTACGTTTTATATATTTTTTTCTTGAATAAATTACACAATAAAAACTTGTTTAAAATCTAACATGAAATCAGTTTTCAAAGTAACTGCGCAGTAAATGTTTTGTGTTCCGTAATTTATGATAAGATAATGCAATTATAAACGAAAATATACAATACTATAAAAAATAACCGAAAACAATAAATATTATTAAAAAATAAAACATTTAACATTAAACAAAATTAACTATTTATATATATCGAGGAAAACCACTGTATTATCCTGAAATCTCTGAAACTTCAAGCTACAACTGAAATTTATAGTAAGTGTCCATAATATACCTACTAAATCCTTTGTGCTAAATAAAAAAAAAATTGTCAGTAAAATAAATAAGTAGCTTGAATAAATAAATAAGTAAAATTACTTTGCCAATTTCTTTATTTCGGGATTACGTAATGTTTTTTTTTTTTTCTACAAACTTTACTTTATGTAACGTCTATATTACAAGTGACATAAAATTATTTGATTTTTAAATTTGGAATAAATTAAATAAAGACGATGTTTTCTATTCAGATTTTCGTTTAGATTTCATTTCTTTTTATTATTAAAAAATGCATTTTACTAAAATATACAATAATAGCTTATCATCCAACCTACTATTGCTAAATGCTAAAAATTATTAGAAAATATAATTTGTATTTGTTGTAAATTTCAAATAGTTAAGTCATTTTATATCTAATATTAACTATCAATAATATACACGTATATATTCTAATATTACCAATAATGTATATAAAGTATATATAATATATATTCTATTATAATGGGATTGTTTAAACTAAAGTAGAATATAATTCTGTAATAATATAACATCTACTTGCATCTTGTACCTAATATGTTATGAATGCTTCTTAACTTTTACACACTTCGTTAGCTTGATTATTCGTCTTAATATAAAATAACTATGGCGTAACCTCGAAATTTCAATGTAAAAATAATATTTACATATAGGTAACTGATATAAGGCTATTCTTTCTATATAACGTATTTGGTTTTTTAAATAATGATCTATCTCATAATGGACCTTGTGGTGTTTGTTCATTATCATTGTATCATTCGACATTATAAAAAAAACATAAAATTACAAAAAAAATCGTAGATACATCTGTAGTCAGTTCCACAATTAGTAATTATCCTCAGATTGAAGAGTTTATTAAATCACAAAATTCATTTCCCATTTGTAAATAGAATAATAAAAATGAACATAAACCCATTACAGAGCCCCATTATTTACGTTAAGTACACAGTATCAACTGTCAAAGTGGTCAGTGCCCTTTGGAGCTATTTTAAACCTTTTTTTTTTAATCCAGAACGCAATGCTTTGGATTCCAGTGAACCTTTTATTAGATTAAATGATTTACGAAAAAGTATGTATATAATGCAATATTTATTAGCTGCCTTGTCATGAACACAATTCACATTTAAGGGTGAACTGCATTCGCGGAAAAAACAATTCGGCTGCCATGCAGGTCGGATATTATCGTTAGTGATCGGGCTGAGTCGTGTTTTTTAGTTTTTACAGGCTATATTAGATTCTGTCACGCCATATATATATATTGAGGTCATATTAGTCACTGTTTACACGTCAGCTGAACTCTTCAGTGGCTTTGATAGTTCAGTGGGACAATTGAATATAGAATATAATAAAACAATAACTTCAATTTAGATGTAATGAAACGAATTAACTTACCTTCATCCAAGTTTGAACAAAGAAGTATACGATTACTATTAATATAATTATATAAAGCAACATTTACGAGCTGTAAAAAGCTAGACGTTATATAAGATATCTAGAAACTTCCGTAATTTGAGCGCAGTCATCACGATGTCCAAGATGGCCGACTTTTTTGTCTATGCGCTAACGGCGAGCGAATGTTTTAGAACCAGTTTCTTTGCGTTTCATACACTTAACCTTGTCATTAGGCTCGACTAGTCATTTTTGAATTTCGAACGAACGCCATAACTATTATAAAATACAATCTAATCTAAACTTTATTGTGAGAGAGATAAATATTATAATACATTGAAGTGAAATGCATGTATTTCGTTTTTGCTATGAAATGTAATTTTCGTCGGAGATCATTCCCCTACCACGGATAGCGACTTGAAAGTTTTGCTTCATTTTTCTTTACACCTATGTGAAGAAATTGTTAGCTTCTTCATAATAAAGTTTTTGTTACTTCAAATATATAAGTATGATATTAAAATATTTATCTTTGAAAACAAAGAGAAGATTTAACAGTTATGTCATTAATTATTTTAAAATATTATATAAGTAGATTATTATACTATTTTATTTAGATAATTGTATATGGCATCCATGTTAGCCGGACTAAGCCCTTCAAATAAATAATTCATAACCAAAAGTCATTACAGCGTATTATTTCAAAGTTTGCGAACAAAATACCAGTGGATCGTGTTTCAGTACTAAATTGTTTTCCCTCATATATTTTCGTGTATCGATTTTCAAGATTGTAATGTCGCGTGACTGTAAAATATTTAGTGAACCCCTGTTAAAACTCGCCCAAAACCAATAAAAGCTTTCTTTTGAAAGCTTTAAAAATAACTTAACCTTATAGATTTTATGATGGACATGTTTTTTTTTGTAAATAGGTTAAGTATTTTTTTTTCGATTCAATCGTTTCCGTTTCCGTTTAAAATTACATTAATCTTGGCGTGTCATGGAGTTGTAAATTGACAACCTTTGGATAACCGGTTCATCATTAACCTTTAAAGCTATAAAATATAGAAAACATGACAGAGAATACCTATTTGAAATACAGTTAAATATATATTTACAAAGTTTTTGCATTAGAAAATATTTATAATAATTATTTTATACAAAATTCCAAATAAACCAATAACTATTAAATTTATTTGTTATCTGTTTTATATTCCTGTCAATGATTTCATTAACAAATCTCGCGCCTTCGTAAATTAATATCACAATCTGAGATACCTCGTTCATAATAAGACATTCTTATCTATTCAATGGCAACTGTCCACTCAACGTGACCCCTAAACCACCCGACCTTATTGCCATTATGTCATAAATACTACTTACGGCTGATTGAGACGGAGGCCAATCTATATTTGTCAGCGACCAACTCCGAGGGAGACCGAAAATAGCCGAACGACACAAGTATGGCGGTGCACGCGTCACTGTTTTGAGGTTAAGGTTTAAGTTACTATTAACTAATTTGACAGTTCGCATCAGCTTTAATTTCGCGCGGCAAAGTTGATTTTCGCACAAAATGGCTGCCGATAAAATTGTTAGGTAAATAGACGCTTGTTACATTCCTAGGCTTGATCTTTGAATTGATTTTGTTGTATTAGGTACGCTCGTTCCCACGAGCGTGTATTCTATTTAATATGACTTGATGTTATTACTTTTTTGTCACTCGTCGTTAGTTAAAGTGCCAAGGTCTAGATTTATTGGCGTAATTCACTTCGTTTTAACGCTGATCTCATTATTCTCTACGATGTAGGCTTTATGTAAAAAAATGATTAAGTAGGTAAAACAAGTATCTAAGTAGTCAGTAATAATGTTGTTTATTTAACAGATAATTGAGATAACTAGAATAGACAAAACTAAAATTGATGTGTTAAGAGTTTCGTAAATCGAAACGTATTAAACAACATCGCGCTGTTATCGCCGACGATTATGACGGCAACACGAAACTGAGCCTCTAAAATGACGCTTTGTAGCTTTTAAAATAATTCAATACAATTTCCCTTTTTTTTTTAGTACAAAAACGATTAATTTATGATTATTATTTCAAATAGTTTAGTTGCATTGATATGACAAGATTATTCGATTTCAATTTCAATAACAGCATTTAAACATCGTGAAAACGAAGATTAAATTGAATGAAAAAATAAACGAAAATATTTTTAATTTATTTTAAAAATAATGTAATATATAGGATTGGCATTAAATTTTGTTAAACTAAAACAAATTTACAGCCAAAATGGATAAGATATTCGCTGAAGCTGCAAATAAATCACGTAATAACTAATAAGTGAGTCAACTGCTTACATAGAGCGCTACTCTTTAGCGACGTATTGTCACTAGTGTAATTAGCAAACACGTGGCGTGTGGGTGTTAATGTGTTTAAATATTTAATATTATATAATACTAAATATAGTTTGTTTTTTAGTACACTCTCCCAAAATAATTGTTTTTATTTATGTGTCATAAATATAAGGGCCACGTCCAATTGTACTGTTTCACAGATTTTACTACTCACTCTTCACTTTTATATACTTGTATTTAATCCTTCCTTGGTACTATCCAGCAGTGTCTGTCCCGAATATCGTCCTAACCGTAGTTTATATACCCTTCTTTATTAACTCCCTCTTCACATAAACAATAATCATAGTCAAATCATCTACTTTAAACGTACAAAAATAACAACTACTCGTAAAAGAACAATTGTATGTATCGGTAAAAGCGGTATTAAATACTGGTTTTAATTATGAAGTCTTAATGGTTCTCACTTTTCTAGCTTATTCAAGTATTTACTAATCAAGCAAATGTCCCTCCTCACATAAATAATAATCTTAGTCAAATGAACTACTTTAAGCATACGAAAATAACCATTACTTGATATAACAATTCTAAATGTTACTGTTTAAGTTAATAAAACAACGATTTAAATAATTACACCTTATTGGTTCTTCTTATTACAGTTAAATTAGTAATTCATTAATTTATATGGATCAATACAGGGACCATCAAAACATTGAAACTAATCAAAACATTACGGATTATTATAAAATAGTCGTTTATTGTTAATGTAACCTTACAGCTCGGCCGTCCTGCTCTAAGCAAGTCCCTTTGCTTATAAAATGTAAATAACGAAAACAATTATTCGTATTTTCTAAAGCGGTTGAAAAACGTCACTTAAACCTGAAGTTTCTAGGACGGGCTGTATTTTCCCCGCCTTAAAGGTTTGTAGGTTCTTTCTCTCCTTATTTTCCATTTTGACACCGTATGACGAGGCTTCCGTTTGGGATTCCATCCATATAGCTACCCAAACTACATAGCGTGCTTGGCTTATTCTCGTCCGTAATTGGAATTAGTCCTTCCTTTCGGCTGATTCAACTATAATAAACACCTGAGATCCCAGTTGTTCACATTGCGTAACAGTCTTCCCCTCAACTGATACAACTAAAAGCTAAAAGCCTCCGCTTTCGGTTCAGTCAGTTCAGTCAGTTCAGTCAGTCCTTTGGTTATTCAGACCCTTATCCTTGGGTTTACATTAACCCTTATCCTTGGGCTTCCTTAACCCTTATCCTTGGGTTTCCCTTAACCCTTATCCTTGGGTTTCCCTTAACCCTTATCCTTGGGTTTCCCTTAACCCTTATCCTTGGGTTTCCCTTAACCCTTATCCTTGGGTTTCCCTTAACCCTTACCCTTGGGTTTCCCTTAACCCTTACCCTTGGGTTTCCCTTAACCCTTACCCTTGGGAAAACTTTGCCTTGGGTTTCCACCATTACATTACACCGTTTGTCTCATCATTTATTGTAGTATGATCTGTAATTCAAGTTATATATTAGTGATGATATTTCATTCAATGAAATCTAAATTATAAGTGTATAACTCCAAATGAATAAAAATCCAAATCATAATCCGAGTAAGTTTACAAAAAAATAACAATTTGACTTTCTTAGCCATTATATCAAAGTCATATTTTTGCTTTCGTAAAATTAACCATACGCCGTGAATAAAATTTTATGTTATAAGATAATCTTATTATATGATAAGTCAAAACCTTCTATGAGCACATGTTTCCACTCGCATACACTCTTTCTGTTCACATAATAAAGTACAACATTTGATAGTTACAAAATTGCTACAAAGTCATAGTCTTTATGTATATTCACCTATATCGTATCTCATCTGCTATATCAATGCTTATAACTCAAAAAGTCCCTTTCATAAATACCAAATAACTCCCATATATTTGCCGATATTTCCTAAGATTGTCTCGTAAAACTTTAGTTTTAAATGTAAAGGACGTCACAACCTCTTACCTCATCACTAAATATGGCTCAAAGGACGACCTTCGCAAAATAAGATCCCTCGCGCTCGTCAATGACTCCCAATTTTCATATCATCTGTATAATATCATTAAGGACCTGCAACACATATATAATTGGTGCCTCCAGTTTAGCATAAAGATCAATCCTTTAATATGTCAGACAATAATTCTAGGCAGTCAACGACAGCTATACACATTGGCATCAGTCAAATCTCTCAATTCTTGATTATAATAGTGTACCCATTCCCCTTGACAAAAATATTGACCTATACAGCTCATTAAGCTGAATGCTCATGTTATGGAGTTAAGCCGTATAGCAACAGGCTCACTAAGTGTATTATATCGAAATATAAAACGTATTACCGATTTGAACCAAGACTTTGTTAATGCAATCACTTATCTTCCCCTCCTTTTATCTATCTCGCTCTACATCTATCTCGCTCTACATCTATCTCGCTCTACATCTTTCTCGCTCTACATCTTTCTCGCTCTACATCTATCTCGCTCTACATCTATCTCGCTCTACATCTATCTCGCTCTACATGTATCTCGCTCTACATCTATCTCGCTCTACATCTATCTATCTATCCATCTATCTATCTATCCATCTATCTATCTATCCATCTATCTATCTATCCTTCTATCTATCTATCCTTCTATCTATCTATCCTTCTATCTATCTATCCTTCTATCTATCTATCCTTCTATCTATCTATCCTTCTATCTATCTATCCTTCTATCTATCTATCCTATCTATCTATTCTTCTATCCATCTATCCTTCTATCTATCTCTCCCTCTATCTATCTACCTATCTATCTCTCGCCCATTGTATATGCTGATGTATGTTGCTATCTCCGAATGCGACATAAGTAAATGGCATCGTCTTTTCAACAGTTGCATTCGTTTTATTTCGGTCTTCGTAAATATGTTCGTATATCTCTCAATATCGTTCAAAGCTTAAATAATTACCTATACGCGAGCGAAGACTTTTTAGATATTTGTGCAAGTCGTTCTCTATACTTAGCGATCCTGTCTCATCAGTATTTAAAATGTATATTTCAATTACTAGCAAGTACTCACGACCTTCATCTTTGCTCTTCCTCCAATCATAATCGTTTTATTCCTTCGCATTATACGAGGTCCCTCTCAAGTTCTTTCACAATGCACGCTACCAAACTCATATATATACGACTTGCTGAAATTGAGGTCAATCTAGGTTGCGGGGATTTCTTCTAATAAAAACAGTTCCTCTTTTGAATCATAGTTTTTCTCGTTCGCTATGATGAATCAATTCATAGTGTACCTGTTAAGTTAGAGAGTCAATATAAATGGTTCTACTGTCACTTTATTTCGCATTTGCATGTTTCGCATTTTCATTACGATCATTAACGAGATGGATCTAAAATAACAGAGCAAAGAGTAACGAATGACAGAAGATAAACAATAGACAAGTCAACATGAAAGTTATGGCTTTTAACCTTTAAAAGTAACATGATCATCGAATGTTTGTCAAGTAATCTACTTAGATAAAATTTTCTATTAACTTCTAGATTTCCGACTGCTAATTTTATAAAACATTTATTAAAAAAAATAAGAACGCAACTAATCTGAACGTCGCTTAATATGTACATAACGTAGCCGTACCTTATAATTTAATATAGTTCACTATATAATTACGATAATTTTTCATGTCTACATTACAATTTGCACGGTCTAATCCGACTATGCTCGACAACATTTTGTGTGGGTATTTTGAAATATTTACTTAAGCAATATAAAATTCTATATACAATAAAACGAAATTTTACAAATAGAATGTGGCCATTAAATATTTTTTTTTAAATATGTAGGTACCCAAATAATAGTTTACGGAAGTTTTAAATTGTATGTAAATTACCTTCTTGTTTTATTTATACTTTTCGATTGTAACAAACAACTAGATAAATCGAATCGATTTAGTCCATAATTCATACCGAGGTCCCCTACACCGCGCACTGAAAAGTTAACGTCAGTGGAACTAATTAACTCTGTCTCGTCATATGAACTCGTTTTTAAGAGGAACAAATTTATGGGACAAGTCATCTCAAAACATTAGATAAAGAAATAACGGAAGAACAACTTACATTTTCAGGATCCCTTAAGTTACCTTAGCTCCAAGTAACATATGTCCCTACACCATGGGCATATCCCGGCCATCCACGCCTGGAACTTCACTGCAGGCATCTTGCAGCGCGGTAGGCCAGATATTTCTGATGTCAGTTCGAAGAACAATCAAACTAAAATCAAGCTCAACCAACAGAACAATTATCCTTTCTGCCGTTTATCTTTCTGCCACTAATATTCAAAGCCTTTGTATTCGGTTCTGCCAAATATATATAAATTCTAAAATGAGTCGTCCTTCTGCACACCGATGTAGTCGCACCAGTCCAATAAAGATTCATCGCCATCGGGATTGCACGCTGTATTTAGTACTGCCTTTTGCTATCACCAATATCTTTGTAAACTGAAAATTAACTACAATAAATTAAGCTATAAGTGGTGGATATTACAATGCTATTTTACAGCAGATCCCAATAAATGAAACCACCAACCATCATCCTTAGCTCCTCAACAGCATAACAGCACTCCAACAACAGTACTACAATTAACAACATATATTCAATAAGTAATTCGAATAAAAACTTAACGTAAAATATCTACAAAAAAAACAATAGTAAAATTAAGTTATGTATAACAAAATCATAAACAATATAAACCCTTTCTATTAGTCATCCGCCTACCTAGTATGTCAGCCGGGAACTTACGTAACAGATCAAATTTGTTATAAATAATGATAACACTACAAAAGATTTGAGAGGAAACTATTCTCGTCTGAAAAAAAAAGTTTTACATTTATTTGCACCATGTCTACCCTCACCAAGATAAGTCACATCTATAGTTCGTCACGTAATATATCGCAATATCGGATATAGCACAATAACCTCCTGCAAATGCTCTAAAAAAAATATATATTGGTATATTTACTACCCTCACAATTTTTTTTCCAAATTTCACTTCACATAAAACAAAAATATAATATAATAAATTAGCCAGTAACACTTACATTATTCCCAATAATGGGCGCGGAGCCAGAAAAAGACAGTTTTTTCTGGGTATCCCACTTCTGAATTATAAGGGCCACGTCCAATTGTACTGTTTCACAGATTTTACTACTCACTCTTCACTTTTATATACTTGTATTTAATCCTTCCTTGGTACTATCCAGCAGTGTCTGTCCCGAATATCGTCCTAACCGTAGTTTATATACCCTTCTTTATTAACTCCCTCTTCACATAAACAATAATCATAGTCAAATCATCTACTTTAAACGTACAAAAATAACAACTACTCGTAAAAGAACAATTGTATGTATCGGTAAAAGCGGTATTAAATACTGGTTTTAATTATGAAGTCTTAATGGTTCTCACTTTTCTAGCTTATTCAAGTATTTACTAATCAAGCAAATGTCCCTCCTCACATAAATAATAATCTTAGTCAAATGAACTACTTTAAGCATACGAAAATAACCATTACTTGATATAACAATTCTAAATGTTACTGTTTAAGTTAATAAAACAACGATTTAAATAATTACACCTTATTGGTTCTTCTTATTACAGTTAAATTAGTAATTCATTAATTTATATGGATCAATACAGGGACCATCAAAACATTGAAACTAATCAAAACATTACGGATTATTATAAAATAGTCGTTTATTGTTAATGTAACCTTACATAAACCATCACGGAAAATATTAATTTTGTAAGGAAAACGACAGCGTTGTCTATTAAGTTATTTATTTTAAGTAGTCCTCTGTTCCATTTCTCGAAAGAAAAAAGGAGAGAGAAACCATCGGCAATAGCTAGTTATAATTAGGTACTTGTAATTCTTATTTTTTAACTTTTTCATAGCCACATATATCCAATCAGCATTGTCCACTAATTCATAATTACCACTAAAACCCGTGTAAATAACTACAAAAGATACAATAACTAGCTCTGTAATTTTGATTGGCTTAAATATTAGGTGAAATACACAATTGATGCAAATGTAGCGAAGCCCTTGTCGTTCAAAACTACTTCAAGCCATGTACGTCTTCAGATTATTACGTTACTGGTGTGTTGACATGTTATATACACATGCATACATACATACACTAACTAGCTAATAACTTAACAGTTTATGTCTGCAATGATTATTTATATTTTTTTGGGGCTTATGAGTTCCATATAAATTTGATTTGTTTCTGAAGATGGAATTCTTGAAAAAATCATCAATTCCTCAATATTTATTAAAACAACAAACATCGTTATCCTTATATTTATATATATATATATATAAAACGAAATATATATATATATATTTGTTTGAAGTTCCTAATAATAGTTGCAATGGTGGTAGTGTGATTGTATGTAAGCTATACCCTTCCTCAATAAATATTAAATTAAATACATACAGACCTAGACGGTTCCAGACATTAGCGCTTTTAAACCAAAAATCCTCTTCGGATTTATTATATTATATACATTTAATACAAATAGGAACAATGATTCATAAATAAACTACCAGTAAGAGGGTTGTCTGTCGTGGAAGTATGAATATTGCCTTTAAATATAAAGACGTTATCGTTTATTATAAACACGAACCTCGACTACTATGATTCTCCCGTTCGATTTTTTACTGGACAAAAATAATTGTATTATAAATATGTATGTATATATACATAGAATATATTACATGTATACCTAGAATATATTCTACATTTTATTCCCGTAAATCCGCAGTGAAACATAGTGGTGGACTACCCTTCACACCTTTCCCACAGTAAGGATGGGTTACCTAGGCTAGAATAGATTATCGTATTATATAAACAAAACTCATTTTTAAAATATTATAAATGTATAAATAAAATCATTTTTATTTTTTGACGGTATAATTTGTTATCATATCCTAAAAAAAATATGAAAAATCAAAAACCTAAAATTGATGGCAAGCAAACAACATTTTAGCGCCCCAACATTTGTGTTCTCAATTTTAAATCCGTTCGGGGAACACGAAAAGATAACAAAAATTTCCGCGCAAATTCCGGGGAAGGACACTCGAGCTATTGTTTGAATTGAGAACGCTTTCGGCGAACAGCGACATTTCATTTTACTTATTGTCTACAAAACTGAAACCCCCTTCGTTCTCATTTGTAATATTGGCTGGATATCATGAACATTGACCCGGAAAATATTAAAAGAAAAAAATAAATATGGAATTCTAATGTTTTTTGTTAGTTTTCCTTTTAATGAGAATGGAAGTTTTATATTCATTTCAATACAATGTGTAGATTGAAAATAATTTTGATTAATATTGAACACGTAAATAAATTCGAAAAGAATTTGTTCAAAATAATACTAAGAATTCAAGTTTGACTCTGGCCACTTATTTATGACGTCATACCTATCTGGCAGAAAAAAGATTATAAAAAATCTAATTCTCAACCAATACATCAGAAATATCAACGTTGATATATACCTCATTATATAAGTACATATATATAATAAAGTGCTAATTGTAAAAATGTCTACAGGGCCAATACATGGTTAGCCTTGACTCCCATTAAGTACGCATTACCATCATGACAAGACAACTTAAACCCCACCTTATCACAATGGGATACGGTTTAAAATGGCTTACGAGAATCAATCTCAACTATTGGCTCGCGATATGAATATATAAATACTTAATTTACCGCCATCTAACGAAATTTGAATATAACTAATTAGAATTTATAGTTATTATCAAATTCATAAATGCATAGCACGTAGGACGTGTTTACATTGACGATATGTTTTTATAGAATTAATACTAAATACTTATTTACATAAAGAATCATTAGTTTTCAAATTTCGTACCAAATTTCGTTCTTTTTACTCTCTATGTTATTCAGTTTTATTATTGTACATTATTTTAATTTTTCAGAATAAAAAATAACGTTTTATTCAAGCTTTATTCAAACATATGATATGTATTAATATCAAGAGAATAATCAATTATAAATTTACGATAATTCTGCCATTTTGATATTGAAATGACAAAGAATCAAACTGTCAGTTCTACCAACAGAGAAATAAAATACATTTTAATTTAACCAATAAAGAACTGATGGATACAAGTTAAAATTATTTAATAGTATATCATTATTTTTCATATAAAAAGTATATTTTGGTTACAATGTAGTTTATTTAATATGTATGTCTGTCGATGTATTGGTGTAAGTTCTCACGCGGCCCAGTTTCATTGTTCAGCTTTAGTGACGGTAGGAAATTAAATTCATTCCCATTCAATATATATTAATTCAATTTTTATGCCAGTTTATGTGTATGTATGTCTGTACGATTGGGATTGATATCTAAATATACAGGTATAATAATTTAGTATATTTTATATAGTTATGTATGTTAGTAATATCTTTAAGTATTGTTGTGTTTAATCTATTAGGGTTAAAATTTGGTATTTTGAAGCACATATTTTTTTTGAGCGGGGTAGAACAATGCTATTTTTTAATTGAGTTTATTTATTTTAATTATCATTTATGCGCCGTGAATGTTTAATGAAAATATCACAGGTTTGATTCCTGGTCATGCAAAATTTTAAAATGTTAATAAATTTATGAGCATAATACTAAACTAAATATATTGCAACTTACACACAAGAAGTTAAATAACAACAAAACATTCGACTTCCTTAGAGTTTTAGTTATTTTAAAAGTACATCTCAAAGTCGGTTAAAAGAGAAGTTCTATAGGTACATATCAATAACACTGAAAGTGTGAATAGGCGGGTGTTCGCTTAAAATACAATCGACGAAGATCTGGAAGTACCGTCAGCAAAACAGGAGAAATATGTATTTTTTAATATAATTATTTATGAAATAGATTTAAATTGTCTCCACTATGTAAATAACAGAGTTTTATATTACATATATATAGACAATTTTAAAATAAATCTCTTTGCTTCATTGTCATATTGATGTTTTCTTTAGAAAATAGATCTATAGATAAACAATACATTTTTGTTATTTATCAATCAAAGCCTGCAAGCAATAACAAATAAAAAAAATACGTTTTTGCTGACGGTACTTGTCGGATATGCAGCCGGCGTCTGCGTCAGCGAAATCTGGCGAGATTACCCGGAACCGAACCGAAACTAAACGATACACCTGTACTTTAAACTGCAGTTAGACTGGCATTTAACTACAGTTTAACATTGATCTCAGTTTGATCTTTTTACCGAAGTTTTTATTGGTATTGTTCTTAAATACTCAAACGGCGTTAGATTTTGAGTCTTCTCTTTTTAGTGGTAAAGAATTTTTATTCCATTTTTCAATTGTTTTTTATCTAATTTTATAAGTATATTATTTTGTTTATATTTAAAGGTTTACATACATACTAAAATAAACCTCTTTCCTGCGCTATACAACAGTAATAGAAAATCTGTAATATCCAAAAGAAATTTTTGAAGAGTTCAGTGGCAAACACACATACAGCAAAATTATATTCAAAAATACATTTATAGCAAAAAGTCATTTTTAAGTATTACCTCGTATGCTGAAACCATTCAGCTCGGTACTGAAATTTACAGGATAATTACAGAAGCAGCTATTATACGGGTGGGCTGCTCAGTTAAATGCATAGTTTCCGAAAAAGACAAAGACGGGAAACGACACAGTACTTAACAGTGGACTGTACCATAGCATACCACTGAGACGTACCTATATTAAATATATATATTATTAGCTTTTTTTCGTCTGTCTGTGGACAAATAAGGTTTTGACCGCATCGATACAGGTCTAGATTTTATAATTTATAGTATTCTATTTATTGACAAACATAGTCATTACAAAGATGAAACAGTTAAATATAAAGGTATTTATATACTTCAAAAATAATAATTCTGGATGAAAATTTTTTAAATATAAAATTGGATTAATTATTTATATAAAATATGTGTTAAAGAATTATTAACATCAATTCAGTAGTTTTTATTTCTTAACTCTCATGTGACATGGTAACTAAAATAAAACACTAACCTGTCTCTTAAATAACTATTATAAAGATAAATGAATGTTTAAATATTTTATTTAAAAGTTATTTTAATTGGCAACATTATCATTTTTAGTTTTACAAACAAAACGATACAACGCAGCTTAAATGACTTAAAAAATTGAAAACCCAATAAAAACGGATAGAGTAAAACCATTTACAAACAAACTCAAATCCCTGCCGAAGTCTGATACATTCCTACATTCATTACAGATTCATTCAAACACGCTTCACTCATTCACTCCTCACAAAAGGTTTTGTGGTAAAAAGTCGAAAACGTCGGTCGTGTCGTAGCCGTCACGACATCGGACAGTGTCCGTCGATCGCAGTAGCTAGTTACCCGAAATTGATCCGGACAAATATCTATGGAGACTTCACTTATTGTTTTTTGAGAACATATTGTAATAGGTATTAAATATGGTATATGCGTAATTTTTATTTTTATATATAATATTTATTTATTTTTCGATTTTTTTTAAATTTAATATGAAATTCATTTATTGAATAAATAAAATGATTCGAACAATTCAATCAATGATAATAATTTTACTCTTACATACAAATGTTAACAATATTTAAATATACCAATGGCGACTCCATACATTATTGTCCACAACTCTTCACTAAATCGCATTGGCTGAAAGCGAGTGAAATTCGTGAAAAACAACGAAACAGCCTAATAGGGAAAACGAACAAAAAATAGAAAATGTGAAAATAGAGCATCCAGCGGCTTTGGTTAGTTTTAAATGTTCTTTTGATATGTTGTGATTAATTTTCTTTACGTTCATTGTTATGTGATATTTGAAAGTATTTTAGGTGCTTAAAATAATGTATTTAACAATGTATGTCTGTTTGAGATCATGTTTTTCCTAAACTATGTAACTAATTTAAATTAAAATGTTATAATTCTTATTATAAGAAAATTGTCTAAACTTAAGGTACTATATGGATTTCAAAAAAGGATTCCCAATGAAAAATGATAATTTTAATGGTAGCGAGAACTAGTATTATTTATAATAAAATTGCTTTGATGTGTTATGCACCAAGGTAGAGTCTGTGTAGTTAGACTGCTGCTTTTATTCGGGCTGGCTCGACCGGTGTGGTACCACCCTATCATAAAAGATTTCCTATAGCCAGAGTATGGAATGCCCAAATCTTCCTTCCCTGTCTCCTGCATCTCTATAATCTCAAGAGACGGCATACATTTTTAAATTTTATTCGTAGATCTTTATAAACAGTACCACTTACCACCCCACCGCCGAATCCTATAAACACCCTGTATCTGATCATTTCGAAGACCTCATATCAACTAAATAACGTTTGTATTTATTAATATTTAATTAGTTATTTTATCCTTAATACGCTGCTATTTATTTAACGTATTTTCAGGGTTATATAATGACCTTAAAAGGAACCGCTCACCGAAATCCTAGGTTACTAGTTGGCCCTAGACTAGATTACTTTAGGGTTGACACAATTGCTTTACTCATACTTGTTATCAATTTTTATCAAAATACTGTGTAAAAATCGTAATATTGTTTTATTTCCTTTGTAAATATAAAAATCACTAAAATAATTATTAGAAAAAGAAAAATTATTACAATTTTTAACCATTATTTTATTCTTATTTGTTATAAAATGCTATTACCTTAATGTAAAAAATATCTTTTTTTAATTTATTTTTTTATTTTATTATAGGTACGTTCTTAAGAGAGTAAGTATTGGGTAGCAGAACCTTACTTACTTACAATACAATCCATAAATAACTACATAAATCTGTTCATGTTCAACCCTATATCTAGGTACCAAATCGCCTAACCTAGATACTATTAACCTTGTTCTCGATATGTATCTATCATTGTTATTCAAAAACAGACGTTATTTGTATCTTGTTACGAGTTAAATTACAATGAATTAGAATTTGATATTTACTGAATACATTTGTAATAAATTAATGATTAAAACATTAAAAAATAATATTTGTAGTGTTCAGTGATTTTAGTGTTTGTGTTTTTATTGAAAAGTAAACTCTCCCCCCTCTCAATGAATAAACCCCCTTCTCCCCCCCAAGGGTATATTATTCAAGCCACTACCTTGTTCGTTTGTATAGCTTTAACCCTATCAAATTGTGTTAGTATTAAAATTGATTTTATCAAAATCTGTTCAGTCATTTTTGTTTTAATAGTTTAGGTGATTAAAAATGGGACAGATATACATATAATAGACATGTATTGTGTTGGTATGCAGGTACATGTAGCGACGTGTCCTTGTGCCCGATGCTGTTGGATCTGTCTATTGTTTTTCACTTTTAGAATCTAATTTTATTTGTTTTATCATCTCCGATATTTGATTTTTTTTTAATGTATTATTTTCATTAAAGCATTATTTCTAAATCCTAAATCTATTAAATATCAATATAGATTATCCTATATTAAAAATATATAATTTGGTAAAAAAAAAAGTATTTAATTTTTTTTTTACAAATTTTATATTATCTTATCATATATTGTATAGTAAACGAAAGTCAAAATGATATGCTAGTTTAAAATACGTACTAATATTATTTAGAGCATTTTATGAAATTTGCTGAACAAACGAAATGCGGGTGTCAGGTGACCGTGTGAATTGTGAACTTAAATATTTCGCATGTAATATGAATACTATAGAAATGATTAGATATTTTCAGTAAGCAGGTTTTAGTATGGGTTGGAATTGTTTGTCTTACTTTCATCATTAAACATGTCTTAAAAATGTTAGATTAGAAGTGTTTTTTTTAAATAATTATAGTAAATTCAAAGAGTAGGTAATTATAATTCTCGATGTATAAATATAAAGTTATACGTGTTTGTGTGTGTAATATAAAAATATACCATCAGATTTTTAAATTATTGTTGGTTATTTCTTAATAAGATTAGATTAAATAAATGTTTTTAATATCGTCTTTACTGTTGTAACAATTTTTTTTTACGAAAATAGTTTTGGAACATATATACATTGGTAATAGTTAAAAATTGTGATAAAAATATAAATACTATTTGTAATAAAAAAATATATTCGATGTATTATTCTTTGTTTTTTCAACGTCAGACGTCCATGAACTATATATATTTTTTTTAAATATAATTTCCTGTCACATTGACAAACATGGTAAATGCAGTGACCTCGACCAAATGCAGTTTTGTCTAGACGAATAATAAAACGTCTAGAAAATAACAAAAAATATGATACTGAAAACTGAAACTGACCTAAGAACAGTGTTGACTTCAGGTTGCAAATTTATATTACTATCACTTGAAATACTTAAAACTGAAATATGTGAACATTCTAAAAAATACCTATATGTAGGAACCTAGAGTGCATTACAATTAATAATCAATATTTATTAAAAATAAAGGAAAAAACATATACACAATTAAATCATCAATCCGCTGTATAGACGGATGGTGACCACCCAACATTTTATTCTAATAGTATAAGTTCATCTATCTTTATCTCCTAAACCAGCAAGAATAATTATTTAAAAAAAGAAAGTTCATTCATTCATCAAACAATAACGGGAAAGAAATCGTTACGAGTTAAGTGTATTGTATTAAAAATGATATCATACAGGACGCAAAACTAAAATATTATGACACTGGACTGGTCTAGGCCATTCACGAGAAGCTAGAATCTAAAACAAATGCATTCGTCAGCTGACCTTCAGTACTCTGAATAGGTCATGCTTTGAATACTGCATTCCTAGGCAATGGAAAATTGGACAATAACTAAACGTGTTCAATGATTTATCAATATATTTTTTATTATTTTAATGACAAGAAAACTGTTCGTTCATTCATTCGGTCCTACATTCAGTACAATACCCAACTTCACATTCTCATTAATTATTCATTCAATTACTGATCTGCTTATCATGAATTTTAAGTCCTCTTAAGAGATAATAATGTCTTTAAATAAAGGATGATATTTTAAATATTTTTGGTAATCAATTCATATACAGAAGCTAGATATGTATTTATATCAAAAGTTACCATCTAGAGCCAAAAGAAGCCCATTCTATCCAAACAAAATCCAATATTGTACAACTGGGACGTATTCATAGACATGGCTCGAACTTAGAAATACAGGTAAAAAAAAACATTTTTATATGGATCCTAACCACTATCACATCCTATTACTGATTCTATAATTAATTTAGGTTCCCTTTTCCCAATTATTGTAGGTTCAATATGTCAATTCCTTCCACGATCTGCTATCTTACGTTATCTCAGATTTGTTTCTTTGTCATCATTATTCTCGCACTCCATCCATATCTTCTTCAAATGCCATCTTGTCATATAACCATCCACATTCATACTTAAGACTCTTCTCGTTACTCTTTTCACCTCTTCATTACGTTATCATACCATAACGATTAATTGTCTCCGTTTCTATTACCTGCACTTTCAAACTACCTCTCACTTACATCTTACTACTATTAATTTTCATCATAACATTACATAATACGAATTAATAATGATATATTACGTTCTAATATTATCACTATTCTTATAGTATCATTATGAAATGAAATGCCTAACTATACAATATGGATGCACTATAGACCAAGTCTCACTTGTTGATTTTGACATCACTGAAGCGTCATAACATATATTATATGTAGGTATATAGTACACGTGTATTCTAGTTATTGTAGGAATGTCTATAATATTAAAAAAATATATATGTATATATTTTTCGTCTTTTAAAATTCCGTAAATAATTTTGACAACATTCATAAAACCCTAATGTGTCAGAACTTGACTAACAAAAAACTAATATACATTTTATACATGTTGAAACCTATATTAATAGAACAAAATTACAGCTTGTCTGGATCTAAAAATAAAACAACCTTTCGTAATAACTATAAAAAAATGAAAAGGTCAAGTAAGGTTATATCATAACAGCTGTTTCTTTGACAACCCTTTTTTATTCTAACACTTTTAGTAGTTGTAGGTTGGTATATATGTTTATATTCTTTGATGAGCATGCATGTCCAAAATATTATAGTAAATATGTGTGTATGTATATTATGTTTATATGTGTGGTGGTACCTACTATATGCACCAAAGAAGTTCTATTTCATTATGTACATTTAATAAGAACAAAATATATTTAGAGATATTTATCTTTTTTAAGGAATATTTACTATAAACGTATATGTACCGTACATATAAATGACAATCTGATAAAACATTATTGTAGTATAATCTTATTAAGTACTTATTACAGTATTTAGAAATAGTTTTTAATACTAAATGTAATAAATAATTCCAATCGTATAGTTTAATCTCGTTTAGGGTTCCGTGATATCGTTAAAAGCCGTTATTAAGAGACAACGTGACCTGCCTAGTATCCAGCTAAATGGTGTCATATCTAGAATATAATATAATCCTTAAATTTAATAAATTTTAAAAAAGGAATGCAACTCTTTCATATATTCTAAATAAAACCTTAGATAACACATCGAACCCATACCACAATTAATAAGGGGTAAATATTAATTATTTGGTTTAAAAAACGTAAACAACTGGGGTGCAGTCCACTTAAGCCCGCCACCCCTATTGATTTTTCCCCCACTTACCACCCCCCCATTTTAAACCAGACAAAGGTTCAGGCAATTTTTCATGCCTAACTTGATGTCTAGACTAAATAGGTTATTGACACATTATGTTAAATTACTCCATTTATCATTATTTCGGTTATTTATTAGTTTATTCAGAACTGAATTATTCGTAACTTTAATATAATCATAATTAATATTATAATTATCTTATAAAACCGAAAGTATTTAATTAAAATGATTAATGTTTCTAATATTAATAAAACGTCAAAATAAGCACAGTAAAGGACACATACAACCATAATATACAGTTCTGTATGGATTTACTTTATAGGTCACTGTGCTTCTGATTCAGAAGATGTTAAATTTTCATTAAAATATCATCGCGGGTTCGAACCCGAGTACGTCATTCAGATCTGATGTAACTCTTCAATGGAAAGCATACATTCACACTTCTCCCTCAATCTACACAACTTTGTACCTCGATTTTTATTTATGAATCGTCTGTGTAAATTAATTATGATTCGTATTTTGTGATTCAATGTTTTTTTACTAAATAAATCAATTTCCTATGACATAATAAATCATTGTTCTAAAAAAATAAAAGCGATTGTAAATAAAACCAGTAACAGTATCATAGCAAATGTGTACTGAAAAGTGGAGGCGTCTCAGTAGTCAGCATCGAATAAAATCAATACAAAGGAAGTGTCTCTAACATCACGTCTGTCTGTGCGGGCGTAGCTACGGAACTGAGCGCAACAGTTAGGTATACACGCAGGGGATTCTGGTTACGAATTTTGTATCAAAAAATCGAAATTGTAATTACATTGATAAATGTTGGTTATACACGTCTATCATAAGTTACCTCCTCCAGTTAGTGATAGCTCTGACTAGCTCAAGTTCGTCCTCGTGAATCGTTTTGAAATTAAATAAGACCTAGTTTAGTAAAATTTACATCCAGCCAATACGTTCCTACAAGGTCGATGAATAAATAGAAGAACAGAAAAGAACCATTTTTATTAAAAGTTATGTGACATATATACGGAAATTATTACAAAATTTATAGTATGTACAATATTTTACGTTTATTATTTAAAAAAAATGAAGAGTTTTTATATAATATATTTCAATTATTTTCATCAAAGTTTCTTGTTATATCTTACACAAAATGTTTGTCCTCAATAGATTTATCTGTGAATACAGTTGTTAATTTACAGCACAATTCATATTCACTTTTAATTGGTGGCAATTAATTTCAATAAAAATATTTTTATTAAATATTTTCAGAGGTCCTGAATTTGGTTCTGTTTATTTAGAACAAGGATTACAATATTGTAATAATATAGAATAATACAGTATATTGTGAAGATTATTATACATTTAGGATATACTGAAACAAACTTTTCATTAACATTATTTTTTACAATACAATAATAAAAAAATACAATAAATTGATAACATGATATAATAATAAAAAAAAAATTGGGGAAGTATTAGATGGCATTAATAATATATATATAATAATATCAGGACAAATTACACACATTGATCTAACCCCTAAGTAAGCAAATTATTTGCTTGTGTGAAGGGTGTTAGACAACGATACAAATACATAGAAATACATATATAAATACTGAGAATATATTTAATAAACGACCAAACCCAGAAACACAGCATCTATGCTCATCACATAAAATGCCTGTCTCCGCCGGAAATCGAACCCGGGCCCCATTGCGCCGTGACACGTAAGGCGTCTGCGCTAACCACTCGACCAACGGGGCGGTAAATTCATTCTAATAGATTCATTCTATATAGATAAAATATTTCGCCTCCATACTTCTATCAGTTACATTCAGAAATTCAGTTGTCAGAAGAAAATTAAAAAAAAATATATTTCAAAATTCGAATACCGAAAGACAAAATGTACATAAATTAATAAATAAATTCAACCGACATACAGACGTATGATAATAATTCTGAATATATTATTCAGACACAGCTGTGACATATCGACGTAATTACAGACAGACTATCATTATATTCCATTATTACTTAATATTTAATTACTACTGTATATTATTTATTCCTAAATTTTATATGTATATGAAGATACCATTGGGCTTACATTAAAATTGAAATAAACATAACATATACATATATATGTTCATAAAAATTCTCAAATATTAATTTCGTCTGTAGCATCTTTTCAAAGCTAATCTATGTAGGTAAGTTAGTAATATTGTTTAGAATTCTCGAATAAATCCTAATATATGTCGTCCCGGTAAATACCATTGTATGCAATGCCAGATTCGTCTATTCAGGTTGTGACATGGTAGCTCATTTGGCAGAGCGACAGGACCGTGACCTAGAGGTTGTGGGTTCGATATCTACCCTGGACATTTTTTGCATTCTACACATATTTAAAATTGATATAAGACTAACACAGCTATAAATATTCATAGATAATTTCAAACAAAAATAGTAGTACTTTTTTACTAAACAATTAGCCATTTTTGCTGTCAAAAGAAAAAAAAAATTTGAATAATGTTAACTGATAAAGATACACAGTTGTTTGACATTATTACCATTTAGAAGGGCTTATATTATTTTATATTAAAAGGCAAACGAACCTGCAGGTCACCTGATGTGAAGTGACCACCACCTATGGTCTCGTCCATAATATATGTATATATTTTTTTTCACTGTATAACGTCATTAAAAAACAGTCTAAATTACCCATATTTAGCTAAATAGTAATTCGGGAAAAAGTATAATTCGTTGAATACAAAATAATTTAGTATTCACTGCTCCCATTGTCAATGCACAAAGAAATTTAGTTCAACCATTTTTCTATAGCAATGGGAATTTGACGGCTGTTTGGTAAATTATTTCTCTACATCGAGCTTTTAGTATTAGTAGTGTTTGCTTATAAAGAAATAACAGAATGATAAAATATTTTTTGTAGTTTTTCATAATTTAATATTTGAAAGTGGGTTGAAATTGTAAAATATTTTTTTTCTTAGTTTTTAATTAGTGTTTTTATAAGAGCTGAACACATGAAACAATATAGAAGATTATATACGATAAAAAATGGCTATTGGAAAGAAATTCAACACTTTCTGCAGGTTGAAAGATGACTTCAAAGTCTTTCAAAGTTCACCCTCTTTTAAAATAGTGAAAATTTTATAAGACTTTAAAAAGGTCAACAGTCTCAATCTATAATATTTTTTTATCCTGAGACCGGAATGTTTTTCAGGTATCTTTTTACATTAAAGTAGTTTCCTAGATATATTATTGATATTAATAAATTTCTGATTTTAGAATTATATATAACATTTTAAGAGAGGCAGAATAAAATTAGTTTTTATTGGTGTTAAATGAACAGAAAGTCTGATGGTAAGTGGTAGGTGATGGTTGGTCCAGCGAAGAAATAAAGATCTAAATGTGTTACCATCCTTCAGAAATAGAGATATAAAAAGGAAACTAATAGATAGCTAATAGTTTTTGAGCTTCCGGCTTTCATTGTATGAAACATTTCTATAATAGCTACGTCAACCTTCTGTAGGAAGATGGTACTACCACGGTCGAGCCAGCCCGCACGAGGTGCAATTAAATGACTAAATATCCTACAAAATACTAAAATGGGCTACATATTAAAAAAAATTAAATAAGACCATCAATTTAATTTATAGTTATAAATACTTGAATATTTTTTTCATGAAACTTGATCCACTATGTCCTGTAGCTATACCCGAGGTACGCCACCTGTGGCTTGGTAAATTTAGTGTATCCCCCTCTCTTTCCCCCCCACAGTCGAGTCTCACAGCAGTCTCACTTCAGCATGTTTTCACAAATAAGTTGCATCCGAAAACAACATAGAAAACCTTTCGAAACTACACGCCAGTCTCAACTTTACCAGTAGACTTTAGAGTGAAAATTTATTTAATACCGACTACACTGAAAACTCTTTGTTAGCCTTTACTGAAACTTTCAGGGAAATATAACCACGTCGTATTCTCTGATTGTAATATAATACGATTTCAAAATAAATAGTGATGTGTAAATTTGTCGATTTGTTGCTTAAAGTGTTCTTGGTCTTGACTGTTTTAGTGATTATTTCGAACTGACATAATCTACAAGCAATTTAAAATAAATATAAAATACGTTACAGACAAACGCTGGGTTCAAGAAACTAAAAAAGTACTAGTACTGTAATAACAAAGTGCTTCAATCCTACGCTATAACAAGAAAATATTATCTGTTTGAGTTTTTAAAAATTAATAATTATCGAACCTACATACGATATGTCCAGCTCACAGTTGCCTGGCTTTCCATAATAATTAGAATAATTATAGTCTTACCGAAATATGTACTCTTTGTTTTAAAAAAACTTATTCCACTCTAATACTTCATGTCCTCTACCCAAAGGTGGCCTGAAAGAGATTGCTCTTTAGCAATAAGGCAAATATTGTATATCTTTTTTATTTGTGTTTATCTTTTTGTTTGTGGTATATATATTTGTGCAATAAAGGGTATAGTATCGTATTATATATCTTTACCAAATCTCGATATGAACCCACCACTAGCCACTTGGTTCGTTAATCCTCGTCGGGCCGCGATTCCAACGCCTCACACTGTTTGACCCAAATTCTTGTTTTATTCCCAATTGTAAAACATCACACTCACTGGTGTTTATGATATTTTAATATTAATTTATTTGCTCTGAATGTACACCATAAGGTAGTTATTCATATTTAAGTATCCAAGTACATTCAACCGTTATGCAAATATGCATGATTTAATTTTGATATGCATAATTTTTAAATTTTTTAAAAACATTCCATCATAAAATTGAAAAATATCTTGCAACAAAAAAAAAAGTTAAGCTTAAAATTATAACTTATCTATTAAGAAATCAATAACAGAATAATAGTATTTAAATATATTGTATTCAGAAAAATAATTTGCATTTAAAACACGTTGTATTGGTTTCAATTTAGTCAGTTAAACAAACACTTTAGATATTTCAGTTTAAATAGGTATGTATATGCACACGCCTGTATATTTAATATATGCCATAATTTTTTTTTTGCCACATGTAAGCAACGGATTAAATTAAAAAAGTTTTTTATGGCAATAAAAAACATATCAAAATGAGTTACCTTCTTAAAACTTTTAACTTGACATTTTGAATACACCTATGCAATAAACTTAGCTCCTCAGTTTCTAAGTTCAGAGTTCACTCTTACCCTCTTCAATACTTAAAAGCAACATTATTTTTTATACTATTAAATGCATTATATTATTAAATGCAATATTTATTAGTACTTACATAAGGATGTTTTTTTTATTTTGTGATGTTGACACGTGACGTACTATGACGTCAATAAAATGAGGTCCGCTTAATCGGTTTTTCATTCTTAAACATAGTCTGGGATGTGAAACGTAGACGACACATATACTGAAATGTACGTTAATGTACTTAATGATCAGTATTCGTCATTATTGGTACAAAACAAAAATGTTAATATGTTAGAAGTTGCGGTAAAATCAAATCTTTAATAATCTTTGAACAATAAAAACTCTATTAACAAAAAAAAAACGATTATAAACGTAAAATCCAACTTAAATAACAATTATTTAACCTTAACTTCACTTATCACCCGCACGCAGATAGTGTCGAAACAAAATGGCTGCCAAACTATTATCTATCATAGTAACAAACAAGTGACCTAGAACAATTTACTAGGAAGCGTTTTGACATTGGGCGCGACCTTGCCACGCGGCTTCTGATTGGTCGAAAATACAAAATGGTGGATGCTCCTACGCATCATGTCATTGTTTCTGCTAATTAGTTGACCGGTTTTGAGTTTTTTAATTTGTACATTTATTATCTTCATAACTTCATATCTTGTTAGGATAATAATGTATGGTTTGAAAAACATTATATTTAATAAACTTTTGTAATAGCTATTATGTCTTTGCAAGTAGTTTACTACTAGTTTCTTAATCGTTTGTATTTCACGGTTTTATGAACAAATATTATTTTTTATTATCTTTTTTTTTTAAATAAATGCTAGTTAGGTTTTTATTAAATATATTAATGTTTTTGTTATTATCAACAATGCTCATAAGTATTCAGGGCTTAATCAGCTTCTGTATTATATTTAAAATTAAACGCACTAAATATTGCCCACAAGGAGTAGTATTGAATATAAAATAATATGTTTATTTAATAATATAATCATAATAAATAATACCGGATTAAAGTAAGACAAGTGAAGAAATCACACCCAGAGTCTCGCAACTGTCAAATTTGTTGTTAACCTTTCTGATTGGTTGACATGAAAGACACCTGCATCTTATAAACACATCTTTTCAGTAATGTCAGAAAAAAATCTTCATTCTTTTATTACACTTAGGTACGTATTACGTCCAGAATTATAAAATATATAAAATAATAATTAAATATACCTATATTTTTTTAAAAAGAAATTATATGTATAAATTATTAATAAAATACCATTTTATTAATATTAGTTACGTTAATATTAATAAAATTCAATGTTCTCTTATTATAGTCGTACGTCACTTCCTCAGCACGTATCGTTAAAGATATTTTGAATTATTTAATATCTGTAATCGGTATTTGTTCTAGTGTCGTAGAATGTAGTTCTCTATAAATGGATTACTCAATACATACATACACCATAAAAGGTATAAGAATAACGACTTCATTAATGTGTTCTGTTCCGTGTTTAATTCATAAGGATTTTTTATATCATACATAAGTGGATAATGGTAGCATTGATTTGGTTGAGTATCACGATAAGCAGATAATATTTCTAAGAAACTAAAACTTGCCCATTTCTATCACATTAGTGTTTGTGATAATCATTATTATGTGATACATGTGTACATTTATAAAATTGTTTGAACATTCAATTACCGTACAGTTGTTACTGTTCAGAAATAAATAAAAATTACCAGGTGTTTGTAAGATTATCTCTCAGACGAGTAAACGAGCAATTGTAATCAAACTCAGTATGACTTTTTTTAATTCACCTTAAACAGAGATGGTAGTAGTGTCTGAATTTCATTATAAATATGATTTTCAGGTTGACAATACTTCTATCAACTGAATTCAGAACAACAGCTTTGGTATTGCAAGTTGCACCCGTGTGAAGCAAGACTGAGTCACTAGTTCAAGTTGCTTATATACTCATTTTGTTAGACTTTTAAAAAGCTATAAAACCTATTCTAAAGTTAAGAATATTTTAAAGAATTATACAAACAGAAGAAAATAAACAACATTAAGAGAACGATGAGTAATATCTTGATTCACCTCAGAAAGTTTTAAAAGGCGTTGCAAAATTAAAAACGTTAAAAAAGAAACCACTTTACTTTAGAGCGCACTAAAGTTGAGATAATTTGTGATAATCCAAGAAATGTTACAGTTTATTCAACAAGTTTCACAAAAAACTGAAACGCCTGCGGCTATCTGCACGACTGTTGAAATTTACGTACTATATTCAGTCTACCTGTTGCCTTCTGAATTTCAGAAATATATATATGAAGGATAATCGTTTTCTAATGTAGAAGATTCTGGAAGGATTATTTAAATTATTATGATTTGACAGCACTGTCAAAAGTTATGACATGTCTATTGTTAACAACCAATCAGAAAGGTTAACACGAGATTTGATAACAAATTAGTTAAATTTTATAACAACCTTCGATAAAGTAGGCCTTTAGCTAATTAAAAGATAGTACTTTAAATTATATTTATTCTGTTTCAAGATTTGTGTTAATTATTACTAGATGCTTTTAGTATGTCATAGTCCGAGGATAAAGAATTCCCAGACTTATATATTGATTGCTTATCTATAGACTCCTATTTACTTAGATATAAGAATCAAGAAAATCCAACAAAAAGGTCTGAACTTCATATAGTTTTTAGCGTAAAATCTGAATAAAAATGTACATGACGAGCAGATTGACAGACAGCAAATACTTAATCAATCTTTGTATATAGAGATGTTTTAAAACAAACAAACTTATTTTCTATAGCACATCTCATTTTGTATACATAAATGTCACTAATGCAAAACCGGGGCAAATAATATATAGCATACTATTAAGTATTAGATAAATATCAGAAAACACCATTGCAAAATTTGAACTCAATCATTAGACCGAATAAGAGAGAGAAGGATATATCAAACTAATAGCTAATCAATTGCTAATGTAATATATAATACAGATAAAAAACTTCATTATATATTTATTAATTATTTCAGGTTTAAAACCTTAAATAAATCAATTACTAATTACTTAATTGCAAAGCAACAATGAAGAATGAATTGTAAAAGGAAATACAAAACCAATAGGAAGATCAAACCCTAGAGATTTAAAGTTAAACAAATTTGCTCAAGAAAACTAAAAACTACATTTACTTTAGTACAAAAACTACTTGACCTAATTCCGGCGATAGATTAACTACACTGGAATTAACTACTAAATATTAAAAGCATTAATTAACATAATTTTCTTTAAAGTATAAAATAATCATTAAACAATATATTAAAAACATTTCGTAAATTTAGCAAATGTGATAAACGTAAAACGGGACAAAATTACCAAAAAAGATATTAAGAACACGACAATAATTACGAGAGACTAAAATAAACCCAAATAAAAGAATCCAGCTCAGACTAAGTTGAATCCTAATTAATTATTAAGACGCATAGCACAAAAACTGTAGCTCGAAATATTGGTAAAGGGTGGTGTGATAAGGGGGTACCGTGCTATTGATCGGCGCCAACCCCCCCCCAAGTGTATAGGTATAAAAAGCGTAACAAATTTTCGTCTTAAGAAAAGGAAAAGAAAAAATGTATACAGCCACCCTTTCGCCTGGGAGTGGGGTGCCTCCCGGTGGGGGGAGGGGGGTGCATTTTTCTCGCGGTCCCGCTCTCTCTCGGACGTAAGATGTTACAAAGGATTCTTTGTTGGTGGACCAGTTAATTAGATTTTGGATATGCAATTTTTCGGCGTCTCCTTTGTGAGATGCCGTCTAGAATCTCGCTAGGAAACTTTTGTCCTTTGGAGATTAAACTGTACCCGGTAATGAGATATTAGATTCCTTATTAATTTGTATTTTGTTTTCAACATTAGATCTCCCACAATGTTATAAGTTTCAAACTTTTACCGACGAACTTAATTTACCATCAGTTTCAAAGTTATAATAAGTTTGCTTTTGGGTTAAGAAAATTTATTATAAATTAAGGATAATATAATAACTATTAGATATAATTGATACGAAAGATTTTCTATCATGATTCTAATATACACTTAATATTTACTAAATAAAAAAATATTATCCCGACTCAAGCCGATGGTACAAAATAATGCGAAGCCGTCTCTGGGTCAATGCGGTCACGATCCTAATAATGCCGTCATCCTCCAAACAAAAACCAACCTTATCATCTATATTTAAGGTTCAGATTCCTTCAATGGTAATATGAACGAAGAACAAGCAAAATTATGATCGCCATACGACAAACGTGCCAGCTTCAGAACGTTTATAAAAACTTCATCTCTATTAACAATTTAATAATAATAATTCATTACAAAACTACAAAATTCTCAACCTACATGAACACGTCAGTGAATGAGACAGACATACAGACATCTCTTTCCAATCAATACATAATCCAATCTATAATAATTCTCTATAATTACACCCACTACGATATCTTTAAAACACATACAAAGTTATAATTAATCATCCAACGTCTTCCCCCCACGGGCGCCCCCACTTTTTTCCCAGCATGTTTTTATTATATACGTCTGGAAGGAGTATTCTCCGTGCAAATTGAATTTTGTGGTCACTCTGAATATTTAGATTATTGGCCGGTTTTAATTATTTTACTCTTGATTTATATTTACTTTGTGAATGTTTTTTATTTTCGTGCTCCCATAAATATGGCCAGGTTTTTTTTTTTGTTATATTGAATCTATTTGGACTTGTAAAGCTTTTTTTTATTGTTATAATATTTTTTAATTCAGCTTGCTTTGAATTTAAAATACTTTTTTTAATATTAATTAAAACAAAAACATTTCTTGTTTTAGACTATTTTGATATTTCTTTTGATTGTAACATTAGAACACACGTTACAAAGACTGACAAATTGTAATATACCAAATTTTTATATTAACATTTGTTATGTCTGGCAGCTCTTCCCTGTTACTCAGTAACTGTCTAACCTAAATATCAGAAAAAACATTATTTGGATACCATTTAACATATTTGAATATATTTGTATATATTGTTATAGATGTATGTCTGACTGTGTCCCGGTAACTCCGTAACCGTATAACTCACCCACAGACGAGACTTGATTTCTTTGCCCTTATTTCTAAGATAATATTTAAAAAAACTTTAAAGAAGTAAAATGAATGTACGTCACTTAATATTATTTGTAATAAGTTGTACTACAAATAAAACCAGTGTGAAAGAACCCCGGAATTATATTAAATTATGTAGCTTAGGGGTCAAATAACAATGGTTGGTTGTGTCAGTAAACGAATATGTTTTGGAGATTAAACTTAAACAAATGAGTTGAATTATGTTTCTATTTGTTTTTAAAAACATCGCAGACTAAAAAATCCCTAAAATATGAGAGCAAATGTAATTAAGTTATAATTTTAATTTCAGACTGTAAGGGCGTTTACATACATATAATATTCAAATAAGCAAAAATATTAAATATATGCAATAAATCGTTTATAAAAACGAAATATAAAGCGTAGTTCACAAATATATTGACAGATAAATAATGAAGACTAATGTACACGCGGCTTTATACGTTTTGTCTTTTCGCGAGTTTAATTTAAAATTTTATTTCTTGCTTAACCCGGGGCGGGGGGTGCAGGGTGGTGGGGGGAGGGGTGAAGGTATTATGACCAATTTTGCACTATTTTCCTACTATTGTCTCCCGACGGCTCATTTGAGTTAAGATTTCTCGAGACGTTGAACAAATATTTGTTTCACAATTAAGGAAAAATAGTTTGTGGCTTACATTTTGGATGAATTTGAATAACATAATAACTTCTTTGAAATACCGCCATTATATGTAACAATGTTTTGAGTCATTGCGTGGAAAATTATTTAACAGTTCGGCTATTTTAACCACAATAATAAACAATATATTATTATTATGTTAAATTTATGAGCTAGAACAAATTTATTACTTTGTGAACTAATACTATCATTCTAATTATCCAAAATCCCCCCAAAAGGGGGTTCCAAAGCCCAGGCCAATTTAATGTACAGGCTGTATTGATTCCTGCATTCTTTCACACAGGCGCGGAGAAGATCCCCCCCCTCTCCCCCCCGGAACTTGGTAAGAGGGGATAAGGCTTTTTTCGGACGACGATGTTAAGTTAATAGAAAGTATTGATGGATTTTAAATAATGTATCAGACGTAGTGTGCGTCTGTATAGAAGATGGATGGATAGATAGGTAGGTATTAGGATGAAGTTACGTTATGTATGTTAGTATTCATAGTAATGAAAATGGAAAAGATTAATAATGAGAATAAACCAATTAATACAGAAAATGGTTATGAAGTAAGTTAAGTTAAATAGTTTAGTTATTATCAAACAATTATTAATGTAAATTTCAGTGCAAATGAACCTTCATGTCTGTTAGTTCCGCCGCTTCCATAATAAACTTGTTCGTACCGAAACTAGCGATCAACAAAAACAAAAGAGACGCTAGCAACAGGTATCCAACCTACAGACTACACTACACTACAGGCACTAACAAATAGAAACTCTTTTGTCAAAACGCGTTTTGTTTTTAAAAAATATATAGTATTTATTATCTCTGGCCAATTTTGTTTGCAAACTTTTATTTTAAAAACAGAATCAAAGTTCTAATGCTTTTTTTGAATGGAAAATAGTGTTGGCTGAATATTTGTGGGTCACATTCGTATGACCAAAATCAATGGGCGGGAAGAAATTTATTCTCGAATGTTCGAATTTGAAAAATGTTTGACATTTGAATTTGGAACGTGTTCTACGTGACGATACAAATAAACTATTACTAGACATCCAAACAGACGCGACTAAATATCAAACAACAGAAAGCCAATCTTATTGGTATAAAGTTTAATTGAATACAGCGTGAAACAATTCGGTCAAAGTTGAAGCTTAAAATGTAAAACGAAACGGTAACCCGGCCGGGAAGTTTGCATTGTTCAAAATTCAATAGTCAACTTTACCGCGCTGTCTAACGCTACTTTTATATCCGACAAGATACCTCGGATTTTGCCCACACGTGGGATAAATTGAGAATCTTAATTAATTTAATATATGAAGTTATTAGCTCATAAAAAGATGTACTAATTGCAAAAAGGATCATTAGAATCACAACCACGTATATAATTAATTTAATAATAAATAATAAAAATGCAATACAGGCGACCGACGAAAAGCGTTCGAAACTAATTAAAAACATCAATTCCGAGCGGTACGGGGGAATATTTCAACCGCACACACACACGCACAGACCACCCACTCACACACACAGACAGTCCCGGGGCGCGTGAGAATGGTCCGGGGATGTAAAGAACCTTGTATCTGATATTGATAAGATATTCATTATTTTGGTCCACTAAAATATTCAATATTCATGACATGTATTTTTTAAAAACTTGTTTATTTCATTTATTTTATTTGAATTAGTTATTTTTTTGATTAACTTTTTGGAAAATAAAACTTAATATTATAATAGATACAATTGGATCAATTGTATAAAACAAACAAACATAAAAAGAAGTTTTATACCTAGTACTTAAGTAATTAAAATTATCTGAGATATAAAAACGCCTTTACCTAGTTTTCCGTCTCAACAGCCGGTTCTAGAACCTAACTAGAGAAGGGTATAGAAAATGTCTTAAGATGAAGCGAGACGCAAGACGGAGTTATCGTAAATTGATCTAGGGGGGCAGGGAGGGGGAGACCCGAATTTGACAGCGATTGAAATTGGCGGGAAAGATTATTGGTTAGTACTTTTTTTTTTAATTAGCATACATTTGTTCGTATCGGAATCTGGTTGCTATGAATAAATTAGTTCCATTTTACCCTCCCTCGGAATAGTACATATTTGTTTTATAAGAAATCTTTTTCTTTTTAAAACCTGATTGCTTTTACCTGGATCGTAGCTGAATTATATATGCTACTTAATTATTAATTATTTTATAGTGAAAATTAGATTTATAAGCAAAAACTATATATTGAAACTCTTTTCATACAAAACAATCCTCAAGTTGTCTATGAATCAAATTCTCTATGGTCAAACCACTTATCGCTTTCGGCCTCGAACCTCAACTTTAACCAGTAAATGTTCTAGTGACACAAAATGCTCATGCAGTTGGATTATAGAAATACAGCTTTTATTTCAATGTTATAAAGTCCATTATGTTATACATCTGCTCAGTGACTCGACGTTGTCCAAATATTTCATTGCCGAATTAAGCTTCTCTATAACCAGTTTCAATTGACCTGCGCCTATTTACAATTATTATCATACTGGTTGATAGAATTATAATAAAATAAAATTATTAGTTCTTTGTTTATTTTATTCCATTCTCTTTTTCTCAAGTAGGAATATGAGAAAAACCAGTATCGACCCAAGTAAAAACACATACATATTATAAAGGCCATTCTTTCTAACTCAAAGCAAAATCCACAGTGTTCTTAAAAAAGTAATTATCAGTTTTAAATGTGAGCACGGCGAAGACTTCCTTTGTGGCGTCTTAGGACACTTTTATAAAGCACACACAGTCTTAATAACAAAATCGGTACGCTCCAAGCAATTTTAAAATAAGAATATCATAACTGGCCAGGGGGAGGAATTCGGTATAACCTCCACCTCCTTTAAGTTTAAAAAAGATTTTCGGTGAAGCGTTATATTCTTTGCGGCCAGTTTTATTTGTCTCTCGGTTGTTTTAATGTCTGGATTCTTTGTTTACAGTATTTTAAGCCATTGTGCTTATTTGGAGTTCTTAATTTGAAATGTTTGACTTTTCACAGTCGTATTCAATTCTGGTACAGTTTAATTTTTATTTAAATTGTTATTTTATATAACGTACATTTATGATTCATTTTTATAAGAATTTTGCAAAATTATCTCATGAAAAATATTGCTGAGAGGTTGAAATTTAAAAAAGTAAGAAACTAAACAGAGCTGAATAACTATTATCCATTTTTCCGTTATTCTTAAGTTTTATCTTAAAATATAATTTAATAATGTAAGTGCATCATATGCATAGTCTTTTAGAAACCACCATTTGGGAAACTATGGCGGACATGTTATTTATACACAGTGACACACTGACACACTATAAAATATATTTTGAAATTTATCTGATAATTAATTAGCAATAATTAAATACCATCCCATTAAACGTGACCAGTATTATTTGACATCTCGTTTCCTACTCGAGCGTAATGGCGTCTTGAATAAAATAAGAAAATTATCACTGGCCGCTGGCGAAGGGTGGATTTCGGAAGAACGTTCCCACCCCCTCAGGGTTTTAAAAAGAAAATTTCGGTGGAGCGTGATATTTTTAAAATAAGAACCTCTTCGTGGCATATTCCGTGGAGAGAGATTTTAAAATAAGAATAGTTTCGCGATACCCCCCTCTGCCTCCCCGTTCGTCTGGAGTTCGAAATAATGGCGCGCTTACTCGCACCAATAGACGATCTGAATTAATAGTTTATATATTATTTTGATTAGATCTAATAATACTTTATTTAAATATTTATTTCTGTATTATTTGTTGATATTAAAATAATAAAAATGTTCAAAACATTGTTTTAAATAATAATATAAGTTAAAAAGGACTCAAACAAACTCTTATTTGATTCTAGTAAATGGAGCGAGTAGCTGGTGTTAGGTAAAGGGTCCTATAAGAATTCGGGGGCCAAAATAGGGTGGTTCGGGCATATTCGGGGGTGTAAGGGTGTCTTGATGAGAGGAGGTTTTTGGAATTCCGTTAGCTCGAGGTCATTGACCGGCGGACTCGATACGATGAATGTTATAGTAATTGGATCTTCTAACGGACTGTATCGAATAGCTTAATGTAGTATTGAATTACTATTATATATATATATAGCCATTTTGTTTTGTTGTTCGTTGATCTTTTGGCTTCTATTTAGGAGTGGTTAGTGTTTGGTAATAAGTTTGTTTTGACTAATTTAGTAAATCCAACGTGACCTCTTTTCTGTACGCGTGACTATAGACTTAGGGGTCTCTTCATTTTGGAGTTAAGTTAAAATTTATTTAGCGCTTGTAGAATTAATTAATATTATAATATGAATAATTAAAACATGTAAAGAAGAATATAATTTATTACATATGTATTCCACGTATCAATTCAGTTTGTATTTAAATTATTAATAATATTAATAATGATTACTTGCTTTGAATGATTTAGTATTAATTAATAAATATTAATATATATTTAAATATAAATTATGTTGTACATTACTTAAATGGAATTATTTTTTAGCTTCTTTGACGTTATTTTTTTTGTTTTTGTTACATTGTTGGAATTCAAAATCTTTTCTAAGATAATTACCTGCTCAAGTGATACCTTGCTAAATATCACTGTAATTCCAAATTCAGATATTTCTTAATATAATTTTTCATAATATAATTTTTAAAAATTTTATAAAAGTACCTACATGTCCACTTGAAGCTTTACAATTATGAAGAGGGCGCGGAGCATAACCTACCATCCTCAGTGAAGGATTGGTGGGTTATATATTATTTTATTTTTTTATGATTTACTGATTTGTCCCTGGCATTACACGATATAATCATTTTGTATATATTTATCATGGAGATATAACTTGATAAAAAAAAAAAATATACTAATCGTAGTAATACCTCGAATATATATTTATATTATAGGGTCCGTCCACTGATCAGTATGACTGTTGGTATGTTCGTGTATCACTGAAAAAGTTTTAAACTCATTGAGATCGTTTTCATCGATAGAAAGCTTAAAATCTAGAGCAGGTAGACATCAAAATATAAAGAAAGAAAGTAAGAAAAATTGGAGACTTCAAAAAAATTGTCATAATGTATTCGAATAACACTTCACTACATGGTATTAGTATACAAAATAGATCGCATTCTAAAGCTTGTATATATATACATATATATAAAATGAGTGTCTGTTTGTCACAGGTCGTGTGTGCAATGGCTGAGTGCTCGTTCGCTCGCTGCCAGCAGGAACGACGCACCATCCGGAGAGAACTGCAGCGCTGGACAAAGAACATGGTCTATATACTAGGTGAGTGATAGTCCCGGGTTCAATCCCGAGTTATTATGACTCATAGAAATATTTTATTAAAAAAAAAAAAATTTGCTTGAGATGGATTTAATTTTATTATTTATTTATAATTATCTTATAATAATAAACCACATGTAAAACCATAGTAATTAAATTAATTTAATAACGATTTAAATATTTATTCTAATTTTCACTCTATCGTGGCTTCACTTCCACAGCGTTTGAACTTTGCTTTCTAACTAATTCGATTGCTGAAATATATTTTGACAGTGGCTTTTTTCCGGTCGACTGAAACGATTAGGGCTTTACTGAAAAACCAGTAAACCTGTATGAATAAGCCAACCATAAAACGAAATATATATAGCTGAAAAACTAACACAACAAATACATGGGTCGACCTTTTTGGACAGACTCTTTGAATATGAAATGACGTGGTACACTTGAGTTATTGGTGCAGTGGTTAGTGAGACTGACTGCTGGATCAAGGGCTGTGGGATCGATTCCCATTGTAGATATGATGGGTGTAATTTTTATCTGTTATTAATATTTTTGTGAAGAATGATAATATGATATATAATGCGGAGTTGTCTTTAAAAATATCAAAAAAGTTCTTAGTTATAACGTGTTTTTATGTGATTAAAAAAGTACAGGAGTAAGTTCAGAATTTTCTAGACATGTAGGGTTCGAAATTTGAAATTAAACCGACTGAGCGGACGCGGTTAGTTAATATCATACTCATTCTACTTGCTTGAAATTTTGTTTGCTCTGTGCGATCAGTGACTCTATGGCGGAGCGGAACTTTGACATTAACGATAGTTAATAAATATTTTATTGTTATAAAATATTATTGTCTATTACCATAGATTTGTTTTTATTTTTATTAAGTATTTTTTTTTGATTGATATATTTGTTGATTTATATCTAAATTTTATGTGTTGTCAATCTTTATATATTTATGTATTATAAAGATATAAGTGCATAAAAACTTATATTTTCTGAGTGATTAATACGCTTCAGCGTCCGCTACCGCCTGTTCACAATTGTAGCCTTAGGCTTCATATTATGAAGGAAAGGGTTATTACTCAAAGTTGCTACTAAACATTTTGGAGAGTTCAAACTTTACGTGAGATTGATTTCGTTTTGTAGTCGTTTTAGTAGCTTTTATCACGAGTAATGAAGGATTGAGAAAAATACAAAGTTGAATGTTAAAAAACTAATTTAATGGAAGTTACTGAAAACACGGGATTAGACCATTTACAGTTTCAGTTTCAAAAATAACTGTAAGTTTTTATAAGTTAGTTATGCATTAGTATAAAATGTTGTACGTACCTAAAACTTAAAAAAAATGTTCATGAAAAAGATTTTTCACATAGCTCAGTAGAATAACCGTTAACCGTTTTTATCGTTATTAGGAGTTATTTAATGTTTTACAGATTAGAAAAAAAGTATATTTAAAGTAGGTATTTTTCAAAATTACAAAAAAAAGATAAGTACAACTCCATATTCTTAAATTATTCTCTCCTGCAGATAAGATTGATTAATGTCTTTGAATAATAAAAAACTCCTTTAAAGTGACATTTCTAGGTAGTGATAAAATATTCTTAAGATAAATATTTAATGAAAAAAACATTAATATAAAAAGACTTGAACTTGCCACCTCTGACTTAGCCACCACTCAGACAACTGAGCTATCGTGACCGTACTGGTTTCGGCGTATTTAGATATATGTATGTTCATTTATTTAGGAAATACTAAATAATGAAATTACACAATAAATTTGTGAAAAATAAAATTAAAAACTTATAAAGTTGCAATTACAACGTTTTCTTTTCTAACAACCAATGAGTTGCTTAGTTTTTAAATATGAAAATATCTTTAACATATAACCTTTATGGTGTGATTATTATTATTATTTTTTTTTATGTTGCGACGAATTTTTTTTTTAAACAGATGAAACAGATAAACTTTTCTTATTTATTAGTTGTCAAGGACAATTGAAGTTAAATGACATTATTAAAATTAATTCAACTCCATTAAAAGAAATATTTTTCAATGAAGATACTAAAAGCCAAATAGAAGAGATGACATAGTTAACTGTCTATAATATGTGACTTAATTTTTTTTCAAGTATTAGTTCATATGATGTTATAATTAATTAAATTATTTTTTTTTAGGATTAGGTGAATTATATTATACACACGTTACGTGTTCCTAAAGGACGAGCCACTCCAAAAGCCGCCCTAAATAAATGTTTAATATGTAACTGGAAAAGTTCGTTCCACTTTAGTAATCTTGTTACAAAATAGCTCAAAATGCAGCCTCCCTCAGATTGAAGCATCCGGATTAGATTACGATACTTTGGAGATAGATGATGAGATTATAAATATATGTCACGTATATATGTGACATATATACGTGACATATTTGTTGTTACTTTCAAAAGTGAGAATTCTTTGGATGACACATTGCATATATCTGTTACTATAAAAAAGCTACTTCAAATAATATTTTATTCATAGGGAATCAATATGATTATGACTCTAACTATAATTGAATGGTCATTTTTAATTTCTCCATGACAAAAACTTTTGTGACCGGATAAAGGCACATGGTTCAAAAATTATTCCATTAAAAAAAACAAAAAATGTATAATTGTAAGTAGATTTGAACTTGAAATTTTTGGCATTTTATTTTATTGCCACATTCACAAAATTTCCTATCATTTTATATATCTACTTTTGTCTGTTGGTAATGTCAACAACCTGCTTCATCACATTGCCCTTCAATTGAGACTGCTTAATCCATAGAATAGACTACTGTGACTTATAGACATTTCTTCAAATAAAAAAGTAACATATATTATTCTTGTTACTATTAACATCCGTTGATTTATTTTTGAAATCTATGTTATGCAATGAGGCACATGTATTATACGTACATATGTGATTTCTTGTTCATATTTTTATTGAATACTATTTCTGTTCCAATTTAAAGTGCATCTTGAAATCTGTCTTCCATCTTGGAAAATTATTTTGAATGATAATGCTCTTTCTACGTCATGTTCTAATTTTTAAAAGTCTATTAAGCATATCGAACAAAACATTCCAAATTCAAAATATTACGACATAATCTTCAATAGTGGTGAAACAATCCCGGTATCTGGTATCTAAGCAGTGTCTATGGGTATTGAGATAAAGGATCGTACCTAATTCTACACGCGGCTATAGAGGCCAAGAGCGAATGCACGGTTCGTTCCACAATGGATGCATGTATGTAAAGGAATTTAATATGTTGTATATATAATTTTTATTAATTTTTTAGAGATAATAATGTCTATTGATTAGGAATTTGATTTAGTCCTTGTAGGTGATAAAATATATTTTTTAATTTAGAATAAAATTTATAAAAGAGATTCCTTTAGATTGTTGTAACCTTGTTTTGATTTTGACCGAAAATACAGAAGTATTTTTTGTAAAATAAAATAAAGTAAGCGCATTGTGTGACCACTGTGGCGCGGTGCATCGTCTCGTCACAGCGCGCATGCGCCGTGCCGGTCCTCCGCCAAACAACCTGTTGCAACCAGCCCGGCGTGCACTAATGCAACTTCAACGCTCCGCAATCACAAGCAAAATTCTAAATTTATCACCAATCTATTCAAAATTAATATCCGTGTTCCTACATTGAATATTTCCCGCGTAAAATTATATTAAAACCAAAGTCCATGTCCAAATTCCTATTTTCGGAAATACGTCACATTTCTTGTAAGTGCGGGCTAAGTGTCTCCGCGAGTTTTAAGACGCTAGTGAAGTGCTGTGAGAATTGATTGAAATAGGTGCTTTGAAACTATATTATATTTTGTAATCAGTATTGTTAAAGTTAAATCCGATTAAAGTTTTTTAAGTGGACGTTTACACGTTTTATCGCAGTTCCTGTAAAAGTTCCGTGTAAAGTTTGGCTTAATTAGGCTTCGCGTAGTGATCTTGCTTAAAAATATAAATATATAAAAAAAAAAGATATTTTTAAATAATAGTCATAGAATTAAATATTCAGAACATTTAAATTTGGAACGTTTCGAGTCCGAAATTTAAATTTCGTTCACGAGAACGCAATACTTGGTAGCGAGTGCGGATAATTGGAGCAAGGAAGGGTGAATACCCGAAGTTTAGCAACGTCGTGGGAGCGAGAAGTTGGGAATAGCAACAAGTGGTCGCCTGATGCCTTTCCCGGTAACTGTGCCACTGTTATACGACTTTGCATGCCCGCTTTGCGGGATTATATACCGTCCTACGTGTCCCGGGACCGGGATTCACTAACTTATTTTTGCATCCCGTTATTTATTTTGCTTATTTTTTTTTGCTTGTTGTTTCACCATCCCTTTGTTCCGTATTTGAATGTTTCAAATTTTTAAATTTTGTCCGTTATTTTTGTGGGTGGGGTCGATAGTTCTTTTGTTTTAGATGTGATGCGCCATCTTAGGTCGGCGACAAAAAAAGTGTCATGGCGGCGTCTATAAAAGGAATTTGCTCTAGTTTTTTCGCGAGTGCAAAAAAGTTACCGCTCCTTCGAGTCTTGTTCAAGGTTCACCAACAGGACGATATATACTAAATAATAAAATAAAAACCAATAAAAAAATAATAATTCTAATGATGATCATAAAATAGAAAAATAAAGTATTTTAATTGTTCATATTTCTAAGAACTACCCACCATATTTTCAAGATTTCTAAAGTAAATTATAATTGAAAAGTATTTTATAATAGTTTTCAACCTCGCCCACTTCAGTGCTCTAGGTCGTTGGTATTGTTAATAGCACTTAAGCTGAAAAACACTGAAAATACTGAAAATATTGTATCCACCGTCCACCGTGCGTTACAATAAGCCGTAAAAACTACGCACCACAAAGTTACGATCTCAACCAGAAAATACACAACGATCGTTTAACGTATTTAGGTTTTTTTTTAATTTATATATATTATTCCTTAAAACTGTCAATTTATTTTATGGATGATTTATTATAAAAAAGTAAAACATGATAAATAATATCATCAGATTTAAAAAAAAATATATTATAATTTCACTTTATAAATTTTCTTATGTACACATATGATAAAAAACTTAAAATAACATCAGACTAGACGACGTTTTATTCATAAATTAATGTCTTCATTTTATTACCACTTATTGCACTATGTAAATAATAAAACATTTGAAAAAAAATAAATTTCTAAATAACAAACCAAAATCACATTTTTTTGGGTTAAAATAATTTTCATAATAATAAACATATTAATTATTTTATATATAAAAATAAGTTCAAGGTATCCACTTTATGTGGCCGGTGGTGTATTTCAGAAGATAAACAGCGAATAGGACGCAGTATCAAAAATTGACAAAACCTTTTTTATTTGATTGGATTATAAGCTCACAGGATTTTTTGGAAACAGAGCATTTTAAAATTTGCTTTCCAATTTTTTAATGATTTTTTTTTACAAATAAAGTCTGTTGTTGTCACGTTCTATTTTGGGAAGTACCCTCGTCTGCCAAATAAAGTTATGACCGAATTTCTTACCCGAGAATTGAAGGTGTGTCAGTCACAGACACAACCACTGAGCCGTGAGCTGTCACAGCTATACGATGACATTAGTAAAAACAGAATTTATTTTTGGATCTTATTTTATTTAGTTTTTGATATAATTCGTTTATTTTCTTGAATAATATTATTTAATTGACTAGGAAATAATCATTTTCAAGTACTGAAAAAGGATATTTTAACGATAAAATGTTAATATTTTCAGAAACAAATATAAAATGTAAACTTCCAATCTTAATATATATAAATTACGTGTCACGTTGTTTGTCCGCGATGGACTCCTAAACTACTTAACCGATTTTAATCAAATTTGCACACCGTGTGTAGTTTGATCCAACTTGAAACATAGGATAACTTACATCTTAATTTTAAGTCACAATATTATTTTATATCAAAATATTGTTATTTCGTTATTGGCCTTGATAAATTTACTGGCATTTTAATTTTTTTCCTTTACTTAGCGGTCGGGGTTTTTTTAATTTTGATTTTATTTTTTCTAATACCGTGACATCTTAAATAGTTTAGTACAATGTAATAGGTATATCCAAAACCTTAGCAATCACAGCAACGCGTGGCCGAGTCTGCTAGTAAATTTATATTTTCTAAACTAATACTATGACAATTAACTCCCTGTTGACTGTTTTGATATTTATTGAATTACTAAATATTAAACTATACTTACAAAGAAATTATTTATTAAGAAAACCACATAAAAATAAACGAACATTTAAGTTTATAAGTTGAGAACCTGATAAGTTTTCAAATGATGTAATTTGCGTTAATTAGAAATAACAAAAAAACAAAACAAATAGAAGTCGAATCTGGGTCATGATAAGTTACAGGTCTACCAACTGAGCTATCGTGTCAACTAACTTTGATAGATTTCGTATTATACGTTTAAGTATAAATCAAGTACTATAAAAGTTATAGGTTTCGTAAAATATTTTTTTTATAATATTTTGTATATGTTGTATATTAATTAGTATTTTGCACTAACTTAGCATCTCTAAATCTAATTGTCTGATATCATGTTGTAGGGTCTCGAAAATAAAGTATTCAGATCTTGAGAGTCGATGATTCAATAATTGCTCATAAAATATTGAATTTATCTTAAATTTGACCTCACTGGAGTCATCGCTGTTATAAAATGGAGTAAAGTCAAAAATAAGAACACAATTTTAAACTCGTAGATTTAAGTTTCCTTAAATAGACATAGGTTTTAATAAATGTTATGTTGTAGTATGATAGACATATATTAAACTGAATTTTCTTAAAAAACTTGTTAACCCATTTCACATTTTGGGTTATAATCATACAAAATTAAAAATATAATATCTAAAAAGCTAATTTGACAGCCCTATTTATCTTTATCCCTAACAATCTTTTATTTCAGTTTTATAAGCATTGCTTGTTACATAATATTTTTATAAGTATTTAATTTGGAATAATGATTTTTATATAATCAAGCAGTCGCGTGTCGCCTTTTATAAAATGATTCTAGAAAAAAATACAAAAAAATAAAAAAGGTATTAATTTACTTGCATACTGCGTTTAGAAACATTATTTCAAGAATTCTGTAAAAACTAAATAAAATTAATTCTATCTGTTTCTGATCACATCCTGATACAATCATTATAATTAACTGCCATTAACCAACTGACTATTATCTTTAATAACCTTCTACACGTCACGAAATAAAATGGCTTCCTAACTGCGATTGGAAAATGAGTAGTCATGCTAGTCTCAAATTTTTAAATTACATACAAACAATTTTATTCTCTAACCCCTTGTTATAGGAGCCGTATCAGTTTGAACTTATCCAATCATAATTTTTGATGGTGCTATTTGCATCATAGTTACAGCGCCATCTATACGGATTCCGACAAAATTTTTCACCGAACCATTTCTTACAAGAACAACGCACACAGATGCACCGAGTATGCACTGACGCACACACCCTCACCGATGAATACACAATCGAACGCACCCACACTCTGAGAAAAAAACGATAAAAAACTGCACACAAACACTAGTCGAATTTACTTTGCACACAGGCGCAAGAAGGATTGCGTTCTATTTTTAAATTTTTAACTTTTTTCAAATTTCCTGTATCGAGCCCCGTGTTAAAGTAACGTAAAGTAAAGATTAAATTCACAAGTCTTTGGGGTTATTATTATAAAAGATAAGATAAGTAAGTATAACTAAAATGCTCAAGGTTCGAATACAAGCGCGGGCACTCACACTCGCAAAAGGTTCATGAACGACGGTGCATTCTGCGCATGTGTGTCGTGTACTGCGCTCAGGGAGTCTTGAAATGGGTAACGTACTTTGAATTTATCAAATCTTTATTTTATTTTTGCTTACGTTAAGAATAATTTCTTACTGCCTTCATAATACTATTTTTTTATTTTAATAATAAAACCATTTATTATTTTTGGTTATTAACATCACTATTTTATATATTTAAAATAATACAAGGCATATAAAATTATACTTTATATTTTCTCAAATTATTTCCTCAACGTGTTGCAAAAACAACAACAACATCATAAAAATTCATATCCTCTTTAAGTAAGATATGCTAAACTCTACTAATCATTAAAAAATAACTTAATATTTATATTTAAATAACTAAACACCTTAAACAATATCGATGATATACGGGTATAGCTGCGCGGGTGCATCAAGTATCAAGAGTGCATAGCTCGTCAGCCGCTCGCAGTAAATACAAGGTAATGGCTAAGTACGCACGCCGTCTAGTACAGAGTGCGCCGTCGGTGCAGTGCCGCCTATGCACAATCCGTAGAGAGTCGCATTTCCGCTCCTACACACGCGACAACCGCTAAAAACCTCCAAAAAAACAGGAACCCAAATTAAAAATATTTTAAACAGACTATATATTTTAATAAAAAAAATAATATATTAAAAAAAAGTGCGATATATTTTTCGGATTTAGTGAATTTTTTGCGAATTAACTGCGATGAATGACATATCAGATGGAAACTTAGGACCCGAACTATTTTGTAATTAGGTTAAATTTAGTGAGATGTGTGATACCCGTGGCAGTGAACCGCCGCTGCATACGGCTGACATTGAGTGTTGATGACCAGGTGACGCCGGTTACCTAGTGGAACTTTTTCGTTGTTTTTCTTTTTTTTTTTCAAAAATTACCACCGAAGTGTCAAACTGGACCGAGGAGGAACAGGCCACCTCTGACGCATGTGAGTACGAGTGCACCGACAAAGAGGTTTTTTATAATGCACCCTTAATCTTGCGTTCTCCTTGACTGTGCGTGTGTGTGTATGTGTAGGGTTCACGCACATTTTTTGTGTTTTCTTACGGGCCCCCACCATCGCCCCACCTATACTCGTTAACTATCTGTCCCACTCTTTTTTCTATGACGAGCGATGTGTGCGTTTATGCGCGTGTGTGCGTTAATAAATTGCAACCTATATTTTGATCGAAGGCCAGTGACGGCATAGAGAAAATGCTATTCTAGATTTCTATTCCATATTTAAATATTTAAAATTTTCACACGTCTTAACTCGAATTCCGAAACCGAACTTTGAAAATTCACTTTGTGAGAAACTTATCTCTAACTTGGTCCAAAAAGCTTTAAATCTATGAATAAACATATTTAATGCTTTTTTTTAAATAAAAGTAGCTAGAAGTAAGTTTTATTAAGTTTTGAATGTGTTTTATTAAAGTCGCTACGAGGCTACGCGGGGTCGTAGGCTAAAACCCAGCCGTCGGAACTTTTTGTTGCTTCACTTTTAAAATTGGAACATCCGAATTTAAATAATCCTAAATATAAGCAATTTTCTAAAACAAAAACAACTGCTAGTTAAAAACAATACTTTTTGGAATATTAATAAATGTTAAAGATAAAGAAAATTTTAATTACGTGTTTTTAAAGATTCCTAATTTTTATTAAAAATTGCTTTGTAAATATTTTATTTTCAAATACTTTCATTTCCTTATCAATAAGTTATATTTAGTTGTAAAACACTTTTATTGAAATCAGGTCACGGATATATAAAAAAAAAAAAGATAAAGTAACCCAAATATTAAAGGACAAATAACAAAACACAAGCAAGATATATTATATTTATTATATGAATTATAATATTCTATATAAATAAATATATTACTTATGACATATATTTTTTTATATAAATGATTTAATTATGTATATTTTATTAATAAATAATAAAATTAATGTATAACTCTCTTTAAATAATGAAACAAAGTTATAAAATTAAACAAAGAAATGAAAACGAATAAAACATATAAAACCTTATTTAATATAAAAATATGCGTTCCAAATTCAAAAGTTCAAGTTCGCTGCGCTGGCGGCGAGTCCTTGCGCATGCGCTCGGCCAAGGCGAACGTTACACAACTGTCAATGTTACTACAACCTAGTCGGCCATCTTGCGTTAGAAATACTAGCTCGAAGGCTACGCGATAAACTTTACTTGATATGTCCTTTAAAGGTCTTCCAAGGTTTTATACAGACAATGGTTTTGTTTTTTAATAAATATATTTAAATAATATATTTAAATATATATATTATAATAAATATACATATAATAGTGAAAGTTTGTCAATTTGTGTAACTTATGTAAGTCTGTGTGCGCGCATTTGAAAGTAACGTCAACTAGATCGCTACCTGTATTAGTTGTAATGATTTCTTGGAACAATAAAATTTAGAATGTTTCATTTACTTTATGAGAATATGATTACTTACTTTTACTTATATTAAGTAATTTACTTTTTTATTGTTTATTCTCAGTTAATATCAGTTAAATGGTAATCCTTTATTAGTTTCTAACAGTGTATAATATTTGATAGAGATGCGCCGAATAGTGGTTTTACTGAATAATACTATTTGGATCAACTATTACTGAACCGAATATTCGGCCGAACTATTATATTCTATACTACTATATTCGGTTTATCATTTCATTGCTTGTTTCTCATAAACAGGTTCTAACAAGTAGGTATGTTAGATCTTACATGTTGCTTCTGGCTAGATGAATAAATAAATATGTTGATTTCTTTTTAAAATTTTGAGGACTAAAAATATTTATGCTGATTTAAGGATCATAATAAATGTTGACTAATATTAAATACTAATTGTAGGTAAGGAATAATAAAATAAATATGTTGACCTGATATTTTTAGAAATAAATGATTTGAAGCATAATTGCTTTATACTTATAATCTTAATTCATCTCATTATTTATAGGATTTCTTTGACTTATAATATAAAATCTTAGTTTTGTCTTTTAGTTCTTTACCGTGTCGTATAGCCAAGAAAATAAAAATAGAACCAAGTATATTCGGCACCTAAACCTAATTAATAACTCGGCCGAATACGATACTAAAAAGGATGCCAAATAGGTACTTACCGAATATTCGGCGCATCTCTTATATTTAATAAATTTTATATTTGTTTTTGTTTATATGTATAGAAATTAAATAAAAAAGTATTATACATGTATAACCCGATTTATTTTAGCGCAGCTGTTTAATATTAAATCAGGGTAACATTAAAATATACAATTTAAATTAAGAATATCTTTATTTGTGTGTATAATATAATTATGTTAATTGTATTTTAATTACACACACAATCACAACTCAGTCAGGACGACGGTTGAGTCACAACTCAATTTATCCGAAAACATCTGCCGTTGCATCCCGTTAGGACGAGTCTACACTGTACATACATTTAAATATTATTATATATTATAGTTGGATCAATTTAAATTATTATTAAATTTAAACCCAACCGGTTATTCATTATTTTTTATCTATTATAATAGTTGAATCATTTTTAAATTGGTAAGGTTATCCATTACTTTTCATTATTATAATAGTTGAATCTTTTTTTTTTAATTCGGCTTATTTATTATTTTTCTTACATTGTATAAATTTTATAATTTTAAACTGGTTACATTAGAATAATTGGCAATTAAAAAAAAAAGCTGGGTCTTTTGAGCCAAAAAGAAAAATAAATACAATATATTATATACAATTTATTATTATTTGTTATATATATAAATTAAAGTCCAGACATCAGTATGAGCGCGTCCTGTTCTCAGTAACACACAGCGGCCTCCAGACAGAAAGTAATGAAAAAAAAACATACACTTTCACTGTCACTCCCGAATTCTGTGACCTCATTCCGTTGGTTCAAATAAAGGATTATACAGGATGTTTATTTGTTACATCATATATATATGACAATAAAATATTATTATATTCATGGATTTAGAATGTTTAGAAAACTTTTATTTTCTGATAAATAATTAATCAATAAATAACTTATATATATATATTTATTTAAGTATGTTTTTTATATTCGTACTATTAATATTTACATAATAATAACTTCATCCTGTCAATAATATCTTTAACAATACAAGTTCGTCCTTCACCGAAAGTGAACAAAGCCTGCTACTTTCACTCACGAACCCAAATAATGACCTCATTTTGGGGGTCATTATATTTATACATTTATGGAAATTAAGCTGAAGGAGATGTGGGGGATTTTTGTAGTATATTCTCAAGTGTATATTTAATTTTGACATCACTATTAGTAATGTATTGAGTGATATTAAATAATGTTATATATTCTGAGGTATTCATAACAATTTGTCATTTCGTATGTATGAAAACTCTTCCGTGTTAGTTTGTTTGTTGTTGATGATATCTACGAAACTTAAACAGATGTGTTCTTTATATATCATACACGGAAATTATTATTGACAAGTCTTTGTCACTTATTTTATTTGTAATATTGGATATATTAATAAATCATTTTATATGGCCTGGTCTAGTTAGTGACCCTGACTAGTGTGCTAAATTTGTATGTGTATGTGACTAACTAGTGTGCTTTGTGTCTGTTACTTGGGTACGTGTTTGTGAAATGGGGATTATTGTCAAATGCGAGATTTGTTTTGTCTCTATATAGACTTCTATAAACTGTATTGTTTCTTTTTTTATTCTTGATGATATATATATATTGACAAAATATTTTTTATAATATTAATACCACCCTTGTATTTTACACTTATTAAGACATTTTCTTGACTTAACGACTTTTTGTAATAAAATCGCTGACATAACTCTGCTAGACAAAACTAAAACATATAAATCAACATATGAAACATAAAAACATAAATATAAATATTCCGTAAGTAATTATAAAAAATAATATAAACCTGACAATGAAAAATGATTCCCGCGCCAATAATTTCAAGTAGCTCAGATTCAAATCAAAATGGCGTCGTGGGGTAAAGATCAGGTTATACATTAAATAAATTCCTGCAAGTAAAAACTAATGCTATCCGTCGAGAATAAAACGAGAAATAAGAAGTGACAAAAACACGCGATGCGATTCCCGGTTCTAAGACAGCAATTTGTTGCCTCCATTTTGTTTTGTCTATGATCTTTTTGTGATATATATTTTTGATTAAAGGAATATATATATAATATTCTATAGATTAAAATTTAAAATGAATTTTAATTCTAAACGCCAAGAATCCAGTTTGGACCAGTTTGGTTCGAAAGTTATGCTTAATATATAAGGTATTACATATCTGTGCGTGTGTTTGTATGCGGGTAAAAAACGAAATAAATTGCAGAGTGAATGACCGCTTGAGGTAGGGCAGGTTCCATCATCGCTGGTTTGACAGCTTTTGAGGCGTTCTTTTTGAATTGTTGCCATTTTTTATCATCTTTCGAGATAATGTCGGACTCACGGGGCTTTTAATACCAACCTGTCAATTAGAAACCATGATGCCGAGAGTTTAGTAGAGATAGAAAGAGACAGAGATAAATAGAAAGAGATAGAGAATTTAACAAATAAGTATAAGATTTTATTGTAATAACCTCCTTTATTATTTCGTTAACAAAATTAAAAAACAAAGAATAATGAATTCATTCAGATTGTTTTATCATAAATGGCGGGATGTAAAAAGGTTCACAGATAATAAATTGTTTTGACAGACTACGCATAAAAAATTGATTTCCTTTATATTTAATTATTCAAGTGAAATGAACTTTTGATAGACAATTATTATTTTTTATATCTTCGTGATAATTTAAATGTCAACATGTGTGTAGTTCGTCGAACTATAATGTAATGAACTCATTTATTTGCACATTTAAGTGTAATTATGGGTTAAAGTTACAAAGAAGCTGAAATTAATTAATTCTTATAACAATGTATTACAAAATGAGTCAGTTCTTTATAGTTTTATTCACTCCCTAACCGCCTGCGCCGGCGCATACCTACATGTAGACGAGATCCAGAACTGACAATGAATTATTCAACTTGTGTTATAAAACAACATTAATTAAATTTTATGAACATTTTTGTTTAACGTAACAGTTATTATTATTAATTAATGTTTTTATATTATTTTATATTGTATGAATACATAATCTAATGACAATTTAAATATCTTGAAATACATAAAAAAGGTTGACACTTATTATTAACAATAATATAGAGCAAAATTAGAAATTAAAGTTTGAAATTTTCAACACCTTCCCAATTAGGATTTGTATTTAGGTCTGTTAGGTCTAGCTAATTAATAATATATGTATGAAAAAGCTCAATTACTTAATAGGGTATATCTTAGGTCAAAGCTGTGAGTTAATCTTCCCAGTCTCCAAATCTCGAGTATCGAGATAATAGCCGCGTCTACCGTCTGGACAGGTCAATGACCTTTGACCAGTTTTTTTTAACACTGATAATCTTTTGAACTTACATACAAAATATGAAACAAATAATAAATTTCATTAATAAGTAAATTTGTTATAGTTATTAGTTTATCAAATTATTATATAATGCAAGTTGTTTTAATTATTACTATACGTGTATGAATTATTGTTTGTATGTAGGTATTTTAAATCGTTCATGAACCTTATATAATAAAATAGTTTTTAAGACAAAGCCAGTTGAGGCGATCGATGAATCGACGACCCACTGAAGACATACAACGAGTTAATAAAATATCGATATGGCATTATATTATTATATTATTAATTGTATATGATATTGATTAATAGTAAACTATTATTAACATGAGTCCGAAATAATTTTGAATTATGTATTAACCCTCTTTGATACTAGAAAATTCAAGTTAATGTTTTAACTTTTACACATTATTGTAAAAACATATCGTCTTACGGATTAACATATTTAAAAAAATAGGTTGTTAAATATTTTATAAGTTTATCACCAAGTACAAACAGTAAATGTCTTATCCAACGTCTAATAAATCGTCATAGCTCCTGTGTCGAGACGGTCAAAGGTCCCTGGAGAGTACAGTTTAGAACCGAGCTACGAAACTATTACATGGACATGTCTATTACAATATTTCTATATATTTAATATTTTACTAACAACTATTTTTGGAATACAAGTATTTTGTTGTTATTAATGTATATAGAGAATTATGATTTGATAGTTCTTGTATAACATATAATGGAGTATATTTTATGTAACCATAGCAACCATGTTGTTACTGAAATAAAACTGAAAACAATAATAGTTTGATAAGATGCAAATCTCGACACAGCATCAGTTGGCGAAGCGCCAGTCTGCTTGTTTCACTTTCAGCACTCAGTGGACATGGTAACTAATAGTTTGGGATTATTATTCAAAGATTATTACTGAAAGGACCCAAAAAGCCTTCATAGTTCTTACAAGTCTTATGTTTTTTTATCTCTTTCCTATTGTATTTCTATCTCATATACTTTCTTATATGAATGTCCAAGATGTATTGTCAGGTCTAAACTTGTTGAAACACGTCTATAAATATTTAATATTTGTACAAATGAGAATAAAATGGTATTTTCAGTTATTTTTTTCACGGTTATTTCAGTAGGTCATGGTAATTTTAACTTGTTATTTGAACCAATCTCGTTACGCAATTTAGGCTATTTTGGAATTTTAATCGAATAACATTAGTAATAAATAATATTTGAACAATATACAGCGTGTTGTTTTTAATAATTTTTCTTTTAATATTTTTATATTTAACCTGAATATTCAAGTATATTTTTAAATGAATATGTATCGTTTTTGTTAGATGGTGTTTTAGAAATCTTGGAGCTATAAGATGTTTTTATAAAAGAATAAGCTACCTTTTTGTTATAGAAATTATATTTAATATTTTCTGATTGTTATTTTTTCATGTTTGATAAACTAAATAGAAAGTTCTATTTAGTTTTTTAATTATTTTGGTTTTCAATAAAATGTAATGTAAAATATTAAATTTAAAAAAAGCTTTTATAACAATACAATGCTTGTGTTATTTTTATATATTTTTAATGTTTCCGTTATCAAAGGCTTTTGTTTTTGAAAAAAAATGTTTTATTTTTTTCATAAAAATGCATCATCAGACACATTGTGGCCTGTTCCCTTGCTTAGTGCTTTTTGGCAATAAATGTTCTTTTATTTCCATTGACAATGTGAAAAATAAACCGTTGTTTTTCGCGCTTTTTTTCAACTATTTCATTTCCTTTAACATAATAGCCGAGACCGTTTTCAAAACCCTTTGTCTGTCTCATACAATCGTAAAAATACCATGGATATGAAGAACATGAGAAAAAACCGGGACCACAAAGCGAACAAAAATACCGCTGATGCCCAAAAACTAACCGAAATCATCAAATGAATATAAAAATGGTGATTGTGTTGATGAAGTCAGTCGTACGAGGCTCCGCCCGCGCACGCCATTGGAGGACCGCTTCGAAATTTGTACAAAAACCCCAACCTAGTTCCGCCTTCTAAAATGTTTTTAACGAACCAAAATGGCCGACCGCTCTATTTGTTTATAGAATAGACTCGCGCTTATTGTTTCGAGACTCGCATTTATTAAATGCCACGTTCGAAATTCGAATTTTAATCTATCGACCCTTTGTGTTCCATTTTTAATATTGGAACGTGAGTGCTAGATAAAATGTGTTTGTGTGTATTAGATAACACACAAATTGGCTCAGGGTTGAACCAATCACATGCGGTTATTTGTGCCCACGTAAGTCACCTTGTTGAAACGTGGAAGTGAAAATTTATCAGTAGATAAAACTGGCAATATGACGCCATTTTAAAATCTTCTTGCTTTACCTAAAATGAAAAAATAATACCTAAATAGTTCGTTAAAACTGCAATAGCTGTTAATATTAGTTTTTTCTTATCGCAAATTACGCATTTCAGAAATGACTCATTTTCCTGTCAAACGTGCCTCATGTACAATTGCACCAATACATGCATAATATATTATGCACTTTATCAAATTTATACACATCTGTTTCAATAAGGTTTTACTATGAACCCGAGCAACAGATTTAAATAAGACCTCTTTTACTTAAAGAAATGTCTGACACAATACAACTTATACCTCAAAAAAAGTAAAAAGTATTTTTATCTGTCACTATTATACCCGCCAATTTCTTCGCGCGCAAATGTTAAGGCGCGTCGCACACTGAACACTTTTACTCTGATTAAATTGGGTCCAGTTACGGGCGTGGTTCTGACGACATAAATTTTATTTCTTAAAACTTAGATAAAGTCAGAAACTTATTGCGAGTTGAAAATACCTTTCAAGTTTAACAAACAGAAAATAATGTTCCCACTTTATTGGTTAAGTTTAAAGATATCTAAAAACAAACAATAACTTTTTATATAGGTATATAGTTCCTAAGTATGCAACGTAGTGTAAATATAAGTATTACCTATGAGTAAAAAAGTATTGAAAAAAGTGTTGTTATAAAAAAAAAAATATTCAGAGAGCTACCTACAACTATATTTACACTATTAACTATATAATATTTTAAGTAATGAACACAAAAAAGTATTTAAAAATATTAAAATGTTTATAAATGTACAGTTATGTGCATGTTCTAAGAACAAATACAATTTTTTTATAAAAGAATAAATTATAACAAATTACATAATATTTACAAGTATAACAGAAACAATAGCTATTTATTAAAGTTAAAATGATACGGACATGGATCAAGGTTTTCCTGTTTTCAATAAAATGTCTAGAAAACCGAAGTTAATTGAAATTGAATACTTACATTTACATAAATATCCCATCAAAACAAACATTAGTAATTGTACCTACTTTTTTAATGAGCTTGTCGTAATAGATTATCAATTGTTCTTTGGTAGCTGTACGTGGTTACTAAGACTTGTCATTGGATAATTATAATAATTTAGAAGGTCTCTTTAAAATGTTCTAAGATATTTAGAATTCTAATCTATTTATTGTATATTTATATATATTATTATTGTATTGTATGTGTACTTATAAAAATATTTCTACATTTTAGCTATTTCAAAAAAGAAACTTGAAACAATGATGAATTTATTACTTTAAAGTCCTTCATTATCTACCTTTATATCTTTCATGAATATCTTGTATATTTCTATTTAGATATCTAAAGCGTTTAAAGCAATATCTAAAGCTTGTATATCAGCCGCGCCCATATCACACACTGTGTGTCCACCTTTATTTACTTGCTATGTTTGTTCAGTGTGCGCTGGCCTTTATCCTAATTGACGCTCTTTTTTAAAAATGGAATGATTTCCAATATCAAACTGGACTCTGTTTAATACATTATTATTTTAATAAAATATAGTGTTTTTCCTGATTTATTTCCAATTAATAATAATTGTAAAACATAATATCTCATTGGCATATAACATAGGTAATTATAATATGTCCCGTAAAATAAAAATATTATGTGTTCTTAGTAACAAATAAATATTTCTAAACCAATATCCTATAAATATTCATTAACTTTTGTAAATATATTTTATCATTTTACATGTTTCCCCAAATTGTTACTCTTCGTAGTTTAAAAAAATCCTGCAAGAAAAAGAAAACAAGTTAAAATGCCGACGGCAAACGATTTGACAATATAGATATAAATTAATGAATAAACAAATTTATTTATTCCATGATTGACTGAATCTGAATATTATACAATTATAATATTTCGTATTGTCTCAGTAAAAGGCAAAGTTTTAAAAAACATAAAAAGCATAAAACATCAAACATCGGTTTTCAAGACGATGAAGCGACGACGAAATTATGAAGCATGTCTAAAAGCGTCATTAAATTCTGCTACAATTTCAAAAATAGAAGCAAAAAATCACAGTCCGATGCAATTTTGTCCACAATGTAATGACAAAATTAAGAGATGCGTAACTCACACACGCACAAACGCATTTTTTGCGTACGAGTTAACGCACTCGAAGGCATCCACGCACACATGCAAAGTGCAATCTGTGTACGCACTTACACATAAGCGTAAGCTCGAAGGACACGCGGCGAGGTCGTTAACCCCGAGTTTTTTGCGAGCTAACGCAGTCGCACCGCGTACTGCTCTCGTCGTACATTGGCCGTTGGAGGTTTTTTTTTGTAGATCCGAAAGATCGTTCACTCGATCGCATCAGTCGATACCCGAGCCTATGTGGGAATAGGGATATGATGTCAGTGTTTTTTTATTAACCGGCTTGACTTCTTCACGTACCGTTTATTTAGATTACAGATAATCTGAAGCTTCGCTGAGCAAATTCATTTTAAGAGCGAAGTAGAAATTATCTATTTTTATCTTTAATTTTTGCTTTAATTTTATATAAATTATTAAGTGACTTAATTATCATAACCGACGATCTGTTTCAAGCTGGTCTCCTTAGAACATTAATCTTCCACCAATGCCAGCTAACGCTTTAAGGTTCAACCTTGTTCCGTTTACACCGGTCCAAACTGGTAATGGCTAGTTTTTACATAGTACCGCTATAAATGTAAAGAGGCCAACATCCAAATATGAAATGAAAATAAAGTCATCAGACATAGTCTGGATAACACTTTAAATAGTGACTTCGAATATCTAATAGTTAATCTTCCAAACACTAAAAACGATACATAGTTACTCCAATAGATGAAGTCATCGATATAAATTGTACACATGAAAACAAATTGGTACTTGGTGAATAGGATTTCTCTAATAGTTGACTTGGCCTATTTAAGTTAGTCGACCAAGTAAACTTCGTGATTGCTAAATTGAGATCTCAGTTGGAAGTCTGTGGTCTCAGCAACATTGCAATTAGAAATAGGCATGAGTTCACATGCGCATATTAAACTCCTAAAGTTTAATAACTTCGGTTAAGTTTTTACAAGTGCAGTTTGTAACAAACCGTTTTACAAAATGCTATTGACATTGCAAACCACTAATATGAGTCATCAGAATGTCATGATTAGCGTTGCGGTCGTTCTTATACAATGCCTCGTTATATAATTTTATTCTAACAAAAGAACTAAGTACTATTTATCTATAAATATATAAATAGGCTAAATAAAGGGTTAGAAAACAAAGAATAAAAAGTCCCACAGGCCAATTCTTCATTCCCCTACTACATTGTTCCTGACCTAACCCAACATTCGTCGGCCCCCAATTCGTCCCGGACCTACCCCAAGCTGACGCACGTTGTGTCTGTGTTAACTTCTTGAAAGTGTGCGTGCGTATTGAGACATTCGATTTGTTTCCTTTTTACTTTTTTTCACGTTCTAAATTCAAATGTGTTAGACCCTTTAGAACTTTTTGTTTGTTTCTTATTATACGGTCAGAATTCAAATGGATTAGACAATTTATTAAGGCGGGAACGTTTGTGTTCAAATAAATAATATTTAAGAAGGCATGTTGTGAAGAAATTATCTTTTGTTAAATGCAATAAAGTTTAAAATAGCTTGTAGGTTATCAAAATATCCAGTTTATAATCTTGAATCGGTTTATTGTAGTGCTATAAATTAAAAGTGAATGAAATGTAACCAGATATACTATATTTTATTTATTTAATTTGTTATTTAAAACAGTTGATATATCAACGTATGCTGGTACCTATTATTAATAATATCTGTGGGTTATCGAATGATCTAGAACATAACAGACACATGGCAACTTGTTTATCAGCTTAAAACTATTAAAAAAATATTTGGTAGTTAGTGAGTGTATGTAAACGGGTACATAAAACAAGTCATAAAACATGCTTTGTATTTGTGAGTCGACCCATATAATTACACATGTGTGAGTGGCCCACATAAATACAAATACAAATTAGTGTTCAATAGTGTGAGTGTGTGTATGTGTGTGTGCGTGGCTTCTTCACGCGGAATTCCAAGTTTGAAATTGGAATGAATGGCCAGGTCACTGACCTACGTCAATCCTTTATAAAATAATATACATAGTATTGGATGTACCTTTAGCAATGCGGCTTAAAAAAATCTTACTCTTTTATTTACTATTATTCTTTATCATTATTCATTTTAATTATTTAACTAATATAGACTTATTATTAATAAACTACATATTTATTAATTATTACATATTACATTAGAATAGTAAATAGGTAAATTATAAAGTTGATAATTAATTAATTAATCAGCATATTTTGAATCTGCTTCGACATAAACGATCATATACATCACTAGCACTCTTAAAATGGATATACATATATATAAGTTATGTATTTTTTTTCTATTTAAAACAAGTCCTTTTTTATACTAAATTTACTTATTTATGATATTTTATGTAGATTTTAAAAATGTAAATGACATGACATGACAATGACAAATAATTAAAAATAAAAATATTATAATGATATATTTTCTTGTACCTACATATTTACTAGGGTTGAAACATTATTGTTTTCGTAAGTTTATTATTTGAAAAAAAAAATTAACTAGGTTTTTTTGGCAATATAAAAGAAATGTTAAAAAATAGAGGTTTTGTCTAAAATTCGAGCAACTTTATAAATTGTTTTATATAAGTTTGTTATAAAAAAGTATTTTTTATTAATAAATACATATTATCCTTAATTCTTTTATATGAATGATTTACTTTAAAAGAGGACTTTGAAAAAAGATAATATTCAATACTTTTTGTTTTTTATTTTTATTTCTTATTTATATTAGATAGATATTATGTAAATGCGTGTACCTACCTTCATATTATTATTTTGTAAATAACGTTAATTGTACTTATAATAAAAAAGGCGCTGACTCATTCCATACGTAGGTACATGTTTTATTTTTATAAAAAAAAAATATAATAAAAAATTAAAACTACCCACATTAAATTAAACGTATGTACAAATCCACCCTTCAATAATTAATTTATAAATTCACAATATAAAAACAAAATGTCTCCGAAAACCCAAGTTCCGGTTGTTTAAAAAAAATCAAAGGTCTCACCGTAGGCGTTTCCCCATAGTGGAAGAGGGACGCAACATGGGTTTGATGGTACGTGAGAGCGGGACGGAATGAGGGCGATGACCTCTAAAACAAATCGTTGGAGAGGGTTCGGTTTTAATATAGACAGCAGCAAAACATAGTAATTATTGTTTTTTTTTTATTACATAACATTTTTTTTTATTTGCATATTGTTTCTCACAAAGATTTCAGCAGCGGCTTGCATCCACTCACGCGCTGTTTTAATTTTTTCTCGCAGAAATGTATTAAAAAAACTTTTTTTATAAAATCTTTCGAAGTTGTTTCATGTATGTTCAATTAATACCTACTTGTGCATGTTTTTTTATTAAAGTTAAATATACAATATGTAAACTTATACACTTAAAATAATATCCATAATAAATTATTAATTATGAAAAGGGCTTTAGTTTTAGAAACAAAAAAAAATATTTAAAAAAAGAACCTAAAAATACACCTTTTTTTTGCTGTCGCTACATTATCTAGGCACCCTATTCCCTAGGCTCGTTACAAACCTAGACGGGACCTAGGCAAAAATTGCTAGGGTGTCCTATCACATAGATAACGTATTTAGTATTGGTGTGTGTGCACGCACACTACAACAACTCTGTTTGTATGTTATTAGCCTTTTTAATTTAAACTCTGTATTGTGACAGAAAATGTAATATGTACGTAATTTGAAGCTTATATTTTATCTATTATTAAAATCACATCACATCACATCAATTGTTTAAAAAAATACTTTTAAAATGTATTATTTTTTTTAATAAATAGAACAATAATTATTAATTATCAATAAATAAAAAAACACCCTCAAACACACAAAATATTATTTAACAAAACAAACCAATAATCTATAAATCCATTCATGAATATATGTAATTTCAAAATTAAAATACTTTTTCCGACATATTTTTATTTCCTATCATTTATTCCTTCATACCTATTGTTGGCTTTAAAAATGTTTTAAAAATGGAAGCACAGATACACAATCAGTAAATCCATTCAGAAATTTAAAATTGGAACATTTTCAATCATACTTGTCATAGAAAAAAGAGAATTAAAATTTCGAATCATTTACCGTTCAACCCTTCATTACCGTATTGTCTAAACTGTATCTACATTCGCTAATGAGAGGGGGACGAACAAAGGTAGGCGAAGAAATAAAATAATATCACAGGGATATTCCGATGTTTAAAATGTAAAGAAAGCCCTTTGAATTATCGATGTACGAGACTGATTACGCTTTGAATAAAATATGTTTTAAAATATAGATTACGTAATGTTAGTTTAGTTTTTAATTATGTATTGTAGTGGCAGTAACTCGCATTGATAGACCGACAGCTGGTCACTGGCGTCTAGCAGCTTGCATGCGAGTGACTCGCGCGTGAATATTTGTCTATTTCTGTTAGGTTTTTATTTTCAACCAGTTAAAAATAATTTACTTACTTAACATAGATTAGAGACAATAAATATTTATACTTGTGTTGCGACGCGGTAATATTTTGTGTCGCACGTGTCCTCTCTGCCTCTACTCGGATTATTTTGAATACATTTTTTTTGTTATTTGGACATGCTTTCCAAGCGTTTGTTTTTGAGGCAAATATAAAAATATTCACTGTCAAATTTTTAGGGTTAAATGTTATGCAAAAAGGTTATTATTAAATTATAATATATTTATGTTAAAAGATTCAAAGAATGATTTGATTTCCATTGAATGGAAACTAAGAAGGCGTTCCTTGTTGAGTCACAACAACCAGCAATGGAGGTACTTCCTTGTATGATGTAATATTACCTTCAAACAACTTTGTAATTTCGTTTTAAAGACAAAGAATGATCCGCCATTGTCTTTTGTTTTAAGTTAATATTACTTAGATTTTGTAATAAATATTAGGTTTTTAGGATGTGATATTTAATATTTTTGATACAAACTCATTCTGATAATAATTATTTATGAAAAAAAGTATTTTTAAATCGACCGCTCGTTATCATGTTTCGTTATTTATAATTAAATCATTAAAATGCAACACAGTAACTGGGTATTGGATATTTTTGATAATATTTGAGAGGAAGTTAATTATCTAACCAAAGCATTGTAATTACAGCATCCTATCCGTGTGCTAACAAAAAAAAAAAACTTAAAAAAAAAACAAATTTGATCCCAAATCAAGAGAACGCAATAAACCGCAATATTAAAGAAAATTAAAAAAAAAGGTCTTCAATCGATTGTGCCGAGACAAGAAAGGAGTCACTTTGCAAAACAAAAGGGGGAAAGAAGCAAGAAAAAGTCCCAATTACGTCCCCTCCACCCCTCCCCCTCCCACCCCCCGGGTCTCCCATGGGGTGCGGTCACTCTGCTGGCGGAGATGGAAGATGTAAAATATATATTTGAGCAATGCAATTTGTACTTCGTTATTATTCTTGTTTAATATTTATTATTTTCTTGTAAGCTCACTTTTCTAGATTTTCGATATACATACCTAGTCTTATATTGTGTAGTGTTCCCACATTTCTTTTAATACGTGTAAAGTATTGGTAAATAATGGCAATTTTTATTCTATCAATATCTAAAAACATGTCTTTTAATATAATATCAAGTAAAGTATTATTAAACAACATCGCCAGCACTGCGACCCTACACCGAAGAGTTTTATTGCTCTGTCCAAGAAGTAATTTCGTAGGTCCGACTTTTAGTTTTAAGAAACTTCATTTTCACCGCAGACAGTTTTTCTAGTCTTTCCTTATAAGTGTTACTTTGCAAAGTTTGCTGAAAATTGTGAAACAAAAATTTCAACAACTTATTTCACGGTTTAACCGAACGCAATTTAAACTTCAATTCGGAGATTTTATGTTGAATTATTAAGCAATTATGAAAATTACAGATGCATTTATTTTTAATTAATATCTTGATTAGTTAAAATAATTACAAATTATAGAAACATTCTACATAAGTAACATTGAAAATATCAAAATTTAAATTTCAAACTCAAATTCCTTTAAAAATTTTAAAGTCTAAAGGAATCATTGAATAAATGAATAATATGAGAGTGATTGTCCTTTATTGCCGAATTGGACCTGACCTACTTACCCAGTGTCTGGTTCACGGACCCAAGGACCGACTACACTCACAGATATAATATCAAAAATATATATTTTTTATAAAAAACCCCAAATCAGTATAAAATTAAAATAATATCAATAAATCTTAATTAACTAAAAATCTAGTTTATAAATATTAATAAATTCCAAACAATTAAAAAATACGCCTTAATATGTAATATAATAATAAGGGCACTAATTAAGTAAATGTCTAAAAATAAACCTATTTGTGTCTAAAAGAATTTGCGTTTCAGTAGACGAAGCCATACAGGAAACCCTTTGTGGGACATGAACCTACTAACAAGAAAATAACGTAATACTACACAATACCTTAATACTGATTTACGATAATAATTATAATTCTTTATTATAGGTATATGTATTAATATTTTATGCACAATCTTAAATTCCAAATTTAATTTCATAACAAACCTTTACAAACAAAATAATAATTATATCAATAAAATACCAAAGTTATTTATTACCATTTATATTATATTTATTTATTAATAAGAATTGCATCATAGAGATCAATATTATATAATAAAAACAGTTTCCCTTTTTTTATATCTTTAATATCTTATAGCATATCTTACAGTATACAGATTTCTTACGTCCCACACATAAATACATTTCGTTCATTGTCGTAGGTATTCGTTTTTTGTCTGTCAGTTTATTTGTTTTTAAAATGTTATATCGATTTGAAGGTTTAAAAATTTAAATTAATTCCCATTTTTACATAACGCGTTTGGAAAATATTGAGGGTTTTTACAAATGTATATTTGTGTGTTTATATTTAAATACATTAATGTATCAAAATTTATCTGTCAAGTATCAAAATTGGTAAAACATGTAAAATGGTTATATGCACTATCAGTATACATAGATTAAGTCGTATCTTATCAGAGCTGATAGCTGCAGTCAAGTGCATTCATTTCGTTTAAACCGAAATTGCATTGCACATGCATGCTAGGGTGACTATCATGATTGCAATTAATCCTGTATCCATGATCCAAATAAAAAAAAAATGTTTCAAAATATCTATAAACATCTCAAGATTATTATAATCTTTGAAACAAAATATAAAGTGAAAAATAAACCGATATGAGCAGGATTCGAACTCGAGACCTATGGTAAAGAAAGAAAGGAATATTACAGTTACTATTAGTTTTTTTTTTATATTTAAAATATATCTCTTCTTTTAACTAATAGATGTCTCTACTTCTCACATTTGATACATTAATTGAATTAAAATGCAAATTCCTACGAGGCAATTCTTAATTCTAATTAATATATTGTTTATTGTATACAGGGTTATTTGTAATTAATTGGTGACCTCTTGGAATCAGCCTCTCTACATCAATCCTAACAAAATTTGTTTTACGACTTCTTGCAAATTTTGATAAACAACACAAAAAACACAAAACAAAAAAATTATTGCTCCCTCTTTTACTTATTACTCTGTATTTTGTAAGAAGTAGGTACTACTGAAAAGGTCAAAGCCCGTGCGCCAAACCTAGGGTCAGAGTTAATGACAGTTCAGAGGCAACAAGTAATTTTTATATGGGAAACTTAATTTTTTAAAACTATTAATTTAAAAAAGTCGTAGAACAAATGTTGTTGGGATTGATGTAGAGAGACTGCCTGCAACAGGATAAAAAATAATTACAAATAACCCTGTATACTTATCCGAGGTTCTTTCCATCTCGTGGTGTATTTACTGATAAGATATCTGTTGCATTTGTGATAACAGGTCGCACAAGGTTGCTTAATTCGTATTTCACAATTAATTGCACTTGAATAAATATCAATAAAATAATGAATTGCTTCTAATTAAATTATAATTTTGATTAATCATATGAGCTCAATATTGTTTGAATTTCGATAGTTTTGAATGTCATTAGACATACATACATCGAGTATCAAGTGCAGGTATGTAGGTTAGTGTGACGAGACCCTGGCTTTGAATAAGATGAAATTACAGACGTGAAATCTTAAATATATTTATTTAATATTATTAATGAATTTAATGTAATTACTTTCATATTGTAAAAAATATTAAAGAAATTATACAAACAGTTTTAAACGATATTAACAGTTTTTGATATAGCACATTATTAACATACATACATACAGTTAAAACGCCCTTCTTGGTACAAATACATGTGTCGGCGACAGTACATGCTCTGATTCCTCGTACTTTCCAATAGAAAATTACACCCAGTTATGTTACGAAGTAAATTTCGTTAATAATTTCGAATACAAAATGAAATTTATTCATATTTTCATTAGAAGCTAACTGTTGCCTTCGACTCCGTCTACTACGACAACGACAAAAAAATAACATTGTTGATATATTATTTTAGAGTTCTAATAATTATAATAATTTTGGTAATGTGTTATAAACGAATACATTATTGAATATATTTTTTATTCGGACTGATTATAAAAGACATTTTTTTATTATTGTATATAAATTATAATATATATTTTTATATATGTATATAACATAGGTCCTATACTTGCTAAGACCTTACTGCTGTATAGATTTTCAAGACCTTCAGTGACCGAGGTCCCAAGAAATAGAGCTTGTACAGTGTGAGTGTCACAGACAGATTTATGTATAGTGATTTAAATAATTTAATAGTGCTTAGATCATTTATTATTATATGTATTTAGTAATAAGTATTAGAGTGTAACTATGATAATTACATTTGTTGTCTTAAAAATTCTTTTAAAATACATATCTTTACATTTTTTTCATAGCATTGATTATTGGTTCATACATTTTTATGTGAGAACAAATTCAATTAAAAAAATGAAGTAAAAGTGCCGAAAAAAGACTAGAATAGAATATCCAACCACTCTGCAAATTGTATGAAGTTCTAACATTTATAAGGACTTATAGAATTCTTTCTGATTGTGAAACATTCAAAATAATAGTATATAACTATTATATAACACCTTATATTTTAATCAAAAAGACAACTTGGCAGTGATTTGAGTTAGAAAGTTACATATTAAAAGTAAAAAACCTTTTTAGGAATTGAAATTGAACAAATATAAAACCTCTTTGATGTCATACTGTCAACGCACACTACCATCCTTAAAATATTATAATGTCATAAACATACTTAGATAACAGCTAATAATCACTTTGATAAAAACAAAATGGCGTACAGAGATAATTTGGAGAGATACGCTAATCCCGAAGCAGTGCGTTCTAATTGGATGTGCCAAGGTTATTGCGGTCGCTTTATCGTTTTATTGAGATTTAGTTTTATTGCTTTGACTGTAAATATATATATATAGAGTCAGCCAGTTTGTATATTAAGAATATTCAAAAAACATTTTTATTTTATTTTTCGAATTTTTGTATAGTCATGTCACTATTATTTTCAAAATATACTTTTTTTTCCTGACCTTATATTCATAGAAGTATACATTTTTTCATAAATATAAATGGTTTTTTTTATATTTTTGTATAGTCAAGTCACTTAAAATATATATTCAAAAAATACTTTCTCTGCCTGGGTCTATATTCGTTTTTTTTTTTTATATATATAATCTAGGGCAATGCTTGACTACTACACCTGATGATAAGTGGAATGTAGTCTTAGGTGGTAGGCGCATTACCCTAGCAACCTATTCACTCTTTTCTTGAAGATACCCACATTATATTCGGGTAAGTAAAGATTATTAATAAATATTAATATTTTGGAGTTCCCTTTTTTTCGAGTCAAGTCACTCAAAGTATTTTCAAAATACATTTGCACTGACTAAACTTGTATTCATTCATATATCTAGAGTGGTCACTTTGTGTAATATTGAAATAATTAACAGATATTTTTCGTTGATTTAACAATATGTAGTCATTATTATATATAGTCAGTATTTATTGTGAAAATAATATTTATATACATAGAGTCAATCTATACATAGGTAGGTACAGAGCTTTTTTTAGTTTATATTGATTTTAATATTATCTGATATTGGAAACGTGATAAATTGATGCTTCTCCTATACTTAGTATTCATGGAATCTATAACAGCTTGTAAAGGCATATGCATCTTATTAAAAATATACATTCCCACGTTGGTATGAATATATATATTTTTTTAGTTTTTCCCATATTTAGTATTTTTCCCCAACTACCCACAGACAATACTTAACAACATGGCAACTTTGCAACGATCAATTACTCCATAAAAGGTGTTTTGAAGCGAACCAATAAACTAAAAAGCAATCATTTAGCACGTTTATAAACTTACACACGCTTGCCTAGCCCGGGATTTGAACCAGTGAACCGTTACAAGTGGGTAATATGGCATGCTAATTACTACGCTACATGTTCACCGGGAGATGGCGCTGAATGGACTAAATGCTGCTTTACTACCAAAGATGGCGGCTATTTATAATTATTAACGTTTTGTTAATATTATACCTATTACATACAAAATAATTCATGGTAATATTACTCAATACTGTTTTATTATCTGTTTATTTAACTGTTAAAATAAATTTAAATAAAACCTTTTTCGCACAATTTATAACAAGACAGAAACATTCACACAATATTCAACTTGTTAGTGTTTAATTGTCTTTCAAAGGTCAACGATTATAATCCATAGACGGCGAGTTAGAAGCAATTAATATAATAAATAAAACCTTGCATTTAGGCCAAACTAAGAACGAACAAAAATATGCTTGTCCCTTTTATGACTAGAGAATGGTGCTAGCTGTCTCTTTCGCACGATCGAAATACCGTAAGCGAGAGGCGCGGTGGGCGGGATGGGTATTTTTTCACGGTTAGATAACGGCTCAAACGGTTTGCATCGACTTCCCGCATTATGTTGACTTTTGGGGACATTATAAAGAACCTTGTTCTTTTTTCAAATTTTCATTTACGAATCTTTTATTTTTCATTTAAGCAAAGATAATCTAGCAGGTTGGGTTTTGGGAGGACAATTATAAGAACCTGGTTCTTTATTCAAATAATTTATTGTTTTTTATTTGTCAAATCTAGCAAAGATAGGGCTTTGTAAGAAAAGCAAAAACTTTTTTAATAAATTTGCAAAGGAAGAAAAGTTCATACGTATGTATGTCATAAGTTATAGGTACTACTACTATTTTATTTAGTGAAAACACACGCTCGTAAAAATATTAACAAATGGCTTAAAAGCCGTGTTTATAACAATGTACCTACTTGTAAAATCATATATTCCGTATCTGATAATTTATTGGGCCAATAATCATTACTATGATAATTATTTGCACCAAACTCAGATAAACCATTCTGCAATTAAAACATATTTTAATAGAAACACTAATTAATTCAGTAGGTAATTGCCAACATTGTTTGTAGACCTAGAAATAAACAATTCACTTTAGAAGGGTATTTTTAAAATTAATTATTCTTCCTCAAAACACGGAAGCGACCTCTAAGCAGACTCGCGCTGAATAACAAGATTAGTTAGAATTTCCTTAAACTGCAAAAATCTATTTAAAATAAATGACGGAAGAAAACCCAATGACAGTGATGAAACAAAATGGCGGCATTGGAGTTGACTTTGATGGATATAATTAATTCACTATTGCTTTATGTCCATTGTAAATTAAATTAAGTATTTTATAATGAGTCAAATTATTTTTCAGTCATTTGAAATATTTATTATCTTTAAAAATAGTTCAGGAAAATGTCACCAACCCTTAAATTCAAGTATGAAATAGTTCATGAGATTTGAGCTGCCTCTTGAAATAAACATACAGTTACTTCAAAATCATTGTAAGTACTCTTGAGTGAGCTCTAGGACTGTGGAGACAAATTTAAATTAACTGAAAATATAATATTTAGTATTTGTTATGCATGTTGGGAACCACTGGAAAGTAATTAATAAATAAACCTACACATAACTTTCTTTATATTATATCAGTAGGTACTTAATATTACTTGTTTTCTTTTAATACTAAATAAGTGAAATTATTAAATTATAAGTTACAAAAAATATTAAATTAAAAGTTGTTATATTGACTTCATTTTTATTTCCATAAATGGTTATCGTCTTTTTCTTCAAAAATATTAAAATATTTGCAATTTTTTAAATATTTACTTTTGATAACATTTTAGTAACTAAAAATTTCATTATGACTTATAATCACTGGATAGCTTACCTAGTCATGTTATGAACAAAGAACTATATTAATGATTAACATTATATTAAAATTATATAGAAACAAAAATATTTAAATTGCAAAAAATAAAAAACACAGCCTGTGTTAACTAAAGATAAGATATCCAAAACAAACACCCTGTAGAAGTTCCTTTAATTAATATCCTAATGAGAAATATATTTTATAAATAATATTACTAATATTAATTGCACAGCTGCCGCGGAAACACGAAAGATAAAAGAGTTGTTTAACAAATAAATGTATTAGAGTGAGTTAGTGTTAGTACATACTTAGGTACCTACTATATAATGACCCTAGTTTGCTTATAAATAAATAATATTATATGTCTTCATATAAGAAACCTACATTTAACTTTCCGATACCAGCGGTTTCTAATTTGGTTTGTTAGATCAGTAAGTTAAAGCCGAAATAAATATTGTACATTTAAAACTAAATACTAAAAACTACAAAGAGTAATTAATTTTGTGATATATAAATATTAATTATAATTTAATTTTTATTTTATTGCGACATATTATAAATTATCATAACAAAAATCATTTGCCCGACGGGATTCTTTAATATTTCAAATCATATTACGCAATATTTATTTGCGAGAACTTCTTATTGAATAATAAATTAAATAATATTTTGTTTCCGGCCGGTTTGTCAGACATTGTAAAGTAAACCGAGACGCGAGGATAACCTCGTCTTAATATTAGTATAATATCACTGTCTGTAATTACATACTTTATATTATCTAATAATAAATATTCTTATATCTGTTATAAAATATAATAGAATGACGTCACAATATGAGAATCATAAAATAATCTATTCTTAAATCAAATTCCTTCTTAATCAAAACACGTACCTACCTACAAGATATAAAGTTACAAATAAATAAATGATTTACGACCAAATGGATAAATGGATAAACATAGAAATATCTATTCGTAATTCAAATTAAATTTCTTGTAACTTAAAAGAAAAAAAATTGTTTAAGATCCAATAAACATAAGAAGCCTATTTTATTACTAATGAAAGAATAAATAATTAACTTACGAAAACTTAACTTGGATAAATATGGACCTTATTAAAACTATACTTTAAACAATTTTGAATAAATAAACTGTACAAAATAAGTTTGTATATTACTTGACAAAAATAGAAACAACAGCAAAAACAACAATTCGAAATTCAAATATGTTCTGAATTCGAAAAAATAAAATTCAAATTCAAATGGATACGTTCTTTATAGTGACATTGAATGATTTGGAGTGTGGCCTCGGACTAACGAGCTATCTGACCAGTGGAAATGATTAATGGCGGCTAATTGTCGACAACAAGCTAAAAAAACACAATTGACATTACATTAGCATTTGAACTTTATAACAGCTGTTGTCTAAAGACTTGGTTACGTTATCACCTTGAAGAACGAGACTCGAAAAAGAACCTAAATTTATAACCAAAGAGAATATGTAAATAGTTTTGTTATCACATTCTGAGTCGTTAAAATATATGGCCGCCAAAAATAATTGCTTATGATATTTTTATTGTTTTTTTAATAATGTTCCTAGTTAGGAATTTCAAGAACTAAACACGTCATTGGTACATGTAATTTATAATATTTACCTATCAAACATTATAATATTCATGGTCGTAATAACTTCTTAGAAGTATGTACCTAATACCTAATATATTTTTTTGTAAAATGAGCTAAAGCATAATAAATAGGTTTTCCTTCTATCGGACAAAGAAAACCCAGAAAAATATGATTGACAGCTGGCCATCTTCTTAGCGTTTCGAGATGATGATTTTAATTTATAAAATATAACAAAATTAAAGACACTCACATACACACATGTAAAGTCCAACTTGCAATACTAACGCTATTTATTCTGACGTGTATTGTTTTATAAATATGTTAATAATATACACTTTACTTATATTAAATAAGTTGCGAAACGAAATATAACAAACAAAATAAAGATGGCGTCGTAAGTCATAATTCGAAATCATCTGAGGTATTCCAACTAACTATACCTATGTTTTTATATGTTTGTAACAGAGCTGGTGGAAAGCAAACAGGTTCGTATCAAATAAATAGTGAATCGCTGGTCCGCAAGGTCGCAAGGGTGGATATGATGTGATTGTTTTAAGAAATATAATTCATATAATTTCTTAGCGGTTTTTCTTCAGTAGTAGTACCAAAGATGGACTTTTTCATAAGTGCAAAGTATGCTCATTTGAAAAAAAAGTACTTTTTTCGATATAATTTTATTTAACATTCAATTACTGACACGCACAGCCTTACAGGAGACCTAGAGACTTGGAATTAACTTTACAGACCTTGAGTATCTTAGATTTTCTTCTTAAAGTTATAAAAAAAGGTCGCAAACTTCATATATTTTAAAGTTGCAAAAGGTAAAAATAATAATAGGATTTAATTATATTATTGTTATTATGTAAAAAATATGTGTTATTAATATTTGATTTATTATTTTATCATCGAAAACAAATATTATTTGCTAAATACTTTCCATTAACAAAACAAATCATGGTAACCGCGAGTGCGCCCGCGCATGTTCTAACCTAGAAACAGGCTGGATTTCGTGACACTTTGGACGTGTGCGTTCATTCACTGTGTTTGTCACACACACATTGACATAGATGACGTTGACGTTTATTTGCTATTGAACTTTAAGCCGTAATGGGTCGTGATAAAGATGTATTTAGTGGTTAATTATATAATTTGTATCTAACTTGACATGGCATTGGTCGGTTTTCGTATGATAAAATGGGCGTCGTTAATAGTTTGAGCGTTTGGAATGATTTGTTAGTTTAGTTATTTAATCGCACTAAAATGAGGCTTTTGAATTAGTGATTTGGACCAAGGTTGGCGAGTTGGACACAAACATGGCCATTTAGGATTAGAACGCTTCAAGGTCATTGCAATTTACAAATGCGTAGTAACATAATAAAGAGATACAGTGTTTTGATTTTATTTATTGATGTTTTATACAAAATAATTACATACATATTATTATTTTTCATTGTCATATTACTTTGAACGTCAACAGGAATTCAACCGAGCGAAGTCGCGTTTAACAGTAGTTTATTTAAATAATTATCACAGTTGTGTACATGACTTCCGGTTCAATTTTGGACCAATAGTATTAAAATGTGGTTATCATTGGGCGTTACCTACAAACCACATGATGACGGGTCGATGATTAATTTAATATATATTATAATGATTATATATGTACATTTAGGTAACTTAAGAAAATTGAAAGAAATATTATAATATAAATTATACTTAAAAATGGCGTCGTGTGAGTGACAATGGCTCTTAGTATTAAACTAACAGGTTTTAGTAAGTATGTAAATAGGCGAGGCTAGTCAGCTAAATTCACGAGGTCAAGACAATGACACGAAAATGATAGAATAGTAAAAAATAATGACTGCCAATTGAACACACACATACTCAAATATACACACAAGCACACTACCTAGCGATCTATTAATTAATAACTAGAACTAATTAGAATAACTAGAATTCAATAGTTTTTTGGTTTCCTTCCTTCTATATGTTATAATAGTTTTCCTGTCACTTCCACGAAGCATTAAACAGCTTAGGAATTAAATAAAAAACCCACATATTTTTTATAAAATAATTCACATAAACGTGAGGCAGCTTGATAAAACCTAAATATAGACCTAAAAACTAGATAGCATGTTTTTGCATTTGTGTGCCAGGATCAAGCGTGTGTGCGTAATGTGATACCCGACGCTTGTGTGTGTGACCTTGTGCTGATGTTTGATAATAATATGATTACAAGTACTTTATGTTACGAATATATAAACAATAGATATAATACTTTAATGGTTTTGTTGAATATTTATCTGGTGATGTTTGGAATGTTCTAGACGTTTCTGGAATGTTCAAGAGTAGACTATATTTGCGCCTTAATTTAAGGGACTGCATCGTGTTTTGGAACTATTAGATAACGATCTTCAGACGTATCGTATACGAAGTAGGAGATAAATAAGACGACAGTTCGGATAAAACAATATTGTCTATAATATGAGAAAATGCAGATACAATGGGAACAGACATAAGGAGGAATAGATAAAAGAAGAATTGAGCTATCTCCTACCACATAGGAATACCTACCATACAAAACGAGGCTATATCTAACAGATTTATATATATTTCTGTATAGGAGTAGTACCATGGTCGAGCTAGCCCGTATACGTTCTGCAACTGACTTTACCTGGACTCTACCACCTGGACTAAAAGCTACCATTCATAAAGTACAAGCCTTTAATCATTTAGATAGGTATATTAAAAAAAAATGCAATAAATGTCATATTAATACAATAATTATTTTATCTGCCTGTCTGTACTTACAAGATCTTAAACAAAAATATTCTCTGCGGTTTCCATTCCTTATTCGCTTGTAATTTCTCTATTTAGGTAGAAAGTTGACCTGTGACCTCCAATCACTGTATTCAGCATCACATTATTCTATACTTACGAGAATTTATCTGTGTACATACAAAAATTTATAGAAACAAGTATTTGATGGGAATATTACAAGGATATTAGGCAGGTAGCTACTTTAAATATATTTTATTTTATTGACAATAACACTTTTGGTTTCTCTGTTAATGTATTTATTAAGTAGCTAAAGATGTCTGTTCGTCTATCGGTCTGCATTCTCCATAACTCCTAAATGCTTAAGAGTTAAGACTCAAAATTTTGTACACAGATACCTACCCCATACTCTCATGACCAATATGTGCTATTTATTAATTTTTTAGCGGTCGCAGTTATGGTTTTAAATATCTTAATTAACATAAATTCATGTATATGCATACAATATTTTCGAATTTCGATTTTATGCATCGGTAATTTTAAATCAATTCATTCGCTACTTCAAGAGTTTCGCGGCAACGTGCTAAGTTTGTAATACACTATGATGTGGCGAGAAATAATTGAATAATATACCTAAATAATTTTTAATATTAAAACAATAAAACATCATACATTTCCTTACTGAAATATTTTCGATATATTATTGTTATGTTGACATAAAAGAAACCCTACAAACAATTTATCTTGTGAACATTTTTGTGTTTTCTCTTGAAAATGGTTTTGCTTTTGAGCTCTATTATTGCCATTTATATTTATTATTTCATGGACATGCAAATATGAATTATTAAATAACATTGAATGGGAACGCTTTTAAGTAATATTATAATTCCCCAAAGAAATAAAGTCCGGTGTAGTTAGTTACGGTGGACTTGTCACAGTGACGTCCGCCAACTAACTTATATTTAAAGAACTAAAAAATACCACGATGATATTATTAAGCGTCGTTTATGTCAAAATTGTATGAAATTTGAGAGATTCGAAACGCGTCATTTTGTGGCGGCCATTTTTCGCTGGAATTCGTTCTCAGCTGTCATTAAGTAGTGTTGCCATTGTGAAATTATAAGTTATCTATGGTTGAACTATTAAATTACTGGTTCTTGTTATTACCAGTGATTGTGTCGTTTAAAAAGTAATTTGGCTTGAGAGAGTTATATTAGGAATACCTTTATTATAAAATAAACTTACTATTTAAGTTTTTGGTTAAAATACTAAGTCATATTACCTTCACTATATATCAATACAAAATTTTAATTATTATTATTTAATCTTTATTGAGCCAAATAAAGGTACAAATTAAATTATGCATAACTAAAGTTAAGAATTTAATTATCCCAAGTATACCTGAATCTCTTTTAATGTAGCACAAAAGCGATGGAAATCTAAATAACATAACAATTTCAATGAGGATAGTTGGAGAACTTCCTGCAAGCCTCCGGGCATCAATGGTCGCCATATTGGAATAGTTTGACCAACCCCGGCCAGTATCGTTGGGATATTGCATATTGTCAACAAAATAATTCCCTCACTTAAAACACCTAACAAGAATATGTACAATAAAAAAGATATAATTATTTTCCTTAAAAGACTATAATAATTAATAAATCATGTGTTTTTTATTTAATATTGAATCCTAAAACAACTTCGCTTCCGCTTTTGAACACCTGCGCGCGACTCATACAATAACCATGTTTATGATTTTTAATGTTTTAGGTTATTTAAATAATAGATTGTTATATAAATTCCGTCGTCTAGTTTAAACAATTTTGTTTTGATCTTTACACCCATTCATAGAACCACCTGTGATCTCGAACCTTCTATGAATGGGTGAACTGTGTGGAAAGTTCTAGAATGATTTTAAATTTATGAGTCATATATCTAACCGTCTAAATTGATTGCATCATCGGATGTATAAAAACTAATGTCTATGCTCAGTTAACCGACCAGAACCCGTGGTTCAGGGTAAGGCAAAAAACACACCAAATATGGCAACACTGAAGTCACGGCTGAATGGAGACTCGTGAGAAACTTCGCTACTTTATATAAATATTCATGTATTTATATTTAAATTAACAATTTTTGGATATTGATATACCTATATTATATTTTTACCTGATTTTTTAAAAATAATTCTTAGTATTTTTTTTGATTATCTTTATTGAAAATGCATAGGCATAAAATAGTAAGGAGGGAAAATTACATACCTAGGTACTTAGAATTAATTACATTACAATAAAATAAGTATTTTTGGAAATAGGTGATTATTATTATTGTGATTGCTAAGTATTAAGTAGGTAATGTTTTTTTTGTGTTTCTGTTTGTTCATTAGACTAAAAGCATATACCAGACGAATTTCGACAAATATTAATGGTAGGTACAATATTATTCAACAGTAAGGATACTTTATTATTCGGTAATTCATAATTCATTTGGGCTATAATTACAATAAAACAAAAGTAGGTATTAAAAAAATATAGGTATTAGAAAGTATAATGTGGCACCTTATTAAGAATCAACACGAATGATAATTTTCCTAATATTCTGGGGATAACAAAAAAACTAGATATAATTACAATAAAACTAGAAATGTATGGATTAAATACAAATTTTGTATGACTATGCCTTGTTACTTGACATGAGTAAAAACCCATAAATAGTTTAAAAATACTATTATAATAACCTATTCAGTTATCATAATAACGCAATTTGCTAACGGTGCAGTACCTACTTACAATTAAATAAAAAACTTAAAATAATATTTAAAAAATAATTTATAAAGTCATGATAATAATTATTACATATCTATTCATTTATAATTAATGTAAACGGTACACAGAACTGCTTATATTTCTTATTTGTTCATTTATTTAGTATCTACTATTTTTAATCTTTCTATAGATAGGTAGTTTGAATATAAATCATTTCTCACTATAAATCGTGTCTGTGAAGTCATTCTAAAATAGAATAAATATGTCCTCAAGAAACAGCTAAAAACAACCTTATTATTTAAAAATACCAGCATTACTACTAAAAGCATCATTTATTACAAGGACATAATAAGTGTGGTTATGTAAGTAATAAATAAAAGAGACGCTAAACAACGCAGAAACTAACGCGGCATCTGTCGACCAATGACCGATCAGCAAAAAAACGAATAATTTATAATTTAAAAATCGAACCTGGCCCAACAGTGACCTTAAAAGGAAGCCATTCGATGGGAGATGTATTAAAAATTGAAATAACAAGTTGCGTGCATCGACCGTTTAGATAGAAAAAAATTATAGACGACCGGGCGTGAATCCAAAATTAGATCGTAAGTCAATAAATTTAAAGAGCTATTTCGATTAAACATTAGCGTAGCAGATGTTGTTCGAAACGAAGATTAGGGGAACTAAGGCATAAAAAGCGGTCAGCCAATCATGAGCCGCCCTGGTCCTCTTTCCCTTTCTAACAGCGACCGCTCCACTCTTTCTAATGCTCATATTTTTTGCCATCTTATTCTAATTCCTCATTCAAATGGCTCGCATCGAATTCCAGAGGCGCATAACCTTTCTACTAGGATTCTTAATTACATTTTTACTTACCGCTTTTAAGGTAAGGCATTTGTAATATAACCTTTTCAGAATTTTTTTAACCGCTGGGGGTCATTTTGATATAATTAATTCGAATAATTAAAATTAATTTCGGAATAACTTATTAATTTCTAAACAAGGCAAACTTTAATGTGACAGAATAATGAGAATGAAGGCAAGTAATTTTATATTTTAATCGTTTTTAAAATAATTCCTTTTCCGTTCTTGAGAACAAACATTCAATGAATGTTTAAAACTATGTTTTAATTTGTTCTTCACAAAAACGTTTATCATAAAAATATAATTTTGTTAGTGCACTTTCCAATTCACATTAGCTTAATAATGGTGTCAGCATGTTAACTAGACAATATGAACACGAACGTACAACTGAACCAAACCAATTGAACAAAAATACTTATTAATAAAATAGAAAAAATAATTTTAATTGTAAACTAAATCGGTTTGTGTTCTCTGGTGAGTTTGTCCACCAACAAGTTAAAGATGTTACAATCAGCTGAGAGGTCGTCGGAAGCGCGTCCGGCGCAGATTTGAGTTCAGCATCACACCCAGTTCCCCACGCGGCGGTACCTGTGCGAATGTAACTTGTCTGCGCTGTAGTACCTGTGAATGTCGCGGTACATTCACGCTGTGAAGTCTTGAGTTATAAGAATTCCTTCATGCACTGTATCTTAGAGTACAAAGCGATCTCAAGATTCCTTTCACTTTCTTGCACTTAACATTTGTCTGCGCGACTGTAATTTTGTGTAAGCCGGATAGTCGCTCGTTCAACGTGATGTTTATGAGACAAATGTTTGTTCTAGTGACTGTACCTGATGATATTATTATATTTGCGTGTTTAAGTCTTACAAATAATAAGCTTATTGGTCAAAGATAGTCTAAAACATTTCAACATAAAAAAGTTATCAGTTTAATCAATCGTGAAGCATTACCACAGTTCAACACAATTAACTGAAGTCATGAAATAAATTTCAGTACGTCGTTAACAACCGTCGTTAGCATTACCATCGTTTTATTATCTCATGTTTGAATAAAAAACATTAAAAGGGATCGATAATCGATTCTACTATAGCTATTTATTGACTGGCTTAACATTTGTGCGCGCGATGGTACATGAATAACGCTAGTAACGGCAACCAATAAAGGACTTGTTTCTGCAAATGTACTTGAATCGTAACCTTGTGCTCGCGACTGTCCCTGTAACAGATTTCGCTTGACTAGTAACATAACATTGATGTAATGTGTTAGTTACAGTCCACAAAAAAATATTTATATTAAAAGAATAATTATTATAAAAAGTTTTTATTTGTATGTTTCTATTTATGAACTAATAATACTTATTTTAAAGACAAGTACAATGAAATCTTGGAATTAGGACACCAAAATCCTTGAAAAAAAAAAACTTCTTACTACAAGAAGATGTATTAAATATAGTTGAATATCCATTTGAACTTTAACCAGCGTGGGATACAAAAGATTCCTTATTTGGCTGGAAACACATATAATTTTCATCAATACTCAATTACCATGAACTTATAACAACAATAATAAATAAATGTTACATAACAATCTCACGAACAACAATTCGACATACTTCATAAATGGAGTATGACCATAAAATAAAAATCTAAAGAAGGACAATAATAATGATAATTAAACGTATGTGCAATGCTATGCGCATATTCGACGCTAAACAAGGACATGTGCGTTTCCTGGTTGATTTACCGCGTGGTACAAGTGTGGGCGGCGAGCGGGAGATGTCGCGATTTTATAAGATGATTTAAACATGATTCAGAACTGTATCATTGCTACATATAGCTGTAATATCAGCTAACCTATTTAAATTATAATTTCAGCGTTTTGCTGTAAAACATATGTTGCTAGAGGTTCATTACTCATCAAATCATTAATGATATATGCATAATACTTGTAGAAACTATTTTAGTTTAGTCCATAAGGGATTATTACGGACAGTTCTCACAAGAAATAAATCTTAAAAGTGTAAAGAATGTTGATAACTATGTACAATAAGTAAATAATTGACGTCCATTTGAGTGAATAACAACCGCTAATAAGATTACAATTATTACCTACATAGTTTTTGTACACATCTAATGTGTACAGAGTTGGCTATAGTTCTAAAAAATATATAAAATTAGTTTAAATAACACAAAACCAATGACTTTGTTATAACAAAAGCATTTCAATCTTACTTAAGGTATTTGTATAGATCTACCCAATTAAGTGACTGACAGTAACATTCTGCGCTTACGCAATAAAAGCTTGCACATTTAATTAATGATCTTAATCGAATTGCATGGCCGGAGTATTACTGAGATTTCAAACCGTTGATTGTCTGTGCTGTTTAATACAAAACTATGACATTCAATAAAAAATATCTCAAATTAGATACATTATATTAAAACACTTTTGTTTCTTTAATTAACATATCAGTTGTACTAAAGATAAGTTACTCAGTTTATTGATCGCTTTCGTCTTTAGATTTAGACCACACTTTGCTTCAAACAAACAGCTACCTTGAAGTAGATAAGCCACTTAAAATGCAGTTTTAGTAAGTGATGTTATAATACCTTGTCAATTGTAATTATAAAAGCAAGTTTGTGGATTGATAATATGAAAATTTATGATATGTAATTGTTTTTGTTTTGTTTTTTGGTTTTCAGTCTTCTCTTTTTTTGCTATGTTAATTGTGTTTGCATACTGTGGCAGCATTAGCACGAGGCATGAACTAAAAGCAGCGTAAAGCTGCTTTTTAGCTGAGAACATGTCCTTTTCAGTAGCATAACTTTTATTGTACCTGTAAAAATTTCTCAATGGTAAATATGTATATTCTTACTTGTGTGTGCTACTTTATTAAAGCTCCTATTATTATTACTATATAAAATACCACTTACAGATTATGGAGAGACATAACGACCACCCCTTAATGTATACTGCATTTAATACATTATTTATTGTAAAAAGTATAATGTATAATCCCATAAAACAATAATCTAAACATTACAACAGAAACAAGTCTTTATCAAGAATTTTATAATAGCAAACACAAAGGCTTACAAATTTATTTTATTTCAAAACGCTATTGCTTCTAACAATCGCTTCAGTTTGTAACTGGAGCCTCACACACGCACTGACCGACCTTGAAATAGACTGGTCTAATAGTTTCAGCCAATCAGCAGTCAGTACACGACGCTTTGTTTGTTCTACACCTGGTACTCTAAACATTATATTGTGAACTCTTAATAGCTAAATTTTATTCAATTAAATGTTGATAAAGACTATATTTGGTATTTTTCCTTTATACTTAACCTAAGCTGTGTTCATTTTATAATTATTTTCTTTATTAATATCAATCCTTTGTTTTTTATGGTGTTATAATATTTTTCAATAATATGAATGATTTTGTCCTTTTGTTAGTTTATTATTTATTCTTATAGGTATTACTTTGTTTAAATATTTGTTTAGGATGACTGTAACTGTTCGTAATTTTCAATTAGGTAGGTAGGTACATATTTTATTTTATAACTCCTAGCTGCTGCTACTTCGTCAGCTTTCTCCTCAAATGCAAATTATTTGCCATCTATCTTCACGCAAAAACTTTGCAGTATTATAATTTTGATATGACAAACCATTTTTTTTATTGATTTTGAAAAACAATCTACTTAGACAATAAAAAACCCAACACCAAGTATTATAAAACTCTACTTAGTACCTATTCTTGTTTCACTGTAGATATAACCCGAATCGGTTCTAGCGTTTTCTCATAAAAATTTTAATGCTTTTTACCAAATATCATCATTATCAGTAAAATTATGCGTTTTGTTTCATGCGTTAACAAACAAACAGATAAACAAATATATTGTGGGATAAATATTGATAAGCTACATATGTAGATCTGTGTTCACGTTTGCAATGCAAGCTGTTCTTTTTTATTATTACAATAATACAGATTTAGCCTCGTTACTATATTATTATATATTTATTATTTTTTATTAAGACGGTACCTAATGTACCAGTAGCTACGTGGCTCATGTGACGTCACAAAAAGAATGAGCTACCTAATAAACAATTTAAAATAGGGATTGGAAATATAACATTAATAGGATTATCGATGATTAGAATTTTTTATACGTGATTGTAATATGATGTTAATATTATTATTTTTAATCCAATTCAAATATAATCTAATAATATTTTTTCTATTGCGAAGTTTTTATTACAAAAGTAAATGAAGATTAATATACCGATCAATTAAAGTAAAATATTGTATCTATTTTTTTATACTTAGTTGAATATAAAATTAATACTAATTATATAAGTAATTCTTAAACTTGAAATGCAACTAAACCAGTTTACCGAGACCCCGTGGCTAATGATAGAGAATACAATTAAGAGTCCAAGTAATTCCTATATGTAGATTTACATGCGATGGGTAATTACTCTTTGGTCGTTGACTTCTACGGTTTCGCTTCAGTTGGTTGGATTGTGCTAAATTCTATGGAATTATTATGGCCAGTGACTTTTAAAGGTTCGGGATGCTGAAAATAATATTTTTTTACGTTTTTTATCTAGGGTTGTCAAGATTTTCATATTATGATTAATTTATTTATGTATTTTTTTCATATTTAACACTAGTACATATTTGTCAAATAAAGTATCTGCACTGGATAAATCATATCAAGTTGGCAACCCTGCTTATCTAAACGACGCATGATTATCAGGCGTTACGTGAGCACATTGAAAATGATGCAATTATTTGTATTCACTATAGTACAAAGTTAGCTAGTTCCAAGTTTCAACCCGCTTTCAATCTTCGTCTGGATTGACTAAATATTCTAAATATAGAAAAAGGTTGTGAATTTACCGCGCCATACATCAAAATCAACTTTGATATATTATGTAGTTTAATTTCTTGAATAAATTCAATCAAGTGCATTAATTAAAGTCTAGAAATATACGCCCCTCCACTTATAATGACACCTGTCTCCATTAATTGGTTAGAACCCGTTGGCTTTTTATTTATATTTAACTGATGCGTCGATTTGGTTCGAAATTCAAATCTAGTATTATTCATAATCTTACGATGTTCGTAATTTAAATCTAGTTTTATTCATAATCTTACGATAATGTTCGAAATTCAAATGTAATTTTATTCATAATGGTACCATAATGTTCGAAATTTAAATCTCTTATATCTCGTCTTTAATAGACGCATATAATATAATACACATACACTTTTAACGTACTTTTGGTGTATAATTATGATTCCACCGCTTTTAATTCATTCCGATTAAATTCACTAAAAACTAAAAATGTTCATTCTAAAACGAAATCGTTTTTTAACGGTTTAAACGTATCTTTTAAATGAAAAACCTTTGATTATTTAGTGATTGGTTTTTACTCGATATTTTATGCTAATGATTTGATGATAGCAAATGGTATTGAATAGTGCGGACCGTTTTTATCGATGTTCTTTTTTAATATTTTTTTATAGTCGTTGGTGGGTGGTTACTGTAGTGGAACTATATGAATGTGTTCTGTAATGATTGTGATGTTTTATTTGATTATAAAATATATATTTTGATTTCTTAGAATCACTTACATTTTATTTCACAAATATTCTCCTTCAAAATGTTAGATCTTTTTTAAAGTTATCAAATAAAAACTGTTAAGAATTATTTATTATAAATACGAATAAACATTATTGTAACAACAAAAACAACTTACATTCGCCAAAAGCAATAAATTTTAAAATATAAATAGACCGAAACGTGAAACATTCATACCAGCCATTAATCATCTTGTTGTTCGTTATCGATATCGCGAAAAATATATTTTAGCTGACCGACTGCACTAACGTACACACTTATTCTGGGTTAAAATAAATAAATGGATACAACTTAAAATCAAACAAATAATATTACTTTTCACTTCAAAAGCTTTAAATATAACTTGCTAACTACCTTAGATGCATGAAATTCTTTCGTTCTTAAATAATATTTCTATAAAAATACATTGATATTTCAATTATTTAAATAAAAAAGTACAATTACCTTAATACGTAATTCAAAAAACATCTTAAATAATTTACACGCTTTTCGTAGAACGTTTAAAAAATTATATGACATATTTATTCCTGTATTCTTTTTTGAATTCCTATCTCATGTTTATTGACGTATTCTATTTTATATTTGAATATAGAATACGTCTCACGAATACCAATAACATAAATAAAACAGTGGTCATCGCTCGCAGTCAATATCATCAATTAATATTCGATAATTATATACGAGTGAGACGAAAACAGTTATTTATGATAATTTGAGTTCGACGACATTTTTGTTGGAACTAGAGTTGGAACTTGAACTAGTTTGTGTTTAACGATATCTTTACGTGTATTTTTTGAAAACAACCGTCTATTAGTTTTTATCCTTATTGAGTGTTTATCGGTTGTTGATATATAATTTGTATTAAATATAAATAAAGATTTTTATCTACAATGATTGATATACTTTTTAATAGATGTAATTTAAATATTAAAAAAAAATTAGTTAGTTTTCGTGTAATTTATAAACAAATCTCTTTAACCTGCAATATCCTTGATTCCAGGTCTAGAACGGGTCGCAGAGGAGTTGATGGGTCGACGAAAATGGAAACTATATCAAGACGGATTGATACCAAAACGGATAGAGGGCGAGCCCTCGAGCGACGACGATTCCATTGTTGCGTCAGACCCCCCTCCCGGTCTCAAGATCAAGACCATAGAGCAGATCAACGCGCCGGAGAGACAGGAGAGAGAAAAGCGCCCGGAGACCATTTTAGAGAGTCTGATCAAGAGGCCTGCGACCCAGCCGAAGGTGGAGGTCCCCGAGGAGCCCTCGGACTGGAAACCTCCCGACCGGTGCTACTTCTGCGTGGACGGGGAGGGGGGTGAGGGGGAGGGGGAGGTGGGAGCCGCGGGAGCCACAGTGAGTACAGTATTTTTTGGCAATTTTCCTAATGTTTGGTTGTAAATTATTGATATTAATGTATTTCGTTTAGTTATGTGCGTGTATTTAATGAATAATAATAATAAGTTAATATTAATAAAATATCAATAATAATACATGATAATGAATGAATGAATTGTTGTGAATTGTTACAAAAAGAGTAGTCTACATAAGATAAATTAAAAATTATTGACTATTAATATAAAGATGTATTTTTTGTTGCTGACGGTACATACGCATCTGAACCGGATCTCAAGTGATTACTAGCCAGATGTTCAGAGTCGTAGGTATATAAGTACTGCTGTAGACCCTCGCAGCCTTGTGTGTTTGCTTCTTATGCTAAAATCTCGTTAACAAAATATTATCTCAAACTTGTGAAAACTTTCGGCGTTATGAAGACTTTTTTCTTTGTTTTTTTTTAAATCTTTTTATATTTTTTAGTGTATCCTTATTTAAGGATAATTTTATGAATAATATTTTGATTATGTATTTTATTCCTTCAATTTAGTGGAATCTAAGACAATTCTCACATTTTATTTTAATTTAAATACACGCAAAAATATTACAAAAAATGCTTACAATCTTCTAAGACTGAATTTTAAGATTTAAGTACCTACCTACCTATCTGTTACTTAATAATAATTATAAAAAAGAATAATTAAATACCCACCTATCTATTCATTTCACAAAATAAAATTATACAGCTAATAAAATTAAAATATTGTAGGGGAATTTAAATAAGTACATTAACATATATATTTGAATAACAATAACTAAAAATAAAAATAAAAATAATAATAAAAAAACCTATTCTATTTTTTAGTTCTTGCGTTTGATGTTCAAGAACCTTTGAATATTTATTACATTACAAAGGTGTATAATTTATTTATTTCAAGGTATGTTTTCATAGATTTCACGCTTGTAAATTAATAGGCTATATATTATTATTATTACAATTATGAGTGCCGTCACTCACCTGTGATTCAAAATGGCGGCCTTGGCCTTTGGATAGAATATCTTATTATTGACTCAGAAAATAATGATTAATGTTTAAAATATTCATTTATATACCTACTATATTTGCAGTTGTATATTTTCCTATTTACATTTTCAGAGTTACCGTAACAAACAAACAAACATACACAATTCACATAAAAAGTTTTATCAAAGCTAACAAAATAAGGATTTTCTACACTATTGTTTTATTTTGTAACTTTGTAGAGGAAAAATGTAAGAAACTTTTGCTCGCGCAATGTTTGGAAAATTTTTAACTCAACAGCGAACTAGAATTATTATTTTCATTGTTATATGATTAAACTTTGTGATGACCTCAGGTAAATAATACCTCTAAGGGAATTGTAGCAAACAAATATTGTAAGGACATAGGTTCATCTTCATAGGTAATATAAGTTCTAAAAGATGAACGGAGAAAAATCTTAGCTGTTAAAAAAAAAAACTCAAGTCTTTGCATTTGGCGTTAGTGAAAATCATTTAAAAACATAATTTCTATAATAAATAGTACAAACCTCGTCGGTATCTTGTTCCCACGACGTAATCACACTTATATTTTCTTGTAATGTCGGGAAACCTTTGATCGTTGGTTAGTGTCAGAGAATCACTTCACTTAACTAATTACAACAATTATAAACTACTTCTGACTTGAAATATTTTCCGAAATAACTTCTAAGTATATATTATTCTTAATTAATTTATTTATTCCACATATGTGTGAAATAATGGCTGCAATAAATAAACTTATATCTTGACTTTTGAAACAAACGAACACGCGACTTATTTTATTTATTTTACACGCAATTGCTATTCCATTTTTAAAACTATTGTTTTGTTAATTTACATACATCGCTTCAGAATACATTTCAACTTTCAAACATAATAATAACTTTTATTACTATTTTTTAAACCATAAATCTAATTCTAAAGTTCAGTTATTTTCTTATTTTAATTGTACTTAAATATAATGCTATAGAAATACACATGTAATTAAAATAAATGTATAATATGTATTTTATTTTTAAAATTCGAACGTTGGTATTAAATTTTTGTATTCTGTGAATTTATTTTGAATGCTTGTTCTTAATTTAAAATATGTAACAATAATATATGAATGCAATATATATGGACGATCTATTCTATTAAAAGTTTTAATATTTTTTAAAGTTTTTTTGAATCTTCTGTTACATTAATTTAGCTTACTGTTCCTTTAAATATATACAAAGAGTCATCAAAGAGATTAAAAGACGTCAACCTCAGCTATCTCTTATTTCGTAGGCGCGCTAGGAAGACGATCAACTTGAATATCAGCCATTATTGTTAATTGAAATGTTTTCTTTGTTTTAATAATATTTTAGTCGCTATCGGGGTCTAGTTTTATAATTAAGATATAACAAAGAGCATTCATGATAGAATATAAACGTTCCTCGACTAATTAATAAGAGTCGCATCCGTATCAACATTTCTAATCATTGTCTGCCCATAATTGCAGTATATTGTAAACCCTTTAGCTTACAATAGCAATTATGTACCTTGTCTAAACCAAGCTTTAGAACGACCATTCGTCTTGACCTCCGGGACTCCATACAGACCGTCTAAACGTACGCACTTCCCTCAACCGAGGGGACTAGAAGAGGTCAACGTACACCGGTCGTACGGCTAACCATAGTTTCAATTTACGAAACAATGCCTTATCCATTTGCTACGATTCCACGTCAAAGTAGAAAACTAGTATTTTGATTAATACGCGAGAAAGAGATGGGGTGCGTGAGCTTTAATGTCGCAGCGGAGAATGAGCTGTGTAGTTTTAAAATTAAAGTTCATTTTAGCTTACGGGCGGTTTTGTTACTGAAATAGTGAGCGTGTAGGCGTACAGCATGAAAAGTAGGCAGTGTTTGAACAGAGAGTGGCGCGGAGTGGCGATTGTATAATTGTGCTTTAAGCTGAGTGTTGTTTTGTATAATTGTATTATAGTTAATTTGAGAGAATGAGCAAAAACTTGAGAGCAAAATGAGTTATGATACTTTTAAGTAATTCTAAACAATTATGAAGTTGTGACTTCGTTTGCTAGATTGCCTATTTTTTGTATAGTAACTTGAACAAACTTGTTTGATATTTCTTGATAAATATACTTGTTTTTTATATATTGAAATTCTAAATAATTTTAATAAATATACTGCAACAAAGTTCTAATATAAATTTTCATCCAGAAAAACGTAAATACCGTTCTTGGCATATTAAATTTGACCTTAAAGTCATACCCCACTATGTACCACGCCACCATAATTACAGAGCAAAATTATGCGAACCATGTAATAAATTCATTCTATTTGTCTGTTAAATTTAATTTTATTGCTCAAATTGAATCGTTGCAATAACGGAACTAATTATAGGTTTTTTGTTAAAATACATTGCTGTATACAGAATATAACTTTGGTCTTGAATTTTTAAATTTATGTATAAAACTAATTGCAGACACAATTTATTGCTGGAGATACTGATTGTTGGTTGCAATTAAATTATTTACAATTTGTGTTTTTTTTTCATTTCCAGTGCACGATTTCTCACATCACGTGTCTTATTACATGATCATAATTGGAATAAATAATTTTTAAATTAAGAAAAAATAATAATAAATATACGAACAAGCGACTCCATTCCACTCCCTATCCGATCGGTTAAACAGCATAGGCCGGACAGAAAAGCCTATAGGGGCGGTCCGCAGAGGGTGGAAACCTCGGAAAATTCACGTGAAGACCACCCCTCAGCGAAACACGTGCGGCCAAATAGCCTCAGTGTACGAACGCCTTTACTAATCATTGCCGCTCGTAAAAAAAAAAAGAAAACCGGCCAGCGCTTTTGACGTTTCGAATTCCATTTTCAAAAATAGCCCGCGAAATTTAACTTTTTAATCGCGCTTTCGTGTTAATGTGGCGGAAATGTTGTAAATGAGAAGGCGCTTACTGTTTGAGTGTTTTTGTTTTTTTAATGTGAAATGGATGGAAACAGAACATGAGGCGATTTCATGGTTAGTTGGTTATCTATTGCGTTTGGAATTCGAAAATACTTTTTCTTTAATAGATAAAGCATATGGTTTAATGCGTTCTGCAAAATGTAATTAAAGATTTTGGCAGATGTATGGAGGTATGTTCTTTACTTTACTCATGTTTAAGAGTGCAATGACTTCACTGAAAGGCTCTCATTACGAGGGCGCTTGTCTTGTAATGGACTGCAAATGAAGTCTCTATTAATAAATGAATGCTGGAGCATTACAATTATACGATATTTACAATATTTACTATCTTATAGGTTATATTCAAATATATTTTTTGAAAATTCTTATAGCAAATTTGTATAGGTAGGTATCACATACCTACCTAAATATATATGATTTCTTCAAATGCTTTTTTTCTTAAATTATCACATTATAGAAACATTTATAAGGATTTTGTAAAATCCTGATGACAATAATAAATTACATAAGTATTTTACCAAAAAAAAATCAATAAGTAGCATAAAAAAAGTCTTTGCCTTACAGTCTAATAGAAGATAAAATGGGTACGTATATTTAAAAAGTAATAAAAAATAAAACATTAAAAACCTGAAAATGTTTATTGAAAACCTCAATATTCCGATGTAATCTTCTAACAATAACAAATATAGACAAACCAGCTGTTTTATTTATTAAAGTTTTTATTTATTAAAGTATACAAAACCGGTCTTACCTTGTGTTTTGCTAATCACGAGTGCCTTGACTAACAGACACCTTGCAAACATATATTTATATATATAAGGAAAAATACACATTTCTGTACATAACTCTATTAGTATATAGAACAACTCAAAACAACAAAAAAAATAAGTCATAAAAATAAACTCATAAGAAGTTTTTATTTTACAAAAGTTTCCAGAATATAAATAATTAATCTTCAACAAATAAACATTTAAACAAATCAATAAATAATAAAATAACAAAACAACAAACATGTTATTGTATGTCTAAGTAACTTAAACTAAATATTAAATAATTAATGATAAAAAGTTCAACGCATCGTAATTACAAAAGATAAATATATATTTGTAATGAGTTCTAACCCCATTGTCGTTCGTATTTGAACTTGAAAAAATACAACTTACTAACCAATGGGGTCTACATTCTAATTCTAATTCTCGACCAATGAGGTTCGAGGACAAGCCAACATGGCGCTCGTGGGAACTTGATAATGGGCTGTTTGAATTTAGAATAGTATTTTTTATTACCGTTCGTTAACAATGGGTTTTTTACCTAATCCTTACAGGATAATAGTTCTAACTTTTATTACGAACGCTGACATTTAATATTATTGTTTTGTTTTGTTATTCCTCTACATTAATAAAACTTACAATAAGGTCTTATTAAAATATGTCTAAACATTAAACTCGTTGCTGTTTTCCTGTTCAGAATTGAAGCATTAATTTTCCACTTGTTTTAGAGTCATCCATTAACAGGGTTGCGACAACAGATTTTACTTATTACTTTAATAAAATAAAATTAAGTAAAATAACATTCATATTAATTATAATATCGAATTTAAATAAAACATAGAAAAGTAAATTGTTGAATAGATTTTCTTTTTTTTTATTGAAAATAAAATTTATCCATAAAACACAACCCTTCAATGTTTCATTTTATATACAAATATTGTATTTATTTCCTCATTAACTAGGACTAATGGAATTTTGTTTACAATGCTATATTATTGTCTGTGTAAAACCAGCCTTCAAAATGGCTACCAATTATCTAAAATATATTATGTAACCGCCATTTTCCTCTATGTATATCATTAAATTATTATTATAACGCGATATTTGAGTTCAAACAATAAACGTCAATTGACAGACAAATGACGTCGTCATTTTTTATATACAGATAAAAACCGTAACTGAGGTTTCAGAAAATAAAATCCACAGGTCAAAAAAAAATGTTAGGGTTGTATTTAATATCTTTATATTTTATTCCACAATAATTGTCTATGGAGTAAAAAAAATATACTTTTTAATATTATAAAGGAATGCAAAATACCGTTTATTTCTATTATATTTTATAATGATAAATATATCTATATATTTATTACAGTTTTAGATGAAGTGTTTAAATTATACTTTATTCATATGTATAATTTGAACCTTGTTTGAGGTTTAATAATTATTTATTGAATACTCCTCTTTTCTAATTATTAAAGGTTCATTCACACTCAAATAAGTTTATCCCTTTGTAATTGTCATTTATTATATTTTTAAAAGATATTACATAACACAAGCGACGGAAACATAATACAGGTGATACAAACCTAATGAAATATATTCTCATAACTAATATTGTCGCAGAGTCCCGCGTCGGAGTCCGACAGCAGTTCGGTTTCGGGCGCCAAGAGTCCTGCAGGCCCGCCGCTGCTGCAGCACCTCTTGCAGCTGCAGCTGCAAGGACAGAACCCTCAAGCCTTCACCCAGGTGAGGATTGATAGGAAAGATTTATTAGAAGCAGCCAAGAACAAAAACTTATTAGTAGCAACTTTCAAGAAGGTTTTATTCTGGTTGTGAAAATAATATTTATAAGAAACTAACTAGATGTAGTTTTAGACAAAATACCATAAAGTTAAACTATAATCAAACAATAATAAACCCTTGAAATATTTAAATCTGATTAGAACCAGTTCTAAACAATGCTAAAAATGATAATTAAAAGTAGTTTATAATTTCGCTTAATTACTAACTTTTTGTAACTGAAATATTAAAATGATTTAAAGAGAATTATTAACCTTGTTTAGAAGGTTGCAAAAAATACTGCAAGAATATATTGTGGTAATTAATTATAAGTATGAAATTAAAATTTATTAGTTAAAATATTATCGAGTATATTTGTACAAGGAAACAAAATATGTATAATAAAACATCAGATTTTGATAATATTCCAAACAACCAACCAATGGATTTCCCATTAACATATTAATTTATAAAAGTATATCAAAACTACGGGATTGGTGATGATAAAGTGATAAAAATGATATGTGATGTGATGATGTGTGCAGTTCCAGCAGATGATAGCAGCACTGGCGGCACTGGGCACGGGGCTGGTGCCGCCGCTGTCGCAGGCCTGGATGATGCAGAAGATGATGAGCCGCCCGCAGACGGAAAGGTGAGTCAATCACTAATTATTTTTATGATATCTTATGTTTTCCATTTTTTTGTGTTAATTTAGTAGTCAATGATAAAATATAAAAATATTATATAAAATACAAAAGCAATATTTATAAAAATAAAAAATTAACTTTAGATAAAACTTTGAAGCAAATTTTAAATAAATCTTCATCATTGATTCAGTTTTTATATTCTCATTAACAGTATTAGGTATATTGAATGTAGAATTTGATAGCTATCCGTATTACCTACATTTCTATTATTTCGATCTTAAAAATAATTACAGGAAAAATCTTAATCTAGTAAATCTTAAAGCATTATAATCAGAAAAGTCTGCTTTTTAGAGACATTGCAATTAAAATCTATAATAGTTAAAATAATAATATAATTCTATAATCTAAACATATAAAAATTCTGATATATTTTATGCAGTCATTAAATTAAATTCTTAGATAAAATCATAACAAATAATAAATTAAAATAACAGAACACAGAACTAGCTAAATGTCTTAATTTTCAAGGTTCTTATGATGATACTAAACGATTTAAAGCGATCCCTTCTAATGGCATTGGAAGTTCAAATATCTGGATGTAAATGTTAAATTAGCATTTGACTTAATTATCAAACACTGAAACAGACAATAATTATCAAGAATTAAGGTAAATTTATCAGAATAATTAAATATGGAAGTTAACCTATAACAAGTAGGTAGGTACCTACTCCATCGATAAAATTAAAAAAAAAACATATAAAATAATCAAATACCAAGATATAAAAGGGCTTTTTTTGTCAATAAAGTTTTCAAAATTTTGACAACGTGAATATTTTCAGCGTTTTGTGAATTTTCCAGTAAGCAAAATTATTTTGATATTAGCTTAATGATATAAGAATAGTAATTCTAATAATGAAACTGTCCCAGATAATAGTTTTGTGCTATTGTTTATAACATTAAAAGCTTCAATTTCATCTAATACTGAAAAATAATGCACAATTAACAACACTAATAACATTTACAAAACAAAACATTGATACAATATCCTAAAATCAAAGTTGTTGCGAACTATTAAGTCATATGAAAATCGCCACAGTAAATTCAATGCCTGATATCAGTACTATTACAGATGTAACCAAACACCAGTCTGAAAAGGACTTTATTACAAACGTGTTTCGGTGCATTATTGAACACCAAAGCATATAGGCAAGCGTGTCCCTATAAATAAAGATGAATCCTTGAGACGTGCTTCGAATCGTTACTCGATACTGAACTATCTGTGTGCCGCGGTTTTCCTAAAACCGGTTCAAACTGGTTTTAGATCAGATTGATTATTTTCCTGAACTTGTTGTCAAGGTTGGTATATTTTTCTAAATAACAGTAGATTCTACTTATTTAAGATATTTATAAATAAATGAACCTAAAACGAAATTCAATTTACATATATTAAAGTCGTCCTATCTAATTTACTAATAGAAAATATATAAAGAACAAACAGACATAAAACTGAAAATTCACGATCTCTGTAACCTTCGATGATGATAGCTGGCTCGTTAGCATTTTATGTAACACGCGTACAAACACACGAAGGAAAGGAATAACTTACGGACGATATTTTAATAGTATTTAAGGTTTGAATTATATATAGACCTCCAAAAAAAAATATTTATCATACTTAAAGTGTATTAATTTCAACCAGAATAAAACCTTATTAAAATATTTTATCTCATTCTTTGTTCTACTCAGTAATCATGACGTTTGTACCAATACTGAACTGAATCAATAATAAACAAATATTAATCGTTTCTTCGATAAAGTTAAAAGCTATTATAAAAATAAACATGACATATTTTTATAAATCATAATAGGTACAATTTTACAAACGCATTTCACACGTTTGACATTGAATAACAAAGAATACACGCAAATTAGATAATAATAATGATTGTGTTATATTTTATAAATATATTTATATATACTCTACTCGCTTTTAAAATATAAGAGATATATACAAAACCACAAATCCATAAGGTATCGACAAATTTAAAGCGGAGTGCCACAAGGTTGCATATTTAGACCAATTTGAAATTTAAATGCGTCCAGTATCGGCTATTGTTTAGATTGCAACTAGGACAGTAATTAGAATGACAGTGAATTTACTTAATATACATTTTAGGTCAGATTTTTATTATTATTCATATTAGTAATAGGTATATCATATATATGTATTCTATATATATACATAGTGAAATAGCGTTGGTTCGCTATTAATAACAGGTGTCAACTTCCAAACAGACAAACAGCCGTGTTTGCTTTTAGCACTAGATAATAATTAAATGTTACCTTGCAGCTGATTTTACATATTCAAAGTAGTTGGCAACGTGTGAATGTTTTTTGTTGTCCTACTTGTTAGATATTTACATATATATAAATATATATAACATTTTAACACTACTGTATGTAGCGTTTGTTCGAAAAGTAAATAATTTAACATACAATTTCTTAACATCACATCAGGTTCTTAAAGACATTAATAAGACACACGGATACATCTGAGCGGATGCTGCGCCGACAATCTTTACAGTTCATTGCTTACGGAGATAGAGTTCGTACCTTACATCAATTGTTAGGTTTCTAGATCTAGGTTTTGTGTTATAATTATTAATTCATTCGTTTTCATTTTGCTCATATATTACGACATCATTTGTAGTTACATTTCTGTGATTTGAAAACGTATATTATTGTTGTTATTATTATTATTATTGTTGTATTTAATTTAATAATTTGTCAAAATCATAAACACAATAGCTATCTATTAAAACTATAAAACAATAAAAAAGTACAATACTTTTGTCAATAAATTTATTATACATTCAAATGAAAAACAATTCACGTTTAGAAACCAAATGAACTATTCTTAATGCAATGTTAAATAATAAAAACTCAGGTAACTCAATATAAAATTTTCATAGATATATTAAAATATTTTTGGAATAAACAAAAAATCTGACATTCAATTAGCCGCTGATTTTGTCTAGCGAGGGCTGATAAAAATATTTTTTCTTAAGTACTTCAAAATTATCATCGTAACTCCACCAACATATACATAAATTATACACCTAAACCATCCTCAAGAACCTATTTGATCGCATCAAAATCGATACAGTAACAAACAATCAATGTTTTATGATACCATTGTTGAAGACAATCTTAAAAGACCATTCAAATATAACAAAATTAAGTGAAATGTATGAACTCAAATATCAATACCTGTACTCAATATCGCTGGGTTCCTTTGTAGTCGGTCTATTGAGCCGCTTTTCGTTTGAAACATCCGCTGTAGCAGATAGTTATTGTTATCATACTTCAAGATAAACACTTGTACTCAATATATTTAAATTGTATGATTTATATTTAAAAAAATCATCTTATATATAGATTTATTTATATAAATTAAGAATATTACTTTTAAAAACACGTGTGAAATAAGAAATCATGAATGTTGAAATTAATTTGTCATGTGTATTTTTACATGATAAAAAGTTGTGTTTCCAGTTACATATCTGTGTCAATCTTTTAAGTACAAATATGAAAATAAATAAGAAATCATGAATTTTGAAATATTTTGTCATGTATATTTTTTACATGATAAATAGTTTTAACCGTTACAATACTGTGTAAATAACGTTATATATAATCTTACCGTATATGCAAACAAAGAGGTTTCGTTTTTGTGTCATAATGAGGTGAGACATAATAAAAATAATATATTCACATTGTCTATGTCTATTAGACACCGTTTTATTACTTTATGGTAAAAAGTTACTTTCTATGTATACTTTATATTTCATATACAGTTACAAATTTATTAATATATATAAATATTCTGTTAAATAAGAAATTTATTGTTTTTATCCTTTACATTTTCAAATAAAATTAAATAAATAATCAAATGTTAAAACTTTTCCAATCCAGCCAAATTAATTCTCAATTATATTTATAAATATCTAAACTTCTATACTGTTATCCAATTAAATATAAATAAGTACCTAACATAGTTTGAGTAAGGATTTCAACAATCATATTATATAGGTACAGTTTAGTCCAAACTGATGCTCAAACTGAGTAATATTTAATATAATATTGAGTATAATATCAATGCTCAGTTCGACGGAGGCGCTATTCATTACTGCGACATGAAACGTTTCTGAAGCCCGTATTCATAGAAATATGTAAGTTTCTGTAATTGTGAAGATCTAGGCTGCGGAAACTTACATACGAATAGATTTTGTTATGAATATTAAACTGCCTTGACGTATATTAACATATGTCATACTATCTTTTGACAGCGGCTTCGTCCATTTTATAAATACGATAAAGATTATTAAATCAGAAACTTTTAATATGCTTCGGAATTATTTTTATAATTAAATTTTTTTCAATATGCTGTTCTTTAAATAGAATAACCATATATGTTATGCCTATATATCAGAAAATATATTTTATTACGTACTTACTTATACAGATAATAATATTCTTCATTGTACACCCAAATCAATAATTACAAAAAAATACAGAGAAAATAAATAGTACGAATTTGGCGGCCTATCGCTAAACAGCGATCTCTTCTAGTCAACCAATAAACAATATTGTTTAAAAAATTAATTACCTAGTCCAATAAAACACTCGATTCACTCTGATTGAAAAATTAATAATTACCTGTAAAGGTCACTTAAAGGGGTAATAAAAAGAACGCAATATGGGGTAATCATCCCCTACACTTATTGCATATGCGATGTTTTTCTATTAGATAGTAGATTAATTATATTTCTTCGTTAAAATGATTTATTTTTGTTTGATAATATAATATATAACTATAGAGTGTAGTTATTTATTAGATATTAGTTTATGTAGGTATTTATTTAAAAAATATTTCAAAAAAATCTTTGACAATACGATACAAAAAATATCTCGGACCATACTGTATCTCCATTTCTTCCTCAGGTTAGACGACAAAGCGCCGAGCTCGTCTCCAACCATCGCGGAACAGCCTTTGGACCTTAGCGCCAAATCCACCTCCAGCACCAGCGGGACTCCGCCCCCCGAAAAGACCCAGGACAACACAAGGTGAGCATACTGGAAAATTATTTAAATTAATAATATTTAACTTATGATTGCAGGCCCATTACTAAATTAACATCTTAGAATCCAGTTAATTCTTAAATTAAAAAAAATCTCTCTTGGTTCAATTCCATTACCAAGTGTCTTTTATTCTCATCTTTCCGTCGTCTGTCAGTAGCAATGGCGTCGCCTTCAACTGATGTGTTCTCAATACGTTGTTCACTGAAATGAAACTTAGATCTGCTTATTTTACAAATTTTCAGGTGAAATGCTTTTAATTGCAATAATTATTTTTATTACAAAACTGAGTTTTAATTGATTCTAAAATTGTAGTTTTAATACACTTGTAAAATACACAATTTATCAGATTAGGTTTGAATTGTAATGGTCTATAAATAAATCCGTCAAATTTAGGACAATACATATAGTCTCTTACCGTCACAACAAATATCCAGTTTCAAATACTAATATTATAAAAAAAAGTTCGTTTGTTTGTATCTATGTAAACTCTATCTAGCTTAAATCAAAACATTCAATAAGTTAGAAAAATAAACCAAACAACAATCAAATCAACTTTACCTTCTGTGACAACAGTCTGGGGAAAAGCTAATCAATTAAATAATTACAAAATACAAATGAATATTAAAAATAACTTTTACAAATCCATTGAACAGTGAAAATAAAAAATCGCAATATTTATTAAAAATAAGTCTGTAGGAAACACTTTAAATTATTGGCGATGTTTGAGCTCGTTTAGTTGATAAAAACCTAATTAGTAAAATGGTTCTCGTCCCGCGGGATTCAGAGTAACGTGACTGAAATAAAATTGGGTATAAATATAACTTCTAACGTATACAAAATACATGTAAACTCAAACGTTCACATTATTTAGTTAATTACTTGCATTAAACGTATAGCAATCATATTATTATAATGATTTTTATTTTGTTATTAATATTGAAAAAAAAAAGTAAAATACATGTGTGTGCGTGTACACATAATGATAATAAAATAAAGAATACATCAAGTATATCTAATTTTCCAAAAAAATTAACGTGTTTAAGAAAATTCATTCTCAATAAAGACTAATAAAATTCATCCAACGGTAAGCTGGAGGCCATCAGAGGCGCCCTAAATATCACGAGACGAAAATCCCAAGAGCCCTCAGAGGGCTATTGAATATTTACTGACTTGCAACACGTTTGCCCTCGACGTGCCTTCACTCACTTTGAACCTAATATTACTGAAAATGTATCACCTATTATTACATAATACCTAATATTTAGCTAGACTTCTAAAATCACTTTAAGTTGTAGGTAGTGTAAACCAGCGTGTTAGTTTATTACATTATAAATAAATTTAATATAAATAAAAGTGTTGAATTTAATTTAAACAATGTTTATGTTTTTTTAAACTATAAATATGTATTGCTATGTTAAATTTGAAATTTTCGATCAATCGTACCCTATGTACAATAGCTCAATTTGTAGAATGACGGTACGGTTTTCCAGTTTCCGATTTGAATCTTGCCCAGATCGATAATTTTTCATATTTAAAATTTTAATTAGCTTTGTATTAAAGAATTTAAATAAGGTATTAACAATAACTCAATTGGCAGAATGATGGTACGGTTTCCTAGTGGTCTCAGGTTCGAATCTTGCTTGCTTGATTCAAATCGATGCATGTTTTATTAGCTTTATACTAAAGAAAATAAATAACATATTATAAAGTTTAAATAATGTTTTTATAACAAATGAAGCGATATCAAGCTAGGAGGAAGTCCTAGAACCTAGTGATTCGACATGGTCAAGCCATGGCTATAATGGCCATAACATTCATTGCGTTTACTTCCCATTGAAATATGGCGTCATATTACATAAACAATGAGAGTGAACGCACTCATTAAATTTGCAAAATGAAACTTTAATACAGTTCAACGAACTTTTGACGTCGCCCTTATTGATTTCTACATTATTTTTTAATATTATTGAATTATATCTTCCCATGTATAAAGTATGATTGAATCCAGATAATATTCATTGAAATGAATAATTTTTCAATACATATATATTCGAAATTGTCAGAAATCTATTGTCATTGTTATTTATTTCAGGATGTATTCATTTCAGTGAATTAGTAGTAACAGGCTTCTCTAGATAAATCCGTTTTTTTTTAAGCTTAAATTTATTTAATAATTATCACTTATTTTCAATCATAGCATTATTTTAATTAGTTTTGGACCTAATTATTTATTTTGTCAAAAAAAAAGAAGGACCCTACGAAAAAACCTCTAAGGTTCAGCTTATAACTCTAGGCACTAACAAACCTATATACCAAAATAAAATATTGACATAAACGTATAAAAAAGTCAATAATTGAATAATTCAGCCGGTCAAGGAACTCGATCAACAAAACAAGTCAATGATCCCGTCATTACTTCACGTCTGTAGATATGAATTTTATAACTCGATAAGGATTTACATAAATATCAATATTAGACATATTTAAAACAACGTAATACTCATGTGAAACAAAATGGCTGACATGCTGAAAGACTGAAATTTTAAATTATTTTAATTAACATTGAATGCATAATTAATTAAAGGGTAGTGCGTACTTGAAGCGATTTTTACAAAAGCGTATTTTCATCAATCAGCTTTTACTACTTCAATAGTTTTAAATGTATTTATCTTATTATTAAAATATCCTAAATAGATGCTTTTTTGACTAAATTTAGACGTCTTTTATTAAGAATAAGAAACCAAACTAGGTGTTATATATATATATTTTTAAATAAATAATCTGCACATATTATGTTTTATATTTCGATTGGCATTTATAGCCTTATAGAATAATCAGTAGTAACCAGTTAATGTTAGTAACGATCAAATAACTATACAATGCCGAATTTATCGAAGTTAGCGACACGGTAGCTCAATTGATAGAGCGACGGGACGGTTTCTCGGAGGTCGTGAGTTCGAGTCCTACACGTATCCGTTTATATTTCGTTCTGTATTTTATTTTATCTAACAAATTGTTATGATCGTAATTTTGTCAATCTACATAATAAACTTACTAATTTTTATCCGTTCAATATTGACTTAAAGTAATGTTTAACGACGCCAATTTGTTTGGAATACATACAGTTTAATCTGAATATATATAATGATGTAATTTATATAATCAATAATTAAAATTTATATATAATAGCAATTTATTATCAATATAAATAATATATTAATATTAAAACTTACGCACGGAAAAGCGAACCATAAACTCGTAAAAATAAACTTTTGGTGCAAATTATTTGTTAAAAAATAGTTATAATCTAATAAAGAAACGATGTTCTAATAAAATAATATAAACACAAAAATTATTTTATAATATGGTATTGTAGATTACATTCCCAATGCAAGTTCTAAGACAATCAAATCATTTAACTTTAAAGATAAAAAAATATTTCCTGTAATGTGTCATAAACTATTAAGTATAGTTCTCGTTTTATTTTATATTTATTTATCCTTTATATTACTTAAATACTAGTCATTAGTTCTAGAGATAAATTATTAAATTAAATAAATGTTGACTTCCTCTACTTTAGTTTTATAATATTACCTACATGGAAGCTTAAATTAAAAATGATTTGACAACTCTATCGAGAGTTGTCTTTCACATATCAACCAATCAGAAAAGCTAAAACGGAATAAATAGCAGAATTATATTCATATTTTAAAAAAACCGTGTGAGGAAATAATGAGGAAAATTGTCAAAAGTTGTCCAGTGATAACTGTAACATTGAATGTATGACATCAAAGGTAAAGGACAGACAGTGCTCTTTAGATAGAAGCTAGTTATTATTTATGTAGCTACAATAAAGTATGTATAAAACACAGGTCAGCAATTTGATGTAGAACATTTCGCATTATTAAGCTCAATCGCATCATTGAACACTCAAACGATTCCTCGTTACTCGATACGTCCGCTTCAAGTAAATTCAAAGCACGTACAAGAATAAGAGACTGTCTCGATTTCAGCACCGATATTATGCACAATATCCAATCGATAACAGAATAAATTCATTCGGGGACCGCGATGTGGGTCGCACGACTGGCCAAAACAAATAAAAATGCACCGATAGTCGGTGCATCGACCTTGCTCCTCGCCGAGCGGGGGGTGGACAGCAAAATCATCTCTCGTCTCTCATAATACGGTTTGATATCCCCTGTCAATGATATCGAAAAATAAGAAAGTAAAATCCAAGATGAAACTAAAGACGACCTATCCCATTCAAAGGAAACTGAACCGTAAAATTATATAGATAGAGTTTCATTTTGCGTCGCGAGCTCTCGGAAATAAAAGACGAAGGGAAAAAGATAAAGACGCATTCATAGCAGTCCGTTATCGGTGAGTCCATGAGTAAATATTTCGCATTTGGCGTTATCTGGAATTAATACAGCGGCCGTTTTGAAATATTGAATTTAGACGAGTTTTGCGACCGATTGTAGGTTGTTGACCAAGTTTTGACCTATATTGTTTAATGATTCATTTCAGTTCTTTAACTTTTTCTTTTGTATGATTGAGACTAGCCCTTGTTTATCTTTATGTCGTCAGAGTACAGCTACATGATCGATGAGTCAATGCACTAATCAGCTCTAGTTTTACGATTTATTATGAAGACAACTGTCGACCGATTTTTGATAAATAGAACATTTAGTATTATTACTGACACAAACTTTACTTATATACCTAACTAAGTATATGTTCACACAATTATAGGACTATAAGATCTGTACAAAATGTACTAAAATTGATGTGTCTATCTGATTGTTGCAGATTGAAACGATCAGTGCTGGATGGGTCAGGGAACAGCACGAGACGCGCGTACACAGAGGATGAGTTACAGTCGGCCTTACGAGATATTCAGTCGGGGAGGTTGGGGACGAGGCGGGCGGCCGTCGTGTACGGCATCCCCCGTTCCACCCTGCGGAACAAGGTCAATAAGTTTGGTCTCGCTCCGGACACCGGACAGGAATCCGACCCCGATAGCGAGCCGGAAAAACCCGACTCCCCGCCGTCGGTTATCCTCAAAATACCGACCTTCCCGCCGCCCGACGACAAGAGCCCCTCACCGGCAGGTCCGGTGACCGCCCCCGTGACTCCGCTCACGCCCCTCCTTCAACCGCAGCCGCCTCTCAACCCAGCCTCGCAGCTGCTGCTGTCACCGTCGGTCTTCGCGGATCCCTCTACCCCCCGGCATCTCTTCACGTCGTTGAACGACGTCATAGCCAAGAGCATCAGCCAAAAGTTTCAACAGCCTCTGGACAGGCCTCAGCCGTCGGAGCTGCAGTTCCTCCGCGCGCCCGACCGCCATGTATCCGTCATCAAGACGCCACCCGATCAGCGGTACGGGATGCCGAGCAACTCCAAGGCGACGTCTAACAACAACGGCCAGCCCGCTACCGGCAAGGGCACGCGACCTAAGCGTGGCAAGTACCGCAACTACGACAGGGACAGCCTCGTGGAGGCCGTGAAGGCGGTGCAGCGCGGGGAGATGTCCGTGCACCGCGCCGGATCGTACTACGGTGTGCCGCACTCCACGCTCGAGTACAAGGTCAAGGAGCGCCACCTCATGCGGCCGCGGAAACGCGAGCCCAAGCCGCAGCCGGACGTCAAGCCGCAGCCACCGAAGCCGCCCCCGAAGCCACCGACGAAGCCCTTCACGAACGGCCTGAATGGCCCTGATGGCTACCCCGCCGGTTATCCGTTTTGGGCGGGCGCCGGGTTCGCGCCGCACGCGCCGCCGGATCTGTACGCATCGCACATGATGCGGCGCTTGCGCGAGGAAGCACCCCCGCCCGCCAACGGCTCCTTCCTGGAAGGCATCATTCGCTCGAGTCTGCAGCGGCCGGGCGCGCCACCCGCGTCGCCGCCGGGCGCGGGGGGCGGAGCGCCAGAGCCAGGCCTGCGGCGGCGCGCTGACGGTGGCGACGAACCCGCGGCTCGGCGAGCGCGCCTCGATGCCGACCACCAGCTGGCGGCCGACATGCGAGAGGCGGTGCAGCGCCTGCGCGCCGATAAGTTGCGCCCGCGCAACGGCACGCCTACGCCGCCGCCCGCGCCCCCGCCCGCCCCCGAGCGCGCCTAGCCTCCGCCCGCCCCGCCCGTGATACTGTACAGTACATTCCGCGCGCGTCCTCACCGGACGCGATGTATCACCAAATATCACAATAGTTACCTAACGTCACAACCGATTCGATATGACACAGCTTTACTAATGCAATATCACAATTAAATAGTTTAGACGCTCGTCGTTACGTAGACCGTTGCTGTAGTCCCCAGCGCCGGTGTTGCTCGTGACGTCACAACTGCCTCTGTGTCGGAGCGCAACACCGCGCTCGCCTCGTCACCAGGTTGTCCTACATTTTTCCTGATTCCGAAAGCCTCATTTTAGACCTTGTTTTAAGTAAAAGACAACCAAAAGTTAATGTTATGAAATCAACTATTTAAATATTTTTAAGGTAAATAAAAAACAATGTAACAAATTAATTATAAAGCTAGCTATGAGTGTAAATGTTATCGATTTTTAAGTGAATAAACGCAGATTTTGTGCGGTGTTTTTATAATTAGATAGGTAATATATTGAATGAAACGGTAATCTGTGGCGGGATCACGCTGTCTCTCTCTGTCGCGTGCGGTGCGAGGGAGAGAGGGAGAGGTACATCCGCGGCGACGAAGCCGCATCGGACTTGTGCAATTATTATTTTGTAAAAAAATAGTAATTAATGTGTGTACGTTGATTCCATATTACTAAATGTGATATTTAGGATACGTGCGGACGCGTGGCCTCAGCCGCTCGGTGTTTACACCTACGTCTAGTGAACTTATATATTTTATGTACTATTATTGTATCTTAAGAAGATATATTCTTATTTTTCATGGTCCAAGTTTTAAATGTTTTATCGACTATACAAAAATATGAATAATCATTATTATATTCTTGTCAACTTTAAAAATTATAATTAGCCCAAAAAAAACCTCAAAAAAAATTGATATCTTCACATTTGTGACATTTTTGGTGTTCAATCAAAGTATATTATGAAGTACGAAAGGAAAAAAATGTATACGCTCTCCCAAAATAAATTTAGGTAAAAATATTTGGATATATAATTATCATACGATTAATGTAGTAAGTTGTGTACTTGTGCGCCTCATGAAATAACAAATCTTTGTATTGTGTATGACGTATGTAGGTAAGATATACATAATATACTATATACAAGTTCAAAATAAACTATTGTCGTACATTTTTCTTCGGAGACCACGAGTGAGGGGAAATAGAGTAGAGAGTGACCTCGACATTTCGACACAAATATCATTTATTCAAGAACAGGAAAAGTAATTTATTAAAAAAAGTTTATATATGTAAGTATCGAAATTCTCATACATATCCGTTGCCGAGATGTCGAACGCACACTCAGTAAGAAAAAAAACAAAATTTTTATATTCGAAATTTAAACTAGTCGATAACATGTTTCATTTTAATTTCCTTACCTGCGTATAATTTTTGACGTCTTTTTAATGTTTAATCTTCAAAAATCTATTATAACTGTTATATTATGCATTTATTTTGGTAAAAGACTTGTATAAAATGATAAAAGACATATGTAAGTTGTTGGCGAGAGCCCGCGCCCACCAGACCGCAATACAAATTAATTCCAAATTTAAATTTAAAAACGATCAACTTTTTTTTAAATACGTACACTATCTGTATGTCGCCAGACATTTGTTGTTTAAAAAAGGTTATTTTGTGTAAGTTTGTACAGAAATAATAGGATGGGACAATTTGCAAAGAGAATTTAGATGTTAAAAAACATTCCGTTTAGAATGTTAATAGATTTTTTTTTAATTAATATAAATATTTTTCGCATCGGGAACAAATGATTTTGTTGTTTAATCTTATTTTTAACGTTAGTTAATTTTTAAGTGGCTTTATTTTAAATAACCCTATATATTATAATATTATATTGAGATGTTATACATGTCATTGTTTTGTGCAAAGTGTTTGGGGTTCGATGCCCGGTTAAAGAGAGTTGCGACTGATATGTAGTAAATGCCGGGTACACTCGGCCGGTCTGTACAAATGGTATACGCCGCCTTAATGTTATCTCCAGTGATCTCCGCAGACGACAACTTCCACATCTAAAGTTCCAGGCAATTAAATTGCAAAACTACTTTTTGTATACGTTTTACTTACATCCGCGAATTTCTGGTGTTATCAGGTCATTCACCCCGGTCCTGAGGTTAAGTTCCAACCCTCCTTTCGTCGAGATCACTGGTCTATTAGTGAATCGTTATTACTGTATATTGTTCATTCATTTTTCCACATATTTTTAAGTATTTTAGTTATAAAAGTAGTGTAATTTTGAATTATAGGTAGGCGGTAGTAATTCTTTAATATTTTGTTAATTTTTTTTTCGTATTTGTAATAAATTTCTTAAGGGTTAGGATAATCTCGAGCGGTCCTCGGCTGTTCCAGGAACAAAAGACAATGAGGGAAGTTGCATTTTTTACTAAACATACCTAATTTAAGATTCCGAGAGACCATCTTGGTCTCGCTTAATACCTACTAGAGATCATTTAAAAGACATTGCCAGATCTTATTTGTAAGCATTAAACACATGTTGTTTGTTTGTGTGTGTGTATATTGCGCGTGTGTGCGCTAAGGTTCACACATTTGTATTGTAAGCTTCACCTAATTGTTTTTCTTCTATATCTATGTATGTCTAGAAGATTAATTTTTAAACAAATTATTGTACTTTTATAACAGTAATTAATATAATAGAATTATCGCGATTCGGGGAGATTTTGTTTGAAAGTTCTCAGAGGCGGTTATATGTACAAGAAAGCATTTAATTTTAGACATATTAAATATAATGTTATCTTTATTAAATATCAATCGGTAATTTCATTATTTCTGAACGCTTATTTGACATCACACCTACTGGGGAACATTTATTTAAATGTTGCTATATATATATTATTTGTGATTTCATGATTTAGGAAAGGACCAATGTATCAGAGCTGACAGATCAAATTATTATATTGTTAATTGTTGAGTACAAGTTATAATTGGATATTTTATTTCAATATACTACTCGCCCTTTGATTTTTGTTTTTGTTTTCCTTTAGTTTATATTATTTTGTTTCAGCGACTCAATGACTTAACTCCTCAGTAAAGCAGTTCATATTCAAAATTAAATTGGCTATTATTGAATCTAGTCAAATAGAGCATAAAATTAAGCTTAATTCGACTGACATTTTTAAAATTAACGTCCAAAGTCGCGATTGATTTGATTTGTGGAATTGCACTGTATGTAGGCGTCTCTTGTATCTAATATATAGTAGAATCATTTGAGGTGACATTTTTTCTTATGTATTGACTTTTAACTATAAGATCTTTATCTTGCGTCACTTCTAAGGACGTGGCGTACTGTGCGAGGATATTTGAAACCTGTATACAATAAATTTCTTTCATTTGTTGAAATTTATTTTGTTTTATTTTAATCCTATATTTAATGTTGGTGTAGTGGTTAGTGAGCCTGACGGTTGAACCAAAGCTTGTGGGTTCGATTCCCACGAGGGACAATACTTTTTGTGATCCACAGATTGTTTTTTTCGAGTCTGGGTGTAAGTACTTTTAAGCCCCGATGCGATGATTTTAAGATGCGAGAGTTGTTTTAAAAACAATAAAAATATTTATAAATATTATATTGCCATTGGTTGATTGACGCACAATAAACCGCTTCATAACCTCGAGACCTAATTTTAAAATCGCTCCACTAATTTGACATTTCCTTTGCCAACTGTTGAAAAATAAAAACTACCAACATAATGATAACCGCAAACAACATACATCCTATGAAAACTTTTTGGTTTAAGTTCCGTTGGTATATTTTGAATTTCGAATAGCTTCGGGCCAATGGCACTTGCACTCAAGGCCGTGTATACAATATAAACATGGCGTCAAGTAAATTTGTGCTGCTTCAAATAATAACCCGTTCCCGAGCTGGTTTATATTTACGATTATAGGAATCCAAACTATTTACTACATGACCTTAGCGTTCATTTTATTATTTTATTAATGAATTTATGATTATTTTATATATATTGACATAATATAATTTATTGTATCTCAATTATAACTTATAATCAGTAATCTTATTAAACTTCAGTGTAGCTTTTATATTGATATTATATCATGGTAGCGCCATCTATCATTTGCAAAACAAAATTAACTTCTTATCAAAACTTTTAAAAATATTTATTGTACTAATAATTTTTAATTATAAATTAATAAAATATGCGAGAAAAAACTTAACATTTGTTTGGATTTTAATAAAAACAAAAAAGCATTGTTACATCATAATCAAAGCAAACCAAATCACAAATAAAGATTTTAAGTAAATCAACTATTAACAAATATGGCACATTACATTATAATTTATATACAATGACAATGTACCATCAGAAAAGGTTTATTTCTCCCGCCATAAAAAGAAAACTGCGCTTGAGCACCGAACGAAAACGAAAACAGCCGAATGTAACCATGACCTTACTCGCTACTTATGTGTGCGTCTGTGTAATTCGGGTACTTTGACTGGCTGTTGTTTCCTTTTTGTGGTTCCAAAGATTATAGAACAACTTCTATCAATCTTTATTTTTATATTACAATGTATAAAGATATTGTTGGGTAGTTTGGAAACAATATACATAAGTTTCGTGTTATCATTTTGCATTCAGAAATCTTTATACAGGTAGACGCCGCTTATTGTGATCACTTTTAGCCAGTCCGTTTCGATAACAATAACCGAATGATAACATTATGCGGATGGTACTTTTTCATGCTTGTTGGGGGATTTAAGTACATATTAAGTTTAATAATAAGAAATTCAATTGTTTGCTCAAATTCCCTATTTATTTACACTATTAAAAATATTCTAACATAAGATTCATTTGAAATATCGATCTAATGTTGTTTGACACATGTTTCCATTCATAATCATTTGAATATAATTCTCAAAATAGTATAATTTTTCGAAGTTTGTTGCTCGGTGTCGTATCGAATCATCGTATCGTCTTCTAAATCGATAATAATAAGCGACTTTTGATCACAATAAGCGACTTTTTTCAAATGTATTGCTAAGGAGAAATTTGGGACCGACCATTTTCGATAACAATAGCCGGCTGATAACATTAACCGGGATCACAATAAGCGGCGTCCACTGTATTTAACATGTTTTGACATTTACGGTCAAGGGCGTTAACAAAAATATTGATCATAAATTAAGTTTTTAAGTTATGTGAATGAGAATTTTATCAAAGCAATTCTGTGAGTTTGTATTCTTTGACGAGCAATTCGGATACTTTTCGTACAGAGCATTGCACATGCACACAGTATGCATGTGTGTATATTTTTCAGTTGGGCAATGCACTCTGGCACAATAGCACTGACCTTGGCCACGCAGCTGCGTGGACGTTGCCGCCAATTTAGCATGGGCGCTCGGAATTCGGTGATGTTCTTATTTTAAATTTCACTTTTTAAATCACTGGCTGAAAAAAAATCGTTTTGTTTATGCTTCAGTGTTGTAAATAAGTTAGCTACTAGATTGATTATTGTTTTATTTTTAATTACTGCCATAGTGAAAATTGTTTTGTTAACTTATGCTTACATTATTGTAAAGGGCAAAAAAGTTATTAAATCTGTGAAGACCTTTAAAGTTAAACTATAGTTAACTTTATACATTTTTGATTTACTTTATTAAAGTTTCGTCTAGGTTTATTTTATTTTTTAAGAAAAGAAGCATTAAGATTTTTTTATAGTTTTATTATTCGGTTGGCATATATACTTCTATTAATATACATATATTTATAGAAGTAATGTTTAATTTTGACCTTTAATATTTTCAATTAGAATTATAACGATAATTTTATCACCTATTAAGTACAATTACAAGCTAACAAAAAACATGGGATCACCTGTCACTGTCGCGTGACATTTGGGATAATTGATTCTATTTTTAAATATTTTAAACGTTTATAACACCAAGAAGGTATGTTTAATCTTTGCCGGTTAGAATTTTATCATACCCTATTGTTGATAAACTTCTGGTGAATGACCTTATCAAGTTTGAATAGTCTCATTCATTTCAGTTCCCAATTCTCGATTTTAACTTAGACATGTTAAAGAATTATACTAGTTGAATATTTGTTCAGATTTCCTTCGTAATCATAAAAAATACCAATTTAATTTTAATTACTGTAATTTAAATATTAATATCTAGGTACGGAACAGTTTTAATAATAATGTCCAAAACTAATGCTAGAACGACCCCTAGCCTCCTAGGGGTAAAAGGGGAGGGGTCCGACATAAAGAGATTTCCACTAACAAAAGAGAATTGTAGCAATTTCCGTGATGTTTTCTTAAAAACATTGTTTTGTTTTAAAACAAAACTTCTTATTTTTTTGATTACTTTTATTATCACTTTCGTGGTCTGTTTTTGGTTGGATTTGTGCTATTGTTAATAATCTGTCAAACGAAAATGAAATAATGTTTATTTTTAAACAAACTTGAATCTATTTTTTTTTTGTTATTTCGCCTTTAAAAGTTTGTTCCTTTTAATTCCTTGTACTTTGACTAAAAAAAAATATATTTGGCAAAATTCGATATTTAAAACTAATGGTAACTTTACATACCTACAAAATATAAATGCACCTGTGTCATACCCATTTACCACCAACGATTTCAGCCCCTTGAAATCATGTAAGAGACTCGAACCAGGGACTCTTGGATACCATAAATTCTTCCACCAACGTTCTACATTCTGGAAGGACAGGAAGTTTAATAATGTTTTTGGAATTGTTAATCAGGTAATTAATTATTTTTATTGAAAATACCAAATTGAATAAATAATGATAATAGACCTTATTCATTAAATAAATCACTAAATTATTTATTTTAGTTTATTTTTATTCGGGATCTTTTGCGTTTTGTTAAGAAATAATTATATTTTTAAATTCAACAAAACAACTAGATATTTTTTCTAAATACATATTTTACAAATTATTTTTATTTACAGGGCCATAACATATTTTAAACCATTGATTCATATTTAATAAACTAATTGAGATAAAAGTAGTTATTACTTTACATTATGAGTTAACTACATACTTACATACTAATGTATTTTTAAAAACAGATTATCTATCAATAGGGCTTGGCAGCGCCATCTCTTATCATAACTTTGAAGACATTGTCGAGTATTTTTAACGGAACAAACAATATAGGTATACCGAATTAAGTGTAGTTTAAAATGTACTAATTAAATATTAATAATATTTTGATTATGTTAACAAATAAAATCATGTTAAGATTTAGTAATAGAAATCCTTAACAAAATTGTTTCGATTTCTAAATCATATCGATATATCGATGATATCAGTTATCTAAAACATAGTACTCTGTGATCTAAAACAACAGAAAGAAACTCTTGAAATAAAGTTGAAAAATTAGTGCCATCTAGTTTGTTATCAAGCGTTTATAACGTCTATAAAATTGCAGAGATGTCGCTTTTTTAAAACAAGTAAAACTATATTTTGTTATTACAATAAAAATAGCATGCCTACTAAAAATAATACCCTGCAAGTACGGTTTTAAAAATATATTTTTTATAAAAATAAATATAGTATATTATAATAGAAAAGAATATTAAATTAATTCTTAAATCTTTTTGTGTTTTATCTGTGTTTAACTTAGATATTTTTATAGCAACTCGGAAATGTCAAAGTAGGTGTTTCCGAAGGTGCTGCCATATATAATTATTACCCGTTTTTTTGTCAAGTATTGGAAATATCGAATAATAATTTAATTTATTTTTTGTAGTGGCCTACATCCATTTAATAACTAAAGATAACTTTAGTTTTACAAGATATAATATTATATTATTCTTTTAATAAGTAAAAACAAACATTTTACTTAAGAGTTTTTATTTTATAACAATGTTTTTATTTCAATAACAATCATGGGACAAACGGGGTATTTCTTTTGATATAAGGCCGGGGAAAAAATATTCCAAATCTGACAACACCACGTCTAGTACCGTACTGATTCTACACGACGCACGATCGCTTTTAAAACGTCCGCGAATCTAACAAAACTCGTTGAAAATGCATTCATCAAAATGGTAGAATCACTGCAAATGTTTCTATTTCTTTTCAAATCAAAATACAGACGAAAATATTCGTGGTTTTCACCGTTCCTATGTTCAGTGCTTATAGTGTTATTGTTTTGTCATGGTGTACTATCTAGGTGTGAACATAACTGTATTAACGGTGTGTGCAACAATGATACTTGCGTGTGTTATGAGGGCTGGCAGGGCCCCCAGTGCCAGCATTGCGGCGGGAAAATAAAGTGAGTACATTTGAACTTTTAATTCAAGAATTCCGTATACCAGTTCACTGACCTATTTGACAGACGGCATGTCATCAAGTATGTTGCAAAAACATCGATATAGGATTATCCAATTATACTCTTGGGCTTCTTTATTTGATCCTGACATACTGTTGAAGGTCGCTTGCATTTAATAAGCCTGGCTGCAATGATTATAGCACAAAACTGGAGACATTTTTATAAGAAAGTTATTGTTGCTAGAGTTCCAATAAAATTGTTATTGTTGAACTGTATATTTATGTAGTTTCTGTACTCAAATAATAATCTGAAACCTGTTCTTTGATATTTATTGTCATCTCTTTGGCCTTAATGACTTTTTGAGTCATCACACTTGTCATAAATATTTAATCTAATTAGTTTTAGTACCATCTTCAATTACAAAAACTATGTTTACTGTTGTTCTATAAAAAAAGAAAGTTTAATTTATTCATTATTAAAATGTATTTTATCTTAATTCACAGGGCATTTTAAAAATATACATATTATTAGTGACTTGGCCACAGTAATAAAATATTAAGAATATATTGACCTTTCTGTGTTCTGGTATATATTTTTAAAAAGAAATGTAAGTTCAACCTTTTGAACAATATAAAATGTATGCACCTTTTAAGCCGGACTTGCACATGTAATAAGTGAACAATCCAATTAAAGTACCCACCTTTGAATAGTGAACATCATTTATAGCTGTAACCTGGGGCAATCTTGATTGAAGAATGCCATAGTTGTAAATTTTTATTAAATCTTAAAGAGAATCATAAACATGTATGACCAACCACTTGAGGCTATTATTCTTTATGTTGTGTTTTTATTCATTAAATCTTTTTGTATGCGATATAAGGTTTTATTGATAAATACTTTTTTATTGATTATCAATTATTATTATTCTATTCTTGAAAATTTATTCCCTGCTGAAACATTTCTCAAAGTTTAATTGTACATAAGCAATAGAATTTCATTTACATATAATATAAGTAAGTAAACAAAATTAAAATATGCTTTAAAATACTCTTTTATAAAGAATATTGTTTTTATATAAAAAAAACTATATCCTACATATCATAGTCAATGGTAAATATCTTTTTAATTAATACAAAACCAGGAAAATTATGTTTGGAATTATTTTAACCAATATATATATAAAGCAATTAAATGTTATTTATTAGACTTTTATGAGTATATTTTGCTGTAAAAGGTCAAAAGACCTGTAACCTGTTTATCAAAGAGGATGTATATTATTTAGTTTCTTAAAAAAATATTTTAACCATTTCTTGAAATTCTGCTTGAGTATAAAATTATTATGTTTCTTTGATTAATAAGTGCAATTTCTTATCTGTTAAATCCAATACAATATCTGTGCCATTCTATTTCCTATCAATTCCTATATATCAGTGAATCCATGGATTGCTAAGAAGCTTCGTCTCTCGCAACAACACCGCTGACTAAAGCTAGTTGCATGTGTACTATACTCTTATTAATTAATATTTTGTCACTATCCTTTAATATTTTTATATATTGATAATATCACCTAACTCTATTTTTATATTTTTGATAATGTTATCAAGTTTGCATTCAATGTAATATGATAAAATCAGTGCCTGTTTTGAAAGGACCTTATCAAGTAATCTACACCATTGAGTGTCATTAAATTATAAATAACAATAAAACAACTATTGTATGGATTATGTTGTTAAACTTGACAATGACATTGGGCTTTGATTTTTCAATTAGATTAACATATAATACATATATTTAAAAGGCCAATAAAAGTAGTTGTTACATCTAGTATTACAGACTCTTTAACCATAGTTTTAAAAATGTTTGAATATCATTCAAAATGAATGGATTATGATAAAATTTGGTTTGTTTTTTACCTGGTATATAAATCCTTATATTTAAATTTAATTTATTTAAATTTTTATTTAAAATATACTGATGTTACTATATAATTACAATACTGCTTCAGTCGAATTCGTACCAAGTGTTATACAATATTGTTAACCCCATATCAGTTATTGGTATATTTTAAAATTAAATATTTAATTAATTTAAATTTGAAAAGACAAGTAGTTAGCTTATCATTTATAGTCATTTATACATAATGATTCAGATTTCTATCAATTCAAATCAATAACCATTCCATATCCAATTTTTATTACTAAAGATTGAAATTACTATCTGCTTCTTGTATTCAAGATTATATTACATTGCTAATAAATGACTTGCGTTTATGCCATCAAATATTTATTTTCATAACAGTAAATTGATTATTAATTTGGATAACAAAATAATCCTAATCTATAGATTATTCTTAATTACATGTACTTATTTCAGATTAACAGCACCATCAGGTATTATAACCGACGGTCCGGGCAACTATAGCGTGAGTACGCAGTGTTCGTGGCTCATAACACCCCCACGCGTGGGACCCACGCCGCCCACACTGCGCGTGCGACTCGAGAGCTTTGCCACTGAGTGTGGGTGGGATCACTTATATGTTTATGATGGTGACAGTGTCCGGGCCGAGAAACTATTGGCTGTGTTTAGGTAAGTGTTTGAAATATGATATGTTATTAAGATATGAATAATATTAGATTCTATACTTTAAGACTTTATTCATATATTCATATGAATAAAGTCTTTATGACTCCTGTCTGTTTTGGTGCATTTTTATTCAATATTTATTTCAATTAATAATTCTAAAGCTGTTATTTTACTGGCGTCTAAATTATATTCAGTTTACAGGCATATATTTATGAACTCGTGTCTTTTAACTTGAAAACGATCTTAATAAAAAATCGTCTACGGTGTTTACATGAGTTATGTGTGCTTGCGCGCGTGTGTGTGTGCTATATTTTTATTATACATGACATAATTTTGATTCTAGTGGTATGTTAGACAACCGGGAGTCGAACTGGACTCGTCAGGTGATAGCTCGCTCTGGCAGCGTGTTGCTTCATTTCTTCTCAGACGACGCGTACGCAATGGAAGGATTTAATCTTACGTACGCTGCATATTCCTGTCCTTCGAACGATCATCGAACTAATTGTTCAGGTATTTATTATAATTATTATTTAATTTATAGCAAGAAATAAAATGCATTTATACATTGGATGAGAAGTAAAGGGATAAGTGCTAAGTCGCGATTAGAAGCTCACCAGACGTCTACGTAGGGCTTCGAAGGATTACTCCTGTCTTGCCGTTGCCTACAATCTCACATTTAAAAGCTTTAGTTTAAAACATTAGAAGAAATTGTTTTGTAAATTAATTTAAAACGAATTAAAATAATTATTTTAATAATTTTCAATAATTCATTGAACTTTGCGTTTAATTGGAAATATATTTTAATCCAATGTTTTAAATGATTTGCAAAACAAGGAGAGGGAAAGACGAGATTTAGACAAAAGCACGTTATTTTTTTTATTTTATTTTTTTGTTTCGAGCTAAAAGTTTAGGTTGTATACAAAACGCATTAACGATGTTTGTGGGGACAAAACGCATTAACTATCCAAGACATGGGGCTGGATTTTTGTATTTTAATAGGTACGGAGTAAAAAATAAAATTAAAGCTTAAAATACCCGTGACGAACTAAGGATATTTTAAATTAATATAAAATGAAAAAGAAAATACTTATATATATTTTAAAATTTTCTATAAGCTATAGCAGATAGGTGTTTTCAAAAAACTAAGAAAATACTATTTAAAAATATAATGGAATGGACTTAGAGAAATAATTTTCAACTTTTTTCTTTAAAACTCAGTGTGTCATTAACTTAATAGGTAGAACGTGATCCCATAGATATAGTTTATAACTCAAAGAAAATTATCTAAGTTTGTACCACAAACTTTTCTATCGACCAAAATTCATTAATATATAAATTATTTTATAATGATCATGAATCGTGTCAGCAAAATAAAATAGACGGTGTAGATTTTTAGCTAAGAGTATCTAGGTTCGAATTTCAGATGTGACATATATCTATACGACCTTTCCACATTGATAGAAAATAGGTGTGTACTTCACTACTACTACTTTTTTATGGAAATATTCTAATTAATTATAGGAACTATACTAACATTCTATCATATAATACTAGCTGTTTCCTGTTGCTTCGTCCGTCTTTCGGATAATTACGTCAGAACTGTTATAAATAAATTGAATCAGATTGTATAAGTTTTTTATATTTTCTGTTTAATATTATTAACTAGTATGTAGTATGTCAACAATATTATAATGTAATAATCTAACTAAATCCTTCCTGAGGGTCGAACTATCTGATGAGATTTGTAAAAATCTGGCTTATTTTTTATGAATAGCGCTTTTAATCATTAATGATATAAAAACTGAATTGATATAGTAGTAAATCATTCCAGATCACGGCGAGTGTGAGGAAGGCTCGTGCCGCTGTGAGCCGGAGTGGGTAGGCGTGGCCTGCGACCAGCCGATGTGTCCTAGTAAGTATTATATTAAGCTAATAACAATGATATAATACTTAATGAAAAGACATTTACTATTTAATACAATTTATATTCAATAGTCTTTCAAATACATTCTAATACTATACAGCCTACAGGGTTATTTGTAATTAGTTGGCCACCTCTTGCAGGCAGCCTCTCTACATCAATCCCAACAACATTTGTTCAACAACTTTTTAAAATTAATAGTTTTTTAAAATTCAAATTTTTCCATACAAAATTTATTTGTTGTCTCTGACGTGGAATTACCTTTAAGCGTATGACGCCCGAGCGTTGACCTTTTAAGTAATTCTTACAAAATACAGAGTAATAAGTAAAAGAGGGAGCCAACATTTCTTATGTTTTATTTTTTTTGTGTTTTTATCAAGATTTGTAAAAAGTCGTTGAACAAATGTTGCTGGGATTGATGTAGAGAGGCTGCCTGCAGGTGGCCAATAAATTACAAATAACCCTGTATAACTAAATATTCTGTATTTCAAGCGTCGACCTGTTCTCACTAATATCGAACTAATGAATCATGTTGGTTGTATGGGCGACTTCCTCAAATATTTATTTTATTCTGTGTATAGTATTTTTTGTTAGCGACAACAGAAATACATCACCTGTATAATTTCAACTGTTTAGCTATCACGGTTCATGTCAGCCTGGAGACAGACAGTCTTAGTAATAGGGTTAAAGTACCCTAAGGTTACGAAACCCTAAAAAACCTCTGTTTCATATCAGACGATTGCAATGCAAAGTACGGCGCCGGCTTCTGTTCTTCGACCGGCTGTGAGTGCACGCCGTCGCGGACAGGGCCAGACTGCAGCCGGGACGCGCTTTTATCTGGTTGGGGGTGGGCGTGGCGCGAGGAGGGAGAGGGGGGCGAGCGGCCTGCGGGCACCCCACCACCTGCAGCTGGACACGCGCTGATCAACTACGGGGACGACCTGCTGAGGGTCGGGGGGGAGATGTTCCAGGATGCAGCCTTTCTATATAGGTAAGAGTGCGTATAGAGACGTAACGCTCACTGTGCTGTTAATGTTGTAGTTACGTCCTATTTATGGTGCTGTTTTAAAAACTATTTCTTTATTTTATCTAATAATCTTTATATTTAAATTCAATTTCCCAAATTGTTAGGTATAGGTAATAATATTATACATATATATGTATATTACATATATATATACATAACGAGTGCTACGAACGTACCCCAGATACCAGCCAGCCCGTCGCAAGTGGGAGGTCGTGGAGCCCCGCGGGGAGGCGCCCCTGGCTCGGTTCGCGCACACTGCCGTGGTGTATGGGGAGGAGATCATCGTGTACGGGGGCGTGGTCGCCGCCGATGAGCCTGAGAGGGGGTAAAAGAATATTTTAGATTTGTAAATTTGTTACCCTTGTTTAGGATTTTCAAAACTCGTATAGATGTCGCCTCTCCCTACAAGTTTAGTACGATTTTATATAAAATGCTATATTCATTTGGGGGATTTATAACACGGTATCTCAGATGACAGAGACAGGGACGGTTAAGTCCTGACCGTGTTTATAAATTTTCATCACCAATTGTTTTTTTTATAATTGTCACTCTAATATGTATTTCCTTAGCGGCGGGCTGGTAGGGGCGGAGGGCCGCGCCGGGCTCGTCAGTAACGAGCTGTGGGTGGGTCACGTGGGGGGGCCGGGGGGTGGGGTCGGCTGGAGGAACGCGACCCCCCGCTCCTGCTCGCCGCACCACGTGCCCGCCTTCGAACGTTGCGGTCAGTGGGGGTGATGATAGAGTTATTGTTGATACGGATCTTATGGAATATATTTATGGGGAATATTTTAAATAGTTATTAAAAATTTTGTTATAGATTTTTTTTTATATTGTATTGTATAACAAAGTTATAACTGCAAAATTATATATCGCATTCATAATATTACATTTAAATATGTAAAAAAAAAATGTATAATAAATAAAATTAATATATAATTTTTATTTACGACAATTGTAGTGTTTATCTAAAGCTGTTATAATCCAGGCGGTCTCCACCTGTCTGGTCACACGGCTGTGTTGGTACACATTGGGCCAACTCAGAAACCAGTCATGTTGGTGTTCTTCGGACACTCGCCGCACTATGGCTACTTGCATTTAGTGCAGGTTAGTGTCAGCTGGTATTAAGTGCTTGTGTATACTGTGCTAGTAATAGCAGCATACATAATAATATTACAGTAGTAGTATCCTAATTGTTTAGGGTTATGTTATTTCGTAAAATAATCGTATTGTTATATGGATAATTTGTAACTCATTTCATAATTAAAACTTAATTTAATACTCTTAATAATCAAAGGTCGAACCCCGTTTTTCTATACTTGTGACCTACTCCTTTGAAACATTCCTCTGCAACCCCAACCCCAGGAGTACTACATCGATGAGGGTGCATGGTCGCTGGCGGCCACGCGCGGAGCCCCGGCCCGCGGGGGGTTCGCCCACTCCGCTGCGTGGGACGCGCTCAGCGGACGAGTGTACCTGCACGCGGGCCTCGTGTCGGAGTCGGAGTCCACGCAGGTGAGTTGTATGAGGGAGGAAGGGGGAAGAGGGCTCTGTTATATGTGCAATGTTTTGCAGTATATATGAGATGACCGTTTTATATGAGATGTGTGTCACAGTTCTTTGTGTGTGTGTTTGTTTAGCTTGACAATTTGTTTTTTGTTGTTAAATTGTGATTTGAAAATTGGATACCTAAATTTTAAATATTCTTCATAAAATAGTGTTTAAAAATAAAATTTGAATTAAACTAAATTTTTTGCCCAGGCTCCGTCTGCTGCGTTGTACGAATACGAAGTCGAAGCTAAAATATGGCGTCCCCTGCCATCCGCGCCTACGCCTAGATATTTACATTCCGCCATTTTTATTTCTCCTGGTACGTATTTATTTACGAGCTAATAAACAATACATTTTAAAGAATACTTGAAGTAGCTAATAAACAATACATTTTAAAGAATGCTAAAAGTACACATATTATCAATTATATTCAACATTATTTCATACTAAGACATTTACAAACCCACACAGGTATCATGTTAGTGTTCGGTGGCAACGCACACAACGACAGTGCTGCAGCCGCGCTCACGGCTACGGGCGCCTCACAGTGCTACGCGTCCAGCGCGCTCCTTTACAATGCACGGTAAGTGCTACGTCGTGCTACGAAGACGTAGCTCTGCAATATGTTAGTACTTACTTTGTGTCCATTATTAATTTGTACCGCATTAGGTGAGCGAGCGCTACGTTGTAGCCATACAAACAGCTACTATTTTGGGTTCAGTTTTTTTTTCATTATGTCAATAGATTTTGATTCGTAGAGTGTATAATCATTCTTTGTTTAGAATTAACTATTTTGAAACCCGTCATAATTTTCGTAACGTCAAAACTCGAACTAGGGATACAGCACTTACGCTACTACCCTCGGTCAGTGTATGACGGTTGACCGCTATAATGTAGAAAGTGCGATAAATTTGTATGTTCTAAGAGCGTTACGAAGTGCAATAGTCAATACTAAGTTCTTTATTAGAAATTATGAAATGAAAACTGTGTGATATAAATGTCGTAGATGTCGTTCGTGGCTGCCGGCGAGTGGTGCGGCGGGTTCGTCCCGCGCGGGTCACGCGGCCGCCCTGCTGCCGGGGAGGAGACCCACTGTCATTGTGCATGGCGGGTGAGAATACGTTATCAAGGCTGCATTTTAAAATAAATAAAAAAAGGAAAAAATATCAACAGAGGCAAGACTCGAACCTGCTTCCTCTGAGCCACTGTAACATAACCCAATTTGAGATATTGTTTTTTTTTATTTTGTAAGTCATTGAATTCATACATATCATTTAAGAAAATCTTTTAAGTTAATAAGGGGACTTTCTGAATAATCATTACATAAATTTGCATAGTTTAGTAAAAAATATGTCTTATGTTCTATAAAAAAAAAAATATTAAATAAAATATGTATATTGATTGTAGTTTCGACGGGCGTCTCCGGTCGGACGCGCTGTCGTTCGAGGCAGGCGTCAAGTGCTCCTCCCACAAGGACGAGGCGTCGTGTGTGAGGAGCGCCACACACGCCGTCGCCTGCCTCTGGAAACTGAGAGAGAAGATCTGTGTCGGGGTCAGTGGATACTATACTTGTAATATTGCTTCTAACAAAATTATTAATACTCTAAGCTCGATGTTATAACATTTATTTTATTAAATACATACTATGAAAAATTTTTTATAAATGACATCCCTAACGGTGTCTAATAGGACTTGGTAGTTTATATGAAATAAATAGCGGATGATATTATCAGTGGGTCTATTGTAAAGAAGATATTTTTGTGTCCTAGAGAATAATTAATAATATTAATATTGATCAATATATTTGCAGATAAAAGAAGTTGGTTGGAACGATTCATTTGATGACTCCGTTAAAGCCTGCCTCGTCGAGCCAGTACAAGGTAAGTCTTAAATAAAGTATCAATATTATTGTATAACAAGACATAAGTTCATTTAAAGGATATAAAATGCATGCAACTGTAAAATTTATGAATATTGCAATTAATTTGAGTTACAAGTAATATAAGTATATATTTAAAAATATAACCACGAAATATTATCTAACCCCAAACACAAACTGGACGCAATTTCATCTTATGCCAAAAAAAATGGTCTATAATATGATACATATTTTCTGTATAAATTCGAAATAAGAATGATTAAATATTAAGAAATAAGACCGCAATAAAAAAACGCAATTTGAAACGGATACCTATCTGTTTAACGACCAAACATCCACCAACATGGCCCAACCTTCACTAACATGATCCAATGCAGACGAGACGCGCTGCGCAGTGTCGACGTGCGAGTCGTGCGCGGCGCTGGGCTGCGCGTGGTGCGGGACCTGCCTGCCCAGCGCGCACCACTGCCTGCGCGCCAAGACTGCGCATGCGCTGGTGATATATACTACCATTAAATACCTATTAAGTAGAGCTATGCTATCTATCAGTACGCTGTTATAATAATAACTTTTTATAATCACATATCTATAATAATGTAAATTTAAAAATGCGATAAATCGATTTGATTTATAATAAAGATTCGCGATGACAGGGGTATAAAGCCGCTAGCGTAAAACAATATGTAATATATCTTACATATTTTTGAGAACGAATTTCTGAAACCAAAAAAATCATATTTAAAATGTCATAGATATTGTGTGTCCCGAACACTGTACACAGTACACTGCCCGTGTCCCCAGACATTCCTGTCGGTGTCGGAGTGTCCCCCGGGCGGCGCGTCGTGTTCGCGGTACCACTCGTGCGCCGCGTGTCACGCACACCTGCATCGACACCCACACGTGCGTATACACATACAGGCTGCTCTTTTTATTATCAACGTTTTCTTTTTATATGCATAGTGTTGTTGTTATTGTACTTATAATATGATAATGTTTTTTGTATAACTCTTAATCACAGGGTTCAGAAAAGTTAGGTCAGCGAGCGTGTTACTGGGACTACGATACAGTCAAGTGCCGACCTGCTAACTCCTCAACGGATATTAGGTAAGTGACAGAAATACACTGCATGAAGTTTTTTTTATCTCAAGGAAAACACTAAATTAAATATAAATGAAACAAAACTATTCTTGAAGAAAAATTACACTCTTTTAGAGCTATCAGATTCATAAAGTTACAAAAACACTTTTTATAAGGGTTGACCTTATTTACAATAAAATATGTCTGTCCATAATAATCTTACCTAAAAATTACGAGTATTAAGATTGTTGAAAAGGTTATTCGTTATTTAAATTCGGTTATTTAAATTTAAATTAAAATAGTTATTCCCTCATTATCATGTTATATACGAAATATATATTAGTATAATATAATAACATCGAACAAGCGCTATTAATAATCTATATTTATATTTTTAATAACATTTGTTTGATGCACTGCAATATTGAATATTATGTCGCATCTATATTTCAAGTCATATCCAGTGGCTTAGGTTGTACATTAAATGTCACATGGTCACCGACATGTTTTATAAAATATAAAAAAAGGGTTGTCAAATATATTTCAACAATTTAATACAGAAATGTAGCGGCGACATCGTCAGGGGCATGTAGCGCGGCGTGTGCCACGTTCAGTACGTGCGCTAACTGTACCGCCGAGGAGTGCATCTGGTGTGCGTCGGCGGGACGATGCGTCGATAAGGTAGTGTGAAGCGGACTTTATTACGTCCGTGTGTTATTGGCTTTATTGGAATCCATTGCAAGCTTAATTTGTATGTGGTGTGTGACAGTCTTATCCGTACAATTGACTGTAATACTAATGATATTAAAGTAACAGTTATAACATAATTATGATAAAACTAAAATACAGAAAACCATGACCCGAAAGAGGAACGAACTTTAAAACAAGAAATAAATAACCAATGAAATAATAGAGATTGGTTGTCAGTATACAGGCACCATAACTTATATAAGATTAGTTTCAATATTAAAATACGTTGATTATGTAAATGTAGCTTAAAGCATCGAGTTCCAAGGCCTTAAAACATAAAACGTAGTTTTAATGTTAGTTTCCTCGTAACAGAACGCGTACGGCGCTTCGTTCCCGCTGGGCGGATGCCGCGCATGGTCGACGAGTGGCTGCGCAGGTCCAGGGCCCGGCGGGGCGGCGGGGGGCCTCGCTTTAGCGGGGGGATGCGGAGCGCATCCCTCTTGCCACTCGTGCCTGGCCGAACCGGCGTGCGGGTGGTGCGACGACGGCTTGGGAGGGGGGCGGGGGACCTGCCTGCCAGGAAGCGACCGACACCCCCACCACCCGCAGGTGTGCCCGCGACGACGGTGAGTGGAATATTGTCTCTTAGGTTTGCTTTTTTGCGCTTTTTATTCTGTTTTAAAAGTTGGACACATCCTTATTTTTTAATTTTCATTTATTAAATGAAACATCTAGAGGTGATGTAATTATGGAAATAAAACGTCGTATGTCTGTAGAGATGCATTGTGTGCGACGAGCGGCAGTGGGTATTATAGGGTTGCCATTTATGTACTCAGTTGGCACTTTACGTCGTGTCCGCCGTGTCAGTGCAACGGTCACGCGGTGTGTGACGCCTCGTCGCGCTGCGTGCAGCCCTGCGGCGGCCGCGCGTTCGGTCCGCACTGCAACAGCTGCGCGCCCGTACACTGGGGCTCGCCGCTTAACGGAGGACTCTGCACACGTGAGTACACACATGGACACGTGCACGCACACTAAGCTGCCTGCCGTAGGCTAATGTACGTTACATTTAAAATTAAAAAAAATATTAAACAATATATATTTAACTCGATAGAGTGAAATTTTATTTTATGTTCAATGAAGATTTTATAAAAAATATATATCAATACATATTACATTATTTAAAAAAACCATAATGAACCGCGTTTTATTGCTTATATATACAAAAAGAAATCCGAATCAACCAAACAAATTTATTTTATATCTCCTGAAAAAATAATTACTCGTTGATATAAACTATAAAAAGCTAATCGCATCAAACATCAACCCACACACAAATAAACACATACAAATTCTAATTAACACAGCAATGACTTCAAAAAATATTATATATAAAAAACAGCCTGTTGTACACGTCTGTATAATACAACACCTTGTACATTGTCGCAGCGTGTGAGTGTAACGGGCAGGCGGCGTCGTGTGCGGCCGACAGCGGGCGCTGCCACTGCAGTACTAAGGGGCTCGCCGGCGACCGCTGTGACAAGTGCGACAACACCAACCACTACCACTCGGACCTTTACAATAAGGGCTGCTACTGTTAGTTGCTTATTATTACATATTATATACATTTTTATTTTACTCTCAGAAAATTTAAATGGATCGTCATTTGGTTATTTAAAAAAAAATCGTTTTTAATGTGTCATGAAAATTACATATTTTTTTTTGACCGAGTTCAATTCCAGTACATGCCATGGTCAATCCCAAAAATCATGATTTATTTTAACCTCACCAAAAACTTCCAGACGACCTAGCAGTGGACTACCAGTTTACATTCAATCTATCAAAAAAGGAGGACCGCCATTTGTCGGCTATCAACTTCCGGAACGCTCCCGTCAAGCCGGATGTAGACGCGGACTTCAGTATCACATGTTCAGCGCATGCGCGAATGAATCTTACAGTTAGAACGAAGTCAGATCCCGAGAGGACACTCTTTAGTGATATTAATTGTACTAATTTTAGATACAAGTGAGTTTTTATAGTTTTAATTGTAGGGTTGTTACTATGAGTTTTTTTAAAACAAATTTTAGGAATGAAATTTGTGTCAGTCTTTCCGTTTATTCCATATATGTTTAACTTTACATGTAACGTTTTTTTTTTATTTTTTGAAACGACAACCCTACGTTTTAAAAGGTTTAATATGAAAATTTTATCCAACTATAAAGAAGCAAAAATAATGACTCTAAGGCCTTTCCTCCACAGATTCGCCAAGTCGGACCACGCGTTCGGAGTCGAGGACAACCTCACCTTAACAACCTTCTTCGTATATGTCTACGACTTCAGGCCGCCTCTGTGGATACAAATATCCTTCTCTCAATACCCAAAATTAAATTTACAACAGTTTTTTATAACATTTTCGTCATGTTTCTTGCTGTTGCTGCTAGTTGCGGCGGCCTTGTGGAAAATAAAACAGGTATGTATGGTCTTTCGTATGATTTGGTTAGTTGAGATTTCCTGTAATTCAGTATTGTTAATTTTGTTTCAGAAATACGATCTATATAGAAGAAGACAGCGTCTGTTCGTTGAGATGGAACAGATGGCGTCGCGACCCTTCAGCCAAGTGAGCATCGAGCTGGAGAGGGGGGGAGGAGGTGAGTCTAGAATAATATAAGACATGCACTTTTATAATTGTCAGGGTCAGAAATTTTATAAAATAGTATTTCCAATAATATTATAATGTATATTATTGTAAAATGCACGGAAAAAGTCTGCAAGTTGTAGTATTTTTTTTATTAAATAATATTTAAAAAAATTACGTTCAAGCTCTCACCGCTAACCGGTCGTCCAAAAAACTTTGATATACCTAAGTGTATTAGAGTACCTACTCGAATACTATATTCGGTCACGGTCAGACCAGATGACGCTGTGTTGTAGTAACTAAAAACCCCCATCCGTACAGAAGCAGGTGTCCCTGCCCCGGTGGCACTGGAGCCGTGTCGCTGGGGTCGCGCCGCCGTGCTGTCGCTGGTAGTCCGTCTGCCGGCGGGCGGGGCGGGACGTGCGCCGCCGCAGGGCGGACTCGCACTCGCTTCCGCACTCGTCACGCTGGGACACGCCCACCACGCGCACCACGACAGGTGACATGCACACAGACACATGCTCACTCACAGGGGTGCCTACACGCACACATAAAAATGCACACACAGACACACTCTCATAAGGGTACCCACACGCACACAGATACACAGACACACACGCACACATATAAACATGCACACGCATACACATTCACAGATACACAGACACACACGCACACATATAAACATGCACAGGCATACACATTCACAGATACACAGACGCGAACACACACACGCACGCATTCACGACAACCACACAAAAAGAAATATACAATTGTACAAAAATGTATTATATTCGAATATTCATTCTCATTCCTTTATTTTTCTTGTTTGTTTGCGTCAATGCTATAATGGATGCACTATATAAAGAATAATACGTAAAATGCTATTCGCTTCTTATTAGAATATCAAGTAAAAAAGACTTCCTTCGTATTTAAAGAGTTGTACTTGTGTTTCAGATGGAGGCAGCAATGTAAATAGGACATAAGTAAGTGTATATAGCAGGCTAGTGCATTGCTCAAACCCTGGACCTAACTAATACTCACGCTTAGTGCGTCATATATAGACATTATAAAAAAGACCGATTTTGTTAACGGCCTGTAACGTATAGCCAATGCGCTTACAATCGGTAGTGAATTCTCAATGCGCTTCCTTTATAAATGATTTAAATCAGGCTAGATTTTTTTTAACATAGTAATAAGATTTTAATTCGAAATTATTTAATAAATGCGAGGAATCACGTTATAGAATATAGATTAGTTGTACTTCCGAACGAGAGATTGCCAAATGCATTTATGCCAATAAAATGACACTTTTTTATTGATTATTAGACATTTTTATTAATATATCTTTTTTTTAAAGTAGAATGTAACATAAATAGGCATTTCACAAAATGTCACCACAATGAATTAGTTATTTTTAATTATAAAACTATTGTGTTTATCCTTAGCAATAAAAATAATAGACTTTTCTTTACCCATTGTTAATACAATGAATTATGTTTAATTAATTTTAATCGAAATATTTTTTAATATCAATTAAAAAAACAAAATCCCCTTAAATGTCACTGCCATTAATTTTTTTTCACTTCATATAATATAGAAATATTTCGATTAAACTATGTGATAAAAATCATCACAGTACGTACAAGACATACATACAGATAGCATTACATATTAATATAAATATATATGTAAATAGCTCGATACTATTTTTCATACGACTGATTGTATATCCTGTATAAAGTCTATCGTAAAGGCATTTGACGGTGTTGTGTATCATTGTAGTATCAAAATTAAATTTTATATTATTTTAATATTGGCAGGATTAAGATTTATTTTATAAAGTTGAGTGTTTTTATTTAAATGCTTCTTTTTGACCCTCCATTGCTATTTCTGATTAATTAGAACACAGAATTGAATTTATTTAAATTAAAAAATATTTTTACTAGCAGGAAAAATATATTTTTTTAAAGAATTGATTGTTTTGATTCAGGATATAAATAATTCTATCTTTCCCTATTTTTCTGAATAATTAGAACACAACACCATTAGTAACTTAGGTAATTATTTATATTGTATAGTATAGTTAGTGATAAAAAGTATTTTAAAAATAATTATCAAATATTCCTAATGAATTTTATTAGTCCTACTGCCTTCCTTGTGCTTTTTAGACGAGGCAGCATTTTTTAGCCAGTCATCTTTTTAATCTATTAGATATTATTTAATATTTTTTTTTATATTACCCGTGTTTAAATTAGTCAGCGGTTAATAATAGTAAATATGTAGTATTTTTTTATTTTGTACAAGTTTACACTTTAACAGCAACATGTATCACAGTAATTGATATCACATATATTTATTTTTTGTTTATTAATTCATCACAATATATACATGCTATATTCCTATATTATTTATTTAATGCAATTTATTTAATTTTTGCTTATTTATGAATTGTAGGTTTTTTTAAAGACTCATAGTTCTAGAATCAGATAATACTGCCCTTATAAGCAATGTTTTAAGGCAATAATTTGATAAATTAAATGACATTAAAATTCCAATAAATATATAATTTAATTTAAATAATGGTAGAATTTTTATCCTTTTTTTAACTTCTGTAAGATTAAATGTCAATGAATATAACTCAATTATGAATATTATTTTCAGTTTATTGATATTAATATTATTTTCAAATAACGTGCCAAATATTTCGATCCAGTTCATTATTTAAATATTTACAAGAGTCTGTTTGTATTTTTGTTTTTAAAATCTCATATTTAGGTCTTCATAGATACAAAAAGTATTATCTTTATTCGAATATAAAAAAAAATATCTCATTTACTAGATTCTAATTGTGTTGTATTTAGTTTTTATTGTATACAAAATTATTGATAATTTTTTCTTGTATAATGTTTTATACGTTTCGCTCACTATAGCAAGGACGTCTGTATGTTTTGATTTATATATATTTTGAGTGCATTGCAATAATCTTTTTTTAATACATATGTTTTGTAATAGTCCTTAAAGAACAATTATCACTAATAATACGTTATTTGTATAAATTGAATCTAAAACTTATATTGTAAAGCTAGGGTCACTTGTCAAATATGTTTCAAATCGCTAGTCGTAGTATTTTTTTTTATTTCAAGAAGTTTCTTGTAAATACATTTTTTTTATTTACTGTAATTGTGAACCCTAGCGAACAGTGTGGGCTTGATAATTAAAGTATCAATTAAATATAAATCATTTGATTATAAATATATATATTTTTAGTATTTTCTAAGACTTTCACGAGTATTACACATTAAAATAAAAACTAAAAGTAAATTTAAAATTTAATTAATTACACGCGAGTTAAATCCGTAAAAATAGTTTTATTTCAATATAAATTTCTTTAAGTAATAAAAAATATAAATAAGTTTTCTGTTGACTGTACTTTTATCATTCACAAGCTTAAGATGACATAAATTAGGGGTGTGCTTTTTTTAATATTAACGTGTTGATATAGGGGTGTGAAAAATAAAATACCTAATAATTTGTAGCCCACACTGCGTTGAACAATACCTGTCTTATGTAAAGTATTTAAGTATAGCTGTAAGCGAAACGTGTAACAAACGTTGTAAATATCCTGACATATAAATTATTGTATTTCATAATAAAATTTCACTGATCAAATATTGTCTTTCTTTTTAAACCTTAGACATATATTTTTGTGTCCCTATTCTGGTTTCTAGGTCTATCCTGACTGTTGTTGGTTCATAAAACGATGACTAGAAGTCACTTGACTTGGTAACATAAAAGAGTTTTTAAATTATTTTAGTAATAAGTGATAAGAAACATTGGTTGTAGATATATTCGCAAGTAAATAAAACTGTATTTTAAGTTAAATAAATAAAGTCCTCACCGTATTAGTTTTTTAGTCTACATTTATTTAAAATTTAAATTAGCTTAACATGGGTATACATGCTTACATATATTTTATTTTTATATAAACATAGAATGAAAAATAAATGGATACGGACAGGGATTCGAACCGGCGACCTCTGGAAAATATATCGTATACACACGGTAGCTTAATTGGTTGAGCGACGGGACGGTTTCATAGAGGTCGCCGGTTCGAATCCCTGCCCGTATCGGTTTATTTTTAACCCCCGACTAAAAAGAGGAGTGTTATAAGTTTGACCTGTCGATCTGTGTATTTATGTGTCTGTCTGGGGCAATGTAGCGGCCAAACGAGTGGATGGATTTGAATTCGGTTTTTTCAATCGAAAGCTATGTTCGTCGAGATGGGTCTTAGCTATGATTGGTTGAAATAGAAACAGTCGTCTCTAAAATATTGATGTTTTATTGGTGAAAGGTTCTTTTGCAATAATTAGCTGTACCCAGCAGCTTTTCCCGTGATATATAAGACAAAAGCCTTGTTATGTGGGCCAAAAGGTTTTTACACTTATTTACTCCGGTAAGGTACTTTATTAGGGATAGCTGTTGCCCGTGACTGCGTCCATATAATGCATGCAAATAAGTTACCAAGGCAAATAAAGAAATTACGATATCGAATCGTATAGTCTAAGTCCTCAATAATTAACTTCCTAATATATACATTATCAACGAACGTACAACGGTCCCCCAATGCAACGACTTCAATAACTACATAATAATATTATTTTTATTCAAATTCAAATTCAAAATAGCTTTATTCAAGTAGGCATTTACACGCACTTTTGAATCGTCAATTACATTAAATTGGTCAGTATAGTCAGTCTGTGAGTAAGCTACCACCAGCTCGGAATGCTGTTCTGCTGAGAAGAGCTGGCCAGAAACTCAAAAGTTGCTTTTTTTAAATAAAATTTAACAATGTTTGACTTATAAATTATAACATCAACCCTGCAAATGAGTCAATGACCCAAGTTCCACACATTTCGATCAACCAAAAACTCTTGAATGTTATAGTAAGATTTATTTAATATAATAATATACCTTTAATTTTAGATTTGAAACCAAGAAAAGGAAGATCTAAGATATCTTGTGGAACCTTATTATATATGCGTATACTCAAGCCCATGAAGGATTTCTTAACTTTTTGAAGTCTAAATTTAGGCGTTACGAGCCTATTTTTATTTCTTGTATTGATAGTATGTCTGTCGCTGTTTTTTTTATAGTCATTTAAATTTTGGCGTATATATAGTAAGTTATTAAAAATGTATTGAGAAGCGACCGTAAGAATACCGATTTCTTTAAAAACTTCTCTTAGGGAGTCTCTAGCTTTTAAGTTACAAATAGTCCGTATAGCTCGTTTTTGTAAATAAATATAGAATTAATTTCGGCAGCGCTGCCCCATAGTAAGATACCGTAAGACAATATACCTACTGTGAAAATAACTAAAATAAATGAGTCGAGCCGTATTAACGTCTGTTAATTGTCTTAATTCTTTAATTGCAAAGACGGCTGAACTAAGTTTGCTTGCGAGTGTCGAGAGATGGGGGTTCCACTGGAGCTTTTTATCTAAAGTTATACCTAAGAAAGTTGTCGAGTCAATCAGTTCTAACACTTCATTGTTAAGAAATAAACTACAATCTTGACTTTTTACATTAGGAAGTGTAAATTCCATGCATTTAGTTTTCTTAGTATTTAATACCAAATTATTAATTTCAAACCAATGAAGAACACGTGACAGAGCACAGTTAACTTTGTCAAAATTAGGTTTATTACGATCAACTTTAAAAATAAGTGAGTCAGCAAAAAGTACAATGTCACATAGTCCTTTTACGTAAAAGGGCAAATCATTAATATAGAGTAAAATAAAGAAAGGGCCTAGAATAGATCCTTGTGGAACACCCATTTTTAGGTGAGATCCAACCTTCTTCTTTCTTCTTATTCTTTTTAGAGGTCTTTTTGTATCGGGGGATTTTTAAATTTTTAATTTATTCATTCTAAGTTTATATAAATTAAAATAAGCTTAATATGGCTATACATGTTTATTGATATTTTGAAACAAATATTTTATTATTATTTAATAAAAAAAAATACTAATAACTCTTTGAATGACTTTGGTTTTCCCAAAATGTTTTCTTTTAATCTATCTTTTCTTTCTGACAGACGCGTCTGAAATTTTCGACTGTATTCTCTTTATTTTATATCTGAATTAATAATGTATTTGTAAATATTGTTTTGTGATATTTTGATATGTATTATAAATATATTTTTGATGCTTTTTGCCGGTGGGTATTTGAACCTTATAATATTTTTCATGTTGATTCTTCTTATAGTACATTGTCGAATTTTTATTTCAATTAGTATGTCGGTGATAGAGGTATATCAGTAGCTTATTCGTTATTGATGGAGTCATCTGGTACAGGATTCGAGGCGTAAGTCTCAGGCAATTAAACTACACAGACTGACAGTATGATCATTCTTGTATGAAATGTAGGTAACCAGCTATCTCAAATTACTTAGTAGGTATGTAATTATCAGAGTTGCCTAAACCAGCGGTCTCGTTTGGAGGTTTCTAGTATATCTCTCTAATGAATTCCGCCACCGACTACTCACCAATATCTAAAGTATAACGTTTACCCCTTCAAACGATTCCGTTACGTCACTCGTTACGTCACGGCATTCATACCCTACAGTTATAACAATATCAAATGAGTTACTAATTATCGTAAGCATCGTCAGGTATTTAATAAGTCTTTTAACAATAAAAATCAGATTCTATTAAGACAAACAATTAACAATATGACTGCCATTATATTACTTAAAGATACTTAGATGTTAATATCATGTAAATAATAGTACGTATTTCAAGTTACTATAAATGAAATATTGATATCAACAGATATATTTTGAACTATGTATGTTTATCTACTCCTACTATATATTTTACTGGAAAACGTGAGTCCTCAAACCGACGAGCAACCATATTGTTCCTTGCGCTATCGTAGACTGTGCCAGGGGAAGGGACGCCACGTCGCCTGTCAGTTCCCTGTCGTGAGTTAAAGTTAAATTTAAATTTATCATTACAATAAATACTTTACAAGTACATCTCTATTTCAGCCGGGCCCCAGCATGTCATGTCAGAATTATACACAAATAAAATTTACGTATGAGCTCAGGCATTTTATAACTCATTATATAAACAGGTGATTATTATAAAACAAAATATATAGTTATATACTAATGTATTTGATATTTCCAAAGTATATAAGGCATATAGTATTTTTCTAAGACTTTCACGAGTAGGTACCTACTACACATTCAAATAAAACTATTTTTACGGATTTAACTCGCGTATAGGTAATTAATGAAATTTTTAATTTACATTTTAAATTTAACCCGATGTTTCGAATGCTTTGCAGCAATCGTGTTCACGGTAAGACGAGATGGAGGTCTGTCAGTAAGTCAGTTAATTAGTCATCTACCTCCAACGGTTTCTAAGCTTCCGGGCGTACAGTTCAGGATTCACACAAAACGCACTAACAGTATCTTGAGGTCTTACAGTGCGGTCACAAACATGGGATTTTATATTTTTCAAGAGTTGGTCCCAGGTGTTAGATAATCCCCAACCATCTTCTCTATTAAAATTAGGTTTTTTTTTTTATTTCCATACACTGACGAACCATTATTGGAATGTAAAGTTCTTCTTTAGCGAGGATTTTAGGTTTATCAAATCTTATATAATGATTGGGCTTGTCTATGGTATGTTCACCCACTGCTGACTTCAATGTACGCCTATGATTGATATCCAAGATGTGTTCCCTAACTCTCTTACCGATGCTCCTCTTTGTTTGAACTATGTTTTACAAGCCACAATCGCAGTCAAGTTTATATACTCCAGCACATTGTAAAGGAATATTACTTTGATAGGTTTCTAGAATTGGCTCACTTTCCTTTTAGGTTTGTAGATAGTTCTTATAGAAACCTATTTCAAAATGTTGCCGATTCTGTCAATAACTTAATTACTAACTTACTTCTGTAAATTTAAAATTTAATTAATTTTACGCAAATAAAATCCTTAATAATAGTTTTAGTTGTATATAAGGCTTAGTTTTAATCGTACTGTATATTTATTGAATACAATGAATACCAACGTATAGCTTGCAGGCGTCGTCAACGTGTGGCATCGGGCTCAGAGCGAGTACGCGGCGGCGCGCATCTACCTAGACCAGAAATAATGATGCTCGTGGCAAGTAACTAAATTTGATATTCCATTGGATTACGCATTGGACCAATAGATAGTGACCCTGTAGGACCAGAGGTCAGACTCGTTGTTCATACTGGATATTTTTTTTTGTGGGATATATAGAACTTTGTAGCAAGAAGGTGTAGGTACTATAACCTTTATTTGCGTATCTGTTTCTTTTCGAATAAAAAATCTACAACAATTAAAAAATACTTCGAAACCTCACCATTTAAATAAAATGGCTTTGAAGTTAAAATAATAAGTTTAAGGAACTTAAAAGTTAAAATAAGTGTAACTCTGTTAATTTTCTTTTTTGACAACCTAGTTATGACATTGGTTTGGTTTCAGACTTGGGATAAAGAGTTGGCTGACTTGGCACAAAGGTTGGCCGACCAATGCCACTTTGTGCACGATGATTGTCGAGCTACAGGTAGTACTGTCATATATTAATTCTATTTTTATATAATAATATGTAAAATATTTAAATATAGTAGTAGTAGTTATAACATAAATCTATTTATTATAAGTAAGGTGTGAACATTACTTATTTAGAAAGTTACAGTTTTAAAGCTAATATTTCGTTGATTTTCTGACTTATCAGATATGCCGATATCTGTATCAATAGGTATTATTAATGTCGCAGAACTATGGGCAAAGTTATAGGTATATATTTCTTATTATCTTAGGTATCAAGAACACGCGGAAATTAGGACATATTGATTAGATAAATAAGAAATAAAAAAAGCGATATACCTATAACCTATTAAGGAATTATAAGCAAACTAAAACCAAGATAAAACTTCCTCACATAGATCATTTATACCTATTGTGTATCTCAGAATATAAATCATGTTATAATAATAGTAATATGTATATGTATGTATTTAGATATATGTATACGTGTATTAATTAATGTATTAGAATATATATATATATATATATATATATATATATATATATATATATATATATATTTATCAGTGTGTAACTGTATATAACTAGATAGAGGTATATACATGGGCGTACCCAGATTCTGTGCTAGGGGGGGGCAAACCAGATTTCATTGATATATTTTTGTAATTTTGGAGCTGTAATTTTATTTTTCTGAGCATGGTTTATCAATGTAAGAGCAAACGCAGGTGACTTGTCGTTGCCGAAGCTTTTAATGAAGATTTTAGATTTTAAACTTTAAAGTGTTTGCTAAAAGTTTTACTAGAGAATTGTATGTGTTTGTAATACATAGATCTAGAGCAACGGAAAAGCTACTTTTCTTGTCGCCGACTTCCTGAGAAAGCATTTCTAAACCTTCTTCAATTTTTAAAACTTATTTGGTTTTATATTTTAATGTAAAATACCAATTTTAATTTACAATATAAGGTAGTAGAGAGGTATACAATGTCCAGGGGAGGGTGCCAACTGACCCCCCTGCCCTCCCTCGGTACGCCCATGGGTATATATTTAATATTTATTATGTCCTTTTATCCAATTTACTTTTATTTTATTTAAACGCCTACCACAATTTTTATATACACAGAGGTTAACTGGGAGAGAATGACATTAGGCATTAAGTTAGCCCTTTGTTATTGCAATAAAGGGTAAATAAATAAATAAATAAATATTTTGCCCTATTTCTTTAGTTGTGCTAATTGTTTTCAAATAAATATGTTATTGTCATTAGAACATAAGCATTTAATCCGAATTCATAGCCATCAGTAGGTAAGCGTGTTCAAACACCCCTGTCCGGCAAGAAAGTGAAAAGGAAAACAAAGTTGTATGTGTGTGTGTATAAGAATCAGAAGTGACCTGTTATTATTTTAACTTTTTTGAAATTTGGACACTAGCGTCCTCCGACGTCAGAACGCTGGAGCAACGGAGCACTTACTCAGTTGGGACCTCGTCTGTACCGGTATAGACGGTGTGTGTCTGTATGTTGTGTGGTGTCGCTTATGCCTACGCGTACACGTTATTACTTACTGTGAACGCGTCGTCGGGGTTATTTTAACTAATATATTGTGTTAGAATAATTAAAACCCTGGTATGATTTTCTACTTTAAACCACCCAAGTCCGCTATCCATACGCGGGTCAGAGTGTGGGTGAAGTCCGTTGGCGCTGTTCCGACGAGATGAGTGTTCAGCGAGCAGTGCGCCGCGTACTGGACGCCTGGTGGGGGGAGCGGCGGAGAGTGCAGCCCAAACAACTCACCACTCCGTTTAGACTTACAGCCAAGTGGGTGCTGCTTAGAAGTTACCATAACAGATGTTGATATTTAGTTAAGGCTTACTAGAAAATGGTAAATGTTTCCAATGCATTATCTTTAACAAACAAAGAATTGAAAAATATTACGACATCGCCGGATGTATCTATCTCATTACATGATGCTAATCTTTATCCTTATCTTATTCTCAAAAACGCAATCAAAATTTATACTTACAAATACCATTACCAAATAATAACCATTACTTTATTTTTTTTTTGTCAATCTCTATTTCAATACGTTATATAGACAGCACTTCCGTTCTTTCTAATTATATAAATCAACTTAATCACAGAGGCACAGTATGGGGCCACTTTAGCCAGCTGGCGGTGTGGTCCCTTCGAGCCATTGGCTGCGCTGCCGTAGCACACGGAAGAGACTACACACGCTTGTTGCTAGTCTGTGACTTCTCTCACACCAACATGCTTGGTCAGAAGACCATATCACCAGGTCCATTGGCCCCTTGTCCGATGCACACTGTCAGGAAAGCTAGGACTGCGTATCCGTTATTATGTGTTCCTGTAAGTCTTTGGTTTTTTGGCGTAGCCTGTGTTTTTAATGTTTCATTTCAAATCCGAAGAGAAATTCTGAATATTTTTTGATACTTATTATATTGCTACAGTTTATAGGGTTATATTAATTTAAAATAATTGTTTAACAATAATATGTTGAAGTTAAAACTTTTATAATAATAATAATTAATCTTTATATAATCTTACGTTAAGTAATCGCAACTGAAAAAAATGGTTATCTTTTCTATAATGTAGATAAAGCGTCCAATTCCTCAAGAAACTAAAGAAGATAAAGACAATTATGATGAAGATATCGACCAACCAGAAGATGATGAAGATGAAACAACCTATCGAGTTACACGACCTCGTACCACCTCTGCGCCTGCGCACAAGTACACAGAGAGTAGTGTCAAAGTAAATACAAGAACTTCAACAGTAATGGGCGACGATAAAAAAACCTCCCATCGAGCAGTGGAAAAGTTTGAACAAGATATGGATATAAGAAATGAAGATCAACACGAGATAACATTAACAAAATACCATCCTTGGCAGAACAGGTGGCCTTATTCAGAAATAATAAGGTAAATATTTTGTTATAGCATTAAAGACGTAGCATTAAAGATTAAGTAATGAGTTGTTAGTGACTGTTACAAAGGTAGGAAAACATTCCCACAAGAGTATTTTTTTGTATTCATAGATTCTAAGACCGCGTAGGTATTATATACCGTTATGACGAAAATTAATAAGTTTTTTGTACATATTGCCACAAATACAAACTTAAAGTAATGAAACCATTAATTGAAACAATTAGAATGTTTCTTTGTGTTTAATATCTTTGTAAATAAATCATAATATTGTTTTTTTTTAATATAGAAAGCCGATATACTTTCATTTCTTCACATATATTTCTCGAAATAAACTGGGGTTTTGGTACATTCTCGTATTTCTTAACATATATTTAAAAATAAAAACACCCTGGCTATGAAAATATACTCAACTAAACCGTGTGTAAAAAAACTTAAACACCTTACCTACTGTATAATATTTCATTAAATAAATTAAATTGTTTATTTTTTTCGTTTATTCAATTACATATGGTTATTAATATATTTCAATATGGTTTATTTTGTCTTCTTTTAGTTGAATGTTTGTTGTAAATGTTCATTCATAAATAGTCCTTGAATCATTTCTGGAAAAAGTTTTTGTTAATAAAGTTCACTTTACGAATATAAAATATTTAATAAATCCAAACTTTATACTTTACAATATAACAACACAAGTTTGTTATCGTCTTACTTGATGGAGTAGCTTGAAGTCACACTGATGTATGTATTCTACTGAATCTTAGTGACGAATAGAACTGGGTGCGTCGAGCTTGTCAGTCAGCTACATTTGTAATATGCTTGATAAGGATTCGGTTAACTCTGTTTGGTTTAGATGTGGTAATGTGTGTAAGGTACCTAGTACGTATATGAAAGGTAAAAATGATTATGAAATTACATTGCTCTATGTTCTGTACATATATCTATTACTCTACATAATACTTAATGCATAGAACATAATAAGTTGTACATTCAAGAAAGTGAAGTGTGCATTTTTGGATCACAATATGAATAACACTTATGTCATATACTTATTTTATTTACTTATTACAAATTATACAAAAGTAGGTAATATCTATAAAGATACTTGAAGTATTTAAAAATATAAAATATGAAACCAACAATAAATTCAAATCGTTGTATATACCATTTCCATCATCATTTCACGCACTATACATGTTTTAGTCACTTATCCTTAATTACCCAGTGCAAAAAAAAATCTATTGGAATATTTAGTTTTAATTAAGAAATAGTGTATAATCAGTCCGATTTTAAATAATTATCAACAATACTATAATTATAGACATTTATAAAAAGTTAGAATCCGACCAAAATCCATTTAGGTTGGTATTATATAATATCGAAGACATGGCTCAATTGGCAGACAGAACGGTTTCCTAAGGGTCGCAGATTCGAGTCCTACCCGTTTTGTTGTTTTAATGTTAATAGTTAGAAAAATAATTATTAAATATTTTAGAGAGAACCAACGTCCAGGAGAGAGGAAATGGTCGAGTGGTCCAAACGAATTGAGAAGGATAACCTTTGAGGATGAAGTCACTGGAGCAGAATACCATAGACGAAGAGTTATTCCTCAGACTGAAGATATCTCTAGCCACGTAATTATTTAGACTTATTATATACATAAATTAACATATCTAGGTATTATAGCTTTAATATATATAAGTATTTTTATACCTAATTATACAAACAAAAATTACTAAAACAGAATTCTATTTCAAAACAGTATTCTGTAAATTTCTAAGCACAATATTAACAAAATTTTTTTTTCAGGCTGCTCTGAGACACAGGTGGAAACAAACAAGAATAAGACCACAAAGGTTTGTTATAAAGTACAAATTACATTTAGAGATTATTTACTACCTACCAATGTTTACTGCAATTATGTTATATTTTCTCTTTAATATAATGAAATCACAAAATATTTTTTTTCTGATCGTGCATCATTAAACATCATGTGCCCTGTTAGGAAATAGATTTGTGGATTGGAATAGTCTTGGGATCCAAGCATGGACCATAGATAACAACTTCTAAACTTCATCTATCCATCATAATCCATAAAGGTGAAGGTTAACCCGAATGCTATCGGAAAAGTTTCGAATTTCGCGTTCTAATTTGTATATAACCGCTATTGAAGAGCATCTGTTGAGTTTCTGGCTTGCTCTTCTCAGCAGAACAGCATTCCGAGCTAGTGGTATCTTACTCACAGACTGACTATACTGACCAATTTAATGTAATTGGCGATTCAAAAGTGCGTGAAATGCCTACTTAAATAAAGATAATTTGAATTGCCACAGTAAAAGTAACATGCAGTATAATAAAAATATGACCAAATCTTTCTATAGCAGGACGCAAATTTTTCACCCTAACCTTGACCAAATTGGTTTATGACAAATACGATAGAAGCTTTACGATATCATGCCTGAATGCCATGATTCCATTTTTATTGTCTATAATAGCAGTTCATTAGAGAATTTGTATACGGTACATCTGATCATTTCCGTTGTCTCGACCTTGACAAAACTCATAATGTCAGTCAATAATCTTAGATTATATTATATGTCAGAGTAAAGTTTTTTTTCTAAACAAACAAAACATTGACAGGTTATGCATAAAACTAATAAAATTTTATAATGTCCAATGTCAATTGTTCGTATTACAAAAATTGTGTTTAGGAAATGTAAATGGTCTAAAACCTTTTTAATTTGGAAATAAAATCTGAAAATTCGATAGTTCATATTTTTTCTTCATGATTCCTTTCTTTGGACATTATTATAAGTATTAGTTGTGTTTTTGTTGCTTGTCCTAATCTAAAGCAAACTCTAGTTACTAGTTAGTGTCAGTTTAGAAAGTTTAGAGTTAAGACAGATTTGCCATCGAGTATACGTAAATATATCTTGTGTCTAGGCCTGGAGCAAATGCGCTGTTAAACAAAGCCCCGGAAAATAATTCGAAACGTACAAGCATCGTAAGTTTTTCTTTGTTTATTATTGATTACTTAAAAGGTATTTGTCGTGACTTAAGATTAGTGACCACAGCCACTTATCCGATCTATTTTATGAGATGTCTATTCTGAATGAAATTCGTTTTAGTTCATAACGTATAAAAAGTGAAATGCATTAATCTTTGATGCTTGAATAAGATTTCCCATAATTCAAACCTCGGGAAATTCTGGTATCTCATATAAAATCTTCATACCCAAATCAATTTCAGTTTTTAAAGTTCTTTCTCTGTATACTTAAGTAAGTTTGAGAAGAATGGTAGGTATAGATTGCCTTCCCCAAAATGCAATGTATAAATAATCTTTTATATAATTAGTTTTACATTTGTGATATTAATATGAATACATTAATTAATTTATTTACTCTTTCCATACATACATTAACAATGTTTGAAAATACACATGTATAGCCATGTTAAGCTTATTATTTTTTCTTAATAAATATAGAATGAAAAATAAAACCGATACGGGCCTCCGGCCATGAACCTCCGGATTCCTGTCGTATAGATTTATTTTTCATTGGATATTTATTAAAAAAATACATTAACAATTTTATTTTCTATACTGAGATCTCAAAAAAAAACTAAAGAAAAAATTTGAAAACAAAAAAAAACGTTAAAATAAATTACTCTTTTCCTGATATAATATAAACTTTTCCTTTTAGGCCTCTCTGATGCTAGACCAAGATGATGTGGATCAACTATTCCGAGATACAGGATTCAACGTGAACTGGAGGCAGCAATCTTTGACAATATAAATATCTGTCTTGCAATATGACTTTTGTTTTAAAAGAGAATTTAAAGTTTTATATTTTTAGCTTAAAAAAGTTCCTTTGACTCTTTACGTAAACTCTCAGAAGGGTTTGAACTCTGGATAACTAATTCTTTCCGTGCATAAAATCTTACGAAACTTACGTAAACCTAAGTAGGTACATAGTAGTTTTTGTGACGTCTGGACAAAGTTGATGATATAAATTACTTACCCTATCCTATTCCTATTTTACCCTTTTATTTTTTATCCCCGAAAATTTTTATTTCATTTTCGGCATAATCTTAGTAGATACAGGCAATAATTTAACAAAAATAATAACGTATGTGATTTTGCCAAATTTAAAGGTCACTAAGGTATAAATGGACTCAAAGATATTTTAGTATTTAAGTACATTTTATACAGGGTTATTTTTAATTAGTTGACCACCTCTTGCGGACAGTCTTTCTGCATCAATCCCAACAACATTTGTTCTAAAACTTTTTACAAATCTTGATAAACAACACAAAAAAAAACGAAACAAAAATTTTCTGCTCCCTCTTTTACTTATTACTCTGTATTTTGTAAGAAGTACTTAAAAGGTCAATGATCGGGCGCCATACCGACGCTCAGAGTTAATGCCAGTTCAGAGACAACAAACGTATAAATTACGTATAAATTTTGTATGGAAAAAAATTAATTTAAAAAATTGTCCATGTTAAAAAGTCGCAGAACAAATATTTTTTATTTTATTTTTAATTATTTACTAATTCTTTAATCTAAACATACTATGAGTTATCTTCTCTTCTTGTTTTAAAACATACTTTCGGCTATGATATCATATTAACGATAAAATTATTGTATAAGAAAGAAAGCAAATTTAATTATAGAAAAGTATTGGCATTTTTTCTAAAATAAAACAAATGCGAATAATGTTGTTTCTGTCGGTATCATTGACACATGAATAACCTACCTACTGCTGTAAGTGGCGGTCAACAGCTAGTTATAATCGATTCTTATAATTTACCCATATAATTATTATGAATAGAATAGGGGAGCCATAGCCACGTCTATGAGTGTCGCTGTTTGACAAATAATAAAACACACAAAAATGATAGACCAATATTTATATTTGTTTAATCACACATGAGAGAAAGAGAGAGTTATGTAGCCTGATATGCTTTCTCTTTTTTTCAATGAATACATTTTAAGCAATCACCCCTACGTATAATTACTCTATGGATTTATTTGAGTTTGAAAGTAGTTCTTAGCTTACAGAGTGACCCAGAGTAGAGTTAACGATAAAAGTAACTGATGTTTAAAAGCAAAACATTCTCGAATGTGTATTAAGCCTAATATTTTATAAACAAAATATTTCTTTAGAATTGTCATTTTAACAGTGAGTTCAATGTTTTGACAGAACTTCGCTACATTTAATATTTATATACATCTCTTTTATTTTATATATTATATGAAGAATAAATAATTGTTGAATCTTTAAAACTCAATCAGGAAAACTTTTTATATTTGTGGAAAAGAAGAATAACAATATATTTACATGAAAATATAGACCAATAAACATATAGATAAAATTATATTATATTTATAAAATTTTGTTACAAATGGCTAGTACATCATGAAGTTCAACTAAAGGCATCAGTTTTACACTCTAAACTATCTTAGCATGACTGGCTAAATAGTTCTGCAATGTGCTGTTGCAGTAACTGCTGCTGCCGTTGTCTGCGTATTTTATGCTGTGTGTGGTGCTGCATCTGGTGTTTAAGAATGTGCGGTCTCGATGAGTGTTGTGAAGACTGCTGCTCTGGTATGGACGATGACTCTTAGATAATAAAGAATTCCGTTGTATGTTTTTTTTCTTATTTATGTAACTGATAATTACAAGAATTATCAATATATTAAAATTGTCAGCTTTTCTTATAAAAGAAGATACCAATCGCCAAACCCATTTTACATCTAAAGATATAACCTTATTTCAAAATATTAATTTATTAGATGTTATTTATAATATACACATTTCACTAAATTTATTCGTCACTCGCTCCACAACACCTTGGACACTGGCAGTCTAGCTCTATACCACATAAATGTAGACCATAAGCGATTAATGTACAACAAAATATACATCGAAGACTGCCGCAAAAATTGCAGCAACACATTCAATATACCTACACGATAAATATAGTTGTAAACGATTATTGTAGTCTAGTAAACTATTAGAATTGTTCTTCTGAATATAATTTTAATATTTATTTATTTGTCTCTAGTGATGGTAAATGTAAATAATTATAACAAACAGAAGTAGGTATTCTCTGTATGATAAAATAAAATATATTGATGAATAAATTCTTATTATGACAATGCGTCACGGTGCTGACATAATGTCTATATATATCGTATAGATTTAACATATTTGATATGATAACTTACTTAGAAAAGTCTATTTCTTATCGCTATGGATAATAATGATAAATAACCTAAATACAATTTTAATAACATATATCTCTTGATGTTTGAAACTTGCCCAATTATACTATTTGCAATTAATTATATTTAATCATCTGATAGAAATCTATTTTATATTTTTTTGTCTGTACTTACGAGTACGTAATTCGGGCAAATTCCGTAAATTCAACGTAAGCACAGCCACGTAGGGAAAGAAGGGGGAATGGCGCTCACTTAAATAGTATATTAAAAATAAAAATGCTTTTAAAAATCACTGGTTTGAGCGCCCGAGAGAGAACCCAAAACAATGGATTTTCAGTTGGTCTGTTTGTCCGTATGTTTGTGCATGCAAATGATATTCTAGATTAGAAGAAGCTTCTCAGCATTCCATGGATCAACCGAGCGGGTGCCGGGCCCATCGCGTTGCAAGGAGAGGAGTGCAAGCAGTGCCTAGGACTTGCGACCCAGGAGTAGGTTAAAGGGGCCCCTTTATTATGCGCAAACACGCTCGCCTTCACCCTCCACACTCCTCTCCCTACCTAACCAAATTTGGAAAGAACCTACTAATGCCGCCTTTGAAATTCGTTCTAGAAATGAACCGGTGCTTGTTCTAGAAAGGCCAAGGTCTTTAAGTAGGTTATAGAGATTTTGCTGTTATACCTTTCGCTCCCACTTCTACCGCGTACAAACTAACTATACATTTATTCCTGGACAGTTCGTTGGTCAGTTCGTAATATTTATTAAGCTTGAATGTGTGATCCCTTGGGATGTTTGTTTCCCAGGGAACAGTAAGCTCCACAAGTATCATGCGCCTCAGATGTTTACAATACAAATTTGAATAAGGCTTCGGTATTGATTTTTTGGAGGAGCCTTCTTTTACGAATTCGACAGATCGTTTGGTGGTTGTTATACCCTTCCGCGCTCTTGCTACTGAAAGACTAACCGCTTCCCCTATACTTTATCGTGGCGTCGCGAGTATTAACCTTTATCTAGAAGTACCCTACACCCTACTAATAAGTGTTTCGCAGTTCCTACTGTCTCCCCACAGATGTTGCAAGATTTTTGAGGGCTTTGCCCCATCTTACTAAATTACTTTGATCTGGGAGAGTCGTTTGGAATGCATTAAGATATAATTATAATAATGCTGGGGACCAATCATAAATTAAGGTGTGCCACTTTAAAGCTAGTGGAATATAAAAATCTCCTATGGTCACCCATTCGTTTTGAATTTCTAGGCTCATCGCGTGGAGTCGGTAATTAATAATTATCGTTTTCGTCTTGTCGAATAAAAGATTTTGTTATGTCTATGTCTTGAACTTTCCTACTTGATCCTAGCCCTACTTTATTCGTTTGAGCAAGTCGTGACTCGAGCTCTGAAGCAACTTTGTCTTTTAGGAGAGAAGTTACAGTATCATCTTTAGATTTTTCGATGATATGTCTTTTGGTAACTTTTAGATGTTTATAGAGCTCCGATGGTTTCTTTAACTTTAACCCAAAATTGTTTCGGTCTCTAAAGAAGGTTGAAGAATTCGGTGAGTGCGCTAACCGGAGCCATAACTAAAATGTCTTCATAAAGACACTTGCATCTAACTTTGACAAAAGGGTTTTATTAATATCATAAACGAGGAAAGGCCAATTTAGACGTGATGTTAAAAAAATATCGTAAATCTAAGCTTTTTTGACGTTACTTATTGGTTGGTTGTCTACCTTTTTGAGGTCATTTAAAAAGCCGTCGACAATTACATCCAACGATGGAGTACGGCCTTGGTAATCTATTTTTTACCTAGAAATTTAAACGGAGCTGATTCCGTACTAACGCATTGACCCCCTATTTTAAGACCCGGATCGTAAGACGGAATACCAAATATACCATTTGGTATTCCGTCTACCCAGACACAGACTAAATAATTTACTTGGTTTTGTCCTCAATTCTCAACTACTTTTAAAAGTACCTGACATTTTTGAGTTGAGTTTTGGATTACGTGTCAGTATTCGAGATCATCAGATCATTTCGAGATCATCTACTATGGATTCTGTGTATTTTTGTTGTTAAACTTAAACCGATAACCCCACTTTTTTCATTTCTTATTAATTTGTCTATTAAAACTTAAATAACTATATTAAATATAATAGGAAAAATACAACAGCCCTGAAATAAACCAACGTTATAATTAAGTGGTTTTGAAGGGTTTTTATTAAAAATTATAGAGAATTTTAATTTTGAATAGTATGATGCAATAATGTCGCGAACTACCGTAGGAAAGTTATACCATTTAAGCGTGAACATCATCAGTTCATGTCGTACCGACCCAAAGGCGTTCCCTATGTAATAAATAAATCTGTAGAGGAGTAGTTTTTGTACATTGAAAATATTTAAAAAAATATACCAGGATGTGAAGCGATAACTAACCGAATCCGTTTTCAGCATTTTTAAAATCTTTGTCTGTTTGTCTTTTAGTTGTGCACACAACACGAACAAAAAAATATTTTTAAAATTTTATACAGGGGGACTTTTATATAAGTTAGGTGAAGAATATCACAATGCACAAACATACAGACAAATTGAAAAACCAATGTTTTGGGTTCTCTTGCTCTTATAAAGGTCCCCCATTGTGTTTTTTTTTAATATATTCTATGTGCAGAAAACGATCAGTGACAATTTTTTTTTATAAATAGATCACACTTAGATAAAGTTCGGTTCATGACATCATCAAATATATGTTGCCAAAGAGAATATTAAAGTCTCTTAGGGATTGATTTCAATGAGAGAAATGTTTAATAAATGATAGTTCAAAGAAAAAAACGTTTGTACCAGTCATACCTATATAAAAATTATAAATGTTATTAAAATTACCCATTTTTTTGTAGATTTTAATGTAAAAGTCATAAACTGTTATATATATGAATTCACAGCTGTTCCCACCGAAATATTTATCTTATTTATTCTGATAACAAGCCTGATTAACGAATCCGTAGGGACCGATTAAATTTGTCGATATTTTATTTCATAACTTCGAAGGCAAATAACCTGACTGGTTCAGTTAAATATTTTATTAAAGGCGTAACTGTGTTAATTCACATTTGTTTGTTAACTAATTATACTAAGTTAACAGTTGAGTATTTTTAGTAAGAGTTAACGCAAAAGTTATAAAGTTAACATGTGTTGTAATTGCGACTGTGGTCCTTGTGGGGAGATAATCAGATGTCTTTGTTGTATCAGCCTGTTTGTGAACCTCCTGAAGATGTGCGGATTTGATGTTGCAGATAAATGTAATTGCAGTGGTAATGATTGAATGAGTGACAATGAGGTTCAGCTTTTGTAAATTTTTAAGCAAATATTTTGATGTAAATTAAATATGTTTTAAATTTGTTCTGTTTTTTATTCTAACTTCTCATTCAAAAATTTCGATTCCAATAGAAAGAACAAAGCATAAAAACATTAAAGCATGTGTCATTTCTTATATTAAATTCATTCAAAATAATATAACGTTAAATCGTTGTAATGTCGAGTGATATTTTGAACTATGTATAAGCTAGAGGTATAAATAATTAGCTTACGTCTTACTGCTAGGCGAACATCCAAATGAGCATAACTTGACGTTTTTAAGTAAAATAGTTTACTTATAAACAACACAAAAATAATGTCTTTTCGTTATAATATAATAAAGAAGAGAAGCAAATGAAGCTTCATTCGATCACTTGCTCGCTAAGTTACACAGCCAAAATAGAATTAAAAAAATGGGAAGATCTAGTGTTCTGTTGTGATTTTTAGTCGGTCGACATCTATGGAGTAATGGTAATGTTTTTGGATTTTAAGTACAGACAGAGCTTCAATTTGAAGAATTCCTTGTACAGGTAACTGTCTCTCCCCTACACAGCCGTAAACAACTGATTTATATTGGTTTCAAGTTCCAACTATTATTTTCTTTAAATAATTATTTCTGTCTATATAATAGCCCAATTCCAATAAATCTATTGTTTAAATTGTATTAATAGTGATTTAATAACAAGTTTAGTTTATGACAACAAGAAAATGGTGTTAGTTGAAAATTTCATCAATCAATTCTCTGTTGAGTTATTGCAGATACAAAATACATAGATATTTTGTTTCGTTTGTGGCCCGGGTTCTTTATTTTATTTAAAAATAATGACTCGTAGAGCACTTTTATGCTAGAAGGAGAACAAACTCCAACTGGCATTACAAGAATTTAAGGTGATATATGGGAAATATCCGTTGATGTACTTAGGCCACTGATGGACAGTGTTGCGTCGTGTTGACAAGTATTGTGTTGCGATAGATTGTGGTTTATTTCCTGATATAATGAATTAGTAAAATAACACCATTTTTTAAATACAGTAGTACATTAGATCCTAGTAACTACTTAGTCTAGCCAAAAGTTCTGTTACAAAGAAAATATCCGAAGTTTAAAAAAAAAAAACTTATTTTAAAGTTTTATATCAGATTATGATCATTTTGTTTGTTGTAGTGCTCCTCGATTTTAAACATTTTTTCAAGGGTAAAGAGATATTTTCTGTGTTTTTCGTCCGTTCGGAAGCAACACTTGTTTTCATCTGTCTACTCTCTTTTGTTTTAGTGCCTCACTTAAGGTATATCCTGTGTATCTTCGGTAAATCCCTAGACCTAAGTCTTGTTTGATAATCCGCGACAGTGTCTTTGGTGGGATTCTCATTTTTCTGCTTCCTTTTGGGATTTCGACGAATTCTGGCCTTGACTGCATTAACGGCCTGGTTTGTTCGAATAAACCGCAGTCGGCCAGATCTCTCACGGTCATCAGCAGACATAGTTTCAATGTATCTTTGAATGGTACGATACACAAACATTCGGTTAACCGCAAGCTTTTTCAATGTATCAAAAATATCGGCTGGCTCCTTACCTACTTTGTACAGTACAATTACTGCAATCCTATTCTCTTTAGTGCACCACTCGATTTAAAAAAAAAAATCTAAACACAAAACATAAAATAATGGCGGGAAATCAGTTTTGTTTTAAAAATAATATTTTTTTAATGTATGTAAAAAGCAACCGTATATATGGCTGGACTGGTTATACACCAATTTCGGTATTACCTACTTTTAGTAAAATAATTAAAGTAAAAAATAATAAGGACAAATAAATAAGAATAGAATAAACAAATCATTTCAGTTCCATTATTAGAATGTATAAGTAATGTACACAAAATAATATTTTAGGTTTTAACATTAACCATGTTAAAATCGTAAAAATATTTAGCTTGGCCAAACTGTGTCACTGCAACATTTATTATTGAAAATGACTCACCCAAAAGTAGAGATTAAATCAATGAATCATATTCAGATAAAGTTGGGCTCATGACATCATCAGATAAGTATATAATATACATTGCCAAAAAGAAGATAAAAACACTTAAGGTATATTCGATTAAAGAAAAGTTTAATAAATGATAATTCAAAGACAAAAATCATATTGCAGTATATATTATACAGGGTTATCTATAATAAATTAGACTCTTGCACACAGCCTCCCTTCATCAATCCCAACATTTGTTCAACAACTTTTTAAAATTAATAGTTTATATACACATTAATCACTCTGTCTATTTTAATAGGATTTTAATGTAAACAGTCATAAACTTATGAATTCTCAGCTCTTTCCGCCATTACCGAAACGTTTATCTTATTTGTTCTGATAACGTACCTGAATAACAAGTATGAGTAAAGACTGATTAAATTTGTTTCTATTTTATTTCATAACTTTGAAGACAAATAACCTGACTGGTTCAGTTAAATGTTTTATTAAAGCGTAAATGTGTCAATTCACATTTGTTTGTTAACTAATTATATTAAGTTAACATTTGAGTATTTTGAGTAAGTGTTAACTCAAAAGTTATAAAGTTAACATGTGTTGTACTTGCGACTGTGGTTCTTGCGGAAAGCTGATCAGATGTCTTTGTTGTATCACCTTGTTTGTGTATCTCCTGAAGATGTGCGGAGTCGATGTTGAAGGTACATGTGGTTGCGGTGGTGATGATTAATTTTAAGATCAGCTGTTAACTTTTAAGCAACTATTTTTTATGTAAATAAAATATATTTTTTAAATGTGTTTTATTTTTGATAACTTTAATAAGTTAAATTTATGACATGACTTTAATGAGTCAAGTACCTACCTAATGGTAGGTATTGTTGGTATTTGACAAATCAAATTTTTTAATCATTTCTTATCGGCTAAATCAAAGATTTCTCTAGCAATATTGTTATTGTTTAAATAAAATAGAAAATGTAATAAAAACAAAATATATTGTGATATAAGCAATAGTTTAGTTAATAAATACCACCCCGGAAAAATTGTAATCCATATACACTTGACACAATCTTATCTGAGATATTGTAGAGATAAATGAACTAACATAGATTATAACGTTAGATACATTATGTAGAGTTGCCAACCATCCTACTACTATTATAAAGGCGAAAGTTTGTAAGTATGGATGTATGGATGTTTGTTACTCTTTCACGTAAAAACTACTGAAAGGATTTGAATGAAACTTTACCACAATATAGCTTATACATCAGAATAACACATAGGCTATAGCTTATACATCAGAATAACACATAGGCTACAATTTTTGAGGTTTTTAATGTGAGGTCGTAAAAAAAACACTGACTGAATCCTACAAGATAGATCAAAACAATTTACTACAGTATTGTACAACTTAAAAAGGTCTACAAAAAAGTCCGTGATGGTATATGTTTATCTCTTAGGAATAACCCACAATAACCATTTTTTATCCTTTACTCTGTACGAGAAATAATGGCTTATTTACGAAGCGATTTTAAGCAATACAGTATTAATCCTTATCCAATTAAGTATCTTAAATACATTGTGCATTTAATAAAGATCACGTGTTTCCAAAGCGAAGAATCTGCATGTTTATGCTGAATGAAAAAGATCGTTAAATGTAGTTTATAGGAGCATACTGCAGTAGCTACCTATAGGCCTATGATTAGGGCTCTGCAGTGCTTAGTTACCGTATTTCTTACTTATTACTAGACTAGACGGGACGAACCTGAAGTCCACGCGAACGAAGTCGCGGGCAAAAGCTAGTACTTTATAATAAAGTATTATACTTTATTTTTGATAATTATACTTTATACTTTTGCATATAATAAAGTAGTTGCCCGACTAGTTTCGAACCCGCAGCGAGTCGGCCATGCTTCGAGCTCATGAATAGGAACACCGAATGGGTTCGAAATTCGAATTCCGTTCAAAAATTACATGATTAAAGCCAGGTAAATATATATTTAATAACTGTCATGGTTCACGAAAGTTTATGGGTAAGTACCTACTTAACTATTTTACATATAAGTTAGAATAGAAGATGGTAACGATTCATTATTACCGAACGAAACATGTTAACATTAACATTTCTAAAGTAACATGTTAATGTGTCATCACCGGAAATATTTAATGAAATTATCAGTATTTTTAAAATTTTTATTGATAGGAGCTTAAAATATATGACAAAATGGTTTGATTTTAGCGAACATAACTGGCTTTCCATACTTCCTATTATAAGGGCCACGTCCAATTGTATTGTTTCATAGATTTTACTTCTCACACTTCACTTTTATATACTTGTATTTAATCCTTCCTTGGTACTATCCAGCAGTGTCTGTCCCGAATATCATTCTAACCGCAGTTTATATACCCTTCTTTATTAACTCCCTCTTCACATAAATAATAATCATAGTCAAATCATCTACTTTAAACGTACAAAAATAACAACTACTCGTAAATTAATAATTGTAAGTATCGGTAAACACGGTATTAAATACTGGATTTAATTATGAAGTCTTAATGGTTCCCACTTTCCTAGCTTATTCAAGTATTTACTAATTAAGCAAATGTCCGACCTCACATAAATAATAGTCTTAGTCAAATAAACTACTTTAAGCATACGAAAATAACCATTACTTGACATAACAATTCTAAATATTACTATTTAAGTTAATAAAACAACAACTTTAATAATTACACCTTACTGGTTCTTCTTATTACAGTTAAATTAGTAATTCATTAATTTATATGGATCAATATAGGGACCATCAAAACATTGAAACGAATCAAAACATTACGAATTGTTATGAAATAGTCGTTTAACAATAATGTAACCTAACACTATCATGCCTTTGAGATTAAATTAGAACATTTTGAAAAGGTAATTAATTCAATTAGAAACTAATTGTTTATTTATTTAATTTTCAATGTTAATCAACAAAAAAGCTTGGCAATTTCAAAAATAGTAAAAAAATGTTAGCTTGTGCTACAAGCACACAAAAATACGTTTTTAGTTTAATATGAGCATCCAATATTAAGAATATTTTTTTTCTTACAAATATATTTAATTATTATTCCTACTCTAACATTTTTTTCGTCAAAAAATGTTAGCAACCCTATACAGTTTTGTATTAATATATAATAGAATTAGATTTTTTCTTCGAATATTTATTTGCAAAAAAACGTTAAATTTTTTGTGTAGTTTTGTTTTTGATTAAGATAAACGATGTACAAATCTTTTTAAATTTATAATAATTAACAATTCAGTTGACAACTTTACTAAAACTTTACATTTTGAAATCCCTTTATTTTAAATTGTAAAATTTGAAATTTCTTTATTTTAAATCCCTGGAACTAATTCTCAAAGATTTTATTCCCTTTATATTCATTCTATTATAATGGGTGATTTTAATACCTACTTGTCTAAATAAAGATAATTGTCACCAGAAAAACTGTTGTACTTAACTGATTTCTGTACCTTGTTATATATTACCTGTTTTGTCTACACATTATTTTCCTGGCAACACTCGTTCCCTCCTTAACGTAATATTAGTTTGAGTCTGTCACAAAACACGGCCAGCGTTCGGCTGATGCAATTTCCTATCACAACCTTATTTATCTATCTTACAACACCTGTCCTTCAAGAGCTAAACCTAATATTCATTTACGACGCCATTTTGGAGGAATTGAAAAAGAACGCCCATATGAAGATGCTCATAAAATAGATTGGTCTGTTATTACTAGAAGTGATTCTATAGATGTCAAAGTTGAGTTGTTAAATAAGACTTATCTAACTATAGTGTTCATGTGCCTGTTAAATTGATAAAAATTAATCATCCTTGATTACATACTTCTGTAAATGGACACACAAAATATTAATTATATTTCAAATAACATATATTATAGAAAAAAGAAAAATAAAACAAAAATAATGAGATAAATTTAATTTAAACGAGTAAATCATCTTAAGCCCTTGTGATACATTATATTATAGATATATTCTATACATAGTTTGATTATTTTTGTTTGAGAAAATATTTATTCTTGGCAACATTGTCAACTAATTACCAATTCTTTAATCAGCGTCATGTAGATACTTACAGATCCCCTTACTTGGATAAGGCTTTCGTATCAATTTTTCCATTTAATAGACTAAAATAAAATATTAAACAATATTCAGAAATAATTCAATAAATATTTTATATTATGAGTATTGCCATTTTAAACATTAATAAACTAGTTTCGGACACCTGACATGTCCGTACTAAATGTAATTAAATCTTATAGTTGATTTTTTTAAAATATATACTTACAGAATCTCTAAGCGTGTTCTCGGCTAGCATATACTCTTCGGATTGTGGATTTAACGTCATTTTATAGTTAGTGAGAGACGCTCTGTCTTTCTGTTTGGCGAAAGTTTCTATCACTACAGAGTGCACCTAAAAGGTAACAAAAGAGTACAATAAACCTCTGTTTGTCAGTCTCAAAAATAGACAGAAAAAAAGTACCTTATGCTTCTGTGCTAATCTCAACCTGTCCTCGGTACCGGGAAGTTTGTTTAAACAAGTAGCCAACAGTTGAGAGCTTGCCTTAAGTTCGCTAAGTCTACACAGCAGCGCCTCTATCGGAATGTGGGAGGACACTGTAGTACGTCCCAACCAATCCTGACGAGAAACTGAGATTAGTTATCAATATGATAATAGATGGCGGTAATCAAACATAAAGGTTGTTCACCAAGTTTTCATACCACAGGAAAATAGATAGCGCTAATTGCACGTATTGTAGTTCAATTTCTACTTTCATATAACTCGATAATAGATGGCGCTAACTGCAGAGGTTTCTTATTAATTTAGCTTTTATGCTACTCAAATATAGATGGCGTTAATCACACGTATTAGGCTAACGCTTTCATACAACTTGATAATAGATGGCGCTAATTACAAATACTAAGGTTTTATGGTAAATTTTTCAGATTACTTGATAATAGATGTGGCTACTTAAAATAACTAAGTACAATTATTTATATATATGCGAAACTTATAATGGCGTTGTTAAATTATTATTATTATAGAAGTGCTGTATGTAGCGCTAGTGTTTTTTTCGTAGTTTATGGTAATGTCATGCAACTCGCCGAAAGATGGCATTGAATTCATACATATTTTTGTCGATGTAGCTTAGTTCTCGTTTTTATATTACTTCTACTTACTTTTTTTGTGAACAACGATTCAACTATATCCCACTTATTAGAGTTTGCGTGAACATTTAGTACCACCCAATCGTACTGCAGTGGTGTCACCTGAAAAAATAAAACCTTTCATACAACGTTTAAACATTTCTAGGCATAAACTTATTTAAACATTTTGAAGATATATATAGAATGAAAAATTAATAAACTCAGGACTCAAACCTGTCATACCGTTCATTTACAGATACTGTTATAGGAAATCAGTTGATTTGTTTTAATATTTACATGTAAACGAAAATCAATGATAAAATTATTATTAAATATGTAATAGGTTCTAAACACTGAAATATATTTATTGTTTCATCAACCTGTTGTCGTTGACAGAGCGTAAGAGGTGACATCATGTTACCGGCACCTTCAGACCAGTGGTTGGAGACACAGTGGAGCAAACATAGAAGCGAGGGCTTATTGTGGAGCTCAGATTTATTAGTGCACTTCTGCCACTCTGTGGTCAAGTTATTGTAATATATAAGTGGAAAGCTTAAGAATTATTATAGAGGCTGAAATACTGACTATTTGATATTTTATTTATTTCTATGAAAATACTTAAAGTTTGAATTAATAATTAGTAAATGAATAAAGGAAAAAGTATTGAAAATTATGATGCCATTAGTTTGTAAATGACTAGTATTAATTTAAAAAAAATTAGATCCTTAATAAATGTTTTTATTTTTAGCAATAGCTAGGTATATCTATTTGAAAAAAAAATATAGATTCTCAATAAATGTTTTTATATTTAGCAATAGCTATATCTGTTTGTGTATTTGATGAAGTTGCTTTTTCTTATGATATCAAACTGTTACCCAATAATTTGATATAGTCAGAAACCATTTTGTTCTGATGTGCGTCCATGCCCGGCTGGTTGAAGTGATTTGATTGTAGATTACTGAGTTTTCTTAATAACTCATCCACACTGTTGCCCTGGGTTTTAACTATGTGTTGGAATTGATAAACCTAAAAATAATTTATATTGAATCTAACTAATCAGTTAGCAGTTATGTGATTTACTTTTTAAAATCTCTTACCGCTGCTTCTGAACTTCGTCCAAGCATTCTGCAATTAAAATCATATTTAATAAATAATACAAATACAAATTCTTCAATTGTAATATAACTTACGTTAGTAAATCAGTTAGTTCTGTTACTTTTCCCTCAGTCTGTAGAAAGCTGATGTAATGTGTTAATGCTAGCGGCCGCGAGCAGAGCAACTCATGGGCTAACTTCTTATTTAATGTTTGGATCAGAAATAAAACTACCTAAAATATTTTAGAATAAATAGAAAAGTCATAAATTTTATTAAGAAATAATGTGCTTACCTTCATCATTTTATATTATTCTATATATATTTCAAACAAGACTAACTTGGCACAAGTTAAGAAATACTAACAATTAATATTGCATTTCCGTCCCCAATACTAACAGCTCCATCCAAAAGTTCTGTTTTGCTTTTTAAGCTCTTGTATGTATGTAATGAGAAGCTTCTTCCTAATATTATTCGTTTCAAAGTAACATCTACAATTTGTTGAGGTTCCATATTGTTAGGATCTTTACCTGACTGGGCTAGGACTACTGAAAGATAATATATCTACTTGATAAATATTACTTTAAAACTTTTTATATAACTGTACTTCACTGTTGTAAATGTCATTCTTATTATTTTTGATAATATTAGAACATCCAGAGAATTCTAATATAGAATGAACAAATAATGAGCTACTGTAAACAATGAACAATAAAATGAATTATAATATGTTTGTACTTACTTAAATCTAAGACTTTAGGAGATACTAAGCTGGATAAAGGCAAGAGAGTATTTTTGGCATTATTTACAGTACTAAACATACTATCAACTGCTTGGCCGGGGCATGACTTCTGTCCTATAGCTAGGATCTCTTGTGGTGAAAGCTGAGAGCATACATTGGTTATAAGTATTTATGTGGTCAGGTTGTTTATCCTTAATAGTTATAAATAGATCCAATAGTAATAATAGTTCCAATAGATCTCGTAGTATTTATGATGGTGGACAAACAAAATATAAATGTCCAAAAATAAATCATAATATAACATAACTTACGACATCATCATCAAAACTAAAAGCTTTTGACTTAGTTTCGCTTGTATTCCAATAATCATCATCATCCATTATTCTATAGTAGAGCTGATTGTATATTTGGTTATTTCAGAGTGGTATATTTTGTTTTTATACGTATTCAAAACACAGCTGTAGTCTGTAAACTGTTTGTCAGTGTCAACTGTCAAAGTATTTTTGACACTTGATATCTATTCCTAGTTATTTATTTAGGCATGGATGAAAGTCAAAACTGAAGACTTTAATTAAATGTATTCTTAAATTTTGGTCTATATTTATTAAACTAGACTAAGGAACTTACTAGATTGTATACTCAGAGAGTATGTATAAATTCATACTATTCATAATTAATAATTTACTAACTAGTTAAAATATGATTTTAATAATATAATAACAAATATATATTTTTTAATGTATCATATTAGTTTCATATAAAAAAAATGTTTTATACAACAGAGAAGTTGTATTTCTTTTGAACTTGTACTAAAATAATACAAGTAAACCATGAGGTAAGTCTATATATTATGGATACCACGTCACGATAAACGCCTTTACACCCACGGAACTCTCGCCGTGGCCGAAGTTTCAATAGAAGACAAACATTTCTTTCGGCATTAAGCGAAATATTCGCGAGAGAATACAATTCAAGTCCAAAATATATAGCTGTAATCCACATAACTATGAATTATGAGGATATGCAACATATCATGTTTTGGAGTTTTGGGGATAGCAGCCTTGGGAAATACCCACTGGTGTTTCACGGGCTTAGGTTATATGCTCCGCCTAGGGAAAAAGCTCGTGATCCACTTGCATAAACTTTCGGGTAGCGCCTTGTGTTAAACACTATCAAAAGCTTTCGCGATATTCAAATTAACTAACAGGCCCTCTCTCAAAAGGCCCTAGCAGTTAACTTGGATTGACTGCCAGTCCCTTCTAACTTTCAATGGCCGCTACCCAACGGTGTACTAGAAATATTAGAAGAACGACCGCTGATAGCCGGTTATTAATTAAATAGCGATCAAAGCTAAAAATATCATGAACACGTATGGAGAAATCTCAGAATTTATCACCGACCCGTAAGTCAAAGGCTGTTTGGTTGTTCACTCTTTTTCCTTAAATATCGCGCATTATTCATAATTTTATAGACAGACACTTAGAATTTTCTCAGCAGCCAGATTCTCCTACATTTTGGATCTTTAGTCGCTGTTCCTACAGGTACCAGGGCTTGTTCTAGTATTACCCGGGATCACAAATTTATATATTTTAGATATATTTTAACAAATAATAGAGCCAATCCCTTTCTCGTATTTTTTTAAAATTAATAATTTCCCAATAAGATTTTTTGATTTTGTTTTGTAAGAAACACCTTTTTGGAAAACCCACAGGAAATGTTTTGAAAGTGGCAATAAAGATTATTCCAACGCAATGGTGATCTTGAGTTACAATTTGTGAATTGATATTCGTAACATGATTGTTGTTATATATTAGTTTTGATATTTGCTTGCACATAATTCCTTCTGACGTCATCTTGTTGGCTTTAAAGTAGGCATCATTTTTCATGTCCATAAACAAAATATCGTAGTTATAGTAAATACAAACTTGAAGACAACCTTTGTCTTATATTGTAAACAAATATATGAGTAGACGTTAATTATTTGGCTAATATTATTAACATAAAAGTTCAATTGCTTACCTATCTTGAATAGCACGAAAAGAAATGAATGAATTTAGAACGAATAAATGAATTTATTGTTGCAAAAACATGAAGAGACCTTTATCTTAGAATAGTGTTAGAAAACAGGGAGCAATTGCGGTTCATCACAGGGAGGACACACTTTTTTTACTTTGCGTCATTTTCCTCATTAAAGATGCAGGCAAAAACAAGTACAATATACATATTCTTTTATAATAAGATATATATATTCTTTTAAATGATCTAAATCTAAGATTTAAAATTCATTGAACAAGCAGGACTTGAAATTGTAAGAACCGCAGGGACAACGTCCTGACATCATGCCAAAAAAAAAAAATTTGCTACGTAGGTACTAAAGTATAAAGCTATGATTGCAAATTATTGAACTTAGTAAAAAGTGTAAATCAACAATCAATTGATCGTTCCTTTCTTTCTTATGCTTACAGACAGCAAAACTTAGAGAAGCAACAGAAAATTAAGAAAGATGTTATAAATTATAATCATAAAGCTTAGGATATAGATAGTACTTGATGGGCATTAAATGTTACCAAAATCAAAGTTGATTACAAAAAAATATTTCTTTTATAGTAGATAGTAGAGAGGTATAAGATGTACAGGGGGGGGCGACTGCAACCTCCCTCCCCTTCCCCCACCCTGTCCCCCCTCGGTACGCCAATGGTAGTAGCTATACATCAGTGAATTAGACTAAAATACAATTTCATTCGGGAAAGGTTCCATGCTATAAACAAGGGTGTATTGTACAAAAAAGGGCGACGAAACCGAATTAGCTACACCATACGATACTTGGATAAGACTTTAATCACAGAGAAATCCTACACAAAACCCAAATGGGTTTAAGTAAACCATAAACATGGCAGTCTGCAAAATTTACAATATTCAACGTAACTGAACAAACTACTAGAATATAAATAGAACGATATATGATCACAATGGAACACTCAACTATAACCATGAAATATGATCACAATGGAAAATTAAAAACAATATTCATAACAATATATTCCACTGCAATGGACTTTACGTATACTTTTGTTTATTTACTAAGCACTTGTCTAAATTCTTTTGACCTTCACACATACAGACACCTTATTACAATAAGCTTAATAACAATAGTAATTAAGCTTAATATATGTCGAATTGTCAGTTTTTTTTATAACTACCGTTTTAAATTTGATTAGTGATTTTTCACCATGGAAAAGAGGGTTGAAAAAAACATAAGTATATAATAACACAAAATGTACATCAATTTTAAAATAAGTTATGCCAGATGACGTTTTATTTGATTTGAACTGACGATGGTGTCTAGTAAGTAATATTACTTAGTTTTTTTTGTCTGTCTTTGCTGTTAGCCCTGTTGGCTATTACAGCGTCACCAGCGGAGCGGGTGGGTCAGGAGACCCACCCTTAAAAAGGGGGGGCCAGATGGCCCCCATGGGGAACGACGTCCCGAGGGCGTCTCAGACTGAGACAAAAAACCCATAGTTAATGTGTAGTTTTAATCTTCCCTTTGTTGATATTGTTCAATAAAACGTAATCCTGTTTCGAAAATAACCGATTTTTATATAATTTATATATCTTTCCTTTGTTTAAGAATTAGGTTCCAATTTTGAAAGCCCTGAAAGGCCCGGAGGGCTGTTTCTATATTCTAAGCGGATAAAATTACTACTGGTTAAAAGATATGTACTCCCTTTACGAGTTTTGATGTTAATGTAGTGTCATAATTTGTGCGAGGGGTAATGCACTAGATTAAAGTAATTAGTTTAATTAACATATTAATACGATTGGAAATATCTTATCTGATTCGTTCCGATTAGATTACACGCAATTTATTTTATTATGTACTTGGATCATCACTATTATCAAAGACATGAATTATTTAGGTAAAAATTGTGATTGATAAATGTATATTAGTAAGTGGATTACTTGTATTTTAAAAGTCGAACATTAAAATATTCATCAAAATAATATGAATAAAACTATAGCATGAACATTGACATTTAGATTTTATTAACAATAGCATATCTCACTCACACACGCATGTATTGCTATAGTATGCGTATAAGGCTTAGATTCTTTATCCTACTTTAATTTATATAATTTATTATGATAACATAAATACAAAAATGTATGACTACATCACTTTAAGGTTTGCCCTAGTTAGGTGTCCCTCCTACGACGTCCTAAACCAAGGGCCGACCTACTAAAACCCTTAGGACGGGGATTCCCCCGAATTCCTCAGGCTCGGCACTTTCTCCAAGGTCCAGGCGCTATTTCGGCCGCCCACGTGCCCTGTGACGCAGTTACGGCTAATTGGCTAACTGCATAGTCAATATAAAAAAAAAAGGTATTGCGGAATTAACTGACTCGGACTTATTAGCGATGCGGAAGGCACGCGCAGAATAACAATCGAAAACAGTGACTCAATGTGATGTGACTAGTTGAAGATATTACGAAAATAAATGTTAATAATTAAAAATAAAGTTCTAGTTCAAGAGTTGAGATAAATAGTGCTTCAAGAACTCGATAATGAAAATAAATTTATCCTCAGCTTTGATTCGACAATATGTTATAGTTACCATCGGTAAATATTTTAAACATAAATAAAGTTATTATAATTATTAAGTGATTTTAATATTTTTAACGAATTTATATCAAACATTTTTATTAATCTTTAATTAACAGTTGTGGTTCAGGTAAGTAGACTTATATGCTATTATTAGTTTTGATTACACTTATACTTATTATACTTTTAAAAACATTGTCAATACAGATTATATTATGAGCAACGTGTATTTTTTTTACATAGTTATTCTAAAAAGGATACTTTGATTATAATCGACTAAATCTTAAATTAATGAACCGATCTTAACAATTGTTCCTACCTACCTTGTGTAACATTTCTTGCTCCTAACTTGACCGATATTAACATATCGGTCAAGTTAGGAGCAAGAGAAGAGCAATAAGTCTCATATAACTACAGGTAGACGCCGCTTATTGTGATCACTTTTAGCCAGCCGTTTTGATAACAATAACCGAATGATAACATTATGCGGATGGTACTTTTTCATGCTTGTTGGGGGATTTTAGTGCACATAAAAAAATGATTATAATGATAAAATATGAATCGTAATAATTTAGAATTGATTTAGGTACATATTCAGTTTCATAGTAAGTAATTCTGTTGTTTGCTCAAATTTTCTATTTATTTACCCTATTAAAAATATTCTAACATAAGATTCATTTGAAATATCGATCTATTGTTGTTTGACACTTGTTTTCATTCATAATCATTTGAATATAATTCTCAAAATAGTATAATTTTTCGAAGTTTGTTGCTCGGTGTCGTATCGAATCGTCGTATCGTCTTCTAAATCGATAACAATAAGTGACTTTTGATCACAATAAGCGACTTTTTTCAAATGTATTGCTAAGGAGAAATTTGGGACCGACCATTTTCGATAACAATAGCCGGCTGATAACATTAACCGTGATCACAATAAGCGGCGTCCATTTATTTATATTGCATCAAATTCGAAAGCTATAAATATGAAATTTATTTTGGTTATATGTATGTTATAGTTAAATAATAAATCCGGATTTTACGTATATAAATCAGAGAAAGTGATAATTTACAAGGAATTAATAACATTAACTAGACATTGCATATAATAATAAAAATAGGAAAAGTTATCTATAATTTATCTATAATTATTATAGATAAATTGTTTATAAACCGTCGATACTGAACATTGTTGTGAATGCTTCATTTGTATTAAATAACTAGCTGTGCCTGCGACTTCGTACGCGTAGATTTCGATAAAACGTACCCGCTCAAAGTTTCATCAAACTCCGGCTAAAGTTTTTAATTGTTGGAGTATTTCTAATTTATATTTATATATTTTCGTTATTTTTAATCTTAAAAATGAAAAATGTCGTACCGCAATGGTACGCAAATAAGAAATTATTAACTTCTTTATTTGTTAACCGATTTATGTAAAAACACACTTTTTTTTTTTTTTTTTTTTTTTTTTTTTTTTTTTTTTTTTTTTTTTTTTGTCTGTCTATGCTGTTAGCCCTGTTGGCTATTACAGCGTCACCGGGGGAGCGGGTGGGTCAGGACCCACCCTTGAAAAGGGGGGGCCAGATGGGCCCCCACGGGGAACGACGTCCGGAGGGCGTCTCAGATTGAGACACGGACCTCGGCTCGGGGCGTCGTTGGTCAGGAGGGAAGCTAAGGAAATTTGGACACTAGCGTCCTCCGACGGCAGAACGCCGGAGCAACGGAGCACTTACTAAGTTGGGACCTCGTCTATACCGGTATAGACGGTGTGTGTCTGTATGTTGTGAGGTGTCACTTATGCCTACGCGTACACGTTATTACCTACTGTGAACGCGTCGTCGGGGTCAACGAGTACCGACTTGGGTCTTCTTTTTCTGACTAAAGTAGTCTTACGTGGTCTATACTCTGCGGCGTCAGCCACCAGTGGGTTCGGGTGTCGCTCAGCACGTTCAAAGTACTTTTGGGAAAGCCCCTTGAAGTACTGAGCGATGGTCGGAAGGTTCAAGTCTCTATGGAGATCGATGTTGCGTACGAACCACGGCGCCCCGGTTGCAATCCGTGTAAACCTGTTCTGAATCACCTGAAGGGGTTTCAGATTAGCGTGCGCAAAAGCGGGACTTGCATAGGACATGACGGAACGTATGCAAGCTTTGTAAAGTGTCACCTTATTGCGAAGGGACATTTTACTCCGCTTGCCTAACAGCGGATATAAACGACCTAATATGTAGGCCGCTCTGATACGAACGGTCCTAATATGCGCAGTGAAAACTAACTTTCTATCTAACGTTACTCCTAGGTATTTTGCCTCGTCTTTCCAAGGTATCGGTTTATCAAAGAGTTTGATTCGCGGGAGGATCCTTGGGGGGCCCCGTTCGAAGAGCACCGAAACGCTCTTCTTAGGGTTTACCTCGATCCGCCATTTCCGCAGCCAACTCTCAAGGGAGTCGACTGCGGATTGGAGACGTTGGTATATCTCCCAGTGATCCTTAGAGGACGTGTAAAGCGCGGTATCGTCCGCGTACATGGCAAGGTGCACTTTAGATCGCGGCCTAGGAATATCGCTAGCGTAGATGGAGTAGAGGATGGGCGAGAGAACTGAACCCTGGGGAACACCCGCCCTGATTGGGCGGGGAGTTGACAGAACGCCTTCCACTCTGTAGCGAAAGGAGCGATTCGACAGGTAGTCCCGTATGATGAGTACGAGTCTGTCCGACACCTTGAACTGGTATAGCTTGTACACCAGTCCATTGTGCCAGACCCTGTCGAACGCCTTAGCTACATCGAGGAAGAGCGCTCCTGTCCTATGTTTCTTGGCCCTCACAGTGGCCCCTATCAGTATGTGCTCCGTGAGGCGTTGCACCTGATGGGAACATGAATGGTTGGCTCTAAAGCCGAACTGCTCATTTGGGATGATTTTGAGTCTCTCGACTTCCGATCTAAGTCTACAGAGGATGATTCTCTCATATACTTTCCCTAAGGAACTAAGAAGACTAATGGGACGGTAACTACTAGGCAGATGCCGGGGTTTGCCCGGCTTATGGAACCCTATCACTATGGCCTCTTTCCACTGGGCCGGAAACGAGCAACCGGCCAGTAGAGCGTTAAAAATGGTAACCAATAGGTAAATTAAAGGAGGCGGAAGAAGCTTTATCACATTGTTAGTAAAAAAAAAAAAAACACACTACATACTACATATATGTAAAGTGCGGCCCATGACAATATATTCCCGAAAACTGCATTCAACCCGGTTTATCCGTTTCTAAGACTAGCGTGCAAAAACATACAGATATACAAACATACAGACAAACAGATAAAATTAAAAACCATTGTTTTGGGTTCTCTTGCTCTTATAAATGCCCCCATTATGTTTTTTTTTTTAACATTTTCCATGTACAGAAATTGCTCAGTGACAATTTTATTACATGTCTAGATTTGAACGGTAAAAATAAAAAAAAAATATATATATAATAATTGATTGGTGAATTAATTATCACGAAATTAATACAGTACAATAATGTAGAGAAGGTTTATTTATTTAAACAGGTACATAAAAACATCTGTTACTGTAACCAAACTATTTTTGTAGGTTTTTATTTATAAATATAATTTGATTTTTATTTTTGCCGTATTGCTATAACCGAAAAGTAACTTATATGATTTTTGATAAATTTTGCAACTAATAATCTGTTTAATATAATAAATATGAAGTAGATAACAAAAACTTATTTGATCTGTCAGTGTGGTGGGCAATAGTCCAAATTACTGAAAATAAAAACAAAAATTCTAGATTTACTTTGCATTGTTTCGATTATATTAAAAAGGTACCTATCATGTAAAAATCTTTGAATTATAACATTTTGGAACTACTTAAGAAAATTAGATGCAGTTTGATATAGCAGTATTGTCTATGGATTAGATAAATTAAGATTATACATAGGTAAATTTTATATATTGTAAAATGAAGAAAAAAGAAACTTTTTTTTATCTACAACAAAATTATGAAAAATATATAAAAAACCAGTACTGGTAATTTACTGTAACCTTTACTAAGTATAACTTCAACATAATTGCTGATGAAAATTATAGAAAATCGATTTCTTAAATTTCCTTATGGTAAAACATAGAAGTGGCTTAGTGATAAATAAGGTGACCAAGGAAGTGCGTTACGGTATGGAGCGGTATATATTTTTTGTGTATGTATGTAGTTAAATAACTTTGATATTAATTAAGATTGCAGAATGAAGAGTAAATCTTTTCAAGATGTGCTAAATACAATAACAGGGAAAAATGCACGTGCCGGTGGGTTTATAAGATATTTGCAAACTGGTAAAAATATACTGCATTAATCTAAAGATCATCATATTTTAATATCTTCAATATACTTACATGAAAATCATCATCATCATCATTACAATTTAACTATCGAATTTTGAATATATGTATATTCAAGATGGGTATGAAAATGTAACATAAGACGATGCATATACGAGTTATAAATAAATATATACCTATTATCATTGCATGTATGATTGATGATGAAATATAACAATCAATAATTAAGATACCGGCACTAGATATACGGTATCTACATCCAAGCTACTTCTTATAACACAAAAACAACAAATGTTTTGGTATTTCGATGCCTGAAATCCGCATCACTAACAAAGAGGTATGGAAAACATTGTGTCGTTTAGATGTGAATAAATGCAGTGGTCCTGATGGTATACCAGCCATTCTGCTCAAGACATGCGCAGCTGAGTTGTCTCCTGTACTGACTCGTCTGTATCGTCTCTCTTTCATGACTGGAATAGTGCTGAAATCCTGGAAGCTTGCTAATGTGCAACCCGTGCCCAAAAAAGGCAGCCGTGCTGACCCTGTCAATTACAGACCGATTTCAATCACCTCCATACTCTGCAAGATTATGGAGCGTGTATTGAACTCGCGCCTACTAGCATACCTAGAAGGTAACGATCTAATCAGTGACCGTACGGGTTTCGCCGTAATAGGACTACTGGGTACCTCCTAGTGTATGCTACATACATTTTAGGCGAATCCATCGAGACGAACGGAGAAGCGGTCGCCGTCTCTCTGGACGTCTCGAGGGCATTTGACAGGGTCTGGCATGCGAGCCTTGTAAGCAAGCTTTCAGCGTACGGTATATCTCCTGATCTGATTGGCTAGGTAACGGACTTTTTGAGCCAGAGATCTCTCCGAGTAGTTGTCGACGGGTGTTCCTCGGAACCCTTGACAATAAATGCCGGAGTGCCTCAGGGATCCGTTCTTTGTGCAACTCTTTTTCTGTTGCACATTAATGATCTGTTGAAGCCCGGTATCTATGAGTATGCAGACGACAGCACAGTTGTAGAAAGATATCTGCCGAGTACTCGGGCTAGTCGAGATCAAATACAGTCTGAAAAAGAAGCCATGGTGCAACGTTTGAATGACAAACTTCAGGCAGTCTCCGCATGGAGCAATGCCAATCTTGTCAAGTTCAACGCCACCAAAGCGCAGACGTGTCTGTTCACCGCTAAAAAGAGCCCTTTTACCTTGGCTCCTACTTTCCAGAATGTATCCTTGGAATACAGTGACCGGCTTCAGTTGTTAGGCTTAGAGATTTCTTCGAACCTCAACTTTGGTCGGTTCATTGAGTCCAGAGCAAGAGCAGCAGCAGCAAAGCTTGATGTTCTTGCGAAGGTTCGGCAGTACTTTACACCGGGACAGCTTCTTGTTTTATACAAAGCACAGATCCGGTCGTGTGTGGAGCACCGTGTTCACATATTTGCTGGTGCGGCAAAGTCCCATCTTGCGGTTCCTGACTCAATTGAGAGGTTAGCAAAGAGGCTTATAGGCGATCCCGAATTGGTCGAAGTCGACTTACAAAACCTTGAACACAGGCGTAGAATTTCTAGCCTCTCAGTATTCTATAGGATACATTTTGGTGAGTGGAGTGGAGTGAGTGCGCAGGAATTACACGATTTCATTCCCCCGCCCCCCTTCCATCATCGGACGTCCCGACGTACGGCAGGTATCCATCCTTTTGTTGTGGACATTCCAGCTGTCCGAACGAAGCGCTTTGCTTCCTCATTTTTAGTGCGTACAGCGAAGGACTGGAACAATTTGCCTGCGTCGGTATTTCCGGCCAAATATAATGTGGGTGTCTTCATGAGAAGAGTGAATAGGTTGCTATGGAAATGGAATCAGGTGGAATGAAGTCAAGCATTGCCCTAGATCATATAAAAAAAATAATAAAAATGTTATTTGGATTGATGTAGAGAGACTGCCTGCAAGAGGTGGCCAATTAATTACAAATAACCATGTATATAACATCTCGCCTCTTCGCCAGAAACAAGTTACATTTCCTTGAATCTGTGTTAGACGATTTGATCTGTTTCGCCTTTATCTTGAACGACTGAGACGATTTTAATTAATTCAACAATTATTTTAATAAAAAATGTAAACCGAGATCGATTGAACCGAAATTTTAGGACATGTGTTCAGTTGTCATTCTGCAGATCTCCGGAACAAAACTCTTCGATTTCTTTAAAATATAGCATTGCTGTAGTATTTAACAATATATTTTAATATACAATTACCTGACTGAATAATATTTTTATTTTAGTAAATTTCGGAGCGCTAACCACAGGAATGGGTCTGGGATGGCCGTCACCAGTTATTGTAAAACTCAGTAACGGAACAGATACTCCATTATCAAGACCTATTACGGAGGAAGAAGGATCATGGATCGTATCAGGAGGATACTTGGTGGTTATGGCAAGTAAGCTAGTATTTTTTTATTTGCCAATAAAACATCATACACTTATATAGCCAAGTGTACTACTTGTAACTGAGTTTTTTTTTAATAACATGCGTTGTTTAAATATTTTATTAAAACGAATTTATGTGTTTACAGTAAACTTTTTGAGTGGGATACTTTTAGATGGATTAGGCCGAAAGTATTGTTTTATTTTGGTATCAGTACCAAAGTTACTTTCGGCTATTTGGACTATATTTGTGACCGAAGTGTGGATGTTAATATTTTGCCGAGTGGTCATGGTGCTATGCGATTCCTTTATTTTGGTAATCGTTCCGGTATATGCTTCAGAAATTGCATGTGTAAGTATTTATAAATATGTTTTCTTGAATTAAGTATGTTGGATATACAGCCAGTTTGATTAAAATAATATACTGACAAGTTTGGGGTATGGAAACTCAAAAAATCTTTTACTGTTTTAGAGTCATTACATTATTTACGAATGTTCATTCCTAAATTACACTTTCTAGTCTCTCCTTTCTGTTCTCGTCAACGCTGATGCAAGTCTGCCAAATCTCACTAAACCATAATTTAACAAATTTCAGAGTTTCACAATATTGTTTACGATGGCATCTTTTAACTTATTGAATATCTTTTCTGAACCTACTCGCGTTACTAGTTTTTCCGCAACTTGTATTTATAACGTGTTTTGTCGCTGTAACATTTATGAAGAAACGGTAATGACGAATTTAGTCCAGACCACGGTGGTCTAAAATTTTCCCTATTAATTAATTATTATTATTATATTAATTATTATGAAAATAAAAAGCCCCAAAAGTTTAAAAACCGGATCCTTACAATTAACAATACTGTTTAGCAAAAAGTGGATAAAGTAGACATGACCGATGAGAATCCCAATAATTTATATAATAACGTTTTTGCGTTTTTGTAACAAGAATTTATTGATATTTTGAAGGCAAAAATATAACAAAATACCTAAAACTTAAAATTAGCGACTGCGCTACCGTGGGTATATAATGTATATAAAAGTAGAGATAAGTTATATGATTTCTATGATGAGAGGCAATGGAATCAAGATCCGGTGTTCATGTATAAAGTTAGGAGTTTCTCTAAAATATTTAAGAACATTTGCGTACAAGCTAAGGCGATTTATGTAAGAAAGAAAATCTTAAACTCAGAAAATAAAATAAGAGCAACTTGGGATGTTTTATATAGTGTTTCTGGGAAAACAAGGGCTGCTAATGGACCTATTAAGTTAAAATTTAATAATATTGAAATAAATTTAGATTAAAACGTTTCGGGTTTTTTTTGAGACTTTTTTTAACGAAATTCCTTTAACAGTCACGCGTAATTTAAATTATTCACCATTTGATGCAGTCGCCGAATTGACGAATGACGTAATAGTGAGTAATAAATGTTTTGTTTTTAAACCTGTTACATCATATGAATCTGTTAAAACTTTTAGAAACCTAAATAAGAAAAAAACCGATGATCTTTAGGGTATGTGAGTAAAATTATTTATAACTGTTATAAATGATTTTGCTCCACAATTATCCTTAATTTTTAACAAATGTATTAAAACCGGTACATTCCTAGATTTAATGAAATATAGTAAAGTAAATCCTTTGTTCAAAAGTGCCAATAGACTAGAACCCGGAAATTATAGGTCTATCTCTATTTTAACTATTTTAAGAAAAATCTTCGAAAAAAATATCCTAATTCAAAAGGCAGGATTTGTTCATAGCAATAAAATCATGCATAGTGAACAATATGGTTTCACCAAAGGCAAATCAACAACTGATACGGGTGCCCCTCTTCTTAAGCACATTTACGACACATGGGAGACGTCACATAATGCAATCGGGGTGTTTTGTGATTTATTTAAAACCATTGATTGCGTGGACCATTAAACGTTGCTTTCCAAACTTAATCACTATGGTGTGTAATCAGTGTTGCGCTTGATCTTATTGCCTCTTACCGGGATCAAAGAGTTCAGATGGTTGATGTACATAATTTTAAATAAACTGGTTCTCACCTAAAAATAGGTGTTTCACAAGGATCTATTCTTGGCCCCTTATTAATTTTTATCTATATTAAAGATTTGCTCTTTTAGCCTCCGAGAATAGGATTCTAATGCTACAGAAAGAACTTGACAATTTCTAATTTTGTACATGTACAATATACACAGACTATACTGACCAATTTAATGTAAATGACGATTCAAAAGTGCGTGTAAATGCCTACTTGAATAAAGGTAATTTGAATTATAGTATACTTTCTGCGTTTGTTTGCTGAAGGAGGTAAATATTTCAAGCTTTTATGGAGCTTTAACATTGCTACTACACAAAGTTTTCTCACCGTAAGCGGATGACATATCTCGTATAGTTCAGAGGTAGGGAATATCTATATGGTTTGCAGTGCATCACGATTATCAAACATCTTTCCAGTTCAAAAAATCTAGTCTTAGTAGCTCCACCCCATATAGAAACGCTGTAATCCACTTACATCGAACTTCAAACATACTTACCGTAGAGATTTAAACATCCAGATCAAATCTCTAACCCGGGTTATCATCAGTTCCGATTGCGAATACCAAGACAATCTTTGGTCAATCATAACACCAAGGTAACACATGCGACTTTATTTATTTGAAGACAGTCACAATTTAAGGCGTCAGGGCATTTATAAATCTTTATTATAAAATCCGATTTTTGTTAAATGCTGTTAAATGTTCAAAGTCAGTAAGTTTTATATAGCCGCTTTGCGACTCTTGCAAGTCCTAATTCTACTGTTGTATCCTTTTTTTCAATTTAATATATTTTGTATTACATTTTATTTATTTAAATTATGACTCAGACGCTGTTAACTACAGACCTATTACTATTAATGCCCTTTTCTTCGAAGTAATGAATGGCATTATCAACCGCCATACCTAGGGGTAATAAGTTGATCGTTTCGACTTTTGTTCGTTGAGACTTTCACTTCTCCTTAACTTTGTTAATTATGTATATATAATTACAACCCTAGCAACTCCCAACTTTAATCATTACTCGCATTCATTTAGATCACTAGTTAATCAATAACTGGCAATTTGGCTTTTACTATGTTTGATCAGCTGGTGATCTCCTCGTATACCTTACACCAATGGGCAGTGACCATTGAAAGTAAAGTAGAGTTTCTGGCAGTTAATCTGAATGTTGAGTAAAATGTTTTAAGTATATGCTTTAAGCCTTGCTTATAAGCTTCCTTGAAGCTACCTTTCTATGGTATTCTTGAGAGTTTATGAGAGCGGTTAACCAGTTCTTTTATATGGTTAATCATAAAAAGACTTCTCATTGGCTTTAACATTGGTTTATTGTACATACCGAAAATAATTCCCATGCGGATGATAGTACTGGAGGTGCTCTTTATTCGGCTGAGTAGGATTCTCTCAGGAAAAATAAAGTGCCGAAAGATATTTGTCTTACTTATTGAGACTTTCCTAGCGCAGGTTTCAGAATGAGGTAACCTGAATCTTATTCAGTTTAATCTTTTTGAGCTTACCGCTTAAAAAACCAAATTCTTCATATTACTCTTCAAGAACCCTTCCGTCAATGCCTCAAAGCCGAAAATTTTCGAGCGACTGTTCCGCAGTCCGGCCACACATAGAGTATTTTCATATAGTACTGTGTATAATGTTTTAGCTTTTGACCGCGTGCAACGACGAACCGCTCGAGTGGTTATAGATCAAAATTTTGAATAAACCATTATTGGCGGTGTTTCCAGGTCGATACGACATGTGTGCATCAAAAAATAGAGTTCTTTTATAACGCAAAGACCGGCAAAGATCTAATTATTTCTTTGGTATTGTAAGTGTTTCTGAGCGGCGATGATCACTTGTCATCTTGTGACCTATATGATCGTATAATTTTTATGTTTATCTTGTAAACCGGTAACTAAAAAGGATGGTAAGTTAAGTTAGAAAGTAATTTAAGAAATGAAGAAATAAAAAAGAAGTTTTATACTTACTACTTTTATAATAAGATGTGTATTTTATTTGTAATATTATCTGTTTTTTTTTTTCAGAAAGAGCACCGTGGATCCTTAGGCACAATCTTAAATTTATTCTTAGCTCTAGGGACAGTGATAGTTCTATCTGTAGGCCCATTTCTATCATACGCAGTACTTAATTCTTTTATAGCTGGCTTTATAGCTGTAACAACTTTACCTGTGATATTTTTACCTGATAGCCCGGTCCATTTGTATAATAAAGGTAATATATTTTTTAATGAAATAAAGCCCAAGAAAAGTTATATTTTCATACAGAGAAAGTTAACATTACATAGTATATACAATCAATTATTAGTGACAAAGCCATCATCATCCAGTTAGAATCAGTCAATCAGTTTGAATAATTTTCCATCTCTCTGTAAACTAAGCTGTTGCTTGCTTTGACTAAATATACATTATATATTAAACATCATCATCCGGCAATCATCCCAATTATTGAGGGTCCACACAATATGTCAATTTCTCCCAAGCTCTTTTGAAACTGAACTATATTTAGAAACAAATTTAAATTATAATAATATAATATTCAAATAAATAATATTCAAATAAATAATATTAAATAATTGATATTCCAGGTCGTACTAATGACGCCATTAAAGTCCTATCTTTAATCCGAGATTCCGATGTAGCCATCAAGAAAGAGTTAGAGGATTATAAATTATCAAACAAGGAACGCAACATAGACAAGATGTCATTATTGAAAAACAGATTATTTATTAAAGCATTATTATTGGGACTATTGCTGTGTGCTGGCTCAAATCTGATAGGTTTTCTAGCTATATCATTCTATTTACAAACGATTTTGGAGTCGACTCAAACCAGCTTGCGGCCAGATATAGGATCGGCTATAATAGCTGGTACACAATTATTTGGTGGCATCAGTTCTCTATTTATTACGAAAACAATTGGGAGACGACCTATTTTATTTTTTTCTCTCTTTGGCATGTGTTGTGGTATGGTAAGTTCGTTTTTTTTGTTCTACCTACGTTTTATATCACTTTTGTTTAGACCTATTTCTATTTCATATTTGAGTGTAGTGTGTATTGTTTTAGTTTACGACTATTTTTAAAGTTACCCGATTCTCATTGTTTCAAGATACCAGCTTCTTTTAAAGGTTTGAAATAGAAAGATTATTATAAAGAAATATGGTCAAATTCTTGACTCAAATAATACTTAGGTTTATATTATAAACCTGTGTATATAATTGATATAACACAAAAATAGGTACTCAAGACGGTAGCTTATATTAAATAAATCTATTTCTTACCTCAGGTGGGTCTAGGCATTTACTTCACGATCGTCGAAACAGACGGCTACATAGTGTCAGGCTTCATGAACTACTTGCCTATCATATCCTTGATTCTTGTTGTATATTGCTATATTTTTGGTAAGTGGTGTAAATACAATATTAAAAAAAAAAACATTTAGCATGCATCAAAAAACACATTTCCGAATATCCTTTTATATTAGGCGCTTACTCATGAAATTAGCGTTTTGTATGGAAGGAACAAAAAGTCGAATATTTTGTTAATTTAATTTAAATTCCCTTCATTATTGTGTCGGTACAATAATGTAACGCAGCAGTCGACAGGCGTTTGCTGGTTTGCTTCAGTCAATTCATGAAGACCCACCAAGCTTTTTAATCGTCCCAATTTGCTTCAGGTGGATTAAAACAGTTTTTGTCACTAACTCCGCAGCCTGTAGCTAACTTGGACGTGGTTTGCGAGAGATCCGCTTTCACAATAACCTTCAATTTTTCATTATCAACTTGGGTCTCCGGCCGGTGCTTGTTTTGCAGATCGAAATTTCCAAAACAAAAACGTTGGAACCAAAGACAAGCCATGTTTTCTTTTGCAACACGACCGTCATACACATCATTAACCCTTCGAGTAGTGTCCGCTGCACTGGGCCCACGGTGGTACACGTACTCGTAAATAATGCGATAATTAATTTTCCATTTTGCAAACTAACTTGTTTTTTCTGTTTGCATTACGCAAACAAAAAAAACAGAAGAAAAATAAACAAATGAATGACGGTCAAACAAAAATACATGTGTAAGTAGCTGTAACATATGAATTTTGGAATTCCTTACCAAAGCCTTTTGGAAATTGGGAATTCCTTAAAATAGCCAATACGAAAAACGCTAATTTCATATGTAGTATTTATTATAATATTTTTGTTATAATCATCATTGTCAACGATAGTCTAGGGTTATTGTCAACTACTACCACTATTAGATACCGTATTTAGAAATGATTATTAAATTATATTAATGATTTTAAGGTATTGGCAACCTGATATATGTTGTGACAACAGAACTATTCGACGGGCCATTTCGAGCCATTGGATTCGCGATCTGCCTGACACCAAGTGCACTAATAACCTTCCTGACATCCAAATACTTTGCACAAATAACCTCAGCTATTGGCCCTGCACCGACATATTATTTTTTCGGCGCCATGTGTTTATTAGTCTTTATTTTAATAGTGCTCTTTTTACCTGAAACTAAGGGGAAAACATTCAATGAGATTCAGGGTGAATTAGATGTAAAACTTGTACAAATTCAGTGTTCAAGAAGAAAAAAGGGAATCAGTGTATAGGAAAGGCATAAATGAAATTCTGTGTGTAAGATTAATATTGCTATTAGCTGGTACATTAGGTCTTGTGGATAAGTTACTTTGACATTATTTGAGTAAATGAAAAAACTTTATTAAAAAAAGTAAACGCCATTGTATTTAGTATATTAATATTTATATAATGTATTAAAAAACAGGTTGGCCAACATTATAAATTAAATCTTTTTACTTACCCTTAATTTTTTAATAGTTTTAACTGGGAGAGTTAAAATACTCTAGAGATATATTTTTATTTTTAGGATTGTCTATCCATTTGTTTGATCTTTGACCATTCTGTAAACTACTAAAGGGATTTTATATCTTTATCTATGTCCATTGTCCACGTAATATTTAAGATACAGTTTATTCCTAAGAAACACCAGACATAAATATATTTTAAAAATAAAAAAATATATTGATAAATTATTATATAAAAACAATAATTTATCTAAAGATAATTAGTTAAAAAGTTGTTTATGTTTGTAGTATTATTATTACCATAACTTTTATTGATTTCTAGCGATAACTATAAACTTTAATATAATGTTAAAAAATGTGGCCACGATATCCCCAATTCTCTCTAATATATCTATTTTCACAGGAAACACAAAACCGAATTTGGATTATAGTTACAATATAACATAATTACGTACTGGTTGGATTTTGTAATATTTTGAGCCGTGTTGCCTTACTCTACCTAGATTCTAGGTCAACATTATACTTTTCCTGTGGAATATTCCTTCGTTTTCACCGAAAACCACAGAACAATTTTTGGGATTATAAATATAATAAAACTGAAAAAGTAAAGATAGGGATAGATTATTGTTTATAAAAAATGGTTTATTATCTGAGTTGGAGAGAAAAACTCCGACGGAAGAGACAGATACAATGGATTAATTGAATGAGTTTAATATTGAAGCGATTCCTTAAAAGAACAAATTATTTCAAATTGAGATTTAATGGAAAAAATAAAGATATTTATACAATAGTATTAAATATACTTTAAATTTGTGCGAAGCTGGTCATGAATTAATGAAATGTAAAATCAAAAATAAAAAAAATGCTCTATATATTGCACTATTGTCTAATCAGCGATTCTACAATGTGTAGGAATATAACATGCATATAAATAATTTTGTTACAAAATTATATCAAATTGTAAACGCGTATCAGTATAAGAAACTTTTTATAATATGATATCTTTTTCTAATCTTTTGAGAAGATTCCCGTTTCTTTTTCTTAAGATCTGCGTTTGCTTTGGATGTATACGATAAGTGTCTTTTTGAAATTTCAAACAATTTGTAATAATAGACCAGAGAATGGTTTGACTTTTGTACAACATATAAATCATCAATTATTGTCCTATGTTATCGGAAAATTTCTGTTCCTAGAAAATTTTGTTATTATGTACTACAACACCGTCTAATACATCCGTTAATTACCTTCCATTCCTGTAGTTGGTATTCACAGTAATACAGCGTTTGTCCTATGCGTGCAGACTCAACTGAGCTAGTGCCAACCTATGACAGAACATCTTAAAAGAATGAGACGGCTAAATGCCCAAAGCCGGGGGGGCATCTTCTTCGTACGTCCTACTCTCCTCCTCCACTATAGACGCATCGAATCTCAGTAGGTCTTAAAGTGCTGCTCAGGGATAATGCTAAAAAACGTACTCAAGGATGGCCCTATGTCAAGAGTCATATATTCAAGATTCCAACAAGTGTTATAGGGAGGGGATTGTCGAGGATCTACCTTCTACCAGTGTATTTGTTACGACAAAGATTATAAAGATAATTATTACGACTATTACGACAAGTCTTACTACGATAAGAAAACAAAAACATATTATGTTAACAGCTAGGACCTTATCTCAAGTAAGCAAAATAAATTTGTGATACTAGTAAAAAAATCATAAAATGTATATATATTTTCTTATTTTACTCAGATCCGTCTGATTATAATATAATCATGCGCCTTTCTTTTGTTTAACTACCAATCAAAAAAGCAACGCTGTGCATCTGCTATAAAAACAATAAGGCGTTTCTTTATCAAAAATTAGCGACTCGTGCCTCTGGCTTTGAACCTGTTTCTGCTGAGCCATAATATTTTTTTGATAATTTTAATAAATATAGAATGAAAAATAAACCGACACGGGCAGGGATTCGAGCCCGCAATCTCTGAGAAACCGTCCCGTCGCTCTACAAATTGAGCTACCGTATCGCTGTCCGTCTTGGTGAATTAAACATTCTATATGTGATCATCTTTTTTGGGAAGGTGGTGATATCTATTAGGCTTCTTTTCGAAAAATTCTAACCAATGTTTTTGCAGTACAGATAAACAATTGCAGTACAGATAAACAATGAAAAGATGCCACTACCGAAATTCATATTTGAATATATCTGTAAACATGTATAGCCATGTTAAGGTTATTTTAAATTTTTATAACTGAAGAATAAAAATAAACCGACACGGGCAGAGATTCGAACCCGTGACCTCTGGGAAACCGTCCCGTCGCTTTGCCGGTCCCGGTTTTTTTTTAAGTTAATGCTGGATACAGAGGTCGTTTCGCGCATACACACAGACTCCGGCACGTGAGCGAAAGTTGTGCTCCAACGTGTAACCGGGATAATCCAGGTATGCAGCGCTTAGAGGACGTATCTGCATTTCCGCCAAAGAGAATAGGTGCAGCTGCTCTGTCTCCAGGTGGTGATGGACAGTTAAGATATTAGAGTGCAAGCCCCATGATATTACTGAGTTGCTCCTTAAATGAGGAGGAGTGCAACCGCTGTAAACACTTTTTCTTTTTATTGTTCTTCTTCATATATATATTTTTTAAAGTGAATAGGGATGGGGAATGGCAGTTTAACGAGGCGGTACGTATGGAACCTGCTGTCGAAATTGGTGATGTCTGGCCACTGGAAGGCTAGTTTGGAGACTGCGGGGACGGCCGAACCCCCAGGGATCGCCATCGGGCCGCCTCTTCTGGGATCGGGATTTTTCGCAGCTGGCGGGGCAGCCTTTTATGGGTAGCTAACTCACTCAATTGGGCCTCCAACTATCTGCGGGCGGCCAGCACACAGCCGTACCTTCGAATCCCGCTACCCTCCTCGACTAGAACTCCGACGAAACAGACACTAACTCAACGTCAAACCGGTTCGCCAATGCACTGTACATTTTGAATTTTAATATGGTACCGGTGACAGCTTTTCCGTCCCGATTAAATTTTAAAATAATACTGTTATGAACTTTTCCGCTAATTCTGTAAGCCTGAACTTGTCTCGACACGCTACCGCGCGTCGAGATTTCGCTACTTTTCGTAAAAATCTTTCCAAAAATATTATATTTAACAAATGCTCTTTTGTTTCCTTTTCCCCAAAATCAATGATTACATCATATTTTATGCTTTGATATAAATGCAAAAGAAAATAAAAATATTATTATGCATTTAAAATTCCTTTGCTTCCCTGGATAGGGCAATCAGTTAGCACCTACTATTTTTAAATTTTTAGACCTTTTTTTTATCAAGAAATGTTTTATATATCATTGTTTAAGTGGAAGCAGATAGGATATTTAAAATTACCGATCAATCTCAGTTCTTCCTGCTATTTATAGTAATATTAAAAAAATAAAATAAACAATTGAGATTTTAATAGTTAGTTATAACTTCAACAGAATAATGCCAGTGCGATTTAAAGTAAATAAAAGGAAGAGAAAACATTTGTGAATTGTTTGTTTTAACATCATTTATGAATTGTGATAATTACGGTTCGGTTAGATGCTAGCTAGCTAGATCTTAATTAGGATGGAAAATTGTAATTATATTTATATAGCACAGTTTAAAAAAGTAATTAAAAAGATTTATACAAAAATATAATATTTATATGCAGAACAGCCAATAGTTCTAGTTTAATATCGAATTGGACGCCAATGCTCTGATTCCTATCCGGCAACTAATGTTGCCGTGACAAAATGATTGTATTAGTAAAACAGAAAAACAGATGTATATAAAAAGTTTTAATTTTATTACGACATATATATAAATTGTTCTAGTTACAAACATACATATCATTATCATTATCATACATTATTAACAATCATAATTTACTAATACAAAGTTAACACAATTGGGATACTTAAATAATAACGACAGAAATGAATTATATTTGATATTAAATTACAAAACTTCTATGATCTATAGTTTTAAATTTAAAATATTTATCACTTTACTAATTGATTTTGGTCTCTCTATTATATTTGTCTCGTAAATACGCCATAACCAAACGCAAACGAATACCTAATAGTAGAAAATTATTATAATTAGATACTTCAACATTTTCTATTATTATTGTCTATATTCGATAAAGGTTGCATATTTAATAATACTAACCTATTAACTAATATAATGGACACCTTAAATATCTACAGTAATGAAATAAATAACGTAGACATTATAATTAGTAGGACTTATGAATTCAAATCGCGTTATATAAACTTATTTAGTAATCTTATTGCATAACTTCTTAGTTATTTTTAATACTACTCAATTAACAATCTTGTTTTTGTTGTTCTTTACTCTCAGTGTTCACATTTTTCCTTCCCAGTGTAATTTGAATCTCACTAAACGTTTTCCCCTTCGTTTCAGGAAGGAAGAAAAATATTAAAGTACCCACTAAAAAGCACATACTACTGAAAATAAAATAGGTTTTAGACGGACCAAGGGCTGCAGTCATCAGTGCAAAGTATTTTGAAGTTAAGAATGCCAATAGAAAAGATATCATTAAGCATATTGAATAACCAAATGCGCGAGCTGGTCCGTCAAATAGTTCTGCAGTTACTACAAAGAGTAGACAGCCGATACCTAAAAAAAAATATATGTATATTTATATTTTAAAATAATGAACATTACACATGTTCTATTGGGACAAAAATCTTCTTAGTCGGCAATCTGTTTTCAAAACCTCATACAATTACTTTTTAGGTAATTAAAGAGGTCTACCTTGTGGTCAAACAATATTACGGGATTATATTATGTCTAAAATGATTATGTAATTTCTTGCAGCTCTTGATTCAAATGGAAATTAGGAGATTAATAGTTTATGCTCTGAAAAGCGCCAGAATTATAAGAGTATCTTATGAAAATTTAAAAACAAATTGTTATATCAGAACCAATAAGAATCTTATCTTACTGGCTTCTGTTAACAGTATCCCGTTAGGTGAGAAAGAACTGTAATAAAAGTATAAGGGTTTTCTTAAAATTAACGTTTTGACTACAGATATTTTGGGTGAAAAAAAATAATAGACTTTCACACACAGTTTGCTGGTCTGATTAGAGTCGATGCCAACATTTGCATAAGTTACCCAAAACTAAAAGAATATATTTTGGAGGATTTTTGAGACAGATATAGTTTACATTAGAACTTAATAATCTTTTCATTTACATGGCATATGGGACTATGGTTTTTAGATAATCCTATGCGTTTACATAAATATTAGACAGATATATTGTTGTCAATTCATAGTTTTAAAATCAAAATTACTTACCAACATTAAAACAATACGTATTGAGTATCAAAGAAATGAGAGGCAGGTAATTTAGGAAACCACTGATTGTATAGCCTGGTATATCCTTGATCCTAAAATAGGTCCCTAAACCGAGCTAAAATAAAATGTAAATATGGTTTAAGATACATAAACTGTAGATTAGATTAAAATAGTATTTGTTACTTGTACCTACCATACCCAAAAACAGACCAATCATCGTGTAAATCAGAATGGGCCGTCTACCAAATAATTTTGCGAAAAAAGTAGTACATAAAGCAGCTATCATTTGTATTATGCCAATCACAACTGAAGCTAAATCTGATTGTATGCTGGTTTTTGTCGACTCCAAAATAGATTGCAAATAAAATGTTACAGCATTATATCCTATTAAGTTGGTCCCACCACAGATTAAAATACCCAGTGATAAGGATTTTAAAAATATTTTGTCCTTGAATAATGCCATCTTGTCGACTTTTTCTACCTTGCTAGATTTATAGTCTTCTAGCTCTTGTTTAATGATTTCATCGGAGTTACGAATTTTGGATAGTACTGCTATGGAGTCGTCAATGTGACCTGCAATGATCAGTATTGTTATTTTTCTCTGCGGGCAATTAAATTTTTAAAATGTAGTTAAAATAAACGCAATTCCTTTTGGGACCTTTTAGCAAATTTTAGCTAAGAAAAAACTCAAAAATATGTTAAAATCAATAAATTTATATAAAAAGACAGTACTTAAAGAAGATGAGTATTAATCGTTAAGATAATCTAAATTATTTAAAGAGAAACATGAGCTAAACAATCAGTATAAGGAAGCTCAAAATATAGCACTCAACAATAAAACCGACATTGATCATCATCATTGATCATTCAATTCGAAATTTAAAATTTTGACATTTCACTAGATTATAGAAGTGATAAATACTAATAAGTGAGTACCAACCAGTCAGTGATACGAAACCTTTGTTTATATCATCGATGAATAAGTTCAAATCAGCAGGGCTATTCGCTAACTTTGACTTTTCTAATGACCATCAGCTGTGACGTCATGGCAGTTTGCTACTATAGTTACATTATAGGAAATTAGTTGTTTATGTCCGCACTTACTGATAGTGCTTTTCATTTTTACTGTCAAAAAAGATACAGAATAGTCCTGCTGTAATGATATCTTAGAGCGTATTGACTCGCTAACAAAATATATAATTCATGTTCTTGTGAAAATACCGAATCATTCTGTGACCAAGGATTACATATACATACTATAATAAATAAGAAAATCAGATCTGACAGTTCTACTAATCGAATAAGGTAGAAATATAATGATGATCAAATATTGAAATAATATCATACCTTTAGAATGTAAGTAAACGGGGCTATCAGGTATAAATGGCAATGGCAAAGCTGTCAAAACAATCACTGTTGCTAGTATAGTATTAAGCGCCACGTATGATAAAAATGGACCAATGGCCAATGTTATCACTATACCAACACATGAGGATATGTGTAGGAATGTACCAAGAGCTCCACGTTGTTCTTTCTGAAAAAGTAACGAAATGGGTCAATACACTGTAAAGTTTTTAAATTCAAATTACTGGATATGTCATAACTAGGGGAAAATAGATATCTGATGGTAAATGGGTAATGTTCAAACATTCAGGGAATGATGGCTAAATTAAAAGAGATAGACTGAAAAAGAGAACATTAACATACATTAAGGTCTATGAAAAGAGGCTGGTTAGCAAAACCATTTTGTATTTGACTGTATATACAATGTTTAAGTTGTTATTAAGTTCCTTAAAGCTTATAACATCGTGTTTATTATTAAAACTACCTGAGTTCAGAAAAAGTGTTATTATTAATGTGGCGGTTACCATTCCACTATTTTAATCAGATCATTTTAATAGTGGCACTCATAATAATAATATAACAAATGTTCGGAAAGTTAATAGGTTAATTGTGTAGTTGCTTATGCGAACTGACAGGCGTTCAAGCTAAGGGGTACTTTCACATTTTTATTTTTTGACGTTATAGGAATAGGATCTGAAGGTGATTTTTATAAAGTCTGTTCGACAATTGCATCCTTATCGGTCGGTGTGATATTCACGTGATTACACGTTCTTAACTTTTTGAAGAGTAATTATCATCGTCTTTGTAGTTTTAGAGTAGAATTAGAAGAATGTAGGAATTGTGAGTGTAGGAATTGTGAGTGTAGGAATTGTTGGTTGTGACGAATCTGTTGTCTCCTATACGAAGTGTGCGTGGCACTGGAGATCACGAAACGGAACACTTGAGTATACATTTTTTTTTTCGCTTAATTATTTCTTTTTCTTGTATAATTTATTTATTACAGATTTTGGGGAATCCCTAATCCTGGATTAGTACACACCGACTAAGTGAACTCTTTTATTGAACAACATCTGGTGCGCGCAGGTTAGTCGCATTACAATTATAGTAGTCATAGTAGTCGCAACTGTAGCAGACGATGACGTTGCCTTCTCAAAGGTTGTGTCGTGGGTCGTCGTCGATGTATGATTTGGACAGGTTTGGCTTTGTGAATCAGAAAGTTCGGGGCCTAAAACTGTTCTAGAAATTTTGGAGTCCTTACCAGGAGTATTTAGTTGTCTTAATAAGTTGTTAGGAGTTTGAAGTTGGAAGGATAGATTATGTGATTTATTCGTTGTACGACATATGTGTAATAGAAAATCGCCTCTGGTAAGCACCAGAGGCGATTTTCTATTATTTATTCTATTCTATTCTATTATTATTATTATCATTTATTTCATTTGAATCTTATTATTTACATTTATACATATAACATTTAAAAAAAAAAACAACATTATAAATATAAATATAAAAAACAGTATCCCGCCGACGTGGGCCTTACGACCAGTCCGTCGGTGGTTAGGGCGACAGCGAAAGAAACCTCCTCACAATGCGTGCCGTACCCAAAACTGCTGCTCTTTGCATCCGACCCTTGATCCAGTTTTTTAGTGAGAGCCTCTTGAGATGATGATCGAGACTCTTCGCTATAAGACCATTGACGGAAACTACCATCGGGACAATTATTGTTGAGTCAACATCCCACATGTCGGTAATCTCGTGAGCTAAGTCCAAGTATTTTGACAGTTTGTCCTTCTCAGCTTTCACAAGATTAGCGTCACACGGGACACTGATATCAACAAGAAATGCCCGGCGCTCTAACCGATCTACCAGCACGATATCAGGCTTATTGGCTACAATAGTCCTGTCCGTTATGATAGATCGGTCCCAATAGAGCTTAGCATGACCATTTTCCAAAACTGGCTCCGGTGAGTACTTATAAAATGGCACTTCAAAAGGTACAAGACCGTATCGAAGAGCAAGTTCTTGGTGGATAATCTTGGCTACTTGGTTGTGCCTGTGCAAATACTCTCCATTGGCAAGACGACAACAACCGGAAATAACATGTCTGATGGATTCTCCTGATTGGTGGCACGCACGACATATGTCAACAGTGCCATCCTTTATTATGTATTTCCGATAGTTGTTCGTCTTGACAACTTCGTCAGCAATTGCACAAGCAAAACCTTCGGTTTCACCAAAGAGATCACCGAATCGTAGCCAAGCCACGGACGCCATAAGGTCTACATCAGGCCCATAGAGTGCCTGGTGGAACCGTCCATGAAGCTCCTTACTCTTCCATATACTTATACGGTCGTCAGTGCTAAGTACTACCGGTTTATGCCAGTTATCTTTGGCTAAGGAGAGCGGTGTAAGACCATTATCTACTGCAACAATGTCCCGATGCATTCCACACTCAGCATGAAGGAAATATTCCCTAAGAATGCATACCTCACCGTTGTGTAAGTTTTTGGCATTAAGGAAGCCGCGACCCCCACACTTCCGTGGAATATACAATCTCATCACTGATGAGCGCGGATGATGCATGCGATACATTGTCAATAGTTTTCGGGCCTTTCGGTCCAGGGCATCTAATTCGGTCTGAGTCCACCTTAATATGCCGAAAGTATACATCAGCAGGGGCATTACCCAACTGTTGAATGCACGCACTTTGTTACCTCCTGACAAAAGACTTTTTAGAACTTTTGTCAAGCGGTTAAAGAAGCGTTCCTTCACCAGCTGTTTAATGTCCCCACTTAGTATGCCTAAGCATTCCGACATACCAAGGTATTTGTAGGTTTCGGTTTCAGAGAGAGATTTGAGGGACATTGTCTCCGAGAGTTGTAAATATTCGCTATTTACAACTCGGCCATTCTGCACATGTGCAACCGCACATTTATCTACACCAAACTCCATCCTAATGTCATTACTAAACGTTTGCGTAACGTTTAGTAATGATACCAGATCTGCTTTATTTGGTGCAAATAATTTGAGATCGTCCATGTACAAAAGATGTGAAATGATCTCACCCCCTCTGCGAAATCGAAATCCCAGTTTTGAATCCCTAAGCAACGTGCTTAAGGGGTTCAAAGCCAGGCAAAACCACAAAGGACTCAAGCTATCACCCTGGAAAATACCTCGCTCAATCCTTACAGGTTCGGAAGTAAGAAGACTTCCTCCGCCCCCTGGAAGACAAAGGACCGTTGTCCATTGCCTCATACATGAATTAAGAAAAGCGCATAGATCTGTGTCAATCTTATACACTTCTAGTACTCGTCTTAACCATGTATGAGGCACCGAATCATAGGCCTTTTTATAATCAATCCAGGCGGCGGAGAGACCCTTCTTACCTCGGCGAACCTTTTCATTAATGGCCATGTCAATAAGGAGGAGCTCCTTAGTACCACGAGACCCAATCTTACATCCATTTTGAGCGGGATCTAAAATGCTATTTGCATACAAATGTGTGTTTAATTTTGAAGTCAAAATGGATGTAAGAAGCTTATAAATTGTTGGTAAGCACGTGATAGGTCGAAAGTTCTTTGGATCCGTGATACTACCAGACTTGTGGAGCAGAAAGGTGATTCCTGTTGTCATAAAAGATGGTAGGGATCCGGACACGATGGCTTCCTGGAATTGCCCAGCCAAACGTTCGTGTGAAGACCGCAGCCATTTGAGCCAAAAGTTATGTAATCCGTCCGGCCCAGGACTTTTCCAGTTATGGGTCGAACGGATCGCATCCCTGACATTGTCTGAGCTTATAAATATAGCCTCCATTGGCTGCAGGTGTTCACACGCGCGCTCAACAACACGCATCCAGCCACCATCGTTGTGATTAATAGGCACCGACCAAATATTTTTCCAAAATGTGAACATTTCTTCTATATTTGGTAACTGCCCATCAATCACATTCGTAGCAGATTCCTCCCAGCTTCTATAAACCTTTCTTTGGTCACTTTGGAATATGCGATTCTGCTTATACCTATTTACACGTTGTTTATAACGACGGATACGATTTGCCCACGCACAAACTTTCTGCTTCAGGTAGTCTATACGTTCTGTTACATAGGCCATGTAATCCTGAGGTCTAATGCCAGTACCGGCAAAGGCCTGTGTAATTATTAATTATTATTATTATTATTATTATTATTATTATTATTATTATTATTATTATATATAATCAAGCGATTAGAGGAACGACGCCAAGCATTTGAATTCTAAGTTCACTTAGTGCAACGTGACCATTTCGAATTGGTTATTATTATTAGCAAAATGGGAATGCCAAGTCAAAGTGTACATTGCTCGATTTTTAGTAGGATGTAGATTGCGTAACGCAGATTTGCCCTTTTTCTGCCGAAAGATTAACGGATGAAACTTGAGAAATGTTTAGGTTAGGTTAGTGGTCTAGACCTTTCTCTGAATTTGGCACGCATTTCGCGGGACCGGCTGTGATAAAAACATCTTCTTTTCGTAAAGTTCGAATCTCTAAGGCACACCTGTTACCTAACTTAATAAAAAGCTCCGGTGTAACTCCCATCTCTTAACACTCGCAGCAAACTCAGCTCTGCTATCTTTGATTAAAAAACTAAGACAATTAACAGACGTTAATACGTTTTACTTGTTAACGTTATAAGATTTGTTGATATGTTGATTTGACTTGTTAATATATAGATTATTAAATATAAAAAATATAAGTATATCAAATTACTGATATGCAGATTTTAACGATATTCATCATTTATAAAATTAAAATATAAGTTATTCTAGCAGATACACATATTTCATTACAAAATATACATCAATATATAAAAAAATATGATTAATAATAAGTCTCTAAAATATTTTATTAATACTTACAGAGGCGATTTCTGAAACATATACTGGAACGCAAATAAAGATAAAACAGTCCGTTAAAACCATAACCGCACGACATAATATCAACATCCAGACTTCGGTCACAAATATTGTCCAAACTGATGCACATACCCTAGGAATAGTGACTAGTATAATACAGTACTTTCGACCGATTTTATCCATTAGCATACCACCCACTAAATTTGCTGAAAGAATTAATAATATGACATTAACAACACTGATTTCTGACGATTTTACAATTCGCAGATAAGGTTTAACCAGCGCGTAAATATTAGGTCCTTAGAGATGAAATTGGCGTTTTGTATGGGAGGAACTAAAAGTCGAATATTTTTTAATACAATGTATTTATTTAATCAAAGTAGGAACCACTGTTTTCTATGCACTTTTGTCATTTTAATAGGTAGTTCATTCATCCCTTGACTAAAAAAACCAGTCAATAACAGATTTTATTAAGTCTTCACAGATTTTATTAAATCTATGAATCGATTTGGACTACCCCATCGGAGTTTATTTTTTGCCTTACAAGAAGTTTTTTAAATTTCGAAAAAAATGGTAATTTGTCGGAGCAAAATCCGGGGTGTATGGTGGATGTCTTAGACATTCTAATTGAAGCACTTCTAATTTCGAAGCTATCTGTTGCGCAGTGTGTGGTCTAGAGTTATCATAAAGTAGCAGCAACAGCTTTTCCATCATGGTTTGCAATTGATGACAATAGACATCTGTCGTAATAACCTGGTCAGATTTGAGAAAACTGTAATGAACAATACCTGCACTAGTCCACCAAACGCTTACAAGTATTTTTTTTTGGGTCAATTTTCGCTTGGCACAGGATTTGGTTAGCGGACCAGAAGCCAACCTTTGCTATGAACGCTTCCGATTATCATGGAGTATCCACTTTTCATCACAGGTAATGATTCGATTTAAAATCTCTTCATTATTGTGCCTGTTCGTAATGTAACACAGCAGTCGACGCGCTTTTGCCGGTTTGCTTCAGTTAATTCTTGGGTACCCAACTTTCAAGCTTTTTAATAAGCGTTTGCGATGGATCTGCTTCCACAATAGCCTTCAATTCTTCATTATCAATTTGGGTCTCCGGCCGTCCACGGGACTTGTTCTGCAGGTCACAATTTCTAGATCTAAAACGTTGGAACCAGAAATTAACTGTGTTTTCTTTTGCAACTCGAGTCTCGACCGCCATACACATCATTAACCCTTCGAGTCGTTTCCACAGCATTGCTGCCACTGTGGAATTCATACTCGTAAACAATGCGACATTTTAAGTTAGTCGTCAAAATAGGCCAAAATAGCGCTCTTCACTTCTTCATCACTGGAAAATTTCTTCCCCCGAAGCTCTTTTTTCATTTTTGGGAACAAATAAAAATCACTAGGGGCTAGATCTGGGCTATAGGGAAGATATTCTAAGATTTCGAAGCCCATTATTTGAACAGCAGCCATCGCAACTTGCGCCTTGTGCACAGGTGCATTGTCGTGCAAAAGGAGCACACCTTGGGTCAATTTTCCCCGTCTTTTTTCCCTCACAGCAACTCACAGACGTTTTTATAATGTAGTGTAGTATTTCCCAGTTATAGAAACACCCTTTTCTTTATAATCAATAAGGAGGATTCCTTCTGAATCCCAGAAAACAGAAGCCATGAGTTTTTCAGCCGACGGAGACACTTTAAATTTCTTCGGGGGTGGTGTGCCCTTTTTGTGCCACTGCATGGAGTCTTGTTTAGACTCAGGTTCATAATGATGAACCCAAGTTTTATCGTCAGTCACAATTCGGTTCAAAACTTCATCCTTTTGATCACCACAGAACGCCAAAAACTCGCCACAACACTCAGCTCGCCGCTGCTTGCAAAAATTCTTCCGGATTGACTTGTTGAATGACGTGTAGCTCAGTGAATTATGACCTAATTGTTTTGAAACTTAGTATTTATACTTTTAATGAGTGTCACAACTAGTGCAGGTAGTAAAAAGTTGCCTTTTCCCCCTCCATACCCCTCATTCCGCGAACTTTTTGACCTCGTAGTAATTCTGTATTGAAATAAAACTATTTTTATGGATTTAACTCGCGTATATTGAATTAAATTTTAAATTTACATTTTAAATATAACTATCTATATCTATCATTTTTAATCTAAAAGATTTAAAATGTAAATTTAAAATTTAATTTAATATACGCGATTTAAATCCGTAAAAATAGTTTTATTTCAATGTGTAGTACTCGTGAAAGCCTTAGAAAACAGTAATTCTGTAGTTAAGATTATTGTAAAAATGAAATAATGATGTTAAAGTGATTTTAATTTATTACATTATTAGTAAACATCCAATATTATTTTACTAAAACTTTGATGATTAAACACGTTTATACATTATTGCTAATCGTTTCTTTTACTTTATCATTGGTTAAGTTTTGTATTTGAGTATAACTTACTGAATATAGCTGCCAAGTATCCTCCTGAAACAATCCATGAACCTTCTTCATCTGTGATGGGTCGTGATAATGGAGTGTCTGTTCCGTTAGTTAGTTTCAGTATCATTGGAGACGGCCAGGACATACTTATACCGGTTGTTAGTGACCCAAAATTTACTAAAAAAAATAATAAAACATAAGTTCTTGTCTATCCTCAAAACCTTAACCATCATTGAATATTGGATTGTTATGTCATACTCGGACTATTAAAAGTATAAATATATATATTTTTATAACAGCGTACCTATACATATATGTACACTGTTTATAGCATATGATTAATACTTCCATTGTAAGATCATTATCATATTGCAATTGTTCGTACACCTAGGAAATATTTATTGGTACTATTTTAGTTGTCTCTTTCAGCGGTCCTTAAATATTACACTTAATAGAGACATTGTTTAGCTCTGGCAGGTTACAAAACTATAAAATATTTACTTAGGCAATATTTAAAACGATATTTTTTAAATAATTTTGAGTATTAATGGGTAACACTCTCAAATATACTTTTTGGAGTGACTTTTTCCATTCTATGGTTATACAATTTTTTTTTTCAATGTTAGCTGTAACCACCTACGATTGTAAGGTTTAACTAACTCAACCATGACACCATATATTGGTTTCATATTTAAATTATTATAATTTTTAGTATGTTTATTTCCACTTTCATTTTGATCTAAATGTCTTATAAATTGGTAATTTATTAGTTCCCCATACAAATATTAGAGTATTTTACTTCTCACTTTTATTTACGTTAACTAAAGAACTATTAATTCTTAAAGAAATGTTTTAAGTGGTTGTAGTTTTGGTTAAACCATAAAATATTGTAGTTATCAAATACAAATACTTAATAAAAAATGACAATGCGATATTTAGTAGTTATTCTAAGCTTAGGTTGTTAATTATGTTATACCTGTTAAAATTTCCTACTCATTACAATCTTACAACTTTATCTTTATTCTTTATAATTTTGGTTTAATAATATTTCAGAAATTCATGTATATTGGTTTCAGACCTATCGTGTTTATATCTAAATACATATGTATTATCATTTTAAACAAGTACTTATGTTAGTGAAGACGATCGACATTATAATATTTTATCGATATCATTTTATATTGATATTGCTTGTTGCGATATTGTTAAGTAATTTAAATAATAAGCTTATTGATTTATTACAAATTACAAATTACAAATTACGTTTACAAATTCACACATTTAATTTTTTTTTGTTAAAATGTAGTTTTAATTTTTTTACGGACAAAATTTCAAAACTATAATAATTTTATATCTATTTGACATATTACTCGTTAGTTTCAATTTGTAAATAAGATTTTCGCTTCATTTTTAGGGACTCAGATTTCCCCACTGACACCCTTCATGTTTCAAGGAGTAATGTTACTTATATGTAGTCCCATAAGATCCTCCTAAGTACATGGAATGCCTCACAAAAATAAATTAAGCCGTTCCAATGTAAACCAAGGACAAACAAAAAAACAGATAAAAGATACTAAAAGGCTTGTATGTCATGGTTTTATATAATTAACTACAATCGCTCGAGAAAACATAGTTTATTTTAAATCATAGACAGACATAAAAAAGATTAACATGTATTTAAATACGAATTAGATACCTAAGTACCCTGTAAATATATTCTTAAGTGTAATAAATTGTTTAGAGTTTAGAATTTCCTCGTTAAAACTTCCTTATTGTATTTTTATATCTTATTAAATTTTAACAAATTTTAACAAGATGATTAAAGTGCAAAAGATTTAACGGTACCACCAAAATTTTTAATTCGCGATTAAGTTAACATACAATCGGACAGTTAAACCAGGGTTTTGATATAAAATTTACTCGGCAAAAATGTGATAGCAGTAAACCTTGTGAGCCCACTTGACTAGATAACAAAAGTTATATTTTATACTATATTATAGATATGTCAATAACAATATCAGATATTAGTGATTCGTAGATTTTTCGTTTTTTTACCACGGTTTTTTTGCTTGATTTCTCAGTGAAAACTTAAATTTATATATAATTATTTAACGTGAGGTCGAGATTTTCAGACGTACAGAATGCAGTGATAATACAACATTCATAAGTCTTGTCTGCCTTATATTTATAGATATTTCTGCAACCGATTTTATAATAATACTAAAAAAAGTAGAGAATAACCGTCGTTGGGGAGACTAATATAATGTAATATTTCGACATTATCCTAGCATTTAGTAGCTTCTACAAAGTTACTAGAAAGGAGAGACGTTTAAAAATTTTAACTAACATTTTTTTTATTAATTTTACCCAGATACACTTTATTGAAAATTATCACTTAATTTCATCAATAATCTGTAAATGTAATATTAACAATTGATTTAGAAAATAAAAAGAATAATTGTTTTACATGATTCGACATTAGCTTTCGTAATTTGGAATGCTTTATATGATTAGGTTTTCTACGGAAAATATCAACACCCGATATACAAGACACATTATTTTATGAATATGAATATGAGATATGTCGCCGTATGTTAAATCTGCACGTACTGAATATAAAATCACACAAACACAAATAAAAACAACTCCCGCCTAAGACAAAGGCAACGTCCGATAAAGATAAAAAATATTTTTGTCGTTGTCTTAGACGGACGGTTCTTGATACATACATTGAGATCATAGAAAGAAAAGTGAGTGGACTACAGTAGTTAAAATATTATTTATTTGATAGAGATAATAAAGTAGTTAGGAACTTTTATTTAATCATAAACATAGGGAAAGTGTTATAAATATGTAAACAATATCGTTAATATAATCAACGTCCATTGTTTACAAATAAATCCCGGTAAATCTCAGAAACATCAAATGACTACATTTTACTATTAAACTGTCATGTAAAGTTGTAATTAAAATAAAAATAAAACTTCTATAAATGTATCCTATTAACTATTTTAATTTATATTCAAAAAAATAATTGTAAAAATAAAAAATTTAAGGAAATTAAAAAAATATTAATAATATTTACTCAAAAATTAAATATTTTTTTTCGGAAAGACCCCGATATAAAAAGTCCTCTAAAAAGTTTTTTTTTTTGTACATATTGAAGTCGTTGCGTCGGGGGACCATTGTACGTACGTTGACGATGGTGATTCTGACGTACCATGAGAATCGCTAGTTAATCAATTACCTGGCAATATGGCTTTTGCCATGGTAGATCAGCTGGTGATCTTCTGGTGTATCTAACACACCTGTGGGTGGCGGCCATTTAAAGTAATGGAGAAGTGTCTGGCAGTTACTTTGAATATATCTATTGCCTCCGATCATGTATGACACAATACACTTCTTTCGAAGCTTTTTTCTATGGGTCCTTGGAGACTTTATGCAAGTAGGTCACCAGCTTTTTAACTAGTCGGAGCATACAGGTGTCGTATAATAATTTTGCTTGCTTGTTTCTTCTGTTGAGACTTCCTTACAAAAGATTCCAGAATGGGGTAAACCGAACCTTGTACAATTTAATCCCCAGAAGACGCAAGTTTACGTGTTTACCGCTATAAAAACCCCGTCGGTCACATAACTGATTTTGAAGTACACTCCCCTCGACGTCTCGCCAAGTATCGGAATAATGTATTACTAGTAAGTATTTATGTGTAGTTATTAGTAAGTATGTTTATTATAACTACGCCACCTACATGTATTTCATATTGGTTTTTTTTAATTTCCCTAACCCTAAGATCTCACTTTAAGAGATGTATTACTTTTTTTTCCTCATGTATTGTGATGTGAAATAAGGAGTATAAATAAAAAAAAATACCTATTCCTAGTGTCATGCGACACTAACCTGTGCGTGCGCAGAGTTAACATGGAAGAGAAAGGCATTTTAGTACGTTCGTCGCCGTCCTTTGAAATGGTTTTAAAATACTCTGTCCTACTAATTATTTTCGAAGGTACTATCATTATTAAATATATTAGTATTCGAAGATAACTGTATCTAGAAACAGATTGTGCAAAAATATATATTTCCTTGTTTTATTCTATCTGACAATGTTCTATTATCAAATGATAGTGTATTAAAATGTAGTTTAAATTGCAAATTTAATGCAGTTCATGATTTTCCTGTAATATTATCTATACCTAAGTATTTTAATATTTTTACATAAATTGTTCTGTTCAGGCAAAGATTTTCAATCACCACAAAATGACCTTGGCAGTCGTTTTTAACACTTAAATTGTATGGTTTTGAAACCAGCCAAAACTTCGTTTATTTTGTTTTTTAAATATAAAAAAAATATTCTTTATACAACTGTAGACTAGACTACATTATAATCATATCGTAACATTAGATTAGTTTACAATTTATAAATATTATGAATTTACAGTTTACTAAGTAACACATAGTAAGCACGTAAACAATATCTTTATGACTTTTTATATGTATTTGTTTATTTTCTCCTCCCTCTAAATAATAGGTAATAATAAAACGTCATATAAGATTTATGAAAAATCAATGTTTCTTATTTTCTGTTTAATTATAGCCCAGTTCATTTATTGTGTTCTTCAGATAAAATAACAGAATGAATTTTCAGTATTTAAAAAGGTTAGTGCTGTGTTTTAATGTATTTATTTAGTTTTTTTGTGTGTTTTTTTGCAGCAATTTGAACATTTCTCGCATACTGAGGTTAAATAAGTGTCCGAAATATTAAATAAGTTTTGAAGTCTGCTCTTATTGTGTTAAAAAAAATTGGAAATTATATTGATATAAGTTTTCATATGTGTACCAGTAAAATATTATAGATGAATTTTTAGAAAAAAGACAAAAAGACTCGATAGCAATATACTTCATATTTTTTTTTTCAATAAAGTTTTTAAAGATTTAATAATATATATTTATGTAAAAATTAATTATAATGAACAAAATATTTAATTACGTTTATACATTTAGGTAAATGTTGTATTTCTTACCAGTGTTTTATTTATTTAACCGAAGACAAATTAAACAAATTTGAGAGACTTCAGAACCTTTCTATATGGTTCATATTTAGCCTACGCATATATGACCACATTTACCATAACATAACAGATATTTAAGCCATATTTGTTTTAATAATTATAAATAATACTTACCAAGGGTTACTATTGCATATTGTCGTAATAAGGCTGGAGGTATGGAAAATTTCATTTTTTAATCACTGTTCATCACAAAATTAATACTTAACAAAATAAAATTTTATGTTTGCAACACTTTTAAAACAAAATAATATGTTTAGAGACAGATCACAACGCGCAACGCCTTCGAGGCTATCTTAAAGAGTGTTGTCAAACGGTTAATTTTACTGGTAATGCGGCGATAGTCTCGAATCTATTGTTATGTTGCTATCATTTATCGTGTTCTTTTTCGTGGAGATTTCTTATATGCTTTTTTAATATATTATTCTTTCTCTAAATAAGAAATAAAAAACCTTATGAAAGATTTGGACTTTTGCATTTTCAGCTGTCTGATCGTACGTCGCTTATTTCGGATTTACATTGTTATTTAAATAATAAATAATAGGGAAAAGGAAATTTTTTTCAAAAATTTGACATCATATTTTTTTTAATCTTCTCATATACAATATATAAATGAAATAAATCTAAAGAAGATATGTTAAATTTTAAACGAGGTGTTAAAAGTTTTTTTAAATGACGCATTTTTTGGCATGGAGTTAATGGCTCTATGATAAGAAATATTATTTTAATTTGAATTAAAATGTAGATAAAAATATTTTCTTTACCATGTAGATTAAAATAGAGCCACAGTGAAATAGAATACATCAAAGATAAAACTTAACATCAATACGTTTATCTGATACGTATGTTGGAGTTTTGATCTATTCTCTGAGATAATATATGTTTTAATATTTAAAAATAATATTTACCAAGCGTTACAAAGTGACATAGTTTTTTTTTTAGTTAGAATAGCAAACTAAGACTAGAATTTATATAAGCCGGAAAGATTTATGTTACAAATAGAAATACAGATAGTAGGCAGGATTAAATGGAGATAAATATTCTTTAAATAAATTAAATATCAAAATAATTAAAATAAGTAATAGTTTAGTATGCTGTTGATGCAATTTTTGCCAACATGAAAATTGCCCAATAAAACATTGGCGAGTATTACCACCGATGGTTAAGACAGCAAAATTAATGAAATGAAATAATTCCTCGGCGTCGGCAGCAGTAACGACGTCACTCAAAAGATCCTCAAAGGACAAACGTAGCTGTAGTCATGCATATGGCGCAAAGAAGTGTTACACTAATCCCAATTTGCTGATTTTTATGTTCATACAGATAAGTTACGCATCCTTTCAAGTATTATAGGTTTTCTGACACGGAAATATCCAGCCCTGATGACAGGCATTAAAGTCCCGCAAAAAGACGAGCGGTGTTGATGGGTCCTGCGACAGAGCCATATCATCTCATTGAGATAATCAAATAATATTTTTTTTTCTTTATCATCGCTCTAGAAACGGTAAACACATATATGTTTCCTGTGTCTACTAAAACCGATATTGTAGATAAAGCGGGGTCTTTAAGACTTCACGGTGGTTCCGCGTGTACAGACAAACCTCAGATTTTGAGCAAAAGTTAGAGTTAAGAGAACTGTAACAGCATTAAAAACTTTGTATTTCATGGCTTGTTTAACTAAATAAGACGTTGGTATGAAACACGACGTCGAATTTGGTGTATTCATGGCATTGTCATCCCAACCTGGTTATAGCTGAGAAGCTCGAACCTACGCAAGGGATCATTTGGCCCCCGATCAGCACGATGAGTTACTCTCGTAAATTTTTTGTGGGTGGGGCAGACCTTTATGGATGGGTAATCTACTACTAAGGACAAAACAAATACCAATTCGTCACAAAAACCTATGTTTAGGGCCATCACATATATGATACTAGCAGACTCGGCCACGCGTTGCTGTGGTTGCTAAGGTTTTGGATATACCTATTACATTGTAGTAAACTATTTAAGAAGTCACGGTATTAGAAAAAATAAAAGTAAAATTAAAAAAACCCCCGACCGCTAAGTAAAGGAAAAAATTTAAAATGCAAGTAAATTTATCAAGGCAAATAACGAAATAACAATATTTTGATATAAAATAATATTGTGACTTAAAATTAAGATGTAAGTTATCCTATGTTTCAAGTTGGATTAAACTAAACACGGTGTGCAAATTTGATTAAAATCGGTTAAGTAGTTTAGGAGTCCATCGCGGACAAACAACGTGACACGTAATTTATATATATTAAGAAGATTATCGCACAATGTGTTGCAACATGCCTAAGTCACAACATCGTAGATGCAGGGCGTAATCTTATTGGTGTGGCGACCCGATGTCATGGCCTACCGAGAACCACCCAAGCGCTTGTATTCACCGATAACATAATTTACAGCAAGGGATTTGATCAACTTGTCCAATACGTGACTAAATGCTAACATCTGATGTGATGATGTTACTATCAATCCACCAAATTGTGTTTTTTAATGTTAATTTGAAAGTAAATAAAGAATTGTCTTTTGGAACTATTCTGTTGTAATTTTATGGAAAGGTTTCTTACAATAAAACCAAGCAAGCAAGCAAGCAAACTAAACTATTATTATACATAGAAAACCTACAAATATTTATTTTACAATAGTAAATATAAAAAATACGTAACATAATAACAAATAAAAAACAAAATATTTCAAACGCCATTACAAATTCATTATATAATGAAGAAGTTTGAATGTTTCAAGCGATGCCTCTATATACATGATAAAAAGCAAAAAAAAAATAAGCGACACACTCAAGCCTTTGACGAAAAAGGCAAACTGTCTTACTGCTGATAAACATTAAAAATGATTACAGGTAAAATAATTTAAGTTTTATTAAAAAAAATATAGTTTATTTAAGTTACCTGATACACCAAATAGTAAAATTTTAAGGCAGTTGGAACAATATTTCGCAAAAATATAGTCAAATTACTTTGGATTATAAGTGCCACAAACTTGATTCTAGAAAATTTAATCCTAGTTCAAAAGATGCAGAAAATATCGATGATTCCAAATATGTATAATATATAGCTTAGATAAAAATGTTGTTTAGATCAAATAGCCATGGAGCAAATAGCGATATAAACAATGTAAACTTTATAGCGTGCGTAAACAATTTTAATTTTCCATTAATAATAACCTATTCTCCTTAAATTTATTTTACTTACTTTCAATGTCAAATGGGGCAAAGTTTTTAAATGTTTTATGAGTTGTGTCTTAGGAAAAGTAAATTGCTAATTTTATTTATGGTTTGAAGTGTCTCTCTGCGATTTCGCATATATATTTTTATTCTTGTAATTATTTTCAGGATACATTAACATTTTTTTATATTTTTAATAAATATATAATTAAAAACGAATCAATAAAGGCACGAATTCGTTGATATTTAAAATGTAAGTTTCAATTACTAGGAAGTACTCACGACCTTAAACTTCGCTCTCCTCCAGTCTAAATCTTTTTATTCCTTCGCATCATACCGGTTTCCTCTCAAGTTCTTTCACAGTACACGCTATTAAACTCTATGTATACATTTGTATATCTTTAGACACGGTAGCATCTGAATTAGCACTTATTTTTAATAAATGTATTGATTGTGGTATAATTCCTGACTTAATGAAGCATAGTAAGGTAATTCATTTATTTAAATCGGGCAGTACATCAGATCCCAGTAACTTTAGGCCAATTTTAGTACTTCCCACTTTTAGCAAAATATTCGAAAAAATAATATAAGAACAGTTATAAAAACATTTCAACCGACATAAGTTATTAAATAGTAACCGATTTGGCTTCACAAGGGGTCGCTCGACTACCGATGCCGCGGTTAAGTTTCTTGAATTTATTTATGATACCTGGGAGCAGTCGCACGATGCTTCAGGTATTTTTTGTGACCTATCGAAGGCCTTCGATTGCGTCTGCCATAATACGTTAGTCAGGAAATTACATGATTATGGAGTTAGGAACACTGCTTTGGATCTTCTTATTTCTTATTTAAGTAAAAGGATTCAAAGAGTGGATGTTAACGGCAATAGATCTACAGGTTCTGTAGTCGCCATGGGAGTTCCGCAGGGCTCAATTCTTGGCCCTTTTTTATTTCTTATATATATTAATGACTTGCCTTGCCTTGTAAACAACAGTAATGAAATAGTGTTATTTTTCTAATGAAACTTTACTTATTTTCAAACTCAAACGTCAACAACCAGTTACTGATGAAATAAATAACGTGATATCTAAAGTAGTCCATTGGTTTAATGTAAATAATTTACTTTTAAATGAGAATAAGACAAAATGCATTAGATTTCTTACACCTAATACTAAACAAGTTCAAACGAATATATTAATAAATGGGTCAGAATTGAGTCTTGCTGACACCACTGTGTTTTTGGGTATAACTTTAGACTCGAAACTGCAGTGGAGTCCGCATATAAACAAATTGTCGAATCGGTTAAGTTCTGCAGCCTACGCGGTTTATAGAATTCGTCAGTTGACTGATATAGAAACAGCTCGATTAGTATACTTTAGCTATTTTCACAGTGTTATGACATACGGTATTTTACTCTGGGGAAATGCCACTGATATTCAAACAATATTTGAGCTGCATAAAAGAGCCATCACAACATCAAATCTTAATGATCGACTGAAAGGTCAAGTCTTGAAGATAATAGATGTTCCTAAAGAAAATACACTCAATTCAGCAGTACATTCAACATTCAGATTAAACACCATTACTTTAAAAACTGTTCACGCTACTGATAAGGAGGTAATACTACAGTCACTAGTCAATTTCAGCAAGAACAATGATAATAGTCTCTATCATACAACGGTACCACTCGACATGCTACTATTTGGTGCATGTGTACTTATTAGTGGTCTTATAAATCGAAGATATCACCTTTGGCATAAAAATCCCGAGGCGCAACACACAACCAAGAATCAAATTCAACAGCAGAGCGTCTACGCCATCCCAGAAACTCATAGAGATGGACTATAGATCGTCTCCAAGCGCAATTTACGACCAAAGTCTTCAATAGTCGCTGTTCTAAGGGGGAAGGTGTTACGCAAGCATATGCAGGGCAAACCAATAGAGTTAGTAATAAATCCTTTTCACTCGGTTATGCTGACGCTGATGCCTGTTACTTGTATAAAGTGAAGATGACACTGCCCGCTCCGCGGCATATCGGTGGGAATCAGCCTGAAGAATAGCTCATTCCTGAGTCAATCGCTGACTTATAATCACTTAGTAATAACCACACCTATAATCTTTAGTAATAATTAATTGTAATATTATTAATTGTAACTCTTTATTATAACTCTAATAATTAAATTGAGTTTTTTGCACCCTTCACTGCCACCATACATAATTGTATTAGTTGTTGTTGCTGTTATATATCATCTATACATATTTAAACTACATATCTATGCAGTGGAAATTTTCACAGATGGTGTATTTCTGATGCCGCTATAAAATCAATATTGACAGCTATCAAGGTTCTTCATATACAGCCTCTACACCGACAGACGGACAAAAATCACGTTTGTTACATTGAAGCGTCCCCTTTAAATATTTATTTTGTTATGTGAAGTATGTGTTGTTATAGCGGCAACAGATACATCGTTTGTGAAAATTTCAACTGCTTAGCTAACACGGTTTATGAAATACAGACTGATAGACGGGCAGACGGACAGCGAGGTCTTAGTTTTAATCTTTTGGGTACCGAACGCAAAAAAAAATATATATGTATGCTAGCCGTGACATGATGTTTGAATCGAGAATACAGAAAACAGTCATACAATAAATTTTATAAAGTTAGGATATACCTAAATAAATAGTTGGTTTAAAAATAAATCTTAAGCTACAAAATCATTATATTATCCTTAAAATCATGATTGTTTCGAAATTTAATAATATACAATTGAGATATGTTTATAACAACAATACTCTATATTAGTCTTCACATCGCGTCGATTTAGATATTAGAATTGCTTCGTACAAACAACAAGTCCAGATGAAAACTAATACCTAATCGAAAACTGTTAGATTTTGGATACATCAAAGTGGTCTATTATTTATTATTTTCCATAGTAAAGGTTGAATGATTAATAATACTAGACTTGTATTTAATTATTGTCTAATACATAAGACATCTAAAATATAATATCATAACTAAAATATATGCACTAATGAAATGAATAATGTATGCACTATTAATTGTAGCAATTACGAAAATTCTAATAGCGATATATAAACTTATTTGGTAACCTTATTGCATAACTTGATAGATAAAAATGCTTTGCGGTTGAAATGAACAACTTCTTATCTAGTTTTAATACTATTTAATTAACAATTTTGTTTTTGTTCTTCCTTACTCTTAGTGTTCACATTTTTCCTTCCCAGTATAATTTGTATCTCACTAAATGTCTTCCCTTTCGTTTCAGGAATGAAAAAATATATTAAAATACCTACTAAAAAGCACATGCTAGTGAAAAAAAAATAGGTTTCAGACGGACCAAGTGCTGTAGTCATTAGTGCAAAGTATTTTGAAGTTAAGAATGCCAATAGAAAGGATGTCATTAAGCATATTGAATAACCAAATGCTCGGGCTGGTCCGTCGAATAGCTCTGAAGTTACTACGAAGATTAGACAGCCGATTCCTAAAAAAATAATAATAATAAACATTACATAGGAGAATATAAAACAATACAAAAAAGTATTTTTGGTCCACGGTTCTGGAATGAAAAAATATTTATATCAGCTAACATAAAAATTTTAGAAAACAAATCTTTTGGGAAAGTTAATTTATGATTATGCAGATTATTATTTATGATTGCAGTTCTTGGGTCGAATATAAATTTGGAGATTAATAGTCTATGTTCTGAAAAGTGTCAGGAAGCTAGAAGAATCGTATAAAAAAATTAAAACAAAGTGTTGTATCAGGATCAATAAGAATCTTATTTTACTGGCTGCTGCTAACGGTAACCCGTTGGGGAAGAAAAAACTATAGTAAGAGTTCAGAAGGTTTGTTAACGGTTTGATTTTAAGTACAAAAAAATATATACTTTCTTAAACAGTTTGCTAGTGTGATTCCAATGTATGCATAAGTAACCTAAAACTTAAACGATTGTTTTTAAGTATCTTTTTGCTACAGATCAATATAGTTCAAATTAGAATCCTATGAATTTGTAATCCTATGCGTTTACATAAGTATTAGACAGATATATTGTTACGTCAATTCATAGTTTTAAAATAAATATTACTTACCAACATTAAAACAATACGTATTGAGTATCAAAGATATGAGAGGCAGGTAATTTAGGAAACCACTGATTGTATAGCCTGGTATATCCTTGATCCTAAAATAGATCCCTAAACCGAGCTAAAATAAAACGTAAATATGGTTTTATCATTTAAGAAACATAAACTGTACGACCTTAAAGTATATTAGATTAAAATAATATTTGTTACTTGCACTTACCATACCCAAAAACTGGCCAATCATCGTGTAAATCAAAATAGGCCGTCTACCAAATAATTTGGTGAAAAAACTAGTACATAAAGCAGCTATCATTTGTATTATGCCAATGACAACTGAAGCTAAATCTGATTGTATGCTGGTCTGCGTTGACTCCAAAATAGATTGCAAATAAAATGATACTGCATTATATCCTATTATGTTGACCCCAACGCAAATTAAAATACCCAATGATAAGGATTTTAAAAATATTTTGTCCTTGAGTAATGCCATCTTGTCGACTTTTTCTACCTTGCTAGATTTATAGTCTTCTAGCTCTTGTTTAATGATTTCATCGGAGTTACGAATTTTGGATAGTATTGCTATGGAGTCATTAATATGACCTGTAATGATCAGTGTTATTATTTTTCTCTACTGATAACCCTAATTTTAAAATTTAGGTAGGTAAGATAATTAAAATTGATATCGTAACCTTCTAACAATTTTTTTCTAACAAAAGCTCAAAACTATGTTAAAGTCTTTAAATTCATAAAAAACACAGTATTTAAAAAAGGTGAATAATATTTTTAAGAAACTCTTAATAAAATTATTTAAACAGAAACATGAGCTGAACAACCAGTCTAATTTTATGTGTATGGATGCTCAAAATAAGGCAATCAACAATAAAACTGGCTTTGGTACTCTTCAATCCGAAATTTTAATTTATGCAAATTACTGGATTATAGAAGTCAGTAATACCAATTATACCAAAAAGAAATCTCTGAATATGTCGTCAATGATTTAGTTCAAATTTGTAATAATAACTCAAAGCGCATTAATTATTTGATATACACATTAACACGAGGTACTGTTAAATTTGAGTATTCAATTTCAAAAAGAGAATATAGATAATATTGAAAATATGCGGACGGATAAAGAAATTTCAACCTCTTCGAAATTCAATGAAATGTGAAAATAAGCTTAGATAGGTCTAGTCATTGGATTGGGGTAGAAACATAATGATGATCAAATATTGGGTTAATACCATACCTTTAGAATGTAAATAAACTGGGCTATCAGGTATAAATGGCAATGGTAAAGCTGTCAAAACAATCACTGTTGCTAGCATAGTATTAAGCGCCACGTATGATAAAAATGGACCAATAGCCAATGTTATCACTATACCAACACATGAGGATATGTGTAGGAATGTACCAAGAGCTCCTCTGTGTTCTTTCTGAAAAAGTAACGGTAAGTGGGTAATGTCACTCATACTCATACATGCATTCATGCGGTTTATTAAAACATTCAGGGAATGATGACCAAATTAAAAGAACTTGGATTTTTACAAAAAAATACAGACTTCACTTAAAGAGGACATTAAATACTTAAGGTGCTTATATAAAGTCTGTTCGACAATTGTACTCTTATTGGTCGGTATGATTTTCAGTGATTAAATTGTTCTTAACGTTTAACGAGTAAATATCATCGTCTTGTTGTTGTTGTTAAACTCTTTATTGTACACAATAACACAATGTAAATTACAATATATATAAAATACAAAAAAAAACAATTATTAAAGTATACAAAGGCGGACTTATCCCTTGAAGAGATCTCTTCCAATCAACCCTGGAATTCTTATAAAAAATAATCGTCTTTGTAGTTTCGAAAATATTAATATTCGGTATTATTGAGTGTAGGCATTGTTGGATGTAGTGACAAATCTGCTGTCTTTTAATCGAAGTGTACGTGGCACTGGAGATCACGCAATGGAGAAATTGAGTATTTTTTCGCTTAATTATTTCTTTTATTTTATAATATACAATTTATTCCACATTCTGGGAAACCTCTTATCCCTGACTAGTACAGACTGACTAAGTGACCTGTTTTATTGAACCACAACTGGTGTGGGCAGGTAAGTCGCCAGTCATTATATTTATAGTTGCCGCTAATGTGGTCCGGTTTAAGTTTGTGTCGTGGCTTCCATCAATACCCTTTTTTGCTGTAACTCATCTCAAACTTAGTGGTTTACATATTTTTTTATTTCCATATAAATATTAAAAATACTACACGGATTGCTGATATGTTGCGATGGCGCGGTTCTGCTATTTCAAATATTGAATGGAAGGATCTTGCTCAGATTCTATTATCGCCATATACATTTTAAGATAACCAATTGACTGACTTCTACGAGGCGTATGCGTCTCTTTTGAAAATAGACGAATATAAGAACATTTTATAAAAAAAATATCGTGATGTTAAACAGGCAGATGATTTCGTAAATCAATTATGTTAGCCAGTAGGCAGATATTATAAGTGCTTCTAAGATTAGTAATTCGCTCACAATTTTGAACACGAATAGGTCACCCCCCTTTAGTTATCGGGTTATCAGTGCTTGATTAACCCGCACTTCAGCGGTGACTTGGGATAATTGGTGACGTTTAATAATTGTATGATAGTTTGGTACATTGCCATAAAGATTTGATCTCTACTCAAAAGTTAACTTTATTTGATGGCTTCCTTTTCAGGTGAGGCTAGTGACACTTCAACGTTATCGATGCAAATTAAGAGATTGCTAGAGAATTACTCAGACTGTTCGATAGTTTGCAGATACTAGCATACCTAGAAGGTAACGATCTCCTAAGTGACCGACAATACGGATTTCGCCGTAATAGGTCTACTGGGGACCTCCTAGCGTATGCTACACACATTTTAGGCGAGGTCATCGAGAAGAACGGAGAAGCGGTCGCCGTCTCTCTGGACGTCTCGAGGACATTTGACAGGGTCTGGCATGCGAGCCTTATAAGCAAGCTTTCAGCGTACGGTATATCTCCTGGTCTGATCGCCTGGGTAACGGACTTTTTGAGCCAGAGATCTCTCCGAGTAGTTGTTGACGGGTGTTCCTCGGAACCCTTGAAAATAAATGCCGGAGTGCCTCAGGGGTCCGTTCTTTCTGCAACTCTTTTTTTGCTGCACATTAATGATCTGTTGAAGCCCGGTATCTATGGGTATGCAGACTACAGCACAGTTGTAGAAAGATATCTGCCAAGTTCTCGGGCTAGTAGAGATCAAATACAGTCTGAAAGAGAAGCCATGGTGCAACGTTTGAATGACAAACTTCAGGCAGTCTCCGCATGGAGCAATGCCAATCTTGTCAAGTTCAACGCCACCAAAACGCAGTTGTGTCTGTTCACCGCCAAAAAGAGCCCTTTCACCTTGGCTCTTACTTTCCAGAATGTATCCTTGGAATACAGTGACCGGCTTCAGTTGTTAGGTTTAGAGATTTCCTCGAAACTCAACTTTGGTCGGTTCATTGAGTCCAGAGCAAGAGCAGCAGCAGCAAAGCTTGCCGTTCTTGCGAAGGTTCGGCAGTACTTTACACCGGGACAACTTCTTGTTCTATACAAAGCACAGATCCGGTCGTGTGTAGAGTACTGTGGTCACATATTTGCTGGTGCCGCAAAGTCTCATCTTGTGGTTCTGGACTCAATTGAGAGGCGAGCAAAGAGGCTTATCGGCGATCCCGAATTGGTCGAAGCCGACCTCCAAAGCCTTGAACACAGGCGTAAAATTGCTAGCCTCTCAGTATTCTATAGGATACATTTTGGTGAGTCTGCGCAGGAACTACACGACTTAGTTCCCCCGTCCCCCTTCCATCACCGGACGTCCCGACGCACGGCAGGTATCCATCCTTTTGTTGTGGACATTCCACCTGTCCGAACGAAGCGCTTTGCTTCCTCATTTTTAGTGCGTACAGCGAAGGACTGGAACAATTTGCCTGCGTCGGTATTTACGGCCAAATATAATGTGGGTGTCTTCAAGAGAAGAGTGAATAGGTTGCTAGGGCAATGCGCCTTACCATCTAAGATTACATTCCACTTACCATCAGGTGGAATGTAGTCAAGCATTGCCCTAGATTGTATAAGAAAAAAAAAAAATCATTTCATTACATATATATTTAAATATATTGAACAAGGATCGTTGGCCATCACGCTTTATGATCGAAGCTTCTTAACCCACTGTTAGTTGCCATTAGCGGCTTAAAAGGTTTTGAGTTGCCGGTTACGAGTTAGTCGTTTTTTTTGGAATTCATGGTGGTAGGTATAATATATCACACAACCTGTGAAATGATGGGGACTCTGCCACTCATCTTTATCAAACAGGATAAATTAATTGTGTTCGTGGACGAGGAGTGTCGTCGTATGGAAAATGTTCTTCTTCCCGGCCCTTCGGTTGCTTATCCTCATACAAGGCCAGCGCTAGGCCGGCGATGTACCTCCTTATATAACTTATCTTGGATTGGGAAAGGTTATTCAATACTTTCAACGAGGTGCAGTAGAAGGCATAAGTAACACTCTTCCATTGATTAAGGCTAACCGTAGCCAGGATTGCTCTTCCTCCTGCTCCATCCATATCCCCACTTACTTCTAGTCCTGATACTGTTTTCTTACCAATAGCGCATGTTCTTTTGGAATGTGTAACCTGCATAAAAACGACACACCGTAATGTGCGTGGAATTTTGGCTTCAGCTTTTTCAGGAGTGTCTTGTGTTGACACGTTTGATGAAGAAATTATCTTTACATGCTCGTTGCACAAACTGCATTCATGAAACATATAGAGCCAAGGTATTGTTGTTGCAAGTCTCCGTATCTTTTTCTTCACTTCGATCGTCGAATATATTCATAGCAAAATATTATTATTAAATAATATATAATAATATCAGGTCAATTTACACAAATTGATCTAACCCCTAAGTAGGCAAATTATTTGCTTGTGTTAAGGGTGTTAGACAACGATACAAATACATAGATACACATTATAAATACTAAGAATATATTTAATAAACGACCAAACCAAGAAATACAGACATCTACACTCATCGCATACATGTCTGTCCCTGCCGGGAATTGAACCCGTACCCCTTTGCACCACTATACGTTAGGCCTATGTGCTAACCACTCGACCAACGAGACGGTAGATAAGTAATAAAGAAACGTTTGCATACTACTAGATTTTATAGTATTTCTGAATATTTAGGGAATAACGTAGACAAAAAGATTCTTTCATTGCTTGCTTATTGGAGTGGGGCCTTAAAAATAATAAAGGATTTTACTTGTTAACGTTACACATATAGATTATTAAACTTAAACTATAAAGGTATATTAAATTACTGATACGTAGTGATTAACGAAATTCATTAACATCAAACGAAAGCAAAGATACACATATTTTAATAAAAATAAAAATACTAATAATAAATCTCTAATATATTTTATTAATACTTACAGAGGCGATTTCTGAAACGTATACTGGAACGCAAATAAAAATAAAACAGTTCGTTAGCACCATGACCGCTCGACATAATATCAACATCCAGACTTCGGTCACAAATATTATCCAAATAGACGCACATACTCTAGGAATAGTGATTAGAATAATAGAGTACTTTCGACCGATTTTATCCATTAAAATACTTGCCACCAAATTTACTGAAAGAATTAATAATATGACATTACTAACACCGTTTTCTGGCGATTTTATAATTGTTTTTATACTGTAAACGGGACTTAATCGCGTAAAATTTTAATTAAAGTATTTACCTCGACTCTCGACGTTTCGGCCGTAATGCAACGCCCGTGGTCACGAGTAGACTAATGCTCCATGGTATCACCGTCTTGTTGCCGCGGGAGTTTTTCGAATTACCCGTGGTTGATCTCCATTATTTTTATTCAAAACACTAAGGTCCCGACACACAACGCTTATAACATCCGACGATTTATCCGAAGAATCATAACGAAGAATCATCTAACGACTAATCATCGGAACTATATCGGTCCTCCCGGTAAAAAATTTTGTATTTCCTGATTTCAACCGCTTCACGTACCATCCTATTATAGTAATGACGTTCAGTAAGGAGGATTTTCGGGTTGTGAAGTTTGATCCAGTGGTTCGGTCCCGACTCAAGTAAATGCTCCGCGGCTGACTTGTTTACCTGGCGATTCTTAACTGCTGCTATGTGCTCCTTAACTCTCTCAGCTATCGTGCGCTTAGTTTGACCTATAGGAACTATTGCAACTGCAGTCAATCTTATAAACTCCAGCTGTTTATAACGGTATCACATCCTTAGCCGTTCTCACAAATTCCGCGATCTTAGACGGTGGCATGAATTCGGTCTTGATGGAAAACCGATCTAGCACTGCACCAACCTTATCTGTTATTCCTCTTATATATTTTGAGAACACGGGTTGTCTTGAGACATCTGGACACTTTTCTCTCACTCTTCGCCGTGGTTGGTATCCTCCTACAAGATATGCATTCCGCCTCTGTACCTCCTGAACATGTGATAATTCCTCATCCCTGAACATAGGGTCACACAAGTCCGTGCCCTGTTCAACAGTGAAGTCACGACGGATTGCAAATGACTAGGATGGTGGTGAGACATAGCATTCGATTACCTATCTGTGTGCGTCGGGTTCCTGTATACGGTATGCGCTATGGAGCCATTTTGACCGAATTCATGCCATCGTCTAAGATCGCGGAATTTGTAAGAACGGCTAAGGATGTGATACCGTTGTAAACACCTGGTGTTTATAAGATTGACTGCAGTTGCAGTAGTTCCTATAGGTCAAACTAAGCGCACGATAGCTGAGAGAGTTAAGGAGCATATAGCAGCAGTTAAAAATCGCCAGGTAAACAAGTCAGCCGCGAAGCATTTACTTGAGTCGGGACCGAACCACTAGATCAAGCTTCAAAACCCGAAAATCCTCCTTACTGAACGTCATTACTAGAATAGGATGGTACGTGAAGCGGTTGAAATCAGGAAATACAAAAATTTTTACCGGGAGGACCGATATAGGTTCGTTATGATTAGTCGTTAGATGATTGTTCGTTATGATTCTTCGGATAAATCGTCGGATGTTATGAGCGTTGTGTGTCGGGACCTTAGTGTTTTGATTAAAAATAATGGAGATCAACCACGGGTAATTCGAAAAACTCCCGCGGCAACAAGACGGTGATACCATGGAGCATTAGTCTACTCATGACCACGGGCGTTGCATTACGGCCGAAACGTCGTGAGTCGAGGTAAATACTTTGATTAAAATTTTAAGCGATTAAGTCCAGTTTACAGTATAAAAACATGAATACAAATCGTGAAAGCTTAAAACGATTTTACAATTCTTAGATAAACGACTACTGAGCTACTACCAACTGAGCTAGTGTATCAAGATACAGGGCGACTGGACGGTTTCCCAGTAGTCGCGAGTTCGAATCCTTGTCCGTATCGGTTTATTTTTCATTTTATATTTATATAAATTCAAGTAAGCTTAACATGGCTATACATGTTTATAAATATTTTTAAACATCCTTATAAGGTTTACGAGCGAGTAAATATTATATTCTGGTTTTATTTCCAAAGAATCCTGCCAAGATATTAAAATAATTCTGTAGTCAAGAGTAATCTGAGGATTAGAAACAGGCCTTTAAGTAAGTTTAAATGATTATATTATTAGTCAACATCCAATGTGACTTTACAGGTAATTTTACAGTTGCACGGCTCATAATCAATTTTGTATAAAAAAAGAATCATAATTAGTTTATTGTCTAAAAGTTTTAGCTCTTTTACTCTATGATGTATCATCAGTAAAGTATTATAATTGAATATAACTTACTGAATATAGCTGCCAAGTATCCTCCTGAAACAATCCATGATCCCTCTTCATCTGTGATGGGTCGTGATAATGGAGTGTCTGTTCCGTTAGTTAGTTTCAGGATCATTGGAGACGGCCATGCTAGACTTATTCCGGTTGTTAGTGACCCAAAATTTACTAAAATAAATAGCACAATAAAAATCTTCAAAACCTTAACCATCATTTAATGTTGGATTAAGGATTTTTATGTTCAAAGTATGTAATAAATAAAGTAAGATGACATACTCAGACTATAAAAAATACAAGTGAAGACATTGTTTATATCATATCATTGATACTTTCATTGTAAGATCATTATCATGTTGCAATTGTTCGTACACCTAGGAAATATTTATTGGTACTACTTTATTTGTCTCTTTCAGCGGTCCTTAAATATTATACTTAATAGAGACATAGTTTAGCTCTTGCAGGTTACAAAACTATGAAATAATTACTAAGGCAATATTTATAACGATATTTTATGTACCTATAGTTTTGAGTATTAATGCGTAGGTAACACTCTCAAATATACTTTTTGGAGTTACTTTTTCCATTCCATGTTTATTTAACAAATTGTATCTTTTTTCAATCCTAGCTGTGTAACCAGCCACCTACAATTGTAAGGTTTAACTAACTCAACCATAGCACCATATTATGTTATTATAATTTTTAGTATGTTTATTTCCACTTTCATTTTGATCTAAATGTCTTATAAATTGGTAATTTATTAGTTCCCCATACAAATATTAGAGAATTTTACTTTTATATTTTATTTACATTAACTAAAGAACTATTAATAATTAGATACATTTCTTAAGTGGTCGTAGTTTTGCTTAAATCATAAAATATTATAGTAATGAAATACAAATATTTAATAAATTATAAAAATGCATTATTAAATAGTTATTTGTTGATATTTCCTACTCATAACTTACATGACAATCCTCTTACAACTTTATCTTACTTTTTTATAATGTTGGTTTAATAACGTTGTAGTAATTCAGGCATTCAGATTTATTTGACACTATTTAAATACAAATGTATTATCATTTCAACAGTTAGTTCATTAACATAGTTAATGAAGTCAATCGACATTGTAATATTTACTGATTGTTGCCAGCAATTTCCTCTTTATAAGCAATTAGAATAATAAAAAACCTAAAATAGTATTCTTTAGTCGTTTACAAATCCAAACAATTTAGTTCCTTTCTCTTGTTATTAAAATTGTAGTTCTTATTTTTTCACAGAGAAAATTTGAAAAGCATAATAATTTAATATCCATGCGACAAACTAGTCGTTAGTTTAGGTTTATAAATAGAAATTTTGCTTAATTGCTATGGGACTTAAGATTACCGCACTAAACACTTTTATGTTTCAGGGATTGATATTATTTATATGTAGCGATATAATTTCCTATATTTTCGATGGCATGCCCAAAAAAAATCAAAATAAAAATCGTTTCAATGACAACCGTGATCAAACAAAAACAGATAAAAGATACTAAACGGTTTAATAAGGCGGTCATGATTTTAACTATAAACACTGGACAAAATATAGTTAATTTTAAATAATCATCATCATAATAGACAGACATAAAAAATGATTATATGTATAGAAATACGAATTAGGCACCGATGTATCGTGTTAACACGTTTATTTGTTTGATTTCTCCGTGCACATTGAAATCGATCTATAATTCTTTAACGTGAGCGCGATATTTTCACATAGGTTCAGAATTTAGTAATATTACAACATCAATTAGTTGTCTTTTCCCTTACATTTATAGATATTTTGCAACCGATATTATAATATTAGTAAAAATAATATTGAAAAGAGTAGAGAATAACCGTTGTTGTGGAGACTCATATAATAGACAATTACGACATGGTCCCATAATTAAGTCGTTTCTACAAAATTACTTGACAGACGGTTAAAGATTTTAACTAACATTTCTTATGGTAATTTTTCCCCAATAAACGTTAGTGAAAATGATATAATTAATTTAGTCAACTTAAAAATGGATTAAGAAAATAAAATCATAGTTTTTACATGGTGATCCGACATTTTCTTTCGTAATTTGGAATGCTTTATATTACCAAGTTTTATTTAGAAAAATATCAGCACCCTTTATACATGGCACATTATTCTAAGAAATGATATATGAGATATGGCGCTGTATGTTAAAACTTAAAATATCTGCATGAACTGAATATAAAATCACACAAACACAAATAAAAATACCTCGTCCGCCTAAGACAAAGACAACGTCCGATAAAGGTAAAAAGTATTTTAGTCTTTGTCTTAGACGGACCCTTCTCGATACATATATTGGGATCATAGAGAGAAAAGTGAAGTGAACAACAATTGATAAAAGTATTATTTATTTGACAGTGATAACAAAGTACTTAGGTAAAATACATAAAACATAGAAAAAATCTTCAAAATATCTAAACAGTAGTATCGTAAATGTAATCGGTGTCTATTATTTACAATTAAAACCCAGAAAATCTCAGAAATATCAAATGACTATAGTTAACTATTAAACTGTCTTGTAAAGTTCTAATTAAAATATAAACAAAACTTCTACAAATGGCTCCTACTGACTATTTTAATTTAGATTCAATACAATAATTGTAAAAAAAAAGTTAAGGAAATAAACTAAATATTAAGTTTTTGAAAATTCATATAAAAATATTTAAATTTATATAAATATGGAATGAAAAATATCTATAGAATATCGGTCTCAGGTAAGAATATACCATCGATGACCCTGTGAGTACCCCTGATAATAAGGCGACTAAGGTTCTAACATGTAGTAGAATCACGACGAGCTCTTCTCAGCAGCACAAATTGGATGATTAAACCGGCATCATACCTCACTCACACAAAAAACCGACGTGAAACATTGGCCTAGTGCCATTGTATTTCACATAGGTAATTTAAGCCAGGGGGCTTTTGTTATGGTGGATCAACTGGTGATTTTCTGGTATACCTAATACACCGGTGGGTGGCGGCCGTTTAAAGTAATGGAGAAGGGTCTGGCAGTTAGTTTGAATATGTCGAATGCCTCTGATCGTATTTGGCACAAGGTGCTTCTTTCGAACCTTTTTTCCTATGGGCATTCCGAAACATTATGTAAGTAGATCATCAGCTTTTTAATTAGCCGGAGTATATTAATAATTTTGCTTGAACCCAAGCTCGTGAATGCTGGAGTTCCCTAGGGCCTCGTGCTATGCCCCACACTGTTCCTTCTTCATACTCTTATCTTTTTGTTGGATAGACGTAAAATTCATTGTTTCGCAGATGACAACACTAAAGATGCAGTATACTTCGACCCTGAAGAACTCTCTCGGAAAAACGTCCACGAGTGCCGAAAGAATCTTGTGTCTTCTGTTGAGAAAAGTTTTATAAGTAAAAACTTTCCAGAATGAGGTAAACTGAATCTTGTTCAATTTAATCACTAGAAGACACAAGTTTACGTAAATACCACTAAAAAATCTCCATTGATCGAATCACTGTTCAAGGGGCAAACTCCCCTCGATGCTTTATAATGCTTTGGTCTGCCTACGCATTTAGTACTGTTCTCTGTAAATAAAAACGAAATATTGCATTGCAATTGCAATTCATTAACCCATTATTAATAATTAAAATGCAAAATAAGCAGTTCTTGTCTACCACTTGCTAGTGTCATGAGATAATAGCCGGCGCGTGCGCAGAGTTAACATGAAAGAGAAAGTCGTTGTAATACGCTCGACGCCGTCCTTCGAAATGGTTTTAAGTATTTTAATATTTTTACCTATTTTTTGTTGAGGCACCGGCATTATTATTTCTTTACATTATTTCTAACGACATAAAGGCAACAAAATGACCTTAACATACATTTTTCGTACTTAAAATATATGGATGTGATACCAGTAACAACATAGTTTATTTTGTATATTTCGTTTTTTTTTAATAAAAATCTATTCTTTATACAACTGTTGACTTGTCAACATATCATATCATATCGTCACGTTAAAATAGTTTATAATTTAGGAGTATTATGAATTAATTTTACAGTTTACTAAGTAACATATAGTAAACACGTAAGCAGTATCTTTATGGTTTTGTGTTATATAATAATAATTATATTATCATGACAAATTACACACATTGATCTAACTCCCTAAGTAGGCAAATTATTTGCTTGTATTAAGGGTATTAGACAACGATACAAATACATAGAAATACACATATCAATACTGAGAATATATTTAATAAACGACCAAACCCAGAAACATAGACATCTATGCTCATCACATAAAGGCCTGTCTCTGCCGGGAATCGAACCCGAGCCCCATTGCGCCGTGACACGTGAGGCGTCTGCGCTAACCACTCGACCAACGGGGCGATTAAGTATGGTATTGTTTATTTTAACAACTAGCGTTTTATAATTTAGTTTTTCCGAGGAAATAAAGGTATTGAGTATTTAAACAGGTAAGTTTAAATACTGAATACCTTTCTACCTGGTCGTTATAAAGTACTTTTTGAATTTGTTTGCATAATTTTCTAATGTCTAATGTCTAGTTTGCATAATTTTCTAATGTCTAGTTTCTAATGTCTGATATATTAAATAAGTTTTAGAGTTAAAAAGAAAATTTTGACATTTATTTTGATATAATTTTTCATACACAACCCGTAAAATATTATAAAGGGCGTTTTAGGAAACAAAAGACAAAAAAGACTTAATAGCAATATTTAAGGATTTGCGAAATAAATTGGATAGTAAAATAAAGTAAAAAAGATATGTGCTAATCTAGAATAAATTCATCTCTAATAATATCATAAAAAGAATGGACAACGTTCCAAAAAATTATAACTTAAAAAGTACTTCCTTGATTTTTTTATGTTTGCTTGCTCGGGTCCTCTTACTTTCACTAGCACATTGGAGTTTGTTTAGGCGATATTTTCATTACAAATGTAGGGTAAATATCTTTCTGACTTTATACATTAATCTTTTGGTCGTGTCAAACCATTTACTACTAACAGATATACAAAAAATATATAAAAACTATAAACAAACACACCTTTATCGTAGAAAAATAGAAAAATGTACTGTAACTCAAATTTATTTCAAAGAGCAGTGCTAAATTATAATTCGATCTCAGATATTCATTTGTATAAGTTATTAATTCAAGATGCAAAGATAAATATCTGTATATACTCAACAGAAGCTAAGTAATCAACGCAGTAGACTAAAAAAAAATGTTATATATTTTTTCAATAAAGTTTTTAAATTAATTATAATGTACAAAACGTTTAATTATTCTAATGCATTTAAATGTTGTATTACTTACCCTGTGGGACAGACAGACATATAAGCCATATTTGTTTTAATATTTATAAATAATATTTACCAAGGATTACTATTGCATATTGTCTTAATAACGGTGGAGATAGTGAAAATTTCATTTTGTTTTTTTAATCACTGTTCATCACAAATTTAAAACTAAACAAAGTAAAGTTTTATAATTGCAACACGGTAAAACAAATAAAACAAAATAATGTCTTTAGAGACAGATCACAGCGCGCAATGCCTTTGAGGCTATCTTAAAGAGTGTTGTTAAATAGCTAATTGTACCAGTAATGCGGCTACAGTCTAAATTCCATTGTTTTGTACCGATCATTTATCGTGCTCTTTTTTGTGCAGTTTTTTATATTTTAAAATTTTTTCCAATACAAAATTATCTATTTTTTAAATATATATTTCTATGTATATATTATAGTTCTTTATTTTATAGTTCTTTTAAGAAAATTTAAAAGAAGAAAGAAGAAGAAGAAAGAAGAACATTTAATTTACAATTAAATTAAATGTTCTTTTAATATTTTAATTCTTTGTGAAATATATATAATTTGGTTTGTGAGACTAGCATGTGAATACCTCGTGCTTATATTGGACATAATATAAAATCATAAATAGTTATTATAATTATAAATAGTAATAGTAATAGTTCTGCATGGCTGAAGTTATGTAATTATGTACTACAATAAGTTAGATATTATATATATGTCGCAGATCACGATAATTTAACGATAATTAGTAACTCAATTGATATTGTAATAGTGGGGTGTGAACGCCGTGACGTAACGAGTCCCGCGATCGGAATCGTTTGGAGGGGCACGGGAGACATTTTAAATATCCGAGTGCATCGAGACGAGAGGATTATTGTTGAGTGTGAGCCTTACAGTCCGGACCCCCCCAAACGGGACCGGTGGTTCACGCAACTTTGATAATTGTATACCTACTAAGTATTTTGTGATTACCTACATTTAATACAAGTAATTGTGATATTGTGTGTGTGTGGTATAAGTGCCTGAGACCCTACGCTTCGGATCCTGTACCAGAATACTCCATCAAGAACGAACGAGCCATCTAATATACCTCCATATCTCCGACATCAGAAGTGGGATTCACTCGGGCATCAAAACCACCAACTACCCGCGAGATAAGTTTATTGAAGCTTTTTAAAGAAGAAATCGTTGCTAATGAAGAAAGAAGGAAATGAGAAATTATGGCGGTGACAACGCGGCGCGTATGGCGGTGATGGCGTGGCGCGAATGGCGGTAATGGCGCGGCGCGGATGGTGCTGATGGTGGTGACTGCTTTCGTGGCGATGACTGCTATGGCAGCGGTGCTGGTATGGCACGTGGTGAGCAACGCGTTGAGGTTTGCTCAATTTATCCACCATCGGATACGTCACAGCATAAAGGTGAATTCGTTTCGATTTACTTCCAATTTTTGCGGTAAATACTCGCTAGTTAAAGGAAATTAAGCTATCAAATATAGTGGTAAGCATTTCATTATTGTTATTGAGATAACTAGTATTGAGATGAGCGATCAACCCTCACAACCTTGTTTTTTTTAATTTTTACTGATAATTATTTCACTTTAACTTAACGTCATTTTGTTATGTATTATGATAAGGCACGAAATTATTTTATCCCGGATTTTTGTAAACGTGAGTGTTTGTTTTAAACTCGGAAAACAATGTTTTAAACTTTTGTTTTAAATAACTTTGTTTTAAATTCGGTAAACAATGGTAACGCAATAGCTCTAAAGATTCAACCGGTTAAAACCAGTCAGAACTTTAAAAAAATAATTGTAATTCAATTTTCGGAATATTTTATTTCCTGTCTACCTACATGTGTAGTAATCACGGGCGAACTTACAATTATTAATTAATCGTATATTGTAAATGCGTATTATTGCCGATCAAGGCCCGTAAATGCTGTAAAATAAAGCGGTTAGTTAATTTAGCAAAAGTAAGAACTTATTATTTACGTCTTGTAAATGTTTTCCGCAACAGAGACTGGCAATATTCGATCGGGGCAAGATGCCATAGATAAAGTTAAACTGCTGCGACAAATTGTACAATGACCAGGGTTGCAAAAGTTTCACCTTTAGAGTTTAGATAGGTAAAGTTAAAAAAACCTTTGTTTTTGATATATAGCGATACCAAAAGGTTAATTACTACTTGAATAGAGCTTGTAGTGCAAGCAATTGAGTTAAAGTGATAGTAGTTCAATTGGGAGTCCGTGGGACTCGGAATTGAAAGCAATGCCATGAAACAAACAGGAGGTTTGTTGGTAGGGCTTATTGAAAAGCCATATGTGGCCATTATGTTTTATTATGTTTTTAGAATACATTTTTGGTTTAAAATGTAATGAAAAGTGGCGCTTTATTTAGTTTAGTGGTCATTTATTTTAATACACAATTCTGATTATGATGTTCAACTTTATTATAGTGGTTGTTTAAATTTAAGGCAGGTTGTCTATCTTGACTTGACGCCAATGCAGGTTGTCTATCTTGACTTGACACCAGTGCAGGTTGTCTATCTTGACGCCAATGATGGTTGTCTATCTTGACGCCAATGATGGTTGTCTATCTTGACGCCAATGATGGTTGTCTATCTTGACGCCAATGATGGTTGTCTATCTTGACGCCAATGATGGTTGTCTATCTTGACGCCAAAGATGGTTGTCTATCTTGACGCCAATGATGGTTGTCTATCTTGACGCCAATGATGGTTGTCTATCTTGACGCCAATGATGGTTGTCTATCTTGACGCCAATGATGGTTGTCTATCTTGACGCCAATGATGGTTGTCTATCTTGACGCCAATGCGGGTTGTCTATCTTGACTTGACGCCAATGCGGGTTGTCTATTTTGACGCCAATGCGGGTTGTCTATCTTGACTTGACGCCAAGGCAGGTTGTCTATCTTGACGCCAATGCGGGTTGTCTATCTTGACGCCAATGTGGGTTGTCTATCTTGACTTGATACCCTAGGATGTCTATATTGACTCCGAAGTTTTGAATGTTGATCTTGACTTGACTCCAGTTTGGGATGTCTATCTTGACTCCAATACGGGATGTCTATCTTGACTCCAATTATTTGAATCCAATGTAATGACTGATTGAGTTATGTTCTATGTAACGGCTTTAGTTATCATAACTATCGATTTTAGAATGATTCATGATTTTTTTATGTGGTCAGAAAAGGCCGAGCGAAGCAACATGTACAGTTGTATATTGTTTGGATTTCAGATACATATGCACACGAGGGCGTGTGACTTGTCAGTATGGCCGTGTCGCAGATCACGATAATTTAACGATAATTAGTAACTCAATTGATATTGTAATAGTGGGGTGTGAACGCCGTGACGTAACGAGTCACGCGATCGGAATCGTTTGGAGGGGCACGGGAGACATTTTAAATATCCGAGTGCATCGAGACGAGAGGATTATTGTTGAGTGTGAGCCTTACAGTCCGGACCCCCCCAAACGGGACCGGTGGTTCACGCAACTTTGATAATTGTATACCTACTAAGTATTTTGTGATTACCTACATTTAATACAAGTAATTGTGATATTGTGTGTGTGTGGTTTAAGTGCCTGAGACCCTACGCTTCGGATCCTGTACCAGAATACTCCATCAAGAACGAACGAGCCATCTAATATACCTCCATATCTCCGACATATATATATATATATATATATATATATATATATAAAACTTCTCCTGTACATTATATAATTGAAAGAAAAATCTAAAGATTCTTTTTCAGATTTAATTTATTAAAATTTAAATTTAACACTTGTGTGTTAAATTTAAAATCAAATTGTAATTAAAGTTTGATTTTTTTGGAATGGATTTAAAGGTTCTATAATAAAAATAGATTATTTTCATTTGCATTAAAATGTAGATTGAAATATTTTATTCACCATGTCAATAAAAATAGAATTAAAGTTAATTAGAATATATCATAGATAAAACTTAACAGCAATATGTTTAGCTGATACGTATTTTGGAGTTTTTATCAATTTTCAGAGATAATATATGTTTAAATATTTCAAAATATTTATAACTATGAATAAACATTTGTTTTTATGGTAACAAATAAAGCTAGAATTAATATAATCCGGAAAGAATAATGTTAGCAATAGAAATACAGACGAAGAGAAAATACGATTTAATGAAGATAAATATTCTTTAAATAAATTAAATAACATAAGAATTAAAAATTAATGGATAATTATGTTGTGACTAACCATTGTATACTTGTTAGATTGAAGTACATACTTCATTCGTAAGCTCAATTCGTATATAGGGAAATACCAAAAGAAACCCCTTGTTTTATCACTAGACCACTCACTGACAAGTAGGTATTTGAATTCGTTTCAATTGATCTAATGCCACTAAAACATAAACACTCACTTTTCGTCATCGTCTATAATCTTGGACTTAACTACAAGCATTTCGTGTCGTGTGTACTGATCACTGCCAAGATGTTATGGATGATCTGTTATGGTATTCATGAATATTGAAGAAATTATTGAAAATATTTTTAATCTTGAGCTACAAGCCAAATAAGGCATGAGAGCATTTTTTTAGTTTTTCAATAAGACAACATTGCCCAATAAACGATTGGTGGACAATGGTAACGTCATCAAAATTTATGAGATAAAATACTCCTTCGCTTAACGGTAGTTTCACGTGTATGTACACGTGGAACAACACAATACAAACCCCGGATTTTTAGCGAAAGTTAGGCTCCAAAGGCTAGATTAGGTTAAAATCAGGTAAGCAGTGTTCAAAGTATCTCAATTTTTACCTATCTAATCTACCGAATTATAAATTAAAGATTTTAAAATTTTAAAGTAATTAGAGAATTGTCTATTGAAACTATTCTGTTGCTCATTTTATTGGTTGTTGAATGTATAAAATTCATTCCTCGAAATATTGTAATATAACTTAAATTATTAAAAAATATTTCAGAGACGTAATTGTTATAGTTATATGGATACAATATAATAGACCTAAAAAATAGAAAAATATATCTTGTACTAAAACAGGAGAGAAGGGAACTGTTAAAATGGTATTATTCTGGTTTAAAAAAATGAATGGAAGTTTATCTTGTTGCTTTGGCTATTTGTTTTATTATTTTCGTTATATGAAAAACGTTTTATTTTTATAGCATTAAAAAAAAGTACAAATATATATTTCAGATTTATTTTATTTTCACCTCACAAAATAAATATGAATACACAGGATTTGAATTTCGAAGTTACAATATCGCATAACCCAGAATGCTTAATATGTTTTGTTTTATAAGCCAAGCAAATGGTCGAATTATCAGTGATTTATGTTAAATTTGAAGAAAGAAAATTTATTCATTTTCAGACGATAGATTGAATACGTCAAATAGGCTGAAATTGAATGCGTCAAGTAACGAGTAACGGTAAATCAAGTTAGAGTATAAGCGATACAAACGACGTTTAGTATTCAAACTGACTGAATTAAAAAGTATTCTTTCTTTTCCATTATCCTAAATCTTTGTTCCGATACTATTTTTTTTTGTGAATTAGTTGTTTTCTACAGAAAAAACCTACCAAGTTTTGGTAAAGCTAATTGTTGTTATAGATAAAAAAAACATTAATTAACCAAAAAATTATATTCAAATTAATTATTTACAACAGGCATTTAGAAATATTCGCTTCCGTAATAATTCTTTCCGTAATAGGAAAAATAAAATTATTTATTATCTATCATCTTCATCATCTGAAAGATTAGATAAGCCTAGACAAGTTTAACCTACAAAAATATATTGACCTAAAACGAAACTATTCAAGAACCATTACAAATATAGAATGAAGAAATTTGAATGTTTTAAGCAACATGTCTTTAAACTAAAAGTCAAATTGGCTTAAAGCAGATTAATATTAAAAATTGTAAGAGGTAAAATTATTGAGCCGTTATTTAAAAAAAAGTAGTTTTTTTATAAGTTACCTGACACACATTATAGTACAATTTTTAGGCAGTTGGAACAATATTTTCCAAAAATAGAGTAAAATTACTGTGGGTTCTAAGTGCAAAAACCTTGCTCTTTGAAAATATAAGCCTAGCTGAAAAGATGCAGAAAATATCGCTGATTCCAAATATGTTTATAACTCTATTTGGATTCTACGATATAAATCGATATAAAGTTTATAACGTGAAATGTAATTGTATTTTATCGCAGAAACAGTAATAAATTTCCATTAATAATAACCTATTCTTCTAATACGTGCAAGGATTTTACCATTTCTTATAATACTTTCAAGGTCAAATGGCGCACGGTTTTTAATCATTTATGATGAGTTTAGGTAGTCTAGAAAAAGATAGTTTCTAATTTTATTTACGGTTTTGATGTATTTTTATTTATATATGCGTGCGTGCGTATCTACGAGATCTCTGCGATTTGGCATTTATAACTTTTTTCTTTTAATTATTTTCATAATACCAATAACAGCTTTTATATTTTAAATAAATATAAAATTCAAAAACCAAACCTCTGGGAAACCATTCCATCACTCAACCATTTGAGCTAACGTATTTCTACATTTTATAGAGTACCCAGTAACCCATATCGACTTATTTCTTATTATATATTTATTTTTAATTCAAATAAGTTTAACAAAGCAATAAACTCTTAAATATATTTTCAGCCCTTTCTATTCCTGAAAATTTTAATCGCCCGCTCCATAATTTGAAATCCCTTGAAAATAGTCAAGTTTCATTTCTTTTGCCGGGTTGAGGATTTTTTGATACATTACACAATATCCCCAAAAATATATATGATTCAAACATCTTCTCTGCATAGGTTGATATGGAATTTTTAGACAGTAAAATTAAATTAATAAAAGTTAAGAAGAATATATATATAATCAGAACCATATTTTATATCTATTAATAATTAGAAGAAAATGCAAAAACATAAATATTATAAACCTTGGTGGAATATTGCACTCTATGAATAATTAAAATTTGAAGAGAATAACACTCATCTATAAATCGATAGTCATCATTATTATAGATAAAAAATAATTAACGAAAAAACTGATAATTTTATGTTAAACTAGGGGTCGCTCGCGACTTCGTCCGCGTGGTTTTTAGTGTTGCCGCCGAGTTCCATACAAAATTGATATTTGAAACCCTTAAGGGTGGTATTTAAAAATATTTTCTTAGTACACCACTACGTAGAAAAACTAATGTATCCTCCAATTTTACTATCTCTACGACCTGCGGTTTAGACTGTATGCTATAACTAAGTCAGTCAGAACCTATTAGATTATATTAAATTTGCATAATTTTTCATTGCTGCTTAACTTCTATTAGTCACAGCGAGATGATATATACCCTATAGCCTTCCTCAATAAACGGACTATTCAACACAAAAATATTTTTTCAATTCGGGCCAGTAGTCCCAGAGATTAGTGCGTTCAAACAAACAAACTCTTCAGCTTTATAATATTAGTACAGATGGCTACTTGAGACTTCAAGAGTTTATAAGTCATGACATAAGTCTTGATAAATTAAATTTCATTTACATTAAATACTAGCTTTCGCCGATGGCTTGGGCGACATTATATATATGTGTGTAAAAAAAGCCTTGATGTTCGGAAATGCCGTCTAAAAATTATTATACTATCCTTTTGGAAAAATTGTTTTTTCAGGCGAAAATACTTTTCCTCTTTTTCTTTTCTATACCATTTAACTCCCCACCCCGACTTTTACGCTTAATTTTCGGTACTAAGTAAATTTAATTTAGAATAATTTTCAAGGGATTTTAATTTATGGAGCGAGAGCTTAAAATGTTTAGGAATAAATAGGGTTAAAATATCTTTAAGAATTTATTGCTTTGGTAAACTTATTTGAATTAAAAATAAATACATAATAAGAAATAAGTCGATATGGGTTAATGGGTACTCTATAAAATGTTAAATTCACCGAAACAGGCAGAAACACGGTAGCTCAAATGGTTGAGTGATGGGATGGTTTCCCAGGGGGTTTGATATTCGAATTTTTTAATTATTTAAAATATAAAAGCTGTTTTTGGTGTCATGAAAATAATTAAAAGAAAAAACTTATAAAATGCCAAATAGATACGCACGCATGCATATGAATATGAATCAGATGTTAACTACAGACTTATTATTACTGCCCCTTTTCTTCGAAGTAATGAAAAGCTTTATCAACCACCATACCTAGGGGTAATTAATTGATCGCTGAAAATTTCACTTCTCCTTCACTCTGTTAATTATGTATATAAAATTACTATCCTAGCAACTCCCAACTTTAAGCATTACTCGCATTCATTTAGATCAATAACTGGCAATTTGACTTTTACTATGTTTGATCAGCTGGTGATTTTCTCGTATACCTTACACCGATGGGCAGTGGCCATTGAAAGTAAAGTAGAGTTTCTGGCAGTCCATCTGAATGTTGAGTAAAATTTTTTACGTGTATGCCATAAGCCGCTTCCTTGAAGCTACCTTTCTATGGTATTCTTGAGAGTTTATAAAAGCGGTAACCAGTTCTTTTAAATGGTTAATCATAAAAAAACTTGTCATTGGCTTTTACATTGGTTTGTTGTGCATACCGAAAATAATTCCCATGCGGATGATAGTATTGGAGGTGCTCTTTATTTCAGCTGAGTAGGATTCTCTCAGGAAGAGGTAACCTGAATCTGAACCTGAGGTAAAATGAAGGAAGAAAGAGGTAACCTGAATCTTATTCAGTTTAATCTTTTTGAGCTTACCGCTTAAAAAATCCAATTGTTCATATTACTCTTCAAGAACCCTTCCGTCAATGCCTCAAAGCCGAAAATTTTCGAGCGACAGTTTCGCGGTCCGGCCACATATAGAGTATTTTCATATAGTACTGTGTATAATGTTTTAGCTTTTGAACGCCTGCACCGACGAACCGCTAGAGTGGTTATAGATCAAAATTTTAAATAAACTATTATTGGCTGTGTTTCCAGGTCGATACGACATGAGAGCATCAAAAAATAGAGTTCTTTAATAAGGCAAAGACCGGCAAAGCTCTAATGATTTCTTTGGTATTGTAAGTGTTAGTGAGCGGCGATACTAGTTTCATACTTACTACTTTAATAAGATGTGTATTTTATTAATAATAAGATGTGTATTTTATTTGTAATATTATATGTTAAATATTTTTCAGAAAGAACACCGTCTACGGTGTTCTTTCTGAAATTTAAGAATAGATTTAAGATTGTGCCTAAGGGTCTACCCTTAGGCACAATCTTAAATCTATTCTTAGCTCTAGGAACAGTGATAGTTCTACCTGTAGGCCCATTTCTATCATACGCAGTACTTAATTCTTTTATAGCTGGCTTTATAGCTGTAACAACTTTACCTGTGATATTTTTACCTGATAGCCCGTTCCATTTGTATAATAAAGGTAATATATTTTTTAGTAAAATAAAGTCTAAGAAAAGTTGTATTTTCATTCAGAGAAAGTTAACATTACATAGTATATACAATCAATTATTAGTGACAAAGCCATCATCCCCTTGGAATCAGTCAATCAGTTTGAATACCTTTCCATCTCTCTGTAAACTAAGCTGTTCGGTCTTCATCAAAACCGGATTGCGGGCAGCGGGCGAGGGGCGGCCGTGCAGGCTCCGAGATTTTGCCCTCTGAGGCTCCGCCATTCTTTCTGTATTAATACTACTGTGCAGTGTGCAGTCACATTAAAACTTGTATCTCAACCAATCTGCGTAATCATTTATACAGTCCACTACACTACTCAACATTTTGGTCCTTCGATTAGTAACCAGTGAAAAGAACCCAGCATTGCGGCATTTAAGAGGACTGAGAATAACTGCTATCTTTAGTGAGTCCGTTCCATGTTCCTTTCTAGAATTTTCTTCCGTCTTTTTTGCTCAACTTGGATCTGACATTGAGATCTCCTCATAGCTTTTCGATCTCATAACTGCTTGTACATAATAATACATAATAATACATTTTTCTTAAAGTTTTATATTAATTACAATTATTGACTATATTTTTATATATTTTCTAAATATCGTGCAAATTAAAAAATATATTTTATTTTACAGTGTTAAAATATTAATTGCTAAATTATTGCTTTAAATATTGTAGTTACTATTGCTAATTACTGTAACCTCTTGTGTAAACCGGTTTCCGTCGCTTAGTGTCGCTTGCTTATCGCTTGCTTTGTCCTTGACCATATATTTCAAATGAATATTGTTGCATACTTATAATATTGCTTTATAGATTAAAGTTTCACTTTAATCTTTCTTGTAGTTTAAATATATATATTTTTTTCTTTCTTTTGCTTTCCTTCATATTTTTTTAATATAAATCTATTGCTTAATATGAGTGATGCAAAGAGTAATGAGCTTATAATACTACGTAGTATAAAAGGCAAGCTTACTATATTTCAAAATTAATTAAATATGACCATGTAAGTGAAACCCACTTTAACGAACTTGAATGTCGGCTTAATAAAATGGAACATCTTCAGACGGATTTCGATAAATTTCAGACAAAGTTGGAGTTGTTATCTGACGATCCTAGCCAGCTCTTGGTTGAACGCGAAGAGTTCGACTCAAAATATAATTCTCTTGTGGCGTCGGCGCGTACGCTTTTAAACAAGTTTCGGCGGCAGATGCAACGTGCTTTTTCTATGTCCGAGTCGAGCGACGGGAGCAATCAAAGGGGTCGGGAGCCACACGACTTTGTCAGACTGCCAAAGATTAATTTACCAAGCTTTGACGGCAACTTTGAACACTGTCTCGACTTCCGAGATACGTATATTTACCTCATTCATACAAATAATATTATAGGTAATATCAGTAAATTTCATTATTTAAAAGCTGCTTTAAGAGGCACCGGTTTAATTATTATTCAAAATCTTGAATTTACGAGCAACAACTACCTGATTGCGTGGCAATTATTATCAGATAGATATAACAACGAGCGCCTTTTAATAACTAACCATGTTAATTCCTTATTAAATTTTACCCCAATACAAAGGGAATCATGTGAATATTTAAGACAATTGATTGATTCAATTAATCGCAATTTATGTGCTTTAAAAAATCTAGGTCAGCCGACTGAATATTGGGATACTCTAGCTATTCATTTAATTATGAAAAAGTTACATGCCACCACATTTAGAAAATGGGAAGAGCAACGCAATACGATTACATCAACACCTAAACTAAAAGAGTTTATTGTTAACAAACAGAGCAGATTTATTGGATACTTTACAACAAGATGAAAAATTACGTCAATCTATAACACCAAACAATAAAATTTTACAACATTCATTTAATACACAAAATACAGAAATAAAAACAACGAAATCACATTTAAGTAAAACAAAAAATACAGATAATAAACCTATTACATGCCTTATGTGTATGTAAAATCATTATCTATTTAGCTGTCCAGAGTTCAGGAGCCTGGATATAGATTGGCGTATTCATAAAATACAGGGTTTTAATGTATGCAAAAATTGTCTTCGTCCTGGGCATCAAGAAAAATTTTGCAGATTAACACATTACAAGTATTGTATTCACAAACACAGTAGCCTTCTACACAAACGCACAGATAACAACATTGAAGCATATAACACAGTTTTGTCGTTAAACAATACACATATAATGTAGCTAAACATATTACTTTCCACAGCATTGGTGAATGTGGTCGATACGGACGGGACCCTACATCCTGCCCGTGCGCTTCTTGACAATGGTGCCACTGCGCATTATGTCACCCGGCACTTCTGTGAGAAACTGGGTTTTGCGCGTCGTAACGTAAGCTCCACTGTGACAGGTATCAATAACCAAATTTCGTACAGTGCGGAGTCTTCTAGTTTATCCATCGAGTCATCGTTAGGAGATTATAAAATTAAGGTAGAGTGCTACGTACTACCACAAATTACAAATCCAGTTCCTTCTTGTAACGTAGACATACAATCATTAGACTTGCCTCTTCATATCAAGCTAGCTGATCCTACATTGAACATCTTGTCTCCCAGAGACATTTCAATGGGGGCAGATGTATTCTGGGACGTCATATGTTCCAATTCTATCGATTTAGGTAAACAACGTCCTAAATTGCAACAAACCAAACTTGGTTGGCTGGTTTCGGGCACTATCAATAAATACAAAAAAATACATAATAATAATTTAAACATAGGTTCTACATGTTTTGTTACTCAGAATGATAATTGTTTGTTGACACGTTTTTGGGAGTTGGATTCAATACTTCCTAAATATATTTAGGAAGTATTGAATGAAATGTTATTGCTAGAAGAACAAGCCTGTGAAAAAAGCTTTTTAGAGAACACAATGATGATGATGATGGTCGATTTATTGTAACTCTGCCTTTAAAACAGTCACCAGATATTCTCGGAGATTCTTACCAAACAGCTAAAAATCATTTCGTAGCTCTTGATAGAAAATTTGATCGCGATCCTATCCTAAGAACTAGATATTTAGAGTTTATTGCTGAATATATAAAATTAGGTCATATGAGCGACATATCAAATTTATTTCAATGTAGTGACTCCCAGAAAAAGTCGTATTATTTACCTCATCACGGGGTTATTCGTGAGTCGTGGATCACCACGAAATTACGTGTTGTATTTAACGGATCAAGCGCCACGACAAGTAAAAAATCATTTAATGACCTTCAACTCGTTGGACCCGTTGTCCAAGATGATTTAATTTCTATTTTATTGCGTTTTGGACAACATAAGTACGTTGTCTCCGGTGATATTGAAAAATGTATAGGGGTATTCTCATAGATCCTTCACAACGCTCACTACAGAAAATCTTATTTAGATTTGATCGTAGTGAGGAAATAAAAACATATACCCTTAATACGGTTACTTACGATACATCATCTGCACCATATTTAGCCACTAAATGCTTGTTTTCGCTTGCAGACCAGTGCACGGATCCAGTGGCGAAAATCGCCATCAGTAGAGATTTTTACGTTGACGATTTTTTAAACGGAGGAGATTCCTTACAATCAGTCATAAAACTTTGTAAAAATGTCAGTAACACTCTAAAATCAGCCCAATTTGACCTACGTAAATGGCAGTCTAATATAGTCTACGTAATAGGCATTTTGGATGACATATATACATTTTTATTTACTGTGTTTTCTATTTTATTTTATTATTTATTTTATACCTTATTTAAAGTAACTTTTAATTATTTTTTGCTCTTTTTGTGTTTTTTATTTTTATTTTTTAAAGTAAAACTTTTATTACATCGTCTCAAACTTTTTCGTCTGTGTGTTGCATGTCGCGTGACGGTCGGCCGCGGAGTAGGGATAAAGTGAAAGGCGCTCGTATCGATGCGGTTTTTACTAGATACATTGAAAAAATCGAATGTAAGTCACTGTTCACGTATTTTAGTTACCATAAAATATTGGTTACATTTATAAACTGTGAAATTCATGATGAAGATGGAATTTATAATAGAATGATTGAAAATAATTGAAAAACGGATCAAAATGACTCAACGATTATAAAATATTGTTTTCAGTGTTTTAATATGTGTATATCATCTAAATAATTGTTAAGTATTATGTATGTCGTACTCTAAGACACAGAGTTCAATAAAAATATTAGTTGGAGACCTAGTCTACTTTTATCATTTCCCATTTTTTAAGTATAAAATTAAGATTGATGAAGCAATTTTTATACCCTTAATGGAATATTATTCCGAAAATTTTTAGTTAAATGTCTATAATGTGAAAAAAAGTTTCACTTTTACGGTGGTTTCATAAAACCACACAAGTTTTTTTCTCTTTGTATTTTTTTTATACTTTTTATTTAATGTTTTGGTTATTGTTATTATTATTTTTTTAATGTATGTTGTCCAAATAAAGTTGTTTGATTTGATTTGATTTGATTTGATAATAATCCCGAAGTTTTGAAATCGCTGCCTAAAAAATGCTTACTAAAAACCTCACATACAGATAAAACTCTAAACTTAGATGAAACTTTACCTAGCAAAACACTCGGTCTTCATTGGGATTGCCATGAAGATATATTTTTATTTAAATTTCATATAAACACAACCATTAAAATGATAACAAAACGTAAAATCTTATCTCTAATTAGTCAGATATTTGATCCTCTGAGCCTCATAGGACCTTGTACTGTTCAAGCGAAAATTATGGGTTAATAAATACAGTTGGAATGGGTTAATAAATACAGTTAATAAATACAGTTTCAAAAGAAATCCAGAAAACTTTTTTAAACTTTACAGCTTCTCTAATTTCTCTTAATTCACTCCGTATTCCACGGTGAGTTTGTACTGAAAAAGCAATATTATTAGAATTACATGCATTTTCAGACGCTTTTGAACAAATTTACGGTGCGTAAGAGCAGTTATGGCAAATGGTAATGTACAGGTTCGTCTTCTAGCTTCCAGAAATAAAGTTTCACCTTTAAAGCCAACAACAATACCGAGATTAGAACTCTTCTGGCTGCCAGACTTCATACTAAAGTGATTTCATCTCTATCAGTTAGGATAAATAATTCTTATTTTTGGACTGATTCTTTTATAATAGGCGGTCAGCGCGTTAGTACGGTTACGGAAGCAGCTCCGTTTAAATTTTTAGGTAAAAAAATCGATTACCAAGGCCGTATTCCATCGTTGGATGTAATAGTCGATAGCTTTTTAAATGATCTCAAAAAGATAGACAACCAGCCAATAAGTAACGTCAAAAAAGCTTGGATTTACGATAATTTTTTAACATCACGTCTAAATTGGCCTTTCCTCGTTTATGATATTAATAAAACCCTTTTGTCAAAGTTAGATGCAAGCGTCATAAAGATATTGAAGTTATGGCTCGGGTTAGCGCACTCACCGAATTCTTCAACCTTATTTAGAGACCGAAACAATTTTTGATTAAAATTAAAGAAACCATCGGAGCTCTACAAACATCTAAGAGTTTCCAAAAGACATATCATCGGAAAATCTAAAGATGATACGGTAACTTCTTTCCCAAAAGACAAAGTTGCCTCAGAGCTCGAGTCACGACTTCAGTTCCATAAAAAAATAATTATAGGTGCTCAAACGAATAAAGTAGGGCTAGGATCAAGTAGGAAAGTTCAAGACATAGACATAACAAAATCTTTTATTCGACAAGACGAGAACGATAATTACCGACTCCACGCGATGAGCCTAGAAATTCAAAACGAAGGGGTGACCATGGGAGATTTTTGTATTCCACTAGCTTTGAAGTGGCGCACCTTAATTTATGATTGGTCCCCAGCATTATTAAAATTCTATCTTAATGCATTCCAAATGACTCTCCCAGATCAAAGTAATTTAGTAAGATGGGGCAAAGCCACCGAAAAGTCTTGCAACATCTGTGGGGAGACAATAGGAACCGCGAAACACCCATTAGTAGGGTGTAGGGTACTTCTAGATCAAGGTCAATACTCGCGTCGCCACGACAGGGTATTAGAAATTATACGGGAAGCGGTTAGTCTTGCAGTAACAAGAGCGCGGAAGGGTATAACAACCACCAAACGGTCTGTAGAATTTGTAAGAGAAGGCTCCTCCAAAAAATCAAAAGCGAAGCCTTATTCAATATTAGGCGCGGCTCCTGATTGAATTCTCATGATGGACACGTATGAAAAGCATTACAAAATCCCTGGGGATTTTGGTGTTTCATCATCCAGACCGGACTTATGCCTGTATTCGAAACATCTGAGGCGCGTGATACTTGTGGAGCTTACTGTTCCTTGGGAAACAAACATCCCAAGGGATCACACATTCAAGCTCAATAAGTATTACGAACTGACCAACGAACTGATCAGGAATAAATTTATAGTTAGTTTGTACGCGGTAGAAGTGGGAGCGAGAGGTATAACAGCAAAACCTCTCTATAGCCTACTTAAAGACCTTGGCCTTTCTAGAACAAGCATCGGTTCATTTCTAGAACGTATTTTTAAAGGCGGCATTAGTAGGTTCTTTTCAAATTTGGTTAGGTAGGGAGAGGAGTGTGTAGGGTGAAGGTGAGCGTTTTTGCGCATAATAAAGGGGCCCCTTAAACCTACTCCTGGGTCGCAAGTCCCAGGCACTGCTTGTACTCCTCTCCTTGCAACGCGATGGGCCCGGCACCCACACGGTGAATCCATGGATTGCTAAGAAGCTTCGTGTCTGTTTTTACATATCTTTACATGTATTTATTGATGTATTAAGTATCTGTGTAAATATATATAGGTATATATCTAGGTTTATGTGTAAGTCATATATATGTTTTTTTTACATCTATTTCATTATTACCGACAAATATTTATACAATATTTAATTTTATTGAATATAACAACAATGTTTTTATTTGCTTGATTTATGCAATGTTATTGTTTTAGTTATTGTTAAGTTTTGGTAATATAATTTTAGCGCCTGATTTAAAATAATTCTTTTACTGTTTTTCTGGGTTGACTGGCAGAAAATGTTTTTAGCATTAAGTCCGCCTATTGTACCATTTTTTTTTGCCAATAAAGATTAAATAAATAAATTGGTACCCGCGACATTTGGGACACCATCCTGTCACTCTATCAATTGAGAAACCGTGCCGTACTGCTTCCTGTTTTGGTAAATTTGGCATTGTATAGAGTACCAAGTAATCTATACCTATCGAATTCAAGATCTTACTCCATGTCTTATTTTCTCATAAATGTATTTGAAAATGTTTAAATTATATGTATTTTTGAAGATGCTGTGTAATGTAACAAAAAATCCCCGTACCCGAGAAAATAATTCGTTAGTTATTTTTTTTTCTGTGAAGACCTGTATCAAATATTGTATGAGAAATAAAAAGAAAAATCAAGTAATGAAAAGAAAAGAGTCATATTCATTGTTATTTTAGCAATCGTACTAATTGTATTAATCATCCTTCTGTTAATTTGAAGCGTTATGGCTATAATTACAAAAAAAATAATAAAAAAATAAAAACCGTCGATTCAAAAAGACCTGTATAAAGGAGAATAATAATATTGTTATGTACTTATATTGATATTGTAAGATATTTTCATTTCGTTATTGGTCAAGGGAAATAACGAAATATATACATAATAATATTATTTTTATTCTTTTTAGAGGTGTTTTTTTATCGGGGGTTTTTCATTTTTTTATTATTTTTTCTCCTTTTTAAAGTTATGTTATTGGTTTCTATATAGTAGTAGATGAAGTTACATACACACTGTTTTTCACTTATTTAGGTATTTACTATCAATATTGCATAAGAATCTTTCACCATAACCAATAAAGCTCAATATCTTGAAGATGACTGCTTTTATTTCGACCAAACATAGCTAAGAACCATCTCGACGCACGAAGATTTGGATTAAAAAAAATGCAATCAAATCCGTCCATGCGATTGGCTGCTACGATGCCACAGATACATACACAGATACACAGATACACATCAAAATTACAAAAGACGAGCCAGGTTTATTAAACGCCTGAAAACACACAATGGTGCTGATCGCGGCAAGATGTTAAATACGTCGGTAAGAGGTTTAGTTTTCACTACGGATAGAGGTTACCTTCATATATTTCATACTGAGTCATTGAATCAAAACTAACAGGAGTCCATGACCATCCGGACCCTTCTTAGCATTCCTAATATTAAACAATCGACTTGAAATGTACAGGACCAAAATAAAGCACCTCTGTTAGAGCACCCGGACTCAGATCAGGCATTCGATGCGCAAGTACAGACTTGCCAAAATACTTTTTACGACTACTTTAATAAGCCTTATCCACCTACGAATTGTTATGCTCACAAGAAGACTAAAGGAAATGGTTTTAAATTAATAATGAGGAGGAAAAAAGGGGACCTGATAAAGAAACTTTGTAGCACCAAAGCCTTAGGCGATAATAAACTCAGTCACCAACTAACTGTCTAGGTTATTGAGATGAATTCTTTAACTAATCCAAAGCATTTTAAATCTAATAACAAAAAAAACGTCATAACTTTGTTCGGGCAAAACATGAAGTAGACTTTGATTTCTTTTAAATACTCAAAAAACATTTTTAAAGATGAAAAAGGTAAGTTTTTCTTGACCTTCGAGCAAATTTTCACCCATTATAAAAGCACATACGTAGTGCCAGATAACCAAACACTATATGGGGATCTAAACGAACACAAACCTCAGATTATTACTGAGGACTTTCATGCCAACCCAACAACTTTGGAGAAAATAAATATAAATAATTAAAATGAAACCATCTAAGTCAGCACCAGGTCCAGATGGTATCTCTAATATAGTTTATAATGTCCGTTGGTCCATAATTATTTTTTAAATATATTCGGTAAAATCTGGTCAAGAAAGCAAATTTCAGCGTCATTTGGATAATCTGTTTTTGTCCTCATTCTGATCCTAACCGATAACCATAACAAATAAAATTTCCCTAAAAAAGTAAAAGTATTTTTTCCTTTTTTACTAAAAGAAAAATGATGCAATTCATGATTAATAAAAGACATTTCAGGCTGAATCTCCGGAAAGGGTTTTTCTCCGGAATCTCTGGATGCTTTAAACATAATATATTAGTATTGGAAAGCCTTAAAGATCCTAGAACTAGTGAGAAACAAATTACGGTTTATTGGCTATCATCAGTTCACGTCGTACCGACCCATAGGCGTTCTCCTAGTCTATACTAGGATAACGCCTTTGGGTCGGTACGACGTGAACTGATGGTATTCGCGCTAAGATGGTATAACTTTCAAACGGTACTTAGCGACTGTGTTGCACCATACTATTCAAAACTAAAATTCTCCATAATTTTTAATAAATAATACTCAAAACCACTCAATTATAACATAGATTTATTTCAGGGTTGTTGTATTTCTCCAATTATATTTCACATAGTCATTACTATTTGAATAGACGAATTAAGAAGACATAAAAAAGGAGCGTTATCGGTTTAAGTTTAACAATAAATACATATAACCCATACTAGGTTTTGCAGATGATCTCCCGATACTGATACGTAATCCAAAACAATGTCAAGTACTCTTAAATGTAGTGGAGGCTTTTTAAGTGATCTTAAAAAGGTTGACAAGCAACCAATAAGTAACCTCAAAAAAACTTGGATATACGATATATTTTTTAAAATAATTTATTAATTGATGTCAACGGTATGCTAACCGTGACAAAATGGTTGAATCTATAATACGGAAAACAGTCATACAATAAATTTTATAAATTTGTTAGGATATACATAAAATGTTGTAGAAACACTTTTTATTATTCCTTATTACCAATTACTTACTCATAAACTAACACAATGTTTACACGTTTGGGATACTAAAATGGTTACGATATAAATTAATTATATTTAAAAATAAATCTAAATCCACAAATTCATTATATATCATCCTTAAAATCATTATTGTTTCTCCATTTAACAATATACAGTTAAGATATGTTTATAACAACAATACTCTATATTGCTCTTATTATTGGTTTTAAAAGCTCTATCAGAATTGCCTGGTAAAAACACCATGTCCAAATGAAAACTAATAACTAATCGAAAACTGTTACATGTTGAATACATCAAATCTGTTTAATATTTATTGAAGTGAAACTTCTTTATCGGGGTTGGAAAAAAAATTTAGTGTAACGTAACACGTCACATTTTTCCGTTACGTTTTTTTCGTATAGCTTCATCTCTTTTACACCATGTTGCTATGGAAATACTAAATAATCAAAACTACAAGTATGTGGATTACAGAATTGTGGATTACAAAACACAATTTACATTAACCAAAAATAAAATTATCGGATTATAGTTTTATAATTAAATAACGAATTGTAATTACATACTGGACAATACGATTTTATGGACTTGCTATTGAAGCTAATAAATAAATTCAAGACATGAAGAAGAAATTATGGAATATAATTTATAATATTTTTAAAATACATTGAAGGGCGGGGGGGAGTCAATCGGATGGAAAGGTGAGTTGAAGGGATAACCCAATCAACAGCTGGACCACGAGACTGATGAACCCCTATTCTCATCACCTGTCCGGCGATGAGTCTGACGAAATGGGGTTGGGGGAGAGCGCAACAGTCGTGTAGATCCCCAACCCAAAGCTGATAGATTCTCCTTCACGCGGTTGTTGCCTGCTATTGGTCTGATTCCCTCAGAAACAGACGTAACCGAAATCTAGAGCTGAAAACCCTATATCTATATATATGTATTATATCATCCCATCCTTCGCCCCTATCCACCCACATCCTTATCCCCCAGCGTTCCGGATTACCGGATAAACAAAAAAAAAAAAAAACAAAATGAGCGCAGAACAAAGAGATAGTAGACTACCCCAGGAGGGTACCGGCAAGGCCGGAGAATCCCTCCCTGGACCATCTAGTGGTTCGGGCTGCCCCTCGTATTCTGGGGGGGGCAATTCAGCGCAAACACAATTAGTAACAAGCCGTAAGAACAGTGGAAGGAGTAGCAATATAGGTCAGGTGCGTTCCGGTAGGACTATATCAGAGTCTCTCGGGAACGAACTGAACCAAATGAGCATTGGAGAGACCAATGCTCACTCAGAAACTTTAGACAGGACAGAGGAGACCTTTACCACTTCGATTACAAAATCGAAGTGGAAAAGGATGAAAGCACGTAGAAAGAAGGAGGAAACACAACTAACCCTCAAGTCGGCCAAAACCACTGACGCAGAAGGCAACATTACACCTGCTGCGTCGGGGGTCGAGGCAGGCTCAACAAGAGGGAAGGTTAAGAGACAAGGAACAGACCCGGAGGAACAGACGCAGCAGCGTCCGTCGAAACGTCCAAAACAGAACAGCGCTGCCGGGAATGAGGTGCCGCGGAGACCCATCGTGGATCAAAGCGAGGGTCTCTCGGTGATCATTCAGCGGGAGGATGGAGCGGCGACGGACGGTGCTGGGGCTGTCACCATCAGACGGAGGATAACCTCTCTCATAGGGGGCGCCATTCGGGCCGGGATTAACAGCAGGTGCCTCTCCTTCGCGGCCTCGGGGCTGGTGTCCGAGGGATACTTCCTCGTGACAGCAGACAACGTGGGTGCGATGGAGTGGCTGCTGAGCTGCGATTTCGGCGACCTGAATGGCGTGCCCTTGAGAGCAAGGAAACTAGATAGGTGCAGGATAGTGATTTGGCTCCCGGGAGAGGCAGAGGATCATCCAGAGGATCCCCTGTCCTTTATCAGGGGCCAAAACATGCACAAGGAGGAACTGCGACTCCCTGAGTGGACCCTCATTCGCAAGGAAGTGCTCCCACTGGGAACACGACTTGTGGTAGGGGTCCCCCAGGAGGTCGCACAAGAATCCATGTGGCTAAGCTATCAGGCCACCAAAGTCCTAGCCAGAATACTGGGAAAACTACCGACCCAGGAGAACCCGGAAAAGACAGACACACACAGCACTAAACAAGCACAATACACACAAAGGAGCGAGTCAGAAGGTGGGGAACACGAGCCACAGCCTGGAACCTCAAAGGGGGTGGAGACTGTTCAGGCCCGACCCCACCAACAGGCGTCCTCCGAAAACCTCATGACACACCCTCTCCCTACGACGCGACTGGATCGGGTGCCCTTACCGGGCGTAACGACACCGTTACCGCCAGGAGAGGGACCCCGATAAAGCCGCGGAGACCAAAATAGGGAGGGCACACTAGACACTAACATACATACAAACACCTACACACATACAATGAACACCAACAACAACACAACACAAAAACACACACAAAAAATAAAAATAGTTCAAATAAACCTTCATCGCTGTCGCGAGGCAATGACCGAGCTTTGTCGATTTGTGATAGAAGAGAAAATAGACTTCGCCCTAATGCAAGAGCCATACGTCAAAATGGGACGTGTGACTGGGCTGGGATGCCTGGGGGGAGACATCATCTACCACGAGGATGGTGAGTCACCTCCAAGAGCATGCATATACGCCAGCAACAGAGCGAGAACATTAGGACTAATAAAAGCAGACTGTTACAGAGACCTAGCCAGTGTGATATTCACAATACAAGCACAGTCAGGAACCAGAGATAAAGTGCTCCTAGCCTCCGCGTACTTACCTAGCGAGATGGACTTCGAGCCGCCATCGCAGGAACTGGAGACAACAGTAAGAAAATACCAAGGTAAGAACACCCACATTATTATAAGTTGTGACGCCAATGCACACCATATTGTATGGGGTAGTACGAACTGCAACAAAAAAGGTGACCTTCTTTTAGACTACATCAGCAGTACAGGCTTGGAAATAATAAATGAGGGAAACACGCCCACCTTTATCACCAAAGCCAGAAGGGAAGTGTTGGACATCACCATCGCTACCAACTGCATAAGCCAAGACATTAGAAACTGGAAAGTAGACGTAAGTGACTCTATGTCGGACCATCGCAGAATCACTTTCAGCATAGACACCAAAATCGACAGTATCCTAATAAGAAACGCGAGAAAAACGAACTGGGAAATATACGACCAATATATGAAAAAATGGTCACCCGGAGCTCAGACATCGCTAAAAAGCAACGCTAGAATAGAAGAAGTAGCCAATAAACTGGACGAAACCCTTAGGGAAGCATATCACAACGCGTGCCCCCTAAGGGAGATCAAACCAGGCAAAGGACAACCTTGGTGGACAAAAGCACTAGGGAAACAAAGAAAAAAGACTCGCCGAGCCCTCAGAAAAGCCTTAGCTAAGGATAATGACGAGAGCTGGCAGGCATATAGAGAGGAAAGAAAGACATATAAAAAGGAATGCAGAAAAGAAAATAGAAGCAGCTGGAAAACATTCTGCGCAGGAGTCGAAAAACACTCAGACGCAGCGCGACTAGTTAAAATGTTCTCCAAAAATAGCACTTGCAGATTAGGCTGTATAAAACACGGGGACACATTAATAACGGAACCTGAAAACATTCTGAAAGTCATGATGGAAACACACTTCCCAGAATGTGAGGAACATGTAGTTTGCAATACGTCGTTCGACCAAGGATTAGTGACAATCCCTGAAACGAACGACGTTATTGCAGAAGAACATTTACTATGGAGCATCCGTTCATTCCTACCGTACAAAGCGGCGGGACCGGACGGAATATTCCCGAAAATGATACAGGAATCAATTAAGTACATAGGAAAAGATCTTTTAGGGCTATACAATAGCAGCATCAGAAACAATTACATACCGAGCAAATGGAGAAAGGTGAGAGCGATATTCATCCCAAAACCAGGCAAAGCATCATACCAGGAGGCCAAAGCTTTCAGGTGCATAAGCCTGTCCTCCTTTCTCCTCAAGATACTGGAGAAAATCCTTGACAGAATTATGAGAGAACAAATAGAAAAAGGCGGTCACTACCTACATAAAAACCAACACGCTTATATGGAAGGGAAATCCACCGAAACAGCCCTACACAACATAGTCACGAGAGTGCAGAACTCAATAAGCAACAAAGAGTATGCACTGGGATGCTTCTTCGACGTTGAGGGGGCTTTTGATAAAGCAACCCCCGAATCCATTGAGGCGACCTTAAACAGGGAAGGAATAGACAAAAAGATATCAGAATGGGTGAAAACCATGCTAAGACATCGCCTGATAACAGGCGAACTAGCAGGATCAACTCGGACCGTGGTAGCAAAGAGAGGATTCCCGCAAGGAGGGTGTCTATCTCCACTACTATGGTGCCTGCTAATAGACGAATTAATAGCAAAAATAAACGACATGCACATATATACCCAGATATATTCTGACGACGGGGTGCTCCTGATAACAGGCAAGGTACTCAGCGTTATGTGTAACATCATGAATAAAGGACTAAAAGAAGCGCTAGCATGGTGCAGGGGCAAGGGTCTCAACCTAAACCCGGATAAAACCAAAGTAGTCCTATTCACCAACAAAAGGAAAATAGGACACATAGCACCAGTAAGACTAGACCGCCAAAACTTAGAAATGGTAAAGGAAATAAAATATCTAGGAGTTACATTGGATAGCAAATTAAACTTCAATGAGCATATAAGCAAAACATGCTCAAAAGCAAAAATAGCTATGATGCAGTGTAAGAGAGCAATAGGCAGAACCTGGGGTATCAAACCAGCGACGGTACTATGGATATACAAAGCAATAATATTGCCAAGAATCCTGCATGGTGCCCTGGTTTGGTGGCACAGGACCGCCGTAGGCAGAAATAAACAAGAACTAGACAAAGTCCAAAGGCTAGCGGCCCTAATGACAACCGGTGCGATGAGGACAACACCCACAGCTGCACTAGAAATCATGATGGGACTAAACCCACTGGATATAGAAATTAAAAGAAGAGCAGCCGAACAATGGTTTAAGCTAAAGAGCACTGGACAATGGACCGCTAAAAACACTGATGAGGGCCATGCCAGTATAAACAGACAATACGAAAGCAAACTATCAATGATTCTCTCCAACAATGATCTCATTAAGAAGGAAAGGATCTTCGACAAAAAGTACAAGATACATATAGGACAAAGAGAAAACTGGATGATAGAGTCTAAGGGCACTATATGCTACACAGATGGCTCTAGAATAGAACAAACGATGCTATCTGGAGCCGGAGTGCATATTAAATGTGCGGACGGGGCAGAAATCAACAGATCAATAGAGCTAGGAAGATTCGCTAGCGTTTTTCAAGCGGAAATATATGCCATTATGGAATGCGCTGACATGGTAAACAAACTTACAGAAACAGGTAAGATTACCATCTACAGCGATAGCCAGGCAGCGCTGAAAGCACTCAACAAAGCAGAGACAACCTCGGCAATTGTCAAAGAATGCAAGAACACATTGAAGGTAATGACCAGGAAAGCCGATGTCACGCTAGCCTGGGTTCCTGGACACAAGGGCCATACGGGCAACGAAACAGCGGACAAACTGGCAAGAGATGGAGCGAATGTGAACTTGGTGGGACCGGAACCAAGGTTACCGATCCCACACAGAATCACAAAAGGAGTAATCAATCAAAGCATTAAGATAGAATCCAACCGTAGATGGAGATCCTCAAAGGGCATGAAACAGTCCAAGATCTTCATCAAAGGAATGGACAAGAAAAAGACAAGTCAACTAATGAGACTATCCAGAGCGAACATGAGGCTTATCATAGAGGTAATCACAGGACACTGTCGACTTAACAAACACCTGACGGTGATAGGAGCGACAAGAGATCCAATATGTCCGGAGTGCATGGATAGCGAAGAAACCAGTTTCCATCTACTCGCTCAGTGCCCAATGTACTCGATGGCGAGATGGGAGATAATGGGATCGGACATATTAGACAAGGAAGACCTAGGACAACTGAAACTAGAAAACATTATAAGATTCTGTAAAGAAACCAGAAGATTTAAAGGGGAACCGTGACCGCTGGTATATCCATATCACTATGGGGAAATGGATGAAGTGACCAGCACTCAACGCGGGTGGATCATCCGTCCGGCAGTGGACGTCCCCGATAGAAATAATAATAAATAAAAAATACATTGAATGTCTGAAATGGAAGAATGAAAAGAAATACGAGTTTTGTGCTGAGAAATGGAGCATTGGGGTCCTGATCTTTACAAGGTCTGTTTTGCTATACCTAGAACGAACAACAACTCGAAACAGCAGAAACCATGATGAAGAATAATTTTATTTGTGATATAGTGACGATCCAACATGTTGAGAAGCCTAAAGTTATTATTTTTAAAGTGGATTGTGTACATTTATCTGTTTTTATGGTACTTATGTGTTTCTTCTATGAGAATATTATACGTCAGAAACAGTCGATTCACTTCTTACGTTTTCATTAATTAATATTAATGAAAATTAAGACGTTTTCTGTTACGCGCCATCTTTATTTCTAAGTCACATTTTTCCGTTACGCGCCATATTTGAAGTGAAACTTTTTTATCGACGGATGGGAGAAATTTTATAGCAATGTCAAAAAATTGTAACGTTTTTCTGTTAGCGCCATCTTTATTTTTGCTTAAACTTTATCTAATTTAGCTTAATTAGCCATTCCTGTAAAGTTGTAATTAGTGAATCATTTTTCAACAAATTATGTCATAAAGAAGTTTCACTTCTTACATGTGTACACTAATACACACACACACATATTTTTTATTGTCTATATGTCTATATTAAAGGTTGCATAATTAATAATACTAACCCTGTATTAAATTATTGTCTATATATAAGACATCTAAAAGATAATATTATAACTAAAATATATGCACTAATGAAATTATTAATGAATTACATTATTAATTGTAGCAAAACAGAATATTCATGTTTGTTTTTTGTCTTAAATTAATCATTTACCTCTTTATATCGATAAAAAATATAAATAGGCTTGAAAATATTCCAGATATTTTATAAAAAAAAATGAAAACATTCAATAAATTTGAGCCGTTCAAACGGCGTCATTTTGCGCGCACTTTGCGTGATGTCAAATAACACGTCCAGTGAAATGTTTACTCTAAACTTAGTTTACTCTAAAACTACACCCGAGAAAGTGCTTTTTTGTATTTCAAGAGAAGCAAAAATACAAAAACAATGGAGTATGGTAAATAAAAGGGATAGTATATGTCCTAAATCGTATTTATATTGTTGTGAAGATCTATTAAACTACTACTTTAAATAATTAGTATTAAAAAAATTATTGTTATTATAATAAGATGATAAAAAGTATTCGACAAAAAAAATATTTAGACCATTTTAAACTTTATGCATATTCCCTATTATGGAAATTCTAATTGCTATATAAAAACTTATTTTGTAACCTTATTGGATAACTTGATGGATAAAAATGCTTTGCGGTTGAGATGAAAAACTTCTTGTCTAGTGTTAATACTACTTAATTAACAATCTTGTTTTTGTTGTTCTTTACTCTCAGTGTTCACATTTTTCTTTCCAAGTATAGTTTGAATCTCATTAAATGTCTTCCCTTTCGTTTCAGGAAGGAATTTAAATATTAAAGAACCCACTAAAAAGCACATGCTACTGAAAATAAAATAGGTTTTAGACGGACCAAGGGCTGCAGTCATTAGTGCAAAGTATTTTGAAGTTAAGAATCCCAATAGAAAAGATATCATTAAGCATATTGAATAACCAAATGCGCGAGCTGGTCCGTCGAATAGCTCTGAAGTTACTACGAAGATTAGACCGCCGATTCCTAAAAAAAATTAATAATAAACATTACATAGGTGAATTTGAAACAATACATACAAAAAAGTATTTTTGGTCCACGGTGCAGAATGAAAAAATATATATATCAGCTAACATAAAAATTTTAGAAAACAAATCTTTTGGGAAAGTTAATTTATGATTATGCAGATTATTATTTATGATTGCAGTTCTTGGGTCGAATATAAATTTGGAGATTAATAGTTTATGCTCTGAAAAGTGTCAGGAAGCTAGAAAAATCGTATAAAAAAAATTAAAACAAAGTGTTGTATCAGTATCAATCAATCAAGAATTCGTAACCCTATGCGTTTACATAAATATTAGGCAGAGAAACGGTTACGTCAACTCATAGTTTGAAAATAAATATTACTTACCAACATTAAAACAATACGTAATGACTATCAAAGATATAAGAGGCAGGTAATTTAGGAAACCACTGATTGTATAGCCTAGTATATCCCTGATCCTAAAATAGATCCCTAATCCGAGCTAAAATAAAACGTTAATATGGTTTATTCATTTAAGATACATAAACTGTACGACCTTAAAGTAAATTAGATTAAAATAGTATTTGTTACTTGCACTTACCATACCCAAAAACTGGCCAATCATCATATAAATCAAAATAGGCCGTCTACCAAATAATTTGGTGAAAAAACCAGTACATAAAGCAGCTATCATTTGTATTATGCCAATGACAACTGAAGCTAAATCTGATTGTATGCTGGTCTGCGTTGACTCCAAAATAGATTGCAAATAAAATGCTACTGCATTATATCCTACTATGTTGGTCCCACCGCAGATTAAAATACCCAATGATAAGGATTTTAAAAATATTTTGTCCTTGAATAATGCCATCTTGTCGACTTTTTCTACCTTGCTAGATTTATAGTCTTCTAGCTCTTGTTTAATGATTTCATCGGAGGTACGAATTTTTGATAGTATTGCTATGGAGTCGTTAATATGACCTGTAATGATCAGAAAATATTAATAATATTGAAAACATGCGGATGGATAAAGAAATTTAAACCTCTTCAGAATTCAATGAAATGTGAAAATAAGCTTAGATAGGTCTAGTCATTGTATTGGGGTAGAAACATAATGATGATCAAATATTGGGTTAATACCATACCTTTCGAATGTAAATAAACTGGGCTATCAGGTATAAATGGCAATGGCAAAGCTGCCAAAACAATCACCGTTGCTAGAATAGTATTAAGCGCCACGTATGATAAAAATGGACCAATGGCCAATGTTATCACTATACCAACACATGAGGATATGTGTAGGAATGTACCAAGAGCTCCTCTGTGTTCTTTCTGAAAAAGTAACGGTAAGTGGGTAATGCCACTCATACTTATACATGCATACATGCGGTTTATCAAAACATTCAGGGAATGATGACTAAATTAAAAGAGCTTGGATTTATAACAAAAAATACAGACATCACTTAAAGAGGACATTGCGTTAAGATCTATGAATCTATATTAAATTTTACTAATTATTAGATAAACTTTTCAGATGAGATACTAGTTTTAAAAAGGTAACGCTTTTTGATCGAAGCTTCTTAACCCAGTGTTAGTTGCTATTAGCGGCTTAAAAGGTTTTAGTTGCCGGTTACGAGTTAGTCGTTTTTATTGTTATTTATGGTGTTAGGTAAGATACCATACAACCTGTGAAATGATGGGGACTCTGCCACTCATCTTTATCAAACAGGATGAATTAATTGTGGTCGTGGACGAGGAGTGTCGTCGTATGGAAAATGTTATTCCCGGCCCTTCGGTTGCTTATCCTCATACAAGGCCAGCGCTAGGCCGGCGATGTACCTCCTTATATCACTTATTTTGGATTGGGAAAGGGTATTCAACACTTTCAAGGAGGTGCAGTAGAAGGCATAAGTAACACCCTCGCATTGATTAAGGCTAACCGTGGCCAGGATTGCTCTTCCTCGTGCTCCAACCATATCCCCACTTAATTCCTGTCTTATTACTGTTTTCTTACCAATAACGCATGTTCGTGTCTTTTTTTTTGGAATTTGTAACCTGTTCACGCGCGGGACGCGGGGTCTACCACCCATGGAGCGGATGACGCCGGACGGAGAGCTAGGGGTGACGATGGCGTTGGAACGGTCGAGAAGCCCGTTCACTTGCCTACCGAGCTGCGCGCACGACACTCGTGTACCAACAAAAGACAATCCGGCGGACCTAGTGTCGCGCGGGGCGAATGCCGACACAATCGGTGATAATATTTTGTGGTGGTCAGGACCGTGCTTTTTACAAAGTCCTAACCATAAATTGGTTTCTATTCCTTCTTATAACGCGACACAAGATCTGCCTGAAATTATTTCTTGTTTCATTAACGATCAATCATCCAATATAAAATATAATCTGAGGAAGTTAGGTCCGCTATAGCACGTGACTTTTATGTTGACGACTACCTGGGTGGAGGATCTTCTATACCAGAGACTATATCAATTGTCAAAGAGCTAATTAAATGTTAAATTGGTATGGTACACGAATATCGTGCGCGGAGCTCGGTAGGCAAGTGAAAGGGCTTCTCGACCGTTCCAACGCCATCGTCACCCCCAGCTCTCCCTCCGGCGTCATCCGCTCCATCGGTGGTAGACCCCGCGTCCCGCGCGTGAACATAACCTGCATAAAACCGACACACCGCAATGTGCGCGGAATTTTCAGCTTCTCAGGAGTGTCCTGTGTTGACACGATTGATGTAGAAATTATCTTTACGTGCTCGTTGCACCAACTTCATTCATGAAATATATAGAGCCAAGGTATTGTTGTTGCAGGTCTCAGTATCTTTTTCTTCTCTTCAACCGTCGAATATATTCAGAGCAAATTTTATTATTAAATAATATATAATAATATCAAGACAAATAACACAAATTGATCTAACCCCTAAGTAGGCAAATTATTTGCTTGTGTTAAGGGTGTTAGACAACGATACAAATACATAGAGATACACATTATAAATACTAAGAATATATTTAATAAATACTACTAGATTTTATAGTATTTCTGAATATTTAGGGCATAACGTAGACCAAAAGTATCTTTCATTGCTTGCTTATTGGAGTATGGCCTTAAAAATAATAAAGGATTTTCCTTGTTAACGTTACACATATAGATTATTAAACTTAAACTATAAAGGTATATTAAATTACTGATACGTAGTGATTAACGAAACTCATTAACATCAAACGAAAGCAAAGATACACATATTTTAATAAAAAAATATACTAATAACAAATCTCTAATATATTTTATTAATACTTACAGAGGCGATTTCTGAAACGTATACTGGAACGCAAATAAAAATAAAACAGTCCGTTAGCACCATGACCGCTCGACATAATATCAACATCCAGACTTCGGTCACAAATATTATCCAAACAGACGCAAATACTCTAGGAATAGTGACTAGAATAATACAGTACTTTCGACCGATTTTATCCATTAAAATACCACCCACGAAATTTGCTGAAAGAATTAATAATATGACATTAGCAACACCGTTTACTGACGATTTTACAATCCTTAGATAAGGTTTGAAAGGGAGAAAATATTATATTCTGGTTTTATTTCTAAAGAATTCTGCCAATATATTGAAATATAAATAAATCTAGCTGTTATTCCAAATAATCCTTCTAAGATATAAAAGTAATTCTGTAGTCAAGAGTAATCTGAGGATTAGAAAAATGACCTTAAAGCATAAATGATTATATTATTAGTCAACATCCAATGTGTTTTTATTAAAACAGATGATTTTAAAGTTGCACGGCTGATAATCAACTTTGCATATAAAAAAAATATATAAATGGTTTATTGTCAAACAGTTTTAGCTCTTGTACTCTATATAATATAATCAGTAAGGTATTTTATAATTGAATATAACTTACTGAATACAGATGCCAAGTATCCTCCTGAAACAATCCATGATCCTTCTTCATCTGTGATGGGTCGTGATAATGGAGTGTCTGTTCCGTTAGTTAGTTTCAGGATCATTGGAGACGGCCATGATAGACTTATCCCGGTTGTTAGTGACCCAAAATTCACTAAAAAAAATAGCACAATAAAAATCTTCAAAACCTTAACCATCATTTAATGTTGGATTAAGGATTTTTATGTTCAAAGTATGTAATAAATAAAGTGAGATGACACACTCAGACTATTAAAAATACAAGTGAAGACATTGTTTATAGCATATGATTGATACTTTCATTGTAAGATCATTATCATGTTACAATTGTTCGTACACCTAGGAAATATTTATTGGTACTACTTTATTTGTCTCTTTCAGCGGTCCTTAAATAATATACTTAATAGAGACATTGTTTAGCTCTGGCAGGTTACAAAACTATGTAATAATTACTAAGGCAATATTTATAACGATATTTTATGTATAGTTTTGAGTATTAATGGATAACACTCTCAAATATACTTTTTGGAGTTACTTTTTCCATTCTATGTTTATTTAAAAATTGTATTTTTTTTCAATCAATTTCAGTTTTAACTAACTCAACCATAGCACCAACTATTGGTTTCATATTATGTTATTATAATTTTTAGTATGTTTATTTCCACTTCCATTTTGATCTAAATGTCTTATAAGTTGGTAATTTATTAGTTCCCCATAGAAATATTAGAGTATTTTACTTTTATTTTTTATTTACATTAACCAAAAGAACATTTCACAATAACTAGAATAATAAACAATAATAATAACAATAATAATAAACAATAATTAAATACATTTCATAAGTGGTCGTAGTTTTGCTTAAATCATAAAATTTTATAGTAATGAAATACAAATATTTAATAAATTATAAAAATGCATTACTAAATAGTTATGCTAAGCTTAGTTTGTTAAATATATACATACTTTGTTGATATTTCCTACTCATATCTTACATGACAATCCTCTTACAACTTTATCTTACTTTTTTATAATGTTGGTTTAATAACGTTGTAGTAATTCAGGCATTCAGATTTATTTGTCACTATTTAAATACAAATGTATTATCATTTTTCTCTCCCTTATCTTTTCTCCCTTACATTTATAGATATTTTGCAACCGATATTATAATATTAGTAAAAATAATATTGAAAAGAGTAGAGAATAACCGTTATTGACGAGACTCATAATAATAATAATAATAATAATAATAATAATATTACTCCTTGGTAACTGCCACGAGTTGTCACGTTTTTAATTGTCAATTTTTGGTAAAAATATTTAATAACAAAAATCAAGTTTTTACAATATTAAAAATAAATAAATCAGTAATGCAATATGAAAAATAAAAGGAAAAAACCAAACCAAACGAAAATGTCACCAAAAGCAACAATCGAAAATAAGTTATAAATAAATGAACTGTGACAATTGGCACTCGATGATCCGATGATCACCAGGAGTAAAAACGTCAACGCACGCCAACCACCGCAGCCCGTCGCACCGAGCAGCTCCACGTCATCAGAGGAGGAGTACGCCACTCCTCCTGAGAATGTCGTGTCGAGCAGTGACGACGAGCTGCCGCCTCCAGCGCCGCGCCGAGCACCAGCGCCGCGCCGAGGGAGGCCACCGCTGCCGCGCTTGGGGCCTACTGGGGCATCCGCTCCGCGTTCGGCCCCCGCCGTCGGTGGTGCAGTGCGCCGCATGAAATGGACGCAAAATATAAACGAAAATGTCATGCGAGCGTACTATAGGGCGACAGAGGGTGGAACTAACCTCACTGCGTGGCGAACCCGTTTGTTGTCTTTGTTTCAGGTCCTTGAACCAGAGTTGACTGTTTCGGCCCAACGACTATCGGATCAGGTGCGGTTTATTCAACGTAATCGTGCGTTGGATGACTCCGCACTTGACCGGCTTCGCTCCGAGGTGACAATCTCTGCATCCACCACCGAAAGCATCCATTTGCGAGCCCAGTTATCGTCCGCTCCTTCGGTGGCAGGGTTAGTGGATGGAAATGCTGATGTGGGGGGCGTTGAGATTACAACCGTAAGTACCCAAGATAATGAGCAATTAAGGAGGACTTTGGAGGATGCGATTTTGGAATTTAAAGACATACCAGCCCGCGACAGGCCACGGTTACCGCGTTTTCCCACGCATAGACGTAATATGTCGCTAGTAATGGCTCTAGACTGCATGCTAGACTCTTATCTTCGTTCTAGCAATAGTCTCACTGATACCCATTCAATTCTTTATTGTGCAGCTGTTGCAGCGTGCCGCTCCGCCCGTGTCAGATTTCCTGAGCCTGATAGGGTGGTGCGGTCCACTGAGGACACACCCGCATGGCAGATGAGGATTGAACGGCGTATCAGCGCAGCTAGGGTCATTATTGGCAAGTTAATCTGCTTCAGATCGGGAAACATCCGGCCGAGAGTCATGCGTTATGTTACACAGGCCTTTGCCGGTACTGGCATTAGACCTCAGGATTACATGGCCTATGTAACAGAACGTATAGACTACCTGAAGCAGAAAGTTTGTGCGTGGGCAAATCGTATCCGTCGTTATAAACAACGTGTAAATAGGTATAAGCAGAATCGCATATTCCAAAGTGACCAAAGAAAGGTTTATAGAAGCTGGGAGGAATCTGCTACGAATGTGATTGATGGGCAGTTACCAAATATGGAAGAAATGTTCACATTTTGGACAAATATTTGGTCGGTGCCTATTAATCACAACGATGGTGGCTGGATGCGTGTTGTTGAGCGCGCGTGTGAACACCTGCAGCCAATGGAGGCTATATTTATAAGCTCAGACAATGTCAGGGATGCGATCCGTTCGACCCATAACTGGAAAAGTCCTGGGCCGGACGGATTACATAACTTTTGGCTCAAATGGCTGCGGTCTTCACACGAACGTTTGGCTGGGCAATTCCAGGAAGCCATCGTGTCCGGATCCCTACCATCTTTTATGACAACAGGAATCACCTTTCTGCTCCACAAGTCTGGTAGTATCACGGATCCAAAGAACTTTCGACCTATCACGTGCTTACCAACACTTTATAAGCTTCTTACATCCATTTTGACTTCAAAATTAAACACACATTTGTATGCAAATAGCATTTTAGATCCCGCTCAAAATGGATGTAAGATTGGGTCTCGTGGTACTAAGGAGCTCCTCCTTATTGACATGGCCATTAATGAAAAGGTTCGCCGAGGTAAGAAGGGTCTCTCCGCCGCCTGGATTGATTATAAAAAGGCCTATGATTCGGTGCCTCATACATGGTTAAGACGAGTACTAGAAGTGTATAAGATTGACACAGATCTATGCGCTTTTCTTAATTCATGTATGAGGCAATGGACAACGGTCCTTTGTCTTCCAGGGGGCGGAGGAAGTCTTCTTACTTCCGAACCTGTAAGGATTGAGCGAGGTATTTTCCAGGGTGATAGCTTGAGTCCTTTGTGGTTTTGCCTGGCTTTGAACCCCTTAAGCACGTTGCTTAGGGATTCAAAACTGGGATTTCGCTTTCGCAGAGGGGGTGAGATCATTTCACATCTTTTGTACATGGATGATCTCAAATTATTTGCACCAAATAAAGCAGATCTGGTATCATTACTAAGCGTTACGCAAACGTTTAGTAATGACATTAGGATGGAGTTTGGTGTAGATAAATGTGCGGTTGCACATGTGCAGAATGGCCGAGTTGTAAATAGCGAATATTTACAACTCTCGGAGACAATGTCCCTCAGATCTCTCTCTGAAACCGAAACCTACAAATACCTTGGTATGTCGGAATGCTTAGGCATACTAAGTGGGGACATTAAACAGCTAGTGAAGGAACGCTTCTTTAACCGCTTGACAAAAGTTCTAAAAAGTCTTTTGTCAGGAGGTAACAAAGTGCGTGCATTCAACAGTTGGGTAATGCCCCTGCTGATGTATACTTTCGGCATATTAAGGTGGACTCAGACCGAATTAGATGCCCTGGACCGAAAGGCCCGAAAACTATTGACAATGTATCGCATGCATCATCCGCGCTCATCAGTGATGAGATTGTATATTCCACGGAAGTGTGGGGGTCGCGGCTTCCTTAATGCCAAAAACTTACACAACCGTGAGGTATGCAATCTTAGGGAATATTTCCTTCATGCTGAGTGTGGAATGCATCGGGACATTGTTGCAGTAGATAATGGTCTTACACCGCTCTCCTTAGCCAAAGATAACTGGCATAAACCGGTAGTACTTAGCACTGACGACCGTATAAGTATATGGAAGAGCAAGGAGCTTCATGGACGGTTCCACCAGGCACTCTATGGGCCTGATGTAGACCTTCTGGCGTCCGTGGCTTGGCTACGATTCGGTGATCTCTTTGGTGAAACCGAAGGTTTTGCTTGTGCAATTGCTGACTAAGTTGTCAAGACGAACAACTATCGGAAATACATAATAAAGGATGGCACTGTTGACATATGTCGTGCGTGCCACCAACCAGGAGAATCCATCAGACATGTTATTTCCGGTTGTTGTCGTCTTGCCAATGGAGAGTATTTGCACAGGCACAACCAAGTAGCCAAGATTATCCACCAAGAACTTGCTCTTCGATACGGTCTTGTACCTTTTGAAGTGCCATTTTATAAGTACTCACCGGAGCCAGTTTTGGAAAATGGTCATGCTAAGCTCTATTGGGACCGATCTATCATAACGGACAGGACTATTGTAGCCAATAAGCCTGATATCGTGCTGGTAGATCGGTTAGAGCGCCGGGCATTTCTTGTTGATATCAGTGTCCCGTGTGACGCTAATCTTGTGAAAGCTGAGAAGGACAAACTGTCAAAATACTTGGACTTAGCTCACGAGATTACCGACATGTGGGATGTTGACTCAACAATAATTGTCCCGATGGTAGTTTCCGTCAATGGTCTTATAGCGAAGAGTCTCGATCATCATCTCAAGAGGCTCTCACTAAAAAACTGGATCAAGGGTCGGATGCAAAGAGCAGCAGTTTTGGGTACGGCACGCATTGTGAGGAGGTTTCTTTCGCTGTCGCCCTAACCACCGACGGACTGGTCGTAAGGCCCACGTCGGCGGGATACTGTTTTTTATATTTATATTTATAATGTTGTTTTTTTTTTTTAAATGTTATATGTATAAATGTAAATAATAAGAGTAAAATGAAATAAATGATAATAATAATAATAATCTTTATTTCAGTTTCTAATAATACATTTGTTAGTTAGGGCTGGGGCCTTCTTTTAAGTAAAAATTTACCTGTACCAGAAGACACCCGCTCTTCCAAAACAATAATAACAATATGCATGCATCATATTACATAAAAACAAAAACGCGCTTAAGTATAGCATTCCTTATGTCTAGTTGTGTGTGTGTGTGTGTGTGTGTGTGTGTGTGTGTGTGTGTGTGTGTGTGTGTGTGTGTGTGTGTGTGTGTGTGAGTGTGTGTGTGCGTGCGAGCGTGCGGGTGGGTGTATGTATGTGGGTGTGAGGGGTATGATGTTTTACGTTAATTTTGAAAAAACAACATGTAAAAATTAATATTATATAGTTTAGAGTACCTTATAAATTTATTTCTTATTTACTTATTTTCTTTTATTTTATTTATTTATTTTTATTTATTTCTTTATTTATTTTTTTTAATTTTATATAACAGGAAGTAAAAGTGCTTCAATATCATTATAGTTTTTATTTAATAACCATCTAGTTAGTGTCTTTTTGCAGTCGTTATAGAGCTTCGGATAAATATCTAGAATTTTATTAATTCGATTGTAGAGGTTGGCTGCTTGAGTTGTGAATTGCTTGTTCGCAAAAGTGGATTTTGTAGCTTTAACAGTAATAACTTTATAATTTCTCCTCTTTTCGAGGGTGCCTTTGTGGAAAAATAAGGTTTTATGTATTTTTAAGACTGCACACAAAATATACAATTTCCTCACACTTAAAATTTGGCTAACGGAACTTAGCTGTTCAGTCGGAAACCTAAAAGGTTTGAAGTACATGACTTTAATGAGTGTTCTTTGAGATCTTTCCACATCAATTAATTTAGTTTTTGCAGCTCCTTCCCAAATAGTGATACAGTAACCAACTAAAGACTGCACTAAGGCGAAGTATATTCTGTTGAGGATAGCCGGTGTCACCAGGTGTCTTAGCGTCTTAAAAATCCAAATTAGTTTCCTTATTCTGGAGCTGATTATGTCAATTTGGGAAGACCAAGACAGTCTTTGATCAATCATAACTCCTAAGTACTTAAGCGAGGAGAGCCGATTTAGAGCACTACAGTTACAACTCAGAGAGAAGTTGCAATTTTGGTGTATTTTTAAATTAAATGAATTGTCAGGTTGTGTGCTAATATATTTGGTAAAACATAAGAAATTCGTTTTGGACACATTTAGAGCAAGTAAATTTTCTTTTAACCACTGAGCTATTTTAGAGAGACCTCTCTCAGCTTCCATACGCGTCCCGTCCCAGCTAGTACCGGAGAAAATTACAGCAGTGTCATCGGCATAAGAAACAATTTTAGCATTTGTAAGATTGCATAAATTATTTATATATATGAGAAATATATATATAGACAATTTATAATAGACAATTTCGACATGGTACCAGAATTTAGTCGTTTCTACAAAATTACTTGACAGACGGTTAAAGATTTTAACTAACATAACGTTAGTGAAAATTATATAATTAATTTAGTCAACTTAAAAATTGCCGGAGTATATAGGTTGTCACAGAATAATTTTGCTTGGACCCAAGCTCGTGACTGCTGGAGTTCCCTAGGGCCTCGTGCTATGCCCCACACTGTTCCTTCTTCATACTCTTATCTTTTTGTTGGATAGACGTAAAATTCATTGTTTCGCAGATGACAACACTAAAGATGCAGTATACTTTGACTGTGAAGGACTCTCTCGGAAAAACGTCCACGAGTGCCGAAAGAATCTTGTGTCTTCTGTTGAGAAAAGTTTTATAAGGAAGAACTTTTCAGAATGAGGTAAACTGAATCTTGTTTAATTTAATCACTAGAAGACGCAAGTTTACGTGTATACCACTAAAAAATCTCCATTGATCGTATCACTGTTCTTGGGGCAAATTCCCCTCGATGCTTTATAATGCTTTGGTCTGCCTACGTATTTAGTACTGTTCTCTGTAAATAAAAACAAAATATTGCATTGCAATTGCAATTCATTAACCCATTAATTATTAATAATTATAATGCAAAATAAGCAGTTCTTGTCTACCACTTGCTAGTGTCATGTGATAATAGCCGGCGCGTGCGCAGAGTTAACATGAAAGAGAAAGACGTTGTAATACGCTCGACGCCGTCCTTCGAAATGGTTTTCAAATACTCTGTCCTATTAGATACCTGTACTGTTTATATCTGAAGATACTTGCAATATTTAAGATATTAGTATTCAAAGATGACTGCGACTAGAAACAGATTGTGCAAAAATATATACTTCCTTGTCTTATTCCTATGTAATGAAATGGTTTGAATTGTAAATTTTATGCGGTTCATGATTTGCCTGTTATATCATATACCTAAGTAATTTAATATTTTTACCTATTTTTTGTTGAGGCACCGGCACATTATTTCTAACGACATAATGGGAATAAAATGACTTTAACATACATTTTTCGAACTTAAAATATATGGATGTGATACCAGTAAAAACATCGTTTATTTTGTATATTTCGTTTTTTTTTAATAAAAATCTATTTTTATACAACTGTTGACTTGTCAACATAGTAATTATATCGTCACGTTAAAATAGTTTATAATTTAGGAGTATTATGAACAAATTTACAGTTTACTAAGTAACATATAGTAAACACGTAAGCAGTATCTTTATGGCCTTTTGTAATATAATAATAATTATATTATCAGGACAAATTACACACATTGATCTAACATTGAATGTTTTCTGCATAGTGATGTTAAATTAATGTCTGATATATTAAATAAGTTTTAAAGTAAAAAAGAAAATTTTGACATTTATTTTGATATAATTTTTCATAAAATATTTTCATATAAAGGGCGTTTTAGGAAACAAAAGACAAAAAAGACTAATAGCAATATTTAAGGATTTGCGAAATAAATTGGATAGTAAAATAAAGTACAAAAGATATGTGCTAATCTAGAATAAAGGTATCTCTAATAATATCACAAGACCATACAACGGTCCAAAAAAAAAAATTACTTAAAAAGTACTCTCTTGAATTTTTTATGTTTGCTTGCTTGGGTCCTCTTACTTTCCTTAGTACATTGGAGTTTGTTTAGACGATATTTTTAATATAAATGTAGGGTAAATAACTTTCTATCTTTATACATTAATCATTTACTACTCACAGATATACAAAAAATATATAAAAACTATAAACAAACACACCTTCATCGTCGAAAAATAGAAATATGTACTGTAACTCCAATTTATTTTATTCAAAGAGCAGTGCTAAATTATAATCTGATCTCAGATATTCATTTGTATCAGTAATTAATTCACTAACCATTTTTACAAGACGCAAAGATAAATCTCTGTATATACTCAACAGAAGCTAAGTAATCAACGCAGTAGACTAAAAAAAAATGTTATATATTTTTTTGAAAAGTTTTTAAGGTTTTAATAATATGTTATATTTAGGTAAAAATTAATTATAATGTACAAAACTTTTAATTATTCTAATGCATTTAAATGTTGTATTACTTACCCAGTGGGACAGACAGACATATAAGCCATATTTGTTTTAATATTTATAAATAATATTTACCAATGATTACTATTGCATATTGTCGTAATAACGCTGGAGATAGTGAAAATTTCATTTTGTTTTTAATCACTGTTTATCACAAATTTAAAACTAAACACAGTAAAGTTTTATAATTGCAACACGGTAAAACAAATAAAACAAAATAATGTCTTTAGAGACAGATCACAGCGCGCAATGTCTTCGAGGCTATCTTAAAGAGTGTTGTTAAATAGCTAATTGTGCCAGTAATGCGGCTACAGTCTAAATTCCATTGTTTTGTACCGATCATTTATCGTGCTCTTTTTTGTGCAGTATTTTAGATTTTACCATTTTTTTAAATACCAAAGAATATAGTTTTTAAATATATATTTCCTCTCTTTTAAGAACCTTTAAAAGAAAAAAAAACCTTATGAAATATTTTGATTTCCATTTTAATAACATTTTATTAATTTACAATTAAATTAAATGTTCTTTTAATATTTTAATTCTTTGTGAAATAATCGAATCGAATATAATAAGAATTGATATAATCCGGAAAGAATAATGTTACCAATACAAATACAGATGAAGAGAAGATACACATTAATGAAGATAAATATTCTTTAAATTAAAAAACAAAAGAATTAAAAAAGTTATGGATTAGTATGCCGTCATTACAGTGGTTTCTGATTATTTTTTGTAGTAGATGTCGCTTGAACTATAGCATGTGTTTAAACTAAAATAATAAGAATAATATTCTGTGACTAATTTTGTATACTTGTTAGATTAAAGTACATACTTCATTCGTAAGCTCAATACGTGTAAATGGAAATACCAAAAGAAAACCCTCGTTTTATCACTAGACCACTCAGTGATAAGTATTTGTATTGGTTTCAATTGATCTAAAGCCACTGTCTTACTAAAACATAAACACTCGCTTTTCGTCATCGTCTATAATCTTGGACTTAATTACAAGCATTTCGTGTCGTGTGTACTTATCTCTCCAAAAATGTAATGGATGATCTGGTATGGTATTCATGAATATTGAAGAAATTGTTGAATAGTAGATTTTGTACCGTGGGACTAAAGCACTACTTCAAAGGGAGAGTGTTTTTTTAATCCAGAGCGAGCGAGGATTCAAAGTACATCACTCGAGCTTAAAGTAGCTTTAGTCCCGAGGTGCACAATATGCTTTTTATCACACTTATGAGGAAACAAGTAAAATGCAAGCTATGAATAAGAACAGTTTATTAGAAAAAAAAATAAATGTTAATATTTATATTTGTGCAATATTAAAGTGCATAGTCACAGTTTTATTAGGGCCGTCTGTTATAGTTGTAGTTTTATTAACTACAGCTTGAGAGTTTGAAATGTCAGACGACGGTTCTTTTGATGTCGAAGGACGCGACTCTTTCAAATTGATGGTTTCTAGTCATTCAGCCTACTTTTTTCATACAAGATTCGTAATCGATCTCTTTCGTAGTTGAAAATTACGAATTCTTTCAATATTGGCGTTCGAAATTCAAGAATGTTCTAATCCCGGACGGACTAAAGCAGTGTTTTAATCTCTGTTTTTCGGGAACCAAGCAGATGTTTTTGAATAGATGAGATAAAAAATATTTTTAATCTTGAGCTACAAGCCAAATAAGGCATGAGAGCATTTTTTTAGTTTTTCAATTTTTTTTTTACTTTGAATAGGCTCGGAAATGGCTGTTGATAAAGAATTTGGTATTGTCAAGGCATTGCCAGCCCAACTTGGCTATTGCTGAGAAGACCGAACTCATCTAAGAGATCATTTGATTTCTAATCAGCATAATGAGCTATTCTCGGATTATTCGTAGCAAGTGGGACAGCCTTTCATGGTGAACTACTATTACCTGTAGTCGACTAGGTGCCAAAACAAACACCATCTCGTCACCAAATCTGTCCACGATTTACAACACAACTGTTTAGGCCCATCACACACATGATGTTATCATACAACGTGTCGCAACTTGCCTAAGTCACAACTTCGTCGATGGGGCCTAGCGAGAACCATTCCACCCGTTGCAACCATCGATAACATTATAAAGGCACCTTTGCCAAAATTTTATTAATTAAAGAATTGTCTATTGGAACTATTTTGGTGCTATTTTGTTGTATTTTATTGGTTGTTGAATGTATAATATTCATTCCTCGAATTATTTTAATATAAATTAAATTATTGAAAAATATTTCAGAGACGTAATTGTTATAGTTATATGGATATAATATAATAGACCTAAAAAATAAAAAAAATACATCTTGTACTAAAAAGGAGAGAAGGGAACTGTTAAAATGGTATTATTCTGGTTTAAAAAAATGAATGGAAGTTATCTTGTTGCTTTGGCTATTTGTTTTATTATTTTCATTACATAAAAAACATTTTATTCTTATAGCATTAAAAAAAGTACAAATATATATTTCAGATTTATTTTATTTTCGCCTCACAAAATAAATATGAATACACAGGATTGCATTGAATGTCGAAGTTACAATGTCGCATAACCCAGAATGCTTTATATGTTTTTTTTTTATGAGCTAAGCAAATGGTCAAATTATCAGTGATTTATGTTAAATTTGAAAGAATACACGTTCATGTGATAATATAAATACAAAAGAGAACAAAGAAAATTGATTCATTTTCTGACAATAGATTGAATACGTCAAATAGGCTGAAATTGAATGCGTCAAGTAACGAGTAACAGTAAATCAAGTTAGAGTATAAGCGAGACAAACGACGTTTAGTATTCAAACTGACTGAATTAAAAAGTATTCTTTCTTTTCCATTATCCTAAATCCTTTTTTTTATGGAATAGAAGGGCAAACGAGCTGGCGGGTCACAGATGACTTGTGATCACCGCCGCCCATGAACTCTTGCAACATCCGAGGATTCACAAGAGTGTTGCCGGCCATGTAGGTAGGAGTAGACGCCTTTTTTGAAGGTATCCATGTCGTACCGATCTGGAAATACCGCCGAAATCCTTGTTCCGATACTTAATTTTTTCTGAATTATTTGTTTCCTACAGAAAAAACCTACCAAGTTTTAGTAAATCTAATTATTATTATTATATTGATATATTGATTTATAATGAGTGTAGGTAGTCTAGGAAAAGATAGTTTCTAATTTTATTTACGGTTTCGATGTATTTTTATCTATATATGCGTGCGTGCGTATCTATATAGGTGTATCTCTAATATTTGGCATTTATAACTTTTTTTTTAAATTATTTTCATAATATCAATAACAGCTTCTATATTTTAAATAAATATAAAATTCGAAAATCAAACCCCCTGGGAAACCATTCCATCACTCAACCATTTGAGCTACCGTATTTCTGCCTGTTTCGATGAATTTAACATTTTATAGAGTACCCAGTAACCGTAACAGTAACAGTTATTAAATATTTATTTTTAATTCAAATAAGTTTAACAAAGCAATAAATGATTAAAGATATTTTCAACCCTTTTTATTCCTGAACATTTTAAGCTCCCGCTCCATAAATTAAAATCCCTTGAAAATTAGTCTAAATTAAATTTACTTAGTACCGAAAATTAAGCGTAAAAGTCGGGGTGGGGAGTTAAATAGTATAGAAAAGAAAATCAGGAAAAGTATTCTTCGCCTGAAAAAACAATTTTTCCCAAAGGATAGTATAATAATTTTTAGACGGCATTTCCGAACATCAAGGCTTTTTTTACACACATATATATTATGTCGCCCCAGCCATGAGCGAAAGCTAGTTTTTTAAATGTAAAGTGAAGTTTATTTATCAAGACTTATGTCATGACTTATAAACTCTTGAAGTCTCAAGTAGCCACTTAACATAAAATTATCAGTATTCGTTAATTATTTTTTTATCTATAATAATGATGACTATCGATTTATGGATGAGTGTTATTCTCTTCAAATTTTAATTATTCATAACTTATCAATATGGTAATCTTTATTATTCAGAAAGTGCAATAATCCACCGAGGTTTATAATGTTTATGTTTTCGCAATTTCTTCTAATAATAATAGATATAAAATATGGTTTTGATTATATATATTCTTCTTAACTTTTATTAATTTAATTTTACTGTCTAAAAATTCCATATCAACCTATGCAGAGAAGATGTTTAAATTATATATATTTTTGGGGATGTTGTGTAATGTAACAAAAATCCTCAACCCGGAAAAAGAAATGAAACTTTTTGTAGATGTTAAATCTTTTGCTGTGAAGACCTAAATTCAATATTGTATGTGCAAGTCAAGAAATAAAATGAAAAATCTTATTCTTTTAATATTAGCAATCGTACTAAAGATCCTACTGTTATATTATGACTATTTTATAAACTTTGTGTGATTATGATAGCTGATTTGTTATTTATTGATATTATAAAAAAAAAAGATTAAAGAAAAACTTTTAACAGTACATCATTGAATTAGAATTAGAATAACAATTCAATTTAGTGTTGTATATAATATTTCAATACCTAACTATTTAACCGTCTGCCTCTCGGGCATATATGTCATACGCATATGTCATTGTTTATTACAAACACATTGTACTGAATTGAGTGTCAATATCAAATGATATATTGTTCTCCATATATTTCTTTTATTACGATATATTTTGTAACAAAGGGAATATAGTGTTAAATATTAATGACACTTAAGTATTCTTAAATAATTAATTCATACTTAACTGTGCCAAATTTCATTATCCTTGAATTAGGGATTGAAAGTGTTGATTATTTTTATAATGATAAAAGATACGTGACCTTGAAATTTTTATTTATCATTTTGTATAATTGTAAAGTATTTAATGCCTTAAAAAATGTATAGATTGACATTTAATCTCATTTTTCACTTTAAGATCATGTTGTGTAGGAATATTTGTATGTATATGTACCTATATATACATAGTTAGGCACACTTGGCACATGTCGAATAATTGCAAGAAATATGGGTCGGAAAAATAAGTATTTTGTATAATCTAGAAAAAAAAATATGTGTTTGCAATATTAATAATGAGTGAAACCGGCATTTATATATCTTGGTAACTAATGGTAAAAATGAAATTGAGTGACCATACTTAATTAATTACGAGAAGTTCCTAAGTGAAATTTTATTTCGAAAACCAATACATTACAGACGATTTGTACGAAGCCTCTTTTTCAATTCTGGACATTACAGAATATGTTCTGTGTCGTCTATATAATCAGTGGAACAGTAAGTACTGTTCAAATTTATAAGTTACTTACATATCAATTTATAAGTAACTTTAAAATTTTTAAGTTACTCATCAAATTCGTATTGGTTGAAGAGATAGCAATAAATAATAATTATATTTTTTCATTAACAATTTTGATTAATTAAACGAAATACCACGATGGATGTGTTATTTTTCCGGAAGTCACCAGTCTTTCAATATATTTATCCCGTAAGTGAAAAAAGAATGTCTTACAAATTGAAAACTATAGAGTTCAATATTAGACATAATGTATATTTTAATAAGGTAACTTTATATTAAACAAACATCATTATTCATTTTAGTATCAGTAAGCCCCTTTAAATTTTACAATAATACTTTAATTATTGTTTAAATATTTATGTAGGTTTACTTGAAGCTCTCTTTAGAGTTGAATAGTAAGGGTCCTCTACAAGAAGTGCATCGAGGCACTTTGGTACTTATACCAAACTGTCGTCACAATTATAGAGAATTTATTATCTGAACAAATAGAGATAACCAACCTTGATCTGTTAAAGAAATTGTTTTATATTAATATATCATGATATGTTAATATGTTAAGATTAATAATACATATGATACATTTATGACTTCATATGATTCATTTATATAATGTACTCTTTTAAGGCCTTACCTTTTAGCTTATATTTACCTACAAACGCTATTAATGAATATAGAGAAGTTATTTTTTATTGTAGGAATAATAATTACGCAACAAACCAAATTATTATTGCTCTTAACCAGAAATATAACAATACTGAGTAAAAAACTTTTTGAATACACTATAGATTGATTTAGTTTACTGTAATGACGAAAAAATACATCTTAAATTTACAGGGTTATTTGTAATTAATTTCATTAAATTTACAAATTAATTAATTACAATGAATTAAAAAGAGTGTCTTCTTTACATCAATATCAACAACATTTTTCAACAACTTTTAAAAGTAATAATTTTAAAATTTAAGTTTTCCCATACAAAATTTATTTGTTGTCTCTAAACTGGCATTACTTCTGAGCGTAGGTATGGCGCCCGGGCGTTGACCTTTTAAGTAATTTTAATTACAAAACTTACTTATAATTACAAAATACAGAATAATAAGTAAAAGAGCACACAAAAAAAAATTGTTTCGTTATTTATTGTGTTGTTTATCAAGATTTTGTAAAAAGTCGTAGAACAAATATTGTTAAGATTGATGTAGAGAGGCTGCCTGCTAGAGGTGGCCAATTAATTACAAATCAACCTGTATATAATCAAAGAAATATTTCAATGCCCGTGTTGGTTTATTTTTCATTCTATATTCATAAAAATTAAAAATAAAGAGTTCCTCTGATTGGATCGATCTTTCTACTGGGGTATCACAAGGCGGCGTATTATGTCCCTCACTCTTTTCTATATTCACAAACGAAGTCTGCAAAATAATATTTTCTCACTACCATCTCTATGCAGATGATTTACAGTTTTACAGATATTCCACCTTCTCAGAGCTAGATCAGTGTATCGAATCTGTTAATAAAGATGCTTATGGGCAGACGAATTCAATCTTTTAGTTATCCCTAATAAATTGCAGGCTATAATAATTAGTAGCAAACAACTACGCAGTAATTTAAATATCACGAACTTGCTTCATATAGTTTATGATAAAACTTGCAGTATCTGAACACGGTTAAAAATCTGGGATTGACTATATACCATTTCCTTCCCGTTAAAACTAAAATTATGCTAGAGCATTCTCTTTTGATTCCTCTCCTTGATTACGCGGACGTTTGTTTAATTGCGCAAACTAGAACACATTTCAGAATACCGTCAAAAGTTGAAATGGCTCCCTATCCAATACCGCCGGAATATCCATGTGTTAACGCTTATCTATAGAGTGTTTCAAAAATCTTCTTTTTTTTACTTGAGAGATCGCTATCAACTAAGTCCACCCCGAAATTTACCAGAACATTCCTGTCTGTTCTTGAAATTTCTTTACAATACTATATTCTTACGAAAATCCTTCTCTGTTCGTACTCCGCAACTCTGAAACTCAATTTCTAATCACATTTATAAAGACTTCTAGCCTCCTATTGCTTCCTTTAAGTTTAGGTTGAATTATTTACTCTCCCCTTAAGATTTTCTTGCCAAATATATTATGATTGTGTATGTATATGTATCGGTATATTTTTGCATGTATGTATGTGTTTATGAGTATGTATGTATATATGTATAGGTATATATGTAATTATATATATTTATTATAATTTAGTACATTTTTTTCTTCTAAATCTTTGAATATTGCTTTAGTTCAAAGACTGTTTTCCATTTCATTTCCTTACACTTACAGAATTTTTACATTTGTGATTCTTATATTAAAAACATAGATTTATAGATTATAACCTACTGGAAAATATGGAGGTCGCAGTTTTATATAGTAACGATAACAAATAAAACAAAGGAATTGAAATTAGTAATAGTTAGTTAGTACATCAACAGAATAATGCCAGTGCGATTTGAAGTCAATGAAAGATTAAAAAAAACCGGTCAATTGCTAGTCGGGCTTGCTCAAGGAGGGTTCCGTACCACTACAAAAACTACAGGCCCAGTGAGAGTCGGACTCGCGCACGAAGGCTCCTTACCAATATTTGTAGTTTTGGTTGTATTGGGGGGTCCCCCAAAATATTTGTTTTATTTCATTTTTATTTATTCTAAATACTCAGTGAATATTTTAAGTGCCTACATGTTGGCGTTATGAAAATCGAGCTAAAGAACTACAATTGTTATGTGGGAGCACCCCTGAAATATAACGGTTCATTAAATACTTATATCTGGAGACAGACAGACGCACAAAAATATTTTTTTATTTTTTTTTTTGAGAAGAGACAATAACACTCTTGTTGTATGAGGGCTCCTCCTTTAATATTTATTATGTTCTTAGTATTTCTTGTTGAAGAATGAATGATGATGTATAACAACATTAGTAAAAACAAAAAAAAAAATTTTTTAGTATATAGTTACAGCGGCAACAAAAATACATCATCTATGAAATTTCAATTGCCTAGCTAACAAGGTCCACGAAATACAGCCTGAAGACTTACATACTGATAGACGGACAGCAAAGTCGTAGTAAATAGCAATCTGTTTTAAACCTTGGAGTACGGAACTCTAAAAAATAATAACTAACGGCTTCAGCATTTTTAATATCATTTATTAATTGACGTCAACGGCATGCTAGCCGTGTCAAATTGTTTGTATCGATAATACAGAAAATAGTCATACATTCATACATATACATTATTATACATACTTCATTGTACGCACATACACTCTTTATTATACCTCATTACCAATTAATTACTAATATATAATATAGTACAAAGTAAAAAGACATTTGGGATACCTAAATGATTACGACGTAAATTAATTACCTTTAAAATAAATATATTAAGCTACAAAATCATAATATAATATATTATCCTTAAATCATTATCGTTTTATTTAATATTATACAGTTAAGATATGTATTAACAACGATAACACTTTTCTAATCGATTTTGATCGCTCAATTATAATTGCTTCGTGAAAACACCATGCAAGATCCATGCATGCATGACTAATACTTAATAGTAGAAAACTTATATTTAGATACATCAAATATTCGATACTAACCATGTAACTAATTATTGTCTAATATATTTGATATCTTAAATATATGCACTAATGAAATAAAAAAAAAAAAATATAAATTGTAACATTGATTGAAATTCTAATTGCGATATATAAACTTATTTAATAACCTTATTGCATAGCTTGATAGATAAAAATGGTTTGCGGTTGAAATGAAAAATTTCTGGTCTAATTTTAATACTTCTTAATTAAAAATCTTGTTTTTGTTGTTCTTTACTCTCAGTGTTTTCATTTTTTCTTCCTAATGCAATTTGAATCTCACTAAATGTTTTTCCTTTCGTTTCAGGAATGAAGAAAAATATTAAAGTACCAACTAAAAAGCATATGCCACTGAAAATCCAATATGTCATAGATGGACCCAGAGCTGTAATCATTAGTGCAAGGTATTTTGAAGTTAAAAATAAGAAGAAAAAAGCTGTCATTACACTTATTGAATAACCAAATGCTCGAGCTGGTCCGTCAAATAGTTCTGCAGTTACTACAAAGAGAAGACAGCCGATACCTAAAAATAAAAACGCACATATTTAATATATTAAAATAATAAACACTACACAGGTTAATCTAAAACAACATAAAAAAAGTTCTTTAGCCACAGCGACAGAATAAAAAAATATGTTACTTAAAAATTAATAACTTTATCGGCTAATGTCTTTTTAGAAAACAAATCTTTTGGTTCAATTAATTTGGGACAAAAATATTCTGAGTTGGCGATATTTTGACAAAGCTTTACAAAATGATCTAGAACACAACATTATTAAAACGATAAGAAAAGCCTCATGAAGTTAGAAGTACTCGCTCTGTATGAAAATTATGAAACTAAATTTTGTATCAGTGACCGACAGGAATCTAAATTTGCTGGCTGCTATAACTAACCGTCCGGAAAGATTGAACTATAGTAAGTGTTTGAGGGTTTCGGTAAAATTTACTTTTTGGTATTAAGGATATTTTGAGTGAATTAAATTAAATTACTTAATAGCAGACTTGCTTACACTGCTTTTGTTATCAGTCCAACTGACCGATCAGACCAATTAGAGCAACTGTTTGCTGCCAATATTTGTATAAGTCGCTCAAAAGTAGAAAATTTATATTTTAGAGTCTTTTTGCGACAGCTTAATATAGCTCAGATTGAATCTTTCTTTCTTTCCTCACTTAGTGGCACGTACAAAAACATATTTGATTGATTTTTTGATAATCCAATTCGTTAATATAAATCAGACAGACAGGTTACCTACAGATCCTTAAAAGCTAATAATGATCAGAGGTTTAGTATGATCTCAGGTGTTAAAACCAAACTTGTATAATTAAATGTCACTATTACATTGTTAGCTTTCCGGGACAAAGTAAGTGAAATATAAAATATTAATTTTCTAATCGAAAATATCTACACCAACTTATAGTTTTAAAATAAATAATACTAACCAACATTGAAGGAATACGTATTGAGTATCAAACATATGAGAGGTAGGTAATTTAGGAAACCAGTCACTGTATAGTCTGGTATAGCTTTGATCCTAAAAAAGATCCCCAAACCAAGCTAAAACAAAATGTGAATAAAGTTTAATACATACATTTCTTATTAATATCTTAAAGTGGAACTAAGATACAACTTAAGAATTAAATTGAACTAAAACAAATGTTTAAGAATTAAAACGAACTAAAAAAATTAAACTAGTTTTTCATAATGAATAATTTTTAGAGCTTACTTATGCTCATAATACAAATTATGTCTAACTATTGCCAATTATATCTATTATTGCTAATTTATACGACCTTAAAGTCAAAGAAGACACAATAATATTTTCCTGGTGTACTTACCGTACCAAAAAACATGCCAATAACAGAGAAAATCAGAATAGGCCGTCTACCAAATAATCTTGTGAAAAAAGTGGTACATAAAGCAGCTATTATTTGTATTATGCCAATCACAACTGAAGCTAAATCTGATTGTATGCTGGTCTTTGTCGATTCCAAAATAGATTGCAAATAAAATGATACAGCGTTATTTCCTACTGCGGTGGCTCCACCGCAGACTAAAATACCCAATGATAAGGATTTTAAAAATATTTTGTTCTTTAATAATGCAATTTTGTCGATTTTCTCTGCCTTGCTTAATTTATAGTCTTCTATCTCCTGTTCGATGATCTCGTGGGATTTACGAATTTTGGATAGTATTACTATGGAGTCCTCAACATGACCTGCAATAATAATTTTTGTATCAATTTTTCTCCGCTTACAATCATAAGTTTTAAATTTAAGTAAGATAAGCACAAAATAAATAAAAAAATAAAATAGGAGATAGATATTAGATACTCCTTAATTGCCTGACGTTCCGATCAGGTTGCTCTGGCCGCAGTCATCCTGAATGTATTAGCACGACCCCGGATAAATGGTTTAATTTAGCACGTAAGTCATAGGTTTATGTAACACCGGTTTATAGTATATAATAGGCACACTGTAAAAAAGGAGAACCATCGAGGGGCGGAACTCGCGGACTACCTCCACGAACAGAACCTACATATCCTCAACGTGGGAGAGGACCCCACGTTTGAGATATTCAGGAATGGGAAATCGTACACAAGTAGGGTCGACATAACAACCTGCACCGAAGACCAGATACCCAGGATTGCGGAGTAGAAAGTCGAAACCGATATAACCAGCTCGGACCACAACACGCTGACGTACAGGATTGAATTGGAAAAAATACTAAAAGAAACGAACACCACAACACGAAAATTCAACACTGGAAAAGCAGACTGGATCAAATTTCGGGGCATCTTTAGGGAATTCATAAATAAACCTGACTTCATGAATACTCTCAAAATAGAGAACACAGAGGGGCTTGAACGGGTAGTACGGGAGTACACGGAGGGTGTGGTGACGGCGTGTGAGGCCGCAATCCCGAAGATACGACGAAAGGACAGGGGATGTTTTCCATGGTGGAGCGAGAAAATGGAAGAATTGAAGCGTGACATGAAAAGGAAAAGGAGACGCATTAAAAATGCAGCACAAAAAAGAAAGAAGTTTGTAATTGAAGAATACCTCGTCAGCAAGACATTATATGAAGAAGAAGCGAGAATGGCCCAAACTAGGAGTTGGAAGGAGTTCTGCACAAAACAAGAGCGTAAGTCTATGTGGGACTCCATATACCGGGTACTCAAGACGACGGCTAAAAGGCACGCGGACCAACCATTGGTCAAGGATGGGAGAGCTCTGTCACTAAAGGAATCCGCTCAACTCCTGGTGGGTACCTTTTTTCCTGACGACCTTGAGGTGGAGGACTCAGCTGAACACCAAGCTACCAGAATCAGAGCCGATGAAGACCCTCAGCCTGGAACAATAGACCCAATCTTCACCCTAACGGAGCTAGAAAGCGCTGCAAATTCCTTCAGTCCCAAGAAAGCTCCAGGTGTAGATGGACTTACAGCCGACATATGCAGGGAGGCCATTTGCACAAATCCCACAACCTTCTTAATGATCCTCAATAAATGCTTACAGTTCTCTCACTTCCCTAAACAATGGAAGATAGCGTCAGTGATGGTGCTGCCGAAGCATGGCAAGGATGATTACACAAACCCGAAGTCCTACAGACCTATAGGCCTCCTTCCCATCTTTGGGAAGATTTTAGAAAAATTGCTGGTGCAACGCTTAAGATGGTATATTCTTCCATGTCTAATGCGGTCTAAAAGTACGGTTTCGTACCGCAGAGGAGTACGGAAGACGCCCTCTATGATCTTGTTAATCACATAAGGGATAGAAGAAGAGCTAAGGAAATCACCTTAGTAGTATCTTTAGACATAGAGGGCGCCTTCGACAGCGCCTGGTGGCCTGCGATCAAGTGCCAACTGAGCGAAAGAAGATGTCCCCAGAACCTCCGGAAGCTCGTAGACTCGTATCTCCAGGACCGATTCGTGAAGCTGTCTTACGCTGGTGAAACAGCAAGCAAGGTGACCAACAAAGGATGCGTCCAAGGGTCGATCGGCGGACCTCTGTTCTGGAACGTTATTCTGGACCCGCTTCTCAACAAGCTCGACGACCTCGGCATCTACTCACAAGCTTTTGCCGACGACGTGGTCCTCGTGTTTTCCGGCCACAAGTCACTCAAGATCCAAGCTGAGGCGAATAAAGTGCTCCGGGAAGTCAAAAAATGGGGGGAGGATAATAAGCTGCGGTTCGCCCCCCACAAAACTAAGGCGATGGTGATCACCAAGAAATTGAAGTACGACCATCCACTAATACACATGGGAGGGGACCAAATCCAGCTGGTAACAGAAACAAAAATCTTGGGGGTTACCATCGACTCGAAACTTTCGTTCAAGAAGCACGTCTCGCAGGTCTCGAAGAAGGCTATCAATATCTATAAACACCTCGCGCGGGCGGCAAAGGCACAATGGGGACTCAACCCGGATATAGTGAGGACTATATACCTGGCGGTGGTTGAACCCACGATTGTATACGGGGCGGGAGTTTGGGCCAGCGAAACCGAAAAGATCGGAGTGGCAAAACAGCTGAGAGCAATCCAAAGGGGGTTCGCCCAAAAGGTCTGCAAGGCGCACCGAACAGTATCCTTGCACGCATCACTAACCCTAGCAGGCCTTCTTCCGTTGGAACTCAGGGTCAGGGAGCAGGCGTCCCTGTATGAGATAAAGAGAGGAAGACCACTGGAACAAGCAACGGATGACTACAGCCTTGAAAAACGCGTAAGCTTCTTAAAGTTAGATCACCCTGCCCATAGAATAAAAGTGGAATACACCTGCCTCGACACAATCAACACAGACATTGAAGAACAGTTCGATATGACGGGGAAAACATCTATACGGACGGAAGCAAGATCGGTGGAAAGGTTGGAGCAGCGCTCTCAATCTGGGCGAAGGGAGAAGAGATCAGCTTCAGGAAGTTGCGTTTGGCGGACCATTGCTCGGTCTTTCAGGCGGAACTCCTGGCACTGGCGGTGGCCACCGAAGTCGTGAAGAACAGGAAGTGGATGAAGACGGCGATTTTAAGTGACTCCAGATCGTCACTGGAGGCCTTGAACAGCGAGCCTCTCACTCATCCACTAGCCTACGAAGTAATTAAAAATATAAAAGAGATCCGACAAGAAGGGAAGGAGCTAAAATTCTTTTGGGTCAAGGCACACGTGGGCGTGGTGGGTAATGAAAGAGCGGACCATCTAGCCAAGGAGGCGGCGCTAAAAAGTAAACAGAGAGCGTATTACGACAGATTCCCAATTTCATACGCCAAGAGGGCGTTGAGAGATGGGACTGTGGAAAAATGGCAGCAGCAGTATACAAACGGTGAAACAGCTGGAGTAACCAAGCTCTTCATGCCGGACGTGAGAGCAGCGTACAAGATAGCCAGAACCCTCAAACTCAACAATCTCACCACCCAAATCTTGACGGGCCACGGAGGGTTCTCGAGCTATCTCCACAGGTTTAAACTTAAAGATAGCCCAGCATGCAAGTGTGACCCTCATAAAAAGGAAGACGTAATCCACCTTCTAACAGAATGCCATAGGTTTGGCGCAAAAAGATACAACGTGGAGATGGAACTCGGACACAAAATAGAGCAGGTAACTCTACACCACCTTTTGGAAAATCCAGCAACAAGACACAAATTCATTACCTACTGCGAAGAGATCGGGAAAATAATAACGAATGAAAACAAGACAAAATAGAATAACATAGAAAAAATATAAAAATGTATGATAATAATAACAAAATATAATTGTGATAATAATAGAAATTAAAAAAAAAAAAAAAAAAAAAAAAAAGAAAAAAAAAATACAAAAAAAAAAGAGAAAAATAAACAAAAAAAAAAACAGAAAAAACATATATACCCGAACACAGACTTCGAGACAGGTCGAAGGCAAAAAAGTGAAATTTAAAAAAAAAAAAAAAAAAAAAATAGGCACACTGACAGTTGTATGTGACGGTATATGGCGAATTTACAATATTAATCATATCGAAGATGTGAAGATATGCGGGTGGGTGATGAAGTTTCGACGTATTCGTAGGGGAAGAGTGTGCATCGGAAAGACAGTTAGCCTGACTACGGTTAGTGCAACTTGGTCGAAATCTCAGGCAATTAGAACTTATGTGATTTCTATATCCGTTTATAAAATAATTACATATTATGAAACGCGATAGTTTTAAAGTTAAATATGATTAATACGAGAAATGTTAATAATCAAAAAAAAAAAAAAAAAAAAACGAAATATGAGCATGAGTAGGTGTTCAGTGCAGTTCAGGGGGGCGAACGCCGGGAACCTCCTCGTGGTGCTCCCTGGGCAACAACGGTTACTGAGAATCTTCAGGTTCTCCCGTTGGCTAATACCCGGCGCGGTGGAGGTCGGCCATGGAGGTTTGTGCCCGGTCCATGGTTGAAAGGGGCGGGTAGCCCTTGGGGGGGCCTGACTGCGGGGGGGGAGGCTTGGACCTCTTTCCGCCGAGCAGTTAATCGCTGCTCGACGGTGAGATGGTCTGGGCAACTTGCGGTGCCTGGGATTTCGGTTGCCGGGTGCGGTGATGGGGCGCATTCGGTGGCGGGGGTCGCCGGGAGGTATCCCGTGGCTGTCTGATGGGGGGCATGTGGGGTAGAGTGGGCCAAACTTCTTGCTCCATGCGGTGCTGGGGCGCACTTGGTTGCGGGGGGTTCAGGAACAGTGATGGATTCCTCCTCAGGTATCCAGCAATGCCGGGAGGTATTCCGTGGCTGTCGGGCGGGGAGGAGTGCGTGAGAGCACGTGTGGTGTTCGGGATCTTCGAGCCTCTGTGTGATCACCTTGGAAAGAAGGCCTGGGCGTTGGGGGTGGGAGGTCGCTGGCTCTCTTTATCGGGGTCGGCCGCGGGATCGCTTCTGGTACTTCTCTGATAGCAGAGTTGACTGTGGAGTGGTCCCGTCGCTGTATGGGGGGGGTGCGTATTCAGCGCGGGAGGTTGGGAAGGAGAAGGGCTCAGCCCATTCCTTCCCAGCCGTAGGCCGAGGAGAGAGGGGGGGAGCGACCTCTCTCGTCATTGCACAGGTCTATGACGTAGGGGTACTCCGGTTGCCCGGGGTACCCTTATCAGGGGGGTTTTGCTGAGGCGCCGCGATGAATGCTTACGCGATCCCGTGGCGTCTCATTGTAGCGATGAGGGCAACCGTTGGTTTTTTTAGTGGGGTGCCTTAAAAATGGTAGTTGCCGGGTACCGCACATACCACCCGGCCATCGCATTCCTGGCTGGTGTGACGATGCGGAAATTTTTTTTCAACGGTAAAAAAAAAAAAGGTGTTACGTGCAGGCATCTCAGATTCTTCTACATAGTGGATATAGGTACAAACATTATGATGATCAAATATTGGAAAAATAATTGATACCATACCTTTAGAATGTAAATAAACTGGGCTATCAGGTATAAATGGCAATGGCAAAGCTGTCAAAACAATCACCGTTGCTAGAATAGCATTAAGCGCCACATATGATAAAAATGGACCAATGGCCAATGTTATCACAATACCAACACATGAGGATATGTGTAGGAATGTACCAAGAGCTCCTCTGTGTTCTTTCTGAAAAAGTAACGTTAAAAGTCAACGCATTGATGGTAAATTGTTAACGTCACGCATGCTCTGATAACAGCTAGATTAGATAGATGTTTAGAGCTAGAACCAGCTAATTTATCTTAACTCAGAAAAGTATAACTGTATTAATGTAGCTATCACTATTTTACTATTATATACAGATCATTTGAAAAATAAAAAAGAGACATTTATTGAAGAAACAAATAATACCAATAATTTTATATACTCGTAGGTACCTGCAGTTGTTGGTATGATAAAATATGATCCGTGTGAGCATTTATTTAATGTAACTAAGTTAAATAAATTGTTATTTCTAGATATTCTCATATATTCATAGTAGATCCTATTACGGCTTACTTAACGATATTCAAATAGTAAAGGAACATTTACATATTATTAGATGTTATAGTATTTCTCAATATTAAGTACATGAAGGTAGGAAGGACTCTTCAAGGTTTAAATAATATACAGAATATTAAAGACCAATGGAAAGTGTAAAAACAATAAAAGATTTTACTTCTTAACGATAGTGGATTATTATAACAACAAATGTTATATTTGTTATACAAAGATTAACAAAATAATTATTCATTCAAAAATATTGTTATAAAATTTAAATGATTAAACATATAATTTTATAAATATATATTATAGTGAATAAAATATATCATATATATTTTATTAATACTTACAGAGGCGATTTCTGAAACATATACTGGAACAGCAACAAACATAAAACAGTCCGTTAGCACCATAACCGCACGACATAATATCAACATCCAGACTTCGGTCACATATATTGTCCAAACAGACGCACATACTCTAGGAATAGTGACTAGAATAATACAGTACTTTCGACCGATTTTATCCATTAACATACCACCCACTAAATTCGCTGAAAGGATGAAAAGGATAACAACACTATTTTCTGACAAGACCATCCTTAGACAAGGTTTAACCAGCGAGTAAATATTATAATCTGGCTCTTATTTCAAAGAATCCTTCTAAGATATAAAAGTAATTCTGTAGTTAAGATTAATCTAAGGATTGGACATGTCCTTAAAATATTCTTAATTTACTATATTATTAGTAAGCTTCCAATGTGACTTTATTAAAACAGTTGATAATCACTTTCGTAAATAAAAAAGATTTATAAATAGTCTATAGTCAAATAGTTTTAACTCTTTTAGTCTATGATGTATAATCAGTAAGGTAATTTTATAATTGAATATAACTTACTGAATACAGATGCCAAGTATCCTCCTGAAACAATCCATGATCCTTCTTCATCTGTGATGGGTCGTGATAATGGAGTGTCTGTTCCGTTAGTTAGTTTCAGGATCATTGGAGACGGCCAGGACATACTTATACCGGTTGTTAATGACCCAAAATTTACTATAAAAAATAGGACAAAATCTAGGTCAATCTTCAAGAGGATAATTGATATTACAAAAGAAAATCTTGTCTACCTTCAAAACCGTCAGTGAATATTGTATTCAAGATAATCTTAAAGTAGGTAATAAACAAAATGAGATGCTCGAACTATTAAAAACATAAACATACATTTTGTTTAAAACAATAATGGAAGTATTAATCATATGCTATAGCATATGATTAATACTTCCATTGTAAGATCATTATCATGTTGCAATTGTTCGTACACCTAGGAAATATTTATCGGTAGGTACTACTTTATTTGTCTCTTTCCGCGGTCCTTAAATATTATACATAATAGAGACACTAGTTTAGCGCTGGCAGGTTACAAAACTATAAAATATTTACTTTGAAAACTATACAATGTTTATAACTATATTCAATTTAATTTAAAATACTTTGAGTGTCTTTTGTTGTCTGTTTTGAGAGTGGTCATTTGTGACATTTAGTTTTGAGTATTAATGTGCGACACTCTCAAATATACTGTTTAGACTAAATTCTTGCATTTTATATTTATTTAATATTTATATATTTAATTTATTAGTAGCTGTTACCAATACGGTTGTAAGATTTTACTAACTTAGCTATGGCTGGCACCACCTATCTGTTTCATATTACGTTATTTCAACTTTTAGTTATAGATATACCTATAATGTCACTATCATTTTGGTCTAAGTAACTTATAACTTAGTAATTTGTTATTTCCCAAACAAATATTAGAGTATATTACTTTTCGTTTTTTAACATAACCTTTAATTGTATTATAGTTAAATAAAAGTATGAAGCACTTGTAGTTTCTAGTTCAATCTTAAAAGATTGTACTATTACAAATATTCAACGAATAATAAAAATTCGGTGTTAAATAGATCTGGTAGGCGTAGGTTGTTAATAATATTACAATTGTTGAAATAGTTTACTCATTGCTTACTAATTACTGCCTGAAACTCCGGTGTTAGATAAGACTCGCCGAATAGTTTTCAGTTTAGTAATTTTGTAACAGCTCACTTTGAATTTTGGTCGCCATTAAAAATCCTTGATTTGAATGGATTATTGAATTTAATGAGATATTTTCCAGCTCACGTCAACTCTAAACGCCAATTATGAATATTGATTTTTTCTTAAATCGGTTGTATATTTAATATATGATAGATTATTATCCTAGGTAACCTCTAACAACTTTATCTTTCATCTTTATAATGTTGGTTTAATAACGTTTCAGTAATTCAGGTATGTTGGTTTAAGATTTATATTGTCTCTATCTATATACAAAATATTTATAATTCTTAACAAGATTATTTTCTCTTATAATTTTTCTCAAATTGTTTGAATTATTTTTCATATTTTTTGTTATCCATTCACGTCATATTTTCCTTCCCAGACAAACAACGTGTTAAATTAAACAAAAATTGATATTTTTAAAAGTTTAATACTATAAAATACTTACTTATTATTTTTCATATTTTAACTTAAATGTTATTAACTAATGACTTTCTAAAAGGACGATTAAACTACAAGGGATTCGAATGCGTTATTCGGCACTGTGATTAGCGCCTTAGAAATCTCAATTAAAAAGGTTTAAACGGTCTTTGAAACAAAACTTTAACAGTCAAAAATTTTATAACAACAAAAACAGATAGTATATTTTTAGGATTGCGCAGTAAACCTTGTGAGCCACTTGAGTTGATAACAATAGTATTATATTACACATATGTCAATAACAATATAAAGTATTGAGTACATTTAAGATTCGATTATTTCTCCGTGCAAAATGGAAATCGATGTCGATGCCGACAAAACGAAATTAAATTTCACCAATTATACAAAATTTAGGATATCACAAAATAATTTAAAACTAATAGCACACAGTCATAAAATTTGTACATACTATTACTGTGAAATCTGGTCAGTATCAGTGTGTATTTGCAGGTTAATAAGACTTAGCAGTTTATAACCTTATTATAATGTTAATAAGATTATTAAATTGTTAATAATCTTTGCCTATTAACAGTTTTTACAAATACACCAAGATAATACATAAATACGAGGAAAGTTTTTGTGACTGCTAACACCTTTCTTGACCCTGCATACAAATAAAACACTTAAGTAAAATAGGTAGGTCTAGAAAGGGTCTAGTCACAACTTATGTCTTAAGTTTGTGTCTGAGCTACAAAGTCGAATGGTAATACACTTACCTCGAACGTTATGTTCAGACATTTTATTTTGGTACAGATCTTAAGTATTATTTAAACTGAAGATCATTACTATATCTTTGTATATTTTTAGGAACTGTTTGGGAATTTCAGGTGGTAATTGTGTAAAAATGTTGTTTAATGTTATCAATATCTTGTGCTACTAGCTCTTATTTTAATATTGTGAGCGTACTATGTCGAATGTCGGTGAGCGGATAAATCAGCAATTTGGTCACACCGTTAAATACTAATACGTTTTGTTAAGATTATATTGTATTTAAAAATATATATAACATACTATATACATACTAATATATATATATATATACAACATAATATTTTTTTAATTGAAAAGTTTGTAAATCTAAAAAAATAAACAAAACAATAAACAAAACAAAATATATATACATCTATTAATTACGGTCTTACATGACTTATCTAATTTAGAACCATTAAATATAATAAAAAAAATTACAAGAAATGAAGGAAGTAAAATAATGAAAATTAAAATATAAATATAAATAAAAATTTGATATCGTTATTGAAAACATTTTTATACAATTTTCATTGTAAAAAATTCCATTAGCTTGGAAAAATAATTACCACAGACCTGAGTGAAGCTAGCGACAGAAACTTAGTTCAATAACATTAATATTGATATTATTCTTTAAAAAAATAATATTTCTATTAATTCTAATAAGATCATTATAAAGCTTTGATAGGATAAACGAAATCTTCTTATAACTATGAATAATTCCCTGTCTGGTGTAGGTTCTGTTTATACTTGAAGCCATATTTTTGTAAAATGAACTTCCTTTCCCTTATTTTATTTCTTTTTTATATTTTGACTAAATTTACTATTAAATCATAACAATATTCTTATAACATATTATTGAAAAGATAAAGGTTCTTATTAATTTTTGCGCACAATACTTAAAAATGATCTTGAACTTAGGTGCAGCGTGCACGTACCTACCACACTAATTTCAGTAACTTCTTTTTTGCGCATACCTTCTTTTTTTAAAAAATTGTATATTATTGAAATGATGTATTTATAGCAGCAAATGTGTTGTGAGTGTGGCTATTCCATTTTGGTATCGACCATTGCAGTAAACTTACCAGGAGCTGAACTCTACAACATCAGCTTGAGCTATTTCTTATACCTAGTCTCGCCATAAGTTCTGTTACAAAGAGAATATCCGATAATTTCAAAAAACATATATATTTTTAAAAAATTATACGTGATTATGAAGAGTGAAAAAGATATGTTAACGTACGAAACTAGATATTCAAAGTGTCCACCCTTAGCTTTAACGCACGCATTTAAACGGTCGGGCCATTCGTCAATGATTTTACGAACGGATTCATTGGAAACTTGGTCACTGCTACCTCCAAAGTTTTCTTGAGCGACTCAATATTTGGGTGATGCTACCCCACCAAACCGTGACGTATGCTGAATGATGGCCTCGCCAAACTTTGCCCTCTACCTCGGAATCTTCTTTACAGCATTGAGCATACACTCGATTATCTTGTTTGTTGTAGTGTTCCTCGATTGTAATTTTTTTTTTATGAGTCAAATAATTGTTGACCTAGCTAGCAAATGCCTTGAAAATATCTTAGGCATTCATATTATCTCGTTTTAACTGCTTTACTTGACCTTAACCTTGAGTAAAATCAAAATGATAATAAAAATAATAAAAAATATGTTTTTATTTGTTTATTTTAAAGGGTTTTTAACATTAAAATATATCGTACAAAAGTATAATAATAACAAGAGCTGACTCTGAACATTAGCAAAAAGATACAATACCTCTTTCAGTTACAAATTCGTATTTTTTCGTATTAACCGCCCCGTTGCATTGGTCGAATGGTTAGCGCAAACGCCTAACGTGTCACGGCGCAATGGGGCTCGGGTTCGATTCCCGACAGAGACAGGCATTTATGTGATGAGCATAGATGTCTGTGTTTCTAGGTATGGTCGTTTATTAAATGTATTCTCAGTATTTATATGTGTATTTCTATGCATTTGTATCGTTGTCTTGTAACACCCTTAACATAAGCATATAATTTGCTTACTTAGGGGTTAGATCAATGTGTGTAATTTGTCCTGATATTATTATTATTTTTATTATTTGGACAAACAATTAAGATAACTGAAATTATATTAACATTTTGTAGGTTATTACCATGTACAGCGACATATAGTATTTACATTTGAAATCCATTAACCTATATTATAATACAAAATACGAGCTATTACTGTCAAACACTTGCTAGTGTCGGGTGACAGAAATAACCTGCGCGCGCACAGTTTACATGAAAGAGACAAAGAGGTTTTAATACACGCGACGTCGCTCTTCGATTTTTTTAAATTACTTTTTCCACTGAATTTCTCCGAAAGTACTAGGATTATTAAAAATACTTCAAATATAAATGCTTAGAGAAACTGATTGTTTAAAAATATATATTTCCTTGTTTTATGAGATCATATATAACAATGTGCTATTTTCGAACAAAATGTAGTGTGAATTATTGATTGCATATGGTTCATTATTTTCTGTAATATCATATAAGTATGTTATCAATCTTAATTAATTTGTTTGGTTCAGCTCTAATTTTTTAACATTTGTCACAAAAGTGACCTTAGACTACATTTTTATACTAAACATTTATACAATTGATAACAGTCAAATCTTTGTTTGTGTGTTTCGGTTTTTTAATATTAAAAATCTATTTTTATACAATTTCCCCTAAACAATATAGTAAACAAGCCATTGCAATAGAAGCATTAGAATAATTTAGAATATATGTAAAAGTATCACGAATAAATAAAGTTTACTAAGTAACACATACCTAGTAAGCACCTAAACAGTATTTTTAGGGCGGTTTTTATGTATTTGTTAATTTAACAGCCAGCGATTTGATTTGAGGATCAAAATCTTTAAAAATTAAATAATATAACGTCACTACAAATAGAGATAGCGTAAGATTTATACAAATCAATGTTTCAAATTTTCAGTTTAATCATAGCCCAATTCGTTCATAAAGTTTCCCGCAAATTAATGTTCGATATATTAAACAAGTTTTGATATCAGCCTTTAGATTGTTGAAAATATTTTTTTGACAATTATTTTGATGTAAGTTTTCATATGTGTACCAGTAAAATTTGATAGAGGAACTTTTAGAAAACAAAAGGCAAAAATACACAATACGAATATTTAAAGATTTGTCATATAAACTGGATAGTAAAATTAAGTGAAAAAGAGAAAATTAAGTGCAAACGTAGAATAACATTTGAAATAATGTTGCAAGAAAATCATACACCGGAGAAAAAAAATAGACATCTTTCCTTTGGTGTCATTGAATTAAAAGGGAGGTGGCTTTTGTCTAACCCTATCCGTATCCCTATCCCTATCCCTTCACACCATTTATACCGTGAGCAAAGTTTTATAAATATACCGATTTTAAAGAAATTAAAAAAAAATATTCAAATTACAAATGCCACAAGTAATTAATCCACTATATTTTTTTTGCATGATGCAAAGAAAAAAATTGTTTATATTCAACAGATGTAGAGTAATCCGCGCAACAGATTAAAAATAGTTCGTTAAGTATTTAAAACTTCTACTTACCTACTGGTACGGACATACACAAAATGTTTGTATTAATATAATAAAAAAAACACATTTGTTTTAATATAATACCATATCAAAATAATATTTACCAATGGTTACTATTGCATATTGTCGTAATAACGTTGGAGAAATAGAAAATTTCATTTTGATTATTTTAATCACTGGTAATCATAAAATTTACCAGAATGTAATTTTAAAATTGCAACACTTTAAACAAAAAAACGACTTCAGAGACAGATCACAGCGCGCAACGCCTTCGAGACATTCTTAAGGAGTGTTGTCAAACGGCTAATTTTGCCAGTAATGCGTAAACAGTTTATACTAGACTGTTTTGTTACGATAATTTATCATCGTTTGTTTTTGTGTTTAGTTTTTATTTTTTTCTTGTAATACACACACACACACACACACACACACACACACATATGTATATATATATATATATATATATATATATATATATATATATATATATATATATTTTAAAGAATCTTTAAAAAGAAATTAAAATCTTATGAAAAAATCTGAGCATCTCAGATTTTTTTATTATATTTATATTTATTAGAAAGGTTATTGGGAAAAAACCACCCTAATTTTATTATTGAAGACGATTGAAGACTCTTTTCCAGATAAAGTGTAGTTACACATTTAAAAATACTATTAAAACTAAGCACACACATTTTTTTAACGTTGCTTTGTTATTATTAAACCAGAATCCTAACAAGAAAAACAGGCAGATTTTATACAATGATTAGACGAGTAATATAAAATATTAAAAATGAAATAACTTTCGGTATATATATTATATATATATATATATATATATATATATATATATATATATATATATATATATATATATATATATATATATATATTTATAAGTAAAGTTAACATTATCATTTATTAATCTAAGAATATGGGATAGACCACTTGGTTATGTGCAGTAAAAGAATAAATTACGTAAATCAACCAAAGCCAATATAGAAACAAAAGGATTGTTTTTATAATACAAAAATAAACAATGGATTAGTAATATTGCATTTGATGTAGTTGGTAATAAAATATTATAAATTATCTGATTAAATTTTATTGTTTTATATTGAAATAATAATATGAATATATATTTATTTATGTAGCACAGTATAACTATATAGTTTGTAGAACAACAACATACTAATGTAATCTAGTTTAGATTAGTGCAGTTTCTTAGTAAAAAAGGTTTTTTTTTCATATTAACAAAAATTATCCGAAATTAATAAACGACCTAGATCAAGTTTTCAGTAAGTACTAAAAAAGATTTTAATAAAAAAACATGTTTTAAAGTTATTAATATATTATTAATTGAGAAATAATTTCTTGTTGTTGTAAGTATTCCCTTATATTTTCATTTTCAGATTTTGCTAAAACGAGGTTCTTTGATGAACTTTTAAATTTATCTTGTATTATGGGGATTATTGAATACATTGCCAGGGGTGGATTTATGAGAATAGCGGTTTTAATTCTTGGGTTTGCGTATTCTTTTATAGCATTAACCACGTCTTCCTCTAAATTGGATTCTAACAATTGTATGGATGTTCGTGTATGATTATCGAATGGCTTTGTAACTGTCGGTTTCTTTTACGACTGTAAAGATTAATTGTCTAGTAAATTTGTTAAGAGGGTCGTCGGTAATTGAAATGTTTAATATAGGGTTTTCTTGGTCAGTATGTACGGTGTCAGTCGAAGAGTTTGTTAAAGCTTGTACAGGTTCTGAGGGATTTCCTAGTAAAGAATTTAATTCGTCAATTTCTTCAATTAGGGTCCTAGTTTCGTCGTTATGTATCTCAACTCTAGAGAGGGCGTCAGCGTTAGTGTTCATTTTACCCTTTTTGTATATTACTGTATAGTCATATTCACTAAGTCCCATCCGCCACCTAGTAAGACGAGAACTTGGGTCCTTCATATTCATCAACCCCTTTAAGGACCTTGCAATAAAATGGCACCAATAGTTAAGTTAGAAGCGTCAGTTATCAAGTTAAATTCTTTAGTAAAGTTGGGGTATTGTAAGATAGGGTCAGGGTCGTTTGTTAAGAGCGTTTTACATTTCTCAAAACAATTGGTGTATTCTTGATCGAATAAAATCTTTTTTTCCTTTTTTAAACATTGTGTTAACGGTTTAGTAATACGAGCAAAGTCTGAAATAAACTTTCGGTAGTAACCAATAAGGCCTAAAAATTGTTTTATCTCTCTAGCAGTTTTTGGGATAGGATAGCCTTTAATAGCTGAAATTTTATCAGGGTTCGGCTTTATACCATCTCCAATGATAATATGTCCAAGATAGCCTGTTTCAAGTTTTAAAAATTCGGATTTATTTAATTGGATTTTAAACTTGGACTCGCGAAGTCGTTGTAAAACTTTTTCCAAATTGTTCATATGTTCTTGTAGGGATGTGCTAAAAATGATTATGTCATCTAAATAAACTAAACATATTTCATTCTGAAGGCCTCGTAGGACATTATCCATTACTCTCTTAAAAGTAGATGGTGAATTTTTCAAACTCATGGGCATACGAAGGAATTCGACATGACAATGTTCTACATTAAATCGGGTTTTACATGTCCTGTGGCTCCATTTCCACCTGATAAAACCCACTCGCTAAATCCAGGGTTGTAAAATATTGACATTTCCCTAGTTTGTCAAGTACATCGTTAATATTAAGAATTGGGTATTTATCATCTATAGTTTTCTCGTTTAATTTTCGATAATCGACTACTAAACGCCATTTTTGCTTACCTGAAGCGTCGCCCTTTTTCGGCACTACCCATATGGGTGAACTCCAAGCATAGTCGGATGGTCGTATAATACCCTGATCTAACATTTTAGTTATTTGGTCCTTAACGTCTTGTCGATGTATAAAAAGGTAACGATAATTTTTGCCATGCACAGGGACCTCGTCAGTGGTCTTGATACGATGTTTAATCTTGTTAGTAAAAATTAAATGTTCACCTTCAATATAAAAATGTCTCAGAGTTTTGAGCAGAGTCGTGCAAGATTAGCCTTTTCTTCATTATTTAAATGATCGGTACGTAATCGTGATATAACGTCTTGTCCACGGTTCTTATATTGAGTGCACTCGTACTCAATATTAGAAAGAAAGAAAGAAAGAAAGAAAGAAAGAAAACTTTTATTCGGACGTTGAACATAATTAGAATAAAAATAAATAAAAAATATGGTTGCCTGTAAAGTCGGTTTTACGGGCGAAGATTTACGTGACCACGTCTTTTTCTCGGTACAATATTTATTGATATGAATATTATTAAATTGCACAATATTTTAATAATTTGAGTGATTTTGTTGAGGATAGGACGATGAAGACGTTGTCACGTAAAATCATTTTATATATTATTTATTTTATATTATATTATTGATGTTATTATTTTTTACAAAATTTATTTACAGACTTTTTCGATACATCAATTAGTTGCGGAGATATCGATCATTGAAGTTATTGTTTGCTACCAGTATTTTATATATTTATTTTTTTCAGTTATAAAAAAATACTATTACCAATTGTGTCTACCAAGTATGGTCACATGTACTGGCCTACATATTAAATAATAATAAGTACAGATAATGTTATGTGACGTCACTTCTGATTTTATATATTTTAATATTTTTAATTTTAAAGAATTAATTTGAAAATCAAAACACTTATTCAGATCGAAGGTTCAAATTTTTGCTAAATAAATTTGAAATTAATTAAAATTTGTAATTGTAAATAATGAAGTTGAAAATTAAAACATTTACTTAAATTAGATGTTAAAATTCTTGCTCAACACATTTTAAATCAAGTTTTCTTATATCTGCCACTTTTTCTTAATATTTGTAATTTTAAAGAATCAATTTGAAAATCAAAACATTGCTCGGCGGACCGATCATGTTTGAGTGGGAGAGAGACGCAAGGCATTCGGCGGGCCTCTCTCTCGTTCGGTGACTCATCGTAACGTTACCGGGCGTTACACTTTTTCATAAGTGACTCCCAGTTTAACCTAATTTAAGACGTTGTCACGTCAAAAAACAAAAATCCTATAAAATAAACAAACCAAAAACACAAAAAAAATAAGAAAAGACAACATTAAATAAAATAACAATAAAAAAAACAATAACTGCAATAAATAAACGCACACGCGTCCCCCATTCTCTCGCCCCGTATGTAATACGCGCACGAGTCGTCAGCGCAGAAAAACCGGTTAGAGGACGAGGGGAGGGTGACGCGGTGTGACGTCTATCGTACATAAACGAAATTGGTCTATAAACAAGATAGTTTTTCAGTTTCATACGGATAATCGTATTATTTTATACAACACTGAATGGGCGTTCAGCTCAGCATGTGCTGCCTGTTCGGGATGATACTCGTTCAGGCAGCGCTGATTTTCAGCTGAAACACGGTATGTAAAGTGACGTATCCGCGAGAACAATGTTCATTACTTTAATAAGCAATATTACTCCACTGTACGTGCTTATAATCTGAAGACTGAAACAGGTAACAATATCCCAATACTAATACAAAACAGTTCATTCACTTTTTAAAATATAGTATAATAATAACACAAAAAATATATATAGGTATATACAATATTCTTTACAATAATACATTTCCAAATTACATACTAATAATAATAAAATTCCAAATAAGATAAATTATGTTAATTTTACATAATATAATAATAATAGTAATAATAATCATAAAATACATTTTAGGTTCACTGGCAGCTTTAGCTTTTTACGAGTGACCTGAACGTAAACTCCCCTCCATCCCCAAGCTATAGTGGCCGGAAAGATTTAGGTAATTCATTTAAATAAATATATTATGCCTATTATATCTAGTAATTTACACTTTGTGTTGAAATTTCTTGATGGAACTTCATAACTAAATATTTTAAATGAAATATATATGCTTGTACTAAGTTCCACTATTTAATGATTTTATATTTATGCTATGCGACCGGTTTCGAACATCATCGTCAGGCATACTAAAATAGATTGTGTTCATTAATGGGTAATTTACATAAAATAATTTTAACTTACTACCCACTAAATTTACAATGCAAGCTATTAAGTTACAATCGATTTTTAAAAAAATATTATTTTAAAATTTATAATAACAAATTCATAATAATTAGTATTGAAAATAATGTCAAAGTTTAAAAAAAAATAATAATAATATAATGTCAAAGTTTATTATATCAAAATTTTATTTGTTGTCTTTATAAATTATTTTGGATATTCAATAGATGTTGTTTATATTTTATCTTAAATTTTTTTATCGTTTTCAGGGCACGTAATGGTGGTGGCAGGTCATTCCAGAACTTGGTTGCCATATATTTAAAACTACCACGGAACGATGCAGTGCTGTGTCGGTACAATTTTAGTTTGTATGCGGTAGTTCTTCTTGCATATTCAATATTATCTTCATGTACCCAGCGAAGCTTACTATAAAGGTAGGGAGGTAGGGAGGTTTCTCCGGTAATCCATTTTTAAAGATCTTATACTGTTTATGTACGGTGTAACATGGGCTCTTGGCGGAATTTTAAAACAATATCGGGCGCAAGTATTTTGAACTTTTTGCATAATATTCTTAGACCTAACAAGCAGCCTGGGACCTATTAAAGCGTCACCATAATTTAATTTGGACAAGATCAGGGATTAACAAAGTGTGATCCGCAGTTCTGGACTTAATGAATCGCGAACGCGGTACAGAATCTTAAATTCAAATTCAAATTCAAATTCAAAATATCATTATTCAAGTAGGCATTTACACGCACTTTTGAATCGTCAATTACATTAAATTGGTCAGTATAGTCAGTCTGTGAGTAAACTACCACCAGCTCGGAATGCTGTTCTGCTGAGAAGAGCTGGCCAGAAACTCAACAGTTGCTCTTTTTAAATAAAATTTAACAATGTTTGACTTATAAATTATAACATCAACCCTGCAAATGAGTCAATGACCCAAGTTCCACACATTTCGATCAACCAAAAACTCTTGAATGTTATAGTAAGATTTATTTCATAATATCCCTACCTTTAATTTTAGATTTGAAACCAAGAAAAGGAAGATCTAAGATATCTTGTGGAACCTTATTATATATGCGTATACTCAACCCATGAAGGATTTCTTAACTTTTTGAAGTCTAAATTTAGGCGTTACGAGCCTATTTTTATTTCTTGTATTGATAGTATGTCTGTCGCTGTTTTTTTTATAGTCATTTAAATTTTGGCGTATATATAGTAAGTTATTAAAAATGTATTGGGAAGCGACCGTAAGAATACAGATTTCTTTTAAAACTTCTCTTAAGGAGTCTCTAGATTTTAAGTTACAAATAGCCCGTATAGCTCGTTTTTGTAAAATAAATATAGAATTAATTTCGGCAGCGCTGCCCCACAGTAAGATACCGTAAGACAATATACTGTGAAAATAACTAAAATAAACGAGTCGAGCCGTATTAACGTCTGTTAATTGTCTTACTTCTTTAATTGCAAAGACGGCTGAGCTAAGTTTGCTTGCGAGTGTCGAGAGATGGGGGTTCCACTGGAGCTTTTTATCTAAAGTTATACCTAAGAAAGTTGTCGAGTCAGTCAGTTCTAGCACTTCATTGTTAAGGAATAAACTACAATCTTGACTTTTTACATTAGGAAGTGTAAATTCCATGCATTTAGTTTTCTTAGTATTTAATACCAAATTATTAATTTCAAACCAATGAAGAACACGTGACAGAGCACAGTTAACTTTGTCTAAATTAGGTTTATTACGATCAACTTTAAAAATAAGTGAGGTATCATCAGCAAAAAGTACAATGTCACATAGTCCTTTTACCTAAAAGGGCAAATCATTAATATAGAGTAAAAATAAGAAAGGGCCTAGAATAGATCCTTGTGGAACACCCATTTTTAGGTGAGATCCAACCGATTTACAATTATTTACATCAACCGTTTGAACTCTTTGATTCAAGTAAGAGGCAATAAGATCAAGCGCAGCACTACGCACACCATAGTGATTAAGTTTGCAAAGTAATGTTTGATGGTCCACGCAATCAAAGGCTTTAGATAAGTCACAAAACACTCCGATTGCATTCCCATGCGTCGTAAATGTGCTTAAGAAGCGCGGCACCCGCATCAGTTGTTGATTTGCCTTTGGTGAAACCATATTGTTCACTATGCATGATTTCATTGCTATAAACAAATTCTGACATTTGGTTTAGTATAATTTTTTCGAAAATTTTACTTAAAGTGGGTAAAATAGAGATAGGTCTATAATTTCCGGGAATTAGTCTATCGCCACTTTTGAACAAAGGAACTACTTTACTATTTTTCATTAAGTCTGGGAAAGTACCGGTTTCAATACATTTGTTAAAAATTAAGGATAATTGTGGAGCAATATCATTTATAATACTTATTAGTAATTTTACTGACATACCCCAAAGATCACCGGTTTTTTTCATATCTAGTTTTAACAATTTCATATGATGTAACAGGTTTAAAAACAAAACATTTATTACTGACTCTTACGTTATTCGTCAATTCGACGATTGCATCACATGGTGAAGAATTTAAATTACCCGTGACTGTTAAAGGAATTTCGTTAAAAAAAGTCTCAAAAATAGCCGCCACAGTTGAATTTGAATTTATTTCAATATTATCAATTTTTAACTTAATAGGTCCATTAACAGCCCTATTTTTCCCAGAAACACTAGATAAAACATCCCAAGTTGCCTTTATTTTATTTTCTGAGTTTAAGACTTTATTTCTTATGTAAATCGACTTAGCTTGTATGCAAACGGTCTTAAATATTTTAGAAAAAATCCTAACTTTATTCCAGAATACCGGATCTTGATTCCATTGCCTCTCACTATATAAATCATATAACTTATCTCTACTTTTATATATTCCCACGGTAGCCCAATCACTAAATTTAAGTTTTAGGTATTTAGTCATAGTTTTTGGCTTAAAAACATTATTAAATTCTTGTAACAAAAAACCGAAAATGTTATTATATAAATTATTTGGATTATCATCGCTCATGTTTACTTTACCCACTTTTTGCTGAACATTATTCTTAAATGTTAGGACCCGGTTTTTTTAAGTCTGTAGAAGCAATTGCTTGCCGTATTAAGAATGCTCCTTTCAAAACGCAGCTGTTGGTCCATTAAAATACCAAGATTCCTTGCTTCCGTAACGCGTTCAATATTCTCTCCCTTGATACTTAGATAGGATTTTTATCAACTATTTTCGTAACTAGTTTTTTGGTTCCGAATATCATGTACTTAGTTTTGGAGGCGTTAAGAACTAGGGAATGAGATTGAGACCAACTAAATAAGCGATCCAAATCGCTATTTAATTTTTTGATAGCAACATCCCTTTCCTCCGGTTTAAATGATATGTACATTTGGGGCAAAGTAATGTTAATCATTTCTAAGGATACCTCATCTATACCTATAGCAATTGATTTCAAGGTCTGTAAGATTTTAGATACAGTTGTTTCATCCACGGGTTTGAGGGAAAAATTTTCGCTCCCGTATCTCCGAGTCCTGTAATCGATAACATCGAGAGGTGAGACGTTATTACTACCGGGAATATCAAGAAAATGATCATTTATTAACCTAGGATTTTTAAATTGAGGTGGTAAAATAAAATCTTTGTTATTAACATTAAAACAATAAAATATTAATAAATAAGTCGGCACTTGTCAGTTCGTTTAGCGATAGTATTATTTCATTTGGTGTCGAGTTCTCTACTTCTACGTATCCTCGGTTGTTAGTCACGTTAGTCAAACACTCATGCAAAATAAAGTTCCAAATTAATTGTTCTTTTATAAACACTTGTTCATCCTGGGAATTTATAGGGATACGAATAAGTTTTGCAGTTCCTGCTGGTATGATATCCTCGTAAAGATTAACATTACAAGAATTATACATGCTATTAGGATTTGAGCCAGTACGAGTAATCAAATTTCGGTCTTTTAAGTCTATTTTTGCTTCCCATTTCGTTAATAGATCTAGTCCTATTAATCCGTTAAAATAGTCATGAAACTTATAGATAAATAATTTGATATTTTCTGGGTCCGTAAATTCCTTGAAGCAAGGTAAGGTAATAAATTTAAAGGAATATTCATTTCTACTGGTGGTATATACATTGGTAAAAAGGGTCAAAAGGGTCATAATTTAAGGGAAAATTAGAGAAATATTTCTTAACAGCGATAGGACTAATAAAGGATTGGTTTGCTCCGGTATCTATTAAAAGTTTTAGTGGGGGATTTTTTATTTGAATATATGGGAGTTGTCTTTGTGTCTGTAAATTTAACTCTATTTTAGTCTGGGTGATTTCTGGTCTAGTCGAACATCCTGGTTTGGAACTAGGAAAAAAAAAAGGAAAAAAAGGCTTTTGCGAAGGCACGCCGCCAGTTTTTCGGCTTTCTCCGGGGCCGCCTTGGGGAGACTGCTGAGCCGAGGGTTCGGGTACCCGAGCTGAGGCGGAAGCCCCAGCTGACTTGAGGGAAACCGGAGCCGGCTGTCAGTTAATAAAAAATCCCGACTAGATATGTATCTTCACGGCATACTTTTTTAATCTGCTAGGCCAACTATTTTAAATACCAATGTTCAATCCCTGATACTGTTATAATTATATGCAAAGGTTGGCAAGTCGCACAAACCGTCCCAGCCATTAGTCTCCAGTGTTGGTGATTATGATCTTAACAATCATAACTATTGCTGTTACTCGTTAAAAAAATGAAAAATTTGGCTCAAGTGTATAGATCTTTCCTTTATTAAATTTCTATTTGCTAGCTTGGCGGTCATACTAATAGCAAGTTGAGTCCAGCTTCGTTTGCTCCTCCGCTTTATTATATTCTAAATAAAAAAATGTGTTATCTATTATATAGCGAAACGACATTATTTTTGGGGTTCTTTATGAGTATAGGTATTTTACTGAAAAACTTCTAGGTTGTGCTCATTTGGATATTCGCACACTACTAAGTGCATTATTTTTACCTCTAGCTTATACTTAGTTCAAAATATTACCGGTATTATAACATTTTTACGACACTACGATGAATTAAAATTGTATTATAATTTGAATGTAATGTTAGAAATTACACTCTCTTCATTGTTTTCAGGCGTACAGAGAAATGATTCATAGTTATGAATCGTTTTTCAAATGCTACGATTCCCTAAGCAATTAATGGCTTGTGTCAATCTTGTTGTTTATTTATTAAAAATATAAATATATCAAGTTTGGCTCAAATATTGTGACTAGCAGGATTAACATGTGCACCAAATTTCAGAAACAAATCTCAAACGGTTATTTAGATATTACCATCACTAGAAATCGACATTTTTATCACTGACTGACCTATAGATCCAAATTTTACCCCAATTCCAGATAACCTAGATATTCAAATTAAGAACCCAGATATGTATTACTTTTTTTAAATCCAAGTATAAATCAGTTTTAGTATACAACTAAGAGTATAGTAGACTTTCGCATTTCGAACGTTATTAAGCATATTTTAGTATTAATAACAATTTAATTATTTAATGTATATGAGATCACGACTTAAAAATAATTAAATAATGGGTATATTGGACGACGGCGAAGAAAAACAAAAAATACAATTATACACCGTAAACAAATTAAAATACAGTTTAGTAAGAAAAATGATATAGTATTTATTTTATGATAAAATCGTACTTATAATTTCTGTACAAAAACTCCATTAAAAATATAATTCTGAAATTTTATAATATATGCCGTTTTTGAGTTGATATCTAAATAAGTTATTTCTAAATATATTTATAATAACATAAAATATTTTGTAACAACTTAAAATATATTTTCTTCCTATAACAATAGTTAATATATTCAGACGTCTAACTTGGAAAGTTTTCACACACGAATCATGTTTAAACTTCTCGAATGCTAATACTGTAAGTTTCATATTTTATTTTTCAAAAATGTTTCTCGCTAGTACAGACTATATCAAACATAGGTCTGTTCCACGACAGTGTAGTGTGTACTAAGATTTCGTTACAAAATTTACTTCTTTTGTTGTTAAATTCAACAACCAAGGTATACACGACTATTATAAAATTAAACTTGGCTGTTATTTATATATATGTTTTGAATCGGATGATAATTTAATTTATTTCATGTACGTTATCTACGAGAGGGAGTCTGATTCACTTTCTCCCTCTCAGTCATCCGTCATCGTCCATTTCTAATAATAACATTGTGTTGAAATGAGTCGCAGTATGAAATGATATATTGTTCTCCATATATATTTTTTTATTACAATATATTTTGTAACAAAGGGGATATTAGTGTTAAATATAACTGACACTTAAGTTTAGAATTTTACTAACATGAATATGAACATACTTTTTAGATTAATGATTTGAATGATACTATCTGTACACTAAATATTTTTTTTAAGTTTTACTTGAGCTTTTTCGACTTCTTGTTCTGTCCTTATTTCTCTTTCACAGATAGTGTCTAATAAAAAATATGTTTTATTTCTCTCTGTTCCAATAAACGGGATTTTCGACATCTTCCACCACCATCCCATCACTTGAACGGCTGGTGTTTCACCACTGTGCGATTCTCTAGAAACTTTTTACCTCGCACAGACAATCTATACAACAAATTATCTCCTGAGGTATTTCCAGACCGATACGACTACCGATCAAACCTTCAAGAAAGGAGCGTATTCCTTTCAAAAAGGCCGGAAACGCGTAAATGGGCCACGGAGGTTGCTTAACAGCAGGTACCTCGTTTGATCGTTTGCCTCCTATCACATAAAAAAAACGGATATAACGTTGAAATTATTATACGAATTGTGATAAATTTTGATCTATTAATAGTTTATATCGTTCATTAAGAAAAGTCGTCATAGACCTCCCAAGTAGGTATATTGAGGCTGGGGTTGAAGCTTACTTACTATATTCATCTAGGTCCGTCTTTATTTAGCTTATGGATTTTCAAGGTTTACCATGGAGATATTTGTTTTAAAAAGTAATCTGATGAGATCTGAGGAGTACGGATGGTGAGGTATAACGTACCAATAAACAATAATATTTTTTCCTTACGGCCAACGCAACATGCGGTCTTGACTTGTCGTGATAGAATACGACACCTCGTCGGTTCACCAATTCTGACCGTTTTTCTGCTTTGGTCGCTTTAGCTGTTTAAGTTAATTGCAATGTTTGTCAATACTGTTCGTATTACCTTGCGGAAGGAGCTCGTAATATATATAAACCCTTAATTACCATCAAATGCACAGAAGAACGTGCTTTGGATGAGCCCCAGATTTCGCAATAGGGATAGTTTCTTTTTCTTTAGACCTAATGTGTTTTCGATGCACATTTTGTTACAAAATCCCAGCATTGTCTCCAGTGGCAATACTCTTTAAGAAGAGATTTTATTCGTGTCGCTGTTGAAGCAATTCTCACGAAGAGACGTGGTTTATGTGGCTGGTCTCCCTCAATAGGTGTGGAACCCGAACTTCATTTTGTTTCCGCCTTGATTTAATGCTTTTTTCCGTTGAATAGGTAATTTTAGTGACATCCACTATCTTACGCACCAAATATCGTGCATTTTAAGTAACCATAGACTTGATAATGTCCATCTTTGCGGGACAGCCGCTGCAGTCTTTATTTTCACACTCAAAATTGTCACCCCTAAATTTCATGAACCAATTTCGGACGATTCTAGTAGTCGTATCACCACTCCCGTAAACGATGGAAATTTGATCCTTTTGCAGTGGTCTTTGCACGATTGCCTTTTTTGGCTCTTCATATTGAACAATTGAAAAAAAATAATAAAAGAGACCTTGTCACGACTTTGTGACGATTAAGAGGGATGTAGTGTTTTAATTTTTTAAAAAACAGTATTTTAAATATAAACAGCCAGTTTGAGCCAGGCATTCATAGCGTGGAGCGGAAGAAACTTATTGGACAATCTATCATTTCACATTGATTCTAAAAAACGTTTCGTTAAAATATGTAGTAAGAGTTACTACAAACGTTTTATATAAGATTATGAAAATTTTAATTAGATTTTTATTTAAGGATCTTTTCAATGTCGGGTACATTTTATATGAATGCCTGTGTTCCGAAATATATACCAGTCTACTGAGCAGTGGTAATGCCCAGTACACTGGTATATATACCCATGGCCATGTTGTTAACGCCATATTTCACTGGCATCGTCAATGTTTTACTGTGCCAGCTGTACCGCATTCAAATCCGTCCGGCGTTTTTTTTTTTTTTTTTTTTTTTTTTTATTTTTTTTTTTATTATTCTGAATACAGTTGAGTACTGTTGCGTTGATTGTCAGTGCTCATTGCTGCCCGACTGCAATAGCTCGGACAGCTGCTGAGCACTGACAATCGCGGCCTAACAAGATAAGTTTTCCAAAAACAGTTTTATTTTTTGTGAGCGCTACTAAGATGTTTGTGTGATTGGATGGGTTGCAGTCGGGCCAAGTTGACTATGCGATTTGATACAATGTCAATTGGTGCCGACTGCAAATCTGATGAGATGATGATGATTATAAAATGAATACAACAATTCGCATTGAAATGAGATGATGTTGACAATTTGGGATGAGCTTTGTAAGAAATAATAGTACATTTGAGATGGGGTAATAAAATAAGAAAATTGTACAGAGACTGAGTAGTCTGAGCTAAAATTATATGTACATGGTAGTAATTGGAGTAATTAGTGAAAAATAAGAACAAAAAAGGATGAACATTTACATTGAAAGACAATAAGAGAAAAAGAAGAAAGACAATCAGAAGACAATGGAAAAACACTAAAAAGAAAATACAACAATAAAATACATGGAATAGACGATTATTACAATATTTACAATAAGTTCAAGTGGCGTTGAAGGCCTTGAGTCGACTGATGATGGCGTATGATAGTTTTGCAAAAGATTGGACGGCTTCCTGATGCCGTAAAAGTGACGCCATATCGAACGGTTCCACCTCAAGGCCTCCGCAGAGGATCTGGTGGTCGAGGCGAAAGACGGCGAACCTCGGGCACTCCTCGAACACGTGGCTCAGGGACTGGACCGAGGCGCCATCACATGGACAGAGATCGTCCGGGAAAATCCCGAATCTGTGTAGGTATTGTTTTGTGAAGCTATGTCCTGTAAGTGTTTGAGTGAGTGTAAAACTTATGTCTGTGAGTGAGTGTAGCTGTTTTATGTCTTTAAGTGTAGGGAAGAGGTGTTTTGTATGTTGTCCTTGTGGCTCGCTGTCGTAGCGCGCCTGCCAGACTGAGGCGTGGTGTCTACGTGTGTAGTGTTTTATGTATGACATGGGGAAGTGTGTGTAGTCCGGGGCCTTGTGGAGTTTGGCCGCCCGCTTGGCGGCGGTGTCGGCAGCCTCGTTTCCGACGATGCCGACATGGGCCTTGACCCACGCAAACTCGAAGGTCCCGGGGGCGTGGTGTAGAGTGGCGTGCGTCTGCGCGACTAAGGGGTGAGTATTGCTGCGGTTCTGGACGGCGAAAATGGCGGCTCTCGAGTCTGTATAAATAACCGCGGCTGTGTGATTTTTGGATGAGGCCCACTCGCAGGCTTTGAGGACGGCTAGAAGTTCAGCTTGAAAGACAGAACAGCTGCCGTGAAGCTTGAACTTCTTACTGACCGGGCATTGGCCTTCGCCGAAGGCTACGAAGGCCGCCCCCACAGTACCGTCCTCTAGCTTGCTCCCGTCTGTGAAGATGTGAATTGTACTAGGATGGCGCTTTGACTGAAACTCTCTCCCGGCGTTAGGCCACAAATTTCCCACAGACATTTACACAGATACACAAATCGACAGGTCAAACTTATAACACCCTACTTTTTAGTCGGGGGTTAAAAAAGAGGAAGGGCGCTCAGCTTAACTCAACTTAACTCAGATATTTATATACGGCAATTTGAAGATATCTGTTTAGTATTTAATGGTAAGGCTATATGAAGTAGATCGTGGCACTTTAACTACTTCTATCATACTGCCATTACAATTGTAGAGATTATATTATCTGGATAAATTGAAAAATCCGTTTCTAGTACAGATGTTTGCTTATTTTCTCAAGTCTTCTAATAGTGTACTTAAAATATTCAATTCTCTCAGATAAGGTGATATTATTATCTATAAGAACTGTAGATGTTATTTTAATTATATCATATCAGTGGTTATTAATCATACTAGTGGTTAGCGCAGAAGTCTAACGTATAGCGACGCATTGGGAGTCAAGTTAGATTCCCGACAGGGAGAGGCACGTATGTGATGAGCATAGATGTCTATATTTCTCGGTTTGGTATTTTAATTAACATATTCGCAGTATTTATAATATATATTTTTATGTATTTGTATCGTTGCTTAACACCCTCCAATACAACCAAATTATTCGTTATTTTATTGCGTTTTGTGCGTTATTTTTTCCATATTAATAATATCACCACACTGGAAATTTAAATGACAGCCGCACTTGAATTACAACGTCGGCACTTGTTCATATTGAGGTTAATCGTTAGATAAATGACAATGGCAGGTAGAATCAAATATGCGAAGACGAATTCGGAGTTAGAGCAAGAAATATAGATCGATATTTATAATTATTAATTATCTACGTAGTAAAGTGTGAACTGTGCAAGCTATGTAAAATAAGGAAAAATCCATTCTAAAATTAAGGGAAGGAAAATACAGCTCGTTCAATTATTAAGTGGGTTATAATAATTTTTTTATATGTAATAAATATTGAAAGTACAAACTATTGTGCGTTTAATTTATTACATATTTAATTAATGTAGTTTGTTTAAAATTGTAGGAAATATATTCATAAATTAAAAAGTTAAACACAATATTATGTACAATATATATATCTGGATATACATATAAACACTCACTCTCATACATCATACATCACTGGTATATTGTCAGCTTCGTGGAAAGTAGCAGTTGTCCACCCTATTCCCAAGAAGGGTGACAGCACTGATCCATCCAATTACCGCCCCATCGCGATCACCTCCTTGCTCTCCAAAGTGATGGAGCGGGTTATTAATACTCAGCTTCTTGGCTACCTGGAAGATCGCCAGCTAATAAGCGATCGACAATACGGTTTTCGTCGTGGTCGCAGCGCTGGCGATCTTTTAGTGTATCTAACACACCGCTGGGCAACCGCAATTGAAAGCAAAGATGAAACTCTAGCAATCAGCTTGGAAATCGCGAAAGCCTTTGATCGAGTTTCGCATAAAGCTCTTTTAGCAAAGTTACCATCTTACAGTCTGGTCAAAGGATTAAGCCATTGGATAACCAACTTTCTTAATGGGCGTAGCATCATGGACGCTGTGGACGGAGTAAGCTCTTAAACCATGCCTATTAATGCTGGAGTTCCCCAAGATTCAGTGCTCTCACCTACGCTGTTTATTCTGCATGTTGACGACATGTTGCAAAACTGAAACATTCGTTGCTATGCGGATGACAGTACTGTTGATGCTTTTTAAACTGGCAGTGCTAATATCCTTCGGACGGAAGTGGAAGAGAGATTATCACAACTTTTGTCCGAAATTGAGACTTACTTGGAGCGGGTCTTTGAATGGGATGGGCGAAACCTCGTCCAATTTAATCCTTCGAAGACACGAGTCTGCGCATTTTCCGCTAAGAAGACCCCTTTCACTGTAGCGCTTTCAGAACACAGCCCTTAACATCAATAAGAGTATTGGGATCCTCGGAGTTGGTATTACGAACTAGGTCCAATTCCGAGGTCACTTAGAGAGCAAAGCCAAATCGGCTGCAAAAAAACTCGGGGTTCTGAACAAGACGGCCCGGTACTTGACATTGGGACTTCGGCTATTGCTTTATAAAGCTCAGCTTCGAACGATCCCATGTGGAGTATTGTTCTCACCTTTGGGCTGATGCCCCGCAATATCAACTCCACCCATTTGAATCCATGCAACATCGGGCAGTCCGTATTGTCAACGATCCCAAACTCACAAACGGCTTAGAACCTTTAAGTATTAGGTGAGGCGTTGGTGCTCTGTGTGTTTTTTACCGACTGTATAATGGTGAGTGTTCTAAAGAGCTCCTCGATATAGTGCCACTATCACATTTCTACCATCGCACTCTTCGCCGAATGACTAGATATCATCCGCACCAGTTGGATGCTTGGTTTGCAAGCAATGTGCGAGCTTAACGGTCATTCTCTCCGCGCACATGCAAACTGTGGAATGATCTTCCTAAAGAGGTTTTCCCTAAGCACTAAAATCTGGAGGTATTTAAGCGTCGAGTATATAGACATCTTTTCACTAAAGGCCGGCGACGCACCCGCAACTCCCCTTGTGTTGCAGTTGTCCATGGGCGACCCTAGTCATTTAAAATCAGATGGCTTCATCCGCTCGTTTGCCCACAATATAATATATATTAAAAAAAAAACATTCAAAATTAAAATCTGCCCGTTTTCCATTCTTTTCTTCGTTCTGTAGCGTGCCAGCCAAAAAAACTAGCTAAAAGAAAACAACACTGACACTTTAATTCGACAACGAAACTACGAGACAGGCTAAAACAACTGAAAGAATTGCAAAAAAATATTAAAGACAAGTCAGCCAAAAAGTCTACTACTGTCTATCAGCAAGAATACATATCATGATGAAATACATACATGAATAAATACTAACCCATACTGCCTCTACTTTCTATTGAATGTGAGATGGTCTTCCTTGAGATTTAAAATTATTTAATCAGCAGATACAGACTGTGAATACGGTCTTTAGTCCAGCAACTCTACCTAAATCCCGTTTAATTAATGATTATTTTGCTTTAAATGTGATACTTAATCTTTAATCCCTGAATTAGCGGGTTATAACTACTGTTTTACTACTAAAACTTCTTCACAAAACGAGGGAGTAGTGCTATACTATAAAGATAATATTCAGGTTATAACAGACGAGCCAGATTTTACGGATGCTAATTGTCTATTTTCCATTGTAAATAACGATATTGCTTTATTGTCAATATATCGCCCACCTGCAAAATATAGTATTGATGACTTTATTCTATCATTAAATCAGTGCCTCGAACGTTGTTCGTCTTTTAAAACAGTTATAGTTACTGGAGATATTAATCTTGACATCTCTGACTCGTCTACAGACAGTCGTATTAGTGCATATTATGAACTATTAGCATCTCATGGATTACTTCCGGCTCACACTATCCCTACTCGTATTCGCAGTTGTCTTGATCATTTTATGCTTAAAACAAACAATCTTGCCCATTGTTATGTTGTAAACTCTTCCATTACTGACCACTACACAACAACACTTCTTTTGGATATCAAAGCCCTAACGATTCCTAAAAACTATATTATAAAAAAGATAGACCATGCTGCTTTAAGCGAGACTATATCTCAAATTAATTTTCAAACCATTTTAACAAAAAATAATGTTAATGAAGCAACTAATCATTTAATTTCGACTCTACAAGAGACTTTACAAAAAAACACAAAAGTCTTAATGGTTACTAATAGGAAAAAGATTATTAAACCATGGATTACTCCTGGTCTCCTAAAATGCATTAAAAACAGAGACAAACTACATATGAAACACAGAAAACAACCCGATAATAAAAGCTTTGAAATTATTTATAAGCGATATAGGAATCACTGCAACAGCTTACTTAATAAACTTGAATTACAAAAATCTAAATTTAGCAACAAGAAACTATGGGAAACTATAAAGTCGATAACAAATACTCAAAAAAGTAATAATGGCATCTCTAAAGAATTGTTATACATGGAAAATCCAAAAGATAAAGTTAACCAGATTAACTTGTATTTTTCAGAAGTGGGAAAAAAATTAGCTGAATCGATAACACCCTTGAATCAACAAATAGGCCAATCGATTTCTAGTTTAGGAATTAATTCCTCTTCTTTAGTTTTGTTACCAGCTACTGAGTCTGAAGTTGAAACGCAATTAATGAACCTTAAAAGTGATTGTGCTGTAGGGATCGATGGTATAAGTTCAGCCTTTTTGAAAACTTATAAAAAATCTTTATTACGACCTATCGCTCACATATGTAACTTGGCGCTTTCTACTTGTGAATTCCCGACATCTTTTAAAAAGTCTATCATAGTCCCAATTTTCAAATCTGGTGACCGATCTAATATATATAGCTATAGACCAATCTCAATTCTACCAGCACTTTCCAAAATACTTGAGCGTCTGATAAACTTTAGGCTTACAAAATATTTAGAACGTAATAATCTCTTATCTCCAAATCAATATGGCTTTAGAGCTGGTAGGTGTACTGATCAGGCTGTCCATAAATTGACGGATTGTATAGTTTCCAACATTGATGCAAAAAAAAAATCTCTAGCAATATTTCTTGACCTAGCAAAAGCGTTTGACACTGTGTCCATCCAGATTTTACTAAACAAACTTGATGCTCTAGGAATTCGTGGAGAACAATTAAAACTTTTCGAAGATTATCTTCTAAACAGAAAACAAAGCGTAAAAGTTGGTGATCATGTTAGTGAAGAGGCTCCCGTAACTTTTGGTGTCCCACAGGGCAGTATCTTGGGACCAACACTTTTCTTGTGTTATATAAACGAACTCTGCAATCTAAAACTTCAAAATGGGACTATTATCACTTTTACAGATGATACAGTTCTACTATTTAGTGCAGATTCGTGGCCTGAAGTCCTAAAATATGCTCAAGTCGGTCTTAATTTAGTAGTTAAATGGCTAAATACTAATAAACTAACGCTGAATACTGAAAAAACCAAATTTATTGCATTTACTTCTAGAGTAAAGGAACAGCAAAATTTGGAGCACTATGAGTTGGTAGCTCATGTTTGCTCTAAAAATTCAGGTGTTTGCTTTTGTCCTAGAATTCGAAAGACTGACCAATTGAAATATCTTGGTATAATTATTGACTACAAATTATCATTTCTCCCTCATATTGAATGTATATCCTCTAGATTGCGAAAACTCATATGTGTTTTTAAAAAATTGAACCAAGTGGCGGATCGAAATCTGATTAAAAACATATATTTATCTTTAGGCCAATCCATTATCACTTATTGTATTACTTCTTGGGGAGGTGCCTCCAAATCAAACTTATTGAAATTAGAACGTGCACAAAGATCATTATTAAAAGTTAGCTTCTGCCTCCCATTCAGATTTTCCACAGAGGAACTATACAATCAATTTAAAGTACTGACGGTAAGACAACTTTTTATTTTACAAATCATTCTCAAACAACATTCCTATTTAACATATATCCCTTTGCAAAATCAAAATAAGCGAAACAAACAATACTTATGCCCTAGTAAAAAATTTAACTTCTTCCTTTCTCATAAATTTTTTGCCTACCTCGGTCCCCTACTTTACAACAGAATCAATAAATCACAAACTATTTATCCTTTAACTAAACATTCCTGCAAAACCATAGTTTCTACATGGCTTCAAGGGCTGGACTATAAAACAACAGAAAATTTACTGTTACCATTGTGTCAAATACCAAGTACATAATGCTGGATCGAATAATCATATAATATTTATAAATACGAATATATAAAAATATATACACATATATACATACATATATATATATTTATATATATACATAAATACATACCTCTATATACATACTTTCATACTTATACTCGCACACATACTCATATACACACACAACACACACACACACACACTCATGTACACACACACCTACTCACTAACACTAAATTATTATGTTTGTTGTTTTTCTTAGCAACTAAGGTAAATCATGTAAAATTACTTGGGGGAGGGGCCTGGTGATCTGTCATACAGGGTTCCTAGTACTGACACCAGGCTCTCACAGCCATTATTATATTGTGTCTTAGTTATTACATTTGTTCTTTATTAAAATGTTGTGTAGTTTTTTTTTTTTTTTGCGGGTAGTTTTCTAATTAACAACATACAATTTTGCTCTTGTAATTTTATTTAATAAAAATATAATTGCGTTTGCTTATAGTACTAAATGATATAGATTTACAATAAAAAAGTTCCTACATTACCTGGCAAATAATCATTTGAAACTAAACTCATCAGTCAAGAAATATGGATTTACACACACAGCTCAGTAAGAATATGGAGGAGATGGTGACACTATTTGAGTCTCGTATGACTCAGTTTGATCAGTCACTGGCACAATCACAACCACAATCTTCTTCAAAGGCTTCCTCGGGTGGCCTTGTAGATCTGAGCTCACTCATCAAAGATTACTCAATCTTCAAAGAGTGGATTTGGAAAGCCCTCTCCATGCTACGCCAACAGTTGGAACTACTATCATCCGGATTTGATGGCCATGAGATGCTTGCTCGCAGGAAGGTGCTGCTGTTTCATGGTTTATCGGAGGAGAAGGATGATACTGAAAAGTTGATTTATGACACTCTCTGTAAGCAGATGAAGTTATGTGACATAAATCCTAGCTGCGTTGATGTCATCCATCGTCTGGGCACTAAGAGGGATAAACCCAGGCCAATTCTAGTGCGCTTCTCAAATTTGAAGTACAAAAATCAAGTTTGGGCAGCTAAAACCGCATTAAAGGGGTCGGGAATAACTGTTTCGGAGTTTCTCACGAAGCCTAGGCAAGAAGCATTTGTGGCAGCGAGAAAACACTTCGGTATGAAGAACTGCTGGACATCGGATGGCTGTATTGTCATCGCCCTGCCTGATAAAACGAGGAAAAAGATCGTTTCACTGTCTGAACTTCAAAGTGTGGTTAACATCTTTCCTCAAGCACAACAGTTTGCCCAAGACCAAAGAACAGCCCGAACTCGTCGAGTTGTAAAACATTCCGGTAAATAGACTTGAATGTTAACAAACTTAGGTATTATTAATAACATCTTCTTATAATTCTATGTTATGCTTGATTATTTTTCTTTATAAAAGAACTTTTATTAACTTGTAGGAACATTTATTTCCCTATATACTTAATAACTAAATTTTGCAATGTTTATACATCATTAGTAACTAATATTTTACAAGTGCCAAATGACAGCTGTCAATAGACAAACCTAATGTCAGATGTGTTTTAGTTTTGTACCACTTAAGGGCTGACGACACGTTATTTTATCAAGTACTTTATTATTATTATTTTTTTTTTTTTTTACTTTAATACATAGAATTATTTAGTTTTAATTTCAATAATGTTTTCGTTTTTTTTTGTTATTAATTTCACTGTTTCTTTATTTTAGTTTTGTTTCATTATAATATTGCACTATTTTTAGCCAGGTGGTGTGGGTGTTAAGTGTAGTGTGAATTAAAAGTATTATTATTTTTTGTATAATTTAAAAATAGTATTTATTTATATATAATATATTTTATAGTACTGTTATAATATGTCCGAGTTATCTATTTTTAATATAAACGATGACTATTTTTCATGCACTTCTTCAGAGAGTTTCCATAGCGCTAACAGCAGTTTATTAACAGACACTGATTCCTCTTCTCTTGATTCTAAACTTCAATCTATTTTCCTTAGCAATAACCAGTGTCTGAACTTGGTTCATATCAACGCACAAAGCATTCCGGCTCACTATTCTGACCTTCTCGCATCATTTAGCAACGTCCTAGTTGATGGAATTTTTGTGACAGAGTCTTGGCTAAAACCTTCTCTGTCATCGGCACTGTATTCTCTTCCCGGCTTTACGCTGATACGCAATGATCGCAATGGTAAAAGAGGCGGTGGAGTCTGTATTTACCTTAGAGACAGCATATCATTTAGCGTTGTAAGCCAATCTACTAACACTGATTCCGACTATCTAGAATACATGTTTCTTGAAATTTCTGCATCCCATTCTAAACTTCTTCTCGGTGTTTTATATAGTCCTTCTCATTCTCTTAACTACTTTAAAGAACTAGAACTTCTCCTTCACAAACTTTTACCTATGTATAATCATTGCATACTCATGGGTGATCTGAATACCTGTTTATTAAAAGATGACCACAGATCTAATAAGTTGAAATCTCTTATTTCTTCTTTTAATATGTCTATTTTTCCTCTTTCTGCAACCCACTTTGCTCCGGCCTGTCAAGCTTCCCTTTTAGATGTTATTATTGTACTTAATTCTGTGAATGTGCTTGAACACGGTCAACTTACTGCTCCCTTCTCATATCATGACCTTCTTTTCCTTCGCTATGATCTATCTGTCCCTAAACGTAAAAAGAAGGTGATTCTGCGCCGCATTTACAAGAACATAAACCTCGAAGCCCTTATACGAGATGCCGATTCCCTGGACTTAACACCAATTTACCAAGCATCTACTGTAGACAACAAAGTTGATATTTTAAACTCGACCCTCATTGAGTTATATGATTCACACGCTCCACTTAAACCTTTAAGGGTCAGACATTTTCCAGCTCCTTGGCTTAATCATACAATAAGGAAAAATATGATTTGCCGCAACAAAGCCAAAAGTAAATCCAAAAGGGATCCAAGCGACGAAAATATCGCTAATTATAAAAAGCTGCGCAATCTCTGTAATAGAATGTGTAGGGACGCTAAACGCCGCTATGTTTTCTCTTCTCTCAAGAATTTATCTCCTTCACAGAAATGGAGATTTTTACAATCACTGGGTGTGGGTAAAACCTCCATCAATACTAATAAACAGATTAATTTAAATTCACTTAATGAGTATTTTTGTTCTCCATTATCCGTTGTTGACGACCTCCAAAAACATTTAACCCTTCAAAAATTGGCTTCTGTCACCCCACCTATCTGTGATTCATTCCATTTCCAAGAGATCTCGGAAGCTGATATTAAAAAGAGCATTCTGTCCATTTCAACAAAGGCAGTTGGTCATGACAACATCAGTCGTGACATGCTTATTCCTATAATAGATATTCTTACACCCATTATCGCTCATATCTTAAATTTTTCACTACTCACCAATACTTTTCCTCGTGTTTGGAAATCGGCACATGTCACACCATTGCCCAAAACTTCTAATCCAACCTCTTTTTCATTTTATCGTCCTATTTCAATTTTACCTATCCTTTCTAAGCTTTTGGAAGATGCTGTCCATAAGCAACTTACCTCCTTCTTATCCTCTAATAACTTATTCAATCCTCTACAATCTGGTTTCCGTCCGTTACATAGCACCACAACGGCTTTACTTAAAGTGACTGAAGATATTCGGTATGCTATGGACAATAAAGAATTAACGATTCTCGTATTACTTGACTTTAGCAATGCCTTTAATTCAGTTAACTTTGAAATATTGCTTGGTGTTCTTCGCTCTCTTAATATCTCACTTCCAGTGATCAATTGGTTTAACTCTTACCTTCGTGGACGCCGGCAGAGGGTCTGTATGGATGGGGACTACTCAGACTGGGCAGAAATCTCTGCAGGTGTTCCGCAGGGTGGCGTATTATCTCCGCTTCTTTTCTCTTTATTTATTAACGAAATCTCCAAAGTTATCTCTTGTCACTACCATCTATATGCAGATGATTTGCAGCTTTACCGTCATGCATCCCTTAAGGACCTTGCTTCTGCTATTCAAGGGTTAAATTGTGATCTCAACAGGATTAAAGAGTGGGCCAATGAGTATGGCCTTCTTGTTAATCCTCTAAAATCCCAAGCTTTGATAATAGGCAGTCGACAATTGCGCAACAAAATTGACAGTACACTGTTACCAAAATTTTTTTATGATACCACATTTATACCACTGACTGAGAAATCAAAAAACTTAGGCATTATTATAGACTCTCATCTCTCTTGGGCACCACAAATTGATGAAGTTAGTAGAAGAGTACATCATTCTCTTCACTCTCTCAAGCGGTTGCAGAATTTCCTTCCTTTACAAACGAAAATAATGCTAGCACAAACCCTTCTCCTTCCACTTCTTGACTACGCCGACGTCTGCTATTTAGATGCATCTGAGGAGCTACTTGACAAACTTGAACGACTTCAAAATTTGTGCATTCGTTTTATTTACGGATTGCGCAAATTTGATCACATATCTGAATATCGACATCTATTAAAGTGGCTCCCTATCCGACTTCGCCGGAATATGCACATTCTATCGCTTCTTTTTAACATTTTAAATAAGTCTGCTCCTCTCTACTTGAATGAACGTTTTCATTTACCACCACCGAGGAAAAGACCATCTCGTGCGTGTGTCAATTTGAAATCCCTCGAAGTCCCTTTTTCCAACTCTATTTTCTATAAAAAATCCTTTACCGTTGTTGCTGCTCGTCTTTGGAACTCTCTTCCCCATAGTGTTCTGAATGACAATCCTTCCCTTAACTCTTTTAAGCTAAGAGTTAAGGAGCACTACCTTTCTTCGGAAATATAAAAAGTAATCGTTTTTTTTTTAATGTATATTTTTTTTTCTTCATTAGTATATATGTATATATTAGTATATATTATATTGTTTATATAAGTATACTGTTTACATATGATTATATTTTTATATATTAAAGTATTTTTTGTTATATGTGTATATATATATATTGATATTGACACCATTTCGTTGTCTTTCTTTTTCTTATATATATCTACGTACCATACCGCAATGCTATAATATGTAAACTGTTTCACACAAAAGGGTGACTGGAAGAGATCTCTAAAAGAGATAAGCAATCCTTTGTACTTTGTAATTTTCTTCTTTTTTGTATTTTTAATTTAATGGTACATAAATAAATAAATAAATAAATAAAATAAATATTGTGAGAGCAAATAAAACTTATTATTATTATTAATCTATAAGCGAGGAGAAAAAAATAAGATTTCAGTTAATAATTTAGCAGTATCCCACTTACCGCCTTTTAAGTATGTATTTGGTCTGTCTCCTACCAATGCGTCCTCTTGTATTTTTAAATTAATCTTATGTTAACTTGCTCAGCCCTACTATCGTGTAGTAAATTAGTATTGGAATGATTATTATGTATTCTTTTCACCATGACAATTCAAATCCTTCATTGAAGTTGTCACTGAGTGATTTAAACACTTCAATATGTACATAATGCTCCTTTAAAATATCCAATCTTGTATTCTTAAGCTTTAAAAAGTGACTAGAGAGAATATTACTATACTTTTTTATGTGATTGAGTAGTAAGTTAGTGGAGACCTTATAAGTAGTGATATCCCCATAAGACATCTGCAAATATCGAAAGTTGCAAAAACTTTATTAAAGAATGGTAAGGGATGCAGGAAATAAGGAAAGGAGGTAAGAAATTAAAGAGGTTTTTTTACCCGGCTCTCTTATTAACCATACAACAAAAACGAGACAGACTCGTCTTACCGTGAACACGATTGCTGCAAAGCATTCGAAACGGCGGGTTAGATTTAAAATGTAAATTTAAAATTTAATTCAATATACGCGAGTTGAATCCGTAAAAATAGTTTTATTTCAATTTTGTTTCGTTGTTTTATTTATTGGGTTAGTATTTTGAATGTAATGTTTAGTTTATTAAGTTTCATTTATATTTCCAAGTTTGATATAACTATTGCATTGTAAGTTTGTTGTTGTTTTATTATATTATTATCTTTCTTATTTTTATTTTGCTGATTCAGGGCTGAGACTGTGCCGTTACCTCACTGCACCGACTGAGCAGCTGTTAGACACTGTTGCAATTTTTGCGAAGAAAAGTGCGACTTTTCCGTGCGAGCTGAATAGAAGCTTGAATTATTGTGTCAGCCCTACAGTGTTTAGTACATATCCAACAATTTGTTAATATCTAAAATAAATTATTTAGATATTAACCTACCCTATTTTATAGCGAACGAAAAGCAATTGATGACATACGAATGACCTTTTCAATCTTAATAGGTGGCATAAAACCGGAATTGGTGCAGGGTACAAGGAAAAAGTTAGATGAATACTATGAAAATATTAACACAGTTTTTATAGAAATTGTATTTTTGCATTTTACAATCATTGCATTATTATAACATAATTATAAAACTTATCACAGTTTATACTAAAAGAGAATAAGACCCAAGAAAATAAATTGATCTTTATGTATCGCAATATTACAAGGCCTCAAAATATATATATTCTAATTCTTTGCTTTAAGGATCACAATTTACTACAATCTTAATTTGACGGTGTACTGATGGTACATACAACTTGTTTTTCTTTTTTGTTTACCTCGGGCGTAACATTTTTGTTACCCATAGCAATTTGTATTTCACTAAACGTCTTTCCTTTAGTTTCAGGTACATACAAATATATTAAAGTACCAACAAATATACACATGGCACTGAAAAACCAGTAAGTTTGAGCTGGACCCAGCGCTGAAGTCATCTGTGCAAAGTACTTGGAAGTTAGGAACAATATCAGTAAAAATGACATAAAGCTTATTGAATAACCAAATGCGCGAGCTGGCCCCTCGAAAAATTCGACTGTAACAACAAGAAGAAGACAGCCGATACCTAGAACAATTAAACATATACACATTAAAAAACAATTAAATGATTTATTAATCTTATATTAGGGATCTGGCATTCGGTATAAATATTAGACAACTAAAAGTGGAATTGCTATGTCGAAAAGCAATGAAAGTAAAAAAAAAAAAAAGTTGAGGCTGTTGAGGCTTGAAAGTTTCGATTTATTGTGCAGGCCTTTGTCAAGTAGAAGTAGTTTGACAGTCGCTGATGACGATAAATATTACTTACCAACATTAAAACAGTATGTAGAAAGTATCAAACATATCATAGGAACGTAATTTAGAAAACCAGACACTACATAGCCTTCTTTAGTGCTGAGCGTAAAAAAGACTCCCAACCCCATCTGGAATAAAAGGTATTGTCAATTAAAAATACCCAAGAACCTGTTAATCAGTATCTTCATTGGTATCAACTGCGATATGCATTGGGATGATTTGACCTTTAGTTCTGAACTATTTTTACGAACGTGTGACATTCTTCAAAAGTCCATAATAACGGAGTCGTATAGTGTTTTCATACAACATAAAATGTTTTAGTTTATTAGTCGGTCTTCAATGTATTTAGAAATATTGATAAAAATATAACACTTGAATTGTGAAAAGCAACAAATTAGAATAATTCGAATGGTATGTACATACAGTTAACTCATTTTTTTTTAATTTTGTGAAAACAATATTTTCTTTCAATAGGAATTAACTTACCATACTGATAAAAAGACCTATTAATGGGTAAATTAACAATGGTCGTCTTCCAACATATCTTGTGAATATAGATACACATAATGCGGCAAATAATTGCACACAACCAACTCCAACTGAAGCGAATTCTGGTTTTATATTGGTCTTACTTGACTCCAAAATGGTTTGCAAATAAAAGCTTACTGCATTATACCCTATAGCGTTCCCGCCACCACAGAGTAAAATACCCAATAATAGCGATTTTAAGAATGCTCTGTCCTTCAATAATGCAATCTTGTCGATTTTAATTTCTTTGCTAGCTTTATAGTCCTCTAGCTCTTGTTTAATAATCTCATCGGAATCCCGTACTTTGGATAGGATGTCTATAGCCTCATCAATGCGACCTTGAGAAAGAATTATTCTTTTTACATAAATACTAACATATTTTTTAACATACATTTTCATGTAATAATCATATTTTATAAAATAATTATACCTTTAGAATGTAAATAAACCGGACTATGTGGAAGAAAAGGCAACGGTAGCGCGGCTATAATGACAAATGCTGCTACAAATGTATTGAATGCTTTGTATGATACAAATGGGCCAATAGACAAAGCCATCACTATACCCGAACATGATAGTACATGAAGAAAAGTACCAAGAGCTCCTCGATGTTCTTTCTGAAAGTTTTTAATTACAATTAATTAGCATTGTTCTTCATTCAGTTCCACATTGTAGGTTTTTGAAAAAAAAATATGAAACAGTACAAGAAAATTAACATTTTAAGAAATCCGTTTGGAAATCCTGTCAATACATAATAAAACATAAGTTTTTAAGGAACGGAAGAAACGTCTTTATAAAAACACAAACATGAATCTGGGCTTATATAATAATAAAGAGATACTGATATATATATATAGTAGAGTATATTGTATATAATCACAATTATTTTTTTTATAAATACTTACAGATGAGATTTCTGACACGTACACCGGAACGACAACGAACATGTAGCAATCAGTGAGTACCATGACCGCACGACAAAATATCAACATCCATACTTCAGTTGCAAATATTAACCAAATAGACACACAAATCCTAGGAATACTAACTAGGATAATACAATACTTTCGACCGATTTTGTCTATTAGAATCCCAGCCAGTAAATTAGCTAAAATAATACATATATATTTATGAATTGTAATTTTGTTAAAGTTAAAGTCAAACATAAAAAAAATTAAAATTATCATAGCTCTATAAACATTTTATGGAAAATTAATATGAGATAAAATAAAATTAATAAATATTTTAATCCGTAAATATTTATATATTTGTAATTGTATTTACACTTTCTTGGTAATTACTATTACACATGTTAACCCGTCTGTACTCGCATGAAATTTTAGGAATTTGATCAACTAATTTCAAACCATTTGAGATACCTACCCTCACTTTTATTTTAAATTATTTAATTGTAAATTTTACCCTTATTTGAGAGCTTTTAATGTTCTCTAAATGTTCCAAGCTCATGAATAAGGATCTCAAATGGGTTTAAAACTAATCGAGACACCTATGAAAAATTTTCGTCAATTCAGCCTGTTAATGTTATATCATAAGAAGTTGTAAAATAATTACTTACTTCCCATGGCGGCCAAATATCCTCCTGATACGATCCATGATCCTGCTTCCTCCGTGATGGGTCCTGATAACGGAGTATCTGTCCCGTTAGTCAGCTTCACAATCATTGGAGATGGCCAGGACAGACTGAGGCCTGTTGTTATTGACCCGATATTTACTAGAAAACATTATATTGCTTTATTTTTCTTACTACGTTGGTGTAGAATTAAATTGGAGTCGCAAGTTTGATTTTATCAGTTTCGCACTTTATTTGTTATCTTTACTAATATTATAAATGCGAGAGTCAGTTTTTCTGTCTGTAAACTTTCACGATTTGGAAAAATTCTATAAAAAAATATAAATATGTATATAAATTTATTTCAAAATGAAGTTTTTGAAAATATATATTAACATGTAAAATTTGATTGAAATATTGAAATATGTATAATATATTAAATACATAAAGTAACACAGTTATTTAAAAAAATATTATAATAATTTTATCAGAATATAAATATATTATAATATTTTTTTTAAATAACTGTGTTATTTTATATATAATATAGTAAATAAATTTTAAATAAAAATATAATATAACGTTGCTTAAAATTAATTAGTAGACCGATGGGACGGTTTAACAGTAGTCGCGGATTAAAATTTCTATCCTTATCGGATTTTGAAATGTTTATTAAAATTTATGAATTAGGTTTCGAGTGACCTGACTTGTGACAACTTTATTAGATAATTTGAAGTGTTGAGTAAAAGATGAGCGATTGAATTTCGCTACGAGGTCATACAATTATTGTCTATTCTTGTGGTTACCTGGGGTCGCCCACACATTAACCGACTTATTATTTCGAATTATAGAAAACTATTTTTTTTTCTCGTTGTTACTCTAATTATTAATTTAAGATTAAATGATAATAAGTGATCAAAATTATCAAATATTTACATATTTATTATTCTCTTATAACTATATATATTATTAATGCAGAATAAAGAAAAAGTAGAATAAAGTTATTTTAGTTTGCTCTCTTTTTTACTAAACAAAGTAAATTTGTGTTCGAGTCACCAGATACAATTGTGATTTTATTAGATGCAGACAATTTTCACAAAACATTATCTAAAATAACGCACTTGGAATTATAATCCTATAACGAACGTCTACATACACTGCAACACTAACAATATACACTTCAACACTAACAACATACACTACAACACTAACAATATACACTACAACACTAACAACATACACTACAACACTAACAACATACACTACAACACTAACAACATACACTAACTACTCCAGATCTGCACCGACTATTTCACTAGTCTTGTCAACAGAGATACTCGCAATACCTCTACGTTCCTTAAATTGAAAATAGTTGTCCGAATTATTGATATTTGATCCACCTTGCAGAACTAGCCACTATCCAATATATTCTGAGCAAATTTCCAATGAGTTATGAATAGGTATATGTTATTTTTTAATAATTTTTAGCTGACACCAAATTATATACATTTTATTAGTTCACAAAGATCTCAATTTCAATTTCTTTACCCATAATTCACTGAATATTTTGTAGTACCATTTGTAACAAATCACATACACTGATAAGCAATAGTGTGTCAAGCCACAAACACTTAGTTTTGAGAAAAACGTGTCTAAAGATTTTACATACATTGTTTGAAATTTTGTTGACAATTTTATATACATTGTTTGAAAAATATCTAACAAGTTCTTTTTATTCTTTTGGAAGTTTGTTTCTTGTCACTCACTGAACCACTGAATGATATTTCTAAATAAAATATCATGTATCGTAACATCTTGACAGTGATAATAATTTGATTGACGATTGTGTTAAAGAATTTAATGTAATGTGTGATAAAAATACATTTCTATGATATTTTTGGACTTAAATGACTTAAAGTGGTTTTGTTTAATGTAGAATATTTGACCCATTATAAGAATATAAAATATCTCCAAAAAATACTTTTTGTGGGTTGACACACTATTGCTTATCTGCATCCAATCGGTGAAATGTTTTATTTTGTTTTTTTTTGTTGCCAGTGAATATGCTCAGTTTTAATTTAAATAATTTGGAAGTGGTTCCAAATGTTTAAATTTGAAGTGATCGTTGTTTTATTACTACCGTATAGAAGCAGAAGTCTTATTAACCAAAAATTTGGCTTAAATATTGTGATAAGGGAGCGCATTTGCTGAAAGGTTAAAAATGACTATAAAATATGTGAAATCTACCAGGATTTAATTTTAGCAATAATAATATTTTGTAATAGCAATTTTGAATTGCAATTTAAAATATTTTGCAATAATCGTTTTATAAACATCTGGTTAAGGTAAAATTATCAGGTATTTAAGGCTAAGAACACATGGACCGATGTTTATCTACGCGCAAGCGGAACGACAAGCGTGGAATACAAGAAATGTGGGTCATATAATATATTATTTATTTGTAGTTGGAGCGCAAGTGTAAAAAAAACCAATAAACTTTCTGCTCATAAGTTCGATTTATGGAAACAACAAAATAAAAATGTTTTTCTTGTAAGAATTTATAATTTATATTAACAAAAAATAGCCCGACTATAAGAGTGCAAAACCATTACAAAAAAATTGTTAAAAAATACTAAAAAAAATATATTAAACTCTTTACCTTATAATCGTAGGAAAATATGGCTAAATTATTATAATATATATTATTAATAACGAAAATCATTTAAAAAAATAAATTTAATGGGAGAGTCAGTGAAAACTTACTAACTTTATCATTGTACTTGTTTGATGTTAACTGATTGACGTACAAGCATTCAAAATAATAAATCATTTCATAAAATGTACAATTACAGCTCTATTGTAGGATTTCTCTATAAATCATATGATATAATTGAAATTTATAAACAATATCCTTACTTTAAATTATACATTTCATGTGTATGAATATGATTTTTATGAATATTTATATTGATGACGTGTTCATTTGTGTGTGTGACACGCAAACACACACAAATGAACACGTCATGCAGAGTAGAACAATATAAGTTATTTATTATGTACATGCAGAAAACATTAAAACATTTATATATTACGCACGATTCGATTCTTCGATATTCAAACTCAGTCTTTTATTTTTATTGCAATTCAAACATAGGCTCTATCTAGACCATAATTTATCCTAAGTGTAATTTTTAATTTCAAAAAGCTATAATTTTATGTTAGAAAATAACTATAAACATGGATATTATAATTAAAAAAATATATAGAATGAAAAATATAACGATGGCAGGGATTCGAACCCGCGATCTCTGGAAAATCGTCCCGTCGTTATACCAACTGAGCAAAACGTATTGCTACTCGTCTCGGTGAATTATACATTCTATGTATGATCGTCTTTATCGGGACCGTGGTGGTACATGTATAATTAAACTGTCTAACATTCACCTCACTTGATAAAGATATTAAGTGAGGAAACGATCCTTTTTCATGGTACGTTGCTTTAGAACTATAATACATAACTTAACTAGAATCCGGCGTGTCTAAGAGTCGCTCCGTGTTTTTTTGCTCTAAATTCGTTCAATGTATTTCTAAATATAAGTAAATATGCGTGTTAAAACCTTAGTGAACATAATTGCTACTTACATTATCGATATATATAATCATTAAAAATATGTTTCACTAAAATACACGGTCTTATATTGTGTAAAATATGGTTATGTCAACTTCGTGACTATCAACTATATGACATATTTGTATTGGAAAATTTACTCATCCACCTACTAGCTATTATTTTCAATTAGTTAAATATTTTGCAAATACGAATGTTTTCCCATTTAATAATATCTATGCTTACCACCGTACTGCTGTTTATTACTCGCCAAAAGTATAGATATGTGAATCCCGTCAACAACTTAGGACAATTTTCACTTTTTACAAACTTCAAACTTATCCGCATATTTATCAGTGTAAATATATTCATAACACTTATCTCAACACTTATAAAATAATTAATCTTATAATCATATAATTACAAATGTTTTTTTAATTACACAAATGTTTTTTTAATGACACAAATGTTTTTTTGACCTTGGGAAAAAGAATTCGATTCTATACAACTGATGTTCATGAAACACTTGACCGTTTAATAAGTATTAGTTACGTATGAATAAAAAGTAAGACGAAATATATTTGCGAATATAAAATATATTCAGATTTCAATTATTCCAATGTTACTTACCCCGTATCCCAGTCAGAAACATATAAGACAATTTGAACATTATTATTTTTAAATTTACAACTAAAAAAATAAAAAAAACATAATTACCAAAGGTACATATGACATATTGTCGTATTAATTGAGGACGCAAATTTATTATCATTTTTCCTTGTTAACCACTGTGGAACGAAAAGTTTAAATACAAAAAAACGAATTTAAAAACTTCTTTTATAAAACACAAAAAAAAATCAACTATTTATCAACAAAAGTAACACTTTTTTTCCGTAGTCAATGGCAAAGTGAACCAACGTTATTGTCTTATTGCCATCCTAAGGGCAAATGATACTAGAACTTGAGAATCTTTTTATCTGACTGCGATTAGCGCTCAGTACCTAGTGTGATGTTGTGAAACGTAAAATTTCATTCGTATCGTTGGCATTGAGGAAGCGTTATGCGACTGTACGGTTTTCTAACAAACAATTATAGATGTTCAGCCACGTGATGTTATGAATATAAAATAGATGGTTTAAAAAATATACTAATTTATGCGACCCCCTAAAATACATGTACGTATTACTATTAATATTGGTAAATATATATCAACGTGTGATAGAAGAGCGTGGAAGGAATTTACATACCTAATTTATGTTTACATATATATCTAAATGTACATGTTTTTATAATTAAACTGCACTTCACTTCTTAATTTACATATAAAGTTGGCAAGATTAATTAACAAAATGTATTCTATTTAATTCGCTAATAGTCCCGTAGCACCTCATCAAAAACGTTTTGTAAGAGATAACTGTGTTTTTTATTACCGTGTCAATATTAACATTCTACAATATTTTTGTTGGAATGATACTATATTTTGAATAAATTGATGGCTTTGTATGTATGACGCTGTAGTGTTTATTGTTGAATTTAATGATGTATGTTTGACGGCCACACGGGCCAACTCTTGTTCTTGAGATGGTTACGAATCAGGATGTATTATTACTATTATACTAGTTTCTATTACTTAAACATTCGTATTTAATTATTAATCTGAAACAACATTCAATTGCTATAAGACATTTATTAATACAATTGTCATAGTATATTTTATTTGTTTATTTAAATTTCATTAAATTAACCTATAAAGCAAGACAATAGGTAGACTTAATTTCTGTTCGCATTATCTTCTAGTTAACTTAGCCATACAATCTGACAATTATACAGTTTATTTATTTGATATACTGAATGAATACTTTAAATAACAAATATACAATACATTAAATTAAACAACACTATGATGAATTTATTCGTCACCAAAGATGTCACATTTTAAATATGGTACTTCGAACTAGTCTCTTAAATTACGTTTTATAAAAAACCTGTTCCTTGGTAGAAGAAGAAAACAGAAAAAATGGGGACTATGCGGTGCAATAAAAACTAAAGAGTTAGAAGAAGTTAGTTTTGCTGTCTATCAAGCAGAGGAATTGGAATTTTCTAACGTTTCTAAAGATAGCATTCTGGAGTAATACGAATGTTAGTTAGTTAAGTTGCAAACGAATTTGAAAAATATGAACATACTTCTATAGATCGTTTGGTATATATCTATTAAGATTATTCCATCTCATATCTAAAATCTTTGCCAACCTTGATAAGAGCAGTTGTAGTACTGTGAAAATTACGAAACCTAGACCGATATTCTTAAGTTTATTACGTTTAGAAGGAAGGAAATGTACTGATTTTACCATATGCTTTTAGAATCAGAATAGAAATGGAAGTATAGATTTGGGAAAAATCGACCATGATGGTATTAGAAAATTTTAGAAGCGATAGAATTACGATGTCAAAGTGAAAGACACTATGTGCATTATTACAAGAAGCAGAAATTGTTATACCATGATCCTATTGATACCGACTTCAACATGGCATTTGAATTAACTGAACTATTTGAGCGCTTTTCAATTTCGCGAACGAAAGGCTAATACCTTATAAAGTGCAGATTCAGCCACACATGGATTCAGCCGCACATACTGTTCTCAACTCTGGCCAGGATTGCCCCAGTATCAGCTTCTATAATTGGACCGCATTCAACTACGAGCTGCTCGAGTTGTTGGGGACCTAGTGCTTTCTTAAAGGCCTGATCCTTTGGTGTTGTGGAGAGATATCGCATGTTTATCGCATATCCCGTACCGTATACGGTACTAATCACAGAAAGTGTTCCGAAGAGCTGTTTAATCTGATCTCTGCCGTCGATATCTACAATCGCACTAAGCGCCAACTAAAATTCTATTCCTATCACCTGGTTGGATGGCGTTCCTCTACATGGGGTTCTTAACGTGTTTCTTACCACCAACCACCGAGAATTGGAATAAACTTCCTTCGGCGGTGTTTCAAGATAGAATCGATTAGTAACTTCAAAACGAGCGCCTACTCCATCCTTAAAGGCTGGCAAAGCTATTGTGATTCCTCGGAAACTGCAAAAGACCGTATTCGGCGGTGATCATTTTACATCAGGTATATTATAAAAAAAATACAAAAATAATAGCTTTTGATATCCTTTTTTTTTTAATTCCGTAAAGTAGTAAAATGGAAGGTAGTTTGAGGAATGCTATGCTATGTATGACAAAGAGGATCGTTAAGGAAAAATACTAATTGACACAAATATCTACAAGATCTTTTACGACTTAGTTCAGTAACGTTACTTAATACTTATTATTCACGTGAATGCACGAATTCAAAGGTTGAGATCAACCCTCCCAGAGGCTGAAGTTTTTTAACTGATGGCGCAAAAAGAACATGTATTAAATTTTACCGAAGAAATATAAATATTTTTAGTAAGATAAAATTCAGTGTTTTCCTCTAATTAACTTTTCATTTAACCCGGACAACTGACAACTATCATCACTATTAATTTCATTTATAATTAACATATATCTACTAAACATATGCACTGGCCTCTCTGCTTTTCTTTTCGTTTCTCTAATAATTTTAAAGTTATAAGTTTCTGTTTAAGAAACTTATTTGTAAGTTAAGTTAAGAATACTTTCTCTTTATACAAAAAAATATATTATGCATTATTGTAGTATATTTAGTATGTGTTTTGCATAATGTTTGGTAAACGTTTACAAGTCTGTGATTTTGTATTTAGTGTTAATTAAATATGTATTATATGTTTTGGTTTTGTAATGTATTTAATCGTTAATATTTAATATAAGCTTATTGAAGTGAAACTTCTTTATCGGGGTTAGAAAAAAAAATAGTGTAACATTTTTTCGTTACGCGTCACATTTTTCCGTTACGCGCCATCTTTTTGAAGTGAAACTTCTTTATCGACAGATGGATAAAATTTTATAGCAATGTCAAAAAATTATGACGTTTTTCCGTTACGCGCCATCTTTATTTCTAAGTCACATTTTTCCGTTACGCGCCATATTTGAAGTGAAACTTTTTTATCGACGCATGGGAGAAATTTTATAGCAATGTCAAAAAATTGTAACGTTTTTCTGTTACGCGCCATCTTTATTTTTGCTTAAACTTTATCTAATTTAGCTTAATTAACTATTCCTGGAAAGTTGTAACTAGTGAATCATTTTTCAAAAAATTATGTCATAAAGAAGTTTCACTTCTTACATGTGTACACTAATACACACACACATATTTCTAAATTATTAATAATCTAATATTCTTGTTTTGTTCCATGGTTTTTTTGCCATGTCATGTCATTTGATGGCAGTCGAGCACCGTAGCACCTGATAGTGAGAAGTGATATAACCTGTTGCAGTCGGAGCATTCGGCTCTCACAATTACCATATGGTATTTAGCTGTAATAGCTATAGTACTTCCAATTAGCTATAATAGGTACTTATATTATTGTCGATCTTATCTGTGAGAGGGCGGCACTATACCAGTCTAGCCAGCATATGTACAAGTGCCAGTCAAGTGACTACATCTATCACTCGAATACTCCACTTCTGTTTGTTGTTTTATTTGAATAGTAGATCATGCTTTTAAGAGACAGCCGACGATTGCACCATTTCTATGAAGTTTTCAAAAATACAGAAATATTACATACCTATACATATTATATTTACTATACATATATTAAGTACTATATTTCAATAAAAAAAATATTACTTGATAAAAAATACACTTCTATTCTTTCCATTAGACAAGATAAGATAGTCCCTTACATGTTTAGATATCTGACTTATCTGGATATGTCAAAAAAACTCTATGATATCTGAACATAATCAGTTTGTATACGTAGATTCACACAAGTATGAAAGTAACAATTTAAATAATGTAATAATCGAAACGCATATTATGCAACTCAAATTTCAAATGGGAAAAAATACAAATACAATAACTAAAAAGTTTAAGTCAAAGAAAGAAGTAGAAGTATTAATTAGTGTTCAGTATAAATAGTGAATTGTATGTATGTATGTTGATTTGTAACGAATAAAAAGTTCGAGCGATCTTAATTAATTTGAAAACTAAACTTCCTATTTATATCTATCTGATTTGATGTAATATTTTGTAATTACTAACTGTATCTCAAGTAGTGAATTATCAATATAAATATTACATAAAAAATGCCTAAATATATATTTTTTATACTTAATGTTAATTGTTTTTTATGTCTTTTTAGCTCTTATATTTATTTTTGAAAGAATATCTTGTTCTAGTTTAAAAATTAATTGTTACATAACGATGCCATGACATGACATAAATTATAATATTAGTTGCTTCAAGCATACAAATGGCACCTTTAGTATGTTAAGAGAACGTTAGAGCTCACTTATTTATTTAAACTAAGGTTGACGTTCATGTGGATTGCAGTAAATTATGCCAAAAAGTGTTGCAGATTTTAAAATGATCAGCTAAAAGTAAATTTACGAAGAATCTTGTAAATTAAACAAACTATCTTGTAGTTTACATACATACATACATATTATAATTTACAAGTAATTATTAGTTTTGAATTATAATAGGTGTAACTTAACAATGCTACTAGAAACATCCTAGATAGATAGATCAATTGTTAGTCTTATTATTGCCAATTGTTTAAATTATCATAAGTACCTGCCATAAAAGATAATAAGTTAATGTTTACAGAGACAATATATGTGATACGTTTTGTCTAAGAAATTATTTTATTAACGGTGATTATAATTATACTTCATTATGTTATGTGCTATAAATGAGATATTACATCCTAATACTTTGTGGAATATCGTATATATATATATATATATGTGTCTGCTTTGACTGCATTGACGTAAGTATGTATCTGACGTAATTATATAAGAATTACACGCGTATTGTTCACGCAGAGAGGCAGGCAACTCCCTGTCAAATATATCAGTAAAACCACAGGAGGACCATATATAATTTAAAATACCCCTTAAAATAAATAGTTTTTTTTAATACAAAATAAACATAATAAGTATAATTTTATTATTGGGGTTGACCTCTTGCTAAAATCAGAGCTTGCATCCTTAGTTGCATTCTTTCGATGATATTTTTGATCATATCTTGCCGAATACGTGTCCATTCGTCTGCTTTGACACTTTTTCTGTTCTCTTATATTTTGTGGCTCCCTGCAGTTCTCTAGCTGCATAAATAACGTAACGTGTAATCACTGACTAAATAGTAAATACTACATTTGGTTGTCATGAAGTGGGCGAAATTGTTAAAATAATCTAAAAATAAAAAATAACCATCAATTAACCCTTGAGGAACACCCAAGTTTATTAATGGAACGGAACGGAACCCGTTTCAGTGGACAACCTAACATTCATCAATCTAAGCTGGCTGTATAATTTGGCTTGGATATGTATTATTTGGTTTAAATTAAAATATAACAGCTTAATTTTCTCAAAAAAAAAAACTGAATGATGGGAGGTAGTATGGAAAGTCGTATTTAATTAGAAGAATTATTTTTACAGCCAGATTTGAAAATCGATATTACCTTATTATATATCATTATTGATGGGAAGGAATCGCTATCTATACTTTGATTGAAAATGCCTAGTACAGGAAGAATAGTATCCAAAATGATAATAAGAACTTTAATAATTGTCCCATAAGTCCAATTTATTTCTAAAACTTTTTAATAATTTTGAAATTGTTTGAATTAATCAAAACATTCCACATTATGTTCTGTAAGAAGAATATTTCTTTTAATAGTTTTATTTTATTGTAAAGATTCCGTAGTTAATGCTGAGCATTAAAAACAACACTGCCATGTTATACTTACAATTAATTTAATATATTTTGTTTCAATATTAAAATGAATTTAAAACAAAATATTATAAATGGTTTGGAATGGTTTTAAGATTATTTTATTTTAAATAACATCTGATTTTAAAAAGTACAGTTTAACCAAACCTATCGAGAGCTAAATTTATTTAATATTTCTGAAGATTATAAGAAGCTTAGTTAGCTCTTTGTCTACATATTATTTGTTCTGTTAGACTAAGTATCACTTATATACAGAAATAGATATCAGATAAGATAATAACATACTTATAGGACTTAAGACGATCTTGATGGGATATCTTTTTATTAGGTTCTTCGAATTTGGCAAAGAAAAGTATTTACATTAGCGAATACTATAGCAATATAGCATCCTTCTAATAAAGTGGTTTTAATTTATGTTGTAACATACCTTATTAGATAGTAAATAATAAATGATGCCAATGTGATGCCATGTACGATTTAAAAAGATTTTTCTTTTACCTCAGAATCTTAAAAATGTAAATATTATAATAGCGATAATAACAAATATTTTTTTATTGTACACCCAGATCAACAGTTACAAAAAGCAATTGGAATTTGAAACGGGGAGAAGAGTTATGTGAGCTACTCAGAAACTCAAATGAAAGCAAGTTGAAAGGAGTGGAAGAGTTGAATATTACACAGTATACTAAATATTTGAATATTCCAGCCAAAATCAATCGGAAGTCAACTGATTTTTTTACTGAATTATGATTTGCAGATAGTTTTTGCTGGTTGAGGAAAAACAAATACACTTAATTTTTTTAAAGTGGTCGATTGTAGTTAAAGACTTAACGATATATTAAAGTAGGCTGTCGATTCAATAAGCGCAAAAAATAAATTTAAAATACCCCGCATTTCAAAAAGATCTCTAAAACGAATAAAAATAATATTGTTATGTACTTATTTACTTACTTACTATATCGTTGCGCAGGGGAACCGTTGTACGTTGATGATGTTGTCTATTTTACGAAATTAAAAGGGCTTTTTTATTTGCTATTAGTAACTTACTGGCATTTTAATTTGTTCCTGTATTAAGCGGTCTCCCGTATCAATACATCCTCAATATCTTGGAATACATTGTTTCTATTTGACCAATCATAGCTAAGAACCATCTCAAGAACCAGGCTTTTGATTTAAAAAAAACGCAATCAAATCCGTCCACGCGTTTGGCTGTTGTACAGCCACAGACAGACACACAGATAAACTTATATTACCCCTCTTTTTGGGTCGGGTTTAAAAATATAGAAAATTAGGTACACATTCAGAACAACAATCTGTGGATCAAAATAAAACTATTTATTACAGATCACAGTAACTTATTAAAATAAAAAAAAAAATCTAACCCAACTTTTTAAATATTTTGTAGTAACCGTGTTCACGGGAACACGAGATATTTTGTTTTTAATGTAAGTACTCCTGAAATTTTACTTTTGCTAGTGTTTACGTAATTAATACATTTAAAAAAAACTCTAGGTTTTTTGTTTTTTTTTTAAATGCGCCTAAATTCGTTATAAAACCATTGCAACATCAACATAAGCGATAAGGGCGGAAAATATGTTTTAAAACACATTAACTACTTTATTTAGAACTATAATGATATTATAATTTAACCTTCTTTTTAAAATAAATTTTATGTATTGTATCATTTACATTAATAAACAACAATTAGATTATAGTTCTTTAGTCCATGACATTATTTGATATGAGAGAGTTCTAAATTAGTAAGTAGTTATATGAGTTCTAAATTAGTAAGTAGTTATACAGTAAAATAAACCTACTTTATAATTATTAGAAAGTCCATAATATTAATATGTTCTTGGCACCAGTGACGTCATTATACATCAAGTTCACTTTATAATCAACTGATAAACAAACAATTTCAAATTAAGAACTGTGTCATTTACCTATTTATTAAAAAGGATATAATTGCATTTCAATAAATATAATAAAATTATTAAATATTGGGAAAACTACTTTTGTGACCATTTATTGACTTTAATTTGTAATTTAGATCATCTTTTATTTAGTAGGTAATTAATGAGTGATATACTGTTAGTTGACGAAATTGTGTTCATTTTGAGTTTATAATTTATAATAGCTAAAAACTTAATATAATTAGGTATATCACTGATGCACTTTTTTCAGAAACTTACTATCAAGAATAAGAACAGGTATACAAAATTACATCTCACGTTATCACTTATTGGAATACTAAAAGCAATGCTACTCCTAAGAAAACACGTGTTTGCACACATGTTTATTTATTTATTTAAATAGGAAGCCAACGTGATATACAACATTACCTTAAATATAAAGACGAATTATACATAGATTATAATATAATATATCTACATTTAGAGGCTAACTGAGCTATATAATACATAGATATAGTTACAAATTGCTCTAATTAACAAAAATAACAATAAAAAGTATTTTAAGAATATGCTTTCTTGCGTGGGTCGACTCCCCCCCACTCTATGGACTGACGACTTAGCAAGGGTTGCAGGGCGCCATTGGACGCAGACCACACAAAACCGTCCTTATTGGAGGTGCATAAGGGAGGCTTATGTCCAGCAGTGGATGTGGGCTACTGATGATGATGATTTCATAATGAAGTCAATTGACATCTAATAGCCGTTATGTATTAGTGAATGTGATGATAAACCACATATACGTTAGTAATCCTCATGGATATACACCTTCATCAAGGGGATGATGGAGGTGGTTATGTGAGACTCCTACTCAATAAACCTGACGGTTGCCGCCGCCGTCATAATGAGACACCACGGGATCGCTTTCGCACTCACCGCGATGCCCCGAAATGATCCACGAAGAGCCCACCTGCGAGGAGCACCCATCCCTTTTTCGCAGGCTTCCAATAATATGGAGGGATCCTCTTCCCCCCACCCCAGCCTGCCTCTGAAGGGGGCCGAGATCCCCTTCTGGTCGGACTCGGTCTCAGGGAATCAGGTGGGCTCAAACAGGTTAACGGGTACATACTCAATGGCCTTCAAATGCATCTTCTGATTATGAAAACTATATCCTCTAACCTAGTTTTATCCCCGACTCCAATAGTTTGACGTGTGTATCTTAGTGTCTATCTGAGACATTCTAGCAGCCAAATAAGTGGACGGATTTGATTGCGGTTCTGTGAAATCTGGTCCGTCGGATGGTTCTTAGCTATGCTTGGTCCAAATAGAAGCAGTTGTGTTAGCAGTATAAATTTATATAACTGTGATTTGATGCCTACCGTTCATTTAAAGTAGTTTAGTTCAGTGTTGCCAACTATAAATATGTTGAAGTTGGCAACACTACAATATTTAAAAGACCAGTTACAGAATTGGACAAGACAGTCGGTGCTCAGCTGTCGAGCAGAGAGCCTTGAAGATTGGATCTTTGTCAAATACGAGTGTTATTAATAAAAGTTGTTCTTAAAAATATATTGGTGTAAACCATAATATTGAAGTAATTATGTCTTTTGATAAAAATAATTATTGTGTTTTACTTCTGACGCTATCCCATTAGTTGTCTCCAAGATATTAAGCTTTTATTAGCGCGGGTTCTTATGCAATATTGAAAAGCAGAAAAAAAAATTAAAATTAAAAAATTATCGATACAAAAAACCTTTAAAAAGGATAAAAATAATACTTATTGAAGTCTTTACGACGGGGGACCGCTTATTACAGAAAGAAATCAAAATAAATGTTACCAAATAAAGAAATAACAATATCGAATCGTATAGTCTAAGTCTACATTCATTAGCTCCGAAACTTGGTAAAATAGACCCCATGTGCACGTACGTACAACAGTCCCCCGACGTAACGTCTTCAATAAGTATATAATAATTTTATTTTTATTTCTTCTAGAAGTCTTTTTATATCGGTTTTTTTTTTAATTTTAGGAAACCAGATGAAGCCATTTTGATAAATTTAAGAAACGTTGCCTGTTATGATTCAAGCGTTCCTGTATCTTTAGCTTTAGTGATGTTGTGGAATAGGTAAAGCTAAACAATCCTTTTTAAGCAAAAGTGCTTATATGTTTTACATTCTTTAACATTTTTTAACATACCGTACCGTTGGTAGAGTGGTGAGTGAGAATGAGTAGTATAATGAGGCTCGTGTTCGATTCCCGGCAGGGAACACACGGTTAACCATATTGTATTGTCAAATAGAATGATTTTATAAAAATTCGGAATCTTCGACGCAAATAAGATAAAAATTGCGACAACTATAAACTTGAACATAGAAAAGAACATCTAAGTGTTATATAATTTTATTATCCTAAATTATTTTATTGTACTTGCCTAAATTATAATCTAGAATGTTAGATAAAAAAGGTAAATAAAAACTGCAAATAGTTCAAGTAAACATAATTACTTCAATATTATGGTATTAAATCATTCCTTTTCCATCACATGTTAATTTAACCTTGTCTTAAAAAATAAATAGTATCTTGTAGGAAATAAATATGTGTATTAAATTGTATTTATTTATTTTCCACAAAGAACACAACGAAGATTTTTTATTAAGTATTGAGTAGGAAAAGGCAATAAACCTAACCATGAAAGAAACATTATCCTCAATTGCTATATTTTATATAAAGCCATTTTCTAATAATTATAGTAAGAAGTCAAAGTATGAATTATCAAATAATTGTTTAAAAATAAGAAATAATTTTAACACAGCCCGTTTTCAACACAAATGACCAGTTAATTTTTTGATTAAATGAATATTGGTTTTTTCTTTTTTTTTTAGTTTAAACTGCTGTTCTAATATTCATATATACTTAGTCTGGCCATATATACTGTTATTAAAAATAAAAAAATATTACATTTGAATTTGGAATCATCCATTTTTATAAGATTGTTCATTGTTTCTCATTTTGGAGCAAACATTGTACAATATTTTATGATATTAAAATGGAGTGGGGTGATGAACAGAACAAAATCGCTTTGATTGCATCACTCAAAGTGGGTAAGGAGCTAAATGCAATTTTTAAAACTCTCCATATACTTGCTATTAGTCAAATGTTTGTGTACTTTCTCTGTTTGTGACAGAAAAAGATCTGGCCGTCCACGTAGTGTTGGTACGAAAAAAGGGAAAGAATTCGAAGAAATCCTGTCCGAAAGCAAAATATTTTATCTTGGGAAATGAAGAACCATGCATGTAGGACCTAGAACCATGTTGTGTATTTTAAGAGATGACTGAGGACTTGCAGCCTTCCGCCGGGGCGTCACGGTGAGTGCGAAAGCGATCCTGTTGGTGTCCCATTGCAGCGATGAGGGCAGCCGTTGGTTTTTTACTGGGGTGCCTTAAAAATGGTAGCGTTTCCTATGCTGCCGGGTGCCTTACATATCGCCAGGCCATCGCCTTCCTCTCCTGGGTGACGATGCGGAAACGCATTTTTCCAGCGATAAAAAAAATTAAAATAAAAAAAAAGGACTTGCAGCCTATTAGAGAGGTATCAAAACATCGGCACAAGTGTATCAAGATGTCATTCTTGAGAATTTAATTAAGCCCCTTAATAACACCATGTTCAATAACCAAGTATGGTCCTTCCAGCGGCACCGGGTCATAAAGCTCGGTCTACGCAATCTTAGTTGGAAGTGAACGTCTCGGACTTCATCAGTGCTAAAGACTAGCCGTCGTCTAGTCCTAATCATAATCCACTGGATTATGATTTATGGTTGGTTAAAGAGAGTACAGCTTTTTCTAAACGCCATGATAATTTGAAGTCCCTAAAATAATCCATACGATTGGCAGTGAAGAATTTCCCCATGAAAAGAGCGCTTGATTAATTGGATAACTATCCTCAACGTTTAAAAGACTGTATTGCAATGGAAACCACGTCGATTAAGCTTTTTATATTTTTAGTTGTTTTATATTTGTGTATTAAAGTAACACACTGTAGAAGTATTTTTTTTCTTTTTTATTTTTGAGTTTTTAACAATAACTTTTTGGCATTTTTCTGGTAAAAACATTATGCAATCAGTAGATGTGGACTATAAGTTAGATGCATCAAAATTTCCTGATCAAGCCCACTGGTCTGAATAATTGTCTGGCCAGATTGGAACAGTGCATGTGATATTGTAAAATGTAGCGTTTTTTTCTGATTATTGGTTCTCTTTCCAAATTCCAAACGCAATTAGTTTCGACTCACTTAACAAATGTTACATATTTTTAATATTTGTTATATATTTTTAATAATCTTTGGACTGTCACCTTTCAAACTTACTATGTTTTACCTTTATAGACATAGTCTTAACAGAATTATTCTAATCTAAGGCCATCTACAGGGAAAAACGCCACTAACTTTTTCCTTGATAAGATAATAGTATAAAATAATAATATGTTTGCACTCACCGTGAAGTACGCCGTTAATTTTATAGACAAAAGAAGAACAAAAACTATTTGCAGCCCGGTTCATTATTAAGAGGTATAACGAAATAAAACACAGCTATATGTAATTATCACAGATATACATATAAATAATCCCATAACTTAATATAATTATAAGACATTGACAATACAAAAGTGATAACAGTTTATAACAAATGTCGAATAGCAGTAAAATATTCATGACTCAATCTGAGCATATAGAATATATTCAAATATATAAGTAATTGAGTGGAACACACACTGAATACAATTAGGTACTATATTACATAACATACCTTTGTATACACGAATAAACTTGTAACAATATGTTCAATTTTAACGAGCATCTATAAACATTTAAGCTTATTAGGCTTACATAAATCTACACTAACAGAAAATAAATAAGCTCTTCTTGTCTAAGAAAGAAATTGAAATGCCTGTTTTTTTCCTAGTATATTATTAAATATCTAACAACTACTATAGAATGAAGATGGTTTTCATTATTTGAAAGCTAGCTTAAAGGCCATCCTACGTGCTTCAGTGAAAGTTGCTAAAGTAAAAAATTTACATAAAATGAGGCTTACGCAAATGTAGTTAGTTGTATATCAGTTTACAAGATGGCGGTACAGTGCAAAATAGATAGCGATATATAGTTCTATTTTTTAAAACAACGTGAAGAACCGTAGGCTTTTATATATATAATAAATTTACTATCTTTGATAGTTAATTAATATAAAAGAAAACTTCTCATATCTCTGCTGACTAAATCATCATGTCGGGGGTTTTTTAATATTTTTAAATTCATAACTGATTCGTCAATTTCTTAGGTGAGATCTACAATTATGTTTTTGGGAACCCTAATATAAAATCTCTTAATTAGTGTTTGGTTTGCTACAATGTAGATATACACGTAAATATATAAATATATTATGAGTAATAATTAGCGCCCAAAAAGTTATAGCTTGTATATTTCTTTCAGTGTGTGCCATCAGTTAAAATTAGGAAACGTTCCTAAGAGCTTAAGATATCCTGTATACCCAAACTAAATTTATGAGCTAAACTAACTAATAACTAAGACAACGTTTTTTCTAAATGATAGATCTGATCTTTAAGCAACAGTTGTATTTAGTTTGTTTCGGAAATCTAATAGGTAAATTTATAATATGCCTTATAACTTAACTACAACTGAGCTAATATATTATTGTTGGCGACAATTAATAGTATTAATGTTGATACGTTATGCATTGTTTAATTATTTTTATATAACACATATTGTAGAACAGATTAACTTCAGAAAAATTATAAACATTTGTCGCACTCGCTACAGAGCATTCTATTGTGCACCATTAAGAAAGAAAGAGATAGCATTCGGTGGCTATCTCTTTCAATTCCGTCATGACATTCCTCTCGAGAATCTGAAATTATCATAATTAAATTAGGTTTACCTTATTATTATTAACGAAACGAGTAAATAAGTATGTGACATCAAGTATGAGTGAGGGATAGCTTAAGAAATAATAGACTTATTGGGTAAAATATAATGTGTACATTTCTTGTATTTTTACCATTTAACTTCTCATAACTTTTAATTTCGTGTAATATTTAGTGGTTATTATATATGTATGTAAAGGTAATTGTTTTACCCTTTTAAAGATGTTATTGTTGTATACGTGCATATGATGACGATAAAGATATGTTAAGCTCAGTCACAAGGGCATAGTTAAAAATAAACAAAAACACGTTACTATTCAGCGGCTCTCTTTACTGTAAATCCGGCTGCCTATAAACCTCTAGTATAGGGCTATGCGCACCATTCGCTCGGATCGCCACAGCAAGATTGAAGAAAGGGAATAATCGTAGAAGAGCTCTGAATAGGAACAGTGTTATGATCTTATCGTAGAAAAGCCCACATATTGCAAGGGATTATCGTAGAAGAGCCCTATTAACGTTACGGGAGCCCTATTAACGTTACTGGGTTTACTGAATGTTTGTACCTTCTCATTTTAATTACCCCTCTGAGTCGAGACCCTTTTATTCTTTGAGAGACGGATCACCGGCACCCGTTAGGAGTGATCATTGGTCCCCCGTCGTTGACGTAACTCCTGCGGACAGGGTCCGTTTCGCCTACAAGCAGAAGGGTGCGGTAGTTGAGGTCGAATATAGCGACCCCAGCGTAACGCCGCTCCGGTCTTTTCAGACCGCAGACCCCCGACCATGACAATTATAAACCTTTAAATTATAGGAATGATATACTATATAATGGAAAACCTATGGAAACTTAACTAATAAAATAAATATATATTTTGATGATTGATTGAAAAATCAAATAAAAAAATCAAAACAGCAAAAAAAAAGACACGTTGGTTCTATTGGAGCCCAAAAAAACATTTATTTTATTTTAACTATTTATTTTTAAAGTGAATGCATAATAAAATATTCTGTAATTACTTAAAGCGTCTAAATGAAGCAGTTATTAAAATCAACCAAAAAAAATTACGTTTATTCGAATTGGAAGGCAATCTTAAATATTATATTTATTTTATTTAAATTGTTTATTTTTGAAGTTAATATATAACAAGATAATTTGGGAATATTTAAAGCTCTACCTGTTGTTAAAATTGTCGCTGTTGTTAAAATCTAGAAACGAAAATTGTATTTGTTCTATATATATACATACTCTCAAATATTTATTTTTGTTTGTTCTTTTCATGTTGTTATAACAGCAACAGAAATCTATCATAGTCTCAGTAACAACCTTTTTCCTTCTAGGTACGGAAATCTAAAAATATCTTGAGCAATGAATTAATTAAAAAAAATATCAGACGATCCCACATATGTATATGTAAGGAATAAAAATAAAATCCAAAAAAAATCTTTTCGTTTTGTAAAATCGTTTCGTCGGACATTTAACAACCTCCGACACTAAAGACATTTAATTTCAGATGCCTCTCTATTATAAGTAAGAAAAGTGTGTGTAATGTGCTTATCATAACTTCTTAATCATAACTCAAAAAATATTATAAATTGTTTAACACAAACAGCACTGAATTCCGGATAACTGTAACCAGTAAAGAAGCAATGAAATTATATCACGGAGTTTACTTTGACCTTATCACGTCTTTGGTATTATTTTAAGTAAACATTGAAGTGATAACCAGAAAAACAATATTGACGCGCAGAAATGAGTTTATTTAAATATCTTATTATAATATTTATTCAAAGATGCACCTATAAACTATATAAATAACAAAAATTGTTTTAGATATATTTAAAAAAAACGAAGTAACAAAAAAATGAAGCAAAATATTTTTATGAGTATTTTTTTTATTTCAGGAAGACCTACATCTCGTCTTTCCGTGAACACGATTGCTGTAGGACATTTGAAACGTCGGGTTAAATTTAAAAAATAAATTAAATTTTAATGAAAAATATAAATCAAATGGATATATAATTATAAAAATTCCCTTCTGTATTCGCATCATGATATTTTTTGGACATTATATTTTGGAGATTATTATATAAATATAGGCTTTAAATTATAAGCTATTTAATAAATGCCATAAGCCATCCCAAAACGGAAAACAATAAGCGAGAGGACAGATTGGCATAATAAACCCATTTAAATATATTCTAGTTTTTAAATACCTATATCTATTTCTTAATATGCTCTGCTATTTGCTGATGATTAAAAAGTTACATAGATAAAAGTTGTCCATTTATGGAAACGGCTGGATGCTAATTTAAGCGAGTTTGGTAATAGAAAATAGCAATAGGGAATATGCATAAAATTTAAAATGATCTCAAATATTTTTTTCCTTTATTTACTAATTATTTAAGGCCATAAAATAATTTGTGAAAAGTGTAAATTAAGAGAGCGAAATTCAAACTTCCAAAACGCGCCACCATTGGTCGAAAGGAAAAGTGACGTCATTTGACATGCCATTCAAATTATCGGCGTCGAGGTTCATACTGTGATATTAGTGTTTCTGAGAAAAAATAATTATTTTAAAGAAAAATGTCGTGCTTAAAAGTTTTATTAAATGATACGATTGTTTAGGTAATCTTAAAAACATTTTCTCAATAATCAAACAACTGTAACAAAACAACTAATTTTTTTTTTAATAGCAGTTAGCATGCATGCACTACACATTACATTTTTAAAATGTTTCTTCCTCTGAATCATTTTCCACTTTACATCTTTGACTCGGATAATTTCAGATTATTTTCAGCAGGTATATGTACATTGACACCTTTACTTCTATATTTCGGTTTAATATTGGCTTGCATAGCTTAGTCACTCTGTAATTTATCTTCAATATGCGAAAAGCAAAACTCTGCCTTATGATCATAACAATAGGAGAAGTACTCAGTCCCCGTTGATTAATATTACAGACATTTGTATTGGCAGTAATAGGACTTACTTAGTGATCACTTCTTTGAGAAGCTTCACCATTTTTTGAAACATTACTACGTTACAACCTGTGTCAAACTTTGTCTTTTGACTACCGACATTTACATTCTCTCAGCCGGTGTTTTTGACAAAAAATATATGAGATACAACTCCTTTCTTCAAACTTAGATTACATTTTCTCCTTGCCTTGTTTCGTTATATAATATTCAATATAATTTGCTGTATATTCCTTAACCTGAAATAAATCGACAACCATGAAAAAACTACAAACCAAAAAAAATAGGGATTTTATAGAAAGTTATTCGATACATTTGTAAACTTGGTTAGGTTTATTTTAAACCAAATTTTCTAATGTTCAATAGCTGATAGAAAAATAACATCTTACTAATTTACGCTAAGCTGAATATAAATAAAGTATACTCACGTTAAATTGGTCTTAAAACAATAAAAACACGATTTAGGACATAATATATTACCCCTTTTAATTAACATACACCAATGTTTTTGTATTTTGGCATCTCGTGTAATACAAAAAAACACTTTGTCGGGTGTATGAAGAAACTAAAAAGCTTAGAGTAAACATTCCCTGGACGTGTCATTTGACGTCACGCAAAGCGCGTGCAAAATAACGCCGTTTGAACGGCTCAAATTTATTCAATGTTTTTTGGCCGTGAAACTTTGTTTTGTCTTAATAAGGTTTTATTGAAAAAGATTTGAATGAATTTCTTGTATCCTTATACATTCTATTTTTCAGATTACAACTAAAATAGAGACAGTATTAATAGATTTAGCGGTGTCTAAGAAAATGAAACCTTAATTTTTTTTATAATAATAATAATAATAAAAAATAAAACATAAATCTTTGGTTAACATTTTATTTTAAACAACGTTGTGATAAGCCCGAAGGAATTGAAATCGACTTAATGTTGTTTATATCATTTTGGCATTCACTTTAGTCCATCAGATAATATATGATCAATACTTTGAAAGGTTTAGGAAAAAGGGAATAGATATTGCAAAATTAAGTACAAAGTCAGTTTAAGCATGTGTAAAAAATACTACCCCATCCTATTACAAAGACCTTTTTTGCCTCTTGCATTACATTTTCAAGTTCTGTTTCAGAATTAAGACAAACAAAGAAATTAGGATTCTAGATAGATACGAAAGTTGAATGACCATGACATTTACCAAAATTTGGAAAAAGTACGTTTATATTTATAATCGCCACGATATAATAGATATTTTTTCAAATGTCAAGTTAAAAAAAAAAACTATATTTTAAAGAAACTAAAAATGTAAGAAAATATTTTTTTCGTTCATATGAGTTTACTTTTTAAATATTTTCCAATGTATATAGATATATAGATTTCTCCAAATACTCTTATAATTAATATATTATGTATTGAAATGAGAATGGGCAATAAAAACGAAATCATTCCTATAGCTTCTCCTATTTTAAACCTAAAAGAGGGGTGTATCTGTGTGTCTGCCTGTGGCTTCGTAGCAGCCAAACGAGTGGAGGTAATTGATTAAAGTTTTTTTAAACGAAACCTAAGCAAGTGAAAATCTGTGTGTTCGTAGGTTTATTTAGTACAATATAGAAATCAGTAAAATAACTTTAAAAACCAGAAAGAAAATATTAAAAAAACCCTCCGACACTAAAAGGCCCCTAAAAAGGATTAAAATCATATAATTATGTTCTTATTGAAGTCGTTGAGTCTTATGAGCTTTATATAAATATGCATGAAAAGCCAGTTCCTTCAGCAAATAGTACGTTTTATTGTAAAAAAATATATAAATAATATCAAGAATAGTAACATCATTTGTAAATACATTAGAAATAACAAGTTTAATACTTTTTAAGTAGATTCTCAAGTATTATTTTATTAAAAAAAAATTATATAAATAAAATTAATGTCCATTTTACCTAAAACTTGCTAAAACGTGACTTTGTTCTATTTTAAAATTGAATACTTTTCTCTCTCAACGCATCCTGAATCTCATTGAAAGTTTTTCCCTTCGTTTCGGGTAAGAAAAGTGCGATTAGAATAAGAATTATTAAACACGTGACGCTAAAAAACCAATAAGTTCCATCCGGCCCAAGCACCGTAGTCATTTCTACAAAGTATTTTAGGGTTAAGAACGTAGCTAGTGTTGCCACTATCATGCTGACTGAATAACCAATCGCCCGGGAGGGTCCGTCGAATAGTTCTGCGGTTACCAACCAGAGTAGGGTGCCGATACCTGAAATTTAATTTGTAACATATTTTATTCTTTGTAGAAGCAAAACAATATCCCAAAATATGTAGAAATAATAAGGCTACATACCAACACTATAGCAGAGTATGACGAGAATCATGGATATTAGAGGCAAGTAGTTCATGAAGCCAGATATGATGTAACCGTCGGCTTCACTAATCTTGAAGAAGGTTCCAAGACCCAACTGTAATAGTGAAACATTTTTAAGACTAGAATCAAGTATCTAGAATAAACTGATATGTGATTGGAGTTAGATATATTTTTGAGTTGTTAGGAGAAAATGCAAGACTTTTAATTTTGATAGAGGCTTTAAATTTTAAACATTTTAATAGTAAAATATGAAAATATATTGGTTACTTTAAGTAATATAATACGTATAAAACACGTATGTAGTAACATAATACGTATATTAGGAATATAATTTCAATAAAACAAATCTACTGGCAATTATCTAATTTTCTTTTGAGAGTGCTTCGCAACTATCTACAGAAAACAAAAACGATAACCGATCTGAATTTTGTTCTTTAATTAAGATGGTGACAGTTTTTATCACTTCCAATGTTATTTTTAAATAAAAATTTAATAATAAGATGATTTTAATTAACAAACAATTATTTGTGTGTTCATGTTTTGATCGATTTGGCAGACATTTCTGCGGGTTATAATTGATATTATATCGTAGATATTTGCAAAACTCTTTTTAAAAAAAAAACAATTTTAATAAGTTAACAAAATCTGTGAGAAGCTACATTTATTATAATTGAATTTCATTTAAAAAAAATAAAAAAAATGAGCCTCTACACTGAATGTTGATAACATTGGAAATTTATTGAAATCTAAAATAGAAGTTCGTTTCCACAAGTATTAAAATGAAAAATAATCTTACCATACCGAATATCATTCCAATAAGCGAGTAAATTAAAATCGGTCTTCTTCCGAATTTATTCGTAATCAAAGTGGTACCAAAAGAAGAAAATAACTGAATACAACCAATAATTACTGACGCAATTTCTGGGCTCACGCTCGTCTGTGTTGATTCTAAAATCGTCTGTAAGTAATTGGACACTGCCATATAACCTGTCAAAATTGATCCAGTGCAGACTAAAATACCTAACGACAGTGATTTCAAAAACAATTTATTTTTAATTAAAGCTATTTTATCGATTTTATTTTCTTTGCTTTCTTCATATTCCTCCATTTCTTGTTTGACTATCATATCTGAGTCTCGTATTTTGGATAGGACTTCAATAGCTTGGTTCTTATGTCCTGAAATAGTACATGGAACCTTTTATGTATAACTTAGTTTACCTTCGTATTTACATATTGCTTCAAAGTTATATCAATTTTTAATTGTAATACCTGTATACAATGTTATATATTTTTTAGTTCTACTAGATAACAGTGGACGATATGACTATGTTTATTTTTCTTAAACTAAAATTAATAAATAACAAACATTGTGTTTTTTTTGTCATTAATATAGTAAAAAGTAAATGTTCAGTAAATCAAAAAGAGAGTTACTTAAAAATCATACCTTTTGAATATAAATAAAAAGGGGTTTCAGGTAAGAATAGCAGCGGTAAAGTTGTTGCTGCTATAATAACTGCTATAAATGTATTAAATACTACATATGAAAGAAATGGGCCTATAGAGAGAGATATAACTACGCCTAGACATGAAAAGAGTTGCAGAAATGTGCCAAGGGATCCGCGGTGTTCTTTCTAAAACAAAAAGGCTAGTTAGATATACGGGATTATTAATTTGACTGTCATTCGACAGGAGAAAGAGATGTTTTTATTAAGGGCATTAGAGATCATTTTATTAGACTCGGAACAGCAATCTGTGTATCACATAAAAATCGTCCTGTGTGGGAATCGAACCCACAGCCTTTGGTTCAGCAGTCACTGTTAGAAATCACAACACCAACAGTATTATTCATTCCTATTTTTATTGTAATAAATTTCAATAAAAATGTAAGTATACTCACACATGCGATTTCAGATGCATATACCGGCACGACAACAAGCACAAAGCAATCACACACTACCATGATCACTCGGCATAATATTAACATCCACACTTCCGTCACAAATATGGTCCATATAGACATAAATACTTTAGGGAATGATACTAAAAGAATGCAATATTTTCGGCCTATTCCATCCATGAGCATCCCACCCAGGATATTTGCTGGAAAATTCAAAAATGAATTATTAAAAACCAGAATTAATAATTATTATTATTTCTAAAAATATCTTTACTGAGAATAAACTTAATCAAATAATTTTACTGAAAATGATCAAATGATCTGATGAGCTGTTTTTAAATTATTTACACTTACTGCCGATGCCGAGTAAGTATCCTCCAGAGACGACCCATGAACCTTCTTCCTCAGTAATGGGTCTACCTAAAGGAGTGTCTGTTCCGTTACGGAGTCTTACAAGAGCTGGTGACGGCCATCCCAGACTCAGACCTGTTGTTATTGCTCCGAAATTTACTAGAAAATATTATAAATAGAATTATGAAATTATTATATATTTACCATAAATGAAACGCAAATTAATAATACCAAAATAATACAAAGAAAAATATTCTAAATAAATCCATTTATTATTTCGAGAGAAGCTTTCTCATTTTCCTCTACCTTTCAAATTTAAATTATAACCCAACCCATTTTTTAAGCTTTCCCTGAACATATGAGAAATTTCGGAAGTAAATATCATTCTATGTTATAAAGACAATACCACATAACATTTTAGCAAAAATATTTACTAAATATTTTATTTTATTTTAATAAATATTTTACTTGTTATTTGTTATTTTCCCGCTGTTGTCGAAACAACAGCTTCCAACAAATTTGTTGTAATGGAATTAGAGTAATGTCAGTAGGTAATGTATTCTCTCGTAAAAATGAGAGAAAAATCCGCAATTAAAAGTTGCTTACACGTTGACCGAAGCAAAAATAATATAGCAAGTTCTTATTTTATCCACATTCGTATTTTATTTTTTCAGTGATAAGTGAACAAACCTAATAGATAAACCAGACAAACATGCATAACAAAAAAAACTTTTACTTTGAGCTGAGTGTCTTGTACGGAACATGTATAAATTAATTCTTTCTATAAATATTCAATAGTTTTTTGTGTATAGTTTAATGGTAAATCCTATGGAGGATTCTATTATATTACTGTAACAAAGTACGTCACATCACTTTTAGTGAGAAATACATAATATTAAAATTATTAAATTCTAATTACATAAAAATATGTAATTAGAGTATATATATATATATATATATATATATATATATATATATATATATATATATATATATATATATATACATAATTGAAATAAAAGTCATATAAATATATATCCCAATTATAATTAAACTTCATGTAGGTCTGTTTAAACATTCAGTTATGTGGTCTTCTTGAAATTGCTTGTATTTAATTTAATTCTCAATAATAACAATATTATCTACAGCTATTGAGGTACAGATTACGATATGAGTAATATAAAATACCTAGAAATTATTAGCGCCAAGTGCAAATACTATTAACGCATTAATTAAGTTAATATTGTGATTAAATTATTCAAATTATAATTAATTGTTGATCTCCGTCATATCTTCAATATGTATAATAAATATAAAATAAAATGACGTAATATGAATTCAAGTAAAGCAATGCTTTTAAAAAATATTGTCTTTTGCAATCTCCACAATACGGAAAAATTAGTAAGGGATTCTCTTGGGGTTTCTGTAATTTTCACGTTAAATCATAATACACACAGAACATAGAAATTTAGATTTTAGAATTTAGACTAGTATCAAAAATAGTATTGCAAACTTTTGCAAAATGACCTCGTTTGGATGGTTTGTGTATATGGAGTAAATGAATTTGGAGTATATATACCTTTTAATTTTTAAAACGTTATTACAATATCCGCTCCTGTTTTAATTTATTTATGATGTATCTTATTAAGAAGCTGTGTCATTTTAAATTGCATTTAATTCAAAATATCAATGATTTATTACTGCCTGAAGGTAATATACAGCGAAAATTAATTTAAAGATGATAATGTACAGATATTAGATTTAAGTTTAATTATACCACGGATTCAGAGGTGGCTCGGAGCTTTAAGCATCGAATTGTTGCTTTAAACGAGTTGAAAACTTAAAAAGGTTTTTTTTTGTCACAATCGTGTAATTGAAGGATAATGATATTTTTTTATGCTAATTGAGCTGTATTGTAGCTAGATAGCATTAGTATGTAAAAAATAATATGCTATCATTATCGAATTACACTTTGTATTTCATGTGTTAGAATTTGTATCTCTTTATCTTTTAAGATCGTATTACTCTTAGCGGGAGATAACCCTAAAAGCCAATGTTATATCAGTTGTTCAAATGTTCTAAAACAGTGCTATTAGAGTTTGAATTGCAGCTGTTGAAAATAGCTACTTGGTCGAGTAGAAGAAAATGTTACTTAGCAATTTAAATGAAAAGAAGTTTGATATAAAAATATATTTTTGTCAAAGTCATGCTATTGATATCTTTTTGACATATAATCCTTCTAATTAATATATCTCTGAAATCTGACTATAGAATAGAAAACTAGAAACAGTTCCTTTCTTTTTACCGTTTTGAGGTCTAGGTTTTGAGGTTTTGAGGATATAAGTACTATGTTAAAAACGGAAATATATAAACCTTTAGGCATGTTTAAAATTAACAAGAACCGATTTGATGGAATTCCACCCCTAAGGCTAAGAGGGCATTGTAAAGAAAATACAAAATTAATAGTGTCTATTCTACGAAGTTTTTGGAGCTAATGAACGAAAACTTAGACTATAGAACTCGATATTGTTACGTTTTTATTTGCTCTGGTAACTAACTTGTATTTTGATTTCCTCTTTTCCAGTTTATTAGGCGATTTCCCGACGCAACGATTTTCATTAATACATAATAATATTATTTTTATCCTTCTTAGATCTTTTTTGTATTGGGGTTTTTTTAATTATTAATTGTATTTTAACTGCTTTTAAAAGTTATGTTAGTGGTTTCTTTATTATTATATTTTTTTTTGCGAACGCACTTAATTTCTATTAATATTGCATAAGAACCAATAAAACCTCAATATCTTGGATACGACTGCTTTTATTTCGACGGACATAGTTACTTATAAACTATCTCAACTAATCAGGCATTTGATTTACAAAAACCGCAATTAAATCCGCCCACTCGTTTGGCTCCTAGAATGCCACAGACAAACACTTAAATTTATAACACCCCTCTTTTTAAGTAAGGGTTTAATAAAATAAATCTTTTTTAAATATTAAATTTTTGTATAGAATAATAAGTTAACGTAGGCGTAGACATATCGGACAAATGAAATTAGAAAAATAAATTTTAACCAATTAAAACAAAGTAAGAAAAACATATAATGCTATGAGTTTTGTTCTCTACTGTTAAAACCATTTAATTGTGTAAGAGAATATATTTTTTAAGAATATATTTTTGTAATACCTTATTCCTCGTATCGCCTCGTGTTAACCTCGTATAATTCACAGCATCAGAGATCACTTGAAAAGGTTTTTGTATTTTCGGTAATTCTTTTTATTTTAAGGATAGACTATTTTGAATTTTGTATTATGTAAACAATACCTGGGAGTTAAAACCTTTGCTGGATTATATATACATATTAAATTTATTTGATTCTAAATCAATCCTATGATTAATACAAATGTAATAAAAGGAATTCGGAGAGTACATTATTTTCAATTAAATACCATTAAAATTATTATTGTTCTTATTCAAAGAATTGTATTGCAAATAAACCAATTCGAAACATACAAGGAGTTTCTTGGTAGTTTTCTTTAGGTAACTTTTGTAGAGATGCATATCATAATAGCTGTCTGCTGTTACAGAATGCCATTGTATTATAACCAAGGTCAGTTTGACCTTGGTCATAAGCAACTATTAGCCTATTATTGTCTTTATTCACATAATGACTCTATCAACGTCGTGGTGGTCATTATCGTTAAGGAGTTCTGTTGTGTTCTTTGATAATACAAGATAAGCATTAACTATGTATGTAACGGCTAAGTACCGTTTCTGATATTGTCATACACGTTAATATATCATAATACTTCAGTCAGTATAATTATTTACGGTCACTGTGTTCCGTACTGTATTTCCGGAGTACAAGGTCAAATATCTTTGAGATATAATAGAACTATCTTTTAAGAATACTTATTCAAATGCAAAAATAATCATAGTTATCTCAATAAAAGTACAGCGTTTAAATATTTACAGTATCAAAGGCAACAACAAGCAAGGGGCATTATGAATATAATAATAATAATAATAATAATATCAGGACAAATTACACACATTGATCTAACCCCTAAGTAAGCAAATTATTTGCTTGTGTTAAGGGTGTTAGACAATGATACAAATACATAGAAATACACATATAAATACTGAATATATATTTAATAAACGACCAAACCCAGAAACACAGACATCTATGCTCATCACATAAATGCCTGTCTCCGCCGGGAATTGAACCCGAGCCCCATTGCGCCGTGACACGTTAGGCGTCTGCGCTAACCACTCGACCAACGGGGCGGAATGAAATGAATCTTATTTAATGAATATTTTAATATTATTTATATTATTTGAATGCAACAGAAATAGAAAATTTCGTCATATTTACCATCAGAGAGATGTTCTGTTCCACCTTCATGTCGCACAATAAAAAGATAAAGAGCACAAAAAAAGAACAAGTTTTCTGTGGTGCAACCACTCCTACTCATTCAAAGTGCACCTCAGTAAGATCAGGAGCTTGCACTCCAATATCATACCTATCCACCATCACCTTGAGACAGCGCAGACGCACTTGTTCTTTTTGTGCGGAGACGCAGATATAATATGCTTTGAGCGCTGCGCACCTGAATTATCCCGGATTCACGTTAGAACACTTTCGCTGGCGTGCCGGAGTCTGTGTGTATGCGCGGAACGACCTCAGTATCCAACCTTTCCGTCACCTTGAAGACCGCACTTTTTCTTCACTATGGGTTTTAGTAGACACAGGAAACGAAAAATCCTCTATTCCTGTATCTACCGTTCGCACAGCGGTGACCGGACTACAACAAAATTATTTGAGTATCTCGATGAGGCTGCTGATATGGCTCTACTTAGATTGAGTCGAAGTCTTCCAACCCTCATTGCCTGCTCTGCTGAAGCCGGAAGGATCCTTGGCTCATACAGCGACAGAGAAAATGAATGTGTTCTCTGTTTGGTGATAGTTCGCAATTAGATACTGGAAATACCTATCCAGCACATCTTTCTCACTGCGAAATTTTGTTGCCTCAAATCCGCATCATGAACAAAGAGGTAAGTAGAGCATTGTGCCGTTTAGATGTGAATAAAGCCAATAGTCCTGATGGTATACCAGCCATTCTGCTCAAGAAAAGCGCAACTGAGTTGTCTCCTATGTTGACACGTCTGTATCGCCTCTCTTTCAAGTCTGGAATAGTGCCGAAACCCTGGAAGCTTGCCAAGTGGCCAAAAAAGGCAGCCGTACCGATCCTGCTAATTATACACCGATTTCAATCATCTCTATCTAGCATTAACTTAGTTAGTATCTATCTTTATCAAGCACTGGCTTTTGCCCGCGACTTCGTTCGCGTGAACTTCAGGTTCGTCCCGTCTAGTCTAATAATAAGTAAGAAATACGGTAACTAAGCACTGCAGAGCCCTAATCATAGGCCTATAGGTAGCTACTGCAGTATGCTCCTATAAACTACATTTAACGATCTTTTTCCTTCAGCATAAACATGCAGATTCTTCGCTTTGGAAACACGTGATCTTTATTAAATGCACAATGTATTTAAGATACTTAATTGGATACGGATTAATACTGTATTGCTTAAAATCGCTTCGTAAATAAGCCATTATTTCTCGTACAAAGTAAAGGATAAAAAATGGTTATTGTAGGTTATTCCTAAGAGGGGGCCGTCGCCGGGAACCTCCTCGTGTGCCCGTCTGTTTCCCTTGTTGCTCGGATTCGTCCGGTGGCATCGGAAGCGGTACGGGCCGGTGCTCCCTGGGCAACAACGGTTAATGTGATCCTTCGGGTTTGCATTAGCCGTTGGCTAATACTCGGCGCGGTGGAGGTCGGCCATGGGGGTTTGTGCCCGGTTCATGGCTGGCTGGCGGGCAGGCTGCCTTTCGGGGTGGTCTGTCTGCGGGGGGGCTCGGGCCTCTTTCCATCGTTTGATCACGTTGGAAAGTTGGCCTGGGCGTTGAGGGTGGGAGGGCGCAGGCCCTCTTTGCCGGGGTCGGCTGCGGAATTACTCCTGGTACTTCTCTGATAGCAGAGTGGACTGTGGAGTGGTTCCGCGGCTGTGTGGGCGGGTCCGCGATTAGGGCCTGGACCTCTTTCCACCAAGCACTTTAGAGAGGCGGTAAAGGCCTGTCGGGTTCGACGTTGGGCCCCCTACGTGAGCGGACTCACGTTCGACTCCAGTGTGTTGCAGTGAGGCTGTCTGCGCATCACTGGGTCTTATGGGAGTGTGCTCTTCCAGGGGGTCGGACCGGTGGTCTCCTCTCGGGGAGATAACCGGCGGCGGAGCTGGACACGGTCAATGGTCGAGTCGGTCTGTCCAACTGGCTCGATTCTGAGACTGAGTCCAGCTAGAAGGGGGTCTCGGCCCCCTTCAGAGGCAGCAGGCTTGGGTGGGGGGAAGGGGATCCCTCCACGATCTATCAAGCCTGCGAAAAAGGGATGGGTGCTCCTCGTTGCGGGGTGCCTTCTCCGTGGATCACGTCGGGGCATCGCGGTGAGTGCGAAAGCGATCCCGTGGTGTCCCATTATGACGGCGGCGGCAACCGTCAGGTTTAGTGAGTAGGAGTCTCACATAACCACCTCCATCATCCCCTTGATGGAGGTGTGTATCCATGAGGATTCCTGACGTTAAAAAAAAAAAAAAAAGGTTATTCCTAAGAGATAAACATATACCATCACGGACTTTTTTGTAGACCTTTTTAAGTTGTACAATACTGTAGTAAATTGTTTTGATCTATCTTGTTGGATTCAGTCAGTGTTTTTTTTACGACCTCACATTAAAAACCTCAAAAATTGTAGTCTATGTGTTATTCTGATGTATAAGCTATATTGTGGTAAAGTTTCATTCAAATCCATTCAGTAGTTTTTACGTGTGTTGTTCAGTAGTTTTTACGAGTAACAAACATCCATACATCCATACTTACAAACTTTCGCCTTTATAATAGTAGTAGGATTAACTTAGTTAGTATAAAAAAAACATCTCTCTCATCATCACAAAAGTCATACCTCTTTTAATTATGCATCTCGCAATCATCAATGCGTGATCTTTCACGCAATCCTTCCATCTTTTTTTTGATGACGTCGATCCACATATCTTCTCATATCACGCTTTTCTTTTACTCCTTAATTTATCCGTCACTGCCGCTACTTTCAAACTGCCTTTGATATCATTATTATGTATCTTATCTAATCTTGTCTATCTTGTCAATCTAAAGATATACCTAGAAACATGGTTTCATTAATAGTGTCAACGACGTTGTCCTTAATTAAGTTAGGACCTAAGTGAAGGCCTAGAGAACATTAGGTTAATAAAATTTGAAACTTTTATATGAATATAAATCAAAAATTGTTCTTTACAGATTGTTCTTAAAACTGTCTCGAGAAATGTTATAATTTAAGGTAATTTTACAATGACTGACATTATATGTAGCTTAAGTATACTTAAAGTCTTAAATTAATTACAGAGATTCACAAAACCATAAATAGTTTTGCGATATTATAACACAAAACATAAGAAAGTTTAAAAACATGATGTATAACAGAAGTAATTTTATACCGTTATGTTACTTCTGACTTAACATAACTTGATACAGTATGTGCAGTTAGAATACATTAATAACAATAAATTATAAGTTTAGCAATGCTGTAAAGAAAATTAAAATTACCTAAATAACATTCCATCAATGAATGCAACAATCTATTTATTTTTGGTTATATGTCACAATATTATTGACATAAAATTTAATATTTATCAAGAGAGGCAGGGATCAAATTTATCAAAATTTTGCCAAATTTAATGTTTGCAGCTACGACGCTTTAAGTGTGCTTATGTCAATAGTTATTTATTACTATGTGAAGTTTAAACATTGATATATTGATATATTTATATATCATGCCATATATATATATATATAGCATGATTTGCCTTAGATTATTATAAATACTAATGTCTTCGGATCCGCAACTTGGATATTTTTAGATAATAATTGATTTAAACAAATCCAAGGAGGATGACTTGATTTGACATTTTGTAAAAATATATATGTAATAATTTTTTTCTTGGAAATCCACTCTAAGTATGAAATTCTGATCGGGATTATAAATAAAAATTTTTCAATGTTAGCAATGTGACGTAGAGTTTGAAAGCAGGTCGAAAGATAACATAATCCAAACCATTAAAGATAAAGATAGTGTTTTAAAATAAACCGGTGTGAAACTGAATAGTTAAGATTTAGATAAATAAATAAATGATCAGTATTGTTATCTTTACCGTGTTTTAGTTATTTTTTATACTTTTTATGTTGAACAACTTGTGACGCCGATAACTACTTTGATGGCGGAAGATAACCAATTTAAATTGTGTTATCTTCCTCCATAAAAAAAACTAGTTAAAACACATTACATTGCATGTTTGTTGCTTATGAGGTTTGTTATTTAAGTAGTTATCTTGTCCCCGTGGATAAAATTAAAAGTTCCAGTTCACATAGTTCTATTAGTAAAAGTATAATGGATTTTTTTCTACTATTATAATTCCGTTTATTACCAAAATAAATAATGTAAATAAATCATAAAATTATTTTCCATCATCACTTGTAGTATATTTTATTCTTACCCTCTTGTTTAAAGTATTTGCTAAATTTTGTATTTTGATACGAATATTAATAAATAAAAGAAATTATTTAGAAAATTATATCTATCTTTTTTTAATAGTCATATGTTAATTACATAATCTTTTATACAGTGTGTTACGCGAGGCAATCCTATGCATATTGCTGCTATATCAGCAATATCGAAGATGGCATAGTCTATACAGAATAATCCCTCCTAAAAATAGGAAAAAAGAATGTTTTCGAGTGCAGGCCACAAACGAAATGCGTGGGTCGGCCAATAACTTTCCATTTCGACGAGACTCCTTTAAACGAATACTTTAACAAAGACTTATATTCCAAGCTTATTTGCGAGGTATAAAAGAAACAACCCATTTTCTACATGGCCGATACATCGCGGCCGCGGCCACTGCCACCTCAGACTGCTCAAAGATGATGACCTAGTTTACAGACATCTATGCAACTACCTCTCACCACGAGGCGTAAGATGCGCATGATGCGTGCCCCTCTACAGAATTACAACCCTCATTTAGAATGCCTAATAGGCGGAGCTCAACAATCGTTTAATTTCGGCTATAATAAACCTCGCCCGATGAGCGGTGTTAGTCATTTTGTTCCTAAGCAGCTACCGTCTTCTAACATTCATAATTGTCGTAGATTAGGCAACCCAAGGCCTAGTAACTATTTCAAAACGCGGGAAGTAAATTTTAACGAATTTAATGACGACTAATATTATATCAACGAGTATGATTACAAGAATTACGATCAGAATTGTTCCGCTTATGAATATAACGAATATCCCTGTTTCTATGAATAGTATGCTTATACTGATTCTGCATTTGTCGATGATGATTTACTATTTATATATATATATATATATATATATATATATATATATATATATAAAAATAGTAAATATATACATACAATTTTTTTTTTGAAAATATCAAAAATATGTATAATATTTAAATTCAAGAAATGGAGATGTGCTAATTTTATTGCAAACATAGTAAAGGCTTATAACTCACTTCACGCATCTCAGCATTCCTATTAATACAGTAACGGATAATGGCACAGAATTTATTAAGCAGCTTATTGCCGAATTTATCAGGCTATATAAAGTTCAGCATCATAGGGTCGCACTTCATAGGTCTAACGATAATGGGATAGTCGAGATATTTCATTTAGATATTAGAGAATCTCCGCATTCTAAAATAATAAAAAATCTGAATCAGTAATTAGTCTCACGCTTTACATATTCCTGGCTTCGTATCATTCACATTCTTAGCAAATGCAGGTCTATTGAAGTGATGACTGGTTACTTTGATCCTCGCGATCGGTTTGACGTAGACATTTACTTGTACATGACAAATCATAAGGATTAAATGTCCTTAGTTTCCTTAGTTATCAATGACGCACAAGAACTTTTTAATGCATCCCGTATAAAATTATAATAAAATAATAACCGATAATAAAATAACGGAAATAGAAAGAAGGAACCAGAGGTTAACTATTCACCTGAAAAACCGATCTTTGCATTCTCAGAATCCATTTGCATCTCTTCAGAAATTAGCTCTGCGTTTTACACACGACATAGTAATGACTAATCTTCCTATTCAAATATACACTAAGAAAAAGCGTGCTGCTGTTGACAAAAATAGGCTCAAGAGAGTCCCTAAATCAACCTGATACTTACAGGACGCTTTTGATACTTCTTTTGTTGATCTTCTTTTATGATCAAGCTTGATGCAAGAAATAAGACTTGAGAGCCTTGACAATGGTCCCAGTATTTTACTATTTAAATTAGTTCCAACTAAAGTCATTCCTAATTATAATTCATTCCTCCAATTTGTTCACCTACAGGATATTGGAGATAAAATTAGCTCAGTTTAATGTCAATTACTAGTATAAGTTCTGAATTACAAAACAATTTTAATTATCTCAAAAATAAGCTTGGCAATGTATTTGATCAGTTACAGACGTTTAAGATGAACTTCGTTGAAAGGAAAAGGGTGAAAGGGTGAAAAGTTGAAATCTGTCAAGTTAGGCAATCTTGACGCTATTAACATGAAAATATTGTGTCAGCAGCCTATCACTCCAACGGGTGACCATAAACACAGTCTGTACCATATTACCATACTAATGTATGGGATACTGTTCAGTGCATGTTTACTGTTCCGAGGACCTTTTACCGCAGCCAATGCTTGTTACGATCAAAGAACTCCAGAGACGTCGAAAAAAGAAGAACTGGAAATGCAACCAACCTATGCCATTCTAAAACAGGTTGACGTCATTTAACTTCCATAACAATTTACGACGTCCGTCTTCAATAAGTCGCTGCTCCTTGGGGCGAGGCAACCCTATGCATATTGCTGATGTAGCAGCGACCACTTTTATGCATCAGCTATGACGTCAGTTCTCACGGAGCCCGCCACGTGTCGCAATCGAAGGGCGTACATGAGTTCAAAAATCGCCTACTTAGTGCTACACTGTGATTGATGATGAATGAATCCATTAAAATTTAGGTTTATTATCTTAGTAAAGTTAACGAACTTTTAATTTTTATTTTAATTAAAGTTTAATAAATACGGTAAAAAAAGTAAATTTAAAGATTTATTTTGCATCGGCTGTAGGTTTTTTAAAATGTTTTTTTATATATTACGATATATGTTGAAAATACGCTCCAAGTGTTTAAATTGAGGGCACCTTTGTTAAAATGATACTAACAATAAACAACTTATGGTAAATGTCAATTTTATCAATGTAACATACTGTATAATTCATGTGTTATTGTTATTATAAATAAGTATCTATATGACCTAGCCACGCTCGTGTTTAGAATTTTATTGTCACACCTAACGCACGTGTTATTACTACACATGTGTGGGGAAAATATTTTTTTATACAATATTACAATTTACTATCTTATTTATAAATATTTAATGGTGTGGTATTATCTACGTCAATCGTGTAAATTATCTACAATATGTTAGCTATTTTATATGCTTGTGTTTTATATTTTATGTAAACATTTTTCAACAAGAATAGAATTAGATCCTCTGAAAGTCTGTCGCTGTCACTCCTCTGATTAAGTTCATGTGTGTTTATTTGGTATAACCTTCGGCACTTATTCTTTGACATGTCCATAAACGACATTCACAAAATTTCGGATCAGGAGCTAACTTGCCTGTTTCTTTCTCTTTTCTCAAATCTCGTTTAAATTTGTAGTAAATTGAATATATAAAATCCTTGAATATACTGATTATATAACCCTTAACTATACTCTTTAATATACACTATCACGATGAAAATATTTTTTTATTTGTATTGTTATATCTCACCACAAAAGTAAAAACACTCCGTTGTTTTGGATTGATTACTGAAGTTAAACGTTATATAAGGTGTTCTGCAAAGATGGGTTACTGTAAAGTTCTATGTAAAGGCATTAAGAAAAAAATATGAATAAATGTATTTTTGTTGGAGTTCTAATATTATTTTAAACATTTCGATATTATTTCAGTGATTTAATCTAACGTAGCAGCAATGTCTTCTAAAGGATTCTGGTGTAGGCAAGAACAGGCCCAATTTTCTTATAAAATCTAAAAAGTTGAACTCCTGGTAAAATTAGGAGGTACATGCCTTACCTAAATGGGAAGTTCGAGGACTTTTTACAAAGTGTAATCAGTTAAAGTGTAGTAATTGTTTCAGGTATACCATCCAATATAGAGTCCTTATACCTCACTTTATATTGCATCTTTTCCACAAAAATTATACTTTCAAATTCCAGTTAGGTAGGTCATTAGGCACCAGGCTATTATGGTCTTCGACAATGGATGTATTGATATTTCTATCTACAGTACAATACGATATTGATTCTCGAATACAGCCGTATGCTGGTACCAATCTTTGGAAAGGCTTTGGAAGTTTTTATGTACACTTTTTGAAGTGAAATTGCCAGTTATTAACATAATAAATATGTTTAAATAAAAAAATCTTAATGTTTTTAAATATTTCAACAAAGTTATCAAATGTTTGGTCTAAGTATATATTTAAATACTTATTTAGTAAATAACGGTCGTACTGCAATATTTCTTTGTCAATGTTGTTACAGATTATCAACTATAAAGATTTATATGCCAAAGTATATTTTAAAGATTAAATAGAATTACATTAACTATACAATCTCCGTTGTAATAATTCCAGTTAACGTGACATTGGTAAGGTTTACTGTTTACAATTCATTGAGCACTAATTAAAGCCTTAATTAAAGATAAATAAACAATATCGAAAGGTATTTGTTTCCTTTAATAAAAATTAAAGAAAATACCGAATGGTCGATCGATGAAGAGTGCGTTTTTTTGTCTTAAAAGTTAATAATAATAAACGGGATGTCTAACTAGAGCGATGGAACGTTTTCTCAGAGGTCGCGGGTTCGAATCCCTGCCCGTATCGATTTATATTTCGTAAAATATTTAAAATTTAAATAAGCTACACGTTTTTATAATTATTTTTAAACATAAAGTAGGATGTCATTAATTTGTTGAAGATTAACTTAAGTATTGAGCATTGTCACCAGTCATTCTCTACACATAAGAAATTAAGTATATTTAATTATTTGCTTTCTTATCTTGAATGGAAAAATAAATAGGAATACAAATGGTTATTTTCTTAAGGAAATAACAATTATTTGTAGCCATAACCATGTTATCTTTCTACTATATAGTGGATAGATAATATGATGAGAAGTTTATATCAACTACAAATACATTTCTTATATACCTAACTATTGATTACCAACTTGTTAAATGTATTCTGGATTTTATTAATTTGGTAATTGATTAAGTTGGTAATCAATAGTTAGGAACCCTAAATTGCTGCTAATTTATAAGTCATTTTGACAATGGAAAATGATATGATTGATTAGAGGATCAGTTACCTATAAAATTACACATAACCCATTATATTATACATAATTTATAAAATTATAGCAGTTGTCCTGCCATAAATCATACTTGTAATAATTACAAATACAATAGGTAATTATACCCAGATATTTAATACTTTATATTAGTAACAATAACTGGTAATAGCTCCCGATTCCGCCTTTGAATGCTAATAATCGTTAAAAACACTGGCCAAATATGTTATTTTTAAATATGACCTCGTATATTGTCAAGCTGTTCAGAAATTAAACAATCGAACGAGTATATATGCTGGTAATAATGCAAAGTAAAAAATAAAATTGCAAAACAAAAAATAAAACCTTGAATATCTAATTAGCCAAATAGCTTTTTACAAACCACTTTCGTAAAGCTTTTGATTTCGATATGGACTGTATGTAGCATATATATTAAAATCCTAAGTAACAAATCATCATTGTGAACACTAACATTTTTAATAAATGTATAGATAACAGGTTATTTCCCGGATTAATCAAAAACCGTAACAGTCACATATGATTGTAAAAATAATAAGTTTAATTACAGACCCATTTCCGTATTTACGCCATTAAGTAAAATCCTTGAGAATATATATAAAACAAATGATGTTGCATTTTAATTTAAAAGTTTTATTCTACATAATCAAACGATTTACGTCACGAAAGATAAGTCGGTCGACCTATTAAATGTAATTAAACCTGATTAAGATGTAAAAGTAGTCATATATTTGAGGGCCTGGGTGGCTTAACAGAACGCCACTGCACTGGAATCATTTAGAATTTTCCTAAAGTTATTGGCATCTTTTCACCGCTATACCTTAATCCGTAAACTTGATTACTATGGAGTTCATGACCATGCTGCTGATCTTGAAGCCTTATATTAACCAAATAAACAACAACACAAACTAAAGTCAAAATGGGCGTTCTTCAAAGGTTCATTTTAGTTTATTTCCTGTTCTTAACGTATACTAACGATTTAACGCATTTTATGACCAATCAATGTCATAATTCTAGATAGAAATCAGCTGAGAACTAGTTTGAAATACCAATAACCTGTTACTCGAATGTAAGATCCATTTGTCCAATCAATAATTATACAAAATTAAATCTTTACTGAAATTTATCCTGTAAATTCGTCGCTTTTTAATTGTCAATGCTACACGTTGTATATTACTAATGATGATTATAAATTACTTACAATAAATAGTCAGTAGCGTGACAATGATGATTTTACACCCTAAGATTCTCTAAATATTAAATATTTTATTTAAAGGTCAAGCATTGTCCTAGACTGTATTAAAAAAAAATATGTGTGTGTGTATTAGTGTACACATGTAAGAAGTGAAACTTCTTTATGACATAATTTTTTGAAAAATGATTCACTAATTACAACTTTACAGAAATGGCTAATTAAGCTAAATTAGATAAAGTTAAAGCAAAAATAAAGATGGCGCGTAACAGAAAAACGTCATAATTTTTTGACATTGCTATAAAATTTTATCCCATCCGTCGATAAAGAAGTTTCACTTCAAAAAGATGGCGCGTAATGGAAAAATGTGACGCGTAACGAAAAAATGTAACACAATTTTTTTTCCAACCACGTTAAAGAAGTTTTCCTTCAAAAAGAAAGGTGAAACTTGAACGTTTGCAGAAAGCTTATTGAAAGTATGTACATTGCATAATAAAAGCTCAACTTATTTAAACGAGTGACACGTAATACGTGCTTGTTGGTAGTTAGTCTATTATATTGTTTATATAAGTATAGTGCTTAATAAAACTATCAGAATTCTCATAAAATTATGACAGTAACGCGACAGTAGGCGACAGTAAGTAAATTGTTTTGCTTAAACTAATCTCGTGAAGAATCCCTACTTGGTAGGAGACTATGCTATGAAAATAAAATTTTAAGATAGTGGAATTATCCTCCAACCGGATACATATATATATATATATATATACATATACATATATGTAAGCTTTGTATACTATGTGTGCGCAGCCTAATATTGATTCTATGTGTACGCCGCCTAAGTGAGTTGACGTGGGCACACGGACATTAGACTATGAGAAGCCGTACAATAATTTACTAAAGTAATTTATATTGCTAGTTGTGATTGTGAGAAACAGAATAAAACACATAAATTCATTAAATTTAATAATAGTGCGATCTACTAAAATATTGGAAGTAAAAACTTTTAATTGTCGATTTCTCTATTTTTAGATAGATCAAATAGTGTGTTTTTGCTCCCGCATCATCCAACATATTATATATATATATATTTATATATATATATATATATATATATATATATATATATATATATATATATATATATATATACATATATATATATATATGTCGTAGATCACGATAATTTAACGATAATTAGTAACTCAATTGATATCATAGTAACAGTGGGGTGTGAACATCGTGACGTAACGAGTCACGTGACCGGAATCGTTTGGAGGGGCACCGGAGACATTTTAAATATTGGGGAGCTTTGAGTCGAGGAGGAATTGATTAGTGAGAGCCTTACAGTTCGGACCCCCTAACGGGATCGGTAGTTCGCGCCACTCTGATAATTGTATACCTACTAAGTAATTGTGATAATTGATTACCTACATTTAATACAAGAATTGTCATATTGTGTGTGTGGTTTAATTGCCTGAGACCTACGCCTCGGATCCTGTACCAGAATATTACATCAAGAACGAACAAGTCACTAATGTGCATCTATCTCCGACATCAGAAGTGGGATTCACTCGGGCATCAAAACCACCCGCGAGATAAGTTTATTGAAGCTACAAATCACGTCAAGCAAGAAATGAAGTGATTTTATTATTTGAAACTACAAGATAATAACAAAGAAGTTCCAGAATCAATACAATCAATCAATAGTTGATAATCAATGGTTGTAAATCAATCAATCAATCAAAATAAATTTATGTTATCTCGAAACTTAAAAATTGAGATCTACCCACATATCAAGAAAATCGAGTGAAAATACCTATTTAATCGCTTATGCAAGTCGTTTATTAGATTAAATGACAAAGCGTTGGAAGAATTCTACGAAAGAAGGAATCGTTGCTAATGAAGAAAGAAAAGAAATGAGAATTTATGGCGGTGACGACGCGGCGCGAATGGCGGTAATGGCGCGGTGCGGATGGCGATGATGGCGCGGCGCGGATGGCGATGATGGCGCGGCGCGGCTGGCGGTGACGGCGCGGCGCGGCTGGCGGTGACGGCGCGGCGCGGCTGGCGGTGACGACGCGGCGCGGCTGGCGGTGACGGAGCGGCGCGGCTGGCGCTGATGGCGCTGATGGCGCTGATGGCGCTGATGGCGCTGATGGTGTTGATGTTGCTGATGGTGGTAACGGCGGTCGTGGCGATGGCAGCTATGGCAGCGGTACTGGTAAAGTACGGTGCGAGCAACGCGTTGAGGTCTGAGCAATTTATCCACCATCGGATACGTTACAGCATAAAGGTGAATTCGTTTCGATTTACTTCCAATTTTTGCGTTAAATACTCGCTAGTTAAAGAAAATTTAGCGATCAAATATGGTGATAAGCACTTAATTATTGTTATTGGTATTGAGATTAGCAATCAACCCTCACGATCTTGTTTTTTAATTTTTACTGATAATTATTTTACTTTAACTTTACGTCGTTTTGTTACGTATGATAAGACGCGAAATTATTTTATCCCGGATTTTCGTAAGCGTGAATGTTTGTTTTAAACTCGGAAAACAATGTTTTAAACTTTTGTTTTAAATAACTTTGTTTTAAATTCGGAAAACAATGGTAACGCGATAGCTCTAAAGATTCAACCGATTAAGACCAGACAAGACTTTAAAAAAAAATGTAATTCGATTTTCGGCATATTTTATTTCTTGTCTACCTACATGTGTAGTAATCATGGGCGAACTTACAATTATTAATTAATCGTTTATTGCAAATGCGTATTATTGCCGATCAAGGCCCGAAAATGCTATAAAATAAATCGGTTAGATAATTTAGCAAAACCAAGAACTTGCTATTTACGTCTTGTAAATGTTTTCTGCAACAGAGACTAGAAATATTCGATCGGGGCAAGATGCCATAGATGAAGTTCAACTCGCGACAAATTGTACAATGACCAGGGTTGCAAAAAAATATTTTTTAGAGCTTATGATAAATAAAGTTAAAAAAAAATTTTGTTTTTGTTGTATAGCGATGCCAGAGGGTTAAGTACCACTTGAAGTCGGAGCTTGTAGTAAAAGCGATTGAGTAAAAGTGATAGTAGTGAATCTTAGTTCAAATTGGGAGTCAGTGGGACTCGGAATTGAAAGTAATGCCATGAAACAAACAGGAGGTTTGTTGGTAGGGCTTAGTGAAAAGCCATATGTTACGAATAAGATTCATGCTTTGTGTTTTATGTTGTTTTTAGAATACATTTTTGGATTAAAATGTATTGAAAAGTGGTGCTTAGTTGCTTTAGGCTTTAATTGAGTGGTCATTTATTTTGATTTATGATGTTCAACTTATTATAACTGTTTTTTTCTTTTTCAATAAGTTGTAAAGGCACAGGTGCAACAGGGGTTCGAGTAGTTCTGATACAGTGCCAGCGACAGGCAGTCACAGAGAAAGAAGGTTTGAAGTGGTCACGTAAGCTACCTTAACGGTACTATAGGACTTTGGTGAGTCATTTTCATATTGTTTTTATTCTTGTGCTGATAGTTCTCTGATCACAGAATGTGTAGTAAACAATTTTTGTGTAACGTTTAAATAACTCGGTAATTCTAACTGGCAACGATCATAAGTGTCCAGAGTACGTTATAGATCTTATCAGAGGTTATGATTAATAATTTTCTATTAGAAAGTCTATTTCAAATCATTCCGATCACAAGGTCCCTCAGGAACTAAATGTTTTAGTTGAGCAAAGTGATATTGAATTCACTACAGATAATAGCTTGCCTACTCATACTCGTTGACCGCACCTCACGTGTGGTGTAACACGTGTAGGCGATGGGTCTGTTTTGTGTTTTACATGACCGATGGACTGGTTCATGGTAGTTGTTTGTATATGATCGATGGACTGTATCATATTGCAAAAGTATTGAGTTGAGCTGAGTTGAGTACGCAAGTCTGGTAAAATCATGATTGATTTTGTAAAGTAAAGTGATGGATCTAATGATCAGAGTAGCTTTTAACTGTTGTAAATAAGGTGTAGTGCACACCTTGTGTTAAGAATGTATATAGAGTAAAAACCTGAGATGTGACATTCACTGGTTTTGTCAGAATAGCCGAGCAAGTTATCCTTGGAGTTATTTGTTTTATTTCAGACCCTACATACCAGGACAACCGCGAATCCTAAAGCTACTCGATGGAGGTGGCATGGTTATCGTCACTCGATGGAGGTGGCGTGGTTATCGTCACTCGATGGAGGTGGCAAGATACGTGCACACGAGGGCGTGTGACTTGTCAGAATGGCCGTGTCGTAGATCACGATAATTTAACGATAATTAGTAACTCAATTGATATCATAGTAACAGTGGGGTGTGAACATCGTGACGTAACGAGTCACGTGACCGGAATCGTTTGGAGGGGCACCGGAGACATTTTAAATATTGGGGAGCTTTGAGTCGAGGAGGAATTGATTAGTGAGAGCCTTACAGTTCGGACCCCCTAACGGGATCGGTAGTTCGCGCCACTCTGATAATTGTATACCTACTAAGTAATTGTGATAATTGATTACCTACATTTAATACAAGAATTGTCATATTGTGTGTGTGGTTTAATTGCCTGAGACCTACGCCTCGGATCCTGTACCAGAATATTACATCAAGAACGAACAAGTCACTAATGTGCTTCTATCTCCGACATATATATATATATATATATATATATATATATATATATATATATATATATATATATAATATATATATAAAGTTTTATTAATTTGCAACATGTGGCAACATTTATATCTTATCTTCAATGACTGTTGGTATTACATACAATACCGGCAGGTAAAACGTAAGCGATAATTTTAAACAAAGTTAACAATTCTTGACACCAAAGGTAAGTATATTTGGCTAGTAGTCCAATACTAATCCAAAAATTTAAAAAAATTTAAAAAACAATTAAAAAAAAGGTATAATTTATATGGTAGAATTTGAATTTATATAATTTGATTTCCTTCTCTACATGTTTTCATACCATAATTTTTTTTAAGCACCATCTATTTCACGGAAATTAATATGACGTTTGACATTTTTGCCAAGAATATTAAAATAGATAAATTCTATGTTGAAATATAATTCTGATATTCCGTCTGTGTTGTTTTGAAACTTCGTGCCATTACAAAACGTGACTAATTGTTGACCTTTTCAGTGTAAATTGAAACAAATTTCAGATATTAATATTGAATTCGTAAATAAAGAAAGTAAACCTTAAACTTACTGAACCAACAATTTATATTTGTTTTGCACGCGAATTGAGTTAATCTGATCAGTAAGCAGTCACGTTCAGTAAAGAAGCCTTGAGTATTAAATAGATGAGTAATAAATCCATAGATAACTATTAAATAACCATAGAAAACTATTACAACTAATTAAATTCAGAGGGAAAATAAAATATTGTAATATTTTTGATTTAATAAATATTTTGTACCAAGATAAAAATTAGGGCATTTTTTAATATTAAATTGCGTTCTTGATGTATCAATAGTTATGATTAGAGTAGTTATTATTCACAAGAAATAAAGTAAAAATAAAATAATTTAAAACATTTTGAAACTATATTCATTTTAGCGTTAATATCTAAGTTTTTTTATTACGATTTTTTTGGTAAAAAAAGGTAAAAAACGACGTTTAATGAATTCACCTTACCGTAACAGTATAAAAAAAAACAACCTTAAAATCTTGAAGCAAAAATAGGGAAAAACGGACCAATTTGGTGTGTTTGGGACAATGTAATGAAAAAATAAATAAATAATCTAATTATAATAGAAGCCAATGTAAGTCTTTTTGTTTTAAAATAATTCCAAGCAACAAAAATTAAGTAGTTATATTAATGAATATCTACATTAAAATATATAAGAAAACAATATTAAAATGTAATTTAAAATATGCAGATCAAGACTATAACATACCTACCAATTAAAACCAAATTTCATAAAATTTTATATTGTCGACATTTTGCCTTATTCTACATAGGAAATTTTAATTTAAAAATTAAATCCAACCAACCCAAATTTTAATAACAATAATTCTGGACCTTATATTATATATATAATAGGTAATTTATAGATAATACTACTTTGCGCGCGATTGCGATTGATATTGAATATTTAATTACCATGAATAATTGTCAAGGCAATATTTATAATTTACATTCCAAAGAATTATTAAAACAATGCTGTATGTACTTGCGTGTTAACCTAAACAGATGCCAGGACTATTGTTACAAACATTCTTTGGGGGGAAGGGGGACCTCGCGGGTCATCCTTGGGATAAGTTCCCAAGGTTGAGAGTTGGAAGGTGGAACGAAGATATGAGGGAAGCATGTGGGCACTCAAGTGGTTAGGACTTGAAAATTTTGAGATAGAACAAAGTTTTATAGTTAAAAAATAAGAAAAATAAAGTTAAAAGAAATAAAATACTTAGGAAACCTGTGGCTGAGACAACATGTCCTATTAAATTTCTGTTTTTAAAAATTAGAGTTATTAGCCAAGTAATATACAAAATGGTGAGAAAGAGGAGATAGCACATCTATTATACATTTTTCTTATGGTTTTACTATCACATTTTTTTCAGTTTGGTCGCTCAGCAAAATCCATATGTCCTCCAACCCTTTTTTTATCGTTGGAAAAACGCGTTATGCATCGTCCCGTCGACCAGGAAAGTCATGGCCGGGGTATGTGGGACTATCCGTCAGCATAAAGGACGCTGACATTTTTAAGGCCACCCACTAAAAAACCAACGGTTGACGTCATCGCCTTAGTGGGATGTCACCGTGACGTCCCCGGCGGAAGCCCCTACGAGGGGCCCCGATCAACTTAGGGACACGGTTACCCTCCAACCCTAATTTTTTCGGAGAAATTTTAGATTGAAGACGATATTTACCTAATATATCTACATATAAGGAAACTGTATGACTTTTTTAGAACTATCAGAGTCGTCAAAAATTCAAGTTTAAATATTTAACTAAGGAAATGTTCACTTTAAGTGTTAACCCGCGATGTATCTTCAAATGTTAATAAATTTAAGATAGAAAGAATAAAAACCAGTTTATTCTTTCAATTTAAATTTTATCAGTCTTTTATTCTTTCAATAACGAGGATGCGAGAATTAATTTTTAAAATAATAAAATTTAGGTCACCTGTATTGATATGCTCTAACAAATATAACATTATTATTTATTCATACAATTTCAAATATTTATACTTTTTTCATTAAGAGTTTGTGTCATATCCAAAAAGAGGTTAAGATCCAATACGACATTATGACGTGTTGTTAGTTAACTTAATTTGGCCACCATTGAGATGGTCCCATCTCTGCCCTGAATCTTGGTAACATATTAAAGCATAGCCATTGAGGTTTAATCGGTAGGTAAATGTTGTCATGTTTTTGACATAAACTAATACAACATAACATGATATACATAATCTAAATTAATAAACATATATTTTTTAAAAATATATATTAATTAGTACCAACATAATTGTTATGTTTAAGTTTTAGTTAATATAACAAAGACAAGATGTAATTTTTTTCATAATAATAATTATACTTAGAGAGTACAAAATCAAAACATATATTTACCTATAGTTACTATGGTGTATTGTCGAATTAATGACGAAGGTAAATTCAACTTCATTGTAAATTTAAGGATCACTTTCTAACACAGAAAATAGAATTTCAACACTCCTTAAAATTTATTTATCGTGTTCTTTTCGATTATATAACTTGAAACATTTTTATTACGGTATTAACTCAGAACCTGACGAGCTGTTGAGACAATCACAAAAAGTATTATGGTTAGCGAAGTGTATTTTAAAGGACAAATTGGCAACTATTTGCGTTCGTATATTACATTGTGTCAAGAAGCAATTTGTAAGGTAATACATTAAAATAAATGTATTAACATTTCGTAACCTAGTTGAAATTAGAGTTTATATTTTTTTGATGTAAATAAAATTGTTTAAACAATGTTCTTATTCAAGATATTTATCAACAGTGGTAAAGTATTTATTCACCTTATACATAAGACTTATGTACAAAAGTTGCAATGATCGACAGAAACTATTTATCATATGGCGTTCTTTATTACAAATATAAAAAACTGGGGTAAAAAACAGTATGTATAATTTATAATACAAAATTGGATTTTTGTAACATAGTAATTACAATAGATATTTTTATAATGTATTCTATTATTAGACATGTTAAAGTTAGTCTATTGTTTTATTGTTAAGGTTTTCGCGCAGAAACCGTAGAACCAAATGAAACAATCGTTAATCTATGTAAATATAAAAAGAGGCATCGCCGGGTTGTCATATCTTGTTGTCAAATCCGCGCACTCGTCGGCGCTGTAATCCGCATTGAGTGTTGAGTTTTAAGGACACGAGGAAATAAATCAAAAGTCTGTACTTTTGATCGTTGTTCGTTTTTTTTAAACCATACAGACACTGATACCAATCACCAAGGATTATAATTATTCTTTAAACTATACAGGTTTTCGAGAGACCACAACGTGTAACAGGTGTCAAAAATGATTGACGGCTGATTCGCTATTACTAACGCAACTCCATTCGGTATTACCCGCTCTTAAATAAAGTTGCCATTAGTCAAACACAAATCCATTCATTTATCATTATATCATTATCGTGGATTACAAAATTAAGGGATTTTCACTATACGAATAAATAAAATAATACTCTACAGGTTTTTATGTAGTTTGATTTAGTGATAAGTATATTGGAAAACATATACTCATACGATACTTTTTTTCCAATAATACTGAGAACTAATTTTGAGGCGGGAACTTATTAAAACTGTTTAGGGTTATAATTACCATACAATATAACTATTGGTCTTTATAAATTCAAGTTTAGGTTAAGGGCTAACCCTTAACCTTAAAAATCTTTCCTATAAGATTTTTTTGATATGCACTACTCTTTTTTAATTCTTTTTTTAATTAAATTTTAGATTAAAGGACTAATCCTTTAATCTAAAATTTAATTAAAAAAAGAATTAAAAAAGAGTAGTGCATATCAAAAAAATCTTATAGGAAAGATTTTTGAAAACTCATCAATACCTAGGTAGTAGTTACAAGTGACAAGGACGTTAAGGTGGCGACTGATTTTAAAAACTTTTGTCAAATCAACTGACCCCAAACAATTGAAATAAGGGTAGGCAATCATAATAACATTTACAAAATACATAAGCAATATAAATAAAAGTATTTTGACTTAAACTATAATTTAAAATTATAATTTCATAATATAAGAGCCGGTTTAGGAGGACTAATCCTTTAATCTAAAATTTAATTAAAAAAAGAATTAAAAAAGAGTAGTGCATATCAAAAAAATCTTATAGGAAAGATTTTTGAAAACTCATCAATACCTAGGTAGTAGTTACAAGTGACAAGGACGTTAAGGTGGCGACTGATTTTAAAAACTTTTGTCAAATCAACTGACCCCAAACAATTGAAATAAGGGTAGGCAATCATAATAACATTTACAAAATACATAAGCAATATAAATAAAAGTATTTTGACTTAAACTATAATTTAAAATTATAATTTCATAATATAAGAGCCGGTTTAGGAGGACTAATCCTTTAATCTAAAATTTAATTAAAAAAAGAATTAAAAAAGAGTAGTGCATATCAAAAAAATCTTATAGGAAAGATTTTTGAAAACTCATCAATACCTAGGTAGTAGTTACAAGTGACAAGGACGTTAAGGTGGCGACTGATTTTAAAAACTTTTGTCAAATCAACTGACCCCAAACAATTGAAATAAGGGTAGGCAATCATAATAACATTTACAAAATACATAAGCAATATAAATAAAAGTATTTTGACTTAAACTATAATTTAAAATTATAATTTCATAATATAAGAGCCGGTCTTTGAATAAGAACTTTTTATAATATCCATTTCTTATCAATCTAGAAAAAACTCCCACCTAAGTCATTTAATATATTAAAAGTACGTAGAAGAAAATATCTTTTTTTTCCTTTCTGCAGCTGCAACAAAAAGCGATTAATATATGATCCGCGCTGTGCGCGATCCAAGGCTTTCGCAAAATCCATACTTCCGACCTGGCCCTCACGTTCTTGTTTTAACAGCTGTACAAATGGGCTTGTTCTACTTTCAACATACCACACTTGTAAGAACAACCGGCGTGGCTCAAAGACCTAGTGCTACTTTCTTTTGCAAAGATTATGTCTAATACAGGGACTCCAACCCCAAATCTCTTCTCCCTTGAATGATGCCGGTTCTTCAAGAGCACTTCCCTGAATACCACACCAAGTATCTTAGTACTGGGCCTCAACGTTTTGAGAAATGGTTATTTTTGATTTTATATGAAGAACAAAGCTGAGTTAATCACGATGAAATTTGAAATAATTTAATTTCAAGCAAGAAAACATTTCACGCCGCACCAGCCTGTTTTTTGTAAAAAATACAGGCCAGGTGACATAAAATAAATAAGTCTATCTCACCTCTGGCCTGAAACACCCCAATTTTGGCGTCTACCATTAGATCGCATACAATAAGAATTGTTTTGATTATCCAAGACCCTGACCGGGAAAGGCTAGATCCTATGACATTGTATAGGAATATCGTATCTCTGAGTGTTTTCTACCGTAATTATCAAGGGGAGATTTCTGAAGAGCTATTTATTTAGATTCCTGCTACTGATTTCCATTGCATTCTTCTAAATTACAGTTCTCATGGTAGTTCCTGGCAGAAATCGGCCATTATCGACAAATGTGGAATGACCTTCTCTTGTCTCTATTGCTGACTGTTGTTAAGAAAGCTATCATAATATGTTTACATATATGCTTTTATATTTTGTTTTGTGGCGAACGAAAAGATCATTTCGGCTACAATAATAGGAATAATTTAAAAAGTATCATTTTGTATACAAATTAGATAACTATCAATAAGTCATAACATACCGGTGTACAGAAGGTAATCGTCGTATACCGTATCGATTTAACTTATAAATGAAAAAGAGAAAGCGGTGAAAGTCGCTGAGAACGACTAGTAAATCATAAAAAATCAACTGATTTTCTGAGGATTGTATATCTAAATTATTGGCTGCTTCCTTAAATTATTTATGAAATATTGTTGCAAAAAACTTGAGAAAACAATTTAACATAAAACCATGTTCAACGTTAAATTTAAATAACGATTGAAATTCCTTCTTAACGAAGCACTATGCATAATATCACAGCATTTTATTTATAATTATTGTCCAGTCTGTACTATAACTATAAATATACTAACGTAACTATTAATATTATTCGTTTATATGTGCCTAATGTTTATTATAACCATAACCTTGCCCACGGCAATGATTACTCTACGTAGGTGTCCTAGGGCTTAGATCTTAGTATCCTGGCAATGCTAAGCATATTGTAATTAATTAATGCGGTTCTACGAGTCGTTATAGGTAGATTAATCTCACGGCTACCATTATCTTGACTTAAATAATAAATAAAATTTAATATTAATTTCCTGTACTTGTTATTTAAGTTATATTTATTTTTTTATCCGACTTTATTTGTTCAAAAAAAGGTACAATAGGCGTTTATCATGTTTAAAAATAGTCTACCTGTCAAACCCGAAAGACAGTTACAGATATAATATCTGTCAGTCATATAAGGCGGAAAAATTCTTTAATTGAATAAAATTTAAACAATTACAAAGCATAAAATAAAAAAAGTGTTTTTTTTTTTTGTTACATTTAACATTGTATGTTTATAATGTTATAGATTTAAAAAATATATTATAGTTGCGATACATAGATTATACAAATTTAATTTAATAATAAATGTAATAAATGTATTTACATCATTATACGTACACACACATGCATATATTTAAAAAAAGCTTTTTGAAACTTCTGCTAACAATAAAAAAATACGTTTATGTTTTTCATTAGAATATTTATTAATATTAATAAAACGTATTAGTTATAAGATTTTGTTCTGAGATGTACGACCAATACATTTATATTTTTATTGCAGGTTTATGTCACCACATTATCGTTATTGTGATCTGCATGCATTTATCTATGTCCGGTTTATAACAATGGATGCTTAGTACCTAATTAAAAACAATAATATGTATTTAAATAGGGTAATTTATGGAATTCTTATATAATTAGTCCTAAAAAACTTAAACGAATACCTTCTATTTTTTCTTTACAATACCTATAGTAAGGAGCACGTCGGATTAAATTGTTTTACGTGTTTTAGTATTAACACTTTACTTTTAATTATTTGTATTTAATTCTTCCTTGAGAAAGAGAAAGAAAAGCTGCTATATAGTAATAAAGGTGCTTAAATATCGAATATCGTTGATATACCATCCGAATATCAAACGCAGTTGATATACCGTCGATCGTTTGAAAATCCCCCTTTCACATAAATAATAATCATAGTCAAATCAATCCCATTTCTATTTTAGCTACCTTAAGTTCTAAGCCAAATGCCAGAATTTGTTTATCCAAAGGTAAATCCAACTACAACCAATTGATGCGGGTGCCACGGTTCTTAAGCACATAAATGACGCATGAATCATAGAATGCGATCGCGTTGTTTTGTGATTTATATAAAAGCCTTTGATTGCATAGACCATGAAACATTCTTATGCAAACTCAAACACTATGGTGTGCGTAGTGTTGCACTTGATTTTATTGCCTCTTACCTAATCAAAGAGTTCAGTTGATGTAAGTAATTGAAAATCGGCTGGTCTTCACCTAAAGATAGGTGTTCCACAAGGATCTATTCTTGGCCCCTTTTAATTTTTACTATATATTAATGATTTGCCCTTTTACGTAAAAGGACTATGTGACATTGTACTTTTCGCTGAAGATACCCTCGCTTATTTTTAAAGTTGAGGGCAATAAAGCTAATTACGACAAAGTAAACAGTACTCTGTCACGTGTCCTTCATTGATTCGTAATTAATGATTTGGTCTTAAATACTAAAAAAACTAAATGTATAGAATTTACACTTCTTAATGTCAAAATTTAAAATTGTAGTTTGCTCCTTAACAATGAAGTGTTAGAACTGACTGACTCAACAATTTTCTTAGGTATAATAACTTTAGTTAAAAAGCTCCAGAGGAATCACCATCTCTCCACACTCGCAAGCAAACTCAGCTCAGCCGTCTTTGCAATTAAAAGAGTAAGACAATTAACAAATGTTAATACGGCTCGACTCGTTTATTTTAGTTATTTTCATAGTATTTTGTCTTACAGTATTTTTTCTATAGGGCAGTGCTGCCGAAATTAATTCTTTATTTATTACATACCATCAATATTTTCATAGTATTTTGTCTTATAGTATTTTTTTCTATAGGGCAGTGCTGCCGAAATTTATTCTTTATTTATTACATACCATCAATACAAGAAATAAAAATAAACTTGTAACGCCTAAATTTTGACTTCAAAAAGTTAACAAATCTTTCATGGGCTTGAGTGTACTCATATATAATAAGGTTCCACAAGATATATTAGATCTTCCTTATCTTAGTTTTGAATCTAAAATTAAACGTATATTATTAAATAAAACTTATTATAACATTCAAGAATTTTTGTTGATTGAAACGTGTACGCGGTAGAAATAGGAGTGAGAGGTATAACAGCAAAATCTCTCTATAACCTACTTAAAAACCTTGGCCGTTCTAGAACAAGCACCGGTTCATTTCTAGAACGTAATTTAAAGGCGGCATTAGTAGGTTCTTTCCAAATTTGGTTAAGAGGAGTGTAGAGGGTGAAGGTGAGTGTTATTGGGCATAATAAAGGAGCCTCTTAAACCGACTCTTGGGTCGCAAGTCCCCTGGGACTTGCTTGCTGCACTGCTTGCACTCCTCTCCTTGGAATGCGATGGGCCCGGCACCCGCTCGGTGAATCCATGAAATGCTAAGAAGCTTCGTCTCTGTGGAATTTGGGTCCTTGACTCATTTTCAGTGTTGATGTTATAATGTGTAAGTCAAACATTGTTAAATTTCATTTTAAAAGAGTAATTGTTGATTTTCTGGCCAGCTCTTCTCAACAGAGCAGCATTCCGAGCTGGTGCTAGCTTACTCACGGACTGACTGATACTGACCAATTTAATGTAATCATTGACGATTCAAAAATGCGTGTAAATGCCTACTTGAAGAAAGATATTTTGAATTCGAATATAAATAATGATACAATAAAAATATACAAACATTTTTAATTGTACAGTATAACATATAAGAAATATATTTTCGTTCTTCATATTTTATAACTAACAATCTTGTTTTTCTTTCTCTTTATCTTCAGTTTTAATACTTTTATTTCCTAAAGCTAGTTGAATCTCACTAAACGTTTTACCTTTTGTTTCAGGAACATAAGCAGCTATTAAAATACCAACAATTACACAAATGACACTAAAAAACCAGTATGTTTGGGATGGTCCAAGCGCAAAAGTCATTTGAGCGAAGTACTTTGAAGATAGAAATGCTAACAGTAAGGCTGACAAAAAACTTAATGAATAACCGAATGCTCTAGCTGGTCCGTCAAACAACTCAACCGTTACAATGAGGAGTAGACAGCCAATACCTGGAAACAAATGCTATATTTTATAAAATACTTATAAGTTACTTCATATCTTTCTATTGTAAATTGTATTTTTAAGCATGAAGTGGCTCACGGAATTAACCATTTGTTAAAAATAAATTATAATTTTTTCTTTAGTAAAAGTAGCAATGTGAGCCTAATAAAACATTAAATATCTAATACTAAATTCATATTTAATATAATTTATTAAAATTAACAGTTTATTTTTGAAACTGCAAAATTTTTATATCGTCGAAAAATATTAAAACGTATAAAATAACTGTTGGTTATTTTGTAATTAAACCAATTAAAAAGCAAATTAGTTATACAGAATGAGAAGTTATTAAATTGACAATCTATGTAAAGTACTAAATCTAATCTAAGACTATAACTTAGCTAAACAACGATTATCTAAACAACTTACCAACATTAAAGCAGTATGTGGACAGTATGAGTGATATAATAGGAAGGTAATTCAAAAAACCAGTGACTTTATAACCTTCTGTGGAGCTAATTTGGAAGAAAGTACCTAAACCAATCTGAAATATTTACAATCAAATGTGTTAATGAATAAAAGACAGAAATATTTGCCATTTTCACATGAAATAAATTAAACAAATGAAAATAGTAATTTATACTATATAAAATTATATAATACCATAACTATAAAAATTGGCAAAATGTTTATTCATTTATTTATTCTTTATTTTTCCAACAAAAACTGTTACATTTGGCGGACTGAATGTTAAATAGCATTTTCTAATAGTCAACCTTGAAGGTACAGAGACTTAAAAGACGGAACAATAAAACAAAAAGAAACTAAAATAAAAAAACTGAAAATAATTTGGACATACAAATAAACACCTAATAACACATATACATACATATACACATATAAACACACACACACACACACACACACACGTACATATAGATATACATACATACATGCATATACATATAACTGTTCAAATTGAATTTTAATGTATTGTTAACTAATAAGTTCATAGTCAGAAATTTACTACAATCACATTTAAATTGCATAGTTTTGAAATAGGTGTTGCAATGGGAACAAAATTTTTAGCAATATAAAATAATAAAGAAATTAACTTACCATGCTAATAAATATGCCTGCAACTGAGTAAATTAACATGGGCCGTCTTCCAAACGATTTTGTAAAGAAAGAAGTACATATTGCGGCAAATAATTGTATACAACCAATTACAACTGATGCAAACTCTGGCTGCACGTTGGTCTGTGTTGATTCCAAAATAGTTTGCAAATAAAATACTACCGCGTTGTATCCTATTGCGTTGCCTCCACCGCAGATTAAAATACCCAGTGATAGAGATTTTAAGAAAATTTTGTCTTTTAATAAAGCAATCTTGTCGATTTTGATTTGCTTGCTTGACTTATAATCTTCTAGCTCTTGTTTGATGATTTCATCCGAGTCTCGGAATTTAGCTAGAATTTTTATAGCATCATCAATACGACCTGGAATAATAACGCTGTTTGTAATATCTTTTATTTTTTAATTCATAAAAAAATATTTTAAAATAACATACCCTTAGAATGTAAATAAACTGGGCTATCAGGTAAAAATGGTAACGGTATCGCCGTCACAATAATCACTGTTGCTAGGGCAACATTTAATGTTCTGTAGGAGACGAACGGACCGACCGCCAATGCTATCACAATGCCCAAACACGAGAGTATATGAAGAAATGTACCAAGAGCTCCTCGATGTTCTTTCTAAAACAAAAAAGACATTGGTATGAATCTTATAAAATAACTATAAGCTTTTTATAAAACGTATATTATAAATGTATCATTATGAAAATTACAGTATTGAAATCTAGACATGCGGTAGCGTCCTTTTTTTTTTTTTTTTTTTTTTTTTATCGTTGGGAAATCCTTTATATACCACCCAGCCCAGGGGAGAGCCGGGATGGTTATATGGGAGTCCTGCACTGCAGTGTACCCACTAAAACCCAACGGTTACCCTCATCGCCAATGTGGAGCGTCACGGGATCGCTTACGCATGCTACCGTGACGCCCCGGCGGAATTACTCCTCTTAGGTGAGAGCCCCGGGTTAACGGACGGCACCCACACGACTGTAGGCCTATTTTTCGGTGGGAGGGTTACACCCTACCCTCCCACTCAGGCACTACGACTGGAGACCGTTCGCATACTCCCTCCTCCTGCGTCCTAGCCTCCTTCGGCGAATCGAGTCTGCTGAAGCGCTAGCCTCTCGTTGCCGCTCCGCAACCTCCTTTGCCACCATCACGGTTTCACAAAAAGAGGTCATTGCAGTCCAACAATTAGCGCTTTGGAGCATGGCTGGTATCACGTTCACTAGCGAGAGGTTGCCGCCACCAGGTCACGTCTTTGCTGACTCCAGGCAGCGCACTCCTCAAGTGTGTGACACGCTGTGTCGAGAGGCGCGTCACACTCGTGGCAGTCTGTAGTTGTTTCCCTTCCCGCTATCTGGTGCAGGTACTTGCCAAAGCAGCCGTGACCCGTCAGTATCTGCACCAGATGAAATGTTAGGGTTCCGTGACTTCGGTTCACCCAGTTGCTCAGGTGAGGCTGAATAGCCTCCACCGTCACCGAGCCGGCAACAGGAGAATCCAATTGTTCTTCCCACCTTCTGATCAGAGCTTCTTGGGCAAGAGCCCTAATTCGGCCCACCTCCAAAACTGCTGGAAGCTCACCACGGCAAAATTATAACCTCTATCCAGACGACATAGAAAGTACAAATTTAGCATCTACGTGGTTATTTGGTTAAATACAAGAAAATAAATTAGAAACTAGGACATAATAAATAAATAAAAAAATTAAAAAAATATGAAAGCTTTAGTACCTGTAATGTAAGGATCTAAGTATTTTAAGGTCTTCACTTGTATATATAACGGGTAGAACACGAGTTTTATTGTTTTTTACAATTATATCATTTTTAGTACTTATAACTACGTACATTTAAGAATATAATAGACTATATTAATTACATTACAAAAATATATTTTATTTCATAATGTTTTTTATTATTCATATGTAATGAATAACTACCTCATAATAATGTCTGTAACAAAAAGTAATAATATCCCACCAAAACCCTAAATATAATCTAAGCTCAATAAAAATATGCATTGGATATTGACATTAACGACAAAAGAAGTTAGATTTAAATGGGTGCCAAGTTCAATGGTCACTCAATGTCATAATTCTTGCGAAGTCTATGACATCATTGGTATACGAGAACTAGCCCAGTTAGACCTTGGGCTTTAATATATAATTCTCGGTTACAGGAAGAAATTATATTTCAATAAAATAATTTATATTTTTTCAAATACAATTCAGGACAATGACCATTGAACTTAACGACTATATTTTAAGTTGTTTTAAAATAATGTTTATTTTTCGAAATAAAGTTCAGGACTAACTATCGAACTTGATGACGATTAAATCCATGCAACTATTTTACATGAGACAAATGTAATTTGAGTGTGTGTAATGTATTCCATTGTAGTGTGTGTAATGTCGTTTTTATAAATTTTATGTATTTCTAATGCATTCCTTTAAAAAAAATGCTTTTTGCACTTCTCCATATAAACTTTAACTGTATATTTTTTTATACACTTCGTAAAAATGAGTATTCGTAAAGTTTCACACAGTTCACGAAATAACATAATAATAAATTCAAAAAATTATGACAGAAAATAAAATATTTTGTTAGAAATACTTACAGAAGCGATTTCTGAAACGTACATTGGGACGACTACAAAAATGTAGCAGTCAGTCAGTACCATGACCGCACGACAAAATATCAACATCCAAACTTCGGTCGCAAATATAATCCAAATAGAAACACATATCCTAGGTAAAGTGGCTAGAATAATACAATACTTTCTCCCAATTTTGTCTATAAGAATCCCGGCTAGCAAGTTAGCTGATAAAACAAAAAAAAAATACAGTTAACCAATGTGTAATTAATAAACTCATTTTGGTTCTTAATAAAACAGTATCAATTTTGAAAAATATGTATCTAAATTTTAATAAATGCTGAATGAAGAAAAACGTTTTATCAATATATACATATTATCCAGGAAAATTAATAGATAAAATTTAATTTAAAAACTTATAAAAAGTTGTCAAAGATTCTGCTAATCTGGTGACTATCTGGTATTAATATCTTCAAGAGCAAAATTGTTTGTATAGCAATTTTTTTTGAAAATAATGTAGAGTAAATGGTAATCTGAGAGACTTTGTCAGAAGACCTAAAACTTTATTATAAGACCTAAAAGCTGAATGAACAGAATAACACAAAACAAATGATACGTAGATCCCAAAGAAAAAAAAATTAACCACTTGAGCTGAGAACAAAATTCATAGGCTTTGTTATACTTTCCCATGTAAACATAAACCGAATAACAATTTGTGAATTCTTTGAAATTTGGTATGTTAAGACTCAGTGAGATCTGGAGAGCAGAAAGGAGAGATTGGAAAGCATAATTTTTGGTAGGTATTGTTCATTGTATTCGTAAGTTTTGCGATGACCCTAAATCAGTAAAAGAACTCCATTATGAAAACAACATATAAGATTGTATAAGAGTCAAGATTTCTGCCATTATGACTCTAGGGTGTACTAACATCATAAAATAAAATAGACGATCGTCTCCGGTAATTGGAAATAACTTACTTCCAATGGCTGCCAAATATCCTCCTGATACTATCCATGACCCTTCCTCTTCCGTGATAGGTCCTGATAACGGAGTATCCGTTCCGTTTCGAAGTTTTACGATTATTGGCGACGGCCAGGCCAGGCTTATGCCTGTCGTTAGTGAACCTAAATTTACTAGAATAAAAAAATATATACATTTATATTTATATAATAATAGGCAATACGAAAGTTTTTAAAAGCATGTGTCTATTACAATAAATGTTTTTAAATTCTAAAATCGCGAAGTTAGAAATTGGTAGTTCTTTTATCTAACATTTCTAAAATAAATATGTTAAGCGCATAATAAATTTTACTTTTTATAACCGATCTATTTTAAAAAGAAATATTTTTATACTAAAATTTTATATACAGACCGACAAAAAGAATATTGATAGTTGATTGATTATTGATTGTCATAAGAATTTGATTAGTTTTATTTTACTTTGTCCTTAAAAATTTAAAAACTATAAATGAAATTATTAAGCAATGATAGATTATACATTATAAAAACAAACAAAAAATATCAAAAAAAAACATGCGTGCGTACAAAGTACACATGTCAGAAGTGAAACTTCTTTGGCGAACTAATTTATAAATCTTGTTTAACACGAAATTCTGCTAATTATAAGCATTAAAATTTAAAATTATATAATATAATTTATCTACGACTAAAATATATTTACTACATTAAAAAATATTACTCAAAACAACCGAAGGAGATTAAATGAACATTAAGTTTTATTAATAAATATTTGTAGTGTATATAATATTATATAATATTTACGACTGTTCAAATATATTTGTAAGCGATAAGTTTTCCAATTACTCTTTAATATCATATTTCAGTAAATACCAAATGTTGTTTAAGAGTTTCGTACGATGACATATAAAAAACACAAAAAAAAAATAATTAAAGAGAATTATTAAAATAAATTTATTTTATATTGTTTGAAAAATAATATAGTCAAATCTCAGATGTTGAATATTAAATTAAAATTCCTCGTGATTTTTTGTAAATATTAAAAATACCTAATCCAATTTAAATATATACAAAATTTTTGTAAATTAATGATAACTCTAGAAATTCCAATTTTTAAATTAAAATTTCGTCGAAAGAATTTATGAAATATTGTTATTAGTGTTTTATGCACAATGATTTATTGAAATCTCAAATGACGAATTGTAAATAAAAATGCCACGTGTTTTTGTCAATATTAGAAATTATTAATTAAGTTTTGTTTTTGAATTCAAATTTAGAAAAGCGAATTTATGAAATATTTTTATTTTATGGTAAATGATTTATTAAATTATCAAATGACGAGTGGCAAGTTGAAATATCACATGTTATTTGTAAATATTAAAACTACCTAACCTTCAAACCAATTATCATAAAAAATTGTAAATTAACAAAAAGATAACAGATATATTACTTACTTCGAATAATTGCTTGATACAGGACAACTTACAAATTTATTCACAAAGTTTTTTCACAAAGTTTTTATTTATAAAATTCACTTACTGTTTATTCACTGTAGAAGTGTCTAATAATATTGTAAATATTACGCTATGCGACAGAAATGCCATCTAAAGTTCTAATAATTAAGTATTAAACGAATACACAACCAATAGGGCGTGTATTCTTTCTCGATATCCCGTATTCTCTCTCTCTCTTGTTCAGTCTTTCTCACTATAGCTCTCTCCCACCTCACGATCCATAGCACTATGCGTGATACGACGTTCGCTCTGTCTCACTTTTTCTCTCAATCTTTCTCACTCGCTTGCTCCCTACTCTCGCTCCACGGCTAGTTGCTCATGCTACGTTCGCCCTGTCTTACTCTCTCTCAATCGGTCTCGATCACTCTCTCTCTTTTCCGACACTTCCGTTGCATACCGGCGTGACGTTTCATTTGTAAAAATTTTACCCTCATGCGCCTAAAGAAGTTTCACTTCAAAAAATATATGAAACTTAACAAGTGACAAGTAACAATAAAACATGTTTTTAAAGGTATTTTATATAGTTTCTATGTATGAGAAGTAGGTACCTACTTAACTTTTTTATTTAAAGTTTTTACTATAAAATTAAAAAGTGTTAAACAATAAAACTTAGGTCCTCCCTAAGTTGTATTGATTAACTAGATTTTCCAAACTCATGTTTTATGTTTATTCATGATTCATGAGTAGCTACTTGACTAAAATACCAGCCGCGAGGTCGTGTCGACTAAAAAAATAGTTTATGAAATCACTGACGATTATATTATGTAACGACGATCATTATAGTATTATAATAACCTCCGCTTTTTTTGCGCAAAAAGAAGCATTATACGTTTTTAACAATTTTATTTAAACACAAAATATAGTGATTGTACCCTAAATAAATAATATATTTTTATATTGCTAACATAGAAATATACTAAGTATATTGTTACTTGCTCAATAAAAGTAATCGATTTTAAAATATCGCTATTTATAACAAATAAAAAAAAAATTAAAGGTGCATGCATTACTTCCAGTTTTCTTTTAATAATACACGTAATCGTATCATAGACAAACACAAGAACTTAATCAAATTGTGACCTGTATTATTCAAGAATTAATTAATCCCGATTCCCTCGCATTATACCTATATAATGGGTGAATAATTAGCCATCCTTACCTTCGACATTGTAATTGCGATATTGACATCGATCAACAGCCAAATCAAATCATCAAATTAATATTAGGTTTACAATATACATAGCATAAATGAAATTGACGTTTGGTATGTCAGGAAAAAGAAATCGAATATTTTTAAATATAATGTATTTAATTAATTAAAGTTAATTAATTAAAGCTAGAAAGCTTATCTTCTACGATCTATAAGACGGCAAAAGTGCATAGAAATGCACTTTTGCCATTTTGTTCATTGGTTCCTTTCCTAAAAGACCAGTCTGACGGGAATCAATAAAATATTTGAAGGCGATTTGGACTGCCCCATCGGAGTTGAATTTTTTTCCTTGCAAGTAGTTATCCAAATTTCGTAAAAATGGTAATCTGTTGGAGCAAGGTCTGGGGAGTGCAGTGGATGTCTTAAACATTTTAATTGAAGCTCTTCTAATTTGGTAGCCGTCTGTTGTGCAGTGTGTGGTCTAGTGTTGTCGTGAAGCAGCAGTGGTATGGAGCGATTGACCGGCCTAGGTTGTTTAGTTTGCAATTGCTGACAATATACAAATGCCGTAATAGTCTGGCGAGATTTGAGAAAACTGTAATGAACAATACCGCCCCTTTTCTAAACACTTACAAGTATTTTTTTTGGTTCAATTTTCGCTGAGGCAGGATTTGGTTGGCTGACCAGAATCCAACCATTGAGATGAGCGCTTCCGATTTTCGTAGAGAATCGATTTTTCATTACAGGTTTGGTTTAAAATATTTCGGTTCAGGTTCGATTTAAAAGATCTTGTAAACGCTGGAACCATAAACGAACTGTTTCTTTTCGAACACGCCATAAACATCGTTAAACCTTCGAGTCGTTCCGCAGTACTGATGCCACGTTGGAACGCGTAATCGTAAATAATGCGATATTTTTAATTTAAATTTTGTAAACTGAGTAGCATAAATAGAAAAAAACAAAAGAAAAAACAAATGAATGGACGGTCAACAACACAAAAATACATGTGTAAATAACTGTAAACATTTGAATTTGGAATTCTTTACCAAAGTGGAGAAATTTGTGATTAAAGTGGCCAGTACGAAACACACAAATTTTATATGTAAGGACCTAATAAATGATTTTTAGAGTATAAATGAAAAAAACAAGAGGCAATATCCTGTGAAGTATTCCATTTACATACCTACAATATGTGGACATCGAAATGGAAATGGAAGCAATAATTATTTTACCTCATAAATGACGTAAAATATATTTTTTTTTTTTTTATATAATAATATCAGGACAAATTACACACATTGATCTAACCCCTAAGTAAGCAAATTATTTGCTTGTGTTAAGGGTGTTAGACAATGATACAAATACATAGAAATACATATATAAATACTGAGAATATATTTAATAAACGACCAAACCCAGAAACACAGACATCTATGCTCATCACATAAATGCCTGCCTCCCGCCGGGAATCGAACCCGAGCCCCATTGCGCCGTGACACGTTAGGCGTCTGCGCTAACCACTCGACCAAAGGGGCCGTAAAAAAATTGTGAAAAAGTGTTTAATTTTAATTAATTCATGACCCTGCTGTCTCTTTTTTATTCTAATCTTAATAAGATATTGAAGACAAAATATAATTCGTCAAGACTTGAGTTATGTAATAAAATATAAAATAATACAACAAGGAAGACTTAGATAAAAACTATAGATTAAATTTTAACCCTTAAAGTGGTTAAAACTTTTAATAATAATAATAGTAATAAAACAGTTTATTATCATATAGATAGTAACAGTCTTAACATATAATATAATATATTTTACCTATATGCATACAAAAGATAAATACAAACAATAAGCATTGTGTTTCTACCTTGTTAACTCAAAATTCGCTGAAGACAATTAACTTTGTGTGAATAATATTTTACCACATAACATTTAAAGTATTTTTTGAAAGAGTATGTTGAATTGGCCTTGATGACGTTTCACGCCACGCGTTATGTTTTATTCGATTCTGTTATTTTTTTATGCATACAAAATTTGACGCTCAGCTCTAAAGGTAAAGTACTTTGTATATTTAAAACTATAACTAATATTTTTTATTTAACTAAGTACTAAGATCTTTCAATCTACATATAATTCCATTTGATAATTTAAGCGATATCGTCAACTTGACGGAACAACAAGTTTAGAAGTAATGTAGTGATTAAACCTGGGAAGCGAAAAATATTATCAGAAAGATACTATCTAACATTGTAGTGTACTATAATGTTATATTTCTTAAACATGCGCGGAAATACCTAATGTGATTACCTTTCAATAAAGAACACGCGAAGTATCATATTTACGAAGACTACTAAAGAAAAAAAACTGACTTTCGGCGCATACTAAAAAGAAATGGCGGTAAAGCGGAGTTCGTTGTTATTTTGTTAATAAATAATTAAAATGAGTTCCGATGATTCTAAAAGTGAAAATGAAATGAACATTGCCTGCGCACCACCCAACAAACAAACATAAATTTGCCTACAAAATCGATAACATTTTTGTTCAATAATTGTCCTAACGTGAGCAATATAACTTTTAAAATTAATTAAATTTATTACGTGAAAGGCTCTTTTTTATTTCCTTGCATTTAAAGAAAAATACTATATATGCCTCGGCCGAAATGGCAATTGCCTATCTCCTATCATTGAAGTCCTCACCTGCGGCTCGGCCTTCAAACTCATACACGACCTGCAATTGCCTATTTCGCTGCCTTTGTAATAATGTACTATTTTGTGTCTTGTTCAATAAAACTTTATTGACTGGTGGGCTTACCATCAATTCAAAGCGTGTCGACCGAAGATGACATTGATGAAGTGAAATAGTATGACTAAGAAAAAGCCTAAACTGAGGTAGCGTATGGTAGAACGGAATACTCGTGATACGATATCACTCAATCAATATTAAATGTTTACTTTTAGTCTTATTATTAGGGTCAGTCAAATCACAGCACATTATACTTCGAATCCTCCATGCACTGGCCGGGTAAATGTTCTAGCGTTATATTTTACCAGCAATGGCTGTTTGCGAAATAACAATTTATAACGAAATTTTAATTTGTTATGCTACGGGGTACTTTCTTTCAAACTCATACACGTGCGATTGACCGACTTATAGCTACCTGTTCTAACATACTCCTATATTCATTATATTTATTTTGCTATTCCCAACAATAAGTATCCTAAATTCTGCCTTTTATAATACTACATCAAACTTAACTAGATTAATAAACAAAAAGACCTCGCAAGTTTAACTCAATGAAAACCATTGAAAATCATTTTGGGTTTATTATTCCTCAAAGACATGAAATAATAGTTAAAATAAGATAAAAGTTAATATCGCTAAAATAATTTGTAGCAGATTTCTAGCTCATTGATATTCGTTTAATTAATATTGGAATTGTAATTTCAATACTAAGACTAATCATTGTTTTCTTCAGACAAGGAAAACATTCATATTTATTGAAAACATGCCAAACTTTTATCTTTACCTTATTGTGTTAATTATCGCAAATTTAAACAATGGTGTCTTATTCGTCAGTGATGTCAGCCATCACTTTTGTTCAATAGAAAAGCATTTGCAAGAGCTATTATTAAATTATATTAATTTAAATAATACGTGCTACTAGGATACGTTTAAAAATAACATGCTTATAAAGCATGTATACAAAATATGACAATTACAAAAAAAATACCAGTTTTGTAACCATCGTTATTTAACATGACTTGACATCGATCTGTAAGTTGAAGATCATAGAATTAGTATAAAAACTGTATGATGACGATTAAACGAAACAAAAAACTTGTAAATTCAAATCAAAGTCAGGGTTTTTTTTATATTTCAAATAGGCCGAAATTATCATTGAATTATTATACATGTAGGTACTTGAAAAAACGTAAAACAATACGGTAGCTCAATTGGTAGAGCGACGCAACGGTTTCCCAGAGGTCGCGGGTTCGAATCCCTGCCCGTATCGGTCTATTTTTCATTATATATTTATATAAATTTAAATAAGCTAAACATGGCTACACATGTTTAAAGATATTTTCAAAATAATAATTTTGTTAATTAGTTACATATTCCCAAAGACATAATATTGAGTACGTATACAGATATTGTTACTAATAGAATAAACACAATGTATACATATATATAATTATCATTCAGTTGAGTAGTATATAGTATATACATATATTAAAATTAAAAGAATAAATATAATGTATAAACATATTGAAATTAATAGAATAAATATAATGTATACATTTATTATTATAATTCTGTTATTGGTCGATATTTGATTAATAATCCACGTGTAAAGAAATAACTTTATAACATAGAACATTAATAACAACAATTCTAACTTGATTTACTTATTATAATTAAATACACCTTTGTTTTGAATTGCCTCTACACATGTTTAAATAAATATATATAACAAGGTAAATAAAACTTATTTTTAAATGGACTTTCTATTCAAAGACTCGATTTATATATACGTTTAGATTCTAAAAACTGCTCATAATAGTTGGAAGATGCTTATCTTCCTACATCTCTATTGAAAAAAAGCCATCTCTATTGAAATAATTCAAATAGGTTATAATTACGAAGTGACATAGAGCAAGTTTAGTAGGTTATAGGGTTTGATTTTAAAAGCTTTGACATGGGATAAAATAAAAAATATTCAAAAATACCTTGTTTCTGGGCACAAATATTTTTTAGTAAATATATATTAAGTGCAGATTACGGCAAAATAAATGACGGTCATTTAAAGTATTTTTTTCTTTCAATTTGCAATGTCCAAAATACAATTACTTAAGTGATATTCTGCAGCTGACCAATGTTATGGCTTTTTGATTATAATAACAGAAATATATAATTTGTTTAACAATATTTTGGGACATGGTTGTTAAATATTCGCTTCACATTTTAATTTTATAATGTATTTAATGTGTTGTATTAGTGTATATAACAATATTTTGATAAAAATAATTCCTAATCCAATTTATGTGGATTATGTACATTATTGCTGTAAAACTTGTCGTAAAAGATAACACATTATTATTTACAGAAAAACAAGATAAATCAGAGACACACATTCTTAAGAGCTAACCCTACAATAAAACGTACATACGAGTAACAAGACGATACTAAAGGTACGCGTAACATAGTTTAACGACGCATTCAACGAATATGATTGTTTGTTTCCTACTTAGCGAGATACAATTTTTTTTTAAATACTTGGTTTATTTGACTGCAGAGACATTCGTATTTTTAAGCTTATCAATTATCTAGTTATATTTTAATCATAATATGAGAAAATATTAACGAGAATATTAATTTTTACCTGGCATTACCTGAATAAGAATAATTTCAATTGAAAACGCTACATATAAAAACATGCTTGATTTACTACTAAAATATTTTAACAAACAAATTACAAATGTATAATATTTTGTTTTATATGTCTTGGTGTTTAATTAATGAGTTGATTTTGTTCTCTCCTTCAATTAAACTATTCTATTTTTATTACGACAAACAAAGTAATTATGTGCTCTCCTTTTAGGTTTTGGATAATTTTCTAGGAACAATTTGAATCTTCGGTTCAGGAATCGGCGCGACTAATGAGGACGTTCAACCAATAAGGCGTAACGGTTGGAAATACAATAAGTCATTCAATATTTTTGTTAAAATGAAACTTGAGATATATGTATATATATACAGGGTTATTTGTAATTAGTTGAGCACCTTTTGCAGGCAGCCCCTCTACATCAATCCTAACATTTGTTCTACGAATTTTTTAAAATTAATAGTTTTAAAAATTTACACTCACATTATACAAATAGCCGTAGGCACCTTAAGACAGAAATTGTTGAAAAAATAAAACAAAAAAGCACAAAGACTGCGTTGAGTTACAACATTATATATTATATATATACATATTATACAAATAGCCGTAGGCACCTTAAGACAGAAATTGTTGAAAAAATAAAACAAAAAAGCACAAAGACTGCGTTGAGTTACAACATTATATATTATATATATATATATATGTAACTCACGCAGTCTTTGTGCTTTTTTGTTTTATTTTTTCAACAATTTCTGTCTTAAGGTGCCTACGGCTATTTGTATAATATGTAGACAGGAAGTCTGCTTTCTGTTTCTTACATAACTATGAGATCAATGTTGGCGCATACATATAAATAATTATATATTCTGCTGTATATACAATTTGCATAACCTAGATAATAAATAAAATAAACATTGTAAGATGTTATGCATAACACATGAGCATTAAAGATATAAAAAAAAAAATTACAAGCAGTATACAGTCAAGCAAGTAACTTTATTATACGTTTATTATAATTTTTTTGTTTTTTTTTTGTTAGTGCAGGTAGGCATCAAAAACCACCAGACAAATTGTGATAATTTTTTGTATAACTTGTAAATTATTCTTATTTTCACACGAAAAAACAATAAAAAATCTATTAGTTATCCTTAAAATATAAATGAAAAAATATGGAATTCTATATGTTTTAAGTAATTGGGCAGAAGACTTAGTCGCTGACAACATAGTATGTACGTACTTATGTAGTATCTAAGTAATAATGTCCAGTTAGTGACCGTCAACTGACAAAGGAATTACTGCGATAATTTTAATGGATACGACAGTTTTCACTTTTTTGAACTGTTTTAAACAAGACTTAGATTCTTAGGAATATAGAAATAATAATTAAATAAGGAAAATGTATCTATTGCCTCCTTAGACATAAGAGGTAATTTTTTTATTGTTTTCGATACATAATAATGCTTTAAATGTATTAGTATTCTTAGCTTTAAATGTATTAGTATTCTTACTATCATATGCAGAGAGAATGCAAGGCAAATGTTTACTTACTTAAATTACTTTACCGAGAGAATTGCTCTTAATTTTATTGCATTAGGGAATATAACACTTTTATGAACACTTCATTTACAAATAAATAAAAACTCATATAAAGTTTTCTTGAAATAGAGCAATTCAATTCGAATCAAAACTTATAAAATAGTAAAGTTTGCCTCAAAGTGCACCTAAGTCTATTAAGTTGTTTATAAATGACCTAGATATTAGAATGGAAGCCATTAACATAAATTGAATACGTACATATAAAACGTAACTATATGTAATTGTTAGTATCAAATAAATAAGATATCACAGCAAAATATTATAAAATATCTTTATATTAAATACCAAGCAATTTTCTTAAGGATACTTAATTTGTACATAATACAATTTTGTTTATATAAACAGTCTTCGTCTAAAAAAGTGTGGTTAAAGTAATTAAATTTTATTTAAACGTTAAATGTGGTTAATTAAAGTATTTTATTTAAACACCATTGATCTAACACACAATAATATACTGGTATAAGAAACTAATTTTCAGAGATTTATATAAAAAAAAACCTCAACTCAACTGATTTTGATTAAACACATCGCGTTGTTAGATTCACTAAACTAGATAATAGTGATTAACAGTTATTAAATTAAATTTAATGTGTATTATATTCCAAAGTATAATTAGATTCGTAAATGTTGCAAATATTTTTTTTATATTACTTATTTTTTATATTACCTAATGCCCCAGATATTTAAAAAGTTATCTAAAATCGAAAAATTACAAGCTAATAATTAAAAAATACATATTTACCAATAGTAGCTACGGCGAATTGTCGTATTAATGCGGAAGATAAATTTATTTTCATTTTAATATTTTGTGATCACAGTCCATGAAAAATTTATTCTTTACGATTTTTAACAACTCTATAATAAATGCACAAAATAAAGCTCTTCATTGATTGTTTAATAAATCATTTTTTTATGACAAGCTAAGAACATTACGTACAAGAAACTTAACAGACGTTATTGTCACACTGCCATCCTAAGAGCAAATGAGACGAGAACCAGACGAACTTATTACCATCAGTGCTTGTAAACACTATAGTAATAGTGTTTGACTAACGTCTAACATTCTTGAGAGCTACTTTCTATTTTTTTTAATACTAACCTAGACTGGAATGAAATTAAAGCATACGACCCGACGAAATCTTAACCATATTTTGTAATTATATGATTTTTACTGTTTGTATATTTTATTACTATGTAAGACAAAATAAGTTAAATATTTTATTAGATTTAGTTTATAATCTTGAAGAATGAGGAAGTAACAAGAATAAAAAACATTTGATGATTTATAAAAAAAGAGATAACAATAATGCTGAAACCCTATAGATAAAGAAATAAACTACAAGACCGTCTTATCTATAAGTAGGTTATTTCAGATTATTTCTACAAAACATACATTACATGGATATATATTTTTTTCATTATAACCTATTGTGACAAACGAACCGACTGTCTACCCAATAGTGATCATGGATATTTTAGAAAATTAAAATTTAAAATGCTTTGCCATCCTTGAGATTTAAAGATGAACATAAGAGAGTGGGAAAGAGAAGAGAAGAGTAAGAATAGGTAATTGTTTATGCTTTTGGCTCTCACTCAAGTTGCAAAACGGAGCTATAAAAGCTACTTCACTATTTTTTAAATGGCCAGGGTATCAGCTACATTTCTTCCAATCGGTGTCAAATGTCAGAGTTTTTTTTATTCCTCCCCATTCCTCAAGATATCAATATTTATAACTTTCTTTTTACAAAAATCCATGGGTAATAATAGTGACCACCTATTCTGCTAAATACTAAATGGATTGTCATCTGATTTTAGATTAGAAGTCTTCAAATAGTGGAAGTACATGAATTAGCAAAAAACTATTGTCATTGCCTCTCATTATGGTTATTACAAACATAACAGAGGCTACCAAGAATCATATTTATCTAACAAAGTGCGGTCAACCAGAGTATAGTTCTATTGTAGTTGAATTGTATATTGTATTGTTGCTGGTGTTAATTTCTAAAGTTAATGGTTGCCGCAAACAGTTTTGTACAGTATTCACTATTTTATGTTTTAGTCAGCTAATTTGCATTTTGAAAATTCAGCGTAGCTATTTATTTACGAATATGATAATGTTTTGAAATTTAATAAATATAATGCTTATTTTTCAAATACATCTACGAGTAGTTCTCGTACTTACGGCATTTTTGGTTTTCGGAATCCGCAACGTAAGTCGAAATAACGTAAGTCCAGATATATTTTTTCATATGTTTAAATGTAAAAGTAAAGGGTTAGGATCCACACGGACTCAATTAAAAAAAAAATGCATTTATAACAAAGCATATACATAGCTACATAATTATAACAAGTAAGTTCTTAATATAATTATATTTATCAAATTGCTAGTCATTTTTGGTATTTTATATATAATGTTAATAATAATAATGATAAAACTTTAAATACATTGTCAAAATATGTAATGATAAATAGTATATGAAACTTTGGGCTGAAAGAAACTATCAATACTAGATTACCTCGCTTCTTTCTTCTTGCAATCTTACAGGTCTTGGTATCAAAGTTACCAAGGCTGCACAGATTTTGGCCCATTGACCTCGCGATAAGTGAATTCTCCTATGCCGGAAGTCGAAACAATTGACGTATGCTTGAGGCATAGTGTCAAAACATTGGTCTACCTAACTTGAAACAACGTAAATCGAAACGACGTAAGTCGAGGACTTCCTCTATTGAATACGAGGACAAAATTGTTTTGAAAGAGTAACAAATGTTTTTATTGTAATCGAAATATAGTTATCTTAGGTTTTTTTTTTTTTTTTTTTTTTTTTTTATACAAAACTAGGTTAATGCTTGACTACATTCCACCTGATGGAAAGTGAAATGTAGTCTTAGGTGGTAAAGCGCATTAACCTAGCAGCCTATTCACTCTCCTCTTGAAGACACCCACATTATATTTTTGCCGGAAATACCGACGCAGGCAGATTGTTCCAGTCCTTCGCTGTACGCACTAAAAAAGATGAAGCATAGCGCTTCGTTCGGACAGGTGGAGTGTCCACAACGTAGGGATGGATACCCGCCGTGCGTCGGGACGTCCGGCAAAGGAACGGGGATGGGGGAATTAGGTCGTGCAATTCCTGCGCACACTCGCCAAAATGTATCCTATAGAATACTGAGAGGCTAGCAATTCTACGCCTGTGTTCAAGGCTGTGAAGTTTGGCGTCAACCAATTTAGGGTCGCCAATAAGCCTCTTTGCTCGCCTCTCAATTGAGTCCAGAACAGCAAGATGAGTCTTTGCGGCACCAGCAAATATGTGGCCACAGTTCTCTACACACGACCGGATCTGTGCTTTGTATAATACAAGAAGCTGTCCCGGTGTAAAGTACTGTCGCACCTTCGCAAGTACGGCAAGCTTTCCTGCAGCTGCTCTTGCTCTGGACTCAATGTACCGACCAAAGTTGAGGTTCGAGGAGATCTCTAAGCCTAACAACTGAAGCCAGTCACTGTATTCCAAGGATACATTCTGGAAAGTAGGAGCCAAGGTGAAGGGGCTCCTTTTGGCGGTGAACAAACACGTCTGCGTTTTGGTGGCGTTGAATTTGACAAGATTGGCATTGCCCCATGCGGAGACTGCCTGAAGTTTGTCATTCAAACGTTGCACCATGGCTTCTCTTTCAGATTGTACTTCATCTCTACTAGCCCGAGAACTTGGCAGATATCTTTCTACAACTGTGCTGTCGTCTGCATACCCATAGATACCGGGCTTCAGCAGATCGTTAATGTGCAGCAGAAAAAGAGTTGCAGAAAGAACGGACCCCTGAGGTACTCCGGCATTTATTGTCAAGGGTTCCGAAGAACACCCGTCGACAACAACACGGAGAGATCTCTGGCTCAAAAAGTCCGTTATCCAGCCAATCAGACCAGGAGATATACCGTACGCTGAAAGCTTGCTTAAAAGGCTCACATGCCAGACCCTGTCAAAAGCCTTCGAGACGTCCAGAGAGACGGCGACCGCTTCTCAGGATCGGCACGGCTGCCTTTTTTGGGCACGGGTTGCACGTTGGCAAGCTTCCAGGATTCCGGCACTTTTCCAGTCTTGAAAGAGAGGCGATACAGACGTGTCAATACAGGAGACAACTCACCTGCGCATATCTTGAGCAGAATGGCTGGTATACCATCAGGACCACTGGCTTTATTCACATCTAAACGACACAATGTTCTCCATACCTCTTTGTTCGTGATGCGGATTTCAGGCATCGAAATACCGCAGTGAGGAAGATGTTCTGGAGAAGCATTGCCAGTGTCTAGATGCGAATTCTCAGCAAACAGAGAAGCAAATACATTCGCTTTCTCTGTTGCTGTGTGGGCCAGGGATCAATCAGGCTTCAGCAGAGCAGGCAGTGAGGGTTGGCAGAAGTTCGACTCGATCGCTTTGGCAAGAGACCAGAAAGCTCGACTGCCAGTTAGTCTGACAGCGAGCTTTTCGCCATTCTTAACGATCCGATCAAGACGAGCCTTCCGTAATGCCTTTTTATAGGACTTGGCAGCTTGGTTAAAGGCTCTCTTCTTTGTACTTACATCCGGAGTTTTGCGGCTTCGAGCATCAGCCCAAATGAGGTATGCCGAATGTTTTCGGTCATGTGCATGACGACATTCAGCATTAAACCATGGGCGAGCTTTGCCACCGATGGGTACGTCAGCAAAAGGAATAAAATACTCCATTGCCTGATGCACCACATCGGTTATAGCATCCGCGCAACTCGACGGATCCAAAGAAGAGAAGCAGACCTGCCGCCAAGGATAAGACGCAAAAAAGTGCCGCATCTCATCCCAATCTGCTGACTTGTATTTCCATACTCGCCTAACACCATGTGGTTCGAAAGCTGGTGGGGAATATGTAAATACAGATTTTACCAGACAGTGATCGGAGGTTCCCAAGGGGGAGGTGACTTCTACACGATACCTGTCCGGATCAGTTGTCAGCAGAAGGTCCAGGCAATTGGCTGTATGGCCTACCACATCTGATACCCTTGTCGCTTGCCTCACCAGCTTAAAGAGGTCCAAGGACAACGCAAATTTCCGCGCTTCTCTTCCAGCATGGTCGGTCTTCTGGTACGGGAACAGCCAGTCCTGATGACAGGCATTAAAGTCCCCCAGAAAGACGAGCTGCGCCGAAGGGTACTGATACAGAGCCATATCTGCAGCCTCACTGAGATACTCAAATAAACGAGTTGTCTCTTGGTCACCGCTGTGCGAACGGTAGACACAGGAATACAGGATTTTTTCGTTTCCTGTGTCCACTAAAACCCATAGGGAAGAAAGAGTGGGGTCTTCAAGGTGACGGAGACGCTGAACACAGAGGTCGTTCCGCGCGTACACACTGACTCCGGCCCGTGAGCGAAAGTTGTGCTCTAACGAGTAACCGGGATAATCCAAGTATGCAGCGCTCAAAGGACATTGTATCTGCGTCTCCGTCAAAAAGAGCAAGTGCGGCTGCTCTGTCTCCAGGTGGTGGTGGACAGCTAAAAGATTTGAGTGCAAACCCCTGATATTAGTGAGGTGCACTTTATATGAGGAGGAGTGCAACCGCTGTGTAACCTTGTTCCTTTTTCTTAACTTTTTCATAAAAAAAATAAATATAAAAGTGAATAGGGATGGGAAATGGCAGTTGAACGAGACGGTACGTATCGAATCCGACGTCGAAATTGGTGATGTCTTGCCACTGGGAGGCTAGTCTGGAGACTGCGGGGACGCCCGAACCCCCCCAGGGATCGCCATCGGGCCTCCTCGTCTGGTCGCCAACCAGCACGATGGAGCCACCCTGGGATTTTTCACAGCTGGCGGGGCAGCCTTTCGTGGTTGGCTATCCCACTAATTGGGCCCCCAACTATCTGCGGGCGGCCAGCGGAAAGCCGTCGCTTCGGATCCCGCTACCCTCCTCGACTAGATACCCGACAAAACAAACACCAACCCGACGTCAGACCGGTTCGCCAACGCACCGCAACTGTTCAGACCCATTTCCCATAAACGGCTTCATCGAGCAACGTGCCGGAACACGACTACGTCGCTTTGCGGCTCGACTCTGCCCGATGGGTGGTAACTTTTCCGGCGACCGGATGTTATGGTCTACCACCAAGAAAATATTTATGTAGATATTTTCAGATCGCGATTTTTTTCTTAGATAAGGTGAATTAGTTAAATATAAAAAATATTATTATACAGCTCATAGCAATAAGAATTAAGCAAAATTTTTCCATTTAATATATTTATGGGTAGGTATGTCATTTTAAAACATAAAGTATTATTATTCATTCGTCTCGACGAACATTTTTTTTTGTCTTCGGGTTATGTTTATATAAGATAAAGATATCATATAAATATTTTACAAAAATAAAGCTTTTAAGGTTCGTGACTTAAGTTACTTAATTAGAACACCTACTTATAAATATGCATCACTAGCACAAAAATGCTTCTTGCTCTTAAATTCTGTAGGGGTTTTAAAAATTATAATATTTTTGTCGACGTCAACAAACGAATTAGGTACAATGTTTGCTTTTTCCCGCGGCGACAGACATCTGCATAAGTAAAATCAGATGTCGTATATTAAACCATTAATAAAATGCTAAAAAATGGATTTTAATTTATAAACATACAACCTATCTAAATATTGTCGAATGGAACGTCTTCTATATATACTGTACAATGAAAAATCGACATCGACACAACAGTTACCTAAGTCTATATTAACTTTATATAAAATAATCTTTCACTTTCCTTTTATTTAATGTTAGTTTTGGTTAATTGGCAGTTTTATAAGCTCAGTTTAATGATACAATATTGGACCAATAAAATACTGAATGTTATCAATGTTATATCATGTGCATGTGTGCATGAAAATATACAAATAAGTTTCGTCCAGATTCAGATTGCTTTTACATTCTTCTTTTGTAATTATTCCACATTATCAGTTTGTATCTGTAATATCTGAAGAGTTTTATTCTTTTCTACTGTTTACATTTTTAAATTCCATATACATTCATGAAAGCTTCTAAGATCAATTTACGTTTTTATCTCAAAACATTATTAGTCTGATTTATAGTTTACAATGTATTTACAACTTCTTTTCTGTAAGGTACTAGTGTCTATAATATATATATATAGTAAATGTTGTCTCTCTATCATATCACAGACAGATTTTACTTTTATTTACAATTAAGATACATATCTTGATATTTTTGAACTAGTGAAACTCTCTCGTAACTTTACGTTTTTTTAACAGATATCTTAGGAATTTCATTTCATTTAATTGTAAACTGCAACTCATTTACATTTTCCGCCAAAATGGTAAAACCAAAGTCAATTAATATACTTTTTTCAGTTAGAATTGGAGTTTGGTGATATCTTTACTCAAATATTGTTTAGAATAAGTTCATTTTAAGAATGCATTGAAGTGTGTGGATTGTACTTATTGTAACATCACCCGTGTATCACGATTTCTGGTAAATGAACTTTCTCCATTATGGACATCATGCTGCAAGATATTGTCTTGTATCTTGAGTGAGTTTTCAGATCGGACTCGAGATATTTTAACGATGGTTGATCGTGTGAGAAGACGGAGATCGATATATAAAGGCCGACATTGTCCAATCGGATCCTAGTTGTAGTAACAAAAAGGTTGTTAAGGCACTGGTACACAAAGGTTTTTTCAGAACCTCGGTGCCAGAACATCAATGTTATATGAACTTTGGCGGCTTTTTGTGTGCTTCTCGATTATCCACTGGATTTTGTCGACTAATGCTTATTTCGTTGGAGTCACGACAGCTTTCATGGCATTCTCCAGTATAGTTTGCCTTGTGTCAACACTAAGGGAAGTAGGAAAAACAATGACTAACGATAGTTCCACTTCTGCCAAAGTAAAGTTGTTGGTAGCCGAAATCTGCTTTAGTCCATGAAGCGCGAATCGAACTTATTATCAGTGATGTTGAAATTTTCTGATAAATTATTTTTGTGCATTTTGTAGATACACTTTCAATGTCTATGACGGCAGTAGTTTCGAGAATTTTGTACCGCTGATAATACACGTTGCCGGTTTCTATCTCGTGTAATACGATTAGCAGTTGTGGTATGGTGACCAAAAAGTGCTTTTACAATGACTATTAAACTACTGCCATATTGCCATACCTACTGTCGAAGTATTTACATGCTTCATGTGTATTTTAAAGTCATAGTTATGTATCTTTTTTTGGCATTGAAATTTACACAACACTAACAAAATAATAATTACTTGTTTTGAGATAACCGTGTTCATTCAGTCTCGTTGTCTTAAAATGTCTTGACTGGCAGTATTAGAAACAGTTAATATTTTATTAGACTACTGGCACAAACACGCCAGAGAAATTGTTTTTAGTTTAATTATATTACTTTTTTTGTTTTTATATAAAGCTTTTTACCTCAGCATAAAAAACGTTGATTTATACAGTGATTTGTTTTTTTTTTACGTTTTACCAGAAATCAAATTAAAGACTTTCAAAAAACGCTTACCGATCATAATGTATATAAATATAATTTCATTGGTTTTCATTGGTTTAATTTCTGGTAGAACGTATAAAAAAACAATTCATTGTAAAAATCAACATTTATTGAAAATTATATATATTTATACGTTCTACCCGAAATTAAACCAATCAAAACATTTAAAACCAGGCTTATCGATAAAAAATATATATATATATTTCAGTCTTGAAGTCCCTTCAATTTCCGGGAATGTAGATATCAAACCCGAGATTTTGAAATTGTCCTCAATTCCCAAGATATGAGTAAATAAATATGAATAAGGATAAAAACATCTAGGTTCAATAATTCGAACCTCAAAAAAAAATTAACTTTTAGTGTGCTGGTAGATTTTAATATATCATTTTACAAAAGTTTTTTTAAAATAATAAGATATATTCAGAAAACTATATTACACATTAAAATTATAATAGGTACCTACTGACTTATAATTTATTCTTTAAAGAAAGTGTTTACATTATTGACCTTGTGGTACGAAATGTGCGATGTTTTTAATATGCGGGTATAATCTAATACAACAGAATATACACATTCAGTAATTTGAATGCAATCTGCAATGTTTCTTAATTTATACAAATATTTTTCGTTACTTACCCAAAGACCCGAAGATAATATACATTAGTTATTCTAAATTCTTAATAATTTATGTTATTAATACTATATTAAAAAAAAACTAATTACCCATTATAACTACCACATATCGTCGCAATGACGGAGAATTAATGAATTTCATTTAAACTTTTTAAATGATAATACTGTTTTTTACTGACACTAATAACTTGGTTTAATTTCAAGATAAGAACTTTTAGAGCTCACAATGACTTCGAAACGATCTCTGAGAACGAATGTGCTAGGAACCTGTCCTCAAAACATTGAGATTAGTGTTGAACTTTGTTTCGTTAACCGTCCTTTTTAATTTCAAGTTATAATTTCGATTTACATTTAATGTTACCCGCAACTATAAAACAATCAATATTATAATATTACAAAAATATAATAGCATAAATTATCTGGATATTAAAATTGTTTTTCTAATATTCACTTCAAATATCCAATCAGCAATGTTTCAAACAATCGTTTTAGGAATGTTTTTTATTTAACAATTAATAATAATATTATTTTAAAAGAATATTTTTTTAATGGTAAGTTTAATCTTAGTAAATAAATATGTAAGGCTTTCTAAGATTAATCTTTGGTTAAAATAAAAATAAAATATATTGTTATAATTTATTATCAACTGTGATAAAACGTTAAGTAGGATATTTTTATGGATATTAATAGTAATCCAAAAATAAATTATGATATAAATGAAAAGAAAATGTAACAAATCAGTAACAATGCTACTCAAGAATTTATTTATGTTAAGATAAAGAAAACCCAATCATTCAATTAATAAAAGTGAGTCTTTAGTTTCCAGATCATATTATGTTAGTATTAGTGGCGCCGGGTGTCACAGTCGAGCGTGGATCCAATCACGTGTTGGTAACTTCCACATTACTGTTAGTCTTGACTTATCCATAAAGAAACTACCAAAGATAAAGAAAAGATATTGGGTAAAAAAAGACTGAAACTTGTAAATAGGCCGCATAGTTACAACTTAAGTATTGAGCATTATTTATTTATTTATTTATTTAAAATCTTTATTGCACACAAAAAAAAACGTACAAATGGCGGACTTAATGCTAAAGCATTCTCTACCAGTCAACCGACATAGTAAACCGAAATCTAAAAATGAGGGGGCACAATATTAAAAATTAAAAAAACAATTAAAATAATGAAATGAATATCCATAAAACTACTTACTTACACGTACACAATACAAACTAATACATGTAACAATGCTATAGAAATAAAGTATACTACATATCAATAAATACATACAAATTACTAATATAATATACATACATACTTATATTTATATATTTATCCATATGGACGGATTTATATACTTATACTAGATACACATACTTATACTTATACATACACATATACTTATACTAGATACATACACATATATACACATCTACGCTAACAAAGTGAAATTAAAAATAACTAAAATTATACCATCTCAAGAAGGTATTTGCGGACACGTTTCTTAAAAAGATCCCTATTGGGGGCTCGTCGTAGTGAATCAGGAAGGCCGTTCCAGAGTTTTATAGCGTGTAGTGTGAAAGAGTTGGATAAAAAACCAGTGCGGTGTGAAGGTAAGCATAAATTGAGGTTAAACGAAGAGCGTAGTTGCAAATCATGGGTGTTACTTAAGAAATGAAATTTAGATTTCAAGTACTGAGGAGAAGATGGATCATTAAGGATTGAGAATAACTGACATAGAGTTCTCAGTTGTCTTCGTTTGCGGATAGGTAGCCATTTAAGCTTAGAACGGTATTGAGAAATGTGATCAAATTTACGGAGATTAAAGATAAAACGAATACAACTACACAACCGGTAAATTAATGAAATTAAAACCAATTTCAATTTGACCTATTTGTAAATTGAAATATTTACTGGATACGTGAAATGTCATTCTTCAGCAAATAATTACAATAATATCACCGACCATATTACACAAATTGATCTAAACTCTAATTAAGCAAATTATTTGTTTGTTTTAAGGGGTTAGACAATGATACAAATACATAGAAATACACATTATAAATACTGTGAATATATTTAAATAACGTCCAAACTCAAAAATACAGATATCTATACTTAGCACATACATGCCTGTCCCTGTCGGAACCCGAGCCAATTTGCGCGGCGATCGTTAGGCGTAAGCGCTTACCTTTGACCGGGGTTCGAATTTATTTCGAGTAAATATAGTTTTAAAAAAATATCAAGTAAATATATATTAAAAGACGTTATCCTTCTTGGTCCTTGATAAACTCTCATGTTGACAGTTAAGTTAAGCCCGTGTCAATGGGTTTTTCGTTTTATATTTATAATTGTAGATACTTTGCAAAAGGAACAAACAGTCCATCCAGCCGGATTTACTATTATTATTATTTCATCATATTTTATCTTGATCGAATTTATGTAGCCACATGGATAATATCGATCATCGATATCTTCTAATATAGTAGCAGTAGATAAGTTACTTTTATAGAAAGGTAGGGTGAAGGGGGGGGAGGGACTTTCGGATTAAACAATAAGTTGTGAATGCTCTGTGCTGTAATCAGTTTATTCTATCACAAGTTGTCGAGCATAAACCTTAATAAGTGTAAGTAAGTACGGTGTATATTTCTAACAAGTCCTAACATTATATGTTATCTATTATATCAAAGACCATAATTACCAGTCTTATATTTGTATGCGAAGAAAAGATCAAACATGTATGTAACAATTTGTAAATTATTACGAATGTATTCTTTTACTTTTGTTGATTGAAAAATAGTATTAAAACTTGGTAATATAATAAGAAATTACCTACTAGTTCTAATTAAGATTGTGTATTTAAAGATTCTCTTCAAAATTGGATTGTTGATTTTACAGGTAAGTGTTTGCGGAGTAAACCAACATTAATTCAATATGTGTGGAATGTAATCAAAGAGCACGTCTCACATTACCGTTATATTTAATATTTTCTGTGGGTTCTCAAAAAGTAAATGCTAACATTTATTGTTGTAGCACCGGGCAATGCCTACTTACTATATGCGAAGTCAACAGTCAAGAGTAGGTACTCTTTAAATTCACAGAAAGTATTCTTTAAAATTATAATTGGTTTTTTGAATATTTCAAAGCACGGGCAAGTTTAGACATTAACAATAGACAACATATAATATATAATATATAATATTTAATTTTATACAGGGTTATTTGTAATTAGTTGACCACCTCTTGCAGGTTGCAAACTCTCTGCATCAATCCCAACAACAATTGTTCTACGACTTTTTAAAAATCTTGTTAAACAACCCAATAAACACGAAACAAAAAGATATTTGCTCCCTCTTTTACTTATTACTCTGTATTTTGTAAGAAGTGCTTAAAAGGTCAATGCCCTGGCGCCATACCTACGCTCAGAGTTAATGTCAGTTTAGAGGCAGTAAATGAATTCTGTATGGGAAAACTCAAATTTAAATAACTATTAATTTTAAAATGTCTAAAATATTAATTTTAAAGATTGATGTAGAGAGGATGCCTGCAAGACGTGGTCAGTTATTAAAAATAACAATGTTTAAAATATAAAACAGATTTTATTTTGATTTTGCGATAAACAAATTATTTTATTACCGCTTGTATTTTAAAAGACTGGAATAGCTGTGTTGGAAACTACTTACCTCCTATATATCTTCGCCTTTCCGCATCCCCATCTCACTTCATACGTAAATATACAAACATAATATAGATGTATTTATTTATAAAATACAACAAAAAATAATTACAGCTTATGTTTTACATATAAGACATATTTGAATTTTTTTTTTATAAGTTAGGGCAATGCTTGACTACATTCCACCTGATGGTAAGTATGGTAAGATAAGGAATATAGTCTTAGATGGTAAGGCGCATTACCTTAGCAACCTATTCAATCTTCTCTTGAATGTATCCACATTGTATTCGGTCGGAAATACCGACGCAGGCAAGCTGTTCCAATCTTTTGCTGTACGAAGTAAAAAAGACGAAGCAAAACGCTGCGTTCGGACAGGTGGAATGTTCACAACAAAAGGATGGATACCTGCCGTGCGTCGAAACTTCTGATAATGGAAGGGAGCTGGGGGAATTAGACCGTGTAATTCCTGCGCACACTCATCAAAATGTATCCTATAGAATACTGAGAGGCTAGCAATTCTACGTCTATATTCAAGGCTGTGGAGTTCGGTTTCGACCAATGCGGGATCGCCGATAAGTCTCTTTGCTCGCCTCTCAATTGAGTCCAGAACCACAAGATGATACTTTGCGGCATCAGCAAATATGAGACCACGGTAATCCACACACGACCGGATATGTGCTGTGTTTTGTATAAAACAAGAAGCTGTCCCGGTGTAAAGCACTGCCGGACTTTCGCAAGAACGGCAAATTTTGCTGCTGCTGCTCTTGCTCTGGGCTCAATGAACCGACCAAAGTTTAGGTTCGAGGAAATCTCTAAGCCCAACAACTGAAGCCCGTTTACTGTATTCTAAGGATACATTCTGGAAAGTTGGAGCCAAAGTGAAAGGGCTCCTTTTAGCGGTGAACAGACACGTCTGCGTTTTGGTGGCGTTGAATTTGACAAGATTGGCATTGCTCCATGCGGATACTGCCTGAAGTTTGTCAATCAAACGCTGCACCATGGCTTCTCTTTCAGATTGTACTTTATCTCTACTAGCCCGAGTACTAAGCACATATCTTTCTACAACTATGCTGTCGTCTGCATACCCATAGATACCGGGCTTCAACAGATCGTTAATGTGCAGCAGAAAAAAAGTTGCAGAAAGAACGGACCCCTGAGGCACTCCGGCATTTATTGTCAAGAGTTCCGAGGGATACCCGTCGACAACTACTAGAAGAGATATCTGGCTTAGAAAGTCCGTTACCTAACCGATCAGACCAGGAGATATACCGTACGCTGAAAGCTTGCTTATAAGGCTCGCATGCCAGACCCTGTCAAATGCCCTCGAGACGTCCAGAAAGACGGCGACCGCTTCTCCGATGGGAATTATAGCAAAGAGAATAAAATACTCCATTGCCTGATGCACCACATCGGTTAAAGCATCCACGCAACTCGTCGGATCCAAAGAAGAGAAAAAGACCTGCCCCCAAGGATAACAAGCAAAAAAGTGCCGCATCTCATACCAATCTGCTGACTTGTACTTCCATACTCGCCTAACACCATGTGGTTGTATACAATTATTTCTTTACGAGAAAGTTTGGAAGGCCTATGTTGCTTTACCCGTTCGTTAGCGTGTTTTTTGGTACGGTAAGTATATTTCTTAAGTATATATATAATAATAAATATTCTGTGGTTGTAGAATTTGGCTGTATATATTTCATACTTACAAACGTTCCCCTCACCCAGACACCTGAAAATAATCTATGGTGGTTCAATGTATACAAAATGTCGAATAGGGTCCTTTCAATTTCTTTCATGAAGTGAAAATTTGTAACTTCAGAGATATACCAATTTAAAGTTTCGCAAAATTTATCACAAAATGTATAAAAAGAGTATTCTTAGAAGGGAATAGGGAAAAAGGAAATCGTGATAAAAGGGAAGACTCCTACGCCCTTACCTAACACAACAGAAACTCATGCTGCCTGACACTTCACTTCACAAAATTCACAATTGCCGGATTTGAAACTGTAATTTCAACAACAACAACAAATCATAAATTTCACTTGTCATGTTAATCTCAAACGCCCGACGATCATTTGATGTCTTTAGTTATAAAACAGAAAAATTATTAGTTATAAGTATTTTTTTATTATGATAATAATAAATAATAATAAAACCATATATTTCAAATTTCTTATACGAATAATAATACAAAGTTTGTTAGTAAGTTTTGCTTAAAAAGAAAGTGAGTACTATAAGTTAATTGATGCTTGTGTTATTTGAAATTTGAACCCCTGTTTGCGTAAAGGCCAGGAAGCCTTAAAAAAAATAAAAAAAGAAGGATCCTTTTTTATTGTTTTTAAGGCCTTTTTATTATAATAATAATTAACAATAATATTTTTTATTAAGTATATCATTTAGGTAAAATATTGTTCTACTATTTGCCTTAGTTTAATTACTTTGAACATAATAATGTAAAATATGCCCCTCGTATCAATGGGACCGACCCATTCAAAATGAGAAATATTTTAAGGTTCTATTTACTTAACCAGATAGAAACGCTTGCGCACATCTTCTCGTGCCCCATCGCTACTGTTATTCTAGATTCAAATTTTTATTAAGATTTAATAACGCCAAAATAAAGAAATAATACGAATGTTAACTAAAGCCAATACCATCTTATTATTAATTTATACTACTTTATCAAATTACAGATGGGCTTAAGCACGTTTTTCAAGATCAGCACTACAGAAGGTTATGTATGTTATATAGTTACTACTGACTTCCTTAATTATCTTCCTATCATATCTTTGATATTGTGTACATACTATTTTAACATTGGTAAGCATTTTTAAAGTGAAACTTTTATTACATCGTCTCAAACTTTTTCGTCTGTGTGTTGCATGTCGCGTGACGGTCGGCCGCGGAGTAGGGATAAAGTGAAAGGCGCTCGTCAGAGCAACCGAGGCCAATATGGCGGCGCCTATAGTTCGCATCAGCTGACCGTGTAGATTTATTTTATAAGGATAAGATGAATTAAGTGATGATTATTTAAATAAATATTGACATGTATGTAAACTTTGTCTGTGTTATTTCTTGACACATACCTAGATGACAGAGTATTATCATAAAACATAAGTATTAACATAACATTTTTTTTATATATTTTAATATGTGTATAGTTCCACATAAAAAAAATGTTTTGAATGAGTTATAGTACTGAATTAAATAATGAAATGATCTCCAATCAAAAGTTTGACTAATGCTCAACCAATATACAGTTTGAAATTTAGACAATATTGTGGTCTATATTACATTGTATATTTAATATATCATAGCATATTTCTAGGTTTGAGCTACTTATTTTTCGTAGTAACTACTGAATTATTCGACGCACGAGCTCACTCAACCGGCCCTTTCAATATGTCTTACGACAAATTTATTTCTGGCAGTCCTAATGTCTAAATATTTTGCATACATTACTGTGACACTTGGACCAAGTGGAACGTACTGGGTTTTCGTACCATCTTTATTTAGTATTATTCCTGAAACTAAAGATAAGACTTTTAGTGAGATTTAAATTTCTTTGTGCAACAAAAATGTGAAGACTGATTTTAAAGAAAATCAAGAATCTTAAGAATTACAATTGTCTTTGTTATAATGCTACAAATTAAATTTCAAAGATAAATACTTCTTATTGCTTATGAACATAAAATATTATGTAAGTAGTTAAGTATGTAAGTATAATTTGTTAACAGTTGTCCATTTTGTATAGTTACTAAAATTCTTTATACATAATTAAGGGACATAATTTTAATTTTTAAATTTAACATTAGAAGAAAATGTATAGATATTATTACCGCCCCGTTGGTCGAGTGGATAGCGCAGACGCCTATAGTGTTACGTCGCAATGGGGCTCGGGTTCGATTCCCGGCAGAGACAGGCATTTATGTGATGAGCATAGATGTCTGTGTTTCTGGATTTGGTTGTTTATTAAATATATTCCCAGTATTTATATGTGTATTTCTATGTATTTGTATCGTTGTCTAACACCCTTAACACAAGCAAATAATTTGCTTACTTAGGGGTTAGATCAATGAGTGTAATTTGTCCTGATATTATTATTATTAATATTAATTATTGTATCATAGAGTAATATTTTTACAAATTTAGTTAATAGTTCTACTTAAGTTCAATTCATTATTGAATTGAATTTAAGTGGAACTATTAACTAATTTCTGCTAAGAATCAATGAGTCAATTTTCTTATTTTATTTTAATAGAAATAATACGATGCTTATATTTTAGTCTTATTTTTACGAACATGTGACATGACTTTTATAAATTTATATAAAAATAGAATGAAAAATAAACCGTTACGGGCAGGGATTCGAACCCGCGACTATTGGAAAACCGTAGCCGATGTTTATTTTTATTGTGTTAACCGTAACCGGTATCTATCTATATTTCACCACCGTCCCGATAAAGACGATCACATATAGAATGCTTAATTCACCAAGGCGGAAGCGATACGGTAGCTCAGTTGGTAGAGCGACGGGACCCGGGAGCGACGATATTAGTGGGTTAACCACCCACGAAAGGCTGCCCCGCCAGCTGCGAAAAATCCCAGGGTGGCTCGGTCGTGTTGGTTGGCGACCAGACGAGGAGGCCCGATGGCGATCCCTGGGGGGGTTCGGGCGTCCACGCAGTCTCCAGACTATTCTCACCAAATTCAACGTCGGGTTTGATACGTACCGCCTCGTTCATTTCCCATCCCTATTCACTTTCATTTATTTTTTTATGAAAGTTAAAAAGAAGAAAATGTTTTTACAGCGATTGCACTCCTCCTCATTTAAAGTGCACCTCACTCATATCAGGGGTTTGCACTCTAATATCTTTGCTGTCAATCACCACCTGGAGACAGAGCAGCCATACCTCATTTTTTTACGGAGACGCAGATACAATGTCCTTTGAGCGCTGTGCACCTGAATTATCCCGGATACACGTTAGAGTACAAGTTTCGCTCACGTGCCGGAGTATGCGTGAAGGCGCGAAACGACTTCTGTATCCAGCATTTCCGTCACCTTGAAGACTCCACTTTTTCTTCTATATGAGTTTTAATAGACACAGGAAACGAAAAAATCTTGTATTCTTGTGTCTACCGTTAGCACAGCGGTGACCAGGAAAGAACTAGATTATTTGAGTATCTCGGTGAGGCTGCTGATATGGTGTTGCAGCAGTACCCTTCAGCGCAGCTCGTTTTTCTGGGATACTTTAATGCTTGTCATCAGGACTGGCTGTTCCCGTGCCAGACAACCACCCATGCTGGAAGAGAAGCGCGGAACTTTGCGTTGTCCTTGAACCTCTTTCAGCTGGTGAGGCCAGCGACAAGGGTACCAGATGTGATAGGCCATACAGCCAATTGCCTGGACCATCTGATGACAACTGATCCGGACAGGTATCGTGTAGAGGTCACCTCCCCCTTGAAAACCTCCGATCACTGTCTGGTGAAATTTATGTTTACATATTCCCCACCAGTTCTCGAACCACATGGTGTTAGGCGAGTATGGAAGTACAAGTCAGCAGATTGGGATGAGATGCGGCACTTTTTTTAATTCCGCGAACTTTTTGACCTCCTTGTTTGTATGATAGATTAATGTTTTGATTGATGTTGTGTGTGTTTGATGTTGTGTGTGTTTGATGTTGTGTGTGTTTGATGTTGATGACGATAGATGTATCGTAGATTGAAGAGATTAAGAGTTTTCAATAAAAACCTCTTTTTATTTATTTAACTACAGTCACAGTTAACATTTTTTCGTGTAAAAATTTAGATATAGGTCTTAGATAAACTTTAAACAAATGCATAAGAAATTAAAATAAAGAATAGTATAAGAATTCAATTGTTTTTATAATTAGCACTACTTCAAAAAAATATTACATTTAATAAAAATAAACAATGACCCAATAATAGTAACGAGATGTTTATAAACTTTTAATTTTACATAATCGCATGTGTTGACACGGTGTCCTAATTGTTTTGGAGAAGGTTATCTTTAAAGGTTATCGTAAGTATAGAAAGCATTAAAGTTTAATATTATTTTACAAAACAAAATATAAAAATATTTGTATTCCGTCTCGTTTAACTTAATGAATAACAATTACCGTTTTGAAATGATAACCTGAAACTTGTTAAACTACAAAGTTTTTTTTTGTTATCTCTGTAGGTTAACCAGTTTTGGGTTATAAATTTAAGAATATCGGTGTTTGTGCTGTAGTCAGGACGAAACCCAGACTGCAATCTGGATATGAGGTTGTTATTGTAAGCAAATGTAGAAAGTTACTTGTATAGGTACTCTCGTTTAGTAAGACTTATGGTAGATATAGGGCGTAATTCGTTAGGAACAGTAATTTAATCTTTAATTTCTTCCTCGGAGACTAAAAAAAAAAGAGTTATATACACTGTGTGGTATAATGGAGAGTTATATACACTGTGTGGTATAATGGAGAGTTATATACACTGTGTGGTATAACGGATATAAAGGTAATGGTGCAATGTTTAGTGTAATGATTTCTCTTTGTACCTAATACTACTAATACTTTAATTGCTAATTAAGATCCTTTACTACTTCCTTACATACTTAATAATAACTTTAATAATAACAGTCATAACAAATAGTAAAAATACCAATAAGAATAGAATGGAACGGAAGTTTATTGTAGAACTTTGTTGTTTTAGAATTTTAATTACACGAATCTTAGTTTAACTTTAAGAATTACTTGAATGTAATCCAATGCCATTATTGGTAATCAAATGTTCATTGAACTGATTGAGTTTGTTATCTCGTAAAAAACACGACGTGCGTATCCTTAATAAATGTAGCCATTTCTGATATTGCTTATTAAAAGTCTTTGATCTCTCAGTTATTGATACTTACATAACATACCCACATATTGTATTTATATGTTTTATTTTATGAAACCAATATTTATGAACTATGTCTCAATTATAACCCTTGACGTGGCTAGTATAACTAATCTGTTATTATTCTCATTATAATCTGTCATTGTCATCTAGGCTTCTCACAATTATAAATAAATACTAGAACGACAACTAACTAAATTTTTAAATACGACGTATTCTAAGTAAGGCGTAATTTACGAAATAATAATAATACCCTATAAACAAAACTCTTATTTGTGTTATCACTTCAAATTTGTAGATTTAGGTAAAGGAAGCTTTAAAAGGTTGATTTTAAAATTGTAGATAATAAGTAAATATTTGCAACAATTACTTTACAATTTATAATTTATAATTTTACTTATAAAAATACAAAAGCTAATATTTTCATTAAAATTAGGACTTTTGACTGATAATCTCTCTCTATTTATTGTTATGTAAATTGTTGTTTTGATTTTTTCAAATATAAATCCCTAATTAGTCTCTAGACTGTTATAAACCTTATACGATACTAAAAAGAGTGCAATCGGCGTCAAAATTTTAGTGAAATTTTAAAAAAATAGTAGTACATCACCTAATGGCCCAGTAAGATGGATAAAGTACAAAATGTTTTATGTAAACAAACCTTAACTTATTACGATTCTACAGATCTATAAATCTATAATCTTATTTATACTTGTTTTAATAAATAATACTTTAACCTGCTTTAACTACTGTGTATTGTCACAATCATTAAGAATGTAAGTTTGTCATTATAGATTTAAGTAATTTCTTAAATTTACGCCTATTTAGAATTATATAATAATTTAGATTTAAATAATTACTTAAATTGTCACGGTGTGTGCGAAAGCTATACCGTGATGTCTCACTAAGGCGAAGGACCTTGTACTATTAATAGCACCATGGACATTACCTTCTTGGCCAGCAGATATCCATTAGGAATTTTTCCAAAAAAAATAAGGGTAGATGATGTTAAAGTAAGGAATTGTAAAGCGTTTCCTTAAGTTTCGTATACTATTATTTTACTTCGCGTCACATAAACAGAGAACACTTGAAATATTTATCCTTCGAAACAAATGAGCGTCCCTAACGTCTAATTTAGTAATTAAGTAATTACTTAAATTTAAAATATTTTTTAATTTAGATTAAGCCTAAATTTTATTTTGAATATTACTGGCGCTATAACTGTTATTTAACTGAATAATAAATAGTTAATGGCACAGCGAACAAGATCTTTGAAACGAGGACGATTAGAAAATGAATTGGGCAAGAACGGATGCTCAATACCTTGAGGTGCTTGAACTTTGTTTTATCATATTATGTCATACATCAATATATCGAATGGCATAATCGATTTATATGATTTCTTAAATCGATAATACATCTATGCTATCGACCGTATGCTTGTTTACCTCTTGGTTCTCATCTTACCTTCAGGATCGCAAACAGGTCGTCTCCATTAACAAAACTTTTTCTGTGTGTTGCAGCTGGATATCTGGTGTCCCGCAAGGTGGTATTCTCTTCATCACATCATTTTTTTTATTCTCTACAGTACATTAAATTACTATTAAGGATACTAGAATCAATAATGGTCTGATTCAGATCAATGAATGATGTAACAATTTTGGAATTTATTTCAAGCTATCGGCAGCGCGCAATATTTGAATAAACATAAAATAGTAATATACAATGGGTCAAATCTAGGTCTTCGTGTGGACAGCACACTCAGCTTTCATGCCCATAAAAATTTGTTATGTCGAAGAGTTACATAATCGTTGAGTTTACCTTTTCGCCTCAAAATCTTTATTTTATTTTATTTATAGCACTTAATGGCACACAAATTCTTGGATAAAAAACAACAAGTTTTTTAAATTGCATAAAAAATAACAAAGACATATATAAAACGAAACATATTACTTAAATATATTTATATGCATGTAAGTAATATGTTATAAAGATTATAGTTTGTATATAGATAACTTGTACGATTTTGCATACCCTTACATACTAACTTTTACGTATACAATTTTTTTACTATTAAACATACACTAATACGTACTTTATATCAAAGAAATTTTCTATTTCATTTATAATAATAATTTTAAAATTTATTTTAAAAATAATAATTTTCTATTTCATTCATATTAAGGCTGGGTAATATATAAATACTATAAATTATTATAATATATAAGGACGACAAGAGGTTCGTAAGGTGACTTTTAAAACTAACACGTGGATGAGTAATATATAGTTTAATTCTTTTAACAGTGAAAGAATCTCAAGCAAGTTATCATTTTGCAAGCAAAGATTCTTCTAAGGCATCATTTTGGGCGAAGAAAAGAAAAAGGTGCTTTCATGTATGGGGGAATATTAGGATGACAAATAATTTTAAAAAGAAGAATAAGAGAATGAAAATAATTTTATAAAGAAGAGTAAGAGAATGAAAATTGCGACGATGTTGTATCGTAATCCATTTGAGTTGAAGGCGGTGCCTTGTGATGTGATCATACTTTCTTAATCCAAATAGTACTTAGTAGCAACTTAATAGCATGTATCTGCATAATCCAGAACTAGGAGTAGGGGCCAGGGTTACTATTTATTCTGGTTCTAATTGGCAAAAGATTTTTCCACCTATCTACAGATTCTTAACCTATCTATAGAAACTTTTCGGTATAATTCAGAAATGTCTCTTATTCTTCTTTTAATAGACTATGAGTATGTATGCCACTTGGTGTTCCAAACAATCAACTACGATAGAAGTTGATATTACGATAATTATGAATTTGTGTATATTGATAATTAAAGCAAGTCACCATAAATAGTCACGTTTTAATAAATAGAACGAAATTAAAAGCAACAATGAACGATTATTTCAATAATATAATTTAGTAGAAATTTGACATTCAAACTGAACATTAAGCCTTAATTAGTTTAGAACAGCTTATATCCTAAAACAAAATAATAATCAATTAAGTAATTAAACTATAACGACATAATAATAATCGACGGTATTCCATTTCACATTTATATTTTTACAATAACTAAGATGGAACAAAATGATTTTTAAAGAAACGTAATTATAGCCATGACAATCTTAGCGACATACACTTAATTATAAAATAAACGTTTATCATAATATTAAAAATAAACAATAGTAAAAGAAAGAGAAACCGTTAAAATAATTTGAATTTAACCTCTATCTGCGTTTGATAATCATAGAACTAAGTTAGACAATCGGTGACGAGGCTGTCGATTCAGTAAAGTTGAAAGGAGGGGACTCTAATACTACATTCGCCATTATTTACTCGGGGTGATTGGGCGTGATGTTTTAATTTTGGAAAAATATTATTATATTAAAGTGTGTTAGTTTAATAAGAATCGTTTTTAAAGTGTTTAAGTTTAATAATAATTGTTAAACAATTAGGGCAGTGATATCATTGATTATTTGGTTTAGTGTTTTAAAAAAAATGAAAGATAATTTCCTTTCACCCTTGATTCGACAATATCTTATAGTTACTTTTGGTATTTATATACTTTTATATTTTTCTTAGCAAATATTTTTATATAATTTAAATTTAATATGTTTTAATATTAAAAAAGAATCTGTAGTTTCGGTATTTGTAATTAAATAATTATTAATTACAATGAAAATAGTTATGTAATCTATATCTATCCTCCTGTGCCAGAGGCTGTTAAGAGATAGCATTTTATGTAAATTTCCTTTTTTTTAATTTAAATAACGTATAAAAAATATATTTAAAAACAGTATTAAGGTGCACTTAAATTAAAATAATTATTTACTTCACAAAATCTTATTAGAAATAATCTAGTTATCAGTTTTTGTTGTAATTTTTTTCTTGTTTTGCAATTGGCTTAAAACAAAACGAGACGAGTCAATTTTTTTATGCTAGAGTTATTCATTCTTTGTGATAGCTCAGTCAGAGCTTTTTGATTTTTTTCACTCGAAAAACAAGATTATAAAATATTAAGACTGGAGCTACATAAAGTAATTAGAGATAAATCCATTACGCACATAAATACATTTTATAGTAGTAAGTAGCACTGGTACTTATTATTTATAACAAAGAAAAAATAATAATGTTAGAGAGAGATAGTAAAATTTATCATATTCAGGATTTTACAGAATTTACTAAACTAGCATCAAATGGGCACCGTGTCCACTTTTACTAAAACTTGACTATCCCGTTACAGAAGATTTTCTTCTCAGCATTCCAAGTTTATAAACATACTGTGCCAGTTAACGTTTATATACAGAAGAAAAAAAACACTACAATCTTTATTGTATAATGCCGATGGATTCAATCGTTTTATAAAAAAAATACGAAATATTTTTATAATAATATTAATAATAATATCAGGACAAATTACACATATTGATCTAACCCCTTAGTAAGCAAATTATTTGCTTGTGTTATGGGTGTTAGACAACGATACAAATACATAGAAATACACATTATAAATATTGAGAATATATTTTATAAACGACCAAACGCAGAAATATAGACATCTATGTTCATCACATTCATGTCCGTCCCTGCAGGGAATCGAATCCGAGCCCCATTGCGCCGTTATACGTTAGGCGTCTGCGCTAACTACTCGACCAAGTTAACGGTCAACAGAAGAGTCACTTCATTGTTTTACATGTTAATTGAATAATTCGTAGAATTAGTTTTAGATAAGACCTCAGATGAGAAGTCTATTTTTTATCAATTAGGATTTATTACGAAACGAATATTATTATATTTTTACTATAGGATCCGAAATAGGAACCAACCATAAATTATAAATTATTAAAAAAAATAATAACGGAAATGTATTATACTAATTCATATTAATCAATTATGTTATATTTTATATTATATAATAGATAACTTAAATTATATTTTAGGTGTACCATGTATACAGATTAACCTTAGTGGTATAGCTCAGATCTATTCTTTAAAAAAATCAGTGGTATATTTCCATTAAAAATAACTCAAAATCTGAAAACAATGTGAATACGACCAAGTCCATTTATAGTATAATATCTATTGTTAGGAATGCCATCTGCTTAAGATCATAGATATATAAATAATAGTCGGTAATACAATTTATTTAAAGGACCCTGTATACAGATACAATTATTATTCCAATTATATTCCATAACCAGCTTAAGTTTTTACTCATGAAAGTCAAAAACAAATCCTTAGTAAAAAGCATTTTATATGTGAATTCAAATAATATGTTACTCTACCACCAAAATCAATTAAAACCGTCTCATTCTATTGTAAACATGTTTTATCATGTTGACTGAAAAAATACTAATCTTGTATATTTAACCCACAACACCTTTCACCTAAATCCGTTTAGTAGGTTTTGTTGATGCGAAAACAAACAAACAATATAATAAAAAAAATATTGTTTATTTCTGTGTCACATATTTTAAATGTATATTGAATGTTGAGATTTGACCTCGTTTCTATTTCATATTAAATATAGATATGACTTTTATCGTATACATATATTTCGGTATTATAAACTAATATATTATAAACCTAGTATATTATATACACTAGTATATTATATAGGTGGCGTATGCGTGTATATTGATTATATTACAAAATGTCTATAAACATATAAAGCAATGCTAAGCTCATCTTTATAAATATAAATTAAAAAACAAACGATGTGGGCAGTGATTTGAACCCGCAACTTCTTGTATATCGTATCGTCGCTCTACCAATTGAACTACCGTACTGAACGACCCGGTTCGATAATTTTAGCATTCTATTTATTATGATCGTTTATATCAGGACAATGGTGACGTCTTTTAAGCTTCTTTTGAAAATCTTAACAAATGTTTCTAACTTAGCGTAGGTTGTCTTTGTAAAGAATAATGTTTGAGAATATCTTATTATATACAGCTATTTGTACGAGATAACTAATGCGGTAGGTTTGCTAAATGTGTTTTCAAATAGACTTCTTGAGGTTGTTCTTGTTTGTCTGCTCTCATGTCATCTAGAGGTTGATGATTTTATTAAAAATTACAAAATAAATTAGACAAACAATACTTATTACTTTCATTATATATTATATATAAACATACTTTTTAAAATCTTAATCAACATGATCTTTTTTGACATAAATGTCTTGCCAAGTATCAAAATACTCGGTCCACTAATTCACAAATGAATTAGCATTGATAACAAAGCGAGGACGTACTCCTCAACTTAAGGACTGTCCTTGTATAAATAAAGGTTCCGGCTATATATGGAGATCTGAAGTATAAATAAAACTAGGTAACGCACGTAGACTTATGGTATCAATATCAATCAACTGTCAACTGTCAAGTTTTCTGGTCGACTTGCCACTCTTGCCACTCTAATCTTAACTGATACGTAAAATTACGGTTTCAGAAATTATGTCAAGGTTGTTATAGTCAATCTTTGAATTCATAGATAGTTTTTATGTTACCGTCCAGTACAGGAAATAAAGTAATGTAAATTAGGTGACTAGGTATAAAATATCAAGCTAAGAATTTTGATGCAAATTTAGGTTACAAATAAATGAAAACTCTCGCCAATCGTAATAATAAAATATATATTTTTTTAGTGAATTTGGGTGTACTAAGCACTGGTTTGAGTCTTGGATGGCCATCACCAGTAATCGTGAAGCTTCGTAATGGAACGGACACTCCTTTATCCAGACCCATAACTGAGGAAGAGGGCTCATGGATAGTTTCAGGAGGATACTTGGCCGCCATCGTTAGTAAGTCAAATTCAAATTCCGTTATTTTTTTGGAAAAACCTCAAAAATACAATGATAAATTTATCGAGAAGAGCAGAATTCGAACCTGGGAAATCGTCCTCTGCTAATTAGCTACCTCATCGCCACTTAATCGCGATTTAATGACTATAACATTAAAGATTTTTAGAAATGTAGAAATTTTATTGTTTTTTAATTATAGTATTGTATATTTAAAGTAATTGCATTATTTATATATTAAATATTAATGATAATTTAAAACTAATTCAGTAATAATTATTGAGCAATCATGCTCATTTTAATGCCACCGATCATCGAATCATCTTTAAGTATCACTCGGGAATCGGTACATTACCGCTTCCAATGATCAATTCATGTAATGCTACTACATGAATGCCCCTTATCTTTTTAACAATAAAGAATCGTCTTTATCGGGATGGAGAGGACATCTATTAGGCTTTTTTTCTAAAATCCTAGTTTACATTTCTAAGTTTAGAGTAAAGAATAAATATTAGGATTGTCTTGAATATTTTGTAATTCTATAAGTACCTATATAAGATTTAGGTAATCGTAATTTTAACATGGTCAAAATTTTATCAATAAACCTGTAGAAGTACTAATTCGGAGCTGATTTCTTTTTTTTCGATAGGTCATAGAGCTTAACCAAGCTAGACTAGTATATATAAGCTAGCTAGATATAAAATGTAATAAGAAATAAACGGACGACTACATTTAAAAATATATATTTAGTTAATGTAATAAAATAGTATAATTTTTATTTTATTTCCATTAATTATTTGTTATATTCTTACAGCAAACCTTTTAGGTGCGATGCTTATAGATAAAATCGGCCGAAAGAACAGCATTATTCTGGTGACCATACCAAAATTACTCTGCGCTATCTGGACCATATTTGTGACTGAAGTGTGGATGATAATATTATGTAGAGTTGTTATGGTGGTCTGTGATAGCTTCATTTTCATCGTAGTTCCGATATATGCTTCAGAAATTGCCAGTGTGAGTATTAAAAAAACATGTTTATGTTTTTAAACTACGAGGTTGATATCAGAATATTTACAAAATAACAAAATAAGCTTCTTACGTATAAAGTATTTTTTTAATATGTTTGTACTGAGCGAACATGGCAGCGGTTGGCTGGACTTCTATTCAAGCAGGATTGGCTTCCAGTGACTACACAGATTGTCAGTGTAAAAGATTAGGATATTAATGTTAAATAGCATAAATAATGTTAGCATTATATTTTGATACCAAAGAAATATGTTAAACTGTAATTTATATCTCTTAAACAATTACTTTTATTGTGTACGTTATAAATATATATTCTTTATTTACGTTTATAAATATATTTATATCTAGTTATATCAATCTAGAAAAATGTGTTTTGATTTTAATATATTGTTCTTAGTCCGGCGACGAAAACTCCCTTACAAAAGGCTATCTGTTTAATTTATGACCAATATTGTATTTTATTTTTGCAGAAAGAGCAGCGTGGATCTTTAGGGATATTTCTACATTTATTCTCATGTGTAGGGATAGTGATAACTCTTTCAATAGGCCCATTTCTATCATACGTAGCACTTAATACTTTCATAGCGGCATTTATTGTTGTAACAACAATACCAGTTTTCTTTTTACCTGAAAGCCCATTCTATTTATATTCTAAAGGTAAGATATTATTGTAAAGTTAATGGCGCTGCATAAAATACTTACAAGTCCTATAATTTATGTTTTTAATTACCATCACACAAACTTAGAAATACTTTCATCATATAAACAACAATCGAACAAAAAAAAAATAAACAAAATATTTTCTTCCAGGACGAGAAAATAATGCTATAAAAATTTTATCCCTCGTCCGTACTTCTGATAGAATAATTAATAAAGAGATAGAAGATTATAAGATATCAAAAAAGGAAGATATTGTTGACAAGAAAGCATTATTAACAGATAAGTTATTCATAAAAGCACTATTTTTGGGACTGTTGCTGTGTGCTGGCTCCAATTTGATAGGTTATAATGCAGTATCGCTATATTTACAAACCATTTTGGAGTCGACGAAGACGAGCGTGCGACCTGAGATTGCATCAGTTATAATTGGTGGTATACAATTATTTGCTGCTTTCTGCACTTCATTCATTATGAACAAATTCGGCAGACGAACAATTTTGATTTTCTCAGTCTCTGGCATGTTTTGTGGTATGGTAAGTAGGTTTACTTAAATTTTGTTATCCCTATGTTTTGGACATTAGATTCTAAATTGATGATTAATAATGTGTAATTTTTCTTCACGCTTAAATTATATTTTATTATTCCACAGTTTGGTCTGGGTACTTACTTCAAGATAATCCAAACCGACGGTTACATAGTCTCAGGCTACATGAACTACTTGCCTCTTATATCCTTGATCCTCGTCATATATTGCTATAGTATTGGTAAGAACTGTTTGTAAATTCAGATAATTAAAAAATATATATTAAATATCATTGATGATATTTCAATTATTATATATATTTTTAATATATGTATTATTATTATTTTTTTATTTTTAGGTATTGGCAATCTTATGTTCGTTGTGACAGCTGAAGTATTCGATGGACCAGCCAGAGCTATTGGCTTTTCAATCTGTATTACAGTGGGTGGATTAGTAATATTTGTAACATCCAAATATTTTGCACAAATGACATTATCATTAGGCCCGTATATAACGTATTATTTTTTTAGCGGCATGTGTGTGCTTCTTTGTGCTTTAATTATAGTCTTCATGCCCGAAACTAAAGGAAAAACATTCAATGAGATTCAGACTGAATTAGACAAAAAACTAATACATATTCAATATGCGAGAAAAAGATCTATTGAACAACCTGTTGTATAAGTTAATTTCAAAGTATTTATATCTAGATTATATTATAATAATTTTAGTAATATATAACTTAACTTACTAGATTATATAATAATTTTATTATGTGGTTTTTTTTTAATTTTTCTCAGTAGTTTTAAAGCTGTGTGAGAATAAAAGAGAATGCTATAAAAAACAAACTTTTTTTCTGTAATTATAAAATTATATTTACAATCAAAGGTATTTCGTCTTTATTTTTTTTTATTGAAACCAAATTAACGAAACAAACAAATAATTTAACCTCTCTAAAAAAGTAAAGTAAAGGTAGGTATAGTAAATAAATTTATAGCGTACATTTAATACGTAATTAAATATTTTTTGATACCTAATATTTAGATTCATTAATATTTGATAGGTATTATTGTTTCAATGTAAATAAATACTAAATTAAATAGTAAATTTTTTTAGATAAAAATAATTTGCATGGAATATATCTTATATTAGTATTTTAAAATATTTACATATATTATTCTAAATATTTCAAGCTTGTTAACATTTATTTCTATGAAGATTACTTCTCGAAAAAAAAAAATCTATCAACTGTATTGGAGCATTATTATACGATTTAAGATGTGATAGATTATGATAATAGCGTCGTTTATTTAATTTTGAGTATCCAAAATTAGAATACTTTAAGTATGAAATTAAAATAATCAGATTAATATAATAATAACAACAATGTATTTTAATATTCCAGAACAACGTAAAATACTATAAATAATAACGTAATTATAACGCGGATTATCTTCGGTCTTATCAGACGGTAAAGTGTTCGTTAACTATCTGCTTTGTATTCTTTATTAAGAAATCCCGCGTTGTGCATTTATTTCTGGTGATATAACAAATTGTATATCTAAATGTTGTCTTTTCCAGCTATTCGCCAGTTCTTTCCTATAACCTGTATTATATCATCAGCTCACCTTCGTATTGGTCTACCAATGTTTCTCTTCCTCCCTAGGCTTTTCTATCTTGTGGCAAATATGGCAAATGGCAAAAAGAGCAATATGTAAAGATTATTTCTCCATCAAATGTGTCGATATAAGACACCCCTAAGAACCTGAATGCAAAACCGCGTACTCCATTACCTGTTCACTCCGAGGAGATTCAATCCGAACATGTGCGGTTAGTAAGAAAACGGTAATTAGAGCTACGGATGGAGCGGAAGGAAGGAGTCAACACTTCTTGCCCACAACTAGCATAATCTATAGTGTATACCATATACCATACCATATACTATACCATAGTAACGCTATTGTTACTTGACTCTTGCGTTACACGTCGTTGAAATTATTGGATGCGCTCTCCTAAAGGATGATAATATATATATATAGAAAAAGTGTGTCTGTTAGTCATTCCAGTAGCCCTGATCAACAAAACCTATGCAATTTTTGACCCAAGAACCCTGATAACCCTCACCCGTGCGAGATGAACGACTAGAACCATTATCATCTCGATGACTAAACTGACTAACATTTTGCTGTGGAAAACACTTGACAACTCCTCTGGATGGCTGATTTGATGCTGAATTCAACCCCCTTTTTTATCATTGGAAAAATGCGTTTCCGCATCGTCACCCAGGCCAGGAAGGCGATCACCATCATCACCCCCTGAGAAGTTGTTACGTGAATCGATATTTTCAGCTGAGGAGATCCACTGCTATTAACACAGAGAAGCAGGTGATGATTAACCTCTACACTGAGTGCAGGGACATCTGACAGTGATATGGGTGACAAAAAGATGAGCGCCTAAACAGTTATAACATCAGTACCGTTGAAACGCAATTCCATCGAAGATTTTTAAATTTGTGGCAACTCTTAACACCACGACCAGAATCCTTGTAATAAAAGCAGCGGTGCTCGCTATCTTTCGCTGTCACTACAAAATTTAAAACATCGGAGCCGTACTCTGCCTTATGTTTTCAATACATTTTAAATGAAAACAACTCAGTATCAGTTAAGAGTTCGATAAACAAGAATTTAAAAATAACTTATAGAAAAGTACAAAAATTCAAAACAATATTTATCTTATTGCTACCAGTTGCTGCAGCCAACAATTGCTATACTCGATAACCTACGAAAGCTTTCGAATAATTTATAAAAACCCATAAATGAGTTACCCTGTAGATTAAACGATAAAAGTTTGTTTTTGCAACTAGACATTTGACCTTTTAACTATTCCTAACATCTTAAGTAAATTGTACTTTTGGCAATTGCAATAAAAAAAATACTCTTGTTTTGAACGGCCAATCTAATTATATTCAACCAAATCATTGGCTAGATTAATGTCTAGATTATAATCAATACCATTTTTATACTAATGAATTCTGTTAATCAACCAACCCATGAAAAAAAATCATATTTTTTATTATTATATTAATACCATTAATTCAATATACAATATTTATTAAAATACGTTGGTTTTATTTATAGATTTTATTTATATATTTATTAATATATAAATATGAATTTATGTTAGGACTAAAACTCCGTAGCAATTTAATACGTATATTATGATAATTAAAATATTTTATTTACTGTATATTGTATTACCTACTTTATGTATAAAATAAAGTTATGTACTATCACAAAAATAAATGTTTATAAAAAAATTTATTTCAAAAGTACAACAACAATTTAAAAAAGTAATGAAGTAACGTTTGTGCGTTTCGGAATCTTTAAAGGGTGATGCATCGTGGGTATAAAAAATAAAATAAAATGGTTGCCAGGTTATTTCAAAATTCATTGAGAATATTTTTCTTTTGTGTCAATTGTAGTCGTTAAAAATAAATTCTCTAGTAAATTTGTCATTAGATTACCTTCAAAAAGTAATAATATATTTTTGTGTAACTAATGTCCACTCACTAACGCTTTAGTTACAAACAACAAATAAGCCATAAACATTAATGTAAATAAATTATAATGGAATGAAGTATTAAAAAAATCATGAAATACAATGTCGGAGTAGAATTTCTTATTTAGGATGCATAGCAAAATAAGTCATTTTTAATTTTACTTATACTATCTTCCGTTACTGGTACAAAAATAATTTACTTTTTAAAATTCGTATTTTTTTTTCTTACACGCGCGTCATACACGCTGCAGGCACATGGCACACACGCTGTTGACAAGCTTCAAACACGCTGCAGACAAGCGGCAAACCTACAGCAGACACGCAGTAGACACGCGGCAGATATGATATGCACATCGCATCCATTATAATTTCTAATAAGCCTTGCTACTTTAAATGGGGACCACATTTTAAAGTATTTAGAGGCCAAGGTTAAAGGGCTTCTTTTAGAGGTGAACAGACACGTCTGCATTTTGGTGGCATTTGGTCTGAAGTTTGTCATTCAAATGTTCTATTGCAGACTGTACTTGATCTCTACAAGTCCGAGAACTCGGCAGATATCTTTCTACAATTGTGCTTTCGTCTGCAAACCCATAGATACCGGGCTTCAGCAGATCTTTAATGTGCAGCAGAAAAAAGGTTGCCGAAATAACGAACCCCTGAGGCGCTCTGACATCTCGGAACCCTTGACAATAAGCCAAGGAACACGAGGAACATCCATCGACAACTACTCGGAGGGATAAAGTTGGAGCTGGAGCGTAAATTAAACCTACGCTCGAATTCTATCCTTATAAGTCCTCCTCCTCCCTCGGACGCAGTGCTGATTGGCCGTTTTCTAACTGGATTTTGCTGAATTTTTAATTGAATTAATTCAATTTTTTTTAATTAAATTGTAGAAAAAAAATTTATCGCGGTTACCAGGAGTTCAAAAGTCATCAGAAGAACAAACCAAAAAGTTCCGGTCGGCAATAAAAGAAATTACACACTACAAAGCACCTAAAACCCCAAACACTGAATGACTTAATATTGACCCCCCTGCCCAAGTATGTCAGTAAACTATATTAATAAGTATTTTGTCAATGTTGGGAAAAACTTAGCTGAATAAATACTCAATAACACCCATAATATTCCTTTTAAATGAAGTTGTTTTAAGAAAACCACACACCTATCCTATTTGGTTCTGCTAGAAACTACACCCCAGAAGGTAGATACCATCCTAATGGGATTGGATTCGAGTAGTGCACCGGAATGGGATGCCATCCCTACTTATTTCTTAAAACTATCCAGGGACTTTCTTTTCCCTCTGATATGCCACTTGGCTAACCTAAATTTAACAACCGGTATCTCCCCCGGTTCACTCAAACGCTCTATTGTCACGCCAGTGTACAAGAGTGGTTGTCGAGACGATGATAATAACTACCACCCTATCTCTGTTCTAAATTCTATCACTAAAATTCTCGAAAAACTTATAAACAACAGACTAGTTAATTACTTAAATAATTCCAATATTCTTTCGAACTCGCAATACGGCTTCAGAGCAGGGCGGTCCACTCAAGATGCCGTAATCGGAATATCAGCCTTTATTACAAGAGAGTTCGATCAGGGATGGAAATGCCTTACAGTTTTTCTTGATATCAAGAAGGCTTTCCATACTAGACGGAGTACCCATTCTTGTGCATAGACTGGAGCAACTTGGAGTTCGCGGCATCCCTCTGTCTCTTTTTAATAGTTACCTAACTAACAGAAAATAGGCGGTTAGAGTAGGTAAGTATTAGAGTGAGGATAAGCTGGTTATTTTTGGTGTTCCACAGGGAGATGTCCTCGGTCAAACGCTCTTCCTGATCTACATAAACGAGTTGTATAATTTTGGAGGTGTTGGGGGGAAGATACTCTCTAACTCTTACGAAACAGCCATTATTTCTCCGGAAAAACATGGAAGGACGTAAAATATGCAACAGAAAAAGGACTAGAAAAAGTTTTTAAATTGTTAAACGATCGATCGATCTTCTTACAGTAAATATAGGAAAAACTAATTACAAAACTTTTGGCCCCTACTTAAACTCTCAGCCCGATCTCACTTTTAGTATCTTACTTCACAAACTGCAATATTACTTACCCCACAAACTGTAATAGCCCGCTTCTACAAAAAGTAAGCAATGTTAAATACTTTGGGGTTCTGGTAGACCAAAGATTGAGCTGGCACTCACACCTAGAACTCACCATAAACAGAGTCCGAAAACTTTGGGTGTTTAAATCATTAAGACATGAGATGGACTGGGACTCCTTGAGGAAAGTTTATGTCGCACTGGTTCAATCTGTAATAGCGTAGTGCATCCTGGTGTGGGGAGGCACAAACAAAACTAACTGTCAGAATTGTCTAAATTTTGTTAATATTGGTCAACTACAAAACCCTTAGTAAATAATACGTGACAGTGTAATTGTGCAACAGGAAAAAGTGTAGTTTGGTGATCTGTACGAACGTTTTACACAAACGTTCGATCCTAACCAGGGAAGAAAATGGACTTTAGTGAAATATATGCTTTTCTAATATTATTATTATTTTGCTTATTTATATTTTTTTGGGTAATAATTCTTAATGTTTGGCTTTTATAGTTTTTAATATTATTTTTTTTACTTTTTGCTAATTCTATTGTTACTTTATATTGTTAAATTAGTCTGCTATTATGTCTGTGAAACCCTCACTGAACAAAACAAACACCTTGCAACCTCCTTCCGGTAGGTTTATGTCTTCGAATTCAGACCCAAATTTATCTGATCTGAAACATGATGTTATAGTGCTACCTGAGTGCTGGCTATCTTTCGTTTCGAATATACCTTTGCTGCTTGGTTACTGCAGCTACAGTAGATGACATCACTATAATAAAAGTGATGGTGTCGTGGTATATGTAAAAGATTGCACATAATAATGTACCGCCTGGCGATGACGATATTATTAGACAGGACGTCGCGGCAATATTACGTAAAGCAAAACTTCCGATTAGTATGATTACTATGGAAGAGCGTCAGGCGCTAAAGAAATATTAGGGAGAACCAGAATATTTTAGTGCTTAATGCTGACAAGGGAAACGCCCTTGTAGTGATAAATACTATTGATTATGAATAAAAAAATATAAAATCGGGACTTATAAACCGGTATCATATAATCCTACGGTCAGAGTAATGCATAAAATTCGAACGTTTATCCGGGATTACAAGTACCTGTTTTTAGAGGATGAGTACAAACGACTGTACCGTAGAAGCGTCAGACACCGAAATTATATGGTCTGCCTAAAATACACAAACGCAACTTGCCTCTACGGCCAATTGTTAGTCAGATCGCCTCTCCTACTTACGATATTGCGAAGCTCGTTGCGTCAGTATTGCAACCACTTGTAGGCAAAACACCGTCTTTTGTGAAGGACTCACGGCACTTCATTCAGATCATCAAGGATCTTACATTGAAATCTGATGATGTCATGGTCAGTTTTAATGTGGAATCGCTTTTCACTAACGTTCCAATAGAGGAGTGCTTAGACGTCGGGAAAAACCTGCTGAGGGACAATGAACTACCGTTAAATTATACAGATCTGAATTTATATAAATATAGAATGAAAAATAAACCAATACGGACAGGGATTCGAACCCGCGACTACTGGGAAACCGTCTCGTCGCTCTACCAACTGAGCTACCGTAGCGACACGGTAGCTCAGTTGGTAGAGTGACGGGACGGTTCGAATCCCCGCCCGTATCGGTTTATTTTTCATTCAATATTTATATAAATTTAAATAAGCTTAACATGGCTATATATGTTTATAGATATAGATTTTCAAACATTATACTGATCTGCTTAAAAACTGTTTAGACGGCAACTATTTTGTATTCCAATGTCTACATTACCTTCAGAATAATGGTGTCGCAATAGAAAGTCTTGTAGCCTCCGTACTTGCCAACATCTGGATGGAACACTTTGAAGAAAAGGCTCTAAGTCTCGGCCCGAAAATCATAAGACTTTGGAAACGATTTGTTGATGATATTTTTAGTATTGTTAAATAAAATAGACAGGAAGTAGAACAATAAATACAACACCTTAACTCTATTCATTCCAAGATTCATGGCTCACTTATGAAATGGGGACGGAGACGTCCTTGTCCTTCCTAAAAGATTAAAGTAACCGTGAGATCAGACGGGTCCTTGTCAAACCTACTTATACAGATATAGGTACCTACACGCCAGGTTTCATCACCATCCCTGACACCTGCAGTCCGTTGCAACCTCTCTCAAGAAAAGAGCTTACGATCTGTGTGACCCTGAACATGTAGAGCGGGAGTTGGACTATGTTCAGGAGGTACTCAAAAATAACGGATATCAGGTTAGGGAACGATTAAAACAATCAACCAGAAGAGGTAAGCATCCAGAGGTGTACAGACAGCCAGCCTATATACCTTAAGTCAAAGGAGTAACGGATAAGATCGGCTCCATCTTAAAGAAATACTCCATCCCGACAGTTTATAAACCGGGCATAAAGGTTCACAACATTGTAGGCACACCAAAGGATGTATTACCGCTACAAACTCCAGGTATATAAAATAAACTGACGCTGCGGTAGTTCTTACATAGGCCAAACAAAGCGCTCTATTTCGGAAAGGGTCAAAGAACATATTGCTGCTGTAAAGAACCGACAGTCGTACAAATCAGCGATCGCAAAACATCCATTGGAAGCGAATGGATTTAAGTTATCGGCATCGTGGAACCCAGTGATAAACACCATAACACCTTGTTTTTTTGCGCATTACGTTAAACACCTGGATACTGTGAGTGTAGTTTGTGACGGTACGTGGAGGACAGACAATATTAATAATAACGAACATGTGCGTGTGGATGTAGAAATTTCTTCCCCACGGATTCGACAACGGAGAGCCTGCACCGCTAAGACAGTTAGCCTGTGACCACGGCCGGTGCAACCTGGTCGAAACGTCAGGCAAATAAAGGGTATGTTCTACCTATTCCGGACGCGTTAATTCCCGATTTCTTAAATAATCATATATAACGAAACGCGTTAGGTGAAAAGTTAGAATAACATCACTGACTTGATAATTTGTTAAAAAAATTAAGTATATGTAAATATTCAAAACTTTTAATGTATTCGTACCAATAAGGAACTACTTTTTAATTAAATTTAAGGAGCACAATGTAACACGACGAGCTGCAAACGGAGCGGGGGGGAGGGGAACTTTTGAATAATCCTATTAAAAATATCGTAATTAATTTATTTAATCGTTTAAAATGGATTTCGTTTTTTTACTGAAGGTTATTATATTTCATTTTTTTACATTTAAATAAAGATAATTTTGTTGACTATCTTTTCGTAGTACAATACAATCCGGAATGGACTTTATAGGATATAAATATAATGTTAAGAAATATTAAATGCTTATTGTATTTAATTTAATTGCCTATTTTTGACATAATATGAAATGACTTTATTTGACATTAATTTATTTATAACCTTAGAATAATAACTTTAGTTATTATTCTGAGTGTAGAACTTTCTATGATTGACTAATCGGTTGATTAATATCTTTTAAATATTTTTATTTTCTTATTTATGTTTATAATAATATATGCATATCTAATAGCTAGAATAAGAAGAACATAGTTTGTAAATAATATAACATCTATATAACATAACATAATATAACAACCTAACCATCATTAGCAAAAAAAAAAAAATAATAATGATTTGATTTTGACATTTTAGCTGGTTGAAATCAAATCGATAGTTACAATTCAATATAATAATTTATAAGAATACGAGTGGTTTTTATGATATTTATTAAACTATTAAATGTTCTTAGTTTTTTTATAAAATAATGAGCCCAATAAAGATTAAATTCTTTTATTTATTGTCTATCTTAATGTCCAATAATGATCAAGCGTTTACGATTTTATTTTTGTTTATCTTAAAAACTTTACTTCCTGTATATCTTATTAATTGTAATAATGAAAGACGTAAAAAGTCTCAATAAATTTGTAAAAAATGCTCAGAAACTTATTATTTCACCTGATAGTTAGTGTCATCTGGAACATTGAACGCCTTTCCACCCTTGGTAAGAGGCAGCCTGAAGAGGGTAGGGATTGCAATCCGGAAAACGGATCCGGTAATCCTGCAGGTCCGGCATCGTTATGAATTTGCCCGATCCGGCAACCGGATCCGTAGCTAGCTATTAATGGAATAGTCTTCACTTTCCTTCTATTATGGAAAGATTTCATATATCGAATGTGAGTAAAGATCTTGGACCAAATAAAAAATTGATTGACAGTCTGCATTGATAGTCACTGCACTCACTTAAATTTGCTGTAGGGGACTACATAGAAGAGATTTGAATTTTGAATTAAATATATATTGAAAAGCAACCGATACCGGCTGGGATTCGAATCTGCAACCTCTGCGACCTGCGAGCGACAAGACGGTTTCTCAGATTTCAAGAGCTATTGAGATACCGTATTGCTACCCGCTATGGCGGTTAAGGCATTCTATGGTCGTCTTTAATTAGGATAAAGACTTACTCGTCTACTACTAACTACAATAATTTAGTTTTATATAGAAATAAAAAATACTGAAATCTGAAATTTTTATTTTAATAAGTTTGTGCAAGATATAATTTAAATTAACGTCTATTATTGTGATTATTATTAATAAATATCTAGCAAGATAAAGATTAATAGTCAAAATCTTCCGCTATAATGAAATAGAAAATAAACACAAAAAGAGATACCTCGGGAACGTGTAAAGTACTCCTAGACCTATTATCATTTTATTATCTAAAGATTTATTACGCTTTTAATGTTAATTTGCTTGACCTTACAAACTTATCTCTAACCTAGAACTAAACATAATAATAAACGATAAAAAATTCCATTTCCTGTTCCCACCACTAAATCCACAACAATTTTATTTCAGAGCTTTGTATTCGTTTATATAGGATTACGAAATATTTACACCGGTGGAATAGTGATGGGCGATTAAAATTAAGAAATATCAGCAAACTTATATAAATAAATACATTATAAATATGCCTTAAATAACATAAATTACTCTTATCTGGTCGCAATTCTACTTAGAGGAAAAATATTACATATTGCATACGTACATAATATAAAATGACTATAACTAGTAACAAATATGTGAACTTTATGTAGATAATAATAAATTAAATAAATTATAAACTTATAATACTTTCCATCGTTAAGTACAATGAAAAGTATTTTTTATGAATATTTGCTATACCTTAAATCAATTAAACTGAATTTAAAGAACTAGATGGGCAGATTTAAATCGAATATTTGGTTATATCGAATACGTAGGTACAGATGAGATGTTAGCACTCCTGTTTTTCGTTTTTCTTCGTTTCAATTGTATCGGTTTGATTACTTAATTTCATTTGAATCTCCCTAAACGTCTTTCCTTTAGTTTCAGGAAGAAATATCGCTATTAAACTACCAATTAGTAAACACATGACGCTATAAAACCAGTACGTTGCGGACGGCCCAATTGCTAAAGTCATTTCTGCCAAGTACTTGGTAGTTACGAATATTAAGAGTAAATTTGTCATATAACTCAGAGAGACGCCAATGGCACGAGAGGGACCGTCAAATAATTCGGCTGTTACAATGATGATCATGCTACCGATACCTGATAAAATAAAAATGATATTTATTTTTAATGTATTAATTAATCTAGGACCGTGCTCATCAGGCAGGATTAAGTAGTATAAAGGATATTGATGAATGGTATAATAAGATATGTGCTACTATTTTAATAAATGTAAATATTAGAAAAATATTTTGTTATTAATCTATAATATTATACTTTTTACTAACGTAACTCGACCATATCTCGGCTAGCGTTTCCATTTGAGTCGTAAGAGTTTTGGTTTAAAAATGGTATCATTTGAAAGGGGTTGGTCTCCCCTTTCTTTTAATACTATTCCCAGCCCGAGAAAATGCATAGTTTCTTTTTTATATGTTTTTTGTGTGAAATAAACTTACCGTGTTTTCACCAGTATTAGCACAAAAACACTATGTTTAACACAAGAACGCAAGAACACTTCACATCTATGCAATATGTTTATCAATTATTTATATGATATTATCAATTTTTCATTTTAATTTAACAAGAAAAACATAATTCGTAACAACTTTGTTGTTTTAGATTCCCTAATGTTAAATGACGGCAACTTGACATATGACGTTTGTGATTTAAAATTCTTTTTGAAATAATTAATATTTATATTACTTTCTTTCTCAAAACTGACTCTGTTAACCCCGACTCCACGTAGTCTTGTTTGTCCTACCCCTAGAGTGTTTTTGTAAATCCGGAGGCGCGGAAGGAGGGCAGCCCCCACCCGCCGTAACACTGTGTTGACCTTCGGCGACCAGCCTCAGTGGCTACGGCTCGATTGGGTTTCAGTTCAGTGTTACTCAAGGGTGAAGGGGCTGGCCATCCTGAAGCGCTGAAGACGTCATAGAAGTCTTAATTACTTACATTCTACGTTAGTTTTTACGAAACTTCAAATCGAAATATCTCCAAAACTAAACATTTTCTCACAATAATAATGGTGTCAGGGGATAGGGCTTCGACCCCTCTTTTCTCCCTATCCCCCTCTCCCTTCTATTCTAACGACTCAATTGGAAAGTGTTACTCATATCTCATTTGTTTACGAGCAGTAGCGTAGTAGAAATTTAAGTAGAACTTCTAAGGCCTCCAGCAATTCTCGTGGAAGGCAGATCAGCTCGAAATGTATAAAAATAAATATTACTTACCAGCGTTAAAACAGTATGTACAGACTATCAAAGATACGATAGGAAGGTAATTCAGGAAGCCAGTAACGATATAACCTTTAGATGCGCTAAGTTTGAAAAAAGTTCCTAAACCAACCTGAAATAAATAGTAAAATAAATTAACTCAATAACTATAGTATTTTCACGAGTACTAAACATTGAAATAGAACTATTTTTAGAGTTTTTTTTTGTTCTTTTTGTAGAATACCGTCACATTGTTTTTTTAAACGATAACAACTGATAATATTGTAAAAACAAATTAATTTTTATTAATAATCGATTTATGAAAGTACATTAACATATTTTGTACTTATCTTAGTCAGTGAATTATTAAATAATTAAAAAAAATATATTATTAAATAATTGTTTTACAAAACCGTTTACATAAATAAAACCAAGTTATATAAAATTAGTCAAGTTTATGGTATTCATTTTTGTTAGATGAATGTACTTACCATGCCAAAAAATATGCCAACAATCGAGAAAATCAAAATAGTGCGCCTTCCAAACATTTTCATAAGGAAAATAGTAGAAATGGCTGATAATAACTGTATACCGCCGATTATAACTGATGCTATCTCTGGCTGCACATTGGTTTGAGTGGTTTCCAAAATTGTTTGACAATATAATGACACTGCGCTATAGCCTAACGCATTGCCTCCGCCACAAATTAGAATACCCAAAGATAAGGATTTTAAAAATACTTTGTCTTTCACTAGATCAATCTTGTTTACTTTTATTTGCGTGCTCATTGAATAATCTTTTATCTCTTGGGTCACGATTTCATCGGATTCTCGAATTTTAGATAACACTTTTATAGCGTCCTCAATGTTTCCTAAAATAAAGCTTTTTATATACATGTAATAATATATAAATGATGTCTGTATTGTTGTTGTTTCCCTGGCCATATTCAGGTTTCACAAATAATAGGTCAAAATCATATATGCGGTAAATATGAATTATAACATTCTATATATTACGATTATATATCGATATATTATTGTCACAGACAATAAATTATTATTCACTCCCATCATGCCTACTCAGTTGTCCGTGGATTGATTGTTAATTTTTATTTAACTTTCTAAATTATAAAAATACTTTACCATACTTTACTTTAGTACCTTTAGAATGTAAATAAACCGGGCTATCAGGTAAGAATGGCAACGGCAGAGACGTCACAACAGTGATTGATGCTAGGGCAACATTAAAAACTCTGTACGATACAAAAGGACCAATAGCCATGGTTAATACCATTCCTGAGCATGAAATTACATGTAGAAAGGTACCAAGAGCTCCACGATGCTCTTTCTGAAAAACAAAGATAATAAATGAATGGAATCATGAAATATTTGCGAAGAAATATTGAGCATATATCTTGCCCATTTGATAGAGCTAGGGATTAGATAGCTCAAGTTATAAATAATGTATCGTTAAAGGATATGAATATTTTTATTTACTTTAACTATTACTTTAGTCGTATTAGGGTCGTGAAATTCTTCAAATTCATCAAATATAAAGCAGAACATTGATTATGGAAGATTATATTGATATTGAATTATTCGTTCAGTGATAGATCAATGACTTTGCTTAAGTCTCTAAGCCCATCCAATACAACATGTTTTAGGATTAGTGCTGTAGGATATAGTTTTGTAAGTACTTACAAAAACAATTTCTAAAATGTACACCGGAACCACAACAAAACAATTATTATTTTTTTTTTAATTAAGGCCATGAAATTATTTGTGTTATACATTAGAATATTTTCTATGGAATATCATATTGCTACTAAAGTATTTTTTACAAAGAAAGGCCAAGGACTTTAATCAAGTTTACTATGGCCTTATATCAGATTTGTTACACAATTTGATCTAAGCATTACGGCCACAAATAAAAAGTTATAGAGATTATTTGTTAGTACTGAAGGGTATAATATTTTTAGAACTTACAGAAGCGATTTCCGAAATGTATACCGGAACCACAACAAAAATATAGCAATCAGTGAATACCATAATTGCTCGGCATAATATCAACATCCAAACTTCGGTCACAAATATAGTCCAAATAGACATAAATATCCTAGGAATAGTAACTAGAATTATACAGTATTTTCGACCAATTTTATCCATTAGCAACCCGCATAGAAAATTTACTGAAATTACAAAAAAAAAAACATTTGAAATATAATGAAAATTATTTTTTTAAGTATAAATATGTATTAATAATTTTTTATACTTACCGTACCGTCGACAGTTTACTGTTTTTAAAATTCTCACAACTTTTCATTGGTATTTAAAATTAAAATCAACTTACTTCCTATGGCTACTAAATATCCTCCTGATACTATCCATGACCCTTCTTCATCTGTAATCGGTCTTGATAACGGAGTATCTGTTCCGTTTTGGAGTTTCACAATAATTGGTGAAGGCCAGGCCTGACTTATGCCTGTTGTTAATGAACCCAAATTTACTAAAATAAACAAAAGATATATATAATATAAATAGGGTCGTAAGGTTAATAGGTATTAATTTGTTCAAATAGTTCTTTAAATCTAGTTTGAGTTAATGCGACGATAATTTTACTCCGTTTATCATCTAAAAATGTGTGGGGCGAAGGCATAAGAATTATCTTCGGTATTTCGTTTTTTTATTGATCTTTATTTTTCTAACTCTTAGAAGCGTATGTGAATAAAAGTGCAATTTGCGGAGAGAGGCAGATAAAATGGGCAGAGAATAAGCATGTAATCGATAATTAGAACAAAACGATTAGTCAAAGGTCTCACAACTTTACAGGGTGCAGAATTGGGGGATTTAGGAAATACACTTTGGAGGCAGGATTCTTTAAATAAAAGTGTCAAGTAATTAGCTATCTATTGGTAACTTCGTAGCATTAACTTTTTCAACTTGATAATAAGATAAGTGCAATTATCGTTTATGTTAATGTAGAAAGAATAGGTTAAAATTAATTTATTTCACTCTTTATAACTCTTAAAATATTGTTGGTTTGTCAACAAAGGTCAATGTCAAAAAAATCCTAACATTAGTTAGGATTTTCAGAAGAAGATTTTCAAATAATCTATACATATAATAAAATTGTCACTGGTCCATTCATGTACATGGAATTAAAAAAAAAACATCATAGGGGGGCTTTATAAGAGCAAGAGAAACCAAAACAATGGTTTTTCAGTTTGTCTGTTTGTCTGTACGTCTGTATGTTTGTGCACGCTTATCTCAGAAACGGCTGAACCAATTTGAATGCGGTTTTCAGGAATATATTATCTTCACTTAACATTTTGTGTTTATTTTATCCAATTCGGTTAAGAAATTAAAAAGTTATGTCAATTTATGTCAATCAGGTAATAGGTAAAGGTAAAAGATTTGCTTGGATCTTCTTTTATATATGTAATAAATCTGTAGAGGTAAGTAGTCTTATGTATATTGAAAATATAAACAAAAAATATATACAAGGATGTGAAGTAATAACTAATAGAATCCATTTTCAGCATTTTTAAAATATTTGTCTGTTTATCTATTTGTTTTTTAGTTGTACACTGCACACAACATGAAAAAAAAAATATTTTCAAAAATTCATATAGGGGGAGCTTTATATAAGCAAGAGAACCCAAAACTATGTTTTTTTCATTTTGTCTGTTCGTCTGAATGTCTTTATGTTTTTGCATGCTAATCTCAGAAAGGGATTTACCGATTTGGATGAATTTTTCTGGAATATATTATCATGGGCTTCACTTTAAATTTAGTGTTTCTTTTTATTAACATTGGTTTACAAATAAAAAAATTAATAATCTCTTATTTTCGTACCATTGCGGTAAGACATTTATTCAAAATTGATATAGTCTTCCTCCCTCAAGGAATAATAATAGAATTTCCAATAAAAAAAATATGAAAGTGGACTACCTCCTACAGCTAGTTCGAAATATGATTCACGGTCAAAATATTATGAACAACTGCTAAAAAAAAATTATACATTATGAATAATATGTAAACCTCCGAAGGTGCTGGTTAAAATGTTAGAACTAGAACTTGGTCGTATGATTAATAGATTTTTAAGATATATTGCATACAGCATTGTCTCAAATCGTATTATTATATACATAATGTATATTTGTGATTTATCGTATTATTTGTGATTTATCTAAAGCCTTTGATTGCGTGGACCATCAAACATTACTTTGCAAACTTAATCACTATGGTGTGCGTAGTGCTGCGCTTGATCTTATTGCCTCTTTTTACTCTATATTAATGATTTGCCCTTTTACGTAAAAGGACTATGTGACATTGTACTTTTTGCTGATGATACCTCACTTATTTTTAAAGTTGATCGTAATAAACCTAATTTTGACAAAGTTAACTGTGCTCTGTCACGTGTTCTTCATTGGTTTGAAATTAATAATTTGGCATTAAATACTAAGAAAACTAAATGCATGGAATTCACACTTCCTAATGTAAAAAGTCAAGATTGTAGTTTATTCCTTAACAATGAAGTGTTAGAACTGACTGACTCGACAACTTTCTTAGGTATAACTTTAGATAAAAAGCTCCAGTGGAACCCCCATCTCTCGACACTCGCAAGCAAACTTAGCTCAGCCGTCTTTGCAATTAAAAAAGTAAGACAATTAACAGACGTTAATACGGCTCGACTCGTTTATTTTAGTTATTTTCACAGTATATTGTCTTACGGTATCTTACTATGGGGCAGCGCTGCCGAAATTAATTCTATATTTATTTTACAAAAACGAGCTATACGGGCTATTTGTAACTTAAAAGCTAGAGACTCCCTAAGAGAAGTTTTTAAAGAAATCGGTATTCTTACGGTCGCTTCTCAATACATTTTTAATAACTTACTATATATACGCCAAAATTTAAATGACTATAAAAAAAACAGCGACAGACATACTATCAATACAAGAAATAAAAATAGGCTTGTAACGCCTAAATTTAGACTTCAAAAAGTTAAGAAATCCTTCATGGGCTTGAGTATACGCATATATAATAAGGTTCCACAAGATATCTTAGATCTTCCTTTTCTTGGTTTCAAATCTAAAATTAAAGGTATATTATTAAATAAATCTTACTATAACATTCAAGAGTTTTTGGTTGATCGAAATGTGTGGAACTTGCTTCATTGACTCATTTGCGGGATTGATGTTATAATTTATAAGTCAAACATTGTTAAATTTTATTTAAAAAGAGCAACTGTTGAGTTTCTGGCCAGCTCTTCTCAGCAGAACAGCATTCCGAGCTGGTGGTAGCTTACTCACAGACTGACGATACTGACCAATTTAATGTAATTGACGATTCAAAAGTGCGTGTAAATGCCTACTTGAATAAAGATATTTTGTATTTGAATTTTGAATTTGAATAATACAAAAATCTAATTTGTTTTGTTTAAACATATAATAAATCAAAGAACATATTTACCAATAACAGCTATTAAGTACTGTCGTATTACCGAACTAGACCAATTTTTATTCATATTTGCTTTTGTACACTTATCACAATTACACTTTATTACAATTACAAATTGAAAAGAAAGATTATTTTTAGAATTGAAAAATAAAAAAGTGCTAATTACAAATTATGCAAATTTAATACTGAAAAATAATTATTTTTGCAAAGAAATTTTACGCAAGATTTTAAGACAGTTTCTAAATGCTATTGACACATTGCAATCGTTATCTCAAATGAGGCGAAACTGAATAATTTACTGCGTTTAACGTCTAAAGATCGTAGCTAACGACCAATAAATAATTAAAAGATATAATATAATTATAAATAAATTATATCTTTATTTTCCACATGTGCAATAATTGCAATGATTACATTACACTACATCCATTACTTACTAATTAATAGTAAGTTTTATATTACCACTATCTTAAGTTAAATGAATATGCATTTTATATATGTATGTAAAAACTAAGAGGTGTCAAGGGACACCCGGATCGAACGAAGTACCTTTCGATTAATTATTGAAGGAATCGTAATAATAAAATTACCTTAAAAGCTTTTAATATTTTTTATAAAGATAAAAGAGAAATAACTAAATTAAAAAGTGGTAATCAATTAACCCGCGAGTTATTGTCGCGCCACCTAGCGGTCTCACTATGTTTATATAACAGATGTAGTTATGTTTCGCTAAGGTATAAATAGCTGGCGTTGTTACAAATTGCAACAAACTCAAATATCAAATAAATAACAAAGAACTACTAAGCAATTTAATATAATACAAAAAGTAATAATGATAGAAATGAAAATATCTCGCTTGCTTTCTATAAGAGACAGATAGCAAAACATGTCGTGCCAACTTTTGGTAAGAATTTTTACCGTCTAGCCCCCTTTCACAACGCGCGATAAGGAACAATAATTATAAACCCCACTGCCTTTTTATGTATATAAAGACATAATAATAGACAATTTTTTTATCTCCGGCAATAAAATTTCACTGGGAAAACTTCATAAAAACTGAGACAGTCAGTTCAATAACTATCCTGAACCGCCGTTTTGGTGCACCTTGAATAAGTTTTTAACATGTTTAGGTAGGAATATACGCAGCTTAAAGTTCGCCTGTTAGGTAGTGCAATAGAATGTTTTTTTTAATAGTGCAGGTTTTTTTTTTTTGCTGAGCGGCTATAGGCTATATGTGCATTTAACCTTAGTAAGTGCTATGCATCAATCATAGCGAGTTAGTTACACCGACAAGCTCTCCTCTCATTTGCCTTTTGGTTGGCAATCAGACAGGAAAGTTACAGTTTCTTGTCTCAAAGATACTGCAAATGATGTATTATTAAAACAAGTGATAAACTATTTATATTTTTAACAAGTGTCGTTAACTAAAAAAATCAGTTTTCAAATAAGAAAAATGAAAGTCAATTTGTCTTCCTCACTAATAAGATAATAGTTGATAGCGTCTATCTGTAACTGTTTTTAATTTTAGTTTTAACGATTTAAGTGAGTATCATCATGTAAGAGGTTCTTAAGATATTTGCATTGGCAGTTACTGTAGGAGGTTTTGGAAATAAGGCACCGTATTAGTACTTAAGTTACTGTATTGAAAATAATAATTGTACAAGAGGTAAATTACGAAACCTAGCTGACATTACACACGAGAGTAGTAGTGTCGCCGTGAAGCGGCAATAATTGGAACTACTCCGGTTGCGTTCCCATTCTACCAATATTTCTTACATCCTCCCCGGAACGCAATCCCATATTAGTGACACAATACATATGCTTTTCTACAGTAGTTCCCTTGGTTAAGATATCTGATACATTTTCACAACCCTTAACATAACAAAACTTTAAGTTATTATTTATTACATGATCTTTGATAAAGTGGTATCGAATATCTATATGCTTTGAGCGAGGTAAGTAACAATCATTCGTCGATAACTTGATAGCGCTCTGGTTGTCGCAGTATATGAGCAGGGTGTCGGAGCCGCGACCAACTTCAGCCTGCAGCTGCCGTAGCCAGAGAGCTTCCTGCGCCGCGCTCCCCATGGCCATGTATTCCGCTTCTGCCGTGGACAAGGCGGTAGTCTGCTGTTTGCGGGAACACCACGATATAGCGCTTCCCTGAAACAAAAAAATATAACCGGTGCACGATTTCCGGTCTCGAGCATCACTTGCCCAGTCTGCGTCACAGTAGCCCGTGATTTTTCTGTTACCACTCTTGGTATATGTAAGTTTGTAGTCTTTAGTCCCTTGCAGGTACCTCATGACTCTTTTTATTGCACTCCAGTGCTCAGACCTCGGTTCTTTATTGAATCTGCTTAGAGTATTGACAACATATGATATGTCAGGTCTGGTTCCTTGAGCAACGTAAAGAAGACTTCCAATAGCCTGTTGATACGGGCAGTCCGTTTCAACTTCAGTGTTTTCATTAAATTTTTGTCCAACTTCTACAGGTGTCTTGATAGATTTGCATTCAGACATATTAAATTTTATTAATATTTCTTTGATATATTTTTCTTGATCCAGCATTATGGAATCCTTTGATCGGGTAATATTGAGACCCAAACATTGGCTCACCTCTCCTAGATCCTTCATATTTAATTTCTGCTGTAGTTTTTCCTTTATATTATTAATCATACTTCTTTGTGAACAGAATAATAAAATATCATCAACCCAGATGGCAATGTAAACTCCAATGTTGATGTTAAAGTAAATACAAGGGTCAGTTTTAGATTGTTGAACGCCCATTTCCTTTAAGACTGTGCTTAACTTTGTATTCCACAATCTACTTGCCTGTTTCAAACCATATATTGATTTATTTAAATGACATACCTCATCACCCTTTTTATACATTTCGGGCTGTACCATGTAAATATCTGTGTCTATAGGTCCTTGTAGGAATGCAGAAACTGCGTCCATCTGATATATATACAGGTCTTGCTGTGCAGCTAGAGCAAACAGATATCTAATGGATGTCCATCTTACCACAGGAGAGTATACCTCTTGGAAGTCCACACCCTTCTTTTGTGCATAACCCTTTATGACTAGTCTGGCTTTATACTGCATAACTTCACCTTGTTGGTTGTTTTTCCTTTTGAACACCCACTTGTTGGGTAAAGCAATTTTCCCAGGGGGCAGTTTCACCAGATTCCAGGTCTCATTCTCCATTAAAGAATTCATCTCAGCGTCCATGGCTTGTTTCCATTCATTAACTTCTGTGGAAGACAATGCCTCTTCTACTGTCTGAGGATCAGATAAACCAGTATATAAACAGAGCATGCCTTTCTTATCTATGTTACGTGGTCTCAGTGTGATGTTACGAGTTCCTTGTCCCTGGACTGTAACATGCTTCGGTGGGTAATATGTCTCATCAGGATCAGGATCATCAGCTGTGTCAGTCTCATATTCACTACCACTGTCGTTCTCAGCTTCTTTTAAGCTATGCTTACAGTCCACAGGTTGAGAGGAAGAAGCAGCTTCTAACTCCTTTGACTGGTTATCAGGCTTTGACCCCTCTGACAATCCCAACCTGTCTTCTTCAGTTGAACGAGCTGAAATCAGAAATTCATCACACAGACCAGGTTTTTCAAAAAATATAACATCTCTACTCTTCATTATCTGATGTGTTTTAGGATGCATGACACGGTATCCCTTTGTTCTCTCACAATAACCTACAAATATCATTTTTTCCGATTTCTTGTCCCACTTTTGTCTTCTCTCCTTAGGTACATGCACCATTGTTTCGGAACCAAATATTCTTATATGAGATAATTCTGGTTTGCGACCTGTCCACATTTGGTACGGAGTGGTATTGTCAAGTGCTTTGGTGGGGGACCGATTTATGATATATGCAGCTGTGGCAACGGCTTCAGCCCAAACAGGTTTCTCTAAATTTGCGCTAGATATCATACATCTAGCCTTTTCCACAAGTGTCCTGTTCATTCTTTCTGACAATCCGTTCTGCTGCGGGGTGTATGGTGCTGATGTCTGATGTATAATTCCACAATTAGCTAAGTATCTCTCGAAATTGCCGTTGCAGTATTCTTTTCCATTGTCTGTCCTTAAGATTTTAATTTTTGAGTCAAGCTGGTTCTCTACACATCTTTTATAATCTTTAAATATTTCTAAAATACTTAGCTTATCTTTTGTAAAATATACATGCACCATCCTGGTATAATCATCTATGAAATTAATAAAGTATCGCATACCTCCATATGAAGCATTCTCCATTGGTCCACACAGGTCCGAGTGTATTAATTCCAATGGTTTTGTCGCTCTGGTGCCAACTTGCTTAAAAGGCAACCTTGCCTGCTTACCCTCACAGCAGCTTGAACATTGCAACCTTACTTGTTTATTTTGATCTAGCGCCACCCCGTCAGCATAATTTGGTAACTTTTGTAGATCTGAAACATTTAAATGTGCCATCCGAAGATGCCACAGTCTTATATTATTAGAACTTACAAGACTGGAAGCCAAATGAACAGTTTCCTCCTTTGACTGCATATCCAAAACATAAAGTTTATTATTCAATGTAGCTGAGCATATGAACTTTCCATTTGCATCATTGACATTGCAACCTTTTTCACTGAAGATCACTCTGCACCCACTCTTTGTAATAGTGCTCACTGACATCAAATTGGCTGCAAGTCCAGGTACATATAACACATTTTTCAGCTGTATTGTACCTCCTTGTAAAATGTTCAGATTTATTTCACCGGTACCTTCTGCGGACAGCGGCTCACTGTTAGCAACTGTTATACTCTTGACAGATGGCGCTCTTAGATTGTACATCCATTCTTTATTGCCACACATATGCATGGATGCTCCGGAATCTACATACCATTGTTTCTTAATTTCGCCGGCAGTTGCTGAAAATGCCGCAGCAAAACTGGAATTCTCTTGCTTATGTGACTCTCTTTTTCCTTTTCCTGTACAGTATTTTGCTAAATGCCCATAGCCATTGCAGTTGTAACACCGGGGACCCTTGGTTGGCTTCGACTTATGTGCATTAAACTTTCCCTTCTTAGTATGTGAGTAAAGTGCATTATTTGTATCTGACGAAACTATCTCTTGTAAAAGCTTGGTCTTAATAAGGTCTGCGCTGATTGTGACTCCTGAATTTTCGAGTCCCATGATCATAGGTTTGTACTGATCAGGTAGACCAGCCAACATTAAAGTACCCAGCCACTCGTCATTAACGTCAAAGTCAATGTTACGTAATTTATGTGCTGCGTTCATGATTTTACTCACATATTCCTCGATGCCACTGCTAGACTCTAGCGATGTGTTGATTAGTTCTTTGAGTAAACCCACTTTTCTGGTGAGTCCGTTATCATCGAATGCTTTGTGTAGATTGGTCCATACCTCCTTCGCGGTCTTACAATCCTGTATGTGTACGTAATTTTGAGAATTTACTAATAGGATCAGTTTGGACTTGGCCAAGATATCCTTTGCCGGCTCAACTACTTGCCCTTCCTTGGGTTCTACACAATTCCATAAGCCCTCGTGTTCGAGATACGTTCTTGCGGTGAACTTCCAGGTGGCAAAATTGTCGCGGCCGTTCAATTTTTCCAGATTGAACATGTGCGAATGTGAATTCATCATGACCACGTTTTCTGTTCAACTTAACCTCACAATATTTAACACGTTTTCTTCCGGAGAAACTTCGTACTTTCAGATATTACTTTATTTCGGAACCACGCTCTGCTACCATGTAGGAGGTTTTGGAAATAAGGCACCGTATTAGTACTTAAGTTACTGTATTGAAAATAATAATTGTACAAGAGGTAAATTACGAAACCTAGCTGACATTACACACGAGAGTAGTAGTGTCGCCGTGAAGCGGCAATAATTGGAACTACTCCGGTTGCGTTCCCATTCTACCAATATTTCTTACAGTTACGATTATTTCCACGTGTTTTAATCATGATTAAAACATATATCAATTATACTACATATACATAAATATACTACATATATCATATACAGGGTTATTTGTAATTAATTGACCACTTCTTGCAGGCAACCTCTACACACCAATTCCAACAACATTAATTGTTCTGAACTTATTAAAATTATTAGTTTTAAAAATTTAAGTTTTCTCATACAAAATCAATTTGTTGTCTCTGAACTGGCATTAAGTCTGAGCGCAGGTGTGGCGCCCGGGCGTTGACCCTTTAAGTGCTTCTTACAAAATACAGAGTAATAAGTAAAAGTGGCAGCAAAAAATGTTTTTTTTCGTATTTTTTGTATTGTTTAACAAGATTTGTAAAAAAATCGTAGAACAAATGTTGTCGGGATTGGTCAATTAATTACAAATAACATTTGAAAATGCAAAATATAATCATGATATGTCATGTCTTAATTTTTTAGTTTAGGTCTATAGATAATTTAAGCGTCGAATTTAAACTCAAGACTGCGTTGCAAATAAAAAAAGGTCCCTATAATTCTTAGACAACTCATACGAACGACGTTTTTTAAACATTTAATTAGTGTTATAAAATAAGAATGAAAAATATGAAAATGCAATTTATGAGTAACCTTTTAGTGTTTTAAATAAAATTAAATATTTGAAAAGTTTCGCTAGTTTAATTTATATACAGAATACTTTGCATTGCATGACTAGTATTTTAAATAAGTTTATGAATATTTAGTGAATGTTAATAACAATGAAATTTTTAAATAGCATGACTGTACAAATGCATTAGACATGGTTATAACAAAAAATGAGAATCAAGTACTCAATTCACATATGACTTACTAAAGTTATATTATATATAAATTAATTAGTAACACCTGCCTCCTCACAGTTTAATAATAGTGCATTTTATAAATAAATTATATAATTTGCTTATGAAAATATCAGCTATGTTATTTTCATTAACATTTAACTTATTCTGACCTTCAATGATAAACAAGTGCAAACTTAGGTACTTTTAAATAAGTAAGCGAACCAAATACAGGTCCCTTAATATTCACGGATGAGAGCAAAATATCAGGCAAAGTAGATGCAGCCCTGACATAGTGAAAGGATGGCAAAGAGAAGGAGTACGACACATTTAGCATTGACAGTTTTTAACCGACTTCTTCCAAAAAGGAGGAGGTTCTCAATTCGGCCGTTTTTTTTTTTATGTATGTACACCGATTTCGCCGGGGTATCTGAACCGATTTACGTAATTCTTTTTTTGTTTGATGCAGAATAGTTTCGAATTGGTCCCATAAAAATTTGATTTAGGAAGGCCCCTTAGTTTTTATTTTATGAGCATTTTTGTCCAAATTTTGAACTAGCTCCTCCGGAAGGAAATCAAAACGTGGTGTGACTAATGACATCTGTTGTTTTGGATATGTGAAGTCTTCAATAGTCTCACAAGAACGTGAAATTGTGTTTCGAAGAGATTTTTTACGGAGAAGGATACTTTTATTCGTTCCCGTTTCTTGAGATCTGTATTTTTTAAGGTGCGCAGCACCTTTTGTAGGTCTACAGGCAGGTAGGTTTTGTAGGCTAATTGATAATGTAGCAATGAACTAAAAAGTAATAAATAATGAAGATTTAATATTTATTAGGTATATACTACCTATTATTTATATGTCCTATTTACTAATAGGTTTGAAGTCGGTGCCAAGCATTTAACAAATAATTATATTTAACCACTTAAATGAATACAAGCAAATTAATACAATGAAATGCTTACTTCGAAAATTAAGAAACGTAAATAAAGCTATAAAAGAACAATTAAATCTTAATATGATTACTAGCTTGAATCGATACGAAGAAAAACAAAAAAATAAATAATTACAAAAATATATTCAACCGAATTCTAATACTAAATGGCTTATATCCGCCCCGTTGGTCGAGTGGTTAGCGCAGACGCCTAACGCGTCTCGGCGCAATGGGGCTCGGGTTCGATTCCCGGCGGAAACAGGCATTTATGTGATGAGCTTAGATGGCTGTGTTTCTGGGTTTGGTCGTTTATTAAATATATTCTCAGTATTAATATGTGTATTTCTATGTATTTGTATCGTTGTCTAACACCCTTAACACAAGCAAATAAGGGGTTAGATCAATGTGTGTAATTTGTCCTGATATTATTATTATTATTATTTATTAATATATGTATGACAAATATAAAAACTGACAATTTCTTACTTGTGCAAAATTGCGACTATAGTAGAAAGGAATAGTTTCTTTTTTACACATAATGTATTTGTCATTTTATAGATTCAATAAAAAAATATATATTATAATTATAGTATGTAATTTTGTATAACATTTACTCAATTTTCATCTCACAGGTTGAAATATTAGCTTGGCTTTCAGCATGTTAGTAAAAATGACAATTGGTTACTCATTGGCTAAGAATTACGCACGAGACGACAACGACAAAGCACGAGATTTCTTAAAAAATAGAGACAGATAGGGTTTTTCGATCTACCCATCTCTTTAAAGTTCGATGGTCACATTTTTGGCTGGCTTCCCTACTCTAAGCTAAATAGTCGCACAGAGTTGATGGTTGCTAGAATTAATAGAATAAAAAAACAAAAATAATATGCAAAGAGGTTTAAACCCAACTTTCATAAAGATTTACACCTTAGAGTACGGTCGAATTTCTGGGCGTAGGATTCCGTTGGGCGACCACTAGGATAATAAAATGCGTTAATTAGGTCATAGCAGTTTAATAATACACTGTTTCTAATAAACATTGACTTGACTAAAAACTAAATCAACAGGCTTCACGTCTCACTTGCTCTTCGGGTAGCAATGTGACAATACCATTTATAAACATTTCACTATTAACATTTTAATTACTTGCGATTTTTCTTTAAGATTAACTGTGTTTATAAGAAAACATTTTACTTTTGAGAACGAAGGTGATCAAGAAAATAAAAAAATGAAAATAATTTTGTCGTCATCTTTAATACGACAATATGTAATTGCTACTATTGGTGAGTATATAAATTTTAATTTATTAAGAAATTGTTTTAACGTTTGAATATGACAATGTTTTTTTTATAAATTAAACTCGACTAATTTTTAAAAACAAAATAACGGTTTTAATAGTTTTTTAAAACCGAGACTTATACTTTTTTTATAAACATCTTGTTACGAAATTAAACAATTTGTTTTTTTTTTTTGTTTATTAAGGAAAAGTATTCTTTAAGTAAAATTACAATTGAATAAAAATACAACAAAAATATAATTGAATGTAATAAATAAGGTACCATAATACTAAGGTCTTGCACAAAATCGGTAGTGGTCGTTTTCGAATAAAATAAAAATGTTCGAAATTATTAACCCTAAAGTACCTACTTATGTTAGTTAGTCATTTTGACTAACAGCGTCTTCAGATATTGCCCTGTCTTTCACATACGTGTGCCGGATGTCTTAATACTTCGTGTCAACTCAGTTGCGGAAGTTAAAACATATAATTAAAATTAATGTTTACGATTCCTTAGAATGGTTTTTCTATATTCTAACTATTGTATCTACATACGTAGATATTTCAGTAAAGGAAGTGAGGCGAGGCCTCCGTCCTGCAACTGTGTTTGTAAATAAATATTTATGTAATAAATTTAGAGACACACGAAACATGCATTTTATGACCGAAATGGTCATATTTTTTAAAATATACATTGTACATATAAAACCTTATATTTAGTGCCACAGCATAGTATCGTTGATTTCAAACATTTTTTTTTTATTGATCTGTATGAATAGCCCTTATAGTCCAATCATATTAGTCAAAATACATAGATGGAGTATTTTCTTTATTAACTCTATAACTACGGGTGAAATTAAATGTCAACATATAAATAAATACTCAATTATTTAAAAAAAATACTAAGTATAACTTTATTGTTAAAAAAAATTACAATTATTAAGAATTACACATTTATCGACCTAAAATGCTACTCTAATTAGATAAAAACTGACCGCTCTTGACCTCTTTCTAAAAAATGGTTTAACAAATAAACAAAAGTTGTAGAGACTTTAATTATTTATTATTATTATTACATATTTTCATCCAAAGTCTACTATGCATAATGTACCTAAAAGCTTTGGATTTTACAAGTTCAAGGACAAAGCTGATATAACCAAATTCTTTTCAGTTACTAATATCACTACATTTAAATTTGTCAATAGTGTCACATACATTTTTTGGGCAACCTAGATGACATTAGTTAAAAAAATAAACAATTAAAGAGTCACTGGCTCATTTAATGTTTTATTTAAATAATTTATATCAATATTAATACATTTTTAATTGTTTTGAATATATTTTATATAATTATGACTTTTTTATTTCTGTGTTAAAAATCAAAGTAAAAAATAAATTGTGGCGTTTCTGTTTATCTTAGTTGAAGATGTTCCAGAATAGTGTTATTTTTTATTGAATGGTATGTTATGCTAAAATAGAACCGACTAATTTCAAGCGCGTAACGTTCTTAGTTCCGTGATTATGATAAAAGATTATGATAACCATGTATCGTCGGCGGCTTGTGAAACATACCACATATACATAACTGATACCAAGTACACCCAAACTCGGAATAGCAACTTATACATCAGATAAAGAATTGTCCCATCACATCACACAAAGAATCGAAACCACAACCTTCAGGTCAGCAGTCAGAGTGACTAACCACTACACCAATAGAAACATCAGCTTTCTTTAAATCTGGGATAGAAACCGCATTTTTAATACCGTCTGATATTATATACCCCATACTACAATAGTGTACCTTACAAATGGTAAAAATATAACAATATGTGATATGGCTCCGGAGGTAGGTAACGTTGCACACTAACTCAATTTCGCACCTCCACTCACACACATTCACACACACACTTACTTCTTAAATCATGTAGATTGTAGATTTGTTAAACTGTTGAGTTTATTAAGCAAGCGAATAAATCATTATAGGTACAGAAATTGTATTTTTACATTTGAATTGTTTTATATTATATAATATTTATTATTGTTTATTATCTTATATTTCCAATGATGCACACTTCATTCATTTATATACCCATACGTCATTGGATTTTACACTTACGACTTTACAAATAAAAAGATAGCATACATTATTAATATAAATTATTTTATAATATTCAATATTAAAAATCTGACGTCATTTACTGTCTATTGCCGAACCATTGTTTAATTGATTATAATAAATACAATGCATTATAATCAAAGAAGCGGTTTCCCTTTAATTAACACTTTTCCTTGTTAGAACAAAACTAATATAAACTTATAGTTTAACTGAAACTGAAAATATAAATACAATTTTATATTACATTTAAATAATATGGTTTAATAAAAACATTATTGACATTTGGGGGATTAATATGACGGATTGTTATCATATTGTATGATATATAAATAAAAACTCTTTTTGGAATAGACAAAGAAAAAAACTATATTTTCAGATTTTTATATTAATACCTATTTTAGTGTACAAACATATCGCGGAGGTAGATAAGAAAACTTTTATGTTCTCTGTGTTGATGTTCGCTTTGAGAAAAACTGTTCGTATTTGAAAAATTTTTCAATATCAATAAAGGTCTTAACGAAAGATATAATTTATTTTTAATTATTTTAGTAAATTTTGGATCATTAACATCAGGCATAAGCATGGCCTGGCCGTCTCCAATGATCGCGAAACTGTATAACGGAACAGATACCCCGTTATCAAGACCCATCACGGATGAAGAAGGATCATGGATTGTGTCAACAGGATACCTGGTTGCTATAGTCAGTAAGTAACTTTTTAATAGGAAATAATTCTAAAGAGAAATTTTTCACAAGCATATAAATAAATAGCTGTTGCCCGCGGCTCCGCCCGCGTACAGGTCGCTTTTGGTGTAATCTGTGAAACTTTTAAAGAGGAACAATTTCATAGAACATCATTTTTGCGTAACTTTCACCGTTTTCGCAACGCACGCAGTTTTTTGTTTATTTTTTTACACTTTGCGTTTGAATATTCAAGTTTTAGTAATCATCCCTAAGTTTTTGAAAATGAAACATAGCCTATGTCACTCGGGAATAGCGTAGCTTGCCAACGGTGAAAGAATTTTTGAAATCGGTCCAGTAGTTTAGGAGCCTATTCATTTCAAACAAACAAAAAAATAATCAAACCCTTCCTCTTTATAATATTAGTATAGATAAAAAAAAAAAAGAATTTGGTGACTATTCATGTTTTATTAAAACCACATTTGTAATACAATTTAATTTTGAAGTAATAATATAATTCTTATCCTTTTAGCAAATTTGTTAGGTGGATATCTGATAGACAAAATCGGTCGAAAATATTGTATTATTCTAGTCACAATACCAAGGATGTTTGTGTCTATTTGGACTATATTTGTAACCGAAGTGTGGATGTTGATTTTATGTCGTGTGGTGATGCTGGTATCTGATTGCTTCATTTACGTTGTTGTTTCGGTTTACGTTTCAGAAATTGCATCTGTGAGTATAAAAAAAAACTACCCCTTTTTAATACAACATATTTAGTAATATATTACCATAAAACCATAGAGAATTGTGTTTTGTACGAGATTTTTTTTTATTTCAATTTACAAATACAACATTTGGTTTATTTTCTATAAAATGAAATTTTTTTTAAAGTTGTGAAAAAAATTATATATCTCAATACCAACAAAAATCATGGCATTTATGTATTCTTTATTTTTTAGAAAGAGCACCGCGGAAGTCTTGGTACTTTTTTACATATTTTCTCATGTGTAGGGATTGTGATAACATTTATTGTGGGTCCATTTTTGTCATATAGAGCGTTTAATGCTTTCTTAGCAACAGCGATTGTTCTGACTTCTTTGCCGCTGCCATTTCTTCCTCATAGTCCAGTTGATTTGCACTCTAAAGGTATAGTATTTTTAATGTTGTTGACTATTTTTAATATTTATAACAAAAAAAATAAAATAAAAATAACTTTTTTGTGTTAAAAATTAATAATTGGCTAACATCCATTTTTTGCTTTTACACGGTTAATTTTTAATGTCATAAGATGGCATAAGCATCTATAGCTTATAATACCTAATAGTAAAACATAACTATGAATTAAACAAGCTCATTATTATTTTAGGTCACATTGATGAAGCTATTAACGTTCTGTCTGAAATCCGAGACTCCGACAAAATCGTCAAACAAGAGCTAGAAGACTATACATCAAGCCAGCAAATAAAAGTTGATAAGATTTCCTTATTGAAAAACAAGACATTTTTAAAATCACTGTCATTGGGCAGTTTGATCTGTGCTGGCACAAGTGGGATAGGATACAACGCGGTATCGTTTTACATGCAAACTATATTGGAGTCTTCTCATACAACCGTGAAGCCAGAGATCGCATCAGTTGTAATTGGTTGTATACAATTATTTGCTTCTATATGTAGTGGTTTCCTAACAAAAATATTTGGGAGACGACCTATTATGATTTATTCAATTGTTGGCATGTTCGTTGGTATGGTAAGTACGTTTTTTTTTCAGAAGTGTTGTTTTTGCTAATTTTAGATTTTAATTAGTATTTCTTAGCTATATATTAAATTTTATTTTTTTTGTTACGCATTAAACTCGTGTAAAATAAAAAAATAAGGACCTAACTTCCATGTCTGTGACCGCACTTTTGGGACCTCAAGAAATATTTTGTAATAGTAATTCCTGTGTTCTGTGTGCATCAAACATAGGAACCGTTGGAGGTAGATGACTATTTATCTGACACATGACAGAAACCTTTTTTTTTTTTTTAACATCAGGAATCCTCATGGATACACACCTCCATCAAGGGGATGATGGAGGTGGTTATGTGAGACTCCTACTCACTAAACCTGACGGTTGCCGCCGCCGTCATAATGGGACACCACGGGATCGCTTTCGCACTCACCGCGATGCCCCGACGTGATCCACGGAGAGGGCACCCCGCAAAGAGGAGCACCCATCCCTTTTTCGCAGGCTTGATAGATCGTGGAGGGATCCCCTTCCCCCCACCCAAGCCTGCTGCCTCTGAAGGGAGCCGAGACTCCCTTCTAGCTGGACTCAGTCTCGGAATCGAACCAGTTCGACAGACCGACTCGACCATTGACCGTGTCCAGCTCCGCCGCCGGTTATCTCCCCGAGAGGAGACCACCGGTCAGACCCCCTGGAAGAGCACACTCCCATAACATCCGGTCTTGGTGGTAGACCATAACATCCGGTCGCCGGCAAAGTTACCACCCATCGGGCAGAGTCGTGCCGCAAAACGACCTAGTCGTGTTCCGGCACGTTGCTCGATGAAGCCGTTTATGGGAAATGGGACTGAACAGTTGCGGTGCGTTGGCGAACCGGTCTGACGTCGGGTTGGTGTTTGTTTTGTCGGGTGTCTAGTCGAGGAGGGTAGCGGGATCCGAAGCGACGGCTTTCCGCTGGCCGCCCGCAGATAGTTGGGGGCCCAATTAGTGGGATAGCCAACCACGAAAGGCTGCCCTGCCAGCTGTGAAAAATCCCAGGGTGGCTCCATCGTGCTGGTTGGCGACCAGACGAGGAGGCCCGATGGCGATCCCTGGGGGGGTTCGGGCGTCCCCGCAGTCTCCAGACTAGCCTCCCAGTGGCAAGACATCACCAATTTCGACGTCGGGTTCGATACGTACCGTCTCGTTCAACTGCCATTTCCTATCCCTATTCACTTTTATATTTATTTATTTTTTTTATGAAAAAGTTAAGAAAAAGGAAAAAGGTTACACAGCGGTCACACACACAGCGGTTGCACTCCTCCTCATATAAAGTGCACCTTACTAATACTTGCTCTCAAATCTTTTAGCTGTCCACCACCACCTGGAGACAGAGCAGCCGCACTTGCTCTTTTTGACGGAGACGCAGATACAATGTCCTTTGAGCACTGCATACTTGGATTATCCCGGTTACTCGTTAGAGCACAACTTTCGCTCACGGGCCGGAGTCAGTGTGTACGCGCGGAACGACCTCTGTGTTCAGCGTCTCCGTCACCTTGAAGACCCCACTTTTTCTTCCCTATGGGTTTTAGTGGATACAGGAAACGAAAAAGTCCTGTATTCCTGTGTCTACCGTTCGCACAGCGGTGACCAGGAGACAACTCGTTTATTTGAGTATCTCAGTGAGGCTGCAGATATGGCTCTGTATCAGTACCCTTCGGCGCAGCTCGTCTTTCTGGGGGACTTTAATGCTTGTCATCAGGACTGGCTGTTCCCATACCAGAAGACCGACCATGCTGGAAGAGAAGCGCGGAACTTTGCGTTGTCCTTGGACCTCTTTCAGCTGGTGAGGCAAGCGACAAGGGTACCAGATGTGGTAGGCCATACAGCCAATTGCCTGGACCTTCTGCTGACAACTGATCCGGACAGGTATCGTGTAGAGGTCACGTCCCCCCTGGGAACCTCCGATCACTGTCTGGTGAAATCTGTATTTACATATTCCCCACCAGCTTTCGAACCACATGGTGTTAGGCGAGTATGGAAATACAAGTCAGCAGATTGGGATGAGATGCGGCACTTTTTTGCGTCTTATCCTTGGCGGCAGGTCTGCTTCTCTTCTTTGGATCCGTCGAGTTGCGCGGATGCTATAACCGATGTGGTGCATCAGGCAATGGAGTATTTTATTCCTTTTGCTGACGTACCCATCGGTGGCAAAGCTCGCCCATGGTTTAATGCCGAATGTCGTCATGCACATGACCGTAAACATTCGGCATACCTCATTTGGGCTGATGCTCGAAGCCGCAAAACTCCGGATGTAAGTACAAAGAAGAGAGCCTTTTACCAAGCTGCCAAGTCCTATAAAAAGGCATTGCGGAAGGCTCGTCTTGATCGGATCGTTAAGAATGGCGAAAAGCTCTCTGTCAGACCAACTGGCAGTCGAGCTTTCTGGTCTCTTGCCAAAGCGATCGAGTCGAACTTCTGCCAACCCTCACTGCCTGCTCTGCTGAAGCCTGATGGATCCCTGGCCCACACAGCAACAGAGAAAGCGAATGTATTTGCTTCTCTGTTTGCTGAGAATTCGCATCTAGACACTGGCAATGCTTCTCCAGAACATCTTCCTCACTGCGGTATTTCGATGCCTGAAATCCGCATCACGAACAAAGAGGTATGGAGAACATTGTGTCGTTTAGACGTGAATAAAGCCAGTGGTCCTGATGGTATACCAGCCATTCTGCTCAAGACATGCGCAGGTGAGTTGTCTCCTGTATTGACACGTCTGTATCGCCTCTCTTTCAAGACTGAAAAAGTGCCGGAATCCTGGAAGCTTGCCAACGTGCAACCCGTGCCCAAAAAAGGCAGCCGTGCCGATCCTGCCAATTATAGGCCCATTTCAATCACCTCCATACTCTGCAAGTATGGAGCGTGTATTGAACTCGCGGCTTCTAGCGTACGTAGAAGGTAACGATCTCCTCAGTGACCGACAGTACGGATTTCGCCGAAATAGGTCCACTGGGGACCTTCTAGCGTACGCAACACACATTTTAGGCGAAGCCATTGAGAGGAACGGAGAAGCGGTCGCCGTCTCTCTGGACGTCTCGAAGGCTTTTGACAGGGTCTGGCATGTGAGCCTTTTAAGCAAGCTTTCAGCGTACGGAATATCTCCTGGTCTGATTGGCTGGATAACGGACTTTTTGAGCCAGAGATCTCTCCGTGTTGTTGTCGACGGGTGTTATTCGGAACCCTTGACAATAAATGCCGGAGTACCTCAGGGGTCCGTTCTTTCTGCAACTCTTTTTCTGCTGCACATTAACGATCTGCTGAAGCCCGGTATCTATGGGTATGCAGACGACAGCACAGTTGTAGAAAGATATCTGCCAAGTTCTCGGGCTAGTAGAGATGAAGTACAGTCTGAAAGAGAAGCCATGATGCAACGTTTGAATGACAAACTTCAGGCAGTCTCCGCATGGGGCAATGCCAATCTTGTTAAATTCAACGCCACCAAAACGCAGACGTGTTTGTTCACCGCCAAAAGGAGCCCCTTCACCTTGGCTCCTACTTTCCAGAATGTATCCTTGGAATACAGTGACTGGCTTCAGTTGTTAGGCTTAGAGATCTCCTCGAACCTCAACTTTGGTCGGTACATTGAGTCCAGAGCAAGAGCAGCTGCGGGAAAGCTTGCCGTACTTGCGAAGGTGCGACAGTACTTTACACCGGGACAGCTTCTTGTATTATACAAAGCACAGATCCGGTCGTGTGTAGAGTACTGTGGCCATATATTTGCTGGTGCCGCAAAGACTCATCTTGCGGTTCTGGACTCAATTGAGAGGCGAGCAAAGAGGCTTATTGGCGACCCTAAATTGGTTGACGCCAAACTCCACAGCCTTGAACACAGGCGTAGAGTTGCTAGCCTCTCAGTATTCTATAGGATACATTTTGGTGAGTGTGCGCAGGAATTGCACGACCTAATTCCCCCATCCCCGTTCCTTTGCCGGACGTCCCGACGCACAGCGGGTATCCATCCCTACGTTGTGGACACTCCACCTGTCCGAACGAAGCGCTATGCTTCATCTTTTTTAGTGCGTACAGCGAAGGACTGGAACAATCTGCCTACGTCGGTATTTCCGGCAAAATATAATGTGGGCGTCTTCAAGAGGAGAGTGAATAGGCTGCTAGGTTAATGCGCTTTACCACTTAAGACTACATTTCACTTTCCATCAGGTGGAATGTAGTCAAGCATTAACCTAGTTTTGTATAAAAAAAAAAAAAAAAATAAGACCCAGTGATGCGCAGACAGCCCACTGCAACACACTGGAGTCGAACGTGAGTCCGCTCACGTAGGGGGCCCAACGTCGAACCCGACAGGCCTTTACCGCCGGCCACGGTGATAAGCCGAGATCAGCAAGAAAAAGGCATAAGTCGGGCACCCACCACGCCCGGACCAACCATCACCAAGCGCAACCGTGGCGTCGCGCTCGGCAACGATTAATCCAGGCAACGTCTCGGGCCGTCTCCCCACCAAGCACCCTCTCTAAAGTGCTTAGTGGAAAGAGGTCCAGACCCTAACCGCCGCAGGCAGCGTCTCCCTCAGCAAGAAAGCGACCGCCGCGGACCCCCGCCCACACAGCCGCGGAACCACTCCACAGTCCACTCTGCTATCAGAGAAGTACCAGGAGTAATTCCGCAGCCGACCCCGGCAAAGAGGGCCTGCGCCCTCCCACCCTCAACGCCCAGGCCAACTTTCCAACGTGATTAAACGATGGAAAGAGGCCCGAGCCCTCCCCCGCAGACAGACCACCCCGAAAGGCAGCCTGCCCGCCAGCCAGCCATGAACCGGGCACAAACCCCCATGGCCGACCCCCACCGCGCCGAGTATTAGCCAACGGCTAATGCAAACCCGAAGGATCACATTAACCGTTGTTGCCCAGGGGGCAGCGGCCCGTACTGCTTCCGATGCCACCGGACGAATCCGAGCAACAAGGGAAACAGACGGGCACACAAGGAGGTTCCCGGCGACGGCCCCCCCTCATGACAGAAACCTACATCTACTCTTACTGTGAATGTGTTTGCTGCAAATCATTCCAAAATTTGAATTAATTATAAAATATTAATTTAAATTTAATTGTACGCAACTTTAATTGATAAGAAATAGTTGATTTTTATTATTTAATGATATATCCAGAATTTAAATTTTATTTTTACACGTCAAATATACAAACGCTTCTCCATTATATTTTGATAATGATTGAGCAAGTATATAATATTAATCTTGAAATATTTTTTGCCATTTCTAATTTTAACTTTACACTGTTAACGATAACAAATATATTAAATATATTTCTTACATGATTTATTACATAATTGATATATTTTTCCCATTTCTTTATTTTTAATATTTACACATAAAATTTCAGGTTTGTTTAGGGACGTTTTTTAAGATCAGTAGTATCGATGGTTATACTGTCACTGGCTTCCTGAATTATGTTCCTGTTATGTCTTTGATGCTTTGTACATACAGCTTTAATGTCGGCAAGTATCTTATTTATTAGTATACAATTATTAAAATTACTTTGTCATTTATTGAAAATACGATACTCTAGTTTTGTAAATTCACACCACACCTTGTGTACCTAATAAATTTATCAAATTAAGCTTTTTGTCACTTTGACACACTTTTTATTCAGTTTCTTCGGGTGTTATATTTAATTGTAAAATTTTAAGAACGTCTTTTTAGTGTTAGAAGTGATAAATAGGAGATAATTTATATTATACCTTTACGTATATGTATAATATTCAAATGTCGTTTATTTCCAGGAATCGGCTCTCTAGTCTTTGTAGTAACAGTTGAGTTATTCGACGGATCAGCCCGAGCTTTGGGCTGTTCAATATGCTGGGGATGGACTTTTCTACTAGCTTTCATAACTTCTAAATACTTAGCAGAAGCAACTTTGGTGCTTGGCCCGTCTATAACGTACTGGTTTTTCAGCTTCATGTGCGTACTGGTCGGTTCTTTAATTACGCTCTTTGTACCGGAAACTAAAGGAAAAACGTTTAGTGAGATTCAAATTTCTTTAGGCAACCACAAAGTTAGGAATGAGGATAAAGAAAATCAACTGAATGTTTAAAATTGCCGTTTTATATTTAAATAGTAGTATTTAAGTAATAGTAGCCGTAAACAGTACTTACTTATTTTGTTAGTTGCTATAGCTATAATTAATAAAATCTTTCATAGTATTTTGTATCAACCGTATTTTTTTGTTATACCCTTTTCAGTAACATTGTTATATATTTTATTATTAATATTAGTAATTAAAATATTTTTATATAAATATTAAGTTTTGGTAATTTCCAAATATTCCGTTTAAAAAATATTATTTTGAAGTAATAGTTATCAGTAATCCCATCAAAAACATGCATATGAAATGCCAGCCAAATTCAATTTTATAATTTTTGCTTCCGTTGTTGATTTTGACGACAAAAGAAGTGAAGTCTAAGTGAGTGCCAAGTTTAATGGTCAGTCCTGAAATTTATTTTTAACCTAAGGCCTGATCTGGCCAGTTTTTATATACGAATTATATTAAAGACTTCGCAAGTTCTAATGCTATAAGTTCTTATTTTATTCTCCCGTTTTTTTTTCTTGCTGATAGAAACTAGCCATCGAATATAGGGCTTTTCTATCGGCCCATCACACGGTGCGGTTAGCCAGTTTTTTTAGTTTGAACTTGGGTTGACAAGTTACCGCGTGACTCATTAATATTTTAATGAATTCTGAAAAAAATATATATGACATCTTATAGGTGTCATTTTATAATGTGTTAAATTTAACTAACTATTTAAGTTAAATTTTATACTAATAAAGCTACTGCATTTATAGAACAGGATATATATACAGGGTTATTTGTAATTAGTTGACCTCCTCCTGCAGGCAGCCTCTCTACATCAAACCTAACAACATTTGTTCAGAAATCAAAAATCTTTTCAGAAATCTTGATAAATAACTCAGAACAAACGAAACAAAAAAATGTTTGCTCCCTCTGTTATTTATTACTCTGTATTTTGTAGGAAGTATAAAGTATAGGTCGCGGCAGTCTAGCTCTGCACGAAATTTGTAAGGTACCACGCACGTAATACTATTATAACTTTTTTTTTGTCTTATTTCGAACAGTATGTAATACTTACCCAATCGTCGAATTGTGTATTCAAATTTTAAACTTATGATGTATAAAATTGTTAACAATTAATCAAGGTAGAATCAGATTATTTACAATAATACAATGTGTTATTTACGAAAGGATTCAATATTTACAAATTACCTCTTAAATTTATATCTCGTCAATACCGGTGCAAAATAGTCCCCTTCATATCCAACACAAAGACCACACCTAAAAATCAACTGTTCACCAAATTACATGTTACGATTTACATTTTCACTACTCTGAATCAAATCTGTATCTAATATTACAAATATTTATTTAGTCAATTGAATATCTATACAAACATCACATTAGTTTTAGTCAAACCACCAAATGATATTATCTTTATTTTTTTATCACAACCTACCCTCCAATCATATAAAAGCTAACACATGTGCTAACTGACACTTTACTACTACTACTACAAATTATTAACAAGATCCATGTCGTAGGTTTTAGTATAACTTATCAAGAAAACAATTAAAATGTTCAATACTATTTTTTTACTTAATTCTGTATTATGTTATATATTTGTTATAAAATAAAATGAATACAGGATGGTACAAATGACAATATTCCAACAACAACACAATGATACTTATGTATATCAGCATCTTCTCAATCCATTTTCTTTTCAAAATTTAAGTAATTTATACTTCATGTCGAAAGGTTTTGTTCCGTTCCGAAGCCCGTGAATGTTGCTGTTCCTCAGAGCTGCCTGCTAACCCTAATACTGGATCCTCCTTTTGTATGTCAATGATATTTAGGAGACACTTAACATTTATTTTTATGCAGAGGACAGCGTGGAGATGCTGTATATTCGGGCTATATAGGCGTATTCTATCCTTTCACATTTTTCGTATCACCGCTCTTTGAAAATTTCCGTACAATTCCTCACCAAGTATCGTAGTACTGGATTTGGAAATATCAAGCGATTGCGGTTACCAGAAGAGCTTCTCGAAATTGGCCTCAAAGAAACCGGGAGTGATAAACACACCGAGGCAGTTCACCGCGAAGCAAAGGTTCACCACCTCCAATGACGGGCCGCTCGAGTCGTCGGAGAACCAGTGCTTTGTGAAAAACTTGATACTTTGACGCTACGAAGGGAGACCGTGGGCAGTGGTAACCACATAACATAAGATGACCCACCGGCTCGTTTGCCTTCCCAATCATATTTACAAAAACACGATTATTGATGCTTATATCAAATACTAAAAGATTTAAACAGAACTGTAAGTAAAATTCAGGTGTCTTATTGTTAATTAAGTATTAGTTGTAAACAAGTACTGTCAAATTATTCTAACAATACTGTGGTAAATTGCTTAGATACGATATTAGAAAAACTTAATGAGAATTCTACTATATCAACGATATATTAACAACTTTTCTGTCAAAATTCTTATTGTAGTGTATGTTGAAAGACTATCGCTAAAGAAAGTAATAATGTTTGCATTTTCATTAAATGAATACTTGCATTGCCTTAATATTAAAATATAAATGATGTTAAAAATTTCTAACATCAATTTGAATATTCCGATAACAACATAAACTGGTTATTAAAGTAAGTCATTAGATGATAGTGGAAACAATTTCTAGTACGTATTCACGTTACGTATTGTTAATAAAAATAATTAATTAAAATTTAACAACTTGACATCTATTAGAAAAGCAATACAAAAGCCGGAACAAACTCTCTCAACTATTAGCCAAAAACGATTCCGATCGAAGCAACGTTCAAACAAATAACTTTATCGAAATTGGTTTATTCACTAGGGTTCGATGTTAGCTATGCTTTCACAGACTTTAAAAACAAAATAACATAATTAAACATTGAATGGGTTAGTATTATAGTTTAAAATAAAATCTACTTAAAAGTATGCATGATTGGTCGTTTATATTTTATATTTTATTGATTTTACTGATTTCCTGAAATTCGAGTTTATGTTTATGAAAATATGCTTATACTGTACAAAATTCTGACGATATCAATCACATTAGCTAAATCCATTTACCGCATATGTCTTTATTTATAAATGTAATCAAAATTTAACAAAACATTGATAAAGAGTGATTTTATGCTTTAAATAATAGAGCATATTCGTATTTATCATTTTGAAAATAACATTTTTTTTTGGATAAATTACCATTTGTTTCTCCTTTTTATGGTAATAATCTACTGTCACTACATTATTTTTCTTATCAAAACTAAATAAAAAGATCTGGGAAGATGTTATACAAAACAAATTATTTAAAATTCTAATAAAATATTAAAACACGCTTTTCTCACTAGTCACAAAGGCTTACTTATCAGCTTTCAATTATGGATTAATATTTGTGTCAGGGTGTCAGAGAAGACGTAATCAGCTAGTATACATTTTAACAACATAATACAATTTGAGACTACGCAACGACTTTAGTATATTCTTATATTGTTATCCATACTAGACGTTACTTTATTTATTCTAAAATTTTATAACTTTCTCAGAATAAACTGTGTCGGTGTTGGTAAAAAGGATGTTTGTTCTGTGACAAGGTGACCTTAAAATACAAAAATGAAATTCAACATTCAACCTTCAGTACTACGACAATACGCCATAGTAACTATCGGTATAAAAACTTTTGTATAACTTATTTATTCCTTATTAAATTGCAATACTTTAAACTGTTTTTAAAGAAAATATTTTGTAACGGCCGAGCTTTAAATATCCTTAAAAAAACATTAAATACTTAAAAGTAAAAAATTCAATTTACATATTTCTTAACTATAGCTTAGCATAGCTTGTTAACTACGGTCTTGTATTCTAGACAATTTTAAATATTTTTTAAATTAATGAGATGAGAAAAGTATAAAATCAAAAGAAAAAGAACGTAGGTGTTTTTTTTTACAATCTAAACATCCGAATAAGCGACGGTGAAACAAAGACATAAAATATTGAGTTAAGTTCTATATAACTCAAGTCAATTGTCATCTACTGATGAAAAGTTACATGCTTTGGAAATTGATTAAAAGCTAATGGATTTAAAGATACTAACTGGTTAAGTAGCATCGGGTCTTGCAAGTGAAGAACTTATTATAAAAATACAACAGCGAAGTAATACAAGCTTAACTTTCTCTACGCAAATATACGAAGCATTCGAAAACTGGGGATACAAATTTCTCTAATTTTCATAAAACACTTGGAAATAAGTTACACGAATATAAAAGAGGTCTAATCTTTGGAGACTTTAACTTAGACTTATTAAATGTGACGGACATTAAAACCAAACGTTATAAATCGCTTCTTCAGGAATCTGGATATGAGGTCTTGAATCGTATGATGGAGAAATTGAGTACCAGATAGACTGCAACTACTAACACTTTAATTGATCATATATTGACTAACTTACCGGACACGTAATTTCATTTGGCAACTGTTGATTCAAACTTATTGGACCACAAACAAATTTACGTAGCAATTAAGAAGAACAAGATACAAAAACTGAGAGAAACAGAGTTTTGGTCCACCGATTACAAGAAACTGGAAAATTTATGTCAAGAAGTTAAATTTAACACACCTTGCCAAACTACCGTGCACTAAAAAAAAAGTCACAAAAATTATTAATAACCTAGACCATAATACGAGCTCTTCTATAGACGGTATTAGCCCTAAACATATCAAATGTATTACTAATCTGATAGCTAAAAACCTATGCAATTGTTTTAATATACTTCTACATGAGGGCCATTTTCCTGCTTTTCTAAATCTTACTTCAATTTCACAAAATCTGCAGTTTTAAATAAACCGAGTAGCTATTTTCCAATCTCTGTTTTGCCGGTTATTTCAAAAGTTATAGAAAAAATTACCTCTATACGGCTAAACGAATATTTTTGTTCTGTTAATTTATTATGCGAATGTCGATATGGATTCAGACCTCGCTCAAACACCTTGGCAGCTACTTTAAATTTATATTGAGATTTAGCTACTTTACTGAAATAAAAACTAATTTAAATTATTACCAGAAAAAAAGAGCACATATATCTCGGTTCAAGAATTGATTAGAACTTAACGTGAAATTCTTAGATTGACTATATTATGACAAAGCTTACCATGTTTTTCGGTGTCATTCGACAGTATTGGTTTCTTTCCCCGCAACGTTCGTTTCTTGCTATATAATTCATACATTAAATCTCATTTGACACACCTTATCGATTTATGGGGAACAGCAACAAAAACAAAATTAAATGAACTACAAACCTTGCAAAATAAAATTATAAAACATTAAATATATTAATATTATGAACATTAATCAACTATAATGATAATGGTACCATACGATGTTACTTATTTACGAAATTCTTAAAATAAAATAGAATAAAAAATATATATAAACATAAAATTAACATAAATTAAGATAAAATTTACCATAAAAATTAATTACCAAAATATAGTCAACGAAGACCTGAAAAAACTTTACTAATTTCAAAGACTAGAACTAAATACGGACAAAGGACCTTAAAAATTGAAGAATCGAAATTATACCTAGTGTTGCCATAAATATTGTAACCAAGAAAAAACTTATTTTTTTAACTGCAAAAAATATTTATTAGTTTTACAGTGTGTTTCCAGTTTAAAAGAAATATAAAACAATTAAAAATATAAAAAGCTTATTCGAAGTGGTGTCCATTGGATACAATATAGAAAACACGCGCTCTTTCCATGGGGAAATTCTTCACTGCCAATCGTATGGATTGTTTTAAGGACTTCAAATTATCAGGGCGTTTAGAGCAAGCTGTACTCTCTAAAATTGACCATAAATCATTATCCAGCGGATTAAGATCGGGACTAGACGACGGCCAATCTTCAGCTCTGATGAAGTCCGAGACGGTCACTTTAACCAAAACTGCGTGGACCGTGCTTTATGACCCGGGGCCGAGTTTTGCTGGAAGGACCATACTTGGTTATAGAACATTGTGTTATTAAGGGGCTTAACTACCTTCTCAAGAATGGTATGTTGATACACTTGTGCCGATGATTTAATACCTTTTTCACAAAAATATGGCTCAGTCACATGGTTAAAATGTTGCTCAATTGTAAACATTTTCTCATCCGTAAACAAAATTTTTCTGCGACCTCCCTTTACTAATTGAGTAGTTGTTTCGATCTTACCATTCGATATTACCTATTCACCTTTAATTTATCAGTTAAGAAATGACCAGTGCGTCTCTTATAGGTTGCAAGTCCTAAGTCATCTTTTAAAAAACGCGACATGGTTCTAGATGCTATCTTCATTTCCCGAGATAAAATCTTTTGCTTTCGGACAGGATTTCTTCGAATTCTTTTCCTTACTATTTTGACCTCCTTTTTCGTATGAACACTACGTGGATGGCCAGATCTTTCTCTGTCACAAACAAAGGAAGTCTCATTGTACCTGTTAATAGGCCGGTAGACAAACATTTGACTAATACCAAGTGTATGGAGAGTTTTAAAAATTGCATTTGTGTCCATACCTACGTTGTGTTATGCAATCAATGCGATTCTGTTCTCTTTATCACCTCACTCCAATTTAATATCGCAAAATATTGTACACTGTATTGGCGCCAAAATGAGAAAACACAATGAAAATTCGTATAGAAATGACAAATTCAAAATTTAAGTGTAATATTTATTTTAATTTTAATTGTAACAGTATTTATGGCTATACTAGGTATAATAAATTACCAGATTCATCAAGAAACTGCAACTCTTTAAACATATTTAAAAATGGACTTAAAAAACATATTTTAAATTCATTTTAAATAAAACCAAATTCTCACTTACATTCTTATGCGGAGATAGCCTCGTCCGGCCGAACGATTTACGACCGGCGCGGCGCGGAGACTACACCTTAGGTTTATATTAATAAAAATAATGAGATTAACATACAAAAAGTCTACAGCAGCTAACATATACATTATAAATGAATTGTTTTGTGTATTACATTACACTTATAATAGTTTTTATAATTAACATTTTTCTAACAAAATTCAATTAACATCCATTATTCATTATACATTTGGCTTTTAAAATAAGTCTTGTCGACGCGTGCGCACAGAGTGTACGGCTGGCAGAGTACTGTCACAACCGCCGCGGCGGTTAATCTCATTATTTTTATTAATATAAACCTAAGGTGTAGTCTCAATACAGACTGGGAAGTCGATGATACGTGAACTGTGCAATCACTATACAAGGATTCCAGTACTTGTGTTTGAGTAAATGGAGCTTACTCCGAGTGATTTATAAGCTCTCGGGGTATGAGGCAAAGGTGTCGCGTCGCTTTGGTTCTTTAATGTATTTTAGACCGCTGTTTGAAAGAGCTGCGAGTGAATGAATGCGGTCTCCAAATAGGATAGTCCAACACTAAATGGTGAGCATATGCTTATGACCTAATCCTCGTTGCACCATAGGAGAGTAAATTGTAAATAATAAGCAAGTAGGTAAGTTGCTGTATCTAGGTAGTTTTATTACAAAATATGGAAAGTTTGATGAGGACATTGAGAAGAGACTAGAGAAAAGAGAATTCTACACTAAATTGCTTGAAGGGTATCCACAATTGAATGCTGGTTCCTATATTGACGTATAGTAGCAAAAATTGGCTGTGGCAAAAGAAGCATGAAAGTAAAATTAAGTATAGAGGTAAAACTGAACTCTACTGAGCGGGAAATACGGTGATTCGTGAAATACTTGACGTGAACGTGGGTGTAGTGACCAAAGTACGAAAAGGAATGTTCCGATGGTTTAGGCATGTGGGGCAGATGGACGAAAAAGAAGAACAAAGGGATTTCCTAAACTAAGATAGGGTTCGAATTTGGCAAGTTGTTCGAAAGTTAGCAAGAATAAATGGAGTTGTATGAAAATTATTGAGGATGTGAAAAAGATGAAAAAATTGTGATAGGGCAAAGTGAAGTGGCGCTCCATACTTTCTGCCTACCCCTATCATGAGACAATGGCGCAAGCTATGTATGTATGTAATATCTAAGACATACTTATTTGAAAGCTAGTATTTTTAGCTTAATAGATGGTACTGAGAAATGTATGATTTTCAGAAAATTTATATTTTAAATTATACAAAATGTATATAATTTATTACATCAATTTGAATAAGCCGATAACAATATAAATTAGTAAGTTAATAAGGTAGACATCTTATTGGAAATTTCTAGTATGCATTGACGTTACACATTACAGATAAAATTAAACATTTACCAACTCTACATCTAATTTAAGGGCTAAATAATATTAAAAATAATAATTTGTAAAATATATAAACTGCACTCAAATCTATTAACTTTTTTGGCTTCTACCACATGCCACAGACAGACACACAAATATACAGATAGATGCACAGATACACATGTTAAACTTATAATACCTCTCGTTTTTGAGACAGGCTTACAAAGTACATTGGATGCGATCATTACTTAGAAAAAAAAGACAACCTGGTTGCTTCATCATCTTAGCATTCAAATTTTAAAAACGCATGAACCCCTTGTTAACTTAAAAAAATTATGTTTTGATAATGTGCGAAGTGTATTCAAAGTGTCAAGTTTTTTTTACAAGGATCTGCGAAGACTGGATAAACAATTTTTTAATGATACGTTATACAATTTTGTATAAATTAATAATATTCGTTTAAATTATACTAATTGATGTTTTTATTTTGAATACACAAATTAACATAAATACCTGTTATATTATCTTATGTATGTATTGTCTGTAACCTTAAAAAGGCATTTAATTTTACATCATTTCAATATTTACAATATAATGTCTTAAACGAAACGAAAAATTAAAACTTTGGAAATGAAATTATTTTTACGGAATTAAGTCGCGTTTAATTATTTTAATTCAAAATGTAAATTTTAAAATTTATTAATTATAAGCGAATTAAATACATTTATTTCAATGTGTAGTACTCGTGAAAATCTTAGAAAATACAAAATAAAACTTAATTAGAAAAGGTTTGAAATTGGAACATAGAAGTGAACAATTTCCATTAATTATTATTAATTAGTTCAAAAGGTCAAATATAAAAACATTTGACGTATAGTATTATAATAATATTATATATACATATATTATGATATGCTAATGCAAAAGTAACTGACTATTAAATGATGAACTGCTCAAAATAAAAAAAATATAACAATAGCTGTTGCAATGGTAGTTATTTTCTTTCATACACACTGTAGTTAATTCTTAAATTTATAAGATTTAAGATAAGGGTCGTTTTACTCACTATTGTTGTATTGTAATTGTAAGATAAGCAAAAAGAACTTTTTCATGAGACACTACTAAAAAAAAATCCGAAAAAAGATAGTCCTAACTAATTTATATGAATGCTTATAAGCACCGCATCGTCTGAATTCCACTTTGAATTGATCAGTAATCAAAATCCCTTTTTTAATTTAAATATTTTTCATTACATTTATATTCAATAGGAATACAATTGTCACAAAGGATAGCAACAAATAATTATATTTATATGAAATCTGTAACGATTTATTATATGTAGGATTTTAATTTAACAGATAGTTTTAGAGGTTTGGAAGTAAATAATAATAAAGCACAAACAAGGTAATTAGATTTATTGTTTTAGTAATTGTAGAGTGGAATGGACTTACATTGCTTGAAAATAGCAGTGGCTAGACACCCTACGACTTTTTAAAAACATAAATAAATACTTCCATAACAGAAGTTCAATATTTATTTTTTATTTTCTTATTATGTTTAGTAAATTTTGCATCATTTTCGGCCGGTGTTAGTATGGCCTGGTCATCTCCTATGATACCAAAACTGTACAACGGAACAGATACACCGTTATCAAGACCCATAACGGAAGACGAAGGATCATGGATCGTTTCAGGAGGATACTTGATTAGCATAGTCAGTAAGTTACTTTTGATTTCAAAATATGTATTTTAAAAATATGTGTTTCAGAATAATATTTTTTTTTTTCTAAAATTGGTAATTATTCATTAAAACCACAATTAGAATACGATTTTGTTACAAAAAACTTAATAAGAAATGTTAACGTTTTTTATATATTTTAGCAAATTTGTCAGTTGGGGTACTAACAGACAATATCGGTCGAAAATATTGTATTATTCTAGTCACAATACCAAGGATGTTTGTGTCTATTTGGACTATATTTGTAACCGATGTGTGGATGTTGATTTTATGTCGTGTGGTGATGCTGATTACTGATAACTTCATTTATGTTGTTGTTTCGATTTACGTTTCGGAAATCGCATCTGTGAGTATATATAAAGTTTATCTATTATATAAAGAAATATAAAAAAATGTATAAAAATATAAAACCATAAATAATTGTCTCTATGCGAGAATAACATTCGTTATTTTGCAGACAACAATTTTGTAAAGATTTGACAAAAAAATATGTACTGTTTTGTATAAAACAATATGAGACAAGATATTCAATTGAATTTTACTTTTTAGAAAGATCATCGTGGAAGTCTTGGTGCATTTTTACAAATTTTTGCAAGTATGGGTATTTTGACAACGTTTATTATGGGTCCATTTCTATCATACACAGCGTTTAATGCTGTCTTAGCAACAGTTATTGTTGTGTCTTCTTTGCCTCTGTCATTTATTCCTTATAGTCCGGTTTATTTGCATTCTAAAGGTATGGTATTTCTTATGTTTTTTCGATTTTAAGTTGAGTACCATTTTTATTTTTTTAATATTTCTTAAAGAACTAAACTAAAGTATACAAACATTAAAATATCAACTTTACTTTTTTAAGTTTTCGCAAACGATTTTTTTTTCCTTTCAACTGACATTGCAACTTGTTCTTAATAGCAGCTTCTCTTTGATTAAAAACATTAACATAAGAACAAAAATTAAGATAATCCTTTTTTAGGTAGAATGGATGATGCCATTAAAGTTCTGTCTGAAAATCGAGTTTCAGAAGAAAATGTCTTACAAGAGATAAATGACTATACATCAAGCAAGCAAATAAAAGTTAATAAGATTTCTTTATTGAAAAACAAGACATTCTTAAAATCCCTGTCATTGGGTAGTTTGCTCTGCGCTGGCACCAACGGGGTAGGATATAACGCGGTAATGTTTTATATGCAATCTATATTGGAGTCATCTCATACTACCGTGAAGCCAGAGATCGCATCAATTGTAATTGGTTGTATACAACTATTTTCCGCCTTATGTAGTAGTGTCTTTACAAAAATGTTTGGTAGACGACCTATTTTGATTTACTCGAATCTTGGCCTGTTGATTGGTATGGTAAGTTCGTTTCTTTCACAAATATTTTTCCTGTTAGTTAAAAATAATGTGATTTATTTTAAAACAAATCTTATTTAATTTTATTTCTTGTTAGATTTTTTAATTTCCAAGTAATTTTATCAATATTATTCTATTTGCTAACTGGATTATTGTGTCAAATGGATGTAAGACTAGAGAATATCATTATTTTCTATACTCATCCATAAGTACATTCAAGTTTTTATTAGTTGGACGCTGTAAGACTTTTTGCTTTTTATTTTGATAATCATCATGAAATATTTATTTGCATTTTTTTATTTTAGCGAATGGATTAGCAAAATCAAATATATTTATGTTTGAGGGGAAAAGTTTCTTCGCATTTTGTATGAAAAGTCATGACATTTTTTAAGTTTATTTACATTGATTTATAATATAATAATAATATCAGGACAAATTACACACATTGATCTAACCCCTAAGTAAGCAAATTATTTGCTTGTGGTAAGGGTGTTAGACAACGATACAAATACATAGAAATACACATATAAATACTGAAAATATATTTAATAAACGACCAAACCCAGAAACAGACATCTATGCTCATCACATAAATGCCTATCTCCGCCGGGAATCGAACCCGAGTCCCATTGCGCCGTGGCACGTTAGGCGTCTGCGCTAACCACTCGACCAACGGGGCGGTAACTGTAACTGTAATATATATGTACCATTTTGTTTTAAACTTTTTGCGATCTTGTTACGAATTAATACCGTGGCTGTACAAATTTTGAGATTTTGGATAAAAAATCGAGACAAATAGTTTCGGCAGTCTTCTCTTTATAATAACCTGACGGAGCCTAAAAAATTTTGTAGCGACCGAAACAAGCAGGAATCTGAAGGAGAAAGGTCTGAAAGGCTATACGGCGGATGCATTCATACCTCCCAGACAAAATTTCTTATCTTAACTTGACTACATCATACAGCATACATATGCTATCTAGCGTTATGTTGTTGAAAGACCCATTCTATTGTAAAATTCTAGCTGCTTTCTTTTAAGATGTTGCTTTAATTTCGTTAACTGTTAGCAGTAAAGATCCGAATCGATGGTTCGCCCTTTCTTATCGTTTGTGTCTACGTTTTAACACCAATTATTAATCTCTACAAAAACAGGATTCATTAAGTCTTCTTATATTTTTCTAAACTTTTTATTGCTTAAGTATATTCCACCTGCTGGAAAAACTGTACTTTGTATAGAACAACTAGTTGTCCCAGTATAAAGTACTGCTTTAGCAATAAACTTTTTGGACTTTAGCAATAAAGGCAACTTACCTTCTGCTGCTCTTGCTCTGGACTCAATGCACCGACCAAAGTTGAGGAAATTTCTTGGAATATTAACTGAAGCACTGTATTCCAAGGATACTTTTTCGAAAGTAGGAGAGCCAAGGTGTAAGGGCTCCTTTTGGAGGTGAACAGACACGTCTGCATTTTGGCGGCGTTGAATTTGATAAGATTGGTATTGCCCCATGCGGAGACTGCCTGAAGTTTGTCATTCAAACGTTGCACCATGGTTTCTCTTTCAGACTATACTTGATCTCTACTAGACCGAGAACTAGGCAGAAATCTTTCGACAACTGTACCATTGCATCGTCTGCATATCCATAGATACCAATCCTCAGCGGATCGTTAATATGCAGCAAAAAAAAGTTGCAGAAAGAACGGACCCCTCAGGTACTCCGGCATTTATTGTCAAGGGTTCCGAAGAACACCGGTCGACAACTACATGGAGAGATCTCTGGCTCAGAACGTCCCTTATCCAGCCAATCAGACGCAAGCCAGACCCTGTCAAAAGCCTTCGAGACGTCCAGAGAGACGGCGACCGCTTCTCCGTTCCTCTCGATGGCCTCGCCTAAAGTGCCTAAGATAACGAAACGCCTAAGATGCTCATATGTAGCGCACGGTAGAAGGTCCCAAGCTGACCTATTTCGGCGAAACCCGTACTGTCGGTCACTGAGGAAAGGTCGTTATATTTTAGGTACGCTAGAAGGCGTGAGTCTAATATACGCTCCATAATCTTGCAGAGTAGGTGATTAAAAACGGTATATAATTGGCAGAATCGGCACAACTGTCTTTGTTGGGCACTGGTTGCACGTTGGCAAGCTCTCCGTACCTCTTTTTTCGAAATGGGTACTTCAGAAAAAGGAATAAAATACTCCATTGAATGATGTACCAATTCGGTTATAGCATCCACGCAACTCGACGGATCCCAAGAAGAGAAACAGTCCTGCCGCCTAGGATAAGACTTCAAAAAGTGCCGCATCTCATCCCAATCTGCTAACTTGTATTTCCATACTCGACTAACACCATGTGGTTCGAGAGCTGGCGGGGAATCTGTAAAGATAGATCTCATCAGACAGTGATCAGAGGTTCACAAGGGGGGTGAACGCTACATGATACCTGTCCGGATTAGTTGTCAGCAGAAGATCTAGGCAATTGGCTGTATGGCCTACTACATCTGGTACCCTTTTGGCTTGCTTCATCAGCTGAAAGTGGTCCAAGGATGACGCAAATTGCCGCGGTTATCTTTCAGAATGGTCGGTCTTCTGGTACGGGAACCGGCAATCCTAATGACAGACAATAAAGTCCCCCAGAAAGACGAAGAGAACCGATACAGAGCCATAACAGTAGCTTCACTGAGATACTCAAATAATCTAGTTGTCTTCTGACCACTGCTGTGCGAATGGTAGGTAAAGGAATACAAGATTTTTTCGTTTCCTGTGTCTACTGAAACCCATAAAGAAAAAGAAGTGCGGTCTTCAAGATGGATACAGAAGTCGTTCCGCACGTAAACACACACTGAATCCGGCACGTGAGCAAAAGATGTGCTCTAACGCAGGAGAAAACAGTAAAAAATCGCAAATAAATACGCGGTTCAATAGGTTCCTTTCAATGAGCTCGTATGGCAGCAAAATATTGAGAGATTTTGTGTGTTTTTTTGTCTTTTTTGTCGTCAGTCTGCAGTTCTTCAGCTAATTTGTAACTACGGACATGCCAATCTTGCTTCACTTTTTAAATAAATGGATCCATTTTATTTTTTACAGTTCGACCAGAGCGATTTGCAACATTGACAACTCTTAAATCAACTTTTTGCTAGTCTTATTGACATTGCATGAGTTCCATATACTTATTTTTCCGGCTTGCGTCGCGGTTTTATCTTTTTTTTTAATAAAACTTTGAAATATATCGAATTTCCTTATTAGATTCAATGATTTTGTCGAAGAGATACACAAACGAAAAATGGCGGGAAACAACATTTTATTTAATTGTTTCTTTTTTTAATTGTAACCGTTTTAATGTCATAAAAATCAGCCTAGTACAAATAGTAGGTACAGCCAAAGATTTTTTTATAACAAGTTCATACATACTTTATGCGAAAATACTTTTCCCCTACCTGTTAAATAACAAATAGACAAAATGTTTACATTTTTGATAATAATTGTTTTCTCTTATTAATTACATATAATATTTTAGGTGTGTTTAGGAACGTTTTTCAAAATCAGTAATACCGAAGGTTATAAAGTCACTGGATTCCTGAATTATGTTCCTCTTATGTCTTTAATGCTCTGTACATACTGCTTCAACGTAGGTAAGAACTATTTATTTTACTTTAAAATGAAGACTTTTTAAGCCGTAATAATAACGGTTACGGTAACCGTAAAAAGTATATTTTTTTAATTATATCCTAGGACCCACTCTTGAAAAATATAAAATCCCATATCTGTGACCGCACTGTAAGACCCCAAGAGACTGTACTGTACCAGGAAATTTAGAAACCGTTGGAGGTAGATGACTAATTAACTGACTTACTGACAGACACCTCCATCTCGTCTTACCGTGAACACGATTGCTGCAAAGCATTTGAAACGTCGGGTTAGATATATATGTGAATTTTAATTTTAATTCATTATAAGCAAGTTAAATCCGTAAAAATAGTTTTATTACAATGTGTAGTACTCAGGAAAGCCTTAGAAAACACTAAAATTATAGACATTATTATAATCACTCTCTATATTTTTAGTATCTATTATTTTCAGGCTTTAGTACCGATATTTAAATTATAAGTCTAGAATAGTAATTACAGATTAAAAAGATGACATTTTCGATTTTGACGAAGTGATCATTACAAAATGTTAAAAGTTAGATATAAAAAAAATAAACATACCTACATACCAATCTTTCAATGAATTTTGTACGTGTTATTTTCCCTTAACCCTTTTTGTTGTTATTTTGCCTTCCAAACCTGCTATATCATCTGTATTATACGAACTACCAAAGATCGAATTTTACAAAAACATGCCATAGACCTATGTCCTAAAAAGAATTCATATGCAAAAATTTTATATTATAGGGTATATTGACTAAACAAATTGTATTTCTAAGAGCGACTCTATCGTATTAAAATGATTCTGTAATAATTACCATTTAATCGAATATCGTTAACTTTCAGGAATCGGATGTTTAGTTTTCGTGGTAACAGTTGAATTATTCGACGGACCGGCTCGAGCGTTGGGCAGTTCAATATGCTATTGTTGGTGTTTTCTAATAGCTTTTCTTACTTCTAAATACATTGCAGAAGTAACTACGTCATTTGGACCATCTGTAGTATACTGGTTTTTTAGCTTTATATGTCTGTTATTTGGTGTTTTAATAACATTTTTCATACCCGAAACTAAAGGGAAAACATTTAGTGACATTCAAATTTCGTTGGGCAACTAACAATAAGATGAAAAGAAGACATGAGTGTTGACAACAGTTTCAAATTGAAACTTAACAACGATAATTTTTTTTTTTTGTTATTTTAAGGTACCTTTTTTTGTTTCATCTCTATTTGTAATTTTTAATACAATGTACGTATTTGAATTAAAAAAAAATTAAGTAAATTTCAAAATAAATTAATTATAAATGTTTTATTTTAAGAAAAGATAAGTATGAATAAAAATTATTGTAATCAAATTTATGTAAATAACATTAAATGCATAAAAATAAAATTATCTTTTGACATTTGATAGGTAATATCTATAGAATAATAAATTTAATTAGGTGAAATGCAATATATTAAATTTTCTACAACTATTTGTTGTTTTGAGTTCTGTGACTTGTGGTAATAATATATCTTAATATATATAAATTACGTGTCACGTTGTTTGTCCGCGATGGACTCCTAAACTACTTAACAGATTTTAATCAAATTTGCACACAGTGTGCATTTTGATCCAACTTGAAACATAGAATAACTTACATCCTAATTTTAAATAAATTTAATATTAATTTATTGCAAATTATTTTTTTACATTTATCTGTGAATCCAAACAAGTTTAACAGATGGCGTTGTATCTGTTGACTGCATTGAGTTAGTGTTCAACAGATGACGCAATGTTAAATAGTTTACTACAATGGTAATAGGTATATCCAAAACCTTAGCAACCACAGCAACGCGTGGTCGGGTTTGCTAGTATCTTGATATAACAAAAGAGCATTTAAACAAATTTGAGCGCTTACAAAATTTATATCGTAGATTTATATTTGGTTTGTGTAAATTCAATCATTTCTCATTATTCTCCGGAAAACTCAAGTGGCTGCCGTTGTGCATCCGCAAAAATACTCATATAATTGGTCTTCTCTACTCCTTAATGTTTATTCCACTTACTCCTTGCTATCTAAACGAAAGTTAGAGTTTTTAAAAGACTCTCATTACCAGTAACTTCGTTCTATATGCAACTTACAAATAAAAATTACCCACCAGCGAAGAAGGTTATGACGGGGGGCATACGTGGGACTATCCGGCAGAATAGAGGACGCTGCTATTTTTAAGGCTACCCACTAAAAACCCAACGGTTGCCCTCATCGTCTTAGTTGGGCGCCACGGGATCGCTTTCGCACGCACCGTAACGCCCCGACGGAACCCCCCATATGAGGGTGCCGCGAGCACCGTCACGGCGCGGCGTAGGTCTGCGCCTCACACCTGCGCCATGTAAAAAAAAGTAGATGTCGTTTCCTTCCAGATGAAGTTTTTTTTATGTAGAATGTATAATGGCACGTAACGACAGTAATTTATTTCACAAGGATTTAAATGCAATTTTATACTATTCAATTATACCGATGACGAACCAATATAAACCTTAACTGAACTTACAATAACATTAAGGAGTTGACTGAATACCACCATTAAAAAAGTAGATATTATTTTTTATTATTTTTAAATAACTCATCCTTAATCGTTTTACTTTTTCAAGTTTTATGAACTCTGGTTTGTAAAAATATTAATATGCCTTAAAAATGGTTAAATCCAGATCTATTGAGCCATAGAAACCTTCTAATTGAGGCTATGTTAATTGTGAATTAAGATTTTTAAAGCGTCTTTGTGAATCGTCTTTGTTGGGATTAATTCACCGAGACGGACGGCGATACGATAGCTCAGTTGGTAGAGCGACGGGACGGTTTCCCAGTAGTCGCGGGTTCGAATCCCTGCACGTATCGGTTTATTTTTCATTCTTTATTTATATAAATTTAAATAAGCTTAACATGGCTTAACATGTTTAAGGATATTTTCAAACAAAAAATATATTGTTAAATGAAGGTTATTATTGGAAAAGTTTTTAAAGGAAGACTAGTTAAGGCCACTGATTATTTGCTAACGAAACGCGAATTTGCGAAAAAACGAAATAAACAAACAAAGCTATTGGGAGAATAAGTTTACTACGTCATCTCGTTTCAATTTGTCTGAACGATATTGCTACATTAGTTTCTAGGGTTCTAGTTAAAGCTGTTATAAATCAAAATGAATAATGAATTTAGAAAATTAAAATAGAAATAAAGAAACTGTGTCAAGCATCGCAAGCAACACTCGTTTACAACTATAACGCGAGGGTCAGCCATCACCGACTGAGCCATATTTGAGGGAGAAGTATAAGTCCGAAAACGCTAATGAATGTAATGAATTTATAAAAAAGATAGTAATGTGAATTAATTGTATTTTAGGAATTAAGTAAGCATCTTACGCAATTTATTTAACGGTCTCTGTTACAATTGTTTGAACAATTGGCTACAACCTAAAATTAACTTTCACGATCAATGATAATTATTATTTAACGTACTTTTATTTCAACCTACTAGTTTTAAAACGTAGTTATTATATGTGGTTCTATGATAATCATTACAGTTTTAGAACTGTACTTAGGTCCAGCGACGCTTCCGTCACAATTTAAAATTGCTAGTCAAGTTTTATTTCAAGTATGACAACATTAACAACTATTCTTGTTTTATTTAAAATCCTAGAAACAATTATTCGGTAGATATTCAACGAGAAGTGTACCAATTTAAACAACTGTAAGAAAGAATCCTGATAATAGTAAAACAAAAAGATGTTTAGGCAAACAGAAGTTTATATTGATTATGCCCCTATTGAATATATAAAATTTTATTTAAAAAAACAACCTCTCAGTGTCAGAAACAAATTTTTTTTTTTTTAAATCTCAACCCCTGAACTGACTTTAATGGATTTTAGTATACATATAGTTGTTGACCCAGGGTTAAAGATAGGGTACGTTATAAATTATATATGTAATGAAAATAAAATTGTTTTAAAAATACCTGAATTCATGATTAGGTACAATTATTTTAAATTGTTTTCTAACGCTTAGCTACTTTTGAGTAATTCTAACTAGTATTATAAAGAATAAAATTACTTAACAAGGCTGTGTTTTAACTATACAGCGCGGGCGATATCTCTGGGTACATTTAGTATTATTATTTTATTTTCAATATTTTTTTTTTAAGGATTTCAAAACTGTCATATCATTCGTAACGTCAAAATTCGTACAAGAGGTCCTGGTAACTTTTTGAATCGGCAGCCATCTTAGGATTACCATAACTTCCACAATTTTAGACAAAAGTATAAAGTATTAAGATTTCTATGATTATATTTGCAAGTACCTATTAAGATTCAGTAAATCGTGATAATACTGAATCTTTCATGTATCATCGGTGTGTCTGAAGTTATTTTAAAACGTTCTTCTAAATCCAAGTCAGACTGAAACTCCTTTTATTAAAGTCTTATTAAAAATAATAAGATTAAAATAATAGTACCTACTTGATTAAGTAATGAGATTAGTTACCAATTGCACTTAAAAGATACGACACTTTAGATATGTATGTACTTTAGATATCTTGCAGTTTTGTAGATAAGATGGAGTAGCTAGTAGAATAGTAACCCGTATAAACAATCTCTCAAGAGAAGTAGATGATTATTCATATTTATTCAAACTTAAGAGAACATTGTAATGGACATAAATAAAACTATTATACAAAGTAATCATTATTTAGCATAGTTTTTATGTTCAATTACCATCAGGTCTTCAAAACAAGAAGAAAGAGAAAGTACCTTACGATAGCCATAAATACAAAACAAGTTACCATGACATGGCATAACGAATAACATTCTAAAGAATCCGCTCCAAGACGACAGACGCGTGTTCACCGTGTTTAGATAAATACGTGCTAAAAAGTGAAGTGGTTAATTTGTGACAGTGTGTTTATTTAAAAAAAAATGAAGTTAAATTGGACTTCATCTACCATTCGGCAATATATTGCTGTTACAGTTGGTAAATATATATTTTTTTTGGGTTTCATATATTATATTTATTCGTGTCTAGGTTAAAAAGGAAACATAAGTTAAACTTACTGTTTTAAAAAAAAAATGATGCGCTATTCACTTTTCTTAAGAAAAATGTTTAGAAATTATATTAATATCTAACCCATTAATTACCTTCCGAGAACATTTATTATTAAGATATTTTATTATAGTTATAACTTTTGTTACTTCTAATGTGAATCAAATATAGTACGTCTTGGACTCGATTGATTTTATCAATCTACAGGCATTGTTACAATATTATTGTTATATTGATAATAAACGATTTGTTTAAATAAAATGACAATACCAACTTTGCTCGAAGGTTACATAATATATTTAATAATTCACGCAACAATATACTTCCTTAGATAGAAACTAAAAACCTAATGCTATCTCTTTCACATTAAGTGAAGTTTAGCGTAAGTTACGAATAAGTGTTATTATGTTTCATTTTTAAATAGATATATTTAATTAAATAGTAATATGATGAGTCAATTTATGACTTCTTGTCAAATAATAGAAGTTATTTGGTAAATCTCGTCTATACAAAACGAGGTTTTCTTTTGTATGAGATCTTATAAAGTTTTAGTAGATGTTGATATCATATGACATCACGATATAAAAATAAAAAAATCTTGCATTGAGTGGCTTGGCTTAGTGGTTTATTATTGAAGAATATTGAGTTGTCGGCGGTAGCCTGTTAAAATAATATCTCACAAAAGAAAACAATTTACAGATTGCGGCTAAGCTACTAGGTATTTTTTTATAAATTATATTACCTAACACTTTATATCTGATATTGTAATGGAAGTATGTTTTTTTTGTTTAATATAGGTACATAGACAAAAAAGTTTAGAGAAATTACTTTGTTCCTGTATGTAACCGATTTACTAATAAATAAGAAAATATGTGATTCTTCGTTAATAAATAAAGACATTAGAATAAACTTGGGATGAAAACTACTTAGTTAATTATATGAAAGTACATTTCAGAAATGTCTACAAACATATTTATTAACTGCATTTAATATAGTAAAAGGTATTGTAATATTTTTGATAATCATTGGACTTTATTGTGTTTTTATTTTCAAATATTCTTCTGTGAAAAGTTACATGAAAATAAAATGAAATAAAATATATCTAGTTATGATTACATTTATTTGAAATCCGTATAATTTTTACAGAGATGTCAAGGTTATTTATTTATATATATTTTTCTTTTTGAATTAATACCAATGACGTCTGTCAAAATAAAAAAAAAACAAAAAATCAAATGAAACTTAGCGAAATAAGCGCTGGTCTGATCTGAAAAAATCCACACAAAAAAGTTAGTGAGACGTTTTTTTTGATGATGATTAAAGTAATTAATTTTAGATTTGTGATAATTGTTTCACTAAAGATAAATTCTTAATGACAGTTAGACAAAAGAGTTCAAGATTATAATGATATTTTGTACCTATGTTACGAATTTAAGATTAAAGTTGTATTACTGTGATGTACTTACTGTGAATTAAATCACTTTCTAATCAAGGATATAATTTGTAATAAGATAAAATAATCCCTTGAGTCATTTACATAAAGTAACAATTTTTTTTTTTGCAATATTTTTATGATTTAGAGGTGTCTTAGAAACGAGATTTCTTAATTTAGAAATTGAGATACCCATACAGATATTTTACTGTTTTTATTTTCATTCATAAGCTTTTATTCTTATATCACGTTAGTAAACCAGTTTTCAAAACTTACCTTGAAAAAATATGCGATGTTGTACCTACACAATACATAAAAAGGTAATAAAATTATGATATGTCATTTTACGACAGATTTTATGTATTAGATGTGTATAAAAGTAAATAACTATGTTCTTTTATATATGTACATAAGATAAACGGGTGCTTAAAATTAAAAGTTTTACGTCACTTTGTTATTATGTCCGTGTTATTTTACAGAAACTTCAACATTTGGGTCCTACCCATTTTTGAAACCACAAACATAATAAAAAGGTTATATTCTTCAGCGGATATAACAAGAAGACGGTTTCTTAAAGTTCATAGGTTAGAGTATTGTCCGTAATAAAGAATATTTAAAATATAAGTAAAAAGGCTTTTTCTATGCAACACCTTTCCTCTTGACTTGATAAAAAAAAATCTTTATCTACATTTTGTCTTTCGAATATAGTTTAACAAACATTGTAGGTATATGGTAAAGAATTTTTTTTTTATTTTTCCATAAGAATATAAAAATGAATTGATCAATTGTTAACATAATTGTAATTTATTATTCGAACCATACTTACGTATTTAGACTAAAGGATTATAATAATATTAGGGAAATATATATTTTTTTGAAGTCATTTAATGCAGGATAATTATCGCTTACGGAAGCATCGTAGTGCTTTATACTACAATTGTAATGTGAGCAGAAAATATTTCTGTCTCAATTATTTGGTAAATAAATTCTTACTTTGTAACAGTCATATTTACTTACATTATGCATAACGTGTTCTGGATCATTTTACAAACACATTACACACCTAATGTAGCGACAAAACTCTTTTAAAAATAAGATTTCGTAAACATATCTATATGTAAATTTTTTATTCATTGAAATGAACTACAAACATTTTAGTACTCATATGTTTATTTAGGTGTTTCATTATATCTAAAAAAAGATACTAGATTATATTACATCTAGAATTTGTAATTGTTAATTCGCAGGTATGTCAAATTTATTGACTAAATGCTTTAGTCTGTGTCTGGGTAGACGGAATACCAAATATACTTCTTACTATCCGGGTCTTAAAATAGGCGGTCAATGCGTTGGGATGGTTACGGGAGCAGTTCCGTTCAAAATTTTAGGTAAAAAAATCGATTAACAAGGCCTTACTCCATCGTTGGATTCAATAGTCGATAGCTTTTTAAATGATCTTAAAAAGGTAGACCATCAACCAATAAGTAACCTCAAAAAAGTTTGAATATACGATAATTGTTTAACTTCACGTCTGAATTGGTCTTTCCTCGTTTATGATATTTTGTCAAATTTAGATGCAAACGTCATAAGGACATTGAAGTTTTGGCTCGGGTTAGCGCACTCAGCGGACTTTACAACCTTATTTAGAGACCAAAACAATTTTGGGTAAAAATTAAAGAAACCATCGGAACTCTATAAACGTCTTAGAGCTACCAAAAGACATATCATCGGCAATTCTAAAGATGATACTGTAACATCTTACCCAAAAGATAAAGTTGCCTCAAAACTCGAGACACGACATCAATTCCATAAAAAAAATATGATAGGTGCTCAAACGAATAAAGTAGGGCTAGGATCTGTAAGAAAAGATCAAGACATAGACATAACAAAATCCTTTATTAGACAAGACGAAAACGATAGCTACCGTCTGCATGCGATGAGCCTAGAAATTCAAAAAGAATGGGTGACCATAGGAGATTTCTGTATTCAACTAGTTGTTATACCTAACAACCACCAAACGATCTGTGGAGTTTGTAAAAGAAGGCTTCTCCAAAAGTCAAAACCGAAGCCTTATTCTATTTTAGATGAGGCTCCTGATTGGACCCCTATGATGGACACGTATGAAAAACATTACAAAATCCACAATACAAAAGATGTTGGTGTTTCGTCATCCAGACTGGACTTATTCCTGTATTCTAAACATCTAAGGCGTGTGATGCTTGTGGAGCTTACTGTTCCCTGGGAAACAAACACCCCAGGGATCACACATTCAAGCTTAATAAGTATTACGAACTGACAAACGAACTATTCAGGAATAAATTTATAGTTAGCTTGTGCGCGGTAGAAGTGGGAGCGTGAGGTATAACAGCAAAACCTCTCTATAACTTACTTAAAGACCTTGGCCTTTCTAGAACTAGCATCGGTTCATTTCTAGAACGTATTTCAAAGGCGGCATTAGTTGGTTTTTTCCAAATTTGGTTAGGTAGGAAGAGGATTGTAGACAGTGAAGGCGAGCGTGTTTGCGCATCATAAAAGGGCCCCTTGAACCTACCCCTGGGTCGCAAGTCCCAGGCATTGTTTGCACTTCTCTCCTTGCAACGCGATGGGCCCGGCCGGGCAACCGAATGAAAGAAACATCGTCTCCAGAGAATAGTTTATATTGTGTTAAACACTTTAACACAATATTAACTAAATAGGTTTAAAGCCAATTGGAGGAGCACTGGGCCGGTTTCCCAGAGGTCACGAATTTGAATTTCTGACTCTCTGGCTCTTTCTTGAATTAGCAACGATTCTAATTTAATCTTTACCATAATGCCATATACGAAACATTGATTTTCCAAATATGAAACATTGTTTAAAAAAATCTAAATAAGCATAAACGATGTCCCCATTAGTTACAGAAGACCATATATATATATATATATATATATATATATATATATATATATATATATATATATATATATATATATATAATTGAGGAATTCACCGAAGAAAGTAGTGATACAGTAGGTCAATTTGTAGAGAGACAAGAAGGTTTTCCTTAGGTTGCGGGTTCAAATCACTGCCTGTTGCTATTTTATTTTATATTTATTTTAATAAAAGAAAATAATTTTAACATTGCTATATATTTATAGACATTTTCAAACCAGTTATTTCGATTGTTATAGTGAACTTCGGAATTCTAACAACTGGAATGAGCCTTGCCTGGCCGTCACCAATTATAGTTAAACTTCGTAATGGTACAGACACTCCCTTTCCTAGACCCATTACGCAGGAAGAAGGATCATGGATCGTCTCAGGGGGATTTTTGCTCAGCATCGCTAGTAAGTCTGAGTGAGTTCTCTTAATGTTTTAGATTTAATAAAACGTATTGGAGTAAACGTAGTAGTGCATAGTTTTGTCTGATTTTAGCAACTTAAGTCATTATTTTAGCAACTTAACTTAACTTAATAATGGTTTATTTATAAAAGTCAGTGTCAGTATTAAGAAGAATATATATTTTTTAAATTTTCTACTAATAATAATATTTTGTAATATTACAGCAAACTTTCTAGGCGGATATTTGTTAGACAAAATCGGTGGAAAGTACTGCATTCTTTTATTATCCTTGCCTAAACTGTGTACGGCTATATTATTTATATTTTTGACCGAAGTGTGGATGTTAATGGTATGTAGGATAATTATGGTGTGTGCTGATACATTTGCTCTCGCTGTCGTACCAGTATACGCCACAGAAATTGCAAGTGTGAGTATTTCTACCTATTAATGGGTTTTATTTATCTTGCTTTCTTAACACTTGATCAAAGACTTTAGTTTATTATATTTCAAATTTGGAACTGTATTTTGTTGATAGGATTACGTGTGATGATATTACCGAATAATTCTTTGGTTACGAATATAAATATGTATAAATAAATAATAAAATATATTTAAAATATATTTTCAAATAATAATTATGCTTTACTGTTTACATATTTTATTATCTGCAGAAGGAGCACCGTGGATCTTTAGGCACATTCCTACAAATGTTCTCGTGCCTCGGCATAGTAATAATACTGTCTATCGGCCCGTTCCTAACATACATGGCGATGAATATATTCTTTGCAACAGTGATTGCAGTCACGACGATACCGCTTCTGTTTATACCTGATAGTCCATTTTATCTCTATTCCAAAGGTATTTTATTATATTATATTATAATTCTTAAGATTTTTTTATGTTATTAATTATTAATATGAATAGTAAGTTGACTTATAATGGTCGTATTATATTATTTATGATACAATTACATATCACTTACATTTCTACTATAATAATGCCATTAAACCCTTATTGGGTTTGATTTGGCATATTAATTATATTCGAGGCTCATTAAAAATATACAATAATATATATATAACATGGTTTGTGTGTTCTCCAAACTTTAATATACAACTATTTATAATAGTACCTATTAAGTTTCTAGTTTAATAAAAGCAATAAAATTTAAATTTATATAAATATAGAATGAAAAATAACATGACTATAAATGTTTATTTATATTTCAAACATTAATTTCGGTAGTGGTATATTTTCAATGTTTATCTATACTGCAAAAAGTTAGAAGCATTGGTTAGGATTTTAGAAAGAAATCTAATAGATGTTATCACCGTCCGGATGAACACAATCACATATACAATGCTTAATTTATCGAGACGGACAGCGATACGTTAGCTCAATTGGTAGAGCGACGGGACGGTTTCCCACCGGGTGGGTGGGTTCTTTCAAACATCATTAATATTAAGTTAAGGAATATAATACCATTACAAACAAATAAAACAAATATAATCTATGTGGTGGTTTAATATTTGAGCCATGCTAGCGATTACGCATGGTTCAAATATAGCCGCAATTAGCCTCAATATGTAATATGCCTATAGCTTCAATAAACGCATTATGCATAGTTTTGTACAGTCACTAATATACATTTATAAATACATATATTCACAGGTTAAAATTAGTTTTTTTACTTGTACACTGGGATATAAGTTTAAAATGTTTTTATGTTAAGCAAAATTGTTATTGGCCTGTAAATATTCTATGACTTACAGTATATTTTAAACTTTTTTATTGATTATAGGTCAAAGGGTGATAGGACGGTAGTTAGAATATTCTTTTACACTACTTTTTTTAAAAACTGATCACTTTTTAAGTTCAAAGGCGTATACCCAGTGGTAACGCTAATGTAGGAGGGTCGTTCTGCCGATTCTCCTTCCGCATACAGGCCGATCGTGCTGCTGGACGAGATGGGCAAGCTCTTCGAGAGAGTCCTCTCTGCCCGTCTCGTCCAGCACCTCCAGGAGGTAGGTCCAGGTCTCTCAGACGCCCAGTTCGGCTTCAGGGCGGGTCGTTCAACGATCGACGCCCTGAGGGCTCTGAGAGACCTGACCGAAGAGGCTGTTTCCGAGGGGGATGTCGTCCTGGCGGTTTCGCTGGACGTCGCCAACGCCTTCAACAGCCTGCCGTTCGAGACTCTGGTTGAGGCGCTCCGGTTCCATGGAGTGCCTCCCTATCTCCGCAGGCTGTTGGAGGCGTACCTGCAGGATAGAGAGGTCCTGTGGGAGTGCGGCGACCGGCGGGTCTACCGACGTGGCGTGAGCCGAGGGGTTCCACAAGGGTCCGTGTTGGGGCCGGTCTTGTGGAACCTGGGCTACGACTGGCTGCTTCGCTGTCCGCTCCTCCCCCGGACGAGGGTGCTGTGTTACGCAGATGATACCCTCGTCACGGCGCGCGGAGGGAGCTTTGCGGAGGCAGCCCGTCTTGCCACGGTCGGCGCTACGTTGGTAGCGGACCGCATAGGGCTGTTGGGACTGGAGGTCTCTGTTTCCAAGACGGAGGCCATCCTGTTCCACGGCCCTCGCCGAGGTCCCCCTCGTCGGGCGTACATCTCCGTCCAGGGTGCGCGGGTGGCGGTGAAGGCCCAGATGAAGTATCTGGGCCTCACCCTGGACGGAAGATGGAACTTCGGGGCTCACTTCTCTCTGCTGGCCCCGAAGTTAATCTCCACTGCAGTCGCCTTGAGTAGGCTTCTACCCAACGCCGGAGGGCCGCAGGCTCCTTGCCGCCGATTATACGCCGGAGTGGTGAGGAGCATGGCCCTGTACGGTGCTCCCATATGGTCGGGAGCCCTCACCGCGAAGTCCAGGGCCCTTTTGCGTCGAACGCAAAGGGTCCTAGCGGTGAGGGTGATCAGGGGGTACCGTACGGTGTCATACACTGCGGCCACACTCCTGGCGAGCGATCCGCCCTGGGAGCTACAGGCGCGGGTCCTTGCCGGAGTGTATTGGCACCGGGTAGAAGCCCGGGTCGGGCGGGTTAGGCTCGAGGCGGATCGGATCAGGGCTCTAGCTCACCGAGCCCTGATCCGACAGTGGAGTAGGGACTTAGAGTCCCCGTCGGCCGGTCTTGCGACGGTGGGGGCTATTTCCCCCCATCTCGATCGTTGGATCGGCCGGCGGCACGGGACTCTAACGTTCCGTCTTGTGCAGGTGCTCACGGGGCATGGGTGCTTCGGTGAGTACCTGCACAAGATCGCACGCAGAGAGGCGGCCCCCTCCTGCCACCACTGTGACGAGCCCGTGGACACGGCTCGTCACACCTTGGCGGAGTGCGCAGCCTGGGACCGTCAGCGTACTGAGCTGACGGCCGTGGTTGGCAGCGACCTCTCGTTGCCGAGCGTTGTTTCCGCGATGCTCGACGACGAGAGGTCCTGGGTCGCTATGGCCTCCTTCTGCGAGCAAGTCATTGCCGCGAAGGAGGCCGCGGAGCGGGACAGAGAGGCAGCCTCCTCTGAACCGCTCCGCAGGGGTAGGCTGGGTCGAAGGAGGCGGGATTACGCCCGCAGCCTCCTTCCCCAGCTGTAGTGCCTGGACGGGAGAGGGGGGTGACCTCTCCCGCCCGTTATAGGCCTACGAGGTGAGGGTGTCCCTAAGTTGATCGGGGCCCCTCGCAGGGGGTTCCGCCGGGGCGTCACGGTGAGTGCGAAAGCGATCCCGTGGCGCCCCACTAAGGCGATGAGGTCAACCGTTGGTTTTTTAGTGGGTAGCCTTAAAAATGGCAGCGTCCTCTATGCTGCCGGGTAGTCCCACATACCCCCTCGGTCATCACCTTCCTGGCCGCAGGGATGATGCGTAACGCATTTTTCCAACGATAATAAAAAAAAAAAAGTGGTAACGCTAATGTATTTTTTTTTATAATTCTCAATTTTGACTATTACATTTTCTTCACTTATATACTTCCTGAATGCTTTTAATACTGTGTTTTCTAACGATTTATCAATTTTACGCAACAAACTATTAATTAACTTTTACTTTTATTTTTGTTTGATAATATTGCATCAAATATGTTTTTATTTAAAGATTTAGTTATTAATTTGTGTTTTGTTTCTTAAATTGTTGTTCTTAACGAGTAACAGTTATTTCCCAATGTGTTTGAATAAAATAATTCATCATAGTTTTTTATCAATGTGAGAAATAATTGATGGAGCTCGCTGTTTGTATTCTGGTAAACGTAGCTATAATCACACGGTGGCATTAGCACCAATCTTGCGCCCAGTGCTGTCGAGCGAAGTTCCTCATCGTAACTATGATCCACACATGTCGTACTCATTCGATATTAAGTTATCTCAATTCACGTACCGTCTGAAATAATGCGCTAAAGACCACCTTCTTTAGATAAAAGTTTTATATAGAGTGTCGTGATGACGTCTATGTTTTTATGTTTTTAGTTCTAGGGCCTATAACATAGACTTCTTTATGCGCATGTGATAGGTACTTACAATAAAAGTAAATAAAAATAAAAAATGAATAATAAAATTTAAGCTTTTCTAAATATTTTAAATCAAACTGCGCCACCACGAGAGATGTCCGAGTGTAGTTTAATCGCGCAATTACTCATTTACCTTATAGAAATATAAAACGAAACGAAAATATCTACTTTGATTTATCAAACTGACATTTATGTAAGGATTGTGTTATAAGGAAACCGGAAAAGAAGTTATGAATAACTACCGCCAGACTGCTAATTCTATGGTACTCTCATACTTACAGGGGCTTTAGGGTTCTATTATTTAAGCAAAGAAACTCATAGTATTTATATAACGCCTTATTTTTAATAAAGAATACTAATAGGTAAAAAGTATATACAAGAATTAATAGTCAGTTGAATAACATTCCAAGACCTCCCTGTAGACAAAATTATCCTTAGGCAAAATGATTCCACTATATTCTAAAAAAGATTTAGTTACTACTTTGAAATATCAATTAAAATTGTTTTAATTTATTACACTAGGTCGTGAAGAAGAAGCTATACAAGTGTTAAACCAAATCCGAGAAACAGACGCCATTATCAAAGAAGAGTTAGAGGACTACAAATCATCAATAAAGGATAAAAAAATGGACAGCTTAGCGTTATTTAAAAATAGAACATTTTTAAAATCACTAGCTTTGGGTGTTTTAATGTGTGGGGGTGCAAACTTGATTGGGTTTAATGCTGTGTCTTTTTATTTACAAACGATTCTGGACTCAACTGGAACCAGCATCAAATCAGAGATAGCATCTGTTATAATTGGTTGCATACAACTATTCGCCGCGATTTGCAGTAATATACTTGCAAATAAATTTAACAGAAAACATATTTTGATTTCCTCTATATCTGGAATGTTTTTTGGTATGGTAAGTATGTAAAAAAATCATTTATTATCGGTTTTTATAACACCTTAACAAATAGTTCGTTGAATCTTGATTAGGTCTAAAATCTAGGAGAAACACATAATCTTGTAAGTTCTACAATTTTTTACTCGATCAATCAAAATTTTATGTTGGGGGTTGAATAAATAGTTCCTATTATTACATAATACTATATACTGAGCCGTACTCAATACAACGAATGAAAAATATATGAATGTCTATGGTTTACCATGGTCTATGGAGTGCTGATATTGAAAGAATTTGGGGTCCGAGGAAAGAGCATTTAAGTTATCGAGGTTTGAGTTATCTACGTCAAATTTATTATTATTATTTATTTCAAACGTTATTTTGCTGAAACTAATTTCCAGTAATAATTTTTCTTTTTGCAGATCGGTCTTGGCACTTTTTTCAAGATCAACGAACCAGATGATTACATCGTCTCTGGCTTCATGAATTACCTGCCTCTTATATCTTTAATACTCGTTATTTATTGCTACAGTGCTGGTAAGTCCTTGGAAATCATTTACATTTTAATAAAATTTTTATACATTACTTTATGGGAGCTATTATCAGTTAGACAGGAAGTAAAATTATGATTTATGAGAATAGAAAGTTCTTTTCCAACATAAGCACATCATTTGTCTATGCCAATAGCTGTTACACAGCGTCTTTTTATTCAACAATATCCTTATTGTTTAAATAGTTAAGCTTAGAGTTAAATTATTTGTCTATGTCAATTATAAAAACTTTGCCACAGTAATTAAAAAAACATATTTTTAGGTATTGGCTCGCTGCTCTGGGTAGTAACCGCAGAACTATTCGACACAAAGGCCCGAGCTATTGGAGTATCAACTAGTTTTCTATCGGCCTTACTACTACTATTCCTTACAACCAAATACTTTGAGCTGATGACAATAGCTTTTGGACCAGCATACACATACTTCTTTTTTAGTGCAATGTGTGTGCTGATTGGATCTTTAATTGCGATATTTTTACCAGAAACTAAAGGAAAATCTTTTAATGAAATTCAAGCGGAATTGAGCGGCAAAAAAAATATTCAGTTAAATGATAGTGATGAGAAAATACAATCTCGTTGATTTTATAGATTTATTTTATTACAAGAATTATATTTTTAGGAAAATTATGTAAATATTTATTATTATATACATATTTTTTTTATATAACCTGAACATGAGTTCATTATAATACAGTTATAATGATATAGATTTAAAAATATTCGTGTATTAAGGTTTTTTATGTATACGTACTATACAAATATATTAAAAACATAAAAGGTCATCCATATTGAATTATAAATTGTTAATTTATCTATTTTTATTTCAAATTAAATTGCTAATTGATCTCCAATATCTCAAAATTTATTTTAAGTCTATTTATAATATTATACATATTAACTAAGCTATAGAGATACAGCAATCCCCAAAAATAAATAATTAACTTTTTTAGGAATGTAAGTATACAGCCCCATAACCCAAAATTCGATTATAAAACTTTATAAAGATTTTAATAGTATATTATTACAATTTCATAATCATTATAGTGTATAAACTGAGTTACCAAAATTAAAAAAAAACCCGTTTAAGTTAAAAGCAAAAATACTTACAAAATATAACACAAAACATTAAGACCTATGTTTTTTTAAGTAACACAAAAATATAAGTGTTTGGTTTAGAAATAATTTCAACTGAAAATGTTCACAGTATTAATTAAAATAGACCAAACCCAAGAAAATCAATAAAATAAAGAATTAAAAATATACGTAACTAATACAGATTTTTTTTATAACGCATTATTATTGTATAGTATTTTTTACAATAAATCGGCTTAAACTTTATTCGAAAATAAAACAGCAAAATAATAAAAGGAAACCTTTATTTTACAAAATATGTATAAAAACTATTAAAATAGTGAAAATCACACTTTGATGTCACGACAGCCAAATACCTTATAATTTATCTTAACCATATTAATGCTGTTGTACCAGATTAAGCTAATTAAGCTATGTACAGCTACCCGAGAGCTTTAAGCTCCATAATTAAGTCTAATAATCACCTTTAAAGTTTTTGTGCCAACGCCATCGATCGATAGAAACAGGGTAAATAAATAGTGAACTACCAACATTTCATATTCAGGAAGCAATCTTTTTTTTGATATTAGTACCATGAAATTTAAACTCTACAAAAAAACGTAAAACTAATACATTAGAATTTAGAATTAATCTCAAAACACATATAATTCAGATTATAAATGGATCGTGAAACGTCAAGCACAAAAACAGTATATTTGTATAATATACCTCAACAATTTAGGATCCTAATAACTTCGAACTCACCAAAAAAAATTCAGAAAGATACATATACATTTTTTCCACTACACCTTTCTATATCTAAGTCTCAAAAAACATAATGCTAAAGTTCCAAAAATCCAGGCTAAAGTTATCAGGAATCCGGAATAAACTCCCGGGCTGGTGACGGATGATCCTTTCTCCATCATATTTCGGAGGGATACCGCGGGGAGGGTAAAAGGAAGCGCCAAGGAAAAGATCCGAAGTGCGTCCGGCATGCCCTCTAGTGGCCAGAGAATACCTGAGGATACATTAATATTAAAAGGTATGGATTTTAAAAATATATTGGTATTTAATTTAGATAGAGATAGATAAATAAGGAATGCCATATTCATCGAAGCGGGTAGTGATACTGAAGCTCTATTGGTAGAGTGACAAGACTGTTTTTCAGAGAGGCGGTTGCAGGTTATAATACCTATCTGTATCGGTTTATGTTTCATTCTTTCTTACATATTCAAAAATATTTGTTTGTCTTATCTTATTAATGAAAATCTATACTGCAAAATTTAGAAACATTGGTTAAGAATTCAAAAGAAGCTTAATTTAATGTCACTACCGTTTTGGTAAAAACTATTTTATATAGAATGCTTAATTCATCAAAACGAGTTGAAATACAGAAGCTTAATTAGTAAAGCGACGGAAAAGTTTCCCAGAGGTCGCGGGTTCAAATACCCATCCGTATAGGTTTATTGTTTTCATTTTATATTTATCTCAAATTAAAATAAGGTAAAGACTATACATGTTTAAAATATTTTCAAACATCTTTACAGTTAAATAACAAGAACTCATACTTACCACAGAGTAATATCATCGGATAGAAGCTACCCGTGGCGATGAAGAAGGAGAGGGTGTAGGAAGAGCACAATACGGACAGTAGAAAACCGTAGCACATGCCACCTATACCTTGCAAGAACAACAGCACTGCGATTTGCCAAAACGATCCTTTAAAGGGGAGCTTATAGCCGAGGAATGCTATTATCATCATCTCGATGGTCTGAAAAAAATATGTGACAAAAAAAATAAAGATAAGTAGGTCGGTAGGATGCTGAATGATTGCAAAATAAATATATGTTTTATAGGAACATGATAAAAATGATTTTTTCCTTGAAATGATTTATATCTAGGAGTATGGAAAAGTAGGGTAAAATATTTTAGATATTTCTGCCCACTTATTGAAAAACTTTTAAAGTTCCATAATTATTTTACGGATTTTCCGCATTCAGTCAGTTATTCTAAATTTGTTATGGCCATGCGAAGATGCCAAGAAATATTCATATAATGGCATTTTGGCAATAGATGTTCTAATGAAATGAAAAAAAATCTAAGGTAAAAGAGTGCCTCATTGCTCAATTATTGAATAAAGGCGACAGTAAAAAAACGTGTTCTTATAGGGGATAGTAATTTTAAATTTGATTATGTTTTTTATGAAAGTAAATGATCATTACTAGTATTTTTAATTAAATTAGACGCGTTTATTGATGTTTTCAAACTTGTTAATAACATTATGTTATTGACAAGATATACCCACAATATTTATATATATTACTATACATTTTGTCATTATTATAGAAAAAATAAAAATCTAAAGTATATTTTTCCTTACGAATCGTTCATAAAAATATTACTATAATATAATTTATGCTAACTAAAATATTGCTTAAAAATGAAACAAAATTATGAATTAAAACAATCTTCGGGGTTCTATTTATAATTTATTTCTAACGTAAGTATTCATAACTTATTAATATTGATATCCAGAAGATTTGTAAGCAAAATACAAGTTCTGTTATTTCAGTACTAGCTAATTCACGTATACGAGTAGTCAAGGACACTAGTATATAGTTATACTATGTACATAAATTTATATAAATATAGAATGAAAAATAAACCGATACATATCGCTACGGAACGGTATAGCGATGCGGTAACTCAGTTGGTAGAGCGACGGGACGGTATCCCAGTAGTCGCGGGTGCGAATCCCTGCCCGTATCGGTTAATATTCATTCTATATTTATTTAAATTTAAGTAAGCTTAACATGGCTATACATGTTTATAAATATTTTCAACTATGTAAACAATTTAGAATTAATAAGTTTACCTGTATAAGTATGACGATGCTCTGTATCATGATGTGTACTTGCAGCATTTCCTTAGGCTTAACTCCTGCCACCGCGCTCCGCTCCCAAACGCCCTCTAGTTTGTCAGTGATCATCAGAGTTGAGGTTATTATGGCCGCTAAGAAGTAAAGTATTCTGAAAACATGTTAGTTTATTTATATCTCTATAAAATAGATCCTCTTACTATTTAAATACAAAGATAAATATAAATTTTATACGACATAAGAGTTTTCTGTAATCATTGTAGTTGTTGAAAAGGTAAAGAGTAAGGTCATATTTTACAAAATACTTTTATAAAATCGAGAACCTATATATACATATAAAAACTTTTTTTAATATGCGGATATTAATAATAATTAACTTACGTTATCATAACTCCAGGCGCCATATACGCAACAGTTTCAGTTTCCATTGATCCATAGACAGGTTCTTCGAATCTTACTGGTATCTGAAAACAAAATGAATTATCAAAACCATTTAAAAGGTTAGAGCGAAATTTTATACGAACTTTTTGCAATCCGGTTCTGGTAAAAAGTAAAAAACCATCAAGACCGGTAAGTTCTTGTGTTGTTAGCAATCGAGAATTGTTTTTATTTTTATATCAGATGGAAAGGTCATCGTCCTTTTAATATTTAATTATATATTTAAGTAATACCTGCACAAGATCATCGTTCTTCCCGCATGCACGCATCAACCGACGCGCGAATGATTCGTACGCTTTATGTAGTTGCATTTTTATAAAATGTGATATTTGATGATCTGAAAATATTAGGTGAAATTTAATGAATGGAGAGGTATACTATCCAACTTTTATTGATTCTACAAAAAAATGTCTTTTAAATAATACATAAGTATAATTATATTTAATATAGAGGCAACATTGCTTGTAACAATTGTAGTAAAAAGTTATATATTTCATAATGTTATTTAATAATAAATATAAAATTAAAAAAGCACTGGCGGCTTCAGATTATGCATCAAAGAAATATTTTTTTATTATTATCATTACCACTCATGTCCAGCCACACGCTGATTGTGCTCTGATCTATCACGTGGTCTCTCACATGGCCGTCGGCGATGCGAATAGCCAGCGCGCTGCTAAAGTTATCTGGAAAGCGGAGAGCGCCGTACAGCGTCCGCGAGGCCACCGCCTGCTTGGCCTGGGCCGTCGTGTTATACGATGTCTAGAGGGATCAGAGAGAAGGTTGTGTTTATTTTATTTATATGATAAGTTTTCAAATAAACCATCTTATGTCATGTGAACAATAAGGTATACCTATCATTTGAAAATATATTATACTTATCAGATGAAACTTTGAGAAAATTAATATATATTTTAGTATCATAAAATTTTCTAATTGGTTTAAGAGCTATTTGTGAGAATTGAAAATAGCTTACAGGATATAATTTTCGTTTTTCCATTTCCTCGAGAAACCAGCAACTTAACATATATTGATCACAAGTCTCGTCTTCATTTTGTATCACAAATGTTAAACTTCCATTTTTACATATATCTATACCCACTGAAAGTTTGAAAGTTACACATTAGCGGTGAGCTTAATTATATAATGAAGATCAAATCATATTGAACACTCACATGGCGAGCCAGCCGCCTCGTAGTTTACAACAGCCAGGTGCAGGTCCCGCGGGTCATGACCTACAGCCAGCAAGAATGCTACCACCTGGATTATGGGGAACAGCACCGCAAATATCAGACCCCTGGAATTATAAGCATAATAATCTTTAAAATTATCAAGATTAAAAAAAAAAGAGTAATAATAGGTATACTTAAAATTGAATAGTTTGAATTAATTCAATTAATTTAAAAAATAATCCTTCATCGTATATATGTTTTTAGAGCGAGGTTAACTTGAAGTTTAACTTGTTTTACGATAATAAATTAATAACTAATGGCCTTTGATCCATAAATATTTTATAGCTGTTTAGAGTTGAAATAGTTGCCTACATATATTCAAAATATAATTGTATACATTTCATCTATTTAATAGTACGCTAAATCACGGCATCTTTAAACCACTTTTTGACACATTTTAACCTACTTGCATAAGTACACATAAGATGTCCGAGATAATTTTGAGTAGGTTCATGAATGCTATAATATATTTACGCCTATACTACAATGGATCAAAAGGGACAGGTAAAAAATTCATGTACAACACAATAATCCACATTCTCCCTGGTGATAGAAAAAATGTTATCCCAATGACATTCACTGGAAAAGCTGCAATACTTTTGAAAGGAAGGTGAACTGTCCATTCAACTTTCAAAGTCTATAAGCTCGAGATCGTAAGTCGAAGAGCGTCTTGTAATTGATATACTAGTAATATTTCTAGGGATAGTATTTTTCAATTTATTTTTTTATTTTTCTTATTATTACTCTTTGATTTAATCTTTAAAGACTAAATACAAATCAAATGTTACCGAAATCTCTACAATAGTTTAAACATTTTTTTGCTTTTGTTCTTGTTCTAGAGTTAAGCAGAATAGATATTTTTTTAATAAAATTAATATCACTCTTAACCGCTTGAAAAAGAATAAAATATTCGTATGCAAAAACTTATAGAAGGGGTACCAACAGGTAGATTTTCTGTCGCGTTTAATTTTATAAGCATGTCACGTCGTCCACCAAATAAGTTAGCGGAAGAGGTTTTACGAGACAAGAATATATTTTTATCAAATAATCATTATTATTTAAACAATACTGTATCTTAAAATGTGGAATACATTGGTATTTAGCATTTATATTTAATTAATTAATTCACAATCTCACCCAGGATGCCTTGAGAATTGTTGTATACTTTTGATAAACAGAGCTTTATATCTGCCTCTCGGACTCCCAGGTACATTTCTTGGCCTATCTTTTTTGGTTAATATCTGAAAAGTAGTTTAAAATCAATCATATCTATATTTAACAAAAAAAACATACTGTTCTCTCGATGATCCTAAGATTTTTGTAACGTGTTTGACAGAGAAGAACTTTAAAAGATATAAACATATTGAAACTGAGGTCAGAGGATAAGTTTTAATTAATAATTTACAATGATTTTTTTTAAATTATTATTAATGAATTTAATTTACATATAATGGGATTTAATTATTATAAGCCAGAAATTTAACACGAAGTTTCGTTTTTTTTGCAACAATTGTGTACACGGATAATATTATTTTATACCACTGGATAAAGCTTTAACAATAAAAAATCAAAAATATTTTAATTCTTTTAACGTGTTTCCGTGTTTATTTTTAAATTTATTCTGAAATAATGAAGTATAAATCATTTGTAATTATTTTAAATGTTAAACCATTAATAACTTAAATAAAACAACATAAACTAAGAGCCGTTTTTTAGTTTTATTTAAGCTTTTAATAATACAGAGTTTTTTTGTATTATGTATGTATTCATACGACATGGCTTAACAGCACCTACAATAAATAAATGTATGTGAGTAGAATAATAAACTTTAAGATTGAATTTAGAGCGCTTGACAAAACGAGCTAGTATTAATAGGTATTCATTAAAAATATTCACAAAATTAGGGCGGACTTAATGATTAATTGGTGAATTCCTTTGATTTCTTTAATTTAAACTAACTTACGTCTGTACTACTAGTGACAACATTAAAATCCTCTCTGGATTCGTATCGACTGTCATCGATTATACTGTTCTCCGGTATGACATCTGGTGAGGTGGTGAGGGCTGGAACGAAAATTCATCATATCATCATCATAAAGTATATAATTATTAATTCTATTTATCAGAACAAAATATAAGTCAAATAAAAACTGATTATACTGTGAAATATGTAATAAGCGACAATTTTTTGATCAACCATTATATTATTAAGTAGATTGCATTGAATTAGGTTAGGCTAGTTCCATTTATTACACAAGATAGTTACTTATTAGTGACACTTTAATTGTAGACTCAATCAAGGTTACATGCATCGCCAATAATTAAGCAAAGTAATACTGACTGACTGAAAAAAAAAATAAAAAAGTTTTTGCGATTATAAAACATCACTATACGAAAAGGAGTTTATAAACATAGATATAGATAATATAACCAAAAATAAACTTGTAATTTCGAAATATGTATACAAAAAAACTAGTCGGAATTGCAAAGAAACTGATTAGTTTCCGCGTGGACTTGAGAACGGATTATATAATTATTTAACACCTACATAACTATATAAACTCTTCGTATTAATTTGAGATAAGCACTTCTTATTTTTGTCAATATGCCCGCAACAAACGAATAGACTTAAATATTAGTTAAGCACGTAATTGGATGCTGATGATACAAATAACGAATACTAAATTTCATTTTTATATACAATTTGCTCTAAGCGGTATGTCGCAATGCCAGTGTTGGGCTTAATAATTCAGATTATAAAATATTTCAGAACATAGTTTTAATTTTTTTTTGATTTTATACCTCTATAACAAAAAATCAAGGTACCTACCTACCTTGGTGTACGCAAAACAACTTAGCCAAGCTTTATCACAATCGACTTAATAGGTTAAGAATATAGAACATAGATAGAGGTGCAGAAAAAAAAGAAATATACATTTTTTGTTTATAATTAATTTCGTCACTTTTTTATATCGTAATAATATATTTCGTTTGATATCTTTCTTATATGATTATGTAAATATGTTTGTACCAATTCGTCATTTCTAAATTAATTTAAATTTACGAAATAGTAATATGCATCATTAAATATTGAAATGAGCCACCAGTCAGTTGCGAAATTATGCTTTACATTAATTCAAATGTATGTCATATTCATAACGATTTGTGGCTTTTTATAAGTACAATATATCCTTTAGCCTTTATCATAAAAAAAATTTGAATATGTGGGAAGGTTATTTGGGTCGGGAGGCTGTTTTAGGTTTTGGATTTCGTTTTCTGTAATACTTTTAGTGATGATTGTTATATATTATTACAAACCCACATCAAAAATGCATTCTAAATAGTAAATATGATTTAATAAATGTATTTTTAATAAAATAACTCACTGGGTCGTCTTCGTTGTGCCGATTCTGTTTGTCGTAGCGCCATCTTGAGAAAAGCATCTTCAAGAGTATTGCAATCGTATCTTCGCAGAATCTCTTCTGGAGAATCTTCATCTAAAAGTTGTCCGTCGCGGAGGAGACCAATCTGTTCAGAGAATATGCGATTTTCAAAATTACATAAACATATTTTGATTACTTTTCAAATTATAGTATTATCGGCAGATAGTCACAATAAAATTGGAAAATTTTAGAAAATCTTATATAAGTGATGAGCTTCTTGGTGCGATGCATATCTAGCAGTACCTTATACTCAATTACTGCAAGAATTAAAGAATCCCCAGTACTGTTAACAATATTGATATGACTAATACAAAATTTTTGAAGTCAATATATGTTAGTAAAACTGTTGAAATTAGAAATAAGAAGATAGGAACTATACCATTTTATTAATTTACTTTTCTAAAATAAAAAAATAAATCTCGAAAACATAAGTTTTTTCGTCCCTAAAAACAATCTCACTTTGATTCATTAAAATATTGCTGGTGTTCTTTTAAAATCTGATATTTTGGAGCTAGCAATATCAGAATTAACAATCAAGTTAGGTAATATTGATGGTTGTTGGCATATGTGATTTTTTTTTAAAAAAGGGTCGGAATCTAATTTATTTATAAATATAAAATTGCTACATCATTTTTCCGTATTGATAAAAAACAATTTAGGTTACAAAAAAAATACATAAACATTTCCAAACCTTTTCAATGTTCTGGCTTAAAAATATTGCGTTTTAAAATTACAGTTTACAGGACAACGTCGTCTGAAGTAAATGTAATGTCGTATTCTTAAATGACTTGGTAATTTGTTAAAAAGCATTCATTCATCCTAATAAGCATGTTATCATTTGTGGTGACTGGAATATTGACATATAAAAAAACAACAATGTATTTATTTTACTTATTTCCATAATAAGTTTCTTCAACTTGGCAAGTCATGTACTTAAAACAAAAGGGAAAAAAGCAAGTTTTGATTTATTAATTAGTAATTTTCAGAATGCAAAGTCTGAATTACATATTGTTGATTCTTTGATTCAATATGATATAAAACTGGACAGTAGTAGTAAAAATTAAAATAGATGTTGCCACTACTGTTAATGTTGTGCATAAAAAACCAGGTTGTTTGCTTTGAAGAAAGAAGATGCCTTAGTACGAAAAATTTTCGAAAATTTAAAGCCTTTCCTCGGCCATGTCATTTGAAGAGGTCCATAAGACAACCATACTAAATCAGCATTTAACACTTTCTACGATCTTCTAAAGTTATTTTTTGATCTATGTTTTTCAATTATAATAGTATAAATTAATATGAAACAAAAAAAATACGTACTGAATGACAAGAGATCTAAAAAAAATTGCACTATGAAACCTTCGCTTTACATAAAATATCGAGCGGACATATCAAACACAAAGGATAACAAAAGTATATATTTGAAATACAATGACGTGTCAATAAAATGTACCTATTAAGAATTAGCATTTTGGAGTGTAATAAAAAAATACATTTGACAAAAAGACCGAAACTTAATTCTAAGCATTAACAATAACAAGTAAAATATGTAATATTTTTAATAACTATTTTATTAACTAAAATAATAAGAAATCTAATATAGACAATATTTACAATAATTATAAAAATAGCAATGATAAAACAAATATATATCAATAAAGTATAATAATGGGACAAAAATTCTAATAATGATAGTATGTTTTTTACGCCAGTAACAAAAAATTACAATCAAAATAATATCAAATTCAAAAAAACACTTAATCTTTTAGCTATAACGAAATAAATATCTGGATATTAAAGGAATGCAATGGCATTTGGCACCTATCTTGGCACCTATCTTAAGCCACTTGATTTATTTTTCTTTTTTATTTATTAAAAGAAGACATATTTCCGACTCGGTCGGTACTGAGCGATGGTCGGAAGGTGTTTGAAAAAGTAATGATTGAGAAACTATATAATTATCTAAGTTCTTTAAACACTTTAAAAACACACAATGTGATTTTAGAAAACGAAAAAAAAGTTCTACAATATTGGCATGTTTTTCGCTTATGAAAATGATCAATTAATAATAAAGTTTATCAATTAACTCTTATTCTAGATATGATCAAAACTTTTGATTTTATTTCTCAGCTATTACTTTTAGATGACCTGCAAAAATATAGTGTAAGGGATAAACCACAAGAACGGATTGATAGTTTTCTACATTTAAGAGAACAAAGTGTAGAAATAACGCGGGTTTGTAGATATAAAAAAAAAATCTTGCTCTATTTTTTTTTATAATCGGTGTGGAGTTCCACAAGGAAGTGTATTACAGCCGTTACTATTTCAAGTATATATTATTGATATGCCGGATATAATTAATGTCAGGTTATCACAGTTATCATTAAGTATAAAAATAAGTTTAATATTGCTCATGAAGTTAATCCATCCTTGACAAGTGTAATAGACTGGCTAAATAGAAATAATCAAAAATTAATCTCTCTTATACTAAAATAATGCAATTTCAAACACATAATTTCAATTATAGAATTGATAAAAAAGATTTTTAATTTAATAATCAGATAATAAAAAACGAACAATCGACTATATTCTTAGATATTACTTTAGACAACTTATGTAACTGAAAGGCTCACGGGTCCAAGAAATATGTAATAGGTTGGAGAGATTTGTATATATGCTGAAAAGATTAAGAGAAATAAGGACTTTGGAAGCAGCACTATTAGCAAATCATGGATATGTGTCGTCAGTGCTAAAACATGGAATATAATACTGTGGCAAAATTCAGTAGATTTTAATACTGAATTTAAGATTCAGTAAAAACGCATGCGTTCAAAATGCGGGGAAGGAACTTTTTTTTTGTAAAAAAGAACCTTGAATATGTTATAAACGAATAGTGAAGTCAGGAGCAGCAAAACTAGGCACAGACCCTAACTACATGTAGCAAAGCAAAAAAAATCCGTCGTATAAAAATAATGTATACTGTATATCAATTATTATACATTTTATAATTATTTATCAGGCGATTAGAAGATTAACAACTTTTTGATGAGAAAATTAATCACATATTTTGAATTATTTTACAATTATTTTTGTGTTGTTGTATACATATTAGTTTTTTGACATTTTTAAAATTGATTTTAATGATAATAAGTCATGACATGATTAAAAAATACTATTTTATTTAGACTAACACTATGAAATTCAATGTATTAAAATTGACAAAAACATACAATGAATTTTTAACAATGTTAACCTTATTGATATTATTTGCACTCCAAAAATCTGTAGAATATGAAACTGATTTTCGTAATATTGTCAACCTTATTTACCATATTCTTGCCCATAAATATATCATTATCATTGTCATATGCATTTTGAGAATTTGGTAAAAAATTTTATCAGATAAAAGCATTTTTCTCACATAGCAATGTATCTATAAAAGTAATAATTACTCTATTGAGTATAATCGAAAAAAAATAAAATTTAGAAGACATAATGTCTCTTCTCAGAAAAAATGGTTTAATTTTCTTATAGTGCGATGCAATTATGTCTTACATAATATTATAGTAAGAAACTTATACCATCTCAGTACTACATACTGTATGGAGCTAAACACATTCTATAAATCTATCTAACAAACAGTTATTTTGACACTATAGTATTTATTAATTTTAATTATTAGTTGTTTTTGTTAATTTATATCAGCAGTGAGTGATTTCAAAGTATTGTGGTAAGGCAAATTTATGGTAAGTATTATAATAATTAAGTAAGTAACAATGAAATATACTTTTCAACATCAGAATAACACTGATGCTTGATTGAAATATTTAAATATAAAAATATCTTAATCTTGTTATCATCATATTAATTATACTGTGAACCATAAAAATATTCATTTTATAACTATATTTATAAAGTATACTTATGTAATTTTCGCATTATTATGTCGTTAACAAGTATTGTATGAATTTATTGGCCGTATATATTATGCCTAATTGAATATAATGATTATATATTTAAAAATCCTTTTCTATAACTATAAATATATCATGTAAGAAATCTATTTAGATAGCATTGTGTTTCTGTTTGGTTTATTGTTTTATAAATCTGAACATTTATTATTATTGTCTAAGCAGGGATTTAATAAGACAAGAGAATTCTAATAACATGATAAAAATAAGATAATAATAGGACTGGCCAAGGCTGAACATTGCCTGATTTCAAACGATGTTGCAACATGCCATAGCCCTAACAATACGTAACGAGATGAGGTCAGATTAAATAAATCCTAATGCTAATTTGCGAATTGATATTTATAGTAATTACTTTTAAAATAATAAATGTATATAATACAAATATATAAAACAATACGGCTTAACTAAAGTCAACATATATATATTTTTTTAATTTCAAACCTACCTGTCACCGCGAGTTAATCGGTTCATCAAGGAATTTGTTTTTTGACCGACCTAACAAATTGCACAGTTTTTTGTCACGACAGAACTACTTACAATTTTTTTTTTCTTCCTAAAATAATTCAGATAGGTTTATACATATGCCTCGATTGAAAAACGAATCGAAAACGGCTATTTCATAAAAAAAAAAATGTTGGGACAAAGGACAGTATTTACTAAAAATGTATTTTTACCTTATGGGCTTGTTTTGTTTCGTCGATATAATGAGTTGTGATGATGACTGTGGTTCCCGCTCTCGCAAGCTCAGCAAGAAACTCCCAGATGCTGTGGATAACAAATTATAAGTACAAATAACCGTATTTAATTAATAATATTTTTTTACAATTACACACCACCAGTTATTAAAGATTAAATTTAATTAATTCTTAACTTACTCAGATTACAGAAAGCGTATTGGACATCCAATATACTTTTTGTAACTTTAATATATCTTTCTCCCCCGTTGACGCTGTAATAGCCAACAGGGCTAACAGTATAGACATACAAAAAAAATAATATATCTTAAAATAGAACCAAATAATTAAAAATATAGCAGTTTAATAAAATTGAAGAACAATGAACACTTGAAAATCCAGATTTGTACAATATGAAAACAAGACTTAAATTTGGTTAGATGCAACCGATGTTGATGTTGTATGTTGCAACTTCTGTTGTGGCATCTATTTTATGTTAATCTATACTGTACAGTTCGAAAAATTGTTAGGGTTATCGAAAAAACTAACAGATGTCGTCATCGTCCCAATAAAAGACATCATATATACAACTTTTATTTCTCTCAAGCGGTTAGCGACACGGTTACTTAATTATCACGATGATGTATTATAATTATTACGAGGGACGATATGGTTTCTCAGAGGTCGCGGTTTAAATCCCTGCTCGCACAGGTTTATTTTTCTATGTTAATTAAAAGATACAGTTGTATTGAACAGATCGCATTAATACACACTAATAACATATATAGATCACTGTATTGTTATCACTGGTGAAGTATTTGCAAGCTTTTAATGTAATGAGATCTGTTTTGCTACAAAAGTCAAAAAGGTATCTTGTATATGAAAATTCAGTTAAAATCGTTATTGAGTTATTTTTCTTAGTTTTTCTAAACCTATATACATTTTAAAAGAATATTATTGACTTAGATTTTCAAATGTGCAGTGCGTAATAAATTACAAGTAAAAGCTTATAGAGAACAGAGTAATTACCAAGAATAATCTGGACCTGCATTTTAAATTTATAATCAAGTTCTACATTATTGCACTTAACTTTAATAAAAGATAACATATTGTTAATTGTACAATGACAGTTATCCCGTTATTAGTAAACATAAATATTCAAGTAACAGAATTAATAAAAAAATGTGAAAATATGTTGAACTTATGAATTAAATATGTTAATTGTTACAAAATAATACATATGTTAAGGTTACTAAGTAGTGCTTATACAGGTTTATTTGTAATTAGCTGACCACTTCTTGAAGGCAGCCTCTAATAAAATATAATTAATAGTTTAATAGTCATATATTAATTAATACTAATAATAATTGAAAGTTTTTTTAATTAAATTTTTCCCATACACAATTTATTTGTTGTCTCTGAACTGGCATTAACTCTCATCGTCGGTAAGACGCCCGAGCGTTGACCTTTTAAGTACTTCTTACAAAATACAGAGAAATAAGTAAAAGAGGGAGCAAACATTTTTTGTTGCTTTATTGTGTTGTTTATCAAGGTTTTTAAAAAAATGTAGAACAATTGTTGTTGGGATTGATGTAGAGAGGCTGCCTGGAAGAAGTGGTCAACTAATTAAAAATAACCCTTTATAAGGTAAAGTTGTAGGCCAAATAGTTGCTAAATGATAACTGATTATTGAAGTAAAAAATAAGTGCTCAAACTTGTTTTATTAGCACGTGTACATTCAAATCCATGTTTCACCTTATTTGAATAGTGGTTCGTCCTTACATGTGTTAAATAATCACATTTTATGAGCCTGTTAGCTGTTTCACTGTTTCTATCCAAGGTTTAAAAAATAACCATTTATATTAAGCTTTAGAAAAACCAATATTTTTATTGTATTTGTTTTTATATTTGAAAATATTATTTATGCGATTATAATTATTAATTTAGTATGTCTTTATATTTACTTATTATATTTACTTATACAATTTAGATGACGGTTATATCATTATCCTTTACATTTTGGGGTTATCTGAGTTTAGAAACAGAAATAATAAGAGTAAATAAAAGTTTTGTTTAATCAAAAGATTTGCGTTATCCGAACATTGCCAGCGACTTCATAATAACTTACTTCGACATAACTTGGACTTAAGGTTTACCTCAATACTAATGTATTTTATACAGAGAAGTCAAACCTTCTATTCTTATTACTAATTAATTCATTTTGAAAAATATGTTGCTTATCATATTATCTTTATTTGCAAATATATATTATTTTTAATAAGAATATAGTTATATCACTGCTAAGTTAATAATATATTTAATAGTAGTGAGTCGTTTAGTTATTTTGGTGTTTGAAGTCATGTAATCCTAATTAAGATTCTAAAAGTATTACCAATAAGTTATTTTATTATCTTACATAAGAAACATTAAGAAAAATCTATGAACATTTAAGAGACTTATACATGTGATTTTTAAATTTTCCTTCGTTTCCATTTTTGTAATAGGTCGATAATATTTTAAAATTTAACGAATATAAGTTTCGAAATTTTACAAAAAACACACAAATTAATTTGGATATTCATTTATATACAAGGTCTATTAAATTAACATAATATTCGTAATTAGTACCTTGACATAAAGAATATATTGTCAAGGTGAAATAAATATTTTTAACGACTGCTGTGATACAGACACGTGTATTTGTAATATATATTTTTTAATTTTCATTTTTTGCAATTATATTTATTATTTTGATCACGAAGATAATGTATCATGGACTAGATTCTCTGACAAAGGCTAAAAACATCTTTGAAAAATCCACGGCTTCGTCTTAAGAGCTTCAAAAATTGGTATATTAATAATGGATTGCTAAAAATTAAATGTTTTTATTGATTCTTCGGAAATGAAAAGATTCCAGATTTAAGATTAACGTATTTACAGAAATTCGTTACGTTGATTATATGCCAGTCTCATATATATATATATATATATATATATATATATATATATATATATATATATAGATTTCAAATAATATTTAAAAATCTTTGGTCACTAACAGAAAAATCTTTAAGTACTTAGCTTAGTTGGTTCAACCGATTAAAGTATTAAATGTGATTCTTTAATTTATTTTCATTTTTGATATTCAGTTTTTAAAAACGTGACAGTCTATATTATTTTATTTTTCCTTGAATTCCATCAGAAACCAGCTTAAGGTTATGTAAAATAAAGATAAAAAATATATTCACATTTACAAAAGCTGTTTGAAAACTAAATGAACAAGACACACTGGAGGTCAGTGACATGATAAAAGAAGAAATAAGCTTTCGATGGTTTCCATTTAGTATACTTTTAAATCTAATAACTATCAATTATAATGTAGTTCTAATTATAAACCCGTTTGTTTAGATTAAATTAAACTAAGAAAATCTTGTTGGAATTTTTAATAAATTCAAACAATAAAATTATTAATAATAATATGATAATAACGTAATATAACAATAGAATACCAAGAATTTTTTTTTGTTTTTTGTTTCCTTAAGAATTTATATTTATACATAGCATAAAAACACCAGTCTTTAGTTTTTATGTGACATTTGTAATACCAATACTTTAGTATACTATTATACATATTTATATTTTGAAGCACAACAAAAATACGAGAAATTATGATTAAAAATATAACTACCAATTTGTGTTGAAACAAAAAAAACTATTCGTATTTTTTGGTATAAAAATTTTAAACGATGGGCTGCTGGCTGTGCCAAATTTTTAAGGTATTTTTATTATCATAATTAATTTAGCGTAACGTTACATTATCTTAACGCTAATATTGCGAAACGAATATTTTATGATATTTTTGTGTTTAGAAACGAGTTTTAGTTGAATTTTCGGTTTAAAATTACGTTTTACACCATTTATGCCTTTTTTTTATTTTAGTAATTCAATCTAACGGAATTGAATTACCAAAATGTATTTTTTTTCATGTTTTGATAGCAATACGCAAGTTGCTTTTAATTCAATTGTTCATTTTGTGTAAATCACATTTTTTGTTACATTTATGAAAATGAATATACGGTCATAATTTTAATATCTTTGAATTAACGTTACTTTTGGACTTTTGTTATTGATTGCTAGAAACAAACTCTTCTACAGTACAAATATAGTTTAAATATTTTTTATTATTATTTTTGTTTGTTCTGTGCCCGAGGGCGTCTCAGATTGAGATACGGACCTCGGCTCGTGGCGTCGTTAGTCAGGAGGGGAGCTAAGGAAATTTGGACACTAGCGTCCTCCGACGGCAGAACGCCGGAGCAACGGAGTTTTAAATAACTGCTGCATTATCCTTTAATAGTATTCTGTATGACATGGCACAATGAAAACAACTAAAGTAAACTAATTTCGTTATTTCAACATTTGTCAAAAGGCCTTTCTTTTGGACCGGCATCCTATAAGATAGTACTAAGTGATGAGAGTGATCGACCAATCACATATATGAGATTCCTATTGCAATTGTGAATCTACGGGATGCCCAAAAAAACAGTATAATGATAATGATGACAAATGATATATAAATTCAATTCCTTATTATTTATTTTATACATTGGTGTTGACGTTTTTAACGTTTGGTAGGTAAAACTTAAGATAGATTTTTACCACCATTTTAAAACGTATAAATAAAATCAATATATAAAAGGATTGTATTGATTTTTGTATCTTACAAAAGCGATATATTGAAATTGGTTCTGCTAGTGTATTGTCATATTTTAATATTAAAATGAAATAACTCACCGTTCTCTTAAAACTGGATCTAATCCAACAGTAGGTTCGTCCAAAATGAGTAGCTCAGGCTCATGGACTAGGGCAGCAGCTAGCGAAACCCTTCTCTGCTGTCCTCCAGAAAGAGATTTGATAAGTCGACCGCCCTTTGGAAGTTCTAAGAGCTTTGTCAAGAACTCAAACTGTTCTTTGAGCTTTTGATGTTTCATCCCATATATTCTTCCGAAATAATAGACTGCATCCCGGACGGTGAATTCAGCAACTAATGCGATCTCCTGTTAGGAGATAATTATAAAGAATATTTAAATACTTTTTTTTATTTTAAGATTATTGTGGATAATCTCTTAAGGAAATTTTTATAAGTATGTGTATATTTTAATAATGATTTGTTGTATAAATATAAATTTTCTAAAATTGTATATTCTGCCGTATAACAAAAATCTTGGTTGATTAGGAGGAATCTGGTCTGGAATTGATTAAGAGGAATCTGGACTTGATCTGAGTAGAAATTCTATGATAGGCAAAGTTAGAGTGAGCATCAGAAAGCATAACATACTTGAGGCATATATCCCACACGAGGACCAGGGACACCACTGCCCTTCTCTCCAGGTCTTCCACCGAGCACCCAAACTTCACCATCGTCGAGTTTTCGTCTACCAACTATGCAAGAGAGTAGAGTAGTTTTCCCACATCCTGAAGGTCCAAGGAGTCCGTATCTAGAAGAAAAATATAATAAAAATAAATAATGGAACTATATATATTTTTATATATTCTAACTTCTTTACGGATTTCATAAGTTCCTACTTTATAACTTGTTTATAACTTGAGCTAAGATAGCTCGGGCTACAATTTTCTACAGCTGTGCTCTATAACCCAAAATCTTCATATATATCCTATTTTAGATCACCAGGATTATTTGTCCGGTTCTACGAAAACTTGCGAGGATTTCCAAATGTATTGTTTTTTTAATTTGAAATACTGTTTATATTTGAAATATTGTTTTTATTGTTTCTTAACACTAATTGATATTTTTGATTTAAATTTTAATATTTATGTATTTAAATAAGCATAAGCAAAATTTGTGCATTAACATTTTACAACATTCAATACTTGTTTATTCATGTTTCACTTTAAATTAGTATTTATCATCTAGATAAGTTATTACTTTATTTATTTTTGTTAGTTCTATTTTATATAAAAATACAAAGTTACATAAAAAAATTATAAAACCCACATTAAAAAAGCAAGAAAAAACGATAAAATTATGTAATGTATGTATGAAGTACTTAATACTTATAAAAGTTGCGTTGGGCGACGGTTGTACGTACGTTGACGATTATGTCTATTTTTCGAAGTTTTCGGAACTAATGAATGAGGACTATACGATTAGATATTTTTATTTCGTTATTTGTCTTGATAACTTACTTGCATTTTGATTTCTTACTGACGCAACGACTTCAATAAGTAGATACTAAAAAGTAATATTTTTTCCTTTCCAAAGGTCTTTTCATGTGGGGGATTTTTTTAATTTTTAATTATATTTTATCTGTTTTTTAAATTTATGTTACTATTTTCTTTATCGTACTAAATATACCTACGAAGACTCTAATTTTCACTTATTTAAATATTTACTATCAATATTGCATAAGAAATTTTCACCAGCATTAATAAAAGCTCCATATCTTGGAGATGTCTGCTTTTATTGTTGACCTAACATAGCTAAGAACCATCTTTTCGACGGACCAGGTTTTCGATAAAAATAAGGCTATCAAATCCGTCCACTCGTTTGTCTGGTATGAGGCAACAGACAGACACACAGATAAACAAGTCATAAAACCCCTCTTTTTCAAAATAGTCAATCAAAGATTAAAAGATTTTATGTCATTGAGTTATATAAATTTAAGGTCATTTAAAATATTAGAAGTCTTACGTCATTATAAAATTTAAGAATATGATAATTTTCATATTAGTTTACATGTATTTCTCATTAATTTTATTATTTTCATCAAGTAAGGAAATAGAATATATTGATAATCATTTATATGTTAAATTATTTATTTGTTTGGAATAAAACTTAAATAACATATTTAAATATTCAAATTAAATTTTATTATATTTTAAAGTATATTGTAACAAACTGTTGATCGCGTTATATTAGCACATTCTACAGGATGGTAACATTTCTTAGATGAAATTTTTTAATTTAATTATAAAAACAACATATATGTATTATTTATTGAATTGAAAAATCAGCATATATATATATGAACTGTGTCATATATTTTCGAAAGGCATTGCCAATATTTATTGTAAAATACCTAGTACCATTATAATATTATATACAGCCTATAAATCACCTCTATATTTTTTTCTTTATTTTAATATTATCTATTTAATAAGGTTTATTTTAATAGCATAGACATTTAAATGTCGAATATAAAATAAATAATAATATAAAATAATTATAAATTAAATTATTTAAATCCTGTTTGTTTTTTAGGCTTTTTACCATTTAAATATTTTTATACTTATACTATTCTTAATTTAAACTTAACTAATATTACCTATTATATATTTTTTTAAAGTAAAACTTTTATTACATCGTCTCAAACTTTTTCGTCTGTGTGTTGCATGTCGCGTGACGGTCGGCCGCGGAGTAGGGATAAAGTGAAAGACGCTCGTATCGATGCGGTTTTTACTAGATACATTGAAAAAATCGAATGTAAGTCACTGTTCACGTATTTTAGTTACCATAAAATATTGGTTACATTTATAAACTGTGAAATTCATGGTGAAGATGGAATTGATAATAGAATGATTGAAAATAATTGAAAAACGGATCAAAATGACTCAACGATTATAAAATATTGTTTTCAGTATTTTAATATGTGTATATCATCTAAATAATTGTTAAGTATTATGTATGTCGTACTCTAAGACACAGAGTTCAATAAAAATATTACTTGGAGACCTAGTCTACTTTTATCATTTCCCATTATCATTCCCATTTTCTAAGTATAAAATTAAGATTGATGAAGCAATTTTTATACCCTTAATGGAATATTATTCCGAAAATTTTTAGTTAAATGTCTATAATGTGAAAAAAAGTTTCACTTTTACGGTGGTTTCATAAAACCACACAAGTTTTTTTATAATTTTGTTATTTTTGTTTTAGCCTGATTTTTAATGTTACTTAACTACTATTTTGTAGTTATATCTTTTATAAAAACTTGTTTTTTTAGTTTTTATAAACAATTATAATTTATTTTTAAATCACTTATCCTAGATCTCCTGGTAATGCTAACAGGTCTGTTTAAATCATTTTATCATCATCGTTTCTTGATAGGTATGCAAAAACTCTAATTAATCCTACAATTCAAAGTTGGTCAAAATCTCGTTCAAAGTTGCCATTACAAAGATAGATAGATACATCCTAAGTCAATAAAAACTTTTAAAAATCACAAGATAGTGCAATCTGATGAAACTGTCCGCAATTATTTATAATTAAATATGAATTTTCTTGTTATGTGATGTATGTATGTGTTTTTCTTGATATAATTATAATTTAATTACACATAATACTAAAAGGCGATAAGGTATGGCTCGTAAGTAAATTTTTTTTTTCTAGAAAAAAAATCTTGTTCTAATGTGTACATTCTATTGCCATTTGTTAACAATGATCTGAATTGACCTATTTGTTTTAATGATAAACAGCCACTGATATTTATAATTTCTAATTTTCGTGTTTATTTATTATCATTCGAAAAAGCTTATTCAAAGATGATTTGGTCTGAAAAGGAATTGATAATTTATTCATTTATTATTTATAATAATTTTCAAAGATACATTATATTACTTACGAAAATATAATATGTACCGCAAATATTGGTATAAATTTACTCAATACAAAGATAATCTTATGAATGGTACTTAACAGATTTGTTCAGTACATAGCTATATGTAAATTAATTACGATACGAGTTATAAACATAATATAACTGTTTACATCATTATATACAAGCGATGTACTTACAGTTTTGACATATTTTAATGTTTACATATGAACTTGTAAACACTTAATTTAAGACTAGTTCTACACTGAATGACGTCAGAACTTACATAATACCCTTCTCCACGGTCATGTCCAAGTGTTGCAAGACTGGCTTGTAGCTGGGTTTGTTCTGCTTGCCATAATACTTGTAAGCTTGCTTTACTACTACGGCTGGAGTCGCCATCTTGTTTGTTTGTTTCTCACTCGGACACCATCGTATAACTGTGGACATTGAAAATTTATTTAATTTATATATTAAAATAAAATTCTTTATGTCACATAAATATGATAATAATAATTTTACTCTAACGAAAAATATAAGTATAGAGTAAAAATATAAATATGTATAGAATGCTATAATTAAAAATAACCTCAAAACCTTTATAATTAATGATTTAACATTTAAAATTGGATAATATCATACTTCAAGCAATCAATAAATTTGTTTCTTTATCTTCTAAATAAATCAGGCAGGACTCACGACCTCTGGGATTATCGTTTCATATTCGTACATATGGTTTTATAACAAAATATCTGTATGTAACATACATACAAAATTATATTTATATATATGTATAAATCTTTTCAACACACACATAAAGTTACTATAATAAATCATGTCCTTCAAAGTAATGATCAATTTAATGTCAAGTAACAAGTTATAATAGCAATCTAGTGTATTTATTACTTAAAATACATTAAAGAATATTAGTTGGTGTTTGTATGCTAGTGTGTACAAACTTTTTTTAATTTTGATATTTGTGTATGTGTGTATATTTTTATCATACACACATACACAAATATCAAAATTGAACAATATATAGAAATGTTGTATAAAAATGGGAGTGCTCCTTTAGCTTATAATTAATTAATACTATAATAACCTGGTATAGTCATTGCAATTGTCGTTGGTATAAAGTTACTAGGTACCACCATTCAATTATTAAAATTTTAACATCCATTAAGAATATTAGTTATTGTTAGTCAATAATTGCAGTAGCTTTGTTATGAATCGTCGTTAATATATATTTATATATATTGATATCTATATGCATATATAATTTAATCTAGAACTTTTACATCTCTATTCATAACGATCCACTGTCTCCTTAGAACTTTTAATTTCCTATACTATTAAACTTCTGTGTTTATTTTTTTCCCTATGTATTTGCTTCTGGGCAAAAATGGTGTAGGAAAATTTTGTAGGAGTCCCGGCAATATAGAGAAGGACTGTCATAAAAAGCTTAAAAGCTTCCCACAAAACCAACTACTACCAACGATTACTCTCAGGACTCACTATTGCAGCCGAGGATTCAGAATTTAACGATTCATTTAACCTTGTATATTCATAATAATCTTCACATCATAAAGTCCATTTAAAACATATGTAAATCATTAATTATCTTTAAGTATACTGCAAGGTTACATTTTAGTTTTTTGAAAGAATCCTTATGGCAACATCTATTCAACCGCATAATTATGATCATTTATATAATTTTATTTTTATCGAAGCCGGTAAAAGTAACTTAGCTCATTTGGTAGAACCAGAAGGCGGTTATAGATACGGTTTCGATTTTTGAAAAAAAATGTTCTTTCGTTAATAGTTTTTTTTACTATATTACAGGTTGACTAGTATTAGAAGAAAAGCTTTACTGTCAGACACAATATACAATAGGCATTTTAGACTTGTTGAACAATAATAAAAGTATTGTAACAAAAATGTGTAAGTAAAAAAAAAAAACTTTTTAGACTATAAAATAATACCAAATTTTAAAAATCTTTTTTAACTTTACATTTTTTTTATTTATTTTTATGTACCAATATAATATTGATTCTACTATTGTACTTTTTTCTACTACTGTACAGGGATATTGTTTATGGTGATGTCAACAGATACACTACTAAATCTATACACATAAAAAAACTAATAATTGATATTGAATAAATAACCCGAGTTCAAGGGTTTTGTTGTTTTTTCTTACAAGATTATGGAGATTACAAAAGCTTTATAACGTTTTCATTGTGACATAATTTGAGTGAATTGAATAAATCTGTGTTAAATACTTCTGTGTAATGCGGTCAATATGAACTTGTTTGCTCTGTTCTGCTAACTCTTTTCTACACACACATATACAGCTTATCTGTGTGTCTTATTACGAGATTATCCAATGGACGGATTTTTTCTTTTGAGATTTTTAAAGTTATATATATTTTTTACTTTTGCTTTTGTTTTACATAAAGCATAACGTCTGCATAAATTAAATTTATTTTAAGACAAAAAATGGCACATTTTTATGTAATGGTATATAAGGAAAAAGTTGTTCAAATAGTTATTAAAACGAAACCTTATTAAAAATACATATAAAAATGAACTATAACTTAAGTACCTAATATAATTTTTTAATTTAGATTAAAAGCACAATGTTAAATGTATGTAAAGGCTTTGACACCATTGGAAAAGCACATCTTGACGCAACTGTTGCGTGCTATCGGATGACCGGAACAGTGTGCCAACCTCACTTACATCACGGCCTCGTATCAGCGAAATTGTGTATTCGACCTTCTTGGACGACCTCAAGATTGGAATTTAGATTTTTTCTATGCAACATTGGCTGATTGGTTTGTATTTATATATTTGATTAATTGTCTGCCATTCCAAATTATCATCGAAGAGAATGTGTCGTAAATAGAATATGCTACTCGTATCAATATAACTTGCCTGGGACCGATCGTAAAATATCAACCACTGGTTAAATAAACTAAAATACACAAACTACATAAAAAAGACTGCTTTGGTTTTATGTCCATAAATAAATTTTATATTCTTTAAGTTAAATAAAACAAAAGAGGGTCTTTGAACGGCCAGCCATTATTTTTATCATTAACAAACCTGTCAATTGACATTTCGATTTCTCTAACCGGTATAATTGATTATTATTCTATATTCAAATATTATATTAAAATCCTATCTGTTACCAGCGAGTTCTTACTTATGTACGTACTTTTCTGACCGAAAACCTAACCTATAAATGCATGATGACTCAGACATTAAGCTTCTGCTACTCTACAATAACTTTTACTTCCAGATAAAAAAAATTAAGCAATTTTGTTGAAAATAAGTCCAGAAGTATTTTCATCGTATACGAACTAATAAACAATTTATTGCACTATTATTTAGGCGCTATGTAGCATTTTTTATTTAAATATGTAGTATATGGATTTTGAACCTTATTATTTTTGATTATAACATTTATACATATATATTCTTAGTATGTGGGTAGAGGAAACCGTTTATACTTTAAATTATTTTGTTAAAGTGAGTTATAATCGAATTTAATTTAGAAAGAATAAACATAACAAAAAAAAGGATCTACAAAATCTTCTATTTTATACTAAGACTATATAAAAGATTATCTATAAAGCTTGTCTATGAAACATATCCGTATACCTATTATGATAAGAATTATCAACATATTCGCAATCTTATATAAAAATATATCTATACAAATAAAGGTACTAGCCCTGGCTGACAAAGCTGTTAAGACAAACTATGAACCGTTGAGATTAGAAACTTTATATTGAAAATCTAAGTTCCTTCCACGACTAACAATAGAATTTTGCATGAACGGGAAATGAAATCGGGAAATTTTAATCATAACAAAGGTACATTTGATATAATTTTACAATTCTGTAATTATATTATTATTGACAGTATAATATTTAATATTTTTTATAAGTTACTTATACTTATGTTGTTAATAATTAAATAAATACAATAATGTTTTATATCTAGATTGCTCTTAGCCAATATTTTTAGTTACTTTCCTTGTTTCTTCATAGTCAACTATGGAGGTTATCTTTAAAAGTTTTGTATTTGTATAACAATGAATCATGCAAAAAGATATCTATAAGAACATGTTGCTCCAACATTTGTCATTGTCATAGCAATATATTCTAAATGAATACAATAATTAAAAAAATGGTCTGTCATAGCTCAAAAAATGCTCAAAAAAATCAAGAGCTCGAAAAAATGTGGTATATTATCATATTTTTAAGCAGTTTTCCTCACACAGTGAGAATAAAGAAGTGTTTATAATTCCTCTATTTGTCTTCAAACTAACATCGTAAAACTAATGAATTTTCAAAATAACAAACCATAATTACAAAACCTACAACGTAAGAAAAAACCATTATACTTTGCCAACCACAAAAATAAGTCTTAGAAGTATGTATTCTTTTTTGCTTAGTTTCAATGAATAGACAATGTAACACAAAGGCCTTAAGTACCTCATTTAAGCAAAAAAAAGTCGGTTAAATTACAATACTTGTGTACGTAAAATGGATTGCATTAATTAGTTTAAAATCTATTTTTTTCTTGACGTTAATAACATTACGATTTAATGCTTTATTGTACACTTATATTTATGATTACATGTTTCCTGTTTCCTTGATCTTGTTCTTAACAACAATATTAAGAGGAGAAATAAACTACTAATAAATTAATATTAATTAGACTTATTAATGAATACGTCACAATTAGTGTAACTGTCACTTTTCACCTTAGGTTTTGAGATGAATCAATGATTTCTATGAAAATATAAATACTGAATAATTAACTCATAAATAAAAAAACTGCATAATTTTTGTGAATAATATTATTCTGGGAATAGTTTATATTGGACATCAGTGTCGATCTATTCTGGTCAAATTATTTTTGCCTTTGTGTATTAAATAATTGTCACAATATCGTATTTAAATATGTTATACTAATGCAATTTAAATAAATAATGCCGGAAATAGATTTAAGACACATTCTAAAATATTTTAAGGAATTTTGTAAATTGAATAACTTGATAACTTCCATCAAATTTAAACAAATTAGCTCCAAACTTAAAGATTCCAAAACTTTATTTAAAGAAAAATATCTTGATATTACCGATATCTTGAACGGAACTTATGCAGTTGCGCAGGAGTTTCAACATTTTAAATTGTTAATTCATAATTTCAATCATTATTAATATTTATAATATATTCCTTGTATGTCGCACATCATTTGATAACGTTATACACATAACCTAGTCCTAAAATTTTAAATACTTAAAGAATGGAAAATTCAATAACACAAGTAGAACTGGTAAATAATGGTAAATAAGTTAAAGTTCACATTGTTCTGTCGACGAGGTATGTTGTCTCAGTACTAACGTAGAAAAATAAAACATATCAATTAATATAATCATCTCAGTCGGGGCGTTTATCATTTATTTACCATAGAATAATGATTAATGTTCTTTTATTACCATTCCAATTATTTTAAAAGGGGGTAAACCAAGTTGAAACTGCATAAATTATGAAAATTCTAATCCGAAGCGCTCCTAAGAGAAGCTATGAATTCTGGCCAGTTAATATCACAGGATAAAAAATATAAACCCTAAAATATATATATATTTTACGGAATTTTGTACAGTACATTATAGTACATTACATTACAGTACATACCATTTATAAACGCTCCGAGAGTATATATTTATGTTGTGGAAATAAATATGTAACTAAATTGTTTGATCTCCTTAAAGATCACCAACCATTCCGTGTATATTCTAAAACAACCTTGATTATATTCAAAAGCCACAAAGGAGACGCTTATGTATGAGCATTAGTTATAATGAGACGAGTTTGCAGATAGCTTTGTCAATAACAAATAACAAACATTAGCCACATAAAGCAAATTAACAATTACTCACTGTTTTAGCAACATTATGAAAATGATTAAGATTTTTTTTGCCTACTTTATAACGACAATTTTGAGATAAATAATGAGTTAAGTATCAAATAAGTATAAAACAAATGGATATTAATTCTTCTGAGATGAGTGCTTCCAAAATACTATTAGATTCCAAAAGCTGATTAAAATTGAGACCGGCTCTTTTGTAATCTATCATTCAAGTTATGTTACGATATCTGTTTTGTGGTTTTGCGTTTATCCTACAAAATGATATTGTTAGTATTTATTAGTACTTCACAAGAAAATCTTGTTAGTAAGAGAAATTTTCACATTGACCTCAAAATTTTCGCAGAATTCTTTGGTAATTTTCATTGTGAGATCCGATTGATACAATATCGCTAATAAGCCACTTTGTAGGGTCCCTTTTTATTAAAATAATATATTAGTTTTTAAAGTTCTGATTCATAAAGGTAACATTAGTTTAAATACGATTATAATTAATTAGGTAGGTCCAATTAAGATGATTTGACGCTTTGACCAATAATAGAAGAGATGATAATGGTTGTTACAGCTATAAGTAGTATAGTCTCTGTCCCAATTAAATATTGAATACATTTTTTTTATAGTTAGCACATTGAATTCAATGGTTATCATCAACACCATTGTTCTGAATATAAGAGAAGGTACAATGTCGTCACAATGTGTCATTGTAACGACATAACATTGACGTCAGCTACGCGTCAAAACGCACTATTGTTTATCAGCTCCTTGTCTGGAACTTCATACGCATTCCATTCCATCCATTCAATTCCATCTTGATGCAACTATAGTATAAGATATAAGTTAAACAATTTGTTGCAATCCAATGACTTATAAAGAGAAAATTAAAAAAAAAACGGCTATTGAGTATTGTAAAGTGTGTAAGGTTGTGGGTTTTTAGTCTTGATTAAATTGACTATCTTTACATTTTTTCGTTATTCATATTAAATTATCCATTATATCACCATACTATTTTTGAATTAAGCAGTGTATTGTTTAATGAATGCATCATTGTTTGTATCGCCATTGAAAGTCCCAACTCGTTTATACCTTGCAAGGTGAATCAAAATAGATCACAAAAGATTTAAATTTAAATTATAAAAAAACAGATACAAATTGAAATGGTAACTAAAAATATTTCGTCTTTACCACTCCAATGATTGTAAATTATAATAGACTAGTTCCAATGCAATCACCACATTGCTGAAAGGGTGTCATTACAAAACGATCGCAGTGAAAAAAAAAACTACATAAAATCGGCCAAGTGTTCAACTGTCAAAGTGGCCACGATTCACCAGATACTGCCTGAAAACAGACAGACAACAAAGTCTTAGTAATAGGTTTCCGTGTTTACCTTTTGTGTCCTTCGTTTACGGAACCCTAAAAATATGTTTTATATTTAGCTCATGAATAGAAATCCATAATTTGAGGTTGAAATTAGTCGGGTAAAGTTCCGATTAAAGAACGTGAATATAGCCGGGTATATATTTATTAATCATCATGGTTTAAAAAAGTTTAATTACAATAATAATACTAAGTAATTTCCTTGTTAAGTATTACGACGTTTAATTATCCACTACTTAGTATGCATCAATCAATTGTAGGTACATAGGTAGTTAATAAATTCTCAGCCATAATTTATACTAACATAAATTTATTAACTTTTAACTAACATATAATAATTTAAATTGTTTTACCTATATTTATATATATCGGCATAAAAACGAACATCAATCAATATATTATAAAGAATCTATGAATTTTATAAAATCATTAAAACAAGTAATTGTATAGAATTTTTATTTCTTCTAATTTAATCGTTTAAGTGTTACTTAAAATTATTGTCATGTTTACAAACTAAATTATAAGTGATGTTTAGATGATTAATGATAAATAAATTAAATTATAGTCTTACAATGATTTAAATCTAAGAAACTATTTATTATTAAGATCCACAATTGTAATGCTAAGATAATTTTCTATTATTGAGCGATTGCTGTGAGGTGAGGAGCGTAAGGACTTATCTATTGCTAGAGTTGTCGAACAATACCAATCTTTCTGAAAACTTTACAGTGGCCCGTTGAATAACCGAAACTATAATTAGTTTTATTTTTACTATAACTAATTTTAAATACCACCATCATGAAGACTGCGACTGTGATGTCAGCAATTCTAACGTCACACTTAAAAAAAAAAATATGGTTGCCTGTAAAGTCGGTTTTACGGGCGAAGATTTACGTGACCACGTCTTTTTCTCGGTAGAATATTTATTGATATGAATATTATTAAATTGCACAATATTTTAATAATTTGAGTGATTTTGTTGAGGATAGGACGATGAAGACGTTGTCACGTAAAATCATTTTATATATTATTTATTTTATATTATATTATTGATGTTATTATTTTTTACAAAATTTATTTACAGACTTTTTCGATACATCAATTAGTTGCGGAGATATCGATCATTGAAGTTATTGTTTGCTACCAGTATTTTATATATATATTTTTTTCAGTTATAAAAAAATACTATTTCCAATTGTGTCTACCAAGTATGGTCACATGTACTGGCCTACATATTAAATAATAATAAGTACAGATAATGTTATTTGACGTCACTTCTGATTTTTATATTTTAATATTTTTAATTTTAAAGAATTAATTTGAAAATCAAAACACTTATTCAGATCGAAGGTTCAAATTTTTGCTAAATAAATTTGAAATTAATTAAAATTTGTAATTGTAAATAATGAAGTTGAAAATTAAAACATTTACTTAAATTAGATGTTAAAATTCTTGCTCAACACATTTTAAATCAAGTTTTCTTATATCTGCCACTTTTTCTTAATATTTGTAATTTTAAAGAATCAATTTGAAAATCAAAACATTGCTCGGCGGACCGATCATGTTTGAGTGGGAGAGAGACGCAAGGCATTCTATGTGTGTGTGACTCATCGTTACGTTACCGGGCGTTACACTTTTTCATAAGTGACTCCCAGCTTAACCTAATTTAAGACGTTGTCACGTCAAAAAAATAATAAAAAAACTATGTAAGTCATTTCACCGATGTGACTTACATTGAAGAAAATGTAGGTTTTTAGATTATTGTGAGATATTCTTTAGATTTTGTCAATATCTAACACCGTTTTATTCAGAATTTTAAATATAGTAATAGGACTTAATATTGTCGGCGAGGGCGAATAATGACTATGAGGTAGTCATTATTTTTAAATTTATTAAGATAACCTTTTTGAAACTAATTTAATGAATTATTACTTACTTAATTATTTAAGATATTCTTATTCTTGAACCTTAGTGCTTCTAAATTTAAGAATGTTTGCTAAATTAGTTAAAGTCAAAGTATTTTTTTCATTTCAATAGACATACATTGCACTTGTGAAACACGTCAAACTTTGATCGTGTTCAATTTGTATAAATATAACACCGTTAGTCCGGAAGAAGGCCACTTCTAAATAGAAAAGCATATTGGGAGTTGTTATTTGTACAATTATTTATGGAGTACACTTATAGTATTATGAATATACTGATGACGTAATAATAGTTCAGGTCAGTGACTGGATAAGTGAAAATAATATAATTAATATTATTTAATCAAATTAATTGGGCATTTTTCGTTGGATTAGAAGGGAGGGGGAGGGTGTCTAAACCCTATCCTCTAGTAGGTACTATTTATTTTGTGAGCAAATTTTTAGTTTTAGAGAAATATAGATTTTAAATGTTGCAAAAGCTATCCTAAAATTTAAGTAATTAGGACTTCTCTAACCTCTCCGACGCTCAGGATGGCCAAGCTCTTGATCCCCTTGCAACACTGAATTCAAACCCAAGTTCTCCTTCGCCACTCCGGCTTGTTGATCGGCTTCGGAGACCAGCCTCAGTCGCTGCAGTTCTTTTGGGTTTCAACATATGGTTATGGCGGGTAGAGGCTGCCCTCCTTCCGCGCCTCCAGATTTATAAAAAATACTCTAGGGCCTTAGCCCTCAACCGTCGGTCTTAACCGATAAGACTACATGGAGTCAAGGATGACTATTCTAAACAAATGACATAACATTTGCCTAATTTTTTATTGAAACCATTTATCGATATAAATGCAATCAGCATGTTTTTAATATTTTAAGATATACTGTTTTTAATGAAAACTGAAACGACAAATCACAAATGGTATTTGTCAAGTAGTTTGTCACTCGGCAATTGACATTTGGGAATCTAAAACAACAAAGCTGTTACGAATTGTGTTTTTCTAGCAAAATTAAAATTAAATACTACTACAAAAATAATCATAACTAATAAATATGTTGCATAGATGTGAAATATTATTTTAATATTTTGGTTTTGTAATGTTGGTGAAAATACGGTAAGTACCTAAATTGCAAACAAAAAAAATGAAAAAACTACGCGTTTGTTAAAGCTGGGAATAAAATAAAAAGAAAGGGGAGACCACCCCTTTCAAGTTTTTAAAAAGCTGACCCAAACAATTATCAGCACCAGAATTAACCTACTATACAGAAAAAACATATTTTAATAAAATTAAGATAGTACACTACCGCTCATTCAGAATTTAATAGTTTTACTTCTGAGGGATCTTATCATATAATAACATTATTTGTCATAGCGAACAATATTAGAGTTTGTATAACAACATCTATGCCGTTATAACATCCACATTAAACCCAAGGTGTGACCTTAAGTATTGGGTATATAAAAAATCCAAAAGTCAATGCCTTTCCTGACCAAAGGTTAGAATCAGGAAATGATTATAAAGTACCTTATTTTAGGTTCAAAGGGCACAAGTTAATATTTATATTAACCTTTAAGCATTATCGTTACATTTAAATGTGATAACGGAAATAATTAATTTACTCAGTAGGTTCGAAGTTTATCCGAAACTAAATAAAATCTCTATCACTTGACAAGTAAGAACAGCCATTTGACCGATTTGATGGATGGAAATTTTAAGGTAAATTTTATTGATTCCTAAGAATATTTTTGATATTGAACTAGAAATTGAAATAAAACTATTTTTACGGATTTAACTCGCGTAAATTGAATTAAATTTTAAATTTACAGTTTAAATCTAACCCGACGTTTCGAATTCTTTGCAGCAATTATGTTCACGGTAAGACGAGATGGAGGTGTCTGTCTGGCACTTAACAACTTTTCTGTTGAACTAGCAAGTTAGTAGTAGTTGCCTATAAATGTCAAATTGAAAATAAAGTTCAGTTTAATAGAACTGCTGTGTTAACAAATTTCTTTTATATTTAATTTGATCATTTTTTTGTATTGTTTTTAGTGATTTTTATTTAAGTGCAAGGTCATATTAGAATTCTTTCTCGAGAAATGACTGGCTTATTTAAAGACAACGGACATATGCATATATATACAATAAAAATGTTATTATTTGATTATTTCATGTTTATAGAAAAACAATTAAAAGTGTTTTATAAAAAGAATAGTTTTAATAACAATGCACACAATTACACATCGCAAAAGCTATTTACTGCTACTGCAATCAATACAATGGAGGGAAAAAAGATGGAATTATTACTTCATGATAAAATCATTTTTAATGACTTAGGTAAGTCATTATAAGTGTTTGATTAAGTAAGCTCTACTCAGCCTTAGCACGTTAAATATCTATGAAAATGGTCATATATTAAAAATTCCAAACCTTTCTAACATGATAAATATTACAGATGCATAAAAGGTAATTTTTTTTTCCAACCATGTACAATTGCAGTCAATATTATAGCATATTTATAGCAATTAATTGTTTTTTTTAATTATGATTTTCAATTTAGTTGACTATATATTATGTAATGTCTTTTTATTATATGCTAATTATACGTACCTAAGATGTAGATACGAAAGAGAAAGTAAAAATAATACAACATACACGTGCTAAGAGCAGCTCCTTGTATTGATTTTTTCCAAACAATTACCGTCTTCAATAACATGACAGAACAATAATAAATATGAAATTAATAATAAATTTTTTGTGTCATCACAAGTTATAAAAAACTATAGCATCGTCTACCAACCACATCTCTCAACGATACATACGAGTCATTGGATACTGAACACATTTGAAGCGAGTTATTACACTACCACGCTTACAAGGTATGTCCATATTTATTATTATAACGTTGGTTATTATCCACTTAATTATAACTTTGGTTTATTTCAGGGCTGTTGTATTTCTCCCATTATATTCAATATGGTTGTTAATATTTTAATAGACAAATTAATTAGAAATGAAAAAAGTGGGGTTATCGGTTTAAGTTTAACAACAAATACTCTGAATCCATACTAGCTTTTGCAGATGATCTCGAGATACTGACACGTAATCTAAAACAATGTCAGGTACTTTTAAATGTAGTTGAGGATTTCAGTACGTGGACGGGAGGATTGAGGATAAAACCAAGTAAATGCTTTAGTCCGTGTCTGGGTAGACGGAATACCAAATATACCTCTTACGATCCGGGTCTTATAATAGGCGGTCAGAGCGTTAGTATGGTTACGGAAGCAGCTCCGTTTAGATTTCTAGGTAAAAAAATCGATTACCAAGGCCGTACTCCATCGTTGGATGTAAAAGTCGACAGCTTTTTAAATGATCTCAAAAAGGTAGACAACCAACCGAAAAAGCAACGTCAAAAAAGCTTGGCTATACGATATTTTTTTAACATCACGTCTAAATTGGTCTTTCCTCGTTTATGATATTAATAAAATCCTTTTGCCAAAGTTAGATGCAAGCGTCATAAAGACATTGAAGGTATGGCTCGGGTTAGCGCACTCAGAGGACTCTTCAACCTTATTTAGAGACAGAAACAATTTTGGGTTAAAATTGTAAAAAATCGAAGCTCTACAAACATCTAAGAGTTACCAAAAGACAAAGTTGCCTCAGAATTCGAGTCACGACTTCAATTCAATAAAAAAATATGATAGGAGCTCAAACGAATAAAGTAGGGCTAGGATCAAGTAGGAAAGTTCAAGACACAGACATAACAAAATTTATGATTGGTCCCCAGCATTATTAAAATTCTATCTTAATGCATTCCAAATGACTCTCCCAGATCAAAGTAATTTAGAAAGATGGGGCAAAGCCACCAATAAGTCTTGCAACATCTGTCAGAAGGCAACAGGAACCGCGAAACACTTATTAGTAGGGTGTAGGCTACTTCTAGATAAAGATACGCGAGCATTGAACTCGCGACACCACGATAAGGTATTAGACATTATGCGGGAAGCGGTTAGTCTTTGAGTAGCAAAAACACGTGGAGAGGTATAGCAATCACAAAACGATCTTTAGAATTCGTTAAAGAAGGCTCCTTCAAAAAATCAAAACCTAAGCCTTATTAAATTTTAGGCGCGGCTCCTGATTGGAATCTCATGATGGACACGTATGAAAAACATTACAAAATCCCTGAGGATGTTGGTGTTTAGTCATCCATACCGGACTTATTCCTGTATTCTAAACATCTGGGGCGCTTGATACCTGTGAAGCTTACTGTTCCCTGGGAAACAAACAGGGATCACACATTCAAGCTTAATAAGTATTACGAACTGACAAACGAACTGTCCGGGAATAAATTTATAGTTTGTTTATACGCAGTAGAAGTAGGAGCGAGAGGTATAACAGCAAAATCTCTCTATAACCTACTTAAAGACCTTGGCCTTTCTAGAAGTAGCACCGGTTCATTTCTAGCACCGGTATTTCATAGGCGGCATGGGTAGGTTCTTTCCAAATTTGGTTAGGTAGGGAGAGAAGTGTAGAGGATGAAGGCGAACGTTTCTGCGCATAATAAAAGGGCCCCTTAAACCTACTACTGGGTCGCTAGTCCCAGGCACTATTTGCCCTTCTCTCCTTGCAATGCGATGGGCCTGGTACACACTCGGTGAATCCATGGAATGCTAAGAAGCTTCATCGTCGTCTTTATTCACATAATGAAAGATAGTTTCATTATGCGAATGTTAAAGATATAGAGAAAACAATGCAATGCAGTCAAGTCCAGGATTAAAAGTTATTGTTTGAAATAGTAATAGTGAGCTTAATACCATTGTTAGAAATATAAAAAAATATACAGGGTTAATTGTAATTAATGGGTCTCTTGCAACCTCTTACTGGCATCCTTTCTTCATCAATCCCAACGACATTTGTTCTACGACTTTTTACAAATCTTGATAAACAACACAAATAAACGAAATAAAAAAAGTTGCAGCCTTTTACTGATTACTCTGTATTTTGTTTGAAGTACCTAAAAGGTCTTCAGAATGGTGCACTATTAAATGCTTGGTAATTTTTTTTTGATGCTGAGGGGGACACAGTTTTTTTTTGACGCTGGTGTAGAACTTTCAAAACTTTCTGAGTATTCTAGCACAGTAATAGTGAAATGTCCCATATGGTACGCATCTTGATTCTGTGGCAATGATTCTGTAACTATTCATATTTACATATGTCCATGGATGAGAATTCTTATTTACTATGAGATGGGCCATGTGATCTTTTGCCAATGCTCATGGTTTTAAAAAATCAATTAATTAGTCAGTCAATTAATGAATTTGATAACATACACATAGATTGCAGCATAATAATTAGTATTACTAGTGCATGAAAATTTTGCTGCTGCAATTGTAAACATATAAATAAAAAATCAGTAAAGTACCTCTTAAGCAGTTATTGCGCCCTGATTTGTGTATACTATAATACATATTTAAATAAGGATTTTACTTCACTTAAATCTTTGTTACAAATGCGGAAGGATGTCTGTATGTGTGTTAGATAAATCGCGGAAACTTGGAGAGTGGACAAATGACTAGTGAATGTCGTTTCCTCAGTGTTCAATGATTCGTGTAGATTACCTTTTAAAGAGTTTTTGTTAATAACTATTTTTAATATTTTTATAGATAATTATATAAGTATTTATCAATACTAACAAGTTTATAATTTTAATTCAATTGAGTTGGATTTGATATAGATTGGGGTTTACTTTAAATATAAGGGAAGATTATTTATGTAACATAATCACATGGTTTGATGTAAGAAACAAAAAATATAATTACTTTATTAAAATAAAACATTTTTTACGGGTTGAACTCGCTTTTAATTATTTAAATTTTAAATTTAACCCATTGTTTCGATTGCTGGGAAACAAATACTAAAATAGTTGCGTAAAAAACAGTTTTATTTCAATGTGTAGTACTCGTGAAAGCCTTAGAAAATGCTATTACTTTAGTTAATGTAGTTTTTATTGGGGGTAAAGCCATTTTAATCTAATTAACCTAAATAAGCTATGGAACTTTATTTCCTCGATTACAGAAACGTTCGATTCTTTATTCTGTCAAAATATTTCTTATTAAGTACTGGAAGCTAAATGTAGAAAATTGAGTACAGCTTAAGAGCTACTTAAAGACTTTTTAAATTTAGACTCTTCTGTTAAATACAATACAATAAAAGCTGTAAGTAAACAGTAAAGATTTGTTGTTTTAGTAACCGGAAATCTCCTCAAACTTTTCTTTCCTATCTCCTCTCCGTTCCTTTCTGTTCCTCATGGAAAGCACATTATCATTTAAGGCAGATGTTTAAGCAGGACAGGATACGATAAGAAGCAAGGATATCCTTTACAGCAAAGTGAATGACGTCTGTTGGTTCTAATTTATTTTATAAGATGTACTAGGGATAAATACTTCTCTTACTATTTTATTCCTCGTCGTTGATACGTTTCTTAATGCGGATTAAACATGACAATACCAGTACACTACAATAGACACTTTCTTTAATAAAAATATCCTTGTAATGTCCTTAAATCATATTTCAGATATTGTCCTGCCCAGAAGTGGGCAGTGGCGGTTATGTGGTATTCGCGAGATACAGAGCGCCGATATATCTACCCATTTAAATCCAACGATTACCACTTACCCTCTTCGGCTTAATAGAACCTGGCGAGGGTCAATAAACCTATCCAAACAATTCACATTGCAATTCTATTATCCAGTGAAATTAACCTTGCGTGTTACCGAGTCAAGTCACGCGGGAGTTGGTAACTGTTGTCCTTGGATCACATTAGTACGGATATATATTCGAATAACGTTTATTAATTGTAATTCTATCTCGCAATGATTTCCTTACAAGTATACTAAAGTATTTTGATTGTGACCTTGGATTTTATTTATTTTATAATATCTATACAAATAAATAAAATTTTAGCGTCTGTTTTTAAAAATTGAAATAAACGCTTTTAGTAACTGCATACTTTGTATACACGGTACACATATACCAAAATAATATTTTTTACAATTTTGTCTGTCCGTCTGTCTGTTTGTTCACGCTTATCTCTGAAACGGCTGAACCGATTTTAACTTGACTTCCACTTGCAGATAGCTGATGTAAAAAGGAGTAACTCAGGCTACTTTTATTCCATGATTTAATATTTCCTAGCTGCTACATAAGTCAAATACCAAAATAATATTTTTATAGTCTATGTGGACATAGTCACGGGTAACAGTTAGTCTAAAATATTTTTTAACCTAATCGTTTATAACATTCTTATCTTTATGTAATCCTATTATTTTTAATATATTACCTTTTAAACCTGTACTTTTATTTAAATATACTTAACACAACATTTTTATGTGATAAATATTTATAGCAGATATTATAAATTATGTAAAAACAAAAATGATTAAAATGTTTAGTAGAAAAGAGTAATTATTATATAAGGATTTATGCTTAAGTCTATACAAAATGTTAACAAAAAACTCATGTTTCGAATGAACTTGCAATTCTCGGTAAGGACTATAAATAACATTCTAATCGATACTCTTAACACGTATGTGAAAGATGTAAATTTCTTTCCCATGTAAGTTGAATCAAAGGGAATAAGAGAATATAAGAGTTTTCCATTTTATGCAAGCATAAGCTTCCACACAAAGCCATCTCAGTAAGAAAATTTTATCTAGCAAGATATTTTCATCAAAATGAGTTAGGAGATCTATGCGATATTTAAAGGTTTTTTTTTATTACAAGAACTGTTTCAGACATTATATTATATTATACTTTTGTCACAGCAGGCTTCCAAAACATAAATAACGGTTACAAAGTTCAACCAGACTTGGAACAACAATCTGTAGGTCACACAAAGAAACGTCCCGTGTGGGAATCGAACCGCAGTTAGGGTTGGTAGCCGCTACACCAAGAAGTCATTTTTACAATACAGTCACTATTATAGTCCTAAAATTGTTTGGTAGAAAATATATTTTTTCGTACCTTATCTTCCGTACCTTTACATCATACCTTCCGTACCTTTACATTAATAATAAAATCCCACATCTTCCGAAAACTTATGTTATTCTGTATTTCGTGTATAAACTATTAACATAGCAGGTAATTATTACCTCGTAAGTACTTTGCCCCTAACTAAACATCGCCATCTTGTGAAATCCATTATTTGTATGCTCATTACGCATCCGCATAGTTGACTACGGAAAAATATAATCCTTTTGCATTTTTTATACTTTGAAAGAATTTCGCTTAATATTGTAATTAATTAATAAATTATGTAACCAAGGATATCGATTATTTTGTATAGAGCAGTAAAAGTCAAGTTAAAATTAATCATCCCCATACTGGTACATAGTAGCATTAAGGCATAATAAAAATAATTTAATCATTATATTTAGTATTTATTTTTATCATAAACGCAAAATCAAATATCTATTAAGTATTAATGCTAATAATATTCCGTAATAAGTTTTGAATAAACCTTGAGGATATTATACGACATAATAAATAATGTATAAAATACAAAGTCCTTTATATAATGTCTTTTTAAAAAAAAAATATTGTTTTTTTTTTTTTAACTATTCATTGGAAATGATACCTTACATTTGTAAATTGCCTTTAGAATTGCTGGGTTATTACTTGCTTCGCAACTCGATAAATATCAATCTTTCTATCTACATATTAGGTTTAACATAGATTCTAGATAGGTATTCAAATTTTATTGATATACAAGAGGTGTGTTTGTAGGACAGGGTAGCCATGCAATTACTGGCACGTGAGACTAAATAACTATTGTCTCCATTTGAACGTACCACCATTCCAGCAGTGGTTGTAATTTTGCAATTGCGCTTGCGCATGGATACCAAACGGTTCTAAATTGTATATCAGACGATATAGAATATGATATAATAAATATATATATTTTATATATTTTGACATTAATATATAAATAAATAATATTAATATGTAAAAAAAAATCATGTTGTAATTTATTTTGGATACCTAGAACTTAACTAAAATATTAAATATTACATTAAAGAATTCTGATTATAGTATCACCATAATAACATAACCACTATACTTAAAGCTTTTTAGTAATAATAATAATATTATGGTCAATGATTTAGGATTAAAATTTAATATGAGTTTTATAATGTGACATTTATAATATACTCTGTTCATTAATATATTTTTTTGTAATAAATATAATGACATTTAAGTCATTAATCCAATGCATTTAAAAAAGAACAAAAACTATAAGAACCTTTTAATACCTTTTTTTTTAAAACGATATTATTTTTAATTTTGAGCGGTAGCAATCAGGTTCTATTATTCTTTATTAATATCAACCTCCCAAGTAATACTACTTGGTAGGTTGATATTATTAAAGGATAATATAAATAAAATACCAGGGATTACATTACTGCATAATATTATTTTGCTATAGTCTTAAAATAACTTAGTTTATAGGTATATTGCTATAAATCTTTTTCAGGCAATCTGACTACAAAAACAAGTTACCACAGTAAATTATCATTATTCCCCAACAATTGACCAATAATAATTATTTTCTTATGACATTTTATTTAGTTCATTGGCTACATTTTATACCTTACAACACGCGAAATACGATATTTCTAATCTACTTAAACTGCAGCTAACTTTAATGATGATCAAAATCCATCAGTCTTCTTACATCTTATTATTGTATACATTTTGCTCCTTAGATTTTCCGGTAATCGTTTTTCATAGTTGGAAATTTTTTATGTTTTTAAAACTATTCCTTACCGCTTTAGTTTAAGTCCACTTTTAGTGTTTGTTTTCAATTTACGCAACTGTTTTATTAATTAACCCACTACTTTGATAGGACATTTATTTTAGCATGGTATTTGAAAATAAGTACTAAAAAACAAAATTAAAAAAATACAGAAATATTAGAAATATTAACCATTATTTGTATATATGTGTATTATCATTTGTATCTAATTAGGCTGTTATGGCACATGTGGGTTCTCTCTTTATTATTGTACAGCGAATCTTATGCGAATAAATTGCTTATACCTGCTTGTTAAAAATGTTACATCAGAGAATATTGTGTCATACTAGCATATTTCGAATCTTTTACTATCATAATCAAAAAATATCCTATTTTATGGTAGCAGCATTATAATTATATCTATACTATTTTCTATTACATTCCTAAGTTTAGGAATTTTAATGATAATATATTTATAAAAAGTAATTTGATAATAAAATTTCTGATGAAATAAATTAAATTGTTTATTTTATAGAACAGAATAAATAGAGCGTAAATGAATAAAATTACACAATTTTATTTGCATAGATGATAAATCATTAATCTAAATTTTGAGAGAATGTCATAAACACTCACCAGATAAAAAAAAATGTTATTTAGCCAGACTTCTTTAAATAAGCCGCGCACTTACACTTTGTTACAGAAAAATCAACAACTTTACGAAAAAAGATTCTAAAGAGGTTAAGGTTGGTAAATTGGCGCGATATGAAAGTACTCTTTGAGCAACCAACGCGTGACGCGACCGAGTGTTAACTGCCAGATAGCGGTCGAAAGATCGCTCTCTCCAGCGACGTAGGACTAGAAACCTTGAGAGGTGGCAAAGAACGACTAACTTTATAATGTTCGAAAACTTATTTAATAATTTTTTCAACTTTAAACAATGTTATAACCAATTAAAAGTTCTCTGAGCGTAGCTAACATGAAAATTAATGCGACGTCTTACTTTGTTGAGTTAATTATACGTTTTTGTTACCTATAGTTCTTAAATCGTGATGGTTATTTAACTTAAGTGTCAATGATGCAATTCAATTTTTTTTTTTAAATGCTTAGACTATTTTTGTTTTGTTGTCATTACGGCACGGCCTGCGGTACATTACTTTGAGAAAAGATGGTCTTGACATTTTAGTCTAATGTCAAGTGCAATCGAAATTTCATCGTAAAAATTAACAAAGAAAATATACGTACCAGTAGTATTAAATTAAACAAATATTGAATCCATACATGTAATTTGAGTATAAACTATTGATTTTGTATGTATTTTTTTATAGTGCCTTGAAAAGTTTGTCTTGTAATAATAATAATAATATAAAGTATTAAGTATAAAGTTGTATAATCATTTATATTACAAAGATTATCGAGTATTTATATTAAAATTTCAAATGCTTTCAATTCCATAATTTGTTTCGCCGCTTCTATAAACTTGTTAGGTATAGTCCGTGACGTCATAACAAATAAGCCTTTCTTTTATCAAAATTCGAAATACAATGATTACTGTAAAAAAAAAACCAAATCAATTTATATTTTTCTTATTGTTTCTTTTTAATATGAGTTTTCATAATAATCATTTATTTTAATTACTACGAATAAAAAGCCAAAACCTGTATATTTTAAAGATCGTAACATTTTTAAACTTGTTGTAATAACGAGTTCAGAGATAAGCAATAGAATACTTTTAGTTGATACCAACTTCGAGAAAATATTTTTTATAAGCACAATATCCTAAACAATATACCTACCTACAGTATACAATAACTGTGGTGATATAATATCTTGATTAAACCATAGTGACAAAACAATATAGTAATCAAAATATTACAAATTGGTTTCGTATATCGGGTTACAAACGAATTTATTTTTTACGAATATATTTTTCTATTGTCCTATCACAATATTATATTTAATTGAGTAACATAATCTCAGTTAATATGAATATCTTACGGATCTCTACAACAAACAAATGTAGGAGTTTCTCAGACCCGTGTATATTATATAATTATTTTTTCACAACCGATTGAGTTTTGACATTATTAAGTAGGTTCGAATTGCTTCCGTGCTGAATTCTTTGACATATAACGCAAAAAATATATATAATCATATTTTTATTTCTTATGTGGTAATGTATTGATTTTTTTTTGATGACGGTATTATAAGAATCTGGAAGATAATCAATATTTTGGGACTTCAATCATGATGAGTTAAATAAATTAAAATAAAGTTCAGTATAATTAGTACATTGAACCCATCATGTCATTTTAGTTTAGGACCTGTGGCCGTATATTTATTATTATATTAAGATCCTGAAATAATAATTAATGTTAATTATAAATTTATTTCCTATCGCAATGTACAGAGGGTGCTAGTAAAGCTTTGCCTGATGATGTATAGAGGTCGTTTGTTGCGCTCTGACTAGCAGCTAATTGAAAATACTATCACCAGGTGGCACTAGGTGCTGCATGAAATCTACTTGGCATATTAATTTTTATAAATGACGTTAGATGGCAGCAGTCCTATAAATCTGGGAAATACTTATCATGAGGCGAAGTTTGATGTAGCTACGTAATGTATGCCTGTGGCATGGCGCTACTGGAACTTAGAAGTGAATTTAAAGTAATCAATTATATCTTTTAGATGGTAGAACCTTGATCTCGCCATTTGACTTTCAAGTGATGGGCCTTTACCATAAAAAAATATTAATTATATTTTTCTAATATATTAGGCATATCAAGGATATATTAGGTTTTTTGTATTTAAACTTCGTGGACCATGATGACTAATTGAAATAAAAAAGTACCTGGCCTTCTTAATGTAACTCGTTTTCGTCGTAGAAATATAGACGTCACGATAAAGATTACTAAGTATATTTTATACTTTAAAATTCTGGATATCAAGCGATACCAAATGCCTGAAATGCCTTGGATTCGGAATGGCTCATTGAGTAAGTTTTGACAAAAGGATCGTGTTAGCTAGGGAAAATGAAACTAGATAAACCAGTCTACCGATTTTTAGGCTTGGAAGCTGGTTATGGTCACCATAAAAGACAAAAGCTACAATTTAGAAAATTAATGGCATAAATTTAATAAACTGCAGAAAAACCAACAATAAAATATTAAAGCAGTGATCGCTAGCATAGAATATGTCTTGCTCTTAAAAAAATATAGGCGTTTTCGAAAATGCGACAATAAGTTGATTTTCAGTTTCTATATTGTACTTATTGAAGTATAAGTGAGCAAATTTTACTAATATATTGACGAAGATCTTCTTCTTTGGCAAAGTGAATATCATCTAAAAAATTCTACGACCTCATGATAAACAGCTATATAGTGCCTAAGTTTCCAATTTGAAGCGGGAGGAAGATTATATCTATGATGACCAAACTGTTAAGCTCAAAGGCAGAGTTGTTTGTTTGACACTTTGCTACAGTTCACTGATTTATTATTTAGAAGCGGTTCCAGTTTTTAATATTTAATCTATATCTATTAAAATGACTTTATAAGCTATCTTCAAAATCAGAAAAAGCGGCTAAGGTAATCCGGTTAGGATATGCGAAAAGTGCGAGGCTATAGATTCCTATAAGTCGTTTAAAACAGAAGGTAGAGAGTACAAAATTGCTTCTATTCGGGTCTATTCCAGGGTATTGATAGTAGATCAGGTTACATTTGTCCAATCCTTCGTACACATGATATTTTAGTGATCTGGCATCAGTTTCTTTAGGGTCTCCAAATAAAGAGACTAGATTGGACATAAATTTAAGTTAACACATTGTAAGCAAAGCAAAGGACCCTCATTTGACTAGATATCTCAGCATTCTATGACAAAATAAAAAATTCCGTAATGCAAAAATGAGGCTACTATTAAAATTTGGCTCCCAATAAGCCCATAGGTTTCCCTCATCGATATCAGAAACAACTGTAGACTGGCATGCATTAGCTTTATATGAAAAAGCAAAAGTTTTATACGAAAAATGGTTGGTTGCTTTTTTAAAGAGGCAGAGAATTAGTAAAAGCAACAGTTTCTTTATAGAGGCAAGCCAAATGTTGGAAATGATCTGAGGTAAGGGTAATAATTGGTTTCGAGTAGATACAACTTGAACTCATTAGGTAAACTAATTAATGACTATTTTTCAGTGACACTGATTTTAAAGCAAAAGTTAGCACACGTTTGCTATGTACGACGAACGAAATAAAACTCCACAATATTTGGTAAACACTCTGAATAAATCTTAAAGTGGGTCGGCAGCGATCGCTTAATACACACGGTTATCAACCTTTAAAAGTTCGGAAACCTTAGGCCTGAGATTGTAAATTGAACGGGTAGCGCTCTTGAATAAATGACCATGGTATTTATATAAGCAGCACTACTCCATGGTAGGATACAATAACAGCATATTCTTTGAAAATAACTATAATAATCTAACTTGGCAGTAGTCTCATTGGTGAGTAATCTTATTGTTTAAAACCCAATTAATATTACTAGACAATCCATCGACAACGAGTCCTAGAAAAATGTGGATTTCACCACATTCATCAATTTCTCATTTAAAAGTACGTTAGTTTGCACCTGTTTAACATTTGAACTTAAAAATCTTAAAAGTTTAGTCTTTTTATTATTTAGCAACAGGTTGTTAAAATTAAACCAATACACTGTTCTAGAAAGAGCCTTGCTTACATCTGGTCCCGTTTGGTATTACCTGGTCCCGTTTTACTTTAGATATTAAAGAAGTACCATCATCTACCAATAACATCTCATTATGTTTGTCTACTATATCTTTATATTTGTATAAGTAGACTGATCATCTATAAAAGCAAGAAAAAAAAAGAGGCTTAAGGAACCCCCATATCAATAGGTGACCCAGCGAATCTATTTTTATTCACCTCTACCATCTCAATTCTATTAGACAAGTAAGAAATCAAGAGTTCTTAAAGGTATAGTGGTATAATTTCCAGAAAAATATTTCATGCTGCACACAATCAAATGCCTTAGATAGATCACAGAATATTCTCGGGCATCCCGTAGCTTCACATCCCAGGCCTCAAATAAAAATTTTGTAAGAATAAGGCCGGAGCAGATCAGTTCAGACGTTCAATTATTGAAGGTGGAAAATTTTAAATCTTAATACTATAAACGTAAACATGAATTTGTTGGCTACGCTTACGCTTACTATTTATTATACTTTTCATCTTATCTACTCAGCCAATTATCGTGTTCGTAAGGGCACTCATTGCCATGGCTACAAAAAAGGACATCGGGTAGTTTGCATCACAAAAAAGTACTGCTCCAAAAAATAGAATTACAACTTTTAGACAGCCGTGTGACATAACACGATAAAATAAATATTTTTTTTTTGTATGTCTATACTGTTAGCCCTGTTGGCTATTACAGCGTCACCGGGGGAGCGGGTGGGTCAGGAGACCCACCCTTAAAAAGGGGGGGCCAGATGGGCCCCCATGGGGAACGACGTCCCGAGGGCGTCTCAGATTGAGACACGGACCTCGGCTCGGGGCGTCGTTAGTCAGGAGAGAAGCTAAGGAAATTTCGACACTAGCGTCCTCCGACGGCAGAACGCCGGAGCAACGGAAAAAAAAAAATATAAAATGTAGAACAATATAAAACAATGATAGCAATCGTAAAATTGAATTTTGCTCTTAAAATATTAAAGGCGTTTTCGAACAATGTGTTAGAATAATACGTACTACAAATGTAATACAATTTGCTCTTAAAAAATTAAAGGCGTTTTCGAACAATGTGTTAGAATAATATGTACCGAAAATGTAATACAATAAGCCATTATTATATATTATATCTCATCAATATCTTGAGTGTTTATGAAAAATGATCCCTAAAATATGCCATGCTCCCAAAACTCATTATGCCGTCATTATTTTACGTGACTTCTCCTTTTGTTTCGTACGTGCCTGTCTGAGTAAACTTGAAAATGTTTACGTGCTTTTGTCAATATTTATTTTAAGATTACTTGTTTTCATGTTTGCTGATGCAGATTTTATACTAAATCAATCTATCTTATATTAAAAATATGATTATTTGCTTGATTCATTTTCTTGGATTCTTACTCTGTCACGCCTAAACTTTTCATACGATCGTCATAAAATATTGCCTACACGTTAGGAGGGGAGACCGATAAGGACAAAATGCTTTTTATTTCGAAAATGAATAATGCTAGGAGATAGAAAATATTTTTCTACAGCCCTCTGAAATAACTATGTTAAGTCGATGTTAGAATAACTTGTTTTTTTATGTCTATAGAGCAATAATTGTAATATGTATTTAAATTTTAAATATATCTATGCAATAAGTAATGTGTTAATGTTATTCTATTTGTCTTATCTACGATAACTTTTATATACTTAGAACCTAAATAAGGTAAATATAATTTTTAGTTTACAATAATTTTTAATTGCTCTTGATATGTAATGATTAAATTCTTATTATTAATGTGATTGTATAGGTCTTGTTGCTTCATGTATTTTTCGAAGAAACTATAATATTCTGTACTGGAATTTCCAGACTAATTTATACTATTATGAGGAGAACCCGATATTTATAAATAAGATTTGTTTTTTTTTCGCATCCGGGTTGTCTTCAAACTAAATCGAATTAACGTAAAGCGAAAACTTGTTTTTAAAATGATTCTGTTTGTTGCGCTACACTAAGTTTAAAAACAATTTCGATTAGGAATATGGTCATTTTATTGTTAGTTTTATACGTAAAGGAATAAAATTTATAAATAGTAATCTATGTACAAATTTGAGAATTTCTAGTTGAAGAAGCGCGTAACCGCTTTTATCTAATTCAAAGACACGTACAGAATCCTTAATTTAGCACGCTAGTTGTTGTTACCTTAAAGTTGTCTTATGAACACCACATAACGTACTTAACTTTTGTTTTCGAGCTTTAGAACAGTCCAGTCAACGAAACAGATACAAGTTAAAAAGGAATATGTAAATCATTAAGAAACAGAAACAAAACAGAAAAAGGAATATGTAAATCGTTAAGAAACAGAAACAAAACAGAAAAAGGAATATTTAAATCATTAAAAAACAGAAACAAAACAGAAAAAGGAACATGTAAATCATTAAGAAACAGAAACAAAACAGAAAAAGGAATATGTAAATCATTAAGAAACAGAAAAATGCAAGACGTATAAACTTAAAAAGCTTTTTTTCATCAGGTTTTTTAGCTATAACACTATACGAGTGGAGTTGGGATATAATAATAATGAAAAGCAGATCCTATAATATGTGAACAATTTAAAATATTTAATGCCCATTAACGTAAAAAGATATCTCGAAGACATGCATGTAACGAGAATCATATTCTATTTGTTGAAATAAATGCTTATAATGTGAATACCTATATATTGATTACTAGTTGTTGCCTTCCAATCCTCATATCCTACTCAAACTGCTTTGTTTCAAATTGTAAACAAAGCAGTGATATTACATTTGCCATATTTTTGTAAACGACAAATTCAATACTTTGCTATTTTATTAAAAGTCGACCTAAAAGTGATTGTGAGGATCTTAGTATGAACTTATATGGCCTTATTGTCCTTTATAAATTACAAAGATAAATTTAAACATAACTGACTAGTGGTACCACCTGTGAGATATTTATGTACATTCATAAAACATTAAACTATCTTTGTATTAAGAAACACTACTTCGTTAATTGTGACAACTCTTTAGCAATTAAAAATACACGTATTTGAATGTGTCATTAAAAATTATTTATAATAACTTTTCTTAAGGTTATTCTTTGTTTTCCGACGTGTTGACACAATGGGATAAAGTATTGAAGGTAAATTGCGATTATAATTTCCGTTAATGATTTTAAATGGTGATGCTCGTTAGTGATCGCTTAATTAAAATACCCATAATATCAAAGAGATTTTGTAAAATAAAACTTATAATAAATTAGTTACGTTTCCGCATTGGTGACGGAACCACGAACCAAGTAGATCTCAGTAGTACGATAAAAAAAAATAAAAAAAAACTGTGCTTAACTAAACCGTTTAAAAAAATGACAATTTAATTCCATGCACGTCAACAAAGCATTGATTTCATAATTGTTCCATTTTGGGACAATCACGTAACAATTAATTATATGTTTATAATCTATGTATGTAGTTGTATTTACATATACCAAATGAAAGATTAGGTGTTGCATGGATTAAAAATGTGGCCAGAAAGGAGAATTCATAATTCGCTTGTTAAAGTTAAAATATCTGGAAGTAAGGGTGATTACTTTAAAAATATGTGTCGGAATAATGCTATTATTTTCACAGGACATAAAAAAATATTGATCAACAAAAATTTTATTGTCCACAAATTAACAACAAAATGTAGGTAACATTTAAGCTGCTAATTTTTATTCATATAATTATAATAAATATCACATATTTTCTATAAATATATTTTATTAATTTTTTAAATGTTATTCAAACTAGAAAAAGTAATAACAACATGAATATGCTAACAATTCACAATGATTTTATAACAACTTAGAAACGATTTTTTTTTATATACAAAATTTCAAATAATGTAGTAATTAATGAACAAAGGATTTAGGACAGTAATATGCGCGTGCGCGAGGCATTAATGAGTTTTTAAATTATATGCAGATTCTAAGTGATTTTTTTGTACACACTTAATTCTTTTGGGAGCCGATAGCCCATAGTCCATTTGGATATTAAAAAAAAATAAAAAAACTTTAGCTTGCTTAAAAAATCGTTGGTCATTGATTTTAATTATTAGTAAATATTAAGAAAGACAAAAAAATATTGAGTCAAAGAAATAGGATAACGTCTCAATGGTTAAGTTTCATCAGTAACCATTTCATAATACGATGACTATGCGGTGTGCATTTAGACTGCCATTACTAAATCCATGTTGAAATTACGTCCAGATAAATAAAGTTCATAAAACTTGGGAAACCCGCGAAATGAAGTTACGAGGTTTATATATGATCTTGGATAATCAATAATTATGATCTGCTATTTAATTATGAACCATTTGTTATGATGATAAATAAGATTTTACTTTAGTCAGCGTGAAGGCGAGCAGCCTTTGCAGACTGCGCAAGTACCAAGTTCAGTGTTAAGCGAGCGTGCGGCGCGCGCGCAGTCGGTAATTTTATTATTAATAATTTTTAATATTTGCGTTGTGTTGTGTTCGTTTCGTTTAAAAAAGTATTGATATATGAGTTTAGTGTAAATTTTAAATATAAATAATGTAAGTATAAATATATTATTTTGTTATAAAATAAAAGTGATTGACTAAATTGTTTATTAAAATTAAAATGTTGTGTACCTTCCATGAAATTCGAGGCTAACAGAAATTTGTAGGAGGATCGAGCTGATTCACGTAATTAACAATAAGATTTGCGTGCTGAGGTCAGATAGACCTTCATTGCTATAGTTATTTCATAGTAAGGATGAGCAGATTACCTTTTCAACCTCGTATTTACTTAGCGGAAACAATTTTCTGCTGTTTTTTTCTATATTGTAAGCAAATAAAACATAATATATAAGAAAATGATATGGCTTTAATATGTCAACGATTTTCATTTTTTTTTTTCATTTTTATTCTAATTTACAGTAAAAATAATAACACCTATAAAATAAAAAAAATCTAGTAATTTTCGATTAGTTTTAATTAATTCAGTAATCAAAAAAAACAAACAAATAGGTAAGTTTTATTACAACGCGAAGTCATACCTAGTGAACATTCCAACTTAAAGTTTAATTAAAACCAGTTTATAATTATTGATAAACTGTAGTGTTATTTACGCGGTTATTTGATGTTTTACTCATTTTTAAGGCTCAATTTCAAAATTTTATACTGCTTAAGTTATTTTGTAAATCGTGATGGAAAATAAAACGTTATTGATAATTACCAAAATGTTATTTATATTCTAATTATATTCTAATTGTCTAATTTAATTACCTCGATTATACAATTGTATAGAGTAATTAGGAATTATTTACCAAGAAATTAACCCACAGGCCATAATTTTTTCAAAGTACTTTTAAGGTAATCATAGTTTTTGTGATGTCGATTTATTTTTATTTTTTTGATATTTTATATTATAAAATCAAATTGCTTTTATAATTGAATATATTTCTTAGGTATCCCCCTTAAGAAGCTGTCTATAAATCATCTATAATAATATTTAAAAAATAAATTTATTATTGAAGAAAAAGGGGAAGCCCGGCCGTGGACATAACTATTTTTTTATGTATAAAAATTTTAGTTATAGATAAGTATAGTATAGCAAGTGGTGGTCAGTGTGTATGAAGTAGTTAAAATAAAAGTATTATTTCAACATCCAAATTTGTTACTAAATAAGATCAATTTAGGTTAAGGTCTTAGATAATCTTGTGGAAATTACATTGTCAGTTGGAGTCAGAGCGTAACCACAATCACTACTATACGTAAAAGTTATCATATATTTGTAGGAACATAAGATATTCAATGAGCTCTAGAAGCTCTCGAAGTTATAAGTCTCCAATTTTGCTTGAGAGTTGATTTTAAAATATTTATACTCCTAAACATACAGTTAAACATTATTTTATTTGGTCTGCTTTAAACGCTTCTTGACAACTAGTATTAAATAAATCTGATTTTTTTTTGCTATATTTCCTAAGTGCCGATAATTCATATTGTTTATCTTGTAAGCGTTATAAAAAGTAGTAATTAACCTTTACACAGCTTGGTAACAAATAAGGTGTTTCCAGTAATTCTGTATAACACAAGGTCGTTCAGAAGAGTAGTTCAGAGATACTAATTAATCCCGGGTTTGTTATTCTTTTATAGCAAACTTGTTTGAGGATCACAAACAAATGTTGTCCTTTGAACGAACGAAGAAAAAGGTTCTACCTTTTTCTTTTTTTTACTATCGTTCTCGTTGCCTTTATTGCCTTACGATAAAAGCTGTCACACAAACAAGTCCTTCAGCTTTTTAATAATATTTATTAGTTACTAAACACTAAACATAATTCAATAAAATGGGCAATAGACTAAAAAACTAAAATAAAACGTGTATTCAGTGCATGCATGCATGACTTGCATGTATGTAAACAAATCATTGAAAACTTATCATCTTTATAAATAAATTATTTGAATTTTTAGATGTTTTTAGTTATACTGAAATTTTGACGTTGAAAAAATAGTACTCATTAATAAAGTACTAATATTTTTTCTATCAATTGCATGATTCCGAATAACAAGCTTTAGTAATATAAAAATGAAATCTTTTACTAATAAAAGAAGGGAAAGGGGATTTGTTTTACTAAGAATTTAAGGCGTGTATAGCCGCGGGCAAAAGCTAGTTTATTAATAAAACAAAGAAATGCTGCAAAATAATCAATATAATATTTATTAATATTAAAATCATTAATATAAAAGAATATTATATCCACGAGGTTGTCATAGGAAAGGGCTGAAGTGGAAATCAATCTACACAATTTATCTGAATTGTAGCGGTAATCCGACCAACTCGAATTTCAGTTGTAATATGCTAAAAATATTGTGATAAGATAACTCAAATTTACTGAAAAACTGAAAACCTAGTCTTGATAAGCAAAAATCATATATATAATAATTATAGAACTGTCTTATTTATTGACGTTCGTGTAAGTAATAAATGTTTGTACTTACTTAATTGCGGATATAAGTACAGTAGAGCGGGGAATCACATTACAAACACGTATTTATAACTATCAAAGCAATTACAACAGTAAAAACTTTTTTAATATAAAAATACGTAAATGAAATAGCAAAAGGATAATATATTCACACCTATAATTAACTCGTGAAGGTTCTTTAAAAACCTTCGTCTGTAAGGAATATAAAAATTAAAAAAAAACAGGACACCTACTTCCTTTTTAATACTTGTGACGTCATAGAATATTAATTTACAGTTTAGTATTATTAAAAGGAAAAGGAAATGAATAACATAAAGAAAGCATAAACAAAACGATTTGTGTTGTGCGTAAAATCAAGTACATACTGAAACTAGCTCAACTAGATCGAGCGAGAATAGATCGACTAGCTTTTAATGAACTTAATCAGTATTGAATTGAACAATTGACTAAGTAAAATGATTGTATCATATAAACATAAATATACTTATAGAATATCCAATAGGAAGACGTGATAATGATTTTGTGTTTTTCATTAAGTCTTGAATAAAATACTATGGTTGAAGTATTATGTGCATACCACTTACAAAGCACCATGCAAACATGAGACAACAAAGTAAATACTTAATAAATCAACACATTGATATAATCGTCATGGAGTATTTTGATATATATTATTCTTCGGAATTTAGACATACATATTGGTTAGGCAAGATCTTATATTTTTTCGGTACAAAATATAAGATGCATTCTTTCTTCGAGTCATTCCAGTTTGAGATCAATTATTATCACGATGTTGACTTAATTAAATCAGAAATATAATGCTATACCGACATTTCAATATATATTTCATAACTTGTTATTAAATTTGTATACATAAGTAAATGTGAAATTAATAAAAAAGGTATTATATATTTTTTTAAATGTATATAACAATCAAAAAATGAAAAAAAAAATGATCCTAAAATAGCAATGTTTTGATTTTGCATTCAGTTAACTAATCTAAATGTACTAATTTTAATGATTCTGTTATTATATATATTTTTTTTGTTTAAGTACTTTATTTTAGCCAATAGCCTTCCTAATAGTATTCCTTACTCGTTGAAATTTAAGAGTGTTCCGTATTCTAATAATATAAATCTATTTTTTTTCTTTTATGTGAATTTTTTATCATTAAGTTTATGTTTTTATGCGATTTGAACAAGCTATAAGACCCTTTTGTAATTTTTTTTTTGGTTGTTAAACTTCTCTGCTGTCCAAATCTTGCTTTCACTATGATCAATCAATAGAAACCTAGAAATCTATTTCTAGAGAAATTCATTTTTCATAAAATGTAATATAGTTTATTATCAACAATCCCGTTAAAACATAAATATTTCATTTGACTTCGGTAGTAAATAATTTAAACGCAAAATCTTTGCAACATTAGTTGAATATTTTTATTATAAATATTATAACTATTCAAAACTAGTTTAGGAAAAAAAAATGAGTCACAAATAGCAAATCATTGGGAAATAAACCATTATCAAAACCGTAAATAAAACAATTAATATGTAAGTTATTTAATAATAATATTATAGGTTACATATATTTTAAAAATATATTTTTTTAAGTAAAATAACTGAAGGTTGACAAGTTGACGTCGTAAAAAAAATCTTTTGTATGTTTTGGTACTTCGAATCTACTTGCGCCAACTCGTCTATTGTTTGATCATTTTGTAATTACTATACAACTGATGAAAGGTAATTGTTAATACCTCGTTACTGACTACCGCATTGCGTTGCTAAATTAAGTAAATATATCAGAGATATTTGTAACAGTTATATAATATTATACCGTAATACGTAGGTATATTTGGGATAGTGATGCACTTGGAGTCGACACATGTTTTATGGTTATATTAAAGCTAAACAAACCCCCTTTACATATATTTTTGAACATGTTAAAGACTACATTCCGCTTACCATAAGGTGGAATGTGGTCAAGCATTGCCCTAGATAAATATTAAAAAAAAAAAATATATTAATAATATTATTTTCCTTTTACAATATAACAAATTAGCAACGGAACTCAACAAGGCTCTTCCATCTAGGGAAAAATATGTTAATTCTGGAAAACAGTATGTATGTATTTATTATTGTTTATAGTATTAATTGTAATATATTAAACAAATAGCATATATTATATTCGGTGTATCAAGTTAGTCTTGATTTTAAATATAATATTATTGTCTATAATTAAATCTTATTTATGAACCTAAATAAGGTAATATATATGAATAAAAAAAATCACATCAAATATAAAAAAATAGTTAATCAAGGTTCATTGGCCTTCATTCCCAGATATGTAGGTGTTTGTGTTCCGAACATGAAACCTAAAAAAGCATCAATTTTCTTTAAAATCCACTGCTCCCAAAAAAAAAAATCTTTCGTGATAAACAATCACCACTCTTAACAATTTAAACTTACTGTTAAACGTTGTTTCAATAAATAGTAAAACATATTGCCTTTTAATGTAATAGTGTATATATGTATATAATCTAATCGCAAATCTCTCAATGACGTCAGTCCTCTGTAGTCGTGCCTTTTTGTGGCCAGACCTATATTATGTGTGTTCTTCAAAATTCGAAGAAAAACGTAAATAGTACCGTGCTATGATCATAAGCGTTTTAAGACTTGTGCTTTCGACAAGATAAATTGCCAAAAAATTGCCTGACATAAAATCCAGTAATTTGGGATGACTAATGGTGTAAATCTCTCCAAGATAAAAAGGCTGAAAACATTCTTGATTCACCTTTGAATAAAACTACAGGCTTGATAAAATTATAATAATAGTTAAAAAAATTTAATAATCCATACAAACACTGTCTCTACTTCCTGTGTGACGTCATGCAGCCCTTATAAGATTATGCGAAGGAGAAGAACAAGTTTTTCAAGGGCTGTGTTACCTTTATAAATTTTATCAATATAATATGAAGATGATTAATATTATTTTTTGGATTTGTAGGTATATACTGGATTTAAGTGTTCTTGTGTTTAAAAATACAGTTTTATGTTTTAAAATCTTAGTAATGTTAAACCGCGTCTACGTCATAAAAATGATACAAGTGATAATTTTAGATCAATTGGCACTTATTAGTAAGTTTTGTATAAGTACCTTACGACACAATATTTGTTAGATTATGGCGTCTTCATTTAATAAAATTCACTTGTTGTACAATATTATTGTATAAGAAATATATATAATCTGTCAATGATTTACGTTACCAAATAAAAAAAACTGAAACATTTTTTTAATAGTCTGTTTATTTTAACCATAGAGTTATTATACATAAAAAACGAGAGCCATAGGTAGGTCTGTGCCAGTGTCTAACAAATAATAAAAAAGGGAAGATGAGACACTTATACTTATCTTTGTCTAATCACACATGCAAAAAGAGAGAGAGATTTGCGTCATTTGCTTTCCTTTTTTTTCAATGGACCCGTTTAGGCTGGCTTCCCTATGAACACAGTTTGTAGTGAAATAGGTTCTGAATTAATAAATAAACTTTACTCTATGATTTAAACATAAAAAATTATAAACAATTATTTTTGGAATTTCTCCTGGCTGACTAAAAAAATCTGGGTTTTACGATTTCGATAGAAATATAGAGCTCCTTAAAATTATGTCACAAGACTTTCTTATCGAATTCTGTAAAATTAGTATAACTTTAAGGATATCGTAGCCTGAAATTATTGTAATATTACTTATAGAGATTGTAGTTGGCTTGCAGTAATTAAACTTGATAAAAAATCATTGACGTTTTATGATTATTTATTAAAACTATTATAGATAATCAATTATAAAAGATTAAGATAAATATAAAACAAATCGTCTTCTTAATAAATATTCATTTTATCAACAATATTTTTAAATGTTTGTTTAAACGGAGTTCGAAAGCAAAAACAGTATTTATAATTAAAGAAACATTTTTGATTTACTGATCATATTCAAATATTCTGGGATTAAATGCTTTCAATTCAGAGTAATGTTTTTTTCAGACATATCTCATAAAATATCCCAAAAACAAAATTAGCAAATATTCAACACGTATATGAGTAAGACGGCTATATATTTCCATAACTCTGATTTGAATCGACTGTTAAAATAAACCTGAACTCGGTAAACACAATATGTTTTTTTTAATAAATTATACTAGTTTATATAAATATGTTCGTTTAATATCACATTTGTATTATTACCAATAATGTTAAAATTTTACTTAAATGACATTTAAGTAGTACTTAAAAATAATTGGTGCAATAGATATTATAAATGTAGATAGATAGAAATAGATTCGTTTTATAAATCTAAATAATGCCATAATTGTTAATTATATATGACATTAAAAATCAATTATAACAACCTTTTTTCTAAATTTGTAAATGTTGTTAGTATTTTGTAAAATTATAATATTATGAATGTACAATGATGATGACTAGATTTTAGTCGAGGCCATCTGTACGGTGATGACTCCAAGTAATACCCCATAATCATGCGTAGATAAGCTTTTTTCAACACAAGCTGCTGCTATCGACCTTGTCTGTTATTTTTGTTTTAATTTCGATATTATATGTAATTATTCTGTCTTGTAGTGCTTTTCGTAGTTTTCGGCATGGTTAAACTGAGCTGGACTATTCCTTGAGACTTAAACAGGACTATTATAGTAATACCAACACACTAAATATACCCGCAAAATGCAAAATATAGAGCAATTAATAGAAAGCTGCCCACTTAGATCTAAGACACACATATAGGTACAACATAATCTTACACACTACACTATTTAAATAAAACTTTACTAGCTGAAAAACCTATTAAAACCCGAATACTGACTCCGTCCACCCATTACCACTGCTTGGGACAGACGCAAACATAAAAAAAAAGAAAAAATGCTAAAACTAGTTCTAGACGAGATTAGTAGATCCATCACGTACGATTACGATTTATTGTTATTATATTGTAATTACATATTAAATGGGCGATACGCTTGTAAGTAAGAATACAATCAAGAATATACCATAGTTTGAATTTAAATAGAGACTAAAGATATCAAAATGTGTAGTGTAATAAAAACAATACATACATTGCAAGAAAAATATCATTTCATGATTCAAACACAATTCTAGAATTTTTTTAAATTTATCTCTTACTGTCTTTTGTTCTTACTATAAGTAGTCATAAAAGTAAATATTACGTAATACAAAACTGGCCTTACTTAGTCAACCAGCTATTTATCTTTTAGTTAGTAAACTTATTTAATGCTTAGTTATGATATTTATATTTGTACTTGTACATATCCTGCTAATATACTAACTGTGGCCAGCGACGTCTGTTAAGATTATTGGTATGACAAATGACATTTGATTAAAATAAAAACGAAATTGTCAACTTTCGCTTTGCAGCTCGGTTTTTTTATACAAAAATATTTCAAATTAATAAATAATTTCAATGACATATAATTGAAAAACGAAAACTACTAATACACCTATTCTTAGACTTATCGTTTTTTTGAAATTTAAATATTTAAAATTAACCTAAGCAACTAACAAAGCTAGAGAACATATATACATATATACTAACTTTATATATAAATATAAATATATAAAGTTAGTCTAATTTGTCATAGTTAGGTATGCAATTTTAAGCTTTTGTAAGTTGGTAGAGCCCAGCTTTAGCAATTTATATTATCTAGAAAGCCTCGATCGTAGTAGTACCCTCCAACAGCATATCAGATCTGCGTAAAGTAGCTATTATAGATAAGTTTCGTACGATTCGAAACACCCACCCTTCCCATCCATTTCTCAGTCTCCTTAATTTCTCTCCAAATTTAAAGGGTGGAAACGCATTTACGGCGACACCATTTATCATCAGGTGAACTGTCGCTTTTTTGTCCCGACACAAACATAGTAAGATAAATAAACGAATTTTAAAATGCTGAATGTGATTATTGTATACATGTTCATGCTGTAGAAAGAAATATATTAGTTTGATTATATGAACGATATGATATATATACACATATCGTTATGTATATATCGTTATGTATATATATATATATATATATATATATATATATATATATATATATATATATATATGTATATGTATATACATATATATATATATATATATATATATATATATATATATATATATCATATCGTTGATATTTAATAATAATATTTAATAATAATAATATCAGGACAAATTACACATTGATCTAACTCCTAAGTAAGCAAATTATTTGCTTGTGTTAAGGGTGTTAGACAACGATACAAATACATAGAAATACACATATAAATACTGAGAATATATATAATAAACGACCAAACCCAGAAACACAGACATCTATGCTCATCACATAAATGCCTGTCTCCGCCGGGAATCGAACCCGAGCCCCATTGCGCCGTGACACGTTAGGCGTCTGCGCTAACCACTCGACCAACGGGGCGGTCAGTCATATAGTCATTATTTTATCAATTTACAATCTGATTTTCAATCTTTTTTAAAGATCACCAATCTTACAACTATGATTAACAGTTGTCATGATTGTAATATAACAAAAAGTAATTGACAATATGTATTACATAATACATGCTATGAATTTTTGGTTATAAATATATCCCTTGTCCGTTCTCCAAAAAATAGCAGTTATTTAATACATCCAAGGAGGTAATATTTTTTTACGCATACCAAATAATAATTAATTTATTTAGACTTTTTTTTAGACAATGAATTATTTATATTTTTTTATTAATTTTAAATGTTATGAATAAATTAAGGATGAAAAAGGTCATTTTTAAAAGTCTAGTAATGCAAAGTAGTCTGTATGTCATGTGTCATCCCTGACAATTCAATGATTACATAAATTAATGTAAAAACACTAATGGTTGCTTTATTTCAATGTATTTATCTCATATCTGGCTAAAAAATTTAAAATATTAATTAAACTGATAAATTTCTTCAAAGATAGGGATTTGTTGCCTATCAAATCAGGAGTTAACATTTTTAAAAATCTTTCCATCTTGAAATTACTGCATAACATTCAGTTTCCCTTTGATATGACTAAAACCGCATAGGTGATTTCGATTATAGTGAAAAATAACAAAAAAAAAACATTTATTTTCTTTTAAAATCGTCACATTTATTTATCGATTTATTGAAGTTGTCTTTTGCTCATCAATTTGCTAAATAAAAATATATTAAACAACTTACAATAATGTAGCTTAGGCAATAACTGCACGGTATTTATTAAATATATACCAATTATATTCATTGCTGGATTTTGATTGATCAAGGTTTTTTATGTAAGTTACAATCTTGCTATTGTTTCTATATTTAAATCTTAAAAAAATGGATAAATGGATTCTAAATGAATTTTAATGAACTTAATGTTTTGGTATTTTTTTTTATACCGGACATCATATTATATGTTGACGTAATATTACCTATATTACGATTAATATCGTATCGTATTAACCTAGAACCTTTTATTTTTTATAAAATCGGGTTCGATTCCCGGCGGAGACAGGCATTTATGTGATGAGCATAGATCTCTGTGTTTCTGGGTTTGGTCGTTTATTAAATATATTTTCAGTATTTATATGTGTATTTCTATGTATTTGTGTCGTTGTGTAACAACCTTAACACAAGCAAATAATTTGCTTACTTAGGGGTTAGATCAATGTGTGTAATTTGTCCTGTAATAAAAAAAAAAATACCCAATATTTTTGTTTGTTAACATTAGTTTATATTTTACGGATTAATTTTAATAAAGCTGAAGGAATTAAAAAATATATATGTTTTTGTGAAGATATTTAAAATATATCTCTTTTTTATACATAAAGCTAAAAATTTACTTCATATGTATCTGTATTATTTATTGATGTTCTTTATAATTACATACAGTATAGGTGTATGGGGTTTGTTAGGATCTCTCTTTGCCACACAAAAATAAGTAATGTCAGAATATGAAAAGAGATAATATAGAAAAGATTAGATTTTATCCGTAGTTATCCTACTTTAATGACAATTTAAATATGTTTTGTATGATTTTATTTATAATTAAGAAATTATTATTAAATACCTAAGATAGCATGAGTAATAGATATAGAATCTATAGAAATCAATCACCAATCAATCATTCAATCATCATCAATCTTTGATTTTTATCAGAAAGACGCCATTTATATGTATTTTTTTTTAGTATTTTTTTTGTATTGAAAATATTGAAATTATATGACTTATATATAACCTATATGAATTTACTCTCGGAACGGAACAACCGATTAAGAAATCGCAACACAACACGCAACACAAATCAAATATGTATTTTACCTTACTTAGTTCTAAGATGCGACATAGTTTACCAAATGACTCACGAACTAAATCTTCAAACTGGTCGCCCTTAACACTGATATCTGTGTTTTTCTAAGAATCTTTTTTTTCAATGACAACATTTCAGAGAATTTATTCTTATACTGGAAAGGTATTTCCGTATGTTTTATTTTATTTTTTTACTTTTTTTTTTTTTTGGGACTTTTATTCTATTTGGACATGTCAGCCCCATCATAACCTAAACTTACAATTAATTCTGCATTGAATCAAAGTATATACTGCCTTAACATTAGTACTTCCGTATGTTATAAATTACAATACTAACCACATTCATCTTTATCACATTTGGAAAAATCAAGTTGTGGTAACAAAATGTGTTAAATTTATTATGCATGCATGAATTTGGTATTTATATTATATTATATTTATTTATACGTTTTAAAAAAAACATTTTATTGTAGACAACCTTGGATCTACATTTGTGTATTATTTTTCTATTGCAAATAGAAGCATTCTGTACTAATTACAGCGAAAAAAATGGAGAAATATGTGATTTATTACTCCAGCGGATTAAGTAGTAACTTTAATTTATTGTTCTGTATCGCTAGTCGTAATAAGATTGTTTTCCAACCTCAAATAATTGGCATATAGATAGACAATTGGCATATAGGTCTATATAAATGTTATCTTATCCTTCTATATAAATTTTAAGGTCATCAGATTTATATTTTGTTTAAAAATATTGGTTCTACGAAATTGGGATAGATATTTCTTCTTCGTAGAAGTCATCTTAATAACCACATTTTTTTTATTTCTGATTATCGTTTTGTATGTTGTACTTAAATTATAAAAACTACTTGATCTTGATAAAAAATAATATGTATATGGTAAGAATACATAATTGTGCAGATGATTGGCTGCATATATAATATCATAAAACCTTATACAGAACTGCGAGGGCAAAGCAAAATTAACTATGCTATAATGATGAGGTTAATGAAGAGACTGTTTATATTTATAGTTTATTTAAAAATTTGAAACTGATTTTCATTGTTAAGGTATATAAGGCTTAGATCTCATTTTAATTCATAGACTAACTAAACGTAAAATGACATTCTTTTCCAATGGAGAGCAGCTGGAAACTAAGAATACGTGGAATGCGTTGAAGCAGGCAAATGGAATTCGACTTGTAATAAAATACATTAGATATTCTTGATTATTTCTTAATTGCCTTGCAAATTACATCTTTATATATTTATTCCAGAGCCTACGAGTTAATATTTATTGTTTTATTCATAAGTTGTCATTTGTTGAACTAGTTGAAACTAGTTTGACGTTTATTAACTTACATAATAAAAATACTTATTCTTGGAAAAAAATACCGAAGCCCTAATAACCCTTCAAAGAAATATAAATAATTTCAAAATTAAATGTAGCGTACGCGTTGCTTGTACGGAGTCAGTTTCCTAAACTATGATTGTTTAAATTCAAATATAACTGGTTTTAAAGGTAATATGGCCAAATACTTTAGCATAGTCAAATCCTAGGCTAATTACGTGCAGTCCTTTAAGATTTACTTGTAAGAGCTTTATATAGTGTAAATTAACAAAAATATTTGGTATATATTACGTTTTGAATACTTCTAGGAAATATTATTATTATTAATAATACCATAATAATGATAATAACCTAATATTAGCAGTGTGAAATTGTTAAATGACAAGATTTTTCTCCAAATGCAACAATATGAACACATACCGTCTTATGTTCTTTTTCTATTCTTTTTTTAAACAGGTTGAAAACCAGTCCACACAAGAACCTAACCTTTTAAAGGTGCTTAGTGTTCTATTAGTTAACTATGCAATCTGGTTCAGAAGTTTTTTGAATAAGTAAAATAAATGAATTGCACTACACAAATATGTAACACATATGTATTGTACATATAATAATTAAATAAACCACATGTTCATTCGTCTAACTTTTTATAAAAAATAAATGATGCCGGTAATTCACCCATAATGATATGTATGCAAGTACAGATAAAATTAATAAAATTATCTTATAGAGGTTACAAAAAAGGTTTACTTCTTTTTTGGAATTAAAAATGTCAAGTGTTTAATGAAGAATTGATTCAGTAATGGTCGATCATAACCAATCGTCCCTGACATAGTTCGTGAGACTTGTTATACCCCAAACTCTATATAGAGACTGTGTCAAAATTGTAGATTGCCCATACTCGGTTGTCCAAATAAAGAAACCTTGAATGTAGTGCTTACGTCTAGTACGAGTATAGCATCTCAAGTAATTTTAATGCATAAAAAATATGTTTGCTTAATTTTTTTTTAATGATATATTTTTTTTTTGTTATTATTTTGTAATCTTCCTCAAATTTGTTTTAATGTAAGTATTATGCTTGTTAATTAATTTAAGCTGTTTACGGCGATGTTTTGAAGAAATAAAATAAAAATGATATAAAATTCAAGATTAATTGACTGTCTATCACGCATCTATCAATCAGAACACGGAATTTGACAGCAAATTTGTTAATTTAAATTTTAATATTCTTTCAAAAAACTGGTTACTACATATACTATATAGTATGTACAAATACAATCAATTATTTATTATTGATTATTGGCTATCTAATACGTTAAGCAGTTCTTATACCTTCTTGTATGTCTGTGTTTTTTAAACAACCTTCATACTACTACTACTTAACAAAATAACCTGTTACGTGTGAAAATGTGATATCATTCTAAATCCAATGTACAGTTTTTTTTGGTAGTATTCGAAAAAATATATACTGGTTTCCTTATTTTATCTCATATAGCAATTATATTTATCTAATAGATTAACAAATAATGTTATTTTGATTGATAGGTTGTATAAGATTTAGATAGGTTCAAACACTATTAACTTTAGTTATAAATTATTGTAAAATTATTAGTTTCCTTATCTTTATTTTAAAGTTCAAGGAGCGTCATATTTTTACATCAAATAAGGTGCTGAAAAAAATTCATAAAACCATAACAATTTAAATATTAGCCATACATGTATTGTATGCAGTTTTTTTGTATTTTTTTAAACATTCAAAAATAATAGTCAATACATAAGTGAGGATTTTCTGTCTGTGAGTGTATTATTTGTTCGATAAGAATTCTGGACCAAAAAAAATATTTTTGATTTGGACAAATGTCAAGAAATAGTTCTATTGGTTTCAAAGAAAATTGGTTCTAAGAAAACCTTATGATATTAAAATAGACTCTTGTTTTTATTTTATATTAATATTTGGAAATACAATGAAATACAAATATTTCACAATTTTAGAGAAACTTTTTGGGCTACATCTTATGAAAAGTATTTTCTTTTTAGTATTAATAATATCTCGGTAGGTGTAAAATGTAGAGTATTTTATTAGATTTTTCCGAATACTGTCACATTTCAATAAAATTCTTTTTTACTAGCTTAAAGAGAAGTTTTTAATTAAAACAACTTTTATTTGTCATTTTATTAAATAAACCATATTTGAATAACAGTAATTAAGCTTATTACTGTTATTAAAATATGGTACTGCCCTTAATTACTTTATTATTTGATTATTGTTCTGTTACTGAATTAATAATTTCCTTGCTATAACATTGAAATAAAACTATTTTTACGGATTTAACTCGCGTATATAACTGTTCAAATTTAAGATGAAGATCTCATTAGAATTTTACTTTAAAAAAATATTATAATTATGCAAAAGAAGTAACATGAATTAAATTAAGAGTAGTTCACTTTCAATAAGAATATCTTACGAGCTCTGTAAGATACATGTGTGAGTTATTATAAATCAGTGGTTAAAACAAAAGTTCATTATTATATTAAGTATTGTTGCGTTATTTTAGTGTAAAACAATAATGTATAATTGTAATACCAGAACGTATTTTGGTTGCAATAAAATATGTTTTGCTCGTTTGAAAAATTTAAATATTATCTTGAATAGTTATATAATATATCATTATAAATGTAATATTGTTTAAGTAAGAACTATGCCAATATATGAGTCGTGTTTTTTAATTACTTCTTGCATACCATACGAAGTATTAATTAAGATATCGTACCATACGATGCATTAAAACTGAGCAACAGATGTGAATAAAAGTATTAAAGCAACTGCCACACCTCGAACTAACGAACTAAGTTCGGTAACATTATTTCGGTATCTTCAAAGGTTTATTATTGTAGAAGTTATTGACCCTGACTGAGCCAAATGCTATGAGTCAAAAACACAGCACGCACAGAAAAAATATGTGTAATCTACAGATTGATGTCTCGAGTGTGATAGTTTAAAAAAACCTTCCCATTATCTCCAAGTGGGTTAGTTTTAGCTGAGAGCTAAAATATACCGTCCTTCAACCACGTTCTGAAATTTTTACTAGTAAGTACTTTCCTGAAATATTCTCTTTTTTGTACATTTTCTTAGTTCAGTTAGCTTATCTTAAACAAATACAAGCGAAAATAAGTAAGGATAGCCCCTGACTAAACCCTACTATGGGACTATTTTGTGTTACGAATTCAACTAAAAAAGTAATTGCAATATCTTAACTTAGGTATGAAAATACGTACAATAATGAAAAACCTCTAAGTATATTTGATGATCTCATTTTTGGCTTTATATTAATTTTGTTTGAATTCATAAAAATTTTAATAAAACAAAACCCAAGTCTTCGTTCAAGACAAAAGTATGGTAGTGACATCCGGTAATTATAAGTTAAAAATTCAAACAAAAACTTTTATGTTCTGCTTTATTCGGTGTTTTTTGCTCAGAATATAAACGTAACATATATAGAATTATTGTTTAGTATGCATAACATACCTATAGTTATTAAAATTTTAATAATCATACGTAATACCACGAAGAGCCGGTTATGTTTGCGGTTTTTGAAGTTGATTATTAATAGCACTAAAAATCGGTGAAATTTGAACCGATTTAAATTAAAAAAAAATACAAGTAGAAAATACTTACATTAAACATTAGAAACGAATAAAATATCACTGTCATAAATATGCACGGATTTTAGATCTTCAAAATTTCTTAGCGTTTAAGTTTCCCTTAAAAGTCGTTGAAATGCAATTAGTACTAAGTAAAACCTATGGGGAGAATATATGTCCTTTAAAATGAAGGACGAAAATGAACATTGGGTTCAAGATAAACAAAACAAACAAATAAATAACTATTTTGTTCGTTAATTCTGATTAAGTGTTTTTTTTTAAAACATGATTATTGTAATACATGATTACACAATATGTTCGTCCCTAGCATACAAAGTCGCAGTGTCAATATAAGAAAATCATAAACCAAACAAAATAACGTTGGAGGTGAAATGTCAAGTTTAAAATATAAACAAACAGAAATTACCATTGTCACAGAATTACACAATGATTTTATATTGCATGTTGACAAAGTCATTATTGTTCCTTGTATCAAAGGCTTCATATTATAATTTGCAACACGGTACTTAGTATATATATATTTTTTTTTTATAATAATATCAGGACAAATTACACACATTTTCTAACCCCTAAGTAAGCAAATTATTTGCTTGTGTTAAGGGTGTTAGACAACGATACAAATACATAGAAATACACATATAAATACTGAAAATATATTTGATAAACGACCAAACCCAGAAACACAGACATCTATGCTCATCACATAAATGCCTGTCTCCGCCGGGAATCGAACCCGAGCCCCATTGCGCCGTGACACGTTAGGCGTCTGCGCTAACCACTCTACCAACAGGGCGGTATTTTATGATCGTAAAAAAAATAAAAAGAAACAGAACCTAATTTAAAGGTATCTTAAAATTAAAAGCGTAATATTTTATTTAGTGTTTTTCTTTCAGAAACATGACAGCCTACGATAATGAAGGGGCGGATATAAATATGGAAGATGTCGCCGGACCAGATGTCTTGACCATCAGTACGATAGAGGAAGAATTAGCTGCCAGGAGAAACCGAATGCTAAAACCTCAAAAGTCTACGTTAGCGTCCCGAAGACAGCAAGCGGTGTGCGTAAGAAGAGCTCACAAAAAATATGGAGCCAAAAATAATCCAAATATCATATTAGATGGTTTGAATATGACTGTTCCGAAAGGTGCCATGTACGTTATTTTATGATTATTTTTTTATTAATAATGTGCCAGTTTTATAAATATTGTTAGATTAGAATTTTAAGATATTTTATGTTTTGGAAAAGTAAAGAAACTATTTTCAATTTAGTCGGCAAGATTTATACGATCCTGAGAATGTTTAGAAGTTTGGGATTTTACTGTTTTTTAAGTCAATTTAATATAAATTACAAAAAAGTTACTATTTTCAACTTACTCTAATTTAACCATGTTATAATAGCAAAGTAAACTTTGATTTATCAACCCCATGTTTCCAAAAAAAGTAATTTCTAATTATCTTCCCCCAGATATGGTCTTCTAGGCGCCTCGGGTTGTGGGAAGACTACACTGCTTTCATGTATAGTTGGAAGAAGAAGACTGAATTCTGGAGAGATTTGGGTGTTAGGAGGCAGACCTGGAGGACCAGGTAGTGGCGTCCCTGGACCTAGGATTGGATATATGCCTCAGGTATTTTTATATACAAACATACATCTTTGACAATAAGAAGGGTGCTTTACGTTGGACGTGTATATCTGTGTATCCGTATGTTTGTCTGTGGCATTGTAGTAGCCAAACCCGTGCACAGGTTTGAAAGAGTTTTTTTTTAAACGAAAGATTAGTTAATTGAGTTAGTTCTTAGCTCTGTTTGATCGAAATAAGAGCAGTTGCCTGATATTAAGCTTTATTGGTGCTGGTTCTTATGCAATATTCATAGTAAATACTTAAACAAGCGAAAATAAATATGTTCCTAGATCCATTTAATATAATATAGAAACTAGTTACATAATTTATAACAACAGGAAGTAAAAAGAAAAAAAAACAAAGAAAAAAAACGATATAAAAAGATCTCTGAAAAAGATAAAAATAATATATATTATATATTATTTATTGAAGTCGTTGTTTCGTGGGACCGCTAAATAAAGGAAGAAATTAAAATACAGATAAATTACGAATGTAAATAAAGACATAAAAATATCTAATGGTATGGTCTAAACTCTAAGTCCTCATTCATTACCTACGAAAACTGCTTAAAATAGATACCATCGTCAACGTACGTACAACGGTCCCCTGACGCAAAGACTTCAATAAGTACATAATAATATTATTTTTATCCTTTTTAGAGGATTTTAGTATCGGGTGGTTTTTTTCAATTTTTAATAAATTTTTCATGAATATAATTTTTGTAACAAATTGAAATAAATCATAATCCTTTTTGACACTTAGTTTTATACAAAAATAATGTTCATTGTCAAAGCTACCACCATCTCTCTAAAATAATTGTCGCAGGCCTGAGAAGAGCTGACTACAAAACGCAGCGGGATTGTTATCTTCTTTTCTAAAGCTATACTTAAATCTTAAATTAAATAGATTCTTTATATATATATCACAAATCTTTAAAATAAAATCGTAATTTATACAATTCACCGTTGACATATTGCGAAAGGGTCTATCAATGATAACATCTTAATCTTCGCTGAGAGAGTGCTTTATAAAGAAGAGATTTCAGTCGTAGCAATAAAACCCTATTTATATAGTCCTTCGTGCCCTTTTTAAAAAAAGACGCTTAAAATCCTCAGAATCTAAGAGATATTTATTTTTCGTTTGTACGGTTATCCGGTCGTTTTCAGTGGTACCAAAATTATTTTCTTATAGTTTTTTTCCTGCAATAAGTTTAGCTTAAGTTAGTAATCATTAATGTTTAAATGTGTAGTAAATGTTAAGTTATTCGTAATTTTTTAAATTTGTATTATATATTCATATGATATTTTGTATTTTATATGATTTATACTAATATTGTATAGTTGAAACTTTTGTTTCTTTACATTTTTGTTTGTAACAAAAATGCACAATAGGTACTAAAACGATTTTCTTAATAATTTCGCCAGTCAAAACCTATATTACTATTTATTATCGGAAAGAAAAAATAAATGTTTTAAGTTTTATTAATGTATAAACAATTATCCTAAAACTTCAAGCCAAAGGCATACATGAGCTATATAATAATAAACGTTACCCCAATAATATGAAAAAATGATAACTTTACTTAGATTTTTTCGTTAGGGCCATGTTTTAATATTAATAAAAAGTTTCTACAAATTTTGATATTTGCATACAATTTTAATTAAAAACCCATTCTTTTACTAAATTGATTCTGCTTACAAACCAAGTAGTATAATTAAAAAAGTCGCACAAAAATTTAAATTTTTGTTGTTATTTATACATCTTAATGATTCAAGAAAATTACCATAATGTAAAAAAATGCCTCTAAAGGCATAGGTGTAGGTGTATATTTATTTCAAGCATTCTATATTTATATAAATATTTAGCAAACGTTTTTATTTACAATTAAAATTAGTATATTTTATTTAAAAATTGAACATTGGATTCTCAAAGCAAGATTTAAAAAATTACCTGTGTGTATATATTAAATAATTATATTCTATAATTAATATTGCCTTGAAGTTACATAAATATTATTTGAATTATAATAGATATCAGTTATGACTGTTAACTTTATTTAGTTTTGCGTCAAATCTATTAAGAGGTCACCAAACTGTATGTACAATACACACATTAGGTAGAATTCTTAGCACTTATACGGTTAGCTCGAGAAGGGTAATAAGACGTTGATGACTACCATTTGTCATCAAGCTCTACCGTATGCGCCCTTACTAAAATATGTTAACAAAATTGTTAAACCAATTCGAAAATATATATATTTTTGAAACGTATAGATAGTTTAAATACTTCAACAATCAATAAAATGGTAGCATTTGAAGCATAGCATTCTCAATCAAGACTTTTATTTTTAAAAATTACACCTAATAACGTGATAGTCATCTACTACTATGAAATATCAATGAAGATAAAATTTCATTATTACCTAATTGATTAATTTCATTCATAATTTAATTTATTAAATTTTCATTGCATTCATGAATTTTAATACATAACCCCATATCTTGTACTTTTTCAAAGTTAATGAATACTAGATGTCAAGGAAAAAACCCAGTTAGATATAAGATATACATACACTGTGGTTCATTAGAATATTTTATAAAGGCCAATGTTACTTAATATTTAATCGTATCCGTTTCAGTCATCTGAAACGATTTTTTATTGATGATCGATTTATCTATTGAATTTATTATAAGAAAAATTAATTTCATTAGTTTTTTTAATGGGTTTTATTTATAATTATTAATAAAATTATATTTATTGAAAATAACAAAACCTAACCTTAAGGTATCAAAATTAAAATTTGGGGACATAGTACCTTAAAAGTAAATATACCATAGTCATAATGTCATACCTTTAGAATGTTTGAAACATATCAAAGATAATTAATAATATAATTTTGGTACTTATAAAATGTACAAGATAATCTTGAATAACATAACCTTAATGTCCTGCTGTGGTTTTTATTATACCATGTAACGACTGGTTGAGATTGACGTCAATGAACAAAAAGCGACGATGATTGGAATATTTCCTACAACAATAAAAAATAATAAACTATGGGAATAAGACCATTAAGTCGCGATGAGTTGAAGTTTGTTTTTATAGATTTTTATGTTGTTTTGCTTATATTTGTTTGTGTTTTGAGAATATCATCATTAATTTGAGAAAATCCTCATTATTTTGAATACGAACTGATGACGTCCTTGTATTGTCTTTGTTACCAATAATCATAGGTTCCATCTCGACACTAACATTCGAGTGAATTTTATGGTATGGTAGTATGGATAACTGTATGATGTTATATTTAAATTATCCTATTTAAAAATATATATATAAGTGGATATTAAGAAAAAAATATGTGATTCATAAATTTATAGCAACATTTCCATAAGCAAGCAGAGCTAGAATAATAATTATGCCAAGTTCTAATGTCACCTAATTATACTCATGGAATAAATTTCTAACCATTGTTTCTATTAATTTTTTCATTAATTTTTCATTGTAGACATCTTTTTTTAGTGTTAATATATAATCACAATATATACACCTATATATTTAGTTAGGAATTTACACGCTTTTGAATCATAATTTATTATTTATTTATTTATGTACTAACAAATAATACAATACAAAAATATACATTGAAAAAAAAATGTACAAAGGCTTAACTTATATCTTTAAGAGATCTCTTCCAGTTATTCAAGGCGAAAAAGAGTTTTTATTAATATACATGCGGTCTGGTACGTTAATAACATAAGAAAAAATAAACACAAAAACAGAACAAAAAAAAACACATATAAGTGTTGTTTTCCAACAGTAGACTTACAATATTATATATCAACAATATGAAATAACAACCAAATATATATTATATACATACATTCATACATAATTATACATATATATACTCACACAAACATACGCATAACATTAGACATTATATAAAATCTACGTATATACATCCATAAACATACATACACATTTATACACATAAATACATACACACACATACAAAACAATAATAATATCACAGGACAAATTACACACATTGATCTAACCCTTAAGTAAGCTAATTATTTGCTTTTGTTAAAGGTGTTAGACAACGATAAAAATACATAGAAATACACATATAAATACCGCGAATATATTTAATAAACAACCAAACCCAGAAATACACACATCTATGCTCATCACAAACATGCCTGTCTCTGTCGGAAATCGAACCCGAGCCCCATTGCGTCGCTATACGTTAGGCGTCTGCGCTAACCACTCGATCAATGGAGCGGAACATACTAATGCATTACAATTATTACATTAAAAAGGTCCATATAGATATTGAAAATAAATTAAAAATATATTTTTTTTAGCTTTTTTTAGTTATCTTTTGTGCGAAACGGCTTTGTTACCTCAAAACAACTTTAACTCGGCTATTCATTTATGTGTAAATTGAATCAAACATGACAAATTCAGGCGGAAACCATTAGGAAAGATTGACCATCTTAAATATTTTCTATATATATAATAATTTTATGGAAGACATATTATTAAATTCATTATAATTATTGAATTTATTAAACTGAGAAGTTAAATTTAAAAACCAAATCGTTGAACCAATACTGACTCTTTCAAGAATTCACAATGAATTCGTATTTGACGCATACATTAATTTAAAATCAAATTACTATGAAAATTTTAATAAATTTAACAGTGGCTTGGAAAAAAACTGGTTATTTAAGTAAAAACAAAGATGATTACGACAAGTGTGTTTCAACTGTAATATAATCAAGGTTGTTATAGTAAATAGGAAATTTTCTGTACAATTGCTTTTATTGTGGTTAAATAATACTTACAGTTTCTAATTTAATATCTATAAACATGTATAGCCATGTTAAGCTTATTTAAATTTATATAAATATAGAATGAAAAATTATAATAATTTCAATGTTTATCTATATTGCAAAGTTAGAAACATTGGTTAGGATTTTCGAATGAAACCTAATAGATGTCACCACCGTCCCGATAAAGACGATCACATATAGAATGCTTAATTCACCGAGACGGACAGCGATACGATAGCTCAGTTGGTAGAGCGACGGGACGGTTTCCCAGTAGTCGCGGGATCGAATCCCTGCCGGTATCAGTTATTTTTCATTCTATATTTATATAAATTTAAATAGTGAACTTATTGTTTTATTTGTTTGTATAATATTTGCATCTTAAAAACATTGTCGCTGCCTATACTTATCGGGTATTCCTAATGTAGATATTGATATAACGTTAATTCTCTAAACACAAGGTACCTATTATGGTCTTCACGGATAAATGAACAGATATCTGTCATTAGCAAACGGACCCAAAGAAGTGAAGGTACGTTAAGTTGTAATGTTATACGCCAGCTATAATTTATAACCCATTTATCTACGGCTAAATAAATTACATATGACAGTACGATATATTTAAATGAAATTTACACATTATAAAAATGTTTTATTGATTTTGTAGAATGAATAAAGGTTGTTAGGTGTTTTTCCCTTTATCTCTATGCTAATGTAAACCGACAATAGCGATCTAACAATGACGTTCGACAGATATCCCGGATCGCAGAAAACAAAGGATTTACACCATATCAGGGACCCCTTTCAGATGGCTTTACCATCCAATATCTACTATTGACTCAATATGTTAATAATTTAAGTATTGATGAACGCAATTTATATAATATACAATGTTATCGTAAAAACAATTCAGACGTGGTAGAAGTGAAACCGTCAAAAAAATATATTATGGGGCATCACGGAACGAAATTCCTTCGGCTAATATAGAACCAATACATTTTTTTATTTAAGTCCATAAAAGTATTTAGGAAACTTAGTAATTTAGGAAATTACTAAGTTTCCTAAATACTTACAACTTACAAATAATAAGATAAATAAATAAAAAATAGTAATTTAAACTATTAAGTAAAATAAAAAAATGTCTCTCTATTTTTTTTGACAACATAAGATTGTATAATTATAATATAAAAAACACTATTATTAATATAGGTAATTTGGAAGGGGAGGGGTATAGGTTCCCAGATTGAGGGTTGGTGGAACGAGGAAGAAGGAAGGAAGTGGAACGAGGATATCAGGGAACCACGTGGTTGACCAGGGTAAAAACACGAAAAAAATTTTAAAGATGGGACTTGGAATATTTTGTACTAGAATTCGTATTTTTCAAAATTTCGAGTTAAAACACATCAGACGATCTCGACAGACGACAGAAAGAGACAGAGAACAAAATTTTATGGTGAAAAATAAGACAAACAAAATTAAAAGAAATAAAATACTTAGGAACAGTGTGACTGAGACTTACAATGTTTCCTATTCAATTTATATTTTTAAAAATTCGCGGCAAATAATATAGAATAATCCCTGCAATGAAATAAAAAGAAAGCATTTAAAATTAGAAGAAGAAACAATAATTTAGTAATGAAATATAAAAATCTTTAAAAGTGTACCAGCTATTGTGCCTTGGGTCCTCTCTGAGCGATTTCTAACCTTCAATAAAAGGCTACAGATTTTTTTATAAAACCTATATAATTATTTAACAATATGTGAGAATTATTATTAAAACATATAAAAGGTGGAGACTTAACGAGTAGCGATGGCTGTAATAGTCGACGCTATTTAGGGTACCGTACATTTAATTTAAAACACAATATTTGATTTTTTTTTACCAATAGTAATTATAACTTATAGTATGTGAAAAACGCAAAAATATGTGGTTATAAGGCGAAAATAGAAAAAAAATAAGAACAAGAGTATAGTTAATATAAGATGATTTTACAAGATTTAAAATACTTTTTGAAAAGCAAAATTAGGAAAATAAACACTTAATTAAAACAGTTTTGAGGATGAATAAAAGGAATATTACTAAAGTAACAGAATTTAAACAACACAAATTAAAACAATTAATTTAAACTTAAAAGTCTGTAAGGTCGTCGTGTAGCGGTTCCCTTATAATTACTATGCATCGGCGACGTATTAGAAAGAGAATGAATGAGAAAACGTTGAATGAATTTGTGTCTGTCTCTCTTTAGTGTCGCTTTTTCGTTTCATCGACTCAAATCGCAACGATGATAAAGAGGTTACACTTAAAAAAAAACGGTTTTGTTTTATACAGTACTCAAAAACTGTTTTAAGGTTAAAAACTTAATAAATACAGATTACAATTCGACTAATCACGTACTCTTACTACATACTATATTTATTAATTGAAAACTAATAACACAAAATAATATATATTTTTGATATTAATGGCCAGGTAAATGTACAAGATAATCTTGAATAACGTAAATGGTGTAGTATATCAGAAGTCATTTTCCTGATCTCGTATATAGGCTACCAAGAACAGATCAATATCATTTTCTCAAAGGTCAATAAAGTACGCATAGTAGCTAGTTTTCATAGGGTTAGTAAGACAGGCGAAAGAGAGCCAAAACCCTTTTACCGCCAGATCATTTGATATCCAATAGCATAAAAATACAAAAATATATAGCAACATTCGGATCGATGAGTCAAGAAACAAATAGTTGTCAAATAAATGATAAATGTATAGAAAACGTATAGATTTATATAGTAGCAAAGATTATAGTGTATTGGATAGCAGTGCTCTACATTATGTCAACTGCACATAACGAACATGTGGGCTATTCGGATATGTCTACTTAAATACCATTATTAAATCACATGCAGCAACAAAACAACGTTATGTAAAGAAGATGTCACACTGGGAAATCTGGGACCTTACATAAGCTAATGTATAACTTCCAACATGTATTGTAAAAGTTAGTTCATTTATTTATATCCAATCTGGAATACAGATAAATTAGTTTAGTAAGTTAATTTTGTAGTTAGGAAAGTTACAGTTCTATTCAGCCAGGATGTACAAAAACAGGACTATTTCTGATGTATATGTATTTTATATATCAGGACAAATTACGCAAATAGATATAATCCCTAAGTAAGCAAGTGTTAAGGTTGTTACACAACGATACAAATAAATAGAAATAAACATTATAAATACTGAGAATATATTTAATAAACGACTAAACCCAGAAATACAGACATGTTCATCGCATACACGCCTGTCCCAGTCGGAAATCGAAGCTGAGCCTTGTTAAGCCGCTATACCTACGTTAGGCGTCTGCGCTAACCACCCGACCAAATGGGCGTAACACACTTAACAATACATAACGTTTATAGTGTACACAAAAAAACATTCTATTCATGACAATATACGTCTTAATATTAAATTTAATTTATGTATGTACATCTTTTTACCTAGCCTCTCAAATAAAATTTGATTTGTGGTTATTATTTTACTTACAGGAAATAGCACTATTTGGCGAATTTTCTATAAGAGAAACTATGATCTACTTCGGCTGGATAGCTGGAATGACAACAAAACTCGTAGATGAGCGGGTTGACTTTTTAGTAGAATTACTTCAGCTACCGAATCCTACAAGGTAATTTCCAACCATTTCAAAAACCATCTTCTTAAAAAAATTAAATGTTAATTCCATTGGATGTTCAGCATGATTTATATAAATGCGTATTGATTACACTTGCATTATATTGAATTTATTGTGACTATCTTTTTTTACTATTTTAAATAAGTACATGAATATTATATTGTATGTAAGTATACACACAGACAGGTAAAGAATCTTTCGGGAGGTCAGCAGCGTCGCGTGTCCCTTGCCGCAGCGTTACTTCATGACCCAGAGCTTTTAATCCTTGATGAACCAACTGTTGGCGTGGATCCTGTGCTGCGACAGAGGTAAATATCATTAAAATATTTAAAACCAGTTCATTGACCGTACTTATATATATAAAATCTCTTATATAATCTGACCAAAGTTGAATATTGCGCTTGACGAAATTCGGATCAATTTTAAATCGGCAACAATCCTACTTAACGTTTGAAATTTATATAATATCTGTGTCCTATACGAAAAAACAATGCTCAATTATTAAAGAAAAAAATATATAAGCTTTTAATCATAGTAATCTTCATATTTACTGAACCAAAGTTCTTAAGACTCAAGGACGTGGAACAGAGCGTATTGCTAATATGCGGGCTGATAGAATTTATTTAAGTAATTATTTTTAAATACGGGCCTATAAGGGATTCGGTAGATTCCAATAAAATAAGAGTTAAAAGATTTGTTCTGTATTTAAAAATAAACAAGAAATTCTGTAAAAACTACAATTCACTAATTTGATAGATATGATGGATGTAAGGATATTAATAAAAATAGTAATAGCAGAATAATACAATTAAGATCTTACTGATGTCATAATTCTATATTTTACACATAATATTATTTGTGAGAAACAGTTTATTTAACGGAATTATACTAATATAAAATGTAAAACATTTTTGCTTGTAATAAAATTAATAATATGTTTACAAGATAAACAAGGTTCTAAATAATGTCAGAGATGGTTAAGCAACCCATTAAAAATATTGGGGTAATGTTTTCACTTTAGGGTCACAAACAAAATATTCGGGTTTACAGAAATAATTTTTTGTGGACATACCCGTTGGTCCTTTATTATTCCGCACTTCATTAGATGATATTGTGTGACTTATTATAATTTCTAAATTATTATTTTATATTGCAGTATCTGGGATCACTTAGTGACAATAACTAAGGGAGGTAGAACAACTGTTATTATAACAACGCATTACATTGATGAGACGAAACAAGCTAATATTGTAAGAATTCAGAAATATTTTTTTTTACTTTAAAAATACATTGACATTTCAAAGTGATACTTTTGTATATATACATAAACTTTAGTTTTGTATAGTCACAAATTTTTATTCTCGGATAGAAAATGTTAATAATTGTATAATATGAAGTTTAACCGAAATGTCATAAACATCTGTATTAAAGAAGGTATATATTGCCGAATACAATGTGGATGTCTTTAAGAGAAGAGTGAATAGGTTGCTAGGGTAATGCGCCTCACCACCGAAGACTACATTTCACTTACCATCAGGTGGAATGTAGTCAAGCATTGCCCTATATCATAAATAAAAAATAAAAAAAAGGGAGTGATATTTTTATATTATTCAATGTGAAAAAAAATAATTTTAGATAGGTCTCATGCGTGGCGGTCGGTTTCTGGCGGAGGAGTCTCCCATGGAGCTGATACGACGCTACGCTGGTGAGAGCTTGGAGGATGTGTTCCTTAAGCTCTCTGTGTTACAAAATCTTGGCAAGCGTCGCCGTTCCAGCATCCTCGCTGACGTTGTCGAACGCGTCGAGTTGCCCGCTATACAGGTAAGTTTGGTCAGGTACTCTTGTTGTTTACTACTAATACTAATTTAAGAATGTTGAAGATTCGCTAACGATTTAATAATTATTAAAAATAGTGGTCTAGTTGAACGACAACAGTATGAGTTTAATAAGCGAACGGGGTGATTTTAAGAGTTAGGCATATCGGAAGCATGCGAAAGCGATTTTGCCATAAATATGCTTCATAACGATGATTGTTATCATAGTCTTTTGGTGGGCAAAAACACCGTGTAATTTACTTATTAATTTACCACTAAAAAAATATGATGTAACTTACAATTACCCAACAACATTATCATTTAGAGTTGTATACCGATATATTATTATAAATGAAAGTTGTTTTTTTTTACATACATTTTATTCACTAACAATGTAAATAACCTACACATGTGTCATTATTTTTTTTTTAATGTAATATTCTATACAACTTACATTTTAGTACATTCTTGATAAAAACACAATAATATACAATGGACAATAACTTAACATAATGAGATAATTTATCATGTTATGTTATTGTCTTTAAAGAAGCCATTGTTACTGTAGAAAATAATATTAATATCTAATAATTTTAACTTAATCTATAAATAAGTCTACCAGAGGATAAAAATTTCATATCATTAAAAAAAAGTACTTTCTGGACTATCTTACATAAAAGTCTTATTTCATCAGGATCCTTCGGCAGATATAGAAGAAGCGGAAATTGGGGAGATTTCAGGGGAATTTGGGGATAATGTGTCAATGAGTAGCAAAGGAAGGACTGTAGTTACTGAACCGAATGCGGCCGTTATAGAAGCTTTGCCCCCAGAAGAGAAACAGTCTATCGGATTTTTAGAAAGGATAAAACCAATGAAACTACATCATATGGAAGCGCTAATATGGAAAAACTTTTGGAGTCTGTTTAGAAACTATGGGTATTTTTTTTAATTTTCCGCCTTATTATATTATATATATTTTAGTAGATACTAAGCACATAGTTTTAATTTGGGGAAGACAAAAACTTATTAAATAAAGAGACTCATTATTACATTAATATCATTTTATAAAAATTAGAGCTGTTTCTATATACGTACAATACTTTTAGATGACCATTTCATAAACCATTTAACTAAAAATTATATATATTTTCTTAATATCGTATGTATCTTAATTACATATATTTATGTATATATTTGTATGTATACATATGTGTACATTTTTGTGTATGTTATGTATGTATGTATTTAAGTATATATTGGACCGTATGTTTTGATATGATGAATATTATAACTACAATAGTAATTTAAATTAAGTATTAATTCGATTATTCTAGTTTTATCCCCTTATTGTTCATGAACAATTCATGAACAAACAATCATGTTATTTATAATGTTTTTTTCCTCGGGTTGCCTTGTTGCATTGAGTCCGCCTATTGTACCTCTTTTATTTTGCGCAATAAAGATTAAATAAATAAAAAAAATATTTATTTATTTATTTATAATAAATAAATAAATAAAAAAAAAATATTTATTTATTTATTATAAATAAGTAAATAAATAAATAAAAATCTGTTAAACAGATAATGTCTAATTTCAGGTTGATAGCGTTCATCATAGGGCTACCGCTGTCACAAATGATTCTTTTCTGCCTGGCTATTGGTCACTACCCGGTCGGGCTACCAATTGCAGTAGTAAATAACGAAGTGTTGACAAATAGTTCTGATGCTATGTGTGATTATGATAAGGAGACGTGTCCTCAAGATCATGTGACTTGGGAATGGAATTTAAAGAGGTTCAGCTGCACTTATTTAGACTATTTATCAATGCGACAAAATAATTTGGTGAGTACTGTAAAAATATAGGTGATTATAGTATTTGCCATCTAAGAGACAAGTTGAAACAATATACATTATATAAAAAAATAATTATTTTTCTTTTATTACTTTAAAAATAAATTCGAATTCATGTGATTAAAATAAAATTGTTCTAAAAAAAAGGTATTAACTATACAACAAATAAAAAGGAAGGAAGTTTAAAACCATTGGGCCCATAAATTATATTCTAAAATTGTACATTTCAATTTTTATAATGTAGAAAATTCCAAATGTACAAAGCTGTCATAGCCGTAATTTACAAGGAAAATTGTCGTTAGCAATTCATGAACGTGAATTAATTGCCAACAGTCCCCACAATTAAATATTATATTGTGCTTCCAGTTCCTTTTGGTTTATATTCTGATTTTAATTTTATCTGTTTGAATATTTATAAATTGAAATCACTGATATGCAAAGCGTTCACGACTTAATTCTAATATTTTTAAAAAATGTTTATAACACTTGAGTTATATGATTATATAAATGCATTTTTATTAAAGGTGTTTCTAAATTTGTCTTCAGATATCCTTCCCCAACAAAGAAATAGCAATGGAGGAAGCCGTTCGTGGTAAAGCGCGAGTTGTGATAGTCTTTCCTGCCAACTTTTCCGTAAGCTTACAAGAAAGGGTGAGAGACCCGAGACATACAGACCGTTATACATTCGCAACGTCAGCTATCGAAGTGCATATGGACGATACTGGTAAGAAATAGGTTATACTTAGCATAAATGAACGATTTACCCAAATGTAGAACAATGTGACCACTTGTTTAGGTCAAATCCGAAATAGCTTTTTTATCAGGAAGTGACCGTAACGAAGTACCTCTTGATTTGCATACAAATTAGATGATAATGAAAAATACTCGATAGGAATTTTGTGGCGTTTATCACAAGGGTATAGGGTATACCTACTTTCTGTTCACTTTTTTCATATTGTTTAAATGGGATTCGTAATAGGCTTTTTTACCTTTCAATGGATCTGAATTGTATACCTATTCTTTATACTATATTAATCTATGTATAACTCTCACATTTATGTTGTCTTAATAAATCCTTATAAACCTTTCGATATAATATTTTGTATATCTTGATCGATACTTATATAAATAAAAAAATATATATTATTCAATTTAATACAATGTGTTTAATGAAATTAGAACGTACCTAATATCATAGTCCATTAACTTGATCGTTCGTAAAGCACAGAAATTTCTATATGACAGTACTTACACAAAGTACTTTAATCGACGTCAAGGATTTTGCTGATAAAAAGCTTAGCCTTTAACACCCTAAAATTGCCTCTTCGTAATATCCCTTGAAAGATCCTTTGAAGGTTTGCTGTTAAATTGATATTTTCCCGCTGCTGCCAGAATCATTATTGTAATTTAGGCATTCTATTTTCATTTGCTACTTACTGTTCGTATAATTTTTTGGTTTCTAAGTGAGATATTTAATCTTGTTGACAGGTAAAAACATATAAATTATCAATGTCTTATTAAGGACGTATAAAATAAGCCTAACCCGTTTATTATTAGACAAGTATTCTTTATGTATTCTTTTCTATTCTAGACAAACAAGTAGAATGGATGTTGAACCGCGATATTCAGCTCGCGTTTATGGATGCAACAGAACATCTTTCAGATGTATGTAATCTGCCTAAACGGATGTTGTCTGTACCTATACATGTAAGTATTTGAATATTAGTTATGATAGTTTCTTTATTTCTTCAGATTCAATTTAACCAAGACAGAAAAATATGATATTTTGTTATTCAATCCATGTTATTACTGACTTAGTACTTGTTTGGTAATTAAAAACCTTCTAAATATGCTATGTATAAAATTTTTGTTAATTAGTCAATAAGCCATTCTAAAAGCAAAGTACATTGTATGCTTAAATTATGATTAACTTTATGTTTCAGTTTAATGACCCAATATTCGGACTGGAAGTGCCGAATTTCACAGATTTTGCAGGACCTGGAGTTATTTTGACGTAAGTTAAATAATCTTATAAATTTAAGAATAATAATATATAATTACATAAATGGAACTAAGACACAAACTATAATAAAATGAAAAATAAAATAATTAACTACTTTTTAAAAACATATATGCCTAATAATCAAAACTGTAATTATTTTCTGTTTATTATTGGTATTAGAAATATTGTGACTGCTGTCAGAAATTGATATATTGAAGTTCCAAAGTTGTAGTTATTCCATTTATAGTTGGAGAGTTACAAAGTTTGTTTTAGGCATGTTTTCTGTCAATTTGCATTATTTATTTTAGTTCTACTATTTACCTATGCTTTTGGATAAAGTTATAAATGTTTAATATTTTAAAATTATCTCTTCAAATTCGACAGTTTCTAAATTGGAATAAGGTTTCTGAAATCATACAATTTGTAAGTCTAATCGATTCAATTTTAAATGGACATTAATATGAATATTTTTTGACAAACCAATCCTTTCACAGAATTGTATTCTTCTTGGCTGTGGCGTTAACATCTGGTTCTATGTTACAAGAACGAAATGAAGGTATTCTGGAACGTTCGCTCGTGTCTGGTATTACAGGTAATTGTTAAGTCATATGTAACATATTTGTATGTGTGTGAAAAGTTATTACAAAAGCAACAATTTTACGTAATATTTTGACTAGAAAATGAAGACCTACAGAGTTATGATCTTCAATTCATTACAAAAGCAAAAAAAAATACGTAATATTTTGACTAGAAAATGATGACCTAAGACCTAGAGAGTAATGTAAGTAATAAACATTCCCTACTTTTGTTATCAGGTACCGAGATTTTGTTCTCTCATGTGATAGTCCAGATGCTAGTGATGATTGTTCAAACCATCACGGTGCTGATGATAAGCTTTCTAGTTTTCAAACTGTCTCTTCATGGCTCATTGTTATGGGTGATCGTACTCACACTGATTAATGGTCTCTGTGGAATGACTTTTGGTGAGTACTGTCGCTTAAACCTCTCTTAGAACTATTAGAGATAGAGACTGAAAAATAGTTACTTACAAAATATAATTAAAAACAAATTCTAAGTAAGTGTGTAAAGACGATATTACTGAAATTACAAGGACAACGAATTTCAAATTGTATAAGTGTCCCTTCCACAAAACAGATGTTACACGGTATACAGAGTTAAATAGGGTAAGAAAGTTTGCTATATAAAGTGAATCGGAGTTCTGAAACTTTTAAAATAAACATAATAATTGTATATTTTAAAATTATGGTTAGAAAACCAATTAATGTTTTATTTTATTGTAATTTTTTTATGATTTAAATAATGCCTCCATAATATAATAACAGTCAGTCAAAATAAATAATGTCAGTGTTTTGTTGCATACATTTGCAAAAGGCATTTGCAATTTAAAACATGCATGCATGCATTTGACTTGTTAACGTACTCCTTATGTATATTTGAGTACCTTGTAAAAATTTGCATTATTTACTTATATCTTGGATTTAGGATAAATAAAATTGAGTAAACATTTATATTACTATAATTGTTTTGACTATTAAGATTAGTTTTTAATAAAGAAACTAATATATTAAATATAATCATTTTATCGTTATTCAAAAATGGTAAGAAGAGAATATACAGTGCGATTGTTTTAATTTTCTAAATAAGCGTGTTTGCTTTAAATATAAATGAAAATTACAATATTTTTTTTAATGTTTTACAAAACATAAGCTACCATTGTTTATATTTAATATTGTTATCTTTTAAAGATGAAAAATAAATTCTTATAATGAAAGTATAAATAGAGAATAATAATAATTCCTTCTAATTTAAGAAATACAAAACATAGAACATCTATTTTAGTAAATACACATTTACATATTTTAAATTGTTTATTACTTTAATTATATTCAGTTAATTAAAATTTTAAGTAACTATATAATAATATTCTCGAAACTTTCGACCTCGAGATAGTATCAAAGAAGACGCAGGTTAAAGTCCTGTCGAATTTGTAATTCTATGTGTATTTGAAACTCTAAATAGATTTATATATCTAACTATTTATTTAACATTCTTAATAGATCTATAATATCTCTAGATATTTATATATTAGATGTGTAAAACGAATGTTTATTATTCTAGGCTTTGTTGTGTCATGTTTATGCGACACGGAACGTACTGCGACATACCTCGCTCTGGGATCGTTTTTACCCATGATCATGCTTTGTGGGATCATATGGCCCGTTGAAGGTAATTAAAACATGAGTATCTTTTTTTTAAACTTTTTTTAATTTTTTTTATATCTTATTAAATATTTGATATATTAAAAATAACAATGTTTATTTCAGGAATGCACAGAGTACTCCAATGGGTAAGTTACGTTCTCCCGCTTACAAAGTCAACAGAGTCACTGAGGTCAATGCTTCAGCGTGGCTGGTCCATCGACGTGCCCTCAGTGTACTCCGGCTTTATATCTACAGCCGTGTGGATCATTGTATACCTCACCGTTAGTATACTGCTTATAAAATTCAAGAAAGGATGAAGACACTTTTAATGTTGTAGCATATATGTCTGGGATGTAAATTCTAGTTAAATAATTTGCATTTTGTTTTTACTTATAATTTTTGAATGCTTGCTTCAGTTAATACAAATGTAATTAAAAAAATGTCTCATTTTTATTTAAGTGTTTATAGGGACAAACTAAAGTAGTGTATTTAAGATTAAAAAGATAATAATAACGAGGTATTACTTTAGATGGTAATCTAAGATTAGATTTAAGTTAGATAGTAATCTATTAATTTGTGATGTCATTTGGGTGAGGTGATATTTAATCTTAGTTTTATTTGACAAATTTTCTTGTAATGAGTTATAAAAACGCACTGGATGTTATATTTATTATATTATTGTAAATATCATTATTTCATAAAATATACATATTTATGGGTTAGTTAATAATGTGGCATTAGTCGTGGTTTGCTCAATATATCCTATATTAATGGATAGAAAGTAATGGAAGAGAAATAAGTAAGTTAGTAAGTAATGGACAGTAATGGAAGAAATAAATGTAATTTAAATTTGAAAAAGTTCTTTATTTTATAATTCGAACTAACATCTGTAAATATAAAAAAATATACAAATTCAGTTTATCATGAAAATGAAACAGAATGAGATATGTATTGGTTTAATAATGCCAATACTTTCAAGTGTAAGTTCACAAAAAAATCCAAAACGAAATGAATAGTCATAGAAATCATGTTAAAATTTAATTTATAATGTGGATGTCATTTAAATTGATATTGTTTCTACTTATGATAAAATACTTATAATTACTTTCGATAACTTTATTCAATTCAGTTCTTGGTTTCTCCTTAATATACTCAATACATTTCTTAAACGTCTTTTACAACGAGTAATACTATATTTACCTATGTTAAAATTTTAAAACATATCGAGTCAATATTAGTGCGGGTAAAACAATCTAAAAGAAAAAAAAATTGCAATCAGAATTCAATTTTACTATGTTATTCCCTCTCAACACTATATATTTCTTTTTGGAACTCTCTAAATATCTCAAATATTATTTGTATGTTAAAACAAAAATGTTTTGTTGAAATTTAAAAAAAAAATCTACACAATAAATCAAAACGGGATGACATAGCTCTATCTATATATCCTTTGTACTGAATATGGTACAATAGAAACCGGAACAATTATAATTTTTTGATGTCATACATAATAATACATAAAATGATGGGTTTAATAATATCCTGAATATTACCAACGCATATCCTTATTTTTTTTAATTGTAAGTGTAAGTAGTCAAAAGTAAACTCTTAAACAAACTTTGAACAGGTATTTCATTTTTTTTTTTACTATATAGCATTTTTGTACCAAAAATATAAATATCATTAAAATAACCTTATTGGAATTCACGGTCTTTGCAAGTTGCATGAGTGCACAAAAGCGTAAGTATCTGTAAGGCGTAGAACACATGAAGCGGCGTTGTTGTGAAAACTTTGTTCAGCGATCCGCGCGTGTGGGTTCACCGCAACCTGTTAATGAAAACTAATATTTAATTAAATGCGTTAGTTTGGGTTGTGGTTTTGTGTTAGTATTATTATTTAAACAAATAATTTCATATGAAACGATATTATGATGCTATAATAAATATTCTATACCTCTACAAGCTCTAAATTAAAAAGCGATTTGTGTGTGTGCACAGTTTATACAGCATAGCTTTGTTACACAAAGTATACCAATCTTATGCTATTGAAGATTTCGAGATGTTACCATCTGTAACTTTAACCTAGTTAACAGATGATTTATTGAGTTCCGTGCCAGTTGACTTTGATGTGACACCTTGTTAAAATTCGTACAGAAGATTGAATTATGTTTTTTTTTTATTTTTGTCATTAGTCATTTCCACATATACAAGAAGGACAAGGACTGCAAGAATAGACAAAAAAATATTTTCATATTTTTAAGTTTGTACTAGTTAGTCTTTATAGTTATAAAATATGTTATTTGATTCAATCAAAAACTGTCATCAAATAAAATAAAAAAAAAATCAACCAAAAAAAAAAGAAAAGAAAGTGGGAATCTTAAATGGTTAGCATAAAAGCTTACTGTTAGGTAATTCATATAGTAGTTATATTTTGTCAGTTTAAAATAATATCATACCTTAAAGGTATAATCTCCTGGCTCAACATCAGTCACATCAACCCACTGGCAGTCGATACTGTAGAGATAAATATCTGAACAGTTCACAGACACCCCTGAAAAAATATAGGTATAGGTATAGAAAAGTAGTTAACAGAGGCCCCTGAAAAAATAAAGCTACATATAAAAAAAAAACATTAAGAACGACCTCCATAAAAAGTATAGCTTTGGGTTTTAAAGTAGAAAAAATACTATGAGCTACCTTTAATAAATGTTAAATAAATTCAATAAATGTTCAAAATAACCTGACAAAAATGTATAGTTCAATATTAGGATTTTCAGTAATTCAAGCTTTAAGTGGTAGAGACCACTTAGTGTTATGACTTATATTGATTTTGATTATAGTTATGAATTATATTGTGAAAGCATTTACGTACAAAACCAAGACATCCGATGAAAGATTTACCTTTAACCAAGTTAAACAGTTGTTGCTAGTTTATAAATTAGCGTTTCTTGCAAATATTATGTTATGAAGGAAAAAAGATCCTATTTTTAAGCCGGTTAAGTCTTATCTACCTTGATCACCATAATTTTTGCAAGAGTATTTTTTCTCGACGCCGGGCAAACAAGTGTTGTCTTCTAAGCAGAAAGAGGCTTTATGTCCCTCGGCTACTCGCCGTCCTGTAGCATCCAATATATCAAAAGTGGCGAAGACCTCCATACTATGATAGTGCCTTGAATAAAATAAAAATTAACCTTGTATTGGAATTTGAAGCGTAAAATTAGTTTGTTTTTATTAATCAGCTTTTAATTGATGTTCAAAATATAGTTGTTACCGCCATGTACCTACTCCATTATAAGAATGTTATACTTATATACATATATTTTATTAGATGTTTATTAGGAGCGAAAGTGTAGGTAGAGTTGCTTTATAAAAATGTGTAGGATGTCTATCTGTCCGTTTGTTTATGTTCACAAAACTTTTATTTCATGTTCAGTCTTTTGCTACTTATATGATGCCATGTGCAACGGACTAGGTTTTACTGCTTGTTATTTAAAAAAAAAAAAAAAAAGTACACCTTTATACTCACATATGACATAGATGCCACTGCCACAAATGTTTGGGTAAATAAGGTCTAAACTCCGCGTTGCCGATGTTAAGAGATGATGCTGTGAAGCGCAACAGACGTCTAGTCTCAAATTGCCAATTCGGATTGGTTTTTTGAACCTAAAAGTGGAATTTAAAAATCTTATTAGGATTACTTCACAATTGAAATGTCTTTCTTACTCGAACTTTAGCAGTAGTTCTAAGATTAAGATTGTGTTATAGGGGTAAATCAGAATTAAGAGGAATTTTACAAACAATAATACTTAAACCAGATATGAGGTAAAATATCATGGCTTCAGTATATAATAATAATTGTTTTTTTATATTTGATAAGAAATATTTACGTAATACAAATATTATAGAGATATTTGAACAACAACAAATCTGTGATAGATTTAAATTTAGTGTAACATCATCAAATTTATGTGTGAATAAAAATGTTAAGCATTGTCTCACATAGTTCAAAAATCTAATTTGAAATTAATAGTGAATAGTAAATAAATATTTTAAAGCAAGCTGCGAAAAAAATACTAAATACTACTAATTAACAAATATATATACAAACAGACAATATTTTATTTATGGATAAACCAAATAACTCTGTCTAAAACTCCTCAGTTTATAAATAAAAAAAATATTCTCTCGTTTTTATTTAGTTATTGTTTTTATTTATTTACGATAATAAATTTTACGTACAACTAAAACTGGCGTTTAGGGTTATAAGCCTCAATGATTGATTATTTTCCTAAACTCTTTAACTTATCTTTTGGGTTTCTTGAGCAACAATATTAGGTTATTTATAAGAATATAACAAGAAAATCTATGTTATTCGATAGAAATTTAGGAAATTACGTGTACGTGACGTAAATAGATAAAATAAAACGTAAAAGCCCTCGGACACGTTTTATTTTTCAAAAACTCTCTTTAACTAATACTATTTATTTCCGATTTGATTAAAAGTCAGTAGTATTTTACTTTAACAAAATAAACCAGTTTGAAGGGATACAATAACAATAATAATATCATTGGACAAGTTACACAAATTTGATCTAACCCCTAAATCAGCTAAATATTTGCTTGTGTTAAAGGTGTTAGACAACGATACAAATACATAGAAATACACATTATAAATACCGCGATTATATATAATAAACGGCCAAACCCAGAAATACAGACTTCTTTGAACATCACATCTATGAACATCACATACATGTCTGTCCCTGTCGGGAATCGAACCAGCCTTTTAGAACCGCGATGCGTTAGGCGTCTGCGCTAACCACTCAACCAACGGTGCGGTTAATATAATATTTATACAATTTGTAATATAGCTAGAAAGCTTTTGTACTTCGTTTAAGTGTATTTCAAACCATCTAGCATTTTGTATACGACTGACTATAATTCACCAAATATATATTACAAGTTTATGTAAAACAATAAACCAAGAGCCAATAAATTGTAACTAATTTGCATGTGGAACAAGTAGATGAGTATCTACCAGACAATCTATGTTCATTGTTCAGTAATTGTACTCAACTTTAGTGATAAAAGCAATGTTAATATTTCGTGTCATTTGACTTGATACCTTTAAATTTAATGCCTACTTATTTTATAGTGACTTGTAATATTTTACTTTATATTATATTTGAATATTATATAACCGACTGCAGAAAATCAAAAATTTAATAAAGAATTTCAAAAACGTCCTATATAAAAAGACTTCTAAAAAGGATAAAAAATACTATTATTAGGTACCAATTGAAATTGCGTCGGGTAACCGTTTTACGTACACTGACGATGTGTCTATTTTACGAAGTTTTCCGACCTGATGAATGACTGGACTCTACGATTTGATATTGTTATTTAATTATTTGCCTATTTAAGTTACTTGCATTTTATTTCTTCCTTTATTTAGCGGTCCTCTTAATAAATAAATTACCTACAGTTTATTTTGTAACGTTTAATTTAAAGTATAGATTGGCTATTTTGATAACTGATATTTGCGTTCAAAATTAAATTTATCACACTTTGTCTTGAATGTCATCGTGTAAGTTAATTCTGTCACTTGGCAAAAAAATATTATTTATTTATTATAATATATATAATAAAATAATATAAAAGCAAATAGTACCTCATAAGCTGATTTACTTAAGCAGTTTTCTTCCATCGCACATTGAAGTTGGTACATGGGTACGTCATGAAGATGGGCACTTCTTGTTATAGCTGATGAATCCAGATAAAGATCAGCTAAATGATGTGTGCACACAACCGCCGCTACATGACCTTGTGGCAAGGATTTCTTGGGTAAATATGAGAAGGTAGAAATTTATATAAACTTTTCATTTTAATGAATAAATATTGCTTTATTTTTTAATGTAGGTTATCTTTGAATATTATTCCAAGCTGATAAATTATAAAAATATGAAATTAAAATTTTGCTAGGTTGTCATTTCTTATTCTATATTTAATTTTAAATTAAACTTCTAATTTCAAGTACATATATTTTTTTTAAATATTGTACCTATATGACGAACTAAACTACAAATTTGCAATGTTAAAATAAATGATCGAACATGTGCTAAATAACAAAGTAATAAAAGTGTAAATTAAGGCATATCAAGTCGATAGCTGATTTATGCGTTTCTTGTTAAAAGCTTCATAACTTACAACACTGGTTAAATTTGCATCTTAATTGAGTCGATGATTTTGTTTGTGGTTAAAAGAGAATAATCGAGATTTTTAATTTTCTCTATCATGTTTTACGCGGTTTTTTTCTGCAGAGAAAATTATTATTGATAACTTGGCGTTTATTGAATCAATGTTATTTTTGGAACGTAGTTCCTTATTTATTCATAATTTTATTCATTCATCATATTACATCATTTTATATAACAACTCGACGTTTCGAATGATTAGCAGCAATTGTGCTCACGGGAATTCAAGATTCAGTTGTCTCTCAGTAAGTCCCTTAATTTTAAACGAATAAAGATTTTCACGAAGTATTATTAAACGTTCAATTTCTTACCAGCATCACCAGGACAGTAGACTTGGCCAAACTCCCGATGATTGCACATAAACAGATTGCTCTCGTTTCCTTCACAATTTACTCCACTAAGGATGATACTGGAGCTTCCAAAGAAGTCAGTTTGAAGTGCCTGTTCAGCAAATCCAAGAGCTAGATGACGACAGACAGCTGATGCCTCATACAGAGTCCAGGCATCGGGACATATGCTACCCCAGATTCCATTGTGATAAATCTGTAATCATAGATTGAACAATAATATAAATGAAAAACTATTAGTAAATACTAATGATTACCTTTCTTATCAGAGCTTAATTAGCCTATCATATTGCAAATCATAATTTATATTGTATTAACTGTTTCATCGTCAATAAATTACAAACCAAGCATGAAATCTTTCCTCGTTATAATATAAGTGGAATTCTACCGTCAGTCAAGATATTATTAGCATTATTTATATCTACTTTATAACTATACTAAATTTGTTAATTATACGACCCTCCCAGTGATTGCATTAGTTTTAAAGTACGTACATCTTAAAAGCATGGAAAAAATTTATACTGCGGGTGCATTTTATCTTTGTTATACACATTATTTGACACTAAGAATAATAGAAGTCAAAATTATTACTATATACTGTTGATATATTTATGTTTTCTTCTATATTAGAGCTATAAAGCCATTTGCACATTGTACTAAAAAAAAGGTTTTATGTGAATGGATGACGACGGCGACAATCGCGTGGATAAGACGCGTTCTAAATATTCCTACAAAAATAACCTTATTTACTTTTTTCATAACGTCAATATTGTTATCTTGACAGAAATGAGATATTAAATGAACGATATTCCATTCATATTTTAAATAAATAATAATGTTTTTAAAAATTCTGAGTAATATTTGAGTTTATATTCAAATATTACTCGTTTATGACACCAGGTTCATTATCTTATATGATTATCCATACAATAAACTTGAGAAAGATGTAAAAGCATTATGACTTTAACTGTACCAAGTACCTCAAATATGAAATCCTCACCTCAATTCTTCCCTCTTTGCTGTTTCTTCCACCGACAAGTCTTAGACTTACTGATTTAACATCAATAACCTCATGTATTTTTCTTTGTACGTTCTTTAAAATAACTGGAATTTTATTCTGTTTATCATCATTGCAGATAACGCCAGCGATTTCGTTATTTTCGCAATCTGAGGAGCCCCAGCCAGCAAATATGCATTGGATTATTGAGCTTTCATCTCCTTCACATACTACATCGTCCATCCAATACTTTTCTTAAATAAAGATATAAACTAATAATTTAATTTGTTGCGAATCTTGTGAAGAAATAATTTCTGTTAAATAAAACTATGTATAAATGAAAGTATCGTTTTGATTTTTTTTTACCTCTCATAATCAAACATGTAACCATTATTGATATAAGTGAAATAAATTAAAAAGGATATTAAAATTAACTCGTGATTATGAGCAATAATCATTTTTCGGCTATTTTTATAAAAAAGAAATAGGTACTAGGCCATAAAACAAAAACATTACATTGCTCTACAAAAGCCTAAAAGTTTTATTAAATACGTTTAAAATATTATTTATTACTTGTAAAGATTAAGTGCTAACACTTAAAATGTTACATTTTTAAATTAATTGCTTACTATCATACCATTCTTTAAATAGAAATATACTATAGCGACAAAGGTCTTTCATTTTCAGTATAAGAAACAAAATCGTTTAAGAATAACAAATGCAACATATATACTCTTATACATGTATGAAACATGTAAAGAAATATATAAATAAAAAGAAGTGAAAATGCTATCCGATAGTAATTCCCATTAAAATCATGAATATGATAATTAAATGATAGATGTATGATGATCAATCCGTCGATTTATTTCAGATCTGAAATTGTAAATTAGTTCAGATAAGTGAAACAGTAATTGTAATGGAGTATGACTAAATTATCGAAAATAGTTTTTGATTAAATTTGTGTTCAGTGTTCCATAGCCCATATTAACAATGTATATTAATTTTATTATTGTTATAAATAAATGATAATGTTAATTATTAATAAAAATAAGCTTAAAAATAAAAGTTTTGTACTAAAAAAAATGCTAAGCAAAAAAGTATTTTTTTAAACTGCACATGGTATGATACACTCAAATTATTAAAACTAACGACTACTATAAGTTATCTCATAGTATTTTAAAAAAATGGCAATCAGAAGGCATAGTAGGTACTTTAGTTATAATATAAAAATGGTAGATTATTTATTTATATTGCGTGAATTGCGTAAATAACAAGTCAAGCGAATAATATATTAGTTACAATGTATTGTATAAACAGCCTTTTACAAATTATACTGAAATTACTTATGTAAGAAACTGAGATTGCCAATTCATTATCAGTCATTACCAGCAACAGATGCTCCCATATATGCTAATTAAAATAACTTGGTGAGTAGGTTTTACGTAACATCTTATATCTTGTTGGGATTATTGCATTGAGTTGGTATATTTGGATTTTTTAGATTTTATGTTTTTGATGGGATAATGTTTTTCATATTAATATTACTCCATTATATGATATGACATTAACTTATTGAAAATTGTAAGTTCGATAAAGCGAAATGGTATTAAAAAATAAAACCCCATTGGCATAACGATATATAACGCCGCCACGAAATTTCACAGTACCTAGTTTACAATTTCCCTTATTTCATTTTTCATGGTTTTATGACAAAAGCTATATGAAATTACTGTTTTTATTGAATGTATATGTATAACAAAATATAAGAGTGAAAAATTAATAATAATCTGAACTGACATTAATTCCAAGCGTCGGTATGGCGTGCAAGCGTTGACAATTTAAGTACTTCTTACAAAATACAGAGTAATAAGTAAAAGAGAGAGCAAACATTTTTTTGTGTCGTTTTATTTGTGTTATTTATCAAGATCTGTAAAAAGTTGTAAAACAAATGTTGTTGGGATTGATGTAGAGAGGCTGCCTGCAAGAGATGGTCATTAATTAAAAATAACCCTGTATATAGTAACGTGAGCGAACAGATAGTAACTATATTTTGATAGGATCTTTACGTAGTAAAAAAATATTTCATAATTACCTGTAGCCTCACCAAATTGCCCTCCGTGTGTTGGCACCCCTGTTTTGTTAAAAAATCGACAAACAACTGTCGCAGCTTGAGCGTCCCAGGAGTCATCACAAACAGCGCCCCAACGGCCAGCGTGGTAAATATAGACATTTCCTTAAAATTTTAATTAAATTAAAGAAACCCGTATATGTAACATGACCAAAAAAATAATGAAATAATGATCAATCAAAATAATAATTATCATTATATGAATACAGTTTGAAAAAAAAATAGGCACGAAGATGTCACCATCTTGTAAATAATCATTGAATTAAACCCAAAGATGTTTTTTAATCATCAAAACAACGGGTTTCGAAATTGAATATGGCATGGATTATGAAATATTTCACTACATTTTTTTTAATTAAAAAAACTAATATTTAATATTACCTATTGGACTATCTGACTGACTCCATAATTGTATGTTTTCTTAATTAACATAATAAAAATAATTAAAGTAGGTTACCTTCGTATTCATGAGATCCTCCAGCAAGTTTAATTTTACCTTCTAGATATTTATTCTTATTCAATAACCTTTGTACAAAGTCAGCTCTTGTTGTTCTTTCATTCTCACTGACATCTTTACACAATATTCCTACTAAATTTATGAATATAAATATTATTTTAACTTCCATTACTCCAATTGTCTAGCCAATGAGAGACGGGAAGAAAAGTTTTTTTTTAATTATTAACACTAATTAAAAGCGCAATATTAGATGAACATTCTTATATAATATTTTAAAACTATTAACTAAAATACTTTTCAACACGCACAAGTTAGACACGTACACCAGAAACGATAGTACTCCAAAACTGAACAATACTATGCAAAATACCAGAATGATCCCGCTGAGTTTCTAGTTCAATGTCATCGTGACGTAATAAACTATTTAAAATGTAACTAAACAAACACATCAATTGTAATAAAAATGAAGTACCTACTCTCATAATATATTAGTTCAAAAAACATTTAAATTAATAAAAAAAATATTAACCATACGTTTGAAAATAGTTTCTAATATGCATAATTATAGTTACAATTATATATTATAATAAGGGTACCCAAAAAATATTAAATGTATATTAAGAAATCAAATTTAAAAATCAGCTAAATTCAACATCGCTTTAAAAACACATCAAAGAATTTGACCTAAATTCACAATGGCCGCCTGTAAATTGAATCGCATCATACAATAAGGACATGTTTTTATATAGTCAATTACTGACGAAATTAAATTGACATTGTTGTTTTAGCACGAACCTAACATACAAACTCTTAAAAATGTAGTACATTTTAAGAAATTTGTATTTATTTTATATAAAGTTCCTAAATGTTTTATTTTATTACGAACAGCTAAATTTTGATAGGATAGAGTTTGAATATCACTATCGGTTTGGAAACTGTTAATTAATACTTTTAACAACTACTAATATAATTTAAAAAGTTATATAGTAACTGACTGCAGGTATATTAGTGTGTACACAATCCAAAGACAAGTGACAATGACCTGCACAAGACTTCCAATGACAATACTAAATCCAACCGAAACCACCATGTCCCGAACTCATGATTAAAGACCTCGAAGGTCTGGAGACGGTTAAATAAAAGTAGAAATCTTAGACCTCATTCATTAGCTCCTAAAAATTCGTAAAATAGAATCCAGATACAAGGAAATCAACAAGTACATCATAATATTATTTTTATCCTTTTTAGAGTTTTTTTTTCTATCAGGGGGTGTTTATTTTTTTATTAGTTATTTAAATTGAAATAAAGGGTGCAGCAATTCATATTTTTGAAATATACTACAAGATTTTTTAATAATGGCTTAAGGATAAAAATAATCCAAATTATCTGGGCTAATTCATTCGGTGATCGATACCTATTATTACAGCATAAAAGGACTATTCCATACATATAAAAGCCAGATTAATTAAAAGTAGTTTCAGTAGTAAAGTAATTTCAGTTGTCTAATATATAATAATTAAAGAAGCTGATCGCTATAAAAAACCTTGTATCTCTAATAATTTTTCTAAACCTATACATATAACGTCATATGTTTGAAACTGTTATCAATAAATCAAATAAGACGGGGAATGCACATAAATCACCGCTTTCAATACATTGATCCTTTATCGGCAATCTTTGTACACATGGGTTATTCTTTCTTTATTTTATTATCAGGGTACAGGTTTTAACATCACTTGGTAATAACATTTATTGTTGTGATGAAAAAGTTGCTATAGTTTATAATGTAAATCGTAATCCTTAGTAGAAGGTCTTCTTGATTACAAGCATCTAGGAACTTTTATAGTAGTCAATATTATTTAAAAAATCAATATATCTAATAACTTTGGGAAATAAATATTTATTGAATAGCTACATAAATAAACAAAAGAATAAGATTCTATTTTCTTGTTATGATATTCTGAAAGAGATTATAACTTTTTCATATGCCGTACAACCACCAATTCCGACTTAAGTTATAAGCCATTCTCACCACTTCAAGCATACACAAACATACACACATCCACAAACTTACACACTTCCTTGCCAACGTATACAGGTACACAAATACATACAAATATTTTAAGTTTTCGAGCAATTCAAGGCCAGATAATTTGTAAAGTTTCTGCGTAATTTTTTTTATATATTTTCAAAGTGAAAACAACCTTGCCGGAGAAAGTATTGAAAAACACTTTCTACATAGGTATTTCTTAAGTAAATCTTTTAAAGTCAATTTCCACGCTGCTGAATTTTATTTCTTTAATTTTTCAGTGTTAACAACCTTCTCGAACACAGCGAACGTATCTCCTGGCGATGAAAACTGAAAATGAAAATCCTATTGAGCAAGTTTTTTATCTTGTTCAATTACAATGAGAAGTCACATTGTATCAAATCGAGGGTGTTTAGCCTATCGCGTAAAAAATAAAAGAATTTTGAGTCCCGTGTTCATTCATTTCTGTTCGCGTCAGCAAAAACTTCTGGCCAGCATTTGTTTTTAGGGAATTTATACTTAATAGCGCTTTAAGGAGAATGGAATTTTATTATTTTAAAATATATAACATCAATTTAAATCAGTTTTGCCAGCATCTATTTAAACTGGTGGAATCTAGTTTAGTTTACATTGAAATGCAAAACAGCATTACAGCCAAACATAATTAGTGACCCAGGTGTATTGTAAGCTTGATTGGGTTAAGATTGGTTTAATTGAATCTAATAAATAATGACTAACCCTTACCCGTGATTACACCCACTTGTTAATTATTATAAGCAATATTATTTGAAAACAATAAAAAAAGTCCATGTCATGCTCCTTAAAAGAAGTTCAGTGTAATATTTTATTATTTAAAAATTTTTTTTTTGTTTATTATCGTTTTTGTTGTTACTTAATTGATCTTAAATTATAAGTTTGTATTAGCATACAAAATTTCAAAACCTTATTCATATATACATATATAAAAATAATATATTTTGTAATGAGTAGATTTACATTATGAACTATAGCCAATTTTTCATCACAATAATAAATGGAAGTTATCAAGTGATGTTAAAAGCTATACACCGATAATAAAATGAAAAATGAAATTTCGGTTAAGGCATTATACTGCTTGCTTGAAACTAGACTTATTGTAGACTAAGCTGATACTATTTCAAACTAGAACCTATAAACTGTGAATATTGAACCTGCATTTATTATTAAGTAAAATAAAATACAAATTAATATTTATTTTTGTAATATTGATGAAAATGAAGCTTATCGTTTTCTGTTTTGACTACACACAAAAATGTACACAATATGACCATCTTGAAATTTATAGTTAATTTTTTATCCAAGAGAATGTTCCGAGTCATAACAAAACAATGGTTTTCTGACGCCCTATTATATTTCTTAATTAATTTGTTTGTTTGTCTTTTTTCTTTTACTATGCACTACTTTTAACGTTACATTTGACTTGGTTTTGTCCTTAAAAAATATTTCATGAACTAACGATTTTAAAACAAAGAATAATAAAGTAGCCATGATTGACGCTAACACAATGCGGGCGAACAAAAGGCTTTATTACCCCATAACAAGGGTAAACGCAATTTTGAAGCTTTTTAGAGTAAATGACACCAGGATGTCAAAAGTAAACATTAATCTTTTGTATTTTATGATTATGTTTTCGTTTTTACAAAATCTTATATAAAATATAAGTAAGTTTAAAATTTTATCTTAATGAAATTTTATATTACCTTCAAAAATAATATCGAACCTGAAACAATAAACTGTTAATTTAATAAATATAAAATTAATGCTTGTCGAAATCATGATAAATATAGTTTTGGTACTAAAATTTTAAATTAAGAATTTTTTATAGAATGTCATAACTTGATAGATTTTACTAAAGACCCTGTGAGAAGAATTTGCTTGTATGGAATTTCAGTATAGTAAAATTCCTATAACGAAAGCTGTCTAATAGACAAAGGCTTATATGAAAGCTCTCTTTTCGTTGATATGTAGTGTAAGATACCAACACGAATAAATCAATTTTAGTTATGCTATAACCTGTAATAGTAATAACTGACAAATCTGTGCGATGTGTCTTGTTCGATGGATTTGTTTTGTCCATTATAAAACATATACACATATACGTTTTAAGGGACGCTTTTCCAATTTAGGTTTTAAACATGTTTTTGAGAGTAATCAGAAATTATTCAACGAAATAATACAAATATAGAGATAGATTATAAAATTATTGTGTTGCATTAATTTGTATAACAGTAACTGTAAAACACAAAACACATTACATAACAAAGGTTTTATTTCAATTATTATGAGGGTTTTCCAAATTCGTAAACAAAACATAAACTCCTGGACTATACTACGGTAACTTTTCAATCCGATATCCAATATCAATCGCCCTCAAAGCTTACGTAACGTGTGTAAAGGAATTTTTATTGTGAACCTTTTTGTTTCATGTCTGATTTCAGCCTCATATAGGCGTTTTAATAATACTGTATATGTGTGATTCTACATAAATAGGGAAACTCAATATCATCAGTCGATAAATATTAAATAATATTATAATTTATAGATTTTTATTATATATTAATTATATATTATATTATGAAATCTCTTCTAATTGGTCACCAAATTTCAAATATTCACGTCAAACAGCGATTTTATAAAAAAAAAAAATATGCTCAATATCTTAGTTCTTTGGTTTGTCATAGGCAAAAAACCACTTAAACATGCGACTGTACATTAAACTTTTATAGACGCCAGTACATTGTGGATCAGAAATAATACTTTTATTTAACATGTTAATTATTCTTTATAATATACAGTTCTAATGTTAGTGATAAAACTTAAGAAAAAGGCCAAACGGAATTACAGGAATCTTAAACAATGTTAATACATCATTATGCGAAATGTATTTTCTACTTTGTAATACAGTTTTAATACACGCCATCATTAAATTTCTACGAATGTTAAAATATTCCCTTTTCATATTAAACACAAAAAGTTACTTAAACCAGAATTCGTAATAACTAAAATTGCCAACATACATACATTGATAAAGTAAATATATCTTTCAGTGCTAGTACAGGTTCTCTTTGAACGTTAAATAAACACGGATGGAAAAATTCCTTAAATAGATTTTTTTTTTAAATATTCTCAATATTATGTTGATCTATATTTTTTATGAATAAGTAAATGTATAGAACACTCATAATTTATGTATATACATATAACTAAAATATTTATGTTGTTGAACTATGAACTTACTACATATAATAGCAAATTGCAGTAACAAAAAGGACTCGAATGATTTACAGGGATAATTAAAAGTTTGAGGTCTTTACCTTATGAGTAATCAAGAACATTTTATATAACATCTAAGTAATAAAATATTTTAAATTACTATTTAATTTTTTAATGTCAAAACAGGATTATTTATATGCTTCTTGCAACTTGTTCTCTAGATCTGCTACAGAAGTATTTTTTCATATATCTGTTACGTAACTCGTAAGCGTCACATGAAATGTAGATAATATTTGTCATCATATCATATCATTTTAATTTTATAATAAATTAATTAGGAAAATATTATTAATTATTAATTTAATAATTCTACCGTCAGTCTTTTAAATTAAACATTTTGTATATTTTTACTCGACCTTATGAACGTATAAAATCTTAATAACCGACTCGTTTCGAACCTATTCGAGTGCTTAATTATGAATCCAGAGTATGGCGAATTTTGCAGCCCATACTGCCTGCAGCAATTTTATGGGCGCGCTTCGAGGGTGGCAGTGGTTTGGGCGAGATTATGTTGTCACTATTCGTATTTAAAATTTGTGTATACGTTAAATAGGTTGTATTATTGTTGGTAAAATATTTGTATAATAAAAGACGGGAAATGCGCATACAGATTGTGATAACAACTTATTATCGCCGCTTGCAACGAACCGAAAATGGAGTTAACCCTTTTTTTAAGGGAAATATATCGTTTCTCGTTGTATGACCTGTGTTTATTATAAAGGCGCGTGCTTTTGATTCGGCGTGAAGATGATTTGCTGCTGAACTGCTTCTTGATCACTTTCTGCTCTGTCAATCACTCAAAGTTTCTTTAAGGTCAACATAGAATTGCCCACTGCAATTCCTCGAAATATTCAGCTGTTTACTTGACGAGACTAGACGAGACTATTCAGCTCCGATTCTTGAAGAGATTTAGAAAAGTGTTTTTGAAAACCGATTAAACGTTGGTTTTGTAAAACTCGCTAGCTAGTGCGTTTTTGGGACTAGACTGAATAAGAATCAGATTACCTTATTTCTTTATTTTGGGGAGTAGGGTGGTAGATAATTGCAATAGATCTGTTTTTCATTAGGTCCCATGTATTATCTTTCCTAGCGATCGCGTGAACAAGGACATACATACTTTTCTGCATCGGTAATAGGCCTATTACATTAAAGTTCTCAAATTAGGCTTACCACCACAGTCCGGAGAAAGTGCAGGTCGTGTAAAAAATGTATATAATAAGAATAAAACAATAAGGATTGATGGGTCTTTTCACTTATCTATGGAAAACAAAGTGGGCACTTAGCCAGATTTTTATGTGAATGCGGTACACAACCAATAAAATTTGTCTATTCATCCTATTGTTATAGACAGCAGCGAGATTCTACCATATTTAGGACTCTAAGTCCTTAGCTAGTACGGATGCTTTTTCGAAACATTCAACCAATCCAAACATCAACCCGAATCCAAGAAGTGTAAAGTTATGGTTGACACATTGCTGCCTAGATTTTAAACACTTCTTTCTTTTACGTCACACTTACCGCAATCACAAGAAGTCTAGTGTAAAGCTAGGCGTTTAAGTTGCTTTTGTCTTTAGGTGAGCGTGACATTAATCATAACTAAAGTACGCAAGGTAAGGTACGGTAAGGTACCAAAGATAGACCTAATATTATAATTTCGATATTATAGTAGGTTCCCTATCCTGACACTTCTATGATGGAGGACCATTAAAAATAAAAGGTTTCGCTCTGCTTCTAATATAGGATCTAAAACCTTTTTGACATATTTTGTTTTGGTTTTTACGGATATTTTATTTGTAAAACTCTAATTATTGATATAGGTGACAACGCTGCTTATTGCTTCAGATGGTGGTGCGACTGGACATGTATGTAGTGGTCGATGTGCTTAGATTTTCGATACAGCCTACTTCCTGAGCGAATTCCGTTGTTCGACTGACCATCATATCTAAGAAAGGTAAACCATAACCGCATTATTTTTCCACTGTGAATTTCACCTTTTTATGTGTATTTTTAAGATTATACAATAAATTTGTTAATTGTCTTTAGCGAAAATCCCAGTATCAAGGTCTTAGAGGATAAATAAACGGATGACTGGATGGATTCAGACATTTTGAGACATATTGTTTATGACATAAATAAATTTGTCTATTGGGAAGTCAAATAAATTATGTTGATAAATTTATTTATTGGGACGATATCTTAAGATATCTAAGGTTTCCTGTATTTTTTTTTATAAAATTGCTAAATACCTTGTACGCTATACTCTACTTATGTATATGGTTTTTAAGCCTTAAGGGCCAATCCTATTTGAGAATTTTAAATAAATATAGAATGTAAAATTAGCCAAAACGGTAGAGAATCCGAACCTCGGTTCGTACTTCTCTTAACTGTTATCATTTTACAATAAGTGTATGTTTTTAAAACATGTCCATGTCTATAAAGACTGTTGCATTGTCTTTATCTGGTTTTACCATCGGAATTACAATATTAAAATTCCCTAACAATTTTGACAAAGAATCCCTATCTTCTTTGTCAGTACAGCCGGATATTAAATATCAATGTTACATAAAACAAGTATACAAATATTATCGATCTATTAATAACCTTTTCAAGTTTCCTATCCCATTTTCAAATTTGACCAAAAACGTACTTAATTTTCAAAATGCGGATACGGGGCTGAGACTAAATAACAAAGTCTTTGATCTCAATTTTCAAACAACATCATAACGAACACTGAAATTTGAAGCTAGAGTGAACTTACAAGTATTATTTTAAAATGCAAATTTATATTTATAGGTCTGCTCGAAAAGCAATTTGGCAAAATCTGAAAAATTCTATTCCTTGATAAGGACTACCTTTTGTAAATGGTATAAATAAATATATCAAAAGTTCGCCTATATTTAAATATATGAATAACTGTAGTATAATATGAATTCACATTATAAATCTATTATGCAAAATATATATACAAACATAATACACATACGTATTATTATCTGTTGAAGTATTGAGTTCTAAAAAAACAAAACTTGAGAAATATAATGTGAGGTTTTTAAATATTTTCCTTAACCAAGTTGAAATCACTTAACAAAATATTATTATAAAATATACTTTGAACAAGGGTATTAACGCACGAGCCTTTACAGAAAACAAAAGTTACTACGTAATCCTGCCAATCTGTATGTCAATATATATGAGAAAATACAAAGGCAAACGTCAATAAATAAATCTTATAAATCAACATAGCTTTGTTAACCTTAATCTTCACCCTATCCAATATTGCGTAATGTTGTGGAAACAATATTTAAATTGCAAAAAAATGGTTGTTGATGTATATCATCGTATTAACTTCACAACAGCTTTTCGAAGGCGTCCTTTTCAATTATTGAATTGGTACAGAGCTGAACCACATTGTTTCTGCTGCGGGTCTGCGGTTACATGTCATCGATTTGCTTCTAAAATCTGATTTTGCGACACCGTCCAACTTAAGACACAAGCTTTAATAACAGTAATAAAGTATAATGGTTGGTTTGTTAGCTATAAACATGTATACCCATGTTAAACTTATTTAAATTTATATAAAAATAGAATGAAACTTAAACCAATACGGGCAGGGATTCGAACCCGCGACTATTGGGAAACCGTCCCGTCGCTCTAACAATCAGTTGTTAGAGCGACGGGACCGCTACCGTATCGCTGTCTCAGTGAAATAAGCATTCTATATGTGATCGTCTTTATCGGGACGGTGGTGACATCTATTAGGTTTCTTTCGAAAATCCTAACCGTGAGTATAATTAATAACTTACCTTTGGTAATTATTATAATATACTAGCTTTTGCTTGGCTTTTTCTGCGTTACACATTAAAAAATATTTAAGAATAAATGAACATTTCGCACTACACACCTTACTTACCTCACAACGTAATATTTTGAAACATTAAGGTTTACAACAACCGCAGCGATACCAATTACGAGAAGTCTAATCCACAAAATCCTGTGATTTTGTCAGTTGTGCTTACAACGACGCGAACATACCATGAAAGGAAATGTTTTTTGATAATAATCAAATTTCTATTAATTAGATGTAATGTATATATTTCGACAGCCTGTAGCTTTAGTGGTTAGTGGTCCTGGGTCGTGGGTTTGATTCCCACTCTGAACAGTTGGTTGCGTGATACACATATTGTTATTTCGAGTCTGAGTGCTTTTTGTGACCTTTATTTCTATTTTCGTAAAATGTATACGTATAAGCAATACCTAACTTTTCTTAAAAATAGAAGATTATACGTATTTTTCGAATGTTATTAGTCCTATTAAAAAGAAGTTACATAAAATTATGGTATAAAAACCTGGCTTCTCTTAGATAAAATAAATATTATCATAATTATTTATTAATAGAAAATACAATAATTCATTTTCTTCAAGTCATTCGTTGTAATGAAAGCGGGTGAATTTAGCTGTGGTGTTTTCTTTAAAGATATAGGCTTTTTCTTATAACTTAACTAAACCTAAGTCCTTATAACTCGTTACAACAAATATTTTTAGTAATGAATACAATAATACAATTTATTAGTAAAGGATTAATTTCCGTTGTATTATCAAAATAATTGTAAGTGTTAATAAAGTGATTTCACGGTAGTGTCTTACGAAGTCTTTATTGATTCGTTTGCGTTATCACAAGAATACCTAGTGTTGGCTATTCTTTTGCTTCGACATATTTAATTTTTGTTACAAGAAATTATCAGCTTTAAAAAAAAATTTTTATATTGTTGTAGTATTTAGAATGTGCATACATATCTTCATTAATCAAGTCTAAAACAGTTTAATATACGTGTGAAAGTATATTTTTTAGATATATAATATAATAATTATATTATCCCTTCCTTAAAAACCAATTTCATGCGATTTGTTCTAACCTCAAATTGTTATCAATAAATCAACTAAGACACAGAATGGCTATAAATCAGTGCCTTCAATACATTTTTATCCATTATTGGAAATCTTTGTAAACATCACTCTTTTCTTTTTTGTATATTGAGAATACTTTTTACGGGCTTCGAAATTCAAATTTAGTAGATGAGGTTGAGTGACTTGCTTAAATGGTAAGAAGGTTCATTGTCATTATTAAAACAAAGGGAGATTTATTGTCTTCAACACAACCGTGCCTCATATTAATAATTAAAATTATTATTATCACTATAGTTTACGGGTTTTAGTCCCTATAAATATCTTTGTTAATGTTAATAATGTTTTGTAGCGTAAGGCCTAATTTCGCAAACCCTCAAATATAATGAGGGCGTGTAGTGGACTAATTGCTATGAATTTACAGTGTATGTGTTTATTAACACACTGTTAACTTAATTAAACATACATAAACAAACAATGAGTTTACATCAGCGGGTAACCTAAAATGTTGAGTCTTAAAACTTGAACTTTCAAAAACGACTTATAATTTTTCATAAGGGATTTGTTTAAAATTTTCACTTAAAGGGTAAGCAGAGTTTTATTTTGAGTAGATATAAAAAAAACTAGGCTATTTATTACAAATTATAGAATAGATAAAGCTTCAGTCCTAACAAAACAATTTTTTACATAATACTGCATGTTATTATAATTAAAACAGAAAAATAAAGTATCTTCATAATCTGCCGTAATATATTATGGTGAAAACATTAACCTTGTTAAACACTTCCCTCCCAAGTAACAAATGTTAGGAGGTAATTTACAGTATTCATCACGCAACGCTATGTTGTAGGTAATTTGTAACAAACACTGTGGTGAAACATCATGTTTAAGCTTTTCTATTAATTAAAATATAACTTTACTTTTGTTTTCATAACCGCATCTCTTCTTTAGTGATATTTTTTGTTAAATTCTGGGACTTTTTTATAATTCTTGACCTATGAAAACCCATCTGAATCATTTTGGATTGGATGTTAGGATCTTGTAATGAAGCCGATGTCAACACTGTCCCGATAAATACGATCATATATAGAATGCTTAATTCACAGAGATGGATAGAGATACGCTAGCTCAATTGGTAGAGCGAAGGAACGTTCTCTCAAGGTCGCGGGTTCGAATAGGGATTTAAACCGATAAGCCGATACGGCAGGGGCTCGCATGTAATAAAAAGAAAATTACAATCATTTCTAAAAATCTTTATAAGTTTAGGTATGCAGCGACACGCAAGGATACATGTTACAATACAGAATTTTAAACTCATCATTGCGGCTGCGAAAAATGTAAATAAGTAATCAATTGATTTTCAACATTATTTTAGAACAATTTGTACCATAGATAACAAAATCCTTAGGTTTTCCAAATTGATAGCTTCTTGATATAAATTTAAGAAATTACTTTTTATCTTTATTTTTAATACATATTAGTTTTTTTAATCTTTCTGTTACTTAATGTAATTGAATATTTTATTTTTGAGGCTTATTTAATATTTATTTATTTTTATTTCCATCCACATTTTCGTTAATACTTTCATTGAGTCTATGTTTTCCATGACACGGCTTTTTAGGATAATGAAAAAACCATTCTGAACTACATTGAAAATAACAATTTTATAAGCGCTAAATTTATAAAAATAGATCCTTAAAGACAAAAGAACAATATTTACTTTTTTAAAACCTGGTGTTATTGAATATCAAAAGCTTAAAACTGCCTCAGGCCACATAATGACGTAATAAAAGCTTTTGTTCGCCAGCATTGTGTAGACGTCAAACGTTGCTACTTTGTTACACTTTTGATTTTGTAATAAAAACTCTGGGTACTTACCTATTGTGGAGTATGAGTTTTTTAAACGTAATTAGTTAAATTGCCTAATATTTTTGAACTGAAGTTTATAAGAATTGGTAAAATTTATATATATAATGGCAATAAGTTTTTTTAGCTGATTTATATTAATTTCATTGATTGAATTCGAAAATGCGTAGCTCAAGATATTTAACTTATTATTTTAAATAATCAACAAGCAACTTAGCCATATTAAGCGACTTCATTGCCCATGAAATTGGGTCTTATACTTTAAAGTGGATTGTAATATAAACCTTGTAAAATTTATATCTATAAATTGTACTTAAAATATATTCAATTCGTTTTTTGTATAATATTTAATGGTATTTTTATATGCATTTGCAACTACCACTAGACTTAGCCTCTTTTTCTTATGTCATATAAGCCTATCCAAACTTCTGATTTTGAATGATGAAATAGTATATTAGATGAATTTTAATTAAATAACCGTGAAGAGTTTATAATACATGAGTACAAGTGACAGGACGACGTTAAACAAAGAGACTAAAGCAAAGTTATATTAACTTTTTGAGTATATTTATTAAACACACGTCAATGTTATTTTGTAACGACAAGCAAAGACAATATTTGTACTCATAATATAACGAATATCGTTGAGTTGTTAAGTTAGTTTTTACTATATAAACAACAGTAACATGTAAGTTGAAGATATCTACCGCGACGATTAGTTTACTTATCTATAGTTTACATTTAGTGTATTATATAAGTATATTATTAAATATTTACCCTTGTCAGTTACCTCGTGATTATAATATAGAAACAAACAAAACAGAAATGTTGAATAGACGAAAAATAAACAAGTACATAGTTATTATCTAAAGTAATACACATAAAGTTGTAAGTTTGTACGCTGTGACTGATTTTAATTATGCAAAAGACGTGACAGCGACATGGAAAAGTAACACTAAATATTGGTGCTGTCAATATCATCGTTATTGTTTTCAAGTAGCACATTACATATATGATATGTTAGACTATATTATCACGGTCCAAAGGATAGAACATAGAAAGGAACGGGGAAAAATCTAAACGCAGTATTCATTCTCATCATTTCATCAATATCATCAGCCAGTGAGGAACAAAGTGACGGGCGAAGATCTGTGACGTTGGGTCAAATGTCATCGAACTTCTGTATTACTGAACCGATTTTTAATTATTTTTTATCGATTGCTGTATCTGTATCGGTGAGTGTTCAAAAGTAAAAAAAATCGGTAATAGGTCACGATCTTGACGAAAATAATTTTAGATTATAAAAATATTTTTGGGATTAAAAAAAACTCTTTTCAGATTTTTTGTGTAACAGTTTGAAATTTAGTTACTTCATTTCAGACCTCACTCGTTTAAAAGAATAAATAAATCAAAATCAGTCAAAATGGCTATCAACCAAGTACTTTACTTATTTACAATTATAATAGGGCAAATCATGTGATTACTCATTAAGGATATAGTATTATCTTAAGCTTTAGTTAAAAAAAAATCATAAGCTTCTAAATATTATAGTCCAAAATTTTATATCCAATATTTTTTATAGCCTTCAGTTTTATAACAGAGCTTTTACTTATGAATTAACTGTCCTACAAGTAATGAAACTTTGTGTTAGCTTATATATAAATAATTTTAAATTGAATCGTTTAACTAAGCTGTTGCATTTTTACTATACAATATTTATTCATTGGGCATTATTTTTATAAGTACCTTTTTAGAAAATATGCATTTAGAGGTGCGACAGTGTAACATGTTTTAAAAATACTTATTATAATGTTAAACAGATTTGCTTAAATATTAACAACTCTCTTAACAAATTCTAGAATTACAATTTATTCTAAAAGGTTACAGTAATTATAAATACCTATCATCTATGGAATTTTAGTAAATCCTATAAAACCTATTATTATATATTAATTTACTTTTATGTTACATATGTATACAGTTTATACTAGTCAATATATTTGTTATTAGCGTATAAATATCATATTTTTGATCGTAACACTTTACAATCGCAATATTTGGTACAATGATACAAAAAACAAGTCTGCGACTTTTTTATCAGGAAAATAGATGCATGCCTTTTACCTTTTCTAATGATGTTACAAGTGAACTGAAGCGATATTTCGTTGACATGAAATGGCCAACAGAATTGTGATTATCGGAAAACTCATGGGAATATTGAAACTGAAAGTACTTGTAGAATGCCACAAAGTTATAATACATGGATTATGTTGACAATAACTGACTTGTTAGCAAATTTCCGCATGTTACTTCGTTAAAAATATTCTTCTTTCGCATTCCTCATTCGAAAATTAGGCATTTTTAGTTAAGATTATTTTAAACGTTAAGTTGTAAGTCTTTCAACCTCTATAAATGCATCATATAACTAAATGGCTTAGTTTGTTTTTTATATATCAAGTAGGTCTATACCTACTAGACTAAACTAGCTCGCAAGGTTTTAAATAGCTGATTTATTGGGATAAACAGGCAAGATACTCCTTGGATATTTTTTACTAGCTTACATTTTTTTTCTTGGTATAAATAATTAGAATTAGTTATTCTGGGTTCCTTTTTAGTTCTTAATTTCTAATTTCATCTTACATATTCATTATAATTGTCATTCAATTATCAGATTGGTTCTAGTTTAATGTTATCAAAAGAAAAGTAAACTAGGCCAAGTACGCAGTTTTTATTTCGTTATTTATTTAAATCGTTAATATTAATAACTGTACAATAGATTAAAAAATGCTCTTATATATATATATATATATATATATATATATATATATTTCCATATTCATAGAAACAAAGATTAATGCAAAATAAATGCATTTTTTGTAAAGCAATGCAATTTTTTTTTGTACTTGTATTTATATCTGTATAATATTAGAAGCATAAATTGTTTACCTAAGATTCTATATTGGAAGGAAAACTTTAATATTAGGTTCTTAAAGTAAAAGTGCCTTGCGTGATGAATGTCATAAATTCTGTTTTAATTTAAAAACTTTACTTAAATTAAGCTTTCAAACTTGATTTTATCATACAACTTATTAAAAAAAAAATCTATGGTATAACTTATAATATAGAATATAAAACTTTTAAATAACAATGTGTTCATAGTCTTTTCTACAATAATTAATTACAATGCCTATATTAATTTAAAAAATAAGAATGTCATTGGCAAATATTTGACAAGGAAAATAATTACTATGTATATAGTTGATGTTAATGATACATAAATTGGCTTTGGTCTTTTTCATCCATTAATCTGTTTGCTGAGATTTTTTCTAATCCCGAAAACGTGAATGCATAGAATTTTATAAAACTTAGCGTGGTGAAATCGTGGTGATAAGACTATACATATTTATATATAAATATTCAGGATAATTTTTACTACGAATAAAACTTTAATTACATAAGTAGTTATTGGATGTGTCATTGAATATGCGATACTGAGTAGTACTATAAAATATTGCTAGTATATAGTATCTCAACCTCACAATTAAACATAAAAGAAACCTTATAATCATATTATTTTAATGGGTGATCTAAATACCTGTGTAACTAAAAACGATACCAGATCCAAAAAAACTTAAAACTTTGGCTTCGTCTGTTAATTTTTATCCTTCGCCTCACCGAAACTCACTTTCCTCCCAATAGTAGACCGTCACTTCTTGACCTCATTCTTGTTTTAAAATCTGAAAATGTATCCACTCATAGTCAGTTCACAGCATCCTATTCTTATCATGACCTTTTTTGTCTTAATTATAATTTATCATTTCAAAAACGTAAATAAACATAAAATTTTAATGATCTTATAGCCGACGCATTAGCAATTAATTGGTCCTTGCTGAATCAACGTCTGCCTATGAAAGACTGTCAATTTTTAATGCAGAAATTCTTAAATTCTACGATGTCCATGCCCCGGTTAAAAAGATTAAAGTTCGACATTTTCCCGCACCTTGGCTAACTCCAACTATCAAAACATTTATGGCAAGACGGGACAAAGCAAAGAAAATATACAGAAGGGATCCATCTCAAGATAATTTGTCTGTGTACAAAAGGCTGCGCAAACTCTGTACTAGGTGTAGGAATGCCAAACGTCGTCATATCTTTTCTTCTATTCACCATCTTTCGACTACCCAGATGTGGCATGTCTGAAAGTCACTAGGTCTGGTTAACTCTCATTACTATCTTAACTCATGAAACACGTATTTCTCCACTCCTCCATTGCTTCTTACTAAAGAACGTAAGGTTAAACCATTATGCAAACTGAAAAATGCTTTACCACCTATCTGTGATCCTGTCTTTTTATTCCAGGAGATAATGGAGGGAGACGTGAAGAAGACACTTCTATCAATTTCTTCCAAAGCAATAGAACTTGACAATATTAGTAAATATATGCTCGTCCCCTTAATTGATATCCTTTTACCCATAATTACCTATGTTCTTAACTTTTCTTTACATACTAACACGTTCCCTACGACCTGGAAGAGGGCTCATGTCATTCCATTACCCAAGATATCTAACCCTTCTACTCCTTTTCACTTTCGACCTATATCTATACCCCCCCTTCCTCTCTAAGGTTCTTGAAGAAATGGCTTTCAAGCAACTTTCCGAGTTCTTCTATAGTAATAATCTAAGTCCCTTCCAGTCCGGTTCCCGTTCTCACCACAGCACTAGCACTGGATTACTGCATTTTAACTTTCTTAATGTCTCCATCCTTTGTTGACTGGTTTAAATCATATCTTTGCGAACGTCAGCATATTGTTAAATCTAATAAGAATCCATCTAATTGGATAAATCTGTCTGCTGGGGTACCGCAAGGTGGCGTTCTATCTCCTTTACTTTTCTACATTTTCATTAATGAAATTTCCAAAGTTATATTTTCTCGCTACCATCTCTAAGTAGACGAATTGCAGCTTTATCGGCATGCCACTTTATCTGGGCTAGCAGATGCTATCGATGAGGTAAATATCGACCTTCAAAGGATACACTTGTGGACGGAGGACTACGGTCTGTTACTTAATGCTAACAAGTCACAGGCAATGATAATAGGTAGTAAACAATTTTATAACCAAATTAATTTTAGGACCCTACCTCGGCTATTATATGACGGAACTGCATTACCATACCTTGTCAAAGCAAAAAACTTAGGATTAATTTTTGACTGCAATTTGACCTGCCCTTAGTGAAGTAAACAAGCGACCTCACCATTCTTTACATTCGCTTAAGTAACTGCAAAATTTTCTTCCTTTTAAAACTAAAACTTTACTAGCACAATCTCTCCTTCTTTTCCTCCTTGACTACGCCGACGTTTGCTATATACATGCGACTCATGAGCTATTAGGTAAATTAGATCGCCTACAAAATGTGTGCATCCGCTTCATCTTTGGATGGCGCAGATTCGACCGCGTCTCCGAATTCCGTCGGAAATTACAGTAGCTCCTCATTTTATACAAGGTATTACATAATAAATGTCCAAATTACCTTCAGGAACGACGACCAAAGCACTCTTGTGTGACATCAAAATATATCGAGGTGCCAAAGTACAATACAACTTTTTATCGCAAGTCATTTTCTGTTGGTGCTGCTCAGCTATGGAACTAACTTCCTTCTTACATTCATAAAGATTTCCCTAGTATTACTTTATTTAAATCAAGACTAAAGAGATACTTGCTTACACTATCTCTAGAATGATCAGCATTATATTATATTATATGTATACACGTGTGTATTTTTGTGTATTTATGTATATGTATGTGGTATGTGTATATTATTATTTTTAGTTAAGTTTGTTAATACTGTGTACTGGCGTACTGTGTAACATACCCTTCTTAATATATGTTTAATATGTCCTTTAACCTAGGGTTTCTGGTAGAGATCTCTTATAAGAGATAAGTCATCCTTTGTGAAAATTGCCTATACTATGTTACTGTTAATATTTTATGGTACAAAAATAAATAAATAAAATAAAATAAACAAAATCTTTATAGGTTTCAATGCTTTGTCTAAGCATTATTCATTATTCATATCATATTAATAATAATTAACAAAACTAACACTAACTAACTACTTTCGTGCAATTTAATTATTTAAAAAAATAAAGACCATATAATGTCAAAACGAATAAAGAGTCTATCTCTATCTAGGGAGTTTATAATTTAGATTCTCTCTTTGTTTAGTTTCACTTTGTTTGTTTGTTTGTTTGTTTGTTTGTTTGTTGATTTGTTAATATTATGAATATTTTAGAATTTTAATACTTTATTTAGTGAAATAAATATTGAGAGTTGTTGAAAGACTACCACCACTAAGAAACAAAACTTTTTCGCTAACTCTGATTTCGCAATTGTTAATACAAATAATACAACTATAATACTAACACAAAACTGACACTGCTAGCAATAACTCTGTTTCTCTTCCATTCTTCACACATAATGCATCAAGCAACAACCCATTAAGAATGTAAAGTTTATCGATGGAAAGTTTCCAGATTGTATTAAAACAATTTAAATTATTTTATTTCACTTACACTATAACTCCACTATGTTTAATATCACAATCCAATATATTTGAAATGATCTGGTATGCAAATGTATATTTAAGTATTTCAAAACATTAGTTTGTTTGTGGCATCTTTCATTATATATTGAATACTAAATTAATTGAAATAGATAGCTCGTTAGCAATTAGTAGAGCGACGGAAGTCCTTCAAATTCTACCATACTCGATTAATATGTCGTATTATTTCTATTTAAATTTTAAAGTCATCTATTTATTTGAAAACTACGCCTCGTATTTTAAAAAATACTACAAATAGTCTGGCAAATACGTAATTTAACTGCCTGCAGCAACTACTATTTTAAAAAGTTAGTGGCCCTTCCTGTTTCCCTTATACCTAAATGGTCTAATAATATGAAACCTAGAATCGGTAGCAAAACCAGCTCAGAAACATTAATTCACTATCAAATATTATATTTATTCACAATTGAGTAAATTAATTAGTTAATAATATTGTTAGCTTGATTCACATCTGAATGTATGCATTTAATCATATTGATTCACGACTGTACCCAGAAATATATAGAGTCACGTGCGTTTTATTGTCAATAAAATCGCTATTTGATTTTGAATTAAGTAACAAGTATAATTTAATGCTAGATATATTTTAATAAATTGGATTTTATCATTTCTCAAGTTTGGAGCAAAGTTTTTGGGCGTTTCTGAAAATGTTGCCGTCAACGAAAACTGGCAACGCTGTTCAACAAGGTTTTTATAAAAACGGACACCTTTATCAATGATAGTTACAGTTCATTTTGTTTTTCTTTGGGGAACGATGCTTGTTCCATAAAACCTTTCATCCACGTCATACGCCGCCTACATATTGTATACGGATATTACTTTATTAATTGAATCACAGAGCTGTTGTTAGCTTTTAAACTTGGCTTTCAAATTTCTGAAATTTTAGACTTTACCTTCCTAGTTTATTTAAACTTTCACGAAGGTTTCGCCACAAGTTATATAACCTCAATCTTTATAGAGAAACTATTTCAGACAGTTTAGAGTATTTTAAAATCTCAAGAGTGAAACAAGAGTTAAAATAAAATTCAAATTCTCAAAAAATATTTTTTGTATCTTTTTTTGCTAAATGTATTATATGGAATGAATTTCTCACCGGTATATTTGATTTGAATTATGAAAAAACTATGTTTGTTAGAAATTAACAGGCGGTCCGAAGTAAAAAAATGTTTAATAAGAATTTTCTCTACTTAAGTTATTATAATTGTTTGTTAAATATTAATAACTCTAGTATTCTCTACTCTAATACTACTAAACTCTAATATATTGGTTGACATATTTTTTTTACGCAATAACTTCATATATTTTTATTAAATACCTGTAATTTAAAACTAATTCTAACAATAAGAAACAAATGCCATATCTAAAGATGATTGTTGTAAGTTATTATTTATTAAATTAACTTTTTAAAAAATAGGTTGGTTGTTATTTCATGTATCCATTATTAGTCTATCCTATCTGTTTTCACTAATAAGATAGTATGGTGATCATAAAAGTCTCCAGCTGTCATCGAGTCAAATATTAAAAAAAAATATTCCGATCAGATGTTTGAGCTGAAAAAGAAAGAGAACAATAAATAAAAGTAAAATATTCTGATTCTTTGCAATTCAATAACTTAACTCAGATGATTCCCATGCCTTATATATAACTAATACACCTTACTAAATTATACTGATTCAACAACGGGACTACTCAGTCACAGTCTTTCCTAAAATACCTAATACATTTTTCGAAAACATTCGCCATTCAACAATGTCTGCTGAATAAAAGCGATGCCTACGATTGTAACAACGCTAGACTTAGAATGTCCAAATTTATAAATGTACATATCTGAAAGGATACAAGTATTGATGGTACATAAGCTTTGTCAATTCTATTGCAATATTACGTTTGATACATTATTGAAACAATCCGTTAATAAAATGTTCTTAAATCTACCGTCCTAAAATCATAACAACCATTACATTTTTATTTTTTTCAATAAATAGTTTTACATTCAGCTGAAAGCTTCCATCTTAATATTAGGCGAAAAATGACTTTTAATTTTAGATCATTATCGCTTCAAATCAAACGTGCATAAAAGTTTTAATTTTGCTTCGAATTTTAATTTTTTGTTATTTGTTTCACTAACAGCTCCACAACTAAGAAAATGAACTGACCTTTAAATATTTAATTAATTACAATCACCATGATATTAAAGTCAAGTGCCAACATTAATGTTTCGTTAGAGACAAATGAATTATTCGTTATTTACTATCGATTAACCTCACACTGCTCTCTTGCGAGTACGACTTTTAGCATTCTTATACAATACGATTAGCAACGAATAATTATCTAGCCAAGCATCAATCCTAGGGCTCGTTAATTTAGACTGTCCATACAGGAGCCTTGCAATTAATAAAATGTTAAAAAAAATAAACAAAACATTACATCAAAATATATTTTTTACGTTCCCAGTCTCCATGTTGGGTTTCTGCCAAGTGTTCGACGTTTAAAAAACTTAATAAGAATAGGTACTTCTGGTGTTATGTTAGGTGACAAAAAATAAAGTTCCCGCCTCTTTGGCTGAGCAATTCGGTTATACAAAAAATAAAAGGAATGTTATAATTGTAATGACTACCAAATATTCAAACAACCCTAAAATATATATATTTTAGCAACAGCATCGATAAAAAAATCGATATCAATCGATCGATAGCAAATCGCAATAAAAAAGTTTTGACTGAAAAACATATACAGTTATATCATCTACAAATCTTACTTCTGATCCGAAATTCGCAACTTTCAAAATACCTGTAATTATTGGGTTTAATAGATTATGGTATTGAAAATAAAATATAAGATATAAGTCTCACTTACTTACGATATATGATAATGAGGTAAAAGAAACACCTACCCGCGACTAAGATGTGAGGAAAAACAACAAAACAAGCAAACAACTTAGGTTGGAATTTTTTACTTGATTAGAGTTAATAATTTTTAAAAGCAGATATCATAGGCTCCACTTTACTTAACCACCTTCACTCTTTATGAGTTCTATTACCAGTGTAAATGACGCATTACTTTATATAAGACGAGCTTAGAATACATTAGAAAGAGATAGTAAATAAAAATCTAAAGAAAAAGCGGGATGGAAAAAAATATTTATGGTTACCATTACTTTTTATTTGGATTTCTCATACTTCAATACCGAGTTTTATATTCCAGTTTTTTATGAAGGGACCGAATTATTTAAGTTCAAATGAATAAAAGAAAACTGTGGTAAAATTATGCCATTTATAAAAATTATTTAATGTATTTTAATTCGCGTACATAAAATAACATTCTAATTTTATAACAATTTCTAACGAGTTACGTTTTGAACGCTTTGCAATAATTTAGAACTAGAATAGGTTTATTAGTTATCTATCCCTACCCAAAAAGTAAAAATTAAGTCGAGAATTATGATTGGCTATAATAACATCAACAAATCTCATCTAACTTTTATTCAAAACCTTTTTCTGTTCAAGCAACGCGTTTATTGAACTCTCTACCTAGCTATATAACATCTAGTCCTTCCGTCATAATATTTAAACGAAGACTGAAGAATTATTATTTGTCACAAATATAATTGTTTATTATTTTTATGTAAGTATTTGTATAGGATGCAATTATATTTTAAAAAATAATAGTTTTTCAAATTTTAGTTTCCCATACAACAAAATATTTGTTGCCTCTGAACTGGCATTAACTCATAGCGTTGGTATGCCGCCCGGGCGTTGACCTTTTAACTACTTCTTACAAAATACAGAGTAGTAAAAATAATTAAAGAGGGAGTAAATATTTTTTGTTTCGTTTTTTTTGGGTTGTATATCAAGATTTGTAAAAAGTCGTAGAACAAATGTTGTTGGGATTGATGTAGAGATACTACCTCTAAGGGGTGGCCAACTAATTAATAATAATTGTATTTATGTAAATATAAAGTATATATGAGATTTACTATTTTCTTTATTAATTTTAAGAATATTAGAATTATCTATGTACCTATAGCATCATCTCCAACACTCATAGATAGCTGGAAGAGATCTTTTTGAAGAGATAAATTCATTATATGTATACGTCTTTGTTATCATTCTAATCTTTGTAACAAGTTGTGGTACATGAAACAAAAAAAAAATAAAGAATAAAAAAGATTAATACAAGATTGGACAGCTAATAGAATTATTAGACTTAGGAAAATTAAGTATCTTGAAATCTCAGACTTTCAAAATTTACTTTTACTGTAATAAGTAACCTTAAATAATGTTAACTCACAAAATTTACTGCTCCATGCAAGTCTTGAAATATAACTCAAAAAAGGAACAGAAATATGATAAAGATGATTGTAAAAGATCAAAAACAATAGAACTGCCGTAAGCTTTTATAGCAAACTATTTTTTATAAAAAAACTGTCAACTTAATAAACATAGACAAAGCATCAAAGTTTCAAAATCTCTGAAAATTCTAGTGTACTGCAAAACCTAACTCAGTTTTCAGTAGTAATTTACCTTCAGTCGGGGAAAGACGTATGTATCAAGCTCGGTGTGACGTACGACACAATACGAACAAATAATAATTATATATAATTCCCATTATAATACACATAATTAGAAGTGACAAATATATTACAAATAAAACCTAAATTTCTATTTATTTGTGGTTTTGTAACAAGTTAGTGAGATAAAAAAGTTTTTAGATATTAAAGTGTGTAGTGCTATTTAAGTTATCATGTAAGTATTTAATTATAATTATGTTTAACATAGATCAGTTATGTTAAAATAATATAATATTCCTGAATATACTTTACGGTTACAAATCGAAAAAAATAAAATTTTACTAAATTAATAACAGTTGCAATAAAAGAAAACTTTATAACTCAAATATATTTATCATATTTTATTAACATAGGTATAACATCACTATATACGAGTATCATCATCATCATCATCATTGGTCATCAATATATCATCATTAAAAAAAAAGTTTATAAGGAGAATAATAATTAAAATAATTATAAAATATCAACTCGCAATCATCAATTTATAAAACATTAAGACTAGAAAATGCTTTTAATGAAAATTCTAAAGCGCTCGAGCGGCTAAAAATAACGTTTTGTTGCTTTTTTTATAGTACAAAGTAGATGTTTTTAATAAAACTGGATATAGTGCCAGTACTAAATTTTGTGCTATAAATAAATAAATATATGAAAATTGAGACATAGCATCAAAAATTATTTACTCTCAAAATTCGATGAATTGAATGGAAAATTATATGGTAACAATATTATTATATATAATATTATGAAGATATTTAAAAAAATATTTTCAATAATTAAGAAGTTCTAGCAGCTATACCAATAAACTAATCAATAGTAAAAAGTAGATTTAAAGTTAAAGCAACCTCTAAACTATCCAAATTATCTTCGGTAACGTTTCGGTTTGAATTAGTAGTTTAAAAGTTTTTGTATAGATGAAAAACGAACTTTATTTAGTATTCAGTGAAAAGTACATAAACGCTATGAAAGAATGTGGAAATATTGCAATATAAAATTAAATATGTATCCGTATCGATGAAATGAAGACAGACTAATCTTACGACGATTCAGTTTGAAATGTAATTTTAGTCTACCTTTGTAATTTTTATTATTAATATAAAAGTATGAGTCAATTAATGTTAACAATATTAAATTCATTTTCTTTATCTGAGCTTAACTTAATAACTTAACCGTGACCAAATCCAAATTAAATAAAATTAAACAATCTTTCCTTTAAAGTTTACTTTATAAATAAAACGAAAGCCAATAGAATAGAATAAAAAAAAATAGACAAAACTATAAATTATATTATAATTTATTAAAAAGAGATTTATATTAATTAAAGAAGCATTCTGTGACTTTTGTCAAGATTGATAAATATTATTAAGTCAGTTAAATCAGTAAATATTAAAATATACCTATTAGGTCGTAATTGTTAACATCTTAATCATATTCAAGTTTTATATTGTTTTTTCATATAAAATTGGTTGTAATGATAATAATTTAATTAACTATATACTATACATTAGATAGTTATTTTAATATCGAAATGGATTTAATTTATTACACAAACCTGTAAATTAGACTTACAATTAATCATCGTTGATCGTCGTTCGTCATTTTGACAACCAAATCGGTTTAAAAAATAAGAAATTGCTCAGCATTTTATTAATACGGAGAAAAGAAAACAGTTTTTTATGCAGTTAAAAAAAACATTGTTAATTTAGGTCAGACTAATAGTACTCATTGTTATTAAGTCCTCAACAATACATCGATCATATGAAGCACTTTGCTTGAATAAAAACACAATGAGAGATGTTTTAAGAGATTTTGAAAGAAAATATAAGTGTTCTTGTTAATTAATATAATTATTATTTGAGTCATTTTACAATATTCTAGGAATTATTCGAGATAACGTTACTCTGACCTATTATAATAATTGTTAAGTAAATTAATTTAAGAAACAAGAATGCCAATGTCCATAAATTAAACGAGTATTTAAAGTAAACGCTCAATAAAATTTACAAATTCTAACAATATTGCGGATTGTTCCGAGTTCTTACGAGTAGTAATAAAATTAGGGAACTCTTAAATTAATCTTTATCGTTCTATTTGCAGTAATGTTCTTGTATTAATGACAAAATACCTTTACTATATAAATGTTCATACAATTATTGAATTTTCTCTTTAGAATTTAGTTATTGAATACAAAAACATATTACTTTTAAAGATCACCTACAAAATATCTTGCGTGCAAAAATTTTGGTAAAATAAAATCGTCAATATCTAAATTTTCAAAAAACTTATCCCTTCGGACATTATATAATAATAATAATATAATAAATATATTTTTATGAATTTCGATACAATCAATCAGAAAATTAATCATCTTTAAAGTCATAGTATTGAGTGTTGATCTTTCTTTGCAATATTATATACCTTTTAAGTAAGAATATGTTTAGCCAGGATGGAACATTTGGTTAATACTGTGTATATATAATAAAATACTATTATTATACCCTCTGGAGTTATTTTAAGGCTTATAAGGAGTGATATCATGATCTAAAATTAATTTCCACTCTAGTCCAGTTTTCGTGATCTTGTAATTTCTAAATCAATAAACTGTTTGTCTGTTGGTAATGTTTAAAAGTTTCAAACGAATCATATCTAGCTTTTGAAATTCAATGTAATTTTTAACAATTCTTGCATTGAATCAAATGTCAGTTATTTCCTTTGTTGTCGTTTTGAATTAAGAATAAACTTTTTAACGAAATAGAACAACAGGTCACTGAATTCTAGAAACATATTCATATGAATAAAAAGTTTTTGCATTGTAATTATTTCTGTAAAAAAAAGATACCCGTTATTTGTAAAAGAATATATTGTGATGTAAGTTTTATTTTAATTCTCAGCAATATATGTGTATATTTCTGTTTTGTTGCATATGAAGTAATATGAACCTATAGTGAAAAATAATGGAATCGTATTTCCCTTCAGCAATAAATACGCGGTTATAACGGCCTAGAAGTAATGAACTTCTTAGGATTTACCGCTAACGATAAATGGATTAAATATAGCTATATTGTTGTCTTCCTCCATTAATCTAGATAGGTAAAATGTAATGACTATAAATTTGTGTTAATCGTTTCTTCTTGCGTTCGTATCAGAAGTTTTATAATATATAGAGTGGTTACATTGGGCTTCATTCTTATGCAGTGACATATAGTGATTATAAAATTATCTTTATCTAATAAAAACTTTTTATACATATTTAACAGTGAAAAATTATAGTTTCTAATCATCGCTTGTAAGCTCATAATTATGAATAGATACTGAATTAGGACGTTGTAACAAAATGAACTACAATTTGATTTAATTATAATTACATTGAAAATGAGATCTCGGTTTATAATTATGAAACGATAACCTTTTGCAAACAATAATTATATCATACAAAATGGAAAATGAAGTGGGCGTGCAAAGATATATCTCGTCTCGTCTAGTCATATTAAAAGCAACTTGGAATATGATGAGTTAGTCAGAATTTCGTTTTCTGACTTTATTAAATATTTATATGATGTTGTCTACATTAACATATATATTTCTTTTTATTTATGTAATACTACACAATAAAAATACTTATATTAGAAAGTCAATGTTTCCAATCAATATACTTCCTATTAAGTTAGAACTTAGCATTTCCATGTTGTTGACATTGACTAGCTGCGGTATATTTCTTCTGTTTTGAAAAATTGGAAGCACTCTTAATTTAATAAAAAGATAATTATTCTACTCGTTCATAATATTATCTTAAGAAGATAATTAGTCCTATGTTCATGATTTACTAATAAAAGTAATAAAAAAGCTATTGCCTGTTTGTAATCTTAAGGTTTTGTTTTTCTCTTCCCAAGCTTTTACGAAAAAAAATAAAAAAATATATTTATTCATAATAATGTAAAAAAAAAAAATATTTCATTTGAATATATTCGAAATTAAATGACATTCCTAAATAAACATAAATTAGTTTTTATTTTTATATACCTACCCATACGCATTTTTTTACATAGCAACATTTTAGCCATTATTGCCTCTTAGCCCTACCCGTACGCGTCGTTTCCGGTTAAGCCAAACGTCTACTTTGAGGTTTTTATCCTTAGATCAACACCCTTTGAGGTTGCTGCCCTTATATTTATTTACTTGTCGGTTCATATGCCAGATATATTATCGGATTGGATTACAGAGTCCAATATCAACGAGTCGGTATTTGAACAAGGAAAAAATCAGATATATTCGAAATACTTTTGTAACAAATATGGTTATTATTTGTATGCGGCCTCTTAACAAGCTTCAAAAGAATAGGAAAAGCCATTTACTTGAACTCATAATTAGGATAATGTTATGTATATTAAACAAAAGTATATCTCGTTTGAAATGGTATGAACTACAAACGTGATAAAGCTTATTTCAACCTTTAATAAATAAAGAAAAAGAAAAACTTGGGAATCGACAGGACATGAACTGTAGGACAAATTCTGCCAATTGCCAATTGAACTATCTCGCCGCTACCCGAGGCTGTGAATCGAGGGGGCCTACATATAGAACTATTGTATTTTATTGTAATATTATAAAAATAATGATTTTGTATCTTTTAGCTACCTTTTATATCATGTTTACACCGGTCCCTAATTAATATTAATTAAGTTTTAGTACACTTGGCTATTAGTGTGTTTGACATGGTAAATGCTAATTTGTAAGGTTTAATTAATTGACTGTTTTGTACATTTCATTACCAAAGTATAACTTTTTGTAAAATTTCAGATGTATGTGATATAATGCCATAATTTTAATGATATTCCATATATTAAAAGTAATTGCAACAGCAATATGTATTTACTCCTTTACTTTTAATATTTTATTATCGCATCATTTATTGTTTATAAATCTAAAGAGTAGGTCCTTACATATGAAATTGGCGTTTTATTATTATTATTATTAATATCATCATTATTGTTATTATTAGTAGGATATTCTACTATTTAACCGACTTCAAAAAGGAGGAGGTTCTCGATTCGGCATTCGGTAGATTTTATTATTCTGTCTTTCTCTGAGGCTTCTGAGCCGATTTACGTAATTCTTTTTTTGTTTGATGGGGAATAGTTTCGAATTGGTCCCATAAAAATGATTCAGGTAGGCCCATCAGTTTTTATTTTATGAGCATCTTTGTCCAAGTTTTGAACTAGCTCATCCGGAAGGAAATCAAAACGTCCTGTGACTAATGACATCTGTTGTTTTGGATATAATGATTTCTTCCAGACTGTACATGGTACTTCAACATATTGATTTATGGTGGTTATAATATTACACTTATTCATTGAACGAAGTCTTTGTGAAGTCTGACGCGCTGCTACTAGCCGGTTCTCACGTCGATGAGCAAACTCGGTTGCTGTACGGTTAAGTATCACTTCTAATCTATGAGACCTCTGCTTTAAAACTAAAAAGTAAAAAATAATGAAGATTAAATTTTTTTTATATACTATCAACAAGCTGTGCTTGCGACTTCTTACGCGTAGATTTTGATTTTGATAAAACGTACCCTTTGTACATACCAATGTATGTACAAACTATTAACCTTCAGAGTTTCATCGAACTCATTCAAGTAATTTTTGCTTACCTATATTAGTATGTTTAATCACTGGTTAGTAGCAATGATAAATAAGAGGTTATTTAAAGCAATTAAATCTTAATTTTATAAGCAGCTCAATCAATACGAAGAATAGTGAAAAAGAAAACAAAATTATGAAAATGGTATTCAACAATATTTTAAAACTAAATGGACGTGTGAATTATGAAATGCCTACTTCAAAAATTAAGATACGTAAATAAAGCTATAAAAGAGCAATTAAATCTTAATATTATTACTAGCATGAATCGATACGAAGAAAAACAAAAAAAAAATACGAAAATGTATTCAACCGAATTCCTATACTGAATGGCTTGACAACGACTTCAAACCTATTAGTAAATAGGACATATAAATAATAGTTAGTATATAATAAATATTAAATCTTTATTATTTTTCACTTTTTGTTTTAAAGTCGGTTTTTTTTAACGTATTTATTTTTATTGTCCCTCGCATAAAAAACGCCAATTTCAAATGTTAGGACCTAATATCATCCTATACTCCATTCTCGCGTCTCAGAAAGTCTTTAAACATGATGACGTCATAAAATATTTGAAATGGCGAATGATACTGGAACGTTCAGGTAAAGTTTGAGAAATTCACAAGACTTAGATTTCTTACTTTTATAAAATATGTTATATCTTTATAAAAATCATAAAGAAACATTTTATTTATTATACAGTACATATACCACTTGTACTACATCTCACATATACGAATAAATCTCTTCAGAATGAAAACATTAAATCGATATATTATTATAAAAGTTAAAACTATGTATTTTAAAAAGAAACGAAGAATTGCAAAGAGTTCATGTCCTCGGACATTCTTCTTAGTTCTTCTCCATTAAATATTTAATATCTTGTAACTAGAATCTAGCGTTCATTATTGCAAAGTAAATATAACTAAAATAAAAACTTTAGCTTAAAACTTTTAACCTTACTTTAAAAAAAGTGTAGTCAGTCATAAGTTTGATAATATCTTTAAACATGTATAGTTATGTAAAGCTTATTTTAATTTATATAAATATAGAATGAAAAATAACCCGCGACTACTGGGAAACCGTCCCGTCGCTATAAAAATTGCGATACCGTACGGTAGCGCAATTGGCGATCACATATAGAATGCTTAATTCACCGAGACGGACAGCAATACGGTAGCTCAGTTGGTAAAGCGACGGGACGGTTTCCCAGTAGACGCGGGTTCGAATCCCTGCCCGTATCGGTTTATTTTTCAGTCTATATTTATATAAATTTAAACAGTCATAAGTTACCAAATTTTCTTTAAGTGAAATAAAACATCAAGATCCTATAAAATGAGAATCAATCACAATTGTTTTTAGGTCAGCCTTGGAATTCGAACAATCATGTTTACTCCGAAATATCGGTTCAATAGAAATGTTCCAACACAAAGCAAAAGCTGTTTTCAAAATTAGAACCCGGTTTGTTATTCAATTAGAACAATATTCCTTAGACTTATAATATAATATAAGTGTGTGTGTGTGATAATATTATATAAGTGTTGATAGTCCCATATTTTCTTTTAATGTATATACAGCAACTACGTATAATTAAAACCTAAAAAATAACTATCATATTTTCTGTCATAAGCCTTACAATCGTATTCTTTACTAAGCTATATAATTCTTGTTAATTATTTGGATTCGTATATAAGATTCAATACAAAAAGGCTACAGATGTAAGAAAGCAGAAGGTATATATGGTAAATCTACATCGGTTATGGACATTTGTAAATATTGAAACAGTAAGTTTGATTATCTCGGGGATTATATTGCATATATAAGATGTTCTACACCAAAATATAGATGTATCTTCTCAGCAAAAAATATGTGTTCTTTATGAACAAAATATTATTAATAAGTGTTACTTATAAATATAAACTAAATGAAAAAAGGACCTACAAATATGATAAAAAAAGGCTTAGAAACTAATATGTATTATGAAATCCTAAAGTAACAAAAAAATTAAATATTATAAAAATATTTTAAAGTAAAAGATAATGCAGTAAAAGGAAACCACTATTTGTCAAATTAAAAATGATATTAAAAAAAAAAACAAATATGTTAACTGTCTATTCTGTACCAGACTTTGAAACAACACACCAGATTACTTTTCTTTTAAAAGACAATAAAAAAAACACAATATTATTATTCTACAATCGCCAAATTAAAATTCGGGAAAAAATATTTTTGTATTATTGCCTCACTGAGTTTTGAATCTACATTATAGTATGGTTACTAAATAATAAAACCATACTCCAACCTACTTCTTACGAAACTATAATATAAATTTAATTTTGGTTGCATGTTTTAAAATTTTCTAGAGTTTTTTTTATAATGAAACTTTTTATGATGTATTCGAGATGCTCCTTAAATTCTTACTTTTTATCGATGAATATGCCGAGGAACTTTATTCACTCCTTCCGTTTCATGACATGATTATTATTAGTATTATTATTATTCTTAGTCGTGAAAGACGTGACATAATATTTATTCCCATTTGAAGAAAAGATTTTCATATTGCTCCATCGTGATAAGGCATTGAAGTCACCTTATGTAGGCATTGAAGTCACCTCAGTTTCATGTAGGTAATATTTGTATATTACCTACATGAAACTGAAATAGTAGTATAATAGTTTAACATTATTAATGTTAACCAATATCAAAATTTAAAAAAAATCATTTCAAAATCTCAACTAAAACTGTCAAGTGACCAAGCGCGGTGTAGTAATTAATAAATTCCTAAATACACTTTTCATTACCATTAATTTTTTTAACGGCCTAGATATAAATTACTCACGTTAAAATGTTAAACTTTAATTTCATGATTTAAGAAAAATATTTTACGATTAAATTACAAAATCTATCGATATCGATAAAAAATATATTTGGGATCAGACTTTTATTATGAGCTGTGACCCGTGTCTTCACTCTAATTGTATTCCCAATATTTGATAGATAAATAATAGATAAAAACATTACTTCGATGTTTCGAATCTATCTTCTTTTGAATTTGGCTTTAGCAATTTTGGATATAAAAACTTTCATAGATAGATGGATAGGAATTTTATAAGGCATGTTAACTTTTTGTACAAAATAAGGATTTTATTTCATTACATTTTCTTTGAATGCGTTACTTTCTTGAATCTTTATTACATTTGAAAAATATATTTAAATTCTTAAGGTATTGGCATATAATATCACATAGTGATCTAGCATAAAAGTATATAAAATACTCTCTATGTTACCTAATACATAAAACGTTAACCATACCAAATATCATCCAAAATCGTTAAATAGTTTTTGCTTTGAAAAATAGAAAGTACAAAAACTAAATTATTAAAAACTTTTTTTTCAGATTCTGGTTTATGTGCTAAACACTTATTTATTTTGTTTCTAATAGTTTCGAATGTCCTTTTCCTAGGTATTATTTTATTAACCGACACAAAAGGAGGAGGTTCTTAATTCGGCCGGTATATATATTTTATGTATGTACACCGATTTCTGGAAGGTTTCTGAACCGATTTACGTAATTCTTTTTTTTTTGTTTGATACGTTATAATTTCGAATTGGTCCCATAAAAATTTGATTCAGGTAGGCCTATTAGTTTTTATTTTATGAGCATTTTTATCCAAGTTTTGTACTAGTTCCTCCTTTTATAGGTCTACCCATCGCTAATTGACAATGTAGCAATAAACTAAAAAGTATTAAATAAAAATAACTTATAGTTATTTTTATTATATTTATTTATTTTTTAAATATATTATAACGATGATTTTTATGTGTTAATACAAAAGTCAGACTGTACTTACTGACTGACTCACTGAGTAATACAAGATACTAATCAAGATACTAATGTTACCAACTTTAGTATCTTGATACTTTGGCACATTAATTTTCCACAACAAGCTGGTGTAACTTAAAATTCTGAGGCAGCATTTAGTTAATAAGAAATTACCACTATCAAATATTTATACAAAAGCTAATTAAATTAAGAATGTTTTTAGTATATCATAACTTAATCAACAATACAATTAACTTAATCGTAACTTAATATACAATCCTGCAGTACAGGTTGCATTTCAACCCTAAGACTAACGAATTGAAATGGACAATTAAATTACTTTAGATTAGTAACTTCTTTGTAACAATAGAACTGTATCTTATATTTCTATTATGCAAATTAAAATGAATATTATAGTATATTATACTAGAACTGAAAGATTTACAAATAGTAACGTGTTATTTGAAGACCATAAGAGATTCATCTCATCAAAAAGCTCCTTTTTTACCATAAAAACTATTAAACAAATCAAAATGAATAATTTTTATTTAATATAGAGTATCTAGAAGTGAAATAAGTACAGGAATATGTACTATCTCATAGTATTTTTTAAACTACTAATACTGATGTAATACATTTCAATTTAATTTATAGATTAACTTAAAATAATCGATGATGTTTTTTAAGGTTTTTGCCCCATTTATGTATTAGGTAATCAAATCACTGCACATTTCTTAATTAGAAGAATAAAATAATAATTATATAATTGCAAACCAGAAAACTTTTTCAGTAATCACTTCTATATGTAGGTTCATTTGATAATACAAAAAACAACATAATTTTAATGTCTGGGAACCAAATTCTGATTCTCACTCGAGCTCAAGAAGATAAGATTATAAATTATACTTTTTCATTTGTCTAGTCACCGTTAATTGGAAATGATAATTTGAAGAATTGACGAATCACACCTTTTCCTTAAATCAGTATTGATTTGCAAAACTGTCTTATTAATATTAATTTCAAACGAAAATAACGATAGGTGGGTACACATACAGGAATCACACGTTGCCCTGGAATTTGCTATAGTAACAAACTTTCCCTCTGGAGCCGAAGTAACCTGAACCGAAGTATCCTGAACCGAAGTAAACTGAACCTCATTTTTGTTTGTAGAGTTACTCAAAGCCTACATTTAAGATACACTAAGGCATAATGTATCAACATTGAAAAAGTTAAGTAGGTACCATATACGGCATATTTATAAACGGCAATTAGTGCTGGGTAAAACTTGTATACAAATTCTAGCATTGTCATTTTATTTTGTAACAGCTGGCGACTATTTACTCTTTATTAGACACACATAAGAGTTATACCACTATTATATATTTGAGATGAACACTGTCAACGTAAACAATTAATCTTCGAATCTGTTTGTAATGTTTCATAATATATTTAATATACATATTACATATCAATTTAAACTTTATGTACTCGTAACTAGTATAAACAATAATTATGCCAAATCTTATAAGCCCCGGTACGGCTCAATGTACTTCAAACGAGATATCATTTTTGCCCTTCACGTATTAAAATATAGATTGCTTTGAGCTCAAGATAATAATTTTTCTTTCTTACTTTATAAAAAAAATCTTACATAAATTACCTATATCCTGACTCGCATTTGATATTGTTACGTGATTAAAAAGTTTAGAACCATTCTTTTACGCCTAAAATAAGATTTACCAGGAATAAAAAATATGTAATGCCTATATTTCTATAGAAAGCCTTTCAAAACATATAAGTTATTCCTTAATTAAGAGTTAACGAACACAAAGATACCTAAATGAGCTTTCTAACCTTTAGTTCAACACCTTTTTAGGTTGTTGACCTCATTTTAAAAAGTCTGGTTTAAAACTTAGAAACGTTTAAAATAACATTTTCAATTGCTCAAATGAAATATTTCACAGTAGGTACTTTTTTGTGATATCCGCGTATTTTATTTCATGTTAAGCAATTTTTTTAAAGCAACATTAAATTTACTTTGGTACATCGTCAAAAATAAGTCGTGATTCAATGCGGCATTTTTAATGCATTCTTTTTCGAACGAAAACACATTGTTCAAAACATTATTATTTTGTAATGACAATATCAAGAATTAGGTTTACTATAACTATTAAAATCAACCAAAAAATAAACAAAAAAAATTAAGCCGAGAAAAAATAGAATCGAGAATCATGTTTTTATTAAGAATGGTTTTTATCCTTGTAATGTTAATATGTTTATTTTATTAACATTATATAGATAATTCCATAGAGAAAAGTACCATAATGGAGAAAAATCAAGACTATTAGAAAAAGACTATCAAATTAAAAATATATAATTTCTTAAAGTTTCAATTGTATAAAAACTGCAATCTCTTGACCTATGCAAAACCCTCCTAAGTGATTCCTCAGTCACGAGTTGGAGCCCTTGACCAATTACATGTTAATAGGTCGGTAAAATGAAGTTTAAAATGGTTGTTGCATAAATTCTAAAAATTCAGTTTTTAACCCAAAAAATACACGACCTATATTTTATTATCTTTTAGAGAAAGCAATTTTGCGCAAGTGCAATTATTTATTCAACCTATATTAACTGAGAAATAACTAATTAATTAGTCACTATATCTTGTATACTTTTTTTTTTTTTTTTTTTTTTTTGTGTCTGTCTATGCTGTTAGCCCTGTTGGCTATTACAGCGTCACCGAGGGTCTTGTATACTACTTGTGAAATGTAATATGAAAGTTATTCCAGTGGAATATCTAAGTTTCCAACATTTTATAAAAACGATAAACAGTTAATATTAGGTCGATTTCTCTCGCTCAACCCGTGTCAATTTGGTCTGCTATAGCGGTTAAAGACAAACGTTCGATACTAAGCCCAATGCGGTATAAGCGCGGGTTATCTAGTTTATATTACTGGCTGGTATCCCTTATTCCTTTTATCATAAGATCCATTTTCCTAAAATTCGTTGCTGGAAACTAAAGAGAAGATATTTGTTACTTTATAGTCCGTAACGCAAACTTCTATTTGCAAGGAAAACATTTGTAATCATGAAACGCTATATAATATTTCTAGGTGTTATGTAACATAACAATACGAATATGAGATAAACTATTGTTTGTGTTTCCGAAGATGTGGAAACAAGACAAAGCAATCCGAATAAGTATATTACCATAATTTAGAAAGAACAGCAGTGAAGTAGTAGGAATTAAACTATATGAAGCCAATTTAAAAAAAAAACTTGTGACACACATAACTTATACAGCCCCTAAATAAAAAAAAAAATAATTAATTATCTCCTCCGAGGCGGAGAGAACTATATTCATAAAATTTGGCATAGATCACAAGCAAGTTCCCGCTTTAAATTTGGCTGGTGGTAAATTGTGTCAATTCGAAAAAGCTGTTATTTAGATAATCACAAAAATGTGCCCCATGGAGATAGCATACGGATCGATTTTTATTCGCGCTAAAGTTCCTACGGCTTTCTTAACATTAAGTACTTTTGGAATAGTCCCTACTACGCTATTACTACTAAGAAAAGCGCACAGACGCAACGATTACTTCAACCGAGTGTATAATTCAATAATAATCGTTTGATACTTGTAAAATGCGTTGGTAAAAACATAGTGACGTATTTAAAATACAAACAAGAAAAACATTCTGTAATTGCAGCATAAAATGCATAAAATATTCATTCATTACATTCACATATAGAATACTTAATTCACCGAGATGGACAGCGATACGGTAGCTCAATTGGTAGAGCGACGGGACGGTTTCCCAGAGGTTGCAGGTAATATTCCCTGCCCGTTTCGGTTTATTTTTCATTCTTTTATTTTTGTTTCAAAGATCAAGTGCTGTAAGACTCGAGTACTTTGAGAATTTCATTTTGTCTCTATGGTTTTACGTATAACAATGCGTCGTGAGACTCAACCCCCTAAAGGTATCTTGTCATTAAGGCGAATGGATGATATATCCAATCCAATCCAATTCAATCCAAGTTTGTGAGTAACTACTTGATCCGTGTAACGGTGAGCTTATCGAATAGCAGAATTCAGAATACTGTAAAAAGCTTTCACTTATTATTAAAGTTATTCCATAATACTGTTCCGATTAAAAAATATATATTATTACCTACATTGGAATTTGTTATTTCACAGTTATTTTTACGTGGATATACATTATTATTAAACGGCTATTTTATAGTAATTCGTAAAGTTTTGATTCGTTTCAATATTTTGGTGGTCACTATATTGATCCATATAAATTAATGAATTATTAATTTAACTCAAATAAGAATAACCAATAAGGTCTAATTATTTAAACCATTGTTTTATTAACTTACGTAGTAATGTTTAGAATCATTATGTCAAGTAGGTAATTGTTATTTTCGTATGCATAAGTATTTAATACTGTATTTACCGATACTTACAAATGTTCATCTACGAGTAGTTGTTATTTTTCTACGTGTAAAGTACACTATGTTTGATTTGACTATGATTATTGTTTATGTAAGGAGGGAATTTATAAATGAGGGAATATAAACTGCGTTTAGGATGATATTCAAGAGATCGAGAGATACGCTGCTGTATAATACCAATGAAGGTTTGGAGTTGGAGTTGGAGTTTGGAGTGTGAAACAATTTAAAAATATCTAGTCCGAAATCAAAAGTTTTATATTACTCGTTGCTTAACTGATAATATAGAGACGAAATTGTTTTTGCAATTGAGCAATTGTTTAAAATAATACACGGGGTTAAAATAACTGTCTCTTAACGAGACTGTCCTTTTAGCGAGACTCTCAACCCATCCAAGCGTGGTTGGAAATGATAGTTACTGACTTTGGACATCATACCTTCCTTAATCTGGTAGAATATGGTTTACAGTAAGGTTTAAAATGTTATATTCTTTTTTTTTTTTTTTAATGTAAACTAAGGTAATGATTGACTTTGTTCCATCTGATGTAAAGAGGAAATGTAGTCATAGGTAGTAAGGAGCATTAACAACGTTATTGACTCTTTTTATAACCTATTGAAAATGAAATACCAACGCAGGCAAGTTATCAAAATCCTTCGCTGTACGAACTGAGAAACAAATTTTGTAAAAAAAGTGCTTATTTCTATTGATGACTCGCCCTAACGTTTAAAGGACTATTATTAAAGCCAATGGAGATTTCATTTTATTTTTAATGAAATTTATATTTTTTTCTATATCACCTCATTATTTTAAGTTACACAGTACAGTACAGTACACAGTAGATTTAAATGTAGCACATATAAACTTTTATTACATTTAAATCAAAAGAGAAAGGTGGCAAATCCAGTGCTGGCTTTGTCATTGTAATAATATTTTTCTTTATAACGTACTGATACTGTGTAACATATTTTTTTGTGTTGAAAATTGTATTTGTTACCGTTCAAGTATATCTTTGTGATATAAATAGATCTAAATCGTCTTTTATAGAAGTCAGAATTTATTAATCAATTTTTTTTAAAGATTCTCTTTATAGGAGATATTGCAAAATAAAATGAATTTTCTTTAAATTAAAACAACCTTCCTGCAGCTATAACAATCCAAATTGCTACATATAACATTTCAATAGCAGGAATAAAAATGCGGAAAAAGTACAAATAACAATTATGCTGAATCATAACTAGAGTTTATTCCGTAGGAAAATATTTCAGTTATAAGTCATATTCTTGTGGAAATGGGGATAAAAGGGATATCACCCTTATTAAGAAAAGATTCAACTTAATGTTCCAGAAGATGTTGGAGTTCGATAAAAGTTTTTTGTTGATATACCTAAATAATGATGATTATTTTGATATCTTATTATTTTCTTTAAATTAAAACAATCGTGCTGCGGCTATAACAAAATAACAATTATGCTGAATCACAACTAGAATTTATTCCGTAAAAAATATTTCAGTCATAAATCAAACCTCACATTGTTGTGGAAATGGGGATGAAAGGTAATATGACCCTTATTAAGAAAGATTCAGCTTAATGTCCCAGAAGATGTTAGAGGTTCTCGAAAAGCTTTGTGTTGATATACCAAAGTAATGTTGAATCTTTTGATATCTTATTGCTGGCTTGTCCCTACGTACTGGCAATATACGACATAGCACACAATTAATTAAATCTTAAATCGTATGCTAATTTTTAAGCCATTTACTAATAAACTTATCCTTCATACTCAAAACTTTTCTTGTACACGGCTTTCATATTTGGAGGCACATATCATGACTTTATCATGACAAAGGATTATTTTTCTTTTTTTTATCACCGGTGCAACTTTAAGACTACACGTCATACATATGTACTACATATGTAGTTTTTAAGCCGCAATATGTAAATACTCTACATCGCATGTCTTTTAAAATCACATACTTACATACAACAAGCTACTTTTCTTTGAGTATAATATGAATAAAAAATTAACCAATTTCTTTAATGTAGAAGAAAATATTGATCGTCATTTTAGGTTTTTCGAAGAGAGATGTTTCTCGAAATGAATAGTTTTTGTAAAAATATATAATTAAAATACAAAAAAATAAAAAAAATATACAAAATATACAAACTGTACCTATATTAAAGTCTACAAAGAAAATGTGTATTTCTTAATAAATGTCTAGCATATCTAATGAATATACGTGTGGTATAAAGAACAATAAGAACGACTTTGAACTTCGTAAATGAATGTTCCAAAAACATTAAAATTATTGTTGAAAATGACATTTACATGTGAAAAGTACTTAGAGCTTACACAATATAACATTCCGTGACATTTGGTTATGTACCTAAGAAATTGCTCCTAAATGGCACTTACAAGCAATTAAATTTGTTAACTTTATAAAATCGTGTAGACATTTTATCATCAGATATATATTTTATAATTTGATTTCAATTAGAATTAGCATTTGTGAAGGTAAGTGCAAAGTATGCCTTATATTATGTTACTAAGCAACATATAATTAGTATCTCTATTTTTCAATCGTCAATTCTATTCTTATTCGTATTACAAGATATTCTTAACAACTATTGTGAAAAAACATTAAAAGTATGAAACTGCAAAAGAACAGCTATATCAAAAATTTTATTCACGAGCAGTACACATTTCCGTGAAACCATTATAAAAATATTTTACTCGTTTAAAGAATTCACATTTTTATTTTTTTATTTTAATAAGTTTTGAATGCTTTGTTCTCTACATTTTGATTTTTCATGAAATTGAATACTGCAAAGCGTTTGCAACAGGTTGAAATCAAAATAATGGTTTGGAATATTAATACGCAAGTTATTTTTTTTATGTTAACGGTTGTTAAGTTATAATAAATATTTGACATTAGCTTTAGGAAACATAAAACTCAAAACTACTTTGTTTCAAAGTTATGTGTTTCTAGTAATGATATTATTTAGTGAACTATGTTGGTTGCAACTAAAACCTTTTAACATTAAAATATCAACCCTACTTAAAGTACTTAATTATATATAAATGTTTTATCGATTTTCTATTTTCATGGTATTTGAACGCAACAATATCGTAACGTTGCGATAAACCCTATTGACCTTGAAAATGTAATTAATGTTGAGAAATAATGAAGAATGAATGTATGAAGTGTAATATTAATTAGTATAAGTAAATTAATGAAGAATTTATTTATGAAGTATTGTATTTTAGTTTATGAAAGTTAAAAGTTATAATCATTTAACTTTTCAGAAAAAATTAATATATAAGCTTGACAATATATGCGATCTCCAATTAGAAATACATATTCAGTTTTTTTATGCCAAGAGAAGTTCGATTCGAAGTTTTTGACAGGTCATGACAAGATCCCATTGAGATAACGCTTCAAACGCTTCAAGCCGAACTTGACATTTGTTCAATTTTGAATGAATGTTGTTACAATTATTGACGTTTTTAATGATGTTTTATTTTTTGTGTGGTAAAGATGATATTGTTTATTTCAATTAGCTTTGAATACTCACAATTTCATTGTAAAATAAAATTCCATTATTAAAAAAAAATAGTAACAGTAGCGCATACATTTCAAATCTTACAGTATAACTATTATCGTCTCCCAAGAGGAATAGGGGGGGTGGCATCCGGCTCCCTCAGTCACTAGAGAAAATCCACAATACAGTCTGTTGTCTCTCGATAGGCCTAGTTTCCTTTCACAGATAACAATTGTAGCTTCTAATAAATTAATAACCCTATTAAGAATAAATTATATGTATAATAAATGCGGTATAAAATATGTATATAACATTTCTATACCTTTCCATTAAACACAATAGAACAAATAAATATTTTTGTTCTATTGTTTTAAACGCATAGGTATAGTCTATGGAAAGGTGTTATCAAGTATAAAATTTAACCGCTACTAGCGTCAAAATAGGCAATTTAATAGTAAGGTTGCTAAACTTATTCTACAGACCTTCACAACGATAGTCATTTTCATAACGATAGTCATATTAATCTGAAATATAAGTAATGTTCGTGTTTATAACCTACCTCCACGATATTGCTGATATCAAGTTATTAAAAACATTAAATTAGTAGCAAAATATGCATCCTAATTTCCTAATCGGATTTGAGCTTATGTTTTGGGATTTATTGAATGCATTTGTCAATTCACTAATCCCTAAATGGCTTATTTTGATAATTTATGCATTGTTTATTATTTATAGAGGATAATGGATAATTGTAATTATAAGTTCTCCAGTCCGTCACCACATGCTTATTCTAAAAGTAAATGAAATATATTTCGACTTGTATTTCAATTTAATCACGTATCAGAATAGGAGTCTTTTAAATTATTACTTAACATTGCTCCTTTTATGTATTGTAAACCAGAATAAATATAATAAACATTTTGTATATTTGAGTTCATATTATTTCAGAATTAACCTAAGCTTTAAGGTATGAAGGCTTTTGTGTTATTTCAGTACATTCAAATTAAAATATAATTTAAAGTCGTTATTTCGCGTGTGTAAATACCCGCAATAAACTACACAGTTTTTACAAAACCTGGTAATATTTTTTTATGATTAAGTGACAAGTAAGCTTTTAACCAACACTTTTATAATTATTAGGCAATTAAGTTAAATAATTAAAAAAAATACACTACTTTATTTAGAAAAAAAAAATAATATCTTCCATTTCGTGAATAGAAATCACGATTTAAATTAATAATAATAATAATATCAGGACAAATTACACACATTGATCTAACTCATAAGTAAGCAAATTATTTGCTTGTGCTATGGGTGTTAGGCAACGATACAAATACATAGAAATACACATATAAATACTGAGAATATAATTAATAAACGACCAAACCCAGAAACACAAACATCTATGCTCATCACATAAATGCCAGTCTCCGCCGGGAATCGAACCGGATCCCCATATCCCCGTGACGCGTTAGGCGTCTGCACTAACCACTCGACCAACGGGGCGATTTAAATTAGTAACATATTATGCTAAATAAAACTAAAACATAAAAAAAATAAAACCAAAGATTGAATATACTTATTTATATACATAATATATATTTATAGAGACGATTGTTCAATACAATTAATTAATTGTAACAGGTTATTGGAAATACCGCATTAAATTAGTCGAACCATATAAATACGAATTTCGATACTAAATAGAGCGCTCTTGGTCAATTAGAATACTGAATGATAAATTGGATAAATGTATATTTAATTTTCAATTGATTTACTTTGTACTTGAATACAATTTTACCTTTATTATAGATTAAGAGATACAGCCCTCATATTCTCATTTAATATAATTCATAATAATTATTTGTCAAATCTGTAACCGAACTTGTTATGTGATTAAACATATTAGTTTAATTGTACGAATATTCATGTAAAATTGCTAAATGGGTTTATAATTCGTAGAACGTGGACGTAGGACGTGATAATAATTGAGAAATTGATATTACGTGTTTGTTTCTCATACAGAACCTTCTTGGGCTTTGGGGCATAATTGAATTTCCTTTTTGTATGGAATTGTATATTTATGAATGTAACTAAATAAAGAAAGTTAGTGCACACTGATGAAGGGTCATACCATATTAAATGTTAATTGATTTATTTATATAACTAATATTTACTGTTCAAATAAATAAATAAATATGTATGTATATATATATATGTATATATATAGTCCGGTCAAATTAGACCAAAAAATCAGTAAACCCACGACAAATTCAGGGGAAGCTGAAAATTCTTAAAATTGTTTAAATTATAATTATAAACATTGTCTTAAAAGTCCCAACCGATCCCATGTAAGGAAAAAATTTTAGCGGGGTAATAAGGTCCAAAAAAAGAGTTTTTCGCGATTTTCTTGAAAACGGTAAGTTTTATCGCAAAATTACCCCAGACATAATTTGTAGATCAGGGAATTTCCTATAAAAAGGTATCAATAATTTTTTCCCTATAAGCCACCGCTTCTGAGATATAACGATGCAAAAAATTGCGAGCGTCATAATATGCCTAAGTACCTCACCCATATACTTTCTGTAGCTGTAATGTAAGTAAGAATATGTTTCTGTCGGTGATTTTAAGTTACATTTAAAATATAAAATACTCATGAGTATTATTCTGAGAATATCAGGTATAATGAAACTATAATGATTGCACGACAAATATTAAAGCAGCAGAACAGCGTCGTCGAACTTTGGCAACATCTTCATCTTCCGACATTTTATTTGATGAATTTATGACAGTTCCTACTAGTCAACAGAAATTTTTGGCAAATACTCACAACAAGTCTCGATTTATTTCAATGTTAAAAGAAAAGTTTACTGCTGAGAATATACTGGTTAAACAAGCTCATAACGACGCCGATGTACTGATTATCGAAACAGCAATAGAACAAGTTAACATGACAAATATAACGATTGTTGTGGGTGAAGATGTAGATTTACTCGTGTTACTCACTGCTCGAAGTCCAGCTGAAAAAACTATTTTCTTCTTAAAACCAGGAAAATCTCAAAATCAATCAGAGTTTTATTCATCAAAAAGTTTGTCGACTTTTGCAAAGTGTCGAAATCACATACTATTTTTACACGCCATAAGTGGCTGTGATACGACATCTGCATTTTACAGGAGGGGTAAAACAACTGTATTCAAAATGTTTGAAAAGCAAGACTTACTTGCAACGGCTGAAGTTTTTAAAAAATGTAATTCAACTCCAGAAGAAGTTATTACCAACGGAATTCACTTTCTTCTTCGTATGTACGGAGCTCCTAAAAAAACTACCTGCTTAGACAAGTTTCGATATGCATCTTTTGTCAAAAATACTCGAAATAAGAAACAAGTACAATTAGCTTGTCTTCCTCCAACCTCAGTCTCTGCTCATCAACATCTTCTTCGGGTATACTACCAAGTTCAAGTGTGGCTTGGTTATCAACTAAACCCAACAGATTGGGGTTGGAAGTTGGTCGATAATATATTAGAACCAATTCAGACTTTGCTTCCACCTGCGCCGGAAAAATTGCTCAACACTATCTTTTGTAACTGTAAAAAAGGATGCAATGCTAAATGTGGTTGCAAAAAAGTTGGGCTGTTTTGTTCTCTGGCTTGTACGAATTGTCAAGGCCAGTCTTGTTCTAATGTAGAATCACCAACAACAGAGGATTCATTTAATACTGACGAAGAAACATGTGATGCTTCACTTTTAACACAATTCACCTATAGTCAGGATGAAGAAGAAGAAGAAGAAGAAGAAGAAGAAGAGGAAGAAGAAGAAGTGATTGACGATTCCGAATCCGACGAATAAACTATTAATTTCTAAATCTAATCACAACAGACCCGTGGAATAGGCCTATTGGGGAAACCACGTTAAAAAAAACGCGCTAAGTACACTACCTCAGAGGTGGCGTTGAAACGTGTGCGTTTATGACGCTTGCAATTTTTTGCATCGTTATATCTCAGAAGCGGTGGCTTTTAGGGAAAAAATTATTGATACCTTTTTTATAGGAAATTCCCTGATCTACAAATTATGTCTAGGGTAATTTTGCGATAAACTTACCGTTTTCAAGAAAATCGCGAAAAACTCATTTTTTGGACCTTATTACCCCGCTAAAATTTTTTCCTTACATGGGATCGGTTGGGACTTTTATGACAATGTTTATAATTATAATTTAAACAATTTTAAGAATTTTCAGCTTCCCCTGAATTTGTCGTGGGTCAAATGTCTAAATTGACCGGACTAATATACTAGCTGACTCACCAAAACTTCGTTCTACTAAAAATTCAACGAATGAGCAGATTTAGGATTTTAAAATTAAATTATTACGTTGTTTATTATACAAAGATGAAAATAGAAGTTTAAATAATAATTATCTATTTTTAGCCATCAAGACATTTTTTCATGGCATGATGTTGCACTCTTCAGTAAAGCACCTTGTCATAAACGATTTTTTATTTTATTGTAAGTTGCAAGAAAATATAAAGATGGTGGTTTGCCGATCAATTGAGCAAGAAAAAGCATGCTTTTTTTAAATTCAGACCAAAAAAGTTTTAGAATTGTTCTTGTGATTTTTAACCGTCATCGCGAATGTTAGTCCAATCAGAAATTGAAGTCGTTGGGATCATCGGGAATGAGAACTTACTGACCTTTGATTCTTCTTGCACGCCGAATATTATTTAACATTTGGACGATGATTTCGCATTGTTAACCAACCCATTTCACGGGCTGCCTCACTTTGCTTATGTGATTTAGAAGTACCATACTAACCAGGAGGTCTTCAATTACGATTTCTGAAATCTTAATTGCATTGAAGTCGTTAATGTAACAAGGCTAGTCTTAGGTAGGTCTTAAGTTTGTCGGGAATGATAAGATCTTCTTAATCCCACTACTGGTAATAATAATATCTGCACAATAAGATGTAGAATAATAGCAACTTCACAAAACAAACATATCCAACGTTTAACTTCAATTTAAGCGTTTTTAAAATAAACCATAGAAATGATTACGTCTTCAGTCAGTTGAATTTTGTTGCACCAAAACATCAATCACATAAACGTCTTGAACTATTGCCAAATGACCTACCTACCTACCCATTTATACTAGCTGACTCACCAAAACTTATTAATTATGGGTTATTTTTAATTAGTTGACCACCTCTTGCAGGCAGCCTCTCAACATCAATTTCAACAACATTTGTTCTCTGAAGACGAGACTACATCTTCCCCCCTACCCCCACCCTCACCACCACCGTCGCTACGCGCTCAGCGAGCTGCTGCACGCAGTTCACGCCGCGAGTCCGCCATGCTTCGAGCTCATGAATAGGAACCCCGAATGGGTTCGAAACTAGTCGGACAAATTCCGATTACTAAATACTACATGACTATAGCCGAGTAAATATATATAGTCACTGAATAACTTTAGCATATTTTTTATACACTGAAAGGAAACCATTCTTGTAATTCGACGCCAACGCCATTTAAGGAACTTTATGAACATTTAATACGATATAAAATAATTAACTAGGAATATCGGAATAATAATATTAAATATACTACGTGTTATTCTGATTTTAAGTATTGTAAACATAGAAGTCAAGGTATGTAAGTATGGTATTATTTTTTTCAAAAGCATGATAAATATCATAAAATCTAGCAATAATTATTGCCTGACAAGTTAATTTACGTTAATTTCAAACATAAGGCACCAGTCGTGAATGTAGCACAAGTCTTTGTTAAGTGCAACAATGTCGATGTTGATGTTATTGGCCATAGTATTTGTGTAAATTGGTACGTTGTTGGCGTTATACGATAAGAGCTAGCAAGAGAAAGTAAATTCCAAGTTATGTAGTTGATAAATAATGATAACAAAAGTGTACCACCAGCTATGTTGTAACAGCCTATGTGTATGCATACTGAAGTTCTTTGGAAAAAATATTAAGGTGAAGAAAACAATTAGAATGCCATGATCAACTGTATGAAATGTGTGGGACAAAATAATAAGAACCAACAAAGTTGCTCGATCAAATATCATTGCATAGCAAATTGCAAGTTTCTCTTATAAATATATTTACAAAAGAATTATGATGACTTTATCTCCACTTAACTTTTAAATATCAAATACATTAATAAATTAAATACTATCTTACACTATTATTATTATTATTAACTGGCGGTAGTTTGGTTGCCCTATATGATTAATACCTAATTAGGTTCAGATCAAAATCCTGTGAGGTTGTAGTTTCATTAAGATAAAAGAATATCATGGTTTCTTATGATTCGAATTCACAATGACCGCTGATTTTGAGAGGATCAAAATAGTATTGCACGTATTATATAATTTATTTTGTATATCTTTTTTTATATTTGGGCATTACCTACTGAAAGTTTGGCGTTACTTTAAATTCTTTAATTTATACTTATAATATTTATATGAGTTAAATTTTTCTGAGTTTCATTGCGTTAATTATATTTATTAGTTATTTACCTTATTTATATTTCCAGAACATAATTTATGTATTATTTATAAAAAAAAGTCAGTTATAGGAAAATATGCAAAAAATATATATTTTTTAAAATATTGATTGTTGTGTGTTGAGTATTTGACGCAACTCAAACGATAGTCATTAAAAGTTTGGTGTTTTCCTGTTTGTTAGATTATCGTACAAAATAAATTTTAATGAAATTTGCTATCGTTATAGCATTTTGCCTTTTTCTTATTAAGTGTTCCAGGATAATACTCTTATTTTCACGAGAAAAGACAAAAACTGATTTGGGCTATGATTACATTACAATAATAGTATTGTAAGGATTTTATTAAAATCTAGTGTGGTGCTACTTTATTATTGTTTAACTGAAGATATAGAATACTTTCCCATCAAAAATTTATATTATTTATATTTTTTTTCACGGAGAACATAAAAAATGTATTTAAAATACAATTTTAATATGAGAAAATTACTGTTTTACAAGATTTTATGTGATTAACTTATAATTTGAGCCAATATATGGAAATATTTTATAGAAATAATGAAATACCCAAAATATTACGAGTTTTGGCATAGAATTTAATAGAGCTTAATTAAATAAAATATAACTTCAAAATATCCGGTTTTATACTAAACCGGACAAATCATGTATACTACTAAATAGAACTAAATAGAATGTTTTCTTCTTTCCCTGTTAATCAATAACTTAAAATCATAGTTAATAATTTACAATATTTTTTTATTACAACAACTCTAAAATTATACGGTTTGGTATACATTTTAAGTGAGGACGGCTGAACAATTAGTTTACATTATACTGTTGTAATACAACATTTTTGTACCATGGAATACTCGTATAATTAACTTTGGTCAATTGTATAAATTAAATAGACAGACAAGCTGAAAAAATAAATAACACTTATACATATCTCGTTAAACCAGAATATAAAATATTTAATTAATTATGATTAATTAAATAAATAATTGGCTGTCTCTAGTTAACATTGTTTTTAAACATTGTTAATGTACGGAAGACTCATACTACTCTAATTAAAGGACGAAATACAGTTTAAGAAGATATTTGGATCTGTTACTCTCGCATACACCATGTAAATTTGGTCTGCAATAAAGATTCAAGACAAATGTTGAATCTCAATTTCCAAAGCAAATGCGGTTTTCATGGTTGAAATCATTTTACTACACTTCTCTTAGACCTTATTCCTTTAATATAAGATTCATATTCCTTGAATTTTTAATGCGATACTAAAATTACGTTATATGCCAGACCACAAACACTATTAAAGCTACGCAAATAGAGCCTTGCTGAGATTCTATCTCTTTTGGTTAAAATATATTACCAGGAAAATATATGTGGTCCTGAATATCTTTAAAATACTTATTTTTGAATAAATGTAAATTTAAGAACATCTAGCCTTACGGCTATATTTATATTAATATTTTTCTAGGCTTCATTGCTTTGATCATTTGTGGCAGTTAGACAGCCTGATAATTTTAAGACATTATTGATAAACATTACATTCGAAGCCAGAAAATAGAATTAGAACTATTAAGAATTATTATAATTTAGAGTTCAAAAAAAAATCATTCAAGAATTTACTACAATAACGTGATAATGCTGTAATAGCTATAGATTAAATAAATTCAAATAGATAGAAGAAGCAGAGTAGGGGAATTGATGAGTACATTATTTTTCCTACTGAAACCGGTACAAAATATTTCATATATTATATTTTTCATATATTATATTATGGTTCGGAGTGCTGGCCCGACGAAAGGGACGAATGAAAGGAAATTACACGCGGCTGAGATGTGAATGCTAAGATGGATGTGTGGTATAACTAGAATGGGCAAAATTAGAAATGAGTATATAAGGGGAAATATTAAAATAGTGCCCGTGACCGAAAAGCTGTCAAGTAACAGATTAGCGTGGTACGGGCATGTTATGCGAAAGGATGAATGTCATGTGACGAGGAGATAGTTAAAAATGAATGTGGATGGAAAGAAGAGGAAAGGAAGCCCGAAGAAGATTTGCAGGGCTATTCGCTAACTTTGACTTTTCTAATGATCATCAGTTGTGACGTCATGGCAGTTTGTCATTATAGTTACATAATACGAAATTAGTTGTTTGACAACCATTATGTCCGCACTTACTGATAGTGATTTTCATTTTAGCTGTCAAAAAAGATACGCAATAGCCCTGCTGGTTGGACTGTGTGAAAGATGATATGCTGAGAAAAGGAGTGAATACTGAGATGACGAATGGTAGAGCTGAGTGGAAGAAAATGACATGTTGTGCCGACCCCTCATAGTGGGATAAGGGCAGGAGACAAAAGAGTATATTGTTAAGGAAATAGGTTACAATAAACATAACAGCTGTAGTAATGATAACTGAGTTTGTTTAGTGTAACCGTAAGATTTATTATCACAGTATTATATGCAGGAGTTGTATATCCAGAGAAGTTTAATATCGAGACTAGAAAAGTTAAAGAAGGTTAAGTTTTTAAAGAAGGTTAAATTTATTCTGCCTTATTATTCTATTAAGACAAATGAACATTACGACATTACAAAAATAACATTTTATACAGGGTTATTTCTATTTATTTGGCCACCTCTTACAAGCGGCCTCTCTATATCAATCCCAACAACATTTGTTGAAAAAAAACACAAAAAAAGGAAACAAAAAATGTTTGTTCTCTGTACTTACTCTATATTTTGTAAGAAGGACTTAAAAGATCAACGCCCAGGCACCTTACCTACGCTCAGAGATAATGCCAGTTCAGAGCCAACAAATAAAATTTGTTTGGAAAAACTTAAATTTTAAAACTATTCATTTTAAAAAGTTGTAGAATAAATGTTGTTGGGATTGATGTAGTGAAGCAGCCTGTAAGAGGTGACTAATTAATTTCAAATAACCCTGTATAAGCGTCAAAAAATCAACATGTTTTTGAATTAGGATAACAACTATACTTTATCGAAAATTGTGCCATCTTCACATCCACACATGGACGTCAAACACCCTTCATAAATAGAGATTAATGCATGTGTATACACAAAGAATTAGGATGAATCTTTGAGTATTCATTACTCTGTAAGAAACGTAGTTTAATCTATTTTACGCAGATTTTTTGTGATTGTGAGGCTGTATTTCTGTCCAGACGGTCGGTGTAGTCAAATATAAGCAGACTCTACAACCTACAATATCTTTTTTTTTGCTATTTAAATACAATTCCTTTTTAAAGCTTTTAAAATTAGTAATGAAAAATATACTTTCTAATAAATACCTGCATTTGTCTCACTCTCTCAATTGTTTTCTTTTGTAAACTTTATTACACACAAAAAAATATGTACAAAAGGTAAGCTTGACGTTATTAACATTAAAGCATTGTTTACCAGCCAAATTAAACGTTCAAGAAAGGTTGTGTGGAGGCTTGCAAATAAATATCCGCACATGAGTACGTATACACGTATACTCTGAAAAATATACATAATAATACAGACATAAATACAAATAAACATAGTATATATAAAAAATAAATAAAAAAGAAAAACATGATATAATTCAAGAGGCAAATGCTCAAATTGAAATTTTCGTCAAAACCCTTAACAATCGAAACAGTTAACTAGCAATTGAAAGTGGTTTTACTTTTCTAAAACACATGCCATCTTTCATAAAACTATTCTAATATAATAACATTGAATAACTTGAAAGTGTTTTTTTTTCAACGCCTTGATCTCTGTAATTATTAGTATTGATTTATTAAAAAGTCTATATTACATCAAGCTTTTCTTTCTATCCTTCCTACAAAAAGAATCTTTCAAAATTATGACATATTATTGGTAGTACTGTTTTATTCATCTCCTGGATTCAAACTGTTCTGTATATTACATGTTCAAAAATCAATTATGTACTGAACATGTAATGTTCATCTAAAATGAACAAGTGAGGAATCAGTGGGTACAAAAAGTTAATAATAGTTGTAATATATTCTGAAATACGTTACTAAAAATTATATGAAGTCATTATTTCAACACCAAACGAATCATGAATTGCTCAGATATTAAATCGGATGGCAATAAGTAAAATGAGATAATAAATAATCGAGCAGATGTTTGAAAATATTTTTTAATATGTGTAGCCATATTAAGCTTATTTAAATTGAAATATATATATAGAATGAAAAATAAACCGATACAGGCAGGGATTAAAACCCGTGACCTCTGGGAAACATTTAAAAATATTTTCAAACATTAATTTAGATTGTAGCATCTTTTCATTGTTAATCTATACTGCAAAATTAGAAACATTGGTTAGGATTTTCGAAAGAAGCCTAATAGAAGTCACCACCGTCCCGATAAAGACGAACATATTATATAGAATACTTAATTCACCGAGACGGGTAGCGATACGGTAGCTCAATTGGTAGAGCGATGGGACAGTATAGGGTAGCTTAAATACAGTTTTCATCTTACCATTACTTTAGGGATGGGTCGTTATATAGCAATGAAGCTTTATATTATGGTCTTCTCTTTTCATTGCTGTCCCAATTATCTTTCTTGCACCTTGGAATATAATACAATATCTTAATTAAGATTATATATATCCGATATAATATATAATACATTTGCTCTCAAAAATATGTGAATGTAAATTATCTATTTCGACATAAAATATTCCACTACATTACACTGACTTGTTCTAAATTTTGTGGTTTAGCAATTATAGAAATGCATGAACCGAAATATTTTGATTGGTACTTATAATTTGTAATAACTACACATCGAGAATACTTAATTGGAAATTGATATGTTATGTCTATAAATAAGTCTCCACAACTGTATACGATCGTACTGGTACCTAATTTAGTACCTCGAATACTATTACTAAATTCTTATATATGTAATATATTATTTGGCTGAGCACTTTAATTAGATTTTTCTTACATTAATCAACAATTTAAATATGCAAAATATGATCTAAAGCTTTTGACCCAAACATCTACCACTTTTGACCTAAGTTCATCATCGTTATCCTCTTCAAAGTCGCGTTAAATATTTTCATTTTTGTTTTCATTAAAATGTGTGTTTAATATATATCTGCTATTTATTCTTAATGCATTTATTCAACATTTTTTGTTTATAATTGGCTTTCTGTAACGTCGTTTCAGTCCAATTTACTTACCTCATACACCAGCGGATTCATAAATAACTTGTTTTTAATTTTCTACTAACTAAAAAAGTGAGTGAGTTTATGTATGAAATACGAAAAAAAAATATCGCGTTTGAATCTAAATGTAAACCAGAATCAATTACACCAAAAAAATATCGGATTCATGTGTAATTTAAAGCTGTAACGAGTCTGTTAAAAGAGTTTGTTTTTCATAGTAAAATACTATTCATATTTGCGTATCTTTTTTATTCTCCTCGTTAGTTAAATATTCACACGGCATTAAAAGATTGTTATAGTCAAGTTTCTTTGATTTTAGAGAACTTAAAAATTTAACCATTATGCTTTGAAAATATATCTTGAAAGAAGCTATATATAAAAAATATGAATCAATAAAAACACTAATAAATAAAATATAAAGTTATAAAAACGTTAATTTGATATTGCTATAAACCTACTAATGCAACCTCTTAAATACTCTTTCGAAAATAACTGACGATAATATTCTATAGAAGCCATGGTATAAATTACTATAAAAATATTCATATTCAGTTCTTTATACTTATTTATCTTTAATGAATTATTTATGAGGAACAGTAAACTATAAAGTATAATACGTTTTAATTGTCAAGAGTATTGTATAGGTATACGTCTGGATTCTGGACTGGACGACGAATTAAAATCGAAGAGGTTAGTTTTCATAAGATTTTATAAAAAGAATCCATGACTTTACCTCATGTTACTAAATGTTACTAAAAATTATATAAATTTGGAAAAGTCATTTGCAATGAATTAACATAGACTCTTAATAGTACTGAGGAACAAGAAGTGGGGTGAACCATTTCCAGGCGCTAGTGCAATACGAAATTCTCCTATGGCCACTCACTCAGTTTACTTTTCTCGGCTTAAGGCGTGAAATCGATAATTGTAATTTCAATTTGATGAATAAATAATTTTGCTATACTTGTGTTCTGTACTTTTTTAATTGATCTTAACCCTTAACTATTTATTTGCGAGCCCTGGGGTAATTTTATACTTTGGGATGAGTTTTTCGGATGAAATTTTTGTGAACTCTTAGTAGTATATAGACTACTATACTATATAGATGTAGGTTTAATGTATATAAATAGAGTATACTTTTAAAATTATTATATGTAAGTCATCTCACATTTATAATAATTTACGGACAACTTTAAAATATGAACTTATCGTCACGAGTAAGACATAAACTTGCAGAAAGTGGTTCTAGATGCTATTCTCTTTTCTTAAAAAAAATTTTTTTTTGCTTCGAACAGGATTTTATTGACTTCTTTTTTCCTACTTTAATTTCGAACGAACAATAGGACGGTTTTTGAAGTCTTAAACAGAGGAGGCTTTATTGTACGTATTAATATAAAAGCCCAGAATCTTATATAAAGTGGATGAAAAGTTTCAAATTTGGCTCTTTACCTATTTTGTGTAGATAATGCTATCACATCATTTGGATTCGCGTTTAAACCCCATTTTAAATTAATATTACAACAATATTTAAAGCCGATTGATGCAAAAATAATTGCACATTATGAATATTCACATAAAAATGTCAATTCCTAATTCAAATTATTACAGCGTACCAGTAGCAGTAAACTAGATAAGACTATACTAAGTATATTCAGTAAAATATATAAAATATGTTAATTTTAACTTAATTTATTTGCAAACCGAGAAACAGGTGTTAAATTACTAATGATATAATTAAAGCGTTCCGTGACTAACGAGCTCATTTGTTAAACGTGTACGAATATTTAATTTAAGCTTAACGTTGTGTGTACAATTTCTCTTACAATTCTAAACTAGATTTAAATTAAAACAAGATTAAAAGTAAGTAAGGTAGAAAGTTGGGTGGCACTCAATCTAGAACTCAGGTGAAGCCTGCATGCCGTCTCACATTTATAAATATACACAAATATATCTATATCTATTACTGTTATAAACAAACTGTTTCATTTTATTTTAATCACTATTGCTTTAAATCTTTAAATCTATATGAATCTCAATGCCTGCTGTCATTTTCATCAGAATCTAAGTTTAAAATGCATTTTGTTAAAGTAAATATTTTGACAATTGTTATTTTATTATATAATCTTACTAAACGTACGTAAATACATTAGATATATCAAATGTATAAAAAGGCTGATTCGAAATATACCTTTCAAAACATAATATATTAGAAAGATTATAATCATATTTTGATGTAGGGAGACCGGGGCTGGTTGTAACAGGGGTGAGTAGTTATAGTGACAATATCTGCAAAACAGATAATGCTATAGTGACGTAAAAAGAGTTAAATAATTCCGCCACTTAAGTCACCTTCCGCGAGAGCCTGCGATCGTCGCTAAAAAAACATTTAATATTTTTGAAATATTGGTCTACTAGCTATTTTAGAAATAATCAGACATGACTACTTTTATTTTTGCATCGTTCTTACAATTATATTAATTTATATTTTTACAAAGACCAATTATTAGTTGTAACATCGTTAATCCTTTATTTTAATAAAGTAATAATTATTACTTATGAACATTTCCACATAATACTAAATATCATTTTATACAGTTAGTTATTTGTAGATATTATTCATCAATATTATTTTGATGAATAATATCTACAAAATATTTTAATGTTCAAATGAATGAATGCAAAAAAGAACAAATGATATATAAGTAACAAATTAATATCAGAAATAAGTATGTGTTGTTGATAATGACACTCAACTATTGTCTTCTCACGAATTTGAGACGTCTCTTTGAAAAGTATTCGTGATATTATTCATAGATGCATAATATAACTTATCTATCATAGGAGTTTCTGATAATTTAAGCATAAACGACAAATTCAGACAATGCTCAGGTTTCATGACTTAAATCTTTTCATTTTTCCTTTATTTTATAGAATTATTATATAATAAATATTTTGCAAGTAATGCTCATAATTTAAATGGAACGCATCCATAGATTATCTATTAGCCTTTAGACTCAATTACAAGACATCAGAGGACCAATTAGATCTTGTTTATCCACTTTGCTTACACTATCTTTTCGATTTTCCAATAAATAGATTTTGTCTTTATTTCTATATCTATATGTAACACCCGTCATCTTTCAGAGATTCATTGACATCTCAGCACTAGTTTGTTTTATCTCTGGGGGAACACCGATAAAAAAACTGTCTGTTTTATAATATTTTTATTTTATAATATGTTTATTTTCATTCGGAGTCTGATTCTGTTCTCCATTAAACATAATTTTGAAATAGCATATCTAAAATATTTTTAAAGAAAAATAAATGAATTAGAAGAACATTTATATTTAAATCTTCAAAGTCACACAACCACAAAATATAAAACGTACGTACTTTTGACGTACTTCAGCCGTTATATTATGAAATTGATAACACTATCTCGGTGATCCATAAGCTTTATGATAGGATCGAGTATCCAATGAGATATCTAAACGCACAGTAACGAAATAGCAATATCTAGAACAGGAAAAAATATTTCGAAAACACTTGCGTAATTTTCACGCAGACTAAGGTTTTATTTCCAGGGCTAAAAGTAATTCTTCAATTATTTTATGATTCCATGATATCTCCTACTATACGTTTGTTTTTATAACAGCTACAGAATATACACCAAGTTCAATATTAAACATGCGGGTAGTTCACAGATTGTTAAAGTAAATATTAGGTCACCCACATAAAGAGCAACACGCTACCATGTTATATATATAACGTATTATATTATAAGGTTACTTACTTACCTTCCCTTTTAAATTTTTTATTATAAATATTTCTTCTATTTTTACGTTTCATATACAACAAGTTTCCTCTAGATTTTTTAAATAATAATAATAATATCAGGACAAATTACACACATTGATCTAACCCTTAAGTAAGCAAATTATTTTGCTTGTGTTAAGGGTGTTAAACAACGATACAAATACATAGAAATACACATGTAAATACTGAGAATATATTTAATAAGCGACCAAACCCAGAAACACAGACATCAGAAATTTACGCGTAATCCCTCGCTTTTGCTGACTGAATGGTGACGTCAAAATACAAGTGGATAGGTGAAGTATTTCGTTTGGAAAGAGATAAAATAGTATCTGTGAAGAAAAATGATCTCTAGAAGAATTCGGCTTGGAAAATGGTGCTGGACCACAACATGATTGTAATTAATCTGCTCATGTGAGTTTATTAATAATAATTTTTAAGTAATTATTTTTCGACCTAATTATCAAGAACAAAAAAATCATCTTCTAGTATATACCTAACTTCAAAAAAATATATAATTATAAATTAAGAACCAAGCAGAGTTAGGAAAAGATTTTATGATAGAAGTACTATTTAAAAAAGTATTAAGACAAAATATAAGACCTCAGAAAAAATTTACATTTAAGCACAGTGTTTTTAGTCACAGGAATATAGCTTAAAGACAGTGAGTGTAACAATCCTCGCTAACTGAGAAGGCTTTACTTTTGTATTGGTCGTTTATCTTGAGCTTTATTAATGAGTTAATTAACGTGGCTGTATTGAATTGCTACTAATACTAATAACTTTTATCTCAAATTAAATTTTCTATGATTAAATATATCTTTCTGTAATTACAAATTTTTAAACGCTTCTATCAAAGAAATAATATTTTATTAATTACTTAATATAGTACCATGTTTAATATCATATGTAGGTGATTTTTACATTTTATTGAAATTTGGATTTGTGGTAATATTATTAAGTTTATATAAATATAGAATGAAAAATAAACCGATACGAGCAGGGATTGGAACTTGCTACCCTTGCTTACTTGCGGTAATATTATTATGTATTAATTCAAGAATTTGAATTTAACCATTTCAAATTAATTGGATGATAATTAAATTTGGATGCAAAATATCAGAATATTCATATTATATTGACTTCTGCATATAATAAATTTATTACGTAAGTCACAATATGTATTTACAAAATACAATGGAAACTCAATCTTTTGGTATTTAATATATATAGCATAATCGACATATTGAGCTAACAACTTGTTTTTATATAATTGTATCTGTTCACTATAATTATTGTTTATCAGACATCCTTGTATAGTATTTTATTGTGATGTTAATGAAGTTATTATAACTATTGAAAAAAGTGAGTCATACACGTCATTCGTTATTTTAAAAATAGAACAAACAAAAGAGAAATTGTCCAGAAAAGCATTTAAAAAGAAACAGATTCCATGAAGTCAACATTTTCAATTTCAAATTTGTTTCCGAATAAATATAGAAGAAATATTATTAGGGTTTATCAATCTGCCGTTTGAAATAAATATTGAAATAAATCAAATCTTTTATAAAAAGTTGAAAGAAATTAGAAAGAACCTAAAAGTAATTTATCATATTTAAAAATTGCATCTTTATGTTCTTAGTATCATTAGTTAATTAAACATAAAGTAATTTAACTCGAAATTTTCTAGAACTATACGTCTGACTGACTCCTTCCTATAAGCGATTTTCTTAGTCACTCTATTATTTCATTATAATTTCTTAAAACTATTTATACATCTCATTTTATACATCTCATTTTTACCGTAACATTATAAATTTATAAATTATGAGTAAAGTAATTCAAATGATATAATTCTTTTGTATTTATGAATTCATTCTTTTTTATAATTATTATTTTTATATAAATATGATATTAGTATATATCACTATATAAATTTTTATTGCAGACTAAATTACTTTTGGGGGCATTGTACGGGAAATGAGAAAATGAGTTATTTTTTAATTGATCTGATTATAACCAATTTAATCTAAATGAAATGTATATTATTTAAATTTACATGACATATCAGAAATATTTCGAATGAAACGAGAAAAAGTATTTTATTCAATATGACAAGTTGTTGTTTAGTTATGAACAAGTGGTACGATTTTTTTGCATTATGTAAGCAGCACTGTTTTCATCCATTTTGTTAGGCTGAGACAGTGTCTGAAAATGGTAACAAAATATTTAATTTTAATTTAACATAAAAATACTATAGGAAATGTAAGAATTTTACTATAAAATTCATAGATACAATGAGCGTGTAGCGTGTTCCACCAACATGAAAACATACAAAAGCATCATTTCTAATTTTAAAATTCTCCGTGCTAAAAGGGAGCTTTTTGGAAAGTAAGAATGGGCTAATTGTTGAATTTTTAAGCTTATTTTTGTGGTGCAAGGCGTTAAAAGGTAGGGAAGAGGTGTATAAATTTTGACCCACCAGTCACAGTTCATTCATTCTTGTTAAAGTAAAGGTAAAAGAAAAGAAAGATGCTAAAAACACAAATTGTATATAGCCATCTGCCAAGCGATAGATAAGGAGAAAAAAAATAATCTAAGTCACATATTTAGAAACATCCGCAGGAGACTCCACCCCATTCATCATGGTCGAATTAGAGACCCCTTACCACATTTCTATAGACCAAGTGCTGCAAATTCTTCAAGAACCACTAAAAAAGATGTGTGGCAAACGAATTAACTATCAGATAACACCGTCCATTGATTTTCAAATGTGTAATAATAAGGATTAAATGTTTTATTTTAAAAAAATACTGAAAACGTTTATGTTGATTTAGTATAAGAAAGTACAGTGTTGATTTTTTCTCAAAAAAAAATATGAAAAACATGATTTGTTATCATTGTTATCTTAGAAAATAATAAATAATTCTAAATATGATATAAAAAGAGGTTATTTTTTTAGCCGATTTCGTATTTTTCCCACCAGCAACAAAACGATGTCAGACCAGTCATAATTTCTTTGGTCTATATTTTCTTGTAGAAATTAAACTTGGTGCTTATGTTTAGTTAATATAGTAGTATATTTACTCATTTTATAGTATAGCCAAAGATATCTTGCTATGTATAGTACTTGGGTTAAAATCTTGGTTGTCATGGCAGAAGGCGGAGGTTAAATGTTTTTGACTGTCCCACCAGTCACATTCTTTAAACGCTAAAATATCATCCAGTTATGTACATAATCTAAATTTTTCGTTATTGGTTCCATAAGGTTCCATTGGTTCATACAATTTTTAAAATTGGAATTCTGGAGTCATGTGTCCCACCAGTCACGTCCCTTTTAAAAACTTAAAGTTCTTACAAAAGTTAGTCTGCATTGTTCATGTTAAACTAATATATTTACAAAATATTGTACGTGCAAAGAAATATTGTTGATCATTATGGCAATTAGCTGAAGCTCGGATGTTAAATGCCTTCAACGTATGACTGACATACTACACACATGGCATAATTAATTTACAATGGATTCGTGTTTCCACTATTCTGTGTTCGCTTTATCCCCATAAATCAATTTAATCCCCAGTTTATAGCCATACACAATACTATGATTGCTACTATTATGGATTCATATAGTTGTCCGAGGTATTGTGATAATTGACTGTGATATTAGCTTATTCGCCATCCAATCCCGGAAAAAAATATTCTAAGACATCCGTGTGTAATAAAAAGCATCTTGTTGTTAAATAGAGCTAAGAGAAATGATTACCCTCAGAAATTATTTTTTCAATCTTTCTCTTTACTTTGGAGGCTAAGAGTTAAAGGTAAACGAGTGGTGTTCTACAATATTATTTTTTTATACCTAACTTAAATTAAATAAAATATTTATATTATAAATGTACTTATCGTGAGAAAGTATAAATGGGGTTTTATTCTTAGTATCAAAAATGACAAAACAATTGGCAAAACTTTTCTAAGGACCAATTTTGTAATTAAATTAAGCTGTTACACAAATTAATTAATTAATTTGTTAACATCTAAATCGTAATTGAATAGAAACTTGGGAATTAAAAACATTAATAACGAACTTTCTCTTTTCGAAGACAATCACAATTATATTATGTTTCTTTTATTATTTTATTAAAATGTAATAATGCTGAAGTCTTGCCTCGGTAGTAATTATTATTAAATAATTTACCATTATCTGATTTCGTGACATTAGTATACAATAATAATAATAAGGGGTTATATAAGGTAATAAACTTAATTAATGAAAGGGTACGTAAGAAGCATTGAGGATAATATTGTTTATAATAAATTGATTAAACTAGTACATAGGAAATAATAAAAAAAATTAAAGTGCATAGCGTAAACTCTATTATAGCTCCTTTTCTGCGGTAAATATCCTTCAATAACATAACTACAGATTATAAAAACGGCATGAGTTTATTATTCTTATAGTTGTTATAGCGATTGGAACTTATGTAATGATTTTTTTTAACAGAATAGTTTTTACTATCGTTTTAGCAAATTTTTTTTATAAAAATGTATACAAAATATATGATAAGAGTATTTATTACCTAAAAAATGGTTTACTAATAAAAACTGGTCATAAAAAAATTAATTAAAATAATACATCACACAGATGTTCCAGACAATTGTAGGTCTTTTAAAAACTTTGATATATTTTATGGTACAAAATTAATTTACAATTATTTCTGTAAAAGTATTAGAGCTATTGCTCTTAACTAAGGTAGTAGTTTTTTATATATTTTTTACACTTATACTTAATGGCATTTCGCTTATGAAGACATGTCTACAGCAATTGAATTATGCGAATTGTTATTCAGGTAGAGCATGTAACAATAGCGTTTACTCAGACGTGCGAATACTAAAAAGTGTATAGTTCTGCTAGTTAAATTAGTAAAAGAAAAAGAAAGAAACAAAAGAAATATTAACTAAAGTACCATGAAAATTAAAAGCGTAATTGGTACGTTTGTTTCCTAGAAAACACTTTATTTGTAACACCGACATCATTTATTTTGATTATAGCGATGTTAATGTAATGTAAATCGTGACCTTTGACCTAGGGCAGAGTTCTTATCTTTTCAACTATTTCTACCTATGTGAATGATGACATTCTTAACCAAAAATATTTTTAGGCCAATAACTCTGTATTCAGTAACAAGTTATGTATAACTTGCTACTCTCTTGCAAATTTCTTTGTCCATCACTTGTAAATATTAAAAAAATAGTTTAAGCCAATTATTACCGATACGGCAGCTCAATTGGTAGAAGGACGAGACAGTTTCGCATAAGTCGCTGGTTCGAATCCATGCCCGATGCGGGAATTTTACATTTTAAATTTAAATAAGCTTAACATGACTATACATGTTTGAATATATTTTTAAATATTAATTTCGTACTATACTGCAAAGTTAGAAACTTGGTTAGGATTTTCTAAAAAAGCCTAATAGATGTCACCACCGTCCCGACAAAGATGATCAGATATAGCATGCTTAATTTACCGAGACGGTTGGTTCGGTACGGTACCAAGCGATACGGTAGTTCAATTAGTATGGCGAAGGGATGGTTCTCCAGAAGCGATCTCTAGGAAACCTTCGATATATATTTGTTGGTTTTCTTAGTAAGGAGAACTACAGAAAAGGATTTTTATAAAATTGTTTTTGATGTTTTATGACGTCTGAAAATATTATGTTAACCTTAAAATTATTTTAATAACAATAACAGTATATAATATAAAAATGATATTGGGCTTTGCAAATAAATAGCAAAAACTTTTATTATTTTACTACGGGAAAAAAATTGACCTGTTTAAATTTTTATTTTTCTCTGTGTGAATTGATCAATTTAAAAACGACCTACATTTAAAATTCTACAAAGATGTCACAAATACAATAAAAGGTCACCATATGTTTCAATCCCTATCCCTATTTCAGTTTTCCTAAAGTTAATAAATCTAGTTACTTTGTCCAAATTCAATTCTGTTTCGATGTCTCAAACAAAACGAATATCTACTAACGAATATGTGCTTAAACTCAATGTTAGGAAATAAAATAAAATGCAACTGTCTCAAATATAAAATAAAAAAGAACTATATTTTTGTAATTCTATAAAATAACACTTATAATATGATCGTTGTCGTTTATACGGTTTGTATATCATTGTCTACTTCTGAAAGACTTGACGGAGTGGCCATATCTACTTTTAGTTTTTTATATTATGAAGGCAAAGGTTTTAGCATATGATCATGGTCTTAGTGTTTGTATAATTTTATAATGAAATGATATTATATAAATGTCATAGATGTTATAGTTTTTGGATCGATATTTTTCGACCTAATTATCAAGAACAAAAAAATCATCTTCTAGTATATACCTAACTTCAAAAAAATATATAATTATAAATTAAGAACCAAGCAGAGTTAGGAAAAGATTTTATGATAGAAGTACTATTTAAAAAAGTATTAAGACAAAATATAAGACCTCAGAAAAAATTTACATTTAAGCACAGTGTTTTTAGTCACAGGAATATAGCTTAAAGACAGTGAGTGTAACAATCCTCGCTAACTGAGAAGGCTTTACTTTTGTATTGGTCGTTTATCTTGAGCTTTATTAATGAGTTAATTAACGTGGCTGTATTGAATTGCTACTAATACTAATAACTTTTATCTCAAATTAAATTTTCTATGATTAAATATATCTTTCTGTAATTACAAATTTTTAAACGCTTCTATCAAAGAAATAATATTTTATTAATTACTTAATATAGTACCATGTTTAATATCATATGTAGGTGATTTTTACATTTTATTGAAATTTGGATTTGTGGTAATATTATTAAGTTTATATAAATATAGAATGAAAAATAAACCGATACGAGCAGGGATTGGAACTTGCTACCCTTGCTTACTTGCGGTAATATTATTATGTATTAATTCAAGAATTTGAATTTAACCATTTCAAATTAATTGGATGATAATTAAATTTGGATGCAAAATATCAGAATATTCATATTATATTGACTTCTGCATATAATAAATTTATTACGTAAGTCACAATATGTATTTACAAAATACAATGGAAACTCAATCTTTTGGTATTTAATATATATAGCATAATCGACATATTGAGCTAACAACTTGTTTTTATATAATTGTATCTGTTCACTATAATTATTGTTTATCAGACATCCTTGTATAGTATTTTATTGTGATGTTAATGAAGTTATTATAACTATTGAAAAAAGTGAGTCATACACGTCATTCGTTATTTTAAAAATAGAACAAACAAAAGAGAAATTGTCCAGAAAAGCATTTAAAAAGAAACAGATTCCATGAAGTCAACATTTTCAATTTCAAATTTGTTTCCGAATAAATATAGAAGAAATATTATTAGGGTTTATCAATCTGCCGTTTGAAATAAATATTGAAATAAATCAAATCTTTTATAAAAAGTTGAAAGAAATTAGAAAGAACCTAAAAGTAATTTATCATATTTAAAAATTGCTTCTTTATGTTCTTAGTATCATTAGTTAATTAAACATAAAGTAATTTAACTCGAATTTTTCTAGAACTATACGTCTGACTGACTCCTTCCTATAAGCGATTTTCTTAGTCACTCTATTATTTCATTATAATTTCTTAAAACTATTTATACATCTCATTTTATACATCTCATTTTTACCGTAACATTATAAATTTATAAATTATGAGTAAAGTAATTCAAATGATATAATTCTTTTGTATTTATGAATTCATTCTTTTTTATAATTATTATTTTTATATAAATATGATATTAGTATATATCACTATATAAATTTTTATTGCAGACTAAATTACTTTTGGGGGCATTGTACGGGAAATGAGAAAATGAGTTATTTTTTAATTGATCTGATTATAACCAATTTAATCTAAATGAAATGTATATTATTTAAATTTACATGACATATCAGAAATATTTCGAATGAGACGAGAAAAAGTATTTTATTCAATATGACAAGTTGTTGTTTAGTTATGAACAAGTGGTACGATTTTTTTGCATTATGTAAGCAGCACTGTTTTCATCCATTTTGTTAGGCTGAGACAGTGTCTGAAAATGGTAACAAAATATTTAATTTTAATTTAACATAAAAATACTATAGGAAATGTAAGAATTTTACTATAAAATTCATAGATACAATGAGCGTGTAGCGTGTTCCACCAACATGAAAACATACAAAAGCATCATTTCTAATTTTAAAATTCTCCGTGCTAAAAGGGAGCTTTTTGGAAAGTAAGAATGGGCTAATTGTTGAATTTTTAAGCTTATTTTTGTGGTGCAAGGCGTTAAAAGGTAGGGAAGAGGTGTATAAATTTTGACCCACCAGTCACAGTTCATTCATTCTTGTTAAAGTAAAGGTAAAAGAAAAGAAAGATGCTAAAAACACAAATTGTATATAGCCATCTGCCAAGCGATAGATAAGGAGAAAAAAAATAATCTAAGTCACATATTTAGAAACATCCGCAGGAGACTCCACCCCATTCATCATGGTCGAATTAGAGACCCCTTACCACATTTCTATAGACCAAGTGCTGCAAATTCTTCAAGAACCACTAAAAAAGATGTGTGGCAAACGAATTAACTATCAGATAACACCGTCCATTGATTTTCAAATGTGTAATAATAAGGATTAAATGTTTTATTTTAAAAAAATACTGAAAACGTTTATGTTGATTTAGTATAAGAAAGTACAGTGTTGATTTTTTCTCAAAAAAAAATATGAAAAACATGATTTGTTATCATTGTTATCTTAGAAAATAATAAATAATTCTAAATATGATATAAAAAGAGGTTATTTTTTTAGCCGATTTCGTATTTTTCCCACCAGCAACAAAACGATGTCAGACCAGTCATAATTTCTTTGGTCTATATTTTCTTGTAGAAATTAAACTTGGTGCTTATGTTTAGTTAATATAGTAGTATATTTACTCATTTTATAGTATAGCCAAAGATATCTTGCTATGTATAGTACTTGGGTTAAAATCTTGGTTGTCATGGCAGAAGGCGGAGGTTAAATGTTTTTGACTGTCCCACCAGTCACATTCTTTAAACGCTAAAATATCATCCAGTTATGTACATAATCTAAATTTTTCGTTATTGGTTCCATAAGGTTCCATTGGTTCATACAATTTTTAAAATTGGAATTCTGGAGTCATGTGTCCCACCAGTCACGTCCCTTTTAAAAACTTAAAGTTCTTACAAAAGTTAGTCTGCATTGTTCATGTTAAACTAATATATTTACAAAATATTGTACGTGCAAAGAAATATTGTTGATCATTATGGCAATTAGCTGAAGCTCGGATGTTAAATGCCTTCAACGTATGACTGACATACTACACACATGGCATAATTAATTTACAATGGATTCGTGTTTCCACTATTCTGTGTTCGCTTTATCCCCATAAATCAATTTAATCCCCAGTTTATAGCCATACACAATACTATGATTGCTACTATTATGGATTCATATAGTTGTCCGAGGTATTGTGATAATTGACTGTGATATTAGCTTATTCGCCATCCAATCCCGGAAAAAAATATTCTAAGACATCCGTGTGTAATAAAAAGCATCTTGTTGTTAAATAGAGCTAAGAGAAATGATTACCCTCAGAAATTATTTTTTCAATCTTTCTCTTTACTTTGGAGGCTAAGAGTTAAAGGTAAACGAGTGGTGTTCTACAATATTATTTTTTTATACCTAACTTAAATTAAATAAAATATTTATATTATAAATGTACTTATCGTGAGAAAGTATAAATGGGGTTTTATTCTTAGTATCAAAAATGACAAAACAATTGGCAAAACTTTTCTAAGGACCAATTTTGTAATTAAATTAAGCTGTTACACAAATTAATTAATTAATTTGTTAACATCTAAATCGTAATTGAGTAGAAACTTGGGAATTAAAAACATTAATAACGAACTTTCTCTTTTCGAAGACAATCACAATTATATTATGTTTCTTTTATTATTTTATTAAAATGTAATAATGCTGAAGTCTTGCCTCGGTAGTAATTATTATTAAATAATTTACCATTATCTGATTTCGTGACATTAGTATACAATAATAATAATAAGGGGTTATATAAGGTAATAAACTTAATTAATGAAAGGGTACGTAAGAAGCATTGAGGATAATATTGTTTATAATAAATTGATTAAACTAGTACATAGGAAATAATAAAAAAAATTAAAGTGTAAAGTAAACTCTATTATAGCTCCTTTTCTGCGGTAAATATCCTTCAATAACATAACTACAGATTATAAAAACGGCATGAGTTTATTATTCTTATAGTTGTTATAGCGATTGGAACTTATGTAATGATTTTTTTTAACAGAATAGTTTTTACTATCGTTTTAGCAAATTTTTTTTATAAAAATGTATACAAAATATATGATAAGAGTATTTATTACCTAAAAAATGGTTTACTAATAAAAACTGGTCATAAAAAAATTAATTAAAATAATACATCACACAGATGTTCCAGACAATTGTAGGTCTTTTAAAAACTTTGATATATTTTATGGTACAAAATTAATTTACAATTATTTCTGTAAAAGTATTAGAGCTATTGCTCTTAACTAAGGTAGTAGTTTTTTATATATTTTTTACACTTATACTTAATGGCATTTCGCTTATGAAGACATGTCTACAGCAATTGAATTATGCGAATTGTTATTCAGGTAGAGCATGTAACAATAGCGTTTACTCAGACGTGCGAATACTAAAAAGTGTATAGTTCTGCTAGTTAAATTAGTAAAAGAAAAAGAAAGAAACAAAAGAAATATTAACTAAAGTACCATGAAAATTAAAAGCGTAATTGGTACGTTTGTTTCCTAGAAAACACTTTATTTGTAACACCGACATCATTTATTTTGATTATAGCGATGTTAATGTAATGTAAATCGTGACCTTTGACCTAGGGCAGAGTTCTTATCTTTTCAACTATTTCTACCTATGTGAATGATGACATTCTTAACCAAAAATATTTTTAGGCCAATAACTCTGTATTCAGTAACAAGTTATGTATAACTTGCTACTCTCTTGCAAATTTCTTTGTCCATCACTTGTAAATATTAAAAAAATAGTTTAAGCCAATTATTACCGATACGGCAGCTCAATTGGTAGAAGGACGAGACAGTTTCGCATAAGTCGCTGGTTCGAATCCATGCCCGATGCGGGAATTTTACATTTTAAATTTAAATAAGCTTAACATGACTATACATGTTTGAATATATTTTTAAATATTAATTTCGTACTATACTGCAAAGTTAGAAACTTGGTTAGGATTTTCTAAAAAAGCCTAATAGATGTCACCACCGTCCCGACAAAGATGATCAGATATAGCATGCTTAATTTACCGAGACGGTTGGTTCGGTACGGTACCAAGCGATACGGTAGTTCAATTAGTATGGCGAAGGGATGGTTCTCCAGAAGCGATCTCTAGGAAACCTTCGATATATATTTGTTGGTTTTCTTAGTAAGGAGAACTACAGAAAAGGATTTTTATAAAATTGTTTTTGATGTTTTATGACGTCTGAAAATATTATGTTAACCTTAAAATTATTTTAATAACAATAACAGTATATAATATAAAAATGATATTGGGCTTTGCAAATAAATAGCAAAAACTTTTATTATTTTACTAAGGGAAAAAAATTGACCTGTTTAAATTTTTATTTTTCTCTGTGTGAATTGATCAATTTAAAAACGACCTACATTTAAAATTCTACAAAGATGTCACAAATACAATAAAAGGTCACCATATGTTTCAATCCCTATCCCTATTTCAGTTTTCCTAAAGTTAATAAATCTAGTTACTTTGTCCAAATTCAATTCTGTTTCGATGTCTCAAACAAAACGAATATCTACTAACGAATATGTGCTTAAACTCAATGTTAGGAAATAAAATAAAATGCAACTGTCTCAAATATAAAATAAAAAAGAACTATATTTTTGTAATTCTATAAAATAACACTTATAATATGATCGTTGTCGTTTATACGGTTTGTATATCATTGTCTACTTCTGAAAGACTTGACGGAGTGGCCATATCTACTTTTAGTTTTTTATATTATGAAGGCAAAGGTTTTAGCATATGATCATGGTCTTAGTGTTTGTATAATTTTATAATGAAATGATATTATATAAATGTCATAGATGTTATAGTTTTTGGATCATTAAAATTTTTTTTTTTGTTTCAGAAAATGATATCACTTCGGAATCAACGCCAAGCGTAATCCCATGATCTCTGTATCCGACTTGGAACTTATTGAGAATATTCTAAAATGGAACTCAAGTCACATAGAAACCAATCTTGTTATAGAGAATATAAAAGAAAAAGAAGAAAATTTATCACAAAATGTTTTTTACATAATAGAACCAACAGATGAAAAAGTGCTTCAAATATTTTGTAATAACACAAAAGATAAATTAAATGTAACTGATATTTGTGACATAAAAAATAATTATGATATTTTTGAAGTGACTGTTGTTACAATACTTTTTCTTCTAATAGTAGTTACGGTTATAGGAAATACTTTAATAATATCTGCAGTAGTGACAACCAAAAGATTAAGAACAGTCACTAATTGTTTTGTAACCAGTTTGGCGGCTGCTGATTTATTGGTTGGCATTTTTGTAATGCCGCCAGCTATAGCAGTTCATATCAGTGGTAAGCATATACATTTCGTTACCTATATATTATACATACAGTAACATAATATAATCACCTCGTATCTTAGAGGCTATAATATACCAGTGCTTATAGTTTTATTTCCTTTTATATTTTGTTTTCCAATATTTGCTAGCCGAGGTATTACACCCAGAATCTCTCTGGCCACCCTCACTGACGATTTTATTTAATACTTTGTTATAAATTATCAAGTATCTATATTTCATAGGCAACTTAAAATAACGCTTGCGCTGTAAATATCATATACCAGACAGTGGCTATTGAATTCTCGATAAACTCAACAATTAATAAATAGTTAAATATATTGGAGACAACCATACGATAAAAAAAAACTTTTTTTTCTTATATATTAGTATATAATAGTTTATGCTGCTACCCCTCCTGTTATGAGGACATCACTGAGAAAAAAACGATACATAATAGCTAGTCAGAAGAAAATATTACACAAATAACAAGACAAAAAAATACATTTATAACATAATTATAAGCAAAACAAAATTATATACGATATGAAAGATCAATAAAGCTTTATAATACCAATTATGCCAGTACGTGATTTAAAATGATAACTATTATTTCAGGGATTTATTACTGTATATACTAGCAAATAAATATTTGCATGTTCAATGAAAACGTTTAATATAATAATTAATGAAAACGTTTATTTAATGTCATATTGTTTTCGGTATAAAATATATCAACAACAAATATTTATATCTTATGAAAACTTTTAATTCTTATTTATAGCGATTAAACTAGGAATTTTCAAACAATTACATCTAGGTAGTACTACAACAACCTTTGTTAAAATTAATAGACATGTTTTTGGTACATTTTGTGGCAATAATTGTTCATGATATACCTGATTAAAACAGATTTTTTTAAACATTTTTAAGGAAGTTTTAAAATACTTTGTTAAACCCTCCATAAACCACATTTCATAAAATGTGCTTGCTATTGTATGCTGCTGTATAACAAAACATGCTGTAAGCTTTTATTGATTTTATAAATATGACATTAGAATGTAGAGAGATGCTCTATTGCTTTCACTTTTAAGGTTTATTTTTAGAAGCAAAATAAACTTTTCCGTATATTTTCTCAGGTAAATGGGAACTAGGCTGGATTCTCTGTGATATCTGGATAAGTCTAGATATTCTTCTCTGTACAGCATCTATCCTCTCTCTTTGTGCTATAAGTGTGGATAGATATTTGGCAGTGACCAGACCCTTGACGTATTCTAGAAGAAGAAGATCTAAGAAATTGGCGCTCACTATGATATTTTTTGTATGGATAGCCGCTGGAACGATAACTTGCCCACCTATGTTTGGATGGTAATTAAAATACTTTAAATTATTAAAGTTATCATTTACGTATTGACATTTAAAATGGTGATAATTGAATTTAATTCGTGTGCTATTTACACAAAAATATATTCATTTAAAATACAATCATCTATATTTCCTTTAGGTACGAACCAGATCACAATCAGGGTGGAGTCTGCAGATACAATCAGAACCCTGGTTACGTAGTGTTCTCTGCTATGGGGTCCTTTTTTCTTCCTATGATTGTCATGGTGTATGTCTATGCAAGGATATCTTGTGTTGTAGCGCGGAGACATCAGCAACTGGCTAGCACAACAACAAAATGTGGCAAGGTCTGTTCAACATATATTTTTTGACATTATTATATAATATTTGCGAGTGAGCAATCCAATCCTATAATATTATAGATAAAAATATCTTTGAGACGAAGGCTTTTACTTCCAACAAGCACATGTACATCTCGACAACAGGTTTTTTATTTCCGTTGTTTTATTTGCGTTGTTATTAAAAAAAAGTTAAAAATATTATAATTAACAAAATATAAAAATAACACATGTACTATATGTAATAAAATACTAAATAGTACTATTAAAAAAAATACTATTACACATAACAGGTAATAGTATTTTTTTGATTTTTAGAAGTAAGTACATTTATTTAACAAATTTAACGAATTAGACTCACGTACAGTAAGATTTATATGTTAAACTTTATATTTAATCCAAAAAAGCGACACGTTGAAATTTAGGAATTGATATAATATAGTAATTTGTCAAGTTAGTGCTTTCAACACAATCATTAGATATGCTTAATACAAATACAACTTACCAAATCTTTTGCTGTTGCCAAGAGTATTTTAGGACTTATTTTGCATAGAACCTATAAATATAAAAAATACATTTCTATCTTCAATCTCATGTAAATCTTTACCACTGGTCTCTTTTTGGAATATAAAACATTTTGATAACTGAGTTTTTCGGTAATCTAGATAAATTAGGGCTCCATTGTTATTTAGTATTAAGGTTATTCTTTGAAAAGCTGTATTCCACCCCTTCCTATTCCTTATCTATCATATCCATCGTTCAAAAATACATTTGATATTAAAATCTATCAAATTTAGTCTTTCTAGGGTTAATATATATTTTTATTATATGAGTGAGATTTGTTTATACTCATATTACTTTGTTTCAGAAAAATAACCTATCCTGTATCAGAACTGAATCCGACTCTGGATCCGACAAGCTGTCACTGCGTCAGAGTGCATCCAAACAAACTTCAAAAAACTCAACGCAACAAAGTGAATGTTCCATTCAAAGTGACCAGAAATGCCCGTGCTGTTTTCGTTCTGAAAAACGACGTCAATCAAAACATCGCAACGAAAAAGAATCTAGATTTTATAATGAAGTGACTTTTAAAGCTAACGTCAGATATAAGAGCAATCGCAACAAAAATTATTCTGTAAAAGAACATATGGAAAATAGAGTTTCTTCATTGAGACGGGAAACCAAAACTGCACAAACTCTTAGTCTAGTCGTCGGTGGTTTCATCGCATGTTGGCTTCCCTTTTTTCTTTACTACCTATTAACCCCTTTTATTCCTAGTAACTATGTAAATTCTGTATTAATGTATATTTTGACTTGGTTAGGCTGGTTCAATTCTGCAATCAATCCGTTTATTTATGCCTTCTATTCGCCCGACTTTAGGATGGCTTTTTGGAGACTAACTATCAAAAAATGTAAACGTAGTAGACGTTAGACGTTAAAGACAAGGAAGGTTACAAAAAGACATTTTTGTATTAAGTATAACGAAAAAGTATAGAAAAAGATCTATTACTGTATATTTTCACAATGAATACAAATATTTTAATTACATTATACAGTAATATGTTTTCTATCTAATTGGCGGTGAAAATTCTATTACAAAAGCAGCTTAATTAAAACTGAATACTCGTTATATATACCGTCTCAGCTACGCATTTAAACCGGATAATATAATATATGTTACAAACATAAGATTGTATCTATTTAAATTAAATCAAGCGATTTTTTATAAACATGCTTACAAATACTTAATTATGTTTAAAATTTTCTAAATATTTGTTACTATCATTAAAATTTCATAACATTTTAGTTTCTTTTTGTTTATTAAAGACTTTTTTTTATATATTCTTTTATAAGTTCAACGCAATTTGAGTCATACTTGGGATGTGTAAATAATAGAAAAAAAACATATATTTTGTTGAAAAAAAAACATTAATAGATAGATGTATATTAAATATATTTTTGTATGTAATAAAATTTTTATATGTATTTATATTTTGAAAAGTTTAAAACATGATCCTTAACCAACACATACTTATAATTTGAAAAAAACAATTGGTCTCATGTTTAGAAAATCTCGAAGTCCTTAATCCCTTTTCGTGAATTTTACATATTAAATAAACCTTAAAATAGTGTTATCATTTTTACTCATCTTATTTTTCTTCGACTAACAGAGAAATTGATTACGTAACAGGAAATATGGACACACGTGGGAAATTGATTGTTTATCTCGTTCAAACTGACAGGTATAGAAAGGGACAAATTATTTTTTCTAATAATATAATAGTAAATCGGCTAAAAATATTAACAACAATGATCTGTCACTATCTAAACCTTATGTAACTCTTAGGACCATAGGTTCCAAAATATACAGCGTATAAATTTATAACTTTAGTTATGTACTTGATAATGAGTGTTAAGATCTGGGTGAATTTAATAAATAAACAAAACTAATAAAAGTTATCATAATAGGTAGGATTTATAGATAAATTATTATTCCCTCTATAATAATTTATCTAGAGGGCACCCACTTTACAGTTTGAGGTAGATTGTTTCTTCTAAATAAAATACTTATATCGTACTTTCTGCAACTATGTAACAATGTGGCATCCTGATTCTTGTATGATTACGATTACGAAATATAATATTGTTTAACGTCTAGTCATAGGTTAGTTTATATTAGTGATTTAAAGACAAAGATTAACATTGTGATCTCATTATAAGTAAGAATTTGTATAAAAAATATGTAGATGTAGAGAAAGATATGAAGATATATGTAAATTTATAATTGCTGTCAAACATAATTATTCATAGTTTATATTTAAAATGAAACTTAAGATATGAATATTAATAAGGAATAATATGAAACATCTGACGTATAAAATAAAACCATCAAAACATTTAAAAAATATTTATAATTAGATTATAATTCTTCATGTTAGTTAAATACTTTAGTGTTTCGTTGTAAAGTATGTAAATATTGTAATAATCTAGGAATACACTTTGTGATAAATTAAATCAGAAATAAATAAATTCTATAGCGACCGTTTTTTATGTGATCCATATTATAAATATAAACTTACTAAATGAAAAACTTTCTTGCGTGAAACGTAACCCCATTTTTTTTCAGAACGTATACCTACTTATTATAAAAATCTGTTAGATAATACTACATTTGATAATTTATTTATTTATTTATTTATTTATTTATTAAGGAAAACTTACAAAAAATACACCAAGTAAAGTTTATACTAAATTAATGTAGCTTAAATCTAAGTGCTGTTTTATTTACAAGTCGCATCGACATGGTTGAATATACTTCGTCTTATACGCAAAACACATTATTATTATTAGGCTATCATATACAACGTATTGTTATAATAAGGTGTCAGCAAGATATCTACTTACTTCAACTACATTCTTTCTTCTTTCTTCTTTCTTAGTGGATTTCTTATCTATTTCAGACCAAAATAATAGGCTACACTATATTACCAATAATAAATTACTGTTATACATTATCACGTTAAATCTTTTTGTTTGAAAAAGGTATCCCTGGATTTAAGTAATGTTTTTTACCTTTATTTATATTTTATTTTAATGGCCTAGTTCTCGAGAAAAGTTATGAGATATTTAACAAATACAACATTACACTACCCTTATACACTATAGTAACTTTAAAAAATATAGCGAATGTGCTCATAATATTTTAGCATCTCAGATTTAGTAAGTTATTTTTAACTTATGTCTCATGTGTATATAGCCTCTTCTAATCTTCCAACAGCCAGAGAGAGACTGCTTTCGCGTAGATTAGAATAACTATAAGCTGTAGTACTGTAGCAGCTAACATAAAAAAGCAGCAATTTTTTGTGTGAATTAAAAATAAAGGTAACATAATTATTCAAAAGAGACTTGAATATTAGTCTACACTAGTAAATATTTATACATTTTGAATTTGTTTGCATAATGCGTATTTAATGAAAAATTCAATTAATGTAATAATCAAACAATGTTATCCAAAAGGTTATACACTACACAATATAACAATAAGATATAATTAGTTTTAGAATTATGTTCTAAAAAAAAAATGCAAGTTAAGGAGAGTAACTCTTATTTCTTTCCGGATTCCACTAGTAGTGTTTTTGGAAAAAGTAATTTATTAAATAATAGTTAATTGTGAGATTACATCAATAAATTAAAATTTAATTAAATTAATATTGAATAAATCAGATATTTCCATTTATTCAAATATATGATACATTGGCATGGATAATTGACAATTCAATTATTTTTACCTTCGCTTTTCATTTTAACCATTTTTAGGCTTAAACAAGTAAACTTTCACTCAATTCGTTTTACTACTTTGCCTTATCAGGAAAAGTGATTTGTCTTAACATACGACCCCATGAACCTCTTTAAATCATTGGGTAAAAAACAATTCTTAAGTTTCTGTTTTATGAGCCACAAACAATTTTATCTACGATGTAGAAAAACACCCAAATTAACAGGTTTTTATTTTTGCCACGATATATTGAGTTAATTACATTGAAAATAAATATTTTTTGTAACTTATTTCATTAATTCTCACACAATCTTGATCAACCCTTAATTGAAAAGTACATTAATATTTTATTCAACAATGTTATAAAGGCGTCCTCAGTACAGTAAATATTGCATTTTTGGGTACACATGTTTAATTATATCATCCATTTATCAATAATCTTACGATTAATTTATTTTGTAGTAAAGAGTACCCGGGTAAATTTATAAGGTATGGTTTATTTACTTGAACTGACCATAATATTAGAAAATGAGATAAAAAGATTATTAGGTAATAGAAAGTAAATTGGGTAATGAAATCTTATCGCATTATTAAAACGTCGAGAACATGAGTTGGGTCGATTGGTTCAATAGGCCAAAGCTATTTCACATGGTGTCATAACTTGTCATCGTTGTCAGCTAAAAAGATATATAGATTGATAAGGGTAAGATCTGCATCAAGAAGGCGATATTACAATACTCTATAACAAAATAGTAAATATTATGCTACTTAAAGACAAATTAAAAATATAACATTTTGTTCAAACTTTTATGCAATTATGTTATTGATAAAAATATATCTTGAAATATAAACAATTTCTTAATATATTTTTAGTTATCATGAATTAGATACGTTATTGAATACAGTCTTAAGTAAATCTATTATTATAAGTGTTTGTTTTTCTACTTCACACAAATAAAGTTTTAAGGCAAAATTAAGTAAGCCGCAGATAATTCATTATAATAAATGATTAAAATATTTTTAGGTATTTTCATTAAAAAAAAAATAACTCTAGTATAGTAAGACTTTAATAAAGATGCATCGCCGGATATGTAACAGGTGTAATTTTAGTGTATTTTGTACACTGTAATATAAAACGCACTCACAATAATTGGCTTTTTAAATCCTAACTATAGTAAGCACTCGATACCTATTCTCAACCGAACATTAGTCACAATACTGACTGCTTAATCTGCCAAACCCGACTCCATATAGTATTGTCTGTCTAAACCTTACACTGTTTTTGTAAATATAGAAGTTTGAAGGGAGGGCAGGCCCCGCCCAATGTAACACTGCTGTGAAAGCCTGATCAGACACAGTGGCTGGAGCTGTTTTTGTACAATTATAAAATTATTCTTGAAATACTATTTGGTATAACTACTAAATTAAAGGTTTCCTAAGAGGAAAAAAGATACGGGAAAAAAGGCTCTTTTTCCATAACCTTCCCTAAAGTTCGATTCACACTAAAATTTAAAAAATAATAATATTCACATTTAATTAATTATGAGTGAGGCAAAAAAGGTAACAGTACTAAAAAGGTATAAATAGTTATTAGTGTATCAGAGTAACTTTTTCGAATAAGAATGAGATTAATCGCAGACAAAACAATATTTGGTTTTCTTTATTAAAATTAATGATTTACTTCTTGTGATTCAACATAATTTAACAATCTATTGGACAGATTATACACTTGATTTGATTTGTCTTAACGATGAATTATTTCTATCGTTTCTACAACTACATAAAATGTTCAATATTTCACTGAAAATCTTTGATTTAGGAGCCTGAACTGAAGCCATTTTTTATTTTTTAGAATCGGGATGGTTAAATGTCGGGATGGTTAAAGTATCATTTTTAAAATATCGTTACACACCTTCTTTTATAACATCTAAAAGAAATGTCATATGAACTATAATAAGTTATTGTAAAGCTAATCTTATATGACGGATTGCGTCAGATTCGTTTCCTGATTAGCATTGAGGCATTAAATTTATGATTCAGTTTATCATTTTATGAAGTCGATAATTGGTAGTAATAGGATTAAATATGAAATCTGCTACTAATTAATATTATTGTGTTGTCTCGAATATTAGATTAATATGGTTTTGTAGTTTAACTTTCAATTTGTAATTCACTTTAAAAAGTTATTTTATTATATTGTAGTTAAAATATCGATCTTTGAAAGATCGACAGTTAAATATTTTTTTTTATAATAGTACGCTGTCTAGCTTTATAGACCCACCATATTTTGGTCTTTAAGCCCTTATATATATTATTTCTATTATAACCACAAGAGCGTTACCGATCTTTAAGGAAGAAATAGGCGCTCTTCCTGAAGGTACCCATGTTGTATCGATCTGGAAACACTGCAGTTCATTCCACATCCTGGTGGTTCGTAGAAGAAAGTATATTGAGAACCGCAGTCATAAGGAATGCCGTGCATCCTGATGGTAATGCCAATTTTATTAAACACAGTGATATACACACTAAAAATACGAGGAACAAACATAAGCTCGCGCTACCTGTTACTCGACTTACAAAAGTGAGTAAATCTTTCATGGGGCAATGTATACAGTTTTACAACAAAGTCCTAGCAAGTGTTCAAGTATTATCATTTAACAAATTCAAGAGAATAACAAAGAAACGTTTGTGTGCAAAAGGATACTACAATGAATTTGAATACTTAAAAGATAATGCACCGTCGCATGGGTACGAAGCGATCGCTGCCAGACTACTTCAAGGTTATTTACTTAGTATTGTAATGTATTTATGTAATTTAGAATTTAATTTGTATTTAAAAAATGGCAACCCCGCTGAGTTTCTGTCGCCAGCTCTTTACAGGTCTGTGGGAATTATTTTCCGAGCTAGTGGAGCTTTGACAATGAAAAAATATTTTGTATAAAACTTACTTTCAATAAATATTTTTGATTTGATTTAATTTGATTTAGGAAACGCGAAAAATTTGTGTCTTCTGGTGATTAAATTAAACAAGAATCAGTTTACCCAATTTTAAAATGATCTTTAAGAAATTTACAAAAGAAGACACAAGTTTCTTTCGGCAGAGGTCCATGTATTCTCAAGAGAGTCCTCGACGGCCGGAATATACAGCATCTCCGGTGCTGTTATCCGCATAACTATGAATATGGGTTTATTCAATATAAAGCTGGCATGCATGCATGCACTTGCATAAGCTTTTGGGAATCTCATAGAAGGGAACCTTTGAAAGAATCACTTGCTAACCACGATCGAAGGCTCGATGGATGTATCGAAGGATGTAATATTTAATTGTTGAAATTTTTAATAAAGATTTAGTTTTGGTAAATAAAACTTGAATTTACATTTCTGAACATATTAATTCTCAGACATTATCAATATAAGCCACTACACCAGTGACATCTTGGGAAGAATGGGACTTCTGGAATTGAAATATTTGTTTCAATTATCCCGTGGGAGTAGTCTGAAGAAATGTTGCCAGTTGTCAAAAAGCAACATCATGAGATTAGGGGCATAGATCCAATTTTTTTCTTCTAAACTAACGAGGATATTTTTTTATTATAAACATATATTTATAAACTGTATATACCCTTAGGTAGCTGATTAATATGTGGTTATACTTTTAAAACACCATATGCTTGTTGGACAGTAATTTATCAGTCATTCTCATGAACTCATTATGATGTTGCAAAGTGGGTCATGTTATAGTTTTATTCATTTTTTGACTATAAAAATGCAGAAGATTTTTTTTTTTATAAATATTGGAAATGAATATAGACAGAATTATTAAGTATAAGGGAGTTTTGATCTAAATTTTTACGATTGAAATTTGTCCCTTGTAATATTATTTATTTTAGCTACTAAAGATATCAATAAAATTTAATAATTAATAACTAACGGTAACTATTTGTGTTAAATTTATTAAATAAACGCAAAAATATATTTTTTACAAGAGAAATAAAAGTGGGTAAGTAGATTTCTGATTCATTATATTCAATTGCAACTCTATTAAGTTTGTTGGAGTGTTATATTTTTGGACATGAAAATTTTATTTTTGTGTCAATAAAGCTTTTCTTTGACGTTCTCAATTGTATTAAAAGTAAATTACTTTCATACGATTGTCGTATTTTCTATTATATTCGGGACCAGCTTTTAAAAGAAAACGCCAACGGCTAAATGTGAATTGGACTCGCGCAGTAAATACTATCGTACGTAGATATTATCTATAAAAAACAGCAAAAAAATAACTTTTATTATATGAAAATCGGCTTTAAAAGTTTATTTTATTTTTTTTATTTATTTATGTAGAGAATATTATATAACTGAATAGTTAACGAAGTTATTCCGAAGCGGACGGTTTAATTATTTATTTATAATTTCTTTTAGTTTTATAATAAAGGCATATTAAAATTTACGTTCACGTTTCACTTTACACTCAATTTGAGAAACTATGAAATAAAGAAATAAAGTTGAGCAAACTTGATTTATCTTTGATATCTTTACATAGTATAAATCGAAACCGCTTGCCGCTGTCTCTCCATGTGTTTGCTTAGATATTTGAAAATACCCAACGAATTTGGATGCAGTTTTTTTTAATAGACACAGTAATTGAAGAGGAAGGTTTAAATGTATAAAACACACACATATATATATATATTTTATTACAGAAAAGTCGGAAAATTCAGATATTTACAATAAGATGCTACAACAAACATATTTTTGTGCTTTTAAATTATAAAAGATGGTTGGTAACCTTAAGATATATAGCAAATTAATGTACCACGGAAATGTATATCATTCAAACATCAATATGAAAGTCCACAATGGTTTATATTTCTCACTAAAGGATAACCCGAAGTATCCATTTTTTATATATTTTAGAAAATATTTTATTTAAAAAGCGCTTTTATACAATACAGTATTATTTTTTATCCAATTAAATGAATAATATTTTTATTAAATTTCTGTATTATAAATTTGGTTGATACTAAAATTACTAACTTAGGTAAACTCAAAATTATTGCTAAATGATAATATTTCTTAAAGGTTGCATATATAAAAAATCATTTCCATACAGCTTCAGTTTCAACGTGTTCCAAGAAATTTATGATATTCTGAGTGATTAATAAATAAAAATTAAATTCATAGACGGCTGTTTTTTTACCGCTGCTGACGTTAGAAAGGTTAAAAAAAAATAGTTTCTGACTTTCATCTGAATAGATAATTTACCGTAAGGATGTTTAGAACTTAATGTAAATATGAGATTTCTTACATGTACAAAATGTAAGTAGAACCTTGTGTTCAATTTTATGACGGTTTTCCAGAGGTTGCGGGTTTAAATCCCTGACCATATTGGTTTATTTTTTACTTTATTTAAACATGTTTTGTTGATACTTACTTGATAGATTCATATATAGATTATTGGCCGATAGTCAATAATTATTTATTGTTCATTCAGCTGCTACTTTAATTTAGTGGCATATGTGTTTACTATTCTATGTTATTTATATAACCGAATAGCCACATTAGTTTATTACATCTAAATTATACAAAACTATAATTTAGATAAAACAAAGATAAATTTGATGAATTGTTTACGTGATAGTATTTTTCTAATATTCGTTATTGTTGAATCATAAAAACACTACTATATGTTACAATAAGACTTCATACTTAGTGAGGTTATGAGCATAAAGTTAACATCTAAACTTAAGATCGTTAGAGACGGATATCTTCAATTAACTTAATTATTTTATCAAAGCTTAAGATTATTGTTTTGACAACTATTTTCAGATTACTCAATGCTATATTGGAACTTAAGTATTTTAAATAAGCTGTTATTGTTATGTGTGTTTTGTAATAAACCATGATATCAATTTTTTTTTTAATAATCGTATATTAAATTTAATTTGATAAAGTATTTATATTTCGTTTAAATAAAACAACTAATAAGATTTTCTTGAGTAAGTGCTGAGAGATGATCATTAATTCAGTCAACCATTAAACTCATCATAGGTACAGAATGACATTTTCAATTAACTTTATCATGGTTTATTAATGATTAATTTATACAAACATTGCTTTGCTAGTTAACAGAAAACAAGTAATTAAAGCTAACAACTCATTAATTTTCCGTTTTCTTAATCTTATTAAAGTTTGCTGTTGCTGTGGTCACGATTGTAAAACGTGACGGCTCCGACACGGACTCTGTCACGTGTAAAAGCTGGAATTAAATTTAATTAAAAAAGTACATTAAACCACAAGTTTTGACTGCATTGATGTTTAAATTTAAATTCTTAATTAGAATGGCTTAGTTTGAATTTAATACTGATGATTCTTTCGAAAAATATTCAGCCTCACATTGCGTTTTGAGTTTGTTATGTATGTAATATGAGAAAATTAAATAAAAAATTTAAAAATCCCTCAAAAAAAGAATAAAAATGATATTATTATGTACTTATTGGAGTCGTTGCGTCGGGGGACCGTTGTACGTACGTTGATAGTGTATATATTACGAAGTTAATCATTGAGGACTACTTTTTTTGATTATTTCGATATCGTAACTTCTTTATTTGCCTTGTTAACTTACTTGCATTTAATTTCTTCCTTTATTAAATGACGCAACGTATTCAATAAGTACATAATAATATTATTTTAATTCTTTTTTTGAAGTTTTTTTGTATCGGGGGTTTTTTAAATATATATTTTTTCTGCATTTTAAAGTTATGATATTGATTTCTGAATTGTTCTAGATGAACCTACAGACACACAAAATTTTTAAATGTGTAAGTATTTCTATTAATCTATCCTAATATTATAAAAAGGAAAGATTTGTTTGTTTGTTTGATTTAAATAGACTCCGAAACTACGGGACTGATTTTCAAAAAAAATCTTTTAGCATTAGAATCGTACATTATGATGTACAAAGGTTATATTTAATACGAGAAATATATATTTTATATGTAATAAATTATAAATGTATTAAGCAACATGATTCAAGACCTTTTCATATGGGTAGGTAGATAGGTAGGTTTCATATATACGAATATTAATAAATATAAACATTTAGAGTCAAAATGATTTATAATCACTAATAACACTATGATGAATTGATTTTTATTATCACTAGCTGTTGCCCGTGATTCATTATGACTACGATCATAAGCCATATAAATATATTTTTACAGTATACGTCGACGCAGTCACGGGCAACAGCTATCTTTAATAAAGTACTTTACCTCAGTAAGTAAGTGAAAAACCTTTTGGCCTTCATAACAAGGCTTTTTTCCGATATATCGTGTTCGAAGCCGCTGGGAACAGCTAATTATTGCATAAAAACCTCTCCCCCGCACGAATAACACAAATTAAAATGATATATAATGGAAATGAATAACTATTTAAGCCAGTAAAACCATTATCAATGAAGAAAGTTTTTTTGATGTTTCATTTTATATTTTTTATAATACTCACACTATCTTTTGGCCGTGACTTTACTCGCTAGCCCTGAAAAAACAACTTCACCTTTGATTCCGAGAATTGGATTCCGTCTATATACAGGGTCTTTAACCAGGATCATAATTTACAGATAATGTCATTCCATAAGGTCACACCGATTTACACAAATGTTGCGTAAATCGTATTAATACAGAAACTTTCCTCATTGCTTTTTTACCTCTTTGTTTATTTTATTATTTTAAGCATAAATAGACGCATTTGATATTAGTTTTATTAATTTTATATAAGTATTAATTGATTTTGAGGCTTAACAGATAATGAATCTTTAATCAGTTTCAAGAAGATAACTTTAATTATCCATACGTTTAAAGATTAGAAATATAATGGAAATAAAATAAGTGATACTGATCTCTTAAAAATAATATCTGTATTGAATAAAATATTTATTTATTATTTTAATGTGGGTTTATTTAACAATGTTGAAATTTTATTTTATGTACCTAATGATATACATATTTATCGGAGGCAATCATTAGTACCGACGCTTAACAAAACGCGTCACGAATGACGTGACATGTCAATTGGCTAACTTTGTGCTACGACAGAGTGTAGATTGTGGATCGGGGCTGAAACGACACACCACAAAATGAATGTCGTAACTGAGGTCGTGAGGTCTCCAGAAACCGTAATTAGTTTTATAAAAGTTCAGTAGTGTACTTAGTGTTCCTTTTGTGATGTAAGACATTGCCTAAAAATTGGAATTACAGTTTATTCGCTATTTCTCTTCTGTTCGATTACCATGTATAGCCTACAAGTTGTTTGATTACAGCGCTGGCAAGTCACTCTCGATCCGACAGATTAAAGATTTTAAATTTACATTTTAAATATAACCCGACGCTTCGAATGCTTACTTATTTACTGACAATCACCTCCATCTCCTTTTACCGTGAATACTGCAAAAGCATTCGAAACGTCGCGTCGGGTTAATTTTAAAATGTAAGTTTAACATTTAATTATACGCGAGTTAATTCCGTAAAAATAGTTTTATTTCAAAGTGTAGTACTCGGGAAAATCTGAGAAGATACTACTCGTATATTAAATAAGGTAAATGTAAAGAAGTAAAATTAATTAAACATACATTTGAAGTTGAAATTACGCTGTTAAAGTAATTGAATATTAAAGTATAAGTAAGAGATCTCTGTAACTTTTTATTATGTAGCATATAAAGCCAACTATTTGTATTTGAATTAGCAAAAACAAGAAGTAAAATTTTAATACTAAGTAAAAAGTAAACTCCGGGAAGTTGAATGTGGCTCTTATATCTGATTTTCACTTTGAAACGAAGTAGCGATTAAGTAAGAAGTTTCATAAAATAAATACGAAAGTTTTAAGCGATACGTTGGTGAAGTAAATGGATAAACAATTTATTATTAAATATTATTTTATACCATTAAAATATCAACAATTAAATGTTACTAAATGTTCTTAACATTTCTAGAAAGCTGCTTTTATATATCAGTTAGTCATGAGAAGTAAATTAAATTCAACAAAACCTATATCGAGTGAAAAATATTAAGAAAGAATTTATATATAACAAATGGAATGGTTTAAGAATATCTATAAACATGTATAGCCATGTTAAGCTAATTAAAATGTATATAAAAATAGAATGAAAAATTCGAACCCTTGACTACTGGGAAACCGTCCCGTCGCTGCTAAACCAACTGCGCTACCGTATCAAATTGATACGTTCATATCGATGCCCGTATCGGTTCATTTTTCATATTAAATTTATATAAATTTAAATGGCATTATCTTTGAATGTACTTTATTAAACATGAACGACTATGAAAACAAAAACATTCAAAATAATTTAAAATTTACATTAACAATTAGCACATTGTCATCGTCTTCCAAGTAAATCATATTTTTATGAAGTTATATGAATGCGGTATAATAGCACTTGGAATAAAGTATTTTTTGTCTCTACTGAAAATTTAGTAATACGTCAAATGTTAATTTTTCATCTATCTATCTATACCTATAAAAGAGAAAGTATGTGTATGTTCCGGATAAACTCCGAAACGGTTTGACCGATTTTAACCAAATTTTCAGAGGATTTTTAGATCGATCCAGCTGGAAATCGTGTGGAGTTTGGTGATGATTGGAGCATTTTTTATTAAACTGTCAGTGACAGTATTTTTACTATTGATAGTTTTTTACATCAAACTATTTAAGGTCAGTTATTTATTTATTTATTTATTTATTTATATCTTTTCCACTTAGAATCATAATCAGTGATCACTTGTGTACGTCAACATGGAAGTGTCAGGAGGGCCTATTACGATACTAGATTTATCGTAATAAGCCCTTCTGCGAAAGCACTTTCCATCTTAATGTTAAAGCTATGAGGGTTCCAAACGCGTCCTGGTCTGAGAAGAACCACACAACAAACTCAGCCGGATATATTTTTTGTTATTGTGATCACTGTTTCACAAACGTCAAACTTAAATGCAAATTTGGAACAACTAGAACCGTCGCAATCAATAGGAAAAGAAGCCTAATGATTTCAGGCAACGAAAATTAAATAATAATAACAGAAAAAACATATATATATAAATCTTCGGCTTGCCACACAACCAGTCACAAGCAAGCAGCACCCGTTTACGAGCATAACACAAAAGCCAGCCATCACCCCCTTCGCACATATTTGAGGGAGGGAGGCAACCCAACTCCCGATGCTACCGCAAGTAGTGACTTCTAAGGAATCGGTGTGATGCAGAAGGTCGATAAAGCAAAATAATTTACAACAAAAAACAAATTGCGGAGATTACTAGCTATTCGCAATACAATACAGATTCATTCCCAGGCCATACCGTCGTCGATGTAATCCTTTACACTATAGTAGGATTTTTTTATTAAATTATTTTTAACATATAATTTAAATTTATTTAATGATAGGCTTAAGGCTTCATTTGGGAGCTTATTATAAAAACGTATACAATTACCCTTAAAGGATTTACCTATTTTATGGAGCCTAGTGCCGGGCATAGCGAGTTTATTTTTTTGTCTTGTATTAATTTTATGTAAATCACAATTTTTCTTGAATTTTGAAATATTTTTATGAACGTAAATTAAATTTTCATAAATATATTGATTGTAAACAGTCATAATTTTAAATTCTTTAAATTTGTTTCTTAAGGAGTCTCTTGGTCTCATATTATATATTGCGCGAACAGCCCTCTTCTGCAATGTAAATATGGTATCAATGTCAGTCGCATTGCCCCATAAGAGTATACAGTATGACATTAAGCTATGAAAGTAACTAAAGTATACTAATCGAGCAGTTTCCATATTTGTTAATCGACGTATTTTTTTAACCGCGTATGCAGCAGAACTTAGTCTGCTTGACAAATCGAATATATGAGGACCCCATTGCAATTTTTCATCTAAAGTAATGCCCAAGAAAGTAGTAGATTTGACCAAGTCCAAGTCCTCATTATTTAATTGTACATTGGTTCTAACATTTTTAACATTTGGTAAACTAAATTTGACACATTTTGTCTTTTTTTTATTAAGCAACAAATTATTGGCGTTAAACCATTGTACAACATCTGAGAGAGCATTGTTTACATCGTCAATAACAGATTGCCGTCTATTAACTTTAAAAGTAAGAGAAGTATCATCAGCAAACAACACTATCCCATGTTTTTCCCTCACTAGGTGAGGTAAATCATTTATGTAAATGAGGAACAAGAAAGGCCCTAAGATAGAGCCCTGTGGCACACCTATTTTTACCAAAGAACCAGGGGAACGTTTTCCATTTACATCAACTTTTTGAATTCTATCATTAAGATATGAACTAATTAAATCTAGGGACTTATTTTTAACTCCATAATGTTCTAACTTTTTTATAAGGATTTCATGTTGAACGCAGTCAAACGCCTTAGATAGATCACAGAAAATGCCAAGTGCATCCTGTGATCCTTCCCAGGCTTCAAATATGTTTAGTAATAGCTCAACACCAGCATCTGTTGTAGAGCGACCGGCAGTGAAACCAAACTGGTTTTTGTGTAAGAGATTGTTTTTACTGAAATATGCCACAAGTTGATTAAGAATTATTTTCTCAAAAATCTTACTAAAAGTGGGTAAGACTGAAATAGGTCTATAGTTACTAGGATCTAATGAACAGCCGGATTTGAATAATGGAGTTATTTTACTTTGTTTCATTAGATCAGGAAATATACCATATTCTAAACAATTATTAAATATTAATGCTAAGTCTGGCGCTACAATGTCAATTATGGACTTAAGTATGTCAACAGAAAACCCCCAAAGATCACTAGTCTTTTTAACGCAAATTGATCTAAATACTTTGATTACTTCTTGAGCATTAACTTTTTCAAACATAAAACTACTAACACATTGATCTACATTCTCTCTAAGTAAACCCATAGCTGCAGCGGTAGAAGAATTTAAAGATAACGTTGTAGTCACTGGAATATTAGTAAAAAAGGTTTCAAAAGCAGTAGCAACCTCGAGGTCAGACGTGACATATTTATTATCTATATTTAATTTAAAGTCGATCCTCTGGGATTTAGCTCTTCCAGTTTCCTCATTAATTATTTTCCAAGTTGTTTTTATTTTATTAATGCTATTTCCTATTTTATTTTGAATATGTTGATTTTTTGCTATTTTACATTGTTTTTTAAAAGATTTGGAAAATAATTTTACCTCATCCCTAGTATTAAACATTACTAGTTTTACTCATTACTAGTATTAAACATCAATTCCGCATACATATTATATAATTTTTCTCTATTTTTGTGTAACTCAGCAGATGCCCAATCACTAAACACTAATTTATCATTAACAACCACTGTTTTAGGAGTAAATATAAAGTTAAATAATTTAGTGAAAGTACTAAAAAAGTCATTATCCATGTCGGAGATAGATGCATATTAGTGACTTGCTCGTTCTTGATGGAATATTCTGGTACAGAATCCGAGGCGTAGGTCTCAGGCAATTAAACCACACACACAATATGACAATTCTTGTATTAAATGTAGGTAATCAATTCTCACAAATTACTTAGTAGGTATACAATTATCAGAGTTGCGTGAACTACCGATCCCGTTTGGGGGTCCGAACTGTAAGGCTCTCACTAATCAATTCCTCCTCCGACTCAATGCGCTCCAATATTTAAAATGTCTCCGGTGCCCCTCCAAACGATTCCGGTCACGTGATTTGTTACGTTTGTTACGATGTTCACACCCCACTGTTACAATGATATCAATTGAGTTACTAATTATCGTTAAATTATCGTGATCTACTGTTGAAGAATGATATGCCTACATAAATAAAAAAGCAATTAGTTTACGCATGGAATTTGCAATATGTATTTCATAGATTAAGTGTAGATATAAGTTGTATGTAGGTATACTTTTTAGTATGCAATCCACGTCGATCAATTAAAGTCACTGTTATCTATACTTTGAGTTTTGGTTTTTTAAATAATTCAAAGATCCATCCCGATCCAATACATGGTCCAGGAACGAGCCGGATGAGAAAGTAAAAGCGGATATCAATCAAAAGAAAGTCTGGAATTTTAATTAAATTATATCAAGTAATCGAAAGAAGAATTGTCCACGTGCGGGTTGAGGGCACGAAGAGGTCATACAGGGCACGGACATTAATTACTTTATTTTATTTGTCATTTTTTATAAGGATTGGTGTAAATAGTGATTTTTGAGACCCATCACTCTTCAGGTTTATTAGGATAAGTATAGAACGGAAATCAAGGTTAGTACTTAAGCTAATTGTGTATTCGTTAGAGTTCATAGCATAATGTTACTCTGTAATTCATTTGTTATTAATCTTACTAATTAATGTAAGGAATTCATGAAGTAATACAACAATTATCAAATTAAAGTTTTATTGTGTATGAGACTATATCATTTATCATAAATCGTTTCTAACTATTTATAACTAAACATATTCATAGGGTGTTAATGTAACATTTGTACCAAATAAGGTCGTTATAACATTGTTTAGTTATAGTTAAGCATTTGTTAAATAAATGTGATTTATAGTTAGCCAGATAAATGAGTAGATTGTGCGATAAAGTAATTTAAGCCATGTACAAATGGATCAAGTGAATACCTACATTATTGAAATAATATACATATAATTTTTACTAACTTTATAAACTTATATACGTAGTTAATGTTTCGATTCTATTCACAGTTGACAGTTATAGTATATAGTGTTTAGATTGCTAATATCTGCAGATACAAGTAGGTATTGTTACATAACTTTGTAAGACAAGTTATTAAATTGAAAACTTGTATAATTTCAGGTTGATTACGACATTAGCATCTCATGATGACCGAAAAAGAGGATTCTAAGTTATATAAGCAACGCGCCAGTTACAAGGGTCAGTTGACTTCGTTTTCCAATTATTTAGACGGGTTTAATACACAAACAGCGAGTGCGACTGACGTGAGTGAGTTGCAGTTGCGTTTAGTTAAGGTGAACTCGTTATATGATAAATACGATGAGGTGCAGTTAGCGTTGGAATGCGAATCTGTTGATCACACTTCATTAATGAGCGAACGTAACAAATTTGAGTCTAATTACTATCGTACGCTTGCTAGGGCTCAAGAAATGATGCGAGATTGCGAAAAAATATACAACCGTAATAATTTGGACAATTTGAGCGATTCACGTTCCAACAATGTGCCAGTTAAGTTGCCTACTATTGAACTACCTAAATTTAGCGGTTGTTATGACAACTGGCTAGAGTTTCACGATACCTTCACGAGTCTAATTCACAACAATAATGACATGGATACAATAAATAAGTTTCATTATTTACGCGCGTCATTAGAAGGGTCAGCCGCAGTTGTTATTCAGTCGGTTCAGTTTTCGGCCAGTAATTATATAGTCGCATGGAATCTCTTATGTGATCGTTATGACAATAAAAATATATTAATACACAACCATGTGTGTGCATTGTTTAACATCGAGCAAATTAGTAAGGAAAGCTCAGTGTTATTAAAACGACTAATTGATCAGATAAATAAAAATTTAAGAGCGTTAGAATCGCTTGGTGAACCCGTACAACATTGGGATACACTTCTCATATATATTATAACTCAGAAATTAGATACAAAAACTTTTCGTGAGTGGGAAGAATACAAAGGACGGCTAAATAAGGATAAAATTGTAAATTTTAAGGAATTTATGTCATTCATTCGTAATCGAGCTGATTTAATTGAAACCCTTGAACTTTCCCGTAGTAACAGCCACAACGTGTTGCAGGCTACCAAACAAAGTTCAAAATTACGAACGATGGTGTCAGTTGAAAATGTTGACAGTACTAATAACACGTCTCCTAAGTTGTGCCCTATGTGTAAGGACCAACATCAGTTAGTAAATTGTTCACAGTTTCTTGCTTTAAATAATGAAAAGAGAATAGAATTATTGCCAAAATACAAATTATGTTTTAATTGTTTTCGCAGCGGTCATTTTGCTAATTATTCTCAAGAGGAGAAATCATGTGAGGATCATTTTTCAAAAAATACTGAAAGATTAAACAATGGTCGTTTTAGTGTAAAAATACCATTAAAAGAATCTCCTCAATTGTTAGGAAATTCATTAGTAAGAGCTAAGAAATGTTTTTTATCGTTAGAGCGTAGACTTGACAAACAGCCTACTCTTAAGAAAATGTACAATGACTTTATGACTGAATACGAGGCTTTAGGCCATATGTCTGAAATAAAATTGTCTGAATGTACTGACAATTCACATTATATTCCCCATCACGCGATCTTAAAAGAAAATAGTACGACCACCAAATTAAGAGCTGTTTTTAATGCCAGTAGTCCTACTACGACAGGTGTTGCACTAAATGACATACAAATGGTAGGTCCAGTCGTGCAAGACGACTTGCTGTCTATTATATTACGGTTTAGACAATATACGTATGTATTAACAGCCGACGTTGAGAAAATGTATAGGCAGGTGTCTGTTCACCCTAGTGACAGACATTTGCAACAAATTGTTTGGCGGAATAGTTCTTCAGATGTACTGAAAGTGTATCAGTTAAATACTATCACATATGGCACAGCAAGTGCACCATTTCTAGCCACACGCTGTCTTATGCAAATTGGGATAGAATGCAAGGACGAAAAAATCGGTAACATTATTAAACACGACTTCTATGTCGATGATCTTCTCACTGGTGGAGACAGTATTGATGAAGTTTTATGCATAAGGGAGCAGGTTACCAAGGAGCTTAATTCTGCCTGCATGCCATTACGAAAGTGGCAATCAAATAATGATAAATTAATGCATGAAACAAACCCACCATCTTATGATTTAAATGTAGGTAATACTGAACCTAGTAAAATGTTAGGTTTAGGTTGGGAGATTAGGTCTGATACTCTTTGTTTTCCTACTAATTCAACTATTCCTCAAGGTAATACAAAAAGGGCTATTCTCTCCGCAATTGCACAGATATTCGACCCTTTAGGTCTTCTTGCACCCTTTGTTATAACCATGAAAATGTTGCTACAAACCTTATGGTTACGCAAACTTTCATGGGATGATGATTTACCATCGGACATTAATAAACTTTGGACCGAAACAATTAAAAATTTATCAATTTTGAACAAAATTCGTATACCACGTCATGTTATTTGCGTGTCGCCTAAAGTGATTCAGCTGCATATTTTTACTGATGCTTCAGAACGTGCATACGGAACATGTGCTTATCTTCGTAGTTTGGATGATAAGGGAGATATTTTAGTAAGGTTATTATTTGCGAAAAGTCGTGTCGCTCCTATTAAGCCGACCACCATTCCTAGACTAGAGCTTTGCGCAGCTTTAGCGGGATCTCGACTTTTCGAAAAAGTGATAAACTCACTTCGCTGTCAATTCAGCTCGGTTACTTTTTGGACTGATTCCACGGTAGTTTTGGGATGGCTTAAAATGTTGCCAATTAAGTTGCAACCATTTGTGCGCAATAGAGTTGCTGAAATTTTAGAAAAAACTAGCAACCACAAATGGAGGCACGTTCCCACTCATTTAAATCCTGCAGACTATGTTTCTCGCGGTGTGGTTATTAATTCGTTGGAATCACTTGATATGTGGTGGTCAGGACCTAGATTTTTACATAAGAGTGAATGTAACTGGCCGCCAAGTCCTGAAGCTGAAAAACATTTGCCTGAAACTCGACAGGAAGTAGCTCTTCATGCGCTTTCGTGTAAAAATGAAAAACCGTTATTTGAGTTTGATCGGTTTTCTAATTTATTACGATTAATACGATCCATTGCGTACGTTTTAAGATTCATTAGTAGTACTAAAATTGTCGGGTCACTCACTAAACAAGAATTAGATTGTTCATTAAAATTCATAATTAAGCTGTCACAGAGTCAATCTTTTCCAGAGTATCAATTACTACTCGATGAAAAGAGGCTACCTAACAAAAGTAGTTTAATTAAGTTTAACGTTTTTCTTGATGAAAATAAAATTATGCGTGTAGGAGGACGCTTAGATAACTCAGATTTTTCCTACAATAAAAAACACCCTATAATTTTACAGTCCACACATCATTTCACAAAATTGTTATTTCGCTATGAACACATTAAACTAATGCACGCAGGACCTCAACTGCTGTTAGCTACTATACGCGAGTCTTACTGGCCTATTGGTGGTCGTAACTTGGCTAAAGCTTGCTGCCGCCTATGCGTTCGATGCACTAGAATGAAGAGTAAGATAGCTATTCCTTTGATGGGGAATTTACCTAAGGATCGTGTTACAGCTAGTTATCCTTTTGAAAATGTAGGTGTTGACTACGCGGGCCCTATCATGTCAGCCAGCCGTCAGGGACGGGGATGTAGACTCGTGAAGGTATATATAGTTATATTTGTTTGTTTCGCTATTAAGGCGATTCACCTTGAACTAGTAAGCGATTTAACTACTAACAATTTTTTATTAGCTTTACATAGGTTTATTGCACGCCGTGGTAAACCAAAAAACCTATATTCTGATAATGGCACTTCATTCGTAGGTGCATGTAACGAGCTTTCGCATTTTTTAAAAGGTAATTACAAAGGTCTATTGGAGAACGCAGCCAATGATGGCATTACATTTAATTTCATTCCCGCTTATTCTCCTCATTTCGGTGGATTATGGGAGGCTGGTGTCAAATCAACAAAATACCATTTAAACCGAGTGTTGGGAAATTGTCATCTAACTTTTGAGGAACTATACACCACTTTAGTGCAAATAGAAGCTATCTTAAATTCGAGACCGTTAACTCCTTTGTCAGCGAGCCCAGATGACCTACTACCTCTTACTCCTGGACATTTTCTCATAGGACGGCCGCTTACATCGCTGCCCTCTCGAGACATCACAGATCGTTCTTTAAGTTACTTGACCCGCTTCCAGAGGATTGAACAGCTCCGCCAACATTTTTGGACCCGCTGGAGTAAAGAATATGTGTCAGAACTCCAGCAGAGAGTGAAGTGGTTTACTAAAGTAGACCCACTAAAAATTAATTCCCTGGTCCTCTTGAAAGAAGACAACCTTTCGCCTTTGAAGTGGAAGTTGGGGCGCATTATCACACTTATCCCTGGATCTGATGGCATTAGCCGTGTTGCTGATGTGAAAACTGCTACTGGAGTCGTCAGGAGATCCTTCAGCAAGATATGTCCCTTACTTGAGGAAACTGGTAGTGTTGAAAGCTATACTTTCAACGCCCGGGGGCATGTTGAAGAATGATATGCCTACATAAATAAAAAAGCAATTAGTTTACGCATGGAATTTGCAATATGTATTTCATAGATTAAGTGTAGATATAAGTTGTATGTAGGTATACTTTTTAGTATGCAATCCACGTCGATCAATTAAAGTCACTGTTATCTATACTTTGAGTTTTGGTTTTTTAAATAATTCAAAGATCCATCCCGATCCAATACATCTACGACATACATAATATTGGGGTTTGAATTTTTCATCAAAGGCAAATAGCGTACTAACCCATTTTTAATTTGTTCGATACGTTCTACAGTCACTGGTATAAAACTTATTTTCTGTTTTGATTTTTCTCCCTTGCTACAACTGAATTTAATAAATTGGCCATAGTGGTCAGAATCTAATGTATTGAATAAACATTTAAAATTTGGAATAACACTTGTAAAAATGTTATCAATACAAGTGGCACTAGTGGTTGTGACTCTAGTAGGCTCCATAAACATGTGTAAAAGATTATCAGATTTGAACAAATTTAAAAAATTGATACTTATTGAATTTTGTTCAAGAATATTAATATTGAAGTCTCCACAAATGATTACCTTTTTACTAGAATAAAAGTTAATAAATGAAATTTATAAAGTGGATAGTGCCATACTATCCTTGGACCAGCTAAAGAAACGAGTAGAAGAAATTAAATTCAGGTTAAATCATAATTATTATCGCAGTGGTCAATACTAAATAAGTTAATTCTTATATTAAATATATTTTTTATTCTGTATTTTCAGTTAATACATCTTTAAATTAAAGCGGCGAAGCGGGCTGGATATATAAAATAAACTGACTTAACATCGTATTTCTGTTTCGTGTTACAAAAATTCTAACTTTAATGGATCTGAAAAATACTTCAACTTACGTCTTTAAAAATATGCTTTTGTAAAATATAAGGAATGTTAAGGTTATCTTGGATAAAATTTTAGCGGATTTCTCCATTCTAAATATAACTTAATCTTATAATATTATCTTATAATATTTTAATACTAAGATTCTTGTACATTATTCTACGTTATTCTAAAATATTACAGAATACGTATACATTGGTTATTTCATCTTCTTACCACTAAATTTGTTTTATTTCAATTACAAAATCAATTAAAATTCATGTGAATTGTTTGAATTAAATTAATGCCATAAAAATTTTTCAATTGGATCACACTTATAATCTTAAAATACATATTTTTTTCAGTTATATCTATACAGTGAATGTAACATCATAAAGCACTCAAATTGGGTATAATAATATACTCACATTTTTTTAGTCCAGTCTTTATATTATGTCACTTGCAGTTTCACTGCAACGAAGGACACGGTAGGTAGAATACCCTTTGATGACCCTCACCGCCGTGGTCTTCAACGATTGCTGCAAGAAGACCTTAGTGTCGCGGGTGAGGGCTCCAGAACTTATAAGGGCACCGTAGAGGGCCAAGCTCCTCAGGATGCCGGCGTTCAACGTCCATTCACGCTGGCGTCTGGATGTACATATATTTTATTTTCTGTACTGTGTATAAATCCACTGAAAAACACCTTCATATCTGATAAAATAAAATAGAATTCCTAAGTATTCAACTGCATGAACATTACAATCACTCATTATAAAAATTCGTGTTCGTCACAAAACGCTAGATCACAGTACGTGCTGCTAATGTATAGCTTTATATATAAGGCGGTTTAAGCCATTGGAACTATTAAAAAAAAGGTTCTAGGACTTTATCCATTTCACTCTTTATTTCCTATTTATTACGAAATGTACTCTATAAAGTGATTTTTGAGTACCATGCGTACATATATGCGCATGTATCTGTTTGTAGTTATTTGTAAGTAGGTATGTTTATTACAATTACACCATTAACCATTATCTCTTAATTTATAATCTATGTAAGTTTATAGAAAAAAACATTATTACATATAAACAAGAAAATATACCAATTCTCTTGTAAATTGTTTCTTCCCCCTTTTTATATTTTTGTATTAAATATATATTTTTTTAATTTAGATCATTACCATCAATTATCATGAATTATCTAATTTTTCTTAATATTTGCGAAAACTAATATATCTAATGAATATTAGTTTTAATGTTTAATTCATATAACATTACATAAATATGTGTTTAATAATATAGAATTTCATATAAGCAGTGTACACACATAAAACTCCAACTTGTTAATAATTTAAATGCTTTTACATTTTCTAAAGCAGTATTCATTATTTCTATACGTTACGTACGGCAAAGGTTTTAATGTTTCTATTGAGATAAATTCAATTTTATAACAGGTCGGTTTTAATTATAATAATGACTGTTTTTACCAACGTTCATTAATTTAAAAGTAAGTGGATTTTTAGTAACATATTAAAGTTATATTTTATAATTATACTTTTTTAAGTTTTTATACAATAAAAAAGAAAAACTAAAACATATCAAACAGAAATCATGTTTCGTTTATTATTGATTCGTGAGTACTCGTTTATATTTTGTGGTAAATAAATGGTGTCTAGGTTATATCGTCTTCAAATTTGAGATAAGCCTGGCTATTCTTCTTTATATAGCTTCCAACTTTCCATTATGTTAGGATATTTTCTCGTTTGAACATAAAATAGGTTTGACGTATTTTAGATGAGTACGGCATACAAAATTAATTCTCCATGCTCTTGCGTGTGTATAGTCTGTTATATAATAATATAGTGCTACATTATAATAATTTAATTTTTATTCTACTTTTATGTATATATTTTTTATTATGAGTTAACAAAAAGTTTGTAGTGTTTGTCTCTTTGTCAGTTTATTTAAGCAAAACCTTATTTAACAAAACTAAGATTTAATAAGCACTCGGTTTGATGTAGAGTAAAAGTAAAACCAAATGAGTTTTGTTATATTTAATAGGTAACACATTGCTGTCTCATTTAGATAAAAAAACTGTATTGTATCAAATTGGTTTATCAAAATTATAAGTTTCAAAGATGCTCCATTTTGATGCGATGATATTTGTCTCGCCAGAGCACATACAAGCAGTCTTTTAAAATGAACGGTTACTGCTAATTTAAATAGAAGTAGTCGCCATTATTACCTAATTAACTGCAAATGAGATTTTTAAAATTCTATTACTATAAAAGACCGTTTATTTTTTTTTTTTTTCATATTTAAGAATTCTTTCGTTTACATATATTATGCTGTTGGGGTCAAGGCAATGTAAATAATAATTAATTAATATATGTCTCAAAACATAACAGTCTTGATGAATTTTAATTGATTAAATATATATAAAAAATAAGAATCACTTACGTCTAACAATTTATTCATATAACATCCATTTTAAAGTTAAAAAAAATAAGTCACACTACATCTGCCACTTTCATAGACATTATTTTTAAAAAGTAAGCTCAAACGTAAAACATATACCTTATATAGTAGACGGAAGTTTGAATTATTATATTAATTTAAATGTTAATATATTACAATAACAAATTAAATACCAACAAGCAATTTAGTTAATTGAAAATGTCAGTCTTCAACAACGTCGAGTTTAAGCTTGACTTGATTAATGTAAATCTTTACTCACTTTCTTAGTAACATTTAGTAAGGTAAGTTAGGGTAAGTAAAGTTTATAATAAGTTGTTGATTACCATTGAAGTTTCAGTAGGCAAATACATAATATACACATATACATATATATGTCGAGTCGTTTAAAGAAAAAGAATTACAATTAGAAATAGTGTAAAAGACGTTCTAATTTCTGTCCAATTAAACAAATTTTCGTCGTTGACGTCGATTCAAAGTTCATAAAAAACACGTAAAGCCTTGAGATTAGTGAGGAGCATTTGAGGAACTGATTCAATAAGGAGGAGTGCAACCGTTGTACAAACTTGTTCTCTTTTTGGTGCTTTTTTATAAAAAAAAAATATGAAAGTGAATAGGATGGAAAATGGCAGTTGAATGAGGCGGTAAGTATTGAATCCGATGTAGAAATTGGTGATGTCTTGCCACTGGTAAGCTAGTTTGGAGACTGTGGGGAAGCCAAAACCCCCTAGGGCTATTGCCATCGGCCCTCCTCATCTGGTCGCCAACCAGCACGATGGAGCCACTCTGGGACTTTAAACAGCTGGCAGGTTAGCCTTTTGGGGACCCACTAATTGGGCCCCCAAATATCTCCGGGCATCTAGCGTAAAACCGTCGCTTCGGATCCCACTACCCTCCTCGACTAGGCACCCGATACAACAAACACCAACTCGATGCCAAACCGGTTGGCCAACGCAACGCAGCTGTTCACGGAAACGCAGCAACGTGCCGGAATACGACTAAATCAGCACACTTTAAAGATACTCTGCAGCACGACTTTGCCCGATTAGTAACCTTCCGGGATATAACCTTTCCGGTGACCCGATATTATGGTCTACCACCGACATTTTTATTTATTTTTTAATTCATTTCTTATTATTTTTTTATATCCTTTACTAACAGAGATGCCAAATTTTTATAAAATTAAAAACAGACTTTATGTCATCGTTTACAAAATGTGGTTTTATGTTTATAAAATTAATTCCATGATATTTTATAAAAAAATATACTATTACTTTATTAACAGTGTATATACAGGATTCAAATATATCTGTAATGTAAATATGTCAATAGCATTTATCTGGTTCTTTTATCTAGCAAAGCCAGAAAGCTTTATTTTAAAATGTGTTAATTTCAAATCGCTTTCGTAATTTTTTTTGCTAAGAACCTGAAACACGAACTTCGATAGAATGGCATTGTCTCATCTATATATCATAAACGACTTCTTTACGTTAAAGATTGCCTTGGTAGGGTAATTTTCTCTTTTACCACGTATTTTAGTCCTTATCGTAAGTGTCTGCACTGTCAGATTTTTTATTAATTTTTCAGGGGAAATCTTTTCCTTAACATTGATTGTTTTTATAAAAACTTGTAAGCTTAATAATAAATCTTAATTAATTGACTTATCGCCTTTAAATGTTAAAATATAAATAAGCTTAAAATGTTTTAAAACTATTTGAAGCATCAAAACATAGATGGGTAATCATGTGTGTATCCATTTGCAAGTTTGACTATTATTCTGATCATCGTAAAATTATTATTTAAACATAATAGGTACATTATGAAGCTAATTTGTATTGAAACACAGGTTGAAAAGCTTGATTAAGCACTTTGCACAAATTAGGTAAATTAATATTCAAGTTAAATAATGTAAATACTGAAAAACATATGCTAATATAAAAAATATGTATAGACATGTATATATATATGTATGTATGTACACCGATTTCTCCGAGGCTTCTGAACCGATTTACGTAATTCTTTTTTTGCTTGATGCGGAATAGTTTCGAATTGGTCCCATATAAATTTGATCCAGGTAGGCTAATTAATTTTTATTTTATGAGCATTTTAGTCCAAGTTTTGGACTAACTCCTCCGGAAGGAAATCGAAACGTGCTGTGACTAATGACATATGTTGTTTTGGATATGTGAAGTCTTTAATAGTCTCACAAGAACGTGAAATTGTGTTTCAAAGAGATTTATTACGGAGAAGACTACTTTTATCCGTTCCCGTTTCTTGAGATCAATTTTTTTTAAGGCGCGCAGCACCTTTGTAGGTCTACCCATGGCTAATTGATAATGTAACAATAAACTAAAAAGTATTAAATAAAAATTACTACGTTAAAAAAAACCGACTTTAAAACTTAAAAGTAATAAATAATGAAGATTTCATATTTATTATAAACCTTTTAGTAAATAGGACATATAAATAATAGGTAGTATATAATAAATATTAAATCTTCGTTATTTATTACTTTTTAGTTTTAAAGTCGGTTTTTTTAACATATTTATTTTTATTTAATTAATAAAGTACAAGAATGAACGCATAAAGACTAATAAAGAATAGTATAAGCGCAATTATAGAAGACTATTACATTTTTAACCGACATTAATAAAGGAGGAGGTTTCTCAAAAAAAAATACAGTATCTAGAATACCTACCATAAACACAAATCACGTCCGACACGATACATTCAATTTCATTCATTCAATTCATCTATAAACATTGTAAAAAAATTGCCTCTTAAAATTAATTTACACGAAAAGTTTTGATTGAAAGACTACAATTTCGTACCAAAATGCCAAGTTAGCGTAAGTTAAGTTACTTAAGTTTAAATGTTTATTGTTTGCCTAAGGACGTCTCACAGAGTTCTAATCTGAAACAGAATAAGATAGTTCTTTGTCATTTGCCTTTTCAACAAAATAGTTGAATACTGATTTCTAGATCTCTTGATGGATGATTTTAGATGCTTAGAAAAAAAGTATTTATTATAATTTTACAAACATTTTTAGTGTTTTTAACATTCAAATTTTTATTTTAATAAACTATTATATACTAATTACAATTAATATCGTATTTCTTTTAAAAGTATAATTATAGCCTTAGATATAATAATACAACAATAAAAAAATATATATTTATTTACCAGAGTTTAGACTTTATTTGATATTGTGTTCATATAAAGCAATGTTTATAATATTATATAAAATATATATATTAAAAAAAACTTTCTACTCTCAGTGTCACTTTAACATGGTTCCTGTGTATCTAGTAGAAATAATGAGTTAAAGATGTTATTGTAACAGTAGACATCGTAAAATGTAAAATATATCTTGAAATATGACAACAAAACTCAACGTTAATTATGGTTACTTACATTTTAGGTACAATTTTATTTATTTTGTTACTTAACAAACGCTAAAAAAATTTACTTTATAACGTAAATACTTTATACAAAATAAATTTATACAATTTGAATAAATGTTATTTTTATTGTAAGGAAGCTCAATCAGATACAAGTTCAAAAAACCGTTGAGGTGCGAGATAGGTTCCACACCATTATCTATAACATATGGGGGAAAAATCACTTTTGTTGCATGATCGCTTTTATATAAATTTTATTTTAATTATTTACTTATTTTAAATTGGTTATTCTAAATAAATGTTAAGTGAATAGCTGTCCAAGCATTTATTTTAATTAAATATTCAGTGTTAATATCAACTGTCTAGCTATCACAGTTCATGATATACAGCCTGGTGACAGACAGATGAACAGACAGAGTCTTAGTAATAGGATTTAATATGTTAAGGTTAAAAAATCAGATTCTCCTAACTGCAGTTTATGTGGTGTTGAAGAGAATGGAAATCATGTGTTGATGGAATGTACCAAAAATCAAATTAAGAGAGTCACTATAGAGACAACTTCCATTTAATCAATACGACGATAGTACCGCGCAAACAATTTTATCAAAACCAAAATCAGAAGCGGCTAGATTATTTCGCAGATTGGCGTCTTCTCCACAGTGATTGTTAAATTGTTTAAGAGTTGTACATGTATGATGGTCACAATTGGGTTGACATATCTTAACAAGGAAAAAACCCCAAAATTTCAAATAAAAATATGAAAAATAATGATTTTTGTCCTGCATAAGACAACTTAATAAAAAATAATACTGGCAGAACAGGAACAAGCGAGTCGTTTGTTTAGTTATTACAATAGTTCCGCTGGTTTCTTGCAACGGAATTTTGTGAGTTCAAATAAATTGCTAAAGTAAAACAACAATTATTTAGAACTCGTAAACAAGTGCAATTAACTTAATACAATTCGCGTAATTTACTGATTCCGTTATAATGTAATCAAGGCTACAAATAGCATTAAATGTGTCCACATGAGTTAAAAGGATTCATTAAAACAGGGTGTTACCAATCAAAGCTTTAAAATAAGCTCTTGACTCGTTTGAATCTTAACAAAAAAAAATGGTACTCTTACAAGAAAAGGTTTTTTTACAGACCGCTTTACAATACGTTCCCAGTACATGTTTTTAAAATTGGCCAAATTAACTTAATTTCAGAATAATTAAGCTCTATTTAGTTTGAGCTGAGCTGTGCAAAATACTGATTAGAGCTGTGCTAGAATGTATTCTCTTAAAAAAAATGTCTTGTTTTTGTATATCTACCAGCGCCATCAGTTTATTTTTTCCTTAGTACATAGTTTAGTCTAGAAAAACTACACATTCAAACCACATTAAGAGAAAATGTCCGTACACTTAATCACTAAACACCCTCTAGAAGTTTTTAGTTACTGTATTGAGACATTATTTTCACAGGAGTTTGCAAAAAAAAATACTACAAAAAACCCTGCATTAAATATAAAAGGCCTTTCAGAACGAAAATTAAGTGTTGACATTATATTATGAAAATTTTAATTTATTGAGGTAAAATTAAAAAACAATACCTTTTCGGGCTAAATCCAATCCCTTTAAAACTCATTCATAATACATAGACAAGGTAAAGCCGGCTTATCGGGACTTAATCCTTTCTGCCAATGAAAAATAAATCAGCAAAAATAAATTTCACACTGTTGTGATTTTGAAGGTTTTTAAACTAAATATAAAGTATGAAACAAAATAAACTTGTTATTTTATAATGATATTACCGAAATTATTACACCTCCGAAAATTTCTTCAATTTGCTTAACAGGGCCATATACTTTTTTATTTTTTTCAAATATTGTTTAAGGTTGTGGCTTTTTTTTAAATATTAAACTATAGTGCTGCAAATATCTGTGTTTAAAAGTGTAATGAGACCGCACTTTGTTTTTCTTTTTACAATATATATATGTTTTGTTAATCTGGGCTTTATAAATGATGAATTTATGTCTTGATAGATTTTTTTTATTGGAAACGATTAATGGAAATCTCCTGTCCCAGAGTATAATGCTGGTTAAGGATCATGTAGGAGTCGAATGCATAGAGAACGCCAAGATGCCCACTAAAATCAATTGATTACCACATAGATAACTATTAACACTCCATAATATGTTTTGATACTTAGTTAATTAAAGATAAAAAGTTTACAATTAGGTAATGTTCGAGTAGAGTAGGAGTATAAATATTATTATTTTTCTCAATTGGAGTTCAAATAGTTCCGAAATATATTTATAATTGTCTATGTATATTTAATTTAAAATATCAAATAAAAAAAAACAATAACTCTAATATAATTTTAATATATAATAATGTACATTTTAATGTACAATAAACAAATAAAATGGCACTCAATCTTTTTTTTAAGTTTATTTTATTTTTTTTAATAATAATATTCTAAACATTTTTAATTCAGATACTTAAAAACCATTTAATAATTTGAAATATATTATTGATTATTAAATGGTTTGCTTATATAATATAACTAACTTCTACCAGCGGCTTTGCCCGCTCTTATTAGGTAATATAAAACAGTATTTTTAAGATGAATTCCTAAGTTAAGCTTTTGTCTACTACATTTTATTGTAAAACATGCAATTACAAAAATCCATTATAGTTTGTACAAAAAAAAATATTTAATACCTCCATATTAAAAAAAATATAGGTAGATGTTTTTCTATTCTATTTACAAATTCTGTAAAGGATTAATTCAATTAATTAATGGGTACAGCTAAATTTATGGGTGGTTTTGGAGCCAGTTTGAAAACCTTTGTTATTTGTTTCTGTTCGGATTCCGTACTATAAATTTCTCCGTTTGAAATATTAGGTATCAGGGATTAAAAGGTAGGCATTGTTTGAATAAAATTTTGTTATAAAATATTTTTTTTTCTTCATATTAAATTTATTTTAAAATATTCATCTGATAAATGGTTTAAGTATATAATTCATATAACTTATTACAAAATAAAGTTTCAAATGAATAAAATACAATATATTGTTTGTAAATATCATTATTCTACCGCTACAATACTGAACCTACACTACATAACGTGACAGAGTTTTCTTGCGTAAATTAATAAAACAGTTAATTTCTTTTCGTTCATTCTTCAAACAATTGTCACCTCTTAGAATAATTACTAATATGTAGTAAGTTAATTAAACAAATTTTACATTAAGATTTGTTTTTTTTGGCATTCTACGGCTGTGCTTATGCTTATGCTTATGCTAATGCTTACGCTAATGCTTATGCTTATGCTTATGCGTAGTGTCTCTATCAATTTTAGTGTAAGTGTTTGTGTCAGTGTCAGTTTAAGTGTTAGTGTGAGTGTAACTGTCAGTGCTAGATACAGTGTTAGTGTTTTTCCTATTCACCTATTTTCTCCCGCAAGGGTGGACGGAATCAGTGTCTGGAAAAATATTTTTTTCATATTGTGGTTTTTATTAATGTAAAGTGGTGAATTTTGAAGAGTGTAGGATTCTCTCATTGGAGGCAGTTTCTTTGCTTTATTGGTTTCGCACGTTTTATTTCATTATCAATATTTTTTAGTAACTAACGCATATGATTGCGATTTTAATTGTTTTAGCGTTAACGATAATTATGTATACACATTTGATGACATTTATAATACACTTACAATTTTTCGATTATATTATTTGAGTACATTATGTTTTATATTTATATTGGCAAACTTATTTAGAATCTATATGACTATCTACACGGTGGAGTATAATAGTATAAACAATGGTATGGGTAAAAGAATGGGCTAAGTTAATTATTTAGTGACATAAGATTTTATAAATTTGTAATCAATCGTGGCTCTTAGATATTATGGCCAGTTTGTATCATTGTGTTTACATATGCTTTAAAACAATATTTTAGATAGATTTTACAGGATTCCAGCAAGGCAGTCTCCAGCAAGACAGTCGTGACGATTTGAGCTTTGTATAAGGTATATAACTATATGTATACTTTTAAAGATTACACATAAATGAGAAATTAATTAATGAAGTAAAGAAGAAAAAGTAAGAGTAAAAATTGTTAAAGTTGAGGTAAAAAAGAAGGAGGGAAAGGAAGAGGTCATAATTAAAATTTAAATTTAATATTAGAGAATTTATACTTAATATTAACATACACATTCATTTGTTTTTTTTTAATTTACCTGCCCCACGATATCCCCACGATATATTTAGGATAAAGTTCTCGTTGATTTCCCTATTCACATGGAGCAGGCTATTGCATTACATCCTGTGCCATCCAACGACCCAGGGCGTATTGCCTACTCTGCAAACTACCGCTACAATACCGAACCAACACTACCAAACGTGACAGAGTTTTCTTGCGTAAATTTAAAATACACTTAATTTTTTTTCGTTCATTCTTCGAACAATTGTCACCTGTTAGAATAATTACTAAAATGTAGTAAGTTAATTAAATAAAATTAATATTAAGATTTGTTTTTTTTGGCATTCTACGGCTGCGGTTTCCATAATTTGTTTATACTTATGCTTATGCTTATGCTTATGCTTATGCTTATGCTTATGCTTATGCTTATGCTTATGCTTATGCTTATGCTTATGCTTATGCTTATGCTTATGCTTATGCCTATGCCTATGCCTATGCCTATGCCTATGCCTATGCCTATGCCTATGCCTATGCTTATGCTTATGCTTATGCTTATGCTTATGCTTATGCTTATGCTTATGCTTAGGCTTAGGCTTATGCTTATGCTTAATGCTTATGCTTAATGCTTAATGCTTAATGCTTATGCTTAATGCTTATGCTTAATGCTTATGCTTAATGCTTATGCTTAATGCTTATGCTTAATGCTTATGCTTAATGCTTATGCTTAATGCTTATGCTTAATGCTTATGCTTAATGCTTATGCTTAATGCTTATGCTTAATGCTTATGCTTAATGCTTATGCTTAATGCTTATGCTTAATGCTTATGCTTAATGCTTATGCTTAATGCTTATGCTTAATGCTTATGCTTAATGCTTATGCTTAATGCTTATGCTTAATGCTTATGCTTAATGCTTATGCTTAATGCTTATGCTTAATGCTTATGCTTAATGCTTATGCTTAATGCTTATGCTTAATGCTTATGCTTAATGCTTATGCTTAATGCTTATGCTTAATGCTTATTTGTAAAGCTTATTTAAAATTCTTATGCTTTATGCTTTTTCTTTATAATTATTTTTAAAGCTTATTTTAAATGCTTATGCTTAATGCTTATGCTTATGCTTAATGGTAAATGCTTCATGTTTAAAGCTTATTTTTAAAAAAAGGAAATTTACCTTTTGTGCTAAAAATAATTTATTGATTTAATATAAACAACATTGACCTTTATTATAAATAAACTAAAATAAAATTAGGTAAATGCCTAAAATTATGCCAGCTAGATTCAGCGGAGGCTTATTTAAGATGATACATTAAATTTGAAATTTTATATAAATTATGAAACAAGAAATCTGAGGCGCCACTGACAAAATAAAAGCGAATACATATGCATGATCCTCTATGATATGCTCGATGTTCGATGCTATGCTCTATGTTGGATGCTATGCTTGATGTTCAATGCTCAATGCTCAATTATAAATTCTTGATGCTTTTGACATGAGGCTTGCTGCTTAATGCTTATGCTTGATGCTTTTTCTTAATATTTATTTTAAAAGCTTATTTTAAATGCTTATGCCCTATGCTTTTTCTAAATGCTTATTTTAAAAGCTTATTTTATAAAATTTCGATTTCATTTATCGATGCCTTCAGACTCGTGCATAACGGATCCAAGGTACCTGAACTTTTCCGACTTAAGGGCTGGCTCAAGACCTACTTGGATAGTATTTGAGTCCGCCATGTACTGAACATATTTAGTTTAAGACCGCCGTAGCATAGCGTAGTTCTCAAGCGTACCTTTCCAGAGGTTTACCTAACGCTAATGCTAACGCATTAGTCGCTTCTCATCAATGAGGGCTATGTCATCGGCATACATCATCTGCCATGAAGGCTGGTCTTGGATATCACACGACTGTATCGAGAACAACATTGTATAATGTTTGAAAATATCTTTAAACATGTATAGCCATGTTAAGCTTATTTAAATTTATATAAATATAGAATGAATATGTACGAGTAATATGGAAGAGTTTGGTATAGCCAACGGCAGTCCTAATCATAGAAGCAGAGTCGTGGTGCATGTATTTGATAGCCTCAATATAAGGTATACAAAATTTCATATACAAGATAAATGTTTAAATATTATTGTTAAACTTGAGAAATATTAAGTCTACTTACGAAAATAAATACATGTCATTAAAAAATGGAAATTGTCTTCAACATTTTTATATACCTATATTATTTTGAATATCAAATAAGTGTTATATAATATTTACGTAGTGCTAAATTATAGTTTTTTTAATTGATCAGGTGATTTATGTAAGAAAAATTAAATATACCGGCTGTCATTTTTATTAATAATACATTAAACTTTACGATCGAAACATCTGGATTATTAAAATGGGGTTTCGATATTGGCTAGAAATGCTTTATATTGGAGCTGGTTTTACCCACTAAACCAATATTAGACTACGTACATAAATTACGTGATATTAGAAATATTTTGCTACACTTAATATAACTGCGGAGGCTATATTAAAAGCATATGAATATATATGGTTTTTTATGCAATACATCAACATCATCAAAAAATACATCAACAAATGTACCAAATTATAATAGTTTATTTAAGTTTATGATTAAAAAAAAAATAACGCAAAATCTTTAAATTAAATATTTATTTCAAATTAGTTTATGCCTGTCTATTATATGCAACCGATTTTAAAATGTTTTTGTTTCATTTTTAGTTAAAATAAAAATCCTAACCAAAGAATTACCTTGCAATGAAGATTAACATTGAAAAGATGCCATAACTGAAATTAAAATTAAAATATTTATAGATATATATGACCATGTTAAACTTATTTAAATTTTAAATGAATATGGAAGGAAAAGTAAATGAATTTAGAAAGTTCAGAGAGTTCTAGAAAAAAGACTTAAATGTAACTATCCCGTTGTTCTTAGGTAGTAAACTAAGCCAATATATCGCTATCCGTTTCGATAAATTAAGTACTATACATATGATAGTCTTTATAAGGACGTTGGTATATGTATATAAAAACTATATAAAAAATGTAATAAGAAGGACGATGACGGATGTGTCGAAAGATCAGGGTACCAACTCTAACTTCCCCCCACCTTTTTCATATATTATATTTGTATACTAGCTGTGCCTGAGATTTCGTACGCGTAGATTTCGATTTTGATAAAACGTACCCTTTGTTCTTAAGAATGTACGTAAAACTGTCCAAACTGTTAAGCAGCAATGGTACAACATGGTATTATGTGCACAACTAAAAGACAAACAGATTAACAGACAAAGATTTAAAAAACGGATTCTGTTAGTTATACCTTCTCATCCTAGTATTTTTTTTTAATATTTTTAATGTATAAAGACTACTTACTCCTCTACAGATGTATTACATATATATAATAAGATTTGCATGGTACCTATTACGTGATTGACATAACTTGACATAACTTTTTTATTTCTCAACCGATTTAGATGAAATAAACACTAAATATTAAGTGAAAATAAATTTCTGAAAACCGCATTCAAATTAGTTAAGCCGTTTCTTAGATTAGCGTGCACAAACATACAGACATACAGACAAACTGAAAAACCATTGTTTTGGGTTCTCTTGCTCTTATAAAGGCCCCCAATGATATAGATTTTTAATGTTTTCCATGTACAGAAATCGATCAGTGATAATTTTATTATATGTATCTAGATAGTGTGAATTTAAATATATAGCTTTTCTATAAGAGTAAATTAAATGATAAGCCTATCGGAATAACATATATAATCTTCGGAATGCTATACGTTTTCCAAATAATTAACAAATAATGTCATATTATTAATAAAAAAAAAATAGTTAATTTAATGTTATATTGCATTTTATAGTATATACATATAATATTTCTATCTATCGTTCATATCACAGATTGGACTGGCTAGTAGAACTTGGTTTACCTTTACAACGCATATCCAAAAAAAAACAAAATTGGATAATTGATTTTTAGTATTAAAAAACGATGAAGAGGTTTTAAGCGTCGTGCTTAAAACCTCTTCATCGTTGTTAACATATTTTACTTATAAAATTTTACTTTTATTTTTACTTATATAATATAATAAAATGACTACTTTATAAACTAATCTGTAATCTAAGATTACATTTGTTTTATAAAAGAAATGTGGTAATTGGCGCGGCAGTTAAGCATTCTTTTAAATGAGGGGCGCACTTTTTGTGTTAATAGATTCACATGAATAATTCTCTTCGCTCTGAAACTTGCTGATTGAATAAAATTAAACTTAATTTTAGAAAGTTCATCTATTTTGAACAGGTTTTTCTTATTATCTACATATATGATAAGACTCATAGTTCTAAAACTTACACCTTTGCTTATGTTTTTGTGTTAAATAGGTAACATATAAATAAATCTTTATTGTATAATGAATTATACAACTATTTTAAACTAAGATTTGAGTCTTATATATACTTTTACTATGACATTATTATAAAAAGTAATATACCGACCGAATTGAGGACCTCCTTCTTTTTAATGTCAGTTAACAAAAAAGCATGCTTTTGTCTAGATAAATGTTACTCATATTGTACTTTGTTCTTTATTTAAACCAACATTCCATCTTAGCAGTGTGTTTCCACTTTGTTATTTTTTTATTCTTTCAAACAACTGCAAAACTGTTTTTGTTACTTTTTACTAAGCGTTGAATCTCGTTAATAAGCTACAGATAATTTTTCATCTTATTATTATTACATATTGTACTTAATTAAGACACTGTTCATAAATACATTGTTAATATATTTTTGCATTTAAATATTATCTTTATCTTCATTTCAATTAAAAAATCGTACCTTTTTTTGTTTCGAGAACATTGTTAAGCAAAAAATTACATAGCACTTGTCTAAAGTTCTTGTAGCAGCGTAGCAGGCAATAACCGATCAATAGCTACAGAACTTTTATGTTTTCATGGAAAGTTCTAAAAAAATTAAGTTAAGCATCTCAAATGGTAAAAGATACTAATTTATTTTTTGTTAATTATTTTATAACATTATAACTTGGATTTTATAACTAACGAGATTCCGAATGTTTTGCTTGAGCTGTAAGATATGATACACAAATTAGGTAGTTGTTAAATAATCATAAATTCATGTTATAAAAACTCCTTATCAAACAAGCTTGTTGTACTTTCGTTTTATTTTCTTATTTGAATTTATCTTTTTGTTTATGTTTCACATTTGTACAGTTAAATAAAATATCGTATCGTTATCGTATCGTAACAACGATACGATATCGGTACGATGATGTTGCATCATAAGTATTTCAAAGTCTTTTAAGAGATAAGTTGGTTAAAATCCATTTTGTGGAGATAATAACACAAGATAATATATTTTTCTATTTTAAATGTCACTTTTGTTAGTTTGTTAGTCTTTACGGTAGACAATAAACTTAAAAAATATAAAATTGTCCAGGAATACATTTTTAATTAGTTTGTACGCGGTAGAGTTATAACAGCAAAATCTCTGTATAACTCACTTAAAGACCTTGGCCCTTCTAGAATAAACATCGGTTCATTTCTAAATAATATTACAAAGGCGATATTAGCAGGTTCTTTCCAAATTTGGTTAGGTGGGGAGAGGAGTGTGGAAAGTGTAGGTAAGCGTTTATGCGCATCATAAAGAGGCCCGATAAATATTGTTGTTTATTTACGGAAGAATAATATATATTTTCTAAAATAAAAATATTTCCCTTAGAAATAAAAAGTAATATTCTCTAAGTAACAAAATTATAAAATATTAATGTTCAACTAAGCGTATAACCTTAATTCAGTACTTAAATCATCCAGGTAAATAAAATCCATCCATGTAAATTTAAGAAATATTATGTTTATTTCTTATCAGAAAAATGCGGTATTGTTCAAGTGTATACCTTCTAGAAGTGTGTGTGTGTGTGTGTGTGTGACTACAATGAGCGCTCGTCTTTCTCGATAGTATTACTGTTTTATATTTTTTGTTACCGAGGGCTATCAAAACTTCGTTTTAAGTGGTAATATGTCGAGTTTGAAATATGTATGAGAAAATATTATGTTTATAAATCCCTTATACTGGAACAACACAATATTTAAAAAAAAATATATAAAAAAACGAATTAAAATCTAATAAATAATCTGACAGTACTTGACAAACGGTAAACATTTGCGAGTTCAGTAAACCAAAAACCTAAATACTGCTATAATTTTATTAAGGTATATTTTTGAAATTTTTTAGGTCAACCTCCATCTATCTATAAGTGCCTATATCGTATGGGATTATTTGGGACGTCTTCTATATTAAGTGTGTTTCAAAAGAAAGACAGCTCTAGTGCTTTTTAATACGTTAAGTCGAACGAAGATAGCGCAGGTTTTCAAAGACTGTAAGTTTTGAAATTGAAATCGAAGTTCAAATAGTTCTAGTTCAAACAATTTGTATAGCTATCACATTTTTGATATGCCTGTTTTAACTTTTCATATTCTGAAACTTAAGCTATATCTTTTTGTAAATATAAATTTTCTTTCTATATTTATTCAATATTCAAAATTAAACACGTAAAAAAAATAATGTAACAGCTGAATCTTTACTAAGAATTTAGATTCTCGATTTTAAAGTTAGAATAGAATTATCTTAACCAGGACGAAGATAATATCTAAAACGCTCTTTCGAAAATCCTAGATAATGTTTTTACTTTGTAGCGTATATAACTACATTAAAAAGATGTCCCAACCGAAATTCGTGTTTTGAAATTGGTATTTCATTTTTGGTATTCTATTTAGGGCGTCAATGATTTTTTATATTACTGTTAAATAGAAAAAAAAAACGATTACCATACCTACCAACCTGTTCAAAATATGTCATATCGATTCTCTTTGACTCTCAAAACCAATTAACTATGAACTTAGATCTAGGCTGGTTACTAATTAACTATAAACTAGTTAACCAATTAACCACTTAACTATAAACTAGGTCTTAGGTTGATTTGGATTTGGTTGGTTGGTTATAATACATAACTATTAATTACTAATGCATTACTAATAATTTGTTAACATTATTGAAATATCTTACACAAAAAAAAACTTATAATGAAATAGCGACCATCTAATCTCGTCCTTTTGAGTTATATATTACCCTAACGACTTTTGTTCCAACAGCTTTCTGTTATGAAGTTGGCAAAAAGCCAAATGTCATTGCCACTTTTCCGTTTTTAGTTCATAGCTTTTTGACTTCAGGCGCGATTATTTTAACATATCATGCTGATGTCAACCTTAGGAGACACAAATTCAATTTGTATATTTTAAGTATAAATCTTTAAACTGATCATTGGTTTTTGATAATGTATAAATTATCTTAAAAGTTACTTTTAAATGATATAAAGTACTTGCACTTCAATGTTTAATATCCAATAACTTGTAATAGAATGAACCAAGTACAGCACTTATAACATGTATCATAATGTTTTAACGCTATAACATTTATAGGTTATATATTAGATTAGGCCCTACAATTCCATAATCAACATATAGATGTCAATAGTTTTATTTTATTAACATTTCTAACACTCTATAAAAGTAAATATTATGATAAAATTATTAATATATTTTTTTATGTAAAGTTTAACTTTTTAAAAGTAAAGATAGAATAGGTAAGTAATTTTTTCTTGTTCAATATCACTCAAATAAAATTTTGAACCAATTATTAAAAACAATATGTAACAGGTCTATTTAGTAAAAAATGTCATTAAATTTTGTGCTTAACAACCATACAGAAAAATATTTATAGTAATGTTCGTAATCTTTCAAATAAATTGTTTTATATTATTATTAAATATATGCGATTTGTCTACTTAAATTAGTACAATATTCAGTAATTAGTGATGTAATGATTTTAAGATCATATGAATAGAAATTACATAGATAGCTTTACCTAAAAGTTTCTTGTAGTAATGTAATTTATCTTCTTACCAACTTTGTCTGCGTTCTCTTTGTTATTTTAGATCTCGCTCATTATCCATTTCATTTACTAATTAGTAACACTTTGATATCTTTTACATATGCGTAGATAAATCTGTGTTTGTTTTAAAAATGTTATTTTTCAAATGCTAAAAACTTTTGTCTGATATAGTTTAAATTACCAATTTATTATTATTTTTATATAGTGTAAGAGAATTACTTTTTTTTACGATCTAACGATAAACAAGATTAAGCTCAAGATATATAGTAACATTAAGTTTGGTTACCTTCTTTATTTAATTGGATTTAAAAAAATATAGCCAACACCAGTGTGGTTTAAATGAACTGTGTACTACGTTCAAATCTAATATTATGATTATGATTTTATTTTTAAATATAAAATTGCAAAGTAATATCAATACCAATTACCAACACCATCAGATAATTTAAACGATCGTTAATCATCCAATTATATATTATATAAGAAATACGAATAATCTGGGTATCTACCAAATCACTTGATCATCGCCGCCTACGGTACTTTTGCTAGACCAGAAGGCTTACAAAAAACTTTACGTAGTAAGTAGGGATTTCTAGGTAGATAAAAAATGCCGTCACAAAAAGCTTAGTGGTGGAAAAAAATTTCTCAAGATACCATACCTATTGTTAATACTGGTAATTTAGAATTTTTGGTTATAGATTTGGCAAAAACATTAAATAATATTAATATTTATTGGACACATCACAGTTCATACAGCAAATAGATTACCTTGACTCCTTCACTATCAGTGCGGTGTTGAAGAAACCAACAAATAAAATAACATTTGTTCGTAATCTAAATAAATTTATCACCCTTATTAGGAATACATCTTATCGTACATTTACTCATTTACTTTTCCTCTACTTAATTTTTACTCATTTATTTGTTTGTATTTACAATACGTTTCACTTATTTCTAAAATATATTTTTGTATTTCAAATTAATAAAACGATATAACTTATATAGTTTAAATATTTACGACAATAATAGATAAAAATAAACATAATTTTACTTAGAAGTCAATGCTCCAGCAATTTATTATTAGGATTGGAATTGAAATGCAATATAGACATTTTGTAAATCAATACTGCTTCTTCAACAAATACTAAACCAAGATGAACTGATATTTACATTGCACAAATATTCACCGTATTCTGGAGTTAGATTAGAAGTTGTTTATATTTATCGCCTACGTTAGCGGTCTATCTATTGTTATAATAATATATTACTTTATGAATCTGTATTTTAATTATTTGATATCTACGACTTTTCTTACCTTAAAAATGAGAAATAGTTAACAAAGAAAAATTACTTTAATCCCATGTTCCTTGACTGTAAAAAGATGAAGATTTCTTATATCTCGAAATCTTCCTGAAATTTATTCAAATGCAGCATTTTTTTTCGAATCCGAGTCGTTATCCCAGACATTAGGTAACGCGCTCATACAAAAAAGAATAAAAACTTTTCAGCTTTATTCTTAGCATATATTACCTGAAAAAGCTTTTTTTTTAAATAAATTATTATTAAGGCTTATATTTTCTAAAACATTTGAATATCTTTTTTAAATGTAAATGAAGTTTTATTTTGTTGTTGTTTTTTTCCAAGTTATTTTAAATATATATAATATAATATTATCAAAAATATATTAATATTAGATAATTATTTTCATATTTGTCACATTCGCCATTCATTTTTTTATTATGTAATATTTGAAATCTCATGGAACTCATGTTATGAAGGCATTATTTTTAATTTTCAACTCTCCATATTGGGATAATAAATATATATATAGGTATACAAATTTTGATTAGTCCTTTGCTCCTTTATCAAATATTTTTTAACAAAATATAATATTTACATAAATATAGAATAAAAAATAAATCGACACGGGCAGGGATTCAAACCCTCGACCTCTGGGAAACCGTCCCGTTGCTGTACCAATTGAGCTACCGTATCGCTATCCGTCTCGGTGGATTAGGCATTCTATATGTGACCGTCTTAATCGGAACGGTGGTGACATCTATTAGGCTTCTTTCGAAAAGCCTATGTTCTTAAAATCTTTTGAAAAATATGTTAAGCTTATTTAAACTTATATCAATAAAAAATGAAAAAAAAAAATTTTTTTATTCTTTATATATATATAAGTTTAAATAAGCTTTACGTGGCTATACATGTTTAAAGATATTTTCAAACATTAATTTCGGTAGTGACATCTTTTCAATGTTTATCTATACTGCAAAGTTAGCAACATTGGTTAGGATTTTCGAAAGAAGCCTAATAGATGTGACCACCGTCCCGATTAAGACGGTGACTTATGGAATGCTTAATTCACCAAGACGGACAGCGATACTGTAGCTCAATTGGTAGAGCGACGGGACTGTTTCCCAGAGGTCGCGGGTTCGAATCCCTCCCCGTAATCGGTTTATTTTTCATTATATATTTTTATAAATTTAAATAAGCTTTAAACATGGCTATACAAGTTTAAAGATATTTCCAAACAAAATATAATATCTCAAACTACCAACAATAGGTATACAGATTTATTCATGACAACATCCGGAGCACTGTTTGAGATAACCAGGGAACGACTAACATTATTCATCGTTTGAACTGAACGTTCTACTTAAAACGACTAACAAATAAAAACTTTATATGACGGATAAGGTTAAGTTCTTATATAAATAAATAAAGATAGAAAGATAGATAATATCCTTTATTGCACTTCAAATAACAACTAAAATAAAAAAAAGGATAATAACATCAATGAACGTAATAAAAAGACAAGTAAATTATAAATAAGTGAAAAAAGGCGGCCTTATCGCTGAAAGCGATTTTTTCAAAGCAACCTTGGTGAGGCGAGGAAAAACATGTATATAAATATATATAAATGGAAATGTTTAATATCTTTACATTAAAATATTAAAATGAAACATACTCCTTTTTAATATAAATATTACAATTATCCTCTTAACATCACTTTCGGAATATTTACTAAAAAAGAAAGGAGGAGAACTAGGAGGTAATGAAGCGAGAATTTTATTTTGGGTATTAAGTTTAATTGTACTATCAATTGTACTAGTAGTAGTATAATGTCGATTAAGCTGATTTAAGTCTAAAATATTGGAATTCGTTGCTTGGCGCGCTTTCCCCACTCCAAGAGTTTTAAAAAAATTCCACACATTAGCAGAATCAACTTCTTCAATGACTGATTTGTGGATAAGGCGTCGTTGACTACGTAGTCGTCGTCTATACAGCTTGTTGCAACGATCTTATTAACTATAATACAAAAATCATTATTTTTTCGCTTAGATACACTTTGGTTACTCAAAAATTCCATCATTGAATAAAATATGCGGACAATAAATCGAAAAACTGAGTTTACAGAAACAGTTTATGATTGGGTCAAATCTGTTGGGACATCGATTAGCAAACATTTTACCCGAACGTATGTTTTAAGAGATGTTTATCCTATTTTAATCATAAAATTTATATGTTGGTACTTCTTTAAATTTCAGAGAAACCTAACCGAATCTTAAATACCTTAAGCATGATAATTATATAAACTCACAAATATTGATGAAAATAACAAACTATCTGAGATTATAGAGAGAAAATAATTTATGGTGCAGTTTGGGAACACAACTAATATGTCCACTACTCACAACTAACTCCACTAACAACTCCTTATGAGGTCAACCGACAACTCCATTACGATTTCCTTTATCCAAATATCCAAGCTTGAATGTTTTATCTTTCCTTTTATCGGCTTTATGATGCATAAAATATTATTTACAAAATTATCAGCAAAACAAACATTAACTACGTTAAATATTAAATATGGCCGCTATTAATCATTCCAATACTCGAGTATTTCACGCCTTTTTTATGAGTAACGGAGTCATATCATATATTTTTCCATTTGATAAATTTCATTGTGCTTTATGAAATATTAACTTTTATATAATTTATTGATGCGTGGTTTGTTTATGAGATCCATAATAAATATATCAAAATTATTGGATCTGGAATTAGAATGGTTTGATAAGGATATAGTGTAAGCTTCGCATATAAGTAACATTATTACATTGAAGTCGTCGCGGCGTTTTTAACTTTTTATTTAATTTTTATAAGTTATCTCTTCGAATGACAAGTTTTAGATAAAGCTACTAATAATAGTAAAATACCACAAACTGATCATATAAACATCTTTATTAAATAAAATTTCGATATCGTAGTAGCAAACATTCTTAGTAATAGTTATTAATATTATTAATATATAAACATCTATTATATACTTTAGTTTTGTAATGTTAGTTCTAGTTTATTTAGTTTTAATATATAGTATTTTATTAGAACATCTATAAAAACTTTCTGATCGACTTCAATGCAAAGTGATAAAGTTTACATTTCTGTATCTACCAAAAAATCTTAATTCAATAATTATTAAAAAAAAATATTTACTTGAAATCCTTTAAACTATAATGTTTCGCTTATCTTACGTTAGAGAACATCATCGGCCGAATGTGAAGTATATTAGTGAAATACTAATATACCTAATCGAATTATAAGGGTGAACAAAACTAAAAAAAGGGAATACAGAATCCCCCACTATGAAAAATTTTTGTGACTCTTGTGTTTGTGTGATTCCAAGAGAACTCATTGGTTGGTAAATTATTAAAGATAAAAATATTTTCACAAATGCATCTGGATGTGTTTGTGTTATTCTTTAAAAAGAATCTTCAATAAAAATGTCTTCCATAAACATCAGTCGTTACTGGGGACTATATTACACTTTTGGAAACTGTATATCTGTACAGTAGCTGTACTGTAACTTTACAACTGTAAATAAATCTTTCAGTTGCCTGTTTGAATCTAAAAAAACCGTTTTAAAATAGTTCCTTTTAATATTGTGTTGAAGTTTAAAGAGTTAACAAACAAGTATTCATGGATTTTTTTCGCAGTTTACTCCGAAAATACTTTTAGGATTAAGAGCCTTCTAATTAATAATAATAACAATAATATCACAGGATAAATTACACACATTGATCTAACCCCTAAGTATGCAAATTGTTTGCTTGTGTTAAGGGTGTTAGACAACGATACAAATACATAGAAATGCACATTATAAATACTGAGAATATATTTAATAAATGACCAAACCCAGAAATACAGACATCTATGCTCATCACATATATGCCTGACCCTGTCGGAAATCAAACCCGAACCTCATTGCGTCGTTATACGTTAGGCGTCTGCGCTAACCAATGAAACGACCAATGGAGCGGTCAATTTTTAAAGAAATATATTATTTCGGTTAGCCGCCAGATCATTCTATTTCATTTGAAGTATTTATTTTAAATATTTTATTATTTATCTCATTTTACAAGTAAAATCGAAGGTATTAATTGACAATTCATTGCAATTTATAAATGTTTTTGTTACAGTTACATTACATATATTTGAAATACAGTAATAAATAACATAACATGGGTACCACTTATTATTCTGATAATGTTTTTCATAGCATATGATTCAGGTGAGTAATAATTGTTTTTTTTTTACTTTAACAGTAACCAAAACAATATGTTAGTTTTATGGAAATAACGAGACCTTATTCATTGTTTTATGTTATGACTTTGTAATACTAAGCTCAGCCAAATTTAAGTAGTACTATCTAGTATTAAGAACCATTTCTTGCGATCTGTGCCTATCTGGCATAGAGCCAGTTTTATCTTTGATAAAAACATTTTGAATTGAAAATTTTCATATTTAGTACGAAAGTCACCTTTGTATAATTGTATAAAAGCTCTGTCCCCAAAAGTAAAAATATGTACACTGATACCTTATAAATAAATATTTAGTTTCTTCTTACTTATATATGTTTTATTAGTAACTTTTTCAGGACTAGGCATAATTCAGACTATTTTAATAGGAGAGATACATCGAACTCAAGGAGCAATGGTTCAGCTGTGGCAATCACAACATCCTGGCTAACTGGTTTTCTAGTGACCACAGCGTTTGGTTCAATTTTACCCAAAGTGGGTGTATTTATTCTATTTTGGTTCTTCTCGGCAACCTATGCTTTGGGCTTTATGTTTACTCTATTCTTCATCCCCAAGACAAAGGGTAAAAGCTTGTTGGAAATACAAGATGATTTAGGATAAATATAACTTCAATGTAATATTAACCTAAACATTTAATATTAGTATCCGATTTGAAAAAGTAATGAATAAGTTTTTCAAATGAATTGTCAGTTATAATAATTGATAAATTAATTAAAACAAGTGTTAGATTAGTATTTATGTCAATATTATTTTTTATTTACTTATTAGGATTGTTTGTTAATATTTTAATAGGTTTTATATACTCAATATGCATGTTAATATGTATAATTACTATTAATTACAAAACAAAAACTTGAAAACAGATTTTCCAATGTTTGATCACAATTTTGATAAAATAAAAAAAAAAACAAAACGATTAACATTTTAATGTAAAATTTAAGATAAAACCCTCGTCTAAATTAAATAAGACTTCCATTAATCACAACAACACTGAGGGCCGCTCCTACTTTTTAACAAGTTCTGAATGAAACATTATGCTTATTAAAGAAATAAAATGCCATTTAAATAGACTATTATTTTTTTTATTATGGCATGCAGAAATTATGAAGAGGTTATATATTAATAAATCGTACGTTTACTTGTTGCTTGCATTATTAATCTTAATATTAATTACAAATTGTTAAATTAATGTATGTCTGATATAATATGTAAAAAATGCAATAGTTTTTTTTTTGATAAAACTATATTTATATTATATTTTATTTTGATGTAATTGAATATTTTCAGAAAACTGTATAAATGTAAAAAGTACATATTTAATGTTTAAAACATGTTTAAACATGTTAAGCTTATTGAAATTTATTTAAATATAGAATGAAAAAAAAACCGATACAATTCGGATTTCGGATATGCATTCGAACCCGCGATGTGTGGGAAAAAACATTGGTTCGGATTTTTGAAAAAAGCCTAATAGATGTCACCACCGTCCCCATAAAGACGATCACATATAGATGCTTAATTCATCGAGACGGACAGCGATAAGGTAGCTCAATTGGTAGAGCGACGGGATAGTTTCCCAAAGGTGGTAGGTTAATAAAATTGGAATCTATAAAAAAATATATACAATCTCGCAAATCTGAATATAATGAGGTTGTGGATCGTCTAGCTGATACTAACTCATTCTATTAAGAAGTTACAGGCCATTAATATTTTATATTACATCTATCATATATTACTTACCTCTTTTATGAATAAAAAGAATGAAAGAGTCTATGAAACGAATACTTTGAAAAGGGAAGTTGGTTGAACTTTGCTTTTGCACAGCTTGAAGTCTGAAGAATAAATAATTAATTGATTTTAATTTGTTATTACTGTTTTGACTTTGTTCTGGTAACATTCTTTAAATTTTTCTTACATTTCTTTAGCACCTACTTCAAATATCTTTTATTTATCTAGCATATCATTTATTTATCTAACTTTTATTTATCTATTGAACAAACTGTCTTTAAAAACGTTCGTGATGATGATGTTTGTAGATGATTAGGAAAATGGATGTTTTTCATAAAGATAAAGCAAATAAGATATCAGATGAAAATAGTTGTACAAATAACGCAAAAGTTAATTACAACATTGTCACCCTGTAATTAACATCACTGTAAAATAAATAGAAAACATACATTAGCTTCCTTGCCACTACTAGCATATAGTTTGTTTTTTATAGTTTCCCGTTATTAAAAAATAAAATCGTAAGTTTAATCTAAACATGTAATATAAAATTGCAGTAATAATCAAAGCAACCAAAGAATCAAGCAAAATAATTAGCGGACCTTAGCGATGGAAACTCATAGGCATAAAATTAGTAAACCATTACGTAAAGGCCATGCTGGGGGACATTTGTTTTTTCCGTTTTTTTTTTTATTTCTAGCTATTATATTTTTTAATTCTAGTATGTATATATACATACTTCTGTTATGTATTATTTCAAAGTTAGGCGTCGTACATAATATCTATATTGATAGGGGAGGGTGGGGTAATCACGGATGATGGGTAATGGCGGACGCATAGGTTTAACTATGTTAGAGCATAATAGGAGATATTTTGAATGACGCATTTGTAAGTCGACTCTGAACTTAGTGCTAAACAGTAAATGCTAAGATGAGAGGGCGCTCTCAATTTAAAGTAAGTAAACTTAAACATTTTTCTATTATTTGATCTTATTTTTGTGCAAAAATATAATGTGTGTATATTACTGTACGAAAAACGTAGCAGGATGCTGTTTTTTTTCTGATAAAACTTATATTTGAACAACGATTTAAGGCACTTGTATCGTGTACCACATAGTTCTAACCTAAAAAAAATAACGTAATATCCATTTCTGGGCAAGTCGGCTAATGGCGGACGACTTGAGTGGGGTAATTACGAACGTCCGTAGTTACCCCTAAACGGTATTTTTTATGATTTTCGTTGTTAATTATGAATAAACAATAATTTCAGATGCCAAGAAATTATCAAAGAAATACTGAGACAAAATTTAAGTTAGTGGATTTGGAAAAAGCCGTTGAAGCTGTCAAAACTTAGACACTTTCTCTTGGTTACTATACATGACTACCTCAAAATGACTACTACTACTACTTATTCTGTACCAAACAGTACTATACATGACTACCTCAAAAATGACTACTACTACTACTACTTATTCTGTACCAAACAGTACTATACATGACTACCTCAAAAATGACTACTACTACTACTTATTCTGTACCAAACAGTACTATACATGTCTACCTCAAAAAAGACACAATTAAAACTCCAAGAACTGGAAGGAAGAAAGGCCATATTTTCCGAAAAACAGAAAGTGGAACTGGGAGATCATATTTTAATTTCCTGTAAATTTTTTTATGATTTAACCATTGAGATGTTCCCAAAAATAACCTTCAACATTTGCCGAAGTCAACCATTTAAAGCACAATTTTGACAAAAATCCCAAATGGCCTGATCCCAAATCTGATTAGATAGTATCCGCCATTACCCCCTACCGCGTGGGGTAATCCCGGACACCAGACGTTTTGTTTTTTTATTATTACTTGTTTATTTTGAAAAATATACCACTGTTGAATATTTAAAGACAAGGTTAATTACTTGAACTAAAGACTGATTACTAAAAAGCATTGATTACTGAAACAGTTTTCGCTTTATTTTAGTTATTCCTTAGGTGTGCGCAATTACCCCACTCTCCCCTAATATTAATACTGGATAGGCAGAAGAGCTGAAGTAAATAGAATTAGCGTTGATTTCCCACCCTTCGAAGCATAATATATATATTTATTATAGTTATAAATTCAGATTTTGAAATAATAGGTAGAAAATGTTACTATATAAGGTTCAAAACCGTACTGATGTCATTCTAGCACTTGGTGTTGCTACCAAGCTCGGAAGCAATACTGGAGGCTCGTTTCAACTCGGGCAGTTCGGTGCGGGTGCACTAGAAACACAGATGACGAGACTTGGATGTTAGTATTTGATGAATTTACGTCCCCAACCTCGCTAAAATTTAATACACTAATTATATTATACCTAAATATAAATATCTGTCCATTTAGGTGTTTTATTATTCTTAACAGTGAAGTCGCTAATTTAACGTACCGTTTTGATAGATTTTTAAAATACGAGTACATACCTGCTTTATTGAGTTATAGCATTTATTCTGTGAGGATGATTGTCCAAGTAATAAACAATTTGTTTTTTTTTTTATTTGCATTAAATTTAACCGTCGTCAAAACCTATTATTTTTCATATATAATTTCTTTTATTTAATTCTCTGGAGAAGTATGTTATAAAATGATGCTAGATAGTTACAAGTGATCTTTGCCTTTCATTTTAATACATTTAAAAATAAAATTTATGATTTAAAAAACCCCCGATACAAAAAGACCTCTAAAAAGAATAAAAATAATATTATTATGTACTTATTGAAGTCGTTGTGTCGGGGGACCGTTGTACGTACGTCGATAGTGTATATATTACGAAGTTAATCATTGAGGACTTAGACTATACGATTCGATATCGTAATTTCTTTATTTGCCTTGTTAACTTACTTGCATTTTCATTTTTTCCTTTATTAAACGGTTCTTATTTAATTTTTTTTTCTGCTTTTTGAGGTTATGTTACTGGTTTCTGAATTGTACTAAATAAACCTACAGACACACAAAAATTTCATTTGTTTAAGTATTTCTATTAATCTATCCTAATATTCTAAAGAGGAAAGATTTGTTTGTTTGTTTGAATTAAATAGGCTCCGATTTATAAAAAAATCCGAGACCGATTTTTTAAAAAATCTTTTAGCATTATAATCCTACATTATGATGAACAAAGGTTATATTTAATACTAGAAATATATATATTATATTTAATAAAATAAGGATCCACCTGAAAGTTTTGGACAATGTAATAAATATAAATGTATTAAGTAACATGATTCAAGACTTTTTCATATGGGTAGGTAGATAGGTAGGTTTCATATATAGGAATATATAGGAATATTAATAAATATAAACATTTAGAGTGATAAAATGATTTACAATCACTAATAACACTATGACTAAGAAATTTATATTATTACTAGCTGTTGCTCGTGATTCTTTATGACTACGATCTTAAGCCATATAAATATATTTTTACAGTCTACGTGGACGCAGTCACGGGCAACATCTATCCCTAATAAAGTACTTTACCTGAGTAAGTAAATGTAAAAACCTTTTGGCCTTCATAACAAGGCTTTTTTTCCTATGCGGGCGAAACCACTGGGAACAGCTAATTATTGCATAAGAACCTCTCCCACGCACGAATAAAACGTCAATATCGTGGAGACGACTATTTCTATTTCAATCAAACATTGATAAGAACCACCTCGACAAGCATAGCTTTCGATTAAAAAAAACCGCATTCAAATCCGTCAACGCGTTTGGCCGCAAATTTGTCACAGACAGATACACAGATCGATAGGTCAAACTTATAACAGCCCTCTTTTTAGTCGGAGGTTAAAAATGATAAATAAATAGCTCTAAATATCTAAATCTCTAAATCTCTACATTTTTATCGCCATCTGTTCTCAAGTTCTCAAGCAAATACATTTCGAAGCCAGTTGGTTTGTCAAAGAAAAAATAAAGAACTTAAGTTCAATATACTTGAGTGTTGACTTCGCAAACAACAGTAGGCTATAGTAATTTCTCCATGTCCAACTTTAACCTTTTATTTATTTATTTATTTATTTATTTATTTATTTATTTATTTATTTATTTATTTATTTATTTATTTATTTATTTATTTAAAGGCTTACTAACTAAATTTACATATTAACACAGAGGTAAAGTACATTCAATTATTAAAATCATTTTTCTATATAAATTTAACTTACAAGTATGCACATCACTAACGTTATAATTGATTAAAACAAAACTAATCCAAACTAAAATATAAAAACAAAAAACATCTAAAGATCACCAAGCAAAAATTAAAACTTAAATATTCGAATATATATACTTTTTAAATGTACCAAGGCTGTGAGAAAAAATGTCTAAATTGTGTTTGTGAAATAGTGAATTATATAATTACAAACTTTGTAAAATTGGGGAATTTGCACCATAATTATTTTTTCTTTGTGGTATATATAGTGGTATATAATTATGTGTTCTAGCTGAGGGTCGCATCACGTTTATATTTATTTTAGATAATAAAGATGAACAATCAATATGGCTGTTAATTATCTTGAAAAGGAACATAAGTTTTAAACATTTATTTCTTTGGTCTAAAGAATTCATATTAAAATACTTCAATTTTTCATCATATTTGCAATACTCATTGCAACGAGAGATGGTAACAAGTCTTTTGATGAATTTTTTCTGAACCTTTTCTATTCGTTGTATATTATTCTGACATGTAGGAAACCAAATTGGACAACAATAATCTATATGGCTACGAACAAGGCCAAAATATAAAGTTTTTAGAGCAGCTACCGATTTAAAGTCTTTGGTATTACGGTTAATAAAACCTAGCATTTGCAGACTTTTCCCGATCACAGAATCAATGTGGCTGCCAAAACGTAAATCCTTATCTATTAAAACTCCAAGATCTTTTATTTTAGATACCTGGTTAAGCTTTATTCCATTGATAGTATAAGAAGTGTCCAAGGGATTCTTTTTTCGCGAAAACTTAATGTGGAAACATTTTTCCAGATTAAGTTCCATGTTATTATCATTACACCACGTATATATCTTATCAATATCATCTTGGAGATTTTGCTTGTCGGATGTCGTTGAGATATTTTTATATAATTTTAAGTCGTCCGCATATAATTCAAATTTAGAGTGATTTACACATTCTTTGATGTCATCAATGAAAGTTAAAAACAAAATAGGTCCCAAATCCTAAAAAAAAAACAAAAAGATCCTTGAGGGACACCTGAGGTTGGAATGAATTCGTATGATTTATATCCATTTACAAATACTGCCATGCTCCTTTGAAGTAAATAAGACTGAAACCATCGTAGTAGTGATCCATAAATGCCAAAGTTGTCATGCAGCTTTCTTATCAATGTGTTATGGTCAACTTTATCAAAAGCTTTTTTTTAAATCACAATAGATAACATCAACCTCCTTACCTGTACTCATGGCCTCAATCGTTTTTTCAATAAAAATTGTCAGGTTAGTGGCAGTAGATCTATTTCGGAGAAATCCATGTTGATGTTCACTGATAGACTGCTTTATATGGCTATTTAACGTAGGGCATATGAGAGATTCAAAAACTTTCCCAAGGACACATAGAATGCTTATGGGACGATAATTTATTATATTTGATCTGTCACCAGATTTTAGTACCGGTATCACTTTTGCTGTTTTCCACATTTTTGGAAATACGCCATCTTGTATTGACTTATTGTAAATAATGTACAAAGGCTTAGATAAAAGTGTAGAACATCGTTTAAAAAAAACTGGTGGTATATCATCATCGCCAGCACCTTTACCTTCTTTTAGATTCTTAAGTGACTTTTTAATAGATAATTGAGTTATATGAATATAACCAAAGCATTGGTGATTACAATTATAGTTATTATTAATAAGTTTCGGAGTTATATTATCAGGATCTATTGGATAAGGAGGTAAATTATATATGGAAGCAAAGTTATCTGCAAATAAGTTGGCTATAGCTTCGCCGTTATCGGCAGTTTGACTATTCAATTTCATCTTTTGTGGTATGTTATGACCATTTTTATATTTACTCTTAAAATATGACCAAAAATAATTAAAGTCCTTACATATATTACTTTGCACGCATTCTATATAAATAGAATAATCAATATCCATTTTATTCTTGGCTCTTTCCTTTAAGAGTTCATATTCAAATCTATCCAAGTCATTGTTGAAGATTTTCGCTTTTTGCCTAAGCTTTTCTTTTTCCTTTAAGATTTTAATCAACGAAGTACTGAACCACACTGGGTATTTTCTTTTAAAATTCTTTTGAAATGGGACAAACTCTTTTATAACGTGTTTCAAAATTTCATAAAACTTACGGACTTGTTCGTCCACTGTAACACAGTTTGAAAATTCTACTTCCCAATTAATTTGGACTAAATGAGAATTAATTTTTTTGTAATCAGCCTTAAAGAATTTGAATCTGGCATTCGGCTTTGGGATTAATATTTTTGAAGACCCAGTTGCAATTTTTACAAACAAAGGAGGATGATGTTTATCAACCACAGATATAATTTCTTCTGATTTGAAGACTGAAATCAATTCAGAAGAGTTAGACAAAACTAAATCAAGCATTTTAGTAAAACCGTTAAGTATATGATTACACTGTATAAGACTGCTAGACGATAGGAAATCAATAAAAACATTTTCAATATGGTTGTTATAATTGCTCGAAATGTTATGCATATTAATATGATTTAGTGTCCAAGCAATTTTACTCATATTAAAGTCACCTATAATTATGACTGAATCCAGTTTGTTTATAAACGTGTTCACTTTTTCAACAAAATGCTGTAAGTGATTCAACTGTACTGGTGGAGGTAAATATACGGCACCCAAATGAATTTTTCTTGTAGACGTAATCTCTATAGTTATCCAAAGATCCTCGCAGCGGCTTTCATATGTATAGTTCCGAAAGGAATTTAATGATCTAAGCACAGCTATAAGTACACCACCGCCCTCCTTACCCTCCGAAAAAGTTTGATGTTCTCTATCCCTCCTAAATACCTGGTATCTATTGTCAAATATTTCAGAATCAAATATGTTACTATTAAGCCAGGTTTCAGTTAAAACAATGACACTAAAATTGTTATTTAAAATATTCATATGAATTTCTGACAGCTTGGTACGCATGCCTCTAATATTTTGATAATACAAAGATATTTCATTGAAAGTTTCGGATATAAATGTAACTACATTTAAAATATATATATAAAAACAAATAAAATACTAATAAAAACTTAAACAATTGACTGCAGACAATCCATATGAGTAATTACTCGAGCCGGTACATTTTCATCTTTTCGAATGAAGATCTTCCCGCTTCGTACCCAGACATATCTATATTGTTTTTCTTTAGCCTTAATTCTGGTGACTGCATGTAACTGTCTGTTTGTTTTTGTGAGGTGTTCAGATACGTAAATTGGTGAGCTGTTATCTCCAAGTCCTAATAGTCTAGAGTTTAATCTATCGTTAGGATGCGATTTGTTATATCTAAAAACAGCCGCGAGAAAATTGTCACGTTGTAATCTGTTAGTTAATTTACATATAACTGTCCGGGGTTTAGTCGATTTTTGATCTTGTTTTCTCACTCGGGAACATGATTTAATGTCGTTTTCGGCGATTGGAAATGATATAATTTTGCCTATATGTTGTAGAATTTTAGCTAGGTTTTCTTGCTTAGACTCGGGGAGACATTGAATTTCTAAATTGCATTGGTAAGATTCTTGTTCCAATAATAAGACCTTAGTTTCCAAGGTTTTTATTGTTATTTGCAGGTGATCGTTTTCTTTCTTAAGTTTATTTGCATCATTTTTAAACTGAAGAACAGTGTTGTGCAAAGCATCAAACTGCGCGTTGATGAATTTTATCGATTCTTCGAAAGCTGACATGTCTTTTTTAATCCTTCCAAATTCCTCTGTTATGGCTTCACGTATTGCCAATCGTATTTCTTGTTTTATTAAATTAGCTATTGCAGGTTCAGGACTATCACCTGATGGCGGACTATGTGCCACCGTAGGTTTGGTCTTTCGTTGAGTTACATTATAGTCATTCCTGCTATTCTTGTTACTCATTTTCAATATTAAAAATTATAAAAGTGTATAATTACAAAAATTATAAAAGTATATAACAAATCAAAAGAGTAAAAACTGAGATGCAATAAATATTAATAATAAAAAAAAAAAAAAAAAAAAATTCATAATGCCAAACTGAGGATTGAACTATGCTATATCGTCCAACAGTCGCGTTAGAGACAGATGTTACTCCAATTACACCACGGTTCTTCTTAGAAATGAAGCTTAAATTGTCTTAGATATTATTACGAGACAATATTCCCTCACTATGAGTTCACTGACCGATGAACTAATTCATTGACACGATATTGTCACTGCACCTCACAAACTTATTCACTCAACGAACTTATATTCTGTATTATGATGATTATATCACTTTAAATGACTTTATATCATTATCTATGAGTATATTTCACCAAAGACTTATTTAGTTTTGCAGAATAACAAATTAAAGTTACGATTATAACCACTTTTAAGATTAAGTTTGAGGAACACAAAGGAACACGTCTAACAGCAATCACAGCGAACGGCGATTTATTATATGTTAAAAGATAATGCACGCCTATATTCTAACTTATAGTATACCCATAGGTGTTAAAGCGCACTAACAATAGTACTTCAATATAATATGTAACAATTTCAAATCAAAACATAAAATATATAAGCCACCACCATTTTCCTACATACATATTTTTTTAGAATATTAATTATATTTGTAATATTTTTATTATTTGTGTTTATTGAAAACGGATTTGGCTTATTTCTTGTTTATGCTGTTTGTAGGTAGCTTCAAAATGTATGATGTTTTAATGAACTTCAAAATTTTGCGAAGACTAAGTCACGTGGAACAGCTAGTGAACAATTAATCTGGTGAAGTAGCAGATGACATTAACCGAAATTATATTTTTTGTCCTTACTACAAAATACAAAATTATAATCAATTAATTCTATCTAATCTTAACCCTTTACTTTTGAATATATATTTTTCTTTACACTGAAATAAAAAAATGCCTATAAAAATATAAATGCAAAGAACATTATCAGAATAAGTTAACTTTTAACAAATTTAGCAGAATTAAAAACAACGATTTAGGCATTCATGATATCATTATTATTAGTAAATTTTTTGCTTGTTATAAAAGCAAAAAAAAAAACATTCAGTACAGCCATACTATTGAGATAATTTACATTCACAAAATAATTCCAATTTACAGAAATATACTTTACTAAAGCATACATTTTTCAGTTAAAACAAGTGACGATGTTAAAAAACTTTTATAATTAGGTCGTTTGAGAGCAAATTCGGACCCGAAATAAAAGAAATCATTCTTCCATAAAATACAGAGGTTCTGCACTTGTAAGACTTTATCTCTTAGAATTATAATACTTCTAAGATTTGTCTTATAATACTAGTATGATACTCGTATGATATTACTTCATTAAATAATACCTCACATATTAGATTTTCTTTGGAGTGTGTAAGACGGAATTTTGCAAGGGTTTAAAAAATGTAAAACTTATCGCATTTTATCTAATTAAAGATTTCTATCGTAATTTCTACTTTAAATGTAACCAAGTATAATCTTTCGCACAATAAGCAGAAACAAAAATCATAGGATCAAATCAAATCCCGTTTTAGTGATTTCTTTATTAAGGGCAGGAGAGATTAAGCCTCCGATAAGTCGGCATTATCTCTATGTATAATTAATGAGTTTATATCGGGACTGGACTTTATCAGAAAGGAAATTGCTTTTCTATCGTACCTTGACTCGGAAACTTGTTATTTGGTATTTTTCTTTATAACACTTGGAGAAAAAACAAAATAAAAAAATCAGACAATACAAAATTTACATTAAAACTTTATTTCACATTGTTCTTAAAGAAATAATTTTAAAATATTTATTATAACTACTTATACTTTTTCTTTCTTATACTTTTAACTTTATAATACGTTTAAAAAAATACGATTTAAACATGTTAGATCATAGATAGAATGTTTTTTGGATAAAACTTGCAAAAAAATAAATAATTTATAAGGAATGTCTCTTAAATAAATATCTTTTATAATTAATTTATAAGCAATGCTTTATAAATTAATATTTTCAGTTGATGGTTACGGATAGATAAAAAAAGGCTTAAGTTATTTTAATAATTTTATGTTTAACTAGCTGTTGCCCGCGGCTCCGCCCGCGTGTAGGTCGCTTTTCGAGTAATCTGTGGAAACTACAATTATCCAGACCTATAATAGACATATAGTTAATTCTATAGTATTTCCGTGGAAATTTTATACATATAGGCATTACATTGCTACGATTTTTTTTTTATGTCTGTCTATGCTGTTAGCCCTGTTGGCTATTACAGCGTCACCGGGGAGTATAAGCTACGATATCAAATTGAAAATACACAAACAAAACAAACATACATCCACATCACACACACACGACCAGGACATTATTCAGATATACGTATTAAAGCATATGGATTCGAAATATTATGTTATTCAAGTTTTAGTAATCATCCCAATTTTTTTGAAAATGAAACATAGCCTATGTCACTCGGAAATAGTGTAGCTTGCCAACGGTGAAAGAATTTTTGAATTCGGTCCAGTAGTTTCGGAGCCTATTCATTTCAAACATACAAAAAAATAATCAAACCTTTCCTCTTTATAATATTAGTATAGATAAATAAAGTGCCATTCCAATATAAAAATACCCCTTTCCAAGGAAACAAAAAAAAAAGGTGACTACCATTATAAGCGTAGGAAAGTAAAATATATTTAGTCTTAATGGAATAAACATTTTCTTACAAACTTACTGTTATTTTCAAAGATAATGGTTGTCTCTGGTGTCATTAGTCTCTGTTATACGGCTGTATATAAGTGTATTGCTGGGTGCTATAAAGAAGTGTGTAAACACACTTAAGAGTTTAAAGTAAAAGTAAAGTAGAGAAAATCAATGTTTGTGGTAATTTTTTTATTTTGTTTAAGTTAATTCGATTCACTTTGATCGTAGTATTCACTTTGGTCTTTGATCGTAGTAATAATCGTTTTTGCCCTTGATTGATAAAATTATTATTATTATTATTATTGTAGCATCTGAATGGGATGCTCAATTAAAAGCTTAACTTACTTGGCTTAGATGATCTCAAATATTTTATTTAAACTCAATATTTTTCAAAACCAAGCTAATACTTTATTCTTTAATTTATTTATTTTTAAGCACTCCGAATTTTAAATCTTATTTTTTTGGGCTTCTTTACCATAAGATAAAGCAAAACATTTTATTATTCAAATTCACCTATCCGTTTGTCATAGGTGAGATATTAAAGGACATTTTATATTAAATACAAGTTATAGATTGGAAAAAAAACTCAAGCGTAGTTTAAAAAATAACAAATAATTTTACCTGATTGATTTCTTGCAAATTATATAACAACCAGATACAACATATTGAAAAATTCTGAAAAGTTGTTTAGAAAAAAGGAATAAGCCAGGCTAAACTGTAAAATATTTTAATATCACAAGACAATAGTTTTCTTAGTAGGATACTATGATATCTTCGTGTACAGCTCAGTTCACTCTTAACCATTTTTTTGTAAACTGTCATGGCAGGTAATATTTTTTTTTATTATTAAGACAAGCATCCATTTTAAAGAAATAAATTTGATTTATCTGTGCTATTAATTAATGGCCTCCAGAAAAATTTCGGCTAGCCATTATTTCTACCACAATAGCTAATAAATTATAATATAGTAATAGTCCAATTTACATTAGTATTAATATTGTTAATTAAGATTCAATTATACGAGATGCTAAAGATTAAGGTATTGATTCATAATAAATATTTTTATATATTTACAATGGCTACAACAATTATCCCTTAAATGATTGAAATAAAACTATTTTTACGGATTTAACTCGTGTATATTAAGTTAAATTTTTAATTTATATTTTAAATGTAAATTTAAATTTACACCTCAATTGCACTTAATAGACACCTCCATCTCGTCTTACCGTGAACACGATTGCTGCAAAGCATTCGAAACGTCGGGTTAGATTTAAAATCTAACTTAAAAATTAATTCAATATACGCGAGTAAATCCGTAAAATTGGTTTTATTTCAATGTGTAGTACAAGTGAAAACTTTAGAAAACTACCTTATATTATATTGCATGTATTAGACTACTACTACAAGGGAAAATATAGCATTATTAAAGCTAAATATAGCACTATAGCCATGCATCAAAATGAATGAACGTAATGAATGAATGTCTGCGGTTTTTAGATAAAACCGACATATTAAATCTATCACTGTCGGATATATAATATAATATAAGAGATAATAAAGATGTTTTCGAGAATTACAATTAAAATAAAAAAATAATATTCGTTCTATGCATTAATAAAAATAATAAAACTATTTTTAAAATTTAGAAACTGACTTATTCTATTTTAGTGAGATCTAACTATATTTAATTTTATTATTATATTTAAATCACGCTACCATCTATTAACCCTTACTGTTAAATCCTTACTGTCGTAAATAATTAAGAGTATTATTAACCGGCAGTTTTTGAGTTACATTGAGGTTTGCCAGTTTAACAATGACAGGCAACATGGTCTTCGCAATGGTTGACATGGCGAATTGGCACCAGCAGGGCTATTCGCTAACTTTGACTTTTCTAATAACCATCAGCTGTGACGTCATGGCAGTTTGTTACTATAGTAACATAGTACAAAATTAGTTGTTTGACAACCATTATGTCCGCACTTACTGATAGTGATTTTCATTTTAGCTGTCAAAAAATATACGCAATAGCCCTGCAGAGGGCGATATTATACTGTTCCTAACCGATACCGGTGGGTACGGGTTTTATAAGTCTTTTATAAGTCTCGACGTTAATTAAGTTACGTTAATGATTTATTATTAATATTATTATTATATAAGTTAATCGTTATTTTACTTGTAGTATAATGTAAAATTATAGTTTAAGTATGATACGATTATTAGAATTTAAATATATAATCCTATAAGTACTGCTAAATACTCTCTGCAAACTTGTAACATGGTCCGTTGAATAAATGAAGTTATAATTAGTTGTAAAGTCTTCTTATGAAAACTCGATAATGAACAATCACCACGAGTAATATTTTTCAAGTCAATATTTTTTGAAAAAAAGTACGGAAGCCAATTTTGCAACATACATTACCAATGTAGCATCCGACCCTTTCTCTGCTACGGTAGTTCACAAATCTATTTTCCAAACCATCCAGGTACAAATGAAATAACTTAAGATACGTTGACCTCGTTTTCTACGATGTTGTTGTTGTTGTTGTTGACAACAACAATGTAAAAAAAAATGTCGCAACAACAATGACAGCTGTGATTTACGAAGCCCTGCATTTAACCTCTGAGAACCACACATCATCCCCCCCCCCATCCCCCTTCACCCACCACCGGCGTGGTCTGCTTATATAGCTGCAAATATTCGTGCCTCGAGGGCAAATTTCCATACAATTTTCGTTATTAAAACCGGATAAATAAAAGTGAGTAATACATTAGAGTAATGTAAATAATATAAAATATGAATCACTAAAGAGTACTGCTAATTTTAGTTAAACCAGTTTTGTTCCTTATAACAAAAACAAAATAAATATTATTATAAACATTAAAATAATCGTGTTAATAAAAACGGGAAAGCTCTTTAAATATTGTTGGTAAATTAACAATTGTTAATTAATGCGTTGAAATGAAAATGCTGTGATACTTAAAAAAATGTTTGAATAGTTATCTTAAATGTTGTTATTACTTAAAAGATCACAGTTACTTTTAAGTTGCACTAACTTTAAACAAAATTATGTACAATTTTAAATATTCACATAAATTTTACTATCATGAATGTTAAGCTTCTATTCGTAAAATGCAAATTTCATTTATACTGCTATTAGGAGTGGTTGAAAATTTTAAGTGTTCTTCTATCTCCATATTAGTTTAAATTTGGTTAAAATACAATTTATTACTTGTAGTGCTATGTACCATAATTAGAGTTGCAAATATTTATCTATAGATCATCGAATTCTTTTAATTACTATTTTTTTTACCATAGATCTTGACTTTTGGGGTTTAAGATGCTTGTTAATTAAGTTACCATTGCAGCTGCAGCAGCTATAGAATTCAAAACAAATTTCGCATTAAAATTGGTTGGAAAATTACTTTTTTACTTAATCGAACTTTAATTTTACTGGGTAACTAGATTTATTACGAAGATGCTGCGTTCTGCATACTGTTGTTAAGTTGGCAAAATGGTTTGTAGGTTTTTTGAAAATCGGATTACAAATATTTTTAAAAAGTTTATGGAAGTTAAAAGTATATAAATTGAGACTAAATATACCAACAACAAAAATAGTTATCTAGTGAATAATAAATGTAGGAAAATATTTGTCGAAGAAAATACTACCAAATTTGTTCTCACATTTCGAGTTTCAAAGTCTTGAAGGTTATCACGTCCATACAATCAAGATCTGTTAAAGGTTTCTAAAACAGATCAAGAAGCTTAATTATTTTTATAAGTGCCATTGTGCCATCTTTATCCAGCTAAGGGCGCAATATTTCCATGTCGTCAGCGCATGTACTCCCCGAGTCTGACAGGTTGATATTTGATGACGAAACCAACTCCTAAACGATTTGTTTCCGACGATGCGGTATTTTTCTAGTTCTATTTTCGGTACTTCTTGTACTAGCTCTCCTTAATCGACAAGATGTGTTTCTCGGAGTGCAGTAACATCCATGATATATATTTTAAAAAATATAAACATGGAGTTGTGTTATGTTATTATGGTCGTTTTGCGTTCAGAACAAGTATTGTCATCTCGATTAAGGAGCCCCAGACAGAGAAAAGGAAAATTGAATGCCTTCCCAAATAAAACCGCCATGTTGCCGAGACATATCGGCATTTACACTGTCATTTATGAATTTTAAATATTGCCTTTTAACATTTGTATTGTTTTTAATATGATGACCTACATTTTGTATTATTTTAGTATAATAAATAATAACAACAGGGCATTTGGCTATTTTTTTTTTTTTTTTTTTTTTTTTTTTTTTATTATGATATGAAATTATGTTATGATATAGATATATATAAGGTATAAATAACATGTATATTAATAGGATTTTTATGATGGCCATTTAATAAATACATAAAATGGGGACAACGTTTGTCATTTTGTTGAAATGTGAATAACAAAGAGTTGTGAATTCGAAAATTTACATCCGATATGGAAATTGTTTATCTGAAGTATATATTAAGAGCTCACAAATACACGGGAACACCATTGATGAATATTTAAAAACCAACCAAGTGCGAGTCGGTCTCGCCTACGAAAAGTTCCGTACTAATATCTTTAAAACAATTACACGTCCCCCGGTGACGCTGTAATAGCCAACAGGGCTAACAGCATAGACAGACAAAAAAAAAAAAAAAACAATTACAAAAATAATTACATTTGTTATATTTGCCCACAGTGAATATTTATTTTAATCTGATTGAATTATTTATTTTTAAAGTGGATATGTAACTTAATATTCTGTGAATATTCAAAGCAACATGTAGCCATTATTTATATACACAGCTTTATATATTCACCGAATAAGTTATTGTTAAACAACAAAAATAAATTATTCGTTAAATTCCAAACTCTCTAGCTATTATAGTTCATCAGATTCTGTTTTTTTTAGTTTTAGTAACGGAACCCTAAGTTTAATTATAAAATTACTTCAGACAAAAATGGAAGATTATAAAATTGTCTATAATACAGGTATCACTTATTTTATATAAGAGACGCCGTTGTAATCACCATAATATGACTAAGAAAGCGTATTTAAAAAGTTAGTTAAATGAGAATAAATATAAACAATTATCTATTCAACAACAGTGTACGCAACAGTGTATACAACAGTTTATACAACAATACCTATTTCAGTGTCGTGGTATTTGTGGTCGTGATGAAAATTTCTTCAAACTGGTTAATTAATTAGGTTTGAACCATATTGATGGTTTAGCACTTGTGAAACAAGTTTATAATTCAGAATAATTACCAAGGCTTCAACTTCTTTATAAAAACTGCGATAGCAAATGATATCAGGGATTAATATGGTCTTCGATTGAAATACGTAATAGAAGTGTTATGAAAATAATTCGCTGAACCTTGTAAACCATTATATCAAGTGTATTACAATAATTTTTACATCCTAATTAGGTAAACCAATCGGTATAATACATATCGGTATAAATAAACGGCTAATAGGAATAATCAAACTTAGTAGCAATATAAATTAAATAAAATTAATCTCAATTAATGTATTCTATTTTTAATTAATTAAACTTTAAAGTGGTCAAATAATGTTAATGTTTTTTTTTTATATTTTAAATATATAAATAGTATTTGTGTTTATTTTTTATTACATTATTGAAATATGGTCCGGATTTTTTTTATAAAATAGTGTTTTCTGTTGTGTATGAAGGTATAACTACTTAATACCTACTTGTTTATTCTTGTTGTCAGAATAAGATTAGCTAAGTGAAAGTAGTTGGCGCCAAAACACTTTTCAATGTCATGTTTGTGTTCCTAAGCTCAATATATGTGCTTGCCTAAAAACCGTATTTTATTTAGACAACAGTTTTTCGATTTTCGATTCACTAAGTACTTCCAGAAGCGAATAAAAATTTGGTTATTCGATTTCTTAATACGATAGTAAACCGTTTGGTTGGCTTTGACTATAGCTAGTCTTAGAATATATTAATAAAATTGTTACAATTATTTCAAGTTTTAATTATAATAAATTGTTAGTGAAATTGCTTAACGAAGTGTATTATTTCAAGTTAGCCCTATTATATTATTTAGAGAGGAAGAAATGGTAAACATTGTAAGAATTTATTCAAAGACTTTTCTGTTAATTATATCATGCCAATTGCCTATAGTAGCTTACAAAATTTACACCAATACTATTAGAAACAAATTTATAAATTAAAGGATCTTATGTTAGGGAGGACAGGATGCCATAGAAAACCCATCCAACCCATTAACAATTAACTTCATGATATTTTTATTCTTTATCGTATTATACTGTATTGCAATAATATTAAAATAAAAGATAGTGTTTATTTTATATCTTTTCTCACAGTTGGCAATTATAGAAGTTAATTTTTATCTTTAAAAATAAAATAAAATAATGATAACATAAAAAATAATTTGAAGGTTTCACTAATTTCATTCTTTAACATTCAAAGTAAGGTTCTACACATAAAATTTTTTATTAAACCAGGGAAGGACCTTGTGGAATCGGACTCTATAAGGTGTTAAAATAAATTTATTTTCTTTTGATATCTTAGGTGGTCTATCTGTGTACTAAATTTTATATTTATATTTAATAAAATGTTCAGTCATTAAATTTATCAGTACATTGATTTGTAAGATATGTACTCAATAAATTAAAAAAATATTTTTTTGTTCGGTAATTTAGTCAAGCTCTTGTTTAGGTCTTTAATTAACTCAAAGTCCCAACATACTAGTTTATATTCAAAGTAGGTAATTAACCAAATTGTATAATTGTTAAATGACACGAACAAGAATGTTATTTATTTCAAAAAGTTTAAAAAATAGACTTTTGGATAATGAGCTACACATAGTGTTACGACGCTTTTAAATTTTAAAACAAGATTATTCTACCTCGTCAAAGACTTTGGTCTTTCGTCCTTATAATTATAATAATAATAACTAGAAAAATCAAATTTTGATTATTTGACTAGCGTGATTACTTAATAAATGTCTTTTTATAACCATTTGTATAGTTGTTAAGGCAGCTTCGGTCAGAAATATATGTAATATATTTTTACAATTTTAATTGTAGACATTAAGATATTTTATTAAAAAAAATATATTTATTTTGGAAGAAATAAAAGAAAGTCTGTATCACTACTACAATACTATTTATTTAATATTTACGTTATAATTTTGCTGACCCCAAAGGACCGGTGATGATGATGAATATTTGATAATAACAAGCAGAGTTTATATCACACCACGCATAATGTAACACCTTTACTCCAATAAAAAATATAAAATTGTAAGAGAACATTTACCTTAGGGGGGGGTAAAGTTTTATATGGGAGGAACCTTGAGCGAAATTCGAAGAAGAGCGAAGGATCGAGTACTTGGTTGAATACTTTTTGTTAATTAAAAGAAAACATAGTACATTTGATAATTGTAAAAACTATATAAATGAAGAAAAATATTATATTGTGTTAGTTAATGGAATTAACCATTAGCAACAAACAAAATAACGGTTCAATGATTGCATTGAATTGCAATATTTTTCTTCATTTATATAGTTTTTACAGATAATGGATATGAATTAATTAATCCATATTTTATGTACAAATAGAACGGCAGAAAAGAACAAAGAGATATAACAAATATGTTTTTGTTAAGCAATACAAAAAACGGTACTATTCCTGTTATTATCAATTCTTAGTTTATTACATATTCATTGGACTTCTGATTTTATATATCCATTTTCAGTTAAAGCAAATATCAATAATTTTACAAATCTGACTTACTTTTCAAAACAAAGTACTTGGATCGATTTTTAATTTTTTCTTCATTATTGTTAGGTTTCATTATTGTTAAACTACTATTTTATAATAATTCGTAATGTTTTGACTCGTTTCAATATTTTGATGGTCACTATCGATCCATATAAATTAATGAATGACTAATTTAACTCTAATAAAAAGAACCAATGAGGTGTAATTATTTAAATCTTTGTTTTATTAACTTAAATAGTAACATTTAGAATTGTTATGTCAAGTATTGATTATTTTCGTATGCTTAAAGTAGTTTATTTGACTAAGATTATTATTTATGTGAGGAGGCACATTTGTTTAATTAGTAAATACTTGAGTAAGCTAGAAAAGTGAAAACCATTAAGACTTCATAATTAAATCCAGTATTTGATACCGTGTTTACCGATACTTACAATTGTTCATTTACGAGTAGTTGTTATTTTTCTACGTTTAAAGTAGATGATTTAACTATGATTATGGTTTATGTGAAGTGGTAGTTAATTAAGAAGGGTATATATACTGCGGTTAGGACGATATTCGGGGCAGACGCTGCTGTATAGTACCAAGGAAGGGTTAAATACAAGTATATTTTCTTTTTAAACAACATTGTAAACTAAATATGTAGTACATTGTATTTGTTGTGCACGCTATTAGTTTCACTTATTTATTCCAATGTTTTTTTTTTTATCATTTTGTTTTAATTAGTTAAGTGACGTAAACTAGTATATCGCCTCTTTATGTTATTTTTACTGGATTCTCAGGTTGACTGGTAGAGAATGCTCTTAGCATTAAGTCCGCCTTTTGTACCATTATTTGGCTCAATAAAGATTAAATAAATAAATAAAATAAATATAAAAGTGAAGTGTGAATAGTAAAATCTTTGAAACAATGCAATTGGACGTGGCCCGTACACTATATTTAATATTTCTTATATTTTTATATTTAATATTTCTTATTCTGTCATCCAACAACCTGCTATCGTATTAATTTACCTCATACTATGCTTTCTAAAATGTTTCTTACTATTTTTTCAGCGATAATACAACTGTTTTATCTTCTTAGTATTTTTTTTTCAATTTTATTTCTTAGATTTGTAAGGCTCTGATAAAATAAACTATTTTGGCCCGGTTATTATTCGTTCATGATGAACAAACAAACAACAACAAATATTTAACAAATTAACAAATTATTATTTAAAATGAGATATATTTTCAATAAACTTTTTGGTGAAACTAGTTCTTAGAGTACCGAGTGCGTATTTCTTGGTAAGGCGCTTAGAAACCACATCCCATCAGAATCAGTGAAAAAGTACATAAAAAACATACGACTAATAAAACCCGAATGACATTCTGGAGCTCTTAAATACAGTACTCGGTCTTCTTTGGGTTGTGATTTCTTAGTTTCAGAAGTTGATTTGAAGTCATCCGATAATGGTCTTAAATTTGATAACGTCAATAAAATTGTGGCTGCAAGCCAAAACTTGAAATGGATTCGATAACTGGAAAAAAAATCATATCTATACAAAATATATTCAAAGAATTTTTTTCAGTCAATAAATACGTATTGATTGGTATTTTTATTTCCTATTTATATAAAGTACCATTGACTACACATACTAATTCACACACAAAATAAAAATATGAAATTTTAAATTTATACTTTTGATTAGAATCGATTTAAAAAAGGAAACCAGACATAATGTAAGTCAGACAACCGCTAGCAAAAATCTTCTTTTTACCCCCCGACCCAAAAAGACGGGTTATACATTTGACCTGTGTAGCTGTGTGTCTGTGAGATCTTAGCAGCCAAACACGTGGACGGATTTGATTTCGGGTTTTTTTAAACGAATGCCTGATTCGTCGAAATGGTTCTCAGCTATAATTAATCGAAATAGAAACAGTCATCTCTAAGATATTGAGCATTTTTATGAAACTATTTATAAATAGTAAAACCCTAAACATGTGTAAATCAGTGTGTTTGTTAGTTGATTTAGTACAATATAGAAATCAGTAACATAGCATTAAAAAGTAGAAAAAAATAATAATTAAAAATTTTAAAAGCCCCCAATCAAATCAAAATAATCAAATCAATCAATAATCAAAAAAATCAAAGTAATCAAAAAATACGTTTAAAAACCATAAGAATAATATTATTATGTATTTATTAAAATCGTTCCATAGGGGAATCGCTAAACAAAGGAAGAAAACAAAATGAAAGTAAGTTAACAAGGTGAATAACAATACAACATTATTAAATCGTATAGTCTAAATCCTCATTCGTTAGTAATGATCATTAAAAAATCATTAAAATGGGCTTTTAAGAAAATCGTAACAATCTTATTTAAAACATACTTGCAGGCAGTTTTAAAAAGCTTTGAGTAAAACATTCTTCAATTATAAAAACACAATCTTTCACTAGAAAAGTAATCTTATGTCGTAACAGTGTATATAAAGTACTCACCCAGACTTAGCACAAAATTTTATTGTTCTAGTCAAGTACAAATTAACCTTAGCATTAACTCAGTGTTAGCCTTTTTTTTTTTTTTTTTTTTTTTTTTGTTTCCGCGGGGAAAATGCTTTACGCACCGTACCCCTCGCGGGGGAAGCGAGGGGCGTGTGTGGGACTCCCGAAAACGGTGTACCCACTAAAAACCCCGCGGCGCTCTTTCCTCGCCTTATTGGCGGAGTCGTGGGTGGTACGGCTAGCCCTTCATCCACGACCCCGCCGGACTCAGTGTTAGCCCTCAGAGACAGTAAGCTCTAGACAAGTTAAAAAGATGGTGGAGTGTAGTCAGGATACTTCTACATTCTAATTTGTTAAAAATTGTTGATTAGACCTAACACCATGTTAGTATGTGCTTTTACGCAGATTATAAAAAAATGGAAAATCTGCAGTATGACTTTTTATAGACCTGCTGGCATCAATAAATGTACATGGTATTTGACATGGTTTCAATGTTATTGTAACTTCTAAGTTTTATTATCGTTATATGTTAATATTTTATTTTTTTATCCATAAAATAATCATTGCACAGGATTTCTGCCCTCACTTCTTATGAAAAGAGTTTATGTAAAATACATATTATAGGTATTTATTAAAAATAGGTAGATTTTTTATTTTATAACATAATATGAATGTTTGAAAATATAAACATGTAGAGCCATGTTAAGCTAATTTAAATTTATATAAATAGAACATGAAAAATGAAGCGATACCGTTTCGAAACGGGACGATTTCCCAAAGGTCGCGGATTCAAATCCCTGCCCGTATCGCTTTATTTTTCATACTATATTTATATAAACATTATATTAAAACAATAAAAATAGCAAAGAAGTTGCTATTTTTATATTCTGTTTTTGTTACAATATATTACCTGAATTTTTCTTATCATTAGTCATCTGGCATGCGTGTAACAGATAATTAACAAATAATGAATTTTTACCGTCATACCTGAAATATGAATCTTGGAAAAACCAACTTCATAGATAAATTGAGCTGCTTGTCATTTTATTTTTTTATATCAGATAATATTAATTAGGAAAAAATAGGTTTACAATAATAATACATAAATAACAAATATACATGTTTCTATGTAGTCGAATAACTCAAAAACTACGACCTACGTTGTATCTAAATATGTATCATCAATTAAGACAGAGCAATTAATTAAGTCTTATTTTCATTTAAGCACAGCAAGTACGAAAATACAATATGACAGTTTCTTTGTAGTCTTTGTAAATCTAAATCGAATCTGATAAGAGTTTCACAGACTAAATAAAATTCCGATTCTTTAAAAAAATAACTGTTTTGTACATTCCTAATGGAGCCGTAGCCAGATCAAAAGGTAGCAAATACATAATTTTTTTGAAGATAATTAAAAAAATATATATTTCAAGATAATTAAATTATTTGTGGTCATGACCAATTCAGTCAGTTTGAATGGTTTAAAATTAAAAGAGAAAACAATTTCAACACTTTGTTTAACATAAATTAACAATTACCATGTTTTACATATCATAATTACGTAATTGTACTATTGAATAAATATTAAAATTTCAAATAATATTTTTTTTAATGTTGAAGCTGTCAAGAATTGAAAAATTAAAAAGTGTTACAAAATAAAACTTATATCCTCGCAAATATTATGAATTAACAATTGTTATTTATTTGTCTCGGATCTTCTAAAAGGAATGAATGAATGAATGAAATGTGGGAGTTTATTTATATATTTAGCTTGTTTTCATTTGTTTATCAGTATTGAAATAGAATCACTTGTGTATGGTTAAAGTAAGTAATAACATTTTCAGAAAAATAGGTGGACTGGCGAAAGATGTAGTAATAAAACATTGAGATAAGAATGTGATGTTAGTATGAGAATTTTGGAAAAGATGAAGAAATAAATACGAAAGAAGTGAATTAAGAAAGGATGGGTGATGAAGGTAGCCGATACAGTACATGTAGTACATGGACGATATTGGCGACTTACTGAAGGAAAGCCAAATCAAGAATACTTATAGCCAACGTAAATATATGAAAATATGACTGGATTTTGACGAAACGTAAAATATGTTTTTTGTCCATGACTTTTGTCGTACCAGTTTCTATGCCTAAACCGAAGTTTTGCAATTACAATAGATGTCAACGATGAGTAAATAATTTTATTGTTAATTCATTTTACCGTTTTCAACATTCTTTACTTATTTGATAGCCTTCAAATTTTATTATCATAGAACTAATTTATTTTCGACAGCAATCTTGAAATTATTGTCATTCGCAGAAGGTTTCCAAAAACTTTTAAATAAGAAATTATAAACAAAATTAAAGTAATTTATAGGGCTTTGAATTCTTTTTAGTTTGCAAAAAGAGTAAAACTAATTACGAACTATATTTTTTTGTACCAAATAAATAAATTTTGAATGTAGAAGATAATTTATTTAAGAGTCTGAACTTGACTTATTTAAAAAAATACACAACATTGTTAAAGAATAATACGCTTATGCAAAAGCAATGAAATATAATACAATCTAATTTTGTTCTAAAATCTTCTCGTAATCATTCTTATTTTTGCTAACAAACAGTAAAATCATTGCTTGTCTGTGTGGTTTCTTGAGTGAAAAGTATTTACCTCATGTTTTTCATAAGAAATTATGTAGGATAAATTAAATATTTATATAATAATTAGAGATATGCCGAATATTCGGTAAATATTCGATATTCAGGATACGACATCTTTTTCGGTATTCGTATTCGGAAAAAAAATAATCAGTTTTGGTGGCGGAATATGTTCGGCTCGAGTATTTCGATTTTCTTAACTACACCACACGTTAAAGAACTAAAAGACAGAACTAAGACTTTTGTTATATTATAAGTCAAAGAAATTCTATTATAATATTTGTTGAATACCTAAAGCTTAACAATATAAAGCAAGCATATAAAGCAAGCAGCTTCAAATCAACATTTATTTAGAAACATATGAAGTCAACATATTTATTTTATTTATTATTCCTCTCCTACAATTAGTATTTAGTATAGTCAACATTTATTTTGAACCTTAAATATAAGGTCTAGTATAGTAAGGTCTGTATTTAATATAAGGTGTAATATTTTAATTAATTTAAATAAGTTAAGATAGGAGTTAGGACACATGCCATACTTTATGAACTCTAAATACAATATTAAGGTGTCATAACTAAATAAAAGGAATGTTGAAATCGTCTTAAAACTTCTTCGTCTTCTAAACTAGGAATGGATGGATTGAAGTATGTGAATAATAATAATTAGCTTAGCACTGATCTAATTCAGTATTAAATTAAGTAAATATGAATGTCTTCATAAAAATTATATCAATAATCTGTAAATAAATATTATACTTTAAGGGTTTATGAAATTTAATTGATTGATAATTTTTTTTCTACCTTTGTCCATTTTTAACTGGCAATATCCTATTTTTAACCCCCGACCCAAAACGAGGGGTGTCATAAGTTTGACCTGTGTATCAGTGTGTCTGTCTGTGACCACATAGTAGCTAAACACGTGGACGGACTTGAATGCGGTTTGTTTTTAATGGAAAGCTTGGTTCATCGAGATGGTTCTAAGCTATGTTTGATCGAAATAGTGAAATAACAATATCAAATCGTATAGTTTGTCCTCATTTATTAGCTCCATTTTTTTTTAATAGACACCATCGTCAACGTAGGTTTAACATTCGCCCGGCCTTTGCCATTTTCTCAAACATATCGCCTTGTCTACTTTCGTTCACAATATTTATTTATTTATTTATTTATACTTTACTGTACAACATAAAATACAATGGGCGGACTTAATGATAAAGAATTTTCTACCAGTCAACCAACACAACTAACAGAAAATGAACCAATGAGGATACATAATTAATGAACAGAATGAAACACTTAAAGCTAAGAATATCAATGGTGCTATAATAAACTAAACTAAAATGGTGCTATAATAAAATAAACTAAACTTTATCTTTTCTTTTTTGTAATAGCGCTGTTCTAAAAAAGTCATAACGAATTTCAACAATGTATTAAGTATTAGGAAAACACCTTGACCAAACTTACAGCCCTACATCAAAATGCTTCTTTTCTGGTTTAACTAAGATAGGTACCTACAATAAAACTGGATCTATAAAAGCAATTTTGCGATAAATATGTTTTTATTCAACCATCGTTTTATGGATTAAATTAACTTTACAGCAAGTAACAATAATTTAAGTATTATATTTTTTATCCAGGTACCTCGCAGGCCACACAGAACTAGTTACCAGCTAGTTCTGTCGAACAAGTTGGATGAATAAGAAAAACCGTAGGGGAATTAAAGGAAAGAAACATTGATTTTTATATACATATTAGATTAAGTATGAAGGACGTATAACTAGTTCTCCGAAAGCACTTAGAAATATGTCATGAAAATTAGTATGATTCCAGTAGGAATAAAGTTAATTACCTTTTATTAAAGTAACTTGTTGAGTTCCGGACCTTAACCTATTACCCTTTTTTTGAATATCAAATATTGGGAAGTTCTTCTTAAATTAAATTGGTACCTGTATTAAGAAAAATACAAGCTATTATAAAAATACATTGTTTATTTGAAACGCATATTCGAAATATAGGAAGTCTTAGATCTAAAACCTATTACAAATCTAGATCCGGTAGATATTTTCCTGTGAGCGTGACTTATTTCTTTTCATTGTTCCAAAAAATTCAGTCAGAAACAACATTGAAAGCTTTTTATCATTAAATGGACTTCACTAAAAACTATGATCCATTATCTATCTCCAAATTGAAAATTGAAGACGTATTTCGTACACAGAAAAAGAAAATATTCCAAACATTTGGCAATTTTTTTATTTTTTCTTCTATTACCATTTAATAAATGTAATAAAGATATGTAGCCAATATTTTAAATAAGGAAATAATCTAGTACAGTATTCTGGCTTTTTGTCATCACATTATTCGTTACGAATTTCACAACAAGCTATTAACAGCCTTTCTTACGCCTTATAAGTATTATTTGCCTCCACGCTGTGAAAAAGATATCAATATAAAGTTATACAACAACTCGTACTGTTATGATCTTTACTAAAGATTTTTTGTTATTATACGTAAGCATCTACAATTTTATTTTCATAACTAGCTGTGCCTGCGACTTTAGGGTAGGTAGTCCAAATTCGTTGTTTTTTATTTTAAAGGGTATTATTATTTTCTGAGGGTCTTCCCTCAATCACTATTTCAATAAAAAAAATGTCTTACCGCAATGGTGAGAAATTAAGACATTGTTCACGTCTTTATTTGTTTACATACAAACATACAGACGAACAGACAAAATAAATAAAAACATTGTTTTCAGTTCTATTGCTTATATATAGGTTCCTATTAGAAATTTTTGAGAATACATTCCATGTACAGACAACAATCAGTTACAGTTTTATAATACATATAAAAATAAAATTTTTGAACACTTTATATAATACGTATATCTTTTGATAGGGTAAAAAGCGTGCAAAGAAAGTGAAAACCAAATGTTATTCTGAATAACATTTGAACTGGCGCTCAATTTTTATGTATGAAATTTATTTAGATAAGCCATATATTTTTTCGTGTTGCGTGTACAACTAAAAGAGAAGCAGATGAACAGACAAATATTTCAAAAATGTTAGATATGGTTACTGTTAATTATCCAGTCAGATACTAGCTACATATTTTTTAATCTTTTCAATTTATACTTATACTACTTTTATAATTTATACTACTTCTCTACAGAAGAAGATTTGCATAGTACCTACCTATTTCGCGATTGGCATAAATGGACATAACTTTTTTTTTCATTAACCGATTTAAATGACAAAAACACTATTAAGACTATTACAATATATTCCTAAAAACTGCATCCAAATTGGTAAGTCTGATTCTGAGATTAGGGTGCACAAACATACAGACAAATAGTCAAATTGATAAACCATTCTTTCGGGTTACAGGATTATGTTTTTCTTAAATATTTTCATGTACAGGAATCGATCAGTGACAATTTTATTACATGTATAGATAAAGTGTTTTGACATTTGTTCAATTCAGATATCTTATCTATACCGTATCTTTGATAGGGTAGCTCAGTTGGTAGAGCGACGGGACGGTTTCCCATTAGTCGCGGGTTCGAATCCCTACCCGTATCGGTTTATTTTTCATTCTATATTTATATTAATTCACGTAAAAATTACAACTAAATCTTTTTCACCAAAAGGCACTTTTTATATCTATTGTGATTGTTATTAGTTTGGGCTGTGTATCCATCTTTCTCGTAAGTTTTGGTGTATAGGAGAGGCAAAAACTTATGAATGGACAAAAGACATAATAAAGAAAGTCATATATTTACTTTCTGAAGAAATCTAACATCATGAAACATATTCACACATATGAAACGAAGTCGAAAATCGTGTTAGTTAGAAATATATGGATGTATGTACCCATTTAATTACATTTGTTTTTTATTTATTTTAAAAATTAAAGATTTGTCTTTTTAATATCAAGTAACGGGTTATTAAGGCTACACCAATGCACTATTTGTGTGAGAGCCCGATTTACATCTTCATACATTGTCTTATCATATAATACTATCAGACTACAAAAATAAGATCATATTTGCTAACCCTTACGTATCATAAATTTAAATAAACAAAAAATCGTTAGGTTAGGATAGAACTCCAAAATACTAGACTAGATAATTGTTATATTCAAAATAACTTATAAATGATTATTATTTAATTAATAATTATTAAACATATATTATTATTTATTGAATTATTATTATTTTATTACATTTCCTATAAACTGAGAATTGTTATCCTTTTGTTATTTCATCCTTATGAGAAATGGAAGTAAGATTGAATCTTGAAAGAGCCATCCAAATATCAATTGGCGTCCCCAACTGGACTTTTCTTAAAATATTTTTCACAAATAAAGTAACTTTCTTATTCGTATCTCTAGACGTACAAATAAAGTAACTTTCCTCTTCTTATCTCTACCCGTATCTCATTGCGATTGAAAACCCTCTTACGTCTTACTTACAAGTATTGTTTACTCTTGTGGGTTCCATTCATTAAACGATAAGTGAATTAGCAGAGTAAAAGTTTTGAAAGAGAATGCGAATTTACAAAGGTTCAAATAAAAATGGATTAGGTTGTTCGACATAGCATCGACAGCCTCTCTTTGCGTTTATAGACACTTGTTACAGGGTGATTAAGAAAATACCTACCTACCCTCTTACCTACCTACCCACATTTTTATCTATCTATCTACCTATTTATCTATTTATTTATTTGTTTATTTAGCTATACTAATAAAACTGAAAAGCATTTTTTGTTTGAACGCGTTTGTCTCTGGACAAAAATATATTAATCGATCAAGGTTTTTAAATTTGATAAACAATACTCGAGGTTATATGCAGTTTAAATACATTTGATTTGTTATTAGTATATACAGATTTCTTTACCGGGTTAGATCTACAGCTCTGAACTAAGCTCTTTCTGTAGTCAATAAAAGGATTCGTTAGTAATCAATAATAGCATCTCGTTAGTAATCATATCACTCTTTCAATAAAATAAGAAAACATGTAGAATTGAAACAATCACATTAAGTCTTGATGAATTCATATAATCTTATCACATATAATTCATGAAGTTTTCCAATATCTATCCAATCCAACCTAGACAGAGAGTAAATATTTGTGCAATATAAATATCAGTTGAATTTATATGAGTATTTATTGGAAGAGTATTACATTAATTTAATTTTATTTCATACGTATGTATAAGTACTACAATAAGTAATGAATAATGATTTAGTGAAGATTATCAATAAAAGTAAAACTCGTGACGGTTAACATATACGAAAAGATTAGTTAAACTATGTTACATAATATGTTAGCATTTTGATCCTAAAACGACACAAACTTTACACGCACGGGACCGATAAGGATTAAATTAATCCTTTAAACTTTAGGATCCCTGTGTGGATAAGTATTGTATTATAGTTTGAAAATTTTTATGAGTTCCACTAAATATAAGACAGTTTATCTATTGCACTTAAATGTTTACTTTCAAAAATGTGTATACTTACTTAAATCACATGAATGATGTGTTTGCAATATTAGCTATTCTTTTATGATAATTAATTGTAAACACTATTGTTCAACGTAATTATATGCATTAATTTAAATTTCTTATCTTATAAAAAAATAAAATGAGGCTTCGAATAGTTTTCCTCTAACTTTAAAAAATGTTGTTTTGGTCATAATTATGACTAAAAACTAAAAATCTATAAACTCTTAATAATAAAATGTAGATTTTATGTGTATTATTTTGTTAAGTATATTTACTATAAACTGTTAAAATTATTTATTGAATATAATCTGTTACACATATTTACAGGGGTTACTAAAATTGCTGCCTCTAGTTCCTCTATTGACAATATAATTCCAAACTGTATCATTCCACAATTAAAATATTTATTCAATATTCTATATTCAAACCACTGCACTGTAGTCAATCTATTAAATACAAAAGCATTAAGAAACCGAATTTAAAAAGAGTTTCTTTTTAATTAAACTTTAAAATGTTTCGAACTTCACTCATTTTGAGAGAAAGAAAAACAAATGAAAAAGGGTGGGCAACAAGATTGTACATTGCAAATTGTTTCGTTTTTTAAAATGTAACCGTTTTAATTTCATTAAAACCAGCCAGATACAAATAGTACAGCCAAAGAATTTCTTATTAAAAGTTCAAACATACCAACTACATACGAAAAGTCTTTTTCCCAGACCTATTATTGAAAAAATCTGTTTAAAATTATATTATTCAAGATAATTTATAGAATTATCCAAAATAAATAAAGATTCATTCAGTTTTTAACAGATTTTTTAATGTATTAATAGATTTTGATTCATTGAGTGCAATACAAGAATAACACATCTTGTGTAAGATAAATAAAAATGTTTACTCTGTGGCCCCGGACACGGAAAATAATACTTTCTACGTAAACCAACCTTTTTATTAGTTTATGTGTTTACACTGTTGTCGATAAAATATATTATAATAATATTATTAAGATTATTTTCAAAACGGGAAAAATAATAGTACAAATACAAAAATAATGCATTATGTACTTCCAAGATACATCTATAAAAAAATTTGGTAATTTGATTGCTCTCATAAAATGAACCTGTTTTTATTACTCGATTTTAATAACATAAATGTTAATTTTTTTTTTAAGAAAAAAAAATGTTTTTGTGAGGAAATATAAACTTAAATTATTGTTAAATAGCAAAGGAGTAATATTATATAACTTTATTTGGACTTCTGTAATTTTGAGTTTTTTTTGCCTAAAATAAACTTACATGTTATATAAGCAGGGCAGAATTTTTGACTTAGTATTGTATACATACTAATCACCTTTCTATTTATTAAAAAACAATGTGTTTATTAAGACTAAATCAACAACTTAGAATTATCTTAAAATATAAACCCACATTATTGTAATTCTATTTGAAAAATAAAAAAAAAAATTCATATGCTTTACCATTTCTGCAGAAAACCATATTTTGAAGATGTTGTGAAAATTTTATTGCAAAATTGGTACTCGTCCGGATGAAACGTGCTTTTAAGTGCTGCAGCGCATGTGTTTCCTTTTACTAAAACTTTTAACACATATTTGCAGTTTGGAATTTTTCCATGAGCGTGGAAAGAAGCTAGAATAGTTCCATTTTACAAATGAGAAAAAACTATTAAAATAAATTGTAAATCAATCGTTGTTTTGACCTTATTTAGTAAACTTATTGAGCTAATTCACTTAGTCTAAAATCAAACATTAAAAAAAATATATTAAAAAAAAAATGTTTAATTGATATAAATAAAGTTGGCTATTTTATAAAATAGGACCTTCTATTGCCTGTTTCTTAGATATTGGTTAAAAAGTTGAAAATGTATAAAAGTGCCCAAAATATTTATAAGAATTACATTTCAAAATATATCTTAGAATTGATAGTCTTTAAAAGTACTAAGTAAATTTACAGATTAAAAAAAAAGAATTATATATTAATATAGAATCAAATATTAAAAAAAATAGAGTACTAATCAAAAAATATAGTGAGGTACTAAAATCTTAAGTAAAATCTCTGTTTAAAAAATACAAAAAAACATTAAGTGAGCTGAATTTTAAAGGTGCCTATAAGTTTGTCCTGCTGGTTTTTACCGTGCTTACATTAACAATCAATTGAAAGAAATATAGGTTTTGTAACAGAAATGTCAAATATTTTGTCTATAAATGTCTATAAATTTCGAAATTGAAATCGACGTTCGAAAAGTTTTACTCTGGACAATTTGTGAAGATGTCACATTTTTGATATGGCCATTGTAAGTTTTGCTTTTACAAACTTGAGCTAATACTGTTGGTAGATAAGATTTCTTTCTAGTTTTTTACAATATTCGACAAGTACGTGTATTACGTACGTCTACTGTGTAATTTAAAATGTAATTCCTTGTTTAGTATTGAATAAGCATAAAACATATAAAAAAAAACAAATCAAATATTTTACTATTCAGTACTTTGATAAATGTTAAATATAACATTTCAGTGCAAGAACAAGAAATCTAGCAATACCAGGACACTCAAAAAGTAATAAGAAAAAATATGTAAATTTTCTATAGGTAATATTTTGAATTATTATCGAAAGTTTTTTTAAAAGATTTATCAAATCTTTTCGAAAAACTTTCTATTTCAAAGCACATTTTACAGTCTCCAACAGGATGTTTTATCTGCCAAAAAAAACTATATTCTCTTGAGTTTTTTTTACTTTACTAAACAAAAAATATTAACAATTCCAAATTAGGAATGTATAGCAGATTATGAATTTTTTTTACGGATGTTTCTCGGAAGTATATAATGCATTATTTTTGTATTTGTACTATTATTTGTTCCGTTTTGAAAATAATCTTAATAATATTATTAAAATGTAATGTTTATCCTGTTTCCTATTTTTGATTACGCTGATGTTTGTTACTTAGACTTGAAAGAAGAGCTACTTAATAAACTTAACCGCCTCCAAAATCTACGTATACGGTTTATATTTGGACTACGCAAATATGATCACATATCTGAATTTCATAAAAAACTTAAGTAGCTCCCGATTCGCCTTCGCAGGAATACTCATATCTAAAATCTTTTATACTGCATTTTGTTCAATCCTTCCCTTCCTCCCTATCTAAAAAATCCATTTAAGCTCCTTGACGAGTATCACGAACGCAACCATTGCTCTGAAAGCAACCTTTTACTTGAAACTCCCGCGCACTTTATTTCCTTCTACTCTAATTCATTTACTGTCCAAGCTATTCAACTTTGGAATAGTCTTCCTTTACAAACCAGACGTGCTCCAACTCTGACTGTTTTCAAAAAACTTGTCATTGCATATTATCTAGTTCTAGTATCTCTTTGAAGTTCCTCTAATTTTTATTTATTTCTTTATTAGTTTTTTTTTCTTTCTTCCATATACATCTTGGTATGCAGTATATATAGATTTATTTATTTATTTTTATGATTATTATTTTTTTATATTTTTTTAATTTTTATCTATTTATTATTATTTTTGTTTATTTGTTTCATTACATATCCTCAACCTTAAGGTTGCCTGGCAGAAATAGCTTTTCAGCGATAAGGCCGCCTTTTTGTGACACCATTTTATTTTTATTTTCTTATCATTATTTTATATTTATTGTGTTTTGGTGCGCAATAAATAATATTTATTATTATTATTATCATTTATTTCATTTTAATCTTATTATTTACATTTATACATATAACATTTAAAAAAAAAACAACATTATAAATATAAATATAAAAAACAGTATCCCGCCGACGTGGGCCTTACGACCAGTCCGTCGGTGGTTAGGGCGACAGCGAAAGAAACCTCCTCACAATGCGTGCCGTACCCAAAACTGCTGCTCTTTGCATCCGACCCTTGATCCAGTTTTTTAGTGAGAGCCTCTTGAGATGATGATCGAGACTCTTCGCTATAAGACCATTGACGGAAACTACCATCGGGACAATTATTGTTGAGTCAACATCCCACATGTCGGTAATCTCGTGAGCTAAGTCCAAGTATTTTGACAGTTTGTCCTTCTCAGCTTTCACAAGATTAGCGTCACACGGGACACTGATATCAACAAGAAATGCCCGGCGCTCTAACCGATCTACCAGCACGATATCAGGCTTATTGGCTACAATAGTCCTGTCCGTTATGATAGATCGGTCCCAATAGAGCTTAGCATGACCATTTTCCAAAACTGGCTCCGGTGAGTACTTATAAAATGGCACTTCAAAAGGTACAAGACCGTATCGAAGAGCAAGTTCTTGGTGGATAATCTTGGCTACTTGGTTGTGCCTGTGCAAATACTCTCCATTGGCAAGACGACAACAACCGGAAATAACATGTCTGATGGATTCTCCTGATTGGTGGCACGCACGACATATGTCAACAGTGCCATCCTTTATTATGTATTTCCGATAGTTGTTCGTCTTGACAACTTCGTCAGCAATTGCACAAGCAAAACCTTCGGTTTCACCAAAGAGATCACCGAATCGTAGCCAAGCCACGGACGCCAGAAGGTCTACATCAGGCCCATAGAGTGCCTGGTGGAACCGTCCATGAAGCTCCTTACTCTTCCATATACTTATACGGTCGTCAGTGCTAAGTACTACCGGTTTATGCCAGTTATCTTTGGCTAAGGAGAGCGGTGTAAGACCATTATCTACTGCAACAATGTCTCGATGCATTCCACACTCAGCATGAAGGAAATATTCCCTAAGATTGCATACCTCACGGTTGTGTAAGTTTTTGGCATTAAGGAAGCCACGACCCCCACACTTCCGTGGAATATACAATCTCATCACTGATGAGCGCGGATGATGCATGCGATACATTGTCAATAGTTTTCGGGCCTTTCGGTCCAGGGCATCTAATTCAGTCTGAGTCCACCTTAATATGCCGAAAGTATACATCAGCACGGGCATTACCCAACTGTTGAATGCACGCACTTTGTTACCTCCTGACAAAAGACTTTTTAGAACTTTTGTCAAGCGGTTAAAGAAGCGTTCCTTCACTAGCTGTTTAATGTCCCCACTTAGTATGCCTAAGCATTCCGACATACCAAGGTATTTGTAGGTTTCGGTTTCAGAGAGAGATCTGAGGGACATTGTCTCCGAGAGTTGTAAATATTCGCTATTTACAACTCGGCCATTCTGCACATGTTCAACCGCACATTTATCTACACCAAACTCCATCCTAATGTCATTACTAAACGTTTGCGTAACGCTTAGTAATGATACCAGATCTGCTTTATTTGGTGCAAATAATTTGAGATCGTCCATGTACAAAAGATGTGAAATGATCTCACCCCCTCTACGAAAGCGAAATCCCAGTTGAATCCCTAAGCAACGTGCTTAAGGGGTTCAAAGCCAGGCAAAACCACAAAGGACTCAAGCTATCACCCTGGAAAATACCACGCTCAATCCTTACAGGTTCGGAAGTAAGAAGACTTCCTCCGCCCCCTGGGAGACAAAGGACCGTTGTCCATTGCCTCATACATGAATTAAGAAAAGCGCATAGATCTGTGTCAATCTTATACACTTCTAGTACTCGTCTTAACCATGTATGAGGCACCGAATCATAGGCCTTTTTATAAGCCTTTTTATGATGTAAGAAGCTTATAAATTGTTGGTAAGCACGTGATAGGTCGAAAGTTCTTTGGATCCGTGATACTACCAGACTTGTGGAGCAGAAAGGTGATTCCTGTTGTCATAAAAGATGGTAGGGATCCGGACACGATGGCTTCCTGGAATTGCCCAGCCAAACGTTCGTGTGAAGACCGCAGCCATTTGAGCCAAAAGTTATGTAATCCGTCCGGCCCAGGACTTTTCCAGTTATGGGTCGAACGGATCGCATCCCTGACATTGTCTGAGCTTATAAATATAGCCTCCATTGGCTGCAGGTGTTCACACGCGCGCTCAACAACACGCATCCAGCCACCATCGTTGTGATTAATAGGCACCGACCAAATATTTGTCCAAAATGTGAACATTTCTTCCATATTTGGTAACTGCCCATCAATCACATTCGTAGCAGATTCCTCCCAGCTTCTATAAACCTTTCTTTCGTCACTTTGGAATATGCGATTCTGCTTATACCTATTTACACGTTGTTTATAACGACGGATACGATTTGCCCACGCACAAACTTTCTGCTTCAGGTAGTCTATACGTTCTGTTACATAGGCCATGTAATCCTGAGGTCTAATGCCAGTACCGGCAAAGGCCTGTGTAACATAACGCATGACTCTCGGCCGGATGTTTCCCGATCTGAAGCAGATTAACTTGCCAATAATGACCCTAGCTGCGCTGATACGCCGTTCAATCCTCATCTGCCATGCGGGTGTGTCCTCAGTGGACCGCACCACCCTATCAGGCTCAGGAAATCTGACACGGGCGGAGCGGCACGCTGCAACAGCTGCACAATAAAGAATTGAATGGGTATCAGTGAGACTATTGCTAGAACGAAGATAAGAGTCTAGCATGCAGTCTAGAGCCATTACTAGCGACATATTACGTCTATGCGTGGAAAAACGCGGTAACCGTGGCCTGTCGCGGGCTGGTATGTCTTTAAATTCCAAAATCGCATCCCCCAAAGTCCTCCTTAATTGCTCATTATCTTGGGTACTTACGGTTGTAATCTCAACGCCCCCCACATCAGCATTTCCATCCACTAACCCTGCCACCGAAGGAGCGGACGATAACTGGGCTCGCAAATGGATGCTTTCGGTGGTGGATGCAGAGATTGTCACCTCGGAGCGAAGCCGGTCAAGTGCGGAGTCATCCAACGCACGATTACGTTGAATAAACCGCACCTGATCCGATAGTCGTTGGGCCGAAACAGTCAACTCTGGTTCAAGGACCTGAAACAAAGACAACAAACGGGTTCGCCACGCAGTGAGGTTAGTTCCACCCTCTGTCGCCCTATAGTACGCTCGCATGACATTTTCGTTTATATTTTGCGTCCATTTCATGCGGCGCACTGCACCACCGACGGCGGGGGCCGAACGCGGAGCGGATGCCCCAGTAGGCCCCAAGCGCGGCAGCGGTGGCCTCCCTCGGCGCGGCGCTGGTGCTCGGCGCGGCGCTGGAGGCGGCAGCTCGTCGTCACTGCTCGACACGACATTCTCAGGAGGAGTTGCGTACTCCTCCTCTGATGACGTGGAGCTGCTCGGTGCGACGGGCTGCGGTGGTTGGCGTGCGTTGACGTTTTTACTCCTGGTGATCATCAGATCATCGAGTGCCAATTGTCACAGATCACTTATTTATAACTTATTTTTGGTTGTTACTTTTGGTGACATTTTCGTTTGGTTTGGTTTTTTCCTTTTATTTTTCATATTGCATTACTGATTTATTTATTTTTAATATTGTAAAAATTTGATTTTTGTTATTAAATATTTTTACCAAAAATTGACAATTAAAAACGTGACTTATTATTATTACAATATTATTATTATTATTATTACAATATATTTTATTGACAACAGTGTAAACACTTAAACTACCAAAAAGGTTAGTTTATGTAAACTAGACTTTATCAATTCTTAGATATATTTTCAAATATAATGCTTATATTTTGGGCACTTTTATACCTTTTCAACTTTTTAACCAATGTCTCAGAAACAGGCAATAGAAGATCCTATTTTAAAAATAGTCAACTTATTTATTTCAATTAAACTTTTTTTTTAAATATATTATTTTTAATGTTTGATTTTAGACTTAGTGAATAAGATTAGCTCAATCAGTTTACTAAATAAAGTCCAAACAAAGATTGATTTACAATTTATTTTTAAACTTTTTTCTGAAAAGATGCCAATATCAAAATTAATGTTTGAACATATATATAAACAAATGTAGCCATGTTAAGCTTATTTAAATGTTAAAGCTATAGCATCTTTTCAATGTTTATCTTTACTGCAAAGTTAGAAACATTGGTTAGGATTTTCGAAAGAAACCTAATAGATGTCACCACCGTCCCGACAAAGACGATCACATATAGAATGCTTAATTCACCGAGTCGGACAGCGATACGGTAGCTCAGTTGGTAGAGCGACGGGACGGTTTCCCAGTAGTCACGGGTTCGAATCGTTGCCCGTATCGGTTTATTTTTCATTCTATATTTATATACATTTAAACAAGCTTAACATGGCTAGAAATGTTTATAGATATTTTCAAACATACATCTTCTATTAAAAAAAAATCTGAAGTTAAAACAAAAAATTAAAAAGATAAGAGTTTTTAGTAGAAATAATTGTGTGATATATATATTTATAAACAAAGTATATAAGATGACTCTACTTATTTAAAGGTTAAGTTACTTTTAGGAATGGAATATAAAAAATATAGAATATTGAAAAAACAAACTTTAATTCAATAACCAAGCTTTAGAGCGAAGAAATTTTTTCATATAAATCCATTACTACCAAAAGTTTATTACTACAAAAAACTTGCAGAAAACAGTATTTTAATGGTACATTTTTTATCGACACAAAAAAAATCAATTCATGAATTCAATGCATCATTGTAATAGTGAGATTGCTATCTGAACTTAAAAGTGAATTTGATTCTATTCATGAAATTGCACTTCAATAGCTGCAGTATCAGTTTTTGTATTGTGTTGAAAACTATGAAAGGATTTTGTAACGTCATTAAAGATAAATGGAGATGAGAAAGAGATGAATATTTAAATTTTCTATAAATTATAGTTACTAATAGTTTTAAAATGGCAGGAGTTATTTTTATATTTATGTAGAACTGGGTGGGGAAGGAAAATACCAAAATGTAATTCGTTTATTTTAGAACAAAATTTATGGCAGTAAATTTGGCTACATATTGTTTCTATTAACGCCCATAGCTCCTATATCGAGCCATATCATAAAACCTACTTATGATTACGAAATATTAAATGTACCTTCAATCGTACATTCACCAGGGAGTTAATTAAAATGCTTCGAATAAATCTCAAAACCAATTTTACAGACCCAGTTTCTGATTGGGTAAAATCTCTCGGGATTTTACAGATTATCAAACAGTGATGTATTTACCTAATGTTAATGTCTATGATTTAGAAAGGCTTTCATTGTAAAACTTAACCGTGATGCTCAATTTAGTTTTTATAATGTATTCGTATTTTAACAAACACAAAGTGAAAACGTCATATATCATTTATATAAATGTAAAGTGTTTAGTTTACAATATACTGGGTAGTGCAAAATGCACTACCCAGTATATTGTAAACCTTTGAGAAATATGAGAAAAAGAAAAAATCATGAAAAGTATATATTATAAAGTAACCAAAAGTATATATTATAAGTGCTCCCCTGGGCTGGGTGGTATCCATAAAGGATTTCCCAACGTAAAAAAAAAAAAAAAAAAAAGGATTTTAAAGGTAAAATATTTTATTAAATCGGTCCTGGAGTTTCAGAACCTATTCAATTCAAATAAACAAACAATCAAATCTTTCCTATGCTGATTATAAAATAAAGTCTATGTTCGTTCATTAACCACCCCGTTGGTCGAGTGGCGCCGTGACACGATAGCACAGAAGCCTAGCGTGTCAAAAACAAACTGACCACAGGACCAACGCCTTTGATGCAATGAAAAATAGATCAAACTCCTTTTCTAACCATACAACGAATAAAATCCAATAGTTGATCCAACGAATAAAATTACTCCAAAGAATACGAATATATCAAAATGGAATGGAAAGAAGCGTTGTAGGAGTGAAAAGAAAAGATAAAATTATCAATCAACAACTGGTACTGGCTTTAGCGTTATTTGTTTTTCTACTCGTGCTGTCTTTTGTCTTTGATGTAGTGTTCTATAGTTGTCTGTGGCTATTCCGAGTATTTTTTGCCTTTTACTTGAAAAACTTCCATTTATTGCTTGTAGTTTAGGCATCCAGGATTTCTTTTGGTTCAATTCCTTAAAAGCTCTTTTAATCCCACGATTTTTTCAATAAAATTTTTTATAGTCTTCTGCTGTTTATTTTTACTATCTTTCCTAAAATTCTAGTTAATCTTTTGCTTAATTCAGAGATTTTATAGCGAGTTTGTTTATTTTTTTGGTGTAAAAGTTCTTTCGTTCGTTCAAAAGTGTTCGTACTAATAAATGCGTAATCAGTAAACCTACGTTTATTGTATAAATATGTTACAATGTGAAAATCCAAATCTTTCAGTAAACAAACGTATCATTATATTAAATAAGTGTGTTGAACATTGTCTTCATTACTTTGGCAGCCATTGGAGTGTCGGGTGCTGTGTATTTACTTATATTATATTTATTTAAACAAGATTTAAAATGTTTAAATTAACTGGAGTGCCACTTCAAGTGCTTATATCGTCTTGTAGTGAGTTTTCGTGAATGTGAATGATATTATGATTATTAACTTTTAAATTATGCGTTTGTATATTTACAATTTTGGACTGAAGATTCTTATTAAAAATTAGAAATAGTGTCTTAATGATTTCTTTGATATTATATATAATATTTATAGATTTAATATATTTTAGTGTATATCGGGCAATTAGCGGTAGGTTTTACAATAACTTGGTCAGGACCAAACATACCAAAACTACAAGATTTAGAAAAATCACCTCTTCCTTATGTTTTATCCGAAACACAGGCATCTTTAGTTGCATCTTTAATATATGTAGGAGCATTACCAGGTATGTAAATTTGTGAATAAGTATTTTATCTAGTAATTGAAAACAAATGATTAAACACGAGAGGGGGGGGGCACTCTTTAATAAGGTATTTACACATTTTATGGCTTCTCCACCTTGGGAATAATATTTCTGTGGTTATATCAAAAATTACTAACCGTTACCGTCAGTTAGATCAAACTAATTGATTAGTTATTAAATTTTAATGTCAGTGAATTCATATTAAAGAAAATTTTATATCCCTTGAAATTGTTAGGTAATACTTATACAATGAAAGAGATCCAGTTTCTTTAATAACTGTTTTAGCTCCGTATTTAATGGGTTGGTTGTCAAATGTGAAAGGTCGTAAACCTAGTCTCTTGCTAGGTGGACTTTTTGGAGTTACAGGTATGTCACTATTCATTTTATATAGACACACTTTTAAAGACCCTTAATTGTTACGATCTTAACAATTAACAGTTTATATAAATGTATGTATGAATTTCTTTTAAAGTTTGCAATTTCCATAACTATCTCAAATTCCAAGGTTATGTGTTATTGGCTACATCTCGTAACCTGGCGATGCTTTACTTTGGAAGAATGATGACAGCGATGGGCAGCGGCAGCCTTGTTGTAATGAACCTGGTATACGTTGGAGAAATTGCGTTTGTATTATACATTTTCTGATGTATTTAAATACTAGAACTGAAATAAATATTTAATAATCATATTCAGGCCAAAAAACGAGCTAATCGCTTTAACTAATTCATTGAATATGATAAGTATACTATGTTAATAGCTTCACGTAATAAACTGTGTGCAGCAGTTCGTTGGTGGCATTAGGAAGGAATTTTAGTGTCGTCTAGAGATGTGTAATGCAGTACTTAGTCCCTCGTCGCCGTAATACGTTGTGTACACTTGGGTACACGTCCATGGACGATTTAAAATTGATTTCATGCCAAATTTGTCAGAATAAGACTAATTAATCGATTGTTTAACTGAATGAAGAGATTGTTTAAACTTAGTTTGTGTTTTTTTTTATTTCTGTGTGTTATAAAGATGCTTATCTTTCTATCTATCTTATTTTTAAAAATCCACAGGTCAACACAGATTAGAGGCATCTTACTCACAGTTCTTGGTATCTTTACTACTAGTGGAGGAATAATATTATTTTCTGTATCATCATCGTTTTCTTTTCATGAAACGATCTATGTCGGGTTGGCGTTGTTTATAATATTTACTTTGTGTTCATTAATGATACCAGAAACGCCAATTTATCACGTCTTAAAAGGTACTCTATATTTTATTATATGATGTAGACATTATATTCCACTGAATTATTATTTGTTTACTTTTATTGTTTTTTTAATTTAATTTATATTTAGAAATATATTTTTTTTAGTAATGATAGTAAAGTATAATTTGATGTTTTAGGTAACGATGATGCTCTTAAACAAATATTACAAGATTTGGGTAGAATGGAGGATGTAAATAAATTAGTTGAATCAAAAAATAAATACAGAACAATAAGCAGTAAAAAGGACTGGAGAGATTTATTTACAATACGGAGTAACAAGAAGGCACTATTCATAGTTCTGTCAGTTAATGTTTTTGAGCATTGTAGTGGTGTGATGTCCGTCCGATTTTTTTCTTCAACTATTTTTGAAACCGCTGGTTCCTCGATTGAAGGCAACATAGCCATGATAATTATATCATCTTTTCAATTATTAGGAAGTGGGCTAACTCCTATTTTTATTGAGAGAATCGGAAGAAAAACACTTTTGAGTATATCGTGTGCGATGTGTTCCTTGTCTATGGTAGGTATTATTGATACTTTGGAAGAAGTAGTTGTATTTTATGTTTTTCTCTTCGAACCGTACACAAAACATTTACGCAAAAGACTCAATCTTAATTATATTAATAATAAGATTTCGTGTCTGAAAGCTTACACGAATAAGTATAATTATTTATTGTTTGGGTAATAACGTTTATAGACGTTTCTAATCCGGAACAAGATGAGATAGTTATCTTTCATTTGTTTTTGACTAACTAGGTTTAGAAAGATAATATTTTTTTATTATACACCTTTATGAACGACATTTTAGACACATATAATAAACTAATAAACATGTTTTACTGCAATAAGGTCTTTAATTCTGTGCTTGGTTTCAGATTATTATGGGTTTATATTTTTATTTGGAAGATATTGGCAATCCTGTCATAGATAACATTAAATGGCTACCACTTGTTGTTCTTATAGTATTTTTCATTGCATACGATTCCGGTTAGTATAAATTAAGAAAAATTATATATTTTTTTTTATACACACACCTTTTATACAACGTTATTTATGTAAATTGTGACGTTAACGTTCACATTGGCAGTTAGCATTTTAAGTCTAATAATTTCATATTTATCAACGTTCTCCGTAGTATTTTAATATTTTGTAATAAATCTTATGTGGATGAACTTAAACATGCTGTGGTGGATTACATCGGATATTGAAATATATTTTATACACGTTTTGAAAATAAATATACGAGACGGTTTCCCAGTAGTCGCGGGTTCGAATCCCTGCCCGTATCGGTTTATTTTTCATTCTATATTTATATAAATTTATATAAATTTATTTTATACACGTTTACATTTTATTTTGTCTAATAGAAGTGTTCTTTTAGGGCTTGGTATAATCCCGAGTGTTCTAATCGGTGAGATGTTCACACCGAACACAAGGAGCAACGGTTCAGGCGTGGCGATATCAGTATCCTGGGTATCTGGTTTCTTGATAAACACAGCGTTTGTAGCGTTGGTAAATAAAGTTGGCGCATATTTTCCATTTTGGTTTTTTGCCGCCAACTGTGCCATAGCTTTTTTCTTTACTAGATTCATAATTCCCGAGACGAAAGGTAAAACTTTCCTGGAAATACAAGAGGATTTAGGAAAAAAATAGTTTTTCTTATGTTCATATAAGGATACATTGATGAAAAAATGTCTATGTATTATTATGTCTATCTTTTATGGACTATGTCCTAGAAGGGAATAAAGGCTTCTCTTAATATCTAAAATAAAAACAGTTTTTATTTGAAAAAAATTAAGTTACAAAAACCATTCGTCACACAGGACCTCAAGGGTATTGCTACTGCTTCTCACTTTTTTCATTACTGAACTCCCAACTTCTATTTGAGATGTGTCTCGTTTAGTTATAGTCTTGTAATATTCAAATTGTGACGATAGTAAAAGATTTTATTTTTTTAAAAGAAATTGATGAAGGTTAGGTTAGGTTATATTTTTTTTTATCGCGGTGAGTGCAAAAGCGATCCCGTGGTGTCCCATTATGACGGCGGCGGCAACCGTCAGGTTTAGTGAGTAGGAGTCTCACATAACCACCTCCATCATCCCCTCGATGGAGGTGTATATCCATGAGGATTCCTGACTTTTAAAATAAAAAGAAAAAAGAGTTTAGTTTTCATTTCAAAATTATTTTTTTAAATTATCCTCTACGGTTATTCGACAAGTTGTGTAGTTTTTTGATGAATTATTTAAAATACAGTTGTTTTTCGACTTCATAAGACTCAATATGTACTACTTATTAGATTTATATTTATTGTAATTATATCTTAAAAGCCAAACATGGATTTTTGCAACTTTATTTACATTTCATAGTTTGAGAAGTCAAAATAAGTCCTATATCTATCTGGTTGGGTGGAGTTAAATTTACCTTATTTACCTTATGACACTTGGCACAATATAATATGTCACAAACTAAAGTGGATGTCTCAAAGAGATAGCATGGAATTATGGCTACTCATATACATATCTTATAATTAATTGTATGAAATAAATATAAAATAACTTACAGCGCCAAATCGCTCTTTGCGCTTTAATCCAAATTCGTCTGACTAGTTTTGAATTCTAGCTAGTTTCAAGCATGATCAAACCGCGACATGAGCTGGCCCCATTGATGTTAAGGTCATATTCTTCCCATTGCAATTTTTCTCCTGTCCTTTCCAGCTTGACTTGGGCCGTACTCTTTGAGTAGATATTCTTGAGTATTCGGATATATATGGCCTTAACTCCTTGAAGTTCTAATGCCCTTCAGATGCTGTAGTGGTCCAATGAATCGAATGCTTTGTTAAAATCCACAAATCCTAAATAATATACTTTGTTGTACTCCTTGAACTTTTGCAGCACCTGCCTAACGACGTAAATGTGGTCAAACGTTGAAAACTTACTGCGGAAACCAACCTGTTTTTGGGTTGGTTTTGATCGAACGTGGTAGCAATTCATGATAGTATAATCTTCGAGAATATTTTATATATATTAGACATTAATCTTATCGGTCTCTAGTTTCTGATATTACCTTTATCTCCTTTTTGATATATCAATACTATTGTTGAATTCGTCCAATCCTTAGGAATTACTTCAGTTGCTAAGATGTCGTTGAATAGATCGGTTAGGCTAGGAGCGAACATCGGGATTGTATGTTTTATTATCTCATTAGATATTTGGTCTGGGCCTGGCGGTTTGTCTAGCTTTTGGGAGTTAATGGTTTCTATGGTTTCCAGTTGCAGTATTACTGCATCTCATGCCAAAAGAAATAGATAGAAGAATATCAAACAGCTGGAAATGGTTTTGGTCCCTGAGCGAGATTATGAAGGATAAAGATATGCCTATGGGAGATAAAAGGAAAATATATAACACTTGCATTCTTCCATGCTTATCATGCGGCTGTCAAACATGGGCACTAACCAAAAAACTACTCCAAAGGATACAAATATGTCAAAATAGAATGGAAAGAAGCGTTGAAGGAATGAAAAGAAAAGATAAAATTAAAAAATATAAAGAGCGTAACGAAATTCAAAAACATACTCACTGTATGCAAACGCCTTAAATGGAGATGGACAGGACACATACTAAGAGAAGAGAAAGGAAAGTGGACGAGATTAATAACGGAATGGTATCCGCGTGATAGTAAAAGGAGCAAAGGTAGACAGACTAAATGTTGGGAAGACGACATAAAAGAGTCAGCTGGTCCAGAATGGATACGAATTGCAACGGACAGGACAGAATGGAAAGCTTTAGAGGGGGCCTTTGTCGGAGGACAAGCTGAAAAAAAAACCGATTAACAATGAAAATATTAATAATTAAAAAAAACAATATAACAATACTACAAAGAAACAAAAAAAATATTGAAATACACTTAAGAGAAAATTGTTACTCATAGATAAGGTATAGCAATAAAGACTTATTTTACTTTTATTTATTTATTAATCATGCAAATGAATATACATAAAAAAAGGTAATAAAATAAACTTTAGAAAAATGTTATAACAAAATGTTATGTTCGACGTTTTCCTTAGCACTACAAAAATTAACATGAGAGCGTTTCTATACACGAAACATCTAACATTTTCAATGTAAAACAATTCTGTTCTGGCCGTGTTTTAGAAATCTCATAATACGTTATTTCGGTCTAGATCTGAAAAATAAAGTTATCTTCATAGTTCTGTATATAATGGAATAGTAAAACGTTGCATAATGTACGTAAAATGATGTTAAATGGTGCAAATAATATGCCAGAACTGTATTATTAGTAACCAGATCTAAGAAATGTAGTCACATTTCATACAAATTAATTAAATGTCTTACAATTTACACTATATCTCTCTTTTTCTCTTAGTAGTTGGAATACATCTTGCTTGTATACAGACTACCTTAAACATCTATTTGATTTTAAAGCATATCTGAGTTATGAATTAGTTTTGAAATAGATCACAGTATTTTGTTCCTTTTTTCCTTATTATTTCTAATCGAGTTTCAGATCTATTAAAACTTTATCATTCGTAGATATATTACTATTTTAGTATATACATCTTATAAAAAACTTTCATAGATTTTCAAATTAATATTCCAAAATAATCGTTTAAAAATATTACTTGGTTAATTTCAAATCGTGTTTTCTATATACATCAGGTGCCTACAGTTTCAGGAATAATATGATAGGTGTTTCGCATTAACATGCCTTAGCACTTTAGAAACATATGTTCGAACATTATTAATAGAATAAAACATTTCAAGAATCTTAACAATATTACTTTAGTACTTTATCAAGCACCCATTAAGAAATTTCGGTGATTCTTCTAATTTCTTACTGAAATTTAAGAAACAAGGTATTAAAATTGTTTTTTTTTGTTTCTATTTTTTTAAATTTACAATCCTTTAAGGTCTTGTATGGTTTGAGAGTCCCGTAAAACTACTAGCGGTGTGCTTAGTTATTCCAGCATTTTTTTGATATTCCAGTATTTTCAGTATTGACTTTGATAATTAATGATTAAGTACATTTGAACAAATATAATGTATAATGTCATAGCGTCCAAAAATAAAAATAATCATCGCTTTAAGATAGACCTAAATATATTTTCTAATATCTTTGCATTTACGTATAGATAACGGCAAGAACAAGAACATTAATTTAAATAATTATTTAACAAAAGCTTCATCATCAAACGATCCTTTGTTTTAATGGCCTGGATAGGCCTACAATATGAGCTTCACTATATATCTGTTTTTAGTGGAAGTAGAACAGATTAAAGTAATAGCATCATTTAAAGCATTTTAAGTGTTTTCGGGCCGATTGAGAAACTTTATGAGGATTATAAAAAATAAGATGATATATAGAAATTACTTAAATTTAAAATAAGAGTAGTAGATAATCAATATTTACAGATTACATTTTGAATGTTAATTTCATTGTAGGTTTTCTTCGTGTTTAAACGAGGTTAAAAAAAGATTGTTTATATTTATTATCATATTTATTTTATATTTAATTTCTATATTTGAATCTTTTTTATTTTTAATTCTTGAATTCTCACTTCTTTTTGTCACCGTGATCCAGGGGACTTTTATGTTGTTCTCACATATTTCTTAAGTATAATAAAAACCTTATATAAAAGCTAATACAAGTATTTTAATTTATCATTTTAGGTATTAATTCTACCATATTCATACTCTATCACTAATAGTCGTTCTTAATATTCTGAAGTTATTAAACGAAATGAAGTTTTATAAAATCTCGGTTAATGTAATCAAGATTCTATTATATATGCGTTCTTGAACTTCGAAGTGACATTCGATAAATTTTGTATTTTACGGTACTACGTACGTACTATCCAAATACAGACATATTTTACTAGCAAATTATATATAACGTTTCATATCATATTAAACTGATTCATATTTAGACGACAGGCCATTCGGTTTTAAGAAGAATCGTGGTGATGACTGGTGAGTTCAAAAATATGATATTCCTATTTGATCTTCAATTTAAATATATTTTGATAATACCATTTCAATTAAAACACTTTTAAATACTTATACTATATTATTTATGTAAGGCGTAGCAAAAAAATCACATCACGATGTCTTATTTGACGCCGATTGTAGCAACCAACTTTATCTCAATAAAAATTTTGCGTACTGCTGAATTCAATAGATTCACGTTCTTTACGCGCTACTTAAAACTTTTCCTAGCTAATAAGAATACTTTGCCAAAATGTATGTAATGAACTGTTTGCGAACCTAAAAACTTTTTTGTTATCGGTGAGTCATTGTTGTGCAAGTTTTTAATACTTCGTAAAGTTGAGTAATATTTATATTGACACTTTGACATTTTGGCGAGGTCCTCCTACACAGTTAACACAATCACAAGAAATTTTGTGTATACTCTTCTCTTATCTCTCTCTCTCTTTCTCTCTCTCTCTCACTCCTATATCTCTTATATCTCTTATATCTCTTATGTATCTTGTGTATACTCTTCTTCTGTGGCGTTTTTCAATAAATCAATCATAATAATGTTATTGTACATCACGTTACAGTTAAAAATACATAGAATACAATATAACAGTATATAACGGTTTAAGACTTTTCTTGCTGATAACCTTATTCGAATAAGGAACTAAAATATCGTTAAAAAAAATCGTGCGAGGTACATATTATTTTTATTAAATAAATTATTTATAGTATATAATATACTTACACAAAATATAGTATTTTAAACCGTTTCCTTGTGTAACCTTTAAAGTTATTTGGTGTGTGAAAGAAATCTAATCCATCTTTATGTTATTCATACTGACGACGTATACTCATATATCCTTTTCTAAAAGTCACCTTGTTGATGTATGGTAGTTTCTGTATACAGTAGAATTTTACGTTTATCCATTTACTGATCTTAGTCTTGCACGCCACTTTTATCCGGTGCTTCCTAATATCTTTTTGACGTGTTTGAGTTTGTTACTTACGGATGTCGGTTCACATAGTTGTTGTGCTCTTTCAGTAGTGTACGAGGCGAGGCTAGGTGGGTGGTATTATTACTAGGCATGTATTTAATGGTAATTTTGCTTAGATTGTACCATCACGTTTAAGAACGATCACCTATAGTCAATTTAATTTGAAACGGGTATCTTCTTATATGTATATAGCCTCTAGGCAATAAACTAAGTTTTGAAGCTGATCTTCTGTCCACCCAAGATTTTATATTTTATATAAATATGTGAACAACAAGGATTACAAACAAAAACAATGCATCTCTTTTGTTTACGGACTGTGCAAATTCGACTATGAATCAGAATTTCAAAACCTCTTAAAGTAGTGTACTATCTGCTTTGTAAATAAAAATATATTGTTGTTTATTTTAATACGAGTTACAATAGATAAATAATTATTATTCTTTTTTATGTTGTATTTTTCATTTTATCAAACCTTATCAATCTCTCTCAACTCTTTATTGACAAAAGGTAACTGATAGAAATCTTATAAAGAATTGTACATTATTGTACACTTCTATTTTCTATAGTAAATTAAAAGCATGCAAGTAAATAATTAAGAAAGATTATTAACCAAAATATTGGATTAAAATTCTATCTGGCTTAACTAGTAAAGTTCAAACCAAACAACAAAGGGACTTTCAATACACCCTTTTTGTGTCCTTACGTCATCGAATTTTATTTATTCGATACATTAAATATAGGACAGAAAGAAAAATCTATAGAAGCCATAATACACGGTCCCGATTGTCAGCGCACATTGTCACTACCCTGTTGTCTATGATAAATTACCTGCAGGTCAGATGAGTTTTATAAAGGTGCAGCAATAAGTCTCAACACAAATTTCGCCAAGTTGTGGTTTCTGACAGCGGCGATGATTTTCACAGATCTTCGGTTTCACCCTCATAAGAGTGTTATTTCATTTAATACTGAACCAGTGAGCTTCAATTATTCTAGCATATCAGCACAATTTGGAAACAAAATATTAGATTTTTTAATATTCGTATTCCAAAATAAAGTGTTTTTCAAAGTGATTATGAAAGTATTTATAACTTCAAGATCTTACGTGATTTTAAGTTCAATTACCTGTAGATTTAAAAAGAGATGACTGTCATCTATACTAATATTATAAAGAGGAAAGGTTTGATTATTTTTTTGTTTGTTTGAATTGAATAGGCTCCGAAACTACTGGACCGATTTCAAAAATTCTTTCACCGTTGACAAGCTACACTATTCCCGAGTGACATAGGCTATGTTTCATTTACAAAAAAAAAATAGGGATGATTACTAAAACTTGAATATTCTAACGCAAGGTGTAAAAAAATAAACAAAAACTGCGTGCGCTACGAAAACGGTGAAAGTTACGCAAAAATGATGTTCTATGAAATTGTTCCTCTTTAAAAGTTCCACAGATTACACGAAAAGCGACCTACACGCGGGCGGAGCCGCTGGCAACAGCTAGTTAATGATAAAGTGGTGTACGAGCGTTAATTAAAAATTATAAGACCTCGAAATCACAAAATAATCTCAACAAATTATTTCTTGTATTACATTTGTTAGATTATTATTTGTCATAGGCTTATGAAAAATACTAATGTAATCCTACATAAGTTAATAAAGATATGTAGTAAAAGGGATTACCTATCATTATAGTACCTACCTACAACTAAACAGGTAGGTTGATAATTAAATTTAATAATATGAAATGATGATGGTAATAAGTAAGAGATATGATTTAAAAACAAGCCTTATAATATCTTATAACATTCAAGTAAAACCATTATTATGTTTTCCAAATAATTACGATCTTACCAACTTCAACTTTCTTCTATTTTTTTTTTTGCAATGCATATTTGTTTCCTAATGAAGGCCTTACGCAAGAAGAACTGAATGTATTTGGAAGTTTCTTTGCTGTAGATGCATTTTATTGCACCAGTAATATTTTTGCGACTTTTCATTTCTGAAAATATCAGTTAAAACAACTAAGAATATTTAACCTAGTTCAGTCAACACGACTTAGTTAAGATAAACACAATAATTTTTGGGGTCCTAATCACGTTATAATGAAGAACGAAATTTCAAAATTACCCAATTGTAACTTGACTTAACTATACTTGTTTACAAGTTATAATTCTTGTCTTACTTTAGTAATTAATTAGACCTTACATAAATTCCTTTGCACGAAAACAGCTAAACTATTGTAATAACGAAACAAACGACCGAACAATCGACTCGCTATTTACCTGTTCTAGAATTAGTTTGTGTTACGTTCGCTACTTTTAATGGTTTACTTGAGACGTCTATATATTTCTAAAATTGATTAAAAATGGTAATCTATTCCTACCCTTTTTTTTTTTTTATTGTTGGAAAAATGCGTTACGCATCATCCCTGCGGCCAGGAAGGTGATGACCGAGGGGGTATGTGGGACTACCCGGCAGCATAGAGGACGCTGCCATTTTTAAGGCTACCCACTAAAAAACCAACGGTTGACCTCATCGCCTTAGTGGGGCGCCACGGGATCGCTTTCGCACTCACCGTGACGCCCCGGCGGAACCCCCTGCGAGGCGCCCCGATCAACTTAGGGACACCCTCACCTCGTAGGCCTATAGCGGGCGGGAGAGGTCACCCCCCTCTCCCGTCCAGGCACTACAGCTGGGGAAGGAGGCTGCGGGCGTAATCCCGCCTCCTTCGACCCAGCCTACCCCTGCGGAGCGGTTCAGAGGTGGCTGCCTCTCTGTCCCGCTCCGCGGCCTCCTTCGCGGCAATGACTTGCTCGCAGAAGGAGGCCATAGCGACCCAGGACCTCTCGTCGTCGAGCATCGCGGAAACAACGCTCGGCAACGAGAGGTCGCTGCCAACCACGGCCGTCAGCTCAGTACGCTGACGGTCCCAGGCTGCGCACTCCGCCAAGGTGTGACGAGCCGTGTCCACGGGCTCGTCACAGTGGTGGCAGGAGGGGGCCGCCTCTCTGCGTGCGATCTTGTGCAGGTACTCACCGAAGCACCCATGCCCCGTGAGCACCTGCACAAGACGGAACGTTAGAGTCCCGTGCCGCCGGCCGATCCAACGATCGAGATGGGGGGAAATAGCCCCCACCGTCGCAAGACCGGCCGACGGGGACTCTAAGTCCCTACTCCACTGTCGGATCAGGGCTCGGTGAGCTAGAGCCCTGATCCGATCCGCCTCGAGCTTAACCCGCCCGACCCGGGCTTCTACCCGGTGCCAATACACTCCGGCGAGGACCCGCGCCTGTAGCTCCCAGGGCGGATCGCTCGCCAGGAGTGTGGCCGCAGTGTATGACACCGTACGGTACCCCCTGATCACCCTCACCGCTAGGACCCTTTGCGTGCGACGCAAAAGGGCCCTGGAATCAAGGCGACTGCAGTGGAGAGTAACTTCGGGGCCAGCAGAGAGAAATGGGCCCCGAAGTTCCATCTACCGTCCAGGGTGAGGCCCAGATACTTCATATGGGCCTTCACCGCCACCCGCCCACCCTGGACGGAGATGTACGCCCGACGAGGGGGACCCCGGCCAGGGCCGTGGAACAGGATGGCCTCCGTCTTGGAAACGGACACCTCCAGTCGCAACAGCCCTATGCGGCCCGCTACCAACGTAGCGCCGACCGTGGCAAGACGGGCTGCCTCCGCAAAGCTCCCTCCGCGCGCCGTGACGAGGGTATCATCTGCGTAACACAGCACCCTCGTCCGGGGGAGGAGCGGACAGCGAAGCAGCCAGTCGTAGCCCAGGTTCCACAAGACCGGTCCCAATACGGACCCTTGTGGAACCCCTCGGCTTACACCACGTCGGTAGACCCGCCGGTCGCCGCACTCCCACAGGACCTCTCTATCCTGCAGGTACGCCCCCAACAGCCTGTGGAGATAGGGAGGCACTCCATGGAACCGGAGCGCCTCAACCAAAGTCTCGAACGGCAGGCTGTTGAAGGCGTTGGCAACGTCCAGCGAAACCGCCAGGACGACATCCCCCTCGGAAACAGCCTCTTCGGTCAGGTCTCTCAGAGCCCTCAGTGCGTCGATCGTTAAACGACCCGCCCTGAAGCCGAACTGGGCGTCTGAGAGACCTGGGCCGACCTCCTGAAGGTGCTGGACGAGACGGGCAGAGAGGACTCTCTCGAAGAGCTTGCCCATCTCGTCCAGCAGCACGATCGGCCTGTATGCGGAAAGGGAATCGGCAGAACGACCCTCCCTCCGCAACAGGCACAACCTGCCCTCCTTCCAGGCCTTCGGGAACTGTCCAGTGCGCAAACACAGGTTGAACAGTTCCCGAAGCCTGCCTCCCAGGTATTCCAGGGCGATGACCAGAACCCGCCCTGGAATACCGTCCGGCCCCGGCGCAGTGTTGCGGGCTCGCAGGCGACTCAGCGCGACCTCCAGCTCGGCTTCCGTGATGACTGGGACAGAACCAGCTCCCCCCCTTTGAGAGGGGGGAGCCATCACAGGAGGAGAGTGGCCGGTGGAATCCGGGAATCCGGGGCGGTCTCCATCATCGGTCATCCGAAATCTCCATGACCGGGGCGGTCGCGGCGCGGATTTTATTCCGCGCAACGCGATACGGTCGCCCCCATGGGTCCCTATCGAGACCGGCCAGGATTTCCTCCCGAGCTAGGTCCTTCGCCTTCCGAATCGCGAGCTGCAGGATCGACTTCGCTTGGCGATACTGACCCTGCAGCTGGGCCTCCATCTCCGGGTCCGAGCCGCGTCTGCGGCGATACCGGAGGAAGGCCCTACGAGCCCTGCAACAGGCCGCCCGAAGTTCGGCTATTTCGGGCGACCACCAGTAGACACCTCTGCGCCGGGGCCGGAGCCCCGCCCTCGGCATGGCCGCATCGCAGACCCTCGATAGGGCCCCGCGCATGCGGCCAGCCAACCCCTCGACGTCGGTTTCTTCGCTGGGGGGATCGGGAAAGGCCCAGCCCTGGACGATGGCTGCCTCGACCGCCATTTCCCGATCCAGCCGCTGGACTGCCCAGCGAGGAAACCGACATCCCGCCCGCGGTGGCCCGGCCAGATCCGGTCGGGAGGCGGAGATCTCAAATCGGACGTATAAATGGTCCGATAGAGTCTCCACCTCCGTCTCGACTCTCCAGTCGTCGACCATGCGCGCGACAGCTGGGGTGGCGAACGAAACGTCCACCACGGAACTCCCTTGCTGCCGCACGCAGGTCGGTTCGGTCCCTCTGTTAAGGAGGGACAGACCGGAGAGGAGTGACCAGACCTGGACAGCCCTACCCCTAGCGTCCGTGGCGTGGTTCCCCCGGGCCTCGGATTTGGCGTTCAGGTCGCCGAGGAAGATGACCTTCCCCGACGCCTGTCTGCGAATCGCAGCACTGGCGGAGTCGAGAAAATCCTCGAACTCCGCCAGGCTACGATTGGGGGAGAAGTACGCGCCTACGACGACGTACTCCCCCCACCGCGCCACTACCAAACCCGGGCCAGTCTCCAGAGTGGAGAAAGGGGGACCGGGACCAGGTCCCACAACCACCGCCACGAAGCCGTTTATGTCCCCCGACCAACTGGAATTAGGGGGGACATAGTAGGGCTCGCAGGCCACCGCAATGTCAATGTTCCACTCCGCCAAGGCCTGGACAAAAAGGTCTTGGGCCCTGGCGCAGTGGTTTAAATTCGCCTGAAGGAAGCCATGTCGCCGTCTGGTCATTGCGACATGGCTTCCACAGGCGGTTTCCCGCCACCACCGCCTCTAGGAGTAGGAGGGGAAGCGACTTTCCCCCTCCTTCGTGGAGCTCGGCACGCTCCGCTACCGAGCTCGTGGCCTGCTTGAAGTCCCAGGTCTGCGCAGAGAGCGCACCTTAGGACCCCGGTGCAGCCTGCACGGGAGTGACCCGCTAGGCCGCACCGGTAGCAGACCGTGCTCCTATCCACTCCGGAGGGTCAAACCGCACGCGTGTGTCCGGGCTCAAGGCACCCGAAGCACCGCATGGGCCGTTCCTCCAGTAGCTCCACTCTGGCCGAACTCCAACCAACCAGTAGCCGCCCCACTTCAAGCAACGTTTTTGCCACACCTACAGGACACCGGGCAAAGGCAACGCCCGTGTGTCCGTTGCCCCAGCGAATCTCCCCAACGTGGAGGGAGACTCCGGAGCACTTGGTGGTGCGGCAAATAGCCTCCGCCACCTTCTCGCGAGTGGCAGAGTCGTCTAGGCCCTTGATCTTGAGACCAACCCGTTTAACGGGTTGGACGACTTCTCCCACTCCCTCCAAAGTTTTGCGGAGGCAAGCCGCGAGCTTCTCCGCCTTATCTGGGGCCGCCTTGGGGAGCTCTAAAAGTCTCGCGCCCGTGGCCGACCTCCGGATCCTCAGCCCGCCCTCGAGCCCGATCTCGCCGAGATCAATTTTCTCGGCGGCGCGCTCGAGGACCTGAGCATAAGTGACCCCTTTGGCCGCGGCCTCGGTCTGCAGCGTGATAATTACCGCTGGGGACCGAGACGGCGGCAATTTGGACTGGGATCGCGTTTTCCCCGCCTGATTACTCGCCGCATTTTTGGCCTTTGCCGCCTTCTTCCGCTTTCGTCGACGTGGCTTGGACGAGGGTTGCTCTGCCATGGATTTGGCCGCAGACACCGGTACAGGAGCTTGAGTCGTCCTGCGGGCAGCGGCTTTACGAGCCGGAGCCGGAGCCGGAGACGGAGCCAGGTTACGGGCGGCACGGGGGGCACTTTTCTTACCCCCCCGTACTACCGTGGACCAGACCTCAAGCGGCGCAGCTTGAGCAGGAACAATAGGCGGGGACCTTGGCACCAGAACTGGTGATCCTGTTCGGCTGCAGCCGCAGACCGACGGACGCGATGCGGAAGCAGCGACAGCGGCTGCAGCCCTCTCCCTCCTTCTGTCTGCGGCCAAGGGAGGTCTGTAGCTGCGCTCTGGGAGGAGGCGCTCCTCAATCCCCCTGAAGCGGGCGTTAATAATTTCGCCCACAGAGGAGATGATGGAGCGCTTGAACTCCTCCACCGCTTCTGCCTCAGAAGGAGGCACCACAGGAGCCACCACCTTGGCCGCAGAAGCCCTCATCTCGGAGAACTCTCGGCGATGAGCCTTGAGCTCCGACCTGAGGGCGGCTACCTCTTTTTGGAGGCGGGCGTTATCTGCACGTATGCGGCGCGACTCGTCGGGCTCCGTACGGCTGGCCAAGGCCTGCACCACTTCTAGCATTTTACTGGAAGCGTCACGCAAGGCCTTGACCATTGTACCTTTGAGGTGGCCTGACTTCCGGCTCACCTCCACGATTGCACCAGCGAGCTGATCCGCCGTGGCCCGTAACTCCAGGGTTGTCATGGTGGCCGGATCCGGCGCAGGAGTAACCTCCGAGAGAAGATTCTCTTCGGAACCCGGCATGCTCCTGGATGGACCCTTCCTCCTTCCGAACGCCTGCGCTTCGAGCTTACGCTCAAATTCCGCCTCCTCTGCCTCAAGGTTGAGGGCACGAAGGGAAGCCTTCGCCCGAGCGAGTCCGCTTCCTCCTCGCGTCTTGGTGCAGGGACGTCCGCGACGAGCGGTGTTGCACTTAGCTGCAACAACGCTGTCGCTTTCGGACTTGTCACCTGTGTTCGGAGAGACCTCAGAGATAGGCCTCTTCCTGCCAATGCCATCATTGGTGCTCTCAACCAGCGTATCCTCCTCGAAATAAAGTCGGTATCCGTGTGAACTGCCTGGGTCGTATGCAGAGGATCCGGCCATCGGGGCCGAATCCTCCGCGTCTAAATCTTTTATTTCCGAAACATTTAGCAAATCGTGGTCCATATTTAAAGCCGGGTCGTTGTCGTGGCACGTCGCCGTGCCACGCTTCGCACTTCTTTTAGTTGGACAGGTCGGTGCGGGCGCGACCTGCGCAGGGACTTCTGCTCCAAGATGATTTGTGCCCCCCCCCGTAGTACGAGGGGCAGACGGCATCCGAGGATGCCGTGAGGGATTGCACGGCTGAGCCGACACCCTCCCGGGGACCATATTGCAAATCATCTGAGTCCATAGTTTTCCTTTAAGGGGTGAGGTCCCCATAGAACACGAAACATAAAAACACAAACACACATAAAACGAAACATAACAAAAACGACGAAGACTAAACGGGACAAAACGAACACAAGACACAAACTCCCCTCCTGTCGGTTATGGACCGGGCACTGACACCCCCATGACCGACCCCCAGGGTGATTTTTTATAGAGGTTTTCTTCCTCGCAGCCAGACGAACAGAACAGGATCCGTCCGTCCAGCTCTCGTTCCCGCTCAGTGCGGGCTTGCGAGTTTGTGTGGCCGTGCAATGCTCGCCTCGAAAGGCAAGCAGCCACACATGCTAGTAGCTGTCCGCGCCGGCCGAAGCCGGTGCCCCCCATATCTGGGGGGACCTCCCCTATCCGCAACCCGGGGGACGCGCCAGATGGCGGCACTAGCGACCGCACACTGGAATCTATTCCTACCCTGGTAGCGACTTTATTTTATTCATTAAGTTTTAAATAGACACCTGTTTTCTATAATAATTTTATTAGAGGGTATTAGAGTTGTTTTTGATTCTAGAAATATTTTTTTACAATAATATTCCGGTAAGTTTTACTGAATTCATGTTCTTATTAAATGTAGTGATATTCAGTTTTTTGATTCCGTATAAGAAGCTATAATATACAGAAATATACACTAGGTATTACTTAAATGTAATTTTTACTTATATTGGATAATTTTTTTTAGTAATACATTTCATTAAAATGTGAAAGAAAAGAGACAAGATAAAAATAAAGGCTGTATGGATTCGTTGTTGAGCTTATTTTTCGTATTTTTTTTTTAATAATAATAAGAACGTGTTTTTGTGTGATATTATTATTATTATTATTATTACATATATTAATAACACAACATGATAATACATTTACATTATCATAACATAATAATTGGTACATTCATAGGAATGGAAGCATTTAATATTACAAATAGTATTATAATAATTGTTTATTATACATGTAAGTATTATAAACACAATGTAAAGCGTACTCGTAAATCTGGCAAATAAACATTATTCTTATTCATTATAATTTTATCATATCTTAAGCTTATATATATTTGTTACTAAATATTATTAAGATATGTCAGTAGAATTATTATCGCAGAATAATATTATTATTCAAAACAAATTTAATAAACATATAAATAATTTCAAGACACGTTGTATATAATTCAGTGCAAGACATGTTGTATATAATTATTTTTTTAAACATTATTCTAAATATCATAAAACAAATATATGACGACTGGCTTTTAAGAGGATAATAAAAAAAAATAAAGCAATGTCAACAGTAGCAATGTCAATAGTAGACTCAATCAGTCATCAATCATTATAGTCAGGTTAGTGGTTGACAAAACATATTGGATAATTATTATTTTTATGATATCGTTGCCAAAAACCTACAATAAATTCAAATATCTTTAACTTAGATACTTGTTTTTGAAATTTAATCTATGTCATGTTCATGCTTTATTGAGATCAATTAGAGAGAAGTGGCTGAGTAACTGGACTGAACTGGAGAGAAGTGGCTGAGTAACGGGAGAGGTCACAGGTTAAAGTCATGCTCATGTCATATTTTTTTATTTTAGATGTAATAAAAAACAAACTAAATTTGTTAATGATCAATTTTAAACATTATGATGATTGTGCTCTTGGGATTTTTGGACGAAGATAAAAGTTCGTGATAATAGTTTGAGTTGGAGTTTTAAATAGATTATGTATCTGATGTATATTTAATTTTTTTAATAGGTAACAAAACTTTTAGCCCTATCTATTTTCTTAATTTATTCTGCATGTGTCTTGAGTTTTTTGTTTGTGTTATTATTTATTTAGTATTTTTAATATATTTAATGTAATATTCAGCTCATGAATCATTAAAGAACACCCTGCATTTATCGCTATTTATAAAATAATTATAGTATTTCTTTACCCACTTGAACTTAATTAGTTAAAACTAATTCGTACAATACTTAATTAATTCGTGACGAAACCAGCTCATGTCGCGGTTTCACCATGCTTGAAACTAGATGGAATTAAACTAACTAGTCAGACGAATTTGGATTTAAGCGCGAAGAGCGATTTGGCGCTGTAAGTTATTTTATATTTATTTAATACAATTAAACATAAGATATGAATAAGAGTAGCCATAATTCCATGTTATCTCTTTGGGACATCCGCTTTAGCTTGTGATATATAATATTGTGCCAAGTGTCATAAGGTAAATATGGTAAATTTAACTCCACCCAACCAGATATATATAGGACATATTTTGACTTCTCAAACTATGAATTGTAAATGAAGTTGCAAAAATCCATGTTTTGCTTTTAAGATATAATTACAATAAATATAAATTTAATAAGTAATACATATTGAGTCTTATGAAGTCGAAAAACAACTGTATTTTAAATAATTCATCAAAAAACTACACAACTTGTCGAATAACCGTAGAAGATAATTAAAAAAAATAATTTTGAAATGAAAACTAAACTCTTTTTTCTTTTTATTTTAAAAGTCAGGAATTCTCATGGATACACACCTCCATCCAGGGGATGATGGAGGTGGTTATGTGAGACTCCTACTCACTAAACCTGACGGTTGCCCCCACCGTCATAATGGGACACCACGGGATCGCTTTTGCACTCACCGCGATAAAAAAATATATAGAACCTAACCTAACCTTCATCAATTTCTTTTAAAAAAATAAAATCTTTTACTATCGTCACAATTTGAATATTACAAGACTATAACTAAACGAGACACATCTTAAATAGAAGTTGGGAGTTCAGTAATCAAAAAAGTGAGAAACAGTAGCAATACCCTTGAGCTCCTGTGTGACGAATGGTTTTTGTAACTGCAAGATTTTCAAATAAAACCTGTTTTTATTTTAGATATTAAGAGAAACCTTTATTCCTTTCTAGGTCATAGTCCATAAAATAAACAATTATTGCTTCTACATTTAATAAATAATACATAGACATTTTTTCATAAATGTATTTGACCATAAGAAAAACTATTTTTTTCCTAAATCCTCTTGTATTTCCAGGAAAGTTCTACCTTTCGTCTCGGGAATTATGAATCTAGTAAAGAAAAAAGCTATGGCACAGTTGGCGGCAAAAAACCAAAATGGAACATATGCGCCAACTTTGTTTACCAACGCAACAAACGCTGTGTTTATCAAGAAACCAGATACCCAGGATACTGATATCGCCACGCCTGAACCATTGCTCCTTGTGTTCGGTGTGAACATCTCACCGATTAGAACACTCGGGATTATACCAAGCCCTAAAAGAACACTTTTATTAGACATAATAAAATGTGAACGTGTAATATATATTTAAATATCCGATGTAATCCACCACAGCATGTTTAAGTTCATCCACATAAGGTTTTTTTTTAAATATTAAACCGCTTCATTATATACCATGAAATAATAACAAAAAATTCTACGAAGAACGTTGATAAATATGAAATTATTTGACTTAAAATGCTAACTGCCAATTTGAACGCTAACGTCACAATTTACAAAAATAACTTTGTATAAAAGGTGTGTGTATAAAAAAAAATAATATATATTTTTTTTAATTTATACTAACCGGAATCATATGCAATAAAAAATACTATAAGAACGACAAGTGGTAGCCATTTAATGTTATCTATGACAGGATTGCCAATATCTTCCAAATAAAAATATAAACCCATAATAATCTGAAACCAAGCACAGAATTAAAGACTTTATTGCAGCTAAATATGTTTATTAGTTTATTATCTGTGTCTATAATGTCGTTCATAAAGGTGTATGATAAAAAAAATATTATCTTGCTAAACCTAGTTAGTCAAAAACAAATGAAAGATAAGTATCTCATCTTGTTCCGGATTAGAAACGTTTATAAACGTCGTTACCCAAACAATAAATAATTATACTTATTCGTGTAAGATTTCAGACACGAAATCTTATTATTACTATAATTAAGATTGAGTCTTTTGCGTAATTGTTTTTTGTACGGTTCGAAGAGAAAAACATAAAATACGACTACTTCTTCCAAAGTATCAATAATACCTACCATAGACAAGGAACACATCGCACACGATATACTCAAAAGTGTTTTTCTTCCGATTCTCTCAATAAAAATAGGAGTTAAACCACTTCCTAATAATTGAAAAGATGATATAATTATCATGGCTATGTTGCCTTCAATTGAGGAACCAGCGGTTTCAAAAATAGTTGAAGAAAAAAATCGGACGGACATCACACCACTACAATGCTCAAAAACATTAACTGACAGGACTATGAATAGTGCCTTCTTGTTACTCCGTATTGTAAATAAATCTCTCCAATCCTTTTTACTGCTTATTGTTCTGTATTTATTTTTTGATTCAACTAATTTATCTGCATCCTCCATTCTACCCAGATCTTGTAATATTTGTTTAAGAGCATCATCGTTACCTACAACATCAAATTATACTTTACTAACAATACTAAAAAAAATTATATCTCTGAATATAAATTAAATTAAAATAACAATAAAAGTAAACAAATAATAATTCAGTGGAATAAAATGTCTACATCATATAATAAAATATAGAGTACCTTTTAAGACGTGATAAATTGGCGTTTCTGGTATCATTAATGAACACAAAGTAAATATTATATACAACGCCAACCCGATATAGATCGTTTCATGATAAGAAAACGATGATGATACAGAAAATAATATTATTCCTCCACTAGTAGTAAAGATACCAAGAACTGTGAGTAAAATGCCTCTAATGTGTGTTGACCTGTGGATTTTTAAAAATAAGATAGATAGATAGATAAGCAGAAGATAGATAGACAGAAATTAAAAAAAGCATTTACAAACTAAGTTTAAACAATCTCTTCATTCAGTTAAAAAACGATTAATTAGTCTTATTCTGACACATCTATATATATAAAAGAAAGTCGTGTTAGTTACTTCACTTATAACTCAAGAACGGCTAAACCGATTTAGCTGAAAATTGGCAGGGAGGTAGTTTAGAGCCAGGAGAAGGACATAGGATACTTTTTATCCCGTTCGACAGCATTCTCGTGTGACTTGACGTGAAACGTCAGTCACTATAAAACGTGGTATAAAAACAAAAAAGAAGCAGACTTGGAATAACAAAACGCAAATCACAGCTATGTAATTGACGTATAATGACAGCTATGTAATGAAATATGGATGACAATTAGATTTTTGTAAGAAATCAATAATAAAACTATTTCTATTAAATGAATAATTAACAATTATAATGTAATGATAGTGCCAGTAACTATACTGAAAAACTCGGTACGGTTGAAATTTTGAGTTATATACTAATATAAACAGTGAAGTGAACTATAAAACTCGGTACGGTTGAAAATTTGAGTTTTATAGTTCACTTCACTGTTTATATACTAATATAAACAGTGAAGTGAACTATAAAACTCGGTACGGTTGAAAATTTGAGTTTTTAGGTGAAGTGAAGTTTAATTAATAATGCCGCGACCGAGACGACCGAATCTTTCCCGACAAAACCGTGATGCTTTGGAGGAGCAATGATTTTACTGTCTGGCGATTTCTGCCAATACTGCCAGTAATTCCAAGATCTACGGCTGCCGACGAAATAAACGCTTGCCTCAAATCGTCAAATCTATGGCGCTATGTGAAGAAACTGCAACTGACAACAAACATGAGAGTTACATTGGTTAATGATACATCTGCAGAAGATTTCTCGGAGTATTGCTGACTATCGGTAATGGTCAAGTACCTGTCGATGAATCGAGCGGATTAATATCATTTCGGATTAATTTCTGTAATTTTGTCTCATCAAAAGACGAACTTATCAACAATGTATTTCCAGAGTAATGTATGAGTGGTTGAGTGAGCGAGCAATTTTAGCGGCTAAGAATACAGATGTAGATGACCTAAACTACATAATTCAAAATAAGATCATTGGAACAATGCATTCATTCAAATCTATTGATTGCGTCACAAATGAAGATGAAGCCACCAACTATCCAATTGAATTTTTAAACTTTTTGGACGTGCCTGGCTTACCACCGCACAATTTACGCCTAAAGGTTGGCTCCGTAGTAATCATGCTTCGAAACATAAACCAACCAAAACTGTGCAACGGTACGCGTTTGGTGGTTAGAAAATTAATGAACAATGTAATTTACGCTACGATAATGATAGGAAAATTCAAAGGTGAGGAAGTTCTCATTCCGAGGATACCGATGATCCCAACCGATATGCCGTTTGAATTTAAAAGACTTCAATTTCCGATGTCTTGCATTTGTCATGACCATCAACAAATCACATCCTTAAAAGTTTGTGGTTTAAATCTAGAACATTCATGTTTTTCCCATGGTCAATTATACGTGGCATGTTCACGGGTCGGAAGACCATCTGCGTTGTTTCTTTTTGCGCCTGATAATAAAACAAAAATGTCGTGTATCACAAGGTACTTAAATGAAGAGCAACCTATGTACTAAAATACAGAAATAATTATGAATGATTAATGTAGGTATTTTTTTTTTTTTGTATTTTTTCCAATTAAAAAATAAATCTGCTTATTTATTGAAATTAAGGCGGAACAAAGTTTGCCCGGTCAGCTAGTTTGAGATAAAATCAAATTTAAATCGTCCATGGACGTGTACCCAAGTGTACACAACATATTGGAACGACGAGATACTAAGTACTGCATTACACATCTTTAAACGACACTAAAATTCCTTTCCAATGCCACCAACGAACTGCTGCACACAGTTTATTACGTGAAGCTATTAACATAGTATACTTATCATATTCAATGAATTAGTTAAAGCGATTAGCTCCTTTTTTGGCCTGAATATGATAATTAAATATTTATTTCAGTTCTAGTATTTAAATTTATAATATTTATAATACAAACGCAATTTCTCCAACGTATACCAGGTTCATTACAACAAGGCTGCCGTTGCCCATCGCTGTCATCATTCTTCCAAAGTAAAGCATTGCCAGGTTACGAGATGTAGCCAATAATACATAACCTTGGAATTTGAGATAGTTATTGTAAACTTAAAAAGAAATTCATATAGACATTCATATAAACCGTTAATTGTTAAGATCATAACAATGAAGGGTCTTTAAAAGTGTTTCTTTATAAACTGAATAGTGACATACCTATAACTCCAAAAAGTCCACCTAGCAAGAGACAAGGTTTTCGACCTTTCACATTTGACAACCAACCCATTAAATACGGAGCTAAAACAGTTATTAAAGAAACTGGATCTCTTTCACTGTATAAGTATTAAAGAAAATTTAATATGAATTTGAAATTTTCTTTAATATGAATTCACTGACCATTAAAATTTAATTACTAATCAATTAGTTTGATATAACTGACGGTCATCATCATCTCTCCCTGCCCTTTTCCCTCTTTATATGGGGTCGGCACAACATGTTCTCCTCTTCCATTCTTGCCTAACAGCCGTCGTCTCAACAGTCACTCCTCTTTTACTCATGTCATCTTTCACACAATCCATCCATTTTTTCTTTGGTCTACCTCGACCCACATGTCCTTCCACATCCAAATCTAGCATTCTTCTTATTACATGGCATTCGGTTACTAATCTAACTGACGGTAACGGTTAGTAATTCTTGATATAACTACACAAATATTATTCCCAAGGTGGAGAAGCCATAAAATGTGTAAATACCTTATTAAAGAGTGCCCCTCTCGTGTTTAATCATTTGTTTTATTTACTAAACAAAGTACTTATTCACAAATTTACATACCTGGTAATGCTCCTACATATATTAGAGATGCAACTAAAGATGCCTGTGTTTCGGATAAAACATAAGGAAGAGGTGATTTTTCTAAATCTTGTAGTTTTGGTATGTTTGGTCCTGACCAAGTTATTGTAAAACCTATTGCTAGTTGCCCAATATACACTAAAATACATTAAATATGTAAAATACATAATTTTATTATGAGCCGAGAAATTTGAACCATTAAAGAAAATATAATGTTATAAAATATTTCAATTATTTTCAAAATATGTTCTTTTTTATATCCAAGGAGTATAATTATAGTCAATCATATATAAGTATAGGTCATGTAGTCATATAAATAATTAATCAATGAAATCATTAAGACACTATTTCTAATTTTCAATTAGAATCTTCAGTCCAAAATTGTAAATATACTAAGGCATTATTTGAAAGCTAATAATCATAATTTCATTTACATTCACTAAAACTCACTACAAGACGATATAAGCACTTGAAGTGGCACTCCAGTTACTTTAAACATTTTAAATCTTGATTAAAAAAATATAATATAAGTAAATACACAGCACCCGACACTCCAAGGGCTGCCAAAGTAATGAAGACAATGTTCAACACACTTATTTAATATAATAATACGTTTATTTACTGAAAGATTTGGATTTTTACATTGTAACATATTTATACAATAAACGTAGGTTTACTGATTACGCATTTATTAGTACGACCATTTTTGAACGTTGCTTCCTCAATTTTGAGGCGTTATTAATAATATGAACAATAAACATATGTGTAGAATTGAACTTGGATACACCTAGTATGGGACAAGTTGAACTTTGTAATAGTATAAAGTCAAAGGTCTGTTAGACTTTCATGCTAGTTTTACAAAACTTTCTTAATATCTCAGTAAACGATGCATTTTATTTCTACCTTCATCACGCTGGCAGAGATCATATAATCATGAGGACTACTCAAACTTGGTAGATGTCCCAGGTGTTCTGCAAAAACACTGCTTTGCGGAATTATTATCTTTCCGTATCATCTCCTCTTTCGCTTATTATTATCTCCTCTGTATTAGTCACAAGATTAGAATAGAGAGCCTATTTTACAGCTTCATAAATGTACTCAATAGCGATCTCCAGAAAATTGTAAACTGGTTTATTATTGCGGATTTGAATACGATTGAAAAACATTTTACAAGATCATCGATATAATTTGTTGAGCAATGGATAAAAAGTAGCAAAACAATATTGACCCTGCTAGATTTCAGCAATGTATTTAATACTTCACTTTGGTATTATGCTGAGTCTGTTAGATACTCTTAACATGTGTTCATCAGTTTTAAACAAATTTCAGAGTTATCTCTCTATGTTGGCGACAGTAAGATTCGGAAAGATGATAAGTCTCTCTTGTCTTGGTGTGATGTCTTGGCTCGAGTACTTCAGGCATATAATATTAGGAATATAACTTTTCACTATTTTCATTAGTCCCATCATAGTATGCAGATGTAATTTAAATTTACCGCCATTCCAAGGTATGGTCTAAAAATGAACCCTATTAAATTACAGACTTTATATTAGTCTGTACATATTAAAGCTCTTAGCAGGAACACATTCGTCGCAATGAATTATTTTCAAAGAGCAGATATTTTTATCCAATGTCTATAAAAAATATGTTTCAAAATTTTTTTCATATATTTATTCTCAATTATGTGATTATGCCCATGTTTCATAAACATATCCGAAAAGCAATTAAATAGGTTTGAACTACTTCAAAACTACAATTCGTATTTGACTTACGGAAATATGACAATATATTTCAATTTTGACTACAGCACAATATTCGTCTTCGCTGGGATTTACATGTAAAGTACATGTACTTTGCTGTACTGTGGATAGATCTACCAAAAAAACATCATAAATTTACCATATTTTTCTTTATACCTGAAAGAAAGATTTGAGTTTCCAGGGTCAACAGCCTAGTTAAGATCATCACAATTATTCATTATTATCAGAGTGCCTATCCAGAAACCATATTTTATTGGTGTTCTTTTAAAATACTTGCAATTAAATTGTAAATTGTCAAACAAACTTGCTATCTATATAAAAATCAAAAACTTTTTTAAAAAAGTCTGCGAAAAATATTTTTTTTCTAAAAATAACTAAGACAACTTACTTAATAAATATCGGTGCTTAAATTTAATAGGAATACAAATAAATTTCTATTATTTATTGGGACATTTATTATTATTTTTCAATTTTAGGATAAATTAGTGTTAATTGATTATTTAATATTATTTTGTAATGGTTCTAATATAATATGTATTATGTTGATCATCATTGTATTGTTCTGTATATAAATAAATAAATTATTGATTTACCTTTAAATAATAAATTGACACAACATCTAATTATTTCAATCATTGTTTTAACTACTAACGTAGTGATATTCATAATTATTATGCCAAGTAATCGTTATTTCTATTTGCTTAAAGTAGTTTATTTGACTGAGATTATTATTTATTTAGTTGCTTGATTAGTAAATAGTTCAGACTATTTATTAAAAGGGCTACGTCATCTGCGACACGTATCACGTAGAATGTAGATTATAATGCGAACTGTAAAGTTGAGAACTATTTAGACTATTTAATTTTTGTAATCATTTTAACACATGTTTTTCGACATACAAAAAAGTAAATAAATTGAGCAAATAGTTTGTAACTAACAAAAACATCACAAAATGTATGCGCAACCGTGCACTATTTAGATAAAAAAATGAAGATACATACTTACCAAAATTGTTGTTACACAAAAATATTTAAAATATTTTTGAGTGATACCGAGAATTAATTTCAGACGTGAACGACTTCATCAATAATAACGACGAATTAGGTTTATGCATCGAAGGGATACGGGTACGATTACCTAAATGAACTCGCGATGAATTTACTGTTAATTCAAACGAGCCACTTTGATTTGCCAAGAAAATTACATGTTTTTCGTTTATTAACCAAAGTTTAATTACAAACGATTATAATTTCAAGATGGTAAAGCAACAAAATTACAAAATAAAAACAGAAAAAATAATAATTACTGTGTCCATGAGAATATAAGTTCGGTAGTCAAACAGCCAAGATTGCAGGCCTGGACTATCTGACTTCTGAATTTACTACTTTTATATAAATTAGCCAGGCTCGGGAAAAAAATTCCGTCCTGAAAAAATATAAAAAGTCCAAATTCCAATTAATAATCAATGAATTAATGATATTAAAAAATAACAAAATGACGTTATTTTTTTTAGTTGTTGTAAGCATGTTGGTAAAATAGTTTTGAATCAAGTACAACAACCTGGTTTGTAACGTTATAATTAATTAGAACGAAAGACTGAAAAGAAAGGTATAAGTAACAATTTTTTTTATTAACAAAATATATTGGTTTATGCTATTAATAAGAAAATCTATATGTTATCTTAAATTACTTGACTAAAAACACTAATAAGCTTTTATGATCACCTGGTTAGTAACCCTGACTGCTGAACCAAAGTTTGTGGGTAAGTTTCCAACACGGAACAACAAATTGTGTGATCAACAATTTGTTGTTCCGGATATAGGAGTACTTTTTATCCATTACCTATATATTTTTAAAACTCCTTGTGAAAGAGGAGAACATAATCTCGCATGCAGGAGCCATATGCCAATAATTCGTTGTAAAGTACAATAAAAAAAGGTGTCATCACTCAGCTATAGATTAAATGTAAATATTAGTCCCTTTTTTTATTTCCCCTTAAAACATCAACATTATTTTTTTCCTAAATCTTCTTGTATCTCTAATAAGGTTTTACCCTTCGTCTCAGGTATGAAGAATACAGAAAAAACGAACGCCAAAGCACAAATTGCGGAAAAAAACCAAAATGAAACATATGTCCCAACTTTAGTAATAAGGAAACCAAACCCTGTGGTTACCAGGAAACCTATCACCCAGGATGTGGTGATTGCCGCTGCAGACCCGTTGCTTCTCGTATTCGGTGTAAACATCTCGCCGATTAACACTTGTGGAATTATTCCTAGCCCTGAAAAATATAGACTTGTATTCAAAGTATAAAAATAGAAACAGTTTGGAAATCAATGGAGTCTCTAGTGAATGCCAAGCTTAAAATTATTTGTCTTATTAAGAAACTTACCAGAATCGTATCCAACGAAAAATATTATCAGAAAAACAAGTGGCAACCACTTCATGTTACTTATTACAGGATTTTCAATGTGTACCAAGTAAAAATATAAGGCCATAATGAACTGTAATAAAAAAAAACAATTGTGTTCTACTTTTTATATGCACTTATTATACTTTTTAGATGGATATGTAACATTTATCAAATAAAGATGGATATACATCACTTAAATGAATGGCAAGAAAAAGATGGTAAGAATTTTATGTTTCTAATTTTTTTATATAAAATTATTTAATTTACAAATTTTTTGTGTATTGAAATGAAATCATCTTATTTTAATATGATTGAAAACATTGAATAATCTGTAACTACTGTATACTTTCAGAAATACCTACCATAGACAACGAACACAAAACACACGATACATTCAATAATGTTTTCCTTCCTACCCTCTCAACAAAAATAGGTGTCAATATACTTCCGAATAACTGGAAAGATATTATTATTATCATCGCTATGTTTCCATCCAATGAAAACCCAACGTTATTGAAAATAGTTGAAGAGAAAAACACAATAGCCATCACACCGCTACAATGTTGAAACATATTAATTGACACTAATATAAATAGTGCCTTCTTGTTACTACGTATTGTGAATAATTCTATCCAGTCTCTTGTATTGCTTATAGAGTTATATCTCTTCTTTGAATTAATTAATTTATCTAAATCTTCCAATCTACCCAGATCTTGTAATATCTGCTTAAGACCATCATCGCTATCTGGAAAACGTAATTACTCTAAAATATTAAAACAACTTGAACACAATATTAATAGCATGGTACGTGTTCAAAACGTAATTTAATAACATCAAAAAAAAATCTCAGGATGAAAACACTAATGATACAATATTTACAGTAAATGTACAATATACAATACAAATATAAAGCAATGTACAATATAAACTTAATACCTTTCAAAACATGATAAATTGGTGTTTCCGGTATCATCAAAGCGCATAAAGTAAATATAACATTCAAAGCCAACCCAACATAGGTCATAGCATGGTAAGATAGAACTGATCCAACAGAAAACAATATTAATGATCCAAAAGTATTAAATATTCCAACACCTGTGAGCAAGATGCCTCTAATATTTGTAGAACTGTGGACAATGTTACTACATGTTTTTATAAGTCTTTTAATAAGTAATATTTTTTTTTTACAAAACATCGTTTTGACCTTTATCATCTTTTCCTTTTACCATTTTCAATGTCTAAAGTAGAAATTGTTAATACACAGTAAAATTAAAACATTCCTTAAACGAAATTTATTTCATGTTTATTTTATTTTATTTGTTTGAAACTGTCTTTAAACTATTAATCATGTTAAGCTCTTTATTATATTTTTTAATAATATAGAAATAAAATTCATCAACACTTTATAAAAACTTAAGAATACATTCTCTGGGATATCGTCTACGTTTCTCAACAAATTAACCGTAAAAGGAATGGAGCAAAGAAAAGGTCTATAATATATTTTGAGACCTAGAAAGTAAGACTCTTCATTTAAAGTATATTTACTTTTTTTTAAAATATATTATGATTTTGGTAATAAAAATCAATAAAATACTAACGCAGTTTCTCCAACGTATAATAGGATCATTACAGCAAGGCTTCCGATGCTTAGTCCCGTCAAAAATCTTCCACAGTAGAGCATTGCTAAGGAACGAGATGCAGCCAATAATGTATACCCTATAAAGTAATTTAAGCCTTGTAACTTTAAAATTCATTATCATACCTCAATTCAAAAAGTGGAAATAATGTTTAAACAAATTACACAAGTTATCTCTGCATTCAAAGTGAAAAAGATGTAAATAGATAGATATCATTTTTTTAACTTTTTTCCTTTTCGACTCCGGAGATCACTTGTGTACGTGAAATGAAAGTTTAAGTTTAAGTTTTAGTTTGTCTATTTTAATACCCAACTTATCAAAATATTTTTTTTTTGTAAAGATACTTTCCAATTAAAAAAAAACGAGGCTGCCAAGTGTGCCCTGGTCTGAAAAGAACCACACAACATACTCAGCCGAATATTTTTTTCTTGTGATCACTGTTTCCCAAAGTTTATATTTTTTAAGCAATTTACGAATAACCAGAATCATCGCAATCAATTTGACGGGAAGGAAGGCTTTTATGGTTAGTGATTAAAATAATTAATTAAAAAAAAATCCAAAATAAATAAAACAAAACATAAGCGAAACAAAACCGTGGCATTCGTCGACTATCTACCGCAAGCAACATCTGTTAACGGGCATTAAGTAAGGGTCAACTTTGCCATATTTCAGGAAGGGGAGACCGCTACCGCAAGTAATGCAGGCCCTAAATCGTACCAGAATAAATTTAAAAATCAAACAAGTTGCGTAGGTTACTAATTAATAAAAAAATACACTGTATTCCCAGGTATATAATAATATAATCCTTTACACTATAATAATATTTTTGAATCAAATTCTTTTTAATATGCAATTTAATTTTATTAAGGAATCTACCTAAGGCTATGTTTAATTAACTAATTGAACCTGAAGGATTTACTTATATTTTTGGATTCCAGTAGCAAGCGCTGTTAATTTAATAAACATATTGCTTAAATACTTATTATGTCTTAACGTTATTTGAATTTTATCTCATTATTTAATAGAATTAAAGAGCCGTCATATGTGGAATTAACACTTTTGAAGGAACTGAACTAGTTATTGTAATTAAACACTAATACTGCACTTTTCGGCCAGTAATGCTCAAAACACAATAAATATGTAATAATATTAAAAGAATTCAAATACAACTTAATCTCCTAACTACTTATTTCTCATACACTGAATGTGTTGATGCACCAGGTAAACGTGATATAGTTTACATTATTTATAATTACAGTCATATTAACAATATTTGGTTTTTTAAAAATTGGTTTTTTAAAAACTTATTATAATTCATTCTACCTGTATATTATTTATTTGGCTAGAAAATATCTCTACTGGCTTAAAATTAAAAATTTTAAAAAATCTTATTACTAAATAACTTTTTTATAAAAATATATTTGCTTGGAAATTAAAAGGGAAATAAAACATAAAAACTATTAAAACTTGTGGACTTACCTATGATTCCTAAAACACCACTTAGCAAGAAACATGGTTTTCTACCTTTCACATTTGACAGCCTTCCTATCAGATAAGGACCTGAAAGAGTTTAATTTTTCGGATATTTAACATCTAACTGATAGCCATTTATCCTAGAATTCTGCTATATATCCATAATCGAAATATATTATGTATTAATCCATGGAGTAGAAATTTTAAATATGTTAAATAATAACTTAGACTGCCTTTATCTTTTAACGCCTACAACTTAAATCACTATGTATACAATGTATTTAAATAAAAAAATACAAGAAAACATAAAAAAATGTTTGCAATGTTTTAAAATGTGCCCACAGAAGTGCTAAATTCAAGTAACTAAGATTTTTTTTTTCTATATAACCCTTAATATCTTACTCACTGAAAATAATCAACATACCTGGCACAGCTCCTACATATATTAAAGATGCAACTAAGGAAGCTTCTGAGTCAGATAACACATATGAAAGAGGAGTTTTTTCCAAATCTTGAAGTTTTTCTATGTTAGGACCAGACCAACTTACACTGAAGCTAACCGCAATTTGTCCTAGATACACTGAAACACAGAAATGGGAAGGTTTTAAATATTTTTTACCCAAAAAAAAAGCTGGATGGGATTTAATTGTTTTTAGAGTTTTTTGTGAGGAACCATTATTTTTTTATTGTTGATCCAGAGTTGGACCTGTTTGGTTTAAGTAAGCGAGTTAAATTTAAATATAAATGTCGTCGGATAAAACCCGACGACATTTTAAGAATTAAAAAGTCAAGTCATCCTGCCAGTTTTATAAGCTAAGCATAATAATCTTTGGGTGTGTTTCAATATGTTGTATTATAAATTTTAATACTGTATTGATAAAGTGGCGATTATAATTGTTGCACATATGGAAAAATTAAATTAAAAAAGAAGAACTGTTATTTATGAATTCTATTTTTAAAAGCTTAGAGCTAATAAATCTATAAATGTATGTATATACATATAATATAACTATTATATCTAAATATATATTTTTATATTACACACTATTATTTTACGATGTGCCATGCTTTCCTAACAGATAGATATTTATTATGGGTTTTAAAACTCCTACATTGTAATTGCCAATATACCACGACTCCGTTCGAGAGATGGTGTCCTAACAATTAATGTCGAAGCGAAACGCTTTGTATGAGAACCGGTGTCTTCGTATACAACTATATACTATGGTCAATACTATTGATGTAAAACCTGTACATTAAAATATTTTCTTTGAATATAATTGCAAGGCATGCAAGCATTATATGACATAGATGTAATGCAATGCTTGCATGAGTCATAATAGTTTTATTTTTTTAAGTCTGATTTACTGTTTTTTTTTTTGCTAAATAACTTCATGTCTTAAAATGAATTTTTAATGTTTGAAAATATCTATAGACATGTATGTATAGCCATGTGTAGCTTATTTAAATTTATATAAATATAGAATGAAAAATAAACCGATACGGGCAGGGATTCGATCCCGCGACTACTATGAAACCGTCCCGTCGCTCTACCAACTGCCCGTATCGGTTTATTTTAGCGATACGGTAGCTCAGTTGGTAGAGCGACGGGACGGTTTTCCAGTAGTCTCGGGTTCCTATCCCTGCCCGTATTGATTTATTTTTTATTCTACATTTTTATAAATGAAATTTTAGTTTATAGAAGAAAAAAGATTATATAGGATTCTTTTATGCTCAAAAAAATCAATGTTATTACGGGAAGTCACAAAAAATATTTTTGCTATAATTACAGCACAAAAAAAAATAATTTTAATATATAATAATGTGGCTTCTTTTCTATATTAACATACAGAATTTTTTTCTTATAGTATTTTTCTAATTGTTACGGGAAAAGATAGAAAATGCTTTGCACTATAATTATAAAAACTAAAAATATTTTATTTTGTGTGCAGTTTAAGTGATTAAATATCGACATAGCATTTGAGTGGAAGGGAGTGGCGGGAAACTAAAGTTGCTTGCAACAGCTAGTTTTAATTAAAACATTACAAATAACGAAACAATTTGTTCTACTTATTTCATTATAAAATAAATAAATAATTAATCATAATTTGACACGACTAAGACACGTTGACACAAGCCCATGAAGAGGCATTCCAGTTGTATAAGTATACTTTTATAAAATAGACGCTTATTTTGAATATATTATTTCTTTCTACACAACACCTATATATCAAAAGCATGCTGTAAAAAAGAATGGTGAAATAGCTTTTATCACAGGAACGATGAATGTCGACAAAAATATGTATTTGAAATTATAATTATCCTAGCTCTATAATAGCTAAAATAAATAATTCCATTGAATTAATTGAATTCTTAATAAATTTGTGCGTATAGATATTTAAAAAAAATGCATTTATATATAAATTACAAAAATTTATATATAGTAATTTTGAGTCAATCCAAGTAGATATACATAAATCTGTCAACAAAAGTTTTAGCTTATTAAAGAAATCAACAAGCATGATGCTTTTCACTTGTATAACAATATGTTGTTTTTATAGAAAACACAAAAAAAATGTTTGAGAATATAATAACTGGAAAACGGAAAAGGTTTGATTTTGTATAAAACCTAAAAGATTATAATTTGAACATTTGTAAGAGTGGGGTTCAAATGAAGTCGCTTGTTATATGACACGTTAACTTTTACCGGTAGATTTAGCGCCTCAATCTATAAACGGTGGATAATAATGTGATTCATATTAAACAAATTTTGAAATAAGCAACTTATAATAACTTACTGCATGCTGATACAAGTACTTGAAGTGGCACTCCAGTTATTCTTGTTTCAAACATTTTTAAACAAATATTCTCTTTAAAACTTTGTTTTTTTAAAAACACTGTCACCTGTTCCAATTACGAATCACAAGTCACTGACGCAATTGCAATTGCAATTGTAAAAAAATTGTGCAATAAATGTCCGTCATCATATTTTTTGCTTAAAACATTTAAATTTCACCTAACAATAAAAGAAGTAAATTGATGTTGAATTCTGTCTTTGAATGGCTAAGTTATATATGAACAATGATTTTTGTCATTACAGGGTTTAGAGATTTATTTGCACTTTATTTAATGTGATAATAGCTAATCCTATTAAGTGTATCCGCAGTTTGTTAAATATAATCTGAAGTTTATTGTTATCAGCTGCACTGGTTCAAATCCTTAAACTATCTTAAACCAAATTAAAAAGAAACACGCAATAAGGTAATTATATTTTCACAAGAGTATGAAATCTTCATAAGGATTTGTGTTATTACAGTGAAGGTACGTAAAGTAACAATACACTATTGTATTCTGAATTCTTCGTGAGAAAACTATATTTATTTCGAAAATAGTAAATAATTAAATATGAATGTCTCATTGTTGAGAAAATAGTCAATGTTACATGTAAAGATTTTTTAAATATCATATTTAATTTAAAAAAATATATTTGAACCATAACATATTGTGACCTAAAATTCACTTAAATTTAAATATTTTTAAATTCATGTGAATTAAATAACTATTTTAGCATAACCGAAATCATTGACTATGAAATAAATCATTATGGTGCATCGAGAAAATAAAATCTTATAAGATCTAATATATGTTACTAGCATAACCAGCCCGTTTTTCCGGACTTCATTTTAAGATATATCAATAATAATAATATAGGACAACACACATTGATCTAACCCCTAAGTAAGCAAATTATAATTTGCTTGTGTTAAGAGTGTTAGACAACGATACAAATACATAGAATTTATTTTTATTACATTTTATTATATTTATTTTTATTTTTTTATTTATTTTTATTATATTTATTACTTCGATAAGAAAAATAAGTAAAAAGACTGCGATACAAAACTACCTCTAAAAAAGGATAAAATTAATATTATTATGTACTTATTGCAGTCAACCATACTTTACAGGGTTATTCATTGGGTCAATCTAAAGAATCTCTGAACATTTTGTTGAAATCGGTCACGCCGTTTAGAAGTATAAAATGAGCGTATATACTTAGTTCCTTCACTTTTTTTGATGCGAAATGAATACACGATATTTAATGTTTAAGGTTGGTTTATTGTATTAAATATAAATCGATCGGTACCATATCCTTCCTCGATCTTTTAGGAAACTTCATTATGCTTCATTATACCTAAATATAATTAATCAACAACATTATCGAATCACTTTAAATGTCTTATATTCTGACACTTTTTTTTTACCTTAATGGAATTCTTTTATTTTAGTCTAGCCATTAATATTGTAAAAAAAAAAAAAATTATGGAAATAACATTTATTGCTTTTACAGTGTGTTAGTTTAACACACAAATATAAACAATTAAAAATATAAAAAGCTTATTCGAAGTGATGATCATTGGCTGCAATACAGTTACTTTAAACGTTGAGGCCAGCTACCAATAGAAGCACGCGTTCTTTCCTTGGGGAAATTCTTCAGTGCCAATCGTATGGATTGTTTTAGGGACTCCAAATTATCATGGCGTTTAGAGCAAGTTGTACTCTCCAAAACTGACCATAAATCATAATCCAGCGGATTAAGATCGGGACTAGACGACGGCCAGTCTTCAACTCTGATGAAGTTCGAGACGTTCGCTTCCAACTAAGACTGCGTGGATTGAGCTTTATGACCCGGCGCCGAGACTTGCTGAAAAGACCATACTTGGTTATTGAATTTGGTGTTATTAAGAGGCTTAACTACCTTCTCAAGAATGCTATCTTGCAACAATTGTGCCAATGTTTTGATACCTTTTTCACAAAAATATGGCTCAGTCACTCCTTCATAGTTAACACCCCACCAAACCATCACTGAAGACTGTTAATGCCCACGTTGCACTCTTTCGACTAATTGGAAAGCTTGCTTTGAGCGTAAATGCGGTCATTTCGATTATTAAAATGTTAACCACCTTTTTCATACGAACGCTACATGGATGGCCAGATCTTTCTCTGTCACAAACAGAGGAAGTCTCATTAGTATAAAAATCTCAAAAAAATTACAGATTCCAAACTCAAATGTAATATTTTTTTATTTTTAATTGTAACAGTATTTATGGCCAGACTAAGTATAGAGCTCGTATATACAAATAGTATAAGATGATCCTAATTCTTGATAGATACATACAATTCATGTATTCATCTATACAATTCATCTATACAGGGTTATTTGTAATTAGTTGATCACCTCTTGCTGGCAGCCTCTCTACATCAATCCTAACAACATTTGTTCTACGACTTTTTGAAATTAATAGTTTTAAAAATTTAGTTTTTCCCATACAAAATTTATTTACTGCTTCTGAAAGTGCATTTAACAACCTCGCAACCTTGAGCAAAGAGAGGCCACGCACCTTGCGTAGGCAAAATACGTGCCAAGGACACGAGCAGCGGGGCGCGGGGTGGCGGGTGGCGGGGTGATGCAGCGGCGGCGATGCACGTTTGAACTTGATCCAGTCGTTTGTCACGGTCAATTAGATAAACGTGTGCCGCGCGACCCGCTAGCTCCCGTTACTCGGTAACCGAATTTCGGTTAGTGAAAACAGTACTGTGATGCCGTAACACAAATATCGAGTACACCAAGATAGTGCGAGTGCTGGCTAAGTGTGGTGAACGGAGGCGCTGAACAGTTGATTTTTAGGTATGGTCTTTGTGTTGGATATGAAGGGGACTATTTTGCACCGGTATCGACGAGATATAAATTTAAGAGGTAATTTGTAAATATTGAATCCTTTTGTAAATAACACATTGTAATATTGTAAATAATCTGATTCTACCTTGATTAATTGTTAACAATTTTATACATCATAAGTTTAAAATTTTAATACACAATACGAAGATTTTGTAATTATAACATACTGTTCGAAATAAAACAAAAAAATAATAATAAGTTATAATAGTATTACGTGCGTGGTAACTTACAAATTTCGTGCAGAGCTAGACTGCCGCGACCTATACTTTAGACTGCTTACATAATACAGAGTAATAAATAACCGAGGAAGCAAATTTTTTTTTGTTTCGTTTATTCTGAGTTATTTATCAAGATTTCTTAAAAGTCGTAGAACAAATGTTGTTGGGATTGATGTAGAGAGGCTGCCTGGAAAAGGTGCTCAACTAATTAAAAATAACCCTGTATATCTGTACTTATAAATCCAATTTAATATAAATTCATATATTTTCAGACTTAACTTGAAGCAATTAATATCACTATTAATAAGTTTACTATACCAAAAAAATATGAAAATGGGTTATCTTGCTGTTAAACTGATTACTTTCAATTGTATTTGTTACTTGGTTTGGTATAACATATATTTTTTAATTCTTAAGTATTTTTTTTTTTTTTTTTTTTTTTTTTTTTTTTTTTTTTTTTTTTTTAGGGGGGCCGTCGCCGAGAACCTCCTCGTGTGCCCGTCTGTTTCCCTTGTTGCTCGGATTCGTCCGGTGGCATCGGAAGCGGTACGGGCCGGTGCTCCCTGGGCAACAACGGTTAATGTGATCCTTCGGGTTTGCATTAGCCGTTGGCTAATACTCGGCTCGGTCGGCCATGGGGGTTTGTGCCCGGTTCATGGCTGGCTGGCGGGCAGGCTGCCTTTCGGGGTGGTCTGTCTGCGAGGTGGGCTCGGGCCTTTTGGGATGGGCACTAAGGGTGGGAGGGCGCAGGCCCTCTCTACCGGGGACAGCAGCGGGGTCGCCCCGGGTACTTCTCTGTGCGCAGAGTGGACTGTGGGGCGGTCGCGTGGTTGTGTGGGGGGTACGTGGCGGTCTCTTTCTTGCTGAGGGGGAGGCCGTTGCGCTGATAGGGTGATGGCCCGGAATAGTCATCGTCAGGTACAATAGCGCTTGACGATGATTAGTCCGGGCGAGGTGGCGGCGGAGCTCTCCCTAGGGAGGGCTTCGTTGGCTGGACCACGTCCGTTTTCGGACGGGGTCCGGCCCCGGGAGGTTGAGTCGGATCGGGACACCTTCTTCGTTGAGGGAATCCTGATTTGGCTCGGCCGGCTTGGGTGGAGGGCAGGGGAGCCCTTCGCCACTCAACAAGCCCCGGAGTGGGACGCGCTCAAGTCAACCGGGCGCGTCACTCCATGAAGGTGGTGGCTGCTCACGCGGCCTTCCGTCGGAGCAACGCGGTTGTGTGCGCAAGCGTTCCCGTGGCGCTCCATTACGACGGAGAGGTGTTGACCGTCTGGTTTAGTGAGTAAGAGTCTCACATAACCACTTCCATCTTCCCCAGGATGGAGGTGTGTATCCATGAGGATTCCAGACGTTAAAAAAATAAAAAATAAATAAAAAGTATTTTTTTATTTAGATGAAAGAAAACACATAACTATAGTAAGATGCCATTGATAGAGTTAGACGAAGGAGATTAACATTGTTTTTTAAATTTAATTGCTTACTCTCTCTCTCTTTCTTTCTCTCTCTCTCTCTTTCTCTCTCTCTTTTTAAATTTTTATTCCTTCTTTCAGACATTCACACAGGCACAGACTTACTACTTATGTAAGTGTCTTATTTCCCATTTGCTGAACTACGAACTATGTTTGTAACAGTCTAGTTGCATCTACTGTTAAAATTTTTCAATACGGAATAAAAAGAATGAAGATCGTCCTCTTTCCAATACGATTTATATTCTAGATAAAGTTCAGAAAAAAATAACACGTTGATAAATATATATACTCTATCAGAAATGTATCATTGATCCCAAAAAGGATTTTGTTTGTATTGAGACTTGAAGGTCAATAACATATAAATAGTTACAACAAAAAACATTAACAAGTTACAGTAACTACGTTAATGAATGTTGTGATGTGATAACAAAACAGCAAATTACTCCAAAGTTCTACGGGATCAGCAAACTAGGAAAGTTTTTTGATTAAACTATTTTAACTTAAATTATTTCGTTTCCTGCATACTGGTTCATTATTTATATCTTTTTCATGTGCATGGATACAATGCACATCTGTTATGTATATTAATATGAATGATAAAGTATTTTTTTAATAGATTCAATACTACGCCGATGCAAGCCATCTTAATTTAACTAATATTTCTTTATATGAATTATTCTATTTTTTAATCCTTACCGCTAAGAAATTAATTTAAGAAATCTATATATGAATATCACAAGAAAACTGTGATGACTTATTTGTTAAGATATCATGTTTATTATTTATGTGTTTAATTCATACCTTATAATGTATTATCACTTTATTTATTTAAATTTGTATTGTTAAGTTTATAACTTCATAATTATGTGTATTACGTTTATCTATTAATGTATTTTTATGAATGTGTACAATGTTTATAACTTTAAATCCCAACCTACCCATGTGCACTAGTTTTTAATATTTGTTGGTTTGTTGATTGTCTGAAAGTCTAGTTAACCCTTACTTATGCTAACAAGGTTGGCCATTTTTAATGTTTAGTAACATTTTGACAGCTTTTTTGCTTCTTTGATTTTCGACTATTTCAAAAACCAGATCAAAAAATCTGTATATCATTTTGTGTGCGGACGCATTCCGAATTTTGACTGTGGCATATGGTGAAGCTGCCTTGGACTAAAATAACATTTATCGATGGTGCAAAATGTTCTCAGAGAGCCGAGATGTGAAGGACGAACAGACAGCGTGCCGGATGCCCAAGCACGTCAACGACAGACAATTTAGTATTCGCCAATCGTCGAATCGAGATTGATGAGGACCTAAACATGTAGATTGGTTAGTGCTATTCAATTTTAAGCAATCGCTAAGTAGCAGCAAATTTCGTGCCTAATTTGCTCAATTTTGACCAAAAACAGCATCGGGTCAACATTGCTCAGGAGATGTTGAACTCCATCCGTGACGACCGAAATGTGCTCCAAAGGTTTAGATTCATAACTGGTGATGATTCATAGGTTTATGGTTATAATGTGGAAACCAAATCTCAATCGTCGCAATAGAAACTGCCGCATGAGCAAATAAAAGCGCCAAGTTCGGCCGAACGTGAAGGTTTTTGCTCACATTTTCGTTTGATTGCGGAGGCGTGGTACACCATGAGTTCTTGGTACAGGGTAGTATGGTCAATAAGGGAGGTATGTGCAATTTACGCTAAGCAAGCCGCCAGAAATGCCCGGATTTATGGAAGAACAAAAATTGACTTTTGTACCATGATAACGCCTCTGCTCACACATCCTTACTTGTGCACGAATGTTTGGCCAAAAACAACACAGATACGTTGCCGCAGCCACCATATTCCCCAGACCTATCATCGAGAGAGGAGTTGAACATGATCACAAAAAATAATTTTGTAGGTGCTTCAAGGATTGGAAAAAACGTTGGCACAAGTGCTTTATATCCAAGTGTGAAGAGGAATATTAAAAAAACTACGGATTTCGCGATACTTTTTGAACAGATATTGTATATTGAATGTAAAATTTCTAAAAAATTAAATAATAAAAGAGGTAACATGCCACGTCGAAGTTGGAGGAAGAAGGTATTATCGTTACAAATGCGCTGTCCACGGCCAGTGAGGTCACTCCAAAATCAGTCAACCAAATGCTTTACGTCAAGGAATAGGCTCAGCTGTTCAAGGGAAATTTCTAAAGTATTTTATAAAGAAAAGGTAAAATGGAGAAGGATTGAAATCACCGCAGTTTACGGGTTTGAACTTTTTAGGTATTGCAATAATTTAGGCTTGTTTCAAAATAACGGGAAATTTAGTGATAGAAATTTAATATTTTAAGGTATGAATTGAAATGGGAGAGATAACATATAGGATAGTGACGATCATATTCCGGCTTATGCTATAAGTACAAAATCATTTATAGCATTATCCAGAATATATAAAATAAGAACAATTACACTTATATAAAGATTATTCATTTATTTTTGGGTCTCTTATAGAAAAATATAACGAAACATAATTTTTCTCATTCATATATTTTTGATTCATTATTAATCATCATCATCGTCTACCTGCCCTATTCCAATAATTCCGAAATATAAAAAAGGCTATGCATTTATAACCAATAATTGAAATTAAGTATTTTCCATAAGTGGTTTGATGAAGTATTTGAATTTCAGGAGGCGTGATATAGATTCCTAATTCAACCATTTATCAACAATAGTTCTAGATATTATCCTCCTTTTTATTATTTTACAAACTTTTCTCTTTCTGAGGGTACCCAAAAGATTCTAAATATCATGATATCTATGGACAGTCGTACCTACTTATTATCGGATAGACGATCTGGTCGTTTGCTCTCCTTATATACTTTTTTACTACCACAGAAAAAGAGCTAACAAAAGTGATGTTAAAAAATATAAAAATTCACTTAAATTACACCTTATTATAAAATTTATTTATTTTACTACTACTAACTTTTACTTGTCTATGTTTACATTTTCACTACTTACTTAACTGTCGAATGTAAAAAGAAATGTAGCTATTATAGATAAAGTTTGCACAGTGTGTAAAAGAATTAAATATCCAGAATCAGTGCCTTCCACTTGTCTTTAGAATGCATCATCATCATTAGAGTGGCAGACTTTAACCTTCATTCTCTTACCGTCTTTGCACGTTTGATAAAATACAAAAAAGTTAGTTCCCTTAATAAAATATATAATATTCAAAACACTTTTACTAATATAGAAGAATATATTGAAACCCATAAATATATTTTATATTTTACAAAGATATAAAATTTTATCAATATATAAAAAAACTAGTTTAAGATTGTTTAGTTAATACATGTATATCAAACATAAAAAATAGGAATACTTATTTAAAATTAAAAGTCATTAATAATGTTTTTATAAATTAGAGCAGCGAGCCTAAATAATCGAAAGAAAGACAATTCCCATCAGCCTGTTACAGACTGTAAGTAAGTGAGTCATTAGTACAAATTATTCAATTGTCCGTTAGATAAAAACCCCAAATTAGATGAGTAGGTATATTTTGTTTTCTAATTAAGTAGATCCATACATTTAATAAGACAGTAAAAATTGAGTGTCTGTACATTAAAAAAATTAAAAAAACTGATAGGGGGCGATTAAAGACGAGTAACAGAAGCCAAAAAAACAATTGTTGGAATTTTTGTCTGTCTGTCTGTCTATCCATCTATCTGTCTGTCTATCTGTCTATCTGTCTGTCTGCTACGTTATAACATCAAATCGACTTGACAAATTTGAACGTGATTTTTACAGGTGGATTATATATAATCTAGAGCGTTGTCAAAACTTTATTTTGTCTAAATCGGTTGAGGAAAAAGGAAGTTATGGTCAATTGAAAAATTACTTAAAGCACGGTTTCAAAACTTTCAACAGAATTGGACGCGGTTTACATAAACGTATTTAATTTAGATAAAGCTAGAATGTCTACTTTGTTTCCTATAAATTTTTAAAAAATAACAAATTGAATATGAGCATAATATGCTCATTATAAATTTAGTTACATAAAATCTCAATAGATGGTGCTGACTTTTTTTTGGTAAAAATTATTTCGTATCCATATGCTTTTTTACATATATCTGAATAATGTCCTGACTGTGTGTGTATGTGATGTGTATGTATGTTATTATTTTCAGATCGATATCCTAGCGATGTAATGCCTATATGTATAAAATTGCCACGGGAATAGGATACTATAGAATTAACTAGAAGTCTATTATAGGTGTGGATAATTGTAGTTTACACAGATTACTCGAAAAGCGATCTACACACGGGCGGAGCCACGAGCAACAGCTAGTATGTAATAATATAAATGAATGAACAACATTTAGTAACATCTATGTTAAACATTTAGTACTGGGCAAAAACTAGTTCTAAGGTATCTCTTTAATTATTTTAATTTAATAAATAGGTATTTATCTTCTGTTTTAGTATGTATAAAAAGAAGATAAATACAATAATTCAATACTATTTGCTGTATCTTCCTTAACCTGAAATACATCGACAACCATTAAAAATTCTTAAATCCAAAAAAATAAGATTTTTATAAAAAGTTATACTGTACTTTTGTAGACTAGGTTAGGTTAATTTTAAACCAAATTTTCTAATATTTAATAGCTATTAACAAACTTACTTCTTACTAACATACTCTAAGCTGTATATAAATAAAGTAAACTTATGTTAAATTGATCTTCACAAAAATATTTAAAACACGACTAAGGAAGGACATATTATATTATCCCTGTTTCTCAGCAAGTTTCACTTCAATATGTAAACTTATATTTAAAACAGACTATTTGGAAAATAGATCTCAACAATCTAAAATGGAATTGTCTCAATAGAAACATTTAAACCTTTGTCCAGTTAAGAGAAGAAACTTCTTAACGTATAGAAATTAATGTATATTGCTTTAGGAAATGTGAAAGCATTTTAATTGAAAACAATTTTTCGGTTTCATATACGTAGAATCTTTATATGCAATCTTAATTAAAATTTTATGTATGGAAAGTAGACAAACAGTTGTATAACATTTAAGATAATAAAAATGTCTTTATTATGTAAGATACTAAATATTCAGTCATATTTAAAAAGTAGATTGTATGTTTTTTCTCAGGGTAAGGATTATTAAGGATTATAAGGTTAATTATTTCAAAAAGTTCAAAATATTTTTGAAAAACTAAGAATTTTATACAAGAAATATTATGTTTTTAGACTAAGTAACATAAAAAAGGAAAAAAATCTCTTAAGTTTTAGCCAAGATAAGCTTTACATTATATTTGATGGGAACATTTTTTAAAGAGTTTAGTACCAAAAAGTTTTAATATATATTAAGGCAAAAGCAAAGAAGGTAAAAAATCTTATCATTTTACATCTAATTCAACCATGGTTTTATAAAAATACTAATATGTACTTCATTTATATTTAAAATAAAATAAAATAACAATAATTAATAAATTAATTATTGTTTTTATTATTGTTTTCGTTTTTTTATTTACCAATATCATAATCATAGGTTTCTGTCAAATATTTTAAAAACTTCAAAAGGTAAAAGTGGTTATTTCATGCTTTGCATTCCCAAGTTCCAAACCACATTTATATGACAGCATAAAATAAATTGAAACACACTCATTAATATTATACTCAAAGCCACTGCAAACTTTTCGATAAATAAATTTTAATTTAATATTAATCCTATAATGCATTCAATCTCAATGCCGTTGGCTAAAAATTTCAAGACATTATGAACTCTCTGTTTTTTTCTTGACAAACATTTTATTGTTTCTATTTAATGTAAAGAAGTTCGTTTTAAATATTTTTTTTTGCTGTGATATATACATTATATATATTTTTTTAAGTTTGGATCCTTTATTTATCTTATTTACATTTGTTATAACTTCTATTTAATCATTTATTGTTGTAATTCATTTCTTTTCTATTTTATTTTTATTGATATTTTGTAAATACGAGTATATAAGCACTAACAATTTACGAAATATTAATTGTTACTCAAAAATATTTGGCACTTTTGATTTAAATCTACCTAAAACCAAACAATACTTAATCGTCATTGTTAGTTAAATATTTCCATTTCCTATGTTGTGAAGTCATGTTACTTAGATAGAATTGTTTTTAACTGGATCATTTGGTAGGTAAAATATTGAAATTGTATTGGTATAATAGTGAATAATAAAATATAAGCATTTTATCCATTTACTACAACAATACCATACAAGCTAAACTAATCTTTATTTTGTTTCAAATAGACAATCCAGTATAAGAACCGCTTTCAACTTGCCAAAGCGCGTTCAAGCTGGGTATTATATGACATTCAATTTCTGTTACTGTTAATTCAAATACAGTGTCTTATATGCTGGTATATGTTGGCTAAGATATTGTTAATAAGACTTTTAATTAAATATTCAATTATTGCAAAAGCGTAATTGCAACCGCTTGATTGATTGAATATGATATTGATATTACTATGTAATACATATATTAATATTTATTTTATTATATTTTACAATTGATTTATATTTATTATATCGATTTTTTTTTAAGTTTTAAATTTAATAAAATACAGATTTAGGCATACAAGTAATCCAGTATAGAAAAAAATCTAAAATATATCTCTTTTAGGTGAAAAATATAAAAACAAAAAAGGTAACAAAGGACAGTAACAGTGTTATACTGTCTAAATATTCTGTGATTTTAAAATAGGTTAAAAGCATTAATAAATAATAATTAGGTGGTAGAGTCATGCTGTAGACATTTGACTCCCTCTCTTTTAAAATAGGTCAACGAAGATAATAGTATACTCTCTAGCAGATAGTAGTTAGTAGTTGCTATAACTCCGTTTCATTTGGTAAGTGAGGAAGCTAATTGCCCAAACAACTACATCTCCCTTCCACAAACACTTTCCATTTCAGATGGGTGGCAACTCATTTGCATATATATGCAAATGTCTACGGGCGTCTGCACTACTTCTTATCAGATATACGTCTGCTCGCATGCCAAGTTTTAACAATTTAATAAAAAAATTATTCATAACTTTATTCGAAATTGTGTAGAAACATCATGACAACAAACATGACAAACGACATGTCAGGTTTTTTAATATTTTTTTAAGTATATTCATGCTATTTCCTGCGACTTCGTTTGCTTGGTAATAGATCTGTACTTGATAGTGTTTCTGTGGATGAGTGAGAACTTGAATTTATAAAGAGACGAGTTTCTAATCCGAATTGTCTACAAATTATAATCTTTATACCTTCATAATTGACCCTTTTAAAGATTCCTCTTTAAGAAGGATAAAAGCTTACTTTGTTTCTTACAAGGTAAGTGAAGTCACTTACACTTACTCGCCAAGATATATTAAAATAGTTATCCATTTTGATATTATATTTTTAGAATAATGCTCATTTTAACTAGAGTATTTACACAAATACATATGTTACTACAGTCAATATTATTTAATACCATATTTAATGCAAAGTTATATTTAAAACTTGCTTTAAACAATGTTAAATTTTAAATCTACACTAATTAAATGAAAACCTAGACTCCACTGTAAAAAATATGCTTCTGGAAAATTAAATTTTTAGTTTACCTTGGCTTTAGAGTGTTATTTTATTTCAAACATTTGCTCCTCTCTTGACTTTAATATATTTTTAGATACTGTTTTTTTTTTCAGAAAGTTGAAAACATTCAAGTAAACTATTTAGCTGTAGGAGTTTAATTATAGCACAACATATTAACTGTCCCCACCGAATAAGAATGTCTTATCTCACTAATATTTTTACTAAAATATAAAAAAACTTGTGTGGTTTTATGAAACCACCGTAAAAGTGAAACTTTTTTTCACATTATAGACATTTAACTAAAAATTTTCGGAATAATATTCCATTAAGGGTATAAAAATTGCTTCATCAATCTTAATTTTATACTTAGAAAATGGGAATGATAATGGGAAATGATAAAAGTAGACTAGGTCTCCAACTAATATTTTTATTGAACTCTGTGTCTTAGAGTACGACATACATAATACTTAACAATTATTTAGATGATATACACATATTAAAACACTGAAAACAATATTTTATAATCGTTGAGTCATTTTGATCCGTTTTTTAATTATTTTCAATCATTCTATTATCAATTCCATCTTCATCATGAATTTCACAGTTTATAAATGTAACCAATATTTTATGGTAACTAAAATACGTGAACAGTGACTTACATTCGATTTTTTCAATGTATCTAGTAAAAACCGCATCGATACGAGCGCCTTTCACTTTATCCCTACTCCGCGGCCGACCGTCACGCGACATGCAACACACAGACGAAAAAGTTTGAGACGATGTAATAAAAGTTTCACTTTAAAATTAGGATAAACTGGTTAAAAATCTATAGATTTTTAACATTTAACATTATTATTTTTAAGAATTCGGTATTTTTCAAATACTTGTATATTTTTATTCTTGATTTTCTTTCTGCTTCTACTATTAGTAAAAACTTTTGTCTCAATCCTAGCAACTAAAATACTTGAAAAATATTATTTCGAGAATAATTATTATAATGGAAAAGAAACACATTCTTAATAATATTTTTATTAAAATAAAATCAATACATTTGAATTTGTGTCCATACATAACTTGTTATTAAAGATCATAAATGAAGAATAAAATAATTAATATAGAAAAACACATACATTCTACCAATATTAGATATCTTTATGATTATTTAACATTTATACATTAAAATATGATTATATTATTAGAAATATTAAAATTATTAAAATAATGAATAAAGAAAAAAAGGATAAAAGTAATATTATTATTTACTTATTGAACGCCTTGCGTTGGTTACCGTTGTAACATTGACAATGGTGTCTTTTTTTTTAAGTTTTCGGAGCTAATAAATGAGGACTAAGGCTAACCTATTTGATATTGTTCTTTCGTTTTTTGCGTTGATAATTTAATTACATTTTGATTTTCCTTCAGTTAGCGCTCCTCCCACGCAACGACTTCAATAAGTATATCATCTTATATATAGGTATAATTCGAACGTCGCGATGTTTGTCCGCGATGGATTCTAAAACTACTAAACCGATTTTAATCAAATTTGCATATCGTGTGCTGTTTCATCCAACTTGAAAGATAGGATAACTTACATCTCAATTTAAAGTCGCAATATTATTTTATTGCAAATTATTTGTTTACAATGATCTATTAGATCCAAACAAGTGCAACAGATGGCGTTGTATCTGAGGACTGAATTGAGTTAGTGTTCAACAGATGGCGTAATGTTAAAAGTACAGACCATTTTACATCATAATCGCCACGAGATGCTAAGAACAAATTGTAAGTTAATTTTTAGTGTTAGTATAGCCAGCCACGTGTTAACCAAAAATATTGTGCGTCGATTAGTGCATAATTAAATTAAAATTAAAATTATTAATAATTAAAAATAATAAATATTATTGTTATAAAATTCAAAAGTATCCATCTGCCCTACCCACCTCATTTATAAATTTGTAATGTACTCATTTGTTACTATCTTGAATAAACATAATAAAAAATTTTAAAATTAATTATTTTGCTAAATATGTACGATAATTTTGATCAATTGTGTTCAAAGACCCAAATATCTTCAAATTCCAGTCAAGTGGATTTTTATACTAGTTTTAAATGTTTTTGTCTTTTTTAGTTAATAATAATTTCAGTGTTTCAAACCGACCTTTGATCGAGTAGTTCAGTGCAGACGCCTTATATATAGCGGGGTAAAGGGGCTTAGGTTCGATTCACGAAGCATATCGTATCGTTGTCACCATTAACACAAGCAAATTTGCTTACTTAGGGGCTAGATAAATGTGTGAAATTTGTTCTGATGTTATTATTAGAGATGTGCCGAATGGTAGTTTTGCTAAATATCCGAATACCGAATACTATTCAGTTTAACCTTTAACGCACCGAATATTCGGCCGAACAATTCGTTTTACCATTTCTTTGTTTGTTTGTCATTAACAGGTTCTAACATGTACGTTACGTGTGGCTGCTGGCTTGATGAAAAAAATATGTTGATTTGTGGTTTAAAAATATCGTTTTGAGACTTTTAATTATTCTGATTAAATAAATTCTCAAAATAAATGTTGACTATGCTAAATACTATTTGTAGGTTAGCAATAATATACGAAATATGTTGACTTGATTTGTTTCGAAATAAACATTTATTTAGCTTCAAATCAATCAATTTAGCTTCAAATCAACATTAATTTGAACTAAATCACCTTTTCTAATAACTTACTCCTTAAATAGTTTACTACAATGTAATGTTATATCAAAAACTTTATCAACCTTAGCAACGCGTAGCCAGGTCTGCTGGTATATAATAATAATAAGTAATAATTTGAATTTCCACAAATAATAACCGTACACTGACCATTGGTGGTAAAATTTGAATTGATTGGTAATAAGATTGATTGGTAAGAAGATAATTAGACTTACTGTAGCCAATAATCACAATATAGACAGCACCAGAGTAGAATAAATTAACGAAATCTGAAAACAATTCTGTCAAAACAATCTTTTAGAACTTTGACAAACGATTAAATTAATTGAAGATATCCATCTTTAACGATGTCAAGTTTAAATGTTATCTTGATTAATGTTCATCTCCCGCAGTACAACATTTAATAAATGGTTCCATATTATAATGGTAATTTTTGCAAAGATTACTATTTAATTAAATTTAATAAATTAGTATTATACTACATAAAACACCCTTTTTTATTATTTTTCAGTATGTCTTTAAATCTAAACGCATAAAATATTATAAATCAAATGTAAAGACACAAAAATAGCTTTAAGTAGCTCTATTTAACTATTTTATGAGCCACAATTCTCTTTTATCGTCGATTTACACATTACCCTTTTCATAGTTTTATCTATCACCAGAAACATTTTAACACAGTTTAGTATTGCTTTTTGTGCTTAAAAATATGTAAATTTACATGTAACTAGAAGGTTACATGTTTCTATATTATATTTTAAACATAGAATAGAATAATATTATTAATAATATATTAAGAATAATATTTTTTTACAAGTGACAAAAACTAGTATTTTTTTTTTTATTTTACCAGCATACATAAAAATATTACTTTTTTCAGTAGATTTTACTTATGTTTAATTAATTTGTCTTACATGTTCTGTGTAGGTGTCAATTAATTATACGTCTACCTAGAAGGGTTATTTAGAAAATTAAAGTTTAAAATCAATGTCCCATTATAGCAAAAAGAAATTTTAAAACAGTTTTATTAAAATAAAAGTATACACCTAAATAAAAGAAAAAATCGAGATTCATGTAAGTTACCAAGGCATATTAGAACGAAATAAGAATATCGAATCGTGTAGTCAAGTGATAACTTACTAAAATAGGCAAAACCGTCAACATACGTAAAGACTTTAATAAATACATAATAATGTTAATTTTATAATTTTTAGGTTTTAAATTGTTTTTTATTGCAACCTTTATGAATTACATGTATTTATGTTTTTCCCGGTTGCGTTCATGTCAATTATATCAGAATTTTCACTTTTTATATATGTTTTTATATAACTCGCTAACGCTAGCGGCACCGCCTGAGACTACAACTTATATTAATTACACGAATAATATGCAATGTACCATATCATTACCTAATCTAGCGTATCATTACCATAGTCATATTGAAACAAATGTAAATGAAGGTTAAGACCTTACCAGTGTTATGTACTTACAGATGTTTATATATTTTTCTCATCTGTGTATGTTTTGTGAGACTAAAGATAACTCACGACTTTGAGTACCGACATTAAGTTCTAATCATTCCTACGATAAATTCTCTATTCAGACAATGTCAGAAACTCAAACCATTTTATCTGTTCTAACCTCAACATTCATGAAAATATCATTAATCACTCAAAATACTATTCATTCTTTTCTTCTCTTTATATCTGAAGCTGAGATTACACTTTTATGTTACCATGAAGAAGAAATCAACCTAAAAACTGACTTATAGATATACTTTTATTAAAGATAACACAAAAAAATAATATCCAAAAATAATATCCATTCAGTTATGGTTTTAAGATTACCTTAATTAATTTATCATTAAAAAATACAATTAGTAATCTAGAAAATATACATATATATAACAATTATTCGATATATATATATATAAATCTATATATAATCTATTTAGTACATTAAGTGTGTCTTGTCTGTGTTCTTCTACTCCGCCTTATATATTTCTTCTTATTCTGACCTGTTGTGCCAATTACGAGCAGTCAATTACATAAAAGAAACTGCCTTTTCTCTTTTTTTTTATGTTCAGCATTATCAGAGAATTATCAGCATTTAAGAAGAGAGGAGGAGAGCAGTAATAATTTTGTTTTTTTGACGTGACAACGTCTTATAATTCGATGGAGCCGGCTGCACGCACCAAAAAAACATGACGTATGCGGCGTTCCCTCGCTCTGAGGCGTTCCATTTAAGGCTTGAAGTGCAAGCGAGAGCGCGGAACGAGCGAAAAAGAGGCACAATCGGCCTTCGCGTTCGACATCTGTCTAAAAAATCTATCAGAATATCTATCAAACAAATAAAATTAAAATTTTCTTTTGAAAAATGCAATCATTCCATTAGTATTTTCTTATGACGTTGTCACGTTTTTATTTTTACTTAGCAATAAGTAGCATTAATAGGTTTACAAAATAAACTTTTTTTAATTTGAACTCTTGCTTGATTTATGCAGCGAAACGTTAAAATAAATTACAAATTGTAAGCCTCAAAGTTATCTCGTTAATATGAGGGTTATAATATATTAACGTCTAAACACATTTTTCATACATTGCGTAATAAACAAAACCGTTTTTTTAAACAATATGATCACGTCTGATCCGCATGTGTTGAATATTTTTATGGTTGTAACTACAAGAATATTTTTCAATACAAACTTATTTAACTTATGCAAACATTTAATTCAAATTACGCATAATGTTGTATAAACTTTTCATATCGCCATACTATGTTGCGAGTACAACAAACAGAAATTAAAAGAAATTAGTTTGCCATTTTGAACAGGCTTAAAATTCAATTAAGAGAATTACAAAAGGGGAAACAAATTTAGTCTATGTAAAATTTTGCTGAATTATGTAAAATACCGTTCTTTAATGCTGTTCCGTTCGATATAGTTTATAAGAGGTTCAGATATAATATTAGTCACAGCCATAATTAAACATCAATGTATGTATGTATGTATGTGGTATTATAGATTTTCAACGATATTTACTTACAACAATTATTTCAAGTGTCTATTGTGTAGTTCCTATTTCATTTTCGATTGTAAATTGGTTTAATAGATCTACCCATTATCATTATTGAAATGATAAATGAAAATTTAGATTAGAATCATATTATATAATGTTTAAATTATGAACGTTAATTGGATAATTGTTATATTAACTTAAATCTAGTCTTAAATGAAACAAAAAAAGGTTAAAAACCTTGTTTGCTGACTGTCTGAGTGAATTTGGAATTAGAAAAATATGTAATGTTATTAGCCACTTGTCTCATACAAAGTTTTTTAAAATAATTTAATAAGTTTAAAGCTAATAAGTTTCAGTTATTATTTAAAAATGGAATCGGGAGTCATATCAGTTAGTAGCTTATGATTATAAAGTGTATATAAAAAAGAAAATAATTATATTCATTCAAACGTCATAAAAACTTTTGTATTGCTTTTTTCTTAATGTGTAAAAGGGCATTAAAAATATACGCTTTTCAAAATCTGTAAAAATATCATCTTTTTTAAGCTTTAGTGTATATAATTATACAGTTTGATCTTACCCCCCCCCCCCCCCCACTCAAGGTTTTGCTGAATTAGAAACTTTTATTTCTACACAAACAAACATTTACATAAAGACTCATATAAATAGTGTAGATAGAAACAGATAATGGTAGGATTTTCCGGTCAAGAAAAAACTTCAGATTTATAATGTTTATGTGATTCGTGTAATAGTAATGTTAAATGTGATTTACCTTCAAATATACAGTATATAAATTAAGTATTAAGAATGTTTTCTGTTATTTGCTACTTGTATAATTAATTTATATTACAATTTTATCTTTTGATTCAATTTGTTACAAATATCGAAACAGAATTGGGCAACGTAATGAAATTTCTTAGCTTCATAAAAATAGACACAGACATTTATTGATTGAATTTTTTATAGAATTGTTTAGTATTGCTTATAAAGTTGTACCTCTCAGATAAGACGAACAAAATTGGTTAATTTTGAGAATGCAAAGATAAAAGCAGAAGGGGAAGTTTTTGAATCTTATTGATAATATAAAATGTAACTATTATATGTTTCACTTAATGTTTCCGATAACGTAGGAAAGTGAGAGTAGCAATAGATCAATCTATCTTGGCCAAAAATAAAAGAAAGTAAAATTTTCATTCGTTCGATATTCAAAGGCGTATTTCGATTTTATTTTAAATACAGAAAATGTTAAAAATTATAAATATATTTTAATGTTATAAACATTAAACATCAAAATTTATTCGAAATATTATACGAAATAAGACATCAAACTCCAAAAAAAACCTTTTGACTCCATCAACATTATACGTAACTCGTTAATAGACTACCAACACCAGAGCACTAATATAGGTATTATTATTTATGTACATACGTGGTCTTGTGACGTAATATTTGAAAAAATATTACGGGGTACAGAGACTCGATGTTAAGTTGCAATTGGCGCAGCGTAAATAAAATTACAATATCAATAATGGCTTTTAATAGAATAAACATAGCATAGAAACGTTTTATGTACATAGAAAGAAACTATTACATAAAATATTAAAACATTTAATGTTATATTGCCTTATAAATAAGAAAGTAGGGTCATTAATGCTGTTACTTCTTCAATATGGAAGAGGTTCAGATTAGATAACTAGGTAAGTAACAATCATCTTAGCGAAGATATCAGAATTTTCGGATTATACATAAGATAATAAAAACTAGGGGCTGTCTGCTATTATTTATCTTATATTATTTATTTCATTACGTTAAGGCTAGTTTTATCTGTTATTATGTTATTGTATTTTCTTTTTTATAAGTAAAGCTATTTATCTGGCCTGGCTTAGTTTTGCATTGTTATTTAGTTCAAATGTAGTCCTGGCTTTTTAAAGGTATCTAAAGTCTGATATATATATATATATATATATATATATATATATATATATATATATATATATATATATATATATATATATATATATATATATATGTTTATATTTAATTAAAACGTAGTTTACCTAATAATTATGGGCTCTTAAAATAATATTCATAAATTTATCTTATTTAGTGGCTTAACATTTGAAATTATCGACGGTGAGTAATTCTGTAATATTTTATGTTATAAAATATATTGTTGGAAAATCACTATTTAAAAATAATAATAATAATAATAGCTATATCTTAAAAAAACATTATTGATTAGTACAAACTTTCATAGCTCACAATTTAAAGAGAGATAAAAAGTAGATTTTATCTCACTTAGATATGAAAGAGTTAGTTAGTTAGAACAAAAAGAGTACTTAAATGGCTCTACTAATAAATTGAACGCTCTGCGTGATAAATATGGTAAAAGATACATAAAGACATCCCTCCGCAGAGGCAAAGGATCTAGCCCTTCTCAGAGCACTGGGTCTCTAACCACTAGAGAGGCTCAGTGGAGTTCATCATCATCAAATGGTAAAACTTTGTAGGGGTGATCTTCACCAGAGATGAGAACATACTTCATGTGTGACCAGATGTACGTTTAAGAAAGCGTGAGCCTTTAATTTGGAATAAAATACTCACTCTCTTCTAGTCTCTTAAAGGTTAACTTTCAAAGTAACAAAGCATTGCTTTCAAACTAACTGCGAAACTGACAATCGCGCGTTATTTTCAGGTCCTGTGCTACCAAACTTGGCGGGGCAATGAGGGCAATATTCTCAAAGAGTGGTGTAACGAATAAGTAAGCGTCCAAAGTTGTATCTTCAATTAAACTGAACAACATAAAAAAATACAAATTACAGTCGGTTAAACGCTTGTTTAGGGACCTATTGATTAGATTGCAGAAAACGGATACTGTAAGTGTTGTATGTGATTGTACATGGTGGAATGACATTATTAATAATATCGAAGATGTTCGAGTGGATGAAGAAATTTCTTTCTCACGGATTCAAGTTTCGAAGTCATAACTGTATTCCTTATATCAATTCATACACAAAACCTCATCGTCAAAAGAATTATCTTAAGAAATCCCGAATCAGGGATCAGGGATCACGACAGTTTAAATACAAAAACATTGATGTTGTACTACTTATATACATGAATGGTAAATTGAATGAGCACTAAAGAAAATATGTAGAATTTTAAAAAGTAAAACTGGTACAAAATAATGGTTTTGTAAAGAAGTAGATTATCCATCTCCTCCTTAAACGAAGCATACAGATTGCCAACCTGTAACTCGAACCATAAGCCTCTGGACAGTAGTGTTCCCCAAGGCTTTTTGCTTTCCCCGAGGCTTCTTCTCATATTAATGATATGATGGATATTCCTAGTATGGGGGACCAAGACAATAAATATGGGTCAAATATAGCATTGAATGTATACAGCGTTACCATAATATTTATATATCACATTATATTGTTATTGCGAGACTATGTCTGAAAGGTTTACCAGTACCAAAAAAAAATTGTCTTCAATTGAGATCTTCCTAGAAAAAGTTTTTAAAAGTGAAAAACTGGGTTTTGTGCAGTTTTATTCCAAAAACAAAACGCAATTCGTCGTTTTACAACTCTTCAGGAAAACTCTATTAAGTTCCTCACCTAAACTTGGGGTTTGAGACCTCAGCACTTTGAACGATGGTGAATATGGCGTTTATTCGTTCATAGAAAGCATGAACAAACTAGCTTCGATGAAATCAGGATAATATAGTTTTTAATTTTATATTTTCTGTTACTCACAATATTGTTATACTTTAAATATGTAATGGCGATTAAATGCAAAAACACAATAAATAGTTAAACATTTTTAATTCGCATTTAAGTGATATGTTTGTCATATTTTTATAGAGTATCGTAATAGCAGCTTGTAGATTCAATTCTTACCCTTATCAATCTATATATCTTTTTAGATGACAACGATGACAAGTTATGACACCATGTGAAATAGCTTTGGCCTATTGAACCAATCGACCCAACTCATGTTCTCGACGTTTTAATAATGTAATAGATTTCATAATTTTGCTTTTTGTTTACAGAATTATTATTTTCTCCTCAAGATTAAATTTTAACAAGTTACAAAAAAAATAACCCATACCTACCTACCTACCTCTTAAAACCTTCTGGGTTACTTTTCACTGGAACACATTTTTTTAAGGTGAACTATGACGTGTCGTGACATTATTAATGTGTGAAAGTATGAGGCTTAAGGAAGCGTTATAAAAAAATTAAACTAGATGACGACAGTTCCGATTTATTTTGGTGATTCACTCGACATATAATATAATAACGTATATTTTTCAATTGTCTATATGCAATTTTTCATACATTTTTACTTTATTGAAATAAATGTATTTTACGGATTTAACTCGCATATAATTAATAAAATGTTAATGTAATTAATTAAAGGCGAGTTAAATTTAATTAATATATAATTAATTAATTATAGGCGAGTTAAATTCCTTAAAATAGTTCTATTTCAACGAACTCATGAATATTTTCAAAGTACTCATGAAAATCTTAGAAAACACTATTTTTACTTTATTCTAAATAAATTTTAAAATGTTATATTTATACATGTTTTAAATCAGACAATGTTTACAGCTTCTTTCTTCCTATATGATATTCCAAAAATTCATTTTCTTATGATTCTGCGAGTTTTGAATCTTAATAGACTTTGCAGTGAGGTTAAAAAGATTTTATAGAAATAAATAGAAATATTATTGGAAACAAAGAAGTTTGTAATAATGTTATACAACGAGATGAAGCGAGCAAGCAACATCGTAAACTCCCCACAAAAAATCAACCTTCTATCTTTAATTTTAACTGTAATAATAAGTGTTATTGTTTTAATAGACCCTCAATGTTTTAACATATCATTCATTCGTATTGTAATATTTTTTTATGATTTATTATATGAATGAATCGATTTAATAATCACAATTTTTAGAGAAAATAGTTACTTTTACAAATAAGGTAAGTTATGATTTAAAATCTTGCAATTATATAATAAATAAAATCAAAAGAAATTGTTATAATATTACATGTATTTAGTTAATAATAATAATATAATATATTTATTTGTTCAGATTACAGAGATCCACTTTTGTTAGTTACAATCATTACTTATCACTATGTTAGTAAATACATAAAATAATTATACTAAACTCTATCATTGGTTTTGGTAAGTATTTTAAACCAATGACACATGATCGGCGAAAGATACCTCCTAGCGATGGTCCTCAGGATCCCGTTGGAACTGGCCCGCACCCTGCAAAGTAGTGAAGCGTCCTTTTACGCAAGACTGCGTAAAAATCGTCAGTACGCGCTTGAGCAAACATACCAGACGCACTACAGGAACGGGGCAGCCCCATTAGCATCCTAAAGCCATTATTATACTGGATACGCAAAGCGTTGACGGTCCTCTGAGTATAACTGGTCCAGGCTGCACGAGTAGAATACCTGGCAGTAAGATTTAAATTAATATTACATTAAATTAATATTACAAAAAAATTAAGAAGGTTCTTTCAATATATTATTTAGATTAGATTTAAATAATTTAGTTTAAAATGCTTTCATCAGTATGATGTTATCTGTGTATTTATTTTTAAATCAAGTGGATGTAATAAAGTACACTTAACTTAACTTCCGAAACTAAAATAATTCTTCTTTACTTTTACAATTTATTTGACCTTACATAAGTTAAGTTCGTCGGAAACAGTGACCCAAAAGTAATTGTAAACTTGCTACCTAAAAGTAGTTTGAGAATTGAGCATTCTTTTTGATTTAGATAACATTATATGACTAAATGTCTTTAATATAAAAGAAAAATATATAAATTATTTATTTAAATATCATATAAAAACATAATATTAATCTATCTGACCACTCTAGAACAGCTCTAATCGTTATTTTTTTGGTAAACTTGATTTAGCTTTAAGACAAGGGGGTATGGCTTTTAATATTTAATAAAATAATAACGTCGTATTATGTGTACACTACGAACATACATACAAGCAGACAGGTAAACTGTGTGTTTTATAATTAGCCATGGATAATTTTTTTATGTTCAAATGTGACTCGTATCCAGTCTTAGACTTAATGTAAAAAACTATAAACTTGCTATATTATTATTCAATTAATAATATAAGTTAGTATTGTTTGATCTAACTTAAGTTTTAGAAGAAACAAAGCCTTTTTATTATTTTTGTTATTTTAAAAAATGTATTTTCCTTAATAGTTGTAAGCATTTTAGTGATAACATCTTATAACACTAAAATAGCAATGACGGTATTAAAATTTAACCTAATCTTTTTGGATGTGCTGATCTAGCTCCGTTATTAAATTGTGTAATTAGATGTGTGATTGCTTAATTTAAATAAATTACGGTATCATGAATGTTAAATGTCGTTACCTACATCAGAATGTTTGATAATCTTAAAATCTCAAGAGACCTAACCCAAACCAAAACCGGATCATGGAGCTCATTTCAATGTTTATTTCAAATGAAATGATTTGTTCGGTGAAACCATGATATACTTACTTAATTTGATACAAAAATAATAATATAATTATTTGGAGAGGCGAAACTTCTGAGCCTTACGTGAATGTACTGTATAGATGCCGAGCTTATAGCGTTGCAGAGAGAAGAATGCTTAACAATTCCTGGGCCTTGTGATTTTCAACAATTTTTACTGATTTTGGCTTTTAAACACGGTCCAGAAGTGAGCTGGTGATGGTTTTAAAAAGGCCTAGATTTTAAGCAGAGATTTTAGAGAAAGAAAAAGATTTTGTTGTTATTCTACTTCTTCTGCTTATAGTTTAATTATAAATTTACCCTCAGTCTGTTCGTTAGATCGTTCGTAATGTTTGTTGCGTAAATGCTCAGAGTAAAGGAATATGATCTGACGTGATATCAATGTCCTCGCGGATTTTTGTGTTGGTTTTAATATAAAATTCCTGAGTTTTAAGTAAAGTTAAAGAATCCCCCGAACACGCTAACTCAAGCCGTACGTTCAATGTATTTGTGACAAAATTTCAGGTTTAATAATACGTCTCTTTTTGTAACTCTTAGGTATTTCTCTAAATTCTTCCTAAAACTATTACACTGTTTAAATAAAGTTAAGGAATTCATCAAACGTATTAATTTAAGCCACGCTTCTTTTATATTACTAATTAGTTGATTATTTACTTTCCTTAGAATATGTTTGAAAATATCTATAAACATGTATAGCCATGGTAAGTTTATTTAAATTTATATAAATATAGAATGAAAAATAAACCGATACGGGCAGAGATTGCAACCCGCTACCTCTGGGAAACCGTCCCGTCGCTCTACCAATTGAGCGGCCATATCGCTGAATTAAGCATTATATAGCATTATATATGTGATTAAAATGTCAGTCTGAGTTAAAACATTGAATAACTCTTAGACATAATAATATTATTAATATAAAATACGGCTATAATCATGTAATTTTTAATCGGTTTATTTTTAATTTGTCCGACCAGTTTCGAACCCATTCGAGGTTGCGGACTTGCGGTTCAAAACCAGTCAGGCAAATTCAGGTTAAAATTTACATGGTTATAGCCGGGTATACATTTAATAATAACCATCAAGCCTAAAATATAAAACATTGTTACAAATCTGAACTTTCTTTTAAAAATTCAGTGTTTTTATTTTCAAAATTTGTAAATGTTCTTACTAAACCCATGTACTCTACTAACAAGGCCAACCGTCAAATTTTTCATTGGCCTTATAAGGAACACGTTTTCATAGACACACTACCGGCATTTTAGCTGAAATAGAAACAACTTTCTTTTTTTTTTTTCTTTAGCACCCTAAGGAATACTTATATTAATATTTATAGTATAAAAAAATAGATAATAATAGGTTACTTACATAAAAAATAATAATCTTTTGTGTGTGTGTTTCGTTGCAAATTACAAATTTAACCTGTACAACGGAACTCTATGAAGCGAAGGTCCCCATTTACAAAATATAGACGCTAACGACTCGCCGAGGCATCTGTGCCCTAAAGTTTGATGGAGTTTAGGGTGACTGGAAGGAATTTGTCATTATATGGCAATAACTATTATTTTTTATAAGTGGCATTCAGAGGAGCATGGCCTTCCATGGTCCACCCACCTTACATATCCTTATTATACCAAGAAAAAAAAAAAAAAGATACAATATAATTTGTTTGTGCCATACGTGAATTTATTAGTGACAAATCACCACGTTTTATTATAAATGAACGCGTCTGCGTTTGTTAAGATAAAACAGACTTATTAGCCATAGAACTGTCTAATATATTATCCGATATCTTGTAGACGGGATAAAATAAATAAATTTAAAGAATATACTTATTCCATTTACCATAATAAATATAACCTACTAAGAAATGCTACTATACCGCAAATTTTAATCAAATTGAACTTGTGTTTAATAAACAGAACGTCAACTACAGATACAGCAGAAAAAAATACCAACATTGATACTTTACATTATAATACTGAAAATATAATATTGAAAGGTACCAGAAGAATAAACTATTAACTTCTAGAACTGCAGTAAAATACTTCAACTTGTAGACTACATTATTGCTTATTGATGCCATAACCAAAACGTTTATTTAATTACTTAGACAAAATATATCAACTCCATTGACGATATAAAAAAAAATAGTATGACATTTGAAAATTTAAGATACTTTTTTATGTTATATAAAGCTGGTAACAAACTCATGAGATATATGGTTAATTTACGTTTGTTAACTATATCTGAAGTATGAAAAATGGTTAACGGATGCCTTCCCAAAATAGGGTTATTATATTTTTGTAAATAATGTGTTCTAAGCTCAACTTGTACTTTTGTGTCAGTCTGTGTCAGCTCCGGAGAATTTGTTATTATATAAACTTATATACATAAGTATGTTTATTTATTTCATTGAATACTAATTGAATATAAGAATATTTAAAACACATCATGATATGTATTCATATATTATAATGTCCTTATCCATATCTTATTTATTTTTTATTATTTAGGTAAGACCACATTTTTAAATTATAGATTTAGAACCTTAAGAACATTATGTTTAAGTTTTATGGAAGATCTTGATAATTTCTAATTAGTAGCACAGATAATTGAATAGGTAATTTATGTTGGAACTACCTACTAACACTATGTATTCATGTAAGCAAAAAAAGTAATTTAATTTATCTAAAAATATATAAACGTTTAACCACTACAGTATGTAGGCTGTCCCTATAATAAAGCTCTTGCAATTATTTATAATTGAAATTCACATCTTTTCCTCTATTGAATCTGTAGGATCCGACAAAGTTTTTCAGTAAGCCCTTTTAATACAGAATCCAACCCCCGCATTCGCTTACTGTTTCGCTTGGCCTCGTAACCAATACCCTGGCAGTTTGGCCGCGACCCTCCCCACCCACCTTTATATTGCCAGGTTTAATTTATGGCCAAGATGTCCGTATCGCAACCATACACTCCTCGTGCTTTATATCGAGAGAACCATAGTTTATAAAAACAATTTGAAAATATTAATGTTTTGACATTTTTATAATAAGATTTTAAACAGCATCATCTCCCTGCTCTTATTCCAATTTTGGGATCGGTGCAGTATGTTTTTACCTTCTATTTTTTCTTGTCACTTGTCATTTCTTGTTTATTTCTGTAAACTCCTTTATGTTCCATATCATCCTTCACGCAATCTTTTTTTCGCCCGTCATCTTCCTTTTCATCCCTCCACTTTCATATCTAGCACTTTTCTAATAACATGCATTTTATCCCTTCTCATAACAAGATAAGAGAATAGGATTTTAAACATATAATACATATCCTATCATGGATTAGATCTATATTAATTATACTATATTATATATAACTATATGTTACTATTTTTGGGAGCTATGTCATTATATATACAGCTTTGTCCTAAATATATACAATGTAGATGATGTTCATAAACATAGTATACATAACTAATATTAAAATTCTGTATACAAGGTAATTGTGTATGATTTATTTAATTATTATTGAATACGTGGGACTACCAGTTTCTAAGATTGATTGTAAATACATTTTATTACTATTTAGAAACCGATTTTTTTAGGTATCTACCTGCGCATGTAATTATTGTAATAAAAAAAAACATTAAATAGTAACATGTGAAGTTGATCAAATTTGCTTTCTTTACATAATTATACCTATACCCACTACGATACGAGGCTTTGTCTCTGATTGTAATGACGATTTTTCTATTTACATTATTAATTTCTATGTGGTTTATTAGTGTATTAAATTAAAAGAACTTAATGTTATTAAAATACATAAAATTTGTTTAATAAAATTCCGGGAAAAACGAGCAGCTGCCAAAAATCGTCTCAAGATCCCGTTCCTAGCGGATGAGAATTACTTTGACACCTGGGACTTTCCTTGTGTATGTACGCCTGCTACGGTTCTATACTAACTAGCTGGCTCCTTAACTAGCTTCTAATTTTAAAAATTATTTACATATTAAGGTAAAGAATACTCACTGAAGTAATATTCAGTTCTTACCCAAAAAATTTGATAATATATTAAAAATTAAAAAGATAATGGTTACTTTCAGATCTTTTTTTATCACCAATTTTTTTTAGAAGTATCCAAATAAAACATATTTAGTTATCTTTGTCATAACCAGATAATGATATGTCAATTAAACATCTGAAATAATATTCAAATTAAATTATAATTTAAAGACCAATGCAAAATGTACACTTTCTATTCAATTAAAAAAGTTTATCGTTGTTTTTTTTCATCTGGGAATTAGTTGTCTCAAATAAATCTTGAAATGGGCTCAATGATCCGATTTCGGATTGGATGAGGTCTCTGGAGATTATTATACAACAATTAGAATTCATTTAACTATGTACAGAAATTATTATTTTATTTGTTTTTCGTATTGGCCACTTTGATCACAAATTTCTCGTCTTTGGTAAGGAATTAAAAATTAAAATTTTTACAGCTTACACATGTATTTTTGTTCCGTGACCTTCATTCATTTATTTTTTTTTTCTTCTGTTTTTTCTGTTTGCATTACTTATGATGATGATTCATGATGTGTGTGGTGGTCGTGTTGCAAAAGAAAACATAATTCGTTTTTGGCTTTAACGCTTTCGTTCTGGAGATTTCGACCTCTGGAAAAATTTCCTTACAAATCGCCTTCAAAAATTTTATTGAGAAGAATAGTTAAAGATATATACTAATAGAATTCGCATATTAATCAAAAATGTTAAGAAAAAATACTGAAGTTGAGAATAATAACAATAATTATAACTTATTTATTTCGTAATACATGTGATATGCAGTCAAACAATTATCTTATTAGGAACAGTGCACTTACTGCCATATATGCCATGCAACAATTGGTTAATTAGTAAACAGGTAATGAATATAATTTCACAAAACACAAAGTTCTTTAAAAGCTTCCCAATTAATCACCCCAGTACAACGAGAACATTATCAGATTCAATGGGGAGGTTAAGGTTATTCTTGTGAAAAAGGTATCATATCATCGGCACAAGTGCAGTAAGATTCGATTTTCTAGAAATTAAAAAAACCTCTTAACAACACCGTGTTTTACGACCAAGGAGGAGGAGCTACCACCTGATTATAAAGGTCGAAACAAGTCTAGTTGAAAACCAACGTTTTAGACATGTTCAGAAATTTTAATATCTAATCTAGTCCCTATATTCATTTACTGATTTATAATTTACTTATGGCCCAAACGACCTGAAAATTTGGAATACCTAAAATAGTCCTCAAAATTAGCACTGATGATTTCTCATGGAGAGAATACATGTTTCTATTGATAATAGGCCTGTATACAGATTTTAAAACCAAATATTTTATTTTATTGTATAATTTATTACAATACTACTTGGTATAAATTTAATTTTACACATGATATTATAAAAAGCAACAAAATCTTCTATATGAAGTCGCAAAAAAAAACTTTATGAATATAATATTTCACCCCGGAAGATAATAAAAGTAGGAACGATGTTCCTTAGCGTTGTTGTGATTAATAACGGTCACATTTAATTTGGACAGGGGTTACTGTTATAATATTAAATAACACTGAAATATGTTTATTTTCTCATGTCTTTGTTTAAATAAAATAACCCTCATAATAACAAAAAGTTAAAAATATACTTTAAAATTTTAATTTTTGTTTCTTATTCAATACATTCATTCATTTACAAGACAAGATAATAACTCGAAACTTTATGTATAATATATGTTGTGATGTAGAAAAATAAGTTACTAACATTTATTTTCAAAAGATTAATAAAAATTAAGTCGGATACGGAGAAAATGTAAATTTAGAAACAAGTTACTTTCAATATAAAAAAAATAATAAATAGATAATGAATAGAAGTTATTTCTTGCCTAAATCATCTTGTATTTCCAATAAGCTTCTGCCCTTTGTCTCGGGGATGAATAATTGAGAAGATATGCTGCAATATGGTGAATAATTGAACCAAACGCCACTAACTAACTAACTAACTAAACGTCACTAGAAAACCAGATAACCAAGATGTGGTGATCGCCACAGCGGAACCACTGCTTCTAATGTTCGGTGCAAACATCTCACCGAATAAAACATTCGGAATGATACCTAGTCCTGTAAAAATATTAATTACCACAATTATAAAACAAAAATTACCACAATTTTATTTTTTATTTTTTTTAAAGTATGTTACTAAATAAACTAAAAAAATAGTTATATTCAATTTATCTATATCAGCTTTAAATAATACTGATATATTTTATTTTAAAAACCTATATTAGCCATAAATAATAATGAAATTTGTAAGGGATTTAGGTAGTATTGTATTTAAACATCTGTTGGTTGTAATACTTATATATAACATTTCAAAACAAAACCACAATATTGTTATGTAAATTGTATTTTGTAAATAATTTACTCTTTATTTTAAAGAGAATAAAACTCATACAAGGTAACCCATACAATTTTGAGAGTATTGCATAAGATGTTATAAGTGAGTTTTTGTCTAGAATTAATTTCCTACAGTCTTTATTTATTAGATCGACGTTTTTGTAAGCGTTGGTGTCCGCGAGTATTTCTAATATTATAGTATAATAATCAATCCTCTACATTACGAAATTCGCGGTCCCCTTATCTGCACGAAGGATAGTAAGGTCTTCATTGGTGCGAAGGTGTTTGAGAGTACGAAATCCGTTACGGGAGATGTTATTCTTCGTCAATTTGCTCCGGCAAAGAACACAAGAAATATCCTGGCACATTACATCTGATTCCTCAAAGGAATCGTTATAAACAAATAAAAAGAAGAAAGGATATTGTTAAGTTACATTATTTTTAAACGACTATTTTATAACAATTCGTAATGTTCTAATTCGTTTCAATACGTTGATTGTCACTAAATTGATTCATATAAATTAATTAATTATTGATTTAACTTAAATAAAAAAACCAATAAGGTCCAATTATTTCAATCATTGTTTTAATAACTTACGTGGTTATATTTGGGATTGTTATGTCAAGTAATTGTTATTTTCGTATACTTAAAGTAGTTTATTTGACTAAGATTATTATTTATGAGAGGAGGAACATTTTCTTGATTAGTAATACTTGAATAAGCTAGAAAAGTGACCTTATAATTGATTATTTACGAGTAGTTGTTATTTTTGTACGTCTAAGCAGATGATTTGATTATGATTTTTGTTTATGTGAAGAGAAAGTTTATATTTAGAAGAATGGTATGCAAACTGCGTTTAGGACGATATTCAAGAGTGAAGCTGCTGTGTAGTACCAGGGAAGTTTTAAATTCAAGTTATTAAAAGTGAAGTTAATAGTAAAATCCGTGAAAAATTCAATCGGACATTGCCCTTATAATATGTACCTAAATCCGAACCGATTTTCGTTACAGGGGTCATTAATATTATATCCCTGAGAGACACAATGAACAAGTTCATCTATAATGTGAAATATGAAAATAACATTCGAGTCTTCACACCTTTAAAGGAAAACATACAATATAAAAACGGTTTCAAATATTTTGACATTCTAAAAATTATAGCCGCAGGTTGACTTTGAATGACTCTTCATGATTTCGATTCACGATCTACAGATGGACATGCCTGATATCCAAAACACCAACAATGAGGTTTAATAAACTCAAGAGAAAGGCAACTACTAAAGCTAATTGAAATTCAAAAACATGTTTTACAGCCTGTAAATCAACATACTATCCTACGGATATGAAAAAATCCAGGACTCACTAGTCTTCTCCGTAACAAAAAATATCGATAATAACTTTATCACTATCATATCCCTTTTTACCCCATTTCACTAAAGACGGAGAGTAAAAATTTATATGGAGAAAAAGAGCAAAAATATAACAATATGTTTAAAAAAATATATTAAAAATACATTAAATAACTTAGTAACGTAACAATAACGTTAGAACTACAGAAACATTAACACGATGCTAAAAATTACATACTCGTACAATACTTCGCTGCCTATGTAAATACTTTAAATGTTCACGTTAATATTAATCTGATGTGAAATTAGTTGGTCTTCCATGCTTTCTATAATCATCTCAGTAGTGACTTGCTTCTTATGACATTATTTTTGAGTACCCCATCCATATTTTCTTCGGTTTTCCAATTTATTTATATTTACAACTCTTTTCGTGATATTTATTTTATATGTAACAGATTTAACTTGCCAGTAAACTTCTTTCTGAATGGCTTATTATCACGAGAAAATCTCAGTCAGACAGAGGGAAATGTTAAGATAGCATTACGATTATTAATGATACTAATAACAAAAAAAGGAACAACGGAAAAGCAATTTCCTTTAGGTTAAGTCCAGTCCCGCAAAAAACTCATTCATAATACATATACGAAATAATGCCTGCTTATCAGGGACTTAATCCTTCCTGCTCTTAGTAAAGAGATCTCTTATATTGTTTACGTGTTTATATTGTTTACGTACGATTGTTTCAAACTTTAGTTTGTTATTTAAAAACTACATTCGGTTATGTTTGGTGATAATGCTACAAGAGTGTTATATATTTAATCAAATAAATATATACTGATGTAGTAATCTGAGACTATCAAATAAAGCTATGTATGAAAGATTTATCAGGCATACCTAATATGGTACATGAGATATGGATAAGATAACTTAATATTTTTTATGCGTTACGGATTAAAGTTTATGCATATTTATGGAGATTACTGATATAATATAGATATGGGAACCAATATTGATGCATGTAATTTACATATGTAAATGAAGTAAGAATTTTAAAACCTAATCGGAGTCACTTCTAGACTCTCAAACTCACACGTTATGATTTTTTCTGTATATATGCTTATAAACATGTATATGGTTTTACTGTTTATTTGTGAAACAAAATGATCTCTACAACATTCCTTAGCAACCCTTACTTAATATATAAGACTTCCTTAGCAATATAAAATAAAAAGTATCTTAAAAGTAACGTTTTTAAAACCAATTCTAAGAGGAAAATTCTTACAAGGGTAGAATCTTAATTTTTTTTAGGACGAATAATTTATTTAATTTTAAATAGGATCAAATTCCATTGGGTCGGAAATTTGCGTTTTAGTAACCCAACGATAAAAAGTTTTTTTACAATGTCATTGGGTGGTATTTGGGGTTTTAAATTGTTTTTTATTTTGAGAACGCATATTTTTATAAGATTAGGATTGAATCAGACGCGTTCAATAAATACCTTTGTTGTATGAGGGAACCCCCTTAAATATTTATTATATTATATTTTTTTAAGTAATAATTTCGACTGTTTCGCTTGATAACCGTGATCAGTTCATGAGACAAATCCTGGTGACAAACAGACGAGCAACGTAGTTTTAGTAAAAGCCAAAAAAGGAGCATTTTTCGCATTTTCAAATACTAAAAAAGTCCACGATTAGATAGTACATTTCTATCGTTTATCAATAAATACAAATTTGAAAGTCATATAACCGATTTGGGATAAAGCGCAAAACAAAATAAATTATTAAGAAAAAGTTAAGGAAATAATGTACTGTAAGATACAAAAAAAAATAAAAAAAAAAGATATTTAAGGTCATTTCTTGTTTCTATTCTAATTCTACTTTAGTTCTAAAAGCCGTAAAGCTGACACCAAATTATTTAATTTATAGGTACTGCTAAAATTATAGGCAGTTTTGCGCCCGTTTATCTTTACAGCTCCCTGAGACTATTAATTGAAAATCTTTTATAATCTGGGATTGGAAGATTTGAAATGTTTAAATAATTATTTTTTTTTATATTATTTTAAGAACTTTTTAAAAAAATATTTCATTCATGGAAGTTCATGAATGTATTAAAAGAAAATAACAAGCCGCATCCTATTCAATAAGGAGGAACTGAAGAAGAAAAATATGTATGATAAAATTCAGATATGTCGCATAAATTTAAAAAATAGTATCTGGCCTAGTTTGAATTGTATTTTCTCGGATTCTGAAGGTGACTTGAAGCCTGAAGACTTATTCCCCTGACCATGATTTTAAACTGGAGAACGACCATCCAATATCACTTGCAAGCGAAAACCAAACTAAAAAAAATGACAATTTAATATTATATCTACCTATATATAGTTTAGGCTAAGCTTTTAAGTACTATTTTATTTGATATATGTTAAATCATATACATAAAGTTCCTTCTCCTCTGTCACTCTCTCTCTCTCTCTCTCTACTTCTTTCTCTCTTCTTCTTTCTTTCTCTCCTTCTTTCTTTCTCTCCTTCTTTCTTTCTCTCCTTCTTTCTTTCACTCCTTCTTTCTTTCTCTCCTTCTTTTTTCATTACATAGTAATAGAAATGGAAGTAATGAAAACATATTTTCTATTAAAATCTTCTTTTAATCCATTAATAGATTCTTCTTCTTCTTGATTGGTACAATGGCAAGCTTCACTGTCCAATATTGCCTTAAATGCTGTTTGTATACTCGTTGTACATACAATATTCACTCTTCACAGAAATAATAGTTGAAGTCAAAACATCAAAAAAGCCACAATTATAAATATCACTATAAAAGTTATTACAATAATGGTCTAATCTATGAACCCTTATTGTTTCTCATTATTTTAGTTAAATATTGTAATGTAAATAGTATTATTAGTCAAATCTATTATTTCAAACGCAAAATAGCAATTACTTGTAAATAAACAATACCAAATATCACTGTTGAAATTATTAAGGCAATGGTTTAAATTATTAAATATTATTTGATTTTGATTGCTTTATATCCACAGATTGATAAAAATAACTTTAATCAATAAATTAAATAAAATAAATAATTAAATAAAATCAAACTCTTCCAACTTATCCCATCCTCTCCTTTCCGATCAAGAACAACACGTGCAGGACAGAAGTGCCACCCTTTCACAGTGGATTATTTGTCATCACGAACCAAACGGTTCAGCACTTCATATTTATGTCGGTCCATTAAAATGTGGAACTCACTACCACGGCACGTGTTTCCTTCCAACTATGATCCTGGGTCTTTTAAGCGGGGCGTGAAAAGGCATCTTACAAGGCCGCCATAGTGGAGACCACCATACTGCATTCTATTTTGCGTGAATGAGAATGGTGGCCTCCATTTTTAGACTTCACTGACTGCTTAAAATCAGGCAGAGTGGGGTCATTTTGGTAGGCAAATATAAAAAAAAAAAATAAAAAAAAAAAAAAAATTACTGGACGTTATAAAGTAGATATAGTTATTTTGGCTATGGTTGGCTACCTAGTCGAGCATCCAGCGTCTCAGTTTGCCTAACTTCTTGATTGTAAGCGTTGTTTGTTTGTTAAAGCTGAAGAAGGTTTCATATACAAATAATTTTATTAGTCTAAATTAGTTTTTTTTTTAATCATTCTTTTTTTTCAGCTTATTCATAAGGGTTTTTTGTTAGAGCTTTTTTATCATTGTTTTATTTTTGTACACATATTTTTCTACTTTATTACATTTTATATTCATTTCTTTTAATTAATTTATTTTTTTATAAGAGTTCAAGGGTTGACTGGAAGAAATATCTTCAAGAGATAAGTCTGCTTTTGTATACTTTAATAATTGTTTTTTATTTTGTTATTTTATATATTGTAATTTACATTGTTTTATTGTGTACAATAAAGAGTTTAACAACAAAAACATAACAATTTTCATTCATATGCAAAAACTATTTAAAGTTTGTGTTAATATAGTGTGGACCTTAAACAATATTCTTACAGAATTTAAGAGAAATGATTTTTAAGAAATCTATTTACTTTATATCTTTGTGAACATAATTTGCAGAAAAGTATTTTCTTTTATTAATCTATAAGTTTTCAAATATCATTAATTCTTTTTTAGTTTGTTTTATTAGATTTTTATGTAACTTAAAGTTTTAATTAGATTTACCTTTTTCAGAATCCGAAGCTTTATTTTACAAGTTAATAAACTCTAGATCAAGTCTGCAGTTTTAAAGAGGTTAACAATTTCAAACTCATTAAAATAAACATTACTATCATATAACTTTATTTTTACAATTGCACCTAAACCAATTTAAGACTCTATATGCTTTTCTTAAGATCTATCCTTTATTTTTTTTTAGAAGTTAGAAGATATCTTTCGTTTTTATTCTTAATAATATCAATAGAATATATACTTCTTTTTAATTATATCTGAAATGTATAAATAGTATCTATACTATTTTTCTTATGTTAATTATAAAACGCCATTCTCCTGTTAATCGTTGAAAGTAACACATTTGCTTTATTACTGTAATTAAATAAAACGGGTATGCACGGGAATCTCGACAGTAACAATCTGTTCGCTGTACGCATACAGATGTTAGAAGCTGTCACTAAGGTGATCCTTGATACCGCCATTGGTACTGAATAGTCCATACGTTATTAAACTTGTGGTTTAATAAGCTTTTATCTGATACTGAAACAATGAAAAGGTATTTTTTAACAGTAGAGTATTAAAATACTTTACCTATATTCACTATATAAGACAGTTATTGTAGTAAAATTGATATCAAAAGATTTGATACTAAACGTCAAGAATAAAATGATAAGACATTTCATAATAACAGATTTCATCGCTTCGGGTTGAATAGCTTTTATATAACTGCAGATGAACCTACTTTGTGTGAAAATGAATTTGAACTTACTGAAATATTTTACGTTCTAAAATTCCAATAGCTTCAAGAGATTATTGTTATTTGATAGTATAATTTTGAAATTTGTTGTTTTTAATTAGGAGTAGAGTTCATTAAGGTTTTAGCATAAATAAGTTTTTGTAAAATGAGTCATATAATTTCTGTTTGTTGTAATACAAGATTCTACTCATCTTAAATTAGTCATGTGTATCAGGTAAACATAAAAATGTATTTAAACGGTATATCTGTAGATGAAATCTGAATTTTTCTTTTACAATATAACAATATGTTTCTCATTGTTATTAATAGTAAAGTACAGCATGTTATTTTAAGTAAATAATTTAAAATGACATTCATGAATTATCATAAATAACACAATATTTAATGGTTGTGAGTTATAGTAATACATATACAAATATCCATTTCCAAACAATTAACTCCAACTGTATCTGTCAATAACATTTAACTATTAAAACAGTTCAGAACAAAACTGTAAATCAAGAGTATATATTTTTAATATTATTTATTGGTATGTGTTGTGCGTGCGTCCGTGCGTGTTGCGTGTGTGTGTGTGATGATGTTGTTGAATGTTGGTGAAGCTGAAACTACGGTTTACTCTACATCCAAATAGATAAATGCCAGTAAAATACGAACAGTTAATAAAATAATTGCACTAAGTATTTGTGGTTTTGCAGAGATAACATAATAAAATCAGGTTATGATAAAAACATATCTTATCTATGCAAATCTAATAAATATTTTTGTATGCTAAGATAAGCACTAATTTTAGGGCATCAATTGTACCTAAAGAATCTTGAAAAGCTAGGTATTATTTTAGACTACATACATCTATACACTTAACTTGATAATAAAAATGTCTACATTAAGCTGCTTTTACTAAAAATTAGACCTTTTTATTAACCTCTAGTTGCGCACGGAATCCGACGAGACTGAAAAATTTAGGGACCCAGACAAACGTGGCTAATCTCCGCAGATAAACTTACCACCACCAATCCAACACACAAAACCCGCATCTCGTTGACTTACAAATGTAAAGGGCATACCTCGGATCGGGAGGAGTTACCACGATAATATGAATCCAAAATATTACACTATAAATACTAAGTTTACAAATTTGCGAATTAAAAACAAGAACAAAGGTCTTATTAATTCCAACACCCTTAGCGTAAAGGGTTGACAGCTACGACAGTTTACAACATATCCTGAGACAGCTTGTCCTTAACATTCCATTGATGCCATTGAACCTGTATCATGTTATTGACGTTGAATTCGTCGAAGATTTAAAGTTGCACGAGTGATAAATGAAAATTATTTTTTATATCCCCTAGAGAAATGTCATACTTTCAACTTTTGCTTTTAATATACTTATTTTCAATGAAAGTTGCTCTGGGATTTACTGAAATCTCATGGTAGAACGCCCGTATCTATGTTGAGTTGATTTGTATATCTATTGCTTAGTATGGAACTGAGTTGATCACAAATAGGTTGCTCTATACTAGCTCTAGTTAAATCATTGTTATCGCATTGTATCTATCGTATTATATCTGTACTCTGGGTGGTACAACTTCATTGTGGTGAGTTAAAATTCAGTGAGTGGAAAAGAGCTCAGCGAACAATATGAAAGGTAAAAGAATTTTAGACCGTACAGGTTTTTCACTGATCAAATATATTAGTAGGAATGTGCTTTTTCTCAAGAAATTGTGTTACTTATAAATTTTAACGCTTTTATTTAAAGTAGTTTTAACATCATTAAAACACTTCCAAATACACAATAGCATCACTACAATATTTTTCACCAGTAATCAGATCACTGTAATACCTTTAAAGTATGTAGCTATCTTTATACTACATAATCACAAACATACATACATACACACATATCAACACAAATACACAAACACACAGACACTGTTATTTGGTAGATAAAAGTTAAATTCAATTAATAATTCATTTTATTTTTCTTCCATACAATTCTCCTACATCTTCATTTTGTTTTTGGATTAATATTTTAGTATTAGTGCAAACTCCATCACTTTAATAAATATTTCTCGATGGAATAGTACTTTTGCGCAGGCTTCCTTCAAATATCCGTTATCCAAGTGTTTGTCATGTATAAATGTAAAGTCGTTTATCTTATCATTATCTTTCCCTAGAGCGAATTTAGTTTAACGCTGTGATTATAGTTCTACAATGTAATAATGTCGTTGTCTCAATATTTATGTATGCTTAGGAGTATACTTTTCATTAATATAGGTCGAGGTCTATAGTTTATTTTATGTATACTTAGACCTGTTATAATTACTTGTACATCAAAAAAGCTAATATTTCACTTGAACTTGCATTAAAAAAGAATACGAAGTAGTTCTATAACAAAACATTTGTTTCATATATTATATGTATGTATATTATACATTTTATACATGTAATAAAATTGTCACTGATCAAAAAATGTACATGGAAAATATAAAAAAAGAATCATGATGGGGAGCCTTTATAAGAGCAAGAGAATCCGAAAACAATGTTTTTCATTTTGTCTGTTCGTCTGTTTGTATATGTATATCTGTACGTTTGTGCCTGCTAATCTCAGAAACGGATTAACCGGTTTGGATGAAGTTTTCGGAAATATTTTGTCATGGGTTTCACTTTACATTTAGTGTTTTTTTTTATTTTAAGTCGGTTAACAAATAAAGAAGTTAATCATCTCTTATTTTAGTACCATTGCGGTCAAACATTTAAATTAAAAATTTAAATAGTGGTCCTCCCGTCAGGGAATAATAATATCCTCTCTACTACCTCAATAAAATAAAATCTATGATTAAAAATTGAAAAATATATAAAAATAAACTAGATATACTTACATGCAAAAACTACTTGCCGGAGATTGATGAAACATAGAACGGGTACGTTTTATCGAAATAGAAATCTATGCGTACGATGTATGTTGTCGCAAGCACAGCTAGTTTTCAAAGAACTTATTTTATATAAATGTTAAAACTAGCTAACTAACTAATTATAGTAATAATGTTTTTTGAACTATACAAAAAAAAGTGTCCTCGTTACACAAGAAATGTTTGAAAAGACTAGATACATACCAAATAAACTTACAACATATTACCTACTCGTAAATTTTGCATCTGTTGATATTTTAAGTTGTTTATACACAAGGGCATATGCCCTTCAGTAAATAAATAAAGATTACACAGCGAATAACACTATATTTTTCTTAGCTTGGTATATTTTGGTTGATTAATCGTTTGTTTATTTTTTATTTATGTGTTCAATATGGATCTTAATTATATATATATGTTTATTTATAAAAAAATTATGTCCCTTTTTAAGATTAATAATACAATTGATAAGTAAAAGTACAATTTAAAACAGTTTTGAATAAAATATTTCTTATTTTTTAAACAATAAAATCTTCCGTATAAAATTTTATTATGCTATTACATCCTTTTAATAAATATAAATATATTATTTCACCCAGAACATAATAAAAGTATAAACGAAGTCCCTCAGTGTTGTGGTGATTAATGACGGTCATATTTAATTTCGTCGGGGTTTTTCGGTTATAATATTAAATGAGACTCAAATATGTTTATTTTTCGTCTGTCCTTTAATGAAATAGTCCTCTTTATAACAATCGTTTGATAATATACTTTTAAACTATTATTTTTTGGTTGTAATTTAATACATTTAATTGCATGTCACGTATTTTTTTTTTAACTAGATCATAATTCGAGTTTTTATATGAAATAATTCATGTTGGTTTTGTTTAGAATAATCACTTACTAACATTTATTTTGAATGTGCTGTTACAATAATAATTATAAAAGAATTGCAAATCTTGCCCATTACAAATTTATGTCGGATACGGAGTAGATCTAGATTTGTAAACTAAACAATTCAAATATAATAAAAATATAGTAAAAAAAATTAATGAATTTATTTTTTGCCTAAATCATCTTGAATTTTCAACAACAAGGTGAAACGTTTAGAAATATGATGGCTAGTGTTGATTACTTTGACAACATAAATTGACACTATTGACAGAATACTACATGAACCTAGTATTTAGTCACAGACTAATAAGTAATTTGTAGATAAATCAATCTATCTATCTATCTACAAATTACTTATTAGTCTGTGACTAAATATTTATTTCTAATGTATCTGTTTCGATACTTATACATTTTATTACATAAAATAATGAAGTTCCAAGAAAATGGAGGTACAAAGCAATTACAATAAAAAGTGGTGTTGATCAGATATTTAATTTAAAAAAAAAATCTGTGAGACAAAAGAAACAAAACTTTTTTAAGTCTAATAAGAATGAAAACTAAAAAAGAATTATCAATTTACTTTAAATAAAATTTACTGCATAGATACTGTGCATTTATGTAACTGTGGTAAACATTTATAAAATCTAAGGAATATATATTTTTAAAATATAACAATGAAAATTAGACTTCGTTCTGTAGATTACTACCTGTTTCCAGGCCAATTTCGCGATGATTTCCAGAAAACGAGGGACCTGACAGAGATTCACAAAGTTAAATCCTTTACTCTAATATTTGACACATCAAGGGGAGTGTTCTAAAAGAGCGGAAGTACAACTAATACTATTAGTAGCGGTAACCGTAAAATCTTTTCTATTTTAGGGATATATTTTCTAGTTTAGGGATATATTCTATAAGATATATAGTCTGTGCATTGTCAGTGTCTATTCCAAAATCTAGTATTCTAAGCTGATGAATAACAACCCCCAACAAAATGATTATTAATATATAAATATAAGATAAATGTGAATTCTTCTCCTTCGAGAAATAAATCTAAAGTGCGAGAAAATATTTTTTGCTCATTAAATGGCCTACAAGTTTTAAGTAGAAGTATAATTTATGGAAAACCCTTACTCAATTATCCAATACAGTTTTTGTGTAATTTTGCAAATCAGTGTTTAAAAAATTTAGTTGCAAGTTATTATGTAAACATCGGTACAACACTTTAATTTATTTTGAGTCAAGGAATGTCCATGTCGCAAATGTAAGGAACAAATATATAACCATACAGCATGTCAGCTAATCAATTATCTTCGTCACCATGTTGCCTCAATACAACTGTTGCTCTGTCTGCAAAATTATCAACTTTTTAGGTTATTTCTAACGAGCGAGGAGTATTATTTTTAACTGCGTTAATCAAGTTATGTGATTGTAATAGCCACCAGAATGTTGTAGGAGCTATTTTCGATAGTGGCAATACACCATGATATAAACAAAAAAAAAAAAAAAAAGAAATTGTTTCACTTAGACACTAATCGGATAGATGAAATAACGTGAGTTTACAAGTGAAAGTAGTCAAGTAAAAATGACGTCATTAGACAGCTATGTTACTAGCATATCTTCGTTTGTTTTACCCTTAATTTCCAGTGAGGTCCCGTTCCTCAAAATATATATATCTAGATTCGACAATCCATCTAAAATCTTGTTAGCTGACCCTACACTGTATTTTAATAACTTTACTGCCTTGCTTATATTGCTTAGTAATTAATATAATATAGGTATGTTTTTTTATTTTATTCCAGCATGTAGTTGCTTAATTTAACTTCTTTATATTCTTCTTTAAGTTGCAAATATATTGTCTTTAAATATGTTTAGTTCTGAGTTCATCCTTTTCAAGCTCATGTATTTATTAACTAAACTTATTATTTTTGTGTTCCTTTTTATATCTTTTTATTTACGGGTTTGATATATTTTAATATATTTAATTAATATTTATACATTTGTTTTTATTTGAGATTAAGTCAGACCTATTCCTTATTGAGGTACTTTATTCGGGAATTTTATGGCTTGATCTAAGATTGGGTATTTTATATATTACTGCCACAGTAATAATTCACTATACTAACAAATTTATAAAATGTTTTATTATTAATCTCCTACGTTCAAATGAATGCCAAACTAAAACGTTTATTATAATTATTATATGTAACGAAATATCAAGTATCGAGTCTGATGTTTCAAAGTTTAAATTAGTTAAATTTGGTCACGAACGCCACATCCCTCGCTAAAACAATATTGTGGTTTTTAGTTTGAACACTGGCAAAACAAACTACTATAATAATTTATAATGGCTCAGAATATTATTTAGTTCATGATGTCCCGTGATTCTTCTAATATTCATATATTGTCTGAGTGTGTACTGACATAATGCAGTAGAACCTCCTCCTACAACCCACATAATATATATTTATATTATATTTCATGTTCTTTTTATATAAATAAAACTTTTAAGCATTATAAGTTAAATTAAAAAATATGAAACTAAACAGTCATGGAGTCACAGAATATATAAAATTAGATATTAAACTATGTGAGTTATGAACTAACGAAGAAACTGACTTTTTTAATTATATTTTATACTTAACATTCTAAAAAAATGTGTAAAACAATATTTGATTCATCTTAAAACTCCCAAGATTAACAAGGTAATAACAAAAATAATAAGTCAAGAAATATCTATTCACAGGGTGAAGGAAAATAGTATTTATAGCTAAATTACGTGTTAGTGGTCTATTGCAAATTCGTTCAAAAGCTGTATTGAACGAAAACTTTTTAGGATAATACTACTTAAAAATACTAGACTCATTGACCGCTTTTTAAAAAAATTGTAAACATGTATGTTTTTATTGCTTTCACTAAAAATAGATTCATTGAATTAAATTTAAGGAAAACAAAAAGATAGAGTCAAAGTTTGGTATTTTTTTTTTTCGTATAAGAAAAAACGTGCAGTATTTCTCTTTTTGGGAGAACATAATAAATAACAGTTTTTGTTAGACTTGACTTAATTATAAAAGCTTTCAATGTGCTTTCTTAATGCTTTTATTTACAATTGTTATTATACATCTGATATTGTTAATATATAGATAAGTTAATTACGTAACAGTATATCTTAGTAGATATACTTCATTAAATAAAATTCAACAATTTATTCTTGTGTATTTAATTTTTATACCCTAAATCAAGTTATAAGGCCAATATACATTTGGGTTGATTAGTAAAGGATACATCATTAGTATAAATATACTACATAAATTAAATGTACTGCCATTTTATTAAACAAATTTATGTAAAAGTAACATCACTTGGTCACTACGCTTTTCCTCACCTAACATTAATTACTGTACCTAGCTTCTTCGCCATCCTCTTCTGTAAATCCTAAGGTTGGCTGGTAGAGAATGTTTAAGTGGCAACAAACACGCCTTATATTTTCTATTATTTGTACAAAGTTAACCTGAATTGATATGTAGAGAAAGGAAGAAAGCCCGTTTTTGGCACAAGCTCTATAATAAGTAGTTCACACAAAATTTTCGTGTGAGAATCGGTCCATATACCACTTTTAACTGCACACCAAGAATATAATATTGTAAGTTTAATTGAGAAGTAACCTTACTATTGCTCTTGGTTTTAAAACTTGCAACAATAAAAATGATTATTAAATGTAAATATACATACAGACTAAATTTTTAAAAGCCTTGATATGCAGGTTTTTATAGGTTTTACAATATTCTATAGCCACCAAAACAGTAATCTAAGTAAAACTATAATTATCTTGAATCGACAAAAGAGTGGTTACTTTTCTATTTAATTATAAATTAAGGCATATTTATATATATTTAGTATATTGAGGTGATATATTATTTTATGTGTAATACAAAATATGTATAAGAACCACAACTGGTAAAGTTCCAATGATAGTTTTATCAAGTTCGTAAAAATATTGGATGAACCGCGACTACTCGGAAACCGTCACGTCGCTCTACCAACTGAGCTACCGTATCGCTGTCCGCCTCGGTGAATTAAGCATTCTATATGTGATCGTCTTTGTCGGGACGATGGTGACATCTATTAGTTTTCCCAGTAGTCACGGGGACGGGACGGTACCTCGAGAGGTTTTGTGGTGGGCATTGAAAGAGAAAGTGTGCCAAAGAGTATGTAAGACTGATTGATGCAATGTATGATCGAGCAAGCACAAATGTTTGGTTAGCATTTAGCGAAACCAAAAAGTTCGGTGTGACCGTTGGCCTGCGCAAGGAATCGGAACTTAGCCCTTACTTGTTTCTCCTGGTGATGGATGCTTTGACATTAGACATACAGGAGGAAGTTCCCTGGTACACGCTGTTTGCTGACGATTGTGCTCGTTGGAGAAAATGAACTTGAGGTGCAAACCAGGTTGGTAAAATGGAAGACTGATGAACTGCGGAATGAAGAGCAGTCAGACTAAAACAGATCATTTGTTCTGTGAATTCGGTGGTCCCTCCACTTTTACCTCAATTGCCTTAGATAGTGTATCCCTTACTGTATGCTCCGACTGCCGCTACCTAGGTTCAGTCGTGCAAGGTGACAGTGGGATAGATCGGGACGTAAGGAACAGAATAAATGCCGGATGGATGAAATGGCGACAAGTCACAGGGACAACATATGACCTTCGAATACCCCTTAAACTAAAGGGGCAAATATACAAAATAATCATTAGGCCTGTCGTATTGTATCGTGTGGAGTGCTGGGCAACGAAAGAGACGAATAAAAGGAAATTACACGCGGCTGAGATGCGAATGGTGAGATTGATGTGTGGTATAACTAGAATGGACAAAATCAGAAATGAGGATGTAAGGGAAAGTATGAAAATAGCGGCCGTGACCGACAAGCCTTCGAGCAACAGATTAGCGTGGTACGGGCATGTTATGCGAAGGGGTGAATGTCATGTGACGAGGAGAATGTTAAAGATAAATCTGGATGGAAAGAACAGAAGAAGAAGGCCGAAGAAAATGTGGATGGACTCTGAAATATGATATGCTGAGAAAAGGAATGAATACTGAGATGACGAATAGTAGAGCTGAGTGGAAGAAAATGACATGTTGTGCCGACCCCTCATAATGGGATAAGGGCAAGAGAGAGAGAGTTACACATACATATGAATATCCATAGATACACACTTACATATATATGTAATATATTGTATTCTCATAATTAATGCTGATTATTGTAAGATAGTGTAAGCAAGTGTTTATTCAGCATCGATTTAAATAAAGTATACTAGGAAAATCTTTATAAATGTAAACAGGAAGTGAGTTCTATAGCTGCGCAGAATCAACAGAAAATGACTTACGATAAAAGGTTGGGTTATATTTGGCACCTCGAGGTATTAAGATGTAATACAAGAGCGCTCAAGTCGACTTCTAGAGGCAAATAACTGAATAAATATGTAATATCCTGTATAAAAGTGTTATAACATACATACTCCGGCGAAAACGAATTGGGAGTCACTATAATTCCCGACGGAATTGGGAGACGTGGTCCAATTTGCGCAAGACGAAGATGAAGCGGATGCACACATTTTGGAGTCGATCTAATTTATCCAGTAGCTCATCGATCGCTTCTAGAGAGCAAACGTCGGCGTAATAGAGGAAAGAAGGAGAGATTGTGCTGGTATAGTTTTAGTTTTAACATAAACAAAATTTTGCAGTGGCCTAAGCTAATGTAAGGAATGGTAAAGCCGCTTATTTATTTCACTAATATGAACTGACCAGGTTAAAAATTAATCCTAAGTTTTTTGCTTTGGTATGATCATAATGCTTTGGTCAGGTATGACAATAATGTGCCGTCATATAATAGCCGTGGCACTCCTAAAATTATTTTTGTTGTATAATTGTATAAGGGCCACGTCGGATTGAATTCTTTAACGGATTTTACTATTAAGACTTCACTTTTATTTCCTTGTCTTTAAACCTTCCTTGGTAGGTACTATACAGCAGCGTATCTCCCGAATTTTATATTCCCACATAAATAATAATCATAGTAAAATCATCTACTTTAAACTTACAAAAATACTACTAAATGACTACTAACTACTCCTAAATAAACCATTGTAAGTATCTCTAATCACGGTATTAAATATTATTATTTAACTAATTATTTAAGCAAATGCCCCTCTTCACATAAACAATAATCTTACTCAAATAAACTACTCTAAGCATACGAAAATAACAATTACTTGACATAACAATTATAAATATTACTATTGGTTTTTCCTATTTAAGTTATATTATAAAATAATCGTTTAACAATAATGTAGCCTGACAATTGTCTGCTACCAATTATTCATACGAATAATTATTCTTATTGAAGAACTAATAATATTTGTTCCGTACCAGACACAAAGTTGATTAGTTTATTATTCGTATTCCCTAATATTTTTTTATTCGTATTCCCTAATATCGGTTACAATGATTTTCAGATATGTTTTTTTCATTTTATTAGGATTTTCTGTTGTGTTTTTTTTACGATTTAGGTGAATTAAGACTTAAATAAATAAATACAACTTTGATAAGCTTAACAAAGAATTTTTGATTAATGGTCATACAAATAAATTAATTTAAAACGCTAAAGTGATAACCTTTTAATGTAAGTATAAGTATTTAATTTAAAAGTATAATAGAGATAATTAAAAGCAGCTTTATCTACAAACGATTTATTCATTTTATTTCGCTAAAGGGCTAAATGTTTTTAAAAGATATTGGCGGTATTGCAATGAAAATGTTGAGTACTTATATAATGGCATCATTTCAGGCATTTTAAGTGTTTCCTCGGTCTGGATCTGAATTGTTACGAGGATAATAAAAATAAATATGTTTTTAAAGATTCTTTTTATTTTTACTTAAAATTAATTTACTTTAATATATAATATTATTATGTACTTTGAATAATTTTATTATTTAAAAGTTATTTAATTTATGTTTAAGTTTTTATATAACATATTTATACACGTACTATAGAAAATATTTATTAGAGAATAACAAAATATTATGATATAATAAGGTTTTCCTGATAAAAATGACTAGAGATACTTTCAAAACTTATACAGTACTTATATAGTCTTATGTTTATTCTTTAAACTTAGGATAGTGAGGCTTAAAACAACTTCATTATTAAGTATCAGCCGCTTCACTACTTTATAGTTTCGCTTCTCAAATCAGTACTTCAAACAAAATTGTATAAAGTAATATAAAAGCGGAGGTGGATTACTGTCTTAATACACTTATTATAACTAATCTATACATACAATAAGACAGTAAAAATCCAGTGTCTGTACATTAAATATTTGTCAAAAAACCTGATAGGGGGCGATTAAAGACAGAAACCAAAAAAATAAGTTTTGAAATTTTTGTCTGTCTGTCTGTCTGGTACGTTATGACGTCAAAACAACTAAACGGATTTGAACGCGGGTTTCACAAGTGGATTACATATAATCTGGAGCGTTGTTGTTGTTTGTTTTGTCAAAATCGTTTAAGGGAAGATAAAGTTATGGTCATTTGAAAATTTACTTTGTTTCGCACATAGGTTGACAGGGATAAAAAAAAATATAGGGAATAATTAATGCCTAAAAGTTTTGTACCCTAGGGAGAGAAGACAAACTTTCCGTTCAACATAACAAAGCTGTTATTATGACCTATACAGAGCGGGCAAAGCCGCTGGGCAAGGCTAGTCTATGATATGAAAATCATATGAGAATATGATATTGTAAAAACTATTATCTTGTAATAAAAATAATAATAAGTCACTTTTAGAAATGTATTTGTATAAATATATTGTAATCGGATAGATATAGGATATTAATTATATGCTTGCTTACTTTAGAGTTTAGATTAAACATCAATTTGTTGGATTTGAAAGAGCATCCCAAAAGACCAAACGAATTAAGAACTAAATAGCTCTTCTAATAGTCTCAAGTCCGTTTTGCAATTAATTTGTCTCCTTATGATTTCTAATTTACTCATAGATCAACTCGTACAATTTTATCTTTACCTATAAAAAAATAAATAAAACTGTAAACCAAATCTTAAGTTTTTATTATTAAGATTACAGTATTATTTATTTAAGTCGATCGTACGAATTAAAATTATTATAGATCTCTAAACAACAGCTTTTAAATATGATGTGTTCCGTTTGACATCCGAAGTCCGTTATAAACGCTATAACGATAAGAGTGTGTACGCTTAATTTCGTAAACAGGAGCTAGATTTCGTTAGTTTATTCCATCGCGTAATCGCACCTCCAGCGCTCCTAGTACCAAATCTGTGAACTTCATTCAAATCGTATATAATCCACCCTGTTGAAGTGTTAAGTCATTATTGCGTCGTTTTTTTTTCGTGCAGTACGCAGCTTCGTTAGATTATTAGTTAGATTAATCCATAGTTTAAACTTTTGAGATTAAAGTAAAAAGTTCGTAATATTAGTGTTGCGTAATATTAGTAAAATAATTGTGATTGTTTTCCGTCACGTAAGTAGTGTTTATTTCAAGAAAAATGAAAAGTGAAAATATAACGTTTAGTGTTGCTTCGCGGAAGAGAACGCGAAGTTCGAGTTCTTCATCTTCATCGGATGAGGTCGATTCAGTGTTATCAAAGAGTGATTTAGGAGAGCGCGCGCGACGCAAACGCCTTTACCAGGCAAGTGCGCTTTCCCGCTCGCAGGACACCGAGATGGACCGTAGGTTTGATGAACTCTCCCAACAGTTGGTAAGTCAAGTTAATAATATATTTACTAATTACTTCATGGTGAATTATGCTCCACTTAGACAAAGAGCAACAGCCACTCAAAATTATACTGAGAACTCATTACCTACAACTTCGGTGTCGGCGTCTACCCTTTTTTTACGTCCGCCACAGTTTGCTCCTTCCTTAGAAAACATTGCAGACCTTGACGTTTCGAATAAAAAACCTAGTATACCGAAAGCTAACCCAGAGCGTGTAAATAAAATAGCGGGATTGCAGAGATTTGATTCTCCGGATGGGAATTCTGTACGGTACACGGATTTGCAAAAAAATATGTAGCTTTTCCCAGTTTCGTTGAATTGAAAATAAATAAAGAATTGCGGTCTTTTGAGGATCCATCTGCACCATTACGATGGTTTCAAATGGAACGAAGTTTCGCTGCGTTATCAAATGCTTTTCTAGCTCAAAATGAAAATGTAAATGTGGCTTTACAAAAACTTATTGATTGGTCTGCTAGTCATGACACTCCTTTATCTTCAACTACCCTCTTTGAGAAATTTCAAGAGCTGTTTGGCACAGAATCATCTTATAAAACAGTTTCACATGATATCCTTCGAATTATTTGCGGTAAACGAGCTGAGATTCTAGAAATGCGTCGTCGATCTTTATTAAAAAAATATTTAAAAAATATCTACTTTTATTTATTTATTTATTTATTTAGTCTTTATTACCTAAAATTAGTACAATAAGCAGATTTAATGCTTAAAAGCATTCTCTACCAGTCAACCCGAGAATACAGTGCAAACATAGAGTAAGGCGCTTAAAATATAAAACATTAATATAGGAAAAAGCAATTAATAAAACAACATTAGAATAGATTAAATAAAACTTATGTGCATATAACACATTGTGCATAATGTATACAATAAATCACAAATACTTGTATACAGGGTTATTTTTAATTAGTTGAGCACCTTTTGCAGGCAGCCTCTCTACATCAATCCCAACAACATTTGTTCTACGACTTTTAAAAAATCTTGATAAATAACTCAGAATTAACGAAACAAAAAAATTTTTGCTCCCTCGATTATTTATTACTCTGTATTTTGTAAGCAGTCTAAAGTATAGGTCGCGGCAGTCTAGCGCTGTACGAAATTTGTAAGGTACCACGCACGTAATACTATTATAACTTATTATTATTTTTTGTTTTATTTCAAACAGTATGTAATAATTACCCAATCGTCGTATTGTGTATTAAAATTGTTAACAATTAATCAAGGTAGAATCAGATTATTTACAATAATACAATGTGTTATTTACAAAAGGATTCAAAATTCAAAATTCAAAATTCAAAATATCTTTATTCAAGTTGGCATTTACACGCACTTTTGAATCGTCAATTACATTAAATTGGTCGGTATAGTCAGTCTGTGAGTAAGCTACCACCAGCTCGGAATGCTGTTCTGCTGAGAAGAGCTGGCCAGAAACTCAACAGTTGCTCTTTTTAAATAAAATTTAACAATGTTTGACTTATAAATTATAACATCAACCCTGCAAATGAGTCAATTTTATTTATTTTATAAACTTAAATGCAATTTTGGAACAACTAGAACCGTCGCAATCAATCGGAAAAGAAGCCCAATGATTTCAGGCAACGAAAATTAAATAATAATAACAGTAAATATATATATAAATCTTCGGCCTGCCACACAACCAGTCACCGCAAGCAGCACCCGTTCACGAGCATAACACAAGAGCCAGCCATCACCCCCTTCGCACATATTTGAGGGAGGGAGGCAACCCGACTCCCGATGCTACCGCAAGTAGTGACTTCTAAGGAATCGGTGTGATGCAGAAGGTCGATAAAGCAAAATTAATTTACAACAAAAAACAAATTGCGGAGATTACTAGCTATTCGCAATACAATACAGATTTATGACCCAAGATTTATGATACAATGACCCAAGTTCCACACATTTCGATCAACCAAAAACTCTTGAATGTTATAGTAAGATTTATTTAATAATATACTTTTAATTTTAGATTTGAAACCAAGAAAAGGAAGATCTAAGATATCTTGTGGAACCTTATTATATATGCGTATACTCAAGCCCATGAAGGATTTCTTAACTTTTTGAAGTCTAAATTTAGGCGTTACGAGCCTATTTTTATTTCTTGTATTGATAGTATGTCTGTCGCTGTTTTTTTTATAGTCATTTAAATTTTGGCGTATATATAGTAAGTTATTAAAAATGTATTGAGAAGCGACCGTAAGAATACCGATTTCTTTAAAAACTTCTCTTAGGGAGTCTCTAGCTTTTAAGTTACAAATAGCCCGTATAGCTCGTTTTTGTAAAATAAATATAGAATTAATTTCGGCAGCGCTGCCCCATAGTAAGATACCGTAAGACAATATACTGTGAAAATAACTAAAATAAACGAGTCGAGCCGTATTAACGTCTGTTAATTGTCTTACTTTTTTAATTGCAAAGACAGCTGAGCTAAGTTTGCTTGCGAGTGTCGAGAGATGGGGGTTCCACTGGAGCTTTTTATCTAAAGTTATACCTAAGAAAGTTGTCGAGTCAGTCAGTTCTAGCACTTCATTGTTAAGGAATAAACTACAATCTTGACTTTTTACATTAGGAAGTGTAAATTCCATGCATTTAGTTTTCTTAGTATTTAATACCAAATTATTAATTTCAAACCAATGAAGAACACGTGACAGAGCACAGTTAACTTTGTCAAAATTAGGTTTATTACGATCAACTTTAAAAAAAAGTGAGGTATCATCAGCAAAAAGTACAATGTCACATAGTCCTTTTACGTAAAAGGGCAAATCATTAATATAGAGTAAAAATAAGAAAGGGCCTAGAATAGATCCTTGTGGAACACCCATTTTTAGGTGAGATCCAACCGATTTACAATTATTTACATCAACCGTCTGAACTCTTTGATTCAAGTAAGAGGCAATAAGATCAAGCGCAGCACTACGCACACCATAGTGATTAAGTTTGCAAACAAATGTTTGGTGGTCCACGCAATCAAAGGCTTTAGATAAATCACAAAACACTCCGATTGCATTCTGTGACTTTTCCCATGCGTCGTAAATGTGCTTAAGAAGCGCGGCACCCGCATCAGTTGTTGATTTGCCTTTGGTGAAACCATATTGTTCACTATGCATGATTTCATTGCTATAAACAAATTCTGACATTTGGTTTAGTATAATTTTTTCGAAAATTTTACTTAAAGTGGGTAAAATAGAGATAGGTCTATAATTTCCGGGTATTAGTTTATCGCCACTTTTGAACAAAGGAACTACTTTACTATTTTTCATTAAGTCTGGGAAAGTACCGGTTTCAATACATTTGTTAAAAATTAAGGATAATTGTGGAGCAATATCATTTATAATACTTATTAGTAATTTTACTGACATACCCCAAAGATCACCGGTTTTTTTTATATTTAGATTTCTAAAAGTTTTAACAATTTCATATGATGTAACAGGTTTAAAAACAAAACATTTATTACTGACTCTTACGTTATTCGTCAATTCGACGATTGCATCACATGGTGAAGAATTTAAATTACCCGTGACTGTTAAAGGAATTTCGTTAAAAAAAGTCTCAAAAATAGCCGCCACAGTTGAATTTGAATTTATTTCAATATTATCAATTTTTAACTTAATAGGTCCATTAGCAGCCCTATTTTTCCCAGAAACACTAGATAAAACATCCCAAGTTGCCTTTATTTTATTTTCTGAGTTTAAGATTTTATTTCTTATGTAAATCGACTTAGCTTGTATGCAAACGGTCTTAAATATTTTAGAAAAAATCCTAACTTTATTCAAGAATACCGGATCTTGATTCCATTGCCTCTCACTATATAAATCATATAACTTATCTCTACTTTTATATATTCCCACGGTAGCCCAATCACTAAATTTAAGTTTTAGATATTTAGTCATAGTTTTTGGCTTAAAAACATTATTAAATTCTTGTAACAAAAAACCGAAAATGTTATTATATAAATTATTTGGATTATCATCGCTCATGTTTACTTTACCCACTTTTTGCTGAACATTATTCTTAAATGTTAGGACCCGCTTTTTTGTAATTGGTCTACAAGTAAACTTTTGGGGTTTTTCACTTTCGTGATTAATTAATAGAGAAAATTTTAGACCACAGTGGTCTGAACTTAAATTTGTCATTACTGTTTCTTCATAAATGTTACAGCGACAGAACACATTATCAATACAAGTCGCGGAAATACTAGTAATACGAGTAGGTTCAAAAAAGACGTTCAGTAAGTTAAAAGATTTAAACAAATTTAATAAACGTACACTAGACGAATTTTCTTGTAATATATCTACATTGAAATCACCGCAAACAAACACGGACTTGTTTTTATGACAAAGCTTAGTTAAAATATCCTCCATTTTGTTTTCAAATTCATCAAAGTCACTAGAGGGGGGTCGGTACACGCACAAAATAATATGTTCATTGAGCTCAATGCAGGATAGTTCAATAATTCGCTCGACAGAGAGCGCCACTATATCTGATCGAGACTTTAACACTACATCGTTACGAGCTAAGATAAGTGAGCCACCGCGAATAGCTTTCTCTCTACAGAACGAACTTGACAATTTATAATTTTCTACATTTATAATATTGTTATTCTTTGATAACCAGTGCTCTGTAATGCACAATAAACTTATGTCATATTTTTGAACAAAGAGTTCCACTTCCAATTCCTTGCCACCTAAGCCTTGTATATTTTGATGGACAATATTTAACAACTTAGGCTTTGTCTTATCCATTAGTTTAAAGTGGAACGCTTATGTTCTGTCAGTAATATATTATTTAAAGTACATTTATTTTTCGTTATATCTGTTATAACGAAGTTTTTTAAATTAAATGCTACTAAAGTAGCAATTTGTTTTTTATAATATAAAGGCAGATACATTGTACCTTTTGTCATCCTAAACCTATTATAAATAAATTTATTTACATCAAAGTAAAAGAATGCATCACTATGACGGTATGTCAAATTATATAATGTCAAATTTAAATTATATATATATTTATTTTGTTTGTCTGAATAAGAAGATGAATATGGAAATGCACAAATTACAATTTTACAATTATTCTTATTATGTAATTTCAATAATTTTTCAATATTACTAATTATTTCAATTTTCTTAATCGACAAACCATTTCCATGTAATAGTACAATAGTACTGTTTTCAGTCAACTTTGAGTCAAAATTAATTATTTTATCTATATTGTGCTGGTAACTAGCACCAGGTGAGCATATATTATGTACATTATTTAATTCCCTACTTAAAAGAGACCCAAAGCCCTGACCTAATTGGTCAGAAAAAAAATAATTCAATATTTACAAATTACCTCTTAAATTTATATCTCGTCGATACCGGTGCAAAATAGTCCCCTTCATATCCAACACAAAGACCACACCTAAAAATCAACTGTTCACCGACTCCTCTTACCACACTTAGCCAGCACTCGCACTATCTTGGTGTACTCGATATTTGTGTTACGGCATCACAGTACTGTTTTCACTAATCGAAATTCGGTTACCGAGTAACGGGAGCTAGCAGGTCGCGCGGCACACGCTTATCTAATTGACCGTGACAAACGACTGGATCAAGTTCAAACGTGCATCGCCGCCGCTGCATCACCCCGCCACCCGCCACCCCTCGCCCCGCTGCTCGTGTCCTTGGCACGTATTTTGCCTACGCAAGGTGCGTGGCCTCTCTTTGCTCAAGGTTGCGAGTTTGTTAAATGCTCGTTCAGAGGCAGTAAACCAATTTTGTATGGGAAAAACTAAATTTTTAAAACTATTAATTTTAAAAAGTCGTAGAACAAATGTTGTTAGGATTGATGTAGAGGGGCTGCCTGCAAAAGGTGCTCAACTAATTACAAATAACCCTGTATATATATGTCATGACATTGAAAAAATTCCACCCTCTAATGAATATATGTTCAACCCTCAAAATTTATTCAGAAGATTGGAGGTGTAGAAAAACTAGATAAAATAAATAACAATGCGAGAGCTACTCGGCCCAAATCTCCATAGCCTTCGACGTTTTTTCAAGATAAAACATTTCGTTCACGGCAAAATAAACCGAAACGTAATGAACAAGAAAGAATCGAACAACAAGCGAAATTATGATTTCAATTCACAAAAGAAGGGGAACCGAAAAGACAAGATCGGTAAGAAAACAGGATATAAGCAGAAGTGACTATGTAATACCAAAGTTTTGGGACAGCTGTCTTCTTTATTATATAGAAATATGGAAGCATTTCAACCCTCCAGAAACTGTTTTAAAAATGATATCGGGAGCCCGTATTACATTCAATCGAACACCGCCTTTAGTTCTACCTACTTTAGATACCCTGTCAAAATTTCAAACCAGTTTCGGAAAAAATGCTTTAGAAATTCAAAAAATGCTTCAAGAGAAAATATTGGAACCTGCTCTTTCGACCCCTCTATTTATTTGTCCACTTTTCATGATCACAAAGAGCAACGGCAGCAATCGACTGGTTTTCAATTTAAAAGCACTAAATTTTACATGAAACCAAAACATTTTCATCTTTTTCACCTTCAGCAGATTCCTACTTTTCTGCAACAGGGCGACTGGATGGTCAATCTGGATCGCAGCCTATTATCATCTGACGATTCGTACAGAACACAGGCGCTATCTGCGCATCAGCTACGGCGGTCAACTTCTGCAAATGACATGTTTATCGGCCTGGCTTCCACTCCCAGAATGTTTGCAACCATAACAAATTGGACAGCAGAATGCCTTCGCAAAGAAGGACTACGTCTAGTTGTTTATCTAGACGATTACCTGATAGTTCACCAGAACAAAGAAGTGCTCGGTACGCATCTAAACATAGCTGTACGCTTCTTATCTAGTCTGGGCTGGAGTGTGAATCGGGAAAAATCAATCATCAGACCAACAAGGTCGATCGAATATGGGATCGCCTGGGACTCTCAGATGAACTACAAGTCCCTGCCATCAGAGAAGATAATAAAAATTCACCAGATACTCCGAACCAGACTCGCAGTAGGCAGTTGAAAACTCAAGCAGGCATAACGCCTCTTGGGACTTCTCAACTTGGCGTCCTTCATCACCCACCGGGGAAGGATGCATTGCCTTGCGTTGCAATGTCAGATGAAAATACTGCGTGAAAATCCTCACAAAGCAGTACTGCTGACTCAAGACATTCGCAAAGAACTCGATTGGTGGATGGAGAACAGAGAGAGAAGAAGAGAGAACAGTTCTGTTGAAAGAATCGAGCACCCTCAGAAATTCCAGGATCATCCTACAGACCGACAACAAAACGGTGGTCTCTTACATAAAAAAAGAAGGAGGCACAAAATCTTACCGATTGATGGAGTTGTTCATGAGACACGGAAATTGCTCAACGTAACGGACAAACTCAATGCTGTACTCATCACTCACCACCGCCAGCGATGTACAAGACCGAAGCCGACCATTTGTCGCGAAATCGTGCCGGCAGCGAGTGGCATCTAAAGGTCGCAGCGACAACAAAGATATTTCGGATTTGAGGAACGCCAGAAATAGACTTATTCGCTTCAAAAACCGCAAAAGTAGTAAAAAACTATGTTTCTCTAGACTCCTCAGATTACACCGCTTGCTATCACGACGGGTTCAGCAGATACTGGCAATACGACCTCGCATGGGTGTTTCCGCCTCCGGCGCTGCTTGCGCGAGTTCTTCACCACCGGAAGTCGGCATCATGTCGGTATATCGTAATAGCACCCAAGTGGACGAAACCCTTTTGGAAGCCAGACCTAAAAAATCGTTCTTTGGTACTAACTCTTAAAATCAGAGACCTGATAGAGGTTCTAGTGGCCACGATGACGGGCCTACCACCAGCTCGCGTTATCGATTTGCAGTTGGAAGCCTGGATGATTTTGGCTGGGACAATCTCATAAGGGATTGGTCTCCACAAGAAAAGGATCTTCTATCATCTTGTTGGCGACCTTCAACTCTCAAAATTTATAAACCCATTTGGAATAAGTGGTCATTGTAGTGTAGCCAAAATAATATAAATTTTTATACACCAAAGCCAGCAGATGTTGCGAAATATCTAGCTTATTTATATCTTACCCAAAAGTTAGCTTACAGAACAATTCTTACAGACAAGTCCGTTATGCATCTATTTGTGAAACATCTTCAAATATTAAAATTTCTTCTAGTCATATATTTACATACATTTTGAATGCAATTTCACTTGCAAAGCCTTTGCCGCCTAAAGTACCCAAATGGTATGCCAGGATATTGCTAACTTATTTAAAAGATAATATGCCTCGTACTATTTTATTATTATGTTCCGGGCGTCGTATTCACGATCTCTCTCTCTCTCTTACACAGCGACCCGGAACATTGTATAGATAACGGAGATTCGATAACTCTACACCCAGAATTCGGATCAAAGACAGACAGTGCGTCTTTGAGGCAGTCCAGTTGGGTTCTATTGGCATGCCAAGATCAAAATATATGTCCATTGTTTTGGTTTCGAACGTTAAGAGAATTATCAAAAGAAAAACGGGGTTTGATAACTAATTTCTTCATAACTACTAGAAGTCCCGTTAGAGCAGCCACAGCAACTATTATCAGTGGTTGGGTAAGACGTGTCCTATCTGATGCTGAAATTCAGGCAACTCCAGGTAGTTTAAGATCAGCAGTGTCGTCTTTAAATTGCTTAAAAAATTGTCCTATAAATGATATATTATCTAAGGCAAATTGGAGGCATGAATTAACTTTTAGAAAGTTTTATCGCAAGGAAATCAGATGCAATAATGAAATGTCTTCGGTAAAATCTTTATCAAGACTATTTCAGGTAGCTGATTAATTATAATTCATTGCATTTATTATTAACATGTTTTGTTAAGATTTTTAGTAAAATGTTTTTGTTTGCTGTAGATTCACAATGATCTATATTGTTTGTAAAATCTTTGTATTATTTTTTTTAAATCATGATTAATTATTTTATTAATATTTTTTCCTCTGCATTTTTTATTATTGCTATTGTATGGTATCTCATTGCATCTCCACATTTAATAACATATAATTAACATTATTATACTGCACACAGATGTGTGCAGATTAGATTAGATTAGATAGATCAGATACGGCATTATCAGATGATAATGCCGTTCTGAATAAAGACCATCAAATATTTTTTATTTTTTTAACCTATTTGATGTCATAAATACAATCTGTAAGGGTAAAAAAATATTCGAATATCAATTATATAAATGGTATGAAAAACTAAACAAAAATGTATTGATTTATTGAATAACTATTTGTTTTTCTTTGTTTAATTTATAAAATATATACTTTGTAAACGTTTACTTGTAAAAAATAGAAATAATTATTTTTTCACTTACAAATGTATACTATTATGCTATTATCATATTTGATATTTTATCTTTTAAACCTTGAAAATTCTTCAAGCCCCTTTTTAAATCATGATTAATAATTTTGAGTTTATAATTCACATTGTTGCTTTTTATTCATACAATCCACCAGGAAATAACAAACATATCTCTCATAACGGACTTTGGATGTCAAAAGGAACACATAATATTAAAATTTTACCTGAAAATAAAATTTGTATTATGTTTCCTGAGACATCCGAAGTCAGGGCTTCCTGGTGTACCTTAACACCATTATGAGCCGAACAATGTCTTAACACTTCAACAGGGTGGATTATATACGATTTGAAAGTATGGAGCGATTACGTGATGGAATAAATTAACGAAATCTAGCGGCTGTTTACGAAACGAAGCGAGCACACTCTCTTACAACGGACTTTGGATATCTCAGGAAACATAATACAATTTTTTTTTTCAGGTAAGATTTTAATATTTTGTATGTATGATCACGTAAAATTAACTTCAAGGAATTTAATATTTTTAAATGGGCTTTTCAAATCAACATCTTTTTATATCTTTAATGTTTCTCATTTTCACGAAAAAATCTAGAATTAATTTTGTCTGTAAAGAGATTTAAATGAAATGTATATTTGTTTTGTCCTCATATTTGGCTTATTATTTGGAGCAAGAGTAAGCAACACAATAGAGAGTAAGCAAGAGTAAAGATCAAGTCGTTGTCCATTGATGAAGGGTTTCTTGACTTATATTTCAAAATTTTATCCATAATACGCAGATATCACAAACAGCGAAAAAACAATCTGTCACATGGATGTTCCATCGTAGAAAAAAACAATTAATGTCTCATAGTGAACTATCCACCTTCGCCGTGATATACAGATCCTTTCTTTTTTCTATAACATACTCTATAACCAAAATTCTCCCACCTACCTTCAGTCTCGTTTCCATCATTTGCTCACCTCCACACATTCTAAGAGGTCTTGCATCACATCGATGCTTGAAGTCCCAAGACACAACACCAACTGCCTGCTCCATTCCTTCACAACACGTGCTGCAAAGCTTTGGTAACAATTACTGAAAGCGGTTCAAGAAAGCACTTCTATTTATGCTTTTAAGGACAAACTTAGGAATCATCTTATCTCCAAAGTTTCGAACCTCTCATAACTGTACAGCACCCATTGTATGTATGTTTGTATATTTGTATACATGTATGTATGTTTGTATATACGTATGTTTTTATGTATGTATATGTTTATTTATATGAATGTTTAGGTATTTTATTCACTAAATTTTATGTATAAGTTTAAAAACTAGTGTATAACCTTATTTGTTTATTTATTTAGTATTTTACCTTAGTGTTTTAACACTCTTGCACTGATGCGCCACGCGATAACATGGTTTCTCACTACCATGGGTCGACTGGCAGAAATCTCTTAAAAGAGATAAGTTCGCCCTTGCCTACATTTTTTTTAAAAACATGTTTTATACTTTTGTATTTATTTACTTTTTAAGGTTCAATAAAGAATATAATAATTGTCTTCGCATTCCGAACATGTAGACAGCCGTTAGCTATTAGAGAACTTGAATATCTTAGTTTCATCGCGTGTTCCTCAAAATAGGTTCGGAATAGTTGCTCCGAGGCGTCATCCTCGTTTACTGCAAAAGGCAGCCGTGCGTAATCGGTATGCTGCAAACGCTCCCACAATACACACCCTACATCTGATCAGCGATTTGCTAAATCATTGTTAGGATATAGACTTATTTGCTGATAAAATCATTGACATCTGTAAAAATTCCTATAAATATGTTTTTACCTTGTAATATGACTATGACTGACTTTTATTTTTTTAACCTATTTGATGTCACATAACAATCTATAAAGGTTAAAAAAATATTCTAATATCAAATTATTATATTATAATATATTTATGGTATGGTAAAATAAAAAAAATATATATTGGTTTATTGATTAACTATTTTAACTATTTTATAAAAAAATCATCGAATATTTTTAATTTTTTTAAACCTATTTTATGTCATAAATACAAAAGTATTGTCTTATTAAACAACTATTTGGTTTTCTTTGTTTAATTTATAAAAGATTACTTTATAAAATATTACGTTTACTTGTAAAAAACAGAAATAATTATTTTTACACTTACAAATGTTACTATTGTGCTTATAATACTATTATGCTAATATTATATTTGATAATTTTTTACAAGATAACTGCAATGATAAAGAATATTATCTTTTAAACCTTGAAAATTCTTCAAGGTTTAAAAGATAATATTCTTTATTAAACTAATATTATGCCGTGGATATCACCGCGGAATAAAACTAAGTGGAAGGTGTAAATAAAACACTACTATTAATAGATGTCATAGTTGTTGGTTTAGTTAAATTGACAAATTTATTTTAATATTTTCAGATAAGGATATTATATATTTATATCTTAGATAATTTTTTTTTTTATCATACAATGTTAAAAAAATACGGTACGGTTGATACAGTAGCTCAGTTGGTAGAGCGACGGAACGGTCTCCCAGTACTCGCGGGTTCGAATCCCTGCCCGTAGCGGTTTATTTGTCATTCTATATTTATCTAAAATTTATACAATGTTTTGTATTTTAGTGTATATAAACATATAAATAAACAGACGTACATTAAGTTTGTTTTAATGTGTATGCTACTAATATGTTTAGTCTGTATTACTGTTAGTTATTATCAGTGTATTGTTGTGTTAGCAGGTATTGCACATTTGATCACAGTGTTCTGTTTAAATCACTTTTAAAATGTATAAAATAAAAATTACAGGAGTGCCACTCCAAGTACTTATATCTGCTTGCAGTAAGTTATTTTACTAAATATTTGATGACATGAGAATTATTTTATTTATTTATGTTTTCTTCTATAACGTGAAATATACTTCGATTGTAAATTCATTGCTTTAAAGTACAATGATAATTAAGATGCTATTATATGTATGATATTGACTATATTAGAATGCAGAAACATTTTTGACGTTTGCCATTTATATTGGAATAATTTCTACAATCAACCTAATTATTAGATTTATAGGACATCTTCGAAAACGTAGGTCATAATGGAAGAGCAAATTTTTCTTTAGTACTATTTGGCTGTTTCTATAATCTCGAAAGCGAAATCTGCGGTGAAACATTGAATTTGTATTCTCTAAAATACGACAGCGCTCGTAGCACCACACTTTTAAGTGTAGAAACGAGATTTGGAGATTTATAAGAAATTAATAAGTTATTTTGTTAATAAGGCTTGGACAAATTATAACGACATTATCGAATCTCTTGATCATAAATGCCAAAATTTAAAAATTCGCATTGAGCGTTCGCTTACGTAGTAAATTTTATAGTTCAGATGAGATTCCTATTCATGATCTGTTTTTACAGAATAGCATAGCTAAAGCGTTGTCATTCCTTGGAAATCTAGGTCGCTATTTTTGGCGTTAAGACCGACTAGCGTATTAGTGATTTCACAATAAATCTCATTGTCAAAAAAACAATCATCGAAAGTGGCTCTTAGTATAATTGAAGTGAGGACTACTTATTCAATTACAAATAGATCTCTAAAATGGATAGTCGTTACTGAAAGCCACTGACAAGTAAATAATAATATTCTACTATTAAAATAACAACTTGTATGTAACTATATAGATTTTCGGACTCAATTATGTAGGATTCTATATATTAATACTAATTATAATTAAAATAATAAATTAAAATATTGGTATTAGTCATGAACGTTTTTTTTAAATTTCTGGAAATCTCAGAACTGGCGTAATCCTTTTGTTAACCCCCGACTAAAAAGAGGGGTGTTATAAGTTTGACCTGTCGATCTGTGTATCTGTGTTTCTGTGTATCTGTGTATCTGTGTATCTGTGTTTCTGTATTTGGCAATGTAGCGGCCAAACGCGTGGACGGATTTGAATGCGGGTTTTTTTTATCGAAAGCTAATTTTATTGATATTCAGTATTTAAAGTATTTATTTAGTCGATTTCTTTTTGAATTACTACATAAACGACGTCATAATTTTATTTTTTTCTTTTGAATATGCAACACTACTTTGATAAAAGGAAATTTAAATATTGTTTAAAAACGATCAGAATCTGCAATATCACATAATAAAATATTTGATAGAACTAAAAATAAGAACTAAAAATAAGAACTAAAAATTTATGGTTTTTGCATTTTTTCCTTTATCTGCTATAAGAAGTTGAATGGTATCAAAATTCAAAATTCCGAGTTAACGGAAAGTCCCTGTATATTTTGATTCCCTTACGATTTTCGAAGAATTGCTGAAATTTGCGACATAACAGTCTATATCTTTTGATTGCGTTAGAAGTTTGAGTTTGCACAGCTCCAAGGGACAGTAAGCCTAAATATTTGATATAAATTTCAGCTAGATACCCTTACGCGTTCCTGAGAAAAAGGTTCTTGACAGACGGACGGACGGACAACAAAGTGATCCTATAAGGTTCCTTTTTTCCTTTTTTCCGTTTGAGGTACGGCACTCTAAAATATTGCAAGTAAGATAAAATCTAATGTGTCTTGTGATAAGTGATATGATAGTTGTTACATTTATTTTGTTTTTTATAACTTAAATATATATTTACCTACCTACTATAAGACGATCGTAAAAATAATCTGCTGTAAATACACATATTATAAGATATACTTTTCTTACTTTGTGTGCTCTTTGAGAACACTCTGTAAATACATTTTTATTATTTATTTATCAAATTAATAAACAAACCAGAAACAGAAATTATCAAACTCAATTTAGTTGATACCATAAATAAATAACTCCGGAGGTAGGCAGAAAACTTATTGTTTACCTGCTGTTATTAACATAACATTATCATAATATTCATCATTGTTTACAAAGAAAGTGATTGTCATTTTTGAGATAAAATAAATTATAATACCTAACTGATTTACGAGATACGTAAACACATATCTTACAATTATAACTATGACCATTCGCTAGATGCTTCTTTTGTTTTGTTTAGTCATAAACATAACATGAGAAGGTCAATCATTTTTCGTTAAAACAGAAATATATAATGTTCTTAAGCAGTTATAAAAACCTGATCATTAAATTAATACGCACATAGGTGTGATCAACCTGAGTTATTAATTTTAATTGCTTATTATTTTAACTTGCAGAAAAATCTGAACATTAAATTGATAAGCAGATCGGTGCGCCAACCTGGGTGATCAAACTGTTTTACTTATTTCATTACAGCTGAAAAAAATATAAGCGAGGAAGTCTACAGGAATACATGATTATGTATAATTGTATTATACATGATTATGTTTAATAGTATTATACATGATTATGTATAATAGTACTCCACATAACGTTACAGGTCCCATCAGAAATATTTTTCAAAAGAAAATTTAGGAACAAAATCCCAATGATAATGGACGTTAAGCAACAGAGGGATCAAGTAACAGATGTAAGAGACCAAGAAAGGAAAGAAAAAGGAAAGAGATACGCTGATTAAAAGAGGAAAGCAAAAGAACTATTCATTAGGCTTTTTCAAAAAACCTAACCAATATTTCTAACTTTGCAATATAGATGAACATAGTATACTACTATAATTTGTATTAAAACTTACAAATTATAGGAAGTTATAAAAATAAACAATAGAGAATATAAGAGAGGGACTATGTTTTTGTATTTCAATAAGTAAAAATATATGACTTTGGGGTTAAATAAAATAGCAATATTTTATATGCCAATAAAACAAAAATTCCACATTAAAAAAAAACAATCTCTACGATACCATTAAGTAAACCGTTTTTCGTTTCATATAATGGTGACTCGGTAATCTTCGTCGTGTTTCACCAAATCATACCGTTAATACTCACCGGAATTAATATATTCAGAATTTTCACATTAAGAATTATTAATGTAAAGCATACACAATAATGCGTCGAATCAATCATTAATAACTCTTCTTTATTAGATATACTTTAAGAATTTACTTTTTTCACAGAATGAAATTTATTGAAATCCCTATAACTTTTTCACTGAAGAGTGATTTTTAAGATTTGAGAATTAATATCGAAAAGAAATTATAAGATTGTCCTTAAGAAAAATAGATTTTATTTCAATAAGATTTCAAGATTTAAAGTAAGGATAGAATAAATGGTAAATTAATAATAATTATAAAATGGTTTATATGTATAGAGACAAATTGAAATGTTTATTTTAAAACCTTAACCCTAAATTACGATTAAGAACACAATTTTTAGTTGTACAAAGTTCCACTATATTTAAATATGCGATACAATTTTATTCGCGACCGGTTTCGTACATCATCATCAGGCCAAAAGTGGAACTTTGTACAAGTAAAAATTGTATTCTTAATCGTAATTAAAAATGCAGTTCCATCAAGAATTAACTACATATTCTATAAATTACTTAACCCTAAAATTCGACGTCATCAACTTGACACAGGTTCAATGGGATCAATGGAATGTTGAGGACAAGCTGTCTCAGAATATGTTGTAAACTGTCGTAGCTGTCAACCCTTTACGCTAAGGGTGTTGGAATTAATAAGACCTTTGCTCTTGGTTTTAATTTGCAAGTTTGTAAACTTAGTATATTTAATATAGTATTTTGAATTCATATTCTCGGGTGAATAAGAAAGTATATATAGACTTATTTTAAGTTACAGGAATTCGTTACTAATTAATTATTTACTTATGATGAGACAGATACTACTTATTTTGTAAAAGAAAAATTTAGATGAGTGATCTCAATCGGGGCGGAGTAGATGTTTTCAAACAGATATACTGCTAATATCAATCTTTATGTTTAATGTAATGATAGTAGAAAGAGTCGTCAAGAGAATAGAAGAAAGGAGAGTATGAATATTACCATAGACAGCTAAAATAGCATTATTTATTAATCCTTGATTCTCGCAGCGTTTTATTCACTCTAGGTAATGTTAGTAAAGACAATAGTTCCCAGGACACACACTATCCCTATAAATTACTACACATATTTAGAATAAGTGTATTATAATTAATACTCTGATTAAATTCAAACTGTTCGTTTTTGATCATTTTCGTACTTCAATATATTATTATTTTAAACGTTGATGCGATACATTACTTGGATTTGATTGATGGTTAAAACGTGCATCAACATGATATATTACATTATTATTTAGTTTTATATTCCGTAGCAAACCTTCGAGTAAATATTAATTAATTTCAGTTACAAAGGAAAGTAGGTCGGCGATAACCATTTGTCACCCAAAAAAGTTAGCAAGAAATATTGGAGATATGTGTCATATTTGCAGCATCAGCTTTTTATGCCCTTATCTATTTATACTGGGCCATGTCTGAATATAAGATTATTGTACGCTCTCATTCGCACATATTATAAAACATACTAAAAAAGTTTCAAATATCTAATTTGCATATTTGATAACTATTCTGTATTTTTCCTCTTAAAACACTATCGTTTTTATTTTTGGAGTTTACTCCTTAAGAATCGATTTTTGTATATAAGGCGCCCGGTATGAGAAAAATATGAGGAGTAAAATCCACTGAACGATGACCTCGTTACGTTTTTGGTGCGCAACCTATCGTGCGCAACTAGTTTTGCCATCTATCGATGACAAGCAGAACTTTTAATGATTTGAAATATCACGCTTGTCTCTTTAGTTCACCAACTCGCCTCTAGGGGGCATAGGTTGTATCAGCGTTACTGCGCATGCGTAATCCTGCATAATACTTGTAGAAATATACTTTTTTCATAATAAATAATATAAACGCAAAAAAAATAAGTGTGGCACTCGGAGATTGTCGCAGTAAAGCTTGATATATCGACATTTTCAAATACATCAATATTGGGGTTTGGAATTTCAAAATATTATCGTTATTTCGACATATTGGCTTTATTTAAAATAATTATTGCAAGTCATGTTAGACATGCAAGATGGTATTTATTTTTTAAGTGAGTTGCTAAATTAGTTGTATTACCGCTGCTTTTATATTTTTCCCGCATAAATTCGATGAAACACTTCTTGTATCAACTTTTTTAAAATACATACCATAAAATGGTAAAAATGATTAAAGAATATATATTTTGGCAATGTACTATTTCTATAAAACTAGATATTGAATGATTTAGTGTGAATGAATTAGATTTTACCGCTACGATAAGAAAAATGATGTTGATAATGAATTTGTAATAAATATCGATATTTCTAAGTAATAATATTGATATATCGATACATCGATATTTTATAGACCTATTCCTATTATGACATGATTATATATTATGAAATTATTCTATTCCTATTTAAAATATAATCAGTTAAATAAGTTAAATAAAGTTCAATTACGATTGTTAAATTCTTGTACTCTGGACTTTTGTAAAACCATAACAGAAAGTCATAAAAATGAAAAGGCTTTTTGAAAGAAATTCATTTGTACCAGTAAAACATTTATTTTAAAATAAACATTAATTATTATTCAATAAAGATCATAATACATATTATCAACTTGGCGCTTATGCTATTTTTAAATTATAAGTACACAATACTGGTGTGTTAGGCTATTTTCGTTATGGAATTTCTGGATTCGGTCTCCATACTCAAGACCCGCGATAGAAGCTATGCAATAGCTTAAAAACTTGAATTAACATCAATAAAAAAAAATACTACATAAATAATTATAATTGCAATAGTTGATAAAAATGCTATGCAATAGCTTTACCGCGGCAGACAACAAGTGTCGCACGTTTTTTTTTCATTTAAACTGTCTTATTTGTACATTGATTCTAAGGGAACAAACTCCAATATGAAATAAATAATAAAGAACTACTAAGCAATTTAACATAATACAAAAAATAATAATGAAAATAATTAATTAAAACCTAAAATATTTATTATTTGTAATGTAAGTAAAGACTTATATTTCCATGTAAGGAACGATACATTTTTAATTTTTATGTTATTAAATTTTTAATATAAGCTAATATGCTAATGATTACTGATAAAAAAATATCAATATTAAAAGATGCCTTAACAACATAGTCAGAACCATACATATTCATCGTATTAATAAAAGCGAATATGCTCATGAATGTTGATAAAATCAATGAAAACATTAAATGTGTGTATAGAGTAATGTATATGCTGCAAAGCGACTATATCTATATGTTATTGAGCTTGTTTATTTCTATCAGTATCAATTTACTTATGTTGCTGTTTTTGTTATATTTATCAATAATTAACATTGTTATTGTGAAGTTATAATCTTTATCATTATATTTGGCTAAAGTGAAATGCAAGTATGTATTTCGAAATAAACTATGGCAGAAAGGGGTGTAGATAATATTTTATAAGGTATCAATCTTTTTTTATTTTTTTTTCCGTCTGTTTAGACAATTATACTTAAGGAGTAAACTCCAGTCGTGCGTCGGAGCTGACACACACAATTTTTTATTACGTACACTACTTCGATAACAATTGTCATAAAACATCATTGTATTAACCGCGTTGGAGAAACAATATTTCAAAATATTTAACAGGATTTCGTCGTCAAATGTAAAAAAAACCCGTTTAACTTTGTTCAGTCAGTTTTTTTTCCACATATTTTGTGATATATTAACGCATATTTTATAGTCACTTATTTAATTCTTAAGATTCCTTGAAAAGATGTATAAAATAAACCTGCTTCATATTATGTAATAAAACATAATTAGAATAATAAATAAAATAATATGTGTATTTAATATATAACTAACTTATCTTTTCTTTCAAAAGGACTCGGAACTTCTTCTTTATTCTTTCTTTATTTTCATATTCATTTAATAGCGAGATTATTTTTTTTTTTTTTTATTTTCATATTCATTTAATAGCGAGCCCTCCTTAAGTTGCGCATATTATCAAACTTCAAGAATTTAAACAGGACCCATTTAAAGTGTAACGAATTTTATATAATAAAAATAAAAATAAACTATACACTGACTTTATAAAAACCTTTCTTCTACCTTGTTTTACCTTAATAATACAATAAGCGCTGTACTTCTAATTAAAAACAACATATTTCAGAATTATGTTATTTTATAACCATACTTTCTTAAAATTATTGGCAGTATAGAACGTAAGATATTTCAGTAAGTTAAAATTCATTCTCACACAAAGTAGATTTTTCCGCAATCATATAAAAACTATTCAAACCGAAGCGCTGAGATCTGTTATTATGAAATGTCTTATCTTTTATTCTCGACGTTTAATATAAAATCTTTTGATATCAATTTTATTAAAATAACTCTTATGCTTGAGTTCATATTGTTGAAGTATTATAATACTTTATTGTTGTAATGTATTTTAAACGCTTTTAAATCTATGATGCAAGTTGGCGCCTTCACCACAAACAAAATCCCTTTCGTCATGTGACTGCTAAAGAATAGCTTATAAATTATAGTTCCGGTCGCATATAGACCTCTCACCACTAGTAACTTAACACTAAAACAATAAACTGGTAATCACACAAAGTTTTGACTCTTGTAGAAATCGAACTTACAACCTACGCTTCGACTCAGCTGTAAGGCACACTGACCGTTGGAGAATCCATCAAGACAACCTAACATAGCCAAAATAAATATGTCTAGTAGACTTATTGATTGAAGTTCATTTTATTCAACTTTGGGTATAAAATAGTGAATACAAATAAGTTTTAGTAATTGAAACCATTACTTTAATAACTTGCATGGTGATATTTGGAGTTGTTTATTTCGAAGTAATTGTTATCTTGTGTTTGAAATAGTTAATTTTACTAAGATTATTAATTACTAGAAGACGGCGTTTGCAACATTTAACTAAAATAATGAGAACTAATACGGATAAATAACTTAGACCATTATTTTAATAACTTTCATAGTAATATTATAATTGTGATTTTATTGTGTTGTGGTAAATTGGTAGTGGTTGTGTGTAAATTTAAGATTTTCGGAGTTTTTCCTTAATATATACTTTGATAAATTTGCATCATGCCAATTTTCAAGATTATAGGTACTTGAAGTACCCTTTAGTTTGTGATTCTATCACGAGTAGTTGCGAGTGTAAAAATATGCGGCTTAAATTGCTGTTTCTTTTGATTGGATTTATATGATGTTGAAAGTTGCATTTACATAAAGTTGAAAGTTGCATTTATATGAAGTTGAAAATTGCATTTACATGAAGTTGAAAGTGAACTTTGATTTTTTTACGGCTTAAAGGTATCATAGAACTCAGTATTTGATATAAATTCCAATTTAATACCTCGACACGTTCACGAGGAAAGGAGTAATATCGTTAAAGTTATTAAAAATATATTTATTATATGATGTAACCATTTTTTTTGTTATCGCGTTGTTTCTTTCATCTATGTTATGAGACGTTTCTTGGTACCAGATTTCAAGATTCTGTGTTTAGGGGAAGACCGTACATTGTAATTCCCTTACGACTTTGAAAACATTTCGCAAATTTGCCACATTTGTTATTGGATGGTGGTTCTGAATCCGAGATAATACAATCCAAAGTAACCGAAGTACTATTTTAAAAGCTACTGAATACAATGCATCCGAATCTTATGATCCGTATATTTCTTTTATATTTCGTCGGGAGCAATTTGAAAGCTTCTTTAAAGAGATTTGAAAGCTTCTTGAAAGAAGTTCTTTGAAGAAAACATTAAAAAAATGAGGTAAATCATAGACATAGAAATCTTTCAATTCCTGATAATTATCAAAGATTTTACTTTTAAAGAGACAGATAGCTGTTAAGAATAATAAATGGCCGCCAAACCGATTATAAATTCAGTCTTGCCTATAAATTAATTACCCTAATCGGAGCTTTACCGATTTTAGAACTAAAATAAATATGTACTGAAAAATCAGTGATAACTTAAACTATTTCATAGTAACAATATATTTTTTTCTCGCACTATTATCCGAATAGAAAAAAAAAAGTTTTATTAGTGTTGGAAAGTTGCGTATACTGTTCTCTTTATATAAAGTTAGAAATAAAATATATTCATCACATTTAATTCAGGTCTACTCTAATATATAAAATAACAAGCTGTTGCCCGTGACTCCATCCACGTAGACTGTAAAAACAAAACTTATATGGCTTATGTTTCTGGTCATAAAAATATTATTTTTACCATCTATATGAACGGAATCTCGGGCTAAAGCTAGTTATAATTTATTTTTTATTTTATGCAATCGCTATCTAACGGCCTTTCTTTTTGATAGACTTCTGGATGCATTTTCTTGTAAACATAATTTTTAGACCTTTCAAAATGGCGTCATAAATCCACCATTTTCTTTTTTTTAATATAGCCAGGGTCACTTGCGCCATCAAGACGTATCTACCAATACCTCTTACGTCAAAACCTTTAAGCCTTTTAGGTTGCAGCAGGGAACATACAAATGGAAAAATTGGCTATATTTCTATTTACACACATATATTTGAATAACATAACACTTGTCCTAAAGTCATCGACTAATAAAAAGGATTTTCACAAAACATCTAAAGTGGAATTCGGTTAACTAAACGATTTAAAACAGGATCTCCCGTGGCAATTACGTAGTCGCGCTACAATCTATTTTATGCAAAGACAAAACCACGTGCAAAAGTTGGTATTTCTATAGTCTATGTGTTATTCCGGTACATGCAAGGTACTCCCTTGCCAAGTTTCATCAAAATCCGTTCGGTAGTTTTGGCGTAATTGAGTAACACACATCTATCCATCCAAAGATCCAAACATTCGCACTTATATATTAGTAAGATGAACATTGAATCTTATTTGAAAAATATGCATTTTAAAAATAATCGTTATTGTAAAAACATACTTCAATAATTTATATATTTTTCATTTAAAACAATCTAAAAGCTTAAATATCAGTGGTATTGTAAAAAGCTTTTTATCGTTAGGTCATTAGAACGCAAATTTCAGACCCAACGGAATTAAGACCCTTCTTAAAATAAAAGAAATTATTCGTCCATAAAATAAAAAATTGCCCTCGTAAACTTTCCCTCTTAGAATTCTTTTTAAAAAGGTTACTTTTAGGATTCTTTATATTACATATTGCAAAATATTACTTCATTGAGATACTTTTGTTATATAAAAAATAATGAAATAATAAAGGAATATATGATCAAACAATGAATTGGTATTTTTTTTATTACGAGAGGCGAGGAATGATGTAGACTTTTTTTATATATAGTAAAACTAATGTGTTTGACAAATATTAATATTATTATAATGTAATAGTAAAAAAAATAATGCCATAAAAAAGTATTTAATAAAGTTTAAATAAAACCATTTTTTGTAAGACACACTAACCTATTTTTAATATATCATTACTAGCTGTAGCCCGCGACTCCGTCCACGTGTTTATTGATTGACAAACAATATTTTTAACCACACTCACTCACTCACTTACTCATCATGATTTTTCAAAAACTGCTAGACAAATAATATTGGTTTTTTTCATATCCTTGCCTGGATCGGTTTATTTTTTATAATTTTAAATTAACTTAACATAGCTAGTCTAAGACTGTAGAGTCATTTGTCTCTACTTCTCTTAAATATATAAACATTAAAATACATGGTCATCTATAATGTTGCAGTCTTCAACTAGGACAATTTATGGTGGACAAGAATAAGCCTGACTTTATGTAGTAAAGTCAATCAAGCCAAATCTATTAAACCAACTTTGACTTATAAACAATATTTTTGTAATGAGACTTTTATGAACTAAGATAATTAATAGATATATATTTAACACCCTATGTTGACCTAAGTCCTAACCTAATGGGGATTCGTGGAGTCAGTTAATCACGGTAATTCAGGAAGATGTTAAAAGATTGAATAAGAAATAGTAATTAACTACAACAACATTTTTCTAAAAGCTCTAACCGTACATGCGAATAACAATAACGAATTTTACAAACGAATAACAAACAAAAATAACGAATTTTAGCCGCTCACCAGTAAAGCTCATTTTGGCACGGTTTGGCTCAGTTCTGGCACGGTTTGACACTAATAGACCAACTAAGGTTCGTTGGTCTATTAGTGTCAAACCGTGCTTTTCAAAGCCTTCTTCTTCAGGCAGGTTTCTTAATGTTGTTAGCCACTTTAAGTAGCGTTACACAAAACTGTTTGTCTTTACTTGTTTGCTTGTTGTAATGGATTTCTTTTTATTTTGTTGATTTTATGACCTCTTTTTATAAAAAAGCATTACATTGTTAATTGATTATAAATTCCAACACCCGTGAGTAGTATGCTAGTAATATTTGTAGATCTATTATCTACGATCTCATAAAACTGTAACTGTAACATAAAACTGTCAATATGAATGAATTTATTTTATGTAATAATCGCCTTTATCGAGACGTAAATGAAATCTTATCTTAGTGCTTACAAATACCATGCCCTTTTTTCCAATGGTCATGGAATCTTATTCCTGCCGATAAGTACAGGAATTAGATCCTGTTTATTTAACATGTCTATACATGTCTAAAAATATTTTCAAACACAAATGAACGATGTAGAAGATGATTAAATTGTTAGCTTGTTGCAAATATAGAGTTGAATTCACTTCACTGAAGTTTATCTTTATATGTCGACGCTTCTGTAAACATAACTATAATTTATTTTTGCAATCTGCAAATCTGAATTAAATTTGAATCTGCAATTTTCGGAGCATTCTCGTTGATCAACATTTTAAGATATTTGATATACTTATTTGTAACATTTACAGATTTAACCGAGAATAATATACACAAAAATATTAAGACAATTTTTACCGGGGTGTTATGTACACAAAAGATATCGTCACGCTACTACAGCGATGAGCGAAGCGTTGGGTTTTATAAAAGATTCTGGGATTGTCTTTACTGGCTTGTCTTACATAACCTTGTCCCTAATCTTGACCGAAGAATTTTCACAAAGGTTTTCAAAGTTGAAAATAATATGATAAAAAAATAAGTGATTTCTTTTATGATTTTTTAGTTCTTGTTTTTTGCCTGTGTATCAGCTTCCTTAGTACTTTTTATTTAATATTACTTTGCGATTATGTTCGCTTCCTGTTTATTTACAAGTGAAAAGTTGTTGGAATAATGTTTACTTTTAATAAATTTATTTATTTATTTATACTTTATGGTACAACATAAAATACAATGGGCGGATTTAATGCTAAAGCATTTTCTACCTGTCAACCAACACAGCTAACAGAAAATAAAACAATGATTTTTATGTGTAAAACTTTTTTCTAAATTTATGCTGTATGTTTCCCATAAATAAATAAAAATGAAAATACAAAACAAATATCGAAAATAATATATATTTTAAACTGTGTTAGAAATAAATATCTAAAAATAATATTTAAATGAATTTCACCTTCACAAACATTTTAACAAGATAAATAATGAATGCGTTGTCTGAAATGTCATTAATTACTTCAAATGGTTTTTAAAACAATCCATCAAAGAACTTTTTATTCTTTTTAGAATGTGGATCCCCGCTTTCCTAACCCAGAGATATTAGACATAAGTACATTTATATATTTTTTACTCAGACTTGAATTAATCATTTATATTTAATACAGTAAAATCTATAAATAGAATTTAATTTGAACGTGTCTTGGATAATAACTTCGAATGTTGGTTTAAAATAATTTTTCAAGAATTAAAAAAAAAGACTAATAAAAAATGACTAAATTGTTGTATTAGGATTCTAGTAATATGTCTCTGAACAAATAAGATTCATTGTTGATTCTTACCTTGGCATAGCACATTTCACAGGGAGACTATTTTAGTATGAACATATCTATAAACATGTATAGCCATGTTAAGCTTACTCAAAGCTTAACATGTTAAGTTTACTCAGAGCTTAACATGGCTACACATGTTTAGGGATATTTTAATATAGCCTTGTTAAGCCATTTTTTAGTATATCCATGTTAGCTTACTTAAATTTATATAAATATAGAATGAAAAATAAACCGATACGGGCAGGGATTCGAACCAACGACTACTCGGAAACCGTCCCGTCCTCTACCAACTGAGCTACCGTATCGCTGTCCACCTCGGTGAATTAAGCATTCTATATGTGATCGTCTTTATGTATGACACGTATTTATGTACGACCAGAGAGTCGAAAGCTTTTCTGTAATCGATAATTGTTCATGGTATTTTCCTATAACATGGTGTGTATATGATCAATTGTTCAAAAACCTTTCCTGAAACCCGCTTGTTTTATAAGTTGTTTTGTTTCTAGTACAGTGCTCATTCTTTTGTTTATGATAGCAGTGAAGAGTTTGTAGAGGCTGGTGGTAGACTGATTGGTCTATTGTTGTCTATATTTTTTGGTTCTCCCTTTTTATATGTACCCAGTTATACCCAAGTATTTAAATCGGAATTTGCCTGCCCAGTTTTGAATCCGTCCGGGGTTATTACTCATCAGGACGTCACGATTTAAATAAGTATTGTAAGAATTTGTTTTAATTAATTAACTTCAGCTGAGTAAACATATACAATAATTATTTTATAAATAGCCAGAAATGTAGAGTGTTATTTAATAATTAATACGTTGGCATTGCCTAAATATATTAAAAATTAAATTGTGAATATAATACGACTAAAATGAAATATACATCATATTCATAATCTATCTCGAATTCCAACTCAAACAATTATCAAAGATAACATTTCACTTTTGTTTCCGCACAAAAATGTCCTTAGCAAAATTATTCATACGATGAATGTGATAAATGAATACTTGACTATGTGAAATATTTTCTCGAACTGTCCATTAACATATTCGGCTTGTTTTATATTATAAATATATCTAAAATGAATATAATCGAGACACGGGTAGGTCTTGAACCTGTGACCTCTTGGAGACTGTCTGGTTATTCTGGCAATATTTGAGAGGTGTTAAGAAAACAAAAATATACAAACATTTGTACAAAAACAAATATCATTCACCTTCTCTTATCTTATTAATGCAGGCGTGAGCAACATGTCAGTTTTGATAATTTGCAAGTGAATACGCAATAGTTTGAGGGTCGGACGTCAAACTTCCTTGGGAAGTTCTTTAACGCTATTTCTGCCACTCTCCAGATAAGTGGTATAATAGAATGGCATTCACTTATATTTTTGTCTCTTAGACGGCACTTAAGACACCTTCGGGAAAATATAAGACGGACCTATACTGAGCCGCAACCGCACACTATGTAATATAATAGGCATAATAAATAATAAACGTTTGATTTAGATAATCGTCATATAATTAAAATATGCTTATCAAAAGCCTGTCTTTCCAATTAACCTCAATATATCAAGAACATGACACAGATTAAATATAATCAGTAACAAGTACCTAAGTTGAACCTACCTCATATATCTCTAATTGATTTCAATATAGCATGTATATGACATAGATTAAATATAATCTGATTTAATCTGAAATTGTATTACTCTGTTTCTTGAAATTTTTTCTCTCTATTTTTTCATTACTATTCAACCAATTAATTTATTGTAAAAGTGTACATTTTAAACTGTCTTATTATATCTACCATATATAACAACTACGCTTAACATTATCTGTATTAAGATACGAATTTTATATAATTGTACATTTTTTAACCAATTTTAACAAAAAGCTAAAACGAAATGTTTTTGTTACAAAAACAATATTTACAAAGTAATCCATACGGCCTTTTTAATTTTTTTTTTTTTCTTTCTTTCACAGTTTGATGAAAATATGGTCAAGAAAGATTAATATGTATCAGTAAAAAACAAACACCTAACACTTAATGTTTATTTCTATGTATAGGTTCCATTTCATTCGAAAACAAAAAGACTGAATATCGGTTGGTACATTTAATAAGAACATATGTTCAGGTCTTCTAAACCTAGAACATAATTGTAAAAAAAAATATTTAAAATATTTTGCTCCTTTAAGATTATATCCGTTAACATAGCATATATATTAATTTTTAATCAATTTTAAAATTATATAGACTCTAGCAAGCCATTAAAAAACCAGAGTAAGTAATACAAAATAATACTAGAACAGGTAAATAGCGTTTCGTTGGTTCGATAGTTCGTTTCATTATTACATTAGTTTTCGTGCAAAGGAATTTATGTAAGGTCTAATTAATTACTTAAGTAAAACAAGAATTATTGAGAACTTGCAAACAAGTGTAGTTAAGTCGAGTTACAATTGGGTAATTTTGAAATTCCATTGTTCATTATTATGTGATCAAGAGTCCAAAAATTTTTGTGTTAATTTAACGGAATATCCTTTGTCGTTAAAGGATTAAAAAATAAGATAAGTATACTAGATACCAAGAAACAGCCGGTTAAACGCCTCCTGTAGGTCTTCGGCGTCCGTGACCGATAACAACTTTTGTGACCTCTGACAACTTTCTTGACCCTACACACAAACAAAACACTTAAGTAAAATACGTATGCATCCTAAAATGCCCTTAATTATTCGGAGTTTTTAATTAAGTAATTAAAAAGTTAGGAAAGTGTTTAGAGTCACAAAATATGTCTTAACTTTGTGTCCTTGAGCTACACATTCGAATTTTATCACACTTATATACCTCCAACGTTATGTTCAGGCTTTTTACTTGGATCAAAGGTACAGATCTTAAGTCATCATACTATAAAAGTAGGGATACTATGTAATAATTACATAAAGTAGTTTTTGAAGACTTTAATGTGATTTATAAAAGTCTGTGTTTCTTTGTATGTCTATGCGTTCCGAAACTATTCGTTGGGTTGTTATGAAGCTTAGCTTTGTAGTTTACATAAGAAAAAAATCCATGTGTTATGTTGCCATGTATAGAACAGTTAAAAGTTTGACCGTTTACTAGTATTTTATACCAACAACTGTTAGAATCTTTATTTTATACAAGAAAGTGATTATAAAATATTTTATTTTTCACATTGTATTGCATGCTTGATATAGATTAACAACAAACCAAAAACAAAGAATTAATGTAAATTGTGACGTGATTGTTTTAACCAAATGCTGGCTTTCGCAACAATCTAATATACCTCTAATACCGGGATACAATATGTATAAAAGTACTTCAGTTCACAACCAGAACGATGGAGTGGTGGCCTATGTAAAAGATCACCTCAACATCTCTGCCGAAGAACCTAATACACAGGACTGCAGCAGACTAAAACTGTTACTTAAAGTAAGATCAGTATTTGCTATATGCCATATGATCAGTTTATACGCCTCCCGCGTCCAGAGACACCAACAACTTCATTGACTCTCTTAATAGCACCCTTCAAAGCCTATCATGTTTCAGAAATAATATCTTGGTTGGAGATATAAATATCAATATTCTGCCAGGGAACATGGATTCCTCCTTTCACGGCTTGCTATCGGCACACACACTTCCTACGCGCATAAGTGGGTCATGCCTCGATCACTTCATGATGAAATCACATTTCCCCTCACTTGCATTAATTACTAATTCTACAATAACTGATCACAACGCTGTCCTATTAACCCTAAATTGTAAAATACACAAAGTAAGCAAAACACGCACATATTCCAAATTTAATATAAATGGACTTGAGAAAGATATAAACAAAATAGAATTTGACCCTGTTTACAAATCCGATGACGCACACTTCTGTATGTCATATGTTATAGAATATGTGCAGTCGGCAATTAAAAAATATACAGTAATTACTATTTTGAATAATAAGCAAAGCAATTTGAAGCCGTTGATTACACCAGGTTTAATTCATTGTATAAGACATAGAGACCGACTACATATGAAATATACATCTAATCCAAATAATCTGACACTACAAATAATTTACAAAAGATACCGAAATTTTTGTAATGACATCCTGAAAAAGGTCAAAAGGAATTATGATAAGAGTGCATTAGAAAAGGCCGGTTCAAACAGTAAAAATGTATTAGAAATGCAACTTACACGGCGAAGCCGTATTATCGAGTTTATTACAAGCTCACACACCACAGTCGACATCCGCTAACATTGCAAATAACTTCTTTGCTAATGTTGGCAAGTACCTGGCAGAAAGAATCCAGAAGCAAACAATTAACATATTAAGTCCTTCACCGAATTTACACTCAACACTAAACTCGTTTGTTTTGCTTGACACTGACGAAACGAAAATAGACACCACAATTATGAGCTTAAAAGATGACTGCGCAGTTGGATGGGACAACATATCATCTAAATTAATCAAACATTTCAGGCACCTCCTAATCCCACCAGTAACGTATATCTTCAATCTATGTATCTCTGCTGGAGTTTTTTCCATTTGTCTCAAGAAAGCTGTTGTTGTACCTATATATAAACGGGAAGTAAAGATCAATTGACCAATTATAGACCAATTTTCTTACTGCCGTGTCTTTATAAAATATTAGAAAAAATATAAATAAGAGGTCAGTGCAATACCTAGAAGATAAATCGATTCTATCTAAGACGCAATTTGGATTTAGACACAAACTATCGACTGCCGACGCCGTACATAATGTGACTGACTATCTGGCCCAGGAGCTTGGTAACAACACTATAGGAATATTCCTAGACATCGCCAAAGCTTTTGACACGGTTTCGATTCCCATTCTGTCGCGCAAGCTCGAAAGCATCGGTATAAGAGGCACCCAGCTAGATCTTTTTGAAAGTTACCTAAATGACCGAACCCAGTGCATAAAGCTTGGCAATGTCATCAGTGATTATCAGAAAAATACCGGCTTTGGCGTCCCACAAGGGAGTATTTTAGCATCTACTTTGTTTGTAATATATATAAACGACCTCTGTAACCAAAAACTATATCATGGCATTATTGTATCACACGCTGATGACACTGCTCTACTTTTTTCTGCCAAAACAGAACAGTTAGCCTTCGAGTACCCGCAAAACGGATTTAATACTATAAAAAAATGGCTTCAGCATAATCTTCTAACACTCAACACAGACAAAATCAAGTATATTCAATTTTCTATACGCAAACTAACCTCCCACGAAATTAACTCACCCCTTTACGCACATCATTGTAACTACACCTGTGACCAATGCTCATGTCCCGAAATTAAAACTATCAACTCAATAAAATATCTAGGTGTCATATTAGACGAGACGCTTACATTTAAAGAACACAATGAGGCAATAAAAAATAGACTCCGTAAATTGATATTTCCATTCAAAAAGTTACAGTATATAGCAGACTCAAAATTTTTAAAACAAGTATATTTAGCATTGTGTCACAAACACAGACAGGTTTCCTAGCTCAGACACTAAAGATAAAATTTGTATTCAATTAAGAATTACCACCTTTCGTTCTCATATTTGTAAGCTTGTTTTTTCAATAAATTATTATTATTATTATTATTTATATATTATTATATATATACAAAAGTAAGAGCGTATCTTAGTGGGCCAAGCTGAGAGAGCAGAGTTCAATAGATCTCTGTGCTGGCTTGGCTGAATTTTTCAGAAATAAAAAGTGTTATATAATTTATTGGGTCAATAAAGTGCATTCCTTGCAAAAAATCTTCAAAAAATGTCCAAGAGATGCGTTGTGTTGCCTCTTAGTTGCGTAATGCCTACATCAAGAAACACATATACAATAAAATGGATAGAGTTTTAATATAGAGTTTGATAATAGAGTTTTTAGTTTTACTATTTTTTAATTGTGTCTCTTATTAATTACCATAATAATAATATAATTTTAATTTACTATGAACTAACCTCTTTAGTTACACAATTGTAATCGTTTATCAGTTTCAGTAAATGTCTTTATTAACTTGTGTATTAACTACGTAGGATAACATTAGTATTTCAAATAAGATAACCTATTACAAATAAGAATCTACAAAAGATAATACAATTAAGAACTTAATGGATGGGATTATTTTGATATTTAGGGTCTTTATAATTTTTATTTACGCTCTACCTTTTTCTCTCTTTTTTTTTATTTATTTAACCTACAGGTAATTCTGCTAACGCCAGTTGGTTTTACTTTCCGACGACTTTACGTATTACGTTTATAACTTAAACAATATTACATACACTTACATACTAACTTTTACATATACTAACATACACATTACCGCTATATAATATATAAATATTATTTAAATAAATTTCTTTACATTCAAAAAGAAAACGAGCTGATACATCCTTGAATTTATGATTCGTATCTAAATAAACTTTTATTTGTTATACAGAAAACATTATATTTATTTACATATTTTTACTTCAGAGGTGTAAGCTTTTGTTACTTCATTGTAATTTTGCTACAATTTGGCTTAAAATCACGTAGGAAAAGGAAAAATAAAGAATGAAATATTTTGTTAAATTCGATAACGTTTATTGAAAATATTTTAGTTAAACTTGCCTAACTTACCTGGATAAAAATTTGAATCCGATATTTTGCTTAATTACATTTATTTAATTACTTGTATATCTCTTCTTATTTACTTTTAACTTTCGATAGAAGAAAAACGTGTAATTACAATCATATCTTTATGAGTTGTCTATCAGTTATCTTGCGACCATAAAAAGATGTATTAAAACGGTCTGAAAAAATAAAATGTACAAAAAATACAACTTAAAAAGGGTATATATGTAATTTATCTATTCTTACTCCTAATCTTATCTAAAATCTACAAACATATATTTATATATACAAGAAGGTTAGTTGAATAGATTTCAAAATTCTGACACCGTTCATGAATAAAATGGTTGCATTGTTATTGTCATTCTTATTCTTGCCAACATATTTATATTTAAATGTACATGAATATCATCTTATCGGGTTCGATTCCCGGCGGAGACAGGCATTTATGTGATGAGAATAGATGTCTGTGTTTCTGGGTTTGGTCGTTTATTAACTATATTCTCAGTATTTATAATGTGTATTTCTATGTATTTGTATCGTTGTCTAACACCCTTAACACAAGCAAATAATTTGCTTACTTAGGGGTAAGATCAATGTGTGTAATTTGTCCTGATATTATTATTATTATTATCTTAACGGTATACAAATTAGAAGATACCCGTGTAAAAATAAAATGACTGTCGTTTATAATTCTTGAACGTCGTAGTGGCACAATTCACTGAAGGTCATTAGTGCATTATGTATTTCGTATACAAACTAAAATAAACTAAAATATCCTCTATCTAAACACTCATTCAGGCCATCATAAACTATGCAAATACTTGTTACTTGGACGCCATGCTGCGAAAGATCTCATTAATATACTTGAACGTTGGCAAAATATTTGTTTAATCTGTATTTATGGTTTTAAAAAATTCAACCATATTTATACCTTCGTAGAAAGTTCCAGTGGTTCCTAATTTGCTTTCGCAGAAATACTGTTATTTGATGTGTTTTTACATAATTTTCTACAATGCAACCTTCCAGGTAATTTGCGTTTTCACTTCACTTTTTGACACGATTCTTAATTTCCTTGTAGAATCTTCGAACGAACCTCAAATTTTCTTTATTTAAAAGTAAGAGTTACTCTCATTCTTTTATTGTAGTACACCATACGGTCATCTATTAAGCTTTTAAAAAAAAATTGGGACTGTCAGTCTAAATACATTGATATTCAGAGTTTGTATGTTTAGTTTAGTCAAGAATGGTGACATAATTTCTATTAGTTTTTGTAAATTAAGCTAAAATGTTTGTGGTGCCACAATTATTTTAAATTTCTTTTTGCACGTCGGTTGTAAGACATTTCATTTTGATATAAGCAGGGCCTTTGTATAAATCTTAGGTAAGATAAGTATCTACTTGTGTATGTGTTTGTGTGTGCGTAAGTGTGTGCGTGCGTGCGGGCGGGCGATCGGTCGGTCAGGCGGGTGTGCCTGTGTGCGTGTGTGTGTGCGTTTGTGTGTGTGCGTGTGTGTGTGTGTGCGTGTGTGTGTATGTGTGCGTGTGCGTGTGTGTGAAATTCTTTTTAAACATTAATTCTTTCTTTTGTTTGGCATTGAAATAACGGAATTTGGACATTTTGATACATTAAGCACACAGTTTTTATTATTGACTAACGTATACTTAATTGATATAAAAAAAGCATAATTATAATAAGAACTTCTGATAATTCTGAGAATAAGGATTCTGATTTAAGCCATCTAAATGCTGTTCAAACCAATATTTTTTTCTCCGTTGTAAAGTGTACTATTAACTAAAAAAAAACATAATTAAAAAATCACGGTCCTTGTCCTTAATTCAAAAAGGCTGTCATTTAAAATTCAAAAAAATAATTTAAAATCTAAGACATTATTATTTTTTTGTTTGACTAATAATAGTACTTAGATTTTATTAAAAACATATACAAAATCATTATTTCAGCACCGCGTTTCAGAAATAGTACGTTGAAATATGCAATTACTTACAAAAAATATAAATATATTAATTTACAAAAAAATATATGAATTTGTTCCGAGATATCTTAAGTTAAAATTAGTTAATCTTAAATGTAAAATATTAATATTTTAGTAAAGATTTTCTAGGGAATTATAAATGTCTTATGAATTCTATTAATCTAGATAAGCTCCATATCATAAAATAAAATTCTAAATTATATATTTATAATAAAAATAAAAAGACCAAGATAATATTCCACAATCTATTGTATTTGTTCTTCACTAATTATATTTAAGCGCCTAAATACATTAACTTTTTAATATTTAGCAGTAAAAACAGACACGAATTTTATCCTTTACTCCACAACTTTAAAAAAGGCTCTCATTCTCAATAAACACTTATCTATAATACACGACATTATTTAAAAAATACTTCAATAAATGAATACGGACCTTGCAATTTATTTATATGTTATTTTACCTACCCCAGGTGTTTATTTCTTAACCCTGAACTGCTTCTCTTCTTCTTTTTGTTTCTCAAAGGAAAATGCAACTACACGTGGTTGCATCCGCACCTGTCACGGCCACCTGTCCGTAGATAATAAATACTAACAATTGCTTTAAAACACTTCTGGCGTTATCCTTTTTGTAAAATATTCATACATTATAAAAAATAAATTGAGCGTAAGGAATACGTTTTACAATAAAACCCTTTCTTAAACATAGACATTAACATAATGTAAATACATCACTCTTTGATAATCTATAAAATCCCAAGAGATTTTACCCAATCAGAAACTGGGTCTGTAAAATTGGTTTTTAAATTTATTGGTAGCATATTCATTAGCTCCCTGGTGGAATGTCTGATTGCAGGTACGTCTAATAATTCGTAATGATATGTACGTTTTAAATTTTGAATTCAAAACATCAGCGTGTATAATATATATGTCTGCCTGTATATATGACTCGACATAGGAGCTATGTCCGATTATAAAAACAATTTACTATCATTGAGTTTCTTCTACAATAAACAAATTACATCTAAGTATTTTCATTTCACATATATATCTATATAAATTCCGTTATTTTAAAATTATTAGTAAATACAATTTATGGCAATTTTAAATATCCATCTATTTCTCATCTCTACTAGTCTTTAATGACGTACAAATCCTTTCATAGCTTTCAACACAATACCGAAAATGTTACTGCAATTTTTAAAATGCAATTCATGAATAGAATTAAATTCACTTTTAAGCTCAGATAGCAATCTTTCTACTACCATTATCATTTGGATTCATACATTTTTTGTGTAGATGAAAAATGTCTATTAAAAAATGGCTGTTCAGGCTGAAGCTGCAAGTTTTATTGAATATTTCTATTTTGTTCGAGATGTTTCATATAAAATATTATAGAGTTAATTTTTATCAAAATGAAGCGATTACAATTTAGATTTTCTTTACACATTTAATGTAAATTTTTAACTCGTTCCGTAAGTATTAAAAATAAGTAAAAATAATTGTGACCTTATATTCAGATATATAAAATATATAAATATAATAAATTGCATGTGTACAGTGTTCTGTATTATTATATCATAATATAAAATAACGATTTTCTATTGTGTTAAGCATATCAAATTAGACAGTTGTCTAGTTTGTTTCTATATTATTCGTGGGCTTAAAGGTGTCATTATAAACTTCTTAATCATAATTATGATGTACTACTAGTATTGTTCGAATGAGATGTGAATTTAAAATTAAACAAATAATGATACAAAGAATACTATATACTATATAAAATACTATATACCTAACCGATTATGATTTAATTTTATGAAAATATATCTTTCATTTGTTTTCATTGATTTTTTATTCAATCGAAATAAGAATAAAGTAATAGAATAAACAATGTCTAATGACAACGTCATCTAGTTAAGCCTTATATATGCGATTTAAGGTTTTCTTGACCGAAAAATCAACAAATGATAAACATTTTATTAAATGAAATTATTTTTTTTTTAAATTTATTTTTATTTTTTCTAATAATTTATTAGGAAATTCAAAGGACAGATTACTTCCTTACAAACTTTAAATTGAATAATCCAAAGGTACATTTGCCATATCAAAGAAATATTCCAATTTGCTTGGAAGTTTTGCTTTCTGTTAAACGTAATGGACTTTTGGTAGTAATGGATTTCTCTGAAAAATTATCTGCGCTCTGAAACTTGGTTATTGAATTAAAGTTTGTTTTTAATTTCTAAGAGCATATTTATTCTTTAAATAGTTAGTCATCCTATATAATTTGTTGATATTTGACAAAACTCTTACCCCTCAAAACTAATATGTTTCTTATTTTTGCGTTTATTAATTAACTAATACATAAATCTATCTTTAATAAAATAATTTACGTTTTGTTTTATCCAATCGTGTATTGAATTAGCTCTTGTAATATTATTTAATAAAGATTTTTTTTTGTTCACGTCTATCCTTTTAGAATGCCTGTTGAATTATGCCTACGCGTATGTTATTACCTAAAGCGAATGCGTCATCAGGGTCAACGAGTACCGACTTGGGTCTTCTCTTTCTGACTAAAGTAGTCTTGAAATTTTACTTCGCTTGCGTAACAGCAGATATAAACGACCTAATATGTAGGCCGCTCTGCTACGAACGGTCCTAATATGCGAAGCGAAAACTAACTTTCTATCTAACGTCACTCCTAGGCATAGAATTAGTACATTTTGAATCACTTTATAACCTCCGAGAGGTTGACATTAAGGTTAAAGTTGAAATTCGTACACGAGAAATTAGACCTCAATTTTTATGCGTAGGAAACTTACTACTTGCAGTCACGCAAATATATCTGCACAGTTACTTAAACAAATATATTTCTTAAAATAACGCTGATATATTTATTTTGAAGAATTTTACCTTGTAAGCATGAACCCAGAAGCAGTTGGAAAATAACGATGACAACATCAACATTATACCTAAAAATAAAGTAATATGGGAAATGATGTATGTACTTACAAAAGTAGCAACCCAATAAGAAAAACTGAATGACACCCCAGACCCCTTCTCCTCCTCCCACTGTGAAAAAATACCAATTTTGATACAACCACTCAACTACTCTTTTTTTGTTTTTTTTTTTTTTTTTCGTTCGAAAAATGCGTTACGCATCATCCCAGCGGCCAGGAAGGTGATGGCCGTGGGGGTATGTGGGACTACCCGGCAGCATAAAGCATAGAGAACGCTGCCATTTTTAAGGCTACCCATTAAAAAACCAACGGTTGACCTCATCGCCTTAGTGGAACGCCACGGGATCACTTTCGCACTCACCGTGACGCCCCGGCGGAACCCCCTGCGAGGGGCCCCGATCAACTTAGGGACACCCTCACCTCCTAGGAAAGGAAAGAGCCTCTTCCTCCTTTCCTCAGCCAAAGGAAAGAGCTTGTTACCTATATAATGGTGAATTTAAAATAACATCAACTGCGTTGAAGAAATCAAAATTTGTAAGAATATTGAAAAATTGACTCATAGTTTTTGCACAATATTTTAACATAATTTTACAAAATACATTATATTCTTTTAAAAAAGAAATCTGGCATAATATGTATAATCTGGTTTATACTACTGATAAAGAACATCAGAACTAATGCTAAAATATATAAAATTAAAAATCTCCAGACAAAACTGAATTTGAATATCTTTGAGTAGGTTACAACTTGCAAGAAATGTATGAAAAATTATATCACGTCAATAGAAAATCTTACATTGTAAAATCCATATCTGCTGTCACCATCATTAGTTTAAATACGGTATTGCAATATTAGACATACTTCAGACTAATCTTTCCGAACTAGTGCTAATACATAAATCGCGTTAAATAAATTAAATATCCCCAAGAAGGTAGAAATGTCTTAATCGTTGCAAAATGGTTTATATATTTCCATTTAATAACAATTATAATTGAGAAAGAGAATGAGATACTATACTAATTAATTTTAGCTCATTCCCAAACTATAAGACACTTCTGGTTTTTTTCTATAACGGAAAATCCATATAACATATATTTTTCGTTGTTTGTTTCGTTGTATCTGCGTATTGTGACTCAAATTTCGAATTGTAAGAAAAGATCAATATACAACGACTTCATCTTTACTCTTGCTTACTCTATATTCTCTTGCTTACTCTTGTTTACCCTTGCTCCAACTAATGAGACTAATATGAGCACAAAACAAATGTACATTCTATTTAAATGCATTTGTGACCGATAATGAGATTTCCATTATGTAAAGAAACCTTTTCATATTGGAAATCACTGTCACAAACTCAAGTCAATACTTGATGAGGCTGTTTAGAATGACATTAAATTCTTTGAAGTTCATTTTACGTGGAGCTTATACTGACAACATATTTCAAAGTCATTGTTTAGAGTTTTATAGCATAGTACTCATAACAGGTAACTTCGACTTTAATAGTTAATGATAATGTACCAAGAGATTTGACTCTCATTTTTAATTCATTATTAAAAATAATAAGAAAAAATACAAAATACAAAAATAAAATTTAGTATAGATATAAATAAAATTTGAGTTGAACTATGAGTAAATTTGAAACCATAGAGACAAATAAATCGCAAGGTGAAAATTAAATTGAAATTAAAGAACTTTTGATTTCAAGACCGAGATTTTGAATTACCCCAATGGGCAAATCTGTAAGGTGGTAATAGGAGGTAATAGGAGCATTTTCTAATGAACTGTTAGTGACAGTTTTTTTACTACTAAAATGCTATTGTTCTCACACTGAAGAATTTAGGATCAGTTATAAAGCCATAGGTCTACCCTTGTACCCGCTAGAGAAATGAGTATAAGAAAATTAAATTCAGGAAAGTGAAATTCATAATAAACTACTGCAGTGATTTTCCTTACATTTAATATATTTTTTATTATCATTTCACAGTAATATATCTTTAAATGAAACCTGGCAAAGCGGGCTGGGTGTGCGATATACTGTTATAATAATAATATCAGGTCAAATTACACACATTGATCTAACCCCTAATTGAGCAAATTATTTGCTTGTGTTAAAGGTGTTAGACAACGATACAAAAACATAGAAATACACTTATAAATACTTGACCAGTTGTAATTCTTATACATTGTTTGAAACATAAAAAAAAATCGCAATATACTGTATGTAAATATTCCGAAATTTATATCCATTTGGCTACAGAATATTGTACAGAACAGTACAGAGTCCATGTATTTTCAGGCGGTGTTATTTAAAACCAAGAGTAAGTTATGTTGCAGTTCTGTTACATCTCAATTAAACTTACACTATTAGATTCTTGGTGTGCAGTTAGAACTGTTATATAGTAGACCGTTCTACTGATTTATAACTACATTAACATGAAAGTTTTGTGAGAACTAGCTATTATGGAGTTTTATTTTAAATGGGGTTTCTTCCCCACTGTATATACCCATTTAGTTTAACTTTATATCTCTTAAATAATAGAAAATAAAAGGAAGCTAGATGTAATCATTATCATTAAGTTAGAAAAAGCATAGTGAATAAGTGATGTTACATTTACAAAAATTTGTTTGATAATATGGCAGTGTATTTAATTTGTATAGTATACGTATATTATTCAGATATCCTATAATTGTCAACCGAAATGAATATTCGCAATGTAACTTGATTTAGGGTATAAATTTAATTCAATTTAACTAATTTAGGTAATAATATTGAATTTAATTTAATAAAGTATATCTTTTGAGTTATCCTGTCAACGTAATTGACTTTTCTATGTATTATTAAGCAGACCAACAATAACAGACATATATAATAACAATTGTAAATAAAAGCTTTAAGAAACCACATTGAAAGCTTTTTATCATTAAGTCAAGTCTAACAAAAACTGTAATCTATTATGTTATCCCAAATAGAGAAATAATGCATGTTTTTCTTATACGGAAAAAAGTGTATCAAACTTTGACCCTATCTTATTTTTCCTTCGTATATCGAAGAATTCAAAGGATATATTTTTTGTAACAGCAATAAAAACATGCTTACAATATTTTTGGATCGTAGTTCCTTATCGCGGGTTGTGAAAGGGGGCTATACGGTAAAAATTCTTACCAAAAGTTGGCACGACATGTTTTGCTATCTCTCTCTCTTATAGAAAACAAGCGAGATATTTTCATTTCTATCATTATTGTTTTTTGTATTATATTAAATTGCTTAGTACTTCTTTATTATTTATTTAATAATGGAGTTTGTTCTTTTAGAATCAATTAGCAAATAAGACAGTTTAAATGAAAATAATAATACAAATTTGTGATCAAATATACTCGTAATGTTTTGTTACAACGCCATCTATTTATACCTTAAAGAAACATAACTACATCTGTTATGTAAACATATCAGTATAAAGTGAAACCGCTAGGTGGCGGGACAATAACTCATGGGTTTATTGATTAACACTTTTTAATTTAGTTATTCATTTTATTTACATTTATTATAAATTATTGGCGAAATATCATTCAAAAATAGTATACAAATATTAATCATTAGCATAATAGCTTATATTAATAATTTAATATTGTTTTATTGAAATAGGTAATATTCATGTTTTTTTTTGACGTAAGTTAATCATTTACATCTCTTTATCGTAGAAAGGATTGGAAAGATTCTAGTTTTTTTTTAAACTGAAAATTAAAACATTGAGTAAATTTGAGCCGTTCAAACGCCGTCATTATGCGCACGCCTTGCGTGATCGTGAATATTAGAAGAATCACAGGACATCATAAATTAAATAATAATATTCTGAGCCATTATAAATTATTATAGTAGTTTGTTTTACCAGTGTTCAAACTAAAAACCACAATATTGTTTTAGCGAGGGATGTGGCGTTCGTGACCAAATTTAACTAATTTAAACTTTGAAACATCATACTCGATACTTGATATTTTGTTACATATAATAATGATAATAAACGTTTTAGTTTAGCGTTCATTTGAGCGTATATGGGTAATAATAATAAAACATTTTATAGATTTGTTAGTATATTTAAGAATAAATAATGTTTGTGGTACCAATGAGGTTCCGAATCTTATATATGTAAGTAATACTACAGTAAGAACATAAAAATAGTAATATAGATTATTTAATAAATACATGAGCTTTTCAAGGTTGAACCAAGAGCAAAACATACAGACTATGAATCACATCTTCTCGATTTCATACAGGTCCTTAACTGCGATAACATTCCATAATTACAATTAATGTACATAATCACATCTCGATTTCATACAGGTCCTTAACTGCGATAACATTCCGCACGGGCATCTTACTGTTTCTTTCTCCTGCCATGAGCTTACATTTCTTCGCTATAATCTTTCTACTCTCAAACGCAAAGATAAGATAATTCTGCGGCGTAATTTAAAAATATTAACGGCAACTTGTAGAACAATGTCTAGTCTAGTTGTAGACTTGTAGAACTTTAACCCAGTGTTTGCCACAGTCTGTGAAGCCCAACCGACCTTTTTCACAGGTTTTTGTCGTATGTAATCCACTTTTCATGACCAGTCGTGGCTTGCGTCGCATTTTTCCCTTTTTTGTAATAAGACTTTCAAATATATGAAATGGAATCGAATGTATGTCATTAGATGCACGAATTTTGACAGAAAGAAAAACAAATAAGAAATATCGACGAATTAATATTTTACTTCATTGTTTTTTTTATGTTACCGTTTTAAGGTCAACAAAACCAGCCAGATAAAAATAGCAAAGCCAAACATTTTTTATTACAGGTTTATATATTCATTATGCAAAAATACTTTTTTCCTATATATATATTGTAATGTAATGCAATAGTGTTTATCAGTTAGTAAGAGATTTTTTTTTACTATTACTTATTATTTTGTTTTGCTCATATGAATCAATTACTCTACGTTGTAGTAATTGTTTAAGATAAACAACATTACCTGGACACATAGATTTACCTACTACTATATATTATAACTATAATATACTCGCAATGTCCAAATTAAAAAAAAACATAAACAACATTTAAAAACGTGATAATTGAGAATTTCTGGTATCAACAATGTGCACAATATAAACACCGTAAGTTTACTTACAATGTTTACAGTTTAGCCAACCTAAAACAAACAGTGAAATAGTAAGATAGAAATGATCCTAAAGAAAATAATACAATTAATCCGCAAGTATTCAATCTTTGAACCACATAAAACAAAATACCTCTTATATTTTTCGATCTACGGCCAAGGAATTCACAATAATTATATAAAAATAATAATTGGTAACAAAAGTGTCTAGTTTTTATTTAAACCTTCGTAATCCATAACTCTTATATGTTTATAACCCGTTTGTATTCAAGTCGATTATATCTAAATTTTGCCGGGGTACATCTGTATCATCATCATGCTCTCGTGGCAGTTTTGCGTCACCTGACCTTCAAAGCTTGAAATGCCATTAGGAACTTGGAATGACATAAGGAACTTGGTATGACATAAGGAGTTTCCATTAGGAACTTTAGATTTCGGAATAGGGTGCAAAGAATATAATCGAGTTATATTCCCAAAAAAGAAAAGTATTTGTTATAACACCGCTCTTCTAGAACATTCACCTATATATGCCAAGTATCAGAATACTCGAGTTTGACTATTTGAATGATTGTCAGGATCCTTATCAACTTGATTACAAGGCTAAGTTGGACAGGAAACTGAAAATGATCAACAGAATGAGGTAGATTTTCAAGCTAGACCAAAAGCTCACGCTCTATACGGCGCAGATCCAAACGTACATGAAGTACGGCTTTCATCTCTGATCAAATCGGTCCAGTATATTTAAATTCTACACTTTTACAACTAGCCGATCGCGTTGGCAGGCTGCTAGGCGTTACGAAACATATTATCACGAATAGAATTTTGATGATATTTTTGATATTATACAGATATACCTGTATTATTGTTACTTGGATGTTAAACCTGTATTGATGTTATACAGGAATAACATTCAGAACCTCAGGGGGCTGAGCTTCCTTAGAGCTCTAAGCATAAATACGGTCATTTTGTTTGTTAAAATGTTGGTCAAACATTTTCTCATCCGTAAACATTTTTTTTCTGTGACCTCCCTTTGCGTACCGATTCAGTAGTTGTTTCGATTTTAAGACCCTATTCATCTTTAATTTATCTGTTAGGAAATGACCAGTGTCTCTTATAGGCTGCAAGTCCTATCTTAAAATACGCGAGTCATCTCTTAAAATACGCGACATGGTTCTAGGTGCTATCTTCATTTCCCGAGATAAAATCTTTTGCTTTCAGACAGGATTTCTTCGAATTCTTTCCCTTACTGCTTAGACCACCGTTTTGTACGTGGACGGCCAGATCTTTGTTTATAACAAACAGAGAAAGTCTCATTGTACCTATTAATAGCCCGGTACAAAAACATTTAACTAACACAAACATTTAATTAATACCAAGTGTATGGAGAGTTTTAAAAATTGCATTTGACTCCATATCTACTTTGTTTAATTCAATCACATCAATTCGATTCTCGTTATCACCCCACTCCATTTTAATATCGCAAAATATTGTACAATGTATTGGCGCCAAAATGAGAAAACACAATGAACAATCGTATAAAAATTACAGATTCCAAATTTAACATTTTTTATTTTTAATTGTAACAGTATTTATGACTTCACTAAGGATATGTCATATATGTAAGTCAGAGCTAACCTGTATTTCCTAAGTGTTGTCCACATCTCTGGCCGCATGAAAGTTCATTTTTTCACTCTTATTTTTTGTTCTAATTTGACCGGACTATAACAATAATTTTGGAAGATTACTCTGATTTTTTTGCAATACGCCCCCTAAAGTTCCTCGGTGACCATGACCCTACCGACCGTGAACAAAGGTAAATAACTAACTAAGTCATTTTTTATTTCACTTACACGGTCTACTGTTGCTAGTACAAATATAATTTTCTTTTTAAAATTGCTTTCTTATTATTTTGATAATCACCACAATGGTCTGAATTTAAAGTATTGATTTAACATTTAAAGTTTGGAATAATATTTGTAAATATATTATCAATACATTAATGCCAGTGATTCTAGTAGGCTCTATAAACATGTGTGGTAGATTATATGAAGAAAATTATTTTAGAATCTTAACACTAATTGCATTGCATTCTAAAACATTCATATTAAAATCTCCACAAATAATTACCTGATTATTTAAATTTCAGAGTTTCATTAAAACCTTATCTATAATTTTCTCGAATTGCTCAAAGTGAACCCAAGGTGATCTATAATGACATAATAATAAATTTTATCTAATTTTATTATTATAATTTTTTTTTATATTTTTATGATTAGTGATAAAAAAGATTAAGTGATAAAAAAATGCAAAAGGAAAACTAAACATACATTTAATAAACTTATCTCTAAAATGATCTCTAAGCTACCCGTGAGAGTAACACAGTTGAATTACATATATAAAAAAACTAAAAATATAAATAAAAAAATATACATTTTATAAAACAATACGACACATAAAATTAATATATAAGTGCATATTTTTATAAATATATAAAGAAATATATTCTAAGGATCCATGTAGAAATTTAATTATAAAAAATAATAAGAATTCAAAGTAATTGTCAAATTCACGTATTTCACGCTATTTAATAGTACGAAAGCCAGATTACGACGTTATAACTAATTTAGTAATAAAACTATGACATAAATCTACCACAGTAATAAAACGCAAGATATTTTTTTTTTTTTTTTTTTTTTTGTCTGTCTATGCTGTTAGCCCTGTTGGCTATTACAGCGTCACCGGGGGGACGCAAACGCAAGATAAGTAACTCAAAGATCACATCGACAATCACTATTCACACCTGCAGAGCTTCCGCTCTCAAACGACTATGACACGATAATTAATAAACCTAACACTTGCTTACTAATTTATAGGAGCTGATGCCTACTAATTATTTAGAAATACCCTCGACTCTAACACGGCCTCTCCTGACAGGAGGTCGTCCTCGACCTCTATCTTTTAATCCTGAAGTTTTATTTTTAAAACTACCAATGAAGCTTCCAAAAATGTTGTCTCCAAATGAGACCTAAGGCTACGTAGTAAATTCTTCTGGACTCCTGTGTACTGGGTGTGCTGGGTCGTAACCCATCACCGACACGAAGGATTACGAGACTCAGCAGCGTCAGCTCCGACCAGCAGCGCCTGCCCTGACCAGCAGCGCCAGCTCCGACCAGCAGCGCCAGCTCCGACCAGCAGCGCCAGCTCCGACCAGCAGCGCCAGCTCCAACCAGCAGCGCTAGCTCCGCGATCAGCAGCAACTTCAACAGCCAGAAAAAGAACTTCTTAGTTTCCTTTTTTTTTTATAAATCTTCCAGTTGACCCAGACCCAGACCCAGGTTGAGGAGAGGTGCTTGTAAGATGGTCATTACTGGTAAGGGATAGTCTTCAACCGACCCGTTCATCATCATTATCGTCCGGTCCGACTCGTCCATCCTGATTATCACAAAAACAACTGAAAACTCTCTAAACAAAAGGCATAAAGTTAGAAAAATGTAGTAAGATGTAAATTTGAGATATCAATTTAAGTTTTTAATAAAAATTTAAGACATATCGTTGCTCTCGGCGCAAGCGTGCACTGAAGCGTCCTCAAGCGACGATTTCAAAATTGTAACAAAGGGATAAGTCTTTAGTGTTTAAAGAGATGTAATGTGACCATTTGTACATGTTGTTCGATTGGTAAGATTCCGGACTCTTACCACTCGATAGATTGTGATATTAAATAAAATTATGTGTAGCATAGCACTCATTACCGTAGTGCTTCCCACGATGTATTTAGCTAGCAGCACCAGTCAGTCGGCAGCGTCGTCAGCCAGCAGCGTCGTCAGCCAGCAGCGTCATCAGCCAGCAGCGTCGTCAGCCAGCAGCGTCGTCAGCCAGCAGCACCGTCAGCCGGCAACGTCGTCAGCCAGCAGCACCGTCAGCCAGCAGCCCCGTCATCCAGTATCGTAGGGCGACGAACGCCATAGTATTGCGACGAACGCTAAGGTACGGCGACGAACGCCAAGCATATTTGCCTGAGTGTCAAAGCACACGATACCTCTCCAATTTAGGCGACACACGCCAAGGTACGGCGACGAACGCCAAGCACATTTGCCTAAGCACACGATACCTTTCCACAACAGTCGATTATCGGTAGGTTACAGCGACGAACGCCAGGCTCTGAACCTGTGTGTGTGTGACACATATACCAAAAACAAGGATTAAGTATGCACTCGATACCTTTTCACAACAGTCGATTATCGATAGGGTACAGCGACGAACGCCAGGCTCTGAACCTGTGTGTGTGTGATACATATACCAAAGACAAGGATTAAGTTTGTGTGAGCATAACACACAAGCTTTTCTCATTCAGATTTCACAACTTTTCCCTCTCTCGATTCATACACTAGTCATCCATCCTCATGAGACGTCTCAACACTCATCATCTCCGCAAAACACAAAATTATACTAACGGTAAGTCAGTCAATTATACAGTCATTCAGTAAATACGTGCAGTGACCGCAGTATTCACAATGGACAGTGACCGCAGTATATCCCAAACGCAGTAACCAGCCAGTGGCAGTTGCGCTAGCAGCACATTCCAACAGCCGACTCCAACAGCCGACTCCAACAGCCGACTCCAACAGCCGACTCCAACAGCCGACTCCAACAGCCGACTCCAACAGCCGACTCCAACAGCCGACTCCAACAGCCGACTCCAACAGCCGACTCCAACAGCCGACTCCAACAGCCGACTCCAACAGCCGACTCCAACAGCCGACTCCAACAGCCGACTCCAACAGCCGACTCCAACAGCCGACTCCAACAGCCGACTCCAACAGCCGACTCCAACAGCCGACTCCAACAGCCGACTCCAACAGCCGACTCCATCAGCCGAGGCGAGCCGAGCTGAAGCTGGTCATCCGGAGTCAGCTCTGCGCAACAGCTTCAGGCTCAAACAAATTAAAACAGCAAAATATAGCCAACTCTCTCTTTTGTTTTACTTAAGTAGTCCTTCTAGAAGATCCACATAGAACGCTATAAGAGTGCTACAGCATACCCGGATCCAATTTACTTGCCAACTAAGTACTTAGTTCTGTAGCTCGGCCTAACCTTACATTTACTTGCGAGTATACCTCCTGACACTAGATCTCCATGTTGGTGAAATTGGCATCGAAGTTGGAAATGTAATAAAATTTATTAGATCTTACCAGTACATTTGTAAAACGTATCGCGTAAATGATACGGTCGACCACCGATACGGTTGACGTAATCCGCTGAATCGCTGAAGTAAGGACACGACCGCTGGTATCGTCAGCTCTGCATACCTCACGGTACCGAGTATAGTGCTAGCTCTCGAACTCTGCGACACATCATTTTCGCCTCCAGCATCCCATGTACTGGAACCTAAGAGCCCCATAGGACACGCCCGACGTGACGTAAGCGATGCGTCGAAACGGCAAGCCCAAACCACATTGACTCGGACTTAAAGGCCCGCGCATCCAAGACTCTGGTCTCGACGCTCAGCACCCTTGGAGCTGTAGATGCCGTCGACCATATAAGCGGCGGCGTCCTTATCTGCACACTAGGCTCCCACTTTCGAAGTGGCAGCTAATACTGTTCTTCCAATGGAAACAGCCGTTCTAGAATTTATTTTATTTTTAACAGTTAGAATATTAAAAGGAAAGTTGTTTTATCTGCTACGCTTATCACGTTGTAAGCCAACTGCAATTTCATGAGCGACTCACTACTACTTCATTTAATACCAAAATGGTTTAAACAAATTAATAAATAATAGGGTAGTTTGTTGTAACTACCAAAAGTTACACAAACTGTACGTGTAAATAAACATTCCATTCATTATCCAGCATAAAAAGTTTGGAATATACTCACCAAAACTGTTGTCTTACCACAAGATTTGAACGCGTCTTACTTTTTCATGTGTACACATTGAAAAAGTTAATAGCAAGTTCATAGCAACGAGCCAACGACTCTGCACGATATTTTCACGAACATTTAGGAGACTACCACGTGAATAGCGATGCTGGGGTGATACTTTCTATGATTTGAGTTTTCAAAAGGTTAAACTTTTATTTTAGAACAACTAAATAAAATTAAGAAAATAAAAACGAAAGTGAGGGTACGTTTGATTTCTCCAATCTGACCTAATTTCGATAGCCAAACCGTCAAGGCAGAGAGGCTGGGACTATCCCACTTCTGATCTAAGGATTCATGTAGAAATTTAATTATAAAAAATAATAAGAATTCAAAGTAATTGTCAAATTCACGTATTTCACGCTATTTAATACTACGAAAGCCAGATTACGACGTTATAACTAATTTAGTAATAAAACTATGACATAAATCTACCACAGTAATAAAACGCAAGATAAGCAACTCAAAGATCACATCGACAATCACTATTCACACCTGCAGAGCTTCCGCTCTCAAACGACTATGACACGATAATTAATAAACCTAACACTTGCTTACTAATTTATAGGAGTTGATGCCTACTAATTATTTAGAAATACCCTCGACTCTAACAATATTTATAATTGGGAGAGGTAGTAAAGCTATAATCTTCGTTTGAAAGATAAGGCAGATGGGCTATTTTGAACGTGATTTGATAGAGTATTCCATACTCCTGTTGCATGTATGGTAAATGATTTGGGGAATGAAGTAGAATTATACTCCGGCTAGTTCAATTGTCCGTTCAACAGAAAGGCTCACTACTCCTGACCCTCTTTAAATTTGTCTGTTTATTTCATAGAATTAAAGAACCACCATGTACAAAACTTCGTTCAATAAACTACCAACCTGGTGGTTATTGACATTAAATTTTAAATCTTCATTCTTAAACCAGTGCAGTGGTCAGTAACACAACAATATTAATGGTAAAATTATTGGCATTAAATATTCTTATACACCAGGTTGATATTATCTTAATTTTTTATAAATGTTCCTATGTATATCTAAAAAAACATCACTCGCTTTTTATGATGGACACTGTTAATTTTTTTTATTTTTTTTGTAAAATTTTTGTTGAACGCGATGATTACAGCAAAGAGTTTGTCTCTGATACGATGGCAGCTGTGCCAGCATGAGAAGTTTGTTTCTTTACAATATTACCCTCATTACGCATAATGACCACATTGAGCAATATTGAAAAAACAGTGTAATCAAATCAATGTACAATGTTAATAATCTAGGTTTAGTTGCAACTAAATGGCTAAACGTAAAAACTATATTACTTATTTGCAACAAGTATTTTTATTTAATTATTTAATAATATTAATGATCGTTAAAATCATCGAAGTCATTTGAAGAAAAATCTTGTTTAAATAACTTATTTTTAAGTTTTGTAGTGACATAGTGAAAAACTATTTAAAACGTTAAATAAAGTTGAAGGTTTTAAAAACTCTCTTAAAAAGTTGTTCATAAAATATTTAAATCAGATGAATATGTACAAAACGTAAACGATATGCTCAAAATAATTTTATATATAAAATTTGATTTTCCAGTAATTTTGCTTAAAAATAAAACACTGAATAATTTATTTATTTATTCCAATGTAGCTGTTTTTATTAAGTACGAGTAACTGTATATAAGGATATAGGTCTAGATTAGATTGTGAAAAACTGCAAAGTCATTTTATAAATTATTTGACTTAAACAAGTGTTATGATGTAATATTTGCATAATTTGCATGGTACATTCATTATAATATTTTAATTTTAACAATTGGACAATGTTGAATATGAAACAATAACATCTATAGAAATGAAAAAAAACAATTCTCTTTTTCTTAACAACACCTTTTTTTGTTATTATAATTAGTAAAAAGTCTACTGCCAATTCAGCTTGACAACAAATCAATATTTTTAGCTGTGGGTTACACACACACTCACAGATCAATAAAACACCCAAAATGATAAAAATATTTTATTTATTTTATCATTATCTTATGATCTTGATGAACCTAACCATACAAAACGTCAGTATATCATTAATAGAACTTAATACTTCTACAAATATTTAATGACTATTTTTAAAATTATAAAATTAAAAATGCATTAGTGCATAAAAATATTATTATTATCCTTTTTCAATGTTTTTTTGCATCAGGGATAATTTTTTCTTTTTCCTGTTTTTTAATGCTTGTAATAAGTTATATTATTGGGTTCTGGGGTATTTTTATTTCGAACAAATATAGCACAAATCAAACTTATAACACCCCTCTTTTTGGGTCGGAAGTTAAAAAAAGAAGGGGTACAACTAAGGTGTGCAGGTTTTAAAGCATGGACGATAACTGCAAGTGGAATAGAAATAGCTTATAAATTAAAGAGAACACGAATAAACGTGACATATATGCAAGAGACCAAGTTGAAGGGTGCTTAAGTGTCGCAAAAAACATAATATTTATTGTAATATAGATGGAAAATGTGCCGATGGGGGAAAAATATTACATAACTATATAAAAAAAATGTATAAGATGTTTAAGAATGAGCGACAAATGAATTGCTTTGGAAGTGATTTGGAAAGGCTTGATTTTAATTTTAGTTAATGTGTATGAGATGTAAGTACAGATTTGAATGGATATAGCATTAAATAGTATGCGTATGTGAATAAAAAAAAGGTTTTTGTTATGAAGAATATGAATAATAAAATACGAAGCAGGGTCAGTAAATAAAAGTAAGTTATAAATGAATATAATATATTAAGAATTCGTATGAATATTAAAAATATAGAATAAACAAGAAGAATCAGTGGATAACAATAAGAATGAGATAGCGAACTGTATAGGAAAAGTAGCAAATAAAATATTTAAGAAATCAAAAGACTGGGCTGTGATAAAGAAAGATAAATATTAGTAGAGTGTTAAGGTCAAACTCTGGCAAAGAAAAAAATAATACATTCAAATAGTGCCAAATTACCTAGTTGAGAAATGTAAATTTAAAGAGTATGTGAGAGAGAAAGTGTAAGTGTAAAACTGTATAGAACTACGAAAAGTTGAGCTATCGTATCGCTACCCGTCTCGGTGAAATGAGTATTCTATATAAAATCGTCTTTATCGGGACGGTAGTGAGATCTATTAGGCTTCTTTCGAAACTCCTTACTAATATTTCTAACTTTGCAGTGTAGATAAATATTGAAATTATGCCACAACCAAAATTATTGTTAAAGACGTTCTAATATAGAATCCTTAAGTAAAACGAATCCGAATCATACGAATCCCAGAAAAAAATTTATGATGACAGGCGCCATGTCCAGTTGCCCAGGAGCGGCTCTGAAAGCCCTACTGGACCTCCCACCTCTCGAATTACATGTCAAGAGGGTGGCTATGGGCAGTATTCTCAGAGTATCGGCCCAGGGCAGTACAAACTGGATGTCGAGCAGGCTGAGGACCTTTAAGGACTCGGTCATGAGCGACAACGTAAAGGAGATGATTGGCGACAGCATGGTTTCACACTGCAATTTTGTGCAAAACTATTCTGTGGAAATACCGACAAGGGAGGAATGGTCGACCGGCCTCCCCTGGAAGAACAGTTGCCTTGTATGGTACACCGATGGATTGAAAATGGGGCCTAAGGTAGGATACGGGGTATATGGAGAGCGTCCTGGCCACAGGCCAAGGTAAAGCCTGGGCAGGTACGCCTCCATTTTTCAGGCAGAGGTGTACGTAATTGCGTGTACCCTGAACCTGCAGCGCATCTACACGAATAGGACCATTTACATCAACTCGCATAGTCAGGCGGCACTAAAGGCCCTAAACTCGAATACTAGTGCTCGATAATAAGCTCGATAATACTCGAATACTCGAGACTAGTGCTTGACTGCCTGACGAAATTGAACACCCTGGGCTGCAAAAACAGAGTGGTTCTAAGATGGGTCCCGGGCGCCGAGGGCCATATTGGCAACGAGATTGCTGACGAGCTGGCCCGTGCAGGAGCTAAGAGCAAAACATACGGTCCAGAACCGATATGTGGTGTTCCAAACAGCCTAGTTCGCATGACCCTGAATAACCTTACTAGGTGTGAGGCTATAAGGCGATGGGAGGAGATCCCTGGCTCAAGCATTCCAAAGCCCTCATCAAACCCTTCAATGCGAAAGCAGCTAAGAAGCGCATAATTTACGAGCACTGCTGTCTGAATAAACATCTAGCGACCCTCAAATTAGCGGATGAAAAAGTGTACGAGGCGGATGAAGCCCCGGTCCATCTGCTTTGCGAGTGCGGTCCACTGATGTGTATACGCAGTGAAAAAATGTATTTGTTATTTCATTATTTCATTTATCGAATATATTCCCAGTCAACGTTTTTTTATCCTTAAAAAAACGAAGGAGTTCTCTTTTCATTTATAAAGCTACAATATTATATTCATCATCTGATATATTCTTTATAAGAAAAATGCATTTTAATAGACGAAGCTTCTTAGCATTCCATGGATTCACCGTGCAGGTGCCAGGCCCATCGCGTTGCATTAAGGAGTGCAAACAGTGCCTTGGACTTGCGAGCCAGGTGTAGGTTTAAGGGGCCCCTTTATTATGCGCATTCACGCTCGCCTCCACTATTCACACTCCTCTCTCTATCTAACCAAATTTGGAAAGAACCTACTAACGCCGCCTTTGAAATACGATCTAGAAATGAACCGGTGCTTGTTCTAGAAAGGCCAAGATCCTTAAATAAGTTATAGAGAGATTTTGCTGTTTACTTCTCGCTCCCACTACTACCGCGTACAAGCTAACTATAAATTTATTTCTGGATAGTTCGTTGGTCAGTTCCTAATACATATTAAGCATAAATATGTGATCCCTGGGGACGTTTCTTTCCCAGATGTTTAGAATACAGGAATAAGTCCGGTCTGGATGACGAAACACCAACATCCTCAGGAATTTTGTTATGTTTTACATATCCATCATGAGAGTCCAATCAGAAGCCCGGCCTAGAATTGAATAATGCTGCAGCTTTGATTTTTTGGAGGAGCCTTCTTTTACGAATTTTTCGGTTCGTTTCGTGGTTGTTATACCCTTCCGCGCTCTTTATCTTTTTAACCTTGATAATTCTCCAAGTCCATACCTCTCATACAAACTAAAATTATAACATGGAACTTACTATAGAATAATAAATAGAAGGTGTAAATTAACGTAGACATAAAAGTTGATCTAATACAATAAGTATTGTAGTATTTTATGATTATAATGGTATTATATTATCCGAACATAGATAAGTCAACTACGATAAAATTGTATGTTAATTTATCTTAGATAATATCTTTTTTGAAAAAACCATTTTATTTCTCAGTATATCGGTAATCACAAATATATATTCACATGAACAGACGACGCAGTGGTTTTAAGATTCATGTTACCCATATGCATGGTCTTTATTTCTGTTAGTTATTATGAGTGTATTGTTGTATCGGCAGCGTTCTTTGACCGCAGTGTTTTGAATAAATAAATTTTAAAATGTTTAAAATAAAAATTACGGGAGTGCCGCTTCAAGTGCTCATAGCTGCTTGTAGTAAGTTATTATAGAAAATATTCGATGATATGAGAATTATTCTTTTTTATTCAAATTTACTTGTTTGTTTCTTTAATTGGTGTAGTTTCTCAAACCAAGCTTATAATATATTTATATTTGAGAACATCTTCGAACACAACGGAGACGATAACACTGGACCAGTATTTGATTTCTTATTTTTATTACTACGATTTTGTATATTTTTTTGTGAGACGTGTCTAGTGTCTACTTAGTGTGTACTTCCTGAAAAAAGTAATTCACACGATGTCATAATTTTAGTTTAATCAGAATGTCAAGGTCTGGGTAAACGTTTAATAATTCTGTCAATTAATAAAAATAATGTATGCAAGTAAGGTAATAAAAAACTGGGAAACGAATAAAAAAAATATAAGACTATGGTTAAATAAATCTACTGAAACAGATTTAACACATATAATTTATACTGCTATCATTATTATATTTGTACCCTTTGAAATTCAAATTTAAGCCAGTTGAGTAATTTTTTAAAATCAGTCAATTACATATTTCTCTCGACTATTTATTCTTAAAGCAAGTAAAGTTTTAAAATAAAACAGATTTTCTTTTACGAATATTCTTATAAATTGGACTAAATTACATTCTGCTATCGTGAAAACAAGAATAAGAGAATACTAAAAAAAACAGCTTAATATCTGTTATATTAGTTTGTTAAGTTATTTTTATCGTTTTCAAGATATTGATCTTCAGATTTTTAACACAATTATTAAGATAACCTTGTAGATATTCAGAATATTATAACACAATTAGTAAGATAAACTTTTTTTAACCTTGTAGATTTTGCCCGGAAACTATTCTTATCTTCTTAAGTGTCAGTCTGTATCTATATTTTTATTATTTTTTATCGAATACTTTAAAAAAAGTTAAAAACACAATTTAGTCATAAAAATCATTTAAGAAAAACTATTTAGCTATAATATGTAATAAAATAAAAATGACTTTACCTCCTTCAAAAATATTAATTAATAATATAGAAATTACCTAACCAAATTTACTAATTTACTTTATTAAATGGTGAAAAAAATATTAGTGGAAATTTTAACTAAATGTTTAAAAAAATTGCTAAGAGAAGGGAATATTTCCTGACTTGCTTAAAATTAAAAAAATAATTCTCGTGTATAAAAGCGGTAATAAAAAATACCCAAATAATTACCGACCAATATCGGTACTGCCTGTACATTCTAAATTATCGAAAGTGTTTTATACAGTCGATTATTAGATTACCCTAATAATATAAAATTATTATAAGAAAATCAATACGGCTTTTGGCCAAAATCTAGTACATTAAATGACAAAAAAATATATAATATTGACAAAAACCAAATTGGTATAGAAATTTTTATCGATATAAGGAAAACATTCGACAAGTGCTCTTGATTACAAAATATTCGAGTCTTTTTTAGTGACAGATGTCAAGTAGTCAATATTGAAAATTTTTAAAGAAATTTAGCTAAGATGGTGTGTGGAGTTCCTCAGTGTTCCATTTTAGGCCCATTACTTTTCCTAATTTATATTAATGATATCAGTCAACTTGAATTTTCAGGCCATGTAACATTTATATGTAGATGATACCTGTCTTTTTTACTTCGAATGTTCTATGGATATTATTATGGACCAAGCTCAAAGTGATTTAGATGTTTTATCAGAATTGACTTAAGACTTGATTTAGTAATACAGAATACTTACACTTCAATGTTTAATATCCAACAACTCAACAACTTGTAATAGAATGAGTGAGAGCAGCCCTTACACCCCATTTTATAATATTTTAACCATATAATATTTAGTTGTGGGTGAGGTTATCTATGCTTCTAATTCTTAAAACATTTAACAGTAAATACTAAATAACCTTCCATAATTAATTACGTAGGGACGCTACTGTTGGATACTATTTCGAGACTTATGAACTAAAATATGTCAATTCCGATGTATTAACTACTAGCCCGCGGCTCCGCCCGCGTGTAGGTCGCTTTTCGAGTATTCTGTGGAAACTACAATTATCCACACCTATAATAGACTTATAGTTAATTCTATAGTATTCTATTCCCGTGGAAATTTTATATATATAGGCATTACATTGCTACGTTATCAAACTGAAAATAATAACATACATCCACATCACACACACACGACCAGGACATTATTCAGATATACGTATTAAAGCATATGAATTCGAAATATTATGTTTTTGAGACATTAATATTAGAATATTCAAGTTTTAGTAATCATCCCTAATTTTTTGAAAATGAAACATAGCCTATGTCACTCGGGAATAGTGTAGCTTGCCAACGGTGAAAGAATTTTTGAAATCGGTCCAGTAGTTTCGGAGCCTATTCATTTCAAACATACAAAAAAATAATCAAACCTTTCCTCTTTATAATATTAGTATAGATTCTAATTTTTATAAATAAATATTACTAACAATACATTAATACATTAGAAAAGGTTAATCCATCTTAAATTCATTTCTTTTATCATATTATCCATAAATATAACGAACATATTACCATACCATATCATTCCCAAAAATAACTCTAAATACATTACATATTCTTACAGATAGAAAATGATTTCGTTTTATTGTGGTTTTCTAACAATGATTTTGATGTTTTAGTGTACTTGGGGCAACTTTTGGTAGGTTTTACATTAACTTGGTCGAGCCCAATTATACCAATGTTACTAGATCTAGAAAAATCCCCCCTACCATATGAGATATCGGAAACACAAGCATCGTTAGTTGCATCCATAATATACATGGGATGTATACCAGGTACAAAGGTTTTATATTAATTTTAAAACGTATTGAATTTCATTGCAAAATAAATTATAAATATCCTTAAATTATTAAACATTTCTTATTACTTAAGGCAAAAGATGTACTCTTCAGTAATACCCTAAATAAATAGTTATACTTTTAGGACCATATATAACCGGATGGTTGTCCAACGCGAAGGGTCGAAAACCATGTTTTTTGCTTGGTGGCGTTATAGGAATAATAGGTATGTAAAAATACATCTATACCATTTAAACAATTTTTATCTTAAAAATACGTTGTGTTTTTTTATATTAAAAATATGTAGTTGTTTCAGACCTTCAGAATATGATTTCAGATTCTGAATATCTGATATTTATATGCTGTGATAATTTCTAACGATGATTTTTATTTACCAGAACTATACACAAAATTTGTTCAGGTTATATATTGCTGGCTACAACTCGCACTTTGTGGATGCTATACTGTGGAAGAATGTTGACAGGACTGGGAGGTGGCTGCATTGTTGTAATGGTCCTGGTGTATGTTGGTGAAATTGCGTTAGTATTACAATAAATAAACTTTTTAATTTTTCTGATAATTTTGTCCTCCTGTTCCCTTACCAGCTAAGGAAAGGGACGAATTGCAACTACAACAGTAAATATAAACTTCCATATGGCACTTACAGTCAGAAAGATTGATCGTTTACCCTTTACTAAAACTAAAAATTGGTTTAGTATATTTTTTATTATGCTAATAGTTTTGTAACTGTACATAATTTTGTTTATACGGCATTGTTTCGCTTGTCAAATCTATAAACATCACTTTTTTTTTACTTTTTTGTACATCTCTATCCATTTATTTACTCTAATACCAACTATCACTCTGTTTTGAACTATAATTAAAAGGATTATGAAATATTTTTTTACAGATCTACAAACATAAGAGGTATTTTACTGACAATAGTTGGTATATTTCATACTTCCGGTACTATAGTTATGTTCTCTCTTGGATCCGTTCTATCTTATCATGGAACGACCTATGTTGGGATAGCACTGTTTACTTTATTTACTGTGTGCTCGTTAATGTTACCGGAAACACCAATTTATTACGTTTTGAAAGGTTCCTATTGATTTTGTAGATATTTGTATTATTATTTAGTGATTAAACATACCTAATATTAATAACTATATAACAGCATATATTATGTTTTTCTGGTGTGTTGAATGGAAGGTTGTTATTAAAAATTTTGTTGCAGATAACGATAAAGACCTTAAAAAGATACTAAATGATCTGGGTAGATTGGAAGATGCGGATAAATTAATTGCATCAAAAAAAGATTACAGAACAGTTAATAATATGCAAGACTGGAGAGAATTATTTATACTAAAGAGTAACAGAAAAGGACTTTTTATAGTCATGATAATTAATATTTTTCAACATTGTAGCGGTGTTACGGCAATTGTATTTTTTTCTGCTAAAATTTTCGAGACTGCTGGATCACCACTGGATGGAAACATAGCCATGATTATTATCGGAGGCTTTCAGTTATTTGGAAGTGTATTGTGTCCAATTTTTGTTGAAAGGATTGGAAGGAAAAAAATGTTGATGATATCCTGTGTGATGTGTTCTTTGGCTATGGTAGGTATTGTTACTAATTCCTAAATCGTATTCTATCATTTAAATTTCAGAAAGTTTTCGTTTCTGCCATTTTGCTGTTGTCCTGCAGTTGAAGTATGATTTTTTAGATGGATGAACTGATTACAACACATGCTAAAGCATATGATAACAAAGATTTGTAACAAAAATAATACTCCAGATGAACGTGGATTATAAAAAAGAAGAGAAATGACTATGAAAGTATGAACAGTCAGTTGAAATGCGTTAAAAATATTTTTTTAAGAGTAAAATTGAGTACGGAAATAAAGAATGATAGATGGTATGGCATGAATAGGAATTTGGTAGGAAGAGGATGAAAGTACATAAATATAAACATTTTCTACATTACACAATGAAAGTCTAAATGACTAAGAAAATTTTGGAAGTATCGAAACATGTTCTGTTTTGAGTATTAAAAGTAAAAAAATATCTAAACATTTCAATGTAATATATAACATAAGGTTTTTGTTACAGTTAATTATGGGTGTATATTTCTACTTAGTATATGTTGCAAATCCAGTAATAAATAAAATAACATGGTTACCGCTTGTTATTTTGATAATGTATTTCATAGGATACGATTCGGGTGAGTATTAACAAAATAACTCAAATATTGATTTATTTTCTTTATCTTATTTATTTATTTATACTCTTTATTGCACACCACAATACATGAGGAAAAAAAAAAAGAAATACATTAACGAAAATACATTGTAAAGTACAAAAGGCGGCCTTATCGCCTAACGGCGATTTCTTCCAGACAACCTTAGGGTTAGGAAAGAAAAAAACAATATGAAATATTGGTAGGTGGTGCGGTTATAATAAACATACTTACGAATATCTACACACAAATACTTACCAATAGTAAATATATATCATTATATAAAATATATAACAAAAAATATACTAATAAATACACAGTATACTAATATAATATACAAAAATATACTAATAAATATTTAGTTAGTGTCTTGACAAATAAGTTAACGAGAGATCATTTATGCTTTTGTGTATTGATCAGTCCGATTGTATAGTCAGATTTGAAAAAAGTTGTGTCAATAAAATCCGCTACTTACGACTTAAGGTTAAGACTCGAATTCAGTGCTATAATTAATTAAAACACGGTAAAGAAATCTTCATATCTAGAAGGAAATAATGTATATAAGCCACGTTTTATTAAGGAGGCATGAGCGTAGCAAGTGAATATGTATAGGCTGATATTTTATAAATTGGAGTATACATGGACCATTTGGTTATCCTACTGACACGTGTTTCAATACATGTGACTATAAATTTTGGTATTTGAATAACTAAAAGAGAATAATAACTATATGCCATGTATTGGTAGTAAGATATAAGACAATATATATAATTCATATGTTTACAGGACTAGGCATCATTCCGAATGTTTTAATCGGTGAGATGTTTACTCCGAACACCAGAAGCAATGGTTCAGCTGTGGCAATCACAACATCCTGGCTAACTGGTTTTCTAGTGACCACAGCATTTGGTTCAATTATTCTCATAGTTGGTGCATATCTTCCATTTTGGTTTTTTTCTGCAACTTGCGCGTTGGCATTTTTATTTACTGCATTATTTATCCCCGAGACCAAGGGCAAAAGCTTGTTGGAAATACAAGATGTTTTAGGCAAAAAATAACGTATTTTAAAAAAATCCGCAATTGAATGTATTGGATTACAACCAAAAGAGTTTAAAAGTGTATTATCAAACATTTGTTATGATAAGGATAGCTCTTAATTTTTAAAGAGACAGACGAAAAAGAAACATATTTAAGTCACATTTAATATTATAACCGAAAACCCTCCTAAATTAAATATGACCGTATATTTAATTTGGACGGGGTCACAACAACACTGAAGGACTTCGACTTTTATTATGTTCTGGATGAGATAATATGTTTATGTTAATTAAAGAAATACAATACCATTTTATACAGAAAATTTCATTCACTGTTTAAAAACTTTAATTTATTTTTGGTAAAATTGTAATAAATTATACTTATACGTATCCAATGTATTATTATTCTTAAAAAATAAATAAATAGATAAATAATTTCTTTACAATACACATGAATTAAAAATAAACGAACAATTAAACAATAAAATTATGCAAAGCAAAAATAATGAAAAATTGTTGCAATTTGCTCTATAATCTCTAAATATTCAAAAGGGCATATAAAAATTATAATTAAAATATTAACAAATACACAATTTACGACCAATATATTATGTTATAAGATTGTTTTGTATTTATATTCTTAGATATAAATAATCTTTTTTTTTGTATAATGCAATAAACATTGATTACTGAAATTTGGGTTAGTTTTAACATTTATTTATTTTATTTGAAGTTCATTCTAAATGATTGATTAGTTTTAAAACCTCTACTACAGTCCTTTAAACATGGAGAAAAATTATCAATAGAAACACATTTCACAGCCAATCTTAAGGATTATTTTAGGGACTAGCAAATTATCAGTGTATTTAGGGCATCCATCAATTATATTCCAGCGGTTTTGTTTCGAGGCTAGATGACGTCTTCTTGCTGGTAGGAATTAATACGGAGTTACTGTTCATTATATAGATAACGAATGGAACTATAGATCTGTAGTCCTTGATTTTATACCATCACGCGATCGACATACTGTGGAAAATATTGCAATGTTTTTCCACGAATGTTTATTGAAATATGACTTAATTGATTAACAGGGTTCATACCATGTTATTAATCATAATGTGTAATTAATAAAGTTATTAATCATAATGTGTTGTCTAGGTTAATCATAATGAACCTTGGTGTATAAAATTTATTAAAGATCTCAGCATTATACAAGGAAACTGACAATAATGGATACGAACAGCAGTCGGTATTTAGTTTTCAAAATTTTATTCAAAGGTTAATTAGTCGAAATGATTCGAAACGATTTTAAGGTGATAATAAATGAACTTCTAAATTTGTCAATTTATACCCCTCCCAATGTAATTGTCAAATTAAAATTATAAAATTATAGAAAATACCCAAGCTTAAACGAGAAAAAATTGAAGTTTTTAATTTTCCATTACATTTACTGGAACTTTAACTTAGACTGGAGTCAGACTCGCACTTGGTTTGTTATCATTATTGTTTGTTTGATATACTTAGAAGTTAAATAGGATTTAAATTATAACTTTGTAAGTTTTTGTTTTATGTTGTTCGTTTTTTTTTTTGTCTTCTTCTTTTATTAGTATCGAATTTCTAGAATTAAAAAATATAATTGTTACATACACAGAGACTCACTTGAGGTGTGACGAATTTTACATTGCAATAAAAATTAATTATATGTAGACCTTATAAAAACCTTCTTATGCCTATTTTAACCTTCATTACACATAAAACACTACACTTCCAATTAATAACGATATATTTTACAATTATACTGTCTTTTAACAAAATTCTCTTAAAGCTATTGGAATTATAGAACGTAATATTCTAGTAAGCTAAAATTCATTCTCAAATAAAGTACATTTTTCAGCAGCTATATAAAAACTATTCAACCCGAAGCGACGAGATTTGCTATAATGAAATGTCTTATCATTTTATTCTAGACGTTTAATATCAAACTTTTTGATATCAATTTTATTAAAATGTCTCTTATTCTTGAGTATTGTTAAATTATTTGAATACTTTACTGCTGTAATATATTTATGGTACCTTCACCCTTTTGTCGTACGACTGCTAGAAAATAGCTTATAAAGCACTAGTCCTGACGCATATAGACCTTTCAGCACCAGTAGCCATGGATCACTTTAGTAGCAGCTTCTAACACTTGTCCGAGTACAATGAATAGCAGGTGAGATTATGGGAAATCTGGTGCACACAGCACATCAAGACCTTCAAGTCCATTCTTGTCAATAAAATTTCTTCTACGCATCACCAAAATGTGAAATAAGCAGTCCTTGGCGATGTTTCCAAATTGATAGCTCAAGGCGTGAACTGAAAAGCAGCTTTAGACTGAGATCATGTCTTTTTCGGTAACAGCATTTTAATAATAACTGTAATAATTACTCATTTGTAAATGAGTTCACCGTTCGTTTATTAAATATTATCTCAGTATTTATATGTGTATTTCTATGTATTTGTATCGTTGTCTAACACGCTTAACACAATCAAATAATTTACTTACTTAGAGATTTGATCAATGTGTGTTATTTATATTATAGTGATAAATTATTATTGTAAATATAATATATTCTTGCTTGTGTGTAGCACACAATCAAGTCTTTTTCAGTAGAAGCTTTTTAATAATAACTGTAATAATTACTCATTTAAATATAATATATTCTTGCTTGTGTGTAGCACACAATAATAAGGCTCCTATTGTTCTTTTTATTACATGACTATAGGTACATTGAAAACAGACCCTTATTACTTGTCGACTGAAAACGCTTTTATCCGTCTCTAATAATTACTAACCAAGTGCCCCAACACGTGTTTTATTATTAAACTTAATATGCAATAACCTGTATTTATACTGAATATTTAACAGTTCGTGCTATACAAGTTTTGAAAGTTGTAGGTTAATTGAGTTAGTAGTGGTCTCGTGTTTCATAATATAAACCGGGACATCACGTAATAGAATTATAGTTAACAGTTCAATTTTATAACTATATTTAACACAACTCTAGTAATAAACCTAATATGTTAGTTTAAACTACATAAACATTTCAAGCAACGGGCGAATAGCGTTTTTTAATTAACAGCAAAAAATAATAAACTGTAAATCTCGGATATAATTATATGGAAAAATATATCCAATTGATATCTATACATATAATAAAATTGTCACTGGTCGATTTCTGTACATGGAACATATTTAAAAAGAATAACATGATGGGGGGCCTTTATAAGAGCAAGAGAACTCAAAACAATGGTTTTTCATTTTGTCTGTTTGTCTGTATGTCTGTAAGTTTGTGCACGCTAAAAGTTTATTTATATACATACAATAAAACTGTATGTGATCACTGTCTGTAAATAGAAAATATTTCAAAAATTCATAATGGGGCGGGGGAGGCTTTATATAAGCAAAAGAACCCAACACATTTTTTTTATTTTGTTGTCTGTATATGTCTGTATATTTGTGCATGCTTATCTCAGAAACAGATTAAATTTGTATGCAGTTTTCGGCAATATGTTGTCATGGGCTTCACTTAAAGTTAACAAATAAAAAATCTCTTATTTTCGTACCATTGCTACTTACCAGTGATTAAACAAAATCGACATTTACGCGTACGAAGTCGCAGGCACAGCTAGTTATTAATAATAAAAACAAATATATCTTAAAACTGATTATAAATTATAGCATTGTTCAACAATTTGAAAGCTTCTTTTAAGAAATTGTTTGGACAACATTGAAAAAAAGGTTAATAAATTTTAAACAATAGAAATCCTTCAATCCCTGAGAACTACCGAAGACTTTAATTTTAAGGAGACAGACAGCTGTTAAGAATAATAAACGAGCTAAAACTTCTTATAAATTCCGCCTTGCCTATAAATTTATGAACCTAATCCGAGCTTTACGGATTTTAGAACTAAAACAAACATAAAAATGTACTAAATAGGCTATGATAGCTTTAACAATTCCTTAAAAAATAAAATGTTATATTAATGTTTGACACTTGCGTATATTGTTCGTTTTTTTGTAACTCCCGACCCAAAAAAAGGGGTGTTATAAGTTTGACCTGTGTATCTGTGTGTCTGTCTGTGGCAACGTAGCACCTAAACGCATGAACGGATTTGAATGCGGTTTTTTTTATTGGAAGCTTGGTTATTCGAGACGGTTCATAACTATGTTTGGTCGAAATAAAAGCAATCGCCTCCAATATATGGAGCTTTTATTGGTGCTGGTAGAAGATTATTATATAACATTGGTAGTAAAAACTTAAACAAGTAAAATTATTATGTTCGTAAATTAATTTAGTACAATATATAAAAAAGTAAAATAATTAAAAAAAAACACAGAAAAAAAACTAAAAACCCCCAATGATCAAAGATATCTAAAAAGGGTAAAAATAATATTATTATGTACTTATTAAAGTCGTTGCGTCACTTCGGGGGACCGCTAAATAAAGGAAGAATTCAAAATGCAAATAAGTTACCAAGGCTAATAACGAGATAACAATATCAAATCGTATAGTCTAAGTCCTCACTAATTAACTACTTTTTTTTTTTTGTAAAATAACCACCATCGTCCACGTAAGTACAACGGTTCCTCGACGCAACGACTTCAATAAGTACATAATAATATTATTTTTACCATTTTTAGACGTCTTTTGGAGCATCGGGGGTTTTTTAAACTTTTTATTTTATTTTCGTAAACTTAGACAAAATATATTTTTCGCAAAAATGCGACGAATGCAAATGCCAAGAATTAATTCTCAAAATTATAGTGATTTTCAAAATATACTTCAATAAATTACATAATTTTCATTTAAAACTAAAAACCCAAATATCACCCCGCGACGTTGTAAAAAGCTTTTTATCGTTAGGTCATTAGAACGCAAATTTCCGACTCAATAGAATTTAGACTCTTTTTAAAATAAAAGAAATTATCCGTCCATAAAATACAAAAAAATCCCTCGCAAACTTTCCCTCTTAGAATAGGGTCTAATAATGCTACTTTCAAAATTCTTCTTATTACATATATACATTCTTAATACTTCATCCAATGATATACTATAAGTTAGCACTGCCTAGGGATGTTTTAAGAGAGTTTTGGGTTATAAAAGATACTGAAATAAAAAAAATATATACATCTGAACAATAGAAAATGAATTCTCATATTTTTTATGACAAGAGTCGAGAAGTGATATAGATTACTTTTCGCGAAAATGAATAATTTTATAGCAAAATTAATGTAAGAATAAATTCATTCATATTATTGTTATGTTACATAATGAAATATTTATAGAATGAAAAATATCTTTAAGCGTCTATATATATTCGTCCGACTTATTATCGTACTTCGACTTTTGATCCTATTAGGATCAAAAGTCGGGCAAAATTCCGAATAATATCCGTAAACATAGCCGGGTAAAAATCTATTTAACAATCACAAACAATATCTACACATTCATCAAATTATTTTGTAAATGCCACATTTTCAGGGCTTCAGAATGAAATTTTAAAAGCAGAAGATATTTTATAAAAACAACATTCTACTACAATTTAAATACCAAATGATCCCTGGCATTTCATTTAGATACAACCGTCTGAGGGAGAAAGTAATGATACCAAGGACCGTCATAATGCCTGAAAATTACGCTACATTAAGTTATTATGAAACAATGTACTCTACAGCCACAATATTGTCTACTATTTGTTTATATAAATAATTTTTATTTATATAAGTATAGAATGAAAAATAAACCGATACGGGCAGGAATTCGAACCCGCGACCTCTGGGAAACCATCCCGTCTACCAATGGATCTACCGCATCGCTGTCCATCTCGGTGAATTAATCATTCTATATGTGATCGTCTTTATCGGGACGGTGGTCTATATGCCATCTTTAATATATTTATTAATATTAAACCTATACTATATTCAAATACATTGATAATTAAGACGTTATGCCAACGAAGTTCCCACTTGATAAACAAAAACAACATCATCACAAAAAAAATATTAAATAAATATCTAAGGAAGCTAATACAAATGCAAAAAAAAATATAAAACAAAAAAATAACAAAATAATAAAATATGAACGGTTCTAACATTTTACATTATATTACTTTTAAGTATGAAATTCTTTGTGAAAATCCGTCGGTCCAGGGGAGGTTAGGGACGGTTGTGCAAGAAAAGAAAATTCCAGGATATTCTATAAAACTCGAGGTTACCCTCATCGCCATAGTGAAATATCTCGGTATCTCTTGTGCAGATAATATACCTGCAAAAATGGTCTTAATATATCTAATATATTTTGTATATATTATACTCAAACTGGTTGTTTCTGTAAATTTTAAAAATAATATCAAATAAAATATAATGTTAAAATGTTATTCAACGAGCAAGCTCAGAAAATTTAGAAATTTAGATTTCATTCAGATTTGCAAATTCTGAAAAGAAATTGCAGTTCTGTTTACAGCAAGTTGATATATACATATAAATTTCAATGAAGTGGAATTTGATATTCGCAACAAGATATGTCATCGTTCAACGTCAACAATCATCTGCACATCGTCCATCTGTGTTTGAAAATATTTGAAAGCAAATTAAACTTTGAGCATATTAAACTATAAACATGTTAGGCTTTAAGTTAATAAACATATAGAATAAAGAAAAATAAATCAACCGAAAATTCAATCCCGTGGAAACAAACAAACCTTTGGAAAAACGGCTCGGTTTTTTAAACTAAGTTAAAAAATATATGTTTATTAAATATTTAAATAAACATAAGAAGCTTATAGACAAATTGAAATGCTATTTTTTTTATTTTAAATGATTTGTTTCATTTGTTACTGAACCTTTAAGATTATTTAAATAACTAAGTTAACAGTGTGGTCACAAAATCAATAAAATGAAAAGAAATCAGAGTTTAAGTTCAGGAAATCAACAGACATTTTTATGTAACCTAATGTATTTACCAATATATAATCAATTGACAATATTATATTTTTATTAAATACTACTATAAAATAAAAAAAAACACTTCTACTTTAATAAATTGACAGACAATTTTGTGTATCCCTGAGGTAGAGTTACCTTAGTCAGTGGCTAACAACATTAAAGAAGCCTGCCTCACCGACTTCTAAAACCGTGGTTTGACACTAATCCGCATAAATTGTATGTTAAGAGCTTTTAGACAAAATATTGTGGTTAATTTAATAATTAATGAGGAATAATTTCCTCATTTTATTTTAACATCTTCCTATTTCTTCCTGAAGATACTCCATTGTAATAATTTGATAATGAGATTTGTCCCAGATGTTATTAATTACTTCAAATGTATTTAAAACTATCTGTAAAGGGGTCTTAGAAATTTTATTACAATGTGAATCACCGTTTTCATTCCAGAGAGATATTATTAGACTTTTTTTCAACTTGACCTTATTTTAATATATACTCGGATTTCATTTAATACAGCAAAGTCTATAAATATAAGTTTAATTAAACGTGTCTTAGATAACCTTGAATATCCGTTTAAAATATAGTAAACTTACTTTTAAAAGCAAATTAATAAAATCTACTAAACTTAAAAATACTGTTAAATTAATAAATTTTCTATTAGTATACTAATCATTTGTCTAAAACAATATTTTTTTCAGTTAACAAATTTGGATTTGTAAAGTAGGATATACAAACTATCATATTAAGAAAAATATTATAAATTCCCACTGAACAAATAAGATTTATTGGTGATTACATAGGTAGCTATTGTATGGTAATATAAATGTAATTATATCATATTTATAAGTATGGTATTATTGTTAGGAGTTGCGGGTATTTCTAAGCAAATAATGGTCAAGCAATCTATTGCTATAAATTGATAGACGAGTCAAGTTAGGTCAAGTTTCCTAACTTTTTTTTGTCATACTAATTTGAGAGCGGAAGTTCTGTAGAGATGAATAGTTATTGACGGTGTTATTTATGAGTTTTATCTAGCTTTATAACTGTGTTAGAATTGTCCTCGTTATTAAATTATATGTAATATGTAAATATTATTATTTAATGATATTATATAATTGTTTGTTTTTTTTTATTAAATTTCTTAATGACCAATAAAAACATACATATTAAATTTGCCTTCTCTGGGACCATGAGGGCCAATACAGGGCCATACAGAGGAACCAATGTCTTATTTAGTAGGTATTGTCATAACTGAAAGCCTAAAAGCTATAAAAGTACGTTCGATGTAGTTATTTTTTATCTATTCATACCTCAACCACTATTCATGAGGATAATATCGTGACATGAATTTTTTACAAGAACATAACTCTTCATGGGGTTTTTATATATTACAAGGAATATTGATAGATATAAAAAGGCAATAAAAATAACTTATCGTATTTACAATTACAGTTTGAATTAATAAAATAAAAATAAAAATCACTGAAAATAACCACGTACATCAAATTGATTGATTTCCGAAAATAAAAGCTACAACAATCTGTACCATATAAAAAAAATGGAAATTTATTTATATATTTTAACAATATTATAATTCTCACAATATTTACCGTTTCTACATCCCTAAATAATATTATAAGACTAATTTATGGCAGTAATTCGTTTTCTTTTGATTCTGCGAGTTTTTAATGTTAACAATATCTTTAGTAGCGAGTGTACAAGGAAAAATGATGTTTTAAACATATTAAGACAAAAATTATTAGAAACTAGTTTTTTTAAACCTAGCTCATGCCAGCAACTCTTTATTCTCTAAATCATCTATCATCACTTAAAATTTATACAAATCTGTACATGTTTAGTTTCATTGTATGATTCAAAGAAGGTTTCCACTTTTGGCAGTTGTTTATTTGTCTTACTAGTAGAGTGGAATAATAAGCTATAATCAAACTAAATGTCATCTAAAGAATTAATTTTATGATAAAAAAAACTAAGAAAATTTACAAAACAACTTGTAAAAATAATATTTTATATAACTTTGGACATATATTGGACATATACCTTTCTTAAATCACATACTGACTTATGTTAGACTTTTACATCTATTATTATTGATTGATTCAATTTTTTTTTACAAATAATAATTTGTCAAAAAAAAATTAAACTCTAAACACGTTATTACTACTATTTTTATTACTTACAAGGTTACGATCATTTTAAACTTTTCTTTTTTCGGAAATTAAAAATGTAATTTTTATAATTTCATCTAAAAACCTCTCGATAGCCTTTGGAAAATCTTTGTTGCATAAATTCTACTTCCATTAACATTAAGCTTCTATTCGGAAAATTTGATTTATATCGCCATTAAGAGCCGTAGAAAATATGAGGCCTTCATTTAAACAGCGATTGATTTTAAAATGTAATCACAATTTACTTATATTACAAAATGAAATGGTTTTAAAATTCTACCATCATATTATTTACAAAAACTTACAGAATATTGTGTCGTAGAAGAGATTAAGCCCTTATTTAATTAGTTATGGCAGCGTTATTAAAGGGTTGATAAATAATCAAAATTATTAATTTGTTTCAAATTTGTAAAAGCTTCAACGTAGTTCTATCTTAACAGCTTATCAAGTTTGCAGCGATGTTGATCACGAACGTTCATACGACCACTATATAATAGGAGCACTATTGTTAGTACCGAATTTAATTTAACTAACTCCCTCAGGGTTTCTAGTTTTAGAGCAGTGATCAAGTTATAACAATAATACCCAATTCAACATGGTTGTAAAATTATGATTACATCTCAATGTTCTCCGTCAAAAGAAACGTCAAAAGAAACGTCAGATTATTAATTAATGTTCTTATTCTATTATATTTTTAGATCCGAAACATTTTTAATCCTATCATATATATAATCATAATTGCAAATGTCTTTGACATGACTATACACGTTTAAAGATAATTTGAAACAACAATTTTGGTTGTATAATATTTTGAATTTTTATGTATACAGCAAAGTTAGAAACACAGGTTAGGATTTTCGAAAGAAACCTAATATCACCACCGGCCTGATAAAGACGATCATATATAGAATGCTTAAATCACCCAGACGCGTGGCGATACGGTAGCTCAATTAGTAGAGCGACGAAACTTCCCAGAGATCAGTAAGGTTCGAATACCTGTCCGAATCGGTTTATTTTTCATTCTATATTTACCTGATTATTGTTAAGTCAAGACAATGTTATATCGTCATAAAAATCTCATGAAAAGGTTACATAGATTTATAGTACGTAATATTAATTAAAATTACACAAACAAGAAACATACACGTACTTTTATATGAAAATGAGTAAATGTCAAATTAAATAGCAAAGTCAAATTAAAGTAAAAAGCAAATTGTCGATAAAAACAAATGACTGTCATATTACAATTTCAAATTAATTTGAAATATCACAATAAGAACCTCACCTATATCTTATCTTCCAAATGAATAACGATTGCTGAAAAGATTCGAAACGTCTGGTTAAGTTTGAAGTTTATAATATAAAACATGTATTAGAAAATTGGATTCGTGAAAATATACCTTTATTTATATTTTTACATATGTAGGAAATAAGACATATATCTAGTATTAACTTGTACACGTTCCTTTGCGACCAAGTTCAACAAACTCATAGCACGCTAACCTTTCAATTTTCGTATATCTCTACTCGTCGATATCATTTTTAACATCTGACCAATACTTTCGTTAATTAGCAACATTATAGACTAAAAAAATGTGTGTTGTTTTTTTATTAATTTATTTTTCATAACAAAGAATAATTTACATAATTGCATTTATAATTACAATTTAACTCTATTAAATTAACTCCAAGAGTAATACTATTTTTGTAAACAGAAATTTTTGTTCAATTTACGCAATAAAATTCATAAATTGATCACTTATTGGACGATGTTTTTCTTTACGCCCATATATATATATTAATCTTAATGTGTTTAATTTGGCTAACGGATAACTAATTAACACAGTACTATAACTATTAATATTACAAGCTAACTAATATAATTAACTATATTTAACTAACTAATTAATACTAGATATAAGTGAATCTATACAACTAACTAATTAATAATAAGGATAAGATAACTAACTATGTAATCGCGGATTTCTCTAAAGAATTAATTTTGTTGATGTCATTAGCTTCACGTAAAATATAGACACATTGTTTTTGTTAATATTATTTTCCTTAATACTCACATGTCGATTTGATCCATTACAACTATTAGAAGTTAAATTTCAATTCAACGTTTTTGTTAATATTTTTAAATTCTGTAAAGTTCAAATCTTTCCGACGAGGACAATGAAATCTGGAAGCATATAAAATGTAAATTCTTGAAGTAATTGGTATCAAGGAAAAGAAATCTTAGAAACAGCTGTCTTTGTTGAAATACACATCAATGGCCTTGACATTATTATTTGCCATATTTTTGCGTTCTTAATATTTACTTCGAATAAACAATCTGAATGTTTGATGTAACAAACGATTCAGCTTCGCTGGACTCTGTTGTTCACACTTCAAGGAGCCGACAAATGCCGTCCCCATTTATAACATACCGTACAAACTCTTTTAATAAACTTCTTAATAATAATATTTGTATAAACAAAAAATCATAATCATTGGTTTGTTACTTGAGTAACAAACCATTGAAAATAAACAGTATGTCACACGACAAACCTCTTCGATTACGGCTATTAAGTTTTAAAAAGTATACTAACAAATAAATACACTATTGCATAACGTATACGATAACCACCGACTCCAAGCGATGAACCTAGAAATTCAAAATGAATGGGTGACCATAGGAGATTTTTGTATTCCACTAGCTTTGAAGTGGCGCACCTTAATTTATGATTGGTCCCCAGCGTTATTAAAATTCTATCTTAACGCATTGCAAATGACTCTCCCAGATCAAATTAATTCAGTAAGATGGGGCAAACCCACCAAAAAGTCTTGCATCATCTGTGGGACGGCAGTAGGAACCGCGAAACACTTATTATTAGGGTGTAGGGTACTTCTAGATAAAGGTCAATACTCCCGTCGCCACGATGAGGTATTACAAATTATACGGGAAGCGGTTAGTCTTTCAGTAGCAAGAGCGCGGAAGGGTATAACAACCACCAAACGATCGGTAGAATTCGTAAAAGAAGGCTCCTCCAAAAATCAAAACCGAAGCCTTATTCAATTTTAGGCGCGGCTCCTGATTGGACTCTCATGATGGACACGTATGAAAAACATTACAAAATCCCTGAGAATGTTGGTGAGGATATCGTCATCCAGACCGGACTTATTCCTGTATTCTAAACATCTGAGGTGCGTGATACTTGTGGAGCTTACTGTTCCCTAGGAAACAAACATCCCCAGGGATCACATATTCAAGCTTAATAAGTATTACGAACTGACCAACGAACGGTGCAGGAATATATTTATAGTTAGCGTGAGCCTTTCTAGAACAAGCATCGGTTCATTTCTAGAACGTATTTCAAAGGCGGCATTATTAGGTTCTTTCCAAATTTGGTTAGGTAGGGAGAGTAGTGTGGATAGTAGAGGCGAGCGTGTTTGCGCATAGTAAAAGAGCCCCTTAAACTTACTCCTGGGCCTCAAATCCCAGTCACAGTTTGCACTCTTCTCCTTGCAACGCCATGGACCCGGAACCTGCACGGTGAATCCATGGAATGCTAAGAAGCTTCGTCTTAATCTATACCTACATATAATAAAACTTTCACTGATCGTTGTCTGTACATGGGAAATAACAAAAAAGGCCCCCATTATGTTTTTTTTTTTTTGTCTGTTTGTCTATATCTCCGTATGTCTATATATCTGTATGTCTGTATGTTTGTGCACGCTAATCTTAGAAACGGCTTAATCAATTTGGATGCAATTTTCAAGAATATATTGTAGTAGTCTTCACTTAAAATTTGGTGTAATTCAATCTGTTAAGAAATTTAAATGTTATATCAATTTATGTCAATCGCGTTATAGATACCATGAGAATCTACTTATATACATGTTACAAATCTGTAGAGGAGTAGTCTCTGTACATTTAAAATATTAAAAAAAATATATAGCCAGGATGTGAAAGGACAATTAAAAGAATCCAACTCTAACCTTTTTGAAAATTTTGTATATTTATCTATTTGAGCACGCTACCCGAAAAAATGCAGTTGTCATGGACTTCACTTTATATGTAGTGTATTTTTTTTATTTAAATCATCATTCAAACAAACAAAGAAGTAAAAAATCTTTTATTTGAGTTTCATTCCGGTGAAACATTTTTTTAAATTGAAATTGGGAGGCCTCAGGGAAAAATAATACAGTTTTCAATAAAAAATATTACGAAAGCGAACTACCTACTCTGTAAATATATGTGATAAAAATTAAAAAAACCTGAAAATTCTGTTATACACAAAAACTACTTAACCGAGTTTGATAAAACTTTATAGTTTATACATCGGTATGTAGAATAAAACGTACCCTGTTTTGTTTAAATCGAAATTTACGCGAACGAAGTCGCAGGCACAGCTAGTATAATAACATACGTTATTATATATGCACAAAAAATTACAATGACTTTCCTGTAAAACAAAGCTTAAAATAAATTCACTAATTAATTATTAAACATATATTTATGTCCTTATTCCAATAAATTACTTTAAAAGAGACATTAATCTAAAAGTGATAGTCAAAGCGCTTTTAGCAGGCACGTTTTGCCGACTCAAAGTCTATGTGGAAAACACGTTATATAATATCCTTGAGTGGTTGCAGAGATGAAATAAAAATAACAGGTTACAGAATATAATAATATTCATATTGTAAGACAATTCTTGCTGAATATGTTAAACTAAAATTATTTCCCTTTCTGTCAATGAAATCTTTATTGTATCTAGGTTAATACTATACAAATTGAAGGTGATTACACACATGATTACACTATGAAGACGATATAGCTCACTTCTTATGTTATCTTACTAATACATACGTGCGAATGTTTGAATGTTTGGATGGTTTGGATGTTTGTTACTTAATCACGCCAAAACGACTGAACGTATTTTGATAAAACTTGGCAATATTGCAGTTTAAGTACCAGAATAGTACCAGAAAACGCTTAGGCTATATACTTACTTTTGAAAGTGATTTTGTCTGTTACATACATAGGTTATAGCGCGATTACGTAATTGTCACGTGAGATTCTGTTTTTAATCGTTTGGTGCACTTAATTTTACATAAGTATTAGTGAAAATCCTTCTTATTACCCGACCTATGTTCCTTGCTACAGATAAAACGGCTTAAAATAATTAAAAATTATAGTTATATGGATTAAATTAAATTAAATCAAATCAAATCAAATCAAATCAAATCAAATCAAATCAAATCAAATCAAATCAAATCAAATCAAATCAAATCAAATCAAATCAAATCAAATCAAATCAAATCAAATCAAATCAAATCAAATCAAATCAAATCAAATCAAATCAAATCAAATCAAATCAAATCAAATCAAATCAAATCAAATCAAATCAAATCAAATCAAATCAAATCAAATCAAATCAAATCAAATCAAATCAAATCAAATCAAATCAAATCAAATCAAATCAAATCAAATCAAATCAAATCAAATCAAATCAAATCAAATCAAATCAAATCAAAATCAAAATCAAAATCAAAATCAAAATCAAAATCAAAATCAAAATCAAAATCAAAATCAAAATCAAAATCAAAATCAAAATCAAAATCAAAATCAAAATCAAAATCAAAATCAAAATCAAAATCAAAATCAAAATCAAAATCAAAATCAAAATCAAAATCAAAATCAAAATCAAAATCAAAATCAAAATCAAAATCAAAATCAAAATCAAAATCAAAATCAAAATCAAAATCAAAATCAAAATCAAAATCAAAATCAAAATCAAAATCAAAATCAAAATCAAAATCAAAATCAAAATCAAAATCAAAATCAAAATCAAAATCAAAATCAAAATCAAAATCAAAATCAAAATCAAAATCAAAATCAAAATCAAAATCAAAATCAAAATCAAAATCAAAATCAAAATCAAAATCAAAATCAAAATCAAAATCAAAATCAAAATCAAAATCAAAATCAAAATCAAAATCAAAATCAAAATCAAAATCAAAATCAAAATCAAAATCAAAATCAAAATCAAAATCAAAATCAAAATCAAAATCAAAATCAAAATCAAAATCAAAATCAAAATCAAAATCAAAATCAAAATCAAAATCAAAATCAAAATCAAAATCAAAATCAAAATCAAAATCAAAATCAAAATCAAAATCAAAATCAAAATCAAAATCAAAATCAAAATCAAAATCAAAATCAAAATCAAAATCAAAATCAAAATCAAAATCAAAATCAAAATCAAAATCAAAATCAAAATCAAAATCAAAATCAAAATCAAAATCAAAATCAAAATCAAAATCAAAATCAAAATCAAAATCAAAATCAAAATCAAAATCAAAATCAAAATCAAAATCAAAATCAAAATCAAAATCAAAATCAAAATCAAAATCAAAATCAAAATCAAAATCAAAATCAAAATCAAAATCAAAATCAAAATTAAATTAAATTAAATTAAATTAAATTAAATTAAATTAAATTAAATTAAATTAAAAATTTAATTTTTCATTCCTGGATGTGGAGGTTAGATTTTCTCAATAATTTCTCCTTTAATTTTAACAGGTTCTAATAATATATAATAATCATCATATTATTTTTGTTATCATCATATTATTTTTGTTCATATAGAAATACTTCACATACTAAGACTAAGTTTATATACTAAGACTAGCTTAACTTTTAATCAAATTAGACAATTTGTATCTACTAGATACAATATCGAGTAGACAATCTTATCAAGTTTTCGTGTGTCGTACGCGAGACGACTCTTTGTTTCCACTTTTATTTCTTTGTAAATAAATTGTGAAGGCATCGCCCCGTATTCTAGTTTTCTATTTTAAAATAATAGCTACTTTACACTTTGACATCTTTATTTTATATATACAAAAACTTTGCTTTGATGTAGTTTGTCTTAATTTACTTATTTTATTAATATAAAATTTAATATATAATTTAATGAGTACATTAAAGTACAATACGAAGCTAATAATAAAACTGTGCTATAGTATTGAATATATAAAATAGAGGACAATTAAAAATATAGGTTTATTACTATTACCTTTAAGGGTAAAAATAAAAAGGTAAGAATTTGGCCTCTACCGCTTTCTTTATACTCGTATATATTTAACTATCAATGAATTAAAAAATCTCGACACAATGAAAGCTGAATATCTTTGAAACGAGTTCCCTTATATTATTATTTTGAATGATTATTGAAGTGGCGGATTATACTATTATTATATACTAGTGTTATTTATACTAGTGTTTTTTTTCTTACATAAATTATTTGAAGTCTTTTTTATTATCACACATCAATTATGACTGTGATTCTATGAAAATTACAAAAATATATACAAGTAAGTTAAGTGAATATCCATTCAGTTTTTTGCCAGTTTTCCCCAAGGATATATTTTTTTGGAACAACGCAACTAGAGTGTAACGTTTCATAATTGCGATACATATTTCTTGTTGATATAAAATAACTCTAATTTTAATAGTTTTATTTGACTGATTAGTGTTTTGATTTCAAAAGATCGAATCCAAATCGGTCATCCATTAGGGAGCTATGATGACACAAAAATCCAAAACTCAAAATCCAAAACCAAAATCTTTTCCTACAGGTCACGTACCCATAAAGCTACCTTTATTATTTTTATTATTAACTCACACTTTAATATTTATAAAATTAACATGCTATATAATTACACGTTAAAAAGTTCACTTAACCTTAACCTTAACCTCACGATAAAAATACATTCTAATAGTAAGGTAATTAAAAAATATATTCTATATTTCTACGTAACTAAAGACGCAATATAAAAAAATAAGAAACAGAATGTTTTGTAATGTAATGTTAATCAATATATAACCATTAAAACAATGTTACAGAGTTAATATTGTAACTTAATCTAAGGTCTGAAAGTAGATACTTTTACAAAGTTAATTGTAAAATAATCGCAACTAAAAACTGTGTCTCTATTTTAGAGTAGCGCTACGAGTATGTGTTCGAGATGAAAATTGCTTCAAATTTAATAATTTGTTAAATAAGAGGGTTTATCATGCTTTCGACCCCTCTATGAACACTGCGATAACAAATTAAATGAGGGCTTAATTTGCTCTTCGACACGAGTACTTTTATAAATAATCTGATGACAGAACTTTGACAACCATTTGATATATAACAGTAAATTGACCATTCATTTTATATAAATCATTATATTCCGAATGGAAGCTTAATAATAATTATTGTAAAATTTATGCGATAAAGGTTTTCGATAAAGATCTAAAGCCTTTTGAGAGTTTGAATATTAAATTGATTTACTTATCAACATTTTGACGAAAAGAAAAGTTTAAACCAATCATGATCAAGAGCATCATCATGATTAGAAAGCTTAACAATTATACAAATTTTAAATTATTATTCATATATATTAATTATGCTTTTTATTCAAAGAACTTTGATAACGTGAGGATGGAGGCGCATAGCCTATACCATTTTGCAATAAAAGAAACAAGAAAACGACGTTTTACTTGAATATGACGTATTTTTTATTATTAATATGTGGATTCGTAAAAACATTGAAATAAATTACATTTCTTACATTTTTTGTCATGTTTGTCTGTTTTTAACAGTGTTGTTAAATTTAGTTTTTTTTTTTTATCGAATCTATCATTGACGTTCTGTTTAAAATATACATATAGTAGTTCTTAGCAGGCTATATTTTTTATAGGTAATATTACCTGAATATACTAGTACTAATCATTTATTCTGAAAGAGAAATGTTTGAAAATATTTATAAACATGTATAGCCATGTTAAGCTTATTTTATTTTTTTATAAAAATATATAATGAAAAATAAACAGATACGAGCAGAGATTCGAACCCTCGACCTCTGGGAATCCGTCCCGTCACTCTACCAATTGAGCTACCGTATCGTTTTGCGTGTCAGTAAATTAAGCATTCTATATGTGATCGTCTTTATCGGGACGGTGGTGACATCTATTAGGCTTCTTTTGAAAATACTAACCAATGCATTCTATATGTGATCGTCTTTATCGGGACGGTGGTGACATCTATTAGGCTTCTTTTGAAAATACTAACCAATATTTCTAACTTTGCAGAAATGCTAACAACGTAATTTATTTTTTTTGGAGTAATATTTTTTATATTTATTTGTTATTTTCGTCTACAGGATATCGGGTAATATATTAGTCAGTTCTATGGTTAATAAGTGTGTTTTATCTTAAAAACCTCAGACTAGTTCGATTTATCACAATGTGTGGTGATTTGTCACTAATAAATTCACATAATATACCGCACAAACAATTTTAGTTTTTATTTTCTTCTTGGTAAAAAAGGATATATGTATATAAGATGTTAGTTGATTCAGAAGTTATAAACGTGATAGAAAAAAAAACAGTTGTTATGTATTAGCTATAAAGTTTCCTTTATTTAACTTATTTATTTATATATTTTCTCATTAACTGAAATAGATATTGTTTAAGAAGTTATGTTACGTTGCGGTTTCAAGTGTAAGGTGCAATCTCACTTTATTATAATTTATAATCTTTCGTAGTCAAATATGCAGGATGTTTAGCGACCCTGACTGCTGACCAAAGGTTCGGGGTTTGATTCCCATATGGGATAATTCTTTGTGTGATCCACTGATTGTTATGCGCTAAGTAAAGTAACGTTATTTTATTGATACCATGAAGGTTTTTAAGGTTCCATTTTTGGAACCATTACTAAGTTATTTCAAAGCAGCAATAAAATAGTACAATGTGGAATTAAACATATTGCATGATTTAAGTTCAATTTATTTAAAGACAATCTAAACTTTAAAAAACTTTTCAGAAGTGTACTACAAATTAGATGTTAATACTGATACTACGGTTAATACTCCTATTAGAAATCATATGAAAAGAGGTTAGGTTAGATCACTAAGGTGACCTTATGCGACACGATGGACTCAAGTTTCGTCCTAATTAAGAAAGTTTATAATGGTTTTTCATCTGGGAATGAAAGCATGTCATTTGAAATAAATCTCGAAACGAGCTGAACGATCTAGTTTCGGATTGGGTTAGGTCTCTTGAGATGTTGAGATTATAAAACATCCTGTAGGTAATGATGTTTAACTTTCGTTTGACTGTAATTTATTTAAATTTATAAATATGTATATATCACACCCACGGTTCCATAATATAATAACAGCTTCATACTAGATAAAGTTTAAAAATATTTGATTTTATTTAATAGAAAACCGTTATTACTATTTTAGTGTTACAATATCTTGTCACAAAAGTGCTGATAATTATTAAGGAAAACATATTATTAAATATTATATATATATATATACGAGGTGACCGTGACCGATAACCCTTTTTGTGGTGACCTCTAACACCTTTTTTGACTCTGTACACAAATAAAACACCCTTGAACAACAACAACAACCTTGCTTTCTAGGATTTGATAAGGCCTTATTTCTTGTGAACTGTAAGGACGATCAACCATTACTAACTTATGTTAATAAACAAAGTTATTGGGTATTTAACAAACCATTTTTTTTTATAATTCTCTATTTTAATGTTTGTAATATGTTATGTAAAATTTGAAAGTTAATTTAAAACGGCACGAGTAATATAAGTGAAATTCAAAAGGGTAAATAAAGGGCTGAGATCAGTCTAACGTAAAAGAGCATCATAAAACAGAGAGATTATCTGTATGAACGGATAAGTTGCTTGTCTGAACGGATAGCTGTCTCTATACAGAGAAGTGAATTTAAGTAGTGTAGCGTCTTCCCGAGAACATGATGTGAAACTTAAAATATTTGGAATTAATTTTAATATGCTATAAAATTATTATAAGCGAATATTTAATTTCGGTAAAGTTTATTTAAATAAATTAACTTAAAACCCAGATAATATTTAATATGAATATAAAAAATAGTAAAGAAAAACTATTTGTATGTTGTTTCGTATACGACTAATAAGATTGAGCTCAGAAGAGTTTTTAACATTGTTGTTTGTCTGTTTGTTAAGTCACTCATCACGACAAAGCTGCGAGACGGATTTCGATAAAATCTGAAAATTTTAGACAAAGTGTTTGCCAAAAGAAAGTTAAAAATAAAAATTGTTTAGGTGATTGAAATCCTTAAATCTGATTGTAAAAAGTAATTATCCGTCATAAGATAAATTGGTCCCCGCGTGCTTTTGATCCCATTTCACCCGTGTCATTTGCTAAAACACTTTAAATTAATTTCTAATAATACTAACAAGCTTTAAATTTTATTATGATTTCAATTAGAATAATTTAAGTAAAAAAATCACTATTAATTTCTGATTATTATATATTACATAATACTAACTGTTGCCCGTGACTCCGTCCTAGTAGACTATAAAAATAAATTAATATTTATATGGCTTATGTGACATATAAATTATTTTTTTAGTCTATGTAGACGTAGTGACGAGCAACGGCTAGTAAAAACATACATATAATTAAAAACCGGAAGGAGCTTCATGCTCTTTCCAAAGCAGTCGGGTAATAAGAAGATTTTAATAAACACTTATGTAAAACTGAAGCTCCCGTGACAAAAGTTAGTATTAATTATTATTATAGAACCGCGTGCAAAAGTTAGTATTTCTATAGACCATTCGGGTTAGATTTAAAATGTAAATTTAAAATTTAATTGAATACACGTGAGTTAAATCCGTAAAAAAAATTGTTTTATTTCAATCCTGTATAGATTAACTACACCGCCATCTTAATTACACACATGTTTTAATTAATTAAGATTAATTAATTAAGATTAATTATTAGTATTAATTAATTAAGATTTTTAACTTTAATTTTTAAATGAGGAAAATATTACACCTCTATCTTTTATTACTTTATATGAATATTCAATAGCTACAATGACAAAGAAAATTAGTATGTTGAGTGAGGGAGAAAGTTTTGAAGTAAGATTTTGAATTAAACTATATAATACATAGCTAGTTCTCACAGACCTTCCGTATGAGAATGGTACGTGATCTGCAGGTTAGCAGGAGGCTGTACAAAATTATTTTTATCTGTATCGGTTGTACTAGGTTATCACTTTTAATTTTATTGTAAGTAGACAGAACAAATTATACGAGTATATACTTTCATTATGCGTTCTTATTATATGGCCCTGCATTTCCAAAAGATAAAAAGAGTATTGACGACCTGTGAAATTGAATATAATATGAAAAAATATATCAAGAAAAAAAATATCACAGAAATTGTTAGAATTATTTAGTTTCAGTGCTTTTTATAACAAAGTTATACATAAAATAAAAGAATTATATTTTTAAGTTATATTTTAAGCAAATAATGTTAAAACTATATCTTTTATCTCTTGTGTTTATTATTGATTGTGTTAACCTCACCAAAAATATTTATATCTCTTTTGAGAAATTAAAGACTTGAACATCCAAATCAATACTTTTTGTTTTTGTTACATCAAACATTGATTCCTACAACCTTGAACATATTTGTATGATTATCATAATTTGCAGTCGGACAGTTGTAAGATTATAATTATATGCTAACTTTGGATCAAACATCAGTTTGTTGGATTCTAAAGAGCATCCCAAAAGACCAAACCAATTATAAACAAGATAGCTTTTCTGATAGTTTCGAGTCCGTTTTGCGATTTATTTGAGGCTCATGATTTCTTATTAACCCATAATTTATTAGTTTATACTTTTACCTTTTTTTGATTCAAAATGTTGTAAAAGTTGTAATTTTCATAATATGCACAAGTAACCCAAAACGATTACAAGTTTTACAACTTTTTGAATCGTTATATCTTACAGCGTTATCTCAGAAACGGTAGCTTTGAGGAAAATGTCAGATACATTTTGTCTAAAGATAATTTTACGAACTACAATTTTTACCTAAGTTCATTTAATGTTAAAAAATACCGTTTTGCTAAAATTCTAAAAAAAAAAAATTTTATAAGACCTCGAGTATTTTTATTACTTTATTTTAATGATTAGGACCTTTCATACATTATTTATAATTATGTTTTAAACATTTTCACTTATTTTTAGTTATACGTTCACTACTATTCTCTGGTCTAGTTGTACCGGTCTATATTGAAAGATTCAGATATATACACAGACAGAAAAAAAAAGGAAAAATGTTGATAATTAGAACTATCAGCGTATCTTTAAAACCATTTTACAATGATTGTCACTTGTACACAATGAGGCGGACATAGTCGCTAAGCGACCAAAACATTTTCTAAATAGTCCTTTAGTAAAGTATTAGCATTTACACTTACTTATTGCTTCACTATAAGTATAGATAAATAGATCTAAAAACAGTTTTTGTATTTTGTTAAAAAAAATCATTGAATTGTTTAAAAAGAATCTAAAACCCTATAAAATTATTATTGATGACCTTAATAAAGTAAGTCCAAAAAAAAAATATTAATGTTTTTTTTCTTATTATTTTATTAAACTTATTATTTTTAATACAAGGAACATACAAACTGAGAGAAGGTCCAACCTTCTTTTATAGCAAATAGAGGAATAAAATTGGTATAGCTAATATTAAAAGAGTAAACAAAGAATTAATATTTAAAGAGTAAACAAAGAATTTTAGTTATCTACTCAACATAACCTGTATTTCATTCAAAGTCTTTCCCTTAGTTTCAGGCACGAATTTCAAAGTGAACAAAAATGCAATTATACAAGATCCTGAAAATATCCAGAAAGTGACGTCACCGCCCAAAACGTCAACCATAGTTCCGAAGCCAGTGGCTACACCGAAACCGATCATCCAAGCGGTTGTCATGGCAACCGCGGAGCCAGTACTCCTAGCGTTACCTTTAAACATTTCACCAACTAATGCACTAGGCATTGTGCCAAAACCTGAAAAATATGTTAGTGTATAGGCACAGAGTATGGAATAGACTAAACCACTACAAAAAATCAAAAATATTAATACTTTAAATATTATTTTTTAAATAATTTAATTAATAACACATTTAAGGCAGTGCTAAAAAAAATATATTAAATTGCTAATATAACATTTTTAGTGGAAAAATATGAAGAGGCTGGCTCTATGCCAATTCTGTGCTCTGTGGCTAGCACTTAGGATATAATGTAATTTATCTATAAGATATCTTAGGTCTTAAGACAAACAACACTTAAATAAAATTAATATTATAAGTTTAGCAAAATATGTCTGAGCACTGATTTATGAAGCTATATTGAGTAAGGTTTTCATGTTTGTTAGTAAAACGAAAATATTTTTTTACGATAGTAAGACAGGATAATTGGTAAAAAAGCACTAATTATCCTGTTTTATTGAATATTTTTCATGTATTTTACATACACAAATTAATTGATTGCTTTCAGCATTTTATTTCCAGAAATGTTCTGTACTACAAACTTCATTTTGCATTTATATAACACTAGGTTTTGTCCGGGACAACATCGACTTTTTGAATTATCTATTCCCGTAGGATATCGTAATAGAAATAAAATGATGTCAGAAAATATCTATAATACCCATGTTAAGCTTATTTAAATTTATATAAATATAGAATAATGCCACCACCGTAACGATAAAGACGATCACATATAGAATGCTTCACCGAGGCGGACAGCGATACGGTAGCTCAGGTGGTAGAACGACGGGACGCTTTCCCAGTAGTCGCGGGTTCGAATCCCTGCCCGTATCGGTTTATTTTTCATTCTATATTTATATTTAAAAAAAATAATGTTCAAAAATATCAATTCAGTCCGTTAATACGTTACCATCAAATATCATACGTACCAATTTCATATGAAAAGAAATAAATAATAAGAGCGACGAGTGGTAGCCAGCCGATATTCAAAACCACCGGATGCCGAATCCTCGTCAAATGGAAGTAAGCTCCAAGTGTAGTCTGAAAATAAATCTATATTTATATATAAAAAAATCTGATATTATTGAAGTCATAGTTTTATAGAGTGTAAAGAAAAGTCTGGTTCTATAGACATTTTCATTGCAAGTTTCAAGTTTGATTTTATTGACGTTAGAGTCCAGCTGACATTTGACTGCACATGATGATGGAGGTAAAGTAGCAAATACAACAAATAGAGCGAGTTAGCTGTCTAAGCTTTCCCTCTAACTACCCTTCTATTCCCTTCCTAATCCAGAAGGATGTTAAAATTATCATACTTTTTGCTAACCAATACAATAAAACACCGACCTTTGTCTGATAACAACAAGTCGAAATTAAACTAAATTTTTGTCCGGATTTACCTCGCGTATAATTAATTAAATTTTAAATTTACATTTTAAATCTAATCTGACGTTTCGAATGCTTTTGCAGCAATCGTGTTCACGGTAAGACGAGATGGAGATGTCTGTCAGTAAGTCAGTTTATTAGTCATCTACCTTCAACAGTTTCTAAGCTTCCGGGCAAACAGTTCAGGATTCACACAAAACGCACTAACAGTATCTTGAGGTCTTACAGTGCGGTCACAGACATGGGATTTTATATTTTTAAGAGTGCGTCCCAGGTGTTAAATAATTCCCAACCAACTTCTCTATTAAAATTAGGGTGTTTTTTAATTTTAATAGAATCAATAAATTCGTAAAAAAATACTTTTATTAATTCAAGGTGTAGTAAAACAACGAGTCAACAAGTTAGTCTTAAAGAATAATCTACAATTAATTTAGCAATAAAAACTTTGTATATTTAATGAAGATACTTTGTATATTTGATGAAGGTTTATTTTACAAGCGGTGAAACCAGCTGTCAGTTTTTTCATATACATATACACAACTTGAGCAGTGGCAGAAACTTAACGAAGTGAAGTTGCTAATAAACGCCATAAATAAGAAGAGAGGAAAAGACTAATAAATTACATAATTAAAATAACAAAAGGGTGACAGCTGGTGTTGAAGAATATTTTAATTATTAAAATGTCAAAACAATAACATTGCGTAATCATGTGTTTTTAGTACTTTATTTTATCACATAAATTAAGTGCAGTATAATAGAATAGACTTTTAATTTAATTAAATCTTTTTTTAGCTTATTTACTTACTAAACTCATAGCGCAAAAAGCAGTAGACACGAGTAGCAATATCCTCCGTCCCGCTCTCTCTACTACGAAGGGTGCCACCAAACTAGCTAGCAGTCTGGTGGTACCTATTATTATAGTTGTTAGATCCGGCCTGAAAAAAATATTATAAAATTAAAAGTAAAAAAATATATCGTAAATATATCGCCATAGTAAAGATACACCCAAACTTAATAATACCATTCAGAATACATCTTAAGCACTAATTAAAAAATACTTTACTATAAGATATAATAAAAGTAATTAACAACTATTTTGCACTTCAATGGAATAGAAATGCGATAATAGCAAGGTATTCGAAAGTTGTACGCTACCAGCGGACTTAGTGTTGGCCCAAGTTGGTTAAGTAAATTTCAAACTTAAATTAATCTGTATGCTGCTGACTGGATAATTGTTCTATTACGTACTTGTGGAAGGTAAACGTAGGACTTAAATGATGTTTCAAACTACCAGTTACACGTTTGCTTAAAAAAATTTGCTTGATAAATATACCATATAGCTTTGAAATGGAAAAAAATTGCAGAGAAAACATATTTTGTATAAAACTCAGGGTATAATTTGGTAGAAGGAGAAAGTTTTTAGGGTTCGAATCTCTGTGCGTATCGATCTATTGCTCATTCTACATTAATTAAAAAGTTAAAGTTATATTTATAACATTGCTAATTGCTATACATGTGTAAAAATATTAACAAAATAACTACGGCTTTGTATTGTTAATAATGATATTAAAATTTTATGTAAAATATCCCGTAAATGACAATAAATATTATGGTTTAATTAGGTAAGTAAATAAGAAATATTTAAAACAAACATTCAACATTACCATTACAAAAAAAACAACACAATAAGTTATATTGTTTTTCAATATTGATGTTCTATTCGCCGCTGCCCCGGTTACGCTGTAATAGCCAACAGGGCTAATAGCATAGACAATCCAAAAAAAAAAAAAAAGCCGCTCTATTTCAGTCAGCCTTTATTTTAAGAACCATTTGTTGTAAGTCTTTTGGTGATAATATTATTTTAAAATCTCAAAAAATGAATTATAAAAATATAAGTAATTCAAAAGTTATTCTAAGTAACGCTAATTTTAAATGTCGGTTGTAAGTTTAAATAATTTATTTTTTGTTTTTTTTTTATAAAAATACCAACCTTATTGAAGATCCAGCCATTTTGAAAATAGTAGTTGCAAAGAACAGCACAGCGGCAACACCGCTAGTCTGCTGCAGGGTGCATAGACTAAGGGTTATGAACAGAGACTTTCTATTGGTCTTCTCTGTGAATATTTTCATCCATGCCATCCAGCTGTGACCTTCATTGGGGTTGATTCCACTTACGGAATTGAAGACATTCTCCAAATCGTCCACACGGCCGAGGTAACGTAAGGTATTTTTTGCTTCTGTTTGTTTCCCTACAATATTATTATTTTTGATTTTCTAAACCTCAAGAATTTATCAAGCTCCAATAGAATCTCGTTTAAATAATATATTTGTTTTTTTTTGTTCAAGATAAATAATTTATATTAGAATAAAAAGTCCTTTATATCTTTAAAGTTACAAAATGTTTATATAACAAGACAATATACTTCGGTTTGTGGTATGTCGAAAGCATCACGATAATAAATCATCTCTAAAAGATTATAACATTCGATGAAATCCATTTATTTATTATATTTATTACTTTATGAAAATATTAAAATATATTTATTTAGGCATTAAGGTATTTTATAAATAATATTATTGTAATGATGTACATAAGACACGTCCTTAAACGTTAAATCGAAATCCACATTATAACGGGTACCGGGCTCTTCCCAAAGAGATATTAAATAACGTGCAATGAATACTAAATTAATTAATTATTCTTAAAGTAAAAACTATTTATAATAAATAACTATACAAAGAAAACCTACAAATACAGAAAACAACGTACAGAATACGAAATAACCTATTTTCGATGATTCAAAATATAATTGACATCGCTACACGTAAGGGTCAAAAAATGTCTTCCAAATGTTAAGTACACTTGAAAAGGGAAACTAGAACAGACATGCTCGACTAAGTCATGCTATTAATTTATCTCGGAAAAGTAAACAAAACAAAACCTTTCCTCTGTCACTGGCGGTGACAAGAAACTTCCAGGATAGGTCCATGTTATTTATATTCTTAGGGAGCGTTTAGATAAGCCAGTATACTAACTCAACTAATCTAGATTTTTTTATTTACTTTTTTTATTTAATTGAAACTATGATAACTTAAATAATTAATATTTTGAATTTTGAATTTTTGAATTTTTTTTAAATAAATATATAATAAAAATAAACTAATACTGGCAGGTATGTCACTTCTGGAAAACCGTGCCGTCGCTCTACCAATTAAGCTACCAACTACCAATCGTATTTATCTATATATGATAAATAATACAAGATAGCTAAGTATTTTAATTATCTCATGGTTATGTATTTGAGCTGTATTTATTATGTTCATTAATGTTATAAAAATCAGAAACATAAAAATTCAACTATCTGAGCAAAACTTAACAAACGGCCATTGAACTCAAAAGCAAATATGTTTTAATAACATTATACCACTGTTTTTATATCATTTACTTATTCTAATACCATTAGTATCTAAAACAGAGGTTCCCAAACTTCTTTCGTCCAACGCCCACTTTGAGAGTCAGTAATTTTGTAACGCCCCCCAATTTTTTTCATCATAAAAACTTGAATAACAGACTAGATTCGTTTCCTTTAGTTTCCTTTTCTTAAACCTATATTCTAATTGAGACTTATCTTACCAGAAAAAGCAATAATAATGCAACCTTACAATATTAAAAGTATTTTTGATTAAAAAATTACATTTAATATTGAGCAATAGTAACACAACTTTTCATATCTTCCTGGTTTTCATCCTGACGTATATCAAGGTCTGTCTTCTTGATGAACCTAATCCACTTTGCACGATCTTCGACATCCATCCAGTGCTTCCTTGTACGTCCGGGAGATCTCACTCCAGGAACAGATATATCAAGGCTTTCCATCCGACATATTTCATAGACGGGCGCAACGTGGCCATACCATCTCAAGCGTCGATCTTGGACTACTTCGAATGAATGTTTTACGTATGTGGTAACGCCGTAACGCCGCACATCCAATTCAGCATCATTTCCTCCCTCGTCATTCAGTCAGTCATTTCCGTGACTTGAATTTCCTTCCGAGATAGTACTGGCATTAATTCGCTGCCTTATATAAGAACCGGTCGGATGAGGCTCCTTTTTGTCAGCCCCTTGATTTTAAACGATATTCTGCGATTACAGACTACACCAGTCCAGGCAGCGCTTATCCGGCCTTAGGAATCGTAATCAATGCCTCCAGGCTCGTGCATAACAGATCCAGGTTACCTGAACTTTTCCAATTTAACGGCTGGCTCAGGACCTATATGGATAATATTCGAGTCTGGGCTCCTGCAACCCATCTACTCGTTCTTCAATATATTTAGTTTAAGACCACCATTCACAAGCGTACCCTTCCATAGGTTTAACTTACGCTCCAGTTTCGTTCGGTTCGTTCATTCTGCAACCTTTTATCTGCTGTACATTAACGATCAGCTGAAGCCCGGAATCTATGGGTATGGGTATCAGATGAGAGCACAGTTGTATAAAGATATCTGCCAAGTTCTCGAATTAGTAGAGGTTAAGTACAGTCTGAAAGAGAAGATATGGTGCAACGTTTGAATGACAAACTCCAGGCAGTTTCCGTATTGGGCAATGCTAATCTTGTCAATTTCAATGCCACCAAAACGCAGACGGGTCTGTTCACCGCTATAAGGAGCCCTTTCACGTTGGCTCCTACTTTTCAGAATGTATCCTTAGAATAAAGTGAACGGCTTCAGTTGTAAGGCTTGGAGAACTTCAACTTTGGTCGGTTCATTGAGTCCAGAGCAAAAACAGCATCAGGAAAGCTTGCCGGTCTTGCGAAGGTCCGACAGCACTTTACACCGGGACAGCTACTTGTACTATAAAAAGCACAAATTCGGTCGTGTGTGTAGAGTACTGTGGTCACATATATACTGGTGCCGCAAATTCTCATCTTGCGGTTCTGGACTCAATTTAGAGGCGAGCAAAGATGCTTATAGGCGACCCTGAATAAGTTAAAGCCAACCTCCACAGCCTTGAACACTGGCTTAGAATGACTATCGTCTTAGTATTCTATAGGATACATTTTGGTGAGTGTGCGCAGGAATTACACGACTTATTTTTCCCATCCACCTTCCTTCCTTCATCACCGGACGTTCCGATGAACGGTGGGTATCCATCCCTACTATGTGGACATTCTTTCTGCCCAAACGAAGCGCTTTACTTCGTCTTTTTTAGTTCGTACAGCGAAGGAATGGAACAACTTGCCTGCATCGGTATTTCCGTCCGAATATAATGTGGGTGTCTACTAGAGTGGAGTGAATAGGTTGGTAAGTTAATGCGCCTTACCATCTTTGACTACATTTCATTTACCATCAGGTGTAATCAACCAATAACTAAGTTTGTATATAAAATAGGCCATTATTGGATTCTCATCAATGATTTCTATGATTTCTATAACTATTTCATCGGCATACATCATCAACCATGGAGACTGGTTTTGGATGTGAGAATAAGAACGGACCAAGGGCTGAGCCCTGGTGAACCACTACTGTTATCTGGAAGGGTTTGGTGTCGCCAACGGAGGTCCTAACCATAGGAGTCGTGGTACATGTCTCTGATAGTCTCAATATAAGGATGGATGGATTTCTTAAAATCACAATGTCCACCAGATACACTGACGATGCACACAGCCAAAGGCCTACGGCAAATATAAAAAGGTTACGCCCAGAGCTCTATTTTTTCTGTATACTTCCATCAGAGTTCTGAAGACAAAAATAGCGTCTATAGTACTCGATCTTGGCTGAAATCCACATTGATCCACATTGATGATTGACAGAGACAGTTCACTTTTGGTAGCGCCTGAGGTCACTCATGCGCACGAATATCTTCATGGCTCATGGCTCATAAGTTTAATGCCCCTATAATTACCACAGTCTTGAACACTGCCTTTTCCCTTGTAAATAGGTTTAATAAAACTATGTCGCCATTGCTTAGGCATCTTTCCAGTGTTCAAAATATGGTTGAAAAAGTCAGTAAGCAGGAGCACACCAACAGAGCTAAACGATATTCAAGCTTCTATCCGAATATCGTCAGGTCCTACCCTTTTTCATGGTGGGTCGGGAGGAAGCCCGCACGGATGCTGACTGATCAGATGCATAACGACAAAGCAGCGTGCCCTGAATTTGCGATATCTCTCGTCGCTTCATCCCGAGCTCGTGCCATTTTAATTATACGTTATAATGTTAATTTAATATATTGTCAAGTTTTATTTGTACAATAAACTAGAATATTAATGGTTTAAAAATAATTATAAACTTGTATAACTATTGAAAGCATATTATTTATATTAAATATAGATGAAAAATAAATCGATACGGACAAAGATACGAATTTGCGACTTGTGGGAAACTGTACCTAGATGGGATGTGTTTCGATAACCATGTATGTATGTGTTTTTCTTTTTACATTTATTTAAAATTTAAAAACATGAATAAATGGATGTTGTGTAGTATAAGGATATTATTTTTAGTGAATTTTCAAATATGAATAAGATAAAGTTATAAATCATTTATCGCCCCCCTAAATGACACCAGCGCCCCCCAAATCTTTCTCGGTCTCTTACCGCCCCCCTCTAGGGTTCCAGCGCCCACAAGGGGGCGTTATCGCCCACTTTAGGAAAGACTGATCTAAAAGAAATCATCGAATTCTTTTCCATTCTGCTTGTTAACTAATTGCTATGCCCTCCTTGTACAAGTGAAATTGCTAGTTTCAGCGCACATTTCTTGGATAAAAGGATAACTTCGAGTATTGTTATGATCATAAATTTAACATGAGTTTACATTTGCCACGTGTTTGTGACTTTCATTATTCGTATTATATAATAGAGAAAACTAAAACCTATAATATAACTCCAGTTAGGTTTCAAAAATATACTTAAACATGTTTTGTGAATTAAGCATTCTATATGTGATCGTCTTTATAGGGACGGTGGTGACATCTATAAAATACTAAGTTAGAAACATTGGTTAGATTACATTCACCGAGACGGACAGCGATACGGTAGCTCAGTTGGTAGAGCGACGGGACGGTTTCCAAGTAGTCGCGGGTTCGAATCCCTGCCCGTACCGTATTCTATATTTATGTACATTTAAATACTTAAACTTAAGTATAATTAAATTTCGAGGGACTCTATACCGTTTTGTGCAATTAGTGTCTTAAATAACATTGACAAAACAACCTATTTACTAGTTTTTGTAACGGAAATTAAATATTTTTTAAGTTAATAGTGATTCATAATTAAATTTATGTGAAAGTCTATTATATTAACTCAAAGTACTGAATATATAGAAATCATAATAACCATACACGACAATATATTTTATCTGAAAATAGCGCTTCCAAATTTAAAAAAGAAATTTATTTTTTTACGAGGCAATGAACATAACTCCACACAAACCTTTGATAGCGTAGTACACTGGCGACTCTGGTATAAAATAGATCCCAATAACATGAACCACGTTTATTGCTAGCGGTATGTAACCCGTCATCGCGTATGACACAAATGGCCCAACGCTGTACGCCGCAAGTGTGCCAAATATGCCCACTATCGACGTTGAAGTCAAGAAAATACCTCGGATATTTGTTGAACTGAAAAAAAAAAAAATTTCATTGGAATTAATTGACGGTTGAATTTTAACATTGACATTGACATGATATCTGTGAACCGCCTTAACATTTTAACATTTTATGTTAACATTGTTGGGTGTGAAAATTAATTTTCTTCATAATTTCTCTTTTGCAATTTACTTTACAAACGAGTACGGCCGACAAATAAAAAATATTTCAAAAGGGAGCTAAAACATGCTAATCTTCATAACTATGCAGTTGCTTTTTGCAATTTGTTCGGGAAATTCTCATAGAAAATTTTACTTTATATTTTCAGCGCAAAACATTTTCAGAATACATCACTCGACTGAAGATTAAAATTCTCGCCAATTCCGTGCACGTCTTGAACCCTCGAATACATTCCGAAAATATATATCACTGAGCTTTTCTCCGTGTCATAACATCGAAATTAGACTTTCCTTTACAATTTTATTTTTAACAAACATCAAGGTAACGTTACAATTACGTACCACCCGCATCGGTTTATTTTTCATTCGATATTTATTTAAGGTTTATGATTTATATTTCAATTGTAATAAAATAAATTATTTTAAGTTTTTTTTTAATCAGTTACACTTTTTAATTAAGTTATTTACCGTTTTGACAGATTTAACACGATTGCTTAGTACAACATAAACATCTAATTTAGCATGTTTACTGCATTGCAGGTGCACAACAAAAAAAAATGCAATTATAATATAATAACAAAAAATAAATGATTATTTTTATATTTTACTCACGCAATTTCACCGACATATACGATGTTGCTAACTGTCACCATGCCCATCCCCAGACCGCTTATTATTCTAACCGCGTACACCATGGCAACATTTTTTGTTAAAACTATAAGAATTATAGCTGTCAGATTGAGAAGCCCCCCGAAAAACAGGCATGGTTTCCGCCCTATTATATTTGAAACATAGCTGGGAATGTATGGACCTGAAATTCAAACGCTTTGTATTGCTTGATTGCTCAGTTATTATTTCATGTTTATTAAATGCAGTTGTGTTTTGTATTGTATAAAGGGTGTTTTAAGTTTTTTAAAAAATACTCTTAACTTAAACATTTTCAGACATTAAAGTCACCTCTAAGTCGCTAATAGCTATTGATCAAACCATCAAAAAAAAAAACAATGATACAAATTAGAATAATTATCGATGCCTTACCATTTTTTTAAGATTACAAATATTACCATTTTTTTTTTCGTAATAATTATTCATCTAATAAGAATCAGTTTGTTTATTTGTTTGCAATTGTCTCGCTGTTACAACGTTTACAGATAAATAAAAAAGTATAATATAAAATAGCTTCACAATACGTTTAAAACACTACAGACAAAAAAAAAATATACCTCATATTTTCTTTTAGAAAAGCTCTTACTCATATTCCTTTTAAGGATTTTTTATAGTATATTATTAAAAAAAAATAGACATATCATAACAAATGTAACATGTACCTACGATCGCCCCGACATATAAAAGTGAACCGATCCATGATATTTCCAAACCAGTGATTATTTTCGGAAGAGGTGTTAGGTTTGGATCCTCGAGCTTCGGTATAATCGGGGCTGACCACCCAACACTGTAACCATCTATGAATTGGCCAATATTAACTGGAAATAAAAATACTAAAATAATCAAAAGCATTTACATAAATTTACTTATACTAACTGATAATTCGCAATTAATACAACTTTACAAAAAACGTCCTTCAATTATTTCATTCAAAGTAAATGTGTTTTAATATCAAGAAGTGCACTTTAAAAGTGGATTCCAAATATGAAAAGTAAGTCTAGTGCAAGGCTCCTGTTGGATAAGTCCATGAAGTAGAACAGCCAAATATATTCTTTAAACGTATTCAGCAACTTAAAAAAACAAATATTCGTTTTTACAATATTGATAAATTGAGTCAGTCACAATTGATAAGGGATATATTGGAATTTAAGTTAGGCGTAACTAAAGGAAAACAATATAATCATTATTTATACGACTATTCTAAATTCAAAATTCACATTTTGAATAAATAGGGGCAGTCTAATGACCATATCTTTAAATAAAGTTCAACTTTTTTTTTCTAAGTACGAACATTTAACCATTAGAATTTTGTTTTATTTATGAATGTCTTATTGAAATATATTGATTTTTTCCACATCTTAGTACCTACTCGAGAAATCCATATTTTAGTTCTGAAATCTGTGAATACTGAATCCATATCATAGTACGGGGGAAACACATCCAAGATATCCGAGTAGTGCTGATTCCCAAATCGTTAATTCTCTTGAGCAATTATGGAAATACCCAAATCCAGCTAACAAATATATCTTCCAGTTAACTAAATGATCTTATGTGACACCCAAAAATATAGTCTATCTTTTCTATCATAAGATCATATTAATTATTATTTACATCTCTTATGGCATTGCGTGGTTTTAGAATAGCATTACAAGTTTTAAAAAGCTTAATTTTTAACTAATTTACACACTGAGATAGAACTTTGGAGATGGTTACAAAAAAGTCAAGTGAAAAATTGTTAGTAAATGGGATTACAACAAATTAGTTTTTAAATTCAATATACCGAACATTAAACAATATTATTTCTATCCATTCATACAAAAACAAAAAACAGGCAATCTTGTATTTTAAATATTTTTTGGATGAAGTAATTGCTAAGTAAGTAATCTCTAAACAATAGTTATGCAAAAGGTTACTGTTTGTTTGATCATGCAAATTTTGAAAATTCAATTACTGAAAATGTTTAAGAGTAACCAGACAAATTTGGTTTAGGTGCCAATAACAATAAAAAACAAGATCAAGACTTAATATTACAAGAAGAATTTTAATGAAATTCGGTATAATAACATTATCTCTTAATGTTTTTTGGTTTGGCTCCGCTAATTTCTGGTACTACCCGTACTTTTAGGGTTCCATAAGGGTAAAATCGGAATCCTATTACTAAGACTTCGCTGTCCGTCTGTCCGTCTGTTTGTCTACAGGTTGTTTATCAGATCTCTCTACCCGTATTTATCTATCCGTTATTACAACAAATATTAAAAACGGAATAAAACGAATATTCAAAGAGGGATATTCTTTCACACAACGTGATAAAAATGTGACAAAAACGTGACTTTATTTTATTACTCCATATTAATAATGGCAACAGATAGACGCTTGAAAAACTCACAGAATATTTAGATATATATTTATTTTAAATACTAATAATTAAAATAAATTAAATATTCAATGAAGGTTCCTATAGAAAACAGTTGTTTTTATGCCGTTATTTATATATAACTAGTATTAGAAAATACGTTTTCTTGAATTATAGCAAAACGTTGGAAGTGTCTGTCTACAAAAATTAGAGATGTTATTTCTTAGGTTAAATTTGTAGTTCTGAAATAATGTTCCAACGTAGTGAGAGATGTAGGTAATGGTAGTCTATATTCCAAGATGGAATCTCAAGCAATAATAAGTCACTAAAAACATAATCGAGGTGGTAAAATAATTCGATATACATAAATAGTAGAAAAAAATACTCACCACAAGTCACAATTAATATTTGTGTACGTAGATATGAATGCATTGTATATCAATAAATCAATTATCCTCTATTATATAATAAATATATATATATTTTACAATTAAAATAATTAGTAATATCAAATACACATAAATTCAAAATTCAATGAAATATCTCATATTTCTCAAAATTCTTAGACTAATATAAAAAGACAATTAATTTTATTATAACAAAATCAATTAACCACAAAAGTATAAAATATTAACTATTAATTCAAAATATTTAAATGATTATATCTTATACTGCTATATCACGAGCGTCAAGGTACAAAACATTTAATAATCGCAGACATTTTTTTTTTTAATATCTATGCGAAGATTATTGTGAAATTCAAATATTATTTAAGAAATAATAATTATTACTGAGAAATTGTTGTTTGACTTTAATTTATGTCACATTTATAACTCCTAATTCCACGCTAAATGTAACCTAACCCCACGTTAAATAATGAAATTAAAATGTATCATGAATTGCTACGCTTCGCCTACGCTAACAACTGAATATTTTTTCAATGAAATTTGGCCCGATATATACAAAGTCAAAACAGGTTTTGATAAGATTCGTACACATTAAATTTATTAATTATTATCAGTTTTTATGCAAACCTTACAGAGAAGGCTATTTCGATAAAATAATCCATAAAAGTATTTCGTGTTTTAAAATATGTAAAATGATAAAGTACTACCAACTGCGACTTCTGTAAAACTGATTGCGAAAAACTAACTATACCTATATTCTTTATTTATTCAAATGAGCAGATCACGGCTGACATATTTATGGTCTTCAAAGAAATTTTAGTTCGTGAAATAAATTTTAACACTGAAATAAAAAAAATAAATAATCGAATTTAATAACAAAATAAATCATTTATGCACTTATATTTCAAACGTATAAAAACTAATTATTACTTGACATGTTCTATGAAATAAAAAACTAACTAAGCATCGGGATTTTAACAGATAAATTAAATAAAATATATACTGCTAATTTGGGGACTAGTTTATTGATAATCAAATTAATTATTACAAAGTGATATGTTCAAACCGGTGGGTCTAGTTTGCTGACATTTATAACTAGAATAACTCCTTGGTTATACACACTTAGATATTAATTTAATCCAATTAATTAATAGGTTGATAATTATGCGTTCTTTTCACTGAACTGTCAAGAGCTGAAGCAACATTAATCCAACGATTATAACTGGACAACATTTATAACTGGAATAACTCCTTGGTTATACACACTTAGATATTAATTTAATCCAATTAATTAATAGGTTGATAATTATGCGTTCTTTTCACTGAACTGTCAAGAGCTGAAGCAACGTTAATCCCACGATTATAACTGGACAACATTTATAACTGGAATAACTGCTTGGTTATACACACTTAGATATTAATTTAATCCAATTAATTAATAGGTTGATAATTATGCGTTCTTTTCACTGAACTGTCAAGAGCTGAAGCAACATTAATCCAACTATGATATATGCGATTCCAAAGAAGTAAAAGATAAAAATGACATAACCTATATCTAGACATATATACGAAAAGATGTTCGTCTTATTCCTATTTATTAAGTAAAACATACACTAATCAAAACCGATACGAATGAACATTATTCATATTATCACATTATTAATCACAACTATTTGAGTTCCTAATTAATTACGTTTTCGATGCGAGAGAGACAAAAATAGGTTATATTTGTCTCTTTCACATATACGCATCTCAAGGTTATTTCTTCTTACATTTATATGATTATAATCATTACTATTATATGTTAGAGCTAAGGATTAACATGCATTAAGAATCATTGTCTTGGCTTCAGTCCTAATCTTTAGCGGCCCTTAATATATTTTATCATGAAAAAATATCACTCTATGACTAAGCCTACCAGATTTCATGGAATTTACACAGATTTACTGAAAACATAATTAGATTTTTCAGGTTGCGTTTATTTTCATATAAAAAACATAACAAATAGATGTATTATTCTTTGTAGACAGCTAAAAGATCGTTCTAACTCTAGGAAATGGGAAATGACTTACTGGTATTTTATAACCTCTGAAAAACGGAGTTGGGACGCAAATATAGAGATAGTTAAATAACGTTTCTTGAGGACCTTTTATATAGGATTTCCTGACCAGCTAGCTCCTAAAAAGCAGCAGTCATTTATTTATTTATTCTTTATTGTTCCAACAAAAACTGTTAGAATTGGTGGACTTAGTGCTAAATAGAATTCTCTAACAGTCAACCTTGGTAATGTACAGAGATTTAAAAGGCGGTAGAATATAAAATATTACAGAAAATAATAGAAATTAAAAAAAAAGGATATACACACATACATACACGTACACGTACACATAGATAAATTAGCTACATTCAGGCTAAGAAAATAACAAAATACTTTTTAATTTATTTATTAGCTTAACATTTCTTGTATTTTATTAATTTCTTTTACATTTTCAGTATTCGGTACCATTGCCAAGGCCATAGTTGACGAAATGATTTCGGCCAATGTTCGGTCCAACGAATCTGCTAAAGCAATTGGATTTAATTACTTGAATTTTTGGCTTCAGCCTTACTAGGCTAGCTTCATCGTGATGAAAGTATAGAGTGGTGACGTTACTTCCTGGATGGATCATTTATTCTTGCTTGATTTTAGGATTTATTTTTTTTTAATACATTTATAAATATATATAATCATCATGACACTAGATTTATTTCTGATTTGCATAAAACATTCTACAAAAATATCAAAATTTTAATATACCACGATAATAATAAAAATGGTCTTTGTACAACACTCAAAGAACTATTATAGTTTGGAAAATGAAAAACAGCAAATTTGCAGACAATAGTTCACAAAAGATAAAACTTGCACAATTATACTGTATATTTCTATATAAAAAGCATTTATTTTGTTGGTACAATTTAAAAAGTATCCACAGTTAATTACTATTCTCTGATTTAGAAAGATAAAAAAAATAAAGCTTTTATCTTGTAATTATTTTTTACCAATAAAGGAATTATTATTATTATTATTTATGGAATTTATGGAACACCCAACATTAATATACTGGATTACTTAGATTCTTATCAACATAGGAAAATCATACTTGTCAGCTTTATAACAAAAGAAGTAGATCATTAATGCTTCCAATGGCAGCCGTTTTTCTTAAAGGTATATTTATTCTATCCAAGAAAAAGTGAAGAACCAGGATGGAATGGAAACAAAGAAACAATTGAAAAAAAATTGGGTTAATGTTTTAATTTCATTAAACATACTATAACACATAAAGCAAACTTCTTTATAGTGAGTCTAAATTTAGGTACTACGTATTATGAACTATGTCTCTCGCAAACTTTACAAAATTCAATATAGCTATTTCAGCGTGATTGAATTAAAACTATCAAACTTTGGCATTAATAATAAATGTTACAAGAACTTTCACATTCTGATATTGTTAGATAAAAGTGATCAAATCGAGGAGCATTTTGGAGATTAAAAATTTTATTTTTACAGGGTTAGGACCCTTCTTTCTTCACTATACAATTATAACCATGACTTATCAAGCCTTCTATACACGTCATTGAAGGCAGTTACAGAATCTTTTCCCTGATCTTTGCACAAAAGATGAACTGATGAACTTGATACTTATCTAGTGACACCAATTATAATTGTATTATCATAAAAAAAATATTAATCAAATCAGAGAGTTCCTCGAAGAAAACATATACACAAATACGCTGTCTCTACGGCCAAGTGCCAAAGGATCCACTAATCACAGAGTAAATAGAAGATGAAGGGTTAAGCGAATCCAGAGATGAGAGCCGTATGTGGCCAGATCTGCTTTTCCTACACAGAAAGCATCTCAAAGTGAAATAATTATATCTAGAACTCTCAATTATCTCAGTGACATAACAAAAGCACGACTCTATCGTAGTTATTAAGTTAGTTAATTAAGTATCATTTAAATAGACGGAACATTTTTGTTTAAATAGCCTACTTATGAAAACAAGAGCTATTTGTATTAGGGAAGTGCTAATTTTGTTATCCTTGCACGTCGCAACAGTAAAAAGTATCAGCTTGATTAAAAGAACTCTTAAAAATCCTTTTTGGAGCTCATTTTATTCTTTTTAAATGATAAATGTTTACAGAATCGAGAGCCATGACAACTCTTTGCATTTTGCATTTGAATTTTGGTTTTATTAATTAAAAAAAATATGGTCTCTGGAAAAATGAATATGAATGACTAAATCTCCTTGTTTCTGAATGAAAACTGAACGGAACGCATCCATTACAAAAAAAGAAAAAAGTAAATACGCGCCATTGTTTAATAAACTGTTCTTATTCATAGCTTGCATTTTACTTGTTTCCTCATAGATATGATACAAAGCAGATTGTGCACCTCGGGACTAAAGCTACTTTAAGCTCAAGTGATGTACTTTGAATCCCTCGCTCGCTCAGGATTCTACATTAGAATCCCTCGCTACGCTCGGGATTCAACACTGGAATCCTTCGCTTCGCTCTGGATTAAAAAACACTCTCCCTTTAAAGTAGTGCTTTAGTCCCACGGTACAAAATCTAGTATTTCTGCCCGCCGGGCGGAAAGTGACAACTTTCGTCCCGCTGCGCAAAAAACGAAGTTGCCGCTTTCCGCCTTCGTCGGACAGAAAAATAGCATACACACCTCGGGAAGTAAAATAAGAAAGCCTCAGATCACATGTTATTTGACCTCGGTTCCATCTCGGTCGACAATTACATGTGATCTGAGACATTTCTTATTTTTCCTCCCTAGGTATGTAATATACTATTTATGTCTGATCGTGTATAATTAATCGAATGCAAAATTAATTATTTACGTCGCCAGTTAAATATCACTAAAGTAGCAATTTATAAAAAGTGCACGTACACCTTTGTACTTCTCTCTATATACTTGACTGTTTGTACACCTCGATTAGGTGTAGGCAAACATACAATGGTTTGGACAACATTACTAAAATAAATATCCAATATGTAAGTAAAAAAAAATATTAATGTAACTTATTACCTTCAATGGCGGTAACGATTAATATAAATTGATTATGCATTGAACAATTTAAAAGTTCATATTTAGTTGTTGATTACTAATTCAGGGATTAAAATGGCTATTAATTTAGGCAGTACAGTACGATACTGTTATCAAATATTTATCATTATCTTTTTTGTATCTTTTTTTCATATATCTTTCTTTCATCATATCATTCTTCATCATATCTTTTTTTCACTATATTTATCATTAATTATATCAGATTATCATTTAAGATTTGATAATTGTAAATTTTCTAATGTAAATTATCATTTGTATAATAATAGTCATTAATAATCACGCAAATTTGTACATTCCAATGTTGTTATTCTTAGGTAGTGTATGTGCTAAGATACAAAAAGGTCTTACTATTTTTTACCCTTCCTTATCTTCAAAGGCTTTCGGCTTGCTTATATACTTTAAAGTCGAAATTAATGAGATGACTTTTCTTTTAGGAAGAAGAAGGAAATATCTTTGCGTATATCATGGAACTGTAATAACGAAGTGTATTTTAAGATATACTTCTAAGATTGAAACTGAACGGATTTCGTCTGTCTGTATCTATGCGTATATCTCTGAATGGAATTATAATAACAAAGTGTATAGTACTATATAGCTCTAAGGTTAAAGCTGTACTTTGTTAGGATTTTACTAATATTTATAACGGATACGAAGTACACCTAGAATTAGAACAATTAACTGATCACACAAAGAATTATCCCGTACAGGAGTAAACTCAGGTAACCACAGGAGTAAAGATTTGCAAGCAGCCAGAACACTAACTAACACTAGACCAATAGAAGAACCATTTGAAAAGGATTTGTTATATCTGACATCAACGAATGGAAGTTGAAAAATGAGTGAAACTAAATCCGTTATTAAAATGCGTAGCAAAACAGTACAAAAAAGAAAGATTATTTTTATAATCGTTAAAATTTTATGTTACGTTCCCCTTTTTAATAGGCTTTGGTTGTCCACTCTTTTCTTTAATCGCAACTCAAATTATAAACCACATTACCCTTATCGTATAAATGCATATATATTTTAGGTTTTATTTTTATTATTATAGCCCAGTGGCGAAACGACTTTAACTCGCGCCAGGGGCACAATACCTTTTTAACACCCAACCAACCATATTTATTATCTCTAAGGATATACATATAATCTATAATAATATGATAATAATACATTAAATATATATATATATTCCTTATATATATATACAATATCAGGACAAGTTAGATATCAGGAAGGGATATATATAAATTTAAAATGACTGTAAAATACTGAATGAGGACTTAGGCTGTACGATTCGATATTGTTACTTTCGTTATTTGCTTTGGTAAATTAATGAAGCAAATTTATAAATACTATTATAAAAGTAGATCATTTAATTTTTTTTCATAAGTAAAATGCTAGGTCGTTTAAAAGTTCTATTCTATGAAAATCTATACGAAATAAAGTAGCCAATATTTTTTTTTTATTTTTTTGAAGTGAAACTTCTTTATCGGGATTGGAATAAAATTTTGTGTACATTTTTTCGTTACGCGTGACATTTTTCCGTTACGATCCAGCTTTTTTCGTATAGCTTCATCTCTTTTACACCATGTTGCTATGGAAATACTAAATAATCAAAATGACAAGTATGTGGATTACAAAACACAATTTACATTAACCAAAAATAAAATTATCGGATTAGAGTTTTATAATTAAATAATGAATTGTAATTACATACTGGACAATACGATTTTATGGACTTGCTATTGAAACTAATAAATAAATTCAAGATTATAACATGAAGAACAAATTATGAAATATAATTTATAATATTTTTAAAATACATTGATTGTCTGAAATAGAAGAAGTAAGAATGAAAATAAATACGAGTTTTGGCTGAGAAATGGAGCATTGGGGTCCTGTAGGGCTATTCCGTATCTTTTTTGACAGTTAAAATGAAAAGCACTATCAGTAAGTGCGGACATAATGGTTGTCAAACAACTAATTTCCTATAGTAACAAACGATGTAACTATAGTAACAAACTGCCATGACGTCACAGCTGATGGTCATTAGAAAAGTCAAAAGTTAGCGAATAGCCCTGCTGATCTTTACAAAGTCTGTTTTGCTATACCTAGACCGAACAACAACTCGAAACAGCAGGAACAATGATGAAGAATAATTTTATTTGTGATATAGTGACGATCCAACATGTTACGAAGCCTAAAGTTATTATTTTTAAAGTGGATTGTGTACATTTGTCTGTTTTTATGGTACTTATGTGTTTCTTCTATGAGAATATTATACGTCAGAAACAGTCGATTAACTTCTTACGTTTTATTATTTTAATATTAATGAAAATTATGACGTTTTTCTGTTACGCGCCATCTTTATTTCTAAGAAAATGTGAATTATATTTACATGTCATAAAGAATTTTCACTTCTTACATGTGTACACTAATACACACACACATATTTTTTTTTATTTTATCATGTCAATATTAACCTTGTTTATAAATCTTTCTTTATAAGTCTTGTAAAAATCCAAATTTGAAATAAGGGTCACTTAATCGTGTAAATCTTGTATATATTTTTTTTGGAGACGATCAAGAACGCATTTCATAACGTGAAAAATTTCAGCTTTTACGAAAAGACCAACATATCGTAACTAATCCTCCTGGTATTTTCCGGAGTCTTCTTACACGTATAGTTATTGTAGCATTGTCAATATCCCATTTTTCACAAAGAAGCATAGCTATTTCTTTTGTCTCTTCACAGAGCTTATTTCAAATTTTGGCTAGTTCAGTGGCTAATGATTCAAGAACATGGGATGCTTCTCTAAAATTCATTCTAGGATCTTGATATCTGTATTGCACACGATCAATCCTCGTTATGATTTTATACTAAAAATGAGCTAAAGTTATGAAACTAAAAGTAGTGTATTAGCAGTAGAATTGTAGATTAACTTCTTCTGTTAGTTATAGGGGTAGTGTCTTCTGTTAATTTTTCTAAGAGTACTAATCTAATTTCTGATATATTCTTTAACCCATTGACAAAAACGCTAACCGCTTCAATTCTCTGCTCCATCGTGGTTCAGATTCACGATTGACAGTTATTGTTAGAGCATTCTTTAATAATGAATAACCCGTAATGCTGAATGCGAAATTAAAAGATGATTGGAACTTATTTAGTTGCAGTAACTTCTACTAAATTCAATGAATGTTTGAAGTATTTTTTCCATTATTTTATGTTGAACGCCAGAAATTTGACCTGCCATCCCGGCAGCTCTATCGTAACATTCTGACCTGCGGTGTTAATCAAATTTCAACCAGAATTTAATGATTCTAAAATGTACTTCGATCGAGGCTGCATCTTTGGCATGTATTTTTGGAATGGAAACGTTTTTACTGATAAAATCAATGTCTACATACCTTAGGTATAGAACTGGGAATATTTGTTCTTGGTGAGAGTTATTAGGAATTCACTGTCCATAATATTTATTTCGAACTGACGATGAATGAATTCATTTTGAATCTGTTGCTACAAAAATGAGACAGTATTTGGAGTTTCAGTGGCATTTTTAAGATAATTTGCTAGTAGCGGATCAAACTCAGCTAGAATACTAAGTAAAGATAATAGGTTTCTTATATTTATACCATCTTGTAGTGATTCCCGTTCCGACGAGAGAGCAATTCCGGTTCTTCTGGTTAATCCTCATTCTATTTCTTTGATTTGGAGTTCTTTAATTGAATCATACTTAACTTTCCCAGTAAAGACAAAATTCTGTATGAGTCTAAGAATTACCTTTATTAAAATATAGACGATCAATTGTTATTTACTGGATAATATTTACCGAAACTGTACATATAAGTACATTAGAGTTATCTATTTGAAACGACAAGAATACATTGTTTTTATAGAAATTAAATTAAACAGTTTTCTGAAAGAAAGAATTTTTGTACGTTGTACACTACAAATATTTAATAATAGTAATCGAGCAGAAGAAAAACAGCGAATATACTATAATCACAATTATTAAGCAATGTGTTACAATAAAAGTAACACTAATTACTTTACTGAACTTTATCAAAACCAATAAAAAAAATTAGCTAGGAGAGCTAACTGTACAGCTTTCACAAAATGCCGTGTCAACCCCATCCACAATCCAGATTATAGACTCTGTTGCAGTGTTAGTCAATGGACATGTCACGTGATTCATGCCGTTTAGGGTCCGCACTAATAACAGTTTGATTTAGACTATTGCTGTTAGTTTTTTTTTTTTTATGAACTAACTTTTGTTCTATTAAACTAACTGGCACTAAATTTAAAATATATTTTCTAGAAATCAATTATAATAAAAATAACCCGTACAGCAATTTTTTGATTTGTCTACAATTTGGCACCTTTTAATGATTAACGTCCGGGGTTTAATCTACTCTAATCTACTCATCTCCTATTTTTTTTTTTATATGATCTAGGGCAATGCTTGACTACATTCCACCTGATGGTAAGTGGAATGTAGTCTTAGATGGTAAGGCACATTGCCCTAGCAACCTATTCACTCTTCTCTTGAAGACACCCACATTATATTTGGCCGGAAATATCGACGCAGGCAAATTGTTCCAGTCCTTCGCTGTACGCACCAAAAATGAGGAAGCAAAGCGCTTCGTTTGGACAGGTGGAATGTCCACAACAAAAGGATGGATACCTGCCGTGCGTCGGGACGTCCGGTGATGGAAGGGGGACGGGGGAATTAAGTCGTGTAATTCCTGCGCACACTCATCAAAATGTATCCTATAGAATACTGAGAGGCTAGCAATTTTACGCCTGTGTTCAAGATGAGACTTTGCGACACCAGCAAAGATGTGACCACAGTACTCTACACACGACCAGATCTGTGCTTTATATAGAAAAAGAAGCTGTCCCGGTGTAAAGTACTGCCGAACCTTCGCAAGAACGGCAAGCTTTGCTGCTGCTGCTCTTGCTCTGGACTCAATGAACCGACCAAAGTTGAGGTTCGATCTCTAAACTTAACAACTGAAGCCGGTCACTGTATTCCAAGGATACATTCTGGAAAGTACTTGACTGACTGTACTTGATCTCCACTAGCCCGAGTACTCGGCAGATATCTTTCTACAACTGTGCTGTCGTCTGCATACCCATAGATACCGGGCTTCAACAGATCATTAATGTGCAGCAGAAAAAGAGTTGCAGAAAGAACGGACCCCTGAGGCACCCTGGCATTTATTGTCAAGGGTTCCGAGGAACAACTACTCGGAGAGATCTCTGGCTCAAAAAGTTCGTTACCCAGCCGATCAGACCAGGAGATATACCGTACGCTGAAAGCTTGCTTACAAGGCTCGCATGCCAGACCCTGTCAAATGCCCTCGAGACGTCCAGAGAGACGGCGACCGCTTCTCCGTTCTTCTCGATGGCCTCGCCTAAAAAGTGTGTAGCATACACTAGAAGGTCCCCTAGACCTATTACGGCGAAATCCGCACTGTCGGTCACTGAGGAGATCGTTACCTTCTAGGTATGCTAGTAGGCGCGAGTTCAATACCCGCTCCATAATCTTGCAGAGTATGGAGGTGATTGAAATCGGTCTGTAATTGGCAGGGTCGGCACGGCTGCCTTTTTTGGGCACGGGTTGCACATTAGCAAGCTTCCAGGATTTCGGCACTATTCCAGTCATGAAAGAAAGACGATACAGACAGTACAGTACAGGACACAACTCAGCTGCGCATGTCTTGAGCAGAATGGCTGGTATACCATCAGGACCACTGGTTTTATTCACATCTAAACGACACAATGTTCTCAAAACCTCTTTGTTAGTGATGCGGATTTCAGGCATCGAAATACCGCAGTGAGATGTGCTGGAGAAGCATTGCCAGTGTCTAGATGCGAATTCTCAGCAAACAGAGAAGCAAATACATTCGCTTTCTCTGTTGCTGTGTGGGCCAGGGATCCATCCGGCTTCAGCAGAGCAGGCAGTAAGGGTTGGCAGAAATTCGACTCGATCGCTTTCGCAAGAGACCAGAAAGCTCGACTACCAGTTGGTCTGACAGAGAGCTTTTCGCCATTCTTAGCGATTCAATCGAGACGAGTCTTCCGCCATTCCTTTTTGTAGGACTTGGCAGCTTGGTTAAAGGCTCTCTTCTTCGAACTTACATCCGGAGTTTTGCGGGTTCGAGCATCAGCCCAAATAAGATATGCTGAATGTTTTCGGTCTTGCGCATGACCACATTCGGCATTAAACCATATGCGAGCTTTGCCACCGATGGTTACGACAGCAAAAGGAATAAAATACTCCATTGCCTGATGCACCACATCGGTTATAGCATCCGCGCAACTCGACGGATCCAAAGAAGAGAAGCACACCTGCCGCCAAGGATAAGACGCAAAAAAGTGTCGCATCTCATCCCAATCTGCTGACTCGTATTTCCATACTCGACTAACACCATGAGGTTCGAAAGCTGGTGGGAAATATGTAAACACAGATTTCACCAGACAGTGATCGGAGGTTCCCAAGGGGGATGTGACTTCTACACGATACCTGTCCGGATCAGTTGTCAGCAGAAGGTCCAGGCAATTGACTGTATGGCCTACCACATCTGGTACCCTTGTCGCTTGCTTCACCAGTTGAAAGAGGTCCAACGACAACGCAAAGTTCCGCGCTTCTCTTCCAGCATGGTCGGTCTTCTAGTACGGGAACAGCCAGTCCTGATGACAGGCATCAAAGTCCCCCAGAAAGACGAGCTGCGCCGAAGGGTACTGATACAGAGCCATATCTGAGCCATATCAGCCTCACTGAGATACTCAAATAAACGAGTTGTCTCCTGGTCACCGCTGTGCGAACGGTAGACACAGGAATACAGGATTTTTTCGTTTCCTGTGTCCACTAAAACCCATAAGGAAGAAAACGTGGGTTCTTCAAGGTGATGGAGACTCTGAATACAGAGGTCGTTCCGCGCGTACACACTGACTCCGACCCGTGAGCGGAAGTTGTGCTCTAACGAGTAACCGGGATAATCTAAGTATGTAGCGCTCAAAGGACATTGAATCTGCGTCTCCGTCAAAAAGAGCAAGTGCGGCTGCTCTGTCTCCAGGTGGTGGTGGACAGCTAAAAGATTTGAGTGCAAACCCCTTATATTAGTAAGTTGCACTTTATATGAGGAGGAGTGCAACCGCTGTGTCGACTTGATCCTTTTTTATAACTTTTTCATAATAAAAAAAAAAAAGTGAATAGGGATGGGAGATGGCAGTTGAACGAGGCGGTACGTATCGAACCCGACGTCGAAGTTGGTTAAGTTATGCCACTGGCAGGCTAGCCTGGAGACTGCGGGGACGCCCGAACCCCCCAGGGATCGCCATCGGGCCTCCTCATCTGGTCGCCAACCAGCACGATGGAACCACCCTGGCATTTTTCGCAGCTGGCGGGGCAGCCTTTCGTGGGTGGCTAACCCACTAATTGGGCCCCCAACTATCTGCGGGCGGCCAGCGGAAAGCCGTCGCTTCGGATCCCGCTACCCTCCTCGACTAGACACCCGACAAAACAAACACCAACTCAACGTCAACCGGTTCGCCAACATAACGCAGCTGTTCAGACCCATTTCCCATATACGGCTTCATCGAGCAACGTGCCGGAACACGACTAGGTCGCTTTGCGGCACGACTTTGCCCGATGGGTGGTAACTTTGCCGGCGACCCGATGTTATGGTCTACCACCAAGAATGGTCTACCACCAAGTTTCCTATAACCCAAACCAATTACGAAAAACCAAGACTAAAAAAACAATCTATAACAACCAACCAATCTGAACAAATAAATTTATAACACCTTAAAATCCGTCAAGTAGTTTCGTTGTATTGTATTTATAGCTATAACAATTTTGGAATTTGTCCTTAACACTGCATACATTGTATAGACCAGAAGATATATTATAAAAAAGTGTACTTTGGCGGGGACAATGACTTTAACACATCAAATTTAAGTAAAATATAGTAGATTTTGCGCAATACGATCACGCAAATAACGAAACAAACAGATAAACAAAATTGAAAAACGTTCTTTTGCTTTAATCTAGTCCTCAAAAATATTTAGGTGACATTTTCTATATTCAAGTAGAACATAAAAATTTGCTACAAATACAATTTACAGTATACTATGAGATATACGCATAGCCCCACAGCAGAGAGCGTGAAGGTGCTATGACAATCTACAATTGGTGTTTTTTTAAAGTTTAATTAGTCCTCTGCTCCATATTCCACTTTCAGGAGAGCAAATTCAAGGTCAAAATCGAATTCATTAATCATTTTGAGGGATTTATATAGATACATACTAAAACTTGATATATGTATAAGTCTGCGATGATTATATTATGTCATTTTATTGATAGCAAGAGAATATATTATATGTTTATAGAACATAGTCGTATTAAGATACTTAAGTTTCATGATAAATATTATCTTCTTCCGGGGTTTCCTGGACAATAGCATGGTTTGGGGCACATAGACCTTGGGCCTTTTTGAGGACACCCCTTCTGGGTGCTAGAACCACTTTTATCTTGAACCGCTTGCTTCATTTTCACCATTAGATTATTGATTTGATTTGTCAACTGAGCCACGGTGTTACACATTTGTTCAAGAGTTCCCATAGATGATAATGGAGGGCTACTATTTTCGAAATCACCAGGAATGTCGTTCGATGACGCACAACCAGATGGACAGGCATTGAAAACCAGACATTTATCTGAAGCTCCCGTCGAGAAAGGGTTTTTGTGGTCGGGAGGCTCACATGGAGCTATGGGTGGTGGTTGAGGAAGGTCTGCCACGTGAGGATGGCTGTACGTCTTACAACTCTTACCACACTTATCTAAAGCGCATCCTGTTGCCGCCTGCACGTGCTCTTTGTTCGGATTTCCTTTGTTTATTGGACACTCCATATTACCACATTTCGGTGGCCTATTTGCGGGGCACTTTATATTGTTACAACTAAATGGCTCATCTGTCCGACATTCTTTGGGAAGGGTCGTTTTACAATCTGGACACGGGCATGTTACATTGATAATACCGGCCCTTATATCCTTTACCTTGCCCGGGGTGTAATTCAAGCAATCATAATGCACCCAGGTCTGGCAGGCACCCTGGCATTGAATACCCGTCTTCGGTGAAACCGGGCCTAAGCATATTTTGCACGGATTTTTGGGCTTATAGCATTTTGGCATTGTGACGATGTTTGGATTATTTTAATAAACTGTTGTTCATGGCTTAAGGTTTTTGATATTTTAAGTTAAATTCATATTGACATCATAGATTTTTAAAGACTATAGCATGACAGACGTGTCAGAATTCTATTACATTCTTCCATTGACATAATATTTTTTCTTTCTGTTTCACATTATCTTCAAAACATGCCAATTTTACGTGCAGATTCTATGCATTTTCTCACTCATGTTATTTTTACTAAAGTATATTGATTTGATTGGTCACAAGATTAGCTAAATAATTTTTAAATTATAATATAACAATATCACTGGAACAATTTCACAAATTGATGTAACAGAGCGGTTACGAAGCAGAATGTCTTAATTGAATCTTGTTTGAAAAGTACATTGTTATATTTTTTAAAAACTCGCAAGGGAATCAAAATGTACGATCTGCCCGTAAACTCAGAATATTGAAATTTGATACCAACGAACGTATATAGCACAGATAAAGGGAAAATTAATTTTAGTTGTATTATATAATTAATACACTATAAAAATATAAAAAATATGTACCTATACCTATTCCTATAAAAGAAAAGTATGTATGTATGTTCCGGATAGACTCTGAAACGGTTTAGCCGATTTTAACCAAATTTTCAGAGGATCTTTAGATTGACCCAGCGGGTAATCCTGTAAAGTTTGGTGACGATCGGACCATTTTTATTGAACTGTCAGTGAAAGATTTTTTTTTACTACTGATATTGTTTTTTACATCAAACTATTTAAGGTCAGTAATAACGTCATGACACTATCCATGTACAAGCTAGAGAAACGGGAAGAAGAAAATGAAATTTAGGTTAAATCATAATTATTATCGCGGTGGTTAATTCTAAATAAAGTAATTCTTACATTTAATATATCTTTCATTCTGTATTTTGAGTTAATACATCTTTAAATTAAAAAATTAAAATCCTGGCCAAGCGGGCTGGATATGCTAGTAAATAAATAATATATATATAATAAAATTATTTTTAAACATTTTGAAACTACTGCATGGATATGAATGACATGTTGTAAAGTTATTGGTCTTCGAAATCCATATATAGAATTAAAAAAATATAGAAATATCGACGATTTAACCTGTGGCAAACCAATTAGTAGCACGAAATAAAAGGTTCGCAGAGAGATCTCTGGTAATCTTTCCTTTCGTGAAAGTTTTGAATTCTGACTTCACCGATTACAATTTTTATTCAATTTTTATTTAAAACTAGCTGTGCCTGCGACTTCGTGCGCGTAGCTTTCGATTTCGTACGGATATAACGTACCCTTTGTACATAAATGTCTGTCAAAACCATAAACCTTCAAAGTTTCATCGAACTGAAGTAGTTTTGGCATACCTATAGGAGTACTTCTAGTTTATTTATGTATATTTTTTTATGTTTAATCGTTGGTAAGTAGCAATGACACGAAAAGAAGAGATTATTAACTTCTTTATTTGTTACCAGATTGTACCAAAAAAACAAATGTTAAGTGAAGCCCATTACAATATATTCCCACTGTATCGTGCACAAGCATACAGACATACAGACGAACAGACAAAATGAAAAACCATTGTTTTGGATTCTCTTGTTTATATAAAGTCCTAACCCATTATGAATTATTGAAAATATTTTCTATGTACAGACAGCGATCAGTTACAGTTTTTTGTATTGTATATAGATACACTTCTTGAACACTTTAAATATATATATATATATATATATATCTTTTGATAGAGTGAAAAGTGTGCAATAAAAGTGAAAAACTAAATGTTATTACTCAATAATACTCAATTTTAATTTATAAAAGTTATTTCAATTGACTATATGTTATTTACGTATTGCATGCACAGCTAAAAGACAAACAGATGAACAGATTTTTTTAAAGGTTGAAAATGGATTCTGTTAGTTATCCCTTCACATCCTGGCTATTATATATTTTGTAATATTTTCAATGTACAGAGACTACTCCTCTATATATTTATTACAAGTATAGAAGAAGATTTGCTTGATACCTATTACGGGATTCATATAAATTGACATAACGTTTTTATTTTTTAACCGGTTTAAATATAATAAACATAAAATGTTAAGTGAAGACTGTTGCAATATATTCCTGAAAACTGCATCCAAATTGGTTCAGCCGTTTCTGAGATTAGCGTGTACAAACATACAGACATACAGACATACAGACAATCAGATAAAATGTAACACCATTGTTTTGGGTTCTCTTGCTCTTATAAAGGCACCTAATCCTTTTTAGGGTTCCGTACCCAAAGGGTAAAAAACGGAACCCTATTACTAAGACTCCGATGTCCGTCCGTCCGTCCGTCCGTCCGTCCGTCCGTCCGTCCGTCCGTCCGTCTGTCTGTCACGAGGCTGTATCTCATGAACCGTTATAGCTAGAGAGTTGAAATTTTCACAGATGATGTATTTCTGTTGCCGCTATAACAACAAATAAACTAAATAAAAACTAGAATAATATAATTATTTAAGGGGGCTCCCATACAACAAACGTGATTTTTTTTTGTTTGTCTATATGTCATGAACTTTTATAGCTAGATAGTTGAAATCTTCACAGATGATGTATTTCTGCTGCCGCACGTCTTATCCGTCCGTCGTCTTAGACGAGCCGCTATCATAATAGTACGGAACCCTTCGTGCGCGAGTCCGACTCGCACTTGGCCGGTTTTTTTTTGTAAATATTTTGCATGTACAGAAATCGGTAAGTGACAACTTTATCATATGTATAGATTTAAATGTTTTTCATGACTAGACATAATTATAGACGAAATTCCAACAATGGTTTTTGTTACAGATTACATATTATAGTCTATTTATATCGTTTATTATTAATTTTAAAAGGAAATCACAATAATATATATGTTATACAATTATAATACAATAAAAGAGATATATGTTGCTTAATTAAATTTGTAGTTGTGATAGCTTTAGATACTTTGCATCCCGTATTTATTTTAAATATCTTCAAAACCCAACCATTGGTTTGGGGTAGCATAAAGCTCCTAGACAGATTTTATGAAATGTGGTGTGTTATTGGCTTATTATCTAGGTAAGAAAAATATTGTACAACAATAAATTAAGAGGAAAGTCAAACATACCAACGTTATTTATTGTTTATTTATCTTTACATTGGATATGAGATAATAGCCAACAGGGAATTAATAGAGAGAATAGGTGTAGTTGCAATGTTGGATCGAGAGGCAGATCATGTTTATTTATATCATGTTCGATAACCTGCCTGCATTTTGCACATTAGATTTCTCAACTGATTAGATAGCTGTCCTACTGTATTGCAGAGACTCTCAATAGCGGAAAACAACATTTTCGGATCTTCGCCAGCGGATGGCAGCTTAGAATCTGAAGCAACCGTTCGCATTTTGTCAAATTGTGTTGCTGAAACAAAATTATTGATATATTATTTTCTTCAATAATCATCAACAATTAACAAGTCCTTATATTAATCACTAAGAATAACTAGATACAGGAAGATGTTTTGTGATGATAGAAAACATTAATACAATAATCTTGCTTTTAGTTATGACAAAATGTTTACAATTCTTACCAGAAGAACTAGATTCATTCGATATATCGGAGCATGATTGTGATTGTTTTGGCGAAAATGAATTCTTCGCGTGCTTTACTTTTTGATAAGATGGGCAATTCGGTGGACATGGAGATGAATCATCTCTAGAAGGGTAGGAAGGTGAAGGTGGACAAGGTGGCAATTGTGGTTTAGAAGAAGATGGTGGCGGTGGGCACGGTGATTTGGGAGCTGGGCGTGGTGATTTGGGTTTAGGGCACGGTGATTTGGGAGCTGGGCACGGTGATTTGGGAGCTGGGCACGGTGATTTGGGAGCTGGGCATGGTGATTTGGGTGGTGGGCATGGTGATCTGTGGCTTTCGTACTGTGAAGGAGGATATGTTGGTATAGGTTTTTCGTTGCTAGGACAATCAACGGATTGGCAAACTGGTAATTTATTAGCTGGACATTGTGTGTTCGTGCATGTAAATGGTGGATCTGTCAAAACTTCCTTGGGTCCTGCTGTATTACAGTCGGGGCAAGGACACGTGATTTTTATGACACCAGCCTTGATGTCTTTAATTTTGCCCGGTGTGTAGTTAAGACACTTAAAATGCGCCCATTTTTGACATGCACCTTGGCATTGTAGACCATTTTTCTTAGACACCGATTGAAAACAAATTTTACACGGATTTTTAACTTTGTTGCACTTCATAGTATTTTCATAAAGTGACGATGTTGTAACCCATGGTAAATTATTTCTAGTCCTTTCTTTATTGATAAGTCCACAGAGTCTTTCATTTTATGAATCCATTTTAGAGTAATGGATATTTAATTACTTTTCTATCATACATCACAATACGAACATGATTAATAATACTATTTGTCAATTATTTGACACAATGTTATATTTTTTTGCAATAATAACATACCAAAAAGGCAATGAAATAGTTCACGTAATAATAATTAATAATTGAACTTCATCTACTCTGTGGATTTTGGATAAATATAGAGTGAAACATTATCCGCAACGGAAAGGTTTCGAACCCGTGACCCCTTCAAAACCGTCCCGTCACTTTATACATTAAAATAAGATATCGCTACCCGTTTGTATGAATTGTCATACTATGATATATAATCGTCTTTATTCGGACGGAGGCGACATCTCATTAGACTTTCAAAATTCTTATTTTATATTTCTAACCTGACATTAATATTGTAAAGACGCCATAACCGAAATGAAAGTTTGAAGATGACTTAATTTACTTTGTATTCTATTTATAAAACATTGTCAAACTTATTGTTCTTTTAACATTTTTAAACAATAATTATGAGAAAAAAATATTTTTAATTTTTTATATTTTTCTAAATGTGCCTCAAAACGCAAAGATTACTAAACAAACAGTTTAATATCTCTAGAATTAACAAATACCCAATCTGATCATATACCGGATACCGGAAAGCCCATATAAATAGATGAATGGATAATATTAGAAATTAGTAATATTTGAAATATTACCAAACAGCAGAGATTCAAAATGTCCATAGATGTCCATTACAGTCTAAAATTACCAGATTATTGTCTACAATCGGTACAGGGCCTCCAGGATAGTCTGGAAAGACAGTCCGATACCTTATGATTAAGATGTAAAATTATAAAAGACTTGGTGTTACCCATAGAATTAATATACATAGAATAGGTGAGCCGTAGGTATTCGTATGAGCGTCAGTGAAAGACAGTTAAAAAAAAAGATGCAAGATGTCACACTATTTGTCTTTGTCTTATTACACATACGCAAAAAAATATTCATGATGCGTTTTTTAAATTTTTAAAACATTTTTGACACTCCTTTTTGAAGACATTATTGAGTCAACACGAAAATATTCGAAAATAATCGTATACTATTGATACTCAAATTTGATCTCACACGGTGAAAATGACTACTAACTACTAAGCCTTCAGAATATTGGTAAAAATGTCAATTGCTACGAATTACACTCGAGACGACGATGAAGCACGAGATTTCATAAAAAGTAGAGATAGATAGGGTTTTTCGATCTACCTATCTCTTTTAAGTTCGATGGTGACATTTAAGGCTGGCTTCCCTACTCTAAGTATAATATCTCTATGGTGTTACCACTTTTGTAGTTCTTTGACAAAAAAATAGCAATTGTCAGACGTCAGTAGTCAGCTGTCAGTACACCTTGTCAACTTTGCTGTCAAAACTTAAATTTGTGTTTAAGGTTATCTTTTCATTTAAAAGAAAATAAAAGCTATTTAAAATGCCGTTCATGAAAGGAAGAGCACCTATACGGCGAACATTAGAATATTTAAATGCCGGTAAATTAGTACTAAAAGACAAAATAAAGATATTTTCTGTTGGGTATAATATTCATGGACAAAATAACAACGGTGCTAAGGAGTTCGTGTTCTGGTACCTGCCTCAAATCCAATACAAAAATCCAAACGTGCAAGTTGCTACGTTAAAGAACCTAACACCATCTCCTTTCATTAAGTGCTATTTTGAAGATGGAAGACGAATATTAGTTGATATAGACAGCAAATCAAAAGAAGATATTTTAGACCATCTCTTAAATACCGTTGGTAAATCGCAAGAAGTTTTAGAAGCAGAGGCTATAGAAAAGGAGGATAACCCAGCTAACTTTGGTGTTGGATGTGAAAGACCGTGTATATGTGAAGTTTATGGTCAAGTACCATGTCCAGGAGTGGTTCCATTACCCAAAATCATGCGTGGCAAGTTTCGAAACCCAAACTAATTGTAATTAAGTAATATGTAAATTAGAATATTATAAAATTATTTAAATTGATGTATATTATATTATTTAATAAAAATCCCACAGCCAGTCCCAGCTAAATAAACATATATTTAGTTTTTTTTATTTTTAAATAAATATTATATTCATAAATATTAAATAATTTTACAAAGAAATAATTTTTAAAAATTATCTCATGAAGTTTAAAATTTGTAATCTTTTAAAACATTAACCATCAGAGCCGCAGCAATGTAATGAAAATTTTCAAATGCAACAAAAGTTTTAGAATTATTATTAAAAAACAAATTATCTCCAACTTCCTCCCCTCTTGGTCCAGTGTGAAAGAAAATCCATTGATTTTTTGTCTGGCATTTAATATCCTGAAATAGATTAAATTACATTAAATAACTAAAATTTTTAGCATTGGGTCGATTTTTATCACAGAAATAATATAGCATAATATGTAAAATTTTGACTAATTTAACTAAATTTGATGACACACTTTTTTAATTAATTTTGCAACACTATTTACCTCAACACTAAGTTTAAAGTCTTTAACTTTCTTAGGATTTGCCGGTCCTGCTATAACCACTTGGGCATCTTGTAATACTTGATCCCTCTTGCTGCAAGCTAGAAGCTGAGTGTGTGACTCCTCTGTCATATCCTGACTTGTTTTATAAAGTAATGGACTGACAGGAGTCTTCTGTCAAAAGTATTGCTATTTCTTTAATAAATTTCTATTAGTATCTACTCAATTAAAATTTCATGTACATTAATTTAATAGAAATCATAATCTAAACCAAACTTATGATAAGAATGTTAACTTTTGCCCACGACTTTGCTCGCAATGGTTAGTTAAGAATCTTAATGGTGTCTACTAGTTTTTCCCAATTCAAATATTCAAAACTCAATACATTCAACACATCCCTACTCAAAACATCCTGTACTATTTGAGTGGTTGACATACGAATTTAATAAAACGAAACGAATATCCATTTCCGAACAAAACTTTTTTTCCGTTTTTAATATTAAAGAATAATATTTCTTACTTCGCAACAACACATAAATTTTAAATTAACTCCGAGCAAGGGACATAACAGCAGATAAGAATTTAGGACGGGATGAGGTGATCCAAAGTAACTTAAGTTTAGTCCTTTCAGTGTACCAAATTCTTCCTGAAACACATAAATCATCCCTTGTAGCTAAATTAAAATATCATAAAAATATTGTAATATAATCGTTAAATATTTCTAATTCAATCAAGTTTAAGGATTACCGCTAGATGGCATTGGTATTTAGCAACTAGATAAAATATGTTATATTATGTACGAACTATTATAGCCATCAATGTGGCTAAAGATTGAATGCTAGCATGTGTTCTTGAACGCATGCACACGACCGGCACTGTAGATTGTTCCGCAAATCTTTGCACGCACATATGCGTCATGGTTGCAACGAATATAGCGTCTGCCATAAATGAAAATATTCTGAAATTATATTAAATCAATTTCTACGTTGTTTTGTACGCATGTAACTAGTTACCATTGTATGAAAAAATAATTCAGAATAAAATCTTCGTCTTGATGATGAACACTCCTTCGTTAAAGTCTCCTTCAACTCACAATTTATTTTTTCGTGGTTATGCACTTATTATACTAATCTCTTTTACAAAACTGATATTGCTAATTGCTACTATATTATGTCTTTTATAATTGCAACTATATTATGTTTAGTTTATGTAGATATTAGTTTAATCTGAAAGATATACCTACCTACGAACGATATCTAAACATCATTGCTATTCAATTCGCTCAGATTAATTCTAATTATTTAATTTCTCCAAACTATGACTGTTCGTCGGTATGTTTATCACCAGGACGAAGAAATACATGTTTAACCTGCCCATGTAATCGTGCTCCCATGCCAAATGATCAATTATGTTGACATCATACGCGCCGAGCAAAGTTGCGGCTTTTGACACTGCCATATTTAGAAAAGGTTCATTGACTTCTTGTAAAATCATCACTTTGTAGTTCTCTAGAATGTTCTAATGAAATAAATCAATTTGTATATATTAAATGAATTAAGTGCCCCGTAAAATTTCTTACTGAAGAACAAAACCTCCCTTAAATTCGATTCATGAACTCCATTTATGCATAGTTGTACGTACTATTTAGAATCAAAATGCAAAGTAAAATATATTTGTATAGAATTTTTAAATTATATTCATTAGAAGTCTAGTACACTACTAGTAGTTTATGATTCACTGACTAATAATTGTATCAATAATATTACGACTACGTGCATAGACTTGATCGCTATTAATTATTGTCAAGTTCGGTGTACCTCGAACTTTGAGTGACACCGATAAGATACTGATTTTGGAATTTTCTTCAGAATTTGCAATAAAACAATTTAAAAAATCAATGAGTTGCTTTACACATTTCCATATTAGGGAACGAAGATGCAACTACCTACCTCGCTAGAGAAGCCCTCAAAGATGGCATACCGTACAAAACGATCCAATTCTGTCTTACACGAAAAGACATAGTGATAATGGTTATCCCAAAATCTATGAATGCTCTGAATGCAATTAACTTAAATCGTTTCCAATTCCTAATCAGTAAAATTGTACAAATTGTACAGAAGATGTGTACCACGTGTTAGTAGTCGAATTCTGAATAAAGTCGAAATGGTCAAATTGTATATTGAGAAGAGTATTGACGACTTACAAATATCTGGGTTCATCTAATAACATTCAAGCTTAACCTCTGTCGCTAATAGTGTAGTGTGTAGTGTAGTTCCACATTTGTGTGATATATCAACAACAATTATGCAATATTTAACAAGACTACCTATATATTATTAAACGTTATATAAAGATATATTATAATGTTTATTATTACATAAAGGTGAGATATATTTAAACATTAAGACGTACCACTTCAACGTAGCAATGTTGCTAAAATGTATTTTTTAAAATCGCTACATTATAAATAATGTATACAATAATTTCACACTAAAGTACTTATGCTAAATTTTAAATAACCGCTCTTTATAACAGAAGTTGATTAAAGACAAAAAGTTGCGTCTTATCACAGAATTTGTGCTCGAAATACAGTTAATTAGTTTACTTACAATAGTGTAGGGTATTTTGTTTGGTGCATCGATAACTTATAGAATACCTAGTGGGTTTCTTAACCTATTGTCTTTCGCGCTTTTATAATGTTGATATAATGAAGGCCATTAAAATATTGTTGAAACCTTATTTAAAGCATACAATACACACCAATCTCTGTCCATGAGTATCTCTTATTGAGCTTTTCAAATTTAATGCACTTTCGAGCACTTCCGAAACCATACTTGCGGTCCAGTTTTTAAAGCATAATAAATGTTTTGGCTTTGAGAACCTTAGCAAAAATGTATGAATTATTTATGTACCTATTGAATGTCTTTTCACAGAGGGTAAGGAAACAACAATTATTAATTATTTTGAAACAATTAATAACAAATACAGTAAACTAGTAAAATATTTGGCTAGCGCAATTGCCTTAGTAGCGATGCTCAGCTATAACCAAAATTGATTACTTACGTACAACATTGTTGATTTCTCGTTTGTTGCAACAAAGGCATTTTTTTAAATAAAGCTTCGAATAACTTCATTGTTTACGAATTTATTATTGCAAAAATCTCGTTTACCACATCTAACGTTATAAAATATTATATATAATTAAATAAATTGTTGACAAGACATTTTGTCAAAAAATAATTAGGTAGATGTATCTACAAGAAGTCTTCTAAGAAAATATATTAGTCTATATATTTTGAACTAAAATGTTACCAAACATTACGTATAAGTGAAAAGAAAATAAGTATTCTATTTAAGAACCAAAAAAAAACAAAATAATATAATTATAGAATTGAAACTCGATACCCGAAGCAAATATTTATGCCAAAAGCTTTTCATGTAAATAGAAGTATAGTACCCGGCAATATATATTGCACATCGACCTTTGGAAAGAGACAATCGGCTAATTTCGGCTTCATAGAGCGTTATCACTGTCGCAAGAAATACAATCATTCATGTATCTATTAGGAGCTGTTAAAACAAGTATAATTTTCTTCTTTTCTAATTATAATTATTTTATGTATAAAAACATTTTTTTTCTATAAGTGGTTATTTTAATTGGGGAGTAATATAATTTAAGAAACATGCTTTTTATTATTTAGGAAAATTATAACTGCACATAATAAAAACCATTATGTATACCTATTCTTAAAATGAGACGTTGTAATACAGTGGCCGGCAATAAATATTACACATCGTCCTTTTGAAAGAGACAATCGGCTGATTTCGACTTCGTAGAGCATTATCTACCACACTACTTATTTCTCAAAATAATAATTAAAGCATAGAAGGAGCTTCATATGTTTAAGGCGTACACTCCCGTAGACAACAATTTTTTTTCTAGTGATGTAACATTGTGTAAACTTATCCGCGATATCGATAGTGACCCTTATCTCTATGGTAGTACCTACTGTTTTTAAAAGGCTGTTTAAGTGCTTTCCATCACTTGCTAGGACGATATACATCAAAAAGTACTATCACCTAGAGGATTTTTCCGTGTGCGATAACGTTAAGCTATATTCCGTTCTAGAAAATAACTAAGGTAGCATTTAAAAATAATCAATACGACAAATAAACTAGAAAAACCAAAATCAAAAACATTTATTGAAAGTAAATTTATAAAAAAATGGTCAGGTTAACACATATTTTTAATTTTTTATTCGCTACTTTGAGAACGTCTTATAAAAGAAACGACAAATATTCTCAATTTTTCTGTGCAATCATGTCGAACCATATCTGTCGTCAGTTAACGTCCACGGGAAATCTAGAATAATTATCCCTAGATATAGCACAAAGATGTTGCAGAATTCATTAGAATAATACTGGATTAAATTATCGATAACTGTGCTTTTTACAACACTGCACTGTAGCAAAAAAATATAGAATACTTTAAAATACTCAAATATCATAATAAATATTGCATATAGCAGTCCTATAATTTGGTCATAGGATGATTTTCTCTTTATAATTTGTAAACCATTTAAAAAACAAAAATAGTTTATTGTAATGAAGAACAACGTAAAATAAATACCATGTTGGATCACTTACCGATGAAAGGTTACGTTTTGAACTTAATTTTCTTTCTGGAAAGAATGGGATTTACAGCCCCTTGTAATGTAGGATATTGCTCTTGCTATTAGGTCATATTTTCTTTGAACAAAACGGAGAAAATATGTAAATAACTATATGAACTCGTAAATGAAACTAAACAAGAATAAACCACTGACAGCCGACATCAAACATCGGCGCTGAAGAGTGGAAAAAGGTTTGCGATCATACAATCAAATGTGAAAATGAATATAGAAGCATTCAACACAGTTTAGACAATTACACTGATGGACTAGTGATAAATACAGCTGATAGTGACAGTGATATTGACCTCTTTGTGATCACAGATGTTGTAATGGAAGTAGCTGAGAATTAGAACTATTATTATTACAATGTCTCATTTCAAGAATAGCTATAATGTTCTTTATTATTTACAGTTATAAATTTCCTAAATAATAAATTACGTGAACATAATGTAAGCATGTTAAGCTATTGCATGGCTTCTTTCGCGGGCCTTGAGCGTGGAGACCGAATCCAGAAATTTTGAATACTGTTTCAATTTCGTGCGACAGAGATAATGCTCTACGAACCCGAAATTAGCCGATTGTCTCTTTCCACAGGTCGATGTGCAATATTTATTGCCGGGCACTATACCTACTTATTTATTTTATCCTGTAAAGTATTACTTATAAAAGTAATAAAAAAAGACTGACATAGGTGAAGAAAAGACTAAATTGTTGGAAATATAGGTGTACTAGTTCAGATATATGTATAGGTAAATTTTTAATTAAAAACAACAAATATTAACACTGCAGCCTTACTCTCAACCAGACTGAGCGTGGAGGTGATTAAGGACTGTGTCGATCGGTCTTGCAATCAGTCTTGCAATCAGCGTTGCAACGTTGAAAGCATTGGAAAACAAGGTTTTTTTTTTTGTATGTCTATACTGTTAGCCCTGTTGTTGTGTAACAATGTTCAGAGTTTAAGCATGGTTTAGACTCGTGTCGACTGTCAATCAAAAACTAACGAACTGACGAATAAAATTGTGTTCTCATTGAAGTTTTACAATATAGTTGCATTTTAATATATCTTTCTAAACTGAATTATAACATGTTGGGTATATTTGAGCATAATTAATTTGTAAAAATGGAGAAGCAATAAAACATTCTCAATTCTCAGTGTAATGCCATTCGCTCGAAAGAATGCAGTGCGGTATTGGTGGTCTATTATAAACTACCCTAATTTTTGTCATTAAAATGAATCTAATATTCAATTTAATTAGTGTGTATGTTCCTCTGGACTGATATTAACTCCGAGCGTAGGTAAGGCGCCCGGGCGTTCGTCTTTTAAGTACTTCTTACAAAATACAAAGTAATAAATAAGAGGGAGCAAATTTATTTGGTTTCGTTTTTTTTGTGTTGTTTATCACGATTTGTAAAAAGTCGTGGAACAAATGTTGTTGGGATTGATACAAAGAGGCTACCTGCAAGTGGTCAACTAATTAAAAATAACACTGTATTTGTTTGTGGTGTGGGATATTGGTTTGTGGTGTGGAATATATGTTTGTGGTGCGACATATATGTTTGTGGTGTGACATATGTTTGTGGTGTGACATATATGTTTGTGGTGTGACATATATGTTTGTGGTGTGACATATATGTTTGTGGTGTGACATATATGTTTGTGGTGTGACATATGTTTGTGGTGCGACATATATGTTTGTGGTGTGACATATATGTTTGTGGTGTGACATATATGTTTGTGGTGTGACATATATGTTTGTGGTGTGACATATATGTTTGTGGTGTGACATATGTTTGTGGTGTGACATATATGTTTGTGGTGTGACATATATGTTTGTGGTGACATATATGTTTGTGGTGTGACATATTTGTTTGTGGTGTGACGTATTTGTTTGTGGTGGGACATATTTGTTTGTGGTGTGGGATATTGGTTTGTGGTGTGGTATATTGTTTATATAGAATATTTATTTGTAGTGTGGTATATTTGTTTGTGATGTGTTATATTTGTTTGTTTCTGTATATTTATTGTGGTGTAATTATAGTGTAAAAGAGATAATAAAAGTTAGCATATTAGATGGATTGTGGGAATGATAATATAAAAATAAAATTAATTACAACAGGGTTGATTGACAATAGATATTAAGACCGTTAGCATTTTAAAATCTACGTGTCGACGCAAAGTAGTGGAATAAGTGCTGGAGAATTATAAATTCCAAGAATGTATTCCAATATGATATTTGCTGTTTATTTATTTTTAATACTAGAATCAAATAAAACAATAAATCAGATATAAAAATTTATATTATAGGAAATATTTTGGATTCAACAACAACTCTGCAACCCGCCCGTGCCTCCGCCTTGAAATGGCACATTTATTTAACAATTTAAACCAATTAAAATTATATTCATGCTAAAACTGATTTTACATATTTAATTTAATTTCTAAAACTTTAAATAGAGATTTATCATACCAAGACTGCAAAACCAGGATCTCCAATTTTTTAAATTAAGAATACAAATGCGTATATAAAAATAGGGGTTCATATATAGATAAAAAAAGCATGAATATATTCTCAAAAACAATAACTGTCAAGGCAAAGGCACGATGCCAACCGTTTCATTGATTTCGTTGTCAACAATAGCCCGAGGTCTCATACAAACTCTCCTACCACATATCACAAAGCATTCCGTTGATCCCTCGATGCAGGAAAGAAAAAAAAACTCGATTTTTTTCACTGTTTACGTTCACAGTTTTTTTTTGCCTAACTATAACCTAGACTTAAATTATCATTCCTTCATTCACTCACCGACACCACGCTGTATACTACAGAGCTCATTTTTACACGTGGGGTCATAGTCAATTCCGAATTGCTTTCAAAGCAAGTAACTCAGCTGCAAAAGCCAATTTACTTCAGATAAATATCACACCATTTATCACTATTACACCTATCAGCCAATCAGCACACAGCATTTTGTGATCGCTTATTCTAAAACGCGTGGGGGAATTGACTGGCCCCTTGGAGAAAAAAAACTTAATTTAAATCCTATACAAAATCCAACATAAAATTAAGATTTTTCACAAGCAATGGAAGTGCCTTACATTCAAAAACTGCTACTATTTCGTTATGGCCGACCACTGACAATACCCAATCTTTAGTGTTTTAACATTTGCTATAAAACAACAAAAATTATAACTAAACTTCGTCCACTACATATGGGTAGTGTCAGTGTGGATTCAAATCCAATATAACCGGCGATAGACGTCCAGACGTTTACACAACACGATAAAAAGTCTTACAAAATTTCATTTAATAATCTGAACATAATTTCACCAAGCTTTACAATATGTATATCTATACAATGTAGTGACATAGTATCCTATATTTATATTGTTCAGGCCTCCGTTCGTTCGCAATATTTACATTTTCCAAGCTTCCTTATATATTAAAGTGAATAACTAAATCACAAAATGAATAATGTACTGTAAGTATTATATGCCAAATGATTTTCTAAATTGTGTCCAGTTTAAGGCCGTCATAGCAGTTAAGGTTGTGGAAATCAATACCACCTATTCAATAAATGATATCAAATTATTTATATAAAACCTCATAACTGATAACGGCACTAACAATACAAATACAATTATCTGTAAAGCCTGAAGTTCTGCCCTCAAAAGTTTTAAAATTTTAAATGGCAATTTTATAAGGCATTATTTTAGCAATTATAACACATAAAGCATACGATCACAGCCCACTACATTATAGTCGCCAGTGACAATACAATTTATATACATGAGCGAATTGAATACACGATCTGGCAACACTGATTTAATATTATATGTAAATTGATACATTTAAATTTAAAATTGAGGGCAGAATTACAACTCTGAAAGTAACAAAACAAAAAACGATCACAAAAAAACATAATAAATAAAAAGAAACGACTAACAAAAACACTGTTCATAAGGCACGGGTAATATAATTAAAAATAACCCGAATTAACTTACGCGTCTCACGTTACGTATACGATTTTTAATTTATACACCTTTACAACCGCCATAATGAATGATATTGTGTATAAATTATAACAACGGTGGAATTATACAATGAATTATACGACTTATAACAATTATTCGCGAACTAGTGATTTCTATGGGTAATATTAAAATATCCCCAAACTAATACCATTTTAATATTTTATTTGGAACCAACACGATTCTTAATGTGCTTTTGTTAACCAACTAATCTCAGAGTCACATACAAAATTCAAACAAAAATAAATAATTAACGCTTAGAACCTTACGTTTTTGAAGCGTATTTTTAAACCTGTCTTATCTAGCGATTTACATAATGTATGGTCGTTAAGTTTCACTGGTATTTTTTTTATTACTGGCAACATTTTATATGATGTTAAATAATAGAGGTTTTTTATCTGTTACTGGCAACATTTTAGATATGATGTTAAATGATAGAATATTTTTAAAAATAATTCTGGAATCTAGTATATTTGGTATAAACGGTGGTATATATATCAAACAACCATACAAAATGTACTTAAAAGTATTAGAGGCAAATGTTGCTTAACACAATGTGATGTTGAAAAATATACATTTGTGTACGACAAACGTCATTTTAAAAGATTTTTGAGCCATAGATATTTTTCAAGATCATTATTTTTAACCTATGACGAGGAGGACGTTTCTTATATGAAATTTGGACTTGTTATTAATATTTTTTCAGTATCACATCTATTAAATCAATTTTATTCATTTAATGGAATACGTTATGTGATATTAAAGCAAGAATTGAACCAATGATTCAATTTAACAATTAAAAATAAAGCTACACTATCACTTTTTTGTCACAACTATAATATCTGTATTTTTTATAATTAAACATTCACTAAAACACAATTATTTGTACATCCAATTGTTTATAGCTTTATAGATAACAGCTGATTCGATTTATTTAGTTATACATTTGTTTATTATATTCGATATTAACACAATATTTATACGATTTATCCATTCCTTATTTAAAAATGAAGGAAAATGCTTATAAATCGTTTCTGGTGGTGGTCAAGCAAATGGCAGTATATATGATATCTCCGACACGACTATAACCGTAGGTCTAAAACGACTAGATATTAAACGATAATATTTTTTTGAAAAAAGAATCGAAAGTTGTTACTTGTAAAAATAAAAACAAGTCGCACGTCTACAATTCCTACCGTACGATATGTCGTGCCGGCGTTGTATTGTGAATGTCCTCTCTCGCCTAGGCCTAAGTTAAGGTCCGCTAGAATTTGTCCTGGAATATAAATAGATTGTTTGTTGCCGCTACAGCTATGATGCTTTCATGTGGATGCCACGCTGTATGTAATATTTTCTTGTTGAAATCCAGACAATCTACGCTTATTTCATCCTATGGAAGAAAGAAAATAGGTCAAGATTTATTTTTATCACTAAGGAACTGACATAGAATAGAATTCAGTATTATGTATTATTGCAATATATAAACAATAAAACATCCTAAAAGTAACAAAAAAAACATTTCTTGTGAAGCTGCACAATAAAGTATAACTTTTTAATTTCATTAGAATTTTGTCTATTTATATGAAAACTGAAATCCCAAACAATATAAAAGAAAAAACAAAAATAATTAGTCTATGATCAACATCGTGAACATTCCCTAGCATTCAAATATGGAACACTTTAGTACAGAAGAATGCAGTATTAAAGTAGAAGAGCGCACCTTCTTCCTCTTGGCGGTGGCGGCCACTCGCCTGGCTCGCAGCGGCTGTCGTGGTCTGGTGGCGGCCGCGTCGCGCGACGCCTCCAGCGTGAGCTCCCCGCGCCGCGCGCCCGCTGCGCCCGCGCCGCACCCGCGCTCGAATATCCTGCTCACACACACAAGTGTTCAAGTAACGAAGCTCTAGGAACACTATCAACGTTAGATATTTCAATGTAATAGACGTGTACACACGCTAGGTCCCAGTAAAGTTACTAATATTTTCTGCGGAATATTCAAATACGCAGTAATTATTGTGATAATTTTTGTTTTCTAATGATTTCATATGATATTATTATTTTTTGTACAAAAATTTATAGTTATTTGTAATAAAAAGAATTTCCAAATAGTTTTTGTTACCCTACTATAATTTTCCATATGTATTTGGTATAAAAAATTAGGATTGGTTATTCCACATTTGATATATTATTAAAGTGAAGACCTTAAAATTCACATAAAGACAAGCTTGTCATCAATTTTAATTATTGGTTTTTACATTACAGATACAAAAAGTCACTTACTTTACTTTCCTAATAGAATCAATAAAATTAAAAATTGTAATAAAATAATAAAAAAATTACTAGATTCAGATTTATTTCTTTGTATTTAATGTACCCAATACGTATCTGGATGCTAAATTTAAAAATTCCAGGTCACCTGGAATTGAATTATAATTTTAGCCAGCCAGCCATAGGTTAGTAGGAGATAAAAATGACGATTATTGGACGATAATATCTATAACCGTTTGAGGTGTTTCTAAAATTTAGAAATACATATGTGGTATATTGCGAGTTTTAATATATGAGCCAAATTTGACATGTTTATGTGATATAGTTTTTGAGTTAAGAGGGAATTAAAAGTAGCTTCAAATTGTTCGTGTAATATTACACACGGTGCGGGTCACCACTACTGTTACTTGAACTTGACTTAACGCGCTACGAAAGAAAAGTACTAAAAGAAATATAAAATATTCTTAATATACGAGTTTAACTACATCCGGTAATTAAATATTTATGTATTTAAACTGCCGATGACACTGTGACTACTGATTCAACGTCCATTATCAAGAACAAGAACTGATGTTTTATGTGTGCAAGTATTGGAGATAAGATGATAGATGAGATTGACAAATGACTCAGGTAAATGTTTTTTAAATATAAGCAGAACACTTTTCTCTAGTAATGCTAAAATGCATAGTAGAGCAACATACCTAAAGAAGCCATTGTATGATCCGGTCATGAGTCGCTGGTCGTCTCCGCTCCAGCAACACTCAAACTTATCAAAGATGCAGTCGTTCTCATACAGCGAGCAAAGCTTTGAGCGAAGATACTCGTGTACCTGAGCGATAAAAATAAAATATTAATATACAGACATAATGTCAACAACATGAACAACAACAATATGAAAAAAGGTATATTTAAAATATTTATTTGAATTAATTTATAATGTAATGGTAGAATACTCACTGGATATGTTTCTACGGGTTTAGTTTCCATTCTAAGGTCCCAAACTTTTAAACCTAAATAGTCTCTGGACATCATGTATCTGTAAAAATATATATCAATGCTCCAATGATATCATTTGTAACAATTTAAGCTCCATAGTTCGTCGAGAATCTTTCAACGTAGGAAAGATGTAATTTCATGAGTCAGTAATTCGGTATTCTTCGAATTGTGCGTAGGCGCGTGATAACATATATATGTGTATTGAAATAAAACATTTTTTACGGATTTAACTAGCGTATAATGAATTAAATTTTAAATATAACTAGACGTTTCGAATGCTTTGCACCAATCGTGTTCACGTTAAGAAAAGATGGACACCAGACACTTCCATCTCGAGTTAAATCCGTAAAAATAGTTTTATTTCAATGTGTAGTACTCGTGAAAGCCTTAGAAAACACCATATATAAGTATATAGTGTGTACTAACCTGCCAGAATTGCTGAGTTTCACATCACTGATAGAGGATATGATCTCCGAGAAGAATGATCTGGCGTGCGGGTCCTCCGGCTCCTCGAACAACTTAGCGTGTCGGTCGCACAGCGCCGCCGCGCGCATGTCGCACAGCCTTATCGTACCTACGGGCAGATATGACTTACAAAGTCTTGGACATACCTATATGATAACTTGAACGCTATACTTTATTAGTGCTAATTTCTAATATGCTAAAAAGCCTCACTTAACAAATGCGTTATAGAAAATTATTTTTTTTTTTTAATACGACGATTTTTATTCAAACAAAAATACATGAAAACAATCAATTTATCGTTACTGAATTGATTTTAACAGTTTTTTCTACAGGTTTGTCAATAAAGGACTATAAAAAATAGCCGTTATATTCAAATATTTTGCACAATTACTCCATTTTTATGTCGTTATAAATTGTACCTGATGCAAAGATAAAGGTCAGATTAGCTTTAGTTTACAAGTTATACAATTTCTTAATTTAATATCAGAAGGTCTAGACCGAATATATTGACACTAGTCAAATAGAATGATAATGTATGGGTTTGAAAAAGGATAACGCAATACTATTGCTTATGTCCACAAATTTAAACACAATTTAACGAACCAACGGATTTTTACATTTTGAATTCGTCATGTCTTATAAATAAGAAAGGGAAAACATCCTTTAAAAAATGTTAATTTTATAAATTTTAACCACTCCAAAAAAATTGAAGCTTGTCTAGTATCAACTTTATTTTTTGAGTAACATATATCAAATTGTAAACACATTAAAATTGTAAAATTGTGAATATTTTAATACTCATTGTACATGTAACAAAAACATATGTGTAATTCCCACAAGAAAATAAATCGTCCAATTTCAATTCAAATTTATCTATTAAAAACTAAGAGAACATTAGAAATAAGACTCTGAATTAATAATACGTTTTAGAATTACAACTTACCCTTACTACTAGAATATACAAAGAGATTGCATTCAGTCGGGTGGAACTCTGCTGCAGTTATAACCTGAAAAAATATTAATTTTATTCATATAGCAATGAAGAACAGATCTTTAAGTCTCTGATGAATTTTGACAGGGTATGACAATCAATTATCAGCTGAATCCTTTTCCAATATTTGATATTAAATATGGAAATTACAGTCCATTTCCCAGTATTTTAAGTGTCAATTACAGATCTATAGATTCATTTCGTGAGAAGCCATACGGGTTTATTTCGGTGGTAAGTAAAATCAATAAAGATGTTACCTCAGTCAGTTCCTCCATGTTGGCAGGCTTGATGTCAACAATGTTAAAGCTCTGGTCCGTTATCTCAAGATGCCACAAATTGATGCGTAAATCATCCGCAGACAAATACGTCTCTTGGTCAGAGTTCAGCGAAATAGAATTTATGTGGTAGGTGTGTGCGTTTGCGAATATCCGTCTGTTGACAAATATATAATAAATAAGCCATAATAGATTTGGGTTTAGATAATATTCAACAGAGACCAACATAGGCAAATTTCAAGAGAGAGATATTTATTATAGGGTTTTATATACAACGAGGAAACTACCGAAAAGAGATTTTTTTGTGTTCGCTGACGCCTTTCTTGACTCTACACACAAATAAAACACTTAAGTAATATTACGTATATACGTATGTTCATGTACTATACCTCGAATGTTATGTTCAGACATTTTATTTGGGTCAAAGGTACAGACTAAGTCATTATATTATAGTAAGGATATACCAAATTCAAATAACCCTTATTTAGATCATCACTTAGAAATAATACAAAATTATAATTAAAGAAATCAATAAAGAAAATATATTAAGTCTTAACCAATATAATAGACTTGTGACATCTAAAATGCGATGTTTTGAAAGTATATACTCAAATCCATCAATATCTCATATCAATACATTGAAACATCATAGATGTACAAAAAAACTAACAAATACAGACAATTTATTATACAATGTTTACCATGTAATACTTCACTAAACTTGCAATAGAAAAAAACAATATACCTATACCTACCTGATTTATAACAAAATAAGAAATACGTCAACTCAGTATTTTTTTAACAATATATAAATTCTTAAAAAATTTAAAAATTATTTTATAAAAAACTGATAACATATTTTAATTTAAGAAAAATACAAAAATATATTTTGTCATTATATAAAACTACCGGAACTGACTTCTTAGTAGACAATCTCAATTGGTCCAGATAAAGGAATTATCTACCGAAGAAATCTACTCATTATTCCTTTTATTGTCTGTCCTATTGTCCCGATTCTCATATGTCATAATTATTAATTTTGATTTGCATACATAGTCATCATCAAGACAACTAGGTTCAATTGAGTCCATTGCAGAGGTTGAAGATGAATTAGTTGAAGGTTTTCTTAGTATACTTAGAAACAGATAATACATAGATAAAAATTATTGATTTCCGCAAATCAATTAACTCTTAGCTAATCATTTTTATTTTCTAATATCAGCTTTTTATTATGGTTTATATAAAAATATCTTTTTGTATATATATTTAAGGATCAAAATCGTTTAAACCTCATATAGCTAATCATCGCAAGAAACCCATGATAATATGAAGTGGATTGACAAACAACCTTAATTAAATTATTGTATTGCTATTCAAATAAGCAATATCATGATAAGCTTATTAAGTTATGCCGTGAGCATTTATGATTATATACGTATATCGGAAGTGTGAATTATTGAGTTAATATGAGTCATTTATTAAAAAAATATTTATATCAATACTCTTACAAGATATAAAAAAAAAAATATGAACCCTAACCCTCATTCTTTCAATTATCAATTTAAATAAGTAATTCTATTTATATCTTTGTTTTGATTTATTAATATTCTCGAGACTAGCTTGTATGGCTGTCTGCCAGTAGTTATATATGTATGTATATATACAAAAAGCGTGTGTAAAGAAAATACAATTCATGTATTTTATTATTGGAGATATGTGATTGTTTTAATTTAAATATCTAAGCGTGATCGCAATACCATCGCCACATATTTTAGGTTTTTGTTGATAGCACCTCTATTGTGAAAATTATGGTATCTGAAACTAACGAGTTACCAGACATTTTGATGACTCATTAAAATTCGTTTTGAGTATCTATGCGAATTCGAATAGATAAACTTTTCGAATACATTTACCCTAGGCCAGATTATCATTGTCTGTTAAAAATGGTTATTGCTTTCAATACTCTTTGTATAAATTATTATACTAGCTGCAGCTCCCCTTTTTTAAATTAAGAAATGTATTCTTGAATGGAATTAATCTGAACATCTCTCTTGTTTGAATTGAGAAAGTGAGGGAAGGTAAACTTGTGTAATTTAAAACTGCAGCTCCGTGTTAAACAATCGAGTGTAAATGAACTGTCCTTGTATAAAGAAACTTAACATTGAGTGAATGAACGAACAAGCCCTTGTGTAAATGAATGAACGGTCCTGTACCTGGGCGAGGCCTCCACCATGAGGTCTGCAGGTCGCACGGTGGGTACGCGCAGTGACGTCACACGCGCCGGGTCCCGCGGCCGCCCGCCCTCCTCGCGCGTGTTGTAGCCCGTCACGCGCTTGTCGCGCTCTGATACCTGGAAGTTACAGCGTCTTTGATATCACGTACTATTTTTAATTATTATTATCTATATATTTAATAATGTCTCATAGGAACGAAATATATCTTATTAATTTTGACGTTTCTGAAATTAAATTCTGAAACATTACTATTTTGTTTATTAGACCCTAATTCTGAAAAAAAAAAAACGCTGCGACTTAATATTTACAATAATAGTGATTTTACACCGACCTTCCATAACTTAATAGTCTTGTCATTTGTGGACAAAAGAAAATGTGCTTGATTCTTTCTTTTCAGCCATCTTATTTTATTTATCTTTTCTTCTATTTCTAACGATTTGAGATAATCGAACTCCGGCTCGTGTGATTGAAACGTCGAATAGACGTTGTACTCGCCTTTTTTGGGCACACATTGCTTGGATGCTGGGTCTCTCTGAAAGGATATGAACTTTAATAACTTACTGAGCCATGACAAAAACAATTTTATTTGGATTGTATTCAGATAAAGACTTTCAATGTGTGTTCAAATAACTATACAAACAAACAACATCGCTCTTAGAGTATCTACAAATATTTTGATCATAACAATCAATATATAATTTGTAGAATCAACAAAACTAAATCCTCCTTACCAAAAACAAACATTTGGCGTATACCGTCATTTGTACTGACTGATATATTATTGGTTAGACACATCAGACAAGTATTTAAGTGAGATCATATTTTATACAATGATGTCCTTTTGCGAAATAAACACTAAGAAATCTTACTTTTATATTATTCCTTACTTTCCCATCTTATAGCTGTTCCTTACTTTTCAAACCAACATATAAATAAAAAATGCGACTTACAGTCAAACTGGTAGTCAGTAGTCAGTTAAAGAAACCACATATCAAAACAAAGATTGATTATATCCAACAAACCTGGAATATAACGACCCGTCCTCCCTTGTCTCCGGTAGCTAACAATTCCCCATCATGATTGAACTCCACGCATGATATCAAATCAGCCTCGGTCACATCATCCTCCAACGTACCCTTCACCTGACTGAAACACCACGTCGTTTCACCACCATTGCCTGTAACATTTGTGATTAGACTTAGTCTGAAAATAATGTATGTAAAATTGTGTAATTCTTTTTAAACTGTATACTGTTTCTAAACTGTTATTATTATTAATTATTTATTTGCTTATAATTGTATATTCTATATTGCATTGTATATTCTGGTTATATCTTTCAGTTATTAGTTCTCTTTTAGAATATGGGTACTTTTTATTTCAGTTGAAAACACTCATTTTTCAAATGAACATCAGCTGTATTATTCATAATCTAAGGGACATATTTATAATAATTTTGAATTAACAATTTAGTTGTGATATTTAATCTAGTACACTAATAACATTAGTAATAAGGCAATATAAATGTTTTATAACAAGTTTTTTTGAAGACCATTAAATAAAATGAAGATTTTTCTAATATACCTAAAATAAAAACTAATCAAATAATGGTTATATTTTTAATAAGAATATAATAAAAATTCACATCCTGTATGTCACAATATGAATTCCTCAATCACACAAGGAAATATATTATGTTATTTGGCATGATACAAAATAAACTTGTTTACCAATTGAATAATAGAATTAGTTCAAAACCAAGCAACATTAGGTTAGTACAGGCTGGAGCATTAGTTACTGAGATTTAAAAATAAGAACTTGTAAATGCAATGTACTTTACATAAAATGTGACTACTTACAATATAGTTATTACTTAAAGGTTTTTGCAATTGACTATTGACATTTAAAATCTTGAAATATTTGTCTTACATATAATCATATAGAATATAATTTTTATTATAAATAACATACAATCACACACTGTGTTCCAATGAAAATTACATGAGGACTGTCTCCATTTAGATAAATTATCTTGGATCCGTAAACGGTTAGAGAATCCAGGCACATCTTTCTTTCTTAACATCACTATTTAAAACTAATCAAACTTCAAAAATAAGTTCTGAACAAAGAACACATAGTTCCTAGAAGGATTCTGGACAACAAATGTAAAACAATAGTGGTTCAAACCAGTTGTGTATCCTGAGTTATTCAATACTTCTGAATATACTTGAATGTAATGTGATCCATCTATTGTCATGACAAAGAATAAAAACAACTCATTGTAGATGTTTATGTAGCTGCATACAACAGTGGTATATACATGAAGACAGTATGGATATGAATCAATTAAGTTTTAGTATTGGAAACACTTAACTGCAAATAAAAGTATATTAAAGATTATTACAATCTACATTTTTTTGTGTAGTATTTGTTTTTAAGTAACAATCTTAATATTGGAATTATTGTTATTGATAAAACAAAACAGCTCCAATTTGAAATTAAATATCAGGAAGACCTCAAATGGTGTTTATCATATTAAGGTTAGTCAATTCAATATTTGTTAACTTATATGAAGAAAAACTTCAATAATATAGCAAAAGACCATTAAAAAGATCCCATAGAATAAGTGCAAGGGGATCTATACTACATCATGATGGAATCCTATTAGTAAAGTGTCAAAATAAGCATTGAAACTTATGGAGCGAGCACAGATTTGTAAGAGTAAAAAACTGTCTGCAATTAGTAATTTAATGTTACTTCATGTTATTAAATAAAACATTGTGTTCTACACAGTGAAGTGATAAGGAGAAATCAGTTATTTAAAGTAATGATAGAGAAACTCCAGATTATATATCAACTAAATATCAGTATGTCATTTCAAGATGACCTTTATCTGAACTTAATATATCAACAAACTGAGAAAGCTTTTGAATAATAATGAATAGTAACAATCACAAGAATTGTTTTGAAATAATGAAATGTCACTTACACATCTTGTTCAAGGGTTATTTGTTGGCGCCATAATAATTTTTAAATGCAATAATCGAAAACAGGTTTCACTTGTGTGGGTATACAAAAAAAAGGCACGCTTACCTGCTTGTAACCTCATTTCTTAGGGAATTCTTCAATGAACTAATATAAAATATAATTCGCTACAAACTGTATCAATGTTAATAGCAAAAATCTGTTGACGATAGCGGCCTGACCTTCGAATTACGATCAACAAATGCAGTCATCTGATCATACAAACAATTATACTTTTATGCAATTTAATGTGTAGTGCAAGTCAGAGTAGCACTAATACAACGACAGATCAATTGCAAGAACCTTTTTTTCACTACATACTTAGCGTAAGAATGATATAAATGCAAATTGTTAGAACTATCGGCTATACAATAACCAAACACTTCCCACTCAAATAAATATCGTCACAATACGTAAACACTAAAAACTACAAACCACACTAAGTACAAGAACATTGCATTTACCGTCGGAGTTCGAACGATAAAACATCTTCGACTTATTGCGATTTCCGATTCCGATTTCGCCCTTGTCTAGCGGGCGCTAAAAGTCAGCACTTACCGGCCATGACAAAGCCCAGCACAAAAACTATAAGAAGTTCAATAGTTTTAGTACACAATCACTTCAGTATTTTTCTAAAACATTACACAGAATTGCCGATGAAAACTGATTAAAATCATTTCAACATTACATCGGTAAAAAGCAATGGCGCTCAGAAAATTCAGAAATGCATATAATAATTACTGCAGAGCTCGGTGTTGCCATGCTTAAAATTTAATTTAAAAGTTTCTATCTTTTCTACTATGGTTTTATTAGCAATTTTATATGATTTTTATTTTATTAGAAATAAAATCTGAAGCTTTATTTAACTTAGTAGAAAATATTGAATTCAGTTACATAATATATCAACAAAATATTTTTGAATTACGTTATTAATGCAAAAACCAACTTTTTATAATTACATATTATATTTATTTACTTTATAAATTATTAAGATTTGTATGAAATTGTAGATTTTATTTTTATAAAGCATGAAAACAACATTATACTAGTTCGAGTTGAATCTGAATGTCTTCATTTAAATTATCTACGCACCATGGCGAATTTCATAACGTACTACGTAGCAATGTCAGAGCCATCTAGTAACTAACAAATGAAAAACTAAACTAATTCACAAACCACGATATTCGATAGGCAAGCGTTGTTTTAGAAGTTAAATGTACTTATTAGTTTTAAAAAGTAATTGTATTATTCTAATTCTTAGATTATACGTTGTTAATATTTTTGTATCTTTCAGACACAAAACAACACAACTTTACAGAGACAGTGACAACCGTTAAATTTGAATAGTTGGGGTATTGCTATTCAGAAATTAAATAAAAAATGGCTGAAATGTTTGACAAGGTAAGCCGTAAGCAACAGATGTTTCTAATATCAAAAGAATTTATCAACAGACAAAATTAAAAAATGAACGAAGATGAAATAAGAAACATATATACGAGGCACACGTCATACTATTTTATATACCTTTGATCACAGTAAGACACATCTTATATTTAGAGGTTAAAATTTAATCAGTAATAATTTTGCTTACCATTCTTGCTTCCGTGGTCGAATATAACACTTAGTTTTTGCAAACTGTTCTGCCTGGCTTCAGCAAATAGACGCCGCTTATTCTTTGGAGACGGCTGTGTGGCCAGAGGGGATACCACCATGGTAGTTGTAGCCATTATTACACCATGACATTCAAGGGAACCTAAAATATTTTATTATTTTAGTCGTATACCTATGCCTCATCATAGTGTTATAATTTGTAACATGTCTCTTGCACAGTGAAAGATAATAATAAAACTTTAATATGCTTAAGTGTATAATATGATACACACAGAAACGTTTTCAAAGCTAGAAGTGTTAGATATTCTTAGGCATTCTCAATTAATTATAATGCCATGCTATGCCATCCATTAATTATATGCTAGCAATTACATAACTGCTGCAATTCAGTTTATAAGTCAGCAGTTTAATTTAGGCCAATCCGTGTTTTCCGTCTAGCGGCATGTTACGTAAACTATAAACAATTTTTATTTGCAGTCGACGCCCTAAAACTTAAAATACAAGGTCAAGTCTGTCAAGGTACTATTTTCTAGTTCTATCTATGTTATTTTTTAAAAGTTTGGTGGCCCGATTGTGACGTATCTTACATATATCCTTGATTCTGATTTATTTATCTCGAACGACTAGGTAGGTATTTAGTCTATAACAATTATTAAAGCAAATGTCATGAAGGATTTCCCGTGATTTCCGTCGATCTGTGTAGTGTTGTTTAAACATTTCTCGAAAGAGGGCGTCATTTGTCGGACTTTAGACTTTATAGTAACATGATATAACGGTTTTTTTTCCTACTAAATCTATTTAATATTTACATTATTACTTATGCTTTTAACGCTAATCAAGGCAAAGAAAATTATCAAGTAATTTTTTTTTCTAGCTCCTTTTTGAAAATAGTAGTTGGATTTTAAAAAATATTTTTCCATCTTATAACTCAATTCTTGTGGAAGGTATGATCGAGATAATGTCACATTATGACCCTTAGGACCTTCTAAGCCACGCGACGAACCCGCAGCGAACAGTTAAATAAAAATATATTTCTATACGTATTTACTCTAATCGAGTTTAAAGCTTGATAACAAAACTTATGTTTTTGTGTTTTAAAATTAATTAAAACACTTGATTCGTTGTCAATTATCAAAGTTTCAACCGTCGTATATTTGTAATATGATTCCTATATTAATTAATCCAATGTTCATCTCCGAGAACAAATGAAGTCAATGAAAACCGATTCGTACCGATTTCGTGCAGAATAAGCGGGTGTATTAATTATTGGTCTGACGGTTGCTAACTTATCATTACCTAAAATGCGTATAATTGTGATGAGTTTGTTTATTTTATTTCAGGATTCTCCAGATCCACTGATTCAAGAAAGAATATGTTGTATAAAAAGTACGTTATTACATAAAATATACGAAGGTTAAGCACCTTGATATCCTTCTTATTAAAACTAATGTAATAGTCATTTGCTACATAAAATAATTGTTTTTACAGACTGACAGACTTTTTAATTAAGATTAAAACGGATCTTATTTAAAGTTTGTGTGTGTATGTGTATATGTATGTATATAGTTTGGTATATGTATATATAGTGTTATTTGAAACTCAGGTCTTAATGATGTTTGCTTCATTAACAATAGGTTTGTTTATGTTTCAATTGGCAATTAGAAAACATTTTTATCGCAATAGAGAAAATAGTCTCATAAATTCTCTCTGTTGTGTGCATCCTAATTAATAACTTTATACCTGAACACTTACTGATAAATGACAAATAGACTTAATGGACAGATACTATTTGTTAAATGCATTTTTACTTTTTAGTAAATGTCTGTGACATTTGCATTTTAAAACATTTTGTATGATCCAACCAATTTGCTCGACTATTTAGAAACAAAAACCTTTAAAAAACGATTTTCTACAACAACCATGAATAAAAATTATAAAATATAACATTTTTAAAATTATATCTTTACTTAGGAATGCAGTAATTAGTTCCAATGATCGAATCGCCAAAACGTTTGATAAAACCGGTTGGATCTTGATATCAGTAGTTTTAGCGGCGTGGTATATTAGGAATGTATGCATGTATATATGGTCACATACATTTGGCAAAAATGCATCTAGAAATCTTTTAATGACAACAAGTGATTTACTAAAACAAAATTTAATATTCGAGTGAGTAGTAGAACCCATTAAGAGAATATTGCACCCATTAAGTAGTATTGTATTTTTAGTTATCCTAGTCTTGTATATATTACGGTCTATTTTTTTTTTATTCGTTCTAAAATATAAAATGCAAAAATGCATCTAGAAATCTTTTAATGACAACAAGTGATTTACTAAAACAAAATTTAATATTTGAGTGAGTAGTAGAACCCATTAAGAGAATATTGTACCCATTAAGTAGTATTGTATTTTTAGTTATCCTAGTCTTGTATATATTACGGTCTATTTTTTTTTATTCGTTCTAAAATATAGATAATAATAATAAATATATAATACCAGACGGTTTTCTTTCATAGACCTATACATACTTTAGAACCGTACACCTAGTCTGTCGTTTTAAATTTAAATGTTACAATGTTAAAATACGATGTTAAATTATGAACATATTTCAGCTGATTGTAAGTCAAAGAAAATGTTGGCAATGCTCAAGCAATGCGAGAACAGAGTCAATTCCAAGGATTATACAGCTGAAACATGCAGTCAAGAGGTCGTTGACCTGGTCGAAGCTCTTGACCACTGCGTTGGCACGAAGGCGTTTGACAGATTTGTGTAACAATAAAGTTTTAAGAGTTATTGTTGATGGATTTTGTTTTGTAGGTACATGGGGCAAAACAGATTTTTTTAAATATATTTTTGTAATTTTGAAGCTGTATTTTTAGTTTTCTGAACATAGTTTAACAATGAAAGAGCAAACGCTGGTGATTTGCCTTTGAAGAATCTCGCTTCTTTTTGCAATTTAAGAGTCAAGATTTGAGATAGACTACGATTTTAGACTGCAAGTGTGTGCTAAAAGTTTTACTAGAAAATTGTATTTGCTATATAGATCCATAACTACTGAAAAGCCACTTTTCTCGTCGCTGCTAAACTTCTTGAGAAAGCATTTCTTTTCCACTTTGAATCATAATCAGTGATCACTTATGTACATCAACATGAAAGTGTCAGGAGGGTCTATTTCGATACCAGATTTATCGTAATAAGCCCTTCTGTAAAATCACTTGCCAACTTAATGTTAAAGCTATGAGGGTTCCAAACGCGTCCTGGTCTGAGAAGAACCACACAACAAACTCGGCCAGATATATTTTTTTCTTTTATTGTGATCACTGTTTCACAAACGTCAATCTAAAAAGCAATTTTGTAACAACTAGAACCGTCGCAATCATTTGGAAATAAAGCCTTATGATTTTAGGCAACGAAAATGAAGTAATAAAAACAGTAAAAAAAATAATAATTTCTAAACTAAACCTTTTTCTTTTTTAAAGTAAAAACAATTTTAATTTACAATAGAAAGTAGTAGAGATATACGATGAGAGTATACGATGTCTATGTCTACAAGCTCGAACTACGCAAGCGCGACGCGTAGATACAAAAAATTACGTCATTAGTTCGTTGAATTAACGACATTTCGTATCCTAAGTCCATAGTTTCAGAATATGTCAAAAAATATTTTAGTTAAAAATTATTATGAACATGTTGATAACATATTAAAGTAGCAGGGTTTTTCCAAGTGGTAACATAAATCACCATACACTTTTAGGATAATAGGAGGACCAATATTATATTAAAATTAATTACATACAATCATAAAATTAGAAGTGTATTTTCTGTAAATGGGCTGCTGTAATAATACATCTAATGTAGTTACGTGAAATATATTCGAAATTGAATGACATTTCTAATAATTCCTAAACCTGCAGGTGTATGTTAAATAAATAGTAAATAAAACAAAGGACAGTTTATAAACTAAGATGTAAGTGCAAAGCTATGCAGGTAGGTAATTACTCCCCGTTTCGTAATCAATAATCCACCTGCCTTAGTTTAAACTTTGAAGTCTGGGAATTTCGAGCAGATGTTTCTGTGCACGGCAACAAATAAGAACAAAAATATTAATATTTTAAATACTAGTTCTCTCTTGTGACTTCGTCCGCACAGGAAATTGCATACAAGAACAAAGACTTGTATACAAAGTTATCCCTCCCATTTCAGGTTAATTTAAAATTACTTAAAACCTTCCTTACAATTTAATAGGGAAAACTACTGGTCCAAATTATAGCTTTCTAGACTGAGCTGTTTTGGCTGAGCAAAAATCGTTATTGGTTTTATCATTACGATTTTATCATTACAGATCATAATGAACTTGGATGAGGAAAGGTAAGTAAAGCTTAGATAAATAATAAATCTATTTTAATTAATTTTACAATTTAATGGAGGAAGTCGTACAATAACGGTCATTAAGAGTGATAAAACTGTTTCTTTTATATTTTTTTTATGTTGATGAATTCAGTTCAATGAGTAGTCTTTGCAATTCAATTATAGCAGTTGATGTACCGATTCTTTTTAAAAATATAACATAAAATGAACATAGTTTTTTTAACACTTTTGAAAATGTTTGCAAAATCCGTTTTACTTCTTTGTGATGAAAGTCAAAATATCCTTTTTAAATTCAACATAAAAAATTGTACTACGTTAAATGTTCACTTTTTTTTTTTACATAAACTAATAAAAGTAGGACGACAATAGACGACTGGTCAACATACGTCATATAGACTAAATCGTTTCCAATAACAAATCGCTTATCTACGTGACTAACGAGTTGTATTTTAATTTGTTATTAATGATATCAAAATTATAAACAACGTAGCAGATCTATCGGTTTAAAAATCTAGGATTACCCTAAAACATTTGAATATTGACTACCTGATCTATTTGTGACTTTTATTCAACACTTTCAGCACATTGAAACTTCTGTTTCATTGCGTAATACTAGCTAATTTGAAAGTAAAAAAATGTCAACCTAAATATTCATCGACCCTAAGCCACTTACAGTCTATTAGACAATGAACGATTAAAAATAAACCCTAAGGTTACCCCTACCCCAGAACCTTTAAACCTATTAAATTAGAACATAGGTAGGTACATCCGTAAAATTATTATAAGTCACAGACATTTAGGCACTTAAAAAAATTTAAGTACAATGGAGGTTAATGGTTAATAAAATAAATTCGCTTATTGTTTGTTTTTTTATAACTTGATACTTTTCTTATTTTTTTTTATTTTACAACAATTCTTCTTTACATGTCAAATTGAAAAAACAATCTCGATGTCATTCACAATTAAGTACCTATTCATCCAACTACAAAATTTCAAAACATCTTTATAAAAAATATATCATGGAAATTTGTACAGAAAAACATTTAAATTAAGAAAAAAATATTGTGTGTAATCAATTTTTCCATGAATTATTTAGATATAGATGTTATTAATATATTATTTCCTCAGCCAAGGTTAACTGGACTTATATGTAAGACTAGGTCGCAGGCGGTCACGTTTCGCCTCAAAGCAAATTTAATGATGGTGTCACTTATTTAGACTGCAAAAACGTGACAACCGAATATAATTGACACTACAGATAAGTATTGAAGTCTATGTATCTATCATAGTCTATGTCCCTTTATGCATTTATGGTCTATTTGGTTAACAATCGATCCAAGATTGAGATCAAGCTTATATAGCATTCTACAATCCTAATTTATAGGTAGGTTGTTTTCACTGCTGAATAAGGAGAATGCTATGAGAATGGTTGTGATTTGAATCTTTGGTAGTTTCAAATTGGGTCAGGGTCATTAATAAATTTCGGTTAGTAACTAAAAGTATATCATGTACCAAAGAGTACTAGATGCAAAACCCAGCCGGAGCAATGCCATGGGTGATTATTGTTCTCGAAACTGACTTCTTCGGAGCAGGAACTCTTTAATAACTCGTTGTGTAATCTGGGTGCCTGCTAGGCGCCACTGCAGGTGAAGGTTCAGTAAAATAGACGTGGGTAATAGCTAAAGTGACGTATGAAGATCATAACAGTGACAACACGAAAGAAATTATCAAGGACATAGACATATTTAAACTGAAACATTAAAAAAAAAGTTTAATCGTTTTTCCATAAGATAAAAATAAGCAATATAATTTGGAAAATCCAGTATCTAAACGGCGATACCATAAAACACTTGAAACGCTCAATATTATAATATATTACTAATAACTAAATTTATCGAATCCTCTAATCTAAATTAAATAACGTTATCCTTATTATAGGTTAATCAATAGTCCTTTCCAAAAGTATTTGAACGCGCTCAAATTTTTTTCATAGCTAAATAAACCATTTCAAGCTAACTTATTATAACCTAAAGCACTAAATTATAAAATCTAACTACATATTTTCTTTCTTATTCTGAATTCGCAAACGTTAACTTGTAAGGATAATAATTAAATAATATATTAATAGCAAATAATTTAATACACTATTGTATCTTTTTATTAGTTAAAACACGGATTAAGGAAACTCAAGAGGGCAAAATAAAGTCGATATTGGAAATATGATTCTCACGTATTCTATTGGATTAGTTTAACGGAAACTAGAGAATTGAAGAAAGATTTATTGCTTCCGTCAATAAATATAATTAAACATATCTTCCTTCAATATTATATATATACCTAACATAGATAATTTAATAAATTTCATTATTATTGTTTTATATACCTTATGGGCTTTCTGAAGTAATTGGTTATATTTTTTCTTAATAATAATTGACCAAGAATCGAGACGATCGACATTTTTTGCCGCATGACTAAAAATTAATATGGGTAATATCATGTTAAAAACTTGCAACACTATAGGATGAATATAGTTATTTAATGGTAATGTCAAGCTGGCAAAATGCATAAATTGCAAAATAAGTGCATATTATGCATAACTGTTATTCGATCTTAGGTATCCACAATTAAAATATACTTCAGAAAGATGTACCTAACAAACGAATGTTTTATAGAATAGGTAGGTTTTGTCAATTGTTACTTTTAAAGAAAATAATTTAGAGTTAATAAAGAAAAAACACTCCCTTTAATTTGGAATATCATCTGTAAGAATCGTCAGTATGCAGATAGACAACAATAGCAGACAATTAAACTTTTAAAATAATCTTTTAACGATAGGTACTGGGATTGACCAAAGGCCGTACGATCAATGTCAGTGAGTCATTCGTAAACTTGACCTACAATGTTTTGCATATTTTTTAAAACTGGGATAAAACAATCGTATTGAAGTCATGAATAAAGTTGCTAAAACTGAATTCAAAAATGGAAACAGAATGAAGGTTAATACTTGAAAGTTGACATATATAACTACTGATTGAAAGAAAGAGATCGCTTTGAAAGAGATTTTATATCTTCACTTTTTTTTCGTATTTCTATGCATTAGGTACTATTTATTTAAATTTTCTTGTTTTCAAAACATTAAAAAACGTTTATTTCTTTATTTTCTTTATTCTTAGAAACGGATAATGTATTAAATATATTATATTTGTTTATTAGATTAGTTGTATAACATTGAGTACATAGACTTTGTCTATAGGAAGCAAAATATGAATTTTGTCATATGTTTGTGAGTTCGACCTTCTCTCAAGGCGGCCGAGTTTGTTTATAGTACATACTGTATATAGTTACACCTTCGTAAATAACAAGATTAACTCTGATTTCTTAAACGATTGTATTGAAGAGAGTTTAGTTCAGAAAAGGGTCATAATTCTACCAGGATAATTATTATTATCTTTCAAGAAACTCCCACTTTTACAAAACTTTGTATGACATTATCGTTACATTTCTTATGTTCGTAAGTTTATAAATTTTAAATATAACAGTTAAAACCAAAAATGTTCTTTAAGATTATATTACATTTGATATAAGCAAATATTCTTCCATACCTTGTGAAGATGGTGATGCAACCTATAGGGGAGAACACTTACTTGCCCCGAACATTTATACGGACATCCGTTTAATTTTTATGATTAGCTTAAAAAATATAGCTAACTTTTACCATTCAAGTTTAAAAAATCTGAAAATTCGAGGTAAATGTATCGGCGATAAAACTTTTAAGTCTCGTCACTCGTGGTTGTTCAAACTAACTCACCTACGTACAAAAAAAAATCGAATGCTATTTTTATATAATAAGAGTTGTCTATGTTTTAAGAACTAACCGATAATGCATAAAAAAAATTAATTTTGATGAATTAATAGGAAAAAATAACGATTTTAGTTAGAAGTTTTTTTTTGTATATTTGTCTGTGTGTATAATTAATACTATAAAGTCGTATAGACAAATAGTTTAAAAAACGTTATTTAATGGTACTTATTCTTCCTTGTTCCTGAAATAAATACTTATAAAGTTCAATGAAACGTTCGTACCCTTAACAAACTGAGTTCATCCCAAAATAACTTTCCTCTAATTTTTTCATAATAGTAAATATACATTAATATATCCTTAAAAAGGAAAAATTAAATTTGATCTTTAAACACCTAACAACTTTTTTTTTTCAACTGAGTTTTTAATGAAGACTCAACGATTTTTAATAAATAATTGTAATTTACAATTTAGAAACTACAACTAACAAGGTTTTACTTTATTTAGTAATTCTTTTTTTTGCATGAAAATTTCAAATAGACAGAGAGCCTAAAAACTAGGTCTTAGATCAGAAACGTTTTTTGTATCAACATTCATACAATGTAGGCATACATCATAATCTAAGATACAATTATTATTTTTCAAAGGTAATGTAATAGGGAGACTATATCTGTAGCAGGTTCGAGTCCTGCTCGTGTTAATAAATTTCGTGCTGTATTTATTAAAAGAAATATATAAACATAACATGGCTTATATTCAATTAAAAATACAATTAATATGTGGAAAATCAATTATGTTAACAATTTGCTGAATTTAATTACCATACATCAAATCCAATCAGAAATGTAAATTGTAATTCACTTACCTAGAATAAAAAAGTAATGTAGCTGTCAATTGAAATTTGAAGTTCACAGGCAAAAATAATCACCGCAGTAAAAATTTAAAAAACGAACACATAAAGCTGTTAGTTCACAGTCAATTTACAAGGATATTCCGCACGCGTGTACACGACACGAATCAATCCACAACAATGATTGTAAACAGTAAACTGTAAACATACGACCATGAGTCGTATCTGCGAAGGCTATTGAACGGTGTTATCTTTATACCTCGCTGCGACATCTGTTGTACATTTTGTTAACTTTCTTTTAAAACTCTTTGAAATTGATCATTTATTATCACAATGGTTTATATTGAAAATATTGATTCACGTATCCTCTATACTTGCGATATATTGAAATTTAACTAATCTCTTAATTTTAAGGAGTTTACAAGTTATATGTCATTACTAATTAACAAAATGATTTGTTTTCGTTAGGATAAGAGGTTTTAACTTAAATTCTTCAGACTTCTAGTAATAGTTATAAAATTTCACTTAAAGCTAAGTTATCAAAGCAAAAAAAATGAATCGGAAGTGAAGCTAAGTTTAAACAAAATTATTTATTATACTAGTATATTTAATTTATTATATTGGTTTAAATATTACATTTATCTCATTACTTGATTTAATATATTTTTTAATGGTATAGCTTAGAGCTCGCATTAGAGATTATATTATTAACATATAATCCATAGCTATAAATAATAGTAGGGGAGCGCACGATGCTAAATGGTGATTTATTAGACCGTCATAGAGACCTACTGGTTTGAGAAATTTAGATGAACATACATAGTTTAAAAAAGTTAAAAATAATTTGTAATATGAGAATGAATAATGGGCAAAATATAATAAAATTATTGTGGAAAAAACCGTAGGGCGCTATGAGCCATATCTCTATCTTTAATTGGTCAGATCTTATTGGAACTTTTAAAAATTTATTCAATAGACATTTGGCAGTACAATAACTAAGTAAGATTTACTTTATTCCTTAACCTCGTCATCAGAATTAATAATTTTTAACAGATTTTTTGAGTGAGAATAAAAAAAATAAGACACGTTTGCGGCCTAAGTAAGTATACCGTATCGGTTAATGTAAATCATGAAGAAGCTAATAATTCGAAATTAATAATTATATTCATTTCCAAAAATAGAGTGAATTTCATTTAAAAATTAATTTTTGAAAATATTCAATCACTACAATGACTTTAAAAATGCCACAAATAATATCCCCAAGCTTTTTTCCACCATAATTTTATTATATTTTGCCCATTATTCTTTCACATATTACGAATTATTTTTTACTTTTTAGTTCGATTAATTTTTAAAGCGAGTTTTTTTAGTTTTTTTTAAAGCTATATTTATTTTATGGCTTTTATACTTATGTATCAAATTCGATATACTTCTCATATATTTTTTGATTATATAATGGAACGAAAATACTTTTTATATGAAAAATATAATATTTATCATTTAATTAAAAAAATAAAAACTGTTTAATTTTTAACAATTGGTTGACGATAATGATTTTTTTACAAACATTTATGATTTATGTTTTTTATTGGAAAATAAATTTGAAATTTCCTCTAAATATTAAATATCTATTTTTTATGTTTCTTTTTACTTCTTTTACTTGGACATACTTGTAATATATTTTTCGTTTCTATAATAGTACTAAAAAAATGTAATTAGAAATATGCAAATATGCATATATCGATTTGTTAAACAATTAAAATGCATTTTTTTATATTTTTATTTTAGTATTTTTTTTTTCCGAAAAGTTATATTTTACATATTCCCTATAAACATAAAATACCTTTTTTTCCGAATTTCTTATCAAATTTTATATACCTATATCTCATATTTTTTTTAAATACATACAATAGATAAAAAAAGTCTACTTGAAAGTGTAATACACGTCAATACCTAATATCGTAATAAAAAATGCTTTTTTAATTACACATGTTTTCGACAATGATTTTTTTACGAAAAAGTTATATTTTATATATTATTGTAAAATAACCACAAAAGCGAGTATGTGAATATATTAGCCAGCGAATGTTTTATTATTTTAACAGACGAAATACAATTAGTATCAAGAAACGTTATATAATGTACTTTTTCATTGGTGGGGGAGCGTCTATAGATTTTCAAAAATGTAAAATAAAACTGTTGCATAGACATATTCGAGCGCATCAGATATTGATAGCATTCATGTCCACAGACTACATAGGCATGTTCATGTCCAACATACTTTTAATAATGTGGCCCTCCCCACCCCCCCAAAATGATTTGATTTCGTATGAACACCCCAACAAATGCATTTTGCATTTGTTGGGGTGGTCATACGAAAGCGTCAATAAGAAAAAACAAATTTTACAAATTTATTACCATCACATTTCTTTGCGACACCCAATAATTGTTACATTTGTGAAATATTCACTTTTAGGAAGTCATTAACTAACTCTACCTTAATCTGACGCGTTCGAGAATGACTGATGGCCTTTTTTTACTGATCTTTTAGAATTGACGCGCGGAGATAGTGGTACTTCCATGAAATATAGTTCAAATAGGGCTCATATTTGTAGTAAGTTAATGGGTACAAGGTATTCCCTGTATTTTTTTTTTAATAATAATTATTATTATAGATCAATGTGTGTAATTTGTCCCGATATTATTATATCGGGACAAATTACACACATTGATCTAACCCCTAAGTAAGTAAGTAAGCAAATCATTTGCTTGTGTTAAAAGTATTAGACAACGATACTAATACATAGAAATAAACGACCAAACCCAGAAACAGACATCTATGCTCATCACATCAATGCCTGCCTCTGCCGGGATCGAACCCGAGCCCCGTTGCGCCGTGACACCTTAGGCGTCTGCGCTAACCACTCGACCAATGCGACGGGGCGGTTGGATTGTATTAATCTGTCACCCTTGAGTAAGTTCCGAAATCCCCTTTTGCTCCCCTATATTGTTATAATTACTCACACGCAACAATATTTTTTATTTAAGAAAATTGTTATAGATTGACACTTAAATTATGCTAGTTTTAACAATTATTTTAGTGCGATTAGATATATTGAGAAGGACAAATGTATAAGGGGTACCTTGGAAACTAACCTTGTAGTAGTTTTTATAATTGTTCTATGATAAGCTATTACTAATAGGCATTTGTTTTATTACCTACAACGAATGTAACTTAAAAGTAAGAATACGAATATTATTTTGGTCAAATACTTGTAACATGTAAAAATACAATAAAAATTTTGAAGAAAGGATCACGTAGTCTGTTTGCTTTTCTTATATTCCGGACTTATTTTTTTGGGCTCCACATATGCAACTATTTACCTTGTAGACCAAATCAAAAGACCGCTGTCGTGTGGGTATTAACTTTATTAAAATTAACTCACAATATATATAATAATGTCCACCTATTCCAACCTCATCTCTTCCAGTTTTGACAAAATCTATTTTTTTTGGAAATATACTTCAAACTAGATTTTGTTTTTTTTTTCTTAAAAAGGATTATATAAAAAAGATAATATTTTTAAGAACGTTGGTTGTGATAATAATTATAACATTTTTCTGTATGAAATAGTTAAGAGTAATCTTATTTTAATGCTCTAAAAAAAACAAATATATATATAATAAAATATTTTTATTTAAGACTTATTACATTAAAATACAATAAATTAATAAGAGATTTTTTATATAAATATTAACTTTAATAATTATTCGAACAATCCATTAAACATATTTCTTATAGCTAACTCCGAGACCTCAGAAATGATGTTATTATGGTTTTGAACCTTACATTCATTTGAATATAATAGCAATCGCCATCCTGCAGCATTCTTGGTCTCTTTGTGAGAAGAACTATTAAAGTGGTCCAGCATTTCACTCCATGATGGTTCAGTCATATTACAAAAACCGCAATGCAACAAATCAGGGTGGATCTGAAAATTATTATTACAAAAAAAATCCAAACAATCAGATAAAATGTCAAACTCATTGGACTCACCTCTCTAACAAATTCAGACTTCTCATTTATTATAACTGGATTCTGGTTCAACAATGTTATATGTATAAATTGATTAATATGAGCTACAAAATCACTTACTTCCTCTTCACAAATCAAACACTTCATTTCACCTTTACTTGAAATCAGATAATTAAAACTTAATAGTGAAATACAAATTATGTCATTTATGACAATATCACTGAATATCATATGCTTAACACCATTTAGTGTTTTAATATATATTTCTAATGGCTGCTTTTGTAAATTTAACGACACTGAAGGTTCACCAATTTCACTTTTGGCGTCGTCTATCAGAGGAGTTCCAGCTGTTAATTCCTCATCAATTTTCACTGGAGCTTGCTTGTTTTTTGGCTCTTCATTTTCGTTTCTGGCATCAGTAGAAAGATTTTCTTCTTTATGACTTGTTATCGCATTCTCTTCTTTGCTATTTTCTTTAATCGTATTTTCACTATTTTCTGTAATTGGTACTTTACTCGTATTTTCACTTTTTTCTGTAATTGTTAGTTTACTCGTATTTTCACTATTTTCTGTAATTGTTACTTTACTCGTATTTTCACTATCTTCTGTAGTTGTTACTTTACTCATATTTTTACTATTTTCTTTAATTGTTACTTTACTAGTATTGTCACTATTTGGTTTAATTGTAACTTTACTCGTATTTTTACAAGATTCATTATTATGTTTAAGAATATGTTCTTCAATAGCATTAACATCATACGGTAAATTAACTGTGCATTTCTTACAAACAGCCGTGTTGAATATCAGATTAATATTGACGTTATTAGCTTGAAATTTACTAACCAAATCTAAAATACTTTTGTTCTGTAATACAGTACTTTCATTGTTATTTTTATCTCTTATATCTGCAAGACGTTTTTTATGCATTTTCTCCATAGTTTGATGGTGTTGACCAGTGATGTGTATTTTCTTAGATTTAGGGTCCATTATCCAATCACATAAAATACACAAGGTCTTACCGTTTTCATCCAAAGTTATGTAGTCTTCAGCCCTTAATATCTTACAGATTTTTTTTTCGTATTTTTCAATATCAAAGCTACTTTTAGTTCTAGTAGTTTTAACTGTATGATTAGCGGTTCCAGATTTATGAGTACTTTTTAATTCGGCTGGATTTATTTTTTCTTTATTTTTTTTTACTTTCTTTTCTACTACGTTTTTATTTTTTATGTTAACATCAAAATCTTTTACAACCTTAGACTCTTCCTTATTTTCAGCTGTTTTATCTGAAGGTATAGCTACACAAACTTCATTATTCTTTTCTGAATCTTCACATTCTTTATTAACAACAGAATTTATTGTAATCTTGGACTGGTCCTCGTCTTCGCCTATTTCATTTAGAGGTGTGAGATCAATGGCTGTAGTAGTCTTTTCCGAAACATCACATTTTGTGTTAACATCAGAACCTCCTATTCTATGGACCTCTTCTGTTTTTCCTCCTGTATTTTTTAAAAACTTAGCAAGACCGTCATTAATTTTGTCGGATAGATCTTCGCTCAATTTATTTGACTCGTTCTCTTTTGACTCATTTTTATTTATTTTATTTAATGATATATCGCAGCACTTTTTATATAGATTTATATGCTGATCTTCCTCAAAATGAAGTGTTATGTCGTTTAATGCAAGCACCATATTACACGTCAAGCAGTGAAACGAAACATCATCAATCTAAAAAAACAAAATAAACTTAAGTATTCTGTAGAAAATTATCTATTAATTTCTCTCTATAACCATATCATATCTAAAAGCATATTAATCAATATAATAGCGTTAAGAGCTTTTAGAAAAAGAGACTAAATTATGAACACAAAAACCATATTATATTTTCTGTGTTTACTTAAACGGTTTTCCGTTTAAGTAAACGCATATGGAAAAAAAGAGATAACTAAAATCTAAAAGTGAGTAGTAGTCATCCTCATAAAAGTGATTATGAATGTTATATTTGCTTCAAGTCCCACACATTGTCATTTGTGGAGGAGAAATATTTTAAAGAATTTGAAGCAACGGATGGGTTAAATAGTTTATCTTACTATGTGCTGAACTACAAATAGTATGGGTTGGAGTTAAAATAAAACTCAATGGAAGGACCTAGATCCAGAAGATGCTTTCCTCAACAGGTGTTCTAATAACAATAATAATAGGTTCTTCCAAAAACACCACAAACAAATATGGAATTCCGAAATAAATATATTTTTTTATGCCTATCATATCCTCAGTTCTAGACTACAAGTGTCCACAATAATTTTTAATTTACTTCTATCCCAAGATTAACTTTATCTATCCTTATAGTGCCAATTAAAATAATCAAAAATTAAATAAACTGAAACACAGGTACTTTTTTAATAGTTACCTTTCGATATATATTTTTGTTGTCATCAACCTCCACTTTAATCTGAATTATGTTGAGTATATGCGACAACAGATTTTTATGTATATCTTCATCTTCATATTCAGTGTTACAAAAGGCACAAGATTTATCAATCAGACCATTCCAAGCTTTCTCATTTAGAACAACCTTGCCAAATGCAATTACATTAACACCAATTCTTTTAAAAAACATAACATTTTTACTATCAATATGTGATGGTTCCTTTACATGAATTTTGACTCTTGCCATCATTGGGAGTAACTTATTACAAAGTTCACAAAAATATCCCATTTTAATCTGAAAATATAAACAAACATTTTGGGAATAACCTACACTGTTATTAAGATTATTATTGTTATTATATTAAAGTGTAGTATAATTTTATTCTACTCAGGCTCCACTATCTAATTACTTAAGGGCACAGAAATAATATAATATTATTTGTTATAAACTTCTCATTGGCTAAACATAATAGAATCTTAAATCATCAACAATGAATCACAACTTAAAACAATAATCAAACAATTTGTGGATAAAATTTAATTAGTGTCATAATATTTAAAACAATTAAAAAAAAGAAGAAATTAATAATAATTAAAAAAAAGCTATTGATTTTGACATTAGCAGTTAGCTCAGTCACTATTCCACTCTATAAAAGATTATTTTTTTCTTAATATATAATTACTATACTGTTAGCCAGATTTCTAGATATTTTTTCTGTGGTTATAGAGTATAAAACATTATATTTGTTATTTATAATCATAAAAAATACAAACCTTTCTAACAAAATCTTCCTCATAACCTTTAACATACTGAGTGCTGTCTAAATTTTTTTTATGAATAGGTTTTGCTATATGATCAATATTGTCTGATTCACTTCTGAGATAAGTTTCACACACCAGACAGTAAAAGTCAACTGCCCCTTTTAAAATGCCGTTCTTGCTGTAGCTGGGAGACATTTCTGAAAAAGTATTTTCATATCCAGATATTAATTAATTTTGCAAAATGCAGTACTTAACATATGAAAAGCTATAGAAGAAACAGACTTATTATTTTTATCAATAAATAAATGCTATATCTTTTTTTGGACTAGTTATTTAGTTTAAAATTAAAGATAATATATTTTCTAAGTATACAGCACCGCAACTTATTTAACAAAAACATTTGATGCTATTTTTAACATATGTAATGCCATAAAAAACATACTTAGAGCATTTCTTCTGAATGTTATAAGTATTTGTACAGAAAATTACAAAACAATGTGCATTACAGTATATGACACGTTTATTTATCTTGTATTAGTCTTCCCCAAAGGTTATTTTGATAATTTGCTATTGTTTTGCTAAATATTTTATTAAAAATATATTAATATTTTTATATATTATGTTCATTATTCTACTGCTTTGTATAGCTTTCACAAATTAAAAACAATACATAAAATTGTAACATCACAAGTTTGAACAATTTGACATGAACTAACTATAATATCCAGACAAACTATAGAAACTGAATAACTAATTTAATAACTTATTAAATAGTAATGTTTTATTTCAAGGTTAAATGTATCTGTGTTGAAGGATCAAAATGATTATTTAAAAATTTCTTAGTTCATTGTGTTAGTGCCCTTGAATTGTTTTTAAAGATTAAAAACCATTAATTCTTAAATAATACTTATTTATATGTCATAAGAGTGCTAGTTAATGTATCATTAATTAAAACAACATTAAAAATACCTCATAAAACAATATCAAAAATGTATCATGCCTTCCATATACTTACATATTTGAAATCTATATACATTATACAATAAAATATTATGGATTGCACATTATTACTACAAATGCGAATTAAGTACTCAAATCAGTGATAGGCTGCTCACAACCTACCACAATCGAAACTTCTTTATATAGAATAAATGTTTATAATAATTATATTATAAGTTTTATTAAGTATTAGCTAATTAATCTCTTATAAGTCACACATACTTAATTAATTTAAATACTGAAATGATGAAAATGTAAAAACCATTTTATTTACGAAGTTCCAAATAGTTATTTGTCATATCCTTTTTCGATTTATTACCACATCCTAATTATACACCTAAAAGTATCCAGAACTTACCTCTTCGAAAAGCAGAATTTTACAGTTCACTAATCATGATTCATGAGAGGAATATTAATACTTATTGATAAGATATAGGTGATTACACTTATAGAATATATTATTTACTTATATTATAGCTATAGCAAGTATATCCTTTAAAATTCTCTGTGGTACTATTTTTAATTTTATAACTTATTCCATGTACTATTTTATTATCTTACACAGATGACAATAAATACAAATAGATGCCACCGACGTCCGACTGTCAGAACTCATTGTTGGCCAGTGGCCACTGGCCAGTGCTTATCTGTAGGGGAATACCCGAAATACAGACAGTAGTGTTACCCTCATCTAATAAGCTCTACTATCAAAAATCACTAGATGCTGCGAAATTAAATCCCTATTTACAATTGAGTTAATCACGAATTGAGAAATTGAATATGATTTCTACAAATGCCAATGCATTTGTAGAAATCATATTAGGCAGAAAATAATTTTCCCTATATATTATGACTTTGTTTCTACCGAAATAACCTATATCATAAATTGTTCCACAGAATAATAATACATAATAACACAAACTTTTAGATTCCTTTCAATCTACTTTTGGTACTGGTACGACATTTGCTTTTATTAAAGTATGTATTACATGAATGATTAACATTTGTTACTTTTGAGTATTGAACTCGCTTGATTAATGAAACGTGTTTAATAACGTAGACTTCGATATTTTACCCACTTTGTTCGTTTCTTTGGCGTATCTCCATCGCCAACTATTGTTTTGGCGCCCGCGTAGCAGTCGTGTGTAAAAGTCTTAAAAGAATCACTTTTCTTCATGCAATTTAAATGTTTTGTAATTATTTAACTTTATTCGCTTAACCATTGAGGATACTTACCAGTTTAATTCGACACCAAAATAATAATGTTCAAGCAACATAAGACAGGGAAAACTTAGTTTTTTACGGTATTATGTCTAATTTTAATAGAGTTTTATACAGTGCCCCTACTTGGTCGATTTGATGGACACATTTTATGTTTTTTTATACATTATTAGAGTTATTATACATAGAGAAGAGGGGTCTGTGATCTGTGAGTGCGAGTGTTTAACAAATAATAAACGATGGAAGATGAGAGAGCCATTCCTTTACTTGTCTACATTTTAAATATCTGTCTAGATAACATTTGTTTTCTGTTTTTTTTCGATCGATACATTTTAGACATGGAGGTTAAAGATAAGAAGGACATTCTGAAGGAGAACTCAAAAAAGTGTAGAGCAATACCTTGAAAATAAAGTTTTTAGTACCTAAGAACAGCGCTGGCTTATGAAAAACTATGATACGAGTGTAATTGTTTTGGAGTGAGTGAAATACACCGAGTTCAAAAATGCCGCTAAAGTTATGACAAAAAAAAATGGAAAAAACGCTAAATTGTTAACATAAGTGCTCTATTTGCTTTTATCAGGAAGTATAATATTTTAATAATCGTTGAGATTATTTTATTTAAATTATTTGAAAATAAATATTTATTAAATAGCAGAGGTAATCCGTTAGCCTGATTATTTGTCAGATACACCTTAAACGTTTTTCCATGTCTTTCTACCAATGTATTTTCAATAAACTCAATTATTTACATTCTTTACATAAAGTAGTTCTTTGCAATTTTGCACAAAACGTTTTAGCAATTGTTACAAATGTAATTATAAAAAAATGTTATACAATAATGCTATGATTTTCTTTACCTCCGACACAAACTCTTAATATTTTGTCTGTGGCTGAAAAAGTTGAACTAGCCAATTGTCATTTATTTTTTCACTGTGTACTCTATAGTCTATACTTTTAAACTTATAATTTATGCATTGAAATTCGAGAGCGCGGTTTAGATATTGTTGATATTAGAATTATTTGTTGCTTAAATTATCTGTTCATTATATATTGTAACTAAATAATCATGTAAGTATTCAAGTATTCAGTGAATATTACAAGTCTCATACGAATCGTTCACTTTTGTATTAAACAAATTGTTTTTATTAGGGCCACTACATCAAAGCCACGCTCGGAAATGACTTTGGAAGAGTTAGCTAAGATAGAAGAAGAAGAATTTAGCACAGGTCCCCTTTCGGTACTCACACAATCCGTAAAAAATAATACACAAGTGTTGATAAACTGTCGCAACAATAAGAAGCTTTTGGGCCGCGTTAAAGCGTTCGACCGGCATTGTAATATGGTCTTAGAAAATGTTAAAGAGATGTGGACCGAAGTGCCAAGAACGGGAAAAGGAAAGAAGGTAAGTTTGTAATTTCAAATTCTCTGCGAAATTAAAACTAATATGAAGTTTATTTTTATAACCTTTAAAAAACGTTTGTTGACAGCTTTACATATTTTTATCCTTATTAAAATTATAGACAAATAAAATAGTTTCTATAATGCTTATATTTCAATTATCTCATTTAGTTCGGATTTAATAGCTATCTTTATTTAAAAAGTAAGACTAGAAATTATCAATATCTTATACTTATTTATTTAATTTCATGTTTTATTAATTAATTATCTATTTTCAGGGTAAAGCTGTAAATAAAGATAAATTTATATCAAAAATGTTTCTTCGTGGTGACTCTGTCATTTTAGTTTTAAGAAATCCTTTAGCCACAGCAGCGGGCAAGTAAATACTAAGTTAGTTTTAGATTTTAATATTAGAATTACTAATTGTTTAAAATTCTAATATTGTGGTAAAATCTTCATTTATTTTGTAAATGTGATATTTGTGTGGCATATTGTAATATGTTGGAAAATAAAACATTTACACCACTTTATATAAACATTATTTGAACACAATCCTTGAAATGAAAGATGTTCATAAAAATCTAATTTACTCAGTCAATTAAAAACAACCACATTGGTTCAAATTTAAAGAAATACATATGAATAAATGGGAAGAAACTAATATTTGTTTTGATCTAAGTATTTAATCTAATAAATATAAATCTTTTTTTATTGCCATTTGTGTATTAATATAATATAATTTTGCTTAAAATTGTTTTTGAATATGTATTGCCATAAGCCATGTTCAGCTTATTTATATTTAAAATTAATACAGGATAAAAAATTATCAACACTCGCAGGACTAACCTGCAACTTCTGGGAAACTGTCCTGTCGCTCTGCCAATGAAGCTACAATTTAGCTACAATGAATTTGACATTTTATATAAAAGATATAGTATATACAGGTAACTAAGCTACATCTATTAGGTCTTCCTTATTAAAAATTCCTTACTTAAGTTATATAATTAAATTGAATAGATGCCACAACTGAAATTAGTGTTTAAAATTGTCTATTAATGTGTTAAACATGAATTTGTTTACAAACTATTAGAGAATGTACAATCAATCCATATAATCTTATGAGTATGAGTTCATATAATTTAATCATTAACGTTTAACTTAAGGTATAGTTTATCAAATAGTATTAGCTGCGCTAGGACAAAAGGTATGGGTACCTGGTACTAAATGCATATTATAACAAATTGCAAGATTTTTTCACTTATTTTTGGCAATCTTCTAATAAAATAATTAAACATCACTAATGATCACTATGTCAATGTAGCTAAATTAGCAGCATATATGAATAATAAACAATTCTCCACACATAAGCACTTTCCTGTACTTTTTTTAGATATTTTAATTAATACATAACACATTTAAATTATTTCATAATGATGGCAACTCTATTGCTTTTCAATATACATATAGTGATAGAAAAACCAAGACAAATTTTGGAGAAAATAAAATAAAACCCCCAGGATAATAATGCAATAATTCCTCAGAAACGAATAATAATAATATAATAATAATTCCTTACAAAACGCTAGTAGTATCTGTGTTATTTAAAGTGAAAAGCAAATAGAAAGAGAATCTTCTCTCATAATCTTTCTCTGTCTACACTTATCACTACTAGCAACATTGTGATAATTATTCTGTGATATGATTCCCTGCCTGCTGAAGAAATTATGTTCTTTTCTTTGAACTGTCTATTCTGCCATCCTTTAACAAGTGTTATTGTTCTGTATTATAAGTAAAATACAGATTAATATAGATCAATTTGATAATTCATAATTTGATTTTATTTATCAAACAACAAGCTGTTTGGATGACAGATACACTTAAGGTATTTTAACAATAAAAAAATAAGGAAGAAAACAATACATGAAAGTCAGCAAATCGCATTTATTTTTACACAAATTAACTTCACATTACTCAATAAGCTATAATTAACTAAATCACTTAAGGTATCTTAATTACATAGTGCAAAAAGGTTGTGTAAGTTCGAGAGAAAAAATAAAAAATATCTGAAATTAATTTCGTACTCATACATTTCAAACATCTCACATTTCTTTGGTCGTATTAACACGAACGATCGTTGTACTTTATAAACTCACATAGTTTATATTCTTACTGACATTACAAAACGAAACACAAAATGGTAAATTAAAAGTTAGTACTGATATAAATTCACAATCAAAATAATTGAATTAATTTCAACAATGTAACATGGCGACTTTAATTCTGACATTTACATTAAACGACAGATAAGAAAGCACTGCAACAAAAAATATAAATAAAAACTTATAGGTACAAAATATCTTTGCATTGTAAGAAGTTATTTGAGGCTAGCACTTTAAATATAACATAATAAATTATTTTTAATGTGTAATACATTTATAATGGCTCAACAGTAAAATGCAGAGGGTTTAGTTTAATAAAATTCAATTAAATATCACCTTATCTCAATATATAGCTCTCATTCATAACAACTATTGCTGCAAAGCACCACAATTTGTACCGGCTGGCAGTGGTAATGGACGTATAGCATTACATGTATTATTGCGTTTAAAGCATTTCTTGATGTTTTTATAATAACGATATATATAACCTGTTTTAAAAAATACAGAACAATACAATAGGACAATAATCTGGTATCCATAGTAAATTTGATTATATAAATTAAACTAGATGATAATATTATTTATTACAGAAAAGTAACACAAATTAGAATTTAAAACATTTTTTCCCGCTTTTTATTAACTAAGAAAAGTAATGTGTTGTCCTATGCTATTGACACAGATAAAAATAACAGGACATGTTTGTTTTGTTATTTGTATTACATATTTAAAACATCACGGTAAGTTTTTAATTATTTCGATATAATGTAAGCCACACACGAACATTCTTAACTAGCACCAATAGCGGAATCTTGACCTATTACAATTACACATAACCTCTTCATTATTCATACATCACTTTTATATCTATACAAATGCTTAAATACTTTTATAAAAATACCAAGTAATTTATACTATTTACGATTAAGACACTTGATCGAATAAGAAAAAGAATAGTATTTACATGAACCTATTACATTTCTAATTTTATATATAAGTATATACAATCATATTAAACTACATAAAAAAATTACAATCCATATAAAAATACGAACTCACAGTCTGATAAATAAATCATATTTTTTTCGTATGTATGTACTTCTAATGTGGGACAAGAAAAATACTTTTTCCTTTAATGTTTATTGTATTGTCCTTTTTGTAATTTAAATATAAATTAATTCTAGATTAAACAATATTGATCTACAACTAAATATTTGTGGCCTTCTAAACTTAGCATTCGACTAGACATTTATTTGAATATTCTGTTTTTTAACCTTTTTTCTTCAGCAACACAAAATAACACTCTTACGTCCTCTAACAACATTTCCTTTACTTAAGACTTAAGAGATTCTTTATTCAAAATCACAAAACAGTCTTTAATATAATTTTGCATTGTTGTTCCTATTTCAAATTTAGACTCTACTTATATAATGACCTTTTGTTTCGCCTTTCCGGAACATAAAAACATATAATAACTAAGTAGGAATTGGATTAAACAATATTCTTAGAATGTTATGCTTAAGGAGATCTTTGAATGTTTATTCATAACTATTCTTAAAGTTTTTTTATTATTTTTAATTGTTACTTTTTCACCGTTATCTCCTTTCCTAAAGACTTTCGATTTTCGAATTTCTGTTGCAAACTGGCAACATTCGATGGTTTGGCGGATAGTTTCGTTGCATTCGATTTTAAGGACTCAGTCTTTTGTATCGAACTAGGTTTTGGAACTATTTTTGGTCGATTTTTATTCAAACTGTCCGCTATCGCTTTAACATTGGAATCTGTTTTAGAATTAGTTCTATTTAAGGGCGGGTTTTTGTCTACTTTATTTATATTCGATGAAGAATTTACAAGCTTCAATGCCGGTGTAGGTTTCACAATCGGCTTCTTATCCGACGCCAGCGGTTTAAAGGGGGGTCGATTTTCGTTAGGCTTAATTGAAGTATTTGGTTTCGTTGCTAATTTAGGTGGCTCGGATTTATTATTATTAATTACATCTGGCGCTTTGATGTTCTTTGTTTCCGCAACAGCACAACTCGATACTAAGTCCGGACTGTTTGGAATTGCTTTGAGAGTATTTTTTGCGACTGTTTTCGGTGACTGTGGTACGCTTTTAAAGGTCGATGTACTCCTAAGCCCCGGTGGTGTGACTTGCCTTGAAAAAGTGGGTATTTTTGAATTTCCTTTCAAAGTTGGAGACGGCGGCTTTTCGATTTCGTCTTTAGTGTTGCCCTTTTGCATGTAAGTTGGTATATTTACTGCAGAAGGATGTAAATAACCACTACTTGTGGTGGATGCGGCGCTAGATTTATTCTCCGAATTGCTATACACACTCTCTGGACTTTTATAGTCTGTATTCATATATGTACTATCTCTGTTGCCCTCAGAAGGATTGTTTTTATCTTTCATTCTCGCGAGTGAAGAAGTACAGTAAATAGAGTCAAAGTTACGATTTTGTATCTCATTAACAATTTCTCCAAGCAAACCTAAACTTTCTGAACTTCCAGAATTTGAAGTTACAGGTTTTGGGACATTGTACTCTTCGTATGTTTGTTTGGATAATTGAGGTGTAATACCGGGTAGCGGTTTAAAATGCTTTTCCGGACTTTCTTCGATAATGGCGTAGATGTTGTCTGCAGACTCTTCATCTATATATGATAATGGATTGGGTTTTTCTTCAATACAATCAACATAATCAGTAGATTTGATATCTGTAATCACTTTTGGACTTTGGTAAATAGAAATTTGTTCGTCTATTTTAGGCTGAGCGGGCAGTGGGGGAGGTGGCGCCGTAGGTCGTCCTACACACGATAAAGGCCGTGGCACACCAGGCGCTTGTCTCATAGATGCAAAACTTTGAAGAACCGGTTTTTGTGACATTGGAGCACGCATGCTTTGAGCTCTATTTGCAAACGCCTTTGAATCATCAGTGTCTTCCGAATCAGAAACCACGGGAACTGTGTTAACGGGGAGTTCTATTTCTTTTTGTAAAATGGGACCTGATATTTGCAAATTACGTAATGCAACTTTATCAATTGATTTAATTTTTAATTGGTTGTTTGGATTCTTCGGCAGCGAGTGGCTTCTTTCTACTGGGTTTCGTTCCTTTTCTTTTGGTTTGTCTTGTTTTAAAAATGAAGCAATTCTGTTGAGAGAGATGCCTTCCTTAACTTTTTTCGGTTCTTCTGGAAGCGGTTTTTGTGGAACATTTCCAGCGGAATGCATACTTAATGGTCTTTTTGGTAAATCTGGCGAAAAATTTGGTAAGGCAGGTGCTGCGCGGATAGGACCTAAGGTTTTAGACCCTTGGAGTGGAGAAATAAGTTCTTTCGCTGTACACGTAGATGCTTCTAGAATAGGACTGGATATGGTAGGTCTAGGAGCTGAATTAACGGGTACGTCTTCAGATTTTTCTGATCCTATAAACGCCTTAATCCGATTTTGTACGGAACTATTCGTTCTTTTTATGGACGGACTTGTCTTTGGACTTAATTTAGTAGTATTAGGCACCACGGGTAATGGTGGCGCCGATCGTAATATCGGCTTGACGCCTTGAGCTATATTCTGACTGTTACTGCCACTTCTATGTACTGGTGTGATTTTGGCGCTTTTTTGTAAATCTTTCTTATCCTTATCAGGTTCATTTGGCTGATTTTTATCTATCGGCGTGAGTGAGAATCCCTTGAAATTACCGAAGAAGTTTACTGATGGATTAATGTTACCTGCCGGACTATGGTCTGAGTCGCTTCGAAGGAGACTAGAACTCATATCGTCTGGATTGGACAGCGTGTGTACGTTGACCGGTTGTGCGTTATTTTGGGAATTGTTTTGAAAATTAGCCGCAAACTTTGTAGCACTTCGAGACAATCGACGCTGTAAGCTGTTCTTCTTTGGTGATTGTACTCTGTAATTATAAAAAAGGGTATTAGGTAAAATAAAAAGTTTTTATGTCAGATGAAAACTGTTTTGTGACAATTAGGATAGGATACATGCAATGTTAGTGAGTGGATAAAAAATCATTCCATTAGTAGAAGAATGTCAATTGCATGCAAAGCATAGAAAACCATAAAACTCACCAAAATGCAGACTACCACCATTAACAAGCAAATATTACCAGCTCTTTAGAACTGGCAACATTATAAAATGAAAGTAAGAAAATAAATATTTTTATTAAGAAGTACAGTACAAAGAGTAAAACTAAATAGAAAATAAACTAAAAGAAAATTTAGGTTATCTTGACTATTTGCCGTTTGTAGAGCGAAAACATGTTTAAAAATGAAAAAAAAAATGAAAAAAAAAACAAAAGATAATATCATTTCTACAAATTGCAAATAATTCTGATATTACACTAACCACATCCGGACTACATACTGGATGGCGACAAAATATTACATGTAATGAAAAGAACAGTATTCTAAGGGATGTAAATTCACTTGTCAAATAAATTGTAAACCTAAAATAAAAAAAAAAAAGAAATAATACTTCATTTATGAGTTTTGGTTCGTGATGATGTATTATATATTCCCCCAAATATTTATAATAAATATTGTTAAATACATGCTGTATGTATCTTTTATAATAAAAAAAAATATACAAAAAAATACAATTTGTATGTACATATCAATTACATCCCGTAATTAAGAAACCAAGAATTCATTAAATGTAATATTGTTGTCGTCATCCTATATATATGTTATTATAAACATTACAAATGAGTGTATGGGTATTACAAATATGTTTCCCATGTTTATTATTATAATAACATGCCTTAATTCCAAATTAATAATTTTCATACAACATCCCAATTTAAATACATTCACTTGAAACATGTTAAAATTCGATTCATAAACGTGTACAGCACGATCATAAAAAAAATAATAATACTCTGTGCATGATTATGTTTTCTACTTCTATTAGAGTTTGTCGAATGATACTGATACAGCCGATTTCTGATAATCAACTGAACGACAACTGCTTAGTTATTGAGAAAAGAAAATCATGCACGTAGTATAAATATTATTTCCCAAATGCAATAACAAAACACAAGCAATCAAATATACTATATATTAATAAATTAGCTAAAAATAAAGATATGTATACTTAAAATATGTAATTGCTATGCAATGATCACTTTTAACTAATTACGATAAAGTCTATTTTCCGTACAAATTATCTAAGAATTAATATAAAATATTCTTATTTATTTCTTATATACTGTAATTTATTGTGAAAACTAATTGCTATTAGGAGGTAACTTAAAACTTATTTTAGGTTGTGATTCAAATTTTTTGGTCAAATCTTTCACATTTGTTTCGGAAGTTTTACTTTCACTGGTTTTAATATTAATTTTATTTATATTCTTATTGAGAGTTGAAACTTCGATTTTTTTATTATTAGGTAATTTATGAACTTTATCTGAAGATTCTTTATTTTTGGGTATATCTTTACAATTGGTAACAATGTTTTCATATATATCATCATTATTATTTATTTTATTAGTTCCGATGTTTGCTTTAGTTTTATTCAATTTTGTTGGATGAGTTTTGGTAATGTTTATTTCGGCTTTTATATTTTCATTGGTAGTGGAAGCCAGTCCGGTTTTTATTATAACTATGTTACTTTTATTAGCCTTTTGAACTTCCTTACTTTCTAATTTATTTGTAACAGTCGCGAGATCAACGTTATCAGCAACTTTGATATCATCTTTATTGATTTTTCTTGGTAACTTTTTAAATTTATCACTATTTGCACCCCGATTTACAAAATTACGTATTTTATATCTTATATCGAAATTATTTTTATTATCTTTGCTGACGTCATCATGTTCGCAGATATTAGAATAAATTTGATCTTCAATACATTTTTTACAGATTTTATTATTGTTTTTGGTCTTTTTGAATCTCAAGAATTTAACAATGGAACTGGTACTGAACCTTTTGAATTGGTTGGAATCGGTACCCTTAAACATATTGGATACGTACGTCTTCTTCGGCTTCTTCCACCACAAGAGCAAATTGTGCCGCGAGTAGTACATGAGGAACAGTATGAGCAGTACCGACGGCAGTATCCCCAGGAATATCACATACATTGCCACCATGAAGTTTCTTTGAACTGCAACAAAATATTATTATTTAAGATGGGATCAATGCTTAAGAAACAAGAAAACCATAAAATGTATACTAATGCTAATGTACCTGAAGCATCGGCGGCGGGACCGGAGTCCACGGAGCCCCCGGGGCCAGGTAGAGCACAGATTGGAGGACCGAAGCCTGAGTCGCAATGGCAATGACCTACAATATGTTCACATAAATAAGTGATACTGCTACAATGAAGAATGTGTATTTTTGATTAAAGTTGCTCTTCTCTGGAACGCAACAAAAATCAGTGGTTTTTAATGCATTTTTTTTAAATGTTTGTATACACTACCACACTACGAATCTTACGACAGTTTTAGAAACTGCAATTCAAGTACTAAAACTTAAAAAAAAATGGTTAAATATTACGAAGGTACAAAATTAACTTAGCGGACAGAGTAGCAGGCATCGTTTAGATTAAAATACGATGAGGTCTTCCATACCTTCCGAGTTACAGACTCCGTGTCCGGAGCAGTGGTCTCTGCAGCCGTCTGGATCCCGCGCCATCAGCTCCGCGCGCAGCGCAGACGCAGACACGCAGCGGTGATCGAGGCACATCTGATCGACATGAACACATAATTCACACACTGCTTATTAAAGTTTACATATAAATTTTTGCGTTTAGTACTTAAAAAATTACAAAAACATTAATTCCCTATCTTTTATTCAAGCCAGTTTCACTGGCCAGGCGGGTTCCTATATCCCAATATTAACTTCTATAACAATTTTCAATTTAGATCATCAGTACTTTCCTCGCCTCCTTCAGTCCTACTGATTATATTTACAGTATCTCAAACTCACCAACCCTCTTTGTTATACAGGTTAAGGCGCTATTCAAGTGGCAAATTTTTTCGCGTTTAATATTTTTTTTTTTTATAATTCAGCCAATTCGATAGAGATTTTTTATTTTTATAGAATAATGTTAACTTAACATAACATTCTAGCTAAATATATTCATTTTTCGAAGTCTATAAATGCAAAATAAAATAACCACGCTATAAAATATATTATTATTAAACTTTCCAAGAAAATAAAAAACCTCTCAAGGGCCTCTGTTCAGAGAGTCTGCTTCACTGAGTGATGTGAGATTTCAATACCAATCTTTAATCTTAATTCTTATCATCTCGTAAAGTCAAATCTATTCTTGACGCGGTTTTTCCCTGTTAAATCTACCCATGTCAAAATTTTGAAAACCCCTTGTAAAAATTTAGAAAAATGTGCAAATGGACTTTAATTTGACCTCATCTCAAGACAAGGTTCAGAACTATAATATTAATGTAGGTCTAGCTTCGAAGCCATAGCCATTGTTCGCTTCGCTCGTAGAATTTGCAAATTTAAATTATATTTATTTTGGTATTTAATCGAATGTACAAATCCATATTGTAGAATGTTCCATAAAATCAAATACTGCTATTTTATACCAAAGAGATTCAATAGATTAATGAATAAATGAAGGAAACATGAGTATCTACCTTATCGTGACCACATTTAGCTCCGTCCGGAACAAACCCAGGGTCGGGATCACTTGTTCCTAAATCAACCATCGCTGTGCGACAAGGAATGATTGTACCTGCAAGGAAATATTTTAAATTGATATAGTAGAGCTGTCTGAAAAATATATACTGTAGGTCTACTGTAGTAGACCGAAGATATACTGTATTAGACCTAAGGTATATTGTAGTAGACCAAGAGTGTGTGGTGGTAGATTGTTGGTCAACCGTAGTAGTGTCGCAGACTAGTAATATTCCAGTAAACTGAGTCTTTACTGCATGTGCCTGCCACCCATATCTCTCACTCTTGCTTATTCTTCACATACCTTAGACGATTTCTTCATGAGATGTTCTATATTTTAAAATTGGAAATCCACCTAATCTCCAAAAAGACATACTAAAACGTTTTCCTCACCATTATTATTAATAAAAACAGCAGATAATGTAGATACGGACTCCATGCCGAACTCCAGCCTCTCGTTGAGATGGCGACACTGCAGTAGACCACATAAAGCGTCTTCTTTCGAGCACTTGTAGTAGATTGTGGGATCTTCTCGACGATAGCCGCAATTTCCTTTCCTATCATATAATGTGCGGTTAGTTAGAACGGGAAACTAGCCATATTTTTCAAATAGCAGGAAGTTCTTTTTGTAAGGAAAATCTTTAGGATTTCTGACTGGTAGTTTTAAAAACATTTTCCAAAAATGCAACTGTAGTTCACGAGGACGAGGGCATTGCCTCGTAAAATATAAAAAAAATAATGAAAAATAGTGTAGTGCATACTTATCGCCCTTAGTGTTGGAGCTTATGTAGCATTGCGCATCAGAATTCTCTCCGGAGAAGCCCCACAACAGACGACACTGATCCGTGTGCGTGCGACACGAACCGCCCGCACAGTACGCCTGAGAAGATCACATTATTATTATAAAATACATACATACGCACGCAAGTGGACACGCACTTGTACATACGCATGCACGCACAGGTGAGTCTTGTACATAGGCACCCACGTATTTACATATAGGCAAATGCAGATTCACACTTGTATAAAGGCAAGCACGCACCGTGTCCCCGGCGCAGGGCGTGGCGTCCATCTTGTGCACGTCCCGCGGGCAGTACTCAGAGTGGCCGCTGCAGTACTCGGGCAGGTCGCACTCCTTGTCGGCCGCGCGACACTCCGTGCCCGCCGGCTTGGGTCGACACGTCTGCGAACAAACACTCGGTGAGGCTCGGTAAAACTCGGTGACGCTCGGCGAACAAGCTAGCGCCTGGTATTGTAATGAGGCCTACCGTCGTGTCGCAGCACTCTCCCGCTGCGCACGTGGCGTTGGAGCGTAACACGCAGGCCCGCGGATGGCAGCACGCGGCGCACGCGGCGGCGTCGCCCGCCAGCCCGCAGTCACACTGCTCGCCGGGCTCCACAAAGCCGTTGCCGCACGTTGACGACTCGAACAGGCGCTTGGGTTTATTGCTGAAATTAAAATTCGTATCACAAAATTTGGTCATCGGTTTGTGTGTACGATCATATTTCATCTGATATTAAAGTGATTTGAGAATATACTTAAATATATTTCAAAAGAAGATTAAATTAGGATAATACACAAAATGCGGATAGCACCACAAAAAACACGAAAAATAAAACTTACCGCAAGCAATAATCCATGCCCCGCTCGAAGGCCAAGGCGAGAGACCTCAGACTACAAGACGACCACTTGGTGGGGGTGACGGATGTACTCGAGGGACTCATTATACATTTCTTATCCGGACATTCACAATCGGTCTCCGTGTCGTGTTCCATACCGAAGTTGTGTCCCATTTCGTGCGCTATCGTGGTGGCCACGAGCCCTATCACATCTGAGTGGTTTGTGGCCACACCGCCAGAAAAATTGAATGTACACATTGGCCCTTTTAAAGCCTTTCCAACAACGCCATCTTTAAATTTTTGACGTCTGAAAATTGCAAAAATATCTACATTCAATACAACAGCATTTTACAAAATTGTATAGCTTTAAAATATATTACAAAATGTATTCTCACGTAAGTAAATGAGCATTATCATTAGGCAAAGTCCTTAACAGTCGTTTCCTATAATAAAGGAACTCGGTGAGAGTCTTATCTCCGTCCTCTTCTAATCGTATTTCGTCTCTCTCGTTCCACACGACCACGCCCACTAAGGCTATGAAAATGTTAAGTGGAGTATACACCTACAAAAAAGTAGTTTTTAACATTCTGAAAAACGAAAAGGTAGGATTTTTTATTTTATTATACTTACAGAGTTAATAATATTTGCAACGTCCTTCAGCTGTCGATGTACAGTCGCTTTACTCTCTCCATTGGCTCTGAACTCTCTGTTGTCAGCTACAAGCACCAACTCAACGAATCGAGATAGTTTGTTAACGTTGAAGGGACCTCGGACCTCTGTATCATCGTTTGCTTCGCGTTTGTACTGAAAAACATTACGTGGTTTTTTGTGAGTTAATATTTTAGAAAGAAGTTATGATTAAAATAATCTAGAACTTTTTGGTAATTCATTCTTAATATTAAGAGTTTAAATAGCTATCTCCAATATTCTGACTAGAATGTTCTTATAGTTATCAGTTGATTGCAACATTGGAAGGAAGTGGTAACTTTTAGAAAAAACTGTTTTTCGATTTATGCAGGAAACACTTTCTAACATTGTAATATCCAAGTTTTTCCTGTTACTTTATTTAAATCAGATTCAATAGCAATTATGAATATGAGCTAAGAATTATATAACAAGTAAGAGAGACTCATTACATACCCGACTAACCCTACTTTTCTTTATACTGCTGTTATCTAAGTGGCGTTTTAACAGCTCAGGGTCGTAGGTAATGTTGCTAGTGATGCCTCCACTGTACCCGCAGTGGAAGTTTGTGTTCAGATCAGAATGGTCGTAGATGTAATGATTTGAGTCGATTTCGTTACCTGAAATTTAAAATGAGACGAATAAATTATTTGTAAAATTGGTCCTTCGAGCCAGTTAAAGAAACTCTTAAAAAATCTAATAGTTTCTTCAAAAATATTTTGATCAAATACGTACTTTCAGCTGGTTGTATATATCTCATTTGGTTTCCATCGTGTATAACTCCTCTAACTCCATCGCAGGTCGACACAGCCACCCACGAGTCCTTTTTGCCCCTAACCTTGCCAGAGTACTGGCATATATCAAGCTCCTGAAAAGATTCGATTTGTTTAAAAAAATATATAATAAACTCATTCTTTAATTTAAATTCAAGGATGATATTGTGAAATATCCTTTGGGTTTGTTGCTATTTCCGTTAGTCGAATAAAAAAATAATAATACGTACATCGTGATCGGAGTTACCTAACGTAATTAGCTTCAGATTAGATACCTAAGATTTTGTAATTTCACGATACTTTAATTGTCTTCACAAAGACCTCCCTTACCTCTAGCTTAGGTTTATGTAACACATTTTCTCCATTCTTCTGGTAGATCACGACATGGTCTTGTGTAATGAGGTCTTCGTTCAGTCGCAGATCCAGGACATGATCCAGTCCATCTATATTGACAGTCATCGTCACCTCTGGGTGGTGAATGCCTTCCTAGAATTAATACAAATAATATTTCCCTGTAGCGTCACTAGGAAAAGAGTGTGGTTATTGAGCGCCGCCCATGTAGTTGGCTGGTTTATTTTGATAGCAGTATCATCATTTAGCAACAAAATAATCAGTGATCGGTCATGTATTTGAGGAATAAAGACCAAAAAACAAAATTTACTAACAGTCAAAATAGTTTATGGTCACCTTATTTCTTAAAATTATATAAGAAAACTGACGATATAAAAACATATCATAACAGTTTATTTTTCACCTTGCATTCAAACATAAAATATAGTTTAAATACAAACAAGATACATTACAAACGACATACGCAATCAGCCTTGTGAAATCCCTTTTAAAAAACTTGTCAGTCTGGAATTGCTTTTAAATAGATCGCAAAAAACCAATGTAATTGTAAGTTACAGTGAAATATTGTGAGAAATTGTCGGCAAAACAACATTATACTCCATTACTATTATTAGTATTGAAATATATCTTTTTCTACACTGAAAAGTTAAAAATATTGATTACACTTTCGAAGGAAACATAAGAGACGTCACCACCCTTCCGATAAAAACGACTATATATAGAATGCTCAACTCGAAACAGGTACTGACACGATAGTTGAGTTTTTAGAACGACAGGACGGTCTGCCAGAAATCCCGAGTTCAAATACCTGTGTCGGTTTATTTAACATTTTATATTAAACTAGCTGACCCGGCAAACTTTGTTCCGCCTTAATGGCAATAAATAAGCAGATTTATTTTTTAATTGGAAAAAATACAAAAAAATGAAATACCTACATTAATCATTCATAATTATTTCTTTATTTTAGTACATAGGTAGCTCTTCATTTAAGTACCTTGTGATACACGACATTTTTTGTTTTATTATCAGGCGCAAAAACAAACAACGCAGATGGTGTTCCGACCCGTGAACATGCCACGTATAATTGACCATGGGAAAAACATGAATGTTCTAGATTTAAACCACAAACTTTTAAGGATTGGCCTTGTGATTTGTTGATGGTCATGGCAAATGCAAGACGTATCGGAAATTGAAGTCTTTTAAATTCAAACGGCATATCGGTTGGGATCATCGGTATCCTCGGAATAAGAACTTCCTCACCTTTGAATTTTCCTATCATTATCGTAGCGTAAATAACATTGTTCATCAATTTTCTAACCACCAAACGCGTACCGTTGCACAGTTTTGGTTGGTTTATGTTTCGAAGCATGATTACTACGGAGCCAATCTTTAGGCGTAAATTGTGCGGTGGTAAGCCAGGCACGTCCAAAGAGTTTAAAAATTCAATAGGATAGTTGGTGGCTTCATCTTCATTTGTGACGCAGTCAATAGATTTGAATGAATGCATTGTTCCAATGATCTTATTTTGAATTATGTAGTTTAGGTCATCTACATCTTTATTCTTAGCCGCTAAAATTGCTCGCTCACTCAACCATTCATTATTTTTGTAGTTAGAAATAATTTCTGGAAACACATTGTTGATAAGTTCGTCTTTTGATGAGACAAAATTACAGAAATTATATGGAAATGATATTAATCCGCTAGATTCATCGACAGGTACTTGACCATTACCGATAGTCAGCAATTGCTCCGAGAAATCTTCTGCAGTTATATCATTAACCAATGTAACTCTCATGTTTGTTGTCAGTTGTAGTTTCTTCACATAGCGCCATAGATTTGACGATTTGAGGCAAGCGTTTATTTCGTCGGCAGCCGTAGATCTTGGAATTACTGGCAGTATTTGGCGGAAATCGCCAGAGAGTAAAATCATTGCTCCTCCAAAACATCTCGAGTCATTGCTTAAATCTTTTAATGTTCGGTTAAGTGCTTCTAATGCACGTTTATGCGCCATTGTGCATTCGTCCCAGATGATGATTTTCGATACCGCTAAAACTTTGGCCATTGCTGAGTGCTTTGCAATATTACATGTTGGTTCTTCAATAGTTTGAAGATTTAACGGTAATTTGAATGCTGAATGAGCCGTACGGCATCCTTCTAACAATGTGGCTGCTATTCCAGAAGAAGCAACTGCAACCGCTATGTTAGATCTTGCCCGAACAGTTGCTAAAACTAATGACATGAGGAATGTCTTGCCAGTTCCACCAGGGGCATCTAGGAAATATAAACCACCATTTTCATCATCGATTGCCTTCATTAAAGTATCATAAACTTCTTTTTGTTGGTAATTCAATAGGGGTACATTCGTTTGAATAACTAAATCTAATTCCTGGTGATCATATTCACGTTCCCGTTCCAATTCTCGATTAAATGCGTCATTCATTTCACGATATGGTGCTGGCATTCCTAACCTGATTAATAAATTACCGCACATGAGGTAACACATATCTTCGATCAAGAGTAAAGCACGATTATGTATCTCCTCATTCATCTCAATATCTTGATTTCTGGAACTGACACGAATTTGATGTAAAATATCTTCTGACATATTATCCTTGTATTTGTGCCACAGGTTACATGGGTTTGATGGAAAACATGTCGAAATTATGATAGCGAATAATGTGCGTATCTGACTTGGTGATGCAGAGATAATGGCTTCAGCGATTGTCGTATCCCAATGACTATCGTTTTCTAATAACTTCAATTCTTCACATGCAGAACGATATGTTGGGAATATTACACCATTAACAGTTCGTAGTGACTCAAATGACGTTGGCCCACGCACATTTACCAGCAACAACCGCAAATAGAAACATTCTTTATTCTTTGGATGAACTGTATACATACGACCAAGAGCATCAGTAGAACGCACATCTGGATACCCAGGAACCGCATCGCCTTGCTTCCGTCTTTGAAAATTCTTCGATGAAGCATTCCAAGTATAATAACGTGGCATCTCCGAGTAAAGCAAAGTTCGTGCAAACTGATCGCTTTGGCAGATTGCAAAAAAACTGGTCAATGTAGTTGCTGGAGGTGTTTCAGCACGTTGCGTAGCATTCGAAGCCGTGAAATATACTTGTTGACCAATCTCCAGGTGCACCGCCAAATGCATAACAGTAGGATGACGTTCGTGAATGGGAAATGCGAATATACGCCAAATCGCTTCATTACAGTTCACATAACGACCAACTTGATAGCGTGAAATTTCATCGTTTGTATTTGAGGATTGCAATCCAAAAACCGCCATATCACTGCCTTTCGTGACATATTTGCATATATATTTTATGGACTTAACTGAATTGCAGTATTCAACGTTGCAATGTGTCTTGAACGATTTAGAAATAAGTAGCGAATATGGAACAATCCAACTGTTGTCGACAACGAAATCCATTCTTTTCACTTTCGTTGTGACAGTTCGACCGTTGTCATCTGGTGATCGACGCCGATACAGCGGATAACCATCATTGCCAGTGACAGTCTCCTCCGTTAATTTTCGTGGATATCGTTTAGAGCACTTTCCATCGACCATGCAAGGTGATTGGGGATTGATAGCACCACACGGTCCATGAATCATATTAGTAGTAACAACATCATGTAGGTCTGGATCGACTTCATAATCAGGAATCTCGGCACATATGATATTATCTATTTGGTCAGGCTGAATTCTTTCCACTAACCAAATAAGAATGTGTGCGTGCGGCAGGCCTCGCTTTTGCCATTCGATTGAATACATCCAGCATCGAGTATCTCCAAAGACGCGTTGTTTAACAATAAAGTTCATCAGGGACCGAATTTTTTGCCTGAATATACGTGCTGTGATGTCGTGTCTATCACTTGATGTTTGTCCGGGAAGCAGCAATTGAGTAATTTCTATCCATTTTGGATTGCAGGTAAAAGTAATAAAGAGATCGGGCCGACCGTAATGACGAACATATGTCATTGCATCTTGTGCATATTCATGCATATGACGTGGACTACCAATGTATGTCGCCGGCAGAATAGTTAATCGACCAATATTAGCTGCATTTCCTTCAGTACTAACTGCATCACGTAAATGGATGTACTCCTCAGAACGCAGTTTGGCTTGGTTCAACCTAATGAATGTTAAATGTTCCGTTTCTATTTTTACATACATATCAACGCAATACTGTAGAAACAATCGACGAAACCGCAGCAAATAGTTGTCAGCATTTTGACGAATCATCAAGCGATATGCATAATAATTCATTGAGCTAACTTTCTTTGTAGTTTCTTCACCTGAAATGAAAAATTTGATAATTAACCATTTGAAAGGCAAATTTTAAAGGCAAACAATACCGACATTAACCATTTTTTTAATAAGCATTATTTTAAATCAGCGTCTTTCACAAATAAATGAAATAAATTATGATACTGATACTCACCATTCAATGGATTTTTCATTTTAATATTAAAATAATATCCATCTTCTCCTTGCCAAAACATCAGCGGGTAATGCAATGTATCATATGATCGATGAGTTTCAGATATTCGTTGCAGTTGCCCAGTATCGCGACGTGTAAGCACAATATCGCGTTTTTCAAATTGTTCATCAACAATCAGGATGGCAACTTCGTCTACTGTTGGAGCATTAAATGTCCTTTCGTGTGTTCCAGATGGTCGTTTATCTGCTTTGATGACAACTTTAAAGTCATCACTTGGCAGGCGCTCTAAAGCACTCTTAAACAACCTGACCAACGCATGATGTTCATGAAGCAGACACTGCAAGTCTTGAAGAATTGCTCGCTTCATTCCTGAATTGATCTCTAGGCGTCGATCAAGTTGTTCTTCCATGTTGCCCATGAAATATATTTGTAAAAATTTATTCTGTGTATCTTCGAAAGGTAGTAATGATCCAATTTTATGATGAATCTGTCCTTGTATCTACAAAATAAAAACCAGACAGTATTAACTGGGTTATAAACACTTTTTTCAGTGAGAGAGTAGAGTTCAGGATTAGCAATATACTACATAGGTACCAATAGATAAAGTAAGATATTCTTTAACTACATTGTATATAAGTACAAAAATAAATACCTTAAATGTCGGATTCAATCCTCGTTCTTCGATAATATGTGCCCCAAATGACGTCATTTGGAAACAACCATTGTATTTTTGAGTATTTGCAAGAAATTGGCGTGATTCTTGTGTTTCGCCACAAAGCAATGAATACAATGGCTCAGGTGGCGGAGTCAACAATGGCAATTTCAATTTACCATTAAGGCAGCATAATCCAGGCGTTTCTCCGGAAAACTTTAATGCACCACAATATTCGCAAACTACGTCCATTTGCCCAATGCAAACGCTAGGATGCAAGCTGTAATCAATGCTGCAATCGTATTGAAACGCTGCTCGATTTAAATCAGCACTTGATAAATGTCTTGTTCTGCGTCGCAAATTATCTATTTGTTGACCTCTGTTGTTCGCTCGACGATTCTGCATTGCTAACCGAGCTGTTTCACGGGCTACTTCACTTTGCTCTCGTGTTTGAGAAGCACGAAGTCGAGCCATACTATCGCGGCACTGTTCACGTGCAATTTCTTGTTCTTCTTCAGTCTTTTCATTTGCAGTATTTCGTATTCTTCTTGCATTACGGCTTTGTCGGGAAAGATTCGATCGTCTTGGTCGCGGCATTATTAATTAAACTTCACTTCACCTAAAAACTCAAATTTTCAACCATACAGAGTTTTATAGTTCACTTCACTTCACTTCACTGTTTATATACTATACTGGCACTCTCATTACATTATAATTGTTAATAATTCATTTAATAGAAATAGTTTTATTATTGATTTCTTACAAATATCTAATTGTCATCCATACTTCATTACATAGCTGTCATTATACGTCAATTACATAGCTGTGATTTGATTTTTGTTATTCCAAGTCTGATTCTTTTTTGTTTTTATACCACGTTTTATAGTGACTGACGTCTCATGTCAAGTCAGACGGGAATGCTGTGGAACGGGATAAAAAGTATCCTATGTCCTTCTCCTGGCTCTAAACTACCTCCCTGCCAATTTTCAGCTAAATCGGTTCAGCCGTTCTTGAGTTATAAGTGGTCTAACTAACACGACTTTCTTTTATATATATAGATAAAAATATATAATCAATTTATTTGATAATTGTGTTACAATACATATATTATAATTAATGATATTTCATTATATATTAACTATCCTGCTATTTATAACTATTTTATCTTAGCTCGAAGTATTATAAAAAAGTGTTAGTTTTTTGTCTGCGGATTTCCAATAGATTAAGAAATAGAGTTTACTGTTTTAACTGAGATTATGTTGAGTAATGTATTATCTAAACCTGTTCGTATTTAGTATATCTTATGATTTTTAATTCAAAACTATTACTCTGTGATAATAATTTTCTCACGTTTAATAAGGAACCCCAAAATCCATTAGTACGAGCACTAAGTTACAAGCAAGGTCGCTCAAGTGCTATCTATATTTTACAGGTCACTCGTTAATTCGTGTAATAACAGATCTTTATCAGACTTCCGCAATTATAATATTATATACAGAATTATAAAAGTATTTTCTTTATTATTTTTTTCTGAAACGGTATGTCCTAAATAATTTACACTCCAAAGAAACATTCATTAGAATTTTTGAAAGAAGTCTAATAGACTTCGATACGATCGAGTGGTCATGGCAACGAGGATGGATTTTCAGAGATCGCAGGTTCGAGTTTTGTCGTATATTTCGAATTTAAATACACTTAACATGGCTAGCATATTTATAGAAAATTTCGAAAACTTGAAGAAGATTTTTAAATTCAATATACTTTTGTATATCAAATACCTTAAGCTACAAGGAAAAAGTTTGACTAAAATTTGTTTTTATATTCATTTTATCTCCTTAACAAAGAAAGCATTGTCCCTTGTAAGGAGATGAACAAAGAGGACCATTATCTCAAACATAAAAAAGAATATTTCGAAGTATGTCAAATATGAAATTGTATACCCTATTACATAGGAATATTTTTACATATTTATGAACAACAGATTGTTAGTTTTTATCTTTCTCAGCTGAACTCAAACATGCAAAGTTATGTAAATAGCATATAATAAAAATATAGATATCTCGTTGCTCTAATTAGCAAATTAATAAAGGTCAAGCGGGAGCATAGGATTTTAAATACAAGGTCAAACAAAACATCAATATACATATATAAACATATAAAAAAATAATAAAAGATAAACGTATACCCAAATAAATAAAACAGTTGGCGATCGCTATATTTATATAGCGAATATTTTTTAAGAACAGAAAGTATACAGTCAAGGTTCACTAGTGAGGTAACTGACCTAAATTATCGTAAAAAAAAATTACCTCATTTATTACTATTTTTTAAGATACAATTTATGCATACAGATAATTAATTATTAGTGTATTGGTTTATATTTAACTTTTTGTTTCGAATATTATGTGCTACTCATGACTAAGGCAAAAACAAATCTTGTTTTGTTATGTTGACGGATAAAAATAGTTTTATATTCAAATTTATGTAACTGATTAAATTATGTATAACAACAATATTATTTCATTTTCTACACCCAATTATATATTAGAACAGACTGTAAAAATAACATTCCGATTTTTTAATCTTCGGATAAAATTAACCCAGGGAATAATTTGGTTCTTTTTTTTAACCATATCTGTCAAAATGTAAAAATAGTTCCTTTATCTAAGGATTGAAATATTGTACTTTAATGTTTTAATTGTAATAAATTTACCGTATGTCTAGTGGTAGATATTTCTCGTTTCGTTCTCGCATGGTGTACGATCGGTCGTACGACTCTATGTCGACTGAACTCCGATGCGGGGGTTCCTGTAACAAATAATTCAATTATTAATATAAGTAGGTACTAGCTTGACAGCTATTCTGACTGTTAGTTGAGCGTTGATTCAATGGTTTATTTAAATGTAAATTTTGCAATATTCTGTTTTTTGGTGATTCCTTAAGTATATGACCGATAACAATTTTTTTTTTGTTGCTGAACTATTGATGATAATGCTGCTCAAACAAAAAAAAAACCACAGACAATCGGTTCAGTAGTTCAGGAGAAGACGCATCAGGGTGACCGTGTTGAAGCCAACTACGAGAGCTTCGTTCATCATTGCGCTCAAAAATTTACTTATATTATAAAAATCGTGTATGTAGAAATATTTACCTTAAAATATTTATAATATTGGTACTCTAGAATCTAGAAAATCTACTCATATCTTAAAACTATTCTATTTTATTAGGTATTGAGTAGGTACTTATACTACTCTAGAGATGTGTATCTCTTTCTATTTATCTGATTCTTTTAGAAATTTAATTTTGTAATAAAATATATATTTTTTATTATGATCTGACTATCTTTATAGCTCAAAATCGGCTTAACCGATCTTGATGAAAATAATAAAGTGGCATAAAAGATACGTAAAAAAAAATACATCTTATTAACTCTAATCTAGTACAACTATAAAATTAATATATTTCTTTAATTTATCATAAAGTATAGATAAAATATTATTTAAACGCTTTAGGTTTAATTAATTTAGTTCATAATGTCCTGTTTGAGTAACAGAAAAACAATACGAAATGCGCTGTACCTAATGTAGGAATTAAACAGAACTACTAATTAACCAATAAAACAATAAATCAACCATTATAAGTAATGTAATTTTTATATCACATATGAATCATTTTAACAATAAAGGTAAATATAATAAATTATGTATATAAAGGCCTTGTCTACTATTAACAAAAGAATTATGAAAAACCATCACATCTTGAAGTAGGTACATATATTTAGTAACAAATCAACCAGCAAAAGTTGTTCATTTGTTGAATCGAAGTCAATCATACTTCAAGTGAAGTTTAATACAAATTGACCATCAACTATAATGAAGATTACATTATATAACAATAAAAAGATATAATGATATATATAATGATATAATGATATTTATTCTATACACAGGACACTGATTCAGACTAACAACAGGTTTCCTCATCAGCCTAATAGATAGGTCTGTATGTATGTCGCATGCCACTAAATAACTAATAGGACAGTGGACTGGATACAACAGGTTGATAAACACATGTACACGCTGATACAATTTTAAATATAAATTAAAGCTATTACACGGTTTATTATATCAAGTAATTTAAAACCTTCTATAAATATATGTGTATTAATAACAATATTTTTGTGTGAATATTACGATAATCTTTACATTTTAGGCTTGTGGTTTATTTTGGACAAACAAATTTATTTTAAACCACAATATACTTATTTAGTATGTCTGACGATAAAAGCACAATATATTTGATTTCCTAATTACATCAGGTAACTAATCTATAAATATACTTTTATATATACAGGGTTATTTATAATTAATTGGCCACCTCTTACAGGCAATCTCTCTATATCAATTTCAATAACATTTGTTCTACAATTTTTTACAAATCTTGGTAAACAACACGAAAAAAACTAAACAAAAAAAAAATCTTCCTCTTTCACTTATTACTCTGTATTTTGTAATTAGTGCTTAAAAGGTTAACGCTCGGGCGCCATACCTACGCTCAGAGTTAAAGCGAATTCAGAGCAACAAATAAATTTTGTATGGGAAAACTTAAATTTTAAAACTAATAATTTTAAAAAGTCGTAGAACAAATGTTGTCGGGATTGATGTAGAGAGGCCGCCTTCAAGAGGTGGCCAATCATTTACAAATAATTTAGTATTTAGTAATAACATTTAGTACCTATATGAAGAAACATGCGGTTTGGTATAATTTGTATGAATCTATGTATAAATGTACTTCTATCAACATAAATGTCACCAACAATATATCTTTGACATATTTCTAGATGAAGATCGTCGACCTGACAATTGACGGTTAACTCATCTCATCAGAACGGAATTGCTCTCATTGAGTGATGACAGTAAACCGCATGCTGTGCTTATTTTGAGCTATTTTGGGACATTGCTATTATTGAATTGACATGTGACAGTTGACAGTTGTGTCACACCTATTCTATCATAATTAAGTTTATGGACATGTTTCGACAAGTGTATGTTACATTATTATTTTTCCTTTAAAGCTGACAATTTATTTGGAACAAATGCACAGAACCTGACAGACCGATGGATTTTATTTTGTTTTGGAACGTTAATGTCATAATTGTTTAGATTTGTTGATAATACATTATATTATTAATAACAATTTGATAATATTTAAATTTATATAAATATAGAATGAAAAATAAAAGAAACGAGCAGGGATTCGAACCCGCGACTACTGGGAAACCGTCCCGTCGCTCTACCAACTGAGCTACCGTATCGCTGTAAACACAACATATATATACATGTTTATAGATATTTTCAAACATTGATACTATTTGAAATTAGATCAAAATGATTCATGTTGCTTAGAAAACTGTAGAATCAAGATATTTGACTGCATTTCCATCTATCATATAGGCTAGTAACAAGTAACAATATCTCAAACAAAATCAGCGTGCAGTATGTATAATATGTTTCGTACAATGATTCAGTCGGGAGACTTAGACTCCCCTTCTCCTCTTTTTCTAGTCTGTTTTTGTCTCCTGATATTTTAACAGTAGCAATGAATGTGCGTGTTCAAAAATCAATGCCTCATCACTTATCACTTATCCACAGGATAATATATACTCGGTTGATTCACAGTTGTCTTTTATATAAAACAAATTCTTACAACAAAGTGAACCAATAGATATTAAAATTAATAAAAATAAAACCTCGTATAGGTCTTAAATAAAACGCTAAATAGTTTTACCACACGCATAGTTTTTCGGTCAACGTGGCCCATTTAGTTATTTTGGGTGGTATTTTGCGCAATTTTAGATAATTGTTTTAATTCACGCCATTTTTACTGGCAATTACACATTTTTATAATATAAATTACTCAATATAGTAAGATACCTACTGTTATATTAAAACTAGAAACTGTTTTATTTTGACGAAATATATAGGTTTGGGTATAAATAAGATCAAGAACAATATATTATGGTTGAATTTTGAACAATTATAAATTTATTCAAATAAAAACCATGTAACTTGGTACTACTCAGTTAAACAAAACTTACAAAACTATCAATTTGAATCAATTCATAAACGGGGTTAAACCCCATCAGAAGGATGGTACTATTACTTAAATGCAGATAGAATTTGAGAATTATATAATATTCTTAATTTATGTTATCCAACAAACCATTAGGGCCTGTCGAAACTAACCTAAATCTTATTTTTAGTTAATGGTTTGTTTAGACGAGATTGCCGTAAACTGACCTGAAATATTCTATATTTTACTAAAAATACTCCAGTATATATACAAACACACAAAGCAGAATATAAATACAAAGAGATAGTATTATATATATTCAATATTTTTCCATCAAAACTAATACATAGATAAGATATATATGCGAAATTTCTTTACAACATAGTTTTGTTACTTACAAGCATATTATAGATAACATTTGTTATTGAACTCTTTGGCTAACCTTTTATATAAAATAGTTTTCAAAAGTATAATTTTAAGACGTTTAATCAAATAAAAAACATAGCCCCATTTAAAACTGAAGTATTTGAAACATGGATATATAACAAAAAAATATGCAAGTAAAGAAAAAAATAATATAAAAAAAAATAATAACTTTGAAATATTTGAAAATATCAATGTAATGTATAGCCATGTCAAGAAGATTTAATAAATCGATGCGGACAGGATTCGAACCTCCAACCTCTGTGAAGACGTACTCTGGCTCTACTAGCAACACTACAATTGAATTGGTTAATTTTCATTCTATATTTATTTAAAATTTAAAACAAATATGGAACTGAATATTATTATTATTATTAATTTTAATAAGCATAACATAACTAACATGATTATATTATATAACAATAGAAATATAACTGTATGTAGAAGTTTTAACACGCAATCTCCCCGTGATAATGATAACGGTTGATTTATTGAGGATACCATTTTACCGGGATTTATACCAAGATTATATTTATATGAGAGCTTTAGTAAGATTTCAAAATGCCTGTGTGGCTGAGATGTTTCCACATTTTCTGGAATTAAATACAAATACATAGAAATAACTTATTTTATTTGTTTATAACACCACTATTACTTTCTTAGTTTTAACGTAATACAAATGAGTATTATATGCCCCTTACAAAGTCATAATAATAACAATACAAACTTGTTTAATTGTAAGGTCAAAATAATCGTAAGTCTGTTTTATATAACACATAGAAATAGTGCATTCCCATCAAATATAAATAACATAAAATAAACTATCCAAATGTTTCGATTAAAAACCCAGATGTCAGAGACATCCATCCGTCTGTTAAAAATAATGTAAAACATTACACTATTTGTAGTAAAAAAACATTGATTACGTCTCATAGCATCTGTGTATGCAATACTTAATAAGTGCTTAATGGGATTAGAACAATTCTAGCGGGTTTAATAAAATGGAAATATTTCACGCAAAAAACCCATGAGGGTTCATGAAAAGAAAGCAACAAAGGGACAAAGGGTTTTGTGGAAACGAGAACCCTACATCATAGTATGATTAAAACTTTTATTAGCTTTTGTTTACTTTCATCAAAAAAGTATTAAACTTTCTTTTGTATCTATATATTTAAGTTTAAAAACAAACAATTTTACTGACTCATACCTGCATTGGAATGCCGTCCTTAAACAACAAAATAAAGGTACGAAATATGTTACTGGCATATTATTTTTTGCTATTAAAGTTATTTATCATGAAGATTTAAAAAAAAAAAAATTAAGAATAAATTACTGTAATCATAATTTAATTCACGCCACATCTAATTCTATATTTGAAAAAATATTAATTCATCACTCTGACAGTTCAAAATAAATGTTCGATGGATTTTGGGCTTTTGTAAAATTATAGGTCAGTTGGGTGTAAAGTTTTTATTTTGTGTTATTTTAAGTCTATAATAAAAATAACATTATAATGGGATGCATTGTATCGTTTCGGTTTAGTTAAGTTTAGCATTGTAAAGGGATTCACTGATCCATGACAGTCACCATAGGGTTGTCCAAAACACCGAAAATTATGATTCAAATATCACAAGTCATTCAATGTCATTATTATGATATTAAATAAAAAGGTATTCATTACAGGAAAAATATTGTTTTGTTCAAAAACGGGAGGATGACGTTTTTATGATGATAAATCAAAAATTACCACAATTATTAAAAAAAACATCAAAATTTAATTGAAAATATAATATATTTATGTCAAAACAAAAACAATATTTTCCTCCAAACATTTTTTTTATAAATTAAATAAAATAGTGAAAACAGATGTTTTATATGTATTTGTTTGTTTGTTTTAAGACCCTGCTGTGTGTAAAAGCTATAAAATAAAATAAAAAGTCATTAAATAATAAACGCAACCCTAACATCTGGGGCTATAAATGCATATACTTTAAGGTCCATTGTGTGAAGTACAGAACCAGCCAACTGTAACATATTATAGCAAAGAAATATATACCTTATATCATATATTATAAAGGTAAATATCGTTTAGAATAGTTTGATTTAATCCCACAATTATGTTACCGATTTCACATATGATACTAACAAAATACAAATAATAATTTATAAATAATTTTATTTATTTATATTGATATCTTTTTACAATTTAACTACTTTTATTTTGATAACATAATATTTTTCAAAATAAACCAATAAATGTTATCTTTAAAGAAAATCAATGAATTACCTTTATTTATAATTCTATTTATATTCTTCTAAGCATACACTTATATTATAATTGTATTTAGAAGTTCTTATGAAGCCACTAAACGCCATAACAAAAGCAATCTAAATTTACTTCAACAGCGGACGTCATAATACGTCCCAAAGGTAAAAAAAAGTTCAAACTGTCCCCTTTTTTCACGATGACGCATTCAACTTCCTCCCATTGTGAGAATATTCAATCGTAAACTTGACTTAGTGTTACGGTGAATGTCCCCTCATTATAACACCATGTTGACTTGGCCGCCTTTACCCTTTATTTGGGAAAAAAATGTTGACTTGGCCTCTTTTACCCTTACCTTTTCATTTAGGCAAACCAAAAAAGAATGACTTGGTTGTATTTTTAAAACGCAACAAAAATGTGGAAATCAGAAATATATTTCTGTCTCTTTTTTTTTAACCGGTCTTACCCCTTCTACCATTAAATCAGTCCACCAATCCATTAAATCAAATATAAAAAGAACAAGTTTAAAAATAAATAAATAATAAAATAATAATAATAAATACATTAGCTTCAGTAAATATGGTTTCAAATACAAGGTCACTGGTCTGTTCTGCTTTCTCTCTCAACGAAAATTATGCATTAAGTACTTGTTATGCAACATAATTTAAAATGATTTTATATTCTGCAATATCATTTACTCGAGAACGATACAAGAAAATTGTTTAGTATTAAAATAAATTACTGGGACATTTTATTTAAATGCAAAATGAATGTCTTAACGCTTGAAACTTTAATTATATGATATAATGAATGAATTTATTTATATAGTTATAATAATTTATTTAAATAAATGTTTCTAAATAAAAAATTTAAAGATTTTATCATTTATTACCTATTATCGTTATAATTCTAATAATTAAAATTAATTATTTTTTTACTACTTATTAATTTTAATGATTACGGCAGAGAAAGAGAGAGAGTGCGTAAAAATCAGGATATTTTATATCATTATTTAAATAATACCAGTTTGTTTTAAATAAATTAAAACATGGTTCGGAATGTTTTAAGTTTCTAATACCAATAACGTTATTCATGTTAAGATAACATGAAACTTATAGTCAACGTAAATTGTACGCAAATATAATATATGTATATTATCATGAGACATGCCACGGATGGAATATACGGAGAGAATTATTAAATATAAATATATCAGTAATGTTAAAAGAATATATTTTTAAAATTACTAAAAAAAATATACATTTAATACAACATATCTTAACATCTAACATCTATCTGAACAAACATCTAACCTAAATATAAATAAAAATATTTAATATTTAAATAAATACTTTAAACTTATTTTATAATTGATTAAATCTTAATATTTGTCAAAATTCAATCAACCTCAAATAACGTTTACATTATTACGTTAAACATTTTACATAAACACATGCGATAAATAGTACAATACATATCTTAAAATATATTATAATTATGTAATAGGTCAAATACTTATAAAATGTTTATATATATTATCAAGTTAACATATTTTATTTGCAAGTAAAAAAATATGTTATTTGCACGATAAAAATATAGGTTATCATATTTGCACGGACATTTCTTAAGCTATTCAAAACTCGTAATACATTTAACCGTAATATTGGAGTGTAATGAATTTACATAGAAACTAGAACATTGCTTAAGAGTCCACTCACATAGAATGGAAGCAATGAAACCGTTTTAACCAAATGCAAATATGAATGTAAAACCCCTTCAGACTGGTAGACTTTCGGGCGATTTTTGGGTTTTTACAGTACCATCTGAACAGTCAGGTTTATAAGGCTATTTTAATGAAATATGCTTGAACGGAAGGAAACTATCCTCAGGTCAGGCGAATAAAGAATAGGCAAGAGAAGTACACTATAGTTGTTGGGTTAATATAATAATAATATATATTTAGTTTCAAAAATCGCTAAATCAACACTTATTTAAACGCATATACCGTATTATTGTAATTGTCATTTTATTTCATACTCACTAATAGCAAAACTATGGTTCGAAAGAAAAACGAAAGTCTGTGGGGGCTCATAATAAAGCTCTTATTGTATTAAGTCTATGTGCAATCTCCTCAAAGTCGTAAACTGTAGAATTGCATAAATACGTTATTAAATATATACTTAAATAAAAAAAATTACAGTACTTAAATATTTTATTTATTTTAAATTTAGCGTCAGCAAAAAAACAACATAGCTTGTACCTTATACATGTACCCATACAAATAAAACTTTTAATATACATGATACAGTTTATTGTTTATGTGAGATATTAATAATATTATATTAATATTAAACTTATATTAAAAATAGAAATAACTTCCTAAAAAACATCAACATGTAGATTTCAGATATTTTAACCCTATCAAAGTTTAGTTAGTTTTATAACATGTATGTATCGTGATCTAGTAATATTAAAAAGCATTTCTATAATTTGCTTGATAATATTCAAACATCGTCGACCGCGTGACTGTAACGACATGTCGCAGGTAGACACGATGCGAGTCCGTCACGATTTTTACCGATTTCTAGTAACCAATTTAGTTAGTTTATTTTTTAGTTTAGTTAGTTTATATTTTAATGTTCGATATTATGTAATAGCTGTTAATATACAATTAGTGAAAGATCATATAGGATTTTATTATAAGATGATACCTCATTTATTGTTCAAACTGAAATCTATAAAAGGTACCGAAATTCTATCATTAAGACACATAAATTTTAAACATACACCACATTGAAATATATTTACCCCAATTAAAAAAAAGCGAAGCTGATTCTCACTTGGGGTAGGTATTTATTTTTATTTTGTTTCATATTTATGTCAGTATAATCACTTTACTATATAGTATTTGATAAAAAAGAGAAGATCGATAAACGCAACTATTCGCTAATGTATTCAGCATCCAACTTCCAAACACGTATGTTCTTTGAACTAAATAAAAAAACAATCTTTACATAAATTCTTCTTCAACTGAAATCATTACATATATAATAAATACGCTACACGTACGTTAGTGAGTTTCTAAAACCGTTAACTGAAAACCGTTTTTGAACTAAAAAAAAATAAAACACCTACCTAAGATTAGAATAATATATCCACAAACATTTAAATAATCAATTATCGTGATATGGAGAGATGAACAGGATGTAACGAGAAAAGTCTTTAACACCCATTTTATTATACAATTCTTTTAAGTGCTACGTCATCTTTTTTTTTTTTTGGGGATGTAACGAGAAGAGTCTTTGACACTATTTTTATTATTTGTTTAGGAGCTAATGCTGCCATTTGATTGGTGGAAACTCCTATGTTATTTATTGGGTTTAAATAATGAACTGAATATTGGGTAGTGTACTAAATGTATTAAGCCTGAGTAAGAAAAGTGTATGAAGCAAGTCCACTGAGATGATGTATGGTAGAAGTGGAAGGAATTGGCATATTGACCTAACAATTACAATGATCATGTGATACTTTTCAATACATATATTGAATCAAATTGATGTCCGTAAATAATTTTCTGACGTAAACCTCTGCAGTATTAAATTTAAAAATTTCAACCCAAAACTGTATAAATTACATAGTAAATATATTTGTTCAAGCTATCTACGATAATAAAACTTAAAATTGGCAAGCATTTATGTTGGTAGTATAAGTTGAAATCGACTGAAGGATGCTCTAAATATGAGTGCGAGCAAAAGAATATGATCCGTAATTTTTTTTAATATTTCATAACAAAATTTATAACAAAAATTTCTATACATATATGTAATATATTGAGAGTCAGCAAAAAAATTAATGATTGAATTAATATATTTTTTTTATTATAATTAATATTTAATACGAAATTAATTAGGAATTAAATATATTAAACAGAAATTATAATAAAAATATGTCGATAAAAGAAAAAAATTATATTCTTGCACAAAAAAAAAAACTTTTTACCTACACCATTCATTGATGTCGTTATTAGATATACTGATGTAATAAAAAGGGCGAAGTTATCACTTAAACTGTTCTTAAAATCACGGCAGTTTTATATATTTTTTTTAAATACATATATGTATATAACAGATGATAATTAAACAAACCAATGATAACAGATGAGTCATGTTTTTTTTCCGCTGTTATTATATTTTTCCGACAATAAGTCATAACTCATAACGCATCAAGTCTCATGACATCTATTTGTAACTGACTTAAGATAAAGATAGAACTTAAGATACATTTATCCTTCTAATTGTAAGATAATAAAGATGTTACATTTCTACGAAAACTATGAAAAAAGTCATAAACAAAAATATTTAAATAACAAAATATTGATTCAAATTATATAAGATAGAGTATAAAAATATTTGAATAAAATACTTAAAAAAACAATTCTTAGTAATAAATTGTTTGATTTTAACAATATTCAACAATTCAGCATATTTTGTATGAATCATGTTTGACTGGCTTTGAATGTATAAAGGCGTTATATTCACAATAAGATTTACAATTACCAAGATTACCTACTTTACAATTCATTAACAAATATTGTTTTAATATACGACTCAGATAACACGGAAACACGGTTGAGTAATAAATCCAACTGCAGAAAAATGTAGAAAATTTAATAACAAATAATATTCACTTTACAAACATTAACATTATAAAAGTACAAATATGTAATATGATATAAATATTAATATTAATATTATATAAGTAAAATATTAATATTATATAAGTATTAATATTATATTAAATGCATCCCAAAAATGTGCACGTGCATGCAAAAGTGCATATTGTAAGGACTGAAACTATAAAAATGCACCTGCCCCGTTCTAGTAGTGCTCGTTTCACAGTGACTCATACAATCAATAGCAGCTGTGCAGCGTGGGCTGGGTTACGAAAACTAAGAAATTCATTCATAACCTTATATTAAATTGTATAATCATTAAAGGTATATCTTATTTATGAATGTATATTTAATATAAATCTTTTTAGTATTTTTTATATAAATATTTATTCTTATTTTTAATATAAATAAGACAAAAAGTTTAACAGGTGTGCGACTTGCATTCTGCCAAATTATATTTTGCAAAAAGAATCTGTACATTCAAGTGTTTCCTTCTCTTTAAGATCAAATTAAAAATTTGTATGGAATGCAGTAGTTATAAAGAGAGTTATAATTCCTTGAACTTCGTGATATTATTAACTTATACCTAACTAAAATGAGATAATGACAAAAAATACTCTACTAATTTATGAAATTTTAATTAAAAACCATATATTTATAAAATAGTAAGTTGGTGGTAGGGAAGAATTAAATGTTAAATAGGAAAATATTCAATGGTAAGATATAATAGTTAATATTTATACACGTAATATTTGTTAAGCAAAAAAAAACGTGATACATTAAATAAATATATAATAATTAAATATCATTATTTAAATTATGTTATTTTATTTTATAAATAATATAACAGATAAATAAAAATTCCTTCTTTATTTAGTAAAAGAAATAAGCTTAATATCCTGCGCTCATACTCAATAAGACCGTACGCCTATTCTAAATATAAACTCCTAGATTTACACTTCCAGGAAATTATTGGAAGTTGGAAATCATATTTTTAATATTAGAAAGACAATTTAAAATTGATCTAAAAATACTTAAATGACTTTGAATGCACCTTTATTTGAATATAAATATTTAAAAAGTATATATATTTTTTGACTTAAATTTCAAAAAAATAATCACACTTTAAAGTCAAATAGCACACATATGTGAACAGCAAATTCAGTACTTTATTAAAATTAATAAGACCACGCATAATTTTCACTTGCAATCTTACAATACAAATTGTGGCCCTGTTTTAAAACATTCAATTAAAAACGAACCCTATCTCAAAACAATTGGGTTTATTTTCAAAAATAACATAACTGATATATTTTGATGTTTTAAATATCGAAAAATGAACGGTATTATTGAGTGTTACAGTTTAATTTTCAATACGACGGTCATTATATAGGCTGTTTTATTTTTTGTAAGTAAAAGTGAGTCAGGCGCTCAATACGACTAGACTAAAAGTTCTTGACCTCATGTTATTGTAAGTGCATCCGCGGTTTGTACTCGTTTAATCGCTAAGTGTTTATATATTGGCGAATGGTGTGAAAGGGATAACGTTAACACTTTATACTAATACGATATAGGTTGTCTCTTTCACTTGACTCGATTAATGGTTAAGAATGTAAATATCAAGGTCCTGTACTTGTAAATGGTACTGCTATCAGTCAACGATTTTATTTGCGAAAGCGATTACTGGTATTTAAATACATGCTGTATAATAGAAGTGTGTTCAGAAACTATAGTATAGATTACAAAGTGTAGAAAGTGTAACAGTTGTATTATTTCCAATTGGACTCGTTGCGTTCGAACACGCCTGGACCTATTTGACTTTCGAAATACAAAATTACTTGATTTAAACACTGCCTTATACTTGGCTAATTTGTATTCTTCGGTATAAAAGTTATTTCGGATATAAATGATGTCTTGTTAATATAAATATTATAAAAAAATCAGTCATAATTATTTTAATGTATAATGATAGAATTGTTTAGTAATCATCAATTGATATTATTTTTTATTAATGTTGTTGACATAATTTCTTTATTTATATAATTAATTATCTTCAACAAGTTATACAATATATATATTCTGAAAAAAACATCCAGTAATTAATTTCCTGTCATTGAACATAAAAATAATAAAAAAGTGATACAGAATGCATTACTCAAAAGTATAACTTTAATTATATGTTATTTTATTTTATTTTTTTACTTTCCATCCATTTCATGAATTAGCAAGGAGTTAATAAAACTTTACAACCTCATTTGCTATTTAGGACCGTTTTTATAATTTCTTTCATTTAAAATCTGATTGTAATGTATATGATATCAAGATGAAGGATATTTTATAACCCTTAAGAGTCATTTAGAAGTCATTATTTGAATGATTTAAAATGTATTGTATTTACTTAAACAAAATTCAAACTAAATAAACAATAGCGGTATGATTCAAGCAGGAATTGATTGGTTTTAATTAAAATATTTTACTATAAAGTAAACATATACGTATTTATGAAACGACAGACGCTAGCTAATGTAAGTCCTTGGAATAGTGAGAAAAAAAAACTTTGGATACTCTTTGATATTAAAAATCTATCCAAAAACAGAATGATTTATAGAATAAACTTTATATTCAAATAAACTTTATGCTTCTCATAAAAGTTTTTGTTACTAATTACGACTAAGACAATAATTTAAACATAACATTATAATTAAAGGTATGTATAGATATGGGAATAACAATTATTCCTAATTAAGAATTTCTCAATGTTATAATATAAAAGGTTATACGAGATTATGACAAAAAACTAATTATATATATACATGTATGTACATATATGTATGTACATACATGTATATATATAATATAAGAATTAAATTGGCAAAAGAATTTAATTCTCTCTTTTAATTTAGAGCGTCAAATAAAACACATGTGATTTTAATTTGATACGTCCATTCTAAGCAATTTAGTCAATTGAAATAATATGGAAGATTGGCGACATTATTCTATTGTTCCGCGAAACCATTGTTCAAGGGACACGTGGTTGATTATTATCAATACTATATATACTAAAATATTATAAGATACAATGTCTGTATGGTTCTCTGGGGCATATAATGTTAAGTATATATAACAAAGATATATATATATAAGAACTTATAGTACAGAAACTTAGGTATGCACTGTTCTTTGGGGGATACAATATGAAGTATATAACAAATATATATACAAAGAGAGGTAAAGATATATATGAGAAAGAGTAAAGAAACAAAAATATGAGAAAGAGTAAAGAAACGTCTGTGAAGATTACATAATGTCATTGCACAAAGAAATATATACATTGGAGTGGGGTTATAAGGAAGCTGAACATGCTAGAACCATTTTGAGAGTGATCTTAACGAGACACACCGGTTTGACAGAACCTCCATATTGACTCGGGATGATGCTGTACAGCCTTCCAATACCAGATATAGTATAATCAATAATTAATATACATTACTAATACGATTTACTTTAATTTATAAATACGATAGTAAACATTATTATTAGATAAAGTTTCTACTGTGTTCTTTGAAACCTATAAACAATCTTAATTTTATTTTACAAAAGTAATTTTAAATATTAATAGAAAAATGATGACTGATGAACATGGGCTTTTATTTTTACAAAACTTTTGTAAGCAATATCAGTTAAAAAATGGACAACTTTATTTATTTATTTAGTAGGAAGTCAGCGTAATCCAGAATGGAAAACCTTTGTTTTGCAAAGAAAACCTTTGTATTGCTATATGTTAGGTAAATATAAGTTACAAAGTATATCCCAATTATAAGCTAACTTAACATGCTAAAATTAAAAATACACATGACAAACTTTAGCAAATAAATATAATATTAAAAAAAAAACATAATTCTTGGACAGTTGAAAAATTTTAATTTGAGAGAGGAGCAAAAGATATTCTTTTATATGTTAATATCAAAAATAAATAACGGATAATATTTTTCGTGAGAAAACAACAATCCGGAACGAAATTAAATCGACAAAAACTTGAGTATAAAACAAAACAAATAATACATACATACAATTATATAATCTTTATATACTTATATATAGTTGTCCAGTCTCAAAGATCAAAGTGGCTAGTCTTGAACTTTTGAATAATGCAATTTTGATATAAGGAGAATATGTCACTATCAGGATAATCTTAATTCTCAAAACGCGGCGTCTTTTGATAACCAAAACGAGAGGCGGGTTGCGGGTAACCTTTGTTAATCATGAAATTGTTATTTACAGTATTCTGTAGGTTCTGTTGTATTGAAGTTTTTTCTTTTGTGAAGTTATATGAAAATAAGATTCAAAATTGTTTGGGTGAAATCCATTACATTTGTTAGAAAAGTTTTTTTAAATTTATATCTGAGTACATACTTATACCAGCTTACGCGTGTATATTTAACTGGACATCAAAGATAAAGTCAATATATAGGTAAGATAAGTAGTAGGTATTTAGATCTACTGAAAACTATTATTATTAAAGAGTAATTAATCCAAACGTTGGCTTTTACGCTTAATTAAGCTCGAAAGCATTTTATTCTCCGATTTTATTCACATAGAGACCTATTCTGTTGGTATTCAAGGGTTTAGAAGTTACTTATGATACTGATAGCTTCCGATAGGAAAGAATTATAAAAAATGTTTACATATTAAAAAAGTACATATAAGCAAACAAAAGTTTCCTCTATATATTACTATAATATAATATATCTTTAATATTATAAATGGTACAATGAACCGATTGACAGATAGACATTCAAACTTTTTATAGTTTTATATGATTCCTTGAAACCTCCTTTTAGTAGTATATACAAATAAAGTCTGAATCACAGACACAAGGACGAAAAAAGGTTAATATTATTTTTTTATACATCTATCAAAACAACTTGACATTTGAAGAAGTTTTTTTCAAACTAGTACAAGATCAATAATAACACGATAAAACTTATTAAAGGCGTTCACAGGGCTATTTATTTTCCATATTACCTAAGAATTACGTGAGAAATACGAGACCGAACTACTTACCCGTAAATATGTCACTAGATATCAATTTAAAACTTGTTTAAAAGCTGGACTTCCTTGAGAAACTTAACTGATAACTGTATCAAGTGTTGATAAATGTTCGAAATGTTTATAAATAACAAGGTTTATATTATAACTAGCGAACCCAGCCCGCTTCGCTGGGCTAACCCTTACTTTACCTGGTGGCGAGTTACATCAATGGGCATAGCATATTCGTTTTCTTCGAGGAAAAATACATGGTCATACCAATTTTTATGACAATCGGTTGAACGGGGCGGAAGTCGATATTTGACAGCGCCGCCTGGTGGCGAGTTACTTCAATGGACATAGCATATTCGTTTTCTTCGAGGAAACATACATGGTCATACCAATTTTTATGACAATCGGTTGAACGGGGCGGAAGTCGATATTTGACAGCGCCGCCTGGTGGCGAGTTACATTAATGGACATAGCATATTCGTTTTCTTCGAGGAAACATACATGGTCATACCAACTTTTATGACAATCGGTTGAACGGGGCGGAAGTCTATATTTGACAGCGCCGCCTGGTGGCGAGTTACATCAATGGGCATACCATATAAACCTTCTCCGTGGAAAAATACGTATACATGCCAATTTTCATAATCATCGGTCCAATAGTTTCTGAGTTCATCGATTTCATATATACAAACATCCTTCTATATATATATAAGATAGATATGTATGTTTATGATTATGTCTTATAAAGGCACTAAATGACTTAGGATATGAGACCACACAAAAGTGTCAGACCAGGTGTCTAGATCAGGTATGACAGGATAATTTATAAGTTCTTTTTGTAATTTTAAATTAATAGCTTTTTATAAAATGTATATGAAAGTATAATTACATAAAAAGAATAATTTTATTTTTCCTGTCTGTCTGTCTTTTTGTCTGTTTGTTTCGGATGAAACAGCTAAACTGATTTTAAGCGGACTTTCACTGGAGGATGTTATAAGAAGTAGCTTAGGCTACTTTTATTTAAGAAAAAATAAATAGATATCCAAACAAAAAATAAAAAAGTTAAATCGATGAAATAGTACATTACCTATACATATTTGATTTAAATAGGAGAGGTGTGTATAAAAATTACACGCAGATGAAATTGCGGATAATAGCTTGTTTCAGGTATGAAATATATTAACCAGCTAAATAATCCGTTAATTAAAACTTAACAGAGAATAATATTTGTTTTCACAATTCCTATCAACATATAAAACTTACTCAAATATTTAAAAGTTAAAAGAGAATTAAAATAATTTAAATTTTTTAACAATTTTAAACTTATTTTAAATATTAAAAAAATAAAGATAAGACCGTTATTAATTATATAGCGATGGTGAAGTCGGAGTGGTTATTACTATGGATTGCCATTTCAGACAGAATGAGGACAAAGACGTTAAGTGACGTGGACTTTATGTACTGCGATAATTGTAAATGTACATTCTAATAAACAATTCCGTAAAATTAATTTTATACTTTCAACTTTTATATTTTTCGAGATAATATAATTATTCATTCTAATTATTTCCGAGAAAGTATAATAATGTTATAATAATACGAATATACAAATCACAAAGATATCTATATGCCGTTTTAATAAAACAACAAAAATATCTTCAAGAATCTAAATGAAATCAAAAATACTACTACATATATAGTAATGTTACTACCGACAATCGAAATAGGTGCGTTATCGAAATAAGTGACGAAACTTGACTATTATCGTGTTATAGTGAATTGGGGTTTTCCTGCTGTTGTATACAATCACGCCAAGGGCCTATTCTTGAAGATATGGGGCGCAATAACTCGCGTATAAATTGTATTGACCTAAACCTGAGTGACTACTAAATATTTGATATTGTTTTGTGTTTACACCAGTGTATATATAAGTCTTTATATATAATCCGAATACGTGAGCTTTTGCAATCATTAATGTCAAAAAAAGTATATTAGGTTAGGTTAGTTAGGTTAGGTTATCTATGGTTTTAAAAAAGGAATAAAAAAAAATAAACAAAGGTACAGACAAAGCAAATTTATAAACGGAATGAAACGATTAAATAAACAAATGAATGGTAACAAGATTCTCTCTTGCATATTTAACTGGTAGTTTACTATTGCTCAACGTATAAAGGTTACATCCAATGAAGTGAATTAATTGTAATAACGAGCGGCCGCCTACTGTCTTTACGTTTATATCCTACTTACTATCCAGTCCCAGGCGAAATGAAGATCACATCTGATCTTGAAGTGTCAAATAGGTATGTACTTACATCGTTAAGACAATTAATCAACTTAAAAATATTAAATACTTTTTTTTAATCTTCATTAGGGTAAAAAAAACGGTATTATAAGATATATTACATAGTATCAACTCGACAATAGTACTTAACAGCAACACCATTTACCACAGATTAAAATTACTATTACAGATTACTTTCTATATTTTTTTTTTAAATTGGTACTATATATTTTCGTCACAGTGAGTGTCAAAGCGATCCCGTGGCGTCACACTATGGGGATGTAGCAACCGTTGGATTTCAGTGGGTAGCCTTAAAAATGCCAGCGTATTGTATGCTGGTGCTTAGTTCTACATAAACCCCGGCCATCACTTGGGCCATCTTCTATCCGTACAGGATTTTCACAACGAAAAAAAAAGGAACTATATATTTTAGAAGTATTCGAATTAATGAGGCATGTCCCTTGCTTCTATGATGTAGGATGAGAGGGAATGCTCATTATATATTCGTACTTAATGAAATCGTCAAATAGATGGTAAAAAAACTATTATTATTATTATTTTGTAAATTAGTTTTTTTCTGTATTCAACTATGAAAGGCCAATTTCTATTAATCTAAATGTATTTAATAGAACTCTTCACCATCCAGTCATAAGATGTTATAAAAATAATATGCTAAGAACATTCTTATCTTACATCTCAGAACTCTTAAACAAGCAAGGGACACGATATCTTTACCAATAATTTCCTGGAACGTGATATTTTTTGCTTTCAAGACTACTTTTTATAATGTTTGTCAAAAAACGCCAAGTATTTGACACTTCGTAACATTAGACAAGTTGACAACAAAAAACCACAGAGTATATGATATAAAGTTAGATCTACCTTTTATTTTTAGGTCTAGATTAACTAACAGCTAGCACTATGTATTAAGTAAACACATCAAATTATTATAAGCTTCAAAAAATAAAAACGTTACATATAGTTGCAAGTTTGAAAAAAAACAGAATATAGTAGATCGAAAATTCTGCGATTCAATATTCATAAAATAATTTAAAAAAATAGAGAATGCATTTCATCCCATATCTTGTGATTCTATATTCAAAAATAATGCAAATTATTCTATGTCTTGCGATTCAATTTAAAAAAAATACAGAATGCAATTTATCTCATATTTCGCATGTGCCATTCTAACGGTTAATGGCGTCATGTAATCCGATACGTTGCATCTGCTTATTTTTTTTATCACACCAAACGTCAAGCGTGACGTATGATCCATTAAATTTGCCATTTTTTGTACGTCATATGATAACCGCGTCAGCACTTAATTTTTTTTTTTTTAACTGTTTATATAAACCGATTAATTTTAGAAACAAGGGAACCGATTTAGTTTAAAAAAGGAAGAAACGATTGTAACCAAATATTAAACCAAGGGCATATTCTTCTTCACTTATGTAATTAAATTATGAATTTAAAAAGTAATGTAGGTACTGTCGTCTTTTAAGGAGGATAATTATTTTTACCGAATGTTTTATTTATTTTCGTATTAATATAGTTACTTATATCATTAATCAGTAAACATACGCGGTCTCATGAGTGCAGTTTTTAGGTCAGATGAATCTTACACACGAAGATATGAACCAACAAATGTGGGTTTTCTTCTTTTAGGTGGAAACGATATTTTTTTAATATTCCGATATTTTTTTAATATATATAATGATTAAGTTTCACAATATCAACCCTATTGGTAATAACTATCAAGATTTTTTTTTAAATCTCGCCAAATCGAATGATTTTTTTTTAAACTTAATGTTACGTCAACCGAAGAGGTCAGTTATATAAATATAGATAAAAAATGAAGAAAATTATTATAGGTTAAAATGCATATCAAAGCTGACATTTATAAAAATAGGTCGTAAGAGTTTGCTAATACATAAAATATAACGCATAATAACATCTTATCTTGAAGGTTATAGCAACTGTCGCTTTATCAAAGGTACTTTTATATTCTTGACCGCTTTAAAGAATCTATATTCTTTATTCAAATCGTCTTATAATATCCAAAATGCACTTTTGTCTCGCACCCGAGATGCTCAGACGCATACCTAAATATAGAACACGTTCTGACATCTCGACGATTTTAAATATAGAACGTTTGTCTCGGGATTCTGTTTAAAATATACCCATCTAAATGTCAAAAGTACATAAACAGTAAGAAAAACATTTTGATCAATTGAATTATAATCTAATGTCGCTTTCAAAAAGTATAGATTATAGATTATTTAAAAAACAGAACATTAGTCTAAGAACTGCTTGAACGGAACCCACATAAACAGTAAGAAATTTTGATTATTTGAATTATAATATATCGAATAGCCCTTCCAAAAAGTATAGACAATTTATTTTAAAAATAGAACTTTAGTCTAAGGATTGTTTAAACGGAACCCACCTAAATGTCAAATGTACATAAACATACATTTTGATTAATTGTATTATATATGGAATAGTCCTTCCAAGAATCATAGACTAAAGAACTGGTGCTATAGTCTAAGGTGTATAGAACATGATTGACGTGATCTAATATAATATAATGGAATTAGCATCCACTCCCTAACCCCCTCTCCCTCCCAATATAATTCTTTATCCCAAATGCAATAGAATAAGAATAATAAACGGTGTCTTGATCACTATCAGTTCAGTGGCCGTACACTGCTTTATGTATATAGCTATTTATGTCATATTGATTTATGATACTAAGCGTTCGAACGATAATGTAATATTTACAGCAAATTGATTTTTTCGGAATTTATGAGGTTTGAAAATGTAAAACGAAATATTAAGAAGAAAAAAAACAAAAATGTCTTAAAATTCTCTTGTTATTTTAATCAAGAGTCAACTTTGTGGTGTCAACATTTTCACCCTTTAACTTTAAGGGGTCGGGGGTATGAAATGTCCCTTCGCAATAAGGTGACACTTTACAAAGCTTGCATACGTTCCGTCATGTCCTATGCAAGTCCCGCTTTTGCGCACGCTAATCTGAAACCCCTTCAGGTGATTCAGAACAGGTTTACACGGATTGCAACCGGGGCGCCGTGGTTCGTACGCAACATCGATCTCCATAGAGACTTGAACCTTCCGACCATCGCTCAGTACTTCAAGGGGCTTTCCCAAAAGTACTTTGAACGTGCTGAGCGACACCCGAACCCACTGGTGGCTGACGCCGCAGAGTATAGACCACGTAAGACTACTTTAGTCAGAAAAAGAAGACCCAAGTCGGTACTCGTTGACCCCGACGACGCGTTCACAGTAGGTAATAACGTGTACGCGTAGGCATAAGTGACACCTCACAACATACAGACACACACCGTCTATACCGGTATAGACGAGGTCCCAACTGAGTAAGTGCTCCGTTGCTCCGGCGTTCTGCCGTCGGAGGACGCTAGTGTCCAAATTTCCTTAGCTTCCCTCCTGACTAACGACGCCCCGAGCCGAGGTCCGTGTCTCAATCTGAGACGCCCTCGGGACGTCGTTCCCCGTGGGGGCCCATCTGGCCCCCCCTTTTCAAGGGTGGGTCTCCTGACCCACCCGCTCCCCCGGTGACGCTGTAATAGCCAACAGGGCTAACAGCATAGACAGACAAAAAAAAAAAAAAAAAAAAAAAAAAAAAAAAAAAAAAAAAAAAAAAAAAAAAAAAAAAAACGGGGGTATGAGAAAATTAAAATAATGAAAAAAAAGTAAATGTCTTGTGTCACATCATCCTGAGGTCTACAACTTTAAAAACTATTTAGAGTTAATAAATCAGCTATGTTATAAACACACTCACAAACAAGTTTAAATTGGCAAACACCAAAACTATGTATGTAATTGGAATATGAAGGTTATTTTAGTGATTTTGGAGGTTGTATTGTTACAAATTAACGAGATGAATTCAAAGTCAGATGTAGTCAAAGTATAATTTGAGTCTGAGATACAATCACCTCGCTGTTAGTAAAATGCCATAAAAGTGTGTAAATACATTCTAAAGCCTTTTATGTAAGAACAAATACTAACATAAACAAGTATAACCCTGATATATTATTTATATAATTGACAAATGTTACAAAAAACATATACATATAAAAAAAACTGCCTTGAAAATTGTTCGGCTTAAATGTAATCGAATGGAAAAAATGAAAGACAAAGATCATTTAAAGAACGGGAAACACTAGGCCAATGGCCTATCTGTTCACTTTAAAACCGTTATTGCCGCAAAGCGAGCATTTTTATTGTATGCTCGTATTGACACTGGTTTTATAGATAAGGTTAGAGACAAGCCCATAATGCAGTTCCTAGTTATCTTTTATCACCTTCAATAAATAACACTAACACATACACATATACACACACACATATGCATACATACTTACACTTGCAATTATACTTGCTCTTTGTTATTACATATTTATAACCGAAGGTGGTAAAGGGTTAAGAAGTTTATAGCACTGATATAGGGTACATTAGTTCTTGCTCTACTTTCATATTCATCAAACAAAGTCCGTTCATTACGTGGTAAGGGTCAGACATTTAATTAATCGAATTAAGTTCAGGCCAATTTTTTGACTACTTCTTAATTTCTCTCTATTTGTTGATATTTTAAATCTATATTAAAATATTATTTAACTACGTAACATTATATATAACTGTGAATATATATTTGTCTGGACATCATCAAAGAGTACATTAACATTCACGAACACATTTGAATTGTTTATATTTTTGCGAATCGACGGCTTTTAGGGTTATTGACCTTGCGCGGAAGTTGTATATTATGATAACAATGTTATAAAAGTTCGTAGTAAACACTAAATGATTAAATACCTGGCATACAGCCAGAAAACTAACAGCTAATTCACCTAGTGTATGTAAAATCTATAATATTATATAGAATAAATGTTTTGATTGCATATAATGGCCAATTCAAAAAAACACGATCTCTTTGACGATTAGCAATTATCAAATATCTTAGATACGATAGTTAAGTTTCCTATATTAGCGAGAGCTGGAAGGAAAGTCACTGCTTCCTACTTTCCTTGTCTTTAACCAGCTATTGATCAGTAACCAGCTACTGGTCAGAAACTAGCTATTGTGTTTTGTGAAGTTCGATAAGCGTAATAACAATCAGCCATAACTACAAAAATATTAAATATCATTGGACCGGAATCTTCTAAGAAAACTCTTTTACTAAGATTAACAAATTTGGTAATAATATGAAATTAAGTGGTACCTAAGTCTGTCTGTCATAATTGTTTTTAGTATTGTCAGTCAGTCAGTCATAAATGTTTCCGTGGCGGTACATTATACCGTACATCTTCTTGGAATGCCAGTGGTTTAGTGACTTCACCGGTCATGAATACATCGTGTACTGAATGTCTAAAGACGTTCGATTTGCGATTAGGTACATTAGGATGTGTTTCCCATAAAGCCGATTTTATTACCCACCCAAGTAAAACATATAAGTTTAACTTAGATCGTAAACCTGGCTTCACCTGGATACCGAGGGGGAACCTTCTCACGGAAGGAAGTGAGAAAGAGATTTAATAACAACCTTTTTGACCTCTTCGTGTGTCTCTGTCTCCTGTATTCTTCCTACTCGTCAAGAGTGGAAACCCATTTTCAATCGTTTTTCGTCCATATCTGCCATTACCCAAACATTACGACATCAGTTTCAGTGAAATGGATTGTTGACATTTTAAATTTAAATAAGGTTTCCTTAGTTTTCATTTCGTGATTAATATAAGCCGTTAGTGAAATTTTCAAGTTAATTTCACGGAAATATAATGTTATTTACGACTGCGATATCTTAACAGAGATAAGACCTGAATTTTAATTATAACTGAGGCGGCACTAATTTACAGCTTCTTAGAAACATGAATGTAGTGAGAAAGTTATTTATTTAGAATTCTTATAACTAAGGGAGCGGATTGTTACTGAATAATTCTGATCGCCGCAGCAATAGAATCGGAAGAAAACTCTCAAGAAAGAGATTATCGTAGAAGAGCCACGAGTAGCGTAGAAGAGCATAAGCCACTCGTGACACGGTCTAGCAGAAAGTCATTATACAATTCTAATTAAATCATCCCTCGAGTCGAGACCTTCCAACACGGGAGCCTGTTTGGGATAGTCATTGGTCGACAGACCTTGATATTATCCCTACGGACAGGGTCCGTCTCGCCCCTTAAGTGGAAGGGCGGTAGCACATAACGACCCTAAGCCTAAAGTCGCTGTGGTTTTTTTAAACCGCAGACCCCCGACTGCGAAAATAACTGTCACTGATCAGTAGTCATAAATTTCATCTTTAATTAGTTTGCGTGTAAATTGAAAAAGGTTCGTTAATAAAGGCGAAGTTTTCGCGTGCAAATAAAGCTTGATCTACATTAGTCGCACCCTACTTAGCCCTCGATACAAATACGGCCATCACAGAAAACTACAATTTATAACGTTCATATTGACATATATAATAATATCTTTTAAGACAACGATACAAATATATATAAAAACACATTATAAATACTGAAAATATATTTCACAAACTACCAAACTCAGAAATACAGACATCTATGCTCATCACCTACATGTCTGTCCCTGTCGGGAATCGACCCGGGCCCTTGTGTGCCGCGATACGTTAGGCCTCTCAACCAACCAACCAACCAACGGGGCAGATGACATATAATATACAGGGTTATTTTTAATGAGACCACCTCTTGCAGACAGCTTCTCTACACCAATCCTAACAGTTGTACTACGACTTTTTAAAATTAATAGTTTTTAAAATTCGAGTTTTCCCATACAAAATTCATTTGTTGCCTCTGAACTGACATTAACTCTGAGCGTAGGTATGGCGCCCGAGCGTTGACCTTTTAAGTACTTCTTACAAAATACAGAGTAATAAGTAAAAGACGGATTTTTTTTTTTGGGTCGTGTTTTTTGTGTTGTTTATCAAGATTTGTAAAAAGTCGCAGGACAAGTATTGTTGGGATTGATGCAGAGAGGCTGCCTGCAAGAGGTGGTCAACTAAATAAAAATAACCCTGTATATAAACTAATATTTTACCTTTCTTTTATGATTAAAATGTTACTTTAATTCTAATATTACAGAAGTTATTTTTTTTAAAACAATATTCAATATAACTGTCATTAACAGTAGTCATAAATTTCATCTTTAATTAGTTTGCGTGTAAATTGAAAAAAAGTTCGTTAATAAAGGTAAAGCTTTTGCGTGCAAATCAAGCTTGATCTACATTAGTCGCACCCTACTTATCCCTCGATACAAATAAGGCCAGTTACACAAAACTATGAATTACTAATTTCATATTGACATATAAAATAATATGTTTTATTTAATATGCTTTTATGTATTTAATTAACATATTTGTAGCAAGTACTTTTTATAAGTAACAATAATACAAATTAATTTGAAGTATATCCATATAAATACACATTCGAGGCCCATTGTAATTTGGCTATACCTAACAATATCACGATATCAGTAAGTCTGCTGTTAGGTTTCAATAGGTCAATGACCCGAAAACTTTTCAATTGACACCATTCGCTATTAATTAGTTAAAAGAGTCGCTTTATCAAAGTCTGTGGGGCCGGGAAATCGGAAACAGCTAATTACAGATAGTGCTTGATTGCTATTTTACCTTTATAGAGTTTTATAAGGTATATAACATTTTTTTTTTAAATATCGGATTATATAGGTTTATAAGCGGTAACATTTTTTTTAAATCTTGGATTATATTATCCGGTTCGCGGGGACTTCACAAACATTAAAAAAAAGGGATACACAGTACACCTAGACTCGAAACAACAATATGTAGATCACACAAAGAACAGTCCTGTCTGGGAATCGAACCCACAACCTCTAGTGCAGCATTTCGGGTGACTAACCACTACACCAATAGGTCATTAAACATTTTAACTTAAGCATTCAAATCGTCATCAAGATTAGATACTTTTGTATGATAACTTGAATCCTTAATCTACCATCGGATATCCGGCGACATATCCAACAATTGAATATTTCAAGCCTATTGAAGATGTGAGATTAATGAGAATGGCACAATAACCGCGTGAACTTTTCGCACGTGCGTACTTATTCAGTTAATTGAACATCAAGCGATTTAAAGCCTTAATACCTTTGAATAAAGTTTATTTGCATAAATCAAAGTTAACTGAATGTAACGACATGATATATGAAACGCCATGAAATAATGACCCTTAATTATTCACACATAAGGGTTATGTTTCAAATTTGTCCTTGATTGATATCCAATGGTTCAAAGGACTCAAACAATAGCAGTCGTAACTAACAATATTATCAAAACAACATAAAATAACTTTACATGAACATTTTGCTTTAATTATCTCATTATGCACCTTTACACAGTCTTCAAAAAGTTTACAGATACATGCTTTCAGATATGTGTGCGTGCGTGTGTGTGTGTGTGTGTTATCAAAATGTCATGTATATATATTATTGTTATTATTACCTTACAGTTACACCATCCGCAAAAAGTTTGATGATACTTTCATAAGTCATGTGTATATGTCTATGTGAGGCTGTGTGTGTGTTCACAATTTAAACGCACACATGTAAAACAGTACGTATGTAGGTGTTTCTATGACTATAACAATAGCTAAAGCTATCAGCTGAGCGGCTTTATGGGAGTTAAACATTATATAATATATATCGTAGTTTTGTATTAAATAATGTTTTTTAGTTTTTGAGTACTTTAGCAACATATTAAGTTTAAGAAGTTTTTTAAATTTAAGAAATATTTATTAAATTTAAGAAATATTTTTATAAAGGTTGTTATTTTTACCTAAGAATGAGGAAATATTATAACTCTTTAGTCACACTTCACAATGCTTTTTCTACAAACACACACGACTATTATATATGCTGACTTAGAACACGTAATTGTACTCATAACTAAATGAAGAATCATCTACATATAAAACTAATGTTTCTTTGTCTGTTTGTCATCTATGCATACCTAAGTCCTAACGTATTCATCCAACTCTGATGAAACTTGGTTTATTATGTCCGCTCTTGAAGGACCAAAGGAAAAAGTATTTAGGTAAACAATATATCAGAATATAAAACCTTTTTTAATGCAACGAATGTTGCTTACAGCCGGTGTTTTAAAAATGTTAATTATTAATATTATAAAAAAAAATACATATTATAATAACAATAATCCGAATAATTTAAATCTGAATAATGTTGTTAATCATTAATAATAATGTACGGTGATATTGTTATTTTTAAGACCACTTTTGTAATAATAATATCTATACTAATATTGTAAAGCTGAAGAGTTTGTTCGTTTGAACGCACTAATCTCTGGAACTACTGGCCCGAATTGAAAAATTCTTTTTGTGTTGATTAGTCCGTTTATTGAGGAAGGCTATAGGGTATATGTCATCTCGCTGTGACTTATAGAAGTCAACCAGCAATGAAAAATGCTGCAAAAACAGGAAAAGATTTCTTTTTTGAGAGCTTTTCTCGCGTGCGCTGAAGAAACACTAAAAACCGCGCGGACGGAGTCGCGGGCGACCCCTAGTAAGCAATAAGTACACCTAACATTAAAAATATATACATCTCTATAAGATGTATCTCGACTATTCAAATGCTTTACAGAACTTATGTTCACGGTAAAACGAGATATAGATGTCTGTCACGTAATGGTGTAAGTATTTCTTTTCTCTAGAACGATTTCTTAGTTTCAGGAGTACGTGACATAATGTATAACGCTTTTTCAGCTTCGAGTTATCACATTTAAGGTTTTATATATTTCTTAAAAGCTTCGTCAGATGTTGGACATGTTTAATAAGTTAAAAAAAATAATGTCAAATATAACATTAAGATGAAATTATTGAAACAATCGGACGTGACGTCACTTAAAGGAAACGTACCGTGTCGTGGCGGGGAAGTCATCATTCCCATACCAGATCCAGAAATACATTCCACCTTAACAAGAGCCTTAAGACC